>OZ025293.1:355504610-360761269 GCA_964019185.1 Maratus speculifer | reverse complement strand
ATGATCATTATCGATTGTGATTGTTTGGCACCAACTTCAAAAAGTAATTCATTACTTTTTATATGTATATATTCATAAATTAAATCATAAATATGTCAATTCATTTCTTGTAAAAAATATTATTTCTAAAATCAATGTTTGGTGGATATTAAATTATATATATTAAATTTAACCGTTTTTATGCCGGTACCTGATAACCGATGTGTGCTTATTGATAACGCTTTGTCATTAGAGAATTTTAAAGAATTATTTAATTCTTTTTAGCGCTTTTTTGAAGTCGGTTGATATTTTTTTTACAAAAAGCTTATTTTATTATATATTTCGATTTTTGAATTTTCAACACTGTTACATTATTTCTCACGTTTAAACAATCAATTGGAACCGAAAGATATTTATTAATAATTCCAAATATTATGCACCCATCTTTCTTGTATATTTTTCCAATGTTTCTACGCTAGCGCAAATAAATTGTTGAATATACAGAGTGACTCATAAATATCGAAAGAATAGGCTATCTCCTTTAATATTACACCTAGACACATACTTCCAATTGCAAAAATTCATTAAAAAATGTGAAATTTTTTATAAGTTGCTACTCCATTGGGAGGGGGGGGGGTCTATTTGAAAAATTACGAAAATTAAATTTTTATACGACCCCCGTAGGATAAAAATTCCAACTAGAAAAACTTTCCTTATCCAGTCATGAATTAGACACAAAAAATTGCATCGTCATATCTTCAAAACTCGCAGAGTTATAGACGTTTAAATGATTCATCAGGTTTTAAGGGATTAGACAAAATTGAAATGTGCGTAATTCAAGAAACAATGTTACTTTAACAGTTCCTGGAAACATGTAAAAAAACTGTCTTTTGAGATAGAATTTTTATTTATTTTTTCTTTTTTTGTGATGGTTAGTTATATAATTTTCTAAGAAAATCATATCCTAAAATTTATCATAAAATTTATCCAAATTTCAAATGATTAGTACTAATTTAAATGGGATAATTTAAAATAGTTATAACTCGAAACATTATTTATCGGATTTAAATTTTTCCCATATAATTAAACATGAAAATATGATTTTAGTTTTGTTCCAGGGCTTTTTAAATATTAATTTTAAAAGTATTAAAAATATTTATTTAAAAATGATATAACTTAAAAAAATACATTTTCAAAAGTAAATATTTTTTCAAATTTGCCGAAACAAAACTAATGTAAAATAATCAAAAATGACTTGATTTCAAGTTTGCAATTCTTTTCTTTAACAATTCTTGACTTTCAATAATTTAAAGACGAAAGATAATGCAGAAAAAGCTCATCATGCAGAAAAATGGAAATAAAATTAGGCTTCTAATAAAATACTTAAATACTTTTTAAAGAATTGAAAGTGTGAAATAACTCTTTTTGTAGCTCAAACTTCCGATTTAGTTTAACTTTTCTCATCTCCTTTTTGTACTGTTTAAATGTACGTCAGTTATTTAAAACAATACTTCTTCTAAGATTTGGATTAAGTCTTTTTTATAAATTGAGCTTTTACAACTTCAAGCTTTTTATCGTCTTTTTAGAAGCTGTTAAAAAAATCTGTATTCTAGGTCCAGGCAGGGTTGAAACCGAGACTTTACTTTTTTCAGAGACTCGCCTGGTCGGGTTTAACGTATTTTCATAACAGAGGGGACTGATTCCTTCTTCCTAGGTCTGCATTGGACTAAATTTTCAACTCCGGTCTCGACACAGCCTGCATTAAAATCACTGTCTCTGACTGGCCTAATTCCTTCATAAAATAAGTAAAATTTGGGTCAATCAAAATTTTTACGAAAAACACATAAATTATAAAATCTCTTTTATTTTACTAAAATAAAATATATTTTTTTTAATGAATAGTATATTTAAAGACTAAAAAATTAAATACAATAAAACCAGTGAAAATAATCTATGTAAGACAGAACCCGGTCTTAAGTATCCGGTCCCGGAAAACGTATTGATCCATAAAAATAAATGTAATAATACCTGAGAAAAAGATAAACTCCTTTTACACCTTCTAAGTAGGGCATTTGTCTACAGTGCTCAGCAAAAGTTTAGACAATGATCGATTACGCTTCTATATTCAGAAGTATGTACCGAATTTTTGTAATTCTTTGTCATACATTACTTGTGACGTATCATTTATTCACAAACAATGCATTTTAAATTTTACCTTTTACATAATATATAATGACAAAAAACCAAATTAACATTGTGGCAAAAGTATTGACAATTTGTATATTTACAGAAAAATAACTAAAAATTAAAGTTGCACCTACATTGTCTGCAATTAGTGCGATAATGTGACTTTTCATCGAAGAAACTAAATGATGCGTCACTTAAGGGTCTATTTTGTACCAAATATGTTCAACAGCATCTCGAAGCTCATTAACAGAAAAGTACAGCAAAAATTTGCATAAACCTGACGACATATGATGTTACAAATGTTTTTGATTGGGTCCAGATCAGGGCTACACGCCGGCCAGTTGAGATCAGTAGTATTTTCAGAGTTAAACGAAGTTCTTGTTTTGTATGCATCATGAATAGACGCATTATTTTGCTAAAATCCATACTTTAGACCCGTTAAAAGTTCCTCAAATGACTGAAAATTGATCTCCAACGTATGTATGTAGTCCTGCGTTGCTTGTCAACCGTTGAATAACTCCAGGGATACTCGAGCATTAAAGCAAAATGAGGACCAAATCATTAAAAAGTCACCTCCATGCTGTCGACTTAAGAAAGTCACAAGCTCTTTACACAAGTCGTGCCAATAGTATGCCCACCCGTTTGGGTCATTCAAATTCCACTTTTTTTCGTTTCTGAATATCATAGCGTACCACGTGTGTCCATATGACGTTTGCTTGCAAGTTCATTGCATTCTCGCTAATTTGCAGCGAGATTTTAAAGCTGATTATTTTATCATTTTCACGTAAATTGATTTATTTCCTTCTTTAATTCATCTACGAACCATATCCATTGACACAGAAAGTCCTAACTTAGTTTTAATGTGACTAGCAATCAGTTTTTGTGTAAATGCCAGTTTATGGATTCTTTTGTCATCTCATTTTTTGGTCACACAAGGTCTTCCAAATTTATGCTTTGTTTTGAAAAAGTCACCCTTAGACTATACTTCATAGACAGGCCACTTTGGACGATTTAATGCTGCTGAAATTTCTGCAGCAGTCTTCCCTTTCCATTTCAGCTTTCCTACTTCAATTACCTCATCTAACTGAATATTTTTAGCTCGCGGCATCTTCACTAACTGATGCTACATCGAGGTATACTTAAATACTTCAGACATGTGACATCATAATTTAGAAATTTGCATTTTTCCATGAACAGTTGGCAAAAAATCAAAAAAGTGTCTAAACTTTTGCAATATGCCAATTTTACTTTTTTCTGTCTAATTAATATTATTTTATATTATAACCATTATTTTTATCCTAAAATCTTCAAAATATATTTAAAAATAATTATAGCCATTTGTAAAATTAAGGGTGCGTATTTTTTATTTAAAGGTTAAATAACACCAGTGTCTAAGCTTTTGCAGAGCACTGTATAACATATATTTCCTTTCCTACGTGGTTCCATCTTAAGAGCCATTATTTTGAAATTCAGACAAAAAAAATTATGTTTTGATAGTTGTGTTTTTTGATTTGCTTGATTTTTTTATATGTTGAAGTAGATCATATTTGATGAATAATCTGTAATTTTGAAACCCTGGAAAAATTTCCTCTTGTCTATAGAAAATGTTAAAGTTCAAGGTTGTGAATGCCATTTTTCGTGAAAAGTGAAATGCTTGTATATTAAGGCACTATATCTGTCGCAAGCAACAACATCCCAAAATTCTTTCGGCATAAACTGTTAGTATAACCATACCTACTTATTAAAATTTATTTGTTTCCTTGAGGCTTGTTACTTTACATTGTTATGGTGCCACAAAGTACAGTCAAAATGACGGTTTTGTCCATTTTCCGCACTTAATATCTTATTTAAGCAATAGTACCCCAAACTTTTTCTTATAGAATATGAAAGTGTACTACTAGGACAAGCAAAATAATATAGTACTGTACCGAGATATTGTTGCTGTTAGGAGATATAACCTGTTAAATACTGAAAATTTTCAAAATCAGCAACATTTAAAGTAATGTTATTTCAAATAAGCGACACAGTTAAATGAAACAAAATATGTCACGCAGTAGGTGAATATATGTACAAAAACATGGAAAAGAAAAAAAAGTGGGGCCTCGTGATATTTTTATTTTAAAAAATGACAAAAGTTAGAGCAATGTCCATTATCACATTTTTCCCCAAAGAGAAAATCTTCGGAAGGGGCAACGAAAAAGGGATATTTCAATTTCTCATAGGGAAAAACACAGAAAGAGGAACGAGAGATGGGATTTTTTATTTTCTGTTAGGGAAGAAAATGTTAACAGCAACAATATCTCGGTACAGTACTATATTATTTTGCTTGTCCTAGTAGTACATCATTACTTTCAAGTTTAATCATTCTACAAAATCAATCAACATAATTACTTACTTTAAAGTATACTTTCATATTCTATAAGACAAAGTTTGGGGTATTATTGCTTAAATAAGATATTAAGTGCGGAAAATGGACAAAAACGTCATTTTGACTGTACTTTGTGGCAACATAACAATGTCAAGTTACAATGTCCCATGGAAATAAATAAATTTTAATAAATAGGTATGGTTATACTAACAGTTTATGCCGAAAGAATTTTGGGATGTTGTTGCTTGCGAGAGATATATTGCTCTAAATATACCAGCATTTCACTTTTCATGAAAAATGGCATTCACAACTTCGAACTTTGACATTTTCTATAGAAAAGAGGAAATTTTTTTCGGGCTTCAAAATTACAGATTATTCATCAAATATGATGTACTTGAACATATAAAAAAATCAAGCAAATCAAAAAATACAACTATCACACTTTGTCTGATTTTCAAAATAAGGGCTCTTAAAAGGTTTAACTGAATAATTTTTTTAAAGGCTCCAACTAGAGGTCTGCACGGGCCCGGCCGGCAGAATCAGAATAGTTTTCTCAACGGGCCGGGCCGATAAAAAAAATTTCGGGCCTGCCGGCCCGTTCTGAAGATTTAAGCGGAAACGATAAAATATGATCTATTTTCAACGCAAATGGTTTTAACGAGAATAAATATAAATTGCGTCACGAGCCATACTAGTTTGACAGCATCAATATAAAAATGTAACTTGTACAGTGTGAGATCGGCATCGGACAGTTAAATTGTGTGTAACCCGTTTTAATATTTTTTTTAGCTGACTCATACCGGGCCGAGATCAAGCTTGCATTATTTTTCTACATATAGACTTGCCGGACTGGAACAAGACTTAATTGTTCTCAAGATCTGTAGGGCAGACAACATGATTTGTAAAATTATTAACAGCGATAAAGAACTTATGTTAGATTAATCTTATGGATATATACTTCTTGATGGTTTTTAAATTAATTTCTCAATAACGCGAAAGTTTGTTGGTTTTTTAATTAATTTCTCAATAACGCGAAAGTTTGACACATTTTCAGATTAATTTTTAATTGAAAAAACGTAAAAGTGATAAGCCTGACTATTGAAGGCATTTGGAATCGAATAGCATTTTTCATTTTTGATGAATAAAATACTTGCATAAATTTGTTCAGATACAATAATTACTCAAATGGTTGCAGGTTTTTCTCCCTTCCCATGCTATCGCTTCCGGAAATTCTATTGAAAATGCTGACTATAACAATAATTTATTTCCTTTCAGTATTCTTAAATTGCTTGTATCAAAAAACGGTTATTGCCACTTGATTATATAGTTTCTGAATAAAGATACCTGCAGTGCGTTTCTGAGAAAAAAATGAATTTAGAAATGTATCAGAAAGGCGCATATTTGAGTTAACGAATGAATTTGGATTTAAAATCTTTAATAAAATGATATAGAAATATTTTTATAAATCTTCTTTTATTAAACAACTTCAAAAGTTACGATGTTTTTAACTTTCTTTCTTTTTTCTTTTATTCTAAGCCATATTACTTTTTTGATGAATCTTTATTTGATTGTTGAAAACCTAAGAATCTTAGTAATCACTAATGTTGCTAATGTGTATTTCCTGTAAAATGTACTGTAAAATCATTCCATAGATATGTATGCAGTATTCTTTAAAGAAATCTTAATTATATGAAAAAAATCTGAATTTTTTAGAAATCGTAGAAATTGTAACGGGCCAAAACGGGCCGGGCCGGGCCTAAAATATAAAAATTTAAACGGGCCGGGCCCGGGCCGAACTTTTAAGTTCTACAACGGGCCGGGTCGGGCCGAAAATTTTTTTCTACGGGCCGGGCCTGGAAATTCTGGCCCGTGCAGACCTCTAGCTCCAACGCATGGAATATGGATTAACGATATCAAAATATAAATGAAACTTTTTCATATAAATACGATTCATTGATAAAATAAATATATCACAGCCTTTCTCGCTTATTTAATAATAAAAAGCATAAATATGAAAAATGAAAAGCTATAATAAGTATTTTTCGTCAGAACGCCTCCATACGAAACAATTTTTTAACACACCGAAGTAAAGAAAAAAAAAAAAACTATGTAGAAATTCACGGCTGAGCCGGGCTATGATTTAAACTTTCTTCCAGGCCGGTCCGGATTATGATTTTAACATTTTTCCAGACTGGGCAGAATATTTTCCCTGTGGGTCGGTTTGGATCCGGACCTAGATATTTCGACCCATGCAGACCTCCAGTGTTAACTACTAACATATTTTAAAAACAAGTTTAGCTTTAAATCAATACGGTGATTTTTTATATCCAAAAAAAAGGCACTGTCTTAAATTGCCTTTAATAACAGACAATTTGTAGACGACCCCTCACTTGCTTTAAAAATGAGTTGAAAATTCTTCGTTTACAGACATGGTTAAGTGGTGTAAGTCATGAATTTTGGAGAATTTTGGATTTTAATATCTCTTTAAGGTTTTTAGATACGGAGATGAATTTTTTTTTTGTTCAATTTAGGAACGGTTAAGGAATAATTTCCTAATTGGTGATTTTGCCCTACGGGGGCCGTATAAAAATTTGATATTCGTATTTTTTCAAATAGACCCCCCATGGAGTTGCAACTGATCTTATCGAAAATTTATTAAATAAAATTATGAATATTTGCAATTGGAAATACAGGTCTAGAGGCAATATTTCAGGAGATAGCCTATTGTTTCGATATTTATGACTCACCCTGTATAAAAAATCACTAAAATGTGAAAATTTAGATCATTTGCGGCTAATTTTACATATTTAGACTACAAACTAGAAATGTAAGATATTTAGTAATTGCTCTAAAATTTTGGACTTATATTAATGTTTTTAAACTTGAACCAAAAGCTAGTTACCGATTTTTTTAAAACTTTGTGAATATGGTTCTAAGAAACACTCCACAACTTTTTCGCGGTAGCGGGAAAAGAATTAAAAAAAAAAAAAAAAAAAAAAAAAAAAAAAAAAAAAAGATTTTTATGCTCCGCCCTACTGTACAACCAAAAAGATTACTTTTATGTTTAATATTTTGGAAACATTTTGCTTTATGAATCTATAAATCTGAATTTTTTTCAGTTCAGTCTTGATAATTATATTGAATGGCAGATTTATAGATTTCGTCTGTAACTACTGGGTGGTTATAGATAAATGTACCCTGTTTAGACCTACGTAGTGTCTGTTCTGGCAGAAAATGTCGATAGAACTTAAAAAATACGTTTTTTTTTGCATTATGGAGAAACGAAATCTAATATAAATAGTTGTCCAAAGGAGGTGGGCTAAAAAGGGCCATTTTTCGCCCATCAACACCTAGACGTGACATACATTTTTTTCATTAGTATACCTGATAACAAGTAAGAAAATAGTAATATCTTGAATGAAAGTTTAATAACTGATGGAAAAATAAAATATAGATTTAAGTAAATATTATGTGTATTAATGAGCATAAGCACAATTATCATTAGTTTTAATCCATATAATCAATAGTAAATACAACAATAAGTGTAAAATTGAAATAGATGGAGCTTACTAACATTATTATTTCAATACATGAAATATAGGAAATAATAAATAACAAATAATAATAATATTAATAATAATCAAACAGTTTCAGACTTTTTGGACAGTGTGTTTTAGCTTATTTTCGTTATTGATTGCCTCACCAGAATCACTAAGGAACCATCCAGCGGCCACGTCTTGTACAGCGTATGAACATATTCGATATTTGTTTTGTTTTTTTTTTTTTTTTTTTTTTTTTTTTTTTTATTGAGCGATGGTACATTGTAAGCCAGAAACCATAATATGAAAACAACATGCACTGAGTACTCTACGACACTTTCGCGTACTTTACACTGACAGTTCTATTATGTTATAATGTTTAGCTGTGTTTTTATCCAAATATTATAGATTTTAGAAATTGTGCGCTCAAAAATCAAATTTTGGTTACGAGAGGTGTCCCTTAGCATCATCTGTTGAAAACTGTTGCTGCTTAATTAAGACTCTTGGCATTTCATGTTCAATATCAATTTCGTGCAGAAGTTCCAAACAGTCCCGGTAAAATTTATCAATACTCTCAACATCATATAGCTTCAGCCCCTCTCTGATTTTATATGAATATTTTTTTAATGTGTTTGTAAGTACACTATATTGCCATTGATTATGGGACACTTGCGATTTTAGACATTTTACTAAATATCTAGAAAAATACATGAGGAATCATCTCGAAACTCTTAGTGTATAAATATAATAGTATAAGTCATACATCTCCGTGAAGATTTTTTCCCGAAACTCCAAAGGGGACCGTCAACAAATTAAAAAAGAATGAATATCTTTTGAATAACCCTGTCAAAACTAATGTAGCAAAAGCGCTCAAACTCTAGATTGTGTTTGAATGCCTTATTGTAATAAGCCTTGTTCATTTTTATGCAAATAACATGCATACTCACAGAGTAATTAAGGTTTTTATAAAAATGATCCCAAATTTTTTCAAGTTTTTTCCTTATAATTTTCAGAGTTCTTAATATAAAATATTATTTTTTTCAGAAAATATGACAAACAACATTGCACGCAGTACCCTGTAATCAGAATTAAAAAATAATGAAAATTGTATAAAAAATGAGTTGGTTTACAAAATGATTTTTTACTGCGCATGCGTCAACGATATCAAAATTTCATTTGCATATTATGTTAGCTAAATGTATAGAGCAACTTTTGTGAAAGTCACAAAATCATAACTTGAAAATTCTGACAATAATCGTCAATTGAATAAGTCGAAAATCCGTTATTCTCAAAATGAAGCAAAAACAAGAGGGGTTGTATCCATATATTCATTGATTAGTGTCAATATAGAATACACAATATGGGATGTACTACTGCATTTGGATAAAATCCCTCATTTTTTTGCATTATTTTGGAAACAACGGATTTTGTCCTTTTTCTATAGACGATTACTTTCAGAATTTTCAAGCTATGATTTTGAGACTTTTACAAAAGTTGCTCTATACATCTAGCTAACATAATATGCAAATGAAATTTTGATATCTTTGACGCATGCGCAGTAAAAAATTATATAGTAAACCTACTCATTTTTCATACAATTTTTATTATTTTTTAATTCTGATTACAGGGTACTGTGTGCAATGTTGTTTGTCATATTTTCTGAAAAAAATATTATTTTATATTAAGAACTCTAAAAATTATAATGGAAAAACTTGAAAAAATTTGGGACCATTTTTATAAAAACCTTAATTACTCTGCGAGTGTGCATGCTATTTGCATAAAAATGAACACAGTGTATTACAATAAGGCATTCAATCATAATCTAGAGTTTGAGCGCTTTTGCTACATTAGTTTTGACAGGGTTATTCAAAAGATATTCATTCTTTTTTAATTTGTTGACGGTCCCCTATGGCGTTTCGATAAAAAATCTTCACGGAGATGTATGACGTATACTGTTATATTTATACACTAAGAGTTTCGAGATGATTCCTCATGTATTTTTCTAGATATTTAGTAAAATGTCTAAAATCGCAAGTGTCCCATAATCAATGGCAATATAGTGTATGTTAGCGTAATTGTTGATTGTTTCCGCGAAGTAAGGAACGAAAACATCTAAAATGTAATTTCAAGTAATGACGAATACCAGATGCTGAACAAAAGGTCTTCCTTTGTATAGCCGGAAGGAATGTCTCTGAAAGGAATAGTTCACACTCTTCTGGGTATAAACGTACGTGGTATCGAAAGCAATCCTCACAGTATCATTGTTGTCATCGGGAATAAACAATCTTCGTATATTTTTCAATAACTCGTATATTTTTCAATAACTTGTGTTCTGGTGATGTGTTCCATTCTACGGTGTTTTAGAACAACGTTCTCAATCAAAGCCTGGTTTTCATATTTTACAGAAAATATTACTATTTTTCTAATATTGAATAACGTAGAGAGAACACCATGATAGAGACCAGTTCTAAGTTTTACCAGTAACATTGCAAAGTACGAGATGACATCTTTGTTGAGGAACGTATTTTGGACTTTACAAGTTTAAAGATATAGTTAAAATCGGACATAAATATACCCATGAGAATATAATAATAGATTTCGGAAAAGTGTCCTGGGGTATCAATATAACTTTTGTGTTAGAACAGTTACGAAAAGTCTTCTGCGAGACTTTATAACAATGACATTGGTATCCAAGCATTATTTATTAGTAATTTCTTTAATAAATACTTACGAAAACAATTTTAGAAAACAACTTTGACGTCTGAACAATGTTAATACTTTTTAAGTACGGGAAAAGAAGCCTGAACGCGCTCCGATAGTAGTGCATTTGATTCTCTCACATGATACATTCTTTTTTTCTTTTACAGGTAGAAACGCACACTGAACCTAAATAAAATAATGCGCATATAAAAGCTTATAAAGGTAGAATCATAGCATGTCAAAATTAATTGGGTTCATCGAGCGCTTCTTAATAAAAAATTAATTCAAAGACACAAAAAACGTCAAAAATGCAGAAAAAATCCAAAACACTCTACTTTCGGGCTATAATTTCCATGACTTACTATTTTATTTATCCTGTAAAATTTATATTAAACAAAAATACATATCTTTAACTATACAAAACCACAGAATAATCATCTGAATTCGAAACTTTTTTTTCCGGGTATATGATGGGCGAACAATAGCCCTTATTGACCCATCTCCTTTCGACCACTAGATGAGAAAACGCAATAAAACAAATAAACTTAAACTGGAAACACAAATTTATTTGTAAATAACATAGGACCAACGTGAATTCTATTTGCGTCAACTACATGTTCAAAGCGTGTTCAACAGCAAAACGAAGGGTTTCTTGATCAATTGCAAGAACATGTCGAGTTACGTTTCCTTTCAAATCAGGCAGATTCGCTATGCTTACTCCATAGATAATATCTTTCTGGAATTCCCACAAGCAGAAGTCACAGGGATTCAAGTCCAGCGAATAAGGAGGCCAAATGTCGGAAAACTTCTTGAAATTAACCGATCACCTTCAATGTGGATACGAAGCCTTAGCTGCTTCAACTGTGTGAGGTGGTGCACCTAGAGTTGCAAAAAGTCGGTTTAATCCCGGGTTTATTTCCAATAGACCAGGTTTATTCCCAGGTTTATTCCCAAGTAACTGAATTATTCCAAAAAAACCCCGGGTTTTTTCCAGGTTTATTCCTAAAAACCCGGTTTATTCCCGGGTTTAAACCGGGTTTTTTCTAACCTTTGCAACGCTAGGTGCACCATCTTGCATGACAAATCACACTTTTTCTGATAAAACAACTTCGCCAGTAAAGATCGTCCTTTCTGATCGTCTCTAATGGTAGCATTCTTTACTGCAGCGACTACCGGCTCTTTATACCGCTTCAAATTTCATAATGGTCATTTCTCGTAGATGAAAACCGCCATCTATCGGTCGAAACTTGAAGTACTAATTTTTTATTGCTGATTTATATTTCTGACGTTTCATATAATGTATTTCCCAAGTTTCGTCGTTATCTATCCACCAGAACGGACTTTACTCTCTGCGTAGGCATAAGCAGTGTAATTTTAATTATAACCATCCTGTATATGCGTCACATTTTATTTGCATATCTTTAAGCATAATGATCAGTCAGGAACCCATTTGTATAAACGAAATATGCACTAAAAATAATACGTGCGTTTATCAGAATGGAATCTTAAATACTCAGAACTATTTTATCTCGAAAAATATCGAAAAAATGAATAGATTTTGCTTTGCTTAATCATCCCTTTTTGAATATGCCATATTTTTCAATGGTAAATTAAACAATTGTGTAAGTGTGATCGCAGATTCAGACGATTTCGTTTAATATTTCTTTTAAAACAACTTATCCATTAATTATTAGATCCGAATTATTAATTTATGATTATTAAATTCTTACATAGATGGTAGCACCAATAAATTTAATTTTAAAATAATTATAAAGGAAGTTATTTATTTAAACCAAATTAACAATGTACAAATAAAATTATTTAAATAAAATCAAAAATTTAAAAAAAAATTAAAATCCGAAGGGCAAATAAAATTTTAATTTCTAAAAACGAAAAAAAATGTTTAAACGAAATTTAAAATGCTGAATCATTAATAAATTGCAAGAGTTTTAAAAATTGAATGAAAATTGAATTCCAAAAAATAATATGAATGTCAGTGATTATTAATTACAGCATAATAACAGTAATAAAAAATATATAAACGCTTAAATTAGCAAAAAAATACGAAATTTTCTTTAATCAAATCCATCTAAATATAAAAACTTCAACTTCCATCACCGGTGTTTGAACTAAGACCCTTCTCTTTATGAGCGAGATGCTTTAGCTCTAAGCTATGATATCTACACAAAAAACATTGAAATAATGGTACTCTTTTAAAATTTAAATCGAAAAAATGAACGGATGACATTAAAAAAAATTTAATTAAAATAATAGACTTTTCAAAATTTTACAACTTGTTGTGTGACAGGAGGTATTCAGCTGTCAGTAAACAAAATTTGACGTTTCTTACTTATACAATTTTAGTTTGGTAACTAAAGACTGAGAATAATAGGGTTTTGTCAGATGGATGAAAGCCTGAAATTGCCCGTTTCAGAACATCCATTAACTATATTATTTCATAGAAATTTCTCTTCTTTTAATTTAATTTCACTTCATCCAAATACTATTTAAATTATTTAGATAATCTGAAATAATGTATTTTATATGGGTGAAAAAAATGTCGGTGTTTTGTTCCATGTACCACGATTAAAATTTCAAAAATTAAATTCGTTTGTATTGATAATTGTTGACATACGTTAATGGAATAAATAATGGGAAAAGGGAAATTTATCTATGGAACATACTGCAGCTTTAATTTTTTCCCCTTTATTGTTTTGTTTGTTCTTCTATCAAAAAATAACTTTGATGGATTCGAATAAAATAAAACAAAGAGAAAAGAAAAAGTAAGAAAGAAGCATATAGATATACATTATGCCTATCGATATACATTATGCATATATATATATTTCCATGCACCTGTTCCCTGGGCGTATTTAATATATCATTGGTTATTAATCATGATGATATACATCATTTAAAAATTTTGTTTTTGAGTCATCTTCAGTTGCTTAAATATTAAAGTATCATTGATTTCTTAATTTGAAATTGTGAAATAAAAGTTATTAAAAAACTGTTATAAACAAAATAAAAAGAACCAAAGCTAAAAATCAGATATACATTCTTGGTTTAAACCTGGACGCAAAAATGTTCAGTATCACTTTTTATCAGGTATTCGTTTTTTAAATATGTCAACAAAATTATTAATTTTTTTTAAGGTCTATAATATTTCAATCAGAAATTTAAAATTTAACTAGCTCAATTAAGTAAAAAATATCAGAATCTCTGATTTAAATACTATAATTTTAACTAAGTACAAATAAAAAGTTAAATATAGTCCATTTATAATATGAATAATGAACAACACATGGGCTATTTTTGTAAAATATTTATCAAGTGGTGGACTGTTTTCATGTCAGAAATTTACCTCCAACGTAAATCAAAAATATTTACATAATATTAGAAATGCATCGAAATAACAGTGTAAGTAGTTTAAATATTTTTATTCTGTTTTGAATTAATTATTAATATTTCAATTAAAATGTAATTTAAAAAAATATTTCACACTTCATTAAAAAAAAAATACAAAGTAATGAAAACATTTCATCGTCTAATATTGTCGCATTGTAAAAATTTTCAATGTAGAACAAATCAACAAACATTGGAAAAAAAACATTGACTTGCTATCAGGATAAATCTCTCTGTAGCAGAACCAATAAATTTTATTTTGAAAGAAAACAGATTATATGTTAATTCTCAACATGTTATGAGATAAAGGTTGCGATTTATACATATGTATAAAGTGATTTTTTTCATATAGCATACATTTTTATCATTATTTTCGCATAATATCCATGAAAATTTTATGCAAATTCACCCTTTCGACTGCTATTAACAACGAGCTGCATCAAATGCAAAGTGTTGCTAGAATTTCGCAAATATTTGACCTCTTCAGAGTACGAGAACAACTCATTGAAACAACATGCTTATTATGCCTCATTATATAAAATTACTATGCAATTAAAGGCGACCAAGTTATTTATTGTCCCATCCAAAACGACAAGATTGGCTTCAAAACGAGCAAATTCTTTGTTTTCTTTCAAACATGAAAATTGATGGTATTGCCTTTTTTAAATGAACTTACTTTCTATTTTTTTCGTGAAAAAATGTGTATGCAATTATGTTGTAAGATATCGCTATAGGGTATGTGATATTTTATTATAAGACATTTTCATAGCTTATTAACAAATATACCTACATCTGTCTCATGGCTGACCTAAAGGTATTTTAAGGACAGCTTGTCAGACAGAAAACAGTATAAAAGCAAGGGTTAGCCTTGAAATTGAGGACAAACAAATCTTTATTTTTACTCATTTTTCATAAGTTGCATTGTTACAGAAAAATGACCAAAAAGGAAAGATTGTTAATCAGTCCCAAATTATTTATTAAGTAAAATCTAAATAAATAAAATTCAATTATGCGGTCATTTCGGTTCGCAAAACGCATAAATTTCTTTAAGAGTCAGAGCATTCCGGATGATTTTCTTTATGCGCCAATGCAAATGGTTGCTACTGAAGAAGCCAATTAATTACCTTTAGCTGAGTCCTTGTTTATTTTACCTGTTTATCAAAAAATTACACTAATAATAATTTAAAAAGGAAACACATAGTTATTCATCATTTCTTTTAGAAGTTGCAAGTTTTTTCACTCTTTGGCGAAGAAAAATATCTGTGTTATTTAATCAAACATTGTTCAAAATAATAAGATAAATGCACCAGTTAAAGTCGCATTGTTATAAAAAAAATAGACCAAAAAGAAAAGATTGGTATTCGGTCACAAATTATCTACAAAGTTAAAATAATCTAAATAAATAAAATTCAGTTATGCAGCCATCTCTATAGACAGACTGCATAAGTTGCTTTAGCTTGCATAGCCTCCCGGGAGATTTTTTTATGCGCCACTGCACTGACTGCCACTGAAAAAGCTAATAGCTAATTAATTACTTATAACTGATTCCTTGGTCATTTTACTTGTTTGTCTAAAAATTAAACTAATAAAAAGTTAAAATGAAAGCATATATTTACTTAATGTTTCTTTTAGAAATTTTGAACATTTTCACTCTGTGGCCAAGGAAAATTATATTTTCTGTAGAATCATATAACACAAATACACCAGTCAGTGTACAGAAATATTGTGTTCTTAATTAGTTCTTTGTATGTAAAAGTACAGTTGTCAACGTATCTGATTTTTTTGGATACCAACAATTCAGAATAGTTCTCTTTGTCTTGTTTAATTACTGAATTATTTCATAAAGAGGAGTTTCTATTTCAAAAAACATTATTAAAAAAAAACCGGTTGTATGTATTTTCTCGCAATTATAAAATACAAAGAGGCGTTTTAAGTAGTAAAAGGGTCCATAAAAATATTTTAATCAGTGCTATTCCCAATACCTGATTCTGAAAATAAAAAGAAACGAAAAAGATAGAAAAAAATGCGTATATGCCTCCTCGGAAATAAGGTACCCTGGGGTAATAACGCCACGTTAAGGCTCTACCAATTTTCACGGCGTAGTTTTAGATTGTATTTTTCAAACAAATATAGGATCTGATACAGCAACTCATTGAATATCTATATAAAATAAAATAATTTAACAGATATGTATTCTTAAAATGTAATGGCGTTTTTTCTTGACCAATGCTATTTGGCGTTAATACCCAGCTATATGGGTAATAACGCCATGCAAACAAAACTATAAAATAAGATGGAATAATGGCATATAGATTACCCAATTCTAAAAATACAAACTCTACAGCTCCAGAAATTGACAAACTGCAATCTAAACTATTGAAAGAAAAAGAAAGGTGTGGTGGTGGCGGGGGGAGGAGGCCAAAGAATATCAGATTCTAAGCTACGTTTTGCTTAAAAATGACCATTTAAATAGAATTATTAGAAACATTGCACGGATTATTTGAATCAGTATTTATATTCCCATGTATGCATTCTATGAGATAGAAAATATTGATTTTTTTGTGAAAGTGAAAGAAAAAGGAGTGAGGGGGAGCTTCAACAGAATATAACACCCTGTGTCTCTCTTTGCTTAAAAAGTCCCGCTTAAATATGATTATAAGAAACATTGCATGGTTTTAACCATTCATAATGTAATATTTTAATCATGTGAAGTTTTATAATAACTAGACTTATGTAATAAATATTTTTGTTAAACCTAAACTGCTGTTAGCGTCTCACATACCGCTGAGTTTTTCAAGTTTCAGAGTTTAACTTGCAATTTTTAGTTTAACTATAGATACCGGGAAAATTTTGTTTCATTTGGAGTCCTATTACTATCTCTAGAGAATTTTGAATAGCTGAATTTTATTTATAATACCGTAATTTCCGGAGTATAATCCGCAGGTCAAACAATTCTTTTTCGACCCAGAAATTTTATTTAGTAATTGAAGCCAAATATTTACCGCGATCTAAAATGTTACATTTTACTTAAAAAAATTTCTGGGTCGAAAAATAATTGTTTGATCCGCGGATTATACGCCGGAAATTACGGTAGTCCTGTATATAAGGTTCAATACATAAGTAATATTCTAAAAGTTAATTTAACGTTTTATTCATCATTGGATTAAGCGGTCTGACAGGCCGCTCACAGTAAGTTATGCGACAATTTTTGTCACAACAGTTAATACTATTATAGTAATCTACTAAATAGTTTTTAACCCATAACTCCTCACTAATGAGGATTCTCCAAACCTACAGTTAAATTGTCGACGTTTCAAAGAACATGCTTTAATAAATTTTTAATAAACTGAATAAAAATTTTTATTGGTCTCGTAGACCACTATTTTTCTTTTAATTTCTTAGTTTAACTTGTAATTTTCAGTTTAACTGCAAACTCTACCAAAATTTTGTTTCATTTGGAATTTTAGTACTATCACCAGAGACTAAATAGGTGAATATTAAGTATAATACTCTTGTATAAAAAGTTTAGTACAAAAACACAATCCTATGAGTTTTTCCCGCCTTTTATTCATCTTTCAATTTGGCGGTCTCACAAACCGCATCACATTCATACGTTACAATTTCTGTCACATCAGGTAAAGGTTAAATTTATAAAGTTTTGAAAAACCGAACGCTGAGAAAGCGAACAGTTAAAATTTCGAACTCAATTGAAAAATCCAGTGGAAATTTAATAGAAACCTGATTTTGAAGATGTTCAAATTTGAATCTCGAAAACATTTTGATATAGTTTTATTTACAAGAGTTAAAAATTATTTTTTACATTAGTAAAAAAAAAAAATAATAATATAATAAAAAATAAAATAGAGAGATTATTTTTAAGTATTGGGCACCCCCCCCCCCTTAATCTTACCATTCCAACAATGATGATAATGCTGTCCCATATTAATATATAAACCCCCTTCGGATATAGTTCGGCCACTGTTGGGAATCAACCGGGGTAATAACGCCAATCCCTGGCGTTATTACCCCGGGATACATAATGCGCAGTAAATCCTAAACTAAAAATTATCTCGAGAAGATATCCAAAATCTTCTACAACAATTTGAAAGTACATGAAATACACTACAAATTTATGTAATAAACAAAGTATTTCCGGATAAAAAATATAGTCTTCACATCAAAAACCTTATTTCGCAAATTTTAGATCAAGCGTTAATTTTAGTTGCTTGTAAAAATAATAAGACCTAAAAATGAAACAAATTAACTTGACGCTGTTTTTTGCGATTTATATGACTCAAAACCCTTCTGCGCGGAGCACATGGGTGTCATTTACCTGATTATTTCATAATTATGCAAAATATAAGCACTTGGCGTTATTACCCCGCCTGGCGTTATTACCCCAGGGTACCTCATTTGAAACTTTTTTACATGTACTATAACTCGGACAGGATTTGTACAAAAACTTAAAAAAAAAACTATTGAGTTTTAACACGATATTTGGAATTTAGAGGCAGCTAATAATAAAATTTAGTAATAATATTATTAAAATAACAATTTTTTAAAATAAAATGTAATCACAAAGATCATAACTATAATCGAAAATTAAAAGTAAGTCTCTTAAATAATAGAATAAATCAGTATGTCTCATTATAAGCCAAAGCTAAAGTAAAAATGTTTTTAGCAGTTCAAGATCATGTGTAATTGCGTTTAATGTACTGTTCGTAAGCATTAGATATAACCGACGATACCGGGGAATTTTCACATGCAATATAATTATTATGTTAGGCGTGAAATAGCGGATAGTAGGATACAATACATTAATATTAAATAAAAAGCTAAAAATATAAATATTAGTTCACGGTAAAATATATATATATATATATATAAATTTACAGCAAAAACTGCTGGCAACATCTAATTTTACTGCAAATTTTACGGCAAAAAGTGCTTGCAATATTGCTGCGCCGTAAATTTAATGGATCTTTTATAGTGTTCCAAAGCAGATAGAGTTTAGTAGATAGTTCCAAAGCAGTGTTTAGATCAGTGATCTTTAACCCTTTTGGGTTTGATATATTTTTTAATTTTTAGAAAAAAATACTTTGACGCTAATAATATTAACACATAAATGTTATAGTTTTGCGTACTATTCAATTCATATTCATATGACAATAGGCTAAAGAAGAGTTATTAGAGATAGTATAGAAAATATATTACAACAAAATTTAACTGATATTGCAACTTTCTGATACTTTTTGCGCTTTATTATTAGGGATGAGATTTTCCGCGTTTTTTCCCACCAATGTAATCTTAGAGAAAATGTTATTTTACTCAATCGAAAAATGTTGCGATTTAGCAGAGCAATATTTTATCTAATATTATACTGGTATATAAAAACGCGGAACACTCTCATCTCTATATTATATATGATTCTTTTAGGAAAGTAACTTTTATTTTAAATTTAAAGAGTGAAATGTGTGTTTAAAGTTTAAGAATCGCAAACGGTGCAAAGAGAATTAAGGAAATATTTATTATTATTATTATTACTAAATGACTAAACGTTAATGAAGTCATATACTAAATGTATAAGCACATAATAATGTTAATACACATAAACGGTTTTAAAAAAGTATTTTTTGATAAAATAATAAATAAAAAGACTTGCACTATTACTAGTACACCAGACCCGAAAGGGTTAAATTTACTAGTTTAATTTAATTTTTACTTTACTTTGACTAAAAGACAAGTAATTAAGGGAGGGAATCTATAGGCATTTCATGGAATGATCTTTACATTGTTATGATGTGCATAAGTCCAGTTGCTAAAAATGCATCAAATAAAATGCGGGAATTACCATGCTAAAAAGAACGAATAATGGGATTTTATGATTTCTTTTGTCTTCTTTCACTTGCATCTTTTGTGCACTTTTAGCTTGAACTTTTTATCTTTTTAATTTATCTAATGCTTAAAACACATTAATTTTAAAAAGTTTAAGAAAAACCTTTGGTTATTTAAATTGTTTTGTCTTTGTGTAGTCTAGTATTTAGACAATTATAATAGGGGATAACTTTAAGATTTTTTAATACCTGGTGACGACTATTAAACTTTATACTATTAATGTACTTTTCAATATAGTTTACAAACGTAGATATTTAAACAGCTGTTTTTTTTTTTTTTTTAAATCCAACTGTTAACTCAAAATAACATAATGGATTTAATAAATATTTTCTAAACTTAGTATTAATCACTAATATAAATATTCTTTTTAGTTTAGGATATGCCATAAATGACATAATTAATTTAAAAAAGGATACAGATGATATATTTAGTTTCACATATAGTGCAGATAACATATTTTGTTGAATGAAACGAGTACGATAAAGTATCTTTAATAAAATAATTAACATATTCTTTTTATTTATTTTATTTTATTCATCACATTTATTATCCTATAAGCATTAATTATTAGTATACAAAAACATTTCGTTATTATAAAGTAACCTCAGATTGAAATGTTTTTAAATGTTAAATAATAATATATTATAAATTATACTACTACTATAAATTATATTACTTAATATAGTATAATTTATTAAGTCAAAGATATCTACATGCACTGAATTTTCAAAAATACTTCACTGGAAAATACTCAGAATCACTGAAAAGTCCTAAGGTGAAACTTATAACATCTTACAATATCTCAAACCATCATGAAGAAAATATGCTAGTACTAAACAGGTATAAATAGTATAAACTATTAGATTGTGTTCATTTGCAGTTCTTATTTTGGAGTTTTAATTATTTTTATATTAAAATTTATACTAATTGCTACATTCTCGAAAACAAAATTGAATCTTTTAAAAATTATTTTTATGTATGCTTACATTAACGTACAGGTAACCCCATTCTAATAATTTAAGTAGTGAGTAATAAAAATAAAAATTTATAAAGTCTGTAAGTTTCGAAATTTTCTTTTTATAATTTTCTCAATAATATGCCATGAAATTTTAATTATCATGTGGAATTTTTGTATGACTGTATTATACCCCTCCTCCCCCCTAAAAATACTATAGGCTTTGCATTTCCACACTTTTACAAGGGGAAATATGATATGTGACATTATGCTTGATAAAGTGGGAATATAACTTATAAAAATGTTTGGTACAATTGATATATAAATACTTATTTACGCGTACACTAAATTTTATCTTTTCCTCATAGCGTTTTTAGTTACAGTTAAAAAATCATTAAAACCATATAAAATAGCACTTGGAAAAGAAATGGATTCAATTTAAATATATTTTAATTTTTCTTTGCAAATGCAAGTAGAATTTCTGAGTTAAGAATTGCTCACAGCATTTCTGTGCAGTCTTTCAATATGGCGCCCAGGTAGAATGTTGTACTATAATACAAATATCCATTGCCCTATGTTGAAAGGGTACCTGTTATGAAGAATTAAAATAAGCGTTTGTTTCGCGCTGAAAGTTAAACATAAATATATGTACGAGTTTTGCTCAATTATGAATGATCATATTTTTTTTTAATCATTCCTGCGAAAACGATGAATGCGACACAAAAAGAGCAAGTATGCTCTTGATTGATAGGAATTTTCTTTCGTCTGAAGAAGTCGCCAGTCGAAGTGTATTATTACATTACTAGATTCATTTCATGTTCATGTACCATCACCTTGAATTTCGAACAACCTCCACGCGAACGTCCTGTTGTGCGGAGTATGAGAATTCTCAGGATTCAAGTAGTACAAACACATCTCATATTCATTTTTCTGCTACCAACATGTGGATGTCACGCCATTTTAACAGCAATATTTTTAACAGTTCTCATATCTAACATGCTTCTCTGACAATATTAGCGAAGGTATTATGTTGACTTCTGTAAGCTCATTTAGAAGAACTTCGTGTACGTCTTCTTCTAAGATGACTGACTTTCTCTTTCTTAAGGCTGTTTTCAACTGTTCTACTCAACAAGCGCAAAACGTTTTGATACAATTATATACGCATTTTTTAACGAAAAAAATACATAATTAGAAGACTTGACTATGAGAGTGGTTTGGAATCTGGCTGTGCTTTCGATTTTTCGATGAATGAATTATAAGCGTGTTTGATCTCGTGACAAAGTGTTTTTCTCCCTTCGTTGACTGGTTTTTTTGCTTTCGTCGGGTATTTCGGCTCAAAACGCTCACTTTGGGACTATTTTCTGAAGGATCTATTGTGGTTTAAATAAAACGGGAAAATGAGTGCGATTAGACAGTTTCTGAAAAACAAGACCTGCTACTTACATGCATTTCCGAACATTTCCGAAAATAAATTAAAACTTATGTCATAAATTTGCCCTTTTTGATTTAAGAACACCCTTAAACATCACAAATCTTCATCTAACTTTGCTACAGGGAAGAAAAGGCTCTATATAAGTTTCTTATAACATGTGTTTCGACTGACGATTTCTTCTGGCGAAAGCAAAATTTCCAGCAGACAAGAGCATACTTGCTCATTGCGTGTTGCCTCCATCTTTACTGTAGGAGATATTGAAAGTATCTGAATTTTCGTGGCTACCACTGACGTACTATTGAAAATAAATGAACAAAAAAATTATCACGTATTCATTACACATTAAGCTAACAATGGAATATAGACGTAAATTGGTGTGCAAAAAAATATGTCCATAAAAAATTATAATTATTCCTTTTTGAATATCCCTCGTAATGGAACTTTTTTTATTTGAAATATCTATTTAATTCGAAAAAAATTAAAAAACATATAAATTAACTAATACTTACAACACAATAAGAAAATATATATCCAAAAGGAAAAATGTACTTATTAGTGAACAGAATAGGACACAGTAGGTCAAGATCCTTAATAGATTTCAGTGTCACAGTATTCACAGTTTAGTAGTGGTTTCAGCTTTGGCATACGCTAGACTGTTACAATTATTTTAACAACTACATTTCTGAAAGTGGTTTAACAGTTCCAGAAATTGCCTACAACAAACAAAAAATAAATAAATATATGTTTCTTCTATACAATATTATTATTGATAATAATTATAAAAATGAAATATACGACTCATTTTTATCAGAAACCTCATAATTGCTGTACGCAATAGTCAAAACTAATCTCCTAACTTTTCGTCAAAAGATGGTGCTGAAGACATGCTATAAAAATTAATTGTACTGGTTGTCATAGTTAAACGACCCTACTTATAAATGTCTACAGACGAAACTGTTGTTCATAAAGTTCTGAAATTCTATGAAAGAAGTGGAATTTGTTTAAGCGAAAATAATGTACAAAATATCGACACCAGAAGACTATTTATAATAAATTATACATTTTGCATACGTTTGCGATAGTTTAGATATTAAAATTATTAACTTTATCCCATCTTAAGACAGCGTATCACGACAGGTTCTTAGCATTTCAAAGAACGCACTGAGGTCAACTGTGGAACATGATGTCTTACGATTCCGGAGGATATCTGAAAATGACTGACATATGGAAAAAGTTTGGTTGTAATAAAACTTGTAAACTATCTTAAATATATTCTAAATGTGTAATTTGGGAAAAACGCCATCTGGCGGTGAAATTTTTTACTGTTTTTTCACTCAAACAAATCCTTATTCATACATCCCCATATATCTCCCCTTTATGATGTGTTCCACAAAATTTCACCCCATTCTGATCAACAGTTTCGGTTTTAGAAAACTAGTTTATATTGTTTAATTATGGACACTCTGTATACTGAAATATTAAAATTAATTTAAGCATTCGTAGATTTCTATAATTTATTACCATATACAAAAGTTATGGGTTCTTGATTTTCATGTCACTTATTTTATATTAATATTTATAATATATAATATGTTATTAAATTTCATATTTGTCCAATTCTTTAAAAAAAATCCTATATGTACTAAAGTGGAATAATTTTTTTAAAAAAGATTTCCATTCTTTTATACTGTAATGGTTAGACATGTATTTAAATTTCGTTTGAAGTAATTAATATTGGTTCGTCATCGTCTTCAGCAGCGAGCAAAATGTTTAAATACAAAGACTATGTTTTAAAATAAGCGCCGCAACCCAAAAATTGGATAAAAACTGAACAAATGACTTTTTTTTTTAACTTTGCAGTAACTTTTCACTATCCCTAAACAGGAAATGAATTTGGTATGATATAAATTTAAGGCTGTCTTCCAATAATTGAAAACACAAAGACATAAAAATACAAATCTTCTTTAAAAAAAAAAAAAAAAAAAATTAAAAGCATTTAACAAAAAGTGCACATATTGATTTATTGCTGATGCATAAATTATTTTTTTTTCAGCGCTAAAACGGAATGAGCTTTTCTCTCAAAGACATCTCGTCATCGAAATTTATGGCGTATTTTTCAAGGTAAACGATATATTTGTTTTTCCACCATTATTTCAAATACTGGAACATTTTGCTTTTACGCTCTAGCACATATTTTATGCTATTACTATACCTTATCAGCAGGAATTAAAAATAAAGAAATAAAACAGTCGTCAAAAAGAAAGAAAAAACAAGTTTCGATCTCTTTCTGCCCTTTCTCTTCTTTTATACATATCACGCACTAGCCAGCCTCTATCCCATAAAGGTTTAATTTATTTTTGCCATTCGAATATTCGACTGTTTCAACAAATGTCTTAAGAATTCATAAAGATTCATCGCTCTACTTCTGGACTGTCTAGGTAGAAGATGGTCGCTGTTCATCACTGATTGCAGTAGATAACTTTTAAACACTCGTCTATTCTTCAGCGGCTTTTATCTCTCTATTGATATTTAGCACTTCCATTACACCGGCGAGGATATATTTTCTCCCTTCACACCCCATTTTAGATACAAAAAGGCGATTTCACGTTATTTATGTGACATATAAAAGATACTATCAGGGGGGTTGGAAGATGTCTGAGACATTTTTGATTGGAGGACCTTAAATAAGCAAACTGTTGTAAATAAAGGGTTATCAGCATAGTATTGACATGTTAGTATTAATTTATGAGTTTGTAAGAATTTTTTAATAAATAAAGTAATGATGTAGTTTGATCAATTGCAGTTTTTTTTAACTGTCAACAATTCCGTGCAACGATGTGCCAATTTTGTTAATATTTTTTGATAATGTAACTTCACATCAATAGAAGTCGATAGCTGTATGAAAGGTAATAATATTTATTGCGCTACATATACATATCAGTCCAATAAATGAAAACAAACATAAATTGTTATAATTAATGATAGCCTCTCAGAAGCACATAAAAATGTCATAAATTTCTGATATTTAAGTTAAGAAATTTTTTTACTGTTCCCTTGATAATTTTTTTAATTATCTTCTTTGAAATTTTAGAATCTTCTATGTTTGTATTTATTTAAATGTTTTTTTTTTTTCAATTTTCGGATGACATAATTATTACTACATACATGTAAAAGTTAGATTATTTGTGGGAAATTCATTTGAAGCACAGAATAACAGTTCCTCTAATTGCCTAAATATGTTTGATTAAAACTATTATTTTAATATTCAAAACGATTTTTATTTATTTGATTTACTGTAGCTTCAGCAAAAATTCCATATTATATTATAGTTGATCCATATTATAGTAAAATTACCTAAATAGAATACAAGTAACAACTGTACGAAAATGTTAAAAAAGCCAAAAGTTTTTCCTTTTTTAGTTAAAAAATTTCATCATTTTTTTTTCGATACATTAAGAATGTCGGACGTTCCTCTCAGTCCACACAACTTTGAAGAAAGTCCGTGGTAGTTATAGCTGCCACCGCCGATATTACTAGGTGATATCGGTCACCCACTGTGAGGATTGTGTAAATGAATACTGACGCTGTCAATTAACTGAATTACCAGTTTATTTAGACTATATGTACACACTAAATACGCTATTTACATTTATATACAATTACAACTCGGATATAGGTGATCCGGTTCAACATTAAATTATATACAGTAAAGGTTGGCTGTGTACTATTCCAATTACACTTTCCACCTCACACTCAATGCACGTTAGATTCACTTTATCGGAGATCAATCTCGAATCTCCCAACACAGGTATACTCGGCCTGCACTTCTCGGCCCAGAGCACTAAACACCAGGACGTCTGTGTCCTTGCTCTCCAGAAACGCACTGCTTACGCTCTACCACACAGAGCACCCTCTAGGTACGAAACCCAGGTACGGACTGCACTCCTCTGAGACAAGACTTGCTCTTCTCAAATCACTGCTTTCCCAACGTCAACCCCCTTTGGAGCTCTCTCATTGGGCACATTCCACATTCCTTTCTTGATTAGTGACATGTTCCTTGTCTGCTGATCCTCCGCATACCTCACTGACGGATGGACATGCCTCTCAGCAATCTTCTCTTTCTCTTATTCACCACCTGCACAGGATTACCTGTCAATCCTCCTTTCCACAAAGAAGGAATGTTACCTTGAAAATTCTGATACACAGACATACAATACAAAGTATTAAAATAGAGAAATAGCTGAAATTCCATTCTTTAGCAGAGGTGGTATCAGAACCTGACAAAGAACATACAAAATATTTATATATGCGGTTGTAAAAGTATTTATGAGAGCATAAATCTCACATCATATGAAGCACGATAAAAAAACAGCTAAATTCATTAAAAGTAATGTAGATATGATAAAAATGTAAGCTCAATTAATTTTACAGAGTATATTACAGTCAGTTTTAAAATTTTTATTTTAAAAGCTTTGCAATAAATTTAATTCCTCATTAATTATTGATTTTAAATTGATTTTATTATTGTTTCTTAATAATAGATAAAGAAACAATTAAAAGAAGTTTTAATTATTTATATTTTTTAAATATTTAATAAGACAACAAACTGTTGAACGACTGTAAATTTACAGTGAGCAACATATTTTTTCTGAATAAATTTATTATTAGAAAAGTGCTACTTGTTTATACTCGGTCACTTATTTGCATGTTTATCTAAATGACTTAACTCAAAAGTTTTAAATAAACTTTCCTAAAATATCCAATTGAAATTATATTAATATAGGTGTAATATTGGAACAAAAAGGGCCAATATTCATTCTTCTCAAATGGCAGAAAACACAAATTATGTTTGAAGAATTTCAAGTATCTTGTTACGATTTTTTTACTATTATTTTCCAAAGTTGTACCTTTCAATTCAGTAATGTTTTTCGCGCTACAATCTAATGTTACATTGATTTAGTTTTTTTTACAGTGACATTGGCCATTTTTACATTAATAGTAAATAACATAGGTCGGGACATTTTTTTTTTCAATGATCTAATATTGGGAGGACTTTGGCCCTTTTAACAATTACTTTATGTCACATAATGAATTCATTTGTGCATTTAACTCAAATTTCTCAATTTTGGACATTGGTCCTTTTTGTTCCAAGTTACAGATATAAACGAGGTAGTATTGTATAGCTTTATAATTAAAATCATGTCGCATTTGCAATGTGAGAAAAATAATAAATACACGATAAACATTAACAGGCAAAGCGTATTAACGTTAACAGCAACTTTCAGGGTTCAATCGAGTCATGGAATTCCATTTTGTAAAAGAAAATTTCTCTTTAAAAGATGAAGAAATTTCACGCGATTTCAATTAGACTGTTTTAACAAAAGGAAAAAACTAGTATTTGATCTAGAAAATTAAGGGTACCCGTACGAACTTTCACCATTATTTGTGTTAATTCATGTCAGTATTAATACCAACTCACAATTACAAGACAAGTTGTTGAGTCAGCCTATGATCTTGCTAAATGGGACAATTTTTGTTCTTATTTAATATCTGGCCTATATATACTACATTATGAGTAAGTGGTTAATTTAGAAATTTAACATTTTTCGTATGTGATAGGCTCTAATATTTATTTATACGTGAGTTTTGCTTACGTGAGTTTGTCTTTATTTTTTACCATCAGGTAAAGATTTTTTGCAAATCATAAATTTTAAAGTTAAAAAAAAGAAGAAAAAATAGCAAAAATTTGGTATTACAAATATATGTATTTTTAACTTTTGATAATTATTTTTTAGGTATTGTTTACTGCTGAAACCGAAAAAGATCTTCATTTTAAACCATCACGTCAGAGCTTTTCGCAAATTGTAAAATTCAAAGTTTAAAATTAAACCTCCTTCATTCTATCCCCCAGTTATTTAGTTGTAAGAATCCCAGTATAAACTAAAAAATTGAATAAATCATAGAATTAAATAAAATTTAATTTAATTAAAAAAAAAATTAAACCTTTTTATAGTATTAAAGTTTTTTGCTATATTTTAACTTTGACTTTTACGATTTACACAAAAATTATAAACTGATGGTTAAATTGAGGGTCATTTTCAGATTCAGTGCTAAAAAGTATACAAAAATGAAATATCAAAAGTAAAAAACTCAGCTATCTTCTCCTTTTTATAGTACCCGATTTTTTTTGTTTTTTAACTTTGACAATTTATGATTTACGAAAAATCCTGACATGGTGGTTAGAATTTAGTCATTTTTTGTTTCAGTGATAAAAGAAATTACATAATAGTTAAAAAACACAAACATCGTCATCTTTTTTTTATCTGATTAAAACTTTTTCTTAAACTTTTTGGTGGTAATGTATCCGAATTTTTTTGTGTTATATTATAAAATAAGTATAAATGGTAACCACTGAAAATCATAACAATGTTAGATTGCCATAAGATTTACATCAGCATGTAAAGTTTAATCTCGTTGGGATATTTGAAAGTGAGTTAAAGTTTGAGTTCAAATTTCGAACTGAAGAAGGATACATACAATCGTTGAAGTTCAGTAAAAAATTATTAACGTAACACAACTTTTGTTAAAAGAAATCATAAAGAATAAGAGTCTAAAATCCTTACAAAATGAAAATTAGGTTAAAATACAGTTATTTTGGACAATTTGAAACGTAATAAAAGTCAATAATTGTAAAATTTGGAAGATATTTTTTAAAGTGCAAATACACATGAAATAAGTTCTTCGACTATTGTAAGCATTTGGTATATGGTCCCTCAAATCATGATAGAACTCATTTGTTTTCAGATGCAGGCAAGTGTTATAAGTCATGAGTTTTTAAACTTTGATAATTCGATCAATTTTATAGTTATATGGTTTATATCATATATATAATTATATATTATGTATATAGTTATATATTATATACATAGTTATAGTTCTCTTTTTTGTCTTACTTGTCACTGTAACAGAAAAAAATTACTAAATACAACATATAGGACCGGGGGACCACAGAAAAATTTATGTATCCTAATTCCAAAAAAAATATTTTTGTTGGCACAAATTGCATTTAATATATTATTTGTTTACTGCATTTGAAACATTTTTGTAAGTGTAACTATATGTCTATGACTAAAGATTTAGGAATTAGCCATTCGTCAATGTTGAGACTGTAACCCTATTTATTTTCTAAACAGAACAGCTTTTAATACCATTTTACATTTTTCTTTCTCGAACGATGTGTTTTTTTTTTTTTTTTTTTTTTTTTTTTTAATATTGTCCAACTCCACTCAGTAGATCAGGTGTTGACAAACAACAAACATAAATTGTATTCGAAGTTAGCTGGTTTCTTACACATGGTATAGAATAATGTAAGGTATCATTTAATGGGAATATATTTTGTTTTGTAAACACAATTACAAAAACTGCCATTTAAAATTTTAATCAACAAAAGTGTATTTCATAGGTAGAGTATATGCTATATAAAAATTAAAACGATAATAACAACAACAATAATAATAATAAAACAAATATCACTCGTACAGCTGAAAGATAACTAAACTGAAAGATAAAGCTAATGTAAAATTTTTGTAGAAGCATTTTTCAAAGTGCCATATGCATGCAGCAAGTTTTTTACCACAACCTTCAATAAAATTTTTTATATTTAAATGCAGAAAAATATTGCAAAGATTGGTAGAAAATGAGGTAGTTAGAATGCCTGCTATTAAAATATTAAGAAGATTTTTGTTTATTTAATAGTGATGACAGATTCTTTCGAAAGCCCAAAGAGTATAAGCATTTTTTAACCGACTTCCAAAAAGGAGAGGAGGTTATCAATTCAACGCGTATGTATTTTTTTTATGTATGTTCACCGATTACTCCGAAACTATCCAACCAATTAACTTGATTTTGGTGTTAAATGAGAGAGCTAGCTTTCGAATTGGTACCACTTCCGTTTCATAGAAATTGGTTCAGTACTTTTTTAGTAATTAGGCAAAAACTAATAAAATTAGTGATTTCTCGAAAATCAGTAGTAATATGGATGTCGAATAACTTTACCGATGCCAGGATGGCCGCGCGGTCTAAGGCTCTTGATTTAAGATCTGGTTTTCGAAAGGCAGCGTGGTTCGAACCCCACTCCTGACGTAGGTGTGTACAATAATCTTTTCCGTATTATAATTTTTAAAAATATATTTAACAAGTTAAATACTAATTATGCTATTAGGAATATTTTGTATTTAACCATTAACACAGAGTATCAGAGATTTTTTTTTTACTTTATCAGTGAAAGATTACTCAAAAAGAGAATAGACTTGCAAAAAGTAACATGACATTGAATAAGTTCTCTGAAGAGAATGAAGTCTGGACAGCCGAGTGGTCCAAGGCACCAGATTTAATCTCTGGTTTTGAAAGAGAGTGTCGGTTCGAACCCTACTCCTGACATAGTATAGTATACAAAAAAAAATTTCCTTGATATATATATATTTTTAAGTGACTTCAAATAAGGAGAGGATGTTATCAATTCGGCGCGAATGTATTTTTTTTCTATGTATGTTCACCGATTACTCCGAAACTATCCAACCGATTAATTTGTTTTTTGTGTTAAATGAAAGAGGCTACTCTTCCATTGGTACTTCTTCCATTTCATTGAAATTGGTTCAGTACTTTTTTAGTAATTAAGTAAAAACTAATAAAATTAGTGATTTCTCGCAAACTAAAAGTAACATGGACGATGACTAAGCTCGCCGAATGGAGTGCAGTCAGGTGGCTGAGCGGTGTAAGACAGCAGATTTGATTTCTGGTTCTTGAAAGAGATCGTAAGTTCGAACCCCACTCCTGACATACGTGTATGGTTTACAGTGATTTTTCCCGTATTATAATTTTTATTAACTGACTTCAAAAAATCGTTAACTTTTAACTAAAAAGAGAAAAATAAACTTTTCTACCAAAAATTGAACCGACTTCAAAAGCTACTGCAAAGTGAAAAATAATTTTTTTACAGAATAGCATTAAGAAATTAAATTAAGAGCGTAGTATTTATCATGCGTATTATTATATTTATGTAGATTAATTTGATTTTTTGAAGTCGGTGCCAGCCAAGCCAAGTTCAAAATTAAAATTAATTATCCAATGCAAATCGTAAAAGAATAAAGTTAAATTTTAAACTAAATATTAAATCGTAAAAAAAACTCGTAGATACTTGGATACGTGTCTATTGTAAAAGTACATGTAACTTGGCTTGGCTGGCACCGACTTCAAAAAATCAAATTAATCTACATAAATATAATAATACGCATGATAAATACTACGCTCTTAATTTAATTTCTTAATACTATTCTGTAAAAAAATTGTTTTTTCACTTTACAGTAGCTTTTGAAGTCGGTTCAATTTTTGGTAGAAAAGTTTATTATGTGTAAGTAGCTTTTGCCTGACCTACTAATGGTCGTAGATGTATTATTCAGTTCACTGATTTTAAATGTTTTCTGAAATGCCGCCAATCATCAAACAAAAGAAGTCTAAAACTATATTTATAAAATCCATTACTTTCAGGCATTTATGATAAACATCTGCATAAAAAGAATTATTAAAAATACGTAAATATGTTCCGGAGAATGATTTTAGAACCTTGCGGTGAAAACAGTTTTACAGTCTTTCTTTGCCATTACAGAGAAGAAAAAATTATTGAAATTATTTATTGCTTACTTCGCAAAAAGAAAAAAAAAAAAAAAGTAGAGGGAGATGAAAAAGTTGCGAATATACGAATATAATGCAAATAACTAGGATGTATGCTCCAATTTTTACGCAATTCATCTCTTTGTCGTATGACATGCGACGCTGGCCCTACGGTCACAAAAAAGACGAATGTATGACATGCAATATCACCAAGAATTGGTTATTCCCTTGGGGGCGAGCGACATGTATACGTGCTTTATGGAGCTCTCAGATGGCTTGTTTATCCCTACCAGAAAATATTTTACTGTAAAATTTGCTATCTTTAATTGAAGCATTTTCTCCATTCAATAAGGCATGAATATCCATTTTTAAAAATCGGTGACTAAAGATTAAACATTTCGCAAAAGGCTAACGTCAGGAAGAAATCATCAGTATTGTACCAACTACCAAACATATGTTTAAAATTATCTGTTAAATTCATTTTCGATAAACATTTGGAAGTTTTAATTGCTGGTGATTATAGATATTCAAGATATTTCTGTCTGGGACTCGAAAAATCGGCTATTTTGACTTTGGTCATGATCCAGAATATGTTCGTGAGTGAAAGCCGCCAATTGTAAGTGCATCATGACAATGCACCAAGCCATAGCTGGATCATAGTTGACGACTACATGCATCGGAGCAGCTTCCCAAAGCTTTCACATTCACCTACAGTCCCCGTCGGATTTTTTTCTGTTTCATCATTTTCTGCCATCAAATGACATCACCATGTTAGCGTAACAGAGTTCGAAGAAGCTTGGACGTGCTGCTTGAAGGATACCCCGAAAAAAGACTTCTAGGACAAATTCCAAGTGTGGATCAATGGCAGAAGTGTGTCGACACCCAAGGGTTTAGTTTGACGAATTTCAATTCTCTGTAGCGATATTTTCAACATATGTATGTTTTATCGAATAAGGGGGCATTATTCTTCATACACACCTTGTTGTTAATTGTAACTGAGTCTGATTACCAGACAGACAGACTCATAGACTGACACTTTGTATAAATATGCTTTTTAAGTTCTCTGACTCATAAAACATGCAAATCCGTCGAAAATTGGAATTTGAAAATTTTCACGAATCCAATATTTTCTTCTTCTAAAGCTAGAAAGTAATTTCAAAACTGTCTTCTATCTCATGCATGTTAATGTTTCCAGAAAAATAAAGCATAGCAGCATCCCCAATTAGGTGATTAACAGCGAAATTTAATCAGCAACAACGTATGTGATGTTTTGACTGAATCTGAAGTTTGATACAAATTCGTGCATTAGTTCTTGAAATAGAGTTATTGCGGAAATCGTGAAAAATTCATAATATCAACGCCATCTTTTTTAGGGATTTACGTCCAAACGTAGAAAATGTCAATTCGTAACAAGGTCTAAAAGAATCTGAAATTTGATGAAAATCTGCGCATTAGTTCTTGAGAATGAGCTATTGCGGAAATCGTAAAAAATGTAGAACAGCAGCGCCATCTGTGAAGCAAATTACAACAAAATGTAGAAACCGTCAATTTATGAGAAGGTCTAAATAAATCTGTAGTTTGATGAACATCCGTCAAATTAGTTCTGAAGATAGGGCTATTGTGTAAATACTAAAATCTTTGTATTAAACAAATATGTATATACAAAACATTTCTATTAAGGTTAAATTTTTTTAAAAGCTTATTTTAAAATAAAAAAGGCATTTAACATTTGTGAAACTGATGTAGTTAAATGCCAATAACATTTTAAATCATTTCCCGTAGAAGCAAGAAATGCATTGCACTTTTTGGAAAATTAATGTACTTATTCCGGCTAATTCTCTAAACAACTATTTAGCTGACGCAAACTTTGTTGAAACTGCCCACTTCTGAACTCAAAAGAAATAAGAAATAATCTATTGGTGATGCTAGAATTTTTTTATATGTAATATGTCAAATGGCTCTTTATAGATTTTATGTTCTGTTTCGTAATTAAATGTGTTTGTTTGTGCTGTAATTGATGTTGGTTATTTGTCGAATCAAACATTTAGATTACCTAGATTAAATTTGAAATGACTATTTACAATAATTTGAATAGAATAGAACAGTACTAGTAATATTTAGATTCATTTCTCATACAAACAAGAAATGAAAACATTTTGGGAAATACACATAATAATCACTTTAAAATGCAATTTCAATTAAAAAACTTTTCTACCAAAAATTGAACCGACTTCAAAAGCTACTGCAAAGTGAAAAATAATTTTTTTACAGAATAGTATTAAGAAATTAAATTAAGAGCGTAGTATTTATCATGCGTATTATTATATTTATATAGATTAATTTGATTTTTTGAAGTTGGTGCCAGCCAAGCCAGGTTACATGTAATTTTCCAATAGACACGCATCCAAGTATCTACGAGTTTTTTTTACGATTTAATATTTAGTTAAAAATTTAACTTTATTCTTTTACGATTTGCATTGGATAATTAATTTTAATTTTGAACTTGGCTAGGCTGGCACCGACTTCAAAAAATCAAATTAATCTACATAAATATAATAATACGCATGATATATATTACGCTCTTAATTTAATTTCTTAATACTATTCTGTAAAAAAATTATTTTTCACTTTGCAGTAGCTTTTGAAGTCGGTTCAATTTTTGGTAGAAGAGTTTATTTAACATGGAGATATATACAAAATAATCTCCATTATTGACACTTCTAAAAATACATCGAATACACCGAACATTTCAATCCCCAAATAATGTATTAGTTGTATTATTTTTTCTTTTTTTTAACCTTTGGTTAACCATCAGTTCCGAATAGAGAACAAATTCCGCGGCCTCCAAGGTGTTCCTTATTTAGAGGTTTTATGGTATATGTGAAGTGAGTTTTTATTACTGAAGTAAAAGTACTTTAATTTTAATGCAACGTCATTGGCTTGAAAGTGTCTTTTTGTGTACAATCTATCTTTAATTGACTGAAATTATACTAGCAACTAAAGTTAAATGAATCTAATCTTTTCCTTTCTTCTTAAGGCGAAAACTTTGCGGTGCCTTTCTATGTTAAGTGTAGGCTAGGTACATATTTTCATTGATTTTCCAATATGTTGAGTTTTACAGCGTCATTCATAGATTGAAAACACCTTCATATTGCAATAAATTATACAATTTAAAATATAAATAAAATTTATTTAATTTGATTCGATTTAAAATATACTTAAAAGGAATAAGACTTCACCACGATGTAAGAAAATTAAATAAGTAATGTCGGCGTAGAAAAGCACCTGGCAGTTACAGCTGCTTTTTCATCAATTATACTTACAAACTTAGTGTTTCTGAAATAGAAAAAGAGAAAAAATAAAGAAAGAAATAACTTTATAAATTTTTTAAGTGATATCTAATAAACAAAATTTTATATATATACTTGAATGAATCTTAGCAGCCGGTATGTCCTCAAATTAGTAAAATTTATCAAGATATCATGTTTTTAAGTAGATTTCGCATGAAATACTACCTATTGCGGTAGCTCCGATGTTGGAATTTCTGAAATATTTTTGCAGATCTACGCCTACTATGACATCTAATCTCCTAAACTACACTCAGTAAAAAGTTTATCTGTCTATCTATATATCTATCTCTCTATCTCTCTATCTCCCTATCTATCTATATATATAAAATATTGTAATACAATTAATGGTTTTATATAAAGATAATTGAGTCTAGGTTAGCATAGTCAAATTAAATGATTTTGTTTAGATATGATAGTATTGCATATTTTTCTGTTATCGCATGCAAATGCGATTTTTATTTTTTTTATTTTTTTTTTCTCTTTTTTTCTATCCAGTTTAGTAATTTTGTTGTGTTTCGTTTTTGATGTTTTTTCTTCATTTAATTTTGGTTTTATGTGTGTTGGTAGCTCCAAATTCGTATTATTTTGTTTTTTTTTTCATGGCTAATACGAAGGCGAAACCACACACTTCATTTGTAGTTCCAAAGTATTTGGGGCCTGAGGATTCTGCTTTGGTTCTGCAAATACCATTTGTATTCAGTTATTTTGTTTATTTTTTTCTCCTTTGTATAAAGGCGGTAATTTTCTATTAAATTCAATAGTTCATACATTGTAATACAACTAGTGTTTATATATATATATTACTTTCTTCTAGACACGATAACTTCTATAATTTACTCCAATAGCCTCCAAACTGTTACATAAAATTAAGGGGTATAAAATCTCGGTCAAGTTCGTTAATGGGCAAAATCGGACCAAGAGGGTGGAAATAGGGAGTGTTTTTGTGAAAACCAAAAAAACGCCATGCTTCATAATTAAAATAGATATCGAATCAGTTTAAAGTTTATATTACTTCTAAGAAATGAGCTAAAAGTTTTTACATAACAGATTTTTGATAAAGTTAAAAATGGGCTCAAGGAGAGAAAAAAACAGGATTTTTGGGAGAAAAAAAATTCATAACTTCGTCAATTCTCAAGATATCAAAGCCCACAATTTTTTTAAGTGTTTTCAAAATTATCCAAACCTTTTGTACTTACAAGTTTTTGATAGGACTATTTCTTACCGCCAAAAAAATTAAAAGAAAAACAAAAAGAGGGTGGGGGGTAAAAAAAGACAAAAATCCACTTCGTCAATTTTTAAACTATCAAATCTAATCTAATTTAATTTACATCTTCTTAATAGTATCTACAACTCTTATAATGACAAATTTTTCCTAGGACCAATTCATATAGCAAAAAGAAATTAAACGAATAAAAAAGGGAGTTCGAGAAAAACTCAAATCCAAACAGCTTATATGCCGACTAATTTTTAAATTCATTTTTTATTTTAAACGCATCCAAATGGCAGATCCTCTTATTTAGGAACTATATAATGTGACGTATTGGCCAGTTTTTTGTTAAGATAGAATATATTTCATAAAAGGCTGCCAAAATGGATATTTTAAGCAGAATTTTCCGAAGTGATCGTGATTGAGAAATTGAGGCATTCAAATAAAAAATGCGTTTTGTCTGACTCATTTTTAAATTCAGTTTTGCTCTCAAACGCAATCAATTGACAGGTTCTATTATTTATGAACTGTATAATGTGCCGTATTGGTTAGTTTTTTGATAAAGGCTGAATATATTTTTTAAAAAAAAGCTGTCAAATTGGGCACTTTGCACAAAATTTCACGAACCGATCATGATTAAAGAATTGAGGATGTATTCAAACAACAAAGTGTTTATTTTAAGACTCATTTTTAAATTCAATTTTGTTCTCGAACGCATTCAATTGAAAGGTTTTTTTTTGTTATTTAGGAACTATATAATGTTCCGTATTGGTCTATTATTTAATAAAATTAGAATATATTTCAAAATATGTTGTGAAAATGGGCATTCGAGCCGAATTTCGCTTAAGATGATTCTGTTAAAACCAGTTATTACAGAAAAATGAAATTTAAAAAAAAAATTTAAAAGCGGCCAAATACAGTTGTTAAACTGGGTTTATCTCTATAATCATATTTTATTTTTTGTTGCTGAAATGAGCACTCTTCGAAATCTACCTCCGCCTATCGGCCAAGCCGACAGGGTATTTCTTTATACATAAATATTCGGTTTGCGTTGGGTTTTTTATCACCTTTTTTTTTAATAAAAAAGAAAATATTTAAAAAATTCGAACTCATAAAGCACATTAAAAAATAATAAAGATCTATTATTAATTTTTTTTCAATATGTTGATTTCATGGCCAACATTTCTTAAAGAATTTCTTATTGGAATAAAATAAAAAAAAATTTCAAAGCTCATTATGAGTTAATAATTGTATTAACTTATAATACTAATATTTTAGAGACAATCTTAGTTTGGAGATAGTTTTGTATCAAAATTGAAAAAAAAAATGTATCAGCTTATTAATACTTTTTGATAAATATTGATATAATTGATTGATAAATGTTGATATGATAGCTTCCCACTGCTGCGACTTTTTTGCGTATGTATTTCTGAATGTTAATTATTATATAACATTATATAAATGAAGAATTTTCCGATTAAATAAGAAAAATATTGCTATTTAGACAAAATGTTGTCAAAATGTAGAAGCAGTTGGCATCTATGCAAGATATTTTCCTTAAATGAGACGCGATTGTGCATAGTTTTATCGCATTTAGGTTAAACTTTGCATTTTATTAAATCAATATTTTTTTAGTATGAAATTATTGAATATATTGTCAGTAGTTAGTTTAAAACTAACTCATTTGGTAGAAAGTGAATCATTTTATGTAATATACGTAAAATATATATATTTACCAGAAGTTAAAACCTAAATGAGACATTTAAAGTACTTGTATGGGACAATGCATTTCTAACAACCCATGAAAGGCATAAAATTAAAAGTTGAAACAACATTGAACTGTTTAATACATTGATGACTTAATTTATTAATAACTTGAAGTTTGAACACACTATAATTAAGTAATGAATGCTTTTTAAACGCCACCACAGTATTTTAAAATTATGATGCCCAAATTTATATATGACACATATCCCATTCATTATAAACAGACTCTAGTATTTCACAAATTTAACGATTGATTATATATTACTTTATTAATAATAATTGGAAATTTTTTAAAGCTAAACTCTCTCCCTAACTAACAATGTGCTAGAAGAATTTTCGGATTAAAATTTTTATCAATATTAATTAGCCAATTTTCTTTCCCGACATAATACACGTATCATTTAAAGGGCTTTATCTCCTCAGTTATTTCAAGTGTAAATTGTCTTTTATCAACATTTAAAATTTAGCTCATTATGTCATAACTTCATGTCTATATTATACTGTATTTAACGCATGCACCAGAGTCACAAGAATTTAACAGACTTTCTTCTGTAATATTCATTTCGGGTAATAGAAAATAGAAATAGACATCCAACTCAATAAATACAAAATAAAAAAGTTTTACAAAGAAAGCGAAACCTTATATATATATAAATTAGTGTTTCATATCGTTGCATTAGTACCATCAATGTTTTCGAAATAATTATTCTGCGTATATTGTTTTTGAAACTTTGTATAAGAATTTTTTTGAATTGTAATAAAGTAAACCTTAATTTTTCATTTTATTTTAAACATCCACATGCATTAGTTTCCTTTTAGCTTAAAATATAACTTTACAAAAATTAACATGCAATGGGATTATAACAATCTGAAATTGGCTTCTTGTGCCGTACGCCTTACTTTGTGAATCTTCTGATCTAAATAATTTTGAGGTTTAAGCCCGTTTATATTTTCTACTTTTGCTGTATCTTTGGTTCCAGATCACTTTAGAGAAAAATTTCGAATGTTAGGTGAATTTCGTTTTGTAACGCTGTTTTTGCTTTTTTAAAAGCTTTAATTTAATTTACTGTTTTAATTTTTCCTTAAAACAGCTTTTAAAAGCTTGGGATAGGTTAGCTTCAAAAAGAGATATTTGTGAATGTGATTCTTTTTGCACTCCAGACTCTTCTGGTATGAAATTTGATCTGTTTTTGACTATCAGGTTTGCAAAATTCGCAATTGTTTTTAAATCTTGAAAATCGCCATGGCATATTTCTGTCCAATGTTACCTCTTTATAGATAAATCACACGTTATTGTAGAATTTGTATTCTACACGGTGCTTCATATTTTCTGGAGATGTGTTTCTTTTTATTTTTTTCCAGTACTATTCCACATCGTTGGGCTTAATCAGTTCAAAAACTAGAAATAATCCACTTGACCTTGTAGCAGCATCATATGGCTCACAAGCATAATTATTTGAAAAGTTGCATAAGGAATAATCATCCATGTTTAAAATAACTTTTATAGACAGTTTTATTTTCAGATAGACAGTATAACACAAACGTGAAGTAGCTTATTATTATCTAGTTTAGATACTTCTTTTCACTTTATTAAACATCAATTCACTTCACTGACTCTAACAAAATCATATTAAAAATATTTATTGTTAAAGATTAATAATGCAATTGATGTTAGAATAAAAAAATGCATGCACTTCTTTTCATTTCATTAAATATCAATTCACTTTTCTCTTCTCTTCTCTTCACTTCACTCCCTATAGTAAAATAATTAAAAAATATTTATTATTATACAATAAATAGCGCAATTGATATTAGAATAGTAAATTATATGCGTTTCAAAAATAATTGTAAAGTGCTTTTATTCTTGGCAGTGAATGAATGCTTGCTATGGGCGTGTGGAACATATTTCCAAAATGCGATTTCCATTACACTATAAAAACTGCTTTAGTGCCCATGATTATGTTTAGTGATTTTGAAAGGTAAATAATTAGTGTACATTTCTATTAATTTCTACTGTCTATTTATCAATCTATTTACAGGCTTCTAATTTTAATGCATGTCTAGTATACCTCACTCAAAATAGGCAAAAATACTTTTTTTGGGGGGAGGGGTGGAAATTTGGCATAAAATTTTGGAATGCATTAAAGTCTACCGATGGAAGGGCCTACTTTTACGTGTTTCGTTTTACCATAGGGAATCATACAGAAGTTAAAAATGATGGGATGATTTCAATGCAAAGAGCTACATGTCAAAACTTTAGTGAAATTTCGACGAAAATTCAACTTTTGAAGCCCCTTAGCTCACTGATTTATGCATATCCCATAATTTTTATTCTTGAATAGCAAAGGGCGGACCTTATATAACACAACCATGCAATTTGTTTCGTGGGATAACTTCATTGCATACTATGAGAAATACTATGCAAAACATAAAATTTCAATTTTTCACGCGGGCACTGACATTTGATCTCCCACCAAATAAAAACTAATGGTTCCATAGAATTAATATTTTGGAATTTTTTTACCAATGGCCATCTCACTGAGAAAAAAATCACAAAAATCTGTTTACCAATTAATCACAGGTCCCTTGATTCTGGGTGATTCTTATATGGAATGACACTGAAGTACTTATACCGTCAATTGATGCAAGTGTTACCATAAAAGTCTGTATATCACTTATCCAGACAAAGCAGTAAAATGAGAAAAACACATGTAAACTCTTTTATTTCTGACTTATATCAAACGGTTTTGCTAAATGCATAGGGTAAATGTATTTGCTAAATTCCGTTTTACATGGTAGTGGAGAAAATATTCCGGGAAAAATTGATTATCAAATGAACTTATTTGTTACTAAATGTTGAGTAAACAATGAAAATATACTTCAGCATTTTGTAATTCTTATTATATATTTGAGGTTCTTTTTAAAACTACTATTTTATTTCAAGGATATTTTCTCCACAGATGCCACAAAGTTTAACTAAAATCGTTAGTTCTATTAACATTAAAAATAACAATTTATTTCGTTGATAAAACTGATGTTTATATTGCTACGATATAAGCAATGTAATCATTTTGGTGCGCTTTATGGAAAAATCTAATAATTAATACTATTAGATTATGTTAAAAGGATTTTTAAAAGGGTCATGATCGTTCAGAATAGTTAACTTCAAACATTCCGATTTTTTAAAAAGCAAGAAGATTTGTGCATCGAAAATTTATTCAGTAAAACACTTTTGTGTTATGCAGATATACTTCACATTATTTATTAAAGATAACTTCTGCCTCAAAATAGGTTTATTTTGTAATGTTAATTGTTTATGCTTCATTGCTTCAGCAAGATACGTTAACTGTTTAGAATTCGATTGTATGAAGAAGAGCTGCTAAAATTATTTTTTGTAAGAATGCATAACTGCCAATGTCCGATTTTTTTAACCCTCAGATAGAGATTTTATATTAGAGATTTATTTATTTATTTATTTATTGTGGAACTTGTATTATATTATTTATCGAGTGCAAAACCTAGTTACAAAATATCTTTAAAAAAGTTTGGCGAATTTAAAAATGATTTAGTAAAAATGTCCAAAAGAAAAGCAATTGAACCAAGATATTGGACTTTTTTGTGTTGCACATACTTCAAGAAAAATTGAATTTGCAAAATAATTCTCAATGATCCAATATTTGTGCTAAATGAAATTTAGAAATTATTTATGTTAGTTAAAATGCTCACAATTTACAAAACTAAATTTTGGAAAATCACAAAAAAAAAAAAAAAAAAAAAAAAAAAAAAAAAAAAATTATTTTATTTAATTTTTCGACACCATAGATTTTTCTTTCGCTGTGTATTCTAACTGTAATAATCCCTGCTTACTGATATATAATACAGCTTTAAGTTGTACTAGCCCCCTTAACCCTTACCGTATGATTCGAAAACTTGTATTCGTATTTCCACGGATCACAGCTACAATGGTACTGATGACTTACTAATGAAGCGCAAACCTGGCATAGTGCCTCATGCTAAGATACTTATTAAATGACCCTTGTTTAAACTATGACTCTTTCCTTTGTAGATATATTTTCGGACATAATCTGTGCAATCAGAGATAGAAGCCCGAAAAATGTCTGTATTTTTATATTGATTTTTTTTTTATTTCGGAATCAACGTTTAGAAATAGTTTTTTTTAGAAGATTTATATTATGTTCTATATTCATCCCAGACATATTTTTTTTTCCTGCGAGATGAGCATCAGAATATTTTTCACTCATAGAGTGAAATATAAATTTCAAAACTTTTCACTGATATGTTTAATTTTATGTAAAACATTACGAAAAAAACAGGAAAAAAATTGAAAAACTCACGGATAGAGTACCTCGATAAATTTCAAAGAAAATTACCCACGTTCGACTCATAATAACTCAGTTTTCTACTAATGGGGCAGACTGGTGTTGAGGGGTGAACCAATTTTCACATTTTTTTCTATCTATTAAATAGTGAGCTTAGAACAAATATCATTTTACTTGTTATATAATGGGTAATTAAAATAAAAGTGCGACATAAGTGTATAAAAAACTTGAAAAATGATTCAAGGTTCCCATGTATGGGAGGCTTGAACCACTTTATTTTATATTGAAATATTTTTTTAAGGGGAACCAAATCAGTTTTAAAAGAGACAGAATAAATTTAAGCCAGGAATTTTAAATACTTTTTTATAAGATTTGGTAAAATGTGATGCGTAAACTAATATGCTTGAACGGAATTCCAGGCACAGGAGGAAAATATTGCTTTAAACATATACTGTTTTATACTCGATCTAGCTACACTAGGTGCCACACAGTTTGGCTTCCTATCATTTTGTTTATCTTGGTGAAATTTCTCTCCATACCTTTCTAAAGTATTTTGATCAATATTATGTTATTTTGCATCGGAATAAATACGTAAAATTTTAAGGCTGCTTCTTTCTTCCTTTTTAGTCTTTTCCATATTTTCTATTTACCCATTATGGGTACTATTTAAATGGAATGAAAGTTCCTATCAACTTTCCAATTTATATTTTATAAAAAATTTTCCTCTATTGCTTCTATTAGCAAGTTTTTTCATCTTCATTCAATCCGTTTTAAGCATTTTTATATCTACCCTCACATTTTTACTGTAGCTTTACAGGATAAATTTACATTATTTAAAAAATATAATCATTAACCCTTCCTTATGTACAGTGTGTAGTACAAAACTTTCGAAAAACACTTAATTTAGAAAGTTTGATTATTGTGTCAACCATCCCCATACTGGATTGGTCAATCTTTCCCACAAAGCCACTTTTTGAAGTAAAGCACATGTTTTGTTTAGCCTAATTAACTGTTCAATTTTTGTGCGTAGATTGAAATCTCAATAGTTCTACATTACTTAAAACCTACTTACTTAAATTTCTATCATATATTTTATCTGAGAAAATATTATTTTTTGCCCAAAAAATAGACTTTGTAAGCCGAAAACTCTATACGATTGATTTTTCCACACCTGTTTAAATTATCTCCATAAAACAAAGACTAATATTTGAGCATTTCAGTAGCTTTGTTAGCCAAATATTGGTAATACTCTGAAACTCTTTTAAATATAAAAACTGAAGTATGGATCAAGCTCTCTATGGTCAATACTCTTCAGTCTCCCTTATAGCATGTCGTTAATAGGTTAAAGGTCAACTCCCGATATCATTAGGAATTTCTATGCCTGTTGAATAATCCTATAGAATAAATGAAAACCAATAAATGGGCAATCGCTACAGTATGGCATCAGTTAATATAATACAGTGGCAAAATCTAAAATGTGCATTCCTTTCTTTGACAGAATAAAGAAGCTGTATTCAATCGTCGTGTTAAAACCACCCATTTGATTAATGGAAAATACCTGCAAAAGTGTTTCACGCCGAGTTCTGTTACTGAACATCCTGTATCTTTATTGTCTAATTTTTATTTTTGCCAAGGTATCCATCAAATTTTTTGAGTAGCAATTACATGTAAGAAGAACAAATCACGAAAAGGCTCAATAGACGATTGAAATTTTGCTTCATTTTCTTGATTCTTTTTCGTACGGAGCTAAAATTATTCTCATATGGATGCATTTCTTAAAAATAACGAATTCTCACTGCTTTAATTTCTAATCAGTTGCTTGGATTAGTTGCTCTTAGCTATATAGCTCCTGATTATTCCTCAATTCGGCTATCTACTCACGTAATCTCAGAAATCATAAATTCGTCGCATCCCCCAAACTGTATAATAAGTGAAAACTTACCAAACTTGTTTTATTATGCCTTTTCTCTTTCAAGGACAAGAACATTCTAATATCCATTCTTCGGTCACATTTAAACCAATACTTGACGGTGGATTCTGGAATCTAATTTGATTTTTAGTAAATTCCTCACATCAATAATTCATGACCTTTCTTCTAAATGTAGCTAACACGAAAACCTAATCTGCTGTAGTTCAAAAATGAGTGTTGAAAGCATTTTCAAAAGGTGCTAAAATCTTCTTCGGACATGCATTTACTATCTACATAGAGTTAACCCTGGGATCACTTGATGCTAATGCCGCATTTTATTGAACTCGATGCAGATGGATGCATTTATTAGCTACTGAAGACATTTATATAGATTCTACCAAAGTAGAATTTATAATTATTTTATAAAAACCATATTTCTGCCGACATAAGGAGATGCTTTTTATAAATTTATTGAAATAATTTTTAACTTTAAATTTTTTTTGTTTGATTCTTTCGTTTAATTGCATAAAAAAAGGCATTAGAAATGTTTATTTTAGTTTAAAACAATCATCTTAATAATATTATAAATCTGAAAGTACGTGTATAGACATGGAAAAAATCATCTCCAAAAATAAAAATTTAATGCATTAGTATCTTTAAATATAGTGTAGTATAGCCTAAAACATGCTTTAAACTATTTTTTATTTATTGCATTAAAATATATTTTTTTAATGAAGGAAAATTTTCTTATTTTCACGGTCAATTAATGGACATTTTCCTATAAAATTTGGGCATTTTTCTTTATAGTTGCCAAAAACTCAAAACTGGGCGTACTAAATTTTACACACAAGAAGATAAAATAAAAAATAAAAATATATTCAAGAATTAAAAGCACATGGATATGAAGTCATATTTTAAACAAAAAATTGAAATGTTCTATAATTTCCCATAATGTTTAATATAACTTATGTTGATAAGAGGTTTTCTTTCAAAAACGATGTCATAGCAGGAATAAATGAATACAAATTCTGTTCTCAACCCCCTTCAAGACAAAAGGCTTTAATGCATTTTCTTTAATATTTTGTCACCAATTTTTAAAATTGAAATTTGTGTCTAATTAAATTTAGAGAATTTTCCGATTAAATAAGGCAAATTTTATAGCAAAATTTTACTGGTGGAGATAAACAAGGATTCTTAAACCATTCTGTGGCACGTATACATGTCGCTCGTCCTCAATAAGTTAAAAAACATTTCGCTTAAAAAAATGATGGAATGTTTGAAATAAAATTTATGGAATAAAAATGGACAAATATATGTTAGTAATATAAGGAGCATGAATCAGTTAGTACAAAAATAATATGAAAATGGCGTTATACTTAAAACCAGAAATTGATTTTTTTCCAATACTGATTATTGAGCATGAATATTAGTTAGTAATCGAACAAAATATTTATGAAAAAATACCTTCATGAGGAATCTTTAGAAATAAATGAAAACACTAATTCCATTACTAAGAGATTTCGCTGAGGAGAATGGTAACATGAATTTAGATAATAAACGGAATTTTCATGTATTTATTAAGGATACAAAGATTATGAATAGTAATAAGTATTGCAAAGATTTTATTTAAAAAAAAAATAACATTATGATATGCAGATAATGTTCCTTTCAACCTTATTTTGGAAATTTATGAAAATATTTACAATTTTTAGAAATAATTTATGTTTTGATTTATATATATATATATATGTATATACAGGGTGAGTCATAAATATCGAAACAATAGGCTATCTCCTTAAATATTGCCCCTAGACCCATACTTCCAATTGCAAAAATTCATAAAAAAAACTGAAATTTTTGATAAGATAAGTTGCAACTTCATGGGGGGTCTATTTGAAAAAATACGAAAATTAACTTTTTATACGGCCCCCGTAGGATAAAAATTCTAATTAGAAAAACTTTCCTTATCCAGTCCTGAATAATACACAAAAAGTTGCATCTTCATATCTTGAAAATTCGCGGAGTTATAACCGTTTGAATAATTCATGAGGGTTTAAGGGATTAGACACAAATTGAAATGCGCGCAATTCGAAAGACAATGTTTCTTTAACAGTTGTAGGAAACGCGTAAAAAATCTATCTTTTGAGTTAGAATTTTGTTTTTGTTTCTTTTTTGTGATGGTTAGCCATATAATTTGCTAAGAAAATTACATCCTAAAATTTATCATAAAAATTTAAAAAAAAATGTATATGGTTAGTACTGGTTTAAATGGGATAGTTAAAAATCGTTATAACTCCAAACATTATTTATCGGATTTCAATTTCTTTCTATTTAATTAAAAATGAAAATCGGATTTTAGTTTTGTTTCGGAGTTTTTGTTTTTCAATATTTATCTTAGAACTATTAAAAATATTTATTTAAAAAGTCATATTTTCAAAAGTAAATAATTTTTCATTTTTTTTTAAAAAACGAATGTAAAATAATTAAAAATGACATGTTTCAAGTTTGTACATTTTTTCTTTAACAATTCTTAACTTTTAATAATTTAAAGACAAGAAATAGTCGGAAAAAAAAGGCATTATACAGAAAAACGAAATGTACTGTTTTACTGCCCATCAGTTATTTAAAAAAATGCTTTCCTAAGATGCATATTAAGTCTTTTTACAAATTTAGATTTCACAACTTCAAGCTATATATCGTTTTAGAGAGGCTGTTAAAAAATCGTATTCTGAGCTCAGGTCAAATCAGGACCGAGACGTTACTTTTTTCTGAAGACTCGCCTATCCGGGACTAACGTATTTTTCATACCGGAAATACTTAGGTCTGTACTGGATAAAATTTTAAATCTTGGTCTGGAACAATCCGTATTAAAATCAAAGCCTCTGACTGACCTAATACGTGCATAAAATAAGTAAAATTTGGTTCAATCAATATTTTTACAAAAACCACATAAATTTTAATATCGCTTTTATTTTACAAAAAAAAAAAAAAAAAAAAAAAAAAAAAAAAATCTTTAAAATTGATTTTTTTAGAATAGTATATTTAAATGCTAAAAAATTAAACAAAATAAAACCAGGGAAAAAATTCTGCCTATAACGGAATTCTGTCTTCAACAGAAAATATGTTGATTCATGCAAAATAAATAAAATAATACCTGAGAAAAAAATAAACTCCATTTAACCCTCCTAGGAAGGGCATTTGGCTGTTACATATGTTTTCTTTCCTAGGTGATTCCGTCTTAAAAGGTTTTACTGTATAACATTTTTCAAAGTCTCCAACGCACGGGATGCGGATTAGCGATAATAAACATTACATATAATGTTTACATTTACATATAAACAGAGATTCGTTGATAAAATGAATATATCACAGCCTTTGGCGCTTCTTTAATAGCAAAAAAGTATAAATATAAAAATCGAAAATCTATATTAAATATTTTTGGTCAGAATTCCTCCAAGTTTTTAACTATACTGAAGTAAAAAACTATCTAGAAATTCACGGCTGATCCGACTATGATGTATGCTTTTTACCAGGCTGGTCCGGATTATGATTTCAGCATTATTTCATACCGGGCATTTTTCCCTATGGGTCGGTTTAGGACCGGACCTATATATTTTAATCTATTCAGACCTCGGTGCTAACGATCAACATGTTTAGAAAACATGTTTTGATTTAAATCAATACGCTGCTTTATTATGTTCAAATAACAGGTACGGTCTTAAACCGACATATAATAACGAACAATTTGTGAACGATCCCTTATTTGCTTTGAAAATGGATTGTTTACAGGCATGGTAAAGTGGTGTAAGTCACGAATTTTTGAGAATTTTGGATTTTAATATCTTTGTCAGGTTTTCAGATACGGAGATGAAATTTTTTTTGTTCAAATTAGGAATGGATAAAGAATAATTTCCTAATTGGGAATTTTGTTCTACGGGGGTCGTGTAAAAATTTAATTTTCGTATTTTTTCATATAGACCCCCCATGGAGTTACAACTTATCTTATCAGAAATTTCACCTTTTTTTATGAGTTTTTGCAATTGGAAGTATGGGTCTAGAGGCAATATTTAAGGAGATAGCCTATTGTTTCAATATTTATGACTCACCCTGTATATGTGGTATTAATTCGCTCTCCCTTTTCTAAAAATTTTTGGCACATTTTTAGATTTAATAGAACTTTTAATAACCATTCACAAAACCTGAAATTTTTAATGCATGTTTTTTTTTTCATGAAAGCGTGACGTCATGAGGTAGTTATAATTACAAACATGTATTTTCTTTTTTTGCATTTTTTTTTAATCCAAAAAATTTCTTTAGTTTTAGCATCTGTTTATATATTACCGCAAAAGGTAAATTTTTAAATGCTGTCGTGTTTAAAATAAATAGAAATGGATGTTTGTACAGGATCCATGAAATTATTTTTTTTTCTTTAATGTAAATAAGGATTAGTGCATGCGAAGAGCCTTCTTTATTGAAAGTGTCGTCATAATTTAAATCATGCACCAATTTTCATTCAGAAAAAAAAGTAATTTATTGCATTTACACAAATTGCCGTTATTGCCACAAAATTTTTCGTTCACAAGTACTTAACGATAAATTTCATTTACTATACAATCGTCCATAATCCTGATTTCACTAAATTTAAGAATTATATTAAGTTAATCTAAAAGTTTTTAGGTTTTGATTTTCTTTGGAAACTAGGGTTTGCACGCGTCATCGTTCAAGTAAAATTAAAAGAACAGCTGTTGCATTAATTAAGCAAAGATATATTCCCCCACCACATTCCTTTATTTCTAATAGCCCTTTGATTATGCAAAATTGCAAGAGAAATATCAATAAAAATCCCGCAATTAATCTGTTATTCTTTTACAATGTTTATCGTTAATCTTAGAAACTGATAATTCCTTTACAGTTTTAAATATCTATATCTATATTTAAAAATATCTCTACGAGATAAACTTTGTTCCTCAATGGAGAATGTTCCTACCGAATTTCAAAACTTCCATAGTTCTAAATTAGAAGATAACAACCAATATGACAAATCCATATTTGTGGTGTTTTCATGAATATCATATTTTTTTCTGAATTGAAAATAACAGCCAACTCAGTTGCTTAGCAAGCAAGGATTTAGGATTTAAAAGGCTTTAGGACATAATAAACATTTCGGAGTTATTGATAGATTTATAGCTGTAGAGTAAAATTCAATAAATAGTACATGAGGCTTAAAGATATATTTTAGTTTCAATGATCTATTTTTAACACTTATGCTTCATCATGTTTTAGTTATTTATTAACCCTCAAAATCCCATAGCAGCATGTATGCTGCCACCAGTGTTGCCAATTTAATGGGTTTTTTTTAATTCAGATCTTCTAAAATCATACCTGAAATAAAAAACTTGCAGTATTTGTTTTATTGACTAAGAAATATTCCATCATTAAATAAAGCGTAATTTATTACTAAAAATGTTTGGTATAAATTCAGAATCTCTGAGTTGCGGAATTCCTGAAACGGTTTTCAACACTAGAATTAGAGTGTTAAATATATATTTCTATTTTTCAGATCTTGTAAAATATAAACATAAATATGTGAAGTTCGATTATTAAAAGTATTATTGTCTACTAGATAATGTGGTAGAGTTCGTTAATTGTAGATGTTTTAAATTATCGGGTGTGAAATGTGTGCTTAATCAATGCATTGATTCTTCTTTAAATATTACGAGAGCCAAATGATAGGTAACATTCAGTTTTAAATATTTATACAAATTTTAAGATTCTTTAGCTTTACGATGTTGAAATCTGATTTAAAATGAATTTATTTGAGCCTATACAGTGGGAGTTTGTTAAAGTATTTTATAAACAGAATGTAGTTTGATACCTTTATTAATTTTGAAAATTTTCTTTATACAAAATTATTTTAAATATTCTTAATGGAAAAGATATAAACCATTTGATATAAACCATTAGTGATTTTTCATGCAAATATATTTATTCTAATTGCATATTTATTTTTTCACCTTGGCTTATTCTTTTTTTTTATCTCCATTTGAATCACTAAAAGTGGAATCAATATCAATGTATAATTATAGAAGACTAAACATAAAGAAAACATCTATTTTTGATTTATATTAGATTTATACAATTAATTAGATTTCATAATATATATATATATATATATATATATATATACATAAGTGTATATTTCACTCTTCTTATTCAATGTCATTATATGAGATTGATGTGTGATAACTGAGGACTGAAAACTCAATTTTTTTAGGTGCAGTTTGTGAAAAATTCCAAATTTAGAGAAATAATGTGTTACAAAGCGCAGAAAATATATACTTAAAAAAACATATTATATATCTTAGAAACAAATACTATACATAAGAAAATACAATAAAATGTGTGTAATACAAAAAAAGTTATTTTTGAAAAAACTCAATTTTATTTCATTGGAGACACAACAGAATCAAATATCTATTAAAAAGAATTTTTTTAAACGGCGGTCATATTAGCATCTATTTCGATACAAATTTCACTACTACGAAGTTTTATCTTAATTTCGGTACAATAGAAATGCAGCGCTGAATATTGGAGCTATAACACAAGCAATCATTTTCTTATAGTGACATTAACGTTTTTTGAGCGTTATATAGAGAGCTATATGCACATATAAAACAATGAACATGTACACATGCATGGATGTAAAACAAGTTTGAAAAGAAATTGAATTATTGAATATTTCCAAACAAAATATCCGCCAACATTAGAGCTAATACAGGAAATTCATAAATCAGTGTGAATTTTGTTATTATGAAAATTTCAGTTATATAAGATCCATTTTGGTGAAAACTTACCAGATTCCAATTTCTCCAGAGGACCAATACATAAATTTAAATTCAAGAATTTTGCGAAACAATAAAATTCCTATTGCTGTACAGACATAATTACATTAAATAATAGGGCTGACATTTTTTCTGACAGTTAACAAGAACTCACTTTTCATAAATATTTATATACTATTTCATAATACCCGACTAATTAAATGCTATTTTATTTACCACAAAGAAAGATAGAAATAAAGAAAAATACCGCCATGTTTTAATGAATTCTAAAAAAGAAAGCTAACAAATAATGTCCTTCGATCTTGAGTGTTTGTTCTCAAGATATGATTAATATTCAAGCAGCAGGTGAATTAAGGTCCGCTTCTTCGAATAGGAAGAACGTAATGGTTCTTTTAAGGAATATATTTTTTATCATTTCTTATTTATATTAAATGACAATTTATTGCACATGTTTATAAAATCGAGTATTATCATTCCATAATATATGCTTTATGCAAGCTAATGAGCTTGTATAATGTGTTATTTTTTAATATAGTCGGTGATTACTGATTCTTTGAAAGAAACAATTTCATGGATTATTTAATATTGGCAACAATTTTAACAATAATTATTTCTACATAATTGCTGCTAATTTTTAATTTATGAGTTATTTCATATGATTAATTATTAAAAAGCACCAATAAAAAAAACGCCAGATACTTAATGTTAATTTAGAAAACTGTTGACAAAAAAACATAATAAAAATTAACCCTACGAATTCATATCGAATTATAGCCCTATCAGTACAAAGACATATGTGGTTCGGCATATCTTTTATCAGGATCGAAGCCACACGTAATTTGAGATACACAAAAGGACATAAAAAATTTCTGATGATGTTGTAGCATATTATAGTAGAATGCGAGATTTATTTTCTACATAATCGATGAGATGCATTTTTTAGTCAACTAGAAAATGTATATAACTGCAAATTTTCCGAATTTTGAATATTACTATTACTGAATAGAAATATTCGTTTTATTTCATAACGAAAATTTATGATTAAATAATATGAAGTTTACTTTTCGAAAATAGGGTATTAAATCGAAAGAGAACCAAGATTACAAAATTATTCCTGGAGATTTCAAACAGATGTAATGACGATAACCTTTTAAACCGCTGATAGCAGAAGTTAGAAATGGGCTGAAAATTCAGTTTCATTTTCGTTTTCGATCCAAAATTGGAGTTTCACCAAAATGACTTTTTGGCGAAAATGCTGTTGAAAATTTGGCCGGAATTCTTATCGAAACTGTCTGTATTCTTAACATATAGTTTCTTTCTTCGGAAATTTTCAAAATTACTCATTCATTAGAGCTATACTGTCTCAAGTGATACATTATTTATTGTTCTGAATTTCACTGTTTATAATTATCAGGGGCAAATTACAAAGCAAGAAATGCATATATGACTAAACATTGAAGATGCTTTTCCGAGCTTATTAAAAGCTGCAGACTTAATAGTCATAGAAAATTGTTAGTTTCAAAGCACAAAAGTGTTTTGAATGCTCTTTGAGAAAATTCTAGAATAACAGATGATCATTTACAAAAATCATTATGATATGCAAATCAACGTATGTATGAGTTATATCAGTGATGTGTATAGTGTGTGTGAATAAGGTTATTCCACGGGGGATCAATAAGTAACGTCTCGTGTGTTTTAAAACTAAATTAATGAACTTATTACAGCAGAAATTATTATAGGGTATTTCCATGAGCACTTGTCGTGTAAGTCACATTTCTAGCAACGGTTAAATTGTTGGCTACCGTTATTTTCGAAAGGTTTGAATGGCCTTATTCAATTAATGAAATATCTCTGATAAAATAAGTCACATTTTTCCGTTCTAAAATACTGGTATCCAAAATCGTAGTATGTGACTTACACGACATGTGCTCATGGAATTACCCTATAGATGATAGCGGGTTCTCTACACAAAACAACCGTTCAACATAGTCTCCATGCATTTGCACACATTTGCGGCATCAAAATGAATTTACCCAGCAATTATTCTTTGGACAGAGCCATACGAGACATTCACTGGATCAGCAATATTCTGTACTGTAGCGCATCTGTCTGTCTCCCTGAATTAATTCATAAACATATTTTCTATTTGCATCTGTGACTGATGTTTTCGGTCGGACGATAAAAAATCCGGATAATAAATCGAGAATAAATTCTTTTTACGATAAAAAAAATTACCATCGTACGGTATTTCAAATTTTCAGATTTACCAGTGTGTTATAGCACTAAAAACGGATAGAGGCGTTTTTAATATCGGTAAAATACTGCAAGATCGTAAAATAATACATTCATAAGATAAATATAGATCTAGTTTTAAAGCATTTAAAAGTACCGGGTGATCCAGAAGTTCCGGGAGTTTTGAAATGTTAATAATTAGCAAACTATAAACAATGGAAGTATGCGGTTTTCACAGAAATGCTTAGAAACTCATGGGATTTGTTTTTTCGATGAAACAAACATATTATATTAGTTACATTTTTTGCCAACAGATGGCGCTAAAATTGATAGTATTATTTTTTATGGTATGATACAGCTCACTAAAAAGAAAGAATTAGTGTCCAAAGGCCTGTCCAAAGTCCTTAGTGTCTTTATAATGTCCATAGCTAATAAGTACTGCCGTGAGCCGATGCAAAACAGCGTGCTCAGCATCTTCAGAGCAGAAAGAAATTCCAGAAGAAATTTCAGTTCCTCGTGATTTTACAATTGTACTGCATTCGCACTCACCATGAGTTGATGATTTCCATTGAGTATTGGCAACGAATTCTACCTCATTTACGATTGCAACTGACATTTGTGTACTCCTGCTTCGATTACGATCTTCCAATGAGCCCTTTTCTCAAACTTTGCTTGCCATAGCATTTCAGATTTGTAATCGCCATCAAATCTTTTGCAGTTCGAACTTCACGTATTGTACGATAAGATAACAACTCGACATGCAAAGAAAGCATGTCTAAACATAGCAGTTAATCATCAAATTTTGTATCAAAATTTCCTTTCAATACAATTTCAACAACTTAAAAAAAGTGTTTGAACATAAACCACCCTTAAAACAAAATCTCATCCATATCCTAGAAAAGATGCTTAGCAATGAACTCATGTGTCTATATAACGCATGGTATAGATACATTCAGTCTTGTACAGCAGCGCCACCTGCTGCTAAAAATTGTAACTATGTATATTTTTAAAAAATTCATTCTAAACAAAAATCCCACGTGTTTCTGAGCATATATCTGAAAACCGGACCTTTATATTATGCATAGTTTCCTAATTATTAACATTTCAAATCTCCCGAAACTTCTGAATCACCCGGTATTTTGTTGACTTCTAAAAATTGTAATAGTTTTATATTTACTGATTTGTTTGTTTGTTTTTTTATTAATTTTTAATTGACTGCAATTTTGATTGAAACAAAGTATTTTAACGAAATGTGAGTGTACAATATCGAAAGTCTTTCCTAAAATCTTTCGCATAATAACTGATTCCCCGTTGTGTGTTTTTTCAGTACTTAGAATAAATGATGTTGATATAATAAAAATATCTGTCATAATTATTTCAGAGTGGTTATGCATATTTCTTTCAAATATGATTTCTTTAAAATCTTCTTCTTACATTTTTCTTAAATTTTCTCTAATGTTATTAGTTTTCATGTAAGTTTTCCTTTGAAAGAGATTATTTTCTAGGAATTACAATTTAGCGTCACAGAAAAAAAAATTAAACATCCAAATAATGTTTGCTTGTATAAACTAAAATACGCAATTCAAATTCCCAGCACATATTTTTTTTTTTCATTTTTCTTACCACGGATCAAAATTCCCACAGCTTTTAATATTGCTAACACATGAATTTCCCTCTTCTTTTTTTTTTCGTTAATCCCCTATATTGAACCCTGGTTCAGTTTGAACTTTGGCTTGACTCTCCCAAATATCTTTTTAAATATTTTAGCATGAAACGATCGTAAGCGCGAGTGTTTAGAGTTTTAATATTATTTCGTTTATAATCGCCTGGAAAGTTAATCAGGTTCACTTGTATGCACCACGAATCATCTGAAATCTGTATTTCTTTAAAAAGGGTGAGTCTTAACAACGTTCATCTAGATACGATAATAGTGGGTTGTTTCGAGCGTGATCTAGTATGTAACATCCAAAGAGCTTGGTCTACGCTCTTATCAAGTCCGTCTGCTATTGAGTAAACGATACGTATAATAGCTCGTGTAATCATGCTATATATCAGATGTAGTCCTCGTTTTTCTAAGCGGTTTTTCATTCCCTCTGATATATCGGAGATTTTAATTGATTTTTACAAGAAAAAATCTCAGTTTCTGTATTTAAATATTGAGCTATTAATCATTCTTGTTAAAAAAGAACCTTAAAATAAACTAATCTACGTAATACATAGAAAAATGAACACACGAAATCATCCATAAAATTAAAATAATACATTTTAATTTTTGATATAATTGTATATGATATAATATTAATAGCCTATACCTATTTTTGTAAAATATTCAGTTTTGTCATTGTAATAAAAAACGCACTTTTTCTTTATTCATGCGTTCTTTATTCATTAGTTTTATTCATGCTATATACTGTTTTAAATGAAAGAATTTACAATTAAAATAATGCTGTGATTTATTTTTAAACTAATCCCCAGGAAATCATAAAAATGAAAATTTTATGTCTATTTGAAATATTCGATAAATAGATAAAAACATTTTTCTTCATTAATAGTTTGAAAGTTTTTCTTTATAATATTCATGCATATATGCACGTATATACATATGTATTGTGTGCGTATTTAACTAACTATCTCAATACCATTTCTGAACAATAAACAAACAAAATGTAATATGCATGTTTTCATGCTAATTTTAGAACTATATTATTGTAATAAAAGCAGCGGCAAAACACCTGATTACATTAAAAATTAAGGATGTAAAACCGCTTAATTGAAAAAAATAGATTTGAAAGATATAGATTTTAACAGATTTTGACAAATAGATTAAGATAAAGTTGAAAATTAGCCAGCAATGGAAATCATTCGATGAAAAAACCGAAAATTTATGTTTATGGAAAATAATATCAAAAGGTCAGTTCAATGAGAACAAAGTACTACGTTTTAACTATTTGGGTAAGCACAAGTAAATAATCACACAAGTCTGACCCCTATTATAATGCATCCAATACAGAATTAATAAGGTAATCAAAGTTGACTAAAAGATGCAATTGATTTTATAAATTAAAGGAACTAGCTTCACTTTAATTAAAACTAATGGAAACTCTTAAAATAATTATATATCAAGGGCTTAAATCCCTATAAAATAAGCTTGTAGAGACAAATTAAATTTCGCTTTGTAAAATACGTCTTGAACTCAAATGTTAAGGTGTTCTTACAGGTTCTTGTTAGGGTAATTACTGAAATCTTATTTGTTTAGAAATGCATATCTGTAGAATGTATGCAAAAATTTATTTAAGTTTTTTTTACACTTGTCATTGGCAAAGAAACATTTAATGTAGAAAGAAAACACGAAATAAAATAAAAAAATGATAAAAAAAACTTTATTTAGTATCATTTAATAAATAGTCATATAATCATTGCCGCATATTACTGTCTCTAGAGTAACTTTTGTAATTATTTAAAGAAAATGTTTTACGCTCGCAAAATTCTTATGCAATATTAGAAAGTTTTTTTTATATCTAGTCATTTCACAATCATTAGTTATTAACACTTTCATATAATCCATAATACAGCATATGCTGTTATTTATTTCTGTATTTTATCGTGTTTAATTTTATTCGAATCAATATTTGCGTTTCTAACAAAAATATGTAGTTAAAGACAAATTCAATTACGGGAGAACTGTAAAAAAAAAGTAAAAGTTGCGATCAGTCAGCATAATATATTTTTATTCTAAGATTTTCTTAAAGGATTTAGAACTTTTATAGAGGAGGCTACTTTTACTTTGACCGAGGAGTTCCACGATAATGATCATACAAGTTGTACGCAAATCTATTGAAAATCGGAACTATGATACTGATGTTGAAAATAAAAAAAATAAACCAAGAAGCTTTCTCAAAATCCCCCGCTGAGACAACTGTGACGATGAGCAAATCTCAAAAAAGCGAAAGTGATTTGAGAGGTTGCCTTGGCAAAGAATTAAAGAGCAGACAAAGTAAATGCCTCAAGGAACATCATCTGAAAAGTTCCAAAATCCTGTTCTATGACTAAATATCAAAACGAAAATACTAGACATTGAGAAGTAGAAAACTAGCCGATTTCAGATCAGTATTAGTTGCAATAACGCATACTAAATATAACATTTTTTTATGAACAATGTTACCCAAATTAAATCAATTTAGATAAGTTAATATTCCTTGTGTTAAAGAAATGTTAAAACGTCAACGAAGTTCTTACGAGGGTATTTAATATGCGTTAAAAAGATCCGAAACACAAAAATCTTCAAATTTTCAAAAAAAGGAAATTATTGTATTAAAAATTTTTCTGTTTTTTCTGCTTCAAATGACGTTTAATTTATATTTCTATCTTAACCAGAAATGGAAATATTATTATTAATATTATTATTATTATTATTTGGATTTGGTTTATTTTTAAAATCTAGCTTTGAAGCAATCGTTTTCATGGAAATGACTTACAAGGAAGGTCTCCATTGGGGGCATACTCAGAATATTTTGAAAAAAATACGAATTAAACTACTCATGTAGGTAATAAAGGATCAGTGAAAATTAGCGGCGGAATTACATTATTAGATATGTAAAAAAATAAAACAATTTGGAATAATTGGCGTGAAAAGCTGAAAGCGACGCGGTATTTGGCGAGCAGTGCATTTCCTCACCAAAAGCAGACGATTTTAACGAATCTGAAAATTGATTTTAATTGACTTCACTGTTAAAAATCTGCAGCATTTACTGCAACGTCACTCCACTATTTTTATAGAATATCTCTCTTCTGACTAATGAGAATGCTCCATAGCACGGTGAATTGACCGTTTTCTATAAAAAGCGGCGGAGTGACGCTGCAGTAAATGGTACAGATTTTTAGCGGTGTTGTGGCTTGTGCAACACTGTTAAAAATCTGCTGCATTTTGCTCCAACGCACTCCACCGCGTGTATATAATAACTCTATTCCAACCAATGAGAAAGCTCCATTTCACGGCCATGTAACCGTTTTCTATACAAACAAGGGAGTGCGTTGCAACAAAATGCAGCAGATTTTTAACAGTGTATTTTTCAATTTGGAACAATTTTAGTCAATTTAAATTGTGTTTTAAATGATAAAATATATTAATTTCATTTTGTTATAAGTACATATAAACGTATATGACAAAATTACAATTAAAGTAAAGTAAAAATGCAAAACTAAAATTACTTAAACTAAACTTATTTAAATAAATTGAACATAGAAAGTATTTTCTTTAAAAAGTATTCGAAGCGTAAAAGCGTATTTTTCAAAACTTCGTTTTTTCGCCAACCGGAGATAAATCGCCAAATAAACGAAATTTTTATTATTTTTTTACGGACGTTATAAGGAGGTTCCGCCGAAATTTTTTTATAAACATATATAACTATATGAGAAGAACATTCTGTAATTTTTTCAGTTTTTTCTGAGTATGCCCGTATGGAGACCTTCCTTGTTAATATGAAAGTGAGTTTTTTCACCAATTCTCGTATTTAAATATTTATAACTCAAGCACCGTTAAAAGTAACTTTTCAAACTTGGAACATGTCTTTTCCAATACTTTTGCTTTAATTTTGATTCAGCAAATAAAAAAAAAATACTTTTAAAGATATGTTTTTTTTTTAAGTTACATTTTTTTTTTAACTTTAACTATTTTTAGTTTTTTAAATTAATATATTTAAAAATACTGAATCAAAATTAAAGCTTATATATTTCTGATTATTTTAATGAAAAAAATAAAAATATACAAATAATATTTCAAGATAAAACGATTTTAAATTAGCCCTTTTTTAACACTTTCCAACAAAGTTGAAAAGAGTTTATGCTTTCGATTTGTATGGCCGTCTGTCCGCGCTCTAATTTCCGTAAATATACTCGGATTGCCATGAAATTTTTGGACGTTATTGAGGGTTACCCTAGCATAAAGCCTATTGAAAATGAAGTTTCTACCATGATTATATTATTTACAGGGACTGTCAAAAGTTTTCCATTACATTACGCCCTATGGGGAAAAATCGTTTCAAGTGAATTTTAAAGATGTTACACCCTGACAAACATATTCAAATTTATATGCATGCACTAATATATGCATTTTGTAAAGTATGCAGAGAAAATAATTGCTATTATTTATTTACTGGGACAAACAAAAGAATCCCATTGCATCATAATAAAGCGGGTATTGTTTGCGACATATTTTAATTATGGTAAGCGATTTCATGTAATAATCAAATTGATATACGTCGTTGTGGCTTAATATGAGTTATTTCATGGATAATACGAAGTGCATAGCATTTACAGGGACACACAAAAGAATTCAAATAGTATATTCTATCCGAAGTACTGTGTAATATGAATGACTGCTGTTGGATGGATGAAATGGATTTTTAATTCTTATATGCGCTTTTAAGTTTTACTAAATGTATGCATATTATATAATTTATATAAACTCTAATAGTAAAAAATTTATATATGCAGGATTGCATAAAAGACTTTGGAAAGGTTACTGAATATGAGCCTAATTTACTTAAAGATGATTTTTAAATGAGTTATGCATTTTTATGTTGAACTGCATTCAATTTACTAAGAAATTTTTGTAGAATATAGATAAAATGATATACAAGATCACGCAAGGAACAGGATACTTGATCATCTTTGGATGATAATTTCTGGAAATGTGGTTTAAGTTGTTTAAAAAGTATTTTTGCTTGAACTAAATTTTAGAAAAATACTTTCTTGTATTAAAGGTACTAGATAAACTACAGAGCTGAACAAAGTATTCAAGTATAATTCCATCCATTAGTATAAATTGCAGTAAGGAAAATTTGAACCAGTTAAGTGTTTTCTTGCTAAACTAAATTTCCCCATTATATAGTCTATATATCAACCGACACATCAAATACAGGGCTGTTCAAAAGTACTGTAATACGGATTTGGCTAGGACAGTAATACTTTATTTCCCTGGATAACAAAGTTTTTTTTTAAAGGTTACAGGAAATGTTGAAAAGTGTTTCATAATCAATGCTTAACGCATGATTTTTCTTACTTGTTTAATAAATTTTAAATCAAAGAAAAAAAAATTAGAAGTTTTATCAAGTGATTTTGTTTCGAAATAATATGATTAATCATCGCAAAAAAATTTCAAAATTTTAACTCAATAAATAAAATTATTTTAAAATGTGTCACGGAACTCATTTAGTGATAAATAAGCTTAGATTAATTGATGGACAAGAATTCATAGAAGGAAAATTTTCATAGAAGTATACCACAAAGTTGTATTTAAGAAAATCAATTGATCCACATTATAATAATAACTATTCTAAATAAAGGTTTTATGAAATTCACTTTTTTACACGTGGTTTTAGTTATAATTTCGTAATACGTAGTGACAGTTTTGTTGAAGGAAATCCGTTGTATTAAAGTGTATTTTCTTTTTAGCAAATCAAACGAATTTTTACTCATATGGCTTATAAAATATATCAAAATTACTTTAATAAATCTCAAAATGGAAACACTTAAGAATATGAGTTGAATTTTATAATATTGTATATGGTATTATGTATCATGCAAAAATTAGAATATATATATCATCATGGTTTAATAAATACGTATGCTCACCAAAATTTTGCGGTACCTTTCAGTTTTAAAATGCATAGATCAATTATTAAAATTTTGAGTAATATACCGTAATTTCGGGTGTATAAGCCGCAGATCAAACAATTCTTTTTCGACCCAGAATTTTTTAAGAAACAAATATAACTAGTTAGATCGCCGTAAATATTTGACTTCAATTACTAAATAAAATTTCTGGGTCCAAAAAGAATTGTTTTAGCTGCGGCTTATACACCCGAAATTACGGTACTAAAATTTTGTCAGTATACGTACTATAACGTGGATTGAATACATTTTACAAAAAACACAATTTCTTAAACTTATGTTTAACTAAAAATCCATCTCATTTCAAAGCGATATTAATTATTACTTATGCACCACTACTTCGGCTAACAGAGATAATTTGTTATGGAATTACAACGAATGATTATGGAATCATATTCATAGAATATATATACCGGGTGTCCAGTAAATGACTGGCCCATTTTGAATGTAAATAACAAAAGAACTGTTTGAGATAAAAATGCGCGGCTTGCTGTATTGTTATTAGAATATAAATAAATTTTAAAATATGCACTTTGTTAATGTAATATAATAATATTTAAAATAATATCTCAGTCTCAAGGAGGAGGGGAAATATAATACAGATAGTTCAATCACAAATATTATTTTAAATCACTTTCCAACCAACGTACCCTATTTCTGAAGCTGAATCGAGAGTCAATTCAACATATAGATTCAGATTCGACAACATATAGATTCAGATTCAGCCGAAAATCTCATATTTATGAAAATTAGAGTCATGTCTGTATTCAAACAGCCTGTTACCGCCAGCGCGATATTTTTTTCCGAAATTTGAACTATATTAACAAAGTACATGTTTAAAAATTTATTGATTTTCTAATAACAATACCGCAAACCCTGCATTATTATATCAAACCGTTTATTTGTTATTTAAGTTCAAAATGGGTCAGTTATTTACTGGACACCCGGTATATACATATACGGGTGCGTCATAAATTCGTGCAAACTTTAAAAATTCACAATAAAAAAAGTAATGCTCGAAAAAAATTTCGGTTTGTGCGAGTACGATCAGAAGGATTTTAGATTTGTTTTTCATGCATAGTAAAAAATGATTCCAAAAGTAACCGATAGAGGGCGCTCACACGTAGTACAGAGGCGTTTTATGGAAATCAGACTAGCAGCATAACACATAGCTGGAGATGGATACTTCATTCGATATCGGCAGCATGCTATCGTTAGCAGATCCAGCGCTGGTGGCTAAACTTTTCGATAAGAATGGTAAATCCACAATTATTGCATCGCGAAAGTTTCGCATGTTGAACATCTTTTACTGCCTCATAATAAATGCACAACGTCATGTTATTATGATTTGTTTCATTATTTACATGTGTTCGCTTGATTTTCTTGTGTCCCAATATTGTGTATGAGCGCCCTATATTGGTTATTTTTGGAATCATTTTATTAAACATGGAAAATAAATTCAAAATCTATCTGATCATACTCGCGCAAACCGAAAATTTTTCTGAGAGTATTACATCGTTTATTGTAGACATTTAAAGTTTGCAAGAATTTATGACGCACCATGTATATTACTTTGATTACTTTGATTTAGAAAATTATTTCTGAAGGCATCATACCTACGGAAGAAATTTAATAATTCAGACATTTTGTCAGTTATTCCTGAAAACGCACTGTAAAAATATTTAAATAAACATTATAAACTGTTTTTCTTCTATACATAAAAATAAAAGTAACATGTTAGATTTACTATAAAAATAAAGAATCAACATTTAATGGACAGGCAATTAAATGCAATATAAATAATCATTCTTAATTCTACTTAAACGTGATTCCAAAACAACTATAAATTTGCCGGAATTACCTAGAATATTACGAAGGCATATAAATATTTTAAAATTGTAGAAACGTGAAGTTTTCTGCATACGTATGCAATCTATTAAATGACATTCAAATAAACAAGCAAGACAGTTTTTCCCCAAGTGATAAAATTAATTTATTTTAATTTTCCTCCTATTATACAAGACAACATTATGGCGTTTCTGTGGGAAAGTTTACAAAAGAAAAAGAAATTATATATTTATTTCTCAAATAAAGGATTTCATAAGTTAAACACTAAACCTGAATTTCCAGTCTAAAAATGAAGAAAAAAAATGCAAAACATGTGTTTCACGGAACTATAGCGCTAATGTGTTTTTGCCTATCTGTATTTATGACTCTTACACGTTCTTCCAATTAGTAACAATATTCATCAGTTAGTGAAACAACAGATAAGAAAAAAAGTGGCACTTTTTTTAGACTGAAACGGAAAATTGTCTTTTTCTTTTCTTTTTCATTCTTTTTATAATTGATTATTACTTCTTTTTTTAAAGTACTTTCATGTTTCCAATTACCACAGTCTGCGCACGTATTTTTTTCATTTTTTCAGAATTACAAATGATTTTCTGAACTTAAAATATTTAAAACAGGAGAGGAAAAGGTAAAGTTATCTAACCAGGGACATAGGAGAGCAACATTTTCTAAGCAAAATGTTTTATTACTTCGTTAATAAGGTGCTGCCATATTACGCTATAAATTACATCTTGTTATTTTGAATTCTAATATTTTTACTTTGGATATCTAACATGAAATATATTAACATCAGCACGCTTCCAATAAACTAAGTAGTTCTTAATATTTTCCATTATATTTCTTCTTTCTATATCGATATTAGTTGCTACCTTTATTTTGAGTTCCTTATATCAAACAGCTACGGATTAAACAACTGTTCTTTGCATCTATTTCTGTGTTCTTGTTAGAAAAAATCAAGAAATCTATCTTGTAACTATTTTAAAACGATTAATTGAAATTTTTATTTATTCGCAGAACTAGACTTGCATTTCTATTTTAGCTAGGCTTTTTAAATAATTGTTAATGTGTTTCTTTTTTAATGGCAAGGTTGATGACAAAATTAAACGATAACATATATTGTTGCTGGTAACATTGTCCAACACTGGATGACTTTTTCCCACTCCACGGATAAAGACAAAATGTGTAATAAATAGAATTTGTTCAAATAAAATTAATTAATAATGTCGAATTTCGGTTAGGTTAAATATAAAAAAAAATAATTCAGCTTTTTATAAATTGAGTTTTGCATCACTACGGGTGTTGTTTTGTATACTACTTCGCTTTTCATTTTATAAGGTAAAACTTTTGATTGGAAAAGTTATTTATACTTGATGCTGTAAAGCGGGAAATACTTTTTTTTTTATTTCTTGAAATATCTACTTAACATTGCGATTGATATAACATGATATTAACATTGCGATTCATATATAATAATTTGACATTTTAAGTTTTACATTGAATTTATTCTCAGCGGGAATCAGAAGTGTGGAGCCTGGTGGATTTTTACATCACCAAAAAAAGTAAAAAAAAAAAAAAAAAAAAAAAAAAAAAAAAAAAAAAAAGAGGACATGCGTTTTTCAAATTTAACAGTTAAGTACTCGGAGCTATTTTAAGATCGGAAAACTGAAAAATGAGTGCAATTTGTTTATATTAAGTGTCTGGTAATAAAAGTGAACACTGTTGAAAATATTTTACTTAGAAATATGAAGTTCTACAAACTCGTGCTTTTTTCTTTAAAAAAAAAAGAAAAAAAAAAGAATTGCTTCAGAAACGAATGCATGATATTTTCAAATATGAGTAACATTCCGGACTGAAAAGTAAGCTTGTTGTTAAATATTAATATAATCTGTTGTTACTCTTTCTCTCTCTAAAAAACTGAGTAAACTCCTTTCTCGAATTCAAGGGGAGGTTCAGGGTTCAGGGAGATATCATAAAACCAAAAAGTACTCAAAATCGAGTACATTTTGTTTATTTTTAAGTATCCAGTTTTAACAGTGTATTCAATTATAATACTACTTTAAAGGATAAAATATACGATCTTAAAAAATTATCCCCAGTCCATTCTTTAAATAAAGATCTATTTATTATAAAACATTTTTTTTTTTCAGTGCTTGAAATAAGTGATTATACCTAAAAATTTGTTTAAAAAATGCATTAACTTATCTCTTAATTGTTAATTGTTTTTATCTTGCATAAAGCTCAGTTTTGTTTTTTATTTTTATTTTCATACAAAATTTGTGGGTATTTTTTAGCCCTAAAATGACGTTTTTTGTATTATGTGTTATCATTCTATCATAATAATGGATTTGTAGCGTCTTACAAAGTTTTTAGAGATTATAGCATCAATTTTTATTTGCGAGAGGAAATAAACTCAATTCAAGGGTGAATCTGTCCTACTTTTCAAGTTACATATATATTTAAAATTTCTTCTTTAAAAATACTAAATGTAAACTGTGAAATTTACAATTAGTATGTACAATTAGTATGTGAATCTAGAAAAAAAAAAGATTTATAAATTGCTCCAAAGAAAATTTCAATAATTTTTGGACCTTTAGAAAAATCAAAAGTAAAAAAAAAAAAAAAAAAAAAAAAAAAAAAAAAAGAGAGAGAGAGAGAAGGTTTACGGTAGTAAAAAATTTGAGTTTTAATATAAATGAATGAAGTGAAAAATGGTCATTGTAACAAAAAATGCACTGCTAATCCATGCACCGAAAGCTTCATTATTTAAGTAAACGCCAAATAAAATTTTGAATAAATTATTTATATATATTAAAAAAATACCTTTTTCATCTTTAGCAAAGAAAATAGCAATTAATTTCTAAAAGAACGCAAAATTAATACGAAAACTTCTACCATAATACAACTTTTTTTAAAGGAAATTTAAGGAAAACAACATAATAATATGAATTTTCCGGCCGCGAATTTCTTTATAAAAATTATGTTTTAACAATTTTGTTTCAATATTCGTCTTATTTGTCACAGGAATGTTTGATGAACTGAGATTGAGAAACACTGTTGTAACACGTATTATAACAAACAGTATTTGTTCAAAACATAGTCCTGTAATGTATAATAATATCGTAGTTAAATAACTGTTGCATAGTATTAATTTCCATTGGATGTCATAGAAAGATTATTTCATCCATACTTTTGAAGTAATTATTTGTTTTTTATGTGAGTTTCTTTTTCTTTTCTTTCTCTTTCTCTTTTTCTTTCTCTTTCTTATCTTATCTTTATTTTATTTTATTTTATTTTATTTTTTTTTAAGATTTACATAATTTTAGGCTTTAAAGGCCAAACCATTTAACGAACCAAAGAAATACTGCTGGGCCACTTTTGTTTCTTTCTTTTCTGATAGTCATATCTGTGATTTGAGCAGATTTCAAGTAGACAGAATCATTCCGCCATAGCAGAGAGGAACCGTATGGGATCAGAAAAAGTAAAGTCTTTTTTAAGGGGGAGGGGGTGGAATTTTTATTCTTGGCGAGCTATGAATCGCTAAACATTACGTAGTCTTTTGTAAGGGGGATTCACAAGGAAAATTTACAAGTCAAATTTGTCACTTTCAGTGTAATTAGGCCATGATTCGTAGAGTGTTGATGTCAAATGAATACTCAAATTTCCTAAAACAAGTCTGTGATTTTCTGAAAAGTCTTATATATTCAAACAATTTTAATACTCCTCAAAATGCCATGTTAAAACATAAAGTAATATTTATGTTATCGGAGATTCTTTGATCATTAAATTTTTGTAAACATTGGTCATTTATAACAATGCATTGCAAAAAACCTTACAAAAGAGCAAACATTTTGTAATAGTAATTACATATATGTAACCTGAAACCTTATAAATTTATAAATTACACATTTAAATGATTAGTATAAAAAAAAATGCACACATTTATTTTCCAATCATGCAATGTGAAACGGAACAAAATAACTCCATAAAGTTTTATTTTCCATTTTAATCGTATCATATATCCTTTACGGTATTAATTATGAAAACATTCTTCTTGATACACCTTTAATTCACGTTTTGACCCGTGGGCAAATATGGCAAATTACTTCTATATGCAGAACTAAAGCCCACCCGTAATAGAAAAGCAGCGGCATTAAGGCGTATTCTTGTCCTTCGAAATAGGGGGCGGGATTTTAATTAACTTGCTCTTATTTGATTGGAAAATTTACTCGTTTTCATTTTCTGCACTTTTTTTTTTCTCTTCGGACTTTTAATAAGATTTTCGGGAGTCTTTATATGTCAGAAAGAAAGATGCTAAAATTGAGAGAACGCTGATCTGCAAATCGCTTCTTAATGTAGAAAATCTTGTTTTACTACATGTTGTTTATATACTAATCTTATAAAGAAAATTAATATATTCATATAAAATAAGTTCAGAAAATATTGTTCTCAAGGTATAGTTTGTAAGGATTTTTTTTTTATTATTTATTTTTAAAAAATATAACAAAAGAAAATGACAACATGTTGATCCGTTAAATTGTTCAAATCGTGTGTCAAATCAATGGTAAAAAAGACCGGATTAATGAAATCAAAGTTTATAATACAACATCGTTCAAAATTAAACGTCACCTATCCTTGTATGACCGCAATTTTAAGATTTCCCCTATAGGATCAACCGTTCGATCAACGTTATCGCAATAATTGGAATAAAAATAAGTAAGTTTTTTCGCACGTTTCAAACAGTTCTCGCCTTCTTGAGGGCACATGGAACTTAAAATGGTTCAAATGCTCGAGTATTCAGTTAAGGGGTTAAAAAATAAAGCTAAAAGTTTATGAAGCTAAATAATATGGACCTAAAAGATAAGGTGCTGGAAGTTTTTAAAGTAACATATTTTAGGTACTTTGGTTGTGTAGACAGTTTTTTTGCCTATTTCTCGATTTTTTTTTTTTTTATGTACATTATTCTAAAATTCTACTCTTGGTAAACTGTTGAAACTTTCCAAAATTTTGTAACTATTTTTTTTTCTTTAAAAAAAAAATTCTAACATAGTACATTCTTCTAAAATTCTATTCTTGGAGAACAGTTGAAATTTTCCAAAAATTGTGTAACCAATTTTTTTCTCTTTAAAAAAATTTTCTAATATTATAGGTCTGACTGAAAAAAAAAAATAAATATTAAAAAGTATGATCTTAATTTTTTTAGAATTTTAATGTTTTTTAAAAAAAATTTTAGTTTTATTTTTTTTAAAGTCAAAATGAAAATTGCTTCTTATTATTTTCAAATAGTATGTTTTCTGGCACCAGAACAAATTTTAAAGTGGTATATTCAATGGTTTTTAAAAATGGTACCCCGAACAGAAATGTTGTTCAGAAAAAAAATCTGAAAATTTAATTCGTTCGTGAAAAATAATTTACTGAGTAAACTAACAATTACTATTCATGAAATCAATTTCTTTTGAAATAAACATCATGTATGTATTTAAAGTATATATACAGGGTGAGTCATAAATATCGAAACAATAGGCTATCTCCTTAAATATTGCCCCTAGACCCATACTTCCAATTGCAAAAATTCATAAAAAAAAACTGAAATTTTTGATAAGATAAGTTGCAACTTCATGGGGGGTCTATTTGAAAAAATACGAAAATTAACTTTTTATACGGCCCCCGTAGGATAAAAATTCTAATTAGAAAAACTTTCCTTATCCAGTCCTGAATAAAACACAAAAAGTTGCATCTTCATATCTTGAAAATTCGCGGAGTTATAACCGTTTGAATAATTCATGAGGGTTTAAGGGATTAGACACAAATTGAAATGCGCGCAATTCGAAAGACAATGTTTCTTTAACAGTTGTAGGAAACGCGTAAAAAATCTATCTTTTGAGTTAGAATTTTGTTTTTGTTTCTTTTTTGTGATGGTTAGCCATATAATTTGCTAAGAAAATTACATCCTAAAATTTATCATAAAAATTTAAAAAAAAATGTATATGGTTAGTACTGGTTTAAATGGGATAGTTAAAAATCGTTATAACTCCAAACATTATTTATCGGATTTCAATTTCTTTCTATTTAATTAAAAATGAAAATCGGATTTTAGTTTTGTTTCGGAGTTTTTGTTTTTCAATATTTATCTTAGAACTATTAAAAATATTTATTTAAAAAGTCATATTTTCAAAAGTAAATAATTTTTCATTTTTTTTAAAAAAACGAATGTAAAATAATTAAAAATGACATGTTTCAAGTTTGTACATTTTTTCTTTAACAATTCTTAACTTTTAATAATTTAAAGACAAGAAATAGTCGGAAAAAAAGGCATTATACAGAAAAACGAAATGTACTGTTTTACTGCCCATCAGTTATTTAAAAAAATGCTTTCCTAAGATGCATATTAAGTCTTTTTACAAATTTAGATTTCACAACTTCAAGCTATATATCGTTTTAGAGAGGCTGTTAAAAAATCGTATTCTGAGCTCAGGTCAAATCAGGACCGAGACGTTACTTTTTTCTGAAGACTCGCCTATCCGGGACTAACGTATTTTTCATACCGGAAATACTTAGGTCTGTACTGGATAAAATTTTAAATCTTGGTCTGGAACAATCCGTATTAAAATCAAAGCCTCTGACTGACCTAATACGTGCATAAAATAAGTAAAATTTGGTTCAATCAATATTTTTACAAAAACTACATAAATTTTAATATCGCTTTTATTTTACAAAAAAAAAAAAAAAAAAATCTTTAAAATTGATATTTTTAGAATAGTATATTTAAATGCTAAAAAATTAAACAAAATAAAACCAGGGAAAAAATTCTGCCTATAACGGAATTCTGTCTTCAACAGAAAATATGTTGATTCATGCAAAATAAATAAAATAATACCTGAGAAAAAAATAAACTCCATTTAACCCTCCTAGGAAGGGCATTTGGCTGTTACATATGTTTTCTTTCCTAGGTGATTCCGTCTTAAAAGGTTTTACTGTATAACATTTTTCAAAGTCTCCAACGCACGGGATGCGGATTAGCGATAATAAACATTACATATAATGTTTACATTTACATATAAACAGAGATTCGTTGATAAAATGAATATATCACAGCCTTTGGCGCTTCTTTAATAGCAAAAAAGTATAAATATAAAAATCGAAAATCTATATTAAATATTTTTGGTCAGAATTCCTCCAAGTTTTTAACTATACTGAAGTAAAAAACTATCTAGAAATTCACGGCTGATCCGACTATGATGTATGCTTTTTACCAGGCTGGTCCGGATTATGATTTCAGCATTATTTCATACCGGGCATTTTTCCCTATGGGTCGGTTTAGGACCGGACCTATATATTTTAATCTATTCAGACCTCGGTGCTAACGATCAACATGTTTAGAAAACATGTTTTGATTTAAATCAATACGCTGCTTTATTATGTTCAAATAACAGGTACGGTCTTAAACCGACATATAATAACGAACAATTTGTGAACGATCCCTTATTTGCTTTGAAAATGGATTGTTTACAGGCATGGTAAAGTGGTGTAAGTCACGAATTTTTGAGAATTTTGGATTTTAATATCTTTGTCAGGTTTTCAGATACGGAGATGAAATTTTTTTTGTTCAAATTAGGAATGGATAAAGAATAATTTCCTAATTGGGAATTTTGTTCTACGGGGGTCGTGTAAAAATTTAATTTTCGTATTTTTTCATATAGACCCCCCATGGAGTTACAACTTATCTTATCAGAAATTTCACCTTTTTTTATGAGTTTTTGCAATTGGAAGTATGGGTCTAGAGGCAATATTTAAGGAGATAGCCTATTGTTTCAATATTTATGACTCACCCTGTATATATATGTTACAGGCCAAACCCGATTTTAGGCCAAACTAGTCTATCCTAACGCCCATCGGATAAACTAGTTTTACCTAGGCCAAACCGGTCTATCCTAACACCCATCGGATAAACTAGTTTTTTCTAGGCCAAACCGGTTTATCCTAACGCCCATCGGATAGACTAGTTTTTCCTAGACCAAACTAGTCTATCCTAAGGCCCATAGGACAAACTAGTTTTTCCTAGGCCAAACTAGTTTGGCCTAACTCTTATAGGATAAACTAGTTTAGCCTCCTGTGTATTGGTCTGAACTAGTTTATCCTAGGCCAAATCAATTTGGCGTGATTTTATTGAATTCAATGACCGCCTCAGCGCCAACATTCTAGTTTCTCCTAGGCTGATCTAGTTTATCCTAGGCCAATGTAATTTTACGTGTTTTTAGCTCAGGGGCGTCAAAGCCTGAGAAATAAAGGGCTCACAGGTTCTGTATGTATGTACATACACATGTATGTACGTATATACGTACGAATTTACGTAACGCTATAACTCTTGATAGAAATATCCGATTAGTTTCAAATTTTGGATGTAGGTTCCTTCTGATAAGTTATTTTTCTGATTTGTTTTGGAAATTCACTGAATAATAATAAAGGGGGCGAACGGGAGGCTAATCCCCTACCGTTAATTTAGAGAAAATCCTTTATCATGCAGAATTATCAGTTTTCATTTAAAATTTTACATATAGGATTATTCTGACAAGGCGCTTCCGGGAATCCGGGATTAATTGTGGATGTTTATTGTTTAAGTGTTAAAGAAAGGACAATGTAGGTAACCCCCCCCCCATAATTTAGATAAGTGGTTTTTAACGCAGAATTTACGGATTTGCTTCAAATTTTGGTTATAGGTTCTTTCTGATAAGGCAATTCCCTGAATAGTTTTGGAGGGTTTAATGGTAAAGTATGAAGGGAAAATGAAAGATTACCCTCTTACCTAGTAAAAACTAGTTTTTCCTACGGGCATTTAGATAAACAAATTTGGCGTAGGAAAAACTAGTTTATATAATTGGCGTTAGGATAAAATAGTTTGGCCTAGGCTAATCTAATTTGGCTCGAAATCGGGTTTGGTCGGTAAAAACATGTCTTTCACTAGAATAAGTATAAATGTGTGTGGAGAGTAATTGCTTAGAACATCAATACAGGAATTTCACATATCCACCGTAAAAACATAATGCATTTTACATTGTATTTTTTTCTGCAGACTCGTGCCAACTGAGATCAGGCTTACATTTATTATTATTATTATTATTCCATATTCTATCCAGATCGGAGCTGAACTTAATTTGGAATCGAACAGCGTTTCCATTTTTTAAAAATGAATAACTTGTCGACATATAAGCTATTCTTGTCACGGCATCAATTTTCCTTTTCCGTGAAGTCGTAACCAAAAATTCGATTCAAAACGTAGCTTTAATAGTATTTTCTCAAAGGTACATCGCTTTTATGAAAAAATGGTTAACGCCACTCGATTACATATTTTCTGAGTGAGAATGCCTATTAATCTTATGACTTTTCGAAAATGAATTAGTTCTTAAATGTGTTAGGATGTAGCTCTTTTCGATTTGAGAAAAGTCTTAAGGAACAGAGAAACATATTCATAAATTTACTTTTTACTGAACAGATTAGTTATGATGTTTATAACTTTTCTCTTTCTTTTTTCTTTTGTTCTAAACTACATTTATTATTTAATGAATCCCTATTAATGAAATGTCACAGAAACTGAAATTTGAAAGGTCACAGAATCTAAATAATCAATAATACATTGTGTATTTTCCATTCTGTGAACACTTCGTAATTTAAAAATACACTGTAAATTTATCCAATTATATATGCATGCAGTATTTTTTAAAGGAACCCTAATTGTATGTTAAGTAAAATCTGAATTTTTTGCAGAAATTGAGTAGAGCCAGATTGAGCGGGACTGACTCTTTTTTCACATATTTTTGTACTGGCAGGTCTCGGGCTGAACTTTTAATTTTTACACCGGGTCACAGCAAAACAACTTTCGGGAAAGATGGGGCCCGAAACTCGAAACTCTGGCCCGTGCAAACCTCTAACAGTATTCTACAACCCTTCGAATAAAATTCATTATATAGGGGTGATGACAAAACCACTTTGCACAAGGTTAGCAATGGAGCAGTAGTCGGGACCAATATTAAAAAGAATATTGTCCAGTTAAACTGATGGCTTTGATTTCACAGGCTGTTTACAGTCATTGTGTATTACAGCCTTATTTTAACACCCTCGAAAAATAAAGTAAGTTGGATTACTTTTTCCCATTTCCCCCACTTATATTTAACCATTGAACCCCTAAAACTAATCACAGATACGTTTTATAATATTAAACAGTTATCCAAAATTTGAAGCAAATGAGATAATTTTGCTCAAAAAACATTCATCTGATTTAGAGAGAGTAATCCCACATTCCTCCCTTTATACTTAATCATTAAACCCTCAAAACAATTCAGGGATTCATCTTTTAAAGAGAAAATTACAAACTATATTCAAAATTTAGGGAAACGCTTTACCAGAATGAATCTATTTCTAAAATTTGAAGCAAATCAGTAAATTCTGCGTGAAAAAAAAGCATTTACATAAATTATCGGGCGTTTCCCCTATTCTCCCCTCCCATTATACTTAAACAATTGACGCCCACAACTAATGGAGGCGCTTCAACAGAATACTCCAATATCTATAACTTGAATAAAATGGGCTAATAATCCATGGAAATCCATTTATTTGAATTAAGGGAAGGGGCGAATCAGCCTCTCGTCCCCCCCCCCCTTATTCTTCTCCAATGACCTCCAAAAGTTAATCAGAAGAGCTCCTCATAAGAATAAACCTATATTGAAAGTTTGATGCAAATCGAGTATTTCTATCAAGTATTATTGCGTTACGTACTTACGTATATACATAGATACAGAACCCACGGACATATTAATCCTTAGTCTTTGGTAGCTGATGAGATAAAAACATGTCAAATTACATTATTTCTATCAAGAATTATCGTGTTACGTACATACGTACATACATGCGTACATACATACATACAGAACCTGTGAGCCCATTACTTCTTTGGCTTTGACGCCCATGAGCTAAAAACGCGTAAAATTACATTGGCCTAGGATAAACTAGATCAGCCTAGGACAAACTAGAATGTTGGCGCTGAGGCGGTCATTGAATTCAATAAAATCACGCCAAATTGAATTGGCCTAGGATATACTAGTTCAGACCAATAAACAGCAGACTAAACTAGTTTATCCTATAAGAGTTAGGCCAAACTAGTTTGGCCTAGGGAGAACTAGTTTGTCCTATGGGCCTTAGGATAGACTAGTTTGGCCTAGGAAAAACTAGTTTATCCGATGGGCTTTAGGATAAACCGGTTTGGCCTAGGAAAAACTAGTTTATCCGATGGGCGTTAGGATAGACCGGTTTGGCCTAGGAAAAACTAGTTTATCCGATGGGCGTTAGGATAGACTAGTTTGGCCTAGGACAATCTAGTTTGGCTTGTAACATATATATATACATACAGGGTGTTTCTAAATTCATGGTACAAACTTTAAGGGGTGATAGTACACATCAAAACAAACAATATTAAATAGGAAACTAAGGGTCCCAAACGCCTTCCGAAGGAGATAGGCACCATTAAAGTTTAATGTCCAAAAATTCAAATGATTATAAAAAACAGAAAAATTGGTCGACTCGTTTGCGGTTTTCACTAAAACTATTCTTTATGTCAGTATTGTCTTGAAAATAAATTATAAAGATAAATTTCAAAAAATGCCGATAGAGGGCGCTTTAGACTTTGGAGTAACGGACAACTATTCTTTACCGCTATTTTTTGCATCTCAGTAAATTTTTTTAGAAGCTTAGACATAAACTTAAATTTTGAGCTCAAAATCTAAATCGTTGGGAGTGGTTAAGCAGCGCAAACTGAACTATGGGGGGGGGGAGGTTCAAATTCCAAATGATTATAAAAAACGGAAAAATTGGCCAATTGATCTGCGATTTTCACTAAAATTATTCTTTATGCCAGTATTATCTTGAAAATAAATTATAAAGATAAAATTCAAAAAATGCCGATAGAGGTCGCTTTAGACTTTGGAGTAACGTACAACTATTTTTTACCGTTATTTTTTGCATCTCGTAAAATTTTTTTAGAAGCTTAGACATAGACTTAAATTTTGAGATGAAAATCTGAATCGTTGGGAGTGGTTAAGTAGCGCAAATTGAACTGTGTTCAATGGGGGTGGGAGGTTCAAATTTCAAATGGTTATAAAAAACGGAAAATTTGGTCGATTCGTTTGCCGTTTTAGCTAAAACTATTCTTTATGTCAATATTTCCTTGAAAAGTAATATTAAAGATTAATTTCAAAAAATACCGTTAGAGGACGCCTTAAACTTTAGAGTAACCAACAACTATTTTTAACCATTATTTTTTGTATCTAAATAAATTCTTGTAAATGTTCAAACTTAAATTTTGAGCTCAAAATCTGCATCGTTATGAGTAATTAAGTAGCAGAAAATTGAAATGTGTTCGAGGGGTGGGCAGGGTAACATTTCAACTCCTGAACACATTTCAGTTTGCGCTTTTTAACCCCTCCCATCGACTTAGAATTTGAGCTCAAAATTTAAATATAACAATTTGCAAGCATTTAATTAGATACAAAAAATAACGGTTAAAAGTATTTGTTCGTTACTCTAAATTTTTAGGCGCCCTCTAACGGTATTTTTTGAAATTAATCTTTAAAAGTTATTTTCAAGGAAATATTGACATAAAGAATAGTTTTAGCAAAAACGGCAAACGAATCGACCAATTTTTACGTTTTTTATAATCATTTGAAATTTGAACCTCCCCACCCCCATTGAACACACTTCAGTTTGCGCTATTAAACCACCCCCAAAGATTCAGATTTTCATCTCAAAATTTAAGTTTTTGTCTAAGCTTCTAAAAAAAATTATGAGATGGAAAAAATAACGGTAAAAAATAGTTGTTCGTTACTCCAAAGTCTAAAGCGCTCTCTATCGGCATTTTTTTAAATTTATTTTTATAATTTATTTTCAGGGCAATACTGACATAAAGAATAGTTTTAGTGAAAACTGCAAACGAATCGACCAGTTTTTCTGTTTTTTATAATCATTTGAATTTTTAGACCCTAAACTTTAACGGCGCCTATCTCCTTCGGAAGACGTTTGGGACCCTTAGTTTCCTATTTAATATTGTTTGTCTTGATGTGTACTATCACCCCTTAAAGTTTGTACCATGAATTTAGAAACACCCTGTATATATATATATACTTTTATAAATACATCCAAAGTTATTCAGACAATACCAATAAAAGAACCAATGAAACCAGTATTTTTACATTCATATTATTAAAAACAGTTGAAGTTTGAAGAGAAATAGAAGGCAGATTACCAAATTACTAAGAAATATGTGGATAAATGGACATTATATAACCAGAGTAATTAATATATTACCATACAATAAACCAATGAAACCAGTATTTTTACAATCATCTTATTGAAAACAGTTGAAGTTTGAAGTGAAATAGAAGGCAGATTACCAAAATAATGAAAGATAAATGGATAAAAAGGCCGTAGAAGGCTTTTCCATTAAACTACTTCATCAGGGGTGTATAGTTTAACAAAAAAGCAAAAACATCCAACCAGTTTCTGTTATGAGTCGTGCTGAAAGCTAAGAATTCGACTCACAATACACCCGACTGGCTGGAAGCTATTCAGATGACAAATTAGTAGAAAGATAACATAGAAGAAAATAAAATCAATATGTCAAAATAACAATAATACATTATTCCATTAAAAAAAAGGGATATATATATACTAAGTTATTTACCATTACCCCTATCCTAGCAAGATTTGTAGTGCAATTAGATACAAACTACATGTGACTTATTAACAGTCACGGTTATGGTCATAGTATAAATCACATAGATAATAAAATAAAGTTGTAACAATAATTATAAAAATTAGTAAAACATATATTATACTATATAATTCATAATATATTTAAAAAAAATAGATGCTACTATTAGAAATATTATATTTTTATTTTTAATCAATTATTAATATTACTATATTAATTAATTAACTAGAATATATTACTACAACTTCGAACGGAAAATTATTTTAGTGCTGCCATCTAAAGGATTAATATATTAATTAAATTATATGCTTATGGTGCTGCCCTCTATTATAGGAAAAAATAAATTATTTATTAGCTAAGAATTTCCAAGAATAATTTCTATTCTAATATTTTACAAATAATTTCTTTAAGACAAATACAATAGACAACCATAGCTTATCTCAATAACTTGATCATTTTTAAGTTATGCATATTAGTTTTTAGGTAAACATAAACTTTAATACTATGTGTAAAGTTTTATTTATTTTTTTATTTTATTAAATATATAATAATTAACCATTGCGTATTATCCAGACAACACCGCCCTCCTCCGTAATCTAACATCTAACCCACCCAATCATCCTATTATTCATATTTTTTTTGTATTTTTTATTTTTTTGTATTATTTTTATTTTTTATAATTTTTTTAAACATTTTTTTTACGCAATGTGTTAATTATTTTTAAGATCATGTAATAACTTATTATATATTAAAGACTATAGGAGTTTTTATCAATAACATTATATGGTAATATTGGTTGAAGAGAAAATAGACAGTTAATACTAAATAAATGTTTATACAGATAATATTTTTTTAACCAAATGTAAAGGATAACCATATCTTATAGCAGTTTCTTGTACAGTTTTTAAATTATGCATTTTAAAATTATGTGAACAAATATTTTTAATTCTATGGGCAAAATTAAGTAATATATTGACATAGACAGATTTATGTAGGCAAGAATTATAATGAGTAAAGAGGTTTACTTTAAAAGGAAAGTCATTACGTTTGTCATAAATATCAAATAGAATTTTATTATCAGAAAGCGTAATATTAAGATCAAGAAAGTTAATTGTATTATTATGCATATCATTATAACTGTATTTTAAATTTTTGTGGTATTTGATTGGTAGCGAATAGTTAGATGACTTTTTAGAATATAAAATTATTATATCATCAAGATACCTGTATAGAAAACAATTAACAATAGAAGTATTACGTTCATAATAATGTAAGTAGAGATCAGCACAGATGGATGATACAATCCCACCTTGTGGAAGACCGACTATTTGTTTGAATATTGTATTATTAAATAATATATAATTATGATAAAGAATAAATTTGGTTAAAGATTTGAAGTAAGATAAAGATACATGTATGTTTAGAGAATTCCTATATTCCTTGAATAATAAATTTATGATCCTGAACATATCTGCATTATCAATTGTATTAAATAAATCATTAAAGTCATATGTTTTGATGTACTTAATGTTTTGTAAATTTTTGATATTATTTACAAGATGTAAACTATTTTTTATACTATAGAATTTATTATTAGTTTTTGCAATATCTAGCATTTTTGTAAGTATTGTTAATAATTCTTTACCTGCATTATTGTTATAAGTATTACACCCAATAGTTATAGTACGAAACTTTATAGGAATTTTATGGAATTTTGGAATAACCACAATGTAAGGATAGTTATAATTATGATTTTTTAATTTTAGTAATTTATAATATTGAGCTATATGTCTATTTTTAATAATAGTATCAATATCTGTTTTAATGAAATTTGAACTAGAATTTATTGCTTGATTTAATAATGTAGAGTAATAATGTTTACTTATGAAAGCATAGTTGTTAGGAGATTTATCGACATATGTTATGATAAATTTATTTTGTAAGTTTTTTATTTCATCATTTAATTGTTTAAAATTTAAATTGAAGGTATCGATATTCCTATAAAGTTCAATATTTAATTTATCTAAAACATTAAGTTTCCATTCAGTGAAGTATTCCAGAGGCTTATTGTAGTCTATCGAAATTTTACAAATAAAAAGATCTAAATCTAAATTAAACTGTTTTATGATTGATTTGATATTAGTACATGAAGGAACACGATATTTAGTACCATTAGCCATTAAATTTCGTAAAGAATCATTTTCAACGATATTAATATCCCCAGTAATAATGTGACCATGATCTTGATTTACGAAGTTACTATAACAGGGATCATTACAATAACATGGATAATTAGTATTATTGGTTAAAAATTTAGAAAATTTATTGTAGTGAAATATCTTACGTCCAAGTGTAACATTATATTTGAAGGATTTATGTATAGAAAATTTTTTTATAGGGAAATTATTATTTTTATCATTAATAATGTTTTGTAGATTAATTTTATTAAGTACATTATTGGTAAAAGTAATTATGAGTTGAGTATTATTAGTTTTTTATATGTATTTTTAGAAATGTTAACATTAAGAAAATTAATTCTATAGTACAATAAATCAAAGTAAATATCACTAAAATGTGAAGTTAAATCAATAGATAGAAATACTTTATAATATAAATTTAGATGTTTCTTTTTTATTGAAAAAATGTGTTTCCTAATATCCATCCATTGATACGAGTTATTATATTCAGATTCCAACTTAATTATTTGTTGTTTGATCTCATTTCTAGAAATATATAGATTATTAGTCTTATTTTTACCTCTTGTTGTACGTGTAGTTTTTTTAATAGCAGAATGATTTAATTTTGCATACGGGCATTTCCATGCGAATTTGTTAGTCTGTTACACAACTGAAAATCGCTATGCTTGTTGGCCACCGTTATTTTCGAAAAGTTTGCTTCGCCTTATTCAATTGATGATATATCTTCGATAAACTAAGTCACATTTTCTCGTTTTAAAATACTGGTAGCTAAAAATCGTAGTACGTAACAGACAAACAAGTTGGCATGGAAATGCCCATACGTACTACTATAATGTTCATAATGTTCATAATTATTAGTATTAGTAAAGACAATGTTAGTACGATTGAATAATTTAGAATTTAGACCATAAGGGTATAAAGAATTACGAGATTTAATATAAATTGATTCATAAAGTAATCTATCATTTAGATTTTTATGCATACTTAAGATTTTGATGGTTATATTTTGAAAGTCATGGTGCCTGAAATGCATATGTTCAACATTAATAGAGTTGTTTTTTAAAATATCCTGTCTATGTTGATTGATTCTTCTATGCAAAGGATTACATGTTTGACCTATATATTCTAACTTACAGATGTTGCAATTAATTGAGTATATTACGTTGTATGCCTTACAAAATAGCACATTGTTTTTAGAACTGGAATCATTATCAATTTGTGGTGTATCTGCATGAGGGCAAGTTAAGCATTTGGGAGATAAGCATTTTTTAAATTTAAGTTTAATCGAGGGACAATATGGCAGGTAACTGTTTGACGATCCAAAGAAATCCCTATCTATTTCTTTGTACCGAGCATTAGACATCTTACATTTTGAAGAGCCTAAATTGCCAGTCGCTAAATTTGTTTTGTAACTATTCATCATAAGAAAGATTATTTATATCCAATAGGACAAAATATATTACATAAAAATTAGTATAAGAACAATTTATAATACTATATAAATTTAAGCTAAAAAAAAGAAATTGACATAATATATATATCAGTTGAAATCTTGGCTATTTGATTAAAAAGTAATAACTGACAAAATATATCTTGAATAAAAAATATATATATATCATTTACTTCCCTAAATAATTTATATCACTAATAAAGATAAAATAAAGGTAATTAAATTAAAAAAATAATTTTTAATAATAATAAAGTGAAAGTACTTGATTACATAAATAATAATTATATATACAATATTTACACGAAAAGAAAAAATCCCAAACTTAAATCCAAAAGTAGTCTCATAGTAAATAATTATGCAGTACACATAAACATAATATCCTATAAATAAAGCCCCCATGTTTAATTACACTTCAACTAAATTCCAATATGGTAAAATCCGAAGTTATAACAATGGTAGATATTTCCAAAAAGTATTAAAGAAGCAGCAAGAATAACAAATTGAAGAAATACATCATTTCATGCGCTGTGCATCATCAAAGTAATGTATTTTAAAAATTTTTAAAAATAGGTTAATTTATGCCAAAATGGGCCTAAAGTGAAATAATCCACTGAAAGCTGCAAGAATCCATGTTATCTTATGATAACATAAATGACATAAAAGACTAAACTATCCTTTAATGATTGTGCTTATGCATCTTATTATGAAAGTTGAATACATAAATACTTTTATAAATACATCCAAAGTTATTCAGACAATACCAATAAAAGAACCAATAAAACCGGTATTTTTACATTCATATTACTAAAAACAGTTGAAGTTTGAAGAGAAATAGAAGGCAGATTACCAAATTACTAAGAAATATGTGCATAAATGGACATTATATAACCAGAGTAATTCATATATTACCATACAATAAACCAATGAAACCAGTATTTTTACAATCATCTTATTGAAAACAGTTGAAGTTTGGAGTGAAATAGAAGGCAGATTACCAAAATAATGAAAGATAAATGGATAAAAAGGCTGTAGAAGGCATTTCCATTAAATTACTTCATCAGGGGTGTATAGTTTAACAAAAAAGCAAAAAACATCCAACCAGTATCTGTTATGAGTCGTGCTGAAAGCTAAGAATTCGACTCACAATACACCCGACTGGCTGGAAGCTATTCAGATGACAAATTAGTAGAAAGATAACATAGAAGAAAATAAAATCAATATGACAAAATAACAATAATACATTATTCCATTAAAAAAAAAGGATATATATACTAAGATATTTACCATTACCCATATCCTAGCAAGATTTGTAGTGCAATCAGATACAAACTACATGTGACTTACTAACAGTCACGGTTATGGTCATAGTATAAATCACATAGATAATAAAATAAAGTTGTAACAATAATTATAAAAATTAGTAAAACATATATTATACTATATAATTCATAATATATTTAGAAAAAAAATAGATGCTACTATTAGAAATATTATATTTTTATTTTTAATCAATTATTAATATTACTATATTAATTAATTAACTAGAATATATTACTACAACTTCTAGCGGAAAATTATTTTAGTGCTGCCATCTAAAGGATTAATATATTAATTAAATTATATGCTTATGGTGCTGCCCTCTATTATAGGAAAAAAATAAATTATTTATTAGCTAAGAATTTCCAAGAATAATTTCTATTCTAATATTTTACAAATAATTTCTTATATATATATATATATATATCAATACTTTAATAAATACGTCCAAAGTAATTCAAACAATACCATTCAATAAACCAATGAAACCAGTATTTTTACAATCGTATTATTGAAAACAGTTGAAGTTTGAAGTGAAATAGAAGGCAGATTACCAAAATAATAAAAAATATATGGATAAATGGACATTAGAAGTCTTTTTCATTAAACTACTCTTCAGGGGTGCATAATTATGTATATTTTTATATCTACTTTTAAAGTAGTACATTATTTTAAATATTTCGTAAAATTTACTTCATTATACTTGTCCAGATGTTCCGTGTGCTTTTAACTAAATAAAGAGCAAATGAAGAAGATTAAAATGAAAGTATAATAAAAAGTATGTCTATTTAGCCATTTAAACCATTTTAGGGAGTTGTCTAGAAATATTACAGTCGGCCTTTGCTCTTGCACCGTGATCAAGTTGCTGATGGAATGTGCTGTGTGAAACCTCGTGAATATGGTTTATGCTAATTACACACATGTTGAAGGTCCCTACATGAGAATCCCATGATCCAAGAGCCTCCTGCCTTTGTACAAGATTTGTTTATCGTCTCCCTCGATTCCAGTTTTACTGAATGACGTAAATTGCAGTGGACGTTAAGACCATTTAAGAAGCGATAAAAAGGAGGGAGAATTTAGCTGCAATTTAAATCAACATTTATCTAGAAAACATGTAGTTAGCAGAGATAGAAAACCGTGTCTTTGCAGATTCCCAGTCGTATTTCATACCTGATGCTACGATGTCTGCACTTGTACCTCATTAGTGGAAGCATATGTTTTGCTGTATCACTTTTGCGGATTAATGATTTGATAAAAGCTTTTTAGTGGGCGGTAAATGCTTACTTAGGAATAAGAGTTTCTGTGATTAAAAGAAGGAAAATGATTTCATTTTTTATTGTAAAGCTAAATTGTAGAAATAGAGCTTGGTTTGCTGGAGTGTTTTTATGTGTTTTTGCTGTAACAGTATTATTATCTCTCAGGTATTTGAAAGCCTGTTGCATTTAGTGTTTTAGTGCTATCGCGAATTAGGAAAGAAGGAAAAATAGCTAGGAAATAACGTTAAAACTTGAATGAAAATAATGATAATTTACTCAAATGTATATTCAACTCTTCATAATGTAATATAGATAAATTGTATGAACCTTCCAAAATTTTATGGGTTTTTCCTTCTTTATTTAGTGTAATATTATAATTAACTTTCTTTAAGATTGCTCATTGTGCTTAATTTACTTCTTCACATTCGAATTTTAAGAAATAAAAAAATAATTAACAGAAGCGCTTGAAATTCACATTTTGAATTTATAATTATTTATATTTGAAGGTAAATTATAATTTATAAAAAAATTAAAACTAGCATTTGCATAGATTACCTAGAATTCTATTCTATTGCATAGATTACCTAGATTGCATAGATTAAAATTATATGTATGTATATATATATATATATATATACAGTAAAGTTTAATTTTTTTGTAAAAGGTAACTGAATTGAAGACACGATCTCCGCGCCTTTTTTTCACCATCACTTTTGACCCATAGCTTCAACAGAGAGGCATCAACAAGTGTTGGACAGACTTAGACCTGGATGTGCGTGCACGACTACTATAGACTAAAGCAATGGTTGATTACAGCTTTGGAAGCAATACTGAAATCACACAAGTGGTTCAACGCTTCTTTCTTATGCAAAGCCCTGATTTTCTCCTGGAGGTTTTTCTAAGCTTATAAAGGGGTATGGCTAATTTTGTTTCAACTCACTTGGCTCTTACGCAGAAAAGTAAAGTTAGGTCTTCTATTTAATGTTTCATTATATGTTTTGTTTTTCATACATAACTCTGTCCACAGTCGCCAGGGGAAACTTATTTTCGGACTTTCCCTCGTATATATTCTAGGTGTCGCAAAAAATGACCTATTTTATTCCAAGTATCAGACACAGTAAAGATTGAGTTAGCCTATTACTGACGTTGTAATTCATTGAATGTAACTAAAAAAAAATTAAGAGAACTAAGAGAAAAAACATGAATAAGAAAATCACATAAAAACAAATGGAAAATTCTGATTTAAGAACTTCAGTAGTAGTAACATCAAGTAAGAAAAATCATGCATTAAGCATAGATTATGAAGCACTTTCCAACACTACATGAAATCTATAACAAAATTTTGTTATTTCGGGAAAACATAGTGTATAGCCAAATATACCCAAATATGTATTCCAGTACTTTTGAACAGCCCTGTATTTCATCTGTCAGTTGATATAATGAGAAATTTTAGTTTACAAGAAAATACCCAGTAGCTTAAAATTTCTTTTTCAGCAATTCATAATATTAGATGGAAACATACCTGAATACATTTGTTCAGCTCTATAGTTTACCTTGTACCTTTATTACACGTCAGCATTAGGCTAAAATTTATTGTAAAGTAAAACACTTTCAAAACATCTGAAATCACATTCTCATAAATTATCATTCATAGGCGTCCATGTACCGAATTCTGTGCGTGGCCCTGTATATCTTTTTATCTATATTCTGCAAACATTTCTCAGTAAATTGAATGCAGCTCAGCGTAAAAATGCATAACTTATTTAAGAAACACGTTTAAGTAATTTACGCTCATATTCAGTAACGTTGGCGAGCTCTTTTGGGTAGTCCTGTATCAACTATAACATTTATACACACCATATAATGTGCATATATTTAGCGAAACATAAACGCGTATATCATAATTAAAATGAATTTCATCCCTCCATCAGCCATCATCGAACACATATACGGTACTTCGGAAAGAATATACTATTTGAAATCTTTTGCATGGCCCTGTAAATGCTATGTACTTCATATTATGCAAGATAGTATCGTATAATTTATATTAAGCTACAGTGACATACATCAATTTTATTATACATGAAATAGTGTAATATATTTAAAATATGTCGCACACAATTCCTTCTTTACCATTATCTAATGAAATTCTTTGGGCGGCCCTGTAAATGAATAATAGCTATATTTTCACTGCATACATTACAGAATGCATATTTTAGTGCACATTGCGAATCCGTATGAATATGAGTATGTTTGACAGGGTATAAGACCTTTAAAATTCATTTGAACGATTTTTCCCCATAGGCCGTAATGTAATGGGAAACTTTTGACTCTCCCTGTAAATAAACTAATCATGGTAGAAACTTCATGTTCAATAGGGTTCGTGATAAGGTAAAACTCAAAAACGTATAAAAATTTCATATCAATCCAAGTATATTTACGGAAGTTAGAGCGCGGACAGACGGCCATCTGGCCAGACAAACCGAATGCATAAGCACTTTTCAACTTTGTTGGAAAGTGCTAATAATAATAATAAAAGCAGTGTACTGACAGCCTTTCGTATCGTGTGAGACGCATTCTAGATGAATCCAACAATTATACTGCAACTTATATGTAATATAATTCTAATTAAAGTAATAAATAATTTTAATGAAAATTATTTTTTTTTTGTTTTTTTTATTTATTTAAAAAAACATTTTAATATAATATGAATAATCACTCATAAAAAACATAAATTTACTGACAATAAACTCACAAAATTCAAAGTACCACAACCTGTAAATTTCGGTGATACGAAAATTATGTATTTTCTTGTTTGTTTGTTTTACTTGTTAAAGTATGGATATCATAAAATCCGAGAATAGTGTAAAAATTAAAATTTCGTAATTTATAAAACTAAATTGTTTGATGTAGCTGCTTTTAAGCTTTCGATGCATGGAATAGCGGAAGAACTAATTATTAGTATATAGTAGATATGTATTATTGAAGTTTAATTTCTTTCGTAAGTGCCTTTTAGTATCCATTTGTATGCATTCTTATTGCAGCTCCTTTTTATATACATTTGAAAATTAAATATTTTTTGTTTGTCTGCTTTATTTGTTAGAGCATGGATAAAATAAAACCCACGAATAGCATAAAAAATTAAATTTCGTAATTGATAAAACTAAATTGTTTGACATAAGTGCTTTCAATCTTTCGATGTTTGGTTTGCCGAATGAACTAATTAGTAGATTTTAGTAGACGTATATCATTGAAGTTTAATTTGCTTCGTAAGTAGCCTTACTTCTCATTTTATATGCATTCTTATTTCACCTCCTTTTATTATTTATATAAAAATTATGTATTCTTTGTTTATTTCTTTTACTTGTTAGACAATGAAAAATATAAATCCCGAGAATAGTATAAAAATAAAAACTTCCTAATTGATAAAAATAAATTGTTTGATGTTAGTTCTTTTAACCTTCCGATGCATGGTATAACAGATGAACTAAACATTAGTTTACAGTAGATATATATCATTGGAGTTTTATTTGTTTCACAAGAGCCATTTCATATCCATTTGAATGACTTCTTATTTCACCTCCTTTTTATATATATTTTACTCGCTTGTTTAACTTGTTAGAACAGGGAAAGTATAAAACCCAAGCACAGTGTAAAAATTTAAATTTTGAAATTCATAAAAATAGGTTGATTGACATAAGGGCTTTTAAACTTTCGATGCATGGTGTAGCGGATGAACTGAATAAGATGAAATTTCTAGTTTAAAGTAGATTTTCGTCTTATCTAGTATAACTTTATGATTATCCTGAATTTTTATAAGCGGAATATTGAAAACTATCAGCTAAATGGTATCTCAATAATTAGTAAATAAAACAGCAAATTTAAAATTACTTAAGAACATTCTCATAATACAGCATTCAAGTAAATTAACACTAGAACAGCGGGAAATTTTACCCAAGTTTTATAAAAATAATTCACATCAGAATTTTTATGTAAGTCTATTTAACTTAATTATTTTTAAATAATTTTTGTGCAGCTTATATGTAAATTATTTTAAAAACACTTGTCTGGTTTGAATTGACATTTTTTCACTGAGTACGGGTCAAAATGACCCGTCTCCGCGGTTCTAGTGTTAAAAGAAAAAAGATTCAAGGTTTTCCAAATTATATTAAGACGATATCCCAATCTATGCATAACTTTAAAGTACAGGCTTTCAAACTGATAAATAGCAAGTACCGTAATTTCGGGTGTATAAGCCGCGGATCAAACAATTCTTTTTGGATCCAGAAATCTTATTTAGTGATTGAAGACAGATATTTACGGCGATCTAACTAGTTATAATTGTTTCTTAAAAAAATCTGGGTCGAAAAAGAATTGTTTGATCTGCGGCTTATACACCCAAAATTACGGTAATAAAAAATGAATAATGCACTTTTAATTAGCATATAAGATGTTTTATACAATAAAACCTGTATAAAGGGAATCTGTGTATAACATACACTTTTCTGAAATGAAAAATTTCCTTACTCTGCGAAATTTTCCACTTTTTAAAATGATTTCTAAGGCATTTTTTCAAAGTGTCTAAAACGGAATATTTTTTGGAGTTAAATTAAAATTTCATCTTAGCAGTTTTCATTAGATTTTGTTAAACATTCGTAATTTAACTTGATTTTTCGATAAATTTCGAGGGGACTCAAGCCCTATCAGCCCATCCTTGAATGCGCCACTAATTCAGTAGATTTAACCCTTTCAGGGACAATGCTATGTTTATGAAACCACTTAATTTTAGTTCTCAAACATGAGAATTTTGTCTAATTTTTTACATTTAATATTTATGTGAAATACAGCATTTTCCATATTTGCAAACACATTTGTTAATAAATTCCAGTGCCAGTCATTTGTTGCAAATATTTAGGGTTAAAGATGCTTTGCCTCAGAAAGCGTTAAGCAAAGGTATATTTCACTCATTTCTGAAACCATGAGTGAAATATTTTCTGCATTACATAAACCTTTCACGATTTCGTGCCATACCATTGCACTTGATATACTTCGAATCCATTAATAGAGCAAGTAGTATTTGCCAGAGTTTTTTTTTATTTTAAAATTAATATTCTTGACATTAAAAGATGATCAAAGAGAATAATTTCGCTAGCAATATTCTGAACCATTAGTATCTAATGGTTCAAAATTACACTCATAAATATGAAATGAACAAGTACAGATCTCAATTACTTTGTAATCATAAATATAAATCGAAAACTCTGTTTCAAGTTTTACATCATTTGGACTATTTTAAAGTGAATCAAGATAATATAACAATATGACGTAAAGATTAATATTTATACGGCATACAAATTTTCTTTGGCTCTCCTTAATGTATTTTTTAATACATAAATTTAAAAAAATACGATTAGCTGTCACCGATAATCGCATCAGTAGAAATAAAAAACCTACAACTTTCCTAATGCAAGGATCATTCAAGAAGCATTAATCTATGCACAGATTTCTCAAATACTATTCTGTGTGATAACTGTGTGCTCCCAGACAATTATACAATAATAAAAATTTTAGGGAAAAGCACAGCGTGCAATGCTAGAGTTATAATTTTTATATTAAAAAATAAATAGATATTTTTTTAATTACGTTACGTAGAAACGTTACGTTACGGTAAAATTGGTATTTTATTTCATAATTGTAGATTTTATTATGCAAGAAATTTTTTAATGCTGTGCTTTTAGTTCAAAAGTAATATGTTTTATAGAAATGGAATCTTTATCTATAATTTATACCCACAATGTACTATTGTCGCCTTAAGGTAATTTTTATAGCATTTTCTGTAGTTAAAAACTAAATGAAACGTCCGAAGTCCTAAATGTGACAATGCGTTTTTTACATGCATATTCATCTAAGAATATTCGTTTAACCATTCACAGTTGGGACAGGACTTACCAGATAACAACTTACATCATCTGTGACACATCTTGATCGTAAAATGATAAAAAAGTGCGATTCACTCATTGGATGCTATTTCTGGACTAAACTTTTTGTACAAGATTAATTGTAATTAAATTTCAACTATTCAAATATTTCTAACGTTCTAACTAGGCCTACCAACGAGTATTCCACAAATGAGAGATTAATTCAATGAATACTATTTATATATAAAACATTTCGTATAGTTTTAATTGCAAAGCAATTCAATCAAATCAAATATTTCTAATGATAGAACTTAGACTATAAAGGAAACAAAATTTCAGTAGTAAATATAGTTAAACTGTGAAAAATTAAAAAGTAAAAAGCAGTGATCACTGAGAAAATTACAGCTATGCATTGATATCATGAAAACCGTAAAATGTTTCTAATAATTATATTTAAATGGTCATAATTAACCAAAGAGAAACACGGAGCCCCTCATTGATCCCACCCCCATAATTTTTCTTAGAATTTCACAAAAAATTGACATTTTCCATCCATTAGAATGCATATATAAAAACATACTCATTTAGATAAGCACAGTTTTCTTTTTTGATCTCATTCTAATCTAAACGTAGAAAATGTTATTTTTAATACATAAAAGGTGAAAACGGATTTAAAATATCAGATTTAAGAGACGTGTAAAGAAAAGCTGGAGACCTTATCTTCATGATATTTTAATTGGATTCCACGTTTAAGCTATCGAATGTTTTAATTAAAATTTGTTTTTGTTTGTTTTTTCTTTGCTTATACGGGAGAAAATGTTACCAATGATATATGTCTTTCATCTTCGATAGGACATATTTCAAAATTCTTGGTTAAAAATTTTAATCTTTTAAACCAGTTTAAAAAATGTACGATTTCCCTCCCTTTTACTTACGCATCATACGTAGTATAGGGTAAGTCTTGCAATCGTTTTGAAAATCGAAAAAAAAAAATTTGACGGATTTACACGTTTCAGATAGTGGAGATTCCGAAAAACATATTTTTAGAAAAAAAAAACTGCCGTCCGTCCGTCTGTCTGTCTGTCTATAAAAGCTCTATCTCACGAAAAAATTGAGATAGAGACTTGAAATTTTGTATGTGTTTAGTATGTAAAGATGGAACGAAGCCTATTTAATATCAGTAACCTCGATTATTCGGAACTATTTTTTTTCGGACTCTCGAAAAATTCGCTCTGATGAAAGGTATATAAAAATTTTCTATTTTTTTTATTTTAAAGAGTGGACGTAAAAGGCAATAAAATAATATAAATTTTGCATAAAGAACAAAGTCAATCGGATTATTAGTTGCCGAGATATTTGTAATCCTGTTTTCCACATTCTTCAATTTTTCATGACTCTGTATTTCATTCAAATTTCAATTGAGAGATATATTTTAACTGGAAATAATATGCTTAATTCGACGCAGTAAACTGTTAGTTAATATGATTGTTATTTTTGGAGTTATAAGGCTGTTTCTTTCACGCAGTTTGGTACTACTTGAGTAGTTCGGCATTTTTTTATAATTTGTCGAAATTGTTTCATCAGCAATTCATTAATAGAACATTACTATGTTTATTAACAATATTTAAATGTATGTTTAAATTTTGTTTTGAAATTGCGATGCATTTTATAAATAGTTTTCACATGTTTTATTTTCATATATTATATTATGATGGGTAAGTATTACGGTGGCTCCCAACGACTAGTTTTATTTATTCTGATTTTTCTAATTAACCTCCGATGCTATTTCTTTCAGACAAGCTAAAAAGTGTCGTGTCAAAAATTGTGGCCCACTTTTGCTTACCTATCATACGTAGTATAGGGTAAATCTTGCAATAGTTTTGAAAATCGAAAAAAAAAAAATTGACGGATTTACACGTTTCAGATACTGGAGATTCCAAAAATATATTTTTATAGAAAAAAAAATTGCCGTCCGTCTGTCTGTCTGTCTGTAAACGCTCCATCTCACGAAGAAATTGAGATAGAAACTTAAAATTTTGCATGTACTTAGTAAGTAAGAATAGGACGAAGCCTATTTAATATCAGTAACCTCGATTATCCGGAACTATTCTTTTCGGACTCTCGAAGAATTCGTTCTCATGAAATGTACATAAAAATTTTCGATTTTTTTTATTTTAAGGAAAGGACGTAAAAGGCAATAAAATAACACAAATTTCGCATCAAGAACGAAGTCGGTCGGATTAATAGTTGCCGAGATATTTGTAATCCTGTTTTCCACATTCTTCGATTTTTCATGATACTGTATTTCATTCAAATTTCAATTGAGATATATATATTTTAACTGGAAATAATATGCTTAATTCGACGCAACAAACTGTTAGTTAATATGATTATTGTTTCTGGAGTTATAAGGATGTTTCTTTTACGCAATCCGGTACTTCTTGTGTAGTTTGGTATTTTACACAATTTGTCGAAATGGGTTCATCAGCAATTCATTAATGGAGCATTACTATGTATATTAAGAATATTTAAATATACGTTTAAATTTCGTTTTGGAATTGCAATGCATTTTAAAAATAATTTTCACATATTTTATTTTTACATGTTATATAATGCATATCCATTATAAGTAAGTATTACGGTGGCCCCCAACGACTAGTTTTTTTAGTTTTGAATTAGTATTCCCAATCTCAAGAAATCGGAATTAAAGATTATTTTTGCGGATATTTATGCAATTATATATTAATATTATTTGCATAAATCTCGCGATTTTGAAAAAAAAAAAAAAAAAAAAGAGTGCTTGCTAAAAAAGAAAAATAGACCATCTGGTTATCATTATATATTAATTCTTTGTTTTCAGATTACAGCTAAGTCTTCCATTTCCATTATGTAGTTAATCATAACATTCAGGACGACTCTTTCATAATCGATAAGCTTTCCAATTAACGTATTAAATACAATATTTGAAGCACGGTTTTTGTTTTTCGCTTGAAACATATCTTCATAATGAACAGCTTACAAAAAAATCATATCATCATTTACTACATATCGCTCACGAAATGTGACACATATCAACAAAAGTAAATTTTGGATGGGATATAAAAGAGAATGTAAAAAAAATGTAACAAATGTAAAAGAATGGAGATGTAAAAGAAAATTTTCATGATTTTGCTTTAACAAGAAATTACTGCATCTAGCTCTGCATCCAGATGTAAAAACATGCATAAAAACATAAAACACCTAAGATTGAAGACATAGGTTGTGGTTTTGAGGATTGGATAATTTTACCTCTTCTCATAATCCACCTCTCTTCTGCGGTCACATTTGAACATCTAGCTTAAAAAAGTCATTTTCCGTATAACTACACATGAAGTTCTTTCTGTCGCAAGACGCACTTATGACCTTATGACAGACCTATTAGTGTAATAAAACGGTAAATGAATTTTTGCGTGATATGATGTGTCACTTTTTTTGCAGGTGAGCGATACATAAAACGCAACTTTGAATTTAAACCAGAACACTTATCTCATTTGATAAAAAAAAAAAAAAAAAAAAAAAAAAAAACTATTTTTATACCGGGAAATTTCTAAATTTTGTAAAATCTGATTATTAACGATTACCTTTTTTAAGAATTTCATGAATTAAAAAAAGTTTTCTTTTTCTATTTAAGAGAACCTTTCGTGACATATTAAAATGAGTGTTGTATTTTAACTGATGATGGAAGCTACAGACTTATTTGCTGCTATTAAGTTTTAAGCGCTTTTTTTTCTACTAGAATCGAAATATAAAAATCTGCGGCAGACATGTGTTTTGCGAAATATGACAGAAGATAGAGTGAAATAGCATTGAAACTACAAGAATCATACATGGCGCAAAGCCGAGAAGCCTGGAATTAAAAAATTAACAATTGAGCATGAATCGCCAGAACATTTTTTTATGCTACGTACAATATTGGCAATCATTGTAACGCACTAAATTTCAGTAGTGTAGTGACAAAAGAACATTTTGATTCCTGTTGTCATAACGGTTTCATTTTAAGTTTCATTTTAAGTCAATCATTTTAAGTTTAATTATAATGAATTAACTAAAATAATTGGTGCATAATAACTTAAATTTCAGACTATATTAATTTTAACAAAATTATTCTAATTGATAAATAACTCAGATGAGCTGTAATTTTCCAACTGGGCGAAAATGTCTGGACCAGGAATCGAAACAGGACCTCTCAGCTGAAGCTGTCAATGTTCTGCCAATAGAGCTATCCCGGATGAATCTGGAGTATCAACTCATATAATTCAAATTTTATCCAACACATTAGAAAACATAATTCACAATAGCATTTATATCGTTTCCATAAATCAAAAAACACATTACAGGTACACTGTAAAAAATTTTGGAAAAGTTTAGTATTCTAACAAGAACACTTCGGATACCATCGGATATCTGAGAGCTATAAGTAATAGGTTGTTGCCTGGTGCAATATGATAAAGTTAAAATTATTTTCAATGTTAGAACACCAGAATATTCGTATTGCAAGCATACCGGTTTCGGTAGCATATAGCATACCTTCCTCAGTGCTAAAGATAGTGGAAATTTGCTCATATATATGCCCTTCTATTATTGATACTGCCCTTTCTAAATTACAAAACTCTCACTCCTCAAACTCATCTCAGTCTTCTACTCGTTCCAATATTAGCATTGTCTTACCTTTCTTTCCAAAGTCAAGTTTTTCCATTGCTAAAATTCTCAGTCGGTTCGATTTCAAAATAATGTTTACTGCTACTAATAAACTCACCCCTTCCAACCTTAAAGATCCTGTTGAATTATCAAATTCATGGGGTATTTACAATATTAATTGTCAGTGTGGTCTTTCTTACATTGGTCAAACCAAACGCAGTCTAAAATTTCGTATTAAAGAACATAAGCAATATATTGAAAAACAAGAAATCAAGAAATCCTCAATCGCAAAACATTGCTGGGAGACGAGTCAAGCTTTTGACTTCAATTTGGTTAAGATACTAACTAAACCTACTTCTATACAAAAACTTAACTTCCTTGAAGCTTTAAATATCCATAAAAATCTTGCTAATCTCGTTAATTGTGATTTTGCTATTCCACCATTATCAGACTGTTGGAAATATTACATTAAAACTAATTTTTCTTAATCTTTTAATGCAATTCTCGCAATATCTTTTCCATTTTCCACCCAATTTTCCTATTAGCTGTTTCCTGTTTTCCTATTGGCTGTTGCCTAGGATCCTCTGTTTTCCTATTGGTCAAGAAACTTGTCGCTTGAATCCCCATCCTCCCTGTATATATATGAGCAAATTTCCACTATCTTTAGCACTGAGGAAGGTATGCTATATGCTACCGAAACCGGTATGCTTGGAATACGAATATTCTGGTGTTCTAACGTTGAAAATAATTTTAACTTTATCTGAGAGCTATTTTCACTTTCTGAAACCATGAGAATCCTTCCCATATTTTTTTGGGGCCCAGTTTCAGCAGTGGAATGAAGCCAAAACATTTTTCTGCTCGAATTGGAAATCTTTCCGTTAGTATCTTGCAGCAGAGAACTCGATAATCTCAGGAACGTTTCGAAACATTTGTTACAGTGCAAGAATCCATGTTGCCTTAAAATACGTCATTTTCATCGGTATATTTCGTTTAATTCGAGGTTTGTTTAAAAAAAAATAGGACCAGCGAAGCAGGCGTAGCCTACTAGTTAAAGTTTAAGAAATGCAACTTCAAACTAAGAAATATCTGGGATGCTACCTGAAGAAGAATTAAATATGAAGAATATAGAAATTTAACTTTCTCTAATTTTTTGCAACATAACTGAATTTAAATCTGGTAACTGAAATATTCGTAATTATTTCGACCAATGGAGATCTTTTCCATTACCTTATAAATCCCTTAAAAAACCTCATTAACTAAATGTAATTCCATTGTTGTTGTTTTTTTACATTTTGGAATGTAACTGAAAATGTTAATGGATTTTACTTGCCTGTTTGCTTTCCGCAATCTGACTCACATAAATATACTCGGATTGACATGTAATTCTTATATGTTATTTATGTTTATTATGGCATTTTGGCTATTGAAAACGGAGTGTGTAGAATTTATAGTTCATTTTGAAAGACACTCAAAAGAATTTGGTAATAATGCGCTAAGATAAAAAAATGTTTGGTGTGAATTTTAGTGATATTACAATATTTCAAACATAATGAAACTGGTAGACGTAACTAAGGTGCACTGCAAGATTCTTACTGCAGAATACGTGTGAATATAATTTATTGTTCATTTACAGGGGCACACAGATATATTTGGTTATAATTCTGCAAATGAGTGATAATTGGTGACAGGGCATTTGTAGGTAGGGTTTGCGTTATTTAATTATACTAATTTGCATATTGTGTGGTGTGCATAAGTTTTATTTATTGTATACATAGCTAAAAAAGGGAATTCGATGACATTTGCACAAAATAATGGAAACTGCTGAATTTTCAATTGTGTTGTGAATTAAAGTTTTGCATATTATGCAGGAGAGGTGAAGCGTCAGAAGATGCGGCACCATTTTAATTCTACTATTAATATTTGTTGAATTTAGTCTTATTTATTTGCATAACTTTCAAATATTAAATAAGGTTCAATTTTTATGTGTGTAATAACACTGGTAGAAAAATGATGCAGCAGCTTTAATTCTACGTCACCTCTATGTCGTATACATACAAAACTATTGATCATATAGAGGGTTGCACAAAATAATTTGGATACTTTTATAACTGTAGATGGTAATTGCTAAAACAAAGTTTTCAAAAATGTTATAGGTTTTACAAATTACTTACGTACGCATAATCTTCCACCTTATTCAACGGTTTTCTTACATTGTTCAGTATGTTTTGGAAATTGCTTCATAATCTATTCTTTATCCATTCTTTCAAAACTATCTAAATTCACTGGTACAACATAAAAATCACCAGAAATCTTCCAATTTAAATAGTATTTTTGTCAAAATCACTGAGATGTTCCCGACAACTGTAGTGACGACACTTATTCATTTCTGAATTGGAATTTGTATGAATGTTCATTTTCCCCCCAAATCACGGAAACCTCGGGAATCTAAGCTTAAGATTTCCAGAATTCTTATTCAAAGGACAAAAATGTCATCAAGTAGCAGAGAAATGTGATCAGGTGTGTGTTCTGCTAAGTGCTGCAATAATTATTACGTTTTTTGACGTTTTGAGAAAATGCTGTCATCAAATTCGAAATTATTGAAAGAAACTTTTAAGTTCAAAGAACTTGCGATGTTATTTCTTCTCTACGAACCTAAACCGGACTAACGTACGTCACCAGCGTTTAATAAATAATACCAAGCTTTGTTTTATTTTTTAACATAAATTATTTTCTAAATTAATTTGATTTCGTATTGTTATAAAGCTTTTTCCCTCCTTAAAGGTACACTTTCAATTCATTTATTAGATCGATCAAGTGTTACATTATAATGTTTATTCCAAATCAATGCTATATATTCTTTTATTATAAGTTTTATAATCGTAAAAAAACTGTACAAAGAAATATAATAAATATTTTCTGTCGGAGCACATTACAGTGTCATTGACTGTTCGCTAAAATCTGTAGAAAAATACTTGCGAATAACTTAAACTAAAAAATAATCAAAGTACAATTTCCACACAATTCGTGAAATTGTAGAGGGAAAGAAAAGAAAAATTTTACACTGCCGCCACGGTTAAAAGGTAATAGAAAATTTGAACTTTTAGAAAGAAAATGTTAAATTACAAATTTTATAATTTTGCATAATTCTGATATGTTTATTCTCCTTGACAAATCATTTTCCGCTGATTTGTGAAATTGGTCAAGTGCTACATCATAGCGTTTATTTCGATTAAGAAAGCGCTTTCTTCCTCTGTTAAACATAGTATAATCGTAAAACAAAGCTGTTCAAAGAATTGTAATCAATGTTTTCTGCTAGAGCGCATTAAAATGTAACTGATTAATTGCTGCAATAAATGTATAAAAACAGTAAAACGGTGCTAAATAATGAAAACGCGTATTACGAGAAATTACGCAGAAAAGAAGATGGAAAACTACTACAAGGCCGGTCACGGTTAAAATTTTACACCACAATTTTGTTTCTTAGAAAGAAAAGTTATTTTGCAAATTTGGTAGATTTCGCACTTGTGACGCTTTTTCTCTCCGTAACGAAACACTTTCTTTGATTTATTAGATTGGCAAAGTACTACATCATCTCGTTGATTTCAAGTCAGAAAGCGCTCTCTTATTCGGTTAAAAGTACTATAATCGTAGAACAAAGCTGTTCAAAGAATTGTAATCAATGTTTTCTGACGGAGCGCATTACAATGTAACTGATTGCTTGCTGTAAGAAACACTAAGTATAGAACGTAGTTAGGTTGGACTTCATGCAATCGTGACTAATTACCAAGCTCGAGTAGTTTAAGAATGAGTGGAATCAGGTGGGGGCGTTGGTCAATTGCTTCTCCTTCGATAGATAAAAACTCCGTAAAATTCCAGCTCATCATTTTTGAAAGGGTAATTTAAATGTCTACATGATTGCGTAAATGTTAAATAATTGGGCTCGTTATCTTTGTTTACTAGACATTTTTCTATTTAATGATTTAATATGATCGTCGACATTTTTTTACCATAGCTAATGCGTGATGGATTTCACCTATCTTCTTCTGCATATATCTTTTTGAAATATATTTACAGAATTGTTCTCTACCATTAAGATATGCCGCTTAAATTTTATGGAAAAAAATATTCATCAGTTACATTTCTTTTTACATTCTAAATAAAAATTCTTATTGCGCCTTATATTAGAAATATTTTATATGTTATTTCAGACATCAATCCGCTATTTTAGTATAATATAGACAATATAATTGATATCTACACGATATGCAGCATATAATTTATAAATTTAGAAATTTTATACTCTATAACTATTAAGTTCTACAAAACTGAATAGTTCTAAAAGCTCTATTGTATATTGTTGCTTACAAGCAACAATGGGTAGTGGCGTAATCTTCCCTATCTACCGCGTTCTTGACTGTATACATAGCGCAAAACTGCAGATTTATTTTAGTCTGGAACATCAGACTTGAATTTGTCTTTAGACTCTATAAAAATATTTGGCAAGTTTTATTTACATGAAAAAATTCATAAATACTATGATATATCAACAGCATATTAAGGAGAGTTTACAGTTCATTAACTCGAAAAGCAGGTCAATTTCATAATTTCCTTGTTTCTCTGAAGAAATAAAATAACACTAAAACTAAATTTACCCAATTATTAATCAGGATTTTTTACAATAAAAATATTTTTACGGAACAATAATTATTAAAATTGACGAAGATATCGTTAGTTACATGTGCTAGGCAGATGTAATATGCTTGCATCATCCTCGACGTGTAACTCTCAGTTTGTAAAAGTCGTTTGAAGCAAAGAAAATAAAATTTTCCAGGACCACAAAGTACATTTAATTTCGAAAAAGAATACAATTTATTGGTTGATCCATTTAAACACTAATTTACATAGCGCACTGAAACGACGTTTATCAGCGTTCAATGTAAAATAGCGTTTCAATAGCTCAACCAATCCACGCTTTTCTTTCGAAAAATAATTATTTTGTGATGTCTTTCATATGTAATTGCATATAATATATATTAAAACTTTCGAGTCTGGTGTACTATTAATAGTGCATGTTTTTTCATTGAGTATTATCTTATTTTAACTATTATTTTTATTACTTTCTGCATATAGAGATGATAGTATATGTCTATGCCTTTTTTTATGATTTCATTTATGTTTGACATTTAGTAATAACAATAATAATAAAAATTTACTTAATTATCTTTGCACAGTCGACAATTCCTTTATTTGTTACATATATTTCATTCTTTAAATACTTTAAGTTACTTTTCTAAACGAATGATGTGTGAAAAAACGAAAAAAAATATTGCTAAGTAGTAATATCTGTTAAACCATAATGTAATGCGATGTTTTCCAGACGTCTCCAAAAATTTTTTGTTTGCCTGTTATCATATAAATATGAATTGAATAGCACACAAAATAAGTACATTCGTTGCATTTCAGATTACGAGATAATCTTCATCAGTAAATCTCAACATCAGTAAGTCTATTTGGATAGCTAAGAACATTATTAAAGTAATAATAATTTTGTTCTAAAAACGGAAAAAATTCGGACCCGAAAAGATTAATAATAATCGTAAAGAAGAGTGGAAGTTACAAAAAAAAAAGAACATAAAAATATGAGACATTTTTCAAACGACTACCATTTTACTAAATTTATTTTTTCATTTTCACAAAAAATCATTTCATATTCCCCCCTTCATCAACATTGCTCTGAACCCACAATTCAAAATGTTTTAGAAAATTTTTAGTTTCTTTATTTCAAATGATATTGGCAAGTTGTACAGTACACGACGTAAGGTGAATTGTGCTAAGCAACGCATATACCTTCATCAATTTTAATAATTATTGTAAAATGAAAATATCTTTTATAGTAAGAAATATCAATAATAAGTATGTAAATTTAGTTTTTGTGCTATTTTATTCTTTCTATGAGAGAACAATCAAGTAATTGTCCAACTTTTCAGTTAGTGCATAAAAACCTCCCCTGAAACAAAAAATTGCATTTTTTTATGATAAAACAATTTTTTAAAATCATTTTTATATTGAAATAATTATTATTTATATATATTGTTTCAAATGTAAATTCTTAAAAGAATAAATTTATTTTTAAAAATTTTTAATTTTCCAATTTTAGCCGTATTAAAATTTTACATGACTTTTGCTTAATTCGATTTTGAGTTCAGAAAGAAATAAATACTAAATTGTCTTCGTGATTTACAAAAATCTTTATTTCAAAAGACAAAATAATCGGGTTTCAAGTAAGTTATAGCAATATAATATTTAATCACACAGTTTTACTTTACATTTACCTATTTACAAGCAGTAAAAAAATTTCACGCACTTCTGTCTGGAAAATAAATTAAGAATTTTTTAATGACATCTACATGATTTTTATGTAAAAAATTAGTTTTATTATCTGTAATTAGGTGAATATAAAATAAGACTATGTCACTAAGTAGTTCCAAAAGAAATAGCGTTTCACAAGCACTTTTTTATGCATTTCACAAAGTTTTAATATTAATTATTCTTATATTATAATCGCTAATATATTAATAACCATTGGGTTGCAATTAGACGCATATCGGACTCGATCCATTATTCACGTTTGTTTGCATTATTAAACCAAACATTTTGAGTTATATTTTTTGAATATGTAATAATATTTTCCGTTATGTTTGTTAATCAAACATTATGAGATAAAGAAATCCCGGCAGTAATTTATAAACACCCTGTAACACTTAAAACTTTTAAAATAAAAGAAACTTTAGATTTCGTAGATTTAATTTCATTCAAACCTTACATACCGTATAAACATTTTTTTAATCGTGCGAGTAGCAACAAAACGTATGGGAATCGACTTTAAGAAATGGATTCTAAGCTATCAATCTTTGAAAGAAAAAGAATCTTGACTGTAGTATGAAAAAAGTGAAATCCACTCTTCTTTTCTTTAGTAAAAAATAAAGAGTAACTCGATCCATTATATCAATTTAGGCCACTAGTTGTCTAGCATTTACATTTGATACTCTATACAAAATTCTTTTTCTCAGTATCTGCATCGGGAAGTTTTCGGAACAATAAAATGTTCATAAAAATAAAATTTCCCAGAACTCTATGGTTTCATATGAATCCTTTTATACCTTCTTTTCCTTAGCTTTTAACTCTACGCGTTAGTGCGAATATGCATTTGAACTTGGATAAACAGACCAAGACCACTGTTTAAAACGTATGGCATTTAAAGCTTTATTTGTTATCATAAACAGTGAAAATTTAATTATAACTTTGTTAGAGAGACCTGTTTTATTTTTTTTAGCATATGGTGTAAGTTTCTTGAATAGTAATTTAGTTAAATTCAACAATAATTTTACTAACTGGAACACTCAGTCCCTTTTCATTTAACACGTTGAGTGTCACATCAGCCACCGGTGACTGACATTGAGCTTTTCGTTTTTGGCCGCGTCTGTCACCGATGACTGACAATCTAAAATATGTTATAAAATTTAAATATATATATTGTTTATTGAATAATTACTGAAAATTTATTTAAAATTTACATAAATTTTACTTTTTACAGAATTATACTTTCTTAATAACTACTTAAAGCGGAAAGTTCAGTGTCATTCACTGTGGCACTCAGCGTGTTAAGTTATTGTCTCCTGTTTTTATGAAAGAGATTTCCGTTGTCTGCAGAAAACGTGCATTTATTTTTTATTTATGTTAACTTTCATTACATTTATTTCTTATTATTTTGCTGAGTTTTGGTGTTACTTTCGCACAGAATATCGTAACTACTGAAAGAGAATGTAGAATATAGAAACTATCATCCTAAACGTATTTAACCCATTAGTGTCTAGCGTCCCTTTTTAGGGACGCTTCAAAAGGTGCATATAGCACTGTTTTTGACACCGGTAAAAAAGAACAGCAATCTTTATTTTATTTAATTGAAACATTTTCGTAATTAATGAACTAAGCTTAATTCTTTTAAAAATAGTGGTGCCAACCGAATAAAATTTGCGCAAAAGGTGGTGGGCACGAATGGGTTAACAAAATATACATCTGACAAGAGCTTAAGGGTAATAAAGCAAAAATTATAATGACATTCATAGATGCAAGGTGCATACTGAAAACTGAAATAACTATGCAAATTCAAAGATGGCGTTTATTTCGATGGCACTCATTTTCTTTGTGCATAAAATTTAATTCGACCACAGTATAGGTTAAAACAAGCACAAATTTAGAGGCTTAATATTAATGACCCCAGTAAATGGTGCTGACGAAATTTTTTTTTTGGTTGCTTTGGAGTAAGTGTTAGGATCATGAAACAACACAGAATGACAGTTTGAACTATATTCTGAAAAAAAAAAAGAAAAACAATACCATTTAAAAATGTAGCTAAATCCTCCTTCTTCCATGCACTCACATTATTTGAAGAAATAGAGGAAATGAATTATAAAATAGACAGAAATTGTTTCAAGAATCTCCGAAACGACAAATTAATACATGGGAGAAAATTCTTTTTATTTTCCCAAGGTTTGTCAACTATATGTAGAGTTGTTCTGTTTTATCCCCACAGCATGAGAAATCATACATGTTTTCCGTTTCTTTTTATATAACTTCCAGTAACGTTTTCAGAAGAAAATACATCGAAAAAATTAGGGGAAAAAATGAAAAACAAAAAGTTGTAATTGATGTAAATTTTTTTTAGGTAAGCACATTTTTTTCTTCAAGTTATTATTATTTTTTTAATCTTGAGTGCGTTCTCTGAGCCTAATTTATTTTTAAGTAATTGTGTTTTGATACCTATATATGTTCCTTTTTTTAATTTTTATGATTTCAAAATATTCGCCTTGTAAAGTCAAAATTCCTAAAAATTGTTATCTCGCAAAATTGTTGGTAATAATATACCGCAAAATTGTTGGCACACTTTACATTTTTAAACATTTGAGGGGTGAGAAATGATGGGATTGCATGGTCCCAGGGAAGACTTCGGCAGTAAGCTGTTTTCAATTAATATGACTTCACGTAAAATTATTCAGTTCTTTTGTTCAATCTCATTTTAAAAAAGCTAATTTTTTATTTAAAATTAGCTAAAATTAGCTAAAATTAGAGATTTTTGAATTAAAAGTGTATAAAACTTTCAACAATATTAACAAAAATTGCCATGATGGATAATGAGAACCAATTTGATAAAAAAAAAAAGGTCGTTGCATTGAGCAATGAGAAAAGAAAAATCAATGATGAATTAGTAACTAAATTTCTAATTAAATACCGTTAAAATATCATATTAGAAATGAGCAGTATTGCTCGCAAGTGGGCTCATACTAATCGCCTAAAAATATAAAAACAGTCTTGCTAAAATAGAATACAAAAAATATCGAAGTTGTTAAAAAGTGCATCTTCTGGACTGAAAAGGGACATTTATAAAATTTTCCTATTCCATACGTTCTGGTTTCCATTAGGGATCATACAGCTCACCCGCAAGAAAAATGACACATCTTGCTAAATTTCATTTAGCATTTTATTCCACTAAAAGATTTTTCATAGTGTGTTTATACGAAAAATCATTTTATTGCTCTATATGTCCATGCGTGACCACAGAAGAGTGGTGGATTGTGTAGAGAAGTAAAATTACCTAACCCTCCAAACCTCATCCTACCTCTTCATTCTTAATGGTGTTACACTTTTATGAACAATTTAATTTTAGAAATCAGAGCTGAGTGCTATAATTTCATGTTACAGTTAAATCATACCCATTTTCTTTTGCCTCCCCTGTGAATTTTACTTTTATTGAGATATGTCACATTTCTTGTGGATGACCAATATGATCTCTGACGGCTATCAAAATTTCTATGATTAATATTTTCTTCTTATGATAGTTTTTTTCAGGAAGTGAAAGGTTTTGTTTTTTAAATATCGATGCCCAATTAGTTATATAAGCAGTGACTTTTGTAAATTAGATTTTGTAAGCACGAACGCAAAATTCATAGCCAAGAAACTAGTTAAGTCCAACTGAAATGTCAAACTGGAACTTTCTTCTAATAAACATCTTAAAATAAAGTATAATATTTATATCTATATCTATCTATCTATATTATATACACTATATGGCCAAAGGTGAAACTCAATTGCGATTTTAGACGTTTGTTAAATATCTAGAAAAAACATGAGGAATTAACCTGAAACTCGAAGTGTGTAAACAGAATAATACAGGTCATATATTTTCACATTTGTTCCCGAAACACCATAGAGGATCGTCAACAAAATGAAAAAAAAACCGAATATCTTTAAAATAACCGTGTAAAAACTAATATAGAAAATTATTTCAAACTGCAGATTATGATTAAGTGATTTATTGTATAACACTGTGTTTATTTTTATGAGGAGAGCATGTATACTCGTAGAAAAATTAAGGTTTTCATAAAAGCAGTCCCAAATTTGGCCCTGTTTTTATGGAAACCTTAATTTCTCAACGATTATATATTCTATCCTCATAAAAATGAACAGTTTATTACAATAAGCCATTTAATCATAATCTACAGTTTGAATGGTTTTGCTAAATCAATTTCAAAAGGGTTATTCAAAAGATGTTCTTTTTTTCAATTTGTTGAAGGTCCCCTATGCAGTTTCGGGAAAAAAAGCTTCACGGGAAAATATGACCTGATCTATGCTTTTTACACACCTTGAGTTTCAGGATAATTCCTCATGTATTTTTCTAGATATTTAAGAAAAACATCTAAAATCTCACGTAACGGTCACTTTAGGCAATATAGTGTATAAATGTACGTGTGTGTGTATTAGACAAATTTATATATTTATCCATAGATCTTTCTTCAAATTAATGCGGGCATTCCTAACCTTTTTCCATTAAAAACTAGTTAGAAAAAAACGGAGTTTGATTTTGTGTGAATAAAATCCAGACCTAATCACAAAGGAGAATGTATGAGATTTTATTTTTGGAGTTACTGACGCAGTTCGATAGAAATATAACTTAATAAAGAAAATTCCATTATAAAAATACGGAATCGAAATTTCTACTCTTTAAGGGCTTTTTGATTTAATATCATATTCCTTTTATGATATTATATAAAATTATTATGAATCAACTTCAAATAATTTCAAATGGTTAGTTTTACGCCTAGTGACAGAGTACTGTCAAATGGTCTACTTATTTAATATTTATTTGCAAGATTATAATTAACAGCTGGTAGCAAAATACGCAAAACTAACAGCGTAAGTCATTAAAATATTTAATTTTTTTCCACTTAAAAGAACAGCAAATTACTGATAAGAAAAAATTGAGATTCTATTGTTTGACATAACCCGGGCCTTTAGCCCCTTGAAGGGCACCGGTATATAATATATACCACTTAATTTTAATTCCCTTATGCCACATTGGCACCGGAATTTCAGTATTAATATTTGCTTTTTACAATATACGCGAAAAACAGCTTTTACTTTCAAGCATATAAATTTGTTTGTGAATCCCGGTGTCAATCAATCATTTAAACATTTTAGGAACGTAAGTGCTTTGCCCCTCAAGGGGTTAAGAGAAAGAATAACTGCATAAATTGAAAAATGCAAAAGACACATTAAATGTCTAAACATATTTTAATGAATTAAATTAGAGTGATAATGTTAAATAAAAGAATCAAAACTAATATACACAGTATTTTAAAAGTAAATCCTGTTTCACCGTCTAAGGGTAAACTGCGACATTCAGCCAGTGACTTATCATTTTACTTCTCAAAATTTGCTACCTACAATTTTCCCTTAAATCTGTTGTAATGAGTGAAAAATAACATGAGATTTTTATTATCCAAATGTTACTTAATCACGATTATATAATATTCAATAACTGAATTAATATTTAGCGAAGCATATATTTTCTTGTGTGTACATGTTATTGATGAACCCTCTGTTTCCTGTCATATCGGAATCATTATTTGACTGAAACCCACCAGTAAGACGGGAATGCGTCAGGAGGTATTGAACATAACTTGAAATATCGACTGTTGGCTAAATTATCTGTCACTTAATTAATGAGGTCATTAACAATATCCACAGTCAATTGGTCAAGTCATCAGCAAGTTGTTGCTTTGACTAATCCGTAAGATGCCAGGATGAGGTTTGCATTCTATTGACAGGCTTGATTCAGTGGCCCATAATCTGATAACATGGGAAGGGCAGGCATTTCTCACTATTACTAATGACAAGAGCCTGAGGATCAAACATAATTTGATAGCTAATTGCAACAATGTCAGGAGTGAGTATAAAAGACCTTTCAGCCCAAAATCATAAATTCTTAAGTCCGCTCAAAAATGTAATGGCTCTGCGTAATTGAAAAACGATGCTTGTTCTTTTAGCGAGCCAAGCAAATAATTCCAGTGATCTTACGCCACTAATACAGCCACACCTTAATATCGTAAATGAAACGGGTGTTTAGCCTTGAGAATAAAAAATACATAAATGTTTCACTTTTTAGGGCCTTTAAATATGCAAAGAGGAATAACCTCTTCGAAACTTAATGAAATGCCACTGCCGTAAAAGAAAAGGGATGGACTTTTAAGGAAACCGACTTTCTTAGTTATATTTTGATCTTTTCTTTTGAATAAAAGACTTGATGGCTAGAATTTTTTGTAAAGCATTGCGTTGCAGAATGTTACACATTTCATAATCATTTTGCATTTTCCTTTGCGTAGGAAGATATTCTTTGCAGAAAAATTGCTAAAGATTTGAAACTTAGGTCGCTAAAAAACTTAAGGATTCTTAGATTGTTTATTCTCAGCAAATATTTACTGAGTTCATTACATAAAAAATTCCTTTTTGTACTGTTTTGTACACCAAAAAATACTTTAAAGATTATTTTTTAAACAGAAAAGATTTAACGTCTTTAATGAAAGTTTATCGAATCTTTTTTCAATCATAAATTGTTAAGTATTCATAATACTGATTAAAGTGTGTGAAAAATAAATTTACGTGTAAAATGCACAAAAATGTCTCTCTTATATCTAGATTTGGCTGTCTTGGAATAGAAAAAAAGATGATCCCTACATTCAAAATGATTTGTAATTAACGACTAACTAAATGTAAATTTGTTTCTCATTTAAGTAGAACTTAAGTCTGAAAATAAAAGTCACTTCCTTTCAACAACTTTCGTCCGTAGAACAGAATGACACGTACATAAATTTTTAACACAATTTACCTCATTTAAACTAAAACAATAATTGAAAACAATAATTGAAAAATGTATTTTTTTAATAAGTCACATATGTTACCGGAATTTAAAACTCAAAATTTCCTAAGAATTTTGCCATTGTGTCATTATTCATTAATTATTATTCTTATTAACTATGTTATTATTCTGAAATGGCTACAATTTCTGATATGTGCTTTTATGTAACTATCTTTTTGTGTTGTCATATATTTGAATTTGTATTCAAACTTTGACGTCAAAAATTATTTCAATATAACTTTTTACCTCATTTAAAACAATTTTGTAATAGGAACTATGTCTCAATGACTAAAGGTTTAGAAATTAGTCACTGGACATCGTTGAGAGTAGATACTCTGTAATACTGCTTTTTGGAGTTGAAAGTTTGTCACAGGAAAATTTTTTACCAAAAAAATTTTAAACTTCAATTTCTAACCAACAATCTTCGTAGCATATTTATAGGAATTTTTCAATAGAATGCGTGATGAAATTTTTTGTTTGGAAACAGCGGTGTTTCACATTTTGGTGATATTTTATTCCGAGACAAATAACAATGCTTCACAAAAATGACTTGAAGCTTTATGCCCAGACCAACGCCATAAAGCCTTTTACATGTAGTATGCGTTGGAATCCTCCGTCTTTAAACTGTAGTTAGAGAAAACTTAAGATGTTTGAAAATGGCGCTGTATTTGTTCGTGCGAGTAGCTGAGTTGGCCAAGTTCTTAACTGTATTTGGATGCCAAATCTACGAGTCTAAATGGTTGATCAAATCTATGAACCATACAGACTAAATGAGTTGTTTCTAATTCTGTATATTTTTTTTATTTATGAAAGTCAATTTATGTATGTTACACATTTTTACTACACTGAGTTAAATTCTTCCTATCATACTTTATCTAGCAGTTTTTCCCAATCTTTTATTGACCACGTCTCACCGAAGCATCTAAAAAATCACGACCTCTCCCATCCTCTCACATTTATTCTGTAACATATATCTCTTATTTTTTGAAAAATGAACTCTGAACACCTAAAGAAGCCTAACAGAGTTTTAACAATAATTATTCATTTCACATTTTTTTAACATATCATGGAGGTGAATTTTTCGCCACAAATATGTTTTTAGCGTAATTTTCTAAATGGAATGAGTTTATAAATCTTTACTTTTATGTCAAAATAAGTTTATTGTGCATTCCTAACTTACCTCAATGTGTTACCAAAGTGTTATATGGTCTGCGTTTTTATTTCTCAAAATACTTAACCCCTTCACTATCTAGGTCCACATATGTGGATCTTTAACCTTTTTATCATAAAACTAAACTGTTAAGGCTATTTCCATGAGTACTTGTAAATCGCATGATATAATTTTGGGGTACGAATATTTTAAAATGGAAAATGTTAATTATTTTATCGCAGATATCTCATTTATTGAGTCAAGTATACTTTTCTAATGTAACGGTGGCCAATAAGCTTTGCAGTTATCATCTATGTGACGTGCTCTACAAACCCCGTGGAACTAGCCTTATATATGTTTACAGTTTGACTCTATTTCTTAGTACTTGAATGTTTTTGCCTTAAAAGCAAATTCAATAAATGAAAACATGTACGCTGATTTCCCCATAAAATAAATGTTATTTTTAACCAAGTTTGCAAAATGTCTTCAAGACAGTGTGGTCAAGAATTTTTTATAAATATTTAACTTAAATCCTTTACAATAAATTTTTTTGAGAATTTTTATATCATTCGCTTGTTTAAAGCAATTAACTTTGTGATTGTATGAATTTAGATTACAGCTATTTAACCGTTTGAGTCCCAAGCAGCGCGATCGTGCTCTTCACTTTTTACCTAGCACATTTCGAGCGTTTGGATCACTGATGGTGCGCCGATTGGGATATATCTGCGTAAAATTGAAGAAACGTTATCGTGCCGCTTGACATTTATCGAAATAAAATAAAAGAAGGCTATCGCGCTACTCCAGTCTTTTCGGCATAAAATAAAGGAAGGCTATCGCGCTGCTCCAGTCTTTTCGGCATAAAATAAAAGGAGCGCGATCGCGCTGCTTCGGATTTTTCGACGGTGTTTTCACAAAACCCTCTAGAACTCAAACGGTTAAATTGATATTATAAGAGAATTCTTAATTTTAATCCTTATATGTGATCCCGAATTACGATCCTCCTAAAAGATAAATTTGAGAAATTTTCTTTTTTCTTTGGGCAACAATGCCTTTTCGGCATAAAATAAAAGGAGCGCGATCGCGCTGCTTCGGATTTTTCGACGGTGTTTTCACAAAACCCTCTAGAACTCAAACGGTTAAATTGATATTATAAGAGAATTCTTAATTTTAATCCTTATATGTGATCCCGAATTACGATCCTCCTAAAAGATAAATTTGAGAAATTTTCTTTTTTCTTTGGGCAACAATGCCATTTTGTTTGTCAAAAACCAATGAATTAGTGTTTGAACCATTCTTTTCGCTTCGGTAGCCAAAAGGTTAACAAGGCATTCACATGTAGTATTACAATTTAAAATATTGGAACACTTCGTATTTCATTTTTATAGCTGTCCGAAAGTTGTTGAAATAGCTTAGGACACCAAATTTCCTGTCTATGGATAACAAAATACACAAGAAGCATTTCAAGTTTTAGACCTTTATCCTCTTTAAATAATCGTTAATTCCCATCAAAACACATTTATATTTTTCCTCTCCGATTATCATTAATGAAATGCCATCTATTATCACATTTTCAAACATAAATTGTACACATCTTGTCTTAGATTACCGTGTTAGAAGCCTGCACTACCGCCATAAATATTTATTATTAATCAATTTCTTTTTTAATGCTATTTAAAGTTTTTATAAAGTTGGAAGTACTAATTTAATTATTTCAAATCGTTTTTAGGTTAAATATTCTACCGACAAAAAGAATTAGACATTCTTTTAAAAAAATTTTATAGATAAGTTTCTTCATATTAACATACAGTAAAGCTCATTCGATAAATGATTGACAAAAAGAGTAAAATACATCAGTCACAAGAAAAATTATAGAAATTTCTTAAAATAAAGAAAGGGAGTGGCGTTAGAAGCAGCTGACAAAATATTTTTTTTAAAATTCTTCGAATAATTATTCTGTATTGTTCCATTTTAGCCATTTTGATTTTTTTCAATTTAAAAAATACTAATTCATTTTGAAATTCCATGTTTTACTTTTATGTCAGGTCTAAAATATTACTTTTCTTTTTTAAAAAGCGAATTGGCGAGATACATATTGAAATTTTCCCCCTAAAGAATCAAATTGCTCCCCAATGGGTATGCACCCCAAGTGGAAACCACTGGAAACAAAACCACAAGGTTACTTCATTTTGAAGATCATCTGGTAATTTGACAAAAAGCATTAGTCACAGTGACTTCTTAGAGGAGTTAAAGTACGACAATCAACATCAATAAGAGCAATAAAATATAATATCACATTTTGGTTTAGCGTAATGATCATGGTACTTGTGACCATTTGTGACGTCAAAGAAGACATCAGATTGACGGAATGGACTGCAGAAATAGTACCGATTTACTGTATCTCATAGACATATAATCTTCTTTTGATTTTTCTCTTTTAGCGTTCCGTACATCATAAGTAAAAACAGAACCATCATAAGTTCATTCCTCCGTCTGTCTTCTGTCGTAACCATTTTACTCATAAACTATGAAACGTGCAAAGTTCAAATTGGGGGAATTAATAAAAACTAGTGACTCATATTTACAGATTATTAAACATTCACAAGAATATTTAGGAAAGATTTAGAGGTCTTAATTAAGCTACGAGAAAAAAAGTCTTTTTTTAATGTCGTGTGGAAGCCTTTGTAATGCTAAACTCTTTTAATTTTAGATATTACATTTTTAGAGATTTCATCGAATTGCAAGAATGTGTTCCCTACCCCCTATTTCTGAATCTACTGAAACTAAAATTATGAAAGAATTAAGGGTAATTGATGTTAACATGAGCCTTACAGTGAAACTATAGCGATTACACTAAAACCCATAATTTGTGAGAAAATCGCAATTTTCTGTTACACTCGAATTTTGATTTGCAGGCATTCAGAAAAAATGTTCAGGAACGCCAGAGTTACTTGTCGTAGCAGAAGTATTAAAGCATTGTTGATAAAGATTTTTGAAAAAAATCAGTGATAATTAGAAGAAATATTAACCCTCAAAGACACTAATGATTTGAAAACACATGCTGACAGGAGCGGCGTACTCTGTGTACCATCGGATTTTAAAGCCTAGATAAATACTTTTAATTATATATTTCTCAATGCAATGTTCAGTAGCAGTATAAAAGCAATAAACGTCAAGATATTAAAAACAGAGTAGTTTAATTAGATTTCATCGCATAAAATTTATGGAATTCGAGACTAGTTTTCGTTGAGAAGATATCTCAATACGCCTCCCATGTTTTTGAAAGTTAATTAAAAGAATTTCTGGAAAAACGTGGTTCGGACCAAGTTGGCGTTGAAAATTTGTGACCTCCTTTCGAAGAGCTAGTGCCAAGTTTAGGGTTTGAACAAGAGTTTTGTTTAGATACACTGTAAAAAGAAAAGATTAGTGCTATGCTGAATTTAGTTTTATAAAATGTCAAAAAAAGTTTAAATATGCACTACTTTTTATTGCCATCAAACAATTTCAGTTCATCACAAACAGATTAGAATGGGATTTAAAAAAGCGTTATACTAAGTAGCAATATTTAATATTATTTAGACTTTCTATGTCTTTGAACTTTTATAGTATACCTATTCATATTTTTCTAGTATTTACAGCTATACCGGACTCTACGTTGTATAGCGTTTTACAAATTCTTATTATTTAAGCAACGACTTTTTTTATAATACACTTATTAATTCATATTTATTGTACGGAAACCCTATCATCGTCAGTAATACTCGTATTTGACCATTTATTTTTACAGTTAATTTGATTTATCGGAAGCTAGCATTTTGTGTTCGGTACTTAACTTTTGGACACAAATACACCATACTTGATGGAGAGTTTGATCGCCCAAAAATTGTATAAAGTACAATAAGTTGCCGATGAGAACTGAATTTTAATGTGGTACTCGAAACTTTAGTAACACATAAATTTAAAGAAACCAAAAAATAATATAGCTACGAAATAACTTCAAAAATCATATTTAAGTGTTATCTTTAATAAACTCAAATAAACAACGCTATATTGATAGAATATTTTTCAAAAACTGTGTTGGAATTAAATTTAATTCAAAAAATTATCCCATTTGACGATTTCTTTTTGTTTTTGTAATCACATTGTAAAAACTCATATAAGCTTCACAGAGAAAATATGAGATTATTATCCATTTAATGAAAGTAAAATATGATGCTTCTTTTATTGAATGATATAATATTACTTATATCAAATGTAAGATAATAGATATTGTTCATTTTAACCCTTTGAGCTCTGGTGAGTAAATTTCTTCAAAATTCCAAGTGTCACTTTGGCACCAGTATTTTGCAAAGAAAAAAAAACAGTTAACGATATAAACGGAAAAAAAAAATGCATTAAACCTTTTTCAAGTAAATTTGGTTGAATTTTCTGGTGCCGTTGTGAGATTTCGGAATTAAAATTATGTGGTAGAAAATTCTACCATCAGAGCTCAAAGGGTTAACAAAAATGTTACGAGCGCGCAATGATTTCATTGTCCTCGTATACACTAAGTAAGGAGGAGGAGCTTTCATAATGAATGAAAAAACTTATTGACCGGCAAAAACTTACTGGACGACCCTCATGTAAGGCATTAACCAAGGTTAAAATAAATACAGACTTTGGATAATGAAAATAATCACTATAAATATAACAGAAACGTTTATGATTGCAGCTCATAAAAAATTTTCACTACTAAATAATGCAAATATTAACTGAAGAAAATATTAACCATTTTCTTAACATTTTCGCTTTCATATTTATTGCATTATCCTTAGATCTGTTATTAACTCTTGAGATTGCATGTCACTACACAAATGCTTCCATTGTTAGACAAAGAGCCAATTGAATAAGCATTAAATATCTCATTTTCATATTGTTGAATTACACGTCATTACCAATTGCACTAATGAGAGCTAATTATATTCTTTCACGTATATTGCTATCTAATCTTCACATGCTTATCATTATTAACTTCTAAACTCTCAGACAATCCATTGAGAGTCTTTACACTTCCTTCACAAATGATAAGAAAATCATCTCACGATCCCTGAATCTTATATCGACCTTCCTTTAAAGATTTTGACAACTTGGTGCACTCTGAACAATCCTGTGGAGGGTGGAGTCTTGTCGAAGTTCAATACAAATGCTCAACGCAGTGGAGCGTTTCGTTTACCAACAACACACCCTGCGGTTATTGCCCGCAAAGAAAACCGGTAGAAACGATATTATAGTTCACATCATGATAAATGTGATTGGTATCCTTCTTCTGAAACTATTCTTCAGTTTTATGGTTCCTGACCATTTCACTGAGTGTTTTACCATTCGCGACCCTTGACCTTCTTTTCTTTTTTTCTTTATTTATTGTTTTAAGAGTTCTTACCCTCCCTTCGGTTCTTTGGGAAAAACTCAAAGTAAGTAATGATAAAGTTGCGTGTTCAATTGATGAATAAATAAGTTTATCCCACACCTCTTGTTACCTTTCCCACCTCCTTGTTTGTGATTAGACACATTTAAGATTTTTTTCTATAAACCTCAATAAATTTATCCACGGAGGCGATGATTGAAAAGGCATTTTACTATGGATTACTATTTTGGTCATTTATCAATCACTTCAATCTAACAGGTTTTTTTTCAATATTGTAAAGTATATTTCATAATTAATTAACACGAAAGAATATGTGTAAAGTTCAACATTAAACTAATGGCTAGTTTATTTCAACGCTATTATTACACTTCAACTGCCTTCAAACGCATTTATGAGTTTCTGTCCTAAATCAAAATAAATTTAAACAGATTGTACTCTTTCTATATGTTAAAATTTGGCAAAATAGTTGATTTGCTGCAAAAAAAAATTAATAAATATATAGCAGTAACTTTTTATTTCCTTGTTAAGTTCAATATGAATAAAATATGACTGGAGATGGTTATACATATGCTGCATACTCAAATTGCAAGCTGGATATATGCATGAATCACATTGAAAATTTAAAAACAAAGTTGAACGATCTAATTGATAAAAAATACTCATATTTTAAAGAAAGTTATGATATTTTGTATACATAACTATTTAACATTTACAATTACAGACACCTATTTTTGAATAAAAATGATATGTGGCTAGTTCCATGGGTTTTGTAGTGTAAGTCACATTACCTTATAATTGCTATGCTTGTTTGCCACCGTTAGTTTCGAAAAGTCTGCTTGGCCTTATTCAATTAATGAGAACGTGCCGATAAAATAAGTCACATTTTTTCGTACTAAAATACTGGTAGCCAAAAATCGTAGCCTGTGACTTACACTACAAGTACTCATGGAAATAGCCATGTATATATATTCATTACAATATTCCATACATATTTCAATTTTAAAAATTTCTCAGTGTATCATATTGCGGATTCTTATACATTTATTTGACTCATCCAACATTATCTTGTGTAAATATTAGATAAAAGAAGTCGAATTTCGAAGAAATTTACCATTAAATGAATATTAAAATATTAATGAATACATATAACTAAATTAAAGAAACATTATGTTAAATAATTAAATGCATAATTACTATGAATTAAATATAAAATCTATAAAAATTTAAATAATTAAATGTATAATTACTATTAATTAAATATTAAATCTATTAAAATGTTGTTCTTAATTTCCCAAAAATATATCGGACTGTGAAGAAAGATCTCCTTGATTTCCTTATGAATATCCTCATGATATTTTTTGGCTTCAACAATTGTTCATTTCAATATATTAAAAGTACGCTACAAATAAATATCTAAATATAATCTAATTATTTAATATCTAAGTGCATAATATCTGAATATCTTAAATGTCTAACAGTCATCCTTAAGTTAAATACACATTGAGAATTTTTATTTTATTGATATATTTTCTCTGAAAAATTAATAGAAAATATATTAAACATTTTAATTTCAAATTTTAATATTTGCAATTTTCATGTCATATAAGAATGTTAACGATTTCTTTAAAAATAAGTAAATAAAAGAATTTTCAAGAAAGGAAAAGAATTTTCAAAGAGTTTTCAATAGAGCATTAATCAAAGAGAAGTGGCTTAAAAATGTAAGCACTAAAATTTCTAATTAAGTATATTTAAATTTCTGTAATTTATTACACTAGTTTACACGGTTTTCATACCCCAGCTGAAAGTTGTTAATTTGTTGTTTATTTAGATAGAGTTACCCAGAAAAAATAGTAAAAAATTTCTGTCACGTTTGGTTTAAGAAATATTTATTTAGTTAACTGGATTACATAATTTTGGTATTAATATAAAAAAAAATCAAAAATGGCTAATGTTTGCCTTTATTTTACAGTTATTTGGATCAGTTTCTCTTATAATGGACCAACAGTAATCCCCTAGTATGTTTTTATCCCAAAATCCCTGATGAATCCCCTTCAAAAACCTTTAAATGTTGGTGAAAACATTCCCCTTGTTCGTCACTCATACTTCCAAAGTTTTCAGGGGAAAAAATTAGATACGAATGCAGGAAATGAATTCTTAATGACATGTTTACTTCCATCTATACATCCCATAACAATATTCACCTTCTTTTTGAAAACTTCTTAGTAAACTTTGCTTCTGTTTCTAGACAACGTAACTTTTATGTTTTAGTGTTAATAAGTTCCATTGTTGTAGGAGAGAACCAAGAAGCTCTGCTTAGATTTTGATAATTGTAAATCTTTTATAAAATCATTCAATTCGGCTTGGTTAATTAAATGTGGAGTCTTTCTTGAAGAGAGAATTCGCCAGAATCACTAGAAAACAATTTGAATTCAACATCACTTTCATTGCCATCTCCTGGTATGTTTATACTCGAATTATCGGGACAAACTGGACGTGGTAGATCTTTCGAATGTAAATTGGGCTTAATAACAGACGGAACTTCGGCATATATAATACTCGCCTTATTTTTTGTATTATATTTAACTGTCTTCGTAACACAAAAGGGCATTTCCATGCGAACTTGTTTGTCTGTTACGTACTACGATTTTTAGCTACCAGTATTTTAAAACGAAAAAATGTGACTTAGTTTATCGAAGATATATCATCAATTGAATAAGGCGAAGCAAACTTTTCGAAAATAACGGTGGCCAACAAGCATAGCGATTTTCAGTTGTGTAACAGACTAACAAATTCGCATGGAAATGCCCAAAAGTAACAATCATTTTCATGATTACTAGGTTCTCTCCATAGCATTGGTGAACCAAATGGAAGGTGTAAGTTTTTCCCTTGATGACCACTAGAGTAAAACAATTCTACAGCTTTCGCAAAACACATGAAGCACCCACTTTTTAATTTGGTTTGGAAATCCAAATTAATGAAGATATGCACTTTTTAACGAATCTACTGTGGGTCTTCTTTTTTTTTTTTTTTTTTTTTTTTTTTGAAAATATAAACTGTCCACAAACATAGCAAAAACGATCAGAACTTTGTTTACACTTTCTACTCGACATTTTAATTCAATCCGAAACAAAATATTTGTTGTTTGAAGCGAACGAATGAACATTAAACTGTCGTCACCACATTGGGTAGTTAAAAAAACAATTGACGGTAGAAAGAAAACTGTGACGTGACAGAATATTTCTGCTTACACTTTTAGGTTTAAGGAAGGTAGACTAATACACTTACATTACCTTTCGGGGTACACAAAAAAAGTTGAAATTTGTAAACTAGTGTTATTTTAACATAAACATATACTCTAATAATGCTAATGAATGTGTGTCGGTCTATGGCTATATAAACTCTGCTTTCCGATATTAGAGCATAGCGGGAGGTATCAGAAATGTAAAAAGGTGGGGAAAATTCGGTAACTGCACAGTTTCAGGTTTTTATATTTTTTAATATCTTCTGACAATTTACGGTGATATTAATTAAAAGCAGTTGTTTCGCAAAACAACAAAAGAAGCACAAAATTGCTTCCAATTTCTGATTGGAAACGAAAGAAAATGACGATTTCACCATTCTCAGAAAATTAAGTCAACTAATCAAATTATCAGTTTGAAAATTTCAGATATTTTATAACACACAAAAATTTAAATAAGGGGGAGGAGAGGGACGATTGTTTTGTAGTGTTTTCTGCACTAAATATTGTTATTTTAAGGCAGATATTTTTATGGAACCCACAAATGCATGTTTCTTATAGCGTATAAAAATTTTAAAGGTGGGATGAAATCTGAAAACTGGATGCTGAAATGCAGACCAATTCTAAATTAATTACCTCAAATTTAAATGACTATGTCTCAGCTATCCAATTATCTAATAATTTTCTACTATTTTAAAAGCATAATCAAAGGTGAATGTGATTCCTCCCCCCCCCCCCCACCCGTTGTGGTTATTTTTCATTTTTGACTCGCTCCATCATGTGTCATATCTAATGTTGGCAATTTGTATTCTTTTTTTAAGTGATGTGATTGCCGCACCCCTTCTTTCACCTCCATCCCCAGCCCTTTGCCCCTTTTTTCTACTTTTGGCTAAAATATTGTGCCCCTTTTTTTTTTTTTTTTTTTTTTTTTTTTTTTTTTTTTGAAAGCGTTGAGTTTTTTGCACTAAATATCATTATTTTAAACTGTGTATCAAGATCTTATGTAGCCATTCTTTTGAACATAAAAAACAGATTCCCTAAAACACATTTTTATAACATATGAAAATTTATAATGAAAGAGAGTTGAATTTCAAGGTGAAAAGAGCAAATCATTAGTGATTGCGTTTTCTGACATAAATATCGTTACTTTACGTCAGATATCGACAGATATGGGATGCATATTTTTAATAACATATAAAAATGTAAAGGAGGTGTTAAATTTCGGGGGAGGCGGAGAGGGGAGAGAAAACTTTTATAATCTTTGCGCTTTTTAAAGAAAACATAATTATTTTAAGTAAGATTTTAGGAGACCTCGGATACATATTTTTTATAACATATACAAATTTCAAAAAATGGGGGGGGGTTCAATTTCTTCCGGGTGGGGGACGGCTCCGCCGCTATATTATCGCCTTCTTTCGAAATTTAATTAAGAAATAGATTTGATAATTTGTAAGAATGAGTAAAAAGTATTTGGCATAAGTGAATACATATTTTACATGTGTATCCATATACAGATTTCAGTTACCACTGTTTTCGAACAGTAATGTCGATTTTTTTTCTCATGTTTGACATGCCCGATTTCATCGGAAATATCTTTATTAAACTTAAATTCTGGAGGTCAGTTCAAAAAGAGGTTATATAAGAAAAGAGTGCATACCCTGGTAACGGTAGATGGAACTAAAAATTTTTCGGCGCATGCACTGGGCATCTGCTATACGGTGCATGCGGTAGGCAATAGGGTTTCGTGTCGTAAAAATCTAAATGGAAATTTGTTACTCATTTTGCTTTCAGTTAAGTTGTTCCGAGGCTAAAAATTTACCTACACTGTGAAAAATTTATTTACATACATTCTCTTTAAATGTCATGACATTGAGAAATTTAATACTTAAAAATTAGAAGTTTTAAATTTTAGCCATATTTAAAATTTGATATAATATTTTATTTTGAGAAATTATTTTAATAATTTGATTTTCTGAAGACATAAACGTTTTAGCAATTTTTTTTTTTTTTCCCACAGAAAAAAATATGGGAGTGGGGGTGGGGGTGGCGATTATTACAAAAATATGTTATTAATATTTTTAAAAGAAAAAGTTTTTCTTTTATAAGTACGATTAACTACAAAATCATATTTTAAAAAATTCATTCTGACCTAAATTGTAAAACATGTAATGTGTTTCAAAATTTTCTTGTTCGAACAGCCTTTAAAAATTTATTACTGGTATTTTTTCAATTAAATTTTGTTGAAAAAATATCAGGTTTAAAATCTTTTTGGTATACATTTTGAAATTAATTAATAGTGTCTATAACTGCGTTTAACTGCTTTACTATTAGACTGAAAAAGAAGAGAAGCTATTTAAAAAATCGTCTGTCCATTTTTTTGTGTAGAAGAGCTGCGTAATTTATAAATTTCAAAATATCATAACACGCTGAATTTTGATCGCAGAAAAAGGAAACTTTTTAATGTGATATTTTTTATTTTATGAAAATTTGACTGTACGACTCTTCGACACTAAAAATGAATAGATGAATTTTAAATAGCTTCTTTTCTTTTAAAATCTGGTAACAAACAGGCAAACACAGCATATGTTTAAAGACAGAACCATTTCATTTCTAAATTTATGCAAACAAATGCTTTAAACCAACCTTTTTTCCCAACAGAATTTAATTAAAAATTAAAAAAGGAATTTTTAAAAAGTTGATTCATGACACGAAAATTTTAAAAACGTTTTCGTTTTGAGGAATTTTTTCCTTTTTTGAACTTTTACAAAGATTGAAATCATAATTTTTTTTAAATTCTGGTTTTCGACCTATTTACCACTTTTGGAGCTCAGAGAAAACAAAAATCATTTTTTTTAATAAAATGTCTTTCTGAGAAAATGTGACACAAATATTAAAGATGCACTACAAATGAATGGTATTTAATAAAACTTTATATTCAGTTAGTCCTTGATATAAATTGGTACTGATTACGTTTTTTGGTGTTAATCGCCCAACAGGTGTCGCTTTTATGCTGCATTATTTTTTATTATTGCAATAACTCTATCTCAAGAACTGATTCACGAATTTTCATTGAACTTTCAGATCCAGTTAAACCCTGGTAGCTTTTGAGGTGTAAATCGCGCATCAGGGGAGGCTTACATGCTACATTTATCACGATTTCTACAATATCTGTATCTCAAAAACTAATGCACGAATTTTCATCAAACTTAGGAAGCAGTTAGTTCATGACATAAATTGGTCTTGATTAGTTTTAAGCATAATTCGCCAAACAGGTGTTTTTTCTGCTAAGCAGATTTTTGTTCGACATCCAAAACAACTCTAACTCAAAAAGAAAAAAAAAATGGTTGAATTTTCATCAAACTCCAGATTTAGTAAGGAATGGAGATAAATTCCTGCTGATTAAAATTTTGATGTAAATAACCTAATCGGTGATGCTGCTATGAGGCATTTTTCAGAAAGAATTAACATTTATGAGATAGAAGAAAGTTCTGGGATTGTCACATATGTGTCTAGTTTAATATTGATTTTCGACATAAGATGTGTCTATAAATCAATTGCTTTTTTTTCTTTAAAAAAATAATATGTTTTAAAGGTATATTTTTTGGGAGAACGTAGGAAAGTATCTAAATATAACTTATAAGAAGCAGGGATCGCATAAAATTTAAGAAGTGTAATTCCTTTAAAATTAATTGCAGAATTATTTAATTTGCGAAATCTAAATATCTAAAACATGTAAACAATTAAAGCACGCTTTAAAGTTTTTGGAAACTGTGTAATGTTGTTTATCTTCAGAATAAATTTAATAAAAATAAAATAAACAGAAAAATCAAAAGGCATCAAAAAATTTAATTACATTTATGAAAAGTACAACACAAATTTGTTTAATTAATAAGCAAGCGAGATTGGAATAAGATATATTTATATGTACATACATATATATATTTATAAATCTTTACAACTTTCTTATATATTTAAATTAATCGTAAATGGAATCCGAGGTTGAAATCTCAAATAATTACCGAAGAAAAATACAGGCTTTGCTTGCAATATATAGTGAACATTTAAAATAATAAAATTAATTAAAAGTTAATGTACACGTTAAATAAAATGTTTAAAGAAAAAACATTATTTAAAATAAATGAAAACATAGCAAATAATTAAGTATGTTTGAAAAATATTTCGTTATAATTATAGAAAAGATAAATGTTAATACAAAAAAATAGATGCTAGAAACATGACCATTCGAGGGATCAGGATGAACTTGTTTGTTTTTGAAGATGATTTGTTTGTTGTTTACATTTAAATAAGAAATTATATATACTGTAAATATTATAGTACTAAGATAGTAAACAATTTGAATTTCAGAGTCAATACATTAAATTTAGAAAAGTATGGTTTATAATTATTGCATTTATGTGAAATTTCTTTAGACAAGTATTTTTAAAAAATAATTAAAAGAAGAATCTTAATATTAAAATAGCATAAAGAAAAATACAGAAAGAGAACAGCAAAAACAAAATTATACAGAAAATATTTGATGACTTACCTTATAAATTTTATGGAAAGTGTTAGATAAAAAAAAGGGGGGGAGTGTAACAACGGCGTAGTATGAATATCGCAAGGGAATTCCCATATGATTAATCTAAGGAGAGAAGGATAATTTAGATTATGGAAACGGAATGAAAATCGCACAGTAATTGTAGAGTATTTTGAGACAAGTTGTTTTCCTCTGTCATTCTTCCTTATTTACTTCTGTATTTTCTTAAAGATTTTTCTTTTAGATATTCAAGAATTTAGATTTCTTTTGGATTTTTTTTATAGATATTTTATTCAATTCTGAGTTTTGGAAACAAAATTAACTAACAAAAATACATTCTTCGGAATTTAGGTGGTTGCATAATATGAAAATTAAATAAATACTTAAATAACAATAAATTGTCGAAAAAAAATTAAATAATGAAACAAATGACAATGTTTGAAACGGATTGGCTTCGTAAAGGAAAAACTTATAGATATACTATTAAATGCTTAACTATTAAGTTAAGCAGTAATAGATAATTTAAAATATAAATATAAAAAGAAATTATTTTCAGTAATTTTAGAGTATTGTTCAAGCTTTTTTAATCCTTTTGTCTTGTCATTTTCAATTATTTAATTACACGAATTCTTCTTGATAAAATAATTTATTTATTTACTTAGTTTTTAAATATGAAATTTCAAATTTGACGGGGGAAAAAAATAAGAAAATTTATTATAAAAAATGCACCATAAACCATAAATATATATATACACGGTAATTCCAAATTTTTTTTACAATAAAAGAGGGGTGATAGTACACATCAAGACAAACAATATTAAATAGGAGACCAAGGGTCCAAAACGTTTTCTTAAGGAGATAGCCGCCATTAAAGTTTAGGGAGCAAAATTTCAAATAAACATAAAAAACGGAAAAATCAGTCGATTCATTTGCGGTTTTCACTAAAATTATTCTTTATGTCGGCATTTTCTTGAAATTAAATTATAAAGATAAATTTCAAAAAATGCCGATAGAGGGCGCTTTAGACTTTGGAGTAACGAACAACTATTTTTTGCCGGTATGTTTTGCATCTCATTAAATGTTTTCGTAAGTTTACACTTAAACTTAAATTTTGAGCTCAAAATCTGTAGTTGGGAGTGGTTAAGTAACACAAACTGAGCTGTGTTCAGAGGGTTCAAATTTCAAATAATTAAAAAAAATCGGAAAAATTGGTCGATTGATTTGCGGTTTTCACTAAAACTATTCTTTATTTAAGTATTTTCGTGAAAATAAATTGTAAAGATAAATTTCAAAAAATGCCGATAGAGGGCGCTTTAGACTTTGGAGTAACGAACAACTATTTTTTGCCGAATTGTTTGCATCTCTTTAAATGATTTCGGAAGCTTAGACTTAAACTTAAATTTTGAGCTCGAAATCTGAATAGTAGGGAGTGGTTAAGTAGCACAAACTGAAATGTGTTTAAGGGGGAGGGGGAAGTTCAAATTAAAATAATTATAGAAAATGTAAAAATTGGTCGATTCGTTTGCGGTTTAAAATAAAACTATTCTTTAAGTCAGTATCTTCTTGAAAATAATTTTTAAAGATAAATCTCAAAAAATTCCGTCAGAGGGCGCCTTAAACTTCAGAGTGACCAACAATTCCTTTTAACCATTATTTTTTGGTTCTAATTAAATGCTTGCAAAAGCATTTTAAATGTTCTCGGAAGCTTAGATTTAAACTTAAATTTTGAGCTCAAATCCTGAATCGTTATCAGGAGTTAAGAAGCGCAAACTGAAGTGTGTTCAGGAGTTGAAATTTAACCCTCTTTCCTCCTCGAACACAATTCAATTTTCCGCTACTTAAACACTCCCAACGATTCAGAATTTCAGCCCAAAATTCAAGTCTATGTATCTGAAAGCATTTAATGAGATTAAAAAATAACAGTTAAAAATAGTTGTGCGCTACTCCAAAGTCTTAGGCTCCCTCTATCGGCATTTTTTGAAATTTATCTTTAAAAATTATTTTCAAGAAAACACTGATTGATCAAGAAAACTGCTGATTTGAAAATTAGTTTTAGCAAAAACCGCAAACGAATCGACCAATTTTTTTCCGTTTTTTACAATTAATTAAAATTTGAACCCTCTGAACACAGCTAAGTTTGTCTACTTAACGACTCCCAGCTATTCAGATTTTGAGCTCAAAATTTAAGTTCAAGTCTAAGCTTACGAAAGCATTTAATAAGATGCAAAAAATAACGCCAAAAAAGAGTGTTTCGTTACTCCAAAGTCTAAAGCGCCCTCTATCGGCATTTTTTGAAATTTATCTTTATAATTTATTTTCACAAAAATACCTAAATAAAGAATAGTTTTACTGAAAACCGCAAATCAATCGACCAATCTTTCCGTTTTTTATAATCATTTGATATTTGAACCCTCTGAACACAGCTCAGTTTGTGCTACTTAACCACTCCCAACTACAGATTTTGAGCTCAAAATTTAAGTTTGAGTCTAAGCTTTCGAAAACATTTAATGAGATGCAAAAAATACCGGCAAAAAATAGTTGTTCGTTACTCCGAAGTCTTAAGCGCCCTCTATCGGCATTTTTTGAAATTTATCTTTATAATTTGATTTTAAGAAAATGCCGACATAAAGAATAATTTTAGTAATATGTAATAACGTTCTTTTTCGAAAAAGCCCGGTCTCGAGTTGATCCATAGGAGAAAGTTCGGCCCGACCTGGAAATAAGTTATCTTAAAATTCTAGAAAAATCTTAGCCAGAGCCCGACCCTGCCTGGCTGAATTTCTATAAAATATAGCGATTAGTTTAAAAATTGTTCCGTATATGGAGCAGTTTTGAGTATAAATAATTATTATAGCTTTCCTTTTTTCATGTTTATCATCTTCATTTTTAAATAAGCGCCAAAGGTAGTGATTTTTTTAACGAATCTCTAATCGTATGTAAACGTTTCACCTTCATTTAATATCGTTCAGCCATTTTCCATGCGTTAGAGACTTTGAAAATGAATTAAAGTAAAATCTTGTAAGATGGAATCACACAGGAACGAAAAAAATGCGTCATAGAGAAGTTCCCTTATTAGGAAACGTAAATGTATTCTATTCTTTTCACAGGTATTACTAGGTTCTTTTTGCATGGATCAATATATTTTTCAAGTTAAAACAGGATTCCGTCATAGGCAGGTTCTTTATTACTCGTTTTATTTTGCATTATGTGTACGTATATTTACTTATTTATTTGCTTTTAAATCCGCTATCATTTATAAAATTTATTTTCAAAATAATATTTTCTAAAATATATGCATATATTGTAAAAAAATTTGGACTGAGCAAAAATTTAGGGAATTTTGCACAGATCAGGACAGTCAGAGACAACGATTTTTACACGGGTTCAGTCGAAAGCGGGACTCGACACCGGAAAAATTTAATACCTTGTAGGCCTACGAATACAATAGACAGTCCCAGATCACTAATAAGTACGTTCAGCCTGGTCCGATTGACCCTTCAGAAGAAAATAAGGCCTGACTCGGCCCTAGAATACAGATTTTTTTTAGCTACCTCGCCGATACGATATAACACCTGGTGTTGTGAGGGTTAAAATTATGAAAAAACGTTTAATCAGAATGTTAGAAAAAGTTTTATTTAAAATCATCCGAGAGACATTTAAATAGCACAAAAAGAAGTTGCAAAGGCCGCAAGGACTGAATCGGACTTTTAAGATACAGGAAAGAGTTTTTTACTCACCTGCAATTTAAAAAAATGCATTTAAACATTTTATTAAAAAACAATCATCTGAGGGACATTTAAATAGCACAAAAAGCAAGTGCAAAGGCTGCAAAGACTGAATCGGACTTTTAAGATACATGAAGGAGTTTTTTACTCACCTGCAATTTTAAAAAATGCATTTAAACATTTTATTAAAAAACAATCATCTGAGGGACATTTAAATAGCACAAAAAGCAAGTGCAAAGGCTGCAAAGACTGAATCGGACTTTTAAGATACATGAAGGAGTTTTTTACTCACCTGCAATTTTAAAAAATGCATTTAAACATTTTATTAAGAAACAATCATCTGAGGGACATTTAAATAGCACAAAAAGCAGGTGCAAAGGCCGCAAGGACTGAATCGTACTTTTAAGATACAGGAACGAGTTTTTTACTCACCTGCAGTTAAAAAAAAAAATGCATTTAAACATTTTATCAAGAAACAATCTTTGTTTAAAACTTTAACTGATTTTTCCTTCAAGATGGTGATTTCTTGACCATTTGTCGTCGTTAATTTATTATAAGTCGAGAATTGTTAAAAAAAAGGGGGAGTGCAAACTTGGAACATGCCTTTTTTGATTATTTTACATTAATTTTGTTTCAAAAAGTTTGAAAAAAATACTTACTTTAGAAAATATTACTTTTTTAAAATAAGTCACATCCCTTTTTTACATTAATATTTTTAAAATTAATATTTAAAAAATCCAGAAACAAAACAAAAATATATTTTCATCTTTAGTTAAATAAAAAAATATTAAAATTTAAAGGGTTTTGAGTTATAACTACTTTAAATTACCCCTCTTAAAATAAATAATAAATTAAATTTCTTTTATAAACTTTTTGCAAAATTTTAGTTTTGTTTGCAATGTATATTGTTAACACATAAAAAAAGCAACTAAAAATGCGTTTGTTACATTTTCCTTGGAGCAGTTAAAGTAATATTGTTACTTGAATTACAAGCATTTAAATTTATATCTAACTCCTTAAAACCTGGCAAATTATTTAATAGTTCATACCTCTGTGAGTTTTGCAATATGAAGATAGAACTTTTCTCTATTTGGTTCAAAAGGGTTAAAGATTTTTTTTTTCTAATTTTTATCCTGCGAAGACCGTATAAAAATTTAGTTTCCGTGTTTTCTCAAATAGACCTTCCCCCATGGAATTGCAACTTATCTCCCATTGAACGTATGTATCCAGGCGTAATATTTTAGGAACTAGTCTGTTGTTTCGATCTTTATGATTCATCTTGCATATTTTTTCATTTGTTGTATAATCGTTTTAATTCAATATCTAATGTTTTCATTTATCTGTGAATATATTTTATTAACTTTGAACATATATATATACACTATATTGCCATTGAATATGGGACACTTGCGATTTTAGACATTTTACTAAATATCTAGAAAAATACATGAGGAATCATCTCGAAACTCTTAGTGTATAAATGTAAAGTATACGTCATACATCACCATGAAGATTTTTTCCCAAAACTCCAAAGGGGACCGTCAACAAATTAAAAAAGAATGAATATCTTTTGAATAACCCTGTCAAAACTAATCTAGCAAAAGCGCTCAAACTCTAGATTGTGATTGAATGCCTTATTTTAATAAGCCTTGTTCATTTTTATGCAAATAGCATGCATACTCGCGGAGTAATTAAGGTTTTTATAAAAATGATCCCAAAATTTTCCAAGTTTTTTCCTTATAATTTTCAGAGTTCTTAATATAAAATATTATTTTTTTCAGAAAATATGACAAACAACATTGCACACAGTACCCTGTAATCAGAATTAAAAAATAATGAAAATTGTATAAAAAATGAGTTGGTTTACTAAATAATTTTTTACTGCGCATGCGTCAACGATATCAAAATTTCATTTGCATATTATGTTAGCTAAATGTATAGAGCAACTTTTGTGAAAGTCACAAAATCATAACTTGAAAATTCTGACAATAATCGTCAATTGAATAAGTCGAAAATCCGTTATTCTCAAAATGAAGCAAAAACAAGAGGGGTTGTATCCATATATTCATTGATTAGTGTCAATATAGAATACACAATATGGGATGTACTACTGCATTTGGATAAAATCCCTCATTTTTTTGCTTCATTTTGGAAACAACGGATTTTGTCCTTTTTCTATAGACGATTACTTTCAGAATTTTCAAGCAATGATTTTGAGACTTTTCCAAAAGTTGCTCTATACATTTAACTAACATAATATGCAAATGAAATTTTGATATCGTTGACGCATGCGCAGTAAAAAATTATATAGTAAACCTACTCATTTTTTATACAATTTTTTTTATTTTTTAATTCTGATTACAGGGTACTGTGTGCAATGTTGTTTGTCATATTTTCTGAAAAAAATATTATTTTATATTAAGAACTCTAAAAATTATAATGGAAAAACTTGAAAAAATTTGGGACCATTTTTATAAAAACCTTAATTACTCTGCGAGTGTGCATGCTATTTGCATAAAAATGAACACAGTGTATTACAATAAGGCATTCAATCATAATCTAGAGTTTGAGCGCTTTTGCTACATTAGTTTTGACAGGGTTATTCAAAAGATATTCATTCTTTTTTAATTTGTCGACGGTCCCTTATGGCGTTTCGGTAAAAAATCTTCACGGAGATGTATGACGTATACTATTATATTTATACACTAAGAGTTTCGAGATGATTCTTCATGTATTTTTCTAGATATTTAGTAAAATGTCTAAAATCGCTAGTGTCCCATAATCAATGGCAATATAGTATATATATATACAGGGTGTTTCGCTACCAGACCGACAAACTTCTAGGGGTGATAGTAGACATAAAGACAATCAATATTAAATAGGAAACCATGGGGCGCAAACGTCTTCTGTAGGAGCTAGGGGCCATTAAAGTTTAAGGTCCAAAAATTCAAACGCTGATAAAAATTAGAAAAATGGGTCGATTTGTTTGCGGTTTTCTCTAAAATCATTCTTTATATCACGATTTTTATTTTTTTAGTTTTAAAGGTTAAGTTCGAAAATTGTCGGTAGAGGGCGCTTTAGACTTTGGAGTAACGAACAAATACTTTTTGCCGTTCTTTTGTGCATGGGGTTGAAATTATTCTAAAGTTTAGACTTTAACTTAAATTTTAAGCCCAAAATCGGAAACATGGGGATCGGTTAACTAGCGAAAATTTAACTGTGAACCGAGGGGGAGATTTTATACGCTCATAAACATTGGACAAACTAATCGATTTTGTTGCGGTTTGCGTGTAGGTCATTCCCTTGGTAATTATTTTATTCAAAATGACGCACAGCTGTGGTGTCCTCATTTTTTCACAGAGGGCGCTTCCGACATATCTCCGATATTTCAATGGCATTACTCCTGGGTGTTTTACTACCAGACTATCATACTTCCAGAAAGTGTTAGGGATGGAAAAGCGACTCGGAATTACATAGGGATGTAACGTTGAAAATGTCTTTTTTGCGAGTTATGGTTAAAGGAAGCAGAGAAAAAAACAACAGAAACAAGCAGAGAAACAGCAACACGTTAATATGACATAAAACAGTTTATGTAATGGTTTTACTAGAAAAGATGTTCGAAATTACGACCAGAAGTAATTCGACATGCTTGACAGCGGCGTCGCATGTAATTCCTCACGCTTTGAAAGATTTCTGGAATCTTTGATAGATTTCCGGAAGCTACAGAAATACGAGCTGCTAAGTCTTTAATTGATGGTACGGGATTCTCATACACCCACCTTTTCATGTGACCCCAGCAGAAGAAGCTCATTAAAATAGCAAATAAAGCCTTTGTGCACAAATGTTTAAGGATAGAAAACCAACAAATATAAATGCACAAATAAAGTATGAGAAGGTAGCAAATAGCTATTTCGAATCTACTAACGAGATTCTTCATCAGTGCAAAACTCAGCGAGCTAAAAGTAGCAAAACTGAGCGAATAGACAGAGAGACGCAGGCTTATATACCCGCTATGGAAACAATCCCGCCTAAAGGAAAGCAACCAATGAGAAGAAAGTAGCCAAAACCAACTGAGTGGACAAGTAGCGACATCTATCGGAGAACAAGCAAAACAAAAACTAAAAAGCGAGTGAAAAAAAAAAAAAAAAAAAAAAAAAAAAAAAAAAAAGATGTATTAAATTAACGATTTCCAAATACTTGGAAAATAAGGAGTACTAGATAAGTCATTGACTAAGGTGTGAGAATTTTTTATGATGTGGTAAGCTTCCCAAAAATCAAGATCAAGAATAGAAGGACATTTATGGATGATGGTGGCTGAAGAAAAGTTAAACTTATGTTGAGAAGACCAACAATGTTGAGCAATAGAGGAACGTTTAAGCTCCTGATTTTTGACATACCTTTTATGTTCCATTAAACGAAATCTGAGCGCACGTTTAGTCTGACCAATATAAGAAAGACCACATTGGCAAGAAATTTGGTAAATACCCCAGTTATCTAAGTGATCAATGGGTTGCTTAAGATTTGAAAAAGCAATTTTATTAACAGGAGAAAAAATAACATTGAAATCGAACCTTTTTTAAATTTTAGCAACTTGCTGACTGATTTTGGGGAAAAAAGGCAAAACAACCAAAGCATTGGAGTTCGAATTAAAGTTCTTATTTTCAGATTGTGTAGATTTTGTCAATTTTCTATGAATAGAATCTATAATATTAGGAGAATAACCACGATCAACAGCAATAGCTTTTAGGTAATTAAGTTCATCACTGAGTAACTGAGGAGTTGAACAAATATTGGAAGCCCGGAAAACAAAAGTTTTAAAAGCCGCAACTTTCTGGTTAGGAGGATGAGAAGAATATCTGTGAGGTGGAAGACTGACCGCAAAAGGTTTGCGAAAGACAGTAGTCTGAAAATTATCTTCATTGCGAATAACAAGTACATCCAGAAAAGGAAGGCAATTGTCCGATTCAGTTTCAAAAGTAAATTGAATGCAAGAATCAATAGAATTCATGACAGAGAGAATATGATTTATATCAGAATTCACTTCAACTAAAGCATAGATATCATCTACATAACGAACATAGAACGGAAATTTTAAGACTTCAAATAATTTTATTTCAAAGTAATGCATGTACAAATCGCATAAAGTCGGACTAAGAGGATTACCCATAGCCAAACCGTCAATCATACGAAAGAAATTCCCGTTAAAAACAAAAGTATTTTGAGATAAGCAAGCACGAGTTAGATGAATAAGCTCCTCGATTTCGAAAAAGGAAAAACTATGCTTAAAGGCCCTTTCAATAGGAGCAATTAGACGGGGTAACGAAGGAGGGGCAGAAACAGAAAAATTGTTGTTTAATTTTAGAGCATTTAGCTGATTATTACTTAAAGCGACACTAGAAAGATTGAGAACAGCATTTTTGTTAACAGTAGGTAAATTTATAGAGTTGTTGGCGAAAGAATTATTACAAAGCGTAATAAATTTCCTTTTTAGAACTGCGCAATGAATCGAAGAAGCTTTGAGGACTCTATTCCATGAAATTCTGTCTATAGAATCAAAATCAAGAAAAGAATTAGCAAGAGAGATATGTAAGTGATATAACTCGCGCTCTATATGAGCAATTTTCTGGCGAGTCTCTTGAATCAAAGCCCTTAAAAGAGCTAATTTAGATCGAAACAAGACCTTATCTATCCTACTTGAATTAAGTAAGTTACAACGTATTGAAATAAATCTAGGAAACACTTTTTTGCGTCTACAGTCACGTAGAAAATGTAAGTGCTCCAAAAACCTGTACTTTTGTCAAAAATCAGGAGCTCAACATTGTTGGTCTTCTCAACATAAGTTTAACTTTTCTTCAGCCACCATCATCCATAAATGTCCTTCTATTCTTGATCTTGATTTTTGGGAAGCTTACCACATCATAAAAAATTCTCACACCTTAGTCAATGACTTATCTAGTACTCCTTATTTTCCAAGTATTTGGAAATCGTTAATTTAATACCTCTTTTTTTTTTTTTTTCACTCGCTTTTTAGTTTTTGTTTTGCTTGTTCTCCGATAGATGTCGCTACTTGTCCACTCAGTTGGTTTTGGCTACTTTCTTCTCATTGGTTGCTTTCCTTTAGGCGGGATTGTTTCCATAGCGGGTATATAAGCCTGCGTCTCTCTGTCTATTCACTCAGTTTTGCTACTTTTAGCTCGCTGAGTTTTGCACTGATGAAGAATCTCGTTAGTAGATTTGAAATAGCTATTTGCTACCTTCTCATACTTTATTTGTGCATTTATATTTGTTGGTTTTCTATCCTTAAACATTTGTGCACAAACGCTTTATTTGCTATTTTAATGTATTTGGCGTCAACGGGCCTTGATTCCACTATTGCTGTTTTTATTTTACTTCTCTTTACTATGTCACAAATTAATAGATTTTGTAATTTACGGCTGAAAAAGTACAGGTTTTTGGAGCACTTACATTTTCTACGTGACTGTAGACGCAAAAAAGTGTTTCCTAGATTTATTTCAATACGTTGTAATTTACTTAATTCAAGTAGGATAGATAAGGTCTTGTTTCGATCTAAATTAGCTCTTTTAAGGGCTTTGATTCAAGAGACTCGCCAGAAAATTGCTCATATAGAGAGCGAGTTATATCACTTACATATCTCTCTTGGTAATTCTTTTCCTGATTTTGATTCTATAGACAGAATTTCATGGAATAGAGTCCTCAAAGCTTCTTCGATTCATTGCGCAGTTCTAAAAAGGAAATTTATTACGCTTTGTAATAATTCTTTCGCCAACAACTCTATAAATTTACCTACTGTTAACAAAAATGCTGTTCTCAATCTTTCTAGTGTCGCTTTAAGTAATAATCAGCTAAATGCTCTAAAATTAAACAACAATTTTTCTGTTTCTGCCCCTCCTTCGTTACCCCGTCTAATTGCTCCTATTGAAAGGGCCTTTAAGCATAGTTTTTCCTTTTTCGAAATCGAGGAGCTTATTCATCTAACTCGTGCTTGCTTATCTCAAAATACTTTTGTTTTTAACGGGAATTTCTTTCGTATGATTGACGGTTTGGCTATGGGTAATCCTCTTAGTCCGACTTTATGCGATTTGTACATGCATTACTTTGAAATAAAATTATTTGAAGTCTTAAAATTTCCGTTCTATGTTCGTTATGTAGATGATATCTATGCTTTAGTTGAAGTGAATTCTGATATAAATCATATTCTCTCTGTCATGAATTCTATTGATTCTTGCATTCAATTTACTTTTGAAACTGAATCGGACAATTGCCTTCCTTTTCTGGATGTACTTGTTATTCGCAATGAAGATAATTTTCAGACAACTGTCTTTCGCAAACCTTTTGCGGTCAGTCTTCCACCTCACAGATATTCTTCTCATCCTCCTAACCAGAAAGTTGCGGCTTTTAAAACTTTTGTTTTCCGGGCTTCCAATATTTGTTCAACTCCTCAGTTACTCAGTGATGAACTTAATTACCTAAAAGCTATTGCTGTTGATCGTGGTTATTCTCCTAATATTATAGATTCTATTCATAGAAAATTGACAAAATCTACACAATCTGAAAATAAGAACTTTAATTCGAACTCCAATGCTTTGGTTGTTTTGCCTTTTTTCCCCAAAATCAGTCAGCAAGTTGCTAAAATTTAAAAAAGGTTCGATTTCAATGTTATTTTTTCTCCTGTTAATAAAATTGCTTTTTCAAATCTTAAGCAACCCATTGATCACTTAGATAACTGGGGTATTTACCAAATTTCTTGCCAATGTGGTCTTTCTTATATTGGTCAGACTAAACGTGCGCTCAGATTTCGTTTAATGGAACATAAAAGGTATGTCAAAAATCAGGAGCTTAAACGTTCCTCTATTGCTCAACATTGTTGGTCTTCTCAACATAAGTTTAACTTTTCTTCAGCCACCATCATCCATAAATGTCCTTCTATTCTTGATCTTGATTTTTGGGAAGCTTACCACATCATAAAAAATTCTCACACCTTAGTCAATGACTTATCTAGTACTCCTTATTTTCCAAGTATTTGGAAATCGTTAATTTAATACATCTTTTTTTTTTTTTTTTTTTTTTTTTTCACTCGCTTTTTAGTTTTTGTTTTGCTTGTTCTCCGATAGATGTCGCTACTTGTCCACTCAGTTGGTTTTGGCTACTTTCTTCTCATTGGTTGCTTTCCTTTAGGCGGGATTGTTTCCATAGCGGGTATATAAGCCTGCGTCTCTCTGTCTATTCGCTCAGTTTTGCTACTTTTAGCTCGCTGAGTTTTGCACTGATGAAGAATCTCGTTAGTAGATTCGAAATAGCTATTTGCTACCTTCTCATACTTTATTTGTGCATTTATATTCGTTGGTTTTCTATCCTTAAAGAAGAAGCTCATACTTGATAGGTCCGCTGATCAGGCAGGCCAATAAACCGGGCCACAACGACCTATCCACCGCTGTCCATATGTTACGTTGAGGTATCGGTGAACATCATTGGTAAAATGTGGAAGAGCCCGATCATGCTGGAACCACATAGAACTTTGCAACGAGAGAGAAACTTTCACGCGCATTACCGTTCAGCTCCATCTACCGCAAGAAAATCGCAGCGCCATCTACTGTCACTGTCAAGCTTGCCGGACTTTTCCTGGTCGTAATTTCGAACACTTTTTGCAGCAAAACCTTTTAATAAACTTTGTTCTGTCAGTTTAACATGTAGCTGTTTCTCTGTTTGTTTCTGTTGTTTTTTCTCTGCTGTTTTTTAAACGTAATATGCAAAAAAGCAATTTTCAACGTTACATACCTGTGTGATTCCGGTCATCTTTGCATCTCTTACACTTCCTGGAAGTATGGTGGTCTGGTAGTGAAACACCCAGGAGTAATACCATTGAAATGTCGGACATGTCTCGGAAGCGCCCTCTATCAAAAAATGAAGACATGAAAGCTGTACGTCATTTTGAATAAATTAATTACCAAGTGAATGACCTACACGCAAACCGCAACAAAATCATTAGTTTGTCCAATGTTTATGAGCGTTTAAAATCTCCCCTTTGGTTCACAGATAAATTTTCGCTAGTTAACCGATACCCATGTTTCCGATTTTGGGCTTAAAATTTAAGTTAAAGTCTAAACTTTAGAATAATTTGAACCCTATGCACAAAAGAACGGCAAAAAGTATTTGTTCGTTACTCTAAACTCTAAAGCGCCCTCTATCGACAATTTTTGAACTTAATCTTTAAAATTAAAAAAAATTAAAAATCGTGAAATAAAGAATGATTTTAGAGAAAACCGCAAACAAATCGACCCTTTTTTCTAATTTTTATGAGCGTTTGAATTTTTGGACCCTAAACTTTAATGGCCCCTAGCTCTTATAGAAGACGTTTGCGCCCCATGGTTTCTTATTTAATAATGTTTGTCTTTATGTCTACTATCACCCCTCAAAGTTTGTCGGTCTGGTAGCGAAACACCCTGTATATATATAAGTATATATATATATACGAAAGATAAATGAACTGAACGTGTCTATTTGATGTTAACATGGGTATATTTCTCATAATGAAAATCACATAAAAATAAATTTTAATTTCGATTTATTTATTTTAGAAGGCAATATTGACCGACCAGATATCAAACTTTATTTATCTTAACTAATTTTAATTTGGTATGTGTGTGTTTTCACATAGGCGTGTGCTAGTGTTAAAATACTTATCATCATCCGCTTGAACTTAAACTGTCCTATTTTCACTGCATCCGTATTTTCAGTATATGGGTGATTCTCAAAATAGGGGACAATTTCAAAAGTGAAATCTTAAAAAAAATTACTGTTAGCAAAATTTCTGAAAAAAATAGGTGTTGTTAATATAGTATTAGGTATACTTTACATGTGGTCACAGAGCTAAATATTTAAAAATTAACTTAAAAAAAATAATTAGTATTTTTTGAGCCATGCTAATGGCAAAACAAATTTCATGGAATAAATATATTAAGAAATTTTTACTTTCTTCCTGTTTAAATATTTTTTTCTATATTTATTAGCCTTCCTTTTCAGCAAATGGTTTCCATTTTTACATATATACATATAAGGAGAATAAAAACATTACCAAAAGAGCAAACTTCGTTTACATGAGCAACATTCTGACACTGACAATGTAAGAAGCTGTCTTAGTGATTTTCTGGCAGATTTAATCCATATTTTAGGGATAATAAATGTAATACCTAAATTTATATGTAAAATTAAACTTTATAAAAGATACAATATAAGCAATGGTTACATTTACGCACATAGGAGTCTTTAGCATGGACAGAAAAACCATGCTAATGACACTGATATTTGTCCATGCTAATGACAAATTTTAATTTAAATAAGATTATGAGCCATAATATAATCACAATGCAATAGTCCTTTCTGGGGCTTTTTAAAACACAAAAGTCCTATGCAAATAAGTAAAATAAAAATTTTAATTATAAAATAAACATGAAAATTATTATCCATTCTAATGACATACAATTGATGTACGCCCCTAATATTCAACTTCTATTCTTAAAATACAATATATGCTTCCATTTTCAAACTGGGATAAAATGGCTACTTGTTGCCAAAGAGAAACTTTATATTTTCAAACTATTGTCATGTGTGAAAATGAAATTTTGATTAATAACCAGCTGTTATAGTATGACCTTGTTTTGAAAATAGAATATGGAGGACAAACTTTAATTCTTTTTTTTATATACTATAATTTTATTTTTAAAAAAGACATTTATTGGATAAATCCTTTCCTTGATTAATTTAAAGAAAGAATAACATTTGTTTTATTTTATAAACATGATATTAACTCTTGAAAAAGCTAGTATATACAAGGCACAGCTGCTGTGGACATCCATGCTAATGACATTTTGAACATTTATTCTGTTATTTTAAGGTATTTTTAACTAAAAAGTGAGTAATTCTTGAGTGCAAATAATGAATAATATTAAGACAAACATATCTAAATATAAAAACATGACAGAAAAACCTCTCAATTTTTTTTTTTTTTTTTTTTTTTTGTATGCCGAAAGACATAAATTGTCCCCTATTTTGAGAATCACCCATAAATAAAAGCATTCAACACACTTTTAAATTACTGTGTTGCGTTTGTAACTTTCTAGAGCATGGTAAAAACTTTCAAGGCTACATCTTTTATCTAACTAGTAAGAAAATTACACTAACTCTAAATTTCAATATGAAACCTTAAGCTTTGGGCATGTTTTTAGATGCATAGAAAACTAAAAAATAATAAAATTTAATATATAAAATACATTGAATTAGGTATTATTGGAGAAAATACATTGAAGGAATTATACTTTCGAATGTTCTATAAATTTCGAATTATTTATTAAAAAGCGTATAGAAGATATTTAGATATTTAGATATGTATATATATATATATATAATTAATTTCTTAACTTTTAATCTTTAAAATAAATGCAAACCACAATCAGTTTTTTACATACATTTAAGAGTAGGTAAAAATTAGAAGCGATTGCGCATAAAGGGATTTCCATAAATACTAAGTTTTATTCTACCATTTCCTTGAGTAATCGGAGTTAAAAGGCAGAGTTATTCAAGCCAACTAGACAATTTTCGTATTTTGTTTCAAGTAATCCTCTGGACTCCCATTACTGTTATGGAAGAACGACAGGGTTGCAGAATCGATACGTTTCTGAAAAGGAAAAAAAAATACCCGAATAATGTTTAGAGTCAACTGTAACACGCAATCAGTTTCTTGAAAATAAAGCTTAAAAATTATGATATTCTTGAAATTCAATTCAGTGTAATATTTTATATGTATATGTATATGCACACATAACTTAATACAAGTAAATAATTATATTTAAAAAAAAACTGTAATGAAAGTCTTTCTACGTTCTTTGATGCAAATAGCGTAAAAAGCGGAAGGGCTACTTTTGAATTGGTACTTAGAATCATAAGAAGTTTTCTGCCTTTGTACTGAATTGAAAAGAACCTAACAATGTGTAAGCGTCACAGCATGTACCGGGTGTCCCAAAAATGACTGATGGATTTTAAAATTCAATAACTTGCAAACGGTGACAGCTATTTAAAAATTTTTTGCAGGAGGGTTATGTATAATGTCAGGAGTTTTTTTATCGTAATTTTTTATTTTAGTTCGAATTTCAACCAATAGGTGGCGCTGACGGCGATTGAATGCCAGGTCGACACTTCACTCAGCACTGATCACCTGGCCTTCAATCGCCGTCAGCGCTACCTATTGTTTGAAATTAGAACTAAGATAAAAAATTACGGTAAAAAAACTCCTGACATTATACATAACCCTCCTGCAAAAATTTTTTAAATAGCTGTCACCGTTTGCAAATTATTGAATTTTAAAATCCATCAGTCATTTTTGGGACACCCGGTAGATTATTCTACTATAATATTCTTTGGATTATTTAGTAATATTTGCAGGACCATCATTATTTGTAAATAGTTTTTATGATATATTACATTTAGAAACATACGATTCTTAGTGACAGAAAAAATTCAAACTTTCTACATAGACGTTCACAAATTTTCATTGAAATTTATTAATCTTATATGGATTTGAAAAAAAAATTAAACGTTTTCTAAGTTCTCAGTTTTGCATTTATTTGAGAATTTACCACAACGTACGTATACGAGTGTTGAAAATGCACATTCGTACGCAGCAAATCGTCTCTTAAAACTCCAACGAAAACCTAGGGAAATCAAGCCTTTCTAAAAAATAAATGTACTTACATGCGTTAAACTTTAACTTTATTTTATTATACGTTATTAAAAGTTGATTTATAACAGTGCCTCACCTTTGGTCATAAAATAGCAGCGTATAGATTTTACGTTAAATCTGCTTTCAAAATATGCTGATGGTCTGCACTAGAGATCTGCTCAGATTGAAGTATCTAGGTCCGGTCACGAACCAACCTATAGGAATAAAAGTTCGACTTAGCCTGGAAAAAAGTTAAAATTATAGCCCAGCATGGCCTAACTGAATTTCTACATACTTTTTTATTTCGATATGGTTAAAAAAATTTCATATAGAGGAGCTGTGATCAAAAGTACTTATTATAGCTTTTCCTTTTCATGTTTATAATTTTCATTTTTAAAGAAGCGACAAAAGCTGTGATATATTTGTTTTGTTTAAGAATTTCTATTTATACGTAAATGATCCATTAAACCATGTAAGCCTAAGAGAATTTTTCGGGTCTATATAAAAACTAGTTTAGCTTATAAAGTTTGGCAAAAATGCATTTGAAGGTATCTAAAGAAATAATTATTATTTTTATAATTGCATATCTATGCTGTAATTAGAATTAAATTGCATCTCTTAATTGTGATACTTAAGTTTATATTCTGAAATACATAATATCTACGAATTTAAAAAAATATATCTATATGGGATCAAAGCAATCCCACCCTCCTGATCGTTTACCACTGAGCATTTAAACATCACACAAAAACATTTAATGCCACATCTTGAACTTCTTTGTACAAACAGTTTACCGGAATTGCACCTTCTATTTATAACTTAACTCTTTCAGCTTTAAGCAGTTCGCACTTCCATTAGATAGTGATCAGATTAAGAGGCCGCCATTTTCTTGTTTCTGAGTGGAAGCAATTACCAGGTTGAGATATCCCTCGATTTGGTGATGTAGCCCCGAGGTCACTCACTTACTGAATCGCGTGCTGCGTCAACTGTCCTTCCCTGAGAAACCCTTCACCTAAGCGCGCTCCTGTCGCAGCGTTTTTCTACTACTAATAGCAGCTATGAGACTGCCCATAGACTATCTTTGGTCTTTATCAGAAGAAATGCCCTCTTCCCAGGACCTGGTGTCTCTGAACTTGGCGGAATGCTTTACCAATGATCGATTCTTTAGCTTTGGATGAGAGCGTTTAACAGCAGGTCCATGAAACAATGATGGGATGGACAAAAAAATTGGATTTGCCAAATTTTGAACACTTTTTTCTTTTCATTGTTTGGGGAAAAAAGGATTTATTGTTATAATCGAAGTTTTCTTTCTTTTTTTTTCCCTCGTCGATTGGATGAATGTTTTCATAATACGTGACAGGTTTACTAGTGTTGCCCTTTCTGTTCAGATATCGGATGTTTTTAGGTTGCAATTGAATTATGAACTTGCACTTCGCAAGAAAAAAAATCATCAAACATTGTTAGATGTATAAGGAAATATATTTTTTATTTCTACATCTTACATCAAAACATGAATATTCTTTTTATACTGATATTTATCTAAACTTACGCTATCTTAAGTTACATATTCAGTAGACTGTAGAAACGCCGTTTTTCTAACATTTAATTTCACCACTACGACAAGGAAAGTTTCGTTTTAAATTACAAAATTCAGTTTAATCTCATTTTGCATCAAAATTTCTTACACTTATAATAAGTATTTTCATTCAGAAATAAAACTTTTATTTTTCCATTTAGATGTTTTTGAACTTGGATTAATTGAAATTATCTCGCTATTTGCTATATAGATATAACTGCATCAATATCGGTCGCACTTTCATGACATTTTTCACCTATTTTTGTTATACTATTCTTAGTTTTAGTGACTGCGACAACAAGAAATGTTCTATATCCCATTTAACTTTTTTTGTACATAACTGTGCTGTAAAATTTGCTTCTTTAACCCTTCATTGCACCGTGTGCCGTGTGCTTCATTTTTGTATTGTACGAGATTTTTATAAGAATGTCCGTCTGTACTTATTTATTATACAACTGTTCATGTAAATACGTTCAAGTCAGACCGTAAATGAACAGAATTTTAAAAACTCTGTTTCATTACTTCATCATACAGTTTTCAGGGTCAACACTGCTTACTTTACTCAACTGGATGCGTAATTATTTTCATATTTGTATACCACTGAAGTTGTTGTAAGCACAATGACCTCTTTACATTGAAAAGCATAGTCTGACCTATCGAAATGAAGGTCGAGGGTGGTGTAGCTTGTCTTCCGCTCATTCTGCTCCACTGACTTGGAGCGAGCTGATTAATTTGGAAACACCCTACCAAATATTATTAGGAAGAGTTGATTGCTAGAAAAGTATTCTTAGGGATACAAATAAAAAGCTTTTGTGATCTCTTTTTAAACAAACTTCTCGTATCTTGGTTTCATCTCATGTTTTTCTTTTTTTTTCTCCGTTGGTGAGATACAAAATAATTTTATTTTCCAGTGTTAATCAAAATAATCACAAGAAGCAAGATTGATTTGGTGTATTCATATTTGGAAACTTATTTTCTATTAATATTTACGACTGTGAAATATTATTAGGAAGAATTGATTGCTAAAAAAATATTCCTGGCGAATATCGCGATAAAATGTTTGTGACCGCTTTAATAACTAAACTTTGTTTTCTCGCAAGTTTTTTTGTCATTATCCTGTTGATTAAGTACACATATTTTCTTTTCATTTTCATCGCAATGATGAAAAGTGCTACGATTAAGTATTTATATTATATAAATTCAATATAATATATATGTATAAATAGATTATATTTATTTATGTAATAATATTTCGAGACTTAGTTCCAGATTACGAAATATTATAGAAAAGAGTTAATTACTACAAAAAAAATTAATCGTCGGGATACAGTTAAAATGCTTTTGTTAAGTATCCGCTTAACCCCTTGAAGGGCGGTGTTGGCGCTGTGACAACACCTAATTTTAATCCCAAATTGCCACACTGGCACCAGAAATTTTCTATGAAAATGTCACTTTTATTAAATACGTAAATATACACGTTTAATACTTTAGAAATAAAATTTCATGTAAATACTGGTGTCATTCAATTATGTCAGCATTTTACGAATGCAAGTATCTTGCCCCGGAAAGGGTTAACATAAACTTCTCATATCTTCGTTTCATCTTTCGACTTTCGTTTTTTGTGTTGATAAGTTCCGAAAAAATATTGCATTTGAAAATTCATCAAAATTATTATAAATAATAACACTGATCACAAGCTAATACTTAAAAAGCTGAAAATTTTTGTTTGATGATAATCAAATTTAACCAAATGTGGACTATTTGGAAGCCAATATCTAGATTTTTTCATTGCGATTTATGTACATTTTTTTCAGAAATAAAGTGAATATAAGCCATAATATATTAAAATACACAGAGAAACACGAAGCCCTAGAGCAAACTTCTCTTTAATCAATGAAGCCCCCCCCCCCCCCAAAAAAAATGAAAGAAAGAAATTAACGTTTTTAATAGTAAAAGTCATTAAGAAACTGAAAACAGAAATTTTTTCCATCATATTGTACTTCTGCCCGTAATCCTCTTGAAAATTTTGCAGGTCTTTCTCAGGCACCTTTTTCGTGCTAATAAAGACCAGGTTAGTTGGTTGCGTTTATGACGGCCAATTATCAACACGAGGGTTACAGACTTTAAGGGGGAAATGCCTTCCATGGGGGTCTTTCTAAGGGAACGTAACCGGTATTTATGCATGGAAATCCAGGGTTCGAAGAAACCATGGAAAACTCCAAACGATTAGGGCGACGTGCGAGATTGGGTTCGAGCCCAGCAGCTCCCGCCTTCTAATTTCGCAGAACTTCTCAGCCATAGTGGGGTGATCTAATAAAGACCAGATACATCTAGATGTCGTTTGCTTATTGCAATTTTCCCACAAAAAATTACCGTAAATAAATACGTCAAGAAATTCATTATTGATAAATTATTTGGGAAAGGTATAGGAAAAATTGAAGTGGTTGGCACTAATTACATGAGAGATTTATTAAATAAGACTACAAAACTTTGAAATAAAAATGCTATTTTATAGTTATGACAATAAATAAACTTTTGAATACAGTACCTTCTATTTTGGGTAAATTTTCAACTTTTTTGTATGCTCTTGATAGGTGACTGATACACAAAGAAACTACGGACAATCTATTAAAAAAGGAATATATTTCCAGTGTCAAAAGAAGCTTAGAAAAACTTTATAATATTTGACAGATTTCTTGTATATTATGTATTTCAGAAAAAAAGGGATGTTAGTCAAATATAGATTTTAAAATATCAGAAAGTGGCCATAGCCGATAAAATCCCATACTAGAAATAGCCTAAATATTTTTTACGTTATTACTATTTGAATTTACATGCATACTTTAAACATCTTTTTCATATTCCGCATATTTCAAAAGTTTGGTATGAAAATGAAATGCAATAAGAAAAAGATCTGTGGGTGGGGAGAGAAATATGCGGTTTGCAGATAAATATTTAGCTTGGTACGGGATTATGTATGGCACAAACAAAGAAAATTAGTTCAAAATCTCGGCAATACAGAACGCTAGTCAGGAGAATTTCATGGTATAATTCCATATTGCTCACAGAACGCAAGGTTTCGATAAAAAAAAATAGAGAATACTGCATATTCACGTTTTTTTAAATCCAAATCTTGTGTTGTGTGAGCAATATGGAATTATCTGGAGTAATGCCTTCTATTGTCGAGATTTTAAACTAATTTTTTTATTTGTGTCACACAAAATCCCGTATCATGCTGAATATTTATCTGCAAACCGCATATCTCTCCGATCCATGGATTTTTTTTTTTTTTTCGTGTTTTACTTTTGAACTTTTGAAACACCCGGAGCTTTCTTTTTTATTTCCTCATTCAGGACCAGGCAGTGAAGATCTTTTTTTTTTTTTTTTTTTTTTTTTTTTTTTTAGAATCAAATGTTCTAACACTTTAAGTTAAAAATTCTTTCAAAACTGAAATTTCTTTCAAATCGAAAAGAAAAATGTATTTGTTGACTCTCATATATCTCTTTGGCACATGGAATACCGAGTATGACACATTTTAAGTTCCTGAGTTTTTGTGCCTAAAACGTAAAAAAGAGCCTGGTTTTAAGGGTCTATAAAAACAAAGATCATGGTTCATTGCATCTTTAATAACCTCATCCTATGGCCTGTTTTTGGCATAAAAATGGAATTCGTAAATGTTTCTATTATTTTCCAATCAGAGATATATCTGATTAACATACTGAGAGCCCAGTAATAAATTGATCAAGACAATCTATAATAAAATAGCAATGCAGATGTAAAAATCTAATCGCAGGATAAAATGTTCAAGGATTTTACACACACTAGAAAAATGATATTTAGCATATGATGGCAATGATTTTTATTTGCAGCTCACAATATCCACCAAAATACATAAGCGTTTACCACAGATTTTATTGCTTTACAAAGCAAAGTTTTATGTGTGTACTCCTCTCCAGGGTTATGCCAGAAATGCATAAATTCCTTTCCTTTTCTTCTTTCTAATTTTAAGGTGGAGCATCATTTTATAAGAAACTTGGAAAACTTTTCTTTTATCATACGATATTTTGAAGATTTTTTTCTTTAATATTTTTCAGTCTATTTAACGTAATAACAAATTCACACTCCTGAAAATTAGATTTTCTACTTTGGGATCGCATCCTCTTGAAAGAGAAGAAGAAATTGTCGCTTACAATCCTTAGATATATGAAAAAATATCTTTTATCGCATTGGGGGAAAAGGTTCCACTCTGGCAAGCTGCATAATTTGTGGTCGAGTTCATCTTTTCATATTTTCCACTCGTCTGAAAAGTTTTAATTGCTGTAATAAATCTGTACTTTTAATTAAGCCCATAAAACTTCTCTGGATTCTCTGGCGGTGTATTGTATTATGCAACGTTGTCGATAAACCTCCCTGCGGGTAGCATAAAGATCATTGGTTTCTTATCTTCCGGGGCTTAATTAGCATAAAACGCCTGCCACCATTTTTAATGAGCCGAAAAAACGGACAAAAAAGATGGCATAAAAGATATCGTAAAATTTCTGTCTCTTTCCTAGCGTCTTTAGATCGTAACAAAATGCCCCCTAAAAGATAACTTTTTATTAAGAAAAAAATCGCTTTCTTTCAGAAGATGGGAAAGGGTACGTTCGTTAATTAACATAAACTCAACTTAATGACTCGGTGCCTTTTTTTTCCCTCCGTGCCAGAAAGTGTTGCAAATACTTAATAAGCGTTTACTGAAGGGGTGGGGGCAGTGGGCAACTGAGAATTTCAACTATCACCAGTAATAAAAATTAATATCTGTTAAAACTTATATTACCATACAGGATTTTATTTTTTGGAAGATACTGTGTCACGGGTATATAAAAAACTAACGCATCTTTTAGATTAATATTTTCAGTTAAAAAAAATATTACGAAAACAATCGATTAAAAAGCTTTCCTCTCCTGAGAAAGTTATTGATTTCTTTTTCACTAATATTGTTACCTGTGCAGAGAATCTAGGAATATCTGTCTTAAATACACTACTTAATACCTACTACTTAAACATTTAATCTGTGGTTTCAAACATATAAATGTTATGCTCTGCTTCGTTATTTTTGAAATGGAACGAAATTCGAATCAGTTTGTTTCAGAAAGATTTACAACGGTGGTAGTCGTTTCATGATAATTTGGTTAAAAAAATGATTTACTTTCCCTCCTAGTCCTTGAATGTAATTATCTGTATAAGATATAATAGATATCTGTTTAAAAATATTACTGTATTTTAAAATATGACTGCAGCTTCACAGTAGTATTTTATCTAGCAGAAACTTTATTTCAAAATTCGTAAAAACGTTTTAGAATAATCAAAACACAAATATACATGTTTACTGATGACATCAAAATTCACTCTGTTTCAACACAAAAATTTATAAATTATATTTGGATAAAAAAACAAACTAAATACAGTAAAAGGATTTCCTTTCTTTTTTAAGACTTGCATTTCATGTAAGATTATTGGCGATGCAGCTTTTTGGCCGCAAAAACACAGGGTTGAATAAAGATTTATTATGATTATTGCTTTCTTCACTCAAAGTAAATTTCACACTTTAAAAAATTTCCAAATTACAATCTATTCAATTTTACTCTTACAGAACAGCTTTTAACATAAGCTAACTGCACCAGTAGTAGAAGAACTTTATTGACCATTAGAAATAATCTTAAGAATTCAAGAGAATAAGTTCGGACGCCAAACCCGTTAGCATTAATTTTATGCTAATATTTTATACTTTTTTCTATTTTTAAATTCTACTCTCAATACTATATTTCAAAAATAAATTTTGTTGTTTGCACACAATGTCACAGTGCAAGCAAAAGTAATGTAAAAAATTATTAAAAAAGTTGTGCTAACCGAATAAAATTCGTATAAGAGATGCTGATCCAGAAGTCACATAAGAAATGGGGAAGTGGCATAGAACCGATAAGGGTTAAAACATTACTTCATTTATTATATGAAACTAAATTTTATATATACTTAAACTAAATTTTATCCAAGTCTTTACATATACTTTAACTCATGTATTTGATAAAACTGTGCAGAACGTGTGCAGCTTCACACAAGTTACAAGTATTTAAGTTTTTTGTCTCTCCTGACAAATTGTACATTTTAGATAAAATTCGCCTTACATCATAAAGTACTCGAGCTATTTTGATCATTTTTGGGGGATGGTAAGGACATATAAGGGGAACTGTGGCACATTGATACATGGAGCACTTTGATACACCCCCCTACTGCTCACAAGATTATTACAGGAAGTTTCACAGCAGCTCCAAAAGATGATGTTAGTGTACACAACTACATACAGAGCGTCTTCGGGTGATTCAGTAGTTTGATGAAATGGGACAGGTGATATATTTTTTATAGGCCAAAAGTAAATTTGAGTTGTACAATTTGCTATGATATTATACAACTGTTCCAATGTATTTTCAACCCAAAATAATACTCTCCCTGGTAAGTAAAACTACTGATTATCACTTCCTCATTCTTTATTGTAAGGTAAATTATGAAGTGTTGGATTTGAGACTCATATTATTCAAAATGGCTGCATGGGGCACATTGATACAGTCTGCGTCGGGGCACATTGATACGTATCATGATATCTACAGACAACCTAAATCTTTTTCTAGTTTATTTTTTTATTACATTTTATTTTATTTTTTACCATACACTCCTTAATTCAACCATTTCCCGCCAAAAATTTCTAATATTAGTTTTTATTGAAGTGAAATAGCTCCATTTTTTTATATTAGAAAATTTTATAGTATTTTTGCAAACAGAAGACGTACGAAGTTGCCTAACAGCTAGTGCTAGTAGAACTAACAAAAGAAAAGGATGGCAGCCTGGCAAATCTCGAATTTCTATCGATTCTCCAGAGAAAAATATATTTTCGACATAAGAAATGTTAAAAAACAGAAACAAGCTGTAGCACACAAAGAATAATTATATTATAACATAATTGATATAATTATCCTTTATTTTCTGTTTATAAACCGATTTATAAACAGAAAATCTGGTAACTTTTTCATCTTTCTTAAGAAAGAAGATAATGCAGTTGTTGGAATGCCAGATATGTCAAAGTTACCACTGCTAACAATCAGACAAGGCACAGCCAGAACATCAAGGCATTATACATTTAATTTTCAGTGTTTTATTATTGCTTGCAAATAAATTGTGGGTAGTTTGAATTTGTATAAGAAAAATATAAAATGATTTTCTAACTCATTTTCTATGAAAAATATACATTGGTGTTATTTTGTCTCCATTTTTTCCAAACGTATCAATGTGCCTCATGGGGTGTATCAATCTGCCCCGGGGATGGGGCACATTAATACAAATGACTTTTTTAGATTTTTTTTAAATTACATGCAAAAATACTATATAAAACAACGATATTGAAATTTCTTTTTTCTGGACGCCAAAAAAATTCTTGGAAAAAAAACCGAATCAATGTGCCCTAGTTCCCCCTACGGCAAATCCGATATGAAGTATTCGATCATATATGGCCGACAGTTTTAAGAAACATTAATTATAGTTTCAGAAAAATATATTCTGAAAAATGGAAAATTTATGGCAAATAGCATTGTTCTTAAATAAAAAGTTTTAGTTGCAGAAGAAAAACTATCTGTCATAATTCTTGAGCATGATTCAGTGAATATGGATTTCAAATTTCACTAAAATTAGTAAGGTAGTTTCCGAAGAAACGGGTATTAAAGCTGGAATATTTTCCATAGGATTGAACCCAAACTTGTCTTCCATTAAGAAAATTGTTTGGCTACTTTTAATGTACACTGTAAAAAAAATCTAAGTAAAATTACGGACAAAAGCCGGCAGCAGAGATTCCGGACACTATCCGTAAAAAAATATTTAGACCGTAAATCAACAAATCACCCGTAATTTTACATTTTAGCAAATGCATAACTAGCCCGTAAAAAAAGTAGTATTGTCCGTAAAAATACAATGCCAAGTTGCCCGTGAAAAAAAGGGCATTGTCCGTAAAACTACAATGCCAGGATGGCTGTGAAAAAAAGGACATTGCCCGCAAAAATATAATGCCAGGATGCCCGTCAAAAAAGGGGCATTGCCCGCAAAACTATAATGCCAAGATGCCTGTAAAAAAAGGTGCATTTACAGGGTTGCCGGCTTTTAGCCGGGCCAAAAAAAGCCGGCTGGCTTTTTTTGGTTTTATCCACTTAAAAAAAGCCGGCTAAAATTGAAAAAAGCCGGCTTTTATTTTTGAAGTGTTAATTTCTATAGAATCCATATTGAATTTGGATTGATTTATTTTTAATACATTTTTTATTATTTACTACTAAAAAAGTTTTAAATATCTATTTAATTTTTCAAATAAATAAGCCCTTTTAACCGCTAGAAGTCAACTGTGAAGGTATTATGTCTGAAAAAATGTATAAATCTTGGAAAAAAGAAAATATACTCAAAAATGTATTTTAAACTTCTATATTTCATATTTCTACTTATACTACACATTCTTAAGAATTATATTTTATTGAATTATGACAAAATGTAACACATCAAAGCATTCATGGAAACATTCCTACAGGTCAATATGTAAAGATTAAGTCATAGAATAAACAATGTTGAAAGAGAAATTAGAAAGGATTCAGTATTTGAGAAAAGTTTAATACATAATTTTATAAAATTAAAAAAAATGTTCTAATAGAATTTGCTGAATTAAAATTTTGAATAGCTCTTTGTTATTTAAAAGTGCATATATGTCCTCATGCATGAATATATTCATGCATATGCTTATTGAGAATAATGAAATAAATTACGAAATATATTATTTAATATGCATAATTCATAATACTATTTTCAATAGTGAGAAATGGTCTTTTTTTTATATGTATGATTTTAAATATTTATAGGGAATAAAACTTGACATTTTAATAACTCTTAAAATTAGTTAAATAATGAAACATGTAACTAAGTAACCATTGTCCTATTTAATTTTATAAAGAAGTAAAAATGAAAAAAAACAAAGTTGGGATTAAAGGTCTATGTAAATCAGAAAAAGCACTTGGTATGGCAATTTTATAATTTAGCTGACATATTTGAAATTCTGACTATAAACCACTAGCAACTCCATCAATGTGTTATTCTAATACGAATATCTTTATTATTGAAAAGTTGGGTTATAGCCCAATTTCTTATAATGAATAATAATTAAAATTCCATTTTTTCATTTTAATAAATAAATTTATTAAACTCAAAGTAAATTAAACATCATTAAAACTAGTTAAAAGACACTTAAAAATGTGTAGTTTATAATTAAAATGCTTCATTGTATAAAGCCAATTATGGCCAAAAAAAGACGGCTAAAACCAATAAAAGCCACCGGCCTGGCTTTTTTGCAACCCTGTGCATTTACCATAAAAATACCAAGATATCTCTGAGAAAAGGGACATTGCCGGTAAAATAATACAAATTCTGCCCATGAAAAAAAGGGGCGATTGTCCATAAAATAACAAAACACATACATTAGGATACCTCATTAAAGAAAACCCATTGTCTGTAAAATTACAAAAAGGATCATTCAGTGAAATTAATATAAATTTCCATACAGTTATTCAGTATTACCCCATTCTCTTTCGGACTCAGGCAGGGGGGGGGGGGGGGGGGGGCACAAATCATAAAATTATAGGGTTTTTAAAATAAAATCTTTAATGGGGATCGCCATATATACCAACTGAAAATCCATAATAGATTTAAAAGAGGAATATAGATAATTCACAACACTAATAAACAACAAAAATTTTCACAGGAGTACTTATGTTTTCGCAATATTTGAACAAAACATTCATAACTTATGCATATTATAAAACTTGCATATTCAAAACCTAATTTTCCAAGGTTTTAAGGTACACTTAGCAGGCAGTTTGTAGTTTTTTTTTTTTCCAAATAAAAGTTTAATTCTATTAAAGGAGAGCATTCTCATTCATTTCCTATAGTAAATTGTATTTTTATTCAATTACAAGGTTCTCACTTTTGGTGTTGTTGCATTAATAACTTATGTTAAAATACAATTTTTAGCTTTCCAAAATTTACCATCACACACTTTAATAGTGAGAGTGGCAGAGCATTTAAAAACTGGTAAGATAACGAAACCCTCGTGTGTTTAGATAAAAGTCTGATATGTAAAATGATAATAGAAAACTAGTTACTTTAATATTAAATTTCAGGGGTTGATCCAGGCAAAATTTGGGCTCCACTAAAATCTATTTAATAAAATAGGCTTCTTCACAAAATAATTTTAATAAAACAGACCCTTTCACAAAATTCTTTTATGCCATTTTCATAAATACTGTTTTAAAATCTAATTTGTACACAAAAACATGTCATAATTTTCAAAAACTTAGCAAAGGAATTTTTAAAAATATATATTTTAGTTTTTAAATTCCTTGTTCAAATAACAAAGTCAACTTCCATTACAGAATGTTATTTTCACAAAATGAGCCCCAAGAATAAAAACCTGCATCGACTACTGAATTGATCAGAAAAATTATGATTAGTAATATCAGTTTAGTAGCTGTACTGCTATTGCTCCCTCTCCTCCCTTCCAAGCCTCTTAATAGAGAGCAGCTTTTTTATGATACACAAATGCTAATTTATTATTTCGTTTTTTATGTATCACATATTTACTAAATTCTACATGAAACAAAAGTAGTCCATTTTTGATTTAACAATGATTCATAATCCTACACGCATGGGTGCAAGAAACTCATCTAAGTCAAGACTGAAATCTTATTGGTCTCTTACAATAAAAGAAAGTGATTAAATGTTCTTGATGGTAGAACCACTATTATTTAAGTGTATAAGGTAGAATTTTGAGTCAGTCAAAAATCTCTTCAACACTGAAATCAAATCTGAGATTGAAGGTCTTGCACCCATGTCCCACGGTTCTTGATCTTGTGTATACAGATAATACATGCTATATTGTTTACGAGATTTTAGTGAAAATTGATTAAACTTGGGCATGTTTGAAGATGAAATTATTACAATGGTTCTGTTTTATAAATTATCATTCAATAAATAAAAAGAAAACATGAATTTTTACAAATTTATTTAATATACTTAAACACAGTATTCTTAGAAGTAACAAATTTAAATAACAAATTAAGAAACAACAAATAAAAAATTAATTTTTTCACACGGATTTGTAGTAACACAATTTATCGCCAAGGTTCTGCACTTTCACATTGATTTTGGATGTTGTAAATCATCCTGTAAATCATCGTGTGTGCCCTTTTCCAGATTAATAGCCAAGCATGTCCTATTTAAAAAAAAAAGGTAAGAATAAATATTACATAAAAGTATACAGAATAAACAGAAATTGAGTATAGTAACAATCTCAATTATTCCAGATGAACAGCAAATACAGCAGTTATGTTTAATAGATAATTGTTATGAGCATCCTATTAAAACAAGTAACAAAAAAGTAAGGAATTAGAATTCATTCCAGTTTAACCCAAAATTAATTTCAATTATTGTAAAATAATTCATTTTTTGTAATGTTACAATTAGTAATTTATTTTACTGAACCTTTTGTACATGAATAAAACTTGCACTTGACCTTTTATTTCTATGAAAATATTTTTAAATGAGTAAATTAAATTTGAAGCAATTTTAAAATGACAAAATTCTTTAAGCTCTGATATAAAACTTTGGGCCCCAAAATAAAAAGGCCTGAACATCTCTGATAGATATTAATGTTCTTTATATCAAAGTAAAATGCCTTTATAGCACCTTGAACCGTTTATATATAGCACTTATAGCCATTTGAACCAATTATAGTTGGTTTTAATCACTTTTGAATTGTTTTATGTCTGTTTTGCAGCCAATGTGTATATTGCATTTCTTAGATCTCTTCTTCATTGCTAACTGTAATTGACAGTGCATGTTTTTTCATATGTTTTTATGTTCTTCTATCTTTACAAGAAAATATTGAATTCAAAGAAAATGTGGTATTCTGACTTTCGGTGGATTTGGACATATTGGAAGGCAAGGAATGAGATTTAAAAGTTTTTAGAAAATGTCTATCAGTCAACTCTAAGTTTTTAATTAAAAAAAAAAAAAAAAAAAAAAAAAAAAAAAAAAAAAAAATGTGGCTGCTTTGTTTCAAGAACTAATGCATGACATTTCACAAAACTTTACATTCAGTTAGAGCATTGAAATAAACTGAAGCTGGTTAGTTTTTGGGGTATATCTCTTAACAGGTGACGCTGATATGATGCATTATTCACAATTTCCATAACATCTCTAACTCAAGAACTAATGCACAGGTTATTATAAAACTTCAAATTCTGTTAGTTCCTGATTTAAAAAGTGCTTCAAATTCATATATAGGGAACAATTTTTTACTACCATTTGAAAAATATATAGACATCAACTTCTTTTGTATCATGCAATAAATCAACAGTTATATTGAGAATTTTGGAGAATAATAAAATATTTTTTCCTTTCAAATAGAGCATTTTCCAATGTTCCCTTACTAATTTTTTGCTTAATGCCATAAATAAATATTTTTGTTTATCGAAAATTTTTTTTTTTCGCAAGTGATGGAAATATTTTACATATACACACATATTGCCATAATTAACACTACAACAGTACAAAGAATAGATTTATATAATACATTCCATCTTGCAGACTTTTTAATAATATTGTTGCAGACACTTGAAGATAGTTCTGTCCCTGCACTCTCAACTAAATTTGTATGTTTTACAAGATCTCTTAACTAGATTCACACTCTTTTCAAGATTGACTAAATTGGCACTTTTTCTGAGATATCTTGAATAAATTGGTGCTCTTTCCGAGATATCTCGACTAAATTTGCTCTTTTTCTCAAGATTTCGACTAAATTCGCATTTCCCCACCCCCAGGATCAGGACTAAATTCACACTTTTTTCTCCAGGATCTGGACTCAATTTGCACGTTTTCCTGAAATCTCGACGAAATTTGCACTTTTTCTCGAGATCTCAACTAATTTTGCATGTTTTCTGGAGATCTCAACTAATTCGCATGTTTTCCCAAGATCACGACTAAAGTTGCATTTTTTATTGAGATCGACTAAATAATGCATTTTTTCTTCATCTCAACTAAATAATGCATTTTCTCGAGACCGCGGCTAAATTTGCACTCCCTCCCAGGATCTTAACTAAATTTGCACCCCGCCTCCTAAAATCTTGACTAAATTCTCACTTTTTCCGAAGATGTCAACTAAAGTCACACTTTTTCTGATTATTTAATGATATTCATATCACCCCCTCCCTCTCTGCAGAATCATAATTCCCATTTTTCTATCATGATTCTATGTTGAAATCTGCATTTTGTAAGTATGATGAAATTAGCATTTTTTACCAAGATTCTTTGATGAAACTTCATTTTTTTATTGCCATTGTTCTATTTAAGAGATTTGCAATTTCTTTCTGTGATATTTTGACAGAATGTGCATTTTTACCATGACCCTTTGACAAAATTTATTTCTTCTGCAACTAACTGACTTTTTTATACGTACTCATTAGTTAAAATTCACGATAGTTTATTGTGACTGATTGCCAAAATTCTCAATAGTTTTGCACAACTGATTGGCTCACTTTGCAGAAAAAAATATGTCGAAGAATTTACAGGGGGAAATACAGTACAGAATTTTAATATGTAGGTCTTTCCTTTTCTGTATGTAAATCACACAATTCTGCACACGATTTCAAACCCCACCCCTCAAAGACAACCCATCTCCCAAGAAACTTTTAAAATGGCACCATAAGCAGCCAATTTATTTATTTTATGTGCTTGGCGGCTCTTTTAAACCCTTTTAATGGACACAATGGTTTTTTTTAAACCTTTCCATGGCAGCCTGTGGAAATTCAATTGATCTTTGAAAATTATAGCAAATATTTTTGGTATACAAAGAACAAGCATACCCTCCCCCCATTTTTTAATAGCCCTTTTTGAAAAAATGTACTTTTGCTTTAAATTAGTGGTTCCTCTTCGAAAAATTCCACCTGGTGCCCCTCCCCCTTTTTTTTCTTTCTAGAATTTAGAGTATTTCAGGTATGACAAAAAATCATCTTTGCTAGTAAAATGGTATTATCGTAGTGAGCATTAAAAATCATTCAAAATACAATTTAACTGCAATAGTTAGCAGATCTGTAGTGGTATTTGTAATTGATTTTAATTTTTGAGAAATTAAAAACAATACATGCCTTTCTAAAAAATATTATACGGTAGAGTATCTAATTTGCCGGCATGTAATTCGCAGTCAATTTTTTAAAGTTAACAAAAACGTATTTAGATTAATAATATTGTACACTGTGTCACCCTCTTAGCGGTGAGTATTGATTTTTTTTTTTTTTTGTGGGGGGGGAGAGGCTGGAAATAAAACTTTACATGAACAAATTGACGCTGTGATGATTTGGCGCTGCGACGAATTGGCACTACAATGATTTCAATGCAACACCTAATATTTCGAATTATAGCTAACTGAATGAAAATTCCTTAAAATTAATAATTATTTGTAACAATATTAAAATTTTATATCATCATTAGAAACATTTTTCTGAATAATTTTTTATTTTAACATATTAGGAAGTTTGTAAAAATTTGTTTGCAACATTACAGATCTACATACGAGAAAAAAAACATTGAATATATGAACATTATGAATTGAATATAAATGAAAAAAAAGCAGGTTTTCATTATTGTCACATTCACAAAAATATACATTTTTTGAAAATGCATTAAAAGATAGAAAATTTCACTAAATTAACCAGCTAAGTTGGTTTTATATATGACAATTTATTTTGTTGCCTAATTAAGTGTTATATGACCAAATTAGTCAAAATTTAGTTCTATGGTAGTAATACTGCTATTAGTACTTTTTTTTTTTTTTTGCCATTATACCTACGGCAGCCCACTGACCACCTTAGGGACTGAATTAAACGAGGAAAAAAAAATCAGCCTAATGTGTGTATTGTCTTTGAATACATGAAGGAGAGACTGGAGCATATGTGAATAATTCACATAAACATAGCTTTTTTTATTACTGGTTAATTTCTGAAAACAAAAAATACTGAATACAGTAAATAGAACCCTTTTTTTAAACAAGGTAATTTCTTATAAAATCATCTTTATAGTTAGCTCTCCCTTTTTTTTAATAACTTTATAAATTCAATGAATTGCTCACAAGTGCCCCAACAGCAGGGTAGTTGCGAACACAAGGAAAAATATTTGATATGCTTTACATTCTGTTTTTTATTTGTTTTCATTAGGGATGCACCGAATATTCGGTATCTATTCGGTATTCGGCCTATTCAGCCATGTTACCGAATATTCAGTTAGGCCGAATACTAAACTATTCGGTTGAGCCGAATATTCGGTATGGCCGAATATCAAAGTATTCAGTCGAATCCAATACTTAATAAAACCTTTAAAAACTTTTCACTATTTCTACTTTTAACTGTCAATTTTTTAATTTATATTTAAAATAATTCGAAACAAAATCATTTTTAAATAAAATAGAATGTTTTTACATTATTTATTTGCTGTTTGTAAAGTACAACTTAAGAAAATTAACCATGAGAAGAATTAAAATGGTGATTTATTAGGATTCTCCTTAGGTATAAATTACGTACTCATACAAGTTTCTAAATTTTGTTTAGTAAATAATCTGTTTCTTGCTTTTCTTTAAATAAAAGTCCTTTAAAAGAAAAAAAAAAAACTTTTGAGATTAGTAATAGCTATCAAGGCAGACAAATTTTGTTCATGAAACCATAATCATAATCAACTTATTGAGTCATAAGTACATTGTATTTCATCTCCCTCTAGGTCCAAACTTGTGTGTTCATTTATTACATTAACAATAAACAACATATTTTCAACTCGCATGCTTTGATTTCTGTAAAATATGATATGATGGGAAGGGTGGAAAATACCACCATTCATAAGAAAAGAACTATGAGCCAAACATACCTTTATTCAGAATTAAGTTGAAAGTATTTGTACTTTATATTGAAAAAAATCTGCCTTGAATTATTTTAAAAGGACAATTATCAGAGTGTAAAATTTTTCTTCAGCCATTTTTTCATTATTTGATTTTAAAATGTTTGTTTTGATTCGTAGAAAATTTTATTAATTAAAGTTTCATAACTGCGCTTCTTAAATAACTCAAGCCAGATTTTTTTCAATACTAAATGCTCTTATAAAAAGCTCTTGTTTATCAAAATGTAAGTTTCTTTTTTTAAATATTATGTAAAACTGTTTTAAAAAGTAACATTTTAATATTTTGAAATTAAAGTATTTGGAAAGCCGAATATTCGGTATTCGGTCAAAATCACTATTCGGTGCATCCCTAGTTTTCATGATCATTAGTTATACTAAGTGTTAAATTTACTATAAACAAAAAAAGTGCCCTTTTCAGAACAGTAGCACCCTGCCCTTTTTTAAACCTGGGGGAAACTCTGTATATGACATATTTAAAAATATAAAAACTAAACCTTATTTTTACTTAAGGGCTATCCATAAAAGATGTTCAATTTTTTTTACCTTGTCTCCCCCCATTTGTCACACTTGTCACACCCCCCCTCTACCAATTGTCATATGCCATGCTATATTACTTAAACATACTTTCAGTTCAAATACTAAGCACTATGTTATAGATCTTATTTCAAATTTTATTTTAAAACTTTAACTATGTGTTTTAATGCCATTTGTAAGCACAAATGATTCATGTACTTATTTTATACGAAACAAGATTAAGGCTTACATCAAGAAGCATAATTAATGAACAATAGTAATACACAAGGGTGGGAAAATTTTCAAAAATCTTACCAGCCAAGTATTTGTTTCATCCGCCAGCAGGATGCAAAACACACGCAATTGAAAATAGTTATGACAAAATTGCATGCAATTGCAGACAAACTTACGGTTACTACAACGCATTTTCATAATTCTTTTTTTCTATAATATTAAGAAATATATACAACAGAGCAGGGGTGCAAAAATCTAGGCGCCAGAGGGTAGTCTCTCACCACTAAAATTTTAAAGTTTTTTTCGCTCAAAATTTAATAGCATTCTAGCGGGAATTTGACACGAAATATTAGACGAAGAAAAACGAAATAAATTTTGTGGTGAGAAACTGCCTGCTGGCGCCTAGATTTTTGCAACCCTGCAACAGAGGTAAACTTAGTATAAGATAGAACTGAGTACCATTTAGTAATTAAAACTTAGTTTAGTTATTTACACTGTAATAATTTGGAAAGTTAAAATATCTAGATTGAGAAAGAGTCTCTGATAATGTCTCTATTATCTACAGTTTTACAAAAACAAAAAACGAACTCGCCTTGCCAGAAAATGCTTTGCCACTGGCGAGCAAAATGATTCATTTCCCCACCCTTGGTAATACAATATTCATATGTAAGAGCAAGAGTTATAAAATAAACAGTAGCAAAATAAATAATTTATAAATGAAAATTATTTTGAAATAAATTTTACTGATATTCAAATCGTTGTTTCATATATAATTATCTTTTATCATTCAATGAGATAACAAAAAAAGAAGATTAAAAAATTTTATTTAGCTTTTAATACAAACAAACTTGTCAATAGAAGATGTAAAAATGAAAAATTTAGGAGTCAAGAAAAATCCAACAAAAAATTTTTAATTAAGTAAACTAGTTAATATAGCTTTTCCCCACACTTATTTCACAATGCTAACTCTTTTTGAACAATAATATTCACTTTATATAATTTACAATTAAATAAGATAAATGTTACAATTTGAAAATAGCATTAACATCCTAAGAAAAAAAAAAAAAAAAAGTCAGTACTACAGTTAATATGTAAAAGTATATACAAAATTTAGTCGTGTATAATGCTCCTCCCCTCCAAGAAAAAATAAATAAATAAAAAAGGGATGCATTTTACAACAAAAACATGTAAACAACAACTATTTTCTAAATGCTTAAAAAAAAGAGCCAAATAAAATCCACAAAAAAATTTATAATTTAGTAAGCCAGTTAACATAGCATCCCCCTCCCTTCTCCATTTCACAATGATACCCTTTTTCTGAACAATAATAATCATGTCTTTTAATTTACAAAAACATCCCACGTAATTTGCACAAAAAAATTATACCCCTCCCCCTCCCCAAAAAGGAGAAAAACTTTCCTGGAATAAAAGAAAGCATTAAAAAATTGTACAAGAACTCATTATTATTACATTAATTTTACTAAAATAGTATATAATAAATAAACCTGTTTTTGCATTCTTGCTTCCCTCTTTCACAAAATATTTTTTCAACACATTGAAGACATGGCTTTGGCATCTTTATCAGATGATGTCATTAGGATTTGTGACTGAAAAATACAAAATTTATAATGACAACCAAGAAAAACTTTAAATCTGTCATGAAAAGCCTCCATGCATCACTATTCCCAAATAGTGTTACCCCCCCCCCCCCCAATAAAATAAAGCTAACTACATAAAACAATCAGAAATTGATCCAGTAATTTTTTTTTTTTTTTGTTTATTCATAAGGCAAAATATTTCTAGAAACAACTGTAGGTCCACTGTGCCCAATGTTAAATTTCAATACATGATCATAAAATTGTTATTTAAAGTTTTCTTTTAAGCATATTAAATTTAATATTAACCCTTTGCTGTGCAGTGGTTTCATAGATATACCACTTAATTTTAATTCCCAAATGCCATATTGGCACCGGAAAAAATTATGGTTTATTGATTGTGTGAAATATAGCGTTTTTTAATTTACAAATAAAGTTGTTTTCAAATTCCGGTGTCAGTCATTTATTTCAACACTTAAGAAATTAATTTGTCCTGCCCTGCAAAAGGTTAAATCAAAACAAGTATCTTACCTTTACAAGAAAAAAATTCTTATTTATCTATAACCTTTAATTAAAAATAAAAGAAAAGTATGATGATAAATTTTACTTTTAGGCAGACTTGTATAAAACGAAAAACTTTCTGCACACGTAATATTGAATCAAAAACTATCTGCAAATTAATGTTGGGTGTAATTCGATGCAGTTTATGAACATAATTCATGCTTTTTACGTGATTCATAGATGTAATTTGCGTTTTTGAGCGATTCATGGGTGTAATTCGCATTTTTTTTACGCGATTCCTGAGCATAATTCATGTTTTTCATGCGATTCATGAACATAATTTGCATTTGTTATGCTATTTAAGGGTGTAATTCACTATTTTTATGAGATTCATGGACGTAATTTGCATTTTTTGAGTGATGAAATTTATGTTTTTTGATCGATTTATGGATGTAATTCGTGTTTTTTATGCAATTTATGAACGTAATTCGTGTTTTTTTTTTTTTACATGATTCATGGACCTAATTCGCATTTTTTACATAATTCATGGATGTGATTTGGGTTTTTTGAGTGATTCATGGATGTAATTTGTGTTTTTTATGTGATTCATGCAAGAAATTTGCATCTTTTACTCAGCTTTCGGGCGACATTCAGGTTTTTCGCACGGTATTTTGCCAAAATGTTGGTTCCTTTTACATGATACTTGGCTGAAATGCATGTTTTTTATGCGATTCTTTGTCAAAATGCATATTTTTATGCAATTCTTTATTAAAATTCGTGATTTTTTCAATGTGTTTTGATGACATTCGCGATAGCAATAAATAAGTCTTTCTTAAAATTTTCTACAAACTCCATAAAATTTTCTGTGCAATCTCTATTATACAACTCTGCTTTTAGAAGCTCAAAACAAACAATCAGGATAAAATGGATCACTATGAGCTAACAATGTATTTCGAAGGCTATAAGTAATCAATTCAGAGCTCAAATCAATTAAACTAGCTGCACCCGTCGAAACTCGATGGAAAAGAATATATATTAGGTATGATACATATCAATCTTATATAGACAGTGAAATACTGAGCGAAAAAAACAATTGCCACCTCTTAAAATAGGGATAACATAGCTTTTCATGATGAAGATACACAAACTTCAGAAAATAACAAAAAATAAGGAAAACAACTCACAAATTATTATGTTGGACTTAACTTCAGCTACAAATCTTTTTTTTAATGCGGTTTCTAAACCTTAAGTATTATTTAAATGCCAAATTATTTAAGAAGTTAATATTATATCCCGAAAGACGAATTCAAAAATATCTGCATAGTTTATTTTTTCTCTGTTTAAATATCGCTAGATAAGTGCACAATAATTATAATATCATTGAAACATTTTAATTATAAAAGAAACAGGGACTTATTAAGCTGCGTAACCAACCCACTACATATTTACAGAACTTGCAAGAAATTTAATTTATTTATTGGTTTGTATCCTCCATGAACTTGTAAAAGTTAATTTTATTGTTATGGCAACGAAAAAAAACGATATCTCTGTTATTAAAAAGAATAAAATAGACGCTTTCAGTATGACGTCAGTCATGCCATTTTTCTCGGATACTGACTCCAAACAAACGGTTGCTATGCTTCATTTCTTATTAAATATAAATCGTAGAAAATGGTATCGTTGCATATAAAGCATTAAACATGTGTCTGTTATATATAGCTGAAAAATGTTGCTGTAATATGCAAATAAAATAGAAAATACAGCATAGCAACCGTTTGTTTGGAGTCAGTATCCAAGCAAAACGTCATAACTGACGTCGTCACGACTGAAAGCGTCTATGAAAAAAGAAAGTGAAGTGATGTTACTATGAAAGCGTAAGTGATATTTGTTGCTGAAATGCAGATTTTTTTTTAACAATAACTTAATACAATGAAATGAGTTTAATTATTTTTTGATATTATGTAAGATAAAAATACAGTAATACCGGCATATCAGAGGTTTTATTCTTTTTTTTTCTAATATGACATCATTTACACCTTCAGAAATACTCTTCATTTCTTAAATAAAAAGCGTGATTTATGCAGTTATTTAAGAATTCTTTAGTTTCATAAAATATTCATTATAATTAAATAGAAATGGCGCAGTTTCTAGAAATATTTTCATTTGTGCACAATACGGACCTTTAAATTAATAGAAGTTCACTTTATTTAGATGCAGGAATTAAAGTCAATGAATATGACATCGTCACTGACACAGCTGCTATGACAATGTATATTATACTCATGGAATAAATTTATCTGATTTCTACATGACGACATTTTCTCCATCGACAAAATTTTACTTTAGATATTATATTTTATTAAAGTTTATCTTCTGTTATTTTACTTACATAATACTTAATAATATTACTCAGTAAATAATCTGTGTATTGCAGGCAATAACTAAATGCAATCATTTTATTATGATTAATTTTTACGAAAACCTTTATTTATTTTTTTTTTGTTGTTTGAAATGCGATTATACATTCACCGATGAGGTCAAGCTTCTGATTGGTGGAAAATAATGAAACAAAATAAATTTTGAGAAAAGCTTAACCTGTTGCCACTGTTTTGAAGAAATGTCACGTAAAAGCTTTTAAAATTAAAAATAAAATATAAAAATTGAAATAAATTAAAAATTAGCCAGAATGGGCACATCTACACATAAACAGCTTTCATTAAAAAAAATAATTATCAAAATCGGGCCAGTCGAAAGCTCAGGGCTGATGACCAAAAAAAAACAGCCAGGTGTTTTAAATATATAGATTTCTAAAATCAAAATCTATTGTTTGGCAGCTAATTTCAGCAGGCTGAGATACAATACAAAAACTATATGCTCTAATATAGGGGTGCACAACCCTTCGAAGAGAAGGGCCACTTTCAAATATATCTGGGTGGTCGAGGGCCACATCAATAAAAAGGAGAGAATTCGAGTTAGAGGAGGTGATCTGTAGCCTACAATCTGATAAAAAAAAATATGTGGTTTCAGAGGAGAGTATGTGTGTGATTGGGGGGGGCAGTGTTCTCGCTGTCGCTCGCCAATGCGCCAAGTTGCGACTAAATTCTTCATTTGGCGAGTAAACAAGCAATTAGATTCGCCAAATTGCTAGTGCTCAATTTTTGCTTTTTCTGTTTTTCTTTTCCGTTTTTCATACATATGCATATATATATTTAATGTATACTTATTTTTTATATTTGTAGCGGATAGTTGAAATTAGATTAATAACAATCGCTATCACAGTTGTAGAAACTTAGGTTATTTTAGAACATATTGAAAAAAAAGATGTTACATTAAAGGATTAAAGATATTTTTTGTGCTACAAAGCGAATCTATTTTGCTAATACATTTTTCATTTGGCGAATGTTTTTTTATTTTTAATTCACCAAATTACTAACGTTGATCAAATGTCAGCGAGAACACTGGGGGGGGGGGGGGGTTCCCACTTAAGTTCACTTACCCAGTCAAAATACCCAATTCAGTTGTTAAGAATACATCAGCATTTTTACATTTTTATATATAACAGATATAGCAAGGATTATTTTCTAGATTTAAAGATATTCCTTGACATAATTCAGGAGACTATGTTTTGTTTTATTAAAAGTGCTAAAAAAAGAGCATAAATGGCTGGTGCCAAAAAATGTGAATTTTATGAACGAAGGAGAGAGAAGCCGATTACAAGATTTTTTTTATCTACGTTATTTTAAATTTTTCCGCGACTGATCGATAAAATTTGCGATTTTTACCTTGCCGATCGACAAAATTCGAGATTTTTACAAAGCGATCGATAAAATTCGTGATTTTTACAAAGTTGGTCAATGAGATTTGCTATTTTCCTTCGTATGATCGGCGAAATTCATGATTTTTCTGCACATGATCGACGAGATTTGTAATTTTTTCACACCTGATCGACAAAATTTCCAATTTCAATGCGCCTGATCGAAGAAATTCACGTTTTTCTGAAGACGATCTACGAAATTCTCGTTTTTACGAAGCCGATCAATAAAATTCGCAATTTTTACAAAGTCGATTGATAAAATTCGCTATTTTCTTTCGCACAATCGACAAAATTCACAATATTTCAGCGCTTGATAGACGAAATTCACAATTTTTACAAAGCCAATCAACGAAATTCACGATTTTCCACGCCTGATCTACGAAATTTGCATACGAAAAGGCAATAGTCAAAATTCACGATGTTCATGAAGCCGATCGACAAAATTCACAATTTTTACAAAGTCAATAGACACAGTTCGCGATTTTTTAAAAGTTGATAGATGAAATTTGCGATTTTTGCAAAGCTGATAGACGAAATTCACAATTTTCTTTTGCATGATCGACGAAATTGGCGATTCATCCGAACTTGATTGACGATATACGCGATTTTGATGCGACTGAATAACAAAATTCGCAATTTTTCTGCATCTAATCGACGAAATTCGCGATTTTCCAATTCAGATCGGCAAAATTTGCGATTTTTTCGAAGCTAATCGACAAAATTTGGGATTTTTACGAAGGCAATCAATCAAATTTGCGATTTTTACAAAGCGTATTGGCAAAATTTGTGATCTTTGCAAAGCCAATCGACAAAAATCGCGAAATTACTCCGCATGATCAATGAAATTCTCGATTTTATTCGAGTCTGATCGACGTAGTAGCAATTTTTCCGCGTGTGACCAACAAAAATTGCAATATTCCCATCTTCGACCAAAGAAATTTGCTATTTTTTGAAATGCAATCAATAAAACTCGCAATTGTTCGATCTTTGAACGACGAAATGTGTACTTTTTTTGCTGTAAATTGACAAAATACACATTTTTCTTCGACCGAGTATGAATTTTTGTGATTTTTGTATTAACATTGACAAAATCTGCATTTTTTTATGCGGCCAGATAAAACTCGCGATTTTTTTCTCTTGATAAACTGACAAAAACACGATTTTTCCACCTGATCAACAAAATTTGCAATATTTCCATGCGTCATTACTTAATTCGAGATTTTCGATTTTCCCGTGTCTTATCAGCGAAACTTGTTTTTTTTTTTTGTCTCTGATCGACAAAGTTTAAACCGACCAATAAACCGAGAAAATATGCTATTTTTCCATCCGATGATAATTTGCAAGAAACCACAACATTTATGATTTTTTTTCTTGCTTGATCAACAAAATGTGTGAGTTTTCGCATCCATCAGACAAAGTCCGTGATTTTTCCATGTCTGGTTGAAAAAACTCGCAATTTTTTCGTGCCCAATCGGGAAAATTTGCTCCTTTTTTTCTCGAGTCTCATGAGCAAAATTCGCGATTTTTTCCCTATCTGATGAGCAAAACTGACGATTTTTCTGATCTTCATCGATAAAATTTAACTATTTTCGCATTTGATCAATGGAATTCGTGATTTTTCCGTGCCGATAAATGAAATTTGTGGTTCTTAAATGACGAAATTTTATATTTTCCCGCAGTAAATTGACAGAATTTAGGAATTTTTGTGTGTGACATATATACAAAAATTGCAATTGTTTCCAGTTGTAAATTGATGAAATTCGCCACATATTAAGCGATCACGGGCCACAGGTTGTGCATCCCTACTCTAATACAAATAACTACAACATATTTAAAAATACAAAAAGAAGATAATATTTAAACCTAATTCTTACTTAATTCATGTATTTAGGCATGTAATTTTTAAAAGCCTTAAAAAGCAAAAATTGTCCAAAATATGAAAGGAAAAACAGCAACAAATACAGTACACTCTCTCAAATCCGCACATATTTTATGGATGTAAACAATGAAACTTTCAGTTTCGATATTGGGACAAAATTTGATTTTTCTTTAGTTTTGTATCAATTCCATATATTTTTGCATTAGTAATTTTCTTAATAATACTCTATTCATGTTTTTTTCATGAAGGAAGAAAATTCTTTTTGGAAAAAAATCAAGATATTTCAAATATTATCGGTAATCACAATCTTTTTACCAAATATATTTATGCATTAAATCAAAATTTTTTGGTTATTAAGCCTGGCTAAACTTGAAAAAAATATCCTTATTTTATGATTTTGATGTGAATTAGTAATGTACTTTTATAAAGCAAGTTTTGTTGAATAATTTTGAAAAAGTACATTTAATCTGTTTAATGTATATTTAATCATACACTATTGATTATTAACTTGACTTTTGCTATTAGTACATTAATCATTAAAAAAATTATCTGAATTTTTATTATTTTAGTTTATTACTTATTTTAATATTTAATTATATTTGTAAGCTTTCATTGTAGTTCCGATTGCACTATTAATTGCACTCAAATTACTGTTTAAAAAATGAAAACAAAAAAAATTACCAGAAATCTGCAAAATTCTAAAATCTGCACAACCTCTGGTCCCAAGCTGTACGGATTTGAGGGAGCCTACTGTATTACAATTACGATTTATACTATGTATAAAATCTCACATTTGACAAACGCTTGCAACTGAGCTGCACAGATCAGTGTTTTACAATAAAATCTGTAAAAGAAATATATATATATATATTATTCTAGAATATAGTCAACTCTGTGAAATCCTCACACTGAGAGACTGAGTGGTTTGCATATTATACATTGTGGAAGATTATAGATCATCCCTTTGTTTACATTTTACTGTTAAAAGTCTGACTATAAATTAGGAATTTACATAAAAATTATAAAACACAACACTAGTATGTTATATATAATAACTAAGACTAAAGAAAATTTAAATTACATATAATACACATTTTATTGATTATTCATTATTTTAAACATTGACACAACAGAATTGTAGTTTAAGTTTTGGTTTATTGTAGATAATTTTATTACTCTTGTGTCTTGCTCCAAGATAAAATTTTGTTACTCAAAGAAATTTAGATATTTATCTTTAAATATTCATTCACTGAAAAATTGATAACTGAAAAAAAAATATATAAAATAATAACAACCTTAAGTGTTTAATTATTAATGACTATTTTCATTGTTTACCTTCCAACATGTAGTGCAGATAATAGAGTATTGCAGATTCTACATCGGCATATTTCAGAGTTGACTGTATAACATTTTAACATTGCTCTGTATCCACAGTATATTGCTTCATTGTTATATTCATGTACATTTAAACATAAAATTTGAATTTAATGTTTATATGGGATAGTCAATAATAATTTATATATTAAATATTTAATCCTCCCATCTACCAAAAATGGAGAGAAAAAAAAAGCTGTGTTTTTAAGTTGTTGAATATTGATATAATTCAACAAAATTCTCACATAATTCTTTAAACACAGACACCAGAGACTAATTTAAATATTCTTTTATATTGTTAATTTATTAAAGTTAACAAAAAGAAACAAACTGCTGCTAGGATATAAAAATGTTTTGTACAAATAAAGTTGAAGGGGTGTGTGTGGGGGGATGCAATGGCAAAGGATAACATAATTTAACTATTTATTAAAATATTAAAAAATCAGCCAAGCTTTGCTTTTTGTTGAATTTATTAAAACATTTAATTTATAAATACTTCTGGCCTAGTAATATAATAAGCTAGACAAACATTTGAGACTCATGATCAAGATTAAGAATTTTGCTGATTTTCAATTAGTGGCAATGTATTTGTTTTATAGCTTTAAAAAGGTAAAATTTAATCTGTCAACAAATGTACATAAAACAAACTTATTAATTATGATTTGAGTTGCATAGATGTTTATGATTCAATATAATTTGGTAGAGAACTATTAAGTAATTAGTACTTGTTGTACTTGCGTATTAATGCCGCTACAGATTTGCCGGTTTTTAAGTAGCGCCAATCTACATCTAAAAATTTTTCGACAAATCATAAAATAAAACACTATTTAAAATCAAAACCCTTTCAAAATTCAAAACACTTCATTTAAATTCAAAGTAGTCAATCGGATTTCGGTGAAAAATGAGTAGACATAGAGGAATTAACTAAAATATATGATAAATTTATGAACATCATCCATAAAAAAAGGCAATACAGAAGAAATAATTAAATAACAATAATATATTAATAATGAACTTACGGAATTTTTTATAAAACGAAATAACGTCCTTCACATCAGATAGAAATAACCGCTATACATGAAGATACCGATTGCCGCCATAATATTTAAGAACATTTTAAGACAAACAGAGTTTACGCATGCGCACAATTCGAATACGTATATCGATGATTAATGAAATGTGGTTCTATGCCACGGCTTATCGTAAAAGCGAAGATTGAAAGCACTAGCCGCCTATGACGACCACTTTGGTCTCCATTAAAAGTATTCTACGCATTCCATCATGTTATTTTTACTCTTAATTTAATTTACTTCTTCAATCATTATCCAAATCGGAAGATTCCGACCAGAGAAATTAAGAACTGTTTGCAATAATGGTAGCATTTCATACTTCATTATTTCAAAATTTAATAATGAAAAAGCATGCTTTTTTTCATTAATTTCGTTTCTGAGTTCATAAATATGACAATAAAAAAGTGAATTCAAACTGTAAATAACTCCGCAATTTTACCTAGTATGATGTCTTAAGACATACAAAACTATCACGTCATTATCTACAATGATGTCCAGGGGGCCCGCCCAGAGAGGGGTTTGGTGACGCAAGATGCGTTATACAATTTTCTTTTGGGGGGGAATTTGAGAAAAAGTATAATGGGGGGGGGGGGGGATTTTTAAATTCTTAGTACTTCCTTTTTTCTTACTGTTAAAAAAGTCTTAATTTTTTTAATATCACTCTTAAATTTTTTCAACATTGGATTTTCAGAAATGTTCCTGTGTTTTCTTTCTTTAAATTCTAGATAAAGGCAATAAGAACTCATTACGCTATGCTCAACTCGCTATCTTTTGAGTGAGCAGTAGATTATTAGTAGAATATATTTTACAATTGATATTTTGTTTAGGGGGGGGGTGTCAATGTTAAAGTATGAAGATTTTTTTTGGGGTGGGGGGAGGGATTTGCGTCATTGGGTTTGGGAGGCGATGGTCGGGGAGTGTCAATGTTAAAGTATGAAGATTTTTTTTTTTTTGGGGGGGGGGGAGGGATTTGCGTCATTGGGTTTGGGGGAAAGGGTTTGGTTTGGTTTATTTTTGTCGGCCGATTATCTACACTAGGGATATAGGCCCAGGGGGAGGTGCCCTTCGTGGGGGTCTTTCTAAGGGAACCTAACCCGTATTTACGCAAAGTTCGAAGAAAACCACGAAAACTCCGAACGATTAGGCCGACAGCCGCGATTGGGTTCGAACCCAGCACCTGCCATCTACCAGTTAAGAGGTACGAACCTCTCCGCCACTGGTGGGGCTTGGGGGAAAGGGATGGTCACCACTGATGATGTCATAAGAATATAGCGTTATCTCAGAAACTAATGCATGGATTTTCAGCTAACTTCAGATGCAGATAGGAATTCACGTAAAGTTGGGAATGATTAGATTTTTGGTGTAAGTCACATAATCAGTCACTGTTATACTGCACTTTTCAGGAGAGTATTTACATATATAAGATAGAAGAAAATTTTTGGAGTGCCACAACCGACTAATTTTTCTATAAATTTACCAAAACAATAGCATATTAAAACAAGACGATAATTTTATGCGATAATTTAAACCAGACAATAATTTAATTAAATAATAATAACATTTTCAACAAACAAAATAAAACGTTCTGTTATGACGTCATCGAAAGACTTATTCGAAGGTATTTGTCCGTAAAAAAAATGGCTAGGCAGGAGATTTTCACACCCTGCATAAAAAAACGGGCTTTGCCCGTAAAAACATATTAGTACTCCGAATTTATGTTTCCGCAACGTAAATTTACGGAAGTGTACCGTTAAGCTTCAAAAACGGACAACTACCGTAAAATATTACGGTAAATGCCCGTTAATTTACATTTATTTTTTACAGTGTATGGTGTATAGTTTAATAATACATAATAATCCAAAGTATAATCTAGTAAAATTATAAGAGTATTGTACAAAAATTTTAGTACGGAAACAGTATCCAATATGTCAATCCAACTTTTTATTCATCTTTTGATAAAGCTGTCTCACAAAGAGAGGGCCAACTTTGATAATCACAGATTTTGATTATTTTAATATATGTTGTAGTGCAGAGACTTCTTAGCCTCAGGTTCAATGGATTTTATACAACGCTCCTTGGTTCTTGAGAAACAGGGGTGGGGGTCTAATATTAGGACACAATTTAAATACTAAATTTGAAAGTAAGATGCATGGTTGATCGTGACTCAATTGGTATGGAGTTCACTCGCTGACCAATGGACCCGAGATCGATGACCGGTCACGCTACATTTGTTTTTCGCATTTTTTGTTTCGTAATTTATAATATAATAGTCTTTATTAAATATCTTATTATCGTACCTTAGCTACAATGTTAGCATATTTAAAAATTAATTTAGCATTTTTGATTTTTAAATCATTATTTCTCATCATCAAAGGAGATTTTAAAAAATTCAATATGTTATTGAAAAATAGAAATTCCAAAATTTGTTTAGTGCCATCTATTTATAATAAAATAAAACATATTCAAGTAAAAATAAAAGCAGGAAGAAAATAAATGTTTTGCAGAATAAAAAAGCAGCAAAATTTGAACAAAATAATTCAAAGAGCAAGTATATGTTTTACAAAATTTAAAAATCTTTAATATGCAAAAAGTAGGTTGTAATTTAATTCTTATGCTTACTTTTATGTTTATTAAAAAACAGAGTAACTTTATCATAGTATTGATTTCACTTGTTAAAGCAATAAATAAATGATGTTTCTTTGAAATCACGAATTTACACAATTGTTCGCTATCTTTCCATTGGTAAAGAATGTGTGAAATACGTTTTAAAAATGATTTTTAAAAAATTTACAGTTTCGCATTTATTTATGATTTTTCATACAACTATTTAGTTGCAAATAAAAAAGTAAATAGGTTTAAATTAGAATTGATATACATTATATTTTTTAATTTTCAATGAGATTAATAAATTATAATTAGATGTATATTTATAAAACATAAAATGAATAAAAAGGAATGTATCCCGGCATCGAACCCGAACCCGCTGCATGACTGATTACTGCTTATCTGACTAAGCTACAACCACGTACACACTTTGTTTTCAAAGTAAGATTTCATCTGTGTTATTAAGACACCCCCCCCCCCCCCCTGTTTCTCAAGAACTAAGGAGCGTTGCATAAAATCCATTAAACTTGAGGCTAAGGGGTCTCTGAGCTAAAATATATATTAAAATAATCAAACTCTGTGATTATCAAAGATGGCCTCTCCTTGTCAGAACCTGTTCAGTATCTCAGCAAATAACGATCAATGCGAGAATTTTCTTTGTTTCAGTATTTCTCGGTACTCTTCAGTATTTGGTTCAGTATTGGTTCAGTATTTGTTCAGTATTCTTTGTATAGCTAAATATAGCTGTATCGTTGGTTTTAAACACTCTCTTTGAAACTTCAAGTACCAAAGGAGGCTCTTTTCAGAAAACTTAGCTGTGAACGTCCAGGAATCATTTCAACAGATTTTCTCCATCAACTTTTTTTCTGTTAAATTCTAAGATACACGTGAAGAAATTGTTATATTCCTTTGCCAAAATGCATTAACTCATTTGAGAAGGATTCCAGACATATCTGTAATGATAGGAGCTGCCTTGCCTTTGGCAAAAAAAAAAAAAAATCGATCTCACACCACTTTCACAGAACAAAAATGTTTCACGTACACGTTGTTAACATGTGCAATAACAGTATACTGCAACATTTATTTAAAAAATAGTGTTACAAATAGAAAATAAAAATAGTCGCCAGTGACAGCCCTGTTATTTGTAAGTATGGAAATTTCCGCTTCTGCGGATGGTCTCCAAAAAACGCGCTATGTTGAATGGGCTAAACTGTTTGTGCGTCTGGTAGGTTATCGACAAAAAAGGGTTTTGTCGTATGTATGACTAGTGGGATGACCTATCAATGAACATTACTTGCATGCCAAGTGGTAGCATTCATTTCTGTGAATTTTTGGCTTCATGGTGTTTATTTACATAAAGCGCGTATGTGAGTCATTGTCATCGTAAAAAGAATGAAACAACGAATGATAATCAAATATTGTTTTAAATTGGAAAACACGGCTTCAAAAACGAACGAAATGATTAAGTTTGCGGAAAGTGAGGATGGTAGGAACCGTTAATTGAGTGGCTTTTGAGGTTTCAAATTGGAAAAGTGTCGACCGAATACGATGAGTGATCAGGTCGTCCATCCTCAAATTGAAATGAGGAAAATATCATCACGTGAAGTTGTTGATGGCATCAGACCACACTGTGACCGGTGCATTCCACAACAATGTGTTCCATCGGCTTTGGAAATAAATGAAGTTCCCGCGCCCGATTTGCTAAAAGTGGAAATTGACGCCACTTCCATGACAATGAACCGGCTCACAAAGTCCCTTCTTGTGCAACAATTTTTGGAGGGAAGATAGGTTGTGTGTACCAACCATTCACTTTATTCAATAGATCTGTCAACCACGGACTACTTTTTATTTCCTAAGTAAAAAGTGAAAGTGAAAGGACAGCAATAAGTGACTGTAGACAACATTGAAGCGGCTGTGACATTAAAACTCAGTAGCTTTGGAGTTGAGGTGTTCCGGGAAGCCGTTATTGATTTGCGTTCTCATTCAAAGCATTATATGGAATTGGGAGGAGACTAAGTAGAGGCTTAATATAAATGTAAATATCGTCTAAGTGTTATATAGTCTGTGCGTTTTTTCCTGGGGCTTTTTTATTGCACTGAATATTTTTTTGGTACCAGGAGTAGAAACGCCAAAGAAATTCACCAATTCGATACAAAATTAAAAAATAAGTTCAATAAATGATTTTTGCATCCAAACTTTAGTCCCGTTAAAGTAGTAGGTTAAAAAAAATTACTCAATCGTTGCGCAAATTGGAAAACAAAAATATTTTTACTTTATTCTCAACTAAGAGAAATCACAAAAATATGACTCATATCAAAGTGTTTGAGTTGAAAGCACATTATTTCGGATTTGATTGCTTGAAATCTCTGTAGTTAGATGTGTTAATAGAAGGGTCATATGAGAGAATTCGCAAGATTCGCAACCGCTGGGTAACTTTAAAGAATATATTTTAGTTGAAATTCAACAGTATCCATTACTGGTGCAGTATCTGTCACTGGTTCCGTTGCTTCAGTATCACATTTTTAGTGTTCATAGATATAATGATATTAAAAACTTACTATGTGTTTTTCAAAATTATTTATGAAAAATATAAGCTAGTGTCTACTAACTTCCACGATCCCCAGGAGCTAATAATTTGATATAATAATCTGAACTGCTCTAGTAGAGGAAGGCGTTTCATCCAATATATCGATTATTTGGATGACTTGAAAAGTGCTGATATTACACCCTCTTTATCACCTACTTGCGTTTTGCATCGCACGATTATTTTACTAGTTCCATAATTAAGTGTGTGGGGTCTCAGTTCTTCAGGATTCAAGGACATTTCTTATCAAGGTTAATGTGGTATTAAATGTGCTTTAAAAGTTAGCTTCTAATTATTTGAAAGACTGTCCAATTCGTGACATAGAACTCCCTGCGTAACAATTGATTTGAAGTTCTCAGTGAACACTTTGAAAAGCAAAGAATAGGGACAAGTCATATTATTTTATCCGCCCATTTCTTTCATACTTTGCTGTTATTTTACTAGAAGTTTGACCTTCTAATACAACGTTTGTAAACTCAATATCTAGATTTGAATACCAGGCATAATTATTATATTGAAATGGAGCTGATCTCCCGCATTTCTTTGTTTTTTGTCTTTTCTAAACACCTTCCTACATGAAATTCAGCAATCCATTTTATTAATCACTTCTTTCATATCTGAACTCCTGATTTAAAACTTCGAGGTGCTTTAAAAAATAATTACCAATTACTTAAACAAATGTTTATTTTTACTCTATTTGAACATCAAACTGAAGAATACGAATATATCGTTACATAAAACATATAAAAATTACATACTGCTAATGGTAACTGGATAATGTCTATAGCTTTCAGCAGTTAAAAGGGCCATTTGTTCTGTTTTATGTTTATCGGTATGTCATATATTTTTTAATACTGTGGTTTTTTTAATATTTAGTATTTCGTTTGTTCAGGTGAGGCTTTCACGAAAAAAAATTCTACTCTTTTTTTTTCCTTACATTTATCCACTGTCCAATTTGCTGGAATAGCGGTATCCAAACTATGTTGTTAGGAACAAGTGACATTAGAAATTCCAAATTTTAAACTTTCTTAATTCCTAAACTACATGACCAAATAATTTCTCGTTTGATATTTTAACGGAACTCACCTTGAAAACATCAAATATGGTGTCATGTGTACATTATAGAGTAGATTTTATAAACAAACAATAATGCCATAAAACATAAAACTATACGTTAAAGCCAATCAAATACTATATATTTTCTCAAAATTTATGTATGTCTAGGAGATCCTTAAAATAGTAAATTCTGTCATCGTCTATTATAAATCTTTAAATTTTCCAGTGAAAAGCAAACTGACCTGATGAACTTCAGTTTAACACTAGAACCGCGGCGACGGGTCATTTTGACCCGTGCCACACGAATATGTGTCGATTGAAACCAGAAATTTCTTCGCAGAATATGTTACCTATTTTTCGACTTAAAATAGTTTAAACAAATAAGTTAAATAGTTTAATTAAAAAACCTGGTGAGAGATAATTTTACGAAATTTGAGTAAAATTTCCCGCGGTTCTAGTGTTAATAAAACTACAATTTTGAAGCACATTTGCGATAAAAACTGTCATTATAATTATAATACATTTGAAATATTTATTATGTTTATACATGAAGATTCTGCGAATGGACAAGGAAAATTTCATTGTCCACTGGAAAATAATATTTAAATTTTATTGAGATCCGATGATTTTATAAAAGTAGGAGCAAATTAGAACATTTTAAAAGGCAAAAAAAAAAAAAATCTAAACATAAAAATCTATTAAAAATCATTTTAAAATAATGCACTAGCTGAACAATCAATCCGTCCGAATTCCAGTAGATGGAGCGATTGCACGGCAGCTAAATTTTTAGGAACGCCGAAAACATGTGGAAAGATGACTTTGAAGACTAGAAAGTGTTGATTATAAAGATCATTAAAAAGGGGGTGCAATAATTCATATTGCGATTATCACAAAAAAGATAATATGCTGCTGATCACTATCTATGTGTGTTGCTCTTGCCGTTTACTATCTACTTATAATAAATTGCGTCCGAAGAAATGTGTAGAACGGTTCCAGGTTGTGCCACTCCTATCTAGATTCAACCGTTGCTAGACGCCACGTTAGGCTTAATTGAAAACAGATGCTAAAATGATGCTTTTAAAATTTCTTCCACTTAAAATAATGTTTTTTCAACATATTTTCATATAAAACATGTATATCAAACCCAATTATAATACATAAAGATAACAGTGGAAGTGGAAAAGTTTTTTATTATCTGAGTACGATCGTATTTTATTTATCACTCTAGCACCGTCTCTCACAACTTTAGTGCTGTCATCTATGAACTAAGGTACCCTGGGGTAATAACGCCACGTTAAGGTTCTACCAATTTTCACGGCTTAGTTTTAGATTGTATTTTTCAAACAAATATAGGATCTGATACAGCAACTCATTGACTATCTATATAAAATAAAATAATTTAACAGATATGTATTCATAAAATGTAATGGCGTTTTTTCTTGACCAATGCTATTTGGCGTTATTACCCACCTATATGGGTAATAACGCCATGCAAACAAAACTATGAAATAAGATGAAATAATTGCATGTAGATAGCCCAATTCTAAAAATACAAACTCTACAAACTTAGAAATTGACAAATTGCATTCTAAGCTATTGAAAATGTTCAATTTTTTGTGAAAGTGTAAGAAAAATAAAGGTGTGGTGTGGGAGGGGGGGGGGGATGAGGCAAAAGAATATCAGACCGTGAACTTCTTTTTGCTTAAAAAGGACCGCTTAAATAGAAATATGAGAAACATTGCACAGTTTTAACTGTGTTTATTTGAATCAGTATTTAGGATGTAGCTCGGCCACTGTAGGGAATCAACCGGGGTATTAATGTCAAGGATTGACGTTATTACCCCGATATAGTTATTGCGCAGTACATTTTAAATTACAAATTATCTCGAGAAGATACCCAAAATCTTCAACAACATTTTAAAAGTACATGAAATGCACTACAAATTTATGTAATTAACAAAGTATTTCCGCATAAAAAGATAGTCTTCACATCACAAAACGTATGTCGCAAATTTTAGATCAAGCGTTAATTTTAATTGTTTGTAAAAACAATAAGACCTAAAAATGAAACAAATTAACTTGAAGCTGTTTTTTGCGATTCATATGACTCAAAACCCTTTTGCGCAGAGCACATGGGTGTCATTTACCTGATTAATTCATAATTATGCAAAATATAAGCACTTGGCGTTATTACCCCACCTGGCGTTATTACCCCAGGGTACCTTATTTTAGAAGCCTTTTTGGGAATATATTATAAAAGATAAATTTAGTTTTAGATGAATTTGAATTTAGTTTTATTATTATTATTTTTTAAATGCTAGCATTTATCCGGTTATTTTTTTTAAATTTTGTTTTCTATTTAAATAAATAAGTTCTTTTTTTTTCTTCAAGTTGTTATGGATATATAAGATATCATCATGACTGCATTAGTATAACTGAAAATTATTTTTTCACATGGTCTTAAATTAAAACTTTATCTGCTTTGATGCAATGCATGCAAATAAATCAAAATTGTTCTTAAATTAAAATTTGATGATTTTTATTTAGTTTATGATATTATACATTCCTTACATTTAAATGGCATTTGACAAAAAATACAAATTTCGTTTACAATGTAAGCAAATTTCGAATGGATATAATCTAAGCTTTAAAAACTGGTAGATTTAATTTAAAATTTTACAAAAGAAACAATAATAATAATTTTGATTTTCATAACTTACGGACTGAATTTTTAAAGTTGCAAGCTGACGTTTTTAAAAATTGATTTTGATTTAAATCAATGCCTCCTACTATAGAAAATAGCAGTATTTTCTATAAGAAATTACGATTTTTTTTTAAGTTGTTTTGTGTATATTAACTGCGTATAGATGGCATCAAATCTAAATTTAAAAAGAAAATTCAAAGCTTCATAATCGATGCCTAAAAGCATCGAACTAAGAATCTATCATATACCCACGATTAAAATCGTTGCCGAATCATAATAAAAAACCATAATAAAGAATGTATTTTAAAATTTTAAAAACTTCAATATTTAATTTAAATGTTTTGTGAAATCTTCAGAAATTGAGTTTTATTTTGCCAATTATTATTATTATTGTAATAAATACTGTTCTTTGCTTTGAAATTAAAATTTGTTCAAAAACTAAATATCAAATTAAAAAAAATAAAAAAAATCGTTTGTATTTGTAGAAATTTATTGCTATTTTTAAAATGTGCTTTTTTACAATAGGCTAATTCCATGGGTTCTGTAGTGTAAGTCACATAACTAATTAATTGCTATGCTTGTTAGCCACCGTTATTTTCGAAAAGTCTGCTTGGCCTTATTCAATTAATGAGAATGTGCCAGTAAAATTAATCACATTTTTTTTTGTTCTATAATACTGGTAGCCAAAAATCGTAGCCTGTGACTTACACTACAAGTACTCATGGAAATAGCCAATACAAACTCTTCAAAAATAAAATCTGCATTCTGTTTGTTTGTATGAATATCAAAAAGATGAAATGCAAGTGAAAATTCCGTCATTTTTGACGGGGTTATATACTAGTTTATAATAATTTACCTGTTACTGATAGTATGCTGGATTATAGAGTCATACAACAGGCCGTGATTAAGATACATGATAATAGCAAATAGTTGTAGTGCTTCCGGTCCGCTACTTTTTTTAACTGTTATTGCTACTAAATTTTTGAAGTAGTCATATTTGCTTTACTTAATGACAGATTACACAAGGTGAATTATATTATTTAAAAATGTGGTAGGAATCAAGCAATCTGAATATTTAAAAAAATGTAGCGGACTAGCAAAAATGGGTGATTGCTAAGATATATAAACGAATAAAGTTTGTGTTACAAGACTGAATTCATAAAAACTATTGATTCCAATAAACAACTAAAGTTATACAGAGATTCAAATTTTGTTCTTAAAAATTTAATTCATGAAAGCAGCCAATTGGATTAATAAACGAATGCTATAAAGGATGAAGATTGAATTTTTACGAAAGAATTGTATAAGCAAGTAGAGATCATATGGCTAACTTGCAAGAAAAGTTATACATCTCGCAAAAAAATCATTTATTCCATTAATAGGTCTTTCGTAGATGTGTCTTGTTGCAGAACAATATTCATAAGTGTAGTTATACGGAAAATTACTTTATTACGCTATATGTCCATTTGTGACTTCAGAAGAGGGCTGGATATTGTGTGAGGAGGTAAAATTATCCAACTCTCCAAATTTCATCCTACATTTTATTCTTAAAGGTTTTACGCTTTTATACAAATTTTTATTTCTGCCTGCAGAGCAAAACGGAATCATTTCATGTTACTGTAAAATCATGCATTTTTTTTTTCTTTTGCCTCTCTTGTGGAATTTACAATTGCCGAAATGTCTCACTTTTCTTGCAGGTGAGTGATATAATACATATGATATAATGAGTGATATAACAGTAACTGAACGTTGAGTAATGCACTATAACTAAACTGAAATTGAAAGTTTTTTTTAATACCAATGTTCAGCAAAAGAAAAAAGTTTTTATTAATAAATTGCACGTTTTTTTTTTTCTTTCGCTCCCAAGTTGTCATACTTTGTTGCGATAAAAACTCTTTAAACGTTTCCCAGTGGCAAATCTGTCCGTTTATCTTCTCCGTTGTGTCCAAGTGGTAACATTGGATCCCAATTTTCCGAATGGCCGCCCCCCAGTGAGTTCGCCTTGTGGAAAGGTGACGGCAGTTTGGTGGGCGTTTTTCTGCTTGGCGGATTCGACACGCGCATCTAACTGCTTGCTAGTCGTTTCGCCCTCCTGCCTCTCTCTGCCAACGAATTTAATGACGGATTCCTCCCCTCCCTCTTGGTTGTCTTTTTAATTCCCATTTTGTTATCTCCCTCTTTGCTTTTCTTTAACAGCAGTTTTCTTTTTTCTGCTCTTTTTCTTTCATTTCTTCCCCCTCTCTCTTTGCTCAACAAGGTTATCGCCAGAATTTTAATGATAACGAAGCTATTGTCTTGACCAAATAGCCGTGCGAAATGAGAGGAAACGTTGAGTTTCCAAGGTACTTGTTATTTTATTTTCGAAGTTCAATGGAATTAAAAGTCACAGACCTTTTCAAGATCAGAAGGTGGGAATTTTGTCTTGCTTTTATTCTCGCGAAGAATGGTATTTTTTCGATTAATAAAAAGGATGCAAGATATCACATACTATAGCTTTTGTGCGATGGCTTAATCTATTGTGTTTGTTTTTCCCCAGTGTAGGTAAACTTTGAAACCTTTATTCTGCGTTTGACAGCGACAATTAAGCAATTTAAAAATAAAATATAGTCTGTTATGCAATGAATATTTTAACCGTCATTTATATAGATTACGTTTGTACAGTAGAATTTAAATTTATAAAATAAATATATGGTAAAAATAACATTGCAATTTTTGTTTCATTTACAATGATGGGATTAATAAAAGAAGATGATTCAATTAACTAGAGTTTCCTATTTTTGGCAGCGATAGTAGTGATAAAAGTTAGGGAAAATGATTGCAGGTGAATTTAAATCGTAATAATTTCTGATTTTGTTAATTTCTTTTAAATTTGGAAATCTTGACAGTTTAGAGTTGAGATACACCGGTGAACAAAAAGTAGCAGTGGTACAATTTCGAAATCAACATTCAATTTTCGCAAGTTCAATATTACTATGTAGAAAAATAGAAGGCTGTCTACCTGTGCAATGTATAGAGTTGCAAGATCTCCCGCATTGGGGATCCAAATGATTTCGGCACCAGTATTATAAAGTAATTTTTTCGCCTTATCCAATGGCAGAATTATCCTCGATAAAGATTGTAAAATAACCTGTAAGAAATTGGTGGAGACCAGAGAATTTGGAGCCCTCATTTATGCAGGCCTTCTGGCAACAACCCTGCAACCAGGGATGCGGAGTCGGTGGGACCGACTCATCTCCAAAAATTTTAACGACATCAACTCTGACTCTGGGCTGAATAAATACTAGTGCTATTGGCTAAAATTATGAGGGAGAAAAGAAAAATAAGGTGAAATTTTCGCTAATTCGATATTAATTCACTTCTTAAAGGTTTGTAAGAAAAAAGAAAAAAATACATAAACAAAGGCACAGTGGTTTGTAAATCGTGAGATAAAAATCAATGAATCCAGTATAACTGAACACTGATTACAAAAGAATCATGTCTTAAAAGTACAAATTTCATGTTTCCACATCACCCAGTTATAATTGTTGAGATGAAAGTCTGTTTATAATAAAATATTTTTCTAGTCAATTGAGATTCCGCTTTAACCCATTAACGCCCGAATTATTTTCTTCGCTAAAATTTAAATTTTGTATTTCCCACCACTTTTAAAAACAAATTAATTTTTATCTAAATTTATCGAGGATTCTGTCTCGTGAAAGAAGGTATATATTTTTCTTCCTCTTTACTGGTGGGAAAACCGCTTTCTTGCTGTTTTTGTAACCGTCCTCAAATGAGGACGCTGGGCGTTAATGGGTTAATGCGCTAAATGAACAAAATTATCTTATACAGTAAAATCTGTGAAAGCAGAATCGCAGTGGGCCAAAAAGAAATTAAATTTATGAGATATTTCTGATTGAGCAATTATAAAACGTAAGACCTAAGAAAATTTACTTGTAAGACTGGTTGTCATAATAAACAGGTTCCGCTTACAGTGGTTTTATTGAAAAAAGTAGAGTAAAACCTGTAAGAATAGAGCAACCAGGACAGAAAAAATATTCCGCTTTATACAGATTTCCTTCTCAGTTCTCAGCTATATTCCTTTTGGGAAAAAATGCCTTTCATAGAAAGGTTTTTTTTTCACAGGTTTAGCGTTATTAAATTTTACTCGATGCTGACTATGAAAAAAGAAAGTTAAGATAATTTGTAAATCGTGAAAAATCGGAACTTTGGGCTTCCCTAGCTCTGGTTCCGCAGGACGGGTCTTGGAGCTTTTGAAAATCGGAATGCTAAATCTAGATACCGCGCAACATTTGCTATCCCTTCCCCATTTGAACGAAGACAATTTTTTTTCTTCACATGAACCGTTCTAAAGACTATTACTTTGTGTTTTTAAGCTTTTATTTCATCACTGGAAGAATATTTCAGCACATAAAAAGCACTGTAAATATTGTTTATATTTCTATATGTGAATCTGTTGATAAAGAACTTCAAGTCAGCTCCATAAGTCGAAGGTTTCAACTCGTAACGTCATTTATTTCATACTAATGTTATCAGACTAAACTCATCCGAATTAGATGCATTCATATGCCGGGATTGTTTCATTTATGTGAAGCGTTTTATCAAAGAAATCAGAAGCTCTGTCCAGCTGAACATTCCTTTCCGTCAATAATTTGATAATCTTAATTTGATACTCTTAATCAATATCATAAATCTTCTGTCTAAAATAATAAACATAATTATTTATGATAAAGGTATTAACAATGATTTGAAATATTAATCGTTCTTAAAGATATTGTATTAATCATCGATGTTTCTAATAGAAGATGATTACGCTTGCTGCTTGGAACTTTCATAGAGTATGGTACCATCACAGGGCTTTCAATATGTAGGATGATCCCGGCGACTACGAAATGATTATATTTATTTATTACCTAATGATTGTGGCTTAAAGCTGTTCGTTGTGATTTACTTAAAGATTTATTTCACATTCGTTATACAATGTCAGATTATGTGTACCCTGTTAAAATCTTATCTGCGAAATTATAGAGAATCTACGGGTAATCCATTATTTCAAATTTATTTTAAAATTACAGAGATTAGAACAACTGAGATTCTGTTAAATAACAGAGAAGTTATTCTGTAAATTTATAATAGTCTCTGTAAATTAACATAATTGAAAATACACAAAACTCTGTATATTTACTGTTAATGATAATAGTTTAGTTTTTCAAAAAAATAGTGAATCACTCATTCTTCGGTCAGTTCATACGAATTTGCATTTTGCAAGTAAATTTTAATTACTGTTTCATTTAATTTTTGCACAATTTGTTTCGGGGTGACCTGGGGTCTGAATCCGGGACTTCTTGACAGTGACAGAAATCCTTACTGACCGATCTATATCTTTCAGCAGGGAAAAATACATTGTATTTGTGCTTTTCAAATATTTTGCTTACTATATATTCGTTAGAAAATTATTAAACTGTTTAGTTTAATTTATTTTAGACCGATACATAATAGCTATAATTTTTTAATCAGTTTTAATTTTAAACTATTTTAAGTATTAAAAAAAATCAATGAATTTATATTTCTGTTAGGAAAAATATTGAATCTAATCCATTTTTTTCAACAATAATGTTTATGGAATTTTTCGAAAATATCTCACACTATTTGTTTTTTAAGGAGCTAATATTTAAAAAATATTTTAGTAAAAAATAACAAAAAATATGTAATTTATTGTTCAAAAGTGTTTTTTTTTATGTTTTAATTATTTTCTTCATTTTTTGTTGTATGGTTTTAGAAGATTAATATATTTTTTATATCGCATTTATCTATGAAAGATAATAATAATAATAGCATTGTTATAATAATAACAGATTTGAAATAATACTACGCAATTCATTTTAATACTATTACTAATTTATTGGCATATAGTGAATGAAACAACTGCAAAGTTGATCTGCACAAAGACAAGAGCGGCATGCTCTATGTACTATCGGCTTTTAAAGCCGAGAATTAAAAAAATAATGATATATATTTATGTAATGCAATGCCCAGTAGCAGTACAAAAGCAATAAACGTCAAATTGTTGAAAAAAGGACTAATTTAACTAGAATTAACGCCCACATTATTTTTTTTCGTTAAAATTTAAGTTGTAGATTCTCCACCAGTTTTAAAAGAAGAGTATTTTTATGTTATGTTATCAAGACATTCATTTTCTGGAAGAGAGTACACATTTATCTACATTTACTGGCATGAAAGACGCTTTCTCGCACTAAATCTAGTGATCGGAAAATATGTGACTGGGAGTTAATGGGTTAACCACATAAATAGTATGGGCTTCACGAGTAGTTTACACTGAGTGGATCTCCCAATACACTTCCCGTATCTTTAAAACTTAAATAACACTAGAATGACCGTGAGCTGTCATTTCGATCACTGACATATGAATATATTTCGAATGAAAGCAGATTTTTTATTATAAGTTTAAAAGATAAAACGAAGAAAAATATTAAACAAAAATTTAAGAACTTTTAAATAAAAAAATTTTTGGAAAATATTTTTTATAAAACTTGCCTGAAATTTACGGATTTTCTAGTGTTAAAACTCTTCTGCAAAAACGTTGCAACAATGGCAGTGTTGAAAAAATTGCGATATACTTTCGAAGCAAAATGAATGCCAAGTTTAAACTTATAACAAGTGTTTTTTTTTTTAGTTGCATTGCAAAAACAAAAGATTATTATTATGTTGAATTTAGTTTTATGAAATACTAAGCGAAGTTTAAATATGCACTATTTTTTACTGTCAGTACCGATTGAAGGCCATAAAAAATAAAAATAACAACAGAAAACAGATTAAAATAAGATTTTTTAAAAACTTACACAGAATAGCAATATCTGATACTACTTAGGCTTCGTATATCTTTGAAATTTTATTATATTGACATTCATATTTTTCTAGTGTAGATATACCCAACTATACGTTGTATACTTTTTATACAAAGTCTTATTATTCCTTTAAACAAAAAATTTGAATAATATAATACAGTTCATGATTCCTATATTTATTGTTTGGAACCCTCTGAGCACGAGTAATACTCGCACTTGATTTTTTATTTAAAACTAGCTGACCCGCCCGGCGTTGCCCGGGTCCGCATTAACAATATTAAACGAATTTGAAATTTGTATGATTTTATCATTAACTCGAAACATGCAGAAATGCATTGTCTGAAATACGTGGCCACTGACTGTGTGAAAAATCGGTTTAAAAAACAACTAATATTAAGCTCTAAAAATACTCAAAATGAGCAATGAGAAACGCGGGAGGGAATATGTATTCAACGATTGCGTGATTTTCGTGTTAAAGTGTTGATATTTACCCGTAAAAATCACTGTTAAGTCACGTAACTAATTATTTTTTTCACTTAGAAATCCCAAGGGAAATATTTTGAATTTCAAACTAATTATATCACTCTTAAATCCGACTATATACCATGAATGAAATCGATACTCGATGGTAGCTAAAAGGTTGGTTGGTATATAGTATTTATAATTTTAGAGCCATTTAACAAAAATAAGTGTCATTTTTAATCAAATCATGCGTAATGTTCACTATGTGGATAAATTCCTACACTGGAAAAAAGCTGCAGCAGAAATTTACTGCAGCAGAGATTCCAGACAATGTCCGTAAAAAAACGGACTTTATCCTTATATCAACGGACTTTGCCATTACATTAACGGATTTTGCCCATAAAATGCAAAAAATTACGGACGTTGACCGTTAATCTAAAAAAAGGGACATTTTCCGTAAATTTACTGGCGCATTCACGGTAAAGTACCGTAAATTTACAATTTTTTTTTACAGTGTAACCGTAAACTTTTGTTCCGTAACCATAACCTGCCGGTAACCTAACTGCGACTTAACAGTACCCTACCGTAAATTAAATATAACTTAAATGTAACCTAGCCTTCACTATATTCTAACCTGTCCTTATTCTTACCGTAACATAAATGCAATTTAACTTTAATTTAACTTAACCGTGACCTAACTGTAAATTAAACATAAACGGGAAATTAAACATAATCAAAGACTTACTGTAATGTAACTGCAACTTAAATGTTATCTAACCATATATTGGGTTCATGTCCATGGAAATTATTTTGTATTGTTTGGACCTGGTTATGATTCATTAGAATATTTTCGTCGGGTTCAGATTTCGTTCAATTCAGATATTAGGTATTTTTTGAAACTGAATTTTAATGTTCGGGTCGGATTCATGTCTATGGAAATTATTCTGCCTTGCTCGGATCTAGTTATGGTTCTGGGGAATATTTTTGTCGGGAACAGATTTATTTCAATTCAGATTTCGGCTTTTTCTTCAAATGAAATTTTTGGGTTCGGTTTTTCTTGCGTGTTCACGGAAATTATTCTGCCTTGTTCGAATAAGAACATGCTTCAATGGAATATTTTTTTCATGTTCAGATTTGATTCAGTTCGGATTTCGTGATTTTTTCAAAGAAATTTTTTAGGTTCAGATTCGGTTCACGTGCATGGAAATTTTTTGTCTTATTCGGATCCGGTTACGGTTCTTTGGAATATTTTTTATCAGATTCAAATTTGGTTCGATTCAAATTTCAGGTATCTTTTCAAATAGAATTTTTAGGTTCGGATCTCGTTCATGTCCACGGAAATTATTTTGTCATTCTCAAATCCAGTTATGATTCTTTCGAATATTTTGGTCGAATTCAGATGTGGTTCGGGTCAAATTTCAGGTTTTTTTTCCAATTCGAATTTTTTAGGATCGAGTCCGGTTTATGTCCATGGAAATTATTTCGTCTTGGTTGGATTGGGTTATAGTTCTTTTGAATGTTTTTGTCGGGTTCAGATTTGGTTCAATTCAGATTTCGGGTTTTTCTTCAAATATAACTGTTGAATTCGGGTATTCTTACGTGTTCACGGAAATTATTCTGTCTTGTTCGAATAAGGACATGCTTCACTGGAATATTTTTGCCAAGTTCAGATTTCGTTCACTTCAGATTTCGCGATTTTTTCAAAGAAATTTTTTTGGTTCAGATTGGGTTCATGTCCATGGAAATATTTTGTCTTGTTTGGATCCGGTTGCATTTCTTTGAAATAGTTTTGTTAGATTCAGATTTGGTTCGATTCAAATTTCAGGTATTTTTTCGAATGGAAGTTTTAGGTTCGTATCGGGTTCATGTCCACGGAAATTATTTTGCCTTACTCGAATCCAGTCATGGTTCTTTCGAATATTTTGGTCAGATTTAGATGTGGTCTGGGTCAAAGTTCGGGATTTTTCAAGTGGAATTTTTTAGGTTTGAGTCGGGTTTATGACCACGGAAAGTTTTTTCTCTTGCCGGGATCGGGTTATAGTTCTCTGGAATATTTTTATCGGTTTCAGATTTCTTTCGGTTCATATTTCGGGTTTCTTTAAAGAAAATATTTAGGTTCGGGTGAGGTTTCATGCCCACGAAAATTATTTTTCCTTGTTTGGATCGTGTTATGCTTCATTTGAACATTTTTTGCAGGATTCAGAATTAGTTCGGTCAGTTATCAAATCCATAGTTTTTTTCAAAGAGAATTTTTAGGTTCGGGTCGGGTTTATACCCACGGAAATTTTGTCTATCACGGATCGGAGTGTGTTTTTTTTTTTTTTTTTTTTTTTTTTTTTGTCTGGTTGGGATCGGGTTATGTTTAAATTAGTCTGAATATTAAGGTTACAATCAGATTTGCTACTATTCTTTTTATGGCTATTTCTGATAAATAACTTACTTTGCTACTTGATAATTTATTATGGGGCTATTCCATGCGAATTTGTTTGTCTGTTACGTACTACGATACTTGGCTACCAGTATTTTATGTCGAAAAAATGAGACTTATTTTGTTGAAGGTATCTCATCAATTGAATAAAACGAATCAAACTTTACGAAAATACCAGTGGCCAACAAGCATAACAATTTTTAGCTGCGTAACAGACAAACAAATTCGCATGGAATAGCCCTATGGTGAATGAATCGTTTACGGATTCAAACAATTGTACCCCAATCAGATATTTTATTTTTGTTAAAAAAAATTAAAGCCATATTACATTTTTAAATTGAATGGAACACATTTAAATTTAATAAATGATTAAAAAAATAAACTTCTAGAAAAGTTTTGTGTAATATTTTTTTAATGCAACACAGCTAATGACTTATACATTCTAATGTTCGAAATGCCAAAAATCTGCGTACAACCATACAGTAAAAGGAAATTAATAGAGTGGCAGTATAATGTCTTGGGGTAACGCCAAAAATGCACTCTAAAATTCGCTACATTAAGTCCAAATAAGCACCAACAAAACCATGTGCTTTGACACTCCGATCAATTCAAACTGGTTTAAACCCGTATTTCTTTGTTTTTGTTTTTTTTAACTTCTAAACTGTTATTGAATAGATGACTAAAATTTCTTTTAAAAAATAACGTTTTGTGCCATTATTGGCATACATGATCGGAATGCATAAACGGTACAAATAGATAAATCATAGGCAAGAATTATTTGATTATTTTTATCATATGACTTTCAAATATCAATACAGAAGCATCATTTAAGATTTTGCTTGAAAAGTTATCATTCTTTCGTTAATGTCTTAAAATCGTCTGCACTCTGAAATCTAGATTTTAGATTAATATTTGTTATTTAAGTTTTCATGCATTATTTTAAAAGAATGTTTTCATCAATATATTTTATATATTGACATGGAATTATTAATATGTTGTTAAATCATAAACATTTTTCGTCTAAGTTATAAAGTATTAAAAAATTCTGAAAAAAAAAAGAAAACTTTTAGTAATACAAATTTTAGTTCAAATCAAAGGTTTTCAATATTTTATTTAATTTTATTTTGGCATTTAATTATTTCTAATTTTCCAGTTTCAATTATTTTAAAAGCAAACATTTAGTTTAATAAATAATATAATAGAAAAAAACATTATAATAAATTACTATTTCTTCGTAAAATATGCTTCAGCTGTAATTCATTTCTTTCAATTCGTCTTATTTATACAAAATTCCTTCCTCGTGCTTTTGTTTGAGACATTAAAATTTCAGCGATAAATGGTTTCATACTGCAAACCTTTTTTTCGGATTACACTGTTAAAAATTTGACCCATTTGCTGCAGCGTCACTCCACCGCTTTTATAGAATATCTCTTTTATGACCGATGAGAATGCTCCATAACACTGTATGGTATCCGTTTTCTATAAAAGCGGTGGAATGACGCTGTAGCAAATGGGTCAAATTTTTAACAGAGTACTTCACCTCCACCTATCTTTTTCCTCCATGGCGTACAGAAGCTGTGATTTAAAAAAAAAAAAAAAAAAAAAAAAAAATCTTCATTTAAACTGACAGTTTACCAGTCTATGAATTTTAAAGGTCTGTCCCAGCTTTTTTAATTACTTCTGCGAAAATTTTATGCAGCCAACCAACCATAAGAAAATGAAAGGAAAAAAGCGAAAAAAAGGCGATTTTTTATGAGAGTGAGCTTTGGAATTTAATTAATAACTTAGTTAATAAATAGAATTTTGAAATTCCGAGCTTCAGGTGCATCAGGAGAGATATTGGGCTACTCTCATAAAAATGTTGAGCTTCGTACTTCCCCTAGATTTTGCTAGCCATCGCAGACACACAGACAGACAAACACACACACAGACAGACAGACAGAGCGTTTTGTTCTTTTATTAGTATATATGATGAAATTTTCGTCCGCTAAAGAATCCCACTCTAAGGACTTCAAGAAAAATCTTTAAACTATCATCTAGGTATATTCTAATTAAAACCAATAGATAAACTGTGCCACACCAGTTCTTTTTAATATTTTCTATCATAGTTGATAACACTTCCACGATGTATTAAAAGCATTTATAAATTCGGTTGTTTGTCTGTTTCTCTGTTTATCCATGCTCTAAAGGGTTTAACTATTCTCGTATTGTCATGTAACTGAAAACTATTGGCGAATTCTATGGCAGGATTAGTATAGGAATTGAAGTGTGTAGCATTTGCAGTTTGTTTACAGAGACACTAAAAGAATTTCATTACTATAATGTCTATTGGGGGGAAATGTATCTTAATAGTTTTAACACTAAAACAGCCGGGTGTTTTACTATAGTTTTATAAAAAGTGTTTCGCACCAGAATTTTAATTTTAAACTATTTTACTTATTTAATTAGTCTATTTTTGTGCTGCATATATTTAACATATGAAAAAAATTCTGGCTCGAATCGACTATTATCATTCTGGCAGGGGTCATTTTGACCCTTAATGGCGGTTCTATTGTTAACCTTTTTCAAAGTGATTTACATCACTGAGGTGGACTAGAAGGTGTTGGCTATCGATTATAATGTGCATAAAATTTATTTTTTATTTACATGGATGCTCTAAAGGATTCGGTTACAGTACTACTTATCAGCGATAACTTCTGAATGCCCCTTTACAGTTGTGGTATTACCCGTATACTACGCAATATAGAAGAGATTGGGAAGTTTGACTATATAGGGGAAGGCTCAATCCACCCTTCAGTTTTCATATTTAAAACAATTTCATTTTTTTTTTTTTTTTTTTTTTTTTTTTTTAAGAAAAATTGTCTAAGATTTTCCCAGATAAAATATATCATAGAAATTTAAGTAAGTTGTATTTAAGTAATGCGAAAACATTGCGATTTTATTCCGGCTATAAAGATTGTGTAATAAATTAGGCTAAACATAACCATGTGCTATACTTTAAAAAGTGGCTGTTTGGGGAGGCTTGACTCAATCAGTATGAGGGTTAGTTGACTAGCTCTCCTGACCATTAATTAAGTGTTTTTAAGAATCTTCTTATTATACACTGCACAAAATGAAGAGTTATTGGTTATATGTCTAATAAAATGTATATTTATTTTGTAAAGCTAGTGTAAAATAGGATAATGGAATAAAAAATAGTTTAAATTGACTAAAGGAAGACATAAAACATTGCTATAGAAGCGAAAAAAGATTTAATGAAGTATAAAATAGAAAGTTTATGGGAACTTTTATTTCATTTATATACTACCCAAACTAGGTAAATAGAAAGAATGGAAAAGAGTAGAAAGGATAAAAGCAGCAGCCTTAAGAAATGTTAAATGTTGATGCCTCTGTAAAAGAACATTAACATTAATAAAAGCAATTTAGGAAAGTACGTAGATTAATTTCACGAAGTTGAACACAATGAAAAAATTCCAAACTATGTGCTACTAATGTTTCCAGATCAGGTTTAAAACGGAATTTTTTCCCCTTGCCTGGAACTTTCTCTAAGCATATATTTTACAGATCATATTTTCTTAAATACTTTTTAATAATAATTAAAACATGTAGCACAAAGTTATCCTGTCTTTTTAAAAGCTGATTTTATTTTCTTTAACAGACATTTGAATGTAAAATAAAGCTGATCAAGCCTCCAATATGGGGGAAGCCTTCTTGACCCATCTTTTTCTCATGATTAAAATCGAACATTTTTGAAGTTTCTTATCTCCCTTTTTGAAATTACGAAAACATAAATAATATTCAATTAAGATCTTTTTACCCTTTCTGATAAAGTATATGTACTTGGATGGATATAGTAAAAAATTTTTGGAACAAAATAGTATCATAACACAACTACACCTAAATTAAAACTAAAATATATACAAAAAGCTATGTTTAAAATTTAATTTCAGAAAAAAAACTTACAAATTTTTGTTGTTTTAGCATGTAAACTATAAAAAAAAAAACAAATATTTGGTTAATTTATTAAAGCTGTAGCTAAAATAGTTTGAAGTAAAAAGGAGTACTCCAAATTTACTAATCTCATAAAACGCATTTTAAAATTTCATTATCTACGGACCTAACTGATTGTAACTAAAAAGATAATACGATTTTTTTTTATATATTTTTATTTATTTTTATTTTATTTATGTTTATTTAATTAATTATATTATATTATTATTATTTGCATATTGTTGAATAATGAAAAAAAAAGCAGAATAAAACAAAACCCGACAGCTGATTTTTTGAAAGTTTACATGTCTTATACGTCCTAAAACAATCTTAGCCATTATTTTGATTTGAACAACTGTTTTGTAGGGCTAGCAACAATAATCCATAAAATAATTTATAAACTACGTAATCAAGAACATTATTTTTTCAGGTTAGCAAAATATGTGCCGATAAGTTAAATTCGCAAATCTCAGTTATTAAGTGAAAACAATTCTGGCATTTGTATTTAAATCAAGGCTTTAAAGTTAAAATATTCAAGTGCGTAATATCCTCTGTAAGAACTTGATTTCTAATCTAACTTCTAATCATTTATTTTACTGTCCCTTGCCCTATCTGTTTGAGAACTTAACTCATTATACAGAATAGCAAATTTTCTTTAAAGCATCAATAGGGTTGCAAACTCATGGCCACGTTCAACGGAGCGTTACAAATATATTCGAGAAAAAATGTATAATGGAAGCGAGAGGCTAAATTCTTGTAATTTTAATTCTCATTTTACATGTTATGCCCTTCAGATAGTTTATTACACAATGGACTATTATCCAAAACGAACAACTACTGATAATAAAATTTTATTCTCAAGAGCGTATTCAATATTTTTTGCAATATTTACCATAAATTAGTCTAAACTTATATTTGGACGAGAACTAGTTTAGTTTTGGGCAAATGGTTTGGAGCAAACAGAATATTTTTATGAGAATCATTGAAAATAATATATGTATAAATCCTAAAATTATTAAGAAACACTGAAGATAAAAACATTTTTAGAATTAAAATTTTATAAATTTAGACTATTAAAAACTAATGTAATCTATTGATCCGTACTACGTCGGACTGCTTTATTTATAAGATAGGAAAAAATTCTAGATACGGAAGAACTCTGTACATACACATATGCTATTTATAGGGATGAGAATTTTCCGCGTTTTTTCCCACCAGTATAATCTTAGAGAAAATGTTATTTTACTCAATCGAAAAATGCTGCGATTTAACAGAACAATATTTTCTCTAATATTATACTGGTACGAAAAAACGCGGAGCACTCTCATCCCTATATTTAAGAAAAATTGCATCCTCTCAAAGGCACTCTCAGTTTTATGATTAAGTTATAATTTCTAGTGATTATTAGTAACACTCGAATTCATATTATATTTTTCAATCAGTATTTACATGGAATCAGCTCCAAATTGATTTGAAAATGATAAATTAGTCTGATCACCTATCAATGTTAATTACACATTTTGTCTTTTGTGGATTTTATAAGTCGAGATGATCCAGGGAATCGTAAAAGACTGAGAAGTAAATTCTTTTTCATGTTTGGAAAATTTGAATAGAAAATTTTCATTTTCTTTTTATTCCATTATAAAAGGAAAGAAATATTAAGGTATAAAACTGATCGATTCAAAGTCAAACAATAAGGGCTTGAATTAAAGTTTTAAATATTCTAAATATTGAGAAAAAATAAGTGGAAAGTTTGTAGGATACATCCATAATATGCTCATGGGATCACATCTTGCTTATCTGGAAATTTTTTAAGTAAAAATTCTCAGAGTGCCCTACTTTGTAAACAGTTTTCGGATTTATTTAATTTTAAAATTTGTGTACTTCTTTCCTTTGTTTCAGATGTAAAAATGGCAGTAGGTACAAGGTCTAGAAATTATGCAATGTAGCACTGGAATGAAAAATAAAATGATAACATAACAAATTGAGAACAGATGTACAAAAAAGAAATAAAGAAGAGATAAAATGTTAGACTTTTAGACTTTTAATCAAAACAGACGTTTTACAATACATAATTTTTTTAAGTATGAAAACTGTAAAAATAATGCTCGTCTGTAAGTGTTTCGCAGATAATATAACCACTTGTTAAATATGATTTCGGCAACAACGAATCCTGGCGGATCGCGGCAAATGTGATTACTGTGATTTTTTCTCATCTAATTTCTAAAGATAAGGGGAACAAAGCCCGTTTTTCACAACAATTCGGAACTTTTTTTTTTGGATCGCTGTCTTTGTAAAATTTACGACTAAAAACACGTGTTTTATAAAGAAAAGATGAAAAACAGTCCAAAAACAGGCTGTTTTTGATTGAATAACATAGATGTTCACATAAATCCTTAATAATGTTTGAGAGGGACATATCAATTGCCAGCTTCTACTTGCCAGCTCAAAATTAGGCAAAATCCCATAAAATGGACAGTGTTATTATCAGTAAATTTTATATTTTTGTCACGTTCACTGACTTCTCATAAACGCTGGAATAAATACAATACGTTCATTTGATTCATATATTTAAATATTTTTATTTTAGACAATATCGTGCATTTTGGCCCTCCCGCCCCACGCTGATTCTTTGACGAAACAGCATGAAAATACTATGCAATGATAATAAGGTAGGATTTTCTTTTTTTTTAATATATAAATAATGAAGAAAAACACTGAGAATTATTTTGAAAATAAAAAATAAAAGCATTCTCATACAAAAAAAAATATGAATTATGCATTCAAATACAGTTTTGAAATCTATTAAATGCAATACTATCGTATTAGCAGCATTGCAGGAAAGCCGGATATATCGCTAAACTTTCAGAAATCTTTTTGTTTCTGATCATTTCAGAGGTTTAGGCAAGTAGTTAGATTATATGTCTGTTACATTTGCTTTTTATTTGTGTTATTTTATTATTCCATATATTTGCTGATGAAATTTTAATTTCGTTACAATGCAACTTTATTTATATTTATTATATAACTTTATTATTACAATTTATATTGTTTTAAGTGCGACAGGCTAAATAATTCGTAATCCGGCTGCATGCGATACAGATAGAATTTTTAAACATTCGAGTTTGAAATTTTATTTAAGTCATAAAAAATCCGTAAATTGAGATACAGTTTTTCAACTAATTGGATTTAAAAACACAATGTAATTTAATGTAACAAAAATTTTGAAAGACTAATGTAATATCTACTTCATTAAAATCTGTGCGCGTATCTGTGTACACTCAAAAACTCCGAAACCGCAGGACACAGGGCTACGAAATTTTGGCAGTGGTAGCTGGTAGGTGGCCCATGGTCGATTGGGGTCAAAAATTTTAAAAAAAATTAATATTTTTTATATATTTTTTAAACAAATTTTTGCCCTTTTTAGTCATTTGGAAAATGGTTCTTGTTCTCGGACAAGAATAGATATAGCTGAAAAAAACTTTTTATTCTACTTCCTTACTATAAAGATATCGTTTTATCGTCGGCAACTATAGCAACATGATAAATAAAATTTCATTAAATAATGCACAGTAATAGAAAAATGTATTTTTAAATCGAATAGCTATTGGACAACTCAACACTTTAACAGAAATTTCGTATTACTTATATAGATATTTTAAAGTTGTTTATTGTCATTGAGTTTTATGCTGATTTTCGTTTCATTTTCGATTAGTATGTCTATTTGATGCGAATTTTTTACATATACTATTACTTTTTACTACGGATTAAATTTAAAATCCGTAGTAATTAAATTATTCGGATTTTAATTTTAATCTGAAATACCAATCCATGCCTAGAACGTGTTAAACAATTAGTTGTATATAATAATCCATGTTTATGATATAATAAAAATATCTTTTTTTAAAATAAAATGAAAAAATATATATAATAATTCTAACCATTTATTTTGAATCATGTGTTTCTAAGGAAATTTGTAGTGGACGTTTTTAGTATTACCCTTTCACCTTGGATTCAAAACAATATCCAGGTAAGATATTTTGCTTAAAAGTTTGCTTAAAAGTTTGCTTAAAAGTGCACCACTATTAATGCGTCAAATATTTTATACGATTTCTACAAAAAAGTATTTTTTTCCATTTGATCATTTGAAGTGCGTATTAAGTACTTCGCAATTACCATACGGAAATAGTGTATATGTAATAATTCAACAAATAATTAACATTATTTTAAAATATGGATGCTTCTATTGCATAGAATGGTACTGAATTTTACATATCTGAAATAATGCTACACAAAGATTTTAATGGATATTTTAATGTCTACTTATTTTAGCCCGTGAAAATACTGCCAAAGAATTATTTTTAAAGTATGAAAGTATTTTTAAAAAATTACCTTACTCACGCAAAATAGTTAAAATCAATATTGCTAGCATCTTGTTTTACCAGTATATTTTCCCTTTCTTCCAATATTAAGAATCCTTTTGATATTTTGGCATCACAGATTTTATAAAAAAGCATTTTAATAAAAAGTTATTAAATACGGGAACATATCAGATATATAAAAGTATAAATTGATTACTTAAGAAATATCCTGGTCTAATCGTATGCCTTTTGATGACTTAGGCAAAGACATTAAAAGGTATCATAACAAGTCTTCATAACAATTTCAAAAATAACTACCTTCAAAATCGAAAAAAAAACTAAACTAAAAGTTACCCTAAAAATACAAAATAACAAAACATATCTCCTGTCATTCTCAAAGCTTGAGCAGCAGTAACTCCAGCTGCGTTAGAAATGATAACTACACCCTCCAATTAGCCTTTCTTTAATAATGGGAAAAAATTGAAACCCCTGTGCTTAAGTATATGCTTCGTTGCACGCGTGAAATATACTGAAATGCATCGAAACCTTCAAGTGATTTTTTCAACTCTGTAAAAAGTGCGTTCAGTGCTAGGAAACATCCGATAAAGAAAAAAAAAATCTAGTTTATGACCCGCCATGTTTGGTTCATTTGTCTTTGAGATTCTAACTGTCATCGCATCACGTGACGCAGCATTATTTATTACCTGCTTCAATTATTCACGCATTTTATTCTGAAAAATGTGTTCCCTTCCCCTCCTCAGGAGTTTTTTTTTCCGAAGGAAAAAAAATCAAGAAATATTAATCCTTTATTTATTGCCCTCTCTGGAATATTCATCCAAGTGATGAAAATTTAATTCTTGTAATCATAGTTAAAAATGGGAGTCTTGTAGGCTCTCATTTTCTCAGGTATTAAAAAAAAGGAGAAAAAAATGAAAGATAAAGAAAGAAAGGAATTACCTGGGGGTATCTCAATAATAGTAAAGTTACATTGTTAGGTTCGTCATCATATTAACAAATAAGGGTACAGATTTTCTTTTTCAGCACTAATTACAAATTTCTTTCTTTTAGGCATCATTAATTCAAATAAGTAAAAAAGTACCTCTGGGAATGAAAATAATTCCTGTACTAATTTTACTATTGCTTTTTTAAATACTTTTTAATGTTACATTTCTAAATTTATATATAAAGAATCAACATAAAAAATTGATAGTCTCAGATAGTTAGATGATTGTTATCCATATTTCTTTTCCCTTTAGAGATTTTCATTATCCCTCTACCCCGTTTATACCGTGTTTTTCCAAAGGATTGTAACTGCTTGTTTCATTTTTTTATTCATTTCTGCAACTTCATTTTTCAAAGGATTATTTTGATGTTTATCCTGATCGGGGTTGGGAAGTACGCTTTATGAGCTAACAAATTGCACAGTCACCTCAAATCTCGTAAAATGTGATCAATTGTCATTCCCCTTTTCGAACATTTATACATTTATTTATTTCATAATTAAAATTCCTGATTTATTCACAGACTATAAAAGATTATAGTATCCGAACAACAGCACGGTTTCTTTTTCGGGAGAGTTTCAAGAAGATTCAGATTCAGAGAAAAACATCCTCCAAAATTGTAGACGGGTCAGAAGAAGGGCCAAACAAAATAATCTAATAAATTAGCTGATAGTGCTTTAGAGTATTTTTCATTCTTGCTAAACCTTTTTCTTATTTCGAACAGTATCAATGGAAATAAATTACATAGCATTAACAATAATTGCTCATCCTGTAAAATAATAGATACTAGCGGCCTTCGCCCGCTACGCTGGTCGGTTTATCTAAAGAAATCTTGAAGAAGTAGTTAGATAAGGTTCAGACATACATTAAAAAAAAAAAAAAGCAAGTCGATCATTCAAAAAACGTTGGGAAATATCAAATATTTACTGTAATTTTTTAAGAAAAACAAAGTTTCGAAAAAAAAAATTAAATCGAAAAAAAAATTACACTGACATATTAATGCAAGGAAATTTTCCCAGAGAGAAAATTCGCCTTGAATACAATATTTCAAATTCTTTTAATTGCTTATAGGCGTTAATGCCAACATAGTGAAAAAAAATTCCATGCTGGGAATCGAATCCGGGCCATCAGTATGGCGCACTGACGTTCTACCGACTAAACCACATGGAACGACAGCCAGCTTGAAACTTTCTCATACTTAAGTAGACTGGCGAAAACATAACGATAGCGCGTTTTAAAATCGCACAGTGACATCTATTGGATTTTATATGTACTAAAAAACGTTATGTACTAAAAAACGTGAGCAGCGCACCTAATAGTTTCTTTTGTTTCTTTTTGTTACTTTTTTGTCTGTTGTCCGATTTTGATGAAACAAAGCCTATACACTGCCCGGGAGTGTGCATTCTTCATTAGTGAAAACCGCATAAAAATCCATTCAGTAGTTACGAAGATAACCTCGAACAAACAGACAGACAGACAGACAGACAGACAGACAGACAAAAAATTCAAAAAAATTTTTTTTGTGTTTCATTGGTTTTCTTTTATCGCCCTGACTCCATTTTTGTCAATTATCTTCAATGTACAGACACACCGGGTCCTACTGTTTTATTATATGTATAGATTATAAAAACACATATATATTTATATATCAAAGAATCGTTACAATAAAAAATTGGTTATTTATAAAATAGTAATAACAAAATATTGCTTAATTGTACAATAATAATGTAGTGGTCATTATAAAAATAAGTTGTTGAAACGCATTTCAAACACTCAGAAAGCTAAATTTAGCATTTTACAAATGCCAGTAAGATGCAAAAACTATGTCAATATTCATCGAATGCAACAAGTTAAATACCATTTCTTTACCCAAATGCGCATCAAAATCTGACGGAGTTAGGCTTTTAAGGATTATGCAAATAACAGCCTTGTCTACTTATGGAATCATGCTTGCATTACACAGCTTTTTCTGTGGTAAAGCGAGAGATGTTTTAACCAGGCATTTTTTTTCACACTGACGAATGTAGTGACTTGGCACTAGATCCCGATTCAAAGCGTTTCATCATTAAAGAAGGGAGTTATTTCAAATACTTTTCTTTGTTTAGAATTTGTGGAATTTATAAGCTGGGGTTCATAGGCAATCTGGAAGCACCGACAGTATCTCAACTGTGGTATATTAAGTATGATATTATAGAAAATGAATTATAATTTTTTACCAAAATAAACATCACTATAGTAACAAAATATAAAAATAAAACCTGCGATCAAACACCAATTTTCCTTTGCCAAGAAGCCCTTTAAAGCTGGGGAGTGAGATGATATTTAGTCAGCTTATTCATTCAAAGTTACTGACGATTTATAATTAGATGAAATGTTTTATTTTAATTTATCTTTCTTAGCGCTGTGTAATAGCGTTAAAATGCAGAATCCATGGGACCCAAATCCAGAATTCTGATAATTTTAAATGTAAGTTATTTTAACTTGACGATTTCGCTTTATTTTCCAGTCTGATGTTTGTTGGTATTTAAAAATACAGATAAGAAGCGAAGCCTTTAAGGGGTCAGATACCTTTTAAATTGTTGAAAAATCAGTATTTTTTTAATATCTTATAATAAAATTTTAGTTATTATGAACAATTTAAAAAAAACTCCATACAAAATCTTGCTTTAGAACGGAAGTTATGTCCAAAACATTTTGAGTTCTTTCCATATGTTCAATGAGTAACTTTATTTTGAAAATTAATTGTCTGAAAACGTTGATTTTGGTCATTGCGCGATTTCAAGTTAAAAATTATAACTTTTCCTATTAAATAAAATTCCAACATTTAAGAGTTTTTTTCCGTCTCAAGAACTAATAATTACAATTTTTCCATCGAAAATCATTTTACGCACATATTATATCACTAATCAATGAAAAAATGTAGGTTCATTGTGACGATTAAATTACGAAAAACCCTGCGCGCAAGGCATATGAAGTATATTCATTTATTATGGAAATCTTAAGTTTTAATTTAAACTTAAAATTCTTATACTCATCTAGATTCTCTTTCAGAACAGTAACTGTTATAAAATATTTCATTTTACATGTGTATAAAATTTTATATTGAAAAGTAGATGTAGAGTTTTTATTATTGATATTACATTTATATTTACATGTAATTTGCTAGTATTCAAAGTACTTTTGAGACTTTTAATGGGTCAACGAATGCATACAATGTTTTCAATATATGTGAAGATCGATTCTTACTAGGAAACATCCCCTAAAGTCAGTTCTGTGTTTAGAAGAAAGTGGTATAGTTCGAAAGATTTTGCCACCAGAAATGTATATGACATTAAATGAAACTACTGTAAATATCTACGTGATGTACACTTGTATCCAATAGTTCACGAAATATCTGCACTGAAGTTTAGCAAAAATTGACAAGATTTTAAAAACGTTTTATGAATCAGTGGGCAACTATCTCCTTACATGATTCTATGTGATGGAAAGAGAGTAAGGGTAGGGTCTGTTTGGGAAGCTCCGGGAGTATATCAAATTAGCGGTTTCACTGTCAAACAACAATGCTCTTCACCGTTTCTTAACTGGTGTTGGAAACATATGTTTTTTCGATACTTTTAAGTTGAAAAACCGTATTATGATTAATTACAAGATAAAATTGCTGTATTCAGAAATTTTCCAGGCAATCTAATGCCGTTTTTCACTACTTTTATTTATCTTCTTCCCAAAAAGATAAGGTTCCATATTATGTGAACGGGATACGTGAGTATAGTTCTTATATATTTCCTGATCTCCGTGCCAAGAACTTTCGAACGATATCATTATCATCAAAATCCAAAACTGATAGTTGAAAACGTTCCCTAGTTAATTATATCAGGGAATTTGAAAAAAAAAAAAATTAAAACGCGTGGATATTGCAAGAAAATTGTTTGGAAAAAAACTCAATTAAGATATCTTCCCACATACCCATTTTTATATTTCAGAAAATTTTCAGTAGTTTTGCTTTGCGAATCTGCAAATTTGCAGGAAGTCTTTGCCAAAAATCTACAACAAGACTGCAAAAAGATAACACAAACACCGAAGTCGCAACCCTTTAAACTTGCAGCTAACATGTGCAAGTTAATTGCTTCTGTATCAAATTTGTTGCAAACTAAGGGCAAACAATTAGAAAAATCAGTTCTGCCATAACTAAAATACTGCAAATTCCTTGCAAGCTCGTAGAAAATTTAGCTTTGTACTGTCAAACTTATTTCAAACTTATTGCAAAATAGTAATCTTGTCATGCCACACAAAGTCTTTACAACTGCTACAATATAAGTTTAACTACTTTGGTTTTTGATGCATACTCGCTGATGTACATGCACGTTCAGAAGACGCGTGCATCGTTTTTATTACCATTAACAATTGAGGGTAATATTTGTACTGATAAATTAGAGTCCTTTTTGGTATTTAATAAGTAAAGCGTTTAAAAAAAGCTAAGCCCCTCCCTTCCCCTTTTTTTGTTTGAATTTGTTTCTTTTTTGCAGTAAGAATATTTATAATAAATTTAAGTGCATTTGATATCTTGGAAATTGACGAAATTAGGAATTTTTTTCTCCTTAAAGCTCTATTTTTTCTTCTCCTCAAGACAGTTTTATGGTTATCAAAAATATGACATACATAATTTTGCCTCTTTTCCCTGAAGTAATAATAACTTTAAACCAATTTGATAAGTATTATAATTAAAAAGTTATGAGGCTTTATGTATCTCCACAAAACTCCTCCCTATTTCCCCGCTCTTCGTCCGATTTCGCCGATTGACAAACTTGACCGTGATTTCCTGTTCCTGGATTTTATGTCTAAGTTTGGAAGAGAGTTGAATTGTGGAAGTTATTGTGTCCATAACACAGTGCTACTTATATTAGAATCTGATGAATCTGCCTTGGATTTAAAAATTTCCATTATTATTTTTATCTTATTTTATTTATTTTTTAACCCATGTTGAAAATGTTATGGGTATTGTGGTAAGAATTATGTATAAAAAGTTGTGTATAAAAAGTTAATGAGTAAATTTCTATATTATTTATACTTGGACATTTTTCATGATAATTTATTATGGTTTTGATGGTTTTATATTTAACCATTCGAATTATTGTGCTGCATGAGCGAATGCAATTATGAATGTAAGTCCATTCTGATAGTTTTATGTTTCGATACTTTTTTTTTTTTTTCATTTGGAATGTCAGACGTTCATTTTGAACTTTTTATTATTAATCTTATATATATATATATATATATATATATACTAAAATGGTAGATAGATTTTTTAGCAATCTTATAAATATTATACGCTTCGATCATTGCTGCATTTGCACATTAACTTAGTGTATTATCAATGTGATTTCTATTTTTGTAGTACTTTCATACATCTTCTATGGAATTCCTATTAAATGTTGAAATATTATGATGTCAATATATCACATAAAGATTCAATAAATAATTTATAATTAATATTTTTATATCTGAAAATATACTATTCTAGTTATATATTATTTTCGTGCCGCAATTGTATAATTTTGTCCTACATTTTTTATGTATTGATTAATTTTAATTCAATTTCAAAATTTTACTGCAAAGTTATTCGTTATCTAGAAATCAATAAAAAGGAAAAAAATGCTAGTTTAAATTATAATTATGCGTCATACATTTCATTACAATTGGGAAAATGTTATGGGAGTGTTTGCAAGATTATTGTCATTAACGATTCTGGATTATTAATATGGTTTCTATTGACATTTTTGTACTAAAAGGTCCATTGGTTTCATGCTATGGTAGTATGTACACTGAGAGTTATCACTATTTAATATTATTCATTTAATTATATTACTCCATATTAAATACAAAGAATATTTTAAAGCAAATTCCTAATTTACAAAAAAAAAAAAAAAAAAAAAAAAAAAAAAAAAAAAAAAAACTACATTATTACAGTTGCAGACAAATCTACAAATAATTATGCAAACATATGTAAAACTTATTATCAACAACTTCTTACATCCAGCATAGCTTTTAATAAATTTTTCAAAAATATGAGGAATACATAATTGTGGAATCGTAAAATTCATATTTATTATCAGCAATTAAATAATTCCTCTTCAAACTTTAATTATCCTGTATTTTTCCTTTTTAAAGTCTTCGCAGAATTTATAATCAGCTATTTTTATTTTTATTTTGGATCAGTTTTTGTTTCTTTTAGAATTCGTTATAATAGTTAACTAAAATTCATATAATACGAGGGCGGTTCAATAAGTACCCGTGTTTGAAGACAAGGGACGTTTCTCAGGGAAGTTGCTGTTATCATCGTGTGCTGCCATCCATAAAACGACATCTATAAAAATTTCAGACTGATTGATAGGTTAGTTTGGATTTGGCAGCCATTCGAGTAAGACGTGTTTCGTGATTTTCGCTAAGATGGATATCGTTCGGTAATCCGCTTTTTGTTTTTGGATGGAAAAAAATGCGAGGAGATAAAAGCAAAGTTGGATGCTGTTTATGGGGACACGTCGCCATCTATGACTACAGCTAGATATTGGTTCAACGAATTTAAACGTGGGCGAACTTCCGTTTTCGATGAGGAGCGACCAGATGTGGTTACCGAGGAAATCATTGAAAAAGTCCACGACATGATTCTCGCTGATCGACGAACGAAGGTGCACGAAGTAGCAGAGGCCGTAGGCGTGTCGACCGGAACGGCAATTCATATTTTACATGACAAGTTGGGGATGAAAAAATTTTCGGCCCGATGGGTGCCGCGATCACGATAAAGCACCAGCACATTCATCTGGAGTTGTCGCCGCCAAATTGCATGAATTGCGTTATGAATTGCTGCCGCACCCTTCCTATTCACCCGATCTGGCTCCCTGTGACTTTTTCTTGTTCCCTAACATGAAGAAATGGCTCGCGGGAAAAAATTTAGCTCAAACGAGGAAGTCAGAGGCGTATTTTGCAGAGTTCGACAAATCCCATTTTTTGGAGGGGTTAGAAAAATGGCCGGAATTTCTAAAAGGGGACTATGTTGAAAAATAAAAACAAAAATTTGAAAAAAACGGTGTCTTCATTTCTAACACGGGTACTTATTGAACCGCCCTCGTAACATAGTGCTTAACAATAAATAGTAGTAATAAAATTTTGTATAATACAAAATAGTGGTCGAAATACGTTTCAACCAATCAGAAAGCCAATTTGAACATACTACTTACGAAATGATTCTTAAATTCCACTGCTTCTTTCATGATAAAGGCAGAAATATTTTAACTAGTCGTTTTTTCAATTCGATTGCGATCCTCATGTATGGTACATTAAGAATAAACTTATTGAATAATTGATTTTTAACAGATAATGCATTTTTGTTCGAATTAAACCTCACTATAACTGAAAAAATAAAGAAAAACGTCAGTATTCGACAATGCCCCACGGTCGATTACCAATTTTCAATTACTATACGGGGCCTTTTGAAGTTGTAAGAAAGGAAGATGTCGCCAGCTTTTTCACTCTATTGATGTGTAACTGCTGCTGATGTATTTATAGATGAAACTTTTACATTACAGTCATTCAGGATAACTTTCACATTTTCTGTATTTTCAGATGCCCAACTCTTATTTTACTAATATTGTTACAACTAATGGCATAAATATCACATAAAAGAATTCATTATAAAAAAATATATTTATTATAGTTTGGAAAATTTTGAACCAAAATATTTTCTTTCAGATATTTGAAGACTCCTAATTTGCATTTTCTAACATCACAAGATTTGTATAATTTATAATATTACAACAAATATTATGCATATGCAAAATGGAAGAAGAAAACTAAGAATATATTTAACTAAAAAGTAACTATTTGTTGTTCATATAAAACTTTAAAATACACTGAAAAACAATTTCAATCTTTTAACTCAATAATATTTCCATAGTATTACTAGTATTAGTACAAGTATTATTCTAATATATTACTAGTAATATATTATACTTATTATTAGTATTAATCAAACAAGAATAAAAAATGTCAAATGTAAGGATGACAAATTTGCGTACCTCCACTCCAAATAACGTCTTTAAATGCATTTTGTGTATTTTACACATATTTTTGAAAATATTCAGATGTTATATCCAATGCACGCTTTCGGCACTTAAATATAATGTACCTGCACTTGTGGCGAATTTCAGACGAGGAAATGGTGATTTTCGTATAACCGTAACATATGACTTATTATTGTAATCAAAAATTCATATAGTTTTTATGATCAGAAAATTATACAAAAATTGCAAGCTATCCATCTTTGGTATCTATATGACTTCAGTTAATGGCATGAAAGTATTTAAGAAAATCGGATTTTATTTTTTAAAAAAATGCTATTTGATTTCAGTTTGAAGACTGATATGTGATATTAATATTTTAACTCATAAAATATCAATATTTATAAGATAATAGGGTAAATATATTGCCAGATACGTAGCCAAATTTGGAGGGGGATCAGGAATTTTGATTGAAAAGCATGTTTGCATTGCTTATCTATATATGCCCTTTATTATCCTTTATTATCAGTTAAAAACATACATTTTCAGAATGCATATAATTTGTTAGTACCTACATTCAATGATGTATAAATCTATGCCTAACGTTGAGCCGCTCAAAGTTATACTGAAAATGAGGTAAAATGGTACAAACTTGTCATTTTTCATTTTGTTAACTATTAATAAATAAAAAATCACAGAATATTATCACACTTACAATAATTAGATAATAATGTGTCTGATAAATGAGTATATTGTTACTTGCGATAAAATTTAATAGGATTACAACTTCAATACAGCTTTTAAGGGGGCTCAGGGGTTGAAAACTTTTCAAAAAATCGATATTTTCTTATGATCTAATTTGATTATTCATTTAATTTTTAACTCAATGCAAAAAACCGCATAAAAATATTTGCATTTTTAACGGAGTTATAAGAATTTTTGTATCAACACTTTCATAGCCGCATCCATATAATTTCAACTTTAAGTCGCGTTTTCTCAAAACTTGATTTTTGATGACTAACACCAAGATTTTAAAAAAAAACTATTTGATGGAATGGCTTATTTTTTTTTTTTTTTTTTTTTTTTTTTTTTTTTTGCATGCATATAACATTATCTAGATTATGAATTAATATATTTTAGATAGTTTAATATTTTGAGTATTTTTAATGATAAAAAAGTTGTATTTTTTAGGGGTTTTTTAAATTTTCAACTTTGAGAGATTTTTTAATACTGTTTTTATTAAGCGATAGTTATATCCTTAATTCATAATCCAGATTATGATGTTATATGCATGCAAAAAAAAATATTCCATCAAATAGTTTTTTTTTTAAATCTTGGTGTTAGTCGTCAAAAATCAAGTTTTGAGAAAACACGACTTAACACCAGAACCGCGGAGACGGGTCATTTTGGCCCGTACTCAGTGAAAAGATGTCGATTCGAACCAGATAAATCTTCTTAAAATAATTTACATGTATGCTGCACAAAAATTATTTAAAATAAATAAATTAAATAGACTTAAATAAAAATTCTGAAGTGAATTACTTTTTATAAAACTTGGGTAAAATTTTCCGCGGTTCTAGTGTTAAAGTTCAAATTATATGGATGCGGCTATGTAAGTATTGATACATAAATGCTTATAACTCCGTTAAAAATGCTAATATTTTTATGCGGTTTTTTGCATTGAGTTAAGAATTAATTGAATAATCAAACTAGATCATAAAAAAATCGATTTTTTGAAAAGTTTTCAACCCCTGAGCCCCCTTAAAATGAATTTGGAAACACTACTTCACAATAATAGCTGGATGATGCAATTAATTGTATAATGCTGCTAATTTATTTTTAGAAATAAAAGTAGAAAGCCCAATTTAAAACCTTGAAAACAGAGTGCAGCACTGAAGATTATCCAGCCTTTTGAAGTCAAAAATAGTGAAAATTAAGATGTGGTTCAAAGTTACCCCCCCCCCTAGAGAAAAGTTACCCTAAAGGACTATAATTTCTTGTAGTTAGTGCTGTATAATAGCATTAACAGGCAGAACACATACAACTGAAGTTCAGAATTTCAATTAGTTTATTTGTTATTTAATTTTAACTTTATTTTTATGAAGTTTTCCAGTTCTTTTTTTATATATAGTTTATTTAAAAAATCAATGTCCGACATCACCACTTTAAGAGACCCTCGAACCAGTAATTGATAAAGTCTCTACCCTCAGCTTTATGGTGTATTTTATATAAAATACAGAATTTTAATATAGCTATTTGTGGAAACAATGATAATAAGGTATGTGTATATTTATAGTGATCCTAATTTAATTGACAGAAAAAAAGAAAAAAGAGAAGTAATTATAACTTAAATATGAAAAATTTAACGTTTAAAATTATAAAATCTTAGAAATGTATTAGAAACGTACTTGTTTTGCTTAGAAATATATTTCTTTTAAGTTATTCATGCATTTGTCAATTACTATTGACTAGAAGCCAAAGTCGTGTGTATTTTTAAAAATTTTATTTTGAGAATAGATTTCAGACGATAATTTTAATTATGAAATAATTTAAATTCTGCTTTTTTTTTTTTTTTTTTTTTTTTTTTTTTTGTCTTTTAATCCGATATAAAATTTTCTTTGAATCATAATATCATTACATGAAACAATCCAGTTTGTGTAAAAAAATGCAAACTTGAGAAAAAAAGTAAGAGTAAAAAAGTCTCTTCTTCGTTCACAAAGTTAGCAATTTTTTTGGCACTAGCCACTTACGTTTGTTTTTCAGATCTTTTAATAAAACAAAATTTACTCTCTGGTATAACGTCAAAGAATATTATTGCATCTTGAAAATAATCCTTAATATATCCTTACCAGATGTGTTGGATAATTTGTCAGGGTAAGTGAGCTTAGAGGGGTACCCCTTTCTCTCTGAAATCATATTTTTTATCTGATTATAAACCACAGTTCACTTCCTTGAAATAGAATTCTCTACATATTATTGGTGTGGCCCTTGACCATTCAAGCATATTTGTATGTGGCCCTTCTCTTGAAAAGATTGTGTACTAGGGTGGATCGATTGTCTATGGCGAAAAAAATTACCATTCATCAAAATCTACCTATGGGGAAAAGATGTTCTATTGTATGGAGATTAAGGGAAAAATAATAAAAAAAATAATTTTAAAATTTAATGCTGCCACAAAAGGGTTGAATTTTCAAAAAAAAAAAAAAAAATGAAAAAAGACCGAATTTTGGTTAGGTTATTTTTTTCAGTAACTAATTATTTTAATAATTTTTAAAATCCAACAGTGCTGAAAAGATGTTATATCGCATGGAGTTTAAGTAAAAAACAATAATAAGTAATAAATTTGAAATTTAATACTGCCACAAAAAAGTTGAAAATTCGATAAAATATTGAAAAAATAGGAAAAGATCTAGTTTTGGTTAGATTTATTTTTGACGCAAAATAATCATTTTAATATCAATCAAAACCTACCTTTGCGTAAGAAATATTATATTGCATGGAAATTAAGCAAAAAAACTAATTTCGAAATTTCATAATGCTGCAAGTGATTTAAAGTTTCGAAAAACTGGCAGTTCCAGTTTTCTCAGTTAGGATTTGTCTGCTTGTGTATTGTGTAGCTTAGTGTACCTTGAATGTTACTGTACCATGACGTTGTTAAAAAAATGAATAAAAAAAAAATAAAGAGAGAGAGAGAGAGAGATGAATTACACCCTATTTTGGTCTGGCTTTGATATGCCAGTAAATATGCTCCCTATTACAAAAAGTTATAAAATTTATATATTGGTATTTAAAAAATAACCGAAGAAAGGAACCGGTCACATCTATTTATTTCCTGCCAGTGAGAAGGAGTTGCTAATAAGTTACAAGTGACCTGTAAATGAGATTTTGTCTCAATAATTTACCACACCAGCATTTTAAGAAAAATTAAACTATTCAACGACAAATATTGCGGTTTTTTTTTTTTTTATTCTTGTAAAACAAAATAAGATATTGAAAGCTACTAGAGTCTTTTGGACCATTTCCGAAAATACTGCCTATTTTTTCAGTTCAATAGATTTGAATATGAATATTGAGTGTAAAATAAACCGACGTATTGAGAGCAAACTCACTTTTCTGCATCATCAGGTATCATTGAAAAGCCAAAATTCTGCCGAGCTAGGTGTCACATCACCTGTAGTGACGAAGATTGGCATCAGCCAGAATATTGGACAGTTTGAGCATTTCCGACCAAGCAGGTGCTGCCATCGTGTCTGGTGCACTTCAAGATGTGGGCATTATATCACAAAACTATGAATCGAATGCTATTGACAGAAAAAAAATCGGCATAACAAAACAAACAAAAGACCACTCCATCGTTTTAGTTATTCTCTTTAGTCATTTGTAAAAGATTATGATCATGGCCATTTTCTTTAAACTTTGATGGGTGTAAAGACAGACTACATCACTAGAAAACAACAGAAGAAAAATCATAATAGAAGCAGACGAGCTTGAAAAAAGAACTTTGTTCCGGATACATCGGCCATATATGGGTGATTCTCAAAATAGGGGACAATTTATGTCTTTCGGCATACAAAAAAATTTGAGATGTTTTCTGTCATGTTTTTATATTTAGATATGTTTGTCTTAATATCATTCATTATTTGCACTCAAGAATTACTCGCTTTTTACTTAAAAACACCTTAAAATAACAGAATAAATGTTCAAAATGTCATTAGCATGGATGTCCACAGCAGCTGTGCCTTGTATATACTAGCTTTTTCAAGACTTAATATCATGTTTTTAAATTAAAACAAATATTATTCTTTCTTTAAATTAATCAAGGAGAGGATTTATCCAATTAATTTCTTTTTAAAAATAAAATTATAGTATATAAAAAAAGAATTAAAGTTTGTCCTCCATATTCTATTTTGAAAACAAGGTCATACTATAACAGCTGGTTAGAGGTCTGCACGGGCCGGAATTTCCAGGCCCGGCCCGGCCCGTAGGAAAGTTATTTCGGCCCGGCCCGGCCCGGCCCGGCCTGTTGTAAAACTCAAAAGTTCGGCCCGGGCCCGGCCCGGCCCGGCCCGTTTACATTTTTATATTTTAGGCCCGGCCCGGCCCGTACAAAAATCAGCGAAAACAGGCCCGGCCCGGCCCGGCCCGGCCCGTTTTGGCCCGTTACAATTTCTACGATTTCTAAAAAATTCAGATTTATATCATATAACTAAGATTCCTTTAAAGAATACTGCATACATATCTATGGAATGATTTTACAGTATAATTTACAACAAATACACATTAACAACATTAATGATTACTTAGATTCTTAGGCTTTCAACATTCGAATAAAGATTCATTAAAAAATTAATATGGCTTAGAAAAAAAGAGAAAAGAAAAAAGCTAAAAACATGGTTAATTTTGCAGCTGTTTAATAAAAGAAGATTTATAAATATATTTCTATATCATTTTATTATAGATTTCAAATCTAAATTCATTCTTAAATTCAAAGAAGCTCCTTTTTGATACATATCTAAATTCATTTTTTTTTCTCAGAAACACATAAGATTAGCAGATATCTTTATTCAGAAACTATATAATCGAATGGCGTTATCCATTTTTTAATACAAGCAATTTAAGAATACTGCAAACAAATAAAATACTGCGATAATTAGCGTTTTGAATAGAATTTCCGGAAGCAATAGCAAGGGAAGGGAGAAAAACCTGCAATCATTTGAGAAACTATTATAACTCAACAAGGTTATACAAGTATTTTATTTACCAAAAATGAAAAACGCTATTCGATTCCAAATCCCTTCAATAGTTAGGCTTATCACTTTTATACTTTTACAATTTAAAATTAATCAGAAAATGTGTCAAACTTTCGCATTATTGAGAAATTAATTTAAAAATCATCAAGAAGTATATATCCGAAGACTAAGCTAACATAAATTCTTTATCGCTGTTAATAATTTTACAAATAATGTTTTCTGCCAATAATTAAGTCTAGTACCAGTCCGGCCAGTCTATATGTAGAAAAAAGTGCAAGCGTGATCTCGGATCGGCATGAATCAGCTAAAAAAATATTAAAACGGGTTACACATAATGTAATTCTCCGATGCCAATACACTGTGCAATTTTTATATTGATGCTGTCAAACTAGTGGTTGGCCACATTTATACTTATTCTCGTTAAAACCATTTTCGTTGAAAATAGCTCATATTTTATCGTTTCTGCTTAAATCTTCAGAACGGGCCGGCAGGCCCGAAAATTTTTTTTATCAGCCCGGCCCGGCCCGTCTGGCCCGTTCAATTTTTCGCCGGCCCGGCCCGTTTATGTTGTTTGTAGGCCCGGCCCGGCCCGTGAGAAAATTCGAAACGATTCCGCCGGGCCGGGTACGGGCCACGGGCCAGGCCCGGGCCCGTGCAGACCTCTACAGCTGGTTATTAATCAAAATTTCATTTTCACATATGACAATAGTTTGAAAATATAAAGTTTCTCCATGGCAACAAGTAGCCATTTTACCCCAGCCTGAAAATAGAAGCATGTATTGTATTTTAAGAATATAAGTTGAATATTAGGGGAGTACATCAATTGTATGTCATTAGAATGGATAATAATTTTCATGTTTATTTTATATTTAAAATTTTTATTTTACATATTTGCATAGGACTTTTGTGTTTTAAAAAGCTCCAGAAAGGACTATTGCATTGTGATTATATTATGGCTCATAATCTTATTTAAATTAAAAATTGTCATTAGCATGGACAAATATCAGTGTCATTAGCATGGCTTTTCTGTCCATGCTAAAGACTCCTATGTGCATAAATATAACCATTGCTTGTATTGCATCTTTTATAAAGTTTAATTTTACATATAAATTTAGGTTTTACATTTATTATCCCTAAAATATGCATTAAATCTGTCAGAAAATCACTAAGACAGCTTCTTGCATTGTTAGTGTCAGAATGTAGCTCATGTAAACAAAGTTAGCTCTTTGGTAATGTTTTTATTCTCCTTATATGTATATATGTAAAAATGTAAACCATTTGCTGAAAAGGAAGGCTAATAAATATAGAAAAAAATATTTAAACAGGAATAAAATAAAAATTTCTTAATATATTTATTCCATGCAATTTGTTTTGTCATTAGCATGGCTCAAAAAATACTAATTATTTTTTTAAAAGTTAATTTTTAAATATTTAGCTCTGCTGACTACATGTAAAGTATACCTAATACTATATAAACAACACCTATTTTTTTTCAGAAATTTTGCTAACAGTAAATTTTTTAAGATTTCACTTTTGAAATCGTCCCCTATTTTGAGAATCAACCATATATGTAAATTCTGGGATTGTACCAAACAATTTCAAAACACGATGTACATTTTTGTGTCATGTGTTAACAATAACATACATGTAACAAAGTTTGTTGCGATCGGTTGTGACGGAATATCTGCTAATATAGATGTTAAAGGATGCGTTATTCGAAATATGGAACTGATCTTCAAGCGTCCACTACAATGGTTTTTGTGCTAGTTACATACCAATGAGGTTCCACTATGTCATCTTTTTGCAGCGTGGATGAAACCGCGGCTGGGCACAAATGTTTCACTGGTGAAATAGAAAGATTATTCGCAGCATGTTAGAAGCTTTTTGTATTTTCATTTATGTCTGTATATGAATTCTAAAAGCGCGCGAGTGAAATCAAACGATCGGCTGTAATCCTAATCATTACATTAAAAAATATCTATATTTTCCTTTTACCAGCTTTTTGACCTTTTGCGACGGATTACATAGATTTAATTAAATGGGAAAATGTGTGGAACCTCCTCTAACTGACGGATTTATTAATGACATGATTTCAGAAGCAATAGGTAAATCCAGCAATCATTCCAGTGGCAATAACATCTACTATCAATAATATCTATTCACGCAACGCTCATTCTACAAAACTAATAATCAAAAGAGTCACGGAAGTATTTCTGCTGTGTATGTACCATACATAAGACACGGTTTTATAAAAATCGAATTGAATTACAAAATTTTATGTCGATTTTCAATACCGCACGTTATTATCGCCAATGGCAATGTTGACCATTTTTCTTGATTTAATACTAATGAAGCTGTTAAATAAGAAACTAAAGTTTTTATCTTGTAATCAATTAAATATCCCCTCATTGCAATAAATGTTAAAGATTCTAAAATTTATATTTTATTTAAAAAAAAAAATACCGTAAAAACGTTCAAATGCATAAAATTGAGCCACATTGCGGCAGATTTAAATTTTGAAATTAATTTTTTAAATTATTTTTCTCATACTCATCATATAATATAACATCTTTTACGCATAGGTAGGTTTCGGATAATTTTTTTAATTATTATTTTGAATCAAAAATCATCTAGCCAAAATTAGGTCTTTTTTCACTTATTTTCGAAATTCAACCTCATTGTGGCAGTAGTAAAATTTAAAATTAATTTTTTTTAATTATTTTTCCCTTAATCTCCATCCAAGAGAACATCTTTTCCGCATAGGTAGGTTTTGACACTGTGAAAAAAAAATTTTCGATCCACCCTATTGTGTATCCTTACCTTATATAATCCAAAAATGGCAATTTGTCAAATGGCAATAAAATACAATCCAAAAATGGCAAAAATGTCCATTTATGAATTTAAAACTACATATAATTGGTTTGATTTCACTTCGAACAATCTAACAAAAAAAAAAAAAAAAAAAAAAAAAAAACGGAGTCGGAGTGTTTTGTAATGACTCCGACTCTTTTACTCAAAAATGAGCCCTACTCCAACTCCGACTCCGCAGCCCTGATTTTCAAGTTATGTTTTTGAGACTTTCACAAAAGTTGCTCAATTCATTTAGCTAACACATTACGTACATTATATTTTGATTGCATTCGCGCATGCAAGTGAAATACTTTTTAGTAAACCTGCTCATTTTTCATATAATTTTTATCATATTTGAGATCTGATTAGAAATAATTTTATGCAATGTCGGTTGACATACTTTCTGAAAAAAAAAATTGTTTTTATATTAAAAACTCTGTAAACTGTAAGCTCTGTATACTGGCTAAATTTGGGACTGTTTTTATGAAAACCCTAATTTCTGTACGAGTATACATACTATCTCATAAAAATGAACACGGTTTATTACATTACGCCACTTAATTATAATCTACATTTTGAACGTTTTTCCTTAGTTACTTTTTGACAGAGTTATCCAGAATAAATTCGTAATTTTTCAAATTCTTGACGGTCTTCTATAGGGTTTCGGGAAACAATCTTTGCAGAAATTTATGTCCTGTGTTTACACACCTGGAGTTTCAGGATATTTTTTTCGTGTATTTTTCTAGATAATTAACAAAACATCTAAAAATGCATGTGACGTGTCACCTTCGTCTATGGGCATTTCCATGCGAATTTGTTAGTCTGTTACACAACTGAAAATCGCTATGCTTGTTGGCCACCGTTATTTTCGAAAAGTTTGCTTCGCCTTATTCAATTGATGATATATCTTCGATAAACTAAGTCACATTTTCTCGTTTTAAAATACTGGTAGCTAAAAATCGTAGTACGTAACAGACAAACAAGTTCGCATGGAAATGCCCCTATATAGTGCATGTTCATGCAGTGTGCTTTGAATCTTGTTAAATACCGTAATTTCGGGTGTATAAGCCGCAGATCAAACAATTCTTTTTCGACCCAGAATTTTCTATGAAACAAATATAACTAGTTAAATCGCCGTAAATATTTGTCTTCAATCACTAAATAAGATTTCTGGGTCCAAAAAGAATTGTTTGATCCGCGGCTTATACACCCGAAATTACGGTAAATAGAATTTGGTTCTCATATTTTTATATTAAAGGGGAAAAAATGTTACAGAATGTTCTACCATCTCTGAAATTTATTTGTGGAATATCGAATGGTACAGTGTATTAATATCTTCATGCACGCTTGTATGCAATGCCAGAAAATAAGGATTTTTCGTTGTCAATGTTCTGCAGTTATTCTTTATCGCTAAAGCCTATATTAAAGACGAATATTTACAAAAATAATGACTATTTTAAGAAAATTGTCATCCGTTAGTAACAATGTGTTTTTGCCTTTCAGTAAATAATTTGCTATTTTTTCCATTTCTCTAGCGGTTTAATTTCGATTACTTTTCGGTAAAATGTCTGCACGGACTGGGAACTACTCTGTAATTCTTACTCTGAGCGGTCCACCTGCCGCTTCGAATTAATTTTAATAGACTGAGGCTCTGCCTGCGCTTTAATTTTCTCTGCAGGCTCATCTTAAACCGTAACTCAGTAACACCGAAGAAGAATTAAAATGGCAAACTCATCTCCAAAGGTGAGTCTTAAAAAAAGCTAATATTAGTACTTTTTATCTGATACGTGACGACTTTATTTTAATAGTAAATGTCTACTGATTGCGTGGGTAATATTTTTAATATTTGAAACAGAAAAATGGATGCCGATTTCAAAAAAAAAAAAAAAGAAAAAAAAAGAAAAGAAAAGAAAAAGAAAAAAGAAAAAGAAGAAGAAGAAGAAACTTAATTCGCTAACGTTGTCGCGGAAAAAAAACATTTTAAAAGTATAAATATTCGGATTTTTTGAAAACTGACGACGTTTTAAAGGAAAGTGGAAGTTGGTAAGGTTAGGTATTTTTGAGGATTTCTTGTTTTAATTTACGAAGCCGTTGAACATTCTTAATCAATTCCGAAAAATAAAACACTCAAATAACTTTTGAAAACGAATTTACTTTCAATACTTTGAAAGAATCCAAATGTCACATTGGCACCAGTATTTTGCAAAGAAAAAATTCAGTTTGGCACACACACGAAAAAATGCATCAAGTCTTTTTCAAATAAATTTGTTCGAATATTCCGGTCTCAATGTGCTATTTCGGAATTAAAATTAAAATGTAGAAAATTCTACCATCATAGTTCTAAGGGTTAAATATTAATATTAAATAAAAAGAATCCAATTAATATTTCTAAGACAAGAATTTAGTTAATATTAACATTTCTTTTAACCGAAGGCATAGTTTAAAAAGACTCGTAGGTATGTTTTAGTATTTCTGCTTTTTCGTATTTTGATTTCCAATGAGAGTGCCGAATTATGAATATCGCAGAAAAAAAGAAAGTTGCATAAGTGAGTTTCAGGAACGAATTTGTTTGCAATTGTCATTATTTTGATTTTAAACAATTAATACCTTTCGGGAAAGAAATTAATGTAGATATGATCTAGTATTTTTCTGTTTTTTGCAATTTTTTCGTAAGAGCGGACGCAAATTTTTAAACAGTACAGAATAAAAATAAAAATTGCAAATGGCATTTGGAAAATAATTGTCAGAAAGATTTAAAATTAATATTCTTTCAACTGAAGCTGTTCGTCTTAAGGGGCGGAGTATGAGAAGTAAGTGGGTACTTTTCAATTTTTCATATTTTGTATAGTTATCTCAATACGTGCTTCAAAAAACGCTTTTAGAAAATATGATTGAAGTTATTGAATTATATTTCTTTGAAATGTTTAACATTCGTATTGTTTTAAATGGACTAATTTATTAGAAATCTTAAAATAAATAGATGTAGTTTGGTGCCTTTTTTCTATTTTTTTTTCCTTTTTCCTTTTTTTTTTTTCTTTTTCATTTTTTTTTTCGTTTTCTCTATTTTTTTATTGTCTGCTTTTGAAACAGTTAATCCGGAGCAAGACTCCAAGTATGGCCAAAAAAAAAAAAAAAAAAAAGTGATTTTACTCTTTCTCATCTTTTTCACTTATTCCATTTTCGCCCTTTTAATCTAGCAAGTTCTAAAATGACCGCCGCGCACTATTTTGAAAAAAAAAAAAAAAAAAAAAAAAAAAAAAAAAGACTTTTATGAGTGTTTGTCCTGATTTTTTATTGTTATTTCGCCTAATTATAAAAAAAGCGAAAAAATTAAGATTTCCTGTCTCATTCCGTTTTATTAGACCTCTACATATATGAGTACGTTTTCCCAAGAAAGAATTGATGCTTCGAAAATGAATGAATTAAATGTCCTTTTTTTCTAAAAAGCGAACATACCAATATCAGGGGAAAACTATGCTATTTTGGTCAAATATTCTGCTGAAATGTTTCTCTGTTTGAAGAACAGAGATACCGACAGTTAAATTCCTCATGACACATTCATCTTTACCCTCTGAAGGGGCAGCTTATTATAATGGAATGACTTTCTTCTTTTAAAAATGTATTACAAGCCAACATTAAAGCACCAAGCAGTATAATTGAATCTATGTTGTTCTCATTAGAAAGTGAATATTGAGAAGCATAAAAACGATCAGAATAATAAATATTACGAAGCACATTGCCATTGATAAGGTGTGTATATTTGCGTTATAAAACTGCAACTTCTTTGTTTCAGTGTTAGAACATTTTGAGATATCATCTTGATTTTTAATGGAAATCAGGGGATGGAAATAAACTGTGGGCTTGCCTAGTAATTTTCCGCTCGTAGAAATGCTGCGAAAAAGAGCTGATGATCGCCATGGTACCAATCCTGTGAGTTCAAAGAAGATACGGGCTTAATTAGACCTCAGTCTGGGAAATATATTTTCATGAATCGTACACACACCTTAAAAGTGATTATGACTAAGATAATGAAGTAAAAGGTGTCAAAAAATATTCCACCGGTATAAATCATGGGAGATTAAGGAAGGCTTCGAAATTTGAGTCTAAAAATTAAAACTAACGAGTTATAGGATTTAGCGATGCATTCAAGCCCAGGCTAGATAATTTGTAAAAACAATCAACTAACTTTTCTACCTGAAATGGGTGTGGCTTTAGTTTTAATTTCCATAAAACCTAATAGCTTGGTCGACTGATGGACGTAAGTGAATGGACTCGAGTTTTTAAATGAGTTTAAAGCAAATGATTCGTGTATATCTGTTCCTATCTTTCTTTTCTTAAACGCTCTCGTTCCTATTCACAATAAGAACTATTTAAATACTTTTATGTATTTTCGTTTTACAAACTCTTTCATAACTAAATATTGATCTAATTAATTACCAAAGTATGAAGTTTGGCCAGCTTATGAACGTAAGGAAATTTTTAATGAGTTTAAAGCATATGATTCGATTAATCATTTTCTTAGCTTTTCTTCTTAAACGTGTTTGTTTTTGTTAGCAATTAGATTCATTTAAGTGCTCCTTTGTGTTTTCGATTTACAAGCTGTTTTAAAACTAAATATTGATTAAATTTATTAATGATGTATGAACATCTTGCCGGTCGACGGCCGGCCGGCCAGCAATTGGTCTTATATTTTTACACAGATTTAAATGAAATGACTTGTATAGTTATATTCCTATGTTTTTCGAACAAACTAACATCTTTTTGTAATAGAAACATTTAAATAACTAGTATATACCTTAATTCTACAACATTTTGTTAACGAAAATTTGATTTGATTACTTCGTAATATATCAAAGTTTGGGTGATTTATGGACATAAGGGAGTGACTTTAACTTAATTTTTAAATTAATTTACAGCAAATATTTCCATAACTTTTGTTATTATATTTCTTTGATAGACATGATTATAGAAAAACACTCATAGCCATCTTTAATATATATATATATATATATATATATATATATATATATATATATATACAATAAAAATAACATCCAAACACTTTCAAATTTCTTCGTCGCCTGATTTTTTTTTTTTTTTTTTTTTTTTTTTTTTTTTTTATTTATAAACAAAGTATTGATTTTATTTAATCATGAAACTGGATATTTTCTGAACTTTTTCAATATTTAATAAATGTAGGAAAATTGAATTGACCAAGATTTTATTAATATGCGTTGTGATTTTTTGTGCTTTTAATTTTTTAAATCAAAATTTGAACTTGAATACTCATTTAGTATCGGTAATTTATCTATAAAATTACAAGTATTTTTATATTCAGAATAATTTATTTACGAAACAAGAATTTCTTACATACAGCAAATAGAAGAATTACTTCCAGTAGAAATGTATTCTAAATTAAATTTTATTAAATTTTATGCGATGACAAATTTTGATTTTTTGTAAAATTTTAACATTTTTGTTTAAGTTTTTTACATTTAAAACCTTTTTTTTTAATCTTTCAGTGTGATTAATTCAGTTAAATTATAAACACAATTCATCTAACAAAAATCCTGAAAGAGGTCCTGCATATGTTGTAGGGTGCTGAAAATATCAGTTGTCATCCGTCACAGGCACATTCAATGTAAATTAATGATATAGTTTTCCCAAAGTATTCAATAAAAATTTTAATTCTCAAAATTTATTAAGGATTTGGTAAAATATAATAATAACTTAAGATATTTTACACGTTTCTTTTGAAGAAAATTTGAAGGAACTATTAAAGTTACAACATTTTTATTTTTATTCTTCTATTAAAATGACGTGAAATCTCCAACATAGAAATTTTTTCCAACAATTTCTAATGTTTTTGCCTGAAATATTGTCCTAATATATAAAAATTCTATAAAGAGTATAAAAAACAGATGATAAAAAAGAGGGAAAATTAATTTAAATATGAAAAATATTCCAACAAACATTTAATTATTTTCGAATCCACGAGTTTCATGGTCAAGAAAAACTTCTTAGAAGCAAAGTAATACTTTGAAATGAAACTTTGTAAATCTCCGTTATTCCGATTACACTAATGCTGTAATCTTAAGTGTCTTTCTTTAGGGGAAACACAAACAAGATTTTTTTTTTTTTTTTTAGATCAAAGCAGACTTTCATTCCGGACCTATATAATAAAAAAAGAAAATGAAATTCCCCACTTATGGAGTGGGAATGGTTAAGCATTCGGCATTTTTCTCCACGAGGGGAAGTATATACGAAAACTCATTGTTAAATTAGTGATGTTCGATAATGCATTTGAGATTAAGTCTAATTACAATATTAGTACATAGTTGGTCCTTACCATTCATCTTCAATATCTTATCATTTTTATCACAGGAAAAGGGAACATCCTTATACCATAAAATCTTCTGAACCATTTACTTAAAAGAAAATTGTGCATAACTTAAAAAAATTTAGAGAAAACTAAAGTTTTCAAAAATTCTGCTCAATAAGAAAAACAATAAAGATAATATATTAAGCATTTCAAAAACACGTAATTTTTTGTGTAACACATCATAGACTGCTCTAAGATAAGACTTTAAGCTAGAGTCAGTGTCGTACTAATACAGGGCTCCCAAATGGTCCGCCAACTGAACATAAGAATTTTTTTAGAGAAATTTTCTTTTTAGATTTTTCTTGCAAATTGTCAAGAAACCACATTTGGAAGTTGATTCTAGCTCAAACGTATTATGAAATTTTCTGTTAAAAAATACTGATGTTCAGTTCGCGGACCATTTGGGAGCCCTGCTAATATTAGAATCAAGATAAGACTTTAAGCCAGAGTCATTGTCGTAGTAATATTAGAATCTCATTTGGCTCATGTCTTTCCCGTTCAAATGATTTTTTTTTTAAACTTACACGAACTGTGCACAACATGATTACTTTCAACATTCTGTGTTTAATAATTCATCTCTGGAAAATATATCTGTAGTTAGAGATGCACATTATAAAACGATAACATTCTAGATACATAAATCTGTAGATTATGCAGCTCATCGAGGACTCTGTAAATAGTAATTTTATTTTCAACTCATTTTATTAATTGTTTGAAACACTCAACCTAAAATTTCTTTCGTAGTAATATTACATTACATAATGTTTTTAACGTGTTTGCTCCATGTGTCACATCTGACACATACATTAAAACATTATTATTCTCATTATGTACCATGAATTTGGCCAATGTAATCAGTATCTCTGATCAAGAACTGTTCAAAGCATGGATAAACATTTATTTTGTCCATGCCAGAAGGCTGCATTTGACAAAAAAATTAGAGCCTGTGCTTCGGGGGAAAAAATTGAGCTAGTAAGGCAAACTTTATTTTCCTTTTCTTTTTTTCTTTTTTATTTATTTATTTATTTATTTTTGAATACTTAAAAATAGTAGTATAAAAATGTTTCAAAGTGTTAAACAGATAAAATTAATTAATTCAAGCACATTTAGTTGCAAAATATAACAATGTAGTATTTTAAAACCTTAATTGTATACATAGGGATACACGTCATACAATGTCAAATTTTAGCTAAAAAATTGAAGTTTACTTTATTATTATTATTATTATTACTTACTGTTTTCCCCGTAATTAGACCGACATATAGATTTTGAAAAAATGTATAAAAATAGAAAAAATCATACAGTGAAGGGTTAAAATTCCGGCTTTGATGCATTCTTTTTTTTTTTTTTTTTTTTCCGACTGTTTGTTACAAAATGTGATTACATGGCAACCATTTGTTTACCATCCAGTTAATGCAAATCCGTTCTCTCTGTTGATGGAAAATAACTTTTCAAGGTGATGCAAATTAATTTTCTCTAAACATACAAATTGATTTTTTTTATTCATGCAGATTGATTTTCCCCGAAAAATAAAACTGATTTTATCTGATGGTGCTATTGTTACCCAACAGTTTCATTACTCACTTAAAAACATTAATGAGAGTTATTGACGGGTTGTTTTTGATTTCTTTAACATCTCGTAACACTTCATTATCGTTCTTGAAAAATCTCCGTTCTCGAGTGATTCATCACCGGTGACAAACTTTTAAAAACTTCGCAGCCGTCCGTTCTTAACAAATGTTCTCCAAATGTTGTGTAAAAACAGGTGCATGTCTACGCAAATTTAAAATCGTGATGCGAACATCTCCGAATTTTGCAGACATTTTGAAAAAGGAAATCGTAAAAAAACAAACAAATAGGCCTTGATAAAGTTCCTACAATAACGTAGTTCGTACTAATGAGTTTAAATGACGCATCGTCATCGAGCGTGTACAAAATCGCGCGGACCATTTTAACATCTGAGAATTTTACTTAATCAAGATCATAATGCTTAGTCTAAAATGTTTTTTTCTTTTTTTTTTAATTAAAGGTTAAAAATTTACTTAAATTTCGAGAGACCTTCAACAATTCTCTTGTTCGTCTGCATCTTAAATGAAGTTCTTAACTTAAAGGGACAGAGTACTTTAAAATTGGTCAAAATATTGATTTTCTTTTTTCAATATTAACTGAATGCTCTTTTAATTGTGAATATTTTGGCGCATGATTTTTATCTATTTAACAATTATATCGAGAGATATTGTAAATTTTGAGATGCAGCTCAATAACCCATACAAATGAAAACTTTAAACTTATTTTTCTTCCAGTTCGAATTTTTATAACTTGCTTCTTCGCAAAATACTAAAGTTTTTTTTTTTTTTTGCTAATTTAGATAGAGATTTATATTTTTACTTGTTCTCTATGGTGTATTTAATATTTTTGTGCATGGATTTAGCATACATGTTTATAGTTAATTTTTTAAAAATATTTAAATTGAGAGTTTGTTGAATTTCACTCATTTTTTGATATGCAGGAAAGAAGAAAGAATCACTATTAATTAAAATCATACATCTAAAAATCCATGCAGAGTTTTATGTATTATATTCTAATAAATAAGCCGGGTACGGGCCTCGCACCAGTCCCGGGCCTGTCGAGGCCTCTATACAAGGGTTCCAAACGAAACGCAATTTTATTTATACTTAAACATAAAATTGCATGCTAACTAATTAACCGGAGAAACTATAAAATAAGGATCTTACAATTTTTTAAAGAAAAGCATTTGCCACCACAAATTCTGAAAGGTAATCTTAGCTTTATTTGGTAATCAATGTTTCTTTTATTATATAACGCAAATTTCTTTATTAAAAAATAGAGGTAGCTTTATAGTTAATTTCAGCATGCATAGTTATTTTTACTGTTACATGAACACAACACTAGCGGTTAATGGTATAAACTGTGAAAACTGAAAAGCTCAGCGGTCTCTGAGGCCGCAAACAAAAGCAATGATGGGAAAGCTGAGCATCAGTGAGTCAATTGTTACCAGTACATTTAAATAGTATTCTGTACCTTATTCAATATCATCATGTCTAAAATTCATTAAGGGAAATGTACTAAATTAAAATGTACAGTCCCTGGCCAAATTATTAGACGCACTCATATTTTCTTATGTCGAATTATATTACAAGTTTTAAAGAGATATTACTATGCCAATAGTTACAATTGATTATATACATCATATGTAGGGTTATAATAAATGAAAAGCATGCCAATGACTTTAAAATTATTTATTTTTGTAAATTAAATTAACAATTGCTAAAATTGTAAAACTTAAAACGCGAAATCCCAAAAAATGTCAATATTTTTTGGAGTCTCTTTTGGCGGCAATCAGTGCCTCTATTCTTCATGGCATGCTGTTAGTACAAAATTGAAATGTTTCTTGCATGTGTGAGTGATGTTTTCAGACAAGGATAAGTTGTTCTATGAGCTGTGTTTTGTTCGTTATGAGCTCTTTGTGCAGTTTTATCTTCATTAGCTCCCAAACATTTTCAATGGTATTCATGTCTGATGAATTACCGGGAGCAGTTGAACACAGGGATATTTTTTAATTGAAAGTAGACCTTGACGGATCGTGCTATGTAACAAAAAGTTTTACCTTCCAAAAATACAAATGGTTCTTCATTTGGAAACCATCATTTTAGCTTTAGAATAAACCGATTTTGAAAACCTCTTTATATTGGTCTGGAGAATTTACTAAGAAGTCATAACAAACAAAACCCAGCTCATAGAATATGTTATCCATATCTGGAATCGTCACCCACACATACAAAAAATCTTCAATTTTGTATTAACAGCATGTCGCGAAGAATAGAGGCACTGATAGCTGCCAAAAGAGGCTCCAAAAAATATTGACATTTTTTTTTAGCTTCAAGCTATAAATTTTGCATTTTCAGTCATTTTTAATTTAATTTGTAAAAAGAAAGAGTTTTAAAGTCATAGGCATGTTTTTTATTTATTATAATCCTACAAGTGTTGTACATAATTAATCGCAGTTATTCACACAGTAACATTTCTATGACGCTAGTAATATGATCCGACACAAGGAAAAGGGAGTGCGTCTAATAATTTGGCCAGGGACTGTACTAATGGTAATTGGTCCGCTTGTGCGCAGAATTTTTATCACAGCAGGATTAAAAACTGTTAGTTTGAGAAGCTGCTTCATTTAAGGGAAAAGATGCGTTCGCTAATGATATTTGGCGATACATGACAGAAATTAAACAATATGACAGAAATTTATAAAAATATCTCGGTTGAATTTTACTGTTACTCTAATTATTGCTATTATTGTTATTATTATTATTATTTTGCTTTTTTTGTATTGGATAGCTGAGGTCGATCTGTGCGAAGGCCATTTTTTACTTTTTCGATTTTGTTTACAGATATGTTACTTTCATTTTTGGAACCGGTTTCGAAAGTGGAAATATCGTCATAAAAAACCCTGTCGGCTCAGCCTACAGGCGAAGGTAGTTCTCGAAGTTATATTGCCATTTTACCAACAAAATTAATATATGATTAGAGATAAACCCAGTTCAACAGCTTTATTTGGCTGCTTTTGAAGAGTTTTTAATTTCATTTTTCTGTAGGAGCTGGTTTTATCAGAATCATCTTATGGGAAATTTGGTTCAAAATGTTCACTTTGACTGCATTTTTTTAAAATTGTTCTGCTTTTATGAAAAAATTTACCAATACACCACATCCCGTAGTTCCTAAATAAGAGACACTGCCAATTACATGAGTTTAAGAGAAAAAACGAATTTAAAAATGAATCAGAAAATAAGCAATTTGTTATATGAATCATCTTACTCTTCAATCACGGTCGCTTCGGGAGATTATGTTCAAAATGCCCACTTTGACAGTATTTTTTTAAATATATTCTGCCTTCTTGAAAAAATTGACCAATAGTGTCAAACACAGAAAATACGCGAATTTCCCTTTTTTTTCTATTAAATATTTTGATTTAATACCGGAAATTTTTGAAGATCATTTTTCTTTTTTTTTTTTTTGTTATTTTCATTAGCGAGCGAGAATTAAAAAATTTACAAAACACATGTTTCCTGAGATAGAGTTGATCAAAAATATTCAGCATGCTGATAATAAAACATGTTCCGAACGTTACCAAATAAAAATGAAAAAAAAATCCAAATACGATATTGAAATACAAAATAAGAGTAAAATTATTCCCATTATCAAATCAGACATCACTGAGAAATATTCTTCAAGAAAAATATTTTTGGTTCTTGTTCCCCTTCTCCACCCAATCATCTTTTTCTTAAATATTCACAGTAAGCATGTTTAGCAGCGTTTCAAATGTATAAAACAGAATAAAATCAATCCCATTCTTGAACTCAAGAACAAATAAAAACAGCAAATATTTCCCGCTCTGACGCTGGACGTATACTTAAAAGTATTTCTTTATATCTCCATCAAAAACTCAACTTTAAACAAAAGAAAAAACTGAAAATATCTGGAAAAAAAAAAAAAAAAAAAAAAAGAGTGCCCAGGGGCTAACTCATCTCGCTCACGGAGATAAACAAGAAAAAACTCCTCGAAGAAACTATAGGGGATACAGAAGTATTATTCCTTTTCTCCTAAATAGATAAGAACCAGTTTTTTCTCTCTTTTGACACCATCACTCTCCTCTTAAGAATTATTTTTCAGATCTCCGGAAGTCAATCCAAAGGAAAGTTTTGCTGAATGAAACGGCTACAAATTTGATTTTTTATTTTGTACTAAGCGTTAGAATGAACTCTTTTATGAACGGTATCGTCGAAACATAAGAGTGGCATTTCAGTAAACTAATATGAAGAGAAATAGCATATTTGGGAAAGATGCAATGTTACATTTCTATGTTTTGAAAAGTGGATCAATAATTTAGTATTAAATCAGTTTTAAGAATATTTTGGGCCAATATCAAAACAAGGGGTCTTTGAATTTGGGAAAAATAGGATAAAAAAATTAAACTTATCAATCATATTTGTAAAACGGACATATCGTCTAAGTAAATTTTTTATTCAGATGCCGTTATTTTTTTACTGAGGGATTTGTTCAGGAAAAGATATTCAGCTCTTTTACAAAATTTTCACTTCAAAACACCACCCTTCACAAAATTTTTTTTTATCTATAAGTGGGATCCTTCAAAGAACTTTTCATCTAAAAAAAGAATCCTTCAAAAGATTCATTGTCTTAAAAATACGATTTTCACGAAACTTTTTCATGTATAAAATGACTTCTCAGAAATTTAATCATTTAAAAGTAAAATCCAAATTGTCACTATATTTCAAAATGTGGAAAAGAAATGTGTTTATTTTACATACATATATCTTATTGAAAATGCATAAACAAGAACTTGGTGATCATTTCAAATGTATAGAATTTTTAGATTTTTCACAAATATTAAAAGCTGTTCATAATTTCACAAAAACAGGACTCTTGAAGAAATGTCTGGAGAGACTCCTAGTAATCTTAATAAATTGTCAATGTGCTTACAGTGTAAGTATTAAATTATATTTCTTGTATAATATTTTGATCTTTTTTCTCTATTTCTTTCTTCCTTTCTTGCTGTCCTTCTCTTTCTTCCTTACTTTCTTTTTTCTGTCTGTGTGTGAGTGTTAGTATCTCTTAACTATTCTCAGTATGCGTCATTATATAAAATATTTTGATTTGATAATAACACTAATGCAATTAGTATTTAAATGCCGCACCTGGTATAATTCATATTACTTTCAATAAAATATATTTTTGTGATTGGTGTTTTACAATGTATCAAATCATAACCAAAGTAATTTTACATAAAAGAAACATAAACTTAGTTACATAAAAAAAAAAATTATTTTATGCTACATGTCGACACACTAGAATGTTCACACGAATTTTAATTATTTATTTGTTTGTGAACAGACTGTTGTTAGATACCACTTTAAAGTTTTCAAACAAAACCCAAAGAACTATTTTTATATTATTTAAGCATTTTTAATTCTTAATGTTAGTTTTATTTAATTTGTTGATCTTTGTGATAAATAAAAATGACATAAAATAAATCTATTTTAATAAAAGTGTTTTGCAACTCATTAGTTATGTACAATAAAAAAAGACAGCTGTCGATTTTTTTTCTGAAGAGGTTAGAAAAATTAATGTAATGCACAAGGATCTTAAAAATCGAGGCTACTTCTTCTATATTATCGAGGTAACCACAGCGTCTTGAATATATTTAAGTCTCAAAATAACTTTTCTTATAGTTATAGAAAAAATCCTATGAGATTTCAGATAATTTAAAAAAAAAACTGATATTAAAGAACATTATTTAACTAAAAACAAATTCTCTGTTCCTCTGCTGAATCTGCCTCCCTTTTTTAAAGAATTGGGGACACAATACTTTTGAAACCATCTGTTCTATTTTGAATTATACTGTAATATATGTTGTGGCACAATACTTAGTATTAAAAAATAAATACTTTTTTTAATCTTCTAGAACAGCACATATTTCTAAAATTTAGATAAAAACTTTTAAAATAATAATCCTAATATTTTTACAAACATGAATATTTTTACTTCGATTTTTTTCCCTCATTTGTTAAAATGTACTAAAAACTGTGCATGGATTTTTAGATGCATGATTTTACATTAAATATGATTTTTTTTTTCTCTCATGGATGTAAAAAAAATTAAGGAAACTCAACAAACTCTCAATTTAGTTATTTTTTTTAAATAACTAAAAACTTGAATGCTGAATTCCTGAACAAAATATTAAATACACCATGGAGAACATAAAAAAAGTAAAACCTCTATTTAAATTAGCAATACTGCCTTAATATTTTTCGAACAAGCAAGTTATAAAAATATAAACAGGGAAAAAAATCATTTTAAAGTTTTCATTTGTATGGATAATTGCGCTGGATCTATTAACAAAATTTACTCTATCTCCCGATACAATAGTCATATAGGTAAAAATAAGGTGTCAAAATATTCACAATTTAATTATACTTTATGCGAAATACAAGGAATAAGAGCCATTATCAAATAGTTATAAATTAATTCCTATTGCTTTTAAATTCTATAGATCTGACATAGGTGCAAGATACAGAATTTGCACGTTTTTAACTTTACAGTACCACCAATTTCAAACAATAATTTTTGCTATGAATTTTCTTTCCCTAAGTTATGTAAATGTTGTATTTCAAAAATATTGATATGGATATTGAAAATATATGGGTTGGAAACCGTGTTAGCGGTCGGCTTAAATGGATTAGCAGTCATTTATCGTTTTAATTTTATCAGCAATTTTTTTTCCGAAATTGAAAAACAAGATACCTAGCGGAATTCCACAACAAATGTCTACAATGAGATACAGCTTGCGTAAAATGTTGTTTAATTGTTTAATTCAAAACTTAAACTTACGCAATCAAATTTTCACAATGTTTACGTATTATATTATAACGAAAGTTAACACAAAAAATAGAATTTTACGTTTGCGAGTTCAGCAGAAACTGACGTAACCGTATAACAAATTCAAGAAAATCTATATTCTTAGTTTCTTTTAAAAAGATCTGCGGTATACAAATTTTAAAAGCCAAAGAAAAAAAGGTTTATTCGGGCAATTTGTTTCTTTTTCTATAAACGGAAGTTCTCCGGAACAAATAGGGAATTCCACGGGGCCGCGGGTTTTTAGTGTTTATTCAGAGGAAGTCCGGAGTTTCCGAAACAGTAATCTTGGGAATTTTTTCGATATTTCCCATCATATTTCTCGTCTGGGTTTCCAAGTATCTTATTTAAATTAGCTTTGGAATTTTTTTGCCACTCCAGGCTCATAAAAAATATGTATCGGGAATTAAATCATTGTATTTTGTATAAATGAAATTTTTGATTGAACACATTTTACATTATAGAGCTTGCTCAACCAAAATAATTCAAATTATTAACTTATAGATAAAATAGAAATAGTTTAAATCAGAGTACTTAAACTAGAAAATCATCTATTACAACTCGCAATTTGGTAATAATTTTGTTTACTAAAATAGCTCATATCTATAATCTTTGTAAGAAAAAAAGGGGGAAATTTTAAACTGTTCTTAACATAAAACATTAACATTTCTGTTGGTAATGTGGTCTATAATACATGTTTTTTTCTTTTAGATCACATTTTTATTGCTTTTATTGTGTTAAAAAATAGTTTAAAACTTTTCCAATAAAATGACAGAAACCACATATAAATGCAATAGATACATCAAAAGATCGCCTTTTACACTGCCTGTGGTTGCGCTTTCTTCAGTATTTTTGAAATACCTGAAGACAAATTATTATTTATCATATCCTGTACTCAAAAATGTAAAACATTATGTAGAGTAATACATTAAATAAATGTATTAATTTGAAACATGGCGAAATTTCTTTAAATGTTTTAAGTAATTTGGTTTTAAAATTAATGAATTTATAAATATGTATTTCATAATAAAAATTAAATAAAAAGTACTTTTAATAGAAATACATATCTTTTAAAATCTTCAAAAAATCGTTTTTTAGAATAGATCTACCGCTAACATTTTTCTGAACAATTTGACACAAATCGCACCAAAAAATCCATAAAATTGCGCTCGTTGTAATAAAAAATGCATATTAACCGCGATCTGTTTCTAGCAAAACATTTATTTCTAAATTGGTTTTTCTCAAATTGATGGTTTTTTACACCAAGTGTATGATAACTGGATGATAAATGGATGATAAATCCAAATTCATAATATTTAGAAAATTTATATGTAACTTTATTAGATCATTTTCTTCAAATTGAACTAAAATCTAACAAATTTAACAAATGTATGGATATTCGAATGTATGGATATTCGAATGTATGGATATTCGAATGACAAAAATTACCAAAATTTTGATATTTCTATTTTGAAAAAAAAAAAAAAAAAAAAAAAAAAAAAAGAAAGAAAGAAAGAAAGAAAAAAAAAAATTTTTTTTTTTAATTACATTTTAGTTCATTATTTTTTTGTAATATTCTTAAATTTATATTAAAAACTAGAAAGTTTTAAGGGATATAGATCTTTTTAAATCATGCGCGCAACGTATATGCATTGCCAATAATTAAAAATCATATATTAAGGAATTATTATTATTAATTAATTATAGAGTATTTAATGCAAATTATGCATTATATTGCACGAATAAAATATTATAGTATTAAATAATAATAATAATAATAATAATAATAATAAATAAATAAAATTATATGAGATATAATTAGCGCAAAAATGAGTGCATGGGGTCGCTTTAAATATTTATCTCCGAAATAAAATAAAAAAATTATCTGTTTAAAAGTTATGTGCTCTCTTAATTAAAACACGTGCAATCTTGAATACGTGCAATCTTGAACACGTGCAATCTTGTGTATCCCGAAACACTTAAAATTTGTACTTCCTGTGAATAATTACAGAAACATTTTGCTTTCTCCAATTGGGACGGTCAATTTCTTTCATATATTATTTTTTATCCAAGTGACAAGTTTCCTTATATATTTTTACTAACTAGCCTTTGTGACACCCTATATATATATATGGAAGTTAATCAATGATTTACTGGTGTCACTACGCTTATTTTGAATACGCCTATCTTTGTTTCGAAAATTTTATAAAATGAAAAGAAAAAACGAACAAAAATAGTATTTTGAAAATCTATAAAATAGTTTTTTTTTTCAGCATTGTAGCTAAAAATAAATGTCAAATTACTTATGGTTGCTTTTTAGTACAATTTAATGATTAGAGTAATGTATTTAGGCTGAAATATTACTTAGTCGTAATGTACAATATAGTACAAAATTATTTTAAAACAATGGCAATTAAACACGTATCTGTCAAATTTCTGATGAACATCAATCTAAATCTACTTTCAGTATGTTGCATTTCATAACCTGCTGGAATACTCATATTCAAATATTTTTCAAATTCGATACATTATTAAATAGATATCTTAAGAAAATAAATATTTAAAGAAACATTTAAATTTTTAAATAAATTACCTTTTCGATGTTGCACAATGTATTTTTGATTGTTTAAAAATATCAAGCATTCAAAATATATAAAAATATTCTTAAGGGGTTCCACAGAAATGGTAATTCCTACAAGCATCTAAAGCGTGAAAATTTGTATTGTTGTCTTTTTCATCATGCACATTCCGTTTTCTGCTTAGACGAAATACAGTTGTATCAACAGAATTATTTATTAGCCTTCAAAATACAGGAAAAAATAGTTAATTCCAAGTTCCACAGAAATGGTAATTCTTACTAGCATCTAAAGCGTGAAAATTTCAATACTTGACTTCTTCTCCATGTAAATTCTGTGTTCTCCTTAGACGAAATACAGCTGTATCAACAAAATTATTTATTTACCTTGAAAATACAGGAAAAATTATTAAATTATCTTTAGTAAGTATTTAACCAAATCACTTCCAATTTCCAGTACCTTTATGATAAAAAAATTGTGCTCGGAAGAAAACATAATTTTCAAAATAATTTTTGGCCTATGAATTCATTTATAATATCTCAAGAATAGATAAAATATGAAAAATTAATTAATTGTGATATTAAAAGACTCCGCATTTACCTCTATTGTATTCAAACAACAAACTATAGATCCAAAAACAACAAGGAACATGCAAACACGATTTACTATAAATTGTCATGAATTTGTAATCCGATTGTGCATTCATAATATTTTCAAAAGTATTAGACGCATATATGCCCATTTCCCCATCTCCGGATGATTTAGTTTTAATGACGAAAAAGCATCAATCATGTGGACTATTTTAAACTACGTTGGGCTATCGGAATTTTTTTATTGTTGTTAGTGTTTGCATATTATTAGATATTAAAAATATTCAACTTTTCACCGAAGTGTTTGTCGTATTGTGCTACATAACAGCCTTTCATAAGTAGAAGGACAGGGTTCTATCCTATTCTGTGACGCAGAATCTTAAAAAAACATTGTCTACATCGTTAGATGTTGTAACATCTTTGTTACTGAATATTAATGAATATCATTCTAAGATCGAAATTGCAATTACATTTCAGTATTATTAATTAAAATGGGGAAAATGGTGATACACCTATATGGACTCAGGCAACGAAGAGGTTAAGCACAGTTCCAAACTGTTGCAGCTTGCAACATTTTGATATTTTCTTAAAGAAATGTATTATGTTTCGGTTATAGTCATAGAAAATTGTAATTTTTGTGTATGTATATGTAAAATGATAACTGTATCAGCAAAAATGCAAAATAATTTACGACTAGAAAATTCAATGAAGCAATTTTCAATCTTGAAAGCAAAAATGAATTGCGTTTGAATTTTAAAAGCTTATAGAGGATTTTAAATAATTACACGACTGATAAAAATTTACCTTCGAACGTTACGGCTTTGATATTTTATTACATTTTTAGAGATATGTTATTGGAATTATGTAGAAATAAATTTGTTTTGGGCTTTTTCATCAGAAATAACATTTCTATGTTAATTTCTGTTAACAGTTCTATATTATGAAAAAAATCCGTTTTCTTTCTATAGAAAATTCCATTAAAAAAAAACAATAAAATTCTCATACCTCACCCCCCCCCTTCCCCCACAAAAAAACCTACTCAAAAATTTTGAATAATTATAATAATAAATTTCATAATGATGAATTTTCTAAGGATAAATTCACTAATGTTTTTGTAAGCCAAAATGTTCACAGAAAAATAACACATACATATCTGAAAGGGAATAATATATTTTTTAAGAAAAATCAAAGTACTCTAAGCTGTAGCAATTTGTAATTGTACTTAAAACTTGTAGCATATAAAAAGTATTTTTAAATATTAAAAAAGAAAAAAACCCTCTTAATACAAGCCTTGCCAGCTTATTCGCAAAAAAGATTACATCAGCCTCACAAAGATTTTGAGTTAAAAAAAAGGCTAAGGAACACAAAACTTTTCCGAATTTAAAATGTGTACAAGAATTGTTAAAGAAATTGCTGCGTATATGAAAATTATGTTCGGGTTTAAACTTATTTTTTTACTACTAAAATAACTCTTCTAAGGTTGTCCAGATACGTTAAAAATGTAAAGACTTAAACCATGAACATTCAATTGTACTACAAATTCATCCAAATTCGCATTGTGTTCCTTCCAAGATGTCTTATTTATAAAAGCACTTGATCTTAGTAACACAATTTATATTCTTCGCCTATAAATATATATATATATATATATATATATATATATATATATATATATATATATATATATATATATATATATATATATATATATGCCAACACAGTATCTTAAGATATTGCACAGATGTAAAAAATATCTTCAAGGGAGATTTACTTTTGTAAAAGCTTATTTTCTTATGCACCGTAGAATAATAACTGCAGGTAAAAGTTTGGTCGATTTATTTAACCGAAAAAAATTTCAAATAATCCTTAGAATTGATAAAAATCGAAAGTGGAAAAAACAAGTATGCATTAAATACTTTAATGTAAAAAATTTAAATACATTAATAAAATTAATCTAGTGGAACGTGTTATACATTGGACTTGTTTAGTAATTTCAGCCTTGTTTTGTTTAACTGCAATATAATAAATTAAAATTGAGATGGCTCAATAAATAATTTTATATACTTTTTATTAATATGAGAAAATATCTCAAATACATACATTTTATTAAATAATATCACATAAAAATGGATTATCATCTCTCATTAAATCATTTACATTAAAAAATATTCATTAAATTAATAATTATGTGTAATTAAATCATTATTCATTAAATAGTATAAAGAAATAATAACAGAATTTCAGAAATTTGTAAGTATAAAAAATTTTGTTAATGTAATTGTTATATTGTACATAAACTAATATAATTGATTTATAGAATTAATGTTCCATTGATCTTTATTTTTTACTTTTTATTTATTAATTTTCAAAGTTAAAAGGGTTTAGATTATAAATGTTAGAACAGTAATATTACTATTAAATTATAGTTCAATCTAATTACAATTAAATTAATAATATTAAGATGAACTGACATGGATAAGATGGATTATCTCATTTATATATTTTGAACACCTCATTTATTTGTTAGCAACGGTAAATGCTACAGTGATATATTTTTCAGTAAATTGCACAGTAAAAAATCCACTGTAAAATAGTAGTAATTCAATAAAATAGTTACTGTAAATATTTCAATGACATATTTTTGAGTGAAATGCTCTATTTATTAAAAAAAAATTCGTTTAGATTTGAAAGTATAATAGTCAATCGTTTTTAATATGTCATTTTACGTTTCACAAAAAAGCGAAATATAACTTAAATGTCTCAAACGTAAGCAAAATCGCATTACATTAAAGGTATAAGTATTTTACCTGTAAAAACATGAGAATTTATGTGCATTTAAAAATCCTTATCCAACTATTAAATATTTGAATCATTCCAAATAATATATTTTGATGTTTGCTCGCTGAACCGCAAGTAAAATATGTATTTAGACACATTTTACTATACATATCTATAAATACTAGAAATCTGTGTATACGATACGTATTTTTCAATCCATCCATCTTTCTCTCTCTCCTTCATATTCAGCTTAAAAAGTTACAGTTATAAAGAAATAACGTTATCAATGTGAATGTATTAACTGAAAGCTTTAAGAAATTATAAGTATCGTCTTAAAACTTTCAAACTTTATTTAATAATTGAGGAATTGAGTTTCGAAACTTGCTTTATCCGGACAATTAAATTTTGGTAGATCCTGAAAAAACTCTGACTGCGTCCACTGGTTTTCATTGTAAACCAAGATTTTACAGTGTCAGAGATACACGATAATTTTTTTTTATTTAATTTCCATCAAAATACAGACTGTTTTCGATACAGAACCACCTGTAGAACAGATTTCTAGAGAAAACTGGATTTTTTAAATTTCCATTAGACTAATGAATGAAAATCGCGACCTCAGCTATACATTTCGAACTTAATTTACTAAGTAAAGTCTTGTACATTTTGCTATATGTTTGTTTATATTTAACTTCAATTTTGCGAACAAAAAGGGATAAATATCAGTTAATGTATTAAACTACTTAATATTTATATTCATATGTATTTTTAAGTTTTTAGTAAGCTATAAAATTCATTTCTAAAAAAAAACATTTTAATATTAATCTTTAATCTTTCAAGATATAAAAGTCAAAATTCCGCTAAGTAGACACCCCTATATCTAAAACAGAAAATAATTTATACTGACGTTTGAGGAATTCGATTTTTTTACATTTTTCTTCTAAAAAGAACGATTTAAAAGTCTTTAACTGAATTCTAACTTGATATTTAAAAAAAAAGGTTATTTTTTTTATCAAAGATTTAATTTATAAACTTTGTACTAAAATAAAAAATAAAAATATCATGTATAATACAGGCCAAATCATTATTAGCTAAGTTGGGAAAAATAAATTCTTTGTTTTTTAAAGCGTGATTCATTGTGCTAATGTGAAGTTATTGAATCTTTCCTGAGTCGTTAGTTCCATTTAAAGTTTGGCAAAGTTCTCAATGGTCCTTATAAATAAGATAAAGAAAAACTAATTTATAATTATAATGAAAATTTTAAATAGTTTTAACATTAATTTAATAAAACCAAATTGTTAAAATTTTTAAACTTAATTAGAGCTATATAATTTTTGAAAGGTTTTCTGCAGAAAAATTGCACGCCTTGCATGAAAGGGTGCCACGCTGGGTATCCTTCCAAGTGGTTCAGTTGGAACCACAGTCAGTCCACTATACCGAGGTCCCGGATTCGAGTCCCGCTTCGACACTTTTTCACATTGTTGGCTATATGCCTTTTAAGAAATAAAAATTTGAACTATCTCAATTTTGTATCCTCCATGGAATTCTCGCTCGTAGTCTTTATTTATAACTTTTTACTGATATCGTCTAGTTTATCACTCATTTATCCAACATTGCGTGCCGTATAAGAAGATCTCAAACACAAACAGAAGTTTTAAAAATTAATAATATCCTGACACATTATTTTTCTAAAAGTTACATTCTGTAAATTCAACAGTTTAAAACAATTTTATTAGCTAATTGGGCTTTTTTTCTGTGAAAATGGCCCAAATATTTTCAATAGAACAATAGATGAATTTATTAAACTGACCAATATTTTTGTTAAAATAGAACTAATAGAAGTTAAATAAAATAGAAGTTTTATCTAATATTCTTGAACTTCAACATTCATAACTAATTTTGTCAAAAAATACACATTAGAATATAGTGCATAACAAATATCATTTTATGCCATCAGCACGTGTTCTTTTATGCCATCAACAGCAACCGTTCAGACGAAACAACATTTTTATCGAGATATTTGATCACGTTATCCCGCATCTTCTATTTTTATTATAAAATTACAAACACCTTCTCGAATAAAAACCAACAAAGTTTTCCAAAGTAACTACACTCAAACAGACTTCCCTGAACATGCAAAATCTTAATAAGATTAGTCAAAAGATTCTATCACTTCCAATGCAGATTTAACCGTAGATTTCAAATGCCGTCGGAGAAAAAGTGCTTAAGATCTTTGATCGCACCCCAGGCGAGCTATTAAATGAAATCGCTCAGGAATTCCAAAAGAAATGGTCAACAATCCGAAATACTACAAATCTACGGAATAAAATACAGCTCTAAGCTTCATCTCCATTAATAACTGTCGGACTTAAACTGCTCTTCGTGTTAAAGGTGGGGGAATCTGAGGGGTGAGGTTCAAGATAAAATAAAGACTTCGGGCGGGTGGGTCTGGGGGTTACTGTTTGCTAGGCATCGAACAACTCCACAAGGTAGTGTCATTGAAAAAAGCATAATTGCCAATCATCAGAAAATAAGTAGTTAAGTGGTAAGAACAGATATAATGGTCTGTTTTACTTTCAATGACATTTAAAGCTAGAAACGGTTTTGGCTCTCCCTTTTTTAGCAATGCTTTTTCTTGTATTTATGTGCAATTATTATTTTTTTTTTCTCATAAACGATCGTTGAAGGTTGTTTGGCGGCAGAAATTACGGATGCCAAGCTAAGTCATAGAGTAAGTCGGGTAGTTATCGAAAAATTACATCTTTGCAACCAATAGATGGTGGGTGGGGGCCTTGAACGTTTTACTACCATTTCCAGGAAAATAGGTCTGGTAGACAAATTGTATTGTTTATGACAAATTATAGCAATCCTCAATAGTTTTTTAACAACGTATTTTCAGAAAGAACTATAGTAAAATCGTTCAAATACAAATCGCATTATCTCATTTATAGTGAATGTTAATATTTTGCTACTGTCATTTTCCCCTATGTAGGAGAACATTTTCAAAAACAATGGATTTTATTAAACTAACATTTGTCTATTAGCTTTTGGCATTTAAGCAGCATATCTCTTTCATTTAATGGATATCCTATGCAAACGAATAAATCTTTCTTAAAACTAGGTCGAGAAGATTACTAATTCTGACATATATTTAAAGTGTTTTAAAGTTGATCATATGTTAAAATATTTGATAAAAGTAGCCACGCATAGCAACATCAAGTACTTCATATTTTTCAATCTCCCATAAATAGGCTCATAGGCAACAGAAGACTACTATTTTCAAATACGATAAGCAAGATTTCTTTCATGATACTGGTATTTGTTGAATTAGCCCATTTAAAGTAAAAACATGACTTTCGTCAGATGCTTTGTAATGCCATCCATTCCGTTTATTAATTTTACGTTGAAAATGTGTTTTAATACATGCATTTAAACATGAATAAAAACCTACATATTACACAAGGTGATTAAAATAAAATGGGCTAAAATGCATTAGCAATCCCATTCATTTTAAATATCACCCTATATATTAAAACACAGCTCACTTACTCCAAAAGTTTTACAACTCAGAAGCTTAAAAATGCGTTATATTAATGCGAATAGATCACAAAAATTATTTTCCACTTTTCATACAAAACTTATCTATTTATTACTATAGCCGTTATTATTATCTTTACGTCAAATCTTTATCTCCAAATCGTCAAATTACGTTAGAAATTTTCAAATAATGGTTTGTAATCTGGCTCATAAAGATTTAAATGTCATTCTATTTACGTTGAATTAAGGCATCAAAATGTATTACCTGATTAGTTTAGAAAATAACTTTCACTAGTATTTATGAAAGTTTTTATCCTTTTGTGCAAAAATTATTTCTTTAGCGTTGCCAGTTCAAATATAAGTAGATAAAGTTATGTACTCCGTAAAAATAATGCGTTAAATTTACGGCAAAAACTGCTGGCAGCAATATCGCCAGCAGTTTTTACCGTAAAAATTGCAGTAAAATTAAATGTAATAAAAATGTACATCTAATTTTACTGCAATTGTTACGGAAAAACTGCTGGCAACATTGCTGCCAGAAGTTTTTGCCGTAAATTTAATTTTTAATAAATTAATTTAATATATATATATATATATATATATATATATATATATACCAGTATATATGATTTTTCTTCATTTTAAACATAAATTCTTTTTAAAATTAAATTTTTTCACTACATAAAAATAAATACAAAATAATTAATAATTCTTTCATAAATAATAATTGTTTAATAAAAGCACTTACCGTATTTAAAAATAATGCCAAAAAAGTTCAAGCACATTGCCGTTTTTTTTTTTTTTTTTTTTTTTTTAAAGAAGCCAGAATTTTCGGTAACCTATTGCAGAAAAGACTGAGCTATGATTGATTTAACACATGTTTTAAGAAGTAGTAATGGGAGTGATAGGTTAGCTGAAGCTTAAAAACATCTACACTTAAAAAAAAAAAAAAAAAAAAAAAAAAAAAAAAAAACTATTAAATTTACGGTTAAAAATGCTAGCAGCAATGCTGCCAGCATTTTTTGCTGTAAAAATTGCAGTAAGATTAGATGTAAATGTTTTAATTACATCTAATTTTACTGCAATTTTTATGACAAGAATTGCTGGCAACATTGCTGCGCCATAAATTTAACGGGGTTTTTTTTACAGTGTACGGTTTGTTATAAAGCAGCATATGGCCCAGCTACCCCAGCTTATCTTATATCATAAGTATAATTGTAATGCGTTAATAAATACTAAAGAAGGAAAATTTTAAAAATATATATGTTTTGTAATCCCAATTTTATTACACTCTGATAAAAAACTAAAGATATGAGCTTCCCTCTCTTGCAAATCGAGTCTGAGTTATAGGTCTGCACGGGCCGAAATTTTCAGGCCCGGGCCCTGCCCGGCTCATAGAAATAGAAATTCAGCCCGGCCCGATAAAAAAGTTAAAATTTCAGCCCAAGCCCGACCGACACTGAAAAAAAATTAAATCTCGGCCCGAAAGAATTTCTACAAAACTTTGTTTTTACACCCATTTGGTTAAAAACTTGCCTCTTACGAGAATTTCTGACCGAAAATATTTATCTTAACTTTTTTTATGTTTATAATCTTCTTATAGTTAAATCCGCAAGCTACGATATTGCAATAGTACTCCGGGCCCTTGCAGATCTCTAGTCTGAGTCAATAATTGTGTCATTAATGGAAAAGAATGTTGATACAGTATATTTTCTTTTATGAAGAGATATATAAGTTTATTGGCCCATTAATGTTTTAAATGCTCTTTGAACGAATTTTTCGCTATGAGCTCCTGATTCTTTTTAGTAAAAAATATTGTGAAGTGCAAAATAGAAATATTTTTATCGCAATACCGGAACACTATTTGAATATTCATATACATAATGTTCTTCGTATGGCAACAACTGGTTATTATTGATATAGGTCTGTGCTTTCAATAAACGTATGAAAAATGAATAATCGATTACAAATTGAGAAATTCATATGTATTTTTAAAACTCGAGTTAGCAATATATTTTTTTTTATCATTTCACTTATTTATTAGGTTATTTAAAGAAATACAGTATCAAAGTAGAAATGCAACACCAAAAATGCTTTTAAAATATCCATATAATACTGGTTTACAAAATTAAACTTTTTATATATACTTTTGATGAAACACCCATTTTCTTATTATAGTACCTCTAATAATGAAAGTGCCATTATTCTGAGATTAAAATTGACCGAATAATAGATGTTTAAAGTTCGAGCGTATTTTTCGCTGCAAGTTAGAGGTCATTCACAAATTTAGTAGAAAAATAATTTTGTCAGATATATTAAAAATGGTTAAGAGTAAAACTAATATTGCAATAGAAATTTTAAATTTTTAATGCGTTTAACATAATAATGCAAAATATACAATTTGTAATAAATATATAAAAAGAAAAAAAACAGAATTTTTGATAAATAAAATCATGAAAATTAAAAGCCTAAATTCTTTACAAAAGATACTTATTTTAAACATTTATTAGATTACACATAGCATGCAAAAGTTGCTTTATGTCATGTTTGTTTTAGTTTTTGTTAATTGATTTTTATGTATTCTGTACCGCTGAATCCGAAATTGACCTTCATTTTTTACCATCACGTAGAGATTTTTTGCAGATCGTAAATTTTAAAGTTAAAAAAGAAAAAAAGAGAAGATTCTGTACGGGACAAAGGGACACATTCGGACATAGGGCAGATTAGGATAAAACCTCTGTCTCACAATATCCATGGAGGGGTGGGGGGGGGGGCGGGGAAACGGTCGTTCATGGATTCTTAGGAAATTACAGAGATGAAAATTATGAAGAAAATATTACTTTTTTATTGAAAAACTATCATGCAATGGATTTGAACATATCTATGAAGATACATTTTCTTCATTTACACCTGATTTTTTTTTTCCTGAAAACCTGGGGGCCGTGAGTTACGAGTTGGGCGAGCGTTTTCACCAAGACCTTAAACTTTTCGAAGACAGAAACAAGGGTTTTTGGGGCAAAAATATGTTAGAGGTCTACTGCTGCTATATTTTAAAAGAAAGATATTACGAAAATTAAAAAAAAAAGAATCAAATCAATCATTCCTATTTTTTTTCTTTTTATATATCATGTATCTATTCATTTAAGTATTTAATAAATATTTTTAAACTAAACGTGAAAGATTTTTTTTAACAATTTTCTCGTACTCCATGCACAAGAATCTATGAAAAAATACATATTTCGGCAAAAGTAAAAAACCGCGTAAACCAGTGTATTTTAGGTAGATTTCGTATGAAATACTACCTATTGCGATCGCTCCCATGTTGGAATTTTTGAAAATTTTTTGCAGATCTACACCGATCGCGACCCCTAGACCCCAAAACTACCATTAGTAAAAAAGTCTATCTATCTATCTATCTATCTATCTATCTATCTATCGGTGTATATCACTTTCTTCTGTACACGATAACTTCCATAATTACGCTCAGATCTTCTTCAAACTTTTACATAAAATCAAGAGACATAAAATCTCAGTCGAGTTCGTTAATGGGCAAAATCGGACCAAGGGGGTGGAAGTTAGGAGGGTTTTTGTGAAAACAGAAAAAACGCGATAACTTCTAAATTAAAATAGATATCAAATCAGTTTCAAGTTTATAGTACTTCTAAAAAATGGGCCAAAAGTTTATGCATGACAGATTTTTGATAAAGTTAAAAATGGGCTCAAGGGGCGAAAAAAAACGAGTTTTTGGGAGAAAAAAAATCATAACTTCGTCAATTTATTAGCTATCAAATCCAACTAAATTTTTTATAAATGTTCTCAAAATTATCTAAAACTTTTGTACTTACAAGTTTTTCATAAAAAAAACTTTTACCGATGAAAAAAATTAAAAACGAAAAGAAAAAGGGGGGTGGAAAAAGAAAAAAATCCATAACTTGATCAATTCTTAAGCAATCAAATTTAATTAAATTTATTTTACATCTTCTCAATAATATCTACGACTTTTATATTAACAAGTTTTTCATAGGACCAATTCTTATAGCAAAAATAAATTAAAAAAAATAGGAGTTAGAGAAAAAAACTCAAATCCAAACTGCTTATATTCTGAATGTTTTTTAAATTCACTTTTGATTTTAAACGCATCAAAATGGCAGATCCTCCTGTTTAGGAACTGTGTAATATGGCGTATTAGCCAGTTTTTTGATAAAGGCAGAATATTTTTCAAAAAAGACTGGCAAAAACGGTATTTTGAACAGAATTTCCCAAAGTGATGATTGAAAAGTTGAGGAAGTATAACAAATTGCATTTTTTCTGACTCATTTTTAAATCCATTTTTGATCTCAAACGCATCCAATTTACAGGTCCTCTTATATAGAAACTATATAATGTGACGGATTGGCCAGTTTTTTGATATAGGCAGAATATATTTCAAAAAAGGCTGCCAAAATGGGCACTTTGCACAAAATTTCCCAAAGCCATCATGATTAAAGAATTGAAGATGTATTCAAATAACAAATTGGTTATTTTATGACTCATTTTTAAATTCGATTTTACTCTCTAAAGCATTCAATTGACAGTTTTTTATTATTTAGGAACTATATAATGTGAAATTCGTCGATTTTTATGGTAAATGCTAAATATATTTTTTAAAAAAGCTGTCAAAGTGGGCATATCGCACAAAATTTCCCAAAGCGATCATAGTTTAAGCATTGAGGATGTATTAAAATAACAAATTGGTTATTTTATGACTGATTTTTAAATTCAATTTTGCTTTCAAACGCATTTCATTGACAGTTATTTGTTATTTAGGAACTGTGTAATATGCTGCATTTGTCAGTTTTTTGATAAAGGTTATATTTTTTTAAAGCTGTCAAAGTGAGCAAGCACTTCGCACAAAATTTCCCAAAGCGATCATGATTTAAGAATTAAGGATGTATTCAAATAACAAATTGGTTATTTTATGACTCATTTTTAAATTCGATTTTACTCTCTAAAGCATTCAATTGACAGTTTTTTGTTATTTAGGAACTATATAATTTGCGTATTGATCGATTTTTTAATAATATAGTCAGAATATATTTCAAAATATGTTGTCAAAATGGGCATTTGAGCCGAATTTTGCTTAAGATTATTGTGATAAAAACCAGTTCTTACATAAAAAGTAAATTAAAAAATTTTCAAAAGCGGCCAAAGAAAATTATTAAACTGGATTTATCTACAGTCATATTTTATTTTTTGTTGTTGAAATGAGCACTCTTCGAAATCTACCTCCGCCTATAGGCCAAGCCGACAGGGATTTTTTTACCCCAAAAATAGCACTTTATCGCTACATTGTAAATTTTAGGTAGCTTTCATTACAAAAAGTAAAAAGCTACCTATTGCAGCCGTCCGGAGGAAAGCACTTTCGGAAAATTTTGATATATTTTCACCGATCATGACCCCCAGACCCCAAAACCACCCTCCGTTCAAATGTTGACATATATACAGCTCATATTCAAAATATTAGAATAATTGAGAAAAAGTAATAAGAAAAAATTATTTGTCATTTATTTAATTTTTATACTAAGTAAATGCAATTAAATTTCTTATAAATTAAATCTGGAATGTTTAGATAAGATTTTAACATTTATAAAATATAAAATACAGCACAATAAATTAGGTATACAGCTTCCTTAAACACACCAGAATATTAGAATAAAATTTAGATTGGTTCAAAATATTAGAATATTTTATTTTACGCAACAATATTACCTTATGAATATGAAGTAAATGGTAGTTAATATTTTGTAGCATCCCCTTTAGCTTTCATAACAACGTACAATCGATCTTGCATACTATATACAAGGTGTTTACAAATATTTCTATCAATATTAGCCCAAATAGACTTTATACGTGCCACTAACTCAGTTTTACTTGAAGGAGGATTTTCTTGAAGTTTTTTCTTCATTATACACCATAAGTTTTCGATGGGATTAAGATCTGGTGAATTTGGTGGCCAAGGAAGTACCTTAATGTTGCGTTGGCGGAACCAATTCTTAGTTGGCACCGAGGTATGCGGGGACGCTAAATCTTGTTGAAAGATGAAATCATCTTCAAATAAATCTTCTGATGATGGAATCATGTAATACTCTAAAATTTCTTGATATATCAGAGAGTTAACCTTTTCGTAGACGATGCATAACTTTCCAGGTCCTTCTGCACTCATACAACCCCAAACCATGACACTAGCAGCAAATTTTTAAGGCAAAACGTTTAAGGCATTCTTTATCAAATGCTTCTTGCTTCATTCTCCAAACTCGAATACCTTGATTACCATATGAAACACAAAACATACTTTCATCACTGAATAATATATTTTTCCAATCTTCATTGCTCCATAAACGTCTTGATTTACACCAATTCAATCTTATACGCTTTCGTCTTGCAGTCATGAGAGGTTTTGTTTTCGGTACACGAGATTCAAATTTAAATTTATGGAGACGTCTTAATGTTTTCGATGTAGAAACTTCAACTCCTTCTTCTTTCCATTTTCGGTGCAAGAATCGCACACTTTTAAAACGGTTTTTCTTAACTATACGCTTCAGTTTCCTGTCATCTCTAGCAGATGTTTTTGGTTTTCGGCCACCATTTCGGCGATTATTTTGAAATTTTCCAATTTTTGAATATTGTGTTAGTATTTTACTAACGCTCGATTGCGAACAGTGTAAATAATTCGCTATAAAACATTGATTTTTACCGTGCCGATACAAATCAACTATACGAAGTTTAGTAGATTCAGGAATATCACTCACACGGCCCATTTTAAGACGAAAAAGAAACAAACTGCAAAAAAGAATACTGATTTTAAATAAAATAGTCTGAATTTAATCAATGATGCCACCAGTTAAGAATTGGTAATAATTAAAGGGGAATTAATGTGAAATATTCTAATATTTTGTACCACTTGAATAAATATTCTAATATTTTGACTTTTCAAAATATTTTTTTTGCAATTAATCTTTTCAAAAATGATATTAAATTTAAGATAACAAGTAAGTTTAATCAACAATAAGTTCTTAATAAAAATATCGTTTGCATATTTTCATTAAAAGACATTAAATTACCAAACGATATTTTCAATTTCTAAAAAAAAGGTAATTATTCTAATATTTTGAATATGAGCTGTATATATATATATATATATATATATATATATATATATATCTGATATTTGTCATGTGATAACTAACGTATTTATGAACCGATTTGAATGAAACTTGATATGTACATGGTACATACAAATGTCTCGAGCGAGTTCTTTGGTCAGCATCATCCGCCATTTTGTTTAAAAATGGCGGCCATTTTAAATTTTAAAAAAAATTTAAAATTTAAAATCAAATGCGAAAAAATTAAAAGTTGAAAAATATTTTCCTATTACGTGTTAGAACTTAAAACAAAGATTCCAGAACACTTTTTATTTTGTCTATATCTTAAAAAATGATTGAGTTATAGCACTTTGAATTTTTCTTATGGCTGACATTTTGAAACGATCTGATTTTTGTCACGTGAGAACACGCGTATTTATGAACCGATTTGAATGAAACTTGGTATGTACATAGTACATATAAATGTCTCGACCGAGTTCGTTGGTCAGCATCATCCGCCGTTTTGTTTTAAAAATGGCAGCCATTTTAAATTTTTTGAAAAATTTAAAATTTAAAATTAAGTGCAAAAAAATTAAAAGTTGAAAAACATTTTTCTTTTACGTGTTAGAACTTAAAACAATGATTGCAGAACACTTTTTATTTTGTCTATATCTTACAAAATGATTGAGTTATAGCACTTTGAATTTTTCTTATGGCTGACATTTTGAAACGATCTGATTTTTGTCACGTGATAACACGCGTATTTATGAACCGATTTCAATGAAACTTGGGATGTACATAGTACATACAAATGTCTCGACCGAGTTCGTTGGCCAGCATCATCCACCATTTTGTTTCAAAATGGTGGCCATTTTAAATTTTTGAAAAAATTTAAAATTTAAAATTAAATGCAAAAAAATTAAAAATTGAAAAATATTTTTCTTTTACATGTTAGAACTTAAAACAACGATCCAGAACACTTTTTATTTTGTCTACATCTTAAAAAATGACTTTCTTTATTTCGTGTAGAATAAAGTGTATTCATGAAGATGGATTTGTATGAAACCGTTTATATGAGTATGAGAACTCAATTCCAAGCAGAAATTTTGCTGGGATGTAATATTATTTATTTATTGTAATAATATTTATGATTTCCATTTAATATACTTGCGTTTGTTTTATAACAAATAAATATGATTTTTTAACAGACCAACAACAGTCTTTTTTAACAGTCTGTTCATTTATGTGTTTTCAGAAAATTTATATAATTTTCAATATGGAGCATTTGTTTAATATCTCTTTTGACCTTCGTTTTATAAATAAATCCATATAAAAATTTAATGAATATAATACATATAAGACCCATACAGTAATATAAATAAAATGAATCTAATTTAAAATGATATCTCATCATTAAGTTATTTCTTTGCAATTTTCAGTTACTTTTTGGGGGGTTTATTATTGCTGTTCTATTTAATTACAGCATAACAACAACATAAAAATGGAAATTCATAAAAAACAAATTAAGGTATAATTATTCATGGATAATTTAGTGAAAACGTAATATTTAGAATTTTTTTATAATTATTATTTTGAAATATGCGCACTCACCTGGCTTTACTTTACTAACATACTCCCATGTCAATACCGTCTGACACTGAGCAGTAGTAATAAAGTTAATATCGTTTCAATACATATAAAGAATAGCAACAAATCTTTTTCAATAATAAAATTACATTCAGGATTTTTTTATGGTTAAACTATATTTTTCGAGAAAAAACATCAAAATTAAAAGTTTTTTTACTCAAATATTTCTTCAGTACTCTCTAAAACATATGAATTATAATTAATATTAAATAACTGATAAATAACTATTAATTGGTGCTATACAAATTAAGAACCTGCTTATATTACATAATTCTAAAATGTATCACATGATTTATGTTTGAGAAAATTCGAATAAAATTTCAATATAAAAATTTGCACATTCTTACAAATGAACTTTTCATTTTTATGAAATTCATTGAAGAAAAAAGACATTAAAAAAAAAAAGTTCTACAATGTTCTACCATTTTCTCAAAAATCAATAAAACGATAAGGACTAAAAATCACCAGAATTTCGACAGAAATGTTTGCTTTTTTGGACTTTATTCAAGAATGTTGTCTGATTGTAATTTACTCTGTATTCATCTTCTCTCTTTAAACTTTGATATAATATCTCCAAGGTCTTTAGATTTTTTGCAATTGGAGAACATGATGATAACGTCACTTTTTTATTTTTCATTTTTATGTGAGAGATAGTAGTATATACTTTGTTATCACTGATACTATTTTGAATAAAACTTTGATACATGAGCAGAAAATAAAAAAATTGTTGAAATGACCCTTTTTCTAAAAAATGACGTTGTAACTCATTCAGTTTATTTTTCTTTTATCGATGTTTAACTTCTGCTTATCTTTTTCTTCATTTATAGATTAGAAGCAAAGAATGGCTGATAACTTAAAGTGCTCTTTTTATTCATACCCTTTATTTATCATACGTTTTAAATTTACATATTAATTAAAGTTTCATGTAAACTTACTTACTTTTCTTTGAAAACAAACTACTACATATCAAATATTGTCTAAATTCAATAAAATTAAGAAATTCATAGTAATAATATAGTAAATAATAAATTCCATAAAATTTCGATTTTTATGTTCCTCGTTATTCCAAGTAAAAATAAATGAAATATTTAAATATAAAATACGTAAAATAAATTAAATTATGAAATTTTTAACAATACCAAATTATTAAAATATAATATTAAAATGTAAAGTGAGCCGTTTTCTTTTGAGTGTAATCATTTTTAATACAAAAAGGTGTTTAGAAAGTTCATTAAACAATCGGGCAAGTAAAATTTATTAAATGACTGCGCGAATACGATCATAAATTTCTAAACTGGTTAAATTTTATGATTATAATTTATTCTTATAAATTTCACATGTTTCTAAATATCCGTAAGAGTAAGAAAATGAAACTATATTGAAAAGTTTCATGCAGTATACTGTTAAATGCATCCATAATATTCAAATTTATCCGTTAATTAACCTTTAAATGAACCAGTTCTTCTCTAATATATATATATATATTTAAAACAGTAAAAAGTTATTTGATACTGCCTGTATACATTACTTTGCCAGAAATAAAGTGTTTAATCTGTATTATCGTAAAACTGAAATTATATCCCGTAACGTTACCATCATTTGAATATTATCAACATGCATTCAAGAGACTTGAGAACAATAATGTGCACAATATCATGATCAGCTTTTATCAGTTTTAACTTTGTCTTGTTTCTGAACAAGAAGCTATTAAATCTAACACATGATATTTTATATCCGTTATTGCACAAGAATTTTTATCACTGTCTTAATACTTTCAGTTAGCAAAGGAATGTTGAAGCAATATTAAGCTAATTTTAATTAACATTAGAAACAATTTTGCAGGTTGACATTTTCATAGTGTATGAACATAAATGAGTACCGGTATTTAATCTGTATTTTTGTATTGGCAAAACATTAAGAATTAGGATAAAAGTGAGTACATTATCAGACATATGCTAATATATTTGCAATATAGATAATATTTTTAAATGCTAAATTGATTGGTTTTAAAATATTTTAATATTTTGAGCACAAAATCAATTGTTCTCAGTACTAAGCCAAAAAAGGAAAAAAAAGTATTATTGGCTAGTGTTCCTTTTTTATCAGGGCACATAGGTATTTTAAAAAAGCAAATTAAAATTGCTCTTTTTAGTTCGTGTTTGTCCATAATCTCTAATTCCACAAATGAAGAGTAGGGGAGAGAATAATCAAATAATAAAGGCTTAGAACATAAATATAAAAATATTTTTTTAATATTATACTTGCCTAAGAAGGGTTTCTGCTTTTTCCCACATGCATAATCTTATAACGCTCGACATTAAAAGAAGAATAAAATAAAGATAAATAAAATAAACAACGATATTTGATGCAAAGGAATTGGTGGCGGAACCATTTAAATAAAACAGTCCCATTTCAATAAAATAGTCCTGTTAAACGAATTTAAAATATTAGTAAATAACTATGAACTATATGAATAAAAAAATATGTATATAATGAATACATTGCTTAAAAAACATTTATAGCTTTTTTAAATAATCATTGCTAAATATTGAAAATTTCAGTACTAAACCAATAAGCCTGTTTATTGTATTGGTAAATGTATTGCATAGAAGAATAAACAAAGATTTTGACATTCCGAACGCGTTTATTTTATTTTTATTTTAAGTAAATGTCCAATTCAAGCAGGAAGAAAAACATTTGTGAAGAATTGCTAAAAAATGTGTAAACAGTGGAGAAAATGAAAATATTTGTGAAATAATTGAAAGAAATTTTCATCACACCATACCTTAATATAATTTCCAAATTCAAGTATAAGAATCAGTGATTATCCTCCATCTCTAAGAAAAAAGAAATTTAGATTTATAGTTGCACAAAGTGCATCATAGGGCTTCAAATATCTTGAAAAACTCAAATAAATAAATAAACGCATTCATAAAAGAAAATCGAAAGAAAATTTTGCATTACAAAATTCTAAAAAGAAATGTGGAAATGTTTAAGTGAGATATGCAAAATGCCTGTTGGGCGTACAGAATGCGGTTTAAAATTGAATACTCTTGAGCAATAAATTGCACACCTTTCTTGTGCATGAAGTAATGTAAGCGCTTTTGCTAAGTAAATTTATTAAAGCATGTTTTCTGTGCGTACGAAATGTGGCTAAACAAAAAAAAAGTACTGGCATGATGACACTTTTATTCTTCTCCAGTTACATCAGAAACTTTATCGCCTTCTATATATTCGTTTTCACAATCCCTGTATTACACCTTTAAAATTTTCCACTGTGCATAACATTGTTGAATGTCTTTTTCTGTCATCTTGCTAAGAGACAGTGTTTCTTTTCTTTTGGTCAATTCCATGCTCTAAAAACTTGCCCACTTCAGCTTCGGTTTCATCTTTTAAAATAAATAGAAGTAGCAGAGGACTACGTCGGGAGAGAACGGTTGATTACCGAACTTGGAGATAGTTTGCTTTTCACAGAGAAAAGCAGCCTTCGAAGAGAAAGTGAAACGGGCTGGCGCATTAAAGGATCCAGGTCTAGACAAAGGATCCAGGATTCCATGTTTCATGCAAAATCTCACGATTTTTTCTTTACATATTCTTGACAACTCTGCAGCAGCTCGGAACATCAGACCACGATTTCCTAGAATCGACTGACAAAGTTTTGGAACGGCCACGTCCGTTTTTGAAATACAGGGTTGTCGTGGTGCTCATCGTCTTTTTCTGTTTCTAGGCAGTCTTTGAACTTTTTAAACCATTTAAAACTTAAGTGTGCGATAAACATTCTTGTCCATATACTTCTTTTAAAATAGCATAAGCTTCTGTTGCAGTTTTGCAAGAAACAGTACAAGAAACTTGAGACGAATCCATTGTTCCTTATAAACACTCAATGTTTTTCGAGACCAGTCACTAGTGTACAGTTCATGCCGCGAAAATACTGCTTCCAAACAATAACGGCATGTGACCTTGATGATCATGCAGGGGATGGATAGATACCGCATAACAGTGTAGAAGAAAGTTTAACTGCATAACTCTTGTTCTTTACCGGTGGCATCACCAGTCCGGTTATTAAATAAAAGCACCTTGTAGTATATAGCTACACAAGAAGTAACTAAGAGACATTCTGAGAAGTAGTGTGCTTATATTTCGTAATGGTAAGGCTTCATATTGGTGTCTTTTCGTTTGAAACTTAAGGAGTGCGTTGAAAAAAGGTGTAGGAAGGAAAACGTAATTGTCCTGATCTGTTTAAATATTCGAAAGCAAAAATGTACGGCATGAAAACAGCAGTTACAAAGAACACCGAATTGCTGCTTTACCGAGTTCGTCATTTGCATTTGTTTCACACAAACTAAGTCCTTGTAAATCACATTTAACATGTTTTACCTCATAGTGCATTGGCGGCTTTTTCTATTATTTTGATAAATTCTCAGTGCAATGCCCGACATAGCCTTATGATTTTCGTGAATAAAATTTCGATCATCATGAATCCACTGCTTCACTGATTTCCGCGGAAATATCTAAATTGTAATAAATTATCAAAGAACGCATTGTCACCAATATTGCGGATTTCTTACATGAAATCCCGTCATTTTTGTCGATTTTTTTTCCTTTGTAACAAAGATCTATCGAAACACTCAAAAAGTGGATCGGTGCCCTATATAATAGAGCAACATAATCCCTCAGTAAGTTCTTCTGACTGCGAATACTGCGAATAGTGAATCCAAGATTTGGTTTCAGCATGATGGAGCTACTAGTGGTTTCTTGGGCTTGTTCAAAACTCACTATGATAAGAAAAACTTTGTAATAGGCTTCCCGAATCACTATGGGCAGGAACATGCTTGACTTTCTTATACACAAGATTTTCCCCAATCAGATTCTTTTTATGTTACAAATCATGTCTACATGGATCGATGAAAATACGTAGCAGTGAAAACGATAATAAAATGTTTATAGAATTTTTTTCTACCTCATGGCCAGCCACTTGAGTAATATGCTAACGAGTATGCTTAAAAATCACTAAAGACACTAAGTTAACTTATTTTCTTTTTCATTCTGCGATTTTGAAAAATAGTGCATAATTCAATGACTATTAGAATCATATAAAAATTTTACATTTGCGAATTCTTTCTTTTGATCTTACTTTTTTAAAATTATTACTTCACTAGAACAATAAAGGTGTTTATATACCAATTGATATAAAGAAACCCCTGTTATGTTTAGCTGTAAATAGGCTTTTTAGATCTCTCGAAGATATAAAAAATCCAAACGTTAAACAATCTACAAAATTCAGTCATCCATAAAATCCTTATCGGAGCAATCTCTCTGTGAATGAATTCTTATTCTCTTTTATTGAAAATGGAAGACCTGAAATACTAAAAACATTCATTATTTGAAGTTTTGCCTTTATGCCAATGTTAAACTGCCTATTGACTCATCTCGTATTATAAGTTTACAGTTTTAGCTTTCGCGGTTCTTTTATTTGTTGCTAAAATATACAGATAAGACAAACCTAGCTTCTTAGAAAAAATAATTTTTAGTAAAAAATAAAAGCATTCCAATGTTTTATGCTTATGATAAATTCATTTATTCTTCTGCTGAGTTAGGACATGCGCGTATATTTAGATACTTTACACTTCGTCTTTTAAAAGATTTTCGGTACTAACATAATAATTGAATTTCAATTTTGAAATTGCACAATATTCTACTTAAACGCATATTTTTAGCATTATTTTGGTATTTTTTTATACCAAAATTATTTTGGCATTTTTTATACGAAAATTATTACCTGCGATAAATTCACAAATGTTTTGAAGAATAATTCTTTATGTTCATTTTCTTGTTTCAAAATTTCCATGGAATAAAGAAGTGACAAACTGTCATAAAAATGTATCGTGTGTATTTGAACTGATGGTTAGAACTCCCAAGGATCATAAATTTGTTTTTATTATTGAGATGAAGTTAATCGGAAATGATCACTAAATATCTTATCTGAACTGTATTATATCATAGTTACAAAGCAAAGATAGGAAAAATCTCGTGCTCCGGTATCGTCCTTAGCTGTAAAATGAAAATTTAAAGTACCGGAACGGCAACAAACAGTTATTTACGGTACAAAAGCAGCACACGGTTACAACAAAAGTACATAAAAGTATATGCACACTAAGAAGATCCAGGGTCCATAGCAGTTTTTCTCACAAGACTTTGACCAGACTCATATATTTAGAGACACCTTATCCTTATTTTTCTCTGGATGCTCAAATGCATTATCTCTCTTGGCCTCTCAAGGTCGGATATGTATGCCCAGTCCGATTCAAGTCATATTTAAGAAGTTTGAAGAGAAGTTCAAGTAACTAACAGTTTGTAGCAGTTCAATGTCACGAACTGTCCAGTACTTGAGATTTCTTCAAAATTTAAGAGTTCTATAACGTCACAAAGAAACTCAATACTAAATATATGTACTCTTGAAAGCAATTTATGATTTTATATCCTGGAAGTTTCTATCTTATGCTCAAGAATGGATCTTTTGTGTAGCTTTCCTTATAAAATTCATTACAAAATTTCAAAAAGATATATTTAAATTAAGGAACTATGCACAAAACTTTACAATGTATTACGAGTTACAAGACCTCTCTGTCAGACACATCTCTGCTCTCACTGTACGCAAAAATGAATTATTCTTCACCTAAAAAACATGGAACATAAAAAATAGGGTGTAAAGGACACATTTAGATTAAAGTAAAAAAATCAAATGATCCAAAATCATACCAAATGTTCAAATGTTCCTCTTTCATTGATGATAATCAATTGTTACATTTTCAGGCAGATCTAGATGAATTTTTATTTTCAGTTATTCCTAATCATATTATTCTATTTAGAAAGCATCTCACGGTTTCCAAAACGCTCTTCTTCGATACTTTTTTCCTCCTACTTCTTTGTCTTATGTCAGAACGTAATATCCACACTAATGAATGCACTCAATTCAAAAGTTTACACTCTTTATTTTAACACAACAACCGCGGGTAATTATACAAAAATTTCATAAAAAATATTTTACACCAGAATTTTTAGTTAAAATATTTATATTATTTATTTAAACTATTTTAATTCGGAACATACATAACTTATTCTGTGAAGAAATTTCTGGTTTTAATCGACACTTATTCATTTGGTACGGGTCAAAATGACCCGTCACAGCGGCTCTAGTATTAATTTCGATTTATATTTTTAACTTGTAGTTTTATTTTGAATCAATAAAAAGAATTGGACTAAATGCCTGAAAAATTAATTGTTTGTCAGTTCAACCGTTGAATTGGAATAATTTATTCAAATGCGATTGATAGTGTTACAGTAATGTTTAAATAACCTTATATTGTGACCATGATGACTGCAGTTTTAATATATATAACAGAGTGTTGACACGCACAGGTAGTGACACAGCAACTGTATTTAGAACATAGAAGAAAAGATTGTGTTTCCTTTTTACAGATAATTATTGCATCGATTTTAATAACAGCGTCTATTGAAGAAGTGGATGTTATCTATACATGGCTAATAAACACGATTTTATTTATAGCTGCAATCTACAGCGGTTAATATTAATGTTTAATATAATTCACAACAGATGGCAATACTGACTCAATTTTTCATGCAAAGTTTTATATTTGGATAGTTTCACATCGTTGTTGCTAAAATGAACTTCGCCTGTTTTATGAAATTAAAAAGGCTGGAGACGTGGAATAGATTTTTTTACAAAGGGTGTTCGAATACTATACAAATTTTGAAAAATTGACAAAACTTAGAGAAGTATGTTATTTTCTGCTTATTGCGTATGTAAAAAACTAGCTTTTATTTATTCAATTATTTATTATTATTATAATTATTATTATTATTATGATTATTATTACTTAAAATGATATATTCTACCATCTGAGAAAATATTTATAAAATCGGATCTGTGAAGTAAAAAAGGGTTAAACCCTGTTATAAGGTGCAATTGCATTCCACTGCAAAACATAAACGTCATACCTTTTGACCTAAATGTAGTATTTATATACGATTTGCGTCATTTTCTTCTAAAAGTGTGATTTAATAAAAAAATAATAATAATTTAATTTAATTTTGTATATATATATATATATTTACCTGGGAAATAATTAACGTTTTTTTAATCGAAAAAAAATTACAGTGAAGAAATTAAAAATTGAAAGAAATACTGAATTTAGGTATAATAGAATTAACTTTTCAGGAAGCTCCTGGAGGAATGTTCTTTTCCTATTACATATTTATTTGTTCGGTCAAATTAACTTTGAAATTTATATTGGTTTTGCTTCTCATTTGCAATTGAAAGTCTAATTTCGTACCAAAAAAATTACCGTTGTGATTTCAGTGCAATAAATATGACGTATGTATTATGAGGAGATATTGTTTTTCTGGCGAGATTATTTCAAATGTTTGGAAATACTAGAGAGCTGATTTGAAATTAAATATCGATATTGAATTAAATGATTTTGAATCGCGATTCGGATCATTAGGTATTTCGAGTCTTTTTTTTTTCGAAATGAAGTGGAGTGATCCAGAGTGGTTGTCGTTAAAATTGCCCTTTTATGCATCGAGCCATAAAAAGAGAGATAATAACGGCCATCTGCATATTCTTCGATGGGATTCATTTCGATCAGAACGAAGCAATCGTTGCACACCACCAAGTATCGAGTGCTCATACCCCCACCCTACATTTGTGTTTTATTCACGTTTTTTAGTTTTTCAGCACCCAGTTGCGATGCCTATAAAATACTACATGCAATGACATATCAGGAACTGTAGAAAACACGGACACCAAAACTTGGCTATAAAATTGAAGGTTTTATGTTACACTATTTCGTTAAGTTATGCATATTAAAAGGAAAACTGGAGCCGTAAAAAGGTCGTTTCTGCACTTTTAATATTGCAGCTTGTAAGTCGCTGGGGTAAGGATAATGAATTCTGGTTTTTAATGTACCTTTTCCTTCCAAGCCTTCGGATTGAAGAGTAACTAGCCTTCCCAGGGCTGGCGGCCAAGATATATAGGTTCCCGAAAACGTCGTCCTTTATTGCCTTCTAACGAGTAATGCTTATGCCTTTTGTCATAAAACTCCGGGTGATTTAATATTTCGCTGAATTCTTCCAAGTTAAGGCAGTGCCTTGATAAAAGAAGGAGCGAGGGGGATTTTATCTTCCTTGCGTCGCAAAAGTTATTTTCCCAAATATGTTTAATATTGTTATAAAATTTTACCCATTCCGCATATACAATATTACACCAAAGATACCGCTGTTTGCACAAAGAAAAGGGGTGGCTGCTTTTTAATATAAAAGACGTTACTCTGATATCGTTTTACACCCCCACCCGCTCCTTATATTTTTCATATCTTACTCCACTGCATATTTCCTGCTTTCAATGAAGGATAGAGAAATTGATTCTTTTTCAGTAGCTGCTAGAATTCGAAACAAACTATTTTTATAGCATAGAACTGAAAAGTCCAATTTCGAAATTTCATATTTGAATCGAACCTTTGGCAGATTCTATTTACTAGAGACGGATTAGCCTATTCGCTCAATACACTTCAACTTAAACCTACAGGGGCTCTTGAAAATGCTATATTCTAATCAGAGGATGCACTTTAATTGAAGATTTGAATACTTTCTACAGTTCAGTAAACATAAAAAAGAGTCCCCTTTCAAATTAGTCTCCCCTGACATAAATATATTGAGATTTATTTTAGCGATTAACTTTTTTGGAATACGAAATTTTATTAAGATAGGGTTTGTGTATTTCCAAAAATTTTCACGTTATAAAATTGTTATTTGGAAATAAATTGAAAATATTGATGTTTTTATTTTTTAATTTAAAATACATCATTTCATAAATATAAAATGTTATTTATTTCATTTAAAATTTATTATAATCCATTTAATTTTATAATAATAAAGAACTATTACATTTGAACTTGTATTGAGCTACAATTGTTTGAGATGATTAAGGAAAGAACATTACCATAGAGTGACGGCATTTTTTAAAATTATATCTAAAACCCGGAACTAAAGTGTTCACTTTTTCTATGCCGGTCTTTGCAAAATTTGTGAGTATTCTTCAAATATGTTTAGACAACATTTATTGCATAATATAAGGTTATCACAGTTCCTTTAATTTCACACAATCGTGCTGCTGAATATACTAAGAAATAATAATCTTCAAATATCAAAATTATACACTGAAAATTAAACTTTATTGGCAATAATTTTTATTGTTTTTTAATAGAATGGCTTTTAAAAAATATGCATCAGTAGATTTTATTCGTAAGATTTTATCCCACACACAATTAGAATTTTATATTTCCTTAGCTATCTCCAGGGAGAAAAATTAAATCCATACGAATCCATTAAAATTACTAAATGAGAGAAATAGTTTGTTACTCACCTTTTTAATGTGATTAATATTACTTGCTACTTTTTAAAACTTTGAGTACATTAATAGTTATTTTTCCAATTAATGAATGTCCGAAATAGCTTGAAACTTGCACTAAAGTTCACCAAATTACGATGCATGGTACATAATTCTATAATTCATAAAATACTGACCACCCCTTGTATTATTTAAAAACACAATTGCCTATTCTTAATATACGCAAAACACACTTCATCGAGTTCACGGATGAAAATGTAGGACTAGTTAAATTTTGATTTGCATATTAATACACAATCGGTCTGCCAATCATATCTCGGTGGAAATACCCTAAATGATCCCAATGAATGATTTCATTTTTTTTTTCAATGCGGGTCTTGTTACTTCTACATTTTGTGGGTTGTGTTTCGGTCCGATAGGCGGATATTTTTTGCTGCTGATCGGGTTAAATTCTATTTCTTGTTGAAGGTCGCATTTGGATCCGATTGACTGTTACATTTTGCTTTTGGTCGGGTAGACTTTTACTTTTTAGCTGCGCTTAGCGCTTTTGGAACAAATTAACGCATCATTTCGGGTTTGTTCAGTTTCGTATTGGATTTTCACTCTTGCGAAAAGGGTTCGGGTTGACCCGAGTTTGATTGCTTTGAATCCTTCGATAAAATCTGCGTTCTTTTTCGCGATTCTTTGAAGAAATTCTCTGGAATCTTTTAAAGACATTCGCTTTTTCCGCGATTTTTTGAAGAAATTCACGTTTTCTTCAGATGCTTTCACAAAATTTGAGTTTATTTATTTTTTTTTCGACCCTTTGACGAAATTTGTGTTTCTTTCGCAAGTCTTTAATGGAATTTGTCTTTATTTAATGAAGTTTACCTTTTTTCGTGAACCTTTGAAGAAATTCATGTTTTTCGCGCTTCTTTGACGAAAATTGCACTTATTTGCAGCTCTTTGAGAAAATTCGCGTTTCTTCTGCGATCCTTTAAAAAAACTCGAATGTTTTAAGTTGTCCTGGGATGAAATTTGCGTTTTCTGCAATCATCTGAAGAACTTCGCATTTTCCTTTCGCAATTTGACCAAACTCGCGTTTTTTCGCGGCCATTTAACCAAATTTGTGTTTTTTTCCGCAATTCTTTGGCAGAATTGAAGATATTTTTTGTGAGCGATTGACGAAACTGATTTTTTATGGAGACCATTTGTCATAATTCGTGATTATTTTTACTTCCAAATTTTCAAAGAGATAAATATTTTTAATTTTCGGAAAATTTGGAACATAATCACCAGTGTTTTTTTACAATTTCTTCTAGTCCTCCAGGTGTAGGCAAACTCAATGATAAAGCTCCCAGTTTTTCACTAAATTGGGTTTTCAGGTATTCTCCACAGATTATGTCTTGCAGACAGTTGTATTTTAATATGCGAATTGTGTTTTACTAATCCTTGAATTTCTTCCATGAACTCGATGAACTTTAAAGATCTGTGCAACTGCCTTCCGATGTATAACCCTCCTTCTAGTGATTTTTTTTAATATGTTTCACCAATTGTAAGTTACTGAATTTTAAATTCAATCAGTTTATTTTAGGTCACCCGTTACATTCAGTAGTTATGCGATGATGGTTGAAAGCAGCATTTAAAAAATTTAAAGCTGACTTCGATATGTCTGTTAGAGATTTACCGGGCTGAAATTTCCAAGCCCAATTTGCTCAAATAAATTATTAGTCTGGCCCAGTATAAAAGGGGGGAGGAAGGGGGAACAATATAAAATTCCAGGGGTGAAACCGCACTTTTTGAACATTGATAATAAACAAAACTCAAATTTTCTTAGGAGGACATATTATTCATTGTTCCGGGGAGAATATCCTCGTTGAGGCACCTTCTGCATTCAACACTACTCATAAAGCACTCATATTTATGCTTATGATTTATTTTCAGATTTTGTTCGAAATTCATTAATACTGAAAAATAGTAATATTAAAGATTATTTAGGCAATTGTCGTAATTTTTGGCATATAATCTGCGGATTAAACAATTATTATCCGACCCAGAAAATTTTCAAAAAGGAATGTAACTTATTAGATCACCGTAAATACTTGTCTCGACTCACTAAATAAAATTTCTGGGTCCAAAAAGAATTGTTTGATCCGCGGATTATACGCCGGAAATTACGGTATGTACATAAAAATATGGCAAAAACAATCATATTCAAATGAAAATCCAGCAAGAAAATTAGTCTAGAATTTAAAAAAAAAAATCATATTTTTTAAGCTCTACAAAGAAAAAAAGTAGATTTTTAAAAATGCTCCTCTGTAACTTATCAAAAAAATTTCTAAAAAATTCTCTAAAGAAATGTACAACACACAAATAATTTTTACGACAGAAACAAATACCGATTTTAACAAATAAGTAAGATGCTAGCGCAACTTGGGCTAGTGGCAAAATAAATTAAAGGAGTGCACGAGTCGCGGCCGAGCCAGTAATACTGATCATGCTATCTAGTGCAGGGACGGACCTAACGTTTAGCTTTTATTCTGAGCCGTACCCTGAGATGGAAATTTTGGCCAGTGTAGAACTCTTAATAGCATGAAATCCAGGCCAGTATCGACCAGGAAGAAAAAAAAAGTCTGGCCAAAGCCAAATTTGGAAAAAAGTAATCTTAGAACACGGCCCATTTTTAAAATAGAAAAGACCTAACTCAGTCCAAATATCGTGGATTTAAACTCGAGCTTCGTCCCGTGTCATTTTCCGATAAGATGCAAAATGTCGTTTTGCAAACGCTTTATTACCCAAGGGGGGTGAGAACGATCACTCCTTTGTCCACTCCCCCTCTTAGATCCGCCTTTGCATACGAACTGGTTCGATCCAAGACCGAGCGTTTAGCTTTTATACCGATCAGAGCCTGGACTTGTAAATTTTAGTCCATGTAGACATGTCGGAAGAACAAAGTTCGCCCCAGGGACGACCTAGAAGAAAAAAAAGTGTGGTTCGGTCCAGCTCTGGAAAAAGAAAGACCTGACCCGCCCCGGTTCTGAAAATTTAAAGCTCTGAACTAGTCTCAGCCTCGTGAATTAAAAATGACGCGGCCCAGTTCGGGCCGCGTCATTTTTAATTTACACAGCAGTTTTTAATTTACCCCATATTTGTCTAATCTCTTTTCCGTGCGGGAATTGAAAGTCATTTTGCAGACACTTTATTGGGCTCACCCTCCCCCCTTTAGGTCCGCCACTGGTTTCACAGTATTTATTCATGCCTAAAGAACGCAGTATCTTGGACCTTTGTAGTTTTTTAAATCACCGATTCGATTAAATATATCATATATTAATATTATTTAATTAAAACAAATTTTTACGTGATTGGTTTATGTAAACAAATTTTGAAACTATGTTAAATCATAGACCCTCTAGACACTACGGCAAAATAAAACCTTCAATAATAATGGTAAATCATCCGAACTTATGGATGAAATGCTCTGCATATAATCGACAAAATACAGCCGTATACAACCCGTATGTATATTGGAATGCGTAAACTTTAAATACTTTTACTGGGAAGTTGCAAGGAGGGAGGAAGATGCGGTGAGAGATTTTCCTAATCTTGTAACGATTAAATAGATACACTGTGCGGTAGCTTTTTATTAACGCGATCTGTATTTTAGTCATATGTGTCAATTACTAGGATTGGCAGATTCCCTGCCACTGATCTAACACATCATGTTTTGGAAGTTCGGAGGTAGTGAAATTTATTATTATGTTAGCGAATATTAAATCATTTCTCGAAAATAACAATATAGTCACAAGCTGTTAAATTGTGAAATCCATCAGTGTTAGATTCCTAAATATACTTTCTAAAATGCGTAATGAGCGTACAGGTGCATTATCTGCATGCTGATAGAGGTTTTTTACTTATTGTTAACATATTCATTCGGTTTTAGACAAGATATTCATAATGCCTCAGATCTCAGTTTAAGTTGAACGCCTTAGTCTAAAAAAATTTTATGATAATGAATGAAATAAATGTAGAGCTATAATAATATCCATTCAAGGGATCAAAGCGTTTTATATATGCATTGAAATAAAATCAATATTGAAATACTAGAAGGTAGCCCGTCAAAATGACGTGTTTCTATTTTTAAAAGGATGATAAAACATTATAACAATTTTGGTCAATCATAACCACTTTAGGCTTAAACAATTTTGAAAAATACAAAGATTAAGCATGAGGGAAAAATCTAAAAAAAAAAAAACAGTAAAAATCTGCATTTAAAATTATAACAAATCTATCTGGTGGATGGGGAGGGATTGTAGTGAACAAATGGTAAATGCATAAATTTTAAAAGAATAAAGTAAGGTAAAATATCAATTATAAAAGAATACATTGTGAAACTACAGCCAAAAAATATTTTAAAATACTGAGAGAAAATAATAAAAATATCCAAAATGTATAGAAAATTTTCTCATTTTGGCCATTTCCAGACGAATATGAGAGGGTAGCCAAATTATTAATTGAATGAGTAAAATAATGGCATAGAATATGCAGCTAATGAATTTCACTCACAAATTACAGTAATTATTTCACAAAAAACATGCAAATTAACATGCATTAATAATGCGAAATCTGCACTAATAATGCTATTTTAAAACATTTGTGAATTAACTATTTTATATCATTAGCTAATACTTAAAAGAAAATACTTTATAAGATCGAAAACAAATGTCAACAATAAAGAGAAAATAATCGTGATTCGTTATGTGACAATGAAGTCATTCATGGCTGTAAAAAATAAATAAATAAATAAAGCAACACGAATATAAAAATTCTAACAATATTGTATTTAAAACGCACCTTCGCTTTTCTTAAATAAAAAGTTTTAATTTACTGTTCAAAATTTGACTGTTTTGCTGCACCGTCATTACACAGCTTTTTTAGAAAATGATAACTTATGATACCGTATTATACTGCTAAAAATTTGACCCATTTGTTGCAGCGTCACTCCATAGCTTTTATAGAATATCTCTTTTATGACCAATGAGAATGCTCCATAACACAGCAAAGTAATCGTTTTCTATAAAAGCGGTGGAGTGATGCTGCAACAAATGAGTCAAATTTTTAACAGTGTGAATATTGTGTTTGAAACAGGGAAAAGATTTCAAAGCACAGTGAAATGTAGTGACGTCATTTACAGCTCAAACTGTAAATCTGACAAATGAGAACGCTCAATTACGACTCTGGAACGTTTGCATTGGACCAAAAAAAAATTGATAGCCTTTAAAATTGGACATAACTTTTCACAATGGAATTTGTCATTGGTCACAATAAGTGTTTTTTCTCGTGGATGGGTTGACCCCGGAATCGTTATACACGGAGGGATTTTATATATATAATTTGTACATGACCAAATTTACACTTTCATTTTATCATAATAGCATCATATATTTTGAAACATTGAATTAGATGCACTTCGTGTAATTTAATATTATTCCCAGATAGTTATGAATTTGGATGGAAAAAATTGAAAATTAAGTATGAAAGGGCGATTTAGAAAATATTCATGCTATTTTACACTTCATAAATTTGATAATATTATTACTTATAGCAGAACAAATACAGCAATACAAATAATTTTTTAAGACGTAAATAAATTATGAGTTATAAAATGAAATAAAGCGCACTCCCATTTATCTGATTTTAATGACATGAAATGAAAGAATTTCAATAGTGCCGTCATGTATTTTTCGACGAAATTTTCATAAAGAAATCTATCTGACAATCAAATGGTTAAACATGTGGGGCAATCCTTTTATTCGATTAACTTAAAACCTTGTAGCGATGTTGCTCCTGCAAGTTATCTCTTTAACACCTGCATCACGTTCGCGTAATATGCAGTGGTTGAAAGCCCTTCCAGATTGTGAGAAGATATCTTTGAACTCAGCGGGATATCAAACAATTTCATTTCTCCTTGCAGCGCATTCGATGATATGTTAAACGTCGAGTCAAAACATATAGGATTGAATTACTATTACTATGTACGACGAAAAGGGACTTTTTTATTATTGTGTTATTCCATTATCTTCCAGGAAGAATATTATTAATATATTAAAGTTCTGATTAAACGGTGTTACCAAAAATATTTCTTAAAAAATTTTCATTTTGATACATTTTCATTATGAAAATAAGTTTACCTATGAACAATCTCTATCTCATTCATGAATTTCATTTTTTTTTCCGAAGGTACACTTCTGAGTTCTTCTTGAGTCGGGTGCCTAAAAATTCTCTTTTTGATAATCACGAAACTTGTGCCGTTTGCAATATATATCAAATTACATATATTTTTTACCAAGTCTCTTAACAGAAACGGACCCTAAACTTGAATGAAAAAATCAATCTATATTTAATCCAGTTATGGTAAAACTGTCTATAATTCTAATATGAATTTTATCTTTTAAGTAGCGAAATAAATAATTTATATGGATATTTTTTTTCATTTGAAATAATATTCTGAAGATTGCTTTTTCATAAAAATCAGTTCAACCTGAAACAGAACTCATAAACAACACAAAATTTAGAGTCAATATAACAGGACAAATCAGAAAAGTAGTATCAACGTGACTCGGCTACAATTGCAGATCACTTCGCATGCCAGTTAAATTGGACTGGATGCAGGACTCATCTTCACATATGCTGGTCGCAAAATAGAAGGCATCTTTTTTGCGAACTTCTTTTATGTAGAAACAAAAAAATCATTGGGAAACAAAACATTTTTTCCTAAGTTTGCCAATTTTTTCATAAGTTAAAATCTATTTTAAGGTACAATTATCACTTCCTGTGTTAATAAGCGTATCGCCAGGCATCTTCCAACAGCATTTTTTTTCTCTTACACTGTAGCCCCGTAGAAAAATCTTAAACATATGTATAATTTCCAGCATGTGCTTGTACTTATAAATTACTAAAATAAACAATTTTCAATGAAAGTCACACAAATAAAAACAATTTAATGCTAAATTTCATTTTCTTCTGAAGAAAAACATTACATAAAGTCAGAAAATTTAAGAAAAACCACATTTTTTTTTCTTTTTCAAAAGCACAATAGGAATATTTGATATCTAACAGAAACCTAAAATAGCGTAAAACTGTTTCTCTGTATTTCTGGAAATTCTTTACATAGACGACATGCGAGATTTCCCAATTCTACTTCTTCGTGTGATTCGGCAAAGGAAATGAACAGGTGAACGACTAACTTATAATTTAAAAAAAAGCGTAAAATATCCATAACAATGAAAACTTGAGTGAAAATGTAAGTGTATTTTTCTTCAAAAATAAGATTTCATTGGAACTCTTTGAATTTTTATTGATAGAAAAACATTTAAAGAAATTTATTGATAAATTAACATTACTTTAATTGCTAATGTTAGATAATTTATGTGGATATCTATTGATAACTTGAGGTGAGAAATGAAAAAAGTGTATACTAAGGAGGTTTTTAGAATACAGATTGTAATACTGAATAAAAAATTATGTTTCCGCTCACATACATTTATAATAGTTAATAATCGTAGTAATCTTTAATAATTATTATTACAAAACTTATTTATTAGTAAAATACGCGCATAATATTTGTGCTTTTACAAAATGCCATATAAAACAAAATGTAATGAAATACACAAATTATTATTCTAGTATTAACTAAATTATAGACTATTGACTTTAACATACATTAATTTATTCTTCAATTATTTATTAACATATATTAATTGTTTCAATTATTATATTTCAATTATTTCTTATTAAAATATTTTAAACTAGCTGACCCGCCCGGCGTTGCCCGGGTCCGTATTAACAATATTAAACGAACTTGAAATTTGTATGATTTTATCAATAACTGGAAGCATGCAGAAATGCATTGTCTGAAATACGTCGCAGCTGACTTTGTGAAAAATCGGTTTTAAAAACAACAACTAATATTAAGCTCTAGAAATACTTAAAATGAGCAATGAGAAACACGGGAGGGAACATGTATCCAACGATTGCGTTAGTTTCGTGTTAAAGTGTTGATATTTACCCGTAAAAATCACTGTTAAATCACGTAACTAATTATTTTTTTCGCATAGAAATCCCAAGTGAAAAATTTTGAATTTCAAACTAATTATATCATTCTTAAATCCGACTATACCGTGAATGAATCGATACGCGATGATAAAAGATTGGTATATAGTATTATAATTTCAGAGCCATTTAACAAAAGTGTATATTTTTAATCAAAGCATGCGTAATGTTGACTCTGTGGACAAATTCCTAACCGTAAACTTTTGTACCATAACCATAATCTGTCTGTAACCTAACTGCGACTTAACATTACCCTACCGTAACTTAAATATAACATAAATGTAACCTAGCCGTCACTTTGAAATATCAATATAGAAGCATCATTTAAGATTTTGCTTGAAAAGTTAACATTCTTTCGTTAATGTCTTAAAATCGTCTGCACTCTGAAATCTATATTTTAGACTAATATTTGTTATTTAAGTTTTCGCGCATGATTTTAAAAGAATGTTTTCATAAATATATTTTATATATTGACATAGAGTTATTAATATGTTGTTAAATTAAAAACATATTTTCATCTACGTTATAAAGTATTAAAAAGTTCTGAAAAAAAAGAAAGCTTTTAGTAATACAATTTTTAGTTCAAATCAAATGTTTTCAATATTTTATTTAATTTTATTTTGACATTTAAATTATTTCGAATTTATCAATTTCAATTATTTTAAAAGCAAACATTTTTTAAAAATAAATAATATAATAGAAAAAAGACCATTTTAAAAAATTACTATTTCTTCATAAAATACGCTTCAGCTGTTATTCAATTCTTTCAATTCGTCTTATTAATACAAAATCCCTTCCACATGCTTTTGTTTGGGACATTAATATTTGAGCGATAAATGGTTTAATATTGCAACTCTTTTTTCGGTTTACTTCACCACCACCTATCTTTTTCCTCCATGGTTTGCAACCGCTGTGATAAAAAATCATTATTTAAACTGACAGTTTGCCAGTCTATGAATTTTAAAGGTCTGTTCCAGCTTTTTAAATTATTTATGCGAAAATTTTATGCAACCAACCAACCATAACTAAATGAAGAGAAAAAAAAGAAGAAAAAAGGCGATTTTTTATGAGAGTGATCTTTGGAATTTAATTAATTACTCAGTTAATAAATAGAATTTCGAAATTCTGAAGCTCAGGTGCATCAGGAGAGATATTGGGCTACTCTCATAAAAATTTTGAGCTTCGTACGTCCCATAGATTTTGCTAGCCATCGCAGACACACACACACACACACACACACACACACACACACGCAGACAGAGCGATTTGTTATTTTATTAGTATAGATAGTTTAATATAATGAAAAATCTAAATATTTATTGGTAAATAAAAACAAAATACACGCATTATTCCGTACTTAGTTCCGTACTCAACAAATAAAAGCGGAACCTTTATAAAATCACTACTTTGTCTGTCTGTATGTACGTCTATCACACTCATTTTATTCATAAACTATGAAACATGGAAAGTTCAAATTGGGGGAGTAATAAAGACAATAAACCCACATATTTTCATTAACCATATTTCATATTAAACATTTACAAGTATATTTCGGAGGGGGGGGACTAAATAAAGTACTTTAAGAAAAAAAAAAACTTTTCTCTGTGTATAGTATAGGGTATCGTGTGAGAGCTTTCCTTACTCTGAACTCAAAAACACATTTCTTTTAATTTTGGATAGTACACTGGCTTCCAAAAGTTAAAGTACAACATGTTTTTCAAAACTCACCAGAAAAAACAATGGCTGTCAGATTAAACGTCATAGTTTTTATGAATCAAAATATTAAGCTTTAAAAAAACGTACGCAAAAATTACAAGTACCATTTTTATTTTATAGAAAAGAATAGGTATTTGTGATTGAGAGAAAAATATGCAATTATGAATCTTTCGTAATTTCGCATGTGAGTTTTCTTGTATTTGAACTATCTGTGTCAGTTATGTTCACAACTAGCAGTAAAGTCTAGAAGTAGTCGTTTGCCCGATTCATTAAAATGGCGGGTGGTAGGATGGATGGAAATGGGGTTGTCACAGGCCGATGCTTCTAGATGACTCAAGTGTCTCGCAGTGCAGTCCAACGATTCTGGGATCAGTATAAATTCAAAGATTATGTGTTTAGAGTACATGTTCCAGGCCGCCCACGTGTTACATCAGCTGGAGAAGACCAAAGTGAACATGAGACCTGAAGAGAACATATTTCCTGGACCAGACAACAATGGGTTTCTGTACTCTTTACAGACGAGTCCAGATTCCCACTGGAGAGCGATTCGGACGTCTCCTGATCTGGAGAAAACAATGCACTCGATACCATCAATCAAACACTGTCGAAATACACAGGTACAGAAACGGTAGAATCATGGTTTGGGCAGTAATCTCACTTGGAGGCCACATTGACCTGCATGTGTTCCATGAAGGAACTCTAATTGGTGCGAGATATCGGAATGAAATCCTTGATTCATACGTGCTCCCGTATGCCGGTGCTATTGGCAATGGTTCATTCTAATGGATGTTAAGACGAGACCACATCCAGCTGTGGATGTTGAGGATTATCTTGAGGATCACGGTTTGGAGAAAATGGAATGGCCAGCTCGCTCTCCAGACTTGAATCCGATAGAACATCTTTGGGACTATCTTGGAAGGCAGGTTGCGCCTTTAAGTCCTCCTCCAGGTTCATTAAATGAGCTGGAACAAGGCTTGCTCCATGTCTGGTCAGCTCTACCTATTTTGGGGTCCGACAATTTAATTGAGAGCATGGAAAGTCGATGCCGCCAATACATTCAAGTCCGGGGTGCACATATTCCGTATTAGAATGAGTTTTTAATGTTTTTGTCACATTTTACTGCATAAATCTGCGATATACTGATTTATCCCAGAATGGTATTTCCCACATGTGTGCTTTTTTGTTGTAATTTCATTCATACGTTTAACTTAAGTAAATTTCTATGTCGCATTTAATAAATAACAATTTAGCGCACATTTTCTCCAAATTTGCTGTTTCTATATTCATTCATTTGGTAATTAACCGCAAAAAATCGGTTGTACCTTAACTTTTGGAGGCCAGTTTATATTTTCAGAGATGTCATTAAAAATGTAGTGCAAAAATATTGTCCCCCTCCCTCTAGTTCCTAATCTACTGAAATTAAAATTATGAAAAAGTTAGAGGTAATGGACATTAATTTAAACCTTACAGAAAAACTATAGCATCACATAGTTTCGAGAAAAGCGCTTTTTTTCCGCTACGCACGAATTTCGAGTTACGGGCATCCAGCAAAATTGTTGAGGAGTGCTGAAGTTTCCTATCGTAGCAGAAGGATAAAAGCATTTTTGATAATGATTTTTGAAAAACAAGTCTCAGTAATTCTTCGCATTATTAACCATTAAAGACACTTACCGTTTGGAAATACATATCAGAGGCGATGTATTAGATGTACCGTCGGCTTTTAAAGTCTAAATTAGGGGCCGTGCATATATAACGTTATCAGTTGTTGATAATTTTAAGCCCCCTCCACTATTACGATATCATACGTTATCATACATCGAATCTGCCCCTTTCCATGATATCGTTATCAATGTTTGAACATGAAATTTACATTTTTTAAAAAATTTCTTTTGTTTGGGGTGATATACAAATATTGTTATATACATATTTTTCGCAAACATTATTGATTCAAATCCAGATAAATGAATAAAATATCCATTTGTATACGAATTTATATCAAATAACACTCAAAAGAAATAACTAATATTTAAAAGTATTTGATAATAGCTTTTTACAACGTAATGTATTCAACAGTAACGATGACTTCTTCAATTTACCACCTCGCACTGGTGGGGGTAGAACTTCATAACAACAAAGCAGGTGGACAACTTTCTTTCTCATATTTTTATTTGTAAATAAAACAAGAATCATTTCAAATATACTTCACATTTGGTTTATCGAACTGCAGTTTATACATGCATATACATATGACAAAAGAATATTAATGCCAAACGTTGGGGTATTACATATTTTGGAATTAAATAAATTCATAATCATTTAATGATTTAAAAGTAACTTTGCATTTCCATAAAAATAGATAACAGACTGAAAAAATTACAAAGTATTTTGATCTAAATTAAAGCTACAGATAAAAAATGAAAATTTTGGTTGGATAAAAAATGATAACGATATAAAAAGGCACTCCACCCCCCTCCTTCTAGAGATATATTTTGATATCATGTGCCAGACACCTATTTCCCCAAACATAATAATGTTATATATGCACAGCGCCTAACTAGTTTTAATGATATATTTGTGTAATGCAGTGTCAAGTAGGAGTATAAAAGCGATAAACGTCAAATCGTTAAAAACAGAATCATTTAATTAGAATTAATGACATAAATGTTATAAGACCCTCTCTTTACGACTTCTATGATATTTTGCGACCTTCTTTTAAGCAAAATTCCAAGTTTAAACTTTGAAGACGAATTTTGTTTTAGCTACACTGTAAAAAGAAAAGATTTTACTACACTGAATTTATTTTACTGTAATCTCAAAAGAAGTTTAAATAAGCATTACTTTTATTGTTAGCGCCAAATTAAGTTTATCATAAACAGTTTAGGAAAAGATTAAAGAAAAGATTTATACAGAATAGCAATATTTGATATAACTTAGGTTCCATATCTCTTTCAACTTTTATGGTATCCTCATTTATAGTTTTGTAGAGTATATCGAACCCTACATTGTATAGTTAAAAAAAGAGAGAGAGAGAGATTTTTATAATGTTAAATTATGGAATATTGTAAAAAAAAAAAAAAAAAAAAAAAAAAAGAATAAATAGTAGCCTGAGGATTTTTTTGAAGTTGGCAGTAACAGTTTCTATGTTCTAAAACATATGTGCAGCAAGTTCCATGCAAGTCGATCAAAAGGTGATTTGAATAAGGAACATACACTTAAGGGTGTATTCCTATCCAAACTGCATTTTTTCAGATTTATTTTTAGATTCATTTTTGCTCTCAAATGCACCAAACTTTCGAATTCTCTTATTTAGAAACTATACAAGGTGCCGTGATTATCAATTCATTGATAAATGCAGAAAATGTTGCAAAAAATGCTGTCAAAAACGGAGTTTTGGATCAAATTTTCCGAAGCGGGAGGTCTGCGAACGAAAAAAAGGGTCACGCTGAGAAAATAATTGCGTATAAATCAAATTCTAATTAAATCAGCGAAAAATTACATCACACGGCACCTTGTACATCACTTCTAAAATCCCCTCAGCAAGATTCATGCTTCTACTTTTGAAAATGTGTCCAAAATTGTATCTGAAAATTTCGAGCTGTTGAAGGTGGAAAATCATTTTTTCGAATAGAACCTTAAGGAACGTCCTTTATATACATAGATGTTTCGTCGTGTTAAGGGATACGATAAGTGAAGCATTTTTTAAAGCATCAAAATGTCAAGAATTTAAGGGAAGAGATCACGTTGAGCAACCAGAAAATATAATAATTTAACTATTAGTAAAAGCTCTGTAGTTTCAAAGCCAAATAATGGAATGCAACATTTTTTTTTTCTATAATTTAATAAAGTATTAATGATAAAAAAAACATTCAAATATATATATTTTGCAAAATTTATTAATTAAATTTTAATGACAAAATTGACGTTTTAAAAATATGAATTTTCAAATATACATTTTGCAAGCAAGATTTTTAAAATTCTATTGCAGATACATATTTAATATCGCATTTATAATTACTTATACTATTATATTTTACACTGAACCTAAATTTAAAAGTATATTCAAATTCATTTACATAATTAATGGTTTTTAAAATCATATTTGTTAAATTTGGTTAAAAGAAAATAGGTCTATTTATTCAATAAAAAGTTTTTTATTACAAAACTCAGTCTAAATTAAGGTTCAGAGTAAAATATTGTAATATAAGTAAATATAAATGCAACATTAAATATTTATCTGCAGCAATTTTTTTTTTAAATCTGGCGCGCCAAATGCATATTTGAAAATTCATATTTTTAAAACGTCAATTTTGTCATTAAAATTTAAGTAACATTGTTAAATATATATATTTGAATGTTTTTTTTAACTATTAGTTTTTTATGAAAGTGTAGAAAAAATTGTTGTATTCCATTAATTGGTTTTGAAATTACAGAGCTTTTAATAATGGTCAAATTATTGCCATTTTCCGGCGCTTAACCATGCATTTGATAAGTATAATAATGAAAATGTAGCATAGTTTGCGATCGATTACCATAAAATTTCCTATATAATTGGAACTAGCACTCCTTTAATTAAAGAACGTCACAATGAAAAAATTAGCAGTTTTCATCATACACATTCAAAGGTATTATGTATTATGTATCAATTCTCTTAGCTTGTGCAATTGTAACAATCACAGATATAATAGTGAATGAGCGAACAGTACTATAAAAGAATTACGTCTTACAAGATATTACATATTAGGCAAATCAAATGTCAAACAAAATGGAATAGAATGGAAATGGAAATGGAAAATAATGTACATCTTAATGTCAATGCATAAAGTGCTTTACAGAGCAAATTATAAATATGAAAACTAGTAGCGTAGCTTTTGGGGGAGGGTGAGCTCAAACGATTTTGCTTAATCTAATTGATAACGCTCAATGATTAAAATAACCCTTATTTTCCTTGTAATAGTTCTCGTAGTAAACTGATTGACCCCCTCCCCCGAAATGTTACTCAATTGGTGGAAACAGAGAGACAATATTTATCAGAAATATATTGTTCTCTTTTCATTGGGATAAGGAATCCTTTTGTACCTTAATGAGTTAAAATAAGTTAAAATACCGTACACTGAAGTTAAATGTTCAAGTTTATTTTTTAATGTAGCTGCTAATTTAAATAATAATTCTAAAACTGAATTATTTACAGTATTTTTTTTTCTATAATAACATAAAAACATTATAGGTGTAAAAAGGTCTGAAAATGTGATTTCAATTACAAATAATATTCCATTAAATAAGATAATTTATTTAGTATTATTACTATTCTGAGAAGCAGTCTCATTTTTATGCCCAATAGTTACTTTTTATTATTAGAAATAGAATAATTTTATTGTAATATATATTTTGATACATATTACAGTTGTGGCTATATTAGTAATAAGTTTCAAAAAATACCTCCTGTTAAAATTGAATACTATAGTGATGTTATTGTATTGATCATGCAAATTTTGTTATGCAAAAGTTTGCTGAAATTCTAAAACTACTTCGGCATTTTGGTTTTAGTACATTTTAAAAGACTTTCAGCCACATTTATGAAATTCATTTTTTAAGCATTGGTTGCTATAAACCATAGTGTCATTTTACGGAAAATTTAAAAGGTATTTTTTTAAGGTAAAACGACCGAATTCTCGTTAAAGATAAAGAAAACTTTAAAACCATACACTGTCACCTAAATTGTGAGATTTAATAAAAAATTCATTAGCATTTGATTTTGTATAGATTCAGACCCACAAAATCTTACTTCTTGGTTGATTTTCTATATACTTGAAAAAATTGTTTTTATAGATTAAATGAGAGATTGTTTATGTATGTCTATGTGGTACAATCGTTTATTCTTTCTTCCTAAAAAAAAAACCTAACCAGGCCCTTGTAATAAACGTAAATCCTTACTATACCAAATATCAAAATTTTAACTGGGAACTCAACGGGAACCTACCATATCATAGGCCTGTATATTATAAGTATTTTTGCTATTTGAATTTTTTAAAGTGATTTACTGATATAAAGATGCCTAATAAATAATTCATCGAAATTAACTTGTACATTTGTTTTATAAAAAATATCATGCATTAGTTTTATCGAATAATAATTCTTAAAAGAAGCAACGCCCTCAGACGAATTGGCAAAAACTGCATCATGAATCACAACTCTCGTAATTTTTATAGAGCTCTACGATTCAAACCAAATGACTTATTGTAAATAAAGTAGCACGAATTCTTAAATGCTCTACATTCACAGATTTGGAATTCGAGAAAAATGACACGCCATGTATTAATCTTTCCACAAAGCCTAAAATTAACTGCTAGGTATGAAGTTTTCGCAATTCTTCTTCAATTTCTCCAATTATTTCTCTCTTCATCTGCCACTTCATACATTATTCTTCATGCCATACATTCTAAAAAAATTACAACGGCTGCATACAATATTCTACAAATTGTAAGGCATAAAAAATACTCTATTGTCTCTTCAACAACAAGCTAATTTTCTTTATTTTATACTACTGTTACCTTCGGAGATTAAAAAGTTGAGTCTTGCATTTTCTAATCACACAGTTTCTTGTAATCTCGAATTTCTTTTTCAATCATTTTTTATCGCGGCAGTTTCTGGTAGGCGTAATGCCATGAGTGACAGCTGCGAAAGGTTTTCATTAGCTTTAAACTTCATCTGGAAGACGCGAGTTCAATCTATCAAACGGATCCAAAATGAAAATTGCAAGGAGAGACAGCACCTCATTAACTAGAGATACTAACAGATTGTCTCCTTTTCATACATTTTTCTTTCTTACATAGCTATTATCTCAAGTTAAATTTTGTTTTTATATTTTCGATAAATTTAAATTTACCAAAAGTGAAAAACCTCTTCTTGGGTAAAAAATTGTTAATACGATAAACTTTAAATAATTACTTTTCAAAGAAAAAGTTATGAAGAACAGCAACAGTCTCCTCGAGAATGATTTTTAAAAATTTCTTGTTGTATCTTTTGAAAAAAAAATAATAATGGGTGTATTTGAATATGAAATCAAGAGTTATTAAAGGTAAAAAATTTTTCACGTTTACGTTTATAGTTTTAATTCTTGACGTTATATCAATTTTTGCTTTTTACAAATATTTAAATTGATGTAATCATATGTAATAAGATAGATTTAATTGCAAAAATAAAATTCGTAAATATTGAAGACAGGTAAATCTGAATTGTTAGTGATAGCATTTCACTATCTAGAGATACTAACAAATGATTTCCTCTTCGTACACTATAAAAAAAGAAAGTATTATTGCACTTAATTTCGGTTTACAAAATGCCTAAAGAAAGTTAAAATATGCACTTTTTCTCATGTCAACACACGTTTAAGTGGTTTAAAATATTAAAAATGGTGTTATTTTTCCACTTTAAACAAATTTTACAAGCTTTATACCAGTTCTAGTGAAATGAACCACTAATTGTAAAAGAAACAACGCGCCATTTGAAATGTTCTGATGGTTGTCATGTTTCCCGGGTAAAAATTTTATCAGATTTTCCTATTAATTTTCAGTAACGATGACAATGAAAAAACTGTAGACATATTTCTTATTCCTCTTTTTATCGATTTACAGCTGTGATTAATTTAATTTGCTTGGAAAATTCGAAATCAAAGGTAAACAATCAAAGAGAAATGTTCGTTGATGGCAGCTGCCGCTTAGTGTTCTGTTTACAAAATAGAATACACGTGACATTAAATCCAAGATATAATAAAGGAATGGTTTATGAAGTGAAAGAAACTGCTACTCTGCATTCTGTTGAATTTTTTTAACACCAAACAAAGTTTGGGACATTTTTGAAATACAGTAAGTGACGCATATTTATTTTTAGTTTACGTATACAATCACGCTAAATTCTCGTGTTTTTGTGATGTATTTGTTTTACGTATCTCCTTACGTTGTCTACTCAGCGGTTGCGGATTTGAAATTAAATTAAGTTTTATTAATTTTTTAAGATGCAAGAATTTAACCACTTAATTTTTTTAATTTTGTTTTCTATTATAAATAAAATATTTATTTTTCTTTCAAGTTGTAATGGATATATAATATAGTATCATGACTGCATTAATAAATCTGAAAATTATTTTTTCACATACTCTTAAATCAAAATTTTATCTCTTTTGATGTAATTAATATACGTAGTGCATGATATTATATATTACTTACATTTAAATGACATTTGATAAAAAATATAGATTTCGTTTACAATGCAAGCAAATTTCGAATGGATATAATCTAACCTTTCAAAAACTAGTACATTTAATTTATAATTTTACAAAAAAAATAATAATAATAATTTTAATTTTCATAATTTACGGATTGAATTTTTAAAGTTGCATAGCTGAAATTTTTAAAAATTGGGTATAGATGACGCCAAATCCAAATTTAAAAACAAAACACAAAGCTTCGTATTCGATGACTAAAAGCATCGAATAAAGAATCTATCATATATCCATGACAAAAACCGCTGCAGAGTCATACTTTTAATAAAGATAATGTATTTTAAAATTAAAAAAAACTTCAATATTTAATTTTTATATTTTGTGAAATCTACAGAAATTGAGTTTTATTTTGCTGATTATTATTATTATTGCAATAAATACTGCTGTTTATTTTGAAATTAAAATTTGTTCAAAAATTAAAAATCAAGCAAAAAAAAATCTTTGTCATTTTTATTTGTAGAAATTTATTGCTATTTTTAAAATGTGATTTTCTACAATACAAGCGCTTGAATAATAAAATCTTCATCCTGTTTGTTTGTATGAAGTATTATGAAAATGAAATGCCGTCAAGTGAAAATTCCGTCATTTTCGACGGGGTTATATAATAATACTCATATAAAATGGGAAAATGCGTAATTTTTAATAATAAAATCAATTGATGTTTCCGGTAGTTATTGCCGTTTAAATATATATATATATATATACATTAATTTTATTTCGATTTGTATTTCTATAACCACAAGAAATATAGTAGGTTTCATTTGAAATAAAATTCGTAAACATTTAACGGAATCTAAAGTAAAGTTAGAGCGGAGGGATAGCATCTCATACTTATTTACTAAATGTAAAACAATCTCTTCTTCTAAATACATTTACCATATATTCTGGAATATAACCTACTCCGATTTATAACACGTATTTAAAAGCTAAAACTGCATTTTACTACTATATTACGTGTAACCCCTTTATTTAAAAAATAAGCTTTCATGACATATATATTTCTTAACTAAAATAAAGAACATTGAAAAGTATAATATAATCAACCCAAACACGAAAAAGAAAAAAGAAGAAAAGAGAAAATGCAAAGCCATGTAGTAAGATATATATAAAGCTTAACAGTGTAAAAATCTCTACAGGGTGAGTCATAAATATCGAAACAAAATCTCCTTAAATATTGCCCCTAGACTCATACTTTCAATTGCAAAAATTCATAAAAAAAGGTGAAACTTCTGATAAGATAAGTTGCAACTCCATGGGGGGGTCTATTTGAAAAAATACGAAAATTAAATTTTTATACCGCCCCCGTATGGCGAAATCCCCAATTAAGAAATTATTCCTTATCTATTCTTAAATTGAACAAAAAAAATTTCATCTAAATATCTAAAAACCTGACAGAGATATTAAAATCCGAAATTCTAAAAAATTCGTGACTTACACCACCTTACCATGCCTGTAAACGAATAGTTTTTAGTTGATTTTCAAAGCAATTGAGGGATCGTCCATAAATTATCCATTATTAAACATCAATTTAAGACAGTGCCTATCATTTGGACATAACAAAGACATAATTTAAATTAAATTATCAAAGACATTTTTTTAGACATAACAATTGAATTAAATCTAAACTTGTTTTCAAAATATGTTGGTAGTGTGCACTGGAGATCTGCATGGATCGAAATATCTAGGTCAGGTACCAAACCGACCCATAGGAGAAAAAGTTCGGCCCGACCTGACAAAATGTTAAAATCATAACCCAGACCGGTCTGGAAAATAGTTTAAATCATAGCCAGGTTCAGCCGCAATTTTCTACATAGTTTTTTACTTCGGTGTGGGAAAAAATTGTTTTGTATGGAGAAGTTCTGAGCAAAAATTCCTTTTATAGCTTTTCGTTTTTTATATTTATGTTTTTTATTATTAAAGAAGCGCCAAAGGCTGTAATATATTTATTTTATCAATGAATCTCTATTATCATTGAATCTCTATATGTAAATGTTTCACTTATCGTTAATCCATATCCCATGCGTTGGAGACTGAAAATGTTATACAGTAAAACCTTTTAAGACGGAATCACATAGGAAAGAAAAAATACGTTATAGACAGATGTAATTGGAGTTTATTTTTTTCTCAGGTAATATTGTATTTATTTTGCATGGATCAACATATTTTCCGTTTAAGACAGAATTCCGCCATAAGCAGAATTTTTTTTTCACTGGTTTTATTGTATTTGACTTTTTAGCATTTGAATATACTATTCTTTAAAAAAATAAATTTTAAACGTTTTTTTTTTTTCTCGTAAAATAAAAATTTTAAAATATATGTGTTCTTAGAAATTTCGATTGAGCCGAATTTTATTTATTTTATGCACGTATTAAGTCAGCCAGGGGCAGTGATTTTATACGGGTTTTGTCGGGACAGGGATTGAAAATTTCGTCCAGTGTACATTTAGGATGAAGGAAGCAGCCCCCTCCTTTATGAAAAGTACGTTAGACCCGGCCTGGCGAGTCTTCAGAGAAAAGTAACGTCTCTGTCCTGGCCCGGCCTGTGTCCAGAATACAGATTTATTAACATTCTCTCCAGGACGATAAAAAGGCTGAAGTTGTCCGAGCTAAATTTAAAAAAAGAGACTTAATCTGCATCTTAGAAAAAGCATTCTTTTAAATAACTGACGGACATTTAAACAGCATACTTCGTTTTTCTGCATAATGAATTTTTCCCCTACTATATCTTGTCTTTAAATTATTAAATGTTAAGAATTTAAAAAAAAAAAAAAAAAAAAAAAAAAAACTTGAAATGCGTCATTTTTTATTGTTTTTTTTACGTTAATTTTGTTTCAGAAAATTTGAAAAAATATTTACTTTTGAAAAGATGTTTTTTTTTTTTAAAGTTATATTATTTTTTCAATAAATATTTATAATATTTTTAAAGTTAACATTAAAAAACAAAAACCTTGCAACAAAACTAAAATCAGATTTTCATCTTTAATTAAATACACTATATTGCCATTGATTATGGGACACTTGCGATTTTAGACATTTTACTAAATATCTAGAAAAATACATGAGGAATCATCTCGAAACTCTTAGGGTATAAATATAATAGTATACGTCATACATCTCCGTGAAGATTTTTTACCGAAACACCATAGGGGACCGTCAACAAATTAAAAAAGAATGAATATCTTTTGAATAACCCTGTCAAAACTAATGTAGCAAAAGCGCTCAAACTCTAGATTATGATTGAATGCCTTATTGTAATACACTGTGTTCATTTTTATGCAAATAGAATGCACACTCGCAGAGTAATTAAGGTTTTTATAAAAATGGTCCCAAATTTTTCCAAGTTTTTCCATTATAATTTTCAGAGTTCTTAATATAAAATAATATTTTTTTCAGAAAATATGACAAACAACATTGCACACAGTACCTTGTAATCAGAATTAAAAAATAATAAAAATTGTATGAAAAATGAGTAGGTTTACTATATAATTTTTTACTGCGCATGCGTCAAAGATATCAAAATTTCATTTGCATATTATGTTAGCTAAATGTATAGAACAACTTTTGTAAAAGTCTGAAAATCATAGCTTGAAAATTCTGAAAGTAATCGTCTATAGAAAAAGGACAAAATCCGTTGTTTCCAAAATGAAGCAAAAAAATGAGGGATTTTATCCAAATGCAGTAGTACATCCCATATTGTGTATTCTATATTGACACTAATCAATGAATATATGGATACAACCCCTCTTGTTTTTGCTTCATTTTGAGAATAACGGATTTTCGACTTATTCAATAGACGATTATTGTCAGAATTTTCAAGTTATGATTTTGTGTCTTTTACAAAAGTTGCTCCATACATTTATCTAACATAATATGCAAATGAAATTTTGATATCGTTGACGCATGCGCAGTAAAAAATTATTTAGTAAACCAACTCATTTTTTATACAATTTTCATTATTTTTTAATTCTGATTGCAGAGTACTGTGTGCAATGTTGTTTGTCATATTTTCTGAAAAAAATATTATTTTATATTAAGAACTCTGAAAATTATAAGGAAAAAACTTGGAAAAATTTGGGATCATTTTTATAAAAACCTTAATTACTCTGCGAGTGTGCATGCTATTTGCATAAAAATGAACACAGTGTATTACAATAAGGCATTCAATCATAATCTAGAGTTTGAGCGCTTTTGCTACATTAGTTTTGACAGGGTTATTCAAAAGATATTCATTCTTTTTTAATTTTTTGACGGTCCCCTTTGGAGTTTCGGGAAAAAAATCTTTACGGAGATGTATGACTTATACTATTATATTTATACACTAAGAGTTTCGAGATGATTCCTCATGTATTTTTCTAGATATTTAGTAAAATGTCTAAAATCGCAAGTGTCCCATAATCAATGGCAATATAGTGTAGAAAGAAATTGAAATCCGATGAATAATGTTACGAGTTATAACGAATTTTAATTATTCCATTTAAACCAGTACTAACCACATGCAACTTTTATAAATTGTATGAGAAATTTTAGGGTGTGATTTTCTTAGCAAATTATAAGACTAACCATCACAAAAAATGAAAAAAAAAATCAAAATTCTAACTCAAAAAACAGATTTTTTACGCGTTTCCTAGAACTGTTAAAGTAACATTTTTTTTTAATAGCGCACATTTCAATTTGTGTCTAATCCCTTAAAACCTGATGAATTTTTTAAACGGCTAAAACTTTGCGAGTTTTTAAGATATGACGATGCAATTTTTTGTCTCCTATTCAGGACTGAATAAGGAAAGTTTTCGTAATTGGAATTTTTATCCTACGGAGGCCGTATAAAAGTTTATTTTTCGTATTTTTTCAACTAGACCCCCCCCCCTGCCCCATGGAGTCGCAATTTTTCTTATCAAAAATTTCACCTTTTTTTATGAATTTTTGCAATTGGAAGTTGGGTCTAAGGGCAATATTTAAGGAGATAGCCTATTTTTTCGATATTTATGACTCACCCTGTATAATTAAACTGATTTTTTAATGTTTCAATTTTTCATTTTTATAGTGAGCTTATAATGCGCATAGGTAAATTTTGATTAGTATTCTAGTTTCAAAAGCGCGCCTTACACACCGGAGTATACGGTGTTTTTGTGTAGACAGTTAAAAGAACTTTAGCGCTTTAGAATCACATGTTTGACACTAAGTAATAGTCGTCAGGAAGTACTCTGAGAGATTCCGAACCGTGTTCATGTTTTCTCTAATAAAAGTCTTACAAAATTTATTTATCTAATTATGAATAACATTTATGATATTATTTTACTAGATTTTGCCATGTTATTTTTATGCCAATGATTAAGCATTTACAAAGTTGTCCAAATAATCTATTCATTCGTCTTTTAAAAAAATAAATGTCCGTTAGATTCTAAGTGTAAGTGGAATCAAATCGACGAAACTTAGTAAAAATTTTTTATTAATAATATACAAAGTGATAATTTTTATTTCACGTGCAAGTTTATCCATTTCAGTAGCAGGCAATGGAAATTCTAACGCCAGAAAATTGCTGACATTTTACTTAAGGAATTCTATAACATAAAGTTTAAAGTAACTATCAAAATGACAAATTTTATGATAATAAAATACAAAAGATGAAATATTCCTTAACGATAAAAGAGAAAACTAACTTATTTCTAAAATTAGATTTCATATTTATACTGAGACTACAGCAAAATAGAAAGCATATAAAAATTCAAAGGAAAGAACGAAATGTGGAAACAGAAACAAACGTACTTAATTATCTATTCATATAGAGAAAAAGCCGAATAAATATATCCGATATGAAAAAAAAAACATTAGTCAGAATGGCGAAATTTAGTTACTTTAAACCTTTTCGCTTACATTTGTTTCAAATTGAGGAATTCCCTCATCGGTAACTGTACTGTAGTAATTACTATCCCCAACTTTAAAACTTTAGAGTACCTTAAAGTATGCAATGCACAGCACTTGGACTTAGGATTTAAATAATAGACTTACAATATTACCAGATATGGGCACCCACCCCGGTTACGCCACTGGATACACAAAATATTTTTGGGGGTAGGGGGGATCTTAAAATGTAACGGTGTTGGACATAGAAAATCAAGCTGTGGCAACGGTTAAACTCTTGCGGGAAACTTCAAATAAAAGTCAATATAGCTGAAAATATGCATTTCATTCGCAAAATTTCATTTGGTATTATGTTAATCAGTAGATGAGTAAAAAAAATTAACAATTTACATCTGAATCTGAGAAAAAAAATAGCTTTCTGAAATGTTTAATAACTTTGTTGCATGGCGCAATTCAATGACAGCGTTTAATCACAGCATTTCATTCCAATTAAGTAATAACACTTAAATGGAATTTTAATTATAGCATTGTTTTAGTAACCTTGAAAAACACCTAGCCTAGTAACGTCCTCTGAATATTAATCCTACGCGCTGATTCAAAATACAGGATTTGTCTTATGTTTGTCGTACAGTCGGCAAATTTTTTTCAGCGCTCGACAGCCTTTTGAGTTTGGCTACCGCTAATTCAGAAATATAATGCATGTATTATAACGCGAAGAAAATAGTATAATTAATTAAAATAACGCGAATTGAAGTGCTAGGTTTTGTCTCTTTTTAAAAAGAGAACTGTCCGATTTATAAAAACACTGTCTTTTTGGCAGAAAACATTGATAGAATCTTGATATAGCCAGTAAAACATTTTTTCTGACAGTTAGGCGTAGAGCCTCTCGAAGTTTTTCTACTGCTTTTATTTGTTGGTGCAGTTTTGTTAGAGTTAAATTCTGTCATATTTGAGTTTAAATTTTCAAATTCTTTTTCAAAAAATGGCATTAAGAAGCTATTTCAGTCACGCAAAAATATCCATTCGCTAATGTTAATTCTATGGGAGATTCTTTTTTAAATATCTCGTTTGATTTTAATATTTTTAAATGGTATTTTTTTTTTTCATTTTTGCATTGGATAGCTGAGGTCGCTCTTTACAAATGCCGCCATTTTACTTTTCGGATTTTGTTTACAGGTATTTTTTATTCTAATACTTTCTTTTCGAAACCAAAAATGAAAGTATCAAAAATAAAAATATGCTTTCCTTGTGAAATAATTTTTTTTCCTAGTCTAACAGATTCACTCGATCCGGCTCCTTCTTCAATTATCGCACGAACATCATCCCGTGTCACCAAAATTAAAGATTTTGACGAAACTATCCACTATTGATTATGATGTCCATATGTGTATACACATACGAGTGTACATACATAAGAAATGCATCAAATTAAGTACAAAAGTAAGAACAATAAATGAACTCTATAGGCCTGTTTTATTTACAATAAAATCAAAGCTACAAAACAATTGATGAATGCATAAATAAGTAAATATGTAAAAAACAGGCTTGCATTTTTTCAAACTACAAGAAACCGCGATCAGAACGAATAGTTGCATTGTTTGAGTTTAACTACCTCGTTCGGAAATTATATATGATTTAAATTTGTACATAAAACAGAGGAGTTAACACTAGAGAATTGTATCAGCAACCCCCTGAGGAGACAAATCTCCATGCAACTTTCAAAGCTTATTTTTTTAATTTAAATGTAAAAGTGTCAATAAAGGCACAGCGTAGAAACTAGTAATCTTATCCTTATCCACATTAATTTTATATTATACCCAATACAAAGATAACCGTTTCTTTTGTTAATTTTATATTTTCAGTGATGAAAAATTAATTAACTATTTCCTTTTGCATAAAGGAGAAACAATTTCTCATAGTTGTGTCATTTCGGGTATATTTGGCATTTTAATAAATAAATATGTATTTTATTAAGCAGAAAATGATTGAAATGCATTGTTTTTAGTTCAAAACTAACTTGCTTTGTAAAAATTTAGTCATTTTCTCTAATGTAAACAATTAATATACACTGCCTCAATTAAGTCATTTTTGTCACATTTATTGTAGGTAAAGCTTAAATGAAACCTCCAAAATACATAAATGTAACAATGCATTATATATATGCATGTCAGTTCATCTTAAAATAGTCATTTAATTGCATTAATTTTTAGTCGAGCCTCTATATAACGAAATCCATCGCTCCAGTAAAAAATTCGTTATATAGAGAAATTCGATGTATAGAGTATGATGTTAAAAATAGTATTTAATGTGTAAATTTTGAACAAATATTATTTTTGATCTTTTTAATTAAGAATTTGAAATGTTTAAAAGTATGTATTAACCTAACATTTTATTTCTTACTTATTTAAGCAGTTTCAAAAAAGAGAAAAGACATTTATTTGAAAGCTTAATGAAAATCAAATGAGGAAGAATTTCATAAATTTCAGAGGAAGAAATCTGTAATTTTTTGTTGTTTTGATTTTAAAATTACAATTGTTACGCTCTCAAAAAAAATTCTCAAATTTTAGCAAGGAATGAAAAATTGTAGTTGATATTTTCCTCCATTTGAAGGTCTCTCTTATGTGCTCTCATTGATTCCTCTCTTATATGGGTAACAATTCAGTTGACTGTATTTTGAGAAGGATGTTGAAAGGTGTGTGGGAGGTGGGATGAACTTGTTAGATTTAAAGAATAAGGAGAGAAGTAATATTTATATAAAAAAAAAAAAAAAAAAAAAAATTCTCCACTGAACGATAAATCAAAATTAAGTGATGGAAAATTGATTCCATATGATTTCGAAGCTTTTTTAAAACTGAATAAATTAAGATCAATTTATGAAAAAATTCGTTATATGGAGATAGATATTTCGCTATATAGAGTCTGTTTTTAATGTAATCATGCGAAAAGGGGACCGTTCTTACTAAAATTTCGTTATATGGAGAAATTCGATGTATGGAGTTTCGTTATATAGAGGTTCGACTGTACTCAAGAAACAATTGAAATCGATAATACGGAAAGTTAAATAACTTAATTTTGAGCCACTAAATATATTAAGTAGCCAATTCAGTAATAGCTTAAATTATTTAAAATAAATTCTGGTATACATGATATTGAATGTTGCAATTAAATAATAAATGTTTCAACATTTCTCCTTCGGACACTAATAATTTAACTATATATAAAACAAGGAATGACAATTGATGCAATTAACAATGAAGTAATGACCAAATAAAGAAATTAACAAATGAACAATTCAACATAAGTATTTTATCAAAGGAATGTTTATTATTGTATGCTTTTAGCAAATAATTAATTTTCAATTTGTTTTTTAGCTCGTTTTCCTTTTTGTCTTCCATGTAGTCCTCAATTTTTTCTTCTTGTTTCTGAAAAATATAGTTTAGATCAGTGATTCTCAAAATTTCTCCCACGTCGTACCTAAGCATCTCTAAAATTATGACAAATCCACGCATGACTTATGAGTCTTATTATTTAAAAAGAAATACATTCACATTTAAAATATTCTAAAACTGATTACAGTACCTTATTAAGAACAAGTGAAAATCTTTTGTATGATAATGACTCTCTGTGACTAACACAATGTACAAGGAACAGTTTTGCTTTATCCTCTTTATTAATTTTAATTAGTTAATTTAGTTAATTTCTACTGTGTTTGACATTTGTACGAGAATCATACGAATTTAAGGCACTGCCTTCTATGACGCTCGTTTGATATACTATTAATTTCACAAGTTTATGGTAGGCTATCGTTGAGGTACTTGGAATATTTTCATATCAATGATTCTATACAGACGTTTTATATGCATGCTCTTTAAAGTACATTTTTAAGAAAACGGTCAAGGACCCCCTAACGGTCAAACCCTATTGCATGATTATGTGGAAATCCTTAATTTATTAACTGAACAGAGCTAATCAAACACATCATTTTAAATATAATCATTATTTAAAAATCATTTCAATATATTAATGAAAATACCATACAAAGTTACTTTGGTAAAATTCGGAAACGTTTCTACGCATTTAAGAGATTCAGTTCGTCACTAACAAATCTCTGAAAAAATACTGCCCTCAAAATGCGAGTAGTATTTTAGAATTCTTATTTGAAAACTTGTACGAGCTTCCACTTCAGGTAAATGAAACGCTCGTTCAAGTCCTCGACATTGATACTGTTATTTCATTTTATTAATGTTATTTGATTCTGTAAGTAAAAAAAAAAAAATAATAATCCACTTTCGGAATTATTCGTGACATTTAGGGAATTATGAAGATGGTGAATATTGAACAATGTGTACTGTAATGGGAACGTTTGAATACAATGAAATATTTCACGTTTTGTTCTTGAAGATTGTTATTATACCGTTTAACTGTGTGATTCTTATGTTAATATTTTAAGTAAAAGAAAATCTTCGCAATTATGGGCCGCCACATTTAGGAAGAATGACCTTACGTATTTTTTTATTTTAGCTTAGACTCAATATTTCATATTTGTTCCCCTTCCTGATTTAAACCGATTTTTTTGTATAATCAAACATTTATCGAAACATAATACAAAACAAAAAATTGGATTTAAATTTGTAATCATAGAGGAAATTAAAATTCCTATATTAACATAGTTATAGTTCTTAGAAAAATTTAAATTTTGAAACGAAAAAGTTGAATTACTTAAATTAATTATTTGGAAATCATATTGATCTGAAATATGACACAAAAAGTAGCCATCAAAGGGATTCAATTTAATGTATTTTATTAAAGTTAATAATATCAGGTTTCCCTGTAAATAAGCCGAAACATGTAGTTAGGTTAATGTTATTCATCGTAATCTTGCCATATTACAAACGTTGAGAATTTATAATTATTTTCAGTGATTTGTGTAAGAATATCTTTGAAAATATTTCCCAATTTCGGAAATTAGAAAAGTCTCGATTAGAAAAAAAAGCTTACTTAAGACGCTTACTGATGAAATTAATTCTAAATTAAATATCAAATTACTAAAGAGTTTTACTTGAAATGCATAACCAATTAATTTTTTGTATCATCGGATTAAAAAGAATTTCTTAATTTTAATAACTTTCTATTTAACTAAGTTTACAAAAAAGAAAGAAATGGAGATAATTTCATTTGAAAATAGCAGTTTCGATAAGATAAGTGCATTCTTATTTTTCTAAACCGCGATTCAATTAATTCGTGAATTTTCAGATAATTTGCAAATAAATTAATAAACATCACTTTCATTAGCTATTTTAGTGGTAAAAAATATCAATAGGCGTTAAAATATTTTCCATCATCGATTACAAAATTTAATAAGTAAATTATTTAAAGCGATTTTAAATACATAATTCTTGTATATATTAGGAGTAGCAACATTTATGATATATTTTCTCAACTGAATCAATAGATGAAAGTTGGAAATGTGGAGTAAGGGGTCTTATATTTTTTCCAGTTTCATTTAAGTAACACTTTTTTGTCAAATGTTTCATTTTTTTTTAAGAATACCGTATCTTTTAAGCCTTATTTTTAGCTATATTTGAGTGAAAAATATTTTATGAAATATTGCCTAATGTTGAATTTATAGGCTTTATATTTAAATATAAATATTATGAAAATATTACTATTACGTAGGAAATATATATGATGCAAATACTTCCAAAAATATTCGTTTTCTATTTATTTATTTTTTTTTTTTTCAAAATTTGGTTTTGTAGTTTTATCTTAGAAAAAGCATATTCAAATATGAGCGTTGTATGAGTAACAATTGTACGGGAAGTATTTTCAAAATAACGCCTACAATTAGGAAACATTACTACTTTAGTTGAAGTATTTCTAATTTAAACCAAATATTTCCCATTGATAAATGAAACCCAATATTCCACCTACAGAGATGTAAGTAATGAGCGACTAATATCCCATTGCTAGCACTAAATTTCTATTGTTACTAAATTTTTCCTCAACTTATTGAATGACAGAAATTTGAAATTTAATACGGCAAAGAATACTATAAAAATATAGTGATGAAAATCAGTCATTTGTGGCGCAGTGCTTGCATCCCTGCAGCTAGTCCAGATTTTTTATAATGGACATCGTTGAAATATTCATATTTTCATTTCGCTATTTAACTTGCGTTGTCTAAATGTTAGTAGCAAATGTCGAGGATACAATTCCGATATATATATACAGAACTTCTAACTTTTACGCTCTTATTTAAGTCAAATAAATATAATTTGAATCAAATATTTTATTTAACAAATGCAATTAAATATCTTATATTAAAAAAAACACCGTTTTATTTAAAATAAATAAAATGTTTGTTCATAACATGCTTGACTTGAAACAAAAGCATGAACATTATGAGTACATCCGCACTGTAAAGATATCGGAATGCCTCTGAATATTTTTAGTAGATGACTAAGAAATCCATAATTTTGATATGATTAAACAGAAATTTATTTTGAATGAATAATAAAAGAAAGGAGCGTAAAAAAAAAAAAAAAAAAAAAAAAAAAAATCAAAATGTAATTTTTCGTAACTTTCTTGAATGAACAAAAGATCACTGGAAATGATTTCCAGCCACTCAACTATGGTTCACATAGCTACCAATAATTAATAGAACCCTCTTAACCCATTCGTGCCCAGCATCTTTTGCGTAAATTTTACTTGGTTGGCACCACTATTTTTAGAAGATTTAAGTTTAGTTCATTAATCACGAAAATGCGTCATTTAAATAAAATAATTATTGCTTTTCTTTTTTACAGGTGTCAAAAACAGTGCTGAATGCACCTTTTGAAGCGTCCCTAAAAAGGGACGCTAGGCACTAATGGGTTAATTTACTCTACATTTTAAACTTAACCTTACTGAATAAGAATATTTGAAATAATTTTCTGGAATTTAATGAGGCGAATATAACTAGAACTAAATTTGATAGTTCTGCGTCTCGCGGTTAAATCGCTGGAAAACTTCAATTTATAAATTTTAAAAACAGGTGAATCTGTTATCACAGAAAACAAACTGTAAAAGAGTATTGCTCTTACTTATTAACAAAATGAAATAAGTAAATGAACAAAAATCATCCAGAATCAACAAGTCTTTAATTTGTTATATTACATAAAACTTCTAAAACATTACAAAAGTCTTTTTAACCTCTTCAGACCTGAGGTACACAAATGTGTACCTGCATTCTTTTCTTCATAAAAACTAAACTGTTCGAATTTTTTGCATTTTTACTTTACTTCTATACAGCTGAATATTTTTTGCTTTAAAACAAAACCAACAAATGTCAGCACTGATGATTACTACTTCATAAAATAAATATTATTTTCATCCGATTTTCGAAATTACCTTCAAAACATTGTTTCCAAGAAAGTAAAAAATATTCATGATTATTTAACTTAAATGCTTTACACTAAAAAATTTTGAGGATTTGCTGATCATTTGCTTGTTTAAAGACCTTAATTTTGTTACTGCGTAAATTTTTATTACTGATAGTTAAACTGATGTTTTAAGGGGATTAGTACTTTTGCATCCATATTTGTAAACCTAAATTGCCAGTCCTCCAATGTATTGATTTCATAAAAATGACTCTTTCTGTCATCTATGGTGTCATTTCGATTATGAAAAAGCATCAAATATATGTTTGAAGAGTTATTTTATGCTCAGGTCTGAAGAGGTTATAAACAATTAAAGTTCACAAACACCAAAGATTATGCTTTCTGTTAAACGACCCATAAATTGAAATATCGTATAATGATGTGTAGAATAATAATAAAGGACTATAAATACGAAATTTTGTAATCGTTTTATTATAACCGTCTACTTTACAAAAATAAAATTTTTTATTTAGATATGCTTGTTAAAAGTAGTAAATTATAGAAAAGAAAATTTAAATAATTTGTACGTATGAGTAAAAAAGAAAATGTCAGATTATCAATGAAATAATTATAGAATATGAGAAAATATAAAATAAATCAAACACAAAAAGAAGATTCATTTTTTTGGATCTGATAAACTTTTATTCTTATTTTTCGTTCATAAAATTAAAAAAGACAAGCCCAAGTGGGACTGGCACACTCAATGTCTCGTTCCATTAGGTTTCAGAACCACAAATCATAATAAGTACATAGTTTCTGGACAAATATACAAAAATCTGTAGGCCATTTATTTGCAATTTTATATCGGTTTCTTACGTGAACTTTCCATAATATGTATTCCAGATTAAGTAAATTCATGAGTTTTTCCAATAATAAATCGACAAAAAATTACACATTAATGATTTTTGAATATTTTCCTTTAGGTGTTGTATAAGACATACCTTAATGCCAAATTTCAATTATGTCGACAGAAAATATCCTATAGTTTTCGTTTACAAAATCTGTATGGTATTTCCAGTTGATCTAGAACCTTAAAATTTAGTACGAAGGGAAGTTTTATAACACATATAAATGAAATAATCCGAAAATTATTAATTTAAAATTCTTTGTGAATTTAGTATGTGATTTTCCATAATTGGGATTCTAAAAATGTTGTTTAAAATGCCGTTGTTTCATGTAGCTAAAAGGGAAATTTGTTATACAAAAATGGAACCATAGACCTTGTTACTTAATATTAATTTCAACTTGATACACCTTAAAAGTCTTGTTTTTTTCTTGTAAAGTATACCCTAAAAATTTATTAATCAATGATTCCGAAAAAATATATATTTAAAAAAAAATTCGATAGAAATTTGAAATTGACGTTAAAATTTAAAATTTTTATACATACATATTTCCTGAACTACTCGTCCGAATGATTTCCAGTTTGACACCCGAAGATATAATTTACTGAAAAGTCCAAATGTGATCTCAAAATTACGTGTTAGTATGAAAATTTTATAACTTTTTTAGCCGTTTTTATGTGTAGACGATCTATTAAAAGTTTTAAGTACATACATCAGTCAATGATTGTCATTATTAAAAATCGATTGATATTTGATAAAAATAAAACTGTCAACTAGCTCCACAAAAAAAAAAAAAAAAAAAAAAACTTTTATTTTACGAAAATGATCTATGTTTACTCCGGCAAAATGTGTTAAGAAAGAGAAACACCGTAGTAAATACAAATTTTTATCGTAAAATATACCCCCCCCCTCCCTTTTTCTTTTTGGCGTCCTGACTGTCAGTTTTTTTCTTCTTTAAATAAACATTTGCCGTACACAAATTTCAAATTACATTTTATGAAGGCCATGAAAATAGAGAAGAATGATATATGAGTAAAATAAACGAAAGAGTTTTTAAATATAATTTACTCATAATTTTGTGGAGCCCGGAAATAAACATTATATGTCAACATGTTGTACTTTTCTGCAAATATTTTAATATTTAATCTATACATATTCAATTATTATTCAGAAATCTAAATAAAAATCTTAATTATTATTTTATTACACATCACTTGTAATTATTAATATATTCCAAATTATCTTCAAATACAAAACTTAAAGTAGTAGTTTTGAAATCTTCTATCAGACTATAAATTCTTTAATTAAAATGCTTAAGAAATCATTCGACAGAAAGTTTACATTTTAAATATTTACTTCGATTTATTTATTTATCCATAAGTACGATACAGTATGTATTATGATTAACTGCTAGCTAATCATTTAATTTTTGTAGTTTGTATGTGAAACTCATTGATTTAAAATACTTCTGCAGGATAGTAATTTTCATCTTATTTATTAGAAAAATTTCTGCAATTAAATACAGACATCTCTGATTTAAAACACCAAATCCGAATATATTTAATGCAAGGTATGTCATTTGATAGTAAAAATAATAAAAGATGGTACAAGTTACTGAATATGGATAAAAACAATCATAGTAGTAAACAAGCTTTTATATAAATATGTGAGAAAATTGATACATCCTTGATATCAATAAGCAGTAAATTTCAAATAAGAAACATATTAACTTCAATCGGATCACTGATGACTTCGACGATGTTTGGTGTATCTGTAACTGCTGATAAAGCACAGGACAAGCATTGTCTTTAAAGTTTCCGGTAGACAGAAATTAAAGACTTAAATTACGTTCAAGTATAAAATAGAAAGTATTTTTGTCTCAAATGAGACCTTTATGAGAGAAGAGACCATGCCTGGCATGCAAGCACTTTCGGGACATTAAATTTTTGCAACAGAAATGAAGCAAAAGCTTTATCAATTGCATTATAGGCTCCTTCAATCACGGATCCTAGGCCCTCGTTACACAACCATTATGGCATGATTTGATAAAGTATCTGTCTCTTCAACTAGTCTACAATAAATTTTAACCCATTAGTGCCTAGCGTCCCTTTTTAGGGACGCTTCAAAAGGTGCATTCAACACTGTTTTTGACACCGGTAAAAAAGAAAAGCAATAATTATTTCATTTAAATGATGCATTTTCGTGATTATTAACTAAACTTAAATCTTCTAAAAATAGTGGTGCCAACCAAATAAAATTTACGCAAAAGATGCTGGGCACGAATGGGTTAAAAAATCAGTTGCAAAGGTTAATACCGGGAAAATTTAACAAATCGTTTTTAATCGTAAGAATAATCAATCGACTGCTATTCCTAATCAACTTCGTTACATTTTTATAGCTAGAACAATAAATGTAAAACAGAAAAATCAAATAAATTCTTTTCAGTTCTTTCAATAATCATTCAACTGAGTAAGTTCTTACCATGCAACGCAATGTTAGGAAAGTGACTAAGTTAAGGTTTTGAAATACTTGTCAGAGATCACAAAGAAAATATTTTATATATAAAATAAATTTTACATACTTATTTGTAAATGTGGCTGAAAGTTTGTACTTTAATTTAAAATAACTTAATCCACAGGTAAATACAACATACCTGATTTTAATTATAAGTATCTTTGATATATGAACTCGTATAAAAATGTAAAGTTCGATTTCAAAGGAAATGTGCGAACATTTGATGAATAAAAGTTATTCATAATGCTAACTGAATTTACTCAAATTGTTTTATTTATTAGCGAAATCTTTCCCTGGAATAACTCTTTGAACAATCCCTGCTTGTTTCTGTTTTCTAAGCTTTATGTCACTTTGCGGCACAATCCCATTTTTTTTTTTTTTTTCTGTTGATGTTTTCTTTTTTTCCGTCATCTCTGCGAAGTAGACAAACACGTTCCGACTTTTTATAATTATTTATCATAAAGGTCATCCTTTAGATCCATTAATTATAGAAAATCTACATTCTTGCTGAAAGCGAAATAAAGGAAAAATAGAATTTAATTTTTTACCTTTCTTTTTTTCTAGAATGATTGACTTGAGATTTGAAATGAACAGAAGCTTGTCTTAGCGGGATACTTATGAATTATTGCTTAGTATTTTCTTGAATGTTTAAATCAACTATAGTAGGCGTAATAAAATATGTTTTCTACGCGAAAAAGATTAATTTACTATCTGGAGAGTATATATATATATATATATATATATATATATATGATAAAATCCATTGGTGAATCTTGTCTACTTTTAATGGTATTATATATTATATATATATATATATATATACATTATATATGTAGCTAAATATATTTAGCTATTTAAATCTGCTTTAACAGTAGAGTCATTGTTAATGTTGCAAAAATACAGAAAATCTGGATTTTTAGCAAAAACAATGATGAATAAAATAATATGATAATTTTCATGTCATTTTCATGATCAGTCATGATCATTCATTTCATCATGAGAAAGTTACAAAAAGCACAAAAATATTATCTTAGCAAATGATATATAAAAATTAAACTGTCGATTTTCGTAAATTATTTAAATGAGCTATGACATGTGAAAAAGTTTATTTCTCCTTCGGGAAAATTATTTCTTCATTCTTAGAAGTTATTTAAAATTTTTAAATAATGAAATTAGTTTCAGTAATTTTAATCTATTTTAAAATTTCAACTAGTAATCTCTCCTTTTTTCAACTGTCAGAATTTCAGAAAATACATATTCTTGTTGAAAGTAAAACAAAGGAAAAATATGATTAAACTTTTTAGCTCACAGGCTATCATAGCCTGAGAGCTTATGTGCCCGTCCGTTCTGTATGTATGTTCGTATGTTCGTGCGTAACGCGATAACTCATGATAAAAATATTGGATCCACTTGAAATTTTGTATATAGGTATATCCTGATTATGCGCTTCCCTGATTAGTTTTTGGAGTTCATTCGATATGTATAAGAGGGGGAACGGGGGGTTCATGCCCCTCCCCTTAATTGATATAAACGGGATTTTCATGCAGAATTCACAGTTTTCGTTCAAAATTTAGATATAGGATCATTCTGATGAGGCGATTCCGTGACTGTTATTAGATGTTCATTGAATAAGTATAAACAAGGGGAACGGGGGGGGTCATGCCCCTCCCCTTAATTGATATAAACGGGATTTTCATGCAGAATTAACAGTTTTCGTTCAAAATTTAGATATAGGATCATTCTGATGAGGCGATTCCATGACTGTTATTAGGTGTTCATTAAATAAGTATAAACAGGGGGAACGGGGATTCTAATCCCCCTCCCTTTAACTTGTATAAATGGATTTTTCAAGCAGAATTGTCAGATTTCGTTCAAATCTCTGAATAGTTTTGGAAGTTCAATGGTTAAGTATAAAAGAGGGGAATAACTCCTCTTAAATTATATAAATGCTAAATGGGTTTTTATTAAGAATTATCCGATTTGCTCTGAATTTTGGATATAGATTTTTTTTATGATAAAGCTCGTCCTTGATAGTTTAGGAGGTTCAATGATTAGGTATAAAAAAGGAGAAAGGGGAGAGCTGTTCCCCTACTTAATTTGTTTTTCGAACAGAATTAACCCTTGAAAATATAAGGTTGTAATGTACAATTAGTATGCGTAGCCTGTGAGCTCAATGCCATCAGTTTAACTGGGCAATATTCTTTTTTATTTTCTCTATGATAATCGACATGAAATTGGAAATGAACAGAAGCTTATATTAGTGGGATAATTGTGAATTATTGCCTGATACTTTCTTAACAGTTTAAGTCAGGTTAAATAAGCTTAATAAAATATTTTTATCTTAATACAATGTTTTTATAATTATTTTTTTTTTATTCTGTGAGGATATTCATTTTATTCAATTAATGAAGTTACATTTATTTACGTGTATTTATCTAAAGAGTATTCTTTCTCATGCTTATTTAGTGCCTAGCGTTTCAAAAAATATAGATTTTTAGAATAAGAGAAATTTTTAAAAATAACATTTATTAGTTTTTCTTTTCATTTTCTTTTTGTTTCGCAATAATTGTTATGGGAGTTGAATAAAAAAAAAACTCGGCACTTAATCTCGGCACATATGAAATATAAATAAATATATCATTAACTGTTTAAATCTGCTGTTGTAGGTGTAATAAAGTGTTCCTCCTACTGACAATTTCCATAATTGAAGACTTTGGTGGAAGAAGTAGTTAGGTCACATTTTTCATTATAGATGAACTTATAGATTCATTATAGCTTTGCTTTATAGATAAAGATATCATTAGGTAGTATATCAATTGGTGAAGGGGAAATACTAAGGGTAGGGGAAAAACTTCAAATTATTCATGAAGGGATGGGATATAATTTTTAAAGGTATATTTTTAAATAATAGATCAGCTAATGTAGGAATAAAAAATTACCCCCCTTTCAGAAAAATTTTGATAGTTGAAGACTTTACTGAAAGAAGTTGTTACATTACATTTTTCATAAAAATTCTTTTACTTTATGAATAAGTTTCTAATGAAATCTATCATTTGGTAAAAATAAAATACAATACTTCTAATTATTCTTGTAGGTATAAGACAATATTTTTTACTTAATACTTTAAGTGTAATAATGTATTTTATTACTTAAAAATGAAACATTAATATATTTTTCTGATAGCCCAACGTTAAACTGGAAGCCGCACAGGTTTCCAAGTCTAACACTTACCCGCTTTTTAATGCATTAAATTTATTGAATTTTGTTTTTAAATTTGTCAGTTGGCGTTTTTTATTTTTATTTTGCCCAGGTCAAGTCTTGGAAAAAACATCGGGACCTCCGACGGGACATCACTCTTTCCGGATTCTGCATAGAGTATACGCTGGAAATGTATTTTTGCTTTATGCCACTTTTTAGGGTTCCGTATTTAAAAAGTGAAAGCGGAACTATTATAAGATCACTCTTGTGTCTGTCTGTCCATCTATCTGCCACGGATATTTTACTCGTAACATTCGCAAATACATTTAGGGAAAAGGAAGAGGGGCTAATTAAGTTACTTGAAATAAAATACTTTTCTTTATGTATCGTGTGTGATATCGTGTGAAAGCTTTTGTAACGCTGGACTCAAAAATATATTTATGTTAATTTTAGGTACAGCAGGACCTCGATTAATCGAGGTTTCTATTAACCGAACCAATAAGAAAATCCGATTTTTTTTTCTCAGTAAACTTTGGAAAAAAATGTACTTTTTTTGTTCAATCTCCGTTCTAAAGGCTATTATAGAGACCTGCACGGGCTTAATTTTTTCAAAGGGCCGGGCTGGCTGAAAATTTGAAGGGGCTTGCCGGGTCGAGCCGATAAAACCGGCGTACCCGCTGACCTGATATAAAAATTTAAACGCAGGTGATAAAATATGATCCATTTTCAAAGAATATCACTTTTGAACGAATAAGCATAAATGTGCGTCACGGGCCGATCCTAATTTCACAACATCGGTACCGAAATGTAACATCTCTTGCGTAGATATTGATATCGAGCTGTTTAAGCTCCAGGCTTAGTTTTTTTCAGAAGACTCGTGCTGTGCCGCGATCAAACTTCCATTTTTTTTATATAGTTGGACCGAGACTAAACTAGACTTAATCGTTCTCAGGATGTTTTGTAAAGATATTAATACCGTAATAAACTTTTGTTAACGGTAGCTTGAGAAATGGCTTTTATTTGTTGAGCTTTGAACCATAACTCTATATACGTTTATGTTTATCATTTAAAAAACTTTTTGTTGTTTTTCATTCTAAGAGATGTTTAATTTTGAGCACGGTGAGTTTTTACACACAGTTTCTATCAACCGAGGTATTTGATATCCAAAGTACTAGCGATCCCAATCACCTCGGATAATCGAGGTTGTTCTCTATTATAGTTTGAAAGGTATCTTGAAAATGAAGAGCAAAAATATGTTCACCCACATCTATTTCTGAATCTACTGAAACTGAAATTCTGAAAAAATAAGAGGTAGTGCACATTAATTTAAATCTTTCAGGAAAGCTGCAGAGATTATTCCAAGTCGCATAGTTTTTAAGAAAAGAACATATTTCTGTTGCACACGGAATTCGATTTATGGGCAAACAGCAAAGGTGTTGAAGAGCGCTGGAGGTACCTACCGTAACAGAATTGTAAAAGCATTGTTGATAATGATTGTCGAAAAAAATCGTTAGAAATTAGACGAAATATATAAGAAGGAACTTTTAATCCAAAATTTTTTTAAACAAATGAAATCGTTTTAAACCAGCCATACTCAAACTTCTTTTCCACTCGGGCTTCAAGAGGCTCAATGCTTTAGACTTGGGTCTAATATCGCAAACATAAGTTTGCGATATTAGGCGGGCCTCAACGCGCCCCAGAAAGGAAAAAATTAATAAAAATACTAAAATAACATAAATAGTATAAAAAAGCAACACAACACAACAAAAATCCCCAGCGCCAAAAAAGCTGAAAATATTTTTGTTTTGTATAACCAACAATGCTTTTGGATCAAAATAAAGTAATGTATCTGTAACTAAGTAGTATTACTGCTAATTGATGTATTAAACGAATTATACAGATAGGGATAAACTGCTATTGAGATATATCTATCAAATAATTCTTTCGGTGTCTTCGGCGGTTGCAAAATTGAATTGGTGTTGACTCAATATCTATATAAATACACTAATGTAAATGGCACGCTGCAATTCAGCATATACTTTTTTTTTTTAATTTAAATTAATATTTTTAAAAATGTTGAATCAAAATTAAAGTTATATATTTCTGCTTATTTAAATAAAAAAATGAAATTCTGCAAATAATATTTCGAGCTATAACGATTTTAAATGCACTACTTTTCTAAAAAATAATTTTTTTAAGATTATGACAAGTTTTATCAAGTGAATTTGTTTACAAATTATATGTTTAAGCATCACAAAAAAATTTAAAATTTTAATTCAGTGAATATTTTTTTATGTGTCACAATTTGAAATATTTTTTATTTATTGAATTTTTTTTTCCTTGATGGTCAACCATCAAGGTATCTTATTTGTAAACAAAGTCACACGATAAAACTTGTCATATTTTTTAATTTGAAATTTATTTAAAAAGTGGGGTAATTTAAAATCGCTATAACTCGAAATATTACTTTTAGAGTTTCATTTTTTTTTCTTTTAAATAAACAGAAATATGTAAGCTTTAATCTTGTTTCTACACTTTTTTAAAAATATTAATTTATATAAAGATTTAAAATATTTAAAAAAAAATTATGTAACTTTTAAAAAATATCATATTTCAAAAAGGTGAATATTTTCTTCAAATATGTTAAAACAGAATTAAATTAAGCAATTGAAAAATGCATGTTCCAAGTTTGAACCCTTTCTCTAATGGTTCTTGACTTATAACAATTTAAATAGGAGAAATGGTGTAAAGATCTATCATGAATTAAAACACATTTTTACAAGAAGTCATTTCCATAACAACCATTGCTTGAAAGTTGCATTTTGAAAACAAACCAAAAACGAAAAAAATAATATTATTTGTTTCAATTAAGACAGAGACATGTTTTAAACGTCATTTTGCACAGAGAAAAAAAAAAAAAAAAAAAAAAAAAAAAAAAAAATGCAATAATTTTTTTTTTTTTTTTAGAAAATTTGAGGATTTTTGTGTCTCAAATCCCTTTCCGATACGTAATTTTAACTGGTAGATGGCAGGTGCTGTGTTCGAATCTAATCGCGGCAGCCGGCCTAGACGTTTGGGGTTTTCCGTGTTTTTCTTCGAACCTTGGATTTCCTTGCGTAAATACGTGTTAGGTTCTCTTAGAATCCCCCGGAGGGCATCGCTCCTTCAGGGCCTATATCCCAAGTGTAGATAATTGGCCGTTATAAACACGAAACAAAAACAAAACATAATTTTAACATTAATTTAACATAATTTTAACATTAATTTAACTTAATTTTAACATTAATTTAACTTAATTTTAAATTAATTATAAATAACTGGAAAAATTTGTCTTACCGTGGAAATATATAAAATTCAATATTTTTATACGGATTAATAATTATGTGGCTTGGGCCGCACAAACAGAACGCCAACCCACATGCAGACCGCTGATTGAGTACGTCTGTTTTAAACAGAAATAAACTTCTTAACACAGAAGTGTATCAATGATCAATAGACCAAAATAAAAAAAAAAATAAAAAGAAAGAAAGAAATCCTTAACGATTCAAGTTTTATAATCAATAGAAATCTATTATAAGTTATGACACTTTTTATTGAATATATTTAATTAAAGTAGTTCAATTTTTATCATTACGGAAATCATTTTCACACAATTGAATTTAAAAATTTCTCTCTGCCCTATTATTGAACGAAATCAAATTTGATTCATTTTAAATTCATTTCAAATAACTGTGAGAATAAGATATCCTTTGATAATAATGTTATCGATACGTAAATAATGAAGGAATGATTGTTTCTACTGCAAATGATCTAGCTTTCAAGGCCTGTTCTATTTCAAAAAATGCCATTTGAAGGTCTCTTGAAAGATTTTGCATAGCTTTGATGTTTTCGTCTGCTCTTTCCTACCCTCCATATGCAGGGGTCATATTTATGAGCACGTGAAACATCGTTACAAGTAAAATGAAGCAGTTTCTCCTGAATTTTTTACATCATGTATATTACTAAAAATAGGGAGAGAAATTAAAAACTTTTCCCAGTAAACATACACATTATATCCCATAGATAAATCAAAATAAACTAGATGCATGTATAAATTAGTTTTCAAGGACTAATTAACATTTTATACATCTCTATGAAATTTTTTTCCGTTCAATACGCTTTTTAAAAAAAATGAATACATCACCTTAAAATTTCGTAAGGTTAATAAAAAATACTATTTGAGAATAAGAAGAAACAATTTTCGTTTTGGCTTAAAATAAAATATATATTCTTTTTAATTATAAAACAAAAAATTTGAAAATCCTAAAAGGTTTTAAGGCTATATTTTTCATTGTTTCAAAAACAATTCCCTCAGACTTATAATGATAGATATTTTTAAAGGATCAAGTTACATTTTTCAAGAACATACTTTTGGAGAGCTTTATTTATTTACCTAAAATAGAATTTTAGAAAAATGAAACAAATCATAAAAAACACATTTCGAGAAGAAGCCCCCCCCCCCAGTGGCGTAGCTACGGGGGGGCATGGGGGGCGGCCGTCCCGGGCGCCGATGTAAGGGGCGCCAAACTGAGAGAGTTTTAAATAGAAATTATCTCACGTATCTTGACAATAAACAAAAAATTTTTATTATTTTTTGTGTGTGTGTGTGAATATTACCTTTAGTAAAACATTTTGTTATATCCAAATAATGAAGAAAAAAAGTTCCTCTAAATTTTCTAGAGTTGAACCAACAAACTTGGTACCTAGGATAGTTATGTTCCTGAAATGAGGTGCAGAATGATTAAATAAAGGCGCCAAATTGTAAGGATCTTTAAATCTAAATTACTTCATGCGTTTTGAAAATAGATAAGAATTGCTGACCTTTCCTTTTGTGTATGTTATAAGGAAATTAAGTGAAAGTGGGGGAAATAGAGAGATCCATAACAGTCAATCGCTGATGAAAACTTTTGACTGTCTAGTGTATAGCCTCAATTAAATGAATAAAAAAGTCTATTGTTGATGTGGAGTCACATTTCTGGTATCATAAGAAAATCTTTCATTCGTAGCTGTCATTTTTTTCCAAATGAAACGCGAATGATTAAGCTTCTTTTCAAATTAAAATTTTAAAAAAGAGAAAATTATTCAAAATAAACTTCTGAGATGGATCTCCACTGTCTCCGGCAGCTCAGACCGGGTATGCTACGTTAGTGCGCTATTGTTAGCGTCGGTGTTGACTATGCACGTATCTTAAATCATTTAAAAACTCCATACAAATGTATCTCTTTCAAAAAGAATCTCTGGAATAGATGCCCGCTGCCTACATCTCCATATATAAGACGTGCTGCGCAACGTGCAAGAGCATCTGAAAATAATCATAAGAGGAATTGAAAGAAAATATATCCGTTAAGATAGGACCCATGAAATTTCAGATAAAAATGCCACTGACGATGGAAGGTATAACTAAAAATTGCAAGAAAATCGGAACAAAAAGCTGAATGAGCAAAACCCAGTTGAAATTGGATTCATGAATCGCGAGATAAGAATGTTTCCTTTGCACTGGAAGGTAGAACTAAAAGCTACAACAAAGTCATTAGCTAATTTGAATGAATCAATTCCCGTTGAAATTTGGCCCATAGAATCCGATAAAAAAGGGGGCTTAAAAGTTGGATAATGATGGTAAAAGAAGTCTATATTTTTGAAAAAATACTTTAAAATGTAAATAAAGGGGACTGTGGATGAACTCTCAACTCATGTCTGTGGAGTCTTGCCAAATAACACTTTATTAAATTTCTATTAAATTAATAAACTATACTTTTAAATCATGATTTAGCATTTGAGAACATTTAAGAATTAAGTCGATTGTCTGCATGTTAAATAATCTCTAATTTATCAATTTTCAGAAATTGGTGAAGGTGTTGACCGGAAAAAAGATATCTTTTTATTTCAGTTTTTAATGAATGTTCGTCTCTGTATGGTTCTCTCCGACTTTTGTATTGTCGCCATCAATACAAAAAAAAAAAAAAAAAAAAAAAATCGATTTTTTAAAATTTTATAAAAATATTTTTTATGCGTTCTGAAATTTTCAAATCGAAATCTTAGTTTCTTTTTTGATTTTCACTGATCAGTAAAAATTCTTAATTACTTGTTTTTCAACTGTGGATTTTGGTTCATATGTGCGCAATGATTTTTGCTATTTTGTGAAAAAGATTGCATTTTTGATGAGTTTTTAACTAATATTCTCGGCTAATTACCCCCCCCCCCCAAAAAAAAAAAGAATTTGAGTCTCATGAGCATGAGGACCTATCTTGCACTACCCTCATTCAAATTTTCACACTTGTACGTGTTCGAAATATTTCTAGCTATGTCCGTCACACACAGACATACATAGATTGATTCTCACACTGAATTTTTTGTTCTTGAAATTCCATATGAATATTTTCGCGCAGTGAGGGCTTCTCTGAATCAATGTAGAAACGATTTAGCTGGGAGTACAAATAAAAATATAATTTTTTCTTTGCTGGAAATTCCCCTTTACTGTGAAATTGAGATTGAGAAAAGCCAAATAATAAAATATGGACGAGCTACCTCAAATTACGACTAGCACAAACACTTTTCTCATCATTTTAAAAGTTAAATTTATTTAATATATATTTAAATTCAAGGCATAGGCATCAGAGAAAAATAAATATTTTATGTAAAGAATTACAGAGAGATTAATAGTAAAAAAGAATTTGACTCGGAAACCTCAGTGAACCGGACTCATTCATTCCGTCGTTGCATCTCTGCTACTTCGATCGAAGATAACACAAGTTATTTACACAAATTTGACCATGAGGGCACATATTACACTACGACCATGTAGGTCATTTCATGTCGTAGGTTATGCAACTTTATGAAAATTCCAAAATTAAAAATTTTCGTTCCAATTCTTGCTAATATGTCGATGTTTGTAATATTTCCCAGCAAGGGGCGGCGAAGATTCCAATTTGCAAGGAATATTTAGTTTAATTGATTAATAAGCTCTTAATTGACGTCTGTCACAATTTCCGGCATCTGTGACGTAACAAGCTTTAGCCACAAACGAAGGAGAATTGTCCAAACATCAGCATTTTCCATCTTTAGTTATTCACTGATTTTAATGGTGAACTTAATAAAGGTTATGCTTGGAAACAAAATTCAAGGGGTAAAACGGATTTTAGATTACAAAATTTAATGTTAGGGAAAAAAATAAAGATTTTAATTTATTTATTTTTAATTTAATTCAAATTTTTAATTTTAATAGAATTTTAATTATTATTCCTTTCACCTATATAGAGTGTTTCAAAATTATGTATCAGAAACATAAAGGCAGGTAGAGGGACGAGCCATTAAGGGGCTACTTCAGTCAAATGAAAAGACCCATTCACTAATGCTAATCCTATGGAAGAAATTTATACAGATATCTCGGTTGCATTTCAATATTTTTAATTGATTTTTTGGCTTTGGATATCTGAGATCGATCTGTATGCATGACGCTAGTTACTTTTTTAATTTTGTTTACAGTTATTTTTTACAGGAACGCTTTCATTTTTCTAACCGGTTTGGAAAGCGAAAGCAACCCCATAAAAAATATCTGCAACCAAAATCGAAAAACTAAAAAACGACCTCCATTCAGATCAATCTGAGTCATCCAATGCAAAAAGAATCATCTAAAACTATTGAAATGCAACCGAGATATTTTTATAAATTTCTCCCATAGGATTAGCATTAGCGAACGGGTCTTTTCATTTGAGTGAAGTAGCCTCTTAATTCCAAAATTGGCTCAATAAAAACTTTCCTGTATTATATAAAAAAAATGGACAAATCTGCATTCTTTAATATCCAAATATAGTAAAATCTTTGAATAATATAAACCTCATAGTACAGATTCCTGCATCGGGTCTGGTTGTTTTTATTTTTATTTTTATTTTTATTTTTATTTTTTTAGCAGCGGTTCGAATCTACCTTCCAGTTTTCCTCCAGTTTTAGCCTATCAGATTCCTGAGCTCGGCTTAGACAATTTGGGAATTAACGGCTCGTGATATAGGGGATCTAAATAACCAGATTTCATTTAGAAATGTAGATGGGAAAATGCAGAGTTGAGGGAGTAGGTGGCAGCGCTGCGCTGTTGAGATTGGCTGATGCGTTTGGGTTGCTGGGATTAGAAGTCTGCACGGGCCGAAATTTCCAGGCCCGAGCCCGACCCGGCCCGAACGAAAGAAATATTGGCCCGGTCCGGCCCGGCCTGAAAGTGAAGATTTCGGCCCGAATTCGGCCCGGTCCGAAAAAAAGTTTAAAATTCGGTCAGAACCCGGCCCGGCTCGAGTGAATTTCTACAGAACATTGATCTTTACTCTTACACAAGAATTCTAACCAAAAAAATTTATATTAGTCCTTTTTTTTTTCATGTTTATAATCTCCATTTATGCAGAAGTGCCGTAGGCTGCGATATTTACGCTTTTAAATGAATTTTTGTTTGTTGAATGTAAATGTTTCAGTTATCATTAGTATTATTAATCCATATTCCATGGAATGGAGACAAAAAATCTAAAAAATGGTATAAGTGAAATTTCCTAAGAAGAAATGGCTTTGGAACGAAAAAAATAAGTTCCCATTTAACAGATGTAAATGTTTAATACATTTTTTCTCGCGTATTGTTGCATTCATTTTGCATGGATGAACATTTTAAAAGAAACTTGCAGTTTTCAGTTTAAAAGAAAATTCCGTCATAATCATTTTTTTTATGTGTTTAATTCTATTTTAAAACGCCTAGTAATCTACCATTCTTTAAAAGGAATAAATTATAATGTTTAATTGTAGAATAATGACGGCTTAAAAGTATATGCCTTTTATGCAAAAATTTTTGGACAAAGCCAAATACTACTGATTTATAAAGAGTCAAGAAAGGATTTTCATATAGGAAGATTCAATAGGAACTGATTATTTTGGTCCGTGAAAACTAGGAAGAATTAAATCAGTCTCGGCTTCGTACGAAAAAAAAAAGTTAGGCCCGGCCCGATACACCAGCAAAAAAATTAAGGCCCAAGCCCGGCCCGGCCCGAAAATATTAGAGACTAGGCCCGGCCCGTCCCGAATGCCATTATTGAGAATCGTCCCGAACCCGGCCCGCGTGCCTGTCCGAGCTCGGGCTTCGGGCCGAGGCCTGGCCCGTGCAGATCTCTGGCTGGGATGCGAAGCTTGATGGCATGCATTCCATGTATGGGACTGCGAAAGTTAATGGCTATCACCGAATACACATCTAACAATTCTCGAGCTTGTCGACCGACTATTTTCTACTGTGCATAATGGTGTTTTATCTTCTGCAGAAGTTTGGCGATATCACCTAGTGTTAATGTCACTTGCCGATGCATAAAAAGATCCACTGATGCACAACATTTGATAAAGACACTCAAATGTTCGGCGATCTGGCAGATTCCTCTTCGAGAATCGTTCCATGAACTATAATACATTTTTTGAGCAGGCGTTTTCATACATGAAATGCATGTCGGTAAGCTCCATTTTGGTATAAAGATGCAAGTTACTTGAAATCCGTACGGAGAATGACGATTCAAGCCAGAGTAGTGCTTTCATTTATCGAACTCAGCAGTGCCCTCTGCTACCGAAACGCTGCATCCCCCCCCCCACATTCATATACGAAATCTGCTTACTTAGGTCTCCTCTATCTGCCTTTACATTTTTAATACATAATTTTGAAACTCATGTATGTATACTATGCATCTCTTCAATATAGGTGTCCGATCATTGTCATGCAAGTATTCTTGTGTTTATAAATTGATTTGCATGTGATTGGAGCATATATCAAGAGTTTCTTAATATCTCTACCAAATTCGTTGGACATCTTGCCCCACAATTAGGATAAAAGACATATATATTGGTTTTCTTTATACCTTAAAATTGAATGAGTATAGCAATTTGAATTCTAGAGTGACTGCAGTTCTGTATCAGGCGATTTTATTACCATAAACGGGCGTAATAGAGAAGTTTTAGAAAATTGGATTTTCTGCAAATATATACTTTTTTCGCTATCTACATACGCGAGCATTCTACTAAGTTTTTGAAAATCTCATTCAAATTCAGTATTAAAAAAAAACTAAAAATCTTTTCTAATCGGTCCCACGCATTTTATTTTAGCGTGTTTGAGTAAAATCAGCTGAATCCTTAAAATGAAGGAAAAATGAAACTGTCTTTTTGTACCGATACAAGCGAAAAAGACTTTTTTTTTTCGTTTTTGGAAAAACTAATGTAGTTATTTTTTTATTTAGGGGTAGGGGGCGCCAAAAAACGTAGCTACGCCACTGCCCCCCCTCCCCCCCAAAAAACTATATACTCACCCACAGTGCATAAAATATATTATTTAAAAATCTTCTCGCACCATAATCTTTTAGGCCCATAATTATTAGTCCAATAATTGAAAACTCAGAAATAATAACCTTTTTATGTTAATTGTGTCCTTAAGATGATTTTTACTTTTTAAAATTTATAAATCCCTTCTAAGTACGCGGTTAAAATTTTCTGTAAAAACACAGAAAAAACAACATGATTACGTGTATTTATTTACACTAGTTCTTGGTTAAATATATTTGATTGAGTTTTTCGATCATCATTTTACATGCATCTCCCTTATCTTGTATCTAATTCCTGGTAGGGATTTCAATGTCTTTATTTATAAAAATATTTTTATCTGTGTAAAAATCTGTGGTTCACAATACACATTTTTAAAAATCTTTTGCATTTTTATAAGACATATTAAAGAATAATATTTATTTTACTAGGAGGGAAAAATCCCTCCTCGGAGTTTGATTTTTATTGATAATAATATAATTATGATAAAAGACATACTTTCATCCTATCGCCACAAGTTCAGTCAGTAAGGTATCCTCCCGCTGTCAAAATGTCTCGGGTTCAAACCCCAGGTCATTTAGAAAAGAGATTTTGTTAGTTGAGTTATGTAGCAGTTCAAATTTAGTCGGAAAATTCAAGTTCTTTGCAACTCGGGAGATTTAAGTCATTTCTAAATTTACCGAATAACTTATCTGTTATTTAACAGAATCTCGGTTTTTCTGATCTCTGATATTTTACATAAGACATAAGATGAAAGATTGCCCGTAGATTGTCGGTAAATTCACAGATTTTTTTTAACAATGTAAATGCAGAATTAATAATTAAAATATGTTTCCACGCGTTCATTTTTTATAATATGTTATAAAGAGTAATACCAAACATTTCACATTTCCTCCTCTTGCATAAAATCCCTTTTCTTTGCCCCATTTTCCGTTCATAAGACAATTAGATACTGACTCGCGATTGACACTTATAAACAACTAATTTGCTATTCGTATAATATAAAAATCCAGTATCTATTAATTATTCCTTACATTTCTAACAATTTATTTGATTGCCGGTGTAATTTTTAGAATTTTCTTATTTGTATTTTTTTTATTTACAAAAAATAATTAATTATTATGCTGGAAACGTAATATATATCACATTAATAATATAAAAAACTCTCTATATATAAACATTTATAAAATAAAAGTTTGCTTTTGTCCAAAAATTATCCTGATTACCCAACGTAGAAAACTACGCATCAAATTCTCGCATATCATAAAATCCTTGATAAACAATTAACACGTGCCATGGTGATAGACACTGAATTTTCCATTTAAGCCGCGTCAGTCACCGGTAGCTGACATAAAATGCGAAAAATATTATATAAAACCAAACAATTTATATTGTTATTAATAATTTATAATCAATAATAATTATTAAGAAAGTATAATCCTATAATGAGTAAAAGTTAAGTAAATTTTAAATACATTTTCAGTAATTACTTTAAAAAAATACATTTTTTTTTTTTAGTTTTATATCATATTTTAGACAGTAAGTCATCGGTAACTGACCTGGCCCAAACAAAAGTTCAATGTCAGTCACCAGTGACTGACATTGAACTTAATATGTTAAATTACAGGATTACTAATTACCTAACATATTTTTCAATATTATTTTGTCAAGGATCAGGATGTTAATGTCGGATAACAACGTACTATGCTTAAGAAAATTCGTGTCTTAACTTTGAAGCATTTTTTTAAAGCCATAACTTCTGAATTTTTAATTTGCGGGTTTTTTATTTATTTATTTATTTGTTTGTTTATTTATTTATTGTCTTCTAAAATTTAGTTAGAATTATTTAGAAAGTCTTTTCAGGTGGTCAGGAAAAAAAAGCTACATTTCCTTTTTTTTCTCCTCCCTGAAATTTATTCTTAAATAATTTAATTTAAAATATTAAATGCCCCTTTAAAATAATTTAATTTTTGATTTAAAAAATAATAAACAATATGTGACAATGTTTAAACTTTCACAAATTTTCTAAAGTATACTTTCTATTTTTTAGTGCACATAAGAACAGATGATTTTTTTTTTCAGAACTAAAAACTATATATATTGAAAAAAGAATTAAATTTAAGAAAGGAAGATTTTCAACAACTTCTGTAATTTAACTGTTTTTATAAGTTGTTTGTTGTTAGCAGTGAGGGATTTAAAAGACAATAATTAAAAAAAAAAAAAACAGTTTAAGTAGTAGTATATAGTTACGTCAGACTATTTGAAACAATTAAACTTCCGGAGACAGATTGATATTTTACTTGTAATAACTAATATTACAAGTATGAAAGAAATGATACTGTTCTTTGAATAATTTATAAACAAAATAAAATAATTTCACAATAAAACTATAGAACTTATGTTTGAGGCCACTCATCTACAGATTTACTAGTTTCATAGGAAATGGGGAAGGATTAAGCACTATGAGCCGCTTTTCACCTGTGCATTTAAACAATATTTTCTGCTTCCTGACTGGTTTGATTGCCAGGTTATAAAATATGCAAGACATTGTTATATATGTATGTATGTATAAAGATGGAAATATTGAAATTTTATTGATCATTAAAATTAACTTAAAAGCAGCTATTTATAAAAGTTTCGGCATTATTACTTTTTGGCAAGCGTAATTTAAAAATTAAATTTGATCATTTAAATTTTCATACAAGTCAAAATATTTTACGCACTATAAACATTACTGAAATTGCATTTATAGCAATGTCTACATGGGGTGTCCGTTACTGAAAAATGATTAACTAAGCGCATCCCAGTAATGGACGTCCTCTCTTAAAATCTTAAAAGTAAAATAAATTTTATAAATGACTATTACTATATATATTCAATTTCTTTATTGCTACTAAAAAAAGTTGCAAATTTTGCAAGAAAGTAAAAAATATATAGATTTATTAAATGAAACCGCAGCATTTAGCATTCTCATTTAAATTTTCAAGGAAAAACAGTGGAACTTTGAAACATTTTCTGCTTCCTGATTGTTTTACTTAAGAGTGTTAAAGCAAGATTATAAAATATAAAAAAGGAATTGGGAAAAAAATGATAAAAGCTAAATTTTTATTGGTTTTTTTTTTTATAAACTAAAAATATTGAAGGGTATCCAGTAATGGAAGTGTATTTATTGCTGGCACAGCTATCCTATATTTTTTACTGAGTAACTTTAAGGCATACATTAGTATCAGAAATTTAAAATTTTCCGGTAAAATTAAAAAATTGATAAGTTTATTAAACATTTCCTGTCATTTATCAAACACAAAAATTACGTTTTAGATGTAATACGATTTAAAAAATGTAAAGTAAATGAAATTAGACTAAAAATGAAGCAAATAATATTAAATCTAGTTGTCCATAAAAATGCATTCAAAAAATTTCCAATATGCCGATTGGAAGTTTAATTTGATTTTCGTTTTTAGGGCAGCTGCCTGTGACTGTTAAAACCAAATAAAAATAGAAATATAAAAATCCTCCATCATTAAAAATATCGTACTCGAAAAAGTTAAAAACTGACTAATCTTAAGGTGATTATACAGGGTGTTTCTAAATTCATGGTACAAACTTTAAGGGGTGATAGTACACATCAAGACAAACAATATTAAATAGGAAACTAATGGTCCCAAACATCTTCCGAAGGAGATAGGCGCCATTAAACTTTAGGGTCCAAAAATTCAAATGATTATAAAAAACAGAAAAATTGGTCGATTCGTTTGCGGTTTTCAGTAAAACTATTCTTTATGTCAGTATTGACTTTAAAATAAATTATAAAAATAAATTTCAAAAAATGCCGATAGAGGGCGCTTTAGACTTTGGAGTAACGATCAAATATTTTTTACCGTTATTTTTTTACATCTCATTAATTTTTTTAGAAGCTTAGACATAAACTTAAATTTTGAGCTCAAAATCTAAGTCGTTGGGAGTGGTTAAGCAGCCCTAACTGAACTGTGGGGGAGGTTCAAATTCCAAATGATTATAAAAAACAGAAAAATTGTTCAATTGATTTGCGATTTTCACTAAAATTATTCTTTATGTCAGTATTATCTTGAAAAAAATTATAAAGATAAAATTCAAAAAATGCCGATAGAGGGCGCTTTAGACTTTGGAGTAACGTACAACTATTTTTTACCGTTATTTTTTACATCTCATAAACTTTTTTTAGAAGCTTAGACATAAACTTAAATTTTGAGATGAAAATCTGAATCGTTGGGAGTGGTTAAGAAGCGCAAACTGAACTGTGTTCAATGGGGGTGGGGAGGTTCAAATTTCAAATGATTATAAAAAATGGAAAAATTGGTCGATTCGTTTGCCGTTTTCGCTAAAACTATTCTTTATGTCAATATTTCCTTGAAAATAAATTTTAAAGTTTAATTTAAAAAATACCGTTAGAGGGCGCCTTAAACTTTAGAGTAACCAACAACTATTTTTAACCGTTATTTTTTGTATCTAATAAAATGCTTGTAAAAGTTCAAACTTAAATTCTGAGCTCAAAATCTGCATCGTTGGGAGTAATTAAGTAACGGAAAATTGAAATGTGTTCGAGGGGTGGGGAGGGTAACATTTTAACTCCTGAACACAGTTCAGTTTGCGCTTCTTAACACCTCCCATCGATTTAGAATTTCAGCTCAAAATTTAAATCTAAGCATTTGCAAGCATTTAATCAGATACAAAAAATAACGGTTAAAAATTGTTGTTGGTTACTCTAAAGTTTAAGGCGCCCTCTAACGGTATTTTTTGAAATTAATCTTTAAAATTTATTTTCAAAGAAATATTGACAAAAAGAATAGTTTTATCGAAAACGGCAAACGAATCGACCATTTTTTCCGTTTTTTATAATCATTTGAAATTTGAACCTCCCCACCCCCATTCAACACAGATCAGTTTGCACTACTTAACCACTCCCAACGATTCAGATTTTCATCTCAAAAATTCAGTTTATGTCTAAGCTTCTAAAAAAATTTTATGAGATGCAAAAAATAATGGTAAAAAATAGTTGTACGTTACTCCAAAGTCTAATGCACCCTCTATCAGCATTTTTTGAATTTTATCTTTATAATTTATTTTCACGATAATACTGACATAAAGAATAATTTTAGTGAAAATTGCAAATCAATTGACCAATTTTTCCGTTTTTTATAATCATTTGAAATTTGAACCTCCCCACCCCCATTGAACACAGTTCAGTTTGCGCTTCTTAACCACTCCCAACGATTCAGATTTTCATCTCAAAATTTAAGTTTATGTCTAAGCTTCTAAAAAAAATTAATGAGATGCAAAAAAAACAGTAAAAAATAGTTGTTCGTTACTCCAAAGTCTAAAGCGCCCTCTATTGGCATTTTTTGAAATTCATCTTTATAATTTATTTTCAAGACAATACTGACATAAAGAATAGTTTTAGTGAAAACCTCAAACGAATCGACCAATTTTTCTGTTTTTTGTAATCATTTGAATTTTTGGACCCTAAACTTTAATGGCGCCTATCTCCTTCGGAAGACGTTTGGGACCCTAAGTTTCCTGTTTAATATTGTTTGTCTTGATGTGTACTATCACCCCTTAAAGTTTGTACCATGAATTTAGAAACACCCTGTATTTACTCATTGACAAAAGCTTCGCTACTTTCAAACAAAAGTGCAATGTTGTTTCCTACGAAATTTTTTAAAATGCTAAGAAATATACATACGGGATTTTTAAAAATGAATCGTGCATATGTAGGAAAACCTTTAAAGTACAAACTATTACTCAGTACTAAAAATTGCATTAACCTCGTAACTTACAAGACTGCATATTGCATGCATTGCATTAGAAACGAACTCATTAAGTTAACGCAATGAATAAACTAGATCAAACTTGACAGTGATAGGATAAGATTGAATTCTAGGATTTTGAAAACATCTAGCACTTAATGATTGATTATATTGCTCTGACTTGCAATTTCAATATACATGTATTTTGCACTTCTAGTGATTAAACAGCTCACGTTAAGAGTAACCGGCTAATATTCTAATAATTATATCATATTTTTATTAGTATTAATTTATTATTATTACATTAGTTTGTCATAATTAATAATAATAAGATTTATTGAATTAATCATAACATATATATGAAAGTCAGGTTGAAAATTGTAATTTTAAAGAATCAGTATGTGTCTTGTAATTATTTACTTCGAGATCTATTTAAAAAGAAAAAAATATATTTTAAAGATACAGATTATTAAAAAAATAAACTTAGTTCAATTGTTCACGGTAATATGCAGGAAACAATAATATCTAAATGTTTCACATTGATATATTTCGCACGCTTTGACACGGAGATCTACACGGGTTGGAAATTCCAGGCCTGGACCTGACCCGGCCCGAACGAAAGTTACTTTGGCCCAGCATGGCCCGGCGTAAGAATAAAAAGTTCGGCCCGAGCATGGTCAGTTCAGATTTTCTCAATTCACGGATCAGCCCGTACAAAAACCAGTGAGAAAGGGCCCGACTCAATTTTAGAAAAAATCAGATTTTACTTGACATACAATTAAGATTCTTTTAACCCTTTGATCTCTGGTGGGCAAATTGCTTCAAAATTCCAAATGTGACATTGGCATCAGTATTTTTCAAAGAAAAAAGCCGGTTAACGATATACATGAAAAAATGCATTAAACCTTTTTCAAAAAAATCTGGTCAAATTTTCTGGTGCCATTGTGACATTTCGGAAATAAAATAATGTGGCAGAAAATTCTACCATCAGAGCTCAAAGGATTAAAGAATACTGCATACATATTTATGGTATAAATATGCAATATATTTTTTAATTGCTGTGTATTCCAAAGACAAAAAATACAGAATAGCAAGATTAATGATTACTTATATTCTTAGATGTTTCAACATTGAAAAAAGAATTCAATAAAAAATTAATGTAGTTTAGAATAAAAGAGAAAAAGCAGGGTTAAAACATTTTTTAAAGCTATTTTATAAAAAAAAGATTTGTGAAAGTATTTCTCGCTTGCGTATTAAGACTTTTATCAAATCTAAAAGAGCAACTGTCTGACATATTTCTGAATTCATTTCTTTTCGGAAATCCATGATATAGATAGGTGTTCTCATTCAGAAACTATGGAATTGGATGGTGTTGTACATTTTTTGATAAAGGCAACGTATCTTTGAAAAATACTGTTGAAAATAGCGTTTTAAACAGAATTTCCAGAAGCGAAATCACGAGAAAGGATTAAAATTGGAAGACACGATAAGAATCTCTTATATGTCGACAAGCTATTTATCAAAAATCGAAAATGCTATTCGATTTCCATTCCTTTCAATAGTCAGACTTGTCATTTTTAAGCTTTTATAGCTTAAACTTAATTAGAAAATGTGTAAAAGTTTCCAGGTTCTTGAGCAGTGAATTTTAAAGCACCTTAAAGTATATTTCTAAAGAATTTGTTAACGAAAGTTCTTTATCGCTGTTAATATTTTTACGACATATTTCTGCCCAACGCATCCTGATAAAAAGTATGTTCATTTCCGATTTAGTTCGGCTATATAAGGAAAAAAATTACAAGTCTGGCATTGCCGCACGCACAAGTGCGGCACGAGTCTGTGGAAGAAAAGATAAATAAACAGACACAATATCTGATGCTGGTCTTTGCGATGGACATGTAACATTTCTGTATTAAGTTGTCAAACAAGCATCAGCTCCTGACGAACATTTATATTTATTCTCCCGAAAGACATATTCTTTAATAATAGCTAGTATATTTATCGGCTTTGTTTAAATTTTTATATTGGGCCGGGTAGCCAGGCTCGGCCCTTAGAAAATTTGTTTTCACTTTGCCAGGTCGGGTACTTAACTCGGGGTCAAGCCCGTGCCTGTGCAAATCTCAACTTTAATGCGCACTTTCCGTTTTGTTTATGCCATCATAAATTAAAGTTATTGCAGAATCTAATTTAATATTTCGTATATTATCCATAAATGAATGGAAAACAATACATAATAAATGCAAGAAAAAAATAGTTTTTATTAAAGACTTTTTTTTTTTCTCTCTTAACTTATTTCCTACTTATAACATAATGCAAGAATACTTATAATGCTCTTTCCACATCTTGCAATAAGCTTCATCACGTATTTTATGTCAATGAATGAAATTGTATCGCAATTTACACATTAATTACTAATTCATAAATTCATATACATATTCCAAAAACAAGAAATTTCGAATGAAGGATAAAGATATTCGATGATACATAATTCATACAGAGAATTATCGCCATAATATTAAAATTACACTTTCACCAAACAACAAAGTGAAAAATCAAGTTCTCTATTTCAAAAAATCAATTCAGTGATATCTCGGTTGAAAGAATGTTGTATAAAGTTTTATATCCAGAGTTGTAAGCGATCACAATCGGGCCATTACAAAAAGTACATTTGGCGCCAATGCCAGATTACTTCGTTTTCTTTTGTTTGTGCTTTTTTTTAGAAAACTTTCTCTTCAATTTCAATATGAGCAAAGATAATGGAACTTGATACAAATATTAATGAATATGCATATAAAAAATGCTCTTAATTTCAATCTGTATATAATTCACATCTTTTTTATCGAAGATTTATGCTCTCCCGTTCCGGTTTTGTGGATACGGACATTTAGACTAAAATTTCAATTGCCGTATTTTATGTTTGGATAGTATACTGGTAACTTTTTTCATTGTAAAAGAATAAAGTTACATATAATATAAAACATCACTTTAAGATATCAATTTATTTTTAAATGCTATAAGTGATCAATTAAAAATAACAATATTAAATTTTTAAATCTATTAAATTTTTTAAAATAGCAGAATAATATACCCTTCTAGATCATATTTTCCATCAATCATAAGAGAATCAATAGAAATCTTCATACGTAGAAACAATATTTGCAATGAATTTGCCTCCATCGAGCTCCCTAAAATTTGGAAGGAAATGCTTCAAAGGTTTTTAAGACAATAATTTGTAATATTTCACGTTCACAATTATTTTTATTCATTTTTATTATTATTTTTTTTCAGTTTTACTTTACTATGCTCATGTTCACATGATTTATGTTTTTCCTGTTTATTTTTAATTTGAAGATATTTTAGCGAAAAATTTATTTTTATCATTTATTTGTGTTTGGAAAAGTTGCCGTAAGAGCAATGAAACATGTAAAACTATAAGGTATTTGTGATAGTTTTAATAGATCACCTATAGCATTTAAAAATAAATTGAAAGAATAAAGTTTTAAAATATTTATGGAAATTTATAAATACTTTTTTATGATTTTTATATTTTTCATTTTTTTTTTCAGATTAAAATATCAGTTTTTGAAACTTTCTTAAACTCGTGTATAAGCCGACACCCCCTACATCGAAGCCAAAAAAATGTCCAAAAATTCTTGGGTTATACACGGAAATATACGGTAATCTTCCATCTACCGGATACTAAAAACATAGATTCCAGTATTTTGATGTGCTTTTTCTAAATCCCAGAAAACTAATTTATTAGATATTTAATAATAATTTAATCTAATTTAATATAGATTTATTATTCAGTATTTATTATTTAATGTATTTTGATCTAATTTAGTATAGATCTTCGAACCCAGAAAAAATAATTAATAAAACTACTTTGTAGAATATTTTCTCTTTTGTAGAGCTGATATGATTTCACTCATTAAGTGAAATTTCTAGTTCAAAATATTTTTTTACTTAAAAAATGGTAAGACTTGCAGCTAAGTAAAAAAGCAAAAATACAGATAAACAAGGTCTTCTCTGAGTTGGATGCGGTAGTCAGAATGCAGGGTAATTTCTGTATTAGGTGGCGCTTTACAATGCTTCTAATATTTGTTTTTCAATTATTTTTGTAGGTACCGTAATTTCGGGTGTATAAACCGCGGCTCAAACAATTCTTTTTGGACCCAGAAATCTTATTTAGTAATTGAAGACAAATATTTGCGGCGATCTAACTAGTTATATTTGTTTCTTAAAAAATTCTGGGTCGAAGAAGAATTGTTTGACCTGCGGCTTATACACCCAAAATTACGGTATATTGTGTGAAGGGATTTCAATGATACAAAGTGTCAGAATGACATATATAATTAAGCCAGCTCTGCAGATTCCTTCCCGTCATCCAGTATAAAATTCCATTGAATTATTTCGCCTTCTTCAAGATCTATACTCTGTATTTATCACTTATTTTAAAAGAATAAAATATTATTAACAAATAACAAATAAAAGTGAATTTATAAGCTCAAATGCGTTTGAATAATATGCATAGATGTATGCACATGGGAAAATAAACTCTTCATTCTAATTAACAATGAGTTTACCGTCAGACCTTATATGTAAATGGTTTAGGGGGAATAGCATCACTAAGTTACCATCAATAAAAGAAATAAACATTAAAATTGCATGTATTTGTCTGGTTTGTAAGTTAAATAACCAAAAATACTTGAAAAAACGTATGTGGGAACTAAAGGGTTAATGTACTGCTTATAAAAATTTGAAGCAAGAAAATGGCAAGGGTCAGTTACCTTTAAAACAGTGTCGAAGCATTTCAATTCCCCCCCCCCCCTATAAGTTATATTAGCAGTTAAAAGAATAACCCCCTTCCCCCCCTTTCTCTCATAATAACATGTAAGAGTAATGCGAGATTTAGAAATCCAGATTTATAACTAGCGGAACATAAATTAAAAGAGGTAATTATGTGGTGATGATTTCTCAGTTTTGAAAAAAATTTCATAAAAGTAATTTTCTCGTAATTTCTGAAACTCTATTTTTCATTATAAGCACGATGTCCAACATAATTTTACGTGTGTGATATTTAGTAAATTTAAATATACTGAGCTAAAAGAAATATTTTAAATGCCAAATAAACTAAACAGGTTTTAAATAATGATGGACAAAATTATGTTATTCATTTTACTTCGTTTATTTATTTTTTCGCAAATGATTATACATCTCAAGCACTTTTCAGTTTGTCTGAAAATTTTATTTATATCTTTATAGTAATAAGATGGAAACCATAGCACATTTTACAGAATACCAATTCATGGTCTAATATTCGGATCCAATGCCGTATTAATGATACATGAATTTTCTTTAAATATTATTTTGTCTTAAAAATCTTTCTATTGTTTTCTATATGTAGTTATTATTTTCTATATGTGATGTATGTTTATACATTTATTATTATGGATTCATTTATGTTTCAACATTTAGCAATAATAATAATAATAATAACAATTTTTAATTCTCTTGACGCCGTAACGGTTATTTTACTTCAAACGTGAATTCCATTTTTTAATTTTAAAATAAGGGCTTCCAAAGGAAAAATTTACGATAAAACGTAAAAAGTAACTAGAAAGCTGTTATGTCTTTTTTAGTCTGCCGATATTTTCCAAACTTGTTTCTAAATTCTTCCTTCAGCCTGTTTTTATATGCGTAGTAATCCAAATAATTATATTCATTAGATTTTAGTAAAAGGTATTGTCGCTTAGTTTCAGTAAACTCTAACTCTTGTGATTTGTGTAGGTACTTTTGATATTACTAACGCAAAAGCCTTTTTTCCAAAATAAAAAAATTATTATAATAAAATCCGTGCCTCCCACGTTCCAAATTTTCAGCATGCTGAGAGCTAATATGGCATTACATTACATATATAGTGTTGTACTATATATACGGCTAAGATGGATGTTTAAAAATTATTATGACATCTTCGGATCAGAAAATTTTTTCCTTGTAACAAAATTGTTAAAATATAGCACATCTTCGATGCACCTGATGTACAAAGTGTCAAGACATTTATTTTTCATTTTAATAAACTTCTAAGTACTCGACAAGTATTTTCGATTTCCAATAAACCGGGAGGCGCCAGCACAATCACCTCATCGAGCTCCCTCTGAAATTCCACAATTAGTTAAACTTCGATTCGTATATTAAAATGCAATAGGATTGTTAAGCCTTATTTTGATAGAAAACGCCAGAGAACGCGATTTTAATGATTCACTCGTAGGTTTACCGTTGTGCTTTACTGCTCCCAGTCCTTTATATTTTCATACCTTTGGTGCAGGGAAACACAATGTTAACCATACGGAACAACTTCTAAAATTGGGTTCTCAAGTGTTTTTCACCAAGAAATGACTTGACAGATTAGTTGGTTTTTAATATGCGAATCGATTTTTTACTAATTCTTGAATTTAGGCCGTGAACTCGGTGAAGTGATTGTCTGTGCTTCCCAGTCTATAATATTTGAGACTAATTGGTTAATGAATTAATCTTTAGAATAAACTGTATCTTTTAATAGCTTTCATGACTCTGTTTCTTACCTTATTGCAACTATATTTATTTATTAGCATATGAGAAGTTGGCGAATTTTAGACAGATTAGTTTGGTCTCAACCAAGAAGGTATGGGAAGATCGAGTAGCCCCGAACGCTTGGATAAATTGCAAATAAAAAACAAATGGTTGGTTGTGTTTTTGATGGCCAATTATCAGCATGAGGGATATATTCTCTACAAAGGGGGGGGAGGTTGCTCCTTCCGTGGGGGTCTTTCTAATAGAACCTAATAGGTATTTACGCAAGGAAATCTAAGGTTCGGAGAAAGCCACGGAAAACTTCAAACGATTAGGCCGAAGGACACGATTGGGTTCGAACCCAGCACCTGCCGTCTACCAGTTTCGAAGGCAGAGCCTCTCGACCACTGTAAAAACAAATGAATGTAATTTCTGTCTTTATTTTTTACTAAAAATAAAATTGAAAACATCTTTAATGATTTTAATTAAACATTGCTAATAATACCAAATTATTTAACTAAATATACTGAAAATAGTTTGTTGTTAGAAATGGAAGTTTCCGGGCTTACCCGCCATCTGCGGCTACCCAACTTTCCCCTATATAATAACTAAAGTGTTTATAGTAACTACTTTATTGTTATCCGCATTAACTTTAAATGTCATTGTTTAAAAAATTGCTTTCTTTTAAACGTAGAAAAAGATCACACTTTTTTATAACGTACGAAACAACAATTATTTAGAAACAAAGTACTACTGTGTGCTTTAACAACATATTGAAATTTAGCTATATTGATGGATTTTTGCAAAAAACAGTGACTAGAATGTCAAAAAAGTATTAAAAAAACACACATGTAGCCCACATACAATTTTTAGGTCCTATTAAATTATTATAATGGAACCAAGAAGAGAACGAGCCCTTTCCAACAAAAACTAATAGGAACTGGAGTATCGATTCAAAAGTTATGCATGTACAAATGTACAGACACTGTCAGAAAAATTCGTCAATATACACTAAGTTATCGTTATTTTTTCACAAATAACTTCTGTTCTCCCAGAAAACGTATTTGTTCTGTGAGTTCATTCCGAACGTCGAAAAATGAGGAAGAGAGTCAGTTTATATCTAGCACGCATGCGCATTGGGTCTGTTAGTAATAAATTCGAATTTATTTTTAAAATGAAAAACAAAAATATTCTATTGATTAAAATGTCTAATTTAGTTTTAAAAGACAAAAATGTTTTCGAATTTAAAAATAAATAACAATTACTTTCTTTATTCGTTCAAAAATTCTCACAATCTGTTATTCAAAGTTGGATAAGTTGAATAAAATTCAATATACTAAGTTATTTCTATGATAAATATTCGCATATAAAATATACTTTAAGTGAACACATTTAAAAAATATTTTAATTTAAAAAAAAATGATATTATTAAAAAAATTTATCGAATAAAAATAGAACATCCATGTTTTTTCTTTAACAATCTACGTAATATATTTAAAATTCACATTTTTATACTATATTAATACTAAACGTAAAAAAAACCAGCCACAGTTTCATTAAAGATGAAATCTTTCCGAGATTAACTGCAAAATTAAAAGCTTTTTAACGAAATACACCGAACCACACCCATATGAAATGAACGCTTCTATTTTAAAGCACATTCATTATGAGCAACCGTGGCGCCGAGGAAAAGCGCTCGCCTTGTAATGCTGGGGTCGTGAGTTCGATTCCCACCTCCTCCGCATTGATTTTTTTCAAGTTACGGATATTTTTCATCTTTTGACGGAGAAAAAAATAAACGGAAAATCGACAATATCTGGCAGCAGTGCTGCCAGTACATTTTCTGTGAAAAGACGGAAGTTTTTTTTTAAGAGTGTACATAACTATACGATCTCTTTTCGTGAAAGTTGGTTAAACAAATTACTCATGGTACAAAAAAATTAGTTTTTTTCCTTATGAAGTTTATATGTATTTTGAAAACCGTTAGAATACGGTTTCTCTCACCCACAGATTAATTTAGAATACATAAAAAAAAATTATGTGCTTAATGTACACTAAAAAAGGATGTTCTAGTGTTTTTTTTTTTTTTTCAACTTCTTACTTTATTGTTTAGTGCGCTTAATACTCATTAACTACAAGATAAAATATTTTATAGCAGATTTTAAAGCTTGTGTACAGTTTCGAAAGTCGTACTTTTTTAGTCTTTAGTTGTTTTAATACAATATACCGCTATTAATTTCCTGGACTGACATAACTGTACAAGAACCAGAAATCGTCATATCGCGATAATGCTTTTATTTTGAAGATCAATTATCTTCACATGTTCTATGCGATCGGCGCACTTCAGAAGCAAGTGGTTGACTTTGAAGCATACATTAAACGTAGCTGTTAAATTTTTGCTGTCGAAGTCGATATGGATGAGATAATAAACATTAAATTCTGCTACAAATTGGGCGAAACCGCTACAAAACTCCGTGAAATTTTAAATGAAGTGTACGGAGAGAAAATATTATTCTGTTCACGCACATTTGAATGGTTTTGTCGTTTACGGGAGGATCTCGATTGCGTTGTAGATGAAGCACACTGTGGAATGCCGCATTCTATATGTACGCCAGGAACAATTGAGAAAGTTCGCAAGCATATGACTTCGGATCGCCGATTAACTATTCGAGGACTCCGACAATGATCTGAACATTAGTAAGAAAATAATTACCCAAATTTTTCACAATATCTATTTGAAGAATATTTGTGGACTTTGAAGCCATCAAGAAAACGGTGACAAGCACGTTAATGAGCATCCTGATAGAGAGCTTAAAAAATTGCGTCCGAAGTTTCTACAGAAGGCCCCAGAAGTGCATTACACATATAGGAGTTACTTCGAAATAATATTAAATGGATATGTATTTCAGAATTTTCTCTAGTTATTAGATCAGTCCTGGAAATTAATGGCCCCACCTTGTAACAAATACAGTTGTTTTCTTCTATTGGCCAATGTGTTTTTCTAAAATGCCAGTAACAGAGTGACTGAAATGATTTAATTTATATAGCTGTTTGTTTTGTGAATAGAGAACAATTGTATTCCACCCAGAACAAAATTTTAAAGATATGATACAAATATTGAAATACAAACATTAGGTAAGCTAATTTGTGAAGGGATTTTTAGAAATAAGTTTTATAACAATCTCGTGGTATTAACATATTAATAGTTAAAAAGTCAATAAAAATTTGAAAGGTCATAAAAAATTTGGTTGGTTTGAAAAAAAACTTTCATTTTACATGCGACATGAATAAATCAAAAGTACAAATATAACAGCTACTACTCGGGAAGTATGCAAATGAAACTGTTACAAAAAGATCAGTGTGTTACTAATCATTCAGTCGTGTTTATTATTATGAATATTGTTTTTTATGTCTCTATGGTAGATTACAAAATTCGTTGTTTTCCTTTATGATTGTACAAATTATATTGTACAAATTATGACTTCAGCCATAATTTGTACTCCAACATATACTTTGTCAATGTTTAATTTTATTAATGCAATTATATAAAACTGTGTGATCTGATTGCAATTATGGTAATAAGATCCACAAAATAATAATTATACTGATATAAAGATAATATTTGAAACAAAACATTATAATAACTATTATAATTTTACATTAAATCCCCATTTTTATAATTTTTCAAATGCTAATAAACATAGATTTTATTATTATTATTATTATTTTATTTAAAAAATAAATCATACGAAATAGTATCATTTAAGTTCACTGAAGTCTTTTACATGTAAAAACATGTGAGATTAGTATGATAGCGTTATGGGTGAAAGACATTAAACTCTTCGGTCCCTGTGTCCTCAAATGGGAACCTCCGCTTGGTCTCATTTCATTAATAGTTCTCGCACATTATTACAATTTCTATGTCAGACTGGTATGTTTCGAAGTCTAAGATTTTAGCTAATGCAAATAAAACAAATATTTCTCTGAAATCAAATGCGAGAAGAAATAATTCAGTATTAATTAATAATATGACATTAATACTCAGTAGCAAAGAGGATAAGTAAGTTATTTCAAAATAAAAATGTATAAACTAATTCTTTTGGACTTATTCATAGAAATTCAAATCCAGAAATTACGAAACGTTTGATCAGAAAACTTGAGATATAATGCTAAATTAATGGATGATTTTTATTATTCGTTTTTACCTGTAAATACGACATGATTGATACTTTAAGTATAACTGTAGGTTCAAGTTCATAATGAATCAGAGCTCTTTAAAACTATTTTCTCAGCATTTCGAATAAATATAATATTTAATACCATAAAGATAAAAGAAAAAAAAATTACACCTAATTTTAAAATTTTGGCATTTAATGGTATGAAAGTGTTAACAATTTTAATTTAATACGGTCCAATAGGTCAAAACAAGTTTCTCTTTGATTATTCTAGTCATACGCCCTCGCTTATTTCTCGTTATATACACATAATGTAAACTATCGGGAAAAAAAGAAAAGAAAAGCTATAAAAAGGAACATTCTGAAATCCTACCCATTGAAGACAAATGGAAAATCTGTTTTTGTTTCTGATTTTTGTTTGTTGCTACAAATATACTGTCGACTGTGATTCCATAAATCGACTTTCATTGGATGTTGGGCTATTTGTCTTGAGTTATTCGAACATTAATCATTCTTTGTTGCATTCGAAAGGAATCTGAAAAGGAACAGTCCCTTCACTGGCGAACAGCATGAAAAAGAGTATAAAAAATGTGCTTTGGTAATAAATACGCTAATCTCCTACTCTCAGCAAAACAATCAAAAGAAAAAAAATCTCAAGTTTTTTAGAAGAAGGGGAAATTTTAAAAATATGATGGAAAGCATTCCAGGAGCATATAAATATTATGGCGCCAGAAGGTGCGTTCTTAGTAATGGAAGGAAGTATTGATTATGTATGTTAAAATATTTAGCCGTTCTTTATCTGCTTCAAAATTTTCGTCGAAGAGAAGTAGCAAGAATATGGTGTACAAGAAGATGCAAAAATGTATGAGTCTTCACTTCCAAATATTTATATATTGCTGATATAACCTTGATCCAGTTTTACTGTATATATAAACTATTTATATCTAAAATCTGTTATAAAAAAAAGAGAAACTTCATTAAAGAGAATATTTTCTGGCAAATAAATTAGCTGATATACGAAAATATGCAAAAAGATATCGATTAATCATGAGAATAAACAAAATAAAAATTCATTATTGTAAATATTTTTATCACTATTTGAACGAATTAGTAATTAATATATGTACATAGTGTTGTTGCAAAGTTTCAATTACAGGTGAGTATCTTTTAAAGTTACCACTTGTTAAAAACAATAATAGCTTTGAGAACAAAATGTATTTTTTTTCAATAGTTGTGCGAATAGAATATGAAAATATTCGTTTGTAATTGAAACTTTTCGGTACCCCCACATCTATGTTATATATATGTCCTTTTTTTTGGCAACAGTTACACGTGGTCATGAAATGCTATTTTTGCTGCATCGTTTTCGGGGGATAGCTTTTATGTTTTGGTATGTGATTTACCTATTCTATCCATTTCAATCATGTAATATAGTCGTATTTTAATGTTTTTATTAACTTTATTTTGGCATCATGTGTGCTAGTAACCCCAAATTCGTATTTCCTTTCCAGGGCTGATGCGAAAATGAAAAAAATTTATTTGTAGTTCCATAGTATTTGGTATCTAAAGAGTGGTGGTTCTTCTCTATCATGGTTCTTCAAAATTCCAAATATTGCTTTTAATTCATTTTTTCATGTTTTATTGATATGTATTGTTTTACAATTAATAACAATTATAATTAATAACAATTTAATAACTGTTAAAGTTATGTCCTACATTTATTAAGCATTTAGAACTTGAGTATCCATTCCAAAGGAAAGGTAAATGTATTTTCCTTTGTGTTGACTGCATTTTTAAAATGCGCATCATTTGCAGATGAAGCACACCAGTAACAAAGAAAAATACGCAATTTCTTTGAATTCGCCAAGATTAACCCCAATGCACAAAGAATCTATACAGTATATAGCTGCGTCTCTCGAAGTTATTTTACCTGTTCTGAAAAGTGACAGAGCTCAGAGCCCAATTAAGGGCAGTTGGAATCCCTATACCTGCCATATTAAATTAATGTACCTTTTCTCATAAACTACTTAAGATATGAACTTGAATTTTTTTTTGCATAAAATAAACAATTTTTAATAATCTGAATTAAATTTATAATTAAATAAATCTTAGATAATGATTATAGTTAAAAAAAAGTTTGATTTATGAGTTTAAACAATTCACCTCAGATTAAACAGGGATATGTATAGAATGTTCAAGCAAAATTTCAAAGCATAATTTATAATAGTTTTTTCAAATAGATACATTGAAGTTAAAAAAACAACATTTTCAGAAAATCAAGCTTAAAACATTCCTGATCCAAAGTGCTTATTTTTTACATTTTTTTTATTCGAATTCCTCTTGGTGTTTTCTTTTTAATCTTTTTAAACACTATTTTTTCTTTGGTTTGCTGCAAATGGTCATATTTTGCTCTTAGTATTCGGTCGCAATAAAGAGTTTTTAAGGTGTTTTGGCAGTATATCCAATGAGGAGATAAACAAACAGAATTACTAAAAGTTTTCGAACTTCTGGTTGCCGTAGACACAAAAGTAATGTATCAGTAGAAAGAGGAGAAATGGTAGATTCCAAAAATTAAACTTCGAAAAATCAATATATTTTAGGTTTTGACCTTCCAACTGCGCTTAAGGGTATGGAGGACCATGGGTCGAGCATCATTTGGAGGGGAAGGGGTTTTGTTTAATCTGTGTAACGATTTTTTTGTAAACAATGTGGAGGGAACTAGTACTAAACTTCATACACATTGTATATATACGTACATTTTATTATGCTATTGCTGACATCTGTATACAGGATGTCACAAAAACATGGTCAAAACATTAAGAAAAACTACTAATAAGATAATAGAAGAAAAATGATGGATTGGTTGACACTAGTATTTCTTTTGAAACTTTTAATTTCCTTATCTATGTACATTATAAAATATCTAAAAGAGAAAGCCTCTAATTGATCATAATTAAAGGTTTTAATTTGCCATGTTACGATAAATACTTTTAAAAAGAATTTCTTTTAAAAACGATGAAATACCAAGTTGTTATAATGAAATTTTAATCATTAGTTCTCTACTGATATGATTCGTTTTTTGCATGGGTGGAGTGAGTGTTGGAATTAAAGGGGGAAAAGGGGACCCCACTCTCTTCTTTCATGTTTGAAAATATATGAATTTTGATCACTTTTGGTTAATTTTAAACATGTCGCAACTTTTAATAAAAATCCTTACTACTTTCTTGAGAGCCTCTAAAAGAGGAGAGAGCGGGGAAGCTTATCTGCATGCCTCTAAGTAAGCCGAGCCCTGATATGAGCTTAAAATTTTATACCATATAACTACGGTATAAATGTAACTAATTTTTAAACCAAATTTTTTAATTCAAAAGTTACAGTAATATTTGCCCTTGAATTCCAAATATGATAAAGAAATGAACATAATGTAGGCTTTTACACATAAAATACCGAAAAAAAAGCACACTAAATTTCTCTAATAAAGTACTTTAGCTACGATCAAAACATGTCGTGGATGTTTCCATGAACATGATGAACTGCAGTCTTCATTTGGCACGTGGAAAACAGGATTACTGTAGCGCTGTGGGTTTAGTAAGAAATCGTGTCTTATTCTACTTTCCAGTAGAATAAAGTTTTATTTAGGCTCCCAGAGTCTATTGAGCAGAGTTCGTACACTTCGAAGTCTACGGGGAATTTTTAAGTGTTTTTGTACCAGAAATATTTAAAAACGATAGATTTTTTTCATTAAATTAGAGAAATATTTCTATAAAAAACATTCTGATAAAATATGCTAAAAAGTCCTTGAAGCATACGAACCCCGTTTAGCTGTGAAACATTAAGAGAGTACAGAGATTAAAATTATATATATTTTTTATTTATACGCATCTTTAGAGACATTTTTCCACTGAAATGTGTTGATAAAAATTACTTTTCTGTTAAAAAAAATTTAAACTTTTAAAATTTTAAACATATTTGATTTTCAATAAAAATCATAAATCGCTTATTCAATTTCATTATTTTTTCACAATTGTGAGAAAAAAGGTTTTTGTTAATTTGTGTTCAATTTTTATAAAAATATTAATTACAACATTTATAATAAATTTAAATGTGATTTTTACTTCAAAAAATATTTTCAAAAATTTCTCATGAAAATAAAAATTTCTACCCAAAAATTTACTAAAAACAAAAAAAAAAGAACTCTGCACAAAATTTTATACGCATATCTTGCAAAGAAATTTAGATTACCTTTTAAACGTGGCAAATTCTGATAAATTCTAAGATAAATGGACTTATAGTTATGGGCGGCATAAACTGATAGTATAACACAATAATTGTGTAATCATCTTAAAAATACATGTTTAGTCTGTTCAGTTTATTTGACTTTGAGGTATTTTATGACTGAAAAATGCATCTTCGGAGGAATTTTGACCCCTGGATCCTGAAAGTGAGAAGGGAAGTAGAAGGGAGAGTTGTTTTTTGAACATGGTAAGCTCCTTATTGGGCTTGCCTAGAGCCATTTAAAATTAAAATTATTACTACATTGAACTTCCTATTTTTTAAAAAGATTTAATAAATTGCTCCTTTGTTTGTTAATTTGATATAATGTTCTCCAGATTTGAAGCCAGTGTTGCCAGTGGTCTACTTTTTTAAAATTCAGATTTCTTGATTGGCACCAGTTTTTTGAAACGTAAATTACCTTTTGCTTTTGGCCTTATTATCATGACTTTGAACAAGTCATATTTTATCATTTCTAAAAAGTGGTGCCAATCAAGAATCTGAATTTAAAAAAAAGTAGCTCATCTGGCAACACTGTTTGAAGCTGACAGAACTGAGACTCATGTATGACATTTTGAAATTGAACCCGATCTGCAGAAGTAGAATATCTGGTCATCAGCGAACGAAAAAGTTGCGGAATTCAACCAATAAAAAGATTCAGATATACTTCAGATTTCCCAGTTCTCTACTGAAGACAACAACTATTTTCCAAATAGTAAAAAAAAATAAAAAATAAAAACATTTTTACATGCTTTTGTATTTCTGTAAAGTATATTGCTAGCTGAGATTTCCAAAGATAGTGTTTTTTGAAATCGTTAGCAGCGCGGAAGAGTTTATTGTACATTTTCGTTCTTCGTTTCATACATTAACTTTATTTAGATTAAGAAACATCTAACTTTTTTCAAAGTAATCTTCTAGTCCGTGATCCGGTGGAAATCTTCACACATCTGGGCTTGGCCCTGTACTCAGTCTGGCAGAATTAAGACAATTTTTTCAATGGGCCTGGCTGGCAAAGAAGAAAAATCAAATGGGTCAGCCGGGACGGGACGGGCGGGCCCGACTTCAAAATTTAGACGAAGACGATAAATGTTAGTTTCAAAGAAGTCTTAATAAGTATAAATGTGCCGCGCAAGGCGATGCTTTGTGCGGCGCAAGGCGATGCTTGTTTGACTACATCAGTACAGAAATGTAACGTGTTCACCGTAGGCATCGGACAGGGTGTTTGTTTATTTATTTTCATTTTCAGAAGACTCGTGGCTTGGTCAGTAGCGGTTCGAGTGGTCTGGGTTCGAATCCAAGGTAAGACATGGATGGTGTGTTTTCCCCTTTGTTGTGTTTTAAATATGTAATGGATAGTAAAATTGTTTTTTATTGTCGTTGGTCTGTGTAATGGATCACTCGATGAGAAAACCATGGCTTCTATAGGCCTCAAAACACAATTATATCAAACTAAACTCGTGGCGTGGTGAGAACAGACTTGCAATTTTTTCTTACATAATCCAATCGGGCCGAAACAGAACATAATGGTTTTCAGGCCGTTTAGGACAAGCAATATGTTTTGTAAAAATATTAATAGCGACAATGAATTTCTGTTAATTGAATATATGGAGATATATCTTAAGATTTTTCTCTAGTTCACTGCTCCACAACATAATACATTTTCTGACTAACTTTTAATTGAAAAGACTTAATATTAAGAAGCTACTGAAGAGATTTGGATTGGAATGGCGTTTTCCATTTTTCATCAATAAATTCCTTGTTGACATGTATGAAATTCTTATCGTTTCTTCAGGTTTTTCTTCTTTCCCGTGATATTGTTTAATTCGATTAAAAACGCTATTTTTAAAAGCATTTTCTCTTCCCCGTCTTATGCGTATTTTGAAAGAAATTAATTCAAAAATGCGTCAGAATGTAGCTGTTTTGGATTTGGGAAAAGTCTTCAGAAACAAAAGAGAAACAAATTCACAAAACTACATTTTATTAAACAACTTCAAAAATTATGTTTTTCTAACTTTTCTTCATTCTTTTTATTCTAAACTACATTAATTTTTAATGACATTAATCCTTACATTGATCCTTATTTGAATGTTCAAACGTCTAAACAGCTAAGTAATTGTTAATGTTGCTATTGTGTATTTTCTGTCTTGTGTCATCGTAATTTTAGTATTCTTTAAAGGAATGTTAACTCTATAAGTAAAATCTGAATTTTTGGTAGAAATTGAGTCTTGCCAGATCGGATTGGTCCTGTATTCATTGATTTATGTACATTCCCTGCCGGGAATGTGCTGAGGCGGAGTCCGGCAGAAATTTTAATTTTTACACCGGGTTGAGCCAAAATAACTGAGGTTCGAGTGAGTCCGGGCCTGTGCAGACCTCTGGGATCCGTTGACATGAAAAGATCCATCATCTCGGAATCGGAAAAGTGTAACGTAAATCGATAGTAAAAATTCATACGAAGAAAATCAGCTCTATATGACTAGGTTTGGCAAGCCGAAAATATGTTTATTTAAATTTAATATACTCAAAAATTATGATGTTTTACTATCATCGCGGATATTAATCACTCTTAGAGCATTTTATAGAAAGGTAGCTTTCAGAAAAATTGGTAAGACTCACTTTATTCTGCCGTAAACGACTTCCATGCTTATTTTAAGGTGGCGGACGGTGATGAATTGACGCAATTATTTTACTGTGAATTTTTACCAGTCTCTAATTTATTTCGTGTGTGTACGCTGGCCAAGTGGTGAATTTCCTCAAAAACTGTAATTAATTACAGCTTTTTAATAATTGTTATAATTAAGTTTATTTTCGGCATGTTAAACCTAGTCATACTTAGCTCATCTTGTTTACATTTTTTGAATTTCACAATGACGGGACTTCTGAGGTCACCGACTCATTGGATATGACGGCTACGTCAAAAAGGATTTTTTTTTTCATTCTTCTCAAACACCGGCGATATTTCTAGTTATCTTAACAACAAAAGAAAAAAATAGTTTACTTGTGTATAACATTTTATTAACATTTTTGAAGAACAAGGAATTTAATATATGAATATTTCTAAGCCTCATTTTAAACTTAAAACTATGTGAATTATATCAATGTACCCCCCCTCCCCAAACAGAAGAAATTGTTCTTTTTGTATTTTGAATAAAAATTCATTATCAAAGCTTTTTAAGACAAGTTTTTAATTTTCACAAAAAAGATATTGGAGATTGCTATTATGACTCATATACTTCACTAAAATAGAAAATGTTACGAGTAATCGTTCTCGTGTGAAAAAGTTTAAGGATTATATTTGACAACGTATACAAATAGTTCTTATCTAATTTTCTCTATAAAAGCTTGAACAAAGAATAAATATACAAATCGAATGAATGAATAAACATTTTAAAACTTTTCAAATGACGAACTGGAAAAAAAACACAACAAACAAAAAGAAGTCAAACAGATAAAAAAGTACCATATCTTGCGAAGTCGAGCGTTCTACTTTCATCTGCTGACAAGTAAAAAAAAAGAGACAGTACTTTTTCACCCTTTGTGATTTAAGTAATGCTTCTTAATAAATCTATGAATTCACAAAAAAAACTGTTAAACTGTTCTTTTATTCCAATTTACTAATTGTCCATTTTACTGATTGTCTATTTTCAGCATATTAGAATTTTTTGTTAAAATTATAACAGTCAAATATTTTATACTTTCCCAGCCACTTTTTTTACCCTTTGTGATTTAAGTAATGCTTCATAATAAATCTATGAATTCACAAAAAAACTGTTAAACAGCTCTTTTATTCCAATTTACTAATTGTCCATTTTCAGCATAATAGAATTTTTTGTTAAAATTATAACAGTCAAATATTTAATACCTTCCCAGTCACGATGTCGTCTGTAGGCGACACTATAGAACACCCTTTAAATAAATTATATTGAAACCTTCCAGAATTGTTACGGTTATTTTTAAACCTTTTTAATAAATAGATGCATATCAAAAGCATCGCTGTAGTGACTGATAAATCTTTGGAAACGTTTTATAGTAATTTTAAACTAGTTTTAGTGGTCCCTCGTAGTGTTTGATTCAGGACGAAGGAGATTATATAAATTTAGACATAGTTTTCTATTTTTAATCCAGCAACTTCATGAAACTTTTTCTTTAAAAACATCGCACATTGTAGGTGTAATTTTCAAAAATTTAAACACCTTGTGGCTGATAAATCCAAATAATCCAGTGGCCACATTGCGAAAGAAACGCATAACAGCACTAGCATTTATGTGGGAAAAAATTCAGAAATTCAAAATGAAAAATAATCTACACGTGTACAAAAGAAAAAAGACTAATTACATCAAATGCATACGCTTCATTTAAACACATGATTCTTTTAATCTGGATATACATTAAATACAATATAAATCTTAAGCTATGTACAGTCAGATGATAAAGTCGGGTTAGATAGAGGTTAAAAAAATGTATCTATAAGAATAAGCTAAGCAATCACGGAACTGCAGAATAATAGGTAAGCAATATTTCTTAATTTCATTTTGTCATACAAAATTACATATTGAAGAAACTTGTGAGTATGTGAGATTATTTTGCACTATAAACATGAAAATGCATTTCAAACATTTGTTTTTTCAAAAACACACAAGAAAAATTGTCGTAAAAAAGATCTTATCAGAGACTATTACAGTGGTGATATTGTTCTGAATTTTCCGAAAATTCGAAGCATTTGGTTCTGAAAATCCTAACACAAAAAATATCGCAATTTTTTTTTTGAGAATTTCGACAAATTGTAGCTGAAATAAAGCTAATTTTGCCAACCTTCTAAGAAAAATTGCCCATTCGCGTCAAAAGATTGCGGGAAAAACGTGAAATTTGTCAAAAAATACGTGAAAAAATTTGCATTTAGCAAAAAGAATTGCTGGAAAAGTGGAAATTTCACCAATCTTCGTAGAAAATGTCAACTTTCTCAAAGAATTACGAAAAAAATAGTAATTTTATCAAAGGGTCGTAGAAAGAATGCATATTTCACGAAAAGATTGCAGAAAAAAGCGGAAATTTCGTCAATACATTGCAGAATAAACTCGAATTACATTAAAAAAAAATAGCTAAAAAAGACAAAAATTTCTTTAAAATATCTCTAGAAAAATCGATTTTCGTAAAGGAATCGCGAAAAAAACAGCGATTTTTGAAATCGCTGTTTTCCGAGGATCGAGATATTCGCCAAATGAGGGCGACTGAGATGTCGAAAATTAATCACTAAAGCAAAAAATTTAACCACCACATGGCGACTGGTAACCGTGAATCAGCACCTATATCGCACATCGTAATTAAATTTAGACGATAATATTTTACATGTGCAGATTCTTCAGATTTCTTTCAATTTGCTCTTGTGGAGTATTTTTGTAAATTTAATTTTCATAGTTAGAAAGTAGCTGCTTAAACAATTTAAATTCGATATGTTAAAATTAAAGTACGAGTTCTTAAACACGTTGAGAGCCACGTCAGTCATTGCTGACTGATACTGAACTTTCCCTTTAAGCTGCATCCGTCACCGGTGACTGGCAGTCTAAAATATGATGTAAAAATAAAAATTTATTTTATTTTAATTAATTACTGAAAATTTATTTAAAATTCACTTAAATTTATTTATTACATGAATATACTTTCTTAATAATTACTTAAAACAATATATATATGTTTATCTATATATATATTTAGTTTTATATCATATTTTAAACTGTCAGTCACCGGTGACTGACGCGGCCTAAACGGAAAAATCAATGTCAGGCACCATGGCTCTCAGCGAGTAAAATGAATATAAGATCTTTAAATAAATGTAACAGCATATTTTTTTATTATTTTATGCAATAATATTATGAAACAAATGTATTTTTTTTATTTTTAACGATAAACCTCTTAGCTATTTAGTATTAATAAATTGTTTATTCTTGATTTAAGTAAGAATTGCACCACTTCTTTTGACACGGAAATTACGCATAATTTTTTTTAGATTTGAGATTGGTTTTGCCATTACTTAGATTTGTAAAACGGCACTGATCACAGTTTCATGTACCGTTATTTATGGACTAAAGAGGATAAGATGTATAATGTATTTCAGAAATGTTTCATTAGCGTTTAGTAAATTAATATTCTTTTTCTACTTTTGTTTTACTGAGAACAGTATAGTACGAAACACTTTATGCAGATACAAATATCAAAGAAATCAAAGAATAAATATGTAAGTAAAAATGTGAGAGCACTAAAAAATAAAAATCTTTGTTTTTTACCGACATAGATAATGTGTTAAAAATAAACATTCATAAGCACGTAGAAATAGATCCTCAAAATTTTATTTTACTTAGTGGATTCTCCGATATTTCGCTAGAAAAAATTTTCACTCACAAAAGTATTGTTCCTTTTCGTAAGCATATTTATATTTTCCTTAAGCAGTAAAAAGTTATTTTCTCTTAATATAAAACAATCTATAAGCTTCAAAAACATTTTTACCCTGAGCTTCCAAAATGGCAAAGAGAAGGGGGGGAAAGTTGCTTCATCTCACCCTCCTCTCAATCCTACTTGTCACCGTTTGACTTGAAACCGTGGCCTTTCTTTCCAAGTCCAGATCCCCGCCCTGTTGATGGGAAAATTACAATAATTAATGCCACCTTTAGTCTTTCTTATGCCAATGGACAACAGTCGGGCCCCGTCAGGCCCTGTCAGTTGCCTCCGATTCCGTTATCCTGCCATAGTCGGCGTGATGTCAGCGATTTGTCTTAAATTTTGTTTTTGACTGCACTCTTCTGTTTTTGTAGGCAGAAGTTGAAGTATGCCAAGAACTCGGTGGGAATCAGCTTTTCAAGTTTTATTTTTATTTTATTCCTACCTCAGCACCCCTCTGTTATTCATTTTCGGGCACCTGACGTTTCTGGCGCTAGGTTTCCATGTCATCGTCAATCTCTTTATTGTAAAGTATTCGAAATAAAGAATTACTTTTCACTCCATTTGTCGGATCTAACTTCTTCTTCGCTCAAAATTCCCTCCCCCCCTTCCTCCATTTTAGTGTTAAATATTTTATTAATATTTAATGAGGTATCCTGCAAAAGTATTTTCAGACGGAAAACTACTTTGATATATTTATTTTTTAAGTTTATAAAGTTGCTAGCAAGGTGTGCCAGTTCTAGAACCATAGGGGGTAAAAAAGGGCAAATGAATTTCCAAAAATATTTCGTCTATTAAATGTTAATGGAAATAGTTTCGAAATTTCATTTTTGTTACTTTGATTAAATTGTAATATTGAACAGACAGCTATGAATAAGTTTTGTTATATTTGTTTTACATTTATCTCAAAAATAATTTGATGCACTAAGAAAAAATATTTGGAATATTGAAATTATTTTAATTGAAAGTACTCTTATAAAGAGGGTGTTCTCAACCTACAACAGTCAAAGTTTATTTTATTTATTCATTTTCTTATTTTTTAAGTTTAAACAATGTCCTTACATACATGTATTTCTACTCTATTACTATATGTTCGTGATTTTTCTTGGACATATTTAGATACATTAGGTACACTAGGGAAAAAAGGATTAAAAGTTATAGCAAAATTAATGTAAAAAATAAGCGAAAATTTTAGAATATTTTCCCTCGTAAACTAACAGCTTTTATGGTTTGTGAATGTTTATAGAAAGTTTACTTATATTCATTCAAAAGATTTTACAGAAACAAACGAGCTAAATGGTACAATTGTTAGATTTATTTAAATGTTATTTTAAATTATTTTAATTAACACTTTCTGTTATCACATTCTTATAAAACTAGTATATAACCCCGATCAAAATTTCGACCTTTCATTTCCTTAAGATAAAATAATCAAAAAAAAAATCCATAAAATAATCCAAATAAACCGAATAATAAAATCTGAGTGCAGAAAAGTGTAGGTAATCTGCCCGGTAGGAAGCATTCAGCTCTGTGAATCGACCGTAGCTTTTATTATTGAGGAGTTTGTATTGTAAAAAAGCATATTTTAAAATAGCAATAGATTTTTATAAATACAAATGCTAAGTTTTTTTTTTTTTTTTTTTTTTTTTTTTTGGATATTCAGTTTTTGAAATAATTCAACAATTGAGCAAAGCAAACAGCAGTATTTATCACAACAATAATAATAATTAGAAAAGTAAAACACGTATTCTGAAGATTTCACAAAACATTAAAATTAAAAAAATAATATTTTTCAGCCTTACTAATGTAACCATGATAGCATCTCATATATCCATTGCACCTTAAAAAAACAGCAGAAAACAAAATGAAAAAAATTAATTAGATAAATATTAAAAATAATAATAATACTAAATTTAAATTATAGCAAAGAAATCATAATAAAACTATTATTTCTATTTTTACCTATCGAATGCTATTTTAAAATTATACAACGGAAACATTTTAAGAATGATCTCTAATCACATTATTAGATCCGGCAATTTTTATTTATTTATTTAAACATGAGTTTCAAATGAAAAAAATTTCATTTATATTGATGCCGGTAGATGGCACCATAATAGAAGTTCAAGTCAGTCCACAGAGACTGGTTGACAAAAAAATTGTTGGTTTGAGAGTTATTCTTTTTTTTTTTTTATCTAAAATGAAAAACGTATTTCGAAATATTTAAAGGCTTTAATACGATTTTTAAAATATTTTAAAAAGAGAACTGGACGTTAGTCTTTCTTTCCTTTTCTTTTTTTTAAATGACTCACTTAGAGTCGTTCATTTAGACTTGGAATTTGTGGTTTTGAATGGCAGTGGTGAAGCGTTCGTTTGTTCATGCTGTTTATAATAGCTTATTTTTAATTTAGAACTTAATATATTATAATTGGATACGATATACATATTTAATAGAAAAATATGCAGAACAAATATTATTTTTTTTAAAAAAAGAAATTATCATTTAGCTGTCATATGACAGCATATCTTTTTTATTAAGCCTAACATGGCGTGTAGCTACGGTCGATTCACGGAGCTAAATGATTCGTATCGGACAGGTTCCTACATTTTTCTCCACTTAGATTTTATTATAAGTAGATGTAATACTTTTGAGAAACACTGTTAATTCTACTCTTCCAAAAAATTTAAAATTTGGTTCTAACTTCGAAACTCGTTTCTTCTCCCCCCATCCCTTCTCTCTTTCTTTCTTTTTTGTCTTTCTTTATTTTATTTTATTTTATTTTATTTTATTTTTAAACTTTCGAAACACAGGGTGTAAGAGAAATATTGTTATCATAATTTGTGTGTGAGAGAGAAAGAGAGAGTGAATGAGCACGATAACATACAAGCGGTACTTCCCTTTGTGTTTCTATTTGACGAATATATTTTGCAACAATGTAGTCAATAATTAGTACCACAGGATAATGACTCGAGAATCAAAATGGGAGGTCCAACTTGTATTTCGACAACAATGTAGCCGATTCCATCTTGTTAAAAATTTACAAATTCATTATTATTGTTATTATTATTATTTTCATTTTGTACTTACTGAACCAGTGTTTGGAAAGCCGGATACAGCCATTCCAATTTTATTTATTATTCTTACTTGGAAAACGCCTTTGGTTAAAAACCGAATCCAAATTTATAGGTTTTGTCATAGAATATGTGGCCCATATGTTCATTTCATTCGCCGCCATATTGGATCTTAATCTTTATGGCAATAAGAAGCAACACTAGCCAGATGAAGAGACTCGCAAGCTAATGTTGGACCTATGGGAATATACTATTAAAAGTTCTTGTTTGCATATTATTTTTTTTCCTTCTTTCAGAATATTGCAACTGAGGTTGATGAAAATTCAACTGCGTTAATTTTTATTTTTTATTTAACTTGCATATTTTTTATGAAGTTACTTTAACTTTCGTATTTAAAAATGAGAACATCCTATACAGGTAGTCCTAGACTACCAAAAGTAGTGGGAAAAAAATTCAAAAACATTTAATTTTTAAAGCTTCCAAAACTTAAAATATATGATTTTTGATTTGCGTTATTTTAAATTCCAGAAATTTGTTAATTTTTAAAACTGAATAAGTTTATCAAATGAAAAATCTGGATCTATACTTCCTAACATGAATCTCGAGACAAGATATTGTGACTTATCTCGACTAAGGTCAGTATAACCTAAAATTATCAGGAGATTTTAATTACTAATAACTTTTTATTTTGTTCTTTTTTTATTTTTTATTTTTTTAGATTTAAAAACTTTGTCGTCCAGGGATACACGATTGAGCGAAAGTTACTTTATAAACAAACAGTCATTCAAATTTTGTGACTAAAAGATCGTATTTCAGAAGTTTTAATTGGGATATCTTTTTGCGAAATGCAATTTAATTTCCCTTCAAAACAACGTTTCTACAGGTGTCTTAATTCATATACGTAGTCAGGGGATCTACACAGTTTTCCCAAATCGCGATCCTGTGGCCAAAAATCATTTCTGGCTTTTATAGTGGTTGAAACAGATTCATTTTTGATTTTAAAGTATTCTAAACACATTAAAATGAGAATTTAAAATAAATTTGATATTAAGTTCCCCGGGTGGATGTTAGAGAAGGGGCAAAAGAGGGAGCAAGTTTTTGTTAAATTATAACTTTTTTTTTCTAATATATAGGGTGTCCCTAAACAAATGGTATATACGCTAGAGGGTGATAGAACACATCAAGACGAGTAATAGTAAACAGGAAACCAAGGGTCCCAAACGTTTTCCAAAGGAGATTCCGCCATTAAAGTTTGGGGTCCAAAATTTCAAATACACATAAAAAACGGAAAAATTGGTCGATTGATTTGCAGTTTTCACTAAAATTATTATTTATGTTGGTATTTTCTTGAAAATAAATTATAAAGATAAATTTCGAAAAATGCCGATAGGGGGCGCTTTAGACTTTGACGTAATCAAAAACTATTATTTGCCTTGATTTTTTGCATTTCATTAAATGGTTTCGTAAGCTTAGACTTAAACTTAAATTTTGAGCTCAAAATCTGAATAGTTGGAAGCGGTTAAGTAGCACAAACTTAACTGTGTTCAGAGGATTTAAATTTCAAATGATTATAAAAAACGGAAAAATTGGTCGATTGATTTGCGGTTTTCAATAAAGTTTTTCTTTGTGTCGGTATTTTATTGAAAATGAATTATAAAGATAAATTTCAAAAAATGCTGATAGAGGGCGCTTTAAACTTTGGAGTAACGAACAACTACTTTTTACGTTATTTTTTGCATCTGATTAAATGTTTTCGAAAACTTAGACTTAAACTTAAATTATACTTAAAGAATAGTTTTGTTTTAAACCACAAACGAATCGACCAATTTTTCCGTTTTTTATTATCATTTGAAATTTGAACCCTCTGAACACAGCTCAGTTTGTGCTACTTAACCACTCCCAACTATTCAGATTTTGAGCTTAAAATTTAAGTTTAAGCCTAAGTTTTCGAAAACATTTAATCAGATGCAAAAACTAACGTAAAAAGTAGTTGTTCGTTTCTCCAAAGTTTAAAGCGCCCTCTATCGGCATTTTTTGAAATTTATCTTTATAAACCATTTTCAATAAAATACCGACATAAAGAATAGTTTTAGTGAAAACCGCAAATCCATCGGCCAATTTTTCTGTTTTTTATAATCATTTGAAATTTAAACGCTGTGAACGCAGTTAAGTTTGTGCTACTTAACCGCTTCCAACTATTCAGATTTTGAGCTCAAAATTTAAGTTTACTTTTAAGCTTACGAAACCATTTAATGAGATGCAAAAAATCACGGCAAAAAATAGTTTTTCATTACTTCAAAGTCTAAAGCGCTCTCTATCGGCATTTTTCAAAATTTATCTTTATAATTTATTTTTAAAAAAATACCAACATAAAGAATAATTTTAGTCAAAACCGCAAATCAATCGACCAATTTTTCCGCTTTTTATGTGTATTTGAAATTTTGGACCCCAAACTTTAATGGCGGCTATCTCCTTTGGAAAACGCCATTAAACCCTATACAACCAACTATACAACCTATGGAAAACGTTTGGGACCCTTGGTTTCCTATTTACTATTACTCGTCTTGATGTGTTCTATCACCCTCTAGCGTATATACCATTTGTTTAGGGACACCCTGTATATATATATATATATATATATATATATATATATATATATAACAGGTATGAAAATTTGCCGCTTTTCAATTTGATTAATAATTTCTCTTTTTTAAAACAGATCATCTAATTCAAACTCCCCAAAATTTTACACCTCCCCCCTCTCACCCTCTCTCAAAACATATAGTTTAAAATCTTAGTTTTCTTTCTCTTTATAATGTTATTACAAATTAACAATAAAGGATATCAACATTGAATAAAATGCATAAATAATCAAAATAATTATTTAAATTTTGCTCCCCGCCAATTTTTTGCTAAATTTCCCGTCTCCCTCCCCCTCTCCCCACAAACGTGAAATCTTCCTTTCTTCAGTTACCTTCTACAGCATAGAAAATCAAAACATTTTATGTTATTTTTTGAGTTTTAGACATTTATACTTATTTTGAATTATTAACACATCTTCCAGTTCATTAATTAGATTATTTCCAAAATTTTCGATTACTCTTCCTTCTTTTAGGTAGCTTTCATTACAAAAAGTAAAAAGCTACCTATTGCAGCCGTTTTTGTATATCTTCACCGATCATGACCGACCACCAGACCCCAAAACCACCCTCCGTTCAAATGTTGACATATATATATATATATATATATATATATATATATATATATATATATATATATATATATATATATATATATATATATCTGGTCTTTGTCATGCGATAACTAACGTATTTATGAACCGATTTGAATGAAACTTGGTATGTACATAGTACATACAAATGTCTCGACCGAGTTCGTTGGTCAGCATCATCCGCCATTTTGTTTCAAAATGGCGGCCATTTTAAATTTTTAAAAAAATTTAAAATTTAAAATTAAATGCGAAAAAATTAAAAGTTGAAAAATATTTTCCTTTTACGTGTTAGAACTTAAAACAAAGATTCCAGAACACTTTTTATTTTGTCTATTTCTTAAAAAATGATTGTGTTATAGCACTTTGAATTTTTCTTATGTCTGACATTTTGAAACGATCTGATTTTTGTCACGTGATAACACGCGTATTTATAAACCGATTTCAATGAAACTTGGTATGTACATAGTACATACAAATGTCTCGACCGAGTTCGTTGGCCAGCATCATCTGCCATTTTGTTTCAAAATAGTGGCCATTTTAAATTTTTTAAAAATTTAAAAATTTAAAATTAAATGCGAAAAATTCAAAATTTGAAAAATATTTTTCTTTTACGTGTTAGAACTTAAATCAACAATTCCAGAACGCTTGTTATTTTGTCTATATCTTAAAAAATGACTGAGTTATAGCACTTTGAATTTTGCTTATGGCTGACATTTTGAAACGGTCTGATCTGAACGATCCACAATGTTGCTTTAAAATGGCATACACTTTATGATATCGTGGAATTTGGTGACTCTCTAAATCGCTTAAAATAAAACCAGGTTGAATAAAAGATGACTAATTTCTAAAAATTCCTATTAATATTCAGTCTTGACAAAAACTAGTTCCAATCTTATAAAATCACTAATTTTATAAGATTATTTCCACTAATTTGAGCTTAGTATTTTTGAACAATGTAACTTACCTTAAAATAAATAAATAAATAGATAAGTATATGAAAGCTACCTCTTCCTCCCGGCATTGCCGGAAGGACTTTTGCTTCTTTGTATTACATAGAGAATAACATTTTTCAAATTCCAATAAGATTTTGCCTTTGTTACTTTATTTTAGGAATATTAAATACTGTATAATTATTTATCGAAACTCTCAGTATATTTGAAATGTCCGTTTCTTTCTTTTCCTCCACCCTCAGATATAAAATATCTGATATCATTTTTAAAAAAGTCCCTTTACCCCTTTAATCCTTTAATTTTTGCTTATCGTCATGTTAATATAGTTTTAAAATTATATTAATCCGTAACCGCTGTTAGTGATCTCACAGACCGCTGGATTTTTCAATATAATTTTTCAGTTTAAGATGCTGGTTAAATTTTCTTTTTATTTAAAGCCCTTTTACTTTCACGAGAATTTTGAAAGGCTGAATTTTAATTGTGATAGCCCTGTATAGTATTTTAATGTAGCATTTATTCAGATTTAGATTAAGTTATCTGATGAACTGCTCTCGGTAGTTAAGCGTCAGATTTTTTTCACTTCAGTTACGGGTTAACGGTATATATTTCTTTCGCTGTTTGTTATTTTAATTTTGTTTAATTATATTAATTTATTTATACATTTGACTCTAATTGAATACTATAATGTAGATTTACTTAATTATATGAATTTCATGTTTTTTGCATTTATTCTTATTAAACAAAGAAACATACGGCAACGCTACCAGAAGGTTTTTTTTCTAATCCATCAGCAACAGCTAAAACCACGAGAATTAATCGTGTTGTAATTAAAGTGTTTGAAGTAACGTTGTTTGTTTTGTCGAATGGCCATGAGGGTAATATCAAGGATTTTGAGTCATATCGTCAGAGATCTTTTTTGAGTTATAAAAAACTGTCCATTTGGTATGTACTAACACCTACCGTTCATAAAATTCTACAATCTAGAGCATAGCTCTGTAATATTAATACCTATAGATCAAGAGTCAGGGGAGGCACAAGAGGCGAAAAATTATGATATCAGAAATTACAGGGAATTTTTCAGCAGAAAGCTGAATTCAACGATTTTTATTTCTTCTTCTTCTTTTTTTTCCGACTGTTACTGTTTATGATATAGTAATTTCATGCGCTTGTGAATTGGCCCAAAAGAATACACGCAAAGTTTTGCAAACAATACTGATTTTGAATGAATTTCATTCAACCCTTTAGGATAAATTTTTGCTGTCAACTGATATGAGAAAATGTGCAGTTCTGAAGGTTATCAAAAAAAAAAAAAGAAAGAAAATTATTTCATATTTTGAAAAAAAGTTATAAAAAATTAAAACAATAGATTTTGTTTGTAAAAAAATAAAAACTTTTACGGATATCAATATTTTATATCTGAGGATAAAGGAAGAAAAAGAAGTGGACATTTCAAATATACTGAGAATTTAGATAAATAATTATATAAGGTACCCTGGGGTAATAACGCCAGGCGGGGTAATAACGCCAAGTGCTTATATTTTGCATAATTATGAAATAATCAGGTAAATGACACCCATGTGCTCTGCGCAGAAGGGTTTTGAGTCATATAAATCGCAAAAAACAGCTTCAAGTGAATTTGTTTCATTTTTAGGTCTTATTGTTTTTACAAGCAACTAAAATTAACGCTTGATCTAAAATTTGCAAGATAAGGTTTTTGATCTGAAGACTATATTTTTTATCCAGAAATACTTTGTTTATTACATAAATTTGTAGTGTATTTCATGTACTTTCAAATTGTTGTAGAAGATTTTGGATATCTTCTCGAGATAATTTGTAGTTTAGGATTTACTGCGCAATAAGTATCCCGGGGTAATAACGCCAGGGAATGGCGTTATTACCCAGGTTGATTCCCGACAGTGGCCAAACTATATCCGAAGGGGGTTTATATATTAATATGGGAGAGCATTATCATCATTGTTGAAATGGTATGATTAAGGGGGGGGGGGTGCCCAATACTTAAAAATAATCTCTCTATTTTACTTTTTATTATATTATAATTCTTTTTTTTTTTTTTTTTTACTAATGTAAAAAATAATTTTTAACTCTTGTAAATAAATATCAAAATGTTTTCGAGATTCAAATTCGAACATCTTCAAAATCAGGTTTCTATTAAATTTCCACTGGATTGTTCAACTGAGTTCGAAATTTTAACTGTCCGCTTTCTCAGCGTTCGGTTTTTCAAAACTTTATAAATTTAACCTTTAACTGATGTGACAGAAATTCTAACGCATGAATGTGATGCGGTTTATGAAACCACAAAATTGAAAGATGAATAAAAGGCGGGAATAACTCATAGGATTGTGTTTTTGTACTAAACTTTTTATACAAGAGTATTATACTTAATATTCACCTATTTAGTCTCTGGTGATAGTACTAAAATTCCAAATGAAAGAAAATTTCGGTAGTGTTTGTAGTTAAACTGAAAATTACAAGTTAAACTAAAAAAATAAAAGAAAAATAGTGGTCTACGAGACCGGTAACATTAGTTAAAGGTTAAAATGCGATCCATGATTAAAAATCATAGAATACTGTTCCTGCGCTAAACTTTTTGTATAGAATTAATTCTAATTAAATTTAATCTATTCAAATATTTCTAACAATATTACGAGAACTCCAAACGAAAGAGAATTTCAGTTGTAACTATAGTTAAACTGGAAAATACAAGTTAAACGCTTTTTTTTTTTTTTGGGGGGGGGGGTACAGTGTTCAGTCAGATTGCTAACAGCAGTTAAAGGTGATATATAATGATATATAATGATATATATGGTTAAATAATGATATATAACCATATGAATTATGTATAAAATTGAATAAGAGATCTATTTGTGATAATATTTTTTAATCAAAAATTTTATTCAATTTATTAAAAATTTATTAATGCATGCTCTTTAAAACGTCGACAATTTATTATATTTATTATCGACAAAGGGTTAATAGTATTAACCCTTAACTGCTGTGACAAAAATTGTCGCATAACTTATTGTGAGCGGCCTGTCAGACCGCTTAATCTAACGATGAATAAAATGTTAAATTGACTTTTAGAATATTATTTTTGTATTGAACCTTATATACAGGACTATTATAAATAAAATTTAGCTATTCAAAAGTTTCTAGCGATAGTAATAGGACTCCAAATAAAACAAAAATTTCCCGGTATCTATAGTTAAACTAAAAATTGCAAATTAAACTCTGAAACTTGAAAAACTCAGCGGTATGTGAGACGCTAACAGCAGTTAAGGTTTAACAAAAATATTTATTACATATAACTCTAGTTATTATAAAACTTCACATGATTAAAATATTACATTATGAATGGCTAAAACCATGTAATGTTTCTTATAATCATATTTAAGCGGGACTTTTTAAGCAAAGAGAGACACAGGGTGTTATATTCTGTTGAAGCTCCCCCCTCGCTCCTTTTCTTTCACTTTCACAAAAAAATCAATATTTTCTATCGCATAGAATGCAGACATGGGAATATAAATGCTGATTCAAATAATCCGTGCAATGTTTCTAATAATTCTATTTAAATGGTCATTTTTAAGCAAAACGTAGCTTAGAATCTGATATTCTTTTGCCTCCTCCCTCCGCCACCACCACAGCTTTCTTTTTCTTTCAGAGTCACAAAAAAATTGTACATTTTCAATAGCTTAGATTGCAATTTGTCAATTTCTAGAGCTGTAGAGTTAGTATTTTTAAAATTGGGCAATCTACATGCCATTATTCCATCTTATTTTATAGTTTTGTTTGCATGGCGTTATTACCCATATAGGTGGGTATTAACGCCAAATAGCATTGGTCAAGAAAAAACGCCATTACATTTTATGAATACATATCTGTTAAATTATTTTATTTTATATAGATAGTCAATGAGTTGCTGTATCAGATCCTATATTTGTTTGAAAAATACAATCTAAAACTAAGCCGAGAAAATTGGTAGAACCTTAACGTGGCGTTATTACCCCAGGGTACCTTACTACCTCTGACAATAAAATTCGGTGAATAGTCCAGTAACATTTATATAGATGAAATATTAACGAAAGTTGCCATACCATCCTTCGAAATAGTCATCTCCCATAAATATGCACCGCTGAAATCTGCTACTCATGTCCTAGGAAATTCGCAAGAAATCTTCTTTTGGGATAGAGTTCAAAAGCTTCGTCACATTTCGTTGGATGTCAGCAATATGGTCAAATCTCTTTCAAAGAGAGTTTGAGTCGTAAAAATAGGAAGAAATCTGGAGGATTGAGATCTGGCGACTATGGTGGATGCTCAATTTGCACCATTCCTCATGAATTTCTTTCGGTGTCTTGCAAAGCTTAAAACCAGGCTTTAAACTGATCTTTTGTTCGTTCATTTTCCTGTTGTCCGTTAAGAACCAACACACTGAACAAGCACTTAGTAAAGCACGTCTTACACAGAACATAAACGAGGCTCAACTGAACAACGATGGGGGAAGATGGTCAATACTTGCCTCTATGCAGGTGCAGCATTTTGTTTCCCCAGTGTTGCCAGATCGGTCGTTCTGAATTCATTCACCGAACTTTATTGTCAGAGGTAGTATTTAATATTCCTAAATAAAGTAACAAAGGCAGAATCTTATTGGAATTTTATGAACAAAAATGCCTAAAAATTGTGAATTTTTAAAAAATATCATTTTTTTTTATTTTTGAGGTGTTTTGCAATCAAAAAATAAAATTAAAGATGTAATGTAATATTGTTTCAGATAAGCATAAAGAAAAGCGACTAACTATGTGAAAAGGCCCTTAAATAACGTATAAACGTAGCGAATTTGCCTGATATTCACGCAACAATAGAAATTGCACAAAACTCTCAACTTTTACATAAACAATGAGAATTTATCTGAACACAGAAAACAAAATATTTAGGAATTATAAATCTTCAGATATTTCTGAATACTGTGGAATGTACTTCATTTCGAAATACTGAACTTCGATTTTCTGAATTTTAGCCGCATAAGCGCGATTTGGAACCACTGTGGAGTGAGGCCCATACTAGGCCTTGCAAAAAAAAAGGCTAAAATTTCGAATTTTTTCTAATTGTTAAAAAAAAAAGAAGTTTGAGCTACGAGATATCGTATCATATGAAATAATGGATGTTAATATATCGATGCTTCTGTTAATTATTCAAAAATTGATGAGACATCCCATAGCACTTTTCTGACACACCTGCGATCCTTTCAATGTGTAAAATACACTCGGGGTACAGTGACTGAGAGCCCTGTTCTAGTGTATACCGCTAAACATATCGCTTATACGCTCTTTTTTATAATTACAGAACTGTTCTAAAACACAATGTTTTGTAAGACTTTCAAATGAATTGCCTCTTAACCTTCCGTCTACCAGACAAAACACCCATTTATCTACGGCAACACCTAATTTTAATTCCAAACTTGCAAACGGCACCAGTAATATTTTAATATAATTTTGCTTTTACAATGAAAGCTTAAATTAAGGAATTCGTAATATCTAGACAAGTCCTTTATAAATTCCGGTGTCAATCGACAATTTCTCATTTTACCATTGACACCAGAAATATTGCTGTCGGGTCCAATGGACCCGTCTGGTAGACGGAAGGTTAAGTTCGTTTTGAGAGTGACATCTGTTATTTTGAGAAGTGTATTATGATTTGAAAACTTTTATCGACGCAAATGTGACACTGATCCTTCGAAATACACAGTCAGATAGATGCGGGCGATAACAATCCATGATAAAAAATCACACGTAAAGGAAGAGGCAATAAATAATTAGTTTGTGTTTATCATCGTTTCTACCCCGTAAACCTGCAATTTCTTTTTCAGAAGTAGCAATTTTTTTTTATAGAGATATTCGAAATTATCCTTTAATACAAAAGTTACGTGGGACTGTTTAAGATTCAAACATTTATTTCCAAATGTCTTTCTTTCGAAGTAGCGTTTACTTTGAAGCAATTTTTTGCATTTAATTGTGATGAGTGCATTGATTGGAACGGCCCATTCAAGAGTTCTCGACTGACCTTGCACGTGGCTTCTCCAAATGAATCAGTCACTGTTCAGTTTATGGATGCAGTTCGCTTCTTCCAGACAATTCATCGCGGGACATCGGCATTCCATATCTTTCGGAGGGGAGCAACCTTCCCTACTGAGGAAAAACTTCAAGTCTTTTTCCAGTAGCTGAATCTGCTTATCAAAACTCCCATCTTCTTATTTTGTTGATTTGGGAGACGTTTCCCCTTTTGTTCTCCATTCTTTTTAAAAAGTTTTTTTATTTCTAATTTTCACTGTCATCCCTTCAATTTTATTTTGTTTCGATTCTCAACTTTTGAAAAATGAACGTGATAAGTTTCTTTTGCACAAAGTTGCATTTTTTGATCGCTTAGGAATGAGCAAATCGGAAAGTTATGAAGGCATTTTTTTTCTCTATCTCAATATGTGTACTGAATTTTACCATAACGCATGTTATTTGCCAAGAGCATTTACCAATTTTATATTGTGTAGAATTTAAAGAATCTCCGAATGACAGATTGATATTATATAGCATATAAGAATATATCCGATAAGAGGCAGTTAATGGTGGGGTTTAGTAGAGGTCTGCCAGGAGACGACATTTTCTAATTTGGGTTATTTATCAACGGTTAATTTAATCTCTTGGCTCAAGCAAGAGTCAAAGAAATCTGGCCCAGCTATGGCCTGTTTCAATTTCAACGAAATGTGTAATTTCAACAATATTTCTTAATCAACGTTACACTGTAATAAATTTTCTTTCAAAAAAATTTATAACAGTAAATGTAACAATAACAACACTATATTTATTTGTACCACAATAATCACTTTGTGATCATTAAAATAATAATGATCACAAAGACAATTAAGCGCATGAGAAGGTATTAAAAAGTAAATGTAATGCACAATGGCGGAAAATGTCATAATATTATAGCTCTGTAAAGAAAAAAGTAGATATATAAAACTATTTCTAACAAGGAAGTTTTTTCAACGCGAACTCTCTCTCATTCTTTTTTTCTTATATTTTATAATACGGTTAACTGTAACGGTTAACATATAATGCAGTTAATATATTTAGATGATTTGTGTTTAAAAATCAGCTACCGAATATCAACATAAAACTTTTATTTAAAAAAAAGGGAGGCTTTCCGTTGCCAAAAGTAACCGGATTGTCAGAGAAATAGAAAAAAACTTCCAAACCAGCCGAAACCGATTTCAATATGCATTCAAAGTAGAAAACACGATTCATTCATGGATGTAATATTGTCTTATAAGAATTAGTGGGTTCTTTAAACTCATGAATTATGTTTTATAAGCAATTTTTACTTTTTGTGGCTAATTTAATTTCAACAGTATAAGGTATCATTCATTTGATTACGTTTTTCTACTCGCTGTTTAAAATCAAGCAATTCTTGAGACACATAAAATATAAAAGACAGTCGTTGTAACAATTTTTGTGCTTTTATATATCTAAAAGTCCTCAAATTTGTATTTAAGTGCAAGTTTTTTTTTTTTTTTTTTTTTTTTTTTTTTTTTTTTGTAAAGTAAAAAAATGTCAAGTTTTAATCTATCCATCATACTTTGAATGATTCATAAAGAAATATTTCAATGTTTCTAAAAATGTAATGTTGTCCGAAATCACAAGTAAAATGCTAAAAACTGGACGTTAACAAATATCGGTGTACTTTAAACAATTAGAAACAACTTAGTTAAAACGCTAGATTTACATTCCTCAAATGCAGAAATTTTTTGGTATAGAACGTAACAACAGAAATTATTATCTAGGTGAAAGAGAGGAAGATTTCTAATGAGGAATCAGAAAATCATTCTTTGAAATTTAAACCAGCAGGAAGCAGTACTCGCATAACTCTACAGTATCAGCTAACACCCCCTCCAAATAAATAAATAAATAAATAAATAATCTAAATTTGTGAAGAGGAGGAGGAGGGGGCTGTTTTTTAAAGGATCATAAAAAAAAAGAAACTCTGGATTACATTTAAAATTTTAAAAAATATATACAAAGAAATTTTACTTTAATTTGACTTTTCCCTTTAATTTGAGAACCCTTTATTTTAATTTGCCTTTCTTTCACTAAAAAGAAAAATATGCAACATCGCCACATTGAAAATCATTTTTTTAAGAGATACGAACAGTAAACAAGGCAACCTACGAACCAAATAAAAATTATTTGATATTTTACATTATGAAGTGTTTCCATTTTATGAAATCGATAGGCGCAAGGGTACTCAAGGGTGCGCAACCTCTACTCTTCACTCTCTAAATAAGTGGGGGAGAATGTATTCAAACTTTTCTGTTTAAAATAAACTTATTGTAGCTAATATCTTATATTGCCTTAACATTGGTATTCCTAATGCGCACACACGCGTGTGCGTGCGCAAATTTTTATGTGATAGGTCTTATAAAATCTGTTATTGCTTAATATTATTATAAACTTAAGACAACTGATGTAGTGAGTAGTATAAGAAAAGATTAAAATAAAATAAAATTAGTTTTTACTTATAATCAATTAAAAACCTTCAAAAATCTTTCGTAACATGAAATGAAATGCGTGCATGAAATAATCAGTTCAATCACAGTGAGAGACATCTTTTTATATTTAATGCTGTGGGAATTTTTTCCAAAGTTTAGAAGGATGGCTCTCCTTTGCTCTCCCTGTCTAGCTCATGCTTTCCACGTTCAGAAAAGGTTTGTAAAATACAAATTATTCATTATTCATTACAAATTATTATATATAACTACTATTAAACAAAGCTTTTCTGTCAAAGTTATTCATATTATTGAATTTGTATGCATGTTACACTGATATTATGAAATTACAGTTAGTTAATTATACTTGACAAAGCATACATTTAAAAGTGAACTACTGCCAGAATTCTAACCAATTATTTTTCCTAGAGGAAAAGAAATCTACAAAATTGTCCCATACATTTTTAACAGGATGAAAAGGGACGAAAAATTAATTTAAAAAAAAAAGGTAACTTTTCCTATGTTTTTTTTTTTTTTTTTTTTTTTTTTCTCAAAATGAAACATCTTTGCTCTCTTTAAAATCAATATAATGAGAGATTTAAAAAAAATCGCCAATGAGCGATAAAGCGTCATTTCAGAGATCCCTGCGCAGTTTTAAATATTTTTTGTCGCCTTCCAGTTTTAATTTGGAAACTAATTTAAAGATACTCATGCGAGTAAAATTTTGGATGAAATATTGAAGTTTGCGATAAATTAATTACTTTTGTAAGCATTTTACTAAAGAAAAACATATTTCTAGATTTCGTTAAATATAAAATATTAGTGCTATTTTTACAATAAAATATAATTGGAGTAAAATAACTGAATTATGTCTCAGCAAAAAAAGAGACAGGCCGCGTTACGTCTTGAGTGTAATATAATGAAGATATAATGGTACCACCAATTGACAAATTTTCATGTGATCAAGGTAGGGTGAAAATTAGTCTAGATTGCCTGAATGACGCGTCCTGTCTCTTTTGTTGGTTGTGGTTCTAACATTTTTTTTTTCAAATTTCTCCATTAGACTTGGACTAGGCCGAGTCTGGAAAGATTGAATTCCAGGTCCGGTCTGGTCTTTAAATAATAGTGCGCAGGCAAGGCTTGATCCCGCCTGATCCTAATCTGTAGGAGAAAAGTGATCCTAGCTGGAATTTAATTTAAAAAAATACATAATCAGTGCTTGGGATTGTGCAGGTTCTGAGATTAAGAAGAGGTTTTCGAGACAAATATATTAATAAAACATATTCTCCAGAGTTTTGAGGAGATACACTGGCGGTAATTTCTCTGTCTGCATAAATCACTAAAAATATATCACAATTATTTAAAACAGAGTACAATAACATCAGAAAGTACCCGTTTGTTAAAATCCTCAATATCATAAAAATACATGTTTGGTTTACTAGCCCTAAATCTCTCCAAATAAATAAATAACGAATATCATAACCTTTCTGTTTTCATATAAGGACACGAGAAACATAATAAAGTTAATATTTTTCAGTTTTTAATTACCGGCCTAAACATTTAGAGCTAAAAAAATGTGCTGCTAAAAGATTATGGACGTAAAATAGTATGGTGCTGGAAGGTTTTTAAATAATATATTTTAAACATTGTGGGTGCAGTGAATATATATTTTTTTTTTTACCTTCTATTCGAAATGAGTTTGTTTTTATGCTTTAGCACATTTTTCTAAAATTTTATTTTAGATAAATAGTTAAAACTTTCTAAAATTGTATAACCAAATTGTTTCTTTAAATATATCAAACATTATAGATCTGACTGCAATTTTTAAAAAATAATGAGAAATACGTTCTTAACTTTTCATTGCACCGTGTGCCCTATCTAGTACATACCCAAAACACTTTCTTATTATTTGCAGTGAATTTGGCCAACATGATCCCTGTAACTAATCAAAAACAGGCCAATGAATGGGATAACACTTATTTAATCCATGTTAGGTGGCTGCATTCGACAAAAAAAAAAAAAAAAAAAAAAATTCTTCAGAAACAAAAAAGTTTTCAATCAAGCTATTCAGGCAATAGAAAACGCACTTTTCTTATTTTTATTGTATACTTAAAAATATTAATATAAAGAAAGTTGCACAGTGTTAAACAGATAAAATTAATTAATTTAAGCCCATTTAATTGCAAAATATAGCTATGCAATATTTAAAAATACCAATTTTGTACATAGGATACACGCCATAAAATGTCAATTGTCATTTTTTTCACTATTTTTCCCATTATTAGATCGATATACAGATTTCAAATATTTTTTCTCTTCATAAAAATTGAAAAAATCGTGCAGTAAAGGGTTAAATTTTCAAAACTTTTCAATAAAACTTTTTTTATTTCATTTTTTTTAAGCCAACATAAAAATTGCTTCGTATTATTCTCAAATAGTATGTTTTCTGACACCACAATACATTTTAAGGTAATATATTCGACAGTTTTTTTTCAGAAAAGTTTACCGAACAAACATACTGTTCAAAAAATTATGTAGAAAACTAATTAGTTCTTGAAAACTAATAGACGCATCAAATTAATTTCTTTGGATTTATATATGGCTATAATTTGTATATTTACTGTAATTTTGTTTTCCTTTCCATTTCTTATTTTTAAGTAAAATATATAATATTAAATGTTTTGCAGAAATTGCTTCATTTTACTTGTCGAGAAATACCATGTGCCCTTAACGCAATGTACCCAACCACATGCAGTTTCTGTCATCGCTCACACTCGTTGATGCTTTGATTTATTGCAAATGATAAATTCTAATAAAATCAGGAAGTTGTTGCTTAATAACACATATACATAATACGCTTACATAAATGCTTCTTTTTCATCTAAATTTTTTGACAGATTTTATCAGGGGTAATCTGCATTTAAGGGGTCAGGTACCCTTTGAACGAGCAAAATACGTGAAAAAGTGACCTCTGTAAGAATTGCAGTAACTCTATATCTAATTGACTTATAACTATAAATTTGAAAGCAGGTATTAAAAAGGATATATTTTATTAGTTAAAGTTGTTAAAAAAGGTATACACAGATGCAAAGATTTTTAAATTATTTTTAAAGATAATACAATTTTTACGAAAGAATAATTCTTGCATGCCTTACTCGCACGACTTTTCAAATTTGAATGGCTAAAACAAACCAAGATTTTTTTTTATGAGTAGATATATAAAGTGTTTTCAAAATGACCTACAATGAATAAAATAAAATTTTTAGGTCCATAGAAAAAAATTATTTTTTAAAGAAATTCGAAATATCGAAATTTTTTTTAGACAGAAGTAATCGTAAATTCTAAACTTTTAATTTGAGGAAAATAATAATAGGTCATTTTGTGCCTGTATACGTTTAATACATTCAGCGAAAATTTTGTGAAATTCCAATCAACCGTTTTTTAGAAATCGTGCGCGCATTGATCAAAATCGCCGTTTTGAGAAAATCGACGTTAAATTTTAAATCACCCATTGATGGTATAAAAAAAGCGCAAAGTGTTTTAAACATAACTTTTCTTCTGATGCGAATTTTTGAATGCTGTTTGTTTTTAAATGTTCTTAAAGAATCACATTTAATTATAAGCTAGTTTTTAAAAAATCGATTTTTGGATTCTCTAAAGGGTACCTGACCCCTTAATTTGAGTGAAATTAAAACTCAGCAATTAAAATTACCATTTGTATAACATTTTTAATGACTTAAAATATAGTTATTATATTTGTATTAGCATTCAATTTAAAAAAGAGGAATTTAAATTGTTTTAACAGAAAAGTTCCAAATATAATAAAAGTAAATATAAATAAAAAGTAAAAATATATATTAAAATTCAATAGGCTTTAATTCAAAAAAATTTAAAAAAATCAAAATCTTAAAAGATTTCATTTAACACAGGTAGAAAAAATATTAAAATGCTTTCTATTTTACATGTGAATTGAGTTAAACGATAAACAGGAACAGGGCATATTTCAAATAATCAAGAAATCAGTATCCCAATTTTGCTCCTCCCCCCCCCCCCCGATATACGCATGGTGTCAACAAACTATTAATAACATAATAACGGACAGCTTTTGTACAGCATTGTGGATTTTTCCCCATGTGGATTTTTTTACATTACATATTCGATGTTCATGCAAACATATTAAATACTAAAGAAAATTCTGAACTAATAATTAAAATCTAATTCCTTAATTCTAAATTATTTTCCTTAACAAATTGCAATATTCTTAAAATGTCGATAAAATCAAAAGTTTGTCCGATAAAATTCCAATATTTGTTAATCATGATGAAATTATAATTATTTTCAATACGAAAGATCTAAATATAATAATAACGGAATGCTAGGCAAATATTAGCATGATAAACTAAACAATATAAACTAAAATAATAGATTCATTATTTAATGGTGTTTAATTTATTTAATTTAAATTAAGGGTGCACAACTGCTGTGGCCAGCCGCGGGTTAATAAAACGAAACTTTTTTTTTCCAGAGATTACCTTTCAAATTTTATGGTGGCAAAGAATTTTCAGGCGAAATGGTTACACTGAAAATTAAAACGTTTGAAATCATCTCAAATTGCTCTAAATCGTTCTAAATCGCTCTAATTACCATCGCTTCATGTACCTGAAAATAGAAGAAAAGAAAGAACTTTAAAATCATAGTGTAGCCTTTTTTTTTTCTTTTTTACTTGTGGGGCTTCTTATCGTGGAAAGATTAATTATCAGCGAGATATATTTAAAGTAAACAATGAGCTATAAGAAGAGCTTATTTATTACACTGCAATCAAGAATTATCTAGAATATATTTTGAACATTAAAAATTATTTTGTTTGTTGTTGTTGTTGAGTTAATTATAAATGGTATGGATAAAATCCTATACGTATACAAAAACATAGAATTTTACCTTCTTTCATTTTTTTTAATTATGCATGTACTGCCAAGCCTTTAAAATTTAAACTACACATAGTCGAGATTTTCAAAATGCAGTTTTTCTCTTTAATTACGTAGATTTTATAAGGACTTTTTAAAAATATTCTTTTTTGTTTTGAGTAAAGTATATTTATTACTCTGCATTAAGAATTATTTTTTTTTAATTAAAAAAAATTTCCGTGTGAATAATATCAAGCGTATGCATAAAATCACGTGGGTGTGCAAAAACTCAAAATTTTTACCTTTTATTATTTTCATAATTATGTGGATCTCTCGGTAGTAAAATTTTAACTACACAGAACAGTCGATATCCTAAAAATGCAGTCCAACCCCCCCCCCCCCCCTAATTACGTAGATTTTGTTAAAACCTACTATTAATTTATTTATTTAAAGGACTATAAATGCATTCTACAATTTGACTGGTAGAGTATATATAATTTATTTACTTAGACTATTATATTTTTAAACAATTATATCATTAAATTATTATTATTACTTATTTTATTTTCTAGTCGTGTTTGGAGAGAGAAATTTTTTTTCTGCGTAATTAAGACCTGCTTTAAAATTTTTAAGATTCTGCTATCAGAAGTGCTTCGAATCAGACAAATGCAATTTAATCTCCGACTATATCAGTAAATAAAAATTACAGCTAGTTCAAGTCCAAATTCAAATTACTAAACTGACTTTTTATTTACATTAAAATGCGATTAATTTATAAAGAATCGACCAACACTTAATTTGTAAGACATTTTTGTTGAAATTTAAAGCATTTAAGTATCTTATTATAGCACAAAATATCTGTAATAATATAGAGTTCGTATGGGTTAAAGAATTTCACAGGTGAATATCATTATTTTTTTAATTGAAAAGATAAATCTAGGATAAACATATGAAATTTCGCCTTATTTAAGGAGCAATTTTCTATAAGAAAATACCCATATAAAATAATTTTCTGATCAAAAAATTCCAGAACCCCTACTACCCTGGAATAAACTAACGGTCGACTGTTTCAAAAATTACCATGATGTTCTAGCAAAAAAAAAAAAAAAAAAAAAAAAAAAAAAAAAAAATTGGATAAATTTTTAATTTTTTTTTTGGAATTATACATAAAGAAATAAAAGTTAATTCATGAGTAATGAGTAAATTTGCCCAAATATTTTTTCTAAGCGATAGCAATATACTACACTACAAAATTTATAAATTAAATTTCACCACATAACTGACTTTCCGTTAAGTCGTGCGAGCAAAAAGAATTTGCTCAATCTATCACTTAAAGCTTTTTGACACCGCTAATTATTTTAATACAATTTGATACTAATTAATAGCACAAATGTTTAGACTAAATGTTACTCATACTTTAGCTGAAAAAAGTGGTGTTAATACCATATTTTCAATTTATTATCTGTAAAAAGAAGAATCAGTTAAGTGGTTAATTGTGATTTCTTTTAAATGTACATATTGTAACATACTATCTCGAATATAAACAACTATTACATCATTAAGTAATAAATACTAAGTAATAAACTTTCAGACATTATAGGGGAGAGTGGGGATACTTGAGCATAGGGGATACTTGAGCCACCCCTATTATCTCTACAGTTGGTCAATTTTTCTTTCTAAAACTGGCAACATGGTAACATATTTATAGTTCTGAACATGTAAAAAAGAAATCACATACCTTGGTACCATTTTGAAAGTATGGTGATTAACCCTTTGAGCTCTGCTGGTAGAATTTTCTACCACATAATTTTAATTGTGAAATGTCACAACGACACCAGAAAATTCGACCAAATTTATTTGAAAAGGTTTAATGCATTTTTTTTTTTCGCGTATATTGTAAATCGGTTTTTTTCTTTGCAAAATACTGGTGCGAATGTGACATCTGGCTCAAGTATCCCCTCCATGGGGATACTTGAGCCACGATGTAAAAGAAAAAGTAAAAATTTATGAGACATAGAAAAATAGTTCAAAATTAATTGAAAGTGGTTTTCAATTGAAGAAAAAATATCAAATTTTCATTTTCAATATTTTATTTTCTTCTAAGAAATTATAAAAAAATTAAAATTTAAAAAACGGCTCAAGTATCCCCATCTTCCCCTATTCCCTTTTTAGATAAATTGTAATCAATTAAAAAATTCTAAAACATCATACACCCTTTTTAGATACATTTTAATAAATGAATAAATTTTAGAATATTATAATTCCTTTTTAGATACATTTTAATAAATGAATCAATCATAACGTGAATTTAGGTATCAAGATAATCATATTTGAAAAGAGACTATATTGATTTGTTGTAACTAAAAAACAGTTTTATTTCAGTATGTGTTTAATAGATTTTTTTTAATGAACCAAATTATTTTCATTTCCACTAACCATATTTTAAGTTTTAACTGCGATATTTATATTATGAAATTCGATGCAACCATAAATTATTTTGTTCTACAATAGAAACAGTAAGAAAGCTGCGAAATTCAACTTCTGATACAATAAGCTTCAAAGTTTACCAATACACTATTTTTTAATTTATACTTTTTTTACAATGTTTCTAATCTTAATGATTTTCTTCGTGAAAAGAAGGAATTTCAATAGACTGGTTAATTATAAAAATCAGTCACTGTATTTACCATTCACGCTATATTTTGAATGTAAATATGCCAAAATAATATTACTGATCATGAATAATACATTCATGATCAAAATTAAGAGAATTTGCATATTTTGTAGAATATCATGAAAAATACTGAATGAAAGGTAAAACTAATTCTGCGAAATAACGATATAATTTTTTAATGTTGAATATGTAAGCCTCCTAAGCAAATTATTATTTAAAAATAGACTTAATTGTTAATCGTTTGGTATTAATAACTTAAATAATATAATATAACTTAAATAATATAATAATATAATTAAATAATTTTTTCAGAGTTGATGGGGGGGGGGGGGGAGCTATTTTCCCACGACTGTAATACCTAATTTCATTAACATCTGTCCTACTGGACAGATGTTCTAGACTTAATCTACCAAATCTAAAATTTCTTTATCAGTATACGATGCATTAAAAAGTGTTATGCAAATTTACATAACAACTAGAAATATTAATTAAGGTTTTTCGTTATTTATAAATTAAGTCATTCGAATGCGTCGAGACTACTTTAATAAAGCATGACATTAAAACGAATTAACCAATTTTGAATTTCGTTTATATACGTAATAACCGTACGTAAGTAAGTTAAAAGCTTCAATAAATTAATTAGTTTTCGAAAACTTATAAATATACACAGCATTTTGAAAATTATTTTTTTGGAATTTTTTTAAAATGTTACTTTAAAATCTAATCAAATTCAAATAAATTTGTTATCAAAATAATCCTTACACACTTATATAGGGATTAAACTAAAAGCATTAGCTTACTTCTTTAAATAATTGTTCGCCACAGCAATATTCGAAAACAAATCTTAGATTTATTTAACAGAAAAGTTTCAGTCATCTTATAATATAAATTATTCTGGGTGAAAATAGAGATATCTTGGTGCTTTGCAGGCCCGCGGTTGTTCACGTCCATTTCAGCCCATGTTAGTCCATTCTACACGAAACACGATACAGGAAATAATGTAAGAGATTACAGTTTAAGCTGCCATTCTTAAAATAAAATTAAAAAAAGAGAGATGTAAAAACCTTTTTTTTTTAGGGGGGGGAAGCTTTTTAAATTAATACGACAAATCAGGTGTTGAAAAATTTAAAGTCCATGTTTTATTTACTCTGATAAAAATTAAAAAAATACCCTCGTTATGCTTTCTATTTCACTCTAATAAAAGTATTATTATTTAATCGCCAAAATATGCTATTAAAAAAGTTGAAAATTTCTATTTTTTCTGGCAAAAAAGGCGTAAAAGTTGACTGTTGTACCTTTGAAAGGACTGCCTGATTTATTCTTCACGCGATGAGTTATTTTATCAGATTCAATACCTTTTTGTTTATTACAAATAGGTATTCTGTCACAAAGTATACCACACCTATTATTGTAAAAAAAATTATGCAAATTGCTGATTAAAATGATTTTAGCAATTTATAATTTATTTTAGTAATGTAATTGGATACTACAGTTATAAAAGTTAACTGCTTTACCTATTTTCCCCGCAGTAAAACATTTATGTGAAAATTTTATGTGGACTTCAGCAACTGATTGATTATTGAAATTTTAAAATTTCAAAATCCTTTCTAAAACAAACGTAAAATCTCAGATTGTTTCATTAAATTCCATTTTATTATAACAATGCAATCCAAGCCGGGGTAGCGGGACACCATCCTGTGAATAACATATCTGCTCTGACAACACTGGGCTCTGTCATTACGCATTTCAGGGACAAAGTACTTCTGATCGTAATGCCGAACAGATTGAATGACACCAGAATTCGCGAAAAATTTCTTTAAAAATTAGAATAAATTTCTTTAAAAATAAATAAAAATCTTTTTTTTTCCAGGTTCTTCATTAACGGAATTTTTTCTCTGAAACTCGGGTGCAAATGTGCTCTTTAGAATTTAAAATTAAGTGGTCCAAAAATGAACCACCGTCCTTCTAGGGGTTAAAAAGGCTGCCGTTGTTTGCACAGTCTCTTGAATTTGAATACAAATAATTTCTAGAAGTTTTCTTGGTGTAGTTTTACGGAGATAAAATAAATCAAAGAAAACTTTTCGAAAATACTGGTGGATAAAAACCATACAAATTCTTAAAATAAATAGATAAATAAATAAGCCGTCACTTTTGTGTTTAGGCCTTGAGTTCTAGGCCAGGATCACTTTAAAAAGTTAAATATGACTTATATTTTGCCTATTGTACAGAGCGGAGATTAAAATCGTTCTGAAATGGATACACTTAAAAACTTTTTTTTTTCATTTAGTATGTCCTTAAAATACCAACAACTACACTACAAAGAATGTTTTTTGTTGTTGTTGTTGAATTACACTACAATTACATTACACTATACAAAAAAAAAAAAGAAAAGAAAGAAAGAAAGAAAGAAAAATCGTAATATCCGCATCCCAGCGATCAAAAGCCGTTGCCGCATTTATACGTACCGTAATTTCCCGCGTATACGCCGCAGCTCAGATAACTCGATTTCCTACCAGAATTTGTTTTAAATAAAATGGGATTTACGGTTGCTTAGAATTTTTTTGGCTTCATTCTTTATATAAAGTTTCCAGTATGAAAAAGAATTAATTAAGCCGTGGCGTATACGTGGGAAATTACGGTATTTTATTAAACTATAGTTAGTAAATTCTAAGCCCTTCGTCTCTCTCCCTCCCCCTTCCCCAGAAAGATTCAATAAGTATTTTTGGTTATTGTAATGATAGATAGCACGGTGATTAAAATAACGGAAAAGTAGCATTAAAATTTTTCTCGTGTAAAATCAAAATTTCTGAATATGAAAAATGTGACATTTGGCAATGTTGTTTGTAGCCTGTATAGCTCTACTAGCAACATGTGTTATTGCAAATATTTCGGAATTTAAGCATATAGATTGATTTATTTATCTTTAAATTTTTCTTTTTTATTCATTTATTTGTGAAGCTTTAAATTTGTTTGGAAATTTAGTTATCGAATATTATACGGAACTAAAAAATGCTGGATTATTTACATTGTTTTAAGTGCAATTGAATCTTAAGTAATTGAGTTGTGAGCAGAATTAAAACGTTATTTTAAAAATCACAACAAATCGGTAAATTGATTTACAATTTTCAAACAAATAGCAGTTAAAAGTAATTTATTTTTCTATTCCACATTGTAAAAATTGAAACTATGTGGTTTTTCAAAGTTTAAAGAATTGCAGTAAAAGTGAAAAATATTTGTGAGATTGTTGAATGTCAGTGTTATTATAAATACATTGTTTTATCTGTAATTTAATCCTCCTTAATTTGGTTTCGTGTTTATGATTTTAAAATAAATATTTCAATAATCTCTAAAATATCATTAAAATATGATACAGTTTTTAAACAAACTGCATTTGGAGAGTTTTTGAATTACTCACACACTGTGTAAAAATTCAAATTGTGCCATATTTAGAAACAAAAAAAGAGAGATATAAAAATAAATTGCCTGCTTAGGTGATTGCCAAACTCGATATGAAGTCAGGTTTGTTCACGGCCATGTTTTTACTTTATAGTACAGATTATTTTATTTTTCTCTTTATTTTCTTATGAAGCTCTAATTTCATCATAAAATATTAGACAGAAAAAAATGCTAAAATATTTGTAATACTTTAAGTGAATACTGTTTAATCTTTAATAGTCGAGCTGCGTAAGATTTCATAAAATGTAAAAAACTAATTTAAATGGATTTCATATCTGAAAATCTATATTATAAAGCATTCTCGTGAGAAACGCTGACTTTCTGAGCAATATGACCAATTTATTTTGAGTTTCTTTTAAACTTTTAACCATCGCGCAATTTAAATTTTTAAACCGAAGGAAGGGATAAAAATCTACTATTAAATTCAATTTATCTCAAAACTGTACCTCAACTGCTAAATATGGCCAGGGGTGACCGACCACTTGCGATTTTAGACGTTTTGTTAAATATGTAGAAATATATATATGAGGAATTATTCTGAAACTTCAAGTGCTTAAACAAAATTATATAGGTCATATATTTCCGTGAAACAGTCAACAAATTGAAAAAGAACGAAGATCTTTTGCATAATCCTGTCAAAACTAATGCAGCAAAAGCTTCCAAACTGCAGGTTATGATTAAATGGCTTGTTGTATTAAACTGTGTTCATTTCTATGAGGATATCATGTATATTCGTAGATAAATTAAGGTTTTAATAAAAACAGCCCAAAATTTTTCGAAGTTTTTTGCTTATAATTTGCAGAGTTCGCAATAGAAAAAAAAAAATTTTTGTCAGAAAATATGACAAATAATATTGTATATAATACCATGTAATCACTATTAAAAATAATATAAATTGTAGGAAAAATGAGCAGGTTTACCAAATAATGTTTCACTGCGCATGCGTCACCGCAATCAAAATGTAATTTGCATAAAGTGTTAGATAAATGTATAAAGCAACTTTTGTAAAAGTCTTAAAAACTTAGCTTGAAAATTCTAAAAATAATCGTCAACAGAATAAGCTCAAAATCTGTTATGATGATCCGTTAGATGAGTGGATGTATCCAAATATACTAGTACGTGCAATATTGAGTACGTTATTTTGTCACAAATCAATGGGTGTATGGACACAGCCCCTCATCTTTTTGCTTCATTTTGGGAATAACGAATTTTGAGCTTATTCTATCGACGATTATTTTCAGAATTTTCAAGATACGTTTTTGAGACTCTCACAAAAGTTGCTCTATACATTTAGCTAACACATTATGCAAATTACACTTTGATTACGGTGACGTATGCGCAGTGAAAAGATTCTTAGTAATAATAATTATTATTTTTTTAATTTTGATTACAAGGTATTACATACAGTAGTATTTGCTTTATTTTCTAAAAAGAAATTTTTGTTTTATATTAAGAATTCTGCAAATTATACGCAACAAATTTGGCACAAGCTAGGGCTGTTTTTATAAAAACCTTAATTTTTCTACGAGTATACATGATAGCCTCATAAAAATGAACACAGTTTATTAGAATAAGCTACGTAATCATAATCTATCGTTTGGACGCTTTTACTACATTAGTTTTGAAAGGCCTAATGCAAAAGATTTCCGTTGTTTTCAATTTGTTGACGGTCCCCTATCCCCCTGACTGCCCAGACAAAGGATAATATTGTAATGTTGTTTTCTCTGTAATTCATTAAAAATATTTAAAAAAAAAAGATGTTTTTTCAACCTGATACAAAATATGTTATTAGTATCGGTGTATAATCTTTGATAGCATCAATCCTAACTTAATTTTTCAGAACTGGATTTTATTTGTGGAATTATACTAATTTAAATATTGCTTATGTTGCAGTGAAACCTGCAGCTTAGTGTGTGAAAAAATCAGCCGGCGGCAGTCAGGAGGCTATAGAGTTTAGAGAAAAAAATCTTCACGGAAATAAATGGCCTGGTCTATTTTGTTTACATACCTAGATTTACAGAATAATTCCACATGTATTTTTCTAGATATTTAACAAAACGTCTAAAATCTCATGTAGCCGGTCACCTTTGGGCATATAGTATATATAATTAAAAAAAAAGAAAAAAAAACATTTGAAGGAACTGGGGAAAAAAAATTCTGTCCATCAAACAGGAGACATAAAACACGGTTATGGAAGATTAATACGTAAGCTCTTAAAACAATGTACAATGTACAGCATTAGATTGTTGAAGTGTAATATTCCATAATTAAATTGCTAAATAAAATTAAAACTTTACAACTAAATCAGTAAATAAAACGCGCATTTAACAAAAACGTACTTGATCTATGAGCTTAAACAGAAAAATAATAAGGATAAAAAAAAAAACTGTTATAAATATTTGAATCTTTAGCGATTATCCGCTAAAACAGCATGAAAACGACAGCACCAAAACCATTTGGTCGAACGATACAATCGAAAATAATGTATTAAATATAAAATATTTATTAGAGTTTTCAATGAAAAAGGATTTCACCTAATTTTTTTTTACCGGGTAGTATATTGATAATTTACGCCCCGGCATCCAAAGTTACCGTAATTTCGGGTGTATAAGCCGCAGGTCAAACAATTCTTTTTCGACCCAGAATTTTTTAAGAAACAAATATAACTAGTTAGATCGCCGTAAATATTTGTCTTCAATCACTAAATAAGATTTCTGAGTCCAAAAAGAATTGTTTGATCCGCGGCTTATACACCCGAAATTGAGGTATATTGCCTGGTTATCTTAAAACATTAAAATAAAATTAGAAAAGTATAGAAAAGTGCAAATAAATTAACTCATTAATGCCTGAATTATTTTCCGCGTTAAAATTTAAATTTCGCATTTCCCACCACTATTAAAACAGGAATATCTTTTATCTTACAACGTGACCTCCAAACACAGTGCGCACAAATTTTGATGATTTTAAAGTATGTTGCAGGGTTCATACCACTAATTATTCTGGTAGAAGGGTTTCTTCAAATGGGCCTTGGTTTTTGAGAAATTGGCTGTTAAAGTTCAGCGTATATTTTAAATACCCATTAGTATGGCTTTTTCGAGTGGATCCGTGTCGCTGCAACAGCGTGCGAGTCTGCTGATCCGAAGGTTGTGAGATCAAATCCGTCTAGAGCCTTTTTTTTTTTTTTAACTTATTTTTATAGTTTTTAAATGTTACAAATTTTAGGCAGAATTGGGAATTTTACAGCTTTAAAAATTTTGATATTTTCTTAAGGGGTCAGTTTAAATTTAAACATTCTTTGATTTAAAAAAAAATGCTTCAAATGGCGAATTGATTGCATTTCAATGATCAAGTAATAGCACATTTTGCAATAAATAAATAAATAAAACTGCATTTTTAATTAAAGTTTTTTAAAAGAATAAGAAATTTTAAACATTTTAAAATCCATACTACTTTAAATATTAATATTTTTAGATTACTAAAAAACTTTTTTAAATTGTCAAATGTGTATTACACAAGATGTGCATGGTGTTTTAGACAATCTAATATTGCATTTAATATAAATATTTTAATGACATATGTAGTGTAGAGTGATGAAATCTAACATATCTTCATATATACTTCTATTTAAAATAATAATAATAATAACCTTAAAGCTAATTCCATTCACATATTTAACCCACATGTAATAAAGATCATGTACAAAAAATTTTAAATATCTATATTAAATAATTAAATAAATAAATAAATAAAAAGGCCTTAGCATTTTTAAAACATGAAAGTGAAAGAAAATATGAACATAGAGGGGAAAAAACGTTTAAAGTTATCAATTGTGTGGTTGTATAAACAAAATTTACAAATTGTCATATGGGTAAAAATGAGGTTTTACAACATTCATAATTAAACAGGCTTTCATTTAATGTTTAAAATGTTTAAAAACAAATATCGATTTTTTGATCAGTTTTGAGGTAAACTATCCACTTAGAAAACTGTACGTTTATAAATTTTTTCGTGAAAATTAATATTTTTTTCAGAAATTTATAATATAAATGGAAGTTGAATTTAATTTATGTCTAAAATTTTATTTTTTTTTAAACTTGCATAAATTTCCATAATTTATATTCCTTAAATACTTGAGCCGCACCAGTGGCCGAGAGGTTCGGACCTCTCAACTGGTACACGGCACGTGCTGGGTTCGAACCCAATCGCGGCTGTCGACCTAACCGTTCGGAGTTTTCGTGGTTTTCTTCGAACCTTGTGTAAATACGGGTTAGATTCCCTTAGAAAGACCCCCACGAAGGGCAATCCCCCCCATGGTCCTATATTCCTAGTGTAGATAATCGGACGAAAAAAATAAACCAAACCAAACCTTAAATACTTGATTCGTGATAAATATATTTAAAAATACATATTAAAGATTAAAACAGAAAAAGTTTAATCATCATTTGTATAAGAGCAAATATAATGTCAATAAAAAGAAATATTCTTTTATTTTGATATAACCGATGAAAGGAAAGCAGACGATTAAAAAAAAAAAATAAATAAAAATACATATGTTTTACAAATTTTATCTCATTCACAGACGATTTTTGCAATCCAGTTGAATTTTTGTGAATCACATAATACTTTAATTTGTTACAATAAAAAAATAGTTTTAAACGTAATATGCCATTTCTTATTTGTGCAAACGATAAATGTTGTTAAGGTTGAACTTTGGAGATAAATGTATTTTCAAAGATCTGAAAATTTGGATAACTGGTAAAAACTTACATTTTAGAATTACTACATTGATATTGTATTGCTCTTTCAAATATATGCTTTATTTAAATTATTAATCCTAAATAAGTTTGAGAAATTACTCCCAAATTTATGTTGTATTTTTTATAGACGAAAAGGTTAAAATTTTCATATGAAATTCTATAAAATAAAGAAAAAAAAATATTATTTCTGAATTTTTCTTAAAATAAAAAAAGTAAATAATAATTAATAAAAAATGTTCTAGTAATAAATTAATTTTGCAGTTTTATCAATAAACAAAAAAATAAAGTTTTATGAAAAAATTCGAAAATGTAAGTGTAATTTACTAAGAAAATATGAAAATCTATAGAATTCCCAATTCTTATTAAAATTTGCAATAGTTAAAAACAATAAAAATAAGTAAATAAAAGCTGTAGACGGTTTCGATCTCACAACCTTTGGATCTGCAGACTCGGACGCTGCCGCAGCGCCACGGATCCACTCGGAAAAGCCATAGTAATAGGTGTTTAAAATATATGCTGAACTTTAACCCCCAATTTCTCAAAAACTAAAGCCCATTTGAAGAAACTCTTTTACCAGAATAATTAGTGGTATGAACCCTACAACATACTTTGAAATCATCAAAATCTGTGCGCACCACGTTTGGTGGTTCCCTTGTTAGTATAGGAAGAATATATCTCCAGAAAGAAAGTATTTATTTATTCTCATTTTTACTGGTGTGAAAAGCATTTATTTGAAATTTTTTTTAACTGTCCCAAAAATGGGACGCTAGACATTAATGGGTAAACATACAGTTTGAAACAGATTGCTCATTAGGAGGACGAGTAAAATATTTATGTTCCTATCTGCAGCCGCGGAGGGGATCAAAATTTCTCCCTTTTAGTTTACTAAAATCCGATCAACTTCACACACACATACACACACATACGCACTGAGAGAAGGATAAAAATAAAGAAAGGCTTTATAGTCTTATTCTTCGCATAAAGGAGAACGCAGAATGCAAATTATTACATTCGAACTATACCATCATTCCACAGGTGAAATCTGCCATTCCGGGATAAAGTAATTGCGGTTTCTTAGGCCGAATCCAATAGGGTAGCTAAGATGGTGAGACTATTGTCTTTCCCTCGAAAATATTGTTTCCTTCATCTAGTTCTTCTTTGTTCACTTAACAGCAATTGCGGGGCGATAATGGATCCCGCTCGTCGACGCCCATTCTTGACGAACGCCTTCATTTACCTGAGTTAATGGAGAGTAACGACAGAAAGATAAACAGATCTGGACTTCAGGAACGAAAAGGGTGGACTCCCATCTCTGCAAATGAATAATTGATTCAACGAGGATGCTAGGCTCAAAGGCTAGATCAAGTATAGTTGCCCCCATTAGATTTAGAAACTTAAAGATAGCTGAATGACTACAAACAATTTGGCTATCGATCGTTTGGAAGAGATCGCGTGATGTAAAGCTATCTCTCGGTTAGCTTCTGCTTGAATATGTAAACACACAAATAGAAACATCAAAATCGTTTTGCGCAGGTAATTTCACTTTCATTAACTTAATGCAGTTTATCTCACGCACTTTAAACGCTGTTCTAAAAAGAATGAAAATTTTCCCACATTTTTTTGCTAGAGATTGAATGATATTTGATGATCATGATGATTGGTTGTAACATTTCTTGTTTTATTACGTAGTAGATGCTATCATTCGTAAAAGCCGGAGAAATTTGAAATGCTAGAGCTTAGTTATACATAACGCTTAACTGATCACAATCTTTGAATTTATCGTAATATTGTTCTTGAAATATCGTTCTTCCCTTTTACATGTAATGAAGAACAAATAGATGTTTACTTGAAAAACGCAAACCAATTTAAAGATAAAATATTAGTTTAATCCAAATGCGTCACCTGATAATGAGTCGATGCTGCCAAAATTGTACATCAATCAATAGAAATTTTGCAATCATATGATACTCCTCTTTTCAAATTATATAGCATTTACCTCTTTAATAATTATTCCCGTAAACAAGCCAGTATAAATATTACAAGAAAAAAACTTAAATAGTATGTTGTTCTATTTGGGAAATATATAGCTGATATTACATCCAAGTATTTAACTAAATGCTCGTGAAATGTCGGAATAATATTGTACATATTTCCAATAAAATTTAAACGTTGCCAACATGCTTAATATTTTAAAAATAAATTGTGAAATGTATAATATTATTTCACCATTTTATTTCAATCCTTGAAATTTTACACAATCATAGAAATATAGGTAATAAAATATTTGAATCATGTTTGTCGTATTAGCCCCAATAAACTCAATCAACCAGTTCTAATAAGATAGCAATATTGGTTAGGTAACTGGATTAAGTTTCAATTTCTTCGAAAAATGCATAGATAGTTTTGTATTACTGAGGTTACCTTATATATGTTGTTACTAACTAAAAATATTAATATTGTATTTGTAAAAAGTTGGAAATGTGTTTAATATGTTCCACTTTGTAAAATATAATTGAGTGGATATTAATACAACATTAGTAAATATACAGCAAATATTTGTTTTCCTCAAGCATTTACAGTACTCGCATAAGATCAGAATTTTTTTCTGCTTTGCATAAAACAATCAATATAACAATATTTATTAAAGAATGTGTAGATAAATTATCCATATAACATTATCTTTTGAATTATATTTGTGCTAAATGCCTTACTCTAAATGTAAAATTTACTTTTTTTTTCTAAAATTATGACTATGTAAAAACTTGACTGTTAAATATTTACTATTGATAATATAATTTTTTACCTCAATGTACAAATATCGTTTTGTAAAATATAAATACGCATATAAAGACTTTTCTCATAATTTTCAACATAAAACTGATCCAATATTTATAGTCATGGTAATTTTTATAACTCATTCACAATAATGATGCCTAGTTTATTTTTACTCTGAGGTTAATTACTACAGCACCTCTTCTCAATTTGTGTAGCATTCTCCAAAATTCGTTTGCAATTTTTTGTCTTTTATTCAAGCTTCTCTAAAGAAGATAAAACAAATTCGGAAAATTCTCGTTATAATGATGTCATTGTGAAGCAATCATTTCCACAGCTTTTTCTATCTTAGGGATGGGCCGGTACACATAATAAAAATGTTAATGAATTCTTTTCATCCTAACATACTTTTTTTCTCCGTCATTAGCATTTATTAAAAATACTCTGAGAAATAAGAAAAACAAAATTCTGGTTTAGTTATTTGTCCTAGATGTTTTTTTATGGGCATGGATATTCGAAATCATTAGATTCTGCCTTTCATAATTGTCACCTGGAATATACGTTATTTATTTAAGTACTTTTGCCCCGTAGGTTCTCCTATCTTCAATATATTGTTTCATTTCTCTTAATAACCTGTTAACTTCCTTTAGAAGAAGATGATGAAGTGTGCTTTGGGAATTACCGAATTTCCTTTTTTGGTAAGAATGTTTTCTATTGTACGTGTACTTAATTCATCATATGAAATGTTCTTTTTCGTTAAATCATGACGCAAGTTAAAAAGAAATAATCTTAAACAAACAGGTGTGAAGTATAAATTTCTTTTTTAAATAAAAAAAACACAAATAAATATCGTTATTCTTTATAAATTATTATTTTTTTTTACTTATTATGTTACTCTAGGAAATATTTTATAATTAATATTTTTATAATAATCTCTGAACTATAGTATTTTATTATATCAACAATTCATTGTATTATTTTTATATTTATTGTGCCGTATTATTTAATATTTTTCTATTTATTATGTCATTCATATACAATATTTTATATTCACTTTGCTGTCAATATTTGCATATGATGTCTTTTATTTCTTTGCAGCCATACGTATTGCAAGACATTTATGAACATTGCCTGTTTTTGAGAGAGTCTGGAGAAAACCTTTGAAACTTGCTCAAACTTAAAAATTAAATTTATCTCTTTATAACAAGTTTATAACAATAGGTAAAAAATACCATAGCAAAAGCATGATGAAATTCTGGTTTATTTATTTCATACAAAATTTTATTATTTATAAGACGATCAAAATTTGATTTAGTTATTTTTTTTATTTTAGATTTTAAATTATTTTAAATACAGATATTAAAAATTAATAGAATCTGTCTTTAAAAATTGTCACCTTGATTATACTTTATTTATTTAGTTTTGCCCTGTAGATAATTTTGGCTCTAATATATTATTTATTTATTATTATTATTTATTTTTTAATTCGTTGACATCTAAATCAGAGATATATGTTTCGAGAATAACCGAATTTTCTTGAAAAGAAAAAAGGTAGGTTTTATGCGTACATAATACAGTTTACATCGTATCAGTTGTTCTTTTCCTTTAATCAAGATGTTATTTAATTCTGGATAATCTTAACGTAATAACTATAAACACTGCCAAACTTGAGTGATATTATCGTTATCTTTATGTAATATTTTTGTATTTATCATTTTAACTTTGGCGCATTATCATTTTTGTAAAACATGTTTTATTTATCACATCATATTCTTTTACAATATTTTGACATTGTAGGGGATGGTATATATAATAAAAATAATTATAATAATGTTACAATTTATCATTGGCATTTAATGAGAAGACTGGGCGAAATAAGACAAACAATAATATGTTTTATTATTTATCCTATATGTTTTTCTAGGGTATGGATAGTTGAAATCATTAGAATCTACCTTTCATAATTTTCACCTGATATATACTTTATTTATCTATGTACCATCGTGGGGAGAAAAGTAAGCACCACCTACTAACTCTGCAACTAATCATAATAGAAGAAATACACGCGTGCCGAATAATTGGAATTACAGTCTATTTTTAAATGTTGTTTATAAAATTTGCTTAGGCGGCCATCTACAAATCAAAACCATCCCAAACTTTTTTTTTCAGAGGCAACACACAATTTTGAAAATACATTTTAAATATTCGGTTAAATCTGTGCCTAAAAATGAAATTTCAAGTCATTTGGATGGCAAGTTTATGAATTGTAAACATTCACAATTTAGAATTTCTAATGTTAAATTAAATTTTCATATTTTTATACAACTGATCTTTTGCCCTTAGGTTTTTCCCTTAGCTATTAAATATTATATATCTTCTCTATTAACGTCCACTAACTTCCTTTAGTAAAATGTGATACAATGTGGCTTTGGAAATTCATGAATATCCGCTTTAAAAATGAAAAAAAAAAAAAATAATAATTACAAAAAATACAAAAAAAAAAAAAAAATAATAATAATAAAAAAATAAATTGACAAATTACAATTGGGTAATTCCATGAGCACATGTCGTGTAAGTCACATACTTCGATCTTGGATACCAGTATATTAGAACGGAAAAATGTGACTTATTTTATAGAGATATTTCACTAATTGAATAACGCCATGCAAACCTTTCGAAAATAACGGTAACCTACAATTTAGCAGTTACTAGAAATGTGACTTACACGACAAATGCTCATGGAAATGCCCAATTGTAATTGACTATTTGGGAAATTATATTTTAAAAGACTCAAATTTTAAAGACTTATAAATAAATTCTACATTTAAATTAATAATAATAATAATAAATATCAGTTTTTTGCATGATTATAGCAGTCATATAATACGTTCGCCATGCAATATACATTAATATTCCTAGACCAATGATAAAACTAGTCGTTGGGGGCCACCGTAATACTTACCCATCATGGATATGTATATGAAAATAAAACATCTGAAACTATTTATACAATGCATTGCAATTCTTAAACAAAATTTAAATATTGTTAATATACATAGTAATGCTATATTAAAGAACTGCTGATGTACCAATTTCGACGAATTATATAAAACGTCAAACTACTCAAGTAGTACCGAACTGCGTAAAAGAAACATCCTTATAACTCCAAAAATAATAATTCTATTAACTAACAACTAACTGCGTCGGATTAAGCGTCTCATTTCCAATTAAAATATACCTCTGAATTGAAATTTGAATGAAATACAGGGTCATGAAAAATCGAAGAATGTGGAAAACAAGATTACAAATATCTCGGCAACTAATAATCCGATCGACTTTGTTCTATATGCACAATGTGTGTTATTTTATTGCCTTTTACGTCCATTCCTTAGAACAAAAAAATTCGAAAATTTTTATATACCTTTTATCAGAACGAATTTTTCGAGGGTCCGAAAAAAATAGTTCCGGATAATCGAGGTTGCTGATATTAAATAGGGTTCGTCCCATTCTTACATACTAACTACATACAAAATTTCAACTCTTTATCTCAATTTGTTCGGGAGATAGAGCGTTTACAGACAGACAGACAGACAGACAGACGGACGGCAAAATTTTTTTTCTAAAAATATGTTTTTCGGAATCTCCACTATCTAAAACGTGTAAATCCATCAAAAAAAAATTTTCGATTTTCAAAACGATTGCAAGACTTACCCTATACTACGTATGATGGGTAAGTAAAAACAGTAGATTAAAGATAGACAATTTTAACGGATTAAAATGTGCATTTTTATTGGATACAACTATAGTTTACAACAACGAAATTTTTCGCTAAAATATCTTTAAAAAAAGATTTGAAGATATTTTAGCGAAAAATTCCTTTTTATCATTTATTTGTTTTTGAAAAAGTTGCTGTAAGAGCAATGAAACATGTAAAACTATAAGGTATTTGTGTTATTCTTAATAGATCACTTATAGCTTTTAAAAATAAATTGATAGTTTTTTAGTCGACGAATTAATCCAGTAGTATAAAAACATCCTTATAACTCAAAAAAATCATATCATTATTTTAAAAAAAAATTGTGTTAATATTTTTTGATAAACATATTAACTAACAATTTACTTCATCGGATGAAGTGTCTCATTTCAAATTAAAATACATTTTTGAATTGAAATTTAATTGAAATACAGAGTGTGGAAAATAGGATTAGAAATATCTCGGCAACTTATTATTCGATCGACTTCATTCAATGCAAAATTTATGTCTTTTACAACCACCTGTTAAAATAAGAAAATTCGAACATTTTCATATTTTTATATTTTTTCCATCAGAACGAATATTCCAAATGTCCGAAAAAATTATTCTGGATAATCGAGGTTACTGGTATTTAATAGGCTTCTCCCTATTATTACATACTAAGTTCACACCGAATTTAAAATCTCTATCTCAACTCATTTAACATTTTATTTTAAAGTTGTTGTTGTACTTTAAACTTTTGACATGCACTGTACATTGTATGATTTCCTTTAATTTAATTCAGACTTATCGTTTATTATTTTTGATCATACACACAAAAAATTGGCTCAGGTGTACCAGGTGTACGTTAAAAATTAAATTGCTAGAAATTTTTGTGTAAAATAATCAAAAGAAAGGATAATAACGGTACAAACTCTACAAAGCCTTGACCATGCAGAATTCATATATATATTTTTTTTCTGATCTTGTCTTAATTTTGAATAAATCATGACTATTAAAGAAAACTAATAAAGTTTATAATAAAAATATACTAATAGGTAATATACACTATATTGCCATTGATTATGGGACACTTGCGATTTTAGACATTTTACTAAATATCTAGAAAAATACATGAGGAATCATCTCGAAACTCTTAGAGTATAAATATAATGGTATAAGTCATACATCTCCGTGAAGATTTTTTCCCGAAACTCCAAAGGGGGCCGTCAACAAATTAAAAAAGAATGAATATCTTTTGAATAACCCTGTCAAAACTAATGTAGCAAAAGATCTCAAACTCTAGATTGTAATTGAATGCCTTATTGTAATAAGCCTTGTTAATTTTTATGCAAATAGCATGCATACTCGCAGAGTAATTAAGGTTTTTATAAAAATGATCCCAAATTTTTCCAAGTTTTTTCCTTATAATTTTCAGAGTTCTTAATATAAAATATTACTTTTTTCAGAAAATATGACAAACAACATTGCACACAGTACCCTGTAATCAGAATTAAAAAATAATGAAAATTGTATGAAAAATGAGTTGGTTTACTAAATAATTTTTTACTGCGCATGCGTCAACGATATAAAAATTTCATTTGCATATTATGTTAGCTAAATGTATAGAGCAACTTTTGTGAAAGTCACAAAATCATAACTTGAAAATTCTGACAATAATCGTCAATTGAATAAGTGGAAAATCCGTTATTCTCAAAATGAAGCAAAAACAAGAGGGGTTGTATCCATATATTCATTGATTAGTGTCAATATAGAATACACAATATGGGATGTACTACTGCATTTGGATAAAATCCCTCATTTTTTTGCTTCATTTTGGAAACAACGGATTTTGTCCTTTTTCTATAGACGATTACTTTCAGAATTTTCAAGCTATGATTTTGAGACTTTTACAAAAGTTGCTCTATACATTTAGCTAACATAATATGCAAATGAAATTTTGATATCTTTGACGCATGCGCAGTAAAAAATTATATAGTAAACCTACTCATTTTTCATACAATTTTTATTATTTTTTAATTCTGATTACAGGGTATTGTGTGAAATGTTGTTTGTCATATTTTCTGAAAAAAATATTATTTTATATTAAGAACTCTGAAAATTATAATGGAAAAACTTGGAAAAAATTGGGACCATTTTTATAAAAACCTTAATTACTCTGCGAGTGTGCATGCTATTTGCATAAAAATGAACACAGTGTATTACAATAAGGCATTCAATCATAATCTAGAGTTTGAGCGCTTTTGCTACATTAGTTTTGACAGGATAATTCAAAAGATATTCATTCTTTTTTAATTTGTTGACGGTCCCCTATGGCGTTTCGGTAAAAAATCTTCACGGAGATGTATGACGTATACTATTATATTTATACACTAAGAGTTCCAAGATGATTCCTCATGTATTTTTCTAGATATTTAGTAAAATGTCTAAAATCGCAAGTGTCCCATAATCAATGGCAATATAGTGTATATCAAAAACTTTTTTTTCTATTGGAAAACATTGAATATCTTTGTCATTGAAAAAAAATGTGAATTTTTGCCAGAACGTATAAGAAACTGCAATAACTTTTTATAACAAACATGGACTTGTATTGTGATAGAAATTAAAGTTCCATGTCATTTTAGTAAAGAGTTTGAAAAGATTAGGGCTTTTATACAAGAAAACTTTATAGCTAATTAAAACAATTCAGTCTTTAAATGTTATTCTTTAAATATTCCTAATTACTCTCCAAATTTATTAATAATTACAATGAAAAACATAACACAAAATTTAGTTTAAAGTTTCGATATGCGTGTTTTTATAGATCACATCAGTTTTTCATATAATTACACGTCTAAAAACATAAAAATGTGAAAACTCTTTAATTTGCTTCCATAATTTTAATTAGATAAACTCTTTAACACTAATTCAATGTTAAATTTTATATTTAAAAAATTGTAAAACAATCCTCAATTTCTTTTATAAAGAAAGAGAGAAAAATAATTAATCAAATAACAAATATTATTATGACAAAAACAACAGAAAACTATGAACTACAAAGAAAATTAATTATTTCTTCCCTTTATAATTAACATCTCATAACCCTCTGACAGTCTTGCAAAAGGGCAAAATTCTAATGTTGTTTTCTCTGTATTCAGTTTTAGATGCTAAACAATGTTGAATTATTGAACATTATATAAAAAAAAAACTTGATCACGAATATAAATGTAAACCTCTAGAGCATTAATCATTGTACAACGAATGAAAAATCCATTAAATCATTAAATTTATGTTACTTTAAATATTGCTTGCATTGCAGTGAAACCTGGAGCGTATTTAACATATTAACACGGGCTTGTCAGTGAGGGGGTTTAATATAATAATTATTATTGTTGCGTCACATTTTGTTAGTAATGATCAGGCTGAGAGTTACATTGTGGTTCTTATGAATGTGTTATTTTAAAGAAACAATTTAGATTATAGCAGATCTTTTAATAGATACAAAAATAATTTCACTACAAAAGAATAACTTTTCAATTATACTTAAATTATGTCCTAATAAAGTGTTTTAATAGTACGCGACTTATCGAAATAAAGATTTTTATTAAAAAGGGATCAAATAGATAGTTCGTTTTATTCATCTTTTACACATGATGAATAAATATGGACTTTTTATATTTTGATTTTGATTTCTCCAACTAATTTTTAATCCGAAAAGAAGAAAAGAAATTCACCGATTTCTTTATTTTATAACTTGTTTCTTGAAACTCTATCGAATCTTTTTCTTTCACCTTCAGGAGGAGCGAGGGAGAAACGGAGAAACGTTAGAGAAAAGGGGAGAGAAAAGGAGGGAGTACATTACACATAAAGAAATAACAGTTCAGCTCCTCCTAATGTTGTGTGAAATTATGTCAAAGTATTTAATGGGGAATGATTTTTCCTCCCATTCCCATGACCATTCGGATACGAAGATATTCCTATTAATTCTTTTAGATCGAACGTGCTTTTACCCTACGAAAACAAAAGGGGACTCAACCCTTTTTTCTCGGGGAAAACTCGTGAATTGAACTAGTTAGATTGTTTCAAATGTTGACATACTCTCCATCTTCGGCTGTAAATCAAATGGCTGCTTTCAGAATCCCGCAGCTGCAATAAGAAAGGATGGGAAAGCCCCACGTGACTTCACAAAAAAGTGGAAGATAACATCTGCTGTGTAAGTTTATATACTGTGACTGTTGCGTGGAAGGATCCGTTTGTGTGTAAATTAGCATTCTTGGACAGTTACCACAAGAAACCGGTCTTCAGATTGGATTTTTTGCTTTATTTATTTATATCTATGTTTTTTTCGGGCGCTTCTTATTTTCTGACCATTTTTTCATTCTTTCTTTTCAATTCGGTGTCTTTCTCACACGAAACGTCATTAAATTCACTTTCTATTCCGCCCGCGGTGCAGCACGTTAGTTTGTAGCCGTTTCGTGGGATACCTGTTAATTCACCTCCCCCCTGCATTATATACAAGTCCGTGCTGTGTGTGTGTTCTTATCTAAATGTTGGCAATTGAAGCCGTACTTGTTGTAAAGTTAATTTAAGACGACACTGCGTTGCCGGAAAGGAATGGTTGACAACATTTTTTTTTCACTCTTACCTGCGTAATTACGTATTCATTAGTATTCATCACCCATGTGATTCTAGCGTATAATGAATTAAAAGGTGGGAAACTCTCGTTTAATTGATTTCTGTTTCCGGACGTTTAAGATTTTATAACAATGTGAGGAATGTTTATTCCGGAAATTGTTGATTGCAGATATTTTTCTCTTCTATTGTTTTTATTCGCATTCAATTGCAAAAGTTATTTTTCTTAAAATATTAAGAGTTACGTGTTTCCTAAGTAGATAGAGATCTTTGTTTTGTTTTATTTGTATTAATTTTTAGTTATTAACTTCAGTGAAATTCTGCAGACAATTTCTTAACATAATTACCGTTTTATCTCTCTAAATTTATAAATTTTGAATAGATGTTAATCAACTGTTATAACCTTTCAAATTTCATTTCTTCTTGAATTGTTCATATATGTTTTAATGCTAAATGCAATCATATAGTTACTCATAATAGTTATACATTTTCATATGTAGCTATTTATTAAAAAGTTTCTGTTAAAAACTGCACATTAAATAAAACACCAGTCTAACAATTAACATATATATTTAACTAAAAAAAATCCTTAAAATTCTCAAACATGTAAAAATTGTGTTAAATACCTTTATTATTTTTAACATAAGATATTTTGTACTCTGATTTAAATTTTGTAAAAAAAAAGAAAAAATGCAATTTTTTGTAAACAAATCATATTTTTAAAAGTTAATTTTCTGAGGTGAAAACTTCTTTCGGCGCGTTGGGCATTTTTATTTTATTTTATTTTATTTTATTTTTTTTGAGGTGTTAAAAAACTATTGAATTCGCAGTACTATTACCGTAACCGAAGGTTATTGACTTACGTCAGTTTAAAAATGAGAAATACTGAAATAAAAACATCTAGTGCAGAAAAGTGCGTTTAGTTTTAAACTAAGATGGGCTCCTAACATTTAAATGCTTTTTAAAAGTTTCTAGGGGATTAACTCCGTCTTGTATAGTTTCAATTTCAGATTTTGTTTAAGTTTTGCCATTCTCGCCTTTTTTAATTACTATTTAAATGCGTCAGTTGATTTAAACTTCATTTTTTGTTCATTGTTTTATCGCTGTCAACTTCATATTTTTCTTGTTAAAATTGCTATTACACGATGCGTAAAAGGTACTTCTAATTACGGGCCTCCAAACTGGTAGACGGTAGGTGCTGGGCTCGAACCCAATCGCGACGGTCGGCCTAACCGTTCGAGGTTTCCGTGGTTTTCTTGGAACCCTGGATTTCTTTGCGTAAATACGGGTTAGGTTCCCCTTAAAAAGACCCTCACGGAGGGCACACTTCCCCTCATGGTCTATATCCCTATTGTAGATAATTGACCGGCATAAAAAAAAATCCCAAGGTGTTAACCGCTGTAAGCGGTCTCAAAAGCCGCTGCTTTTTTTTCCTTTTTTAGAGTTTAACATACAGTTTTCAGTTCAACTACAAATACAATTTAAATTTTATTTAACTTGCGAATCAATTATCCACTTTAAAACAAGAACATGTGTTTAATGAATCTTTGGCATATTTAATTTGAATTAATTATTTAATTTTAAATTGAAATTATTCAATTAAATTTCTTAAAAGATGTTTGGTTCGGATGCATTAAACCTCGATCAATTAAATACACTTAATACGAAATATTAGTGGGAGTTTAGCATAAAAAAAATACGAAACAGAAACGTTATACTCTTAGACTTTAACATTCGAATAAATATTTTTGTTTTTTTAAATGCCGTTTGGAATAAATAAACTACTGGGATGTAGAAATCGGAGGACTCTAAGGATACGAAACTCCGACCACTAGTACTTAATATCACAGAAATCGTGTAAATTATACAAAATTCATTATAACAGCGCCTCCCGAAAGATGATTGATACAAAAACGTAAACAAAACCAATTTATGTCAAGAAGTAACTGAATCTGACTTTTTATGAAAATTCCTACATTAGTTCTTAAGGTAGAGGTATTGCAGAAATCGTAACGAATTCTGTGTTGCAGCGCCACACGTGGAGCTATATACAACAAAATATAAACAACATCAATTCATGTCAAGGACTAACTTAATCTGAATATTGATGATATTCCTTGCATCAATTCTGGAGATACAGCTATCGCGGAAATAGCACAAAAGCCTGTACAGTAGGGTCGTCTGTTAAGCAATTTACACCAAAAACTAATCAGCGCCAATTTATATCAAGGACTAACTAAATATAATTTTTCATTAAATTCCGTCGATTAGTTCTTGAGATAGCGCGCTCACAAAATTTATGTCATATACAGAGATACAGGAACAGTGACTCACAGACAGACATTTTGTAAAAACATGTTTTTCCATAACTCTGAGCCCTAAAACGTGTGAATCCGTCGAAAACCGGAACTCAAAATTTTCATGAATCCAATAATTTTCTCTTGTAAAGATAGAAAAAAGTAAAAATAGGTTTAAAACCACATAAATTTTGAAGCTGAATAGCAAAAACTAGATTTTTGAAAATATTTCTGTGTAATTTATTAAAATATATTTCCATTAACACTAAAATATATATTAACATTAAAATATATTCCATACAACTCAGTTAATAGAAGTATCATTATCGCTATTACTATTTTTACTAAACTTATTGCCTGCGGCAATAAGTTGTAAAGAGACTTTTTTAGAGAGATTAATTAATGTCACTTAATTTAATAACACTTTTAATAAGTGTTTAATAAGGTGGTCCGTCCAATGGGTCGTGCTAGTTACGAGCCTGGCGCCAAGCTCGAGTTATTGCAGACATCTAGCATATTTCAAGGAAGTTTAAAGCAAAAACCAATACGCTTTTATTTTATATCTAAAAGTTAAAGTATCGTCTTGGATCGACATTTAATAATGCGTAAATTAATGGTCGATCCCTAAATTTTACTTCAAATGAGCTGATATCGCTGTGCTCAGAGGTATGCTTAAGTGGTGCAAGTCACGAATTTTGGAAAATTTTGGATTTTAATATCTTTCAGGGATTTGCAGATATCAAGATGAATTTTTTTTGTTGTTCGATTCAGTAATGGATAAGGAAAAATTTTCTAATTGGAAGTTTTATCCTCTGGGGGCCGTATAAAAATTTAATTTTCGTTTTTTTTTAAATAGACCCCCCCCCCATGGAGTTGCAACTTATCTAATCAAAAAATTTACCTTTTTTGATGAAACTTTGCAATTGGAAGTATAGGTCTAGGGGCAATATTTAAGGAGATAGCCTATTGTTTCGATATTTATGACTCACCCTGTATATATGTATGTATATATAATATTTTTTCTATCAGTATGCTAATATAAGCAGTAGGTACACAAAGGGGTAGATCCAGGCAACGACGTTTTTTTTTTTTTTTTTTTTTTTTTTTTTTTCCTGCCTTATATATATTCCAAAATTCTACGATTACATAAAGCAAAAAATTTTTGAAATAAATATGGGGACTGTCAAATCCAGACCCATTGTGTATGTGCTTCAGAAGCGCATGACTAATCGAGTCAAATATTAAATTATTATTGAATTTTTAGCATTCCCTAAGTTGGAATGTCGTTTATTTTTCTCATTTATATACTTATTATTACTTTATTTAATAAAATAAAAATGAATCCATTTTCTTTGTTCAAGACTTTTATTCGAAAAATCATGGCAACACAAACTCGACTCCGAAAGAATCAAAGCCCAACTTGAAACAGACTTTAACGCGAAACATTGTAAGTCAACAACGACCCGTAGAATTGATATACTTTGGTTAAAAAATTCGATGTCGCAATGAAATGACTATCAACACTACCTGACTTTGTCAGAACAGTTTGGGTTACTCGATCTGATGTCGGACTTTAATGAACTGTTCCCTAATTTTCCGTCTTCAATGTTGGGTAATTCATATCCGAGAAACAACACTGTGTTTTAAAAAAGAAATTTTAATAATTATATTTCTAACGTGAAAATTTGCATTTCAAGCCACTAAACGTCAACCCTGTAAATCATATTTTTATTTAGAAAATAACTTATATAACATTTGAATCTTCCAAGTCGCGTTATCATTCTTTTTCCCATTAGTATTTCTAAACATTTTCAAGTGATTTAGCTCTTGAGAATTGTAACGCGAAATAGGATTACATGAACTGATACTCCAAGAAGACTTATTTTCTCTGAAAATATACCAAGGGAATAAAAGCCTGAACCTTCAGTTGTCTCCTTAATTTTATGTTTGCAACTGTAGTATTTGATGTTTTAAAAGTCTCGGTCTGTTGTTAGTCACAGCAGTCATTGTTTGACCCATTAAAAATTTTATAAATACAATATTCCTTTCCTTTTGAACAAAAATATATTTACTCAACAGAAAATTATTGCTCACTTAAATACACTTTATACTTATCTAGAAAAACTGTGTAACAAAATATTTCTTAATATTTATATTTAACATAACAAATATTTATATTTCTTTTTAACATGATACTTGATTCTGAAGAGGATCAGAAAGGTCTGAAATGACGAATATTGTTAGAAATTTTATCATGAATTACTTATTCTATAAATAGTTTAGACTATTATTTCTTTTTGCATTTTTTTTTGTTGTTGTTGTTGTTTCATAGAAATTAAAAATGTTTGATAAATTAGGAAAAATTAGTAACAAAAGTTCCAATATTCTACAACAAAATTAATAATGCAAAACTAGTTTAGCCATGAAGTCCATGTTCCATATTTTTGAGACTTCATTTTTTATGCTGCTTAATACATTATTTCTTATAGCTGAAAAAAATTCAAACAAGTTCAAAATATGCAACAAAAAAATTAGAATTTACAAAAATATATCATATTTTTAGGGTTCCATACTTAACCTCTTCGGACACCAGGGTTTATTTATGTATTTTTTTAATTTCAGGTATGCCTTTATATTAACAACATGATAACTAAGAAATATTGAATAGCGAAAAAATTTTAAAATTTTTGGTATATAAAATTTATAATACATGGAGATACAAAAAGTACGTTTTTTGACAATTTCTTAGGATTTTTTTTATTATTTTATTTTACTTTTTTGCATTGGGAAAAAATTGAAAACATAAAATAAATATACATTTAATAATTTTTTATCACTCACAATCTCTACAAATGATATCTTAACGCACAGTAAAATTATTTACGTTTTCATTTTTGTTAAATTCGAACGTATTCTCCAAGCCATTTTTATATAACGCGTAGCTCACTAAAAAAGCGCTATAAGGAACAAATTGCTATTTTTTTAGCTCTGCTATCTGTTTGGCCTTCATTCACGCCAATTTCTCTTTTTTTAACATTATTTATATACGTGAAAAAAAATGCTAATATGTGTATCCTATAGGATACATCAGGTCTAAAGAGGTTAAAAAGTGAAAACGGAACCATCGTAAGATCACTCCTGTGTTTGTGTCTGTCGCATAGTTTACTCGTAAACTATGGAGTATGGGGTGTTCAAATTCGGGAAAGTAATAAAGACTATAGACCGATATATTTACATATTATTAAACATTCGCAAACATATATAGGGAAGATGTAGAGTAATATCGTTTTACTTGAAAAAAATTGCTTTCTTTGTGTATCATGTTGGGTATTGTGTGAAAGCTTTCGGGTCACTGAACTGAAAATTGCATTTCTTTTAATTTTATGTAATATATTTTCTGAGATATCGTCGTAAAAGTAGTGCAAAAATATGTCCCACTCCACATCTATTTTTGAATCTTCTAAAACAAAAATTAGAAAAAATATTAGAGGTAACAGACATGAACCTAACCTTGCGTTGTATTAGTTTTTTACAAAATCTTATTATTCATTTAGCAACGATATATTTTGAATAATATAGATAATAATTCATATATATATTCTACCGAACCCTTTAAGAGAGATAAATACTCACACTTGATTGTTTATTTTGTAATATTAAAAAACAATTGTTTGTTTTCAAGTTTGGTATATAGATACTTTAAAAAATAAAAAAAAGGAAAAGGAAACATGTAAATAGGACATTCTCAAAAGATGGGCACTGTACACACGTCATAAGTTTAAGCTTTTGAATATAGAAATTTAACCACCATTGACTTTAATTTTTATTTTCAATCAATTCTTAATTCTACTCAGAGACAAAAATTGATATAATTTACGTTAAACGTTTTGTATAAATATCTTAAAGTTTTAATTTTTTTGACTAAAGTGGCCGATTTTGGACATTCATAACGTTAACTATTCCAATGTACCAAGAAAAAAAAAGTTATAACTAAGGAGATTCTAATGATAAACAGTGAATGCATAAAGGGAATTGTTGATTGTGTTATAATTGTGTTAACAAATAGCACTACCAATTTATTGCTTTTTGCAGTTAGAAGGATTTTTCTAGAAAGACTTTTTCTGTATTTTCTTGTGTCCAAAACTAACGATCGAAACAAAGCTGTTATTTTCACGCAAAATACTTTAAGTAAGTACTTTAATCTCTTTTATCTGTCTTTAAAATCATTTTTGTTTAATTTGAAAGTATCTATATGTATTTTCGTAAAATTCTTTTGCAATAAATGCACTTTTCTCAAATAAGAAATTGGAATGTCCGAATTGCGTAACGATCTAAACGCCAATTTTTTTCCAGTAAATTTATTTTTAAAGATGATCTGATGTCCTGAAACGTGAAATAAGATGTTTATTATAATGTTTTATTATAAATAATTATGTGTTTTGTGTAAATAAAGCGTATTTAGTACCTGTAATAAAATAATTTTACTTAGAAACACGCTCAACTTTCACGTGTAGATTGATTAATAAAATGCTTTAATAATTAATTTTCCAGAATAATTGCTGTCTTTTAATGTTTGTATATAAGTTTAAAGACTTATATACTGTATTATAAAAAAAAAAAATTAAATTTGAAATTTAAAAAAATCACTAATAGTTAACTTTAATGATCCCACGTTTTGATAATTCGCCAAATGCGTTACTTTGTTCAAAAGTTAGCAATGCAAAATAGCTGAAAAACATTATTTCGAGATAACAAAATTAAACTTTTGACTTTAGAGCCTTAAAGGGATTCTATTGTACCTGTCCATACTCATAATTCCTGCTAATACTCAACACGAAAGACCAGAAGTCTCCCTCTCCCTCCACACACACACAAAAAAATTCGAATTCGTTAATCCGGGACCCAATTCACCTCAACCTGAACTTGATCCGAGACCAAAATATTCAAAAAGCCGAATCATTTAAAATCAACCCGGACGACACAAACCACTATTCGGATTTGTGGTAAAGTGGATAATTTAATTACAATTCAGTGTGTTGTATCACCGTTAATAGACAAGCTGAGTGTAAGATTTTAACAGAGAAGGTAACAGAATATACAGTTCGTTTAAGAAGACAACAAAGAAAAAATATGTTAAAAATATCAATTCCTTGATGGCATATTTTAAAAATATGAATGCATTCCATCCCACTAGGTTTAACAGTAACGAAAAGAATTTGAGATCGGACAGACCAACATCCTTAATAAACATATCTACAATACTAGCACAGTCAATACACTGTCACAATAAGATTTGAATTGGTTCAATATTTCTGACATTATCATGATGATAATTTTGCATGTTTTCTTGTTGTTGTTTGTTCCTATAAACAAACAATAAAAGTTACAGGCGTGGTTAACGAATGCATCAGAGATACCTGGAAGTCCAATGCATTATCAGGACTTCATCTATTGTTTCGGATTTTAACGTGATCACAAGCTTTGTATGCTATTTTATTTGTGTGTCCCTGTAAACGAACTGTAAAACCTACATGTTCTTATAATGAATTCATAGAAGGTACTTGCAAGTTTAATATGTTGTTCAAATTAGGTTAGAATCCGTTTTAATATTTCGGATATTATCGTCAGAAGAATTTTTTTTTTGTTTTTTGCTTTTATGTATCTCTCTAAATCAACTGTAACAGCTACATGTTTGCTTAACAAACTGATAAAAGATACTGCCCCGATCAGTATACTGTCCAGTTAAGTTCAATTTGGTTGATTTTTTCTTTATTACTTTATCGTGGCAACAGTACTTGCATTATGAGTACAAAGATATATATAAACATAGATACATAGATCGATAGATGGTAAATAAGCGAATTAATAGCTTGAGGCATTTTTCAAAGACATGAACATACAATAATTATAAAAAAACAGCTCACCCATTCAAAAGCTATGAATTAATGACGGAAAAATGCATACGAGCACAAAATAATGCATGAATTATGGACATACATGCAGCAAAAGTCGTTTAAAGTGCATAAGATGACATTTTATTTATACCTTTATAAATTTCCATTAAAATCATGCAATAAATTTAAAATAAATCAGATCAAACTTTGCAAATCAGTGTTACATTGTTTATTTGTCATTGTTGTTGCAGATAAAATACTGAATTAAATTGTTAAACTTACAAAACTGAATAATTATATACCAAGCTTTTAACTAATAATGGTTCCTAAAGCCTACCCTTCCTCATCAAAATCTTCTCTACAGTATCTGATTATTTTTAAATTTATAAATCTCTGCTCAAATCGACAGAAAATTTATTGTCTGAAGGTTCACAATTCATAACAATAAGTATATAATCCTGAACTTTACAGTCAGATTAACAATTGGCTCTAATTCTGTCATTTAACGGCATAAAGCACAGTATTTTTATTCAAGATAGTCTTAAATTTTTCATTACCTTGTAATAAATAAGTTATCTTCAGCATAAAACATAAAAGCTAGATATTCAGATATAATCGAAAAAAAGAACAGTGAATTTATAACTCAAATATAAAAAATTCGAACAAATAATAGCATATGTATTCAAGCGCCGGCACTTTTATTGAATGTGCTAAAAATTGTATCGATTACCAAATCCTATGATGCTTTGTGGGAGAAAATTCAGTCACATTACAGTAACGCAAGGGAAATAAGTGAAAAACATTTCTATAGGGGGAAAGTAGTTGCAGAAATAGATATAATAACGCTTTTTCATGACATATCAAACGTCATTCGCTTTATAGTTCTTTTCACTGAAAGAATTAAGGTATTATGAATAAAATGTTGTCAGATGGTTAGAAAGTAGCTTAAGAAAAGAACAAACAATTTTGATTATAAAGAGTTAAAATAAGGTGAACACCTTTGGTTGAAAGAAGTGGCGGAGTTTTAGCAACAATGTGGCATACAAGTGTGCAGAAATCAAGTTTTAGATGGATAACCATCAGACAATATTTTTCAGTAAATACATTACTTACATGGAATATTTACCTTTTATTGAAATTATAATGCATAAGCGCTCAACATTTTTTAACATTTAGTCATCAGTTTCATTAAATAAAAAATTTGCCTTCGTTAATCACAAATTTTCTGTCATTAAAATAGATGAATTATTTTATACGAAAATTTTAATATCCCTGCCACCCGATGGACGCAATTTAGACAATCCAAGCTCTAAATGCATTATTATAATAATATACGAACAAAATATTGTTTCTTGTTTTAGCCAGACTTATACGGCTTTCTATGTCTACTGACATATAATTATAAAACAACTAAAACGCGGCCGTGTATGTAATACATTAATAAAAATATGTAAAATTGCATATATACAAGATTCGTTCGCCTCCTGGAATTTTGCAGACCAGAAGCTTCATTGGCACGAATATTTTCTCATAGAAAATCTCTCCTTAAAAGAAGGCGAGATTTTGCCCTTTTTAACTTAGATATATTTTTCTATTTATATATATATATATATATATACTGGCAATTCTCTTGGGGAATTCCCTGACCCTTACGTACCCGTATCCCTACAAACCCTGCATGTATAAATATATATATACAATAAAGCTTCATTTAACAAAGTCTCATCGCCCACTTAAAGATTTCGTTTTAAAGAAAATTCGTTAAAAAGAAAACAACTCAAAATCATGAAATTTTTATAATAATATAAACAAGCATAAAAATACATTTAAAATAGAAATATTGTAAAACAGTATTTTAACTCGGGCAGTAACTTTTATTTTCATGTAATGTAGACATATGAGAAAACATTAATTAGAATAACGTCTAGAAAAATACGTAATAAACAGAGGTAAAGAAAAACTGAAACATAACCCGTTTTTCCCCTCAGTATTTCAATTTCTTAACTTAAAAAAAAAAAAAATCTGTAATGTTACTTTAAATAGGCTTATTATAAAGAACACATTGTTCATGAAACTTTTTGCACTATTGTAAGTTGTAAGTATTCAAACGATTCATCTGAAATATTTTCGTGAAACTGGAATCCCCTACTTATTGTATCAAAGACTTTTAGTATTTCAAATGGATAGTTTCATTTTCATATAATCAGCTGAAATAATTCAAACATCCATCGCAACGACAATCTCTCCTTTTAAATGTTGCATATGCTTGAAAGTGGAATTAACTTCGTTATATTTTTCGTAATATGAAGATTAATTTGCAAGCTAATAGTGTTCAAAGTCAAGGTTCAGCAAAAAATTTCATTAAGTAGAAAATTCCATTAAATAGGGACTTCGTTAAATATAAGTTCGAAGAAGGACTCTATATGTGTGTGTATGCATAAAGAATTTTAAAATATGATTTTATTGCCCCAAGCAGAAGGATAATTTATAATAATTTTGAATTTTATTTTTCAAACCCCAAAAATAGAAGTGAGAAATTAAATAAAATATATACAACAAATTAACATAATGTCTTTGAAATTAATACTGTTTTTGAAGAACTCATTTTTTCATTGTGTATTTTGGTAAAATGAACTTTTATTAGATAGCGCTTGGATTTCCCGTGGCAGGAAAAAGTTCTGAATATACTAAAATATGAAAATTAAAAGTAGATTTTTCAACCATTAATACGTCATATGCCCCGAATAGTGTTTCTAAATTTTATAGACATTTAAAGGCGATATATTTTGTAATAGTATGTCATTTTCCAGCATGGAAGCTTATTATACTTATTCAGATAAAGTCACTATAAACTACACTTGAACTTGGTTGTCAACTTATGATTTACACCGACTTAGAAAATAAAACGACAACAATACAAAAATGCGAAAATTTTAGAAAATAACCGAAAAAGCATTATATATATATATTTTAATTTTAGAAGGCTAGCTCATCTGAGTTCATCTGACAAAACTCTATTCCTGTCTGTCCTCAGTCTGTCCGACCGTCACTGGATCCGCACATAAAAACTGTATAAGTGAGAGACTTCAAGTTTTGTGTACTGAGAGCTGAATACCTCGTGTCACGATAAATTATAAAGATTTGAAAAAGTCAAGTATTTTAATTAAATTAATTTTATCAATGTCATCCGTTCATATTTGTGATTTAATTTCAAAAGAGAACGTTAATTTCAGCGGTTTTCGTATAGACATCATAGCTTGGAGGTAAAGCGTCTCGCTGATAACCAAATGGCTCTTAGTTCGAACCCCATTGCTGGAACTTGAAATTTTCATACTAAGACGGATTCAATTAAAAGAAATTTCGTATTCTATGCCAATTTAAGGGTTTGTATTATTTTTTTATCACTGATATTCATAATATTCTTTGAAATTCAATTTTCTTTCTATTTTAAAAACTGTTGCGATTTATTAATGATAGAGCATTTTATATTTCGTTGAAACAATTTTTTCGTTTTAAGAAATATGGAATTTTATTTAAATATCCACTAAACTTTTTTAATTTCGATTTTCCAAAAATTTAGAATTTTGGAATTTATGCATATAATATGGTGTGCATAAATGCTAACAGTTACACAATTTAGATATACAGGGTTACAAAAAAGATCTCGGAAACGTTACTGAATATGAGCGTAATTTACTTAAAGGTAGTTTTTAAATAAGTTATGCCTTTTTAAGGGTGTATTCGAAAAAACGCTTTTCCACCTTCAACAGCTTGAAATTTTCCGATACAATTTCACGCAAATTTTTAAAAGTAGAAACATGAAACTTGCTGAGGGGATTCTTGAAGGGACGTATGAGGTGTCGTGTGATGTCTTTTTACGCTCAATTCATTAGAATTTGAATTATAAACAATTACCTTATCAGTATGACCCTTTTTTTCTTTCCCAAATCTCCCGCTTGGGAAAAATCGGTTCGAAATGCCGTTTTTGATTGCTTTTTATGCAATATTTTCTGCATTTATCAAAGAATCGACAATCCCGGCACCTTGTGTACTTTCCAAATAAGAGATTTTGAAAGTTTGGTGTATTTGAAAGCAATAATGAATTCAAAAATAAATCGGAAAATAAGCAATTTGAATCGAAATACACCCTTAAATTAAACTGAATTCAGTTTACTAAGAAAAGTTTGTAGAATATAGATAAAAGGATGTACAAGGTCTCGAGAAGAACAGGATGCATGGTCACCTTTGGATAATAATTTCTGGGAATGTGATTTAAATACTTTAAAGAGCACTTTTGTTGGAACTAAATTTTAGCAAAATACTTACGTGTATTAAAGGTATTAGGTAAACTATAGGGCTGAACAAAATTATTTATGTATGATTCTATCAATAACTATAAATTGCAGAAAGGAAAATTTTAACCAGTTAGGCGTTTTCTTGCAAAACTAAATTTCCCCATAATATGGTGTATATATCAACCAACAGATCAAATACAGGGCTGTTTCAAAGTACTGGAATACATATTTGGCTATGGACAGTAACACCTTATTTCCCTGGATAACAAGCCTGGATAATAACGCTGAGAATGTTGGAAAGTGTTTCATAATCTATGCCTAAAGCAGAATTTTTCTTACTTGTTTTTTCTACTACATTGTATTGTTGCATGTGTGTAGCTACTGGGGTCTTTGTTTGCCATACATAAGACTTTAATAATAATAATCAATAGAGTCCAATAAATTCTCATGATGTCTTCCGTAAATCTGATATAAATTATTTTACGCCTAAAAAAACACGTTATAATGTAGTTACACTTCTTATACTTTCCAGGAAAAGACTTTGACGCTAACCAAAAACATTAGAGATAGAAAACGCCACATTTAAGAGCAAAAATACTAATTACTAGTTGATTATTTTTAATGCTTAGTGTTCACTCTATATTCATTAAATTAATCTATATGCATAGCAGACTTTCTAGTCTAATTTATAAGTATTTAAGGCAGTCATGAGTGTCATGAAAATATTTAAAGAAAAAACTATGAGTTTAAATTTATTATTTTATTTAACATATTTCAACTTAAATAAATACCTTTAATAACTCAACTTCACCAAGAAATATTAATAAACAAATATGACTGATTTTCAAATAAAATTAACAGCGTTTTATTATCTTGTATTACGAATACTGAAGTAAAATTTTGTGTACAAAAGAATATAGACACTCCATAACTCTTTACAGACAATCGTGCTTTACTTATGCTAATGAATTTTCGAACTTTAAAAAAAAGTTCTGAAAAACAGCGCCCTTTCAATGTGAAAACTAGTGAGTTTTTTTCAAACTGAATATATAAAAAGTTGCAAAACCGTTTGTGTAATAAAAAGAAAGTGAGTGAAATATCGCCCTACATCACACGAATTCCCCGTATTTTCTACTGCTTCGAGCTTATGCATATATTTTATGGTTGCGTGAAAAACAAAAATCTTTGCAGAAGCATGCATTAAAGTCAAAGATTCCTGTGAGAAGATACATTTTAGCTATTTTTTATATTCCAGTTCCTATTCGTTTTGTTTCATGTTACCATAGGAACAATTAATTGTTTGGCCGTTACTCGCTTTTCAACAGGAAAACAAAACTCGAAATTTAGATATTTTATTACTTATGTTTCGTTCCTTGTATGGATTTTGCATGCAACATGTTAGTTTTGTTGTTCCTATTTGATGATGAAATGCTTTGTATGGATGTAAATAAAACACGTGGCAGAAAAAGTTTTAACCTTTAAAATAATATATTTAGTTTTAATTTCGATGTTTTTCTAAAACTAGTTCAAAAATAGATCATTCAGCAAAGCGAAGTTTTCTGACACATGTACTTCTTTTTGTACATAAAAGTATAAAATTTCCAGACATGATTATAAAATAGATTTGGAATCAAATAGCGTTCTTCATATTTTATAATTGTGTTTTTATCTCATAGTCAACTTATAAGTGACCGCTGCACAGTGACGACATTTCTTGGGCTGTCGGCTCTGAAAATATGATTCAAAACTCGAAATTTGAAGAAAAAAAATCTGAAAAATTTACAATTTGCATCAAAATTTGAAAATACTATTCAATTTCATTATTTTTGAATAACTACCAATTTTTTTTTCATTTAAGAATCAAATATATTCTGAAATATGATATATTTTCTATCATATTTCAGAATTTGAGAACATCATTAAAAATGTAAGATATTTACAAAAAAAAAAAAGAACAAATCGTAACACACTTTGTAATTTTAAAGCAAGAAAGAAAAGTTATGAGTCAAGTATCGATTATAACATTTTCCAACACTTCCAAAATACTTTAACACAATTTAACTTTTTAATAAGATGAAAAGTTGTGGCAAATAAACAACTCTGAAAACTCATAACGCAATTGTGGGTGTTTTCAAGTGAGTGAAGAGTCCTCTCAATAGACATCACTATAACTGAATTATTTTGTGTATGCCTGTAAATAAAAGATAAATACTATGCACACTTTGTTTTATAGTAACCTTTTTGTAGTGCACTTCAGTGATGTATATCAATTTCAATATTTTTGAAATAGTGCTACATTTTTAAAATACACTGCCAATTATTCTTTCCCATAAACGTTAATCCAACGGAATTCTTTTGATTGTCCATATAAATTAACTATAAACACTACACACTTCACGTACTATAATTATAGTCTACTGACATATATATATGAACACCACGACAATCTGCATATATTTACGCTTAGTTAAAGCACAGACAGTCCAACAAAATACCTAAAATTTTTCAATTATGCTGGAAAAGGTTTACAGTAATCTATTCTTCAAAATTAATATAGAGAAGATTTTTTTCAACTGAAAAGCAGATATATCCGTAATTTATATTATAATGGGATTTGATAGCCTTGTTAGATTTCAATACGGTATCATTTGTTACATTTTAAATTAAAAATCAAAACTATATAATTTATAAAATGTCATATCCTTCATCGATCATGGAATAAAGAAAAATCCACGTGAAAAAAGTATCTTTTTTTATAAGCAAATATTTACAAGGTAAAAAAATCTTGTGGTTCTTATGATTACCTGTTAAATATTAGCTCATCAAATAACGAGCGTCTTTTTTACATACATTTAGGCTTATTTTACATTGAATATACCGTATAGATTATATATATATGTGTTCAAAATATATTAATTATACAAGTTTTTGTAGAAAATATATAGTAGTTGTAGTAGTCAGTATGTAGCAGTAAAAGTTTGCATGATGTTATAAGGGCAAGTAATATTATTTGTTGTAAAATATAACTATATTAGAATAGAATTTTCAGGTATTGATCTCTCTGATAAAAGTTATTTATTACTAGCAGAGTATTACGAAATGTATTATTATTTTGCCTTAAGTTGAGAAATAAATTTATGCTTCTTCTAATTTTTTACATGGACACATATATGTTTCTATTCAAATAATTAATGTATTGAATATTTGCACCTGAGCATTACGCGTGAGTATTTTCATGAAGTACTTAGTGCCGTTATACAAAATTATGAAAATAAAATAAATGAGATTATGTTTCTTTAAGTTGAAAATAAAGAAGAAATATACGATTTTTAATGCATATTTTATGTTTTCGTTTATAATTTAGATTGATATTTCCGGCCTGCTTTTGGCTAATGTCACATATAGTTTCAATATACCAGGATATACGTACTAATACTTATCATAGTAACACATATTTTTTTTTCTTATGTAAGAAAATATTCAGATTTTAATTGTCATCAAACATTGCCGAATGTTTAATTTATTTTGCACTAAAAATTGGCTAAATCCACATTTAATGGTACGTGCAATATTGTATATGCTATATTGACACTATAATTGATGGATATATATACAGCCTCTCATCTTTTTGCTCCATTTTGAGAATAACTGATTTTGTGTTTATTCTACCGACGGTAATTTTCACAATTTTCAAGCTATGTTTTTGAGAATTTTACAAAAGTTTCTCTATACATTTAGCTAACACATTATGCAAGTTATATTTTGATTGCGTTCATGCATACGCAGTGAAACATTATTTAGCAAACCTGTTCATTTTTCATACAATTTTTATTATTTTTTAATTCTGAGTTTGAAAATTCTGCAGTTTGAAGGCTTTTGCTACATTAGTTTTGAAAAAGTTATCCAAAAGATCTTCGTTATTTTTCATTTTGTTGACGGCCCCCTATGGGATTTGTGGAAAAATATCTTCGCGGAAGTATATGATCTGTATTATTTTGTTTACACACATGCATTTTCAGAGTAATTCCTCATGTATTTTTCTAGATATTTAACAAAATGTCTAAAATCAAAAGCGGTCGGTCAGCGTTGCCCATACAGTGTACATTCATTCCGAATGTACATCTCGCTACTCTGGACATGTTATTCCAATTTTCGGGCTTATAACAACAAAAGTGTTAAAATGTAACATTCAAAAACTTCCTATTGACAAAATAGATTCTCTTTCTTTCTCGAAAGGTACCTTGTTCTCATTTTCAAAACGGTCAGAAATGCCGTAAACTAAAAGGCAAATTTAAAGCTGGTGAATAAAAGGAGAAAACGATATCTCAAACATATTTCAAAAGAAAAGCATGCCAAAGTGTTAAACTTGAAATGAACAATTTATTACTTTCAGAAGTAAGGAACTGTATCACTGCAATGTTGAATTCACACCAGAAAACAGTGAAGTATTATTCCAAAGTTTTGGTACATATTAATTAAAAATTATTGGTATTGTTTAATAAGTACAGCTGATCAAGGGCTTAATCAATCAATGAAGAACTAGCTTTGGGAACTTTACACTTCATACTGAAATAAATTCAAACCGTAAACTTTCTAAACTGTTCATTTTTATTATACGTTTTGATCTCGGGGAAATTAATTGTGAAATGAAAATGTAACTCACAATTACTTTAAACAAATTTCCCTTACTGAATGTTCTTCAACAAAGCTAACTGTGTTCGATTAATTTTAATCATATACATAATTATGAATTTTCTCAGAGATAATGACTGCATTGAAAACATCATTATGTTAAAAAAATATTTCCATCAAAAACTAAGAACAGGACAACAAAATTCTTATAGCTAAAAATGATCCTAATTAGAAGCTTCGGGTAAATTTTACCCTTTAGGCCCTGGTAGGTGAATGTCTTCAGAATATCCTAATGATACTTTGGTATTAGTAATTTACAAACCAAAAATTCGGTGTATAACATACACAAAAAAATTCAATAATTTATTTGCAAATCAATTTGTTCGAATATTCCGGTGCCATTGAGGCATTTAGGGATTAAAACTAAATAAGAAGAAATTTAACCATAGAACTCAAACATGAAACTATCAAGAAAACGGAACTGACATGTCCTTAAAATAGTGAAGCTTCAAATGTAACCGCTTTCGTAGGGATTCATTACCAACGAGACAAAATTTTACCAGTAAGTTTTTGCATAAAACTTCTCTATATTTAAACGCCCCATTAATGGAAAAGTTCAAGCAAAAACAATGGCAAAAACCGATATTCTATTTTACTGGTAACAGTTTACTTTGGCAGTTATACTTTCACCACATAGTGACAACCAAGACAATCTCCAGTCAGTGTCTATGAAAAGATTATAAAACCTGGGCAAAATGACACCAGTAAAAAGAAATAGAAATTTTTTGCTATGTTTGAAAGGATGAAAAGAAATTTTCCATTAATAAGACGATTTTTTTAAATTCAAGTTTACTGGTGGAAGTTTTCTCCAGCGATAATCAGAAACTGGAGATCCGATTAAAAGAAACAGCTGTCATCTTGTGATAACCTCCTCATTTACTTCACTCGCAACCGATAGACAATAAACTATATGTCTTCTCCTTTTTATTCATAACTCCATTGGCTCAAAGGATTAAAAAGTATACAATATGCAAAAATTACATATGTGCATCTTTTAACTTCTTGAAGCTCTGCAAAATAGTTCACAAGTGTTTATGAACTGTCTGTTCGTCTGGAAGTGCTTTAACTCCCATAAATATAATCGGATTGCCCTGTAATTTTGGTATATTTTTGACTATTACTATAGCACGATCGGTACTGAGAGTGAAGAGTGTAGCATTTATAATTAATTTACAGGGAAAGTCAACATTATTCAACTACATTATGGTCAATGGGGAAAATCATTTCAAGTGCACTTATGGTGTTAAACTATTTTAAATATAATGAAATTAGTGTACAATATGCCAATCTAATACAATGTGATTTTCCTTTCAGTTTTAAAACAGTTTCGTTACTTGTACCTCGTCTCTTTCCCACTTTTTAAATGCGTTAGTAATTATGTAAATACGTAGCACCTATAGCTGTCGTTCATTCCGTCCGTCTGTTCATATAACAACGCAAAAACTACCCAACCGAATCGTTTGAAGTTTAAAATATATAATTATTACATAATTTTGTAGAGTCAAATTCTATGAAAATCAGATGAATTATTCAATTACAGCGACAATCAGAAGTATTCCGTTACATTACAGTCAATGGGAAGAAAGATTCAAGTGCATTTAATGATGCTACACTCTTTCGAACATAATAAAATTGATATGCATCTATGAAGTAATATATTATAATATACATATGTACATTCTATACAATTTGTGGTGTAAAGAATATTTGTTATTGGGCCACACAAAAATATTCCATTACATAATGTTATAGATAGAACATTGTTTGGTGCGCGGTTTAATTGCATTAAACTATTTAGCATTTTATGAAATTGATGCACTTTTCTGATGATTACTACAAGTTATCTCTTGTATAACAGAAAGCAGATAGTAGCAGAACCACATAAAACATTTCAGCTACTATACTGTATCTGAAATACTGTATACTATTACACTAAGATCTGAATATTTTTAAGTGCGTTCGTAATTATATAAATACGTAGCACCTATAGTCGTCGTTTAGTCTGTCAGTCTGTCTGTCTGTCTATCCGTCCGTCCGTCTGTTCACAAATAACAGAACAAGAACTTCCCAACCAAATCGTTTGAGATTTAAAATGCATAATTGTTGCATAATTTTGTCGAGTCATTTCAAATTTTATGAAAATCGGATGTATAGTTTAATTACACGGGCAATCAAAAATATTCCATTACATTACGGTCAATAGGAAAAAATAGTTTCAAGTACATTTAAATGATGTTACACACTTTCGAACATAATATAATTCCCATGAATCTAGGAACTATTATTAAAAGGTACATTCTGTGCAAGATGTGATGCAAATAATGTTTATTATTAATTTCCAAGGCCACACAAAATGAATCCACTACATAATGGTTTACGGAGATATATTGTTTGGGGCGTGTTTTAATAATATTAAACTATTTCACATTTTATGATATTGATATACGTTGCTGAGGTTTACTACGACATACTTCCTGTATAATTGAAATCAGATAGTATTTAAAGGAACACAGAAAAGATTTCGACCACTATACTGTATACTGTAACAGCAAGATCTGAATATTTTTAAACCTGCATTATAGTACGAACGCACCTCATTTTCTACGCTTCACGTGCAATTTCCAACTTGTTTCCCTTTCCGTGTCAACGCGTGGCGCCTCTAGTAATGTTTTTTCCACCTGATTGTCTCTCTTTTGTCCCTCGAGTTTCCCTCCATCTCTCATCAAATTGGAGAGTATGCCTGTGTCGGTGTATCATCCTTTGGTCTTTTGAAAATGGCCGAGTGTTTTGGTTGAAACTGTTGCGAAAATTTTAACATCGTTTTTAATGTTTAAACGTCATGCATTTGAGTGTCATGTAAATTTTAAACTTTATGTATTGTATCCCATTATACACTGTTTTAAAAATTTTGTAAATATTCTCAGTTCGTTTCAAGGTTCATATAGTAAATCACAATGTAATGTCCATTCTTAAATACTAAATTTGTGTACATTTAGAATATGCACTAGAATATATTTTCAGTAGAAGATGGGGTTGAAAGAATTTATTATTTTTTTACAGAGTCACACAAAAGAATTCTGTTTCAAAATGGTCTACGTACGAAAAACAGTTGGAAATATGTTTTAATGATTTTACACTATTTCAAACGTAACGAAATGTATGTGCATTACTCAGGTGTATTGTAAATTTCTCACTGAAAAGAATGATGTACATTTCTGTTATCATAAGACACTCAAAATAATTCGGTTACAGTAATAACAACGAACGATAACTGCTCGAATTTAGTTTTCTGCTATTGTTTGAATTTTTAAGTTCAATCAATTTTTTGCATACTACGTGGTATGTATAAAATCTGTAGATCATATACATGGCTACACTAAGGAATTAATAAGTATTACTGACTATGAAAGCGAAATTTTTTCAGGTTATATTTAATTGCATCATGCATTTTTCTGATGAACTATATTTAGTATACTAAAAGAAATCCATATAGATGGCTACACGAAGAACAAGATACGTTGCATTTTATAGTTGATAAATGTAGGAGAAGCTTTTTATGTTGTATTATGTGTTTTTAACCCGAATTTATGTGTTTTGCAAGAAGTCTTTAGATACATACATTTCTAAAAAATTCAAATGTATTTCCCTCTACTGAAAATACTGCGAAAATTGAATTTGCTAACCGAACTAAATTTTATCATGTTATGTTATATATATATGCAAATCAATAGGTCATATGCAGTGATACACAAATGAATTAGACGCACGTTTTTTGATAATTGATAAAAGATAAAACTGCTAAAACTGTATTTTTTTTATACTATTTATATTTTCTAAGTCTGTTACTTACAAGTCTCATTTCATCGTGTTTAAAAGTTAAGTTTCATTAGAGTTGTCTTAATGTGATGAAAAGTTTTTCATAAATTTTGATTTACGCATGATATTTCGTTCATATTTATTGTAGTTTTTGTAGCTTACAGCCTCCCGGTTTGTATGAAGACAAATAAACATAATTGCTATCAGAAAAATTACTTAACGAAAAATTTCTTGCATTTCTACTGTTATTTATTAAGTTCTTTTGTTTCATAAAATTTCTGGTTTTATTTAATAAAAAGACGGACCATCTTTTTTCTATGCGATATAATTTAAATTTACTCTTAAGGTAATTTCACGTTTTTACGTGAAATGCTTTCTAGATTTAAATATTCCTCAAAACAAATTAAGTTTGTTAAATTTTAACATAGTGTTATTCCAGTTATATTCAATATTGCGTGAACACTCGTGCTTTTTTTTCGGAATTTTTAACCTAGTTTGCCATTTTTATTAACCAACCAACTGCTCAGATTGCTGTCATCAATATTTATGAAAAGTATATTCTTCGTCTTGTTTAATCGTTCTTTTAGATTATGTACTAATTCTCAAATAGTCATAGCTGTCAACTACTGATATTTTTTTGCCCACACATATTTTCGGTATGAAAATATTCGTCTTATTTAATCGCAGGTGGAGACTATATGGGGTTCGCACAGTTCTGCCACTAAATTTTAAGAATACTTTCGAAGTGTTTCACTGCAGAAAAATATCGTAAAATCTGTGAATGAAGATGGGGATTACGATGTTGTGGTTTAAAAATTAAATGTGAATTTTCTTATTTTTAATAGTGGTCCTTGGACATTCCAAGGAGTTTGCGAACCTTGATATTATATTTCAGAATTATTGATCGGCAAAAACTGTAACAGTCGGCATCTATGTACTGAAAAGTTATCTGTTTGCATGTAAAACACATACAATACAAAATCTGATCCAAACTTCAATATTACCAAATTGTATATTTCGCGACATAGGTCTGAAATGAAGTACAAAAATAGTAATAGAACTTTTATGAGCGTAAATTATTCTCAAACTTAAAATTGTTGGGTTTTTAACATTACATTTGAAATGAGTCTTCTCTTTATGGTTTTTAAAACGATATTTTCGCTTTGTACGAAATCGTGCTATTCGGAAAATTAAATCATCTGAAAATTCTTAATAAATTTTAATAATAAAATAAATGGTACTGGAAACTGAAAATTGCAAATACTAAATAAAAGGAGCTCAAAACGAATATTATATTTGTATAGGAACGTTGAGCCCTTAAAGCTACATATTTACACACTAGAAATAAATTCAAAATCTCTGCTGCTTCTTTATCTACAAACTTATTTTTAAATTTTTAATAAATTATCAGACATTGAAAATAGAAAAGTTCTTGAGACTTACTTCAGACTTTCTGGAGTGTTTATGTGGCATAAAAAACTTTATTCATTTGATTAAGAAGGGTTTCAACCTCATGAGTCTGTCCCTTTTCTATCAAAGACCATTTTCTATTTTTCGCAACAGTTTTCGTAACCATTCTCCGGTTTTCTATAAACATCCAAGTATTCGAAGAAGTCATATCACAAATTTCTTAATCCGACAACTGAAGTATCTATTCAAAAGCATTTTAATAGTTTGATTCCGCTATGCTCTTATTTATTAATGGCATTACCAGATGAAATAAATCTTATATATTCCATTGGTTAAAATATTTGTATTTTTCCGTTCTGAATCTAATGACAATGGGGAAAAGCTGTAAATTACGAAAAGTTAATAGCTGGATTAGCTGGTATTTCAAAAGCAGATTAATTTAAAAAAGTGTGTGTGCTAGTTAAAAATGTTCATTTCGAATGTGCATTATTTGAAATATGCAGAGTTTCCAAGTTTCCTACTGTTATTCTAATCCTGAAAATGTTCGTTTAATTTAATTGGAAGATTTGAGCGATTTCAGGGAATACAAATTTCTCTAAAATAATAGGGGTGAGCAATTAGTTACAGACTCAGTAATTCTAAACATAACCTTTGGATCGAAATAGACCCGAACACCTTAGCAGAGTTAAGAAAGTATGTTGTTGCTAAAGCGTTTTAAAAGTTGCATTCAATATTAATGTGTAGATAACTTTTCACTAGAAAATAAACAATATGTAATCTTAAAGAATTTATAATGATACTTTACTTTTTTTTGGCATCAATACGAACTGGAGGCATAGCCAGCTTTCGGATTATTATTATTATTTTCGCACTGACAATTAAGGATGAAAACGATTTTTCATCGATTAGAAAATCTACATACTTAAAATGTTTTGGAGCATAAGGTATAAAACATTGGAAACACATATAATCAATTTAAAAGTCAAACTTTAGACCACTATCGGATCACAAAATTGCCCGAATTTTGAGAAATGAACTGTATTTCCAAAAGAAAATGCAATTAGTTTCAATTAATCACTGTGAACAAGATCAATACTCTCTTTATTAAAGTTTGTATATAATACTGGATGTATTTTGATATTTTCCATACGTAATGCTGTGACTTCAAATCTGTCTTGTGAATAAATCTTCATTGTATATTATGGGATAATTTCATTTCCCATATAACTTTTACTTGTCCAAAGCATATCTCATCGTTATATAAATTGTTAGACAAGGCATCTAAAAAATTACATTTAAGTTACATTTTTTACATTATTTTCGTTTTCTGTCAATGAATATTTACAGATACCATGTAGAAACATGTGTAGAACAGAACATATGCCAGAAATTGCATAAAATTCTCGTAAATCTTCCAATGAAAAATAAAACTTTTTACGATGATTTTCCTACAATATTTCTTTCAATAAATTCCAAGGAATGTAACAATCCAACAGACTTTATTGAGTCATTATTAGCTGATTCAAGTTCAATTTCGTATATTATGGGATAATGTCATTATCTGAAAACAGAAAGTTTTTCTGCGTTTGATGAAGATATTTACTCGCTATTTATTTAAGTATTTACATATTGGTATCTAAAAAAAAAAAGTATTTACAATTTTGTTATGTTTGTTTCACTTCGAAATATATCTGAAAGCACAGGTGCATGCAAAGAGCATTTAAAATACCTACACCTGCAACAGAAATATTTCAGTGCAGCAGCCGCAGTATTAAAAACTTCGCTTGAAATATTTCGAGCACATACGTGAAAGGGTTAAGCTATTGCATTTTATTTAAATTTTTTTTAGTATGTGTACGTACTGACTGCATTTTTAAAGCTCAATGGCAGCTGCACGTAAACTTGATTTCCATAGAAAAAAATTCCCGACCTCATTTTAAACATTTTTGTAATTGAACTATGGGTGAAAAAAAGTTAGTATATTCTGCACGTTTATGTTGAAGTGATCATAACGTATTCGATGTTTTTTTTATACGTATAATTATTGTTCCTATACAGTCAGAGTTGCTTAGATCACGTAAAAGATTTGTGCACTATATTGATAATAATAAAAAGAATGCATGAGTGCATTGCCATTGAAAAAAAAAAAGATAGAATAGTTTTCGGGTTCTTTGAAAAGAAATTCATTTTTATCACGAATGCCGTTTGTTGTATGTTTAACCGGCTAACTACACTCTAAACTATATTATACCTACGCTTTTAGATAGATGCTATTTCAAGGTTTATTTACTTAAAAAATTCTAAACAACTTTTTTTTTTTTTTTTTTCATAGCTGCTGGCAGTTTTTGCCGTAAAACTTTCAGTAAAATTAGATGCAATAAAAAATTTACATCTAATGTTTCTGCAATTTTTTCTCAAAACTGCTTGCAACATTGCTGCCAGCAGTTTTCGCCTTAAATTTAACAGATTTTTTTACAGTGTTTTTGTAATATGAAAAATTGATTATATAAGAGAGAATTATCTGTACATTTAGTTTTTTACACTGAAAAGTGACATTGTAAAAAAATCCTGGAACTTTGTTGGTATATAATCAGCCGGTAGTAACCCAAAAAATTCAAGGAATGTGCCTTGAAAGTTAAAAAAATTACCAGGAAGTCAGTTTCCCACACATTTGTTGTCAACTCTGAACATGAATGTTTTCGAAAAGAAAACTATATTTTTTTAACAAATTGTTTTGGGGCAACCGGTGTACCATAATATCCCAGGTAGTTTTCCAGATATTTTTTACAGAGTAAGAATTCTAAGGTATGGTAATGACGAGTTAATCGCAGCACCAAAGCTAATTTGTAATATCTGTAATAGTTAAAAAAGAAAGTTAAAATTTCAATATTAAGTCTACACTGTTAAAAAAATGTCTGTGAAATTACAGAGAATCTAAGGATAATCCATTATCTTAAGTCTTAGTAGATTTAGTTTTTAACAAAATTAAGCGACAATAATTCAGTGCATTCAATGATGAATGAAACATTATGAAATATTTACGAAAAAACAAAAATAAAGTATGTATTAATGGCTATTTTATCCAATTTTAAGTATAAAAAACGCAGCAGTCACATTTTTTATTTATAGATATAATTCAACATAGAAGATTATTCTGGATAAAGTACTATAAAATATTATCTATAGCAAAATTTGCTAATAATACTTTAAGAAATATACTGGTTTGCTTAAAATGCTACTAAAAAAAGAAAGAAAGAAAAATGGCACTAATAGTTATGCAATATTATACTTTTAGTGTTAAGAACGAATTTTTCATTTAAAATTTATTGAGAATTCTCAATAAATATCCTTAGAGTTTTTCCAACGACAGTTGTATTAGAAAGCAAATATACACAAATAAATCCTCTAATAAAGCAAAAACAAATCACTTGATAAAAAATGTTGAAAAATAAATATTTTTCTGTAATTTCAAGATTTTAAAAAACGTGCCTAGTTTTAGAGAATGATTAAACATACACGTGATCTTAAAATAGGGGTAAAATTAAGTTAAAGTGTACAGATAGTTGTTGAACTTTTCTTTAAAATACCTTTATTTATTTAATTAACCAAAATCCTGTTTCGGACTGGAATGAGACGCACTGCATTTTTGACCATTCGTTACACAGAACTATAGTATTATGAAATACTATTTGTATCTAGTTATTTTTAATTTCATAATTTATATCTTTGAAATAGCTAAAAAATAACTGCGCAATCATTAAATGCATTTTTTCAAATGCATGATTCGTATATCCACTTTAATCTGACTCATTTTCTTTAACTCTTTCGTTACGGGACAGAACAGGCGATTTTTTTACATTCTATCATGCCACATGTTTTTTTTTTCTTTGTGATATATTTCTATTGAAAACATTCTATTATAAATGCATGGCAGAGATCATTCCTTGAAAAAAGGTACGGATATAATAAAAAAATTCTTAGTCAAAGGGTTAAATAATCTCAGTCATCGAAGATATAAGAATCTTCAGCGTTGTCTTCTATTCTTCTTCTGATTCACTAGACATGTGTGTACAATTTATATGAATCTTATATAGAATTTTTCTGGAGATTCTTTCATAAAAGGAAAAAAAAATCTTCAAACATTCACAATGCAGGGATATGTATGTTCCATTAAAAGAATATATGCAGTGGAGAAAATATCAAATACTTTTAGCTTCACTCTGCTTCCTTCCAAATATTTCTACTTTTCCTTCATTAATTTTTAACTGCCGTATCGAACATTAACAGGCACAACATTAACTGCGTATACCCTTTTTTCTTGACTGTTTTTTATATTACCAAATATCTTACACTTTTCATAATTGGGAAATTTTTATTTAAATATATATATATATATATATATATTGAAAATCATGATATCAAAACTGGTGAGATTTATTCATATACAGTCGAGTTCTCCTTTAAATTGTATCAAAAGTATACAAAACCTTTCAATTGCTACAAGCATACACTGTTAAAACTTTTGCTCAAGTTTGAACCACATTTTGGTGTTCAGTAGCTGTCACCATAAGATAGTGAAATCTCGTACCAACAACTGGATCTTCCTATTTCAACCTCGTTCCAAATATTGGAACTATGCTTCAACAGGAGCTCCAAATATTGTTTCAAGGTTTCACCATCCTGCAGTGCTATTGAGCACTAAAACTTGGTTCAAACTAGGACAAGATTTTTAACAGTGTAGTGCTGAAATTGTACTGAATTAATTTAAAACAATGATTTATAATCAATCAATCAATCATAGAAAATCAGGCGAAAATTGTGTAGTAGTGATCTTTTTAAATTTTTAATTTTTGAATGCTTTTACATAGATTTAAATATAGATTAATGTTTCCATTTTTAAAGCATTTCAACACATAAGAACATAACTGTGCAATATCTTAATATTTTTTCTAAGAATCGCGCAAAAGATATCGGATTCGATTCTTATGTATAAAACTTCATGTAAAATTTTCATTTTTTTTTTTTTTTTTTTTTTTTTTTTTTTTTTACGGTGAGTAAAATCTAGGCAACATAGTTGAAATTAAAAAGACCGACTTTTGAAACCAATTTTTACACGAAAATTTTTCACAAACTTTTCCTTCTCGTTTTACCTCTCATTTTCATATAAATATATTTCAATACACTAAATTCAATTACTGCAAGCGTTTTACAACAAATTTATATCTAAGGAAATTTTTGTAACATTTAATTTATAGTCGGTTTTGCAACTGATTCTGAAACATTTTAAAAACAATTTATAATTCAATGTTAATTAATACGACACCTGGTTTTATTACTATGGTTATATTATGCTATCAGCTAATGTCATTTTTAAGGCAATTTATTCAACATTCAAAACATGTTTTGTTGTTACCAAAACTATACATTTTAAATTTAAAAAATGAAGAAAAATGAATATTTATAAAATAAATTTGCATGCTGATAAAATAATTTTTTATTTAACACCAAATGAGTGTGATGTTTTGAGTCTAGACGTAAAAGATCACATTTTTATTCTTGATATTTAAAATTTTTCTGTTTTCTAGAACAACAAGTATTTAATTTTATGATGGGAGGTCTATTCTCATCGCATACTTCCTCACTGAAGTGTGGGAGGTGTATGAAAAAACCACTCGTAAATTTCACAAGTCAAAGAATACGTTCCCATCTTATCCAGCTGTTTAACTGTCTTTTTGAAAAATTTGCTAAAGAACTGTCTCCGTTTTTACTCATTATTCGAAATTTATGGAAAAGTTTTACTGGAATGGGCGTAAGGAAAGAACTTGCATGTTTAATTTTTTGTGATTTTGTTTTGCCTCGTGGGTGTCCGTGTAGCATAAATGTAGTCTATTTCGTAATATAACGCTCAAATGCGCTTAAATATTTCTGTTGAAAACTGTTCAACCCATATGTAAATATTGTGTCTTTTAAATTCGTCCGCTCTGCTTTATTTATTTTTCCTCCCCGAGATATATGAACTCGTGATTTACAAAATTGACTCTGTTGTTGGTTTAATTTAGCTAGCTTTCTCTATATATAATTTTCCTTCTTAACAATAAGTTGAACGATGAGTAGGCTGTTATGATTAACAATAAAAGACATCAATTGGTAACAATTTCGAAAATTATATACATCATAAGCAGACTTTTAATTTTGTATCGGAAAAAGAAGTGTAAAAATACAGAAAAATCTACCAAACACAAGCAAGTAATTGTTTTATAGACGGTAATGGCCCAAAATCTGGGAAGAAAGAATCCGCTGACAGTCAGCAGGATATTTTTTTTTAACACAATTATGCTGATAGAATTTAAAATTGATTCAAGTAAATAAGGGAATTCATAATAAAAGTGTGTATATCATTACATAGTAAGCTGAATATCAATATAGCCTATTGATGTTATGACATATAACATCTAAACATTACAATTATATTAATACACTATTTTAAAAAATACAATTAAATTTATTCCACAATTATTTAAAATTTAACTATATATAATACTCAAGTATCCAAAAATAGAAAAAAATATTCGAATGGGTATAGTTTTTTATAACACAATACGCAGTATATTCAAACATATACATAAATAATTATAATATATTTTAATGATTATATCATGTATTCTATCATAGATAGTTTCTTTCAAACGTCATTTTTGTTTGTAGATTTATTTTATTAATTTTAATTTAACTAATAATTCTGAAATCATCAAATTTGAATTTTTTACACTAAGAAATTAATTTTAATGAAACGTACTAACCTCTGATAAACAAATACTTTATAAAACAGAAAAAATAGTTTTAGTCCAAGGATTTAAATAAATTAAAACTTTTGTACACTGTTAAAATCTTGTTCTAGTTTGAACACAATTTTGGTGCTCAAAAGCTGTCACTGTAAATTGGTGAACCAATATTTGGAGGTCCTGTTGAAGCATAGTTCCAATAGTTGGAACGAGGTTGAAATAGGAAGCCCAAAATTTTGGTACAAGATTTCACCATCTTATGGTGGCATCTACTGAGCACCAAAATTTGGTTCAAACTAGGACAAAATTTTTAACAGTATAAACTGATGCATTTTGTAAACGAAAAAAAAAATTTGTTTGATAAATATTTGTCTGTGTTAACAATCATTTTGTTTCACAAAATACATTATCATAGAATAGAAATATTAAATTTATTTAATTACAGAACTATATATTCTACAATAATTCTATTTAATGTTAGAAATAAGAGGAAAATTAATAGTGGGTAATAATCGTACTCAAAATACATATTTGAATATTTGATACCTATGCATAACGAATAGAGCAAAACTATGTGTGCACTTTAAGAATCCTGATTATTTTTTTAGAACATTATCCGTCCTCTACTTTTGCATATTAATTTTTTATTAGGCGTGGGAGGGAGGGGTGTTATAAAAATTATATTTGTTTTTGAAATTTTTATGAAAAAAAGACAAATGTTGAATAATATAACATTAGAGTGATAAAATTAGTTATGCATATAAATCTTCTTTAAATAATTGACGACAATGCATTAATACTATAAAACCTGTAATTGCACTTACTGAAAACTTTTTTTTCTATTGCACTGAATCCAGCATTCCGCCCATGATTACAGTGTCATAAAATTTGAGAGAAATAATTAGGGGAGAATATGGATTGCTTCCCACAGAGTAATACGGGGAAAATGTTATCAATTTCCATTTTCTCTTTCAAACATTTTTCAACAAAGTGTAGTAATTTTTATGCACTCGGTTTGTCTGTCCGTCTCTCCGCGCTTTAACTTCCGTAAATATACTCGGATTTTCATACAATTGGTAAACCTCATTTAGAGTTCCTTAGACATGTTTGGTATCGCATATGAAGTATTTGGGATTAATACTTCATTTACATGGGCACCCAAAAGAATTCCATTACATTTTGGAAAAAAAAAATTTGCAGAGTGTTTGAATGATATTAGGCTATTACAAATGTACTGACACTAATATAAATCACTGCATTTAACTACGATTACGTTAGAATAGGACATTCATAGCATTTTTAATCCATTTACAGGAACACACAAAAGAAATCGTTTACAATACTGTCTTTGAGTAATAATTGCTGAAAATGTTTAATTTCGGCATCTGCTTAAGTATAACTTTTTTTAGGTGCGTTCATAATTACTTAAATACGTAGTAACTTATAGTCGTCGTCTGATCCTTCCGTCTGTCTGTCTGTCCTCATATAACAGCACAAAATCTACCCAACCGAATCGTTTGAAATTTTAAATCTGTATTTGTTGCAGACTTTTGTTAAGTAATTTCAAATTTTAATTAAATCGGATATATAGTTAAAATACAGTCAAAAGTATTTCATTACATTATGGCCGATGGGATCAAATTGCTTCAAATCACTTTTAATGATGTTACACTCGTTGAAATATAATGAGATTAATATGCATTTATGAAGGACACTAAAATGTAACATTTTTAGAATATTCCGCACAAAAAATATTTATTATAGATTTACAGGAAACCAGAAGAGAATTCCACTTCATAATGGCACAAAGGGAACATTATTTGTGACATATTTTAATTATGTTAAACTTTTTCTGAGATAATAAAATTGATACACGTTACTTAGGTTTACAGAAGTTACTTCCTGTATAATAAAAAATGCGCTTCCATATTCTTGAATTAGATATAATATTTTAACTTATTAAACGGTGCAATTTTCTTACTTTATTTTGAATGTGTTTGAAGTTGTTTCATAATCTATGCTTGACGCACGATTTTTTATTTCTTTTTAAATATAACAAATATGCAATACTTTTCCCCGAATTCTATTTTTATTTTAAAAGCGATAGATTTAATTTAATTTCATCACAAAAAATTAATTTTATCATTCATGAAATAAAATTTCATATAAACTAAATACGAAGCAAAGTTTTTATATGTATTTCTCATAAATATATAAGAATATTTCAAACTATGCCTGATTTTTTTAAATGCCTCTAATATTAAGAAATGTGCTTGTTTTACTACTTGCGTACATTGGAAGTGTGTTGAGGTCTTGGCAAAAAAAGCATGTACTTGCGAGAAGATTCAGAGTCCATTTCAAACTCTGTTCCGAACAACATTTATAGTTTGAATTAAAAGGAAATTTATACGACGCATCAAACTAACACAATAAATTCAAATAGTGCAGCGCAGATTTCTTAAGACTTCAGAAGAATAATGAGAGCATGACTTGAGATCCAGAAGCAATTAATTATAGCACACTTTTTGTTATATAGAGCTAAATGTCCACACACCTTCAAGATAAAAGTATTCAACGAGAAGATTTTTAACTCTCAGAAAAACATTGAGTAAAGAAAAAATTTAAAAGAACAAATAGTAATAAATAAGCTTGTTCAAATGGATCGCAACAAGGCATGAAATAACTGAGCCAATCCTTTAGCATATTTTTCTCCAAGCATTTATTACTGTTTTATCTTGAAGTGAGATTATGGGCACGGCAATATATGGGTAAATAAAAGTGTTTGAGTATACTATAATCAATGATGACGTACTAAATTTCTTCAGTTTTATTCGGTATTCTTAAGAGGCTTTAATTCTTAAAACCTCAAAGAAATTTAACTAAATACATTCGGATAAATATTTTTCTAACAGCATGAAAAAAATCCTGGATTCCACTTTCGCCGAATGTCAATCATTCTGTCATCCTATCAATTAAGTGCTTCCGTTAGAAAAATGCCTAAATAGTTTGTTACTTTAAACCCGAAAACGATTAGGAGGGGAAAATACAAGGGGTCATACTGGAGTTGCATATTGCCAACACTCAGTTCTTGATCCCTGGTCATTAAGAGGGAAGATTCGACAAAACCTGTTCAGTGTTTCAGTAGCTTAGTACTGTTTATGTATTGTATCATCTGCCCAATAAAAGGGTCACAACATTCGTTGTAATTTTTAAACTTTTGTTCATTCTTTATCTTAGAAATGGAAGAGTGATTTAGGAATTCTTTAAGGAAAAAACGTTTGTGCTGTTTATGATGGTAATTTATTTCTCAAAGATAAAAAAAAAAAAAAAAAAGAATTATTTGCGTTGTGTCCGATATAAATTCTTCAAGGCAAGAATTATATTAAAATATAATGAAATTCTTCAAATCGGAAAATTTTCTCACAACAATGAAACAACCTCAAAAGAAAGCCAACAAATAGAGTTTAAAAATCAGCTGGTAAACAAAATAAAATCCAATCCAACCGCACCAATTACAAGGATTTATTAGTAAATGAAAAATAGGTATTTTTAAGTAATTTTTAAAGACATTTAGCTAAAGGAAATCTCCTAAAATATAGCACTTGAATCCAATACATGTAATCCTTGTAAAATTAAATATTAATTATTAAGTTACCTCTGTTTATATGTAAAGAAAAAATGCATTTTACTTCGTTATCATATGAGGAATTTAAAACTTAATTTTTCCTGAGTTTGTGAAAAGTTTACTGCAGTTATTTCTTAATTCACTTTCAGTGCCCTTTTCCTAGAAAGAAATACATTAACCTTATAATCAATGATTAGTTCAACCTTAAAAAATGTTGTATTGAATGAAATCTATGTCAAACTACTTATTTGTACAAATTATTTTCAAAATTCTTAGTTTTCAAGCATAATTAATTTACTTATTCAAAATTAAATGGTAATAATAATAATAATTAAATACGAAGAAGAGATTACACCTTCTTAGTTTTCAAGCATAATTAATTTACTTATTCAAAATTAAATGGTAATAATAATAATAATTAAATACGAAGAAGAGATTACACCTTCAAGAGTAACAAAGTACATATGCTACTTTTTCCGTTTCTTATATTTTTATATTATTTTCATCAAGTTTAACAATTATAAAATGTTTAAATTTTCTGTACTGTTTACTTATTTGGGTAAAACCAATTTTCTTTGTGCTTTTTCAAAAAAAAAAAAAAAAAAAAAAAAAAAAAAAAAAAAAAGTTTTTTTTTAGGATCTAGATTTTAGTAAATAACAATAATATTGTATAAATATGTGTTATTTTATATGAGTACTAATGTTTTTAATTTTAATGCTTGTATTTTATATGCTTCGTCTAAAATACAAGTTAGAAAATAGTATAGTTTTCAGATAATTAAAACAAAATTATTAACAATCGTCTTTGCTAAATTAATGTCTTTATCACACATACTTACAATTTTTAAATCGGAGAACTATACATAAAAAAAATTTTAATGTTAAAGTCGGTCAGAAAAGGTCCATTAAAGTTTTTAAGAACAAAACTATACATATGAATGATATATATATATATATATATGCATCTCAAGCAAACGATGTGTAAAGTGCGCTTATTATTCTTTTAATTTTACTAATTTTCTGATTGATTTTTTTATTATTTTTTATTATTTATTTATTTATTATTATTATTATTTTCGAATTTTCATTATTTTAATTAATTAATATATATATATATATATATATATATATATATATATAACACCATTAAAAGTAGACAATATTCACCAATTAAATTTATCAATAAACCAAACCGAAACATGAGAAAAATTTAAATAAATAAATAAAATGAAATATATATATATTTAGAAAAATTAATTTTTATGTTGATGCCAGTTTGTTAAACAGCACAAAGAATTAAATTTCGTTTGAAGTTAAAATATGTATTTACACATGACTATTAAAAACACAAATAAAACTTTAAAATAATATTATAATGATCGATTGTTAAAATCAGGTAATACGGAAAATTAATTCATATAAATTGTATTTAGACATGAATATTAAAAAATTAAGAATATCTTAAAATAATTAAATTATTACGCGTGCACCACATTTAATATAAAACACCAAAATATTAAAAATGTTGTCATATGAAAAATGCCTAAAATAATTAATTTATTCTGCATGAAAATCTTTTAATAATAAACATCAATTAGTATTTAAAAAATTCTAACACTGATATTTCCAAGTACTTTTAAATGGAATAATATATTTATAAGTAAATATTAAAAATTGGAAAAATAAAAATTGTAATTAAATTTTCGCACGTAAAACTCATTCAGGGTCCGTACGGGTACCGTTATTTTCCAGGTGATATACAGTTGTTTTTTTTTTTTTTTTCAATGGAAAAATAAATTTTGTTCAAACACTGAAACTTCGCTTAGTTTAATCAGAAATTTTCAATAAGAAAATACTGGTGTAGTAGAATTTTCTGATCATAAAATTCCAGGATCCGTACGAGCCCTGCCCTTTAATAGTGAAAATTACATTATACATTACGATTTTCTTGTGGACGATATTAATGGGATGTCACATTGCGAATTACATGACTAGTAGCCATGTAGTGCGGCTATAGCAATTTTGTTTATAAATTTCTTCACTAGATGCAGCATAAATAATGGTAAATCCATGCATAAAATGCGTTTGGTTTATTTTATACCAATTACTACTCGATAAATACATATTTAAAAATTCATATATATATTTAATAATTAAAATAAACAATTTACATTTTAATAACATACTGAATATGTGTGATAGTGTAATAAAATGAAGAAAATAAGTCATGCATAAGTTATACACGTTCTTCAATGTATTTAAAACGCGATCAAAATAAGAAATATAAGCTTAAAATTTCAAAATACAATGCTTTTCAGTACCGTGATTTTGAATGTTATTTACAGCGAGACGGATTTTTTCAGATCTCGAATTCAAAAAGAATATTGTCCATAGTATCGCTATGTCCGAGAGGCACCGACATTATTTACCTAACCATTTTATTCAAGCTGATTTTCAAATGTGTAATTTATCTTGTTTGTCAATCTCAAAAACAGCCATCAGCTGTCGCCACAGTGGTGGATGAGGCCATATTATCAAAAATACTGAATTCAAGCGAAAACAATATAGAAAACTTATTACAGAAGGTAGTCCTCGTTCGTGATAATGTCATTTAATCTTCTATAACCAGGTAATATTTTTAAAACAAGAAACATTATAGTGTTTTCAGAGTTTGCGTTGTCTAAACGCGGGTTGGTGAGCCTAGTTTGTTTGAATTGGCCGTTTAATGTTGACAAGCGCAAAGCGTTTTGACAAATTTACAAATTCACATTTAACGAAAAGATATAAAATTGGAAGACCTATCTATGGAGGGACTTGGAATCGATCTCAGTTTTCCATTTTATGATAATTAAATTACCTATCAAGTTATAAACGATTTTGATCACATGATCACGATTTTTTCTTCCTTCGTTGGACTGTTTTATCGGCTGCCGTCGGGAAATGCGGTTCAAAGCGTCTAATTTAATGGTTTAAAAATCTATGGCATTAAAAAAAAAAAAAAAAAAAAAAAAAAAAAAAAAATTGAGTTTGATTAAGTAGTTTCTGAACTGAACGACAACACTTGCTAGTTTCACGCATTTCCGAACTAAAATAAGTTAAAACTTATGTCGCAAATTTGTCCTTTTTGATTTAAGGACATCCTTAATATTGAATTATCAATTAAAGTTTGAATTGATATTTTCGTTTATCAGTAAAGAAAGTTAAAGAATGTTGTCTACTGTTTTAAATCATTTTTGCCGTTAAACGCATCCATCTGGCAGGTTCTCTTACTTAGGAAATATATAATGCGCCGTATTGGTCAGTTTTTTGATAAAGGCAAAATATACTTTTAAAAGTGCTGTCAAAGTTGGCCTTTTGAACAGAACTTCTCGAAGCGATCGAGATTGAAGAATTGGGGATATATTCAAATAACAAATTCCGAATCTTCTTACTTATTTTGAATTCATTTTAGCTCGCAAATTCATTTGCAATTGACAGTTTTTCTTATTTAGGAACTATATTAATTTTTTCATAAAGACAGAATATATTAAAAAATATATATGCTTTCAATGTTGGCATTCAGAAAAGAATTTCCCAAAGCGATCGTGATTGAAGTATTGAGGATATCTTCATGACAAACTTCTTATTTTCTAACTCATTTTTAAATTAGTTTTGCTCTCAAACTTTTTAAATTGGTACTTTCTCTTTCTTAGGAACTATATAATGTTCCGTTATGGTCAATTTTTTTCATAAAAGCAGGATATACTTCAAAAAATGCTGTAAAAATGTGCATTTTGAACCGAATTTCCCTTAAGTGGATTGTAATAAAACCAGTTCTTACAGATAAATGTAGTTAAAAACTCTTCAAAAGCGGTCAAATGAAGTTGTTGAACGTTGACCGAGTTTATCTCTAATCTTATTTACTTTTTGTTGGGGGAAATCACAACTTAATTTCGAAATCTACCTCTGCCTATAGGCCGCCACGACAGAAATTTTGTTGAACTTGTATTCATTTATGTTATACACATTCATATTTTTCCAGTACACTATATATGACCAATAGTGATCGGTCACTTGCGATTTTAGACGTTTTGTTAATGAAAAAAAAAAATACTTAAGAAATTAGTCTGAAAATCCAGGTATGTAAACAGATAAGTAAAGGTCATATATTTCCATGAAGATTTTTTTTTATTAACCATCCTATAAGAGACCGTCAACAACAGAAAAAGAACGAATACCTTTAAGATAACACTACAGAAACTAACGTAGCAAAAGCTTTCAAACTGCAAAAACATGAATGTGTTCATTTTTGTGAGGATAGCATTATATTAATAAAGAAATGTTTTTTTTTTATAGAAACAGTCTCAAATTTTGCCAAGCTTTTTGCTTATAATTTGCAGTTTTTATTATAAAAATGTGTTCTTTTTAGAAATTATGAAAAAGCATTATTGAACATAATACCCTGAAATTTGGTACTGGTTTATAAAAAAACCGTAATTTCTCTACAAGTGTACATGATGCTATCCTCATAAAAATGAAAAGAGTTTAATTCCAATAAACCTTGTAATCATGCTCTACAGTTTGAATGCTTTTGCTACATTAGTTTTTACAAGGTTATCCAAAAGATATATATACACATAAGAATAAAAAAATAAAAATGTAAAAAATATATAAAACATGTATGTAATAGGTTGGTTGTGCGGGTAGATGTTTGATTACGGAGGAGGACGGTGTTGTCTGGATAATATGTAAAGGTTAATTTAATAAATTTAATAATAAAAAAATTGAGAGTGGGAAATTTATTTGTAAATTTGGTACAAAGTTTCTGTGGAGTTTAAATAACACCAATGTATGGATTATTGTTTAGTTATATCTATTATATTAATAATATTAATCATTTACATTATTAAATTGCACTTCACTTTTAATAAATGAGTGTACTATATCACTACTAAATGTATAGGATACATTTCTTAATAAGCTATTTTTTAATCTTTAATCATCCTTAATTAAGATGTTGCAATCAGCCTAACATAATCAAAATAAATTTTATTGATTTAAATATTAATAGGGCACACTATGATGTATGGTTTAATTTTTCTGTTATTAAATTATTCTGTTTTTAATTAATTATTAATTTAATATTATGATGTGTACGATAAATCGTTTTTTGTTTTTATTATTATATTATTTCCATTTTTCTGTCATATGATATATGAATACTTCAAGCTTTAATATACCACATGCAGTATCAGGATTAAGGTCGTGCATTTGGGATTCATTCTACTTTATAGCTCATCACTGTTTTATTTTCTCCTATCCACTATAGATTATTTGGTATTTCTTTAATTAATTTTGGTTTCTTGTGTGTTGGTAGCAGGGCCGTAGCTAGAAGTTAACAGTAGGGGGGGGGGGGGGGGCTCATAATTTTTTTTCTCTCTCTCTGACGCAGAAAGATAAATTAGTCCATATTTATATTGTAGATACAGTGTAACCTCTGAATAAAGGACAAGTGTGGGACCGTAACTTTTGTCCCTTAAATAGAGGTGTCCCTTATTCAGAGTTTTGATTGTTATTTTTGCTTAATCGTTCAGAAGGATATAAAAATAACAAATCATTAAAGGTGAAGTTTAAATGTACCCAAAGTGTATGAATTACATTAGTGAGATAAAAGGAATTTAGGGAAATTAAAAAATTAAAATTTTTAATTGATTACTAAATCATTAAATTATTTGTAGAATTATTGATTTTTATTTTATATACAAATTCTGTAGATGCTAAAGGATTAAAGCATTTAAAAAAATTATCTCGAAGTAATCAAAAATAATTGTTTTGCAAATTTCAATTTTTCACTACAAATCTTTCAAGTGTTCATTTACTATACTCATAAATTTTAGTTCTTCATTATCAGGAGCATTTACAAAAAAAGTATTCAACTGCTGTGCTCAGCTAGTGGGAAACGTTTTGACATATTTACAAATTCATTTTTTAACGGAAAGGTATAAAACTGGACTGTCTGACTGTGGAAGCGATTTGTAATCGAACTGAGTTTTCACTTTTTTGGTAAATAAATTACCTATTGAGTTATAAGCGATTTTGGTCATGTGACAAATACGTTTATCACCCTTCCTGAGTAGTTATTCTTCTTTCGTGTAGAAATTCGGTTCAAAACGCCCACTTTGACAATATTTTCTATAAAGTCTATTGCATATGCCCTCAAAAAATGAAAAAAAAATAACAGTTCGATTACATATTTCTGAACAACAACGCCTGCTAGTTTCGTGCATTTCCGAATAAAAATAAATGAAAACTTATGTCATAAAAGTTGCCTTTTTGGATTTGAGAACAGCCGAATGGCATCTATTAAGTTCTATGTTTCGTACTTTACTTTTATTCTCCACTTTCAGAACCATACTGAAAATTTCCAACATTACTTTCAATGGGGAAAAACGCACTGATGTCAAATCAGAATTGTGGATAAATAAATAATCGTGAATTGTGTCGTATGCAGCTGTATCCACATGACTGTCTGTCTGTTTGATAAATTCACAAAAATCTGTATTTTCATTTTCATCACAGACATATTTCATTAACTGAAATGCAAAAACCAGTCCCTTTGATCATCTCATTTTCAACTGTCCCTTAAATCGAGTGTCCCTTATTCAGAGGTAAGTACATTACATGTCCTATACCAAGAGACTGGGACCGGAAGTTTTGTTTCTTAAATAGAGGTGTCCCTTATTCGGAGTGTCCCTTATTTAGAGGTTTCACTGTACTATGTTTCTTATTAAACTGTAATAATAATTTCATTTTATGCTAAGAAAAGTACAGGATGGTGAAAATTTTGAGTGTATAACTTGGAGCAAAATTGAACATCATGTTGGTTTTATGTGTACAAATAAGATGAGGAATTGTTTAAACACTTATTTTAGGTATAGTTTAGTATTTCTACAAAACTGTGAAAGAGTCTCAAAAATAAATTAAATTTTGAACGAAATTTCATTTGAATTTTCGGAACAGAAATTTATTTAGTGACCTTCAAATTGTTTCCAAGGGGGGGGGGGGCTCAAAATATTTTAGGGGGGGCTGAGCCGCCCATAGCGCCCCCTTAGCTACGGGCCTGGTTGGTAGTCCCAAATTCGTATTGTTTTGCTTTCTCATGGCAAATACGAAGATGAAACCACACACTCCATTTGTAATTCCAAAGTATTTGGGACCTGATGATTCTGCTTTGGTTCTACAAATTCCATTTGTATTCATATTATTCTTTGTTCCTTTCATATTTAGTGTGATATAAGATATTAAATTCAATAGTTAATTTCAAAGGGTTAATATTGTTTACTATTAATGGTCTTATATATATATATATTCCAATTTCTTGACCTCTAAAATATATAACCTATACCGTTCTGTTTGCAAACGTGAAGTTTCAGGATAATTCCTCAAGTATTTCGTTAAATATTTAACAAAACGTTTAAAATCCCAACTGACCGATCATCATTGGACATATAGTGTATATACAGCTATACCACACCCTACATTTTATAGTTTTTTAGCTCACAGGCTATCAAAGTTTGGGAGCTTATGTGCCCGTCCGTTCTGTATGTGCGTATGTGCGTAACGCGATAACTCATGATAAAAATATCTGATTCACTTAAAATTTTGGATATATGTATATTCTGATAAGGCGCTTCCCTTATTAGTTTTTGGAATTCCTTCGAAATGTATGACAGGGGGAACGGGGGCTAATACCCCTCCCCTTAATTTATATAAATGGGTTTTTCATGCAGAATTATCAGTTTTCATTCAAAATTTAGATGTAGGATCATTCTGATGAGGCACTTTCGTGATTAGTATTAAGTGTCCATTGGATAGAGAGGGGGAACGGAGAGCTCATGCCCCTCCCCTTAATTGATATAAATGGGTTTTTCCTGCAGAATTATCAGTTTTGTTCAAAATTTTTATATGATAAATCATATCCCTCATTAGATTAAGGGGTTCAATGATTAAGTATAAAACGGGTAAATGGAGGGAACTTCCCCCTCCCCTTAATTTGTTTTTCGAACGGAATTAACCCTTGAGAATATAAGGCTTAAATATACTATTAGTATGCGTAGCCTGTGAGCTCAATGCCATCAGTTTAACTGGGCAATATTCTTTTTATTTCACTTATTATTCTTTCAGAAACTATTTTTTAAAAATAATAATACGTATATTTATTGTACGGAACACTCTAAGCGCAAGTAATACTCGCTCTTAGGTGTATTCGAAAAAACGCTTTTCCACCTTCAAGAGCTCGAAATTTTCTGATACAATTTCAGACACATTTTTAAAAGTAGAAATATGAAACTTGCCAAAAGGGATTTTCGAATACATGTATGAGGTGCCGTGTGATTTCCTTGAATCTAGGAAAAAAAGTGACCGGGAAAAAAGTTATCGGAAAAAAGTGACATAAACTAGAAAAGCGGAAGAAAGTGACACGGAAAAAAGTGGAGGAAAAAAAGTGACAAGGAAAAAAGTTACCGGAAAAAAGTGACAAGGAATTGATTTTGGGGCTTTATTGTTCATTTTGGGGATTCATTGGTTAAGTATCAGAGGGGGATGGGGGGGGAGGGGCTCATAATTTAGATAAATGAGTTTTTTATGCTGAATTAACTGTTTTGGTTCAATTTTTGGATATACATTGATACTGAAAAGACGCTTGCCTGACTTGATTAGTTTTAGGAAGGGACGATTACCTCCCCCCCCCCCCCTTCCATCTGTCCTCAATTAGATGAATGGGTTTTTATGCAGAATTACTTTTTTATATTAATTTCGTTGAAAGAAAATCTTTATTTAAAAAGTATTAATTGAAATTGTTTTTTAAACTGGGCTAAAATAGATGTTCCGCGAAAGAGTATTTTCGAGATTGCCCCCCCCCCCCGCCGACACACACACACAAATATATATATGTATTTAATACAATATGCATCATTTAAACGCATGAAAAAATGAATTAAAGGGAATATAATCAAAACCAATATACATTTAATGTTAGTCATAAATCATTATATTATATCTTTATATTTTATGACATTGTATCATTATATGAAATTATTAGATAATAATATTGCAAACTTATAATGGAATTTCCTATGCGCAACACAGCAATTATCCTAGCTAATTATATATATACTCTGGTTTTTTTGAATTAATAAATTATTATATAATCATCTTTTATAAATCAAATCCAAAATAAGTATTAATGTTTTCAAATTATCTAAATCTCAGGAAGCAAATAATAGATGTGTGCAATAAATAAAATAGCCATTGAAAAATAACGACGGTCGTAAATGCATTTAATTTTTAACAGCCCCCTTTTTTTCGGCTTAAAACTTTTGGTCTTTTAAAGGAAGTCACGCGCCATTCATTAGTAGGAACCATCAAGAAACAGCATGAGGTAAGAGGGTGGATTTTCGGCGAAAGTGGCATGAATCAAAAAAATGTTTCCAATAGTTAAGGTTGTAGAATTGTTCAGTAGTCCTTTCAATGCAATATTCATATTTAAAATAGATTTTCTCTAAATGCTTACCTTATAACTTGTGTTAGTGAGATCTTGTCACACAAAGTCACATTATCTATCAACTGTAAACATGTCCATTGTTTGGTATTTTGTCCTTCCTGCAAAAAGCTTCATATATGATCTCTCTCGGTTACATTTTTCTTCTTTTGTTACAAAAAAGTTTTTAAAAAACTTTGCTGTTCCAAAAGTTATAGGTACGTCGGGATGAGTTCCAGTTTTCTGGTAAAGAGAATAAGAAGATCAGAAAATCACATCTATTTATGATAAAAAAAATTAAAAATGTAATTTATGTACTATATATATAAAGAGCAGTGAAAACTTTTCAGTGGTAAAGAGTGTTTAAGAAATACTAAGGAATAGCAAGGAATAGTTATCGATTTTCTTGTGAGCAAATTTACTCTCAATAAAATTCACTTATTTTAATAGGCCTAATGTAGTTTTGATTCAAATTATAAAAGGACTTTCTCTACATTAATGCGTTAACCAATCAAAGCTTGTTGTTCAAACTCATTGTTTAGGCTCATTTTTAAAGTGTTTTTCAAGGAGAAAATATGGATTTAGATTAAATGAAACATGTCAAAAATAAATACATTGAGAATTCTTACGGAAAATTTTAACATTTAAGCAAAAATAGAAATATGCAGCTAGCCCCTAAAAACAAAATAATTATAATTATAATTGCAACGCTGATATCCCACCCCGATATCGAGAATATAAAACAATTAATTTGAGTACAAATAATTTAATCTCCGAGTTTTAGAATAATTTGCGTTGCTTGGTACATCTTGCTTTTGCGATTTCCTTTTCCAACCTGTACACATGTAAAAAATTGTAGTTTCTTCTGATACTCAGTAACGTTTTCAAAATTACTGATGCTCAAAATTAATTAGTTTTAACTATGAATAACTTCATACATTTGATTCTTAATACGATGCTTAAATATTGCAATATTTTTGTGAAGCTATATGAAAATCTGTTTTTTAAATTCATGTCAGAAAATTGAATTAGAATTACAACTTCTTCTACTAATAGTACACTAATTATAATTTTCTACTATTAATACTAGCTTTTTGAAATAAAGCTTTGAAAAATAAAATTAAAAAAAAATCGCAAAGAGCGAACGTTATGTGATATGTAGAAGGATGCAATTTTAATGTTTACAAATAATATTTTTCGGCAGAAAAAAAGTAGAATTTAAATTCTTTTATATGCTTACAAATCTTCCATCAGTTATTTACAGGAAGAATGTATTTGTGGTTATTTTATCTGCCCATCTCTAATCTTAAAAAGAATATACAAGGAAATGCTTTAGGCCTACATAATGATAAGTTTCTTTCCACCGCGATTTTCAAAATTTAATATCCAGCATATTTAATAGCAAAGTTTCTATCATTACAAAATAAAATTACTATATTAAAGTTGGCGTGTCTTTGTGGCTCCCGGAGCAGCGATTGCGAACCCCTTTTGAAAAATAAAGCATATTTTACGCATTATAATTTTAATGATTTATCATTGTTAAGTATATGTAATTGTAATTAAGAGTATTTGTTATGAACTGAATGTTAAAGTAGTTATTTAAAATGTCTTGATTTTACCTTAAGCTCAACTTATACATCTTCGCGATATTCAAGTAAATTAACAGGATGATATACAATGAGTTTAGATAAAACAATCTAAGGTTTGTGGTAAATAACAGCTTAATGAATCGAGATTATATGAAATAAATACAGTATTTACACTTTAAAGTTGAGGAAGAATTGGGACAAACACTGGACATTAGCCAGCTCTTCGGCTGTCACGATCACGAAGCTCAACCGGGCGGTCTTAACCATCTCAGAACTAAAGAGATTCTCCTCTGACATCTAAAAACATTTTCAGGCGAGATTTTATGAAAAACTATGTTTCTCAGCACATATACTTGTAGTGTTGGGCTCTATGTCATTGGGTCTTACGGCGGAAACTGCTGATACCCCTTGTTGCTAGGCATGAGTGTGTTTTAAGAATCCAACACCACAACTCACATATATATATATATATATATATATATATATACATATTTAATTACCTAATCAGTTATTTCCGTATTATGTTTTTCTTTTTCTTTCTATGTCATTTTTTAAGACAATTTCCATACAACAAAAACATAATCTAAAAATTTTAGGTTTTCAACATTCACAAAAATACGGCAAGATTTCCTTTTTATTCAAACAAATACCTTTTTTATACTGAGGATATAATCTATATATCTGAAATATATACATGGTAAAACTATTACATGCAATTTGAGTTATACATAATGAAGTGTTATTAATTATTTACACGAAAATTTTTAGCGACACTAATAATGTAAAACATTAATAATAAGTTATATTGAATGTTTCTCATACGTTTTTTATTATAAATGTACTTGATGCAGTGAAAACAAAAGTACAGAATTTTTACGTTAAAATTCTTTATAAAAAATATTATAACATATATTTTTTAAAGAACAATATTTGTACTGTTTTATTATGTTATTTCTGAAATAAATGCTTTTTTAATGATTTCTCCGTCTTTAATTTGTAGACAAAAGTTTCTTAGTTTGATATAAAAAGTTAGCCATTGTTTTACCTTAAAAATTTTTCACACCAATTCTAACTAATATATCGTCAATCCGATCATAAAATATCATAAATTTTTTAGCATATCTAAAAGCGTAACGGTCAACATGGAGGTTTTCTCAAGTAAAAAACCCATATATGAAACTAGTCAATATATTTAATAAGTTAATAATGATTACTTTTCGATGCAGTACTTACATTATGTAACAAAAGCCATCGGACACTTTCGATTTTAGAAATTTTGTGAAATAGCTAGAGATATACTTGACTAATTCTCATATAACTCCAGGAATATAAAAAAGAACCCTCATATATTTTTCAGCAAAGGTTTAATTGACGATTCACGATGGTAATTTGAAAAACTAAAGGAAAAATTTAATTAAAAAATAGTAGAAATCACTCCAAAAAATAAAATGCTCCAAATGAGCATTATCCGAATGCTCCTATAACTGTAGCACATACAGGGTGTCCAGCAAATAACACCCTGATTTCAAATTTAAATTTCTCAAAAACAAATATCGATAGAATTATGCGGTAATCAGTTTGATTATAAGGAAAGCTGTAAAAATGTTATACAGAAGTTTCGAAGGGTGGATATTTTGAAAAGATTATGTTCTGATTGCAATGAATGCTTGACTTAACATTTTTCTTGCTTTAAATTGTTTGGTTTGAATGAGATTTTGAGCGGACAACGCCATATTTTAATGTTTTTTCGAACAAAATTTTTGGAATGTCAGAAATTTCAAAAATTTAGTTCTAAAAATATGGCTAAGTACCCCGAAAAACTCGTTCTCTACTAGCAATCTAAAGCAAGAAAAACGTCAAGTTTTTCTTGCAATCAGAACATAATATTTTTAAAATATTCACCGTTCGAAACTTTAGTATAGCATTTTTACAGCTTACCTAATAAAGAAACCGTTTACCGCATAGTTCTATAGATTTTTGTTTTGAGAAATTTAAATTTGAAATCAGTGTGTTATTTGCTGGACACCCTCTAAGTACTTATATCTTGCGTAACGTACATGTTCATGTATGTAAGAATAGAACATATATTCAATAATCTATAAAGGAATCTATTAAGAAAAAAAATCAGATTTAGCTTGCGGGATTTTCACCCAAATTTAACACCCTTTTCAGAAAACTTGTTAAAGTAAAGCATAAAAACACATTACAATCAGAATATAAATATAACAAATACTGTCGAACAATGATCATTTTTAAGGTGTTTGGAGAAATGTAGTCAAATTTAAAAGAAAAAAAACTATTAAAAATATGTCCATATTTGTGATAACAGACTAAGGTACGATAAAATTACTATTTAAATAAGATTTTGACCCTAACAAAGAAACTTTTACACAGTGAGGACTCATGTCAAAATGAAAGATTCGCGAAGCAGTATTTTAGCCAAAATTATTTATATTCCTAATCTCAGAGGTGAATTTCTTTTGGAAAATATCAATATTAGGATGGAATCATAAATATGATAATGTATTTTTCCAGAATTGTCTAATACGTTGAATAAATTTATCCATGTGCTTTGCTAAATAATTCAATAGCATAAGTATGTATACTACAATTTATGATATATATATGTATAAATATATATACACACTATATGGTCAAAGGTAGCCGGTCACTTGCGATTTTACACCTTTTGTAAAAAACCTAGAAAAATATATGAGGAATTATTCTAAAACTTCAAATGCTTAAACAGAATAGCACAGGTCATAACTTCCGTGAAAGTTTTTTCACGAAATCCCATAGGGGACCGTCAAAAAATTTAAAAATAGCGAAGATCTTTTACATAATCCTGTCAAAACTAATGTAGCAAAACCGTCCAAACTGCAGTTTATGATTACGTGGTTTATTGTTATAAACTGCATTCATTTTTATGAGGATATCATGTATACTCGTAGAGAAATTAAGGCTTTTGTAAAAACAGTCCTAAATTATTTCAAGTTTTTTGCTTTTAATTTGCAAAGTTTTTTATATTAAAAAAATTCTTCTCAGAAAATATGAAGAATAATATTATTCTTAATACTCTTTGACCGGAATTTAAAAATAATAAAAATTGTACGAAAAATGAGCAGGGTTACTAAATAACGTTTCATTGCGCATGCGTCACCGCAATCAAAATGTAATTTGCATAGTATGTTAGCTAAATGTATGCAGTAACTTTTGTGAAAGTCTCACAAACATAGCTTGAAAATCCTGAAAATAATCGTCGATAGAATAAGCTCAAAATCCGTTATTCCCAAAATAAAGCAAAAAGATAAGGGGTTGTATCCAAATATAGTAATACGTGCAATATTGTGTGTAGTACATTGACACTAATCAATGGATATATGAATTTTTGGAATAATGGATTTTGTGCTTATTCTATCGACGATTAATTTAAGAATTTTCAATTTGCTCTATACATTTTGCTAACACATTATGCAAATTACATTTTGATTGAGGTAAGGCATGCGCAATGAAACATTATTTAGTAAACCTGCGCATTTTTCCTACAATTTTTATTATTTTTTAATTCTGATTACAACATATTATGTACAATATTATTTATCATATTTTCTGAAGTGAAAACTTTTTTTATATTAAGAAATCTGCAAATTATAAGCAAAAAAACCGTGAAGAATTTGGAACTGTTTTTATAAAAACCTTACGAGTATAAGTGCCGTCCTCATAAAAATGAACACAGTTTACTAAAATAAGTCGCGTAATCATAATCTTCAGTTTGAACACTTTTGCTACATTATTTTTGACCGTGCTATGCAAAAGACCTTCGTTCTTTTACAATTTATTGACGGTCCCCTGTGGAATTTCTAGAAAAAAAATCTTCACAGAGATGTATGATCTGTACTATTCTATTTACACACCTGGATTTTAAGAATCATTCCTTATGTATTCTAGATATTTAACAAAACGTCTAAAATCGCTTATGGCCGTTCATCTTTGGCTTAATAGTGTATGAATATCTCTCTCTATATAATTAATTGAACGGTTAAAACTAAGCTATGTTAGTTACCAAGCTAAAGTTACCTTTTAGTTGATAAAGATATTAGTATTAAAAATTCCAGAATAAGATTATAAAACTAAATTAAAAATAAAATACATAATAAAATGCGCGCATGCATCAATGCTATTAGAATGCTGAAATAATTAAAATGAAATCTGAAATGTATGCACAAATTAGTATAACTCTAATAAACAAAAAATATATATATATATTAAGAAACTATAAATAACATACAAAATCATCAGATGAGCTTGCAGGTTAATTTATAGTAAAGCTACGTAATCTCATTTCAGTTTGTCAGCATTAGACCAAAAATGGCAACATTTAGTTCCTTGTAACATGTCAAAATAAACCAAAAATTACACATAAGATATTAAAAAGAAAAATAAATGATGAGAAGATAACACTTCAATGAGAGATATAAATCTAAAATACTAGAAATATGACTTTCAAATGGAGAATGTGCGAGGATGGAAGCGGATTTGTGTTTGATTGCTAATTTGTCCATACGTTTGTGATTTCATTTTAATTGTACATATATGCGTATATAAATATTTAAATATTGCTTTTCACAGATTAGAAAATTAAATGAAACGAATATATATATATATATATATATATATATATATATATATATATATACTTCGAATCGATCACGATCGCCGTTGAAGTTTTCACTTAGGCATATGGTTTTCAAACCAAACACAAACAGATATAATTCAAAGTTTCAATTTATCCCCAGTTATTAAATTTTCAAATCATTTTAAAAGAAATTTCGGCCTTAAAATAACTATTTGACCCTACAGTGTTAAAAACCTTTATAAAATTTTATTTGTACTGTGGAATTCAACCCTTGCTTCCCGGGTTACAGAGAATAGGAGGAAAAAATATTGAAAATTTTAATAGATATTTTTTATACTTAATATATTATTTTAGATTGCACTATAATAATACCAAAAGGCATTTTTTGAAGAAAATATCATAATATTTTAAAAATAAGTGATACTTTCATATTAGCCTCTTGCCAGGTAATAATATACGAAGAAATCGACAAAGATTTCGTCTCTTAAAGCAACTGGTTATATATATAATTAGGAGTTGTACACGGTCCTGAAATTAACAGACAAGGAAATTCTGCTGTATCAGTATTTTTAAAAGGAAATCTGTTCTTGAATATAGCGAAATTTCGTGCGTTTAACCTAGATTTATTTTTCATTTAAAAGAAAATGCTGATACTTGTCCTCAAATATTTATAAACTTATATAAATATATTTATACATTGATTGATTAAGCTTTAATTTCGATATGGAATACTGTCAGATACAAATACTGAACTATTCATATCGTTTTAAGTGAAAATGATCTAATCTTTTGAAATAGGGTTGAACGCGAAGAGATAGATAAAAGATATCATGCAAGAAAATTATTTTAAAAATCATAAAAAATAAGTCAAATGAAATGTAGTTTTTAAATGAACTGCTTTTGAAAGAACTTTTTCTCCTATTCGACGGTGTAAATATTAAATTGCATGATGTTTAGACGTTAAAATAAATTGCAGTAAAAGCAATATTTATTGTCAGGTTTTGCGATTGTCAGTATGGAGCCTGAATTAGTCACAGGCATGTTTTTACATTATTATATAAATTTTTAGAAATAAAACATTATCATGCTGGTTTTTTTTTTTTTTTTTTTTTTTTTTTTTTTTTTTTTTTTTTTGCATCAACATCTTACGCAAAAACCAAAGCATCAATATATTATATTTGTTTTGCTACCTTTTCATATGAAGTGTGAATTATGAAATCAATATTTGAAGAAATTATGAATTACTAATAAAAATTCTTCGCAAACGCTTCCTGTACGGATCTACAAAATTTTAACTTTCTTACGAATATCCATATCAGTTAACCTTAAAAACCCACATAATTTGAGGTTGGCAGATTATTTTGAAATTAAAAAGTGATAGATATATTTTAGATATACTTTAATATAAGTAGGACAACTATCACCTTTCATTTGTTCCGTGTACAGACACATGTAGAAATTCTAAATAAGTAAAAAAAGAAAAAAAAATCAATTCTATATAACATTGGAAATTTCAATATTAGGAATACTCAATATAAGTATAAGATTTCAATATGAAACGAGCCCTGAAAGCGGCTTTTTATAAAATAGTTAGTTATTTTGAATCTAATTGGAGAAACAATATGATAACTTTATCTCAAGACAATTTAATTAACATAGCTTTATTTATTTATTTTTTATTTTTTTATTGTTGTTTTTGTTGTTGTTATCGTTTTTTATATTTGAGGAATGCATTTAAAGGCAAAATAGAGATATTTATTAATTTTTATGTGAAGATATGCTCCCCCCCCCTTCCTTAAGGAAATATACAATTATACAAAATGAAAGTTTAAAAATCATTTTAAATTGTTCGTCATTTATTTATTTATTTTATATATTAATTGGGCATAATTAATAGTGGGGTCTACTCTCTAGATTGTTTGCTCAGGTCTGTACATCAAAGTATCAGAACACTATATTGCTTTAACGCCACTTTCGGGAAACTTGACAAAATACTGTGGAAATAACATTTTACTATTAAAGAAATGTATATATTAAATGTATCATAGAATATAAGATTTTATATAAAATAATTCTTAACTGCGCACAAATGATAACAAAAATGTTTTTACATAACGTAGTAGCCAACTGTATAGAGCTATTTATATAAAAAGTCCTTGTCAAATATCGCGAAAATTCAGAAATATATATCAGCAATACAGTGAGAAGAATTTCATGTCCCTGCGTAACTTTGGAACGAATGCTCCGATTTTGTTAATTGTTTATTTGTTAGAAAGATAATGATTTTCCCATGAAAAGAAAGAGAAATAAAAAAATAAAAGAAAATAATAAAAGAACGAAAAATGACAATTTGTAGAAAATCTGTTATTATCAAACTTCTCTTAAAAGCAACGTCAATTTAGTCAATTTTCACTATATTGCCAATAACTTTCTGAAGTTTCACGATATTTGTTTGGCCTTTTTATAGTAGCTGACCAATATATAGTTGTATTCTAAATTGTACAAAAAACGTTACATTCGCATATACAAATAAAAGTTACTTCATACAAAAATTGATATTTCAACAAATAATTAATATATTTTGATTTTAATTGTAAAATATAGTTTTTAAAATACTTTGTCAAGTTTCTTTAAGGAAATGTTAAATTTAGTTTAAAGCGCTGCATGATATAATCCAAAAAATTTCGGAAATTTGTTAAGTTTTTTAAAAAGAAATAATCTTATGCCCTTTAATATAGTGCTCTTCTTACACAAATGAACACAAATATTGTACAAATTTCACAGATCCAACTTTTTCCGATAAATATTAAATCAAACATATTATTTATATTCCAGAATTTCCAGAAGTTCTGACGCATTTTTTGTATATTGGAAGAAGCATTTAAAACTGAAAGTGTCCTGTGAAAGTTGGCCGTATAGTTAAAATATTTTTCATCGTCATTAATTAATTAACATCTTATTATGTTTCAAACTTTAAATTTATGTGTTTCGATTAATATTTGTAAATTTGTTTTTCGGAGAATATATTTTTTTTCTAACTGCTTAAAAATTTTAATAAAGATTTTAAATACAGAAAACTAGTTTTATTTTATTGATATGCTTCAACTCATCACAAAGTCATTTTCAAAACAATTTAAAAATGATATCTGAAAGTTACACGGTCTAAGGTGCATTGAACTGAAACGCCATCATTCATTTTTTTTTAATGTGCAACACGTTATTTTTTATTTTGCTTTTATTTAAATTTCTTCCTTTTTTTTTTTTTTTTTTTTTTTTTTTTTTTTAATAAGATTTTTGGTGTTTTGATAATTTATTTGTAAATTTGTTTTTCCGGGAATATATTATTCTAATTGCTTAAAAGGTTTTAATAAAGATTTTTAACCCATTTTCGGCCAAAGGTTCGTATACGAAACATTTCGATAAATATTTTTTTTTAACACTCTGACACATTTTTTTCAAGAATTTTATTTTTCTTCTATTTTTTAAGGCTTTTGAAGACATCCATAAAATATTAGTAATTCAATTGGAGTAAACACTTTCTCTTAAAAAATTTTCAAAATACGCTAGAGTTTTAATTTGAAACGCCTTTGACAAATTCGACTTTTTAAAAATATATTATTATTCCAATTGAAATGAATTATATGTTTTTAAAATAGATTAAAGTTGCAAATTCTGTATATGAAATAAGAATAAAACAAAAGTCATAAAAATATTATTCATATTCATATTATTCATTATAAGAAATAATATTTTATATTATTATATAAAATATTATTTCTTATATAAAATATTATTTTTCATGCACGAATCTTTTTTTGTGTCTTAATGTATGTAATTTAAGCATATTTCAATAAAAATAATGCTACATTTTATAAAATTTCTGTGCTTGGCCTAAAATGGGTTAATACAGAAAACTAGTTTGATTTTATTGATGTGTTTCAATTCATCATAGAGTCATTTTCAAAACAATTTAAAAATGATATTTGAAAGTTACACGGTCTAAGGTGCATTGAGCTAAAACGCCATTATTCAGTTTTTTTATGTGCCGCACGTTATTTTTTATTTTGCTTTTATTTAAATTTCTATTTTTTTTTTTTTTTTTTTTTTTTTTTTTTTATATATATAAAATTTTGGATGTTTTGATAATTTATTTGTTAATTTGTTTTTCAGGGAATATATTATTTCTAATTGCTTAAAAGTTTTAATAAAAATTTTTAATACAGAAAACTAGTTTTATTTTATTGCTATGTTTCAATTCATCATAGAATCATTTTCAAAACAATTTAAAAATGATATTTAAAAGTTGCACGGTCTAAAGTGCATTGAACTGAAACGCTATCATTCAGTTTTTCATATGCCACACGTTATTTTTTATTTTACTTTTATTTAAATTTCTATTTTTTTTTTTTTTTTTTTTTTTTTTTGGTAAAATTTTTGGTTTTATGATAATTTAAATACAAGTAAAATAAAAAAAATGTGCGCCACATGAGAAACTGAATGATGGCGTTTTAGTTCAATGTACCGTTTGACTTTGGCAATATCATTTTTAATTTGTTTTGAAAATCACTCTGTGATGAGTTGAAACATGTCAACAAAATAAAACTAGTTTTCTGTTTTTTAAACTTTTATTACATCTTTTAAGCTATTAGAAATAATATATTAATACAAGGCGTCATTTTGTCATAAATTTTGTTATATGTTTTCCCGAGAATATTAGATGAAATTTCGAAAACTACTTCTCTACAAAATATTGTATTTTCTCCGTGTATTTTTTGTTCGTTTTAATGTATTTCAAAATCTTTAAGTTCACAACACGCGTAAATTAAAATGTTAAGGAACATAAATTAATAAATTATGGAAAAGCTGTAAAAATCATTAATATGCATTAATAAAAAAGCATAAATTAAATATTTAAAAAAATCCATTTTAAATGGAAATATATACATACATTTTTAGATAACTTCATTTCTAATTAGATGAGCATCTTTTGACTAGCCATTAGATATTTTAATACACTTGCAATAAATGTCGTAAAATAACACAGAAGTAACTTTTATTTGCGTATGCGAATATATCCTTTTTTATTCTCAATTTAGTAATAAATATTATTATATATTATTATATATATACACAAATTTAATTCTGTGGGTTTTAAAAATATAACATACCATATAAAAATATTATTTCGTGATCGCCAAATTTTGTCAAACACAATGCATTTTCATTAAAACGCATTAATGATTTATTTAAGGTATTCTTATAAATGTTAGATGCTCAGTGATCAGTTATTTTTTATACATTCTTATTCATTCATTTTTTTTTTTTTAGTTTTTATTTCAATTATTATTTTTGTTATTTATTTAGCTATTCTTTTTTTAATCTGTAATATTTTAATATATTAATTGAGATATTATAACATGTTCTAAACCATGTTCTGATAAAAGAATAACAAGTACTTTACCATCCATTGAAAATTCCATAAAATTTAAACCTTTTGTTTGGCTGTTTGCTTCTGTTTCTCTTATCAGAATATTGTAAAATAATTAGAAAGAAATTATGTTTTTCTTAAAGTTTCTTGGTGTTACCGATACAAAAGTGTGAAGATTTTTTGGCACTATTTGGGAATATACCAAAAAATACCAAAATTAGTTATCTGATTAATCCCTTTCACTGATAATACCCGTGTTCAAATAATACATTTAATTACTGAAATTTAATATATTACGAACACGTAATTATTACAAATGTATTCGCACTAAATGATTAAATTTACAGGGAATTATTAACATTAAGATTAATATTTTTAACGGTTCTTCTACTGTGCCAGTTCTTACATAACGAGCATGAAGCATTCCTAATACGGAATACATAAATTCGCTATATCCCTATGAAGTGTAAAGCAGTGAAACTTTTGAACCTTGGAGGAGAAATTCACAAGGATTGGAGGTAGGAGCTCTTGATGATCTATGTCACTCTTAGCAGTGTATTGATCGGAAATTTGCTTGTATTCGTGTCGATTATTCAATGAAATGATCTATTATGGAAGCATTCCAATGTTTTATGCTTGTTGTGAATTTGAAATTTTCGAAATACATTAAAATGAACAAAGGTTAGATGGAGAAATTATGATATCTTGTAGAATTTTTTTTTTTTTTCATTTTTGCGTGATTTATTAGTAAATATTTAAAAACGATCTATTTTTAACTAATAAGATGAACAACTTTTGTTTAGTCAGTAGATAGTTTAATACAATTGTCAATGCATAAATACCTTTCAATTGAAAATATTCGATCTAGTGAATAGCAAATTATGCTCATCATATGATTATTACGACATATTGTGATTAACTTGACTTGCGGGGAAATAAATAACTACTCTAGGTAGAAATTTTTAACCGTTAGTATAGTTTAGTTTAACAAAATATATGACTATTTTTTTTAACCATCAAACAAAAAACAATTTTAAGATATTTAGAAAGTGTTTAATACACCACACAAGTATTATATCTATAACTTTTATTATTTTTTTCAGTTCGTAGACTGTTTAAAAAAACCAAAACCTGAATTTAACTTAAGAAAATTTCTGAAGGTCATAGGTTTAAGGAAATTAGATCATCAATATATTCACTAAAGTTAATAGAATGACTATGGAAATCTGATTCATTTAATTAAAATAAAACTTACGCCAAAAATTTGCTTTTAAATAAAAAAGCTCTGAAAGTAGGGCATTTTTGGAATCTTTCCTGTTTGAACTTTAATTTTAAATAATAAAAGAAAAGTCGAAATTTTTCTCAAAAACAGTATTTTGACACATATCTTAATATAAAGCCGAATTGAACTTTAGAAAAATTCTGGAGGCTTTAGATTGATGAAAAACAGATCATTGATGCATTCACTAAAGACTATGGAACGGCTATAAAAATCTAATTCATTTTAGAAAAATACAACTTTTGCAAAAAGTTTACTTTAAATAAATAGGTTCTGTAATCTATGAAGTAAAAAGCTATTCGGCATTCAAAATATCCTATCAAATCATTTAAGTTAATTAGTTTGTTTATAAAGTATATGATAATCCGAGTTCTTTTTTTTTTAATGTCTGTGAATGCTCACAGTTAGCATTTACTATTTGTAATGCATCTTTAAAAATTACTTAAACATTCGGTTTGGCTATTTCAGAAAAATTAAGAAAGGAATATAAAATTAAAATCCTCTGCCTATTTCTTTGTAAGCGGATGATTGAAGGTAGTTCATAAATTTTCAGATGATTTCAAATTCATTCTGCATACACAAATATAAATATTCGGATACCTGAAATCTCTTTTATTTCTATTTCCAAAATTTTTGGAATATGAAGAAAAGAAAAATATGATTTAACCTATTAACCGCCAAAACTATATATAAGGTTGATTTTTTATTTAGAAAAACATCGTTTGCCACCACGAATTCTGAAAGATAATTTTTGCTTACTATGGTCTAAAATTTTTATATCTTTAAGTAAGGCCAATTTTTGAATTGAAAAATAGTGGTGGGCATGTAAATAACTTAACTATGTGTACTTATTATGACCGTTGCGCGAACGCAACAATAGCGGTTAATTTAATGGGTTTAAAAAAAAAATCCTAAAACGATCTTAAAATTTACTGAAATAAAAAATGGGATATAAAACTGGTGTCAGCTAACAGAAGTGTAACATACTTTTGTAATGACAATATTCAAATCACTTTTCAAAAGGTTTTTGATTGTTGTGAATTGTACATTTATTTTTATTTAATTTAAAAAAAATTACTTACCATAATTTAATGTTTCATCACCTAGGCATATTTTAAAAGATGTAAGTAATGCCCGTTCTTCCACATGCACGTTTTATGAAACAGTTAATTTGACATATTTTTACTTCAATGAAAGACTGCCAGGCATAATATCAATCTAAAAACAGCAATAGAAAAATATTTTCTCATTTTAACGTTCCATATAAAGCATTAAAACGAATTACTTCTTTACTAAATCAGTTGGAAATGCTACGTGGGGGAAAATGCAAATATCCTTACACATATCAGACAAAATAACGAAGGTTGAAGATACAAAAGGCTACGAGCTTCCTTCAATAAATGAACATGGTCAGTGGCATGTTAGAAATATCACTTTAAGAACATGTTTTAGCTTTAATCTTGCATAATTCTATTTATTTTTTTCAAAATTTAAATGTGTCCCCGAATAGTTGTCAAAGAAATAATCAATCCAGTTGATGGCCTTTCTTATAGGCAGTACACCTGTTATTTTCAAAACGGAAATCGAATTCAGAGTAAATAACCTGATCGGGAAAATAGAAATTGCATAATGTTAGTATATCAAATGAATTAAGATGAAGGGGATTAACAGACATTTTTTGAACAAAAGATCGTAAACGACTTGTTCTTTTTGTTTTAATATAAATAGACTTTGTTTTCGGTGCAAGTTATCAATTTAAGGTCAAATATTTTTGTTTTAATACAATAAAGAATTTTAATTTTAATAAAATTGCATTACACTCTTGTAAAAAAAAAAAAAAAAAAATACTTTGAAATTCCCAGTTATATTTTTCTAACAATAACGAAATATTAAAATAACATATTAAAACTCTTTCGGTAGAAAATGTATACTAGCTTATGAAACAACAAAAATGTAATTAGAGAGTTTAATATATAAATCTATTTTTACAATTTCAAAGTTTTTAATTAAGGTAAGCTAGGGTAACTGGACAACAAGATAACTGGGCCATAGGCTACTACATAAAAATCTGCTGATGACTTTTAGCTTTTTGCTTTTGTCAATAATGCATTCTTATTTCTATTCCTTAAAACAACGTGTGTCAACTGAATCATAGCTCTACATTTGCTTTGATAGGCTACCGAACATTAACACTTCCTTTTTTTATAAACAAAGTCAATTTGATTGCACTTCCTCGGCTTTTATCAGAATGCGGTAAGTACTTTTACTAAATAATCAATTTATTTAAATATCAGACATATAAATACATTAATATTATTAGGTATCTATACATATTTACTCCATGTTTTAAATATAAGACCGGTGTTCCAGTTACTCTAAAAATTTTTACAGAATAAATTAACTGGGACTTCTATCAAGGGTAACTAGATCATGTGGGATTCAGTTATCTCAGCAGTACAAATATACATATATATTAGTTTCTCTTACTGCAGGAAATTAGTTTTTTCATTGATTTTTCTTGCAATAAAGAAAATTATACAATTATTATTAAAATTACATAATAATTTTTAAAAAAGAATGTAAGCGGGTATAAAACCAAATTACTTAAGTGAGGTATACAAACGTCGAAATTTACGATATATATGAAGGTGGTTACACAAGGCATTATTATCAAATTACCGAAACCGCTAAAAAACAGTTCTGTTCGATATAAAAACATGGTTACATTTTCCACAGATTTATTGGACTTATCGAACTTTCTATTGGGGTAAATAAAAAACACAAGGATATACTTAAGTACTTACATACCCGATTGTTCATGTTTCATCTTATTTTTTCATAAAATACCCATTAAAGTTTTAAACTTATCACTTATGCTAAAGTACATATGTAGTTACATAATTCTCATGATTTTTGTATAAATAAATCTAAAAATTTCACATTTGGTGCTTATTTTAGATACCTTGACAACAAAGGTTTCTCTTACAACGTTCTTTAATTGATATACATAATTTAAATGATCGGCCTGATTTAAAATTTTTAAAGTTATTTTCACTTTTTTCAAATAGAACCTGATACCCATATTAAAAAATACAGAGGTGTGTAGAGACCTGCCTGGTCCAGTTTCTTTATTTTTATAGGGAAAATAGGTTCATGGAAAGAGAAAGATGAAATATATATTCTTTTAGTTTAGATATAAAAATGTAATTTTGAAAATTTGTGTCTGCTAGAGCGAACACATTTACAAAGGTTCAGACCTTAATTCAAGTGAATATCAACTTTTAGAAGCTAAATCTCCAGAACCTCCAGAAACAAATTATAAAATCATGTTCCAGTTACCCCTTGTAACCTTAAAAAAATTCAATTTTTTTTTCCATTTCTTTCTTTTTTTCAACCAGTAATAATCAACACTCAGTAATAAATGTTTTCTTTTGTTAGTGAAAGTACAACATAACTTTTGAATACTTATCAATTTATTGCAATTAATTTGATATATTTTATGAGCGCCTGATGTTTTTAATACTATGCACAAGTGTAACACATTGGAAAATTGCAACAGTACGTTCTAACAATAAGCAACTATTAAATGTAAAGAAAATATAATCTGAATTTAAGAATTTACTGCAGCTCATGAAACAGCATAAATTCTAGAGAGATTTTACTCTACAAATAACCAGAACAGAACACATGTGGACAAAATTTTCGAGAACAAAAAGGACTAAAAGTTCACAACCAACTTTTTAATTTTGGATTAATATTAGATTTTCCTCAAATACATTTAAGTTAGTTTTCGGTACAAATCAATAACTTTTTTTTTCATTAAGCTTCAACTCTCAAATTTCATAAATTGAAGTGCCTTGCAAATTCATTAATCTATGTTCAAACGAAAACCAAGTGTTAAAACAAGAAAGAGAAAAGAACGTGTGGTAAAAAATGTATGATAATCGCGCATAAATACTATTGATAAAAAATGTATTTTCATTCCCAGAATTATGATAATTTTATTGTTGATATTGTTAGCTAAAATATTTTCTAATAGTAGACATTTTTTTTTAAATGTAATTTTATAAAAATTTCTTATTTCATACTTTTTGTCTTAACTAATTTAAAATCGCATTTGCTCTTTCCTTTACATAAAGAAAAATCCTATGAAAATCTCAAAATGATTTTAACAAATTTATGTTCTTAAGCCTTAGATAAAAATAGAATCTCGCTTGGTAATATTCAGCTGTCATTGAACCATTTTATTTTTTCCAAACTATCATATTAAATAAAGAAAATTTTTCCCCGGTTTCAAACTATCTCTGATAAATATTTTGCAGTTTACACATTATACATACAGAACATTACTGTTGTTATAATGCTCAGTTTAAAGTTGCCATGATAATTTTTTTAATCATAATTAAAAATAATAAATAAATAACATAGACACTATTTGCATTACATAACTATTCTATAATCTGAACAATATGCAACCAAGTGTTAAAAGGGAATAAGGAAAGTAATTTTCGAATAGCAATGTAACATAAATTCGATCGAGTGTTTGGGAGGGGGAGAGCTCTAAAACTTTTCTGCAAATATCTCAGTGACTAACTCAAAATGTATCCTATACAAATAATGAGGCAGACATTTTTATTTATTATTATTATTATTATTATTCGCATTTATTTATCATTTTAATATTAATGAGATTTTCAAATAACCAATTTTCTATAAATATTTTATATTTCTTCAAGAATAATACTTAACTGTAGTCGCGCTTGTAAACTCCCAAAACTAAATGAAGGATTTTTTTTTTTCAGTTTCAAAACCATCTCTAATAAAAATTTTGTAGCTTTAGTATTTTCGCAACTACACTATTTTTTTTTAGAATAGTAATACATTTATAGTTGCCATTAAAAATTTCTGATGTATGAATGTTTTCAATAAAATGTACATATACTATTCTACATTTCAGATAATTAATAATTTTCCACAATATGTTTTGACGACAAAAGAATATTAAAAGAGGAAAGAAAAATAATTTCGGATACCATTGAAATATAAATTCAATGGTGAAATTGACAAAAAAGAATCTCTCTGTTAACTATATCTCGGTAACAAAATATTTATGTATAAAATGAAAATTACGTGAAACAAATTGCCCTTTTAATTATTAATAACAAATAATTTGTAATTTTCATGTTCGTAAAATTTTAAAACAAGCATTTCAGTCAACATATTTTAAGGTTTCACGTTTATCTATTTATTTATTATTAATCGCACTTCTGAACTCGTAAAATTAAATGAAGCATTTTTTACCACCTGTTTCCGAAAATTTTCTGATAAAAAAATGGAAGTTTTAATATTATCAAAACTACAACAAAATATTTTGAATAATCATTAGTTTATAGTCGGTCACCAAGACGAATATTTAAAGCATGCCTTTTCTAAAAAATATATATATATACTCTCATCTATAATTTATATAAAATCCTTGTGCCATATGTTTCTACACACTGTTAAAAAATTTTCTTCGAAATTGCAGAGAATTTATGGGTAATCCATTATCTTAAGTCTAGTGTAAAATCACAGAGATTAGAAAAACCAAGATTCGTTTAGCAGAGAAATTATTCGGTACATTTAGAATAGACTCTGTAAATTAACATCACTAAAAACTCTGTAAAATGTTTTAAATTATAATAATTGAATTTAGTTTTCTCTAAAGTTTGAATTACGCAAACATTAGCATGCTTCAAATTATTTAAATTCTTCGAGCAAACTTGAGATGCTTCATCCTTTAATTTTTACACATTTTGTTTCTAGCTGCCCCAGGGTTTGAACACGAGACCACAGTTAAGTAAAAAAAAAACAACTTACGGCCTTAGATATAGGACACATAGGTTTTGGGCATAAAATTTGTCTTTTATGAATTATCGGGAAAAAAATTTATTGTACTTATGTATTTTCAAAGATTTTGCTTCAAATATATTCCTTAGAAAGTTCGAAAATCTTTTGTTTTAATTTATTTTAGACCGATAAATAATACCTATTTTTTTTTCATCAATTGAATTTTTTTAACTAGTTTAATTAATAAATAAAAAAATTAATGCAGTTTTTTCTTTTAATGCAAAAATTTAAATTTAATTATACTTTTTTTACAACATTAATGTTTTAGAGAATTCGTCGAAATCATCGTACACTATTTAATTTTTAATGCCTAATATTTTTTAAAGAATTTTTAGTAAGAAAAAAGAGAAAAATAACAGAAAAAAAATAATTTATTATTTAAAAGTGATTTTTTAGATTTCATTGTTGTATTCATTTTTTGCAATCTGTTTTAGAAGATTAACATATTTTTTATAACGCATTTACCAAAGTAATAATAGTACCAATAGTATTGCAATAATAATAACAAATTTGAAATAAAACTACGCAATTTTCTTTTAATTTTATCAAATTTTTGTCATTTGAAGGAAACAAATGTAAAATTATTGTCGATAAAAATCCCCACTAACTCCGATGAGACGATTTTTTCTTTTCTAAATTATTTAAAATATTTAAAAAAATCAATTTTTAAACTAAATTTTTAAAAAAATATTTTTTAAATAAACACTTAAAAAAGTGTTTTAAAAGTGTGCATTTTGAATGGCAAGTTTTAACAAAGATAAAAATATCTTTAAATAAAAACATGGAAGTCCCAACATGGAATTAAATGTAAGACAAGTCTGGAATATGATGGCGGAAAAACTCAACTGAAGCATTTAACTGAAAACTAATCTAAATTTACAGGATCTCATTTCTTTTCTATGTTTTCACAGAAATTTTTACCCGTGCAATAACCAAATGTTTTTAAAAAAGTAGTTTTCGGATAGCAATGCAACGGAATTTTTACCAAGAGCTCAGGAAAAAAAGTCTCAGAACTATTGCATGAATTAAGTTCACTATTATAAATTCAGTGCAAAGCATCCGACAAATTAATTTTTTTTAATTAAATTATTATTTAATATAATAACACTATAACCCTATCTTAGTGTTATGTGAATCTATAGCTAATAAATATTCAATTTATACTTAAAACGCGTTTTAAATGTTTTACGAACTAAAAAAAAAAACTACTTGTGCATTTCGCAACATTTGTAACGCCCCTTACGTTTATTTGTTACGGCAGTTAGATGTTAAAGTGGGAAGGAAAAAGTTGCTTTCAGGTACAATAGAACAGGGCCGTAGCGACCGCCCCCCATACCCCCCATTTGGGGGGGGCCGACGAAGCCAGGGGGCCCCCTAATCCATTCTATCGACCTTTTTACCGAAGTTTATTTGTTTTGAAAAATGTAAGAAAATACTTCATTTAAATAGTGTTTTTAATTTTTCAAACTCTCCTTTCTTATTCAGAACCATGCCAGGTAGTTTCCCTAGGTGCCTCTTTTTTAAGCTCCCCCCCCCCCCCCAACAATCACGATTTTCATTAAAGGATGCTAAATGCTTAAAATGTGCCAAAAGTGACCGAAGTTCATGCGTTTTCAAAAATTTAGGAAGGAAATGTGGTTCTCTTTTTCCTCTCTGCTTCCAGTATACCCTCCACATACGCAGAAAACAAACTACATCATTAGATACCAAACTATTAAAATTTTATTACAACCAGGGCCCGACATAGATTGTGGGGGGCCCCTTTCTACCTTTTGGATTTTTTCTTAAATTATGCTAAAGTGTCCTAAAACATACCTTTATACTAATTGACTATTCGCATTTGTATGCAGAATATAACAAAAAAGATAACTTTCGAGAAATTATCGAATACATTTTTTTTCTCCTGTTATAGAAACATAAGGCTAAATGTGAGCCATTAAAATGCAAATACAACTGTGATGCAACTGTTACATCCAGGGGAGGGGGGGGGCATAGGGTTCGAAAGCAGAGAAGAGATGAGAAAAGAGCCCCAATAGAGGTAACAATAAAGAAAGGAAAAGAAGGAATTTTGGTCACTTTTGGCCATTTTTTATTATTTAGCCTTAACAAAAATATTATATTTGCCCTCTGGGCCCCCTCAATCGGGGGCCCTGGCGACCGATGAAGTTGCCCTGCATGCCCGTGACATAGCCAGGCCCTGATTACTACAAGAAATTTTTATTAATGTTTCCTCGTAACGTGATAAGTTAAAATCTTTAATTATGTCCAATTTTGAGCCTTCTTTTTTAGATTTCTTTTATTTTTAGTGCCACTTCTACATTATATATATACATGAAAAAGAAAAATCTACAGATAGATAGAAAGGGGGGGGGGGAATGTCCAGAATGATGTTTATTCTGGAACCCTCCATAGCCTTAAATGGGCCCTGTTCTTATCAAAAACCTTGTTTAGATTTCAAAAATACAGAAACTGAAAATCCTCATTTTCTTACTCGTCCCCCCCCTTCTCTTTTTGACTATGGGTTTTTGACTTAGCGACCCTTTTGATCTTTAGAGCTGCTAGCGACAAAAAGGTGTTTTCTTTTGAAACACCGAAATATTATGTTCTTAGAAGATAGGTAATTTTTCACACCGATTTCACGACGTGGGTGACACAAATAACATCTAGAGAATCACCTTAAAATGTTAACAGCTTAGTTAGTAACCGGATTCCTTGACCTTGAAGGGAGTACTGGCCTATTCAAGTACTTAGCAGCCGGCTAATGCTTTGCATACAAGTACATGTTTGTAGACAACACCGCACTTCAGATGTGGACTTTTGTATAATTTTTTTTTCTGATTTGTTTTAGTAATACGTATAGTATAATATTTATAAAATTAAGTATATATCTGGAGGGAAAAGATCTACTCCTATACTAATCTGGTAAGTCATATTTATTACTTTATGTAATTTATATAGCAATTGTTAAAAATTTTAAGTATTAGAAAATTTTGCACAGCTTGGAAAAATTTATGTATACTAATAGAGCATATTTTAATAACACACATTTCTCATTTACATGTTTTTCATTTAAGCGTTTTATTAGGGCTCCTTCACAAAATTCTTTTTAATGAAACTTACTCCTTCACAAAATTCTATTCTACAAAAATATACTGTAATTAAATTTTATATTGTTAGGTTTTAAAATATGTGTTTTGCAAAGGAAACAAGTTCACCAGAAATGAGAAATTTAGCAGATAGACTTAAATAAGTTATTATTAATAAATGTTTGATGCGAATTTCAATAACTAGAATTCAAATTTCATTATAAATTACAATAAATTTCATAAAAATAACTTTATTTTTCACAAAATGGGATCCAAGAAAAGATCCCTGCATCAACCTCCGATTGCATTGCATTCATATGTTAAACTATTTCGTTTGTTACAAATAATAAGTAAATTATCATTTAATTTATACACATGTTTTCTTGGAAAATCTAGTGTTCTAAATTCATGCCACAATAAGAAATTGTGCTATTTAAAATTTTTCTACGCTCTTTCTTATTTTTCTTTCCGTTATGCTAAATAATCTCACAGGCCCATAAAGCCCCACATGCTCACAAAGGGCCCACCAAATTTACTTTTCAAACCTAATTTTCAATTCAATAAATCCAATCAGAGTAAAAACATATATATTTTTATTATGAAATATTTTTTCTTACTATGCTGCAATTTGTAAAACAAACAAAAAAAAAAAAACAAAAAAAAAAAAAAAAAATATTTTGAAGTTCAAATACTCTCAACTGTAGTTCCATATTTGTCTTTTACAAAATTAATTGGTTATGTGTAATTACCGGGTGTCCCAAAAATGACTGATGGATTTTAAAATTCAATAACTTGCAAACGGTGACAGCTATTTAAAAAATTTTTGCAGGAGTGTTATGTTAATGTCAGGAGTTTGTTTACCGTAATTTTTTATTTTAGTTCGCATCTCAAACAATAGGGAGCGCTGACGGCGATTGAAGGCCAAGTGATCAGTGCTGAGTAAAGCGTCGACCTGGCCTTCAATCGCCGTCAGCGCCACCTATTGTTTGAGATGCGAACTAAAATAAAAAATTACGGTAAAAAAACTCCTGTTATTATGCATAACCCTCCAGCAAAAAAAAAAAAAAAATTTAAATAGCTGTCACCGTTTGCAAGTTATTGAATTTTAAAATCCATCAGTCATTTTTGGGACACCCGGTATGTATTTAAATATATTTTTTCAATGTGTATAATATGTAGGTGGTCAGTTTTAATTTAATAGTAAAAACATTATTTACTCAAAATTTGCATGATAAATTCCGAATAATTTAAGCATACGAAAAATAGATTTAGTAAATTAAAAAACAACTCATAGGATAATAGGGGTCCCCCTCTGTGATGTCGGGCTTATTCTACTTCTAATTCTTAAGCGGGCTCTGAAACTGACAAGAGTTGGCACAGTCCTCGAGCCTGTTAAAGTGTTGCGGGGGCTACGTCTTTACGTACAATTCATTTTTTTTCCCTCTTTTCAAAATAACAATTTTGCTTCACTTTATCGTTTAAGTTCTTATTTTAAAAATATTTTTGTTTATTTTAAGAAAAAGTTAGTATGAACTAGAGTTTATAATTGTCTTGAAACCTGTAGTTACTAGCATTTCATATTTTAAAAGGGGAAAAAATGTAATAAGTTCTTACTTTTAAAAAATTTTAATGTTAAAGAGAAACTTGTAAAATTTAGAATTAAGAGAATATATATTAAGAGAATTTATAATTAAGAGAAACTTGTAAAGCCAGTTTCTGTAAATTCTTTGTCATTCGACACATGGTTATGCAATGAATTTGGTTAATCGATACTCTGTAAAATTAGAGGATAGCTGAGATCGATCTGTATACAGGCTGGTTTTTTTTTACTTATTATAATTATTGTTGTTAATTTTGTTTACAGATAATTTTAATGAGGACACTTTTATTTTTGGAACCGGTTTCGAAAATGAATTTTAAAAAAAACTTGCAATCAGAATAGAGAAAAAAACCTGCATACAGATTAATTTCAGCTATTCAGTGAAAAAAAAAATCATTTAAAAATATTGAAATGCAACTGAAATATAAATTTCTTTCATAGTATTCCATTCCATTCTTCCATAAATTAGCAAATGGTCTTTTCGCGTAACTGAAGCAAGCCCTTAAGTAGCGAATTGCTGGAATTATATGTTTATATAATGTATTTAATTCCTATACTTTATAATAAAATCTTAGCCTCATGTGCTTAGTTATAAAATTGTTTTAGACAAATTTTATTTTAACGTTATCATTTGATCTTTAAACAATGCATATTCCCAGCAGCAGAATTTTTTTCTGCAGTCTGCAACACAAGTAAAAACTTAAAAAACAGTCTGCAGACCAATCCCTCGCATAACATTATATGCACTCAAACCTCCCAAATATTTGTGATAGACATAAAAGAAAAGTATACTTTTAAAAAGAAGTTGCCTTTGTTCTCAGAATTTTTAATGCCTCATACATTGTCCGAAAGACGGGGAGGGGCTTCCCTTTGACAAAATTTGCCGGTTTTTCACAATCTTTTGAGGAGATGTCATTTTTCGCGATTTTTTGACGAAAACTGCTGTTTTTTCACTATATTTTGAATAAATTTGCCGTTTTGTCGCAATCTCTTTAAGAAATTTGCCGCCTTTTTTGCGAACCTTTGAAGAAATTATGTGTTTTTTAGTGATTTTTTGATTAAATTTGCCGTTTTTTGTGATTTTTTTAAGCGAAAACTGCCTTTTTTCCGCGATCTTTTAAAGAAATGTTCCATTTTTTAGTGATTTTATGATGAAATTTACCTTTTTTTTTTTTTTTTTTTGAAGAAATTCGCCGTTGTTTCTAATCTTTTAACGAAAACTGTTGTTTTATCCCGATCTTTTGAAGAAATTTGCCTTTTTTCATGATCTTTTGAAAAAATTTGCCGTTTTTTCGTGATCTTTTAAAGAAATCTTCCGTTTTTTAAGATCTTTCAAAGAAATTTGCCGTTTCTGCGATCTTTTGAAGAAATTTGCCGTTTTTGCGATCTTTTGAAGAAATTTGCCGTTTTTGCGATCTTTTGAAGAAATTTGCCGTTTTTTCGTGATTTTTTGACGAAAACTGCCACTTTTTGCGATGTTCTGAAGAAACTTGCCCTTTTTGCGATGTTCTGAAGAAACTTGCCCTTTTTTGCGATCTTTTAAATAAATTTGCCATTTTTTCGTGATTTTTTGACAAAATTTGCCGTTTTTGCGATTTTTGGACGAAATTCGCGTGTTTTGCGCGATCTATGACGAAATTGACTTCTTTTCTAAGACCATTTGTCAAAAATCGTGATATATTTTATGTCCGAATTTTTGGATTTAGGACCGAATTTTTTTAATTTTTGCTAAATTTTTAACAGTTGAAAAATAGTCTGCAGACCGTCCCAACGTTGCATCGATTCTGCTCCCGGGTAGCATATTTATTTCTTGTTTATGCAGAGTTATAAATTTTATAATAATTTTAATAATGATTTAAAAACTTACGCTAATTATTAAATTTGTTCATTACATTATTATAATTTGAAACTCATATGGAAACTTCAATATACATATTTCTCAAAAAACTCAGTTGAAAATAGGGGTAGGGGGGGCCCCAAAGTTTTTTTTTGGGGGGGGGCCTCAAAATACCTTGCTACGGCTCTGCAATAGAAACAACTTCGATAAGATCTAGAGTTGGAAATTGTTACACTTTTGTAGCACTTTTTGGAAATTGTTAAAACGGAAGTTCGGCGAACTAAATCTCGGCAGCGAATTCATCAAGACATCTGACAGATGTAACAACAACAACAACAACAACAATAATAATAATAATAATACTAATAATAATAATAATAATAATAATAGTATTTAATTAATCAAAAATGTATTTCATTTCAGTGCATGTTACAGAATAATAATTTTTCTGTCAATATAATGACAACGAAATATTTTTAAATGAACTATTGTTACAGTTCGTAAAATAAAACAGCTTGAAAAATCCTTGTTTTATGTTCTAATGATGGACCAATACCAATTAATTATTAAATAAATTGTTTATCTGATATTAGGTTGTTGCCTCTGCAAAGCTATTACAAAGCACTTCGAATTATATATTTTTTCCTTTTTACTCATCTATATTTTTTTTAATTTGTGCTATTAGTATAAATATTCTTGTAGTATAGCATAAATATGTTTGTAGTATAAATATTCTTAATAATGCTTTCAAAATACAAGTGCGTTTTGAAATAATGAATTTTCAGTAAATATATTTTTGTTCTTCAACGAATTAATTTTAATTGAATTATTCCCACATTTTGTAACATGAAACCACCTTGGAAAATATTAATTCTGCATTATAATAATAACCAAGCCTTAAGATTGTAAGGGAAAAATAGCTTTTGTTATATATGAGGACCCCAGCAGCAAGGAGGTATAAGCCATAAAATTTAAAAATTGAACTAAGTCCACAAACAATCTGGATTTTTTTTGTTTTTTTAAGGTAAACAAATATAAGGGATTTTCTAATTATGTGCTGCGTTATAGAAATCAACCACTTTTGTCGAATAATAATCAATATCGATTAGTTATAAATTTAAAGAAAATTGTACTTTACTTTTTTTACGGTTATTTAAACAAGAGTTCAAAGATCACAATGAAACCAGTAGCAGTTTTCTATTTCAGTTCAGTCAGTTATTGTTGATTTTCAAATTTAACAGTAATTTTCTTTAAATTCAATTTACTCCAAATTGATTTTTTGTCACTTGTATCCCCTGGTTTCTTAGATCGTCATGCATGTAATAATAATAATAATAATAATAATAATAATAATAATAATAATAATAATAATAATAATAATAATAATAATAATAATAATAATAATAAAACGCATAAATTTTATTAAGTTTGCATAAGTTTGATTGAGTTGGAAGAAGAATTGTATTAAGAATTATGAATTAAGAATTGGAAATCCTCCAAACTAAATCCGCAGACAAACTGCTTAATTTCTCTAAAGCACTGAAACCAAGAAAAAAAATTAACTATTCAAAATATTTTATAATATAGTACTAGAAAACTTCCACTAAAGCTAAGACATAATCTATTTCCTTTCAATAAATTTATATAATTGAGATGATTTTTTAATTATAGAACTGCTCTGACATTTTGTAAAAGAAAACACCTTGAAAAAATCCCAACAGTCTGATCTGATAGTAAGATTTTAATACAGGAGAAAAAAAAAGTAACTTTTTGATAACAATGTGCAGTAGTCGATAAAACAATATAAATTAGATTGAATGTTGGTAGAAAATTACATTTTGCAAACTCCCAAAACGGATGGCCTGCGATTTAACCCCACGGAAAATCCGATTAATTCTCTCCACAAATCTTTTAAAAACTAGCACGATACATTTTTTATCTTGTTCATAAATTATACGAGTAGTATTTTTTTCAACTGACTGAAAATGTGTTAGGCCGGAATTCGAACTCAGAACCTTCAACTTTAATTGACAGTGTTTTGCTATCTGAACGACCTCCCTGAGAAAACAAAGTTTTTAGACAACCTTTGGTATTGGCAACTGGATGTAACATGAAACACGTCTTTCTGGCCCGAACACATTTTTACTCAGGTGAAAAACGTAATACTTTTACGATAAATTTAAAAATAAGTTTCATCGAAGTAGGATAATAAAAGTGTATTCGAAAAAAATATATAATATTAGTGTTACAAAAATGCAACTAAAGTTTTGAGATAATAAATTTTTAACCAATATATTAATATTTTCACAAAAATAGAAGTCATAAGATTTCAATTCCGCAGAGAAATGTATTAAAACCAATATCAATTAATCATTAAACAAATTGACTCTCTGATATTAGGCAGTTGCCTCTGCAAAGCTATCACAAAGCACTTCGAATTATATATATATTTTTTCCTTTTTACTCATCAATATTTTTTAAATTAGTACTAATAAACATACAAGTGTGTTCAAATAATGATTTATAATAGAAGAGATAAGGCACTTTAAAAGTTGGCATAAATATATATTTTGTCATTTTAGAGTATGAAAATTACATCTAAAATGAATTTTTAAACAAAACGCGAGTATATTTCACAGTTTATTTTTAATTGAACTAAGCTCGCATTTTATAAATTGAAATGCCTTGAAGAGTCCAAACAATATATTATAACGATAACCACGTTATAAAACAATTAAGTAAAAGTAATTTTCCGGTAACTCCAGGAACAGAATATACTTTCGAATTAATTTTCTTAGAAAAATGGATTGAGGCAGAGATCGAGATAGATTTTAGACAATTTTTGAAACTAAAAATTCGCCAATTAGGAGCTTGTATTTTGCAAGATTTCCAAAAAGAGTAAAAATTTAGCAAAAATGAATACTTCTGACTTTTTAATATCGTTTCGAAAATAGCGAAAAATCTATGTGTATATGCTATTAATGTCTCTTGCAAAACACCAGAAAAGTAATTTATATTTTTTCAATTTTAGTTAAATAATATTTTCCTAAAAAAAAAAAAAAAAAAAAAAAAAAAAAAAAAAAAGACTTTATTAAAAGACAATTTTAGTCACTGTATTATTTTTACCATAGAATTATTCTTATACATTGTAACGAAAAACCTTTAAAATTTTCCAGTGTACTTCCAGTGTAAATTTTAATATCAGAAAAAACACAGAATTTGGGGAAAATAAATTTTCAGGCAATAAATTTAAATATGTTATTATTATTATTATTATTATTATTATTATTACTATTATTATTATTATTATTATTTTACGAAACACTTTGAAAATCTGAACAGTATGTAATAGTGATAACCAGGTATAAAAATAATCTGTGTGTGGGGGAGGAGGAGAGGGGTTTGAGGATTTTGGATAAAAATATACTGCAGAATAAATTTGATTGAAACTTCGAGAGAAATTATAATTTTTCAAACTCCTACCCAAAAAAAAAGTGTTAGAAACTGAAGTTCGCGAGCAAACTGATTAAAACTCTTCTGCAAAATAATCGAAAACTAAAGAAAAATATTTTTGAATTATATTCAAAAATATTTCATAGATTTATTTATCAAAAGACAAAACTAAAGTTTTCGAATTTTTTTTGTGACCATATTATTGATTTTGCGATTTTTTCTTTTTGTGGAGCTATTCTCACATTTCGCAAAATAAAACACCTTGAAAAATCCCAACAACATGTTATAACAATAACCAGGTGCTAAAAGAGGCAAGGAAAAGTATAGCAATGCTCAGTAGCCCATGAAAGAGCATAAATTCGATTGAGAGTTGGAGAGCAATTCCATTTTGCAAACTCCCAAAACAGAAGTCCTGCGAAGTAAATCTCGCGGACAAACTGATTAAAGTTCCCCTGCAAAGCATCTAGGTAAAAAAACAATGAGAAAGGGAGAGAGAGAAAAGAGAAAGACGGGATGGCCTGCGGCTTGAAGCTTGTGTAGCTCCCGCTCGATTACATCACCGTCGCCACGGTAGGTTGGGCTTATGCGATTCGTTTGGTGTTCGCGGCCGCCTACTACCAGTTGCTCGCGGAGAGCCGGCAAAGCAGCATCTCGAATACGCGCAGCCATGCTATCCAATAGTATTATCATTCAGCATCCCGCGTGACAGTGCTTTTCTGGAGTTTCCCAAACATTCTTTGCTTTTGAACAAATAAAACTGTGTATGTCTTCACAACGAACTGGACGTTGGAATATATAGAAAAGGGTGAGTGTCTATTCCTCATTATTTATGGGGTATTTTTAGGAGCAATCGACATGTCAATTTCACGTGCGCATCCGATCAGATGAGAACACACCGTGTTTACATTTCACTTTTGGATTGCTTCTCTTGTGCACCGGTCAATACTTTCGATTGTGCTTTACAATTCAATCAGGTTACATGTTGCTGCTCACATGTTTTAAAGTAAGGATTTTATTTCCTAAATTTTAAATACCTTATCGCCAGAAAGGATGGAGGATGGATGTTTGGAAAAACTCGTGCGAACAAGGTTGTTGCGTTCTTATATAACACAGGTCCGATTTTCCCGCCTTCTTTCGAAGAATACAAGGCCCTTTCGTAATCACTGGACAGTACCCGTTCAAAAGCATGGAATTCAAAAAATAATAATAAGGAGTGAAACGATCTCTGTTTATTAAAGAATATCAAAAAATTATATTTTCATACAGATATATATATATTAAATAAGTTGATGAGGAGATTACTTAAAACGAGAAAAACAGTAGTTTTCCTAACTTATTTAGTCCGGAAATCACACCTGAATATTTGTATTAGTTATCAGCTTTTTTATCACTAATTTAGATAACAGCTCCTAAATTTAGTAAAAATTTTCACTTAATTAAACAATTAATAAAGATTTTTCATAATTCCTTCAATTCAATTTTTGATGAGATTATCTATATGACGAGAAAAGCTGATTTTCTGATAAATTTAGTTCGAAACTTTCGCTGTAATAATTTTAATTAGTCAATACTTTGACTAATTTGCATAATAATTGCAAAATTTTAATGTAATAATTCAGTTAATTAAAATATCTCAAAATATTATATTTATGTTTTCATAATTTCTTCAATGTTAATTCCTGTTGGGATTACCTAATGAAGAGAAAACATAAATATTTTTTACCATATTTTGAACAGAATTTAATCTTTAATATTTACAAAAGCCAACGTATTATACTAATTTAGATAATAAAGCCAAACTTAAGAAAAAGTGTAAGTTAACTTTAAGATATCGTAAGATTTGAAATTTTAATATTTTTTTTTCAATTCAATTGGATAAGCTTCCTAATTTGATGAGGATGTTTTCTAGTAATTTTACTGAGAAAATTATTACTCTTTGACTAATTTCGACAATTATACCAAAGTTTATTTTGACTTTAAATTTATAAATGTATAAACTACTTATTTTATAAGCATATAAATACTATTAAAATTACGATTTTTTTTCTTTTTGTCTCAATATAAAATTTACATTTTCGTTTTTTTTTTTTTTTTAATTCTTAAAAGCCCTTTTTTTTCCTCAGCTAGAAATTTTTGAAAAAAATTAATTGCCCATTTTAAGCGAGATATATTCATCTAGTACATCCGCTAATTTAAAATTTTAATTTGCACATATTTTTAAATTAATATTTCAAATGGCGATGTGAAAAATATAGTCAAAGTGTTAAAAATTAATAATCATATAAAAAATAGATTTAACTTATTTTTCTATGGTAAAATAATGTTCAATGTAAGTTAAATATTCTGAGAAACAGTAAAAAATATTCAATTGAAACATTGTATAGTTTCAAAAGAATTATCAAATTAAAAAAAAAAATAATGAAATTTAAAAATGTAAATAATTCAATATAGCAATTTCAATTTTTATTCGGTTTTTCAGAAAATTATTAAAACGTTGTTCTTCAGTTATTTTTTATACACTAAGTTGTATGAAAGGTTTGTTTTCTTTCAAATTATTTATTCCTCATAATTTAATTAATAATATTTGCAACGCGTTTGTTGATTTAATTAAAACGAAGTTCTCATCAACTTCAAGGAAACCAATTTAGCATATTTGAAAAACAATTAACTTCAGCTTATTTATATTGCATAAAATCTTTGTCCAATACTTCGATATTTGGAATACACAATTTATTTTTTATAAAAATATAAATACAACTCTTTGATAAATATTTACACTTAGAAAGTAAAGAAACTTACTCGAATGTGGAAATGATTTTCAAACTTTTTTATCGACGATTTAAATTAATATAATTAAAAATATGCATTTCTTAAAAAGGGGGGGGGATTTGATTTACTTGACTTTAAACTTTCATTTTAAAAAACAGTCCAGCTCTGAAATATTTTTCTAATAATGTTTTCCTATTTTTTTTTTTATTTTTTTTTTTACGATTACTAAAGAAATTTTGAGTTATTATTATTATATTTTAAATTTATAAGGGCTTTTCATATTCTAAATGTAGCGCGTGTGAAGAAATACATTTATAAGCTTTTTTCTTGGATAATCCTGGAGCTAAATCTTATATTTTATCACGTATTTCATTTTTTTCAGCGACCTTGCATTTTTTAAATGCGTTTACCGTTATTATAAAATATGCTAATCCTTAATCCATTTTAAGAATTATATAATGTATTTTAATAAGTACACATGCATTTTTTATGTAAAAAAAAAAGTTTTTTTTTTTTTTTTAATCTAGCCAATTATTTAACTATATATTTTAAGTAATTTAATTTTCAAATCAAAATGTTTCATTATGGTTTATTTGAACTTTCATCATGCCTTAACAATATCAAAACTGTATTCATAGTAAATATACTATAATATATTATTCTAAGACGACATTGAACATACAGTATGCATATTTTAAACTCTGTACATCCTTATTGGAACATTCAGCAGCATCCTTGTGTAATCATATCGGAAATTATCAAAAATTCACTGAACTTCATTATTAATACACTTCATCTTGATACATATTAAAGACATTATTTTAATGGCAATAAAATTTAAGATTTTCCGAAGATAACATTTAGGTAGGGTAAAGTTGTGAAAATACCCCCCCCCCCCCTCCTCTCCATCACTTTCTGCGATTTTGTTTCCAATAACTATTCATTTATTCTTGTATTATCAATAAAATTTTGTCAGTTGTTCTGACTAACTTGCTAAAAAATACATATCAATAAATTATAATTTTAAAAATATTCCTTTAGAAATATACGTAAAAAGTGAATAGAAGAAAATTAATTCATATGATATGAACAGAAAAAACTGGATTGAATACTTTCAACAGAAGATTTTCACCCCGCCAAACAGAATCTAAAAGGAAGCTGTTGCATTAATCCAGGTGCTTTGTTCTTTTTCTGGACATTATATTGTTTTTAATATGATAAAACATTGATACTTTTCCCTTTAAGCATAAAAGTATACTGAACAATTTTTCTCTTGTGTTGACCATAAAAGACTTAAATTGTACTACACAAAGTACAATTAAGAATTATTGAAAGAATCTATTTTTATTGCAACAGTTTCCTTTTGAATAATTATTAAAAGCTTCAAGTATTTAAAATATTTTTACACATTTCAGTAATGAAATGATTGCTTATAGTTTCATAATAGTCTGAATATTGGTTGATATGTAGTAGTCTATATTATTCTATATTTTAATTAAATTTGTTTTCCCGGTTTTTTAAGTGTGAATTTTTTTTCTTCCTTTACAGCTCCTACTCTTTAGCCTTATTCCAAATTATCGCATCTGATTTATAAGAAAAATAGTAATATGTGGATATATAATTCGTTTTATAATTTGAATCTATAAGTACAATTACGAGAATTATTTCAGACGTCTTTTCGAACTATTAGCTTAGGGCGGGAATTAATTAGTTCCTTAATTTGATTGGACTTTATGAATAAAATTCTTTTCCTCATTTAAAGTATGGATAATAGAGTTTTTTTTTAAGTTAATTTCAAATATATTGATATAGCTTGTGAAAAAATGGGTAAAATACTACATTTTGTAAACTTTTTCACTATTAAATCTTATCTCAATAGTTTAGAAATTTATTGTTAATTGTTTTTCGCTTATTCTGTTGGATTAAACATAAGAATATCCTTAGCACAAAAGTTATTTTTTAAGAATTTCAGATAAATATTTAGCTTTTTACAAATTATTTCAGAGTCAAATAATGCATATAAATAATAAAATAAGATTTCCTTATCATTTTTATATATCTTCCTTTAATGAACTTGAATTGAAAATTACTTGTCATTTTTTATTCGAAAGAAATCATTTTATAATTTCGCTTCCACAAATCGGTTACCATTACTGTAATAATTATTTAAATGGACGTGAAATAATATCATAACTACGCCTGATTTTTTAAAATTGTTTGAATTTTTATGGACAGTTGATATCGTTTAATCTAAATTTTAAAAACAATTTTATAATAGTTGTCAAAACATTCACTCAAAGTAGACCTTAGCTACGTTTTCATACCTACTGCGATAACAAAAGATGAGCTCCCTGAGCAGGATAAACGTACCGGCGGCGAATCATTATGTTTTGATACATTGTTTTGGGGAGAACGGAAAAACTATTAATCGCACGCTAGGTGTTCAACAAGAAAGCCTTTTTACACATACTTCTCTACGGTACTGAAATTGCTATGGTGATACATGTTGATACTAAGAAAAGATCAGTTTAAAATCCATTCTATATATTACAATTTTATTATCATTTTTAACTACATCTATAGGTAGTAGATTTCTCGACTGAAAATCAGAAAAAATATAAAACTATTTTAATAATATAAATTATCACTTTATCGACAAGAAAGGAAAGAGTTTCAAAATTAGTTGTTTATATTTAATATTTTATTACTAATTATGACTTTTTGATATTGAACTGATTATTTTATTTCAGTTATAATTAACCGATTTAACCACACGGAATTGTACACTGTATTTTATATAAAAATTAAATTAGTCATTTACAGATAACAAAACTGGCATGCGGAGTACAAATGCAATGACTAAAAAAATATTTTGCTATTAATTATATTTCTCTTATCTGAAATAATTGTCAATTTCCCTAACTGCTATGAACAGTAGACTTCCATGCTAAAAGTCATAAAGTAATTTTTAAAATAAAAATAGACTTTATAAGGAATTATCTTCATCGTGATAACCCTTTCTGATTAATATCATATCTTGTCTAATCTGGACTTTCATATTAAATCAGAATGTATATTAAAAGTTTATATTGGTTGATAAAAAGAATGAAAAGAGCTTCAATATGCATTATTTATATTAAATTGCCATTATTAATTAAGACTTTTTAGTATTGTTCTTATCTTTTAATTGCAGTTGTACACTGCCGATTTAACCACACACGATTTTAAATTGAATTTTGATTAAAAATAGAATTAAAGAATTTGAAATAGATTAAGATATTATCATATAATAAGACTAAACATACGAATTCAAAAATGCAGTGGATGTGAAACTATTTCATTATTAATATTATTTTTCTTATCTAATATAATTCTGAGCTGTCATTACTGTTATAAACAGCTGAATTATCAACCAAAAGTCATAAAATGGATTTCAGAATAAACGTAGAATTTATAAGGAATTAAGATCTCCATGACGATAACCCTTTCTGGTACAACTAAATTACCTTAATAATCTCGGTGAAACATTTTCTCACTGCAAAGGAAAGAGAAGTAGGGGGGAGGGGGATTTGCGGTTGACGGTCCTCCAGGTCTACATATGATGCGTTAATGCATTTATCCGTCGGCATTCTCGTTTCATGCTTTTTTATTTTGTTACATATTTTTACCAATTTTTTTAATCTTTTTTTTTTCTGAACTCGGAAAAGTAAGCCGGGTCGTAAATCAAATGTCTTAGAATATGGATTTTTTTCAATGGTCTATTTTATATTTTTTATTACAGTGGATCTATCCTTTTTTTTATATAATCAGATAAAATCAGTAAACGTAGAAACTTGTATTACAAAATGAAAATTAACTAAAAATAATTTAAAAATTGTGCAAAATTTTTGATAGAATTTAAAAACACGAGAAAATAGCAAACAAGTTGAAGAAGTGCGTATAAACATTCAACTACAATTACATTAAATTTCCTTATCAAACCGAAATCTGACATTTCAAATAGTAGTTAACACTATGTTATCTCTCAATATATATACATATACATATACATATATATATATATATATATATATATATATATATATATATATATATATATATATATTGCCCCAATTAGCTAAGGCTTCTGAAAAAGTATCTATAGTCCTCTACATTATGGTAAATTTTTACCCCCCCCCTTTTTTATGATAGTCTAAAAAATTGCTATTTAATTTATTTTATTAAAATTTTGATTTCTTTTTAGAAATACAGTTTTCCCTGATCTCAGGATCTTAATCTTTATTTTTTTTAGGTATTTTTAATGGGTGGTGCATTCAACGCATTGTGCTTTACATTAATAATTACATAGTTTTGAAGAAAGTAGACATTTCTTACGCATATTTCAAACATTTCAACTATTTAATTTAATCGGAAATTTATGATAAAAATTTAACCATTAAACTTTTTATATAGCCCACGTACACATATCTATGTAGAAAGAGAGAGATTTATCTATATATAGAGAGAAAGACATGCATATATTCTTAGAGCACCAATTTCGTTAAATAAATCGCTAATATATGTTTTAATGTTTAGAAAAAACTGAATGATTAGCTCTTTAAATTTTACGTTGCATTTTTAAGCTACTTTCCACAAATATTAATTTCAAAACAATAATATTCTCCTGCTTTATTTCAGAAAATAGGATTGTTAAATTTTAAATCAGTGATTTTTCTTTCTTCTTTTTAATTACTGCCTTTTTTATGATGACTGTTTCGAGTTTCTGCGATTGAACATTTTCATAGAAATCAAGCAGAAGACTAACTTCTGTCTTTTGAAATTGCGAAATAAACTTCTAAGAATACAAGCCAATTTTAAAAAATTCAGCAATCATTATTGTATGATGTTTTATTCTGTAAATGAAGAGTTCTTACTTTCCTATTACTTGCTCTTTTCTTTTACTGTTAAAAAATCTTTTTTTTTTTTTATTTTTTTTTTTATTTATTTTTTTTTTTTTAAGATTTTTTGATAAATTTTAATGTTACATAAATACTTCATATAACTTGATTACAGTGTAGTTACGTAAAGTATTTCTATTAATATTGCAACAGAAAAATTTAAAACTAATTTTTTTCAGTAAACTAATAAAATGCTAATATTGAAGCACAGTAAAATATTTTTAATATTACATAAACGCTTTACCTCACTCGATAAGATTGAAAGTATGTAAAGTATTTCTATTAATATTACGAAAAAAAGATTTTAAATTAAAAATTAAAATTAAAAAAATAAACTTTTTTCTTCTTTAAAATAATAGATTTCTAATATTGTAGCACTGTAAAATAATTTTTGTTTATTTTTGTAAGTTTTCGAACACGGGCAGTAAAATTAGCGCCAATTGTGGGAAAAGTACGATTATGGGCCAATATGTATGAAAAAATTAATGTATCTGCAAAACTATTGTAAATTATGGTGAAAAGTATTTTTCGGAATGTAATATTCAATAAAATAAGTATTTTGTTAATAAAGTCTATGTACACGCCTGTGTTCACATTATAATATGCTCCTATTTTTGTGTATAACAAGGAAATAATTAAGAGCATAGAATAAAAATAATCTTGAAATTCTTTTGTATCGTTGTCAAATTTTTCATGTTTACCTAGTACTGTTTTCTTTGGACGACAGTAAAGATTTATTGATTAAACTGAAATTTATTGTTTTGAAAGAATAGTTAACTAACATGATTTCTTGAAACTTTAATGATAACAGAGATTAGAGAATTAACCTTAATTGCTTACCTATAGAAATTAAATGCTAATCAATTCTGAAAAATTATATATTGCAATTCTATATTGAATAATTATTCAATAGCCTATGCTAGACCTTCACAATTCCAGTAAAATTAATCGAATCATATTATTAAAGTATATTTATTAAAAGTATATATATAGTATATTATTAAATTATATTTTATTAAATCATGCTTCCATAAGGCACACCTGAGAAATAAATTTTAAAGTTGAATTTCTTAAGGATTTTTATTTTTGAACAATTTTACTTTATTTTCATTATTTATTTATTACCTGTTGAAAAAGTTTTATCCATAGAGACTGTTTTTGCCCTTGTTTCGTTATCAACAAATGTTTTCATGACGTTCTTGCAAAAAATATATTAAATGGAAGTTTTAATAAGATTTCAAATGTTATACAGCCTCATATTTTCTAAAACTTGTGTTGCTAAAATGCATCCAGAATCATATCTGGTAATTTTTATATAGATTTTATGATTTATATAAATATATAACAGTTTGAAAAGTCAATTTCAGTCAGTTAAATGAAGTAAAATATAATCTGTAATAATTCTTGTAATAAATAATCCCGCGTTCTTTAAAAGGACTTCTATGTGCTCCAAAAAATTATGCATTAATGTAGGCATTAATGTCATTTAAATTATATAGAAAAATTTCAAATACTTGTTCTAATATATCTAGTCTATTTGTGCATACAAGATTTCATTGCATTTAATTAGTACATCTTCATTAATTAAGCAACTTTTTTAGCTTGTTTTGTATATAGCTGATTTAAAACTTATTATCAACGTTTATTTGTATACCGGTATGAATAAGATTAAATATACTTAACGTTATTTTTGAACAAATATATAGAACAAATATTTCTTTAAAACTTTACTACTAAAATGTAAGTTGTGCTATTTTTTTCACTTTTTTGGAATTTAGTTTATTTTAATATAAGTGAATCTCAGTCAAGTAAATGAAGGGGGCCGAATTTTAAAATTGTTTGATAATGATTAGTTTAATTTTCAGAAAACTGCTCTTTGATATAATTAATTTCAAATGTTATAAGTTATTTAATGATTTGATATTTTTTACAGTGTGGCAAACTCTAGCTGACTCGTAATTTACACAATGTGTTATTTTTCATAAGATATGACTCACTGTTTATAAAACTAACATTAATTTTTAATTAAAAAGCGACGGGTAAAATTTCATGTTTCTTTTTTTAGAGGATGGTCGGTAAAATACCTGTTTAGATTGCAGGTAATTGCAGTGACCTTACGGAAATGATATTTTATTGCACATTTTAGCACATTAAATTTTCAATCAAAGTTCGATTTATAATGAATTAAAAATAGTATAGAAGAGCTCGAAAACTTTTTACTGCACTACCTGTATAAACTACGCTGTTGAAAGATGCAACATCTCATAATAAAAACTTCTTGTAATGACTCACAACAAGTCATGCATCACACATGTCAACCGCAGAATAAATGATTTAACACGTGTGTGCAAGGGATCTATCACTATTTATAAAGGTTTAAAATTACTCGGAGGATAATATAATATTAGGCTTCTTACTCACTTGCAGGCTTTTCATACATGGATAAGTATTTATGTGTGAATAGGCCTGCAAAAATGCGTTTTTCTTTGCGTGAACGCTAAAAAAAATGTAAAGAAAATAATAAATTCCCTTTTTATAACAATACTTAAACTTTTTATGTATTGTTTATTTTATATGTTTCATGTACATTTTAATTATTTTGACACAGGCGTTTTATATATATGAGTATAAATACATAAAGGTATACAAAGCAGTTTTAAGAAAAAATGTGTAAGCAACTCATTTTCATTTTAGGTGCGAGTTAGGGTAATTGGTACTAAATATATCAGAAATTTTACTCAAGCTTCATTAAAAAAAAAAAAAAAGAAAAAAAAAAGAAAGAAAGAAAGAAAAAAGAAAAAAAAAGAAATCCACATCAGAATTTTTATTTTAAAATGCTCAACTTATTTATATGTGATTTATATTAAATTTGTTTTATGAAAACATCTCTGGTTCTAATCGACATTTAACTGTATACCGACCAAGTTACCCATTGTTGGTATATTTAGTGTTAAGGTTACTTTGCTAATATCCGTAATAAAATGAGTTTTTTATCATGATGGATTTTTCACAATTTTTCATATTTAACTTGTTATAACTCAAGAACCGTTAAAGATAAATACTTCAGACGTAGAACATGTCTTTTTGCATTGCTTAATATTAATTTTGATTCGGCAAATTTGAAAAAAATGTTTACTTTTGAAAATATGATTTTTTTAAATATAAGTTACGTCATTTTTTTTCAAATTTTTACTTAAAATATTGTTATTTTTTTAATTAATATTTTAAAAAATGCTTAGTAAAAACTAAAATTTTGATATTTCTGTTTATTTAAGTGTAAAAAAAAATAAATTTTACAAATAACATTTTGAGTTAAAACAATTTTAAATTACTGAACTTTTTTAATAATTTTAAATTTAAATTAAATATGAGACATTTTGTTATGTGATTTTGTTTACAAATAATATGATTTATCATCATAAAAATAAATACCTCAATAAAAAAAATTACTTTAAAAGGTGTCCCGGGCCCCCTTAATGCTTAAAAGGTAAAATCAAAAGGTGAAAAAAAAAAACTTTGTTAAATTAACTTTTGACTACACATGTATCGTCAAATGACCATTCCCAATTTCAAAAATAATACAACATTCCATAATTCATAATTTTTTTCTACTTTTCACCTTGATACAAAATATTGGTTGTCTCAAACTTTTTAATTATGAATTTTGAAAAACGAACGATCTTCAAACCCGCGAGTGATCACTGAGATTTGCGAACTTATAAGAATTATATCTTCGTGTTTCTAATGTGTGGCTCTTGCTGTGCAGTAGGAAAAAGTACATGAAATTTTCGTCATTCAAATAAAAAATGTATATTTATTTAACATATTCATCCGACTTTTTTTTTAGACTTTATTTTCTTTGAACAGTTAAAAATAAATATCTAAAACATAAGTTTAAATTTAAAAATATTAAATACATAAATCTTTTAATTAATATCAACTATTACAACTTAAATAATAATACTTTGTAAATAATAAAAAAAGCATGTTTTAAATGTGCGCTTTCGCGCACACACACACACGATTTGTAATGACTGCATGCATGTGTTTACTTATCTGAAAAACAACCTCTGTGCCTAATGTTTAATATATTCTTCTTTTATGTGTGCGATAGAAACCAATTCGATTTAAATCGTTTCGAAGGTAAAAGTAGTTTTTTAATAATTCCAATTATGTTTATACAGATGCAAAATATGTAGGCAGATAGGAAAAACAAATGTGTCTCGAAGTTAGTTATTTTACTTTCTTTTTATTTTTATATTGCATCAAAAATGAATATTTTCTAAAAATCTTTAGTTTTCCAGTAACTTTTTAAAGGTAAAATTTGATCATTTATTAAGGACTTATTGTTCTAGCCGTTTATTGCTGTTGTATTGTTTTTCAACAGATAAAACTTTTTTTTAAAATATATTTCACATATAAGCTATTCAGATTATAAATATATATCCCCATAAGTTGGGCTATATTTATCATTAAAACTTCCTTCGTATCATTTTAGTTTTAGAAATTTTATGGCAAATTATCCTAAAAGCCATTTCATTTTGAACAGATTTATCGTTAAAAAGTAATATAAAATAAATTATTAAATTTAATGCTTTGTTTATCAGTATCGTATTTCAGGTTTTAAAAATGTATATCTTTTAATTAAATTTCTCCAAGTTTAATTCGTAACAAGACTAATAAATCATGTATTTCATTATATTAAAATCCACTGATTTTGAAAAGAAAGGTTTTTATCTTAAAGGAGAAGCAGCTTATTGCTTAATTAATACGACCACACCCAATGTAAACGCATAGCTTCCTTTGCGTTTGAAATGCTTGTGGGAGTATTGCCTTTATCATATCGAATATTTTGATTAAAGAATGCAACATCTGGCAGTTTTAACCTATTCGGCAACTTTTCATTTATTTTTAACGGGCGTGAATCAGCGCAAAAAATATGAATGTGATATACTGATTTTCAAACATGGTTAATAGCTATTTTAAAAGTTTAATTCAAATTGTCGTATTTTTTGTACCCACATCAGAATTAAAATTTTGAAGACTGTTATAGCTCTATAAAAGCTAGGACTGTTGTATTACTAGTTCCGTTTAAAGTAATTTTCAACACATGTGCTCAGATTTTAAATGGAAATTAAATACAAAATGACTTACATAAATGAATCTGATTGCCATTAGCATAATTGTTTTTTATTATTGTCATTGCCAGTAAAATTTACTGGATTGTTTGCAAAATAATTTTGACTTATTAATATAATTTCTTCTAGGTAAAAATATAAAGACTTCCTGAAATTGTTAAATGATTATTTTTTTTTGTTTATTTTATTACTTATTTATTTATTTACTTATTTTTGTGGCTAATATTGAACAATCCGGTACTGTCCCAACGATTGAAAGAATGATTGTTTAAGATTAGACATAGACATCCATCTGTTATTTCGCGGAACAATTATTCGGTTATTATTATTAATTGATATCCATTTGTTGAAAAAAATTAACATGGCTCAAAAATAATTTCAATGTAAAAAGTACTTCATAATTTACTTTTCTAATGTAATTTATATTTATTATTTTATTTTATTTTTAAGCATTCTGCGATTTTAAAATTAAGAATGTTGGTATAGGAAATGTTGATTTCTGCTTCCTATTCCTTAAATTCTTTGGCATTATTAAATATGAAGTTACAGCTTTGAACTGACATTTTTTTTTTATTTTAGTTTTAGCTTTAACCTTTTGTGTTTCAGTGATCCATTGCATGGAACAAATAACTTGATTCCGAAATGCTACATGACACCAAAATTCCGATATAAATATTTTCCGTTTATTATGTATGGGAAAAATAGATTTTTATTGTTTTCACATAAATCTGTTCATAAATTCTGGCGTCATTTAGTCATTTCAATATTTTTGGAATGGAAGTGCTCTTCACTTTAAAAGGTTAATAGCTATTCTTTATATCAATATTTTGCTTTTATGTTATTTTAAAATATGTAATTTCTTCAGCTATCTTTCTATTTATTGTTGCATAATTTTTAAAGTGCGAAAATAATAATGGTGTAAAAAATCTTTGTATTGGTCGATAATAATGTATATTTCTTTAAATTGTAATATTATAAGAAACTTGCATTTTAAAATTTTCGCTCTTATTTATGCCCTAAATTTAGATTCGGTGTTTAGTGTACGATGATATAATAAATCCTTGAAAATAAGAAATTTCTACAAATGAATTATATATATATATATATATATATATATATATATATATATATATATATATATATATATATATATATATATATATATATATATATATATATATATATATATTAAAAGGAAGCTGTTATAAATCTAGTAGAAACGAAATTCTGTTAAAATTTTTCTCATCTCTTATGAAAAAGACATTCTTAAAATATGCTGCGCACATTTCAGAACTTGTATATTTCGCAGTATTTTTGTAACGTGAAAAGGAAAAAAAATAGTTGACATTCAAAAAACAAGGAAATGTTTTTTTAGATTTGTGTTTATATATTTTAAAAGTTTAAAGGAAACAAAACACTTCTTACATTAACTTTTATAAACTGTTCTTTAAAATATACATATCAGGAATATTTTTCAGGGAATTTTAATTCCAATAAATGCATTTTTTATCATTTAATTTCTTGAAATCTGTCTGCATTCCTAACTCTTCGTGTTCCGTATTGTTCTTTCGCTGTAAACTATTACGCGTTATCACTATCGAATCTTTGTTAGCTTTATGTTTTTAGTGATAGCATCTCTATTGCGGTTACGTATCTTACATCATAAGAAAACATTTTTTTTTAATTCCTTTTTCTTGTTCAAGTGCATTTCTGTTAGAATAAATAATCCTTTTATATGTAGACAACTTTAGTGTGGAAATAAATTTCCAATCGATTTCTCCCACTTTGGGTTCTTTCAAAGAAACAGAGTTGTAGTTTTTGTATTTTAACTTTTTCTGAAAAACTTTCTCTTCTGTTTCTAAGCCCACCAAAAACGTGATTAAACTGTTAATAGATTATTAATATTATTAACGTTCTAGATAATAATGTATTATTGCAAAAGTTATTTCTACTTATTTATTTTAATTGTTACTAATAATTTATCACTTAAATAATTTGATTTATTTATTTTGATCTATTCTAATACTATATCATTTAATTAATTAATTTATTTATTTAGTGTATATGAATGCCAATTTAGTATGAAAATAAGTTTTCAATGTATTTTTCCCAAGTTGGGAAATACAAAATAAACAGTTTTGTACACTTTGTACTTTATTTTTCAAAAACATTTTTAAACTGCTAGTATGTGGAATATTATTGTGATAATCTAATAGATAAATAATGCTATTAGTAATCATGATAATAACATTTTATTGCACAATTTTGTGTTTTTTCCGAAAAAGATAAACTGAATTTTGGTTAAGAATATTCAAGCTTGTGTTATTCTGTATTATGTTTTTACCAAAATAAAGAGCGTTTGAACTGACAGTAATTTTTTAATTTTGTAGATTTTACAAACGTGACAAAATGAAATCAGTTACTCGTTACGGAAGTATTTCAGATTTCTGAAGAATTGCTTTATGCGTATGCAAGGAATTGAATTTATTTTTATTCTATTATGTAAAAGCAGTGCATTTGAAGAGTTAAACTTACCTTCGTACCCTCCGGATCAATAAATATCGTATTTTAATATTAAGAAAACAATGTAGAATATAGAAAAAAAAGATAAAGACCGAATCTATGTACCTCCTTTCTGAATTTTAGAGGTATGTTCTAATCATGCTGTAATCTACATAAAATATAGTCGAAAAAATAATGAATGGCGATTACTTAATAAGAATATTTTTTGTCGTAATTTCAAGAAATATACCAGTTATAAACTGAAAGTATTGTATTAGCATTAATACTAAACTTAAGGCTATATGATCTATGGATGATCAGGGCCTACGGTACCCAACGCTGTTTACTTTAAAACTATCCCTGAAGACGCTAGGCCCGAGATCACGCTTGCATTATTTTTCTACATATAGACTGGCCGGACCGGTACTAGACTTAATTATTGGCGGAAAACATTATTTGTAAAATTATTAACAGCGATAAAGAACTTATGTTAGCTTAGTCTTTGGATATATACTTTTTGATGATTTTTAAATTAATTTCTCAATAATGCGAAAGTTTGACACATTTTCTGATTAATTTTAAATTGTAAAAGAATAAAAGTGATAAGCCTAACTATTGAAGGGATTTGGAATCGAATAGCGTTTTTCATTTTTGGTAAATAAAATATTTGTATAACCTCGTTGAGATATAATAGTTTCTCAAATGATTGCACGTTTTTCTCCCTTCCCTTGCTATTTCTTCCGGAAATTCTATTAGAGAAGCTAATTATGACAGTATTTTATTTGTTTGCAGTATTCATAAGTTGCTTGTATCAAAAAATGGATAACTCCATTCGATTATATAGTTTCTGAATAAAGATATCTGCTAACCTTATGCCTTTCTTAGGGGAAAAAAAATGAATTTAGAAATGTATCAGAAAGGAGCTTCTTGGAATTTAAGAATGAATTTGGATTTGAAATCTATAATAAAATGATATAGAAATATATTTATAAATCTTCTTTTATTAAACAGCTTCAAAATTAACGATGTTTTTAGCTTTCTTTCTTTTTTCTTTTATTCTAAGCCATATTAAATTTTTAATGAATCTTTATTCGAATGTTGAAAACCTAAGAATCTAAGTAATCATTAATGTTGTTAATGTGTATTTGCTGTAAATTATACTTTAAAATCATTCCATAGATATGTATGCAGTATTCTTTAAAGGAATCTTAGTTATATGATAAAAATCTGATTTTTTTTAGAAATCGTAGAAATTGTAACGGGCCAAAGCGGGCCGGGCCGGGCCTGTTTTCGCTGATTTTTGTACGGGCCGGGTCGGGCCTAAAATATAAAAATTTAAACGGGCTGGGCCTGGAAATTCCGGCCCGTGCAGACCTCTAGACCCAATGCAGCATATGACCTGGTCAGGTGGTCAGCCTATTGCGGAACCCTCGGTGTTTTCTCAAACTAGCTTGGCACTCATTTTATCGACCCCGAAGGAGTGAAAATTTGAGTGAATTTTTCCCGGCCGGGAGTCGAACACTCGACCTGTAGCGTGGCAGACATTCGTGCAGACCATTGCACCACTGAGCTCCAATTAATATTGATGATTATATTTAATATGGCATGCCCTTTAAGCGGATATGCTTGTCCTCTGATGACAAAGGGAATGAAAATTAAAGCAACATTAATCCGCTATTACTTTAGGAAAGTTTTGCTTCCACTTTTCCCTTTTTTAAAGTAAATAATGATTAATTTTAATATTAAACCATATATATTAAAAAATTAAGATGTTAACACACGAACCAAAACCTCTATTTAAATATATGTTTATTTTTTCAGTCATTCAATGCAAAGAAATTAGATAAATGGCCCTAATTCGATTCAAAATTGAAAGCATCTTTTTTTTTAAATATTATTTTTCGGTTTCAAAATAAATTTCCTAGAAATAATTTATGGCTATAAAACAGAAATTTTGATGATTAAAGTTTTAAGTAAAAATAAAATTAGAAAGCTGTTTTAACGTAAACTCTAATTAGTTAAACAGGTCAATCATTGTAATATTTGCAATGATTGAATGATGAAAAAAAAAAGAAGTTCCACATTTCAACTTTCTTGCATATCTAAAACAGTTGTGAAACTCACAACGTTTTGTGAAGAATTCGGCGCATATCTTTAATTATGATTATTTATATGTTTTAAAGCATACCAAACATAACTAAAGACATTTTGACATTGCGAATTAATGCGTTTGATTCAGTTCTTGCCAAACTTAGTGTGTTTTAGAGGATTTCTTGAGAGGGATCAGAAAACTCACATGAAACCATATCACAAAGTGTGATAAATAGTAAAATTGACATTATGTGAAATTTTACAAAAAAATAACATTTTGCAAAACGTTTGATTTACTGAGTGAGTATATATTTTCTTTTCAATGTTTATTCAATAGATTTTTAGTCTAAAGTTATTTTTAGAAAGACTTTAGGATACAAAATATTTAAATCCCATATTTTCAAACTAGATTCTTTTTTAAATAAAATCGATACTATTTTTTCTAAACTTTCTCTTTCATAATGTAATCATAATTTCGTATATCCAGTATTAGATTTTAAGCAAAGATTAGAATTATTGTTCATCTAGCGCTATCTCGAAAGTTTCAAGACTTGCAAAGTTTATGTGTGGATGTGTTTTTGGAGAGGGGGGGGGGGGGGAGAGGAATGAATGAATGAACCAAAGCATGTCAGAGTCGCATTGTAAATTTTCAGTTTAGCTTTCTGTACCGCAAATTAATATATTGTTACTTTTTTCAAAATTTAAAACATGGGGAGACATTTTCTGCAATTTGGAGAAATGTTTTGAAAACAAACAATCTGCAATATTAACTTGAAAATAAATAAATGATATAAAACATAAAATATTTTTGCTCTCTCAATAACATGAAATAAATAAATTGAGAACTGAATAAGTTTTATTATTCATAAAATCAGCTTTTTCTTAAATCTAACTTATTTTATTAACTACTTAACAGCCCTATGGGAGTAAATATAAAAAGAGAAACATACGTCTCAGATTCGTCATTCGCAGAGAAGTGGTTATTAGGTTTCACATCGCTATAATGTGTTTTTTCCTCTAGTTCGTAAATAAAGATGTGTAAGATTTTTAACAAAATTGTATGGAAAAAAGATTCAAATGAAAGATCTATCAAAATAGATTTATCTATTCTGTTATTAATCATGAACTCACAAATCCTCAATTTTATAATAAAATAAAAAATAAATAAAATTTGTAATCATTTTAAAAAAATCCAATTGAAAAGTTCAAATTATCGCAATTACGAAAATAATTATTAAGAAAATTTTTCCAAGACATTTTTATAATTTTGTTACATTATAAAAATGCTGTAATTTTTCTGGCTGCATTGCTAAATCCAAATTTTTGTATAACCCGTTTGACTAGTATTAATTTAATACAACGTGCATTTGTATTTGCTGTGCAATATGTCACATGAAGAAAATTTTGCAAATGAGACTACTTAATTCTATCTCTAAAAATATCTGTCTTGAAAAAATTTCAAACCCCCCCCCCCCCAAAAAAAAAAAAAAAAAAAAAAACTGTAATTTAACAAACCACAATGACTATTTGGAAGATGATATTTTCAAAGACTAAAATTTTATATTCATAAATAAATTCTATATTTAAAAAAATAAACAAATAAGATACGCTTTTATTTTATGTAAATGACATCATCTACATCCGCTAGAGAATAGAACATTTATAAGTCTTACTTAACAAAACAACTTAAGTGTGCGTATGAGTTGCTATCAAGAAAATCGAAAAATCCGGCTATCTAATGATTTATATACCTTCATTTATTTGTAACAGAATTATAAATACTTAAAATTAAATATACTTTATAATAATTCCAAGTTTTGTCAGAAATCCTTATTTTATACTTCAATATTTTTTTTCAAAATAACACTCAATTTAACTACATTTTTTTTTCGTTGTTAGGGGGAAATTGCAAAAAAAAAAAAAAAAAAAAAGATATGATCAAAGACGTGACTTACGTAATAACAGAGTTATATGACGCGTTCAGAAGTCAATTCGACTAACTCCATTATTTTAGAAACTCAGGTAATGACATGATTGTGTTGAGATTTTCCTATATATCTATACAGAGCTTATGAATTACCCTTGATTATAAGACAATTAATAAGTATAATCAAAATATTGTGAAAGAAACAGTATTTTATAGATATACAACGTTAACTGTTTAAAATGTGCATTTTTAATTGATAGAGTTAATCAGACTGACTTCTGAACGCCTCTTATTACGTACAACACGGATACATTAATATTCCTGCAACCATCATAAAAAAATTCTAAATGAAATTTACAATTTACAATTTTCGGAGCTGCGATTTTCTTTAAAAAAAAAGGGAGGTACTATCAATATTGTAAAATTAATAAATTCTTAAGGGCACTACAGAAGGAAAATTAGGGAATAGTATATTTCTTATAATTCTGTTGCAGGCTTCATACACAATACATAAATATACATTGACATATACGTTTTAAAATGTAAACAAGGAGAACAACTAATGATAAATAGGAAGAGATAACTCACTTAAAAAGTGTTGTATCATAACGAAAAAAAAAACCTAATTAAAAGATTACAAAGATGAATATCCAGAAATACTTCATGGGTACTGTATTATTTACAGTAAATCTTGAGATGGAAGAATTTTCTACCTGTTTTTAATAAAGTATTAAAAGCAATTAAAAAATGTAGCATTGCTTCGAATTTAATGTGAAACATGAGAAATTATCAAGAAATTTTGCGAAGATAAAAAAGGAGACAATACAACAATTTTACTTTGCACTGAGATACTTTGACATAGAAAAATAAAACGATTCCATGTATAAAGGCTAACATACATAAACTTCGCACTGTCTGTAAAATAAGAAATCAAGAGGAGTAAGTTTTTTCGCTATATCTGATAGGTTTGATTGCGTTGTTGCATGAGAAATAACTGCAGAAAAAACAGTTGCAAAAAATTGACTTGAATCTCTGTTTCCTTGTTGGAAGTTAATCCTGAATAACTTTACACAGCTTGTCTTTCCCTAGCAGATAGCTATCAATCAAGGGGGGCTTTCCCTGTATATTAAAGGACGTAATTGCGCGGTTTTTTGCCGCTGTTAGTGTGGCAGATACAGTGTATTCACAAAGAAAAATTGGCCTGTCTTTAAGGCATTAATTTGATTTAACATTTCTTTGCCACACAATTTTCTAAAATCTGAATTGCCAATTTTTCAAGCAATTGTTTTTCAATTGCTAAAAACACTATTTTTTATTGCGCGGTTTATGGCACTAAGAAAAGGGGTTAACCCTTTTTCGGTATCACTCGCTAAAACAGTGTTAGAGCAACTGAAACTTTCTCTATTTGTGCTTAATTAAACGCAATTTCGTTTGAACTATACATGCTTATTTTACATGAAGACCAAATTCAGTTAGTTTCTCTTTAGATTACATTTTTGAAAATATGATTCATCATATTCCTGTTATTATAATTATACTTGGGATATGAAACCTAGCGACACCATATAATAACCCAGGGTTATATATACAACCCTACATAGGGTTATATATATATATATGGGGGTATTAACCTAGGGTTATAACTACAAGAATAAATCACTTTGTATTTGGTTCATCGTCTTTATTTTATTTTTTTAATTTATATTATTTTATTTTATTTTTATCAAGTATGAATATATTTCGACGAAAAATTTTCTATTTTATAATAAAAATTTAATAATACTAGAATAAATGGAGGTATAATATATTAATTTATCAATAGTTAAACTCCTCAAACTTAAAGAAGGCATAGAAATTCATGCTGTATGAAATGCTCATTTTTAATGTTTATTCAATTTTGCACTGATTAGCAATACATTTGCTGATTTCAAAGGTCTTATTAGATATTTTTCTGGAACCTAGCAGTTGTCGAAATTTTTTCACAAAGTATGATGTTATTTTAGTAGAATCATTCAAGTTCTTTAAAATTTTACAAAAATAAATAAATAAGTATTTAAATAAGTAAAAAATATAATTTACTCGACAATACATTTATTTTGGTGTTATACTATTATGTTCTGAAGACACTGTTAATACTGACTCATTTGAAAACAATTATTGGATTACTTTATAATGACACAAACAATAACTAAGAATTATTAATGAATAACTGAAGTGCAATCGCACCTAATAGCAGACGTTATGGAGATAAAATCATTATCTTTGTATTCTTACATAAAAAGAATTTCCTCATTTGCTAACTAACAGACAATAGAAGGAATTAAACGATATATTTTTATAATTCCTTATCAATTTAATTCATTTGAACGAAGAAACACTTGGACGTTATAGCTTGTTAAAATACGCCAAGAAACTTTGTATTGGCTTCTTCCTGTTTCCGGAAATAACGTTGTTGTTAAGAAAAGTGACAAACATCCGCAAGCATGTATTTTACCCCAGAAATGAAAACCCCGTGTAGTCTGGTGATAATGTATCCGACATCCGATTGAAATACCGTTTTTTATTGTTTTAATAGGACTGTATGTTATCTACAACTGTTAGCTTTATAGAAATAAAATTGGATGACTTAAGGAGATTCCTGGCATCTTTTGATTTCCTGAGAAACTGGTGGTCATTTTTTTTCATTACCGGATGAATAGATTTACTTAGGCCTACCTACTTCTTATTAACACCATATTACTTTCAAATAGTGTTCATTGAAATGGAATGAATTAAGCTATTAAAGATCAACTAAAAAAATTGTTTTGACTAGAAAAACTAATTTCTGCCTAAAACAGTTTTTGATCTTATGAGTGAACGACCCTTGAAGTAATTTAGTAAGGTCATCTGTGATAGCATGCGGTTCTACTAATGTAGAAAAGTTTAATTTTTTAATGTGATTTCGTAGTACCCATTCATTTTTATCTTATTGAAATAAAGATTATACGACTTAATTCCTAACATATTTTAATTTTAATGGAAACGGTAGTCAGCATTTCAAGACAGGTTTGATATATTTTAAAAGCACCCACTTCTCATTAACACCATAATAATTTCAGATAGTGTGTAGTGCACTATAATGAATTGAGCTATTGAAGTGTCGCGATCATTTAAAAGCAAATCACCGGTAGGATCAGTTTCTGTTAAATCAGTGCTTATTAAACACCCATTGAGATGAGTTAACATGTCTGTCTTCGAAAACATTAAGACTCAACAGTGTAGTGATATTTTATTATTTTAATATTTTAATATTATTGTATAATACCTAGAAAAGTTCTTCATGGAAATAAAAATTGGATAATTTAAAGGTGTTTCCTGACACCTTTTCATTTCCTGTGAAACCGTACTTACAGTTTTTCATTACTGATGAATAGATTTATTTAAACGTATTTACTTCCCATTTTGAACACAATTATTATTTTCAAATCGTGTGCATTGAACTGAAATGAATTAAGCTATTGAAATGTCAGAATCATTCAAAAACAAATCACAGTCTGATATTTTTTTTTTTTAGGTAAGTCTTTTCTTATTAAATATTCTTTAAAATAATTTAGCATGTCTGTCTGTGAAGGTCTAGGGATGCACTAGTGTAAAGGTTTTGGCTGTAATAAGTAGTTCCTACAGAAATCAATGATAATTCCACTTGGAAGAGTGACGTTGATGTAACACTGAGCAATAAAATATTTGTAACCAGTAATTATCGTCTCACGATCTACATCTCGACTTGATCGGAGAAATTAACAATGTCTGAACATGCTGAAAGCAACTAAATGGCTCTACAGTAAAATAAAATAGCTTCCATTTCAAATCCATTATTTTTTTTTTACAGAATATATTCAGTACTCAATCGTTCGATTTCAAGAAATGGCCATTATAGGCTGTATAAAAAACGTTCAAACTGGATAAGGGACCGTAATTGCTATTGACTAAATCTTGGCACAGTAGTTAATGGACCAACTCTGGACAATATTGTTTTAATGTAAGAATGCTTTCATTATACGAAATCATTGTTATATATGTTGTAAATATTTATTTAATATTGGTGAAATCCTAACGTGATATTGGAATTTCTTCCAAATAAGCATAGGTAATTGTTGAAATATTTGAATGTAAGTGAAAGGATTTTTAACAAAATACTTATATTTCTGAATTATTAGCAGTAAGTTGTAAATATTTCCAATGCGAAACTTGAAAATTAATTAATGGTATTATATTTGAGAAAATTGATTTGTTACTTTAAATAAGATAAACTATTTGAAAATAGCAAATTTCGCATTATGAATGATTTCTAATTTAGGATATTAACCAATGTTCTGCTCTCAAAAGGCTAGTTCTATGCGTACGTGTATTATAAATCACGTAGATACACATTGCTACGATTTTTGATCACCGTGTTTTAGAACGGAAAAACGTAGCTTATTTCATCGGAGATATCTCCTTATTTGAATAAAGCTAGAAAAAAACTTTTCGAAAATAACAGAGGCCAAAAAGCACAGTGGTTATTAGCTACGTGACTTACACTACAAAAATCCAGGGAACTAACAATTACAAAATATATTAAATTACTGCTGAAACAGGATCTTGGGAAAGAGAGAGATAGTTTTTAGGCATTGGCCATGTTTGGCCATAATGTTCGAGGAAAATAGCTTACATGGCGAAAGGAACAATGACGTCTTTTGAAGGTTTAATAACTCTTTAATTCTCATTTTCATGCAATAAAAACACTGTAAATTTATACAGCTACTCCGCCAACATGATGGTCTCGAAACACTGAACTTCATTTTTGAACTCCCTGTACTGGTTGCATGGGGAACTTTCATGATGATCTTTAAATATAACAAACTCTCCATTTTAAGGATTATAAAAACTCAAGAAATCTAAGATATATTTTAGATAGAAATTGATTTTCGCAATAATGCAATGTATAAGTACTGTTCTAGATCTAAATAATCTAGTTCTCTAAAAGCTCGAACGTTAGCAATGAATATGGACAAATTACTCAAAAAGCCTTCCATGTAAGCCTCTAAGCCTAAATAAGATTTCTGGGTCCAAAAAGAATTGTTTGATCTGTGGATTACACGCAGGAAATTACGGTAGGTGAAAATTTCTGTTTTGAAAAACCAGTGACATAATATTAAAAATTCTGTAAAAAACATTTAACCACTTAATCGTCGCGCCCAAGACATTCACTGGCTGCAGGCTTCAAGGCTTTTATTCAGAATTGTTTGATTCCCACCAGTTTTATAAAATAGCGTAATTGGTTTTATTCTGATATCATTTTGCTGGTCATTAAATAAGAAGTATATATTTTTTTATCAAAAAAGAGGTGGGAATAATGAATTTGAATTTTTAAAGCGTAATTTAATACGACCATTAAGTGGTTAAGGAGTTCATGAGTTTTATCTATTTTTCATGTGTCATAACTTTTTTTAGATTTATTCAGTTTAAACCTACTTTTTAGAAATTATTTTTTGCATTCTAATTATTATATTTTGAGATTCGTTATAATGCTAATGGTTTAAAACTCATGGAAAAATTGCACCATTAATTAACAAAACAAATTCTAATATAATCGATGTGCACAAACTTAAAGCAACAAAAACTAATTGTTATTTTCAATTTTGAGATTTTTAATGTAAATGCATAACTAAACCATAAAGATAAATCTAGAACCATAGGTTTTAGATTTTAAAGACAAATGTTGAATTATAGAATAAAATATTTTTTAATTATGTAAAATATCACATTAAAAATACAACAACAAATAAAATTTCCATCACATATTTCACAAATAAAGTCTACTCTTATATTGAATGCATTTGTATTACTGAAAATTCAAAACTGAAACTAAAATTTAGCTTTTGTGCCTATATTATTGCTCGCAACAATTACATGGAAATTATTTTTTTTTAAATGGTAAATATTTATTCACTGACATTAAAACAGATCATAAAATATAATAATCAGGCTGTAGGAAAACTTCTGAAGGGTAGGTTTATCGTGTATATATCTGAAGAAAACTATGATATATGAAATAAAGTTTTAAAATTTTGCAGATAAATGTACTGTATGATATACGAACCCTCTTAATTGAAGGATTATCTATTACAGCTCTGTGTATGCTCGTTATCTTTTCTTAAGATAAATAATTCACTATCATGTACGCACTATAGTTAATAAACTTTGAGCAACAATAATGTTTTGAATATGATCACCAAATTTTCTAACTTTCCAACTAATTTTGAAATATTTGGGTTTTTTTTTTTTTCCTTTTTTTCTCCTTATTTTTATTTGAGAGATAAATAGACAGAGCAAAACCAGACTAGTTATGGAAAAGACCAGAAATATTTTTTAAATTCCGCTTGAGTTTGCATAAACGTATAAATGTCTAAATCTGTTCTTTAATTTAATGCTCAATATCAATTTAGATTCAACTTGCATATACTTAAATGTAACATTTATTTTATAAATTATTTAAAAATAGTTAAAGTTATAACTTTTAGAGAGAAAAAAAGGTATTTAACACTGTCTGCAATTCATTTTTCTAAAAGTAAAATGACTCTTTATATGAAATCCATCAGGAAAATGTTTTCATAACAAGTCAATGTATTTCTCCAGTACAAGCATTATTTAAATTATTCAAAAGATGTGTAAGCTGAATAAGAATGCAAAACTGACCTGGTTTTTAAAAGTCGTCCATGACACAAAATAGTACTTATCAAAGTTGCTGATACTCAAAACTTATTAATCTTTGAACTAGTTTTCTATATTTTATTCGCAGTCTAACATCATATATATATATTTTTAATGACTAAAATATATACTATTTGGAAAAGTTTTTTTTTCTTTTTGTCGCATATTTTCATATTAAAGAGATATTTTTAAATTAAAAACTGGATTTACAACTTCCATGGTTTTATATATATAATGTCAAATATATATTAGTATAAATCACATTGTGATTCTACCAGTTTAGCCATCTCCAGTGTCACAAAAAGCAGAACGACTGCCAGTTCCCAAAACTACCATTAGTAAAAAAGTTTATATATATATATATATTATATAAACTTTTTCATTAATGATAGTTTTGGTTCTGGGAGTCATGATAGTCTGGGAATCATCAAAAACTTTTCAGAAATTCCAACATGGGAGCGATCGCAATACGTAAAAACAGTTTAGTAATCAAAGATTGTCTTCGAAAATGCTGTATACCTTTTAACAATATAGTTTTTGTGAAATTAAAATGCTTCAGTCTTTAATCACTTAACTTCGCTTTTTCTATGACTAAATAAATTTATTGCAAAAAGTTGAAGGCTCACAGAACCCCTGTTGTTCGGAACTAAAAGTTCGCTAAACCAATAACATGTGCGAGTTTGCATCTGTGAAAGATCTTCGGCACTGGCCTAATGAACTATAAACACGAGAAAGTTTTCGTTATGAAAACTTTAATGAAGTTGCAAAGACAAGATATATTTCCTCATTTACATCTGTGCATTTGAATTGTAAAGGGATTATACATTTCAATCCAAATGATGTTTGTCTTCAAGCTTTGTATATAGTTCGTTCTCACTATAGCTTATGAGTTATTTATTGCTTGCGATTTTAGCTTTGACCGTAAAGTCAGGGATTAAGATTTCAACCCCCTATATTTTATCAAAATGCAGAGTCATTTAATAAACTTCTAGAGATTTATATCTGGAAATTATTTGTTCTATTGAAGATTTATAGAAAAGCCTTCTTTTGTACACACTCTATCATTTTTTTAACTGTGAAGCATCATTAATGTTGATCCAATACTGATATATTATTAACCAAATTTGCACATAATCAAGCTGATATTAACATGCTCGCAATTTCGATATCGTTAATTTTATATAATCAATATTGTAAAGCAAAAACACGTTCTTAAGTAACGCTGATTTCATGTTGGCGGTATCAACATATCGACAATAAATTTCGCTTTTGCTGCACTTTTTTAAGCACGTGTATACATAGCACAACCTCAATTTTTACACCGTTCATAGAAAAAAGATAATGGTTTAAAATGTATTAAAAAAAATAATAATAATAATAAAACAATATTTTATTTTATAGATTTTTCATGGTTTAAAAAAAAATTGAAGCATGATTTTCTTTAAACTTTTAAACATCGCATAGCTTCAATTTTTACACCGGCCATATGTTCTTTCAAATGCAATTTTTTTTAAACTGCGTCTCAATTTATTGATTTTTTTTTTTTTTTTTTTTTTTTTTTTTTTTTTTTAGAATTTTAAAATAATTTTCATTCCTGATATTTTAAAAAGTCTATTTCTATCGTCCTCAGCCCGATTTCGAAAGATTAACCCGTTCAAATAAAGCAATATAAGTAATTCTGCACTTTTTTCGACTAATATTCCATAACGGGATTAAAACTTCATCAATAAATAAAAGAAATAATAAAATTATATTAATAGAATACAAATTTAACAGACATGTGGCAGAAATGTGCGATTAAACCACTGAAATTATCAGAAACGAAAAGGCTGCTGTAAGCAACAAAACCTTTGGTGATTTTTTCGGCTATTAGCTTCTGCGGGTAATACGGCATTATCGCTTTTAATAAATTTCAATTCTTTATTTGAATACTTTATTCATATTTTTCACATAAAAATTCTTTCTGATATTGTTTAGGAACTCTCTCTCTGCATATGTATATAAAATGAAACCAATTAGAATTTTCAAGTTCATTTAAAAAAATTATCTATATTTGTAACAACTAAATTTTCTTACTAAGCTATTCATCACATCTTCTACATTCTTACGAAAAATCGTCTGAGAAATTTGAAGTTTTAGGAATAAATTCTTCAAAATTCAAATTGTAGAAGAGTTCTGCTCCAGCAATCCTTGTATTAGCTTTCTAAAATTATATAAAATTGAAATATTAATTACTTAAAACTTGTTATTACATGTAATTGTTATTCTATTTTAAAAAAAATGTTTCAAATAATGATAGATTTATCAAGTTTTTCATTTCTGAAAATATATATCTCTGTCGATGACATCATAGACAAGTATGATTTTCAGAATTAATACCATTCCATCCTGTTTTTAGCATTTTATTCCGAAATTCATTTCTTGAATTTGAGAGAAATCTTTGTAATCTTTGAAAAGGCTTGAAATGAAAAAATCTCTGGAAGAAAAAATTCTCCACAGAGAAGATCCCTTCATTCATTATATTTGCATATGTTCTGTTTATTATTATTTATTTATTTATTTATTTAGTCTGAAAGCAATTAAATGAATATCCTGGTTTTTCATGTCTCTACTTAAAAAACAGATCCCACCTTCATTGATCCTCTGCTCAACAGCAAAAGAAATGATTGTTTTATTTTTCCTTCCTTTACCTGACTTTTTTTTTTTCAAACTTTTTATAAATGCAGCAAATATTTATCATTTCCAACTCTTTAGTGTCTAATCCGATCGACACTGCTCTTTTAAACATTTTCTCATTATTATTATTATTATTATTATTATTATTATTATTATTATTTGAAACGCGTGTTATACAATGCATACAACGAAGTTCGTAAAATAGCAACTAAAATGCATAAAAAAACCCACATAAATGGCACAAAAAAAGGGGATGAAAAGAAAAGAAAAGAAATGTTTTTACAAACAAAGCAAGAAAGATACCAAATCGCTCAGAAACTGGTGAATTATTAGGAAGCTTAAAATGCCCCTTTAACTTTTAAGGGTTCCGAAAAGATTGGGGCATAATACAACTTAAAACGTAAAGTGGAGTACATTTATTTTTCCATGATAGCGAATTTAACATAAAAATATACATTTTACATACCCTTTGCCTCACAGGCTTATAAATCAGTGCAGTGAAGGTCAAATTACATTAAATGGACTTTAAAATTTCTACGCCCAGTTAGAGTTTGTGTTTTATTAACTAAAGAAAAGTAGTTTTCTCAGTTAAGAAATAATAATAATAATAATAATAATGCTTGAATTTGTTTGTTCGGTGGTAGCTTTGGTTTGGATTACTTTAAAACTCATTGTTCCATATTGTATTCTTATTATTTTCATGGAAATTCTTTCCTTAAGAGATAGAACCAGTCATTTTTTGACTACCATAGGACAGTGCTTAGCTTTATAAGAATATCGACACTATCGTAACTGTAATTTCCACAGTACTTATTGTAGGATTTTTGTTTTAATCTGAATATTTAACAATGATTAATGAGAAAAAATAGGAAAGAAAAGATAAAATTCCTAAAACATTTCTTTCTCATTCGAAACGTGCATTTGGGAATAAAAAACAAAATACAGGATTAAAAATATTTAATTCTAAAAATTTATATATGTCCATGTTGTCGTGGATGTAAATATACATAGAGGAAAAAAATTGTATAAACTTTACAAAATTCTTGTATATAAAGTTAAAAATTCTAGAATCAAAATGCAATTCTAACTAAAAGGTCTAATATACCTACCATACTTCACTTTTTTAATCTTTCTGAGAAAGCAAATGCAATGATTGATGAGCCAGGAACTCTTCTAATATATTAAACTAACTATACATATTGTTTATAAATTAAGTGAGCTGTATTAAAAAGCAAATTAAAAAAATGATAAAACCAACATTCCTCACTGAATTATACCATTTTGCTATTTCAATAAAAAAAAAAACGATGGGAGATTTCGAGTTTTTTATAATTATTATTTTTTAATCTATCTACAAGATTTTGAATAGATAATCGACTGTTGAAACCTGAGTCATCCAGCATAAATTTTTCACATACGTTTTCAAAAGGAGGAGCGATTAGACTTGAATTTTCATTTTAATCCATTCTTCTGCTTGCAGCAGCGAGTAAAAAGAAAACAGTTGTGAAATATTTTTCATCAAAATTTTCACAAAAAACACCAAGCAACCAACTATTAGATTTGCATATAAATTTTAACCAGATCAAGTTTAAATAACACTACTACTACACTAACACTAATACGAACACACTCTACACTACACTTTAGGCTTCGTATTTTTTTAAAAATGATAGCGCTCTATTAAAATGAAAAGTTTCGCTTTGAATCTTCATAAATGATTCCAAACTCATCTTTAGTACATAAACCAATCATGTTTAAATAAAATAAGTTTCACAGTTTTTTTATATACCTATCTTATAGAATTGTCCTCTTTTAAAGTTTAGTTATTGTCAAATGTTTTATGTCTTGCATGCCCGGTGGATGTAATTTTTTTTTTACACTGATACCCAAAAGAGCATTTTACATTTAATTAGAGATTACGCTTGACCTGAAATTTCAATAATCAAATTAATTAATTATATCTAAATCAAAGGCCGCAATAAAAAATCAGTTTCTTTTTTCCCCTTTAGCTTCTTATAAATGCCAATAGTTTCATTCACAAAGATGGAGGGCGGAGGGGGGTCAAATGCTTACCTTATGATGCATTTTCCTTCTTTAATTACACGTTTTCCTGCATAAATTCTCATGAATTTATTTCATCTGTTCCTTATTGGAAATTATGCTTATCTATAGAAGTAAGCAAAGAAAATAATGGCCAACAGTGCGTCAGCGATTTGAACTGAAGTTATTAATTATTAACTAGATGAATTTTAAATAACTAATTTTATTTGTCATCATAAATTGATCGAAAATGGAGAAAAACCATACTTTGGAAAGGGTTTTAAGGGGGTCTCGGTTATACTTTTGCACATCTGAAAAATTCGTGTCAATGTAAAAAAAATTATTGCATGAATGGGTACTTTGTGCGGTATTTGTGACACAAATGCATTGATTTAAATTTTACACTTTATATGACACAAAGAGTTATGCTATAAAGATTTGTTATTCTTCATTTTAAAAACAAGACTGTGATATTTATTCACTAGACTTTATAAGAAAGCTCAATAAAATTTCCAACAATCGAATTTTAATATTAGCAAATCTACTGATCTAAAATGTTTTCAAAAACTTTTCTTTAAATTTGGTATTTTAAGTTAATACTTGAACTTTATACTTTAGTACATTTAAAAATTATTTCAAATTTATCGGATTTTGAACACATGTAATTCCGACATCAAATGTCAAATATTGTACTGTAAAAAATACTTTTGAGAAATGTTTTAATTATTAAAAATTCTTAAACGGAATTTTTCAGAAAATTAAAATGGCGATTTTTAAATTATGAAAATCTCCAAGACATTCCTGATAGAAAATGTGTTAATGCAATCCATCCAATCCATCGAAAACTTCCCAAACATGCTTCGGGAGAAAATTTACCAACTTCGTCTCTGATTAATGAAATATAAAATAGTCTTTCTTCGTTACCCACTAAATTTTTTAGTAAAAAAAAAGGGAATTGCAAGTAGTATTGTTAGCTAAATAAATACGTGAGGAATGTTCCAACTTTTTTGTAAGCACCAACTTTATTTAGTTTCTGTACATATAGTGCATGTGCTGTAACCGTCTTATGTGATGTGCTTGATTTAGAGTAAATTTTTAAACCACACTATAAGCTTTCTAAAGCTTTTAAAATTAGAAAAATAATGTAAATCTAGTGATGGATACAATACCACGAATATCAATCTGTACGTGAGGAAATCAAACTGTATGTTTATTTATCATTCCGATTGTAAATAAATAAATAAATAAATAAAATAGTATTTTAATAATTGTAAAAATAATTTATCTAGATGTGTATCTTTAACTAGAAATTTTTTTTTCATGTATTGAAGAAAAAAAAAATCCATCCAATAAAATATTAATATTCACATGATATGTGTATAATTTTAATTAATGATATAAATTTCAATAGCTATATATGTATTTATAGAATTTCTGCTTTTTTTCCAGTTTGTGACTCAAATACATTGATTTTGTTTTTAAACTTTATATCTTACAAAGAGGATTTGTTAATTTTCATGTCAAAAACAAGACTGTGATATTTGCTTACTGGACTTCAGTTTTCATTGCGATACACTTACTGTTTCGATTTAGATAATTATACATCTCTAAACATAGTTTTATAACACAATTTAAAAATTTCAAATGCAACAAAGAGTGTTTGTTATTCTCTATTTTACAAACAAAACGGAGATATTAGTTCATTGAAGTGCAGTTTTATTTGTAATCCACTTTAGGATTAAATTTGAATTATACTTTTCTAGCATATTTTTAAATATAATATTGAAATAAAAAAATTTAACATATTAAAAAAGAAGTTTTAAGAAATTAATATAACAATTACATATATTTTCCGGACGATTACAGTTCTAACCCTTCACTGCACGATTTTTTCTATTTTTATGAAAACAAGTATTTGAAATTTATATATCAATCTAACATTTACATTTAAAAAAGGAAAAATAGTAAAATAAAAAATTAAATTTCTAATTTTCAGCTAAAATTTTATATTTTATGGCGTGTACTCTATATACACAATTAGGGTTTTTAAATATTGCATTGCTATATTTTGCAACAAACTGACCTTAAATTAATAAATTTTATCTGCTCAACACTCTGCAATTTTTTTATATTAATATTTTTCAGCATTCAGTAAAAAGTAAATTTTGTCTTAATAACATGATGGATTATTTATTTATTTATGTATTTATTTTTTAAATCCCGAATAACAATTTTTATTTATTTATTTATTTTTTATTTTTTATTTATTTATTTTTATTTATTTATTTATTTATTTGTTTATTTATTTGTCAAATGCAGTATTACATGGACAAAATAAGTGTTATTCCATTCTTTGGACATTTCTTGATCCGGGATACAGATCTTATTGGCCAAATTCATGGCACATATTCAGAATTATAGTGTTTTTAGGTATGTGCCAGATGTGGCACACGTTGGTGCAGTGAAGGGTTAATAAGAAAACAATGCAATTTGAAATTAAATTTGAACATTCGTCTTGAATTAATCAAACGCTTATTTAATTTTAACTTAAGACAAAATTTTTATAAAACAAGAAATTTGTTTTCTTAACTTAAGGAATCTCGTTCAACATTTTCAAACTACTGTTAAAATTTTGAAGGAATTTCCTGTCGTGAAATAATGAAATAAAGCGTCTTTGTTTGTTTTGGAGACGTACCATAAAAATAGAAAATAAAAATAAAAAACGTGCCAGAATTGACGACATATTGTTAATAATAATAATAAATAATAATAATAAATCCTGTCGATTTTTTCCTGTATCTGCTAAATCTCCAAGGCTTCGTCTCTAAAACCGGTTTTACTTTTAAGGTATACAAACAAGCTATCCTAGCTTCATTTAATCCCCAAACATTCTCTTACGTGTAGACGAATAGAAAATCTTGGCACCCCCACTCCACCCTCGGTAGCTTGGGGGCAACAAATCCTCATTCTGTACTCTTATTTTTGTATTATTTATTTTTATTTTCACCATCATTTTGTAGTCCGCTGTGTACTGCAGCACTAGGCATTAAAAACATAAAAAACAGATTACCAGGAGTCGGGATTTACTTCGAACAGGATTTAGATGAAAAGGCGATTATTAGAAACATTTTAAATATCCACGTGACCTTTTCACTTTTCTATCACCAAATCCTTTTTTCGACGAATGCGTGTTCCTTTGGAGAATTTGTAAGCTTAAGGATATGTCGATATCCATAAAGCAATGAAAAGCAATTGTTGTGAAGTTTCCGTTTTAAAGTTCTGTTGTGATGCAGCATCCCCTGTGGGAGAGAGGCTTAATGGAGCAAACATCTGTTATTTCGATGCCTTTAGAACTAACAACGTAAATTCTCTCATTCACTTGTTTCTTATCCAACTTTTTAAGCAAAATCAATATTAAGGACCATAAGCCTTCCTGTAAGCATTTAATTCTTCTAATATTTATTTTATTTTTGAACAAAAATTTAAGTTTATTTGCCTCTCCCAAATTTTAAAACAATAAAAAATAGGAGGGTTTGTATGAAAAACTCTACAACGCGATTACTCTTATAGCGTGATTTCATATCAAACTTTTAAAAAATTTAATATTTCAAAATTAATAATAATTTAATGTTAAAGTATTTTTATCAGTGTTTAATTATATTTATTTTATTTTATGATTTTTTTTTTCAAAAATTTCACAGAAATATTTCTTATGAGAAACTGGCATTTTGTTATCTTATAAAATCTAGGAATTGTCAAATAAGATCGCGTTATTTAAAAAAATTTCATGGTGGATCTTGAAAATTAAAATTAAACACCATTTTCTTTATTCTTGTAATTTTAATTCATACGTTTTAGAGCTAATGGTGCAACTTCTACGATTGGTCTGTTTATTATAAGAATTTTTTAAATGAAAATATTACGAAGTAAAGGAGCCTTTGTAAACGTTTATTTTTCAAGAATTTATTTTTTTGTTTAACCTGCATTTATGTACATTTTTTTATTATTATTACGCAGTTTTAAGAAATGGAATTTTGTTTAATTAAACTGATTTTTTTTTTTTTTTTTTTTTTTTTTTTTTTTTTTCATAAAAGATAAAATATCAAAGGTTTTCAAAAGGAAGAAAATAATCCGAAATTTTTAATTTCATCCATTTAAAAATTTTTTGACTACGATTCCAAAAATTGCAAAGAAAAAATAAATAAAGTGGTCTAAGGAATGAAAAAAAATCCCAAGATTTCGTTAATTTTCCTCTCGTAAAGAAATTTTTTAGCTAGTTTTAAACCTTTATAAACCGATGATGGAAAAATTTAGCATATAAGTTATTTTTATGTAAAAGAAGTGATTAAAAAATGAAAATAATTTAAATATTTTCATTTTATTCTCTTTCCATAAACTTTTAAAATTTTCATTACTTTTCAAGTATATACAATTCTCGCATAAGGAAGACTTTACATGAAACACTATCATTTCATTATATATATATATATATATATATATATATATATATATATATATATATATATATATATATAATAATAATAATTATTGACTACTTTTCAACAATTTTCAACGTTGAAAAAGAGAAAGTCTTGCACAGAAAATAATTATATTTTTTTATTTGAAGAAATAAATACATAGTTAATCAAGAAAATAACATTAATTTAGATTATAGTTTATATTATTTAATTTTTAAAAAAATCTCATTCAAATCTTGAATACTTTTTCATTAAAATAAGCAATAAATTTCAATCAGTAGTTTATTTTAAATTATTTTTTCTTCAAATCTCATAAATCATCACATTTTGCTATCTTATAAAGTTTGACTTTTGTTTCGGAAGCAATTGAGTTGTAAAGTTTCTCTTTGTACAAAAACGATCACATCGAAGATTTTATTAGTAAATTTACTATGAAAAAAAAGAGCTCAGTTTATTTCATTTAAATTGAAAGTTTTTATTATTATTATTATTTTATTTTTTAAATAAAAAAACCACTTATAATTTTTACAAAATGTTAATTGATATATTATAAATAGAAGAAAAATTATATAAACTGATGAGAATACCAAATAATTGGGAAGAAAATAACTAAATTTCGAGGAATCATTTTTTAGTCTTTGTTATTAGTTGAACGCATATTACTGAAATGTTTAGCGGGAATGACTACACATTTATTAAAAGATTGACTTATTTACAGTTTTTATATTGGGTTTGTTTAATAAATAGCTTTGTGCATTGTTCAACAAATAATCATCCATATATAAATAAATGAGATTTCTTTCAAGAGACCTCCCAAACATGGAGGAAGGAGGCGATAATAAATTTTAGAAATGAAGATGCTATTACTCCTTCCTCCTAACATGTTTTATTTCTGTTCCAATCTAAAAATATATTAATATTAGTGCATTAGGATAATATTTGATAGAAAATTAGATAGACAATAGACAATTAGTGGATCCTACTATATTGTATTCGTATCGTGAGGAATATTACAAACGAAAAACACTTATTACATTAATACGAAAAACATTTTCATTACAAACGCTGTGATCATTTGAATAAATGAAGTTTAACTTCTTATATTTATATGCAGTATTTAGTTTACACATTTTAATAGATATAAAAACATTTATTTTTACCTTATCAGTTCAATTAAAATTTTTTATCTCTAATCTGAACACTTAGAACTATTAAAATATTAGCTAACTCGACAAGCCAAATTGTATTAAGGAAAAGGTTAAAAAGTATGTTGTTAAATTTAGAAATGAAATCATTCTTTTTTGTAGAATAACTTTTATAAACTGTTTTAGAAATTAAAAAAAAAACTTTCTCCATTGTTTTGATGAACGCAAAAATATTACCTAAAATTTTATTGTTAGGTTACACAGTAATGTAAAAATGCATTTCTATCATAATCTATGAAATCATACATAATTTGTATAGCGAGAAGCATATTATTATATACGTAAACCTATATCTAGCGTATCCTTCATTTTCTCTTGATCTTCACCTACCTTAAAAATTTTCCACATTCAAACATTTTACAGAACTTGTTACATATATCTGACTATCATGTAATTGAATAGAATAGAAACAAACTCAGCAAAACAAATAGTCAAACATGCCGCAAAACGATATCGATGTCAAGAGAATAACCGCCTTCATCCATGACAGAGGCGGTTTAACTTACAAATATTTTCTTTCTGTAGCCAGAGTTCTTTAATTAAATACATTCAGATTATTTAAAGAAAAAGAAATGCAATTGGTCGCTGGATTCACAACTGAATACAACTCTATATTTTCTATAAATCTCCTTAAATCTTTTAATAAATATTAAGTACATTTGTTTCATGTATTAAAGAATCTTGCGTAATTACCTTGCGTATTAATTACCTCCATTAAATTTAATATGCGTTAATAAATATAGTCATAAGATAGAGGGTGATTTCTCTGCTCTAATTTTGGCAAATTCGTAAATTGCATCGTTTTTTCTGATACTGAGCATCTCACAGGTCAAAGAAGGGAGGATTTTCTTGCGCATTGAAAAATTTCGCCATTTTCTGTCGGGAATGTTGCTTTCAGAGAAGACTTTAAAGGGAAATTGATACAAATTTTGGACAAGAAAAACCATATGAAACTTTACATAGCCATTTTACTTGTGCTCTGCAGGATTCAAAGCCGAGAATTTCAGTTTCAAGCTTCTTTGTTATTAGCATTTAGAATAGCAACGAGTTTGGTGCGAGAGGTACCATGACACTAGTTACCAACACCGATGACGATTTATATTCTTCATCAATCTGTGCATCCTGATCAAGAGAAAAAAATACCTATTTGCACCCGGCTTTAAAATAGTTGTATCATTGCAATCTAGCATGCTGATAAGAGCATTATATTAGGTCTCTAAAACTCAAAAATGATAATATAATAGTTTATATTTTGTGGAAAAAAAATTTCCGGTTTTCTCTACCAATATGATCTATATGCATATTCTTATCACTTTAGTAAATAAATCATACTAATCATAAATACTAACATTATATACGCATTAATATAAAAGTCACATCAATTACGTTCCATCAACCTTTATTCAAAATATACTATAGTCAAATCTTCTTTATGAGTAATGTATCAAAATCTCATTTGCGCATACGACAATATGCACCTGATATGACACACATTTACATATACTTAAAAACAAAAATTCATCAAGTTGTGAAAATTCAGTTTCTGAAAAACCTTGTCTAAACATTAACTGCAATGCGTTGTTTCAAACTGCTGACATAAACACCGATTTTTTATTTCTTTTTTTCTAGCAAGCCAGCTTTAAAAGAAGCATCAAGTACGTGAGCATTGTCGTGTGATCCCCCTCTATAGCCTTTATCTCCAGAATTCAAAATGGAGAGCTACCCCACACACCCTTAATTTTTTTTCTTATGCTCATAACGCATTCACTTCCCCCATCACCCCCTCTTTTGGACTGAAATACATTTTGAATGATGATGATGGCTGGCGGCTACTTTGGGGAGAGGGAGTGGGGGGGTCGTCAAATCGATGCAGACGATAGTTCCCTAAGGGTTTTTATAGGGGTGGGTGTTATAGAACGCTTTTTTTATATATCTCCCCTCCCTAGTTCACAAAATCGATGACTAGTTTCAGAAGCTCTTGGAGGAAGGAAATTAATGAAAGCGCTAATTTTTTGTTATGGGGATTTTAAATTTAAAAAAAAAGATGAGCTCCTCATCATTCTTTTTCGTAAAATATTGCAAAAAATATCGCTTTTTTTTTACCATCCGTCGCTAAAGGGAACATTAATCTCATTTCTGAGAATTAACAAGCCGTTTGTCCACTAAATGCTAAATTTCTCAGATATTCATCACGAATCCTGTTTTTTTCCTTTAAAAAAATCTTATCTCGTCTGTCAATGAGATAATGCCTTCCTCGGTTATGAAGTTTTGTTTTATACTTTTCTTGATAAAATTTTAAACATTTTATCTTTCTTTAAAGCGAGTGTTATTGCAAAAAAGATTATGTAAAGATTGTGGTCATAACTTCAATATTTTTAAAGGTTTAATATTCTCTAAATGTTTTAAATCTTATTTTAATAACAGTTTATCCCATATATAGGAAGAAATATTTTTCATATTTGTCTGGAAATTAATTTTTTTCTATTGCATTTACGAAAAGTGTGCTTTTTATTTAAAGTTCTTTCAAGTATAGAATAAAGAAATACATTGTTGTGCTTCACGGGAATAGTACCAAAATACACTTCTTAAAAAAATAAGAATAAAAATTTGCAGAACTAACTTACTCAAAAGAAATAAATATTATAGGTATATTTATTTATAGGTATAATTCAAAAATGATAATATAATAGTTTATATTTTGTGGAAAAAAATTTCCGGTTTTCTCTACTAATATGATCTATATGCATATTCTTATCACTTTAGTAAATAAATCATACTAATCATAAATACTAACATTATATACGCATTAATATAAAAGTCACATCAATTACGTTCCATCAACCATGCATTAAATACATGCATTAAATACATTTGATATTATAATAGATTTCTCTACAAAACCATTTTTTTTCTTCTCTTTTGTATTCAAAACAGATAATAAGGCTAAATTATTATCTTTAGATAATGTAGAAAAATGAAATGTACGAAGGAGATTTTATGAAAAATAGCTTGATATGTTAAACACGAAATAACCCCAAGTACTCCCTTAAATATGTGTTTATGATGATTTGTTAATTGGTATATTATTATATCTTTATATAATAGGATATAAAGATGTTAAAAAACCTATTTAAGATACTCTAAATTGTGCTTAGAAATAGCGTAAGTTCTATTGACATAAACTCTAAACATATGGGTGGTTCTCTCCAAATAGCGAAAATAAGTGTTATGAGGGAGTGATTGTGAGGTAGTGATGAATTTTAACAAAATGCCATTTACTTTATTACAATTATCTGAATTCAGATTGGGCTTAATCGGCTTTAACTATATCTAAATACTTATAAATCAGTCATACTTAATATTTTTTTAATATTTACCTGTATTCAGTAGAGGCTAATAACGAAGTGAAGAGGCAAAAATCCTACCTCATCACTTTCTCATCAGCCTCTACTAACTACAGATAAATGTTAAAAAACATTAGTTATTACTGCAGCGATTTTTTGCAGTTCCATATATTGACCTTCGATTCATTCTGTTGAGCTGATCCAGAGTATCAGACCAGATAAAGTGATCATTGAGGTTATTTGGGTGAAATAGTCCTCCAGTGTTCGTGTCCGGGATGGCTCAGTTGGAAGAGCATTGGCGGCTTCAGCCAGTACATCCCTGGTTCGAATCCTGGCCCGGATTTTTTTCACCCCTCCTCCCCTCCCCCAAAAAAAATGAAAAAAGGAAAAAGGGAAAAATTTACGTCTGTTATTAGTTATTACTGACTTATAAGTATTTAGATTTAGTTTAAGCCCAGTAATCCTAATTTCAATTCATATAATGGCAAAAATGTAAATGGGCATTTTGTTAAAATTCATCTCTCCCTCATAACTCTTATTATTTATAATATTCTATTTCGAGACTTTGGCCTATTTGAAGAGAATCATCCATATATTTAGATAATTATCCTTTGTTGAAAAAAAAGGATTAATTAGCCACTAAATAACAGAAGAATCAAGTAATCCTTAGATCACCGTTTATAAGTTTTTGATTTATTTATTTACCTTTATCTTTTTAATGCGTTACTAATTTAAAATAGTAAAAAATTCTAAGATTTTTAAAGTATCTCTTAATTTAAGATCCTAAAATAATGCATTAAACACACCTTTAAAAAAACTTTTTTTAAAACCCTTTAAGCTTTGGTGGGTGAATTTCTTCTCGCTTAATTTTAATCCCCAGATGTCACGGTCGCAATAGAATTTTCAAAAGAAGCTTCAATTTACTATCCACACTAAGAAATGCATTTATTTATTTTCAAATAAATTTGATTGCAAATTCTCAGTACCATTGTGACTTTTGGCGATTAAAATTAAGTGGGAAGAAACTCTCCCACATGAGCTTAAAGGGAAATTGGCCTTTCTACACTGCGTTGTCATTTTGTGTTTCGTTTTACTGCCTATTTAAATGCATATTTAAATTTTAAAAAGTCTTTTTATTAAAAAACAAAATAAAAAAATGCATTTAATAAATAATTTCAAAAAGGACCTTTATCAACTACTGTTTTTATAACCGGGTATTTGATTAGCGATGGATTCAGAATCCAGAAAATATAAAGTAATTTTTAAATAGAGCTACAACGTATAACGTCGTATTTTTGATAATATGTTCTCACTGATAATGCACTACGTTACTAGATGTCCTAAAATCATGGGTCTATTTGAAAACTTATATTATTTTATTTATACTTTATTTAAATATTATTTAACAATTTATTTGTAAATGAAAATTTAGTGTTTTCTTAAGCACAGTACAGCAAATCGTTATTTCTATAGCTTTGGGGCACCCGGTATACATAAATATGAGATAATAACTGAAGTCTCTATTGCATATTCTTATAAATGTAAAAGTTTTGTAATTCTCAAATATTTAATTTTTGTTAAGAGTTTTGAAATTTTTCTTTCCTAAGTATGTAGTGTATTTAAAAAAATCTTGCTATTACAACTTCCGTTTCACTTAACCCTTCACTGCACCATGTGCCACATCTGACACGCATGATCACTGTAACTTATGAAGAAGAATCCACAGAATAGAATAACACTTATTTTGTTTATTTCAGATGGCTGCATTTGACAAAAAATTAGAATTTGTTCTTTAAAAAAAAAAAAAAATTGACCAAGCTATTAAGGCAAAATTTACTTTTATAATTTTTACTGAATACTTAAAAAATATTAATATAAAGCAAGTTGCAGAGTGTTAAACAGATAAAATTAAATAACTTAAGCGTACTTAATTTAAAAATACTGCAATATAATATTTAAAACCCTAATTGTGTATATACGGTACAAGCCATAAAATATCAAATTTTAGATGAAAATTTGAAATTATTTTTTTTTTCTATTCTCCCCATTATTAGAATCGATACATAGATTTCAAATGTATCGTACATTAAAGGGTTAAGAAAGATTAAGTTATATTCACATGGCTTTCTAATTTAATTTAAAAAATCGTCTGACAGTGATTTTGTGCAGAATAAACATTGCTTTTTTCATTTAGTCCCACCATATTTTCTTTTCGTTTGAATTATTACTGTGTCGATTTTGTCTATCCAAATTTCAGATTTAAAAGTTTAGTAATTTTGAATGGTTAAAATTTAATGAAGATTTTAAAAAAATATAAATCTGCATCATCAGCATGTTTAAGTTGCTCCCAATCCCAACTTCCATTTGATCTCAGAGAGCTGAAGTTGTGTTCAGACGGCCTTCTCATCTAATTGAAGAAGTTGTTGAGTGGCGTTGATCTTTCACGGGATAAACATCATTGTTTTCTCATTGCGTCTACTGTATTGTTATTCAGTTTAATTTATCACCAAAATCTAACATATTTATCTCTTGGAGGATCCCCATCTACTTCACTATACTAATTGTTTTACTTCTTAAAGAAAAAACTGGATTATCTAAATGCCATTATAATCAAATGCAGTTCAATCTGTCCTAGTATATGTTTGTTAATTTGATATTGAAAAATTTCTTTTTATTATAGGCTTCATTCATTATCTTCTTAAATTAGCCATAGATACAATATCAAAGATTTGCAACAAGAAATAAAATTTTAAATTGGTGTGATAGATTATATTTTATTTACGGTGAATTTCGAATACCATCTTATTATGATTCAAATTTTTTCTTTTTTTTTTCTTTCTTTTTAGTTTCATAATCAGTTTTTATGAAATTAACATGGCGTTTCCGTCTAAGCACAGGAAAATATTACTATTATTATTAAATAGCAGTATATTGTTTACCTCATTATTTTATTTTAGTATTGTTATATAACAATATACGGGAAATCAAACAGATTAAATTCTAATATATTATACAAAATGTGTTTAAATAATAGTCTCCAATTTTGCGATAGTCTCTGTTTTCATGATTTATAACGATTTACATAATAGAGTAATTTTAGATGCTCTGTCACCAAAATGAATTATCTTACTTATTTTAAACATGGGGGTTATCAGATTTTGCGAGCTATCTTCCTTTTGACCATACTACCTGAAAAAATAAAAAGTGCTGAAATAATCTTTAAAAGGGCTGTATCCAGAATTTTCATTTTCGTGTAAAAAGAAGTTTAGCAAGGTGTACAAGGAATATTTTATTTTCGCCTCAAAATAAAAATTTGCTCATTGCTAGGTAACGTTGGTATTTTAGCTAAACCAAGATTTCCTTTTTTTGTATGAACTTTTTTTTTTTTACTTTGTATGACATTATTTAATGAAGAATAGCTTCCATCATCCAAACGCCTGTTTACAGTTTTACGAATTTCACGTTTATAGTCTGCAAAACACTCTATTTAAAGATATTCTTCTTACATTCGTGCTACCAGTAACACTATCGTTAGAAATTTGGAATATAAACAAGCAATTACATAAGTAAATTCAGGTGAGTAGGCAAAGGCGATAATTATACAAAAAAAAGTAGTCAATCTACAATAATGAAGGATATAAACACTCATCAGTTATTCGTTTTTTTCATTTGTTATTAGACTTGTCTAAAACAGCAGTTTTAGACATCCTTTTCTCAAGGACAATCATTGTTAAATTAAAGTTTTCCCTTTGTTTACTGTTTCTACTTTTCTAGAATTTTTTTTTTTTTTTTCATAATAATCAAGAACGAAAAGACACACACCAGACATTAAATATGAAACTTTTGCCGTCACCAACATAATATTATTAAAAATTTTCGTTCCTTTTTTATGTAATGAAATGAGATAATTAAATAAACAATTTTGAAGGCAACCTAACTCAGTAAAAATCATTTCTTAAATCATTTCTCCCATATCCTGTAGTATGTGCGAATTTCTTCTGCATCACTGTGTATGATCTATAGAATTTATACACACCACATGAAACACTTAAAATTGTTTAAATTTAAAAAACATACCACAGCTGAAATCCCACTTTCAGCAACTATCAATTATAGTCAGCTTCTTTTCCGTGACCCTATAAATAAATGATAAATGCTTACCGCTCCATATTCTAGAACAAAAAGTGTTTTTCAGCTTATCAAATTATTTTTTTTAAGTAGCACTGATACTAACCATAAATGATTTTTTATTACGTTATAATATAATGGAATTATTTGTGTGCCCTGTAAATGAACTATAAAATGCTACTTATTCTATATTTATGAAAAAGCATGTTTATTTTCGCTTCAATGCTGTATTTCAGTCACATTTTGTTTTAAATAACGTAACATCAATAAAATTCACCGAAAATGATTACCTCATATAGAACATAATGCCACGGAATTATTTTGTGTGTCCCTGTAAATGAACTATAAATACAGCATACTCCATTTTCGATACCAAGAATTCTATACACCATCTAGGCAATACATGAAATATGCATAGCAACTCGAACATATTTAAAAGAGCTAGAGAAAGGCTAGACGCCGACAGAAAAAAAGCCAGACATACTGAACTCATTGCCGCTTTTCAATTATATCAGAAAGCGTTAAAAAAGATTCGGTCTGGATTCGATTGCAGCGTTATATGACTATCTAAATTTTTAATCTTTTCACTTTCAGTCAAAGATTAAAATTTATGGAAAATAAATTATGTGTACTAAAAAAATAAAAGACTGCCCATAATTATTATTAATATTTTCCGTTTAATTTCTATTTGTACAAATCACAACTGATTTCCGGCATTTCTCCAAAATTAATATCATACATTTATTCGAAAGAAATCGTAAAAAACTTTATTTATTTATCATTTTTTGGACATATTATTCATATTTCAAATCATAAATTCAAAATAGGTTCTGAAAATAAAACATTCAGTTTATTCTAATCGATGCTAATTGGCAGAATTTCTACAATTAAACGCAATCATTTAAAAAATTTGCATTTAATTAATAATGAGGAATTTAGCCATAGTTCAGTTGTTGGCTTTTAGGGAAAACAACCCAGGTTTAGAATATAGTCTTTTAATGACAGCTGTTCAATGCGTCAATTTAAATTCATCTAAACGTGAAGCAAATAAATGGTGTTATGCAAAAGAATGCCATAAATGACCTCTTAACCCTTTCAGAGGCTGTTAATTGCGATTCTCTAGTATTAAATTCACACCAGAATTTTTTTTTTTTTTAACACTAAGAAATTTTAGTTTCACAAAATTTTTCACCAAAGTTATACAAGTAAAATTATATTCAAAATTACTGTTTTGATAAAAACTAAGTTGTATTAATAACATCGTGCCACCCTTAAAGGGGTTAAGGCGGCAATGACTTATTACCATTATTTAAAGTATTTACCATCATTTGTGCTCATCGAACAAGAAAATCTTCACTGAAGTTTTCTGCACCATGAATTCAACAAACATTTTGAAAAGCAATTTATTGAAAATTAAAGAAAATGTTTAAAGATTTTAATTAGTTTTATTTTCTTTTTAATGCTGCACGCTTTCCAATTTTAAATAACTTTTTCAATTTTTTTCATTTTAATACTCAAAAACACTTCATTAAAAAAGATATATATGCATCCATATTTTTAATCCGTAAAACTATTACAGAAAATAAATAAAAACTAGCATAAACCGAATTTTCAATAAAAATTCTGACTTTAATATGCTAATTTGAGGACATTAATAAAACAAAAATATAAACCGAATGCACAGATATGTCTTCATATGTATCAATACTGTCCCTGAGACGCATTGAGAGATTTAAAGAAAAACTGAAAATCTTGGAAAATAGTTATATATTTCTAATAAGAAAAATGCATTTTAATTGCATTATGATGTATTATTTTCATCAATTACCTTTAACCCCTTGTCGACGAGCGACCGGTATGCGTGTTACATAAGATACTCGGAATTCTTATTTATTCTCATCAGTAAATTTTTACTGTAAATTTTGCCTTATTTAATCCAAGAATTTGCCCGATTCAATTAGGCGAAAATTTCTATCTTGAAAAGCCGGTGTTAAAAGATTAAAAATTCTGTAAAAGATCCTTGTCCCGAAAGAGTTACAAAGTATACAAATACGCATTTTATTAAGTCCGTAATTTCGGGTATAAGCCGCAGATCAAACAATTCTTTTTCGACCCAGAATTTTTTAAGAAACAAATATAACTAGTTAGATCGCCGTAAATATTTGTCTTCAATCACTAAATAAGATTTCTGGGTCCAAAAAGAATTGTTTCATCCGCGGCTTATACACCCGAAATTACGGTATACAGCAAAATATTTTAAATTTTAACAAATTCTATACGAGATAGTTATTATTTAAATCAGCTAAATGTTTTCTGAAAATAAGGCAACTTTTTTAAGTTTGTATCTTACTACCTCATTTCAGATAGTATAATTCTGATTTTGATATACTATTTTAGCAATGAATAGACTATTTATGAAAATATAACACAGATATTCTTTTCTAGAATTTGTAATGCTTCTGTGGAAAGTCGAATTTGTCTGGAGATCATTTGAAATTACTGGATATCCATGAAATTTTAACATCTCGAAAATATACTTTAAAATAATCAGAATATTAATCGACTTCAGACTACTTCAACATGAATCAAACCTATTCGTTAAACGTACTTTCAAGGGAAAAAAAAAGATTTTTACGGGAATTTACATATTTAATGTTTTGAAAATCTAACTTGTTTTTAATTTCACTTGTCTTTTTAATAGCTGTCTCCCTGAAACTAATTTTTTTTTCCTTTATTTTTCCAAAAAAGTACATCGGGTGTTTATGTACTATATTTTAAATTTGTTTTACTTATAAATCGGAAATCATTCACATAACATGAAATATTTCGTAAAAACACCTAAAACATATTCTATACCAACACCTTCCATGCAAACTGATAATTACTAATAAAAGTTTTCAGTAAAATAAACTAAATAAAGAAATGAGTCACACTTCGGCTGGACTTTAAGGGAAATATTCTTTGATTTTTGTTATAATGGGTAAACTTTACTGTTCTTAATGATATTAACGAAGTCTTTAAATAAGCTATAAGCTCGTTAAAAAGCTAAAATGCGTTTATATCATGTGAAATGTGAAATGAAATATCAGTAAATTAAATACGAATACAGCAAAATATAATAATGTTAGAAAAATCAAAGACTGTTAGGTTTTCTGTTTAAATTTTTATTTCATATTTTTCATGTCCTTCGATCATATTATCAAAAGATTTTTGAACGAAAGTTAGACTTCACCTAGAAAGACATCGATGAAGGAGTTCTTCCTGACGAAATATACATTCACAGAAAGAATTAGAGAAAAATGAATCATTTGGTTGCTGAGGAAATGTGTGCTAACACTCTCAGCTCACAATAACGGCTCCTCATGCTCTATTTTTTTTCTTTTTTTCAGAAAATTAGAGTTTTGAGAACTATATTTTCAGCAAAAGTTCTTAATGCAACCTCTGCTGTCCTTTTATGCTTTTTTTCTATTACAATGGTATGCAATGCCAGAAAAATTCGTCTCTCATACAGCATTGAAAGAATATTCTTACTTAAAATAGATAAACAAAAAATATATAAAAAATTTAAGACAAGGAAGAAAAGAAACTAAAAACTTCTTTTCTGAATTAAACACAAACAGAACTGCTCAGTTGAAACAACACAGGGATTGTGAGAAAGGATCAACTGAATTAGAGATATTTCCTTCAATTTTTAGATGCTCAGAACGAAGTATCTAATTAGTGTCTGGAATTTATTAGCCAGAGTTCGTAGCTAGAAAAGAATGGCGGCAAAAAACTAGGATGGTCAATAACGATAAATCCCATTAGCGACATGAATGCGTGATCTGATCTTAAACGAATTCCGCAAGCAGCTCGTGTACTTGGGATCGCAGCTAATCGAATCAACAGTCAATTGCGTGATCTCTTGAGAATGGATTGCTCGAGATTGCATTGTGTCAATCGCTTCTTGGGAACGATATAATCTCTTTAATGACGTATTAAAATGTATTCGATACTTTGGTGTAGATCGTAAGAACAATGACTCGTGGGACGATGATCGCATTGATTTGCAATTAACTCGACTAGTTTGTCACCGTAAATTGTAATGAGTAAATTGAAGCTTTTTGTCAGCCTTTAAGAAAAGACAATAGACCTGCCTAGGTTTCCTTATAAACTGCTTAACATTTAATAGGTTTTCTGTCAACCGTTTTTCCAAACATTAAATTGTAAGCGGTTACTATCTACTAGAGCATTTGTATTGTTTTGGAGGAGTTCCAATGATTTGTTGTTTTTTAACCCTTTCACGTATTATCTTTAACAATGGATGTAGTCGAAGAATAACCAACATCTTAATTTTTTTTCATCATTTCCTTCGCCATCGATTTCGTGATTTTCATCGATTGTGTTTATAGTAGAATATTTAATTGCAAAAAAATGGCAACAGGAGTTTAAAAGTCTCCCTTCACTATTACTGCATTGTATTTTTTAATTAACAAAAAAGGATGACTTCAGTATCAGATTGATGTTATCTATGATTTTTCAGGCCTATTAACGTTATAAAGCTATTCATAAAATTTGTGACAATGGAAAAAATAAAGACAGCGTTTTGCGGTTAAAGTTTCTTTAGATTCGTTTTAATAGATGAAACTGTATAGTGATATTACTCAGAAACAGAGCTTTGAAGAGGTTTTGTCTGTTTCCATTTTGTAGCACGCGATTTTTTTTTTTTTTTTTTTTTTTTTTTTTTTTTTTTTAACGCTGGATTGCTATTGTTTTAAATGCTCAAGGAAATGTTGTCGTAAATACTTAGGTGTTTTGACTAATGATTTAATTTTTTCGGTTTATTTAAAAAATTAATTATAAAAGTTTATAAATGTGTTTCTATCACAGATTATTCTTTGCTATAGGTTGGTTAATTAAAATTTCTGAAGCCTCTCTTAGCGCCTGCGAATGTTAAGCTAAAATTATGGACTTAGTGATCCGCATATGACTTTATTATTAACTAGTTCAGTTCGAAGTTATTTGATTAATACATTTAAAGACAATAACTAATTTTGTTAAGCTACCTAATGTTTAAAATTGATTGTTTAGTCTCTTATTTGAAACTTACTGATTAATGAAAGGGAGGATACTGTATTTTTCAAAATCTCGGTAAAAGAAAATTACATTTACTCCAACTTATTTAAAAGCGCAACGATAAACTGTAAATGACATAAAGATTCACACTCATTATTAATTACATTGCACTTCTGTTTATTCTTTTTTTATTTATTATTATTTTTTTGTGTATGTATATGTAACCATTTTTAATAAAAGTTGGGTCAGGGAAATCATGAATTAAAGTTTTGCAACTAATGTATGGTAAACTAACAAAGGTACAGAAGGGCTTGCGTATATGGAGGATATACTTCATAATCTTCACTGAGTCTCTACAAATGTTAAGTTTAAATTATTGAATCATTGAATGGGATATATGTTCATTATTAACTAGTTCAGTTCGAAATTGTCTGATTATTCCGTAGATTTTTTAAAAATTGGTCACTATCTACATAGGGGCATATTAAAAAAAAAAAAAAAGAAAGAAAAAAAAAACATAATATTTTAAGTTGATTAATTAGTCTTATTAGAAATTTACTGGTTAATGATGGTAAGGAACGGGCTCAGAAATATTTTCTTCTGAAGAAATTTGCATTCTTTTATTTTCCTTGTTAGGACATAAAATTTTCGTAATTTAAAAAAAAAGAAATTTTAAAAAATACATCTCTTGTTATTCCGTGGATTTGCTTGGATCTGATGCCGAGTCCACACATATCGAATCGAGCATCTTAACTGCTTGTCCAGTGAGCACTTCGCAGAAGGCGAGTTTAAAATGAAGATATACCTTTTTTCAAACGGGGAGGATTAAGCTTGTTAAATTTCTTGTTCAAAAAACTTGGAAATATAAACTTTATTGCAGGAAAATTTCGTCGTTATAAAATAATGGTCGGTGCTTTAACGCTTTTAGAATAATAGAAGACAAAAAATTATTACATATTAGATATAGTATAATTTAGACTTAATTTGATTAATAGACGTAAAATTTTAATATTATTGATAAATATTTATACAAGAAGAAATGTTGCTTTTTTGAATGAAATTGATTTCTTAAAATTTGACTGAAGTACTAAATACATTTTTAAAGTGTTCGTTTAGAATATATTTTGCATGCGAATTATTTTTTTTAATACTTTAAAAAATAAATTGCGAAAACTTTAAATGAATGAGAAAATTGTTAAATTCGAAAGCATTAATTTGTTTGTTTGTTTTAAAATCTATTATTATTATGGTGCATTACTATTATTATTAAAGAAAAACGATTTTAAACGATATTGATGATGCCAAAATCAAAACTCATGTAACATTATACAACATAATTAGCGTATGTTAAGAAAGAAAAGCTACTTATCTGCTTGTGCATAAAGACAATAATAAAAAAATAGAACTAAAATAATATAATATAAATTTAACTTTGTTTACATTCATAATTACTTCCAAAACTAAAAAACATATTTATACACACTGAAAATCCATGATTTTAATGACAAAAAAAAAAAAAAAAAAAAAAGAACAAGGCAATAAATTTTTCATTTTTATTTAATGATTGACAATTATTAATTTATGAATTTCAATATATTTAATTTCTATATGCAGTTAATATTCATTAATATTTTAGTCACTCTGCGTACCCGGAATTTTGAAAAAAATAAATAATCTGAATTTAATTTTTTTTAGCTTTATTTTGTAACAGAATGCATTTCCTTTCCTCAACTGAATTGTTTCACAAATTGAAGTGATTATTTTTTCCAGTGAATGAATCCTTTTCTTTCGTCTCTGACATTTTTTTTTCAATAATGAAGCATTTATTCTCCTCTCTGACATTTTTTCAATTCCTAACATTATTAGGGATTTACGGTAACCCTCAGACGGATCCCAAAATATGTCGTTTAAACAAAACAATTGCAATCTAATTGTAAAAGTTTGATTTTATTGCACAAACAGGTTAATTTCACTCGATTTTTGTTAAGAATGCATTTTTCTTGGAAATACTTCACTTTAATTTTCATTCTATTCGAAGTCGAAAAGAATAAAATTGATTTTCTCTATTCATTCTGATTTTAAAGTAAGGCGACGCCCTGGATAAACAGATTGCTTCATCACAGCGGCAGATGTTTTCAAGATAATATTCGTTTTATTTAGCTTGATTAAGAATTACATTATTTAATGCGCTACAATTTTATAATTTAATATAATAACAATAATAATAGCGAAACTAGAAATGCATAATCTTTTAATTTTGTCATATGTGATTTATTTGTGTTTTTTATTTTTTAATTTAATTAATTATTTTTTTTTTCTAAAGTTGATGTCCGTGAGAATTAAAGCCATTACCTAATTTCATTTTATACATTTTGAAGACACTCTTCTGCGTATTAATAATTTTAGATTTATTTATTTATTTATATCGTCTTCTTTTGAAACAGAATATGTTTCTTCAACATAATTGTATCACAAAGTTCAGGCGATTTTTTCTTCAAATAAATGAAGCAATATCCATCGTCTGTGATATATATATATTCAATTGTAAATGTACTTTGCTACTATGTACTAAATGTACTAAAATTGCGGCAACCCTCATACAGATCACAATGTCGTCTTGATAAAACATAAGCAGTCTTATGCATAAGTTTTATTTTATGACATAAACGGCTTAGTTATTTCTTCATTAATTTAGCACAATTCTTCTAATTGGTAAGAGAATCATGCGAGTTTTAATTTTCCAAAGAGCCTACACTAGACACTCTTCCTCTAATATTAAACCTATAGGAGCATGCTTTCTAAATTTCTCGCTTGAATTTAATTTTTTATTATATTTTTCTTTATTAATTTATTTTATTTATTTATTTTGCATAAGCAAAAGTACATTATTAATTAACAATGATTAACAATGATTGACAATAATTAACAATAATTAACAACTTGTTAATAACTTGTTAACAATAAGTAACATTATTAATTAACAAGTTAATTAACAGTGTAGTAAAAAATAGTGACAAATTTCGTAATGAATATTTAATAAAAAAATTTTAAGCATATAAAACGATTAAAAAATAATGTAATAAAGTTTTTTATTTAATAATATTATTTTATTTAATTTTTTCTTTATTCTGGATAGGATACCTTAGGTCGATGTTTATTGTTGTGCATTTATGCTTTTTTAATTTTCGTCGCAGATTTTATGAGGAAACTTTCGATTTTGGTACCTGTGCTGAAAATGAAAACATCCTTAGAAAAACTGAAACCTAAATTAAAAAACTAAAAAATAGTTTAAAAAAACAAATATTGAATTGTAAACGGAAAATTTGTAAAACATACATATGAGTTTAACATTAGCGTGCGAGTTCTTTCGCGTGATTAGCATATGTCCTTAACTACTCTCTTAACTCGTAGTGTTGGACGTAAGCAGATTTTTAAAACCGAAAACGAAAGCTGATTTCGACATCTTCCTAGTTTCGTGGAAACGAAATAAAATTCAAAAAATTTAAAAGTAATTAATACATATATAAATATATATGTATAATTATTATATGTGTATAGGAACACATTTCTAAGGAACAAACACACATTTATATATAATGTATATTTGTGCATAAGTTTCAATCAAAATCAAACGAAAATTAATCATACAATTTTTATATATTATTACTTTATTTGAATCAATAATCATATGAAATTATCAAAAGTTAATTAACAATGTAGTAAAAAAATGGTGACAAATTTCGTAATGAATATTTAATTAAAAAATTTTAAGCATGTAAAACGATTAAAAAATAATGTAATAAAAGAAAGGAAATTAATCAATATTACTAATTTAAATACCTTCTAGATTTACCTCAATTTGTGGGAATACATATATGCGGCTCTTTGGAAACAAGAGTGTCACTTTGAAATGCTACGTGAGTAGGGGGGAGGGGAGAGTTGTCCCTTCAAAGAATATGATAAGAAAATATAAGTCATTACAGGTCATATTCTTAAAAAAATACAGAAAAGCGAAAATAACTTGTTAAATTTGAATAAAACTATAAAATTAACATCAAGATAACACTTTAAGTCCAGACACTATTAATTATCAATTTTATTTTCCATTTCATTTCAATATTCTCAAATTGAGACACATTTAACAGTATTCAGTACTTTAGCTAATTTAAAAAGTGTATGTAAGAATAAAAATGTATATATTTCTTATATGAGCACAACAAGACAAAAGTAAATATTTCTTATAGCCCCCTCCCCCCTCATCAAAAAAAACCTTAGCCTTCCCCTGCCCCCTTCTCTAAGTAAGTTTTGAAATGGTGCCCCTATTTGAAATTTCATGAAATTTGAAAATACTAATATTTTTTTTTCCATATTACTTTTAATTTTAAAGTAAAGAGACATGTACCAAGACATCCCAGATAACAAATTGCTTCATAATAGGTACAGATATTTTTAAAAACTGTATTCGTTTGAGTAAAAGTTAAAGCAATTATTTGCCGATTTGTAATTTGAGTATGCAATTTCTATTTATTAATTTTTACGGTACAGTACAATTTAAATCTAAAAATTATTCAAATTTATTTTTTTCTATGTTGCATCGTAACATTATACATTCAACAAACTCAACACAATTGTTTAAGGTACAGGTGTAAATGAAGTATTTTTTTTTCTCTTTTTTAATGTATATATTTTAAAGCTTTAACAATATTATTGATTTACAACAATACCTAAGTTGTATCTCGAGATATGTTGCTCAGACAAAACAATTGCAATCTGATTTGAAACGTTTCAAACTGTTGCATAAGCAGGTTAACTTCACTTTATTTTTGTTAAGAATGCATTTTCTTTGAAAATACTTATCTTTTGTTTTGAAGTCGAAAATAATTTTCAATATAACTGTGTCATTAATTTCATAACATTATGTTTTAGAGTGAATGGAGTGTTTTCTCTCTTAACTCTCTCTCTCTCTTTTTTTATTATTTCTGAACATAAGTAATTTACGAAAACCCTCAGACGAATTCCGAAAACGGTAGCTTGAACAAAATAGTCGCAATCTAATTGCAGAAATTCGATTTTACTGCATAAACAGACTAATTTTTTCTCGATTTTTGTTAAGAAGGCATTTTCTGTGGCAATGTATTTTTTTAAAAAAAATTTATACAAAGTCGATAAGAATAAATTTGATTTCCTCTATTCATACTGATTTTAAAATAAGGAGGCGCTCTGGATAAACAGATTGCTTCATCACAGCTACAAATGTTTTTCAAAATAATATTCAATTTAGCTATCAGGTTACTAGAAACTTCTAATTGTCAAATAGATATTTAATGAAAAACAAATATATTTAATAACATGCATTATCTTTGATTATTTTCGTTTAAAGCATATTACTGTTTTACTCTCGTAATTTGCAACCCTGAGTGTGTTATGCATCCCATTACCATTGAAAGAAAATTTGTGCGAAAGACAAAGATTCGCATAATTTTCCCAAAGAAATTACGATATAATTTGAGATATTAAAACGAATATATTCCCAATAGTTTTTATTTTTCAGTACAATCGTTAGGTTAGTTGGATTCTTTTTTTTTTTTTTTTTTTTTTTTTTTTTTTTTTTTTTTGTCCCGGAACGTTTTTTTAACTTTTATACAGGGTGATTCAGCTCGTCGGTGACAAACTTTAAGGATCGATAGAGCACACCTAGACGAACATTTTTGAATAGGGAATGTAGGGTCCCTGACGCGATGGTAAGGCGCTAGGCGCTTTCGAAAATTTGGGTGCCGAAATTCGAAACGTCATAAAAACTAGGGAAATGGTTAGATTTTCTTGCTTGTTGCGTCGAAATGATTCTGTTTGTTTAGACTTTCTTCAGTACCAATTTGATAAGCGTATCTCTTAAAACATGGATAGGGGGCGCTGCAGACTTTGGAGAGCTAGACAACAACTTTAAGCCCGTTATTTTGATAATTTAACACATGCTCGCCAAAGTTTATACTCTAACTTAAAGTTTGAACCCAAAAGTAGAGCCCTGCAAAAAGCGTAAGAGCCGGAATAAAATGTCAAAGTACAGGGTGGTCGAAACTCGAAGGCTCCTAAGAGATAAACAAACAGATTTCTTGACTTATGGCATGCATTTTCATGATTCTGTTTGCTGGGGCTCTCTGAAACTCAGTTGAACGGTACAAAAAGAAACATCGATAGGGGGCGCTTTGGGCAAAAAACATAATTCGTTGACATTTCGGACGCTAACTGGAAACGGGGCGCTACGATCAGTTAGAAACAAAACAAGAGAGTAATTTACTTATCATAAGAAGCTATTAAAACTGCAGTTTGTTTGTTTTTTTTAACAAACATAGCTGGTTTCAATCATGCACAATGCGCGCAATAAAATTTACATAAGGTGCTTTTTGCTGATTTATGCAAAAGATATCGTACCATATCGATATGCAAAAGATACGTAATGCGTAGACGACAACGCGAGATGACGTAGTTGTATGCGCAGACACGTCTTTTGAGCGTGCGGTACCTACTTAAGCTTCGGGTTACTTGTCTGCAGATCGGTAGTAGGATGGAACGGTACACAAACTCTGAATTGGCTGACATGCATTTGGCGTATGGCGCTGCTGGTTGTAATGGACGAGCCGCTCAGCGGTTGTACGCCGAGCGTTACCCCAACAGGCAAATCCCCTGCCATGCCTTCTTCGCTCGAGTACACCAGAGGTTGTCCACAACGGGATCTTTCGACGGAGGCAGGCCTGAACGGGAGCGATCAGTGAGCACCCCCGACAACGAAGAGGCTGTGCTTAACCTGGTTGAGGACAACCCAGGTCTTAGCACGAGAGATATCGCCAGACATGTTGGCATTTCGGAAGCAACTGCGTGGCGCATCTTACGTTCCCGGAATCTGCACCCCTACCACATCCAGCGGGTGCAGTTGCTCAGAGAGCAGGATTTTGGCCCTCGAGTGGAATTCTCAAGATGGTACTTGGCGATGAGATCCAGGGATCCCCGTTTTGTAAACAGCATTTTGTTTACGGACGAGTCCACCTTCAGCCGGGAGGGAATGTGGAACGCCCACAACAGTCATGTGTGGTGTGATGAAAATCCACATGAAACCAGAAGCCGAGCAGCCCAGGAGCGTTTCTCAGTAAATGTGTGGGCCGGCATTCTGGGGGATTGCCTCATTGGCCCTTATTTGTTACCTGAACGGCTGACAGGTGGAAATTACCTGATTTTCCTGGATCAAGTGCTGCCGCAGCTTCTGGAGGAGGCGCACGTACCCGAAGGTTCGCGTCGCCAGATGTGGTTCCAGCACGATGGAGCTCCGGCCCATTACACGAACGACGTGCGTCTCCATCTAAACGCAAGGTATGGCCAGCGGTGGATCGGGCGTGGGGGTCCAGTTCACTGGCCTGCCCGATCACCAGACCTCACCTGCTTGGATTTCTTCCTTTGGGGTTACCTGAAGGCCGAGGTATACCATACACCTGTCAGCAGTGCTGAAGAACTTGTGGCGCGCATTGTGGCAGCTGCAGGGCAGATCAGAGATACTCCTGGCATTGTTGGAAACACACACTCCTCAATGCGACGGAGGTGCGAAGCCTGCATCATGGCCCAAGGTCGAAATTTCGAGCATCTTCTGTAGTGTTATTTTTTGTAAATAAATTTCCAGTATCATTGATGTTTTTGGTCTAAATTTATTCAGAAGTGTTGAGCAGAGGTAGAAAATGTGTTTTCATTATTACTAACTGATCGTAGCGCCCCGTTTCCAGTTAGCGTCCGAAATGTCAACGAATTATGTTTTTTGCCCAAAGCGCCCCCTATCGATGTTTCTTTTTGTACCGTTCAACTGAGTTTCAGAGAGCCCCAGCAAACAGAATCATGAAAATGCATGCCATAAGTCAAGAAATCTGTTTGTTTATCTCTTAGGAGCCTTCGAGTTTCGACCACCCTGTACTTTGACATTTTATTCCGGCTCTTACGCTTTTTGCAGGGCTCTACTTTTGGGTTCAAACTTTAAGTTAGAGTATAAACTTTGGCGAGCATGTGTTAAATTATCAAAATAACGGGCTTAAAGTTGTTGTCTAGCTCTCCAAAGTCTGCAGTGCCCCCTATCCATGTTTTAAGAGATACGCTTATCAAATTGGTACTGAAGAAAGTCTAAACAAACAGAATCATTTCGACGCAACAAGCAAGAAAATCTAACCATTTCCCTAGTTTTTATGACGTTTCGAATTTCGGCACCCAAATTTTCGAAAGCGCCTAGCGCCTTACCATCGCGTCAGGGACAAAACATTCCCTATTCAAAAATGTTCGTCTAGGTGTGCTCTATCGATCCTTAAAGTTTGTCACCGACGAGCTGAATCACCCTGTATAACTGTATGCAAATAACAGTATTTAACACCTTCAAAGTGAACGTCTTTTTTTTTTTTTTTTTTTTTTTTTTTTACTTTAATGAACGGTTTTTCAAAATAGAAATTTTTGCCTAATTAAATCAATAAAATGCTCTGATTAAATGAGGCAAAATTTGCATTAAAAAGTAATCGGTGGGAATGATCAAGGATTCTAAGCAATTTATGTACCACATATACATGGTGCTCTTGTAGAAGATGATTTTGTTGAATATAACATTGAAGGAGGAATGGGAAAAAATTTGGTATAAATCAAGCACAGTGCTAAAATGAAACACTTATTATTTATTAGTGCAAACAGTAATATCGTTCAAGAAAATTAATTGAAATTGAATTTTGTAGCAGTGAATCTGGAAAATATATCTTAGGCTTTATTAATTTTTGTATTCTATTGTAGAATGTCCCAGAAGACGGAAAAAAGACTATATAGTTAAATTTATGTAGGGACATAAAAAACTGTTATACATTTCGTTTAATATTAATTATTCTTTTGAATACAGGCAAAAGAAAATTTTTCAGAAACAACTTGTACCAATGCGCCAAAATTTGAGAAGATCTTCGTTTTGGTACTGGCAACGTAGATTGATGAGTTTCGCAAAAAAAAAAGTTGTTTCACCATGTTTTTTTTTTTTTTTTTTTTTTTTTTTTTTTTTTTGAGGAGGTGGGGTAAAGGCAATGACTTTAACTACAGGAGGGGAGAAAATCAATAGTTTTTAGGTAGGTCAAGTGGAGTATTGTTTAATTTATATTTTTAAATTCTGAATCGAATGACATTATCTACAAGTCAGTATGATCATTTGCTATAATGTTATAGTCGGTTTTATGAATGCAAGACAAAAATTATACTTCAATGCAGGTGAAGTCGGTTGATAAAACAACAACTGATGGGTATTCACGAAAATCGAGGAAGAACTTCATTTTTGGCTCTAGAAATGTCGATCCGATGAGTTTCCAAAAAATAATGTTGTTTTACTGTGTTTGGGGAAGAAAAACTGTGGCATTTTAACTAAAAAGAAAACTTTTTTAACAGGTAAAGTGGGGTACAATTTATTATGTATTTTTTAATTCTGAACTGAACGACGCCGTTTGCAAGACTATACGATCATTTGTTACAATGTTACGGCAGCTTTTGTGAATACTACGTCAAAAATTACACTTTATGAGAGATCACGATTTTATTACACCTAAACATAATAAAACAACTTATTTTGGAGAGACTCAACGTATCGCCATTTGTAGTATAAAAAACGAAGTTCTTCCCAAACTTTCGGGAATAACCACTCAGTTGCTGCTGGAAAAATCTATTTTACCTGTTGTAAAGAATTTTTTTGGCTTAGTATTTCGCATCTCCTACATTATAGACTCGATTAAATGGTGGAAAAAATGCGCAAATATACCCCAATAAATAGTTGTAGTTATTTGGGTTTATGCTTGTTTACAGCATAAATCATCGAATTATTAGTATTTTTGATTATCCACCTGTTGTTAGCAGTCAGTTATGAATTAAAGACAGTCAGATCTATTGATGGGTAGTATGTAAATTGTGAATTATATGAAATTGAATTATGCCGCTTAAATGTTAATTTGATTGAGGAACTACAGCTTAACCTTCCTACCCTGAATGGGTCTAATCGACTTAGTCCTATAATGCGTTTCATTCGATTCAAACCAGAAAAATTTTCATAAAGTAAATTAAATAAATAACACAAATATTCAAGCTTGATAAGTATATTAAATTGAATTAAATAAAAATTTTGGTGTAAACTATTTTAATCAAGTTTGAGTAAGATTTCAACAGGGTACGAAGGTTAAATAGAAATAAACTTTTAAAACTATAGCACACTAAGTCCCACTATGTCGGAATCGAAAGGGAAAGTAAAAGGATCCGGTTTAGATAGATTTTCGTCTTAACAGGTACATAATCATTCATTAATTGAATTGTAGTCCTTTTTTGCCAGAGCTCTTAATATAATATTTTTTGTTGAATGCAGGTTTCAGTTTTCACATATGTTCAAGAAATAAATTGATATGCATTCTATTATAAAATTACGAAACTAAATACCTTTATTCATATTTTACACAATTTAAGAGAAATTATTAATTTTCCACAGAAATATAAACGGAAATATAAATCTTACGCTTATTTCAAACCGGCAACTTGAACACTCTTAAATATATTTTCGTTTAACTTTTACAGGGCGAATCCGACTTTTAATTTTTTGTTTCTGATTTATTTTTAGAATTTCTGTAATTTTCCGCGACTAAATTACTCAAAGATTACTATTCTGAAATAGTGATACTCAAAATTAAGGACCGAACGCTAAGTCATTTAATTTATACTGTAAAGTGACATTTCCTTTGTCTGCATTAGAGAACTATATAGAATTGTATGTGCTTATTTTTTCCTTTTACAGAATTCTTGAAAAAGGATTCATATAAAAGATTTCTTAAGATTTTTTTGTAGTATTCGGATTTTTCTTATTTGTTTTTTATTTATTTACTGACGAAAATTTCTATATTTTGTTCTTTGTACAAAATAATAAAAATTTAAATTAAAATTAAAATGACCAGTATTAGAAGCAATATATATATATATATATATATTTGTTTAACGTAAGCATATTTAATGTAGTGTGCATGCAATTTTATTGGATTTCTTTCCAAAATCACCAATTGAAATTTATATAAAAAATAAAATAGCATTTACTTATTTTTATAATTTGATGTAAAATTTGAATTAAAATTTAATGTATTTTTTCAATACATTGCTTAAAAAAAGTGTTTAAATCGCAGGCTGGCCTCTCACGAGTTGAGAAATTATAGCTTTCAAAAGTAGAAAGTCCCCATATTGACAGAAAACGTTAGTACCAAACTGATATTGGCGCAATATTCTATAATCTCGGAAGTATTTACACAATTTTTTGGAGTTCTAGATCAGTAATCAGAACCAATTTCTAAAAATAAAAAAGAATACGAAAAATGAATATGTATTCAACACCAACATGCACTGAAAATTTTTCCTATCAAGCACGATTATTGATGAAACATTTGCATTAAGGCTGTTTTCAACTGATTTGCTCAACAAACGCAAAAAGTTAAAAATTCATTTTTTATTGGAAATATATAAAATTGAAAGGTCTGACTATGGATTTAATTTACAATCGAGCTGTGTTTTAAATTTTATGATAATAAATTACCTATCGAGTTATAAGCAGTTTTTATCACGTGGTCACGTGTTTTTTCCCTTCGTTGACTGTTTTTTCTGTTTTCGTCGGAAAAGTTGGTTCAAAAACCAACTTTGGTGGCTTGTTCAGGAAAATCTATTGCGTTTGAAAAAAAAAAAATGAGTACGAGTTTTTCTAACAGAAAAATGTTTTCTAAACTATAACGTCTGCTAGTTTCATGCATTTCTGAACAAATGAAGACTAATGTCACAAAGTTCCCCTTTTTGATGTAAGAACACTCTTAAAACTGAATCAATTTGTAATAATGTTCTAGTACTTCCTATTTGTATTTCATTGTATATTTCGTAATGTGATGCGAAATTTTTAATGTGATATTGCATAAAGTATATGCAACATCACGCTAAACCACCCTAACACTAATATTGTCTAAAATGTAATAGAGGATATTGATACAATACTTGCCCAAAATTATTTTATATTGTGCAGATGTTTTACGAAAGATATTTTTTATATTTATCAGATTTTTACTTTAAATATCACATATTTCAAGCCAATCAAATAAAATATTGGTGAAATACTGGTCCAATATTTTTTCGCTACCTCGGTCGCAGGCCAGATTGACGGCGAACCTTTGATGTTTCTGTCATTTTGTATGCTTAATGACGTGTAACTCAGGATAATGCCCATAAAAATGAAAAAATGAATAAAAAATAAAAGAAAGAAGAAGAAGAATGTTCAATCTCTACCCCGCTAAGGGAAAAAAGTGCGTGTGTACGTGGGGAGGTTAATTCTGAATTGGTATGAGTAGCAAATTTTGCGTTGTCTATTGTAATCGAAAGGGGGCTTGTAAAGCCACTGGTGAAAAAAAGGCTGCGTACGTAAGTGAACAAAAACGCTAGAACTTTTTTTTTTTCATCATCGTATATAAACTTCTACTGGGTTAAATTTAAAGTTCGACCAATTGTTAGAGAGCATTGACTTTCTGTTCACATAAAAATATATACCTTGTAGTGCTTCATTATGTTTAAACTAATTTTTTTTAAGTTTATCTGAACTATGATTTTTATTTCACTTTATAATCTCAAGGACATTGAATAATCTCCGGTTATAAGAATCACGTACCTAAAATACAGTTCAACTCAATCAAGCAACTGATTCGACAAAATGGCAAAATATCAGGATTGGCATTCTGTTCTTTGTCATTAGGTTTATAAATGTGAATGTTGCTTTTATAAGATATTGGCTTATTTAAGGCTATACCATGAATAAAATGTAACCTCTTTCTGACACAGTCATGAAGACATTTTTTATATTAATCAGTACTTTATTAATCAGAATCAATCATAAATTTTGAAATCAGATACGCTTTATTTTCATTTTTTAAAAATGCAATATATCTTCAAAAAACTCTTATCGAATTAAAAAAAAATCATTTTTGAGAGAGCAATAGCTTTTAACACAAAATGAAAAGCATTAATCGCAAACTCAAAAACGGTATTCGATTCCTAATCCCTTCTATAATCATGCCTGTCCCTTTTATCTGTTACATTTAAAAACGAGTTCGTAAAAGTTAAAAAAAAATGTGTTGTTAAGCGGATTTTTTCCCCCTTGAGGATCATCTGAAGAAGCAATTATCATAGCATTAATTTTCTATTTATTTTCTTGAATGTGTATTATATATTTTTCTCACATTTCCCATATCATCGTGTATAATTTTTTCTTATATTAAACTAAAACCAAGAAAATTCTACATTTCGAAAAGGTAGTTATCAGCAAAGTATTATATGACTGTAATTGTTTAATCTAGATGTTTTTTATTGTTTGTTTTAAATAATGGACATTCCAGCTATATCTACCTGTATAAAAAGCTAACATCATTTTGATGTTTTTTTAAACGCTGAGATAAGAGGAGGGTTCAAGAAAACAGGTCTTGAAACCGAAGCTACTCTGTAATTTGCAAATAGATTTAGGAAAATATATTTATAGACTGATATCATTACTTTAACGATAACTTGGGGAACTGATTGGTTTCGGTTAAGAGATCGAGCAGACAAGCCTCATACTTACGTCTGTTTTTTTTTTTTTTTCTGTTTTTCACTTTGGGACATAAATTTTATTTATTTATTTTTCGTCTGATTATGTGTTAAACACATTTCCTTTAAGAAGATGCATCAGTTTTAATAGTTCAGGGTTCATACGCATTAACAGATTCAGGGGGATTTTTGGTGTTTTAGTACCAGAATTATCGCTCTCTATATCTAGAGATAAAAACTTTTTTATTAAATAAGCCAAATATTACTTTACGAAAATTCTACTAATTCTTTAGTTTGATCTAAATTTTTGTCTCAAGTTTGTTCAAAGCTTTCAGCTCAATTATAAGACATTTGTTTATTTGTTTGTTTACATGATTGTGTTGTTGTTTTTAAATCAAAAATAAAATTTGATGTTCCGAAATCAACTTTTAGTTTTAGAACAAACTATTCTGAACGTTCTCAACTTTTATAATTTGAAAAAGATTCTTTACAATAACCTTTCCCTCATTTCCAAGATTTTTTTCTTTTTTAAGCAGAATAATTATTTCAAATTCACTTACATTTTACTTAAGACTGTTATTTTTTTTTTAATCTATGCAACTCAAAAACAAGTTTTGGAATAATACACTGCTAGTCATTAAAATTGCAACACTATGAAAAAGAGAAAATACAAAAAACATATTTATTGTACGTAAACAGTATGGCATGAAAACAAAATAATTAAATGTGTAAGCATTTTGGAGATTAACAAGAGGTGTGAAATTAATAGACACAGCTGCCCCCTCCCCGGCAGCTAAAATGGCCCTCACCTGGTCAGATATGAAGTTGAACTCGACTTAGATGACTGAAACGGGCAACTCATTCCATGCTGCTTCAAGTCAAAGCCACACTTCTATAAACCATATGAACTGGAGAGAGGTGGCGGGACAGTCTCTCAGCAACCCATGACGAAATGTATTCAATAGGTTATAGATCTGGAGACCGTGCAGGCCAGATGAGCAATCAAATACTCCGTGCATCAAGGAAGATGTGTATAAACCTCTTCTTCCTTTCATATAACTCTGATCGTCAGCTCATTCCTTCCTGATGTTGCAATTTTAAATGCTTGCAATGTATTTGCTTAATCATGATAATATTTTTTAAATTTTATATTTTTATATTTTAAGACAGAAACCAAGTCCTGTACATTTTCCAAAGATCCACTTCAATCTTTCATTCTGTTCTAATTATTATTTATTTATTTATATTTATTTTTTATTTGGATTTTTATAATTCAAAAACAGGTTTTCAGTTTTTTTATTATTTTTTTTCAATTATGAAGTGGTACATTTTTTTGTGTTTGTTTTTTAAATTAAAAACAAAGGGTTACTTTTAAGAGATTCTCATCTTACTTTCTTGTGCCTATTATAAAATATTTTCTCTCATAAAATTTTTAAACAAATGTTAGAATAATTTTCTGTTTAATCACGAAATAAAATTATTCTTAACTAAATGAGAAATAAAACTTTTTCTTTCCGAAACTAACTTCTCTTTTTTAGTTTGTTCTTTGTATAACAGAAGAAAGTACTGCAATCGAAAATTTTTGTCTACTTCCGGTTTCGACAGATTTGCGAATTTTAAGAATCAAACGAAAAAAATGTTTATGTAAAATATATGTCAGCCACAATTGTACCTTCCTAAAATGTATCAACTTATGCGCATAGAATTGAACCAAATTCCATGCATATGTTTTTGGTTATGATAAGCAGGAGCTCCCTGAAGCTGAAAAAATTGCGCAGGGAAGAGGCACTGTAGTATCGTTTTTTGTGCCATTTTCATTACTGTACCATCGAAAAGTTGATAGTATGCATTGGATTTAACCAAATTTCATATATATGCTTTTTTCATGGCTTTGACAAGCAGATTCTCTTTGAATTTGAAAATATGGAGAAGGCGGGAGTGCAATAATAATTTTTGTGCAATTTTTCCTATTTGTCGATTTTTCGTAGTTTTGTTGAACATCGGCGACTCATGCAGCGACGGTAACTTCGCATCCTGCTAAATCAACTATTCTCAATCAGTTGACGTACAACAGAATAATAGAAAATATTCATTTTATTAAATACCATGAACTCATTTTTATTCTCGTTAATTGACTGGAGCAGGAATTTAGGATGAAAGTCAAAGTTGGTATAGTATTGGACTAATTAAATACTTTTTGAACAAATAAAATTACTGAGATAGAAGAAAGTTTTGGGATTGGTACATCCAACTAAATTTAAATCTGTATAATCTATATTTAAGCTTATATTATTCAAAAACATGATTTTAAATTATCTCCAAAACCCCGAGGCAATTTTCGCTGATTTTTAAATCAAAGTAAATTTTTTTTTATATCTGAAGTTGTCTATTTCTAAAGGCAATCCAAATCTTTAAAATCTAGTTTTTCATATAAATGTGCACATATTTGTTGACATAGTCAGGGAAAACTTTTTATATGCTTTATATCATGTATTTTCTAAAAACAAAATTCAGCTCGTAGCCACATGTTTAAAAAAGGACTACAACTACGTAATATTTTTGATATTTATGCAATATTTTAAAATTTCTGAAGTTCATTTTTAATATGCGAAAAAGAAATAGGGAAATATGCTGTTTTTTTTTATCCCAGGGAATTTTTTAATTATAATTTCCTGTAAAAGATAAATATCCATAAAATTTCCAGTGTTCAATGGTGATAAATTTACAAAATAAATAAATAAATAAAAATAGACAAAACTATAAATAAACTTAAAAAAATTAAAATGAAAATTAAATAATTATTTTTTTTTCAAAATAATGTTACGTTTGTCAAATACTATATAGAGCTTTAAAATTATGTATACACTTTTATTGTGAGTGCATAAATAATAAAGATTTTGACAATTAAATATAACAGGCAATCCTCTATTTCTAATTGTAATCTGTAAATGGTTACGATTAAAAAGTGACCAATTAAGAAATGTGCTTAAAATTAGCACAAATACCCCACAATAAGAAATTCCGACATGGATTCTCAAATAAGCGTAATATGGAGTATTTTCTATAAAGGAAAAATATTAGATTTTTTTTTATGATACATTGCAGAAAATAGAGTGCACGTCTTCTTAACAAAGCAAAGTTATCCAACTATTTATCACTTTAACACCTACTCTTCTTTTGTCCATGGAATCGATTCCGCTGCATTTAAGTTTTTGCTTTTAGATAAATTGCGAAGTGAAGCAAATTGTTTCGTTAAAAATGCTGAAACTATAATGTAAACAGAATCAACAAATCTAATTCGGCAACCTATATATTTTTAAGGCTTCTTCTGGAGGTCAGATGTAAAATGAGTCAAGTAAAAAAAATAATAAATAAGATTTAATCAGGAGCCGTCAGTATTTTGGATAATAAAGTGTTTATGTATTTATTCATTTATTTTATTTTTTTATTTGTTTAGATAGCGAAAAATGTCCCACAGCAATTTTTATGTTGTTTTTATTGAGCAATGCACATTTTACAGTTATAGAAATTAAAGTTAGTAGAACAAAAAAACAAATATCAATACTTGTTTCCTAATTTATTTCTTATGTTGTTGATTTCCTAATTAAACTGTTTCTTTCGTTATTAGTTTAACTTAGATACCTTTAAAAATTTCCAAACATTTTTAACGAAACTTTTGTCTTTTTTTAGTACAAAAGGGGTAGATTTATCTAATATAGTGTGAAAAGTCAACTCTCTTTCTCTCCCCCTCAAATACATATTCAGGGTTCGCACAACTGTACCACTAAATTTGTACAGTATTTTCAATGTATTTCACTGTAGGAAAAAAAAATGCGAAAATTGTGAATCGAGGCGGTGTTTCCGAATTCTATTTCTTAAAAATTAAATATAAATTTTCTTATCATTAATAGTGGTGCCAGAGTCCTTACAAAATATAAGGAGTGTGCGAACCCTGATATTTCTTTATTCTTTTGAAATGGTATTACACGTAATTTTCAATATCAATTAAAATATATTTTAAATTGCGCTTGTAATATTATATACAAAGTGTCAACACTTAACGATGTCCAAATAATAATTCCAAAACTGCTCGGTACAAATATATAGTTTTAACTACAGAAATGATTTAAATGGGGTAAAGAAGTATTTTAAAAGTGATTTGGGGCAGTAAAATATTTCTTTAAAAATTTCTCAATTTTAATTTTTTTACGGCCCTCATCAATGTTCTCGCTGACATTTGACCAACGTTAGTAATTTGGCGAATTAAATATAAAATCATTCGCCAAATGAAAAAAGTATTAGCAAATAGCTTCGCCATGTAGCACACACAAAAAAAAATATGTTTAATCCTTTAATGTATCCCCTTTTTTCAATATGTTCTAAAATAACCTAAGTTTTTATAGCTGCGACAACGATTGTTATTAATCTAATTTCAACTATCCGCTACAAATATATTAAATACGTATATGTATTAAAAATACTTATACATGCATATGTATGAAAAATAAAAAAGAAAAGAAAGAAAAAGCAAAAATTGAGCACTAGCAATTGGGCGATTCTAATCGGTTGTTTAGTCGCCAAATGAAGAATTTAGTCGCAATATAGCGCAGTGGCGAGCGACAGCGAGAACCCTGGCCCTCGTATACCATAAGTTAAATTTAGCAAAAATGTACTAATACACAAAAAATGAAAAGAAAAAGAAAAAAATGAAAAGCAGAATTCTTCTACGATTAAAACTGATATTGTAATAGCAGGTTAAAGTTAAAGTATTTGTTTCGATGCAAAATAGGGGTCATTTACAAGTTTACTACAAATATTAATCAAGTCAAGTAGTTAATACTGTTAAGTAGTTTTAAAAGTAACAGGTGAAAGTAAAATTAACATTGCAATATAAATTTGAAACACATTTTGATTTTGTCACATTAAAGAAAATTACACTCGTACTCAAAATATAAGTTAAATACTAACTGAATTTTTATTAAATGAAATGATGAAAGGTAACAATAACAGTCCCTTACAAAATTATCTAACCTAAGACTTAATTAATAAAAATTAAAGTTATATTAAAAACTTGCTCGAAGTGACTTCTTTAGCCTGCAATGTAAAAATATACCTGCAAAATAAATCATTCTAATATTTTAAGCAGTTTGTGTACTGTCCCTTGAAGCTTTGCCCAACACATCTCTGTTCAGATGCAGAAAATTGGCATAAGTCATGCATTTCAAAGTTTCAGAGCTCTGTCGATTTTAGAATCAGGAGAATAGGGTTTTTTGTCTTATTTGTTACTGTAAAGTATTTGTTATTGTAAGTAAAAATTTTTACTAAAAATCACTTACAAGAAAGAGGGATCGTATAAAAATTTAAATTTCGTAATTTTTAAAGAAATATTTTTATTGATCGAAAGCACTAATAAAAGAATAATTTACTTCATTTTAAACAATTTTGTAGCTGGAACTGTATGTCTATCACTAACAGTTCAGGAATTATGCATTGGACAACGTTTTAGAGTGGCTATTCTGTATATGCATAAATTTACTCTTTTGTACTATTTTTATGAAACTAAAAATTGAAAATTATAGATAATATTGTAAATTTAGTTTCAACGGCACCATATATATATACATATATATATATATATATATCAGGGTTCGCACAGTTCTACCACTAAATTTTAAGAATATTTTCGAAGTGTTTCACTGCACAAAAACATCGTAAAATCTGTGAATGAAGGTGGGGATTACGGAGGTTGTGGTTTAAAAATTAAATGTAAATTTCCTTATTTTTAATAGTGGTGCCAGAGTCCTTAGAAATTCCAAGGAGTGTGCGAACCTTGTATATATATGTATGTATATATTAATAAAGGAAAATATTTTTTAAAGATGTTTTTAAATTCTTGTTTTTTGTTCAAATTAAGATTTCTCTATTTAATTGCTTCAGTATCTCGTTTTCAGAGTCAAGTAATATGATTTAATGTTTCTTTTGCGCTATTTTTTTTTTTTTTTTTTTTTTTTTTTTTTAGTTTAGATATTTTTTAGAGATTTTAGTAAAAACTTTAAAATGGAAATTGCATACAGTAGTCTTCATTAGAAATTTATAAATCTAAAATAATGGTACTCTAAATTATGTAAGATCTTATAAAGTATAAATCCTTAATCCTTGTTGAAATATTGGAAAGTTATTGAACTCCGGTTAACGAAGTATTTACTTTTCTAATGTACATGTGGTGAAAAATGTGAAAACCAGATGTGTATCAAAATCAAAATATACCGTGACCTTGTTTTTTCGGCAGTATATAGCAAAGATTCAGTTTCTAAATTCCATTGCTGTCATCATTACTGTTAGTTTAGTAAAAAACTTTATATTTTATATTAGCAGTGAGTTATTTCCACCATAGCAGCTGCAAAATTCATTTCAACAAAATTCGATTATGGATAATAATTTCAGATTTTATTTGTGAACTCCTATTTTCAGCAGCGTGGAAGAAAATTCTCTTTCCAAATTCCAGCTGTATTGCTGTTTATTTAATATTTTTAGTTAAATTCTTCATACGAAGAAATTTAGTTTATTACATTAGAAAGTAAATATAATATATACTATTCAAAATCACTCGAATGGATGAATGTGCAGATTTTGTGGTTAATATAAAAGACAGAGAGTCATAAAGATACTTTTTCCTCATACAAAGGATAAGTGAGGAATGAAAATTTTGTACAAATTCCCTACATTCTGTGCTTTTGGAAGATTCTCGATTTTCCCTAGCATTTTATTTATTTATTTTTATTTTTTGTCAGTCTCATAAGAAATAACATTTACTGAAAGATAGTTTTACTGTGGTTTTAACATTTTTTTTCTATTTCAACGCAGTAAGTACATGGAATTATTAGATTAGCTGTTCGTATTTTCGTTTTTTTGCTATCAATTTCGTTGTATTTTCCACTTTTAGAAAAATGTATATCTATTAAATACGGATTTAAAACAGGAACCACGTGTTTTAGTACTACTTTAAATAACTACCGGGTGTCCCAAAAATGACTGATGAACTTTAAAATTCAATAACTTGCAAACGGTGACAGCTATTTAAAAATAATTTGCAGGAGGGTTATGTATAATGTCAGGAGTTTTTTACCGTAATTTTTTATTTTAGTTCTTATTTCAAACAATAGGTGGCGCTGACGGCGATTGAAGGCCAGGTCGACGCTTCACTCAGCACTGATCACCTGGCCTTCAATCGCCGTCAGCGCCGCCTATTGTTTGAAATTCGAACTAAAATAAAAAATTACGGTAAAAAAACTCCTGACATTATACATAACCCTCCTGCAAAAATGTTTTAAATAGCTGTCACCGTTTGCAAGTTATTAAATTTTAAAATTCATCAATCATTTTTGGGACACCCGGTATATTAAACACTTTAAAGAAGCTTTGAATATTATACTTTTCTGGAAAGTTTCTTTGAAACTGGAGCAAAAATACTGTAAAAACTTTTTCGAAACTCAGTTCTCATATAAAATCTTTAATTTGGAAAGTTGGGTTATAAAGCAAGCATTATCTTTTTATGTTAGTGACATTCGAAGGGCATTTCCTTTAATTCCTCACACATGTTAGAAATTAGTCAAAATTTTTTCATTCCTTAATTTTGATTGAAAAACTTTGATGAAATTCAAGCTAAAGGAATCAGCATTTTTCTCCGCGTAAAAAAATCGAGGAAATACTTTACACTAGTTTAGCAAAATTCTGAGGAATAGACTTGTGTTTCAAATTTTTACACTCTTTTTATTCTTCTTTCTCTTCAATAACAGAGTAAATTTGCCTTTTGAAATAAATAAACAAAAAAAGATACATTTTTTTTTCTTTTTTAATACTCTCATTCTATCGCAATTTCTTGGAAAGAGGTAAAAACAATTTATGAGAATCTTCTTTTTCACGTAAACTTGCATGCTAATACTCGTTAGTAGGCGCTTGAACTGTATAAGAATTTATTTCTTTCTTTCAATCACAGTTTGTCTCCAAATTACACTGAAACGAGGTTAAATTTTTTACATGTTAGATATACCTAGGCTATGTAAATTACAAAAATGTTTCAAATAAGGTGAGAATTACGATTATTGATAAAAAAGTCGATCCATCAATTTTCAAAATGTGACACATTTTAAATTAGAAACGATCCATGGATCCCATAATTTACATTTAGAAAACACTTTTCCATACTGTGACAAGTAAAACGGTAAAACAATCTTTTTTTTTACGACCAAAATTTGCCAATTTATGATAAGTTGAATTTAATGAAAGTTTAGAGTTTTCCTGCATTAAAAAGGACAAGCGATTTTTTAATGCGAAAAAAAAAAAAAACTCCAAAATTTCATAAAATTCAAATCATCGTAACTCTGTGAGTTTAGTCGTAGAAGAATGAAAATTTTGATCGTCTTACTTCTGTGAGCATGGAGAAAATTTTTCTAAATATAACTTACAGGACCAAGGTACCATATAAAAAATTAAAATGTTAACATTTAAAAAAAATAGTAGATGCTTTTTCCATCAATAAAATCTTAATACCCCCTTATTTTGAACACTTTTGCAATTTACATTGCTGACGTATCTGCAGTAGTCAAAAATAAAAGCGCATCTATTTTTGGGGGGACATCCTGTATGTTTATGCGTTATAGAAATGTTTCTTTGATTGTAATTAATCTCCTGAGTTATTTAAAAAATGGCTCCTTACCATAACACATAAACATACAAGGTGTTTCAAAAAGTAGACGCTCTTTAATTTTTTATTAAGATTCTTAATGCACAATTAATTTGAAAACCAGCATTTTTCGCAAAATGTTAAAAATATGTTCATATAGAACACAACCAGTAGTAGAAATCATTTAAAGAACGGTGTCGATTTGTATATAGATTCGTTTGAAAATCAAATATCTATCGACATTAATGCTTCTTCCATGAAGGATCACCTTTTCTCTTCGGAGAAGTTCTTTTTAAACCCATTCATGATAATCCTCATCAATACTCTTAAAACCTTTCCGCTAGTTTTCTACGAAGAAAGTCTATACTCTTTTAAGACGCAGCGAAAAATCGGTAGGTAGAAGTCGTAATAAAATAATTTTTTAAGAATGGATGGGAAAAGCTGGAGGGTTAAAGAGAATGTCAACAATGCATATTAATATATCATAAATGCTGGGAAAATGTTTGGTTTAATAATTTCGCAGAATAATAACTTCTCACCCCCTGTCCATCAGACAAAGCATACGCGCTCTTCCCAAAAGTATTGTTTTCTTTGGCATATCTGATTCGGTTCCATATTTCGTGAAACTCTCTTATGTTTCTCTTACTGGCCTTAGTAACAAAATGCATGCTTTTAAAATTCTTCGTGGAAACACGAACATCAAAATGTGCTTCTCAAAATTTCAATCAAATTTGATAATTTTTTTTCAAACATTTCTGGAATACTAAGAATTTACTTTACTTTAATGGGATTAATTCTATTTTTAACGTGCCACATTGAATTAATACGTCAACTGCCATGCACACACTGATTCGTTGTAATTGCAAATCTCGAGATCGTGACTATCTGGAATAGAGCACATTTCTATTACTAAGTATTTTGAACAGATCGTTATTAATTCATGGAATGCCTGTCATGAAATAAAGAAAAGATTACTAGTAAAATTTACTCCATGAGAATTTTGTCAAAACGGATTTTGACGCGGTAATCGTCACAGAAAGCATTTATTCAGAAATATATTCCCCAACAGAAGCGTTGCATGGCAGTCAGTGTGTCAACCTGTAAGTATCATTTATTCTCTATCTTATGGTATTATCATTAATCTGTTTTGCTAAATTTAGGTTTTCTCTATATAAGAGCATGTTAGCATTTTTGTTAATGAGCTGGATAAATAATTGCTGTTTAAACTGCAACTTTCACTGAACTTACCATTTTTAGAGAACTTTTAAGGGAATTTTTTTAATTCTTAACATTGCTTTCAGCATTTAAAGTTAACATCCATACTGAAAACAATCAAACATAATAGAAAAGATAAACCTAAGATGTTATATCACATTCGTGCGATTCTAACAAAATTATCTATCTATTCTAACAAAAATAGCTTCTTATCTGGTTAAAAAAATTTAATTCGAGGAACAGAAGTTTAAATATCAATCAAGACAAATTACGCAAAAAAAATCTTATTTTATATTCTATATTCTATATTGATTAGGAATAATTAGTAGAACGTTTAATTTATTTTATTTATAAAAGGAAACATCTAAATACGTTAACTTGTTCATAGGTTATCGTGACAAATCCGCTGAAAAACTGTGTTTCGTGATAATAGAGCTTAAAGTTTTGCTTTAAGTGCTATCGTTCACCTTTCTACGTTGTTTTTTTTTTTAACGTTTACGCCTCATAAAGCATTTTAAAAAACATTTCTATCGGACCAAATGTACAACATTTTTAAACATTCAAACATTAAAAATATATGCATATATATACACATTTGTTTCGGAATTTTAAATCTTTCAGTTCTCTTTTAATATCATTTAGAAAGTGATGATTATGAAATGTCAATTCAATGAGATGACAGGTGACAGAATTACACAGGTGGAACTTGCCATGTAATTTTCCGCAGAATAGAGGAGTCGTATTTCATTAGGGATCATAATACTGTATGAAACTTTTTAAAACTATATAATAAAATATTTATCATAATTCATCTGCATGTCCTTAAACCAATTAAATTGTTTAGTCTACTTTTTCTGGCTGCTGCAGGATGAGGGAGAAGTGTGATAACCTTCTAGCATATGGTTACGACGGTTTCTACACAGGCATAAAACAAAGCATTTGTAGATTAGTTGACATCATGATTTTTTTAAACACGTTCGTTGCTTTTTGTAAGCATGATTTTTTTTATGATAAATGGGGGGAAAATACTTAACTTGAAAATATCAGCCACATTACCTGATACCTATTCTGGGGTAGAAGTTTTATAACAAATATTCAATCACAAGAATGTCGATAAATATGAGCAGAAAAATTAGTTTAAAATGGGTAGAAGAGACTTGTCAAGAAAATTAATGCAAGATTGGAATAACGAGAAGGAGGGGGAGGTATTTTTTCAGATGGCATAAGAAAGGTTGCCAAAGGTGTGATTTCAGTTGCTTTCGTTTGTTTGGAAGAAGGCAAGAGTTGCATCTCTTTGGAGATTCACATCTTTTATCACGGCGATTCTTCATTTATAAACGAATGCTTCAGTAGAACAAAATATGCCGCCATTCGAAATTAGCGCTGAATTTAAACATTTTATCCTGAAATGGATTGTGCTGCACTACATGAGAGGGCGAGGGAAGGGATAGGATTCTGGGGAAAATTTGCACTTCTATAGTTCTAGACTATAGCAAACCATAAAATTCCAGATCTGTCGGAAAAGGTACAGATTGTCCGCCTCCTATCTATCGGTCCACTATCTAAATTTCTGATTGATCTTTATTTTGGGAAAAGGATACTATAATCACCATATACCATCTGTAAGCAATCTTGCATCTACAGGAAAATAAATGATATTTTAAGTAAAGCAGACTACTTCCTTACATTTTTTTCTTTTTATCATTCAAATCTGACTGCATTTCAATATCATTATTATATTCATCGTGTAAATTTGAAAGTTATGTAAAATTTTATTTGTTCAGTTGAATGAAGATATCGACCTCAGTAAATCGGACAGAAATTGAAAAAAAAATCGATCCTAAAAAAGAAAAATCCGATAAACATGTGAAGAAAAATTAATTGCAAAATTTTTTAAGAAAAAAAATCCATTTCTTTCTGTCTTTTGACGCGCTATCTTGTACTGCACCAACAATATCAAGAATTTTGCTGACGACTGTTTTTAAAAATATATAGAATTCTTTCTTTTGAAAAAAAATGGAGAAAGAAATGTAAATGATAAAAAAAATACTCGTGGATGTTTCATTTCGCAATCAATCGATAAAGGCTGACGCCACTTGTCGCCCCCTTTGCCTCCCCCTTTTTTGCGATTGCGGTGCATTTTGATCACTTTCTCTACGCGGTACGTAAAAGTGATTAGTCTCTGTTCAGCATTTGCATTGGAGGTTTTAAGGGTGGAATAAAAACCCTTAAAGGCTTTAGCCATAGGTTTTTAAAACCCGTTGCTCGGCACATTTCGGACGCCCGATATTGTTTCACAGCTATAGCAGCTGGCGCCTTTTTTTCCATCTGCATGAATATATATAATATTTTTTTCTTTGACGATGTTTTGTTCAGATTTTTTCATACCTTACAATGCTCTTTGTATCGATTCTGCTCCACTGAATGCATCGGATCTTGGTTCAAGCTTTTTTATTATTATTATTATTAGATTTTTTTTAAACTGGGAATCTTCGATTTTCACGTTCGTTTTACACGTACTTTTTCCTTTGCAACTTGTTTTTATCTAGGATTATAAATTCTCTTCGGCTATGGAATCGATTTTTTGGGAAAAAAAGAAGGGGGTGTTTTAATCCCAGGGAAAAAAATGAAAAAAAAAATGAAATTTGGGATAGTCGATAATGAAGAGGGCATAAAGAGATGTAAAAGGTAGGATCGTTGCCGCCCAATTTTATAAGAGTACAAATTTTGCTGATAAGAATTAAATGGGTTTTATTTTGAATATCGATTTAAGTATGGGTTTTGAACGAAATCTATTATATATTTTTTTTAACCATTAAGTTTGTAACAGCTTTGCAATATTAACAAATTACATAGCGAAATTGCTTTTGCTTCTCTTCAAAGTTGCGGTAGAACAAATGAAAATTCTATACGCAACCGATTACCATAGAAAATATTAAGATCTATAACTCGAAAAAACCATTTGTTTTAAAAATTCAATGATTATTTATCTGCTCCCAATCTTTTAAATTCTTTTTCTCGCTCCTCAAAGATCGTCCTTCAATTGCTAAGATATACTTAAATCTTTTCTGCTTCGTATAAGAATTTAAACTTTAGTTGTGGTTACTGAGAAGATGCTATTTTTATCAGTTTCTGAAAATCTCATTAAAAGTATACCTTATTGGGATTTAGACGTTTGAAATTTTGCAAACCGATTTGTGTTCGGACATTTTGAAAACATGCATTTTTGGTGATGTACATAAATATTATGTACTTTGTTTTGTGTGTGTTTCTGAGCATAAGACACCTCTAAGTCACAAATAAATCTAAAATGTAGATTTTTATACACATTATTATTAGTGTCTGCCTTTATATAAAAATTTAAAATGTCAGTAATTAAATTTAAAATTTTACTCTTTTATATACAATTTGCCCATTTTGAATGCATTTTAACACTACTATGTAGAAAAGTGTTGAAAAATTCTAAAAACTTACAAAGTAATTAAGATATAAAATCTTATGCCGGATTAAAAGCCACCAATTACAGAAAAATTCTTAATTCTTCTCAATAAAATCTTATTGCAAGTATCATTTTGTAGTTTAATTTATATGTTCTCAAAATTCAGTGCTAAATCTATAGTTCAGAATATTCCGTCGTTAAAATTTCGTTTTATAATTTTATCATTCTGAACATTCATTTGATGAAAAGATCATTTTTTAAAATCTCTATATCTGAATGCTCACTCCTTACCATTTTACAAGTTCTAAATATTTGTTTGTTGTAAAAATCACTTTATAAATCTCTCGTTTTTAACGAAATTAATTTGTTGTGAAAACAGTTTTATAAATATTTAACTCTGGAAATCCATTTGTTGTAAATTTTATTTTTTAAATCTAAAGAACTAACATCCACTAATAATAAAATGTCATTTTATAAATCTCTAACTCTGAACATTCATTTTTTGTAAAAAATTTTTTATATATATTTTTAATTCTTTAATGTTATAATTTTACGTTACCATTTTATGAATTTGTAGCTATAAATATGCATTTGTTGCAAAAATCATTTAAAAAATCTATAGATCTAAACATTCACTCGTTATAAAAATCTCACGCACATATTAAATATATTATATTTTAAAATTTCTTATATATTTAATTCTGAATGTTTATAATTTAAGTAAAGTATCTGAAAAAAAAATCATTTTGTGAAATTAATCTTAGCAATGCGGTTTAACCCTTTAATACAGAGAATTTATTTTTGTCTCTCTCTCTCTCTCTGTGTGTGTGTGTGTGTGTGTGTGTGTGTATATATGTGTGTGTTGGTATGTCTTGTTATTTTATTGAACAATATTTATTTATTATTCCTATTGAAAGCTTACAAAATAATGAATTTAACTATATACATACATCTATTTAAAACTCACAATTATACCTACGTAGACATGTGTTATCGTCTATTTTTTGCTTTCACTTTGCGATTATATATTTTCTATGAACATAGAAATTTACACACTTGGAATCCACAAATCCTTGCATACAATATATGCGTGTGAATGCAATAAAAAATAATAGATAAATTAATTATGCATAGACATATATTTTGATTATAAAATGATAAAGAAATGTTAATAATTCATTTTAAAAATAAATTGATATAAATCATTCTTTTCGAAAATAATAATTTGATATAAAAATTGTGCAGATAAATGTATCTGTTTCTTAATAAAGTTAATTATACATCCATTACTATTTATGCTCTCATTATCTATTTTATATATCACCACAATCATTTAAATTTGTCTTACACGTCCGAAAAGTTTCTAAAATGTGAAATTTTAATGATTCAAAATTTAAAATAATTTTAAATATCGTATTTTTTATTCTTTTTTTTTAAAGGCTACAGAAGTTTTTAACACAGAAAAGGAGTAAATACAAATATTCTAAATATACATAGAACATTAAATAAATTGTTATTTATTGACTAATTTAAATAAATGTAATAGTAATAATAATTCACATTAACAAATTTATAAACATAAAAAAGTGTTTTTCTTATAAAACTAATTATACATCCATAAGTGCTTATGATTTAATTTTGTTTATTGTACTCCTGCTTTTTATCATATTGTAAAATTGAAGTAAATTTAATATAACTGGCACCATTTGAAAAATTGTACAATCTTTATTTTAAAGAATCATGAGCGAAAAATGTTAAAATAGAATATTTTTCTCCATGAAATACAATTCTAGAACATCCACCGATCTATAAAATAAATTTTTATTCTTTTTTCCCATTGGAAAATAATCTTAACTGAACCAGGACACAATTAATTTAATATGAAATAAAATAGCGCGAGAAAGAAAGATTAACTAACTTAACAGTATTCTTCCTAATTAAGTGAGACAGCATAAACATAGCCTTGTTCATAAAAGAGAGATTCAAAGGCTTCTCTCATATATCTCAAAACGAAGAAGATGTACTGTACTTGAATAATGGTAATCAACAAATTGTGAGTTTTTTGTTATTGCACTTATGCGATTTTTTTTCGTGTTCAACACATGTTAATTATGTATTTATTTTCCTGTGCACCTTTTTCCGAAGTGACCAAATTTCTCAAGTTGATTGCAAAGTTTTATTTTCCTCTGATATTCATTAAGTTTAAAAATCTCAAAATATTTAGATACTTTTCAATTTGCAATAAAACTTAAAAAAAAAAAAAAAAAAAAAAAAAAAAAAAAAAAAAAAAAAGACGGTTTTTTGTGAATTTTGCACACATGTTACGTTTCAATGAAAACTTCCATAGCAGATAATGTCCCAAGGCAACAGCTGATGCAGTATTAATCACCATATAGACTTAAATTGATTCCACATAATTTTTCAATATGCAATCACGAATAAATTCGGTTAAAAGATAATGGGCAGATCGCCTTTTATATTTTACATCGAATGGACTCTTTATGTATTTTTTCACTATACTGAATCACCGTCATTCATTTTGTCAAAAATAAATGCACAACAAAAAAATATTTTTTTAAATGTTGCTTGAATTTTCTCTGTCTTTTTCAGCAATAAAAATACATAGAGAGAAAACGACTAATTTTAATAAAAAACTGCAAACAAAAAGAATAATACTAGAGAAGTTAGAAAGAAAGATACTAGCTAAATTAAAGTATTTTAAAAATGTATAAAAAAATTGTTTTACTGGCAGAATTTTATTTACGCACCTGAATGTCTCACAATAACGAATATTTATATTTGCCCAAACACCCCACCGGAATGTTTCATTAAAATTAACAAATGAGACATATTTTTAATAGTTTTCAAGAGATCAAATCTGTTGCTAAATGAAAATGATTATTGAAAACAACTATTTAAGAAAATTGCTTTACTGACAGTTTTGTTTAATTCGTCTGCTGAAAATGGTACTTAAAAGCTATAAATAGCTGTAAAATAGCTATATTTAATGCAGTCTGTATTTATCTGTATTTTCAAGATAAGATCCCTTAACTCCTGGTTTTAATCAGAGTGCTAACAACCAGTGCTTTTCAATATGGTTCATCCTTTTGTATTTAACAAATTTAAGTGATTAATTTTTTGTCTGATATTTCTAAGCAGAAAAGAAATAATAGTTCTGAAGTTGAATTATATATAAAAAAATAAAAGTAATGGAAAGAAAAAAAATATTGCACATACAGCAATATCAAGGATAATTAATTTTGAGGCTCCAGAGTTTTCTGCTTTTGCTGTGACAGTGGTTGCGCATATGTTAGCCTTATTTAGAAGAAAAGAATCCTACAAAACACGATGCATTATCTGTCTGTTGTATTATAAAATTAATAATTAAATCAGCTACATTTACTGAATAGGAAATAATTATGCCTATCGTTAATAACAAAATTCTGTACGCAGCTATACTCAACCTACGCGCGGCGGGCCACAGACCGCATGTCGCCCGACGACCTTTTATGTGTGGCTAGAAACACATAATCATTAACGAATATTTATGCGATTCATTGAGATGCACATAAAAATATAGGGGAAGATGGGGATACTTGAGCCATTTTTTAAATTTTAATTTTTTAAAATTTTTTAGAATTTCTTAGAACAAAATAAAATATTGAAAATGAAAATTTGATATTTTTTCTTCAATTGAAAACCACTTTCAATTAATTTTGAACTATTTTTCTATGTCTAATAAATTTTTACTTTTTCTTTTACATTGTGGCTCAAGTATCCCCATGGAGGGGATACTTGAGCCAGATGTCACATTCGCACCAGTATTTTGCAAAGAAAAAAACCGATTTACAATATACGCGAAAAAATGCATCAAACCTTTTTCAAATAAATTTGGTCGAATTTTCTGGTGTCGTTGTGACATTTCAGAATTAAAATTTTGTGGTAGAAAATTCTACCAGCAGAGCTCAAAGGGTTAATCACCATACTTTAAAAATGGTACCAAGGTATATGATTTCTTTTTTACATGTTCAGAACTATAAATATGTTACCATGTTGCCAGTTTTAGAAAGAAAAATTGAACAACTGTAGAGATAAAGGGGGTGGCTCAAGTATCCCCTATGCTCAAGTATCCCCACTCTCCCCTACATAAAATTTTAAGCATTGTTTTATATATTTTCATGGGAAGCCATTACCTTAATCAATACTACAGTGATGCATATAATTTTTAATCTTCAACATTAATCAAAATCATTACAAATTAAGTTTGCACTGTATATTTATACAATTTAAAAAAATCATAGAACAAAGGATTGATCTATAAGAGAAAATTTCCTTTTTCTCTGTAGAACGCGAAAATTCTGCATTGTTATAATACAACGTTTTATACTTATATAGATAATAGTGCTTTTTAAGGCTGAACATTTGTCTTGGAAAATAAATGAGTACTGAAAACAAGTTACAGTGCTATTCTAACCAGCAAACTTTGCAGCATATTTCTACAGAATTTTTCAATAGAAATCTACGACGAAGTTTATAATTTGGAAAGAGAGGTGTTAAATTTTTTGGCAATACTTCTTCCTCTACAAACATTCAACGTTCAATTCTTTTGATAACATTAACCTTGTTATTTTGTATTGTTATACTTATTACTAGAAGATAGCCCGTCAAGATGACGTGTTTCCATTTTTAAAAGGATGATAAAACATTACAACAACTTTGGTCAATCATAGACACTTTAGGCTTAAACAACTTTGAAAAATACAAAGATTGAACATGAGAAAAAAAATCTAAAAAAATTAATAGAAATCTGCATTTAAAACTATAACAAAACTATCTGGTGGATGGGGAGGGATTGTAATGAACAAATGGTAAATGCATAAATTTTAAAAGAATAAAGTAAGGTAAAATATCAATTGTGAAACTACAGCCAAAAAATATTTTAAAATACAGAGAGAAAATAATAAAAATATTCAAAATGTATAAAAATTTTTCCCATTTTGGCTATTTCCAGACGAATATGAGAGGGTAGCCAAATTATTAATTGAATGGGTAAAATAATGGCATAGAATATGCAGCTAATGAATTTCACTCACAAAATTACAGTAATTATTTCACAAAAACATGCAATTTAACACGCGTTAATAATGCAAAACATGCACTAATAATGCTATTTTAAAACATTTGTGAATTAACTATTTTATACCATTAGCTAATACTTAAAAGGAAATATTTTATAAGATCGAAAACAAATGTCAACTAAACAATCGTGATTCGTTATGTGACAATGAAGTCATTCACGGCTGTAAAAAATAAATAAAAAAATAAAAATAAAAAATAAAAAAATAAAGCAACACGAATATAAAAATTCTAACAATACTGTATTTAAAACGCACCTTTGCTTTTCTTAAATAAAAAGTTTTAATTAAACACCGTTAAAAATTTGACTGTTTTGCTGCATCGTCATTACACAGCTTTTATAGAAAATGATTACTTTACCGTATTACACTGTTAAAAATTTGACCCATTTGTTGCAGTGTCACTCCACAGCTTTTATAGAATATTTCTTTTATGACCAATGAGAATGCTCCATAACACAACAAAGTAATCGTTTTCTATAAAAGCGATGGAGTGATGCTGCAGCAAATGAGTCAAATTTTTAACAGTGTGAATATTGTGTTTGAAATAGGGAAAAGATTTCAAAGCACAGTAAAATGTAGTGACGTCATTTACAGCTCAAACTGTAAATCTGACAAATGAGAACGCTCCATTACGACTCTGGAACGTTTGCATTGGACAAAAAATTGATAGCCTTTAAAATCGGAGATAACTTTTCACAATGTAATATGTAATTGGTCACAATAAGTGTTTTTTCTCGTTGATGGGTTGACCCCGGAATCGTTATACACGGAGGGATTTTATATATATATGTTATTTTAATTACTCTTTTCTAACCCATTTATAAGTATGTTGCGGCCCATCTGTAGTCGGAAAGTGCGGAGCGCTAGAAAAAAAAAAAACAAGTTGGAAATTGCACGTGAAGCGTAGCAAACGAGGTGCGTTCGTACGATAACGAAGTTTTAAAAATATTACTCTTATATCTCAATCTCATAAAATTGTAAATAGTGAATTACAATTAAAACGCTCATCAAGCAATGTTTTCCCTATACCATTATGTAATGGAATACTTTTGTGTGGCCTTGTAAATCAATAACAAATGTTCTTTGCATCACAAATTATGTAAAATGTATATTATAATGTGTACTTTATAGTTCCATATAAATTTTATTAAGTTCGAATGAGTGCAACACCATTAAAATGCATTTGAAACATTTTCCCCCATTGACCTTAATGTAACGGAATACTTTTGATTGTCCCTGTAATTGATCTATGCATCCGATTTTCATAAAATCTGAAATAACTCGACAAAATTATGTAATAACTATGTATTTTAAATTTCAAACGTATAAAATACATTTGAAACTTTTTCCCCATTGACTATAATGTAATTGAATGCTTTTGATTGCCCCTGTAATTGATCTATGCACCCGATTATCAAAAAATTTGAAATAACTCGACAAAATTATGTAATAACTGTGTATTTTAAATTTCAAACGATTAAAATGCATTTGAAACTTTTTTCCCCATTGACCGTAATGTAACGGAATACTTTTGATTGCCCCTGTAATTGATCTATGCATCCGATTTTCATAAAATTTGAAATGACTCGACAAAATTATGTAATAATTATGTATTTTAAATTTTAAACGATTCGGTTGGGTAGTTTTTGCGTTGTTATATGCGGACGGACAGACAGACAGACAGACAGACGGACAGACAGACGGACAGACAGACAGACGGACGGACTGAGCGACAACAATAGGTGCTACGTATTTACATAATTACGAACGCACCTAAAAAGAAAAGAAAAGAAAAGAAAGGTTGAGCATGGCTTATCTATAGTAACAGGAATAAGACACGAATTGAATTTATGCTTTAGCGAGCAAGGTCTATATTTTAAAGGTAACGTGATATTTTCAAAATTCATCATACTCGAAAACAGTGTTTCATCTTGTTTTAAAATAAAAGAGAATGTTTAAAGGATGAAAAAATTACTTGACTTATTTATTTTTAAATTGTATTACAACAGTTATTCCTGGTTGTAGACTTCAAATGTTTTCTTTCGTGAATTCTTTTAAATTTGGACTTCTTCCAATATTTCAGTTGAATGGAATTTCTTTCGTCTAGTCCGCATTTTTTACGATGTAAATTGATTAAAATTTTAGTCGTTACTTCCTTATTTGTTTCTGAAGGGATGTACGTTTCTGAAACAAAAATACGTCACTACGTTTTAAAAATTATTTGTACTGTATGTAAGTATATCAAAATAGATAACTATTTACTTAGGCGGTCCTTATGTGCATAAAATTTATTTATTATTTTTAAAATAATGTTAGATGCCCTTGTTTGCTTCAATATATTATAAAATTATGTTTGTAAAATCTGAGCTTATTTGAACATCAAGAATACGTGCCTGTTCAAAGTTGAATGTTAAAAATTCTTTAGATTTTCATAAATTTTTATCTTCAGTTTTGATGACGCACGTGTTTTTCATGTCCAAAAGAGCACAGTATACCCACAATTGATTTTAATGTATTGAAACAAATCCATAAGAAGTTTGAAAATTGGATTTTTTTTCTATGCAAATAAGAAATGTTTGTTTAAATTCTTTTTAAAGTATAAAGATTTTTTTAATTAATAAAAAAATATATCAGTTTAAAAATGGAGAATTTTATTGTTTAACATACATACTTCAGAGTACCAAAATTTACTTTACTGTGCCTTTTAATAAAACTGTTATATTATTACAAAAGTTTGGTATACTTTCATGATTTATGCGAAATTTGTATCATCGCATATCAGCTTTACAGCTTTAGAATTTAAAAGAACTTGAGGATTATTTTATTTTTTTAAATCTTTTTTTAAGAGTCTTCTATCCCGAGTGTACAGACATCAGCATTTAATGACTCAATGTACTTTTTTTTCAGAATATTTTGCTTATATCACCATAAAATTACATAGTACATTCACGTATACAGGAAGATTCATAAAGAAGAGGCCAATAGAAAATTTCCCTTTAATATTGCCCCTAGACACATACTGTTAATAGTAAAGTTCCATTAAAAAGTGCAAAATAGGATGATATAATTTGAGTTCCCCTGGAATATTTATTTTTAAAAAATACACAAATTAAATATTTATGCGGTCCCCGTAAGGTAAAATTTCCAATTCAACTTTTAAAAAAATCTTCCTTTTTATGCTATCAATTCTCAAGTAAATATTTTCATTTCCAAAAAAAAAAAAAAAAAAAAACAATTCTTACAGACAAACGTAATAAATTAATATTAAAATTAGTATATCTCTTGCCTACATAAATTCAGATACGCAGCTAAAAATGTTTATTTGACAAGTGGCAGGATCCTAAAGAATGACATTTCGGTTTGAGAAAACGAAATAATACTCTATAAAAAAAACTACTATGAAATGTTTCTGAAAAACAATGGCAGCAAAAGAAACCTTGTTTTTCTAAATGTTTCTTTCAATCTGTTAAATATGTTAGTTTTTGTGGTTTCTAAAGGTAAAAAGCTATTTTCGGAATCGCGGATAATTCGGAAGTGATAATTGTATATTTTTGTGGGTGGTTATATTATATTTTAGTAGATTAAGAAACATATGTCTCTTTTTTTACAGTGTATGCTGCTTTTAATTTACTTTTATTTTTTTAAAAAAATCAGCTCTGATTTTTAAAAAAATATTTTCAGTTTTTATTCGGGCACTCTCACTAAATTTATTATAATAGCCATAAAATCTATCACAAGACAGGCACAACATTTTTCAATTAATGTAATTTCCCGCGTATACGCTGTGGCTTAGTTAAGTCTTTTTCAAACCGGAAATTTTATTGAAAAAACAAAGTCAAGTGGCCAAGCAGGAGTAAGTCACATTTTATTTAAAATAAATTCTGGTAGGAAATTGAGTTACACGGGGTAAGGCGTATACCAGCGAAATTACGGAAATGTTTTAAATAAAGGCATAAGATTTCTGACTTTCGTTTTTGTTCTTGATTACTTTCTGTATTTTTCCTTTTCTTACTTTTTACTCGTTCGATGTACATAATTTTGCAGCTGTTGTTTAAATTTATTCTTTAACAAATCTACTGCCATAATTCAATTCCTTTTGAGTGCAGATTATAATACTTTTATATTATATGTGTGTATAATATGTGCTTAATTTTTCTAACCTGAAATACTCACATGAATTGTCAAAATGCAAAAGTCGCTTATACGGGTCACTCGATAATAAAATATAACTTTTATAAACTCTAAAATATAAATTAAACTGCAAATAATGTTATTTTTGCCTCATGTTTGAATCAATCCTCCTTTTATAACCACTTAAATTGTTAATATTTTTGAAAAAACTTTCAAATAATGCCAATTTTTGCGTCTTTTGCAAAATTTTCAATTTTTAAATTTTTTATCTTTTTTCAAAACAGAAGTTTTTGCCTAATTGATTCAGAAAAATGCTCGGATTAAATAATGAAAAATTTGTAATAAAAATTTACTGGCGAGAATAATAAATCATATTTTGAAATCATTTGCCCGTACGTGGTACGGTCAAGTTTTGTGTCAAGCCAGAACTTTTGTGTCGGGCCTTTTTCACTGATTTCTGTACGGGCCGAGCATAAAAATGCAAAAATGTAAACAGGCCGGGCACGGGCCGAACTTTTGAACCCTGTTTATTTTAAATTTGAAAATCCTCTAGGGTCTTTTCCTTTTATGGCCTTAAAAATTTGGGGGGAAACATTTATGTTAATTACTTTCTCTTGCAGTTGGGAGTAATGAAAATTATCTTAATTTAACAAATTTTTTAAAAATTATCTTAAAAACATAAAATTTCTTGTGAATCAACAAACTTATAGTTATTAAAAGCAAATGCAATTTTTTACAAATAGTATAAGTAAAAGAAATTTCATTGCTTAAAACAAGAATAAATAATTGATATAACTGTTATAATTGATTTACCGATTGAATAATCGTGTTTAAAATTAATCTAAAGAATAAATTTTCTTTATTACGAAATTTCAATTGCACCGCAAGTAAAATAATAAATATAATCATCATTTTTAATACAAGAAAAACAACATTAATTTCATCTTGGCAAAGTAATGAAACAATATTCCAAATAACATTTGGGTTTTTATATTTAGGAAACACATTGCAAATATTACGAAGTGCAGAGAAATATTGTCTCTAGATATTTATCCAATATGAAATGGAATTGGCATTCATGATTTATAAAAAAAGAAAAACTTTCTAGTTTAAGTCAAAAGTGTCAGTGATTTTTAAATTAAATCAAGATTTATCAAATTTCCCTTCTTTTAAAGCTCTGAAGAACAAAAATAAACCTTAAAAAGTACTACACAATTTTTTAATCTGGAAATTATGGAATAATATTTATTTAACAAGATTTACTCCTTTTTTCTGTCTCCAAAAAATATAAAGCAGATTTCAAATGCGTAAAACGAGGGCGTGGTTATAAAACGTAAAATAATAAAAGATATAAAGAGATAAAAATCCTGTCCTTGAGACCAAAGGATTTATCTTAAACTGCATAAGGTGAAAAAAAGTTTTAAGTTTTTCCTTTCCTAGTGCTACATATTGTAAAATTTGTGTATTATCTCTTGCAAAAGAATTTATCTTATTCTGTCTTATCTACAAATGAGTTTTTTTTTTTTAACTTTCCCCTTCTTTTCTTTTTTGAAGATTTAAGTAACTATTGCAGAAATAGTTCACATTTATTAAATTTTATAATATGTTTGACAATTCTATAATATATTATCCCACTCATTCTGTTACTTAAATTATAGTAACGTTATAGCTAACAATATTTTACAAATTAACCAGTCAGTAGTCGCGTGTCGGTCTTTTCGCCGCCCGTATAACTTATCTTCTCCTAACTTATATCACATTACAAATACAGCGGAGATCTACCATGTAGCTGAATTTGAAGCTTTCTCGAGCACCTTAGTGAAGTAACAGGACACCTCAGTTTTTCTTTCAGGTAGATTTTTAGAAACAAAGTTGAAATTGGCAAAAAAGTCTACGTAAAAGTCACGAATGCGAGTTCATTTTTCCTTTTTCAATTATTCCAGATCTCATGAATAAAATGCATAATTTAAGAAAACTGCAAATTTATATCATAGTTGTAATGTTATTTTCGTATATTAGGTGAAAAATATTTCTTATTTTACATATTTGTTATGCGGGGGGGGCAGCGGCGAAAAGACCAAGCGCGACTAATGACGTTGTGAAAAAAGTCGCGACTACTCGCGGGTTAAATAAAACTTACGAGGTTTTCACGCATTGTTATGTGTGTAATAATGCTCTCAATAAGGTAAAAACTGTCATAAGGCGAAATTTTGTAGTAACAAAAATAGAAAAGCATCTCTGGCATGCGTTTAAAATCAATTTTATAATAAAATCATAATTTCTTAGAACTACCACGTTAATTTTAAATCAAATTTCTAGTTTTCTTAACAAAATAGCAAATATATGCGGCTATTCCTGGTGTTAATTTATGTCAAAATTATATGATTTTTAAAACGCTCACCTGGACGGTAGTATCAGTCTTGATTCAAAAATTTCTCGGTGAAGTTTTTCTTCAAAAATATTCTCTCATCTATTTGCTTAATTTTTAGATATTTTTGCTTTTGATAAGGAAAAAAAACAAAAATGCAGATAAAATGTGTAAAATTCATTTAAATTAGACTAAGCGTCGTAAGAAAAATTATCAAAATTTATGTCCTTTATCAAAGACACTAATAGCAAAAGCCTTAAGAGGACACACTACCCTTCCCTTTGAAAAATGATGAAAATAGCAATTTTGCAATTTCTTTTTCGCTTAAAGTATTTTTAGACATCATCTTACATTCTGGCATTAGCGACGTAAAGATTATATGATAATAAATGTGTGAAAAAGGTTTTATGGTGCATTAATTCCCTTTAAACGTAACACAGGTGGAACAGTCTTTCGATAAATCTTTTTAAAATCTTAAAACTTCAACATGTTCTTTTCAAATGACGAGCTATTTTTCCGGAGGTCCCTTAACCCTTTCCGGCGCAAGCAAATTCTATTAGTAAAATGAGAAATTGTCGATTGACACCGGAATTTATAAAGGACTTGTCTAGATATTACGAATTCCTTAATTTAAGCTTTCATTGTAAAAGCAAAATTATATTAAAATATTACTGGTGCCGTTTGTAAGTTTGGAATTAAAATTAGGTGTTGCCGGCCCGGCAACACTGCGCAAGAAAGGGTTAAGGTGAATTCCATAAAATTAGAAATGTGAGTTTCGCTAATATAAATAGTTATTTTTTTTTAAAGAGTAAATAGATAGTTTTACATATATGTCACGACCTGTTATTTATTTTTCTTTAGCATATTAAGTTTTGGAAACCGGAATACCTAACATTTAAGTAAAGCCAAACAAAAATATTAATATTTTGAAAGTACAACTAGGACTTTAAAATATACTAAATGGTTTTTAAAAATTAACGTCTTAAAAGTTTCACCTCAAGAGTTCTATGTTTTCTTCATTAAATTAGCCTGATTCTTATTTTCACTATTTGATAATATGTCAAAAATGTATTATAAAATTTTTTTAATTAATATTCAAAGAATCCTTTAAAAGAAAATTATTAAATTTATTAAAAGAGATAATGGTTTTTTTTTAAAGTGATTGTAGCGTGTCTAAGGAAAGATAGAACTACCTTAATTTATTAACAAAAATTCATTTGGGAAGTAATACTGAAAAATCACGCTAGTATTATAATATTATTTTAATTTTGATAAATGAATATTTTAATTATATTTTGAAAAAAAAACTTAAATAATATGATTTAAGTCAAAAGGGAAAAATGTCTTCCAATGGAAAATATTTTATATAAAAAATTAAAATATTGAAAAAGAACTCGAAGAAAAATGAAAGATGCTACTTTTATTAAATTTTTAAATTAGAGACGTAAAATCTTTGAAAAAAATGCAAAATATTAATTAGTGCTTAACTGTTTTATCATCTTAAAAATATAATTGACGTGAAAATAACCACCAAAAAAGGTTCGCTTATAATTATCTGTAGCGTCAATGTTGTACTAAACTGTTATGCATGCGCTACTTACTTGTCTGCAGGAGCAACCCTCCATAAGTGACATTTTTAAAAAAAATCAAAACCCCACACACTTCAAGACCAGAAGTGACAGTCTATAATAATAGCTTTGAAATATAAATGAAATTATCGAGGCTCATATTTTCTAGTAGCTACAGTATCTGACAAAATATTATTTCAACGTCATTTAATCATGATCCTTCTTCTTTGTTATATTTTTCAATTTGTACATGTCCTTAATGTTTCACATATATCAATATATTTTTTAAATTCTGTCATGAATATTTTTTCGAGCACGCTACTGTTTTATAACAAAGTTGTACTTCTAAACCAATTAAAACCTTTAAAAAAACGTCGTGCACCCATATAATTCTTCGCATCCTTATTTAAAAAAAGAAGCATAAAATTGCTTAAATGTGGGTCACGAAACAGTTTATTATGCAAGAATTCTCACTGAATCATATTTTAAGAATATGATGAGGAATTTTATAAATAAAATCGAAGGAGAAATTAATACTTTCCACCTGATATTTGCATGAATTATTTAACATATTCGCGGTTGTCTAAGTCTGAAATAAGGTATATATAATACCTCAGACAGGTTTATTAATATGAAATCAGCCAAATAAACTCACAAAAGTGTTTCACCGGGAGAAAAAAATATTCAACGGTGATTTTCTTACGTTGTATGACTTCCTCAAATTTGGGCATTTTTCGGCACAGATTTATGTACAAATTGCTTACATAAAATGGTTTTTATAATCGTTTTAATGATTATTCTTGGTTATGAAGAATGCATAAAATAATAACACATTTAAAAATGTGTCTATGTGTCGTTTATTAATATTTTAATAAAAACTTGTGTAACCAAAAAGTACATTGCATTCAGATCCGCAAAGGTGTATAACCCTCTTTTAAAATTGAATTGTGAACATACTGTCCTTACATTAACCCTTTGAGCTCTGGTGGGTAAATTTCTTTAAAATGCAAAATATCACATTGGCATCACTATTTTGCAAAGAAAAAATTCAGTTAACTATATACAGGAAAACATGCATGGAACATTTATGAAATATATTCGGTCGAATATTCCGGTTTCAATGTGACATTTCGGAATTAAAATTACGTGGTAGAAACTTCAACCATCAGAGCTCAAAGGGTTAAAGCCAGGTTTTTATAATTTTCTTTTGATTTATCCCCTCCTTAAATATAGGCTGATCAGTTTGATAAAATAATCATAAGAGCACCGATTACGATTGATTTTCAATTTTAAAAGTTGCTTCTGCATAAATGGTAAAGAACATTTGATAAGTCATATTTTTCTTTTAAATTCTGTTTTGAATGAGAAAAATTGGAACTCTAACACGCTTTACACAAGCTTTAGTATTGGATTATGTTAATCTTAGAAAAGTAATATCTCAAAATATGTTCCTACGAAAACAATACAAATTCATCATTCAACATCAACTGTTATACAATGCATTTGTCACATACATTCATCGCTCATTTGTAAATGCAATAAAATATGTCTATGGAATTTTCAATCTTTTCTTGAAGGAAATTTTTATGCTAAAATGTGTGGCATTGGTCAGGAATAGTTATGCTAAGAACAATGATTTAACTCAACATTTCCATGTTACCTCGCAGCTCGAAGTCCGTTTCAAAAATGTGCGAGTTCCAGCAGCTAATAATTTTTGGTACAAAAAAACTTCAAGTTGTACTACATACCCAGGTCTTACAGTTCATGTGTTTGCATGCTTTGTACCTGAAAAGAGAAATTTTAAATCTAAATTGAAATATGTAAATTTACCAATATTAACGTTGGAAAATAATTTACAAGTATATAATTTTTCCAATCACTTTCGGTAAAGGTCTCTTAAAATAAAATCATTATAAGTGCAACAAATCCCACAAACTATTCAAATTTAAATTTTAAAAATAAATTTAAAAATAATAATAAACCCGTTACTGTTACATAAACTGTATTAGAGATGTTAATTATGTCAAACTAACGAAGAATATTATTGAGAGTAAGTGTAAAACAAGTTTTAATTTTTTTTTCCCCAATAAGTCTACGTAACTGGGAGAGAGCCAGAAACCGAAAAGATTAAGGCAATTTACATAAGCTGATCCCTTCTACATATAGTAAAACGTCATTTTATCGCTTCTTATGGGATTGTCGAAATAAAAATAAAGTGAAGGAAAAGGGTAAATCTGTGAAAAGAAAATCTCTCTCTCATTTTTTTTCTTTTCTTTTTTTTATATCCATTTTAGCTTTTTTTTCTCTCTACTTTTACTCACTTCTTTAATATTCCTGATGATGTTAGCACAATAATGAATAAATATTGGTATATTATTAGGCATATAATTTTGTAGAGTATTTACCAATATTAATTTTAAATCATACAATGTATTTCCTTATAATACAAAATTTTCTTTTAATTCAATATGTCATTCAATATTTTTGACATTTTCAAAACACATTGAACTATTTTCTAGTACATTACCGATGTTTTTGAAACATTTGAATTAAATAGGCATGAGAATTTTCCGCGTTTTTCCGCGTTTTTTCCCACCAGTATAATCTTAGAGAAAATGTCATTTTACTCAATCGAAAAATGCTGCGATTTAACAGAGCAATATTTTCTCTAATATTATACTGGTATGAAAAAACGCGGAACACTCTCATCCCTAATTAAAATGGAAATATTTTCACATGTAAGTATGATCACAATGTAAATATTTTCAGCGTAATTCCGGGGTTTTCGAAATACTAATAATGTATTGTAGGTATTTGTTATGTTAATCCAATAAATACAAATTCGCTATAGTGAATTATTAAGATTGGATTTTTATTTACGGAATGCTTCGTGGGATAAAAATATTTTAGACTGCGAACAATATTCTGTACTGTGTTAGAAAAAAAATATAGTTTTTGTCTAGCACGTGTTTGTTCCAAGATTGTATGTAGTTTTGTCCGACAGAGTCTAACCAATATTTATAAGGAATGCGTCATTAGGGATTATACTTTAATGAAATATATTATAATTTTTATGAAGACTTAAAAAAAAAATTCTCATAAAAATTGTTTATGTATCGTTAATTCCTCGAAAATAAATTTTAACTCTCAAAATTTGCGTGGGAAAAAGTTTTATTATTATTATTATTATTATTATTATTATTAACTGAAATATATTCCTTATTTGTTCGTTTTTATTTTACCTAAAGGTATTTTAGCCTAGGCCTGAAACTAAATGTTTAAATTTTGAAAAAAGTGGAATATGATATCGAGGTTTGATATATTTATGAAAATGTATCCCTTAATAATAAATCAACCATAATAGGATAATCGTAAAAAATGTGAGAAATTTGACATTCGAACGCTATTTTTGTATTATTTCAAAAAGAAAAAACTTTATCCTGAAAAATGTTTTGAAACTTTTAAAAAGTATTGCTTTAAGTTTTTGTACGAGGGAAAATGTATTTTTCTATTTACGCTTTAAAAAGTGACAATCTAGAAGAATGCGTTATTTTTTAATAATAAATAAGAAGTTTAAAAGTTTAATTTTTCAGAAAATAAACTTAAACTGCTCATTGGTGATAATGATGAATAAACAATCGAAAAAAATAAAACACAGAGAAAAGGGAAAGATTATCTTTCCATTTTAGTAGCATTTTAAAGTTGCATCTATACGTTTTTTCCTTTCTATTTCTAAATCTTTCAAACTTCATCTGCAATTATTTTCAAAACTTGTCGATTCACAAGGCGTCTATATATGGGAGAAATAATGATACAATTCGCATAAAATAAGTGTTTTGTTTTTTTTCTTTTTCAAAAATGAAACTAAACTGCAGAAAATATTGATGACGATAGATATGAAAAAAAATGAAATGGAATTAAAAAAGGGTAAAAAAAAAATGGATGATGACAGGAAACAAAGACGAATAAAGCCAAGTATTTTGAAAACTTGTAGCTGGAGTTTCGCAAGGTACCTGTAGATGAAATGTATAATGAGAGAATTGAAAAAATGCCCTCTAGCGTTCGAAAGATGCATACTTTAATCGTTCGAATTTAGCGGAACTAGTTTACTTAAACTTTATTATTCCTTTTTTCTGGGAAGAATTGTCTGCTCGCTGGTGAGGAATAAATCAACTCTCATTACGTCTCCTCTCTCAGCATCTTAATCTTATAAAAAGAAACGCGCAATAAAAAATTCGTGACCTGTTTAACTATTTGTTTTTCGATTTGTGTGAGACGCACTGGATTTTTTGTAACATTGGTTGCAACCAAAGTAAATACTTTTTTGAATTTTATTGCTTTATTAATAATTTTGAATTTTTTTATTAATGATAATTTAAATTTTCTCGGTGAATTTATATAGATTTGAAACGATTTGTTTTACTGGTATTACACTTTGGTTTATATTCATATGTATGTACATATAATTCGTTCGCCTTCTATCTTTCATTATTTTTATTTTTTAACAAAAATGGCTTGATTAAAACAGTTAAAAAATCCCTTTTTTCGATTAAATATTTATAGATAATCAACATCAAATATATAAATATATATTTTTAAAGCTCAGATTATTTTACAAAGAAAATAATACGTCTGTTATCCGCTGACGTGCATCTCTGATTTTTTTTTTTTTTTTTTGTAAATGCAACTTGATAAACATACTATAAATATCTATTTCGGTCTCTACGCGTATTTCTAAAAGTATTTCTGTCTTTTTAAATGTAATCTTCAAAATATTGTATACAAGTACAATAAAGGTTTGCCTATTTAATTTTTTCATTTATATATTTAAATTTATTGATTGCTGAATATTATGATTTCCTTTATTGTTTTATGTTTATATGTGACTTTCCTAATTAATTTTTTGGCGAGTTTTTTTTTTTTTTTTTTTTTTTTTTTTTTTTTTTTAAATACGATGGTGGGCTATTGCTTAGGACGGATGATGTTATCGAAGGTAACAACCAGAAATATGAAAAAATTAGCATAAGTGAGGGGATCTAGTAAATTAACTGTACATACTTATATTTTTGGTTTCTTCTTTTGATTTTTGGTTCACGTGTTGTTCATGTGGTATAGCTAATAAAGAATTTAAAGGATTTGGCGCGCTTTGAGAGTTGTTGGTGAAAACGAAATATTCAATTTGCGATTTTAAAGTTTTTGAGTCAATCCATTTCAAGTGGTCCAGAAAATATAATTTTGGTCACTCGACCATTTTTATAAAGTCGGATTTTTTTTGTACAACAACCCTAATTTACGGAAGTTCAAAATGACCGTTATTTTAATTTTACTATTTTTTGTTTGTGCATGGCGGCCATCTTTGTTTCATCATGTTCAGCGATTTTCTCAGACTCTAGGATACACAAATCCGTCTTTTATTTTCCCAATTGAAATGGGGTTTGCAGCATTTTGTTTAGAGTAAAATAGGCTAAATGTACGGTCGTAGAATAATTTTGAAAAATAAATTTTTACAGGTGAAATGTTAGCACAAAATGTAAGATTTTTTTCCAAAATCTATCCGTTTGCAAGAGGAAATTTTTCATGCAAGGGAAACTGCCAACCTTTCACAATTTTTTCTACAAATAGATCAAAAGTGCGTGTACTCATACACCAAGTTCGAGATCTGGGAGTTGATTTCTCTTTGTGAAAAAAATTCCGAAATTCGTCAAAAATTTCAAAAATCGCACTTTTTAGGCTTTGATATCTCTGGTGGGGCAGGAGATAAAAATCTGAAATTCTGGCCTTTGATAGTATTGTGTAGTAGTGTTATATACAAAAAATTTCAAGAAGGTGATTTGACTACAAGCTGAGATATGACATGGAAAATATGTGAAAACAATACTACCAAACTATTGTAAACTACTATGTAATTGTTCAACAAGATTGTCAACCTTACACAATTTTTTCTACAAATAGGTCAAAAGTGCGTGTACTCATACACCAAGTCCCAGATCTGGGAGCTGATTTCTCTTGGCGAAAAAAATTCCGAAATTCATCGAAAATTTCAAAAATCGCACTTTTTAGGCTTTGATATCTCTGGTGGAGCAGGAGATAAAAATCTGAAATTCCGACCTTTGATAGTATTGTGTAGTACTGTTATGTACAAAAGATTTCAAGAAGGAGATTTGAATACAAGCTGAGATACGGTGATTAAAAAAATGTTAAGAAATGCTATTACGAGTACATTAGGAGAAATGAGATTAGTCTCTTTTATAACAACTAGTACACCAAACCCGGGGTTCCCGGGTCACAAAGTAAAGGTGAAATTTTTTTTCAAAATTTAAAATTGGAAAGTCTAATAATTTTTTTTTGCGTAATAGGCTTTTTAAACTGCCAACTAATTACAAATAGCAATTTTATATGAAACATATTATTTATGTAATCATATACAGCTTTAAAAATTATCGGTACTTCCGTATTAGCGGGGCCGTAGCTAAGGGGGTGCTATGGGCGGCTCAGCCCCCCCTAAAATATTTTGAGCCCCCCCCCCCCCTGGAAAAGATTCCAAGATCACTCAATGAACTTCTGTTCCGAAAATTCAAATGAAATATTGTTTAAAAATCTAATTTAGTTTTGAAACTTTTTGCAGAGTTACTAAATTGTATCTAAAATAAGTGTTTCAACACTCCCTCATCCTATTTGTACATATGAAGCTAACATGATGGGCTATTTTGCACCAGTTGGGTTATTTATACACTCAAAACTTTTCATCATATACTTTTCTAAGCATAAAATGAAGTTATTTTAACAGTTTAATAAGAAACAGAGTACCTACAATATGAATATGCACTAATTTATCTTTCTGCGTCAGAGAGAGAGAAAAAAAAGTATGCCCCCCCCCCCCCCCTACATTCTCTTGATCCCTCCCTATTGTTCACTACGGCCCTGCGTATTAGACGCAAGATAGCAGTTATTAGCCAAAGATTTCGCCAAAGAATAAAATTGCATTCTCAGTTTTTAAAAACAGCTAAGAAAATATGACATCCAGATATTCTTTAAAATACATTTTTGTAAAGCTTAATTGATGTATCTTTTGTAAAGTAAGTTTACAACGAACTAAAAGTCACTAAATTCATAGATAAAAACGAAATAAAACCAACAACATTCACCGGGTTTTATAGCCGACGATATATTGACATAACATGTTTTTAATTACTTTTTTTTTCAGTTGCTATGAAAAAATGACAACTAAAATATACAGTGATCTGTTATTTTCCATGGAGAAAAGAGATAGATGGAGGTGCAGTATGCGATTAAAACGGTTTGATGAGCATTATTCTTCCAATATAAGTCTCTCATTCGACCCAAGCAAAACAATCACATGGAACAGAGACCGAATTTTTTAACATCATTTTTTCTCTAAATGAAAAAGATCTGAATATATTTTAGCATTATAAAATAGCATTTCATTGTATTATGAATTAAAATTGCATCGCAAAAAGTTTTTTTTTTTTTTTGTGAAAGCACGCCGTTGTGTTTGATGCAATGCAGCGAATTTTAGAGTTACATTTTTCGCGTCACCTCCAGCCACTAAACTCCATCTCTATTTTTTTCTTTTTTACTCTATGGCTATTTTTTCTCTTTGTCCCACATAAATGCGATACTCAAGTTGCCACCATTAGAGAAATTGAACCAAAAACTACAAAAAAATTAATATCTCAAAAACAAATTGAGATACAGTTTTCTAACATACGGCATTTAAAAGTGCATTTTTTTCTCTAAACGATGGTATAAAGATTGAAAACGTGCAATGTCTAGAAGTTTAAAAATTTACAATAGCGAAAATTGCAAAACCGAAATTTCATCGGAAAGTGTTGCCATTCAAAACATGACGTATGCGTTACGCACAGATACGTTTGGCCTTTATTATATAGATATTTATACAGAAAATATCGTTTGTTGAAAACAGTTAAATAATAAACATTTAATTTACAAAGATACTATATATGCTCAACAAAGAGCTTAACACTATTTACGAGAGATGTTATGAGTTCAACCAGTTACTGTTGTCAGTCCATTAGGCTGTTCTTTCTCAAAATTTTATTTGAAGCGACCCAAGTCTTGTCATCATTTGTTAACTTGAATGAAATTATTTAGGTTTAATAACTGAAACCATGTCAACTCGAGCAGTTGCAACCCATTGTCTGTAATTTACTTTTCCTGAAATGTGTTCCGAGTAAAATTGTTGCAATAGCATTTCTAGTAGGTTTGTTCATCTGGACAAATAGTGTATTGGCTTAGCATACATTCTGAATTGTTTAAATCACACAGAAGCATTTGAAGAAGATATTTGTAAGTAACATTTAACTTTGTACCATAAATAATTAATTTAAAATTTTGGAGGTATGAACAATTACATAGTAAGTTACAATAGTTTGGCAGTATTGTTTTCACATATTGTCCATGTCATACCTCAGCTTGAGTCAAATCTCCTTCTTGAAATTTTTTGTACATAACACTACTACACAATACTATCAAAGGCCAGAATTTCAGATTTTTATCTCGTGCCCCACCAGAGATATCAAAGCCTAACAAGTTCGATTTTTGAAATTTTTGACGAATTTCGGAATTTTTTTCACAAAGAGAAATCAAATCCCAGATCTGGGACTTTGTGTATGGGTACACGCACTTTTAACCTATTTGTAGAAAAAATTGTGTAAGGTTGGCAGTTTTCCTTGAATGAAAAACTTCCTCTTGCAAATGGATAGATTTTGTAAAAAATCTTAAATTTTGTGCTAAAATTTCACTTGTAAAAATTTATTTTTCAAAATTTTTCTACCACTGTATATTTAGTCTATTTTATTCTGAACAAAATGCTGCAAACCCCATTTCAATTGGGAAAATAAAAGACGAGATATTTACAATTTTGTGTATTCTAGTATCTGAGAAAATTACTGCACACGATGAAACAAAGATGGCCGCCATGCACAAACAAAAAATGGTAAAATTAAAATAACGGTCATTTTGCACTTCCATCATGTTAGGGTTGTTGTACAAAAAATTTCATTTTTTTTTTTAAATAGTCGAGCGACCAGTGCTGGACCACTTGATCTGGATTGACCCTTTTGCTATTTATTGCCCGTATCAATTAAGTGATTTTATTCGTGATCATATAATAGGAAAAATTGAAAACAGAGTGACAAATAAAAGAAGTTTCCGGGAAATTTGACATCACCTACATTGTTATCTCAAACCTTTGAAGAGCATTGCTGAGAAATGTTTTATGTAACACTCGTTATATGAGTGGTCGTCGTCACAGTACCACGGTCTTAGAAAACAGATTTTTTATTATATCAGCGAGAGTAGACAGAGATGGCTAGTACAGCACCAGTACTATGCTCCATCATCGAGAATCGTCCACAACGCTTGATTACAAAGGTGTCGTCAGCATCGCAATTGGACTTAGAGCGATAGGACTTATATACTCTTCTTAGGTGAGAGTAGGCTCAGTATGTCATATTACCGTAGAAAGCAGCTGATCTGAGCCGAGACTGATAATGAATATCCTTCTGAAATTATAAATGAAAGAGGGTGATATGTTACGCATTGTATCGGTTCAGTTACGGTGTACTTTAGCAATGGGACACACAAAACTGCTCATCGAGCATAAAGGTATCTTAGTTGCAAATGCCTAACTACAATTTTCCGGCTATCCGCTTGCCTGTAGCAGTAAGAAACTGATTTTGTCACTTGATTACTGGCTGTGATCCGCAATTCCTTTTTTGCCATTAGGACAATATACCTGTCTTCAGAAGCCGTCGTACTGCATAGTACTAGTACGACCTCTCCTAAAAAATGATAGGCATTCTAGGGTTTTGAAAATCATTTCCATAACCGGGAAACAAGGGCGATGTCTAATTCCTTTATAAAATGAATTATTTTTCGACCCTCTTCGAGCTTTCAAATAATGTTGTTACATGTAGAATCATCCAATTTTTTGTTGACAAAGTATATTCAAAACTTCAAAGCCGTCATTTTTTTTCTTTCATGTAGTAATTTCATCTTTAACATTAACTACCAAACAGCAACAATTTTTTTAATAATATTTACTCGTGATCAACATGTTTGTAAATAAAAAATTTGCATTGGTTTTTTTTTTAAGTCTCCAATTCCCCTAAAAAATTTAACAAAAGTATCGAAGTAATTGCTTTTGAATCAAATTTTAAATCATAATATCAATCAGGGGATTAAATTCAAGGATTTTTTTCTACATTTATTTTTTATGGCTTCTATGACATTCATAAATAATAGTTCATATAATCATACATTTTCACGCAGAATTAGTGTAAGTTTCTTTATATTACTGAAAAAATACATGAATTATTTTTCTTAAAGTTAATTTTGTTAATTATCAGTTGAAATTGCTTACGAGAAATAGACACTCTTGCCTCACATTACATCATATTTAATTCTTTGGCTCGTTTCACGTTTATTAAGAGAAACCATCTGCCGTCTTAAAAGAAAATTCAATAACTTCACTTCAGCGAAACCGAAAAAAAAACTGATTTAAAATTTTGCGCTTGTTTTGTGGCATAGAATTACTCAAAAGATTGAAGATATCACATTCCAGTTTAGGATGGCGTATTTCTTTCCATAGGTTATGAAAAAAAGTAATCCAGTTTTTTATTATTTATTTATTAAATTTCACCTTATATTTGCCACCATTCACTGATAAAAACGATAAATGTAAAATTATTTGGTTTGTTTTATATAATTTAAATAGTTTTTAAGAATTTTTTTATAAATAATTTTATTTGACTCATATTTTATCATGTATATAAAAATGAAATTTAACAAAATAATTGCTATTAAATACTAATAACAAAGCAAATGAGAAATACCAATTTAAAAATTTATCAAAATTTTATTGGTTTCATTTTAGCAAATTGCTCTGTATGTAGGATTACTTAGCGATCAGTCTGCTATTATAAACTGTGTACATCTGTTCTGCAATTATCGAGCAACAATCAGTTTTATTCAGCAGCAACATATATACGATATGGTCAAAGGTGACCAGTCACTTACGATTTTAGACGTTTTGTTAAATATTTAGAAAAATATATGAGGAATTATCCTGAAACTCTAGATGAGTAAAGAAAAGAGTGCAAGTCAGATTTCACAGGTCAATAGTACAGATGAAGATTTTTTCCGGAAACCCCATTGTTCGACCGCCAACAAATTGAAAAAGAATGAATATCTTTTGGATAACCTTGACAAAAACAATGTAGCAAAAGAGTTCAAACTGTAGATTATGATTAGGTGGCATGTTGTAATAAACTGTGTTCATTTTTGAGTTATAGCATGTAAACTTGTAGAGAAATATGTGTACTTGAAGAGAAATTAAGGTTTTCACAAAAACAGTCCCAAAGTTTTTTACTTATAAAAAAGTTCTTTTCAGAAAATACGACAAGCAACATTGTACACAATACCCTGTAATCAGAAACTGTATAAAAATGAGCAGGTTTACTAAATATTGTCTCGCTGCGCATGCGTGAATGGAATCAAAATATAATGTGTATAATGTGTTAGCTAAATTTATATAGCAACTTTTGTGAAAGTGTCAAAAATATAGCTTGAAAATTCTTAACATTATCCTCAATAGAATAAGCTCAAAATCCGTTGTTCCCAAAATAGAGCCAAAAAAGAGTTGCTGTATTTATATAAACATTGATTAGTGTCAATATAGCAGATACAATATTACACGTACGACGATACTTCGATACAGCCTCGCATCTTTTTGCTTTATTTTGGAACAACGGATTTTGAGCTTATTCTATCGATCAAAAATTTCAGAATTTTCAAACTATGTTTTTGAGGCATTCACAAAAGCTGCTCTATGCATTTAAATAACAAATAATGCATATTATATTTTGATTGTATTCTCACATGTGCAGTGAAACATTTTTTAGTAAATTTGCTCATTTTTAATGCATTTTTTATTATTTTTTAATTCTGATTACAATATTTTTGTCATATTTTCGAAAAAAAAAATTTTTTATGCTAAAATCTCTGCAAATTATAAGCAAAAAAAATTGGGACGGTTTTATGAAAACCTTTATTTCTCTACGAGTATACATACTATCCTCATAAATATGAACACACTTATTATAAAAACCCATTTCGTCATAATCTACAGTTAGAACGCTTTTCTATATTAGTTTTGACAGGATTATCCAAAAGATAATCTTTCTTTTTCAATTTGTTGACGGGACCATAGGGGAATGCCGGGGAAAAAAATCTTCGCAGAAATATATGACCTGTACTATTCTGTTTATACACTTTTTCAGGATAATCCCTCATGTATTTTTCTAGATATTTAACAAAACGTCTAAAATAGGAAAATAACCTGTCATATTTGGCCATATGGCGTATTACTTCTCTGGATTAATTTTGAAGACACTTTTTTATTTTTTCCGAAGATTAAAAAGAAAAAGCCATGACAGATAAAACAGTAAAATGAGACAAATACAAAATAAAAATATAACTATTTATAAATTATTAAATTTAAACATAAAAGGATTGATTATAAGTAACAATTAACAGACATGAAATCTGTTTTAATAGCGATCCAGAAATAAAACGTGCGATATTACTTGTGAAAAGGCTATAAATCTCAATTACCTGTATACAGAATGATGGAAAAATGTGGGTTAGCATGTCTAAATGTAAGTTAATAACGTAGAGTAGTCACATGAAGACATTCGCGAACATATGTTAAACCAATGATAAAATTCTTTTCGAAATTTTCCTTGCATTTCTCTATTTTTATTTATTTATTTTGCATAAAATTTTCTAACTTGATCTTTACAAGGCTCTTTTTAAATTTTTCAGGTTTCATTTCAAATTCCTTTCATGTGGTCTTTTTCTGTTTTGGAGTCGATTCAAAACTGCAGGTATCCTCATAAAAAAAATACAACCAAAATCAAAAATTTAAAAAATAATAATAATCCAGTTAGAAATACACTTAATTATCCTATGGAAAAAATCATTAAAAAAATTGAAATGCAAACAAGAGATATTAAAAAGATCTCTGACACTTTTTTAGCTTTAGTTTGCATTTAACTAATACAGTCAATTATGATATTATTTTTTTTTTAGCAATTTTTATTTTATTTTATTTCATTTTTTTTTTCAAACCATAAAATTAATGTTATTATTATTATTTTCTTTTTTGATAAAACTGCAAATTATTTTCTTGTTGATTCATTATTTCTTTTCTCTCCTTACAGATTTTCTCCTTTACAATACATGCGAAGAAAACTTCATGTCCGGTAAGTTTAAATTATTGAGATTAATCAAAAGTGAACTGATATCGCTCTTATTTTTTCACCGAACTATATCAACCGCTCATCAAAGTGTTACTAATAATATGTTAACCTGAAAAATCATTTTATTATCAATTAACTCTCTCATGCACGAATTAAGTGGATAAAAACGTATTTTGCTTTTATGATAGACTTAAAATGAATGATTAAGAACAAATAATGTTGAAATATTGAAAATCTTAAATTTAGTACACAATTACGAAACGAATCTAATAAGAATTTATAAGAAAAATGATTAATGGTTTATGAAAAATGGTTAGTAGTTTTTGTAAAAATTTAAATTTTGGATACAAGACAAGGTAAAAAGTAGAAAAACATTTATGGTAATGCTTCTGTTTAGAATCCAAGAGATGAAATCCTTTACCCCGCATCGTACACAAAAGAATTTCTCTGAACGACAACTTTTAATTAAACCGCTGGCATTTTTACTTTTCATAATAGTGTACAAATTAAATTTATGTAAAATTTTAATATTTATTTTCAATTCACATAGATTAGAAAATAAATATCCAAAATATCTAACAATAGATTATGCGTACGTAAAATGCCCATTATTATTATTGTAACTTAATCATACTGAAAAGTAATTGAATTTTTCCAACTGGGCTCAAGCCATACCCTAAACAGATGACTTAAATTTCGAACGCACTACATATTGATTTACCTGGACCGACAACCGGCGGACACATTTCTCTCAGATAACTTTATTAGCAAATTCATCTCGTCTGCCCTGTAGCTTAGTTCAATAGAATATACCGCTGGTAATAGAACTCCATAGAACGATGGAAAAACATATATACATATTATTTCTTAAAGGGGTCCGGGATACAAAAATCTTCACTTTTTCTTTAAAAAAATTATTGCAATAAAAATTTCTCTGTTTTCTCTCAGCAATAAAATTTTCTCTGGGCAGGAAAAAATGTACTGGAAACTTGAAGTTCATACAGCAGTTGGGATTCGGGAAAAATTCTAATTTTGAAATAGATAGGATATCAAATTATTAATTCAGCTTGTATAAGGTTAAGGATTTTGTCACATCAAAAAAATTTTTGTTAATTCCTGTTATACAATTTGCAACACCAAAGGAAGATATAGCACACTTAGTTGGGAATCCCTTTAGGTTTACATCAAAAATAATTAATCATTAACAATAAAAATATACAATAACAAATTCACGTATTCCTATTTTTTAATACATTGTCTGAATTTTTTAAATATTAGCATTTTTCATAATAAAAAAATAATAATAAGTCGTGTATTATTTTGTAAGGGAAATGCACAAATTGCAATTAAATTAAATTAATATAATTCTCGAATAAATATACTTAACATTAACGACATTTTCAAAGATTTTTTTTAATAATTATTTATAAATACGAATTTTGTTTTATTATTGTTTATCTAAATATGTGTCGCTCCAAAATTTAATATTTCATAAGTATTCTGTAACAATATCTTTTTAAAAATGCATTTAAAATGTATATGAATTACTGAATTATATATACTTTCTTTTATTAAAATTCTTAAAAGTAATTATTTTGAAAAATGTCTCTTAAAATTAAAATAATCTTAATACTAAAATTTTCCTTTTTTTTTTTTTTTTTTTTTTTTTTTAACATATCGGTAAAGATTTCTACAGAGTTTTATATTTTTTATGTATGGATTTTTTTTTAATTATCTCTCTATTGTTCTATTCTTTCTCGTACCTTTCTGAACAAAGAAAAAAAATGTCCTGAAAGTAGTGAGCTAAAACGCACACATACTCGCCGTTCTATCGTGTCATTATTAATGTCAGGTGCCGAGTTTATTTTCTCTCTTTTCGGGGGTGTTTGCTAACCCTCCCCACTTCCATTTAGGAAAGAAAGCTGGTGGCATAATTTATTTTTATCCACCTTACTCATTTACGACCCCCTTTTGTATCTCGTGGGTCGACAAGGTTAAGGATTCAGTTTGAGACACACCTGTATCGACGCTAATGAACTAATGGGATAGAATTAAAAGTTGATTTAAATCGAGAAAAGAAACATTTATCTTCTCCGGTTAAAGTTGAGGTTGAAAGCCAGGATCGTTAAAAAACGAAATTCCATCAAAAGGAAGCCTCGCTCTTTCTTTGTTCATTTTATCGTCCACTCTGTTTCCACATTCCTCTGTCTATTAACTTAAGAAAGATTGAGCATATTAAATGCTTTACATATACCACATACATTGAGCGAATGGATTCTTGGGGTTAGTATACGAAAATTTGACGATATCGGTGGCAATAAATGGAATTTTACGATGCACTGTTCGATCAGTGCAAACGGTTTCAGTTTTAGATCCTTATTCATCTCTTCTTATTACGAGCTAGTTAATTGCTTTTTTAAAACATAAAAGATCTTTCATGAAGCTGCTCGTATAAAACAAAACTTTCGTTTTAGACAAAAATCTGTAAACTGAAAGTGTAGTTTGATGTCTTGACTGAACGTGCTGACCTTATTTCGATATTCATTTGCTATGGCAGTTGAACGTGTACAGAGACGTTTAGTATACAAAACTCCAGACATCGTAAAAAAGATGCTATTTCGTAAATGTATTTTTGTTTTCAAAAGATATTTTCGATTGTTGTTTATATACATATACGTGATTCATTTGAATTTTTTTTATTATTATCCAAACAATTAATTTTATGCTGTGCGTTTTTAAAATAAAGAAGAATATTTGATTTTTGGCAATAACAATAGAAGGAATAAAAAGCATAAGGAGAAAAAGATTTAAAAAAATTCAGAAATGTTGAGATGTAACATAGAAATAATATTTAAAAAATAAAATCCTGTTATATATTTTTAATATTAAAACTTTTTAAGTATCTGCATTTTTATTTTTATCCATAGTTTAGAAATGTGCCGTGTAATCGTTAAGTAAAAATAAATTTTCAAACAATTAAAAAAATTACATTTTTTTAAATATTCTTTATAACAAAGAGATTGATACTGGAAGCTGGTGCATAAATCGCGAAAACACCGTAATATTACATAAATCGTCCGCACACCAGGCGATTGAATCAACGGGAATATATTCAGATAGAAATCGTAACTTGGAAATTTTTAAAGTGATATAGGTAAACTGACATTTTCTTTCCCAATTCATTTAATCAAACATTTAGTCTCATCATCTTCATCTAATGAGCAGATTTAGCTTATTATCTTGTCTTTCTTATTTTTCGAGTTTTTTGCACAAAATTTAAAATGCTTTTTCTTCATTATTTGCAATTTATATTTATTAGATAGAGACCACTCTTTAATTGCATCATATATCAAAATGAGGTAGAGTTCATAAAATAGAACATAGAGAAGGATGGGATAACATGTTGTGATGTCACACAACAAATGTGAAAACAAGTAGGTAAGCGTTTGTTTGCAAGCAGCATAAATTAAATTAATAAAAATATGCGTTTTTAATTAAAAAAATTTGGTATATTTTTTCTTTCAATGGCAACAAATTATTAAAGTAAAGGCTCATAAGGTTTCATGGTATCTCCTTCAGTCCATAACGGTTAATATATATAAAAAAGTAATTATTGCAATATTATTTACCATAATTAAAGCTGGCTCTAAATAAAATCTGAAAAAACGTATCGCCACAACAATAAAAGTGGTTTCACAATGAGCGTCAGAACCTGTAACACAGGGGAGGGAGAGGTCCAAAAACTATGAAATTCAGGCGGCATAATTGAGACAAGATTCCATCGGAGACTAATGCACACAACGCACACGCGCAATACACTTTAATTGCGTCTTTTGGAAACTTTTTTGACGAATTTGAAATGAAAAGATAACTTAAGTTATCCAATTTAATTTGTCCAATATAATTTTTCTTTGGCAAGGAAAAAAAAAAACCAAAGAAACTTCAAATAACGTTTGCGTTTGAGTAAAACTGAATCCACGAAAATAAATCCGGAGCTTTTTTATGTATTGTAAAATTCCCCCTCTAAAGACAAGCCATTAAAAGCTTAAATGTTCTTTGAAAATTTGCTTTGTTGACACTAAAGCTTTGTTTTGCTCATGAAAGTCACACTAAACGAAGATTTGTTACAACCACTTTAATGAGCACTCTAAATGGCTCTTAATAATCTAAGCCTAAATAAATCAGAACTTGGCAACTAACTAACATACAAACTGGCACATAAGATGGTGGATTACTCTTTTGAATAATACACGTCCTAAATTTAGCATATCAGAAAATGTGAATCATTTAAATTACATTAATCAAACGAATGCAAAATACATTATTTATTTATTAATACGGCTGACTAGTATTTATCATAAGGAAAACTATTTGGATGTGCCAATCCCAAAACTTTCTTCTATCTCATACTTACATTTTAATATTTTAAAAAATAGTTACACATGTTAATGCTTTAAGAATTTAATTAAATAGTGTACCAACTTTGATTTTCATCTTAAATTTCTGCTTCAGTCAATTAATCGGAGTAAAAACAAATTTCCGTCTCTGCACGAGCCGAAAGACAAATTGGCAGATTTTTTTCAAATTCAGGGAGGACCTACTTGCCATACCGAAAAATAATCATAAACAAAAATTTCAGTTCAGTCCTATGCATAACTTCACGCACTTTTTAATGGTCAGCGGATTTTTATTAATTCAGGCAGGACCAACTAGCAAAAGCCATACACTTTCAGAAAAAAAGATTGGTTCAATCCCATCCATAACTTCATACACTTTTAGGTGTACAATATTGAAAATGGCAAAAAATTCGTTATTACAGCACCGGCGGATTTTTTTCAAATTCAGGGAAGTTCAACTAGCCATGGCCATACACTTACACAAAAAATTTGGTTCAGTTCGATGCATAACTTCATACATTTTTAGTCGGTACAACATTGAAAATGATACAAAAATCGCTATTGCAGCGCCCCCTTCCGCCGGAATATTTCATAAATGAAGGAGGACCTGCTTGCCACAGCCAAAAACATTCGCAAAAAATTTGGCTCAATTCTATGCATTTATTCATACATTTTTTGATGGTAGAATGGCGACACGTGGACACACAGACAGACAGATATTTTGTAAAGACATGTTTTTTGGTATCTCTGACCCCTAAAACGTGTAAATCAGTCGAAAACCGGAAATCGAAAAAATTTCGATTACAATACTTTCTTCTACTCAAAATAGAAGGAAGTAATAAAAATAGCACGTATACATTTTACGGTTAAATCCTTATAAGTTAAACTTTGAACAGTTCGACATAAATGGTTAATTACTAGCCGGAAAAAAAACACGATTCGTTGCAGATGCTTGGTGGCTTATCATATGAAATGTTTCGCACTGCGAAATTATAGATCATAGTATTTCATTATAAACCAAAAATAAATTTAGCATAAACCAGTTTATCACATTGTGGATGACTTCTGGGTGGTTCCTGAATATGGAAGCTCTTATCCTATATATTCATAAAATATACAGAGTTACACAACACGTAATGTTTATAATCAAATTATGTAATCCAATATGTAGCTTTTCAAGTAATAATACAAAAACGCTTTTAATGTAATTTTAACTCTCAAATAGTGTTGCAATTCTTATATTTTGCAAATGTATCGGTATTTATATCAATACTGTAACTTGATTGGATTTGTACTAGTTATGTATTTTGAAAAATAAAAACTGTAAGATTGCAAAAAGAATTGTGAGTATTCTGAAACACTTGATTAGAAAAATAAATGTCTTTTATTAAAAGGCGTCGCGTAAACAGTTTTTTCTCTTTATCATGATTTTTGTGGCTTCAGTGAAAGACTTGGCCTTATTTTGTTTGCTATGACCATTTTTTGTCTTTTTCTTCAAGTACTAATTAGACTAGAAAGTGCTGTTCAACCCTTTAGCCGTCCCATATTCTTTTTTTTTTCAGTTATACATGTATACTATACTTTAATTCACATAGTTTTCAATTGATCGATATAGTAAAAGTAAATATGTTTACTGACAGTTTTGTTAACGACCAGAGTTTCTTTATTGGCTCTATAACACGTTTTGCGAAAGAAATTCTAAACAGGCTGTGACTTATAACTTAAAGTGAATTAAAAACCTCTTTGGATACTCAAGCACGAGTCTGAGTTAGAATTGGAGCCTCTCGTCTAGGACGCTGCGCTTTAACCAATTGACAATTTTGTATTTGATTTTTTGTATACGCCATTTTTTTCCCTTAGAATATAGTTCGAGATATCCCAAATAATAGAATCTTAATTGGTCATTGTTGAATTTTTTATAAACAAGGAATTTTTTATTAAAATTTATATGAATGTTTACTACAACTTTGTTGTGAATATCAAATTTAAATGAAAATTAAACAACTGCTTATTATTATAACTCACATCTGCCTCCTTTCTTTACCTGGTATGATTTCGACAATGAGTTAACTTATTTTAAAATTGTTATTTTAAACTTATTTTAAAATTGTTATTTTGTTTTTTTTTTAATTATTTTTAAAATTATTATTTTATTTTGCATACTTTTTAAAATATTCTAAATTTGTTTTTGTTTTTTCTCTAGGGATCAGATTTTCGCGTTTTTTCGCACCAGTATTTTGTTTGAGAAAATACTGTTCTCTTAAATCGCAAAAATGTTCCGATTAAATCAAATTATATTTTTCCAAATAAAATACTGGTGTTCAAATACGCGGAAATCTCATCCATATTTCTCATTTTTCCAAAATAAATATTATTACATTGTTCGCGTGAAATCTTGTCTATAAAAGTACACATCTTTAAATAACAAACATTAACATAAACTGAAAAAAACATTACCTTAATTTAACAACAATATGCTTTTTAATGATATATAATGTTGAAAATTTTTATAATGAAGAATGAAGTATTTTAAAAAAGCCTTTCGGAAAACTGGTAAAAATTTGCAAATATTTATAGAAATATATATGTAAAATATTCTGTAAACAGTTAAAATGTTTCATGTATGAATAAAAGCAAATATTCATTTACATACATACAGTGCAATAATCTTCTACTGTACAGGAATCAGAAGCTGTGACATTCAACTTAATATTTATAGACAAAATGATAGCTTGTACAGTTTTTTTTATTATTATTTATTTTTGGTTGATCAAACCACTTGACTGATTCAATTAAACGGCTAATTTTTAATGATTTGCTTTGATCTCAGTCGTTGGATTCATAAAAGCGGCAGAACTTATGAATGAATGATTCATATAAATGACATCTATTGTGTTTATAATTTAATCGAAAAATATTATCAAAGTCAATACTTCGTTGGAAAAATTTATACTGTTACACTAAAAATTCCCTATAGGTTAATATCAGTGGAAACTAAATATTTTAAAATGCATTTTAACTTTAAAAATTCGTTCCAAATATTGGGGGAGTAGCATACAAACTTTGCCCAATATTCCGTCAAAATATTAGTTTCATTCTATGACATTGAACATATCTCTCAATACCTACAACGAATAGCTCAGTACTTGGTTTATTTTTCGATTGATTGATTTACTCGCCTTAGTATCTATTTATGCATTAGGAGTGGCATTTAAATTAAATCGCCACAATCGAAATAATAACAGAGAGATCGTCAAATGTAGAATGCATAAGACAATTTCAGTAGCCTAGTACTGTTTTCACTTTCAATAGGATAAACACATAAATCAAAATCTGGAATGATGCCATGCTTTCAAGTAGCAATTACCTCTGCGTCTTCAGATGTTATTGGCCTATTATAAACTCTCTAAACTAAGCTTGGAAACAAAAACATTACAAAAGAACGTTTAACAATTTTCAGATAAATTTAAAATAGTTCTTTCTATACTTGAAATTTTCTATATTGTTATTTAATTAAATTCAAATATATTATTTCTCAGTTAATATGTTTTCCCAAAACATTAATAATTTATTTTATTGATATAAATTAAATACTGGACGAGCATTATTTCAATTTTAAAGTTCAATTTTAACTGACGAATGCAACCTTCTCAATATTTTTTCTTCATTTTTAAGATACTGGAATACTTAAGTTTGTTTTTGCCTTTTTTTTTAAATTAAATATTTTCTCTATAACTGTAATCGTGATAATTTACAATAATTTTTCGAAATAAAGAATAACAGTCAAAACACAAGACTTAGTTAAAGTTTTAAAACGCAAAACTGCATGCATCTATAAATATTATATTCTGTTATTATTTCTATTGTTGCGATTTAATTTAAATGCCACCCCTGAGCCCTAAGCAAAGACTAAGGTGAATAAATCGATTAATCAAAAAATAAACCAAGTTCTTTATATGTATTCATAGATTTGTTCATTGTTTAAGAATGAAACCAATATTGGCTATATTTTGACTCAAAGTTTTGCAAAGTTTCTTTTGCACTGTAGCAATATTTGGGGTATGGGATCAAATTTACATTATCAGAGTTGCCAACCTCCGGCTTTTGGAAATTCGTGATAACGTACTTTGAACCAGAAAAATTATTTAATTAGAAGTGTCTAGTATTAACTCAGAGGGTCATTTGAAACTTACTTAACTTCGTCGACTCAATAAATTTCTGGTTAGAAGTATAATTGTTTGATTTTTAAAAAGCCGGAGGTTGGCATGTCTGCATTATTGGCAGAAGCTTTAATACACAATTGAATATAGAGGATCAATCTGCTGTATTATTAATGTTTTAAAAATTTAAACAATTTTTATAAAACATCATACGTATTATAAGACCATAACATATCACTAGATCCAGCGTCACTCTTCAAAAAAATGTCATTCAGAAGTTTTTTTTTTTTTTTTTTTTTTTTTTTTTTTTTTTGTGTGTGTGTGTGTGTGTGTGTGTGTGTACGATTAATGTAAAACTCGAAATGATGCGATTACAAATGATATAAGAACAATGAACTCCTATAATAAAATGGTTCTAATATAATATAAGGGTTAAAATGAATGTAAATAGTTTTAATTTTTCATTCTTTCTTTAATTATTTTAATTTCTTTAATTACTTTATTAAACACCGTATAAAAGAAAATTACAGCCCAATGGAAGGGGTGTGTTTTGTTTTATTAAACTATTCTTAAGATCACATATTTGAAAGTTCATAGTCACACTTAAAAGTAAGCAAATCTGGAAGCTATAAATTATGTGTCACGTGCATCTGTGTCCGGTAGCTAAAATATGTAATTTATCCTTATATATATTCACCTCTCGCTTTCACTCCTTGTACTGGCTGCTATTTATGATACTAGCTACTTGTCGGGAGTAGAGTCCTAACATTGAGTGCATAATCTCGTGTTACACGAAACCAAACCGAACAGTGGTTTTAGTTTGATCGGGTTGATGACGATTTTCTCTTTGTCGATTGAGTTTGATCCGACCCCATTCTAATTGTTTTAAGTTACCTGTTTTAGGTCCATTTCTAACTGTTTTAATTTTGAGTCTTGCAAGATGAACAATATTTTTCAATAATAGTACTACAAATAATAATATTATTTTAAATGAAAATTATATTTGAATTAAGTGTACATCAATTATTTTTTCTGTATAAAAAAATATAATTAATGTTAGAAATATAAATATTTTTACATAATTACATCGACATATGAAGTAGTTTTCTTCGTTTTAAGTAAAAATTGCGTTTCCATAGATGTTATTCATATATTATCAATTTATCAGGGAAAGGTTTCTTACGGTAAAACACCGAAATTTCTTAATTTTCTTTTAAAACATTGTTTCCCAGTGGCGTGGTCCGTAACGACAGCTGTTGACACAACCGGGCTTGGGTTTGAATTCTCGAATAAAACATAGATATAATTGGGAATTTCCATACGTAGTAATATAAATTTGTAATGGAAAAAGAAATAAAAAATGTTGTAGCTTGTTCCTGCTTCTGTGTACAATAAGAATCATTCGAGGCAAAAAACCATATTTAATATAAGCCCCAAAGCTGTCCTCATATCTAATACTTTATCTCTTAGTTTTGATTGAAAAATGATTAAAGAAATTTTTAAATTAGAACAGTAATATTAATAATAAAGACTTACACCGATGGAATCATACTAAGCAAGAGCTCAAGCTAAAAAAATTACATGTTTCTGAAATCGAAGTCATTATCTTTATAATGTGCACTTAATGTTTTTTCTAGAATTTTGGAATATTTGTTGTTACAATCAAATAATATTTATCTATAATAATAGGTAGAACATGTTTGGTTTTTGTCAATTTCTTTTTAGAAAAAAGAAGAAACTATCTCAGGAAATCAGTATAAGTAGCATGATATTAAATTACCGTGTGACTTCTTCTAAACCTTAGTTGTGTCTTTTTTTACTCACTCTTTAAACACATTCCATGCTCAATAAACGATATATTGATGTGTTTCTCTACCAGTTATTATTGTTATCTAATGATTAGTTAATACCACTGAGGGAAGAAAAGAAACAAATGGGATACATTTGTTTGAAATGGGCCCAGCGTTGTGCATGCAAGTAATGAAATCAAAAACAGTTTTTGTGACCATGACCTTATGGTAGAGAAAATGGCGTAGCAATCGAAAACCTTCCCTGTATGATCGTAAAGTAAACCGGTCATTTTTCTTTGTCCTTCTCGTATGGTGGCATTAATCTACAGACAAAGCAAGTAAAAACTTATCCACTTTGTTAAGCACTTGCGGAAAAGTTTTTTTTTCTTTTTGAGTATGTTTTACTTGATTCCTATTATTTTACGAGTGTTTGCTTGCTGACTCTCCCCATATCTATTCATTTTCCCATAAATTATAGGCATTTTTACCAATTCGTTTTGTTCTTTACGACAGGAACGTAAAGTAAATTAATGTTTTACTGAAATCTGATGCCGCAGTGGATGAGGGCATAGGGTATTCAAAGCTTTGTTGTTCACTCAAAATAGTACAAGAGTAATTATTTGAAGTCAAATTGAAATTCGTTTTATAAATAAAGGGTTTTTCCAAAAAGGAGAATATTTTTATTACTTTATAGTTGCGACATCCTTTTCAGAAATAGTTAATAAGTTTTGAATAGAGTAGAAAGTGCAGTGTTTTAAGTTATCTGTTTTGAAAAAAAAAAAAACAGGGTTCCCAGCGTCATGGAAAGTCAGGGAAAATCTGGAAAGTCATGGAATTTCAAAGTAGTCATGGAAAGTCAGGGAAATTTCAAAATATGTATGAAAAGTCAGGGAATTTACAAATATTTTAAGAAAAGTCATGGAAAAATCTGGGAGAGTAAATTGTAAAATGATACAAAATTCATCAAATAATCTTGGAAAAAAATCACGAAATTCATCAAATAATCAAGGAAAAAAAAATTAGAAATTTGAAAAACAATTGCAGAAAAAAATCACTAGTTTTGACAAAAAATTCTGGAAATAAGTAGCAAATTTCATTGTATACCTGCTTGTTCATGAAATTTTTTGAGATTTGGTCAGGGAAAGTCATGGAATTTTTCGCGATTAGGTCATGGAAAGTCAGGGAATTTGCCATTCGTGTTTTGCTGGGAACCCTGAATAATTGCTTTGGCTTGGTCTTTAATCTACAATCACAGTGTCATTATTGGTTTTCCAACGACAATACAGCTAATATAATAATATGATATCAATTGAAACAGTGGTAGTTAAATAATGTATTTCCTGAAACACATAATTAAAATAAAATACGAATTCTTCTTTCGCACATTCTTGCGTTGTAAAATTTCATAGACTTTCAACTTTCAACATTGTAAGAATCTTGTGTTAATAACATCAGAGAATAATCACTGGTTAACTAAATTTCAGATTATACAAATCACATACATTAATGATTTAAACCTAAAACTATATTTAAGCACACATACACAGATACTCACACACACAAAAAAAAAGCCGACTCCGGGAGGTATCAGTAGCGAGGTAAGTAAACAATTCATTTTGTTAAAATATTACATTACAGAGCAATGATTAATCCAATACAAGATACACATTTATAGAAATACAATGGTAATAATGACGAAAGTTAAGATTCTACATTAAATCAAAGTGTAGTTAAAGAAATACACACAGCCAACAAATCAAATAACCATATGATAACTCTAATATTAAAATCGTATTTTTTTAATTAAAATATGCATATGTATGTATATTGCTAGACAGCATTTCTCATTGCTTTGTAGCTAAGATTTAAAAATAAATAAAAATGTCTGAAATTTTACTTCCTCTATAAGTATTACAGCTGATATTCTTATCAAACAGAGAAATGTACACCACAAAAATAAGTATAAAATTTGAAATTTCAAAGAATATGAGAGGTTAAAAAAGCTACATTAGTATTGTTTTACAATTTTTTTACATACAGTAATGACCATTTAAAATTTTTTGTATAATATTCAAAAGCTAGGCCAAAAATAAATTTAGATATTATTTATAAATTTATGGTGAAAAAGAATTTTACAAGATTTTATGGATTTTACAGAAAACTGTGCAGAAAGCAAAAATCGATGGCAGATTTCTAAAATAATCAGTAAAGGGTCCCGAAGCTATTCAGAGAATCATAAAAAAGGCTATAATCGAAAGGTATTTTCAAAACACAACGTTTATTCAAGGATCGAGAAATTTAGATAATCTTGAGTAAAGAGAAGTAATTATCTAATAATTAGGAACCAAATTTTTAGCACATGTGAAAGAAAAAATAATACCTAGAAAAACCTTTTGAGTTATGAAGGATATGGTATCACAATTGCAATATGTAAAGATATGTATTTATATACAAATATAACAGGTAGAAGACAAATGATTTTGTAAAATAATTTGAAAGTCAGGCTGAAATTTTCTAAAAGAATGTGGTTTTTCATTTTAGACAAAAAATTGACATATTTGTAAAAAGCACAATTTTCCTTCTTTGTTTCATTTCTCATACTTTTGTGGTATGATTTTTATATCAAATAAGTTATTCTCGCCTTGTCACTTCAATTATTGGTATTTTTGTGATATCTTTTGTTTCGGCAAAGTAACTTTGTTTTGGCAAAGTTACGATTTCCTGTTATTGAAATATGTTCTACTTATTAGTCTAATCTATCATATGGTATTTTTTCCCTGAAGATATGTCATATTAAACGTCGTTCTGTATATTTATTTTTGTGCGTCTGTGACTATATACTGGTGTGCAAAATTTAAGGACGAGTCCCGAAATGCCAGTTTTCAAGGGATTTTCAAGTGATAATTTTTACGCGAATATTCAAAAGGAAGTAATGTAATTCAAATAATTACTATCCCTGCATAACAGCTAGTCCATATTAGAGGTCTGCACTGGCCGAACGAAAATAATATTGGCCCTACCCGGCCCTACCCGGCCCGGCCCGAACGAAAAAAATATTGGCCCGACCCGACCCGGCCCGAAATGATCCTGTGTTTGTTATATGTAAATGTTTCAATTATCATTAGTATTATTAATACATAAAAAAAAAATTGAAAAATGGTATATGGTAAAAGTAAAATCTTCTAAGGCATTGGAAAGAAAAAAATACATCTCCTTCTTAGCAGATGTAAATGTTTAATATAAATTTTTTTCGCGTATTGTTGTATTCATTTTGCATGAATGAACAGTTTAAAAAAAAATTGCTGTTTTCAGTTTAAACAAAAATTCCTTCATAATCATGTTTTTATTTTTTCTTTTTTTTTAAATTCTATTTTAAGACGCCTAATAATCTATAATTCTTTAAAAAGGATAAATTTTAATGTTTAATTGTAGAATAATGACGACTTAAAAGTATATGTCTATTTTGCAAAAAAATTTGGACCAAGCCAAACTTTACTGATTTATGAACAGACTTTTCCACGTCGAGAAAAAGATTTTCATACGGGAAGATTCAACAGAAACTGATTATTTTGGTCCGTGAAGACTAGGAAGAACGAAATTAGTTTCGGCTTCATACGGAAAAAATAAGTTAGGCTCGGCTCGGCCCGGCCCTATACTCCAGGAAAAAAATTAAGGCCCGAGCCCGGCCCGGCCCGGCCCGAAGAGATTAGTGACTAGGCCAGTCCGGCCCGAATGCCTTTATTGAAAATCGACCCGCGGGCCGGGCCAGGCTTGGGCTTCGGGCCGAAGCCCGGCCCGTGCAGACCTCTAGTCCATATATCTCATTCATGTCACACATGGTCACAAGAATCACAGTAACTACAACGAAACAAAAAATAGGAAATCCCATACGTCTCTTTTATGAGTTTCAAATGACTATTATATGTGTCTCCATTGACAAGTCATTGCGACTGCTGCTGTGTGTCGAGTCACCAGTGACTTTACAATGTCGTTTTATTGAGACTCTCATGTGACTGTCATTTGGAGGCTCAATTTCAAAGTCATTGTGAATGTTGTATTATGATAAATTACGAAATAATGTCACATTAAAGTCATATGTCACTTTCTGTGACAAGACATTGTCAAATGGTGACAGAGACCCTAATGAGAAGTAACCACTGTGGAAAGTGGTGATAAGTCACCATGTGACTTTAATGGGACATTATTTGGTAATTTGTCATAATGCAACGTTCACAATGACTTTGAAATTGAGTCTCCAGACGAGAGGTCATAGAAGAGTCTGAATGAAACGACATTTTAAAGTCACCTGGAGACTTGCCACAAACCATAAGTCACAATGACCTGTCAGTGGGGTCACATATAGTAGTCATTTGAGACTCATAAAAGAGACGTATGGAATTTCCTATTTTTTGTTTCGCCGTAGTGACTGTGACTCTTGTGACCATGCGTGACCAGAATGAGATGTTATATGGACTAGGTGTTATGCAGGGATAGTAATTATTCGAATTATATTACTTCTTTTAGAATGTTCGCGTGAAATTTATCGCTTGAAAATCCCTTGAAAATTGGTATTTTGGGACTCGTCCTTAAATTTTGCACACAAGTGTATATGTAAGTCATGAGTAGCATATGTACAGATTATTATTTACTTGTTGAATGGTAACAACATGTATATGGAATTTAAGAGGTTCCCAATATTCCGATCGCCATCAATCAAATCAAACCAATGGAAATAAGACGGAAATAATACCATAAATGTCGAAAAAAATGATCTTCATTTTAAAAACTAATTTATACTTAAAAGAAACCTCTGATTGAAGTCATTTCAAAGAGTTACGAAACATTGCGTTACAGAGCAGTACTATAGTCATTAAAAAATATATTAAAAGGCAACATTGATTCTCAATCTGTGTGCCGCGACATTGCGCATTTACAATAACAAATTTTCAATACTTGGAAGGGTTCTTTTAATTTACTATGCTATAAAATCGTAAAAATGACATCACATCTGCAGATGAATTTAATTCTTTCAGAAATAAATTTACTACTCTTCTTGAAGGAAAATTATTAAAATAAAAAATGTGGTGGAAATGAGCGTGAAAAATTATTAGTGTATGCCTGTTCGAAAATTCTACTTTTCTAAGAAAGTAGTCTAATGTTTAAACGAAAAGAAGTTTAGGCTATTCATAATCAATAATATATATCATAATTTTTTCAATACGGATTATAATAAAATTGTTTGCCTTTTATTTTTATCTTATATTATTTTGTTTCACTTTACTAATTTATTTGCTCAGAGAGAACATTTTATTTCTGTTAATAAGCAAAACTGAAAGAATATATAAATGACTCATGTGTAATACAGTGTAACTAAGTTTCGCAATATTAAAGATTCAATTTTTCTACAGGAAACTATAAATAAAATTATTGCTATTGATTCTTCTAAAACTTTTTTTCCCCGGGATTGCACTTATACTCTAAATCGAAAGCTGAATTCCCGGGGTGGTCATCCCTTGTCATCCCCTTGATTCTTCTAAAACAGGTAATTTGTAAAAACAGGTTTAATTAACTTATGTGCAATACTTTTATTATACATACTTTTACTGGACTTGTTTGTAGTGTCTCCCTTATTAAAATTCATGTGTAAAATTTATCTTTCATTACATTGCCATACATTGAGTAAAATATAAATCTCGTACTTTTAAAAGGTTGTCAGGATACAATTAAACAATTTTTAAAAAGAATAAAAAAAACTAAAATGTCAATTATCATGTTTTACACCATATTGCCCTTCAAATATTATTTTAATTTTTAAAAAAAAATCATCTCTCTTTTAATGCACCTCGGAAATTTTATCATGGGTTCAATCTAATCAGGTATATCGTGAGATAAAAAAAAAAGATGAAAGAGAACTGTGCTAGAGAGAAATATCTTTGAATCTTTATCTAAGCAATGTAGGGTATATGAAGTTCCACGGAAAACCACCATATACCGTCCACTATAGCGTTGTCTAGAAGAGAAAACAATCCTTTATTGTGTCGTTATTGGATTGTTTGATGCCCAGAAAGTGCTGAATTCTTTCAACTGAGCAAGTGTTTAATTCAAAACAAAGTTCTCCGAAAGGATTCTAAAAATAAGCAAACTGAATTATTCTTCTATGCTCCTCTTCTTCATGCACATGTCAACAACGTTTTTTAGATCCCGCGTGTAGTGGAGTTCGAAATGTTTTCTTTCTCCTAGACTCGCCCAAACTGAAAAGCATTCCAAAACGTGATTTGCGGACGCATGATTGACATTCAAAGTCCATTACATTTCTGAGGAGGAGCGTAAAGGGTGCAATCAATCAACACAATTCTGACTTCACGATACTTTTCTGTCTCTGCAGCAAGGAATCGCACTGATTTTGAAGTTAACACCCATTAAATTTAAGATTAATGCTTTACAAGTTACTGCTCTGAAGCCATATTTGATGTGACCCTTAATATCTCATGGATAAATGTTACCGTTATCAATTTTTCTCCACCAAAGATAAATTATCTTCCTCAGATTCGCAAATTTTTACTTTTTCAGATTTGGTATAATCGTTGATTTTCTGTATTTTCAAATATTTTGTTATCATTATTTTGTAAAATTCTTAAAAAAAAAAAAAAAAAAAAAAAAAAATATTGATAATTAGTTTTATGGTGGCATCTATTCAATATTTCCATTTTATTTATTTATTCGGTTAGATTGAAGTACTTATTTACTTATTTTTATCATTTCTTGTGTCTATCTATGGATTTTCTTCTTTCTAGTGCCTTTACCAAGTTTTCTTTTCATCTTTTTCGATAGTATATTTTTCAAATATGACCTTAGACATTAAATTTTAGTTAACATCATAAAAAATTATAAATTAGGAATAATATAAATTAGAACTTAGTTAACATGAGTATTATGTGCGAACAATACCAGTTGAAGAACGGACATAAATGTGCGTAAGTGCCATTAATCAACTCACTTCTAGCCTCACAATACTTTTCTGCTGTCGGGAAAACGGGAATCGTACAGATATTTTGAGTTAAAGCCAATTACACTAAGATTAATGCTTATAAGTTTTTGTTCTCAAACTATATATGGTGTGACAATTGGGCCTTTAAACTCTCAATGATAGTTGTTATTATTATCTTTCGGATTTTATTAATCTGTTTCTGAAAAATAAAACAACTAACTAAAACTTAAGTTGAGGTTTAATTATTTTGTTAAATTTCGGAAACAGTAGTTTGTACATTGCATAAAAGTAAATTGGAAAATTTGGCTCACTTACCTGTAATGCCTTGAGCAGCAAACTAAGGATTTTTTATCTATATAGTACCTAATTTCTCAAAAAAATTCCTTTAAACTCTATAAATCAAAACTGTCCCAAGGAACAAAAAATGAATTGAACGAATTTCTCACTTTCCAGTGGTGCGTCACTGGTGTGACATTATAAGCGATAATATGGTCACTCACAATTACTACTTGTTTTACTTGCATAAAAACGGTCTGTTGCAAAGCGTTTGTAAATCTCTCTAATTTCCTTGTCGGATTCTTAAAGCTCTGTTTATTTGCACCATTTTTTTATTGCTTACATAATAAACGCGATCAAAAGACTAGAAAACAAACATTGTAAAACTGATAGTGATGCTAATAGGTGTGAAGCGACTTATATAATCATCGCGACACAGAGTGAGGTTGTTTCTTCGATCAAATTAGAACATTTAAAGTTTCATTCAAAATTAGCTTCACGAGTGGTGTTAATCAAAACGCTCTTCTTTAATTATTTTCTGTGGATGTGTTACCAGTCCTTTTTCAATAGTGAGTTTTATTTTATATAAAAAATAGGACTTGTTAGATACTGATTTATTACATAGATTATATTTTTCAATTGCTCATACTTTTTATTTATAGTATTATAGTATTTATAATTTATTAATATTAATTACTTAACCGTAATTGATATTTTGCATTTGCAAATCAATGTAGTAAGCAGCATTTTGATTATCCTTTCTAATAACTAAGATGAATATTGTAATATTACTTTCTGTATGGAGACATTATTAAAAAAACTTAACGGGTGTTTAAATCCTTGATATAAAAAGACAGTGATTTAATTTCTAACTACAGATTTTTATTTTTTTAGTATTTGACATAAACAATTTAACTAGTTTAATAGTATGAAATTTAAGCAAAATATAAAGCATGTTTAAAGAGTCATTCTTTCACTCTATCCAACTTTTGAGAAATTAACCAAGAAAATTGTTCTGTCAGCAAAATGGTTTCGATCTGTAAGCCGTCGACTCGGATTACGAATGACATACGTCTGTAAATATTTTTATCTTCATGGCACCTCTTCGCGGTTCGCTCACCTGTTGGTTATCCCAAAAATAGTTTCTAGTATCGGTGAGGAATATCGAAATAGGAATTTCGTATCATTAAAAAAAAAGGAGAGAAATATCAGACTTTAAAACGTTTCAAGCATTTTTGTGAAGTTTTGTGTATTTTATACAGCGGCGTGTATTTGGTCACACTGACACAGGTGGTGTCTTCAGCAATAACATTTTTAGTAGTGGTCCAGTGCGATCCCTGCGTAAGGCTTAGACATATTAAAAAGGCACCGGAATGTGAGTTATAATACTTACATATGCATATACCGGGTGTCCCAAAAATGACTGATGGATTTTAAAATTCAATAACTTGCAAACGATGACAGCTATTTAAAATTTTTTTGCAGGAGGATTATGTATAATGTCAGGAGTTTTTTTTACCGTAATTTTCTATTTTAGTTCGAATTTCAAACAATAGGTGGCGCTGACGGCGATTGAAGGCCAGGTCGACGCTTCACTCAGCACTAATCACCTGGCCTTCAATCGTCGTCAGCGCCACCTATTGTTTGAAATTCAAACTAAAATAAAAAATTACGGTAAAAAAAAACTCCTGACATTATACATAACCCTCCTGCAAATTTTTTTTTAAATAGCTGTCACCGTTTGCAAGTTATTGAATTTTAAAATCCATCAGTCATTTTTGGGACACCTGGTATATATATGTGCATGTGTGTTAGTGTATATATATAAAGCGAGAGAAAGAGACAGAAAATTCAAGGGTTTCATTATGAACAGCTAATAACTTCTTTTATTATTACTGTTATTGTCATAAGTATTTTTTGTGAATGTTAAATCCAAAATGAATTTAAAAATTGCACTTTTCTATTTCATGCTGTATAACTAAAATTCATTGATGTGTTTAGTTTTAGACATTAGTATTAAGCATAATATTTAGCATTAACTGAATTTTATGTATAATTTTGCTCTAGGCCAATATAAAATTTTATACGGACATCAATGTATTCCATTTTACAACGTAAATGTAATTATAGTTAGATTCCGGGAGCTGCATACTTTGTTACAAAATGAATAAGTTATAATGGATTAATTTTTTTTAAGGAGTCCTCGCTTATTAATTGATCCCATGCTTACTTTATACACAGAGATGAGTCTGAACTTTAAGTAGAACTTTTAAAAGGCAAGTGAATCAAAATATCTTTGAAGTATAACGAATATGCTTTATGACTTACATAGCCTTTAAACTGCGAGTTTCTCATATTTGTGGCTATGGAGGCTTCTTTATATTCTTATATCCAAATCGTTATCATGTGTCATTGTTCAAAATTTCGGGAAAACTTCATCCCTTATAAACTCTGTCTATTACTACAACTACTTCTTAAATTTATTATTAGTAATGGTAATAATAAATCATACTTATGATAACAGTAACCTTGAAATCTAACAGAGGTTAAGACCTTCATTTATTTCTTTTCTTTGTATGTCCAGTTTTCAGACAAAAATTTTATGAATATTCATTTTAATGAAATGATGTCCATTATATAAATGTTCTCTTACCTTTTCGTGGGTGAAAAATGCCAGTTTTGTATAACCTCATAATAACCGGCATGATTGTGACAAGCCCGTGTAAAAATTTCCAGCCAAAGCACACGTCTTTCAGCATTTCTCACTTTAAGTTAGAGAAAAGATAACTTCTCATGTGCTTTCTGCAGTTGGCCTTTGTCAACGCCCAAGATACAATTACTACATATATCATTAAGCATTTACCCCTTTCTCTGTCGTTTGGAAGTGTTATTATTCGTTACCTCCCCTCTCCCATCCCGAACATTAAGATACAAAAGTTTCCACTTTTTCTTCAAATTGCGGGGACGTGGCGTCATGCTTTCTTTTCTTTCGAATGCCTCTGGCCATTAAAGTGTAAAGCTCCGGGCCTTGCTTTTTTTGATTCAAAGTCTCCTTTTTTAAGCGCCTGCCCTTTGGCCTCTGACCCGTTGATTGCGTTAGGAATGGTGGGAGTTTGAAAATATGAATCACACAGTGTACGTCTGTTCCGTGGGAATTGCGCTGAGACTAGTCCAGCTGCGTTTATTGAGATCACGTCCAATCAAGATCAATTTGGGCCAGCCCCAACGAGCTTCTCAATTACAGAAGTGCACTTTTACGCGTCGATGAGCATAAATTTCCCTCCTCAGCGCACAGTCTAAGAAAAGAATGATATGCATTAACAAAGTGCGTTCAATTATTCGAAACAAAACTCGAACGGCTATTTATTGTTCGCTATCAAGAGTTCTTTAAGAGATGTCGGACCCTCCTGCAAAGATTGTTTCATACAGTTTCTTCGGAGAGGATGCACAAAAATTTTGAAGGACTTTCTTTTTTAAGAATACTTTTTACCTTTGTTACACAACATGACGTCGGCGAAGAAGTAATCTTGAAAATAGTTTACTGAATAAATTGAATTTTTCCTAGGTTTTGACAATTTATAAAATAAAAGAAGGTAAAAAAAACAGTCACATTATATGATTTACTCAAGATATCATGGTTATTTAAAGTATGGCAATTCCTGATAACAAATATGTTCAGTTGTTTGAAACTAACATTCGTGGCTTTTACTTCATAATGAAATGGCATGTTTAATTTCTATAAGCATTTGCAAACATATGAAAGAGTTCATCAAATCATTCTTATCTATAAAAAATTGGCATTAGATGTGACTCAAACGTTTCAATATCAATAATGTTGAGTCATTCTTGAAAGACGAATCCTCCCACCTTTTCATAATTATATTACTTCCTGGTACAGTCTAGGAGAATTTTTACATATAGATACTTTTATAAAGATAGATAAATTAATTCATCATTTATAATTATTTTGAGAAATATAGATGGGAAAATTTGTGTTTAAAAAATAGCTTATTTAAATTTATAAATTTTTCTCGCTTTAAAAAGCAATAAACTATTTTTCAAAATATTTTTCGAAATACTATCTCTTTGTGATAAATATACAAAATCATTTTGAAATTCTTATTCTGATTGATTAGGTGCTGTAAATTTATAAGCCACTAAGATAATAAGAAACGATTGTGCTCAGAATGTTTTCTACTTAAATGCTAGGGAAGCTACCATTGAAGAATATCTTAACCGCAAGTACACGAACGGAAAAAAAAACTCCAATTTTCTTCTTGCGTTTACTTGCGGTTACGAAACGCATAAAATGCACTGGCGGAGAACGGTAGCTAAACCGTATATTTTCATTCAGTGACCATAAATATTGAATGTTCTCTTTAAAATTGATGCACATTAAACTTTTACTGTTGAACAGTCTTCAAGTATGTCTAGGTTTTGAATCTGAAAAACAATAGTAAGTTGTACAAATAAATACCCCTTTAAAGTGATCATGTTTGTTTCTTTTTGTTAACTTTGGCCAGTTTTACACCTTTATATATACCGTAATTTCGGGTGTATAAGCCGCGGATCAAACAATTCTTTTTGGTCCCAGAAATCTTATTTAGTGATTGAAGACAAATAGTTACGTCGATACCTGTGTAATTTGATTGGTCAAGAATGTTTTGAGTTATAAATAAAATTATTTATTTTTCTATAAGAATAACAGTATTTTTCAAAAAAAGAAAATATATTTTTGTCAATGTACACGGAAAAAACAATATAAATCAGTGTGAGGGAGGACTGATCAGATGGTCAAAGCTTCCTTAATTTAGTGTTTTTAAAATCTTTCATATAATACAGTATACGTAATGAAGAGTTAATGATTATATTTCTAAAATAATGAAAATTTATTCTGCATAGTAACAGTAAAATACGGTAGGAGGTACGTTAGGCTAAAGAAAACGAAAATACTTAAAACTGATTAAAAGAAGATGCGAAAAATGGCTATAGAAACAAAAAAACATTTAATGAAATTTAAATTGGAAAGTTGATAGAAACTTTTATTTCCCATAAATAATATCCACAGTTGGTAAAAAGAAAGAATAGAGAAAATTAGGAAGGGTGAAAGTAAGCAGCCTTAAGAAACATGTGTCATACCTCTGCAAAAAAAAAAAAAAAAAAAAAAAAAAAAAAAAAAAAAAATAGTATTGATAAAACACTTTAGGAACATATGTAGAAATTTTTCACTAAGATAAACACGAGATATGGCAATTAATGTTGTCAGATCGAGTATAAAAAAAATGTGTGTTTAAAACAGAATTTTTCTTCTGTGCTTAGGATTCCATCTAAGTAGGTTTGTTTAAGCATCACATTTTCCCAAATAATTTTAATAATAATTAAACTATGTGGCATAAAATTGTTCTGCATTTTTCAAAACTGATTTTACTCTACTTAACAAACATTTCAATATAAAATAAAGAAAGCCAAGCCATCCATATGTAAGGAGCCATTACTCATTATTTTGTCATCATTAAATTCAATCATTTTTCAACTTTTTTATATGTTACACTTACATTGCAATTTTATTTTGATAAGTGATTTACGACTAAAATAATTTCTGAAATTTCATTCGACGTTCAATATTTAAAAAATAGAAAAATGGGTCAACCCTCCCCAGTCTCCCCAACAAAAAAATTACATATGCTAATGAACTATTTACTACGATCTGAAGACGACAGTAAACATCGGTTACTGCCATAGTTATAATAGATAACTTCGCATACTTTAACATTTCCAACAGTGTCAGTTAAAATCACCTTGCATTTTAAAAAAATGATTAAAGTGCAAAACAGGAATTTTGTTTCCTAAAAAGTTGAAATCCCTGTGAGTAATATTTATCATGGCAATTTAAAAATACATTTATGTATTACATACTCTCAACAAACTTTTGATTATATTTTCCATCGATAGAGTTCATCCGGGGAAAATAATTTTGAAAATATGGTCATGTAAACGAATAAAAAATTGTAACAACTGCACATGCACATCTGTTGCTCCATACATTCATTTTAATCTCGACTGATACTAAAAAACAAAGAAAAAATATAAACATTCATTAAACTCGTGAAGACGACTTCGGTCAAAACCCGGAATTCTGCACCTTCCCACATGCACCAATGCTTCACAGAAGTTGTACGCTGACTTAGGAAAAGAAAAAAGGCCTACTTACTCTTCTTAACGATCCTTCGACGCGTATTTTTTTTTTTTTTTTTTTTTTTTTTTTTTTCGAAGACTGAGCTTTTAACTGAAAATTCTCAGGGTTTTTTCGCTTTCTTTTTGTTTATTTCCTTTTTTTTTTTTTTTTTTTTTTTTTTTGCTAGTTTTAAATATTTTATACTGCGTGTAAAAGAAAAAGTAAGAGAAGAAAAGTGCGATTTAAACACATATAGACGTATACGATCATCCAGTAAATGTGTGTAATATATTCATTTGTTTTCCTTTCTCGGAAACACAGATTTACCGGACATTCGTTTAACAGCGTGCGAAGTTTTTACCAATATTACGCTAACATTAGTTTGTTTTTTAGTTTTATCCAACAATTACATGAATAATGATTTAAAAAAAAAGAATTTTTGCTTTATAAATTTTATGGTATTTAAATTCATTTTTTCTGTTACAGTTAATATTTTATAAAAGTCAAATAAATATATATTTTTCTAATTTTCTAGAAATATTCTATAATATTTTAGATAACTTAATAATAACCATATATATTTCTATATTCTACGCTTAATACTAGAAAATCGGACTTCTGTTTGCTCAACAAAAATAACCTTCACCGTTCTTAATTCCTTTGATTTGAATGCTTTCACTCTGTAAATTCTTGGAACAAATCGTCTTGCAAAATGAAGATTTTGTAATTAATATCAGCAAAATTATAAAATGAAAAAAATATATATTCAATCAGGTTACAATAGTTTCATTGTCAAATTCTTATCCAGTTTTCTACTTGTCTCTAACAATGTAAACTCAGAAGTAAATATGATACCATTCTATAATATTTCAAAGAAAACTGACGAATAAATATTTTCTGTATATTGCAATATTCAAAATGAACTTTAAATACTTTGAGAAAATATTTCCTTTTTCTTCTTTAAATCGATAAAATTGATACTGTAGCAGTTACCTTGAGGTAATTCTCACTTCCAGTTCAATTTGAACAGGTGTGAGAGTTTTCATGTTGTAACATTCTTTTTTTATATGCTATGTCTTAAAAAAGGTCAGAGCATATACAGAAAGTTTTGTCACCAATTATATTAAAGTAAAGATAAAGAATAATGATCGAAATTAGTAATTATGGTAGAAAACTCTAAAAATTTTATTATAAAAGATGCAAATAAACAAAATTCAAATAAAGTACCAGTATACACAATATGTATAGTCTTGGAAAAAAGTAAATATCCCCTATTAACACTGCAATTAGTTATAATAGAAAAATAATACTGTTACTAAACGATTGAAAATTAAGTCCACTTTTAAATGATGTTTATAAAATTTTCTTAGAAAGTTATATACAAATAAAACCAGAAGAAATTTATTAGATTAATTTTAAACACGATTATTCAATCGGTAAATCAATTATAACAAAAGTAATTTATTCCATTTTTCAATATTGGGTGAAAAAAGTCCGGGCCAGGATTCGAACCAGGGATGTATTGGCTGAACTATCCCGGACACGAACACTGGAGGACTATTTCACCCAATTAACCTCAACGATCACTTTTATCTGGTCTGATACTCTGGATCAGTTCTACAGAATTAATCGATGGTCAGTATATGGAACTGCAGAAAATCGCTGCATACGAAATTACATTAGATTAATTTTAAACACGATTATTCAATCGGTAAATCAATTATAACACAAGTAATTTATTCCATTTTTCAATATTGGGTGAAAAAAGTCCGGGCCAGGAATCGAACCAGGGATTCGAATCCTGGCCCGGACTTTTTTCACCCAATATTGAAAAATGCAATAAATTACTTCAGAAGAAATTTAGTTTTTTTTTCAATGTCAACATCCAATTTTGACAATATATTTTAAATCTCGGGTTCAAATTATGCTTAGAAACGAAATTCGAAGTCATTTGGATGATAAGTTTTTCAACTTCGATGATCCAAAACTTAGAGCTTCTAAAGTTAAAATGAATTCTGAATTATGAAATTAATATTAATATATATATATATATATATATATATACATATTGCAACCTACAATTATTTTTTGATAGATTTATATTCAATATGTCCTGATTGATTCAAATTCTCAATTCTAACTTTCCTTTCAAGTAGTTTTCGAATTATGTGTAAAAATATTTAAAATAATGTTTTAAGGGGCCATCTATGATGTGTAGAAAAGCGTAATTTAGAAAAAAATATATTTTACTCATTTTATTGAAACATTTGGGCTGGTAATATACAAAACATATTAAGCGAATTAAATGGTCATATTACCGAGATTAGTCATCGTGTGGTATTTCAACAATCGAAAACCAAACTTCAATATGGATACAGCCCTAAAATATGCCCCTTTTAAAATAATCAATTTCTCTGAAACTACTAATACGAATGTCACGAAAATTTGGGTTTAGACTAATTGAAGCTTGCAGAATTTATTTATTGTGTCAAATTTAAATGCTGCTATTAAAAAAAAAAAAGAAAAAGAAAATAAAATAGTTTGATTTGATATGTAGATAGCCCTTAAGCAAATTCAATATACACCATTTAAAAGTAGACATCATTTGTTGAAAAAATGGAAACCCCCCCCCCCTTATTAACTCTATTGTATAGTCTTATATAAAAATGTGACTATTGCCAATCGATTAATAATAACGTCTACTAATGTTATACATAACTTTTACATATCACTCGAACAGTTATACAAGGTTGAGTGGTACTACATGAACTTATTTCGATTCGTGTAAAATATTTCTTCATAAAATAAGATAAATCGATGTCATTACACACAAACATAAATTAAATAAATAGACAGTTTAAAATAAAAATTAGGGTGTCAAATGTTTTATAAAACTTGAGTAAAATTTCCAGTCGTGCTAGTGTAAAGAGGTTCTCTACAGATAGTAATTCCAAAAAAGTTTTAAAAAATTCATACTAACACCTAATTTTGTATTACACTTGGATAATTCGTTAAATAATAGCTACATTTATTAAATGTTAGTTACACATAGTTTTTAAGTATAATTCATAAACTAGTTTATGGAATAAGCTGTGATTTTGGTGTGACATATTTACAGTTTCTATAAAATAATTTATGTTTAAAAATTCATAATTTACCGCTCGTTCCTTTTTCCCGAAATTATATTATTTCTGAAATTAATTTTAAAAAGAATGAATTGCAAATATTTTTTCAAACAGAAATATAGTTCTAGAATATGTTAATTTGCTAATCCAAAATTACATCTTGTATTCCGCAAATGGCCTTTTTTAAATTTTAAAAAATTATACGCATTGCGATTCGTTTTGCAGCGATTAAAAATTAATTTAACATTAGACATTCTAAATTTTAAACTTTTATAATTCCAAAACTACCTGATCATAGTACCCGAATATAAATTTTTTCGAATAATCCAAATATGATTGGAAAATTAGGTATTAGTATTGAAAATTTTAATGTTTGTTACGATTTATATAAGTAGACGACCCTCAAAGCAAAATTTAAGCTTATCATTAATTAAAAGACTCAATTATTAAACTATTGATACTAGTGACATTTTTATATTGTGATTTGTAGCAGTAGACGTATCTCTTATTTTCCATGACTGTGTATTCCGTTACGTTCAATCTGTATCGAAAAGTCGATGTCTTTTTTACTGATTTATTTGAACAGTTCCTTTAAATTGTGATAATTTTCTAAAATGAATTATGTGTTACATGATGATGTTTTACACTGTATAAATAAATATCTCAACATTACAGGGCTATTAAAAGAAAAAAAACTTTTTTATTCATCCGAAAAAAAAAAAAAATTTGAAAAATTAAATTTAACACGGTTGCAAGTATCCAATGTGAGTCCCTTCATAAACACGAACAGTGTTATATGGATCGATAACTCATTCCACACTTTTTTGAGTATGATTTTTTTTTTTTTTTTTTTTTTTCGTTAGGCCTCATCAAAGTTCCGGTGTTCGTTCAATTGCTACCAACTACAATGCTAATGTTTGAAAAACTTCGATCATGAATATCAGTAGCCATTCAAAGAGTCACACTCGACATGCTGAAACAAGTGGGTAAGTGGGCTCGCCGATCGTACAGAGGGTTTCGTTTAATATCTTCTTCAAAACACTTTATCATTAAATTAACAAACAAAAATTGTCAATAGAAAATTAATCATTCCTTGCATAAATGGCAGCACCATTATATTTAGGAATACGCCTCCTGATCGCATACATTTGATCGCATACATTTGACCGCATACATTTGATCGCATACATTTGTTGATTTCTCTATCAGAATCTAAAGATTTACTGAAATTACGCAAGTAAATAAAATTATGAATAAAGTAAAATATTGCGAAGTTCAGCATAAATTTAAAGGAGACCAAATTGGTCACCGGAGGCGGCTTGTAATGCAAATGAATAGGAATTTAATAATAATAATTTAAAAAATATTTCACTTCGCGTGTCAAAAAGGTGGTAAATTTGATGATATATCTATACATATATAAATTAGTTTGTCTTGACTGACTGATAATCAACGCACAGCCCAAACTACCCGAATGTAGAAACATGAAAAATTGGGGAGAATATTCTTCTTATGATGTAAGCGTGCACTAAGACGGGATTTTTATCCTATCTCCCCCTAAGGGGTGCAAATAGGGGGGGTCGAAAATTCTGCAACATCTTACTATATTTCAGCAGCCGTTTAACCCTTTGAGGGTCACAACACTTCTATTCTTCAAATGCTGAAATGATTGATTGTCATCAGAATTTAAAAACAAATTTATTTCAAAATGGGCAAAAACTTTTCTTCACGTATCTTATAAAATTGAAATGTTCATTTCAAAATTCTGGTGTCAATGTTGCATTTTGCAATTGAAATTATATTTTATCCCACTTATATTATCCCACCGGTGGGATATATCGTCGGTTATCGTTATGCCGGTGGGATATATCCCAAGCGTAAAATTATAGAAAATAAATTTACTAAAAAAATAATTAAATTTCAGAGATTTTAGAAATTGCCCCCCTGAATGGGTTAAAAGGGGAATCGAACAATTTAGAAGAGTTTGCACATATCAGCAATCGTTTTAAATAGAAATGTTAAACAGAAGAAAATAAATATATTAAAAAAATAAAGACGTGTTTCCGCGATTTTAAAGTTTCCACCCCCAAAGAGGTTAAAGTGGGGGTTGAAAAATTCAAAATTTTTTTGCACCCGTCATGTGACATGTCATCGGAGAGCCCTCGGAATGCTCTTTCACTCTATGAACCTTTCTTCCCGCACCTCAATTCGCCCCCCGGTGGGCAGTTTTCAAAATGTTTTGAAAATGTATGTTTCATCATTTCAGAATCTAATTTTTCGCGGAGTCTTGTGATAAATATTATTTATAATATATGAAAATTTCAAAGAGAGGAAAATGTTTTGTACCGGAGAGGCGCGATAGTTTGATCTCGGGGGAGCAATTTTGTAAATTTAGCCTACAATTTTTTTTTTTTTTTTTACTAGATGTGTGTTTTGTTTGATTCAAGATTCCTTTAGAAAAACCGACCAGCGTAGAAGGCGGAGACTGCTAGCGATGGAATAAAAACAAATAAGTACATTTTTCACGTGATTTATTTAATCCATTAATTTATGTTACATACCTAATAAATTTTATGTCTATTTAAATTTGCGTGCAATAATTACAAGGAAAAGAACAACAACAAAAAATTAACTGATGATGTTTAAAAAAATATTTTAATTAAAACAATTGTCTTTTTCAAAATTTTATGATTTGTTGTATGATAAGAAGTTTTCAGCTGTAAGTACACAAAATTTGAATACTCTGACTTATATAGTTTTTGTTTACTGTTTCTGTAACAGACAGACAGAGGACAGAGACAAATAAGGTTTCGTAAGAGGGACGAAACCCTAAAAATAATAGGATGAGTTATCGTACCACCTTGATAGCGTTAGTGTTTCTGGAGGGGCCCACATTGAACACTTATAACTGTGCTGAATTTAAACTTTCAACTGCTAATTTTCATTTCCAGTTAACAACAGGGTTTTACTTTCTTTTTGTTTTATTTTAATATTCCTGTAAAATTTGAGATATTCATTTATAATCATTCTGTACTTCAAATAATATTTTATAATGGGAAGTTATATTTTCACGCAAAGAAACATTTTCCTGCATTTTATTATTCAGAGCTAATCTAAAAACACTTTTTAACAGAGACCCAAGAAAAGTAAACCTGTAAAGCTTTCTTTTATTTAATATTTTAAAATATGGTACGTAGAAGGATTCCCTGAATATAGTTATACAACTGTGCATATGGTAATAACAGTTGTTAAATTGCAGTTTTATTTTTAAACATTTGTGCCAGATTTTGGGTAGATTATGTTCTTGTAATCAAACATTGTGGTTATCTAAATTTAAAAATGACAAACGAAAGAAAAAAGTTTACAGGTAAGTTTATTTGACTAATAAAATTGCATTTGATGAAAATCTTCTGGTGCATGTTTGTTTATTTTTTAAGCGTATATCTCTTAAAATTACTTGCTTATTATTATACCAACAAGGTTAAAGGATAAGAGCTTAAATTACAACATACCAAGACATTAAACTTGCTAAACAATTTTAGCTTGTGATATCTAAGCGTTAAAGCTGAAAATACCTATCAGAATATCAACTGGAATTTTAATGAATTGCATTTAGATAATTTTTTCATCAATTGTAAAAATGTAGGTAGTATCGAAGTTAATTGTTTTTGAATCCTGTTTTGATGAAACAAGCTTCTTGATATGCAGATGAACTTCACTCCGCATTGCTGTGGCGTCGCTATAGTTCTATCGATTAAAACCAAATGAACCTAGAACGACAAGTTTTTGAAGCGGCTGGGTCGGTCACCTGTTATGAATTTTCTTCTTATGAAAGATGGAGACGCCCCGGAGGTGCTTGTCTAACTTAGATTTTTTTTTTTTTTTTTTTTTTTTTTTTTTTTTACTTCTTTGATTGTACCCGTTTAGACATTTTGTTGGGTAGTAGAAGCTCGAAGTTTATAACAATTGACATTCAAGGCTTCCGATCCGGAAGAGGAATCCTTTTACTTGAATGTATCAACAGTTTCTCGATGAATAGATTAAGGTTGACATACATCTAATAAGAAATATAATGGATTGTTATATTGCTAAATAACTTTTAATGTATGTATGGTGCCTTTATTTTTTAATTAATATCTCTTTTTTTTTCTTTAGTGAGATTGAACCTTCAAGTATAAGCCTGATGATTAGAGGCGATGAAACCGATTTGAGCGATCCGGCGCGAGTATGACCTCGACGACCGGACCTTCCCCTCCTCCCTTTGCTTCCATCACCTCTACAGTCATTTCTTCATCTTCACATCCCGTCAACACCTCAGACTCGATGGTCAGTAGCAACTCCATAAGTGGAGGCGTCGATGATGATGAGCCGATCATCAATGGTGATAGTCCTCCGCCTGTCTCTGCCACCGATTTACCCATTCCACCAAGGGCAATGACCCAGGCTCCTGCCTCTACCATAATGACAATACGCTCTCCAATGTACCCTATGGATATTGATGACGATGATGACGATGATCATCAGGATATGCTGAAGAGTGATCGATCTACACCAGATCGACAATCATCTCTTCCTAGACAGTCTATTAACAAAAGAAAAAACTTCAAACCAATGAATATTGTTTATCACTATTCGGACAGTGAATTCGATGAGGATGTTACTGATGAGGACGGATTTGATAATCAGCAGGAATTTCCAAGATCCAGTCCAAATCATTTCTCGCCGTCTTCTCCTGTACATTTCAGGAGCTCAGAAGGAGATCGCGGTAATAATGCGGAACAACCTCTCGATCTGAGTAGTGATAGTGGTCCCACAAGATGGAAGTTACATCCAAAGATTCATAGAGAAGGTAGTCCTGTTGTTCCAATGTCAAATGTTAGAAGTCCTGCTGATCTTGCACGCTTTGATTATTGTGAAGATGATGATGATGAAGAAGGTTGTGGAGTAACTGAAGATTATAGAAGGACTCCGGCAATTGATTTGTCTCGTAATGCTCGTGATGGGACTGGATCTGGATCCAGTCCCAGTACTTGTCCCACCAATGAATCTCCGAGCAGTCCTCGTCAAGCTTATAACCAGAATCTTCCACTGGTTAAAAGACTTGGTTATGACCCACATCTAGCATCTGCAGAAGGGGCAACCATGAAGGATTATGCTGAGAATACAATGAAAGAATTGCTTGGCATGTATGGTCTCAATGATGGCCCCGAGGCTGCCACAAGTCATCCATCTGTTCACAACTATTCAGGTAAGCTCTTATTTTATTTCTGTTAATGTAATAAACTCTTGGCGTTAGAGATACAGTGAATCTTTTGAGATCTGTTATAAAATCTTTATAAATCAATATTTTTAAAACAATCAATACTTTAATAATTATAAAGTAATTTTCATCAATTAGATAATAAATCATTTAATAATCAACCCGAGAGGATACGCGCCGGGCCTGATAGAATCAGAGTTCGCATTAGACATATGCACGGGCGGGGTTCGGGACGATTTCCATTAACGGCATTCGGACCGGGCAGGGTTCGGGCCTTACTTTTTTGGAATATCCGGCCAGGCCTAACTTATTTTTTCCGTACGAAGCTGGGACTGATTTCATTCTTTCTAGTTTTCGCGGACCAAAATAATTAGTTCCGGCTAAATCATCCCGTATGAAAATCCTTTTCTCGACGTGGCCAAGTCTGTTCAAAAATCAGTAAAATTTGGCTTGGTCCAAAAACTTTTGCAATAAAGGCATATACTTTTAAGTCATCATTATTCTATAATTAAGCATTATAATTTATACTTTTTGAAGAATATTAGATTCCTAGGCTTATTTAAATGGAGTTAAACACATGAAAAAACTGCCTATGACGGAATTTTCTTTTAAACTGAAAACTGGGAATTTCTTTTAAACCATTCATCCATGCAAAATGAATACAGTAATACGCGAGAAAAAAATATATTAAACATTTACATCTGCTAAAAAGGGAACGTATTTTTTCTTACCAATGCGATTCCGTCTTAGAAGATTTTAGTTTTACCATACACCATTTTTTAGATTTATATGTCTCTTTTATATAGAGTATGGATTAATAATACTAATGATAACTGAAGCATTTACATATAACAAATAAAGGTTCATTAAAAGCATAAATATCAAAGCCTATGGCACTTCTGTATAGATGGAGACTAGAAACATGAAAAAAAAAAAGAAAGAGAGAGAGAGAGGCTAAGATGTGTTTTTGATCAGAACTTTTCCGTAAGAGTAAAGATCAATGTTCTGTAGAAATTCACTTGGGCCGGACCAGGTTCGGGCCGAAACTTTTATTTTTTTCCGGGTCGGCCCAAGCTTCGGCCTTGTTTTTAGCTATTATATCGGGCCGGGTCGAGCTGCTAAATTTTCTCTACGGGCCGCACTCGGGACGAAATTTTACCTTTAACAACGGAACGGGCCGAACCAATATTTTTTTCGTTCGGGCCGGGTCGAGCCGAATTTTTTTCTGTGGATTGGACCGGGCTCGGGCCTGGAAATTTCGGCCCGTGCGGACCTCTAGTGCGTATCTTTTTTACAATTGCCATTACTACTTTTTAAAAATAATCTTCAACTCATATTATTGCAGACTTTGTAACAACTGTCTCCGATTAAATAAGGTGACGATTATTATTTATATTTAATGGTGACAAAGTAAAAACCTTTAATACACTGCACGGTTTTCGGGTGTCATAACACCCTACGCCTGTCCTCTAAGATTAAATAAACAGGTAAACAAATGTATGCATGCTCCCATACTTTTAGGTCATAATAAAATAAAATATGAAACACAATTATTTAAAATCGCAATAATCCAAAAGAAAGGAAAATCATGATAAAAATTCATTTGATTGAAGCAAATACCATAAATTGAATTCTGTAATAGTACATTAATTTCTTTTTTTCTTTTTTCTTTTTTCTGATAAATAACATCTTAATTTTTTATAATATTTTTTTTTCTATTATTATATTAAAATAAACATTTTTCTCGATAAGCGAAATGTCTAGAATAGTCATTTGCAATTAACTAATTTTCTTAAACATTGTAAAACCAAATTCTTATAGCATCCCTCCTAGAATTTTCAATTTTTACAAAATTAGTCGCATAACTTTAATCGATGTTCTCGCATAAATTCTAGAGAGAGAGGAGGGGATGCATGCATTAGTCATTTTACATATATTTCTTAAAATTTTCTTACTGAAGTTTCTTGTATGTGTCCTGCATCATGTGTCAGTTTTTAAAGGTTGTATTTGCGTTTCTCTCTTGATTCATTGCAGAAATGAATATTACAATACCCATTCACATATATTTACCCTCCCGTAGCTGAAATTTTAAATAAAAGAGAGAGAGAGAAAAAAAAAGCCTTCCTAAAAGTAGAAAAATTGTAAAATATTGCTCATTGTCTTAAATGGATCAAATGCTTTTAAGCCTGGCGTCACCATTGAATGCATTCATGAGTTTAAACTACGATTCTACCATTGAGTGTGGACAGTCAAGTTCGTGCTCATCCGTTTTATCAGCTATAATACAGAACAATAGCTGGTTTGTGACAAAGCGAGGTATTTATGATTTCCTCCGTTTAATTGTATTTTAAAGCGAAAAAACTCGCCACGGCTACTCAAAAAGCAATAATTGACTTTTATTTATTTATTCTACAGTTGATGCTCGGTATCCCGTTGAAACAAGCTATGGTGAATATTTGCTCAGATGCATGTCTGTCTACCTTTCAGTCTCTTAGCCTTTTTCTTCCTTTCTTAAAAAAAAAATTCTCCATTAAAAATACATTTACTCCCGAGAATGGAGTTTCAAGTACAAATCATACGCGAGGAAATGGAGACTGGTAGAGCTCTGAATAATATTTACAAATTAAGCGGCGGGAATTTTTTTTCCCTTTTCGATGCTTAAGAGAAATATCAGCTGTTTATTTTTGTCGTAGTTCTTTCATTAACATAAGCTGTTTTTTAGGTCCTTTCCTCGGCGAAAAAGAGGGGTTCAGGCTGGCGAAAAAAATAGTTTTATTGGCAAAAATAAAAACAAAGTTTTCTCTTTCTCTCCTCGTACAAACTCTCTTTTTAAAGCAGTGATTAAATGTTATAGAAAAATAATCCGGTTTTCTTTCTACATAGAAAAGCGAGAAGCCTGGGAAGGGAGTACTGCATTAAAAAATCAAAAATAAAGTAAAAAAGAAATTCAAGGGTGGAGTTAAATTGATAAGCCTTTACGCCAATCATTTTCTCTGCGGACCTTAACAAGGATGAGGTGAAACGTGTTTTCCAGAAGAGTTGCCTATGGGGTGGAAGGGGAAAAACAAAAAAGAAGGAATTTCAGATCGATGCATATTATTTATCCCAAAGGAATGATGTGGCTTCTTTGACAGTTAAGAATAAAGATAAGTAAGAATGTGAGATTTAATAGGGAAAAAATTGAGATAGAATAAATTTTATACTTAATTTTCGATTTTCTGTAATTGGTATTTCGCTTTAATTAATACTCGATAATTTCCTGTTTAGTCATTAGAATTAAATTTTTTGTCTGACGAGGTAAACATTGATGGCCTATCAAGTGAAGCATCTGACATATAAAAACAACTTACGCTTTCGAATCGGGGGAAAATATAATTGAGCGGTTCAATAAGATGAAGTGCCGCTGCAATGAGATATGGCTAACTTTAACGTCGCATTTTATGTTTAAAGGATAACACCACTTTGGCCGGTTCAAAATTTCGATTTTTTGGGTGGGGCAGCAAATTTTTATATTACCGGAAGTAATATTTTATTAATTAGAAATCTATATCGGAAGTAAAAGGGAAATTTTGGAGCGGTACAAGTCGAGCGCGCTGTATTGAATAACCAGTAACGGAAACTTCAACAACATTTTCCCCCCCCCAGAACAGCATTTTCAAAATCAGTGGGCACTGTAATTTGGCCAATTCTGAATGAATTAATTTCTATATTTTTGAAAATTAAATGTCGCATATTTTTTCAATAACATATGCAATCAACATCCTGCCGTTCTGTTTCACTTTAAATAACAAAGTTTATGTCCGAAAACCTACATTTTAATTCGAATCGATGTCATATTGCTAAAATTGAATATTTTTAAAACGGATACGTATTTCACTAGCTTTCGGGCTAAAACAATAAATATTTTGTTACATTGTTCTAGGACAAGTTTATGATAAGTTTAGAAGACCTGCGTTTGATCTTTTTCTTTATCGAAGCACTCCCGTTCATTATTTATCAGGCACCATATTTTAATACATAGACTAAACCACAATACAATTGTCTACTTTAATAGCATAATATATATATGCATAAACTATGCATGGCTTTGATTTTTATAAGCACTTCATATTAAAAAAATCTTGATAAATTCTCAAATTTTAGAGAGTTAAACCGTATAACGCATTCAGTTTTCGTGATATATAAAAATATTTAAACATGTACGACAGGAGATATATAAAACTGTGGTTTTAGTTTGTAAATAATTTTCTATATATAATACAAATATTGGCAATAATGATGCATATATAGGGGGAACTGGGGGACATTGATACAGCTTTTTTCAAAAAAACATTTTGTGGTCTAGAAAGCAGAAATTTCAAGTTATTTTTGTATGTGATGTCAGCAAAACCTGTGTAGTGTGTTATAAAAATGTACAATTGTTGTTTTATATATTATTTTTGCATGTAATTTTAAAAAAATCAAAAAAAGTAATTTGTATCAATGTGCCCCATCCCCGGGGCAGATTGATACTCTTTGACACGTCTGGGAAAAATCGAGACAAAATAACAGCAATGCATATTTTTCAAAGGAAAATAGTTAGCAAACCATTTTATATGTATTTATAGACATTAAAATCGCATACAATTTATTTGTAAGCAATATTAAAGCAATCAAAATGAAATGTATAATGACCTGATGTTCTGGCTGTTCCTTGTCTGTTTGTTGGCTGTGGTAACTTTGTCATATCTGTCACTTTAACCCCAGAATTATCTTCTTTCTTAGGAAAGGTGAAAGAATTACCAGGTTTTAACTTTATAAATCGGTTTACAGAAAATAAAGGTTAATTGTATTAAAAATTATGTTTATAATATAATTATCCTGTACTGTTCTGCAGCTTGTTTCTCTTACTTAACATTTCTTATGTCGATAATACTTTTTTCTCTGGAGAATCGATGTAAATTTGAGATTTGCCAGGCTGACGTCCATTTCTTTTGTTAATTCTACTAGCACTAGATATTGTGTAAGTTTGTACGTCTTCTGTTTGCAAAAATACTATAAAATGTTCTAATATAAAGAAATTAGAGCTATTTCACTTCAATAAAAACTAATAGTGGAAATTTTTGACGAAAAATGGTTGAATTAAGGAGTGTATGGTAAAAGAAAAATTAAAGGTAATGAAAAAGTGAACTAGAAAAGGATTTAGGTTGTATCAATGTGCCCCGACAAAGACTGCATCAATGTGCCCCATACAGCCATTTTGAATAAAATGAGTCGCAAATCCAACACTTCATAATTTTTCTAACAATAAAGAATGAGGAACTGATAAAGAGTAGCTTTACTTGCCAGGGAGGGTATTCTTTTTGGTTGAAAATACTGGAACAGTTGTATAATACCATTTCAAGGGTAAAACTCAAATTTACTTTTGACCTACAAAAACAAATAATCACCCATCCCATTTCATCAAACTATTGAATCATTCCAAAACTTTCTGTATGTAGTTAATTTCACTAGTATCACCTTTTGGAGCTGTTGTGAAACTTCCTGTAATGACCCTGTGTGCTGTACAGGGGGTGTATCAATGTGCCCCAAGTATCAATGTACCCCAGTTCCCCCTACATTATTGCTAGTGAATTAAACTACTGTTATCATATAAAAAATAACAACTTTTAAGATTGAAACTACCTAAACGCATGTTGTCAAAAACTCACAAGATCGCTATTTTTCAACGTGTTTTCCAAATATTGTGACATCTGGCAGACTGATCAACTTTTCCGTCCATGTTATATGTAATAATCGATTTGAAAAAAAATTCTTTTAAAAATTATTATTATTTTTTAAACAAATGATCTGAAAAGCCCGAAAAATATTAATATTTATTCTTTTATTCATAACTGGAAAAAAAGGTACCGTTTTTTATGGAAGAAGCGCTGCGGTAATGTTTGCAAAGGTTTTTTTTTTTTGGGGGGGGGGGGGGATTGGGATAAAATAAAGATTTCTTAAGACTATTCTCAAGTCCCTTGCTTAACAAAGCGAAACTTTCTGACTTTATCCATAATGGAAACTGTGACATTTCATATGATGATACCGAACCATATAGGGTGAACGAAGAAAATTTACATTTATTCAGATATTGGCGACTCAGATTTTGAGGGTTTCGAATGGGAAACAAATAAGGCTTAAAGTGGATGCTAACCACTCATAAGAATCGTGCCAAGTTGCGCCGACAAATTAAAAAAAAATGTGGAACGGCTAAGGAGAAGTGTTTGTGTCACGCGCTGTGCAGAGTTTTATACCAACTGATGTCTCCTTAATTTAAAAATGACATAAAAATATTTAAAACTGATTTAAATATTTGAAATAAAATTCTACATTCTTAAGTTATTAATAATGTAGCACCCATACACTGTTCAGCAAACTGGCCAATGGGACACTGCCGACAAAAATAGCGTCACGACGTGTGCTACGATTACAATATTCTTAACACGCTCGCTGCCGCAGACGCGCCAGCGCGTGATAAGGCGCCACTCACGCGCCAGCGCGTAATATGGGGTGATGTCCTATTACCAGTCACGCGCTAGCGCGGGAAAATCTTTCACTTATTCTTTGTTATAAAAAGTAAATCGGCTTCTGGGAAAAACCAACTTCTACAGTGCGGCATTAACTATCATCACATCTTCACGTAAGCGGCAGCGAACGTGTTAAGTTGATTCAGACCGACTTTGAGGAGTGCCGCGCTTCTTCTATAAAATACGATATGCATAAAAGTTATTATTTCAGAAAATATATAAAATTTTAAACGCGATTATGATTTGAAAACTTAAATGTTTAATTTTTTTTTTTTTTTTAAATTTACATTTGAGAAAAATATGTAAATAAATATTCATTAAAAAAACGAGTGAAATACAGGACGATGCAAAAGACACAAAGCAATTTTGTGTCTCGTTAAACTTTAAAAATGAACCCATTAGAAAGTAACAGTTGTAACAAAACAGATATCTATTGATAATAATAATATCAATATCCATATAATATCTACTTCAAAAAATGTATCGATTATCCATACATGGGATAAAGGCCATTGATGATTAAAGCAGTGTAAGGAGCGCCAGACATATTCTTAGTTCTTACAAAAGAAAGGATATCATCCATTCATAAAAAAATAGACAGAGAAAGAAATAGGTGTTTTCGAAGCATAAAAAAAGACTGAGCTAAGCGGAGAAAAAGAATAAAGTTAACTCTAATATTGGAGACAAGGCGACAGCAATGAATGCATTCTTGATAATATAAATAGGGCGTCAAACAAAACTTGATGTGCAGCCAACCTCTCCAGTAAAAATTGAAGAAAAACACACGAAGAAAATGTTTGTTCTTACAAGTAACGGACTAAAAAACGATAATTCAATCTATTCTCTTTTACAATGGTAGAAACATGCATTGCCGTACATTTTTGTTCTTTTGATTGAGTTATAGAAAACCCTTCATAAAATTATTTTTCTTTTAGATACTAATTAGATATCAATTTCTGATAATAAAAAATATGACGTACATATGTAGTCTTAGATAATTAAAGTAATATAAAACAAACTGAAACTGTATAACCCAGACTTAAAGTAGAAAAAATTCTCGTATCTGTGAAATGCCATTCATAAAATACGTGCGATTTCTCAGACAGAAACTTATCAAAACGGAACTTTTCTCTGGCATCTTGCTATTCCGTCTTAGCACTGTTTACTGTACTACGATTTGTAAAATGCATTTTTCATAATAAAAGACTGTCACAAACGAATTTTATTATTAAAATATTTTATATCTAAGTAAATATTTTATTTTTTACATACCTTCATTTAAGAATGTGGTTGTAGTTATGCACATTGTGCATAACTACAACCAAAATCTTCATAATTTACATATTTATGACTTTGTCACTGAAAAACAAATAATAGATGCAATAACATTCTCGTGCAATTTAATAATTACGTGTAATTTAAGTTGATAAATTCCAAATATTTACAAAAATAAAGAATAAAATCACTATAAAGACAAAAATTATAAAGAAATTTTATATCAAACTTGAGTATAATAATATTCATTAAAGCTACAAGCATCTTCTTAACGTAAGTTATTTTTAATCATCTCTCTATGATTATACAATTAAAAGATAATTTATCAGCTGTGTAACTTACGTGTATTTTGTTCAATATTAACAAATTTTCCAGTAAGATATTTTTGAATGAAAATTTTAGGAAGCTGCGTCTTGAGAAAATAAACAATTTATAAAATGTTTCATTTGAAATTTTAAAAGTTTCTTAACCACCATTAATAAATAAAGGATATTCTGCATTATAACATCAACTACCATTTATATCATGATAATTAACACATGAAATTCGCTTTTGAACCTTAAATATTCGAGATCAAATCTCTGTTCTTTTGTCTAGCTTCATTTTCCTGACTAGTGTCATCCCCCGAGCAATTTTGATTTTTGAAACCAAAACAAAAGATGCCAGAAATTTAGAATTTATTATAGTGATAACATCACAAAATCTTATAGAGGAAGGATATTTCCATTTTTTTTAAAGCAATTAAAAAAAAAAAAAAAAAAAAAAAAAAAAAAAAAAGCTATTATTCTATTGTTTTCAACATTTTTCTCTTTCATGGTTTTACAAATATAAATACGGACTGCATTTTGATCACCAATGTAATTTCTCGAAAGAAAATATAATTATATTTTTTTAAAGTCACTAATGAATCCATTTTCAAAGTACATAAAGCATATTTTATAGATGTGTGTACAAAATTGCAATAAAGATTCGTAGCCTATTCATTAATTTTCTGACGCGTGTATTAGGATGTGACAAAGAAAAAAAATACACTGGCCTCCAAAAGTTAAGGTACAACATTTTTTCGAAGCTCACCAGAAAATAATGGCAGTCAGATTAAATTTCATAGTTTATATGAATGACAATAATAAGCTTTAAAAAATTACGCGAAAATTACAGCTACCACTTTTATTTTATAGAGATGAATAGGTATTTGTGAATGAGAGAAAAATATGCAATTACAAAGCTTTCGAATTTCGCGTGTAAGTTTTGTTGTATTTGAACTATTGTTGTCAGTTTTGTTCACAACAACCAATAGAGTCTAGAAATGATTAGAAGTAGTCGTTTGTCCGATTTGTTAAAGTGGCGGGCGGTAAGATGGGTGGAAATGAGGTTGTCACAGGCCGATACTGCTAGACGGCTCAATGTGTCTCGCAGTGTAGGCCAACGACTCTGGGATCAGTATGAATTTGAAGATTCTATGTCCAGAAGATATGTTCCAGGCCGCCCACGTGTTACAACACCTTCAGAAGACCGGTTTCTAGCACTTTCAGCCCGAAGGAGAAGACGCATTACTGTGCCGCAACTCATTGCAGACCACTTTGCAGCATCAGGGAGAAGAATCTCCGCTACTATGGTGCGAAGACGTCTTCATAATGCAGGTCTCTATGCAAGGCCACCAGTTGTGTGTGTCCCCCTCAACAGACGACAGGGAAGGGCTTGCTTATGTTGGACAAGAGAACATGTTTCTTGGCCAGACAACATGGGCTTCTGTACTCTTCACACACGTGTCCAGATTCACACTGGGGAGCGATTCAAGACGTCTTCGGATCTGGAGAGAACAATGCACTCAATACCATCAATCAAACACTGTCGAAACACACAGGTACAGAAACGGTGGAATCAGGGTTTGGGCAGGGATCTCACTCGGAGGCCACACTGACATGCATGCGTTCCGTAGAGGAACTATGACAGATTGGGATGAGATTTTTGATTGTATATGTGCGCCAATATGCCGGTGCTATTGGCAATGGTTTCATTCTAATGGATGATAATGCGAGACCACACCGAGCTGTGGTTGTTAAGGATTATCTTGAGGATGACGGTTTGGTAAGAATGGAATGGCCAGCTCTTTCTCAAAATTTGAATCCGATAGAACATCTTTGGGACTATCTTGGAAGACAGTTTGTGGCTTTAAGTCCCCCTCCAAGGTCATTAAATGAGCTGGAAAAAGGCTTATTCCATGTCTGGTTAGGGCTACCTATTTCGCTGCCCGACAATTTAATTGAGAGCATTCAAAGTCGATGCCGCCAATGCATTCAAGTCCCGGGTGGACAATTTCCGTATTAGAACCAGTTTTTTAATGTTTCTTTTACATTTTACTGCATAATACTGTGATGTATTGATTTATCAAAGAATGGAATTTTCCACCATAAGTGCTTTTTTGTTATAATTTCATTTATATGTGTAACTGAAGTAAATTTCTATGTCGCATTTAATAAATAACAGTTTACCCCCCCCCCCCCATTTCCTTAAAATTTGTTGTTTCTATATTCATTCACTTGCAATTTAGACGCAAAAAATCGGTTGTACCTTAACTTTTGGAGGCCAGTGTATTTCAAAAGAATCTGAATGAAATGATCTCACAATTGTTTATTTCGTTTCAAATATGAGTAGTAAAACTTTGATCGTTATTTAAACTGGAAAATGAAACTGAAATGATAATTTTAACAACTGAATCGTGTATTGAAAAAACAAAGGAGTGAAATTTCGCAAGAAAGCTTCTATGGAAATTCTGAAAACTCAAGACAAAATTTTTAACAGTAAAAATCATTTCATTTATTTAATGTTTTCTTATGCGGCATAGCCATAAAAAGCGACACAATTTTTTCGTGTGTATGGGCGTAACAAATTTGAATTTTATATTTTTTAAAGAAATTATTTTAAACAAAGATTATTTTTTGTAAGAAATCATTTTAATTTAAAACTTCTAATTTTCTAAAAAAAGATTTGGTTTTTCCACATTTCGAAAATACAGAAAATTATACATGTTTAACCTTCCTACCCTGAATGGGTCTAATCGACCCATATCTATAATTTGTTTTATACGATTCGCACCAGAACTTTTTTCATGAAGAAAGTTAATTAACCGATTCAGAGAAATAAGCCAATTAAATATATTAATATATTTTAAATAACAATTCTGGTGTGAAATGTTTTTATCAAGATTGAGTAAAATTTGAACAGGGTAGGAAGGTTAATAGCAATTGACTGGAAATGAATTGATAAATTACAAGATTTCCTCCAAAATTGTAACGTAAATTACAACGTCAGTAGGAATCTAATATTAGAAAATATGACTGCTTGTTCCAGTAGGTAAGATGTCAGAAAGTTGGTCGGCAGAGCAACCGACACAAGTTACTCACTACATTATGTTCTCTCATCACACGTCATTTTGACGTGTGGGGCCCATTCCAGGGTCAAACTTTACGACTTGCAAAATGTTTTCTTATTATTTTACTTTTTGAACAACTGGCATCACACGATTACGCTTCAACTTATCATAATTCGTAGAGTAATTAGGAAAAAATAAATCCCATATATTTTGACTGAATTATTAGTGGTTACATTTTTTTTGCATATTACTTGTTTTAATTAACTTATCATCCAATGCTAATTTTTTTTTCAACAGTATCTGAATTTTCTATTGTTAAATGTTACAGGACATTATTCGCTACTTAGAACTTCGAATTAAAAAAAGTTCGAAAATTAAATTTAAATCTTATTCATTTAAAAATAGCTGTTATAACTAAACGACGGCTTGATTTATGGAAATAGAATTTTCGTTTCAGGCGTAGAAGGTGAAATGTACAAAAAGGCATAATAATTAACTTTTCAACAATTTTTCATAATACACAATTTAAAATTCCATATGCAATTTAAAACCATAAATTCATATATAAGAGATTACCGCCACATTTTAAACTAAAGCATCAGAAGCCAAAATTTGCAAAAGAAAAATAATTTAAATATATCTTATCTTAAGTTGACATGAAAACGTTTAAAGTTATTTAATTTTACACTCGCATTCCTTGTAATGATGTGCATACAGTATGTGTACGCACATATTGCTTGCAAACCAGCACCAGAAATAATTTTACCTGCTTTATTCAAATACCATTTCTTTATTTATGCCAATTTGTTTTCAATTTTCCATACGTTTAGGTATATTTGCATTTAGATGCAATTAAAACATAATTTTTGTAGTAACAACGAATCTTCAACTTTTCCGTTTCATGCAAAAGAGTGTTAAAAAATGGGGTGATATTGAAGAAATTTCTTTGATATATGATTTATACCCAGTTGAAGACAGCATAAAAATTATATCTAAAATATTTCCTTCACATTTTAATGATTGCCACCTTTTAACTGAAGCATTAGAAGACAAAATGTTCATTTAAAAAATAAATAAAATGTAGCTATTTTTAATATGGGTTTTAAAAGTTTGAAGACATTTGATCTTTATATTTAATAGGGGAAGATAATTCATCAATAAAAGGATCTTGATCTATTTTATTTGTAAACGAGTCAATGATTTAAGACGATTCATCGCGATTAAAACGTATTAGTTATCTGCATGTGAAATAATTTGCTGCAAATTTCAAATTTATCCTTTGTCTACTCGACATCAAATTATTCAAGCGTCACTCGTTTATTGTAGTTGCAGTCTTTGGATCCATTTAATTCGACAATTACTGTGCAATTCAAAGTATCTGAAAATAAGTTAACCAAACGGTCAAACTTAATATTGTTTCTTTATCGTCTTTTTACGGTATTGTTTTAAGAGCTGTGTTCTTGTGTTAAGTCTTGAAGTGGCATTCAGCAATAGCAGCGATCTCTTGCCCAGATTAGATCTTAATCATCACACACCATTCTTTTCTAATCGTTCGCCATTTCCATACAGGCAATACGGCAGCTTTCTTGGAACATCAGTTAGTGTCGTTGTTTCATTGTCTGCACGAAATCAAGCCTAGAAATCGACTTCGGAAAAATATTTTTATTGCTTTTCTTGTTTATCATCTTAATTCTTCATTTTTTTTCATACACCGGATTATAGGTTACACAATTGGGTACCTTAAATGTTACAAAACTGCATTGTTCTATGACGGACACGGCCTTTGTATAAAAGAATGGATTATTTTTGGAAATGATCACTTCACAAATTGCTCAAAAACTTTAAAGAAATTTTGATTAGATGTAATACGTAAATTATTGAACTAGAAAATGAGTAACAAGTATTATTGTTTTGTGGAGAGGTATCTAACATATGACTACAAGAAGGATTAACTACAAAATCTTTATACTGGAAGTGAATTTTACAAAGAAAGGGTAACTAGTTGGATGCACCAACCCCAAAACTTTTTTCTGATTCGTACGTCTTAATGTATCAAAAAATAGTTACAGATTTTAATACTTCAATACTATTAGTTCAATACTATACCTACCCTAATTTCCTGCCTATAATCCGCGGATCAAACAATTCTTTTTCGACCCAGAAATTTTATTTCGTAAATGAAAGCAAATATTTACGGCGATCTGAAAAGTTATATTTTATTTAATAAAATTTCTGGGTCGAAAAATGATTGTTTGATCCGCGGATTATACGCAGGAAATTAGGGTACTTTGTTTTTCATCTTGAATTTCTGCTTCAGTTAATTAATCTAATTAAAAACGAGTTAATCTCGATCATGATATTTACTAAAACCAATAGTTTTTCATTATTCTGTTATGCATCAGCAGTGTGTCAATAGCCGACTTAGCAAGACGCAAGTTTCCATCGCTGCACGAGCCGCTGATGGACAATACAACTATGAAAAGTCCAAAAAAATATATACAAAAATTGCTATTAAATCGCTCCATTCTGGCAGAATTTTTTCAAATTCAGGAAGGACCTTCTTGCCATAGCCTAAAACATACACAACATATTTGTTCCAATTCTTTGCGTAACTTCATGCACTTTTTAATAGTTCAATGATGAAAATAGTACAGATATCACTATTACAGTGCCCCCTTTAAAGGAATATTTCCAAATTGAAGCAAAATCAGCTGGTCACAGCCAAGAACATATACAAAAAAATTTATTCAATTTTATGCATAAATTTATACACTTTACGATGCTAAAATAATGAAAATTTCACAAAACTTGCTATTACAGTGCCCACTTCTGGATATATTTTTTTTTTTCAAATTTAGGGAGGACCCGCTTACCACGGAGAAAAACACAAATAAAAAATTTGGTTCAACTGTTTGTATATACCTTCATACACTTTTCTATGCTAAAATATTTAAATGACAGTGACATCATAATTACAGTGCCCTGTTCGGGAGAAATATTTCCAAATTAGAGGATGACCTGCTGACCATAGCCAAAAATATATACAAACATTTTGGTTCAGTTTCTATGTATAACTTCATACACTTTCGATGGTACAATAATGGAAATAGCGTAGAAATCGTTGGCAAAATATTTCTAAATTAGAAGAGAAACTGCTGCCAATAACCGAAAATATACACACAAAATTTGGCTCAATTCTATTTATAACTTCATACACATGGTACAATGGCAACATATGGACAGACCGATAATTTGTATGAACACTTTTTTTAGACTCTCTGACCCCTAAAGCGTTTAAATCCGTCGAAAATCCGAAGTCGAAGGAAATTTCGATTATAACACTTTCTTCTATTGAACATAGAAGAAAGTAATAAAATATGCTCTATAGAAGCATATTTTTAAATAATTGTAAACACACATTTATTAAAAGAATTTTCTCCATCCTGGTATTGAGTCTAAACAAGAAAATTTTATAAAACTTTTTACTCGTAATATTGCATGTCGTTGAGCTTAAACGATAGATAAAGTGTATATATATTTCATACACTAAATTGCTGGTAAATTTGCAATTGTAAGCACAAACTTCTTCAAAAAATATTGAGTCTAAACAGAATCATTTTATAGAAATTTCATCTAGGATCTTAAAAAATACATATTAAAATATTAATTTCATATACTAAGTGTTTTAAATGTGAAATCAATCTAATGGTCTGACTTGTTAACTTAAGTGAGTTTGAATAGAAAGTTTTGTGGGTATTTCCATCGTATTAGTGATGTTGAATACAAAAGTTATACATTAAGTATTTACAATGCATAAGCGTTGTATGCTGCAGTATAAAAACTAATTAACAATAGAACCGCGGGGAAATTCATTCAAATTTTATAAAAATATTTCTCACCGTAATTTTTATTTAATACTGTTTAAGTTATTTTTTGAAATTACTTTTGGTCCGCATAAATTTAACTTAAATTATAAAGAGTCTTCTGGTTCGAATTGAAGCATCTCCATATGCTACGGGTCAAAATGACCCGTTGCCGCGGTTCTAGGGTTAAATCTCATAATGATTAATTGTTTTGGATTAATATATCAGACCTTTAGTATTATTACATTCTTAAAAATTAATTGTATGATTATATAATATAAAATTATATGTAATATGACATTGTATAACATTAATTACAGTTATATATGAAATGATTTAATACATATATTTTAGATATTAAATTGCTGGTAAATTCACAATTATAGGCACAAAGCATTAAGAGAATTTCCTTAGTCATAATTTTGAGGCTGAACAGAAACATTTTCTACAGATTTTTGATCAGAATAAGAAATATCATTGAACTTAAAAGTCGCATTAATCAGCATTATTCATTTCAAACATTAAACTTTTAGAAAATAAATGACGCTAATGGGCTGACTTGGTAATTTATGTGAGCTGAGCATAAACTTCTTGTAGATAGTTTTATTGTAACAATAAACGTTGTTTAACTTAAAATATACATTAAACATTCATTTCATATATTAAAACTTAAAAACGAATTAAATAACGCTGAAAGTCTGATATATTAATTCATATAAATTAATTATGTCATTTAATTTGTTTTTATACATTGTAGTATTCTGGCGATGATGATAAAGGATGCATTTTCTCTAATGTTTTCGTCTGTTTGTTACATTTTTTAAAAATAGATTAGCCTTCTGTCAAACAATAGACAACAAACAATGCATATGATGAAACTAATAATCCAAATCATAATGTTTCTGACAACTAGGACGCTATTTTTGTTTGCGTTATATTATACTTTTTTTAATCAATTTTCTTGTATCAAAAGAAGTAATTAATGCGGACTTAATTACTCGGGGTAACTCTGAGTCCTAAGGGCTTTTCTTTTCAATCGAGAACACAAATCTGCTGTTAAAATATGTAAGCTGATGATTTACAGACATATGTCAATAAATGGAAATAAATGAGCTCTCAATACTTTGAATATATATAATAATCTCAAAATCTGCGCAATAAATCTCTGAAAATTTAAGTTATTGAACCAGAAAAATACGAGAACGAGAGACAGAGAAAAACGACCCCCCCCCCCCTTCCCACCCTCAATCATTTAAAACCTTAGTTTCGACTAATTAGTTCACACAGAAAGTATGTTTTCCGGAAACTTTGTATTGTTATTCTCCTATCCCGTTGTCAGTGGAGTGAGTAGGGTCAAGGCTTTTATGTATTTAACGCTTTAATATCTATAAGCCAGCCGTCCATGCTCCCTGATTAGTCTCTTATATTCCTAATTAACGGAAACAGAGCTCTAAAGAAAATTACTTCACTGCTTTTAAAGATATAAGGCTGATGGTGCCGAATCATCAATTATTTTGGTGTATCTTTCAACGCACACCATTGTTGTGATAATTGATGCCAAAACTGAAACCATCCTTCTTTTGCCATTAAAGATAAAATAAAATAAAACGTACAGAGTTCAAATAAAATTAGATCTTAGAAAATGAGTCAGCTTTTGTTATTATGTGAATGTTTTTACATGACTCATGTCTGTATATTTCCTAAACTTTAGCTCACAAACATTAAGACTTTTATCACCGCACATATTTTTAAGTACCCATCTTTATTAATTGAGAATTGCAGTTAAGACGTTTTATTTTGTTTATTATGAATTTGTTTTACATTAATGTCTCTTTTATTTATCCTAATTATTCCAAAGTATTTTTCTCTTGAGATAACCGATATCATTCTATCTATAAAGTTTATCTTTTGATATTTTTATGTGAAAAAATATCTGACAAGTGTATTTGGGACAATTTTAAAATACAGGTTTTCAGCTTCTAGGTGGAAACACTAAACTTTAAAAGTAAATCATTCTTCTAAATTTTCAGAATTTTTTATTACAGGTATACACAAGACTTCTCAGATATTGATTTTGCCTTTATCACATATGTATATATATATTCAAAGACTAGCTGTCTATTACTAAACTAGAAAAAATATTCACTTAAATGACACTATATTAAAAAATTTATATCTCTTTAAATATTACTACTCTTTAAATATTTTACATTATATGCAAATAACGACACAGATTTACTACGTCACGGCTATCTTGAACAAAGGGTATTTACAAAAGAAGCGCAGGAAAGCTTAAATGAAAGATATTTTAGAAGAACTTAACCCATTAATACGGGTCATTACCCATGAGTTTTAGGTAGTTTACCTTTGAAGAAAACCGCCAAAAACTTCATTCTGACAAAACGGTCTACCCGATATCGGGACCGTTATCCGCATGAATTATGGCCTTGACATGTTTTAATCTGTTAACCTCTTAACTGGGAATTAATCACAAATTAAATACAAATATGGTATAAATGTACGTCATTCTTATAGTTAAGATGTTAATAAATGAATGCATGTCTGTATCAGTGTGCGTTAAGGAGACGGGAAGAATGAAAGAGGGAAAGGAAGATGGCCAGGGGGGGAATAAGAAATTATGCCAAAGGTCCAGAAGTCTTCGTGATCTAACTTCGCAATGAAAAACATCCCTATTAAATAAGAAAAGTAAAATAAGTGATTAAGACAATTACAAAAATTTATTTTGTCATATTACATTGTTTTAAGAATGCACATTCGGAATTAATTCTGTCCCTGTAAATATTTTATGAGTTTCAAGCGAAAGAGATTAAAATTAAAAACCGCATGTGTGTCACTACGTCGTGCTAGCACGTATACTCTTTGCATGTGGGGGAGAAAAAGATCTGGAGGGAGATGGGAGAGAGGTAACTGAGAGACACAAAGAAAAAGATGAACCTTAATCTTTAACAGCTCTTTAACCCATTAATAGCTCTCGGTTGCTATTGTTAGATAATAGTGAGCTTTTTAAAAACTGTTTCATCTATGTAAGAACGTATATTGATGTATGGGATAGTTGTGTAGTTGAAGAAATAAGAGTATAAATTTATGTTGTAATTTAATCTATTTTTTCCTTTTAAATGTATAATATATGTTTAAGAAATGCAACCAAAGAAACCTACAACGTCGCAGTGAGATTCCTGTAACCATTAAAATATCATAATTGAATAAATAATTTCTTTTTGAATGCCATTAATTGCCATTAATTAATGCAAACAAGAAATTTCGGTTAAATTTTTGAAATCATGCAATTTTATTAAAAAAAAAAAAAAAAAAAAAAAAAAAAAAAGGATTTTGTTCTAAAAATTTTGTTGTGTAAATAGAAACAGATTAAAATTTATATACAGTTAATCATTTAAAATTTTTGTAGTTTATTCAAAATTTACAATGTGATCTTTTTTCTTTTTAAAAATTAATAACATTTAAAACATATAGATAAATTTAGAATGTTCTTATATTTGTTAGGAATCATACTCTATCAACTTAAGATCAACAGAGGAAAGAGATCTATACTTTTATAATGCACGATAATATTTATGTTAAAAAAATATCTGTCATAAAAAAATGGACAATTCCGATAAGTAAGCAACAAATATTAATAGTTTTTGAGTACTTTATTTGACCTCAATATTCAGTCGTTCGGAAAGTCGTTTCAATTTGGAAAAATTAGTTTGCACTCGAAAATTCTATCATTTTATTATTAGAGAGTAATGCCGATATCTAATGTCTAATAATTAAAGGGTAGAATTTTCGGGTATGAACAGATTTTCCGAAACAGAAACAATTTTCTGAACGATCTGTTCAGAAAGTTGTTAATAATTAACTGTTAATAAAACATCAAATTAATTTTAAAACATTGATAATAATTGCAAGCAAAATCAATTTAATAATTTTATTATAGAAAGCAAAATACTAGCATAATAACAAGCAATTCATATGCGAGATAAAACTTTGACACAAGAATATGAATATTATAGTGAGGGAGAAAAAGAAAAAGAAATATTTGCCTTTATTCGCAGCCCATATATGAAAAATCATACCAAAAGTTTCATTACACTCGAAATATCTTCTTTGTTCAGAATATAATTGTTTTTTTTTTTTTTTTTTTTTTTTTTTTTTTTTTTTTTTACTAGATTTTGTTTCTATATTAAAAATTTCACCAATTTCTATTTTTCGAATGACAACATCTACTTTTTACACTTTATTTGATTACTTTGGATAAATTATTCCCGGAAAAGTATGTAGTTTATGTATTTTTGTAAATTATGAAAATCTTCATGACGCAAAAGTCATCAAACTATGAGGACACTAATGTTAAATTCAATAGAGAAACTTTTATCTTCTTTTTACTTTTATATCTTTTCAACCAATCTTTTTTATTATTATTATTATTTATTTATTTATTTATTTATTTACAGTGAGATATACTAAAGAGATCTGAATATATAAAACATTTTTTAACACAAAAATATAAGTTTTATTTAAAAAAAATATTAATAAATTCATATATAAAAATATGACTTACGGCCTACATTTTTGCTTAGAGAAAAATAACATAGTCAAAAACATCGGTATAGTTTGCTCTACATTCCAATCATTTTTCCCCGATTAGAAAAATGTTACTTTTTGAAGGTTTAGAGGGACCATATGCAGCTAACTATGCAATCACACAAAAGAAAATCGAAAACATCTATCACATAATTTATTTGGAAATTTCATTTAAATAAAATTTGAAGGAGAAGAGCATCTTTTATCGTATTTTACATGCTATTTTACTGGTGTGATTTTAGATGTTTTTCCAGTGAAAAATTAATTTAATCTTCCTAAATTTGTCAATATATATTCCTAATTTTTATATACATGTATGTTTATAACTCTATGAATATTTAAATAAAATGTAAACTTATGCATTTTTCCGAGTTGCCTTTGTACAAGAAACTCAAATATGCTGTCAAAAGTGGGTGTACCATTGGAAAAATCAAAGTTGGTCAAATTCTTAATAGGGCTATTTCCATGAGTACTTGTAGTGTAAGTCACAGGCTACGATTTTTGGCTACCAGTATTTTAGTACGAAAAAAATGTGATTTATTTTATTGGCACATTCTCATTAATTTAATAAGGCCAAGCAGACTTTTCGAAAATAACGGTGGCAAACAAGCATAGCAATTATAAGGTAATGTGACTTACACTACAAAACCCATGGAACTAGCCAATAGGTAGACGACCTCTGTTACAAAAATTACATTCATATTCTCAAAGAAGATATTACTCCGTTACTAACAAGACTTTTGCCGACATTTTAGCATGGACGATCTTCGAATAAAAGCCGATGTATTGTTTTCTAATATTCTACTTACAAATTAATATAATGAAATTTCTGAAACTGCAAAAGTAAATCACATAAACCTCTCCCTGATTTTCTAGTACTTCAAATGTATTGCTCCTTCTGTCAGGTAAAAAAGAAAATGCACACAGCTATTAAAATAAAACAAAATCTTTAAAATTTATTTCTCCATTTGATGGAAAGCAAAAGTAAAATAATCACTCTCAAATTTATAGTTATTCTTTCTTATTTTTCTGTCATTTTTAAATGCTTCGGAACATTTTTCTTTATCTGCAGTCATTATGCATTTCTTTACCTTTTCCACCAGGTGATATAAACAAACTTGATGGGGAGAAAAAGTTATTACCGTCTAAAAATTCTATAAATTCAGAATTTTTTTTTTCCAGAAAAATAAATTAAGCTTTTTCCTTCATTATATAGGGAAAAACCTGAATAAACACATAAAAAGTCAAAAAATTACATTCTGCATCTGATAAAGATAGCTTTGATGAAACTGCTCTTGGAGCTTTAATTTTTCAGGGCAAAATACTCCTATTCGTAAAATTTTGAATTGATATAGCAACACTATAATTTACAAATAAAATTTATTTGTAAATAAAATAAAGTCTTTTCACATACTAAATCTATTACTTAGAATGCACTGGAAAGAGTAGTCCGCTTATTTTTTTCTTGACTTTTACTGAATTTCAAAAATAGTTGTAATGCCATGTATTTTTCGCCTGATTCTAGCAATATGAATGTCATTCTTAAAGTTAATATCCATCTTTCTTCCAAAACCACTTCTCAGCAGTAAGCCAAGTCCGAGCTAATCGGCCATGCGTTAAATGCGAACTTTCCTCCGAAGCAAGTTGTTAAATAAATGTTTCGGTCCATTTTTTGTACGATACTTTGAATATTAAAATTCTTTCCAATTGTCTGTGCTTCTCACCTAACTCAGCTATTATTTTCGCTCCCATGTTTCGGGCGAGCGGCGGGATGCCAGTAATGCGAGTTCATTAAATCTCGGTCGCTTCCTTCATCCTCTTTACTGGCCACGGAGGGAAGTTCTCACGCCACCTCCACACCTCGCCACCATCTACTGTAAATGCTCGCACTCGAAAGTCCATTCAAGTGGAAAAACACGCTGAAAAAGGAAGCCGCGTGTGCTGCGGTTCCGTTACACTTGCCATTGGAAGACCTCTCTAAAAACACACGGGATTTTTTGATTCGGAATATTTTCATTAGTAGACAAAAAGTCACCTTCAGAAAAGTTGTTTTATATTTTATGCAGATCTCTTATCAGAAGATAATTCAATCGACTGATTCTACAATAAATGGAAGAAGGTGATCATTAGATGTGAAGTTTAGTTATTCCCTTGCGTTTTGAAATGAGGTTTATGTTAGAGCAAGACAGAATAATGGAGTTTTAAAATTTCAACGCGCAGTAAATATGGTTAGATGCTGTGTTTCCTTTCCTTTTGCCATTTGGGAACTATTTAGAAATGGTTCCTAATATATTTTTTTTTTTTTTTTTTTTTTTTTTTTTTTTAGTAGATGAAAAGCCAATTTTTGAAAAGTTGAATTATATTTCATACAGGATCTTAACAGAAAATACTTCAATCGATTCATTTTATAGTAAATGGAAGAAAGTGGTCATTAGATATGATGTCATGTTATTCCCCGCCTTTTTAAATAATGTTTAATTTTAAACTAAAAGAAGGGTGTGAGACAAAAATTGGTGCATTTTAAAAATTCCAAGTGGCACAAAATATGTCTAGATGCTTGGTTTCCATTATACTTGTTTTTTTAGACAGCTTTTTTTCTTTCTTTTTTAAAAAATAATTTAAAAATGATTCTGAATATTTTCATTAGTAAATGAAAAGTCTTCTTCAGAAAGCTGTTCCATATTTCATACGGGATCTTCTCAGAAAATATATAAATCTTATCGACTTGTTTTACAGTGAATGTAAGCGGTGGCCATAAAATGCTTGGTGGACTGACGTATTGAAATTATATTTATTCTAGAGCAGTAGAGCAAGAAAGAGTATACTGCAATTTAAAAAATACATGGCACATTCGAAAAATAATACTACGTAGCGCTTCATTATATGCGTCTAGAATTATTTATTTATTTATTTACTTTGTAAAAATCAGTTTAAAATCGTCGATACTGATAAAAAGTTTTATGTTAGTATTCAAATATTTCAGTTAAGTTTTAACTCATAAATTTAAAAGTTTTTAATTTAATTGAAAAAATATCATTAAGATAAATTTTAGTAACGAATTGCCCGAAAAATTATTTTAAATATTTTTTTAATTTAGGTTAGAAAAACTAATAAATAAAAGACTATAGCTACAAACATGGTTTCGTCATTGTCTTCATTTATTTAAAGTATGTATAAATAAATTTTATCTAAATCACTACTACGCAACTTTTAATTAATAAAAATATTTTAAAACTAAAACAAACCCCATTTAAACACATTTTCCATGCTTCATTTTATGTGAAAATGTGTACTACTTATCATTGACGCAGTTAACTACTTTAATAGTTGAACGCGACAATCTGATGCTGCAATCTATGACCCTTTATATTTTTTTGCCGATACTTTCAATTTTTTTTTTTTTTTTTTTTTTTTTTTTTTTTTTTTTCACATTCTACTTTACAATAAAATTCTTGCTTTTACTGGTGAATTTCGTTCATTTTAATCCAATGCGATTAAAGTATCCAACATTTCTTAAAATGTCTCATCTTTCTTTAATTTTTATATGGACTTTCCTTTGTTCAAATGTCCCACCAGCGGCTGAGAGGTTCTGCTCTCGAAGCGGGGATACACCGGAGGTGCTGGGTTCGAATCCAATCACGCACGTTTAATCGTTTGGTGTTTTCCGTGGTTTTGTTCGAACTTTGAATTTCCTTGCGTAAATACGGGTTAGGTTCCTTTAGAAGAACCCCCCACTGAGGGCATCCAACCCCCCTTTTGAGCCTATATGCCGTGATAAACAAAACCAAACCTTTATTCAAGTTGTTTCTTTATAGCAAATTTTAGAAAAATATTAGCAATTAGATTTTCCTTTCATATAGAATCTCAGAATATTGTAAATTATTATATCACTCAATAAACTCCTTCCCAATATTCTTGAATTTATAAACTTTGTCTAGGTGTTAGAAGACAGCAAGAAGAAAGAACAATTCAGCAGATAGCATTTTCCAATACATAAGTATTTAAAAAAGAAAAAGAAAAGAGAAGTTATCTTAGATAGCGTTAAACTAGTTAATTAAAAATTGATAAAGGGGAAGAGTTGAATTTTTTGCTGCAATGCCTGAATCATATTCTATTAAAATGCAATTATACATACAGTGCACTGTGGAATAATATGAATCCCTCCCCCCTCCCCTCAAAAAATGAAAAAAAAAAACTTTTGATAAACGTGGATTTTTTTTTTTTTTTTTTTTTTTTTTTTTTTTTTTTTTCGAAATAATTCTGGACGTTTTCTTATCTAAAATTGTGAAAAAGGAAAAAGGAAAACATTTTTATGAATCATTAAAAAATATGAAAAGGTGTATTTTTATACTTTTAAGGTGTTGCAAAATATAGGCCGGCTTTCATTTATTTGTATTTATTTATTATTTTTTAAACAAGGATTTTTTTATCCATATAATTTTTTATTATAATCATCGTCATTCGTGGCTGTTCAATGACCTTAAATTTAAAGCTCCATTCTAATAAGTCGCATTCGTTTCTCCTAAACAAATTTTAAACTGCGGATCTCAAAAATCAACTCACGGAAAAGTTGAAAAACGAAATTCAAAGTTTTTTAAAGAATGTGATAAATATAACAGAGAAATAGAAATTGCATTCATGATTTAGATTTCACAATATGATATGGTTCCAAATTTTAGATGAATCATATCATATTGTGAACATTTTTTGCTAAATATTTTTAAATCATAATTTATCATTTGTGCTAAATATTTGTAAATAGTCTGATGTCATAATTAAATAGAAATCTTTAAATTTTGAAGTGGATCTATCAATTTAAAATTATCTGTATAGTTAAAAAACTAAATATGAAAATTTCTGCATAAAAATAAAATAAATAGCATTATCGATGTATGCGGTAGCCAATGAAAATAAAACATTAAATGGATTAGTTCCGCTTTGAAGATTTCCGCTTGTTTATCAAGTGGGCGTGTAAAGAATTTGTATGTATAATGTCCGTCTCTCCCAAGCAGAGACAAAGCTGGTTATAAAAGTGCGGAGGGTGAAATTTCACTCACACTCCACATGTTCCGATTTAAACAGGCCTTTTCTTACCTTTGAAAGAAAAATTTATAGAACCCTTAAAGGTTTTACTTCTGAACCTGCACCTGATCCCGTATAACAATGTATCACAACGTACCTAAATCATACATCCATATTTCACTACGTACCTAAACGTGCACTAAACGCAGGTCCAAAAGCAAAACCTTTAGGTTTCGCTTCTGGGCCTGCCGTATATATAGAGAATAACAAAAAGACTATTCGCGCCTTCTTTTGTTAAAATAATGTAGTACCCTAAAACTTTTTTCGCACCCTGACCCTTGGTCAATAGAAAGACCTCTATAGATGCAGATAAAAGCTGTAAAAAATAGAAAGAAATGTATAGAAAACTACCATTTTACAAGTATATCAATAAGTAACTATTTCGATAGCTTGAAATCAATGAAAATTAGACATGCTCTTCCTCATACGCGTGCATCTGTAGCGACTTTCTGCATTTTTTTTTTTTTCATATTAAAAACTATTATTGGGGTTTTTACTTTTTATATGCAGATTTAAATTATTCAATCGTGTAATCTTATAAAAGAATATTAAAATAATTAACTAATTATGCTCACTTTAAAAATTTAAGTCTACGAAGCATGCTTAGTATGCATATAAATATTGCCACTGATCGATATTATATTTTATTTTGTGTAAATTTACATATGTACAAATATACAAAAAGCACAAAACAGTTTAATAACTTTTCCACAATAACAGTTTGGAAATTTTAAAACGGTTTGCTATTTCAATTTCTATTAAATGTATTCTTTCTCCATATCATCCAACTAATTATTAAATTATTAGGGTGCGAGTAGCTAGGGATTCTTGTTACAATATTTTTATGTATATTGTTTTGTATATTTTATCTTTATAATTATTATTATTATTATTATTATTATTATTCCGTGTGGCATATCATTTCTCTTCATCCCGTAATACAGGGGAGAGGAGGAGGAAAGAGAAGGGCTCGCGATTTTTAAATCCTTGCCGGTGAAGACTTTTTAAATTTACAGGATAAGTTGCACAGACCCACAGGCGATTATTTTTTATGTTTAATTTTTGACAGATTATCTCAGACAAAAAAGCAAAATTCTGTTTGCAAGTTATATTTTTCTTTAGAAATCATTTTATGTAATATTTGAAATTTTCAAATGAAAGCTTCATTTCTTTCTCATTAATATTCGTAAATAATTTTAGAAGATTTACCGCTTGCGAATTGCAATGCGAAATATAATTACATGCACTCATATTTCAAAGTAGTTTATTTTCTGTGAAAAACTTTTATTATATCAGGAGATATCTGCTCCTTCCTGAACCGACCGTTATCTTATAAATTTCATAATCCCGTCTCTATAGAAATCAGTATCTGAAAAATTCTGTCTGAAACAAAATATTGATATTAACCCATTCCGGATCATGGGTGCATATATACGCCTTCAAAAAGTGCTTACAAAATTTATTTTTGACACTAGTAAAAAAGAAAAGTAGTATTTCTTTTCTGTAATTAGAGTATTTTTGTGATGATTTGAGTAAAGATAACTTTTTTTACAAGAAAGTGGTGCCAACCGAATAAAATTTGTGAAATGTTGATTTTATTGATATTGGCATAAATAATTAGTTTGAACGATTGATTGTTGTGATAAATATTTTAACAATTGCTGGTAAGCGCAAACCTTCATTTAATTTAAAAATAATTTCTTGGGTCTCTTTTATAATATTTTAATTGCTACCTGATAGAATCATTTCTACAAAAAGATCTATAATAGTATAATGTTCTTGAAGGACACGTTTTAGAAAAATTCAAAACAGATTCTAAAAAAAGAGAAAAATCGCTAAAAGCTCCGACAACTTCACTTCTCTGACTTCCCCAAGAATTGTAATAAATGTTTATGAATCAGCATTCCCCTTTAGGCAAAGAACATGCGTTGCATTAAATCGTCTCACGTGCAACAACGACGGTTACATTTATCTCCTCCTCCCCACGAAATCTATGTGGTCCACTCCGCTGTTTCAACGTCTGTGGTTTTATTTTACGGGAAAAACCTTTTTACTATTGTAGGTGTGGCAATGGCAGAATAGAAAAGGAAAAAAAACGACAAAAAATCTTTTTGATGCAAAATAACTGCCGTTTCTGGGTGTAAAAAAGGGAATTGAAAATACCGTGAGGAAAAGAAAAAAAAAATCCTCATGAAGGTGTGGGGTCAAAATGGCATCGTTTTATTCCCCTCCTTGCTTTTCCCCATTCTTTCAGATTTTTTTATGGAGTAAAATAAAATCCTGGTTGGTATGTTGAGTTCATAATCATTTTGAAAATGTTCGTCTATCAGGATATAGAGATAAATATTTACTTTGCTTCGACAGGTTTTGTTATAGAATGAACCTCCTCATCTATTTTCCCCAAGATTCCAAATATATATTTATCGCTATCAACAGCATCAGAGGTTAATTAACTTTTACAATTATTCCTAAGAATCTTTCACTTTTTTTTAAAATAACGCACATAAACATCATTACATTTAACATTTACATTGCTACATTGGTTTTAACATTTACATTACTAAATTCGCAATCTTCTTGGATAATTGAAGAGTTTCTAATATTTTTCTGCAATTAAATAAGGCAAAAGATTATTTTTAAGACAAAATGTTGTAAATCTGTACACACTCTAATATTGTCATATAAAAGTATTAAGCGTCCATCTATCTTAATTGTTTCAAATTTCACTTCGTACGTGTACGTGTCTGCTTTCTTTATAGCGACGTACAGCAAAAAATTATTAGGATTCTTAAAAGATATTGAAAAAATATAGGATAATAATTCTAAAGTTGATAAAATTCCACAAAATGGAGGCAGTGTGAAGTATTATGTCATTTTTTTCAAGAATAATTGATTTTCGAAATTGTTTAAAAAATCCTATCATTAAATTAACTTTTGCCAGGGGTCGTACATTTCTGGGAATTTTTCAGGACAAATATCAGTATTTATTTATAGAAACATACATCTAGATTTAACGTTCGAAATGGCACTTTATTTTTAAGAAGATATTTTCTATGAGAAAATACTATTGCTGAAGATTTTCTTGGTCTTAAAATTTCAGGACATGTACGACCTCTGACTTTTGCAGATTTGTTCTTCTGGTAAAATATATATATATATACATATAAGTCCAGTTTAAATTACAGAAAACACCATTAAACCGTTTGCCATGTTTTGAAAACTCACGTAATAGGTTCCGGTACACAAAAATCTTCAAATTTTCTATAAAACTAATTATTGCATTAAAATTTTCTTTGTTTACTTTTCTGCTTAAAATGACGTTTAAATCGTGTTTCCAAATTAATTACACACAGGAAATGTTATTTTTTTCGTTTTGGTTAGATTTCAAAATCTGTCTTTCAAGCAACCGCTGAGATGGAAACGACTTTCTTGTGAAAATACGTTTTTCTTCATAATGGCTTTTTTTCAACATTTGTCCTATTTAAATTGTTTTAAGTCAAGAACCGATAAAGATTCAAGCAACAAATTCAAACTTGGGAAATGTCTTTTTCAATTATTTTACTTTATTTTTGATTAAGCTAAATTGATAAATAAAAATATTTACTTTTGAAAATATGATTTTTTGAAAAAAGTTGCATCATTTTTTAAAAATTTTTACTTTAAATATTTTTAAGTTTTATTTCAATTAATGTTTTTAAAAATACTGAATCAAAATTAGAGAGCTCATATATTTCTGTTTAATTAAATGAAAATAAAAGTGAAATTCTACAAATAATATTTCGAGTTATAACGATTTTAAACTACCCCAGTTTTTTAGCAAATTTTAATTTTTTTAAATATCTTTTATAAATGAGGTAAACAAATTTATAAATGAGAAGTTCTATCATATGAATTTGTTTACAAATAATATGGTTAATCATCACAAAAAAATAACTCAATAAGTAAAAATTATTTTTTAAATGTGTCCCAGACCCCCTTTAAAGGAAAGAAACATCTTCCCATTTTTCTAGTCTTCCCATGCCCATTTTACGGCCCTTTGACCCATTTATGTGTGATTCGATTTTATTTTTATTATTATTATTTCTTTGACTTGTTGACAGTCATTGGAAAGTAAGTTATTTGCAACTGTAATTTTAATAAAACAGTTATTTGAGAGTTTGGTGTGCTAGTTTCAAAGAAAAAACTTTCTTCGCTAAAATACGTATTCTTAGATTGATGATACAGTAAAAACATTAAAATTTGTGTTTAAATGCTCAAAATATATCTTTATATTTTATGTAATTATGAAAGCCTTCAAATATATTTATAAATGCCTGTAAATAAATAAAAACAACCAAAAAATTACGAATTTAACCGACCTTCGTTGTAAATAAATAAAAAAATTTCATTAAAAAAAAAATCAAAAGCTGCTGAGGATAAAATTTTATGTGCTCAAAAAGATTAAAACTGTATTCCCTTTCAAAAATGTCAAAACAAAATCCACAAAATGTAAAAAATTGCTAAAATCTTATAAAAAATTTGTGACAAATCGCATAAAAAGTTCTAGAAAAATTTAAAAATCTCAGACGACAAATTTACTATATATTCTGGTGAAAGAGTGAAATCTAATCCCAACTTTTGAAATAAAAAAATTCTGAAGTTCGCAGCGGACTGTTAAAGAACATTAAAAATCTGTTTAAAACTTCCCGAGAAATTCGAAAATTGCTTTACGAATTCCAAATAAATAATATTGAATGTAAGATATCATATGTCGGATTAAAACACTAAAACTACATTCATTTCAATAATGTGAAAAACTTGCATAAAACTAAAAGAAAAAAAATGGGTAAAAAAGCTCATAAAAATCAATTTAAAAATTTAAAACTGGCTTTGAAGTGCATAACTTCAGACATCAGGTACTTTCCTCTCAAATTTCATAGCTATGCAAGCAACGGTGTCTTAATAAAACAGCTCACACACACAAACATCTATATTTGTTATTATATATGTATAAATTGAAGTTTGGCCAAATAACTCGAAATTTTTTATTAATAAAATATGAAGACTTTTGTTCCAAAATTTCAAAAACAATCCGAATCAGTCTTACTCTGCTTTTTCTTTGTCACATATTTAATATAAGAAACTAAATATACAGATCACTATTATTATTTTTATTATTATTATAACAATATATTGAAATTTATTTATAAAGTAAATAAACATCTAAACATTAAAATGAGATGTGGATTTTGTGAATTTCTTCCTCCCTCATTTCTCTCTCTTTCTCTGTAGTTATTATGTATGAAGATCAAATATTTTCCTCTGAATAAATAAATAAGATAAAAATTAAATTTACTGTTTAATGTTTAAAAAGTTTTAAATACCTTTGAACAGCATTTTATGAGAAAATATGTGGTCTGTTTAGCATTTTTATTAAAGAGGATTATGAAATTATTTATTATTGTTTTCTTTACTGCAGAAAGAAAATTTAATATTATTTGGTATAGTTCGTCCAAAACAAAAACAAAACAAAAAAAAAGAACAAGAACAAGAATAAGAAAAAGAAAAAGAAAAAAGAGAGAGGAAAAATAACACCTATTCTGTACATTTTAATCTCTTTTTAATTAAGAAAAACACGAGTTTTCTCTCTTTAAATCAGTTGATCAATATCACGAATGCAAAACAAACATTAACATTACAAATATTCGTATAATGATGTATTTGTGATTACTTGCTATTTTATATCTATTGTTTTAATACTTTTTCAAAAACTACGTTAATAATAATAATAAATAAACGCACTCCCCATAAGTCCTTCCATAGCTTCACTTTCATGAAAATTAATAGATTATGCCATATTTATATAATGTCTCCTTATCAAAATGAAATGGAAAAGCATAAAGTTAAACGCTATGTTCTTTCTTATATTGTAACAAATCTTTAATATTTTTGGCGTGATATTTCGACCAATTTGAAGCATTGCCGTTTTTCTCTTTCAATGCAAATTTTACTATAAAATTTTAAATAATGTGTCTAGAAATATAGCGACAACTTAGCATTCAGTTTCGTGTTGGAATATGATGTAACATTCAAATATAGTGATGCATTGAGTGGAGATATCATTTCTTTATTCATGAACTCATGACATATGCTACATCCACTCGCCTAAGTTTTATATATTTCTATCGTCCAAAAATAAATATTAATATCTAGAGTTACTGTTTGAGCATGATTTTTTTTTTACAAAGTATAAAATAAAAAGGCATATGTATAAGTGATTGAATTTGTAAATAAAGGGGGAAATGGGAAATGACAATACAAAATTTTTGGATTGAATCGCGTGTCAGTCATGATCCTTTAGTATTTCCAGACTAACTTTATGGACGTACTTCAACATTCTTAAAACAGAATTATATTTATCGTGGGTAAATTACATGTACAATCCCAAATCCTTTGTGTTTTACCTTTGCCGGCTATAGACATTTTTATTTCTCCATTAATCTTAGGAATTACTCATGTATTTTTAGTCCGTAAAAAAATCTTTGATTATGTGAGTATGTATTTTATAAACGGCATTAAATTTTGCTGCTTGAGAGATTAAAAAAAAAACTTGGAAGCCAACATTTTAACAATATTAACTCTGTATATTGCCGAATCTAATTACCTAACATTTGGCCAACATTGTTTTAGATTTAGTTTTTTTTTTTTTTTTTTTTTTTTTTTTTTTTTTTTTACTTATTTATGTATTGCATTCCTGTTTGCTTATTCAAAATTAATCCTAATGGCAAATTAACATTACTGAAATATTAGCACAAAACCGTTGTACAAAATTATTGCACAATATTTGCACAATACTGGCACAAAATATTTGAGCAAATGTTGCCACAAAAATTTTCGCAATATTGTGTAAACAATGAATTAGATACACTTTAAAAAAATTGTAGTATATTAAGTTTTAGCTAACTTTAGTCACATACTACTACAACTTTGAACACATTTCCAAATTGAATACCAATATTTGTGAAAATTTCAACATAAACCTGAATTTGTTTGCAATAAAATACTAATATTTTCCCCAGTATTGAACTGTACTTTTAAGTATTGTATCAAATATTTTCAGTGTAAAGAAGAGAAATATTAAATTGGCACATATATTTGACCATACTGTTTTGCTGCTGTTTCTTCTTCTTCTTTCTTTACTTTAAACATAATTTTTTAGTTACATTTTGAATAAATCGTTGCAAAGTATATTTTTATTCAGATTACACATGCTGTTGATAATGTAATTCAAAGTGTTTCGTCGACTGCTGTAATAGTTAATTGCCTGAAGAAAATAACATCTTTTGAATGCTAATTCAAAAGATCAATCAAACTATCAGAGCAAATGTTTATAAACATAAATTATTCTTTTCTAATTCCATTTTTCTTATATTTCTTTCATTCTCTCACACAATCAAAGCTTAGTTTCAGGAGTATAATGTTACACAAGTTTATAATTATTCTTGGTATTTCATAACTTAGGGCTGTTTCATTTTCTAACAGAAAAAAGATGTCTAGAACTTGTGGAAAATTTTACTTACATGTAAATTATTATCGGTTCATGCAAGATGAAAAACTAGGATTACATGAGAAATTGACTTTCATTCCAATTTTTATGTTAAATATTCAAGTGTTTTGTGCTAATTATATGCATTTCCATCCCATTCTTTATTTTTAAACTCATACAGGAGCATGTCTAGCATTAAAAGATGTAGAGGTTTCGTAAAAATAACTTTAAAAATGCAAGGTCATAATGATGCGTTACAATGTATAGTTAACACTTTTTTGCATTAATATGCATGTCTGTCACCAAAGCAAATCTCCTCTAAAGACTCGAAATATGTTAAAAAATATGCAATAACTTTCTAAAATGTCTTTATCTACTGACTCTATGTAAAAATATAATATTTATACAGTACAATTTCCATGCCATGGAGTTAATGATGCCTTAATAAATGTTATAAATTGTCTTTTAATATAAACTAGGGCACCTAACCCAAGCTTTCCGGGTTTCAGAATACAGGTGAAAATCCTTTTTTTTAAATTGAAAACTCTAAAATTTTTAATTTATTAATAGTGATAATTTCGTTCGTATTTGTCACGTGCCATGAATAAACAGCCAAGTACATCACCAATATCGCTTTTAAGCAGACATTTTGACTCAGATATTTTAAGTATTGAGTATTTCAGTATATATTCAGTATATTTTCAGTACGTGCATCAATTATATGTCTTAAATGTGTATTATATTCATATTTTACTATTTAAACCGGAGAAAATGATGAACTAGATACATTAACATAAGTACAAACGTATTTATCTTCCGCAACAGTTTGCAAGCTATACAAATAGATTTTTTTTAATGGCATTTGGAAATTAAAATAATAATAATAATAATAATAATAATAAAGTAATGAATTGCAAAACACTTTTGAAACAAATAACATTTCAAAGTATATTTATTTCAACTATTCAATAGTGCAAAAATTAAAAAAGTATAATGTTTACAAATTTAATTAATGCAGTAAAAGCTAAATGCAATCTTCAGGGTTGCCAAAACCAAAATGACGCTAGCGTTAAGCACAGAAACATTTGTCCTTTATAATATAGATTATACAGACGTAAAAGAAAACAAAAGATACATCCCAACTGCAAGTTTGCTGTAAATCATCAATTAAACATATGACTGTTACCAACCCATTAATAATAACGTCTACTAACTAATGCTCTACTTAAATTTAGAGGCCGTCTACATATTCAAGCTGTAACATTCGCTAAATTTTTTAATGCTGACATCTAATTTTTAATTCCTATTTAAAGTCTTCGGTAAATTTTAAATTCGGGTACCAAGTAGGAAGCCATTCAGTCAAATAGTTCAGGAATTAGGCAAGCTTAATCTGAACTTCGAATGTCAAATTAATTTTTAATTGTTTCGAAACAGATTATAATTCGTGTAATTTTTTAAACATAACTTCAAAAATTATTTGTAAGGTTGAATTTTAAATTAACGTATTTTATATTTCTAGAAATCAATTTCGTTAAAAAAGTCATAGGTTACGAAGAACTTTTCTTTTTCAAACATTACTTTCAAAATATATATTATTCGAATATGTGTCTAATGTATATCATTTACATATATATATGTATAATATTCATTCATTAACCATTTAATAATACGTATATATATTTTTTTAAATACTCAAATAATAGTTAAAAAAATTACATTGGGTACCAAATCACCTACGTACAAATTTTTGTGACTGGCATTTATTATCTACAGATACTACTGTTTCCGTAAATAGACTACCATAAAATTTTTATGATAAACCTGCATGAAACATGTTAAAATTATGTCTTTATCATAGTGTTCGATTTTTAAAATGATTAATTATTGAAATATAAAAGTTAAGCGTTCAAGTAAACATACAATTTAAAATAAGAGATCAGTTTCAGCAGAAATGTTTTTCGGACAAGTAAAAGGATAATCTTAGATTTTTATCCTTTTATTTTGCAGTAATTATTATGTTCATAAAACTATGTTTTGAATCACAAAACAGGAAAAATAAATTGAAATAGTGAAAAAAAATAATTCTGCTATTTTCAGCGTGTTTATAAAAAGATAACTATGACTTTTTTTGCAGGTACATTCCGCCTTTACGTGTAAATTTTAGAGGAAAGATTTTGACAGTTCATGGTATTGTTTTTCTTGTCATATTTTATACGATAAACTAAAAAATCAATAATTAAGTGTGGAATACGGAGAGAGAAGTTTCATAAAATATTTCCATAAAACAATAACCACTTTATTATACTTATAAATTTTTTCCTTATATGCCAGAAAAGTATAATCTGTCAATGTCTGCTTCCTAATTCAAAAAAAAAAAAAAAATTCGTATTATTATTTGCATGGAGATTTATCTATTGTCAACAAATATCATTCAAAAACTTTTTTTTAAGTTTACTCATTTCTTGTGAATTCGGATAGAAACGGGATTTTAAGGTAAAAAGACATTTTACTTTATACGTAAAAGGATAATTCAAGTAAGCCAGTTTGGGACTCAGACCAATACTCTTTACTTTTCGGAAGTTAGTGATTAAGTATGCATTACTTTGTGAATGGGGAATTTATCTTAATTTAAAGTTTTATTCTTTAAATTTAAAATTTTAAATATTTAAAACTATGTATTTTATTTCTAAAACTCTTCTATCAGTAATTAATAATTTTAAGCATAAAACGTTTCCTGCCTGCTTGTGTTCTATATTAGTGTAAATGACAATCTATTTTTTTGAGAATTAACAAAATATATTCTTCAAAGATGTATGCTTTTGCGAATGTACATATTGATTCAAAAAATTTTCATTAAATTAAAATCCTATAGAGAGCTTTCTTATACGCATCAAGTTCAATATACAAAAATTTCATATGAACTAATACTATTTCCGGGTTTAATCTAATTCTTTCTCTAAAATGTTTAAATAATTGACAGTCACCCTTATTTATGAGAAAAATAATTTGAAAAGGAATAAATGCCTTTCTTCATGTACATTTTTAAAAGTGAAATTTAATTAAAAAATTCTGGTGTAATTAGAGTTTTTTGTGAATAAATTTGCGATACATACATCCATGTTCAAAACTTAATGGACAGTGACCGGATGATTTCGATTCTACAGGGTTTGTCGAATATCTACTGAAATTCTAGACGAATTCTCCTTGAACTTTTAGGATGTAATGCCTATGTTCAACTTCCCATTTTTCAGGGAAGGGACAGATGAGTCGCGAGGACAATTAAAGTCCTGATAATGAATTTAGTAATAAAATCGTATTTCAGATCACTAATATAACAAAAAATGCTAGTCACTATATCAAATGACTTTGTGAGTCTTATTCAATGCGTGTGTGCATATGTATAAGCTTACAATATAAATTCATAAAGATGTTAAAATTTCTGTCAAAAATTCAAATGTTTTTGTTTAAAACATATTGAATTTTGAATTAAATTTAAAATCAATATCCGATAACTTGAAAAAGAACAGTTAAAACAATATATTACAATTAAAATGTGAATATATTGAATATTTGACGAGATATGGATATTTGAACGAAATAATTTTTAATTGCCCATGCGTGGACAATTCCAAAAGTGTTATTTAATAATTTGTTAGTCAGCTATTTAAAGCAAAATACAAAAAAAAAGCCCATACAAATATCGCGAAAACTGAAAAATATATCATCGATACAGTGAGACTAATTGAGAAATTGTGAAAAGTCCCTTTTCATCCAGCTACTTTTAAAATGCAGGTCACTGTATCGGCAGTTTCTTTCTGAATTTTTGAGATATTTCATTTAAGATTTTATATAAGTTGTCTTAAAGATCTCACTACCAAATTAAGAAAAATAAAATTGAAATCTTCCACGCATAAAAAGTTAAAAATTATTTCATAAAAATTTTCGTATCTCATCAAATATTCAATATATTGATGTTTTAATTGCAATATACTCTTTCTACTGCTCTTTGCTAAGTTTCTGGAAAGTTTTTGATAAACAAAAAAAATTGATTTTTTTGCAGAAACACTATTATTTTCAGGAATATGCGTATTATGCATACACAAAGTTACACAAACGTTCTGCATGATCCACACGATAATTTGCTAGACAAAATGAACAATTTTGAACTTTTCTATCACATGGGTGATCGCAAATATTATTTTATAGTTGAATGGATTTTTTGCTCCCGAATTAAATAAATCTCCATTGAAAAATATGCACTTAAACATGTTCTTTACATCCTCGATTTTCAAGGTAATTCTTGAAGATTTTCGGTAGATTTTCGACAAACTGTGTAAAAAAGAAAGCGTACGGTTGCTCACCCTTAGTTTTTGAACATCACTGTATAATGTACTATCACTCTTCGAAGAGAAAATTGTTATTTAGTCTTTTAAAATTAAATTTTAATCAAGTTTAATTTGTTTAAATTTTACCTCTTTTAAAATTCATAACCAGTCAAAATTTTCATTTTTAAATAAACAATATTTATTATTATTATTATTTTAAAATATTTTAGACACTTAGCCTAAAAAGAAGGATGTAATAAAATAATAATAGGGTATATAAAGAGACAAAGAAAAAATTAAAAATTAAAAAAATAAACAAAAGATGATTTTTTGAAGACTTTTTATAGTTACGATCCATATTCAATCAAAAATTTATTTGTAAAAATTTTGTCAAAGAAGTGGTGAACAAAGCTTAGCTTTATCGATTTCAAATTAATAGTAAATATATTAGCCTAAAATGAAGTATGTAATAAAATAATATTAGGATATATAAAGAGACAAAGAAAAAATTAAAAATTAAAAAATTAAACAAAAGCTATGTTTTAACCATAACATGCATGTTTTGACTAAGCATATGTTTTTTATATTAGATTATGTGGCTTGTAGGAAACAAAATTCAATTTAACAGATAAATGTGGATTGTATGCAATGCAGGTAGATAATTTATAATTTTAAAATAAAAATGACATTAATTAATAAAAACGCATTTAAACTTTCTTTCCCGTGATAAAATAAAAATATTTTAGATTTTCGTAGTTGTTTTTAATAAATTATTGAACAAAATGTATATTTCAGATTTGCTATGGCATGTTTTCCAATTTCCCCAAGATCAGTAATGTGGGAGGAATAAAAATATTGTTCGGTTACTTTTTATCTATATTTATAATAGCAGTTCCCAAACATTATTGTTATGCAATGCATTTTCCTTAACCATCTAATATATAAGTTGGGTAGGTTTGTAGATGAAAATAACTTTGGCAACAAAGCATGGGCATGAGAACATTAATAATTAATTGAAATAAACTAAACATCAATATGTAAATACTGCATTCAAGTGGAGTTTTCAAAATATTTTACTGCATAAGAATAAATATGTTTATTAATAACTGTATTATAAAAACGCAGTTTTAAAGTCAATGAGATTTATCACATTGTTTAACCCCAACGACAGAAGTTGTATCGTGGTTGAAACTTTTTAATTTTAGCCTCAAGCCACTGTCCACACAAAATTTAATAAAACACTGTATTTTTATTAAATTATTTATCTATATCGTTTCAGGATATTTTACTTATCTTAGTATTGTTTTTATTACATTGTTGTCGCAGATATAATTTGTACAGCTCTTGAAGATCTGATCGACCATTCCGCGATCCATAATTTCAGGAACACTGGTTTATAGTATTTTAGATCGATAATAATAATAAAATAAGAATCCAGAATTAAAACATTTTCTAAATTTCTATCCGCAGTTGTTTATTAATGGTATCGTTAGAAACAATAATGATTTTTAATCATAGCATTTTGCGAATAGTCTGCATGATAATTTTAAAATGCAGTTCTAGAGAAAGAATAATAATTCGGAATAAAACCATTTCTGGGATAGTTCCCGTAAGTATTTTCAGAGACCCCATATTACCTATAATAATAATGCGGAATCACTCTATTTTGCTGATAATATATCCAAATATTTTTTTAATATTGTTGAATTAGAATAAAGCCGCTCTAGAAGTAATCATAATTTTAAATAAAAGTATTTTGCAGATGGTTTGAGTAATTGTTTATTTAGCAGTGCCGTTCAAGAGAAAATATTTTATTGAACCTAAATGGAAGCATTTTACAGGAGGTTTCCATAACTGCCATTCAAGTAAAACGATTCTTGTGAAACGTGAGTGGGTGAATGTCAGTCGGGATATCAAAATGTTCGACTTGAATTAGATTGAATTGGGAACGATCGACTAACATAAAATGATTCCCCGCGATACAAATCAAGGTAAAAAAAAAAGAATTTGTTATGTATTTTTCTTTCTTTTTTTGTAGCTCTTCCTGTAAAATAATATTTTAATGTTTCATTTAATCAACTGTTTATTTAGTATTTATCTTTCATTCAAAAATTCATGATAATTAACAGAAATTTTCAGAAAAACAGAACACTTTCTTCCTTATTTAATAATAAAGATTATCAAGTAATTTTCTACTCTTGAAACCCTGCATAACAGTTAGTACAATGACGTATTTTAAAGTACCTCACCTATCACGTAACTATTAAAATACAATGTAATTACAAATTGATATAAAATGTTTCGATCTGAGTATATATTTTTAAGCAGAAATTTACATCTTTTTGTACACTGTAAAAAATAAAAAAAATCTGTAATTCTATGGTTGTAAAGTTACTGAAATCTGTATGCATACTAAAATTTTATCTGTACATTGTACAAAAAAGGATGTAAATCTACAAAATTTGTAAGCAAAGCTGCAGAAATCTGTAACTTTACAAAAGAATCTACTAACATTACAGTAATCTCAGTAAGAATTTTATCTGTAACCCGAGTTGCCTTTACTTAAAAAGTTCCAGAAATCTCTTTTTGATTCACAGAGCAAATCTGTATTTGTTGCATGATTTTTTATTGCTGCCGTTATAGAAAAAGTTCTTGAAATACCAGTTTCCTAAAAAAAATTTAGCAACTTTACAATTTTTTTAAATGTAAGCGTATTTTAATTTTTTTTTCTTACTTATCTCATTTTTTTTACATTGTCATATTACTTATTCTATAATTTGATTTCACACTAAAATTCTTTCCTGCGAAAATTTCAATTAAAAAATTTAGCCTATAAAATCTCATTATCTCTCTTAATCCTTTATGAAGAAAATGATTATCATCTTAATATAAGATTTACAATTTTTTGTTTATTTGTTTACAATTTCTTTACTTAAATAAACATGGGGTCGGTATAATCTAATTTACATTACTTAAGTTCATTATGAAAAGCGCAGTCATTTCGTTATTTGATGAGACAGACTATTCAAAATAATTGCCCGGAAGAGATACGGGAGCGGTCCGTTAAAAAGCCTTCCTGAAAACAGATGGAGAATAGAAACATTTAAAATCTAATCAGGTGTTTATCTGGTAATAAATATCTGTTATAATTTAGATAGAAAAATGTGTCGTCAATAATATTTAACCACATACTTACTTATTTATCGAAATTATTATATCTTTTACAAATCTTTAAAAGGATACATTAAAGAAAGCCTGTCACTTAAATATTTTTATTCTATCAAATAGTTTCTATTTTGTTCTTTAGTTCCTAATTAACTTACTTTTTTTTTTTTCACTTTTGTAGTTTAATTTATACTTTTAACTTCCGGGGCTTCCCTATGTACACACAATAGATTCCCCATATGAAGATATGACAATAAAAACTTGTCATTTTTAACATAAATGTCGAGAAAAATCGATCAAAGATTGTTTAGGTATTATTTTATGCTAATTTTTGTTCAATAAATTCGTCCCTAAGTTATTTTTGTCAAACCGCTTTAAGCTATATTAAGTATTGACACTTAACATAGCTTTAAGTGCCGTTGTTTAAAAATATTTTAATAAGTTTATAAATAGCAAATAAATTTTAAAATAGTATGTTAGAGATTAAAAATAGGTAAAGAATATTTTCTTTTTGAGCTTGCTATTTAAGAACTGTTTAGTTGTTGATGTTGTTTTATGCTGGCCAATTATGCACACGAGGGATATGGTTCCGAAGAGGCGGGGTTGTCTCCGTGGGCTCTTTTGAAGGGAACATAACCTGTATTTATGCAAGAAAATCCAAAGTTCTAAGAAAACCGTGGAAAATTCTGAACAATTACGCCAACGGACGCGATTGAATTCAAACTCTGCACCTCCTGTCTTCGACTTTTGACAGCAGATCCTCTCAGCCACTGGTGGGTCCTTAAAAACTATTTAGAATTTTCTATGCGGTCAATCCACTGTACATGTGACCAATGCTATAGGATTGAAATGCATTTTCAAAAGTGGCATTTGTACATTTAACAACCATTCAGCATTATTGCATAATTTCTTTTTTGCAACTTTTAAAACAGTTTTTTTTCTTTTTTTGGGGAGGGGGGGACTTTACGAGGCGTCTGGATTTTGAGACATGACATCTTATTAACAGTTAAATAAATTCCGTTAAATAGGTACATTAGTAAAGCATTTGTGTATGTGTTTATTAGAATTCTACAAATATAGTTCAAATCTATTACGTTTATTTTATTTGATTATTCATATCTCTCAACCTGGCGTCCATTTTTATCTGTCTCTGATAATAAAGAAGATTCTGAGCTACTAGGACCGTTCTATATTAGAATCTAGTGAAATATCGACAATTAAAACCACGAATTTCGAACGAAACGTAGTGATTAGAGTCAAATTACCGTATCAAGTACATCTTAGCTTTCCCACATCACATCTCTGGCAGCAAATTGACAAAAAAAGGCAATATAAAGTACCTTTGTTTGAGGTTGCAGGAAATGTATAAAAATACAACTGCGAATGACTGAATGACAGATTCAAATGCTACAATGTTACTGAAAGTTGCTTGAATTGTCAGACCATTCTGAAAAACTAAAAAAATAGTATGTGGGAAGATTTAATTATTGTTCAAATTGCCAGATTCAGAAAAGCTAATTGTAGGGAACAACAAAAATAAATAAATAAATAAATAAATAAAAATAAAATAAAAAATCATATCAATAAGCGCATTTTTTGAGGAAACATTTTGTGTGACAAAGTCTACACTATTTTATTCAAGATACCGTAATTTACAAAATATATAACAATATATTTTTTAATAGTTTCTACATTTCAGTGTATTTCAATTTCATTCTCTTACATTTTTTTTTTATTTTTCACTCCAATAAAAAGATAAAAAGGCAACAAAAGAAACTAATACATATAATCCCTTAAATATGTAACAAAGAGTTTCCATTACTTAATACTTCTCTTTAAAATAAGTTGTTTTTACTGATAAGTAGATAAATTCTATTAATTTTGAAGTTTCGAATGTTTAGAAGCTGTAAAATTTCTAAATTCTCCGATTCTCAAAAAAATTTGCTGTTTGACACTTTTAAGAGGACCACTTAAAATAAGTAGCAACTTTAAAAATTCTACCTACAGTCCATCTAAAGATTAGAAAAGCATTACAATTGTGTTTGAAACCTTTCAATATCTATTATTCTTTATTTTTAATGTAGAACTGCAAACTGCTTCAGAGAATATCTAACATTATCATGCAAAGTCAATTTCCGTGGTTATTTAATCTGTAACTAAATGCTTTAATCCCATTTAAAACTTTTCTTCACTTGATTACATATTCTTAGAGATGCCCTGTCTTTTTTCTGCTTTCATACTAGCCTAATATCCCGTTTACCTGGAAATTGGCATGTATTTCAAATTTCTATTTTCTAAACATATTGAGTGTAATTGTTATACACGACATAAATCCCATCTTTACGGAAATGAAACCACTGTATGCTGTCATTAAGTGCATTGATGTTGTATGCTTCAATCATAAAATTAAAGTAATAACTATATCTCTTTAAAAAATTGATTTTTGTGCGAAAAGAAATTTTGCCAGTTTTTTTTTTTCCCTTATAATACGTTTTATTTTCCGGCTTGAAAGTAATGGAAGTAAGGGATGATGATGTATAATAACATAATCAGTGAAGTAGAATATAGGTAGCGAGTTTGACTGTTATATAATTTAAGGAAACGGAAATAATACTGGCCATTTTTAAAAATTAATACTCAGGATTAAATTTACAGATATATCACCATTTTAACATTCATGATATTAAATAAAGGAGGGGGGATAGAATTTAGATTTCAAGTTATTACTAATTTTAGATGGCATATATGGAGATGAAATTGAATGTTTCTTGTGTTTTATTGTGTGGCAACGATATTTTATTTAAAAATCTTTATATTTAACTACAGCTAATTAGTGTGGATATCATACATGGAATGGAAACTATTTCTGTATCAATCATGCATTGAAATACGTCAAGATAAAGCCGACAATTATATGCTTGATGTTTTTAAACAACACATGTGAAGTTGAAATTGAGTTTAAGTATGTTTTTACAACGTTGATGGAAGATGTTTATGTATACTAATTAGCTCCATTCTTTAACTACGACTAATCAGTTGGGATATCCTTTACACGAAGAAAGGTTTCTTTACGGAAATAAAAGAGCAATCCTTTCGACTGTGGCGGAAGATGAAACAACTTAATTTTGCGTTGTGACCAGACTCTGACTTTATAATGATGCTCATAGGATGCTAGAGAGAAAAGAAACGCTGTCTCCTATTTTTGGGGGGTTAAAAAACTGCTGCGAATGGGAGAAAAAACTGTCTGAAGAACAAAAGTAAATTGATATAAGTAGAAAAATAGAATCTCTCGAGGTTTTCACGGAGACAAATATAGTTCACCTGGCCAAGTCTCAGGATTCTTGAGCTATTCAAACTTTAGAAATCTTTTTACCAGGAAGACGTCATTACAGGTTAGCTCTGTGAAGGATAATAAGTATAAATTTTGTGACAGGTGAAAGGAAAATTCCACAAAAGATGTATTCAGATCATTTTTAGATCTTGACGTCTTAATACTACTTGCAATCAAGGAAAAGCTATGAACTTTGTTTTATGGCAAAGCATGTTTTCTACCACTTATTGTTGAAATTTCACTTGTTTTAGGAAAACTAAAAATGGGATTCGTTTGTGAGATGAATGCGTTTCTCTCTCAACAAGAAACGAAAGAAATTTTCGACAAACTAAATGTTTACGCTGTAAAAAGCACTTTGGAACGTTTCATAAAATTGAAAGTAGCAAAAGGACCATACCATTACATACAGACATGTCACCAATACATACAGACATGTCACCAATACAATTTTAGAAATGTTTTGCAAGACATTTTAACATATTCTTTTCGCTACCGATGATTTATTCTTCAACTACAGTTTCTATCAAAGTTTGAAACATTCATACAACCGGTCATATTTCTTAATTTCTCTGAAATTAATTTAAATTTCTAAATTTTTCTGATGTTACTTTAAATTTTTGTAAACTTTTCTTTAATGTTAGAAAAGATTTGTGCGTTATTTTTCAATGAAGTATATCTAACTGTATTGCATCTTATTTTATCGCATTCATGCCTATGTTGAAATTTACTTATTTATTTATTTTTATTTATTTATTTATTTATTTTATCGGGAGTAAGGAATGAATGGAAGAATTAGGATATCTGAAATCTAGGACTGAACTAATTTAAATTGATTTAATATTTAGAAACATTTCTACTCTTTTATGTAGTTAAATAAGGAAAACCATACCACATTTTTCATTTCTCCAGTCACATAAAATGTTTCATAATTTTTATTTGATATAAATGTTTCTTTTACTGCTTGACTGTTTTGATCGAACATAACTGACAAAAATTTCATCGTAACGCCACATTATAAAAAATAAAACAAATCAAATTTGAAACGGTTGTTGTTAATGTAAAAAAAATCTGTTGAAATTTTCTTAGGTAATATCGTCACATGGTGAAACAGTTAAAACAGCCCTCCTCAGTTTTTCAGTTTTTTATTTCATGAAGTACTTTCTAGGGCTATAATGGAAATTTTTTTAAGAATATATTTTTATATGAGAGCTTTTGAATAACATTAAATTTTTTTAATTAATTAATAATTTAATTATGTTAATTCAATCAAACACTATATGCTTAAAATGGAGATTTTTGTTTTAGAAAACTTTTTTACAAGAGAGCTTTTCAGAAAAATATTTTTTAAATTAGTTAATTTAGTTAATTGAATTAAACACTGTGTGCTTATCAGAGGGTATGGGAATGAAATTATTATTTAAATAAGATAAAAAAAAATGTTCTAAAAACCACAATTTACAATTAACAATACATATTTTAACTTTAAGACAACAAAGCCAACATGCTGTTTGTGGCGTGAGGTGTTCGTGTTTTATTGGAATAGAATTTAATCTAAATGTATTGTGGCCTGATGATCTTTAAAGATACGAAGGGTTATAACACAATAAAAACACGAGAGATGTAGTCTGTACGTTAATGCTTTTTAAAGTTTGAACTTCATCTTTTAACTATTTTTTATCAAATGCAGTGTCTAAAAATGTATAAAAACAAAAAAAAAAATCACATTGAAATGAGAACTTAATTTAATTAGAATTATCGTAACAATCTTCTATCTATTGTTGAAAATAAATTTGCAGCATTATAGATTAGAAACAGAAACAAATCTTATAGGGTGACCCGCCAGTAGTCGATATCCTTCTAGTATTTGATCAATTTTTTTAAACATTGTGCCATTTCATGTGATAATGAATTTTATGTATGGCACTAGACATAATATTTTTGTTTGTGTATTAGTGCACCTGTCACATTTTTGTCAGCTGTCTACTTTAAGAAAAGTCATTATATATATATATATATATATATATATATATAATTATTAGAAAGAGTAAAACTATAGCACTTATTTAAATGGAGACAATTACGTTAAGTTAAAATCATCCACTTCTTTCTTGCTTATTTCAACTAATATTTTTATAAGAACTATTGTTAATCACGGCCCAAGGATAATATTTTAAAGATTAATTTTTAGATTTTCAATTGATTTCTTTCACCTGGTCAACCACTGGGAAAATAGAAATTTAAAAACTCAATTATTTTAAATTTTGTTGCTATTTAACTTTAGCAGATTTCAACTTTGTCCATTATAGGACATTCATTAAAAGTTGTAGCAATCATGTTAGTTTGCTTCTAAAATATAAAAGGAAGAAAATAGAATGAAAACCCCGTAGCATTGACTTTATTTGATGAACTATAGGCTGGGTCATCCTATATTAAAAATTAAAACCCAGTCAATTGGATAAATTATTAGTATTTGTTTATCAATTACGGCAGCTCTAAAAATCTGTTTATTTTTATGTTTCTTGCGTGTAACACTGGAAATATGGCGGTGTTGTCCGTGGTCAGTGGTGATTCGTCAGTTAAATAAATAAATAAATAAAATAAATACAATATGAAAAATTGCAACCTCCAACTTTAAACAGAATCTCAAAATTGAAGGATCTTTTGGGAAAGGGGAAAAAATTCAAGAGATTATTATGTGATTATTGTGAAATTCATATATTTTTTTTCCTATAAACAATGTGTACAATATGTCATTCGTGTTCTTAAAGGTTAATTTATCGTTAGCAAAAAATGCTCGTTGTGCTGACAAACAAACAAAATCAAAGTTTCAGTGAATAAAGTAACATGAAAAAGGTAAAGGAGCGATCTCAGAAGAAATGCTAAAGATCTTGGCATTTTTTTAAACACAATTAAATGAACAATTAACAATGAATCCAATTAATTAAAAATCTATGACTTAAGATTATTAGTTCCTGATCGGAATTTCACAAAACTACTTAAAGTAACGTTTTGATAAAAAGTTAGATATTAAATATTATGTATAGATAGAGATTTAAGTAGTTATACACTTTTAAAAAATGATGGAAGTTTTACTATAGAATGCGGAAAAGAAAAACGGTGGCGCAGCAATTTCATTTGGCCCCTGATGCGAAAAGGATTATATCTTTTCCTTTTCTTTTTCTTCTTTTTTTCTGATTGTGCACCTGTAATGGTGATTAAGGACAAATTAAGTGCATACCTAGCTTGACACCTGATGTCAGCGTGCCATTCGCAGCATCTTAGATGCGTCTCTAAAAAAACACATGCGTTCTAAGTCAAAACAGTTTTTTAAAACTAACCGTTAATACCATGGTCATCATTACTTTTAAAAATCCCTTGTCCAAGAAACATTTTGGAGGCTCTCTATATACAGGGGAATTAGAAAGCATGTGAATGGGCTATGATGCAAACATTTTTATAACCCTATTTTTGGTTTAAAAGTTAAGATAAAAGAGCCTTTAGGAGCCTCTTCAAGCAAGACTGCCTGGATGTATTTCTGCACCCTCGTCGGCCCAGTTCATTCTGTAAATTTGAAGGTATCTTATTTAAGATGTTCAATACTGTCTTTAATGTAATCAAAAATGTCAAACCAATTTTAATAGTAAAAGGTACTATTTTTCTCATGTAAAAAGAAAATTAGCTTTAAAAAATAAAATTAACTGTAGAGCAGGGATGCACAACCTTTGGCCCGCGGGCCACAATTTACAATTATTTTTATGCAGAATAATTTTCCTTATAGTAATGACAGAAACTTTACTATTAAAGAAAAGAACCTACACTTTTGAAATATTCTGGTGTCAACCAATTTTCTGGTAAAAAGGTTGTGCATCCCTGCTGTAGAGCATAGCTGATTGAATATTATACCCAACCATTTAACAAAATTTACTACTATTTAAGATTTATACATTTAAATAGTCTAAAAGCAATAAAAAACTACATCCATTTTTTCAACCAAAATCATTTTTTTAAATATATTTGCTTAATTTATATCAGCAGCTAAAGCGAATAAAATTCTAATTTTATATTTTCCAGTGTAGCGAGAAAATATAAACCTTACACTTTTACGCCATTTTTTTTCTCTAGAATTTATTCATCAGTCCATCATCACATGACATCTAAAACTACTACATTTTCCACTTTTCTACTCCACTATGTGAAATATTATATAGAAAGTAAAAGCAATATACTTTCTTTTTTTCATTGCCCTTCAGGTGCTAAAAGCCTCTAATTAACGTCCATCTTTATGTCTTTATGTTTTAATTTTCTATTGATAGAAAACCTTAATTTGAAAAACATCTTTAAAAATGTTTTGTATAATTTAGTTTCAGAAAACAAAAGCATACGTTTTTCCTTCACAATTAAGCGTATAATGTTTCTGTTTTAAGTTAAATTATTTTGTTTGTGGCAATTTATTCTTCATAAAAGAAACTAAATTTGATATTTTAGTTCTAAATGTAACTAAAGGTATTAATGGAGAACGTTTAAAAAAAGGTCTTGAATTTGAATCCCATCTGCTAGTATCGATTTTCCAAAAGATAATGTTGTTTCCACGCGCCCATAAAAAATCTAATAGATAGTTTTTTGTGTAAATTAATGCTTATTTTTTATAAAATGAATATCCTTGGAAAAGACATTTAAGCGGGTTTCTTTTTCTGGTATTTTTTTTTCTTACTTAATTCGGCTATGTGTACAAAAATTCAATTTTTTAATAACAGAATGAAAAATAATATAGAAGAAAAAATTCCCCCTGCCTTAATTACTCTTGAAAATCTTGAAAAACGTGCTACGAGGAAGATAATGCTTCTTAATGCATTTATTGTTTTTTGCTTCTGCAGCTATTAATTGTTTTTAAGAGCGATGTTGAGTTTTAAAAGAAAAAGATTCCTTTAATCTTTTTGTGTACGAAGTGCGTCGCTTTCGCTGTTTAATTAAAAATTAATTTCGAAACTGCTTCGGCTATTGAAATTTATCTCAACAGCAGTATTTTCTGTGTCAGAAACCCGCAATCTTAATTCTGGAAAGCAGATTTAATTTTAAAACTTCAACATGCAGGTTATTTCAAATAATAATGAGATTTTACTAAACGTCGAATACATATGAGTTTATGTATCCAAAATCAGATTTCATTCACGGAGCTGCTTTTCTTAGACTTGCTGACCCAAAATTGGTATAACAAGGGAACCTTAAAAATGTTTTTTTTTTTTTTTCTGTAATTGCTGTAGTGATTATTGAGCCGTTCTTATTGACTATGGTATTGATTGAATTACTAAGTGAATAATTCATTATTGAATCTCTTTTTAATTGATTTTCAAATAAGCAATCGAAATACATTTAATTTTAAAACTTCAAATAATTGCTTATTTTAAATAATAATGAGGTTTTATTAAATATTGAATAGAAGAAAGTTTATGTATATAAAATTAGATTTTCTCTTGAAACTGATTTTTTTATATGTATAATAGCGTACCCTGAGCTGGTGCAACAAGAAAACCTTAAATAATGTTTTTTTTCCCTTGTAGGTTATCTTATTATTGTACCACTGTTATTGATTTTAGTGTGTATAGAAATATTGAATGAGAGGTGGAATACTCAGTCACTTTTTGATTGATTTTCGTGTGTTTAACGAAAATTATCAGATTAAATTTTAAAATTTGAAACGAACTTGTTGTTTCGAATAATGATGCGAATTTACTAAATATAGTATGCATATAAGCGCTATATATTCAAAAACCAGATTTCAGTCTTGAACTTCTATTATTGGACTTTCTGACCCTAAATCGATGTAACAAAGGAGCTTACAATTGTTTTTTCAATGTGCATTATTCAATCGCTTCTTTTAATTAATTTTCCTGTATCAATAGGAAAATTATCAAATTTAATTTTTAAATATAAAATAAACTATTTATTTCAAATAATAATGATAATTTATTTAACATGGAATGTACATTAGCTTACGTATCCAAAATCAGATTCCTTCCAGGAACTGTTTATTTTTTATTTTTTTTTTAACTTGCTAACGCTAAATTGGTGTAACACGGGAGTGAATCAGAAAGCTTTTTTTCCCCTTCTAGATGGACCGATTATTGAATCGTTCTTATTCACTGTCGTATTGATTGAATTACTGAATGAATGATGCGTTACTCAATCTATTTTTAATTGATTTTCATGCATTTAAATAGAAACTAATCTATTAAATTTGTCAGTGACGATATTATGTCTGGAATGCGTACTCACTTGTAGAATTTCTTCTGGCTAGCATTCAATTGAAGGTCTTTCATAAAAGGAAAGAATGCAATGAAACATCTCTCTGAAACAATGTTTTTCATGTGAGAAGGGGGAATATAAATTTGATTGATGATTTCAGCTGAACTTTTGGACATATCAGGAGGTTAGTGTTTTAACAATGTCTTTAAGGATTTAAATGGTTATTTGGTTATTTTGGCTATTTAATTTTTTATAAAATGTAAAATATCAAGCGATGTAATGCCACCATCACATTCATTTTTCCTGTAATTTTTTATTCATTTTCATTTATTTATTTATTTATTTGCGAGAATTAATTTGGATCAGTAAATTACTTTATTTCTTATACGGATATATATATATATATATATATATATATATATATATATAAAGGTATGTACACGATAAATTTTAATTCAAAGGTATTATACATTTATTATTAGTTTATAATTTAAGGAATCAAAAATAAATTTATATACTATAATGTAGAAGTTAAATAAGAAACGTTTTTAAATTTTTATTATGAAAAGATTTCACTGTAAATATTTCGTCAAAATGACGTGCAAATATGATAATTTAATGTATATTACATGCAGATACAGATTTTGAAGATTTTCTGCCGTTATTGTTTCACCTTTGTTCCTCGTCAGCTCATTATTCACTGAATACCGTACTATTTGACAGAATTCAATTTTTTCTATCGCTCACTTTAATTATATTTCAAATTAATAACGGTACGCTATGCACTGCCCAAAAAGCACCTACTTATGGAGAACACAAAGAATGCGGTCTAATTTGAACCTTCTCGCCAAAAACAGGTTTCGTTTCATCCTTTTATTTAAGATGCTGTTAATTTCAACCGTGTCTGTACTATATTTAAGTCCTTGGAGCCAATTAAATTTCCTGCGCGCTACGTTTTTGCTCCTCTTCTAATAAAAATGACCAAACGTGCAAGGTCAGATGTTAATGAAGTAATGGCGATATTTTTATAATTTATCATCCTTTATGATTTTCAGTATTATTCGCTCGACACTGAAGGCGTTTATTCAGAATGTCTCGTGTGATTAGATAATTAGTCCAGTTCGTTTGTATTCGGAGCATGGGTCTCGAGTAATTACGTAAACAATGATGTTGTGTGTTACTGAAGACTCTTCAGAGTGGACGCTTGCACGCAACTGGAAAGCACGAACGATTGTTGATGTAAAAATCGAGGAGGTAATTTTTGCAATTAACTCCCTTTATTTCATTCATTTTTCAGCCTCAGTTATTTCCCACGAAACAGTGTAATGGTGAGAGGTTTCAGACAATGACCGGTGTTTGAACCTGTTGACACATTCTTTTTGCGAATTTTGAGATTTCGGTTTCGAGTGCTTTGTCCCTTAGATACATTTTGTAGCCCGTCTATTCTTTTAGAAAAAACTATGGAAAAATTGCTAGTCTAATCTAAAAGTCTTTTTAAGATGAATGCATGAAAATAAGAATCCCCTCTAATATTTTTATAGAGTATTTACATAACAAAGATGATTTGACTCCACTAGACAATTTCATTAAAAAATGACGACATTCATTTCGATATATATATATATATAAAGGAAGACGTCTTCTGAATTAACCAGAAAAATCTACATTAGGGTATTTAACTTTTCATGAGGAACAAAATATTTTCAAGATTTAAAACACAATAAAGCTATCATGATTTTTAGATTCAATTATAGTACTTATAAAAAATTGTTTTCTACAAAACCGTGTTAGCAACATTGCTTTTTAGGTGCGTTCGTAAATATGAAAATACGTAGCACCTATTGTTGTCGCTCAGTCCGTCCGTCTGTCCGTCTGTCTGTCCGCATATAACAACGCAAAAACTACCCAACCGAATCAATTGAAATTTAAAATACATAATTATAATATAATTTTGTCGCGTCATTTCAAATTTTATGAAAATCGGATGCATAGATCAATTACAGGGACAATCAAAAGGATTCCATTACATTACGGTCAATGGGGAAAAAAGTTTCAAATGCATTTTAATCGTTTGAAATTTAAAACATATAATTATTGCGTAATTTTATCGAGTCATTTAAAATGTTATGAAAATCGGATGTATAGATCAATTACAGGGACAATCAAAAGGATTCCGTTACATTACGGTCAATGGGGGTTTCAAATGCATTTTAATCGTTTGAAATTTAAAACATATAATTATTACGTAATTTTGTAGAGTCATTTCAAATGTTATGAAAGTCGGATGCATAGATCATTTACAGAGACAATCAAAAGTATTCCATTACATTATGGTCAATATGAAAAATTTTCAAATGCATTTTAATGATGTTATACTCATTCGAACATAATAAAATGTATATGAATCTGTGAACTGCATTCGAACATCATAGATTTGGCATGAATCTATCAAGTATATACTAAAATATGCATTCTGTACAATCTGTGATTCAAAGAATTTTTATTATTAAATTACAGGGCCACACAAAAGTATTCCACTACATAATGCTATACGGGGAAACATTGTTTGGGGCATGTTTTAATTATATTCAACTATTGCACATTTTATGAATAAGATATACGTTGCTGAGGTGCAATAAAAAATACTTCCTGCATATTTACAGAAACACAAAGATTCCAACTACTATACTGTATCAGGAGTACGCTCTACTATATTACCAAGATCTGAATATTTTTAAAACTTCGTTATCGTACGAACGCACCTCACTTGCTACGCTTCACGTGCAATTTCCAACTTGTTTTAATTGCTTTAGGCAATAAAATTTGGGATTCTGGGAAGAAGTTTCATTTTGGGAATGTGACATTTTAAGCTGTTTGTTATTTTTGAAAGGATTTTAATGCATATTTGGCATTCTTTTACTTGAGTTCTTATAAACATAAAACAAATCGAAATACAGATTGGCAAATAACTGCCTTTAGAAGTATTTTTAATGTCTTATGACTTTTATTCAATCTGATATTTTTTTCTTTAATTTATCATATCTGCCATACAAGATTATTATTATTTTCCTTTTCCACTGATTAGTATATTTTTTAATATTATTTATAAAGTTTAAGGTCTGGCAAATTTGCGTAACAAAAAGAGATAATTTATATAAGTATTTATGGAATAAATAAAATTAATTTATTCTCTCAAAGGGTCTTTTCTTTTCTTTTTGTTTATTTAAATAATATATTTTTTCTTAAAATATGATACGTTATTTTAATCATATTCCTTATGTTTTTATTCATTCTGCCAAGTCTTCAGTGCAAATAAGAAGAAATTCTGATTAAGTTGTACATGATTATTTAGAAACGTGTTTCTCTGATACTGATAAAGTTTGACCGTAGATTAAATCATGTATGTCAGATTATTGATTATTGTCCTACATTCTTCGGAAGTGATCTCGTTTATATAATTGAAACTGCGCTTTGTTTGTATGTGTATATGCGTATCACTCTAATAAAGAGTGAAAATAGAAGTTGCCCTAAGGGAGAAAAGAGAAGAATGGGGAAGAAGTACTTAACAAAGTGCCCGATAAAAAATCAGATTTTGTGTTTAGATTTCGATTGATGCATTTAGAAGACGCAAAGAAAAAATGATTAAAAGAAAATAGACTTTGAAACAAGCAATTTTTTATAAGCAAAACTGATTCTTATTTAAGACTTAAAAGTAAATTTTTCCAATAACATGAAAGTTTTGATTATTTTTTATTTCATTAAATACCAGGTGTTCATATTTTTTTTCTTTAAAAAACTGACCAAGAAACTATGAAAATTGTAAAAATTATTAACATGAATATTTCCCCCCAAATATACTTTGAAAGTCACGTTCGTAATAGATTCACTTGGGATCCTTCAATTGCCAGATAGTAATTTGTAAATTGTAAAAAACTACAAAAAACTGTCCCGTCTTTCAATCATTTTTATAGGTAACGGCTACTTCTCCATATTAAGAAATGTTCGTATTGGCCAGAATGGGAATAAATTACGGCTATGCAGCCATTTTCTATAAAAATTACTGAATGACTGAAAGTTGGCTGATGATGATTAACAGGTGATAAACTTTCGGTTATTCTTTTTCGCAAAGTCCTAATGCCAAAGAGCTGTTGTCTGATACACACGATTTTACGTAAGCTCATAGAAAAAATCGAGCTAATTGAGGTTCGGGGATCATGGTGGACGTGAGACAATCAATCATTCTGCAAATATTAAATGTCTAAAAATATAGAAAAAAAAACTAAAAGCTGCTCTATTTAAGGCAATAAATCGCATTTTTCTATTTTACTTAGTCATGAATTTTCTTATTCAGTAAATTATTTTATAGGCATCTTGCATAGAAATTAAACATAGCCAAGTTGCAACACTGTTCCCTCTTATTAACTCCTTAAGTTAATTTTATATGCGTGTGAGAATAACTTTTCGTAAATGTGCACGAAATCTTTAAAAGCATGATAAATCACTAAGTGAAACAATACACGAATGAAATGCTCGCGTTCACATTTTACATATACGTGCATATGAAGAAAATTCGATAAAGGAAAGTGTTCGATATGATGTTTTCAATTTCTTCCTGGTTTTAATATTTGAAAATTTTCATGTGTCATTTCCGACAAAAGTGTTTTTTCCCATATGTCTATGTTTTATACGTTGCTTCCACTTATTCACACAATCAGTATTATGAAGAAAACAATCAAGAGTTTTTTCATTAAAATTAAACTGACATTTAAGAATTTATTATCAAGAACATAAAGGTACTCGACATTTTTTCCAAAGTTTCGATTCTTTTAGAATATTTTGTTTTCCGGTAAAATTATTATTATTATTATTATTATTATTTTTTTTTTTTTGTAAATTTTCAAATCAACTAGATAATATTCAATGGCGATTATTATTACCAACACATATAGTGAATCATTACTTTTGTATGCGAAGCTTGAAGTAAAGAATTTTCCTGGGATTTCAGATTCAAAATTTACGGGATGCTATTTTGCAACCAATTGCAACTGTAGACTAGATCCTAGAAGAATACAGGCATGTGCTTGTGATTCTACCGCGTCGATCACATAACACAAAATGGCGGTGCGGCATCTAAACCGCCACAATGCGACAGATGCCACAAAATATATTTTTGCTTTTCGATTCAATTAATTCATCATTACAATTTCAGTAGAAATACCAGTTAAAAGAATGTAAAATCAGCGTATTCTGTTATTTATCAAATTATTCTGAATAAAAATGATGATTCAGCATGTGTGAATAAGGAACACATAGCTCCTCTACAATTTTCATCTGCTAAAGTCTTAAACAAAATATCTCCAATGGCCAAAAGACCTAATGAAAAAAACGAATGAAAAATTATCTAAATAATACAAGAACAGAGTAATAAACCAGAAAATACAAGGAAATAAAAGGCAAAAAAAAAAAAAAAAAAAAAAAAATAGAAAGCGTCAAACAAGAACAGCTTGGCGAAAATAAATTGTGTAAAAAAATTAAAGGGAAGATCAACATGAAAACACCTGACTTGAGGAAATGTGAGTCATCTTCCAACAGCAATTAAAGTATTTTTCTTGTGGATTCTGATAGGAGTTTTGAAATGGAATTTGTTAACTTTGAATGTGTTGAATGCCTGGAGTCTTGTCAAGAAACAGTCCAATGCGGACTGGATTTAATGCATGACATGCAATTGGTGGCTGCAAGAAACATGCTCATTTTACAAAAAAAAATCTATAACTTAACAAAGAGAATTGTGGTGTGATTGTGGGTGAATGGAAATACAAAATCAAAGAATGGTAAGACAGGCCAAAAGTAAAAAAGCTAAGGCTTAAATAGAATAGAACTAATTCTGACATTAAGAACAAAGTGCAACGTAAGCCTGGATATAAACTAGTGATTTATGTCTTTTTTGTAATTATGCTGTCTATTGTTTCCAGTAATTTTTCTATCGATTCATATAAATTCAAATGTTTTTCTTTTCATTTTCACTTTCTATCTTAAATTTTATTTTTAGAGTTTACACTTTTGCATTTTCGTTAAACTTTTCACAATTTAATGATACATGTAATTTTTTAAAGTTTACTGTTATTTATTTATATTTTAAGTAGTTTCAGAAAAAAAGTGTCATTTGCATGAAAAAATAAACAGACAGGCATTTTTTTTTCTCAATGCGGCATTTGTCCCACACTCTATGTGGCATCTGACCCTGCACGTAAATAATTATGCTAAAAACGACGTTTGGGAAAATAATTACATCTAGTTTATTAAAAAGATTTAAACTTGTTTAACATAGAAAATATATTCTAAAGAGTTTGATTATTAATTCCTGTATTTAATTTGTGGCTTTTTGCTTTATTGTACATTTTACAAGAAGAAAAGTAAAACTGCGGCATCCGTCCCCAATTTGCCCTATAATACAAACTAAAATTTTAACGACCATGCTGGAAATCGAACCCAGGACCTTTTGTCTGAAATTGACGACGCTCAGTCCAATAAGACTGCCTGGAATGATAACTAGTGACGCAATTGACTCAGACAATTTTTTGGCATCTTGTCCACCTGCTCAACAAAATAAAGTGCAAATAAAGGAACTCCATAAATGATGGAAACGTAGGCAAACGTTTTACACAATTGAACTAATGATAAGGATATCATACAAACTGAAAATTTTCCGGGAGAAAAAATGCACCTTTTCTCTTGGTTGGAAGATTTTCATGTTAGTATTATATTTTTAACAATCAGTATGATTGCAATAAAATAATAAAATCATGTAACTAATTTGATAGTTACCGTAATTTCGGGTGTATAAGCCGCGGATCAAACAATTCTTTTTGGACCCAGAAATCTTATTTAGTGATTGAAGACAAATATTTACGGCGATCTAACTAGTTATATTTGATTTTTAAAAATTCTGGGTCGAAAAAGAATTGTTTGATCTGCGGCTTATACACCCGAAATTACGGTAATATTTAATTAAATAAGTATATTTAAAATTTTAGTGTTTATTTCAGAATGCATAAGCTGCCAACTTTTATACCTTTTTTTTACACTAACTTATTTAATCGCTGAAATCTTCGATAAAAATAAAGATCTGTTAAATTTCATTGTTAATAGAATAATATAAAAGTTGGAAGCTAAGGGAGTGTATATGTTTCGCATTGAAATATGAGAAAATTTGAAGGGGAATATTTTAAACGGGAAAATTCAATTTTGATAGCTAATTCTTTTAGATATCATGTTCTGATAAGATGAAAATGATCAAAACGTTAATTCTAAACATCCATCTAATTGTTGGGTTTAAACACACCCTCATTCTACTTATCAACATCTCTGCCGAAAATGAGCTGCCTCTTAGCTCCACCTTCTATCAAGATCTTCGCCTGATCCAATTTCATATAGTTATTTTCTTTTTTATTAAAGATCATTTAAAATACGACAGCGTTGGGTTTGCCTTTTATTGAATATGAGCTTGGATTTACTAGGAGTATTCATCATTTTTATATGTTGGACTTTTAATTGAGGCAAAGCAGTTAGATAAATTGTTTTTCTAAGTTTATATAAGCATGGTTTATTTTTAATTGTCATGAATTTTAAGCTATAACTTATGCTGTTAAAAATGGGTAGTAAAGTGCACGTTTCATTTAATAGATTAATCTTTCGTTATCAGTGATTTTATTCAAATCAATCGCGGCGAACACAGTGCCTATATGGAATTTCTTAATAGACTAGTATGAAAAAAGATTAGAAGAAGACATGAATTTAAGCCTGGTAATTGTTTTTGTTATCAGAATATTTGGTCTATTAAAATGAATAAAAGTTTAACCATAGGGAATGTAATTAAATCATAATTCTCTTAATACCTAAAATTTTTAACTAAATGTAAAGTTTTTTTTTTTCCCTAACCATTGTAGAGGCAAACAATTAAGTTTGTAATAGTATCTACATTGTGTTGCAATGTTGGCTAACTTTCTACTATATTGGCCGCGCCAACATAAATGTATTTGCATTTTTTAAACATGCATTCTAAGCGAAATCCACTAGTGAAATGGCATAAATTAAAATGTATTTAATATTCGTGATTATCTGGAGTAAATTGAAAACAATTCCCACAAAGTGCAAATATTTCTACAATAGTGATATTGTATTCTAAATGCTTCCTCTGTAATTTCCATGTACACTATATTGCCATTGATTATGGGACACTTGCGATTTTAGACATTTTACTAAATATCTAGAAAAATACATGAGGAATCATCTCGAAACTCTTAGTGTATAAATATAATAGTATACGTCATACATCTCCGTGAAGATTTTTTACCGAAACGCCATAGGGGACCGTCAACAAATTAAAAAAGAATGAATATCTTTTGAATAACCCTGTCAAAACTAACGTAGCAAAAGCGCTCAAACTCTAGATTATGATTGAATGCCTTATTGTAATACAATGTGTTCATTTTTATGCAAATAGCATGCATACTCGCAGAGTAATTAAGGTTTTTATAAAAATGGTCCCAAATTTTTCCAAGTTTTTTCCTTATAATTTTCAGAGTTCTTAATATAAAACAATATTTTTTTCAGAAAATATGACAAACAACATTGCACACAGTACCCTGTAATCAGAATTAAAAAATAATGAAAATTGTATGAAAAATGAGTAGGTTTACTAAATAATTTTTTACTGCGCATGCGTCAAAGATATCAAAATTTTATTTGCATATTATGTTAGCTAAATGTATAGAGCAACTTTTGTAAAAGTCTCAAAATTATAGCTTGAAAATTCTGAAAGTAATCGTATATAGAAAAAGGACAAAATCCGTTGTTTCCAAAATGAAGCAAAAAAATGAGGGATTTTATCCAAAAGTAGTCGTAACATCCCGTATTGTGTATTCTATATAGACACTAATCAATGAATATATGGATACAACCCCTCTTGTTTTTGCTTCATTTTGAGAATAACGGATTTTCAACTTATTCAATTGACGATTATTTTCAGAATTTTCAAGTTATGATTTTGTGACTTTCACAAAAGATGCTCTATACATTTAGCTAACATAATATGCAAATGAAATTTTGATATCGTTGACGCATGCGCAGTAAAAAATTATTTAGTAAACCAACTCATTTTGTGTACAATTTTCATTATTTTTTAATTCTGATTACAGGGTACTGTGTGCAATGTTGTTTGTCATATTTTCTGAAAAAAATATTATTTTATATTAAGAACTCTGAAAATTATAAGGAAAAAACTTGGAAAAATTTGGGACCATTTTTATAAAAACCTTAATTGCTCTGCGAGTATGCATGCTATTTGCATAAAAATAAACACAGTGTATTACAATAAGGCATTCAATCATAATCTAGAGTTTGAGCGCTTTTGCTATATTAGTTTTGACAGGGTTATTCAAAAGATATTCATTCTTTTTTAATTTGTTGACGGTCCCCTATGGAGTTTCGGTAAAAACTCTTCACGGAGATGTATGACGTATACTATTATATTTATACACTAAGAGTTTCGAGATGATTCCTCATGTATTTTTTTAGATATTTAGTAAAATGTCTAAAATCGCAAGTGTCCCATAATCAATGGCAATATAGTGTATACTTAATACGGATATTCAATATAAACAGTTCCGTTTAAAGGCAAAAAACACTATATTTTAACCAATATTTATATGCAAGGAGGCTTATGAATAGTTAAAAGAATTTTTCGAATAAGATAAAAGTTTTAACGTCGATAAAGTGTTTAAACTTTTTTTTAAATTTTAATATTTTACCTTTTCACGCATCGAAGTATATTATTGGCTCCAAGCCAAAGTAACAAAACTATAAAATCTATATTTTTCTAGAGGAATTTTTGTTTCACCGTGAAATTTTTCAAAAATATTTTATATAACAATCAGAATTATCAATAAAAAACACTGATTCGTCCGTCTTAAAAAATGCGAAAATATTCAAGATATTGAAATCCAACATATAAATAAATTTGTTACGTTGATTATGCTATACGAAGAAGCTATTAGGTGATACAAAATTTACCTATATTAGCGTAGTAAATAACGTATGTTTTGATGTTATTACAGAGTTATTTAAAATCCCTTTTTCTTTCTTTCTTTCTTTTACTTCCCTTAACTTTTCAAAACCAGCATAGGACCATTTTTGCAAAAGAACTGCAGTTTGCGAATAAATGAAATAAAATAAAATAAATAACATTCCAAACTCTTTTTCACAAAATGGGGGGAAAAATAACATTCTAAAATTATACTTAATTTGTTACATTTTGAATTTATAATTCTCATGCTTAAGATTAATTTTCTGAAACCTCTTACATAAAATATGAGAAAAAGTTTCATAAAAAATGAATAAGAATATGTAATTATTAATACGAGCCGAACCTATGTTAATAAATTAGTTTCATAATAATCAAAATTTATTGTAGAATTCGAAGCTTTATTTTGACATTTTTTTCATTCTTATATAACATATTTTCATGTGAAATATATTTTATTTCAGATAAATATATTATAAAGCAATCATGCTTATTTTTTATTATTAGTTTCAGCTAGGGTTTTGAAAACTTTCACTTTACTTCAAACTTTGACGAACACATCAGGAAGACCATTAGCTTTGATTATCTTAAAAGCATCTCCCATTAATGAAATAATCGTTTTTCGCATAATATAAGTTTTAAAAGTAAGTTTTATCTTAAGTGGGATTTTTAAATACAAAAATCCCAGTGTGTTTATAACACAGCAACTGTCAAAATCCAATATTTTCAAAAATATTTAAAATTTTATAATTAGAAAACTAAAACAGGGCTGAAAGGTAAGTATCAAAACTAGCTTTCTGGACAACAAAAATTAATAGTATTTTCGAAATTATCGTCGATTTTCGAATAAAATATAGTTCCTTTTTTAACATCTGCTAGCAATTCAATCTGTTAGTATCCAATGCTTAAAAACTATTTTATCTTCGGTTTACCGCCAAAAATGTTTCCGCTTAATAACTGGATATCAAATGTTATTTGAATTAAAAATATTTTTAAAAAAAAATCTGTGCTCTATTTTATCAGTTTTTTAATAAAAAGTACACTGAGTTATGTAACATCTGGCTCCATATCGAGGAAACTATTTCCTTTTTTATAACTAGCATAAAAAACACTCACCCAAATCTGAATATCAAAAATAGCTGTGTGGAGATCATAAACAGTATAAAAAAATTTAAATTTATCGCTTTTTTATATAAAATGTATAGTGTATTGTATAACATCTGTCAATACCCAATACTTTTGGGACTGTTTCACCTTTTATTACTGGCAAAAAAGCTCTCGCCTCATAACTGAGCATCTAAAATAGTTAGAATGATGTCAGAGGTCTGAAAGGAAAAGAAAAAAAAAACTTTTATTGCACGTGGATCAAAGATTTCCGGTCGCGGGGCGCCAATTACAAGTACATGTCTGGTTAGAATTTTTTTTTTTTTTTAAGTGGGGAGGGGGGTGTTTTTCATACCGACCCATTTTCTTCATATAGCCGAATCCCCCTTCCCACTCTACAACATCTTTCTTTATTCAACTCATGGAATTAAAGAAAAAAAGGGAAAGGCAAGGCGGGGGGGGGGGGACAGAATGAAATTTTTACACTGTTAAGTGTCAGAGATGAGATGGGGTCCGAAACAGGCTCGAGCTCGATTTTTATTCCGATCTTCGATGTTGTTCGGGATCAGGCTCAAAATGAAAATAAAAACCAGCTATTTGAGAAACAATAATGCAAAGCAAGTTTTTCAAAATATTTTACAATCCTTTAAAATTTAATTTGACAGGGAATTAAGTTGATATTAGTGTAATATAAGATTAAAAATTCAACCTGAATCTGAAGCCATTATACATATATTATTATTAACTCGGAGAAACCGGCCGACCTTTGCCTATCTTCACTTTCTTTTTAACTCATTTTAAAGAATTACTGGAAAACAATACATATGTCTCTGTGCCGTGATTATCTTAAAAGCATAAGAAAGAATCTCGGCATTTGGACATTTCTGCCATTGGTTGGATATAGATAGCAAATTTGCTATTTTAAAGAGATTTTCTCTGACATGAAAACCCAGAAAGGTTGTCATGAAGGAGTATTTAATGATAATATTTATTACAATGTAATAAAAGAAAAATAATCATGAAATAATTATAAATGTTACTAACAATAACCTACTGCGTACGTTTAGTATCGGGCTCTGATAACACAGAATGTTTCGGGCTCGAGCTCCAAAAAAAGTTGAATTGTACTAAGTATGTCTGAACAGAACCTGCTTTGTTTAAACATTTAGTTATTACATATGGTCTAAGGGACTTTAACATTCATTTTAAAATTAGGTTTGAAAATTAATATTTTTTATCACCAATAATCATCTTTGAATCAATAGTAGAATAAGATCTAGTGTTCAAAGTATAGAATGACCGAAATATTACTGTATAATTTTAAAAGTTAATGATTTTGGATTTACAATGGAAGATTCCAAAAATTCAAAGCATTATGAAACGTTAGGGGTATGCACGACTCAGGGAGGTATGAAGATTCTCCTTTTTGTGATTGTCGGAGTTGCTGCTGCTAGAATTTAACGTTAGGGGAATAAATTTTACCCTTGGAATACTTTCTGACTTAAATTCATTGGTGATACGAGATGGAGAAAATTTACATTTGAATGTTTATTTATTTTATAAGTAAGAAATATAAAAAATACAAAAAACATAATATTTTCAGTAGCAATAAAATAATAATTATAGTGCATTCTAACGAAATGTAGGAGAATGTAGAATAAAATAATATTGTCCAGTGAAAATAGTATACTTCAGTTTGACTCAAATTGAACTGCCTTGTAGCGACTATGGGTTGAAATACAAGAAAACAAGAAAAAGAAGCGGCTATTAGGTTATCTCTATACTAACATTTGTGTAGTTTCCTTATAGGAAAGTTTATTTTATCAGTTTTTGTTTTAATGATTGCTAGTTTTTAAAATTCATAAATTTGAACACATTTAAAGTTTTTTAATTTTTTCATATTATCACTGGTAGTATATTTAATGCGATTTCATTTTCCAGAAAGAAAATGTTTCCAGTCTTTATGAGTACAATTTTATAACTTGCACTGCAATCTTCATTATCTTTAGGTAAAACTTAATATGCTAAATTGGATTTTAAAAAAGGGGTTTTGCAAAAGCTATAATTGAAAAACCCGTTAACACAGTGGAGAGGGGGGAAGAGTCAGAATGCATTTGACACCACTAATTTCATAAAGTTTTCTTTTGCTTTATCATTCAGAGAATTTTCAGCTATTAATCAAGGCGAAGAGGATTTTACAATTTTAGTGGTATGAAATGCATGTGGACCCCTCTAGCTATGCCGCTGCCTAAAACAACATGCAAATTCAGTCAAAACTACGCAGACAAGAGTTATTGGGATTTTAACTCGTTATAATTTTATGATTTTAAGTTATGATTGGAAATCAAATAAGTATTACGGAGTAATAAGCAACATTTCATTAAATGTAATTATTGGTTGTACAAAAGTTCATTTGACCTGCGAAATGCATGCTGAAAATTACTATATATATTAGAATTTATTTTTAAATTTTTGTTGGGAATTACTTTTAACATTATTAAGAATGCATATATTTAACAGTTCAATAGAACTAGTAAAAAAAAATATCTGTTATCTTCAAAGTTTTAATCTATCTCTGGTCATTAATGAATTAGAAATAATTGAAAAATATTCCGGGGATAAAACGAGACAATTTCCAAAGACTTTTACACACGCAAAAATTATGATCTTGCTTTGTTGACATTGCAATGGAACAAATTTTGTTCCGATCGCAAATTTCCATTTATAAAACTGTTACATAAAAATTGTAATCAATATTCGTGACGATTTACTGAAATTTACTTATTTTTTCTAGCTTAAGAGCTAGATAATAAAAAATAAATCAAAAATTGTAATTCTTAGATAATTTCTTTTAACATGTCTATCGCCACAGGTGACAAAATGACTGTTTTGGCAAACATTTACAAGACGATTTTGAATGTTTATAAAGCCGGTTCAGAAATCTCGATCGCGAGAATGTTTGTCAATTTTATACATTTTAAATTCAAATATGTCAATTTTTTGTTGATTTTACGTTTAATGCTAGACCGAAACCACTAACCATCTGTGGAAGGGGGCAATTCATTTTTTTTAAATACATGGTAATAAATTATCAATAATTCCGTTTCATAACAGTAAATTGACTTCAATAAAAATATTGATGGAATACGTATTCCTGTGTACCTTCCTTTACTCGATTAGAGACCATAGAGATGTTTCCAGCCTCCTGATTGGTTGGTTTCGTTTAGCGATTTGCTTTAGCGCCATTATCAAAACGCTAATTTATAACAATCGTGAAAATAAAATAAATCGAAAAGTTACTAAGTGATGCATATAGAATGTTGTAGTTAAAAGCTAAACAAACGTCAACAAATGTCGATTTTTAATATTTAAATTTAATGTTTCTTTGGTTTTTAACTTTAAAATGTTATGTATTCACCATTTAATAACGTGTGATTTATTTTATTATCACAATAAAATTTTCAGCTGTGCCTTTCCTCATGAAATTGTCCAGCTTGTTTAATATATATCTATATTTAAAAAAATACTTTCGTTTTTTATATAAAATATAAGAAATTAAAAAAAAAAATATGTGTATGAATCTATACATTTCTTAAAACATATACACATTTAAAACATTTTCGAAGCTGATAATTAAAACCAAACGTAATGTAATTCCCAAAAGAAAAATAAATAAATAAATAAATAAAATCGCAAAAGATAAAAGTCGACCAAAAAATCAAGTTGAAATTTCATATAAGAAAACCAGATGGCGCCCCTACACATTTTTTCTAAAGTGTTCCATTTCATTTGTGCTTTCTAATGCGGAATTCTGAATTAATTACCATTTGTTAGCAACTGAGTTAGATCAAAATGTTAAATGTTAAATGCTGATTCACTTGTATATTAAAAAGAAAAATATATATATATATAATATAGTATATTATGAAGTATATACTTCATAGAAATTACAATTTCCAAAAACCTTAAACAGCAGAAAAGACAAAAGAGAAGCTAACCAATCAGGAAGCCGAAAAACTGTCTGTGGTCTCTAATCATGTAAAGGAAGTTTAAATGCGCCCGGGGCAATATTGCTGCCACATATGCCATGGCAGTGAATGTATTAAAACATGTACTGTAATTTCGGGTGTATAAGCCGCGGATCAAACAATTCTTTTTGGACCCAGAAATCTTATTTAGTCATTGAAGGCAAATATTTACGGCGATCTAAATAGTTATATTTGTTTCTTAAAAATTTCTGGGTCGAAAAAGAATTGTTTGACCTGCGGCTTATACACCCGAAATTACGGTACTTATTATTTTATTATTACATCTATTTCACATAAATGTGCATGTTTCAATGAGTTTTTTTTTCTTTTGTCAACGATGCATTTCATTATTTTGAATTTAATTTAATACTCATTTAATTAAAGCAATACATCTTCACAAAAAAACTAAACTTTCTATGATCTTTATTCGGGAGTTTAAATGCTTACAATAAGTAATACGTAAAATAATGTCTTTACAGGACTATAAATAATAAAAATCTATGCATTAATTCGCATCGGATTAAAATATCTAATAATAATTATATACTTCTTTGTAATCTAACTCTAATAATTAATTTAATACTTTAAGACAATGGTCTGTTGGATACAATTCATTTTACTGTCATGAGGTAATTTTAATGAAACTTTAGTTTTATTCCAACTTGTTTTCAACTGTTTTCTGAGAAGATTGTCATTTCTTTTTTAAAAATAAAATAAGAATATGGAACGGAGTTACTCTTCAAAAGAATTCCTCCCGTGACAAAAAAGAGGGGATCAAAATAGATTCAAATATGCTTCGAACAAAAGTTTGCTGTGCTTCTTGTGTGAGTTTTTCATTTTTTTTTTCTTTTAGAAGCGTTCCTTTTTTTTTAAGAAAAAAAGTATATATTTTCAGGAAAAGTGCCAGAAAAAATGTTTTTCAGTGAAACAAAAAATGTAGAGAGGGTGAGATTCCCCTTCTCTTAGCTTTTGTGGAATTTAGGGATGTAATTACTTGCTTTATTGTTTTAAAATGTTGATAAATTTAGATTGATTCAACAATGTAGAAGGATTTCCACTCGTTCTTAAAAAAGGGTTTTCCATTTTCGAACAACGTTATCCTTTTTTATGTGAAATCGAAGTTATGTTAAATTAACTTACAAATAGATGTATGTATTCAGAGGTATTTGATTTTATTAACATTAGTGGTTATATATAAGTTCTTAGTTTTCAAGATGATGTTGAACGAAGTTTTAAGAATTAAACTGATATTTTGAATTATATTTTTTTTAAAGCAAGTAGGTTTTTTGTTATTATTGTTTGTTTGTTTTTTAGGGAGAGAAATTTTTAAAAATAGGATTTAATTATTTCACAGAAAAAAAAAAAAAAAAAAAAAAAAAACAGAATAACATATTGCTTTTTTAAATATGTGATAAACTTTGAATTGATTACTTTAATACTTCCACACGCAGTAACTATACTTTTATATGAAAAATCCATTAAATTAAAAAAGAGTATTTTCATCCTAAAAAAACTATTAACTTTTTGAAATATTTCAAAAATTATAAATGCTCAAGTCAGTCTATTTCAACTGAATTATATTGCTGATGTAAAATGAAATAAAATAAGCGCTAAATAAAACTACCATTGCTTCTATAATAATTGAACATTAAACTCATTAATAGAAATATCAATACATCATACGGAATAAGTAGCCTTTGGATTATTCTACGAGTAATAAAATATTATGCAAAAATATTACAATGTACGTGGCCATCCGACAAGATCTGACAATGTGAACATCCATACAAAATGATTCAGTTAAATATTTCTGACACCGATCATTATCGCTTCCAGTGTAATCTTTATCTTGTTATATAGATGTTACTGTTCGAAACCTTAATAACTGTCCATGACAGAGAAAAGCGTCTGTTCAAGTTCAGGAGCTCCTTGAGGAAGCAAACTGGGCGTTTCTTTTTCCCTTTTTTTTTTCTTTTAATTTAGATAACTCCGTGAAAAAAAAATGTGTCACGTCTCTGCTGCATATGAGACGATGACATAATCTAACTCAATACCTAGATAACTGATTTAATAACATAAGTTCCATATAATATTCAAATTAGAAAAAAAGTATTCGATTCTAAAATTGTCTTTTGTAAGTTAAATAGGAGTGCTTATTCCTATTTGTACATTTTCTTCATCTTGTTCTTTTGTTTTTCAACATTTCGAACTTTTTAGTTTCCATTATGTGATCGAGAACTCTCACAGGCTAATTGTTAACGAGTTCAGTTTTTGCCAACATAACGTATTCAGAAATTCAGTTCGCTGTTTCTACACTATACAATCCGTGTAAGACTTTTAAGGTTTTCCTCTCGGGAAATTCAAAATTCGTTCAATAACTATAGAAGAATTTTGGCAGTGTGGTTGTCGAAAATGCATTTATTTGTAGATATTGCATTTTCTACATTAAGATCCTACGAATGTCACGCGAAAATATTACCAAGTTAATGTTAAGCCAATTACAGCGTTCATTTCAAATTTCTCGTTTTCATTTTAATAGATTTAAAGGATTTTTTCGCATATAGCGAATCTGAGGTCGCTGTCTAATGTACTGAAAATGACAGTGCTTTTCAGGAGAAAGGGAGGCGGGTTGCAACCAAAATTGTAAAATACAAAAGTGCGATGTTAAACATCGATCTCAGATACCCTTCAGTGTCAGAAATTTGTAGCCAACTGTACGGTCATCTCTGAAACGGTCGAATGGCTGCTCATTTTTAACAGTTTTTATTATTTTCAGCAGTTTTCAGATTTTTGTAATTAAAGAAAATCATTTTTAAAAATTGAAATGCAAACGAGAAATTTAAAAAGAACGCTGCTATTAATTTATCTTTAGCTTGCAAATATCTATGCATGTTTTGTGTGGACACTTAATGTCGAATTTCCATTAATATTTAGTAAAATGGATTATGCATTTTTTTTCCCTCACTAATTTTCTCTGAAAATCTACTGGAAACATTTGGGTGGAGAATTTATCTCAATTTTCTGAGGCATTTGATATAAGTATGCACCCCAATAAAATAAAGAGATACTTTGATTTGATTTTAGTACTACTTTTTCCACAAAATGCATCTCCCGCATCTCTTCAAAAATCTAAAGATAAATTAGGTCTCATTTCATTTGTTAGTTTTAACCAGGGCTGTGAAGTCAGAAGTAAAAATGGCCGACTCCGACTCAAGGCTGAATAATATACTAGTGTTGCTCTTGATTAAAATTATGTGGGAACGCAAGAGAACTAAGGCAAAAATTTCTTTATTTCGTTATCTATTCAGTTCTTAGAGCTTTGAAAGAAAAAAGGTGGGAGAAAATATTTTACTAATTTTTCATTTTCACTTCCCACAAATCCGAAAAATCCAACTATCGAAATTTGAAAGCAAAAATGAAACAATGTTTTTTTTCGGATCCATCGACTTGAAAAGGGGAAGTCTTTACAATTTTGGTATTAATTCGTGTCCTCTAGAACAGAAAATTTTCATTGAAAAAGAAAAAAAAATAAATAAAGGTGAGAATTTTACTTGTTCGGAAAAAAATCGGCACCTACTAGAGTTTTTAATTAAAAATGGTTTTCATCTACATGTGTACGCCAGTCAGTACATTGGGAATCTTTAACTTGAATACTCGATATGATAAAAAAAAATAACAATAATAATTCCTTTTACAGATTTAAAATTACATATAATGGTTTAATTTCACTTCAAACTGTCTAACAAAAGAAAGCCTGAGTCTGAGTCGGCTTGTTTTTTGATGACTCCGACTCTTTTGTTCAAAAACGGTCTCGACTCCGACTCCACAGCCCTGGTTTTAACAATAGATGCCTCCAAAAGGGAACATTATTTTATAGCCACCCTGTATTTTAAATCCCCTCTTTCATTGTTTTTATACATGTATCTGAAAATCCATAAAAAGTGTCTTTTGCTAGTAAAATGGAGAAATTTGTTTTGCTTCCGTGCATTTCATGATTTTTCATAACAAAACCCCGCAAAGCAGTTTGCTGCCGGTTTTGAAATTGTCCTTGACGTGCATGGCCTATGATCTTCACCTGTTAATTACTTCTAAGTGCGTGAAACTATCATAGCCCGTCATCATAGTTTTTGCCGCAGTGGCTAGCAAAATGTCATTAACTTCATGACTGAACGAGCAGCAAAAACACTTTGTCACCGCAGTCCGATTGATAGGTAGAAGATCATTGATTCATTTATCTTCTCAGCGTGTACTATAAAATCATAAATATGTGGTTTTGTTGAATCAGATGAAAAATTATTTTTTCCTTGTGTGGATACGTGCTTGTAAAGATAAACAGGATAATATTTTATTATTCATCGTCCAACTTTTACAGAAGGCTGTATATCCCGAATTTTTCAAATTGTTTTAAGGATGTTTCATATATTTTTATAAAACGTGCAATATCCGCCGACATAATTTTAACCCTTTGCGGTTTACATCTAGTTCCTGGACATCATTCGTTATTATCTCATTGTTTAAGGTTCGTATTTTACACAAAACAGTAAATTCTGTCTTGATGTTGTTTTTTAAGCATGTTTCAGAAATTTTGGAGAAAATACGTAATAACCGCAGCGTATTTTTAAACCTTTGGGATTTATTTGCAGTGCTAGTAGATATTACATTACAAATAAATATTTCCCTAGAAAAGATATCATCAACATTAAAGATTTCTAATAGAAATTAATATCCATAAGTAGTTTTAATTATGCTAAATATAATTTGTCATTTTTTTTTTTTTTTTTTTTTTTTTTTGCATTTGTGTTGCACACCCACACATTTTACACAATCAGAAGCACATTATAATTGAAAACAAATACTTTTTATTTTTTTATGCTTCAACACATAGAGCTATAACAATATAAAAGGTTCGACTGCCGTTTTAGTATAATTGTTTTTGTTAAATTTAACGATTACGCCATTGTTAAAGCATTATCAAAGCACACTTTACATCATAGTTAAATATAATTACGATCAATAAATTATTCTGGTAGAGAAACTTATCTGGTGGGTAAACATAGCTATGAAATCTGTCCAGAGAAACTGGACAGTGGGACTACTCAATAAAAAATCTATGTTCAATAGTTCAATATTACTGAAGAGTAAGCGTAAATTTTAATCAAAATGTAAAGTTGCGTTTTTGTTTTTGTTGTACATACTGTTAAAAATCTGTACCATTTGCTGTAGCGTCTCTCGACCGCTTTTATAGAAAACGGTTCCTTCACTGTGTTATGGGGCATTCTCATTGGTCAGAAAAGAGATATTCTATAAAAGCAATAGAGTGACGCTGCAGTAAATGGTAAAGATTTTTAACAATATTATTGTGCCTCCTAATTCTTTTTTCTTTTCACTCAGTGCTTTCTTCTATTATTACAAAATATCCCCCTCAACAAAAAAGGAAAAAAGAAAAAAAAAAGAAGAAGAAGAAGCAGATTGCGCATGGGCTGAATCGTCGAAACATGTATTGTTATCAAAATTTGGTTTACTTACTATCAAAAAGGAAAAACTTCGCTGATTAAAATTAACTAATACCCTTGATAGATATACAGATATAACTAAAAATAAATAAAACAATTAAATTGGTTATGAGTGAAAGTGATATTTAGTCCAAAATTTTTCACAAATAATAATCGGAAATACCGGTTTCAAAATAAATGCATTTTCTTTTATAAAATAATAAAGACATACTCATCCTTTAATTTACCGTAATTTCTGGTGTATAAGCCGCAGATCAAACAATTCTTTTTCGACCCAGAATTTTTTAAGAAACGAATATAACTAGTTAGATCGCCGTAAATATTTGTCTTCAATCACTAAATAAGATTTCTGGGTTCAAAAAGAATTGTTTGATCCGCGGCTTATACACCCGAAATTACGGTAATTATTAAAGGATATTAATTCTTTAATAATTATTAAAGAAATATTAAAGATTATTTCTGTAATTGATAATACAATGAATGTGGATCTAAATTTATGTATATCTGTGAAAACCACTTTTTTCACAGAAAAATCTTATTTTTAGATTTTTCTTACGAATACTGAAGGAACCTATCTCGAAGATATTTTTTCGTTGCAAATGATGTGAAAACATGGTTTGAAAAAATTTCCTCAGAAATACTGGTATTTTTAAAAATGTTAAAAGTTTACCACATTTTATTTATTTTGTTAAAGCCGCCAAAAGATCGTTTCTAGTTCTTCCTCGAACGAAAGCTCTTTGCCATTATGGTGGATACAATAAAGCTCTTATAACAGTCCTTAAACCACCTGATCCTTAACCCACCTTAAACCTTGTCTGATCTCGAAAAATGAGGCTAACTCTGTTTAACGACTAGATGGAAAAAATTATATTACACATCGTCTAATATTTTAAACAAAAAATAATTGAAAATGTTGATTAAATAGTATTTTAATAATTATATTTTATAATTAAGTCAAACTCATCCTTTAAAATACTGTAATTGAGAATACGATATCGTAAGTCTACATTTTTGCACATCTTCCGCTACAGTAGTTTTCTAAAATAGATTTCCAAATTTTATTAATTTTGCTACCGCGATCGAAACATCTTTTCTAGTTCTTGATCGAAAAGAAAGCTGGTTGTCATTATGCTGAATGCAATCAATCTCTTATGATATTAACAGGTCTTAAAAACCTGTCTGATCTCGAAGAAAAAGGGAAGACACTGTTTTACGCCTTGGTGGGAAACCTTGTATTTATTTATTCACATCTAACAGACTCTGGGAACTGGTCAAATGAACAATCAAGCAAAAAAATAAAAGGGTTTAAAGCCACGGGCTCAAAATGGCCAAACCTGAAACTTTCCGCAGTGTATGTGACAAGAGTAATAACATCGTTTTTCTTGAGGGGAAGATGCTATTCCTTACTCTCAGAAGAGAAAATAAAGCCTGGGTGGGGGAATGAATTTTTGCAGAACAACCGCTTTTTTTTCTTTATTTACACGCATCATTTTATTCTTTTTTTATTATCTGGCGTTGTTCTTTTAAGATATATGCTGGATAGATTAGAGAAGGAAATTATTTTAATCAGCATGTTTTTAGCCGGAACCACCTGTGAACAAAAATAAATCATTTTCTCCTGGAAGTATTAAAGGTTATTGGACTTAACTTCGATAAACTCATAACATTCTACGCTTACGTGAAACATGGTTGCTCTTTTTTTATTTATTGATGGAGTTAGATGATGTCTAGAAAATAATTACCAGACGTTCGGGCGCAGTGAAAATGTTCACCGATATACACAGCTAGTGATTATATTTAGTAAAAATTTAACTTAATCCAAAATTGCTTTCGTTATTAAAAATGAACGAAGGATACATTTGGAGTAAAATGTGTTAAAATTTTGATTTGTTTACTTTCGAGCTTGTTTTTAGTCTCTCAGTACTATTTTTTTTTTCTCGGTCAACAAAGAAACTATCTAAAAAACAAAAATATGTATTTTTCCTAGATCAGAATATTGAGTATTTTAGTGAAGTTTTCATAGAAAACATGTCATTTTTAATTTGTAATTTTAACAAGGCATAATTAAAAAATGCTTTTACTATTATCAATACTGTTAAAGTATTTTTCCTACATAGAAATTTTATGTAATACCAAGATTTCTATAGAAAAATGGCCTGTAAAATAGCTATGGTTGTATTAAAAAGCCGGTTATTTCTCATAATGCAGTTAAATGGCGTTATGCGTTTTAAATTTAAGGTAAATTATTTTTCTATAAGTATTCATGGATAGGTATGATACCATGCAGTTATAAAATGTAATATATTGATGCTCATATTTTAAATAGCTATTAAAAACATCAAAATTATTGCTAGATGTTTGCACTTTGTAATGCACTTTGTTTCAATATGCTGCACAAAATAACAATATATAGCATAAAGTCAATAATAGCTAAATCTTTGAAAAGCATTTGGGTCTCTGACTTGCTGTCAGTTGGGGGGGGGGGGGGGTTCTGTTTTAACATTTTAACTTTTATACACTGAGGAAGCGAGCTCTGATGCTCGCGAAACGTATACGTATGCGGTGTGTGTTTGTGTATTGTGTGTTAAACGTTGATTTTAATTATTGTAATCATAAAGTCAATATTAAAAAAATATCAGTTTTATAAATAGTCGGAGTTCAGTTACTAAAATCAATTAGGATAAAATATATTATATCCTAATATATTGTATAATACAATATATTAGGATAAAATAGATTAAAATACATTATTTTTAATTAAAAATAATCAAACATTTTACAACTGGGTCTTTACTAATGCGTAGACCGTGAATGAACGTATTCCTGGTTCCTGACCCAGTTGGTAAACCTGGTAGAAACGGCATATTTCAATATTTCTATTCTTTTTTTCTGCCCGTTTTCTAATATTCGTAAAAGTGCGTTGATCACTATGAAATTTTAAGATACAATTAAATAAAATTATGGTAGATCACTATTAAAAATTTTGATTATATCATTTATTCGTCTCCTTAATTGATCATATAAATTTTTTAAGTGGCAGATTACTATTACAGTAGAAAAATCAATCAGTAGACAATCGTAGTAATTAAGAAAAGCTTTTAATTTAAACATCTCTGTCTGATCCCCCCCCCCCCCCAAAAAAAAACCACTTTTTTATTATGGTGTTCCTTTTTTTTTCCCTTTAATTCCAATTACGTTCTTCGTTATTTTATGCTATTTTAGCTATTAAAACCAGGTCATCGAACTCATTTAAGTTATTTTTCGTCAAATTAATTTTGTTTGAAGAATGCCACTACAAATTTGTGAATCAATGCTTCCAAACATGATAAATCGTTGAGAAAGAAAGAAGGTTTTTTTATCCAGTCTGTCTCTTGACCTTTAGTTAATATTCATTCAGAAGAGGTTGAATGGAATGTTACAATATTTACAGACGACACGGGAATCTGTTAATACTGAAATATATTTGTGTAAATGTAGTATAAATGTCGTAATTTCACTTATGTTTGTTTAAGTAAAGGGTTTCACTGCGTCATGAGTTTTAAGCCTTTAATTTTTAAATCGTTTGTTTTATTTTACACACAAAAATACTCTTTGAATATTTTTTTACGAAACTGTTACAAAATAATTTCTATGTATTAAAATTTCAGGCGTCCCAATAAAAATTCTATATAATTAAAGCACATGATTTTTTATTGGTCTATAAATGTGACACATCTTTTAGGAAAGCACGGTTGAATTTCAAATACAACATTACATTATTTTTATCAATAACAAATAAAGTTAGTTCAGTTATTTTTGTTTCTGAAACATATCTGAAAATTCCAAGAGAAATGTTTTATGAATTTGTCTAACCAATTTTGGCCTACAAATATTCTTTTAAATACAAGCTTTCAAATGTACAGAGCACAAAGTTTTTGGGAATCCACAATTCCTCAAAAAAGTTTCATTGACAAGATATTGCATCTTTAGTAACTGCAATTGAGCCTTCCTTTCCTTATGATAAGGGAATTTTAAAGGTAAAAGCACTCCGTCATAGTTGCTAAAATACCGCATCGTGTGTTTTGATGACTTCAGTAAACACCTTTCAATTTGGCTTAGATTACATTTAAAAAATTTACAGTGCGATAAATTTGAAAATTTGTGTGATCTGCTGTTCTGATGTCTAAAAGTGACAGAGTTTTACTCTCAAAAAGAGAAGTATTTTATAAAATATGCCTTTAGTAATACGATAAAGAGTTTCTAACTTATCGGAAAAAAAAAAAAAATAAATAAATAAAAAGATTCGTCTATGCCAGTGAACCGTTCTATAAAGACGAATTTTAAAAAATACATATTACTATCTTTTTTTACGTTAGTTTTATCTAGCCATATAGGAAAACTAGAAGCAGTGTTGCCAGCTATCCCGATTTTCATGCGTTCCAAGATCCGTGCTGTGGAATCATTGCGTAGGACGCCAAAAGTACTGATTTTTCATAAGGCACTATGTCTTTTTAATTTCTTTTTGTACTATGTTATTATTAGTGAGCATCGGGTGAAACTTAATACCGTAAAATATGTGAAAATAGAACCAGTTTATAACGGAAAACATTTGTGGTCACACTAAAAATCAACCTGCTAAGATGAAAACCTGTCAAACACGGAATTTAAAAACTTCTAGGTGATTTCGTTTTAATAGGATTCTAAAATGCACTTTTTTCAGTAAAAGCTTTTAAAAAGGAAGCTTTTTATAACAAAATTACGTAAGTTAAAGTTTCATTGTGTCTGTGGAATGCTCATACAATTAATACTGCCTCCGATCGGAAGATCTCAAAACGAAATTTTGTTTCTGTTCATAGTAATTCCGCTTTCTCAAATTTATTTTATTAAATTAATATGTTTGTTTAGTATAACAAAACCTACTATTACAAAGTCTTCAGACTTTGTCATAGTAGGTTTTCTTAGTCTCTTCAGAGACTAAGAAAATATTCCGTTTTAACAAATATATTTGCATGGTAATTCTTGAAGCCCCTCTTTTTTTTTTTCGTTTAAGACGGAATTTCGTTAGAGACAGGGTCCGTTTTATCGTAATTACCATATTTTTATGTGTTCATTTAGAATCCGCAGTCTATTAAAAGAATATTTTTATTGTTAGGAGTATTCAAGTTTTAATCTTTAAAAAAATAAATACCAAATAATTAAAATAATAATAATTTCTAAAATAAAGCTAAGAGTTTCAGAAAATTTACCAAAGGTTCAGTTACTTGTAACAAAGTTAAGGAAAACACATTTTTTTAAAACAATGATTAAAATATGACAGTCTAACCAAAAATGATCAATTTCTTTTCGCTCAATCACCTTGCCCTTGCATTTTTCAAAGTTTCTTAAAGTTTTCCCTTTATTATCACTTTATTCTGAAGTCATTAATATAAGAAAATGTAATTAATGCATCCACTGATTAAATTTCATTTTAATAGTGAATCCAAGTGCAGATGATTCATTTTAGACTTATTGCTGATCCTTATCTAATTGATTGATTGTATTTCTATTGTTGTAAACTCATAAAAAAAATTGTGTTCTAGAACCTAGGTGAATGTAATACAAAAGAAAATATAGTTTGAAGCAACATATATTGTCATTAGAGTTTGATTTCATTAAACTGATTCTGATATCATTATTTAGGAAGCAAAAAATTGGACACAAGAAAAAAATGTCTGTTATTGGGGTCAGAAAACCAGGTGCAACGATTGAATATTATTTTGTTTATTTTAACGAATCTAAAAGATTTTTTGAACTATTTAGTTTCATTAATCGATGAATTATCTTTGTTATTTATCAACTTACTAGAATTTTCAATATCTTCATAAGGATAATTTTCTCTAGAAAATTTATTCTAATGTAATTATGTTATTTTTTGATATACATAGTTTATTTACGTCGTATTTTTCTATTTTTATCGACATACTAAGATTCATGGTTTATGAATATTCTCTAATATATTGAGGAAACAAATTATATCAAGCTTTTAGATGAAGTTTTTTTAATGTTTTGGTATAAATTTGCTTGCAGATTTTTTTTTTTTTTTTTTTTTTTTTTTTTTTTTTTTTTTTTTGAAAAGAGAGTATCGCACATAATTCGGACATATGTAGAAAAAAAAATTGAAAACCATTCATATTTCGTTTAATTTTCATTTGCATAGTTTTTTTTTTTTTTTTTTTTTTTCAACAAAAATGCTTTTATGCATAATAGTAAGTGCACATAAAAATGTACTGAAACCACACATTAAGAAAAAATTACATTACAATTTGTTTGTCTCGGTGTGTTCTTACTTATGGTTTCCGCCTTTCCGTTTTATTATTTTGAACTTTGTTTAAAGATTTTTCCTCACATTAATTGATTTTTGAAAATATTTTTATTTTATAAATAATGACCTCAATTGACGATAAAATAAGATTGCTACCTTTTCTTAATTTTATAACATTTTAGTTCAAAACTTAATTCTTTATAATTATCCATATAAATTTTATTTAAATTAAGATGCCACTAGCATAATCTCTTAACAGTTTTACAGCTGGCCATTTACGTTATTTTAATAGCTTGACACTTCGTAATTTTGATCAGTTTTGTTTAAATACTGAAAGAGTAAGCCTGGCTTATACACGAGCATGTTAAAATTTCTTTATAATGTCAGCTTCAAAGAGAGTATATTGCAAAAGTTAAAATATTAAATTTGAGCAGCAACTTAAGGCGTTCTGAAATAGAGGTCTGCACGGGCCGAAATTTTGAGGCCCGGGCCCGGCCCGAAAGTTAAAATTTCGGCCCCGGCCCGGCCCGAACGAAAGAAATATTGGCCCGACCCGGCCCGGCCCGAACGAAAAAAATAATGGCCCGACCCGGCCCGGCCCGAAAGTTAATATTTCGGCCCAAGCTCGGCCCGGTCCGGAAAAAAGTTTAAAATTCGGCCCGAACCCGGCCCGGCTAGAGTGAATTTCTACAGTACATTGATCTTTAATCTTATGGAAGAGTTCTGACCAAAAAAAATTATATTGGTCTTTTTTTTCCATGTTTATAATCTCCATTTATGCAGAACTGCCGTAGGCTGCGATATTTATGCTTTTAAATGAATCTTTGTTTGTTGTATGTAAATGTTTCAGTTATCACTAGTATTATTAATCCATATTCCCTGTAATGGAGACAAAAAATCGAAAAAGCGGTATATGGTAAAATTTCCAAAGACGAAATTGCTTTGGAACGAAAAAAAAAATGCATTCCCTTCTTAACAGATGTAAATGTTTAATATATTTTTTTTTCCCCCGTATTGTTGTATTCATTTTGCATGGATGAACATTTTAAAAGTCACTTTCAGTTTTCAGTTTAAAAAAGAATTCCGTCATAATCATGGTTTTTTTTTGTGTGTGTGTGTGTTTAATTCTATTATAAACCGCCTAGTAATCTACGATTCTTTTAAAGGAATAAATTCTAATGTTTAATTGTAGAATAATGACGGCTTAAAAGTATATGCTTTTTTTGCAGAAATTTTTGGACAAAGCCAAATATTACTGATTTATAAAAAGTCGAGAAAAGGATTTTCATATAGGAAGATTCAATAGGAACTAATTATTTTGGTCCATGAAAACTAGGAAGAATGGAATCAGTCTCGGCTTCGTACGGAAAAAAGTTAGGCCCGGCCCGATACTCCAGCAAAAAAATTAAGGCCCGAGCCCAGCCCGGCCCGAAAAGATTAGTGACTAGGCCCGGCCCGGCCCGGCCCGAAAGGATTAGTGACTAGGCCCGGCCCGGCCCGAGTCTTCAGAAGTAAGGCCCGAGCCCGGCCCGACCCGGCCCGGCCCGAATGCCATTATTGGAAATTGGCCCGAGCCCGGCCCGTGCAGACCTCTATTCTGAAATATTATTTATCCTTGCAATCAAGAGAGCCACAACCTCTCTTCTTCTTATCCTTTAATATCATTATGCCAGAATACACTTGAGTTTTCAAAACTACCTTCAATCGTAGAAATCGCGTTCGGTCCATAGTTACCTTATAATTAATTAACTCTAGTATAGGCCATATCAATTATTTTTCAATTAATCCCCCCGCCTTTTTATCATTCTTATTCTGTAACTAGCAGGCTAAGCCCGCTGCGCTGGTCTATTTTTCAAGACAAAACATGAATCAAACAAAATATTCAATATGATTGTGTTTTTTAAGGCAACTTCACCTCGAATGCTCTTTCACATTTCTGAAAATCATACAAAACGCCATTGTATTTAAAGATAGAAAACAACGATTTTAAATGCACCAAAAATGCATTAAAAGTTAGCAAATAGCTGTTTCGAATCTACTGTCGAGATTCTTCATCAGTGCAAAACTCAGCGAGCTAGAAAAAACAAAACTGAGCCAAAAATAAAAACAACAACAATGGAATCAATGCCCGTTGACGCCAAAATATATTAAAATAATAATAAAATATTATGTTGTTGTATCAGCTTATGCATTCGATGAAATTCGGGCTTTTAAGAAAAAATATTTCAGTTGACCATTTATTGTAGAGTTTGATAGATAAATAAGGCAATTATGAAAAGAGCAATTTAGATATTGTCTATTCACCATACTTCTAAAATAGCGAGCATTATGATCGCATTGATTGACCATTGAATTTAAACAATTTTCAAGTGATTCATTTTCATTTGATAGTTTTTGAACTCTAAACCTCTCAACTTGAGAATATGGTACCTGTGGAAACCTTAATACATCCTATATCAATATTATATTATATTTCGCAACTTACATCTGCTCTTGACAAATCTATTACAGTGTTCCGTTTTTGGAATGCAGCAGAATAAATAAAGTTAAATAAAGTTTTCCTTAGAAAAATAAGGTGAATGTTTTTTGAATGTGTGAAATTTATTTTTTGATACAGATGTCATATACGCATTACGTTGGCGTGATTGAAACAAAATGAACATTTTATGCCTCTTATGGTAATCCAGCTCTGTTTTTAATTTATTAATGAACTATTTATTTACTTTCATTTGCATAGAAAAGTAAAATAGAAAATAGAAATGTATCAGTCATTTGAAAACGAAGTTTCCGTTAAAGTGGCGCCAGAAATGTATCACCCCAACGTGGTGCATATATGAAATTTGTGTCACTTTCTTACAACATGGGTGTGTGCCGTGTGTGCATTTGCACCTAAATTTAGTTATTTAGCTTTATTTTTGTAATATTAACTGGAGTTTGTACAATGTATGGTACTACTTGATTATTCTGTCGAGAAAAAAATTAATAGCAGATTATAGGAATAAATGTCAATAATCGATGATCGTAAGTATGATAGAAATTGATATTACACGTGATACACGTATTTTTTTACGTCATAAGTGTTTTTTAATTCGACTTTTAATTTGTATTTTTTATTTATGTTTATTGTTCTTTCGTTATTTAAAATAAATTTATGTAAATTTGAATAGTTTGGCGAAATTGGCCGACGTGTTAATCAAGTAGCACTCAGTTTACATTTGAAAATATCATATTTCACAAAAAACTCCGGCACAAACCCGAATTTGCAAGATTTCCTTGCAATACCAATGCGGCAAAATAGAATAGCGGAGAAATGTGCATTTTTAAAAATTATTTTCATTATATTAAAACGAAAATAATAATAAATAAAAAAAGTTACTATAGCACAAAACAATTTATAGAATTTCTAAAAAGAAATTGAAAGTAAATAAACAATTTATTAATACAGAAACAACTATTGCTGGGTTACCACATAAGGCAAAATAACACCGTTTTGGCGACAGTCACATATCTCAGTGTGTATATAATATCTGTGCCAAACATGTTTGGAAAAAACAATAATCGTTATTTATACAGCATGTTTAAATACTGTAATATAGTGAAAAAAATGTATACATGACATATATGCACCACATTGGCGCATTTTTTTTTTCTTTTATTCTAAAGCCGATTCGGAAAAAATTTTGTTTTCAAATACCAGTTACATATACAGTTTACAATTATTTTCTGTTATTTTAAATAGAAAATAACAATACATTTTAAAAAGTTTAGTTAATAATTATAAAACAAAACTATTTATATCCCTTAAGAAATAAAATAAAATAAAATAAAAATTTATTAATAAATAAACAACAGTCAGGTTACCAAGTGAGGCATAAAATCGCCATTTTATTGCAGTCGCGCAAATGTGGAGCATATATGACAAATGTGCCTAGATTAAAATAGTTCATATAATTGGAAAAAAAAGAAAGAAATTGTAAATAGACAATTTATTAATAAATAGACAATAACATCCGGGTTGCCATATCAAGGAAAATAATGACACTTTGGCGTCAGTTAATTACCCAGATGTATGTATATGGTATTGGAGTAAGAGACAAATCGCACCAATGTAGTGCGTATGAGATATCTGTGCCAATTTTTTTTTTTAAGTTGCAGTTAAATTATTTTACAATATCTATGTATGTGGAAAAAACACTAAAATTTAAATATTATTCATTTTTGTGGTATTAACTGCTATATATGTATTTAAATTAAATGTAAAAATTTTTCCTAAAAATGCTCTCACTCATTAAAAGAGAGAGAGAGAGAAAATAGTTCTTGAGAACAACGCTCCATCTTGTGCTTTTTTTGGTTTAGAATAGCATTGATTGGCGACAAAAGTAGATTGAAACACCCAATCGAAGAAACAACATACAAATAACAATTAAAGCCCTTTTTTAAAAAAAAAAAAAAAAAATTAATTCTGCGAGTTTCTTCTGTAAAACACATAACGGGAAAATTAGATTTAAAAATATTTTTAAAAAAAGAAAGGAAAAAAAATACTTATGTTTTACCTAATGAAATTTTTGAGATGTTGTTTTCTTTTAATCTGGCTCGAAAGAAATAAATAGCCAAATATTGCGTCACTTCAAAACTTTCTTTCATATTGAGTTACTCTTTAAATATTACAAATATTCTTTTTTTTTTTTTTTTTTTTTTTTTTTCGTTAAAGATGATTTTTTTTCTTTTCATAATATTATTTTGCATTAAACGGATTTTTTTTTTCTTTTTATCATTATTTATTTTAAATCAATGAATTAACAGGTTTTTTTTCGAAATGTTTATATTATTTTCCATTAGAGAAAGCATTTCATTTCTTTTTTGAAATATAATTATCGCCAAAAAAATTAGTTGTTGCAACCCTTCCGTCAAAAATAACCGAAAAATACGAAATTTAGTACGAAAAATCAGAGTTATCCCTGTAAATTTGAATCATAAACCTTCAGAAAAATATTTCCTATCGAATAATACAATCCGTAAAAAAATCCATCGGGTAGTTTTTGAAAACACCCGTTTGGAAGTTTCAGAACTTCTGCTTTATAATATATATGATATGAAAAACACATGTATTTTATGCTTAACTCAGGATGCTACGTGATTTCGTCAATTATTTCAAGTCAATTTTAACTGCTCCATTTAACATTTATATTTTCTTTTTACCTGATTTTGTGATACTTAACCTTCTAGTGCATAGTGTTGCCATTTGACAACGAATTAAAAATTTCGCTCTTTATCGCTTATTTACCGTTGCTTCTTGATAACTGCATGCTTTATGGATTCGTGCTGACCGTATGTTGTTTATTATAACCCCCCCCCCCACCTCCACCAAAAAAAAAAGAAAAAGAAAAAGAAAGAAAAGGAAAAGAAAAAAAAAAAGAAGTTTTGAAGCCTTCCTTTTTCCTATCCATACTTGGATTTCTAACAATATATATATATATATATATATATATATATATATATATGTATGTATATATATATATATATTTAAAAAGCAAACTTTCATGTATGCTTTTAAACGCTATTTTAAATAATTTTCTGCAAGGTTTTTTGTAAAAAAATATTGTATGCATGCGATTAATGCATTGCGTTGAAATTTGGCAACCATTTAAAAAAATCCAAAATACTAAAAAATATAAGAGTGATAATTTTTTCACTATTTTTTTCTTTGCCCATTAAGTAATCAAAAATATTTTTTAAAAGGAAAAATAAAAAAAATCATGCACTAGAGTGTTAATATGATACACGTTTTAAATTTTAAAATTGGATTGTTTAATTAATAGAAGATAAGGTTTGGTTTAGAATCAGAAATCTCTGGAATGATTGAAAAGTTCAGGAATTGAACTCGAGATACTTTGTAATACAAATAAAGTATTACCTTTAAAAATACTTCTAAACTCATTTTTTTAATAGAATGAGTCTATTGCTTTGCATAAAAAATAATTGTACTGATAAAAATTGTAAAATAACTATACAAATTTTATTTAAATCCGGTAAAATTTAAATTTTTTATTTACCGTAATTTAGCGTGTATACGCGAGCACCTCAGATAACTCAATTTCGTACTAGATTTTATTTTAAATAAAATGCGACTTAATTCTTTCTGCTTAGCACTTACTTGACTTCTTTCTTTCTTCTTTCAATAAAATTTCCTGTTTGAAAAAGCCTTAACTAAGCCGCGGCATATACGCGGGAAATTACGGTAATTAATTTTTTTTTTTTTTTAAATCTGTATTTTAAAAAGACATGCACGAAATATTACTCTTTCAAATCAAACGTTATGTTAAAATTATTATTTGCCTAATTTTGAGAGCTTTGAATAACAGATTTGTATTTTCTGTTTGTTTGATTCAATCTTTTGTCTTTGTCCAAGGCTTTATCATAGTTATTTCATCATAAACAGGCACTGATTTGTTCTTCAAGGAAAATTATGAAGTATGATTATTGGTTAGAATATTTTATTATCGAATGCTTAACATGCCGGTACAAAAAAGAAAAGGATCAACAAATACCTCTAAAAATTGGAAGTTAACTCTTGTTAAAATGTGCGTGATATTTCTTCTTATTAATTATTTTTCATTTACTTTTTCTTCGCTTTTTTCATGTTTATCAGATGTGCTATTTTTAAATATAACATTTGTATTTTATATTTGTTTTAGTTAGGTATGTGGCATTTTCTCAAGGTTTCCTTTCAGTTTAGTTTTTCATTCAGGACTTACCTTTCATTATTGATTGACGCTGTTTATTCTGCAAGCTAAATTAGATATGATTGTAAACTCAATACGATCGTACGTTATAAGACTACTTAAAATAAATCAACATGCTGAAAAAAAAAAATACTAGGCTTAAAATAACTTTGAACAAAATCATATTTTTAAAGTCTATTTTTGAAAACTCCACATAGCCATTGTTAGTCTAAAGAAAGATTGATAATAAAGGAGAATGTCTGCATTAATCTGAAGTGCTTTTAATGAAAAAAAAATTATATCGAAATAAAATAACTGTATTTTTTCTGGTTTTATTTTATTTTATTTTATCTTTATCTTTTTTTTTTTCATGTAGCCAGATTTTGTAGGCAATAAGGGATTCATGGTATTTTAGATGTTTTAGTAATATAATTTTCGCAAAGTACTGGTCGCAATATCTCAAGCTGAAGATAGAACTGTTTTTCATTAAATAAGGCAAACATTATTTTACAAAAATTGTGGTAAAGGGTCCTTGAAAGTTCGTGAAGCGTACGAACCCTGATAGTGCCAGATATATTTTTTTTTATTTATTTACCGAAACTGGTGAAAATGACTGTTACGTGATTTATGATGAGCTTTTATTGCAATGAATGTAGTCAATCACCATCCGAACTGTTTAAAACTAACGAAGAAAAATACCTGTAAGTCGCACAGAAATGCAATAAATGTCCCAGTATCCAAGTTAAAGACCACTAGTGTTTTGCCAGATATTTATTAGAAAGCCAACAAGTGTTTGTGTCCAACAATTCATTCAAACATTAATGTATAAGTTGCGACAATCATCGCAGGAGCTTCAAATATCCAAAATAAGTGTTCAAGAAATTTGTTTTATAACCTACACTAGTCACTCGACTACATCGCAAGCTTATGTTAAACTAATTGGAGCGTTCTTTCTAGTTTCCTTTTTAAAATATTTAATGATTTTTTATTTTTCCATTTCATTTTATTTTTATTTATTTACTTTAATTAATTAATTTATTTATTTCGGGGGGGGGGGGGAAGATAAATGTGATAGATCTCTAACCGAGCCCTTTTATATTTTTTCGATTTCGATTGCAGATATCATTATGAGGTCACTTTAAATTTTTCAACCATTTCGAAAGTGAAAGTACCTTCATAAAAATAACGTGCAGCGAAAATTTAAAAAGTAAAAGGATCCCGTTTAAAAATAGACCTTAGTTATCCTATGCATAAAAAATCATTTAAAAATATTAAAATGTAAATAAGAAATTTAAAAAGAAATCTCCTCCAAGATTCACATTAGCTTGCGAGTTCTGTCGTGTAACTAGAATGGGCTCTTAAGGGGTCTCTTCACTCACTTGAAAACACCCGTTCGCCAATGTTAAACCTACAAGCAGGTTGTTTTTGAATTTTTTGTTTTAATTTAAACATTTTTAAGCTATTTTTATTTTTATTTATTGCATTGGATAGCTGAGGTTAATCTCTAATACGGCATCTTTTATTTTTATTTATTTATTTATTTGTAGATTTTTTTTTTATAAGCGTACTTTTACTTTCAAATCTTATTTCGTGAGTGAAATTATCTTTATTTTTAAAAAAAATCTGCAACCAAAATCAAAAAAGTATAAAATGGTCCGATTAGAGATCGAGCTCAGCTATCCTATGCAAAAATATTAAATTTTAAATTAAAAACTCGGAAGCAACCTGCTCATTCATTTAACATTAAAAAACGGGTGTTTATTATTTCATTTATTAAACACTGCCTATGAATAATTTTCAAATTTTTATTTTATTCATTTTTTTTTGCCGCATTTTTTTTAAACGTACCGGCATTAGTTAAAAAATTATTAAAGAAAAAAGAACTTCTTGGATCAGTTATAGGTTACTCTATATTTCATTTTTGCTTGATTAGTTTTCCAACCCTTTGAAACTTTTATTTTTATTAGTACAATATTACTTTTATTTAGTAAAATTTCAGAAAACGATAGATGATGAATTGAGTTTTTAAAGTGGGTGCAAAACACAAAAATCTCGAATAATTCTCATCTTTACATTTATACTTAAAATATACTCTATAGTTTATAGAATAGAATGACGATGAAACATAATGTAAATACTATACAAAATCTGTAACTATTTTTATACAGCGATGTCTGTAGTAGCCGCGTGTTTTCTCAAGATTTAATTCTATTAATGTTAGGATGTATTTTTACAAGATTTGTTTTACCTAAAGTCATACATGTATTGTTATAAAGGCTAAGGCTTTGAAACTTTGAGCTGTGTTTTCGTGTAATTCATTTTTTAATGGTCTTAGGGAATTTTTGCTTTGAAAATCTGAAAACGTGCTTTTTGGAGTATTTATTTTGGAACGAACAGAGCTGTTTAAAAATTCTTTTTTTTTTTTTTTTTTTTTACATTAAAAATTATTATACTTCTTAAATAAATATTTTTGTCAATTCCAATAACAATATAATATCTACTCACTTCTGTACTAAAAAATAAAAGTAATATGTTATTCATTGAAAATTTCACGTTTAAAAGAATTTTAACACTAATTTATACAACTTTTAAGCATTTTTTAACACTCAAATTGTAAACAGGGTTTAAATTTATTTTTTAATAAATTTTGATTTTCTTTAAAAATTTTAAATATAAAAATACATTTAAATATACATTTCAAGGAAAAAGTAATTAACAATAATTATTAATGAACAATTAATTATTCCTCAGATCACCTTAATCAGAAGTTTTATGAAATGCCAGTAAAAAAATGTTTGCTTTAAAAATGTCTTGCAAATTCGAAAGTTAGTCTTATGGTAATTTAGTTCGCAGACTGTTGTTTATTCTTGTTATTCTTTAATAGCAAATATAATTAGACGTGAGCTTAAAAGTGTTAATTTATATATTCTATGAAATTTTTATTTAATCAAAAATGCTGATGACATAAAAATGCAAGATAAGACTAGCTTATTTAATTTTGCGATATTTGCCTACCATTTTACTTTTGTTTTTATTAAAATACTTCATTTCAACCATTTTTTATGCATTAGACTTGAATTAATTAATATTAACTGCTTTTTTATTCGTATTTAATTATATTATTGTTTATTTGCTCTTTTCCGCCATCTAAAATTTGTTTTTTCGTTCGCTTCGTTTAGGCTATAATATTTACTTTATGCATCTATTTTATTATCATAATGCATCGAGTAAATTTTTAATTACCTTTGTTCTTCTTTTTATTTTTCTAATTATTAATCATTTCATACTCTTTTTAAACTCTCATTGATCTAAGATAATGTATTTTTTTACCTAGATTATTAACCTGTGTAAATTTCTTGGTCCATTGAATTACTTCCTGTTTTCTGTATCTTTTCACCCTTTGTGATCAGTGTTTTAAGCATTGGTATACTTCCTTATTTTAGCAACGAAGATGGATACTTCATTAAATGTTTCTTCCATTCGGAATGTTTATTTATTATTTTTTCCATCTGGCTTTAACGTTTGAAAATAATTTTTTTCTACATTTGCAGTACAATTTTTTACGCTCTTGTGCTTCTTCTGTTTATGTTATAATTGGCGTGCATTTTTAATTTATCATTCCGCTTCCTCTGTTTTCTTTTTACTAAATTACACATTTAGAGTGGAATAATGCATAAAATGTTTGGGAAATCTTAAGTTCATTGACTGGTGCGCATGGTATGATCACAGAAATTGTCGAAAGCTTTATTTTTTCTCTGTGAGTCTATGGACGAGATCCCTACCAATTTCACAAACTATAGACAGTTCAACGTCCTCCGAAATAAATAATTTACATTCAATTAATTTTGAAAATCTAAAATATGAGGAAAGGACAAATGGGGACTTTTTCAAATCCCCGTGTAAAACAAAGTTATTTCTTTACTGTCGATTTAACTTGACAAATATACAACATATAGTAGTATTGTCTATTCCACACATAGAGATAAGGATAGACAGACAGATTGATAGGTTCAAAATGGGAATATTAAGAAATAAATGGACAACGTTACGTAGTACAAATTGTAAATATGTGCATATAAAAGATGCATACAGCTGTTTCTGAGCTTCTAAAGCTCCGTCATCAGTGTAAAGGTAAAATTTTAACCCTTACATTGATGATTGAGCTTTAAAAGCTCCGAAACAGCTATCTGCATCCTTTTGTATACACATATTTACAATATATGCTATTTAACATTGTTCATTTATATCTTAAGATCGACACATTCTCTATCTTTTTCTATATATTATGGAGGGAGACAGAATTAAGACAATTCCAGTTGTAATAGGTCAGTGAATTTTCGTACCACTATTTCCGAATAGCAATATCTGTTCTATTTCTTAAGCTAAATTATGCATTTAAGTTAGGTGATAATTAACATTTGTTTATGGTGACATTCAAACGTCCTAATCCGAAACAATGCTAGTACTTTTCTTTTCTTTACAAATCAAAATCATTTGCCACGAAAAAAAAAAAAAAAAAAAAAGAAAGATCCAATGAATATACTTATATTTCATATAATTTAATAGATCCAAACCATTTTATTGTTTCCTTCCTACATTTTTTAATTGTTAAGCTTCCTAATCATTTTCAAAATTTATCAATTTCACCTTGTTTTTTCAAAACAGTGAGGGCCTATATCACCCGTGTTGATAATTGCCGTCATAAACTCAACCAACCTTCAAAACAGTGTTGCCAATAGGCTACTTTTTTTTTTTTTTAATTGAGATTTCTTGATTGGTATCACTTGTCTGAAATGTTAAAATTTCCCTCGTTTTCGTCTTTATTAGCATGTCATTGGATACCGTTAAATAAGGCGAATTTTATTATTTCAAAATAATAAAAAAAATGCTAATCAAGAAATCTGAATTTTAAAAAAGTAGCCCACTTGTAACACTGCTTCAAAAATATATTTAAAAGAACGAAAAATCTCGGATGACATTTTATTCGAAAGCTGATACGCGCGCATGGTCCACAAAAGAACAAACAAAATCCATTCTCTTTAATCCTAGTATAGGATCTCTTTTTATAAAGGAGGTAGCCCTCTATTAAAATTACTGTACTGTGTAACGACTAAAGTCTATTTCTTTATTTTTATTTTTATTTTTGTGCCTGAAGAAGGATGGATTAAATTGCAAGCTGAAAAAACCTCGATGTTTTATATAATTTAAAACTCCCAAATCTCCTTCTCCTCCTTTAAATATTGATAAAGTTTCCATTTACCAAATTCAAAAAATTGACTTTCTTTCATCAAAAAAATATATGTTTAAGCGAACGAAACACCTGAGATGACATTTTGTTCGAAAGCTGTCACGCACGCATGTTCCACAAAGATACAAACCAAATCCACGCCCTTTAACCGCAGTCTAAGATCTCTTCTTATTAGGGAGTCCTCTATTGAAATCAGCGTAGTGTGTAACAGCGAAAGTAGAAGACAATCGTTTTGTCAAATTTATCCAACGCAAGTGATGAAGCAGATCGTGCCGCTTGGCCAAGGGGGCGTGAAATTTTATTGAGAGATCTGCGACAGTTGGGAATTAACACCGCTTGTCGGTTGGTAGAAAGGAACTGGAATCAGACTTCTTCACTTTTCCCCCACAATTTCACATTCATTGTGAAATTTAATTTATCAGAGGACAATGCTTTGTAGTCTACTCTTTTGCCATCATTTATTTATTAATCGGGCTTTATGAAATTAAAAATAAGAATTCCCTTAAGATTTTACAATTGGTGCAAACTCGTTTTTAACAGATGTTGATGCTTTTTAAGCTACTATTTTGACATTATATATTCATTAGCAGGTATGCGGAAATCGATATTAAGCTTTATAAAAATGGAAATTTACCCTTTCTTTGAAATTTTACATTTGGTGTAAGCTTTAATTTCTCAAAAAATAATTATATTATTCAGTTAAGTGAAACTAAGGAAATAAAGTGGGACGTTTTGAAATTCACGTAGCTCTCTTGCCTTCGTCCTCCTTCTTCTCCATTTTGTTATAAATTTTATTTTATGGAAATATAATTTTTCTTTTAGAATCATTTATTTATCAAATCTGCATTATGATATTTATATTAAACTTTACAAAATTTGAATTTTACCTTCTCTATAAAATGTAACATATGATGTAAATTTTAATTTTCCAAAAGATAATAGACCAGGAGGCAGGCCACCTCATCGAGTTCACGGATGAAATTCTGGTATTTGATAAAGAGATACATTTTCTCTAAGATAATAGTAGTGCACAAAAAGCCGGTGACTTAACAACTCTGCTATTATGTTTTCCTGCTCCCAGTGCTCCATGTTTATCTATTTTTCGGAGCAAAAAAACACAATGGTAAACTTCAACCGTTAAAATCGGGCTTTTAGGTTTTTCCACCAAGATATGAATTGGCAGATTGATTGCGTTTTAATATGTGAATTGAGTTTCAACTAATCCTGATATTTCATCCATAAACTCGATGAGGTGATTGTCTGTTCTACCGCCTCCCAATCTATAATGGTGATATTTATTATTATAAATTAAGAAACTAAAATCGGTCTTTATATAATTCGAATACCCCTCCCCCCTTCACTCTTTCAATATTTTACATTTCGTTGTAACTTTTATTAACAGAAATATAGGGGGAACTGGGGTACATTGATACTTGGGGTACATTGATACACCCCCCGTACAGCACACAGGGTCATTACAGGAAGTTTCACAACAGCTCCAAAAGGTGATACTAATGAAATTAACAACATACAGAAAGTTTTGGAATGATTCAATAGTTTGATGAAATGGGATGGGTGATTAATTGTTTTTGTAGGTCAAAAATAAATTTGAGTTGTACAATTGAAATGGTATTATACAACTGTTCCAGTATTTTCAACCGAAAAGAATACCCTCCCTGGCAAGTAACGCTAATCTTTATCAATTCCTCATTTTTTATTGTTAGATAAATTATGATGTGTATGATTTGCGACTCATTTTATTTAAAACGGCTGCATGGGGCACAATGATACAGTCTTTGTCGGGGCACATTGATACAACCTAAATCCTTTTCTAGTTCATTTTTCATTACCTTTTATTTTTATTTTTACCATACGCTCCTTAATTCAACAATTTTTCGTCAAAAATTTCTACTATTAGTTTTTATTGAAGTGAAATAGCTCTAATTTCTTTATATTAGAACATTTTATAGTATTTTTGCAAACAGAAGACGTACAAACTTACACAATATCTAGTGCTAGTAGAATTAACGAAAGAAAAGGATGGCAGCCTGGCAAATCTCAAATTTATATCGATTCTCCAGAGAAAAAAGTATTATCGACATGAGAAATGTTAAGTAAGAGAAACAAGCTGCAGAAAAGTACGTGATAATTATATTATAAACATAAATATAATTGTCCTTTATTTTATGTTTGTAAACCAATTTATAAACAGAAAACCTGGTAATTCTTTCACCTTTCCTAAGAAAGAAGAGAATTCTGGGGTTAAAGTGCCAGATATGACAAAGTTACCACAGCCAAAAAATAGACAAGGAACAGCCAGAACATCAGGTCAATATACATTTCATTTTGATTGCTTTAATATCGCTTACAAATAAATTGTGCGCGATTTTAATGCCTATAAATATATATAAAATGGTTTGCTAACTATTTTTCTGTGAAAAATATGCATTGGTGTTATTTTGTCTCCATTTTTCCCAGATGTTTCAAAGTGTATCAATCTACCCCGGGAATGGGGCACTTAGATACAAATTACTTTTTTTGATTTTTTAAAAATTACATGCAAAAATAATATATAAAACAACGATTGTACATTTTTGTAACACACTACACAGGTTTTGCTCACATCACATAGAAAAATAACTTGAAATTTCTGCTTTCTAGATACCAAAATAAATTTTTGAAAAAGCTGTATCAATGTCCCCCAGTTCCCCCAACCTACTCTTTTAGTATTATTTAATTACCAAATCTGCATTAAAAAACTAATATTGAATTAAACACTTCATTCTCCTTTTTAAGACTTTGTATTTTGTTGTGAGCTTAATTTTAAGTCAGAAAATGTTTCTCGGTCTGATTTTTTTTTGTATTATTTATTTATTTAGTGAGATTGAGAAATTGAAATTGCGCTCTATAAAAGTTCACAGTCTAATCGCTGCATTTAAAGCTTTACATTTTATTTAACTGAAAGATAATTAATATTCTGGTATTATTTCTTTATTAATGTTAACGAAATGTTATGGGGCTTTATAAAGTTCAATATTTTTTCCGACTCTTAAGATTTTACTTTTTAACTTAAATTTAACTTAAATTTATCATTAAATAATTTCTCCTACTACTTTTTTGTTGTTATTAAAAAGTAATTCTTCCCTTTTATAATTTTACATTTTGTTAGTAACTGAAATTTATTGAAAAATATCGTTTCTTGAGCTACTTTTTTACATTCTTTTTTAATCGACATTAAGAAACTGAAATCCGACTTTATAAATTTCTAATCGTGTTTTATAACGAAACTTTATTCTCCGCCCTTTTAAATTTTACATTCAATGTAAATTATTATTTGCTAGAAAATAGTGTTTTGTAAAGGACTTTCTGTTGCATTTGTTTGTTAACCAGTTCAACTCATAACGAAAGATGAAGGTGGGAATTTGTCCAAAAATATTTTTCAGGATACATATATATTAACAAATAAATTTGAATTAGATTTTATTTAAAAAAATACATTGATAAAAGTTCGTTCAATGTTAGTTTTACCAAGATTTATTATGCCCATATTTTCTATCGCCTGCCTCCAATGCTTTGACTTTCATAATACTGAGAACAAAGTTGTCTTTCTAATTCAGCTTGCATCACATTAACTATTGAAACATACATAAACAAAATCTTTATATATACAATGTTTATTTTTTTTAAATGTTGAATGTATTATTAGCCAAGATGTTTAATGGTTTAAAAAACTCGGTATCCTTTTTTTTAATTTAAGCATTTTAAGGAGCATTTTTGATTGAAATAAAGGGCTCACTTCTATAAGTGCTCCTATAAAAAAAAAAATTCGATTTCTCTGGCAAAATTTGAAAAATTAATAAATTGTTAAGTAAATTTTAAAATGTATCGTCTCATATAACTTTGAGCATTTTAAGCTAATTCTTTTTTTATACTATTCGTAGAAGTGCGCTGTATAATTTTAAGTATATCATAATTATTATCATAATTAGTTTGGGAGAAGAAAAAAATGCAAATACGTGTAAAATTACAATAAAAACTGAATTCATTTTACATTTTTATGTGTAAAAAAAAAAATCCAATGCTTGGTTTATTATATCGTAAATCCGATGCTTGGTTTTATCAAATAGACTATAAGGGGAAAAAAAAGAAAAAAAAATCAGATCAGTTGAAAAACATACATAAAAGTTTTATCACTTTGAGCATGCCTATTCTTCTAATATACACAAAGTGTGAAAAATCCCTTTTAAGTGAAGTGGATTGTGGCATTTTAAGGAACATCGATGTGATAAAGTCGCTTTAAATTGTATTTATAATACTCGAATCTTTACGAAACTTCATCAGAATGTACTAGGGGTAATAAAGTATAATTTAATCAAAAAATTAGAAAATCGTTATTTTTGTCATTTTTCGCCGAATGAGTTGTATTGAGCCCCCTTAATGTTAAAAGTTGAAAGAAAGTTTTTTATTTGACATTTTTCAAGCACAGCAAAGTTTGGTATGATATCTTAAAGATATTATTGAACGTTTCGTTTGAAAAACGATCACTGTAACATAGAAGTTTCTATGAAATCGTAGTGGTCGGCATAATGGTATAGAAGGCAAATTTTGCGCTTTTTTGTAACCAAAATATTTTAAAGTAAATTTTGTTTCATATAACATGCGATGAAATAAGTCAAAAATTCCTTTAGCATTTTAATGATAACAAACAAGCATAAATTTTCGCAGCTATGTATTGTGTAAACAAAGACAAAATAATTACGTACTTTGTATATATACTTATATATTTGAACAACTTGACTGCTGACACTCTTGAAATAATTTTGAATGGTACCTTAAGAGATCCGTTTAAAATAAGTTTTATATAATCCAAACAGATAATTTGAAATATTTTAAAAGAAATTATAACGTAAATGACAGAGGATACAGCATGTCTGGATAATAAAAATCATAATGATTCTAAATAATAAAATCATCGGTACAGTCATTATTGTCTTGAGGGATGCAGTCTTATCGTTAAGTATGTTTGTCTTATCTTTTAACTTACTTTATTAGTAGATATTACTTCCATAAAATATATTGCCATTATAGATAGAATTAATTGACATAAAACAGTAACAGGTGATTGGGTTTAGATCATTTATGCATCTTTGAATTTGTCCTTGAATACTTCGTTCAACCTCCCTTCCTAACAAAACAAAATAAGCTTTATTTTAAGTGCGTTTTGTTATTTTAGATTCCAAATTGATGGTTTTTTCTTTCGTTCTTGTAAAAAGAAGAAGAAAAAAAAGAAAATGAGATTTGATTACAGATGCTACAGATTAGAGATTTATTTTAGTTTTAGATGTTACGAAAACTCCTAATATTTTAAATGCTTTATGAAAGGTGTTTTAGAATATATAACAATTTCTTTTTTATTATTTCCATTTTAATTAGAATATTGAAAACTAATGCATGAATAATTAAACACAATTTGGTTTGAGCATCGTGTGAAGTAGAGCTTCTAAATACACAAACTGTATTCAGTAGCCTTAGTGAGAAGTACTAACTGCCAACGGGTATTTTTGTGAGTCGAAGAAAACACTTTTATTTTCCTAACCGAAATGGTCGCTGTTTGCCTTTTGTTTTTAGAATCCTAGTAAAATTGCTATTAGTTATTCAATTTTTCTAAAGTTTTAACGGAATGTTTTTTTATAAAAAATACGTGATTTGAAATAAAATGTTGAAAAGTGGAGACGGTTAAGTCTGATTTTTTTTTTTTTTTTCACGACCAATTCTGAAAATAAATAAACTAAAAATTCTTAAATAAATTAAATAAAAAAAAATCATTTAATATAAAAAATAATTATAAATTCAACATATTTCTTCACATAAGGAGTAAGGATGCAAAGAATTTCAGCAAATATTTGTTTGACTTTCACGATATTGTTTTCAAATATTTCAAGAGTGATAACTCTAATTAAAGCCTGTCTGCATTTTTTAAAGTAGGATAATTGCTAAAATATATTTAAAATAAGATAACTAAAAATTGTTAGTAACTTTCATAAAAACTGTTGTAAAGCGAAATTCTCATTCCGACTCTCCTTCCGGTGTTTTCATTGTCTTCGTACTCTATATTTGGATTTGTAATAAAATAATGTCTTTAAATGTAAAAATTCTAAGCTCTACCGATGTAAAAGTGCATATTAGAGCAGTTTTCTGAAGAAAAAATAAATAAATTTTAAAATCTAATTGGAGTTTAGCGGTTTAGCACTCTGATATATGACGCATTATAATACTCCATTCTTCATTTCATACTCTTAATGCATACATTTTAGAAAGTATGTGTATACATTTTATTCACAGTATCAATTCTATAGATAATAGTTTATGTTTATAATAATATAAATATGCCGCTTTTAGAATCAGTTATATAATTAGTTCACGTGCATTGCATTGTTTCTCTTCAGAGAGAACCCAAAAACTTGAAAAGGAGATGGATCTAAAATGCTTTAGTGCTGCCATCTAGTGTTACAATAGTTAAATACAGAAATAAGTTGTTTGCATTTTGAAAGGCGGATTTAAAATGAAAAAAACTTATTTAAAAATGCAGCGAAACTTCAAACACAAATTAAAATCTGACAAAAATTAGGCTTTCAGTTGTTTTAAAACAAACCATTAAAAAAGTTTGAGAGAAAATTTCTTTAACATGGTATAAGTGTACGTTTTTGCACTGCTATTTCAATTGAAATTTTCGATGCTACTAAAGCACTCGCATTGCTACTACTAGCACATTTACTCCCAGTGGCGTTTTTAAGGGGTGGGCTGATATAGCATCCTCCGAAGTACATAAAAAATGTCAAATTCAACTACGAAAGTTTAGTAAAAGGCAGGTTTTAATCTTAGAAAGAGCAATAATTTCGCTTGCTTATAAAACTCCGCAAACTATCTAGAATCTCGAATGTCATTCATATAATATAACTATAATGACTGGGGGGAAAATCTAAATTAACTGATCCTTCAATACATGTGGAGTGGACAATTTTTTAAATATTGCATGGATTAGAGAAACATTACATTATATTAGGAGTTAAACATGCGAATTTTTTAATAAATAAAATTACAACTGAAAATATAAATTCGCTTAGGCTCTCTCATTCAGCTGATTTGATAGTTTATTAGAACAACATATACTAGCTCTAAATTACTGCCTAAGGAATAAGAAGAAATAAAATTCTCTGAAAAATGACCGAATCATTTAACACCCGTTAGAAAACTTAAAAAAAAAGAAAAAAAATGCAATTCCGTAATTTTAACACAAACGTAGAAAATAGCTAATGACAGCAAAAAATATGTTCATTAAAAAGGTAATTGGGGTAGATGTCCAACGTCAATGTACGGGTAAAAACATGCTGCTCTAAAAAAGATAGTTTGTGTCAATGATATAAAAATAGCAATTTCATCAAGAAACTTTCAAAATCACAAATTATGCAAATAAATCCAACTGTTTGAAAAAAAAAGTGAGATAAATTTAAAGAATAAAAACATGTTAATTTAAAAAGCAATTACAGTCTTATATTTGAACGATCACAGATTAGGGGGACAAATCTTTAAAAACTGACTAATTCTGATACAGAATAAAACGTCTGTAAGATCATAGTTAATGCATGAGGTTAAGATTATATTGCCTTGAAAAATGACCGATAAGAAGAATTTAATAACAAGATCTTAAAGAAGACAATTGATGAGCATGGGTACATGAAATTTCGGTCCAGTCGTTTCTGCCCGGAGACATTTCGGCCCCTGGCCATTTCGATTCCGGACCATTTTAGTCCCCAGCCATTTCGTTACCTCAGCCCATACATGCCAACTTCCATGTTTTTATTATTATTATTATTAAAACATACTTAGAACCAGAAATTTTTATAACGGATGAAGTTAAATTAAATTCAAATTATTATCGAATTTAATGAAAGACATATTCAATTAAACACTTTTACTGGTTCAAAGTATGTTTTTTTTAATTAAAAAAAACGGAGGTTGGCAAGCTTGTTAGCTATTTCGGTCCCTTGCCATTTCGGTGCTCACCACTAATTAACTCGGATTCTGACTGTCGTAGGCTCGCCCCGCTGTACTTTCAACATTACTTAGGTCTTTTTTCATCACCCTATTTTTATTATTATTATTTTAAGAGAATGGATGTTTTAAATTTTATTATTTATTATTAATATTGGGTATTTTATATATACCATAACTTTACATGAATATTTTGTTAGATCCTCGAAATTATTATTTAATCGAATAATAATGTTTAAAAACTGTGCCGAATTTCTCCCTTCTATTAGATTAATAACAAATGTCTTCAATAATTTAGACCCTTATAAGCTATTATATGCAAATATTTCCTCAAACCCCTTTACATCTAATCCTTTATTAATCAGATATGAAATATATTTATTGAGCCACAAATATTTATTTTTTCTTACTATTTTATAATGCAAAATTCATCGTACAATTATTTGTAATATACAATATTTTATCATATAAATTTGTTTTCCTAAGTTATTTTACCATTATAAAGATTGGGATAAAAACAATAGTGATTTGGTAACCAGCCGTGCTATAAAAAATATTTAGTTTTCAGACCCCCCCCCCCACACACACACACACTACTTCATTTTTATTTATTTATTTATTTATTTTTAGCAGACTTTTCACCATTTGAAGACTATTTTTGTCAGCGATTTTTATTGAAACTGTGCCTATTTTTTTGCAATGTTTAATTTTATACAATAATATAACTATTATTTCAGTTAATTTTATTTTCATTTTTTAACCGACAAAACTAAGCTTTTTTTGTATTTGTCGTTTATTTACTTATTTTTTATTTTTTATTTCATTGCTTAACTAAATTCTCAGCAATCAGTGTTTCAAATAGTTTTGTCGTCTTTTTAACACCTAACAAAGATTTTATATAATTTTATACAATAATATAATTATTATTTCAGTTAATTTTACTTTAATTTTTTAACCGAGAAAACTAAGATTTTTTTGTATTTGTTGTTTATTTATTTATTTATTATTTTTTATTTCATTGCTTAACTAAATTCTCAGCATTCAGTGTTTCAAATAGTTTTGTCGTATTTTTAATACCTAACAAAGATTTTATATAACTTTATACAATAATATAACTATTATTTCAGTTAATTTTATTTTCATTTTTTAACCGATAAAACTAAGCTTTTTTTGTATTTGTCGTTTATTTATTTATTTTTTATTTTTTATTTCATTACTTAACTAAATTCGCAACATTCAGTGTTTCAAATAGTTTTGTCGTCGTTTTAATACCTAACAAAAATTTTATTTGGTATATATAAGTTCAAATATTAAAAAAAAAAAAAAAAAAAAATACATGTGGCACTTGGGGACTGCCGCGGTAAAGCTATTGCATAGCATTTTTTATCAACTTATGCAATTATAATTATTTATTTATATTTTATTTGTGCAGTTTTTTTTTTTGTCTTTGATATTAATTTAAGTTACACTTTTTGAGCGTGATGACCGATAGCAATTTTTTTTCTTTTATTGAATAAATGACAAGTTAATATCGTTTAAAATATTTTTATTATCTTACAATACATGTAGGTTAATCAGGAATTTTTATCATTGAAACTATACGTTTATGGTAGCTGAAATAAAAAACATAAGTTTGAGACTTGATATTCTCAAAATATCTGAAAAATATCGCGTCAATATCTGCCGAAGTCTACTGAAGACTGCCAAACTGAAGCGACGTAGCCGGAGTGTTAGGTTTTTTTCTCGTTACGGAATTTCTGGATGCTTTCGCCGCGCTCAAAGCCCGCGATAAAAGCTATGCAATACCTCAATAAATTACCAAACAAAATTTGGCCGCGCTACGAAAATTAGATCGCGAGTTATAAGCATTTTAATTTTTCCGAACCTCACCGTGGGGATCTCCTGTCACCAACAATTAACACTGTCTCATAATAAATTACCAAAAAAATTTGGCCGCGCGACGAAAATTGATCGCGAGTTATAAACATTTTAAAATTTTCGACCGTCACCGTGGGGGGTCTCCTGTCACCAAAAATTAACACTCTCTCATAATAAATTACCAAACAAAATTTGGCCACGATACGAAAATTAGATTGCGAGTTATAAGCATTTTAAATTTTTCGACCCTCACCGTGGGGGGTCTCCTGTCACCAAAAATTAACACTCTCTCATTATAAATTACCAACCAAAATTTGGCCACGATACGAAAATTAGATTGCGAGTTATAAGCATTTTAATTTTTTCGACCCTCACCATGGGGGGGAGGTCTCCTGTCACCAAAAATTAACACTGTCTCATAATAAATTACCAAACAAAATTTGGCCGTGCTACGAAAATTAGATCGCGAGTTATAAGCATTTTAAATTTTTCGACCCTCACCATGGGGGGGGGGGGTCTCCTGTCACCAAAAATTCACACTGTCTCATAAAAAATTACCAAACAAAATTTGGCCGCGCTACGAAAATTAGATCGCGAGTTATAAGCATTTTAATTTTTTCGACCCTCACCATGGGGGGGGGGTCTCCTGTCACCAAAAATTAACACTGTCTCGTAATAAATTACCAAACAAAATTTGGCTGCGCTACGAAAATTAGATCGCGAGTTATGAGCATTTAAAATTTTTCGACCCTCACTGTGGGGGGTCTCCTGTCACCAAAAGTAACACTGTCTCATAATAAATTACCAAACAAAATTTGGCCGCACTACGAAAATCAAATCGCGAGTTATAAGCATTTTAATTTTTTCGACCCTCCCCATGGGGGATCTCCTATCACCAAAAATTAACACTGTCTCATAACAAATTACCAAACAAAATTTGGCCGCGCTACGAAAATTGATCGCGAATTATAGGCATTTTAAATTTTTCGACCCTCACCATGGGGGGGGGGGGTCTCCTGTCACCAAAAATTCACACTGTCTCATAAAAAATTACCAAACAAAATTTGGCCGCGCTACGAAAATTAGATCGCGAGTTATAAGCATTTTAATTTTTTCGACCCTCACCATGGGGGATCTCCTGTCACCAAAAATTAACACTCTCTCATAATAAATTACCAAACAAAATTTGGCCACGATACGAAAATTAGATTGCGAGTTATAAGCATTTTCAATTTTTCGACCCTCACCGTGGGGGGTCTCCTGTCACCAAAAATTAACACTCTCTCATAATAAATTACCAACCAAAATTTGGCCACGATACGAAAATTAGATTGCGAGTTATAAGCATTTTAATTTTTTCGACCCTCACCATGGGGGGGGGGGGTCTCCTGTCACCAAAAATTAACACTGTCTCATAATAAATTACCAAACAAAATTTGGCCGTGCTACGAAAATTAGATCGCGAGTTATAAGCATTTTAATTTTTTCGACCCTCACCATGGGGGGGGGTCTCCTGTCACCAAAAATTAACACTGTCTCATAATAAATTACCAAACAAAATTTGGCCGTGCTACGAAAATTAGATCGCGAGTTATAAGCATTTTAATTTTTTCGACCCTCACCATGGGGGATCTCCTGTCTCCAAAAGTAACACTGTCTCGTAATAAATTACCAAACAAAATTTGGCTGCGCTACGAAAATTAGATCGCGAGTTATGAGCATTTAAAGTTTTTCGACCCTCACTGTGGGGGTCTCCTGTCACCAAAAGTAACACTGTCTCATAATAAATTACCAAACAAAATTTGGCCGCACTACGAAAATCAGATCGCGAGTTATAAGCATTTTAATTTTTTCGACACTCCCCATGGGGGATCTCCTGTCACCAAAAATTAACACTGTCTCATAACAAATTACCAAACAAAATTTGGCCGCGCTACGAAAATTGATCGCGAGTTATAAGCATTTTAAATTTTTCGACCCTCAACGTGGGGGGTCTCCTGTCACCAAAAATTAACACTGTCTCATAATAAATTACCAAACTAAATTTGGCCGTGACACGAAAAGTAGATCGCGAGTTATAAGCATTTTTAATTTTTCGACCCTCACCGTGGGGGGGGGGGTCTCCTGTCACCAAAAATTAACATTGTCTCATAATAAATCATCAAACAAAATATGGCCGCGCTACGAAAATTAGATCGCGAGTGATAAGCATTTTAAATTTTTCGACCTTTTTCATGGGGGGGGGGGGTCTCCAGTCACCAAAAATTAACACTGTCTCATTATAAATTACCAAACAAAATTTGGCCGCGCTACGAAAATTAGACCGCGAGTTATAAGCATTTTAATTTTTTCGACCCTCAACGTGGGGGTCTTCTGTCACTAAAAATTAACACTGTTTTATAATAAATTACCAAACAAAATTTTGCCGCGCTACGAAAATTAGAACGCGAGTTATAAGTATTTTAATTTTTTCGATCCTCACCATTAGACGGGTCTCCAATCACCAAAAGTTACATTATCCTACCTTATTTTATCTTAAGACGATTCTTTTCTATACACATTCTATCAGAAATTTTTATTATTGAAACTATAGATTTACAGTATCTAAAATAAGAAATATATATGTTTGAGACTTGATATCCTCTAAATATCTGAAAAATACCGCGTCATTGTCTGCCGAAGTCTACCGAAGGATACCATGCCGAAGTCTACCGAAGGATACCATGCCGAAGTCTTCCGAAAAGAAACGACGTTAGCCGAGTGTTAGGTTTTTTCGTTACCGATGTGTTAGGATTTTTCGCGTTACGGAATTTTTGGATTCGGTCGCCGCGCTCAAAGCCCGTGATAAAAACTATGCAATAGCTTAAAAAAAAAAAAAAAAAAAAAAAAAAAAAATTATTTAAATTTTACTGAAAAAGTTCTTGCTGTGATTAACATTTTATATTAACTGGTTCTTTTTCTCTTATTCTCTTAAAATAGCGGTTCAGCCGGTATCGTTCTTTCGTTCTTCTTTAGCCGCAGTTTTGATATAAATTTATTATTCCAAAAATGGAATGAGGAAATAATATTCTGGCTAATTTATTCTTTTATTTGCAAAAATTTATTATATTTACTATGCTTATTTTATTTAAAAGAATGGACAATTTAAATACAAAAAGCAAATGACATTGCTAGTTATATTAGATTCAAATGTCTTTTTTTAATAAAATTCTTTTATTGTTATGTTAGATAAAAACTAGGCTTTTTACAAACTTGCTGTACTTAAACCTTTTTACAACAGTCACGAATTAAGTTTACAAATAATTATTTAAAGTTTATTTAATTTAATTTAATTTTATTTTATTGTGTGTGTGTGTATTTATAAATCAAAATACCTTTAGAAACTTTAAAATTATTTTATTTTAATACTTTTTTAACGTCAGTTTAAACATTTTTATGATTTTAATCAATGATTTTTTTTAAATCAGATGTTTAAAAGCACGTTTTAATCACTTATTTAAATCAGCTGATTAAATTCATTAACACCCTATTATAATAATGTACAGCAAACCGTATGTAAGTTAATAGTTAATGTATAGGATGAAAACATACTGCTAAGAAAAATGACCACAGCATTTAATCTCATAAGAATAATCCTTTCGGTAAAATTTAGAAAAAAGAAAAAAAGTAAGAATTTTGTCTAATCATAAAATTTAATAAAGGCGTACTAAAAATTTAAAGACAATGAACACAAAAGCTTGCCTTGAAAAAATAATTACATTTTAAAAATGTTTAATTCATCCCAAAATATAAATTTTCTAGATAAAAAAAAAGATCTTTAATATTTTGAATTCAGATAGACAGCTATTCAGCAGTTAATAAAACAAAGTAATCCGCGTGTAATCTCATAGTTAATGGTATAAAACGAAAACATAGTGCCCAAAAAAATGACCGCATCCTTTAATCCCATAAGAAGCCCTCCAAAAACGCCATGACCGAATTTTGAACCTCCTCCCCCTTTAAATTCATAAGATTTTGATCACCCTTTTTGCTGCTCGATACCGGCCTCATTTTTGGTTCTAAAGCTTCCCATGAGATACTCAGAAGGTCAACTTTTTAAAGAACATTTCAATTGGGGTCACAGTTTTTCCTAGCTTGTAATGAGTCAAAAGATTTGACCCAGTGAATTTCTGGGGACTTTTTTATTTCGATTTTACACACCTCGCATATTGTTAAAGTCTTTGCTTTCGACAGCCTTGGCACTGGTAAGAAAGGGGAAGGAGCTTTTTTTTTATCCTTTCAGAAGAAAAGGATGGGTCTCAAAAATCTGGATTTTTCCTTGCATATAGCTCATAGTTAAATCATTCTTGTCATGCAAGGAATAGCGATAAGCGGCCATCTGTGCAGCATCATCTTAAATATGTGTCCTCGGCGATAATGAAAAAAAAATGCTTACCATTTTTCAAACTTTTTATGGAATTTGTATTTTAAATCTTATTAAATTAGCTTAAATTTACTAATTTTCGGATTCAAATATGCATAACTGTACACATTTTACGTATCATTACATCTTATTCTCTATCTTATTCTTATTTACAGAATGCTCATTTTTTAATACACGTAAACTTTAATTTTTTTTTTCATGTAATAATAGCATTATTATTCGAAATAATATGAAATATCGATAATTAATCATCTGGGCAGAATTATTTTAAGTTATTTATTTGGCGATAATGAAAAAAAAATACTCATTAAAAAAGTAACGCATAATATAATATATTAGCAAACATAACATATTGGCATTACATTTAATACGATGTATTAGCTTAAATTTTCTCATTTTTATACTGAAATGTACAAAATTTGCACATTTTTATACGAGATTAAATTTACTTCACTACTTTCTTTTTTATTTTTACCAAAATGCTCCTTTTTTTCAGAGAGCGAAAAATTTATGTTACTCTTTTAAGAAATAATCATCCACAAAGGTCATGACATCAAAGAAGTATGGGGATAATATTGAAAACAAAAATCAGTGGCCTATCCAGGGGAAAATTATGGCCTCTTTACAAAAATTCATTTAATAAAACAGGTCCCTTTACAAAATTTCTCTTAAGGATGTATTTCGATTCAAACTGCTTATTTTCCGATTTATTTTTAAATTCATTTTTGCTCTCAAACTGGCAAATTGCCTTATTTAGAAAGTACACAAGGTGCCGTGATTGTCGATTCTTTGATAAATGCAGAAAATATTGCAAAAAAAGCAATCAAAAACAACATTTTGAACCGATTTTTCGGAAGCGGGAGATCTGTGAACGAAAAAAAGGGTCATACGGAGAAGATAATTGTTTATAAATCAAATTCTAATGAATGGAGCGTAAAATGATATCACACGGCACCTGATACATCTCTTCAAAAATCAGCTCAGCAAGTTTCATGTTTCTATTTTTAAAAATGCGTCTGAAATTGTATCGGAAAATTTCGAGCTGTTGAAGGTAAAAAAGCGTTTTTTCGAATACACCCTTAATAAAACAGTTTCTTTCACAAAATTCCTTTACAAAATTCTTTTTAATAAAATAGGCCGCTCCACAAAATCTCATTTCATAAAAACACACTTATTTCTTTTTTTTTCTCTCTCTCTCTTTCTTTTTCTCTTTTCTTTTCTTTTCTTTTTTTTTTTTTTTTTTTTTTTTTTTCAGATTTTAAATTGTGTAGTTTGCAAACAAAAATACGTATAAGAATATTTTAAAAAATCTAAAAATATTTATAAAAAATATTATTTTTATAAATATTTTAATAAATAATGACATATTTTAGAGGATGGATGAAAGTGCTGCACGCATGCATGAATATTCTTCCGTATTTGTTTTAGTTTAGTACGCACTCCAATCTTTAAAAAAACGCCCATTCCATTTTTATTCTTTTTGGGCAATGATTCTTATTAAAAATTTCTTCTAATTAAGTTACTTGGATAAACACTTAATCAAATAGATTCCGAATAATTTATCTATTGTTATTGTTAATCTTCATCTTTTTTTATTATTTTAAAAATCATAGAAATAACCCCTCGATCAAACTACAGTGTTTCGAGTTTCCTAAATTTATAAAATTTTAGTTTAGAGAAATTCATAAAGCTATACAAATGTAACTAAATTTAATCGGTATTAAGTACAGAAGTTTCACAAACTATAAAAATTTCTCACCTTTTCAACTGTTTCTAAAACTAAAAATAAATCTGGTCTTAATACAAGGAGATGAATAGAATCATATTATTTCTGTCTGAATTCATCTTATCTTTAACTATATAAAATTGATTCATATACTTTCCCCCCATATTCTGTTTTGATAATATATTAAACAATGTTATATAAAACACAATTAAGCCAAATATTTTCATTTATGGCCGAGAAAAATAGAATAAAAATAATATAAAAATATTTGTTATTTAAATGCGCATTTGAAATATAGAAAAATTCTAAATATTGATTTGCATAATAAATTTAAATGACGGTTTGATTTTCATTTTTGATTAAAATATTTTTAAATAAAAAATAAACTAAAATATGTATTATATCATAAGATTTTAATTTGCTGTTTTTTTTTTTTTTTTTTTTTAGGTAAGTTACATAGCATGAATTATTGAAGTTTTGAAATTTTTACAGTAAGTATTTCTTAATTTCCTTGCTGGGTTTTCAATGATAATAATAATGATTTTCAATTAACATTATAATTAATAATTGAAAGAGCTTTTCTATTTACTGACACAACAATAATAATCCGTACTCGAATGTCATTATCCGATCTTGGGTATGCAAAGTGCATTCAATGCACTGCGCGCTTTTCAATCTACCAATTTGAGGACGATTTTGACGTCATAGTACATATAAATGCGTTTTACGTGCAATTTATTGCGATATCGTACACGACTGCGACAATCGTGTACGATTTATCGGTGTAGTTTCGATAAATAGAAAAGCTCTCTAATTATTTAAGAGATAAAAACAAGGACCCCTCATATTACTAATTTCCACTGTACTTAATGAAAGAAAGAATTCGTTTTGTGTAGTAAAGTTTCAAATATAAGCTGAAATTCTCATTGAGTATTATATTTGCTTGTCTAAATCACAATAACTTATTTATTTTTTAACAAATGAAGAGAATTATTCTTCATTTTCAATCTGGCCACCAACGTTAACAAAAAAGAAGATTTTAGATTTCCTGACTTTTTCGGAATTCTTGAACTGTAGCCAAAAATTAGGCATCTCAAAAATCTTCAGTTTATTTTTTAAAAAATGGTAGTGTGGAGCTATTGATGTTTTAGCTTAAAAAGCTTAATAATAAAAAAATCAATATTATATTACACATTCTTTCATGCAATCAAATTGTTTAGGTGCATAAAAATTGCATTCATAACTTTTACACAACCGCATGCTCTGACTATCAGTACGATCAGCTTAGTAATAATAATAATAATAATAATAATAATAATAATAATAATAATAATAATAATAATAAACAGGGAGAGATTAACTAACAATTTATAAGAAGACATTAAACACATACATAATCAAATTACAATTCTACTAATATACGAATAAACGCAGTTCAGCATTATAATTATATAATTCTGGAAATTTTACTTTGTGTCTCTTTCAGTACACTGTAAAGAAACATCAATTTTTCTTAATCTACGAAAATATAATATAACCACGAACAAAAATATTTAATAACCTTTCTCGAGTTATCATGATTCCGATTCTTTTTTCTTTATTTTTTGTGTGTGTGTATGTGTGTGAAATGTTTTCGATTAGTTTTTATACAGTATTAATTAGTTTTCTAATACCATAATATCGGTTTTACGATATTTATAATCAATGAAACATTTTTGGCTGAATAATTGTATTTATATATGCAAGAGTTTGAAAATAATATTAATTCTAATGTTCCTAAAAATGCCGTCAATTTATTATGTTCCTCTGTAAAATGCGTTTGTTGAACATGGAAATGTTTATTTGAGAATCGATAGCATCCGAAAAACCTATATTCCGGGTTGAGGAAACTTATTGATACTCTGTAGAAATTACTCAAAAACGTTTCCGAAAAGGTTTCTGAACATAAAGAATACTTTCCGGAATCGTGGGTAACCGTCAAAAGAGGTTATTTTATATTTTCGTTCATGGTTACATTATTTTTCCTAGTTAAAAAAAAAAAAAAATATATATATATATATATATATATATATATATATATATATATATATTGCAGTGTTAACGAAAAGAAGACAAAAATAATATATATATACAATCATATATATATGTACAATAAAATATATATAAATTATTTATATAATTATAATGTGTATAATTAAAAAAATCGAACGGCGCTGTAGAAAAATTTAACTGCAAGAAAGGTGTCATTTTATAGTAGTAAACTACTTATTTGTTCCACCGAATTTATAAATAATAATAATGTAACGTACTCATTAATCAGGTTAGAAATAATATTACGATTTCATTACCAGAATCGTGGAAAAATTCTGGAAAACAATTTATTTTTTCACGTTCCGATCGAAATCTTTAAATTAATTATATATAAATATATTACCGTTTTCTAGACAAATGATGAATTGAGCATAAAATAATTAGTCAACGAATCGTTATTCTAACTAAATTTTAACAGTGCACTGATGTACGGCTAAGCAGTTTAAAAGATACTTAAAATTCATCATCTTTTTTTAATATTAAAAATGAACTAACTGCTAAAGCCCCACTTTGTAGGTATCATGGGATAATTGAATCAACCTGTTATGAATTAAATCATCAAGAACAAAGTAAAGGTCAATGTTATTTTTGTTATGTTATGAAATTATCCAATTTATTGAATTAATTCCTGGTGCATAAATGTAATTCTCTGAAACAGTGAGAACTGTACAAAAACTCGATTTCTTAAAGGGAATGAATAAATAAATAAATAAGCTGGATCTTTTATAATTTGGGATACGTTAATGAAATTTTCATTTTCTATTGCAGTTTTAAAGACATAATATACGAGCTGTTCCTTCCGACAAAAGATACTTGAAACATCTTTAAAATCTTAATTATGTTCATGAAATTGTGTTTTATCATCGGACTTAAGTCCTTTAAAACAGAAAAAAACTAATCCCATTGAGTTAAATCTCATTTTCTATGAGTTGAAAAAACTATTTAACATCAACAATTCCTTCTCTTGACAACATTGTCGAAACCAAATTTTCTCCGCACCTACACTTAAGTGATTTCGAAAGAGAATCAATATCGCATTATAATAGCAAATTATGCCGTACGTAATATGAGGCAGATTTATTTTTATTCGTACGGACTTTATAATTTATGCGAAAATTTAATTTTTAGTATAATTATTTTACGTTAATTGTATATTTGATTACTCTGAAAAATTCCATATATTTTAAATAAATGTTACAATACACTGGATCATTGATTTCGTTATGAGCTCACCGCGGCATAACCGCGCTCAAATGATTTCGTTTTCATGTGCTATGTAAATAAATATATAAAAAAAATATGGACGGTTTACTTTACAAATATATTTGTAAAGTATTGTATTATAATGTAATCGTCGTACTCTAAATTATATAATCGTTCATTATCTTTGTATTTCTTACACATTAGTTACATGTAGATACTTTATAATTTTTTATTATTATTATTACTATTTTTTGTAATTTCCTAAAAATTTTAAACTTTAGTGGTTGATTGTTATTTGGAAAAAAAATATATAATAAATATATTATCACGAAATCAAAAAGTTTCACGAAAGATCCATCGCAAAATTTTATTTATCCGTATTAACAGCCAGCTGCATAATTACTTTTAAATGTTTATTCCATGCTTGTGGAATTATTATATAATATTGAAAATATTATTATAAATCCATATTAAAAAAATAGTTGAAAAAAAATTTAAATATATTTCATAAAATAACCCCTTTTCCCCAATATTAATGTAATATTTTTAATGCTTCTAAGTAACTTGCCAGTATTTTCGCCAATATGTAAATATTTCCAATGTAAAACTAGTAAATAAAATAATGAATAGATATTGGTTCACTACTAAAGCTGACAAGGAAAAAAGAACCTCGAGCAAAAAGAATTAAAAAAAAAAAATAGATGTTCAGGCTGGACTTTCTTTTGAAGTTAGCAAAAAGAGAATTTTTTCTCTAAACTAAGCCACATAAAAGCAGATTTTTATTATCGGTATTTAATATATTTTCTCTGGGTACAGAAAAAAAGGAGATTTCATTTCCATAAAATCTTAAGAAATTTAACATCCTAATATTTTTCATTTTTATGACGTTGCCGTAAATATACTTTTTTCTCCACTATTGCACCAGAACATCGATAATACGGAGCGAACCCTTTTATTCTGAAGGGATTCGGAGAGAGAAAGAAAAGTAGGTGAAGGTTCATCCGACGTATTGAGCATATGCCGAGAAAAATTCTTCCCTCATTGTACTCTACATATTCAATTATTGTGTCACTTTCACTTGACAGCAGGATCCATAGCCACTACTTTTAAAAAGTTCCTTTTGAGATATTACATTTAAGACTGCATAATGCATATTCATAGATTTTTTTTTTTTTTTTTTTTACCTAATGCAAAGTTGGAAATCCGCGATTTTCCGCTTTTGCGGCTTTTCTTCTACCTTCATTTTTCGGAATTCGGATTTTTTTTTTTCTCTATTAATTTCATTTTAATGCTTTCTTTCTTGTTTTTATGCATTTCCCGTGCTCTGAACTCTTTCCTGTTTTGCGCATTTCTCGCAATCCTATGTTTTCTGCTTTCTCGTACATGTCACGAATCTTGGATTTTCCACGTTTAGTGAACAAATCGCGGAAACATATACTTTCGTTTAGTATTCAATTTGCGAACTATTTTCGTTTTTATTCAGCCTCTCTTTCCTGTTACATGTATTTCCCACAATCCTTCATATTATTGTTCCTTTCTTTTTTACTTTTCATCTGCTCGGAGTTGTTTTCATTTTGCAAAATTCTTAAAGAATTTGTAGCAGTATTTATTTGGTAAATTCTGGGAATTTTTTTTTTTTTTTTTCGTTTTGTCCTTAAGCATTTTATTTTGTACAGATTGGAATAGTTTTAATTTAATTTTGCTTTGTGAAATTTAGCTACTTGCGATAAAAAAAGAGCCTACATTCGTGTTTCGTTAAAAAGGGAGGGAGTCAATCTAAATTAAACTAAATTTGCGGTGAATTGCTGAAAGCAGATAATAAATTTTTCTTTCATTATTATTATTATTGTTATTATTGGCGGTGGTATAAGTGTGTGAAGTTTTATCTGTGTTTGTATTTTTATATGTGCTCTGAAGCCACATAAAAATTTCACCACCTCAGGCTTTTTTTTATTCTAATTGTCTGAAAAACAACAATAACAATAATAATGCAGAATAATTCTTTCATTTATTCAAACCATGTAAATATTTTGACTTTAGATTAAACTAAAATATTTTTTATCATTGATTAGAATGTGTGAAACGTCATGGCTGTGAATGATTTTAATATGATTTTTGAAAGTATCGATTAAAATTCCCCTAATTTTTAATATTTATTTTGTCCAGTCATTCGACCTTTGTTGTTCTTCTTTTAGTTTTTTTTTTTTTTGGGGGGAGGGAGGGAAGGGGGGGAGGGGGTATTTTTTTAATGGTTAAATAAATATAAATTAGTTCTATTCTGAGCAAGATATAGGCAATAATATCGTCTGAATGGAGTTAAATGAAGTTTATGTAACCGTTTTCTATAAAAACGGTCAAATGACTGGACAGTTTGTTGAAAACTTTCAACCGCATATTATTCACTAGTTTAATGGTGAACAAATCTTGAAATTCACTAAAAAAAATTATTTATTTATTTTGGAACGAAACACATTTTTTTTTTTTTAATTCATGCATTCTGCCCTAAGTAGGAAACACTACATTGTTATAGCATCCTTCCAAGATGGAGTTTATATAAAATATAATTCCTGTAATATCAAAGGGGAATTTTGTAGGCTATAATATTTGTAACACTTTATTTCTTCTTGCGTAAAATACTTGTGTTTGAAAAATGGGAACCAGTTTATCCGATTTTGAAAAGAAGAAAGAAACCTCACGAAATGTGTTGAAGGATCAGGAGAAAGTGAATATAAAAGATGTAGTACCGGTCGGATTTCACCGGAACAATCCTGTCATAACAACTTATTCTTTGGAGTAATTGGAGTTAATTCTGGGGTTTCCAACTTATAAACGTTCTTTGTCCTAAAATGAACATGCGCATTATGCGGTGGGACGCATCATCTGTTGCGTATCAGAAGTTTCTACGAATATGGGACACGCATGAAAAAAACAAAATTACGTCAAATAATTTAATAAATTATGCTTTTTTTTCACACGTGATTCTTTCCATGTAAATGCTTTTCTTTTTTAAAGAAAAAACGTTCATCACAGAATAAATTAATTTTTTGTAGAATTCAACGTGCTGCAAAATTTGGAATGTACAGTCACTTGCAAGAAAGGCTTTATCTATATCATCGATTAAGTTAAATTTTAAAATTTCTTCAGATCAAAGGTATAATACCTACTTTTTATAAGCTATTAGACTGTATTTGCTACGAGAAAATAGATTTTATTATTATTATTATCTCACGAATTTAACGCAATAACAGGAATAGAAATGAAATAGCGTTATAAGAAGTTTGAAGTGGTGTGTATTTCACTTAATCGCCACTACAGAAGCATTGATAATGATAAGATATTTTTAACACAATAATTGCTATCCCTGGTTAAAATATTTGAGAGGTTACCTCGTAAGATCTTTCAGTAAAGATTCTGAAAGGATTAATTTGTTTGTGAATCCTGTTATCTTCAATTTTAGTGATAAAAAGAGCATGAAATCCTCGATCTGAGAAAGTTTAGACATTTATTTTTGTCAGATATTTTTTATCTTTTCTAGTTCACTTCTTCTTTCGTTAAAAGAGCAAACAACAACTTTTTTTTTCTTTTTTTTTGTATGTGGAGGGGAGGCTGAGGGGCTTTACAGATTGTAAAAAAATGAAAAAGACAAATACTTTTTAGCTTACGAAAATATGATGTAACCACAAATGAAAATACAGATATTCCTTTCCAAATTGCCCAAGTTTTCAAAAAGAGTTCGGTATCTTTAGAAACCTTAAAACCAGGATATTCTTGAGAAGCATTAATAATAAAAAGTTTCTGTTGCTACCACTAATTTTCGGAAATGTTTCTGATTAGCTTTTATAATGCATTTATCTCTTGCCTCAAACTAGAATATTGGATTTCAGGACATTATCCATTCTCAAGTAAACCTTTCCAGCTGCGTAATTACATTTATATATGCAAGAAAAACAAAACAAAAATGTTAATTTATTGCGTTTGTTTATGATAAATGTTTTAATTCAGAATCGGTAGTATACAAAAATCCTATATTCTGGTTATAGAAAGCTAAATTAATATGCTAAAAAATTAATATGCTACACAGATACGTTTCTGAAAACCAGTGGCTGCAAAAAGAAAAAAGCTAAAGTGGAAAAATGTATCACAATTTCTTTAAAATAAGGTTGTTAACCTTTTTTTCTGAAAGTCATTTGCCACTACAAATTCCAAAGGGCAATCATTGTCTTATTTAATAGAAAGTTTTGTTTATTATATGAGACATTTTTTTTTTCTATTTTCAAATAGCAGTAGCTTAGTGACCTGAGAGCCACAGGTTGAATATTACCTGCCTTAGAAATTTCTTTCCTTAAAAGACACTAAAGAGTATTTGACAATGAAAAGGTTAATAATCTCTATTTTCTCTAACGATGCATTTTCCCATTTTTCTCTAACAAACAACAAATTGGAAAATTAATGAAAATCTATGTTTCTCCCTTAGTGCAATCAAAACGTTCTTTAATTGCTTCCCTGATTTGCCCGTAAGTCATACGGGCAACATGTTTTTGCCAATCATGATTTATTATTCTCACCAGTAATTTTTTATTGTACATTTTACATTATTTAATCCGAGCATTTGTTTCATTCAATTAAGTAAAAATTTCTGTTTGAAAAACCGGTGATAAAAGATTAAAAATTCTGTAACAGACATACAAAAATAAATATTATTTGAAAGTTTTTTCAAAAATATTGATCAGTTAAGTTGTTAAAATGAGTTTATCTAAGTTTAGAATATCTTAAACCTGACCAATATCATGAGATATATAGAAGTCTCTACTTATTTCGAAACAAAATGTAAATACAAAAATCATTACGATTAAAAAATATACTTTCAAACAAGAACTATTCATTAACCCGGGAGGTTTTGCGCCAGGACTCATAAGCCCGGAGTGCTTATGGTTTTTACAATTGTCACCTTTAATTTTAAAAAGTAATCTTCAACTAATTTTATCGCTGAATTTGTAACAGTTGTCTGAGACTAAATAAGGTGACGATTATTATTTTCATTTATTGGTGACAAAGTAAGAACCATTAACAAACTGTGCGGTTCCAGGATATCAAAACACCCCTCGCCCGAACTGCCGGGTTAAGAAAAATATCAGTATTACGTAAAGTTTTAAAATATATGCATTCAATAAAATTCTTCTTTAAAAATTTTATTATGTGAGTTTTTTAAATTAATTACCATTAATAATTAAAATTTAGTTACTGAAGTATATTGCTTCCTATTTTGAAAAGCGATAATAAAAACTGATAAATAATTATTCAGAACTTGGTATGGCAAGCACTTTTAAGCCTTTATTGTTCGCAATTCACTTTTTATAATTTCAAATTTTGAAAATGAATACTTTCAATTGGACTCTCAAGACATTAATTAAAACAAATAATTTACATATTGCCAAACAAGGACAAAAATATAATGTAATATAATGTAAATTAAAACTTTCATTCAGTATAAATTTTGAAACTTTCCTTTGTATATAATTAGACAAGACTTAGGGCATTTTAAAAAAATAATTTTAGAAAAGAAAAAATAATTAGAAGCTCCCTGTAATATAAGGACATGGTCCTGTTAGCTCATCTTAAATTCAGCTTTCCTCGAAATTTTAACTGTAAATCAACGGTTGTTTCTATTTAAAAACGGCCTTTTGTTTAAAAAAGGAAAACTTTGAGCCCACATTTCTTTTTCTTTTTCTCTTACATTTTTTAGTTTATTTTTTTTTTTTATTTATGATCCGAGTGAAAGTTTATTGTAACATTTTATCGAATTTCCACGCAATGTAAACTTGATAGGAATATCTAAAGTGCGTTGTTTCGAGAGTTCATCCTAATATTTAAGTAAACATATCGCTTGTTAACATTTTCATAAATCCAGATAAAGAAATATTTAATCATAAAATTTGATAAAAAGTAGCGATATTCAAGTCCACGCCGTTTTCCTTTTTACAAGAACATCTCTTAATTTTTTTTTACCAATTTTGAAATAGATAAGGTATACATATCATGACATTTTGAAGTTTAAATATTAACAATCTATTTTTTTTTAAATTAGACTATGAACTTAGGTTATCAATCTTCAACACCTAATTTTTCTCACTGGCTATAAATATACTGTGCCTGATAAAATTTACAAATGTTTCTGGTCACTTAAGGCTATTGGTCACTCAATTTGCTAATGTTAAACCATAGATAGGAAATGCATAAGTATAGTTAAAATATCTCCTAAACAGTTTCATATTTAAGTTTTTTTGGGGGGGTGGGGGGGGGGGGGTTCTTTGTACACTCTTTACAGGATGTCTCTTTTTATTACTTTCCAGCAAAGTTGGAATGGTTATGCATTCAGTTTGTCTGTCCGTCTGCCCATGCTAGATCTCCCTTTAGTATACTCGGAGTCTCATGCAATTGGTAAACTTTATTAAGGGTCACCAAAGCTTGTTTGATATTGTATATGAAATATGTGCGATTAACAGTTCATTTACAGAGGCACTCAAACATTTCGATTATATTATGGTATTTGATTAAAAATCGTTTGCACAGTATTTTAATGAGATTGCTCTATTTCAAATATATTGAGACTAATATAAATCACTGAATTTCATTAAAAGAAGATTAAGGTAGAATAGGGCAATCGCAGTGTTTGTTATTAATTTACAGGGGCACACAAAGATATCGGTTACATTACTGTCTTTGAGTAATAATTGCTAAAAGTGCGTTTTAAAATTCGGTATGCGCTTTAAAATTTAAATAATTCTTTGCATGTTTCTCCTTTTATATAAATTCTGTTCAGGACTGCAGAAAAGTTTCAGTGTCATTCCCCTTATGAGCTAAAATTGCTGAAGAGAAATTTTCAACTAAGGTGTTTGTATTTCCTTACTGAACTAAATTTTGGCATGCATGTAGTTAATAGATACAAATCTATATATGGTATACAGCGCTGATCAAAGAATTCGGATAACTCTCCGATTGTAGATGAGGACGGATGAAATTGGGTTTTTAAATGTGATATGCGTTTCTATAGGGTTAAATTGACATAATATTTTAACTTATTAAACTGTGAATGTGTTGGAAAGTGTTTCATAATCCATGCTTGGCGCATGATTTTTTTTAATTTCTTGTTTTACTTAGTTGTCAAAATATTTCTAAAATTTATGCTTGAATTAATATTTTATAAGTTAAAAGCTGACAAGCTGTGTATGAGATTTTGCACTTCATATAAAATTAAAAATATATTAAAAAATATATATACATTTTGAAATAAAAAGACATCCTTTAAGAAGAGTACACAGAAAAAAGAAGTTAATAATATAAATTTTCAAAGCCGATAATTTAAATATATGAATGCATTCTAGAGGTCTGCACGGGCCGGAATTTCCAGGCCCGGCCCGGCCCGTAGGAAAGTTATTTCGGCCCGGCCCGGCCCGTTGTAAAACTCAAAAGTTCGGCCCGGGCCCGGCCCGGCCCGTTTAAATTTTTATATTTTAGGCCCGGCCCGTACAGAAAATAGCAAAAACAGGCCGGCCCGGCCCGTTTTGGCCCGTTACAGTTTCTACGATTTCTAAAAAAATCAGATTTTTATCATATAACTAAGATATTTTTAAAGAATACTGCATACGTATCTATGGAATGATTTTACAGTATATTTTACAGCAAATACACATTAACAACATTAATGATTACTTAAGCTAATGATTCTTAGGCTTTCAACATTCGAATAAAGATTCATCAAAAAATTAATATGGCTTAGAATAAAAGAAAAAAGAAAGAAAGCTAAAAACATCGTTAATTTTGAAGCTGTTTAATAAAAGAAGATTTATAAATATATTTCTATATCATTTTATAATAGATTTCAAATCCAAATTCATTCTTAAATTCAAAGAAGCTCCTTTCTGATGCATTTCTAAATTCATTTTTTTTCTCAGAAACGCATAAGATTAGCAGGTATCTTTATTCAGAAAATATATAATCGAATGCCGTTATCCATTTTTTGATACAAGCAATTTAAGAATACTGCAAACAAATAAAATACTGTCATAATTAGCGTTTTGAATAGTTTTTCCGAAGCAATAGCAAGGGAAGGGAGAAAAACCTGCAATCATTTGAGAAACTATTACATCTCAACAAGGTTATACAAGTATTTTATTTACCAAAAATGAAAAACTTTATTCGATTCCAAATCCCTTCAATAATTAGGTTTATCACTTTTATACTTTTACAATTTAAAATTAATCAGAAAATGTGTCAAACTTTCGCATTATTGAGAAATTAATTTAAAAATCATCAAGAAGTATATATCCAAAGACTAAGCTAACATAAGTTCTTTATCGCTGTTAATAATTTTACAAATCATGTTTTCTGCCAATAATTAAGTCTAGTACCGGTCCGGCCAGTCTATATGTAGAAAAATAATGCAAGCGTGATCTCAAACCGGCATGAGTCAGCTAAAAAAATATTAAAACGGGTTACACATATTGTAATCCTCCGATGCCGATACACTGTGCATTTTTATATTGATGCTGTCAAACTAATATGGCCACATTTATACTTATTCTCGTTAAACCATTTTCGTTGAAAATAGCTCATATTTTATCGTTTCTGCTGAAATCTTCAAAACGGGCCGGCAGGCCCGAAAATTTTTTTTATCGGCCCGGCCCGGCCCGTCTGGCCCGTTCAATTTTTTTACCGGCCCGGCCCGTTGAAAAAACTGTTATAAATCTGCCGGCCCGGCCCGTTAGAAAATTCGAAACGATTCCGCCGGCCCGGCCCGGGCCCGTGCAGACCTCTAATGCATTCCACGTCCATAAGTTTAACATTAGCGAGGTGAATCGGGGATTTGATTGACCAACAATCTTATAAACTTCTCGTGAAATATTTAAAAAACAATTATAGTTGACGACGAATATAAGACGTTTTGACATACTGCGGATAAAATACTGTAGTAAGTAAAGAACTCAGATGATAAAGGTGGTAAGTGACACAGTTATCATTATTTTGAGAAAGTGAGCTCTAAAATTCTAAATATCTGTTTGCTTTTATTGTAAAATGCCTCCTCTATGAATAAAAGTCTACATGGATACTAGACATTTTCAAATAGCAATTTAACAGAGGGTTCAAAACCATTTTGGTTATCTTCAATCATATGAGTATATATATATATATATATATATATTTTTTTTTTTTTTTTGTCACCTATCCCCTTTATCACCTGAATTATATCCTAATAAAGGAAACTCAATTCCTCCGTATATCGACCAGATCTGTCCAACGTGCAGCCCGCGGACCTCAAAAATATCACTATTCCAGTAAAAGAAAAAAAAAAAAAAAAAAAAAAAAGAAAAGAAAAGAAAAAGAAAATATTACCTTATTTAATGATAAAATTTCTGCGATAAAATTGAGGAAGAGGGTTTATTGGAAGAAAGGGTTGCGAATGGATTTCAGGCAAAAAGTTTGAACACGTCATGTATAAATATTTCCCGAAAAAAAAAAGTGATTTCGTAATGACAGCACTGGTGTAATCCTCTTACATCCTGTTGTTATATCAATCTTCTCACCTGTATTCTACATCGATGTTTTAAGAATGGGTAAAAATAATGATGTAGTGCTCTCGTTTTCAGAATAATATAGCGCGTAATTTTCTGCTTTAGGGGATCAGAGAATGTTACCTATTTAATATGTATTAACATATGTTTAACGTCTTTGCTTTTTGATCCATATACATCTTTAAACGCCTGGTGAATGTCATGTTTAATTTTTCCACTCAAAATAATTGTAAGGATTTTTAAACTTATGCTGTTAATAGCTAAATATTTTATACTTTTTTAGACAGTTATTTTAGTAGATAGAATAATGATAAATAAGTAAATGTTGTACAATATTTTACTTCAAAAAGCCGTCTTTCGAAGCCAGAAGAAAAAAATCTCACGAATAAAATGTCGCAGATAATGAATCTCATATTTTAAAAATTATTTTCATTAATGACTTTTTAAATCTCAGCATGATTTTCATGTAGTTATTTTACCCTATAGAAGGTTGGAATTACTAAGGAAAAAAATCTCTCCATGCCAACAAAAAGCATTATGACATTTGCAATTTCCATGTTCGAAATATTATAGGATTGTATATAAATTATTCCCGCGAACGCTATCTTCCTAAATTTTAGCATTTCACTGCGCGATTTTTTTTTTTTTTTTTTTTTTTTTTTTTTTTTTAGTATTTGAAATCTATATATTGGTCTAATAATAGAAATAACAGTACAAAAATTAAATTTCAAATTTTCAGCTAAAATTTTCTATTTTATGGCGCGTAACCTATGTAAACAATTAGAATTTTAAAATATTGTATTGCTATATTTTGCAACTAAATGAGTTTAAGCTAATTAATTTTTTCTGTTTAACACTCTGCAACTTTTTTTTTATATTAATATATTTAATCATTCAGTAAAAATACTGAAAGTAAATTTTGCCTTAGTAGCTTGAATATTTTTCGTCGCCGAACAATAAATTCTAGTCTTTTGTCAAATGCAGCCATCTGATGTGAAGAAAATAAGTGTTATTCCATTCTTTGGAGTGATTTTAAACAGGGATACAAATCATATTGACTAAATTCATAGTACATAATGAGAATTATAGTGTTTTTAGGATTGTGCCAGATGTGGCAGATGGTGCAGTGAAGGGTTAAGAACAATCTTTGTGTACTGTTAAAAAAATACTATAACAAACAATAAAAATTTATACAATAAAAAAGAACAAACGCTTCTTAATCTACGACAATATAATATAACCACTAACAAAAATTATGCAAGATCTGCTTTCGGAAATTCCCAGCATTTCGAGAAGCGTTTTAAATATTTAGAAAATTCGAAGACAACAGGAACGAATACACTTCCGAAATTTAAAAAAGTTTTTAAGAAACAATATTTATTCTTGTTGCCAGTGACTTTCGGAAACATTTCCGAGTAGTGTTAATAGTGTATTAATGGGTTTTCTCAAACTGGAATATCGGTTTCTAGCATGCTGCACATTTTCAGTTGAACTTATGTACCAACAGTAGCAAAGTAATATTAATTTGATTGTTGATGTTTACGCTGCTAATGTATCATTTTTGGATGTAAACATGTAAATGCTTATCTCAGCTCTGATAGCGCCCCCCCCCCCCCCCCCAAAAAAAAAGATATTTCGTTTTGAGAAAACACAATAATGCACCGTAAAACTGATTAATATGTATAAAGTCGGCTCGGAAACATTTCCGAAAATTAATGACAAAAAAAAAAAAAAAGAAAAAAAAAAAGAAATTTCTTTTTTATCATGCTTCTTTACATCTCGGAAATAAATTGGTTTCTTTGAATTACAAATATGAAGAACGCTTTTCTGAATCGTATGCAGCTCGGGAGAGATTATCTTATATTTTTAATCGTAGCTATTTTTTGCTAGATTGTGAAACGTTTGTCTTTTAATACTATATAGGTTCTCGATTCGCGCTATGGAAACTGTGTTCAAATCCCATTTAAAAAAAATTAATTAAAAAACAATATCAATTTGGCAATCAGACTGACCAAAGCAAACTTGTTTTTTTTTTTTTTTTTTTTTTTTTTTTTTTTTTTTTTTTCAAATGCATTTGAGATTTTAACTCCTCTGTAACAAAATACAAATGTTTCTTTATCTACAAAACATAACAGAACCAGGAATGAAAATATACATTTTACTCGTCCTTATTACACACAATTCCAAAAAGCGTTCTTTATCTTTAGAAACCGCAGACAACATAATAGCTTCAAGATTTTTTTTTTTTAAAAAACGCTCTTTTTTTTCTACCAATGATTTTCGGACACGTTTCTGAGTAATTTTTTTAGTGTACTAATCAATTAACTCAAATCGGGATGTCGATTTTTAGGATATTTTCAATTATCAATTAAATATTTTCTGCTGTGCAACTAACTTTATACAAGCAAGAGTAACAAAATAGCATTAATTTTAATATACAAGATAATGCTGTTAATTTATCACGTTGATTTTTAAAATATGTTTTTTGGACCATGAAAATGTTTACTTGACATTATAAGCATCCTAATAACTATATTCCAGTAGAGAAAAATGGTTATATTACTCTATTAAAAAAATCTCAAACACGATGAATATAAAGCATTCTAAATATAAGGAACGCTTTTGTTATGAATTATTCTTTAAATCGCGAAAAACATTGGTTTCTGAGATTTCCAAATTAAGAGTATCTCGGAAGACGTAATTGTATATCTTCGTACCTAGTTACATTATATTTTACTAAATTAACAAACAATTTTTAAGGGTGATTTTTACGTATACATTTATGAAAATAAATGTATTTTTCATGGAATTATGCCCTCCCAACTCTAGAAACAAAAATCACTTTAAAAAAAAAATAAATAAAGTGCACTCATCACTCAGTCCGCGGACCGCAGATATACCACTTAAAAAATAATAAAAATATTCCCGTTATTAATTGTAGAATTTCTGTCATTAGTAAAACAAAAATTACTTGTTGTAAATAGTCATATTAGAATACTTTTCACAAAAGTATAGAGTTCCACTCTTTTAAACAGTTCACATTATTTTTTAACAAGGATTACTTACAGAAATATTTTTTAAATATTCCGCATTCGTTCTAAAAAAAACCATGGCTGGGTGTGTATAATATGCTCGGATCCATTTAATGGGCTTTATCGAAAGGGGATATATAATGGGGGTCTCACTCTTATTCAGTCTTTATCTGCACAAAACTTCGTCACTGCGCTCTCCCTGTTTGTAGTGGCATAGACTTAGATTGAATTGGGCAAGAGAAAAAAAAAAGGGAGAGGATTAACCAAGCCCAAACATGCTTTTTTCCCTCTCTTTCTTTCTCTCTCTTTTTTTATTTTATTTTATTTTTTATTAGGGGAGTTTGCCTGTTAATATAATGGAGTACTTCTGGGAGAGATTTATTATCTTTGCATCCCCTTCCATTGAAAAAAAATCTTTAAAAAATTTACATTGAACAAACTCAATATTTAAATAAGTATGCCTATGTATATTAACCGAAAAAGTAGTCTAAATCGAGCAACCGTTTCTTCTGAAAAATTTAGAAATGATTTTATGTTGCAAAAGGAAGTATTATTGTGCATTGGGTAAGTTTTTTGCCCGAAAATAGAATAAGGCGTGATTCCAGAGAAATTTTCCCAATAGAAAGTGATTCAAATTGAAAGGCTTGTAACAAAAAGGGTGAACGCCATTTTTGACATTTTTAAAATGTTTAATTTCTTGTTTCAAAAGAATTTCTAAGAATAGTTTATTTATAAGTTGTGTTCCACCAATTAAAATTACCGTGATTTTGTACCATAATTGGACACGAAACAAATTAATGAGATAAATACATATCAAATACATATTTACATGGAACAACTCTCTCCCTGTTTCCCCTGGGCAGGAAAAAAATGAATGCATAAAAAAGAGGGGGGGTGGAGTGTCTCGCTAAAATAAAGCCACTACTGTTAACGGTCAATATATCCGCCATGCGTATATACGACTTGGAATATACGATGTGCCGTACCACTTACTAATCTTTGGAAGACAATAGCATCAATATTACACCAGGCCTCAATGATGGCGGCATCTTTCTGCCATTGGTATATACAGGTCTACTGAGGATACCCCATACATTTTCTTGGGGTAGAGAAAAAGGTACATGGCATGCCATTCCACTACATGCACACAAATATCCAAAAACCAATTCTAAACGGTTTTGCAAAGGTTATGGTGGCGCTGTTCTGTTGAAAATTCCAACTTAGGGCACCAATTCTCTCTACAGTTCGGGGTAAATGGATTTCTAGAATTTTTTTTTTTTTTTTTGAAAATCGGTAGTTTGCTTGTGGTCTGAGGGAAAAGCCAGGTTAAGTTTACACCATAGTCGAAACTTCCAAACATAATTAATAAGTCTTCCCCTAGCCGCCCATGTTGAAAACTATACACAATTAGATTCGATCAGACCAAATATCATTTAACTTGGAAGGACCAGTAACGCTGTTTATATTCTCAGATGAGAAAAAATTTAGTTTGGATGCCTCAGACTTTCTTTCTGTTTGCATACCATGAGAAAAGGAGAGGAAATTTTCACCAAAAGACATCAAGGTGGAGGCTTATTAAAGGTGTTGGAAGGCCTTGACTATGATTTTAATTAAACATGGCTTTTTTTTCAGACCGCATGCTGGCTACCCGAATACCAAGAGATGCTAGAAACCCATTTATTGCCATTTGCAGAGAGAATTCGTGTCTTAAGTTGGATTTTCCAACAGAACAATGCTCCCCTTACCTTTGCTAAACCCTCCAAGGAATAGTTTTTGGATAATTGGGTGCATGTCATGGAATGTCCTGCCCTGAACCCTCATCTCAAATCCCAAGAAAATGTGTGAGATTTCCCATGTAAAAATGTTTATGCCCATTGTAGACAGTTTAAGTCTGTGGCAGAACTGAAAGCCGCTATCATTGAGGCCTGGGGTAATATTGATGCTACTGTCTTACAGGGATTGGTAAATGATATGCCACTGCCACATCGTATATTCCAAGTCATATATAAGCATAGCGGATATATTGGCTATTAACAGTAGTGGCTTTATTTCGGCGGACATTTTTCTCCCCCTCTTTTTTTAATCATCCATTTTTTAGTGAGTTATTCCTTGTAAATATGTATTTATATATGGATATTCTAAACATATTTGTTTCGTTCTCATTTGTTTGTTTCGTGACGAATTACGATAAAAAATCACGGGGGCTTTATTTCGATGGGACACACCTTTTATGATATATATATTATAGGTCACACAGCTGATATATATAAATGTATTAGCCTCCCGCTTAATCGGCCTAAACGAGACCGAGGGTTATCTGGTTAAGAGAAAAACGGTTAAAACTGATAAGTGAAAATAAATCAATAAATAAGTATCTGCGTAATTTAATTCATTAATTCGTGCGATGCATTTAGTATTTCAATTTTTGACATTCTAAAAATGTCCATATTCTGTGAAATGAATACCAGTTGTAGTTAACAGAATTTAAAAAATATATCACTGATAACAAACAATGAAAAATACTTAACGCAAATTAAATCGTTGAAAATCGTGTCATACACTTATATAAGAAATTGAAATTGTTCTACATTATATAAATTTAAGTTAATGAACCATAAAGAAATCAGTGACATTTCTTCTGTTGAAGGCAAGATGGCCAACATTTTGCAGCATAATCTCTCCATCTTTTTAACATCATAAGTTTATCCGAGAAAGCTGTTAGCCGTTGCTCAACATAGCGCAGCACCAAATCGAATGCTTTTAACCCTTCCGTATGAGGAATTTTAGCAACGTCAACTTCAACTGGATCATCATCAGGATCGTCATCGTATTGAACAACATCAATTGCAATTCTAATTATATCCTCATAAAATAATGTTCCATGCTTGAAATCTTTATCAACAACTCATATAAATCATATGCAGGAAATATCTGTTCGCATCCGTTAAGATTTTTAAATGTGTGTACAAAGTAGTTTAAAGATATATCAGCATTATATGTTCGTGGGGGGAGAATTGAACTTTTGATCATTAAAAACACAAAATCTCAAATTTTCTGGGGGATATGTCCCTCCTCTCCTGGTGTTTTAATATAGCCATGAGGGTTGTATCAAAAAAGAAATTTTTCTAGTGCTACCGGAAATTTTATATATAATGAACATATTTAATAAAATCTTTAAATCCAACTAATTAGCATATTTCTAAATTTCAGTAGATATATATGAAATAGTCACACTAAATTACAAATATTACAAAAACTGTGAATAATTTATTTATTATAAAGCACAAACTGTACCAAAAAATTGAAAGTTATTGATATTAATTTTCATTTCATAGTTTTTCTATATGATTGTTTGGAGTGCATAGAATGCTGAATTAGTACAGGGAAGTAAAAGGGCCAAAATTGTACAAAAAATTCTTGCCAATGAAAAGAACACAGAGAATTTAATGGGATTTTTATATGTATCTTTTATAGGAGTTTGAATATATATGAGCTTGAATAAGTTGAATAGCTAGCTATAATGAATAACAGAGCTAATTGAATATGTGTCATTTACACGCTTACATTTTAAAACCCTACCATATGTTGAAATCTCTTGATAAGTGTTTAAAAATGCATGTTATTTTACTACGGCTTTTGAAAATGCTTATTTTACTGAACAATGCGTTAACTAAACACAATTTCTGTTTAACCCTTTAACGGACAAAGCATTTTCATTGCTAAAATGTTGAAATAAAGGAATGACACCGGTAATTGCGAACAAATATATTTGTAAAAAAGAAAAAGGGGTTTTTCGCATACATTTTATAATGGATTTTTTAAAATAAAAATTCCGGTGTCGTTGTTGCATATCGGAATTAAAATTTTATGGTTTCGTAGGGAAACCAATGAACGTTAAAGGGTTAAATAATCAATTATGCCATAGGTACTCAATGGGTAAAAATTATTTATAGTAATTTACTCGCATTTAAATTAATCACATATGTGTCATTAGAATTAATTCAATAAAGATACAGGAATCATTAAATGACAAAAATGTTACTACGATTTCTGTTTTGTCGTTGTTGATTTTGTTTTTACACTGATGATTAATGCAAGTGGCAGACACTATAATAAAAGTAGAAGAATATTGACAAAGTAATAATAAAATATAAAAATATGGAAGTGATATATCGATTTGCTGACTTCCAAACGGCTTCTAAAAACATTTTATCACTGCGAAAAATGGTAGAGGGGCGATCAGGTTAGGAAATAGATCAATGTTTGAAACTGATCGCAAGCGCATTTCCTCGTTGTACAAGAAAGAAATATGTTTATATGTAATTATGCTGTACATGATCGTTTCTTGACCTCACAAGTATAGCCTAAGCACAAAGGTGAATTGCCTGGGGCCCACTTAGCTTTATAATGCAACTTACGATTCACTTGACAATGAAAGATTAATGGCGGTCAATTTCAGAATGAAGGATTAATGACCAAAGCTTTTCCGAAGGAAGATTAGTGACTGCCGTCTATGTTTTCATCGTAAATATGACCCTAGAATGCTAAATAAAAAACAAAAGCATGGTTCGCAATGATTTGTGTAGAAGCATAAAAAAAGAAACGGGAAATCCTTATGAATTTTACATTAACTGCTTTATCTTTCTGACGTTTCATCATATATTGGCACTAGACCTGTTGAAATTCATTTTTGAAGCAAAGGTGTTTTTTTCCCACTCTGATTTATCTTTTGATTGAAACGTAAGACAGCATTAATGTTATATTATCGATGTAAAGATTATAGCAATCCCACGCGTAACACGGTTTCGTTTACCACTTTTTTAGAGTTCACTCAATTTAAAAGTTGTGATGGTTTTTATTTTAACAAAGGGCGAATTTCATTTAATAAGGTGAAAGCTGTATATGATTTATAAAATATAAAATGTTCACGTGAATTATTTTGTTAATTTTAGCTAGGAATTTGCTACAGTTGTAGTGGTTGTTGTTATATATTTATAACACTGGCAAAATGATAGCAATAAATTTATCCCACTATTAAAAATTAAGGCAAAAAAGTTTTTATTAAATATTAGTTTATTTATTTATTTTTTAATTTTAACAAAAAAAAAAAAAAAAAAAAAAAACAGTATCCTCAAGTAAAACAATAATAGTTCTAGTCTTTTAAGTCCAAAATTAACAGAGCTATGATACTGTTAATTTTTTTAATTTTCGGCATTTTCTGCACTAAAATGGAAAGTTTTTCTAAATAAAACTATTAGGATGAAGTGACCGCAAAAAAAATGTAAATTTCGAAATTTTTTCAAAAATAACTGTTCTGGCGTAAATAGATTTTAACATGATGAAGAACAATTAATTAAATTTTGTACTTTGTTAAATGCCCCTAAAACTATGGGTTTAGGAATTAGCTATTGTTCAACCATAAAAAGGAACGCCCTGTATAGGTGCACCAAACTGTGCTTCAATAAAAAGATTCTGTATAAAAAGCATACCAATATTATATTAACTATTTAGTTCTCGGTGATTTAATTAATTTAACCGGATCATTCGTACAAGTAGTACCAGGTGTATTATATAATACAGCATACTTTTTCAATTTAATATTTAGGATTTTCATTAATCAGACTTTGTAAAAAAGAAAACAAAATAAAAATGTAATATACATATTTTCGAATACAGATGTTAATAAAAAATAATAATAATGTCACTAGAAGTCTAATTATACACCTGGTGTGTAATTTCCGTTGTTGATTTTATTTTATCGTACCACTCACTTTCTAAATTCACCTTCACCCTTGTTCTTGATCAACACAGTAACATATTTATTTAAAAAACGAGGAAATTTGCAGAAAAAATATTAATATACACAGCTGTAAACAAAGTAGTATATATACAACTGCAAAAAAGAAAAGGAATAACGCCATTTTGCTTATATTTTGCTGCTTTTTTATTTTGCTTAATATTTGTTTTCTTTCTGCTTTTACTTTTTTATTTTTACATGAATATGTGTTATTTTATTATAAATAGATGGCACCACAGCAAATTTTGAGATTTCTGTTTTTCAATAACAGAAATAATGATTTAAAATCAAAAGTGCTAAATTAATGTTCAAATATGCTAACATTGTAGTTAAGATACGATATTAAGATTTTTAATAAAGATGATTAAATTATAAATTATAAAACAAAAAAATGCGAAAAACAAAAATAGCGCAACCAAGCATCGATCTCGGACCCACAAGTCAGCGGGAAAACTCTATACCAGCTGAGCCACAATCAGCCATACATTTTCTTTTCAAAGCTAGTATTTAAATTGTGTCATAATATTGGACACCCCCTATTGTGTTCCTCAGGAACTAAGGAGCGTTGTATAAAATATATTCAACCTGAGGCTAAGGGGTCTCTGCCCTATAACACATATTAAAATAATGAAAATCTCTGATTATCCATGTTGGTCCTCTCCATGTAAGCTGCATTTAAAAATTGGCAAGCCAGTATGCACAGTGGCGTAGCTATGTTTTTTGGCGCCCGGGGCCAGCAAGAAATTTTGCGCCCCACCCCAATATAGATATATAACAATTTCTCTCAATTTGGCGCCCCTAGGCCTCGGCGCCCGGGGCGGACGCCCCCCTTGCCCCCCCTTAGCTACGCCACTGAGTATGCAAAAGGCATACCTTAAGTTTAAACCATAACATTATTATCTTTAGATTCAGCCAGGTCGGGAGGCCTACCAACTGTTTTGAGCTCAACAAGCCCCACCCATTATCTTTAGATTGGCAGTATATTGTTAAGCATGATCTAATTTTTAAAAAGCATATACAGACTTTAGTCCTATCATTTAGAAAGGCCCCACCAGTGGCCGCGAGGTTCTGCTATCGAAACTAGTTGACGGGAGATGCTGATTTCAATCCCAATCACTCCCATGGGCCTAATTGTTCGGAGTTTTCCGTGGTTTTTTTCGAACCTTGGATTTCCTTGCATAAATACGGGTTAGGTTCCCTTAGAAAGACTCCCCCACGGAGGACACCTTCCCCTTAGAAACAATATCCCTCGTGTTGATAACTGGCTATCATAGACACAACCAACCTATCTTTTAAATGTATAAAGCATAATCACTTTGAATATTTAATATGTGATTCATCACGTATTTCCATCTTGTGCTGCAGTGCAGCCTTACCAACATATGGCTGTGAAAAATGCGAGGCCTGGCATCGTCTTCGTGGCTTAGATGGTAGAGCACTTGAAGCACTATTCCAAGGGTTTCGGTTTCGATCCCCGTCTTGACACTTTTCACCCTGTTGATTTCTACGCTTAGCTAGCAAATGATAAATCACGTATTAAATATTCAATATTTTCATTGCTGAAAATTAATTGAAAAATTAATTAAATTGTAAAAGTAATCACTTTGCTTGCCTTATGTTTAAATCTATATCATATGTCTGTTCTTTTAACTGCAATTCCGAAGTTAAAAAGAATTATTAAATGCGAGAATAAAACTGCGTCGTCTGCAGACGTATGTATTCTAAACACGAAGAGTATTTCGAGTAAAATGATACACATAAATTGATGTTTTCTATTAAAGGCCTCCATAATTTCTATTAAAGAGTAAAGTTAAACTGTTCCTAGGGTAAGAAAACACTTTATTCGGTGTTAGCACCAGAAAGAGGGCAATCTAAACTTTACTTGCCTTTTCAAAAACCCAATTAAGTGTAATAATACTCCCTACTTAATAATTAAAAATTATCAAAACGTTTTTTTTTGGGGGGGGGGATTATGGGTATTTTTTTAATAACATTGTATATATTCTAAGTTCTGATTAATGTTATTCCTAATTTAAAATGTCATGAAATACATTCTCTTCATACTCTTTGCAATGAGGACAATTTGTGTTTAAATTTCAACCTTACTGTCATTTTACAAATGGAAGCATAACTCTAGAAATAACGGTTTAGGAATAAGCTGTGAGGCAGCTGTAAGAAAGGTACATTTTACCCTGTACAACTATGGAGATGCAGTGTGACAAATCGAATAAAACAGTTTAAAGTATTTATTTGCAATAATTTGTAATTATGGTTGTGTATGCATGCAAATTTTTACTATTTTCATTGAATACTAGGGGGGACTGGGGGACATTGATACAGCTTTTTTCAAAAAAAATTTTTGGTGTCTAGAAAGCAGAAATTTCAAGTTATTTTTTTATGTGATGTCAGCAAAATCTGTGTAGTGTGTTATAAAAATGTACAATCGTTGTTTTATATATTATTTTTGCATGTAATTTTTAAAAAATCAAAAAAAGTAATTTGTATCAATGTGCCCCATCCCCAGGGCAGATTGATACACTTTGACACGTCTGGGGAAAATGGAGACAAAATAACATCACTGCATATTTTTCATAGAAAAATGATTACCAAACCATTTTATATATATTTATAGCCATTAAAATCGCACACAATTTATTTGTAAGCGATATTAAAGCAATCAAAATGAAATGTGTAATGACCTGATGTTCTGGCTGTTCCTTGTCTGTTTGTTGGCTGTGGTAACTTTGTCATATCTGGCACTTTAACCCCAGAATTATCTTCTTTCTTAGGAAAGGTGAAAGAATTACCAGGTTTTCTGTTTATAAATCGGTTTACAAACAAAAAATAAAGGATAATTATATTGAAAATTATGTTTATAATATAATTATCATGCACTGTTCTGCAGCTTGTTTCTCTTACTTAACATTTCTCATGTCGATGATACTTTTTTCCCTGGAGAATCGATATAAATTTGAGATTTGCCAGGCTGCCGTCCATTTCTTTTGTTAATTCTACTAGTACTAGATATTGTGTAAGTTTGTACGCCTTCTGTTTGCAAAAATACTATAAAATGTTCTAATATAAAGAAATTAGAGCTATTTCACTTCATTAAAAACTAATAGTAGAAATTTTTGGCGAAAAATGGTTGAATTAAGGAGTGTATGGTAAAAAAAATAATAAAAGGTAATGAAAAAATGAACTAGAAAAGGATTTGGGCTGTATCAATGTGCCCCGACAAAGACTGTATCAATGTGCCCCATAGAGCCATTTTGAATAAAATGAGTCGCAAGTCCAACATTTCATAATTTATCTAACAATAAAGAATGAGGAACTGATAAAGAGTAGCTTTGCTTGCCAGGGAGGGTATTCTTTTCGGTTGAAAATACGGGAACAGTTGTATAATACCATTTCAATTGTACAACTCAAATTTACTTTTGTCCTACAAAAACAATTAATCACCCATACCATTTCATCAAACTACTGAATCATTCCAAAACTTTCTGTATGTAGTTAATTTCACTAGTATCATCTTTTGGAGCTGTTGTGAAACTTCCTGTAATGACCCTGTGTGCTGTACAGGGGGTGTATCAATGTGCCCCAAGTATCAATGTGCCCCAGTTCCCCCTATATGCCATTTGTTATTTTTGAGAATGAAAAGCTCATTTACAAAAAAAAATGATCGTAACATAAAACTCAATATTTCCATTAGTGATTAATATATGTTCATTTAAAGACTTGTTATGGTCTTTTTTAACAATTTCAAAAACGTTATCTTGCTCTCTTTCTGTGTTGAATGAATGTATGTGTATATGTATATGTGACTTATTTATTTAATTTTCATACTTGATTTTGATTTTTATATTTTATTTTAAGAATAAATTTCTTTGATAGATTTAATCAATTAATATCTAGCCTGTCTATCAATATGAGGTTGAGTAGACTTACAGAAAAATTCTTATAAAATTAAAATCGTAGGCTACATTTTTTTATATATGTGTGTGTGTGTATGAAGATGGTGCGAGAAGAACGCCTTGAGGACTTCCTTCAATACATTCTGTTGAAAGTGAATTTAATTCTCGCTTTTGCGTAGACATACTGAAAAACATAAATAGTTACACTTTAAAAAGTTTGACTAAACAATTTACAAAAACTTGATGCCAAAACAGTGCCTGCATAAAATGGTTAAGCCTTGTTTCCACATTTGGTGATCTTATTGAACCATACACTTGTGTAGGTTGAACCATGAAATATGAAAATTTTGAAGAATGACCTGGTCAGTGGCATCAATTTTTGAAAAATATTGGTTTGGCTCAAAAATATTGGGTGGGAAAATATCCTTGTAAAATGGTGCGACCAGTTTATTTTTCTTTAAGGGTCGACAGATGGTGAAAGATGGGAATTTTAAGTCAAGCTATCATGTTTTAATAAATTCACATTTTTTTTTTAAATTATATTCTCATGTGTTTTTCCTTATAAAGATATTGATATTTATTGCAATGTCATGATATAATGAACATGACTACAAATTAAAATACCAGAAAGTTAAACATGGAGCCGAACATTTCAGTCATCTTGGATTTATGGGTGTAAGTTGGAGAATTAAAACAGATGGCCATTGGCAGAATAAATTTTATTATAAGAAGAAAATTGAATAATAATATAATAACGAAATAAATAATTAGAACAATGAAAATTGCGTAAGCTATGATTCAAAATTACTGGGTGGGCTCGGGCCCCAGGGGCCCATATAAGTTGACGCCACTGGACCTGATGAAATCACACCTTGTAGCTGGTATTATAACCACTTGTACGCAAATGGGTAGGGGCGTCCCCTAAAGCAACATACTGACAATGGATAAATGAATTTGCTCTAACTGGCTCTTACATGTGGCCATGGGATGCTAAAATGTTGAACCATTGTTGGCTAGTTCCATGGGTTTTGTAGTGTAAGTCACATTACCTAATAATTGCTATGCTTGTTTGCCACCGCTATTTTCGAAAAGTCTGCTTGGCCTTATTCAATTAATGAGAATGTGACGATAAAATAAATCGCATTTTTTCGTACTAAAATACTGGTAGCCAAAAATCGTAGCCTGTGACTTACACTACAAGTACTCATGGAAATAGCCTGTTGAAATTTAACATTAATAAATTTTAAAAATCAAATGAATGATGTTTTTCTCCTTCTTCTTCTCTTTTTTTCTTTCTTTTTTCAACCATGAAATGATTCAGTGTTGAACGATTTTTTTAAATATATGTCACTTGTAATGAGCAGAAATGATCTTACAACACTACTTCGACCTCCTTATACCCTCCAAAAAAGCGCGCGCATTGGTCTGACTGAGTTGTTCTCTTTGTTTACAAAGTAGTTGATAAAAATAGTAGATACAATAATGATCGCTCAGTAACTATGTAAAGACAGATCAGCTTCCGTCATTTTCTGTTCCGTTGACATTTGTTTTATCGTGCTATATTTATAGAATAACATATACAGAAATCAATCTTGGGTCATTAGCCTTGCTGCAGTGAGTAGCATTCTTACCCTTTCATTCGAATTCCAATAAAAAATGGATGGTAAAAGACTTATCTTTAGGCACCAATGCATTATCACGAGTTCACAGTAACAGAGATAAAACTCTCAATTAAATTTAATACATCTGAGTAAAACGCTAAACTATTTACCCAGAAAATGTTTAATTTTTTTTTTTTTTTACTATCCCCTGGCCAACAACTTTCTTACCAATCGCATTTGGCCTGCCCCTGTGAATGGGCAATTCCATCTTTTCCCATCCTGGCTGTAGTTACTGGCTGAAGGGCAATGTGCTGCGGTCGCCATCAGATAAAAAGATGCTTCTCAGATTGCTTTTTGCGTGGCTACTGGCTACACTCACAGATATGCTAATTACGCCAGCTGTCCAAATTGTTCGCGGTCAAATTTCTCTGGGCTGTCAACTTTCTTTGTTTCCTGAAAAAAACTTTTATAGATTTTTTCCCTATTCAGTTATTATAAATGGAATTATTCGATACGAAAAATTGAATTCGTAACTTAAAAATTTCTTTTCTTTTAATAAAAAAAGAGAAGTCCAGTCCTCTCCAGCACATACATATATGTGTGTGTGTGCGTGTGTATTTTATGATTCTTAATATAAGATTTCCTGGTAGTTTTTAGTAATTAAAACGTTCTAGATGTCTATATTTTTAAATATGATATTTAGTGTAGAATACTATTACATGCTATATTTAAATAAGATATATTACGTCATTTTTGTAATACAAAGTTGTAAGTTTTTTTTAAGTATGATATTGAAGAAAAATAAAATATTTGCATCATATAATATGTATCATGTATAACATAAAAACTTTATTGGACATCCTCTGGCAAAAGTACGCTTAAAATATTGGATGATTAAAATATGGACGCTTAAAATATTGGAGAAAAAAAGACGAAAAGAAACACAAAAAGAAGAGAAATACAAGAAAATAACAAAATCTTTAAATTTTCAGTAATATAATCGTACTTTAAAATTATTGAAAATGCTTTTGACATATATATATAATGTAATGCAAAATTTTCGGAACATATTAATTTCTTTAGAATACTTCCAGTTTAGTCTATTTCACCCATGTTGGTGCTTAAAATTAAATATTTCAAAATGTTCTGCTGCTCTACATTCAGTATTTAATATGTTATAGAAATATGTTGGGATAATACTGGCTAGTTATGTTCACAATGTAAGGGCCTAAATGTTGGCGCAATATTGTAAGATATTATTTGTATACAGTTCCAAATATCTGACAATATTCTGCGGTACTAACCATTATTAAATGCATCACTATATGAACCAGTCTGGATGTCTCAATTACAAATCCTCATATCCAAAAAATTCTCCATATACCCCAAAATAATCCAATAATCTCCTCCATTCTATATTCTTGTAAAACTCAGCAGTAAAACAACCATTTTTTTTAACTTATTGGTTTTATTATTTAAGAAATCTAGTAACAAAACTAGAGGTAACAAAACAGAAACAAATTTAGTTTAGAATAACTTAAAATAAAAGCTATCACAATTACATCTTAAGCGTTAAGTAACCCGTACATATTAAAATATTAAATATTTTTATCAGACTATGTTAACAAAATGGTTATGTTTTGAACATAAAGGTTAATCAAGAAATAAAATTCAAAAACTTTTGTAACACCAGGGTAGAAATAGATAACATGACAGCACCCACATACTGTTTAAAATCAATTACAATCCTAAAAGGCATTTTGACTGCATCTTAATTGTTTACATAAAGAGCGCGAGACAGACCTCTTTCTGGTGTCGATTCTTTAATTGGAGATCAGGATCTTCATCCGACGAGAATAATATCCTGAGGCGACCCCGTATCGTAATTGCACCTCAGTCTAATTATCTTCTCATTCCAATCGGCCATTTCCTTTTGAATTCGAGAAATTGTTCTTTCTTATTTTTAAACAGTTTAGAGATATTATTTTTAAATTTTTAACGTTGTTTCATTTAAAAAATTACATTTAAAATTCATTCATTTTTTGTTGCCTCATATAGAGATATGGAAATCTTCCACCAATTTCCACTTTTTATGCTTTCATAGGATTTTTCAATTTTTCGTATTTGAAAGCGTTTTCATAACGTTTTTCTGCTTATAAGTTGTAACATTTACTACTGTTTTTTTATATATTGATATTTTCTCAACAAAGTTTATAAAATGAAATATTTACCATAGTAGTTTGAGAGCCATCGATAGGATATCTCGTTTATCTCCAACTGTCCCAAAATTTCAAGGACAAGATCATCTCTTTTGCTGTTTTAAAAATATCTTCAACGGGAAGACGAATTTTTGTTGTTCATGGCACCCAAAGAGCTAAATAACCAGAAATATTTCCCTCTATTTTGTTAATATATTTTCATTATTTTATGAAATTTGTTATTTTTATTTCACCATGCAAAAATTAAGCAAATGCTAGGTTTTTTTTACTTAAGGAAGAAAGTCTGCAAACGAATTTTCTCATGTGAAGAAGATGTGATACATGCAATAGCAAATATTGATTCCCTTTATTTATCTTTGCCTTTAAATTTAAACGATGAATTAAAATAAATTACTTTGTTAAAACTTAAACTTTTAAAATCAGCTTGAGTTGCAAAAAAGTATAATAACATGTTTTGAAATTATTTTCCTTTGAAATAGTTTCTTGGCTATTAAGCGCATAAAATACAACGCAATGTGCAGAAAAATAATTAAGTTACAAATCATCGCCCTGCATAAAATTGTTAACACTTAAAGTACAAGTATACAGAAATTACCTAACCAAAATAGCATCACTCCATGTCCCATGTGGGACAGCTTTTCTACATATTTCTGCTGTTTTAACAACTTTATTATATCCTCAAATTAAAACAATCATGTTAGGCTATTTCCATGAGTACTTGTAGTGTAAGTCACAGGCTACGATTTTTGCCTACCAGTATTATATAACAAAAAAAATGTGATTAATTTTATTGGCACATCCTCATTAATTAAATAAAGCCAAGCAGACTTTTCGAAAATAACGGTGGCTAACAAGCATAGCAATTAATAAGTTATGTGACTTACACTACAGAACCCATGGAATTAACCGTTAGTAAAAAATCTAGAGTTTTTTGTTATTTTTAATGCACAGTTTATGTTTTAAAAACTTGTAACTCAATAGATATTGTTATTTATGTAAGTGTCGCGCGCAGGACATTTTTTTCGGTTTTTCATGGAATGGCTCTGAAATGAGCAGATTATTTAGGTCTAGTACATAAAATGTAGAGATTTGTATTATCTATAATTTTTATTATTTATTTAGCATTAAAAATGGACAGCTTACTAAGATCTAGGATTTAAAATGTGAAGATTTTTAAACATATTAAAGAGCCATTCCATATCACGTGTGGAACAACTGTTTTACATATTACTGTTGTTTTATCAATGCTATTTTATTCTCAAATTAAACCAACTATGCTAATATAAAAATATCGGTTATTTTGTTGATTTTAATGTATAATTTATAATTTAACAACTTATAAGTTAATACATACAGGTATATACATAAGCGTCACATGCGGGACATTTTATCTGTTTCTCATGGAATGGCCCTGATAACATTTTACAGTGCCTAGTGGAATGTATATTATTCTTCAAAAGAAATAAAAATCCTAATGGGGTTTCTTATAGGGTGTCCATTGCTATTTTCAGGAATAATTTTATTCTTCGTTAAATTTCAAATCTGACAAGGCATCTGCAATAATGTATTATAATGTAATAATATACAGATTTGATATCACAATATAGTCAATATTATAAAGCAGTATCTGGTTAATATCAAATACATCAAATGTCAAAAAAATATTTCATTAGTTTTTCAAAATACAAGAACTTAAATTTTAAATGATAAAAAAATCAATCAAAAGTCTACTTGAAGGAATATGAAACAAACTTGTTATTAGAAGATCAGATAAACACTATCCACTAATTATGTTACAGATAAGGAGCTATAAAACAAAATCGAAAGTAATGAAAGTGATTCATACAAAACATTTTTGTATGATTCATCATTGTAATTATGGTATTTATATCACTTAATTACCCATTGCAGGTTATAAGCATTCCCTTATGTGATGTCAAAAGATTTTATTATTAAATATATTAATAATTTAATAAAGTACATTTCCAATCGCAAAAGCCCTAGATTTACATGGCATTCTTGACTGGGAACAACAAATTGAACAATAATTTTAAAATGTAAATTTTATTCATATTTAATTTAAACAAACAGTAGATATAACGGAAAGGTATGTATACCCATGAGCCATATTATTAAAAGAATATAAAAAGAAATAAATGCATTTGCAATAAGTTGTGTAAACTTCCATGTTTTCTATTGCAAATACTGGCCTGTAAGAGTAAGAATATCTTACAATGATTTCAAATAGCCATTATATTTAGGTCGCTTTCGAGTGTACTATAGAATAGCATAAAATACAGATATATAATTCATCTGAAAAATACTTTTATTTTCAATTTTTATGCCCTCAGTAGCCGCCGCCACATCCCTCCCTCCCCCCCAAAAAATAAATAAATCATCCTGATATTCATGTTTTGATTGAGAGAAATAACTGTATATTTTATTTAAAAATTGCGGGAAAATATTTTCAAAAAATAAAATTATCTTTATAAATATGTACTAATCCTGACTGCTGTTACGTCCGATAGAAAATAAGATAATGAATGTGAAACAATTGTTATTGAATGTTAAGCTTGACATTTTGTAACAAAAGTATGCAAAAAATTCCTGTATTTCCTTCTGCCAGTCATAAATCTTCCTCTCTTTTTTTAATAAATCCGTTTTTTATGTGCCTTAGAACAAGATTAACGTTCCCACAACATCGAGTCTTATAATAATCAAAACAAGTTAAAAGACATCTTCAGTTAAAAAAAAAAAAAAAAAAAAAAAACATAAAATGTTTCCTTTTTAATTGTAGATGAAAACTGGTGTGGTAGCTTTTTTTGTGTGTTATTCTTTATATAATAGTAGTTGCTGTGCTGTCATGATGTTTAACAAACAAAGTGACGAACCTTTTCTTAGGCATGACTCAATTAATCCAGCGGATGTCTCATAAAGTAGTAATTTCTCACCTCAATCAAAAAATTCTTAACAATTTTTTTTTTCAAGTTAAAAGCGCAAATTTTAAGTCCGGCAATATCATGAGTGATCAGGAATTATATTTATTTGACACATGTGACAATTTCTTGTTTTACAAATAATTTTGTTTGTAACATATTGAGGGGATTTAGTTGTGAAGTATTAAGAGAATCATTTCAGGGGTAAATTGCTTCTCTTGTTAAAATATATTAGTGATAAATGACATCACAATTTACGAACAAATTCATTTGAAAATAAGTAAAAGCTCTTCTTCACATAGGTATTATAATTTTATTTCAAAACTCACGTGGTCATTGTGGTATTTGGGGATATATTAAGTGGAATATACAATATCTCACCCTCCTTCAGATGTTAAAGATAAAAATAACAAATCATAAGTCCTGCAATAGGTTAGCCCACTCGTATTCCGAAATTATATTCCTTTTACTACATGTGACTATTTTTGTTAAATAGCCAACTCTGAGTGTAAAATATGGTGAATAATTTTTAAAGCTATAAAAACTCAACAAATTATAAGTTTAGAAAAATATTAACCCATTAGTAATCCAAAATTATATTTGTTTTTTACACGTAGCGATAATTTATTAATAACCGACTAACTCTGTGCATTTTATGGAACACAAATAAATTGATCTGGAAAATTAGTATTCCTTAACAGAGAGTGTGAAAATGGAATATTAGAAACATTGCAAAACACTGGACCGACAATAATCTGATAATTTAGTCATAAGGTTTTACATACTGTCATAACTTTTCAGCTCTAGTGTTTCCGAAAAACAATTTTCGCCTTAATTAATCTCTGAATATTTGTGAAATCGCAGAAAATGCACTGAATATAATGTGCTGAAAATATATCAGTGCATAGTATATCACTGCATAAAATACTGTGATAAAGTAAGATTTACTTACTCTTTGAAAATGCTTTTACTCAAAAATGAGAATCGCACGCAACCTAATTCATTTAATGTATGTGACAATATGTGTTATATCCAGTAAAAAAAATTTTGGTCTATCGTCAATGAAAAATGGTGGGATTTGTTTAAGTAAGGAGGCAGAAATGTGATATTATAAACACAGAAAAATATTATTCCATATGTGACCTGATTTAATATGTGACAATATTTTTTATAGTATAAGTAACTTTGCTTTTGATATAACATTAATAAGAATTTGATTTTAACATTAATACATTGAAAAATTTTTAAACTTTTAAAAAAGAAATTATAAAATGAGTCCAACACAGTATTTGCTCACCCCAAATTAAATTGCATTCATTTAGAATTCTACATTATCTATACAATGTCAATATGGTATGGATATGTACATTTTCTGAAAATATGAATAGGTATAGTAATGCTGTAAAATTTCACAGCGAACTTTTAAATATTACCCAACAAATAACGAATGTGATTATAAATGAGTTTGGGCTGCGTATTTGAAGTTATAACGTATATGTACAGTCGAACTCGGTTATAACGAGCCCTGATTTGACGAGGAAATCAGAACTGCTTGGTTGGCAAAATATTAAGTCTATGATAATATAACTCGCTTTTAACGAGCGAATCCCGGTTATAGCGAACAACACTTTTTTGAGTCATAAAATTTCTAATGACTTCCACTTCTGCAGCTCTGCTAATCATTTCTTTGAAAAATTCCTTTAACATTCTGAAATCAAACGAATGTTAGTGATGACTCATAAATCCTGAGAATAAGTGAAAGCGGCATTTTTCATCGTGTGGAATGCACATGTGAGAATCTCCCATGACGATCTTGATGAGACGTATGGAGAGGACGGAGGTTGCTGATTGGACGGAATTTTTTTGTATAAGAATTACTGATTAGGAGACCTGTAATGAAGTCATTCTTTGATCTGCATTCATAGAGTACACTCGTCAAATACTATCTTACGATGTCGAAACGTGAACCAAGGGGATATTAAAAGTTTTAAATCAAACTTTCGTAAGCATCTGATTTTGATGTTTCTCTGTAGAAGGGAAAAAACAGGAACAACTAAAATGTTAATGTAACATACTAGAAATGATATGTTTAATGAACGACGCATTCAAAAACGTTGCTTCGACGTGCATTACCAATTGCTTCCTTAAGGCTGGATTGGACATTTCTCAAGATAGACAAATCTCTGATCAAGAAAAAGAAGTAGACAACTTGAAAATTTTGGAACTGAGTCGAGAAGAATTTGAAGATTATGTATCTGTTGGTACCATTGTTATCACTTCAGAGATACCTACTCTCGAGCATAGTATAGCATAAATTCAAACTAAAGATGAAAAATTTTTTGAAAGAGACAATGATCACGACGATTATAAATATGAACCACCTTAAACATACTGAATGACTTTTTAGGGCGCAGAAAAACTTTTTTCAAAGCAAGAGGTGCAAATGTTATTCGAGCCATGAAGAACGAGGAAGAAGGATTCTCCGAAGAAGGATAACACAAAAAAAAAAGACAATAAGATAGTTCAAAGCAAATTAACCAGCTTCTTTTGCAGTGCACAGAAATAAAAAATACATAAACATTTATAATAAAGAAAGTATGCATTGTTTTTTTATATTTAAATATATTTAAATATTTAAATATTTTAAACCCGTTTTTTACGAGCACCCGGTTATAACGAGCGAATATCACAGGCCCTTCGCGCTCGCTATAAGCGAGTTCGACTGTATAATAATATCCTAAAGTGTCTCAGTAAATATTTTACATCAGTTTTTCAATTAGAAATGGATCTACATATGCATTGTCTTTTTGTATTTACAGTTATAGTTAGTCTTTTAGTTTACTGTAAAAGTTAAAACCTAAATCCCAATTTAAAAAAAAAATTATATTTAACTAATCCAGTATTTTAAGCCTTTTGTTACTATTTGCTTGATTGAAATAGGAAAAAAAAAAATCTAAAATTGTTATTTTTTACGTTTTTCTTTTTATTTTGTTACACCATATCAGATATCCCTTCTTTGAGTTTTTCAATACATTCTATTTTCATTACTGCGATTTCATCTGAGCTAATTAGACACGGTAATATGATGCGAGAATTTCATTTTGACATTTTGCATATTCGAAAAGCTAAATATAGATTAATCTCTGTTGATATGGAAAGGGGAATGTCCATTTTTATCCCACCCGTAAACAAAATAACATCATACAACTGAATTATAATTTAATTAAATCCTATATATATATATTTAACTGATTTTTTATTATTATTATCATTTACATTGGAATGCTATCCATTTGTAAAGGTGTTTTTTGTCTTTGTAATTACTTTCATTTTATTTTATAACAGATTTATTTATGTTGATGTGGAAAGGTTGAAACTCAATTTCGATTTAATCGTAAACGAAATACAATGATGTAACATAATTATAAATTAATCTTTAAAAAAAAGGGAATTTCAATAATACTACAAAGCCTGACACTTGTAGAACTTTTTCTTCTTCTTTATTTTTTGCAATTACTTTTATTTTAATTGATAAAAATAATTATTTCCGTTGATATCAAAAGATGAATGTTCTTTTTTAATCCAGACATAAACAATTTTTTTTTTTTTTTTTTTTTTTTTTTAAGTGATGCAACATAAATTAATCTTTAAAAATTGGTTAATCTTTAAAAATAATTGTACTGTAAAGCCTGTTACTCTCAGAGGATTTTCATTTTGTAATTTTTAGCATTATTATTGATAAAATAATTGTGTTATATAAATTTATTGCTTTTACATAAAATTGTACTTTTATATGCTAAGCATCCAGAAAGAAATATTCGTGTTCCATCGAAATGCATAATTTGTGTAGTCTCTTTAGTCGAAAAGTGTTTCTATATAATAGTATATTTCAGTTATTTTTTGTAAGTTAAACTCCAGAACACACAAAGTGTTACATTTTTATTAGCTCCTAAAGGTAACTAGATAACGGGAAATTTTAAATATTTCGATTTTTGAGCTCATAACGTTTTATGCAAAATTTATTTGAATGCACATTCCACATTTTACAATAGAGTTTTATTATTCGTTTTTCTATTTTTTTAGCAAAGATGAAAAGTTGTTAAAGATATAAGGGTGTTTAATTCATTCTAAAGAACAGAAAAATCATGTTAAAAGGTGGACGGGATTTTTTTACTTCAGAAATTTATCTCTATTTTCGATTTGTAACTTTCAAGATATTTAATAACAGATCTAAGGCGAATTTATAAGTTACCTTTATATTTATCGATTTAAAATAATAAAATAAAGCAGTATTCCTTGTAAATAGTGGTAGATTTCTGAATAACAAAATCTGTGCAACCAGCAACACTTTTAAAAAGAGTTGAGCATTCTTATATCTTTTACCGGTTGTCTTTTTTTACATCTTTTCTACTGAAAAAAACCGCCCAATTGGCAATCCTGATGAAATGATACCATAGTTTTGAAATTATCCTTTGTCGCACACACAATTTTAAAATGGAAGTAATTAACTTAAAATACCTTGTTAACTTATATTGTATTATTTTAAACGTATAATTATAAATGTTTTATAATTTTTTAAAAGATTCCCTTTCAAATATTTTTCCTCTATTCACCGATCGTGTTTCATTTGACTATACATATTTTGTAGCTATTGTGATAAAACACGTCTTTGTTAACATCGTACATTAAATAAACCATATTCTCACTTAAAAAAGGATTAGTAAAAGAGGCATAATATAGCGTAGATACAACTTAATTCATCTGTGTAAATTGTGCCCCCAGAAGTTTTTTTTTTTTTATGTTTATATATTCAACCTTAATCACCAGAAGCTTGGGAAAAAAATAATATTTCCAAGTTGCAACTATTGAATATGATACTTTGGTAAAACCCTGAGAACGTTTTTTCGTAAATTGGCGTAATATTCAACTGAACTTTAAAAACTTTTTCTGAAAATTGGTGTAACTTTCAACCGAAACCAGCTGTTGAAGATTAAACAAAGGAATAATGATATCATACATTGCTTTGTATTATATTTGTTTCTCCCTTTGATGCCACTATCACCCCTTACGGTGTTTTAAGTCTTAAAAATCTTATCAGAATTGCAAAGCTCCATAATGTGCTTCATTCAATTATTTGTTAAGAGTTTTGGTTGCATATATCGTCGGGCTCAATTTGTTGAAGTTTGTTGTTAAACTGCACAAACTTAGCTCAGTGACAAAAGGCTGTTCGGGTAAAAAAAAAAAAAAGGGATAAAAAATATCTGAAGGAGGGGGGAGGGGTCGCCGCTTGTCGCAACAATTCCCCTTTTGTTTCTTCTTTTGTTTTGAAACAAAACTACGGTCCTCTCTAAGAAACTTCCGCCGCTTGTTCCCGCGAAACTGTTTCAAATCAACAAGCCGAAAACTCAACGCTGTTAATTAGTTGTCTTTCCCAATATTTATAAAAATGCACAACGTCAGCTCCTTTTCATTAGAGGAAGAGAAAGGCTGAAAGAAAACAACTAAAAGAGACTCGGAGAAAAAAAAAATAATTGCTTTAGGGAGGCGAGAGCGAGGGGTTTTAGAATGAATAAGATAATAATCTCTGTCTTAAATAATGACCGGAAACTGCAAGAAATTCTGTAATATACTGTCTTAGATAAAACTTGACTAATAAGAGAGAACGGACTACGTAGAGATGGAGGGGGGAGGGGAGGTGTAAATAATGAAATGTAAGAGTCTACGTGAAACCGAAACAATGGACTGGACTGGGCAGAAAAATAGGAAAAAAATGGTTTGAGTCCCTCTCTGACATGGCGCCCCGCTATTAGCATAGCTGAAAAAGGGGGTAGTGGGTGCTTTTGACATGTCTGTTAGCGTCGTGGACGAGTCCATTGTATGAATGAGAAAGGACATTTTCTTTTGTGGAAAATTGTATTTGTTATCGACCCAACGAAATTGTGTATACGTCAGAAAATTGGTTGTGTCACGGAAGAAATACTAATGACTCTGATTTCTAAATGGCCTGGCAAAGACTAAAAACTCCACCGTTTCGAAGTCCATTGTTAGATGGACCTAAGCAAACATTATACTGAGAATCGGAAGGAGGGGGGAGAAAAGAAAAGAATGTAAAAAGAATAAAAATGTCTGCCCTAGAGCGACAATTAATTTTTGTTAATCTTACCATTCGTCGGCAGCTTTTATTTATATTTTTTTACTTGCTGCAAAACAATGCTAGCAAATGAACAACAGTATTTTCTTTCAAATGAACATAGAGAAGTTCCTTTTTATTTAGCGTTTCAACAACGCAAACTTTTGTTGGTTTCCCTTAAAATAAAGTCACTTTATTAAAATGTTTGTATGGCATATAAATTTACTCGAACTGATGGTAATACATAAAAATAGATTTTATCAGCTATACATAGTCAAAAGATTCAATAGCAAAAAGTTCAAGGTTATTGTATTATGAATATATTTTCATAATCTGCTTTCAATTGCTTTTAATAAATTAAAGATACAATTTTATCTCATTGATTTGTCACACTATGAAGTAGTTTAAATCACCATGCCTATAAAGAAATTAATGCTTGTAAATTAAAGTACTATAGAAGATTAATTCAGTCTAAAGAATTGTGATTTTCCTCTTTGCATATAATTTATTTAATTCACATTAAAGAATTTAGGCCTGTAACAGACTATTTATTATTTCTGTTCTGTCTTCTACAATTATAAATACAGATTCTTACGATACTTTATTCTTAAAGATTTCGCAGTTTATGATAAGTGACCATCACGGAGTATATGTGAATAATTTATTGAATAGTCAAAAAATAAATTAATTAACATCAGGAGTTTTTTTTTCATTGAGTACAATGTTTAAAAAAAAGTTTCAAAATTACAAGTGAAAATCAATAATACATAAAATGTGTAAAAGAATACTTTAACTCAATGTTGTCAATTGGGCAGATTTATAATTATTAGTATTATTATTCAAAAATAAACCTCAATTTACTTATAATAATATTCACTTTATTTAGTCTGCCATCTTCCATTAAATAAGACAAATATTACGATTCAGAAATAGAGGCAAATTTTGGAATAAAACAAACCGTTCAATTGACAGCATTGCTGTATCATTCGACGCTTGTCAAATGTACGTGGACATAAAGTTTGAATATCAGAGAAAAGTTATTTTCGCTTGATAAACTGCTACAAAAATAAAATAAAAAAAAAGGTAAGGGATTTACTTTTTTCGGTTAAAAAAATCTTTTTACTTTTACTATAACCTATAGGTTATCTATGTAAAACATTTTGGCCGAAATTCGATTACGAATTGCGCGTTATTTAGTGCTCTAGTGCAATGTGCAAGTAAGGCTTATCCTCTTAAGACCTGATGTATCTTATAGGATACATATCTTTACAATTTTTTTTTTCACATATATAAATAATGTAAAAAAAAGAGAAATTGGTGTAAATGGAGGCCTAACAGATAGAAGAATTAAACAAAATAGTAATTTGTTTGTTATAGCTCTTTTTTAGTAAGCTACGTGTTATATAAAATTGGCTTGCAGCAAAAATCTACGAAATGAGCAAAAATGAAAACTCAAATAATTTTATTGTGCGTTAAGATATCATTTGTAGAGTCCATTAGTAATAAAAAAATTACCAAATATATATTTATTTTATGTGTTTCAGTGTTTTTACAATACAAAAAAGTATAATAAAATTAAAAAATCCAAAGAAATTGTCAAAAAATGTCTTTTTTGAATCCTGATATATCATCAATTTTTATCAACAAAAAATAAATTCTAATTTTTTTGCTGATCAATCTTTTTTAGGTATCGGTTTGATAATATAAATCCATAAGTGAAATTAAGAAAAGTACATAAATAAACCCTGGGGTCTAAAGAGGTTTAACTGTTTTGGGGGCATTATTAAACAAATTTCACACACAATTATTTTTCCAAACTAGGTAGTATCAGAACGTAAAAAATATTCAAACGATCTTGGTAATTCTTTTAAATTAAAGCCAATATAATTTATTAGAGCGTGGACCAAATCGGCAATTCTTATAAAACATAAATATTTTTAGAAGCATGCAAAAGTGCGAAAAAAGGGGTAAAAACATAAAGCTTCTTATTAAATGGGTTTCCCTTCTTTGATTTTCAACTTTCTGATCACAAATTACGTCAAGCTCTAGACATTATTATCTATTTTTACAGGTCTTAACCCTTTGGGGACGGGAGCTTTTTACGAAATTTTAAATGTTTAGTCACTGGTTTTATATAACAGAAGTATATTTGTTATTAAATCGAGAAAATGCTCCGATTGAGTAAGGCAAGTTTTACAGTATAATAAGCGTGATCAAAATTAATTTCCATATGTACCATGAGTAAGATAATGGTAATGTTTCAATTTAAAATTCCAAAAAAAAAAAAAATTATGAAATAAGAAATGTATTCTGATAATTTTTATTAAAAAATTTCAGAATTTCAGAATATTATTTGTAAAATGCTGCTCATACAGAATTAAGCTAAATTTTTATGGATTGCAGAAAAATCTAACTCGGTAATAAAAGTTTTATTTTTTCCGCATAACTAAAAAAATAAAATTGAATACATTAACATGCTGGGATTCTGTGTAAATTTAGTTTGAAGATTAAAGGGGTACCAAGTGTTTAACAGCAAAAAATGTCAATTTCTACGATTTCTAATGTAAGCTCCCAATATCGCATAATAAAACCACAATAAAATATTATCGAAGAAATTATTTATACGAATATTTTTAAATAACGAATACCCTACTTTATCCAAATTTGATCTATGATGTATTTTTCAATACCTCTATAAATATACTTGCAGAAAATAGGCAAATCAGTGTTGACAAGCTTTTTAAGAGCTGTAGTGATATATAAAATGTTTAAAAAAGTGATTTTTTTTTTTTTCAATTTTCATAACTAATATTTACTCTTCAAAAAAGGATATCATTGCATAATCAAAAGAAAAGGTCCACTGCATTAAGAAATTTGCAATAGATCAAGATAAAAAATAAAATTAAATGCATCATATACTCTATATGGCCAAAGGTGACCGGCCACTTGCGATTTTTGACGTTTTGTTGAATATCTAGAAAAATACACTAGGAATTATCCTGAAACTCCGCGTGTGTGATCAGAATAGTATAGGTCATGCTTATCCATGAAGAGTTTTTCCCGAAACCCCAATAGGAGCCCGTCAACAAATTCAAAAAGAATGAATATCTTTTGGTTGGTTGGTTGGTTGATTGGAGTTTAATGGCACAAAGTCCCATTAGGGACATGCTGCGCCAAACAAGGATGAAAAGATTAAAAAGTGAAAATAAAGAGTGCGATTGTATAACAAAGATAAAAAAGCTATCTGGATGGGTACTCCATCCAGATATGGTCAAAGATGTGAAGAACGACAGTGAAGAGTACAAACCAGCAAAGCACAAAAAGTAAGTCTCATAAAAAGTAGGTATCTGGATGGGAATTCCATCCAGAATGTCAACTTATGAAAACAGGTAAGATCTAAATTTCAAAATAAAATCCGGAGTGTTTTAAAAAAGTAAAAAGTGCCCCATGGGGTGTTTCCCCAATGAGGTTTGTCAAAGTGGGTGATGAAGTATTAAAATATATCCTGTACAAGTGCCGGAGTCCCGGGCAGTCCGTTAAGATATGATGGATGGTCAGAGTATCAAAATGACAATGAGGACACATGGGTGCATCCTCCCTGAATAACAAATGTTTATGAGTGATCCTAGAATGTCCAATTCTCAGACGAGTAAGAAGAACGTCAATTTTCCTTGGATAAATCGCAGGCCAGGTCTCAACTGTAGGTTTAATATGATGCAACTTATTATTGTATTCTAAATTCCAGCTTTCTTGCCATTTATTATGAATAAAATGTTTTATAATTAGTTTAATATCTGAGAATGGTATTTTATGATGTAATGGATTACGAGCAGATTTTGCCGCCTCATCAGCTTTTTCATTACCAGGGATGCCCATGTGTCCAGGTACCCAGCAAAATAAAATATTATAACCACGTCTAGTCAAGTTAGTATAAAAATCTAGGATAGCTGAGACATAAGAATGTTTTTTAAAAGATTTTAAAGCATCAATAGCACTATTTGAGTCAGTATAGATGATGAAAGAAGTGATATGATGATGAGAGATGTGAGCCAAGGCCCTCTCTATTGCAATTAATTCGGCTGTAAAAACGGAGATAGAAGGATGAAGCCGATAACTAAGGGTAACACCATCACAATAAACTCCACAACCAACAATATTACCATTCTTAGAACCATCTGTATATATGTCCATATGATTACTAAAATTAGCACGGTGCGTGGCAAATAATTGTTTAAAAGCAATAGCGGCTAAATTCTTTCTCTCATAACCTTTAAAAGGATGGAGAGTTGTAATAACAGGCGGGTTCCAAGGGGGATACATATGCAATGGACAGGTGCTCACCTCAACTTTATTTAAAGGGCTATTGTTGATTATACTTCTCATTCTTATACCAAAAGAGGGGATGCAGGATGGACGATGCTGATAAAGAATATCATTGTCTGTGCTTAAAATATATGTATGAAGAGGATGACCAGGATATGAAAGGACACGGTAAAACAATTCTAATGAAAGTTTTTCACGAGTATAGTGTAATGAAGATTCATTACAGTCAACATATAAGCTTACAACAGGAGAGGTACGAAATGCACCACAGCACACACGAAGTGCGCTATGGTGCACAGTGTCAAGTTTCTTAAGAACAGACTTGCAAGCGGAACCGTAGACCTGGCAGGCATAGTCAATTTTTGCACGGATCACAGAACGATAGATCTTAAGAAGAGAACCACGGTCCGCTCCCCAAGAAGTATTAGAAAGGAATTTAAGTAAATTGAGGGATTTTTCGCATTTCGTCCTTAAATGTAAAATATGGGGTAAAAAGGTAAGTTTCTTGTCAAAAAATAGACCAAGATAACGAACATTGTCCACAACAGGGATTTGAGTAGAACCAATAAAAATTTCAGGATCTGGATGCAGATCCCTACGTCTACAAAAATGCACACAAGATGTTTTGTCATGAGATATAATAAAACCATTTTTATTAGTCCAATTCAGGATGCGATTGATAGCAATTTGCAACTGTCTTTCTATAAAACGAATATCCTGTCCCATACACATAATTCGAAAGTCGTCAACATATAAATCTCCTTTTACTGAAGGAGGAAGTTGATTGAGAATGTCATTTATTTTAATAGCAAAGAGGGTGACACTCAGGACACTGCCCTGGGGAACACCCTCTTCTTGTACATAAAAACTAGACAATGAACCACCAATTCGAACTTGAAATAGTCGAGTGGCAAGAAAGTTTTTAATAAAAATTGGAAGGTTGCCGCGAAAGCCCAGGTTAAAAAGATCGAGAAGAATCCCATAACGCCATGTTCTGTCATAAGCTTTTGCCATGTCAAAAAATACTGACACCAAATGGTTGCGTTTTAGAAAGGCAGTCCTGATTTGATTTTCCAAATGGATTAAATTATCAATAGTTGATCTACCACGTCGGAATCCACTCTGAAAAGCAGCAAGATAATTGTTTCTTTCTAAAATATGCACGAGGCGGCAGTTAACCATTTTCTCAAGAAGTTTGCAAAGGCTACTAGAGAGTGCGATAGGTCTGTAATTATTGGGGTTGCCAGCATCTTTTCCTGGTTTAGGAAAAGGAATAACGATTGCTCTGCACCAAGCATGTGGAAAATTTTGTTCCAACCAAATCCTATTGTAAAAAGAAAGGAGGTTATCTAAAGAGAGTGGTGACAGGTGCTTCAGCATAATGTAGGTAATCCCATCATGACCCGGGGCTGACAAGTGACTATCACTCAAACACTTGTTCAGTTCTGAGATAGTAAACGGCTTATTGTAGGGAAAAGAGTTATGAGAGTTAAAATTAATCCTGGTCATTTCAGTTCGTCTTTTGTAAGTTAAAAAGGGTTCCGGATAAGAGTCTGAACTTGAAATGGATGCTAGGGTTTTTCCTATTGTCTCAGCTATGTTCTTAGGAGAGGTGATGGTTTGTCCATTGTGATTTAAAATTGAAATATGACTTTCTGAATATATTCCCATGCATTTTTTTACTTTAAGCCAAAGTTCTTTACTTGAAGTGTTTGAGTTAATGCTAGATACATAATTAATCCAAGATTCCCGTTGACTTTTGCGTCGCACTCTTCTAGCTTCAGCCTTTGCTTTTTTAAATGCCATATAGTTAGTATTATTTGGGTACCTCCGGAAGAGACCCCAAGCTTTTTGTTGCTTTTTCTTTGCATTTTGGCAATCACTATTCCACCAAGGCTTCCTGTGCTTATGAGTAAAAGATGTTTTAGGAATGCTAGAATCGGCAGCACTGATAATACATTCAGTTATATTATCAAGTGCATTGTCAATATTTCCATCTATCATATTAGCTGTGATGTTTGCAAGTGCAGTAAATGCTGGCCAATTGGCTCTCTCATAAATATAACGGTAGATAAAATTGGAAGAATCCGTATCAGGAGCAGTCAGTGTTATAAAAATCGGAAAGTGGTCACTGCCGTGTAGGTCATTAGATACCCAGAAGTTCCAGAAAGGATAGAGCAGTGGAGAGCTAATAGTAAGGTCTATTGCATGAAAGGTACGGGTAGGTTCATGAAAGTAAGTGTTATCTCCATTATTGAGCAGGCATAAGCCGTTGTCAGAAATAAATTTTTCTATGATATCACCACGCCGATTAGAATCCCTGTTTCCCCAAAGTTCGCTATGTGCATTAAAATCTCCAACAATGATGATAGGAGTGGGGAGTTGGAAAAGTAGAGAATCCAGATCTGCAGATTGAATGTTTTGATTTGGAGGTAAATAAATAGTGCAAATTGTTATAAGTTGTTTAATATGTACACGGACTGCAACAGCTTGGAGATTAGTATTTAAAGAGATATAAGAATGGGGTACATTATTGGAGATGAAAAGAGCCACACCACCGATGCCCCTTCCATTAGCTGTCAAATTTTTTCGGTACGTTGAATAGCTGCGTAATTTAGCTTTGTCATTCGGCTTTAGATGAGTTTCCTGTAGAGCTAAGACTAATGGTTGATGGTCAGAGAGGATATTACGGATTTCGTCATGTTTATTGTAATACCCACGGCAGTTCCACGAGATAATATTAGTCATGAATGGGGTTAAATGTGAATATCTATGTCATTTTCTTCAGAGACAGTAGACATGCTACTATCTCCATCGTCCAATTCTGCATCCGGTTCAGGATGAAGATCTACGGCATCGTCATCCTCCATAGAGACCTGTTTTGTATTGTTATTCTTAGGTGTTTTATTCTTTTTCTTTTTTGAAATACTTTCATTATGTGATATAGCAGATTTTAGTATAGGAATTTTATGTTTTTCTACATCAGATCTATGGTTCGATTTTAAAGGTGCTGTTTTAGTAATATTTTGAGGGCTTCTTTTATGGAGTGGAGGTTTAGGATACAAAGACTGCGATGATTTTGAAGAGCTATTTTGTGGTGAGTTAGGAGAAATGGTATTCAGTAATTTTGAGGAGACAGATTTGGTTGATTGATTTATCTTACTAGACTTACTATTCTCCTTTTGTTGGCAATTTGTTTCAGCGAAGGATTCTGTTTGTGTTGAAGCAGTTTGATAAGTCTTTTGGGCAGTTTTAGATAAAGCAGCAGCATAGGATAAACCAACTTTAGGTGACCTGGATTCAACTATTTTCTTTGCTTCCGGATATGATATATTGTCTTTAGTACGTATTGTTTGTATTTCTTTTTCTTTTTTCCACATTTCACAGGTTTTTGAGTATGATGGATGATCTCCTTTACAATTTACACAGTGAGCGGCAGCACTACAATTGTCACTTTCATGATCAACTGTACCGCACCGACCACAGACAAGTTTACCCCCGCAATTTGTTTTTGAGTGCCCAAAGCGTTGGCATTTAAAACAACGCAGTGGGTTTGGGATATAAGGTCTGACAGAACATGACAAGTATCCGGCTTTTATATATTTAGGCAGATTAGGTGAGTTAAAGGTAAGTATTATGTGCTTGGTAGGTATCTGAATTTGGTTGGCAGGTATTTGTTCATCTCGGCGATAGATTTTTATTCGTCTGGCAGCTATGACATTTTGTTCTTTTAAATTATCTATTATTTCATCTTCAGTAACATGCAAGAGATCGGGTTCAGATATTACACCACGAGAAGAGTTCAGGGTTCTATGTGGGCTAACTGAGACAGGGATATTTGCAAAAAAAGTACATTTTTTCAGGTTATTGGCTTGTTTGCTATTGTTAACTTCAATAAGTAGGTCTCCAGATCGGATCTTTTTTATGGTCTTTGGTTCACCTATTAAACTTTGGATGGATTTTTGAATTAAAAATGGGGAGGTTTTGTCAAAGCTGCCTTCCTTCCTTTTAACAATGAAGAATCTTTCAGTACATAGATCAGCATTTTGATTAGAGGTGAAATCCTCAACTCTTTCTGCCCAAGATTTCATTTGTTCAACATTAAGATTCACGTCTGATTGCAAGCCAGAACCGGATGCAGTTTGATTAGCATTTAGTTGTGGGGCTTCCACTTCGCATGTCTTATTTCCTTTAGTTGTATCCATGATTGAGAGAGAGATTAAATAAAACGCCAGGCATCGGGCCTGGTCACCGACCCTTCTTCTTACCGTTACGTCTGGTGCAGGTCTCAAAAGGGCGAAAACTATTTTCAACAGACCCCCACGTTTTTCGAACATTGGGTTAAACTCGATAGCATCTCCGAAGCTCTAGTTCTTTTCCAGGGAGAATGGGTAGCCGTAGGTAAGCCTTTACAGCTCTGTCCAACCTACAGCCGGCCCTTACATCGAAAGGCACCAGTCTTCTGGTGGTACTCCTAACAATCACCATGCAAGCATGGCGCCCCCCGTACTTGGAACCGAAGCTCGGAGATGCCCTGCACCCTGGGACTCGATATCATCCTAAAGAGGATGAAACGAGTCGATGAGGTTAGAAGAAACCTCAACACCCAGGGTGTCTCACGTGTATAAAAAAAACCACTATTGTAAAAAAAGTAATATACGAGGGAGCTTAAAAAAAAAACTTGGTATATTTTTTGTCTTTTTGAGCATTTTTAATTTTTTTTTTCCTTTTTTTTTTTTTTTTTTTTTTTTTTTTTTTTTTTTCAACAAAAGAACGAAAACAACGTTAGTAAAAACAGAGAACTATGTAAACAAACAAGTTAGTGAAAACGACAAAGTTAGTAGAACAAAGAACTATGTGAACAAAAAGTTAGTAAAAAACCAAACAAGAACAAAGAGGGATAACAAACTGAAAAGAGAAGATTAAAAAGTGTGAAACAAAGAAAAAAGGATAGACAACTAAAAAAGAGAAGAAAAAGGAAAGGAGAAAGATCGCTCGGGAACCCGGGGTCGCGAAACCCGTAAATACCTAAAGAAGGTATTCCCCTGGGGGAAAATATCTTTTGGATAACCCTGTCAAAACTAATGTAGCAAAAGTGTTCAAATTGTAGATTATGATTTAGTGGTTTATTGTAATAAGTTGTGTTCATTTTTATGAGGATATAATGCATACTCGTAGAGAAATTAAAATTTTTATAAAAACAGTCCAAAATTTTGCTACGTTTTTTTTTATTTATAATTTAACGAGTTCTTATTATTATTATTATTATTATTATTATTATTATTATTATTATTATTATTTTTTTTAGAAAACATGAGAAACAATATTGTACACAACACCCTGTAATCAAAATTAAAAAATAATAAAAATTGTATAAACAATGAATAGGTTTACTAAATACTTTTTCTTTGCACATGTGTGAAAGCACTAAAAATATAATTTTTATTATGTGTTAGCTAATTGTATAGAGCAACTTTTGTGAAAGTCTCAAAAACATAGCTTGAAAATTCTAAATATTATCGTCGATAGAATAAGCTCAAAATCTAATGTTCCCAAATTAATGCAAAAAGACGAAGGGCTGTATCTATATATCCATTGATTAGAGTCAATACAGCATACATAATACTGTACTTACTACAATATTTGGATACAACTCCTCATCTTTTGGCTTCCTTTTGGAATCAACGGATTTTGAGCTTATTCTATGGACGATAATTTTCAGAATTTTCAAGCCATGTTCTTGAGGCATTCACAAAAGTTGCTCCATACATTTAGTTAACATAATATGCAAATTATATTTTGATTGCTTTCACGCATGCGCAGTGCCTAATTATTTAGTAAACCTACTTATTATTCATACAATTTCTATTAATTTTTTATTCTGATTACAGGGTATTACGCACAATGTTGTTTGTAAAATTTTTGAAAAGAACATTTTTATATATTAAAAACTTCGAAAATTATAAGCAAAAAATCTTGGCGAAATTCGGGACTGTTTTTATGAAAAACTTAATTTCTCTACTAGCGTACATGCTATAACCCTAAAAATGAACAGAAGATATTTGCTCTTTTTAGCACTTTCCAACAAAGTTGAAAAGTGCTTATGCATTCGGTTTGTCTGGCCGTCTGTCTGTCTGTCCGTCTGGCCGCGCTCTAACTCCCGTAAATATACTCGGATTGCTATGAAATTTTTATACGTTATTGAGGTTTACCCTAGCACGAACTCTATTGAAAATGAAGTATCTACCATGATTAGTTTATCTACAGAGAGAATCAAAAGTTTCCCATTACATTACGGCCTATGGGGAAAAATCGTTAATATACTCGGATTACCATGAAATTTTAGGACGTTATTGACGTTTACCCTAGCACAAGTCCTATTGAAAATGAAGTTTCTACCATGATTAGTTTATCTACAGGGCGAATCAAAAGTTTCCCATTACATTACGGCCTATGGGGTAAAATCGTTCATATACTCGGATTGCCATGAAATTTTAGGACGTTATTGAGGTTTACCCTAGCACGAACTCTACTGAAAAGGAAGTATCTACCATGATTAGTTTATCTACAGAGAGAATCAAAAATTTCCCATTACATTACGGCCTATGGGGAAAAATCGTTAATATACTCGGATTGCCATGAAATTTTAGGACGTTATTGACGTTTACCTTAGCACGAAACCTATTGAAAATGAAGTTTCTATTATGATTAGTTTACCTACAGGGCGAATCAAAAGTTTTTCATTACATTACGGCCCATGGCGAAAAATCGTTAATAATCTCTGATTGCCATGAAATTTTAGGACGTTATTGACGTTTACCCTTGCACAAGTCCTATCGAAAATGAAGTTTCTACCATGATTAGTTTATCAACAGGGCGAATCAAACGTTTCCCATTACATTACGGCCTATGGGGAAAAATCGTTTCAAAGGAATTTTAAAGATGCTATACCCTGTCAAACATATTAAAATATGCATTCTATAAAATATAAGGTGAAAATGTAGCTATTATTCATTTACAGGGCCACACAAAAGAATTCCATTAGATAATGGTAAAAGGGGGAATTGTGTGTGACATATTTTAAATATATTAAGTTTTTTCATGTATAATAAAATTGATATATGTCACTGAATCTTAATATAAATTATACGCTACTGTCTTGCATAATATGAAGTACATAGCATTTACAGGGCCATACAAAAGATTTCAAATAGTATATTTTTTCCGAAGTACCGTATATGTGTCCGATGATGGCTGATGGAGGGATGAAATGAATTTTAATTATGTTATTCGCGTTTATATTTCGCTAAATATATGCACATTAGATGGTGTGTATAAATGTTATATTTGATATACAGGGCTACCCAAAAGAACTCTCCAACGTTACTGAATATGAGCGTAAATTATTTAAACGTGGTTCTTAAATAAGCTATGCATTTTTACGCTGAGCTGCATCAATTTACTGAGAAATGTTTGCAGAATATAGATAAAGGGATATACAGGGCCACGCAAAGAATTCGGTACATGGACTCCTATGAATGATGATTTATGAGAATGTGATTTCAGTTGTTTTAAAAGTGTTTCAGTTTACAATAAATTTTAGCCTAATGCTGACGTGTAATAAAGGTACAATGTAAACTACAGGGCTGAACAAAAGTATTCAAGTATGTTTCCATCTAATAGTATGAATTGCTGAAAAAGAAATTTCAAGCTACTGAGTATTTTCTTGCTAAGCTAAATTTTCCCATTATATGAACTGACATATGAAATACAGGGCTGTTCTAATGTACTGGAATACATATTTGGTTATATTTGGCTATACACTATTATTTCCCTAAATAACAATTTTTTTAAAAAATTTCATTAAGTGATGGAAAGTGCTTCATAATCTATGCTTAACGCATGATTTTTCTTACTTGTTCAATTTGTTGACGGTCCCCTATGGAGTTTCGGGGGGGAAAAAATCTTCGCCGAAACATATGACCTGTACTATGTTGTTTACACACCTGGAGTTTCATGATTATTCCTCATGTATTTTTTTATATTTAACAAAAGTCAAAAATCACAAATGGCGGGTCACTTTTTGCCATGTAGTATATCTATCAAGGTGATCTGGATATCCTTGGCATTGCATGCCATTATTCGAATGTAATGAGAACATATGATAAATCAATGGTTTACATTCTTTTTGCTTCATTCATCGGTTTCAATTTGATAAGGATGTAATCCGCCCTTACTAATATAAAATATATAAATATATTAATCTTATATTTCAGTAGATATCTTGATTTGACTCGGGGAACTTTAAAAGCCTCCGATTGCGAACATTACTGACATAGATAGATACATATGATTACAGCAACCTTCAGAAAACCATGTTTGTTGCTTATCAGTATCTTATAGGTTCAGATCAATTCGTTTAGTAAATTTGGATGGATAGTTAAAAATGGTTAAAATGCATTAATTGCCAAATCAAACATTAAAAAATATATATTATTCACTTTTTTCAGTTTATTCTAATAAATTGGTGATACATTTTCATTTTCTTGTTTCTTTAATCTTCGTTTCTATAATCTCATAACACATTTCAAACAAACATAAATATATCTAAACTCTTTTCTATTGTTTCTCTTATAAGAAATTAAACTGACTATAAGTTTGTATGTGATGTTTAATTAAAAATATGAGTACTTGAAAATAGCTAAAACTATGCTCAGAAATAAAAATATCGATAAAACAAAATAATCTTGTAAGAAATAGAACTTACCACTGCAAAATTTCCAAAAAAGAATTATGTTTTAAATTTATTAATAAAACATTTTTTCGTTACGTCTTTCAAATGTGAATTATAATAATATTGAAATAACTAATAAAACGCCATAAATAAACGCCACATCGCAACTGTAATAAACTACGTTACAATTCCTTCTAAATAAAAATTTCAAAAGCTGTCGATTCTATAGGCTTTGCATTCTGGGTAAAATTAAGCATTTCCATTTTAAAGGAAATGTTTATTCCACGAGACAGAAAAAAAAAATCGTCTGCTACAATCAAAGCGAAAATTATCTTTTCCATGGTTTTTATCAAAATTAACTCATCTCAAATAACACTGAATTTGGGAAAAAATGTAAACTATTTTAAAAAAATTTTTAGCTGCGTGTTAATCTGTATTTTTACAACTACTTTGTCTGTTACTTGTCTTTCTTTTTCTCTATTCTTGACTAAAATAAATTAACGCCTGTAAATATCAGAAACATGACTCTGAAACAACAAGTGTATTCCTTGAATATTTCTTTAATTTTAATTTGTTTCGAGACTGAAATATATCAAAATTATAAAAGTACAATAAAATATGATTTTTTAATCAAATTATAGCTATGAGCAATAAAAACATATTTTATCAAAAATAACCCATTTGCAAACGATACTCAATTTAACGCATGGCAACCAACTCCATGGACTGCAAATTAAAAGTGATTTTCGGATTGTTTGGAAGAAAGAATAAATCTAATTTTATAGAAAATGTGCATGTTTGTCAACAAACTGGCTTGTTGCTGACAACTCAACTTGCTGTAGGCAAAAATTCGAACTAAACTGCTAGAAATTATACTAAAATGTTGGTAATTTTCTCGTAGTTATATTATATTAAATGTAAGAAATAACACGGTATAAATTATTAACTCTGCGAGAATTTTTTCCCCCGTAACAAGTTTAGAAATACACGTTTTTTGGGATGTCTGACGTCACACGCAGACTATCTATTATAGATGTAGAAACGATTTGCAATGTTGATTTTATTTAACATTAAATTTCAAGCAGCAAATTATGTCTGGAATTTTGATTAAATGATTTCTCAGAAAAAAATGTGCATTTTCATTTATTTCATTTGTACAAAATCATTTCGTTCTTTCAAGATTTGGCTTCTCATTTTGGGGCAGGAGCAACAAAAAAGGATGTTGTTATGGAAAACCTTTGCAAAATATTATATTTATCTCAACTTTATAAATTAAAATAAATTATTAAAATTTGTGTTTTTGCTCAGTGAATCATTCCACTTTCAGCACCCTTGTGAAATGTTTTAACCGCTATTTTCTCAGAAATAATTATTTGAAAATCTGCATTTTCTTTAAATTCAGTTATTAATTCGATTGTAAATAGAGAACAATAATTATCCAGTTCAATAAACTTTTTTGTAAAACTAAAAATGATATGATGTAATCATTTTTTGACATCAGTTGGTCGATAGAATATTTTGTTCGCTAGAATAAGCTGATTCCAGGACTTTAAATACGCGAATATATTTTTTTCTTCGAATTTTCTTGAAAAATATAATTTAATCAAGATGCATTTTAATCATTTATTTAAATTGAAAATAATTCTTCGTTCAAAATTTAACAAGAAAATTATGTCAAAATGAAAAAAACCGTATTATTTCCTTTTTTTCTCCATTTTTTCCACAATAATAAAGTAATTTAGTTGCCACCGTTACAGAGATGTTATTAAAAATTATAAAAAAATTAATGTCTCGAAAACTAATTTAAGGGGACACACTACTTTGAAATTGGTCAAAATATCGATTTCTTTTTTTTTTTAATATTAACTGAAAGCTTCTTTAATTGTGAATATTTTGAGACTTAATTTACCTATACCACAATTATATCGCGACGTATTGTTAATTTTGCTATAGATCCAAAGCAACTACCCATACAAATGAAAACTTAAAACTGATTTTTCTCCCTGCTCATAGTTTTATAACTTCCTTGTTAAATAAATACAAAGGCTTTTTTACTAATTTAGATAAAGGTTTAATTTATTTTTTACTTGTTTTCTATGGTGTATTTAATAATTTTGTGCATGGATTTAACATTCAAGTTTACAGTTATTTTTAAAAAGTATTTAAAATGAGAGTTTGTAGAATTTCCTTCATACACGAGATTCAATACATCAGAGAAAAAAAAAACATATTAAATGCAAAATCCCATACATCTAATAATCCATGCATAGTTTTATATAGTATATTCTAATAAATGTGGGAAAAATTGAAGCAGAAGTATTCATATTTATAAAAATAGTAAAAATTTTTAAAAAGCTATCTTTTTAATTAAATTTTAGTAAAATAGGCTGTTTTACAAGATTTTTTTAAATTTTATTTCATTTTTCGTATTAAATATTGTGCCACCCCATATTTTTACAGTACTGTTCAAAATTGAAGCGATGGTTTTAAAGGTAGTGTGTTTCCTTAAATTTCAAATTCGAGAGTTATTACTACATCCTTAGATCTTTACGAATATTTTGTGTTCTTTTTAAGTCGTAATTCATCCTATTCTCAGAAGAGTGATTGGGAGTTACAATCAGCGATATTTTAATATAGTAGATACATACAGGGTTTGTAGCGTCCTAGATTTTTTTTCCACCAGTATTATGCAAATCTATTAAACATGTTAAAGAAATCTACGACGAAGACAGTCGTTTTGAAACGACAGTAGCATACATGTCAGAAATATAGGACGCTTCGACTCCTGTATATACAAAACGTAACGTATTTTTATTAAAAATCTGGCTTCTAGATTCATCTTTACAACTGTTTTGTTTTGCTTTCTAGAGCTTTTTTTTTTTTTTTTTTTCTTTTTGTTACATGGCCTAAAGAAATTAGCTTTTGTGTACACAGAAATATGACTCTGAAACAACAAGTGTATCATTCAATTCATTTTAAATTACAGGTTATTTTTCCCCCGACGCTAAAATATATAAATCTACCATTCGAATGAAACGAACGTTTATCATTAAAACCACGTGATTAATTTTAATACTTAATCCCGTCAACTGTAGTGCAGTGTTGAAAGAAAATTTATCGCAAAATGCTCTATACTCCCAGAGAAGGATAAAAAAATATAAAAAGAATAAGTAATTTTTTTTTCCTTTGCTTCAAATATTTTTCTTCAGTTAAGACGCAATATTTCTCCTTTAGCGGAAGCGCACACATTAATTTTGTTGTCAAGTTCGCTTTTCGAAATAGCTATTATATCATTTCCCCGAGAACATTATTCCTTTTTGTACAATTTCACTGACCCTTCTCATACATATGTGGATTTAACGCGAATGAATCGGTCAAGCCTTAGTCAAGCCCTTCGCATTTCTGCCACTCTGTTATTTGTGGATTTGTTGAAGAAATATAAATGACTGTTAACGTCTATACATTTAATACTCCTACACAGGTATTCTCGATTTATGAATTCATTCATAATAATGGGGAAGATTATAGGCATTTTTACTTACATTTTCTAAGGCTAGGGCATGTTAAATACTAGATAGCTGTCGCTTGCTCTTCAAGTTCCGACGCCGCTTGTGGTTTTTTAAGTCTTTGCTTTTATCGTGTGATTGCCTTTTCTTGAATAAAATTATGTCATTTTACGTATTAAGAAAGAATTTCGTAAAAAAGGGAGTAATGTTTAAGAGTATTCTCAAATTAAAACGCGTTCTTTTTAAATACATATGAGACGCTTCATCATATGTTGTTTTCCGAGATGTGACAATGAGAGAAGGATGTTATATGGATATCAATCGGGTAATAGTTATCGTATTAAAACTCTGGAAATGAAGTGGTTAATAGTGTACTGAAAGTACTTACAATTAGAAGTAGAGTACTTTATTTTTGGATTTAGTTTAGAAGTAGAAAAGATTATTTATGCATCTACTCTTAATATTAGTACATATCATTTTCAAAAGAAATTTTTATTTTAAGAAACTAATATATTTCTCATTAAACATTGCCCAATCTTAAGTTTAAAAAATATTTTTTTAGGAGCAAAAATATAAAAATTAACTAATATAGGATTCAAAATTTCTTGTGTTGAAAAAAACGTGTGAAACAAAATGTTTTGAGTAAATTATATTTAAGTTCAAATTTGGAGAAACAAGAGTTAAGATATTCTAATTTCTATACCAAAATTATTTAAACCTGTTTTCTTTTATTTTCATTCCTTTCCCTTTTTCCCCCTTCATTCCTCTCCTTTTTTTTTCTTTAACGAAAAATATGTTACGTCTATCAAAAACCTTGCAGAATTAACTTTGGAACATATTTTTGAAGTGGTAAAATCATAATAATATAATTGCCAGTTAATGTACGATATATAATTTCGTGTGTTGGAAAAACGTTTAAACAGTTATTTGGAAGCTGATTTGTAATATCTGGAATTTTTAAGTATGAATAAGTGAAAATTATTTTGCGATTGTATTGCAGCAAATACTCACGAAAGAAAACGATTTGAGAATAACCTCGAGCAAACTGGCCACAGAATCTGATGAAAAAAAAATCAACCTAAACGAGAATGTAGAGTGGTTAAGAATATCATTTGAAATAATTACTAGAAATTATAAGAAATAATCCGTTAATTAGAGACTTATATAGAAGAAAAACTGCCGATCATAAATTATGAGAGGATTTGGGAAAGGTTCCGACGAATTATCAGAATACACCCCTTTTTTCTCATTCCTGATGGTCATATGGATTATAGTATTGGCTTTTTCATCTCTCTCGCTCTCTCGAAAAACAAAATAGAAGAAATTAACACGTAGTGTTTAACAACAAAATAAACCAAAATTCAAGCGATTGTATCTTACCTTCATGATTTTGCAGGTATCCTGTACTATTGTCCACACTAGTCCTGTACGGGTCGAATTATACTGATCCGTGTTCCGAAGACCAAAATGAATAGAAATTAATCTATGCAATTATAAGAAAAACTCTATAGTTATATTTTTAGTATCAGATTTATTTTTTATGGAGAAAAATATACATTACATATGCTTATTTATAATCAAATATATACTCTCCCCCTACCCTAAACAATATCAGGACTTAACTTTTGAAAAGAACACCCAACCTCGACCCACAAGAACTGAACCTGAAACAATTACAGTCAACATTTCGTTTACGACTGGCAACGAAAAACATTATTCTCGAGCTGAACGGACGTGTTCCGAAAAATCGAGCTATCCGACATAATGTATCCTCTTCAAACCCCAGGGTTTATTTATGAATTTTTTAATTTCAGTTATAGATTCATGTTAAGAAACTGATAAATATGAAAGGTTGAACAGAAAAAATATTAAAATTTATTTTTTGTACATATGCAATTTGATGATACATGAGGTCTCAAATACCAGTCTCAAAAAGTATGTTTTTTGACACTTTCTTAGGATTTTTTTTTTATTTTATTTTACATTTTTGCGTTTCAAAAACCTTAAAAAACATAAAATAAATATATGTTTAACAGTTCTTTTATTACTAATGGACTCCAAAAATGGTATCGTAACGCACAGTAAAATTATTTATGTTCCCCTTTTTCCACATTTCGTACATTTCTGCTGCAAGCTATTTTTATGTAACACGTAGCTCTCTAAAAAACGCTATTAGAAACCAATTTCTATTTTGTTTAATTCTGCTATCTGTTAGGCTCCTTTCACAGCAATTTCTCTTTTTTTAACATTATTTATACTCGTGAAAAAAATGTAAAGATATGTATCCTATAGGATTTTTACAGAAATCAAAAGCTATAAAGTAAAGCAATATATATATATATATATATATATATATATATATATATATATATATATATATATATATATATATATATATATAGATGGATGGATATATAACCGCCTACGTTGAAAGTCTGTTAGGGGGGAAAGCGCTGTAATGAATATTTCTTTTCACGAAAGCCCAAGTTAGCCTATGGGAAAAATTAAAGCGTGATGACTCATTACCGAATATAATTATTAAAATACCGTTTTCACCACCAGAAAATAGACGTCAGATGCCGATGATGTGTATTTTTAAAAACTGTATACGTAAATTTTAAGTATCTTTAAAAAGATAAAATTTAATCAAATGGAACTTTCAAAGTTTATAAAGATTTTTTATGTACTTAAAATTTACGAAGGCAATTTTTAAAAGCGCAATAATATTCAACCAAACGTGCTTTAGAAAGCAAATCACTTTATTATCACAACGCAATCAACGTAAAAAATTAACTTCAAGAAATTAATTTCGATATTTTTTTACGATTTAAATTCAATTTTTAAAGTGTTTTGAAATCTACACTTTAAAATATCCAAACATTTATTTTATTTTGTTTTTACGTTTAAAATCTCAACTGGTTCACAGTGCTTTTTTTAAGGAATGAAAAAACGTCTTTTCCACATCCCATCAATTTATTTATTTGTAGCTTAGTATCTATCCTATCAAGTCCACGTTCGAAATGAGACATTTACCCCTTTATCGGCCTATAGCCCATATGTGGACTGTGGACTGAAAACCTGTTAAATATCTATTTTTTCCTATGTTGTTAGTTTTCTAGTCAATAGACTATTTTACTTATTTTAAATTTCATATAACTAATAATAAATCAAGCAATGCATTGAATACTATGGCGAATAATTTGCAACTAATCCAATAATTTACTAAACAGTGCAAAAATCGAACTAAAATTGTCGATTTAAATATATCGTATTAAATTATCAAAGGAGTTAGGAATAAAGAGGCGGAGACATGTAGTGAATGTCTTGAATACCGAACACAGGCCTCTTCGTGAGATATCAATTGCGAGCAGAGCCCGATTAAGCTGAAAGAAAAAAAAAGAAGGTTTATTTGATGAGTTGACAAAGTTGTCTGGGTAAAAAGTGCCTAGATTAAAAGCTTTTAAAAATATTATTGAATCATTCAGAATATTTAAATTTTACGTTTCATATTTTATAAAACAATATTATTTGAAAAGTATTTGATTAAGGAAAAAAAATCATCCACATAATTTGTGGGCCCCTGAAATTTATGGGCCCAGGGCCGAGGCCCCGGAGGCCCGTGCATTAACAGGACCTGATTGCGAGTGGAGTAACTGAGGAAGATGTCACAAAATGGCAGATGTATCTTTTAAATGGAATCAACACTTTCTGATTTTATGCCGGGGCAAACTTCCACCAGTAAACTTGAATAGAAAATTTAATCTTGTTAAGTTCCTTGTTTATGTAAAGTTCATGTTACAAACATGGTAAAAAAATTTTCATTTGTTGTTACTAATGCCAGTATGTATAGCAGACATGTCAAACTCATTTACCACTACGGGCCAAATTAAGTATTATATACGAAATCGCTGGCCACAATAAAAAAAAGTAAATAATATTATTACCATTGCACAGAATAAAATTTGTTCGTACAAGACAGAGTCATGTTAAATGCATTTCGGCGCAAATTTATTATTATAAATTCATTTAATTTATATTCTTATATTTATATCTTATTTCAAAAAAAAAAAAAAAAAAAACTTTTTAATAAAAAAACTTGCAGAATTTAATTTAATTTTCTAAATTACATTCATTTTAAAAATTATTTGTGCACACTCATCTAGATCTAGCAATTGACCTCAGATGCTCCAAACCCTGGAATACCTTGTTATTCGGGGATTCTTCACCAGCGTTTTAAAATTTATTTTTTGATTTGTAAAATTCCTTTTATTTTCCGAATTCATTTTCGATGGGAATCAGCCTTCCGGTTCCACGTTCCATGTTGACATTCTTTAAGGACCGGATGGCTGGGCTTGTAATAGTGCATGATATATTTAAAATGAATTGCATTTTCTTTTTGAAAATCATTTTGCATAGTTAATAAATTCTACTTAAAAACTTAATACTATCAAATAACAAGATACCATTATGAAATTTGCTTTGAAATTGAAATTTACTAAATTGCTTTTTCTTTCAAATGAAAAGTACTTTGTCTATTAGTGGTCTTTTAAAAACACCCATCCACCATTTGTCGATTTAAAATGAAACTTGTAACCTTTTATAATATTTCGAAATATTCAAATTACATATCTATAGGATTATTGCTATCCCTAAAATCCTTGTTGGTGCAAGTTTATTCGTGCAAAATATATTTGCAGCATTTACGTTCTAGTAATTGAATTAAATACAGATTAAATGCCAAAGGATTCTCGGGCAACAAATAAGCTGTCGGCGGGTCAGTTGTGGCCCGTGGGTCACGTGTTTGACATGCCTGATGTACAAATATTGGAATTATTTTCACTGCCACTGCCGGGAGTTGTCTTGGTTGTCAAAATATGGACGAAACGCAGGGCCTGACAGCCACCAAAGTAAACGTTCACCAGTGAAAATTAATATATGTTTTTACATTATTTTTGACTGAAATTTTGCATTAGAAAGGCATTTAAACTATACGAGATTTCTATTTAAATTTACTGGCGAAAGTTCACCCCGGTGGTAATCAACATCTGCGAAAGTAGTTTCAGTTGAAGCTTGACTGTTTTATGGATATATAAATTCCTATTTCTTAATGTTTCCATCTCTTGGGGACGGTGCCCCAATGCTTGAAATTGATACTTAACTGTTGAATAAATTTCCAGGTAATAACTGGAAACTGGTAATAAACTGCGTAGTAAATTTCCAGTCAAACAATACAGCCATTTTTTCTGTAGCATACTTTTGCTTGAGAAAAAAGGTGAAAAAAATTCTAAGGTTGTATCTGGAGAAGTTTTCTGTATAATTTTAACATGAGGGATGCTAAAGAATCTAAAAACCAGGGACAGAATTAAAAAAATAATAATAACCGTAAAAATATGTGCAGGTTAATTTTTTGCTATATATTTATATTAAACAATAGTCCCAGTTTCGAAAAAAGAATTACGTTGAATTATTGAAATAGTTTTATACAGACAGCTCCAGATTTAAAAATCAGCACCAGAAACATGGAACGGGAAGGAAATCCATGGTACATTTAATCCCCAACATCGTCCAAAAATTATTTATCCCGTTAATCTTTTGGGGACGAGCGACACGTATACGTGCCGCGAAAAGGCTTAAGAATCGTTGCTTATCCTCAGCAGTAAAATTTGCCTTATGTGATCGGAGCATTTTCCCGATTTAATAAGACACAAATTTCTGCTTTTTAAAACCGATGACAAAACATTAAAAATTTCGCAAAAGTCTCCCGTCGCGAAAGGGTTAATATTGTTATATAATCATGCAGTGACATATTTTCCAGTATAAGAAATAAAAAATCCCAAGAATATGTATTACAGTAACAATTATAAAGGTATCTAAGTACCTAAAATTTATTAAAAATAATTTACAGATAAAATTCCCTCTTTAATTTAGCCCGACAAGGAATCAAAATGACTCATTTTTCCATTCCTGGATAAGTAACTTGTAGTCTAAGTGGGTATTTCTATCCTGAAATTGGGCTACTCACGAAACGTTAAGGTTGAAAATATTTCGGGTTTTTCAAATCAATGTTTATATATATATATATATATATATATATATATATTACGTTTCGTCTTGTTTGAAAAAAATATTTCAAATAGAATTTTCGGCTGCTGGAATATACCTGGCATGTGTAAACTCTAAGTCTAGATGAGTCAGAAAATTAGATAAATACTGTTTATAGAACCAGGAAGATAAGTGACTGGCCTTGAAGAGGAATTGTTATTGAGCCTCCAATAACTTAGAGAGGAGGTTAAGTAATCCACAGTGTTTTAATATTTTTTTTTTGGGGGGGGGGGGAGGGGGTGCAAGTTTTTTAATCTTGTCTCGGTTTCGTGCCTTCTTCTAAAACCTGATCTGCACATTTAGCTAGCCTGTAGGTTTATGTCAGTGTTGAATGAGACGCTTTTCTCCGGAAGGGATTTCTGTGGTTGAGGGGGGGGGGGGGGCATTATATTCCCAAGGGGGAAATTGCACCTTTTTTGACAATTCTTTTTTTTTTCGAAAATACAAAATCTTAAATATTTCAGGGAAGGACATCTCATTGCTCCGCGGGGGAGCGCCTCCCTAATGGGCGACCCCCTGAATTCAACACAGGTTTATGTGTCAAAATACAATTCAGGTGTGAGAATAGTTTTAATTAACGACAAAAAATTAATAAATAAAGATTTCTACATTATTCCAAGAGGCTTGATTAAAATTGACTATAAACAATTGTTTCTAATTCAGGTCAGGGATAAATTCAAAAATTAGTTCATGCTTTATCGATGCTTAGATAAATCACTACCCGGAGCATCAAACTGTAATTCCCGCTCCTCCTCTTCTCCGAAACTGTAGGAATCCCATCCGGAGAAAATTGTCTAAATTAACACTGATCTAGGGGCGACTGTGCAAATATAACGTTATCAACTGTTTGGTAATTTTGATACCCCCCCCCCCAGGGCCGTAGCTAAGGGGGCGCTATGGACGGCTCAGCCCCCCTAAAATATTTTGAGCCCCCCCCCCCCCCGAAAAAGTTCCAAGGTCACTAAATGTTCTGAAAATTCCAATGAACTTCTGTTCAAAAATCTAATTTAGTTTGGAGAACCTTTCATAGTTTTGCAAAGTTACTAAATTGTATCTAAAATAAGTGTTTCAACACTCCCTCATCCTATTTTCACATATGAAGCTAACAGGATGTTTAATTTTGCACCAATTATACATTCAAAATTTTAATCATCCTATACTTTTCTTAGCATAAAATGAAGGTATTACAACAGTTTAATGAGAAACATAGTAGCTACAATGTGAATAGGCACTAATTTATCTTTCTGCGTTAGAGAGATAGAAAAAAAATTATGAGCCCCCCCCCCTATCGTTCACTTCTAGCTACGGCCCTGTACCCCCCCCCCCCCCCGATAAGATGATACCGTAACGGTATCATCGTTCTACCCCCTCACCCCTGAGGTAACTTATCGTTATCAAAGTGTTTTTTTTTTTTTTTTTTTTTTTTTTTTTCGTACGGAGTGATATACAAGACAGGTTATATTGATTTTTCACATACTTTTTTCATTCAAATGAAGAAAAGTCAATAAAATATTTATATCAAATAACACTGAAATGAAATAGTTACTATTTAAAGTATTTTATAATAGGTTTTCTTTGGATAATTCATTTAAGAGTATTAAAGCCTTGCCAAGGACGGATGAGAGGAGGGGAGTGGAGATAGAAATTCTTATAAACAAAACAAGTGGACAACATTCTTTCTCTTTTATTTATTAGTAAACACAAGCTTCATTTCGAATATACTTCACATGTGGTTTCTCAAACCGTGATTATATTTTCATACACATGTGAAGAAGAATAGCAATAAATGTTTGGGTATTCCATATTTTAGAATTAAGTAATTTTACAATAATTTAGAGATTCCAATAATAACTTTGTATTTTGATAAAATAGAAAGGATTTTTAAAAATAACATGCTATTTTGAACCAAAGACCATGATACAAATAAAAAGACAAAATTTTGGTTGCATCAAAATTGATATTGATTTCAAGAGACAATCACCCCCTAAAGATATTTTACGATATCATATTGCAGACCACCCTCCCCCCTAAAATGATAACGTTATGTATGCACATCCTCTTAAATTTACAGGTGGAGCGACGATGATTAATGATTAAATTATTTATCAGAACATCACATTTATTTTTCATAATTAAAACTTCAAAACTGTTGTTTTTTTTTTTGTAGGTTGTGAAATGATTTTAAAATTTCCTCCCGCACCAGATTATGACTGCGCCCCGATAAGTTTATATTTAATCATATACGTTTAAAACTTCTTATTCTCTTTGGGTGCATTAATAATATAACTTTCACTGATACATTTTTATCTGTCTATCCGTAACAGTAACAATTGTACATAATTTATCAGTCTTAAGGTGTGATAACCTGTTAGTAACGCCCACTCATTGCTTTGGGAAAAGAATCTCCACTGGCTTTAAATTACTCATCAAACGAAGTATAGTTTTTCTGAAAGTTGTTGTGAGGCGCCATCTAGATTCCATTACGTGAACTGAAATGCTGAAAGATCGTTACAGTTTCGCGGAGAAGATATACTGCTCGGCGAACAATTAATGTGCTCAATTTTTTTAATTAATCAAAGAGAATTTATAAATTGGACTATCCTTGTTTAAGTTATGATATGTGGTTATTACATTTTCAGGTTAAAAAAAAGAATATATCTAGTTTTATAAATAGTTAAAACTCTAATAATTAATTCGCTTTGATTTTATGTCGTAAAAACATCATTCCCAAAGCAAATTTTAACGGAAAGGGAATGTAGGTGGAATCGACCCCCTTCCCCCTCAACTTTAAAAAAACTAAGAATTAAAAAAGTGCTGGGTTAATATAAATATAAAAAGTTCTTTGTGATTGAATTTCAACTGATCATAACAGAGCCCGATCAAGCTGAAGTTGGGCCCAGGTCCTGTTAAAAAATTGGGCCCCCTTACCTACCCATTTTCGGTGACACTTTCGCAAAAAAGAAGGTTTATTTGATGAGTTGACAAAGTTGTTTGGGTAAAAAATGCCTAGGATAAAATCTTCTAAAAAATTTATTGAGAAATTATTCAGAATTTTTAAATTTTACACTTCATATTTTATAAAACAATATTATTTGAAAAGTATTTGATTAGAGGGAAAAAATCAGCCACATAATTTGTGGGCCCCTGAAATTGGTGGGCCCAGGGCCAAGGCCCCGGAGGCCCGTGCATTAATCAGGCCCTGGATCATAAGAGCAGGCTACTTGAAGGAAGAGGTGGGATAGGGGGAAGGCATGTGTTACCTCTGAAAATTTTCAGAAGAGGGCTGCGCCGGTCGGAATATAAAATAAATAATGGGGTGTCTGTCCCTTTATCTCTATGATTGAATTTTGCAGTTTTCATGATCGGAATATTGTCTAACCAACTCCCATCATCCTAATATTTTTAAAAAGTCGATGCCTCTAGAAATGATTACTTCATGACTGCAATTTTAGTTAATGATAATTTTATTGTAAAGATGTTTGTTATGTTTTATCAGATATGGAAGTCATTATTTTTATTTTCGCTCGATCCTTTTCATTCACTAACTCTGCTCACAGTAATCCCTGAATATTTCCAGTTTCCTAATTTCTTCTATAGTGTCTTCGATTTTATAATAAATAATAAAGGAGTTAACTAATTTATAGCCAGATTTTTAACCAGCCAAACCAGAGACAATTTTTTTTTTTTTGGGGGGGGGGGGGCGATGGGAGATGAGTTGATTTTTGTTTTCTGCTACAATGGCTTATTTAAAAATAAAAGTATGTGAGTATGTGTCTTTTTTCACTTATTTCAGAGAAGGAGCTCCCCCTCACCCCGTTTGATTAATGAACTTCAGAGTTATCTGAGTAATTTGGTAATATTTTCAAAAATATTACTAAATTATTTTTTTTCCTCAAAACTAAATTTCTTTTGGTCCAAAGTTATTCACGAGTTATTCACTTCATTAATTCTTTAAAGAAATTTTCGTATACTTTTAAATTTAACATTATTTTTAGAATTTATTTATAATATTTATAACTATTGTAAAATCAAAATGGATCATTCTTTACAGATTTTTCGCTCATATTTTATTATTATTTTTTATGATTTTTTTTTCATAGGGTGCCTGAGGTCAATATCTTTTATAGTGCGTTTGAAGTTTTTCGATTTTAATTACAGTTTTCTTTTTCTTTTCTTTCTTTCTTTCTTTTTTTTTTCTTTTTTTTTATGCGGATACTTTCACTTTTGGAACCAAGTAGAACTGGTTCTGAAAGAGAAACTGTCGTATATAAAAGAACTGTAACCAAGTACAGACGCACTATAAAAAATATCAACCTTAGGTGTCCTATGAAAAAAAAAAATTTATAAATGAAATAAAATATTAAAATACGAGTAATAAATCTGAAAAGATTTCCCCCCATAGGATAAATCCATAGGATCCCCCCACAAAATTCTTTATTTCTCTTATGAACTGGAAATTTCTGAATTAAAATGGAGGCCAAATAGACAACCCCGCTTGCTTCTCACGGAAAATATTTTTAACCTTATGCCAACATTTCACCAATATTCAGTTAAACAATGCTAAGCAGTATTGGCTGCATATTTTCCGAATATAAATAACCCACCATTTATCCAAATGATTTATATTTTTTAATTGCAAACTCGCTGCTATATGAGTAAGTAAATGGAAATATTTCATAGCTTAGAATAAGAATTTTATTGATATTTGGAAATCGATATGCAAGAAATAGTTCCAATCTTATACCAACATATAACCAATATTCAGTAAGCATATTAGAAAGTATTGGCTGTATATTTCTTAACATAAACAACACAATACTTATGTAAAACTGTGTAAAAGTGGCATATTCATTTTCTGACTTTTTTTCTTATTGTCTATATGTTTCAGTTTGTCTAACATTGTAACTTGCATCATTTTTACAGGAAATTTCAATCCAGTAAAGCAATTTTAGATTGTCAAAAAACAAAGAAAAAATAGTTTTAAAAATTAAATAGGAAGAGAAAGAACATGAATTAAATATGAATAAGCAATTTTTTTTTTAAGTATTTAAGTATTGGCTGCATATTTTCTGAACATAAACAACGCAATATTTATGCAATACTGACATTACTTTTTTTTTTTTTATCTTATTGCCTACGTATTTCACTCAGTCACGTTACATTGTAACTTGCATCATTTTTCCAGGAAATTTCAATTCGGTAAAGCAATTTTCGATTGTCACAAAACAAAGAGAAAAAAGTTTAAAAAAATTAAATAAGAAGAGAAAGAACATGAATTAAACATGAATAAAGTACTTTTGTCCCGTTTGATTTCATTTGTTAATTTGTTAATTATACAGAACATTCTGAAAGTTCTGTTGTTCTAGGAAGCAGGTAATTAACTTCTAGACCTTTTTAGAGTGGCATATAATTATCTAATATATCGTTAAAATCAAGGTGCAAGTATATCGCTCGCTTATTATTTAAGAATATTTCGAAATTTATTGATTGTTAGTGAAGGTATTCATTTTCAAAACAACGCGTAAAAATTGTCCATTGAAAAAAAATGTATATATGTATTTATCTAACAATAGTAAAAGAAATTCCACCTTGTCTTGCAAATGAAAGATTGTTATCTAATGTTATGTCAAAAGAAATGCATTGTGTCAAATTAATTTGTATTTTGTTAGGCAATTCTGCTGTCCGTCATTTCGCCTAAGAAAAACCTGCTTATAGATCATGGAGAAATTTTCACCCAGAATGTCAAGGATGAAAAATCTTTGTTTATGGATTAAAAATTAATTTTTTATTGCATTCGTTTTCCTGTTTCCACGGTCCACATGATTAGATTAAAGGTTCAAAGCTTTCAGATTTGTCTTTAGAATTTTATTCTTTTTTTAAGTTCAATAAAAGAGCAACAATATGTCAGAAATATTTCAATTGCCGCAATTAAAATTTGAGGCAAATTAGGTGAGTCGCATAATGACACGATTTTTTAAAAATCGAAACAATGACTTGTCTGAATTCCTTATTATTTTTAAATTAAAGGCCGAATCACATTTTATTGTCAACTTGTCCTTTTATTTTATGCTGAAATTTGACAGTTTAATAAGACTGATTTTTTCATAGCGTTTTCTGCGTGCAATGAAAGTTGTTCTAGATAGACTTCCTGCCAGCATCAATACATTGGGAAACAAGTAATCGTATTAAAAATATGTCAAATTTCAATGTCTCTTCTTCTGAAAAACATATTTTATATCAGTGGGAAAGTTTTAATCAGAATATCAATGATGGAAATCCTTGTTCATGGAATAAAAATGATTTTTTTTATGATATTTGTTTTCGTGGTACAGTTAGTTCGATTAATATTTCAAAGACTTCACATTTTTCTTCAGAATTTGATTTGTGTGTCTTATATTTATTAATTGTCTGTTTTTTTCTTTTTATTCAATGATCGATAAAAGAGCAACAATGTGTTGGAATTATTTCAATTGCAGCAATTAAAATGCGAGGCAAATACAGGGATGTAGCTAGAAGGGAATAATAGGGGGGAGGTGTCAAAACGAGTAGAGGGGGGCTCATATTTTCTCTCTCTCTGATGGCAGAACGATAAATTAGTGCATTATCACACTATCGATACTATGTTTCTATTTAAACTGTTGTAATAACTTCATTTTATGCTAAAAAAAGAATATGATGATGAAGAATTCGAATGTATAGCTAAACGTCAATGTTAACACATCATGTAGCTTCATATGTGCAAATAAGATGAGCGAGTGTTGAAACGCTTATTTTAGTTACAATATAGTATTTCTGCAAAACTGTGAAAGGGCCTCAAAGCAAAACTATTACATGCGTTTACATGTAATAGTTGTAAATACATACATGCGTTGTAAATACATAATAGTAAGTTGTAAATACATACATGCGTTGTAAATACATAATAGTAAGTTGTAAATACATAATAGTTGTAAATACATAATAAGTTGTAAATACATAATAGTTGTAAATACATACATGCGTTGCATGTACTACGTACATGCATTAGATTTTTGAAAAGAATTTCATTTGGATTTTTGAAAAGAATTTCATTTGGATTTTCGGAAAAGAAATTCATTTCGTGACCTTGGAATGTTTTCCAGGGGAGGTTCAAAAGTGTTTAGGGGGGGGGGGGGTCAGTCCCCCTAGAATTCCCTTAGCTACGATACTGGGAAAATAAGATTTTTTAAATAAAAAATTAAGTAAGCTGAGACGATATTTTTTAATTGAAACAATGACATGAATAAATCCTTCACCAGTTATCATCCTCATTTGCGATACGAACCTTGTAATCTTTTTTTTCACTGATCGACTTGAGATTTTTTTTCACTGTCTTTATTACTGAATATAGATTTTATATCCAGACAGTTAATGATAAACTATCATCCGAAATCTTGTCATTATTTGGATAAAATTCTTGGAGCACTGCGTTCTGCGCAACCGTCCGAGGTCCTATTCCTTTCTTTTAAACACTGGCCGCTTTCTTTTAAAGATTGACTAGTTTCATTAAATTAAAGACACCGAATAGGCCGGGACTCTGAATATGTTGGACGAGCTTAGTATCTAAATGTTTGTAAAAATTAGGTAAAAATTTATCAACAAGTATAATAAAACCTTTGAAGCAGTTCTTCCTTGTAGAATCGCATCGTGAAAATATAGATCCATTTATATCACTTTTCGAGAATTATGCATTTATAGATTTTGCATGACTGTTATCATATATCAATCCCAAAAGTCTGGAGATTTAATATAGACTAATCCCAAAAATTCCCGGGCTAGACAGCGACATAGACATTCATGAGAATTGTGATGGCCGATACAAATTACTTTTTGGGTCTTTTTTTTATATCTTATGTTTGCATAATAATAATACGAAATCGTTTACTCATGGGGCTCTCTTTCTGCCCAGTACAATTGTTCTACCCCCTCTTACCCTCTGTGCGCGTAAGCTCATTGCTTTTACAAAAGAATGGCTGACATTTTATTAATCGAATTTTAAATAAACTTTCATTATGTCAACACTGACATATAAAAAATTAAGTAAAACTGCGGTGTTACTATCCATTAAGAACTGAGACCTACAGTGCCCAAACCTATCCAAACTTACAGGGACCTGAGGTACTTACTACACAGTATATGTCCCGGTTAGATGGTCAGCCTAACGCTGGACGCCCAGTGTTTAATTTCCAATCAAGCTCGTCACTCATATCATCGACTCCGAAAGGAGGAAATGCTAGGTGAGCACCACCCAGACAGGAGTTGAACTCTGAACCTACTCAGGACCCTGACGAAGACTTTTTATTGGTGGGGGAGAGAACTTAAAATTGCTAAGTCAAAATTCAGTATTTGCCAACTGAATGAAAAGCAAACATAAATAGTTCTCGGTATTCAGTGGCGTAGCCACCTACTGTCATGTTTTTTGGCGCCCGGGGCCAGCAAGAAATTTTGCGCCCCCACCCCAATATAGATATATAACAATTTCTCTATATTTGGCGCCCCTAGGCCTCGGCGCCCGGGGCGGACGCCCCCCTTGCCCCCCCTTAGCTACGCCACTGTCGGTATTTGCCTAGTTTTATAATTTTACCAAGTTATCACATTTAGAAAATGTAATATAGTTTTTATTTGTAAAATATTGGTTAAATATTGGTAAACTATTCTAGTTATATTGGTAATTTTCGTCAAATCTATCAGAAATAGAAAGTTTATTATAGTTTTTTATTAAAGTTTTTAACTAATAACTAATTTGCCAGTTCAGTTTGTAAATTCGCCAACTGTAACAGCATGTGCAAGCGTTTGGGGGGGGGGGGGGGACGTTTAAAATCTTCCATGGGATTAACATTAGTGAATGGGTGTTTTCGCGTGAGTGAAGTAGCATCAACTTCAAAAAGGTACAAAATGTATACCTATCTGTATTTGAAAATTCAAAGCAAAGTATTCAACCCGCTGACTATAGAAAAAAAATACTATATCTATACTATATAATCGACTTCCATTAGCACAAAATCCATATTGTTCCGTTTGTAGTGAAATTTCGTTATGATGGAAATTCATTTCGATAAATTACGATACTAACGCTAAACATTTCGTTATAACGAACATTTCGTTCTATTGAATTTCGCTGTAAAGAGGCGCGACTGTTTTCTGTAAAAAACATTGTATCTAAAGCAGCGAATTGCATTTGTGAAAGAACTATACTTTTCATGTTCCGATGTTCCAAGACAAAAACCGTAAGGAGAATAAAAAACAAAGGAAAAAAACTGACATACGGTAACCCTTTACGTCTATCTTGATAAACTCGGTTGAAAACAGAAAACGAAAAAAAAAAAAAAAAAAAAAAAAAAAATGTGTTAGTTCACCGGTATTCGCCATCTTTTTAAATGGCAGTGTTTTGCGTGTATGAGGGCAGAATGCAACCATTAAATTGAAGCCATTCTTTGTCTCTTTGCCAGCGCTAGAATGATGTATACGGGCGTATTTCTTAATATAGTGACTTTACTGTTGTCTCGATGCATTGTTAAAATGATTTTGGCCATGGACCAAACCTACAACAGTAGCTTTCCACTTTTATCTAATAATGCATTCAAAAATCTGCTGAAAGGGCTGGAATTTCTGGTCTGGTTATAAAAATAGCACTTTTTACAGATTCTTCCCATTGCTCAGTGTCAGTTCGTTTCACATTTTTTCGCTTTCTTTTTTTCTTTATTTGCACTTTCTTATGAAATCATTAGTCATTGTGAAAACTAAGAAAATTTGATCAACGATTTAAAAAAATGACTTATTTCGAGGTGCAAAAGTCTTAGCATGATATTTTTAAACAGTGGTATGCTAGCTTATTCTATACATGAGTTTTTAAGTGCTCTTGTACCCTTTAACATAAAAAAATACACTTTTCATGTATCAATTATTTTTAAAGGGGAACGAATTTTTACGTTTAAGGCTTTTCTTAAAATTAAAGAAGAAATTGACTTATTTTTACGTCTTTAAATGATATTTTAAGTTAATTTTGTTCTAGCTTACTCTATGCTTAAGCTTGTAGTCTGGACAAAGTAAAAATAGGCAGAAAATATCACATTTTCTGTACTAAAACATTTGCCTTGTATAATCGAAAACTATCTGCCAATTAATGAAGCAAGAATAATAGTTCAAAATTAGTGGTGTTCAAAAGCTTTTAGTAACGACGTAAGCGAACACATTTTCCTCGAGCGGGTCTCGTCAAAAACCATTAAAGGTAACTGACACTGAAACTGAAAAAATTATAATCTTTTAAATAATTATTAAAGAAGTATAATCTTGTAATAAATGAAAGTGAAGTACATTTTTAATAAATTTTCAGTAATTACTTAATGTATATATATTTAGTTTTATGTCATGTTTTAGACTGTCAGTCAGCAGTAAATGACGCAGTCTAAACGGAAAGTTCACTGTTAGTCACCGGTGTCTGATGTGACACTCAACGTGTTAATGTTAAAAAAAATTACTCCTAATCTTATCTATTTTAAAAGGAAATGTAATATAGACATTTAAGACAGTATTTTTTTTTTTTTTTTTTTTTTTTTTTTGACATAGTTTGAAGCATTATCATAATATAATTTTAAACAGTGGCATACTGATAGTAAAACTTAAAAACTCAAAACGAATTTAGAGCGGATTGACACATTGACCTTGCGTTAAAATAATCAAAAATAAACATCTATTTACTAAAAAGGTGCTTAAAATTTTATTAGATATTCCCTTACAAATAAAATGGTTTTAAAAATCATATGTGAAGACAGAAAGATATTACATGAATCCTGAGAAATTTCGATCGCAAATGCGATCACTTTTAAGGGATAATCTGCAGGTGAACAATCCCTTCACACATGGTATGTCCTTGGACAGGATTGTCCAGGTATATCCCAAGTACATATCTTCAACAATCTCTTCAAGGATACTCTCAAGGGAAACTATCTCATGAAAATGATCGTGTTTGAGTTCGAAAGATCTCCGTGTATATAATAATTTAAATAAAAACAAAATTTAACTTCAATTTAATTTAAATGCTTTAAGTGATAAATTAAAATAACATAAAAAGATTATAGCTTAACATGTTTCATTGCTCTTACGGCAACATTTTCAAAAGCAAATACATGATAAAAAGAAATTTCTCGAAATAAACAGAAAAACACCAATCACGTTGGAGATCGTTGGTCCAATCAAGAAGGAAAAGCAATTTTTCATCTTCGTTTGACCAAAGATATAAAAGTAAAACTTAATCAAAAGTGGGGGATATAATATATCCCACAGCTTTTCAAGGGCTTAACTCTTGACATGCAGCTAATACGAAAGTGTGTCTTTTTTAATAAATCTGAAAACTTTATTTAAATGCGTTATTTATACTTTCCACATTGTAAAAAATCTGTTGCCAGCAGTTTTTACGTAAAAATCGCAGTAAAATTAGTTGTAAATTTTATCGCATATTTTCCTTTATTTCAACGGTTATAATTAAAGTAAATTTCACAGCCATTTGCGGATCATCATAGTCATCAGTATTTCTGAAAAATATTTCTTCCTTTTTTATTCCTAAAAAACACTGATTAAATAAATAAATAACTTCTATTGAAAAATAATGGTGACCATTATCCTGAGCAATCGGCAACTCAGTATAAGAATAAAAATAAAATCTGATGTAAATAATATTGCAGATTTTCAGGCATTTTACTGCACAGTATAAATTTAACAGATAGTGTACCGCAAAAGGTATTGTAGTAAATTCGGTATTTTTTACAGGAATTTTGCAGGTGAAGTTTCAAATCCTTAAGTATTTTTTACGGAGATTTTCTTGCTAAAATCACATAATTTTTTTTTTCAATTCTTTTACGCAGAGTATACTGTTAAAATTACAACACTTATTGTGGTAATTTATACGGAAATATTGCTGTTAAAATTACTTCATTTATTTTTCTCAGTCCTGAGACAAAAATTACGAGAAACCCCAAAAGCCAGTTTAAAATTACTATATAACATCTCAAAAGATGTACAATTCGATATATCGGTGCTAATAATATGTACGCATTTATTAAAAAGGTCTAGAAGTAATTAAAACAATTATAAAAACACTTAAATTAATTTAAAGAATATTATTTAGTATCATATACAGGTGACATCAGGACTAGGGAGGTTATTGTGATAATTTGTATAGAAATATGGCCATTAAAATTACAGAACTTTTGGAAGTAATTTGGACGGAAAAATGGTCTGTGAAATTTACTTTAATTACAACCGTTGAAATAACGGATAATATGTGATAACATTTACAACTATTTTTACTGCGGTTTTTACGTTAAAACTGCTAACTACATTGCTGCCGGTAGTTTTTGCTCTAAATTTAAGGTTTTTTTTTTTTTTTTTTTTTTTACAGTGCATGTAAAAATGCCTTTTTGTGTTGTTAGTGGACAAACTAAAAAATGTACATTAAGATGTAAAAAATTCTATTAAAGTTTTCAATAATAAAAAATGGTTTTGACCTATATCCTGAAATCCGGGAAGCCCAGGTTGGATCCCCTAGTAAATATAATAGAGTTGCAGGTTAAGTGGGGTAATGTTATTTTGCCCTACCACCAAGTTGGCTTGTTTTTCCAGTCTCTTTTTCACACCATTTAAGTGAGAGTAAGTCAAAGAAACCCTCTCTGAATTTTCTAAATACAATTTTAAAAGCACTCTCAGATTTTAGAATCCTATTGCTCTCAAACATTCCTTGTCTCAACGTCAATTTTTATATTCTTAGCGAATTTTAGAAAATAGACTCTTTATACCCCAAATTATGAATTCATTAAAATTACATTTTTTAAAGCATTTTTCGAAAATTTTTGAAGCTACATGAGAATAATATACGCACAATCATTTAATAAATGTTAGAAGGATACTGCCAATTAAAATTAATTAAATTTGCATCTATAGATATTTTGTCCATTATTTCTAATTTCGCGAAAATTTCATCTTCTAAAGGATTTTTCGTAAATTTTTGAAACTGCATTAAAAGATGATACGCACAATCATTCAATAAATTTTAGAAGAGTTTTGCCAATTAAAATTAATTAAATTTGTATTTATAGGTATTTTGTCCAATATTCATAACTTCACTCCAATATATTTTTTTAAATATTTTTTTTTAGTATTCTATAGAATTAGAAAATGTACAAGTACAGTAGAAATGTAGGAATAATTTCTAACTGACAATTTTCACCCACAATCTTTTAAGGTTAAGAAAGCTCAAGAGATGAAAATCCTTTTAAATATATTTCTGTTTTGTTCAAGCAATAACGTTTTTGGAATAAGATAAAGTAAAGTATCTATAACTCATTCTAAACTGTATTACTATTAATCGACGTATTAAATAAATTTTTTAACAAGTTACTTTAATAGTACTTAAAACACCGTTGGAGAATAATGGTTTAAAAATGTAATGTTTTCAGTTTTATGTGGCTTTCTACTATTTAAAAATTATAACTGTGGTTCTACTTATCCCTTTCAATATTGGATGCGGGAATTTGTTTAACCACGTTAACTTCTTGGGGCGAGCGACCGGTATAAGTGCAGTATAAGGTACCCATAATCCTTTAATATTCTCATCAGTAAAATTTTATTGTAATTTTTGCCTTATTTAATCCGAGCATTTTCCCAATTCATTTAGCTATATTAGTATATTTTGTGTCGGCCGATTATCTACTCGAGGGATATGGGCCCAGGTGGGATTGCCCTTCGTGGGGGTCCTTTCTAAGGGAACCTAACCTGTATTTAAGCAAGGTTCGAAGAAAACCACGAAAACTCCCAACGGTTAGGCCGACGGCCATGATTGGGTTCGAACCCAGCACCTGCCGTCTACCAGTTGAGAGGTCAGAACCTCTCGGCCACTGGTGGGGCCATATCATTTAGGAAAAATTTGTTTTTGAAAAACCGGTGATAAAAGATTACAAATTCTGTGAAAGACGCTCGGGTTAATCATACTAATTGCACTTTTTATTCACACCAATGCAGAGAAATATTAATAAAAGTAAGCGGATGCTTCACATATTGAGGGAAAAAAAAAAAAAAAAAAAAAAAAAAATAGAGCATTCAGTCGATAGAAGAAGAGAAATACTGCTCCCCATTTTTATCTTGGTAATCATTAATTTCCTTTTAAATAATTATTTCACAATTAAGAAATTTAAATGGTTTATGATAAATTATGACTAAACAGTCATAAAGTCAGTCATATAAAAACAGTCATATGCAAGTCTTTGTATTTGGGATCATAAAGTATGCAACAACTAATAATAAATTTTCCTCAATACCAATCTATAATTATTTGAAATATTAGGGGCTCTGCCATCTACGAGCTATTTTCACCATCAACCCCAACATAATTTGACGAGAACAGGAATAGGATTAAAGAAGAATTAAAAATACAATATATTTTTTAAGTGATAAAAATAAAATAAAATATTTACTATAATAAAGTAATTAAATATGGATGCTTCAGACAAAGTATACGATGTTATACAAATAAATACGAACACAATATAATATAAACTTTCCTTTCGATGTAAAAACTAGATCAAATTTAAGATAATAACTGAAAAACCTTCAACGGCATTTCAGGACCCCTGAAAATTGGGGGCCTAATGTCCTGTCTTTAATCAGGCACTGACACTTGCCCCGAATGCTACGGAAACAGGCTCTAACAATCGCACGGTCACCCGGGGCCCATACCCTGAGACCCAAATATCTTAAAGGCATAGAATTTTTCATAATTTCGTGTAAATTTCCTTTAAAAAAATCATAATTGTGAAAAAATGTTATGTTTGGTATATTAATATGGTGAAATGGCAAAAATATATCTTAATATGTGTTGTAAAGCAAATTTCAATAAATAATAGAAAAAAATATTTTAATTTCCTGTAACAGTTTTTTTAATTTTCCGGAATACTTAATTTTTTGCGTTGACACTTTTCGAATAAGTGTGTAATATGTTAAAAAACAAACAAACAAACGAAAAAAACATCAGTAAATCAACTTGTCTAAGGGGGCACCGAAACTTTTTAGTTAGTCCCGTCGCTGCGGGAATGTCCTATCATATGATTTTCTGATTTAACTTGGGAAAGAGGGTAATCAAAACTCAAAAATCATTTTTTAAAATTCAGATCTCGGCTAATGTATGTAATTTGTTTTACTTAAACACTATTATTAAACAGGACAAAAAGATAAGTTTTCAAATTAGTAGTAAATATGAGCTTGATTGCCCATTTATTGCCTGAACAAATTAAAATATTTTTATTCAGATCATTTAAAAATGAATAGCTGAAAAACAAAAAGCTAATTACCTCTTTTAAATAACAAGTACCGTGCAGTTTCTGTTGGGTTCAAAAAGCTCCAATCTACAACTGCAAGAATGTAAAAAACATACACCTTTAAAGGGTTATCTTTCGTAAACATCAGTAGCATAGCTTAAAGCTATTCAAAATATACTTATTAGAAGGGGAAAGCATTTCTTTTTTTGTGACAACCATCTTATTTCGGATTCCGGTGCGAGTGTACTTTTATATCTGATTGTGAATATTCAAAGGATAGTCACTTTTTTTTTTTTCTAATGCAGGAGAATGACATTCCAAAGAAGTCTTTTTCTAGCGAAAAATTAAAACTAATTTGGAAAACTAATGACAAACAATTTTTCAAATATTTTTTGACCGGAAAATTAATTACGACCGCTGAAATTTACGGCGACTGAGCAGCCAATATCAGTTGAAACCAGATATTTGAATCCGAAACAGGTGTCTTGATTTGAATGCAGAAAAGTCAGCTCTGCTACACACCCTCCCTCCTTTTCCAGAATCAAGCGCCAGTTCCACTTGGCGCACTAGATCTGTCAAATGTCATGTTTTGCAATTTAATGATAAAATGTATCTTTCCTGGGAGCTCGTTAAGTTACGCTGCTGCTGCCATCTATGGAGTACGATTCAGATTACTTTGAAATAATCCCGACACTTACAAAATAGTGGTTTTATTTTCTTCTAAAAAGTTGTATTGTAACAGTAACATTATAACTATAACGAATTTAAATACAATAAACATGCACCAGGTATTCAAATTAGCTTTCTATTTTTGTTTTCCTTTTTTACGCTCTAACGTTTGCTTTATTTATTTTTTCACTGAATGAAAAAAATAAATTTAAATTTTTATTTCATGAAACTGTAAATATTTTTTTTAGATTATGGCTATACTTATCAGTTTTAATCACAAAAAGCTCTTGAATTAATTTCTATATTATATAGAAACATTATTTTTCTTTAACATTTTTTATATAACATTCCGTGCAAAACCACGGACGTATATATGCAACTTCAAATGAAACGGAAATGGTTTTTTGTACCAGTAATAAAGAAGAGTAATATATTTGCCTTAATTAATTAAGACATTTAAATTGTTCAGAAAATAAAAATAACAGTTTTTAAAAAATTACTGCCAAGCAAATAAAATTTTTGTATGGAATGTATTCCTAAAAAGGTTAAAGCTTAAAATTAATAAACAAAGTTTTCAAATCTAATCAAAAAATAAGTTTTGAAGTTATTTATAAATTTTATTCTACTATTTACCAATATTTTTTTCGCCGTATTTATTTGGCAATGCATGCAATTCAATAAGGATAAGGAAATACCTGAGTTTCTCAAAAGCTTATTGTGTATTTATATCAAACAGAGTTTTCACTTATGCATTATTACGCAACATTTATTAAGCTCTTTGTTGATGTTAAAATATATCTTCCTACGGAAAATATTTCCTAAGTAAATATGCGTTATGACATTATGAGACCTCTTTGCTTTTTCTTCTTGGAAATACTTTGATCAAAGTTTTAAATGCGTATATCATTACTAGATGGCGCCACTAGATAATTGAAACAATAGATTGTTATTGCGATCTTTCTGTTTGAAGTTTGAAGAGCATGGCGGTAGCACTTCGGTTATGATTTGTTTACAAATACTGATAGTTAAATTTAAACGTCATCCATTAGTAAATAATACGTAGAAATTTACATGAGCAAGGCCTTGGGTTTAAAATAGAAAAAATGAAAAATATGTTAGCGATTATGATCTTTGATTGCAGTTTGTTTTTACAAAATATTATTTTTCAAATATTCGATGTTGGCTGAGGTGATTATTTTAACAGTATAATATTACCAAAACTATAAATAGCCATAACATTTCTTTCCTTATTATAAGTAAATGAACAATATGCTTTCTTTAGATTACTATTAATTTTTATGTTTCAATCCTTGTTTTGATTGTTATATATTAAAAGTTACTACCTTGATTATATCATTAACTTTACTTATATATCTTTTCAGGCAAAATGGTCGATACAGTGACTCCTCAACAGTTGTCATGTATAGCATCCTTAAGCGGATTTTCAGCAAGTAGTAATGCTCTTCACATGATTCAACAACAAGCAGCCCATGCTGAAGCTTTACATCATGCTCGTTTGGCTCATCAGTTTTCAAAGGACTCGAATCATTTTGTAGAAGGTGCTTGGCAGCCCCACTTAGAACATAACAGTACAGGGAATCTTTCTCAACAACTGCAAAACAATAATGAGAGTGTCTTTGAATCCATTCGAAATAAAATGATGAATAGTGTGTCACGGATGACTACTGTACCTCCTAACAGCGTCATTCCAAATCATCAGGTATTTCATTAATTTTTTTTCCTCCTAGCAAAAATATTTTTTCAAGTGGACATATAGTCAACTTATTGTACTAACTTTATATCTGCTTGTGTCAAAAAACACGTTTTAAAGTTTTACAGACTTTTTTTCTTAGGATTCTGTTTTTGTGAATTTGTGATCAGTTTTTTAGATTTGTGAAAAATCTAGTCATAATATTATGAATATTCAGATTCTTTCTTGTTTATACATTTTTAAGAAGATATTGGTATGCAAAATACATATTTTTCTTAATACATGTAAAAGTGACAGGTCAGAATTTACTTTTAAATGATTAAATTTGTGAAAGGTTGAGTTTAAAGATGGAAAAGTTTTCTGAAAAGCCTATTTTTAGAGCAAAGAATTATGTGAAGAGTCCTGTTTTAAGATGAAAAGTTTTGTGAAGGGTTATGTTTTGAAATGAAAATTTTTGTGAAGAATCCAATTTCTTCCTAAACAGATCCCTGTTTTAATTATTATATTTATTTTACATGACATTTTAAAAGTTGTTAAATATATTTCAGGGCCTCGCAAAGACTTTTTATTGGTGGGGGAGAGAACTTAAAATTGCCAAGTCAAAATTCAGTATTTGCCGACTAGTTTTATAATTTTGCCAAGTTATCACAATTAGAAAATGTAATATAGGTTGTATTTGTAAAATGCTTAATAATTTTTTTAATTATATTGGTAACTTTCGTCAAGTCTATCAGAAATAGAAAGTGTATTATAGTTTTTTATTAAAGTTTTGAATTAATTTGCCAGTTATGTTTGTCAATTTGCCAACTGTAACAGCATGTGCAAACGTTTGGGGGGAGGCTCCCCCCTATTCCCCCCCTTAGTGAAGCCCCTGTATATTATTAAACATCTGTGACTGTTTTAATCTAAAAATTATGAAGTAATCGTAAACCGAAAATTTTTAAAATGTGTCATTTTGCACAAGCAGAAATAGAAGAGTCGAGAAACCAAAAAAAAAAAAGGACGTTCTTCACAAACAGAAAGGGAAAAAATATTTCTATTGATACAACCAAATTATTTTTTTAATTAAAATGTATTGAGAAATATTTCAAAATGTAATTTCAGTATTATCCAATTTAAATTTGATTGTCTGAAGATTTGTTTGGAGTAAGAAAAAGCAAAATATTATAAAACTGCTTTGTTTTAATGACAGATAGCAAATTATGTTTCTGATTCATTCATATTAATCTCTCAAAAATAACAATTTTTGTTTTGTGTCACTTTAAGTAAGTGTAAAATTAAGTTTGGTACTATAGTCAATTCTATGAAATCTGCAAATATCTATTATCCACACTACATGTTGGAATGTAAACAATGAAAATTTCAGTTAATATTTAAGCTCATAAATGAAACTAAACGATGTGTTTTTTTTTTCCCATGAATTATTAATTTTCTTGTGAAATAAATTGCAATTTTAAAAAATCATTCATTTTATATCCTGCATTCAAAACTAATAATTTCTTTCAGAAAATGCAAATCATACAAAAATTGGATGCTAGATCATCAGTGAATTTTCTTATAAAAGAATTTACCATAAATCAAAGAAGTGTTGAATAAAATATATCATACTGAAAGTAATTCAAATGTAGTAATAAAAATATTTAAATATGAATTGAATGGGATATAAATATTTAAATTTTCTTCAGCAACTAAATTTTATCTTAGGAAGAAAATTGTGAAAGTTTAATAGACAGCCGAATATTAACTACAAGCCAAAACTTACTGTGTTGTGATAATGTATTTAAAAAAAAAAAAAAATGAATAAATCACTAAGATTTTATTTTGTATCTAATTTACTTTTTCTTTAAATTAATTTTCTTATAAATATAATAAACCAATTTTGCATTATATTTTCATTTTCTATTGTAATTTTTATGTGGCTGTTCCTAATTTATAGTCAGACATTAAAAATAAAGCAAAGACAAAGGGATGATCTATAATTTACAAAATCCTTATTTTCTAACTGTGTTGATTTCACAGAATTGATTCACTCTAGAAAACACACACATACAGAAAAAAAAAAAAAAAAAAGGCAAAGGTGTTAGTTTCTAAAAAAATCACTTGCTCAGCAGAAAATGTATTTAATAACACTAATTTTTAAATTTAGATACAATTCTGTAACATTATTTTCACTAGTTATGGAGTGCATTCCACTACTTTAAAAACAGGTAGGTGCATTTCATCTATTTTAAATATTGCAGGGTTTTTTTTTTGTTAATACACATTACTCTTAAATAATAGGCTAGCAGAAACTAAAAATTTAAGTATCTGCTCTTGTAATGTGTGGATGAATGTACAAAGACCCTTTGCAAAGTCTTAAGTTAGTCATTGCTTCTTCCAATGTAACAATGATTATTCAAAGTTTCATTGTTAATTTAGATGTGTATTTTCTTTTCAATATAGATATAAATTTTCAAAGATATTTTACGAAAAGCTAAGTTAGATATTTGCCCTGTAGACTGAACGAAGAAAGTTTTATGAAATATTAAGCTTTGTTTTGTTTTTCATTATGAATTACGATGGCTGACTAGTATAATCAATTTGAATTTAAGCTACTCTTTTTCATAATGATTATAACCTGAAAGTTTCTAAAGCATTGTTGTAACCCATTTCAATTTTGAGATATGTTTTCAAAAAAACTGCATAAGTTGATAATTAAATTTTTATTCATTTTGCTATCAAATAAAAAGTAGACTTTGAAATCTGCAAATGCCTAAAATCCACACATCATTACAGATATAAATAATGAAACTTACAGTTAAGATGTAGATAAAAAATTCAGTTTTTTTAAAAATAATTTTTATAACATTCTATACACATTTTAATGCAGAATTCTGGTTGATATGCCTAAATTTATAAATTTATTAAAAAAAAAAAAAAAAAGAAAAAAAAAAGAAAAATCAAGATAGCACTGACATTAGTGGCAATCATGATATTTTTATTGAATACATTTATGTACATGAATACATTAAGCTTTCTTTGTTTATTAAACCTGGTAAACATAAAATAAAACCTCTTAATTTTAAAGTTTTTATGTACATTATTAGTACATCTCTATGAGGTTATATATTATTAAATTATTTACTTGACCTTTATTTTTTTTAAAATAATCATTGTTTTAATTTTTATTATATTACTTTATTGTAAGCATTCGTTATATTTTTGAATGTATTATTATGTGCAAATTACTTTTTTAAAATTATAAACAAAACTATGAGCAGAAATCTGCAAAATTCGCCAAATTCTGGCTTTACTGTATGGATTTGAGGGAGTCTACTGTTCTACATATAAATTATCACAGTTTACACTAAGTGATTATGTTGTTAATTGATTTTTCAAAGTGAAGTATCTCTTCCATTCTCATAGAAGGCCTGACCAGTGGCTGAGAGGTTCTGACCTCTCAACTGGTAGATGGCAGGTGCTGGGTTCGAACCCAATCATGGCCGACGGCCTAACCGTTTGGAATTTTCATGGTTTTCTCCGAACCTTGTGTAAATACGGGTTAGGTTCCCTTAGAAAGACACCCCGCTCCCAGGGCCTATATCCCTAGAGTAGATAATCGGCCGACACAAAATAAACCAAACCAAACCGTTCTCATAGAAAGTTAATGTTATGCTGTACATCTTATGATTGTAAGATGCTGTGTTTACCACTAAAACGATGTAATCATTTAAAATTTTAAAGGAGAAGAAAGGTATTATTGAATAAAAGCATTGCCTTTAATTATTATTAAAAAAACTGAGAAATTTTTTAATACAAAATTTCTTTTACACTCTTTGTATTTGTACAATTCTTTCATAATACTTTTTATATATTTTATTAAAATATTCTTATGCACATACTCATGGTTGCTCAAATTTATAGTGAAGTTATCCTGTGCTCTGCTGCATTATCTTCATATAATGAAGCAAGTTCATTGGTGCAGGGACGTAGCTTTAGGGGGGGGAGGGGGGGGAGCCTCCCCTCCCAATATGTTCAAGTAGTAGGGCGCCAAAGAAGGTTTGAGGGCGCCGTCAGGCGCCCGGAAAAAGGCTTTGTTAATAGTAACAAGTAATTATAAAATAACTTAATTTTAAATGTAAAATTACAAAGTAACTTATTATTCACTTACAAAACATGAAAAAGGCACTTAATTTTAGATTTGTTACTACCTCTATTCCCCTACTCCTATCCCGAAGAAAATCTATGCATCCGAAATAAAAAAAATTCAAAAACAGACTTGTAATGAATTCCAGGATAGATGTACAATTATTTCCTTCTTATAGTAGTTGTTGGTCACTCTTAGAAATAGATAGAAAGGGAAAAGAAGTGTGGAAACGACTGTAGTGCATTTGAATACTTCTATAATATGTTTTAGTAGTAGGGCGCCACAGAAGAGGCTCAGTCCGGCACCTAAAAAAGAGGGTTTCAAAAAGGGCGCCATGGAAGGTTTAAAGGCGCTGTTAGGCACCTAAAATTTTTATTATTAATGTGGCATTCTTTGATTATTTTTTACACACACACACACACACAAAAAGAAAAAATAATGAAATAACAGTAACGTGATTTGGAATTAATATTATTGTAAATTTATAAGAAAATAATTTATGGTTTCAAAAAAATATAGGAGATCCATTACATTTGAGACATTTTATGATTACTACCAGGCGCTATCCCTAGTGCAAAAACAAGAACACATTCCGGAAATGGACATTGTTCGATCACTACATGTAATTTGATCTTTCGGAGAAAAGCTCTCTCCTTATTCCAGTCCAAGGTTGGTGGCCCTCGACAGGGTCATCTGACCCCTGACCTTAACTATTTTAACTCTCTTCTTATGTCCTTCCTTGTGTGAAGTTTGATAATTTCCGAACGTCACCTACATGTGTCTTTGTTGTCCACTATCTAGTGTTGTCAGATTGCACTGAAACTAAAAAGGCGACTTTTCAAAACTAGCGATTTTTTCGTTCAATTTTTAAAATAAAAATAAAAAGCTGTCTTTCGTAGTCGTCCAGAGAGAAGAAATTCAGTCGAGAGTGATGTCTGAAATAAAAAATAAAAAAACAAAAAACTAGGATCTTACTACAGAGAACAAAACACAAAAAGAAGTTATGAAGCGGAGAAATGATGCAAATTTATGAAAAAATGGATGAAAAACGATGATGCAGTCGAAGGTAAAAAATGTACATATTTACCTTTAGTTAAGCATGTTCTTAAAGTACAATGTTTATATTTCTGACGCAATTGTGAGTTCATTCATTATCATTGCTATTATTAGTGGAAAAAAATCGAATAGCATTCTCAGTTTTCCGGTAAATTTAAGTTTTAATGATTTTTATTATTTATTTCCTAAACAGATAGCTATTTTTTGATTAATGGTGATTTCTGAGACAGTTAAATTATTAATAATCGATCTAGTTTTAATCCAGGACTGGGCAGGAATGAAGCTTCCCCCAAAATTAAAAGAAATATATGTTTAAGGGTGTGCTCGAAAACATGCTTTTCCACCTTCAACGCCTCGAAATTTTCAGATAGAATTTCAGACTCATTTTTAAAAGTAGAAACATGAAACTTTTTGGAGTGATTTTCGAAGAGATGTACAAGGTGCCGCATGATCTTATTTTTCGCTCCATTTATTAGAATTTGATTGATAAACAATCATTGCTTCAGTATGGCCCTTCTTTCGTCTCCAGCTCTTCCGCTTCGGAAAATTCGGTTCACAATGCCCACTTTGACAGCATTTTTCACACTATTTTCTGCCTTTATCAAAATATCGAGCTTTACGGCACCTTGTATAATTTCTGAATAAGAGATTCTGTCAGTCTGACGCATTTGAGAGCAAAGATGAATTCAAAATTAAATGCGAAAATAAGCAGTTTGGATCGGAATACACTCTTACTTGCAAATGTTTTTCGAAAAAGCAATCAAACATAGTAAGATGCAATCGAATAGAACCAAACAAATATTCAATTTTACAAGGGTTTTTTTTTTTTTTAGGTTTTTGGTATCCACATATTGCATTTTCACAGATTTTATTGTATAAAATACTGTATTTAAAATTGTATACATTGTTACTGATCAAGTGGCACTGATTCCATTCTTGCAAGAGTTACTGATCAAGTGGTTAAAAAAAAAAAAAAAAAAAAAAAATCAAAAATGTTTTCAACTGAGCAATAGATATTTTTTTTGGCTCTACTTTTGTTTTATAATATAATTCCTAAATATAATTTTTTTTATGTTTTATCAATTGTATATATACAATTCAAGTTATTGTCACTCTTCTGATGGGTCCTTTTTCTGCCTTGCGGTGGACATTACAGCTTAAATTTGATTTATCTGAAATATAACAATTTTCAATTAACTCTATAAACATCACGATGTACCGACGTGCAAAGTGAAATCTTCTATCTGAAATTCCAAAATATATGTGTAATGTCTTTATTGTAAATCAAGATTGAAATGTTCTATGCATCTGAGTTTTTTGCGTCACTAATTGCTATTGTGATAAATTACTTTTGACGAAATTTAATGATATTCGGTATTCAGCATACTATTGCTAAATTGAACATGTTGCTTAAGGGGTTAAATAAGTTTTTATTCTAGTGATTGTATAAAGGGATTTGGAAATAATTGATTTTTGCTTTTAAAGTAGCCATTGACAAAAGAGAAAATTAAATTTACTTTGAACGAGTGTCTTTTAATGTTAAAAAGTGACAGGAAAAAAAAGTATTCGTTAATGTACTGTATAATTAATAGAATAATCGTGCGACCGATTTAAAAAACGCACAATTGAAAAAAATAACTACTTTAAAGTTTTGTGTTATAATTGCAGTACGATACAGATTATTTTTTACTTATATGTATTTACTGGGAAACTAAGATAATAAAAGGGAAAACATGTTATTCCATCTTACAGAAACTGGAATATTCAGTATACAGTAGAACCCCACTAATTCGGACCGCGTTAATCCGGAACTCCGGATCGGTTTGGTCATTTTTTTTTCAAGTTTGAGAAGCAATTGGCTAATTTCCATAACATTAACTTGTTCCATCGTCGTATTCTGAATTAAAAATACTTTTTTCTGAAATCTGTTCGGAAGAATTAAGCAAAGTAAACATTTTTACTGTCTGTAAATATTCAATAAGTTTGACATAATGGTGATTTTGTGTACGTATGTTTTATTTCATTTCATTATTTTCTAATTCTCCGGATAATCCTGATTCGGTCCGGTCCCAATTAATCCGAATTATCGGGGTTTTACTGTATTTGGTATATAGACCACTGTTACTTCCTTGAAAAGGGGTCGAATGTTCATCGATATATTTAACATTCCTTTTTTATATTGGTAGGAGTGATAGTAGTGGGCTCGATCTCGGAGGATCTCACCAGAAAAAATTGAAGGCTAAATTCAATTATAATGACCAGCAAGTTTTGGGCGGGAGCTGCAACTTTGAAACCACTATAACTTTCTTGTAATTAACTTTGCGTTCTATATTTTTACTTTTCTTTCAAATACAATTGTTCTTATCATGTCAGGAAAATGAATTTAAGGATCCAGGATTCGAATTTTCTTCAATCATTCTACATTGCCTTTTTAGACCTTGAAAAAACAAGAGCTGGGCGAGATTTTTATCAGCACATGTGCATGCATGCTTAAAATGGAAATTTAACCTGGCTGCATCACTTATATCACCTAAATAGATGCCATTGCCATGAATAAATAACTAAAGGTAAAAAGTAGCATAATTACCCCCCCCCCCCTCTCCTAAACAATGTGCAAATAATTCAAGGGCGGCACAGCATTAAAAGGCGCCAAATTTTGGGTCTTCCCCCCCCCCAATAAAAATTTCAAGCTACGCCCCTGCATTGGTGTCTGCTTACTACATACAATTGTTATTTAATCTTATTATTTGTGTGTGTGTGTGTGTGTGCTTATTACCTTTTTATTATTAACATCCATGCACACTTACATCACTGATGCATCATACACTAATTAGATTTGTAAAACTCAGTTCAATCAGTATTTTTACCCTTTTCTCATTTTTTATTGTAAACTCTCACACATGCATATTTGATACCTAATCTCATATAAATGCAACCTGACGATATATCATAATTGTAGAACAATACTTGTTTTTTTTTTTTTTGTTTTTTGTTTTTTTTTTGTAACTTTTTATATCTAATTAATGCAGGAGTGGATCCATTCTTCAGATTACAAAAGAATCATCATGTCTCTTTTAAGAAAGGGTAGGGGAGCTTAGTTACATTATGAAACATTTGTTTTACTAATTCTAAAGAAATTTATATCATTCAGGGTCTTGGGCATCATCAGATTCCCCTTGCCCTCTGTTTAAAAAAGAGCAGGACCCTGCTGTTAGGAAAATTGCACATTTTGATTCTTAAGGAATCAAAAGTAGAAGATTTTTAAAAGCACTCATAATTATTTAAAATTTCCTCTCTCTCTCTCTCTCTCTCTCTCTCTTTTTTTTTTCTGTGTGTGTGTGTGTGTGTGTATGTGGGGGGGGGGGGGGGGGCTGGGTCCTTGGTTACATGTCTTAATGAAGTATTTATTAAAATATTCAATATGTACTTATAGCATATTGTATAAAAATTTATATTATTCAGGGTCTTGGACATGATCAGACCTCCCCCCCCCCCCCACACACACACATTTAAAAACGAATTGAGGTGCTACTGGTGGTTTTTTTCTTGAGATTCTGTTCTATTTTGATTCTTCTACTTTTGATTTCTTAAAGCTCCTTTAATTATTTAAAAGACAAGTTGCTATTTTCAATACAAGATAAAAAGTTAGTTTTTACTTTACAAACATTTTTTTTATACAAAAGACACCATTTTTTTAACCAAAGACCATAAATGGTGCTTCTTTTTGCATAAAGGATCAAAAGGTTAACCAAAAGTCAATGGTGTTGCACTCCCCTAAAACTGTCTGGGTAAAATTCAGGTATCATGACCTCTCTTATTTATCCATTACATATATGCATGCTGATGACTAAATATTTATATAAAAATAGTGTTTGCTTATTTACTTTATTTTTATAATTCTATTTATTAATTCTTGATTTTTTGTCACAATATAATATCTTGTGTGATGTCAGCGCATCATTTGTCTTTGATTTAAGTTATTTTTTAACATATATTCATAAGATAATAAGTGGTTTGCATCATAAGGACCATCGTCAATTTCAAAATGATTGATGTTACTAATGCAATTTTCTGTAGATTAAAAATACAGTAGACTCCCTCAAATCTGCACAGCTTGGGACCAGAGGTTTTGCAGATTTTAGAATTTTGTGGATTTTTGGTCATTGCTTTGTTTACATTTTTTAAAACAGTAATTTGAGTGCAATTAATAGTGCAATCGGAACTATAATGAATGCTTACAATATAATAAAATTTTAAAATAAGTAAAAAACTAAAATAATGAAAATTTAAATAATTTTTAAAATTATTAAAGTACTAATAGCAAAGGTCAGGTTAATTATGATTAAATATTCATTATAAAGATTAAATGTATTTTTCCAAAATTATTCAACAAAACTTGACTCATAAAAGTACATTACAAATTCACAAGAAAATCATAAAATAAGGATTTTTTTTAGGTTTAGCCAGGCCTAATAACCCAAAAATCTTGATTAATGCATAAATATATTTGGTAAGAAGATTGATTACCAGTGATATCAGCAATATCCTGATTTTTTTCAAATAAAAAATAAAATAAATAAATAAATGAATAATAAATAAATAAATATATATATTCTTCTTCATGAAAAAAAACATGAATAGAGTATTATTAAGAAAATTACAAATTAAAAAATATGTGGAATTGATACAAAATAAAAAAAAATCAAATTTTGTCCCAATATACAAACAGAAAGTTTCATTGTTTACTTCCATAACATATGTGTGGATTTTAGAGAGTTGTGGATTTCTGGTTTGCGGATTTGAGGGAGTCTACTGTATTCATCTGATAGATAAGAAGTAAAAAAAATCAAAGGAAATGCTTAAAGTCTGTCTCTGAGAATAAATACTATGTAGGTAATTCTCAGATAAAACAAATTAAAATAGCCAGTTAAAAAAATAGATGAATTAGTGCTTTGTGACTATTCAAATTAAAAATTATCTGTGTTCATTATTATTTTTTTTTAATAAATGAATTAAATGCTTTTATAAATTTTTATTCTTTTTATTATAATTATCTTCTTTTTACTCTCAGATGAAAAATTCCAGTTAACAGGCATTATTGCATTTTCATAAAAGTACAACTTTATAGTAAGCTAGAGTTAAATTTATGCTCCAATCTTTTATTTTAATTATATAGATTAATAAAAGAATTAATGAAAAATGAAATTTTCATACTCAGAAACAAAATTTGACATTTGGCCTGTACCCAGGATTTGTATTTATAAGATGATAAAATTTCAAGAAGTGGGAATTTCAAAGTTTATTTGGATTTTTTAATTAATTAATAAAATTTCACTATTTTTAAAACTCGCATTATCGGCATCTGATGTCTACTTTGCGATAGTGAAAACTGCATTTTAATAATCATATTAAGTAATGATTAATAGCAGATGATTTTGTCCATAAATTAACATGGGGAGTTTCTGTGAAGCGACCTTTGAAAAGTTGACATTAGAAAGATGGGAAAATTTTCTCAAGTTTTATAAAAGTATTTTATACTAGAAAATGTATTTAAAGCTGTTTAACTTATTTATTTAACTTTATTTTTTATGTCTTTAAAAGTTATTTTATCGAGAAACTCCTGGTTTGAACTGGGAGATATTTATTTGCTACTGTTCACAATGACCCCTCACCTTCATTCTTGTGTGGTCAATTTAAAAACAAACATGAAAGGACTATAATTAAAATAATATAATAGATGAAAACTCATATGTAAAAGGTATAAATTCTTCCATGAAGGTAGCATAATTGTTATTGAAGGGATGCCTATTAATATATAGGTGATTCTACTATAAGAGGTAACTTGTACGGCAATCCGTTTAAAACAGATTTTTTATCCTATATGTTGCTATTTTTTGCAATGAATCGTATCATCTTAATATACTTTATTAAATAACATCACGATTGAATGCCCAATTAAAACACATTTTTCTGTAATTTCTTACAAAGTTGAAAAAAGTTTATACCCTGGCATGTCCCCTTGCTGGTTTCAGTTTAACTTTCAAACAATACATATATTTTTTCCATCAGATGCTAAAGTATGTTTGATTGGAATTTAAGTACGTATTATAAAATAAAAAATAAAATAATTTTGTTAATTTCAAATAATTTTTAAAATTAACTTTTGACCCATTTTTTTTGTGTATCTACCCTGTCAAATTTTGTTCCGCTGAAACGAATATAAATTCAAGGATGGCTATATTGGAAGAAGCGCTTAAGGACATCTATCGGCTTGAAGTTAGCAATACTAAATGCACAAGCCATTTAAGCGTCGCCATTTTTAGTTGTTGCGACGCGACCATGCGGTGTAGTGGTTTCGCAAGGTGATCGTGTATCTCCCCTGGTAAGTCATAAAACTTATAATATTCCTTTAATTCAATTGCATTTACTGCCCTAATTAAACGATACAGTAATAATTAAAGTAAAATATACAAGCAACCCAAAAACTAATTCAGTCATTTAAAAAATTTGAATTTATCATGAAAATGTCCCTCATCTGCAGTACTTCCCCTGTAAAGATAACTGCCAGGAGAGAGAGTAACTGACCAGAAAAAGTTATAAAATATGTATAAAGTGACTTGCCCTTATATGAAAAGGTAAATAAACGGGACAGAAATCGTAATTTAAAGGTTTTTGATAAAACTGAAACTTTTCTTTTTGGCCGTATCCTCTATGTACTTGAAACCTCTTATCGTAGAATCACCCATATACATATATATTTTTCTATTACGGTTGTCTATGTTTATAGTTATTATGTAATTTAAAATTTTTTTCATCAACGCATTTTCTAAACGTACCGAAAGTGCTGCTGTTGATCTTTAATTATGCGAAAAAAATGACGAATTGCGACTTTTAATTTGTAAATAGTCATTTAGGATAACTTTGGGCCAAGAGAGGAAAAAGATGTATCTGCTACATTTCTTGAGCTAATGGCAAAGTTTTGGTCTCAAAATATAGATAGCAGCACTAGTGTGAGTTTGGCATTTCATGGCAGAATGGATCTGAAAAATTCTCTTAAAAATAAACTATTGATATATCTTATAATTATTATTCAGTTTATAACTTGTTAATACTTATATATAGTGAAAACTGTTAAGAAGCTAAAAAAAAAAGTGCAAAAATTATTCGGTATATGCAGTCTTCATTTTAATCGGGTACTTACAACTTGTAGCGATTTGCAAGGAATCTTTATAAAGTTCGATTTAACAGGACTCGTATTATCAGAGTTCTACTATATACAGGATATTGCCGAATTCAGAGAGGTGATAGTAGGCATCAAGATGATGAAAAATTCTATAGAAAATGGTGTCGCAAACCATTTACTTAATCAAAAATACAAGGTGTTCTACCCTAACGCAATTTGGATTGACGGTAATAACTTTCAGAAAATTGAAGTATATTAAAATACAACTTTTAATAGACATTCTAGCTTTTGTTGTAAATGTGATAATATAAAGAGAAGTGGTACAAGTTTCCATTACACGCACCAACAGTATGCACTCCACGCTCCACATTTTGGACCACGATAACCTGTTCATGTGGTATCATCGATTGCGTGAGCACCCTGTTTTTTCAGAATTTTTTGTGATGATTTAACATTTCAAGCAAGACAAGATACATATTGTTGCGTTTTCATTGCGATGTTTTTATTTTTCTCGAAATTATTACTGTCAAACTACGTCAGTTAGGATGAACCTGTTAGTACCCTGTATTTGTGACTAAATAAATGGTTTCTCTGTCTATAAAATGTCCTATAGCAATTTTACATTTACTTGATGCCTATTGCCTATTATCACCTTCTCTGAATTTTTGTAGAGTCCTGCAACACCTTGTATACACACAACCATGCACTGTAAAAAAGGGGCAAATATATTTTAATCCTAGGAAAGTATACAATAACCACTTTCTAATTACTCACGATTCTGAAAAGCGTACTTTATCTTTAGAACAATCAATGACCAATATATTTTCGAGATCCAAAGAAGTATTTATAAAAAAACATTTAAAAAGCAATTATATAAAACACAGTCTTCTAATCAGATGATCGCATTGATGAGTATACAATGGTCTCCATTATAAAAGTAAATATTATTACTCACAAAAATTTGATATATAATGAAGAAAGAATGCTAGAAAGTTATCGCGATCAAGCGATGTGTTTTACCAAAGTCATTTTAGATTTTAACTGTGCTGTAGCAAAATAAAAATGTTTCTTAATTTACAAAAATATAATAGAACCATGTATGGAATTATACAATCGCATCTTCTATTTCACAGATGATTCCAAAAAGCGTTCTTTAGCGTTAGAAAACTCAGACACCCATATAAGTTTTTAGATTTTAAGAAGCAATTATAAAAACAAACTTTCTTTTGCCTCCAATAATTTTCGGAAATGTTTCCGGGTAAATTTTTATAGTGTACTAATCAGTTTTATCAACCCAGAATATTGGTTTTTACTATGAATTTACAAATAAATATTTTCATGTTCAAGTTCAACAAACATGTTTTACAGGCAAACGTAAAAAACTAAAAGCATTAACATTAATATTATTTTGTTATTCTTACATGTACAAATTAAATTACCTAGCTAAAAATGACTAATTAGTAATTACAGAGCCTGATTACTTAACGGGGCACTCTCCTACCAGTAAAATTTTACAGAATTGTCTACCTTCTTTAAACGTTCTTTTCAATCGAAAATACTGTGATGATTAAAATAAAAGATTCTGTTTCTTTTTACTGGTCTGAAAGTGCCCCGTTAGTAATCAGGCCCTGAGTAATTATTAGAATCCTAAAAATCGATACTCAAGTTTCAAAACCTAATTAATGCTCTATTATAAAAACTACTCGAAAACTTTCCGAAAATCAGTAGCAGATAAAATCTTTGTTTTATAATTGCTTCTTGAAATTTCGAAAATATATTGGTTTCTGTGGTTTCTAAAATTAAAGGATTCTTTTCGGAGTGGTGGGTAATTTGAAGAGGTTAATGTATATTTTTGTCCGTGATTATATTATAATTTCTTATTTCTATTATAACGGATCAATGTATCTGTTGGTAATGATGACGCTGGCAGAAGCAGACGATTCAATTTAACTTTTATATTTTTATTGCAATTTTTAAAATTTCGAAATACCACACATTTTAAACTTCTACACCGTCGAAAATAAAGAAAGAGAAAGAACTTTCAAATGAAATTTGTTTGGAAGTTTTATCGCAATTTTCTGAATTTTTATTGCTTTAAAAATAATTTCCAAGTATGATTTTTTAAAATCTTTTCTAAAATCACTTCCAGATAGACAATTACTTGAGATAAGCCTATTTGCATTAAAACTAATATAAATAAAATAATTAAGATTTTATTTATGACTTACATTCCATAATAAAATCAAAACTTAATCAATCTATAAACAATATAATAAAATATAAATAAAATGCAAATTTAAGACAGATGATCGAACCAAGCTTAAACCACTGAAATTATTAAAATAAAAAACTCTAACGAGCTATTTTTTCTGTTTTTTTTTTCTTTCTTTTTTTACAACTCTTAATCCTTAAACGCCTGATTTTTTTTTTTTTTTTAAATCAATTTAAAATATTTTTTGGCTTTCATTTATTAAATAAATCATGAGAAAAATATTTTTTTAAATTATATTTTATTTTAAGTATGATTTGCGACTGAAAAAAAAAAAAAAAAAAAAAAAGTTTGTTGCGAATCAGCAACAATGGAATTTAATTGAAAAAAATACTTATCTCCTTGATAAAATTATATAAACACACATAAATTTTAAGAGCTATGTTGGAATTTCAATTCCACAAAGAGCTTTAAAGTAATTAATTGTTATTGCAAATACAAAAATTTATTGCAAAACGTTACAAATATCAATGTGGAATACAAAATTGTTTATTTTATGATATTTGATGTTATGAGTACGAATTACAGTTAAGGAACTGTAAGGAACTTTTTGAAACAATTATTATTTCTTTTAAAATTTAGTCTGACACCATATTTTTACAGTGTATCCTTTGCAATCCTTTGTTTTCTCTGCTTGTAGAGATATATGTTCTGTTTGGTTCAAACGAACATATGTGGGTACACTGGTGAGCTTCTGTTTTTTTTTTTTTTTTCCCCTAATTTTTTTCTTAAATCATCCATGAGGGTCTTCAATGCTTAGAGGTGTATTTCTTACCACCATGCACAATGATCTTGCAAGTTCTGCTCTTATCTTTGATTGAAGTAATACCTCCGATTGATGACCATTAGAATTCAGAACTCTATTATAGAGAAGCCATGCTTTTACTATAGTGAAGTCAAGTAAATGGTAAAATATTCGTACATACCGTTAGCGACAGCGAAAATTAATTTTCTAGTAGCGCATTAAACTATTCAAATGTTCAACTCCTGAAATGAATAAATTTTTGGATTTTCTCAACTGATTGTAAACTACATTCCTAAATTAAGGGAAAACCAAGTTCATGGTTTTAATATGATTGAACTCAGGGCCATTACCCTAAAGACATGTTTAATGTCCTAAAAAATTGCCTTATGTCTTGTGATGTGAAACTCGTAGGTTTTTATAAGGATCGTTATGTCAGGCATATAAATTGCGTTCATGAAACGAATTTTCTATAAGCTCATCTGAAAAGGAATATTTGAAAAAAGCTACTGGTGTATCCAGTTCATTCACGCTTGGTAAATAAGCTCATTTCCACTAAACTTTATTTGGTTTTCATTTACCTTTATATTCCTTTTTTTAAAAACAGCTCATTTCCACTAAACTTTATCTGGTTTTCATTTATCTTTATATTCCGTTTTTTTTTTTTTTTTTTTTTTTAAACAATCTTCCTCTTTAGCAGTTTATATTGCTTTGAAATATCTTTACTGAATTTCAGAATAGCCATTTCAATATTATGACAAGAGTTTCCGTTCTGAATTATTAACTAATTCTTCTATTTTTGAGTCAAATACTTTTTTGGAGGCATTTTAAAAATGATAGAGCAAAATTTGCAGAATATAAAATGTAGAAAAATATCTTGTATGCATTAAAAAAACCTACAGGTATAAACTATTTCTACTGAATATGGAAAAGAGTAAAAATAAAACTGCTCATTATACCCCAATCTTAATAGAACGTAATGCTTGTTGTTGACCGTTGCCAACACACGCAAAAATATGCTTACAACAAATAATTTACAGTTAAATACAAAGAAGTAGACATAAATATGGATTACATACCTTACTTTACCATGTATTAAATTTTATTTGATCACTGCAGAACAAAATAGTGTATTTCATAAGCTTTTAAACAAAACAAAAAGGACGTGTAACAGTAGTTGAAAAAATATAAACAGCACTAGTGCTGCCATCGATTCAAAATCAGTTCCATAGTCAGGCTTTGCAATTTTATATTTTTCCATTAAAAATTTAATTGGTAAATGTGTCAAAACATTTTGCACTTGTTGGAGTGTCTATTTACATTTACAAATTTCAAGAAAAATGAAGAAATTGTCCTACTGGGTTGGAATTTACACCGTAAGGTTTGGGGGAAAAAAAGCAATTACTCGTTGCAAATAAATAAATTATAATTTACAGTAAGTTCAGATTTTAAATGTTTTTCAGAATATTTAAAGTTTACTGTACCGGACTGCGATTTGCACCGTAAGAATGGTCAATTAGTCAGAAGTTTTGCTTCAAAGGAAAAAAAAAAAGTTTAAATAAGCCCTATAAGTCTGTTGATGTTTGAAATTAAAAAGTTCTTGGGGGGGGGGGGGGTATTGGAGTGCAGGTTTCACAATAACATATCTACCAGCTTTTATGCTTTTTTTCTTACCTCTAAAATTTAAAAGAACTTTTCCCTTATTTAATCGCCGAAATCTACAGTTAAATAAGTCGAAATTTTCTTTTAAGTTTTAGTGGTTATTTAAAATCTTAAAAGTTGGCAGTTATGCTATAAGATTTTTCTACTAAACTGAATTTTTGTGACAAAAAGTAACACAAAGAAATTTTAAATTATTTTTGCGCATTTACCACAAAATCAAACTCTTTGTCAAATCTTATTTTACAAAATATGTTTCGAACCGCATTGTCGATACGACTTGTTAATTTTTTATGAACTTTCGGAACGTGAATGACTTATGAAATATTGTGCATATAGCATATGAAATTTTTATACAGGATGTCCAATGGCTAGTGCCTAAACTGTTAGTCATAGGCATATAGTTCCTGATACAAAAATGTTTTAAATGATGTAAGGGGTTGTCCATAAATGATATTGCACTTATTTTCAATAATTTTGATCTTCTCCCTTTTGTCAGAAAGTGTCACAATTCACCATCCTCCCCCCCCCCTTCTCCTTCCTCTTGTCACATGTCACGCTATATTACATAAAGATATACTTGTAGTTTAATACATTATAGATTAATTTCAAATTCCATTTTAAAACAAATTATGCATTATAATGATATATTGTGAGCATAACAATAAAAGTGATTCGTGTATTTATTTTATATGAAATAAGATTAAGATTTACAACCAAAACACAATTAATACACAAAAGTAATAAAACTTTGATATGAAAGAGTAATTGAAAACTGTAGTATTTTGGAATTTGAAATGGAATTTAATATATTTGGCTTTAAATCTTATCTTTGCTTTATGAAAACAAATTCTTTAATTTCAAAGTAAGTTCAAAATTTAGTCGATTGATTTTTAATGGTTTTGTTTTTAACCAAAATTTGTGATGTCACATTTATTCTTACTCTCTCCCACTCCCTTGTCACAATTTCACGAATCCCTCTCCCTTCCCCCCCCCCCCTCCCTCTAAGAGTGGTATCATTTGTGGACGGCTGCTAAAGAAATATTTTAAAAGCTATTTGTGTTAATAAAGACGTTTCTTAAAAAAATTACGAGATTTAAATTTTTATACATTTCCCCGGTCCTATAAGTTATATTTAGTAAATGTCCATTACACTGACAAGTAAGACAAGAAAAGTCCCATTCTTATAACACTAAAATTGACCTAGTTATGAAACATTAAAAATGCATAACTTATAACACTTTTCTCCATCTGAGCACAAGTGAGTTCGGCCGGCTTTGAGGGGTCATATACCAAGTGCATAGAGTATTCGAAGAATTTATTTCATGTTTAACTGTGCGTTAGAAAAAAAAAGCAAATATCACAATTGAGTAAATCTTTATTAAGTTACAGATTGACTAAAGTAATTGTATTTTAGCATATGTTTTATTCTGTAAGGATTTGAGACTGTGTGTTATATATGCATAGATCATCCGTAATATGTGCGTTAATTTGACCCTGGTTTAATGAATTTCGAACCAGAATTTTTTCAAAGAAATGAAATTAAGTATATTTCACTAACAATTTTGAAATTAAATATATAAAATATTAATGAAATATATTTTCTGGTTTGATATGACGTTAACCAGGATCAAACTAATCCAGGTATTACGGAAGATTAGATGAAAGTTGGCAACTTTGTATATGTTATATAAAATATGTTATTTTTATAAACTTTTATTTAAGATTCATATGTATGTTTTTCCATTTCAAAATTTATACACGAACTCTAACTCACTTTCAAATGTCAGTTCGAGATTAAATTTTACATAATGACGCAAATCCGATGACAATCTAATATTGTTATTACTTTCAGTGATTACCATTTATACTTATTTTGCAGGATAACACACAAAAATTAGGATAGATTACCGCCAAAAAGTTTAAGAAAAAGTTTCAGATTAGATTACAAAAGGCTGCGATGGATGGTTGCGTTTTTTTTATTTTTATGTATTTTTTAGCACTTCATCCGAAAATTACCTTAATTTTTAACCAAATCGTGAATTGTCAGAGTTGAAAAATAACAAAAATTGGATATTATAAAATAGAGGAGATAGCTGAGTTTTTAAACTTTTGATAATTGTTTTATGTACATTTTAATATTGAATCTGAAAATGAACTTCAAATTTAACCACTATGTTAGAATTTTTTGCAAATTGTAAATATCAGAGTTAAAATAAAGCGAAATCTTATATTATAAATCAGATGTAAAATTTTTCCTTTCTCATTTTATTTAATTCAATAATTTATTTCATTTTTTGGCTTATATTGAGATTCTTACAGCTAAACAGCTGAGGGGGCCGATAAGCTGGAAGAAGAGGTTCAATTTTAACTTTGAAATTTACAATTTACAGAAAATCATGATGTGAAGGTTAAATATGAAGGTCATTGTGGATTCAGTGGTAAAAAATACATAAAAATCAACTATCAAAAGTGTAGAACTGAAAATCACATCATCAAAAGCTAAAAATCATGACATAATCCAACTTTTGCAGGCTAGTGAATTCTAATAATATTTTAAAATCTGTATCATTTTGTTAAGAACTGAGGTTTCTAATTTTCATCATTTTATTTAACAAAAACTCTTAATTTTTTTTTCTTCTCATATGTTTATTACTAATTGTATATTTTTGTTAAGTTTACCCTCAACCATTTTTTTAATATATCTGGCGTATTTTTTTTCCTACTAAATTTGTGAATGACTCCTATTTTGTAGCAAAATATAAGCTGCAACTTTAAACAGCGATTACTCGGTCAATTTTAATGCTAGAATAACTGGACTTTTTTTTTTTTTTTTTTTTGTCTTAATTGTCAGTGTAAAGAAATTGTTACTAAATATAACAGATAGGACCAGAAGAGAAGACCGTATAAAAATTTAAATTTCATATTTTTTTAATAAATGTTTTTACTGACCCAAATCGCTTTTTAAATATTCTTTACCTCATTTAAAACATTTTTGTAATTGGAACAACATTTTATTTGTAACTTTATTATACATTTACTAACTGTAACTTTATTATACTTTATTATATTTTTAACTTATTTGAACTTTATTTGTAAAAGTATAAATCGCCGAGAAAAGAAAAATAAATAAATAAAAACTTTAAAAATCGTAATGGACAAAATTTATTATTGTGAGAGCTAAAACATTCTTCGAATAAAAAAAAAAAAAAAAAAAAAAAAAAATGTGGCACGAAAAGCGAAACAACGAATAAAATCGATTTAAAATCTTGGCAAACTAAATTTAACTTAATAGATTAAATGTTTGATGCAGAATCTATTTTTTAAATGTAAAAAAATTTCTGTGAAACGCTAAAAATTGCATTGAAAAATCAAAATTGCAAGATCTTTTAAAATCGCTCTGGGCAAAATTACCAATTTACTATATTAAACTAAAATTTTCTTTTTTTTCTTTACGAGCATAAAAGAAAATTTGCAGCCGTTTGAGGGAAAAAAACGCACTATGAATGGAATTGAAAATTTTATTAGCAATCGGTAAAAATTTTAAAAAATGGACTACAAATTTTCCTTCATTAGTCTAAAAGTTTAAAACTAAATTGCTTTTAAGAATGTCAAAAAATCGCCGTGGTATGCAAAAAAAAAAAAAAAATAAAAATAAAAATAAAAATAAATAAAAATAAAATAAAATAAAAAAAGTAAAAAATTTAAAAACCACAGAGAAGGAAACTTTCTATAATGTACTAAAACATATAACCGGCATTGTTTCACTGCATTTATATACATTTTGTAAGATTGTTATTTTACGTAATGTACTCCACTTCATACTTTTATTCTAAAATAAGAAAAAAAAATTCTTTCTCTTTAAATTTTCTTAAGTTTCGACACATAAACGGATTGTTAGAGTAATTCGGAGTCATAGTAGATTACCGTAATTTCCCATGTATACGCCGCGGCTTAGTAAAGTCTTTTTCAAACCAGAAAATTTATTGAAAAAAAGAAGTCAAATGCGTGCTAAGCACAAGCACGTAACATTAAAAAAATTAATTCTGGTGGGAAATCCAGTTATCCAAGGTACGGCGTTTATGCGCAAAATTACAGCAAGACTTTTTTTTTTGGGGGGGGGGGGGGGGAGTCCATTTAGAAGGTGCATAAAATCTGTTTTATCCACTCCCACAGTGAACCAAGTTTCTTTTCACATACTTTCTCATGTTTTTAGAATTGGTTGACTTGGTGGATAAAACAGATTTTATGGATCTTCTAAATAGACTCTCTCTCTATTTTTTTTTCTTCAAAGAGAAAAAACATATATACAGTTGGCAAAAAAATTATTTGTACACTTCATTTTCTTAAATTATAAGGAAATTAAATAAAAGATTTAAGCAAAAAATACTGTAATACATTAATTTAATGCATTTTAATAATATAAAAGCAAAAACAGAATAAAATGAATTGATTTTTTACGTTATAATAGACAAATATACAAAAATATAATGCAAAAAAAGTATTTGTACACTACATTAATGTACTATAATTAATAAAAATTTAGTTAAATGATACAAAATAATATTTTGTGTGAATTTCTTTAGCGTTTATGACTACTTCTAGATGGTGTGACATAGATTCTACAAACTTTTTTTGTAGCGGTCTGGTTTATTTTATTCCATGACTCAATAAGACCTTCTTTAAAACTGTTTTTTGCTGATACATATTTTTTTCAGATTTTTGCATCCAATAGTATCCACAAATTTTCTATTGGATTCAAATTTAGAGATTGCAGAGGAGTTTCCAGTTGCCTTCGAGCATTGTAGAGTAATCATGTGCTGGTGATCACAGCAGTATGCTTTGGTTGTTATCCTGCAGAAAGTGAAAAGCTTCCTCTACACATAATTTCTTAGCACTGTTTAATAGATTATACTGTGACGCATCAATGTATGTTAAAGCTGTCATTCCAAAGTCAATACATTCCAAATGTCCTGCTCCATTAGAAGCTATACACCCAAAAAACATAATATTCCTCCCACCATGCTTGATAGTTTGAAGTATATGTTTTGGATCTAGAACAGTTTTATTTTTACGCCAAATTTTTTGAATGCTTGGTGATAAGAAAATTCGAATTTTCTCTCATCAGAAAAAATTACTGTTTTCCAAAAATCCAATGATTTGCTTCTGTATGCGAAAGCTAATTCTATGCATTTTCGCCTATTTGTTTCACTGATGAATGGATTTTACCTTGAGGTTCTTCCTTTTAAATCTGCATTGAGAAGAATATTTCTTATTGTTTGAGGTAATACTCTGATGTTAGAAGATGTTGCAAGATCTCCAACAAATTTTTGAACTGAACCCATAGGATTTTTTATAGCTGTTTTAACAACACTCCTTTTTTCCCTCATTGTTAATTTGCTGAAAAGTCCTGGTTTTCATTGAATTTCAGTGCATCCAATTTCTTCATACTTTATCATCATGTATCCAAAAGTTGTAAACGGTAATTTAATAGCTTTTCTGATTTCTTGGTATGATTTTTATTTTTATGAAGCTCAAAGATATGATTTCACATGTTCGAAGGTACCTCTCTAGTTTTAAGTACCATTCTCAATTACTTCAAGAGCAAATTAGATTAAATGCCAGACAAACATAATATGAAGTTAATAATTATTAAAAACTCCCAAATTATGTCACAACTTTGAACCACAAACATTATAAACACAGTGCAAATCTTGCTGTGGAAATGTACAAATACTTTTTTTGCAAGAAAATTTTAAACTTTTCCAGTTATAAAATTTATTTTCACCTTGATTGAAAATTTCTGTCATTTAATTTAAATAGCACAATAAAAACACTCTACTAAAACCATTCATGTATAAATATCTGTTTTTATTTAGTTGAAAATTGAACATATTAGAGTGTACAAATAATTATTTTGCCAACTGTATGGTCTATCATGATTGTGATTGTCTCATATGTTGAATAGACACTACAGGTAAAGTAAGGTTTTTTTAAACAAAACAACTGATGGCCAAATATGTAAACTTGGGAAGAACTTCGTTTTTGAACTAAAAAGGAAAATCTGATGAGTGCTCCAAAATAAAGTTTTTTAAAAATGTTTTAGGGGGCCAAAGACAAGGAATTTTTAACCTAGGCATCGGTAAATCAAAAAAATTCTAAGTTGATCAAGTGGGGTATCATTTCCTGTGGAATTTTTAATTATCAATCAAATGATATCATTTCAAATCGATACCATATATTTTTACTAAGTTATGGCAAGTTTTATGAATAGAATCGTGAAATAGGTTTTTACAGTACCAACTGTTCGCCATTCACGAAAATTTGGGAAGAACATCGTTTTGGTGCTAGAAATGAAAATCCGACGAGTCTCCCCTCCACGAAAATGTTGTTTTTCATTGTTTGCTTTTTTTTTGGGGGGGGGGGGTATTTTAACCACTTAACTGATCAATATTTTTGAAAAAACTTTCAAATACAGTAGACTCCCTCAAATCTGCACAGCTTGGGACCAGAGGTTTTGCAGATTTTAGAATTTTGTGGATTTCTGGTCATTATTTGTTTACATTTTTTAAACTGTAATTTTAATATAATTAACAATGAAATCAAAACTATTATGAAGGCTTACAATATAATAAAATATTAAAATAAGTAATAAACTAAAATAATAATATTTTAGACAGTTTTTAACATGATTAAAATATTAAAAGCAAAAGTCAAGTTAATAAATAATGTATGATTAAATATTTATTATAATGATAAGATGCATTTTTCTTGTGAAATTTGCTTTATAAAGATACATTATTAATTCACATAAAAGTCATAAAATAAGGTACTTTTATTTCAGGTTTAGACAGACTTAATAACCAAAAAAGTTTAGTTAATACATAAATATATTTGATAGCAAGATAGTGATTACCAGTAATAACAGCAATATTTTGAATTTTTTCAGAAATAAATTTATTTCTCCTTCATGAAAATATATGAATTCAGTAATATTAATGAAAATTACAAATTAAAATACATATTCAATGGATATAAAATTTAAAAAGTACAATTTTGTCCCTACATCTGAACTGGATGTTTCATTGTTTACATCCATAAATTATGTGCGGATTTTAGGAGTGCAAATTTAAGGGAGTCTACTGTAATGCCTATTTTTTTGCTCTTTTACAGAATATTGTTACATATTTTTTAAATTCTGGATTTAATAACATAATCTATAAGTCAATATAATCATTCATTACAAAGTTATGGTAAGTTTTAAAATAAGAAAAAGTTAAAGTAAGAAAAAAAATTATTTACCCTTTAACCCTTTGGGGACGAGCGACACGCATACGTGCCGCAAAAAGGCTTAAGAATCCTCGTTTATTCCCACCGGTAAAATTATACTGTAAAATTTGCCTTATTCAATCGGAGCATTTCCTCGATTTAAAAAGAAACAAATTTCTGTTTTTCTAGACTGGTGACAAGGCATTAAAAATTTCGTAAAAGGCTCCCGTCGCGAAGGGGTTAACAGCATCAAATATAAATAACTTTTTTAATCAAATGTTTTCTCCATTAAAATTATATGCGATATTGTAAACAAAACAAAACTGAAGTGATGCCAAACTCAATTTGTAAAATTCTAAATTAAGTAATTTTGTTTAATCTACTGCCACAACCTGTCCAAGATTACTAATTAGTTTTATTCTAAAAAAATCATTTATTATGTACTTTGTCTTTATCTGCAGTGCAGGACAAAGTCACCCCAGTATTCAAAAATTTCATTCTGAGTAAAAATATAAAAATATTTATATATATTTCTTTATTATGAAAGTTTCAAAACCACATTCCTGTATTATTCTGAAATTTTCATATCATTTTTTTTCTCAGATTTCATCAGATTCCATGCAAGTTCTTCCCAGCAGCTCAATATCTTCTGGCTCACCACATCATACACCATCTATCATTGGATCTGTCTGTTCAACTCCTTCATCTATTGTAACTTCATCTCATCCAAACAGTAAGTATATAATTAAGTTTTGAGTGTCCGTGAAAGAATGTCCCAGATATAAATTTTAATACTATCAACTTTAAACATTGTAGAGTGTTGGTTCAAGGTTACAAATAAAAAGTAACTCAGTTTTAGATAAGCACATGCGGTGGCGCCAACTTATATCGGCCCATGGGGCTCGAGTCCACCCAATAATTTGATCTTTCTGCTCACCCAGTTTCACTTCATTTAATTTGTTATTTATTTATTTTTTAATTGCTGAAATGAAATTCGATTTTAACATTCTCAAAGTAGTTTTATTTGAATAATAGTAAGGACAGTAATTAGAGTTACAGGAGCACTGAAAACCCTTTCAGTCGATATATAGTTAAATTTCTCACAAAAACAAATTTCCTGTAAAATTTGCCATCTGCTTTATGATGTTTTGCATTAATAAAGCACTTTCTGGCTAAAATGTATGCTTTTACTGACATTTAGTTTTTTCACTTTTAATAATTAGTAATTCCAATGTTATTTAAAATATATATTAATACATTAATATAGAAGAAATTATAAGAACACAATTTAATAAAATTATAATAATTTTAAAATTTGATTAGAGAAACATAATTTAATTTTGAATTATCATCTTTGGTCATTCGTTTCTTCCCCTCTCTCTCCACCCACATGCATACTAAGGCAAAAAATATATGTATTATTTTACTCAAATTTTTTAAGCTCACTCACTATTTTTTTTGAGTTGGCACTACTGAGCACATGTATGAGTATTTCTTTGTTATTTACTTGCTTACAGTACCACATACACAAAATGGTGACTCCTATATATGAAACATTATTGCTGGGTTGAAGATTTAAAAGCCATTAGAGCTATACGATTTTTTTTCCTTTGAGGCCTTATAAAAGATCATGTCTATGTTCTGCCACTACCTCATGATTGCCAGAGTTGAAACACAGAGTTGAAGTAACTATGGCTTCCATTACTCCAGGCTTCTTCATCAAAGTGTGGGAAGAATCAGACTTTAGATTGGATGTGTACCATATAACTAAAGGTGCACATATTGAACATTAGTATTAAAAACTAGGTTAGTTTACCTTCAATTTGATGTATGATTTTTTGTAACTAATCTAAATTAAACTTTTACAATGTACCATTGAAACTGGGGCATTCTTTTATGGACACCCTGTTTAGTAAATGTTGCTGCTTTAGGTCTTTCAATTTTAACTAAAATTTTACTTTAGAAATATATATTTTATTATCTGTGCATATCATTTGATTTATGTTTTTAATAATTAAACAAATAATTTGACATTGATATCTATGTAGCTAATACTTTTAACTTTTTTAATTTGCAAAAAATGCATAAGAAAACAATCCTTTTTTAAAATTCCCTTATAGCAACTTGACATTATTGTGACTTTTTACTCTAAAATGAAAAGGAAATTTGTCAACAAAATTGACTATATTTTCTAACACATCATTCAAAATCATATTAGAATATGGTTTTCTCCCCCATCTACTATAAATCAAGCCTAAAACTACAAATTTTCATATAGTTGGTCGTAATGGTTCATTTAAAATTAAATGACCCTAGGTGTTAAAATTTAATTCCTTATAGAACTTATTTAAAAATAAATTGCTTTTTTTGTTTCAATTGCTTTTTTTTTCACTTAAAAAAAAATAATTATACATTTTTTTCAGTTATGTCACTTCATATAAAAGTTCCTGTCATACAAAACAAATGCAAAATGGTATTGTTTTAGATGCAGGAGTAAGAACATTAAAAATGTTTTGTATCTTTCACATTTATTTAGAAAATTTATAAATGGAAATGAAAGAATTATAGATTATATTTCACATGTATCTAAAAAAAAAATAATGTAATTCTTTTTGTTATTTTACTTTAGGCGTTATTTCAACATCATACAAAGTAGATCAGCAAAATAAACTTGGTCCTATTGATTATTCCCGATATGTAAAAAGGTATGCAATTCTTGATGTATTTTTTTTACTAAAAAATTAAATTATGTTTTTAGCATTCAATTAAAAAACTATTCTGTTTATTTATTTGTGTTTTAGATTTTCCAGTGCTACTGAATGTGGCAGCAGTTATTGTAAAGATTTAAATTATAGAGAACATTTTCACTGCTTAGATTGCAATTCGAGGGTAAGCATTTTGTTTAAAAAATTTCTAATCTCATGGTACTCTCTTAAACAGGCAGGCATCTAACAGTTTCAAAGCCTATGAGATGCATAGTAGCATTAAATTTCTATGTCTTAAAGTCTATATATACATATATGATTTTGGAATAAATGTCTCACTATGTCTTATTATAATCTGCAATTTGCCACAAATGATTTTCTTTTTTGCTTAATTCATTGCTTAGGCATTGCTTGCATTCACTCTCAAACAACCTTTAATGTTGTTTGGATTCAAATGTTCTGACACAGGAAAAATTTTTTTTTATTCATTTGAACATCAATATCAGAAATATTTTTGTGATTTGTCGCAGTTATTTGAGTATTTCAAAATTATTTGCAGCCATAAGTAGGTTTTTGAGGTGTAAGAGAAGGTTATAAAAAAGTTTGATGTATAGTATAAAACCACTATTTTTGAAAAAAAAAAAAAAAAAAAAAAAAATCTTTAAATGAACCTTTTGGTCTTTCCTGTGAAATAAGTATTCTCAAAGTTAATGGATTCAACTTCAGATTTAATGGTAGACTTATGAGTAAGTAAAGCAGGCACCCACTTCAGACCTTGTTAAAGTGCATAGCATTGGAAGGGGATGGTTCCAACTGTATGAAAACAAAAAAATTTAGGAAATGACAGTTATTTGCTTTCTACTAAATGAATTTAGGAATGAAGATTGTATGTTCATACAGACACAGTTTGTAAGATTTTCAAGCTTTACTTTTCTCAGTAATAAAATTTTCTGATGCTTCATTTAGGAAATTCACCTTGAAGCATTACACCTTTATCAAAATAAGTCTTCTGCCTAATTAAATCTGTTACTGTCTCCATTTTTTTTTTTTTTTCGTCTATCATAAAACCATAGCTTCCACCATTGTTTCATTTTTCTAGTGTTATGTATGACGGCCTATTATCAGCATGAGAGGTATAGGCCCAGGGGAGATAACCTCCATGGTGGGTCTTTCTAAGGGAACTTAATCCATATTTATGCAAGAATATCCAAGGTTTCAAGAAAACCATGGAAAACTTCAAATGATTAATATTAATATAACAAGAACAATTTGATTCAAATTCAGTACCTCTCATCTACCACCTTTAAGAGAAGAACCTCTCAGCCACTGGTGGGACCCTTTGCTTTTTCTAATACATTAATCTTCCTAAAATCTGCAAAGCTTAAGACTAGCGATTGTTCAGATTTTAGATTTTTACAAATTTCTGGTCATTGCTTTTTTAACATTCTTTAAACCTTAATTTGAATGTAATAATACAATTAAAATTGTTATGAATATGTATAATATTGTAAAACATTAAAATAATATAATAAAATAATAAAAATCTACATAATTAAAAAAAAAGATTAAATTATTAGAATTAAAAGTCAATTTAACAATTAAAAATGCAATTTTAAATATATGTAATAAAAGTCAGATAGTATTTTCTTAGATTGTTCCATCAAACCTTCCTTATAAATTTACACTACTAATTCACCTAAAAATCATAAAATAAAATTTTTTTATTTCATGTTTAGTTAAACTAAAAACCGAAAAAACTTGATAATACATAAATATATTGGGTGAAATGCTTGTGATACCCAGTGATATCAGCTTTAAATTTACTTTTTAAAAAATTATATTTCCCTCATGAGAAAGCACAAAGCCAATCACATGAACTAAAATTACATATTAAAATACATACGTAGTGACATAACAATAAAAAAGGTCTCTATATTTTCCCCTACATCTGAACTGAAAATTTCATTGTTTACACCTGCAATTATGTGCAGATTTTAAGAATTTGTAGATTCTAGCATTTGCAGACTTGAGAGAATCTTCTGTATGATGATTATGAAGTTTTTTCATTTTTGAAAACTTAAATGAATTCCATGTTTTAATGTCAAAAAAGTACTTGAAAAAATTAGGTTAATGAATACTTAAGTTATACATGTTTTTTCATTTCTAAAACCCTGCATGGTGCATTTAAAGTAATTTTTACATTTTTTTTTTTAATTCATAGTAATATGCTTACTGGATGGTCTCATGTAAAATTTTTACATATCCAGTATGTTGACATTATTACAGAAATTGTTTACTATAGCTATAAAGTAAAATTTAAATTATTATAAATTTTAAAAAAGACTTTAATGATAAAATTTCATGTTAAATTCAAAAATTTTCCAAGGACGTTTAGCCCACCCTGTATTAGCCTACAAATCCCTCCACCATAAAAATACAGTTATTCAATGAGTTTTCATAGTTCTATTGGCTGTTTGTGAAAAACATCGCATCCAGCTAACTCAGCAAATTGGAAGCAGCTAATGTAGAACAAACTAAGAAAAACATTGATTTTATTGATTTGGTGAAATTTCTAAAAATTTACAGAATAAATTTTGATGAAATTTAAATGGAACCAATTAAGGACTATCCTTTTTTATTTAAAACAAAAATAAGTTGAATCAGACAAATGTAGTTTTGAAGTAATTGGTGAACATACACTCACATAAAATAAATAAATAAATAAAAATAAAAAATACATCCACATCAAATTGATAAATTCCTCTCTTTTATTATTATTAAGTTGGTTAAAATTGTTACTGTGAAATGAATCTAAAGATAATAAAAAAAATTTGGGACATACATTTCTCGTTTCAGATTTTTTTTACTATACAGTTTTTTTTCTGCTGCTCATATTTTCTGCCTATAAATCTGTGTAAGATTTTATGGCGAATTCTTTCAATTTTAGTTTAAAAATATGTGTTACTTTTTTATTTGTGTTCTGCTTATTTTACTTTATTTTTTAATGCATATATTCTTATAATGTGTTTATTTTTTTATTTTAAAGGCTATTGTGCTTTTTACATTTTTTTTTAAATTTTATACTCCATTAGGTGTACTAAGTTAAAAAAAAATATATACCTATAAAGATATTAAAACTTTTCAATTATTTAAGGAGACTTCATACCTTAAGCATTTCATATTTGATGAAAGTATTGTTTTTGAGATTTTTTATTTCTTTTGTGCTAAACAGCCCACGTATAAAGTGAATCATAGTAAACTTTCACAATTATATTCATATTTGAATATGAACTAGAGCTGTTACAAGTATATACGTTCTCAATTATAACTTTATTTACAAAATTATTTCCATGCCTGCATACAGAAAAATTTCAGTCATACTGAATCAGATTTATTTTTTGAAAATTCCTTTTTTCTTTTAAATAATGACAAACATTTTATTTCAGTGAATAAAATTGCAAAAGTTTTTATTTTTCTTGAGCAATGGTGATAAAAAGCTATACCTGCCAATAGCATAGGAGTTGCATTTTTAGTGACTCAATAATGAAAAAATACTCACATAATGAAAAGCATAACCAGTTGAAAGAATTTTAACACACAACCGTTTCAAGGCTTCATAAGAGGAGCCCCTTCAAACTTCATGTAAAAATAGAGAGAGAAATACTTACATTGCTGTTATTATATATTGTTACTCACCCTTAAGACTGACTCTTAAACCACTAACTATTTTAATTGGGGAAAATGTACTGCATTGCAAAATAATTGTTATGTCCAAAATACAAAGTTTTCAAACATACTAAATCGGATTTATTTTATAAAGAAAATTATTTTTTCTTTTAAATAAGGACAAACATTTTATTAAAGTAGATTAATAAAACAATGCCTATTGCTGATGATAAGAACACTTATAAGGTGCTTAACCTTTTGGGGATTTTATGTTGATTTTGAATCTTGAAATTTAGCATGAAGGAAGGTCTCTTAAAGCCCATGTAAAGAAAAAAAAAAAAAAAAGGCTGAAAAATTCCAATTATGGAAATTCATGAGTTTCTCATGTAATAAATCAACATATATTTTAATGAATTTACAATTTTTACCTTTACATGTAAGATTTTCCATCTTGTTGAGTTTCAAAGTTCTAGGTCCAGCGAAGTACCGTATAGATTTTGAGTGTAAAACTTATATGAAGTATGCATTACTACTATAGTATACGGTGTTTGTAAATATATGTAAATATTATTGGATGCATCATGGATATTCATAATATAAAATATGAAAACAAAATCAAGTAATGCCGAATTGTGTAAAAGAAGCATCTTTATAATTCCAAAAGTAATAATTATATTAACTAACAATTTACTGCAATTGATTAAGCGTTTCGTTTCCAAATAAATATATCTTTCAATTGAAATCTGAATGAAATACAGGATCTTGAAAAATCAAAGAGTAAGGAAAATAGGATTACAAATATCTTGGCAACTAATTATCAGATCGACTTAGACCTTTATGCTAAATTTGTGTTGTTTTATTGTCTTTTACATCCACTCCTTAAAGTTAAAAAAAAAAATCTAAAAATTTTATATACCTTTTATCAGAATGAATACTTTGAGAATCTGGAAAAATAGTTCTGGATAATCGATGTCGCTGATATTAAATAGGCTTTTCCCCATTATTATATACTCAGTACACACCAAATTTCAAGTCTCTGTCTCAATTTGTTTGTAAGATAAAGTGTTTACAGGCAGACTGATGAACAGACAGATGGACGGCAAACTTATTTTTATAAAAATATGTTTTTCAAAATCTTCAGTGTCTATAATGTGCTAATCCGTCAAATTTTTTTTCGACTTTCAAAATGATTGCAATATTTACTCTATAATGTGTATGATGGGTAAGTAATAATGGTGTGAAAATGATGGTGACTGACTTTGCTGAAAGATAGACTATATTTTATGTCAGTTGCCACTATCCCAAGGGAGTGTAAGAGCAAAAAACATTCTAAAAATGTGATTTTTGTGTTATTGAAGGGAATTGATTCATGTAATTTTTCATGGTAGTTACTTATTAGATATAAATGTTATTTAATAACATTTCTTTTAAGAAAAGTTCAAAATTTAAACCAGTGGTTGGAGGGGGGTGGGGGGTCATCGTAATACTTATCCATCATGGATATGCATATTATAAAATATGAAAATAAAACATGTGTAAACTTTTTATAAAGAGCATCGCAATTCCAAAATAAAATATAAATGTATATCTAAATATTTTTAACACATAGTAATGCTCTATTAGTGAATTGCTGTTGAACCAATTTCCACAAATTATATAAAACACCAAACTACTCAAATAGTACCAAATTGCATAAAAGAAATATCTTTATAACTCCAAAAATAATAATCATATTAACTAACAAATTACTGCGTCTAATTAAGCGTTTCACATTCAAATAAAAAATATATTTGAATTCAAATTTGAGTGAAATACAGGGTTTGAAAAATCAAAGAGTGTGTATAATAAGATTTAAAATATCTTGACAACTAATTATCCGATCGCCTTCATTCTTTATGCAAAATTTGTGTTACATTATTGTCTTTTACATCCTTTTCTTAAAATAAAAAAAAAATTCAAAAAATTTTATATACATTTCATCAGAACAAATATTTCGAGAGTTTGAAAAAAATAGTTCCTGATAATCAAGATCACTGATTTAAATAGGCTTCTTTCCACTATTACATACTAAGTACACACTAAATTTCAAGTCTGAATTTGTTCAGAAGATAGAGTGTTTACAGACAAATGGGCGGCAAATTTTTTTTTTTTTTCTAAAAATATGTATCTTGGAATCTTCAGTTTCTGAAATGTGTAAATCCATCAAGAAAAAAATGTTTTCAATGTTCAAAATGATTCAATAAAAAAGCAAACTGAGCAAAAACTTAAAATATATCCATTTTTACATTGTAAAAATTAAATAGAAACAAACTGTGAAATTAAACATTAAAACAGTAGACAAAATAAATATCCTTACCTTTAATTCCCAACAAGAAATTATATACATAAATTAATAATGCCTTTGATATTTTGATTTAAAATATCATTTGTCAATTGATTCTTCAGGACTGAAATCTTTTAATGATGCATCATTTAAATTTATAAACAATAAACTGTTCACACTATCCACTTTTATGTTTGAACAGAGATTTTGGTCAATTATTGTTTCCCGCTTGAAGCACCAGTATGGTATATTTTCTTCCTCTGCAAATAATCACACTATTAAAAATAAATTTTTTATTAAAATTTAATTAAATATAAATATAATATAAATATAAATATTTAATTTAAATTAAAAAAAATAATTAAAAATAAATATTTTTGCACATAGAATTTTTTTTGTTAAAGAGAAAAAATTTTTTTAATTACAGTCAAAGTTCTATAATCCACACAGGTTGGGGCCAAAGGTTGTGCAGATTATGGAATATTGTGGATTATAGAATATTATGGATTATATGTCATTTTATTATTCCTAGACAGCATTTTAATTCTATAAAAATTATAGTAGGGAAAGATAAATACGAAATCTAATAAATAAATTAATATGCCATCTCAAAAAATGCCTTTTTAAAGTTACTTTATTAAAAAATTGATAGATATATATGCATTTAAATAAAAATAAATACATATGTTCCAAAATACAGTTTGTTTTTTACCGTTAATAAAATAAGAGTTTAAGAAAATGAAGATATTTTATTATGATTTTTTCAATTTTTTAAGAATTTGTTTTGAAAAATAATTTTTGGATCACAAATTTGTAAATTTTCTTAATTGTTTATTTCACTGTTTACATTAAAAAAGTAACGCAAATTATAGAAAATTGCAGATTATGGGTACGTGGATTATCAATCCTTGACTGTAATAAGTAGGTAAAAAAGTTAGTCACCAAGAGTTTAGTCATCCAGGCAACGTGGCACCCAGAGTTTTTTGGACCCTGTATATATATGATGAGTTTGCTTTTATGAAATGAAATTGAAAAAGTGAAATTGAAGAATCCTCTTTTATTAATAGAAATTTTGTAAAAGGACCACTTTTATTAAATGGAGTTTTTGAAGAACTCAAAGAGGACCTATTTTTTGTCTGGATCAACCTCTACCATTATATTGTTTTTTCTTTATGATTTTTTCTGATGTTTATTTTTATATGAATGATGGACAATTACTTCTTTTTGTTTAATAGTGTTGGCATAGTTATGAGACTACTTTGCATTTCCTTAAAAGAGTTTTTTTTAACCTGTTGTGTTTCAGGTATTTGTTAAAAAGGAAGAAATGATTCGACATTTTAAGTGGCATAAGAAAAGGGATGATTCTCTTCAACATGGCTTTATGCGCTATAGTCCTATGGATGACTGTTCTGATAGATTTAGGGGATGTTCCCATAATCGTAAACAGACTCATTATCATTGTTTAAAGGTATACTTCTTTTCTTCTCACCCTAATTTTATTCTACTTTATATCTATAAGAATAAGTATTGAACTTTGTCTTTGTGTGTGTGTGTGTGCAGAGATACAAGATTTATCAGGTAGGTACTTGCATGTCTGAAGTTATATCCCTAAAATATAGTTTTTGAAATTTTTTTTAATTAACAGAGATATTAATTAAAATCTGTAACAAACATCCCAAAATAGTGTGCTTCTGTCGATTCACGTATGCCTGTGCCTTTCCTGATTTTCCTTAAATCTTCATGCAAACAAAAATGAAGCCCTCCCCCCCCTTCCCATTTTGAAATTGCAATCATTGCCTTCTTCCATAAAGCCACAAATTATATAAAAAAAATTCGCAAAATTTTTTCCTGCTACTTTTACCTTTGCATTGCCAACTAGTGGAGTTTGATTTGCATCAGTTTTCTGTTTTTCTGCATTTAAACTATTGCATTCACTACAAAAAATACAATGAAAGAAAAATACTCACTTATTCAGTATATTTTTTCCCTTTCTAAGTGTGTATTTAAAAAAAAATAACATTTACTACCTCAAAGTCTTATTCCATTTGTTTTCATGGTGTCTGATTCATTTTCAAGTTTTTTTTTTTTTTTTTTTCTACATTTTAAAACTGTTGCATTCCCTTCCTCGATGGAAGCATTAAAAAATAAAAAACATCTACTTATTCAGCATGCTTTTTTGATTTTAAAGGTATCTTTGGTTTTTAAAAGTATTACCATTTATTATTATTTTTTAAATTATTTCTCAGAGGTTGATTCATATTCATTTTCATCTTTTTTCATTTTTTTTCTCCTTTTTTAAAATGACCCTCTTTTTGCAGACAAAAGTTCCCACTTGTATAACGTACTTTTCCAATTCAACAATGTCTTTCATTTTTTAAAATTCTAATAATTAAAAAATATTTTTTTTCTCCTTGAAGCTGTTTCACAAATTTCCCAGATTGTTTTTTTTTCCTCTGTGCCTTTGGAGATATTGTTTTCTACCTTAGAGAATTTTCATTAAGAGCATTTTTGGAGAGAGTTTTTTCTACAAGTATCCAGAGAATTCTCTACATTTTGACCGCAGATTCTCATTCCATTGAAAGATATGATTTTGCATTTTAAAAGAATGGCACACAAAGCATGTTTTATATTATTTGGTTTTCTCAGTAGATTTTGGTTAGAATTTCAAATTTAATCTATCTAAATATCAAAATCACTATAATGTGGGTCTCTTAATTCATTTGGAAAGATTTTCAATTTAATAAATATAAAACTATACATATTCAAGAATACATATACATACAATACATATTCAAAAACAATTTAAAGCATGTGTAGCATGCTCAGTGTATGTTGCTGAGTTCATTGGAGCTCCCGACACTAGATTCATTTATATAGAATTTTTAAATGTATAAAATCATACAAATTTGATGATGTATGCTACTAAAACCAGTCCTCTACAATTAGATTCATTTGAAAAGATTTTTTTGCCCACAGAAAATGCAATTGAGATTTTGGAATTCCATGCAATATGAAAGAAAAACAAAAGAGGCTTCTGATTGGCAATATGTCTATGCTAGAAGATTTAGTTAATGTTCCAAATGTGGAATTTCATTCATTTCAGCAGTGAATGCCAAGCAAATGTTTTATGTATATGTTGTGCAAATGCTTTCCAAATTCAACTATTTTAAATAGTTATTTTCATAAAGATTCTGTTATCTGGGTAGCGAAAGAAAGTCTGTATTTACACCAAATAAAATTATTGGAATTGAAACAAGTAACAAAGAACAGTTAATAGTCTGTTAGAACATCTTTGATGTTTGCTTATACTAAGAATAAAGTGCATTTTGATTTTTTTTTTTTTTTTTTTCTGTAAGTTCAGGTGCTAAATTGAGACTTTGCCCCAGGCGCGGTTTTCTCTTCGCACGCCCCTGTGCATCCATACTTAGATTAATGAACAAGATTTTTTTTTATGTGTGTGTATGTAAAATATTTCACTTTTAATTTTTCATCTACATGAAAGCTATCTGCATATAATTGGTCGAGAAAATATCCATTTTTAAAATATATAGTTTAATAACCCTAGCAAAAAATGGCATAGAATTACCATAAAAAACCCTTAAGTGAAATCACATGGCTTTTTGCCTGTGATAAACCATAAAGAAACCGTGTATGGTAATTTTTAACGCATTGTTCGGTAAATGTCTTAGGAGTTTTGGGGAAAAAAAATATTCAGATTTCACCAACACACAGCCGATCCTCCCAACTACTAATTATGCCCGATGCTGCACGAGTTCTGTGATCAGATGCATATTGGTATCTTCAATGCACGCCATGACTGTTCTCAGATAGACATTTCTCATTAGATAACTTTAAGTTTGTTTTGTTTGTGATTTACGTTTCCAATTTTTAAACCTGTAGAAATCACATATGCTTTATTTGCTAATTCTCAAATCTGTGTATTATGAAAACTGAAATCATTTGGAACTTAGAAAGTCTGATTTACAGTTTAAAATGAGCTTCACAGCTTAAATCCTGTTCAAACATCCATTTCAGATTTCTGTTAATTTTCATTAATCTGAAAGCGTTAGACGCGGGAGAACTGTATTTTATTATAGTACAGTAGACTCCCTCAAATCCACACAGCTTCGGACCAGAGGTTGTGTGGATTTTAGAATTTTGCAGATTTCTGGTCATTGCTTTGTTTATATTTTTTAAACAGCAATTTGAGTGCAATTAATAGTGCTATTGGAACTATAATGAATGCTTACAATATAATAAAATATTAAAATAAGTAATAAACTGGAATAATTAAAAGTTAAATAATTTTTTTAATGATTAAAGTACTAATAGCAAAGGTCAAGTTAATAATCAATAGTGTATGATTAAATATTCATTATAAAGGTTAAATGTATTTTTCTAAAATTATTCAACAAAACTTGCCTCATAAAAGCTCTTTACTAATTCACATCAAAATCATAAGATTTTTTTTTTTCAAGTTTAGCCAGGCTTAATAACCAAAAAATCTTGATTAATGCATAAATATATTTGGTAAGAAGATTGTGATTACCAATAATATCAGCAATATCTTGAACTTTTTTCAAAAAAATTTAATCTTCCTTAATGAAAAAAACATGAATAGAGTATTATTAAGAAAATTACAGATTAAAAAATATATGGAATTGATAAAAAATTTAAAAAATCAAATTTTGTCCCAATATCTGAACTGAAAGTTTCATTGTTTACATCCATAAAATATGTGCGGATTTTAGAGAGTTGTGGATTTCTGGTTTACGGATTTGAGGGAGTCTACTGTATTGAAAAAATATTTTAAAATCTCATAAATTATTTCTTGTTAAACTTGAAACATAATTGATTAAATGTGTGTATATATGTAAGTTAAGGAGTCTAGGGGTAATATCACATATCTTTAATAATCTTGGTTAATATAACATATTTACAAGGGAAAAATAAGTAAAAGATTAAGATTAAGGGGCATCTTCGGTCTTTTCAACCAGAGCTCGGCTGAGCACGTCTTCACCTGGCTGGATCTGGCATCATTCTGCTCTTCTGTACTGTTGCTGGGGCCCTTTCGTGGGAAAAGTGCTGACTATCCAACAATTATTTCATACGTGGCTGTAACAAGGGCGTCCACGTGTTGTACTTTGACATGGGGCAGATGCTGAGTCGGCCAAATGCATCTGAAGCAAGCCTGTTGCTATGGGCTCGCTATATCGACATATATATATATATATATATATATATATACAGAATAAAATTCTTCAATAAAAATTACAATTAAGTAACAAAGTTTATAAAATTAGGTGGAAGTTTTTCTGAAGACGACAGCAAATTATTTAATGATTATGAAATTAAACAACAAAATAATGAATCAAAAATAAACAAATTAACCATTTTTTAAATAGTTTACTTTGATTACTGTAATATTACATTAACAATTAAATCACAATGTATTCGAATTAAGATTTAGAGTATAATCATATTAAAACTATGGAATACTATAATATTGAAATTTAGGTATAACAATTATTTTATTTTAATGTATAGATATAATTAAACTAATAAACATAAAATTTTAAAGATAAAAAAAACTTTAAAAAAAATATCTGTAGAATTATTAATCTATAATCTTCGATATAAATAGATTAGTACAGATAAATTTTAAAAGATAAAAAAATATTTTTATATATATAAAAAAAAATCGGTTGAATCAAAATTTTTTAGAACTTCTATAAGTTTTATATTACTTTATAGAAAAAAATTATAAAAAATTCTATAGAAACATTTTTTTAGAAAAAGTATTCTATAGAACTCTTTTAAAACGCTATAGAAACAGCACAAAAGCAAAGCAGTTATAGTTTCAAAAATACTCTACAATAATAAAAACATTACCTAACTTTAAAAAACTTACTTGTTTCATCTTTAGATCGTTTTTACACACATTTTTACTTTCTTCTATCTTTGCAAGAGAAAAGTATTGGATTCATATAAATTTTCAAATTCTGGTTTTCAACAGATTTACATATTTTAGGGTTCAGAGAGCCCATAGAACATATTTTTACAAAATGGCTGTCTGTCAGTCTGTCTATCTCTATGTAGCAAAAATTTTGTGAGTGCTCTATCTCAAGAACTAATGCATAGAATTTTACAAAACTTTAAATTTTGTTAAACCTTGATATAATCTAGATATGTTTGGTTTTTGGCGTATATCACTCAACAGGCTCTGCTGCTATGCTGCATTCTTTACAATTTCTACAATAACCATATCTCAAGAACTAGTGCATGGATTTTCATAAAATTTTATATTTAGTTTATACTTCATATCACATGTGGCTCATTACATTTTGGTGCAAATCATTCCACAGGTGGTGCTAACATGGCGCTTTGTTCGTGATTTTCGCAAAAGCTCTATCTCAAGAACTAATGCACAAAATTTTCTAAAACTTCAGATTCAGTTTTTCCCTGATATAGATTAGTGTTGTTCAGTTTTTGATGTAAATCGCCCTACAGATGCTGCTGCTATGCTGCATTTTTCACGATTTTGCAATAAATGTACCTCAAGAACTAATGCATGGGTTTTCATTAAACCTTAGATTCAGTTAATACATGATAAAAAAAATTATCCTGATTAGTTTTTAGTGTACATCACCCAACCTGTGACATTGCTATGTAAAAAAAAATTTAAAAATTTTACAATATAGTTCTATCTCAAATGTTTATCCAAGAATTTTTATGAAACTTCAGATTCAGTTATAAGTTGACATAAGTTGTTGCTGACTAGATTTTGGTTTAAACCATCTAACCAGTGGTGCTGCTATGCTTCATTTTTTAGGAAATATTAACATGTTTAAGGTAGAAGAAAGTTTTGGGATTACCACATCCGGCTAGTTTTATATTATAGTTAGAAAAAATCAATATATTATCAACTTTCAAAAGGTATTGTATATTTTAAGATTTTAACAAGCATCATGTTTTGAAATACTGTACAATTTATGGTACAAGTAATTATCATATGATTCTAACATACATCAGCTAAGGTATACCATATACACTATATTGCCATTGATTATGGGACACTTGCGATTTTAGACATTTTACTAAATATCTAGAAAAATACATGAGGAATCATCTCGAAACTCTTAGTGTATAAATATAATAGTATACGTCATACATCTCCGTGAAGATTTTTTACCGAAACGCCATAGGGGACCGTCAACAAATTAAAAAAGAATGAATATCTTTTGAATAACCCTGTCAAAACTAATGTAGCAAAAGCGCTCAAACTCTAGATTATGATTGAATGCCTTATTGTAATACACTGTGTCCATTTTTATGCAAATAGCATGCACACTCGCAGAGTAATTAAGGTTTTTATAAAAATGGTCCCAAATTTTTCCAAGTTTTTTCATTATAATTTTCAGAGTTCTTAATATAAAATAATATTTTTTTCAGAAAATATGACAAACAACATTGCACACAGTACCCTGTAATCAGAATTAAAAAATAATAAAAATTGTGTGAAAAATGAGTAGGTTTACTATATAATTTTTTACTGCGCATGTGTCAAAGATATCAAAATTTCATTTGCATATTATGTTAGCTAAATGTATAGAGCAACTTTTGTAAAAGTCTCAAAATCATAGCTTGAAAATTCTGAAAGTAATCGTCTATAGAAAAGGGACAAAATCCGTTGTTTCCAAAATGAAGCAAAAAAATGAGGGATTTTATCCAAATGCAGTAGTATATCCCTTATTCTGTATTCTATATTGACACTAATCAATGAATATATGGATACAACCCGTCTTGTTTGTGCTTCATTTTGAGAATAACGGATTTTCGACTTATTCAATTGACGATTATTGTCGGAATTTTCAAGTTATGATTTTGTGACTTTCACAAAAGTTGCTCTATATATTTAGCTAACATAATATGCAAATGAAATTTTAATATCGTTGACGCAGGCGCAGTAAAAAATTATTTAGTAAACCAACTCATTTTTTATACAATTTTCATTATTTTTTAATTCTGATTACAGAGTACTGTGTGCAATGTTGTTTGTCATATTTTCTGAAAAAAATAATATTTTATATTAAGAACTCTGAAAATTATAAGGAAAAAACTTGGAAAAATTTGGGATCATTTTTATAAAAACCTTAATTACTCTGCGAGCATGCATGCTATGTGCATAAAAATGAACAAGGCTTATTACAATAAGGCATTCAATCACAATCTAGAGTTTGAGCGCTTTTGCTACATTAGTTTTGACAGGGTTATTCAAAAGATATTCATTCTTTTTTAATTTGTTGACGGTCCCCTTTGGAGTTTCGGGAAAAAATCTTCACGGAGGTGTATGACTTATACTATTATATTTATACACTAAGAGTTTCGAGATGATTCCTCATGTATTTTTCTAGATATTTAGTAAAATGTCTAAAATCGCAAGTGTCCCATAATCTATGGCAATATAGTGTAGTACAAACAATTATATCATATGATTTTACCATGCATCATGCTATGGAACATCATTGGATATATGTTAAATTTTGTTTTCCTATAATTTTACCATACACTTTGTTATGGAATACCATATAATGTATGGTACATATCATTATCCTATAACTTTACCATGAACTTTGTTATGGGATACCATAGAAAGAAGAATGTTTACCATATGAATACAGTATATTTACATATAATGACATAAATTTTTTATGATTTTCCATATAAAACTATAGGTTTCCATAAAAAAAAATCCTATGTCATTTTTTGTTGACAGTCATTTCTATTAAAACAATTTTATATAAAATTTTCTTTAAATAGACTTAGTTCCATTTGGACATAATGAGTAAAGCCTCGTGGTGTCCGAGGATGACTACTTTTTAAGTCTGCTACAGTATCAGAACATTTTGTTGTGGAAAAATTTCATAATATTCAATTAATAGGTTCTATCACAATACATGAATATTGTTTATGAAAACTTTTGAATTATTCACACTATAACAGCTGAAGAGTTCAAAGGAAAGTGCCCAAAAGGAATAATGACATACATGAACGTACCTTTGATTAACCTGTCTCAATGAAAGATCAAGCTTATTCACTGTGGTTAATTTTTTGAATAACACTTTTTAAAATCTCCTTTATAATTTTCCTCAAAACTTTTCTTGAAAGGTTTCATTGCAATTGCTGCAAAAATAAACCACAAAATTTTCTCTTAGAAAATACTGGTTTTTGATAGATAAGACTGGTGAGAGCCTTTCATTAAAGTCACAAAACCATTATCAGGGGTATAGTTATGGGCTTCATCTCTTCCCTGGAAACAGTACGCAATTCTGATTTATTGAAAAAAAATTATTTACTTAACTTTTTTATAAATTTTCATTGTATTAAATACACTATATTAAATTTATTATAATATGATGATTGTAATATATTCTGAATAACATTATATTAATTTTATTGAAAGTTGAAAATTGAACCTCCACATTCCAACCTGAAATATTTTCCTTCTACAGCCCTGTTGATCAGTTATTAAATTGATTATGATAAAAATTTGAGCAGTTAAGAGTAGTAAAATAGTAGCATGCTTTCATGATTTTATTTAAGATTTATAGAATAAGGAATTTTTTTGAGTAATCACCAATCTTGAGATTCATGATCACACACATACATGGATAGAATGTCTAATTAATTATGATGCATTACACAATATAATTTTTATTAATATCAGTTTGTTTTGTGGAATAAAAATATGAGATTCCAGTGATAGGGAAGGAAAGATTAAATTTAAAGTGCAATATAGAATTATTAAATTATAACAATAATTTTGATTTTAAAATTAATAATTTAAATATACATACATATATTTAATCTTTTGAAGTACTGGTGAGCTGTAGAAAAACAATAACCTGGTGCCAAATAGAGTTGCTACAATGTTGTATACAGTAAATTTCCTTTACATGCACAGTCATGGGGGGGGGGGGGGGGGGTAGAAACGTCTCCTACTAACTATGTAACAAATTATAGTAGAAGAAAATTACTAATACCAACTGATTGGAGATAAAGTCTGTTTTTAAATTATGTATATAAAATTTGCTTAGGGGTCATCTACAAATCAAAACCAGCCAAAACTTTTTTTTTCTGTAAAACACCATTTCTACAATATATTTTAAATCTTTGGTTCAAACTATGCTTAGATATGAAATTTCAAGTCATTTGTGTTATAAGTTTTTGAATTACAGTAGACTCCCTCAAATCTATACAACTTGGAACTAGAGGTTACACAGATTTTAGAATTTTTCAGATTTCTGGCCATTGTTTTGTGTATGTTTTTAAACAGTAATTTCAATGTAATAATGCAATTAAAGTGATAATGAATGCTTACAATATAGTGAAGTATTAAAATAATTATGGTAAACTAAAATAACAAAAATCAAGATCAATTTAAAAATGATTAAATTATTACAAATAAAAGACAAATAAATAAAATTGAATACATAGTTAAATATGCAAAATAAAGATGTGATACATTTATCTGAAATTATTCAATGAAACTTACTTCACTAAAGTACCCTTCTAATAACCATCAAAATCATAAAATAAGGGAATTTTATTTCTGATTAAGCCAGAATTACCAACAAAAAAATCTTGATTAATACATAAATATATTTAGTAAAAAGATTTGATTAACCCTTTCAGGCATAGTGTCTCTAAAAATGGATTCCTAATTTTAATTTTACGGACACCAAGAATATTTAATTAAAATCTTCCTTTTAATAACATATCTGAAAATTAGCAAGTTTATATTTTCTAATAAATTGGTTTATAAATTCTGTTGGAAGTTAATTATTTCAAACAGATTTACTCTGTGCTAGAAAGGGTTAACAGTGATAACAGCAATATCTTGAATTTTTTCAGAAATTAATTTGTACTTCCTTCAGGAAAAGCATGAGATCAGTCATTAACTTGAATTACATGCATCTAATCTATATCTATTTTATATAATTCATAATGATTTGAAACTTCTAAGTAGTTTTCAAATAATATTTAAACGTCTTCAAGATGCTGGTTTAAGGGCTGTCTATAAAATGCAGAAAGTCATACCTTAAAAATTATATATTTTACACATTTTATTGAAACATTTGAACTGACAATGGTTGAAACATACTAAAGAAGTGAAATGGTTGTATTGACAAAAAATAATACATTAGCAGAAGTGGCTTAATCATTCTGCAGCATTTCAACAATTGAGTACCAAATTTCAATTTAGATACAGCATCTCAGAAAACAAACCTATGGATTTCACAAAATTTTGGATTTTGGCTAATTTTAAAAGTGTAGAATTTATTTATTGTGTCTAAACTTGGGTATTGCTGTTGAAAAAAATAAAAGTTTGGGTTTGTTTTGCAGGGTTGGCAAATTTCTTCTGCAGTGGGGAAAACCGCGGAAAAAACCATGGAAAAAACCGACCGGGAGAAATAGGTTTCTTCCAAGTGGAAGAAATGGAAGAAACTGTTTTTCTTTAAGAATTTGCCATATTTTCAATTTTGTAAGATATAATAAATATCTTCTTTCTGTAATCTAATATAAATTAATTTCACTGGACCAAAACAAATTTATTAAGCATATATGCTAAATTAATAATTGCATCAGTTTCTTAGCCAAGATCACACACAACACTTATCTAGAGATCTTCAACCATTGGCTAAATGAAGGGAAATTTTATCCAAAATACACAAAATCAGTTAAATGTTATGCATTTCAATTTAACCAACATATTTTTTTATTATTTAAATTTATTAAACTAGTAGTAAATAGTGGAGATTCTTTACTAATGATAGAATGAAACCCATTTAAATAAAGGCTTTTAATTTACATCAATTTTATTAATGTAAATAATGTTTAATAATAACTATATTAAATAGAGATAAAAAAAAAATAGGATTTTGTTTTTGGCCCAAAATCTGAGTTTTGCCAAAAACAAGAACACAAATTCAGCCAAATTGAAACACTTAGTATTCCAAAAATATTGTTTCTTTCTTCGGAAAATTTCAATTTTAGTTATTAATTTGAACTGCATCAGCTAAAATGAATGTATTGCAATGAACTTCATTGTTTATAATTATCAGTCGTGATTTATCAATCTTCTCATAGAAAATTTTTAATTTAAACTGCATTAGATTTCAAATATTCCTTGAGAAAGTTTTAGAATAACAAATGATCATTTACAAAAATCATTACAGAAGAAAAATAGAGATGTATATACGTACCTAAAACTAAAATATATTTTTAATTAAATGAAATTCATATAATTAGAAAATCTTTCTGTGTCATGGGTGAATTAATTACATATTATTGTATATGAAAATAAAGTTTTTGGATTATTAACAGTTTTACATAATTAATAAATACTATACATATAATTAATTTCAATTATGTATATTTATGTATGTATTAATTACTTGAAAAGATACAATTTAATTACTTAAATTTTTTTTGGATGTTACCATTTTCGGCCAAAAAGTAGGAAGGTCACCTAAATTCGGTTTTGGCTTTAAAAACCTGTTTCGATCTATTCTCAGTATTAAAAAAAGGTCATTAAAATCTTTATTTTTCTTAGTATAATGCAACATAGTATAGCAAGAAAAGGTTTTTAGCAGTAGGATGCTGCAATCAATTTCTCAACTTAAATTGTGATGAAAGCAAAAAATGAAGATTTTTTTTTTTTTCAAGTCCTACACTTCAGGATAGTTTAAAAGCATTTTGACATACCTATAAATGTTTTTAAAACCCTAATCTTTTAAAATCAGCATTAAAATATTCATGCTAGATGAAAAATATAAAAAATTACAAACTTATTTATTTACTGTGTTGTACAGTTTAAAATAATGCACATTAATATGAAAATAATATATTTTTGCATGAAAAATAAACAATTTGTAGGTAGTTTCTTTTTCTTTTCTCTTTCTAATAAATGGAGCAATTAATAAAAAAAAACCCATTCCATAATAAATCCCAACCTCTACAGTAGTAAAAATCCATCAACTGGAAATGTTTGCCTGCTGACCTGAAGTTTGTTATTAAAAAATAACTTATCTTTGCAAAAATAATATTTTTAATAATAATTAAATTTTCCAATTTAGATTTCATGTAATTATACTTTATTTCTTTTACATAGTTAATATACTTTAACTTTGAGCATTTGTTTTGGTTTCTGGTGGTTTCTTCCATTTCTTCCAGTTTTTTCCATTTCTTCCAGTTTCTTCTGGTTTTTTCCAGTTTCTTCCACTGTCCTGGAAGAAATAGGTTTCTTCCGGAAGAAACCCAACCCTGTTGTTTTGATATGTAGATGGTCCCCTAAGAAAAATGTATATCCATCATTTAAAAGTAGACATTATTTTCAATCATTTGGCATCAGTAACTTTCTTCTATGATGATGTGTTGCAAAGTTAGTAATGGGTGTGTTTCTTTTTGTCCACGATTTTACTTTAAAGTGAGTTGATTGAGAATTTATTGACTAATGCGACAGTGCATACTTAGTTTAACATTTTGCATACTGCTTGACATTGTCTGCAGTTTATTGTAAAATCTTTTGAAAATAATACAAATAACATGTAAAGTTTGTTTTCTTCTATATTTTAATGAAAATGTTATTTCTAAAATATTTTTTTATTCATTAGGAAAGTTGTGATAGAGTATATATTAGTACATCTGATGTTCAGATGCATGCAAATTATCATAGAAAAGATACTGCAATAATACAAGAAGGATTTCAGAGATTCCGTGCCACAGAAAATTGTGGAACTGCTGCTTGTCTATTTTTTGGTCAACGAACTACTCATTTTCATTGTCGTAGATCTGGATGCAGTTTCACTTTCAAAAATAAAGCTGATATGGGTATGCTTTAGTACTGTCTACCAATTTTGTTGTCTTGTTTTATGCATTTATTTAAAGGGATGGTAAATTTTGAAATGATTAGAAATTGATCAACAATGCAAATTTTTGTTTTGTGTTAACATTTTTGTTAAAATCTGAAAAGAATCAATATATTGCTATGTATTTGGCAGAATTTGTATTTTCATACTTGTTTAAAATAAATAATGAAAATATTATGTAATAATGTATTTTAAATGTATTTTTCTCAAAACAAGACTTTTGCAGTCTATATGCTTCTTTAAAATGTTCCATGCATTTAAAATTTTATCAAAAATTCATAATAATCTCTAAGGGATAGTTCTGAGTCATTCAGAAACAATTCTGTGAATTTATTTTGGAATTGTGATGCATTAAAGACCTTTCTTTAATTACTAATGAAGACTATTAACAAGTAAATTTTTTTCATGAAATGTCAGTTTTGTGAAAATGTTTGTTTTATCTAACTGACTGTTTTATTAAAATATGTGTGCATCATTTTTTAAATAAAATGAAATGAAAAATAGAGAAAATATTTTAAAATTTGGAATACATGGAGTATTTATTTTTTTTTAACTAATAGATTACCTTTTTTTAGTAAGTTAATATTTTGTTATCAATTGGTTATTGAATCCATTATATAGTAAACTTCTATAATTCTCTTGTAGGAATGATATAAGTAATGAAATAAATTTTAAAATTCTACCACCTCTTTAAGCACTATTATGCAAATTAGTTTATGAAATTATTGTTCTGAGCTAATCTTCATATTTTTATTTTTTTTTCCTGTTTTTTTAGAAAAACATAAAACTTATCATATTAAAGATGAGCAGCTGAATAAAGATGGATTTAAAAAATTTATGAAGCATGAGCATTGTGTTTTTGAAAACTGCAGGTTTTCTCGTGTTTGTAATCATATCCATTGTATTAGACCAGGTATGTTATGTTGTATAGAGTGCTTTTATAATTGTTACTGATCACTAATTTGTAAGCTTCCTTTTCATTGAAATTCAGAATTTTCAATTTTAAATTAAACTTTGAAAATTCCTGCTGTTTCTTATTTAAAATTCCTAATCCCATATTAATGATTTTGAATTACAATGAAATTGAATTCTGTTTATTTATCATGTGAAGCTATGGATTTTGGTTGCTTAAAGCATCTTTATTTTTAGCCCTTTAAGACCTGACCAATACAATTGTGTAGGTCAGTCATACTCAACTTTTTTTTCTTGCGGGCCACAAACATAAGTTTCAGACTTTATGTGGGCCGCAGACATAAGTCTCTGACTTTAGGTGGACCACAAACATAAGTTTCTGACTTTATGCGAGTTGCAACACACTTATAAAAAGGTTTTAAAATATTAAAGTAACATAAGGGGCTGTACATATATAACGATATCACTTTAGTAGGGAGGAGGGGTTTGGCACATGTGATATCATAAGATATTTCTGGGGGGGGGGGGGTTGTCTTTTGATATTGATATCATTTATGTTCCACTCAAAATTTTCTCTTTTTACTTTTAAATTGGTCTTTGGTTCAAAATAGTATGTTATCTTTTTTTAGCCAGTTATGTATTTTTATGGAAATATAAAGTTCTTATTAAAATTACTAAATTATTAGGAAATTATTTGATTCTAAAATACGAAATATCATAAAGTTTGACATTCCTATTCTTCTTCATATGTGTATGCATGTATAATTACAGTTCAAGAAACCATATGTGAAGTATATTTGAAATGAAGTTTGTGTTTATTAATAAATTAAAGAGAATGAGAAAGAATTTTATTCACTTCCTTTGTTTCACTTCCTTTCTACTTCCCCGCCACCCCTCCTCCATTCGGTGCAAGTGCAACAAGAATTTATATCTGTTGAATACATTTTGCACCAAAAGTTATAAAATATTTTGAAACAGTAACTATTTCTTTTAAGTATTATTTAATATAAAGTGGTATTTTACTGACTTCTCTTCATTTGCATCAATAAAATAAGCGAAAAATAAATGTAAGCATTTTTGTGTATCTCTCCAAACAAAAAAAAAATGTTCTAAAATTTAAAAAAAAATTACACTTTATTAATAATATCATTACTGGTAGGGGGGGTTTGAGAGATGATAACGTATGGTATTGGAAGGGGGAGAGGGGGTCCAAAATTTTTAAAAAGTTGATAACGTTATATTTGCACAGCCCCTAAGTAGTCTAATAATGCATTTAACAAAGTTGATATTACCACTTAGGCTTGAAAATTTGTCACTGAAGAATTATCATAAAAAAATTTAACACCACTCTTTCCAAATAATAAACTTTTCTGTTTGAAATTAGTACTGTAAAAAGTTTTTGGTGCCATTATTTTCTGCGACAAAAAGTCAAACTTAAAAAGTATTATTAGCTATATAATAGATGTGAAACACATAATTGTAACAATGGAGCATTTTCAATGAGATATTCTCAAATAAATCCATATTCTGATGAAAGAAAAGAAAAAAATATATAGAAATATATTGTGAAAATTTAATTTTAGAATGTTTTATACACTGTTGAAGATTAAGAAATATGTTCATCACTGTAAGACAAAAAGGACTACATACAAAAAGAAACATAAACTAAAAGTATGGCTTTTAACACAATTTTCATTTAAAATCTTTCCTGTTATATATATATAATTATCTTCCTATGAAAATATATAAAACAACACTGAAAATCATAAATACTTTTTTATGTGGTTTCAATAGTGTAAATATGGATTAATGATTATTTGTCTAGGGCAGCACATAGAAAGTTGCTGGATGCACCTGCGGCTCACGGGCCACAGGTTAAGTATTTCTGATGTTGGTGATTCTAAAGAAAAAGAAAAAACATTTTCCACCTTTTTGTGTGATTTAAAGTCAGATCTGCACAAACAGAATTGTATAAATCTTCCCTTGGCATAACCTGACATCATCTGTTTTTTTTTTTTTTTTATATTTTTTTCAATAACATATTTTCCTATTCATTAAAGGATACCACCAAAACTTTTCATTTCTACCAAAACTCTCCTTGTCTTAAAGGGTTATGGAATTTTTTTTCCCCCACATTATTTGAATCACTAGTTTTCCATGTCTGCCTTTTCCAGAAATTAATTATAGGGGAAAAAATAATCTGGCTTATTTTATTTATAGTCATAGGAATGTTCTAAATAAGTCAGACAAATTTTACTTTTCTTTATCATTGGTATCTATAAGTCAGAAATTATGTGTAAAACGGGGCAGATGAGGTGTATTTGTACTATAACTAGTTTTATAAATATTCAGATCTTGGGACAATAACTGTTTGTTCTTATGCAAAAATGCATGAATTCAAAATTTATTATGATTACGTGTATTAAATTCAGTAATACTGAAATAATATGACTCCATCTTAAATAAGACATTATCATCATGACAAACTATAATAATTACATATCATGAGATATCATTGAATTAATTATATATGATAGGGTTCAATAGATTAATCACCACAGCAATCTAGAATCATTACCTATCATGGGATATAATTGAATTAATTAGGTATGATAGGATTTAATAGAATGAAGAGAACTTTTATTGCCATATTTTCCAGGAATTATGCTGCAGCATTAAAATAGTTTTTTCTGGTTTGAAAACAAAAAATGCAATCAGTAAATAGTACCAAATTTACTGCCAATCTTTATTTACAAATTAGAAAATCATGTTTTTTAAAAAAAGTAATCAATGATTTTGTGTCATATACCAGTGAAAAGAAAAAAACAAAGGCTTACATGGCAGAAACATATCTGCATGCTTACATACTATACCGCTTTCATGAGCAAAAATTTCACTTTTTCGTGCATTGCATCCAATCACAATGGCTCTCTTCAAGTTTGCTTCAGAGCATCTTTCATGCCACATAAGGAATAATCCTCCCACTTTCGCCCTCCTCCATTCTTTGTTGGCATTGTTAAATATGTTACTTTATGTTTGTAATTATTTTCAGTATTAAAAGAATATATACACTCAAGTTTGGCAACAGCTTGACTAACAGTAAACACAGGTGAGCTTGAGCATAAGATCTGCTAGATTGCTTTTTTGATAAAGATGCAAATTATTTCATAGACACATAGATCAAAGTTTGCCATCTGAACACATTGAATCTCAACATTTGTCACATAGATCAAAGTTTGTCATCTGAAATTTTAAAACTACAGTGATACTAAAAATGAAAAAAGATTTTAGTGGATTTTGAGATGTATAAAATTTTTTAGTGTTACATTGTTATTTATTTCCATTTGTTAAAAAATGTTTATAGTGCAATTAATAGAGCAATTAATTAAAAGGAAACTATTTGTTTAAATTCAAAATGTTTAATTTTTATCCACCAGTTAATAATTTTAATTACCGTAATTTCGGGTGTATAAGCCGCGGATCAAACAATTCTTTTTGGACCCAGAAATCTTATTTAGTGTTTGAAGACAAATATTTACGGCGATCTAACTAGTTATATTTGTTTCTTAAAAAATTCTGGGTTGAAAAAGAATTGTTTGATCTGCAGCTTATACACCCAAAATTACGGTAATTGCTTAAAATTGGTATTGTATTTTTTTTTTTTTTTTTTTTTTTTTTTTTTATGAATGTGATATGCAGCTATACACCCTATGCGTCATTAAGTCCAGTGCAATTTTAAGCTGGTTTTCTAGTTTTTTTTTTTTTTTTTTTTTTTTTTTTTTTTTTTTTTTTTCTAAAGTAACTGTAGCATTATTCCTGAAAAATGCAGTAACATCTTTATTAAGTTTTCATTCAGTCTAATAAAATTTGAAATGACTCAACAAATTTCTGTAACATTTATATGTATTGAATTTCAAGCAATTTGGTGGGTAGTTTTTGCACTGTTATATACAGGCAAATGGAGGAACCAGCTGACAGCTGTAGGGGCTAAATATTTATATAAGTATGAACACATTTAAAAACAAGATGCTGTATACACCATTAGAAGATTATTATTTCTACACATAGTCTTCAAAGGATCAAAACTATAATTGTGGTCTCTTTTGTAATGAACATATATTATAAAAGCAACTTAATTTATTAAGAATATCCGTGCCTTTTCTGTATCTATTGGTCCCAATTCAGATTAAGAATTGTTATTACTGCTTTTTTAAAGTCATAAATTACAGAATTATTTTGCTTATTTTTTCTCTTTGAGATCTAATATATACCTGTAATATTTTTTACTCTTTTTATTTGAAGTTATTTTATGGGAAGAATGAATATCAAAAGTAGGTTTCTTATATATAAACATTAATTAAATTTAAAGCTGCATGGTTTTATTACTATAAATTTGATGCCCATTTTCATTTGTTCTGCTGCTCATAATCAGACTCTGATTTTCTCCCTGCATTTTTATTTTTATGTTTGATAAATACAATAATGTAAAAAACATTTCTGAAACACTAATACTATTGGTGTCAAGAAATTACCACTTTATTATATAACTGATAGTTCTGAATTATTATTTAATGTCTTTTATTCAAATGTCAGTTCAAGTTATAAATTTAATTAAAAGTATTTGGTTATGACTTATAGAAAATATTGTTTTTTTTTTTCTGAGACTGTGCGTGTAATTTAACAGCATGTATGTCAGATGTTATTCTTAATTATATGCAATAAAAATTCACAAAATATCTTCACTCTTTTAGAATTTAATCTAGGAAAGAGGCTTTGAAATATATTGAAATTATTAAATTATCTTACAGTGTAACTGTTTAAAATACTTGTTTTCATTATAGTCAAAAAATGAAAAAGAATAATGCACAAACAAATTTTCTGAAATTTAAATTTTGAGTATGGCTTAATATCACAAAATTGATCAAACTTAATTTTTGCAATAAACAAACATTGATTTTTTTTTTCTCCTTTACAATATTTCTTTACATATTAATTCATGTATTTGAAGAAAAGAGTGATTTAAAAAATCGCAAAAAACCTCAATCTCATCTTTTCTGCAATCATTCATTTAATTTTAATTCAAATGAACCCTTCCAAAGTATAATTTTTGTAACTGTATTGAAGTTTTATGTATTTAAAATAAATTATAGAACTATTTTAACAAACAATTTTTTTATATTTAAGCACTATTTAAAATTTTAATTTTTCTTATGCTATATTTATGTATGTTTGAACTTATTGCTTTCCCATTGTCCGGCTTTTTCACACTAACTTTTTAGATAAATTTTGGCAATCAGTTTCATACATATTCTCATTGTATATTCTCTCAATTTCTTTTGTCTTATAGGTTGTACATATGTTTTACATTCAAGTGGGCAGTTGTATTCCCATAAAAGAAAACATGAGCGAAGGGATACAGAACTGGCTTACAGGAAATTTAAGCTAGCTCAAAGTATGATGAAAACATTGTCTGAGGCTGGTAGTGTACATCAGTCATATATTCCAGAACCTGTAAGTTGTATTCCATAAAACAGTACAATAAAGTTGTTATAGTCCTTAGTTTTCACTGCATTTAATAAATAAATTTTCAACGGTATTTTTTCAAGAATTTAAATAAATATATTCTTAAGATTAACGTACTGTTAGAAAAATTCTCAGTAAACTTTAAGTTATCATAAATGTAAAATCCATTAATAAAACTTTTCAGAAAATAAGCTTAGTGACTCATTTTTATTTTTTACTAATTACTACAAAAATTTACTAAACTCTGAAGTTTTTAATACAAACACCTAATTTTGACATCACTTTTTTGTTGTTGTTAAATTTTACTCTAAGATACCAAACTGGAAGTGATTCAATAAATTGTTTATAAATTATTACTGTTTAAAGTTTAGACTCTTAATGTTAAATTAATCTGTAGTCATTGCAAAACTGATTGCAATGCCGGAAGTTTATTCTTTCATTCAAATTTTCAGTAAGTTGCAAAAATAGAAAATTAAGCTGTGTAACAAAGTTTTATTAAAACATAATAAGTTATTAAAGAATTAGAATATCCCACAAAAAAGCTCACTATAGAGCAACTGTAAAGAAAAAATAGAGAACTATCTGTAGTTTATTTGTTTATCCAAAAGTCAGAAATCGAACATTGAATCAGATCATCAGCTTTAGATGAATATTATATTTTATTATACAGAAAGAAAATTTGCAAATTTTTTTTAAATTAAAGTGGGGGGAGGGGGATTCAGAATTTTACTGTACAATTTTCAAATTAAATATGAACTGTAATTTAGGAAATTTGTAACAGAAATTAATTTCTAGAAACTACAAATATGAGAATTCAAAATTATAGCTCATTCTGCTGAATAATTTTTGTGGTTTGTTTAAGAATCTATTTGCATTACAATTTTGCAATGATTACAAATAAACTTAACAATGGGATTTCCAGTTTGTAAACCTTCATAAATCCTGATGTATTTGTCTGAATGACTTCTTGATTCGTATCCTAATGAAAAATTTACTTAAAAAGGCCTAATATGATGTAAGTATTATGCCTTTATATTAAAAATTTAATGTGTTATATTCTAAATTTTTAATAATGAAGGTTTGTTATAAAAATCTAGTAAAAGTAAAATTCACAGACATTGCTATAAAATTTAGCACAAAGTCTTTGTTAAAGGTTTACTGATTTCATTGTGAAAGTTTCTTTAATACAATATTTATTTAATCTGTCTATGGCTGTCATGTATTTAGCAAATACCACAATATTATTCACTAATGAAGATAGGATAAACATTTCTGATTTGCCATTGTTATAATTAATTATAGAAATTATACAGATTTTAAATTTAAATTTTGCACTGCAATCAATATTTACATTAATGAAACCACAGCACTCAAGGTTTGGATTTTACATGTAATAAAATCCATAAATTCAAATAGATCATTTTACATATAATAAGAGCTCAGTTGTTATTATTGTTCACTTTTTATTTATAGTGATATTTTAGCTTGAAACTTCTTAATAAAGATTGTCACTTGGTCACTATTATTATACTGTAATTTTGGGTGCATAAACCGCAGATCAAGCAATTCTTTTTGGACCCAGAAATCTTATTTAGCGATTGAAGACAAATATTTACGTCGATCTAAGTAGTCACATTTGTTTCTTAAAAAATTCTGGGTCGAAAAAGAATTGTTTGATCTGCAGCTTATACACCAGAAATTATGGTAATTCCACATTTAAAGTAATTTGCTTTAATATACTTTGATTTGTATGTAGAGATAAAACATATTTTGAATGTATTTATTTTGTTAGTTTATTTAAAAATCTTTGTTGAGTGTTCGCTAATAGCTGTGCCAAAACTTTGATACCATATTTTGAAGGGGAATGGGATGCTTCTTTTGAAACATTGTTATCTGCTCTGTTACTGTTTTTGTTCAAATTAATAACTGGTGTGAATAAAATGTTTTAGCACTACAAATAAAAACATATCTGCTTCTTATCCCATAATATTTATTAATAGAGCAAAAAAGTATTCTATTAAAAAATATGCATAATAAGCTCTTCAAATGAAAAAAAGGTGTAGGCTATAACATGTTTTCTTAATTTAAAATTTAGCAAGTAGAAGTTCATTTGTATGAAAAATTGTCATGTGTGTAGTCTTAAAATGCAGAGATTTTGAGTAAATTTTGTGTTAAGCATTTTTTTTTTCAAATTATTATTCTGTTATTTGTGTATCAGTGATAATGTGATTATATAGAAGAGGATTTTTGTTTTGTAATTCTCATTATACAGAAAAAAGCAGGAAAAATATCGATTTAAAAAGTAAATATTTCTGTAAAATCATAGTATGTAACAATGTTTCTGTGATTGCCAAATAAAATAACTGGTTAATCCTTTTCTGTTTCAACTTTTATCTCAAATTCCTGGTAGTACATCTTTCAAAAATGTTTCTGTTAATTCAAAACAGTTTATAAAATTATAAAATAATTTTTTATTTTGGCCAAGTTTATAATATATAAGAAAAGTTTATTTATTTATTTTACCAAGTTTACCACTTGGAGTTATTGCCAGTTCAGTAAATCTGTTATTTATTTACTAAATTAAGTAGCTGAATCCTGCAAGAAAACAGGGAAATTGGATATTTCTATGAGATGCCATTTATATTTGTTTGTTAGAAATGTATCAATACTTTTCATTATTATAGAGAAGTGAATTTTATGTAACACCTTTTAAATTCTGACTGTCAGACTATTCATATTGAAAATTCCACAACAGTCATCATTATAATAATTTTTGCTATTATTTATCTTTTTTTATTGATTGCATTAATACCTGTTTTATTTCATTTTATCATACAACATACATTTGATCAATTGTTTTTCAGATATTTTTGATACAGGCTAACTATTATTTATCTATTCATAGCCATCTTCTGGAGAATCATCTTCAAGTCCAGCACCTGGTTCATTACCAATTACTCCTCTCTCCTCTTCTGGCCAAGTTAATAATATGAACTCTGATGAAGGTTCTCTCTCCAATTCATATACTGTTAAAACAGAGAAAAAAGAATATTTGTGTAATACATCTGAAAGTAATAATTTTATATATCCACCATATGTATCAATGTCCAGTGAAAATACACCAAATTCCTCTAATATTAATACAGAAAATATCAGTGCAACTGATGATAGTTTGGCAGTTGATTTAAGTGTTGATCATCTGAAGGATTCTGAAGATTTGTGGAGAGTTTATTTAACTAGGTAAGATGTATATCATAATAAATTCTGTATGTTTACCAATGTGAAAAGTTTTATTATTTAACCCTATTTTGACTTATTTCAAATGGAAGCTTCTAAAAGACTTCAATTTATGGTTATTTATTTAGTGTAATATTTAAATTAAAGCAATCACAAACTATTTTAAATATACTGAAAACTTATTTTTATACTTATTAGCTTTAAAAATTACAAGTAAAATAAACATAAATCAAAATTTTAAAATGTGTCATTTAACAATATTAAAAATAGTAGTAATTTACATTATAAGAGAATTTTACTAAAACTTTTTTTTAATCAGGTATGATGCCAATGATGTATGCCAGCAGCAGTGTGAATTTTTATACAAAGATCACTATCACTGTTCAACAGATAACTGCAGTATGACATTTCGTGCAAAAGATATTCTAGGTGTCCGAGAACATGCTTGGTAATTTACACTTACATAATTTAATAATTAAAAAAAATATGTGTTGATTTTGTTTATTAGAAGTATTTTCATACTAAATATGAGCTATTGTGTTTACAGAAAAGAATGTGTTATACTTGAAATATTAAAATGTTTCACTGTAATTAATCAAGCTAGATAAATTTTTATTTTAGTATATGTGTATGTTCCTGGGTGTGTTTGGTGAGCTTAAAACTTTCAAATTAAAGTTTAATCCTCAACTCAGTATTGCATAAAATTACCTTAAATTAAAAAAATAAATGAACAACTAAATTTTTAAAGTAATCAGTCAAAAATTAAAAATTTTTACAGACAAAATGCATTTTAGCATGCATAAGCAAAAATGCAATATTTTAAAACATATTTAAAGTTATTTAAATAAAATGTTATATAAATAAATAAATTAGGCTTTTGTTATTTTCCAATTGGTATGATATATGCTGATGAGTAAATCAAAAATTTTTAAACAAAGAAGCAAAATGTTCCAAATCCTGGACAATATAAAAATGGTCATGCATTTCTTTGAAGATATTTTTTTTCACGTTTTGAAAAATTTAGTGATTCTCATCATTATTGCTTATGCATTTAATTTTATTATTGAAATCCATTTTATATAATATAACTTAAATGATTAAAAATATAAACTGTATATTTTTCATAAATACAAGTTCACATTAAAATGTAAATTTTCATTCAATTATTACTGAAGTTGGATTTATACTATTTTTAAAATAATTACCCTTGCATCAAATGTTAACTAATTGTCCATTATCACATAATTTTCCTGCAGTATTTTAATACAATTTTCAACTCACAAGAACTCACTTAGTGTGAAAGTATTGTTTGCATCAAGTCTCGTGAAATGTGCATGATTTTCTCCTTGAAGACTGTCGTATGGTTACAGAAATTATAACACACTTTAACAGAAATAAATAAAAATGAGACATCTCTAGCCTCACACAGTGTGAATTCTTGTGGGTTTAGAAAATAAAATTATAAATATTTATTATTGTGAAGTACTTTTAATAAACCTTACATTACATTTCATTATAAATTTCAAGTTGTGCACACCGTTACAAGGCTAAAAATGTACATGATATCTTTAAATAAGGTAAGTTCATGAAGAATTAAAATTATAAATTATTATTATCTATTAAGTCAGTATGAATCAAACACATATTGTGAAGCTTTAAGTAATTATGTTTAGTTTTGAAAACAGGTGTGTTTCTTTGTGAAACTTGTTATTGTTTCTCAATTTATGCAGTAGGTAAGTTCATGAACTTCCTTATATCATAATATAAATAATAGAAAAAGATAAGCTAATGTAAAAAAATAAATTCCTGTTAATTATTAAATCTTACTGTTTTAATTACTGTTTTACCTCAGAAAATAATTCTTTTTGGTTGTACATTTTCATCCATCAATTGTAGTTTTCTGGATTAAAGCAACATTACATACAAATAAAGACTTTTCAAAACTTTTGTTTCATGTACTTTCAACCTTAATGTGGTGTGCACACTTTATTTAAAAGAGTTATTTTGAAACATGTCAACTTCAATGTAATTTTGTGTCTGAAAAATAGCTTAGTTATTTCTTTGTAAGCACTCAAGTGAAATTTCAAGCAGTTATTTTTAAACTGTTCTTTGCAGCAATCATGAATATCAAGAACAAGTTACCAAATCTTTCTACACTGTTGTTGAAATTGATCAAAATGGTGCTTGCCCACCAGACTGTCATTATAAAGCCAAAGAAAAACACTACCATTGCAAATGGGTAAGGAAAACTTTTAAATTTGTAGTAATGTTGCTGATAACTTAAAGAAAAGAAAAAAAGATACTGAGATAGACCCATTATATATATAGCTCAGTATATTTTATCAGAGTTAGAAAATCATCTGAATTGAGAAATTAAATTTAATAAGCTTCTGGAAATAGATAATCTTATAAAGAAAATAACTATAAAACGATATATAGATTGATAGCTGATTTTAAATTAATTACTTTTTTATATTTATGACTATGTGTCACTTTCGATTTATATTATGCATATATGTTAGTTGCATTTATATACATGTTCATGGCTAATTTGATTCCCTGTGAAAGGTGAGTAAATAATTTTGATATTTTATAAGATCTCTGGCATTCTCTCAAAACAATGTTGTTCTAGGAAGAAATGCTGTGAAGGTTGGTATTTGCATAGTTTTTTGTGCTTATTGTATTATTATACTCACCTCTACATCTTGTTGGTTGAGTGTAACTAAAGTTTGAATTGAAAACTTGTCTCAAAGTATGAAATGACTCTTTCACAAATTATAGGAGAATTGCCAAGAAGTCATTAGCAGTGATGACAATCCTTTTCGGAGGCTAGATCATTATAAAATCCATAAATATTCTCGCAAACTCAGTGCTCCAAAAGAACATTCTCCAAGTTCAAGTGGCATAACATCAGCAATGGACAGCATGTTTCGGAGAAAAAGAGGACGCCCTCCAAAAAATAGACTCATTGAGGTAAGGAAATTGTGCTGTAATATTGATTCAATTTCTACAGTATAAATATTTGGCAATTTTACTTGTAAATACATATAGATATAGATATATTATTTAGCTCATGTCAAAGAGCTAGTCTTTTCATAAAAATGATAAACTGTCATCATGTATTGATAAAGTAAATTTTCATTGATAGTTATTAACTGAGTTCTAATATTAAAGTAACATTTATACTAAAAAGTGGGTTACAAAAGATTAAAAATAATTTATTCCAGATTGAAAATATATAAATGTGAACAATCTATTTACATAAGAACTATGAAATATCTATTTCATTATGATTTTTATATTAAAGAATAACATTTACTGAATAAGTAATGTCGTATAGTTTTTTAAAAAAATTGATTTGTTATCTGTGTGACGTGAATAAAATTTGCTAGCCATAATGATGTAAATATGTTAATGTTATATGATCAGCAATTTGTTTCAGTTTTTTATATAGCTATGTCTGTCTTTTTTGCAAATTGCTTTTGCCATGCTTTTCTTTAAAATCATTTATCTTTTTCTTTAGTATAAGATATTCAATTTTTAAGTTACAGTAAGTACTTAGTAATATAAAAATTACACTATTATCACTTCTTTAGAATATTTTTCAGAACTAAAATCATCTATATTTTAAATAACATCATATTTAAATTGCATATTATATAATCATGTTCCAACTACAATTTTGACTCTTTGAATGCTGCCTGTAGTAATTTTTCATTTGAACTTAGTGCTTAAAATCCATTTCTAGCAAATATTTAATAACAATATTCTTTTTTCATTATTTTGTGTGTGTATTTCGATGACTACAATCTTCTAAGTTTTATTAAAATTATATATCTACGAGATAGAGTAGTATATTTTGATTACTTAATTTGTTTAAGGTAACCATTTCTTTCATATTTTTGTTGCTGAACATTTATCTAAATTTATAGTATACATATATGCATATAGAGGATATACAGAAAAGCACTTTTTTATTGAAATTTCTTGAAAATGAGGTGTGAATATTCTTGCTTTAATACAGAAGATAGATGATCCTAGCAATGAACTTTAGCAGACAGCAATTAAAAATAGAAAATGTAAGGATATAGAGCAAAATTTCGCATTTTAAAGTTGTAGCCTTTCAGTTAGTTAAATACAGTATCATAATGGTTGTATAACATGGAGTGTCCTAAATTCATACATAACAAACCTATGTTAATGTTTAAAGATGAAAGGCATACCTAACACACATGAGCAGGAGTGAGGCATAAATCTACTCACCAGTGGTGAGTGGGTTTTTTGAACAGGCAATCAAATTTTTAGACTGTCTTTTAAAGATATATGCCAAAACTTTCTTACATTTTTATCCAATGGCTATATTTCACATTTGCCCTCAATTTCTGCAATATAAAAATAGCAATATGTTCTAACCTACACTTAACTTCTTGAAAGATATTGGTAATTGAATCACTTAATTGTAACCATATAATTTCGCATTGGTTCCAGAATCTTGGAATGAAAATTTTCCCTTTATTAAAGTGTATTCAAATCCAAAATGCTTATTTTCTGATTTATTTTTTCTTTCACATGCATCCAACTCGCCAATTCTCTTATTTAGAAACTACATAATGTGCTGTGATTGTCAATTTTTTGATAAATGCAGAAAATATTGCAAAAATTGCTGCCAAAGTTGGTGCAAAAAAAAAAAAAAAAAAAAAAAAAAAAAAAAAAAAAAAAAGCATAAAAACAGTGTACTGTAAATAAAAATGAATATATTGAATGTTTAATGAGATATATGCATTTGTAAGAATTATTTTTTAACTATGCATGAAATATTCCAAAATTTTTATTTCATAATAAAATATATATAAAAAGTCCTGTCAAGTGTGAACAAAATACACAAAGATAGGTGTGATATAGTGAATTTCTTTCTACAAGTAGCTTTATTATAAAAGATTTTTCACAGTTTGTCAACCAGTTAACTGTATATTTTTAAGTTTTCACAATAATAGAAAAAAAAATCTCCTAAGATTTCCCTACTTATATTGATCTTCTTGATTCTAATTATTTCAGTAGTTTAAGTGAGTAGTTGGATCACATGTCTGTTTAATTTGTGTTTTATTTAAATTTTTTAATTTATTAATTCATGGATTAAATTTTAATTTCATTATGGAATATCAGCCAGAAACAAATGCAGAATTATTTATATTGTTTTAAGCTCAAATAGGTTAATATTTCCCAGTTGGATTGCACATAACATATATATTTAAAAGAAATTCATACTTGAAAATTGTTTTTAAAAGTATAAAAAAATCAGTAAATTGAGATACAGTTTTCAAACAATTAGCATTTGAGAAGAAATATTTTTTCCCTCTTTGATGGAGTAAATATTAAAAATATGCAATGTTTAGAAGTTAAAATAATTGCAATAAAAGAAAAATTATTAGTCAGATTTTACCACAGTCAGTTTGACATCAGTGTTACTCACTGACATGTTTTTGCTTATATATAGATAAACCTAAATTTCTGAAAAAGTTATTAGGCTTATTACAGTTATCTTCAGTCTCTACTGATTGAATTATTTTCAGAAGTGATTGTTTTGAGAGTAAATTTTTAAAATGTGCTTCCTAATGTAGAAAATGTTTATGATAAGAGATTGTTTCCTATAAAAATATATGAAATATTTTTAGTAAATATTTTTGTGAATAGAAGGAAAATTAAAATTTATTTATTTCTGTAATCCAAAAAGAAAAAAAAATATGCAAAAAAAAAAAAAAAAATATTCTTTCAAAAATATACCAATATTTAAATATGGATAATATAATTTTTTTCAATAAAAAATGATTTCTTTAAAAAGAATTAGCATTTAAAAATGCATACATGTATGAATATACATTTCAAGGAAAGAAGTTTTTAATAAATAAATAAAATTATAAGCCCTAGATCATCTTAAATGTGAGTTAATCACCTTAATCTTGGTTACAAAAATATGAAATTTGACTTCAATATATTGATTTATTGTACAAAATTTATTATTCAATATTTAAGAACCAAAACTGATGACAAAAATTATTCAGCAATTTCACATTAAACAAAATGGCATGATTAACTTAAATTTAAAGAAACCCTGTATAACATTTTGTGTTTAAATTTTGAACTTTAATAACTATTAGAATTTCATTAAATCTGTGCATTAAAAAAATGGAAAGTACTAAGATAGACTGTGATCAACTTAATATAATTTCAGCTTAGTACAATTTTACTCATGAAAAAATAAACATGATGGTTAACTCAGGTGAAATGAGTATTGTAAATGTTACTTTTTTTTTTTTTTTTTTTTTTTATCATTGAATAATTTTTAATCACAGAATTTCTCATGATAAACAATCTGTAGGCTCTATGGATTTTATAAATTCTGCAGTTAAACATGGCAAAAATTTCAACGTAATCATATCCATGGCATGCTTTTAGGCCCCTCTATGATCAGATTTTAATTCCAAGAAGTTGCACTAAAAATGCTGAAGATAGTAGAAAAACTACAATATTAGGCAACAAAATTTTTAAAATGTATTCCAAAATATCAACATAATTCATAACAAGACCTTTTTAGCTTTGAAATTCTTCTTTTCTGCATGTTTATGGGTCAATCATAAATTGTTTGTGACAATTTAGACTTTAATATTTTATGTTTAATTTTGGTTCTGAAAACTGGAGGAGGTTAAGTAGAAGTCTTTGCTTAAAATCTTTAACTGAATATTTAAATATTTTCTTCATGCATTTACTGATGAAACATTTAAAAATTTGTTAATTCATTATTAGAATTTATTAAAAATATTACTGTGAAAAAAAAAAATGAAAATAAAGTACATATTTGAATGTTTTTTAATGTCAACATCAACTCCTAATTTTGTTAAAATTTAGATTTTTATTCTTGATTCTTTATATCACTTGATTTATGAAGTAAATATCATGATAAGTTGGGTTTCAAAGTGAAGCATTTACAAATTAAGTTTTCCCTTTGATTTCTTTCTGAAATTTGAATTCTTAGTTTTTAAATTTCAAAATTTAAATGAAATGTTTTCTTACAAAACTCTGAACACAGAATACGATGTTTAAATATCGTTTTCAGTCCTGAACAAATTTTATATAGCACTACAAAGAACAATTTAAAATTATTATAAAACACCTCCAAAGATGCATCAATCTACATATCGATGCTTATAATATGCGCACATTTATTTAAAAAGTCTAGATGTAATATTAAAAATTTTAGAAGCAGTTGAATTAACTTAAAGGGTTTTTTTTTTTTGTGTGTGTGTGTGTGTGTGTAATCTCCATGCAACATCAGAACTGAGGAGGATATAGAACTTTAAATTTGAGTATATATTAAGCACTAATTCCAAATAAAAAGTGGTTGATTTACCAATAATGCCATATGCCATAACCCATTAAGGAAAAAAATCTGCCATTTGCACCATGAAAAATATGGGAATTAAACTAATCCTGTTTGCACATAAAAATGAAAGATCTTAAAGAGGTTTGTCCAAAACATATAAGGATTAGGATTTTAGTTAACATATTTGACTTAGTTGTTTTCCTTTTTTTCCCATTTAGACGTAGAATCTACTCCCTTTGTAATTTCATACAAGCGTACATTGAACAAAAGGCTGTTTTCAAAATAAAAGCTCAGTTATTATGATTTAAAGAGTGCTTTCAGAGTGTAAAAAATTCACCTACAGAGATCGAAATATTAAATTTCATTACATGTTTTCAATATTTAGATTCTACTGCTGACTTACTGATGAACCATATTTTACCTTTAAATCATAGAATATTGAGTGTACTGTAACTGAATAGTGAATTTGAAAATAAACTTCTACTACCATTTTTTTCTTTCGAGCCACATATTTTCCATTTATTAAAACATCAAAATGTCTAGATTTCAAATACTAAATATTTAAAAATAAATAAATCAATAAAAAGTCATTAGCTTTCAAAATCACGTTTTGCCATCCAGTAGTTGTAATAGTAATAATAATAATAATAATAATAAAAATCTTGTACACTCAGAACTTACCAAGATATGATACTTTGAATTTTATAAATTTTTAACATTTTCCAATTTTGAGTGAAAAAATAAATAAATAAAAAATTCATAAAACTAAGTACTATAAATTTTGGTCACATAAAATAGAAATTGTTACTCATCTATACGTATGAATTCTGATACATGTAAATTCAGAAAATTTTCGTCACATAAAAATAGAATTGTTACTGATTTATAACTTAGAGCATTGATATGATTTTTCTAAATGTAACTTAAAGGACCAAACTTAAAATAATTACCGTAATTTCCGGCATATAATCCGCAGGTCAAACAATTCTTTTTAGACCTGGAAATCATATTTAGTGATTAAAGATAATTTTAAAGATACTTTATGGCGATCTAATAAGTTACATTTCTTTCTAAAAAAATTCTGGGTCGATCTGCAGATTATACGCTGGAAATTATGATAATATGAGTAGCTTTTCATATGATGAAAATTTTTTGAAATCGAATCTATATTTCTAAAACTAAAGGCTTAGAAATTATCAGTTGATGAATGATAAGAAGAGACACTATGAATATAAATATTCAGTCAAAAAAAATTACAATATATTTAGCTAGCTTCTTCCACTATTTTGTTATTAGGTAGATTTTGTATGAAATACAACCTACTGCAGAGGCTCCTTTTAATGAATTTGTGAAAAAGTTTTGCAGGTCTACGCCGATCATGACCCCTAGACCCCAAAACTACCACCAGTAAAAAAGTCTATATGTGTATCTATCTATCTATCTATCTATCTATCTATCTATCTATATCACCTTTTTATGGACACAATAACTTCTATCATTCTGCTCAAATCTCCTTGAAACTGATACATGAAATCAAGGGGCATAAAATCTCGGTCAAATTTGTTAATGGGCAAAATTGGACCAAGAGGGTTGAAATAAGGAGGGTTTATGTGAAAACAGAAAAAACCTTAACTTCTTAATGAGAATAGATATAGAATCAGTTTAAAGTTTATAATGCTTCTAGAAAATGGGCCTAAAATTTGTACATGACAGATATTTGATAAAGTTAAAAATGGGCTCAAGGGGTGAAAAAAATAGGGTTTTGGTGAGAAAAAAATTCATAACTTTGTCAATTCTCACGATATCAAATCCAATTAAATTTTCTAAAAATGGTCTTAATGTTATCTAAAACTTTTGTATTTACAAATTTTCAATAAGACCAATTCTTACTGAAAAAAAAATAATAAAAACAACAAAAAGGGGTGTGGAAAAAGAAAAAAAATCCATTACTTCGTCAATTCTTAAAATATCAAATCCAATTACATTTATTTTAAATCCTCTCAATAATATCTACAACTTTTAGATTGACAAGTTTTTTATAGGACCAGTCCTTATAGCAAAAATAAATGAACACGTTCGCTGCCGCTTACATGAAGATGTGATGATAGTTAATGCCGATGCCGCACTGTAGAAGTGGGTTTTTCTCAGAAGGTGATTTATTTTTTATAACAAAGAATCAGTGAAAGATTTTCCCATGCCAAGTGCGTGACTGGCTATTGGACATCACCGTACATCACATGCTGGCGTGTGAGTGGCCCCTTAATGTTGGTGCCATATCACGCGCTATCGCATGAGCGGCAGCGAACGTGTTAAATAAAAATAGGAGTTGAAGAAAAAATCTCAAATCCGAACTGCTTATATTCTGACTCATTTTTAAATTCATTTTTGATTTTAAACGCATCCAAATGACAGATTCTCTTATTTGGGAACTATATAATGTAACGTATTTTCCAGTTTTTTGATAAAGACAGAATATATTTAATAAAATGCTGTTAAAATGGACATTTTGAACAGATTTTTCTGATGCGATCGTAATTGAAAAAATGAGGAAGTATTCAAATAACAAATTGCTTATTTTCTTACTCATTTTTAAATCCATTTTAGCTCTCAAATGCATCCAATAGACGGGTTTCCTTATTTAGGAATTGTATAATGTGCCATATTAGACAGTTTTTTGATAAAGACAGAATATATTTAAAAAAAAAGCTGTTAAAGTGGGCATTTTAAACAGAATTTCTCGAAGTAAACATGATTGAAGAATTGAAGATGCATTCAAATAACAAATTGCTTATTTTCTGATTCTTTTTTAAATTCAATCTTGCTATCAAACACATTCAGTTGACAGTTTCTCTTATTTAGGAACTACGTAATGTACCATATTGGTTGATTTTTTCATAAAATCAGGATGTAACGCACCTCTCAACACCACTATTCTTTTCAGAGCCCAGAGGGCGCTGTTTTCATTGGTTTCTTGCACGGAACATTTTTTCTTACCCCCCAGAGTGAGATGTGAGTTAGCCCGACTGAAAACATGTCGCACCGTTGACATGAAAAATGTTCTTCACCTTATCCAAGGTGAATAATTCCCATGTATGTCTAAAATCTCATCTGTAATCGTGGTATGTTCTGTGTGTGTTTGTTATGTTTTGTGAAATAAATGTTTTTGTGACATTAAGTCTTCGATTCTTCAAATAACTGTCACAAACAGTGTCGCCCAACTCGAGGCATAGAACACCACGTTCTGAAAGTGCAAAGAATACTTCATTGTCATATATTCTGAAAATAAAATATTTCTTCTGTCAGTGGGACGTCGATTCTCACGGCATTAGTTTATATATTAAAAAGCTGCATGTGTAAAGCTTCTTACGAATGTCTGATTCAAAACGAAGTACTGGTTACGTCATGGATGTATTTTAGAACAAAAATGTTCTAGCAACAATCATCGAAAATCTAATGAAGAAATGCTGTTTATTCGCCAGAAAATAAAATAAAAATGCAAGCTATACTTTTGACTGATCTACGATTATTGAATATTCTTTCATGACAAGTAAATTAAAGAACATAATTCTATCATATTTTCGATTTCATAGTAACATTGATTAATTTTATTCTTTGGGGTTGTGAAATATTTGTTTGATTCATTTTCTTTTTGTTTTATGTGGTAAAAAAAAATTTCGACATAATTTTATTTTTATTTATTTTATTCTGTGCGAAATATCTTTAAAGATTACATGTTTTTTTTTTTACTTTTTTCATTTTTGTTATTCAAACTGGTACCAGTAAAACGAACGTAACTTAAAAAATTGCTTGACAGTTATTTGAAGAATCGAAGACTTAACGTCACAAGGATATATTTTTTTAAATGCTGTCAAAGTGGGCATTTTGAGCCGAGTTTCGCTTAAGATGATTTTAACTAAACCAGCTCTTAGAGAAAAATGAAATTAAAAATTCTTCAAAAGTGGTAAAATAAAATTGTGAAACTGGGTTTATCTCTAATCATATTTTATTTTTTTTTTTGTTGTTTGCAGGAGTTTTTAGCGTTGAAATCTTACCTCTGCCTATAGGCCAAGCCAATTGGGATATTTTTAGAATTGTATTCTTTTGTCATTTATGATAATAAATATTAGCTTTATCGCGAAAAGTTTTTCGCAGAGTTATGCAAACATTGATTGATAATTTTTTCATGTAGTAACAACTTTGTCAAGCACCTTTAAATCCTTCTATTCTAAAGTCAGAACTTTTTATAATATTTATATAACATTTATTTGAGTTGTGGCACAAAGTTCTCTTATACTAATTTATTTCTAATGTTTGAATCTTATCAATTCATACTGTACATTCAATATGTGTATTCCATTTTTTAGTTTGCAATTGGTACTTCTCATCTACCTCAAGCTATTTATACAAGTTTCAAGCTTCCAAAGCCTTCAGAACTTCCTCATCAAAACTTTTCAACTGCTTTTGGTCCTTTTACTTCAGCTTATAATGCTATGTCTCTGTTACCTCATCCACCAGTTACAATGATATCTACTCCATCAACACTTCCACAATTAATTCCTGTGACTGGCATTGGTCATTGTATATTTCCATCAGGCAATGTCATGGATCTTCCTCCCCCTCCTCAATTAGAAAAGCATGAAAACAATTCAAATGTTTCAACATCTCCTGTGCTCAAAGATATTCCCGAACAGGAAGAACCTGAAGTGAGTTTAACTGATATTGTGTAATTTATGCAGCAAAATACCGTTAATCCACCCCCCCCCCAGACGTGACAAAAAATCGTAAAATAATTAGAGGAGGGGCGCTTACACGGGATTTTTCTGCGATCATTTCACAAAATTTGCAGGGATGAATCATGATGAAATGAATGAATCGTGAATCTTTGATCGAATCATGAATTTTGATACTTGAAGCAATACTTGAAAAAATTTGCATTTAAAAAAAAAACGTAAATTCTGTCAAAAAAACACAGAAAAAAGGAGAAATTTGTAAAAAAAAGTATGAAATCAATTAAAAAATCTCGAAAAAACACACATTTCATCAAAGATTCATGATTCATTCATTTCATCATGATTCATACCATTCTCAAGTGATATGTTTTCAGTGATTTTTTGAGAGGGAGGGCGCTTTCTCAGGATTTTTTGAAAATTTAAAATTTTTTATAAAGTGGGGAGGGGGCATTTGATTGGGAAGGGCGGATTAATGGGATTTTACGGTAGATAAATTCAGCAAAAAAAATTAGAAATGCAAAAAACAGTGGCATAGCCAGAGGAGAGAGTGTTCAAGATACTTGTATTCTATTACAGTATTATCTGAATAAATAAGATGAAAACTACTAGTCAGAAGTATAATCTAATACATGATTCTATAATCCCCGAATCTTATAATACACACTAGATTCCAAATGTAAACAAAAAGTTAAAATCTTAAAAAATAAAGAAATAAAATAAAAAATATTATAAACTTTGACTGTAATAAAAGTTGACTGGCCTAATAAATTTATTGAGAAAATTTTAATTTTCTGAATTCATTAGGCAGAAATGTTTTGTACATCTTGTAAATAACTATTAGACTGCTATATTCTGAACCCAATCATTGGCAATGTAAAGATAAAATTTCTTTCAAAGAGGGATTAGCTATTGGGGATTATAAAAATGTTAGTCTTTTTAAAAAATAAACTTTTGTTATTATGCAGAAATCCTGATTCTTAACAGATTTTGAGTTTAAACTGCTTATCATAAGTTAAAAACTATAAAACAAACCACGATCACTGTGATGTTTAATAGATTTAAAAATAAATGAAAATCTTTTCTATTAATTTGTATTATTATATTATTTAAATGGATCTCTAATATTGAATGTATGTTTTTATCATATTTGTTGATAACTACCAAATAATAGAAAGTAAAGAGAGAAATAATCTGCAATCAGCAAAATTCTGTAATCCACAAAACTCTTGGTTCCGACCTATGCAGATTAAAGGGAGTGAACTGTAATAGTATGCCAAACCACTTCTCTAATTATGCCACTGTCAATGCACTTTTCAGCTTTTAAACTTCTTAAATACAAAAACTAATAAATTGTAACATATTTTCAAGGAATGAATTAAGCTAAAGCACATGCATCTCATCCCAGGAACAGATAGAAAATAAACCAAAGTTTTTATTCCTCTATAAGGATTCCTTTATTCACCTCTTTCGTGCTTCTGTTGTTGAGGTTGCATGAATTTAGTTTGAAGGATTTACTATTTTAAAACATGTGGCTTTTAGTAAGAACCTAAAGAACTTCTTAAAAACACCGTTAAAAAAAATTATATGAATTTTCTAGACTTTTCGTGAGAGCTTAGTCTTTTTTCACAAGGTGCAAAAAAGTGAGAACTTTTCACACCTGATGAAGGAAGACTTAAGCTCTTTCAAAAGACCTAGCACATTTATATATTTTTTATTACTTTTTTAAGCAGTTCTTTTAGGTCTTACTGTTTCAACCAATTTTTACTTAGATTATTTTTTTATGTAGCTTTTATTACATATTTAGAGAATTTGTATTGTATATAGCATATATTTATTAATAAGGCATTCTCTCTGATACATTGTACTTGTTCAAACACTTCTACAGAAAAATTTCACAGGATTTACAAGTTTTACAGGATCATATACACTTTTTGCTCAATTATAATCTCTAAGACCACAAGATGATGTTCATCTTTTACATCGTCATCATAAAAGATATTGGATATATGATATTTATGCGCTATGGACGAAAATTTTGATTTTCAGTAAGATATAATCCCTATTATGTTTTTTATTCATTTAATTTTAAACATCTTTGACACATCTGTAATTTGTTGTTTTATTTTCATTTCTAAATGCTAAAATTTGCAAATTATTCATACTACCTTCACTGTATGATTCATCTTCCTCAGGACACTTATTCATATCGCCTATATTTTTTAAATCTTCTGTTATATGTGACAGATACTGCTAAATTGTGCTTGCAGTTATTTAGGTGTTTTAATTGTTAAATATCCCTGCTATTTTTTCAAATGCTCTTACGCATTATCATTTTCACAATTAATTTGCAAAATCTATTTTTTTTAATGCAGAATTGTCATTAATTTAACTTTCAAGAATTTTTTTATATTACACAAATAACTCCTATAATCAAAACTCTTTAATAAAGATTTATGCAGGTAATTTAAGTAGTTGTAATCATTTTCCAGTTTAGACTTCTAATGTTTTGAAATTCTCTAAGTCAGAGAAAAAACTGTATTATTCAGTAAAGTCTTAAATTAGCACAAACACTTGTTTGTTTTATATGCATATGAATTTGTCAATATATATATATAGTATTCATTAGTAGATGTATTTTGTTTTTTTCTAAATTCAAACTATTTAATTTGTCTTCCATTATTATATAATAGATGTAATATAATTAAAAACAACAAAACTAATGCCGACAATTGTGATAGCAATGATGAAATTATTGCAATTAAGACATATTATGATAGTTTGTTTTTGTTTAAGAAGAATTTCATTCCCTAAGCATATTTATTGTGCATATGTATTTGTACTATGCTAGCCACCAAACATTTCAGGCATGTATAGTACCATTATTGTACTGGGTTTTTCCACTTATTGCCACCTTTACATGGCTTACCCACTATGTAGCAACTTTCTCTTGGATTCAGTATAAAAAAGCTTTCAAATGTGACTTGTTGACTTGAAATGTTGGCAGGCTGAGTGAGTGATCTAAAAAAAGAGCAACTTTTTGGTAAAATAAAAGTTAGCTTATGAAGAAAATAAAAAAATGAATTGCAACAAGGAAAATCGACTTGAACAATTAATCAGCACAGTGAAAGTGTTAAAAGAATCTTCATATTTTTTGCACCCTTTAAAAGAGGACCTTTCACAAACATTTTTGCTATAAAAATAAACAAAAAAATGCCAATAAATTTTTTTTTTTTCAAAACTGATCAACTCATAAATTTAAGCATTTTAAAGACAAATATTGCTTGTTACAAAACAGCTGAAGCCACTAAAGAACCTATTACCTAGTCTTTATATATATAGATATAGATATAGATATAGATATATTTATACACAAAGGATCTTGTTTTAAATGCATAAACTCAGGATAATATATTTTTGCTATTTTTAATCAATGAGGAATGTCTACAGTGTAGAACTGTAACATGAATGAAACTGTATTTAACTTAATGCTTTATTAATTTTATATTTAATTTCATTAATTACAATATGATGTAACTTTTATGTTTTTTTGAAGAGTTGTGTTGATGTGTTAAGTCATTTAAGTTCTAATGTAAATTGTGTATATTGCTTTTGTTTAATGAGATATTACATTTTTAATGCAATTTTTGATTGAAAAATGAGTCTTATTTTAAGCTATTGCAATTTTTCTTAAGGTTTATTATTTATTAATTGAATTTAAATTACATGTAAATATTTAAGGTATCATACCCATCTTATTTATTTTGTGTAATCTGCATAAAAAACATAGAGAGTAGAGTTGTTAATATATTGTTCTTGTAGAAAGTGAATTATTTCTTTAAATGACATTACTGTAAAATTCTTTGTCCTAGTTCCATTTACATTTGCAGTACAGTAATTATAAATTTTCACAATAGATTTATATTTACTGAGAGTTTTTTCATTAAGAGCCTGTATGTTTTATATTGTTGTTGCTGTTATACTTGTATTTTTCTTTAATATATGCCTTTGTTAATGTGTGTGATATTTATTAATAAATTTAAACTTTTTTTATTTCAGGTTAAAGAAGGCTTTTATATTTATCATGAAAAAATGGCTTGCCCTGATAAATTATGTACTTTTTATGGACAGTATCATTTCCATTGTATGCAACCAAGATGTTATTATGTGACAGATCGAAGTGATATTCTTTTACTGCATTCAAAAGACTTTCATGACAATATTGATATTCTAGATGGTTTTGTTTTCTTTGATCGAAGTGTTGATTGTCGGTTACAGGGTTGCCATAGCAACAAAATCAATCGACATTTTCATTGTGTTCGCCCAAACTGCAATTATTCATTTGTGCGTTATAGTACAATGACTGTGCATGAACAGAAACATAAAGAACAAGATGGAAATAGTAATTGTAACCCAAGTTCTCCCAAAAAGAAACATTTTACACCAGTAAATGAGGAGGGACCAGATAATTTTGTATTTGAAAGTTCTGTTATAAAATCAGTTTCTTCTGAATCATCAACATTGCCAAAAGCTACTGTTGTTAAAGCTGCAGGCACATTCTACCCACTCTCTGCATTCTCTACCAGTCAACCTTCTCAAAGTATTTCAAATTCTTTGAATTCTTCTGCTGGAACTCATCAGTATTCTAAACAATCAGATGATAAAAATAATGAAAATAATGTAAATAATGCCAAATCTGAAAGCTCTTATGTTCAAACTTCTGAGGCGTCAGAACAACCTTTGAGTAAACTTCTAATGCAACCCTCACCGAATTATAGAAATAGTTTTCAAGGAACAGAAAAGCACATATTATATAGTCCTCAGCAAAGTTGTGGGAGACCATTTTGCAAGTTAAAAAAAAGAGACCATTTCCATTGCAATATTTGTAATCAAGTAAGTAAATGAAAACATATTTATTCACATTTATGAAATATTTAAAAATGATAGTTATTAACATAGGTGTAATTAGTGTGTGACAAATGGCACATATAGTTTATCATATGGTTAAATTAAAACTCTATTTTCTGAAAACAATTTATATAAAAAACATTTTAATGAATGTCTGTCAACCTTGATGCATTTTTCAAACATTCATTTGCTACTTACTGTTGTTTTGTTTTAAGAAAAATGTATTTGAAAATCCCAGTTTCATGTTTTTCTCATGCACGAAGTGCTTATTATGATTATTGTTGTTAGATTAAATATGAATGATGTTAATTCATAACATATCCTTATAAAAATATGTTCATGTAATATTTTAGTTAAAATTTTTTTGTTGTTGTTTTAGTAAATCTGAAACTTGTGATGTTAAAAAAACACTAGTGACATTTTTAGCTTGTTAATATTAGTAAATTATATTAATAATATATCGCTAAATGATTGTGCTACTTTTTGTAATGTAGTTTTAATTTATATATGATGAATATATTTTTCTGCTTAAAAAAATTATCATTTTTCAAGTAGAATAAAAAAAGGAAAAAATACTTCTAATTTAGCCACTGTTTGAACTTTATTTTCATATATTATCTCAAAAATCATTTTTCAAGAATAAGTTCTTAGAAAAAAAAGCCCAGTAAAATTAAGTTGTTATTCCTTAGTCACCTATAATTTATCCATCATGCATGCATGCACATTTTCAGAGCATAATATAATAATGTGAAAAATATTAAGTAAAATATTGCAATCTTATTGGAAATATTGAGTTGTGCTGCAAAAGTTTTACTAGTTTTAATATATTTTCTGTTTTTATCATCAGAAACTTTGATTGGTAATAACAAAATATTATTTTTCCTTTAAGAAGCTCCAAAAATATGTTATAAAATTTTTGAAAGAATATTTTGGCATTTCTTTAAAATATATATTGAATAAATGTATTCAGTTACAACGAGTAAAACTATTAATTTGAAATATATAAGTTAATGTATGAGCTTATTTCTCAAAGTAGTCAGAGTTGAATTATTGCATTCAATGCTCATATATTTTAATTTCTGAAAACAAACTATTTTTCACAATCACCGTTATTTTATTCTTTGTCAAATATCTTCATTTTTTGATATTTTAATAAGTTTGGGAAATACAATACATAGATATAGATAATTTAATTTAAAATGAATTAATTTGAAACAATACATAAAATTACTGAAGGTAAAAATCAAAAATTGAAACCAAAGTAAAAAACAAAGTCTTTTTTAACACTTTCACTGCCGCTTACGTGAAGATGTGTTGATAGTTAATGTGTTGCACTGTAGAAGTGGATTTTTCCCAGAAGCCAATTTACTTTTATAACAAAGAATCAGTGAAAGATTTTCCCGTGCCAGCGCGTGACTGGCTATTGGACATCACCCCACATCATGTGCTGGCGTGTCAGGGTCCCCTTAATGTTGGCACCATAACACGCGCTTTCACGTGAGTGGCAGCGAATGTGTTAACTTTGCTTTGCTATTTAGTGTAGAGATCTGCACAGGCCGATTTCCATTAACAGCATTCGGGCTGGGCCGAGCTCAGGCCTTACTTCTGAATACTCTGGCCTTAATTTTTTTCCTGGAATATCGGGCCATTCCCTAACATATTTTTTCCATATGAAGCCGAGACTGATTTTGTTCTTCCTAGTTTTCACGGACTAAAATAATCAGTTCCTGTTGAATCATCCCATATGAAAAACCTTTTCTCGACTTGGCCATGTCTGTTCATAAATCAGTAAAATTTGTCTTGGTCCAAAAATTTTTGTAAAAAACGCATATACTTTTAGGTTGTCATTATTCTTCAATTAAATAATTAGAATTTATTCTTTTTAAAGAATTGTAGATTACTAGGCTTATTAAAATAGAGTTAAACGCATGAAAAAAAAAAGAAAAAAACATGATTATGACGAATTTTTCTTTTAAATTCAAAACTGCAAATTTCTTTTAAACTGTTCATCCATGCAAAATGAATACAACAATATGCGAGAAAAATATATATTAAGCATTTACATCTGCTAAGAAGGGAATGTATTTTTTTCTTTCCAATGCAATTCTGTCTTAGAAGATTGTGCTTTTACCATATACCATTTTTTAGATTTTTATGTCTCCATTACATGGAATATGGATTAATAATACTAATGATAACCAAAACATTTACATACAGCAAACAAAGGTTTATTAAAAGCATAAATATCGCAGCCTATGGCACTTCTGTATAAATGGAGATTATAAACATGAATAAAAAGACTAAGATAAGTTCTTTTGGTCTGAACTCTTCCGTAAGAGTAAAGATTAATGTTCTGTAGAAATTCACTAAGCACGGGCCGGGTTCTGGCCGAATTTTGGACTTTTTTCGGGTCAAGCCAAATGTTTTTTTTTTTTCTATAGATCGGGTCGCACTCAGGCCTGGAAATTTTGGCTAATGTAGACCTCAAATTCAGTGTATTAAAAAAAATTTAAAATCTCAGAATCGTTAACTTTTTTCTTTTTATCTTCTCTTGTCTTCACTGCATAAATTAATTTGCTACAACAAAATAAAAGTATAAATTACAGTCACCCTTTAATTTTGAAAACCCAGTAATCAAAACAAATTACTTACAAATAAACCGTATTCAATCTAGATAAAGAAGAAAAAAAATCTTTAAAAAACATGCTTACATCGACCTACAAATAAACTATTTCCCATTTGAGATAAAAGTAGAAAAAAAGAATAATAGAAACATGCATTAATTATGAGTCTTTGTGAGTGGCAGAGCATTATATACTATGCTTACAGTTCATCAGTGCATCCACTCCTTCCTTCCAAGTACTGTTGAAAATATGATAAATAAGAAATAAACTTTTATTAGACATGTAAAGGATTTATGATCAAAATGTGATCATGTTTCAGAAACATCAGTTTGAAATATAGATAGATGATGAAATAATTACATTTTATTTTCATTGCAGTAATATTTTGAAAATCTAAAAAAAAAACATGGGTTAAAAAAATATTCATTAATTCCATTTGCTTTCTTTGTTAGAAGGAAATGTGCCTTTTTTTTATATAAAATCAAGTACGATTAAAATAAAAAAAATTCTGTACATTATACTTTCTGAAATAAAATGTGCTGAATTGACGGCATGAATACCAGTCGCTTGAGATGCAAGTGCCAACAATACTGTCACATATACCAGCCATGCAGGATGTAAGTACCAACAATGCTAGCACATATAGTAGTCACTCATCCCAAAGGGGTTAAAAAATAATTAAAAACCTATAAAGAAAAACTTGGCTCAGTCCAAGGCAGTGTTGCAACTTGTGACCATCATTCAAAGCAGGTCACAACATTGGTCACAGGCATTGATCATTAACACAATGCCAAGTTTAAGCTTTGAACAAAAATTTTGTTTTAGCTACACCGTAAAAAGAAAAGATTATTACTACTACTACTGAATTTAGTTTTATGAAATGCCAAATAACGTTAAAATATGTACTACTTTTACTGTCAATACCGATTAAATACATAAAAAAAGGATAAAATTAAAAAAAGAGCTATACAGAATAGCAATATTTGATAATATTTAGGTTTCATATCTCTTTGAACTTTTATGATATATCCATTATATTTTTCTAATATATACAGCTATATTAACCCTACATTATACAGTTTTTTACAAAGTCATATTATTCTTTTAGCAGTGATTTTTTTTAAATAATACAGTTAATAATTTATATATTTATTGTACAGAATCTTCTCAGTATGAGTTAGACTCACACTTGATTATTTTCCCTTTTTTTTAAATCCTATTATCATATTAGAAAGTCTTTGTTATTCATTGCTTCTGACCATTGGTTGGTTATTGATCATTAACATAAGCAAAAATTCTGTCATCATTACAAACATATATAGCCCTTATCTAAATAAGTATGAGAATTTCTTTTTAAATACTACTGTGTTCTTTTTATGTAATATAATAAAGCCTAAAAAAGTGCTATGAAGATATTTGCAGTATTGTTTTTACTTGTTTTAATAGTTTATATCATTTCATTTAAAATTTTCGTTTTTCAGGCCTTTTCTAGTTTCTCTCACCTTCAACCACATGTTTTGAAGCACCCTGGGGCTCCAAATCCAATACCAGTATATCCACCTGGATATTCAAAAATTTCAACCTCTCCAAGTCCTGATGATGATGAAATGGAAACTGAAGATTTGAGTGATACAGAAGAACCATCCTCAGGAAATGGATCATATCCTGCATTAGATGAACCAAAAGAATCAAGTAATTTACCTTTAATATATATTTTACTCATTATTATTATATCATACTTTGTATTGTTCAATCAGTTCTCTTATTTGTGTATTTATAGTTTTACACCTTAGTTTTAGTTCTGAACTAGTTTTCACTATTGTTAATATAAATTTTATGACTAGTGTACTAAATAAATCTTGTGACTAGCATAGAAAATTTCTTTTTTATTTCAAGTATAGGTTTTATAATCTTTAATAATACAAAATAGAAAAAAAAATACAGAGTGAAAAAATATTATTTTACTTGTAAGACCTCTTCTTTACTTTTATTAGATCACATATTAGGGGCTCAAAACCATAGTAGACCAAGTCTATTTTGGAAAAAAATGATATTGTCTATTTAGAAGGTTTATAGAACCTGTTTTATTCATCCGTATAGTGAACCAAGTCTGTAAACTGATGTCATATATGAAAAAAGTATGTGAAAACAGATTTGGTTAACTGTGGGAGTGTATAAAACAAATTTTAAGCACCTTCTAAATAGACAATTTCATTTTTTTTTTTTTTTTTCCAAAATGGACTTGGTCTAGTATGCTTGAGAGCAGATGATCTAATCAAAGTAAACAAAGAGCTGTTACAAGTAAAACAGTATTTTTTTCACTTCTAACAGTTCTTGTTTTCTTTTATTAGATCACATGTTAGGGGTTTACAACCATAGTAAACAAAGTTCATTTTGAAAAATTATGATATTACATTTAGAAGGGGCATAAAATTCACTTTATTCACTCCCGCAGTGAATCAAGTCAGTAAACACATGTCATATTTGAAAAAAAAAAAAAAATGCAAAAACAGACTTGGATCACTGTACAAATACTTTATAAAACAGATTTTATGACCTAAATGGACTATCTCTTTTGTTTTCTTTTCTTTTTTTATATGAACTTGGTCTACTATAGTTGAGAATCCCTCACATAAGCTGTCATGATCATTCAGTAGAATTTCATGTTTTCAGTTTTAAAATTTAATAATTGAATTACATTTTAAATTAGCACATTTTAAATTAAATAATATCTCTAGAAATAAATATACAATCATTGTAAAAGTTTGCATTTAAAATGCTTTAATTATTTATGAAATTCCTATGTTCTTAAATTAAAAGTTACTGCTGGCAAATTTGAATTTCATACTTATACCAATATTGTCTTTTAGAAAACTTATAAATAATTGATTCAATGTTAAATTATATCTTTGCATAGTGTTCATTTACTCCATGAACTTTAAATATATAGTCAGATTGTATTCGAAAATCTATGTGCAAACGTATTATTATTATTGTTTTTTTTTTCTCATATCCTTTGTGTATAAACTAAATAAATTAGTCTTCCTGTCTTTCTGATTACTACATTGTTCAAAATAAATATGTGATGTTAGTGTAGATAAGATTCAAGATTTAAAATATTTTGTTGTCTTTTCTACTTAATTATTAAAGTATGACATGGCAAATCCCAATTTGTATGTAAATATATCTCTCATAGTAAATTCTCAAAGTCAATGATAATATATGACTGTTATAAAAACTCTTTGAGTCACAAATTGTTTAATCATTTAATAAATTGCTAGTCTTTTTTTAGTCTATTGCTGACGTATCTGTAGTGAAAGAAGTATATTTCTGGCTTTTTAAAATAAAACAGAATAAAAAATCTAGTAAAGGCAAGTTTGTTTCTGGCAGTTTTTGAAATATAGAAATAATGCAACTGCCATCAATCCAGCCAGATAAGTTTAAAATAATATATAACTTTGCTACTGTACTCTTATATTAAATCTAAAAGAAATTTTATTTTCTATGTCTGATTAATTAAAATCTGAATCATTTAAAAATTCAATACTAATTAAAAAGTAATAACAATGTAAAACATAATAAAATATTTCTGAGTTCTAATTTTTAAAGAACTTTCTTTCTTAACATGTCTGTATTTATTTCTAAATATGACATGATTTTTTACTACATATGTTTTATTATTTCATTATTGATAGTAAATTTTCATGTCATATTTTAGTCTGATATATCTTTCTCTTTTATATCCGTAAGACCCTATTTCAGATTTGCCAGTAAATCATTAGAATTCCATAGTTTAAATAATATTTAATGAATTTTCCCTTACATTTGTTATTTTTTTCTGTGTATAATACAGATGAACAACAGGTTTCTTCTTCTCATCAGCTATTTAGTTGGCAGTGTGTCTCCTCAAGCAGTTCTCCATTTCAACCTACAATAAAATGCAGTATTGGTGTTAGCAGTACAAACCAGAATCCTTCCAGCAGTGATGTTTTTTATGGCTCACCACCTGTGGACTTCAGTGTTATGAATGATGGATCTGAAAGTAGTAATAAAATAGTTGATTTAAAACGTCAATTCCCTATAAAATTAGAAGAAAACAGTGAAGTAAAAAAAATTAAATTGGCAGCTTTGCGTATTCTGAAAGATGAGCCCATACCTGAAGGATACTCTAGATGCCGTTTTAATGAAAACTGTGGTTATCCTTTATGTGGTTATCGTGAACATCAGACTCATTTTCATTGTATGAGAAAAGACTGTGGTTACAGTTTTTGTGACAAGACTAGATTCGTGCAGCATACAGCTAGACATGAAAGACTAGATACTTTAATGGGTGGTGATTTCAATCAATATCGAGCTAATGTGAATTGTGGTCGGCCAGAGTGTATGTATGCAAATACTCTGGGTGCTATGGCAAATAAATCTTCACATTTTCATTGTCGGAAGTGTGATTTTGTTTGTACAGACACTAATAAAGTTGTAGCTCATCGTAGGCAACATGCAAAAATGGACAGCATATATGCTGCAGGGTTTGAGAAATATACTCAATTTCAAAACTGTAATATAAATAATTGTAATCATAATCAAAAACAAACTCATTATCACTGTCTTAAATGTCAACATGCTGTTTTAGGCCTTTCTCAAATGTCTTCCCATAAGTATCGCCATATGGATTGATTAATGGTGCTCTTATATACAGTAATTTGTGCCAACTACTGAAACATTGCTCTCTGTTGGCATTAAAACAATCAAAACTGTGTTTTCTGTTTAGCTTTTCATGATGTAATATTTATTGTTTTTGTCTCATTTGTCTTAGTGATACAGTTTTAATGATGTCAAACATCAATGTGATAACTTTGCCGGTGCAGAGCACTTTAATGATGTGCCTTCTGAAGCATTTTCAAATATACAAGCCATGTGAATTACGAAGCATCATTTCAAATTGTTTACTTTGTATTAAATAGCCAAAAATACTGGCTGTAAAATTATATTTTCACGATATGCTCTGTCCAGAATGTAGTAAATGAAGATTTTAAATCATGTTAAGTTAGTGTTCTTTATTGGGTGAATAAAAATAAAATTTGCTCATTCTTGATAGAAAAACACCTCAAATTTATTGAAATATCCAAAATGTTATTTCATAGTTCTGTGTTAATATTTTGTGAAGGAATGAGTTTCTTAAATAAGGGTCCAATTAGTAAATGATCCCAAGTTCTGTACTCATAGCATTCCTTTTGAAATAATGTAGTGTATGGTGCAATATCAAAGATTAGTGCCAAATGTTTCTTTTTTAATTTTTCCCCAGAACCAATCATTTTTTTAGCTAAGTATATATGCCTGCATTGTGTAGCAATCTATTTGTTTATATAATATGGTTCATTTTAATATACAATTTGAGTATTTTTAAAAAAGTATATATATTGATTTTTACTTTTAAATGTTGGATGAATGTTAAATCTTATATTTAACACATTGATATTTTACCATTCCTCCAGTATATTTTCCTTGATTTAAAAACTATAATTTATTTTAGAAATAGAGGAATAGCTGTTTTTATAGTTTTACCCATTTCCAGATCTTGGATGTAGTTAATTTTCTTTATTTTAGTATAAAGGTATGATGCAGTATTGTCTGCTCTGATGGGAAATAGCAACTGGTTATGACTTTTAATGCTCATGAATACATTTACTGTGTTATTTTTATATTTCAGTTATTTAAATTTTTGTAAATGTTTACATTTCAATGAAAATTTTTCAGTTATATTTTACATTTATCATAAACAAGGTGTTTATGACACATTAAAACTTACTTAAATTTTGTCTTATGATAGAATAAAAGTATAAATTCCAATGTACCTTGTAATTTTTCATTATCATTATTTCATTGTTATTCAGTATTTCTCTAAGTCATTCAGCATTTAGATTGTTATTGTTTTGAATTATGCTCAAAAGACTATGTTTGTATTTTTCTTTATGTGTGTAAGTGGATCCGTGAAAACACAGCAATTTAAATTTATCTTTGGAGCAATATAAGTTGTTAATTTGTTTTTATTGTTAAATTTTTCCAGAATATTTTGTCAAGCATTCATATTGTATCAGAATATTGCATGAAAAAGCCCTTTTTTCTACAAACTTTCCAATTCATGTTGTATTGAATATATCTTGCAATGTTTATATAGTAATTTTTTTTCTTTTAAATTAAATCAGGATATGTAATCAAGTTGATGACTACATATAGTAAAATAATTAATATTTCATTTACAATTGATTTTTTGAGTTTGTACATAAATGATTTTTTTATCATCATTATCAGTTCAATTAAATTATTTTAAAATATCTTTTTATAATAAATCTTTACGCTTTTAAATGAAAAAGAGTTCAATTTTATAAAAGTCACTTTTGCTAAAGAATACTTTTATAGAAATTTGAAAAAAAAGTGACTTCTAAAAAGTGTTTATTATTAGTTTGTCAGAAATAATCAAGCTAATTTTACTGTTGTTATTTTTCTTAATTATATAACAAAATAGGATGTGAATACATATTTAAGACTTTTTTGGAACAAGTGGTGTTTTCTCCTTTAGAAGATTGCATTTTTATTAAACAATATTAATATAAACATTTTAACCATGGACCATGTGAACAAATTTAATTCTGTTTTTTTTTCTTTTAATTAGCCCAGGTTTGTGGCAATTGTTATTAAAAAGTTTCAGATTAGCATCATTTTTTTATTTGGTACAAATAAAACAATACTATATTGTTAATCATTGTACATTTTTTGTACATTTAAGTATGCTGGTAGATCTTCTTTTCCATTTCTAAATATATTTTTTTTATGATGACAGTCATGTTTAATTTTAATCTGCAAGAAACTATGTTAATAAATGGGTGATATATCACATTTTCATTGTGTGTTTTCCCTTCTTAGGATTTTTACTTATCAGGTTAATGTCACAACCTTCAGTATTATTTCTTATTTGCTTTGTGGCATTATTATCTGTCATATTTCTTTGCTGTCTTCTACTTGTAAATGTTTGTCTTCCTACATTTATGAATCCATTGTAACAGCTGATGGCCAGGAATAATTAAATATAACTATGATCTTTTCATGTTACTTTGATGTTACTTTTATTTAAAAGTTGAAACATTTTCATTATATAAATCACATATGTTTATTTCATATTAAAAAAAAATGATTATTAATCTTTTAGTTATACACATCTAAATTTTCAGTTTTCTACACTTGAAAAACATTACTTATCCTTCAACTGTGAAATAGCCACATTTCTGTGTTTTAATTAATAATGTAAAAATGCCTGCCTAGATCTTTCCTAATTTTGCAGTTCAGTATAGTTGCTCTTGCAGTATTTCAATTGTTGACTCCTGTCATAATCACCTCATGTACTCTGGGTTTTTTATGGCACTGGTTGTCAAATTTCTCCCTAAAGCATTATTGCTGCAGTGACCTATTTTTGTACATATTTTAGTCCTAGTGGAGAAAGATTTAGTGCCTTTGATCCGCTGCTGACCCAAGTTTGATGTTGTCAGTCTTTTGTTGTATACTCTTGTCTGTCCTCCAAGATGGAACATCAGTGATGTGTAATAAAATATTAATCTCAGTCGGTTTAATTTTTTCTTTCATAAACATATTCAGTACATTCAAATATTTTTACAACCATAAGAGCTGAAATTTTTCATTATTAAAATACTTAAAAGCTAAACATTTTTTAGTAAAATGTGACACTCATTAAGGTATTTGAGTATAGTCTGCAACAATATCTCAAATATAAAAAAGGGAATTTATGAAGGACAATGACTACAAAATAGAAGTTATAAAATTTGTGATTTTTTTTTTATTGATTCTTTTCTCCAAAATAACATTACGGCAAAAAACAAAATCTAATTAAAACCTAATTCTGTCTAATGTTTTTAAAGATTCAAGGAACCTTATGCATTTTAATTAGTTTCAAAATCAACTTCACTTCTGTATGTACAGTCATCAAAAAATAATAACACCCCTACTAAATTTGCAAAAAAATTATTTTAGAAGAAAGTTACTAGTACCAAGTGATTGGAAATAAAGTCTACTTTTAAAGGATGCATATAAAATTTGCATAGAGGGCCATCTACATATTAAAACGAACCCTAACTTTGTTTTTTTTAATAGCAGTATCAAATTCTGACAGCATAAATGAACTCTATACCCTGAATTATCATTCATTTAGCCTAAAAAAAAAAATTTGTGCAATTCGTACAATACGGTTCCAAGAAATTTATTTTAAAATGTTCCTATTTTAGGGACTGTATCTAAATTGAAGTTCAGTACTCAACTGTTGACAAAGGTATCTCTCTTCTTGACTTCTTTTCATCTTAGGTGCCACTCAAGAAGTCATTGAAAACTGCTAGATTATCGATAGCATTAGAAGTTTCAAAATATCTAGTCACTTCTATCATAAATGAAATTCCATCATCCCCTTAAACCATCATTTTGCCATTTTTTAAGCATAATTTGAAAATTACTTGTAAGAAAATTTTTTAATTTTGGATTTCCATAAAGTAGGATGTAGTAAATCTAAATATATATAAAAAAAAAAATTGTAGGTTGCAATTCATAATTTTTACAAATATTAATTTCGTAATTCATATAATAAAATTATAAAAATTGCAAATTCAATGTATTTATGTTTAGGTATTTTAGTATTATTGCTACATAAAAAAATAGCTCATCAGGCGTATAATTTCAGGAAATATTAATAAAAATATGAAAGTCTAATTTAACATTAGAAGCACCAAATTTTGAATGTTTATAATTCAAAAATTTATGATTCAAATGACTTGAAATTTGATGTCTAGGCATTGTTTGAACCGAAGATTATAAATATCTTGTTAAAATTGGGTATTGCCTTTGAAAAAAAGGAAGTTTCGGTTTGTTTTAATATGTAAATGGCCTCCTAAGCTAATTTTATAAACTTCATTTAAAAGTAGACTTCATTTGCAATTGTTCAGTATCAGTAATTTTTTTCTATGATAAATTGGTGAGGAGATAGTAGGAAGTGTTTATTTTTTTTCTCAGGATTATATCTGTATTATTATAAAAGCTTGAGGTTTGGTAAATCCTAGCATTTACCATAATAAGGCAATAAAAGTCAATGAGAACTTCAAAATGCTTTCATTTTGGGCTTTCGTGGGATTTTTCTGAAAGTTAGCAAAATGCATACTAATTTATTTTTCTTCTATTTATATAAATTCATTTATTTTAGCTGAAATTCACAAAAGTTATAAAAGTCTCCATACAGTAGTGAATTTCATCAGTCAATCGCAAAAATTATATTTTTTAGTCCTTAAGAGTAAAAAAAAATCTTCATTAACAATCTGCCAGCAGATATAGTACATATCTTATGTTCAATCTTTCTCCATCCAAAACATGAATATCAGGAAGTAAGTTACACTTGTCTTACTAAATCTAAAGCATAAAAGGAAATTAAACTGCACTATACTTCTTGCTATATCTTTCATTTTTATAAGTGCCCTTTTCATTACATTAGTAAATTGCTAAATTTATTATTAAATTATGTTGAATCCTCACATAATTGTAGAAGAAGAATGAATAATCATTGCAACATTAATTAACAACTAAGTTGCATGAACACAGCATCACATTACAGAACACTAATCAAAACTGAAACATTTTACAAAGATACTCTCCAACCAGGGTTTTTTTACATTAGAACCATGGAGGCAATACAGCACAGTAGAAGTCCATAAGTCCATCGAGCTAATGCACAACACTCTTCCCCTCTAAGAATCAAGCGCATAGTCCTTCAGATGTTTGGGGTGTTCCAATGATGGTGAGATTGTCATAAATCAGATGCTGGTGGATCTGCCAGTATAGTTTTTCACCATTAGGAACTAAAGTTGTAGGTTGAATTATTGATTCGGGAACATTGATGGACAAATCCTCAGAGGAACCATAGCTGACTGGTAGAATGGAAGCAGATAATTTAGTACTGTCTACAGAAGTGTCTGAACTAACAGTGCGATTACGAATTTGATCAACATGACGTTTATTATTGTCAATTAAACTTTTAGCCTTGTGAGAAGCAGGATCAATCAGTTCCAAGATTTTAGCTGGAATCCACGAGTTCCATTAGAGTAGTTTCGACTGTAAACAGGATCATCATCATTGAAAGTTCTTAATCTTTTATTTCCTTCCTCTCACTTTGCACCTCATTTCTGCATTTAAATCAGGATGTAACCTATCCAATAGTGATGATAACCATCTATTCATCAAAATTTCTGCAGGTGATATATCTGTAGTTGTACAAGGTAAAATGTGCTGTGAAAACAGAAATCATGCTAAATGGGCTTTCCAATTTCCTTGGATTATATGTTTCAAAGCTTATTTGGTGGTGGCAACCATATGTTCAGCTTGGCCATTTGAAAAATTATGATAAGGCAAAGGCACTGACTTTACTGGACGGATTTGATTTTTCACAAGAAATTCAATAAATTCAGATGATTTAAAGGCTTGGAGCTCAAACGGTGTCTTTTCTCAGCAATCTATGCAAAGGTTCTAAAACAGAAGATCTATCTTTTAGAAAACTGCAATAAAAGTTTAATAATCCTAAGAAAGCTTGAAGTTCAGTCTTATCTTTTGGATTAGGAGCTTTGTGAATGTCTTTAACTTTATTTAAACTTGGTTTAATACCATCTTTAGTTACTTGAAATCCCAATAATTCTATTGTAGGAACAGCAAATATGCATTTTTCGCCTTTGAGTTGAATGCCTGATGATTTTAAACGTTCCAAAACCTGTTTTAGTTTCAAATTATGATCATCTATAGTTTTACCCTGAATAAAAATATCATCTAAGTAAGGTAATACTCCGTTAATTCCTGCCAGTACTTCCTAAATTTTTTTTCTGAAAAATTTAAACAGCAACTGAGATACTAAATGGTAATCTAGTTACTCTGAAAATACTTTTAATTGTATTTAAAGTTAGAATTTTGGAAGTTGGCTCATCCACAGAAAGTTGTAAATAAGCTTCGGGTAAATCTAATTTGGAAAAAACAGTACACTGATCATAGTAGAGTCATTTCACGTAAAATGAGCAAAAATTTTTAAAAAGTCGTGGCCCCATGGTAACCGATTTTAATAAAATTTGATACACAGATTCAATTCATATTCAAATAGAGCTCTGCAAAATATCTTGATAAAAAATAAATTATTTTAGCAATTTTGGACATTTAAAAAACTTGTGACATATAATGCCATGTGTACAATCGTCCGACGTTGCAAGTTTGAAGTTTTATATCTTGAAAATTATTTATCAGAAATAAATTTTTCTTATAACATTATAACCTCTGAAAAGTTATTTTCTTATTTATTTAATAATAATAATCTAGTAACGCCACGATTAATTTTAAATTAGTCGTAAAAATTAAAAATGTGTGAATTTTCAGAAAATTTGAAACTTTATAAAAATTAAAGAAATTATAAAAAGTGTGAAATTTATGCCTCATGTTGTATTACATATAAAGAACGATTTCCTCAAGTTTGAAAGTTACCATTTATTTCCTTCATCTTCAATAAAACTTAGAAACTAAAAAAAAATGCAAAATCGTAATTTATCCTCGTGTATGTACAAAAAATAAATAAAGGAACGGTCCGACATCAGCAATATTGCACAGACATAAAGAGTAATAAGTCATGAATATGCTAGAAATTTTTCAATATTGCCTTTTGATTCTTAACATTTAAAAAAAAAATGGATTCAAAAAGGTAATTTTGTTACATTCCACGCAAAATTTCTCTTTAAATTTGCGCGCTTTTCTTAAAACATTGGACTATTTCAATTGAAAATTAGTGCTGCCATCTACAAGAATTTAACACTACTAGATAATTAATTCTTCAATTCTCATCACTTTTAATATAAGCCTGAAGCAAAAAAGAAAAAAAAAGGTGAGAAGTAGCATTTGAATATTTAAAATAGACACTTAATACTAAATAATTTGGAAAAATATAAAAGCTTTCCTTCTTGTGTAAAATAGCAATAGAAATAATGCCGTTTCTCGTCAATCTTTTTTTTTTTTTTTTTTTTTTTTTTTTTTTTTTTTTTTTCATTAAGGATTTAAAAAGGCATACATGAAAATTTATGCATTTAAAATACGTACTTTTACCTACAAGGTCAAATAATTTGACACTTATAACAGATGTCCTTAATATTTAAATAAGTAATAGAAATATTTCATTTTATCCTTGATTTTTTTCCTTTTTTATTTTATATTTTATTAAGTAATAAAAATCGAATCCTAAATTACGCCAATCTCTTACTTATTATCCATTCTTGCCTAAAAAAAATTTATGATATAGTCTTTTCATTCTTAAGGCTAATAATCAAGATTGAAATGTCAAGCATGTAAACAAAAACTCGATTTTGTTTCAACTTTTAACGTGAGTTTACATACTTGAATGAGCTGTCCTGAAATCTATTATTTCTCATTTACTCATAAATAAACATATTGTGCTTATATGCTATTTTTCATTCAAATCTGTGACATTGCACATTGCAGCCACAGCTAATTTGCTTATTTTGTATGGAATGACCCAGTGGATAAAACCTCCTTAACTGTTGGCAGCGGGTAACTGAATTGTTTCTCAGCCTGATTTACAGTATGGCGATAATCACGATATAAACGAATGCTACCATCTTTTTTGACTACTGGAACCAAAGGGGTAGCCCAGTCAGAATAAGAAGTTGGCTCCAGAATCCCTTTGATTACCATATTTTGGATTTCTTCAATTATTTTATTTCTTAAAACAAAAGGTACCTTACGTGCTTTAAGATGTTTAGGAACACAATTTTCATCGAACTTAATTGAAATAGAAGGTTTCTTAAAACTACCTAACATTTCACAGAAAATATCATCGAATACCAATAAAATTGAATCTAAAGTTGGAGCAAAAATTTTGTGGACATTACATTAATATTTATTTTTAATGCATCAAACCAACTACGACCAATTAGGGATTTACCCTTACCCTCAAGAACTAATAAAAGCAAGGTAACAATTTGCAACAAAAATTTTTTTGCACATTTGCAACAAAATAGCCATTTACATTTAATTTTTGAGCATTCCAAGTTCTCAGATATGGATCTGAAACTGGAAGTAAAGAAGGGACGGTTCACTGGCCATAATCTAGCGTAAGTGCTAGAACTGATTATGGAATGCAGGGAACCAGAATCTACCTCCATTTTATGGCTCATACCATTTAATTTTACATTTATATCATTAAGTGCGTAGTCATTTGAAAAACTGAAAACATATATATTAAGTAAACAATCATAATAATCATCATATACTGACTTACCTGATTCTATGTCATGAATTTTAAAATTACACATTTTGGCTATAAGAACGATTTTTTTCCAGTAATTGAAATTAGTTCTGAGAAATTTACATTCACCGAAAGGATGGTGCGTCTCACACATATGGCAAGGCTTTTTTAATGCACAGTTGGTTTATCCTTTGAACTCCTGTTGTGAAACTGTTGTTAGCTTTCGTTTTTTCAAAAACTAAAACAAAATCACTTCACCTTTTTTCATTCACGTATAAAAACATTTCATATTTATTTACTTAGAAGGTGTCACAAATAAAAATTAAATTAAAGAGTTGACATGTTTCGGTTCATTAATAAGAACCGTATTCATAACATATAAAATCAGTAGAAAATTAAATGACACTGGATATAAATATAATTTAAAAATCTATCCTGTATTACTCACAAGGAACTCCATACTGGGCACACTCAGAAATTTTATTTTTAAATTATATTTATATCCAGTGTCATTTAATTTTCTACTGATTTTATATGTTATGAATACGGTTCTTATTAATGAACCGAAACATGTCAACTCTTTAATTTAATTTTTATTTGTGACACCTTCTAAGTAAATAAATATGAAATGTTTTTATACCTCCTGTTGTGAGTTTTAGATTTAATCAAATTAACAGGCTTCTATAAATCATTATTACTTCCTCGAATTTCCGACGCTTGTCTTAAAGCTGCTTCTCCTGCCAGTGCGATATCCATGGCTGTAGCGAGGGTCAATGCTGGATCGGCCAATAATTTTCGCTGAATTTCTTCGTTACGGATTCCACAGACCAGTCTGTCGCGAAGCATGGAATCTAACTGAGTCCCGAAATTACAATTCTCGGACAGTTTCCGGCGATCTGCCCCAACATCAGCGATGCTTTCGCGTTGTCGTTGGTCCCTTTCATTAAATTTAAAACGGCACAGAATTTTGAATGGTTTTGGAGAAAAATGTCCATATAAAGTTAGCTACAGATTCAGAAAAGTCACAGCATCCCGGAGCATTCGGGGTACACAATGAACGAATCAAAGAATACAATGTCGGTCCGGCCACACTAAGGAAAATAGCTCGTTTTTTCACATCGTCATCGATACCATTAGCATTGAAATAGAATCGCAAGCGTTCCTTGTACTCACAAGGAACTCCATACTGGGCACACTCAGAATTTTTTGAAAAAAAAAAAAAATACCGATTAAACAACTCATGTATGTAATAAAGGATCAGTCAAATTTAGCGGCTGAAGAAACTCAAAAAAATAAAAACTCTCGAGTATTTGGCGAGAAAAGACGAAAGTGTCACGCGGTTTGGCGAGCAGCCATTCTCCCTCGCCAAAAGTAAATGATTTTAATGGACCTGAAAATTTCTCGCCAATTAATTTTTAGAATATGTATAAATAGTATTTAATGAATTTAAATTTGAGCAATGAGCAAGGGCGGCGCCAGAATTTGCCCGACGTGGGGGCACTGTATCCCCGACAGGGGGCCCAAGTTCATAACATATATCAGAGGTCCCCGCGTGCTGGAGCAGGTCCTAAAAATTGCGTGGGCAAAAATTTCAAGGGCCCAGTTCGTACAAAATAAATTAATGTTCCGGTCTGCGTAAAATTTAAAAAGTTGTCCTGCTTTATATGGTCTAGCAAGTATTATATATATTAGCCCCTCCCCCCCCCCCAAAAAAAAAAAAAGTTAAAATCTCGACCCGACTTGACTCTATTTCTACAAAACATGAATTTTTACTTCGATATTGTTATAAACTGTTTTACACGAAGAGTTCTGATCAAAAAGAATTAATCTTTTTTTTTTTTTTTTTTTTTTTTAACTATTTGGAAAATAGTTGTTGATCTCGGTGGAGACCTGGAAAATCTGAAGCAGATCTGAATCTTTTTATTGGTTGAATTCCGGAACTAATTTTATTTTATTCGTTTTGTGATTGGTCCATATTTAATGTCCAAAAATGGAATACTTCTGTTGACAGGATGACAAAAAATGTAATAAAAACTTTTAAAATAATAATAATTTGAAAAAAAATTGTGGTAAAGTTTGCAAACTAATTTCATTTAAAAGAGCATTTTTTTCTCTATGTCACTGTGTAAAAATTTAAAATGTGCGATATTTAGAAGTTTAAAAATTCGCAGTTCCGAAAATTGTAAAACTGAAATTTCATTTAAACCTTGTTTATGTTGGGCCCAGGAATATTAATGTTTAATCCATGTCGTACATAATATATGAGGCGTAATAATGGGTGCTCTACTGTATGTATTATTGAATGCAAAAATACAAATGAAAAACTTACATAACTTCTTTAAAAAGTTAAATTATTATTATCAACAAAATTACGAATTCTGCGTATAAAGAAGTTTTAAAATTAAAGCACTCGGGTAAAAATATCAAATTACATACAAATGCAAAGAAATAAGAAGTCATTTGAACTTACTCGTATGAAAGACTTGAAACTTTTTATGTATTGTAGAAAAATAGTATAGTTCACACATTCGTAAAAAGATTGAACTGATAAAGTATTTATAATTAGTAGAAATAATAATTCAAATGCAAAATTTGCAAAGTCATAAATTTCATTGTTTTATAGTCAGATTCGTTCTTTAAAAGGTCATTGTAGCATTGTTCTTACGGTTACTGTATTATTAATTATATAATTTTTGTAAAATAAAAAAAAAAAAAAAAAAAAAAAAAAAAAAAAAAAAAAAAAGCATTAAATAGACGATTTCGATATTTTTAAATAAAAATAGTACTAGATTAGGAAAAAGAATTAACTCCTTATATCTGTGGTCAATGGACAAATGTCGATAATAGGGAACTGCACCTTATGTAACTCTGAAATATCCTTCAAGACTATCAGAGCAGATGTTTTTCTAGTAATTCCCACAACAACATTGAGATGTATAAAGGTTCTTTTTACAACCAATCAGCAAGAATACGTTTGCTGAAGCTAAACAACATATTCATCGATCTCTTTATCATTCCAGCAGTCGAAAAGTTTGTTTTATATTAACTTGCAGAACAGAATTTGAAAACTACTCAAAACAGATAGTCATGCATTTCCTTTTGGTGAACCGCAGCTATTCTTTGCAGTTTAAACATCGTTAGATTGAAATCTAAATAAGAATACGAGTATAAAGAAACAACATACTTGGCTAGAACAAAATCTGTATAAAATTGAAATTTCTTTCATATCCTTTTTCGTTAAATCTGAACACGTTGCTGTACTAAATACTAATTTCCTTGAAATTAATGTGAAAGTAATTAATCGAACTAGAATTTTTGAAATATATAAATTTTAAGAGTTTATAAGTACCGCGTTTTACTTTTTTCATCATTTTCTAATTTAGTCATTTTTGAGAAAATGTAATTATTTTATAAACTCTCAAAAAACATTTCGCAAAAAATAAAACATACAGGCAGTAATTTGCTGGAACGCACGTGTGGTTGGAACGGATTTTTCGATTACTTGAAGAATTTTCTGTCTTTTGATTGTAGAATTTTTTAAAAAAATTGAGATTTGATTCATGAATTTTTCATATTTTGAGAGAAAATAGAGGTAAGTAAAAAATCAGTTTATAATAGAAAATCCTAATACACAGCGTTGTTGCACAGTTAATTAAACAGTCCTTTAATTAAAAAAAATGCATCTGTAGATATTGGAGGATTTCAGGTAGTTTTAGCATTAAATTGATTAATTTTCTTTATTTTTGAAAAAATGTTCAAATTAAAGCAGACTTTTTTAGCTATAGAAATAATAATAAAACAATGGGGGAAAATATCTTCAACTTCCATTTTGTTTTAGAGTGTATATTGATCAAATGCACAAAGTGTGATGTTCCAAATTTTGATAAGATCAGAATTTAGATCTGAAACAAAAACTTTAACACAAAATTTCCGAGAGAAATGTAAATGAAGTGAAAAATTGTAAAATAGTTGGGAATCTAAAAGTGAATTATTTTAATATCAGCGAAAAGCGATCTGCAATTATAAATATATCGCTGATTCAAACTGCGGGTTATGCATGAGATCTAGCTGCGGGTTAGAGGTCTGCGAGCAGTGGCGTAGCTAAGGGGGGGCAAGGGGGGCGTCCGCCCCGGGCGCCGAGGCCTAGGGGCGCCAAATTGAGAGAAATTGTTATATATCTATATTGGGGTGGGGGCGCAAAATTTCTTGCTGGCACCGGGCGCCAAAAAACATGACAGTAGGTGGCTACGCCACTGTCTGCGAGGACCAAAATTTCCCGCTCAACATTGCCGAAGCATTCCTTTGATTTTCATCTTTTCTATTATTTTAATTAATTTCTGCCTTCTGACATAAGATTTTTTTTTTTAATTTTGATCTTAGATTTCTCATTTTTACATATTTATAGATAAAAGGGATTTAAATTCCTTTTCTAACACGAATAGCACTAAGCAACACAGATGCCAGAATACCCATGTAATTTGACGAACATGCTGTTTAGGTGTGAGTATTTCAGGTATTTGGTGTTTTTTCTGTATTTTTTGCGGGAGGTGGAGTAGAAATGGCAAAATTAAAGTGCAATTTTTTCTGTTTTTACGGAATCTAATCAATGGAGGGGGGATAGTTCAATTCACGGATTGTTTACCGAGCACGGAATCCTCCGCGGAATGGGTTATACCTGACCTGAGCTAATTAATTATATATCCATTCAACCTGAACCAGTTTTTAAAAAATAGATAACCCGAACTTGACAAAATTTCTAAAATCAATAGTATTCATTCCGAACGCAATCCCAACTCAGTATGAAAAAACAAAATTCCATCTTGTAAAGCAATAATGGAAAAGCAGTCTAGTATCAATTATATTTTTTATGTAGAAAAATCGATATATCTGTATATTGATTCATTGACATTCAAATAATGTAATTTTTCATTTTAAAATATATTTTGGGGATACTTTTGAGGAATCTGATAGAATCGAGCCCATACGCTAAAACAATTAAAATTACCCGACTCGAAAAATAGAAGTCAATCCTAAACTTTCCGAAAAAAAATTAACTTTAGCCAGGTCCGACTAAAACCACCAGTCGAGTTGAGTTTAATTTTTCGAGGAGATGCAGGATCGGGTTTCTACCCGAAACCCGATTTGAGCTAGACATCTTTACATTTCGACCTGAACCCGAAATATTTCAACCCAACCAAACACTAATTGTAGCTGATGAAAAAAATATATCCATGCTGTAATGCAGTTATGTAAGAATATGTTTACAAATATATATTCAGTAACAATTTCAGATTTTAAGTAAAACAAAAATCATTATACATAAATTCATTGACATTCAAATTCAGTTTTTCATCTTAAAATAAGTTTTGTAAATTCTTTTGAGAGATCAATTCTTCTCGAATCAAGAACCATAAGTATCACATCCAACCCGAACCTGAAACAAAGTTAATCCGACTTTAATCCGACACTCAACGACAAAAATTTAGGCTCAAATCGATCCGGTCCAGACTGCGAGTCATGTCAGGTGCAGTTTGCCCCACACGATGAAGCATTCTACTTGTTATCCAAGACAACCCCGACAAAATAATTTTTGTTTTCGTATTTTAACTGAACTAAAAATTCTTCATTACCAAGCCGATCGTAAATCCAAAATAAGCGAAAACTGATCCACAAATTTAATGTAGAATAGTAATTTTAAAAAAAAGTATAAAATTGATTTTTAGTATAAATTTTATCTTTGTTGAAAAAGAAACATGCATAGAGTCATTCATGCATCATCCTATGCTGTCATCCATGTAGATTTTTATTTTAAAAATTCAGATTTTTTTTCGACAATTCGGGTTTATCTAAACTCAAATTGCAAGAATCAAACTTCAGTCAGAAACCGATGTACAAAAAAGAATTAGTTTAGTCAATCCGACTTTCAAAAAAAAAAAAAAAAGCTCCATATTTCGAAACTTGAATGGGCTGAAATTCAAAAGTCAAAATATTTTCCCCGACGAAATTGAATTTTGACCCCGATGGGGGGGCCAGGTATGCCCGACGGGGGGGGGGCATATGCCTTCACGGCCCCCCCTCTGGCGCCGCCCTTGGCAATGAGAGAGTTTGAGACATAGATATATTTTGTATTACTGTTGCTTTTGCTGCAACTATTTAATTTTATCATTTTAAAAATAATTTCTTATACAAAAAATATTTTCGTATTAAAATTAAGCCTATGACAAAATAAAGGCCAGATGAAGAGTGCTTAACCCATTTCAACATCGGAGATGTTTTTGTTTCTATAGCAACAAAATTGAATCAACAGAGCTCAATTTGATTGGAGTTAATTTTGAGATTGAAATAATTTTAATTAATTTAAATTTTGTTTTAATTCATAAAATTCCACAGTTAATTTTCATTATAAGTACATTATGATAAAAATATAGCTAAAACAAACTAAAAGCTGACAAAACTAACGTTATATAAATAACATTTCTTTAAACAAGTTCAACGTGAAGCATTTTTACCTTAAAAAGAATTTGACATAAAAAAGGTATTTTTTGAAATTTTATTTTGTCACCAACCGATGATAAATCGCCAAATAAAAGAAAAGTTCATCATTTTTTTACGAACGTTCTATCGGGGTTCCGCCAAAAATTTTTTACAAACATATATATACACATGAGAAGAACACTCTGTAATTTTTTCAGAATTTTCTGAGTACACTGTAAAAAAAAGGGTCGATCTACTAAAAAATTTTTAGTAATCCTTGTAATTACTAAAAATTTTTTATCAATCTTACTCGGTTACAATGAATCTATAAGAATTACTAGAAAAAAGCTAGCAACGAATAGAGTTAATAGTTTTACATTTTTAATAGCTATTACTAAAACTCCCTTGGCGTGACCCTGATAGCCTAGTGGTCATAGCACCGAACTCCAGGCTGAAAGTACCTGGGTTCGATGTTGGCCGCCGTCAAATGTACACCGAATGTAAATAAAGGGATTATGAAAATCCTGTCGTAGCAGTTACTATGGGTAATGATCTCTGAACTTTCCCTCCCCTTTAGAAACATGTCAAAATAGAGTAGGTAGCAATGTTTGGTGCTGCCATCTATTACGGCTTTACCGAAAATCTTCCGTTTCAGAAGTCTTTCTTTTTACCCTCTGGATGCAGCTCGAAGGAAGCTCCTGCCCTTCGGGCACACGTAATGGTTACTAAAAATAATTTTGGAGCTATTACTAAAATTTGATTGGTGGCTCATACTAAAAAGTTTTAAGTTAGTTATACAAAAAATTCTTTTGTTCATTTTACAAAAGAAATGTTTGTTTCACTTGCAAAAAAAAGTTTGTAATGGTTACTAAAAAATTCTATGGAATACAAATTTACTAAGAAATTTTTAGTAACCTCTTGAATTTTTTTTTTACAGTGTATGTCCGTATGGAGACCTTCCTTGTCAGTCCAGTTAATTTTTCCTACATGAAATTCTTCAATTTTTCCGAGAGACATTATTATGCACTTGAAAATAGAACAAAGAATCAAAACTAAAGTCAGTTCAGAAAAACTAAATAAGAAAGAATTACTTCATAAATCTGAGTCCTTTTGTTTACGCTCGTCGCCAATGTTGAATCCTCACATAATTAATTGAAGAAGAAGAATGAATAATCATTGCAACATTATTTAATTAACAACTAAGTTGCATGGACAAAACAACAACATCACATTATCTCTCTCTCTCTCTCTATCTCATCCTCTGTGAGATCTATTCGTAGTGTATATGGCGCGGAGCGCCATTTATACTAACATGATCTTTATTTATCCCAGTTAATGCCAGATCCTTAAGTTGCTAAAACACAGTTTGCAAAGATTTAGATTGGGTTATGAATAAGATGGACACACTGTGTAAATTATCTTTAAGAAATTAGCTAGATGGAACATGAAATTCTTTTTTGTTGCTGCTTTTTCAAAAAGTTCGTCGTAAGTACAGTCTGGGGATAAGTCAAGGTCTTTCCAAAGTTTCTTTCTAACGCCAGCAAACATTTGACAATGAAAAATTAAGTGTTCTTCGGTTTGGTTACAATATTTGCAAAAACGACATTCGGGATTTGTCTGACGCTTAAACTTGCTTAATCTATCACTTGTTAGAACGGTTCTAGTAAGGAATTTGCTGTAGGGGGAACTGGGGTACATTGATACATGGGGCACATTGATACACCCCCTCTACCGCTCACAGGGTCATTACAGGAAGTTTCACAACAGCTCCAAAAGGTGATGCTAGTGTATTCAACTACATACAGAAAATCTTGGACTGATTCAGCAGTTTGATGAAATGGGACGGGTGATTTATTGTTTTTGTTGTTCAAAAGTAAATTTGAGTTGTACAATTGAAATGCTATTATACAACTGTTCCAGTATTTTCAACCAAAATGAATACTCTCCCTGGTAAGTACTGCTACTTTTTATCAGTTCCTCATTATTTATTGTTAGATATATTGTGAAGTGTTGGATTTGAGACTCATTTTATTCAAAATCGCTGTATGGGGCACATTGATACAGTTTATGACGGGGCACATTGATACAGCCTAAATCCTTTAATAGTTCATATTTATTGTTCATATGTTCATCTTTTATTATTTTTTTTTACCATACACACCTTAATCCAACCTTTTTTTCACGAAAAATTTCTAATATTAGTTTTTATTGAAGTGAAATAGCTCTAATTTCTTTATATTAGAGCATTTCATAGTATTTTTGAAAACAGAAGACGTAGGAACTTACCCAGCATCTAGTGCTAGTAGAACTAATAAAAGAAAAGGACGGCATTCTGGCAAATCTCGAATTTATATCGATTCTCCAGAGAAAAAGTATTTTCGACATGAGAAATGTTAAGTAAGAGAAACAAACTGCAGAACAGAAAATGATACTTATATTATAAACAGAATTTTTAATATAATTATCCTTTATTTTCTGTTTATGAACCTATTTATAAACAGAAAAACTGGTAATTTTTTCATCTTTCATAAGAAAGAAGATAATGCTGGGGTTGAAGTGCTAGATATGACAAAGTTACCACAGCCAACAATCAGACAAGAAACAGACAGAACATCAAGTCATAATATATTTAATTTTGATTGCTTTAATATTGCTTAAAAATAAATTGTGGGTGATTTGAATTTTTATAAATAAATATAAAATGGTTTTCTAACTCATTTTTTATGAAAAATATGCATTGGTATTATTTTGTCGTCATTTTTCTTAAACGTATCAATCTGCCCCGGGGATGGGGCACATTGATACAAATGACTTTTTTTGATTTTTTAAAAATTACATGCAAAAATACTACATAAAACAATGATTGTACATTTTTATAACATACTACACAAGTTTTGCTGTCACCTCATGGAAAAAAAACTTCAATTTTCTACTTTCTTGACACCAAAAAAAATCTTAGAAAAAAACTGTATCAATGTACCCCAGTTCCCCCTAGATAGTTCCTGTGTTTCTAGGTAGATTATGATGATAGTATTCTTTAGTATAACCCCCGTAGGATCTGTTTTTGCCGGACTTGTACCATTCCCAGTCTTTCAATTGATCTGAATTGCTATCGTCTTTAATTTTTTTTATCCAGTCTTCCGGAGCGATCCAAGGTATATTTATAGTAAACTCATTCACCGAGGTAGCAACCTTGTCAGCAAGTTCATTTATTTCAATATTACTGTGTCCTGGAACCCACCAAATTTGAATATGAATGTTTTCAGCTTTTTTTTGAGTTATTAAATGATTAATTTGGCTAATTATAGCAGGTGATTTTTTATTTATTGATCTTAAAGCTTGTAATAGACTTAGTGAATCGGTAAAAACATGGTATATGCCTTCTATCACTGTATATAATTTGATACTGATGTAAACGGCAATGGCTTCAGCAGTGAAGATTGAATTGATGTTAGGAATTTGGAATCTTTGGGTTTCATTGGTATTTTTGTTGACGATGCCAATAGCAGTTGCAGATTGAGTTTTTGAGGCATCAGAAGCTAATATTGTATCATTTTTCCCCATTTCATCAATGATACCATTTATATTTTTGGCTAAAATATCCTTATCGAAATTGCTTTTGTTAATGGACCAAAAGCGTGCGAAGGTGCGTCGGCTTTTTTCCTCTTGAGTATTCCATTCGTAATTGATTATTTCATTGATATTTGAATTATACCTATGTAATTTATTAGATTCAATACTTATAGCTGTATTAGTGATATTGGTATGGTATTTTTTATATTTAAGGCAAGTGATATTCTGTTTTATGGCTAAAAATTTTAAACGGCGATGTAGACTTTGAGTTTTGCTTTCATGGATGAATACGGGAATGGGACACCATTTATTGAGACCAGTCGCCCATCTGAGACCTTTATTGTGGATTATTTGCAATTTCTTCTGTTCCTGTTTCGTAGCTTCCGAAAGGATACGAGGATTTCCTTCAAGAATACTTTGCCCGAGGCTCTGGTATATCTATAGTAGATGCTTAGTATTTCTCCCCCTCATGGTAGTAGCTATAATCTTCAAATAATTTAATTGCAAATTAATTTTATTATGCAGCATATTGATGTGATCGGTATTGTTTAATCGATTGTTGATAATGTAGCCCAGGATACGCATATCCCTTTTGAATAAGATATCTTCGCCTCCAATTTTTAATGTGTTTTCTTCTAATTCAGTGTTTAAATTTATTCCCAAAATATTACTTTTGCTAGGATTGATTTTTAATCCCTGGAAATGAAGCCAGTGAACTAATCTGTTAATATTATCTTGTATTAGATTGTGAATATACCAAAAATTATCATGATAACCATAGAGATAAATGTCATCAGCATAAATGACGCAAGTAATGTTAGTATCAAAAATGTCAGAAAGGTAAAAAGGATCGCTGACAAGATGCTACCCTGCAAAAGACCTCTATTTAACTTAAAAGGGAGGGAGTTAACTCCTCTCCACCTGACACGAGCCTGTTGATCTTCTATTAATAATTTGATGATATATAAAATTTTACCATTAATACCAATTTGAGCAAGCTTGTAAATCAGGACATCCCAAACTACATTATTGTATGCACCTTCAATATCGAATGCTACGATAAAACCCTTCTTTTTTAAAATTTTTGCTTTTTTTGCTTCGTGGTAAATTTGATAAACCGCTTGATTACAGTCCTTAAAAGGCATGAATCCGTAATGATTTTTGTGGAAAATATTTTTTTCTATGCATTTGTCTAAGATGTACTGGAGTAACATTTTTTTCAAATATTTTTTTTTTTGCATCTACTGTTAGAGAGATTGGACGATAGTTGTGAGGATTATCAGCTGGTTTCCCGGGCTTTTTAATCGGAAGTATGATGATTTCTTTCCAATTTTGGGGGATGATCCCCGTATTTAAGATTTCATTATATTTATTAAGCATCCACTGTTTGGTATTAGAATTCATTCTTTTATAAAAATTACTATTAATTCCATCATATCCAGGGGTTTTTACTTTACTATTTTTAATGGCTTGATTGAGGTCTTCTATCCGGAATTGTATATTATCTTCAGTGTCAGGACTCATGTCATATGGAATGTATTGTTCGATATACCTATTTTGGAAGACTGTGCTTAATAAATTGGCTTGACTTTTTTTATCAATGTCGCATCCGTCTAAATAAAGATTGCTTTTATTGCTTTCATAATATTTCTTTTTTAAACATTTTATTATTTTAAATAAGTTTTCACCTTTTCCAATTTCAGAGGTGATTTTGTCCCAATTTCTTTTATTATCTTTCTTTATACTTTTTTTCATGTTTGCTTCTATTTTTTTGTATTCCAACCAACGTATGATGTCGCAGCTGCTTCTTGCTTTATTATATAGTTTTCTTTTCTGGGCGACCAATTTTTTAGTGTTAATAGACCACCATGGGGGGAAATTTGCCTCTTTTTGTTTGACAGAAATGACATAATCTTTTTTTGCTAACTGAATTTGCTCATAGGCCTCATTTAAATTATTAATTTCTTTATTCTGTATTTTCTCGTCAATTAATTTATTTACTTTATCCCATTGAATGAAATTTTTTGTGTGATGGATATTATCTGTTTTGTACTGTGTAGATTTGTGGAATAACTGTATAGGGTGATGATCAGATCCGTAATTATCTGGGTGGATAGAGTAATCTATATTATGAAAAACAGTATGCGAGATCAGAGTGATATCTAGAAGTGAACGATGGTTGTTGCTAAACCGGGTGGGTTTGTCAGAGTTCAATAAAATTCCATTTGAATCATTAACCCAGGTCATAAAATTCTCTAACTTGCTATTACTTCGATTGGTATTAAGCTCTAAAAGATTGATGTTTAAATCACCTATGATGATGAAGTTATCTAATTTATTAGTTTCGTTTTTTAGCCATGTCCAATTTTGAAAAGGTCTTGCTGAATAAATATTTATTATGATAATCCACTTTTTATGCCACCAAATTTTTAGGCCTTGAACTTCTACATTTAAACAGGGAGGAGTTATATCATATCTTATGGCTGGGATTTTTTTGTCTATTGCAATCAGTAGTCCCCCTCCTCTTCGACTGGGATCTCTATCTTGACGGAATATGATTTTGTTGGGAATATGTATTTTATCCGTATGCTTGAGCCAGGTTTCTTGAATAATCCAGATTAAACTATTTTTAAAAGTGCTAGTGCGAAACCATAATTTTTTATTTTTGAAACCTCTGCAGTTCCACTGCAACATCCAATAATTTGAGTCCATTCTAAAAATAAAGTACAGTCAAAAAAAAGAAAAACTGAATAAAAGGATCGCTTCTAATAAGAAAAATAAAAGGTCTCAAAAAATAATAAAACGATGAATTTAGGAAATGAGATTATGACTACTTTCTTCCTCGTCCACAACCCGATCCTTTAATATTAGGCTTTTTAATGTTACTGTCTTTATCTACTCGTTCATTATTTTTGAATTCTTTTTCTAGACATAGTTTTTTTGGATCTTGTTGTTCTTCTGAGGGCTTTTCTCTCTTGTTTTTCTGCTGTGAATCCGTTGTTAACGTGTACTCTTCCTGTTCCATATCTTGAATGTTATCTGAAATATTTTTATTCTTGTTAAATTCCTCTATTACTCTATTTATTTGTGTAGTAAATAAATCCATTATTATTTTTAACATGTAGTTTGTTCTTTTTTCAAAAATTTTCTGCAATTCTTCTTGTTTAATGCTTGAATTGTTTGCTACTGTACTATAAGTCTTTTGTTCTGACTCTATCTTATATTTTCGTCGAGCTTCAGTTATTGACAAAAAATTTGTGCATTTGTATTTTGAAAAGTCTATTTCTTTAATTCGAGTAGGACAATTTGCATAGTCAGCTCTGTGCTCCTCCCCACAATTGCTACAAGAGACTGGGTTAGTACAATCATCAGTATGTTCTGTTCCACACATAACACATAAGGGTTCCGATGGACATCTAATTGTGCTGTGATTATATTTATAACATTTGGCACATTGACGGGGGGTATCAATAAATTGTTTTATTCGTTGTAACGTGTACCAAATCTTTATTTCTTTAGGTAAATTAGTCCCTAATATCGTAATCAAAATAGGAGAATACTCCCTTGTATTTCCCCTCTTCAAAAAACGTCTCAATTCTAGGATATTGATGTTGTTGCACTCTTCCAATTCACTCGCTATCTCCTCCAAAGGAACATCCACTGGTATATTAAATAATAAGATTCTATTTGTTATATTGTCCCATACAACTTTGGAGTTTACAGCTACTCCTAGGAAAGATTTCAATTTTACTATATCAATAGCGCAACGAACGTCATCAGTTAAAAAAAATTAAACTTCCTTTTCTGGTATAGCGTACATTATTTATTTTTGAAGCATGTTCAATTTTTGCTTTTATTTCAGCTTGTATTACACGGGGATTACGTTTGGGGATTGTATCAGAATCTTCACTTTGTAAAAAGATTGTAAAATTTTTTCCATTATTTTCAGCCGCTTTTTGAAGTAAAGTTTCTTCCGGAGCCAAAGACCTCGCTAATAAATCATTATTGTTATTGAATTCAGCACGGACTTCCAGATTTTCTGTTATTTCGACATGTGAATTTAAAGTTTCTGATATAGGGTCAGTACTAATCTTGATGACTGTACTAGTCATCATTAATGTGTAGCGCTGCTACACTATCTTCGGTAAATTTCAGAATGGCTAATGTCCAAAATAAATATATGAATACGAAAAATGGAAGAAATACGCTTACCTTCAATGCGTAAAACTTAAAAGTAAAATTGAATATTAAATTATTGTATAACGATATCTACCAACTTTGACACTTTCCCACGTGTCTCACACACTCCAACCCACGCTTCACGAGCTATTCAACCACATCACATTACAGAATACAAATCAAAACTGAAACTTTTTACAAAAATACAGTCCACCCGTAACGAGAAAGACCGTGAAAAATATTTTTCTCCCCGTGGTCACTATAGAAACGGACTCGTCCACTTTATTTTAGGGTGAACGCAGTACTGTTGGCTTCTTTTGTATGTACTAGGAGCGAAAAAAAAGGGGAGATTATCGCAGTCTTCGGATTTCAAACCACCTCTGTCAGTTGGTATCTTCCAAAGAAGCCACCCCTCTCGGAGTTTTTCTCCTGACGGTAGGTCTGTACTCTCCCACCATGGTTTTTTTTTTACATTAGAATCATGGAGGCAATGCAGCACAGTAGAAGTCGGTAAGTCCAAATTCACTGAATCTGTGTTACAGATTCCCTTCAAATGTCTCACTGAATTAAAATCCTATTTGTTTACAAAATAGTATAAGTTTTATGCATGACAACTTTTCAGAGAATAAAAATTTTGGGAATGCTTAGTCCCTTGACTGCTATTTTTTTTTTTTTTTTTTTTTTTTTTTTTTTTTTTTTTTTTTTGTGGGATATTTTATATCAAATTTAGCAGTGTTTTAATAAAGTCTAAAAGCCCCAAAACGGGTCCCAAATGAATGTGAGAGACCAGTAAGACAAGCAGATATTATTTTCCAAGCGTTTCAGGGATTGCTGTATCCAGTGGTAATTTTTTAAGTTGCACTGGGACATACTGTCCTACTGGGAGTCCTAAAGTATAGATATTGTGTATTTTTGAATATTGTGTACTTATCATCTTACATTGTCAGTTTTTTTTTTTTGCATCTTTCCAATCAAAAGAAAAGCATTATTGATTTTTATTTTTCTTGGAATCCAATCTTCGTCACTCAATTTTCATAAAAATTAAAAAATAATGAAAGAAAATTCTTACTGTTGAAATTCATTTGAATTATGTTTTCTACATTAAAAGAAAGTAATTAATTATTTAATAGTCTTATATATTTTGCCTATGATTAGAATGTAGAATACCAAATTATAAACTTTGATGAACGAAAAATTCCTTTAATTCCAAAAAAAAAAAAAAAAAACAGAAGTTGATAGATAGTCTTTTCATTTATCATTGCTTAGGAAATGTATTCAACGAACTAATTTTCAAGTATGAAATATTTACTTATTTTTTTCTTTTTGTAATCACATGTCTGTTTTACAAAACCATTCCAGTAAATTTTGCATTTGCTGACACATACTTTAAAAGTTTTAGAATATGTGTTGATGAGCCTGTCCACATATTAATGCAAACACATACCCTCATGACTATCATCTATTCACAGGCATAGTTCAGCTGAAATCTAATTTTACATGATTTCAAAGTGGTATGGTAAGCTTTGATCTAGAATCAGTTTCTTTTTGTGACAGTACATTTTGTATTTTCATATTTCATCCATGCAATTAAGTGATTTGCTGGAACAGTTTTTATATCTTTTACAGGGAATCTATACTGATATTATAAAGAAGCAAAGTTTTTTGTATGTTTCTTGGGGGTAATTTTTGTAATTACCAAACTAATTTACGAATTAATGGTATCAAAATAATGGTTTAAGTCCCTGCGTCAACATAGGCTATATCTTCTATCAATGTCATTAACTCAAAGGATTGCAGAAGCAAAAAATATGATCTTTTTGTCACTATAGTGTCTGGAAACATGAAATTTGGCATGATAGTTACTTATAAAATATAAATGATCTCTAAAAATATTTCTTAAAAAAATCAGAAACTTAAAGTGGTGAAAATACATAAAAAGGGTTCAAAAAACATTCTAAAATGCAATATCAGGAAGTACCAAAAAGATTAAAAAAACAATGATGTCAAAATGATGGTGACAGCTCTTGCTCCAACATAGGTTTTATTTTATGTCAGTCTTACTGCCTCAAAGTGGATGCAGGAGCAAAAAACGTTCTAAAAATGTAATTTTTGTGTTACTGAAAAGTCTAGAAACACAAAATTTGGCATGGTAGTTACTTATAAATGATCTCTAAGAACATTTCTTTAAAAATTCCAAATTTAAGAAAGATGAAAATGTGCGACAAGCATTCTAAAAATGTTTTTAAATGCTGATTTTTAAGCAATCTCAGGAAGTATCAAATCAATTTCAAAAGTTATGGTTTGAAATTGATGGTGACAGCCCTTGCTCTAACACTGGCTCTATTTCATGTCAGTGTTACTACCACTTGGGGGTTATATAAGCGAAATTGTTCTAAATTAGAATTTTTGTGATTCTATAGGGGTTAGCAACTTTAAATTTGAAATGGTAATTTCTTATAAGATATAAATGTTTTTAATGAACGGTTTCTAAAAAGTTTGAAAGTTAAAAAGAGTGAACCTGCACAAAAAGCATTCTAAAAACTTTTTAAATTGTGATTTCTATGCAATTTCAGGAAATATTAAACCAATTTCTAAAGTAATGAATGTAAATTAATGGTGACACTCTTTGTTCCAACATAGGCTACATTTTGTGTTGTTGTCACAACCACCTAGAGTTTTGTGGAGCAAAAAGTGTTCTAAATTTTATTTTTTGTGATACTAAAAGGTCTAACATTTTGAATTTTTACATGGTAATTACTTTAAAGATGAAAATGCTTTTTAATATTCATCAAAAGAACATTCTGAATTTAAAAGGGTGAAGTGAACAAAAACATTATTAAATCGTTCTAAATTATGATTTTTATGCGATCTTTTGAAATACTAAACTGATTTTATAATAATGCTTGCAAATTGATGGTGATAGAATGTGCTCAGATATAAGCTATATTTTATGTCAGTGTCACTACCACTAGAGGGTTGCAGGAGCAATAAACTGTCTAAATTGTGATTTTTGCAACACTAAAGAGGCTACAAACTTGAAATATGGCATGGTATAAAATATATAGGCCTTCTAAGAGCAGTCGTAAGCAAATTTGAAATTTAAAAAGAATGAAGTAAAGGGAAGGAGTAAAAAGTATTTTAAAAATGTTCTAAATTATGATTTCTATGCAATTTCAAAAATTATTGCATCAATTTCAAAAGTAAAGGTTGCGAATTAATGGTGACATTTTCTGATCCCATATAGGCTATATTTTATGCCAGTGCCATGACTATCATGGGTTCACAGGAGCAACATTCTAAAAAAGCATTTAAAAGCTTTTTAGTTTACCATTTCTGTGGTATATTAGGAAATACTAAATCGATTTAAAGAAAAAACTTTTAAAGAAAAAAAATGAGTTCAACTTGATCTAACCAGACCAGGCTGAAATTCAAAATTCAAAATATTTTTTCCGACAACATTGAATTTCGATCCCAACGGGGGCCTTGGACCCCACGCTGGCGCCACCCTTGTCTAGCTCTAAGTCGCTGAATAAGTCAAGATCGACGAATTTCGTAAATGCTTCCTGATATTCTTTTTTTTTCTGTATATTGATCGGCCTGCATTATTTGCTTGCCTTTCTTGAAGAAAGCAGGGTTGTAATCACATGCAGTGATTGCATGAAATCCTGTCGAGTAACGGCTTAACGAAGGTCTTAAATGTTCGTAAACCTTAGTGATATCAACATATCTTACTTTATTTCTGATGCGATTCAATATACACACGTGGGAGTCGTCATTTTTTAAATAACACATATTTCCCAGCATGATTGCTGCAATATCAGTATCAGAACATCGAATAACAAAATTAGCTTGCACATCAATGTTGCAGATATGATGAATGATTTTAGTGTCAATTTCCTCATGCTCAGGGCACGTAAGATTTTCATCAATATCAGATATTACTGTATCGTTAATGACTGTAAAATAGTGATATATTTTTTAAATTAACAACAATGTTTGTGTTGCCAATAAATGGTACCATCTCGTCAGTAGACCAGCATAGTATAAAATAAAATCAACGAGAGCCTGTTTGAAGCGAATATTTTTCAATTCTTTTCATAAATCAGATGGTCGAACTTGATCAGGTCCAGTAACGTTAAACTCCAATTTTGTCGATTCACGTCGAAAAGATCTTTCGTAATCTTTAATGGAAAGAGAAAAGTACTGATCAAAAATTACATCAGATCTTGTCAATTTTAACTGTGTGACCATTTGTAACATTTTTATTGAGATACTGCCAAATGTTTTAGGAACACTTTTCATAGTGTAAAGTAAGAAAAATACACCAATTACTACAATATCTATGGGAGATAGTGGATTATGTTCGATGCCTTTTTCCAATCATTTCATTAAAATAGATTTTTGAGTCGTACAAATGCCACCAGCAAAATTGCACAGGGATAATGGAGCTGAAGTTATGGGGTACGAAATATTTTTGGCCATATCAACTTTGTGATCGATAGATATACCGAGTATATGCAAAAATAAATCCCTTTGTACACGCACTTCCTGGCATTATTATTGCCGAATTTCGTTTTTCTCCTTTTTGCATAATCTACAGAAAAGTTGTCTATCGGTTATTTTTTAATACATTTCTCAAACCAGTATCATCTTGTTCACATTCTGAGATGAATGTTTTACGTTTTATATCACCTTTTTCTTCAATGTTAAGAAGTTTTTCAACTAGTTCTGTGGCTGGTGTACCAGATGAAATATTTATTAACCCATTCGTGCCCAGCATCTTTTGCGTAAATTTTATTTGATTGGCACCACTATTTTTAGAAGATTTAAGTTTAGTTCATTAATCACGAAAATGCATCATTTAAATAAAATAATTATTGCTTTTCTTTTTTACCGGTGTCAAAAACAGTGCTGAATGCACCTTTTGAAGCGTCCCTAAAAAGGGACGCTAGGCACTAATGGGTTAACAGATCTTTAGGTACTTCAGTGTCAAATGGGTTGATAAATTGATCAAAGGTATTGATATTATTTTTCATATTGAAATTAGTTAATTCATCAGTTACACCTTGTTCTCTTTGTAGATCTAAATCTTTATAAACATAACTAATAATTGTTGATCTTATACCATGGCTGAGAGCCCATCATTGACGTGCTGAGATAGATTTGGTGAATTGTATTATACCTATTAGTCTCCCTGCCGCATATGTGTTGATAATCTGTTCCAGAATTAATTCGATTGGTTGTTTTGAAAAGGTTTTATTAGTTCTTTGAATACCAAAGAATCTTTTTTGAAATTGTTCAAATAAATCAGTGTGAGTTTCGGCAATTTTCATCAAATTATCATAATATTTAGATGTCAAGTGAGCATAATTTTGTTGATTACATATAAAAAAAAAGATTAGTGATTTTTGGTAGCAATAATTTAAATAGCTCAAATTCCCACTGATGTTTCTTGATAAAGTTAGGTAATATTGAACAAATAATTGAATAAATTAAATAAAACTGCGGTATTTTACCGAACTCATCGTTGAGAGTTTGTGGCTTATAAATGTTATAGTTATTGATTTGTTCATTAAGTTCATCATTCTCTATTTTAAATTAAGATAATGATGAAGTTCTCAGTCGTGCAATTTCTTCGGCCATTTCATTTGTGATCACTGCATTATTAAATTATAAAAATAAGTTAAAATGTAAGATTTCCAATCCCACAGCCATCAAAGGATGAAGTCTCTTACACCTATTAAAGTGTTTGCTTTCAAGAAATCCCTTTACGGAGCTCGAAGCTAACTAAATGCTTTGTGCCATTATATTAGTTAAGCCACAATCGATAATTACTTTGCCTATTGCTTTAAAATAATCCATCATGATATGAAAAGATCCCAAATATATGAATAAATTACCAAGATCTGGCTTTTTGGTGGTTTGAATTTGTAAAGCAACATTCATGATTGCAAGATCGTAGGTAACTGAAATGGATGACTGCTTTACTTCTTCACAAATATCCTTGCTTTGTTTCGTAATCTGCAAAACTACTGATTTGTTGGTAGGGGATTGATTTATGGGAGTTATATAAGAAACTATTTGTTTCGGGCTATCATTATCACTTAGTAAACAGTTGAAACCAACCCACATTGGAACATTTTGTAACTTTAGAGGATTGCTGATCATCCAAACTGTGTCTATCATTTTGTATAACTGTAAATTTTCAGATAGCATTCACACCATGAGCCGTGAAATCCAGATCATTCGTCTTCTTTTTTTTTTAGCGACTGGATCTTCTTGCAAATCCACAATTACAACTTCAAAAGTTCGTATACTTTTCTTCGAATTTAAGTCTGTCTCGCTGTTAACTGCGGATAAATTAATAAATTGTGACTCAACTGTTGTATTTAAATCAACATTTTGATAAATAATCCTTACAGTATCTTGCAATGTACCCTTGCCACTCTTCATTTTTGGAAACTGATCAAAATTATCAGAAGCGACCCCAGTACAAAGATGTGGTAATTTTATAATTGTTTCAGGACATAAACTTGATTTCTGTAGTGAAGAATATGTCGCTTCTGTTTCCATCTCTTCAACCCTGGGATAAATAATGCAATGGTCATATCTATGGATAATATCGATAATTTTGCGACTACTTGTTAAACTCTTTAAAGACATTCCGAGCACGATATGTTTTGACGTTATGAATTTTTCATTATGACATCTTCACAATAAGATTTTATTTGACTAACACCCTTTGAATTATTTTTACATTTTAGTAAGAGTAAAGTAAAAGTCTAATCAGTGGCGTAGCTAAGGGGGGGCAAGGGGGGCGTCCGCCCCGGGCGCCGAGGCCTAGGGGCGCCAAATATAGAGAAATTGTTATATATCTATATTGGGGTGGGGGCGCAAAATTTCTTGCTGGCCCCGGGCGCCAAAAAACATGACAGTAGGTGGCTACGCCACTGAGTCTAATAAACTTTGTGGCATCGATACTTCTCTTTCTTTTAAATCTTGTGCAATTATAAGTTGTGGCAGTTTTTTCGAGGTCGTGGTCTGGTGAGCTTGTAGGTTGAAATAAGCTCTGGTTGCTGAATAGTTTGTTGGTGTTATACTTACTCATTAGCGGTCGTTTTTGGAAGTCTAGTGAGAGGATATTCTTTCAATTAATAGGTGGAATTTTCTTGTTGTTATTTGTTAGTGTTTAACATACATTTTCATAGTGGAGTTTGTTCTAGTTTGATCTCTGGCTAGCCTCGACAATCATTTCGGGGACAGAGATTAAAATTACAGAAAGTATTGGTCTTGAAAGTGCGGAATTTAAAAAATCCCTGTCGGCTGGGCCTATAGGCGGAGGTAGATTTCGAAGAGTGCTCATTTAAAAAAAAAATATATATATATATAGTGATATATATTATATATATAATGATTAGGGATAAACCCAGTTTAATAACTTCATTTGGCCGTTTATGAAAAAATTTTAATTTCATTTTTCTGCAAAAACTGGTTTTATCAGAATCATCTTAAGAAAAATTCAGCTCAAATGCCCATTTTGACAACATATTTTGAAATAAATTCTAAATTTATTAAAAAATCGACAAAAACAGTACATTATACAGTTCCTAAATAACAAAAAACTGTCGATTGAATGCATTTGAGAAAAAAATTGAATTTAAAAATGAGTCATAAAATAACCGATTTGTTGTTTGAATACATCCTTAATTCTTTAATCATGATTGCTTCGAAAAATTTTGTGCAAAATACTCACTTTGACAGCATTTTAAAAAAATATATTCTATCTTTATCAAAAAACTGGCCAATGCGTCACAGTATATATTTCCTAAATAAGAGGATCTGTAAATTGGATGCGTTTGCGAGCGAAAATGGATTTTAAAACGAGTCATAAAAAACGCAATTTGCTATGTGAAAACTTCCTTAAATTTTCAAATCACGAAGACTTCGGGAAATTCTGTTCAAAATACCTTTTTTGGTAGCCTTTTTTGAAATATATTCTGGCTTTATCAAAAAACCGATCAATGCGTCACATTATACAGTTTCTAAATAAGAGGATCTGTAAATTGGATGCGTTTGAGAGAAAAAATGGATTTAAAAACGAGTCAGAAATAAACGCAATTTCTTATTTGAATACTTCCTTAAATTTTCAGTCTGGATGACTTTGGGAAATTCTGTTCAAAATACCCTTTTTGGTAGCCTTTTTAAAAATATATTCTATCTTTATCAAAAAATTGACAAAAAACGCGTCACTTTATACAGTTTCTAAATAAGAGGATCTATCATTTGGATGCGTTTAAAATCAAAAATGAATTTAAAAATGAGTCAGAATATAACCAACTCCAACTAAGAATATAATCTCCAACTCCTATTTTTGTTTAATTTCCCTTTGCTATACGAATTGGTCCTATGAAAAACTTGTCAATATAAAAGTTGTAGATATTTTTGAGAAGATGTAAAATAAATTTAATCAGATTTGATATCTTAAAAATTGACGGAGTTATGGATTTTTCCCTTTTTTCATCGCCCTTTTTCTTTTGGTTTTTAATTTTTTTCATCGGTAAAAGGTGGTCCTATCAAAAACTTGTAAATACAAAAGTTTTAGATAATTTTAAGAACATTTACAACAAATTTAGTTGGATTTGATATCTTAAAAATTGACGAAGTTATGAATTTTTTTCTCTCAAAACCCCTGTTTTTTTCGCCCTTTGAGTCCACTTCTAAATTTATCAAAAATCTGTCATGCATAAACTTTTGGCCCATTTTTAAGAAGTAATATAAACTTCAAACCGATTCGATATCTATTTTAATTAAGAAGTTATGGCGTTTTTTCGGTTTTCACAAAAACGCCCTCTATTCCGACCCCCTTGGTCCGATTTTGCCCATTAACGAACTTAGCCGAGATTTTATCCCCTTTGATTTTATGTACCAGTTTGGTGGAGATTGGTGAAGAATTATAGAAGTTATCGTGTCCATAAAAAAGTGATATATATATATATATATATATATATATATACAGGGGGATTCCAATTTTTTCTCACAATAAAAGAGGGGTGATAGTACACATCAAGACAAACAATATTAAACAGGAGACCAAGGGTCCAAAACGTTTTCCAAAGGAGATAGCCGCCATTAAAATTTAGGGACCAAAATTTCAAATAAACATAAAAAATGGAAAAATCGGTTAATTGATTTGCGGTTTTCACTAAAATTAACCTTTATGTCGGCATTTTCTTGAAATTAAATCATAAAGATAAATTTCAAAAAATGCCGATAGAGGGTGCTGTAGACTTTGGAGTAACGAACAACTATTTTTTGCCGGTATTTTATACATCTCATTAAATGTTTTCGTAAGCTTAAACTCAAACTTAAATTTTGAGCTCAAAATCTGAAGGTGGGAGTAGTTAAGTAGCACAAACTTAACTGTGTTCAGAGGATTCAAATTTCAAATGATTATAAAAAAAAAGGAAAAATTGATTCATTGATTTGCGGTTTTTACTAAAACTATTCTTTATGTCGGTATTTTCTAAAAAATAAATTATAAAGGTAAATTTCAAAAAATGTCGATAGATGGCGCTTTAGACTTTGGAGTAACGAACAACTATTTTCAGCCGTTATTTTTTGCATCTCATTAAATGTTTTCGGAAGCTTAGACTTAAATTTTGAGCTCAAAATCTGAATAGTTGGGAGTAGTTAAGTTGCACAAACTGAACTGTGTTTAAGGGGGGGGGGGGGAGGGTTCAAATTTAAAATAATTATAGAAAATGGAAAAATTTGTCGATTCGTTTGCGGTTTAAAATAAAACTATTCTTTAAGTCAGTATCTTCTTGAAAATAAATTTTAAAGATAAATTTAAAAAACTTCCAATAGAGGGCGCCTTAAACTTCAGAGTAATCAATAATTAATTTTAACCATTATTTTTTTGTTCTCATTAAATGCTTGCAAAAATTTATTAAATGTTTTCGGAAGCTTAGATTTAAACTTAAATTTTGAGCTCAAAATCTGAATAATTAGGAGTAATTAAGTTCTTCAGGAGTTGAAATTTAACCCTCCTCCCTCCACGAACACAATTCAATTTTTCGCTACTTAAAAACTCCCAACGATTCAGAATTTGAGCCAAAAATTTTAGTTTATGCATTTGAAAGCATTTAATGAGATTAAAAAATAACAGTTAAAAATAGTTGTACGCTACTCCAAAGTCTAATGCGCCCTCTGTCGGCTTTCTGTGAAATTTATCTTTAAAAATTTTTTTCAAGAAAATACTCATTTAAAAATTAGTTTTAGCGAAAACGGCAAACGAATCGACCAATTTTTTCGTTTTTTATAATCATTTGAAATTTGAACCCTCTGAACACAGTTCAGTTTGTCTGCTTAACCTCTCCCAACTATTCAGATTTTGAGCGCAAAATTTAAGTTTATCTCTGAGCTTACGAAAGCATTTAATAAGATGCAAAAAATGACGCCAAAAAAGAGTTGTTCGTTACTCCAAAGTCTAAAGCGCCCTCTATCGGCATTTTTTGAAAATAATCTTTATAATTTATTTTTAAGAAAATACCGACATAAAGAGTAGTTTTAGTGAAAACTGCAAATCAATGAACCAATTTTTCCGTTTTTTATAATCATTTGAAATTTGAACCCTCTGAACACAGTTGAGTTTGTGATACTTAACCACTCCCACTTTCAGATTTTGAGCTCAAAATTTAATTTTGAGTCTAAGCTTACGAAAACATTTAATGAGATGCAAAAAATACCGACAAAAAATAGTTGTTCGTTACTCCAAAGTCTAAAGCGCCCTCTATCGGCATTTTTTGAAATTTATCTTTATTATTTAATTTTAAAAAAATGCCGACATAAAGAATAATTTTAGTGAAAACCGCAAATCAATCGACCGATTTTCCCGTTTTTTATGTTTATTTGAAATTTTGATCCCTAAACTTTAATGGCGGCTATCTCCTTTGGAAAACGTTTTGGACCCTTGGTCTCCTATTTATTATTGTTTGTCTTTATGTGTACTATCACCCTTCTTTTATTGTAAAAAAAAAATTAGAATCACCCTGTATATATATATACGCAATGGATTCATGGATTCATGCAGTTAGCTACAGCTATAAGTAACATGTTTCAGCAGAGGAAAGTTCAAAAAGAAAATACGGAGGAAGAAAACGTCAATGTAATGTCTGTAAAAAAAGAAAAATTCACGTGAAATTATTGCAGAATTCTGTAACACTTTAAGAGGTAAGAAACTTAAATTAAGTGATCAAGATCAGAGTAACGAATTATCTCAATTACTAGTTAATCCGGAAAGTGAAGAAATTATTACTGATCCTGATGGAGTGTCATAGAACTGTTTTGTGTTGAGTTGGTGTTTCGGGTGATTTTATGTATAGTGGACTGGTTTATTTATGGATTTTGGTTTTTCCGGTGCTCTGCTCGTTTGGAAGTGTTGTGGTAAGTGTTGTGTGTATCAATGCTTTTTAATTTTTGGTTTTCCTTTTTGATTGATTATTTCTGGTTGATGGACAGTTTTTTGGTACAATGGAATATCAGGGGGGGGGGGGTTAAATTGAACTTGCCCACTCGAGTTTTCCGAAATAGTATGATTTGGGCTTTTCAAGAAACTTTATTGAATCGTAATTCGCCACTTTACCTCAAGAACAGAAATGCGTTTCGGGTTGATAGAGAAGGGGGAGGTTTGAGGAACGGTGAGGGTTAATTGTTGGCAGTAAATAATCGTCTTCCCGTAAAAATTGTTAACTTGCCGGTTATTGATCGAGATCACGAGTTTCAGGCCAGCAAAGTTTGGTATAAAAAGCGTTGGATAACTATTATAAATATCTATGCTCCTAAAGGTTTTAATGCGGTTAATTGGTTGGAAAATATTAAAGATTTAATTGGTGAAAATTATATCATCGTGGGGGATTTCAATATCAATTTTCTGAACTGGCATAATAATCCTAAAAAGGTGAGACTAGATTAATCTGGTAAACTGGATCAATCGTAATGATGTTGTGCTTATGAATTTTGACCAGGTCACAAAATTTAACACTGAGGGGGGGGGAGGGGTCTCTTTTAGATTTAACCTTGGTTTCTAATAATTTATTTCGGTCTTTTGATATTGTGGTTCAGTCAGATCCGATGGGGCCCGATCATTATCTGATCTGTATCCAGGAGGTTCTTGGCGGTAGTGAACTTAGGAGAGAATTTTGCAGTCAAGTTAACTGGGATGGTGTGTGGTTGAAGTTAAATGGAATTAATGATCAGGTTTTTGATGGCGGTTTTGATAATTGGACTCAGGAGGTTATAAGTGCTATTGAGTCGAGTTCGACGAAGGTCTCTGTTAGAAGGGATAATCTTCCTCCTTGGTGAGGGTTCATCTCGCGTCGTTTGCTTGCGCTTAAAAGATATTATCATAGGAAAGCAGTTCGGTTAGCTAGTTTGGATTTTTGGTGTAAATATAAGATGCATAACGCTAAACTTAAAAAAGGAAATTAAAAAAGACAATAAGAGGTTCTGGGATGCTGTGGCGAGGGAGGCTGGAAGGGGACCGAGGATTTATAAAATTATAAAAAGTATGAATAGGAAGGATATGGCTGAAGACAATACCGATTTTAATTTCCCTAACTGTCCGCTTGATGCTGTTTCTCAAGCGAATAAATTATCTGTAATTTTTCAAAATTGTCCTGTAAATCAAAAAATTCCTATCGATTTTTCTGGTGATGACGGTATAGAGTTAAAATTTTCTATGAATCAGTTCCAAAATGTAATCAATAAAAGTAAATCTTCTACGCCTGGTATTGACGGGATTAAGATGAGTTTTTTTGAAAAGTTGAATACTCGGATGCTTAGTCAATTGCTTGATATGTATAATCAGATTCTGATTACCAAAACTATTCCTGAGGTTTGGAAAGATGTTATCATGATTCCTATTAAGATATCGGGGAAAAGTAGGAACAATATCAGAGGATATAGGCCAATCGCTCTGATTGTTTCGAGCAAAAAATTATTTGAAAAAATGATTTTAGAAATTTTACTCAACTGGAGCATAGATAGGAAAATTTTTCATACTAATCATTACGGGTTTATTCCTTTTCGCGATTGTGAAGGGGCTTCATATAAAATCTTTAACGACATTAGAAGGGCTAAACTTTCTAAGATGTAGGGGTTTTTAATTGCTTTAGACATTAAAGGTGCTTATGATAACGTGTGGTGGGATGGTCTGCTATGGAAATTAAAAAAACTAGGTCTAGGTGCGGACCTTTGTGTCCTAATTCGAAATCTTATACAAGAACTCAAAATTCGGGTCAAATGGAGAGGTTGCTATTCGGATTTTTTCTATTATTATAGGGGTTTGCTGCAGGGGAGTCCGTTGTCTCATTTTCTGTTTGCAATTTATCTAGTGGATATACCGTAATTTCGGGTGTATAAGCCGCGGATCAAACAATTCTTTTTCGACCCAGAAATCTTATTTAGTGATTGAAGATAAATATTTACGGCGATCTAACTAGTTACATTTGTTTCTTAAAAAATTCTGGGTCGAAAACGAATTGTTTTGTCTGCGGCTTATACACCCGAAATTACGGTATTTGAAATTTTCGATTCAAGCATTCAATGTGTAATTTATGCGGATGACATCTTTTTATATGGATTTCACGATAATATTAACTGGATAAAAAATATTTTACAAGAAAACATTAACAGAGTAATTCAGTGGTTTCAGGCTTGGAACTTAGAGGTTAATCCTAGTCAAACAATGAAAATTGGTAAATGGGAAGAGGGAGAGGTAGAAAATTTTATTATTAAAGGACAAGAAGTAGATTACGCTGAGAATTTGAGAGTGTTAGGAGTTCATTTAAATAAACATGGTAATTTAAAAAATCATATAGATATGCTGAGAGAGAATTCAAGCAAAAGATTAAATATGATAAAATTGATAGTTGGAATTGGTTGGGGTACTGAGACTAAATTCCTTATTCAGATAACTAGAAGTATTATTGGAGCTTTATTAGATGGAATCCTAGAATTTTAATGCAGTGCAATAAAATGGAAAGTCGTCAACTCCAAGTGATTTATAACGTTAATCTCAGGTGGGCTAGTGGTCTGTCTAAGTGGTGCCCGATTCCAATTTTGCTAAAAGAAAATAAAGTTTGGAGGCATGATCTAAGGAGAGAGTTTCTGGCTATTAAACGTACTATTACGGAGTGTAAATATGAAGAGTATACGGATGTACTTTCTCAAGACCTTATTTATAGGGAAAAGCATAGGCTTGTGAATTTCAATACAAATGTTACGGAGATGATCACTTAAAAATGGGGTAAAAATACAGACAAAGAGGTTCAGATAATAATTAACAATTTGCCGTTTCAAAATAAAGATTTTCCAGAAGACGTGATAAAAAATACATTTAACAGCTTTTTAAATAGTTATAAGGATAGTGCTATTTTTATTGGTACAGATGCTTCTAAAAATAATCAAAATACTGCTATTGGCATGGTGAATCAGAACACTGGTGACTACCAGCTTTCCAAATTCCTAACATTAATTCAATTTTTTCGGCTGAGGCTATTGCTTTATTAATTGCTATAAAGTTTTACGCCAAGGAGAAGGGAAATTATTTTTTTTATCACGGATGCTAAAAGCGTCTTTGTGGCCTTAAAAAACGTTCATCGAAAATCGGTCGCTATTATTACTCGTCTGAGGAATGAGGTCAATATGAAGAAGTTGGAGAATTATGGTATTACTTTTATATGGGTTCCTGGGCATAAAGGTATTGAGATCAATGAAGTTGCGGATAATTTAGCAAAACATGGCCCTTATTGTAATGTTTGGATTCCCTGGGTTTCCCCGGAGGATTGGATTACGGCTATAAAATATAATAAGAATAAGGAATCGCATTGGGAGTGGGAGCAATATTGGAAAGATAATAAGGAGCGCTGTTGGGATTATGATAGAATAGGGTATCCTCATCATAATTTGAATAGGAAGAGTGGTGCAGTATTTGCAAGATTTTTAACTAAAACTGTTTTAACTCTTGGTCGACAAAAAAAAATTTCTTAAAGGTGGTGATGTGAAGTACAACTTATGTCGTGAGGAGGATCAGACGGAAAAGCATTTAGTTTTACGGTGTAAAAAATTTACAGGAATTCGTGAGAAGTTATATAAGAAGTTACAATTATAGAGGAATGTTTCGATGTGGAGATCTTTGAGGTAGCGAGTAAAAATGGTGGTGATTCTCTTAAATGGCTGTCTAATTTCTTGGAAGAGATTTATATTTATTGTCCTAGTTGGTTTAGCGGGAATAGGTAGTGGTTCTCTTTTCTTGGTTGTTTCTGTGTATGGGGGTTTGATTTTTTTTTGGTCTTTTGGCTATTTGGATACTAGATGTCAGCTCCTTGGTTCAACTCCTTTTGGTGGTCTCGGAGTGTGTATAGTAGTTAGTTGAGTTGATATTTGTGGTCTGTGTTTAGGAAAGTTTATTAGGTGTTGATTTTTTTGGTTGGTGTTTGCGGAGTTAGACAGCTATAAAGAAATATAAAGCTGCTCACCGGGCCCATGAGAAGTCTATACAACAACAACAACAACAAGTTGTGGCAACTTTTTTTCAGCTTGCAAAATAGATTTTCGTGATAGTAAAGCAGCTTTGTGTAAAATATCTTCGTCTTTCAAATTTCAAATGATTGATAAATGATTGATCGTCAATACTTATTAAAATTTTTGGAGCTAATAATTTTTTATTTTGAATTATAAAAAAAAAATCTGCTTATCAAATGCTTTGGTTATTTTAATTTCTAAATTGTGTGGCGCAAAATTTCCTTTGATTTTCCCAGAAGTCCCTTCTTTATTTTCATTTTTTCACTCCATGTCATATCTACAAAGGTAAGTCAAAAAATAACATCTTCCTTTTTTATTACATTTTCATCAATAAAAACAGATATTTCCTCTAAAGTATTTGATGATGATGACGAAGATTATAATAACTTTTATTTTTTTTAATTGATGCTTTATAAGAAAAATCTAAACGGCAAAAGTGATGATAATAAATTTTTGAAAGCGATAATTTACTATTTTATTTATAAATTCCTTATGATTTTCATTTTCTTTATCTAATTTAGAAAGAAAATCTTTTTTTATCAGTTGAATGTATAGGTAATCTTTTTGAGCGATGTTTTTTAATTGTCTGGTCACAAAATATGCAGGTAATATTGCTTTGATCAGAACTTACATTACTTTCAACCTAAGTATTAGTTTCAGAAGTTGAATTAATATCTTCCATCTGTACAGAGTTTTCGGGTGTATTCGATGGAAATGGTTCAACTAACTCAGGTATAATGGCTGCATTGCAATAGATTGAGATATAAAGTAAGTTGCTAGACTTGAAAGTTGTGGAATAGATGATTGTACGTCCACATACTGTGTGTCATACTCAAATGTCGATGAAAATGTTACCGATGAATTTTACGTTATATTTACCGATTGTTCTTTTGGAATTGATTTTTCTGCAGTTGTAGCTTTTGAAGAGTAATATTCTTTCATCAAACCTCTAAATGACTTATAACATTGTTTATGATAACCACTTTCGAATAAATCAGCCGGTAAAACAACATCTTTGAATTTTTGATTATGTTCCTTTCTATGTTTTAATAGTGTTCAGACTTTTTCTACGTCTCTTCCGTAAACAATATTAAATTCACATCACATTTTTTACAAAATATACAGTTAATTCTGACATGATATTTTTTAAACACTGCAAATATTTTTATTTTACTCAAACACGTTATAACTGAAATCGCAGCTGCACTGAATAGACTGACTCGATAGAATACTTATATACTAAACACCAGTACGCACATACATATAGAGTAGGGTAGAGTAGACAGTAAGTATAAAAGGGAGATTGGTGCGAATAAATATCTTTCTCACGCTCAAGCGGACGAATAATGACTTCGCGCTCATTCTCATAGCGACATCTTGAACGCATTCAGCGCAACTTATCGAAGGGACCAATGTTACCGACCGATTGAAGGGCAATTTGAAATGAAAATCAAGGCGAATTGTGCCGTCAGCTACAAATCAACAGGATAGCTTTCGTTGGTGCCACAATTCGCCTACACTGTTAAAAATATAGTGAAAAAAATTACTTCTGTTTTTAAAGACTATTTCCTGACCAATGAAAATGCGTCATAAGCAGTTATGAAGCGTTCACTTTGGTAATTTGCGCTGAACGCGCTTCTTATGTATGTCTGTGCGGATGTTTGGTCCTTGCTATTGGTCTGGCTTCTTACAAAGAGTTTTAAATAGCTCCGTGAGCATCATATATAAAAGGAAGACGAGAATATAAGTAAAGTTATATATTTTTAGGGAGCTTTAAAGCATCTGGTTTAAGATACTGCTAACGAAAAGTGTCTGGCGATATTTATTATTAATTTCTAGCAATATTCTGTAAAACATACATAAAAATCAGCACTGAGACTTTAAGAAAAGTGAGTTGTGTCTTTATCTTTACCTACCATTAGTACCTGGTACCTATAAATTGGCCGTCGTGCCAAGCTGGCAGGTATCCATATACTCAAAGCACATACTAACACTACCTTATCCCACACATTTTACTTGTGAAAAAATAATTAACGTTTGGGGGCCCCGGGATCTTGCTCTATATAGTGAAATCTTCCTTCATACCACCTCTCTGTCGTGAGGCGTGATCTCCCCTAGTTTCGTTTCTGGCGCATTGGGTTATGAGTAATATTTTTTTCTGCTTAGATTGTACAGTTTACTGTACCACAGTAAGTTTTGTTTTGTTCATTTTTAATTTATTCAGGATAGCATCTAAGCGTAAACATATTACGCAAATCGTAAAGGAAAAACTTGAGATAATAAAAAAATCCAGAAAGGTCATTTAAAAAAATGCGTTGGGAAATGAGTATGTAGTTAGCTGATCGATGGTTTTCGACAATGTCAAAAATCAAAGATAAAATAGAGAAGTTTTTTAGCACGCTGGATAGTGAAAAGTCACTAAATCACAAAAAAGTGTTAAAAAAAAAAAAAAAAAAAAAAAAAAAAAAACTGACCATGATGAATAGGATGAGACGCTATTTGAGCAATGTAGAGGTTTAGATCCACCTGTGAGTGGATCAATTCTGAAAGAAAAGGCTCTCGCTTTGAGTAGAATTATGGGTGGTGCAATTTTTACCGACAGAAACGGTTTGCTGAGTCACTGGAAAACGCGTTATAGCGTGCGTTAATTTAAATTTACGGTAACAGGGAAAAGCAAATCAGCACGTGAAATGTTGTCAGAGGAATTTCAGAAGGACTTCGAGAAACTCATAAAAGAGAATAACCTGGTGCCCGCTCAAATCTATAAGGTAAATAAAACAGCACTCTTTTACAAAATGTTGCCATAGAAAATCATAACGGTGGAAAATGAAACAGCGCATCTGGTTATAAGCAACAGAAAGCATGGATCATAATTCTGACAAGCACGAATGCTGTTGGTAGTCATAACTTGCTTCTTTTAGTGATTGTGAAATCTGCACGTACTGTGTTCTTCAAAAAACACTGAAATAGTATTTTTACCAGTACAGTACGGCAATCAACAAAAAAAGCGTGGCTGGTTCCGTCAATGTTTCAGAATTGGATTGTAGGACTTTGGAATTCGGAATCTTGTATTCTTTCCTCATATGATAAAAGAGAGCTGAAGGCAAAGAAATTACTATTAAGGTCGGTACTGATTTTAGTCCATGCTTCATCACGCTTTAATACCGATGATTAATTGATGGTGCCGTGGATTTTCTTCTCCCTTTTTTTTTTTTTTTTTTTTTTTTTTTTTTCCAGCGAATCTTAAATTAGTTGTTCAGCTACTCGATCAGGGTATTCTAGAAACATTGAAAAGGCGTTACTAATGAGCTTTGTTATTAACCTTGCTTCATTCGATAAACAGCGAGATTACAAAATAAAAATTAATAAAAACCTCACAGAAGCATGGGATGGCATTTCCGACATAAAATAAGAGAATGCTGGGAGAAACTATGGCCAGGGGGTGCCAACAGTGAGGAAGAAATTAATAACAATCTCATCTGTAATAAGGCTTTTGAAGAAGTGTTTAGTCAACTGATTGGGTGTAAAGATGTTACCAAGTAAGGCGAAGAGACTTAATTAAAGAGTAGTTTCACACCACTTTCTGACTGACGAAGAAATTGTTGAGAGTGTAATAACGGAAAATGTTGAAGATGAAAGCAATGAAGAATACAGGAATGTGATTTAAGGCAGCATTATTTACAAATTTTGAAAAGGGTCTGATATATTTTTTTTCACATAGTGTGATACAAACAGCAAGGATGTAATGCTATTGAAATGTTTAACCCTTTCCGGCACGGACCAATTCTGTTAGTAAAATGAGAAATTATCGACTGACACCGGAATTTACAAACAACTTTTTAAGAAATAAGAACTCCTTAATTTAAGCTTTTATTGAAAAAGCAAGATTTTATTAAAATATTATTGGTGCCAATTGCAAGTTTGGAATTAAACTTAGATGTGTCCAGACCGGACACACTGCGCCGGAAAGGGTTAACACTAGAACTACCGTGAGCCGTCGTCATTTTGGCGGCTACCGTGTGAATAGTTTTCGGTTCAAACCAGAAATTTCATTCTGAAATGAGTTTCAAAGATACAAAGAAGAAAAGCTTTAAATAATAAAGTTAAACTGTTTTAAATCAAAATTCTGGCGTGAAATATTTTTATTAAACTTAACAGAAGATAATAACGGACTTGTTCAAACACAAAGATCCCCACACTTCATTTATTGAATGTCATTATTGATCACTTGCTAATGTTTTCTTTTTTTAACCTTAAAAATTCAACCATTGTAATCATTATGTAATATTTTCAAAGTAGTTTTTCTAATACATTTTTAATATTAAAAAAAATAATTAAAAGAAAATTAAAAATGGAAACTAAGACAAAAATTGTCCGTACACAATATGTAGTGCGCGCATGCTTTGTGGCACACCAATCACATGGCTATTCACCTTTTTCGTAATCCTACGTTTATGGTAATTCGAAGGTATTCAAAAATAAGACTAGGCAGATTAGAGGGTTTCTAGTGCATATATATATCTTTTTTTTTTTTTTTTTTTTTTTTTTTTTGTACATAATGGGTGAATGATTTATATGCAACAAAAAAAACAAACTAAAAATTTAGTCTTGAATGTTATACATCAAGTAAATATGATAAAATAGGATTTAAAGCTACATAAAGCAATGGTCTAATATAAAAATATACGAAATATTGCACTCTTCAAATCACAGGAAATTTCATAGATATTGCCATTAAATAGGAAAATTTTTATATCTGATAATTCATTAATTTATGAAATTCAATGTATTAACGCTAGAACCACCATGAGCCGTCATTTTGACGGCTACCATATGAATATGTTTTGGTTCAAACCAGAAATGTGATCCAATCCGTGTGATTTTTTAAAAGATATGAACTGGCCTTGCATGTCGTTGGTCGTGTACTGACCGAAACATCAATTGTAATGTGATGTGAAGAAGCTTTATTAGTCATGTTTCAGTTCTACCGTTTTTCTTGTTTTTTTCAAGTATTAAGAATCTTCTGAATAAGTTTTATACGCAGTAAAGTAACTATTTACTAAGTAATTTATTTACAGTGTTTGTAAATTGCTAATTTTAACAATCTGAATCTGCGTCGTCATTACAAGATTTCTGCACTTTAAAAGAAAATCACAAAGTCTGTGACATCGAATAAAAATGCGTCACGTATAACATTTAAGAGAAAAATCATAAAAAAAACAGCTTTTCTGTATACATAATCAGTGCATGTGCCAACTGAGAATCACAATGCATCTATAATTCAAGAAATGCTGGGATTTGTACACAAGTGCGAAACATCTGGTTCAACTAAACAGCAATCAATTAAGGTGACAGATATAGAAATTTAATAAATAAATGCTATCAATTAGTGAATCTAAAAGTTATGCTGCTCGGTATTCGTAGACATAAATAAAAAAATATTTTTAAAAAATATTTCAAATTTTTTTTTTATCCTTATATATATATATATATATATATATATATATATATATATATATATATATATATATATATACCGGGTGAGCCAAAAATTCATTAAAATTTCAAAAATTCATAATAAAGGAAGAAATTATGACAAAAAAGTGCAGTTTGCAAGAAAAGGCTCTCAAGGTAGTCTGATTCTTTCAGAAGCCAAGAAAAATATCCAATTAGAAAAGTCAACTGTTGAGGGAGTTGACGACCCGAAACCCAATTAACAAAACAATAGCACGCTCTATTCATTTATTCTTTCAATAAGAATTGTTCAACATGATCTCCAGAACATTCTACGATACAAATAAAGGCTATTTCCATGCGAACTTGTCATGTCTTTCACACAGCTGTAAGTCACTATGCTTGTTGGCCACCGTTATTTTCGTAAAGTTTGCTTCGCCTTATTCAATTGATGAGATATCTTCCATAAAATAAGTCACATTTTTAGTTTTAAAATATTGGTAGGCAAAAATCATAGCATGTGACAGACATGAAAGTTCGCATGGAAATAGCCTTAGGCGATTCACAACGCCCGTTACAGCTGGATGCAACGTGCCGAAATAAATTGCAGAAACCTCACGATAGATAAAATGGTTGAATTCGGCCAATGTTGAAATGGATAATAGATACACAAGGGATTTCAAATAGTCCTGTGACCAGAAGTCGACCGGAGTGAAGTCAGGAGATCATGGATGCCATGCGATCTTGCAACTTCGACTGATCAGTTTGTTTTCACCAAAGTTACTCAATAGGAATCGTTTTACTAGCTTTGCATGGTGTGACGGTGTGCTATCCCGTATCTTTTTCCTTATAAGTAGGTAACAAAATTTTCATTTTAGTTGCAAATTTATTTTGTAATCGTGCGTGTAAGCTATTATAAAAATTTTCGGCTCGTAAAATATCTGTCAGTTTGGAGCCTCCTGTAAATGCTCATTATGCATCTTGAAAAATTTTAAAGGTATGAAATAAAAGAACCTTTCATCCCAATAAAAATTATGTTTTAAAATCATATACATTTTAAGATATTAAAAGTTGAAAATAGTCTTTTATTTTAATTTTTTCCTATTTTAAGATTCCTGAGATCCCTCAATCGCTTGGGAGCGTTGGGATATATTATATCCCGCCTACGAATAATGAAGATTTTCACCAGATAAAATTTATTAAATTTATCTTTTCTAACTTTGGTGGAAAAAAGCCATAAAACTGCTTTTCTTTATTTTGCAATAATTTTTTTTAAAGATTCCGATGAAAATTCCACATTACTGAAACGCAATCACTTGCCCCTGAACGGGTTAATGAATATCTTAAATGAATAATGATAATGAATGATGAATATCTTAAATTTTACAGAAACAAATTTGTAAATACCCCGTTGTTGAATTCAATAGTCAGTAGTCACAGTTAGTCAAGTATTATTCGATATTTTAATTCTTTAGAATTGCTATTAGCCTTTTTTAAAACATAAATCACCGGGAAGTTATTGCTGGAATTTGAAGGTTAAATTACTCTGGCATCTAACAATTTATTAATTTCCTTTTTGGCAATTTTTTTGGTAATTTTTAGAATATAATAATAAGTTAAGGACCAGTTTGGATGGGAAAATCAATAAAAAGTTTATATTTTGGTTGTAAATAGTAATGAATTTTTTTATTATATATAGGAATTGCTCTATTTTTGTATTTATTATTTAACCCTCTCATGCATAAATTATTTTTTATGTCCTACATTCGACAAATCAAACGTAAAATCCGAAAAAGCGTCGCAGAAGACATAGGTTATGTAAAGAGAAAAGAATTGAAAAATTCCTCTATTGCTTCTCATTGTTGGGAGGAGTGTCAATTTCAATTTTACCTCATCCACGATTGTCCAAAAATGCACTACTCCTCTTGATTTAGATTTTTTGAAGCATTCCATATCAATAAATTAAAAAACTTCTTGGTTAATGATTTATCTAGCGTACCGTATATCTCAACTTTCTGGTTAGATTTGTTATTGTCACGAAACTTCATTTCCGGTTTGATTCTATTGATTACTGAAGCTTGATGGTATTTTGGTTCTGTGTTTGCAATCATTTGGGTTTCTGACTTGCTAACAGTGTTTTTTTTTTTTTTTTACTTTTTACCGCTTGAACACTCAGGAAGCGAGTCCCAGTACTTGCGAAACGTATACGGTTGTTAAGTGCTTTTTTAATTATTGTGTGTTCAAACGTTGGATTTTAATGATTGCATTGGAACTATGCTTCAACAGGAATTCCAAATATTGGTGCAAGATTTTACCATCTTACAGTGACACTTATTGAGCACCAAAATTTGGTTCAAACTAGGACAAGATTCTTAACAGTGAAGCAGGATTTGTAATAAAGGTTTCACCAGGTAGTCGAATTTCTTTAAGCAAAATAATTGCGTAAAAAGTTGTTTCTAGATGGTGCTGACATGTGGAAGATTGTGCAGAATTATGCAGATTAATCTTGCAACATCAGATCGTGATACACGAGGATTTCTCATTCGTTTTCAAAATGTTATCACAACCCGACTGAATGTTATTAGTGAAGTTGTTTCATTTGAAGGGATAGTTAGTAGCTGTTGCTTTGCGAAAATTTCGCACGGCGAAGTGCTGAAGATGATGTAGAATTTCCCAATATCGTGCCCTGAAATAGGCTTTAAAGTTTCTTCGAATCATTTGAAAAGCTTTACTATTCCAAGACACAATACTGGGATATTCTACGTCATCTTCAGCACTCCGCCGTGCGAAATTTTCGCAAAGAAACAATTGCTAACTATCCCTTCACAAACTGGCTCTTTGGAGAACAGACCACAAACTGATAGACCTTCGTTGGCGGAGGACTGAATTACTATGATGAAAACCATTACCAATGGTTTAGCTAAGGAATCGTCCATGGGAAGTAGCACACACAACTGGAAGGATATTGAAATGTGACTCACTCATTAATTCGACATATCTTCCATGAGATACTGCCTCTCTGTTCCTACAAATTGCAACCACTGCAGATGTTACAACTGGAAGACACAACTCTGAGGAAATCATTTAGAAAGTAGACTTTGGAAATAATTGAAAGCTCACTCGAAAGAATACTCGTATATGGCCAAAGTCTAGTTCTCGAAAATACAGGACGAAGTCACTGCATCCAGATACGTTGACAGTCTGATAAGGCTTCATATCATCTTTCATCATTGGACTATCCTCTTTTGAAGAACCGTCTCCTATATTGGGCTGGAGAACTTGCGCAGTAACCGCTGAACGTTATCTCACTCTTTTGCATGACAAAGTCGTACCCGCATTAAGTCAAAGAGGTGTGATATTTGTAATAAGTTCTTCTAAAAAATGAGGGATTTTATCCAAAAGCAGTACTACGTCCCATATTGTGTATTCTATATTGACACTAATCAATGAATATATGGATACAACCCTTCTTGTTTTTGCTTCATTTTGGAAATAACGGATTTTCAACTTAGTCTATTGACGATTATTTTCAGAATTTTCAAGCTATGATTTTGCGACTTTCACAAATGTTGATCTATACATTTAGCTAACACAATATGCAAATGAAATTTCGATATCGTTGACGTATGCGCAGTGAAAAATTATTTAGTAAACCTACTCATTTATCATAAATTTTTTATTATTTTTTAACTCTTATTACAGGGTATTGTGTGCAATATTATTTGTCCTATTTTCAGAAAATAATGTTACTTTATATTAAGAATTCTGCAAATTATAAGCAAAAAACTTGGCAAAATTTGGGACAGTTTAAAAAAAAAAAAAAAACATTAATTTTTCTACGAGGATACATGCTATTCGCCTAAAAATGAACACAGTTTATTACAATAAGTCACTTAATGAAAATTTACAGTTTGAGGGGTTTTTCTACATTAGTTTTAATAGGGTTTTCCAAAAGATATTTATTATTTTTTAATTTGTTGAGGGTTCCCTATGGAGTTTCGGGAAAAAATCTTCACGGAAATGTATGACTTGTACTATTATATTTATACACTAAAAGTTTCGGGATAATTTATCGTGTATTTTTCTAGATATTTAACAAAATGTCTAAAATCGCAAGTGGACGGTCATCAATGGCGATGCAGTGTATGTCATCCACGCGCCTAACGTAGGAATGAGAAATTCGTTTCTAGATATAGTGTACCAATAAAGTTAATTAATGATAATGCGCTTTGCTTTGTTTCAGATACCTCAACGCGAAGATTGGTTAACAAGTTTTAATAATGACTTTCCAGTAACAAAAATGAAGCGGACTAAAAATCGAAGCGTGGCCTTCTCTCTTCACTTATGTCCAATGCGCATAAAAATAAGTGGGTTTCAGTATCTTTTTGTCCACTTAAACGCCTGTTTAACGATATCTGAAGCTTGAGTTTGTCCATCAACATGATGCAAGTCACTGAATCTGTTCATCAGTCTGGACTTAGTCACCGAATAGACACTACCGATATTCAGCAATATCGATACTACACCCGTGTTCGACAGTCGACGGAGATTTGGTCATGGAGTTATGAATAAAAAGGAAGATACATATCGTGTAGTGTCTAAGTTGCGAGTGAAGTAATTGAGGATGTTGTCACAAGATGGAGGCTGATTTGCTACATCGGATCAACAGTTTCTGATTACCCTGGAAGCAAAGATCCACCAGTAGATTTTGTATAGAAAATTTCACCTTATTCTAAAAGCTTATTCATATAAAATTTCACTCACAAGCATGGCACAAAATTCTGTTCTTTTTACTTGTTGGAGATGACCCTGTTAGTATAATCTCTTTAATTGATATTGACAGGAGGTTGTTTAGGTTGTCACAATTTGGCAAAAGCGTAGGAGATGACTACCGCAAATGATTACCATTGAAAATTAATATCTGCTTTTGGCCATAATTATTACTGAAATTCAGCATTAACAAGGTGTTTAAAAAAAGAAAAAATCTCTATTTAAATTTACTGGTAGAAGTTTGTCAACTATAAAGAGCCACTACGAAACCAGTTTTAGCTGAAGCTTCACGATTTTCATTTTGAGAATACATTGATTCCTCTTTATTCACAGTTCCATGGACGTGGCCGTGTATTTCCAAGGAAAACAGATCATTTGTCTAGTAAGTTTTAGACAAGAGAAAGGAGCCTTCAGTTACCATGAAACCAGTCGTAACTAACGACGTACAAGGCCAATTTATGAATTTTAAAACGTCACTTGAATTGGATAACCTTTACACGGCGGTTGGTACAAAATGATGGGTACGCCGCTATATGCCAGTCACGGTGTAAAGATAATTAACTTCGAGGCTAACGATAAAGACAGGTTGCCGCGGTGCATCCTACGTGTCTTTTTTTACAGATCGCTAGAGTAACGTGATGCTGTTTTAGTACACCTGTATTGATGCATTCGAGTACCACGTGACTACAGCGGTATGTAAAAAAAATATATGTGAAATGCACCGCGGTAGCTTGTTTTTTTCGTTAGCCCCGATTCACTCCGTACGACCTTTTAAACGTCATGAACTGGCTTCGTATGTCATTGGTTTTTGACTAGTCAGTCGTTGCTGTGAACTAAATGACGATGTTCCTTTTTTTTTTCTTATTTTCTATTGGAGTGCCTATATTACGCATCAATGTGATAGAAGGAAAACAGATGGACAGTTTTCTGTTATTTTGACTCGGTTTTGAAACTATCAAATGAACTTACATTTTGTGCTTTTAAATGGTTGCTAAATTGCTGTGGAAATTATTAGATTAATGTCATTCTGAATCTCTTTAGGTCTAAGCTGCTTTGTGATATACTGGAGAGATTCTTAATTGTTATACAGTGAGCAAGAAAAACATTCAGGCCTATTATTTGCATATGTAACCCTAGAAAGAAAATGTAACAAAATTGCTATAACTATTACTTTATTTAAATAATAAATATAAATAAACAAATTTTTACCTTAAAAATTAATAATACCCATTTAAAAAAATAAATAAAAGCATTTTCTTATCAAGAAAAATGGTTGCAAACGAAATATTGGCCAGGATTAGGATAGATTTTTTGCTGCTAGTGAAATGGGATTGGTCAATCAGAAGCCTACATTTTTGCGAACATTCCGCTGTTTGAAGAAAACAGTGAAAATTTCGCAAAAATATAGGCTACAGATTGGTTAATATTCTCTTGCTAACAGCGAAAAATCTATCTGGATCCCGGACATTGACAGTTTAAAAATCAATTAAACGCTAATATTATGCAACTTTTAGTAAATCAGTCCCGCACCGCACTCGTCGCGCACTTTGGAATCACATAGTATAATAACTGGAAAAGATGTTCTGACAGTTTCTGTTGCCATGACTGCGAAAACGGGTGATTTTTCTGTAGCTATTCGTGAGAAGATTATCTCTTCACGATTTTGATTTAAGATATCGAGAAATATTTAAACAGCTAAATTTAAAATTTTCTAGAGTTCGCTATGTAATAAACAAAAAAAGACAGAGGTAAGACAACAAATAAGCTGAAAGCTAAGCGTCCAAGAAAGCTAAATGCAAAGCCAAGGATGGTCATCACAAAGATATCTACACCCCCTTCCCCTTTCTAAGTACTCGAGAATTCGCTGTTGATGTTGTTTCAACTTCGAGAACGATAATTACAACATAAACTATTAAAAATATCTGTCATGCGATACAAATATTTCAGAATAATCCCCTTGGAAAAAAAAATTATCAGTGGAATTAAAGACAGAAAAGACTTGCTTTTTTGCCAAAGCTTATGCCGGCGAAACACTGGAGTGTTGGACAAATATTATTTTTTACGATTGAAGTAAGTTTCATATTTTCGGATTAAATGGTAAAAACATTGCGTGACGAAAGCCAAATACAGCTCTAGCCAAAAACATGGAAAAAGCTGTAAAATTGGCAGTGATCATATCATGATTTAGGGATGCCTCTCTTTCAATAGAGTTGGTGAATAAAGTTGGCCTTTATTGAAGGCAGTTTAAATGCCAAACAATATATTAGTAAATTTTGAGATAATCTATTTCATATTATTTTGAAATTGGGAATTTCTGGTTCATATTTTTTTCGACATGGTAATGATCCCAAACAAGCGGCGAACATTACGACGTTGGAGTATATTGTCAAACATCTACTGCAAATGTCACACAATCACCAGACCTCAGTCCTATTGGCAATTTGTGGCATATTTTGGATATGCAAATAAGGGAAAATAAAATTTAAAAAATAAGATCTTAAGCTAGATCTTAAGAAAAGATGTATAAAAAACTAGCGAATCGGTCACAAATTGTTCAAACCAATGCCCAGACGATTATACTTTGTAACTGAAGCAAAGAAATAAAGACTAGTACTGTTTTTCTTCTTTTAAATATTTACTATGTTTTTATTCTCACTGCTAGTCTGCAAATACCTTCTTGGTTACTTTTGTATATTTTCATACTTTTTAATGTAAAGTAAGGTAATAAACATGTTTATTATTTTATTTATTTATTTATTTATTTATTTATTTACATATTTTTATTTTTTCATTCTTAATTGATTTTATTATTATTGACGGGTAATATAGCAAATACGCATGGCGTGCAAGTATTTATTTATTTATTTTATTTATTTATTTATTTATTTATTTATTTTTTGCTTATCGTATGTTTAATATTGTTATAGGTTTGAAATTGTTATATGTTTGATACTGTTATATTTTGAAAGTTTTAAAAGTTTAAAAGAATTATATTTTTAGAACTATACCTTTGAAAGTATTAGATATAGTTAAAACGTATCGTATTAAGTATATATATATATATATATATATATATATATATATATATATATATATATATATATATACAGTGGAGGTCAAAAGTTTCTGGCCACTCAGTTTCTTTGATTTATTTACCAGAAGGTTCCAGCAAAGAAGAAGCACAGTTGATTCAAAAGCTAGGAATATATATTTGACCTCTGATTAAGTGATCATTTTGATTGGATACTGAAGACGCTTCTTGCAAAAGGGCAGAATTCGAAGTTCGCGTGTGCAAAAGTTTCCGACCACTCGTCATGCCTTAGTTTTTTTCTATCGGTAAAGTGTTTTTTGGTCGTGTTCGAGAATGAATCAACGTGAATAGCATAGTTTAAAATCAAAATTGAAAAGTTCAACAAGTATTGCTCGTAAATGAGTGATTAGTTTGATACTAAAAGGCAAATCTTCTCGAGATATTGTGACAAAGTTATCGATCGGAAACAATCGACTGTAAACGATATTTAAAAAATATATAAAGATGGTCATGGCCTTCAGGACTTTTTGAGGTCCGGGAAACCCCGGAAAATGACTATTCTTCTTGACAGAATTATCAGGAGAAAAACATTTGATGACCCACATAAACATTTCGTTGCAATATCCCGCGATATACGGAATGAAAATATTGCTGAAATAACTCGGTCTACCGTGTCAAGATGCTGACGTGATTCTGAACTTTATGGAAGAGGCGGTGTTCAAAAATTTTTCATAAGTAGAAAAAAACAACGTACCCAACTAGCGTTTTCCAAAAAACATAAATTCTGGTCAAGTGAAAACTGGACAAAAATGCTATTTTTCCATCAATCGAATTTCAAACTCTTTTGGGAGTGATGGTAGACACTATGTCCGATGACCTAACAACAAAAGATGCGATTCGACCTATGTTATTCCTACAATGAAGCATGACGGAGGACATGTTATGCTGTGGGGAATATTTTCTTCAAAAAGTGTCGGACCGTTATTTGAAATCCACGGCATGATGAATGATGCAATGTATAAGAATATCTTGCAAGATTATTTTCTTCCTTATTAGAAGAAAAAAAATATGGTCACAACCATTTGTTTTAATATGATAACGGCTTATAGAATGTAAGCAAGACTCGAAGCTTTCGCACAAAAAAAATCGCTTTCGAAATGGCCAGTCCGAGCGCCCGACATGAATCAAATAGAAAATCCTTGGAAAGAAGTTGGTAAATGTGTGCGGAGCTATAAATATTCCAACTCAGCCGAAATTTCCAAAAAATTGCAAGAATGTCGAAAAACCGTACCATTGACGATCTTTAACCGCTGATTGTATAAATGTTACGTTGTTGCGCCGCAGTTCTTATTGCTAAAAGTATGGTGATAAAATACTGGTTGGAAATGTTGTTGATCACTTTAATTTTCTATTAGAATACCATTTTTTTTCCAAACTTGCGAAGGTGGCTGGAAAATTTTGAGAGCATGCGTTTTCCTTTGTACTTAATTTTGTCAACTAAATTTATTGATATTTATATGTTATTGCGTAAATAAGTTCCTAACTAAAATGTCAATAAAATGTATAAGTATCACTTTGAGATTCCTCTTCATATGGGAATAATTACAAATTAACCGAAAAATTTTTGCTGGCCGGAAAATTTTGACCGCCACTGTATATATATATATCTATATATATATATGTATATACTGGTGTACAAAAATTAAGGATAAAATAGATAAATTAGCATAAAACACGAAAAAGGCAATTGAACGAAATTAAAGGCCAATCAAGAGATAGATCTGAAACAAATTCAGTAGGACATGACCATATATGGCATATGGCGTAAAAGGAGGAAATGTTAAGGCGGATAAAGGACAAAGGCGGTGACCGTCAAGAAATTTGGTGAAGTCTATTGCACTGTGTAAAGTGATTTCAACAACTTTTTTAAATACCATTTTGTGATTAGGCAAGAGGCAATCAAGGAGATGTCATCTGGATGACTTTACATGAGCTCTAATCATTTGAAAATTGTACAATGTAAAAAATATGACTATTTTGCTGCATCGTCACTCCACCGCTTTTATAGAAAACGACTACTTCAGGCTATCATGGAGCATTCTCATTGGCCAAAAGAGTGATATTCTATAAAAGCGGGGGAATGACGATGCAGCAAAATAGTCATATTTTTTACAGTGTAAGAAGGTCGAATTGTGACTAGTGTGGCACAATACTTCATTATCGCTCACAACATCGTTTTACGCGTTGAAATGCATTTCAAGCGAAGAGGTCATCTGTCAGAGCATTCAGTAGTGGTTGTCCAATAGGAACAACAACAGCAGACGATCGTTATGTTGTCCTAAAGGCGAAAATAAACAAGCGGCAGGCAACTCTAGATATCTCAGGGCAGAATGAACAGAACACTGGACGTCAAAATCACGTTTTACCATGGCTAAAAAGCTGCTAAAAGATGGTCTATATGAACGACGTCCAGAGACGTCCAGTACGGCGTGTACCATTAACGCCTGTTCATCGGAGACGCCGGTTTCTGTGGTGGCAGAAACACAAAGAATGGACACAACAGGAGTCGCCTCGATTGCTTACGGATAGGAGCCGATTTAGTATAATGAGTGATTCTGGACATTTACACATCTGGAAAGAGCAGAGAACCCCTGACCCCCACTCCAACATCATCGAAAGTTAGCATTTTGGGGGTGCCAGAGCTTTTGTTTGGTGTGGTATCATGCTTGGTAGCCCTACAAACTTCCACGTTTTCCAAAGACGTTCATTACCTGGTGCCCGCTATTGCGCCGAGGTTATCTTGCCTCACGTGCGTCTTTTTAGAGGAGTTGTGTCTATCAGCAAATTGATTCTGATTGCCGTGGTTATTAAAATAATTCGAAGCTAAAAGTTGGTCCCAGTAATTTTTTTATCCTTTTATTTCAGGCAGTATAAAGGAAAATACGGAGTCATTTTGAGGAATAACTTTTATAACCAAAATCTTTTCATCAAAATTATTTTAGGTTTATTATCTAGCAGTTGGACGGTAGTTTAAATTGAGATTAAAAATATTCTGTAAAGATTAGCACTTGTTCTTGAAACTTTAAAATTTTATACAAATAAAGCGACGACAATTAAAAGTAAATTTAAACATTTCATTTAACACATTTGTTCCGCTTATAAGGATTTCCTGCCAAAATATATTTTCAGAATTTGCACCTCTAATTTTAAAAAGTAATATTTGTCTTATTTAATGACAGAAATTTATAATTATATAAGAAGCAGATTTTTATTGTAAAATAAGTAGCATTAGAAAGGCAAAATCTTCAAATTTCTACTTTTCCCATCTGTCTGATACGCAGAATGTTAAAGCAACAACAATTCATTTTGCAACATATTTGTAGTTCTCCATTCTTATATTTAGTCTTTTTTTACTGCATAAAACCTAACTATTTGACTGATGTTGTTTCATGAACTTTCGTGTCATTTGGCTTTGTTGTATGCCAACTGGTAAATTTTCCTGATAAGTAAACAAACAAAATAATAAAACAATTAAAATTTAAATGAAAATTATGTGCAAAGTCACAAATAACTGATGACAAAGGATAACAGCCTATGCTTAAAATACAAAAATTCTCAAAAAAAAAAAAAAAAAAATATTAGAAAGTAGATATTCCCGACCAATTTGTTCAAGTACTTGTTGGACTGGGGTGATTTGTTTGAAAATTAGTTGGAGTTAAGTTAGTTCCTTCTTTTTCTTTTTTATCCAGAATATACCTAAAGTTGCTTTTTTTCATTTAAAAAAAATCGTATATTTCTAGATGACTTGTAATTCAGAAATTCCCGTCAGATCTTTTAAAGCAACAGTTATTCTTTTCGCTCTGTCTCAATATCTATCTATTTTGAAGAAGGGTTGTAAAAATGTTATACGTGGCCTGTTAATTAAGTAATGATATTAAATTTTTCGCGCCATGCAAAAGGCCAAAAGGACGAAAGCAAGCGAAATGTGTGGCCGGATCTCTCAGCTACTTATTATAACAGAATTTATTTGGCTTTGAGAATTTGCAAAGTACGGATCATTCAAGAATCACACACGTGCTTTAATGTGGCTTTAGGTTTTCAGAATGAAGCAAACTGTCGAGAGGAGATACTGCATAAAGTTCTGGGTAAAACTAAACAAATTTTTAACTGAGAGGCGTCCCATGTTATAAGAAAACTATGGGAAGGATTTTTTGCTCACGTATAAAATTTTTAGGTGGTACAAAGCCTTCAAAGATGAAAGAGAATACAACCATGATGAACAACGCTATATGTCGATTAATCCGCCAAAAAGCGCATGGGGTGTATTATACCCCACCCCTACCCGTCCTCTCTAGTAACTTTTCTTGACGCGCGTTCCGCTGGGTTATGTTCTAGAACTTCAGACAATGTAGCTAAAATGTTGGGACTTTGTTCTCTGATCGTCAAATGAGTGTCCGAATGATTTTGGCGACGTTGGGACTTACAAAATCGATTATGCATCAAATTGTCACAGAAGAATTTCAAATGCGAAAAATTTGTGACAAGCTGGTTCTTCAAATTGATTCAGATCCTGGCAAATCACAGCGACGCAACCCTGCCGCAACTATCGCGCAGTCTTAATCTGTCATCGTCTGAACTTTTTCTGTTCCATCAGTTAAAGTCCAGTTTAAAAGGTTATGGTTTTAACAAAATGGAGAATATGCAGTAAAACGAAAACGTAACGCGCGTCCTGAGCAGCATTCCAGTCGAAGACTTCTAGGGGTCATAAATGGGTGGCAGATTTGTTATCAATGGTGTATGGCGCTGTGCAAATATAACACTATCATTTTAGGGGGTAGGGGGTGTCTGTCAAATGATATCATACGATATCTCTAGGGGGAGAGGGGGTTGTATTTTGATATCAATATAATTTTTGATCCAACCAATTTTCTTTTATGTATGTAACATGGTTATTAGTTCAAAATATTATGTTGCCGTTTTTTAGTCTGTTATCTATTTTTATAAAAATACAAAGTTTTATTGAAATCACTAAATTATTACAACATTTTTTAACTCTGAAACATGGGATTCCCCAACATTTGACATTTCTATTCGTCTTTATACATGTATGCATATGCAATCACTGTTCGAGAAACCATATGTGAAGTACATTTGAAATGAAACTTGTGTTTACTAATAAATAAAGGAGAAAAAGAAAGAATGTTGTCCATTTGTTTTATTGATAAGAATTTGTACTTCCCCATCCCCCTCGTTCGTGTGGGGCAAGTGTTATTATTACTGTTCAAGGGGCATTATTACTGTTCAGTACATTATACAACAAAAAGCTATTATAAAATGCTTTCAAATAATAAGTTTTTTTAAGTGTTATATGGTATAAACATTTTATTGACTATAAAGATTTTATTCACTATAAAGATTTTATTGTATTTTATTGACTTCTCTTCATTTAAACTAACTTTATTTTAGTATACTTTAGTATGCATAAAATAAATGTAACCAGTTTTGTATATCATTCCAAACAAAAGAAATAAATTCTAAAAAAAAAAAAAAAAAAAAAAAAAAAAAAAAATGAAATTGATAATGATAATGATACCATTAGTGGGGGGGGGGGGGGGTTCTAGAAATGATAACGTATGATATTGGAATGGGGGGATGGGATCCAAAATTATCAAAATGTTGATAGCGTTATATATGCAAAGCCCCTATTAATACAAAAGGAGTCTATTTATAAGAATAATAAGTTTTTGTAAAATTATCTTCAAATAAATTAATTTTATGAAATCAGTCTCATTACTTACTAGATAGACCATGGGTATAACTGTTTTCTTTCCTGTTGATAAACAGGAAAGGAATTTCTTCATTCTCTGAATGAAGATAAAAATTATGAACTATGGAGATTGGAAACTAATTCAAAGCCGATTTTTTTGTAGCTGGTTACAATTTATAAATTCAGCTTTGAGTTAATGTTTATGTATTTACGTGTAATGTGAGTAAATAAATATGTTTATAATTGCTAAGCACTTGATCCCACAACAATAATACCAGTTAATTTTTACATTACAAAAGTTTTCCGCTAAAAATTTCAGAAATTTACATGCAAATTATTCGCTATCCACATAATCTAACTGTCATAAAACTATATATACTTTTAGAAAATTTAGTTACTTTTTGAGACAATCTAAATAAGATCTATGTTCTTTTAAATAAATATTTCAAGATTTTACTCTGTGTTTTATATTTTTACAGTCCACATAATAAAATTGGATTTCTTCTTTGTATTATCTTGTCTAAGTATCGTAAAAGAGAAAATTTCCTTCTTGCGTTGGAAAAAGAATGGATCTATAAACTTCTATGATAATATTTCGTATTTTTCGGCTTTGAAATAAAAAATAGATGTAATAGAAGCAACAAAAATAAAGCAGAATATAAAACATATATCTCATAAAATTGCAAAAAAATCCGTAATTATTTGAAGCGATAGATGTGTTGAATGTTCGCGAGCCATGTGTAATTTTTAGAATTAAAGGGCAAAATAAAGCAAGGATGATATTTATTAAATTCTATTTGCCCTCTGTGCATTTTAATATGAGTGATTTGTTTATAGCCTATTATATAACAGATAGTTATTTAATGAGAGTAGTTTAATTTATGATAAGTTATAGAAATAGACTTTGCATGTTTTAATCGAATATAAATAAAGCTTTTGTCATGTATATAGTGTGGAGTTAAAATTTACATATTTACACTTGTTTCCTGGTATACATTTTAGGGTAAAATATTAATTAAACAAGGTAAGTAATTTATTAGAATGTAAGTGTAAAGAAGAACATAAGATTTCCTACAATAATAAAAACCTCCATGTTTTCTGTGTATTTCTATCTGTGAAAAGAAAAAAAAATGCAAGCCATTTTATTTTAAAAATGTGATTGACGTTTATTCTGCTTCCATAGCAGAGTGTTTGTATACAATATATTTTAATCACTATTAATAAATATGACACTATATACTAAGGATACACAAGAAGAAATAACTTGTGAAAGACAATATTTGCATGGCAACTAAGCAAGCACATTCTTGCTACACATTGCATAGTCCATCAAACAATCACATAAGCAGAGCGCTAAAACACCTACGATTAGACAACATCAGCAGCATAAGCAGGAATAAAAGCAACCAATACCAACAACTGAAATATTCTTTCATACAAGCAAATTAACTCTTATGAAACTGCATCTTTTTATTCGGCATGGTTAGTAAGTTGCAGTTAGATACCAAAAGCCAAAAATAATACATTCCTATGACAGTTTTATAATACAATTTCTGCCTATTATACTACAGTACAAAATATGTAGGTCATTGTTTTACAAAACTAGTTGCGCAATCCAAGTAAAATTTCCGTTAATATCTTTAATTCGTTCTCGTTCTTAACCTAACAGCTATAGTTTTTGTTTCCAGAAGGAAACTACATGATGATGAGGTGAGCTAATTTACCACGCTAAGAAAAAATATAAACATACATTTTCTCAATCTCATATTTCTGTATCTAGAGAGATTTCTTTTTATTTCTTAGTTTAATAGAATTTTAACATTTTCAGTGTGTTCGTAGTAGATTGTTAACTGTATTTATCTAATTATTTAAAACTTTGTACATACATTTTCTTTAAAAACATTTGCACTTTACATAGGTATTTCACGCATTTAATAAAATTTTGAATAAATGCCAATAAAAAGTATGAAACTTAATTAAAAAATAGTATTTTAGTCGTAATTATAGTATAATATAGACACATAAAAACTATAGCATTTAACAACATACGGTTTGCGCAACTACATTTTAGTTGTGAAATAAATGTAGAAGTAAGATGTAATTAGGTTTTCGTATAAAAATTAATATCTTAATTTCGTATATCTGAATAGCTACCAGCAAACTTAGTGGCGATTCTCTTTTCTGAAACATTTAAATGCTCTAGATTTTTTAGTCAAAGCTATACCTCATCAGGAACTGCGATTTCAATTGTGTTTAGTATACAAATTTATATTCATAAATATATTTTAATTCAAAATTTTTATTAGTAAATAGTTCATTTTCAAAGAATCTTTAGGCATCTCGCTAAGTATGGGAGAATGCAATTTTTTCCCTAATTTCTTATCGTGCTACTGCAAACCTACACACTACGACAATGAAAACTTAACACTAGTGTAGAAAGGGCAGAAACTTTGAGTTTTGATTTTTGATTCCAAAGTATCCAGTGATTTATACACTGAAAAGATTAACACACATAAACATTGCGATAGAGCATGTAAAAAATGAGTCTAAGAAAACGCAAAAGTAGCTGAGCTTATAAAAATAGTCTCTCATACGATTGACAACCATTTGCTGCCTCATTCAACTAGGATTGCTTTCTAGCTAGCCACTAATAGAACGCTTTCTGCATATTTTACTTCCTTCTTTTCCATTTTCACAGATTATACTTGGATTGCTTTGCTCTCTCTCATATTTAAACTGTACCTAAATACATAGTCTACAGATAGCTCTTATTAGCGGCTCTTTACACTGGAATTTAGGAATTTTAGTATTTGGCAAGACCTCCGTCGCAGGAGCACAAAATCACTTTCAAGCGAAAAACATAGAAGATACTTCAATGCATATTGTTTTTGCCTCAGAGGATGAGCATTAGGCTTTCTCTTTATATTTACTTATAATGCTCAGACGACTGATTATTTTTATTAATTACTGGTATTTCCGCGAACAGTTAATATCATATGCAAATTATAATTGATTTTGCATTTTTAACTTAAAATGGGACACCCGAGTTCAGATCGAATTTCTGCATATGTTCATTTGCAAATTTGAAAAAAAAGGTACTTTATGTCTGAAAACTGATGTCATATAATTATATCTGTATGATGATTAGAACTACTAGTTAATTTTAAATGAAAATGATTGTATGAAAGAATTTCTTTTTTTATAACACAAAGACAGTATTGGTGTCTGTTATTAATATAATTTAAATATTTCATTCACCAATAATGAAATCAAGTAAGCAATATCACTAATTTATTTGCTTATTGATTATCAAATACATAACATATATGACTTTATTTACAGTCAGAACGGTAATTTTACAATTGTCTTCAAAATGAGACTGAATAGGAAGCATTTTTGTTCTTTAAACACTGGAACTTTGTATATAAACAATATGAGCTCAACACAAGTAAAAGAAAGTTCTTTATGATTTCGTTTTTATAACCACACTGATGATTATGCAGTTGTTGTTTCTTTATAAATGAAAAGTTTTTAAATGGTATTTTGAGCAAAAACTTTTCATAAAGAAAAAAATCTTTTTTTTTTTTACAAAGTCATAGTTTTATCTAACAAACAAAACAATATTTTATATAAATAAATCCAAGGAAAATGACAATCATTTCATTTTGTGCTTGAAATTTCTTAACGTTAGTTCAGATAAAATACTTCAGATGAAACATTTTCATCACAGAAGGAAAAGGACTTGTTTTAAAAGGACTTGTTATAGAAATACATGAAAAACAAATTTTATATATTTATAATTGTACAATAAATATAAGTTGTTTAAATTTTATTACTTTTTACATTTCTTAGTAATTAGTTTACTAAAATATCACTCTTTTAAATATCCATCCCTTGGAGTAAGAATAGCATTCAGAAGTTTCTAGTTTTCGCTTTTCAGAAATTTAATATCAGAACCGAAGAGAGTATATGTTATGGAGACAAGATCTATTATCTTATTTTAAGAACGAATTTACCTTTTCATTATTAGCTTAATATTTTAGGCTGTCATACAAGTTCTCATTAATGGAATGTGTTGCATTAAATTTCGAAAGATCTTTTTAAATAACTGATCTGATTTGAATAGGAAAAATTTGTGATCATTTTTTGCATTTGTCGCCATAGATATTTTCTCTTCGACTGAAATATATTATCAAGTGGAAGATGTACGATAAAACAGTACACATGCCAATTTGTTATGGCATTCATATGACACATTAAGAACATTCTTTTCCTTTTCAAAATCACAGGAAAAGTTCCAATATTTAAATGATGATAGTGAAAACTATGCTAGGAATACCACTTCTGGGTACCACTTGAAGTTCAAAAACAGTGCATCGTAGTTAAACATACATCATGTTATATACATGTACAAGTACAATAAAAACAAGACAGTAAAAGAGTATGACAAATTTATCACTAAATTCATATTCAACGTAAGGAAAGAACTTCTGTAAATGATCCCTCTTCAAATTTACAGTTTTCTACATCTAGGATAAAAATGTAAAGAAAAATATTTATGAACGATGTAGGAAATGGTTGGATGTTATATTTTGATTACATGATGTAAATTTTGATGCATGACTTAAGTTTGGTCCCCTGTATTTCAGAGCCATAGTTATTATATTGTAACACCCTGTATTCTGAAGCTTTTTAAATTTTGAATCCGCATTTATTTGCGTCTGGACTCTGCTTTCTTAAATAATCACAATTTAAATTATCCCTCCTGAGGAAGTCCCTGGGTGCGATAGCACCACTTTAACTACGGCTCTGAATGAAACCAAGCTTTTGAATGTATTACTTCAAATAAAATTTGTTCGTTGACATTAATTTTTATATAGTTTTCGACACTGAAAAATAATAATGCTTTTGGATGTAGCAAATACATCTTTTTTTTTTCATGTGACAAAATTCCAATTTAAAAATTCAATTTCCCAAATGTCGATATTAATGCAGCTGCATTTCATTGAATTTTACGACATTAAAGAGAATTAAAAACAACACATTTCCTTTAAATTAAGACGTACTATCATCTGTCTATACATTTTTCTTTTTCACTACAATTGAACTTCAATATGCTGAATATAAAGTGCGTGGTAAGAGAGCTCATACCGAACATGCGAGGTCATTTCCACTTATGGTAAGTGGGCATCAGCATCAGCTCTATAAAATAAAACTAAAAACAACAAAAAATTTAAATTATATTTAAAAGGAACAGTAAATATGTTGTTGTCAAGTCGCATTATTAACAAAATTTAAAATATGTACAAAGTCTCCGAGACTTACACGTTTCATTGGTGCAGCATATGTTATACATATATATAAAATCAATCTTAGCTGGCTCAATATTAAAACGCTTTCTAGTTAACTCATTCGAATTAAATCATTTAAGTATGTATATTGTAAATCAATATCATCATGATATAACTCATAGGTAAACAAATAAAAAACCTTCATTGAAAGATTTAAGGATTATCATGTACTTTTACTGCTGGCTAAATGTAGCTGAATGTCGCTATAACGAAACAAAAGTACAGTTCAAGTTACTGTCTAAAGTGATTCCATATTTTCAAATCAGTTATTTTATATTTTATAATTTCATATTATAAAGTTTTTGAATGATACGAACTATAGAATAAGCAAAATCCGGATCAGAAAATCAAAATATTCTGTTGCGTTCAATGTTATGTTTGTCCGTCCAATTTGGCTGAGTAAAATATAGAAAAGCAAAAGATAAAAAAGACTACCTTTTGGAACGTCGGTTTTTTTTTCGATTTTGTTTCAGCCTAGTGTTTAGGAAGTTCTTTCAACTTAGAAATATTCTATAATATTTTAAAATTCTATTTTTTTACTTTTGAAAATATATGTTGTAAAATTTCTCGCGAGGTTACAGTTTGTGCTCTGAAGTAATTGTGCTTTAGAAAAATTACGAAAAATGCGTTGTTATAGAGTTAGGAAAAATAACGCAGTTTGTAGGTTGTTATATTTTATGGTAACTGTATTCGAACAATCAATTTGTATGCATTATAATCTATGTTATATCTAAATTATATCACAAAGGAAGAAGTATCTAATAGTTTATCTATACTAAAAGGAAAAAGCCTATTGCACTTTTTCATATTTAAAGATTTAAAAAAAAAAATTCTATGGAAATAAGGTACAAATAAAATCGGCTCTCTTTTTCAGTTCTATAACATCATGTATTTTCAACCCCCCCCCCCCTCCTATTTTTAGTATAAATGCCCTATTTACAGCATCTATATTTGATTTTTAATATTCTCCTGCGATCCCTGGTTAATCAAAGAAATTTAAAGTTGTCTTTACTTGGTTTGATTATAATTTCATATGAAATCTAATGCACTTATTCCCGCATTATTAAATGAAGCGGGGTATATTTTAATGATGTACTTTCTGTTATAATGTCTTCGGAGAAACGAATCGGAGGTTAGATTTGCAGACTACATATACAATCAACTTTAAAACTTTTTAATTTCTTTTAACACTTTATAGCTTTGCTAGACAAAAAAAATTTCGGCGCAATTAATTATTTTTTAAAAATATTTTCAAAGTTCGTGACCTTTGCGGGAATCTTTCACGTAAAACTATCTGAGATATATTTAATTTTTTGTTCTAGTTCAGATAAACTCCTTAGATATTAAAAATTAAAACTATCTGTGGACAAATGGGTAAAACTATATACGAATTCATCATTCGCTTCATGAACTATTATCAAAGTGGCAAACAGAAATTACATTGTTGTTTCCAGAAGGCCTTTTGGGGGGGGGGGGGCATTTTGACGTAAAGCCATCATTTATTCCGAAAAAAGAATAATTAACTCAATTTAGATAAATATTGCTATGTTTTCCTTTCGTGCAAATAATATTTTATATAGTATTCACTAAATTAAATGTAAACCTGTGCATATTCCAAAAATATAGTTTGAGATGCAATAAAACAAACTTTCAAAGACTTCATAGAAATGTGTTGATAAATGATGAATAAAGTATATAAAAAAATAGATCTTCGATAGACAGAGAATAGCAGGTACTTTAGTTTCGGTTATACAGATCAAAGTAATATTTTGTGTTTTATTTTGAAATAATAAAAAGTATTAAGTATAGTCGAGGTTTTGTGGATAAAAATCATAGTCTCTTATTTTATTTATTTATTTTGTGTGTGTGCATTGTGCGTGTTATCGCTAGTTTTTGAAAAATTTCTTGTCTCATTAATTTTGCCAAGTATTTTATCATAAAAGTTTCAATAAAATAATTGAAAGAGAAAACAGAAAAAAATTCAGTAATCATGTTCTCATATGAAAGTTAATTAAATAAATACATAGTTAATTTCTTCATGTTTACTTTTATGTTTATGTCTTTATAACGCAAGAATTTTAAACTTTTGCATTATAATTTTCATATAAAATTTTAAATCTTCTAAATATGATTATAGTATTTCATTAATAGTTTAAAATAAACAAGATCAAACAGCAAAATAATGATTAATATTGTAAAAGAATCGCAATTACAATGTTTTTCATTCATGAATTTTTTTTTAAATATCATGTTTTACTTAGCTGATACATTTAAAAAATGTATATTAATATAACACAGTTGTAAATAAAGAATTAAAGACAAATAAAAAAATCAAATATTTATAAATCATTATAAAATATGCACTTTTTTTATAACTTATTAGATTTTTTGTACTTTTAATGATGTCAGTGTAAACTGTGTGATGAATGATGATGAAAATAATCATGATGTCTCCAAGTCAGTCTCCATGAAGTCTCCAAGTTATAAGAACATATGAATATTACTATGATTAATCATTATACTTTTTCTGCTTCATCAGCCAGAAAAAAAGTAAGCTTATTTTATTGTGATATTATATGTTGAGCATAATTTATTAACTTCGTATGTGTTATTCTTTCTCATCAAAAGTTTTATACAAATGCATTCTTTATAGTTCTTATATTGCAAAAACATTGTGTATTATTTCCGAACAGTTTAATACCTATTTGATAATTTTCATGCTTTCGTATCTCTATTTTGCAAATATAGCAAATTTTCATAAGACCGTTTTACAAGATTTGGGTTAAAAAAAAAAAAAAAAGTTTAACACAAACTTGTATTTGAACATTCTTTGTTCTCTTACGAAAATAATAAGCTTTTTATAGGGCGTTAACAGTTTCATGCATGTTTTCTTCTTGAACAACCATTTCAAAGAAACGTTTTTTTCTGCCCTAAATTTAAAGACATTTTATATAGCAATATGTCTTTTTCCTTATATGTCATCATTTTTTAATTTTTGAAATATTATTGAGGAAAATTTAGTCAAATCAGAAATTGAAAGAATATATGGGTTTTTCCCACTTTTCGATAAAATCGATTTAAATTTCTGTCATCAATTTTTGAAGCTGCTTGTTTTCAAACTGTTTTAATACAAATAGTTTTGTAAATGTTGATATAGTCTAAATATTGTTGATGAATTGTGTTATTTAAAATTTTTTGATAAGTTACACTGTTTAATGCAATGTTCACATATATACATATACATATGTTTAATATTTTAATCGCAAAGTTAATATCATTATTTTTCCATTGTGTTAGCTGTAGCTAAAGTATTATTCTATATGATTTCAACAAAAGTACACAGGGATATTTTTTATTGTTATTAGAAATGCACACATCTTTCTACTTATATATTTTGCTCTTTTTAATGAAGTTTTAACAAAGCATTAGTTGTGATTTCATTTTTAAAATAGTTATCATCAAGCAAAGAAATGCAGCCTCGAAATTCGATAATGGGCACCTTATATTTACACCATTATTTAAGTATGAAAGGCACTCGTTCTGTTACATGTCAACGAAAAAATTTTGTCTTTTTCTCAAACATATTTTTTAAAGATTCAGAATAATGTATTAGTGTGAGTGATAGTGTGAATATTATTCAACGCTTTGTAGTATTCATTTAAAGTGATACCATCGCACCAAGGTCGTTCGCTAGGAAGGAGTTTATTATTGTGAACAATTTGAAAATCAGCAAGCCATCTCAAACATATGCGCTTATGACGAGTTGTTATAAATTACAGGGTGTTCTAATTTTGAAATGATCATTTGAAGTAATATATTCAGTCATTAGAGTGATTGCAAACATACATATTTTGCTTCAAACCAATATATATTTTTTTCTGTTGAAAATTTCTTTTTTGATGCTAAGCAACCTACCAACAGCAACCATTTCCTTGTAGGATGTTCATAATTTCAAAGACGACAATAAAAAAGTGTCTACATAATTTTCATAGATAATTCTATAAATATAATAAAGGAACAACAAAGTACACATGCATAAAGTTTATATAAAAATTCGGGAAATTTATTGCAGATATAGGAATCAGTTTTCTCTTTCAGCAACACGTTTCTATCATAGTTTAGGTAATCTTACTTTTTATATTATCACCATGATGCAAAAGTGAAATTAAATGACAAAACGGCTGTACGAAAGATTTAATTAAAAGTGATATGCCCTAAGTGACTTTTTTTTGAAAATTTTGGCAATTTTGGAAAACTCCAGTTAAACAGATACAAGGACAACAACGCGATGATAAAATTATAGTCTAACACACGATTCAAGGAACAGGATTCAACTGAATCCAAATATCTTTAAGATTTTCGTAACATTTGGAGGCACAAAAAACTATTAAACAGCTTCAAAGTGACCGTGCTAGGAACCTGGCACAAAACATTTAGTTGGATTACGAAAAGACAAAAGATGTAAAATAATTTAACATTAATTCACAGTTTTATAGAAATAACAAGGAAATTGGCACAAATATAAAGGAGAATAGATGAAGAAAAAATGCAGCATAATGTATGATAGAAAACCGTGGTACATGAATATAATTATATACTTTTTAGAAAGACTCAACTTATAAAATGATTAAATAAAATTCCATTATTAAAGATTTAGAGTGCCATGCACTTATTTACACCACCTCAGAACACTTTGGGCATATAATGCAAGTGTTCAACAATAACTTTAGTGATTCTAAAAATTCAAATCAAATAAACGTACAATAATGCTTAATTTGTGAGAATCGCAACAGAAACGTAGAAATTAGTGCGTTTAAAATCATTTAACTAGAGTTAAATAGGTTATAGATATGTATATTTTATCATTGTCAAAATTCAGTCTTAGTTAATGTTTAAAATAGGAGAAGTAATCTTAAAATAAATTAGAACCACAAGATATCTTTGAAAATATAATAACAAATATATGTTGTTGCTGATTCTCACAAAAAAATCGCATTACTCCAAACCTAACAGAATGAAAATGATTAATACATAGTTGGTCTGATATCACAGCTAAAGCATAACAGAAACACAAGTTACTAATCATGAACTGTATTTTGGCATTAAACTTGTGGCAATAAGTAGGACCACATTTTTCACCCTGTAAAATTCTTAGCTTGGAAAGGCAATTGCAAAAAGGTGTATACGTGCCATGTTTGAAAGTGTAGAGTATTTAGAAATAGAATATTGTATTTAAAACCAGAATTATTAATTATCAAACTTTATGTAGTAAGAAAAGTCGTTAAGAACTGCAGCAAACACTGAAAAGTGCATTTGTGGATTTTTGTAAAATAAACGTGCGTTTAAGTAAAAACAAATAATCAAAAAAACTTTCTACATTTCTGAGTTACTGAGTCACCTATATAAACTTCTATGTTGGTCATTTATTTAAGAGGAAAATTGATTTTCAAATGGTGCTAAAAGAACTTCTTGATAAAAACCTAATAAAAATAAAAATTGTTGCTTGTTATAAATGGGTAGAAAATGTAATTATAATAAAAAGTAAACTATAAAAAATAAAACAAAGATAAAAAAGTAATAGATCGAGGACATATTTCATGCTAGCAAATTTACATTTGAAAAGCACCAATAAATATAAAGTAAAAAAAAATTAAATATGTTAGTTCATAATATTTTTAGAAATCACTAACACGAAAATAAAATAAAAAACTATAAATAACGAATAAGTAAAATATGTAAAGTAAGTATAATATAAAAATTAACAATGATAAGAAACACATAAACATTGCACAATATTTTTTTCAACTCGTCAAATGTAAAACTGAAATTTTTAAACAAGATGAAATATACCAAAATAGTTATTTTTTGTAAAACTTTGAAATGTTAGATTAAATGTTAACAGTTAAGGTTTATACACATTGCACTGAAATTGCCAATCAAAGTAGCTAACAAATACCAGGTAAATTTCATATTCTCAGTTTATTTCGACGAAATGCCGACACATGCTTATATATCCTCTGCAAATAAAGCACTCAATAAACGTAATCACTCACTGGAAAGTGTTTACAATATCAGTGTTAACGAAAGGAATGACGCAAGGTTTGATTTCTTCAAGACCATTGCACCCTTCTCTTGGAAATGCACTTCTCAAATATTTACCGAAGTCTGATGTTTAGGAATGCTTGTGTGTGTAACGACTTAAATTGTTGCGCTGCATAGTAGTTGGATCCAAAACATTGAAACTGAAGAGTCAAGCAGATACATTTCTGTTAAAAGTCCCTTCGCACAGGCTACTGGCCGTGGTGCGGACCGAGCAAAGGAAGTGGCTGGACACCGTGCATATCTGTGCCAGCGAGTGATCCCCCGTGGCCCACCATGGAGTGACTTGGGGAGGAAAGTCCAGGATGATTCTGCCCCATGTGAGACATGGGCCCTAATGAACCAAGTCCAGAGGGCCCAGGACCCCCATGTAGTGGCGGAGGCATGCCAGGAACGTCTTTCTGGCGTCTCTCGGCCGCCGCCCGACTCAAAACATATTGGGCAGCGAATTGATGCTTGGGATCCATCCTCATGTTTTCCATGTGGTGCAAGAGGCCTAGAAGAGGAATCAAACATACATATTAATTTCTTGGCTTTATTAATACTTTGATACCACAAGTGCTGTATGTTTAATAGATTCGGCCGCTTTAGTGAATAAATATATCGAATGAGACCAAAAGACAAATCATGTTATAATAACTCGGTATTGAAATTGGTCTTTAACTAATTTTTTAATACACAAAATTATTCATTTAAGAAACCTTAATGTTTAACCCCTTCGCAATGGGACCCTTTTATGAAATTTTTAATGTTTTGTCACCGGTTTTTAAAAATAGAAATTTGTGCCTTATAAAATCGAGAAACTGCTCCGATTAAACAAGGTAAATTTTACAGTAAAATTTTACTGATGGGGATAAACAAGAATTTTTAAGCCTTTTTGCTTCACGTATACGTGTCGCTCGTCCCTGAGGGGTAAAGAATGACACTATTTTTTTCTGAAAATAAATGCGAATGTTTCAGGACGTAGTGATAAAATTCATTAATCATTACACTTATTTTGTAAATGAAATGGATTTAAGGAGAATTATTTTATTTTGAAAACAATCTTTACAGTTTATATTAAAGGGAAAAATATTTTTCTATTATTAATCAAATTAAAAATATTGTTAAAAAAAGCTTATTAAAAAATGTTTCTCACAATTAATTGCATTTCACATTTTCACTGCAAATAAAAAAAAAAAAAAAAAAAAAAAAAAAAGAGAGAGCGAGATTATTTATTCAAAACAAAATAAAACTTGTAAATTATAAAATGAAAAAATATACAAAAGACTATTAGGCATAAGTAAAATATATTGCATTATAATACGTTGCTTAAAATAAAATGTTGTTTTAAAAAGTAAGGGAAAATGCAAGCATATTTTACAGAAAGCTCATGAACAAAAGAAAAACCGGAACACGTTTTCTTCAAATGCATTATGAAATGAAAAAAAAAAAAAAAAAAAAAAAAAAAGGAAAAAAGGCATATATGGACAATTCTCAGTTTCATATAAGTGCATGAGCCTATGTAATACATAAGATAAAAAAATTACATACATTTTCGCCAAGAACATTAAAAACCTCTATAATAGATTTTTTAAATTGATTTCTCTGTCTTAAAAGGTTTCTAAATTATACTTTTATATAAAGACTGTTGCAAATATATCGCGATATTTTTTAATACGAAATGAGTACTAGCTTAAAAATACGCAATGAAGATAATTTAAGCAATGCTAAATAAATTAACCAACAAATTTATTCACAAATTAAAAAAGTAAATAAATTAAAAGCCTCAGTTTGTGAAATCTCTAAAACTTAGCAACAAGTGGAAATTTTAAAATCTCATTTTTTAATTCGTTTAGAATAATTATTTGAACAAATTCTATATAAACTATATTAATTAGCGTATCAATAATTCAGTATTCAAAGAGCTTATGTAAAATATTTTGAAAGAATTGTTTTAACCGTGTTTTTAACCGTTTTTTCCACATTCTTTTCCCTTTTTTTCAGCATCACCTTGCGTATTTAAAAAACATTATATGTGCTACATCGGTATTGAAAAACACATACAAACGAATTTTGAATCAGAAATTCTGAAATTTTATACGACACCCCCTTTTTGTTTTCTTTACAAACACTTTTTGAATATTCTAAAAAAAAGAAAAAAAAATTTCTTGTTAATAGATTTGTTTACCTCAGACGGTTTCCAAAATAATACTTTTAAAAAAGGCCATATAAAAATATATCACGCTATTTTTTAATATGCTATGAGCATTACAAGGTGCGGTAGGTATTTGAGAAAACACATTATAGGTGAAATACTGCTTTGTGAATCATGGTTATAAATACTTTTCTGTTACATGTTAACAGTATAGAGCTTAGACTAATTGAGGAAATGAAGATGCATATTGCCATTATCTCGTTGTCTGAGGAACATTCCGATTTAGAGACTACTGCATTCTTGAAACTAGTCGGGTCATTCGTCTTTAAAATAAAGCGAGAACTGAAGGCTTCTAGGTCTAATATGGCAAGAGTTTCATGCACGAAACACATTCTCGACGATATGACATTAACAAGACACAGGAATTGATCATTCGTCTCAATGAAAATTCTAGTAAGTTGACGAGGGTACATTCTAGGAAGCTTCAGGTTAATCCTTGGAAGTCGACGAGGGCACACTCTAGGAATCTTCAAGTTGATGAAGCCATGATTTGATGTGCGATTCGTGAAGAGATTAGAGGTGATGAGGGATGAAGAGAGGACAGTTCTTGTCTAAGACAGAGAGTGATAAAACCTTAACCAAAACCAAATATTTCCTTTAGAAGCTGAGACATAAATATTAGCCAGGGATATTTTTGTTTTTCTCAGATGAGATAAACTTTGTAAACGTCCAGAAAGTGAATCGTAAGAAGATCTGTGGTTGTGTAGAGGTTCCGACCATCATGAAAAGAAAATTTCTAGACTCACTCATGATTCTGAGGAGTTGTGAGGAACGAAGACGCCCTAATGCCTTCAAAGTTTCTTCTTCAAGGTGTCAGAGTCAATACCGTTGATTATGTGATGGTGTGAAAAGCCTTGGTTTACTTCTGTAACACGTGGGAGGCGGTATGTTTTTCAACAAGACTCTGCATCATCCCGTCTAACCCATATAACCCAATAATTTAAGGCTGAAAACTTTCATGATCATGTAGTCCACAACTTGTTGCTCCCTGCTTCGAGGTATTAACAATCCAATTTATTAGTACGTATGTGGCGTAGTTAAGAAATACTCCAATAAGCATCTACACAATACTGTTTCGGCTCTCAGGGCAGCCGTTTGCATTCAGTGGCAAATGTCTTCAATACACATCTGATTATTTCCGGCAGTGAATTTCGAGAGTGTGTGGAGACTATTTTAGCGGCTAACTGTGCTTTGAGTAAACAGTGCTATCAGTCGTGCGTGTGGTCACCTGTACAACGCTAAACTGCAAAAAATGCTTTATCTCTAGTGTCTATTAAGGTTTGAAAGCGTGCGTTAATTTGTTCTCCGTTACCTGCCGCACCATGAGGACTAGCAAATATTCACTGAAGATGACCTAAGTTATGCTAAATGATTAGACTAACCAAATTAACCATAAAAGATACGTTTTAATAAATACCATGACGATTCTCCTTACCTGATTCTTGTGTGAAGACACTCTGACACACGGTGCAGGGCCACATTCTCAGTGGTGTGCTCATGCCAGAAGCCTCGGGATGCCCCGCGATATGCTTCCTCAGGGACCCTTCATTCACGTAAGTCTTGCCGCATACAGGACACGGATGACTTGTCGTGCGTCTTCGGCCTGTGAAGGTTACAACATGCAGAAAAAACTATAGCAAAAATTTTTACGCACTGAATTCAAGTTTTCTCACATCAGTCAACTGCTTTTAAGTCTTGACTAAAATAAATGAAAAATGAGCACTCACATTCTATAACAATCCCTGTAATTAAGTTGTACCACTGCGATGTTGAAAAATATTTTCCACTAGCTTAACTTTTGAACCTTATTAATTTGGACATTGGGTTAACTTTCATTTATTTATATAGATATTAATGCTGATAATTAAGTGGCATCTCCACTCACTTAAAACATCCGCTCGATACTGCTAAGTCTATGGGCAGCTTGTTTTTGAATTTTATACTATTTCGATTTTGGTTGCAGATGTTTTAATAAAAGTACTTATACTTTCAGAAACGTTTTTGAAAGGGAAATTACCTTTATTAAAAGTATTTGCAACCAAAATCGAAAGGTACAAAATAACCTTCTTATATATCGGGCTTAGCTATCCTACGCAAAAGAATGTTTAAAAATATTCATATCTAAACAGGAAATTGGAAAACAACCTGCCCATAAATTTAGTTTTAGCATGCGGGTGATTTCAAATGTGTGACGAGCCCCCTTAAAAGTGAATGTTTTAGAAAATAATTTACTTCGGTAACTTATGCAATGCCATCAATAATAATATATAATTCAAAACATTTAATAAAGCACGTAAATTAACCCTAAAAATAAACAAGTCTTTGGCCCTTATATCCTTTAAATCAGAACATGTTGTTCTGGGCTTCTATGGAATTCTTAACATGGCGAAACTATCACAATACCGTCATAATAATATAAATGTTTTTCACTTTCTTTCTTTCTTTCTAACCGATGGCCAGGCCCCTACCTGCCGAGTTATCTCAGCTTAACGGGTTAGATACCTGGTTTCGGGGCGGTCGACCGCCTAATTGCCGCGTAGCGGCAATAAACCTGATTTCTTTGCTACGCAAGCTTTCATTTCTGCAGTACTTGCTTGTCGTTGAGCATACTTTGTTTCGCCTGTTAATTAATGGTACATCCTATTGTTTGAACTGTAAATGGCTTCGCAGAAATGTTTTTCACTTAAACTTCAGAAATTCAAGTATTACATTTAAGAGAAAAATTGACCATTTTCGGCCTTTAGGTTCACCAGTCGAGTATAAAATTAAAATGCAAATTTTTTTATTGTCCCTTCAGAAATTATTAATGTTGTACATAGGTTATAACGCTTTTAAGCAACAGATTATAAAATTCTAAATATCGTTCTTGGAATCAGATTACATATTTCTCACCATATTCCTAAAATATTCTGGTAATACATGTGACGGTTTCTTATTATAGTTAAGCTAAGCAGTACTGACTTTAATTATTTTTCTTAAAACTTTATCGATTTTTTTTTTTCAGCAGGCGATCAACGAATATTTTTATTTTAAAAGAAATCCATCCATACTCCTTAATCCACAGCACACATGGATGAGAGAGCAATGCAGTGTGATTTTTCTGTTACTAAGCCTTTTTCATTTTCCCAGTGCATTTTCACCTAAAAAATGCAAATTTTCTTCTAGCAATATCATAAAATTACAATTTTGGTTAGACAGTAAGGAAGTCGTATTGAATATTCCTACTCAAATTCTATCATTTGAGAAAGAATTTTTCTATACACGATCTTATTAACCTTAGTACAGTGAGCACGCATTGAAGAATGAAATCTCTAAATTTAATTTGAGGCTTTACAAGAGTTGATAACATTTTTTTTTGTTCATATTTTAAAAATCCTGCATGGCTCATTTGGTTCAAACATCTATTTACGGAAATAATTCTCGTAAAGTTATTAAACCTAATTTATAAATAGAATCTTTATTATTGATTATATATAATTCGTTTAAAACTAAGAATTGATTTCAGCTGTTAGAATTTTTCAGCGAGCAGGATCTCGAAAGGAACTGATTCTAAAATACTGCTAAATAATCTTATAATGAGTTTGGAAGAGCGATAGGAAAAACGAATCAAATTCTGCCTTCACTGCACCGTGTGCCATGAATTTGGCCAATGGAATCGCTGCAACTGATCAAGAACAGTTCAGAGAATGATATAATCTTTATTTTGCCCATGTCAGATGACTGCATTTGCCAAAAAATTAGAATTTGTTCTCCGAAAAAAAAATGACCAAGCTATTAAAGGCAAAATTTACTTTTATTATTTTTATTGAATGCTTAAAAATATTAATTTAAAGAAAGTTACAGAGTGTTAAGCAGATAAAATTAATTTAAGCCCATTTAGCAAAGTACAGCAATACAATATTTAAAACTTCCAATTATATCGTAGGGTACACGCCATGTAATATAAAATTTTAGCTGAAAATTTGAAATTAAATTTTTTTACTATTTTTTACATTATTAGATAGATATACAGATTTCAAATATTTTTTTTTTTCATAAAAATAGAAAATAGAAAAAATCGCGCAGTGAAGGGTTAAGCCAGGTACATAGTTTATTACAACTTCACATGATGTTTAAAAGAGTATTTATTCTCTGATAGGTGAATTTACCTAACTTTTGCCGAAATTGCATGCATCGAAACATTAGATGAGTATTTTGCATTAAGTATTAATAACAATGTAGTTCAACATATGCATACCGCACATTGGGGCATAAATACTGAAATAAACAAATTGCTTTGAAGGTATGAAACTATGTGCAGCTGTTGACTTAATTTTGCACAACTGCACTTCGGAGAAAAGAAAATTATGAGTAAACAGTTTTCAATATAAAATAGTGTAAATAATACCGATTTTATCCATGATCAGATTGGAAACTTATCTACTAAAAGTCTTTGGCTTATTAAGACATTTTTGTCATACAGTCTGCCACTTACAGTATATTTTAAAGAAGAAGATAACACAGTTCTTTGTTTTTTACTTTTCGCAATCTTTCTTTTATATATTAGAAGTAAATATTATAACTAAACATTGTTACACATATTCTATGAAAAAATCAATTATTATCCCATTTTTTTCCAAATTGTCAGAGTTTTTTAGTTTTACTCTAAAAGAATATGTTATGTATCTCTATGTGATATTAAGCATTTTTCACTTTTTTAATCGATAACATTTTTTTAATATCTTTTGCCTGAACAGGAAGTCAAGCTAAATAAGATTTGCAGAAAAAATTCTTAATTTGAAGAGTGATTTTTTTTTCTGTTCATGTTTGAAAAAGGATTTTCACTTCATTATGTAATCAGCTTTCTGTAATTATACAAATAAATTATACTGATTCTTTCAAAGTATACATTTAGATCTTCTATTTTTAATGAAAATACTATTAGCGTTTGAGTTTATGAAAAATTTAAAAGAACGTTAAACAAATTGAAGTCTTTCCTTCCGTCTTAAAAACTTTCAATACATAAGGAAAAAATATTTACATAGGTTGAAAAGTAAATATACTTTAACATTTTTATCTGTATCAAGACGGTAATGATGATTGTTTAATATTAATGCTTTTAAAATTAAATTAAATGTGCATTAAAATCAGTCAGTCATGAAATTGAAAAGTATTAAAAAATGTTTTATTACAGGTATTTATTTTTTTTGCATATTGCTATTAAAATCAGTTATATTTAATGTAGTCTCAGGTTTAGTATAGGTGAAAATTCGCACTTTTACATCTTATGTAAACCGTCTCATAACGTGCTAATATATCAAAAATGCAATGTTCTATGAAAAGACACACTAATAATTTGATTTAACCACCAAAAATTTCAGGCACATTTCATTGTTTTATATTCACTGAAACCCCACTCTGTTCCAAGAAATACAAAAAGTGATAAATAAGATAATTGTAACCATTGCAAATCATTAAAACGTGAGAACGCACGCGATTTGCTTTTATAAATATAAAATATAAAAATAATCCTGTATTTTCATTTAGTTTTTCATCAATATCTAAATCTAATTCATTACATAGACAATTACAACACTGGTTATAAATAATTGTCTTACATAAAGGAGAGGGGAGGGAGGTAAGATACCGAGATTAAGTTTCCAAGGTTTTTCCTGAATCTTAGTAAGTTGATTAAAAAGGTATAACCGATATAACATACTTTTTAAAATCTTTTTATCCCACAGAAAATATTTCAAAGATTACATTTGTCCTCTAAGGATGAAACAAATCCAAAGAAAAGTCATATTTGTCATCATGCACCAATTGAAGTTAGATGACGAATATCTGACTTCTTAATATAAAGAACAATATTTATCAAGGTACCAATAGACTTTATTCAATGCACATTCACAATTTATTACATAGAGGTAGTAAACTGAAAATTGAAAAGAAAAAAATAGCAATTTATGAACCTGTCTTTATCGATATCTCAACAGAACAATGAGTACGAGCAAATCTTATAAGATTTCATATGAAGCATTGAAATCGGTGTTTACACCTGTCCTGTACTCCAAAAATAATGTCGTCTTTACTGTCACAATCTTCCATATCATTGTTATCCTCGTAAATCTTTCCCATAACTTTATACATAGCTGTCTTAATTAGGTTTATTAGTATAGTCCTTAGTACGAGAAATCTAGATTTCGAATAAATTCGTGCATTTTGAGATTATTTCAGTAAGGATTGAAATAATTATCACATAAGAATAATTTCTTTCATTGTGAGGTCCAAAAATTGCAATACGTGAAAATCAAATTTAAGATTGCAACTACTCGCAGGCACCTCTAAAACGAATTGTTAATGGTAAGCTCTAAAATTCACCAGCCAAAGTTGCAATTGCACCAGACCAAGTGTTACTATGTAAGACTGGACGATACAAAAAACGAATTCGTCATCTTTTCCACTTCATCATCTTACTCCATTTTTTTTTATATAAATCATTAAAATGGAATTTACATTATTTGATTTTACATGAAATAGTCTAATATTTTCTTGCAGAATTGTTGTCCAGATAACTACTTTCTACTAATATTAGTTAATGATGAGAGTAAATAACTAATTGCTTTAGAAACTAGTCGTGCCCTATAATCAGTGTTGGGTATGAACGCGCTCACTGAACGAAAACTCACGAGTTTCGCTCACTATTTGTGAACTTTGAACTGAACTTCGCTCACTATTTTATAAACGAGTTTGAACTGAACGAAAACTCAAAAAATAGACGAGTTTGAACGAAATTTACGTTCAATTTTTTCATAATTTATTTAAAATTTTTCTAGATCTCAGTACATTTTTTCCCTCTTTCAAATGCCATTTGGAGGCCGACACGCGCCTAAAGAAGGGTTAAGTCTGGATATCATTTCTTTGGGTAGTATCCTAGTCTTACATATTCTGTACCCTCGGGTCGCGCCGAACCGGACCTGGACTACATACAATTTTCGCCGAAAATACATACATACAGTAAACTCTCTGTATAAGGTGGTCTGTGTATAAAAATGAAATAATGTCTAACTCGGAAAGATTTTCAAGTCCCCGTGAATCCGCAGTCAGAATAGAATTTATCTAAGACGGAATATTGTCTACTACGAAAAATTTTCATGATACCGATCAATTCCGCCTTAGCCAGAGTTTATTGTAATTTTAAATTACCATAATTCAACAATTAAAATTTTCTTTAAAGAGTAGTACATAGGACCTAAATATATTTTTTTAATTCAGTCTCTCTTGTTCTTCTGCAAGTTGGGGGGGGGGGGGGGAGGTTCTAAAACTGCCAATTTATCACATATATTTATTTCTTAAATCTTATTTATAATTTGATTACCTATAATTTTAACTATACATAATAATTTACATATTATATAATTATTATTTTTATTATTAATATAAAATAAAATATTTAATATAATATAGTAATAGTAATAATAATAATAAAAATAATTAATAATAATAAATAATAAATTAATAATACATACATATCAATTAAATATAAGTAAAATTAAATGTTAAAATAAATGTAATTAATTATTACAAGTTATACTTATTAACAAAAATTTATTTAAAAAATGATTTTGTTGACGCATAGTGATATAAACTCAGTCTCCCTTGTTCGTCTGTCGCGGGGGGTACAAACTCCGAATCTATCATAGCTGTAGACGATAACTTATTGTCGGGATGTTTTCTAGAATCTAGGGAAAAAAGTGACCGGAAAAACAAGAGCGCAAAAGAGTGACACGAAAAAAGTGATCTGAAAAAAGAGACAAGGAATTGATTAATATTGAACTTGTCGATAAATAAGTGGTATGATAATAGTATTAGTAATGGCGGATAATAAAATATTAACGTTTTTTAAATAAATTTTTGTTAATGAGCATATTTTCTAATATTTTATTTATTTATACAGTTATTTTTAATATGTCCTATAACTTAAAAGGATATCATTTTTTCAAATTAATTCTTGTTAAAGAAACTAATATTTAATATTTAAAACATTTATTTTTTAATTTTATTTAAATTTAATTTTACATTTAATTTATATTTATGTATTATTAATTTATTATTGATTTATTATTAATATACTGTATTAATTATTATATATTATATAAATATAAACATAAAATATAGCAAAATCTTAATATTTAATTTTATAATAATAAAAAATAGTAATTTTATAATATATAATTCACTATACACATTTAAAATTATAAATAATCAAATTATAAATAATATTGAAAACAAAAATATAAGAGATAGATTCTGAATTTTTACACACCCCACCCCACAGAAGTATGAACAGACTGAATTAAAAAAAGGCAAACATTTAAATACTTAGTATTAGTATACATCTGTATTCTAATTCTCTGTATCTTACAAATTATTTTTATTGGGGCAGTGACAGGTTTTGAGAAGTTTTAAAGACGCCCCCCCCCCCCCGTCCCTCTAATCTCAGTCCCGGGAGAGCAAGGACGCTCGATCGGTCGGGTGAGGGTAACCGACTCGATGCAGGATTCTAATCAGAGGTAAACGAAATCTAATTAACGTTAACTATCTTTTTCGAATGGAAAGCAAAGCAATTAATTCAAATTTTAATTATTATTTTTCATGTTTAAAAAATTAAATCAAAACTTCAAAACGTATATATAATTATTAGAAAAAAAAGTAAACAACCTTTATTAACTTCTCAATAAATTATCATAGAAGAAAATTACTGTTACCCAACGATTAGAAATAATGTCTACTTTTAAATGATGCATATAAAATTTGCTTAGGGGCATATCTACACATTAATATGAAACCAAACTTCATTTTTTTCAATAGCAGTGCTCAGTTTTAACAAGATATTTCAAATCTTCGTTTCAAACTACACCTAGACATACAATTTCAAGCCATTTGAGTAACAAGTTTTTATATTATAAGCATTCAAAATTTAGTGCTTCTAATGTTAAATTATAGTTTCATATTTTTATTAATATGTTCTGAAATTATATTCCTAATATGCTGTTTTTCTCTTTTTCTTTTTCTTTTTTTCTTTTCTTTTTTTTTTTTTTTGTAGCAATGCAATAATACTAAAATACAAAAACATAAATACATGAAGTTGCAATTTTTATAATTTTATTATATGAATTATGAAATTAAGATTCAGAAAAATTATGAATTGTAATTTACATTTTTTTTTTTGATGGATTTATATTTATCAAACGCTGCTTCATGTAATTTCAAAATTTCAAATTGTTTTTCCGAATAGTTTTCAAATTATCCTTAAAAGACGATGAAATGATGGATTAAGGGGCCATCTACGATGGAAGTGACTAGACATTTTAAGAATTCTTATCGATTTTGTAACCTAGCAGTCTTCAATTACTGCTTGAGGGGCGCTTAAGATGCCCTGATCAAATAGGCTTTTTCGGTCAACAATCGAGTACCCAATTTCAATTTGAACATAGCCCCTAAAATATGCTCGTTTTAAAATAATTAATTTCTCAGAATTCTATGGCATGAATTGCCTGAAAAGTTATCTTTAAGCTAATTGAAGAGTGTACAATTCATATACGCGGACAGAATCGAATACTGCTATTGATTAAAAAAAAAAAAGTCGGGATTTGTTTTAACACGTTGAATGCCATGTCAGACACCGGTGACCGACACTGAACTTTCTGTTTAGACCACATCAGTCACCGATGCCTGACAATGTAAAATATGATATAAAACTAAAAAAAAAAATACATTGTGTTAAGTAATTATTGAAACTTCATTTAAAATTTACCTACATTTATTTATTAAATGATTATTGGGGTCATTCGAAAAAACGTGTCAGAAAATCTACTCGTACCGGAAAATTCTGGCCATTAATTACTAAACATGAGATATTGGAAACAATATCTAATAATTAAATGCTAGAATGTTTCGGTACGGATTAATTTTCCACAAAAGACACGACTTCCCGAACTACCCAATATATCCTTAAATAAAAGGCGGCTTAAATGGAAACTTCAGTGTCAGTCACCGGTGACTGACACTTTCTTTTTCAGAGTCAGTAGGGAAAGTACCCTCACCCCCCCCCCCCTTCCCACGACTGTACTTTTCATTTCGAACTTAATAAAAACCTCTCCCCTTTTTTTTTTCGGAAGAGATAGATTCGGAAAAAAAGTGCGAAATTAAAAAAGTGCGTAAAAAACATGAAGCAATCTTGAATACAAATATTTTATTTTGTGTAGTTAAATATTTCGAAAATTTATATATTTTTATAAATTTATCTATTCTGTTTCATTGCAGTCATGTTTTTTTTTCTTCTTATTAAAATACATCAATTTTAAAATTCGGGATCAAATTGACACAGCACGCTGAAAATGTGTGGATGAACAACATAACATAGGGGGAAATCTACCGTCCTTTTTTAAAAGTTTTAATGTAGTAAAAATATAAAAACCTGATAATCACAATCATATATAATTGAAATCGAAAATTCTCTGAAACCAGCCAACAAGCAAACCTCAAGATGGGAAAAAAAAGAGTATTATTTCAGGAACTGATGAGAAAACATTTTTGTCGCTGATCCCAGTCAGACTAGTAAAAGAATAAAGAAGAGAAGATAACCCCATACTGTGCGTAGGAAGTCATGATCCGAGCATGGGTAACAACTTGTCAATATGCGTACGATTTACAAGTCCAGGCGCCACCTTCTGAGAAAGTACCTTTTGAAATAAAACGCTACGATCCTTGCCTAAACTTGGTATCTAATCGTATTGTATGGTTATCTAATAGTATTGTATGGCAAATCGCCGCTTCGTCATCCACTTTCTTTTTACGATGAGGGTGGTCAAGTGATGATTTCAATCAATTTACTAATTATCGTGCTGACAGCTCCTGGACCACCCCTCTTTTCATGCAAATTTCGCCTAAGTTACAAATATATATTTTTTCCCGGTAAAAAAATTATATTAGCTTTAAATTTTATTATCACAAATCATTATAGATTTGATAGTTTGCTTTTTCTAAAGATGTATGTATTTATTAAAATAAGAAATCTGTCTGTATAAATATAGTTAATACATGTTTTTATGTAATGTGATGACATATGTAATGTGTGTAAATGATTAATGAAAGGTTTTACCGCGTGGAGTTTCTCTATACGTGTAAATTGTTTTTTCTATTAAAAAATGCTTTTCACATTTTAAAATGATACACGGGCAAATGGTAAACGGAAAAAAAGTGACCGGAAAAAAAGTTATCGGAAAAAAGGTGACATAAACTACAAAAGCGGAAAAAAAGTGACATGGAAAAAAAGTGACAAGGAAAAAAAGTGACAAGGAATTGATTTTGGGGATTTATTATTGATTTTGGGCATTCATTGGTTAAGTATGAAAGGGGGATCGGGGGGGGGCTCATAATTTAGGTAAATGGGTTTTTCATGCTGAATTAACTGTTTTGGTTCAATTTTTGGATATATGTTCATCCTGAAAACACGCTTGCTTGATTAGTTTTGGGAAGGGACGGTTATCCCCCCGCCCATCCGTCCTCAATTCGATGAATGGGTTTTTACGCAGAATTATCCAACGTGTGTCAAATTTGCATATAGGATCTTTTCGATAAGGCTTATGTATAGTATAAAATGCCTGAAGAGATTCTAGGAGTTTAAGGGTTAAGTGTAGAGGGGGAACGGGGAATAACCTTTCTTAAATTAAATTAATGGCTTTTTACGCATGATTATCCGATTTGCTTAAAATTTTGGACATAAGTTCATTATGATAAGACGTATCTTAGATTAGTTATGGGTTCTTCTGCTTATTATAAAGGGGGGGGGACGAGCAATTCTCCCCCTCAAACTAGATAAATATATTTTTATGCAGAATTATCCCATGTATTTCAATTTTAAATATAGGTTCTTTCTGGTAAGGTGAATTCCGGAATAGTTTTAAAGATTTAATGGCTAAGTATAAAGGGGAGATGGAGGAAACCCCTCTTAAATTAAATAAATGGCTTTTTATGCAGAATTATCCGATTTGCTTCGAATTTTGGACATGGGTTCATTATGATAAGATGTATTTCTGATTAGTTATGGGGTTCTATTGGTAATTAAAAAGGAGGGCGGGTGATTACTATACTTACCTTAAATTAGATTTAAAAAAATTATGCACACTTATCCGATGTATTTCAAATTTTGGATATAGGATCTTTCTCATAAAGTGAATTCCTGAATAGTTTTATGGGTTTAATGGCTATGTATAGAGGGGGAACGGGGTATAAACCCCCTTAAATTAAATAAATGGCTTTTTACGCAGAATCATCAGATTTGCTTCAAATTTTGGATGTATATTAATTATAAGAAGGCAAATCTCTGATTAGTTATGGGGTTCTTTTGATAATTAAATAGGGGAAGCGGGCGATTAATCCTCCACTCTTTAAATAAAATGGTTTTTTTTTCTTTCACAACTATTCAACGTATTTCAAATTTTGGATATAGGTTCTTCCTGATAAAGTGAATCCCTGAATAGTTTTAAAGGTTTAATGGCTAAGTATAGAGAGGGGGGAACGGGGGACGGGGGATAACCCACAATTAATCAGGACTTCGCCTTATCATAATGAACGCCCAATCAAAATTTGAATCAAATCAGATAATTCTGCGTAAAAAGCCATTTATTAATTTAAGGGAGGTTATCCTCCGTTCCCCCGTTGTATACTTAGCCATTAAACCCTTAAAATTATTCTGGGATTCACTTTATGAGAAAGAACATATATCCAAAATATGAAATATATCGGATAAGTGAGCTTAAAAAGCAATTTATCTAATTTAAGGGGGGGGGGGGTAATCATCGGCCCCAATTTTTAATTGGCAAAATAACCCTATATGTAATCAGGGATACGCCTTATCACAATGAATCTAGAATCCAAAATTTGAAGCAAATCCGATAATTCTGCGTAAAAAGTAATTTAATTTAAGGTGGGTTATATTCTATTCCCCTTCTACACTTAAATATTAAATCCTTAAAACTATTCAGTTATCCACCTTATGAGAAAGAACCTATATTTAAAATTTGAAATACATGGGATAATTCTGCATAAAAACCTATTTCTCTAGTTTCAGGGGGAGATAATTGCTTGCCCCCCCTCCCCATCCCCGTTTCATACTTAACCAATGAATCCCCAAAATCAATAATAAATCCCCAAAATCAATTCCTTGTCACTTTTTTTCCGGTAACTTTTTTTCCGCTTTTGTAGTTTATGTCACTTTTTTTCTGATAACTTTTTTCCGGTCACATTTTTTCCTAGATTCAAGAAAATCATATGATGAAAGTAGTTTATAACTCGTTAGGTAATTTTATTATCAGAAAATGGAATATTGAATTTAATTCAAAAGCGCTTCCATAGTCTCGCCTTCCAATTTTATATCTCTTCGTTAAAAATGAATTTGTAAATGTGTCAAAACATTTTGCAGAAGTTAAGAACAGCTTTAAGAAGTTACATATGCAAGTTTTATCGATTCATATGCAAAAAAAAAAAAAAAAAAAAAAAAAAAAAAAAAATGGATTTCCTTATGCCAAACATTTAATTTTTTATCAGCAATCCTACAAACAAAATGCAGTGGAAGGGTTAACCAGAATTTTGGAATAAATGTCTTTGCTAAAATCCGTAGTCCAGGCTATTTTTTTTTTCTTTAACGGAGAACATAAACATGAAATAAACTAAACTAAGAAATTTTTTTAGATCTCCTCATACAAGGCAATTTGGTTTTAAACACATAAATTCAGTAGAGCATTTACAGATGTTTTAACATTTAAGAAATATTGAATATTGAAAAGAAAATTTCGACTAGTACATTTCAAAATCGCAAAATGAAATTAGTTCATTTATTAAAATTCGTCTCACTGTATAACATACATTTTGAAAGCTTGAATGTAAAAATAAATAAATAAATAAATAAAATTATCCTTTCGGGGGATTAAGGGTAGGAGAGAGAGATACCTGACAAAAGAACTTTTGTTATTCTTACTCTGTGCATTTAATTATGTTAAATTACTTAGGATGTATAAATTTTACCCTTTTTTAACAAATTAAAGACGAATAAAATTTTATTTCAAGATATAGCTAGGAGATATATTCCTTCCAATATTGTACTATACTTATTTATCATCCCGTATGAAAATCCTTTTCTCGACGGGGCCAAGTCTGTTCAAAAATCAGTAAAATTTGGCTTGATTTTGCTAAAAAGCACATAATTTTAAGTTGCCATTTTTATACAATTAAAGATTGGATTTTTATTCTTTTTTAAGAATCGTAGATTCCAGGCTTTTTTTAATAGAGGACATATGGAATAAACATATGGAATAAACTGCCTATGACGGAATTTTCTTTTAAACTGAAAACTGAAAATTTCTTTTAAAGTTCTTTTAAACTGTTCATCCATGCAAAATGAATACAATAATACGGTAGAAACAATATATTAAACATTTACACCTGCTAAAAAAGAAACGTATTTTTTCTTTCCAATGCGGTTTCATCTTAGATTTTACTTTTACTATATATAATTTTTTAGATTTTTATGTCTCCATAAAATGGAAGATAGATTAATAATACTAATGATAGCTGAAACACTTACATGCAACTAACAAATGTTCATTAAAAGCATAAAACATCGCAGCCTACGGCACTTCTGCATAAATGGAGATTATAAACAGACTAAGGTAAGTTTTTTTGGCCAGAACTTTTCCGTAAGGGTAAATATCAATGTCCAGTAGAAATGTACGCTGGGTCGGGGCGGGTTCGGTGCGAAATTTAAACTTTTTTTTCCGGGTCCGGCCAAGCTCGGGCCTTGTTTTAGCTATTGTGTCGGGCCGGGTCGGGCCTTGTTTTTAGCTATTATATCCGGCCGCTAAATTTTCTCTACGAGCCGGGCTGGGCTCGGGCTGAAATTTTTATTTTAATATCGGGCCGGACATTTTTTTTTCTATGGATCGGGCCTGGAAATTTCCGTCCGTGCATACCTCTATCTTACATATCGAATAATCAAATGATTAGTTCACAAAATTTTGTAAATTTGGACAATAATATCCAAACATATATAAAACATATATAAAAACATATTAAAAGAAAAAAAAAAAAAAAGTGAACTTTTTAGTGAACTTCGTTCACTTTTACAAATGAGCGTGATTTGAACGCGTTCGTTTAAAAATTTTTGAGTTTGAACGTGAACTTAAATCACTTTTCAGAAATTGAACGTGAGTTTGAGTTAGTTCGTTTATTTTGTGAACGTGCCCAACACTGCCTATAATCAATATGCGGAGGTGAAAAAAGAATTTCTTCAGCACATTTTCCATCTGCAATGAATTTATCATAGTTTAAAAAACAATAGGTAAGTATCTATGCATTTTTGTCTAATAAAAATGGAAAATTATTCGAGCAGAATTTGAAAGATATATAACCGTTATTCGCGTTATTTAGGGTTAAAAAATGGAAAAAAAAGGAAAAAATAGGCTTGGCTGATTCCTATAACAAGTACTAAACTCAGCACCAGCTTACATGATTCCACACTGTAAAAAAAAAAAAAAAAAAAAAAAAAAAAAAAAAAAAAAAAAAAAAAAAAAGGACAAATATTTCTTAATATGTCTCTTACATTTCTTAATATGAAAAACTGGTTTACAAAAATTTGATGAAACCTCTTCCTAGATAGCAACGATTCCTGAAAAGCGTTCTTTTATCTTTAGGAGACTCAAAACCAAAAAATTTCCGAGTTGTAAGAAAGCATTTCTGAAACAAAAGATTTATTTGTTGACGGTAATTTTCAAAACGTTTCCGAGTAGTTTTTAGAGTGTATTAATCCTATCTCTAAAACTTGAATACCGGCTTTACGGATGCTACCTTTTCTCAAATAAACATTTTCCTATTCACTAGACATGATAAGTTACAGCATTAATGCAAAAATAATAATATCAAAATTAACATTATTTTATTACTCTCGCATGTGTAAATTATGTTACGAATTTGAAAATGTTTACTTGAGAATTGATAGCATCTAAAAAAACAATTTTCCGAGTAATGAAAACTGATTAACACACTGCAAAATCGTACTTGGAAACATTTTCTAAAATTATGGACAGCAAAAGAAATTTTTGTTTAACAAATGCTTCTTTAAATCTCAGACATTTATTGGTTTCAGAGGCTTGTAAAGGTAAGAAAGCGCTTTTTGAAATTGCGTGTATCTCAGAAGAGGTTATATTTTCCTGAATTTTAAGCCCTTGGAGATGACCGTCTTTTACAGAATTTTTAATCATTTACCACCAGTTTTTTTTAAACAGAATTTTTGGCCTAATTGAATCGAGAAAATGCTCGTATTAAACATGGAGAAATTTACAATAAAAATTTACTGGTGAGAATAATCAAGGCTTCTGAGCACCTTATGCAGCACGTATACCGATCACCTGTCACTGGGTTAAGAAAGAAAAGAACTACATTACGAAACATTTGTCTTTTTAACATTGTAACTGTGTATACCGCAAGACTACAAATAATAAATGTAGAGCATACATCAAAATAGATTTGATGCTGTTATGTGCTAAGACTTCATTAATGATTTAAACCTACCAAAAAAGATTCGTAACTGTGAGGCAACTTTTAGAGAGTTTAATGCAAAATTCTCCTGAAATGTATCTGCGGTATGCGGGCTAATTTGCTAGTTTTGAGAATGAGATCTAGGTTTTTTTTTTATGACTTATCAAACTCACTCAGTATTCAAGTTTTTTTTTTTTTTTTTTTTTTTTTTTTTTTTTTTTTTTTTTTTTTTTTTTACAGAATAGGCTTCACCGTGGCTTTTCTTACCAATGCGGAAGCTTTTAGCAAAAAACGTCATGCCTCCTTAGGTATACGGGATATTTTTCATACAAAGTAACATTCAATTTCGAAAAGGCTTACAGAATTAACTATAGCTAAAGACATTTTTAATCATTTTAAGAGCCTGTTTAATCATAAAAAAGGAGACTGTTTAAGTGGTTAAGACGTGGTAAGAAATTTGTTGTTCTAATTATTATTCTGTATAGAATTTTTGCCACTCTAAAACGACTGTTAGCCGGTCAGTAGAGATGACTTACACTATTAAAAATTTTCAGCAATCTGTCCAGTTATTCGACCGTTTTTATAGACGACGATTAAATTACCGTAATTTAACTCTATTGTGATAATAATATGGTCAGAATAGAGTTAAATTACGGTTATGTAACCATTTCTTATAAAAACGTTTGAATGGCTAGACAATTTGCTGCAAATTTTTATCAGTGTAATGTGTTCATCAGATGCCTTGTTTTACGGTAATATGTATAGACTGACTTTCATGTATCAACATAGAGAAGATGTATTCTATTGTACTTGACATTGATCTTGTAGTTTTCAGACTTTATGTTACGTCAATTTCAAAATAATATCAAAAAGTAGATACTTTTAAACTTACTTTTTACTTGCAGACTCAGGATCGTTGCTTCCAGTGTTTCAAAATCTTCAATAAATATTCAATAAGCAATTCTCTTTAATTCTTGTTTGTGCTTCATGAATAGTTAATACACTATGGCAGATTAAGTTATCATAGTGAACATTGCACATTTAAAATAAACATTTTGACTGCTGAATCGGCTTCTGTAAATTATTTTGGAACTATTGAATTGTTATAATCTTGCTTTGATTATTATTATGTTGTGGATTTCCTTACTTAAGTTAACTTTCTTTTTCTTCTCATTTCATTCAAATTTTACAATATAAGTTTGGCTCTTTGGGAACAATACAGGTAACACTTTGAGGTTGATGAGATTATTTTTTCTTCTCATTTCATTCAAATTTTACAATATAAGTTTGGCTCTTTGGGAACAATACAGGTAACACTTTGAGGTTGATGAGATTATTTTTTCTTCAAATGCTGCGATACATTTTATTCTGTATTGTAGTAAATCATTAATAAAGAACTATAGAAATGTATAAGATTTTTTATAGTTATTGTTGTACGATGAATATCAAACCCTTTGAGATGTGTAAGCTGAGATATGATAGAGAAAGCTAGGCAAGAAGACAGGACATGCTGCATTAAATTGGCAACTTAATTACGCTAGTAATAAGTTATTTGTTAATAGAATTATTAGTATAATGGAAAATATGGAAATGTAGTGCTCATTTTTATATAAAAAAGCAGAATTTGACATTGCCAACATTTTAAAAATCATTATCATGTATCTATCATTTAAAAATGACTTCATTTAAAAAAAGTATTAATGTAATTTTAAAGTGCCAATTATTTGTTTAAAATCAATGTTTACTATTTGAAAAATATGTTGGCAATGTCAAAGAAAGAGGATAATTATAGCAATATAGGCACAATAGAACATTAATAAACATAGCATAAAAGAACCAAGCACGTTAGTATAAAACTTCTTTCGAAGGTGGGACTCATTAAATTGCAATACTCAAAGGGTTTGAGCCTGTTTATTTGATGTAAATGATGCGCAAGGCAGAAAAATAAACCACCATTGTCATTTATATTATTTTATTAATATATATATGAAAGAGTTTTGAGCCATCTTACAGGTGATAAAATTGTCACCCAGTCATGAATGTAAAACTAAATGATAAAAGTAAAATGATACAATGCAAAATTAACATGGATGGAACCTTATACACACATAGCAAAAAATATTTGATCACCCGATAAAGACATGTGCGAGAAAGGTATTTCGCTCAAAAAGCTTTCTAAAAGTTTTTGTAAAATTTGATTTAGCAGAATACTATTTTCATTAGGATACATTTGCAAATAACTCTAAAGACAATTTAATTTGAAAATTGGAGTTTTATATTAATTGTAAATTATCAAGTAAATATTAAGTTCTAAATTATCCCAAAAAATTAAGCATTCATCAATGTTTAATGATAAAAATAAGTAAATTATAAAAACTTCACTTTTATAACAGGGAATAAAATTAATTTGAGGTTATTCATATGAAAATATAAGTACTAAATATAAAAGCATTAATTTAATTTTATTATTTAATTTATTCGTATAAATTCTTATATGCATATATTTTAAATCTCGATTGCTTTAATTTATTATTCATGTGGGTACCAAAGCATAGCAGACAAATTATCCGATTTTTAATATCCCGTATGCGTTAATAAACGATTATTGCTCTCCTTTGATGAGCATTTTAATTATATTTTAAAATTTATCATGTTAACAATTTTATCAAAAAATTTGAGTAATATTTAATGAAACCTCATAAAATTTTAATTTAATTAGTTTCATCAAAACGCTATAAAGAAGCATTGGAATCTCATTATATGAGTTAATCATTGCTACTTGATATGTAAATATAGAACCTATTGTTTTTATTTCTTTATACATTTACTTTTTACATTTTAAAAAAGTGCAAAATCATTTAAAATGCCTTTTTTTTAAGTGACTAAATTTTCTCGCACATATCTAAAGAATATTATTTATTATTTCAGTTTTACTACTCAAATATTATGTGTGTGTGTGATGTATATCTTTATATAAAATTAAAAACCCATTTTAAGAGATAAAATATATATATACGAAGAATTCTAATTGATTACTATATCTTGATGAAAAAGGATAGTGGGGCATTAAAGATAAAAATTGTCGAATTTCAAGTTAAATTGTTTGCATTAAATGAAATATTCTCCCTATTTTTAAGTTTTAATACATAACGTATAACTATTAATGCAAAATAGGAAAAATAAACAGTAGTACAATTGTTTCGTATAATAAAAAGAGTATTACTTGAAATTCGAAAACATTATTTCAATGTGGAAAAACTAAGCGTTGTGTCAATACAAAACTATCTGAAAATCTTTATTGTATTTCCTTAAGGATAATTTAATAAAACTATACTTAATGTTATATAAATTTAGTGTTTTTATCTAATAGAAAATAAAAGCATGATTTTAATCTAGAACAATTTTAAAACGATAATATTACATTATCGACACATCATTTATAGTTAAGCAGACTATTCTGAAACTATGTCTGAAATTGGAAATGGATGACAATTTAATCATAATTTTAAATTATTTATTTATTTATTTTATTTTATTCACTATTTCCTGTTAAAATCATGTCTTCGTTTAAAAACCTTATATAATTGTATGTATAAAACTATTCACCCATTTTAATATAATTTTACATTTAAATAAAACATAAACATGCTAAAGTGACAAAATAAAGCTTTCAAATAAAAAATTGCTACAAACATAATGTAAAATAATCAAATACATAATTATAAAAAAAATAGAAAAAGACAACGAGCGCACAAAACAAGAAAATAAAGCAATGCTTCATATAACGCTGTGAAAACGAATGAATTTTCTATCTAGTGATAAAATAATGATAAACAATAATAATTCATGCTAAGCATAAAATTTGAAAATATTAAATTTTTAAATAACGTGTAACTACTAGCAATATATATAAACAATTTATAAATTAATAATTTTTCATAAAAATAAATGCTCCAAGGAAGTTATATATGTAACAAATTCCATCTAATCTTAAAATTTTGAATCACAACAAAAATATTAACAGCTTAACAAAAATATGCTTTCTTCGAAGAGCGATCATGATGCATTGCTAAGTCATTTCAAAGACACTGAGTACTAAAACAAAAGCAATAAACAAAATAGGTAACAGCAATAAAAGTTTAAAGAAACATAAAAAAGCAATAACACAAAATAAACCATAGCAAACTATATAAAAACTAAAAAAGTGCACACACATTTGAATGCTTATAAACAAAATATAACACAAACTGTACAATTTGATAACTAATTCGGGAGAAATATTTACAGAGATTTCGAACAATAATTGTTGAAATTAATTTTGATTGCACCGGGATTAGTGAATAGTTTCACATTAAAATTAAATATCACTTTCGATGTGATATTTGCTGATACGAAAACAGCTACGTTTTGCAACTCTTCACTGACGATTAATTAAAATAAATTCTCTTTAAAAATATTAATAAAATGATTTTTACATTAACTGATTAAAACATTTTGAATGTTGTCATCTTTATTTAAACTCATAAGGTTTTCTTCTGATACATTAAAATTTTGATTAAAAACCAGTAAGTTTATTATCCAGTAAGTTAATAAAACATTAATGTTTCTTCAAATAATGTCATTTTATAATGTCATATATATTATGTAACACTGAAATTTAAGTTGACGCTAAAAAAATATTTTTAAAAAATACGCCACATAAACTTTTTTTATTGCTTTTTGCCGGAAAATATTATTGTGCTTTCCATAGGAATGCCACTTGTTGCATATCTAACAGCTGCATAAAAAATGTCCCGTTTTTGAAATCTTGATTTTCTTTTATCCTTTATCAAATTTAAAAACAAGTATGATCTGTTCTGAATAAACTGTAAATTTATTGTTTTTTTATTACATTTGATTATTTTAAAATTAGTTAAATTTTTGTTTTATTCAATTTAATCATTTTTCAGTAAATTTCCACAAAAGTATTGTTCTTCCTCCAACTGAATATAAGTTATAAAATCATGTATCTTGTATATTATGTACCATTAAGATTTAACTGAAAAAAAATCACTCTTAACTTTTGAATAAAAATATTATAAAGCTGTTGTCTCAAGTTGCATACCTGATAAACACTTGTACTGAAAGATATGCAGTTATTTCTGCTTGATTAAGAAAAAAAAATTCCATAAAATTTATCAAGTTTAAAAGTATATTGTTCATACAGATATGAAGCCAGCTTTATCTACTCTGAAGGATCATCCACGGGATTTTTTTATTTGAACTATTTTCTTATATAAATGTATGATTAATTATTAAAAATATACAACCGTGTTTTTTACAAGTTTATAAAAAACTTTGTTAATAATACTTTTATAATTGCTGGAAATAAATTATTAAAATAGTCTCTTTTTTTGTTGTTGAAACGAAAAGGATGAAACGCCAACATGATCGCCTATAGGATTGAAAATTTCTTCATCCATTGACCATATCTATGTATTTATTACTAAACAGCGTGTAAATTTATGTTTTCTTCTTAGTTTAACTATTAAAAATTGAAAATAATCGAGAGAAAATGTCATTTGGAATGAAGGCGAAAAAGTTTTTTCTAGAGAAATTTTGTGGTAATGCAGAAAGAAAAAAAAAGAAAAAAAAAGTTTAGAGTATTAAAGAAATAAATATTAGTTGAGTTCTAAGTAAGTAATTTTTAGTAATGAAAATATTTAATATTTTACCTCTATGTATTTCTATAATGACAGTACAAGATACTTTTTTTTGTTAAAAAAAATCATCCAAACAATAAACTAAATGAAAAGAGAAAGGCCAGTAAGTGTGATTTTATGGTATTTCAATTTTAAAATCATTATAAGGTATGGTTTTATATGAGCTTCAAAAGTTAAACGTATAAAACTTAAGAAGTTTAAGATTCTACATTGTAAAAAGAAAAAAAAATGTAAAAATAACTAAACTTTAAAAAATACATTAAACTTAACTAAACTGTAAAATTAATAAACTTTTTCCAGGAAATTAGGATTGCTAGAATTTTTTATGTAATGGTAACAGAAAAAACCCATGTAACAGAATATATTACAGGAATTTTTGCTATTACCGTTACATAAGAAATATCTAGGAATGCCAGTTTCTTAAGAAACAGTAACTTTACAGAATTTTTGTATAATGCACAAAAATATATTTACGAAAACAAAATATATCTGGTTTTTAATTGGATTACATCCGGTTGATGTAGCTGCCTTCGAATATTTTAGAAGTAAAAAGTTACTTAAAAAGTGACAAACAAAAAGGCAAGAAACTGGCTTGGAAGGGAAAAAAATACACGCTAAGGAGGAAAAAAATATTTGATGGCTCATCCTTGATTTATGTATTTTTTTATGATGTAGTGCATTGAGTGAGAAATTAAAATTCAGATGAAAAATGGAAAATTGTGTCAAAAATGAAGCTCACGAATATGACTTCGAAGGATAGAAAATGTTATGATATGAAATAAAAATTATGCGTTGTTCTCATAACATGTAATGTGCGCAAAGAGAGATCTTTTTAATAAGTCATTTTTGTTCGCATTCCTTGTTCTTACAGTCGCACGATTAAAATATCTGTTTATTAATTTTTTAAATATAAATGTTTAATTGCACGAAAAGTCATGATATATATATTTTTCTTAGAGCAACAGAAATAGAATTTTCATGTTTTTGCAAACACAAACGTAATGAAAAGACACAAAACTGAGTCCCAAAATAATTGAAAGAAGTTATATACAAAATGTAAGTCACAAATTTTCTAAATAGAAAATAAAACAATTTATCTCAAAGTATGAAGCAGAGTGTCTATTACTCTAAATACTGCAAAAAGAGCGTATTTCTTTAAATATTTCGCTGTATCCGAGAAGAAAATGCTTCATAAATAAAATAATGATAGTAAAATCTTCTATGCCTGTAACAATAAAAAATTGTACAAGAAAGGTTATTTAAAACCACATGTAACCAAACGTTGGTATTCATAGCTGTGCTTACCTTAACGGCTTAAAATAAAATATTCTCCACAGTTTAAAAAATCTGTTAAGTTACTAAACTTTTTCTAAGAAACTGGGATTCCTAGAATTTTTACTTAACGGTAAAAGCAAAAAATCTTGTAACATTAATTTTTGCAGTTATGGTTGCATAAAACGCTCTATGAATCCCAGTTTCCTAAAAACATTTAGTAACTTTACAGATTTTTTTTTTATTTATTTATTTTTATTTTTAAGTGCAGTAAAAATATTCCAGTATCAAAAAATAAAATAAAAAAAAGTGTACCAGATAAATATACAGTATATTCATAAAGTCTTACTTTAATGGTGAAATTCCATGACCTCAGACAGTGGGGAAAACAGTGACACGCAGTACATGATATTAAATTTTGTAGTTTGAATTGGGTGAAAAACTTAAGGCATTATATTTATAAATTTGTGACAAAAAGGCTTACTGTAGTAAATTTTGAAATTCATCTGGTATAAAAAATACTTACTGCATAAAATTTTAGCGTTGATCTGTGTAATAAGAGCAAACCATGATGAAATGTGTGAATATGTTATGGATACATTTTAAGATCCATTTTATTAAATAATTTTCAAAAATTTTGGGGTAACTAATTATTTTTCTCAAGAATATCCTGCATTTTAATAGGTAAAATTAAAATTTTATAAAATGCTTCAGAATAAAAATTTTAAAATAAATAATCATGTACATTTTAAATTCCATTAAAAAAAAGTTAAGTTAAAAAAAATTAAGCGCACAAAAGTAATACAATAAAATTTTATTTTTTTCTTTCTATGATGTGTAAAGGATACTTTTATTGTTATATTTATGATATAAGAAAACATTTATTGAATATAATATACTTCTAATCTGCAAAATTTTAAGGTCACAAATTATCCTATTCATGCAAGTTTTTGGATATCCTATATTTCAGTATTTTATTCGAAAACTAAAAAATCACATATGCCAAAAAAATTAAAATAATTTTAGATAAAGAGTTGTGTTAAAATAAATAAAAATGTACCTTTTAAATTTCATTAATAATATATATATATATTTTTTACATTCAATTTTTCAATTAAAAAAATATATATTTGTATGATGTGCAACGATTTTGCTTTTTCTTAAGTTTTACGATTCCAGCAAATGTGCTAAAATAATAATAAAAAAAATTTAAATACTTTTGAATATAATTTATGAAAATGACGATAACAGAAAGAAGAAACATAATATTTTTTTTGAAGAAATAGAATACTTTTTTAATTAAAAATTTAAGTATATTGGAACTTTGAATAAGGCCACGGATTTTTAAATTTTGCTTAAACAAATTTTATTGTTGCAGCAGATTTTTTATTTAGCAACGTTTATAATGTGTAGAATTGAGAGACTCTGCTTCACACACTTTGATTTTACTAAAAAATGCAGAATTTAAAACAAAGCAAGTTTTGAACATTTAATTGTTATCATTAATTAAAAATGAAAGAAAACTTGTAACTTCCAGATTTTGTTTGGCAAATATGCGTATATTTCAAAAATGATTGAAAAGATTCTTAAGAGATTACTAATAAAAATTACAAGTTTTCTCATATTAAAATAAATATGTAATAGAAATCACATTAAACATGAATCTAAATTCAAATGAATAATATATCAAAGCGTATGAAACTTTTAAAAGCATGCATTTCTTTATATTTTCGATTCATGTTATTCTATATGCAGTATGCAGTCTCCATCCCTGTTCTTAACTACTTTAACATATAAAAAAGTACAATAGTCCGTTTCCATTACATAGGAAAACATAAAAATGTCCAACTTCTAAAATTTGACTCTAGAATACCATGATACATGTTCTAAATATTAATTACAAGAAGCACCATAAGTATATTTTTTCAAAAATGAGAGAAATAATATAAAATCATTGTGACATACTGATTATTTAAAACAAAATAAAACATAGTAAATAATAATAAATAATAATAATTTGTAACTAATTAGCGAGAGAAATGAATGTAAGTAATAATGTAATGACTCGAATAAAACATAAGTTTTTTTCACAAAAACAAATATTCTCCATGGCCAAAATCCCAAGTAACCCCTATTTTGTTTTCTTTTGTACATATATTTATTTTAAATCTAGTATACTTGAATAATACTGTATTATTAATGATTCTACTGCCAAAAACTTAATTTTTCGAGAAATAGCTCCATAAAAAAGAAAATATTAACAAGGTGTATATTTATCTATCTAAGAAATATTACTTATAAGGAAGCTTGAAACATTTATTGTGTCGCCATCTAGTTTAAAAAAGCAAAATTATTTGAAAATTTATAAGTTTCGAGCTAGGTATGCTAATAAAATGCCTTCTTTAATATTATAATTGATTCGCATCAATTCTATACATTTAATCTAAAACTAAGTTCAACTACAACAATAAATTATTTTTTTTAAGTTCAAGAAAGTTAGAACTATTTTTAAGGAGAATTTCCTATAAGCAAGATAGCATCTCATATTCATGACATTTTATTTTGCTGGCAAATATTTAGACATTAAAATTTTATATAAAAATTAAATTTTATCAAAAAAAAAATTAAATACATATATTCCACATTAAATAAAATTTGTTTTAAATGTTCATTGACATTATAATTGCACACCTATAATATTCAAAATGTTTATATTCGAGATCATCTTCGCCTAAAATATGTCTATAATAAAATTTTCTGAGAGGAAATGCATTTGAAATTTCAGGCGTTTAACGCCATTAGGGGCAGATCTATATTTGGGATGCCTGTCTTACCTGAACTTTTATTTCAGCAAGGTGGAAGGGGGGGGGGAGGTCTCATTTTAATATACAGGAAGTATTTATGTCGTTTAAAAATTAATAGTTAAATGTCGTTTACTTTAATAGTTCTAGTCTTATATTAAATATGTAAACATATTAAATTATAAACTTAAGGACATTCTGTAATTCAGAAATATTTTGTATAATTTTTAAAACAGATTATAACTGTTCTCTAACGGGAACAACTTCGTAAAATTTTATAAATGGTACCTTATTTTATAAGAAGGATTATAATTAGGTATAGAAAAATCGAAATGGTTTCCAAAGTGAATACTGGTTATGAACGTAAATTTGCAATAAAATGAAGAAAAACTGGAGTGAATGGAGCCTAACAGATAGCAGAATTAAATAAAACTGCAATTTGTTTTTTATGCCACTTTTTTAGCTAGCTACGTGTTATACAAAAATGGATTGCAGCAGAATTGTACGAAATGTACAAAAATAAACCGTAAATTATTTTACTGTGCGTCAAGACACCATTTGTAGAGTCCATTAGCAATGTATATATTTATATATTAAAATCAAATATATATTTATTTTATGTTTTTCATGTTTTTGCAAAGCAAAAAAGTAAAATAAAATAAAAAATCTTAAAAAATTGTAAAAAAAGTACTTTTTGAGTCCTCATTTATAATTAAATTTTATGTACAAAAGATAAAATTTATATTTTTTCGCTGTTCAGTCTTCTTAGCTATCAGTTTGTAAATATAAATCCATAACTGAAATTGAAAAAAAAATGATAAATAAACCCTGGGGTCTAAAGAGGGTAAGCTATATTTTCTTTTCTAGTACAGATCAATTTAATAATTTACCGATGTTACTTGCACACAGAAAAAAATAGCATTATTTCATAAGTAATCAGTGGACCAAACAGGTTTTCTGAAATAAATTCTAGTCTGCAGTACTAGTTTCCAGAGTGCTTTGTTCTGAATCTGGAACAAGATTTAGGGTTTCTTAAAGCTCAGAAACACATGGGATTATAACTTCCTCAATCCCAAAAATCTGTCTAGTGCATAGACTTTACGAAAAAAGACGACGCAGGTTTTAAAAAAAATCTGAAAGCATTCAATGGATGTTTTTGGCCAAAAACGCTTCCTTTAAAACACTTTTGCTTAATATTACAATTGGCAATGATAAATAGATATATAAAAATGTGCGCAGTACCTACAAAAGTTAATGCAAATTTAGGTTCAAGAGTACATTTAAAAAATCTTTGAATTATGCTTGTTATCGAATAAATAACTATTTACAAAAGAAAAACGCATTATGTTCGTTGAAATTTTTATATGGACTGTAATTTACCCAAGTAGATATTGATAAAAAAAAATTATAACAGCTGAATGGTTCACTTCTGATATCACTATGATCAAAAGTATGAGAGAAGATCATCTTGAGGACCTGTTAAAATAATTACGAAGTTATTAATATTTATCAGATTTCAGAGTAGGTATCAGACAAAGATAGACTCAAATTTCATTGAGAGATTTCATTTCATATTTTCTCATTTTGATTATGTTATGATAATAATTAGCAGTAGAACCACCATTGTCTCAACACTTATTTCACATCGAACTGTCAACAAAAAATAATGAAGCAAAAACTAATTCTAAATAAAAAAAAAAAAATCAGAAAGCCATATTCTTGAATTGTCAAAAAAGTTCTGAAATAATATCTTCCATTTGACGATTCATGCAGGAAAGAAGTAAAATAAAAAGAACTCATGGTGCTGCTTGCATATCTAAAGATTGAGGAACGATGCTTGTGCCCTTCCAGCTAGTGGATGATGAGCATATGGACTCTGGGGATGATTCAAAGGATGGTGAGAACTTAAACTTTGCCCAGGATGATGTCCTCCAATCACTGACGGCATAACAAAAGGACCCATACTCATTCCCATCTGGGACATGAGACTAGCAGTAGAGTTGCTCAAGGAATTGCCAAATGAGGCAGGTATTGAGATACTGGTATTAGGATGGGAAGTTGGGATGGGGCTGGGACTATGTTGGAAGTTGGTAGCAATAGGAGTGGAACGCCCAGGAGCTGTATCGGATGTTAAGATGGAGTCAGTTGCACGGAAAATTTTGCGACCCCTTTTTCTCTTACTTGGAGTGCCGGAAGCATTAGGATCCTTGTGGGCGGTTCGCATGTGATCCATCAAGGCCTCAGCGTTCAAACATATTTTGTGACACACCGGACATGACTGCGAGTTGGCCCCTCCAATTAGAGCGGCGTGTTGCTGAAAAGAAAAGGATATATTAATGTTAATCTTATTTACATTTAATGTTATGAAATTTGACTAAATGAAACTCAGTGTGACAAAACTGAAGACATTTAACAAATGAAAAAGTAAAAATAAGCAACAAGCTTAAAAATTTAAAGAAAAGGCGAATTTGGCTTAAAATTCTTGGATTATCGTGAAAAGCTATCACGAAGATGAAGGCTTGGCAGCACGAAATTATTTATGACCTAATGGAGAAAAAAGTGATATTCTTCATGTAGATCTTATTGCACATCCATGAAAAATGTGATACTTAGCTACAAACTCTGGTATTTAGGAATCTGATGCACATTCATTTGGACCTAGTAAAATATTATGTAGAACTTCATCCATGATGTTTTATGACTGCCACTCTCTAAATAAGGCTCACATATTGTACAAAATGACCTCCTGCAATTGGATTATTATCAAAAGAAGCTTCTGGAGAGCTGAGACAACAAGTACATATTTTTGATCTTAACAACTTGATTATCCAAGAAGATTATTGAGAAACTCAAATGACTAGGCCATTCTAAACACAGGATTCGCTATTTTTTTCTTGGCTAATATGTTAACAAAAATGAGGAATAAAACTTTTCCCTTTATTTAAATAAAGCTGTTATTTTTTAAAGAAATAGAAGAAAGGTCTGTGGATTCTGAAGAGAGCAAGTATATGAAGAGCTTTCAGATAATGATTTGTGTGATTATATTAAACATTACATTAGATATGTTTAACATATGTCTTGTACCCGAATTTCTAATTAATTATTTGAAAACATTTTTTATTGATTCAATTTTATTGATTTTCTCTTATGATAATAAACACAATTCTATCCTTTTTAATTTCCATTATATTAAAAGTCTCACTAAGATTATTAATATGTAGTTATTAATTTGATTAACTCTGAAAAATTTAAATTAATTTCGATTTAGGTAAATGAATGATGCATAGCACATATAAAATATAGATTTCATTTCAAATTTTAAATTAATCATTCTCAAAATCAGGGGTGCAAAAATCTAGGCGCCAGCAGGCAGACTCTCTCCACTAAAATTTTTTCGTTAATTTTCGTATTATATTTCGTATAAAACTCTTGTAAGAATGCTATTAAATTTTAAGCGGAAAAAACTTTTAAATTTTAGCGGTGAGAGACTGCTAGCTAGCGCCTAGATTTTTGCACCCCTGCTCAAAATAAATTTAATTTTAAGAGGTCACTTCTATTCAAAATTTCATATAATTTGCAAAATGTTGTATGTACATATAATTTATTTGAATAAAACATCAATTTCAACAGAGAGAAATTGGAAACAAATTTTGCCAGTCTAGAATCAGCAAATATCCCACGATGAGGCAAATGAATTTATTGAACACGACCAAATTAAATTGATATCACATCTACCCTATTCTCCTAATCATTCTATGAGTGACTTTTGGTTATTTTTTATTCTTAAAGAATATATAAGCGTCGTTTTCATTCCGAAGAAGGAATTTATGAGGCTATAAAAGAATATTTTAAAGAAATTCTAAGAAATGAACACCTTAGCATTTATTTATTAGAAAGAAATTTCGACTCCCGATTGGGCAAGGTTCATTCAATCCTTCACCCATTCGGGTTCAACAAAATGGCAAATCATATCGAGCTTACTTGAGTGTGTTACCACCGAGTGTGTTGCGTTAGACTGGCCGCCTGATCAAGTAAACAGAGTTGGGTATAGATGAACCTGATTTTACGTGGAGCGTATAGCCACATATTTAGTTTTTTATTAGAGAGAACTACTTTGAGCGCGCCTACGTTTGATTCGTTTAACATGTACCACTTACCCGAAGAGCGGTATCTAAAACATTCCATTGTGACTGTCGTATAATGAGATGTATGAAACTATTCAAATTTTTTCCTGAATTTGTTTCATGCTTTTGGAGACGTTGCATGACGCATAAAGTTATATCCTACGAATAATATTTACAATAATAGGATTTTTTTACACATGATACAATGCAGTCCTTTTGAGTTTATTTTGAAGTTTTTCCGCATTTAAAGTTTAAAAGAGTGTTCAATTTCATAAATGTTCATACTCTTATTAAGTATAAACTACTTGACCAGAGGCTGCAATAAATTGTATTTTTGAGATGTTCAGTTTTGCCAATAGTAATACAAAAATGATCTAATCTAAAACATCACCTGCGCCTCGTTTATTGAAATTGCAATTAGAATGAGTTTCATTTGATCAAATAAATACAATAATAAAAAATAATAAAAGCGATGCATAATAAATGTACATTATAAAAAGCACATTTCAAAATATTCATGTAATAGTTTAACTAATGAATGTGTTGAATTTGATAAAGAGATTTCAGTTGTCATTTTTAATAGATTTCAAAGCTCGCGTCAAACAAAAAAAAAAACTGTAAAGATAAAATGGGGATATTTTATTGCATCAGTTCACGGGTTCTATACTCATATTTCTAATATTCTAAGACAAATTTCAATGTCAAACAAAAAACTTTTCGTTACACTTTATTCTACAAAAATCAGGAAACATAAGTCAAACCATGGAAAGTAGCAAACCATCAGATCGAATTGTAATCAAATATAGCTCGAATTTTAATCGGTTGATGATGCATTTGATTAATTTATTATTTTCAGCCAAATCCATATTTACGTACATATCACGTAATGGAAAAAGACATAATATTATTTTGTTTAATACTAATATCTATGCTATACTATTAATCAATATCTGCTAGGGGGTCGTGGTAGCTCAGTGGTCATAGCACCGAACTCCAGACTGAACAGCTTCGAGTTCGATGCTCGGCATCACCAAAGACCCACCGAACGCATGCAGTGTTCGCGCTCGTTAAATAAATGGTCCTGAAAGTCCTGTAGTCGGTCATAACAGTTACCATGAGTATCGATCTCTGGAGAAACTTTCCCAACCCTTCAGAGACATGTGGAAATTGAGGAGGAGGCGATGTTTGGTGCTGCCATTTATTGGGGCTCTGCCGAATATTCTCTAATGCAGACGTCTGATTTCCAACCCCCTGGGTGCAGTCCAGTGGACGCTCTAGCACCTCTTTTACCCTTCGGGCGCTCGTCAACAACAACAACAATTAATTTCTATTATCCCGACTCGGTACTGATGTCCATGGTTTTTGCTAGTACTACTAAATTTCATTTTGGTGGTCGAAATTAAATTATCTTTTCCCTTCTCAACTCAAATATGACCACATTTTACATTTATTTCACATTTATTGTTAGTTCATTTATAATGTTTCCCGGAGATATTTTCCTCAAAACTTGCATTAGACGATTAATAATAATAGCATTTATTTGATCATTCGTCATAGTCTTCATTCATAAAATTATTATTTAAGACCACACTTGTCTTATACATATAATACGAAGAAGTTCATAAGTTGAAATAAAACAAAATGAATTTGGCTAAATATCTTTTTTAAATTATAGATTTTACTTTCTTATTTTTAATATTTCACAGGAAAAAAATATCCATGCAAACGTTAAAATAAAGGAGTGAAGAAAAGTATACAGCAGATCAGTATACTGTTGAATAAAACATATTTTTTTATATAAAGAATTGCAGGGGTCGCAGCGTCCCTAAAATTTTCACACTTTCTTACCACAATTTTAAAACGATAATATTTATTGTAGAATTTCATAGTAGATGCTAAAGGAATCTGAGACGAAGATTTTTGATTTAAAATACTGGTAGGGAAGTGCGAAAATTTTAGGGACGCTGCGACCCCTGGAATTGTATATGCATTGCTTCATTGCTTCTTGAGTACAATAATTTTAATCTTAATTGCTTTCCTAATATTTAAAACTGAAAAGGATATTATCAGGCATTCTTCAAGTGACACTATTTTCAAAGTAAGAGGATAAAATAAATTTCCAGTGCGTAATTTTCTTAACTGAGACGTACAATCAGCCTAACATATGCTATATAAATATTAACACTCATGAATACAAAATTGGAAATTTGATTTTTTTGATTTTTAAATAATGTCATACAAACATTATCGTAATTGAACAATTTGATGCGAAAATGCAAAAAATGCTTTCGATATTGCATTGCACAAGTCATACTTCTTACTGTCTCGTCTATTCTTTTCCCAACTTCCGTGTTTCGTTTTCAGCAACTTTCAAAATAAATTTAATAGAAAAACTTAACCGAAGAATTTACGTAATGGAAAATTCGCACCTTACTTTTTAAAAGAGATATTAGTGATTGCTACATAACTACAAGTTCTTTCGTAATTGGATTTTATATTCTGACAATGTCTATAATTAGCTAAAACAAAGAAAAAAAAGTTTTTCAGAATTTTGAAAAGCATACAGATTTTATCATTTTAAACGTTTAAAAATAATTTTAAAGAAAAGAAAACAAACTGATCATGCTAAACATTTAAAAATAATTTTAAAGAAAAGGAAACATACTGAAATGCTGAACATTTTTTATGTATTCCAGGAGTTTAGATTTAAGGAAAAAATAGTTTTGGAAAAAGAAAATAATTTTCTTTTAAAAAAATAGATTTCGGGGGAAAATATCTATCTTGAAAAGTTTTTATTGTGAGTAAGCTAATACAATTTACTTGTAACAAATTTATTTACTATACGTAGCGAGTGAATTAGGAAATGATAAATAAGTTTTATAAATGAAATGCCAAGAAATTTGTATATTTCAATTAAAAACAATTAAGTTTAGAATTTATCATAAACAAAACAAATTAAATATTTCATTGGTATAAAAAAACATTAAAATATGAACCGACAAATATCGCAGTACATAAATATTGCACTTTAAAATATCATATTTTTTTTAACTTTCAGACTTTTCTAAATTTTAAAATAAAGCAATTTTAAATAATGAGTCCTAAAAAATAAACTTCCTTGAAGAATGAAAAGTTTGCTTTTAATATTTTATTTATAATGATTTATATAGCTATACATCATTTTTAATTTCTTCTATCTAAAATCTGCAAGAAAGTAAAAAAAAAAAAAATAAATAAATAAATAATAATAATAATAAAATAAAAAAAAATACATGAAAAATAATAGAAAGAAATTCTAGTCCTGATTCGTAATTCGTTTAAATTAAATGCGTACATTTTGAATAAAAGTTATAAGTTTTGAGATTCATGTTAGGTAATATGACTAATACAGAAATGCGGCATATCAGGGAATTGTGCAGGGAAAATATGAGTATTTCCTGATAAAAATATTTACCTAAATAAGGTGCTTAAGTAAGCTAGTTTTTCTATAAGAAAATACCGTTATTTTGCCTAAAAATTTCCTTGTTTTCGCTACTCAGTAATACTAATTTTGACTAATAAAATACTAATAAAATAATTTTGACTAATTAACCTAATTAAGATTTTACAGCTGTCAAAGAAATCAACGGTCGATATTTTAAGCTAATGCTATAACTTGGACTTTAAAAAAAATGTCATTTTTTATGTTGTATTTTTGAAATATGATAAATAAATAGAAAAGACAGTGAAAAATTATCAAGTCACAATCTAGTTCTTATTCAAACAAATGGGCACAAAATTTAATAAAGCGTTATGAACGTTTATCATTCCGGTTTCGTTTTATAAATCATCTTCAGTTACAAGGTTAGAGAATAAAATAGATTGACAAAGGGGAAGGTCCACCAGCACTCTCACTAGTTCACAACTGAAACTGGAGTTCAGTGAGAACTCAAATTTCCCTCGCTAATGTTAAACCTATAGATGTGGAGAGTATTTATATTTCTTACTCTTTAGGAAATTAATATTTTAATTTACTTTCCTGTGTACTGTTCTTAAATTACATCTTTGTATTTTAGTTGTCAAAAAATTTATAAAATATGCACTTAATTTTATTTTAAGTATTAAATTTTTATTCAGTTTCGCTAAGACTTAAAGCAATACAATTATAAATTAAGTACGCATTTAAAAAATATTTTGGAAACTAAAAGAAAGGAGACATCCTTTAAGAACAGTACAAGAAAAGAAATTAAAATATCAAGTCCCTAAGGAAATGTTATAAAAGTAATTATATATTACATGCTGTAGGTTTATCATTAGCGAGTAGAATTTGAGATTTCACTAAAAATAGTATTAAATAAGCATTTCCGAAGACTTCTTAACAAAAAAATCTAACGCTTTTTTTCTTGTTAAAATTTTCTAAAACACAAGCTCTGCAATATCTGCAAAATGACCCGAGGAGGAAATTGATTAAATAAATTTTAATTGCTGTCAGTCATTTTCGTAGCACGTTTATTTTGTTTTCTTTAAAATAAAATTAATAACAAATATAATTCTACAAGTGGTATAAAGCACATTTTATTATAAAATCATATTTTTTAAGCTGCAATTTAATACATTTGAATAAAATGTATATTTCCCCTGGTAGGCTGAAATAATATATTATCATTTATTAGCCACAATGTAACAAAAATCTTCAATATGTTTTTTTTAGAATCACAAAACCACGCATTTCCTGTGTCTAACTTAGTTATAAAAAATCATGATATGTCTTGTAGTTTTTTATTGATTATAATTAAAAATTATAATAGAATGAAACTTGATCTGTCCATGAGTCATTTCTACCTTTATCTATTAAATACATTTATTTAGAAATTTTTTTTCTATTACACGTACAAAAACATCAATAATTTATTTTATTTGTTAAGGCAATAAACTTTTGCTATTCCAGTATTTCACATAATAATACACTATCCTTTCTTATCTATAATGTAAAAAATCTTACACATGTTTTTTTTTAGAATCATAAAACCCGGCATTTTTAAAATTTTCAATTTTCTGTGTCTAACTTAGTCATAAAAAGAAAATCATGATATTTCTTGTAGTTTTTGCTTGATCACAATGAAAAAACATAACCGAATGAAACTTTATCTGTTCATGATTCATCTTTACCTTTATCTATTAAATACGTTTATTTTAAAAAAAAATTAATTTTTTATTACCCGTACAAAAATCCCAATAATTTGTTTTATCTGTTAAGATGATAAACTTTTGATGTTCCAGTATTTTACAACTCTCTCTTAGATCCACCTGTAGTTGCATTTGATATTTAACATCATAATTAAACAAGATAATATTTAGACTTGAAAAAAATATTTATGCGTTTCTTTTTCGTAAAAGGTTTCAATTTTACTTTTTTAAACACGTATGAATTTGTATTAATTTTATTGGATAATAGGTATTATTCTATTAGATTGCACTTTTTTTCAATATTAGGTCTCATTTTTTTCTTTATACGTTAGAGGAAAGTAAAATTAAGCATGATTCTAAACTAAATTAAATTCTACAAAATAAAACTTCATTACATACAGTAAAGAAACAGTAAAGAATTATTATTTTTCCCGTAAAAATGTCTCGAATAAATAATAATTTGTGAGGTTTACATTTCCCCCTAGGAAAGACTAGACATTTGACAAATTTTCCTAGAGCAAAAACATAGACGTTAAAAAAAATTCTTTTAAATCTTACTGAAACCTTGTCACAATACGGGGACAAAATTAAACAATATTATTAAAATATTAGTGGAAATATATAACCATTAATATTTAGAAAAAAGGAAAAAAATAAAAAGAGGTCTTGAAACATTTACCAAATGTTATTGAAATGCAGATATAAAAAGGCTACATTTCATTGTCTAAATACACATGCTATCGTAATATTTAAAAAATATATTGGAAATAATTGCAATAAATATTCAACATTTTCTTTGAATTATGTTAGAGGATATCTAACAACTTTTGTCAATATTGTCTTAGAAGTAACGATTTCAGGGAGGATGTTTTCAAGAAAAAGTGATGTGACATATTAACCCTTTAAGACCCAGCTCGCACGATCGTGCGGGTTAGACATACATTTAAATTTTTGCTTCTGAAACAGTCGTATGTAATATAAACCCAAATTGAACGATTGTTCCGATTAGCAGAAAGAGTAAAGTATCTTTTTTTATCAACAGATTGCGGTAGTAGTTCATGTTTTACTTTCAGGTGGCATGTCTAGCATTGTTTACAAATACAACGGATATAGCTCATCATTTTATCTGTCGTAAAAAGGTAATTATCAACATATTTTTAATTGCTTAGATAAATATTTTTGCTTTAATGTCTAAATAAGTATAATATAATAAAAAACATTAATTATAGACTATTTATTTTGCTCTTAGGACTCAAGATTTCGTCACCCGCACGATCGTGCAACTTGGGCGTTACGTTAGTCAGTGCTACAGTAAAGGTAAGTGTTTTTCAATGTTCATTTTGATTTCTGTTTCAACAATTTTGATGACAGCCAAAATAAAACGAAGTATGCTGTTACATAATTAATACTATATTATTTTCTTGGGTGTTGTCATAGATAACCCCCCTTTTTTTAATAATTTTTACTTTTTTCTTTTTAATTAATAAATTTTTAGAATACTTTTTCTAATTTTTTCTGCAGTACTTTGTTAACTTTTAATAAAGCAAAATAAAATATTTTTTCAGATGTCTAAGCGGAAAAGAATTCTCACTCAAGAAGAAATATTTTAATTGATGAATAAATCAGATTCTGAGTTTAGTGATCTCTCGGATGATGACGATGTTACGGACAAAACATTTGAAGCAGATTTATTAGAAAGACAGTCAAGTTCAGATGAGCTCGATGAAGAAAAAATGACAATTTTGGATCATTCTTCTTCTTCAAAGTCTCCTGAATTCATCTTCCAAAGTTCTACCTCCAAGGCGTTTTCGGAAAATACTAAAAGAATGAAAAAAGAAAAAAAGGAATACAAATGGACTGTTAAAAAGTGCATTTCTGTACCTTATCCTGGAACATTAGATTTCACGCAACTGCAAGTATATTTTTCATTTCTTAAATTGTAACAAAAAAAAGTTATAGACTTATAGAAGAAATTAAATCGATATAATAAATAAAAACTTTAAAAATATAACAAACATTTTTAAATTAATTAAAATATTTTTTTAAGTCGATGAATACTTCTCCAATATTATTTTTTTCCTTCTTTTTTAGGCTTTAGAGCGAACCATTTCCCATGTGTTGATGACATTTCAAGTCTTCGCAAGTGCAGGTTTGAAAACTGCGAAAAAAGTTCAAAAACACGTTGCGAAAAATGCAACGTTTATTTGTGTATGTCAAAAAAAAGAAAAAAAAATATTTTAAAGATTTTTACTGTAAAAAAGAAACGAATCCATAAAATAACAAATAATACATCAATAATTACCATATTTGTAATTTTTTTTTGGTTCAGTTTCTCTCTTCTATCAATTTAGAGCCAGAAAATGTGTAAATCTTAACATGTAATAAGTAATGATTTCAGAGGAAATGCCCAACCCGCACAATCGTGCTGGTGCGGCTTTCACAGAAAAAGCCCAACCCGCACATTCGTGCGGGTACTCTTCACGCACTAGGGGGTCGAGAAAATTTTTTTAATTATTTTTTTAGGTATCATTAGGGTTAGTATAGAGTTAATAACTAGTTGAATATAATATTTAATGATGAAAATGTTTCGGGTCTTAAAGGGTTAAGTGCGTTCCTGAAATGATTCCATAGCTATTGCGATCGACCACATGGAATCGAACCCGTTTTCCAGGCTTTCATATCAGCACCTGTCATGCTAGCGACTGATCTTAACTTAGATTAACTTAGGTTAAATTTGAAATATTTCTAACTTAAGTTACAGATAAAACAGTGGTTTAGAGCTATTGTTTTTTACAGAGGTTTCATTGTTGAAAATTTTGTGAGGTTTGCAGTTTTCCAATGGCAGTTATTTTGAGCATTACAATTCTAGTGTTTTTATTCAATGATTTGTTTGTTGCAGCTCTTAAAATGTACTCACCTTTGATCTGTGTGTTCGAAGACTACTCTCCGAAGCAAAGCCTTTACCGCATATATTGCAGTGAAAAGGCCTGTTTTTGGCACGTTCCATCTGACTGTCATGGTTCCGTAAGTGTTGTTGTAGGTTTGACAACTGGATAAACGCCCGACCGCATTCAGGAAGATGGCATTTATACGGTCTTTCACCTGAAAGAAAATGGAATAAACAGTCGTAAAATTGCTAATTAGCTAATATATATCACAGGTTATGTTTGCACTAGCTAAAGAAAAAATGTAGAGGTTTTGAGAAAAATACGATGCATATTAATTAATACAGGGATCAAGTGAGATCTATAGCCTTACTAGACACTTCTTCCGAAGTACTAGTCCGTATATTTCAATAGAAATAGGTACTTAAACATTCATGTATAGAAGTGCATTAAGCCTTCTTCATATACATTATATCTCAGTCAGCGATACGAACCTCAGCAATAAGATGACTCAAATTTAAAGGTAGGTGTGTAAAAGCACTAATTGTCATAATTATAAAGAAAGCAGACATTTTATCATAAGTGTTCAGTGTAAAAAAGGAATGAAGTCTACATCATTTATATTAATTAAATTCAAAGTTGCAAATTTTATTCATAGTTTCTATTATGTGATACATGTTTAGATTATTTTTCTTTATGATAAATCAAAACAACATGCAAAATTGAATTCCGAAGTGTGTGCAAAGTTGTAAAGATGATTCAGTATTTCATAATTAATGGAAATCATTCTCAAAATGAATATTTTGTTGAGCTATTCTTCTTGGCAATATAATGTGTCATTTTATTTAGCGTACTCTCAGCAATTTTTATCAATTATATAGGAAACAGGTAATTCTATGAAGCCACAATATGCTGCGTGAATATTGTAATCGAAGAATAATTTTGCCAATTATTTATGCTATTCCTATCCCCACTTACTCTTTACAGTGCTAGGACATAGAACATCTGTTGGGTGCATCGAGAATTTCAAAGTGCGTGCAAATTTATAAGGACTATTCAGTTTTTTATAATTAATAGAAGTCATTCTAAAATTCCATATTTTGTTAAGCCATTCTTTCTGGCAATATATCACCTCATTTTACGTATCATATTTTCAGTATGTTTCCTCACTTATTTAGAAAATTATTTGATTTCACATAGTTAAAACATTCTATGTGAATTCAGCAATAGAAAATTATTTTTGTTATTTGTTCACACTGTTCTTACAGAACATAAACTTTACAATGCTATGACATGGGAAATTTCATAGCCGTATCTAAAATTGCATCTCAAAACGTGCGTAACATTCCTGAAATTTTGAGGTAGATATTTTTAAACACTAATTGTCATAATTATAAAGAAAGCAGACATTATATCGCATGTATTCAATGAAAAAAATTAAATTAAATTTACAACATTTATATTAATTAAATTTAAAGCTACAGATTTTATTCATAGTTTCTATTATGTAATACATTTTTAGATTACTTTTGTTTATCGTAAATCAAAACAACATGCAAGACTGAATTCCAAAATTCGTGAAAAGTTGTAAGGACGATTCAAATATTGATAATTATTGAAAATCATTCTCAAAATGAACATTTTGTTGAACCATTCTTTTTGGCAATATATTCATTTTCTGATAATTAATGGAAATTATTGCCAGAATTCATATTTTGTTAAGCCATTCTTCTTGGCAAAATGTTCACTTAAAAATTCTTTTTAATGGGAATTATTCTCAGAATTCAGAATTTGTTGCGGTATTCTTCATTACGGTGTATTCAGTTTTCGATAATTAATGGGAAATATTCGTTGCCTGCATATTTTGTTCAGCTATTCTTCTGGGAAATGTATTGAAACATTTTATTTAGATTATACTTAAAAAGCTGTCATAATATTTAGGAAATATTCAATTTCATATATGCAAAATAATTTGCGTACGTTATGAAATTAATACATATATTTGTCAATTATTTATGCTATTCGTATATAACGTAACGCATTATGTCTAGACTGTACAAAATTACTTTTCTTTTTGGAATTTTTTTCCTTTTCTTCAAATCATATTCTTGCAACATTAATGAAATTAGCACAGTATAAAACAACCATTACATTAGAAATTATTTTTTTAAAATTTGAACGCAACTCAAATTATCTTAAATCTAGATACAGTTTTTGAATGTGCATTTTCAGGGACAGAAACTACATTTCACTGCATCAAAGATAAACTTTTGCTCATCTTTTACCTTTTACTTTTTAATACCACGCCACTATCAATTACAAGAATTGTATTCTTAATATTAAAGCACTTCTAATTAGAAAATAAGTTATTTTTCAATTCAGAGTGTTCTTTATTCACTTCAACCCAACCACTCTTTGCATCATCTGATTTCTCCTTTTCAATGTTGGTTGACTTGCTTTGTGCTATAACGTTTATTCTCAATAAAGAGAACTATTGAATTCAAAGCACGCTGATTTTAAAGAAATAAAATTTGCACGTCGCACTGTTTTTACTTTAGAATTTTCATTCAAAAAATTTTCAGCTGTGATTATTTTACTTTCTGCTCCCTTTTTTACTAAGCCGCCTACTCCTGTATTTTTTACGTTAGATTTCTGAATCGTTTAAAAGCATTAACAATAGTTTTAATTCATCTATCCGATTTAACAAAATTCAGTAAAATTGCATATCAACTTTCATTAAGTTTTTTCCTTTAAATATTTTAAAATTTCACATAAGAAATACATGAGAGAGATAAAAATAATTTAAGATAGCAGATATTAAAATACATCGAATTAAGGTAAAATATTCTCGAAAAATAAATACGATACAAAAAAGTTAAGCTTTTCCAGGCTTGTTTTAAACTGAGATTTACTTAATATACAATACTTTATAAAGTTTTTTTCTAGAGATTGAAAAATATTGAATTAAATGTTTGCATACAATTTGTATGACATTCAATGATAATTTTTGAACTGAAATTTTACACGGATTTTGCTGACGAAATGCTACTGTCAAGGTGCTTACAATCTTCGCAATTATGCTTTAGCACTTTTTTTAAATAAAAATCTCGGGCGTTAAACTAATTAATTGTTCTATGCATATTAACGGGTAACTTTCCATTTTTTCTTTGTTACCTGATATTAATGAAAAATTGTAATAATTCTTACAACTTTTTAAATGTACAAGTTTTATTTTTTATTCAGTACATGCTATAATAAACAGAGATAAATATATGATAAGAATTTTAATAACGAAAAATCTTCGCACCCAATAAATTAAAATCTACCAGATGAAAAATGTTTTACATATGAGGCATGCAGAAGTCAATCCGACTTAACCTCATTTTTTTAGAAATTCAAATGACAAGATTATGCTAAAGTTTTTATGAATATCTATACACTGCATTTGAATTACCCTTCATTATGAAACAATTAATGAGAATAATCATAATATACAGAAAATAATGGAAGTTTTTTCATATATAAATAAATTTAAATGTTTAAAATGAGCATTCTTATTTGTGGGAGTTAATCGGATTGATTTCTGAATGCCTCATGCTACAGTTTCAGTCTTAAGTGCTTCAGAAAAAGCATTTACATTAGTTTTGTTTCTAGATTTATTCTGAGTATCTTATAACTTGCATTTTATTAGTTATCTTCTTCACACCTAAGACCTTCAAATAATGGCAAAGTGCAAAGAGAGTTAAATTACATTAAATAAATATTTATCTCAGTTTTTAGTATGTTTACAACTAAACATAAATTATTATGCTACAGTGTCTTGGAAAGCTAATTAAGGTATGTTGCTGCAGTTCTTTCCGATAAGTTCACTTTTACAAACAAGAGTGCTCTTTTGTTTGCCTGAGTCTGTCTGCATTGGTCAAAAAATTATCAATAATAAACGCGTGAGTTAGAATGACAAGGTTGCATAAAGAATAAATTGTTTATCTTTATTTCACTGTTAATATGCTCAGTAACATTTTTCAAGTATCTACACTGTAAAAAAAAAAGATCAAATGTTTCTTATTGGAGCTTTCCAAGTTTTTATTCTCTAAGTTTGTGAAAATATAACATAACCCTTTTCGAGTTATCCGTAATTCTGAGAAGCTTTCCTTTATCTTCAGAAGCCTCTAAATCTAATAAATTTCCGACCAAAACTTTTTTGGATGTTCGTAATTTTCATACACGTTTCCAAATAGTTTTTTTACAATTAGTTTTTTCAATCCGAAACATATCAGTTTTTCAAATGTTATTCTTTCTTAGGTAAACATTTCATGTTCATCAAAAATGATAAATTAGCAGAATTAATTTGAACACTAAAATTGATATAATAAATAGTAACACTAAAATCAATAGTACTTTATTACTTTTGCTGCTATAAATTTTGTTACGAAGTTCGAAATGTTTTCCTGAGAACTGATAACATAAAAAAAAGGGTATTCCGGTCTTATTAATACACTGTCAAACTATTAGGAAATGCTTTTGAAAATTACAGCCAGAAAAAAGAACTTAAAAGAGGTTAAATCATAATTTTATAAACGTTAAAAAAACTAAGAAATTGATTAAGAAATATTTCCCTTCTTTTTTTGCGTAATACCGAAAAATTTTTGATGTGACGAAAAATTAGTGCCAATTTGGTGCGATGGCTCACATATGAATCTAGATAAAATACAATTAAAGTAAATTCAGCAAGTTTTTTGTGATGATCATCTATGAATCCAAACAAATATACTTCTTGTGATCTCATGTAATTTCTAAATGTACTTGTGACAATCATCCAAGCTGAAAATTTTGATGGTTATACATCTGTTGAAACAATTATAGATATCTGAAATTTCATCAGCATGAAGATGTATTAAATATTTATAATGATTCTCATGTTGATTTGAAAGATTAGGAATGAAAGTGATGTGTAATTATTAAAGTTTCATTGCATTTAAACTATTGAACCAAAGTTTTAGTTATATAGTAAATTGCAGTATATAGTAACAGTATGTAGTAATAGTTCATGTAAATTATAGCCAAATATCCAGATTATATGAAATCATACAATGTTGTAAAAAAGCCAAGAATAGCATTTTATTACTATTTCTACTACAAATAATAATAATTAATGGTAAATATATTGACTTCATTAAGAGAAAATGAATTAAAAAAATGAAGCTCATGTGTTATCAAGAACGACAGGTGTAAACAGTAACAGTGAAGGAGTCATAAAAAGATAAAACAATCGAGACAGAATCAATTTACAGGTTCACATGATATCTACCAAAAGTCTAATTGTAGCTATACTGCTCCCCACGTGATTTAAAGAAATTTTTCATCTTGGTAAAATAGATCAAAACGATGAAATGAGAAAGAATTCATGAGGTTTGGTTTTTATTGATTTAACGGAGGAAAATTAAGCTATTCTTTTAAACTGTTAAGACGTATTCTTGTTAAATGCTGACGGGAAAATCTTCATAATGGACTCTGAGCTCATAAAATCGTGGGAAAATTTCCAATGACGTTTGAAGATAAAAATGAAATTTCTTTACGTTTTGATGGTTGTTGAAACAATCAATTAATAGGATATTATGAAGCGTGTTAATGTGCATTGGAGCATAGCTGAAACGGCGCTATGATAAACACGACCCTGATCTATTGATCTCAGCCATTATTCGAGAGTTTTTGTAAAGGAACAAAGTATCACAGAGTTAAGCCCTTGACGTAGGAGTTTGCTCCAACGAGTCGATCTCAATTTTAAAATGCCGAGTTTTTGTAGCCGGAACTGTTTGTGCAGGATTCATCCCTTTGCAAACATCCCCTTTCGTCGAACACCCCGTGCTTTCCCAGCGCTCTGGTTAGTTACTTGCAGAAGATTTTATTGCAAGGGGGTCGGGAGACTTAAGCCCAGGTAAAACCGATAGAAAAGAGTTGAATATCACTGGACTTGGTTAATTGGAGAGTATTAACTTATAAGGGATAAGCAAACACGCTTTCATTGTTGGTATGGTTGCCTTGGAAACATGCTTTGCTCAGAGAAAATGCTAGCATGCAACAGCTGCACCCCCCTACAGTACGGGGAAAGCAGAAGTAAGAGCATGGAGAAAAGAGCCTAGCCAAGGATTTTTGGAGAGCTACCGATAGAACTAATTAGTGGATAATGGAGATTTGTATTCTCTCACCCATCTCCTTTCGGGAACTCTCCCCCCTCCACTCTGTAATTACAAACCTGCAAGGATCAGGAGTAATTAACAGGGGAATTAAAGAGTACGGACAAACATCGTCGAGTCTTTTCGTCGTCGTTGTCTTTGAACTGCCGCTTTTCATCCTCTTTCTTCTAGCCACCAGACGATGGGTTTTCTATGGAATAAGTCTCTTTATCGTTCTCTCTCTCTCTCCTACTCGCTTTAATTAAAACAGAAAAATTCAGGAAGTGCCGAGCTAATCTATGAAAGAATAATAGATGTTGTCCTAAGGGAAGGGCTGCAGATACAATCGCTCTTCTACCTGCTTGAAAAAAGAGGATCTATATATATATACATATATCGAAGGCAGGTCTACCTTTTCCGAAGGATAAACACTACTTTCGCTGATAAGACTCCTATTTTTGTTCGGTGGCGCTTGACGGCTTTTAAATGATGGTGTTTTCCTTACGATTCAGGCTTGCATTAAATAGTCGACAGCAAAAACTCAAATATCCTTTGGCTGCAGCCGCCATTCAAAAGTCGGGGCTGCTTCCTCACTCGTACGGCCTTTGCTCATTTTCCTTACATGAGGATTCCGCTCCAATAATGCAAGCATGATTAAAGACACAATATTACCTTAACGAAGATAATTTATTTAATTAAATGTATAGTGAACGGAGCTGGATATGGCTGCTAATCTTTCCATATATGGCTATATGGAAAAAAAAAAAAAACATGAAATATGAATCAAAAGTTTTTTATTTAACTGGAAAGTTTTTTTACTGGTAATTAAGCGATGTTTTTTTCGTTTTTAAATGATTTTTTAATTGGATTATTTGTTATTCAAGAACAAGCATTTTTTAAGTCTACAAATTTGAGCTAAATGGTGGGGCAAAATAAATTAAATGTAACTTTACTTTCTCTCTTTACATTGCATCTTTGTACTTAAAAAAATCAGTTAATCACAAAAGTCAGACAAAAAATGTAAGCAGGCGTGAATTGTAAGTTATTAAATTGAATAAGTCATTTATTCTTCAATAAATTGTTAGGCATTTCTCGATGCGTTCTGAAAATTGATAACAAAATACATAAACGATTTTGGACATTTTGCAGATTATCATCAAAGAATGATGCATTCTTATTCTCGTTTTTTTTTAATTGTTTTTTATAACAATCTCAGATACAAAAATAAATTTTATTTTACATTTTAAACTTTATCAAATAAAATGCATTTTTTAAATCACTGCGGATTATACAGTGATAAAAAAGCTTGCATTTTTTAAACTAAAATTTAAAAAGTAAAATGAAGTATTTATTTTGTATCTGAGATTATTTCTAATGCTAGTAAAAACGCACATATTACATAAAAAAGAGAGATTGATAAATAGATAGATAATCAAAAAATATCTAATATTATCGCATTTTAATGTATTTTAATTTTGTGATGTTAAAACAAGATTGTCATATCTTTTTTTTAATAACTTAATTACTTTCGTGAATGACTTTTATAAGCAATTCAGCATATATATAAATATAAATATGTTAGTCTATCTATCCGTTGTCCACTCGATATAGTTTGTCCGATGACCTTGAAAGGTTTCGCGATGCTGCGAAGAAAGAAGGCTGCTAAAACGAAAAATAATTAAAAAGTCGATAATTGTGATTGTTAATTTTATTAATCAATAATGTCATCTAAACTTGAATTACCCATCGGTCTAGTTATACTTCCACCATCTGCCTACTTATCTTCAGACTAACTATCTATCAGTAGTAGGTAATATCTCCTATTCATTTATTATATGTTTATTTTTTTATTCTTTAAACGCAATTTTTCAATGTGAAAAAAAAATAATGTTACAATGTTAATTGTGATCCATCTGCATTAATAATTTTTCAGGCTCCTTTCGTGAAGTTTAGTATAACAACATGTCTTGCTACCCTTAAACAAATGTTTTTAGTATTTTAATTAAACGAACATTTAATAAAGATTTTCTTTTTCTAATTTTTAGTTATGTTAAACTATAATTAATACAGAATCCACTAAAATGTAGAATGTAAGATTTTTTTTTTTGAACATCTGCTTAAAGCAATAGAATTTAGGCATTTTTATTCTCCGAGGAATTGACATTTATTGTTAAAGCATTGAGAAAATCAATTTTACCTCGTTGCATCTGCCGTGAATTTCCAAGTACAATAAGAAAAAAAAATATTCAAATACATTTGTAAATGTCCATTTGTAAATAATCATGAACTCTTAATGTTTCTTAAAAACTCTTTTACGTAAAAAAATCCAATATTGATAATCCAAATTGCGTTTGAATAACCGCAAGTATTGCTCATTTTAGTTCTTTGAACTGATTTTGCGATATCACAAGCAAAATTCAAATAATTTAATTTTGACTAAGTATTGATTAAAAATGCATCCATACATATACTTCCATATCATATGCTTCCAAAATGACTGGATTATTCTAAATTTTATATTATTGTATTTCGAATATTTTTATATTAAATATATATTCGTTAAGTATCAATTTATTTCTCAAAATTTATTTTTTTAGAAATGCACTGCAGCAAAAGATGCATTTATAATGGTTGCCATAAAAAAAAATCATTTTTTAAATATACTCGTCATTTTTAGCACACTCGGTATATTATAAAAATTGTTGATTACTGAATTGAAATAATAAGTAATGTACTTTTTCAAAGCATAATACAAAAATAATAAAAAATGTAAATTTATGCAACCTAACAACCGAACGTATCCTATTTAGCATATCAAGTAATTGATATAGAATAATATGTATTTACTAAACACACTTTCAAAATATAGAAATACTCTTGCTCCAGGACTACACTTTGTACCAATTTTTTTATTTTATTGACACCACTTTTTAAAAAGAAAATATATTTACATGTAACTCACAAACATGAGTGGAAGATTTGTAACACAATTTATTATTATTATTATTTTTTAATTAGTGGTGCCAATAAAATTCTGCGTCAGTGGGAGTCCTGATTCAATATTTCTAAGATATTTTGACCGTGAATTTAAATACAAAATAAAATAGTCATAATGTGATTGTCATTTGACAGGTTTGATTCAATATTAATTTAGAGGGGATTCCATATGTCAGAAAATAACAAAAAAATTTACAAAGATCTAATATTTCATAAAACATTTTTTTCTCCTTATATTACCGGCTTAAATAAATATAAAATGGATTAGAACAAAGTAGTATTCTGAATCCTCTTCTAGATTTGCCAATATAGTATGCATCTAAACATCAATATTAAAAATAAACTTCGTGATAGTAAAATGAAATATTTCTGAATTGGTAAAGCAGATGTTATATTTGAAGTTTATATTGGAAGGACAATAAAAAATAAGCAATAAAAAAGCCAGGTACCATAACCTAGTATCAGAGTGTTAAATTCATGCGTGAACAATTTATTTGATAGATGATAAGAATAATTTTTAAATATTAAAAAAGATTCCCCATGTCAAATGTTACATAACAATTTTGAAATTTTACAAAAAATCCAAATTAATTTACTCTTAAAAAATGTATAAACAAATCCATTTAATCAAGAATTCCTTAATTAAGGAGTATTATTTAAGAGCCAAATATTTTATATATCTAGATTGATTAAAGTTAATAGTTCTAGGAAAGAAAAATTAATTAAGAATAGAAATAAACTGACAAAAAAATCATTATAGATTTTTAAATTAAATTTGTAGCATTTAGAAGAAAAATGTTTCTTAAATGATATATTTCTAAATCTATTTTACAGTTTGCAAATTTTCAATATAAAATATGTAATGTTCAGTAGTATTTTGTAATTTTTAACTAAATTTATAATTTATATTTCATTTTCTGCTAAATTAACTCTTTTTCAAGAGAAATAAATGAGTTCCTATTAAGTTCTTTGTTCTTCAAAATGTCAGCGGAGAAGGAATTCCGACATAAATTAAATCACTCTCTAGACAATAGATGGCAGCATCATTTGTCAATAATTCGGAATAATGGAAAAATTGAATATTCCAAGAAGAAAAAATACCTTATAATATTAAAACTTTGTTTTTGTTTGTTTCCTTTCATTATTATTTATTTTAATACAGCAAAATTCAATATTTATGAAAGTATTGTATAGTTCTCTCCTTCTTAAAATTTTTTATGAATTCTTAGAATAAAACTAAATTTACATTAAAAAGAACAATTTATAAAATACTGTATCCATTTTCATTAGTTATATGTTAATTTTTAATACATATAATTTACAGCAAATGCATTTAAAGGGAGTTAAGAAGATATTCACTACTGTGTGTAACTCGATTTAAGAGACACTTTAGAAAATGACATAAATTAATTAAATTAAAAATTTCCCCTTGATTAATTGCTTCACGACTTTATTTTAAAAGCATTTTAATAAAACAGTCTCGGGAAACTTGTTCGGAGCTCAGTTGAAGTTATTTGTATATTTATAATTGATTAATTGAGTTCAATTCTTGAATATGTTCCATTAGCTGGAGCTACAGCATTGATGATTTTAATAGACGAGGGTGAAGTTTACATATTGGTCAAAATAATTAATGAAGTTGGTCTTAATTTCCGATCTTCAAAAATTTAAAACAGTTCCAAATTATTTTATTTCGATTGGATGAAAGACGTTGTGTAATCATTATTGAAGATATGAAATGCAAAGGATATGTCGGTGTTTCTGTTTCTCCGAAACTTTATGTATAAAATTTTTATTTTATTCATGTGGAGCTCATATAATCACACCCAATATTAATTCTTAAAAATAAGTTTTTCGGTTCACGTGAAATGTAAGGAGAAATGACAAATGACTTCGGCAAATAACAGAAATATGTTGTTGCAAGTTGCTATTTCTTTATTAAATAATTCTAGTTCATTCTGAATATCTATTAAATTACGAAATCAGTTAAATCTGTTATTTCAAGATGCGATTAACATGATTTATTTTAAGCTCATGAAGAATACGAACAACGAAATGCCACTTATTTATTTATTTATTTATTTATTTATTTTTTACAAAAAGGTTATTTTACAAGATTCGTACACACAAAATACTTTTTAGATTGCGTTTGATATTCACTCAGAAATCACCATTTGTAAAGTTTATTTCTTAAAACAAAATAGTCAAAGATTACTCGAAATTAAACATAATAAATAACTAAATGCATAAATGAGTTAAGAATCGTATTTATGACGGGTTGTGAGTAATCTAGAGATACATTATACGGCCAAAGATGACCGTCCACTTGCGATTTTTGACATTTCGTTAAAAATCTAGAAAAATACTTGAGGAATTATCCTGAAACCTTAAGTGTGTAAACATAATAGTACAGGTCATATATTTCCGTGAAGAATTTCTCCCGAAACTCCATGAGAAACCGTCAACAAATTGAAAAAGAACGAAAATCTTTTGGATAACCCTGCCAAAACTAATGTAGCAAAAGCATTCAAGTTATAGTTTATGATTAAGTAGTTTATTGTAATAAATTGTTTTCATTTTTATTAAGATAGCATGGATACTCGTAGAGATATTAAGGTTTTTATAAAAAAAAGTCCCAATTTTTTTTCAAGTTTTTTGCTTATTATTTGCAGAATTCTTACAATAAAATTATGTTCTTTTGCAAAAATATCACAAAAAACATTGTACACAATACCCTCTAATCAGAATCACAAAACAATTAAAATTGTATGAAAAATGAGCAGTTTTACTAAATATTTTTTATTGCGCATGCGTCAACGTTATCAAAATTTCATTTGCATATGTTAGCTAAATGTATAGAGCAACTTTTGTGAAAGTCTCAAAAGTATAGCTTGAAAATTCTGAAAGTGTTCGTCGATTGAATAAGCTCAAAATCCGTTATTTCAAAAAAGAAGCAAACTGATGAGGGGTTGTATTCATATCTCCATTGATTAGTGCCAATATATAATACGCAATATGGCACGTACTACTGTATTTTGATACAACCCGTTATTTTTTTTGCTTCATTTTGGAAAAAATGGATTTTGTCTATCTAGTGGGTATAAAAGAACAAGCATTATAAGCGGGCTTGGTAATTTTCGCTGGGTTTTTTTTTGGCTCGCATGGCTCGCTGACTATCACGGAATTTTTTTCAACAGTCGGTGAAATTCAAAAGAAAACAGTGAAAATGAGTAACCACTAATGTTTGGATAATTAAATGGGGTGGCTAATTGCTTGAAGACTGGAAACAGAACAGTGTCAAGTGCAAATTCTTTGCAATGTCCCACCGAAATAAAGCCACTACTATTAATAGCAATTATATCCGCCTTTCTTATATATGACTTAGAATATACGATGTGGTATACCATTTACCAATCGCTGGAAGACATTAGCATCAGTATTGTCTCAGGCCTCAATGCTGGCGGCCATCAGATCTGCCACAGACTTGAACTGTCTATCATTGGCATTTACAGTTCTACTGAGAACACTCCACACATTTTCTTGGGGATTGAGACGAAGGTACAGGGCAGGCCATTATGTCCCCAATTACCAAAAAACTATTCCTAGGAGGATTTTGTAAAAGTTTTGAAGCGTTTTCCTGCTGCTCATCAATATAGTCCACCAATTCTCTCTGAAATAAATTAGTTTTTAAATTCCGGTGTCAATCAATCATTTCAGCATTTTAATAATAGAAGTGTTTTTCCCCTCAAAGGGTTAATTCTCTCTCAAAGTAAATAGATTTCTAGAAATTTTTGGGGCAATTCCCAACATTATTAATAAGCCTCCACCGTGTTGTCTTTTGGAGAAAATTTCCTCTCCTTTCCCCATGTCATACGAATAGAAAGGAAGATAGTTTGAGCCATCAATTTTTTTTTATTATCTGGGAATATAACAAGATGAAAACTGGTCCTTTCAGGTTTCATGATATTTGGCCCCATCGACTCTGCTTTGCTGCAGGATAGCGCTCAACATGGGTAGATGGAAGCTTATTAATGGTGTTTGGAGGCTTCAAATATGGTGATAAACTTAGACTGGCTCTTCCTTCAAACGGCATGTAGGCTACCAATTACCAAGAATTGCTAGAAGCCCATTTATTGCCAACTGAAGAGAGAATTGGTGAGCTAAGATGGGTTTTTCAGCAGGAAAATGACCCCATAACTTTTGCAAAATTCTACTAGGTGTGGTTTTTGGATAACTGGGGACATGTTACGGAATTGCCTGTCCTGTACCTTCATCTCAATCCCCAAGAAAATGCGTGGAGTATTCTCAGTAGAACTTTAAATGCCAATGAAAGGCAGCTCAAGTCTGTGGCAGAACTGAAGGCCGCCATCATTGAGGCCTGGGATAATACTGATGCTAATGTCTTCCAAGGACTGATAAATGGTATGCCACATCATATATTTCGAGTCATTTGTAAGCATGGCGGATATAATTGATATTAATAGTAATGGCTTTATTTCGGCGGGACACTTTTTACCCCCCTTTTTTATGCATTCATTTTTTCGACTTTATACGCTAATTTATTCGTCATTTTTAAACAAATAATTTTCGTACTCCTAGAAAACATTTTTTTCCCCGTTAACTCTTGTCGGAAGTCTGAAAAAGAGGAGAAAATTTAATTTATTTTTTGCACGCATGCGTATGGTTGCATTAATACCAAAGTTCGAATTTATTTTTAAAATTAAAAACCAAAAATTTAATAAATAAAAAATTCTAATTTATTTAAAAACGAAGAAACAAAAATTAAGCTTTCGAATTTAATAAATTAGCCATTTTTTTCATTAATTTAAACTTATTCGCAATTTAAAATGCTCAATTCGAAATGCGCGGTCTCCGGTTCAAAGCCAAGGGATCCACGGACAAACAAGATACGTATCTTTAATTGTTCTTTCTTTTTTTTTTCAGATTGTAGAATTTTTCTGTAGCACAACGGAAAGAAAAGAACGAAAATTTCTTCCATTCTTGACTATATACCGGTAGTAGTGCTTCCATGAATATTTCTTTGTATTGAAGAAAGTATTTCTACGAGTGTAGATCATTTAATTATAAGATTTTAGCAGCTTGATAACAACAGTTGGCCATTAAAAAGTAAATGACATTCCAAATTTTTGGGATGAACATTTGTTTTCACATAGCTCCTCACTTTGCACAACCTCCTTGCTAGATTTGCCTCTAATGCTTTTTCAGTAGTAATATTTTAAACAATTTTCAAGTTGTTTACAAACAAAAGAATATTTGTCAGAGCAATCTCAAACTAAAATACATTTATACATAGAATTGCTCATTATACCAAATGGGAATTTGATTCAGAAATGTGAGACGGGCAGCCTCCATAGAAACTGCTTTCTTTCAAAAAATTCAGTAAAGAAATGCCTAACTATGACAAACCTCATAAGCATATGTGTAATCAATAGCACATACTGAAATAATAAACTATTTTTATCATTAATGATGGGTCAAGGGATATGTAAACCTATTTTTAAAACCATTTTTTTTTAACAATAGGTCACTTAGGCTATTTACCGTCTGGAACCTCGGCTAGACCTTTGAAATTTCCATCACAAGCAGACTGGATTTTCAGCACAGCCTGAACTGTTTTTTCCTCCCGAGATATAGAAATTGTTTTTTGCCTGTCCTTCAAGTCTCTATTTAAACTTCCCAGTACACTTCGACATTTTCAAATAACGATAACATTATTTTGAAATGTATTATTATTGCTGATGGTCATCTAGAACATGTCTACCGTAGTTTCCGGAGTTACAAGCAGGGACCGATTTACAAATTTAGGGGCCCTGGGCACAGATGCTTACAGGAGGCCCCCTTGCAAAATTGCTAACAGGAAGATTGGGTAGAAAAAAAATTTAAAAATTAATTATTAAGATAGCCACTATTGATTTTAAAAACCGCTTTCAAATGCCAATTGTAAAATTAGATTTGATAGTCATTAATTTACCTTTTAAATAACTGTTTGATAATCATAAAATTTTAATGAGTAAACTTTGTATAATAAATTCTATAGTGATGATTACCTTTTCTGTACTTGAAGTGATAAAGTAAGCAACAACTAATAATAGATTTTCCGCAATACCAAACTATAATTATTTAAAATATTATGGGGCTCTGCCGCCTGTAAGCTGCATTCACCAATCTCAAATAATCTGACAAGAACAGGAACATGATTAAATAAGAATAAAAATACAATAATTTTTTTAAGTGATAAAGATAAAAGAAAATATTCACTATAATAAAATAATTAAATACGGATGTTTCAGCCAAAATATACAATGTATACAAATATACAAAAATACAATACGAACACAGTAGAATGTAGAATGAAATGTAAAATTCGATTAGGTTTTTTAAGCACTTGTATTTATTTTGAACAATAGTTGAAAAACCTTGAGCAGCATTTGGTGTCCCCTGAAAATCGGGGGCCCTGGGTCCATGCCCCAAATGTCCTGCCGTAAATAAGGCGCTGGTTACAAGACGCGACTCAGAAAATCTGTTTCAGTCAAGAAGTTTTATTTAAAAAAATGACGTATTTTTTACCTGGTGATTATTTAACTGAATTTTATATTTTTAAAAAATCTGGTTTGAAACAGAATTATTTTTGGTATGGCTTAAACACCATAAATTACGGTGGATTTAGTGTACATTGAGTTTGTTGCTGAAAGAACAAAGGATATTGTATTTATGTGATTGAAGCAAAATTTACTTTAAATATTATTTAATACATTTAGTAGCGTATACCTCCTTCAAGAAATATAATACTTTCAAGAAAGATAATATGATACTTTCAAGAAAGTAGAAATTCAAACTCTAATTCATCATTTATGTATAATTAAAGCAACAATAATGATTGCGAAAAGCAAAATTTCAATTTCTAATGTATTTAGAAGCAATTTTAAGAAAATTTCTGCTCGTTACTTTCTTGTAAGTAATCCTATAAATAAATGTTACATTCAGTAATGAAATTTTATGATTCAAAATTTAGAAAAAAAATTACCACTTTTCATTAGTGTTCAAGAGTAAAATTTTTTTCTTTCAAAGTTTTATTTAAATATTATCAATAAATAACTTGATACTCTTATATTGTGGGCAAGTATGTATTTCTACTGCATTTAAGTAGCAATGGAATTGGAAATTTTGAATATTGGAAACACAAACTGTAAAAATGATGATCGAACGTTTGGTAAATTCAATCAAATAAATTTTATGATTCTTCTCATTTACATATTTTAAAAGCATTCAGTAGACAAATAAATTAAAAATCTGAAATCAGATATTGAAGTATTTCATAATTCAGATACACAATATTTTTTATTTATGCGAAATTAATATTGATCGAATAAACGTTATAATTAACAATAAGTCGGAATACTTTTAAAATACTTCGGTTTCGGAAAATTTGATTTGAAATATGGAAAATTGGGAGAATGCTTGGAAGAAAAAAAATAGAAAACTTCATCAAGAGAAAAAAAAATTACAAGAATAGAATTTGCTTTAGTGGTAGATATCGCACAAAACATAATTTCTCGAATCTTTGCGAGCAAAAAAAGCGGACTTTCAGAAACACCATTAAAAGAGTACAGGGTACTTTAAGCTCGGCGAGCTCAATAGGCAATCTAGCTAGAAGTTCCATCATTCCAGTATTATTGATCTTCCCTATACGCTTGACAAGGTCGCCAAAGTAAGCAATTATCGAAATAACGCCCCATTGGTAAATCCTCACTATACCAGGGGGTTTTGAGCAAAAAGTACTGCCCCCGCCCGTCTAGCTTTAATTACTGCCCGAAATCGATTTAAATGATCGAAATGAAGCATACGCACTTATTTCATTTAAGGCAGGTTAAGGTTATTTTGGAAAGAAAAAAAATACAAATTAAGATTGATTAATATTGAATTCTTTACAATTTGGGATAGACTGAAAGTTGCATGTTTAGAAATAGTCGAGATTCTTCGCTTAAAGAGAAAAAAAAAAGTAGAAAATTCAACATAGATTAAAATTAAAATCTTTGAGCTAATGACTTAAAAAATATTTCTGTTCCTTTATTTATTTTCGATGTTAAATTAGTTTATATTATTTCATTAAGTTTTTTTTTAAGGTGATTATGATCAAGTTATGTTGTTATCCCAATATTTTTTATCCCTCAGTAAAAAAGGGAAGATAAACAAATTATTTAAAATATTATTTTAGTTCAATTTTGGTTAATAAATATCACAAACAATTGGAGATTTAATTTAAATACACTGCAAGATAAATGTTCATATAGGTCTTTTTTAAATAATGTTATTGGAATACTTGTTAATGTAAATATGAAAACCTATAAAATGCACTGCCATCTCATTGCTATCAACATATGGATTGAACCCGTTTTAATATATCTAAAAACTCTGTTCAAGGCTGTAATCAATTGGGTTCACCTGTAATTTAAGGCGAAGCGGGATTAAGGAAACCCCTGAACAAAATCAGTATTCTGCCAAATAGGCGCTGTATTATAATTGTTCTTGCTGAAATATCTAAATTGGGAAAGCATTCTCAATTATTAAAAAATACTTCCTATTAACCCATTAATGCCCAGCGTCCTTTTTTTGAGGACGGTTACAAAAACAGCAAGAAAGCAGTTTTTCCACCAGTAAAAAGGAAGATAAATATATACCTTATTTCACAAGACAGAATCCTCGATAAATTTAGATAAATGTTAATTTGCTTTTAAAAGTGGTGGGAGATACAAAATTTAAGTTTTAGTGAAGAAAATAATTCGGGCGTTAATGGGTTAAAGAAAATATTACACCCATTTCACCCTTTCGTTGGAAAGATACAGGGTGGTCATAAAAAAACTTTGCCGATATACGGAGCTCTAGCGGCCAGTCCGCTCAACCGATCGAAATGAAATTTCAGATATAGTTATTCAGAGATATGAGCTCGAGATTCTGTGAACGACAACCAAATGGAGCTCACGGTTACGGTTATAGTTACAGAAACTCGAAAATTTCCAATGGCAACACCCATTTTTTTCCATCGCAAAATGCTCAGCGCATGCGAAAACCCTAAAGAGCGTTGGAACCGTACGTGTATCGCAAGAAACGGACATGTTATGCACGCACAAAAAACCATTCTGGGAATCCTCCCCCCCATAGAAAAAACTCGATTGGGGCGCAAGGAATAAATTTGCATATGACGCAGAGTCAGTAAACTAATCTCTGATGATTACAATACAGATCGGAGAAACTAAAAATTTTATTTTGATTACACATTTTCCATGCAATTTCCCACATGGGCGCCATGCCTGTGATGGCACCCATGTGGAAAATGATTACTCAAAATAAAAGTTTTAGTTTCTCCGATCTGTATTGTAATCAGAGATTAGTGTACTGACTCTGCGTTATATGCAAATTTCCTCCTTGCGCCCCAATCGAGTTTTTTCTATGGGGGGGGGGGAGGACTCCCAGAACGATTTTTTGTGCGTGCATAACATGTCCGTTTCTTGCGATACACGTACGGTTCCAACGCTCTTTAGGGTTTTCGCATGCGCTGAGCATTTTGCAATGAAAAAAAATGGGTGTTGCCATTGGAAATTTTCGAGTTTCTGTAACTATAACCGTAACCGTGAGCGCCATTTTGTTTCCGTTCACAGAATCTCGAGCTCATACCTCTGAATAGCTATATCTGAAATTTCACCTCGATCGGTTGAGCGGACTGGCCGCGAGAGCTCCATATATCGGCAAAGTTTTTTTATTACCACCCTGTATTTCTGTGTCATGATTAGATATAACCAACGTCAAACAACTCTATATTTGTCATACACTGTAAAAAAGAATTATTTTAAGGAGATTGTACTGGCATTCGGGATGTGAGTACAATCCACTATGTCTTAACGGAAAAATTCTCGTAAATTCCAGAAAATTTCCGTTTCTTATCGAAAAAAAATGTAAATTTTTCTGGAATTTTCAGAATTTTTTCCGTTAAAAAACAATGAATTGCACTGACATCCCGATTTCCGGTACAATCTCCATAAATCGTACTTCTTTTTTTTTTTTTGCTTTTTTACAGTATATTTTTATATGATTCTAAAAGATAAGAAGGTCAATAGTAGCGCAATATTTTACAAAAGTGATCCAATATTGTCCCAAAAATTAGAAATTGTCTCACCAATGTTATTTTGCTACTGCCGTAACTAATACTCTTTACTTTTCTAATTGCATATTATTCCCTAAAAATTACGAGACTAGATTTGATTATTCCTTATTCACTATATAACCCAGGAAGATATCGACTTTTATTATATTTAACTGATTGCTTTTCAAAATGGGTAAAATTTGCCCCTCAAAAATCATTTCTAAAGATGTATTTTTCGATAACTTTGTATCTACAGAGGCGGTCAAAAATTTCTGGCGAGCATAAAAATTTTGGTTAAAAACGTTGATAATAGAATATTTGGTTAAATAATTAAGTATACTCATAGAAAAAGGAATTCGAAATTGATATTTATGAATTTTATCGACGTTATAGTTAGGAATTTAGTATTAATCAATAAATTTAATTGGCAAAATTAATTTCAAAGGAAAATTTATGTTCCCAAAAGCTTCCGGTCATCTCTGCAAATTTGAAAAAAAAATGGTGTTACAACAGAAAACAATAGTCATCAACAATATTTATAATTAGTATTTTGTCGCCATAAATTTAGAAATAAGTACTGCGGCGCAGGGCATTGATTGAACGAATGATTAACGATCGTCTATGGTAAGTTTTTCCGCTCTTTTTGTGATTTTTTGTAAAAATTTTTCTGAATTGAAATATTTATAAATCCGCATGTTTGTCAATTTCATTCCAAAGATTTTTTGTTGGATTCATATCGGTTGATTAGGCTAGCCATTGCAAATCCAGAAATTTTTTGTGCAAAAGACATTCCATGACGAGCGTGCATCCCTTCCTTGGGTCTTTATCATGCTGAAACAAATATTTGTGACCAAACTTTTTCCTCCAATAAGGCAGCAAATTGTCTTGCAAGATATCACTGCATCGTTCATCTTGCCGCGTATGTCAACTAACGGATCGACACTTATTTTAGAAAATGCCTTTAGCATAAAAAAATGCCTTTAGCATAGAAAATAGCATAACGTGCCCTCTACCATGAGCATGAGCCATTGTAGGAATAACATATCTCGATTCATATATTTTGTTTTTAGGTCGATGGACGTATTACCTACCATCGAACTGTGTCTGCCTGAACTTCGATTAATTGGAAAATAATATTTTCCTTCAGTTTTTACTCGTGCAAACTTTGTTTTCTTTCGTAGACGCCAGCCCGATCTCACTGATTTTTTTTTTTTTTTTTTTTTTTTAATTATGAAAGGTTTTTTAACAAGGGATTTTAAAATCCTACATCACGTAAGCATCTTGATACGGTAGACTGACATATTTCAGTAATAGTTTCACTTAAATCGCGGGATATTACAGTGATGTTTTTTATGCTGGTCATTAACTCTTTTTCACCTGACAACGGACTTTACCGATGTGACATAAAAGTAGGTATATAAAAGGAAAACACCAAAGAACGCGCAGAATATTTTAACGCTGCTTTCCTTTCTTCCAATAAACAGTCTTTTTCAGAAGATACATACCTTCAGAGGTGTAGATTTTGTCATTCATGGGTAAAGTCCATTCTGTCCAGTCGTGTCGTTTTTGGAGTCTCCCAGATCGTGGCTCCTTAAGGCCATGGTCATCTTTATATAATTTTTAAACTATCGTTTACAGTAGATTTTCCGATCGACAACTTTTTCGCAATCTCACGCGAGGATTGGCAATTTAAAAACAAACAAATCACTAGTTTACGAACAACTTTTATTTTTTCATCTTTAAACTTCAAATACGTTATTCACGTTGATTAATTTGCATACAAGGCCAAAAACCATTTTCCGATAGTAAAAACAAACGAACGGCGAATGGCCGGAAACTTTTGCATGCGCAAATTTTGAATTTCTTCCCTTGTCATCAAGTATCTTCGTCATCCAATCAAAATGATTAAATGGCAAGTAGTCATTTGCATATTCTTAACGCTTGGAGCAATTGTCTTCTTCTTCACTGAAACGTTCTGGTAAATAAATCGTAGACACTATTTTATTACACGCTGAAAATTTTGATCGCCACTGTAAATATGGTCCCTCAATTACACTGGTCAATGGCCATTATCCCTGTTTTATATTATGAACATGAATCCCAAACATGAGATGCCCATTCTTACGTGTTACCATACAGACTAAAGTTAACAGGCGAAGTGAATGAATGGTACGTTAATCAACGATTTAACCTTACATTTAAACTCGCTATAAGAATTGAAACCAGTTTCTCCAGTCCTTTGCCTTTGCACTAAGAGTAAAAGTACATACACGAGGCAACTGGAAACAGTCCAGCCTAGATTTTTCTTTTTTTTTTAAAGGGATTCTTCAGCGTCTGCTTGAATTAACATGTGTAAATGGATGTTTAGTTAAAAGCTATTTTTTTTTCAAACTGCTGTAGTATAAATGCATTAAAAAGACTTTTGTAAAATAAGTTGCACAAATACCAACTTTTATGCAAATAAAACACTGAAAACTTACACCGACAGTACGTTAAAGATTATTAAAAACAATTATGCGTATTTCATCAGCAAGTTTCTACTGTTTACGCGCAGCATGATAACTACTGGGATGAGAGTATTCGTTCCCTTTGCACAGAGCATATAAAAGTACTATAACAAGTCACTAGTTTTACCTCGTATTTTCTGGAAAATATTTTTTGTTTTCATCAATTCATTAAAAACTTGAAATAATTTCTTACAGTTGCAATATTTTGGCATAAAATTAATTAACTACCGTGATTAAGGTAGGATCTTAAGTTAATATGTCACTATGGAAATTTCTTTCTGTAGTTATTAATTTATTGAAGGATTTCTAAGTTAAAATATTTTGTGAAAAATTACTACAGCGATAATACAAACATAAAAAAAAAACATTGATTAAAACTTTTCTATAAAGCATACCTCCCATTTCTTTTAGAATCATGCCACAAAGGGCATGCACTAACTGGATTTTAAATAAAATATGAGTTCGTTTACCAATTTCAAATTCTAAGATATGCATTACTTCAATTCAAAATAGAATTACAAAAATTTCTCCGTGAATTGATTTTTCAAAATATATTCGAATCCTATTTATTCTATAAAATAATGACATTTGAATTGTACAGAATAATTACACTTCCAGTACATTCATAATGTGAAATAAAGCTTTATATTTATCAAAAATGAAGTATGCGAAATATATATTTAAAATTATATGTTTGAATTCAAAGAAGCATGGATCACAATTGCGATTTTGTTTCAGTGCGTTCTAGATGATAGGTTCCGTAAATGAAAAATGATTGAAACTTTCAGTCTTATTGAGAAACACCGAAAATACTGGCGATAAATATATATCAATAAATAAAAACTCCTTCTTTATTTCACTGTTATTTCCACTCTGTCCGTTGTGACACGTGTTTGGAACAGCTGATGACGAGCAGTAATTTTGCAGCTCGAAACGCGTCCTGTTTAATTTAACTTTCAGTCTGCTAAAGCGATTAAAAATGTGTCTTAGGGGATGATCAGATTCGTCAAAAATATTTTTAATGAGTTCGAATAATGAAATGGGTAGTCGAAATTCTATGCTGAAAATTTCTCTTGGGAAATTCATCGAATGAAAACCAGATTTCTTTAACTTGCATACATTCTCATGCCAATAAACGCCTCAAGTTCCGTCAACTTCTTGTACAAACGACACAAATAAGGCTTTATTTTGCCTTGATTTGTATGCTCATCCGATTTGAATCCAGGCCTCAGGGAATTCTATCTTATATTTATTAGGGACTTCAATTTATATAATTCTGTCATGTCGATATATACCTGCAGATTCAACCATTTTCTTTAAAAACAATGAAAGTAGGAATTATTGCATGTCCATATATGCATGATCAGACGATTTATATGCATGAATTTTGTGATAAGAGTGATCTGCTCGTCAAAAATTTATTTCATGTAGTTAAACCATTTCACAGCCCAAATTATGTTTCAATCAATAAATTATTAAAAATATGTTAATTAAATGGTGTCTTATTTCACCAACTCATAAAATATGAGTAAAAAAATACTAATATTAGGGAAAATATAATAAATTAAAAACGTTTTCTTATCTCATTTTTCATACCTACATTATAAATATTCACCTTAAACTATTACTCATAATACATTCAGAACACTTAAAAAATTATTTAATTTGGATTGAAGCGAGAAATAAACGTACTTTTTGATATCGACACATGATAAATGATGTAGATCGAACAATGAAAGAAAAAAATTCGAGCGAAAACAAACTCAAAAGAGAAAAACGTTGAATTCTTATCTCCATTCTTTTTCGTAACAATAGGAATTATTTTTTCTTTTCAGCGAAACATAAAAAGAAGTATAACTTGGGGTTTGAATTCAAACTTCTCTTACAAATCTGTTTCTCTTTATGCCTTTTCAATTTAATAAAACTGGCACTAAGTGTTAATGATTGTACGTATTAATACAAAATATGAACCAAAGTTTATATAAACGCATTATTAAAATTAAGTTTAATCTTAAAATAAATTAAATTATTTGTAATTAATTTACAATTAATCTGTAATTTTCTAACAAATTCCATACTTTTTTAATTGATATTGAATCAAATGCTAATCATGTAAAAAACATGTTAAACATGTTAAACTACCCATGGTGCGCAATCTCTCATATCCAGAAAGGAGAGATTACACAAAATAGTTTTATTGGTTTTATATTAATGCTGTTCTATTAAATTACAGCATAACAACAAAATTATAATGAAAATACATAAAAAAGAAGTAAATATTATTCATGCATAAATTGAAAAAAATAATACTATTTAGACTTTTTATCCTTCTTCTTCTGAAATGTGAGTAGGCATCTTAGTTTTACCTTATGTAAATTTTTTTAATGATAATCAAAATGCTTGTGAAATGACTAAAAAAATCTACAGGTTTTCTTTTAAAAATGAAACCTGCAACATGCTTTCAAATTTCTGCAGAATGTCTGACGAAAAAGGCATTTTTTTTAAAGAAAATCTTCAGATTATTTTTAGTAGGGAAGTTTATAGCTTATTCGTTTTTCGCTAGAAATATTTAATCAAAAAGTTATACGCAATATTCCGTGTTTCATTGCTCTGAATGGTTCCTAATTAATATTTTGTACGTATTTAAATAAAAGACCGTGTGGTGTGATGTTATTTTAACTTGTAATAATAGCTGTTGACAAAATTTTTTTATGCACCTTTCTTACAGCCACATATTTTGTGTAATTTTATGACCCAGAGATAGCATTACATGGTAGGCGGAAAAAAGCGCACCGGAAAAAAGAGCACGGAAAAAAGCGCCCCAGGAAAAAGCGTCCCCGGAAAAAAGCGCACCGGAAAAAAGCGTCCCTTTTTCAAATCACATATTTAAATAAGTCTGATAATAGTACACATGGTTAATCTTAGAATATAAACGCTAGATTGAGACGGTTTTAAGAAATTTCAGCGTCCTTGCTCTCAAGGGACTGAGATGGGCGAAGGTGGGGGGGGGGGTAAAAGTTATCTCAAAACCTGTTATTGCCTCAATGAAAAAAAATTTAGAATACGAAAAATAAGATAATAAACACTAGGTACTTAAATGACTTTTTAAATTCAGTCTCCCTTGTTCTTCTGTGATGGTAGTTGGGGGGGGGGGGGGGGGGGGAAAGGAGGGGGGCGATTGTCTACAAACTCTGAATCTATCTCTTACATTATTTTTTTATATTATTTATTATTTGATTATTTATAATTTAAATTATACATAATTAATTTATATATTATATGATTATTATTTTTATTATTATTATCAAATTACATATTAATATTTTATTACATTTTATGTTATATATTTATACTTATATAATACGTATTAATTAATTATTAATATATTAATATAATATATTAATAGTAAATAATTAATAATACAATTAATAAATTAAGAATAATAATAATAATAATAATTAATAATAATAAACAATAAATAATTTATAATAAATAAATAATAAATTAATAATACATAATTATAAATTAAATATAAAATTAAATAAAAAAAATAAAATAAATGTACAAATAAATATTATTAAATATTAAAAATTATACTCATTAACAAAAATTTATTTAAAAATGATAATATTTTATTAACTCATAGTAATATCAACTCATATATATATTTTTCTTTCATTCAGCCACTCTTGTTCTTCTGTGGGAGCGGGGGGGGGGGGTGAGCCTACAAACTCCAAATCTATCACTGCTTTAGACGATAACATTTTTTCGGAATGTTTTCTAGAATTTAGGGAAAAAAGTGACTGGAAAAACAAGAGCGCAAAATGCGATCAGAAAAAAGTGACAAGGAATTGGTAAATATTGAACTTGTGGATAAATAAATGATAAAAACTAAAGTGGCAACAAATGTCTCATTTATATCATTCTCGTAGGACAGCGGTTCCCAACCTTTAATACGCGTACCCTTGGGGATACGTAGCGAGATTGCTGGAGGTATATGACAATAGTATGTGTAATGGCGGATGATAAAATATCATTTTTTAAATAAATTCTTGTTAATGTGTAGATTTTTTAATATTTAATTTTATATATTTATACACTTATTTTTATTATGTCCTATAAGTTAATAAAATATTATCATTTTTAAAATTTATTCTTGTTGATGAAACTAGATTTTTAATATTTAATTTTATTTATTGTAATTTTTTATTGTAATTTTTTATTTAATTTATTTATTTAATTTATTTATTGTAATTTATTTAATTTTTTTTTATTTATTAACATTTATTTTTATTGATTTACTATGAGTTAATAAAATATTATCATTTTTAAATAAACTTTTGTTAATAAGTATAATTTTTAATATTTAATTACATTTATTTTTAATTTTATATTTCATTTATATTTATGTATTATTAATTTATTACTTATTTATTATAAATTATTTATTCTGTATTATTATTATATATCATGTTATATATTATATAAATATAAATATATGAATGTAATATAAAATATAATAAAATATTAATATGTAATTTTATAATAAAAAAAATCAAATTATAAAAAATATTAAAAAAATAAATACAAGAGATATATTCAAAAGTTTGTAGACACCCTCTCCCCTCCTCCCCCTCCCCCCCACTCCACAGTAGAACAAGGGAGACTGAATTAAAAAAATCATTTAAGTACCTAGTGTTTATTATCTAATTCTTCGTACCTTACAATTTTTTTTTCATTAAAGCAATGACAGGTTTTCAGATAACTTTTAAAGCCCCCCCCCCCCCCGCCCATCTGAGTCTCGATAGAGCAAAGACTTAAATTTCATAAAACCGTCTCAATCTAGTGTTTATATTCTAAGATAACCATGTGTACTATTATCAGACTTATTTAAGTATGTGATTTGTAAAAAGGAACGCTTTTTTCCGGTGCGCTTTTTTCCGTGATTCCATTACATACGTCCTGATAAAAAGTTCTAGGTTTTGATATAGTAAATGATACAATAAAGAATATCGATTACATTAATTTTTTACAGGACATTTGTTATATTTGGAGGTTATTGCTATTAACTTTTGGTCTTTATTATTATCATTATTATTATTATAATAATTATTATTATTCCTGGATATTATTATTATTCCTAGTATAAAAAAATCCAAGTTTACTAATGAAATTTTCTTAAAAAATAATACAATATTTAAACCAATATTTAATATTATTTGCATGGTATTTAGACTATAATTACCTTAAATATGACACTTATATCATGGTTTGAAAATAAAAATAACTTCTAAAAGTATGTAAAGAGCGTTCGTACAGGTCATGCATTTTTTCAGAAGAGTTATCAGTATTTATTTTTATAGGAAAAGAAATGTAAGTTAAACGGCCAAAATTTCGCCTTCTTTTCAATATTTTTTATTTAAAAAATAAAAATACTGGGACAGAAAAGTTTATGTTCTGGAAAATTCCAGAGGGCATACGAACCCTTCGTACAATACAAGGATAAGGCGTTACTGAACTTTATTCCTTATTTCACAAACACTTTTCAACTGTTCATAAATACTTTCAATATTTTCCCCCAAAACGTATGTTTGAAACGGAAATTTATAGATTAAAAAATATACTATTAAAAAATAAGTAAAAAATAAGTAGTAAATATATATAAATATATTTTTAAGTAAAGCATAATAAATTTGTGATCGGAAAACCGTTTTCGAGAATGAATACGTTAGGAAGCCGCAAGTATTTTTTTTCTTTTTGTCTAATTTATCTTATACCGAGCATTACTTAATTATTAGTTTAACATATATATATAGACATTTTTAGGCATTGTGTTATGATAAGGCTATCCCTCCACAAACCTACTAAAGGGTTCTTATAACTTAGGGAATTTCCTTGAATTTAGGTCAAATAAACACCAGTATTTTTTAGAGTAAAACCCGCCTTTTACAATCACAATTTGTAATTACATAAGTTATGTTTTTCTACATAAGAGTACTGGTATGTCTGCTGAAAATGAAAGGAATCTTGTACCAATATAAATATTTTGGCTTAGGGTTCCAATAAAATTAATTTTCGAATTTTAAAAAATGGATTCTCTTTCATAAAAAGTCAATTAATCTATTTTAATATGCAAAGCACAAAATATTTTACCAATTTTCTAATATTGAGTATTACAGAACTTACGCAGTACTCTATTTTTACTACCTATTTTTTCAAACAATACTCTTTGTAATACATCCTTACTGAAAATGTTATAAAAATCTTCCATGAAGATTATTGTTTAAAATATGGATAATCAAAATATAGAACTTTGTATCAGCAAAAAGTCTAAATATGAAGCGACCCCTGTTATTATCTGGGTACAAATTTTGGAATGTTTAATTCCAGCGGCGCCAACTTATATGGGCCCATGGGGCGCGAGCTCACCCAATAATTTGATATCTCTATCCACCCATTATTAATTGTACCCACCCAATATTTATGTATTTGTTCAAAATATTTTTGAGCCCACCCAATATTTTTCAAAAGTCGGCGCCACTATTTAATTCCACTTTTTATTAACTGGAATTTTATTTGCATGTTGTCAGTTATAAGTACATTTAATGTCAGACAAGAAAATTGATAATCAAACTATGAAAATATTTTTCTTATATCATACAATATTTCATGATTTGTATTTTACAATTTCATTTCCTGCTTCGTATTGTATGGAAGCCTCGCTTTTTTCTGAGTATCAAAACAGTGTTATAAGTATCAGGTCACTGAAGAACAAGCACGGAGTCCTATTACGGTCCACAGTTGGATAATTAATTATTATTTTGTTCAAATCTATAATCTTTTTAGTATCCAAAAACTTACAGATGAGGTTGCGCCACATTTTGAATGACAAGATAACCAGAACAAATGCAAAATAAAATGTCTGCGGTAAAGTTTACATCAAAAACATGATGAAACAGCAATGTGTTTTCTGATGGATGTGGGTACACTGTAAAAAATATCCGTTAATATACACAAACTTTTCCTTAAAATTTTACGGAATAGTTTGATTTTTCCAAGAAAACAGCAGTATTTCCGTTTTTTGCTATTTTGAGATTAAAAATACAGTAACTGTTCCGTAAATCTCACCGCAAACAGAACATCTTCCGTTTTAAACAGCACAAGTTATCAGTATTTTTAACTGATAAGTGTCGTGGCGCCATCTGTATGACAAATAGAAAACATAGCAACATTTCTCTTATTTTTTTCTGTTTTAATTATGAAACGATGGCATATTTTTACAATATTAAAATAATAATAATAATTATTATTATTATTAATTCTTTTTAAGTTTCAGATAGTTAAGGAAAGTTTTTTGTTTTTTCAGTTTGATTTTGTTTAATTTATTTATATTATAATATAAAAAGTGCGTATATTATTTAAAGTGGAAAAAATCTACTTTTAATTTTAATATATATATATATTAATCTATTCAAATTAAGAAGTTCGCACATAAAATTTAAAGTATATTAAAAAGATAGCATATTTTTACAAATTAAAAAATAATAATAATAAGATTTATTAATTCTTTTTAAGTTTGAGATAGCTAAGGAAAGTTTTTTTTTCAGTATAATTTTAAATATGTTTAATTTATTTATATCGTGATATAAAAAGTGTGAAAGATATTTTAAGTGGAAAAAAAATCTACTTTTAATTTTAATATATACATATTTTAATGTATTCAAATTAAGAAATTCGCTCTTAAAATTTAAAATATATCGAAATATATTACCGAAATTATTATCATTTTGGCGATTACCTAAGTTATAAAAATCAATAAATGTAATTAATTTTAATAACCCATAACCCATAGTAATTATCTTTATTGAGTTTACAATAGATCGTCATACAAAATATTTTTTTAAATACATGTTTTTTTTTTGTTTTTTTTTTTTGGGGGGGGGGGGGTTAAGTGTGTTAGTATCCTTTTATAAAATAAATAAATAAATATGAATAAAATAGCTTTAAAACTCTTCCAAAAAAGAAGGAAACAAAATTTTTTAATACTTTCATTTATGCATGTAATATTTTAAAGGTTAAACTTTTTTTTCTATAAAGCTAAAATTAAAAAGCTAACTATTAGAAATTATAGAAAGAAAATCTGTAAAACTTGATTTAGAACTGTCCGTTCAATAAAAAAATATTATCTCTACAAAAATAAACCCGCGTTCAAAAATCTTGTCTTTACTTCATGAAATGCATCCGAAATAAGTAAAGGTATTTGAAATGGCGCTATATAAAATCATAGCGTAATGGTATTACACTACCGGCTACGACAGACAAGGTCGTGAGTTCAAACCCCATGGAAGGTTAGTAACATTTCTTCTCTGTTGTTTAAATTAAATGTATATAATGTGTCCCTGATATTAACGTGCCTTTGTAAAGTAAAGAATAAAAATCACAAAGATGTTAGTTTGTCCTTGAAAAATTCAAAACTTTTCAAACGAAAATTTTTACATAAGGAAATATTAAAAAACGGAAATATTTCGTGAAAAAACGGAACTATTCCTGGAAATTTTTTTCCGTTAAAAAACGGAAGTAGTACTGACGTCTAGATTACCAGTACTATTTCGTTTTTTAACGGCAAAATTTTTTACAGTGTAGCAATATCAATACTATTAGTGAGTAACATTCGTTTTGGTAAATGACGTCAGTGATTGAGTCCTTATTTTTGGAGATCTGAGGAATCAAGTTTACAACAGAAGAATTTCAACAAATTACGGTTTAAAACAATCAATTATTTAAAAAAAACTCAGTTGAAATTTTCATTAAAGTGTTTTAGCATGACACGTTTTATCTAAATTCACACCTAGTCAGGAATGCAAAGTTTTCGATATTTCTATAGAAAACAACATATTTCGTAATATTTTATACATAAGCAAAAGGCTCTTATATAAACATGTCACAATTTGCCTAAAGGCATACAAAAGAAAATGATTGATCTGTAAATATAAAATGCAGTTTCTTTATTATATTTTGTGTATAATTATGGTGATTATCTTTTGACATAATAGCGATAATCCTCTTTTGATTTGTTTACATTTCTATTTCGAATATGGTACAACTATTTCGAAAGCACCCTGCAAATACTGCAGACACATACGTGACAAAGAACATAAATTTTAGTTTTCAGAAACAGAGCGAAAGATTTGAATCAAAAAGTCGAAAGAAAAAAGAAAGTATAAATTTTGAGCATAATGAATTCTCTGAAAATTAAAAAAGCAAAGTAAAGCTGGAGAGAGGAATGAAAAGTAAAATCGATCCATGTTTTGCAGCATCTGAAAGGTTAATAAAGGAGGCGAGAAATGTTTCTTTTATGGGCTACGATTATGGATTTCCATGCGTTTTGCATCGAGCAGCCGTGAGGGGAAAAAGTCCCATCCCCGGGCTTAACATATTCTCGATTGAGCATCAGTGCTTTAGTGGAAGAATTTCGAGGGTAATCTGGATCGGTGAGGCGGTACCAAGGCGTGTGATGAAGGCCCCTTCGACATATGCATGACCATGATTAATGCGAGAAAAAATGCCTTCCCGGAGCTGGAGAAAAAGGATCGGGAAAACCGGAAGAGCCCACCTGCGGAAGTGTGATACGTATCCGCCGAGATTCCGTGTCAGTGTCACGGAGTGGTGATTGATGTGCTGAGTGATGCGCAGCACACGGCGCTTGACGCGCCTCACTGGCGACCTCATCAGTTGGCTCCAGCTGCCCGATTCAGACTTGGAAAACTCTTAGCCTGGGATTAGTTAGGGAGATACTACTCCCTGGGATAAAAAGAGATGAAATCTCTTCCGCCACCTACCCTCACTCCGCACGCGCCCATGACTACGGGATAAAAAGATAAATGCGCAAGTGGTGCACTCGAAATTGTGCAGATTAAAAAAAACTTCAAATAAAACATTGTTTTGGTGGGAAAAAATACAATACAAAAGTTTCGGCCCAAATCACTTGATCTAGCCCCCTAAGATTTGATTTGATGGGAAGAAAAAGAAATTATTTCGAGATACTTTTTGCATGACAGCCTAAGCTTTCCTTGTATCGCAAAAGGACTTGCAAATAAAAAGATTTTTGAAAAATGAGAACGAAATAACTATTGTAAAGATGTAAACTTAAAGCGCGCTTGCTGAGATTAAGGGTATTTAAAACTTTTTTCGGAGATTCTAGTTCTGGGTAAACAAAAAAAAAAAAAAAGGCTTGTTTCGATTTTCCCAACTTAAATTATTATGTATTTCCATACAATAATTTAATATAATTAACAAAATAATTTTATTTAATTGATACTCAAATTCGTGAATGACAATTTCTTCTATTAATATTACAAAGACTGAAAGATTTTTGACTGAAAATAAATCGAAAATATTCCACTGCTTTTGTCTTCAAAAACTAAGTGTAGATATAGAAAATACAGATACTTCAACAAAAATGCTATCTAATGAATATGATTAAAGATTTGAACATTTAGTAACAAAATACGAAAAGTACATAAAAAATTGCAAAACATTAAAGTGTATCAAAAGTATTTTCGTTTTTTTGAATTCCTATGTATTATCTATTTTAAGACATTATTTTAAATTGGGTCATAAAGCTGCTGAAGCAACTCGTAAAATTCCAGAAGTTGAAGCAGATGATACGACAAAGAGATGACAGCCATCGTCAAGATCAAAACTGGTTCAAACGTTTGAAGAGAGATAAAATGTCTCAGGAAATAAAACCCAGAAGTGGAGGACCATTACTTGGTAATCTGAAAGCTTTGAAATAAAAAGTGGTGATGAATCCAACCACCAGCAAAGGACACTTTCCGAAGAGCTGAGACCTGCTGCAAAAAAAGGGTGATTTTAAAAGAAGTTCACGATCAGCGTTGTTGGAAATGTAAGGAAGTCATTCATTTTGTCATTTCAGTCAACCATTCCACATGGTTGATCAATCGACTCTGAAACTTACTGTAAACAACTGGACAGGATAGATGTTTCTTTGAAAAGCAAATACACTGTATTGGTCAAAAGAGGGAGAGCTCTTCTAAAATAAGACAATGCAAGACAGCATACGTCTTTTACCATTCACAATAAAATAGAGGTGCTTGAAAGAATTGAACTTTTTCAACCCCCTTATAGTCCGAACCTTGTTCTTCTGGAATATTATATATTCCATTCTATGGCATTCGTTTTTCGGGAAAGGCACTTCCCTGATTTTGACGATTTGGAACTGGGTTTTCAAAAAATTTCTACTTCAATTTTTCAAAAGTTGGTACCAAAATGTATTTTCAACTTGCAAGAAGATTGAAAGAAACCTCAGACTTTCGCGTTTTATATTTCGATTTGTGATATGTTTATGTTGCAACAAAGATTTGACTGTGAAATGAAAATATTTTTGATGCAATACATTAAGTTACACTCAGAAAAAATTTCATGGGTGCATAAATGTGTTAAATATTAATAAATATAAAATCATTTAAATAAAAAAAATTCATATGTAGAAAATAGTGTAAAATATTTTAAGTTTAAACAAGAAATAAGTTAAAGAAATTGATGCAATTTATCAACGGTTAAAATGTTTAACCTTGTTAGATTACAAAATTATTAGTTTACAAAATCAGGCTATAAGAATTATGCTGCAAACAAAATACAAATAATATTTTAATCAGCAAAGCAAAAAAAAAAAAATAAATAAAAAAAAAAAAATAAAAATAAAAAGGTTTAAAGGTTTTGAAACATCAGTTTTTTTTCTTTTTAAAAACATGTATTAATGAAGAATGCACATATATATGTTAGTTGCAACAATTTTATTAATAACTAATTATCATTTATTAATTATTTTATTAATATATTTAATAAAATAACTTATCTTAGCATATTTTGTTTATGTTCTTTGCAAGCAATTTTTATGATTGAGCAAGGCATACATTAATTTGTCCAGATTATAATAAAGTTATCTCTTATGTTTTTAAAATAAATAAATAAATAAAACTATATAGTTATCAGAAAATAAATATGTTAAATATTTCATAAATAAGACCAAAAATGAATTTTAAAATTTCAAGAAATATGCGTAATGAATGGTGATAAATTATGCATGCGATATTGTCCATGTATGAAATTTTACAATACATTTTCAGTTTAAATCATTTTACGACATCTTATTACCTCAAACGGAATCAAATCAGTTTTTATATATTTATTTTGATAATAAAAATTAATACGCATGAAAAAAAAAATTTTGAATAATTTAATTTTTCTGAAACACTAAGTGAGAACTTTAAAAACAACTTTAACTTATTTTTTCTATTTCTCGAGATTATTACTGTTATTATAATTTTATTATCATGAATATGGAAATGAATAAATGAATATGTTTTTTTTTTTATGATAAACTGGTAAATTGACGTTGATTGGCGCTTTCTAATTTATAGTATTAATGTACCCATAGAGTTGAATCAGATTCGAAATATATTTTAAGCTTTTGACTTTTATATATATAGAAGAGCTGCTAAAAATAGATACTTAATGACACTGCTTAACAAAAATACGGAAATGGTGACACATGATGAACAACACCTATTGAAACATAAAACATACATATATCAATATTATTTATTGTTATTCATTTCATTATTTTATATGATCTTCTTCTGTTTTTATTTAATTCAATATATTATAACGATAAATTATGGACTTTTTCATAATTCTCCAACTATTTAAATGTAATGATGCATTTTTTGCAACACGTGGATGTTCTTGCCAACTGACTATAATAAACAGTCACGTGTTGCTTTATTTTTAATTTTACTTTTCGTTTCTTTATTCCATTTCGTGATTAAATCATTTGCATTTCATGTTGTGTTCGGAATTATCTATCTTTAAAATATTTATGACTCTTAGTATATAGAGATTTCCCGACAGGTTACATTTATTGAGATGTTCTTTCTCTCTCTCTCTCTCGATATATATATATATATATATATATATATATATAGAACCATTAGATAATACTTCAAATCAACATCAATATATCTATATCTATATCTATATCTATAGATCCAAACGTCTTCCAAAGGAAATATGCGCCATTAAAGTTTAGGGTCCAAAAATTCAAATGATTATAAAAAACAGAAAAATTGGTCGATTCCTTTGCGGTTTTCACTAAAACTATTCTTTATGTCAGTATTTTCTTGAAAATAAATTATAAAGATAAACTTCAAAAAATTTCGATAGAGGGCGCTTTAGACTTTGGAGTAACGATAAACTAGTTTTTGCCATTATTTTTTGCATCTCATTAAACTTTTTTAGAAGTTTAGACATAAACATAAATTTTGAGCTCAAAATCTAAATCGTTGGAAGTGGTTAAGTAGCGCAAACTGAATTGAGGGGGAGGTTCAAATTTCAAATGAGTATAACAAACGGAAAAATTGGTCAGTTGATTCGCGATTTTCACTAAAATTAATCTTTATGTCAGTATTATCTTGAAAATAATTTATGAAAATAAAATTCAAAAAATGCCGATAGAGGGCGCTTTAGACTTTGGAATAACGTACAACTATTTTTTTCCTTTATTTTTTGCATCTCATAAATTTTTTTAGAAGTTTAGACAAACTTAAATTTTGAGATAAAAATCTAAATCGTTGGGAGTGTTAAAGTAGCGCAAACTGAACTGTGTTCAATGGGGGTGGGGAGGTTCAATTTTCAAATGATTATAAAAACGGAAAAATTGGCCGGTTTTCGCTAAAATTATTCTTTATGTCAATATTTCCTTAAAAATAAATTTTAAAGATAAATTTTAAAAAATCCGTTAGAGGGCGCCTTAAACTTTAAAATACCCAACAACTATTTTTAATCTTTTTTTTTTTTTTTTTTTTTTTTTTTTTTTTTATCTAATTAAATTTTTGCAAAAGTTTAGACGTAAATTTTGTGCTCAAAATCTAAATCGATAGGAGGGGTTAAGAAGCGCAAACTGAACTGTGTTCAGGAGTTGAAATGTTACCTTCCCCACCCCTCGAACGCAGTTCAATTTTTGGCCGCTTAATTACTCACAACGATGCAGATTTTGAGCACAAAATTTAAATTTGAACTTTTACAAACATTTTATTAGATACAAAAAATTACGATTAAAAATAGTTGTTGGTTACTATAAATTTTAAGGCGCCCTCTGACGGAATTTTTTGAAAGATATCTGTAAAATTTATTTTGAAGAAAATATTGATATAAAGAATAGTTTTAGCGAAAACCGACCAATTTTTCCGTTTTTTATAATCATTTGAAATTTCAACCTCCCCACCCCATTGAACACAGTTCAGTTTGCGCTACTTAACCACTCCCAACGATTCAAATTTTTATTTCAAAATTTAAGTTTATGTCTAAGCTTCTAAAAAAAATGCAAGAAATAACGGAAAAAATAGTTGTACGTTACTCCAAAGTCTAAAGCGCCCTCTATCGGCATTTTTTGATTTTTATCTTTATAAATTATTTTTAAGCTAATACTGACATAAAGAATATTTTTAGTCAAAATCGCAAATCAATTGACCAATTTTTTCGTTTTTTATAATCATTTGAAATTTGAACCTCCCCCCGCAATTCAGTTTGAACTACTTAACCACTTCCAACGATTTAGATTTTGAGCTCAAAATTTAAGTTTATACCTAAGCTTCTAAAAAAAATTAATGAGATGCAAAAAATAATGTTAAAAACTAGTTTATCGTTACTCCAAAGTCTAAAGCGCCCTCTACTGATATTTTTTGAAATTTATCTTTATAATTTATTTTCAAGAAAATACTGACATAAAGAATAGTTTTAGTGAAAACCGCAAACAAATCGACAAATTTTTCTGTTTTTTATAATCTTTTGAATTTTTGGACCCTAAACTTTAATGGCGCATATCTCCTTTGGAAGACGTTTGGGACCCTTAGTTTCCTATTTAATACTGTTCATCATGATATGACAGACCAGCATGTTAAGTTTGTAAACGACCTTTTGGGACACCCTGTATATATATATATATATTTATTATATAATACTACAAATCGAAATCTATTTCGAATACAATTCATAATTGAGTATCATGCTGGATACAAGCAATATATATTAAATTCGGAACAATGCTCATTTCCTATACAAATCACAAAGAATAGTAAAACCAGACCTGATCAAATACAGATGAATCAGTAATTGAATTAAAAAATTATAACGTATTTATTTTTGGCAAAAGATCAATTTTAAAATGACAGCACATCAAATCCATTTTACGTAATGCAGGATCTCTCTTGAATAATATTGATGGTATTTAGACTTGTATATATATATATTTTTTCAAAATAAAATAAAATAAAATTCATTTTTAATTTAATAAATACCACCATATCATTATGTTTTTTAATTCTAAACAACTATTTGAAAACTTATTATATATTATTAACATCTAAAAACTCGTCAAAACTGTTTTTTAAGATGTTTTAACTTTAAATTAAAAAAAATCTTTTTTTTAACAAATTTTTTTTTAGTTAAATTTGGGTTAAATATATATATATATATATATTTAACCTTATATATATATATTTATTATTATTATAGTTAAATATATATATATATATATATATATATATAATATACATATCATGCACTGCAATTTAGTCCATATGGCTAAATTATATGCTAGTTTTTAAAAAGGGTTATATTAATCCTTTATAAAGGATTATAAAAGAATATTTATATAATATTTATATTCGGTAGGCGGAAAAAAGCGCAAGGAAAAAAGCGCCCCGGAAAAAAGAGTCATCGGAAAAAAGCGTCCCCGGAAAAAAGCGCACCGGAAAAAAGCGTCCCTTTTTATAAATCACATATTTAAATAAGTCCGATAATAGTACACATGGTTAATCTTAGAATATAAACACTAGATTGAGACGGTTTTATGAAATTTGAGCGTCCTTGCTCTCTCGGGACTGAGATGGGCGAAAGTGGGGGGGCTTTAAAAGTTATCTCAAAACCTGTTATTGCCTCAATGAAAAAAAATGTAGGATACGAAAAATAAGATAATAAACACTAGGTACTTAAATGATTTTTTAAAATTCAGTCTCCCTTGTTCTTCTGTGGTGGTGGTTGGGAGGGGAAGAGGGCGATTGTCTACAAACTTTGAATCTATCTCTTACATTATTTTTTTTAATATTTATAATTTGATTATTTATAATTTAAATTATACATAATTAATTTATATATTATATAATTATTATTTTTATTATTATTATCAAATTACATATTAATATTTTATTACATTTTATATTATATATTTATACTTATATAATTCATATTAATTAATTATTAATATATTAATATAATATATTAATAGTAAATAATTAATAATATAATTAATAAATTAATAATAAATAAATAATAAATTAATAATACATAATTATAAATTAAATATAAAATTAAATAACAAAAAAAAAATGTACAAATAAATATATTTAATATTAAAAGTTATACTCATTAACAAAAATTTATTTAAAAATGATAATACTTTATTAACTCATAGTAATATCAACTCATATATATTTTTTTCATTCAGCCACTCTTGTTCTTCTGTGGGGGCGGGGGGAGGGGTGAGCCTACAAACTCCAAATCTATCACTGCTTTAGACGATAACATTTTTTCGGAATGTTTTCTAGAATTTAGGGAAAAAACTGACTGGAAAAACAAGAGCGCAAAAAGTGATCAGAAAAAAGTGGCAAGGAATTGATAAATATTGAACTTGTGGATAAATAAATAATAAAAACAAAAGTGGCAACAAATGTCTCATTTATATCATTCTCGTAGGACAGCGGTTCCCAACCTTTGATACGCGGACCCTTGGGGATACGTAGCGAGATTGCTGGAGGTATATGACAATAGTATCAGTAATGGCGGATGATAAACTATCATTTTTTAAATAAATTCTTGTTTATGTGTAGATTTTTTAATATTTAATTTTATATATTTATACACTTATTTTTATTATGTCCTATAAGTTAATAAAATATTATCATTTTTAAAATTAATTCTTGTTGATGAAATTAGATTTTTTAATATTTAATTTTATTTTTTAATACGTTTATTTTTATTGATTTACTATAATATACATAAAACCGTCTCAATCTAGTGTTTATATTCTAAGATTAACCATGTGTACTATTATCAGACTTATTTAAATGTGTGATTTATAAAAAGGGACGCTTTTTTCCGGGTCGCTTTTTTCCGGGGACGCTTTTTTCCGGGGACGCTTTTTTCCGGGGCGCTTTTTTCCAGTGCGCTTTTTTCCGGTACGCTTTTTTCCGTGATTCTTATATTCAGATATAAATTAATATATGAATTAAATCTATTAGACATTATTCTGCTGAGAACATACATTTTATAAACCAGGTAATTAACTTAAACTTAATACTATTTATTAATTCTTACAAAGTACCTTTCCATAAAAAAATAGTTACCATTTGTGTATACATTTTCTAGACAACACCGCACTCTTCCATGATCTAACATCTACTCACCCAGCCATAATTTTTACTTTTTTATTTATTATTAAATTTAATTTTTAATTTTATAATTTTGAAATATTTTATATATTTCTTTAATACGCAAACTGTTAATAGTAACTGATAATTGTCATCCCTATAATTCATTATTCAAGACACTAATATACTAATTTTAGATTAATGAATATATGAATTTCTTAGGAAATCCATGCTTTAATGCATCAAATATTAGTTGTTTATTTATTTATTTATTTTTTTGTTTATCAGATGAGGGGAACATAAACTTTTCATTTCATATACAGTGATTAACCCTTTCAGGGGCGGTGTTTGCAGTCTGCAAACACTTAATATTACTGTTCCAATTTAGAACTAGCACCAGTAAAATTTTAGTACAATTTCGATTTCATAATATGCGCGAAAAACAGCTCCTGATTATTTTCAAATAAATCTGGGTGGTGTACGATTTGCAAATGATTTCATAATTATTTGGGGATTTCTCTATATATCTAATTATACAGTTTATTGTTATTATTATGACTATTATTATTATTATTTATTTATTTGTTGGAAAATAATATTGATTAATATTGATTTAATATTGATTTTAACAAGCTCTGAAGCATTTTTCTTAAGAACGTCAGGTTATCTATTACTAATATTTTCCAATCATTAAAATATGCAATAGGTTTATTATAAGGAATGGAAATTTTATATATAAATAAGTGTATATCCTATGTAAAGTCTTTTACAATTGAATTTATATTGAGTTTTGATGGAAGTCTATATTTAATGCCGTAACCCATTGTTTTTTTTTTTTTTTTTTTTTTTTGTTTAATGTAATATCATTAACAATATTAATTTTTCCAGTGATTATACGACCATCACATTAATGGAATGTTGATAATGATACTGTAATGTTGTAGAGGGATATATATATATATATATATATATATATACAGCTGATTTAGGATTTGCATAAGCGGGAATTCATTTGGAGTTTAAATAAGATTTATAATAATTAACATTTAAATATTTAATAAGATTTTTTTTATTCAATCTTTTCACATAATAATTTCGTACACATAAATTAATTACACAGGCATAATTAATGTACCTCATAATGCGTAAAATTTAAGAGTTGAAAATTAAAAATTTAAGAGTTTTATACATTTGATTTACTACACATGTTGCATTTCGATATTAAAACTGAAATTCTACTGATGTTCAACTTCTTGTTTTGCAAAATATATCCTAACAAGAATGATGGAATTTCACTATTTAATCTCAAATAGAGAAAATTATAGTCCATTTAATGATATAGCTTTGTATAAATTTATGACTAGATACAGCGAATCTTTGCTAAGAATTTCAAAAATGACTGTTTAATATATTTTCATTAATTAAAAAATTAAATAAATGATGTGTAGTTATAAGAAACATAAACGGTTCATTAAAAAAAAAAAAAAAAAAAAAAAAAAAAAAAAAAAATCACATTTTGTTGTTGTTGTTGTTGTGTTAATGTGTTTCGTTAAGCAATAATTAAACATTACGCAAAATTTTACTACAATAAATTTGATTAATTTAATTCTATACAAAAAATAAAATCAATCACCTACTAAATATTCTAAAGGTTCGATTTATAGAGGAGATTTCTATGCAGTTAAGATGATTAAGACTAAATAAGGATCTTAGTTAATTATGACATTGTTATTAAAATACGGATTAGCTAATTGATTCGTATTAATATTTAAATATGATTATCACTAATTACGACTAGTTCACAACGAGACCGCGATTGAACTCATTAATCATATGTCACTTTCAAGGTGATGAATTTTAATGAAATCAATTTTAAAATTTCACATCGGAAATTAGTTTAATTACTTATTCTTTCGATTTAAATTCAGTAAGATCTAATTTAATCGAATTTTAAATTAGTTCCTGCAATATATACATAAATATACATAGAAATGTAAATTTGTTTTACTTGAAATTCTCTGTAAGAACTTTAAAAAACGTAACATTCTTTCCACATTCACTATCTTTTTTAACGGATTTTTTGAAATATTATTATGTAACATATCTATAAACGTATTATCTAAATAAAAGAAAATATTTCACTCAATTAAACAAGGATGTTATTTCTTGTGTCTTATATCCTTTTATTATCTGCATTCAGTCCCTCAATAGGGTTTTCAAACACTTAAAATTTATTTTGGGTCCAGTTCCTCGTACGCAATGAGATTCAGTTAACCACTTCAGGATGGGCATCTTGTATACGCGCCATATCGATTGCGCATGATCATTATTTTTCAGGACAAATTTCGGTATAGTAAACTTCGTCTGACTTAATCGCAGTGTTTTTGGAATGAAATAACGGAAAAATATTGAGAATATTTTGTACAATAAAATAAAAATCGTGTATGGTATTCTCGTACAACAGAAAAGGTTAACTAGTAAACAAAAATAAATAAATAAATAAATAAATAAATAAAATGAATAGTTAACACCTGCGAAAATGTTTGTGACACATGACTTTAAGATAGTTTAAAGAATCGTTTACTCTGTACATTGGCCCATCCACGGGGGAAGCTTAGGGGGATGAAGTCCCTCCCAGACCGCAAGATTAAACTATTTAAAGTTTTCTAAAATTATGAAAGTTTACTTTTATTATTTTTAAAAGATTCAACAAAATAGAAATTTTGAAAAAATAAAGCAATCTTTTCAGATTTTTTTCTTATTTATAATTTTTTTTTTTTTAAATTGAAATATCAGCATTTTTTATATTCACCACTTAAAACAATATTTTCTTTTTATTTATCAAAGAGGTTTAAGCCTTCAGAATTAGCACTATAAAAAGTTTTCAGATCCCCTCCTGCAGGTTTCGCTAATTGCTTTCCCATCAACCACCCACTCTTCGTTCTGAATGAAGTCAATAGAAAAAAATTATGTCCGGGAACGCCACATCTCGTCCATAAAAAAAAAAAAAGATAAAAAAAAATAAAAAAAATAAAAATGGACCGAGCTTATCTGACAGTCCACGCTGATTTCCTAGATAGGAAAATATAGATCTCTAAAATATGCTAGCCCCCTCCAAAACTTCGTCCTGGGTGTGCCATTAACTCTGACACTGCCCCTCCCACTACTTTTTAAAATTCTTTAGAAAAAAAACTTCAAAAATGAAAAGTCTGAAGACAAATATTTGTTAAAAATTATTTCTTTAGGCATAGAATAACGCTGCGAAATAGATATAAAGTATTAAATTTTATTGAATTTTAAAATTTTATTTTGCTTTTCTTTTCCCAAAGAATGAAACAAGTTTGTACCTAGCATATTCTAGGCGCTGAAATTTAATTGTCACTAATAAAAATTTGTAGAGTCAGATGAAATAAGTTTTACAAAATGCACCACCTCAATTACTTTTGATACTTTTGATTTACAATATTTGATAAACGAGTAATTGACAAAACTAATTTTGACTATTTTGGATATTTATAAAAAAAATTTTGTGGTTACTTACAGCTTTCGTTTGAAATAAAACAACTTATACAGCAGTGTCTATTAATGTTACAGCTACGTTTGTGTTTTTAATAATTATTTATCAATTAGAGATCTCGATTTTTTTCTCTAAACACCACATTGGCAGTTTCTCAAAATTTGTAGGCCAAGATTTAGTATACTGTCTGCCATTTATGTCAAGAGGTCCTGGCTGAAAAAAAAAAAATTTTTTTTTCATCTTTGAATTAGTTACAAAAGAAAAAAATAGTCGTAGTTTTATTGGTGGTCTTTATAAGCAAAGAAGCAACAAGTAGAACAAAAATTTAAATATTTTCGAGACCGGATTTTTTCCCCCTCCAGATTAAAAAGGGTATTTTTAAATTGTTTTAGTTTTTTCTAAGAACGGAGCCCAGCTGCAATGACCCACAGAAATATTTTTTTATGAACGGTCTTGACTCCTGACTTTACTAATTTATAAAAATTTCCTGGAAGGATCAACAAAATTAAAAGAAAACGACTGTGATGCCAGAACTTCAAGTTTGGATAATTTATTTACACGGTCACAATAGTTGTAAAGAAAAATATCAGACAAGTTTCGGCTGAGTCAATTCATTTGTTTTCCCTCTTCTAATGCATTTAAAGTAACCAACCCTTTTAATTTTAGGAATGAAAGTATTAAAATAATCTCTATATCTTTATTAACAAAAGTAGGATATTAAGTTGATTTTGATAATTTTTACTAAGCAATGTTATTAATTGAAAATAAAGGCATATAAAAAATGAAATATATACTAAAAACATATCAGCTGCAGAATAGATTAAGTCTATTTTAATAATCTTTATTAGAAAGCTTCATATAAAGATTATATGATTTTTTTTTTTTTCAAATAAGTTGAGGGCACCAGTAATTGGCCATTTATTGGGAATTTCTTCGGATTGGTTTTTTTTTTCTTTTTAATGAATTTTTTAGCTAATTTTCTGTAGCCTCCTAAATTATTAAATAAGTTATATTGATGCGTAATCCGAAAACTTTTATCCATATATATTTCAAGAATTTAAATTTTTACATTGCTATTTAGAAAATGAGATTGAAACAGCAATTGAAAATTTATTTTCCTCTTTAAAAAACAAAATATGATTATTTGTACTAACAACCGATACGAAAAGACGTGTGCACTATGGTGTTTCAAAAGTTAGAAGCAATTTTAAAATACAAGAATTCACAAATTAATAAAAACAGAATAGAGAAAATATTTCGAAATGCTCTATGATAAAATTGAAACATATCTTTAGTTTCAATCACACCTTTTTAAAAAAAATAACTTCTTTTGGGTGTGAAATACATTTTGCAATGACAAAAATTAGAATATACATGCATTAATTCTTCTTTTATGCTGTTGTTATATTTCACTAGTCATTTACTGATGCCTCGTCAATTACTAAAAAACTTACTTTATACGAATTTCTTAAAATAATATTACAGTGTTAAATGTATTAGCAGTGTTAAATTTAATACGACATTTGTAAGTCAGTGATTGTATTTTTCCACCTTGTAAATAGAATTATTTTTTATTTTTTATTGCAGGAAATAAAAAAAAATTCTCAAAGTGAATTCAGGATGCTCTCAGCTCAAGTTTAGTCCATGGGCTGTATTTTAGAAAATTTTGTTTTAATAAACCAAGCTTCTATGGAGCTTTTAGACTTTTAAAAGAATGTCACTCAAGAATTGCATGTTTGAGAAATGTTTGACGAGCCCATAAAACTCTAATATGTATTAAAATTGAAAGATCATTGTGAATAAAATTAATTTATCTATTTTTTAATCTTCCTGTCTGTATATTTTCTATCAAAGTAGTTATTTTTTACTGAAAACTTATCATTATAATCTACTTTAATAATATGAAATTTGCAGCGTTAAAATATAATTAAGAACATTAATGTAAAATATTTCATATTTAATCCTTTCATAAAATTTTCCTTGATGCTATAATTTGTTTTGTAACATTGCATGATGCTTAATCGTTCTAAATTAGATACAGAATTAAAATAATAATACTAACATTATTTATTTGCATTTCAAATCCAAGATTTAGTACGAGGAATCTAACATAGATGGCGACAGCAGCAAACTTTTTTCCTCCTTGGAAGAAGCATTCCTTTTTCTTCATTCTTGAGGAGTATGAACTTCAGGGAGCGTTTCGTAATTTTGAAACTGCATTCCGTATGATTTTTGAACGTAGGGGAGGAGAATAGAAGATGTGTTTCGCGATTCCCTCAGTTTAATTTCGGCATTTTTCTAACGGATGTCTCTCTCTTCAGATATGTTTATTCATCTGTTTTAAACTCATTTCATCATAGATCTAAATTAAAATATATTTTCCAAATTTAATAGGTTTATTTAAATAAAAGCTACCTTATTTCATCGAGTACGAGTAATTTATTTTACTTTATTTATTTTTTTTAATGGGAATTTCTTTGCTATGATTTAAAATTTAAATCTAAATTCTTCCATTCGGTTACCTTTTCTTTTTAGGTAAAACTTTGATATAAATTATTCTAAAATGTTGCTGTAAGACGAACATTATTATACTTTCATAAAAAGTTTAATAAATCTATTAGATTTTTAAATCACAAGATTTTAAGAACTTCACCTTTTTTATAAACATTTTAAATATGAAAAAATGTATTATACTTATATTAGCATGCAATGACATTTTCGAGGACAAATTTCTTGTTTAAAATATGTTTTTTGAAAGACGATTTTTTTTGAAGAAAAAAAAATGCATTGTACATACAATATTTTACAGTCAGCCTCACTTCTGTTACCTATCTAATCATAGTTATATTCATTTTTCATTGCGAGAGAATTCAGAGAATCTTTTTCCTTTTAAATCACATAATAAACACATGTTGGAAAGTATTTGATTCGTTCAATAAAACGTTTGATTTTCTAATTGAAACTATAGATAGAACGACAAAACTTTTTCTATGTTTTAAAATCCTCTTTTTCTAAATTATTAAAAATAATAATAATAACTTATAAAAAAAAGATTGGATTTTATATCATTTAGAGCCTGACTGTAAATACTCTCCCTATACCGTCCATTAAGAAAAAACACATGTGACAAATATATCTAAAATCATTGTCGTTGTAATGAAAACCATCTATCTATATAAACAGATATGAATAAAGTGTTAAATCAAGCCTTAGCATTACTCAAGTGGAAATGTGCATGTAAAATAAACATGCAAAACGATAGTAATAATTAGAGGAATAAATCAGGCCTTTATAAACTTATCCGTAAATATAGCGAAAAAGAAAGAGGAAGTTTAATAATTCACATTTTGACATTTAAGGAAAACGATATAAAATTGATAATCTGGGATACGTGTCCCCTCATGGGATTTAAGGGTTTTGAACACCAGGATTTTCTTAGAGTAATGATCGCCGTATCAGAACTCAGATATGTTTTTTTTAATTATTAATTAAGGAAAATATTACTTTACTAAAATTCTGATATAACCTTATAATATACAGTAGACAGCTTCAAATCCGCACAGCTTGGGACCAGAGTTTGTGCGGATTTTAGAATTTTGCTGATATCTGGTTATTACTTTGTTTATATTTTTTAAATAGTACTTTTTGTAATAATATAATTAAAATTTTACTGAATGCCGCAATATAGTAAAATGTTAAAATAATTAAATAAAATAATAAGCTAAAGTGATAAAAGTAAGGTACTTAAAAAAATATTAAATTATTAAAGTAAAGGTGAAGTAAATAATTAATAATGTATAATTAAATAAGCATAATAAATATGAGATGTATTTTCTTTGGCATATTCAATGAAATTTTTTGCATAAAAGTACCAGATGTTGTGCGGATTTTAGAATCTTGCAGATTTCTGGTCATTATTTTGTTTATATTTTTAAAATAGTAATTTGTAATAATATAATTGAAATTATACTGAATGTTTGAAATATAGTAAAATGTTAGAATAATTAACTAAAATAATTAAAAATAAGGTACTTTTAAAAAGGATAAATTATTAAATGTAAAGGTCAATTTAATAATGTATAATTAAAATTGCATAATAAAGATGAGATATATTTTCCTTGTCTTATTCAATGAAATTTTTCGTATAAAGTTACTCTATAAATTCACATCAAAATCTTAAAGTAAGGAAGTATTTTTTCAGGTTTAATCAGTCTTAATAATCGAAAAAAGCTTGATTAATATATGAATATATTTAGTAATTATATATTTGAGAATATCTTAATTTTTTTTCAAATTAAATTTATACTTTCATCATGAAAAACCATGAGTTATTTTATAGAGAAGTTTTATTTTGTAATTATTTTATGGAAAATTACATCTTAAATTATATACAAAATGATATAAAACTAAACAATTCTTTATTTTTTCCTCTATATCCTAATTTAAATTTGATTGTTTAAATCTTTGATGATGTGCGGATTTTAGTGTTGCGAATATGAAGAAATTTACTATATATATATAATTTCCTTTTGGGGAAAACAGTATATTTCACTATAGAATATGTCATATGCTAAAAGAAATGCTATCGAATGTTAAATATTAAAGAATTTTATTCCTTCTCAAATATCAGTTTCTGTTTTACAACTAAAAGTTAAAACAATATCTCATACAGTTTTTGAAGGATCTATGAAATCTTTATGAAATTGATAGAATTCCTAAGCTCATATTGAAAATCGGAAAAGACCAAATTGTATTTTGATTTCACGCTATATTTCTTAGAAGCTTGAAATGCATTATTTCTCATTACTTTTAGTTAAATGACGATGGTTGTTTTGAATTGGGTTGATTTGTTAAGTCTTCTAACTTTTTGCCAATCATTTGCAGATAGAAAGGATTCAGAGAATTTTTTTAAAGGGAAGAAAATTTTGAATAAAACCTATTTCTGTTTGACATGCTCAGAAAACACCACAAATTTGTTCGAACTGCAAAATTGGGAAACACGTAATTGAACATACGAACTTTTAGATGGAACGACATGATAGTCAGATAATAAACTCCTCGAAAAATTTAATACTTAATTATTTCTCTTTCGATAGTATGTAGTTTAATGTCAAATTTTTACTTCCTTTACTACCTCATTTAGCATATTTTACTGAACTACATTTTTGTCAATTAAACATTTTCATAATTATTCCTCAATCTATAAAAATGTATTCATATTATAACAGATTTATTTATATCAGAACCATAAACTTCGCAGGCTTTGCTTTTGATTTTGTAATATAAGGCACGATATAATGGTAGTTTTCACATATTTTCCTCTTTTTTTTCACTTCGTAGACTTCCATTAATAAAAGTGAACTGTCCTGTCGACTTATGAGCGAGCTAAATGAGAAGTAAATGGGCGCAAGGTATCCGTTTTTCTGCATTAAAGGGTGCGAACAAATAGATGAGGCTTTTGCACAGCCAAAATACACTTGCCTTAATAGAAGTCCAATAGCACAGGCTCACACATATACTATAGCGAAAAAAGTTCTAGGTCTTCTCTCTCTAAAAAAAAACTAAAAAATAAATAAAAAAATGGTTGCCCGTGTGACAAATGGGGCTTTGACTGTGTAACGACCGCTCAGCTGAGAGAGAGGAAAAAGAGATCAGGCGCGTTAAAGGTACTCAACCCCCCAACCCACCTCTGAAATAGGGAGGGAGTATTTTGATAGAGGATAGATCAGCCTATCGCTTTCAACTATCAAATGGGAAAAACGAAGCTTGAATAGGAAAACGTAAAGCGGGTTTGATGAAGTGGAGAGAGTGGAAAGGAAGTCGCAAAAGTGAAGGAGCTAGTGAGAAAAATAAGATCAGTCTCTACGTTAATGGCTCAGATTGATGATGGGTATATTTATCAATACGGTCCTACGTCGACGAACTTTTCCGAACCCTTTCGAATCAAAAAGGTGTTAAAGTATCGTGAAATAACTAGAGGTAAACCCTAAATCAGTCTTTCAGGATGTCTTATCTTTTACTCTATGAAAATTAATGATGGACAACTATCATAGGCTCCATAGGTTGTTTGATTTATAAAGAATTTTCTAACAAATTTTAAATTCTCGAAAAATGAACCACATTAGATTGCAAATTTTTAGAAAGCAACTATAAATAATGAAATAGATTGCAGAACTTCAGATAATCCATTAAAGGCTTAAGCATAAACTTGTTAATATTGTTCATTTTTATTAGTTCCTTAAAACTATACAAATTCTATAGAATAAAGAAATTCTGAATGCTCTTGTCTCCAAACGCATTATCTCTACCAAATTTTTACTTTTTCAGAGTACTTACTTTCTATAAAAAATTCGAAGAGAACACAAAACGACTGTGAATTGAACGAAAAGCTAAATAGTGTTTTTAGAATAACTTCTAGAAAAAGCTAGTTCAGGTTAAATTTTATTAAAAAGTCTCCACAAAGAAAACTCTATCAATATATCTAAAATGGTCTAAAAAATCCTTTCTAAATTAAAATCAAAATAATTAAAATTAAAATAACTGTCATATTCGACAACAATATCCATAGTCCATTTTTGCGAATTTATAATTGGAAGATTTCAATTATAATTAATTTTATCTACTGTCATTATCTTTCTACTGTTTATTAACACTGTCAAACAATGTGTCAGATGCATATCATTATACAAATAAATCCTTTTTGTGATTAAAATTATTTTGTCATAAGCTCATTATTATAAATTGTGTTCCTATAACAATAGAATAATACAAAAAAATCCCCAAATTTCATACATATTTTTGCAGTTTGACTTGAGAAAAAGTATACAAATCTTTTTTCTTTTCATTTGGCAAATATAGTACAAATTCGCAAGAAAAACCTCAATAAGCGACTTTAATGGATAAAAGGATTTGAGATTCTCTATTTGGAAAAGAACGAATGAAAATGCATAAATATTCTATAAAAGGAATTCCTGTATAAATAATAAAATAAATTAATCAACTTATACATAATTGTATAAGTAAAGACTGACCTTAATATGTAAAAGCATGTTGCATTAGGACTCACTGTTTATCTTCATGGCTTAAAATCTTTTAATAGATATCTTTGGACAGTAATAAACATGATCTGATTCATTGTGTTAAAGTTGTACGGTACATGTATTACTTAGTTTTGTTTTTTGATATTCAATCAACGAAGTATTTTTATTTTGTTAAAAGATTTTAAACTCTTAAACATTAAAAAAAAATTAATTGTAAAAAACATACATGTTAAAGAGTAATCATTTCTAAAGAAATCGCATAAATAATCGTACGTTTTACTAAAGGAATAATTTTAAAGAGAGGACGTTAAATTTATTTTTCAAAATGTTGGGGTATTGTGCGCAAAAAAGTAAAATAATAATAATAATTATTATTATTATATTTCCTAGAAATTTTCAAAATATATATAGTATGGTTTGCTTTATAAAATGAATCTAAGTGTTTATTCTTTTTTATTGAAAAAATATTTTTTTCTTTGTGTTACCTTGAAAATATTTCAAAAATAGTATATAAGGAAGATGCAATTTTTTTTTAAATAAAAAAGGTTACAAATAAATATTTTTTTAGTTTCAGTGTAATCTCAAGGCAGTCAAGTATAATTAGATACCAAAAATGTTTTTTTACATGCACAAATTCTTTTGTAATTGCACCTTGCAGTCTCTGTATAACAAACATCTACAACTTAAAAAACTCCTATAAAAACTAATTTCTTATATAATAATTAAAAAAATAGATAAAATATAATAAAAAAACTCATATCTACTACTGAATTTAAGAATTGTGTTTCTGTAATATATCTCTTAAAGATATACAATACCAAAATTGGTTATTTTCCCCTACTTTTTTTAAAGAGTCTTAAGTCTCTTTAGATGTATATATTCATTGCTATGTGTATACATAAGGGCATATATGCAGACACGCATGTGTATATGAATGTACTTTGAAGGTTATATTAATGCATTAATTACCAAAATAATTCATTTTTTAGCTGGCAATCGCAAAGTTTTATAGCGAAAGCGTTCCAAAGGTGAAGAGAGATACGAAGCTTTGCAGTGAACTGTGTTTTACAGGTCACTATCAGAAGCAAACGGTGAGACATTTAGATAACGATCAGATAATCTCTCCCCCTCTACCACTCGCTATATGTTTGCTTTACAAAGTTTATGTTTGTAGAGGAAGTATGCATGCGTGTGCGCATTTTACTTTGAATTTATTTAAATACAGATATGTTTATGAAAATATATGTGCGCACTTATGTGCTTTTAAAAAGTATAAGTAATGAAGATGATCTGATGATAAAAATTTTACTTATATATATATATATATATATATATATATATATATATAATATTTTTAATTTTATTTTTAATTTTTTTTAATGTAAACTTTTATGTACACATATATATATTTTCAAATTTAAATTCTTAATTAATAATAATAACAATAATTACAATCATAGTTTGATTTTCTAAAAATTAATTAATATTAATTTTACATATATTAGAGTTTGATATAGTTCATGAAAGCATAAACGAGTGGGCATCGCAAAATTTCAATTACCAGCGAATATTTTTATATTTTGTTCGCACTACTATTTAAAAAAAATACATTTCGTAGTATATTTCTCTTGCATATGTTCACAAAGCGTATGTAAAAAAAAAAAAAAAAAAAAAAAAAAAAAAAAAAAAAAAAAAAATTGATAAAGTGATGTAAGTTCACATAAAAAAATCGCCTGTGATTGAAACTTTAGCGATATTCCCACGTATCTTCTTGATACGTGCATATACATAAATTCACAAAAATAGATTTATTTAGGCAAATAAAAAAATCGCTCTTTTTCCATACTATTTTAATTTTTGAATATAGAAAAGGAGAAATATTAATTTATTTGCAACTTTTACATATTTAAAGAAAAGAAAACTTTTTTATGAGTACCTACATTTTACTTTTAAAACCATACTTTCAAATATTTTATTAAAAAAATTCCCAATAACAATTAAATATATATACATCTAAAAACATTGAATGAAGTTTCACAACTTTATCTTTCATAAAAAGATATATCTATACATATGTACAATATTCCTACACAATTAGGGAATCTAATCAGAAGAAATTTTATTCAGAATTGTAATCATGTTTATTTTAGTTTTTTTTTAAATATTGGCTACCATATGTATTCTTCCCTAATTTGCGGATTGTTTTCTATTTATTAACCATAATATACAAATCAGTAATAGTTTTATAGATCGCAGTTCATCAGTTTAATTTGAATAGTTCTTGAAAAGACTTGCTCAAACGTTATGGGAAAAAATATCTTTATTTAAAGATGGGAGCTTTAATAATAAATTTTAAAATTTTTCAAAAAAAAAAAAAAAAAAAAAAAAAAAAACAAGAAAAAAAAAATCAAATTGTGTGCACATTTTTGAGAAGATTTTTTTTACTGAGAAAACAGCAAAACTGAAAATAGAAAAGAAAAAATACTGTTTTAAATAAGGAAATTTTTACTTAAAATTTGTTTTAAAAAATCAGAACGAAGTTTATGGTGGAAATAAAGCACAAGACTAAGAAATATCTGTATAAATTCAAAATTAATTATTATATATAAAAAAAAACTTTCAAGAGATCTTTTACAACGAAATTGTGTGTGCATTTTTGAGAGGATTCTGTTTACTTCCCAAGAAAAATAATGAAAATTAAATAAAATATTACTTTTTCGAAATTTTGATGCTTTTATCTAATTTTTTTAAATTACGAACAGAGTTTTTGATGAAAGCAAAGCACAAAACTGAGATATATACTTTAAAAAAATCGAAATTAATTACTATATTTCAGAGAAAAAGAGTGGATTTTCTTTTAAAAAATCAAACAGTGAAAATATTTTTGGAGAAATAGCCATTTATCTAGTTTTTGTATACTGCAGTTTTTATTCCAATTTTGTTTTTAAAAATATATGCTGAGCTTTTGATAAAAACAATGTCCATGACTAAAAAGTAATGTTAAAATTAGAAGATCTTCATTATGTGTTAAGGCCCCTGTCCTCGCTCGAGGAAACGCTCGCGAGCTAATGCTATTCCTATGGGGAAGCATTTTTCTAATAACTCTTTCACATTTTGACATTTTTGAATAATTTTTTTTGCATTGGATAGCTGAGGTGCATGCCGACAACGCACCTTTTTTACTTTTTCGATTTTGGTTACAGATATTTTTTACAAAGTTAGTTTCACTTTCAAAACCGGTTTCGAAACTGAAAGTGCTTTTTAAAAAATATATCTGCAACCAAAATCGAAAAAGTAAAAAAGGTGAGCTGTCGACATGCACCTCAGCTATCCAATGCAAAAAAAAAAAAAAAAAAAAAAAAAAAAAAAAAAAAAAAAAAAAAATTCAAAAATGTCAAAATACGAAAGAGTTATTAGAAAAATGCTTCCCCGTAGGAATAGCATTAGCTCGCGAGCGTTTCCTCGAGCGAGGACAGGGGCCTTAAGGAAAAATAATAACATTTAAATTAGATTATTTTAAATTAGACTCATATATTTCAGGAGATACCCTGTATTTATGGGGAAAACGTTTCCCTTTTTGATATACAGAAAAAGAAATGTTAAAACTGTTTGTAAATGATTTTACAAGTTTACTTATATTAAATTAAAAAAAATTGTTCTGAAATTTAAACGATGTATATTTTTCAGATCGAGAGACATCAAAAGAAAGATAGATTACTAATCCGCCATGCCGTCTGTGATGCTGTGACGTCATCGACATTGTAAGAAATCATAGCTGGGTTACTGTAATTGTTAACTTTATCGCTCTTATTGGCGCTTAATATCTGATGCATTATGGAAAGTAATTAAATTCAAAAGCTAAGAGTAATTTAATAATTTGTGGCTTACGGATCAGCAGTGTCAGTAAAAGATTTTAAAAAGGGATTAATAATTTGAGAAATCGGAAAGTGGTATAAATCAAATGCTTTTGAATGCTATAGCCTAGTAATTAATTATATTCATCTTTTGATTAAATGTTTGAATGAAGCATATTTTAACTAAATACATATTTTGTTTCAATTATCCAAAACTTATTATTTTACTTAAATTTTATTTTATTTTTCCTGTAAAGATGCAATGGTTTCTTTAAAAAATTTAGTAATTTTTCCTTCGAATTAAACACAGCAAGAATTTTAAAATTATTTTAGTCTCGAAAACATTTAAATATAAATTGCAAATATGCAGTTAAAAAATTTTCTCAGAGCATTATAAAAACAGTCTAAAGCTTAACAACTCCTATTTTATTTTGATTCTATTTTTTCAGAAAATTAATCTAGCATACAAATGTAATATAACATTATTTAATTATAATAAGAAAAAAAAAAAATCATAATTATAATTTATTTCTAAATTTTTATTTTCTTAAATTCATATTTTTAAGAAATTATTAAATATTTTTGTCAATCGAAAAAGTGGTGAATAAAAGGACTGCTCAGTTTGTGAAAATTTTCAACCAAGATTAGATATCTAGGAAATAAACAAAAAGAGTAATTTCAATCATTTAAGTGTCTGGTCCGTGTTTTTTCGCTTGAAGAGATAGTGTTAAAATGACTGTAGGCAAAATTATTTTTAACAGAACTGTGTTTTGAGAAGTATCTAGAATGAAGAGATACAAAAAATATTATAACGTGAAACCGCCATTAAAATATATATATACTTTAGGATTTACAATCATTTTTATGAAAATGCATAAATACCCTCAAACGCTAAATTTGCCTTCTGTTTTTTTTTTACATGTATTAGTGGGGTTTTTTTATATTATTATTCTTTTTTCCAAGTGTAAGTTACATCTGAAAAAAAAAATTAAAACCACCTTACTTATTATACCACCTTAAATACTTAAATAAAAGCAAAAAAAAAAAATTAATAACACAAAAATACGTTTTCGGTCTCTGGGTCCAAAACTAAAATGTCTGATTTGTTTGCAATTTTACATCGTTTCTTAATAGCTGAATGTTTTTTGTGTTGAAAACAATCGAAAAAATGCCTGCATTTCAGCTGAATCTCTCATAAAATAAATAGTAGGGAGAAAAAAGCCCACATTTTTATAAATCACATATTTAGGTAAATCCGATAATAATGCACACTATTAATCTTAGAATACAAACACTAGATTGAGATGATTTTTTAAAATTTGAGCGTCCTTGCTCTCTCGGGACTGAGATGGGGGGGGGGGGGGGTCTTTAAAAGTTATCGTCATTGAATCAATCAAAAAAAATTTGTAAGATACGGTTTTGTAAGGTATCTATTTGTAAGGTAATATTTATATGCAATATTAAATATTATTGCATATTAAATATTGTATATTAAGCATACATTTTAAGTATAAATTTATAATTGCAGTTATAGAATTATTATTATTTATATTATTATTTTTTAATGGAATTTTTATTTTTATTTAATTTTTTAAATAAAGTTTATAATTAATAATATTTATAGTTTGCAATATTTAATGCATAATTAATACTAGTGAAAAATGCTCCAAGGAGCAGTGCAAAAGCAGAATATGATTTTAATTGAGCATTAAAAAGTAATGGACAAGTGCTTCTGTTAATTACTGAGCATGAGGAAGGATAAGGGATCCCTTCTTGGCTACAACTCACTTCAATGCCAACTTTGAAAAAATCATATTTGCGCTTTTTCCATATAAAAGAAATTTGCGGTTCTTTAGTAGAATTTTCCACCGTGCTTTAGATGTTAACCAGGGGTGTAGTCATAAAAATAACATAAGATATATGCTCTAAGCAGAGGGATATTCTAGAATGTGTATACTATAAGCTTTCTTGAAAAACAGAGGGTATATGGTGTTCTATTAAAAAGTCCAGAAGGTGTACGGCGTATAGCCTGTACTACATCTCTGATGTTAACTGCACTGTTCACTCTGCACTATACTACAAATCAATTTTCTGTGCAATTATACACTTAGGGTATGCTTGGTGGCAGTGCATGAATGTGATACCTGCAGGAACTAGGTATCTGGCATTATGTCGCCTTCCTTTACATTTATGTCTAATTAAGCTGCATCTTTACTGGTTACGTCTTTACACTATACATTTTTATAGTAACTGCGACTGATTTGTTTTCACGGAAAAAGCGCAAATATGATTTTTTCAAAGTTGGCACTGAAGTGAGTTGTAGCCAAGAAGGGATCCCTTATCCTTCCTCATGCTCAGTAATTAACAGAAGCACTTGTCCATTACTTTTTAATGCTCAATTAAAATCATATTCTGCTTTTGCACTGCTCCTTGGAGCATTTTTCACTAGTCCTTCTATTTTTCCATATTCCATAGGGATACTGCACAACTTGTTTTGTATTTTATACATAGAAAACAAAATCTTATTTGTATTGAAATTAAAAAATGCTACATACTCTAATACTCTGGTGTTACAAATTAAAAAAAAATTTAAAACAGGTTTTTCTATACCAAAATTCTACGGTGGTTTTCAAAAAAAAAAAAAAAAAAAAAAAAAAATCAGTTTTTTATTAAAGTGAATAAAATAATAAATCCTTTCAAAGAATAGATTTTTCATTCAAATATCCATTATTTTTGCCAAAAACAGGAACTTTTTTTATGTACATACAAAAGTTTGATACAAAAACCATGCTTCTTTTTTTTCTTAATCCGTATTTATTACGGACTTATTAAAAACGTACTCCACCGCTTTTATAGGAAACGATTGCTTTACTGTGTTATGGAGCATTCTCATTGGCCATAAACAGACATTCTATAAAAGCTGTGGAGTGACTCTGCAACAAATGGGTCAAATTTTTAACAGTGCACTGTTAAAAATCTGCTGCATTTTGCTGCAACGCCCTCCACCACTTGTATATAATATCTCTATTCCAACCAATGAGAAAGCGCCATTTCACGGCCAAGTAACTGTTTTCTATACAAGCAGGGGAGTGCGTTGCAGCAAAATGCAGCAGATTTTTAACAGTGTGCATATCCTTGGCGCTATAGTTTACAGGAGTGGTACATTGTTCAAAATTTGAAACTTTTGCTGCATCGCCACTCCATCGCTTTGATAGAATATCTCTATTTTGATCGATGAGAATCCTCGATAATGCATTTAAGTAATCGTTTTCTACTTATCTACTATATCGTTTCCGTATATTTATTTTTTCAATCAGCACCAAGGTGCGCACTTTATTAGAAGACGCGCTCTATTAGAGGGCGCATTCTATTAGAATAAATACGGTATATACTTATAATAAATACACTTTGTTAAAGTACAGGGCCCCAATATTTGACAGGTATGCCAGGCATTTTTGCCATTGATGCCATTGTGCTAAAAACAAAATATAAATAAATGAAATAAATGGATAAAATATAAATTTGGCATGGTGCAAAAAATTGCCTAATTTAAAATTAAAAATCAAATTTGACAGCCACCAGGGCTAGACACCGTGCATAATTATTCAGTAAATGATTCATTAACACTAGAACGCCCGGAAATTCTACTCAAGTTTGAAAATAATATTTCTCACCAGAATTTTTATTCAAAATTATTTAATTGATTTATTTAACGTAAATTTGCGTGGATTAGATTTAAATTATTTCAAGAAATTTTTTCTGGTTCGAATTGAAATTTAGTTACATGATTGGAGTCGAATCGACTCCATCCGGGCGTTCTAGTGTTAAAAAATGACAAAAATCAGCATGTCAAAAATTTCAAAAAAATTCATAATTCGTTAAAAAATTAAGTTAAAAATAAGAGAAAAAAAGCATTCTGTATTTTTTTATGCTTAATCGAATGGTGTAACTGGTTTTTCTCTCCAATGATCACAAGTACCTTAGATTGATGACTGCTATTCTTTTATTTCATCTTGTAAAAAAACTGTTTAACGTAAAGCTATGAATTTTTGCAAGATTAATTAGCATCGCAAAATCTTTAAAATAAACTTTACCGCAACATTCTGTCTGCAATAGAACGTTAGATATACCCATTTATGACCAAGTTTGGAAAAACGCAATTTCAGAAAAACCGCCCAGCGAAATAACGTTTTCTCGATGACTACCTCGGGATAAAAAGTTTGTCTTTTGTTTAAAAAAAAATTAAGTTTTTATCTTTAGTAGTTTTTGAGAAAAGTGCTGTGACACAAAATTTTTGTCCGATTTTCAGAATACTCTACAGTACACCTACAGTATGCCATAAAAAAAAAAAATTTGTGCTATGTTGTGCTTCTTGGTCAGACGAACATTTAAAAAAAAATCATCAAAATTGGATAAGTATTTAGTTAGTTATTGCAAAAAGAAAAATTGAAAAATCCGTGTGCATTATCGCTCAGTCATATTATTGTTGCGCGCTGCCGCGCGCACAATGATGTAATTAATTATAAACAATTAAAATTTAATATGAAATACAAAATGTATAAATTGATATTTATAATTTTACTATGATAATAATAATTACATAAACACTAATCGTGTTAATCATTAATTGAAATTATAAATTTATACTTAAAAATATATTATGCATCCTTAATATACAAAATTTAATATACAATTAAAAATATTTATAACTTGTTAAATTTTTACTACTTATTTATTAAAGAATTATTATTAAATTAATTATTTTTTTAATTAATTTTTCATATTAATAATAATATTTAGTAGGTTGCTTCTGAAAATGACGCTGATACTAAAAAGAGTGAATTAATAAATTGATTAGTTCATATTTCATAATAATATTTACAGTTTGCAATATATAATATATATTTAATTAATACGTAATTGATAATAAACAATCAATAATTTAATATAAATATAAAATTTATAAATTGATATTTATAATTTTAATCTGATAATAATTATTACATAAATACAAATCGTGTTATTATTAATTAGAATTATAAATTTATACTTAAAAATGTATCATGTATGCTTAATATACAATATTTAATATACAATTCCTAATACTTATAACTTCGAAAATATATACTACTTATTTATTAAATTGTTATTATTAAATTAATTATTTTTAAAATTTATTTTTCATAATAATAATAATAATATTTAATAAGTTGCTTCTGAAAAGGACGGTGATACTGAAAAGAGTGAATTAAGCGCGAGAGTTAGAAAAACAGAGAAATAGTTTACGATAGTTAGTAGTATGTTAATAAAAGGAAATAAAAAATATTGAATAACTTAAGCACCGTGAAAAGCAAATATATAATAACTTGAACTTGGTTTGAAAACTAAAAGAATCCAAAAACAATCATTTTTTTTTTGGGGGGGGGGGAGGGGGGTATAATTGAAAAGAAAAATTTTCACTGTAAAATAAACTTTATTAATATGTCATCAGGCTATCATTTGTTTTGTGGTGTGCAAAACACTTGGTTACATAAAAACAGGTAATAATTTCAAATACACCTTGAAAAATATTTAATTGGAAAAGATATAGTTATTAGAAAGTAGAGTAATGAAATATCCTAAAAGATTGTAAATTTTTATATAAGACTAGAATCACATTGCTAGTGATTCAAATTAATTGTTTGTGCATCTTTTTTAAAAAGTCATATTGGTATAAAACAGTAGTTTTTAGATATCGCAAAATTTGAAATTTTGTAGTTTAAGTAATATTTTCTAAATATGAATGGTTACTTTAAAAATTAAAAAGCAATGTAAACCGTCTATTCGCTTGTTTATTGTTGTTATTCTAGTTTTGAGATTTGACATTTCAAAGCAATAAAATTTTTATTAAAATAGAATAATTTCAATTCTAAACAGTTTATCAAAATTAAAAAATAAAATAAACAATAATAACAAATGAAAGAATTATATCGCGAGTATTTCTGTATATGAGGATACGGTTTACACTTAAATCCATGTCATATATTCGGATTTATGTGGCGATGACAAATTTACCGATTAATAGCACAGATATATTTGAAGTAGAGATATGCAAATTCCATAAACTTTTTAAGAAACCTGTTTCTTCAACTCCATTCTTTTATTATACTAATCATGGAATTTTCAGATGATCTCATATAAGTTCAACTTGATTGATGAAAAATTGTACCAGAAATTGCTGCACATTAAAAACATAAAAGTTGTTTCAACTTCAACAGTTTCGTACACATAAGCAATGTACATATATGTGTGTCAAAGATCAATGTTATGAGATGACAGTGCAGTAAATCTCATTCGAAGCTACTGCAAAACTGGGAGTTCGATTGATTGAAATATTAGTGGAAGACTGTTTCTGGCAGAATCTCGTGCAAGATTTGCAGTGATACAATTGGTGACTCAACTGGCAAATTGAACACGTGAAATTACCTCCTTTTGGGAAATCTCAAGAACCTCACAGGATTACCATATTTATCTGTGTTGCGTATATTGCACGATATGCTACAATTGTATTAATCCATGTTACATCGTTGCTGGAAGTACAACGATGTTACACCACAGATGGAGGAAATTTATTTGTTGTGCGAGAATTGACAAAGGCCACAAAGCATTTTGAAAATATTTTTTGTCTTATTAGGTCAATATTTTATTGGAAGGAATTGAAAATTTTCATGACTAATTAAGATGGGAAAAAGATATATTCCCTGTAAATGCAAAAATATGTCATTACAAACGAGTGGCATCTCATTATAAAGGAACCATTCACGAAATCTGCCACCTTGGGATCATTATTTTTAAAAGATCCCCAAGGAACAATATTCTAAAAAAACCTATTTCGTTAATGGAAGACACGAACTGAAAATACCATGCGAGAAGGTGGAAGGAGCACGGAAATGTGTACACTTGAGTAAAACCTTCTTTTGACTATAATATTTATGCAAGATGAATATTATCTTCGTAGATCATTTTGATTGAGTCAGGGGTGGCTAAATGTGGCACGCCCGACACCAGAGAAATTTTACAGTTATCACTGACTTATTTAATCACCGAATATCAGCGATTCAAGAAGTCGTCTTTTTCTGTAAATAGTTAGTATTACCTGGAATGCTACAGTTGGCCAGCACTGGATTAAGTGCATTTAGTTCCCATAGATTTTACTGTTTCTCTTTACTAAAAAATTTGGAGAGAACATTGAAAAAAATGCGTATGGGGAACTGTGGTACATTGATACATGGGGCACATTGATACACCCCCTTTACTGCTGACAAGGTCATTACAGGAAGTTTCACAACAGCTCCAAAAGATGATGCTAGTGTACACAACTACATGCAGAATTTCTGGGCATGATTCAGTTGTTTCATGAAATGGAATGGGTGATTATTGGTTTTGTAGGTCAAAAGTAAATTTGAGTTGTACAATTGATATCGTATTATAGAACTGTTCCAGTATTTTCTACCTAGAAAAATACACTCCCTGGTAAGTAAAGCTACTGTTTATCAGTTCCTCATTCTTTATTGTTAAGTATATTATGAAGTGTTGGATTTGAGAGCCATTTTATTCAAAATGGCTGCACGGGCCATATTGATACAGTCTATGTCGGGGCACATTGATACGTATCAATATGCCCCATGATAGCTACATACAACCTAAATCCTTTCTAGTTTTTTTTTTCATTACCTTTTATTATTATTTTTTAAAATACACTCCTTAATTCAAAGATTTCCATCCAAAAATTTCTAATATTAGTTTTTATTACTACAGTTATATAGCTCCCTTTTTTTTAAATTTTTTATAGTATTTTTCCAAACAGAAGTCGTACGAACTTATCCAACAGCTAGTGGTAGTAGAATTAACAAAACAAAAGGACGGCAGCCGGGAAAATTTCGATTTTATATGATTCTCTAGAGAAAAAAGTATTTTCGAAATGAGAAATGTTAAATAAGAGAAACAAGCTTCAATAAAATAAAAGGTAACTATATTATTAACAGAATTTTTAATATAATTATCCTTTATTTTTGTTTATAAACCGATTTATAAACAGAAAACCTGGTAATTTTTTCATCTTTCCTAAGAAAGAAAATAATGCAAGGGTTGAAGTGCCAGATATGGCAAAGTTAGCTCTGCCAACAATCAGACAAGGAACAGCCAGAACATCAGGTCAATATACATTTACTTTTGAATGCTTTAAAATTGCTTACAAATAAATTGTGGGTGATTTAAATTTCTATAAATAAATATAAAATGTTTGCTAACTCATTTTCTATGAAAAATATGCATTGGTGTTATTTTTTCTCCATTTTCCCCAAACGTATCAAAGCGCCCCATGAGGTGTATCAATCTACCGCGGAGATGGAGCACATTGATACAAATGACTTTTTTAGATTTTTTTAATTACATGCAAAAATACCGAATAAAACAACGATTGTACATTTTAATAACACACTACACAAGTTTTGCTGACATCGCATGGAAAAATAACTTGAAATGTCTATTCCCTTGACACAAAAAAATTCTTTGAAAAAAAACCCCGTATCAATGTGCCCCAGTTCCCCCTACTCTAAATTGAGTAAAAAGTACTCAGTTTTAAATACGTTACATGCTCAAAATAGCTCCGATCCAAATGCACTCAAAATTAAGGAGCACATGTACTCATTTTTAATTTCCATGGATGTGCTCAGATGTGCATCGTTATGTACTGCCCCCCTGAACCTACAAATAAAAATAAAAATGTATTGACATTTATTTTTAGCTCAAAATTATTAAGAAGAAACGTTTAATTGTTTATTTATTAAGAAAAATATCGATACTATTTGCAAGATACTCAAATCGAATATTTGTATGTCAAGTGCATTATTTCCAAGTGTTCTTAAACTATTCTGAAATACTATGCATAATTTAATATTTACATAAACATACATTTTTTATGCCGCCTTAAGTTACCGATATACGTTACCTTTCTTTAGTTTCCTTAGTTAAATGCCATCTGTGGGTCAATTAACCAAAATAACAATACAAGGACATCTAAAGTCAAAACTCTTATGTAAAAACGAAAACAATAATTCAAACTTGCGAAAGATTTATTATAGAAAAAGACATTGCTGTATAAGTAGAACTTCATTTTGCAATTAAAGAAGATGGATAATTTTTTTTCAATCGTGTTGTTTTCTTATATTTTTTTTGTATGTTACAGAAGTTTTTTCCATTAAAAAATCATATGCATTACTGAATTGTGTACACTACAGTGTGTCCCACCGAAATAAAGCCACTATGATTTTGTATCATAGTTAGACAGGAGGGGGGACAATGGTAACAAAACAAATATAATAAGAAAGTATATATAACAAATACATAACTACAAGGAGTAACTCACTCCTTGTCCCATCTGTACAGTAAAAAATGAATGTATAAAAAAAGAGGTGGGTGCAAGTGGCCTGCTGAAATAAAGCCACTACATTAATAGCCGACATATCCGCCATGTTTATGTATGACATTGAAAATGTGATTTGGCATACCATTTACCAATCTTTGTAAGACAATAGCATGAATATTATACTAGTCTTCAATGATGATAGCCTCCAGTTCTGTCATAGGCTTAAATTGTACGTCATTGAAATATACAGGTCTACCGAGTATACACGACACATTTTTCTTGGGGGTTGAGCGTACAGGACAGGCCATTCTATGACATGCACCCAATTATCCAAAAACCATTCCTAGGAGGATTTTGGCAAAGATTATCGAGGCACTTTTCTGCTATCCAATTTAGGCCACCAATTCTCTCTGAAAATGACAGGGAATGGGTTTCAAGCATGTCTTGGTAATCGGCAGCCTGCATGCGTTCCAATCCAGGTTGAGTTAATAACCATAGTCGAAGACTACAAATACCATTAATAAGCCTCCGCCTACCAGCCTATGTTGAAAGCTATCCCCAAGCAAATCAGAGTCGATGGGGCCAAATGTAATAAATCTGGAAGCACCAGCAGCATATTGTTATGTTCTCAGCTGAAAAAAAAAATAGTTTCGTTGGTTCAGACAGCCTTGCTTTTCATTACCCTGACATGAGGAAAAAAGAGGAAATTGTCTCCAAAAGAAACCATGATAGAGGCTTACTAATAGTGTTGGGAGCCTTTGGCTATGGAGGTTAACTAACCTGGCTTTCCCGTCACACCGGATGTAAGCTCTCTATTACCAAGAATTCTAGAAATTCATTTATTGTCAATTGCAGAAAGAATTGGTGAACTAAGTTGCATTTTTCAGCTGGAAATCGTCCCATAGTCATTGCGAAAATCCGACTAGGAAAGATTTTTGGAAAATTGAGGATATGTGAAGGAAATGCCTGCCCTGTACCTCCATTTCAAGAAAAAATGCGTGGTATCCTCAGTAGAGCTTTAAATGCCAGTGTCAGACAGTTAAAATCTGTGGCAGAACTGAAGACCGCCATCATTGAGCCCTGGGATATTATTCATGCTACTGTCTGTAAGGAATTGTTACATGATATGCCACATTGTATATTCCAAGGCATATGTCAACATCGCGGATATATTGGCTATTAACAGTCGTGCCTTTATTTTGGCGGGACTCTCCCTCCCTCTTTTTTTATATATATTCATTTTTTTCCTGACCAAGTGGGACAGAGAATGAGTTATTCCTTGTAAATATGCATTTCTATATGACTTCTTTATCTTTTCTTATGTTTGTAACTTCTTTATTTGTTTCTATATGACTTGTTTATCTTCTTTATCTTTATCTGTATATAATATATCTGTTTCATTCTCGTGGATTTGTTTCGTGTCAAATTATGGTACAAAATCACGGTGCTTTATTCCGGTGGGACACACTGTATATAGCCATTAATGACCGACTAATTTCAATTTTAGACACTTTGTCGAATATTTAAAAATATATTTGTCTGATTCTTCTGAAACTTCAGGATTAGAAAGATTGTTTGACACACAGACTTCTCATATACGTAGACATACCACATTCCATTGTTCTCTCGGCATGGTTTCGAATCCAACATCTTTGGCGAAAAGATGCCGTTTTTTGGCGGTGATCGCTTTATTGGCAACTTTCAGATATCATTCTCGCAGTAAAATAAATGTAAACATTGAAGCGAAACTCTTCCGAGGAGATTTTGGCGAGAGAAAAACAGGTTTGGCGTGCTAAATCTGCCTTCCGTCACGTAACGGAAGGCAAAGATCCCGGCGTAAGAAAAGGTTACCGATGTGGTGTCTAGGTATGAGAGGTCATTGGTTTGACCACATATTTATCAATGTCTATTTGATGAGGAGGATAATTAGGGGGCCGAAAAAAATTAAAAAATTATAATAATATTTAGGATCACCCTGTACATTAAAACGTACGAAATGATTTATTCTTGCAAAATACAAATACGTGAATAATGTACAACATTTTCACAGATTTTTGTAAGAATAGCACGTATATTCATGGAGATATAGCGATTTTTTTGAAAAGTTCAAAATCTTCTTGCATGTTTTTAGCTTATACCATGCAGGGTTTTCAATCAAATTTAAGGTTAGTTCGAGAAAAATTGGCAAAATATATTAGAAACATTATAGTGTAATTAGAATATAAATATATTAAGTATTTTGTGAAACATAAGTTGTTTTATAAAATAATTTTTATCTGCTCATGCGCAAACTATAACAACGGTCATCTTACATAATTTAATAGTCAACTCTATGGAACAACTCATAAAACGAATCCAGCCAAATATCGTGAAAATTCAGAACGATATTGGCGATTGGAGTGGATGATTTTTAGTTCTTTTCAAAAGCATCTGAATGATAAGGGATTTTTCACAAAATGTCAATTTTAATTAAAATTTTTTTATTGATATTTTAGTTTTCCTTGGATACACCAGAACGAACCAACTCCATGATAAAAAGTAGTATAAAAGTTAAAACATTTGTTTCAAATTAAATACTATATTTTTTGTAAAACTTAGTTAATAAAAATTGAATATTTGTGGAAAATCCCTTATCATTCAGCTGCTTTTAGACAGAGCTAAATAGCAGCTCACTCCTATTTCCGATATCTTTCTGAATTTTCCCGATATTTGACTGGATTTTTTTTATGAGTTGTTCCATAAAGTTGCCTAGTAAATTATGTTAGAAGGTTGCTGCTATTGTTCGCGTATGCGCAGATAAAAATTATTCCATACAACTACTCATATTTAATAAAATATTTAATATTTTTCTTTTTTCAATTGCACTAGATTGTTTATACTATATTTTGCCAATTTTTCTGAAACTGGCGTTAAATTTGGTTGAAAACTCTGCATGATATAAACTAAGATCATGCAAGAATTTTTTGAACTTTTCAATAAAAATCACTATATCTCCATGAATATAAGGTCTATTTTAACAAAAATCAGTAGACATATTTTACAGTATCCACATATTTGTATTCTGCAGCGATAGATCATTTCGCGCATTTTAACATGCAGTTTGATCCCGATTATTATAGTATTTCTTTGATTCTTTTTGTCGGCCCCTAATTGTCTTATCAAATGGACATTGATAAAAATGAGGTCAAACAATAATAATCTTTAATTTTCAATAATAAACAACTTTATAATCCTATAGTTCCAGAAGAATCCAAAGAGTATATTTTTAAATATTCGAAAAAAATCATTAATGGCTATATAGTGTATTATCTTGCCCATATAAAATAGTTTTAGAACACTGTTAAAACTAATGGTGACACATTGCACCTTTTAAGGGTGAAAGGCTTGTCTCACTGGTGACACCCCTAAAGGAGCCAAAATGGCACCTTTAATTGGGGTGAAAAGATGACATCCTTAATCCAGAGTGCCCAATAATAAAAAATTAAAAAATATACAAACCGACTTTTGGCCCTCGTTGGATTCGAACCCACAACGTCTGATTACAAGCTCAGCGCTCTAACCACTCGGCCATCAAGCGCACCTTCAAAGCCTCCCTGAAATGTTCAAATGTCCTGAAATTCAAAGGTTGCTTTATATAATAAAGCTCGCCAAAAGTTAGCCGAGCGAAGTTCTAAATGAAATTGGGATAGCGTATTGCGGTGATAGTCGTCATAGGAAAAAAATGCTGTGTTGATCCACTAGTGATAGCGAGTTGAAGGGCAAGGATACATGTAACGGAGCATGCGCAAATGACTAAGGGGTGAAAATTGTCCAACGGTATGCATTGCGCGGCACCCTAATTAGCGTGAAACACTCAATGGCACCCCAAGCACATTTTCAAGCCCGCGGATGTCAAATAGTAACACCTTTTCACCCCTGGGTGCCAAGTGGAACCGATTTGTCACCTTTATTTTTAACAGTGAAGGTACAAGACCATACAAACAAAATGCGGATAAAATTACGCCATGGCTGCACTTATTGGCGTTCATGAATTATTGTTTATTTTAACTAATTTGTAAAGATTCATTTTGGTTATATGTAGTAAAGTTAAAAATGTTTCAATATTAATTTTTTTAAAGACATTTTGCTTAAAAAAATTTTTCGATCTTAATTTCCAACAGCTAAAAATAGTCATTTTTTTTAACTGCACGTTTTTCTCGATATTCAAATAAAAATAATGTAAAATCCACATTAAATTTCATTATCATATTACATTTCCATTGATCAAACTTCTAATTTTGCTATGAATAAAAGTTTTCTTCATAAGAAAGATTTTTTTTTTTTAAATTGAGAAACTTATCTCCATACGTGAAAGTGAATCAAAACAATTAGTTATTTTAGCAGTTCCCTTTTCTTTTTGCACAGCATAAGGTTTTTCTTTAAAACAAACATTCAATAATTTGAATAAAAATTTACTTTATATTGCCCATTTACCGATTGAAATTTTATTTTTTCTAACTCAATATATGATAGGAATAATACTGTCTACTAAACACAGCGATTTCAGAAATATTATTAAAAGAAACCTCGAAAAGTACTCTGGAGTTATTTTCTATACTTTCAACAATAAAATTCTATTTCTATTAAAAAAAATCTTCAAAAGTATAAAATTCATTTTCCATAAAAACAGGCAAAAATCCGTGCCATGAAAAGCAGCTAATGTAAAACTTTAGTTGCTCAATCACAACGACAGTCTTACAAAAATATATTTAAAATAGAAAGATATTGCCAGAAAGGTGCCTTTATCGCCATTTGGCAACGAAGAAAAAAATTATCAGCTAAACTAGAAATACGATAATTAAGCTCTCCAAGAGTTACTATGAACTAAACTTTTAAATATTTACACTTGAAAAAAAAAAGTATTATTTTATCTCTTTTTTGCATATCCTATTGTGACTGAACACTTTATTTTTTATTTATTTGCTATATTTTATAGTAACATTTTATCTATCTTTTGCATCCCATTATACAGGGTGGTCCTAAAATATATGTCAAAAATGCATAGGTATGGAGAGGGGACCTAAATAAGTATATTTCGGATAGGAATGTGTGTGCGGTAATGACACATTAAATCACTAGCTTTTAAAGCAATCTGAATCAAAGGAAACTGAAAAGACAAGTAAAAATAAAAGGGAAAAAATTATTAACAGTTTACAAGAGGTACTCGAAAGAGCGGCCACCAAGAACAGCGATACAAGATTTACAGCGAAGGCGCATAGATCGGCGTACATTAGAAAAGACATCAGGCATGTCAAGCACATGTAAAGCAGCAAAAGACAAACGGACAACAAGATCTTCTTCAGATGTGACGGGACTCTCGTACACCAGGCTTTTAATATGACTAATAAACAAAACAAAAAGCCATCCAAGCAGGTTAAATCAGGAGAACGCTGTGGCCAGGGTACTGGACCACCCCGCCCTATCCACTGCTGGCCATAAACAGTGTCCAGGTGATTCCTGATGTCTCGAATGAAGTGAATTGGGGCTCCATCGTGCTGGAACCACATCCGTCTTCGAACAGCTGGAGGCATATCTACCAGAAGTTCAGGTAAAAACCTCCTGTAGGAATATGTTCTATGTATGGCCAGTTAAACGACTAACTAGAATGTACGGTCCTTCTAAGCTATTGTTTACAATACTTGCCCAAACATTAATGGAAAACCTTTCTTGGTACGCGTGTGCTATTGTGCTACATGGGTTGCTATGAGCCCACGGATCAGTATTATAGATGTTAAACATACTGCGTAAAAGTAGACTCATCAGTAAATAAAACATCTGCTGGGAAGGTTGGATTGGCTGCCGTTTGCTGTAGGTACCAACGAGCAAAGTTGAGACATCTGTAAATGATCGGATGCATTCCGTCTTCATGTAAAGTCCTCAAAACACTTTGATGGCTCCCACCCAACGCACGTCCTACAGCTCTCGAGCTTGAGGAAGGATTATCCTCTACTCTGTTTAGCATTCTGTTTTCCACTGCAGGAGTTCTGCGATTTACACTACATCTTCCAATGCCCGCTCTACGCTTGGAAGTATAAAACGATCCACTTGTGCGTAACTCCCGATGAAGACGCTCGAATGTTCAACGATCCGGCTGATTCCTATCCGGGAATCTTTCACTATACATCCTCTGAGCAGCTAATCCCGCTAATCCATTTTCTTGTGCAGCCCCATGCATGAAATGCATGTCGGTAAGCTCTACATTGGTGAGACGATGCTTGCTGTTTGAGACCCGTGCGGGAAATGATGAATCCAGCTAGCGAAGCGCTTTTATACGCCGCAGGCCATCAGCGCTCTCTACCGGCGGCGCAAGACGACATTACCGCACACACAATCCTATACGAATCATGCTTATTTAGGTCACCTCTACCTACCTTTACATTTTTGACATATATTTTAGGACCACATGTACATTCTTTATATTTTAAAAAATATAAACATTTTATTTATAATGCAAATAAAGTATAAAAATAAATAAATTTATAAAAGTTAAGTTATTAAAATTTTGTAAAATTAAATTATCACAGTTTGAATTTCTTATAGTTAATAAAAATAGTTAAGAAAGGAATAATAATAATTTTCATTCCATAAAATTTTATGTAAATTTATATAACTTAAACTTTAAAATGTTTATCTCATATTTGATAATGTTTTTTTTTTAATGGGCATAAAGAAAACTGTTATAAATTTGTATCATTAAAACATATCGTCTTTGATTGCATAAGTAAATTTCAATTATTAATTGCATTAATATGACTTAATATTTTTTCGCCTTCTCTTATTAAATTGCAAATTTATTTTCCCTGTAAGTTACAATGTTAAAATTCAAAATTTGATCTACATAGATAAATTAATGTATGTAGTACACAGTATACAATATACATTCCTTATATTGTAACTAATATATAACACGCGTGAAACACGACGGAATTTTGATCTAAGTTTCATTTTCATAAGTCTTCAGACAAACAAATAGAATGAAGGTTTTATTATTGATAATTTAAAAATAGCAAGAGATTTATACAAACAAAAATAATGAGGGGTTTTTTTTCTACTTGATATTCAATTTTTGAAATAATCAAGAATTGGGCAGAACAAATAGCAATATTTATCACAACAATAAAAGTAATAAAAAAAGTAAAAGACAACTTCTGAAGATTTCACAAAACATTAAAATTAAATGTTAATTTTTTTTAAATTTTAAAATGCATCATTTTTATGAAAAGCAATTACTCGGCAGCAGTTTTAGTCATAGATATAGGAAAAAAGTTCCAAATCTTAGTGACAAATGGCGCTGTAAGCGTCAGAAGATGTAAATTAAAATACCTGGCATGCGCACAGCCATTTCAGGTACTATAAAAACGTTGGGTAAACAGCGTTTTCTCATTTCGTGTCTCAGACGTTCGCCACGAGTGTCTCAATGAAGGACCGCGCGCATATTTCAGATGTGTATATTGCTGGGACGATTACTGTTTCTAAACCAATAGGAGAGCGTCATTATCACGGTCAAGTACACGCCCACACAGTTTGATTGACAGGAACTCGTGGACAATTGACGGTGCTAATTATAACGACAATCTGTTGCGGATGAAAGTGAGCTGACTGGCTGAATGGTTAGAGCGTCGAGCTTGAAACCGGAGGATATGGGTTCGAGTCCATCGCGGGCCGAGAGTCCGTTGGTGATTTTTTTTTTAAATTATTGGAGGCTGTCTTTTATTAATAAATAAGACATTTTAAAAAAATATTTCAAACCCTTTTAATATTCTAAATATCGTTCCAAAATGATTTATATATATATTAAACAAATGGGGAAAAAAGTATTCTGCGAAAATATCCGTATAAGCAAAATTCTTACTTTAATTTTTATTTATTTATTTATTTATTTATTTCAGGATCAGAGGAAGTATAATTTCTAATTGAAGTAAATAAAATTCAGTCATTTTGAAAAAAAAAAAAAAAAAAAAAAAAAAAAATTCTTTCGTACCTTTAATTTTTAATTACCGAGTACAAATTCAAACAATCCGAGTACAAATAAATAATAAACACACACGATCAATTGTCCACGAGTTCCTGTCAATCAAACTGTGTGGGCGTGTACTTGACCGTGATAATGACGGTCTCCTATTGGTTTAGAAACAGTAATCGTCCCAGCAATATACACATCTGAAATATGCGGACCGCGCTCTGCTTGTAAAGCTTTATTACAAGAACGGTGATTCTGTGCCAGTAGCTCGGCTGAAGTTCAGGATCCTCAAGGGTATGAAAAAAGGCGTTGGACAGATGACAATCATGGGTCTGGTGAAAATGAAAATGATGAAAAAATCTGATAATGAAGAAATCTGATGAAAAAATTTGAAAATACTGATTCGTTTGATGTGCAGTCTGGTAGAGGAAGGGAAAGATGTGATTCGGTGGTAGTTGAAGAATGAGCCACAGCAGTTCAGGAGGATACGAGCTGTGGTGTACAACCATGCTGTGCACGGAGAATTGCACGAACATTGGAAAGGCTTGTGAGCACGGTGCATAACATTCTACGAAACATCCTGCAATGCTATCCGTGCAAAATTTGCCATGTTAAGGAGTTGTTTCCTTCTGACCTGCCAGCAAGAGAGGATTTTGCTTTCGAATTTCTTGCTCGCATGGAAGTGGACAATGACTGGCCGTGGGAAATTCTGTGGACAGAAGAAACCCCTTTCCATCTGACGGGATATGTCAAAACACAGACTTGCCGAATATGGGCAACGAACCCAGTACCACTTCATCATGCAATGATCGGTGTGTGGCGCGGATTTACCGAGTAATTTATCGCAGGGCCATATTTTTTTGAGGTGCTTTTGGTCCTGTTACTGTTACCGTCAATGGTGAGCATTATGAGTCTCTTTTGAGTAATGACGTCATTCCAGCTCTGCAATAGCACGGATGCCTGGATATTATCATTTTTATACAAGATAGTGCTCTTCCGCACATTGGAAATCGAGTGATGCAGTTGTTGATGCATTTGGGAAATGCGAGAATTATCAGTCGTTATTTCCCAACAGCCTGGCGGGCCCGACCACCTGATCTTAATCCGTGTGATTTCTGGCTGTGGGGTTATCTGAAAGATGTGTTCAGTACTTCAATTGCCAACATAGCTGAATTGAAGACACGCATTGCGCACAGCATTCTTTACTTGACCCCGGTGACACTTCGATCGGTTGTGGAACATGCTTTTTCGCGATTTAATCTTGCTGCACACAATGGTGGACAGTAAGGCGCAATTGAACATGTTTTGTGCCAGTGTCGCGAAACTTAAAAACCGATTGGATGGATGCTTTTATGCGGTTTTTGGCCTCAGAACAGTAAAAAACCGATTGGATGGATGCTTTTTATGTGGTTTCTGGCCTCAGGACAGTTAAAAACCGATTGGATGGATGCTTTTTATGAGGTTTTTAGCATCAGGGCAGTTAAAAACCGAAGGCTTTAAAACGCTTTAAAAATATTTTAAAAGCCGAATTGGATGTTAGCCGTCTTTACTTTTCTTTTTTTTAATGAATCACACCGTGGCGTTCATTTGTATCTAAACTTAGAATTTATGGTTTTAAATGGCAACGGTGAAGCGTTCGTTTGTTTATATTGTTTATAATAGCTTATTTGTAATTTGGAACTTAATATATTATAATTGGATATGATATACATGTTTTATAGAAAAATATGCTGAACAAACACTATTTTAAGTAGAAGAAATTATCATTTAGCTGTCATATATTAGCATATGTTTTCCATTAAGTCTAACGTGACATTTAGCTACGATCGATTCGCAGACCAGAATGGTTTATACCTGACTTGTTCTCTACACTTTTCTCCTCTCAGATTTTATTATAAGTAGATCACATTTGATTAAAAAATATTTATTTTATTTGCAATGCCTTTAAAATTTATAAAACGCATGAAAAAAAAAAAAGTTTTAACAGAAAGTTTCTTTGTTTACATTTCTTTGCTGATAGTTGATGCTAAAAATTTAAGAAACGAAATGTTATCGATATATTGAAGCTCTATTAATCGATGTGCAAATCCGCTGTCTTGATCCAATCTTTTTAATTTGACAAACGAAAATATGCTTGGTGAGCAATTCAATTTCTAGATTCCTACATTTTCATAAAAAATAACATTGTAAAATAAAAAATAAAAAAAAAAAATCTTCAAACCATTGGATACTTAATTTTTACGTTTTGTGAAAGCTTTAGAAATTAATTTTCACTTTGTTAATTGTTACTATTATTTCGATAAATACTGTCTGGCGAAATCTGGATAAATACTGTCTGGCTAACTACTCAAATTTATTTTTGAGATTCCTTCATTAAAATTATTTGTGGCAATTAACAATGAATATTTAAACATCTTTGCTGATTTAAACATTAAAATGAAAATTTATTGTTAACACTGCGTAATTTTCGACGATGTTATTTAGCAGTTTTTATAAAGTTGCACCGTAATATGAAGAAATTACAAGTCAAATTTTGAAGACATCATTTTATTTTTACAACAGAAGAATTGGTAAGAATTTTCTTTATGGAAGAAAAACGGCTCATTTGAGTTAAAATGTGATAAGACAACGAGATAAAAAGCACGGATTGTATTGAAATGTTATCAGTAGACAGCTGTTTCGGAGTTTCTCAATCTCCATCCTCATCATTAGTAGAAGTTCAAAAAATTTATGTTACATAAATAAAAAAAAATTAAAAAGATGGGAAACAACCAAAGAAGGTCATGGTCAAGGACGAAATGCCAAAAAGCCAAGAAATGGAGAGCGTTATATACCTAGTAATCCAGAATTATAATATCATCGCTACCTCACTCTGAGTGGATTTGGCGCTGCTTTCTCATTGGTCTACGAACGTCTGCGTGTTGGAATGTTGTCAATATAAATCCCGTTTATTTCTTAACTCAAACTGTCACTTTGCTTAGACCATGACCACGATCTTCTTTACTTATTTTCCATCATTTTGATAAATTTATGCGCATTATTTTAGTTTCTCTGAATTTTCATTGATGATGGATTTTCAGAAACTGAGATACCTGCAGGTAAAATGTTAAATTAATTTGTTCTTTTTATTACGTTGTTTTAACTTTTTAAAAATATATTGGTACAATATTTTCTTCTACTATTTTAATTCCGTGGTAAGTTTAGGTTTTCATATCTGTATCTCACTTTCATCTCCTTAAAGATAAGAAATCTGGATAAAAAAGCAATTTGTTTGTTTTAACGAAATCAATAATAAAGAAAGGAAATAAAATGAAAGCATAGTAACACTGTAAATAAACCCAGGCAAGATTTTTTAAAATTATACTTCCATATTAGAGTCAGAAATAGTATCGAATTAAAAAAATGAATGAAATTTTTTATCATCTTCTGAGAAAAAAAAATTGTAGGGGTTTCAAATCCTAAATTCAGTTCTCCTCTTTTTTATATGTATGAAAAAGAAAGAAAGGAAGAAAAATAAATTTTACAATAAAAATTGGAAATGAAAAAAGAAACATAAAATGGAAAACCACGAAAAAATATTCCGACGTAATTTTTTTTTCTGTCGAAATATTAAACAAAAGAAAATATTCAAAAGTTTATATGAATTTTATTACTTTTCTACTTAATTTGAAAGAATTTTTTTTAAATAGGATTGTTTTAAAAAGTGTGTTGTGATCTTATAACTTAAAAAAATATTTAGATTAAAATATTCTTATTAAAGTTGGTTTATTAATTGTACACATGTTTCACACAAACTTAATGATAGCAAGTTTTTTCAAATAAACGAAGGTAAAAAGTTTCTAAGAATTCGCTATGAATATCTTTTTACTTCCAGATAAAGTATTGATTTTTTTTTCACCGTATTACCGGTAAATAAATAATTTTTAGTAATTAAAGGCAACATTACCACCACAGCGTACTACAGGTAATATATACACACATATGTACCTATACATACATACACAAAAAGTCCCACATAGAGATTTACGCATATTTATTGAATTATGAATCCCTTAATTGAGAGCGCATTAAAAATTCTCCCAGCTATAAAATTTCAATTAGGATTACGTTCACAGGATGTTTACTAGAAATGTGGGGTGTCATATTTAGGACTACCGATTGCCTTGTTTTTTCACGCCAGTTTGTTCTTTCTTGGCGACATTTTTCTCGTGCTAGCAACCTTGGGCGTGGACAGTGGGTAGCGCTTGTCCAATGGGAAGCGGCGGCCAGCACTCCCGCCATAAATCACGGCAGTGACAGATATTTGACAGCCGATGATGGATGTCCGTGCATAGTAAATGGTGCATTGATTTCTGCCCCTCCCCCCACACTGAAAGGGGGAGCCTTTATTCAGCCGTCAGGATCGAGTATAATGGATGGCTTTTCCAAACCCTAGGGGTCAGCAGCGATGTACTTCTTACAGCCTGCTTGCGACAGTCTTCTTAACGAGAATATAAGAAGGCCCGGCCTGCCTCGCTAATATCCTTGTCGTGGGAGGGGATGAGAAAGTAAAGGGATTTTCTCGCGGGAGGGGGGCCTGACTCGACTTGGGATTGTCTCGAGTGACCTATCACTCGATTTTTATTTTCGACACGCGTATGGGGGATGGCAACTTTTTGAACATTTTTTTCGGAAAAAAGTTTGTTCGCTTTTAAATATCGGTAATAAGTACATATTTTTGTTTACATTTTTCTTTTTAATTAGGCGTTTATGAGGAACTGAGATAGGGATATGGCTTGTTCTTTTTAGGTTGTTTTTCTGGATATTTCCGTTATTGTAAATTTGTACCAGCTTCGTCAGATTGTAAGTGTCAACCTCAGGACAGCATCCGGTGCAGATATTTTAGTAATACCAATCAAATTTAGAGCATTTTCCGTGTCACTGATTTTCTGTTTTTGCCTTTTTTTTTTTTTTACACTATTTTAAGCTTGGTTAAATGTTTAAAAAGATGGGGCGTACGAAGTTTTAAGTCTCCCAATAATGAGTTTAGAGTACCAAATTTAATTTCTTCTGCTGCTTTATGGATAGTTCTTTGATAAAAAGTAGATAACAAAGGCAATAGCTTTCAAGTTTCGTTATCCTTATGTAAAAATTGCAGCGAAAAATATATTATTTAATATTTAGATTTAAAAATTGTGCGTATTGTTGTTATAGTGCAGTAAGAAAATTTATACAACAGACTCCGGATAATATGAAATTAAATCGAAGTATTGCATAAAAGATTAATTACAAAGTGACATTGAGCTATGTCAGAGATTCTGTGTCTATTTTTTCAAAGTAAAATAAAAAGTTTACCAACAGGCTGTTAAGCTTTGGGCTACCTTCTAATTTGACGTTATCGGCTCTGTACTCTTTCAGTCCTCAATTACTGATAAAAATATGTACCGTAATTTCGGGTGTATAAGCCGCGGATCAAACAATTCTTTTTGGATCCAGAAATCTTATTTAGTGATTGAAGACAAATATTTACGCCGATCTAACTAGTTATATTTGTTTCTGAAAAAATTCTGGGTCAAAAAAGAATTGTTTGATCTGCGGCTTATACACCCGAAATTACGGTACTATATTTTATATCATAATTTACCAAAGAAAGAGACAATTTAAAACTTAAATTAATCTTCTGAAAAATGAGTTTAATTCGCGCTCATATTAATAATTTATAAAACAATTGTGTTCAATTCAAACTCATATTTAAGACAGAGTGAAACTCACTAAAGATTACTTTAACCGTTTCCACTTCCCTGTTTGTCCGTATGTCATACGTGCAACCTGCTTTTGCCGATCATGATTTGCCCGTACCACGTACGGGCATCCATACGCCAACCATAATTTATCGCTGCCACCAGTAAAATTTTATTAGAAATTTTGTATTATTTAAGCTGAGAATTTTTCTGAGTTAATTAGGCAAAAATTTCTGTTTTGAAAAACCGGTGATGAAACTTAAAAAATTCTGTAAAAAACATGAAAAATAAACATTATTTGATTTTTTTTTCAAAAATATTGATCAGTTAAATAGTTTAAAAATATTAAAAGGAAAAAAGAAAAAAAATACATTTGGCCTAATTTAATTAATCTACTTAAAGTAGTGACAAAATATCTTTAATTAATTTAGTATTGGAACAAGACTTAAAGTAACCCGATGAAATTGAAATATTTTAATTAATGTTATTATTTTGTGTTACTTAGTCTTAAACTATTAAATTAGTTGTGTAATTTTTAGTCTTAAATGTTCAGGGTTGCTGATTTCAGTGTGACATTAAAGAAGTACATGTTAATTTATTTTATAATGATCATTTTTAGTTTAAATGTAGCCATGTCTATTAGGGTGGAGCGAATTTTTTTTTTTTTTTTTTTTTTTTTGAAAATCAAAAACGGGTAGGTGCCAAAAGTTGCCTTTATACTAGTACATTAACTGCGTGAAATTTTACCGCTGAAAAAAAATGGCTTGAGTCTGCGCTTTTGCTCCAAAAATCGAAATTTTGGGTAAAATTTGCCATTTTTTGACATTTTTTCAAAAAAAATTAAATTCCTACTGAGCTGGTTAGTATTTAAAAGTGTTGCTTAGATCTTTATATTTATCTGCTTAACATATTTAAACTATAAAACAATATGTTTATTCCCTATAGCTGGAGCAAAACAGTCAACTTTTAGTAAGAAAACAGCATTACCACTTTATTGGGTCATACAACGAATTGTTTTTAATACAGCTCTTGTTTTCAAAACTACCTTGGACATGCGTCGTGGAGGTGGCTATATTCCCTATACCACCCGGCTCAACTATTCGATCATCTTAGTACAGTGTTTTATTTATACATTGATTTGTGATTTTCTTTATAAAAATTTGGCATGTTTTCGATGCTTCCACCTTGTTCATCTGTTCTTTGCATCCACATGCTGCTGTAACTATCTTCAGGTATATTTTTACAGTTTATACAAAAAAAAATGACAAGCAGAGTAATGCACGGGAATCTATTAAAGGGATCTATTCGGCCATCTATTATATTTATCAAACTTACATTAAGTTGTTGAATAGTGATTGGAAGTTCTGTTACCACAACATTTTTTCAGTCAATTGTAATTTTTTTTTACGTAATGATTTGCTTCAAAGATGATTTCAGATATTTCAACTATAAGTATGTCATCATTTATTCTACTTTTGCATTTTTTTATATGTTGAGAAGCGAGCTGTTGAACGTGATGGTGATCATCAGCGAGAATTGCAATGAAAATTTGTTCTCCATGTGTAAAGCAACCGTTGTTGTAAATAACTTTTTTTGCATTAGTTTTATGTCGTTTTCTAGGTGTTTTCGTGTCCAGGTAATTTCCTATTAACTTTTAGATCCTCTTTTTATGAGTGGTTATGAGTGAAATGTCCTGGGCATAAACATATAATGCATAGTACTTTATGAGGAAATGTACGGATTCTAATCGACTATAAGTGCTCATTTAAAATTAGGAGAATTTTATTTGTCACTGTAAACCATTTTGCATGGGGTAAGCTTAGAATTGTGTATAATATTGAATCATTCGCTACTTCAACTCCAGTGAATTTCCTCTGCGCCAGTTATTAGAGAAGTCTATATAAAACGTTCTAAGCTACATGGATTCACTGGATCAATAAGGAAAATCTTTGTCTATGTACTATTCACTTCCTATTGCAATTTTTTTTTTTTTTTATAAAACAGAATAATTTTGAAAAAATATTTTCTCAAATTGAGAAAAAGATACTCAGAACAGACTAGAAATTTCTGTCAGAGATTGCAAAGCTAGTTCATAAGGAAATCTATTTCTCAGAAAGAATGGGGAATAGGAGTTTAGAAAACATCTCACACAAAAGACAGCTCATAAAGTTAATAAAATTTTCCGCTTTATATAAGCACAGATTGGCAATCAGCGTCTATATGTTCACTCACAAAATGTATAATCCAAGTTTATATCGCGGGATGTTTTATACCAAATGTACTACACACCTAAATAATAGATCTAAAATCTTATTAGAAATTACTAGACTATGGAACAACACAGGAAACGACATAAAGCATACTAAAACTTCTTTAGAAATATAGTTGTTTTATACGCAAATTTTGTTTGCAATCCTCTGTGACGATCGTCATAATATTAAGCAGCCGGCTTCTCAAAATATATTCAATGTAATAAGTACAGTAAATGATGACATACTAAAAATTGAATTCATACAATCAATTTTTAGGAACATCATTATATATAAAATGCGATTGATTGAAAAAATGCTGTGGTAACAGAACTTCCAATCATAATGTATTAATTGCATGAAAATTTAATGAAGATAATAAACTGCTGAATAGGTTCAATTAAGAACATACCCAATACATTACTCAGCTTCTCTTCTGTTATACATGGTATAAAAATATACGTGCAGCAGGTCACACCAGCAGTCCAAATCATCCAAAGTCAGTGAATACAAAGAAGAGATAAATTACTTTGATATATAGAAAACTTATACTCGTCTTCGGGAAAAAAGTAACAATTCAATACATAAATAAAACACTGGGCCTAGATGATTGGGTGGTTGAGACGGGTGGGATAATGTAACCACCTCTAATGAGTTATATACACAGTTGTTTTGAAAGCAGCTGGGTAAGAAATGCATTTAAAAGAACATTTCGTTGTATGCTCCAATAGAGAGGTTAACGCTGATTTTTCACAAAAAGTTGTCAGATTTGCTCCAATTATACAGACTACAGATATTGTTTTATAGTTTAAATATGTTAAGCAGATAAATATAAAGGTCTATGCAACACTTTTAAATACTAACCAGCTCTGTAGGAATTTTTTAATTTTTTTGAAAAAATGTCAAAAAATGACAAATTTTACTCAAAATTTCGATTTTTGGAGCAAAAGCGCAGACTCAAGCCATTTTTTTTCAGCGGTAAAATTTCACGCAGTTAATGTACTAGTATAAAGGCAACTTTTGGCACCTACCCGTTTTTGATTTTCAAAAAAAAATTTTTTTCGCTCCACCCTAATGTCTATCTTATTTTGAGACTGACGAAATTATAAATCTCCAGTAATAAAAAAGGATGTGATGTACTGTAAACACAAATTTATCAGACATATTATGCATGTTTTCTCAGAATTCTGTACGGAAGTTTTGCTAGCTAGTGGTAAATGGCAAATAAAGGTGAGAAACGTGTTTCTATTTTTTTGAAAAAAAAAAATATTAAGAAGAAACTGTAAAGAATAAAAACACACAAACTCACGAATTGAAACTAAACGGGATCTTTCCTGCATGGCATTATTAAACACATCCATTTTATGTTAGTTAGTCTGTGAGGGAGTGACCTTTAGTCATAAAGGCACTCTAGTGTTTCTGAGATCGTGACGTCAATAATTTAACATTTTGTAGGCGTAAAAGTGACATCTATCCTCTCTTTTACTTTAACTTTCTAGGGTGTATGTGCTCTTTCGAATTCCGCAGTTAGCTCGCGGTTATTAGTATTATGTTAATGAGAAGTATCTCAGTTTGTCGCGTATAAAAGCTTGGGTGTGAGTTTGTGGTGTGTGTGTTCTGGCCTTAGCCAGCCTCTGTGTGTTTCTGGCCTTGGCCAGCAGCCAGCGTCTGTGTGTTTCTGGCCTCAGCCAGCAGCCAGCGTCTGTGTGTTTCTGGCCTCAGCCAGCAGCCAGCGTCTGTGTGTTTCTGGTAGTAGCCAGCAGCCAGCAGCCTCTGTGTGTATTCCGCCATTAGACAACGAAGTTGATAATTGTTTAGTAAGGTGCTGACGATTAGAGAATAGCTACGGCCTCCAGTAAAGCGAAAAGGAGTTCAGACAGTGGATTAAAGATTCTGCCTTGGTAAGAAAGTTTAGAATCGTTCCGTTTTGATTATTTGAGAAATAAAGAAATATCCACAGCCACGGGCTGTGAAATTAAGACTTGTTTAGTAGATCAGCCAGGAAATAGTGTCAAGTGTTAGACGGTGCCCCGGCTGAGCTAGACCGAAGCCTGTGAGTATGATTTAGCTTTTCATAGTGTTCTCAGTGAGTGAAATTATAGACGTGCTCCACTTTCCTTTAGCCCTTATCATTTTAATAAACTGTGTTGTTTTAACCGAAATTACTGAGTATGTCTGCATATAATGTGACAAATGACACCCAGCAGGAATATACCGTCACAAATGGCGCCCAACGAAATGTCGGACATTTTGAGATTGTGCCACGGGTGTATTTCACCGGTGAGGGTGATATTAGTGAATTTTTAGTGAAATTAGATGATTATATTTTGTTCAATAATATACCTGAGAAAAACAGGTACGTAGTGCTTAAATGCTCGTTAAAGGGCGAAGCACTTTTGTGGTTAGAAAATATAGGAAAGTTTTTGATTACTGAGGAAGCGAAAAGAATTGAACAAACTGTAATTGAGTTAAAGAAGGCATTTCCTCCCGTTAAAGATAAAAGTATTTTGAGAAAAGAGTTCTATTGTAATAAGCAGAATATTTATGAGTCGGCGTCAAAATTTTATCTTCGTAAGCTGGAACTAAAAAATAAATTAGATTTGGATATTACATTTGAGGAATTGTTGGACATTGTCTTTCCTCTTTTTAATCCAAATATACAGGACTTTATTGAAGTTAGAGCACCGAAGAATTTTGTAGAAATGCACCAGATATTATCGAAGTATGAGTCTCGGCATAGCTCGGAGCAACGGGATTTGCGTAACCCTCGGCAGAGACCTGTCACGGATAGTAGTTTGAGAAATGAGGGGGAACGTAATTTTGTGAGGGGGAGACAGCGATTTCCGGATAATAATGTGCGTAATAGAAGTGATGGATTTGGTCGTAATATGTCGAATACGAGTAATGGTAATAGGAATGGTGGTGGTGCTAATAATTTTAGAAGTGGTGAGAGAAATATGCATGGAAATAGACAGAATAGTGGTTATGATCGTAGTGGGGGAGTACGGGACAGGAATGTTTCTTCGCAAGTAAGGAGGTTAACTTCGGATGAGAATGTTGAAAATAGGTCAATGCAAAGCAAATGTGTTCAGAAATCGGAAAAGTCTTCTGTGAGTTTGAATAAAATTACTATTAATCCGGTTGAGTTACCTGAAGTGTTAATTGTGTTAGATGGTATTGTCGTTAAAAGTGTCTTCGATACAGGGGCAGATAAGTCGTTCATTTCTTTTGATTGTTATCGGAAATATTTTTCGTATAAGAAGTTGAAAAGGTCAAGTCTTGTGGTTCAGTCAGCACAGGGGGTAGCTTGCGATAATAAAGGTTCAGTAGAATTGGAAGTTGAAATTCGTTCGGTTAAGACATGTTGGGAGTTTTGTGTGTTAGATGGATTAACAGTGCATTGTATAGTTGGTGTGGATTATATGAGGGATAGAGGAATTAGTTTGGATTTCTTTAAAAAGTCGTTAATCGTGAATAATGATGAGAATGTGAGTAAGAAAGAGCCTGTTTCAGTGTCGGTTAATTTGGAGGAGTCGAGTTTAAGTGAGGTTAAGAAGGTGGAGTTTAATAAGTCTTTAGTCGATTTTGGTAAAGTTTTTTCTGATAAACCGAGTTTAACTAATGAAATTCATATTGGTTTTGACGCACTAGTTGCTAGTAAACCATTTCGTTATGATTTTATATTCAATATTTTTAAGTCTTTGTGGGAAAAATTGGAGACTGAGGACGGTATGGAACTTACTCAGTCTAATATGGCTGAACGTGTAAATCGTACATTAATTCAAATGATTTCTTCTTATGTTGGTTCTCATCATGCAAATTGGGACCAGTTTCTTCAGCATTTTGCGTACGCACTTCGTACGGCAGTTCACGAGTCAACGGGGAAAACGCCTGCTGAATTGTTTTTGGGTAGAAAAGTTATTACTCCATTCCAAAGGTTAGTTATGGTGTCAGATGCGGAAAGTCAGTACATGTGTCAGGATATTGAGAGGTTGGTTAAGGAAGCTCAGGTTCAAATGGGAAAAGAGCAAGAAAAGCAAGCTCAGTATTATAATATGCGTAGAAGGGAGTTAGAAGTGAAAGTTGGAGATTTTGTGTTAGTAGAAAAGCATTGGTTAAGTTCAAGTCGTCAAAAGAGAGTAGCTAAGTTTGGTCCGAAGTTTGTAGGTCCGTTCGAGGTTTTGGAAGTTCGAAATAATAATTTGGTTGTTGATGTCAATGGTGAAAGAATGACTGTTAATCTGGATCAGGTTAGAGTGTATAAGTTTAGAGAAAATGGTAGTGAAGGTTCTCATATGTCGAGTGGTGTTTCGCGAAATTCCCGATCCAACGAGTGTCCCGAGTCCAGCACTTCTTCGTCTAATTCTTTTCATCAATATTCAAGAAGAAAATTTGGTCAAACAGCTCCAAAGACTGTTATTGAAAGTCGAAAGCCTAGCAATCCGAGAGCAAAGTATAATAAAAATAAGAGAACTGTGTCAAATACATCGGACTCTGTGTGTCATAAAAGACAAAAAATTATAAATTGTCCAGTTCCTCCATCTATTAGACAACAACCTCACAAGCATAAATTAACTAATAGTTCACCGTCTTCAGTGATTAATCCCCAGAAAAGATTTCGTTTGGACACTCGTAAAACTGTTAAGCGAAGTTTAAATTCTGAATTTTTGCCTAACAAGAAACTACATAGGTCCGGAAAGAAACGTGGCCTAGGATCTTCGGTAACTTCGGGTGCGTCTAGAAAGAGGAGGCAACTCTCAGATTACCGGCAACAACAGTGTGAGCCTCGCCATGGAGTGAACCCAGCGAACCGGCCAGAGCAGAGTCGTCGAGTGGAACCTACGAGTATTCCACGGCATCCATTCAGAACCAGGCTCCAGGCACGACAGTCAACTGTGGCGTCACCGTACAGTTCTGATGACGAGAGATCCTTCGTACAAGCCTTTTGGGACAGGAGGAGAAAGCCATCTTGCAGTATGAAGCCTGCCAGCAGCGAATCGTCTCTATGATTGGGTGATAATGTTCTTTATTAAATTTCTATTAGAGTGCATATATGTGGTAGCAATGTGAAGGAATAGAAAGCAGAGAGACTGTTTTATACTTTTGGCCATTTTTGGAATTTTTGACGGACTCACGTTTAGTGCTTAATTGTGTTCAAAATTTGTTTGCAAAATTGTTAGTTTTATGTATGTTGAAATTTTGGTCTTAACTGCTTTTAAAAATTCTGGATCTATTGTTAAATGGTTATGTTATTTGTTTAAAATGTTATTATATTGTTATATTGTTCATGTGTTATAAAATGTATGTTAATGTATGTTTAAATTTTCAGAAAGTACAGATAGTAATTTGGGTTATTTTGTACACGCGCCGCGGTTCAGGCGCGCACGTGTTTTGCGGTCGAGAAGTCCTTGACACGCGTTTCTATCTCTTATACTAACATTTAATGAATTAACTTTCTTCTTATCGTTCGTGTTTTATGAGTTGCGTTTTGTACTTTAGTTGAGAATGGTTTCCGCAAGTTGCGAAGTTTTAAGCTGCATTTGAATTTGAAATTGTATTGTATTAAAATTGAATGTTAATGTGATTTTCTTGCAGGGAAGTATACCTTTTGTTATGTATTGATTCTGCTATTTTTCTTTTAGTTAATACAGATGAAGAGATTGATGACGTCATTTTGTAAATTTTTGATATTTTTTGATTGTTGCATAGGCACAGCGATATGCCGCTGTACGTATGTGCCACAATTATTGTTCAAGTGGAGTTAAGTCTGAAGAAGTTTGGGAGTTAGTTCATTGGCTAATGGGGATGTAGGTATTACGTAGTAGCAGAGTTAGTTTAGTATGAAGTAAATGTAATTTTAGATGAAGGCGGAATTTGGATGAGGAAAGTTTTTGCGCATTGGGTTTTTTGGACTTGGTGCGAATTCTAGTATATTAAAAGTTATGGAGAAATTTTTGGGTAAAGTTATAGTTGCATTGCAATATTGAGGAAAATTTCGGAAGGTTAGTGTTTTGAGAAATTTTAGCACTCCCAGTGGAGTGGGTTGTTTTGAGAGAAGAAGTAATTAGTTTTGAAAGTTTTACGAGTTTTTGGAAGTTTTACGGAGGCTATTTGTAAGATAGAAGAATGATTGGATTGAATATGTGATTATTTGAGGCAAACTGAGTTTTTTTGGTTGTGATGGGTTAAAGTTAATATTTTAAAAGTTATGTTTCGGCGTTAAATTTCACCCATCACTGTGTTTTATTACGGCTCTAAATTTATAACAAGAAAAAGTTCTGGGCATGCATTTAGCCCAGCCCTTTTTCTCTGCGGAGTTCGAGGGGGGGTTGTGAGGGAGTGACCTTTAGTCATAAAGGCACTCTAGTGTTTCTGAGATCGTGACGTCAATAATTTAACATTTTGTAGGCGTAAAAGTGACATCTATCCTCTCTTTTACTTTAACTTTCTAGGGTGTATGTGCTCTTTCGAATTCCGCAGTTAGCTCGCGGTTATTAGTATTATGTTAATGAGAAGTATCTCAGTTTGTCGCGTATAAAAGCTTGGGTGTGAGTTTGTGGTGTGTGTGTTCTGGCCTTAGCCAGCCTCTGTGTGTTTCTGGCCTTGGCCAGCAGCCAGCGTCTGTGTGATTCTGGCCTCAGCCAGCAGCCAGCGTCTGTGTGTTTCTGGCCTCAGCCAGCAGCCAGCGTCTGTGTGTTTCTGGCCTCAGCCAGCAGCCAGCGTCTGTGTGTTTCTGGTAGTAGCCAGCAGCCTCTGTGTGTATTCCGCCATTAGACAACGAAGTTGATAATTGTTTAGTAAGGTGCTGACGATTAGAGAATAGCTACGGCCTCCAGTAAAGCGAAAAGGAGTTCAGACAGTGGATTAAAGATTCTGCCTTGGTAAGAAAGTTTAGAATCGTTCCGTTTTGATTATTTGAGAAATAAAGAAATATCCACAGCCACGGGCTGTGAAATTAAGACTTGTTTAGTAGATCAGCCAGGAAATAGTGTCAAGTGTTAGACGGTGCCCCGGCTGAGCTAGACCGAAGCCTGTGAGTATGATTTAGCTTTTCATAGTGTTCTCAGTGAGTGAAATTATAGACGTGCTCCACTTTCCTTTAGCCCTTATCATTTTAATAAACTGTGTTGTTTTAACCGAAATTACTGAGTATGTCTGCATATAATGTGATAAATGACACCCAGCACGAGTATACCGTCACAAATGGCCCCACCGTGGGTTTAACGTCACAAGTCCTTACATCTTGGTGTCTCTGCTCTTTGAAATGACAGCGCGAGATCCTTTTTGCAGTTTTTCACTTCTTTATCGCATACCATAGCTGCCAACTCTTCCGAATTTTTTGCCCGGAAAAAATTAACAGAAATTTTTGCCATATTTAATCGGCAGATTATGGTGAATTGAAATAGTAAAATTTACTATAAACTTATTTCAATACAAAACAGCGGATGATGTTCGCAACTATTGTATACTATAATAAGACAAATCTTGTGTGTGTCTGTCTATGTAAATTTTATCTTAAAAACGGCTCGAATGATTTTGACGAAATTTTGTATTTTACCATTTTCGGGAACGAGAAGGCTAGGTCACATGTTCGAGAAAATTTGTTTGGTCTTGGTAGGTCATTTTAGGTCATAATGGGTGAAGCTAATTATACATAAAAAGACTCAATCGATTTTAACTAAATTCTGTATCCAAACTTTTTTTGGCATGAGAAATGCATTGGGATATGCCACATGTTCGAGAAATTTCGATTAGTGTGTAGTTTTGGGGTCAAGGTGGATGAAACCAATATTATATAAAAAATGGCTCGAACGATTTTGACTAAATTTTGTTTTCTACAGTTTTGGATTTCGAGAAGACAATTGGGCTGCGTCACATGTTAGAGAAAATTCGATTAGTGGGTCATGCTAATTTTATCTAGAGAATGACTCGATCGATTTTTATTAAATTTTGTATTCTATTGTTTTCAAGCACGACAAAAACTTTGGACTAGGTTACATGTTCTATAAAATTCGATTAGTTGGTCATTTTGGGATAATGTGTCAGGGTCAAGCTAATTATAGCTAAAGATCAACTCAATCGATTTTAATTAAATTTTGTTCCCAAACGTTTTATGACACAAGAAAACACCATTGGGCTAGGTCATATGTTCGGGAAATTTAGACTAGTATGTCATTTTGGACCATGGTTGGTCAAACCAATTTTATCTAAAAATGGTTTTAACGTTTTTAAATAACTTTTGTATTCTATCCTTTTGTATTACGAGAATCTTCATAGCGCTGAGTCGCATGTTAGAGAAAATTCGATTAGTGGGTCATTTTTGGGTCACGCTAATTTTATCTGAAAAATGACTCTAATGATTTTAACTAGGTTTTGTATTCTGTCGTTTTCGGGTACGAGAATACTATTAGGCAAGGTGGCATGCTCAAGAACATTCGATTAGTGGGTCATTTTGGGTCAGGATCATGTTAATTCAATCTAAAGAACGACTCAAACGATTTTGACAAAATTTCGTACTATACCGTTTCCATTCACGAGAAGATCATTCTGCTAGGTCACATGTTTGATAAATTTTGATCAGTGGGTCATTTTTGAATCACTATGGGTCAAAATAATTTTCTAAAAAAACTTGAAAGATTTTGATTAAAATTTGTATTTTATCGTTTCGGGATAGATAAGACATTCGGGTTACGTCACATCTTCGACAAATTCAATTCGTGGGTCATTTTCGGTCACGATCGGTCCAGGTCAAGCTAATTATATCTAAAAAAGTCTCAAAATATTTTGGCAAGAATTTGTATTATACCGTTTTCGGGCACAAAAAGATCATTGGGCTAAATCATATGTTTGAAAAATTTCAATTAATGTGTTATTTGGGGGTCACTGCGGGTCAGACTAATTTTATCTTAAAAACGGCTCTAATGGTTTTGACTAAATATTATATTTTTTTGTTTTCGAGCTCAAGAAGACCAATGGGCTAGGTAGCATGTTCAAGAACAATCGATTAATGGGCCATTTCGGGTCACTTTGGGTGCGGGTCCAGCTAATTGTATTTAAAAAACGGCTCAAATAACATTGGTAAAATTTTGTAGTACATCGTTTTCGAGTGCATGAAAATGTTTGGGTTTGATAATACGCCTGAGAAATTTCGATTAGTGGGTCATGTTTGGATACTGCAGGTCACTACAGGTCAAACAAATTTTATCTAAAATACGGCTTTAACGATTTTTAATTGAATTTGGTATTTTACGATTTTCAGCCTTCAAAAGACTATTGGGATGTGTCCCATGTCCGAGAAAATTATATTAGTGGATCAATTTGGATGTAAAGCTAATTTTATCTAGGAAACTGCTTAAACGATTTGGATAAAATTTTATATCCCACTATTTTTAATTACCAGAAGAGTTGTCACATGTTTGAACAGATCTGATTAGTGAGTTATTTTGAGCAACTACGGGACATGCTCACGAAGCCGAGAAGTCGGCAACGCCGAAAAGTTGGCAATATTTGACAACATGGCAACATTTGGCCAAAAAATCGACTTTCAAAATTACAAATGCCAAAACATATTCTTGGCGCCAGACAAAAGAATGTCGCCAAACTTGGAGATTTATGCAAAAAAAAAGGCTTTTAGAATGTGAAGAAATTTTTTAGACATTCTTAATAGGAATCGAGATGCCTGGCTAAACCAATAGAGTCAAGCTTAAAATGTGATATGGATCGATGACCTTCCGTTGTAAATGTGTAAATGAAGTAAAATTTATGAACATGTACATGTATACATAGTTTTCATATCGATTACTTTTGTAAATAACACTATAATAAATAACATGCTTTATATCAATAATACAGAGAGAATGATACAGTGAAAATATTATATCGATATGAATATAAAGTTAATTTTGACCGATCTTAGCTTCCCCCCCCCCCCGCTCGTTCACACTGTTAATATCTTATAATACGAGCAAAAATTATGCATGTGAGTATGTATAAATTTTATCTAAAAAACGGCTCAAACGATTTTGACAAAATTTTGTATTTTAGCATTATCAGGCACAAGAAGACCACTGGGCTAGGTCACATGTATAAGAAAATTTGATTATTGGGTCATTTTGGGTCATAATGGGTCACGGTAAGTTAAATATGAATAAAAAACAGCTGAATAGATTTTAACTGAATTTTGTATTCACTAGTTCTTGGGAAAGTGAAAACTTTTGGGCTAATGACTTGTTCGAAAAATTTCGATTAGTGGGTCAAATTTGGGTCACAATAAACTAATTTTATGTGAAAAACGGCTCTAACGATTTTTACTACATCCAGAAAAAGGAATTGATTAAAATTACAAAACATGTTTTATTGAGTACATTTTGGTTGATTTATGCGAATTTTTAGTTAAAGTAAAAAATCATTTTTTTTGCTCAGACAAAAAAATATTGTTAACACTCTTATAAAATAGAACAAAATTTCATCAGTTTTGTTTAATTCTTACTAAAGTCTAGTATTTTCAATTTGTAATTCCAAACAAAATTTTGTTGTTTTTGCAAAATTTAAATAGGTGTGCAGTAGCCATAACTCTTTCCACGTAATTTTGTTTATTTGGCTTATATGGCTATAAAGGATTAACATAATTTTTGGATAATAATAACTTTCAAATTGATTAATGACGTTATTATTACTTTATTATGTAATTCGGATGAAAATTGTGGACGGAAAATTGCAAAAATAAATCAACAATGTTTGTTTATTCACACAAAATTTTCATTGATCCATATTTAAATGAAAAGATTTGTTCGACAAAACAAATTTTTGTTGATTCAACAAAACTTTTTTCTGGGTGTAAATTTTGTATGTTACTGTTTTGGATTATTAGAAGAAAATTGGGCTAAATCACATGTTAGAGAAAATTCGTTTAGTGGGTCATTTTTGGGTCACTTTGGGTCAAGCTAATTTTATCTAGAAAACGGCTCTATTAATTTTGACTAAATTTTGCATTATCAAGCACAAAAATTAAATTTGACTTGACCGAATGTTCAAAAAGATTCGATTATTGGGACATTTTAGGTCACAGTAGGCCGGGATCAAGCTGATTGTACCTAAAAAATGGATCAAACAATTTTGACAAAATTTTGTCTTATGCCATTTCCGGGCATGACAAGATCATTGGTCTGGGCCATATATTAAAAAAAAAAATTATTAGTGAACTCATTTTTGGGTCACTTACTTGTCTAGCTAATTTTAATCAGAAAACGGCTCGAAAGGTTTTGATTAAATTTTGCATTCCATCATTTTCGGGATCGAGACCATTGGATTAGGTCACATGCTCGAGAAAATTTGATTAATGGGTCATTTTGGGTCACTATGGTTCCGTATCAAGCTGACTGTATCTAAAAACGGCTTAAACGACATTGACAAAATTTTGTATTATACCGTTTTTGACCACTTGAAGATCATTCGGCTAGATTACATGTTCGAAAAGACTCGATTAGGGACTCATTTTTGAGTTACTACGTGTCTAACTAATTTTACCTAACAAACGGTTCAAATGCTTTTCACTGAATTTTGTATTTACCCGTTTTCAGTCTTGAGAAGACTATTGTGCTAGATATTATTTCAAGAAAATTAGATTAGTGGGTCATTTTGGGAGTCACTGCGGGTTAAGCTAATTTCATTTATATAATGGCTTAAACAATTTTGGCGAAATTTTGTATTCAAACGTTTTTGATTACCAGAAGACTATTGAACTAAGTCATATGTTCCAGCAGATTTGACCGCAGGGACATTTTGGGTCACTATGGACCAGGGCCACGAAGCCGCAATATTTGTTATATTTCGCGAAATATTGCAGACATTTGTCCCACTTTCAAGATTACGAATGGCAAACACATACTTGGCGCCAAATGAAAGAACGTCGCGAAATGTGGCAAAAAAAAATAAGCTTTTAGAATGTGAAGGATTCTTTTATAAATTCTTAATAGGACTCGAGATACTTGATTAAACCAATCTTAGTCGAGCTAGAAATGTAATTTAGGCTGATGTCCTTTCGTTGTAAATGTGGAAATAATGTAAAATTGAGATAACTGTACATACATAGTTGATTGTTTTCATATTGATTGTTTTTGTAAATAGTATTGCTATAAAAGAATATGTTTTATAGAAGTATTATAGAGAATAGAAGTATAATTATAGAATATAATTATAGAAGTATTATAATTATAAGTAATAAAATATAAATATAAGTAATATAATTATAGAAGTATTATAATTATAAGTAATAAAATATAAATATAAGTAATATAATTATAGAAGTATTATATAATTTTTACTAATAAGAGAGATAGTTAACGAGTTAGATTTCCATATCAGAATATTTGATCATGTGAATATGTAAGTTGGTCCCAAAAAATAGCATTAATTTCTTTTCAAAAGATACAAATCTATCAGTTACTGTAACAAATGTAGGAAAATAGCGGCTAATGTATAAATAATCAAATTGTGAGATATTTATTGCTCTAGTAGACAGACATGACTTCTTTGAATAGCAGTTGATAAAATTTTTCACATTTTCAAAAATATCCATTTTTTGCAAGAAATGTCCGCTTATAAACTGAGGCTTTGCTTAAAGTTCATGAACACTGACGCTTTTCTTAAACATTTTGATAATTAAATGTTGAAATATTTCAGCTGCAAGCATGACCAGGTTTTATTATATCTTCCACGTGAGGAATAGCCTGCTAACATTTTGGTCCACCTTAATATCGATTGATATTAAGGTGGTAATATCTATTATGATAGGATTTATTCTTTGAGAATAAAAATAAAATTTGAAATTAATTTCATCAGATTCTGTTCCGAAGCATATGTTTTATAAGTTTATTCCAGTGAAGCGCAATCTGAAGATACGCACATTTTTACTATGTTTATCTTAATTTATGTTATTTTTATTCAAACTGGGGAATTGGAATGAAATCAGGTCCTTCGCTTCTCGAAGGGACTTTTTTCTGCCGGGAGAAAAAATCTTGAATAATCTATTATGATATTTATTACTGTGTATGGTAGATGGTTTTAAACAATTTATGTAAGTGAAAATTAAGGACAAACACTGTGATGGATAAACACAGGATTTAAAAACTTATTCAGTTTAATAATCTACATCATCTGTAAATAATACAAAAGTCATTTTCTGAAGAGAGGTACTTGTTGGTCAACAGAACTAAGCGGCAGCAAGTGGCAAATAGTGTAATGCAAATGATATATGTAGAATAACAATCAAATGTTGCATCATCTACAACTAATCCGAATGTCAATTCCCCAAGGCGATAATATCCCAGCTTTAGCTACTGATCCTTGAACAGACAATAGCTGTATTTATGTGGTCACAGGAATGTATACCCTACTCATAGTTATGCACACGTGAAGCTAGTTTAAAAATAACAATAGAATTCTTAATATTTAAAAATAATAATAAATGGATAAACTAATAAAGATCTTAAGTTTTGCAATTTATTTTCAACCTTGCAATTTTTTTTTAAATAGTTCTAAATTTATGGCGAGATCTGATCATGTCTGTAGCTGTTGACACTTTTTACCCTTATGGCATTATTCGTACAGAAAATGGTATTACTAAAAGTTCATAGTAATGGATAAAACAGGAGACTGGCAGGTTACGAAACAAATGCATGGCTGCCAACTACTACGCCTATTTAAAGACGAATAAACATATCAGAAGCAGAAATTTTAGTAAAGAATTAACAATATAAAATGTAATACATAATACTGAATATAGTTGGCATACATTTTACTAAAATTTTTTTGTGGTTCAAATCATGTTTATGTGATTTAAATAGGCGTAGAAGTTGGCAGCTCTGCAAATGGATTTTTCCTTAAATAAATCAATTAAATTTTCACCCTTCTGTATGTAGAAACAACATTACATCAAGGCTACAAATAGTATGTAAGGTGTTGAACAATTTTTTTTCTATTAGCTAGCTGCAAGGTAAAAAGCGAAACCTTCTTAGCCCAATCTGTAATGAATTTTTTCTACATTTATTAAATATTTTTTAATAAAATATTAACTCGGATTTCCACAATATTGCGCATGATTATGGAAAACCTAATCACTGCTATTCCTTTGCAATCTTTGTTTCTGTTAGTGACAAATAGTTAGTAAGCCTAAATTCAGTTCAAAATTTTTTCAGATTAACATGACATTCCAGAAGAAAGAAAACACCAAAGCGGTTACACATAAGCATTGCATCTTAAGTGCTACTGTTGTTTACAAAAACTTGATGTGACTTATTGTTTTAAATCTCTTAGAGGATAGCTATTTTACCAAAATAAATAAATAAATAAATAAATAATATAAATAAATAAATAAATAAATAATAAAAATAAATAAATAAATAAATAAAAGAATAACAAGGTAATAATAACCACAACCAAATTTTCTTTAATAAATTTTACCAAATGTGAAAGAAAATTTAATTTTAAAAACACTATTTTATTCATTGGATTCAACTCGTGAATTTCGCTATTTAGAAAACATTTATGATTAATTTATATGTTCCATTAGACTCAAGACAAGTTCCATTCAACCTCGGAGTCTGAGACGAAGGAAATAAAATTTAATTTAATAAATTAATTCTATTTTTCTTTTATCTATGAAGCTATAATTAAGATATTTTACCTGCTAATAAAATTTATTTAAACATTTTTCAAAGTCAGTGAAAAAATATGTAAATTATAAATTATAAATGACTTTTATGAAATGCAAAACATGTCCCAAGTATCTTCTATTTAAATAGATTCTTAATTAAATTACCAGGATTTTAAAACACCGATTTTGACAGTAGTTAAAATCCAAAAGCTGTTTTGACTCTTTCTAAACTAAATTTATGTTCTGAATTTTAACACTACATATTTTCTTTGATATACGCATTTTTAGTTCCATCGTGATATCCGTTTTCTAATAATATTTGAAATCTTGAAGTAATAGTTCTACATTTTAGCGTAAATTATTCCAACGTGAATCAGGAAGACATTTGATAGTATATCTGAAAATTATATTCTGGAAGTCTTTATAGTATATTAGCTGCCCCGCTCGACTTTTCAGAAATAATAACCTTAAATGAACCTCAAAATTGTGTGATTTTATGTAGTATTTAACTCTATTGTAGTATTTGTGTAGTATTTAACCTTGTGTAGTATTTAACCCTTGCCAGAATTTAGTGTTTTTTAAATGAAAAAAATAACAAAAACAATTAAATTGAAAGTATATGCTATCGTAATTTGATTTTTAGAATCTATGCATAACGAAATTGAGAGAAACCGCGACAAAACATTTGAATTTTTACTAATTTGATAAAAATCTTCTTACATTTTATTTTGTAAAAAATATCTCTATTCGTTCGAACGTTTTAAAATTTTTGAAGGTGATGTAAATCTGGCCTATTGAGATGCTTTTAAAAGATTGTGTTAAAATGTGGCGTTTAGTTCCTTTAAGCATTAAAAAAAAATTAAATATATATTACTACTCGTCCGAACGTTTAAAAAAATTTAATGTGATGTAAGTCTGGCCTATTGAGATGCTTTTAAAAGATTGTGTTTAAAATACGACGTTTATTTATTTTGAGTATAAAAAATATCGTCTCCATAAGATGCGAAGAGACCTGAGTTCTCCGGTGTATTTGAAAGGGTTAAAATTCATATTTTTAAAAACAAATTACTTCATAAATTACAAGACTGTTTCAGATTTAAGAAGATATTTTTAGTTTGTTGGTACCTCTAAAACTGGAAGGTTGTCATGTGAGGAGGGAAAGAGACTCTTTTAGATTTTTTTTCGAAGGGTTAACTGTGATATAGTTTTTAATAGATTGCATCATTTGAGACGTAAGAGTACCGTCTTTCATAATATGTCTTCTTTTTAACTTTACAAAGCTGCTTCCATAATGGAATTTAATAAATAATGACAAAATAAACCCCTCCTCCCTTCCCAAATAACTTTACTTCCTTCCGATAAGTAAATTGTATCTCCTCATGCGCCTGTGATTTTTTACTCTGGAAAGAACTGTGAAAATTTTTTAACGAGAGTGTTTTGTAATTTTTAACTAATAACTTTTCTAATTATTAGAAATTTAAAAATTCTGAAACTCAGGTGCACAAGAAGAGGCCTCGGACACTCAAAAAATTTCATACATGTACATGCGGCAGGTTTTCCTCGCCATCGCACGCAAACTGACAGAAAAACATATTTTTATTTGTATAGATGAAAGCCAATTTTGACTCAAGATTTCACTTGAAATTCTCTTCTCACTTGTTCCAATCTTTAGGTTCATTTAGAATTAAATGGTTAAAATTCTTGATTAATGGTATAATAAGACCCTTTTTTAAAGCCAATTAAGCAATATAAAACCGAAATTAACAAAGAAATTCATGCCATGAATATATTATACGCATTTTTGATTGAGTTCCACATGACAGTATTTGAGAAACTGACGCTTAATCTTGTTAGCTATGTTTTACTCCATCCTGTATGTGCATAAAATAAACAATATTTATAAAATATTGTATAATATTGGGTTATAATGTATTCAAGGAATATTCTACAATTTGTTAATGATATTTAATTAAAGTTTTCGTCAAAAAACAAACAAACAAAGAAAAAAAAACACTGGGCATCACCCGCATTTTCTTTAAAAGAGATTTGTTTATATGTTTTTACATGAGATGAATGACACTATACTTAAACTCAAAGTCAAGTTTTCTTTAAAAATCCTCTCCTAAAGTTATACAATCGATTATTTTCGGAGCATAGGTTGTACATCAAAGTTTCAGATTCTTCTAAGAATGTAATGCGATGTAATCTAGTTTCAGTGAGGATATCTGTTCTGTAAAAAAGTAGATAATAACGAAATTGAGTAAGCAGAATATTTCTCAAAGATATCTACAAAATCTCTTCATCGATAGATTTCGATAGCTCAGAATAAAAAAAAGTTGTTTATTGACATCTGCTCCTCAAAAAATCCACTTTAATCATCTACCAAAGAAATTTTTAAAAGTTTAAATAAAAGATATATTCGGCTTGTTCGTTTAATAGTACTATTTAAGACTTCCTTTGTTCCTACCGATACTAGTACATTCTTAATTTTCAGTCTAAAGAACCTCCAAACCAATTTAATCATACCGCCTTAATTGATAATGGGGAAATAAATAAAAAATATTAAAATCGCCATTGTTTCTCATAGGTGCCATTATATTTTTTTCAATGTTGAGGTCGATACAGGTACAGGTTCCCCCTTCCTAAAGAAAACATAATTTACAATAAATATTTAAATTTTTGCATTGTTTTAAAATTTTCTATACTTTTTTCTTTCATAGCATTTGTGCCAGCCTTCATAATTCTAGAGGGGACATGTATCTTTAGGGCAAGCTCCTTATGAAGAAAACGGTTATCAGTTTGATTATTAACCTCAAGCTAAACGGCCACCTTACTTTAGTCTGTGATAATAACATTGAATAAACCTCAACTTTGTGTAATTTTGTATATTTAATCCGATTTTGTATAAATTTATATTTAAAAAGGAAAAAATCGTGAAAAATTATTGTTATCTGGTGGTTAAAAAAAAAAAAAAAAAAAAAAAAACTTATAAGAAGACTTTTTTGTACTTTTTTCTTAAGGGATACGGAGCACAAAAATCTTAAAATTTTCTAAAATAATTTTATTGCACTAAAAACTCATCCGTTTTTATTCTGTTTAAAATGACGTTTAAATCATGTTTCTATCTTAAATGTAACAAAAAATACTTTTGTTTGTTTTTTTCAAGATCTAACTTTCAAGCAATGGTTCTCATGATAACCACTTTTTGTGAAAATGCGTTTTTCTACATGGTGGGTTGTTACACCATTTTTCGCATTTAATCAGTTATAACTCAAGGACAGTTAAAGATAAATGGTCCAAACTTGGAACAAGTCTTTTTCAATGGTTTACTTTAACTCAGAAAGTAAAAAAATAAAATAAATAAATAGATAAATAAATGTTTTTGAAAATATGATTTTTTAAAAGTTATATCTCTTTTTTCAAGATTTTTAATATCGTTATTTTTAATTTTTATTTAAATTAATATTTTTAAAATGCTTATTAATTAAAAAATTTAAATTTATTAACCTTATATATAAAAAGTTTAAATTAAAATTTATTAATTTAAACTTATACATTTATGTTTGTTTAAATGAAAAAAAAAATAAATTCTACAAATGATGTTTCAAATTATATCGATTTTAAATTATTCCACTTTTTTAATAAATTTAAAATTATGTTTAAACAAATTCTGAGAATTTTTATATTTCCTATAATAACTGAAGGACAGTTGAAAATAAATTGTCCAAATTTGGAACGTCTTTTTCAAAGTTTTACTTTAATTTTGACTGAGAAAATTAGAAAAAAAAAAAAAATAAATATTTTTTAAAGTATGATTTTTTTTTATTTACAACACTTTTTTCAAGATTTTTAGTTTCAGTATTTTTTATTTTTATTTAAATTAATATTTTTAAAATTTTTATTAATTAAAATAAACGGTCGAGTACAAGTATTACTCGCGCTCATATGTTTCCGTACAATAAGCATATGCAGGGCTGTCCAACGCGGCGCCCGCGGGCGCCATGGCGCTCTTTGAAGATTTTCTTGGCGCCCTTTTGAAGGTTTTCTGGGTGTTTATTAGATTTGTTAAAAGTAAAATTACAGTATAAAGTGTTAATGCTTTCTTGAAAATCCCTAATATTTGTATAAGACATACTTTCAAAACCTGTAAATACGCATTAAAAACCTAAAGCATACTTTGAAAATTAATCATGCATTTTCTCACGATTTCTAATTATTTATGAATTCTAAAGCATAAATTTGGTAACAATTAAAGTAGTTTTTTTATGTTTAAGAAATAAGATAAAACTAAACATTTTTTTTACATTTTATCACTCCTTTCAAGGCAAATATGCATGAAAGCTCAGCTTTTATCTTTTTGCTGTTGTCACAGTGGCCCATCTGTTGTTTTATATGCTGGATAAAGTGGCTTAATTTTTCCTTCATGACTTTTGAAGTTTTAAGGTTTTAGTTATTCACTTAGAAAAATTAATAAAACATTGCAGAATGATGTGAACCTATGAAAGCACTTCGAGACTATCTCTCTTGAACCACCCATATCGGTTCACAATCATGTCTGTTTTTGTACCTCTTATAAAACTGAGTTTACGCTTTCAAAATAAAGCGTATTTTCATATTTAAAAATAAAACCTAGCCCCAATACCTCTTATTTACATGTTCATTGTTATTTTTGGTATTATAGGCATAATTAAAATTTTTTACATCATTCCTTTCAAATATTTTTGAGATAGATTTCCCATAGAAAAAAGTGCAATTTAAAATTTAATGTAATTTCAGAATTGCATGGGCCTTTTGTCTACCACCGTAAGATTCATTTGCATTATGTTAAAACGTACGTGCATCGTAATGCTGTGCGATAATATTGCTTCATGTTTTCGGTCATGTGAATAATGGCGCCCTTCATTGGGTGCCAAGAGCTGAAATGCGCCCTTGCTCAATAAAAGTTTGGACAGGCCTGAGCATATGTATTTTTAACTGCATTGAGACGAGCGACTGATATACGTGCCACATAAAATTCTCAGAATCCTTCATTATTCCCACCAGTTTTTTTTTTTTTTTTTTTTTGGTAAACTTTACCTTATTTAATTGGAGCATTTTTGCGATTCAAGAACAGAAAATTTTCTGTTTTGAAAAATCGGTGATTAAAGATTAGAAATTAAGCAAAGTTCTCTCATCGCGAAATAGTTAACTGTATTATTAAAAAAAAATGTTACTGAAAGAATAATAAGACTTTGTAAAAAATCTGTACAAAGTAGGGTTGATTATAGCTGCAGATACTAGAAAAGTATGAATGGGTATACCATATAACTTCAAAGTGGTATGAAGCCTAAATGATATCAAATATTGCTATTCTGTGTAATCATTTTTTTTTCATCGTATCCTTATCTGTTTATAAAAAACTTAACTTGGTACTGAGAATAAAAAGTAGTGCATATTTAAACTTTATTTAGCATTTCATGAAATTAATTTCAGCGTTGTAATAACCTTTACTTTTCCCAGTGTAGTTAACACAAAACCGTTGTCCAATATTTAAACTTGGCACTGTGCTAAAGAAGCTTGTGTAGAAAGGAGCTCGGAAATTTGCAAAGCCGCTTTGGTCTGTGACGTGTATTTCTAAATAGGTTTCTTATTAACTTTTAAATACACAAGAGTCGGTAATGATAGACCCACTCAATGCAAACTCATCGTAACGAGTGTAGCATGTGTAGCGAAGCGGTGTGTCATCACAAGAGAAATTTAACTTAGAGCAGTATTCTATAAGTCACTTGATTAAGAAATTGTTCTTCAAAACCTTTGTATACAACAATAATTTTTATTTTTATAGAATTTACAAAAATAGGTAAGGTCGATCAGTAAAATAGCTCTGAAGGAGAGGGCCTAGCGTTCCTAGATAAAATAGGTATCAGTGCTTAGCCGAGGGTTGAATCAGAGCTTATAAACAGCAGAGTCGGTCAACGGACCACCTCAAAAATTCTTACAGAAAAGATTTAACCCCTTGAGGGGTATAAAAACCTCTTCAGTTTATTATGTGTGTGAACTATAGCTTTTTCTTATTTTTACAAATATGTTTGATTTCAGATTCCAGTATCATTAATTAATTTCAACACTTTAGGAATCCCAATTGCTTTCTCCTTGAAAGGGTAGAGAGTAAAGCTCCTAGTCGCCCTCCCCCCCCCCAAAAAAAAAAAAAAATCCGACATAGATTTTCTGAGTTTACAGTTTGCTTAAGGTGTTAAAAAGCTTCATCGTAAAGTCCTTTTATTTTTCTCAAATCCCCGACTAGACGTAACATCCAACTGCTTTCAGTTGTCGGCCCATTTCTGTTGGTATGCGGTGCTTTTCATCTTTAATAGATTTACAAGGAAACTGACAGGAATCATGCAGAAAGAAAACCTTTCCTTCAAGTCGATCCAGTCTCCTTATCGCCTTTGACTTGTAGAATCTCCCATCCTTTTTTGAATAAACCACAGAAGGGTGGAGAAGAATAGGCGTCTAAACTAAGCCCTAGAGGATCGTGTGTTGGCACTCGTAAACTTACATTCTCGTTGGAGTTAGGTTAGCACCAAGCTTTCATTTCGCCATATCTAGAACGGTCATTTTTTTCTCCATTTGCAGCCATCAGATGCTTAGCTAATCTGTCTATCATTCATATTTCTTCTGATTAGAGCTAGATTTCAAGGCGCACTCCCTTTGTTTTGAGAATGGAGTTACGATTATGTAGGAGGAGACATATAGTGTACTGTCTATCAGTTAATAGAGAAGTAGCTGCAGAGATTATCACAAGATGGCGGTCATTTCTTTTTAATCGGATGAGCAGTTTGTTATTACTACCAGGACGAACTTCTACCAGTATATCTCAATAGAAAATTTCTTTTTATTTAAGGTAATTATTCATGCAAAATTTTTCTCACTGATATGTTAAAATATTTTATTTCTTTTTATTGGCAGCAGTTTGCTTATGTTTGCACTGACACTCATAAGACTTGAGACGTGGAAACACACAGCCTGACTATTACCGAAGTAAACTTCCGTCTGCAAAAACAAATATATGTTTTTTCCATAATTTATGACTGGAATTTTGCATTAGTAAGGACTTTAAATAAAAAGAAAATTTTATTTAAAGTTGCTGATGGCAGTTTGCATACGCAGTAATCAACCCTTGAGAAAGTGGTTACAATTGAAGATTCACAAGCTATCAGATAGCTTAAGTATATATCAGTTCCTCTTTATTAATTGTTCCATGGTTTTGAGTTCCTTTGGCATGTTACTGTGTGAAATTACAGTGGCAAAGTTGGACAAGGTCCATGGTTTGATTACCCTACTAATTTAACAGAATAGGAATTTTATCATTGACATGATAGAAAGGTGTAGGAGCAGAAATATTGGTGAATACCGAGATATCATTTAAAGATGAAGACACAGTTTGCTCAGCATTTATTGATAAAATCGGTAACATTAATAAGTAATTAAAAGGAAACTAAACTTATCTTATTTTAATCATTTATTTTATGCAAACCTGCTAAATTACAGTACTCCACACATAATACTTGGAAAACTCAAATTTTCTATTTTTTTAAAGTTTTAATTTGTTTTATTTAAATAATTTAAGGTTTATTCATTTATTATTAGAAGCTATTATTTTCTATTGATATAATAGTTTTTCACGAACTTCTAATGCTGTAAAGTTATCTTTAATTTCCACCACCTATAACTTTAAATTTACAGCAGCATCGATTATTTTTTATTTTTTATTATTTTTGGGGGGGGGATCATACAAGTAAAAAAAAAAAATCTTGATTAAGATTTTAAGTTTGTAAGTTTAAAATTATAACACATGTTATTTTTTCGGTTTAAACTTATTTAACATTATACCTTATTTTCTTTTTGAACATATTCCCAAATTATGTGTACATTTTTTCCGGTAAAATATTTATTCTCTGTGGATTATACGGCCAAGTGATTTCTTTCATTCCCTGTTTCTGCATTCAACATTTTTACGTTTCTACCTTCAAGTAAGGTCATTCATTTCTTCTCCCAGTAAGTAATCCATGCTTTCTGCATGTTTATTTGGAGCACATTACAAGATTTCAATGCATCAAGAAATTCTTTTTTAAACTGTTATTCACGAAGAAACAATAATTTGCCTTCAGAAAAAATCACGTGCCCTCAACTGATGCCATTCACCAATTCAAAACGGAAAACCATAATTGGGTCTTTCAGGCCTTTTTAGATTCAATGCAATTAATATTTTCAAATTATTTGATAATTTAAAGGTTTTTAGGAAAAAAATGTAAAATAGTTTTTTTATTGAATTTTATTTTCTCATTTTGCGCAAATAAGAGAATTTGTTCGATACATTACTCTTCAGAATTTAAGAGAAATAATGATTAAGTTTATTAAATTGTTTCCCATATGTTAAAATATACTAAGATTAACAAAAGAGTTTAAAATAACATTTTTTTGTACTTGGTGGAGATAAATGGATAATATAAATTGCAACAATGTTCAAAATAAGGTTAAGAAAAAAGATAATGTTAGCAAGATGTTTTTCTATTAATTTTCAGAGCTAAAATTTCAAATTTGTATAGGAAACACCAACAGAATTTTAATTTTTTTTAATTTTCTTGAGAAGATAAAATTAGTTAATAAGGAATTAAAATACTCGCTCGCTAAATGCAGTTAACCTCAAACCTTATATAAATTTCACCCTGCATCAACAAGGAAAATAAAAAATAAAACAGAAACGGTCAATTATTTGAATAACTGTTTAAAAGAATCAATCACTTTCTAAATAAAATCGTTCAGAGCAAAATGTAACTTGCACTGTTGCTTTTACCTTATATTTGAAACTACGGTTAATTGAATTCTGAGACAAAAGTATGATCATTTTTTTATTCTTTCTTATGAAAAACAGTATGATGGTTAATTGTAAATTGGATATAAAAGTAAATTGCTTCGAATGAGATTTGGGAGCAGCTAAAGGCAATGCAATCACATATTTTTATAGTTGAGCATTTGTTGTTGAAAAGCGATTTTTTAGCCTTTTCAAACGTAATTAACATAAAAATTAGATTATGTGTATTACACAATGAAAATGAAAATAAAATAGATTTTGAGTTTTTCATTATAAGGTTAAACAAATTCGCTGATCGAGATAGTGCTAAAAATTCCCATTTTAAAATGTATGAAGTTTGATTTATTTTAAAAGTAATTTAATAGTAAAAAATATTCGACATTTCTCATAGAAATTCTCGAAAAATATCCCAAAGAAAATTATTTTAATGCTACATAAAGGCTTTTTTCTTCTAAAATTACACTGTTCCTCTGTGTTTTTCTTTTTTTAATATTACACATTTTAAAAGTACAATTGCTGTATTTACTCTCTGAAGCGCAATGGATTTATTAAATAGCATAAAAGTCTATTATTAAGAATTAAATTTACTAAGTAGATTTAAGTGTGAAATAATTGCGGTTAAAAAAATATCATAATTTTAGAACTACGCATAAAGAATAAAAATAAAATAATGACTCAAGTATATAAAAGAAAAATATAAAAGAGAATAAGATGAAATAATGTAAAATTAAAGTAAAGAAGTAGAGGTAACAGTCTAAAGAGAAACTGATTCGTCGCGAAAGCTTACCAATGCACTACAAAATAGCCATTTTAATTCACTTATAGGAGTGAATGTTGAGATATTGGTAATCAATTTTTGTCACTTCAGAAAAAGCAAGTTGTTAGTGGTATATGAAAAACGATCGAATTCCATTAATTTTTAAAAGACTTGTTTAAGCTTTTATTTATTTATTTATTTTTGGTCTGTGTTAGAAATCTAGATGTTATTCATTAAATTTTCTTTGCACTTAACTTTATGAAAGTAATAGAATTAACCTTTGGATCAGCCCAAAATTTTAAAGTTTAGAAAATATTTAATAAAGAGTTTATCTTCGTTGATTTTTTTTACATTAATTTTATTTTTTATGAAGAAAATAAAAGAAAATTCAAAATTTAAATGTTTAGGCAAACGCATTAAAAAATAAATAAAATTTTTAAAAAAGGAGGGAAAAAAATAAATTACATTGATTATGGCCCAGCATTTTACAGATAAAATGTCATAGCATGAAAATAAAAACTTATAACTGTTTAATACTTCACTCTTCGCAATACATTGTACGATTTTAAAATTTTAATTACAAAAATTTTAAATGAAGACTAGTTTAAATGAAGTAGAATCTTTGGAACACATTGAAAAATAACAATAAATAATTAAATAAAACATTGAAGAAATGTGTAAAAATAATTGATGGAAAATACCTAAAACTAATGTTTCAGAATTGAAATAAGAATTTATAAATATAAATTAAAAAAGACACAAGTTTTATATCATTGTTTCGCTGAAGCAATAAACAAAATTTTTGGAAATGATATGCATTTGATATTTTATTTTTCAATTGAATGATATCTGGATATCTATTTTCTTATTGGAATTTCAATGCGTAATATATATAAATGACATATAATATTAAAATAGTCGTTTGTTTCTTTATTTAGATTGTATTTGTTTGAATACTAACTTTGGGAATAATAAAAATTATTTGTGAAATGGGAGAAAAAATATATAATGTGCATGCCTATGTACTATTAATGATAGGTACAGTAACATAGAGTATAGAATCTACTATTTACAAAGTATCCCCCCCCCCCATTTAATGGGGGGAAGGGGGCAATAAGGAAATGAATTAGGAAGTATTATTGTAATTCTAAATAAAATAAATATACGCAGTGGTGTGTGGTAATAATTCGGAAATATTGTCATTGACATTTATCGCTTAAAATATTGAAAAGGACTGTATTTGACTATATCAACATTGCGTGTATGCGGAATATTAAAGTTACTAATATTACTAACAAAAGTTCTTTCCACACTAAATATAAAAAAAGTTAAAGAATTGATAACATATTGCTAGTATCAAGAAAAACAATTAATTAATTCAATCTGACAACATGAATTAGATCCAATTATCGGGATTAAATGTAAGTAAATAGAAACTAGATGAATATTAAATGCCTAATTATTAAGCTCTCACATAAAAAAAAAAGATGTTGCGACAAAATCGTAAAAAAATGAAAATGTCATTATCTATAGGTTGAGAACAGTTGTTCAGAATTCCGAACTTATTTTTACATGCACGGAAGAATCGATTTTATAAGATATGAGGAAAATTTCCGTAAATGTTTTTAAGAACCATTTGAAAGGCCCTAATTGAAATGTATATAAAAAATCACATTATATATCGTTTATTACACTGATGAATAAGGACGTGCCTTACTGGTCTTTTTTATAACATCATTTTTTTTTCAAACAATAATCTATACACACTATAACATTTGCAGCATAATTACATCACGAAGAATATTATATAGGAATAGTGGTATGCAAAAAGAAGATAGTTACAACTTCTGTAGTGGGAAAAATAACGGAAAGTAAAGTATGATCGGGCTATGATAAAATATTTGAATATTTTTAAGGCGCCGCTACACTGTGACATACATTTTAAACATATTTGTTTGTAAAAAAATTTCTATGACAAAAAATAAAAAAGTAAAATAAGAAAAAAATGTAAGGCAAGACTGATTTTGCACTTATTTAAAGACATTATTTACTAATAATACCATGTATTGAGGTTTGTTTTACATATATTTTTTTAATCTATACCTTCTGTGACGTCAGCTTCGATTCAATATCCTACCAAAGATTCTGCTTAACTAAATGAAAAAACTAGCTCTACAAGGCGATTGAAACACAATTTATATAAATGGGGGTAATTTCAATTAAATGATTTCATCATAAAAAAAAAAACATTGAATCGTATTTTAATTCAGTGAAACTATTTATCGGCCAGTTGCCGTCATGCGAGTTTTTGGCATGTAATTCATACGACAAGTTCAGCTCGCGATGCTGCATTGTACGTGCATAAATGCGTGTGGTCCGGTTTCTTGTAAATCATGACGTATATATTTTGAAGTGAAATGCTGACATGATATTAAAAAAAAAAATAACTTCACTTTTTTTAAAACTTTTAATCTTATCCTGATTGCAGGTTGTCATGTGAATTATATTTTCATAATTGTATATGCAAGTTTAAAAAGAATATTTATTAGTTAACCCTGTCTGATTTTTGTTTTTATATAAGCTATTTCCGATACGCAGTGGCGTAACTAGAGTACGCTGCGGAACCTTTCACCCCCCGCCTCCTTTGTGAAACTGCATTCATATTGAGTATGATTGTGTTCCCTAACCTCATGCGCCCCCCTCTCACTGCATCACGTGGGTAGTGGCGACGAAAATTACGCTGCTGCTGGTGCAGGGTTTTGACGTGATTTCTCATTTACCTTTGTCGGAATTTAAGTATCGTTGGTTTAAACAAGAGTATGGTTATTCTCGTCAATTAAGGAGTTATTATGAAAGGAAAAAAAAAATAAAACTGCATTTTTGAATCTGTACAACCCAAATAAGCTATGAAAAATTGGTCACCAGTCTTTGATATTTTGCATATTTGTTAACCATTTCTAATTATTTCTAAAAAGCTTTTAGGAAACAGATGATAAATTCATTCTTTTATGATAAATTCTTTCCATTTTTCACTGTTTTAGCTAAGAAAAATGAATTTATTGGACTTACCAGTATGTAGGCGTGTGTGTTGCTGAACATGAGAGAGTTGTTTGAATCGCCTGTCACAATAGGAGCATTTATAGGGTTTTTCGCCCGTGTGGATCCTTATGTGTTGCGTAAGCTGGTGGTTAGAGGAGAAAGACTTGAGACACTGCTGGCATTGGTGGGGTTTCACTTCTCCTCGATGGATTTCCCTTGCATGGTGCTGCATAGCCGACTTGTGCAGGAAGATCTGAAAATCCATCATATCTATGTCATTAGAAAGTACGGACACAAATATCGAAACATGCAGAAAGGGATTATATGACAAAAAAAATTTGACCTACTTACTTGGAAACTAACCTGAATTTATTCGATCTTTAGTTGGTTCGAAAGAAATCGTTATTTCTCAAATAATAGTAATAATAACAATAAAAGTTGCAAGGAAAAGATAAATAATTTTCTTTATAAAATAGATGATATTAATAAGCATATAGACGAATTTAAATTTTGTGATACGCTTGATAATTAATAGGTTTCAAGTTTTACTAAATTTGAAGGTAAACTAATTATTTAAAAGTTATTTTTTTTAAGGGCTTAATCCGTGAAGCTTAAAAATCCGAACTTGTTTAAAATTACACCCAATGGTCAAAAATTCATCAAAATAAATTTTCGTTAACTTCTAACATAAATTTCCCCTTAATCAGCATCTTTAACGAACCATATTATAGATTAATGTTTAAATTCTCATTTCAACGTACTAACTACAGCAAATCAACATGCTTATGGATTTCCTTCTAAGTAATGCTACTATGGTAAACAAACAAATTGTTGCATCTTTATAATAATAATGTTTGCAGCACTATTACTCTTAAAATGCTCATCTCAATGTTGGTACAATTTTAGAACACATTTTAAGTTATAACCAGAGTACTTTTCAAGATAAAACAATGAAAGTTTGTCTTTAGAGTAATGTGGCATGACTAATTAAATGAAAAAAAAGAGGAGTCCGTAATGAGATTATAAATAGATTATTCAAAATTTGTTGATTCAGTTTTGTTATGCTACTCGGATTTCATATAAAAATAAATCTATATATGGCCACTCAATAAAATTGAATTGCGATTGAAGAAATCAGAAATTGGAAAAGTTTACAATATTAAACTTACAATAAGCAGAAACGGGAAACCTTGTTATAAAACACTTTGAAAACGGTAATATATATTAAAAAAAAAAAAAAAAAAAAAAAAAAAAAAAAAAAAAAAAAAAAAAACATTAAAAATGCCAGAATATGTAAATTATTTCTCATAGTTTACATTTCCTGGCATTTTTAACGTTGTTTTCAAATTTATATTGCAGACTGCGACAAGTAGCATCTTAATAGGGTAACATCCCCAGTAATTGGCATGCACCAGTGATTGGCACATCCTACAAACATGTCCTAAAATAAGATTTGTATCCAGTCTTTTAAAAATGCAAGACCATGTACCAGTTGTATGCTCATTCACGTTAAAGATTATAACTTTGATTTATGCTAGATGACAATAGTGCCTAGGAAAGAGAAACAATTATGGCTTGTATGAAATTAGCCATTTTTGTTGCAAATGCTTCTGCTTTGGCGTAAGGAAAGCATGCTTTTCAATTCGTTATTATCTGATTTATAATATATTTTAAATTTTAATTGACAACAATTTTGTTTAGTTTAAAAGGGTTACTTTAATTGTGTAAAAATGTTTTCGACACAAATATTTGGATTTCTGAATTAATGATAGATGCCTATTAATGGTGCTTCAATTTTGCTAGTTCCAAGTATTGGCACCTATTTCAATTACAAGGAATTCGCAAGGAATTTGAGATTAAACCACTTATTTTGGAAGTACTTTTAAAGTTATAGACTAAATTTGTTTATCATTTATTTTTATTTGAAAATGTGAAATATTATCAGTAACTGGAATCCATTAAAGCTTCATATGACAATTACTGGGGACAGCATGACAATGAGGAATTTTCACGTTTTCTAATTTTATCTAAAAACAATAAAAAACTAAATGATATGACGGGCAGTGAAATTTTTTTTTAATTTGGAGCAGTAATTATTGATTTATAACGGCCTTTACATAGCACTATTTACCGTGTCACGAAAACGATACTTTTCCTACGCGGTCAGTTGTGATGTCATCGTTCATGACAACACCCGTCTGTTGATACGCGTTCTGAGGGACTGTGCGTTGAATACCGCGCTTGATATATCGACTTTCCTTTTCTTTCGTTATAAAATCAAGGTGTTCTACATTATCCATTATGACTGACATTACACCCTCATTATAACCATATATTTTTGTTAACAGTTTTATATTTTGTCTAATTATTAGTATAGGTGTGGAAAATAAGACATATTGTCTAAATTTCTTATTTAAAACAGTTGAAATCATTTAATTTGCGGAATATGGCATTTAATTATTCTGAATCCTGAATTATTCCTTTATCTGTTATCACAATGACAATAAAGAAATTTTATGTACAATGGTATAGAAGTAAAAAAAAAATTGCAATTAAAAAAACTGTGTACTTTTTAAGCAGAGAATATACCCTACAGAGTATAAAAGCTTTTTTGATAAATAGAGGGTATATGGCGTTCCTTTAAAAAATGAAGGTACATATATAGTAATGGTGTATGTCATATTTATCTTTTTTTGGGGGGAGGGGGTAAATGCAGAAAATGCAGTTAAGTCAATGTCTAGAAACGAATTTCCAGACGTTAGGCAGGAGAAGAAAAGACTGCTTTAATGAAACAACAATCACTTATAGACCAAGATTTAAACAAATATTTTAAAGAAAAATGAAAAATTGGTCAGTTACAATTCGTTTGATAATCATGCCTAAAATTGATACATTTTTGGATTGAAAAAAAAGTCCAGGGCCTTCGCGAAGATCAGTATTTGCCAAATCAGGGAAACGCAAACATAAATAGTTCTCACCGTTTGCAACATTATGACATAAGTTTTAATATATTTCTGTTCGGAAATGCATGAAACTAGCAGGTGTTGTTGTTCAGAAACTATACAATCACGCTCATTTTCTCTCTTTTGTCAAACACAGTAGATTTTTCAGATAATATTGTCAAAGTAGGCGTTTTAAACCGAATTTCTGCAAAAAAGAATTATAACCACTCAAACAGGGATGAAAAAACATGTTTGTAACGTGATCAAAATCACTTATAACTCAATAGGCATTTTTTTAATCACAAAGTGAAAAATATATTTCGATTCCAAATCGCTTCCACAGCCAAGCTTATAAATTTTATAACTTTCCGTTAAAAAATAAATTTATAAATGTGTCAAAATATTTTGCGCTTGTTAAGCAAGGCAGTTGAAAATAGCCTTAATAAAGGGCAAAACTTGAAAATTTCATTAATGGCCAGTTGTTAGTTAATACCAATTCTACAATTGTGCACTTTCTTTAAACTATCAGTCATTTTTCTATTTAAAAATAATAAACAGTAAACTTTTGTAAAATTTCTATTAGTAATAAGTTAAACTTGAATAACTCAAATAAGTATGCTAATATAAACGTATTGCAACCAGAAAACATAGAATGACACAATGGAATGCAAAAAAATTTTACGACTACTTTTGCTCTTGATTGCATAAATTTTTTTCAACATGCTAATATGTACAAGCTTGGGAAGGAGCAGGGAGAAACCTGCATAAACCTGTTTTGGTCTGTGCACAATGGATTCCAAAATCATTGTTGTACCCAGTGTCTGTGCTCTGATTTTGTTTACTTCTGACAATTTTCTAATATTCTTTGATTTTTTATTTAAGCTTATCTGGCCATGAAGCCAGGTTATTTTGTATACAAATCTACGTTTAAAATTGAGTTTGTTTTAAACTTTCACTCGCTAGGAAATATGGAAATTAGACCCCCCCCCCCCCAAAAAAAAAAAAAATTATATTCTTGATTTTAATATTCAGTGTATAGTAAATATACGGTTAAAAAAGGAGGGAGGATGAATTACAAAGCCATACATAGAGCTGGGGTGAGGACATCACGATTAAGAAATTAAGTGTTTATTGACAACTACAATTTTCAAACAATAACATTTCTAGTAGGAATTTATCACGAAGGTTGTTTTAAAACAGGTAGGAAATGTAACCAAAAGAAACAAAAAATGTCATTTGTGGCAATCATGAGAATTGAATGTTTTAAAATAATTTATGCTCGGAGAAAAAAAATCTTTTATATTTTTTAAAATATGATGGTCCTTCTCAAATATGCGTTGATGCAGATTTAAGACAACTGTTTTGCTTATTATTGTTATGTATATATATGTAATTTTCCCTAAATGCAACATTAAAAAAGCTTTAACTTATATTTGACAAAGATAATTTATGTTTTTAATTTATTAAAAAGAAACAAACAATGTAGCTGATTTTTTTTAATCGAAACTTTTCTTTAATACTGGAAATAATTTCATTTTATTTCCATTAATATGGTAGATTGATTAAATCTGATAAAGATAAAAAAGAATAAATAAATTTGGATGTAAGAAAATTTTTAAATGCTTCCTAAATACAAGTTTATAGAATATAAAACCGCTTGCTTGCTTAGAAAACGCCTGCTAACAAAACGTAAACATTGGGCATATCGTGAACTATGACGTCACAGCCAATCACGCGGCGTTTTCGAGTCGCATGCTTTTCAGTTAACTTTAAGCTTAATTAAAAAATTATTGACCAATTTTTTTACATTTTTTATGACATTTTAGGAAAGTACGAGTCTGTAGTTATCAGAAAAACACGTAGTTGATTGATTTCCCGATGTGTGCAAATTCCTCATTACTGGGTATTAAAATAAGTATATTGTATTGTTTTAAAGTGTTCACATTTCAGACTGATATGCTGATTTCTCACTCTCAAAATCCTAAAATATGGCATCCTCATCTACAGTAAATTCATTTAAAGCGATTAAACCCAATGTAAAATGTAAAGTTTTTTTTTTTAAATATAAACTTGTGCCAATTACTGGATCACAAGGTGTCATACATTGGTGCTCTAGGTGCCAATTACTGGTGATTTCAGCAATTTTTTATAAATATATTTTTATAAAAATACTTTTTTCAAATTTTTTTGCTTTTAGTGGGCAAAATAGATGCACAGATATGCATTCTTTGATTTAAAAATATTTGCAAGTAAATATCTTATTTCTTTGTAATGAAAATTGAAGTAAGTTTAAAGACAAATTCTTAATGTGCCAATTACTGGGGATGTTACCCTAATTGTTTTAAAACGGTAGTTATGGATGTAATTAAATTTCTTGCATGCTATACACATTACACAGATACAACATGTACAAAAGACATTTCATTAAAGATTTTAACTTATTTTTCTGTGATATTAAAAATCAATATTGCTTACAATCATTAAACAACTTCGTGCGTTTTAAAGTAGCAAAACGACATTAACTCTCTATTCTTATTACGGTATTGAAACTGATTCTATTAAAATTTATTTCAAGAAAAATGTATTGCAAGTTATCATAAAACCGCTGATTAAATCTTTGTAGTTGCAACTAGGAGCATTGTTCACTGGTTTTTCTTTAAACCCAAGAGATTTGAGATAATTCCTATTTCTTAACCACTTGACTCAAGTACCTGTCATTCACATCCATGTGCTTCATAAACCAAGATTAAAGTGTATACCATTAGCCAAACTTTCCTTTACCATAACTAAATGTAGTACATAAATTATTGTATGGAAACGTAATAAATTCCTAATATAAGCCATCTGAGTCACACAAACGATAATTTTGATGAGTGACATCATATTACCGCTTACAAATTATGACATCAAATGATTTCAAATTAGAAATGGGCCTTATTGCTGAACCAGATAAATGATCGATTGCCATTGTTAAATTGGTCAACGAATGTGCTGTGGAAATTCCACGATTGCATTGAATGCGACTTGCGAAAATGATGCATTATTTTTATTCAGTATGGGAAAAAACATTAAGCTTTACGCCTGTTCGATTCAGATTGTGATGGGAAAAATGGTTCAAATAATCATGGCACAAAGGTTTGTCGAGTTGTTCGAATGTTCGTGCAATAACATTTCGGATAAAATATTTCTTTTAGGCTCTAGCCTTGACTTCATTCGCTTGTAATTCTGAAATTGAACCGCCAATTAAACAAAGTAATGCATCTATCTGGTACGAATTGTCCGTTTGGATAATATATACATATAATCTCGTTCTAAACTAATTGACTTATATTTAAAAAGTTTTTGGAGCAATCTAATTTTTTTCCTCCTCTTATGTAATAAAGTTATATATAAAAACCAAATTATATTTTTTTGAAATTTTATTTGGGATACCCTTAAGATATATGCCTACCTATCATTCTCTTTTTCTGAAAAAAATTTAAATTTTTCACGGGTGATTTCAATTTAAACAGGGAATAAAACTATGAATTCATATAAATTTTTAATGCAATTTTAATTAACTTTTCAAATTCAGGCAAAATTTAGTCAAATTTACATTGAAAAATGCGCTAATGCCAAACCTATAATAGAATCTATTCAATATATTTCACTTTTTTTTCAACAATACTTTAGAAAATCACTTACTGGTGTTATGAAGCAAAAGATTTTCAAAACCTTTTAAATTTACAAACATATAACAAAAATTGTTTTTTTTTTTCAATAAAAATAGCTCTTAAATAAATGTATACAATTTTAGAAGTTATATTTTGTTTCAAACATATCAATAGATAAGCGAAATCTTGTGACAAAATTTTATTTTAATATCTTATAAACTTTTTAGGTAATTATGTTTCTCGTAAATGTAGACAATGAAATACACAAATTACGATTTTGATGCCGCACAAAAAATTATGTATAAAGTTTAAAATTTTAAAATTCCACATATTTCTAGTTGTTTATGTACTTGTGTATATAGTTCGCATCTCAAACAATAGGTGGCGCTGACGGCGATTGAAGGCCAGGTGATCAATGCTGAGTGAAGCGTCGACCTGGTCTTCAATCGCCGTCAGCGCCACCTATTGTTTGAGACGCGAACTAAAATAAAAAATTCCGGTAAAAAAACTCCTGACATTATACATAACCCTCCTGCAAAAAAATTTTAAATTGCTCTCACCGTTTGCAAGTTATTGAATTTTAAAATCCATCAGTCATTTTTGGGACACCTGGTATTATATATTAAATGTATTGTTTACCTTTCTGTGGCTCTTTAAACGCCTACTTCCGGTTTCAAGAACTTCATTTCTGGTTTATGTTTTGGGTATAACTTTGTTTTTAAATATCACTGAACTAAAGGAAAGACATTTTTGGAATCCTAGATGTTTGAACTTTAAAATAAAAAAGAAATTTCAAAATATGTCGTAAAAAGACCAGTTTGAGGGTAGCCATATACTTTAAGAGCATAATCATAAATCAAGTTCAGTTTAACCCTTTATGGGGACGATCCTGTTGAGCGTTTACTGAAAAAGTGTAATTCAATTATAATAATAATAATGCTATGCTATGTACATGAAAGTTTTTTATTTTTATTTATTTATTTTGCAAAAAACTTGAATACTTTCAGTAAACTTCATATACCTAATATAATCAAAGTATTTTCAAATAAATAACATGAATATACAATTAAAAACATGACATTAAAGCCTAAACATTGCTGCGAAATGCTAGAAATGATTTTTCTTGCGTATGCACTCTTAGTGCGGGAAAAGGAGTTTTACAGGCTTTATGATATTTTTCCTATTGGGGGCAAAGTATTTATATTTAAAAATTGTTGAAATCGTTGAATGACATAAGAAATTACGAACAAATTTATATGAAAATAAGTAAGCGCTTTTCACAATGTACTTAATAAAAGGAACATTTTTATTCAAGAGGTTAAACGGATACCAATAGGTAATGTTTCGCACTTATGTTTATATTAAGAGAAAAACTAAAATGTCAGCATTTTTTATATTGAATAAACAAACAAAATATCAATATTTTTTATTAGTTAATAAACAATTTCATTGGAAGCTCAGTGGATAAGTGTACTTTAAAATATAATCATACATTTCTATGTAAAATTAGTTAGTTATTATTAATTTTTTCATCAATTTTGATTAATATTTATATCAAAATTAATCTAAAAATTTTAAAGAAATGTACAGAATATACAATTAAATACATAACATTAAGATCGTTAAAAATATGTATGTAGACAAACCTTGCAAAAAGAAAAAAAAAGAAGAAGAAGAAGCAATAAATTATCCACGGTGTGCTTTCACACGGGTAACGTTCTGATTTTTTAAAGTAAAAAATCTCACATACTACCATACAATTTATTAAATAAAATTATTTAATAATTTGACTTATGTCTTTGTGAGAACTGATTGATTTCATTTCTTAAGGGGGGGGGGGGGGACCTGTTACAAAATGTATTTACTTGAGTAGAAAAAAAAATGCCGGGGGTTAAATGTTGTATATAGTACTGCATGAAAAGTAGTTTTACAGGATTTATGCCGTTTTTAAATAGGTACCTATAGGTTATGACTGGCATTTATGATTATTTAATAAACAGAAAAATGTTATTATTTTCTTAGTTATAAAACATTCTGATTGAGAGTTCACTTGTTCAGATTATTTGAAATATTGAAAAATAAAATCGCAAATTTGTAAATGCAACTTTAAATGGACTATATATATGTGTGTGTATATATATATATATATATATATATATGTAATGTATATATATATAACAATCTTTATTTGTTTTAATCTAACTATCGTTTTAATAAGTTATTAAATTTGTTCTAATTAATTGAAATACATACATATAATCCAAGCAATAAATTAAACATTTTTTTGTGGAGAAGTTGAAGCTTTATTGAAGCCTGAATCATATTTTCAACACGCGCAATATATGAAAAATTCCACCAATATTTCAGTCAGAGTAATTTTTGTTTTATGTAAAGAGTTTGCATATAATCCACGTGCTCATAATATGATACGGATTAGTATATTTCCATTGCACAGAATAAATAATAAGAAATGTGTCACTTAGAAAGTTTTAGTAATCCAGTGTAGAAAATATTTTTTAATGAAGAAATTTGGAGTTGCTTTTACATGGGTCATCATGCGATTGGAAAGAAAGCCATGTTTCTGGATTTTCAGGTAAGTATGTTTTTTTAGGGCATTTACTGTAATTTTAGTTTTTCTTTCACTGGAAATTTTCATTTTTATTTTGAAGATAAAAATTTCTTTCAAATTTAAGAAAAATAAATAAATAAAGTGTATGGAAACAGCATTTTTATTTATTAGCAAGCAGTTATTGAAAAAAATTAATAATTTTATGAAAATAAATCTCTGTTCAAACAAAAAATTTAGTATTTTTTTTAAAAATAAAAGGTTATATTTAAATTTTTAAATTGAATTTATTAATTCAAGCGCGAAATTTAGGGATATTTCACATATATACAAGCACTATAGCTAGTATTCAGTAGAATCTACACCTCAAAATTATAGATATTTTTTTAACTGAATTTATCAGAATTTTTTTCAAACAATTGACACGAATGTTCATAAATAAGAATATTGATATATATATATGTTTGTGTGTGTGTGCCTGAAATTGAAACGAAATGCAAATAATCGTCTTCTCCATGTATGTATTCTTATTGTGAGAAAAGGGGCTTAACAGGTTTTAAGCTATTTTTTAAACAGATAACGGTATTTCGTGCTTTCGTATACGTTTATTAAAATAAATTTAGAAAAAGATAATTTTTAATGAATGTTTTGTAAAATTTACCCTAAATGGGAGATCAATTTTTATTTGTCTGAAAGTTAAATCATGGACATTTTACTTCTATCGCAGAATATTTATTTGTAATTTTATATATTTTTAGTTACGTTATTTTCTGCACGCCATTGTGTAATTATGAGTATTGGAATTTAAAAATAGCTTTATTAAATCCTGTTAAAGAATGAACTAATGAAAATCTCTATAGTTAGATAGTCTAGTATGAACAAAAATGCATTGTTATAGAACTTTTATGAACTTTGAAAAATAATAATTCAAACCCACTATGTTGAAAAGAGAAATAGCGATGTATGATTAAAAAAAAGAATTTTAATGTATATAATCTTTATTACTGATAATTTATATTTTGAATTATCAAAATTATGTTCATTTATTTACAAATATGCTCAGCAAAAGTCATATTTGTTGAAATCAGAAGTTTAAGATGTTAGAGAAGTTTTCCAAAGTTTTTGATTTTCAATAACTAATTAAATTTGGATGAAAAAAATGCAAGTCTAGTAAATGTTTGGTTTCTCTTTCTATGACGAAAATATTTTATTTTTGTTTTCAAATCCAAACAATCATATAATTAAATAAAAGCAGCATTTAAAAAATGTCGTTCTTTCGTACGCTTTGCTTTTAAAAGGGATAAGCATTTTTATTAGATGAACTTTTCTTCTCCACGGTGAGAAGATGAAAACAAAAACTGCATAAATTTCTTAAAGTGAGTTACAAAAATAGAAACCGAGTTTAAGATAGAAAAAAAATTGTTTTACACCTCGTCTCCTTTAAACAGATCAAAAAGCTCCAATTTATGAAGACCAACTTATTTGCAGGAGAAAAAAAAGTTATCCCACTTTCTCGTTTTTTCGTTCGACTGCTGGAACTACTTTGGGTTGAATTAGATGTGACCGATAACAAGGCCTCTGGGCGACTCTTTTGCCCACCCTTAGACAAAAGAAATGATGAAGCGGCGAAAAAATAACATAAAGCTGTTTGTTTGTATATATATCTTGTTTAGTACTTTTTAGTTGGTTTTTTATTTTATTTTGTTATTGCTAACTCTATTTTGTTCGAGGCATTGTCAACAATGAAAATTACAGCTAGTCAGCTTTGGCAGCAGTAATAAGGTTCGTCGTCTTTTTCTAGGTTTTGTTTTGTTTTTTGCTTAGACGATCATATTCCCTACCTTAACTCTGATCATCGCCCCCTCTCCCATTTTGATCTTTCCTCAGAACAAACGAATGAGGCCCCACTGATCTTGGGAATCTGGGATTCCCCCATCCCTCCACGTATTTGTCCCCAAGAGATTGTACTAGTTACAAACTGCTTTTACTGTCGCACTTTTCACCTTTTCATTGGGAGTCCTTATTATATTTTGTTTCACCGTGCTCACCGACTTTGAACCGACTCTGACAAATCTTGTTAGAGTCTGAACTATGAATGTGAACTGCCATACGCCAGAAGACACGGAGGCATCCAGGGTTAAGCTTTTGTAAGAAAAATCTAAGGTTGATGATGACTGAGGCTTCATTTTTGCGCCCAACTAATTTGAAGGGCTTAGCTATGTGTCTTTCTTGCGTGGCGAAGATTTGCTTCTCTTAAAAGATTGTGGTTCCTTTCGATTTCTCGCGATAGATATTCTCGATTTCTTACCTTTTATTTGGGCGAGTTCTTCTTTCGGGATACATGATTAACTTATATTCATTTTTCATGTTCACAGAAGCGGAAGAAAATGACAAAGTTACTTCAGAATCACTTAATAATCATTTGTGACCTGTTTGCTGTTAGATAAACGACAGTCGTATGAAAGCGTAAATCGTGTCTCTAATAAGTATAAATCATCAAAGCGTTTTTGACTGTTATAATCTAAAAGATCAAATTCTGTTGTTTCAGAGATTAACATGATTCAAAACGAAAAAACTATTCAATATGTCAGTATTCAAAGCAAAAATATTTTTTAAATATATTTATAGTCGTTTTTGATCCTCCTGTATCTTTTTTAAAGTGAGGAATAAGCTTATTATATAAATTAAAATATTTCTAGTTTGGCGCATTCGCTTTAAATTAAAGAGATATACAAATCGATGCATGATTCAAAAGCTTTTTTTTATTTTTATTTTTTTTTTAGAATAAAAAAATGTATGGGGTTAAATTGCACGGCAAATAAAGCATTAGTAGAAATACCAAATGTCTAAAAAAGAATTGGTGCGCAAATTAGGGAAAAAAATGGCTAATAATTACATTATCTATATTATGTAAAATCAATATGCGATTAACAGATTTTCTTAATTCGATAAGAATTAATCTTTAAAAATACATTGGATTTATTTTCTGTCGGAGAGGTTTTGCTCAAACTTTTATATTTAGAAGAAATTTTAAGTTTAGAATTTTTATAACACCGATCACGCCAACATAGAGTATATAGAAGCCGGAATTTGAGCAGGTTATAGGAAAAAATTCAATAAAATTCGACAATATCCAAAGGCAAGAACTCAAAAAAAATTAAGAGTGTGATACCTTATTTTTTCAGTTAAAGGTTAAAATAGCTTTATTTTATTGTCTTGCTTATCGCCCATGTAATTTTTTATTCTTACCTAAAAATAAAATGGCTATTTTTTATTTGTTTTATATTTGTTTTCGCTTTATAAGATAACTATTTTTTGTAGCTTTGTATCCTTTTAACTGTTGTAATTGCTGCTATTAGAAAATAAACATGCTTTTATTGATAGTCATAAATCGATTTTTAATCCTTTAACTTCTTAATTCCAGGAGCATTCGTATGCAAAAATTGCTTTTTTTCTTGTTGTTCTACTATCACTTAATTTGTTTCTTGTTTATAATCATCGTGTATGTATATCACACCTACAGTGTATAATTTATTAACTGAATGCGATTTACCTGTTTGATTAAAAAGCAAATATACAAACATAATATTTTAACTACAAATATTTTTTTTCATAATTTGAGAATTAATTCGTTACAGAATTTTAAAATATGTAAAATATCATTTTGACAAAATTTCCCTTTACTATAAAATACTGTAACTATTTAGTATTTTACACATTAAAAAATATTTCTCTTAAATCGTTAATTTTTGTCTAATTTCTGCGAAAATTTCATAATTTTTTCAATTTTAACCGTGTTCGATGAACTATTTGACAGACAGTATAACTGTATTTAATCCATAGATTACTACAATGTTCGCATCACAGTAGTTAAATTCCCTCAATAATATTTTTCGGAAACTCATTACCTTAAACTTTTATCTGACAAGTGTTAGGCATCATTTTCTGCAAAATGAATGTTCATAAAACTGTATATACTTTCTATATTTAATCATTCAAAATTTTTTATTAACGAATTAGCTCTTTTGTGTGACATCATTATACTTGCTAAAGTATTTTTACCATCATTCTATACTGTTGTTGTGCGCCATATGTTTTTAGTTAAATTTCAGTCTAAAGTATCTTGTGCAGAATTTAACCCCATAAGAAACCACACACACACAATTTTTGATACATAGAATTACAATTCCAATTATATTACTGTTTATTAATTATAAACTATTTTAATTAATATACTTTTTCATTAGTTGCTATGTCTCAAAATATTATGCATTGTTTATGTATAATAAAATAGTATTCGAAAATGAAATATAAAAATAAACTTTTTTTTTATCAACACAAATTATAATGAAACATAACGCAATTAAATAAACCAAAAGAAAGATTCTATAATTTTTTACCCATTTTTTAATAACAGTGTAAACTGTATTTTATCTTTTTAATTTGTTTTGAATCCATTTGAAACATAGCTACCGACAGTTTTTTACTTAAACCTTAGAAAAGAAAGAGTAATGATGATGAATATTGTCACGATATTCTACTACTTATATTTCGATATTTTATTGCTTTTGAGTATCCAAAAATTATTTCAATTACATTCTCTTATATTTATTTGCTAATCTTACGATGGATTGTCTCATCGATTATATTTCAGTTGATATCAGATTTTATATAAAAATACACAAGTGAAAATTTCGACAGAAATAGAAATTTTGATATAAAAAACAAACTATGAATAATATCTTATTAAATCTCTTCCTTCGAGTACAGAAATAACGATATTTAACAGTTATTTAAAATGTTGCTAGTTTTTCATTTAGACACTTATAAATAAAGAAATAATGTGAGAAGATAGTAGTTTATATCATTCCCTCTTTTAATACGTTCGTGATTTTTTTCTGTATTTTTGATTGTGACTACGGTGATTTTCCGTGATTTGATGATACCTGGCGCTTGATGAATTTAAGTGTGCCACTCGAGGAAAATATAGACGCAAACATAGACAGCCAGATCCAGTGAAGCGGACTTAAATTTAATAAAAAGATTAACATGCCTATTAATCAGTTTCCTTATTAAGGAATAGGTTATAAATTATAAAATTTATAAAATTATTATTATTTCCCCCACTTAGTTAATTAATAGTGTGTACTAATGTAAAGTATTACAAAATCATAACTAAACGCTTTTATTGTGAGCCATTGCATCACAAGATCACTATTAACAGCTTTATTTATACGAATAATGGGGAAAATAAAATATATAAAATAATTATTAACCGCTTAAATCTCAATACGATATGAAAGATTCTCATTACTTATACAGTGACTGCTTAGTACTTCTCTTTTTAATAAAAGTAACAAATATTACTAAATATAAAAGTAAATAAATAAATACACTATAAACCGCTTCCTTTATTGATGAAAATGTAAAAAAACATTTTTTTAAAATAATTATTAATTGCGTGGCTCACCATAGTAGATAAAATCCATTTTGGAAAAAAAAATTATATAGTCTATTTAGAAGGTGCATAAAATCTGTTTTATTCACTCTGGCAGTGAACAAAGTCTATCAACAGCTGCTGTATATGAAAAAGTATGATGTGAAAATATGCTTGGTTCACTGTGAGAGTTGTTAAAACAGATTTTTTGCAACTTCTAAATAGACCTTGTCTACTATGGTTGTGAGCTCCTCAATTACTTCAATATTAATAAAAATATCAGAAATTTCAGAATCATTACTAATCGACTCATTTACTAATGTAAAACTGAACTACTGTCATCTATTGCGAAATCGCTATCCCCATCTTGAAAAATTGCCATTTTTTTCCAATGCATTTTTAGATATTGAAACAAAAAGAAATCGTAATGAAATTTTAATAAGCAAATCAGAGAATCTCTGGTGCTACCATGCGTTCTTATCAGAAAAAAAAAAAAAAAAATATATATATATATATATAATGCTATTTCAAAACTGTGTTATTCTCTTTTTGGTGAAATGCACATAACTCTTTAATCATTTTAAAATTTTAAACATCAGTCTTTGTATGGCAGTTTTTAATTGCACCAAATGATACCTATGAAATTCTACTATGTCCAAGTTTTCCCAACATTTTCATTTTGCCTGGCGTGATTAGCCAAACAGAAAATAATTTCTTCATGGGGAAAATTATACAAAATTTTCATGAAAAGGTTTTTGTTTTATTGTATTTTTTTAATCTTTAAAATAGACGAAAGCACGAATCACAACTACTTCGCGTCTCTTTAAAAAAGGGTTTTAAACCTGTAAAACTCATTTCCTCGCAATAAGAATACATGCACGGGGAAAATCAGTTCTTGCATTTTCTACCACTATTTTCCGATTAGTTAAAATTTTCACTAAAAGTTTTAATTTAACAATAAATTTCTTTTTTAAAGAAAATATAGACGAAAGCGCGAATCATGACCCATTCGCGTCTCTTTAAAAAGGTGTTTAAAAGCCTGTAAAAATCCCTTCTTCGCAATGAGAATGCATGCACAGGGAAAATCAGTTCTTGCTTTTCATACCAAAGTTTCCCGCTTAGTTAAAATTTTCCTTAAAAAAGTTAGTTTAACCGTAATTTTTTTTTTTTTTTTTTTTTTTTTTTTTTTTTTTTAAGAAAATATAGACAAAAGCGCGAATCATGAACCATTCGCGTCTCTTTAAAAGAGGAGTTTAAAGCCTGTAAAACTCCTTTCCCCGCAATGAGAATACTAACACGGGGAAAATCAGTTCTTGCATTTCCTGCCACTGTCTTGAAGTAAGTTATTAATCTGACGATAAATTCGTTTGTAACCTAATGGACCAAGAATGACGTTGTATTTAAAAAAATTATTGGCATAAAGTTAAAAATTTTCATTTTTTACTTTCTGTATACCTTTTAAAGAACGTTTCTTTGACAAATTATTTTCAATATAATGTATATACTTATTCAAGAGTCAAAATTTTATTCACAGCTCATCCTCTTCGCTAATATTTTAACAATTAAAATATAACATTAAGTATATATTTTACATTTAATTTGAATTATACAAATAAAAATATTTATAAATAATAATAATAATATTTTTTAAAATAATAGCAATAATAATAATAATAATCATAATTTGAAAATAAGTTTGAAAATTACGAATGCATTCCATAAACATTAGCTTAAGAGTTCAGAAAGAAGTCTCAGTTCTAGCTGATAATAGCCTTTGATATCAATAACAGTACTAACTAGTATTACTTCGGGTGATTAAGCAAGTAGTTAATATTTGGAATGGGCGTTTGCAATATTGGAATTGATTTTATAACATTTCCGGGTTTAGGAAATACAGTCAGACTATTACAATACGAGAAAGAATGAATAAAATCCTCGTATTAATAGCTTTTAGTAATATTCGTGAATATGAAAAAAGCTTAAAAATACGTACATACTTTAACTACGTCTATTAATTCCTCTAATTATATTTAATAATAGTCACACCAGTTTTCGAGCTATTTCTTTTACACATCTTTCTCATTTGACCATTTCAATGAGAGCCACGAAAAGGCTGGTTAATACGGCCTCGAGTCTGAAATTGAAGAGAGAAACAAATAAATGTTTTCTTCTAAGCTTTTCACTTTCCTTGACTCAATTCCAAATATTACAAAGTGCGATACCTGAAGAAATCTTGCCTCGCTTTCTTTTATTCTACAGGGCATTCCTTTGAATTTATTGGGTGCGGGTATGTTGAAGGTCAAAATTCTGTCTAGTATAGCTGACAAATTACTAAATTTCGAAAGATAGTTGTAATGTAAATGTATTTTTCCTGAGAAAGAACAGTGTTCGGTAATAAAAAGATTTATTTTCCAATTTTATCAGATTTTTTGCAGAAAAACGAATAGAAATGAACGGATGTTTTCTGCACATTAGCCATGATCCTGTTTTTTGTAGCACTAAAAAAGCTTGACAATATTTATAGATTTTAAATAATGAACTAATCTTAATGCACAAATTGCTCAATTTAACGGTGTTCATGTTTTAAGCCGTGCTAACATTAAACGAATTGGGTTTGTAGTTCAAAACAAACAGACGAAGAAAAAAAAAAAAAGACGGAGAAAAATAAATAAGAAAATAAATGAATAATTTTAGTCTTAGTGTTGATATGAAACAGCGCCAATTAGTCAGAGTATAATAAACCATCGATAGAAAAAGAGATATAATTACTAGATATAATTAAAAAGAATTGATGTAAAATTCTTGAAAATTTATTGTGATTATCTAAGGATGATTGACGTTGCAGAGAAAAAATAATGACATATGACAGCAGATTAAAAGCGGGGAAATTCTATGTAGTGGGAATAAACAAATTGAGAACAGTTCTTTCAATTTATTTTGAATTTGTCACATAAAAGGTTGAATCAAACTTGTATATCATGTGAAATTACGAGAAATCTTTGCAAGAAACAAATAGTGCAATATATATATATATATATATATATATATATATATATATAGAACTATTATACAATACTACAATTTACCATCAAAATGTAGAATAACCCATAAAATAACAAACTACATCAAAACAGAGGAGTTGGCAAATATCGGAACATAAAATCAAATTGACAGTAATATAATAGCAATCATAATAAATCGGACAGTGATGAAAAACCTATTGTAAACAAATGGAAATTCTTAAAGAAAGGTATCAAATGACTACAAGGTAGAAATCCAAATATAATACACTAAGAAAATGCGCATTGCAACAATAAACTTAGTGTATAAAAATTAACTAATTTGCTAGTGTTAAACATATAGCTAACCGATTATATATTAATTTAATAATATATAAGCTAATCATAATAAGAATTGGATTTTCAGAATGAAATATATTTATACACATAAAGTTCATGAATGAGGGCAACTCTCCTTAGTTTAAGGGAAAAATAAAGAAACGATAATGAAGGAATAACCCTTTCTTTTTCTAAGTGAAAAATGGTTGAGACACAATTCAACAGAGTTTATACGATCATTTTATGATGGCTGACATAGCGGAGCTGACGCTGGTTGGAGTCACATGTAGCAGCTGGGGGAAAAAGTGGTGACAAATGAGGACAGGTTGAAGACGGGGAAAGTGATTCCGGGGAAAGAAAAACGTTACAAAATCACTATTAATATTAAGGATGGGTTGATGGAAATGTGAATAAAGTTTTTTTTTTAAATATATTTTTTTCTTGTCAGAAAATAGAGTTACAGCTGACAATGTCTAAAAGAAAATTAATTTCTAAAACTTGTTTCATTTAAGATATTTAATGCAATAAATTTGCATGATTTATGATGAAGTTACGACTTAAAAGAAAACGCACACTTTAATGGAAAATGATAGTCAGGAATCGGATAAAAGTGGAATGTTGCATCATCTTAACCATGTTGGACATTAATATTTCCTATTAGTTTAGGAAATTTTGCACGAATATTTTATTGTTCCTTAAAACATTATTGACTTGACGTGAACTTTTAGAAAACGCTGAAAGTTCATTATAGATTTTTTTCCCTTGACATCACGTAGTCTAATATTTATTAGCATGAATAATTGAGTTCGAGAATGGGATTAAAAGCTCTTTAAAGAACTTGAGGCTATTTGCTTTTCGACATTTTTTTAAAGCCCGACACTGAAATCAGATATCGAAGTAAGTTATTTTTATATCCTATTAGGCAATTTTTCTGTAAAGAAGACCCATGTAGTTATTTAGTTTTAGCCAAAATGGACATTTTTAGTGTGTCATATTTTGTTTTAACAACATTTCTCCCCTTGCTTAAACTGATCAATAATGGAATGTCACGAAATCGTTATGGGACAGCGATTAGTAATTAAAGGGACCAGACTTGAGATCTTCAGCTATAGGATATCCCATTAATAGTGGCAGGGTGGGGGAGCTGACGTAGCTATAGGTGTTGCAAGCTTAGTGAGAGGACTTGCATATCAATAAATTAATATTAATGGCTCGAGTGGGCTGATGAAGGAGTAAAGGAATGAAGCGAAGGACGAGCGATTAAAAAAAATCTCCAGAAGCGAACGAAGAAAAAAGAAAGAGCGCCAGAGAGAGAGAGAGAAAACTATCGCTAATTTAATTAGTCCCGTTTATAGGATGAGGCTGGTCGCCCGTGAATGTGCATTCTTGCAGGAAATGTTTTCCCCTTCACTAAAAACGAAACAAGTTAGTGAAAAACGCAACCGAGCTTTAAATGTGTTTAATTAGTGTTCGCGGCAATCTCAGCCCATTACTAGAGCGCCCTCCCCCCTTTCTTCTTACTCTTCAAATTCAGCCCTTTTTCTTTTTTTTTCTTTTTTGCCCTTCCCTTATCAGGAATCACAGGACCTTAAAGGCGGAGAAAACTTTAACAGAAGAGATGAATGAAGTACGATGATGCACCCCTCCCCCCTCAAGCATTCATGTTCGCAAGAGGATGAAGGGGTACGGTGGGGGAGCTAAATTCGCCAGAGAGGAAAACTTTTCCTGTGTACTCGTGGGTAAGAAGAGTTCTGGAGCAGTAAAAGAAGGTAAGTGGAAAAGAAGTGGGATGTTGGAAAAGCATGGCGGATGAGATGCAGCATTGTTGCTATAGTTACAGGGGAACGCGGTCTCCAGAGCGCCACCTGCCCCCTCAATACCGAACGAAAACGAGCCTCGTGAATTTTCATATGGAAAAATTTTCACATTCTGTTGATATTGAGAGAAGCTTGATTCGCGCTTGGCGACATTAATGCGGTTCCTTCAGCAGGTAAAAGAAGTGAAAAAGGAAAAGAAAAACTTCGGAAAGAATCTCTGGGCAGGTTATTATTTAATTATTCCGTCATCTGTAAGAAACATTTTGGAATACAAAAATATTTTTCGATGACCTAAAAGAACAGTCGCAAGTTATCGCCGCTCACCTGTTTGATTCAAGATAGCGAATACTTGGACACTTCAATGTAGACATTAGCAACCAATTATTTAAGCTTGCTGAACAGTACGAAATACTTCTTGCTGATAAACTAAAGGAATTACTGTTGTTATCGAAAATCTAAACTTATTTTTCTCTGTCGCAATAGAATGTTTTTTTGTGCCCAAAAGAAAAACAAGACAACTTCTTTACCACAAGTGTTTTCTAAATATAAATTTTAAAAAAAGAATATGACTTGTATTTCATGCTTTGCAAAAACAAAAAGTCTTGGTTTTACTTAAAATCAAATTATTAAACGTTACATGCACCATCAATATTATAGAACTATTTATTTAATTCTTTTTCCTACAAAAATAATGAAGAGTCTGAATGCGCTTTAAAAATTTGTATTTATCTTTGTTAATTTTTTCCTAATTAAATCATATTTGTGTGCTAGAATAAATGAATCTCAAATTTATATTTTTAATGATAAAATTATTTTCACTCAGTCATTAAGCTATGAGTAAAATTAAAAGTGAAACATGTAAGATTTTTTTCCTTATTTTATTTATCTGTTTATCCTTTTTTATGAATCAAACTAAACAATTACTCTCCACTGATATCATTGTCAGTATATATTATTTCTTGTCAATACTTAAAATATTAAAAAATTGTATTTTAAACTACTAATAAAATCTACTCTTTTTTTTTTCTATTAAATAGAGTAGCTGCTTACATGAAGCAACTTTTAATCAACGGAATCACTTTTGCGATTGAAATCCCCGAGAATAAAATCATAATACTAGTTTTCATTATCATCCGCAATATTGAATTAAATATTAAAGTTTTTTTTTTCATTTATACTGCGGGTATTACATAGTTAAAATAAATCTTTGTGAAATGTCTTTTATTATATTTTATATGAACCTCAATGATACTTTGTAAAATTAATGATATTCCGAATATTTTCGCAATTATTATCTTAAAATATTACCTCTTAAATAACACCCTAGTATAGAATACAGTCTGCACTATACTATAAAAATGCACAATAATAGCATATACCTCCAAATAACTTTCAGAGAATTGTGGGTTAAAGAACAAAACAAATAATTTCTATTGCTCTGTCAAAGTCGCCTAAAGTGGAAAGTACGAGAGACTCAAAGGGGTGTAGCATAGAAAAAAATATTAAGATAACTGCCGGCAGAAAAGGGTGAGAATAAAAGTGGCGTTAAAGAGGAAGAGTAGGGTAAAAGAAAGGTATTGTAATGGTCAATTAAGCTAATTGCCGCATGAAAAAAAAAAGACACAATTGATAAAAAAAGTCCCTATTTTTTCTTTAAAAAATTCACTTAAATTGGTTTATGTCACATTTCTCTGCTAAAATAAATAATTTCGAATGCATGGATGATTATCCTCTGATAATTCATACACTACTAGCGGTTTTTTTTCAAAGTGAGTAAATAAAAAATGAAATGTTAAACTTAATTCAGGTATATACTCGTTATGTAAGAATTGTAATTCTCAGTCTAATCACTTGCAATCACGCTCCTTTTTTTATTATCTTTATTTTTTTATATGACATCAGCCTGAATTGTTGAGAAAGAAATTTTTGACAATTTGATATTTTATAATAAATATTATAATTTTTTATTTGCTCTTAGCGTTTTTGAATAATGATATCTAACATAAATTATTGTATAATTAGTTTAAACAGTTTTGTTATTTAAAAAGTTTTTTTAAAGAAATTAAGTAATTAAAACAACAAAGAAATTCAGTAGTTTAATTTAGTTTGTATTTCTTATAGGCTTACACTTTTAACACAATAACTTTCATACTGACACGACTCAGGCTGACTAAATATTGAGATTTTTACGCATTAAGTTGTGCATAAGTGTACACAGTGCATATGCATAAAAATTTCTAAAGTTTTCTTTTTAAATGACCTTGTGAAATTGATTAATCAATGAATTTTTTGTGAAATTGATCAATAATTTAAAATAATTTTTATCATTTGATATTTCTAAAATACGCATTATTTATTTATTTTTAAATAATAACTTAATCTGCAAAGATACATTAATAGCATATTATTTATAAATTGCGTCGTTAGTATAGTTATAACTAAACAGTAATTCGATAACTAAAATTAACATAAAAGTACAAATTATAATTAATAATTCAAAATAATTCTTACAGTTAGTATTTCTAATGTATACAGACTTCTCTATCTTTTTGTGAATTCTTTATGAGTGTAAATATATTAATAACGTAAAATTGATAAATTCAAATTATTCTCTTAAAAATATAAATTCGATTAATAGTTCAAAATAATTTTTACAATTAGTCGTTGTCATAATCTATACAGATTTCTCTATCTTTTTGTAAATTCTTTATAAGTGTAACTATATTAAAAGCGTACACTTGATAAATTCAAACTATCCTCTGAAAACTACAAATTCAATTAATAATTCTAAATAATTTTTACAATTAGTCGTTGTAATGTATACAGATTTCTCTAAATTTTTATGAATTCTTTACGGGCGTAAATATATTAACAGCGGGCTCTTGATAAATTCAAAATATCCTCTTAACAGCCCTGTATTTGTATTGTATATTTAAAAGATGCTATAATAATTTACAAGGTGTTATAAATTTAATTACAATTTTTGAATAATCTTACCAATTTGTATTTTTCTAAAAATTATTGCTCTTTGGTCTTTCTTTCTTTTTCTTGTGAAATCTCGATGTGCAAAAATAATTTCTCATAAACTAAGTAACCTCTTAATTGCCTTATATACATTTTTACAAAAATTTTATTCAGATTTTTGAAAAAAAAATATAATGTAATAATGAAAATCAATTGTACATTTAAATAATGTTCAAAAATAAATTTTGAAATTTGCGTTTTTAAAATTCAAACGGTTTTTCCGCTACGAAATCTTGGTGTGCGTAAATAGATTAACAGCGCATTCTTGATAAATTGAGCTAACCTCTTAACTGCCGTTTATTTAATACTCTTTAGATATCAGCCGTTTAATAGAGTATCAGCCCTTTTGGGAACATAGGTGGAACCGACGTGACTGAAAGTTCTCTTATCAATTTAATCGGGGGGGAGATTAGCCACTTCACGAGAAAACAAAGTTACGACATTATTGTTATGAGCGTCAACAGTTTTTTCTTCTACATATATTTATCAATATTTTAAGGTAATATAAGTGTTTTCAAATTTTGTGAAAGACGCAACGTTAAAAGATTTTCTTAAAAGAAAAAACCCCCTTTTAATTCTAAGTATAATGGAAAGGTAATCACTCACAAATCTCTGGGTATAGCAATTATGAATTCTGAGAAGTATTTAATCTTTTAATTTACCCAAAGTTATGAGAAAATATGAATTTTCGTTAAGTGATTTGTTAATTTTTGCGTACATTATTAAGTGTTTTTATTTGGAGTAAGGAAATTTTTAGTTTATTTCTTGTCCATTTGTGCATGGTTTGTAAGTTCTTCCATGGGCAATAATTATACATTTATTTATTATAGCAAATTATTAATTATTTATTTAAACTTAATTATTTATTACTTAAACTATTTTTTATTACTAAACTATATTTTAATTTACCTAAATACGATTAAAAAAGGAAAGAGGATTATTTTAGGAGTTAAATCTTAAAACAAAACAATGCGAAAAAAAAAAAAAAAACATTGGTCACTTTCCATTATAAATCAAGCAGTATGAGTTTTTCAGCAAAATTTTAAGAGTTTCCAAATCGCTTCATATATTACAGTATTTCAAGAAATTCCATTTACAGCTTTCACATTTCAAAATTTCTTGTCGATTAAAAATGTTAAAGAAAATATTAATAGGTTGGAATTCTATTTAAACTTTACACAAAATCAAAATTTTATTTTGGATTTCTTTTCAACGTGGCCAACCGATTGAATCGCTCTCTCACCAAGTGCAATTTGTGATTAGATAATTCAGATTATTATAACGTTTAAAGTTTTGGTATTTGAATCTTTTTAAGATACTTGATTCACTACAATGATACAATGCGATATAATCTCGAGTAATAATATCACGTTCATTACATAAATAAAAACAACATATTTTAATTTTCGCCTTTATTTTAACTCATCATACATAGTGAATTACTAAAGAAGATAAATAGTTTACAGTTAAGTCATGGATAAAGCTGCTTAGGACAAAAATACACATGTTAGTATTTCTCTGGAAAAAAATTTCACATATTTCCAGCATAAAACAAAATCAGAAAAGGTAAAGTACAAAATAAAACTTTACGAAAAGAAGTACATTTTACAAGTTGATAAAAATGATGGAAGAAATGCTCAAGACTTATAAAATAATTCTTCGTCACATGTGTGCTGCTGATATCAGATGATGGATTGAGTTTTAGGTATCATAGTCTACTTGAAGATTTTAGGAATTCTCTGGACAAAATTTCTTGTTATAATACGAATTCATCTCATACAGGGACGCAGTATAAATATTTTAGAGCATTATGTCAGAATCATGGCTTATTCAATATCGTCTTATTTATGCACTCAAAATAAATAAATACGTTTTAAATTTTCATTTGTCCATATCATTCGCTCAGGAAATTAGATCTCGTGTACAAAATCTGACTTTAACTCTTGATAATCATCCAATTACTGATTATTTTGATTATTTTTTAATATAAATATAGATAAAAGGGTTTTTCGTTTTTCAAAATAATAGCTACTAATACTTAATGTCAAAATAGGGTTATCATATGCAGAAGACGATTCTTTTAAAAAATAGAAAGAAATATCAAACCTTCGTATTGTACAATGGACGATACCACTTTGCAGTAGTTGATTTTTGCATAGTAAGTGATTGCTTAGGGTTGTAACGCTAAATAAATCAACTTTTTTTAGTACACACTCAATAATGTACTTGCGTACATATAATAGTACATTGTTTTTACGAACCAAAAAACTAAAACATAAATAACAAGAAAATATAAATGCTTGAAAATTTAATGCATAAGCACATACAGACGTAAATTTCAAGGAAACGTAATTTTTTGGAATATAAAACTACGTAAATAGTTTTAAACAAGATCTCTCTTTTTTCTTTTTACTCATTATAGAAAGAAATTCAGCCCTCAAAATTCAATTTCTTAGAGGTAATACATTAAACGGCTGAAAAGTCAGATTTCCTCTTCCCCGAAAAACATAGCAAGAATTCCCAACTGAAAAAGGGGTGAACTTTTTCAATTTGGAAGCAACTTAAAACGAATAGGGTCATCACCTTTTGGATGCTCTTAAGTAATGAATACGTATTACTCCCTTTTACAACATCTTGACTTATGATTAATTGTACAGCTATTTGTACAAGCATTTTCTTGAGTACAGTTCATCCTATTTAGAAAATACTCCAGTTTATGGAGATTACGTATCGTTTTGTTTGTAAATGCTAATAATATACATATATTTATGTTTAAGTGATATTCAGAATTTTAGATACGAACATTTTTTTCACATTTCTAGTCATTGTCTTAAAAGAAAAAAACAAAAGCATAAATGAGCAAAAGAAAAAATGATATAGATAGCGAATAAAACAATATTTGGGTTTTATAAATTATGTAAACTATATGCAAGCATTTGGAAGTAATGAATACCTTTAGTGGAAAACTTTTGAAGCAATCTGATCGGTATTCAAATTACATTTTACAAAATCTAGACTTGTTTGACCATCTAGTCTGCCCCCCCCAGACACACACCGGAATCACCTGGCTGAATCTTTCAATAACCAGAATATTCTTCCTGTGCCATGACTGATGTCAATATGATGCAGGTTTTGGTGGAAATTGTGTAAAATTATTATTTAAATATATTCAGAAATATTATAATGCACATCTTTTTTCGTGTTTTATCCATCATTAAAAAAGGTACTTTTTAGAGACCTGTCTTGAAGTCCTATTTCAACAACACATATTAGCGATTTTTTTCTGACTAAGTTAAATCTTATTCAAGTTCTTAGAATCACAGATAAAGGAAGCATTGCTACTCTAAAAGTGATGAACATAATTATTTCAGTATTAAATTAGATAATCAACTTTTAAGTGGACTACTCGCGTCATACGCTCCTTCCTACTCTATGATAAATCTGTTGTGGATCTGAGGGAAAACGTGGTACAATTCGAGCTTTTGAATGTATAGGAATTTTTTTTACAAATCATCTCATTAAGTTGTACCAAATGGAAATATACTAAAAAAAAACCTTTTTATAAATTCAGCTAGAAATGTTCAGTTAAAGAAAAGAGGATAGGAAAAAAGACAGAAACAAAAGAAAAGGCTCAGCAATTTTTTAAAGAGGGGGAAAAACTAAAAGCAGAACGTGCTGAAAACGCTTTAATCTTGTGAAATATTTTGAAGCCTTGAGACATCCCCATTTCGTTTCTTTGATTTACACAAAAACACGCAGGGAAAAGGGAATATTGCGAAACGGCGGCGGGAAATCACCAAAATGGAATGAATATTGGCGATGTCGTATTGAGATTTGGCGATCTCTGAATTTGGATAAGTTTAGAAGCAAAGCAACCTGTATCGAACTGAAGAAATTCGTTGTTAGAGTGCAGGGCAGTAAAAACCTCAGGAGGCGTTCGAACCTGAGTCCAGGTAAACATGCAGGGTCCTTTTTTTATTATTTTGTCTTCGTTCCCGCGGGTACCAAACATCAAAGGAGTTCCAAAAGACAAGGCGAAACAAAAAGAAAAAAAATAAGAACAAAAAATCAGGAGAAAAATATCATCCCAATACTGGCGCAGCTGGATTGGGAAAAGATATCGGAAGAATAGGGACAAAAAACGGGGAAAGTGGCAGAGAAAAAAAGTTCGAAAGAAAAAGTAGTGCCGCTGCCAACGACTCAAGGAATAATATGAAATTCAGATGGAAAAACAAAATAAACTTGCAGCAAGCGAGGAAAAAACAGCGAGCAGGATTTCGAAGTGACGACATCATGAGATTTGTCACGATCCGTAAATGTAAAGTGTTAAATGAGCGGAATGACCCACAAGATATGTTAAATTGCAGGAAAACATAATATTTAACTCTGGTTAGATTAGCCTAATTTAACAACATTAAAAATGTAAAAGAAATAAATTCACAAAGAGCAATATCATGAGTGTTACTTCATATTATTTTCTTTATTTTTATAATTATATCAAATAAAAGAAAAAGGCTAACTGAGAATAATATTGAAGGATACAATAAAGATTTTTGTATTTTTAGTGAGAAAACGCATTTAAGAATCTCATAAAACTAAATAAAATTAATTTTTAAAAAAGGGACAGAGGATTAAAAAATTTGAATAACCGAAAAACACCATCGTATTCAAAAAAGTTTTGAAAAAAAACAAAAAAAAAAAAAACAAAACAAAGGGAAGTGCAAATTTTTTTCTGTTAATTAAGATAAATGTTTAGTTCAAACTTATTTCAAAAAAGATAAAGGGATATTGAAATAATATTATTAAAAATACACTATTTTTTAATTACAGGAAATATAATTTTACAAAAATGCTTTTTAAAAGTTACAAACAATAAGTAGATGAAATTTATTCAAAACTGGAATTACTGCCATTGAGTTACAAGAAAGAAAGAAATCAAAGATTTTAAGAGTGCTTTCTTAAAGCACTTTTATTTTCAATAAAATATAATTTGATGAGTTTAACAAAGTGATAGTCAAAAATTTTGTTTTGCAAAATTTATGATTGATGTACATTAACAGCTAAAAATATGAGAGAATCTTAAATAAAAAAAGTCAGAATTGATTTAACAACATTTTTATTTCTCCACCGATAAACTAAAACAACAGAATATGAAACACAAGAACAGATCTTGATTTCCAATTTCGATAATTTTCTATTTACGGTCTTCGATAAATTTATTACAAGAAGATTTGTAAAGGCATAAAATTCAATAGATGACTTTCCATATTAATGTTTCGTCTTTAATAACCATTTTTTAAAAACAGTTACACGAACTGTACTTAAAAGTCAGAAGAAAGTCTACGAATGTTACGTTCATGTTAAAAATAGAATAAAAATAGAAAAAGAAATCACTCGATACAAAGCTTAGATAAAATTCAAGTTTTTGCAAGAATATTATGTCTGCAGAAAAACTAACCGAAGAGATCCAGTTAAACATTCAGTTTTTAATGAAATTCTAGGCATTTCCAAGGAAACGAAACTGCAGGAGAAGAAAAAAAAACTAAATGTTTAGACAATTCTTTCTTCGAGCGCGATCGAAATCTTTTTTTAAATTTTTCGTAGTTAAATTATAATAGAAAAAATTGCCGATTTACCTCTTTTTGAAATTTAGTTTTTATCTAATTAAATAAAAAGTACTTCGCAAAAATTGTTTTGTTACTGTTATTAATCAAGTGGTTAAAATTAAAATGTTCCTATTCCGAAATTAAATTTTTTTTCCTCCAAAGGTATAGTGTTAATTAGGATTTGTAAAAATGTTTCCACAAAAAAATGTGGTAAAAAATAATTACAATACCTACTTGGAAAAATATCGGTACAAAGTTATTAGAAGATAAAAGAATTTATTAAAATGACGATTTTAATTTAAATTCACATATTTTTTTTTCTCGAAATGAACTCGACAAGTTATCACACAGACGTGAGAGATGTATAAATTTGAAATGAAAAAAAGGTGACAAATATTTACTTAAAAATGCAGTAAATTTTAGGATGAGATTTTATAAACGTAAATTTACGTTGAAAAAATTATTACTTTTTTCATTCTCCCTTTTCCTAGATGCGGGTTTTATGCTTATTTCTGTTGACCTGCGAAACATAGTTAGCTTTGGTTTTAAAGCTTGTCCATTCATATCCCTAAGGGAAGCTTCTTTTGCATTCGGAATAAAGAGAAAACACAAATCTAAAAAAAATTAACAAAATCTTTAAAAAATGTTCAGTCTGATTTTGAAGGACATTATTAATTTTTTTAAATACATTTTTTTTATTATATTCGTCATACAATATTTGAAAAAACTGAAAAAAGTATGATTCTGACTTTTCCGAAGCAAATTTAAATTGGAATTTTTAAAACTGTTTTTTATGATAGCAACACGGACTAATTAATAGAGTAAATTAAATAGTCTCTTTTTTCTCGAAGTTAATAACTATAGACTTTTCTTTGTCGAGAAATATTTAAATACATTTTTAGGATTATCAACATTACGATTGATTCTCTTTCTAACCCTTTTTCTGTCACGCGAATTTTTGGAACACCATCAGTCATTTTAATGATGACAAATGCCATCCGCCAAATAAAGTGAAGATTTTTATGTTACACATTCTATTAATAACACCATGATTAGGAGAAACAACTCCATTAAAGAAAAAGGAAGCATAATACAAATAAAAACCTACGTGTATTGGTAACGTGAGTGTAAAATATCACAGTAAATACACAATCTATTATTATTTTTATTTTTTTTGTTCCACAATAATATCTTTGTGATACATAAAGTTAGAATAAGAATATAAAATATTGTATATATATATATTTTTTGGCATTGACTATTTTAGTTATATTTAACGTAGAGATAGTTTTTGTCGATCCGATATTTCGTTAACCCCTTGAGCTCTGATGGCAGAATTTTCTACCACACAATTTTAATTCCGAAATCTCACAATGACACTAGAAAATTTGACCAAATTTATTTGAAAAAGCTTTAATGCATTTTTCGTGTTTGTCGTTAACCGGTTTTTTTTTCTCAGCAAAATACTGGTGGCAATGTGACATTTGGAATTTTGAAGAAATTTACACCCCAGAGCTCAAAGGGTTAACATTTCCGCAAAGAAACATTTAATTATTTTTATGAATATTCATTTCGTTTAATGTATTCTATTCTATTGATATTTCTTAACGAATTTACCTTGTTTTTAAATTTCTTCCAGGAGATATTTTAATGTGTAATGATATTTTAACCCAACTTCACTTTTGATCCATAGTATGGAGCTGGAGACTGTATATTTATATAATATAGTATCCTTATGGATACGTTTTACAAAAACTTTGTCACTTTTTTCTCCGGGAGGGATTTCTGCTCCTTCGGGTACATTATGGTGTTCCGAGGGGAATTTATAGTCTTGATCTTTAAAAAGCCTAAAATATCTACTATTTCAGAGAGATGGGGAACACACACACTGGAATGCTCTTTGAAATTCTTATGAATTTATAACTGCATTTTATAACAGACTGAATAATGAGAAAATTCAAACCAGAAACATTGCTTAGTTTTAGATGATATTTCACTTTATTATTCACTTTATGTACGTTTTTCAGCAACTGGCCCAACTGCTATACCTAATTAAAAATAAATAAACAAAGGAGGACAAAATCTAAACTCTTAACGAGGTTTCGTATGTAATTAGGTTCATAAATCGAAGATTTTTGTTTTCCATCTTTGAAATTTTCATTTTTTGTGCAATAAAAAAGTCTTATTTGTTCCAAAAGTCCATTTCCTGAAATCTATTTGGAAATTCAGTTTGCTAGCAAATTGTACAACTATTAGTAATGTGAAATATACATTTTTTACTCCTTAACCAGCTTTGGACGATCGATTATTATCGTTTATTAGTCATTATTTTTAATTACATGTGAAATATTTAACTACATGTAATGTAAGGAGATAAAATTTACGTTTATTTGTGTTATAAAAACAAGTATAAGATTCGAACTACTCAATTAGTATATGCAACAAAGCAAAGGGGAAACATAATTTTTTTTATGGGCGGGGGGGGGGGGTCGATATGTAATGCCATTAGGACCGAAAATAATCACTGTTATAAAACCCTTATAAACCAATCACAATAGCAATTAGAAACGCAAAAAATTCAGATGCTTAGAAAGTTTCAGTCTAGACGGAATGAGAATGTACGCACATACTTTCTGGTATTTCAAGTAGAAGAGTTCATTACGTACGCAGATACGTCGTGGTTCGTAAGTGGTTAAAGATAGGTAGTAATATGCAAACAGAAAATATCCTATGTAATTTAGTAACAAAAAATAAAAAGTAAAATATTTTGCATTTATTATTATTAAAAAGAATGATAAACTTGTGGTACAATACATTATTTATCTTTAATCCGAAAAAAAAAAAAAAAAAAAAAAAAAAAAAAAAAAAAAAAAGGTACAGTGTTGACGTGCAAGCACATAATTTTCAACCAAAGGTTTTATATGTTGTATACACATACTTCATATTATAGAAAAATACAGATAATTTTAATGTCAAATAACTCATTAATGTTTCTTCAGCAAATTTTTCCTTACTTTTCTTCCAATTAAAAGCAATAGTTATGAAGTGAGTCAGTTCAGTAATAAACGAAAGCAATGTGAACGGTAGTAATTGAAGTAAATTTTGTGTGCAAAAGCAAAAATTGGAATTATATCGGAATTTAAAACATATATTTAATTTTCCTCTAATATAATTAATTTTTGAATCTTATAATAGTATCGTCAAATAAATAAAGAAATAAAAAATTTCCCCATCATATTTTTTTCAGTTAAATTACAATAAATAAAATACGTTTTTAACCATTCACTGCACCGTGTGCCACATCTGGCACATATTTAAAAAAAAAAAAAAAAAAAAAACTATAATTATCATTATGTGCCATGAATTTGGTTAATATGATATCTATCCCTAATCAAGAAAAGTTCAATTAAAGGGACATTTATTTTGTTCATGTCCGATAGCTGCATTTAATTAAAAAAAAAAATAGAATTTGTTCTCCGGAAACAAAAAAATTTCAATCAATCTATTAAAGCAAAATTTGCTTTCGTTATTTTTACTAAATGCTTAAAAATATAAATATAAAAAATGCTGCAGCGTGATAAACAGATAAATTTTATTAATTTAAGTTTATTTAGTTGCAAAATATAGCAGTGCGATGTTTTAAAACCCCAACTGTGTACATGGGATACACGCGATAAAATATAAAATTTTAGATGAAAATTTGAAAATTAATTTTTTTACTACTTTTCCATTATTAGGCCGATATATAGATTTTAAATAGACTCTTAATAAAACAGAAAAAGTAGTGAAGTAAAAGGTAAATGGTAAAATACTGTTAAAACCTGACGTATATTTATGTGATTAACCTGAAGCAATCACCTAGGCTTTCAAAATAAAAAAAACTTTGCGTATCAGCTGTGAAATGCTATAAACACAACATAAAACAAATATATTTTTTTTTTCATTGAATAGAGTGTCTACTTGAACGAAAACTTCCTTTTTCAGATGACAGCATAGATTTCAGACCTTTTCCCTAGATACTTGGTTGAAGATAAAAAGAATCTTAGCTCGTCGTTTCATCTTTGATTCTCATAGATCTTGCATTACTTATTATCCTTGCTCTCAGTGTATTATGAGATCTATTGAATATTCCAAGTTACGTGTACCGCTTGGATGCGAATAACTATTTAGTTGCTCCGTGATTTCTTTATTTCGTTAATTATCGACGCGACATTTGACTAATGGAATATTCTCGTTAATGAAATCCACGTATTAAGAATCCCGCTATATACCTCCAAATAATAACAAAGTAAATGAATTGTAGGAATCCCCCGAAAAATGTATAAAACGTCTATTTTTTTCCGAATAAAAAAGTTAATTTGAAAGCTTAATTTTCTGAGAAGCTATATAATTCTCTCTATTCGAGTTTAGTGCAGTCAATCAGGGTAACTTTGACCTATCAGGGTAACTTTGGGCCAAGATATAAAAAACATTAAATCTCAGCATCACTTGATTTCACGGCAAAGTTTTGGTCTCATAATATAAATAGCAACACTAGTGTGAGTTAGGCAGCTCATTGGAAATACTTCTCCAAGATTACACGATGGTTGAATGGATGAAAGTTTCGTAAAGGTGGAGCAAAGTTATTCTGATTGATTGTAATAAAACGGAGTTAAAGCCGACCCAGCGGCGTGGATGGTAGCGGAGGCTGTTCCCAAACCGCTGGTCCCTGGTTCGAGTCCAGCTAGCGGCATGGGTGTCTGTGTTGTCCCTGTGAAAATGTATGTACTGGATATTCTGTAATAAAGTGTTCTGTATGGTTTCTTGTGATCATTGGAGGTTATGCCGGCGGATAGCTGTAGCGCCTGCCTCAAAGCAAATAAATACAAATAAATACAAATACACGGAGTTAAAAGTAATGGTCAGTGTCATCTAAAATTCCATTCGTTAAAGTTAAACCTATGATAATCTCATGTTGTTCGGAATTAACTTCCGTTGAACGTACAGTAATAAATAATATGCAAGGTTATGAAGAAAAACAAAATTTACTAATTCTTTTTTAAACGTTACCTATATGCAACATAATAATAAGTTTTAGTTTTATGTAACAAATATATTGCATAGTTTTCCATTCTGTGGTATTTTTCAAGGAAGTTTCCAATAGCAGGCCTTAATTTTTCCGTTTGAACCCACAGAACAATCTTTACTCTTTACATCTTATACCTTTTTTAAACTACTTTCAATTTTACGGTATACTTCTTACTATCACTTTCTTTTTGACATTTTAGAGTAAAATTTTAAAAATATATTTTAAGAAACGAAAATGTCTAACGACACTTAAACACAATTTGTAAAATATTATTTTGAATTCTTCAAAGCTTGTCGTCGATTTAAAGGAAAACTCGACTGGAATGCTGCGCTTACTCATATTAATTTTATTCGAATATTTTTTACTCATTTATTACATGTAACTAAATTTTAGAATATACTAAATTTTATAACTAATAAACTATATTATTAAATAAACATAAACATTATATGTACTACATTTTATTATATGTAATTAAATTTTATCCAATGTTTATACATACTTTAATTCATGTGTTTGATAAAACATTGCAAGAACGGTACACAAGTTAGAAGAGTCTATACTTTTTTTAGCTCAACAGAAAAATGTACTTTTCAAGTAAACACCTCATTAACTCGTTAAGTACTCGGGTAATTTCGATTTAAAAAAATGGGTGGCAGAATATAAATATAACATCACATGTCGCAGGTAGTTTGAAAAAAAAAGTTAGGTAGTTTCAGAAAAAAAATTTCGAAAAAATGGAAATTTCTGAAAAATTGTCATTGCTTTAAAATGAAAAGTTTTGGACACCGAAAAAAAAAAAAAAAAAACAGTCTGCCATAAGCCTTGCGCATAATCCAGTAAATATGGATTCTAAATTTCATAAAAATTGATCAGGTAGTTTCCGAGAAATGGGTCTTAAAATGACATATTTTCCAGAGGATTGCATTTTCAGAATTCTTCCTGGTAATGTTAAGTCTATGGACGTTTGATGTAACTTCTTTTTTGTGTGTACTCTTCTTAAAAAATGTTTCTCTTTTTCTTAGTTATGAAAACATTTTAAAAATCTGCGTAAATTAATATTTTACGTGTTAAAAGCTGACGAACTGTGAGTAAAATTTTAAAACTTTATATAAAATTTAGTATGTACTTTATAAAAATTTTGAAAACTAAGAAAAACAGAGACATCAAGAGCGATTCAAATGTACACAAGAAAAAAAAAAAAAAAAAAAAAGAAATTAAAAATATTATTTTCCCAAGGTGATATTTTGAATATACGAATGCATCAAACGCCTATAGACTTTACATTAGTAAGGAGAATTTAAAAGTTAAGTGAACAGCCCCCTTAATATAATATCCGATTAATATGGTTCTTTGCTGTGGCGGCTAAGAGCAGACATACGGCTGACTGGAATGGAAAAAAGCTTTAGTGGCTAGGAGTAGGCATACGGCTGCAAGTGGTTAATTATCAAAATATTTCTAAAACGAATAGGGGTCATTCCATGTCAATTCAACCAGACCTTGTAACCCGACCCACAGGGATTTTGATGAAACTTTGTGTACACACTTATTCTATCATGAAATGATTCCATCAGAAATTTTTCCTTCCTAGACCTCATAGTTTGTGAGATATGGGGGGTCCAATTCTTGGGGTTTTCTCAAATCGCACATTTCTGAGTCTGCATTTTGAGATTGCAGTTCCATCTTTAAAAAATTGTTTCTCTGGATCTAAAACATGAATCATCTTAAAAATATCACTGTAAGATTATAAAAAGATACAGATTTTAATAAAAAAATATTTAAAAAATTTACTTGTAATATTTAGGATAAAAAAAATTTGCCAAAGTTGAGAGTTATGGTTATTTTTCCAAATTTTTGTGACTTCACCAAAAAGGCTGTACACAAAAAGGCAAATTAAATTTCCAATTTCTTTTTGTTTTAAATAAAAGTTTACACTTTGGGCTTTCTATCTATGAAATAAAAATGATGTGTTTCGCATGGCTTATGCAAAAATTTTGGGTACTTCCCAATTAGCCGGATACATGTTTTATTTTTACATATTACATATGCACACAAAAAGGCAAATGAAATTTCCAATTTATTTTTGTTTTAAATAAAAGTTTACACTTTGGGCTTTCCATCTATGAAATAAAAATGATGTGTTTCGCATGGCTTATGCAAAAATTTTGGGTACTTTCCAATTAGCCTGATGCGTGTTTTATTTTTACATATGTACATATGTATAGATCTATATAAATTCAGATGTATTATACATGTACATATGTATGTGTATATACAATATATTGGTATATATATGTATAACACTCGTGCCCGTCTAACCGAAAAGTACCAAATTTTGCCTTGTTTTGAGAATCTGCACCAATTAAGAGGAAGAAAATGTATGTTCAGCTGTGGTACTTAAGTAATTACTGGAATTTCTATGAGTTATTGAATTTAATGTTATTTGATGCATGTTTTTTTTATTTGCAAAGTAAAGTTTAGGCTTTGTTTTTTCTGATTAAAAAATTCTGACTGTAATATGTTTCCCCATTAAATTTAGTGAATGGTCCATATATTTCTTTTAGTTATTTAATAATGGGCATTTTTTGCTAATCTAAATAATCTCTTACTTTTATTTTCAATAATTAAACTCAAAAGAGATTTTTGTTTGTACAGTATAAAATAGATATTTTTTTTCGCCTCACATTTCCATTCTTCCTTTCGAATACTTATATATTAATTATTTGTGTTTAAAAAATGTTCAAAACCTTGTATTTCCTTTTCTTGGTTAATTTTAATCAATGTATAAAATTGAAACTGGTGTTATACACAATTGAAATGAAAAAAACTTCTTTAAACACCATAAAATAAGTTAACTGCGCAAGGCCTTTCGAAAGAACTTAGTCTTTCTTCGTCAGGCGCAAAAAAGACGTGCGTCCACGTCTTTTTTGCGCCTGACGAAGAAAGACTAAGTTCTTTCGAAAGGCCTTGCGCAGTTAACTTATTTTATGGTGTTTAAAGAAGTTTTTTTCATTTCAATTAATTTTAATCAGTTTAAATATTTATATTGGCAAGTTAAAATACACAAATATTTAACAGAACTTAAATTTGTTTCTATAGTCTGAAAGATTTAATTGCACCTGCCTTGTATAAACACTTTCTGATAAAGACAGGGTAATGTTCGTTAGTATGAAAGCAGATGTTTTGCAATCAATTTAATCAAATTATTGTCATTCTGTTGTTTCTTATCATAGAAGAATGATCTAACTTTTACTGTGCTACTAAAAATATATTCTGATTGTTACATATTTTATAGTTTGTGATATGCATAAATATTTTTTTGCTTTATTGTTTTAATATGGAGCCTGATATTAAACCTTCTACTAGTCTTCAGGCTTGCAGTATTGTAATATTAACTGGTTTAGAATGTCACAAAACTAGCTATACAAATAATAGAGAAATAGACTACATTGATAATCTCTGTGATTCAGAAAAAGAACCTTTATTACTTAGGACTATTGCATTTATAAAACAAAAATTAAGTAAAAACCGTTTGATTAATATATGTGAGCATCACAGAATTTCGCTCTTAATGAAATATGAATTATATAATCCATTTAAGCGGCATAAAAAGCAAGTGAAAAAAGCAATTAGGGCAGTTAATAGAGATTTATATACGGCCGAAAAAGTAAACCGAAGTTGAAAGTTATGATTATTTTTCCGAAATTTTGTGACTTTATGAAAAAAGTCTCTACACAAAAAGGCAAACGAAATTTCCAATTTGTTTTTGTATCAAATAACATTAAATTCAGTAACTCATAGAAACTCCTGTAATTATTTAAATACCACAGCTAAACTTGGTCAGATTTTTTCCCCCTTTAATTGGTGCACAACATTTTTCAAAACAAGGCAAAATTTGGTACTTTTCGGTTAGACGGGCACCAGTGTTATACATATATATATCAATATACTATATATATACATACGTATGTACATGTATAATAGATCTGTATTTATATAGATCTATATATATGTATATATGTAAAAATAAAACACGCATCTGGCTAATTGGAAAGTACCCAAAATTTTTGTATAAGCCATGTAAAAGACATCATTTTTATTTCACAGATAGAAAGCCCAAAGTGTAAACTTTTATTTAAAATAAAAAGAAATTGGGAATTTCATTTGCTTTTTTGTGTGCATATGTAACATGTAAAAATAAAGCACTTATTCGGCTAATTGGAAAGTGCCCAAAATTTTTGCATAAGCCATGCGAAACACATCATTTTTATTTCATAGATGGAAAGCCCAAAATGTAAACTTTTATTTAAAACAAAAAGAAATGGAAAATTTCATTTGCTTTTTTGTGTGCATATATAATATATAAAAATAAAGCATTTATTCGGCTAATTGGAAAGTACCCAAAATTTTTGCAGAAGCCATGCGAAACACATCATTTTTATTTCATAGATAGAAAGTCCAAAGTGTAAACTTTTATTTAAAACGAAAAGAAATGGGAAATTTCATTTGCTTTTTTATGTGCATATATAATATAAAAAAATAAAGCACTTATCCGGCTAATTGGAAAGTACCCAAATTTTTTGCATAAGCCATGCGAAACACATCATTTTTATTTCTTAGATAGAAAGCCCAAAGTGTAAACTTTTATTTAAAACAAAAATAAATTGGAAATTTAATTTGCCTTTTTGTGTACAGCCTTTTTCGTGAAGTCACAAAAATTTGGAAAAATAACCATAACTCTCAACTTTGGCTGACTTTTTTTATCCTAAATATTACAAGTAAACTTTTTAAATATTTTTTATAAAAATGTGCATCTTTTTATCTTCTTACAGTGATATTTTTAGGATGATTCATGTTTTAAATCCAGAGAAACAATTTTTTGAAGATGGAACTGCAATCTCAGAATACAGACTCAGAAATGTGCGATTTGAGAAAAACCCAAAAATTGGACCCCCCATATCTCACAAACTATGAGGTCTGGGAAGGAAAAATTTCTGATGGAATCATTTCATGATAGAATAAGTGTTTACACAAAGTTTCATCCAAATCCCTGTCGGTCGGGTTACAAATGGGGGAAATATTGGTTGAATTGACATGGAATGACCCATAGTTAATTTCATTTGAACTAAAATCTCGCCCGTAGCACGATACGGGCATAAAATATTAATATAAGCGTGTATTTTTTAAATATTTAGTCAAAAAATATCGCGACGTCTTTTAAAAAGTAGTACCCAGAAAAAATAAGTTAAAAGCATAATTTACATGAAGGTATATTTTAAAAATGCGAATGAATTTCACGTCCATAGGTTTAAGATTACCGAGGGATATTTAAGATTTTACTGACCAACGTCATTAATACGAGAAAGCATTTGTCTCTCTTGCATGAATGAGTGTATGCACCTAGAGACATACAATATTGAATTTTACTAATTTGATACTGAGCATCTTAAATTATTTATTTATTTATATTTTATTTTTCATTCATTAACAATAATCCATACCCTAAGTTTAATTTTAAAAAAGGGACTGAAATTCAAGAAATAATTGGACGGTTGATAATAAAAAAAAAGCCACTAACCTCCACTTAAATCGAAAGCTATGAAAGTATGAAAGGTAAATTGAAATATATAAAGTTTTCAAGCAACTATCCCATACTAGTCTTGTAGGTAAATTATATATATATATATTAAAAAAAAAAAAAAAAAAAAAAAAAAAAAATTAGTTCTTACTCACGAGTTCATTGATTTTTATGTAATAAAAAATACATTTGAATGTGAAATTCTGAACATTCGTGTAACCACATTTTGCTAAGAGGTTTTTTTTTAAGGGGGGAGGGGTCGTAATGCCAGAAATTACAGATTTTGAATATCACTATTTCCGAATAGTAGTATTCGTCCTATTAAATCGCACAATTCCGCAAATAAATAATGCTATTGCTATTCGTAAAACAGTGGAAATTTAAATCTGCAATCCTTGGTAAATATTCATTAAGACATATAATCGCATTGACTATCCTGTCCGATCACATTTTCTTATTGCTCCGTTGTCAGCCATATTGAAATGAATCTTGATATTCTCATTGACTAATGTCCGTTTTAGGCGCATTCATAATTATATAAATACATAGCACCAATACATTCATCATCTATGGTCCGTGCATCTATCCGCCTACAAGAGCGCCAAAACTACAAAACCGAATGGTTTGAAATTTAATATATATATATAATCGATGAAGAATTTAGTCGTGCCATTTCAAATTTTATGAAAGTCGAATCAAAACTTAAAAATATATCAATAAATGTCATTTTTTTAAGTCCTGTCAAACGTAATTAATTCAATGATATTCCATGATAAGTAATGATTCGTGGGTGCCGTGGTAATTACGTCCTATTTAAGATAAAATCATATCAGTTCCGTTTTACTGAATTTATTCATAAGAAATGCTGTATTCATGTCTTTTTGCATAAGAGTACAACAGCTATTCCACCAAGATCTGAATATTCATAAAACCGGATACTAGTACGAACACACCTCATTTGCCCCATTTGACGTGTTGCTACAAACAATGATGTTGAAGGGCAATGGATAAATGAACCTTTGTAATTTTTGTATACACACGTGGGTTTATCTTCAAGAATATATATATAAAAAAAAAAATATCAATGCCTATCTATCTATATATATCTAAGATTCTACTTTGGTTCTACAAATTTCAATAATATTCATTTTAATTTGTTTTTTCCACATTTCAATGTGGTAATTTTGTATTAAATTTAATGGTTTATATATTGTCATACTATTAACGGTTAAATAAAACATAAATCGATAAAAAGTGTGGTTTTGAATTCAGTTAATCGTAAGCGTTAAATATTTTAACGCACAATCTATACTTATACCGTAATTTTGCAAAAACTAGATTCCTTAAATTTTTTCAGATCTTTTCGAGCGGTATTTTTATAGACATTTCTTCCTACATACAAATTTCTCTCTAGACATTCCCAGTTTTCACCGATCCCACTACTGGGCACAGTTACTCGACTGCTCTGCGTAGCATAGTGTTAATTGTGTAGTCTTAAATGAATTTAAATCATAATACTTGGTATCTGATTACTAAGCAAATGGAAAAAAATGCGTATTTTTAATTATATCTATTAGCTTTCTCACGAAAGAATGACCAACAAATCAAATTACGACAAATCAAATTACTTTTTTTTCTCGATTTAATGCAATTGATTATTTTGAGTTAATAAAAAAATGTTAATTTCATCAGAAAATTTTGTTTATTTTCCTTTTTCTCGCGGTTGGGGTGGAGGGTGGGGGGTATTGAAAACATTGTCAAAGAAATTAGCTTATTAATTGAATTTTTAAGAAATAAAAGTTGAAATAAGCAATAAAAGATCTCGGAAATGTTAAGGCTTCTGTTTTGTAAATAATAAGCATAAAATTATCGTGTTATGAAAAAATATTTATTTTATTTATTCTTAATTAAAATCTACAAAAAATGATTTATTTTATTAATTTAAAACAATGTTTGATGAACATATCCGATGTATTATTATTCAGTTAACTAAGTAATATTTTAATTTTAATTTAATTTAAAAGGGGACGTATTGAACCTGATTTCCGTCTCTAATAATTCTTAAATTTTTTTCTAATTTTTCACGATTTGTCTTGTTAATTAAAAAAAATATATGTATATTTTATGAGCATATCCGGGGTACTGAAGTATTTAATTAATAATAATAATTATAATAAAATAATAATTTTTATTATTATTTATTTATTTAATAATAATAATAATAATAATAATAATAATAATAATAATAATAATAATAATTATTATTATTATTATTATTATTATTATTATTATTATTATTATTATTTAAACTAAGCCACAATTTTGACTGTAATAATTCCCATTTCAAACGTGCTTTAAATAAGCCAATGTTAAGAATTTTTTGTATAATTAATGAATGTTATAACTTTGAAATGTCTATAAATATGTATAACAACAAAATATATATCTATAATCTTTTTTTAGAAGTATGTAGATATATGTACCGAATAATTTAAGATCATAAGTCATTAAACAAAATCAGTGCATTTTTTTAGTAAGATAAATTAATATGCATATTTTGAAGTATTTAAGCTATGAAAATGCAAACTGTATAAATATTTTTTATTAGAAAAGTTTTTAAAGGGAGAGTAAAAGTAAGATTTTGTAAACTAGATGACAATCGCCTATTGCTTGAGAGTTATATATATATATATATATATATATATAATACAAAATAGGATTTAAAAGAGAATTTTAAATTTTTTATTTTTTTAATTTAATGAAATTTAAATAAAGTATAAAAATCTACACAGTGGATACTATCTTTTACACAGAATTTAAGAACGCATTTTTCGAAGGTGAAGTAATGGGTTTTAAATTATAAATTAAAATACCCATGAAGAGCGGTTTTATAGAAGAGAAATACAGCCAAAAGAAAAAAAAAGAAAAAAAGAAAAAAAAAAAAGCTTCTCTCTCTTTTTTTTTTTTTTTTTTTTTTTTTTTTACGCTAAGTTTTTTTCCCCTCCAAGCGTTTTAGACATGGCAGTATACGTGATATTTAGTCAAGCGACTTTTCGATACATTCTGAAATATTGTTACGCACAATAATCGTCTCAATTTTCTTTTATTATTTTTTTTTAGAGATACTTTTTAATGATAATAATATTTGTTATTTTATAATAATAATAATAATAATAATAATAATAATAACAATAATAATAATAGTATGCACTTTTTGCTAGGAAAACAAATTAATAGCTTTAGACGTAAATGTCGTAATAATTTTTTTTTTTTGAAAAGTTAGCTTAAACTGACCTGTATTGAATGAAATATGCTAAAAAGTTTCGCAATAAAAATAAAAATATGCTCCAATTTTTTAAAGCCTGACCTGTGGAACATGTTCCCGTTTTTCGTATATTATAATGTCAATTTTTAAAGTGTAAAATAGTCTAGGCGTTGGCGTAAATGTACTTTTAAAATATGATTAGAGACACACATTTTGAACAAAATATAAATATTGTCTGAATATTTAAAAATATATAAATTAAAAAAATAATTATAATTTACACCCGTCCCCCCCCCTTTAAAAAAAGTACTACATCGGAGAAATCTGTTTCACATTAGAAAGTTTAAAGCATTTCACAGAGTTTTTGAAAACTTTTTAGCTTTTCAGATCTCATAATTTAATTCCATCGTAGTTGATAGTATATATGTAAGACGACAGATGGCGCCAATGTTCTGATATTTTTGAAGATTCTGACTGAAATGATAAATAAGTCAAGGAGAAAAAAGAGTCGACATGTGTCTGACAGTTTTCAAATTTCTCTTTTATGTATAAATATATGTATGTATGCATGTGTGAGAGTGGATTTTATCTTTTTAACAGCAGTTTGAAAAAAAAAAAAAAAAAAAAAAAGCAAAGTTGTGGAAAAACTATATCCGTGGATACAATCTATTAAAATTCCCACAGAGAGATTTTGTTTCATATTGTAAAATTGGGAAATATATTCTTCTCATAAAACTTATAGGACCCAAGATCATATAAAAATGGTTATTCAAAAAAAAAAAAAAAAAAAAAAATCTGGATTTTTATATGACGGAAGACAACATTTGGACTATTTTTGAAATTGAAAATAAACCTGTAAAACTAATGGTTTAGGAATTAATGTTAAAAGAAACACTCTGTATACTACTGTATTTATTTTATTAATTGTTGTTTGCTTTGAAATTTTCTGTAAAAATATTTTACTAAATAATATTTATTTACATTGTTAGAATATTGGAAGCATTTTTGAATTTTATTATATCATAGGAAATATCATAACTATTTTCTCAGAATATCCATATTTGTTCCAATGTTCCATATAAATCTAAAATACCTATCTAAATTCTTTTGTCATACATACTTAAAACTAACAACTGATCATTAATATATTTGGTTTTAAAATGTTTTAGCATTTTTATAGGCGTCTCCCTTGATAAAGCATACTAAAAATCTTTAAAACTTTATTTGTACGCTTAATATGAATAGGAGAAAATTCAAATAGGAAGTTTAATTAAAGAATTTATCAAGCATTCATAATTCTGGTGTGTTTCAGAAATTGGACTGTCTAGTGCAGAGCTTATTTTGATTTACGGAAAACCAATTTTAATACAATATTAATATTTATAAATCCAGTAAGTACATTCTATCTGAAGAAACAAGTCTCCTATTTTATGAATAAAGTAAATACATTTAACTCCACCAACTCTTTTGATTTTGAAACACAGTTTTTGCAAGATTTTTCACATTTAATTAGGATCTTTATCTTCATATTAATCGAAAATTAATTAACTTTTTAATAAGAATTGGGCATCATTCATATATGAAAATTTTAAAATAACTATGTTTAATCTACCATTTTGATAACAAATAAATTCCCCCAAAAGGAATATCCCCTTTAATATTTAATGAAAAAAAGAAATAAAAAGGATTAAAAAACGGTAACAGAAAAAAATAAGCATTTTATTGAATTATCCTAAATCAATGGTTTTATACTGATGTTTAACAAAAGACAATATCATTTATTTTATATATCTTGCTAAATGCTTTTATCACCCATGAGGAAATCAAATCAAACAAAATCTCCAGAACATAACATCCTCCGAAAGTTTTAATACTGTCTGGAAAAGAAGTGGGAAGTAAACTAAACAGAAATTTTTATTTAAAAAATCCCTTTTTCAAATAACGTAAAACAAATCATATGTGTATGTAATTCTATACTTCTTTTTCAAACTAAGTACTTTTTTAAACCTAATCCAGACATAAATAATATGTATAAGTTATGAAAAGGATTTTGTAAAAGTAAATAAGAAATGGAGAAAATAACTGAAAACTACACTATAAAAAAAGTGTTTCTTAATCTGCAAAAATATAATATAATCACGAATCAGATTGTAATATAACGTCTTATGGGTCACCTATGGTTTCGAAAAGCGTTTTTTTACTTTTAGAAACCACAGAATTGAATAGATTTTTTAAAATTTAATAAAGTATTTTTGTAAAAAAAAAAAAAAAAAAAAAAAATTTGCTGATCGCAGTTTTCAGAAACGTTTCCGTGTAGGTTTTACAATGCAGTAATCAGTTTTCTCAAACTGTAATATCACTTTTTCGGAATGTGTTTAACATTATCTTTAATGTCATTAATCGATATTCTATCTGTTGAGACTTAAAAAAATTACATACAGTAAATTTTTTTAAGATGGAATCACATAGGAAAGATAAAAATGCGTTATAGACAAGTTTCCTTCTTAAGAAGTATAAATGTAGTCTATTTTTTTTCCTCAGGTATTATTATATTCATTTTTCATGGATCAACTTTGTATGGATCTTTTCCGTTTAACACAGGATTTCGTCATAGGCAGGTTCTTTTTCCCTGGTTTTACTGTATTTTTGTTTTTTTCCCGATTAGATCTGCTATCCTTAAAAAAAAAAAAAAAAAAAAAAAAAAAAAAAAAAAAAAAAAAAAAGTTTTATTGTAAATTAATGGTGATTTAAAAAATATATATTTTTGAAAAAAAAATTACTTGTTTTTTCACGGATTAGGCCAGTCGAAGAAAATGATTTTAATACGGGTTGTTTTAAATAACAGACGAACATTTAAGTAGTACAGAAAGGAGATGGAAACGGCAAAAGATAATCTGAATCCGAAGTTTTAGCTATAGAAAGAAGTTATTTTTTCGCATGTGCTTTTTTAAAAAGCATTTAAACATTTTATTAGGAGCCAATCATTGTTTAAAATCTTAAATGCGTTTTTCTGCTAGATTTTTTTTTTTTTTTTTTTTTTTTTTTTTTTTTCTCAATTTCTCGTCTTTAAATTATTAATTCAAGACTCGTTAACGAAATAAGGTGCAAACTTGCAGCATAATTTTTTTTACATTAATTTTGTTTCGGCGAATTAAAAAAATATATTTACTTTTAAACATATGATTTTTGAAAATAAGTTGCACCAATTTTAAAATAAATATTTAATTAAAAAAATAAGCATTTAAAAAAATCCTGAAACAAAACTGAAATTAGATTTTCTTCTTTAATAAAATGAAAAAAAAAAAAAAAAAAAAAAAAAAAAAAAAGAATACCGATCGACAATGTTTCAAGTTATTACACTCTTAAAACGAAAGAGTGGATTTGGCTTCTCAGGAAAGAGCTATAATTTATTGGATCGTGAATGAGTTGTTTTTTTAATGTTTTACTCATCTTGATTTAAATGTCTTATTTAAATTATTCACCTTGATTTAAATTGCTTTAAAACATCTCGTTTACTCGAGTTGTTTTAACTCTTTACGAGAAGCTGGCTTTCAAATCGTGAGATGCATTTCGACTCAATTTGAGTTACTTTGTGACTGATGTTTTAAGAGAGGACGATTTTAAATTACCCAACTTGAAACAAATACTAATCAATTACATTTTTTTAAAGTTGTTAAAATTAATTTTAGGATATGATTTTGTTTGCAAATTATATGGTTAATCATCATAAAAAAAAAAGAAAAAAAAAGAAATCTTTTTCGTGTTTACTTGAAATTTTTAAAGTAACATTTTCCCTTGAATTGCATGCATATCAATTTGTAACTAATTCCTTAAATCCTGATGAATTATTTAAACGACCATAACTCTGTGAGTTTTACATATATGAAAATGCAATTTTTTTTAGTTTAATTCTGGAATGAATAAGGAAATTAAGACCTAACTGTAATTTTTAGCTTCCGGAGAACGTATACATATATTCCTTTCGTATTTTTTTTTTTTAATAGACCCCCTCCTCCCATATAGAGTTGTGACTAATATCATTGTATTCGGCATCCTTTTTTATGAAAATTTCAAATTAGAAATATAGGTCTAGGAGCAATATTTAAGGAAATATCCTATTGTTTTGATATTTATGAATTGCCCTACTATATGTATATATAATTGTAATATTTGTAATTAGATATCAGAATTTAACTGTCAATTGCAATATTTTGTATGCAAAATAATTAATATTTTAAAAATGTGCGCCATAGCTGTGCAGCGTTCTGTAACAGATATAAAATAGTGGCACAAGGAAAGTTTAACTTCAAAAGAAAAAAAACAAACTTAAAATTACCAAGAACGCTGTATAGCGAAAGCAACGACTAAGTTCATGATATTCTGTAACATGGTATATAAAGATAAAAACAAATGTAACAAAAAGTTCTTACATTTTCTGACATGCCTAAAGATAAGCGACTAGTTTTCAAAACAATAACCGAAGAGAGCGATGATATTAAAGATCTTAAAAACATCTTGCTTTAAGCACTTTTAAATTTACAAGAAATACACAAGCTTATGAAATAAATTTCATGCGCTACCTTTGATTACATTAGTTTGTTAAAGTGAATGTGGATAACTTTTTATTCTTGAATTTTCTAGTTTTATTTTAGTTACCTTCCGTCTTTATTTTTTGCCCACAAAACAGTCGAAAACAACTTTTTTGAAATTGATCAATATTAAATATTTTCAAAAGTGTTAATACATTTGTTTATTTATCAGGATTACTGGAAGACTTTAGAGTTTTAACGTTTAAAAGTATTGTAGAACAAACTGAAAAATACGATGCAATTTCATTTATATAAAACATTCTTTAATATTTAATACATGTAAATTAAAAAATTACATGCGTTAATTTTATGTTTCACTATTTTTAAAGCGTAAATGTAATGAAAGATAATTCCATGTTAAAAACATCATCTTGTAAGTTGTATATTTTGGTAAAAATACATATATTCTGTCCATAAAACGATTTTATAATTTAGCGAAGACATATATTTCATGATAAAATTTAAAAGTATTCTTATATCATCCCGTTATACTCCTATATGTAGGCATAGCATTTTTCCTTCGTTTATATTTCGATATATAGGTACAGTAATATTCCTTCGTTTAACATTAAAAATTCGGAAATTTTTTAAACAAAGCTCTAACAAAGATAGTAAACACAGCTTTTATCCGAAGAAATTAGTACATTTCTTTCAGAAAATTTTGCGTATAATGTGTTTCTGCTAATTTAAAACCATGCTTATTTAATTCTATATTTGAAAGATATTTAATTACAAAAGCATTATAAAGGTAAAATTGCTTAATCTCAATAATAACTATAAACTAACAACTAATATCTAAATAACTATAAACTAAAATATCATAGGTAATTTTTTAAAAAATTACATCATTAATAGTGTATTAATATATATATACATATATTAATTAGAATAGAGCACAAATAGGAAACTATATCAAAGTAAAAAAAAAAAATAACTAAATTAAATTAAAACAATAAACATAAAAAATAGATAAAGGAAGAAAGATAAAAATATAAGAGAACTACCAACCTACTTTTTAAAAAAAATGAATCATCTTTTACTTCTTCCATCATTTAAAGAAAGGGTGAATTAATTATTTTTTTCGTCTTTCTTTTTTCTAAGATTGTTTATTTTGATTTATAATCATTTATTGTTTTAATTTTATACTGATTTTAAATTATTCTATCGTTTTTAGCTTCCAAATATAGTATAATGCAAGAGTTTTAGTAGGCCATTAGTAATATATTGATATATACATCAGTATAGTGCAGCAAATGAAAACCTGCATTAAAATAAAAAGACAAAGTAAAACATTGAATTTTGAATAAACCGTAAGTAAAATAAAAAGGAAGAAAGTAAGGAGGAAAAGGAAAAACAACAACCCCCTTTTTCAAAAAATGAACTCTCTTTTACTTCCTCTGTCATTTAAAGAAAGCATAAAATTATCTTTTTTAATTTTTTTCCTTTAAAGCTTGTTTATTTTCTTTTTTCGAATTTAATTTTTTAATTCTTATAGTTTTGATATCTTTTTAATTTTCTAAACGGATATAATACTTTATCCTTGCTTCAAATGTGACATTTTGTGCTTGCTGATCACTTGATGCGGTTTTATAACAACAAAACTTGTAAATAAGTACTTTCTTATGCTTATATAGGTATGTGTATATGTTTTACCTTTAATTTATTTTGTTTTTGCACACTATTTATACTGAATTGTAGATTTTAACTATTAGTTTTAAATATGGGTCACTAAAATACAATTTCATGTTTTTTAATTAAGTTTATGTTGGTTTTTTTATTTTTGGAAGTATTTCTTTTAACTGCATTTTGGCAGTAAAATGTTCATATATTTTAATATGCCTAACATAGATTACAGCAAATTATTTAAAAATTTGATTCGTGATCGCGTCAGTTTTTCAAAGCCCTATCATTTCTGTAAAGAAAACTGGATGTTTATGTGCATTTTACACTTGTGACAGCTTAATTTAAATTCTTAATATATATATATATATATATATATATATATATATATATACATACAAAACATATTATTTTTAGTACATCTATGAATACATTTAATAACATAAATTCAAAAACATCTCCGAAATAATTATACTTTATTTTGTTTTGAAAATATTATATATGCACCGGTTTTAATATATTTTACAAATTCAGAGCGCATGTTACATACTATACCATAATGAAACTAAAAAACATTTTTTAAATGTACAATCCCGGTAGAAATTTTAATACAATGTTGTTTCTTTCAATAATCGTTTCAAATCGAGATGGCGTTTCAAATTTTCCATTGTAATTTACCCCACTACGAAAAAAAAAACAAGCATTTCAAAACAAGCATTTGGCGTTTTTCAGTTAAATTTCATTTACACCATAGGAATGATAAAAAAGGGTTAATTTACAGCTCAGGAATGATATATTCGTGGTATTACTTTCTGTGAAATGAACAGCGCTCGAATTTGGCAAATGGTTATCTGAAGACATGATTACTAATTAATTCACATGTGATGGATATAATAAATTCAAATAATTGAAAACTGGAGTAGAAGAAGTTACGCATGTAACAAAATTTAAACATCCAGAAAATTGAAATAAAACTCTTTTGTTTTATTTTTTTTAATTAATTTTCTTCTGGATGTCATAATTGAAATGCTAAATTTTAATAATAATCAAAATAAACGTGGTAATAAACTCTCTCAGAAATACTTTTTGATGTTCATTTTAAGAACTTTAAATCTATTTCTGAAATATGTATGCATAATATATTCAAGAGTTAAATAACATGCTATATAACCACTTTACTCATTCTGATATGTTGAAGAATGTTGAAAATCATAAAATCTTTATCCATTAAATAAAAGATTTTTTTTTTTTTTTTTTTTTTTTTTTTTTTTTTTTTTTTACATAAAGATCCTTTTATTTGTGATTTTAAGTACTTTTACTTTTTCTGTTTTTATAGTTTACTAATTATACATATCTTGTGTCCTTCACAACGTAACTAAAATTGACCGAACGTGGCAGACCATCGAAATCAAATGATTAGTAGTGAATACGCCATTCTCTCCGCCTTGCATCACCGAATATGACAAATTATTACAACGAAGCAATTTGAATATATGTGTTATTCTATGGCGTATGATTCACTAGGTTAATAAAAGGTGAGTTCCTTCAACTAAAGCTTTCTGTTTGGAATGCCGAATTAAAAACAATATAAGGGAAAGAAAAGAAGGTAGAAAGATAAAAGGATAGAAAGATATATAATGAGTTTTTTTTCTGAAATTACAGACAAAAGTTGTTATGTGTTTTTATCCATCCCATTTTTTCATTTATATTTTTTAAGTCCAATAATTCCTGTGTATTCTAAATATGAAATTCTTTGCTTATATGACATAACTATAAAATAAACTTTTTTGAGAGAAAATATGTGATTCTGATGTTAATTTATAAGTCCCTTATTTATTTTTTCTGAAATAAACCTTTAATCCGGAATCCATAAATTATATACCCATCATCAATATGACATGAGTTTATATGATTTCTTGAAATATGCAACATTTAAAATGAAAACATCAAAATAGACATTGGATTAAAACAAAAAAGGTGGTTTTAAACCATTTAAATTTAGGTCTGGACGAATTTTAAACTTTATTTATATTCTATATACTCGTACTTTCGTAAAAAGATTATAAAAATTCAATATTTTAATGAGGTACTCAGACAAAGTACTTTTTGTAATCGCAGTCGCTAATATTTCTTTTTCTTTCATAAAAAAAATAGTAGTTAAGAACTTTTTTTTTTAATTAAGAGAATTAACTCACTAAGCATGGTTACATATTACATTTTCTGTAAGATAGAAAAAAAAATAGAATTTTCTCTGCAAGTAATTTTATGAACGCTTATGTTACTAAAAAGAAATACTGTGTGAAAAAAAAGCGCTTATTGCTAACTTTGTTTTAAGAATACAATTGATTAAAATTGGAGAAAAGGAGTATTTCAAGAATTACGAGGTTAAAAAAAACCCCGAGTAAAACATCGCTTAGAATTTTATTTTTAACGGGTAAATGTTAATTTAAGTGAACAAAATTCTTACAACTGGTTCAAATACTTTAAATCCATTATTTATTTATTTATTATTTTTATTGCTTTCTATTATTTCTTATTCCATTACTAGACAATAAAATAGAATTTTAAACAAGAAAAATGTGTTTATTTCGACCTTAATAATGAAAGAAATTTGCTTTAATTATATAAAACGATTTCCCCCTAATTTTTCTAGTATATTATAAATATTTTAGCGTGTTTCATAATAAATGTGTATCGGATTTTTCTTAAATTTCTTACATTTTCATTTTCTATGCAACTTCTTCATATTATAAGGGATTCTATAGTCAGTCAGCTGTCTATTTTGAGTTATTTAACGTTAAGTAAGTCTTTTGTTAGTACCTTTCTATAAATAGTTCAACAAAATTTTCAAGAAGCACGTGAATGCACATTTCTTACAACTGAAATAACTGCTTTAAAATTATTATTTATTCATTTATTTTGATTGCTTACAGAACTTTTTATTTTATTAATAAGCGAAAAAACCCAATTTGAAGATTTTTTTTTTTTTTTTTTTTTTTTCAATTACATCTTTAAAGAACGGAGATCAGTAGATCCGTATTGCCTTTCTGAACCCTGATAGAGTGTTTTAGGATGTTTTGACCTAATTTATGATAAAAATTTTACTATGTATATGATTGAATTTGTTTTCTTTGTTTAAATGAACAATCAATACCATTGATTATTTATTTATTTATTTGTTTATAAAGAAAAGTTTAATGCATTTCAATTATACCAAATAATAATCCAGTCCCGGCTTCTGGGTTACAAAACTGAGATTAAAACAATTTTTTACTGATAGTTTTAATTTTCACTGATGGTTTTTATTACATTTTTAAAATGTAATATATTTTTTCAGATTGCCAATAAACTACACCAAAATTTTTTTATAGGGAAAATATCACTTCTGAAAATACATTTTTGATATTTATTAAAAGTGCTACTTTCGTATCTTTCTGATGATTTCAATGATTTCATCTCGTAATTAGATAACATGTCAGTTAAATTAGTTCGTTATTTATATTATTTTACTTATTTATTCGCGAAATTTTTAATTTGTTATGATATATTAGTCTGAAACAAATTAGTCACTATTTATTTTATTTCAAGCGCAAACGGGTTAATCTTTTGTAATTGGGTCTCACGCAGTTTTTGATTGAAAAATTTCGTGCTTGAGAAGTATATTAAAACAAAAGAAAATTGGTAAATTGAGATACAGTTTTCAAACGAATTTCATTTCAAACAGCATGTTTTGCCTTATTCAATAGTGGAAAATTAAAATTGTGTAATATTTAAAAGTTTAAATAATTGTTATAAAATATAAAATTAATGGCCAGTTGTTGTCACGACTAGTAGTTGTTGTACGACAGCATTGCTCATATACATATATTTGCTTTATAATATAGATTTAATTTTTTTCCGACACGAAGGACCTTTAGCAGTATCATAGATTTTGCATACATTTTACGCAATGTTTCACATGCAGAAAAAAAACTACAGCAGTGTAAATTTATATAGAAAAAAATCCAAACAGGTGCAATAAAACTGAATTGAAATTTAGTTAAAAAATATCTTCAGTATTTTTGATCTTGTATAACACGATATAACATTCAAAGAATGTTCAAACAAAAATAAGTCAGAGAAACAGTAAGAGGGTAAGTTGTATTAAAACAACAAAACAACATTGAAAAAAATAAATAATTTCCTTATCATTGATGAAAGTGGGGCGAAAATCAATCCTTAGGTACATATCTTCTTTGATTTCAATATCTAACAACATTCATCTCCCTTAATTCTTAGAATATCTCAGGAACATTTGAATGTGCTACATAAAACGAGTGTAACTTATTTTCCTTTCTTTCTTAAAGTTTCATTTTCTACTCGCGTGTTATTTTTTTCTTTTCATATTATAAGTAATTTTACAGTCATCCAACTGCCGTGTTTTGAGCTATTTCACGTTCAGTGAACTTTTAGTTAGTGACAATCGAGAAACGAATTCTAAATTTGCTGCTCAAAAATGCAGCTCTTTGCACTTTCCACAAAGAAGAGTTTTTCACAATCCATGTCGTGGATATTTGCTCAAGAAGTGTAGCACGTTGTTAGCAAAACGTTGAAGAGGGACCCTGTTAATGCAACGTTACAGATCGATATGCAAATAGTCCTCAGGCCATTCTGGCGAATCACTGATTTTAAATATTGGCATTCTCTTTTCTTTGGTTCATAGTAATGAACGGAACCTTTGATGAGTGATGAGAGCCAAGGGAAAAAAAATGAAGCACAGTTCAAACCCAATTTGTACACATCAACAGAGATTTTTCATGAGCAAAGTTACTAGAGTATACCTCTGCAAATGTATCTTTCCAAGATCCAGAAGTTTGTCCAAACATAAATAAATTCATCGCAGTTTGCTTCCTTTAGGAGTTCAAAGAGATATAAAAAAGACTCTTAGCGCAAATAAATCCTAGATTCAAGGCCGATTTCTGAGCCCTGATGATAACATTTCTTGTTAAACGTCCGGAGGGAAGACAGGTCCCCGAGGCCGGATGGATCAATTTCTTTTTCACATGTTCAAGTTTAAGAGCTAAAACAGAGGTTCGTGTAAAAATGAAAAATTAATAAACATTATTTGTCCCTTTCATATCCAAATTTTGTCTGTTATACACGAACTTCTTTTCAGCGCGTGTATTATTTCTATGCATGAGGATGAATTATTAATTCCTCCGAAATGCTTGGCGACAAGAATAATGTAACGGAAATTTTTTTATCTTCGTTTTCTGCAAATGTCTAAACAATATTTTAGTTTTCAATGTGGAATAATGAATCAAACAGTGTTCTTTTATTTTTTAAAATTAATTGTTAACTGATTATTTAAAATATAGGAGAAGAAAGGTTAAAACAATTGCGTACAAATGTAAAAGACAACGAAACATTTACAATATAACTCTATCTAGAATTTTTAAAAATACTATTTTCAATATCTATAAATAAATCTAACGTGTTCTCTTTCCTCCAAATTTTATTTTTAAAGGTATACTAAAATTATTATATTAGACCGATCAAAAGAACTGCGTATGAATGTACAATATAACTAACCGCATCTTACATTTATATTATATACCTCTATAGAATTTTTTTTAGAAAATGTTACGTTTTAGCTATTCATAGATATTCGAAAAGTGACAAAATCACAGAATCATTCATTTTTAAATTTCGTAAAAAATTCGTTTTTAAATAATTAAAAATAAAATGAGAAATTTGATGAATCGTGATAAATGTATTTTTGGATAAAATAGTTATTTCCATTAATCATATTTCGTGAAAATTTCTTATAAATGATACATTGTATTATTTTCTAACAAATTAAAAATAAGAATGATTGTTTTAACGACAAAAGTTTTCTCATATAGCATAAATTCAGTTTTCTAATTTTGTGAAGGAAAAAAAATAATAATTTAAATATGTAGACAAGAGATTCATTACCAACTAAAAGAAAATAAGAGCAAGAAATATTTGAAATCAAGCATTTTTCAAAATAGAACTTATTTCCTTTATCCAACTTTTGGAAAAATTTCTAATTTCATCTACATAGTATATGGCGGGCTCACTAAACAGTGAGACATTTATTTTGATTTTGTAATTTCGTTCCAGATTCTCTAATTCAATGTAGAGTGCATTTTTTCCTCAATTTATATAGTATATACAAAAAATAGTTGTTACTAGTATCTAATATACATTCTTTATTTCCTTTTTTAAAAATATTTTAAATTTAAATTATTTCATCAATTAAAAGATTCTTTAAATAAAAAACGAAACATTCCAGTGAAATTTCAAAATAGGATCTTAACATCAGAAGTATGAACATCTATTCCACTTCCCCATAACTTTTTTAATCGATTGCAAAACAATTAATTTGCTTTTCAAATTAAACAAAGAACAATTTACTTCTTCTACTAAATATAAATAAAATGCCACTATATTAAAATTTTAAAGAAGAAAAAAATTCATTTTGATCATAAAAATAAAAATCAATGGTAAAAAACCATATTTGTGTATTATAAAATTTGAAAAATTAAGGATTTCGCGACAAACAACAGAAGACCAGAAACAAGAAGCATTAATAAGTATTGACTATTATTGATTTGTATAAGTATTGAAAACTTTGACCTATTGATTTAAGATAACTGAAATAAAATACCTTAATTCAAAACCACCTGGATATATATATATATATATTACATTTAATAACAACACAGCCTCATTTTAACATAGGCTACTGTTCTGCTAAACTTTCAAACATTTAAAGATATGTCCGTTGCTATTTTAAGCAGGAGAATGGGGGGGGGGGGAGAATAAGACAAAAAAAAAAGCATGTGTATTTCTGAAATATTTTACGGAATTGAAAAACTTATAATGAATATAATGAAATATTTCTAAAATTGTTTTTTGGCAGCAAAACATTTTTTCTTTTGAATACTAGCGAAATTCTTCATATATACTGTGTCATACTGTGTGACTTATTGCTCGATTAAATCTGAAATTCTTGGTTCGTAAGCGTTTATTGAAAATTAATGCCGGCAATATTTGTGTTTCTGCGAAATTTGGTTCAAATAAAAATGCAAAATTAAGTAGCAGCTTTTCACAATTACTAACAATGAAGGTAGAATCATTACCTTACATATTCTGTTATCTATATATGTGTAGGGTTAAAAGATAAAACATAATGACTTTATAAGATATTTTACTGATAGCTCAACACAAAGGAAATTTTATAAAGAACATCGCAAGTTGCAAATTAGCGTTAAGTTTCTATTTAAATGAATAGATAATGATAACCCTCAATACATGGATACATCGATCTCTAAACAGTCGAAACGTACATATTTAAAAATTCTGTTCTAGAAAATTAATATTACACTATCTGTTAACTTTATAGCATACTACCAATTAGAGGAACACTTCGAGCCGAAAGACTGGGAAGTGCACTAATTACGTTTAAGAGAAAATTTAGTTCTACGTTTATTCATATATTAGTATTAGACCTTCAGAGTAGCTTTTAAAATAAAACTGAATCAGACCAAATTATTGTAGTAAATAGCATCGCAAATAGCATAAATATGTCTAATTTTTGTTAGTTAAATTATTATCATTTTACTACGGTATTCTCTCTTTAAAATCCATCTAGTAATAATGTTAAATTTACTTCAACCCGAAACAATAATCGATATTTTAAAAAAAAATGTTACAGCATTAGAAAATTAATATTATGCTATAAATTAACTCTATAGTATTCTACCAATTAGAGGAACACCACGAAACGAAAGACTGAGAGTTGTATTAATTACTTTTTAAGAGAAAAAGTAGCTTAGTTTTTATTCAAAAAATTACGTAGAATAGCTTTTTACAGTGTAATGGGAATTTCCATTTTTTTCTCTTATTATTTTATTTTATTTTCAAATAACCAACACTGGATTCATTTATGACGGTCTGTATTAGAATATTCTGAAAACAAAATAAAGAAGAAAATATATATATTCTACTTAACGGCCCAAACAATTACAAAATTGACCTCCCGCTCTCAACCACCACGCAGTTTTTAAAAAGCGATAAAATTAACAAACCTGCAACTAAAAGGTTATCGCTTATTTTAGGAGATAAGTAATAAATTGCTTCACAGTATATCAGATAATGGCAGAAGTTATCCTTAGGGAACATACTCAAAAGCTTTTAGTGGCGTGAGAGCTTTCATTTATGTATCTAGAGAGCAACAGAAGAGAAACTATGATACGAAAACCAAGAGACTACATAAAAGAGAATTAAACGGGGTGCAAAATAGTTTTGTTTGAGATTCGTCAAAGTACTATTTGTTTATGTTAGATAGGATGACATTTCCAGTTGTCTTTATTGAGATACAGAGGATTCATGGTGTTCTGTATTTTTTAAATTATCACCAACACTATTTTCCAAATAAAATCTTAATGATATCTTTCGGTTGTTCGTGCTAAAGAAATCTACCATGAAACTTATAGTTTGAAAATAGCGGTGCTAAATATATAAAAGAAAATACATACATATAGGATGCTATGACACCTAGTTTTTCTTCCTTTATTTTTATTTATTTTTAATTTAAATAAGGATTTTAGAATTAATCATCTTGATTTCGACACCATTTTGAAAACTGAAAACGTTTAACCCTTTCCGGCGCAGACAAGTTCTGTTCGAAAAAAAAAAAAAAAAATTGTTGACTGACATCGGAATTTACAAAAGACTTTTTAAGAAATTAAGAACTCCCTGATTTAAGCTGTCATTGTAAAAGTAAAATCTTACTAAATTATTACTGGTGCCGTTTGTATGTTTGGAATTAAAATTAGGTGTTGCCGGAGTGGTAACACTGTGCCGGAAAGGGTTAAAGCGCTCACAATCTGTCATGGTTATGAGGGAGAAAATTTTTACTACTTATCTACTCAGGGTAAATGAATTGTTTAACATTTATTTACTAAGCAGTTCAGAAATGTTTAATTCTTATATTTGAATGGCAGTAGTCACAGTGTGTTCAGGCATAATGGTATTTTTGGATCTCATTACTAAGATTACTCTAAATTTTATTTAATTCTTTACACATAAAGTTCAAATTAGAAAATCATAGTTTATATATAAATTTTAAAGATGGTTCATAAAACTAAATATTTGAACAGTCACTCTTGCATGTAAACTAGGTTAAAGGGTCTTTGTATAAGTTAAATAGAATTATTTAAAATTTTGTATCATTTCAGTGATAATTATTTTCTATATTTGAATGCAAAAGTTTCCATTTCCATCAAATTATAATTAACTTTTATCTGTTTGTAAAAATATATCTGTGCATGCTAATATAGATTTCTTTGTTAAGGTTACCAGTGTTTTATCCCACTAGAGATTATGCTGAAGATTGAGAGTATTTTAGCAAATGTTGACAGAAATATCATTAATAAAATTCTAAACAACTGAAGGACAAAAAAAAAAAAAATGCATAACACTAAATTTGATTTTTTTTTTTTGGGGGGGGGGGGGGGTCAAATTTGAGATACTTAAGGTTTAAAGTTCAACGAAGCAGTTTTTCAACAAACATACATGGGTTTAAATAATTAATCAATAATTTAAAGAAAAATATAAAACAGAAATAAACTAAAATATATTTTTTTAACCGGCGCTAGTATTAGTCTGTTTTCACGCGTAAAAGTAATGTTTTGAACGTTATTATTTGTTTGCTATTTTGTGTCAGGTTTTTCGTGATTTTTTTTATGTGCGGTACTTTTTTTTTGCATAAAAATCAGACCAATTTTATGGAAATGAAAAATAAACGAGTAAAAGAAGTTCAGGCATTTTGAATCACCATTTACATCTTTATTTGTAAGTCAAAAGCAAATTAAGGAAATTCAGTAAGAGTCGCTAAAGAACATTCTTTGACTATTTTTGAGTAATTTTTTAATGTGTTGAAAGTGGAACAAAAAATGGGTCTCAATTTTTAGCATAAAAATAAGTTACTCTTTTCAGGGAATGGTAATCAATCGGGTAATATCAAACAGTTTTAAAAGGAATATTAAAATCGCAAGAAAAACCACGATTTACAAAAAATAACAAAATTATTTAATAAGAAAGAATTAGTACATTATCTAAATCATAAGATTCTTTAAAATATTATTTTAGTGTTTACTAAAAGACAAATGTAGTCTGTTGTTTCGGTACCATCACAGTTCACATGATTCCAGATCACGTATTATATCCATTCACCCCCCTTTCCATCCTCTAAATAGTTTCCATTGCAAAACAGGCACACTGACCGGGTAAGTCTCCGTCAACCTGAACCGCCAGTTCAGCTCTTAACTCTCCGTTGAATGTAAATTCTAATTCACCGTCAACTCAACCTGCCGAATTCTGAGCAGAAACCGAAACAAAAGTTGAGTTACTCAACCTTGATATGGAACAGAGGTTATTCGACCGCGCATGCTCAATCCAAGCAAAGATGGCGGCTGTTTTGAATTGAACATTGGTGGATTTTTTTCACAGAGATCTGTTTGTAACTCACTAGGTAAACAAAATGTTAATTATAAAAGATGTTATAAAAGAATGAGTTGCTTTAAATTTTTGAGGGTTTTTTTTACCTCTATTAACGAAAATTACATTGATTTGTGATGAGTCTCTAGGCTTTGAAGGTTTGTCTAGCATTTTTTGATATCAGATAGCGCCATCTGTTGAATATGAATAGAAAGAAAGTTTTGATATGAAAAATCTTGGTTAATAATTTAGTTTTTTTTTAATAATAATAATAAAAAAAAAGCAGTTTTTTCTTATATTTCAGTTTCTGCTTTTTTATGTTTGTTTAAAGCATGCAATCGCAAAAACAGGAATTTTGTGACGACAAAATAAAAAGACGTTAAACTATAATACAGTAATAATTAATTTTTTTTCTTGCTTTAAATAATTACTTTTGTTTAGAAAAAAGCATTTTTCTTGAAATTTTTCGCATTTAAGAATTTGCACATCAATTACATTAGTTAAATTAATTAAAACATTAGATTTACGTTAGAAAAAATATATGAAAATATAGATGCATTTTCAATATTTTAATTTTCGTTGAAAAATAAATAAGCTAGCTCGTTAGTTTCTTTTATTCTAATTACTATTGCTAGCCTGGTTAGAAAATCGGTTATTAAATTTAATTATTGAAGAAAAAATATAATTTTTTTTAAATCAAGTAACTTTTATGAAAAAATGATACTGTAACGCAAAATCTTGTAAAAATAAAAATCTTATAACTGTATTGGTATTTCTAATCTTTGAATCTAATTTTGTGAACAAACAAAACTACCAAATCACAACTTAATTCGAAATTTATCGATCTAAAAATTAAACACAAGTATGTATTTCAAATCTTGGTTTTGCTTCGCAATTAAAAATTGGTGGTATGCGAGGATCGAACTCATGAACGCGATAAGTATGTCATGTGATACCTTTAGCCAATCAGATACATCATGACCATCACATTTCAACCTGAAGTTCACTAACCCAAGGTTGACTAATCTCGGCTGTAAAGTTAGCGATGAATTTCAAGTATTAACCGGCGGTTAGAATTGTTAACCTGAGGTTTCTCAACTGTGAGTTGAATCGCGAGTTGAAGGTTGATCGAGACTTGCCCGGTGAATATTCCTCATCTTGTGCACAACCTAATAAAAACTCAAATTATACGTCAGAGTGGAATGGTTGTTCGTCTTCACTAGACTCGTGTTAAAGCAGTTAATAATTCAAATTCTGTTATCCGACACACCACCTTAAAAAAAACATACCTTCTTCACTCATCAACAAGAAGAAACAAAGGAATATAGAGGAAAATTGACTAACACAGCGACAAATATAACTGTTCAATTTTATGCTGAACTTGGTTAGCATGGTTGACAGACAATGTGATTTATAATTAATACATATTTTACAAAATTTACTTGCAACAATTGGGAATAATATTATTTTTCACCACGTCACTCGAACAACAATTATCTAAACAGAAATGAGCCGGTGCCTCATGGGAATACAAGCTGTCTGACTCTGTTAAGCTTGGCTGCAATACCGTGTTCGTTAGCTAGTAAAGTATTTCATATTGTCCGACCATTCCATAATACCCGAACTTCCTCTATTAGAGCGGGGGGCAGCAGCAGAGACAACACCTCATTGAGTTCACGGATGATAATCTAGGATCAGTTAAATCTCGATTCGAATATTAAAATTCAACCGGTCTGCCAAGTCATACCTTGGTGGAAAACACCAAAAAAAAAATCCAATTTCAGTGGTTGACTCATAGGTTTACAGTTAGGTTTTCTTGCTCCCAATCCTCCATGTTTTCATACTTTTGGGTGCAGGAAATCACAATGGAAAACCTACGAGGCAACCTCTAAAATTCGGTGTTTAGGTGTTTTCCACAAAGATATGACTTGGCAGTCCGATTGAGTTTTTATATGCGAATCGAGATTTAACTAATCCTAGGTTTTCATCCATGAAATTGATGAGGTGGTTGTATGTGCCGCCGCCTCCTGCACTGTAAAAAAAAAGAGTCGATCTACTAAAAAAACTTTAGTGATCCTTGTAATTACTAAAAAATTTTTAGTAATCTTAGTCGGTTACAAAAAAATCTGTAAGAATTACTAGAAAAAAGTTAGCAACGAATAGAGTTAATAGTTTTATATTTTTAATAGCTCTTACTAAAACTCAGATGGTGTGGCCTTGATAGTATAGTGGTTATAGTAACGGAATCCAGGCTAAAAGGTCCCGGGTTCGAAACTTGCCACCGCCAAATACGCCCTGAATGTATGTAGTGTCTCGTTAATAAAGGGATTATGAAAATCCTGTCAGAGCAGGTAGGAATGTTTGGTGCTACCATCTATTGCGGTTTTGCCGAAAATCTTCCGCTTCAGACGTCTGGATGCATCTCGAAGGAAGCTCCTACCCTTCGGGCGCACGTAATGGTTATTAAAAATAATTTTGGAGCTATTACTAAAATTTGCTTGGTGGCTCATACTAAAAATTTTTAAGTTAGTTATACAAAAAATTCTTTTGTTCAGTTTACAAAAGAAATGCTTGTTTCTCTTGCAAAAAAAAGTTTGTAATGGTTACTAAAAAATTCTGTGGAATATGAATTTACTAAGAAATTTTTAGTAACTCTTGAATTTTTTTTTACAGTGTGATCTATCTGTGAAAGTTAGAAACGCTTCATATTAATAATTTGTTGTGATCCAACATTCAGGTAATCATCCAACATCCAACATTCATGTATACTACAAATATGAATATTGTCCATTCACTATTCATTCCTTTATAGTATAACTTGAGTTCGAAAACAAAATAGGCCTCCTTACAATTTAGTATTCTGATTTCATTTGCCTTTTTTTATAGTAGATACTGCAATATTTCGAGCATATATATCACACATATATCATGTATAAAAGAAATTATAATCACTTAATATGTTTTACTTTGAATATTTTTTTTTCGCACAAGGTAGATAGATGGTCAAAATGGCGATAAATGAACGCAAAAATTCCCCATGTTTACTCTGAAAATTAAAAAATAAGGCCCTCAAGAACGAGATTTTTTTTGTATATGCATATATTTATACAGATACATTTTAGGTATATTTAAGACTTAATATATATGCATACGTACTTGTGTTTGTATATGAATGTGTTAAATACAAGGGAACAGACTAAAAGAGAAATGCATCAAACAAGTTTTTTCAAACCTTTTTTTTACATATTTTGATTTAGATAATTTCTTTTGAACATCAGGTATGAAGACTTTATGATATGGGTTTCATAAACTATTACTTTAAAAAAAATCATTAACTTACATTAAGAATTGAGAAAACATCAATGTTTTTTTATTCACCAACTAATTATAAATAGATGTTTTAGCTATGTCTTGGTGCACATAATGTATAGTTGTTCTACAAACAAAATGCATAAATGATAAATTTATTTAAATCCCTTTTCTTATTTAGCTTCTTAAACTTATTTTTAATTATTAGAATTTTAAAATAGTATGCTTCAACTGAGTTTTTACACAAAAAAGGAGTGGTTTCTATCTATAAAATATCTGTATCTAAGAAAATTTTCATACAATTGGCGTCACAAAAGTGTTAAGTATATAAACAGAGATAATATACCTTTAAAAGAAAAAAAAACAACTTGAAATGTCAATCAATTTAAAAGTAAAATACAGAAAACAATATTTTGAAAACTAAAAAGATTTAAATTTGTTGGTTGTCATTGAAGAGAATATAAAATTCATAGTGAATTCAGATTTAAACAACTGTTTCTTTTCTTAATCAACAATGTAACTAAAGAAACAAACTAGAAATAGCAACCGAAGCTTTGATATTACTTTTATTCAAACTTAAATAACATAAAAAATAAATTGTTAAAGGAGCCATTTATTTTTTTTATTTTGAAAAGAGGTTGGCATATTTTTGTTTACAGAAGAAAACTTTGCTAAAATAATCTGCATTCATCATATTACAATGCATATTAAATAAAAAAAATGTCAAACAATAACCGGTGAAATAATCTTAGAAGGATGAGACTTGAAAATAGAAATGCGCAACAGAAAAAAATGCTTCTTGAGAAGCAAAAAAAAGCGGCAAAGAATTTAAAGTCCATTCCGTTGGTTTGAGCCTATCAAGACATCCCATACTAGCGTTTTTAATCCAGTTAGAGAGCACTTATTTGTACTGTTTGAAAAGTATTCTCCCTCCTTCAATCCGAAACTTGTTGTATCTGAGTGTAGTGGATACTAGTGAATCGGCAATATTTTTTAAAGGTGGGAAGATGTCGTAAAGTAATCTTTTATGAGGAGCGAGGATTGTTTCTCCGTCGAAGAAAGAATGCTATTGTAGTCCACCGGAAAACATCTATTGTTTTTGAAGCATCATCATCCCACTACTTGGACTCACACTTTAAGAAAACAGCCTCGTGCAAGTTTTCGCTCCCCTTGCTTTAAACAGAAGCTTTTATTTTCTTCAAGATAAACTTTTTGTTATTGTTGTTATTTGGGACCGCAAATTTTTCTGCGTCGCTGCCCCTTAAGACTCGTCCGCCCCAGACCTATTGTAATAAGAAGCCGCTTGAATTAAATGCGGAAAAAATACCTTTCCCAAACAAAGCAGCCACGTGGACAACCTTAGGTTATTTCTTTGACATCCAGAAGTGCTCCGGCGAGTGCTTGAAATTTAAACTGCCACTTGTCTAGGAAGGAGATAGAAATCTTCTAACACAATTACTATGTTTGCGGATGAAGGGCGACTTTTCTGCAATAATTGACTGCTACGAACACAAGATACACTTTAATATGCGCCGAGGATGAAAAAAAGACGTGCCAATATTTTCTTCGATTCCATAAGGCTAATGTATATTCATTTTAAATTTTGCCTTTCTTTATATCCATTTGTCGCGTTCATTCAAACAAAGTAAATTTTTTTGCGGGATCCTCTAAAACAATTTGCTAAAAAATGGGAGATGAATATTTAAATGAATAAATGTTTTTTTGTGTTTCCTTCTATTTTGAACTTTAATTATTTTATTATCAAATTTATTATTTATTTCGTGAGAATGTGAAATTATTATTTTTTTTTATTTTAAAATAACTACAATATTTGATAAATCACTTGTGTTACGGATAGTTAAAAAACAAAATATGAAAAAAAAAACTATTTTTGAATTGATTTTTTTTTGTTAACTGATTTTAAAATCGTTGCAAAACTGTTAAATAAAATAATAAATATATAAATAGGCACGTGTGTATATGTGCGCACGCACATGAAAATTAACATCCACGCACATACATTACTAACACGATCTATGCAGTTATTTTATTTCATTTGTTTATTAAAAAAAAAAAACAATTCCATTGAACATTCCCATGCTGTTGTAGATTCATTAATATGCATATTTAAACGCCCAAATCATTAAAAAAACGAGTACATTTAGGATATTTTATAGAAAATGATTTTTTTAATCAAATATGCTATACGTACTCATGTATGTGCATAAGCATTCCGTACATACATGCATACACGAATATAAGCATTGGTAGTTGCAATTGTAATGACTTCATTTTCCCTTGATAGAGATTTAGTATTGCGGAATATCATGTTCTAAAGACTGATATTAACTCCCAGTTCAGCAGCGAACTGTATTTACGGGCTTTATAGGGAGCTTATTCTTGAATCTTATCCAGAAGCCTTTGATGAAAGGTATTTATAACGAAGATAGATCTTACGCTTTTAAGGTTGAAAACATAGTAAAATGAGTCAAATGTAAGCATGCCTGTTTACGAAATATCCATACATAAATAAGCCTATATATTTAAAAATAAAGATAATAGAAATATACGGAAATTAATGATTTTTTTTTACTCGACCTTAAGTCTAACTAAAAAACATTTTCTATAAAAAGATTACTCCTCCCGCTTCAGCAATGAGCCATACATATTAAATGTACTTAAAGCGTCTTATTACTTTTCCCGAGCATTTTGACGAAAGGTGTGTATGTAGCACATTTGTGATAGATTATCTTTCTTTTTGAATATTTTCAATAAATCGAGATAAATGTAAGTTTATAACAGTACATAAAATGCAACCGAAAGGCGCACATGAAAATATAAGTAACTATACATGCGCCAGGCATTCATGAACGCTAAACAAGGGAACTTTTTTCCCCAGCAAAAGGATTAGAGTTGCAAAGAAACGTGTTCTACAGGCAGATTATTGCTCTGAGGTTCAGCAGTGAATAGTGGTAACAGGTTTTAAACGGGTTCCACGTCAAATCATCAACAAAAATATCTGAGAAGAAATATTGTTAACACAGCAAGATTTAAAATTTTAAAATTAAAAATTTATGTTTATATACAGCACAAAAAGATCATCTATTCATACATATAATAATAAGTACGAGTGTTTTTTATTTACTGACTAAAAGCAGACTAACGTGTAATAAATTGGCTTGAGTTTAGAAATGAACTTTATAGGTCTTGTGAATAATCTCAAGACCAGTCTCAATCCAGTCTCTCAAGAAATCAAAGATATTCATAATTTTAGTTAATCTGATATTGCATATTATGTTTTGCGAAATGGCGAACGGTTACGCTCTCTCAGAAAGAAAAAGAAACCCATCACTGTGCTATTTTGAGAAAATTTTGGAATAATTTTTAAAACTTCATTATCAATACAGAATTTCAGTAAAATATTTGTTGTCTGCGTTGAAATTTATATTCAGTTATAAATTTAGAATAATTTGGAACAAAAGTTTTGGTATTAAAATTATTTAAAGATTTGATCTAATGGTGTTAAATTATTTTTATATTTTTAAATATATATTTCTTAAAATAATAACCTTACTACCACAGTTTTTTCTTTTTTTAACCTATTACTTAAACGATCAAATACGAATATCATCTTTTTCTAATATGCGTAATTTTAGGATACGAATTATTAACTGATATTCGAAAATTTGTGAAATAAAAATTTTATTGCATTCGATGGATAAATGTTCATCTACCACATATACATTTTTCAAGCTTACTACGAGCACTACGAATAGTTTTATTATTATTATTCTAAAACAAACATGAACAAAGAAGAATGTACATAAAATAAAAATGTACTCGATGTTTTTATGTTGATTATGCATATTTATCGTATTTAAATTTGGAAATACATACTGAAAGATGACTTTAATAAAACTGTTAACAACTCTCAAGTAACTTGTAGAAAAGCCTTGAGAATCTGCATATGGACTAATTTAGGTGTGTGTAGATTTCAATATTGTGCCAAAATTGGGTGTTACTATTCAAACATTCTTAGTTTGTGTTAATTTTAATACGAAAATAATCTCTCAAAAAATTCAAATAATACAGACGCTATTTGGAGTCGATTGACATTTTTTTTGTTGTTGTTTTAGTTTGAACTGTAATCCAAATAGAATTTTTTGATGTTTCTTGTTTTCTTTCTTTTTCCTCTTCTGTGACTACAGATGTTTACATGAAAATTCGGACATAAATATACTACTGATACAATGTAGATTTTCAGCAGAAATTATTTGAAGAATAGGTATTCTTTAGTTAGGTTTTTAGAAACTTAAAACATTTACAATCATTTTGTAAATGTGCAATTAGAAAAAAGGGAAAAAAAGAGAAAGACACACCGGACTAATTCTGCCCCAAATCATGGTAAGAAATGTGACAAGCACCAATCAGTTAATATTAAAGTTTTTTAATTAATGATATACTTTTTTTTTTTGGGGGGGGGGGGGGAGATATCTTCTTCAAAGAGAAATTGCATCAAACTCGAGAGCTTTCAATACGAATACCTAGTTTTGGCATCATAATTTTTTTATGCGAAAAGTTTTACTTTAAGATACCTAATGATAAGTCAGTCGGTGAAGTGGTTTAGGAACTATGCTTGTTTAAAATTTAGAACGCGTAATGTTAAATTTATCTTTAATCATTACTAAATAGATTGAAAAGCAGTTAGTTTTTAAAACATAACTAAACAACTGCTTGTCAAGATGAACTATGATTTTGGATTTGAAATTTTGAAAAAAAAAATGTGTTTATATATATATATATATATATATATATATATATATATATATATATATATATATATATATATATATATATATATATAAGTTTGCAATTCATATTTTTTCGAAAAATAATTTTAAAACAAAATATATTTTTTAAAAAGTTTTTGAAAAAAGATACGAAATGTAACTTATGTATTTTTAAGATAAATAAATTCTTAGAAACTTTAAATATACGAATAAAAATTAGAGCACATTCGTCAATTTTTTAAAATTATTATTATTATTATTATTATTATTAAGTTGTGCTTAAAAATCTATTATCAATGCAATCTGTTTTTAACAATTAGAAAATGTATTGGAAATGGATTTCAAATTATAAATCTGCATAAATCCTTAACTATTCGACCGAATGACTTACCGTTTTTTATCCGATGGTAAAATGTACTGGAAAGTCTAAACACGGTGTCAAATTTAAGTGTCAGTGTTGATTTATTTTTAGTTTCGTAGGATGTTTGTATGTAGATGACCCCTTAAGCAAAATGTAAGTATAGATTTGGATAGCAGACGCTATTCGTATTCTAAATTATGATTTCAGTCAGAGTTCGAAAAAAAATTATCTTCCTTTTTTTTTTTTTTTTTTTTTTTGCCTGTATGTTTATTAAACACGTATGAAGTACAGCATAAAAATGTACGCAATTTTTCTTTCCATCTAAAGTTTTAGTGTCACAAAAAAACTGAAGCAGATTACCTCTTTTAGTTTAGCAGAAAATCACGTTACATGTTTTTATTGAAATACAAGAAGAGACATCGTTTCAAAAGCCATCGATAAAATGTGAAGGTGGACATTTTTTAATGTATACGTTTTATAATAATAATTTTGCCCAAATTTTTGTTTTAAAACTTCAGAGGTGTGTATGAGTGGGTCTTTAATAAATGTATGTGGTATAATTTTTAAAATAAATTTTGTTAGATTGAACTCTCGGGTTTGTGTCTTGTATTTAGTTTACTCCATTTAAAAAGAAAGTTTACGTTTTTAAAAATTTTGTGTGTTTTTAAAAACTTGGCTAAAATAGTGAAATTATTGTATTTCAATGTTCAACTAAAAGTGAATTCTGAAAAAAAATTAACTACATATTTAAATAAAGTTTTAAAAGTTTAAAAAAATTGCATTTTTGAAAATCATTACTACTTTTTAAAATATAGATACGAAGATTTGCCCAACTTTTTGTTTTAAGATATTTAAAGGTGTATTACACAAGAATGCTACACAAGGATCTTCCGATGCATATAATACTACTTATAATATTTTGTTTCACAGATATATATAAAGAAAATTGATGACATCTGATACAACTTCATAAACTTAAAATTAATAATAACAAAAAAAAAAAAAAAAAAAAAAAAACTGAAGGCTTATTTTTTGCGCAGATTTATCCCATATATAAAAAAGTTTAAATTGCTATTTCAAATGTATAAAAAGGTCTTAGCATTTTTAAAACATGATAGTGACAAAATTATGAACATGGAGAAAAAGCCATTTAAAATTTTAATTTGCATGAGTAATTGCGCAGGATGTATAAAGAATATTTACAATATCTAGCAATATATTTGCCGTATGAGTAAAATGTGATATCAAAATATCCACAATTGATCAAGCGTCCATTAATATTAAAAAGAAAAAAACGATTGTTGGACCGATTTTGAGGTAACTTTCCCCTTAAGATCCATCAGTTCTTCAAAACTATATTTAACTCAAAATTGTTATAATATTAATTTATTACATTCACACACAAGAATTAATTAATTTAATTTAAAAACTCTCGTTATATTGTTCGTTCAGATATATAACTCTCTTTTCGTGCATTCTCAAAAAGTAAGCTTTAGTTTAACCGCATTTTCATTTAAATATATTTAAATGTTGATTGTACTACGCACATCTCCTTTAATTTTGCGAAGAAAATCGTAAAATGTATATAAACTAACATTATGGCGACAAACAGAAAACTATTTCTTGTATGTTATCTTTCTGAATTATTTAATGTCCTGGGTTACATAGTCTTTATTTGATTGCATCTCGATTTCATTGTATCCAAATAAGATTTAACGAGTAGTCACTGTATTATTTAAAACATGACCAAAGTTGTTATTATTTTAAATAATTATTACTTAATTACATATTATTTTTTTAGTTTTAATTTTTTAACCATCGGCAGTAATACAATTTAGGAAAAGATGGGCGTACATTATGTTTTTATATCTATATTGTACAAAACAAAAGTATTTTTAAATGGATTAATTATTTTCCGATTGTAAACTGTTTAGATTTCTTGATATTTAAAAACGCTGAGTGAAAAATGTTTCATTTATGAAAAAAATCTATATGAATATTGTAAGTTATATTTTGTATGTGCATTTTCTAATTCCATATAGAGTAGTAAAAATATTATAATAAAATATTAAAGGAGATGGTGCGACACAATAAAGTCAAAACAACTTTAAAACACCATAAAAGTAAACAAATTCTTTATTTTAGTGGTGTTTTAATTTTTTTTTTTTTTTTTTGCTTTACAGAGAATAATGATTTAAAAGAATTATTTTTCAATAGAGTGGTAATTAATCCACAAGCCCCTAAACATGCAGATTAATTTTACAAATTTAATAGATGGGATCTTCTTAAAAAGAATATTTATTTATTTTGAGAATGTTTTAAAAGATTTCTAAGAAACTAGCAAAAATGCTGTGAAAAATGGAAATTTCATTAATTCATAATTTGGAAAATACATAGTTAATACTCATTCGAAAATTTATATAAATTATTAAAAACTGCTTCTAAAAAGAGTGAAGATTTATATTTGGTTGTATAATTTTGAATACTGCTGAAGTTTTGATGAAATTACATGAAATTTACTGACGTAGAAACCTGATGTATTGAATTTACATATCATGAGATATTTCAATATTTACCCCCCCCCCCAAAAAAAAAATAAAATAAATAAATAAATAAATAAATATAAATAAAATAAAAATAAATCGAATTTCACCCTACATTTAGAAAATATTTAAGCATATTTAAGAAAAAATAAAAATTATTATTAGCAAGAAATCTTATTGACAATGTAAAGGGACTAAAAATTACGAAATTGAAGTTTTGTAAGTTAAGGAATTTTTTAATTACGTGATTGTAGAATGCCTTGATAAGAAAATGGTGACATGCCGTAAATTATATTAGTCGAAAGAATTTTAGATACAAATGTAGAGAGCTTGTCATTACTTCCCATTTACTGTTTGTTTACTTTTTTTTTTTTATCCGAGCATATTTTTCACACAAAAGTCCCATTTCTATACTCATATATTTTAAGCAAATTCAAAAGATATTATCTATCGTTTTTTCATAATATTTTTAGTAAATGTGGAAATACACCATATAAATAGTCTTTGCATTGCATAAAGCAAAATTGTAAGCAAAATATTATAAAATCGATTTTTTTCGGGAAAAAAAGATGTTTGTTTACCATTTCGGATACCAGACGATATCCGATTTTTTATTTTTTTCTTTCGCTTTTTGCATGAAAATGGAATAATTTAGTTGCCATTTTATAGAAACTGCTGTAAGTGTTTAAGTGTAAAAGATTTATCTCGGAAAATAACTTAAATTTCAAAATTCTGAGAGCTTGTGTTACATTTTCGGGTCCATACAAATAACTGGTGTTAATTTCACAACACTGCGACATATATTCTAAGAGTAGTAGTTGTGAAATATAAACAGACAGTGAGATTTTAATGTAATTGATTTAAACAGTATATTATTTTAAAAAAGTTGCTTTGATACCATGAAGTTGATAAAACTGGGGAAATACATTCAAGAAACGATTATTAATTAGGGGTAACATTAACTGTATTTTTTTTGGGAGGGGGGGGGGTTAGACTGATTATATTAAAAATATATTAATATTATTATGCAGTGCTCAGCAAAAGTTTAGACAATGATCGATTATGCTTCTATATTCAGAAGTATGTATCGAATTTTTGTAATTCATCTGTCACACATTACTTGTGACTTTACCTATACTCACAAATAATAAAGTTTGAATTTTACAATTTACATAATATATAATGAGAAAAAAAGAAAAAAAAAACGAAATTAACATTGTAGCAAAAGTATAGACAATTTGTATATTTACAGAAAAATAGTTATAAATTAAAATCGAGTTGCACCCACATTGTCTGCAATTATTGTAAAAATGTGACTTTTTATCGTAGAAACTAAATGCTGCGTCACTTGGGAGTCTATTTTGTACCAAACATGTTCAACAGCAGCTCGAAACTCATTAACAGAAAAGTATAGCAAAAATTTGCATGAACCTTACGGCATATGATGTTACAAAGGTTTTCGATTGGGTCCAGATCAAAGTTACACGTCGGCCAGTTGAGATAAGTAGTATTTTCAGAGTTAAACGAAGTTCTTGTTTTGTATTCAACATTATCAACATTATTTTTGCTAAAATCCATACTTTGGACCAGCTAAAAGTTCGCCAAATGACTAAAATTTGATCTCCAACGTATGTATGTAGTTATGTGTTGCTTGGCAACCATTGGATAACTCCAGAGATACTCGAGTACTAAAGTAAAGTGAGAACCAAATCATTAAAAAGTCACCTCCTTGTTGTCGACTTAACAAAGTCCCTGGCTCTTTACGCAAGTCTGGCCAATAGCATGCCTACGCGTTTGAGCCTTTCAAATTCCACTTTTTTCGTTACTGAATGTCATAGCGTACAATCTGGGTTCATATGACGTATGTTTGCAAGTTCATTGCATTTTCGTCAATTTGTAGCGAGATTTTAAAGCTGATTGTTTTATCATTCCCATGTAAATTGATTTACCTGTTTTTTTAATTCATCTATCAATCATGTCCGTCGACACAGAAAGTCCTGACTTACTTTTAATGTGATTAGCAATCATCATTAGTGTAAATGTCAGTTTATGGTTCCTTTTGTCATTTCATTTTCTTGTAACACAAGGTCTTCCAGATTTATATTTTATTTTGAAAGAGTCACCCTTAGACTATACTTCATAGACACACCACTTTGGACGAATCAATGCTGTTGAAATTTCTGCAACAGTCTTCCCTTTCCATTTCTGCTTTCTTACTTCAATTATTTCATCTAACTGAATATTTTTAGCTCGCGGCATCTTCACTAACTGATGCTATATCGAGGTATACTTAAATACTTCAGACTTGTGACATCATAACTTAGAAATTTGCATTTTTCCATGAACAGTTGGCAAAAACCCCAAAAAGTGTCTAAACTTTCGCAATATGCAAATTTTACTTTTTTCAATTAAATTAAATATTATCTTATAATATAACCATTATTTTTATCCTACGTTGTTTAAAATATATTTAAAAATAAGTATTGTCATTTGTAAAATTCAAGTGTTCGTATTTTTTATTTAAAGGTTAAAAAATACCAGTGTCTAAACTTTTGCTGAGCACTGTAGCTACAAATTTACGGTATTATATTTCATTACTAAAATAGCCTTTTCTGTCTACCATTATTTCACGCTTTTATCAGAGACCATAAAAATAAAAATTATTGTTACTTTTTTAACAATATTTATTATAAACACATAAAAATATAAAATATATATTTATATAAAATAATATATTTATATAAAAGGAAAATATAGGATGTAAACTGACATTTATCAGCTGAAAAAGTCACATATTCTGAAATTTGAATTAAAATGACTTTTATAAATTTGAAATTTTATATGTGTATAAATCATAAGCATTTTGAAACCTTTTTAAATAACTTTTATCTTACACGCTACTTTATAAAAGTTATTGAAAAAATAAATGTATTTTAGGTAGTTTTCCTTTTTAGAAATTTTAACATTTTAAAACTATGTTTAATACCAAATTATTTTACTGAATAATATTTATCAAGAGAAATCGATGAATTAATAGATTGAATTTAACAAGTATTTCAGAAGAAATTTTAAATTACAAGGAAGCATTAATTACATCCATTATAACACCTTTTGGCTAATTGTATATTCAAATACGGATATTTTATCTATGTTATGGAATTAACACAAATATATTAATTCAAACATTTTCTAGATATATTTAAACCGTATTGAAACATAAAATGTAAATTGTAAATTTCTGTTAAGTTATTACAATAATGCCCCAAAACTATTAAAATTTTACCGAGTTAAAAAAAAAATGAGGAAGAAAAAAATCTAATTAATGCAGTTATAAAGCAAAAATGAGTTTATGTTTTAAAAATCGTATTTATTTCTAATTTAAATAAAAAATATATTGAAGTAAACAAAATTAATTAAGTATTTTTATAAATAATTAAATTAAATAAAAACATTTTACATTTTTTTATACTAAAATTTAATATTTTTATTTTTATTTCACTTTATATTTTTTAAGTGTTAGTATTTGTTCCATTGTTTCTTTGGTATCATTCGCGATTTAATCTTAATTGTGACAGATGCTTAATTTATGCTGGAGTTGATTTTATTTAAATTTTAAATCATTAATTATTTCTAAAATCATATACTTATAACCTAACACACTGATTCTATGTATCTTGATTAATAATTACGATCTTTAATTTAAATGGAAAAGCATTTAAGTCAAATGTTTCATTATTAATACGATATCACAATGCTCAGTACAAACCTCAAAATTATATACATGAGTGAATAATGAATTTTATTTCTTCTAATGTAAACATTCTTCTAATGTAAACTTCTAATGCAAAAACAATGTTTCTACCGCTTCGCAGTACACGGTATTTGTCTGAATTTTATCTTATAAAAAGATCTAACGTCATATAATGCCTTAATATTGAATTAATTTTTATTATACTCGACATTAAATAACCTTTTCTCTTTTTCTAATTCAAGTATGAGACTATTATTTATATTTATTTATTTATTGCTCTTTCTGATATCAAATTTTGTTATACATGCTTTTTTTAAAAAGAAGAAATCATAATTATTAAGGATCATAAATTGAATGATCTAAGATTTTCATATTACATATTCCAATTTTAAAGTCACACGATGTTTTTTAAGATTTTTCTTTTCAATTATTAATATTTCGAATGCTTTTTATATATGTGGAACACAAACAATAAAAACATAATTTTTTTAAGTTGAATTTTTTTAATATTTCCTGAAAAACGCGTAAACATTGATGCGATAACATAATAATTATCAAATATTAAATAGTAAATGCAAAAGGTGTTGTAAATAGACTGCAAAAGTTTTCAATTTCTCAAACTGGAAATCATCATTGCAAGATATATTTCAAATTCAGATCGAAACAATAATATTTTTCTGAATTATTTAATTGTTTCAATTATCATTATTGTTAAAATGGTTATTCTAAAATATATTCGATACCATAAAGAAAATTTTACGCAATAGAAAATTTTACGCCTGAGTCTATAGATACACATTATTTATTATACCATCAAAGAATGAGAAGTGTTTTTTTATTCAACAGTTACATGATGACAGAAAAAATTAAATTATTTTCTCGTTATACGTTTTGCAATACAGGTCAATAAAAATTAAAAGATTCAAATAAAGTACTATATTCGACGGGCTTTTTGATATTTTAATAGAATTTATGGCACATATTAAAAGCAACATTTATATAAAAAGTAAAATTGAATGTATTCAAAGCAACTGTTATTAGATAATATCAAGATTATGTCTTTTATTTATATTTTAAAATGATTTATTTTTTAAAGTATAAGTAAGTGAAATCTGTTCATTAAAATTTTACCTAAAAAGTGTGTTTATTGTGATAAACGAAGCAAAATTACTAATGTTTTGTAAACGTAGAATAGTTGATTCAATTAAACAATGATTCCTATATGCGGTGATTATCCATATCAATCCCGAACACTCTGCTTTATTCCTGCTTCCATGCATAAACAAAAATAAGGACGTCGGGTTGCCGTGGGTTTCGATGCCCGTAAAATTTCTCCACCAAATCCACCCTATCTTTTCGTGATTAAGTACATCTTGACAAATAGATTACTCTCCAAAACATATCTGTATTACTTCATTATTATCATTATAATAATAATAATTATTATTATATGTATTTTTGCAAAGCAGTTTTTAATAGGTAATGAAATATTAAAGGCCGAGTTTCTCTATTCTCTCTTCCTTTCGTGTGAAAGGACAAATCACAAACTTATGCGCAGTTCTCACGATACACGAGACAGCATAAGAATTATCTTTTAAAAAGTTAGTTTCAAATTCCAAAAAAGTCGGAGAAATTTGTTATTGTTAATGTTAGTAAAAGTAATTTTTCATTTACAATCTTTATTAGGATACGCCGCCAAGTGTTTCATTTGAAATAAAAACTCGTTGCGATTTTTTTTTCTTCTTTTACAAGCACGCAAATTTTGGAATTAAATGTTTGAAATAAAAATTGAAACATAAAAGGCAATTTCGAATAATTGTCTTTCGGCAACAAATAAGTATTTAAAACTGAGAAAAAGGGTTGCTTTGAAAGCGGTTGAAAATTCTAAAGCATTTAGTATACGAACGTTGAATGAGAAACAGCGACATCTGTTAACGATATTTACAAATACTCTGATCGCGTGAGAAAAAAGGAGAGTTCTTAACAGTGACCTACTTAAGAATGGTGATGAATCGTCCATTGAATTTTTTTCTTATTTAGATCTTGGGAAGGTCTTAACCGGTAGCTTAAAAATGCTTCCCATCTGCTTTCCTTTTCAAACGGTATTTTATTCTCTCTTTTTGAGCGGACAAAAAACTAAATCACATAGTAATGAATTTTCAGGCATCAAAGGGGTTATAAAACTTGAGGAGAAATTCCAAAATTAAAGAACTTTATTTATAGGTTATACTTCAAAAAAGTAATCTTGCAACCAATAAATGTTCTTTTTTTTTCTTTTTTTTTCATTTTGTTTACATACGGTTATTATGTGAATTATTTGCCGTAAAGATAAATAAGTTTATTTTTTAATGAAAATTATGAAAAAGTAATAATAAGTTACTTGTGAATACTTTTTTTTATATACATAATCAGGAGTGCTTTATGCATGTGCTAACTCAAACGAAAAACAAAAATACAATATATATTGCAAAAAATTCATTAACGAATGAATAGATGAAAAGATGAAAAAAAATTACAATATCAAAGAGGTTTTACAATTGGAGGAAGAACTATAAAATTAAATAACTTTATTTGTAGGTTATATTCCAAAAACCAGTATTGCCCGTTATTGTTGCTCTTTTTTTTTTTTCTTTTTTTTTCTTTTTTTTTTCTTTCTTTTTTTTTTTTTTTTTACATTTTCAAACATGCTTGAAAAGAGTTTATGTTTTCGGTTACTCTGTATGTTCGCGTTCTAACAACTCTCATAAATACACATATATTTCCTCGTAATTGATATATGTTATCGTTGTTTATAATGGTATGCTAAAACGATGTACATAGAACTTCTACTGTGTTTTTAGAAATATAAAAATGTTTTAATGCTTATAATCTATTGTCGAAAATTGATTCAAGTGCATTTTAATGGTAATATAAGAAACAAAATTTAAACAGCGTAAGATGGATATACAATCTTTATGTCTTCTGCTTATTCCGCATGTCTTCTGCAAAAAAAATTACGCATAGTATTTATTGTTTATTTGCAGGGACATACAAAGAATTCAATAGAATTACACGTAGTAGGAAGTGATTGTTTAAAGCGGGCTATGTGAAATTGATATATATTATTGAAGTGCGCGATAACATCTTAAACGAGGAAAACAGGACATATTGCATTTAATGCTCTGTTACAAAGCAAAATAAAGAACTTATATAAGCAATTATTTTTGAACAATAATTAAAAATTTTAGTCATGGTATGCTGTTTTTGCGCTTAATTAAATCCTAGTATGTTATACGGTGTATGGTATACACATACAGGGATACTCAAAAATATTATTTTCATTACCAACTAATTGTCTATTTTTGATGTACATTAATTATTTTTTGGCTGAAATGAAATTTACTATACTGTGTTGTGTCCATATAATGTATGTTTATATAAAGGGTTGCAGAAAAAAATTATGAATACATTGCAGTCTGCTGTCGGTAATTGAAGAGGAATATTTCAGTTGTGTTATACGTTTCCCCACTGATTTAATTTTTAGTTCCACTATGTGATTTGCATAAAAAACTGTGCATTATTTACATAGCTACACAGCTGAGTTCGCATACATAAGCGCCTTTGGTAGTAGTTGCTAAAAACATTTTAAGCTGTTTTATGTGTTTTCTAAATTGTTTATTTATTGCATGAAAAAATGTGTCTAATTACAATAGCCTGATAGTATTAGAAAATATTTCACAATCTATGGGGGATGCATAATTTTTCGTTTTTGCTTATTTCGTTTCCAAACTATTGTTACGTGTGTCATTAAAAAATAGGTCTATTTCCAGTAGAATTTCGTCAAAATAACACAAATCATCAAGCCATATTTATTTCATGACACAGAGGATGTACACTACCCTTCTTGATTACATACCTTAATCTATAAAAAGTTCATCAATCTCTGAAAAATTGTTTAAAAAAAATCACCTGATAATAAGTTGTTAGGTTTAAATGGGGTTATATAATGAGTATAAGAATTTGAAATTTAAATTACTTTATTTACAGTTTAGACTCCAAAATGTGATCTCTCAAATGGTACATGTTTATTTTATTAGTTTGTGTCGTTAATATTAATTTTACGTATTGTCCATTGAAGCATTATGCAAAAGTAAAATAAACATATTTTTATTGACATTTGATGAAATAAAAAAAATTAAATATTTTTGTGGAGTACATGCCTTAGTCAATTATTTTAATAATTGAAAATATGAAAAATGGAACTAAAAATTAAATCAAAAATATCCCATGGTAATGAATTTCGAGGTATTTAAAGAGTATTAAAATGTTAGGAAAAAAATCCAAAATAAATAAGTTTATTAATAAGTTATACTTCAAAAAATATTCTTGGAATTAAAAATTGTCGATTTATTCATTTTGATTTCACACATTACATAACTTACTGGAAAAGTAAAATAAGTCTATGTTTATTGAATTTTGATTTCTTTTAAGTATAAATTAATAAAGAATTTTTTTATGGTAAGCACAAGGTAAAGTACACAAGTACATGTTTTATCAACTAACATTTTTTAATAAATTAAAACAAATTGAAATTGGGAAAATGAATGATAATGATTTTTAGAGACATCAATGTGGTTTAAAATTAGAAGAGCAATTTTAACACTTCTTCAACAAAATCTTGAAATCTGAATTAAATGAATTTATTCATATATTATATATTTCTTTTAAAAGCATTAACACATATCTGATAAATCTTTACTAATTTTTGTTAATAAATGTTTATTGTGTTAACCATTTATTTGAACACAAAATTTGAATGTAAAATTGATTTATTTTGAAACAAAAATACTTACATTTAAAAATGAAGTTTATAATTTTTATAAATAAAAAAGTTGTAAAATATTCTTTTGCTGAGGCTTTCTAATTTTATTCAAATTTTAAAGTACTTTATATAATGATAAATGAATTACTTAATTTTTCGTATGTGGGATAATGTTTTTGTTTGCAACTTTCATGTTTAAACTAAATAATATTTTGAAATATTCAATTTAGGAAATAGTTTGCTGAAATACGAAAATGTGCTTAAATGTATAAAAATAGATAACCTCATTAGACCTCAGGGTTTATTTATGTTCTATTTTTGATTTCAGTTGTGGATTTACATTAAAAATTGATAAATAAAAAAGATTGAACAGCAAAAAAAAATAAAATTAACCTTTTGTACATAAAATTTAATGATACAAGGCGACACCAAAAGTACATTTTCTGAGGATTTTTTTTTCTTCTACCTTTTTTTTGCTTTGCAAAAACATTATAAAACATAAAATAAAATTTTTAATATTTTTTTTTATTACTAATGGACTTTAGAAATGATATCTTAATGCATCGTAAAATTATTTACGTTTTCATTTTTGTATATTTGGTACATTTCTGTTACAAGCCATTTTTATGTAACACGTAGCTCTAAAAAGCGGTATACGACACAAATTGCTATTTTGTTTACTTTTGCTATGTGTTAGATTCCATTCACACCAATTTCTCTTTTTTAAACATTATTTATATATGTGAAAAAAATTGTAAAGATGTGCATATGATAACATCAGGTGTTAAGAGTTAATTAATAAGAAACAATATACTACCAAAAATGGAACCAAAATATTTTAATAAAGTTAAATATTTCCTTCTAGTACTAGGAATTTTTTAGAACAAAAGATATGCGTATACAGAGGATTTGCACTTAGTTGAGCAATGAAATTATTTTTGGGTTCCACTGGATTTTTAATTCATTTTGGAAAAAAAGATATGGTTCCAGCAATCGTCATGTTTATCTAACGAATACTGCCACTACGAAATTCCAGTTTTAAAAATGATAGACTAGAATTGCCCGTTGAGAGTTCTACTATAGTAACTTGAATTAATTGAAACGTCTAAGAAATACGACAATGTATAGTGATTTATGGAAAATCAAATTTTGAAATTCATAGACCGATATAATATGTTGCTCATTTGAGATACGGTAATATATAGAGCGTTCAGTTAATATGGTGACAAATTGAGAAAGGTTACAATAAACGTCAAGACAATCAAATTTTACTATGAAACTAAGGGTTCTGATTCTACAAATTCGGGAACATACGATTTTCTCTCCTGTTTAACTTGTATTTTAGTTCATAACTTTAACAATGATGAAAATACTGTAGTAAATAAATTTTCCAAAGACTTATATTGCTTTGTTTGAAATGTGCTAACTTAAAAATAATACTGGAACACAATTTTTTTTATAAAATACACTGTGATAAACTCTATTATTTTGACATATGGTGAAAATATGTACATATCATTGAACAAATTACTGTGCACATTCAATCTGTTTAGAAATTTTATTTTACAAGAAACAAGGTAAATCAATTACAAATTTCGTTACATTTCTTTCATTATTCTTAAAGTTATTAATAATAACGGAGTCGAATAGAAATGAGATAACTTGTATTTTTTAGTAAATAAGTAGATTTAGGTCATAATTTCCTGTAAAAAAGTTGTTTGTATAAACACGTAATGTTGCTTCTCTTTGTTTGACGTCCCATTTACGGAATACTTTGTATATGAAAGGTTTTAATAGTTTCTTTATAGACTTATTATTACCTAATTTCAGTTTATAATTTTATACCAAGAATTATTTTTATAATAAAATGACATTTAATGAATTCTTAAGACTTATAACTAACAAAATTATTAAATCCAAAAATTATTTTACAAATGCTGAAAAAGTATATATAATATAAAGAAAAATATAATAAATAATAAAAGTAAAAATAAAAATTACAACAAAAATAAATGAATCTAATTAATATAAATATTAAAAAGTAAAACTTGCGCTTTTTCATTTAATTCACACATTCTTTTTTAATATTAGCCGCTCAAAAAGAAACGATATATTCACTGGAGATGGAAAAAAATACTGAAGTGAAATCTCCTTTTTAATTTTTATATTCAGATACTTCAGTAGAGAGAAAAATTTAAGGCAGGGTTTTGTTTTTAATAATTTTAAACAATAAGATTTGTATGGAAGATGGGAAAATACATTTGATCATTTGAATTTGTGTGGACCAAATCTATTTAAATTTTAAAAGTTCATGTTTTCCGTCCAAAATAATGTAGAATATGAGTGTTTAAGTTTTAAAAAAAATGCGCAAGTGTCCTGTTACTCTTTAAAAATTGCATTAATTTTGAAGGGAATTTTTGTTAAAGTTTATTTATGTAGTTTAACTTTCAAAAAAATGATCAAAAATAATTAATCCAAAATCTGAAATATCAATTTTCACTGTTTTTATTTACATTATTTACATTGGAAACTATAGCACCAGCAGTTTTAAAACATAATTAAATGTTTTAGTCATCATCTGCAATGAAAAAAATATGTTTGGATAAACTAGAATGATATGATAAAATTTAACAACAAAAATTCAAACATAAAAGCTAGATAATTATGAAGAAAACTGGAATATTAGAAGAATAATCTTTAATCTTCAATTGTTAAAGCACATCATATGCCATAACTTTTTTTTTTCAAATACGTTAGGTATGAACACACTCTTACTATGTTACATTCGTAGTTCAATACCCTTGTATACACCAATAAGAAAAAAAATCACTCTTGAGAAAGACATTTTTAAAACTTTCTTTTTAAAGGAAAACTAAGTTCTTAGAAAAAGTGAATCGTACGGTTATAGCTTAACGCAAATATACTGTTCATTTAACTTTTACAATTTGTATTAACACATAGTATTTATATTTCTAAATCGTAAAATCGAATTCTTTAGAAACAATTAAATATCAATGCCCGAACTAGCAAGAAATTAAAAAAATATATATATATTTGACCGGAAGTAAGTAATTTATTATAAACAACTTGCTTGCGATTGGGAAAAAAGCTAATGTAATTTATATTGTCAATTATTTTTTTATTTATTTAGAGCCAATTGGCGTATTTTAGCGAGAGTGGTTGTACTAAGTATAAAAGTAGTTTCGCCAATTTTTTCACAACGATCATCTTGACCAATAAAATTTTATTGCTCGTATATCGCCACTATCTTATTTATAATGACACTCTATAAGCTCATCTCTTACGATTTCAAATTTTATTTCTGGTATCGCATCCATCTCACATTTATTAAACCAATTAATTGAACATCTCTCAGGTTTGCAACCCTATTTTAAAATATTTAAAGTGTACCTGCAAAAAAAGAAATCTATACGTGATAAATCTATATACGATAAATTCTTTTAATTTAAAACCTTCCCTGATGTACTAGATTCAGTGTTACCAGATTGGGAGACGTTTTTAATACATATTATTTGGTTGTCACGACTTTTTTTAAGTAATATAATTCGCCTTATTTTTCAGAATTTTTAATCTATTTTTAAATGGGCCAAAGATTTCTATTTCAAAAAAGTGGTGAAGGAATCTGAATAAAAAAAAAGCCCCAATCAGGCAACATTGACTTGATTGTACTGTAAAGAGTTATAGAATTGTAATCGAAATCTATTCAACACTTTTTTTTTTTTTTTTAATGAGGACATTCATTCATACAAATGACCAAAAACTTAAGCTTCTTTTTTTATAGTCGCATAAAAAATAAAATTATCATTTTGAAAAGTCTATATCAGACATTATTGCAGCATTCACAATGAAGTTCTACTTTTGCTAAAGCCATAGTAAATTCTTATAAAGATAACCATACGTAGGAATAAACTATAAAATAAAATAAATCAAATGATGACCAATTCAATAAATCATTACTAAAAGTCTACTAGACACCATTACTTAAAATCTTCAATTTTTGAAAGATTCGTGATTATTAATTTAATATTCTAAAAGATAAAAAGGTTTTTCTTTGCTATTGACACTTAAAAATAAGCTGAATGTAAGCGAAGTATAACTTGGAATTTTCGCAACTTTAATCGGGGGAAGATCTCATTTAAACTTCTAAAGATAATAAAATTGAGGGGTGGTAAAAGATGTTCGGATTATTAGGAGGCCTAGAATTTACTCGATTACCGATGAGCCACGTCATTAAACGTCCAGTTGAATTCTCATGGTAGAGAATCGTGGGAACCAATTGTTTCGAGTTTATTACCAACCGTTTAGAACGTCTAAAGGAAACTTCAGCAAAGCTCAAAGGTTTCCGATAGTACTTGAAAGAGTATATCGATTGCACGGTTTTAATGTGCACCTGCCCAATGCAGCTGGTTTGAGTGCGTGACCTAGGGCACCGTACATTTAACAGAAGAAGAATCATATAATTTCTATTATCCAAAATTTTAATGAATGTTTCAAAATTAATACTAGAAGATGCACCTTCGATGGGGAAAAAAAGAGGTCAGTAGGAGTATGTGGGTTCAAATTATTCGTACTATGAAGTATTCTCTCTCTCTCTCTCTCTCTCTCTTTTTTTATTATTATTAATATTCATTGTTAACGGTAAACACTGAAATTCCAATTTTAGTTTGAAAATTTAAACAATAAGTAGGTAGTTTCGTAGTTTAAAAAAAATTGCTACGGACATGTATCCGAATAATGGAATATGCATAACTTTGCACAGCTGCCAACAAGCTCTATTTTTTCCATGTCAAACAAACATATTTGAGGGAGAAAATTAATTTAGAAATGCATACGTTGTTTCTAAGCGTAACTTGTATTATTATATTTCTTAAACAAGATTTTTGTTTCAATATGCACTTATTTGACTTGAAGAAATACGGAAAGATTGGCTAAAATGGAACTAGCAAAAGCCGTGCTTTGCTTGGATTCGCGAAGCATTATTTCATAAGATAAATATTTGAAAGGAACATTACTTTTTTATATTATTTTTGCATTTTTATTGAGCAAAAACGTTATCTCATGTTTTGGCGCATTTAAATTTCATAAATGTAAATTCAGCCAAATAACTAAGAATTTCCTCGGAATTTTTTATTTATGATATAAGCCTGGTATAAATAAAAGGATTTTCGAAGCAGAATTTTACAAAATATATATTTTTTTAATTTTTAACTAAAAGTTTTAAAGATGTATTTACATTTTCCAATGGCCAGTAACGACGTTCGTTCTGGCCAATAAGTGTTCTTTTTCTCGACATTTTTAAATTACTAATACCTTCCAGAAATTATTTATAAACGTAGTTAATATATTTAATTTGATTGAATTAAATTATTCTTCAATCAATTAAAATATTCTTAAATTATTTTTTAATCTTTCATTTCGAATACCAGCCTTAAGAAACTTACCAAATTTAACAAAATATTCACTTTAAATACCAAATATAAGAATTAATTTTACTTGTTTACGATTCTTTTTGTTGCCACTTTACCAAAGTAAATACCTAAATAAATAAATCATAATGTAATTCTTTTAAAATCCGTAAGTATAAACTGCGTAAATAATTTTGGCAGAATAATGAAAATATATTTTATTTAATATATTAATCATGATTCTATCTATAATTACTAACCCCATAGTTTATTTTCCTTCTTAAAATAAAAAGATACGGGTTCAACTTTTTATTTGCAAACAATTTTGGAGGAATAATGAAAATATATTTTATTTAATTAATTAATCATGATTCTATCTATAATTACTAACCCCATGGTTTATTTTCATTCTGAAAATAAAAAGATACGCGTTAAATTTTTTATTTGTAAAAATGCATCCATAATAGAAAAACATGTAGAATAAATTAATTATTAAAATAATATTTTTAAAGGTTATTCTGTAAAAAAACAAAAAAACAAAAAAAAAAAAACATTCTGCAAATCTACATATTATAATTTATTCTTATGTTTAATTTCAAGTCAAAATACTGAATAGATTTTTTATAAAGTGTACGACAAAGTGTAACTTGAGTGACCTAGTAGAGGATTCGCTTCGCTCATCCTAATAATATTATTCGACTTATTTAACAGCAAATTTTTGTCATTACTTCAAGCAAATATTTCTATTAGGAAACAGTCTCAAACAAAATTAGAAAGGTTTGACAGCTATGAATAATTATTTTAAACCATACGAAACAAGGTTGCACAGTTTGGCCTCCATTTTTAATTAGGCAGTTCGGGTTCATACCAGAAATAAAAAAAGAATTTTGTGCTTTATTTAACAAGAGACATTTAGCGATCACATAAAGTTAAAAAAAAAAAAAAAAAAAAAAAAAAAAAAAAAAAAAAAAAAACTTTTTTAATTTCTCGTATGAATTTGAAATTTCGGATAAATATCGGAAGCCAAATTGGCAAACCTTGTAAAAATGCTGAAAATCAACCTTAATAAAATATTAAATTTATACAGAATAATTTTAACCGTTGAGTAATAGCCTCCGTGAAAAAGATGTAAATGTTCGTAAGTGAAAGTAGATAATAATTATGAAATATACTATATATATATATATATATAACGTACGATATTTATTATTGAAATATTCAACGTAACTTAAAATATCAAATTTAAACATAATTGTAAAATAAGGATGAAATATTTTACAGCTCTAAAAAATAGAAAAAAATAGATTACCAAATATTAGAATTTTTTTAAAAGAATTTTTCTAATATGAATATTTATCTTCCGTATTCGGAAAACCATTCAACTTTATTTTAATCTACTTCAGAAGCCATTGAACTACTAAAAACCTCATTTTCTTCATTTCTGCATCTTAATGATTAGACCACGCTAAAGGAATTTAGTGAAATTGAATTGCACCGTTTGACCTAGCATATGAAATATCGGACAAAAACTTTCCCTGAAAAAATAAAAATGCATAAATTAAAATATACCTTCAGATCGTAAAGTTAATATTAATTTCTCATTTTAAATCGTACTTGACTCACGAAGAGATTCAAATTAAAAGCCACATAATTTGAAGTTTTTTGAGTAACGTATTTCTGCCATTCTTTAACTTTCCTAATGGACGGATTGATAATGATGTTGAGATGGTAATTGTGAAAGAAACAAAAATGCTGTTTAAATGAGAAGAGTAAAGTAGTCTATGATTATGGATACCGAACATCAATGGCAAATTGCAACTTGAAGGATTTAATGGATCAAATATTAATGTTCTGACATATTATACTTATATTCTTACTTTAAATTACAATCCTTGAATATTCAAAAAAGAATTAGAAGTTTCTCAAGTCTCAAAATATAACAAGATACTGATGATTACGATTAGAATAGTAGAAATTGATTAAATCACTTTAATGAAGAACATTTGGCATTTTAAAAATAAATTTAATCTTTATTTAATAATATTATACATTGTCTTTGGAACTAGGCTTTTGCTAAAAATGTGAATGACCTACGCAGGTATATAAGAAAGTTTTGTTTTAATAGTTTTAAATATCCAGTACTTAATAAAACTAAATAGAATTTTAGAATAAATAAATCTAATTTTCTTCTACTAATGCTATGATATTTTTTTCTTTCATAATAGGCATTTATATTTGAAAATATGCAAATAACAACTCGTAAAGGGTATGTATATTTGTGTGTTCTTTTACACATGTTAAACATGGAAATATGAGTAAATAAATATTTTTCAAACTTAAAAAGAATTTTTAAACAATTTTCTAAAACATTTTCCAGTAGTCCCTGCTTCTTTTTCTAAATAGCATGTAGGGATTGTGGAAAGTTTTTTTTTTTCTTTCTGTAATGACAACTCCAACATGATGTAATAATTAACATGTATGTGTCAGTGAGATGAAATATGAGCTCAAAAATTTTTTTTTTCTTTTATTCTGTGTGTGAGTGTGTGTTAAATAATTATATTAAGATCAATAAAAGCTCATAAAACTTTTGCTTTTGCATTTATTACCCATTTTAATGATATATTTATATAAAAAGGAAGTGCTGGTGAAATCGACTGAAAGCAAATTTTCTGTATTTATCTATTTATTATTGAGATTTATTTAACTCTCTTTCTCTTCACTGGATAAAAATAATTAAGTAATACAATTCTAAATTTGCGATGCACATTGCGGAGGCAAGTAGAACTTTTCATTAACTATTCACACGACTGTTTCGATAATTATTGTATTGGGTCTATGTGACTTTTTAAAATATTTAGAATTTTTTTAGGAATTAGTAATTCTACTTTTATTTTTATATCATTCACTTATTTATTAATTTATTTTAGAAATGTGTTACATATGTATCTTCCTGAGTGTGTATGGTAATAAGTACTATGAATGTGCATGTGTAGAGATAAAGATCTTTTCACCCCTTTTAATAGTTCCCAATAGTTTTACTACTACTGATCCTGTATTCGTTTATTTGTTAAAAGTTTTAAAACTAAAGGTTTTTTTTATTATCTACGCATTTGTTAGTTTTTGTTGCAATTAATTAGAAATTCATTGCAAAACTAAAAAAGTAATAACTTCTTACTAAAAAAATGTATTGCAACCCGATTTTTTTATTATCATGATTTTTTATTTAAATTATGCAGTCACAGATGAACAAGCATAATGCAATTTTATCTTATCACTACAATTTCTTTTTTTATTATGATTTACTTTAAGGGGGTCCTAGATACAAAAATCTTCAAATTTTCTGGGGAAAAAAATCATTGCATCAAAATTTTCTTTGTTTCTTTCTCCTTAAAAGGACGTTTAAATTATTTTTCTACCTTAAATGGCACAAGAAATATTATTATTTTTTTTTCATATTAGCTTTTTTTAAATTCTAGCTTTCAAGCAATGGCTGCCATAGAAACGATTTCTTGCGAAAATGCGTTTTTTCTTTCATGATGGGTTTTCTCAACATTTCTCCTACTTAAATTTTTATAAGTCAAAAACTGTTAAAGATACTTGATTTAACCTAGGAATATGTCTTTTTCTATTGTTGTTCTTTAATTATGATTCAGCAAATTTGAAAAAAAAATATGATTTTTCAAAATATGATTTTTTGAAAAAAATGTTGCATCATATTTTTAATTTTTATTTAAATTAATATTTTTTAAATTGCTGAATAAAAAATTAAAGCTTATGTATTTATGTTTATTTAAATATAAAACGATCGAAATTCTACAAATAATATTATGAGTTGTGATGATCTTAAATTGCCAAAATTTTTAACAAATTTCAATTTTTTAAATACGTATGAGAAGTTTTAGCATGCAATTTTGTTTACAAATAACATGGTTAATCATCACATAAATTTTCAAATTATAACTCAATAAATAAAAATTATTTTAAAATGCGTCTCGGACGCGTTTATCATAAATTAACTGTAAGCATAAATTTTAAATTTTTCAATTCAGATTTGATGGTTCAAAGTTAAGCTTAACTGATCGTGATATAACTAAACGAAAACGAATATGGTAAATATTTCATACATTTGTATTAAAAAATGTATTACAAAAAATTAGCTAAATAAGAATGAATAGCAACACGTAACACAGTAAAGCATGCTACCATTAACAAAATAATATTATTGTGAAATGAATATAATAATTTAATAAATTTAATTTCCACAAAATATTTCAAAGTTTTTAAATATCCAAAAGAAAATTGTGCTTGTAAAAAATGCAAAATCCTAAGTAATTTAAATTCTTGTAAAATTTATTGGAATTCAGTACTTATTAAATGCTATGTTATTGAAGGGAAACTTTGCTACCGTAGTTAAATAGGCCAAAAAATAAATAAATAAACGAATAAAATATTTTTCACAATTTTTTATGCTTTATTCACACACAATTATTACTTAAATATGAATTTGAACATTTCTAAATTTGATGAACTTATAGGTTATTTGGCTTATTATCTTTATTGAAATTTTATATAAAACGAAATAATTTGCATTTATTTGGTATTGTGTTACAGTCAACATACCTTATGTATTTATTTCGTTATTTCTTATCGATTCGAATTTCACATGGGCTTTTAACGGACTAATCTCATTTCTACAATAAAGCCATTTTTTTAAAGAAACGAAACATAATGGTTCACTTTTCTATGTATACATACATAGAATGAAAGCAAGTGCGTGATTAAATCTTCATAGATGAATAATATTTAAATGATATTTGGAAAAAGTGTATTTTATAATGTTGCCATAATGTTTCTTCTCGTTTATTCTTATTAAAACACTATTTTACTTAGTAAATTATGAAAATAAAGTACATTTTTTTAAAGTTGAAAATACTTCCATAGACCTACATCATCTTAATAGACTTTATAGTATTAAATAAATTTTCATCATTCATCATTCCTTGATGGTATATAAAATGCAAGATTTGGACCAAATTTTAAAAATTTATAAAATATTTTTTTTAGTTAGTTATTTTTAATGGGGGAATGAGAATCATAATGAAAGCATTATTCAAAGTCATGCTATTGTGTAATTTAATATTCGCATAAGAAATGATTACGATGATGTATGCACACGAGGTGCTTTAAATTTGTTGGATAGTATGCTTTAAATTACATTTCTGATATATTCCCATACATAAATGGCGTGAGAAAAAGCCTTCTTATTCAAGGCCGTGGACAGTTGCAAAAATGCCAAAGCAAGTTTTTCGACTAATGGAGAATATGGAGATTAATTTCCAGAAGTATTCTACGAGTTCGAAGCATTCCATATTAACGAGAGCAGCGAGAGAAAAATTTCCCGCACCCAAGTGATCTTTTATTTTAGAAAAATGAAAATAATTACACGCAAGCAACGTTTCAAAAACCAGCAACAGTGTTCCAACACGTGCTGCGACATTAGAGTTTACTAATTACGAGCCAAGAACAGGCCAATTAAAAACGCAAACAAGAGAGGGAGGGCAAGAGCGCTAGCTGATTATTTCAAAAAGATGGGAGGGCAAAGGGAGGCTTAATTACGCTGCCCATTATCGTGATGTTGATTATCTTAATCAGAAGCCAAAAATATCAGTTAAGCTCCTTTAGAGACAAGCAGTAGAAAAATTTCGTAATAAAAGCATTTTGTGCCAAGGAGATGGGGTTCTTGTTTCGTCTCACAACTAAGAAAACAGGAGTTTAATTATTCCAGCTAAACTCCCAGGTGTTCCCGTTCCCGCGCTATCCAACACGAAATTCATAAAACAGCTGCAAATTAAAACGTAGATCCAAACTATCCAGCCGAGCTTCACGGGGCATAAAAATCTTTTAATAAAAATCATCATAAAACATTTCAACTAAGCAAACAAGAAAGATGCCGAGTTAATCAAGACCGGGCAAGCAACAGTTTCGCACGAAACACAGCTTTTACAAACAGATAGTTCATCTTTTCTTTTTTTCTGCTCTATTCACAGTTTATCGAAGCAAATTACATTTGCCGTTATTAGCTTTGCTTTTTACTTTCTTCAAACAGAAAATACGAAGCATTTAAGAGTATTAATTCTTACAGTTCGAATGAGATTCGTACACATGCTTTACCCTCCTACTGATTAAACATCTAAGTGTTCAATTCATATTCGGGTTTTCTCAAATCAACTGCTATTTTGGGATGCCAGAAAATTTTTAAAAGACATCAGCTAGAGACACAAAATAAATGTCAGTTGTTTAAGATACGATTCTTAAAAACGCACATTTCATATTCGTCGTCATTAGGCAAACAAAAACAAATCACTTTTAAATGAGTATTGAACCAGTGAGTTTTCTAATTTGTTTCGCATACACTTTCACTGAAAGGTTTTGATTTAGAAACAACTTCAAGTAACTGAATCATCTAAAAGTTAAAATGAGTTAAATATTCTGTTAATCGACGTTTTGTTTCAACTATGAATAAAATAGTAAGCTTTGACATTTATAATTTTATTTAAATTAATACAATTTAATTTTTTTAAACTTTCTATTGATTGACGCGATTACGATTACAAATTATGTATTAAGGGAACATTACTTTGTTCCGTTAAAATTTTCGAAATTTTTATCATCTAAAAAATAACATTTTATTAGTCAGTACTCGATATATAAAGTGGAGGGCATTTTTTGAACTATAGAAGTAGATTGATCCGCGGCGAGTAAACAAATAAGAAAATTTTAAACGCGTTTTTCTTTTCTTCTTCTTCTTCTTTTGTTTTTCTAGAATAGCATTTTCAAAATCAATGGCCAACATTATGTAACTCCGCCAATTATCAAGCAATCATCTTATTAATTTTTTTAATTAATTATCACATATTTTTCTAGTGAAATACGTAGAATTCTTTCGGAATATTTATATGTAGCCTTTTTTTCGTGTAATTGTAAATAATGAAATGTATGGTTGAAAATTTCACTTTTCTTTGAATTACTGGCATTTTTATAAAGGTTAATATTTTGAGAAACAGTTACAGATTTCACCAACTGTTGGACGAAAAAAAAAATATTTTTTTTCTTATTATTTTCAAGATTATAGTTTTCACTACTTGACTCCCTGTTTTCGAAGAGATCATTTCTGTCAGTTGTCTAGCCACCATTTGTTTAATAAATCAACTAAAGAATACAAATTTCTACTTTAATATATGTATAACTTAATGTAAATGTTTTTTTTTTTTTAATATTTGGAATTTCTTTTTACATAAATCTAATATTAAAATAAATAAATAGAAAAAAAGTACATTTCAGGGCATGAAAGACGTTGTATTCATTTAATTTATTTAATAATTAATTCGAAGTTTAAATTTTTATGTGAAATTTTTTTAAAAATAGATCTTAGAAAAATATACATTTATTGTAAAAATTATTTTAAAGAATGTCCGCCTCTTGTATAAATATGATATATGCACAAAATTTATGTATTCTCATTTTATAAACCTTAGAGGTACAATATATCAATGCTTAATAATAATAATAAAGAAAAAAAAAAGAAGCAATTTGCGTAAAAAAAAGCCTATTGAGAATGGAAAAGGACATATTATCTTTGATTAGTTATGGGGATGAATTTTTATCTAATTGTACACATTTCTAACTAGTTGATGGTAAAGCGGGCACTTTTATCATTTGAGTTTTGAGAGCATGTGATTTTTTTCTATGAGGCTGCGTTGTATAATAATGGCATAAATAGCAAAAATTTCAGTTATATAAATTTAAATGCACAATGACTTTTTATATATCAATTTTAACAAACATCTTGAAATAAGTATTTTGGAAACGTTTTCTTGAAAACTCGTAGGGACTGCTTTTTGAATAATATATACGGTGGTATATTATTACTTCATTTTTGGTATTTCCAATCTAATGCCACGGGGAAAAATATTCCTTTAAATATTTCAACTTATCTAAGCTTTGGTGACAACTGCATCCAAATGAAAAAAATTAAATACTAGGGATATTAGTGCAACCTCCCCCCACAAGAAAAAAAAAATAAATGCAAGAAAAAAAATTTAAAAATAAAGTTTATGCTTAAGATAGTTTGTCAATAACTCTGAGTATTGTTTCATGCAAAATAGATATTGGAAAATCATGCTTTATTTTATTCCAGAAATATAAGATACGCGAGAGTGATAATTACGGAAAGAAAGAATAGCGTATAATTAGTAAATTTATATTGTTTAAAAGAGTGTTCTTATTTTTTATTAATCATTTTGCATTTAAACCACATTAGTCACCGATAACATGTTGAAATGTACATTTCATCAAATACTCATTTATTGTTTCAATGAAGTTAAAAAAAAATTCAAAAGAAGTTCCTTGGATAGCAACCTACATATTATTTCCAGACATTTTCTTTGATTTTTTTTATTTCTTGGATTGTATGCAATTATATTTATATATCGGTGCATTTTATAATTTGACTATACAGTTTCTTTTACCGTTTGTCTAAATGAAATGCCTATCCTATAAATTAGTGTTATTATGCAGCTGCCTGGTTTAGTCGTCTCATCGCGGAAAGAAAATGTTTATAGCTATGGGTACAGTGGATAAATGAACGAGATCTTCCTTTTTAATGGCCTTGGATCATCAGCCATTAAAAAAATGAAAAGTTTATATGCAAGTCCAACAATTTTACTAATTACCAACATAATTTTTTCGAATGATAAATAGGGAGGAGGGGGGGGGGGAGTTTTTGGTAGATTTTAACATTCATTAAAAAATATAAACTAACTAGTTTAGGAGAATGCGGCATCCCGAAAAACCTTCTCATGATCTAATGTTTTGTTTAACCACTTATCGGTGTCGCCCGAATCCCGTTCGTTCAACCCAAACTTTCAATATTTTACGCCAATTATGTTTTTTTTTTATTATCATTAAATTGTAAAATATTTCAAGAACTTTTGAACACTCTATATATCTTGTAACCCCTATATCATGAAAACTGTTGTCATTAGATATATTTTACAAGCATATTGCGTTATTAATTGAAATATTTACAGTATCACTTCAGTGTTTCCTCACTGTGGCTACATACTGATATTCACAATGCTGAATACATTGGTCTATATTGTACTACATTAAAAAAAAAAGTGTCCAAAGATCTAGATTAGAATAGCGACAGGATGACGTCACGTTATAAATATAATATGTATATGTATACTATAAATATTTAAAGTAAAGAACAATACAATCAGAACTATTATAATAAATTCATTAATGTTTAAATAATTCAAATAAAAAATTGTTTACCTAAGGAATGTTTATAATTTATTGATTAATACTGTTGTCAGTCATAACAGAATCAAAGGAATCAGAGAAAATTAATTTAAACACTCAAGAAACAATCGCACACACACACACACAAAAAAAAAGAAAATCCGAACAATCCAATCAGATTGAAAGCTAAATAATCCACAGAACATTTTCACAACAAAATCCATCACAAAAATGTCTTTTTTAATCGATAAATGTTCAGGCGGCTAATGCACTCCCGATATAATTTTTTTAATAAATATTATTGCAGCATAAACCTCCGATTAAATCGCGCATCTTATTGCTTTTTTGCTAACTAAATTTTTTCCTCACTTAAGCCTCACATGAAATTAAACTTCAATATAAAAGGTAAAAACTGCGTTGTAAACTCAATTGGGGGAAAAAAAAAGAATAAATAAAATGAAGTCGAAGTGCAAGTTAAAGGGCAGTGAAGCAGTGAGATATGATCTCATGGTAGCTATTTGCTGCGTCACCAGATGGCACTATTGGTAAGAAACTAAAGCTATTCTGAATTTGGTGGAGGGGTAGGAATTAAATCTGTTAACGGAAGAACAAACTACAAAAACGCAGCAGAAATTAAAATTTCCGACTAACAAATAAACCAACCGTATAGAGAGACGGTGAGACATCAGTTTCTGGATGGAGGAGTGTGGGGGCTATTTAGGATATCATGCGAGTAAAATTAATTGATACAACTTTAAAACAGTTGATTCTGGCAAAGAAAAAGCAGCAACACTAGCTCTAGCAAAGACTAAACTGATTATTTTTACGCCGTTATTATGGCTGGTTGAGAAAAAAGAATGAATAAAAAAATAAAGGAAGAGAGTGTGATAAAAAAAGGGGAAAATAAAATATAAAAATTATGAGAGTGCAGAGAGATTCCTGTTTTATAGCAGCTGTTGTTGGGATCTTTTCCCGACTGTTGGGTTGCGACATTGTCAATAAAGCACAACGCATTTCACACTAATCTATTTTAACTGGCAACGGTATGGAACAAAAAAAAGACATATTTTTGGTGGGGGATATCAAACATAGACGCACATAATAATCATATTTAGAACATATAACTATATTTAATCAAATTATCAAAAGCAAAACGGTTCTTGGTAGACTCATTCACATGATGGTTTAAAACAAATGACGGGGAATAGCTCAGCCACAGACGGACTCTTTCTTGCTTAAAATTCTGGAAGAAATACAAGCCCAATGCAAAATTTTCATCGGCAGAAATTCGAATGTTTTCTTCATAAAATATACTTTTAGGATTGCTGATAGATTTGATTGGGGCACAATTAAATCCATCTGAAAAAAAATGAATAGTAATAAAAATATCAAAGTTCCGCCTGAGAGATACGATCCCATGATCTTCTGCATGAATTACGATCAGTGCACTATGGACACTCAACTATATATGTTGATATTAATGTTATGTTTTGAAATCGGAAAAAAAAGAACGAACTCATTTAATTAATATAATAAAAGACCTTTTCGTGTATGGCAATGGGAATTCAGCTAAATGTAAAATAAATAAATAATCCAGTCTGTAACTTATATAGTTTCCGTGTATGAGTCTGTGACGGACGGACGGGCAGACAGTGAAAAGACCGAAACACTAAAAAAAGCTGTGAATACATGTTTTTAATGTATTTCAAAAGCATCGAACCACCAATGACCAATTTTTAAAACTACAGCTTAGTTTATGGTTCAAACAAATTACACAATATGTCACACGTACATCAATTACTTGGTATGTTTATTAAATTTTAAAATGTTATGTAACATACGTTCCATTTATTTTATTAATTAAAATTTCTGGTTAAAAATATCTTTATTTGATCTTTCCTTTGATAAAAGCTATTAGTATGGAATGTGTTAGAATGTCTTAATTAGCTTTATTTAAAAAACAATTTTATTCATAAAAAAAAGACGGAACATTTACAAGCTTCACTGAAATCCTTTATAAAATGTTACATACACCGGACTACTCTCGAAAATCTCAGTTGTTATAATGCATATAAATAAATTTCCAATGGGAAATTTTATTATATATTTTAGTTATAAATGTAAACTAATATAAATGAGTAGTTAATAATTTTTAATTTTGTGTAAAACAAATCTGTATTTTACACCTTTTTTTTTTTTTTTTTACGATTTATGAGTAGAATATGGATTAAAATTTAGAAGTCGTTTTCTTGATTCCTTCTTCAGTGTTTGTTTCCAATGACATAAAAATATTTTTATTTTAATTAGTAGAATGTAAAAGAAAATAAAGAACTCATTTTTATGTATTTTTTGTTTACAATTTTTAAAGATTTTCAAATGTGCCTTACGGAAGACTGTGCATGGATTTGTTAAATCTAATATAGCATTTAACATTTTGTTTTTTTTTACTAATATCGTGAAACCTAACGCATCTTCATAAACATTTTTTTTCTAACAAAAAACCCGAATGTTAATTCCATGTGCACATTTATCACATATATAATAAAGAGCAAATACAATAAAAATTAAATCTCTAGTTTAAATACAAAAAAAGAACGCCTTAGCATTTTTTAAACATGAAACTGAGGAAAATATGAGGGTGGAGAATAATCTTTTAAAGTTTTAATTTGTGTGAGTAATTGTGCTGAGTGCATTAACAAATTTTACAATATATCACAATATAATAACTGTACATGTAAAAACAAGGTGCCAAAATATTCACAAATAAATAGACTTTTATTTAAAATTAAAATTGGACAAATATATTTTTTGAACAGTTTTAAAGTAAATCGTCCCCTTAACAAAATGGTGCTATGCACCAAAATCCCTCGAGTTATGGGTTTAGCGAACTTTCCAATGAAGTATTCTTTTACCGCTGTTTTTATCCTTCATTTACTCTGAATCTCAAAATTAGATGAAATATGCATTTTTTTAAAAAAATTCACATGTATCCTGAATTGTTTTTTTAGTTAACTAAAATGTATATTTTTGTTTATTTACATGAAAAGGAAATACTCTAGATATAGAAAAGGTTGATTCTCAAACATACTCGGTTTTTGTGAGCCTTTTTTACATAATAATGTATAGTTTGAATTTATTTTTTTTTAAAAAATGGAATTTAATTGTATGGGGTTGCTTAAACACGGACTTTAACTGATTAAAACGCTATTTGGTTAAGTGCGTATGAACAAATCTCATACATTCAGAGAAAAAAAAAATTCTCGTTACAACACTATCATAATCAACACACCTCAGTTGTCTTTCTTGAAAGTATATGAATATGTTATTACTGCAAAACATGAAACATACTACATATATTATTAAAAGGGATACAAGAAAATATATTTGTTTAATTACGAATGAGTCTATAATGAAACACATGCTTGTGCAAGGGGTCTCAGATTTGTGATAATTACAAAATGCATCTATATTATTTTTTAAATTTACAAAAACTTTTCATTTTTAAACAAATACGTGACAATTTAAATTTCGACATTGGCAGATAAGGTACAAAAAATTTGAAACGTTCAAATTCAACGATTAAAATATCGATAGCACATGGATAAACCGAATAAAACTTTAAAAAACATTTTTTAAATAATACATTAGAAGAAATACACAGAATACAGAAATTATGTTTCGTTTTTCTTCATTATAGGTCTTATGTAAAGAAAGACGAAGAATAATCCGGTAAATGTAAAAAACTCAAAAGAAGAAGAAGAAAAAAAAAAACTCGGATAATAATTAAAAATATGATCTTATAAATTTACAATTACAGAATTTTACATACTTCACTTGAATAAAAAATAATATATCCGATAAAAAAATCTTATCATAAATCAATGTATAAATTGATAATATCGGGCGCCTAAAATTTAAAAATTTAACACCACGTTTGACGCCTTACTTAATTGGAATTTAAAGACGGAACAAACTTAAGTTTAATAATGAAAATCAGTAACTGCATTAATCTTTTCAAGTTTTGCAATGTATAAAAGTTATTAACAAACCTTTCGTTCGTGTTTAAAATTCCTTTATATCAAGCAGAAGATATGGAAGGATTACAGAGAAGCTTCGGGCAATTGTATAACAAAGCTAATTTGAAGAAGCAATTCGTTCTTCTTAAATTTATGATTTCGCTTTCAAAGTTTAATTGTTTGAGCCCTTTCAGAAAATGAAGATCTTGAATCATAATGCGTTTAAACCTAAAAATCTTCATTTTTTGAAAATTAATTTTTATGTTTCGCGTAGGAGAAATTTCTATGGGCATTTTCTTTATAATAATTTATTCCTGGAGCGAAAGTGTTCCGATGTAATTCACTTTTAAAGTTAACATGCGCATAAAACATACGCCCAGTTTCTTTTCTAATTATTTTATACAATGCGTCAAACTTTTGTAAAATAATGACAGTCTTTTTTTTTTCTTTTTTTTTAAGAGCAAAGTATTGTGGGATGACTTTTATAATGGTACAGTATCATTATAACGAGCTTTAGGGCGAGAATTCTCTTTTTCGTGTTTTGAGTTTAGAGATAAAAATTTAGATCTGTTGCCGTGATTTTTGGAGCTTTACATAGAAATTGAATTCAAAATGTATTAAGTTGTTATAAATAGAGTCTTAAAACTCTAAATAATAAAAATTTCGTTAGAAGTAATTTTATGGCACATAATTGAAATATTGTTAAATTATAAACCAGATGTGATGTTTCAAGGCAATTTAAATTTTGTTTACATACCATTATTTTGGAAATTTTATTGGTTAATGGAAACTTTTCAACATTTGATGATCACAAAAATTTTAAGAGCATTCTTTCATGCATATCTAAACCGTAAAAAGTTAAAGTAATCTATTTAAAATGTTAGCTGTCATATAACATTCATTACATACAAATTATGCAAAATGACGTAAAATTAAGAAAAATACAAAAATAATTTATTACAATTGGTAATAAACAATACACATTTAAAAAGCTTTAAAACTTAAAAAAAAATATTTTTATGATCTGTTAATATTTGACTGCATTTTTTAATAAAAATTAATTTGCCTTTCGAGGCATTAAAAGTTTACCATTCTATTATATTAAAAGTATTCTACTCTGTATAAACCTGCCATTAATTTTTAATTCATATTTTCTTATTGAGAGAGAAGGGGTGGAGAAGAGTGTGAGGATGTATAAAGTGGCAATTTTGCGTTCTTTAGCAATTTAACAAATATCCTAAATATCCTAGAAAGTGTCTATTTTTAATGCATTTTCTGTTAAGAAAAAATAAGGAACATGAGAGATAAATATTCGATTGTTGTACTAGTTATTAAAATTAGTACGAATAAAATAACATTTTAAACAACAACACTTTTATGCATGTAAAATTTAAATGTCTCAAAAACGTCAGGGACATTTAAGATTGACACTAATTAGTCTCAATAATGTTGTTCTTACTGATGAAATATAGTTTTACATATAACATTGTCTCCATATCCATAATAATCATTATACTCGCAGCATAATATCAGATCCTGTAAACATAACATAAAAGCGCTTCTATTATTTAAGATTTTTACAGTGCACTCGCACGTTTTTACTGCTGAGCGTAAAAAAATTTTGTTGTTATATTTTAATTTCGAAATCTCAATATTTATAAATAGATTTACTGATATGTATTAGCGAAAACGCCATAATCTCCCTCTTTAGCTTTCGTTTCGCGTATTTTTTTTAATTTTATAATTATTTTTTATCTTTTTTTTATTCCATTTAAAATTAATGTAGAACATTTTTTTCGGTTATAGGGATGTAACTTTTTGCCGAATTTAATGTTGGCGAGAAATGTTGTTGTAAACCGGAATGATTAGACTAAAACTACAGTTTGATGTAAGAATTAGTGTATTTTGTCAAATATATATTCCCTTATTAGCAGATATTAATTGATATTTTGTGTAAAAAATATTGCTGTATAGAAATTTGTATATAGAATTAGCTGATTAACTCGGTGACTTGCAATAAGCAGTTCACTACACTGCTTAAAAAATTAGGGGAACAAATAAAAAAAAAAAATTGAAAAGAACAGTGCTAGAGAGCCATACATGGGCATAAATTAAGAGCAACGTGTGTATCCATGCGCAATACCGAAAAAGAGACGCAAAAATTTTGCAGGAGAGAGTTAATTCTTTGAAACGATGGGTAAAACGTAAAAAGATGGTTTAATGCAACAATTTGGTTTATGCAAATGACAAAACGTCCTATTTAGAAAAGATGCTAATTAGGCGATATGGTGTGTAGTCACTTCGAATACATAAAACTGTCGCATACCTGTTTTACAGGGATTTGATGACATTATCGAGAAGTTTTCTAAGGTCCCTGAAAATAAAAGGCGGCCTCAGTTTTGCTTCAATGCGTCATCCGAGTGTATCCCATACATGCTCGATTGGATTCATGTCAGAAGAGCATGCTGACTATTCCACATGATATATTGTTTAAAATTTAAAAATGTTCTCGACGAGACGAGCTGTATATGGCCTAGCATTATTATGTATGGGAAAAAGAAATCAACAATCGTTGCAACATGAAATACGACATGAGGTCTCAGTATATCGTCTGTATAACTTTGAACCATCAAAATGTCTTTCCGAATTATATTCAGGCCCGTACGTTCATCTATACTGATTACATCTTATAGTAACAATCCATTTCGTCTTTGATGTGACGATGGATTTCACAAACGAATGAGGGATTTCACAAACGAATGAGGGATTTCACGAACGAATGAGGAATTATTTTGGAATTTTTCTTTATGACAAAGCACACTGAATGTCACATCCAGACTGTATCAGGACTCAACTGTAAATAAAAGTTGATTCCAACAACGTCGCCTACAAAACAGATGTTCAGTTGCTTGAAGTCGACAGAATACAGACTATTCGCTTACGTGCATAAAACCACTCTGATGAAACCCATTCTTGGACTACTTGGCTGGGCACCCTTCATCTTATGACCAAGATCAACTGTGCTTGCAATGTCTGAGTACCAATGCCTAATCCGTCTGAACGAGCTGTTAACAGGATATATTGGTTACCAGTTTCTGTGGTAGAACATGGTCGACCTTGTACTGGTCGATGTTCATAATTCAATGTGTCTTGGGATCGATTCCACATCTTTGCATTGACACTTCTTGCGACTTCAACGGCGCCTGCTACACTTCGTTGTTTCCCCAGATTCAACTGCCCCAGTAACCCCAGATTGAACTGCCCCATGGCAAGTCATGGATTCCAGTAGATCACATTGTTGTGACATTTCTAAGTCACCTTTTCTCAAAACACAAGTTGAGCAATTGAATTTTACAGGATTTCTAGTTTTTGACGTGATAAACTTGAATTTTCATGTGAAATTTACTTCATCTTTCTCATACTACGCTTTACATTATGATTGCTATACGTCACTTATCGGTGTAAATATTTGCGTGATTTATTTAAAACCATGTGCTCTTCTAATTGTTTTGAGCTGTGTATATTTGGCGCCTTGACGTTAAATTATGTCTGTCGTCTTGATAACCGAAATTTTTTTGTTCGTCTATTTATATTGCCAACCTAGTTTTATTAGTCTGTAGTTTGCTGACTAATATTTTATAAATACCTTCTGACGAATTAGTAACCTATTTAGATAGCTCTTTACACCAACGTACTCATGTACTTAGACAAGAAAACAATAATCAGCTAAAGCACAAAATCACTTTCAGGATTATGATTTAAACTTCAATAGAAATGTTATAAAAAATTACGTTTTAATTCACGGTTTAATATTTAAGACTTGTATATCTTATGAACCGATATGAATAATTCAAATAAATAAGAAATTTCCAAGACATCAGTAAGGGCGAAAGTAATAACTGATTTCGTTATTATGAAGGCACTTTCCATTTAAGAATACATTTGTATCTATTTCGACTACTATTCGAACGTTTTCAAGCTAATGAGATCTAATAAAAATGATTTCGCAAACACCAAAACGACATAATTGAAATAACATTTTAAAAAAATCCTAGGTTTAACAAGGTCAAATACTTTGTTTAAACAAAGATAGTTTTTGTTTGTAATATAAACAAATCCTAATCAACTGTAAATGGTTGTGAGCAACATTGTTATAGCAGTCTTTTTCGCTAAAAGTACCCTTAAAAGTATGCCTGCTACTTTATTGACCTTTATAAAAAAAGCATCCAATAACATTTCCTTACAGCATTTTTTATGTTTGGATTTCTTTGTGTCAGCTCAACATTAGATTTTTTAAAAGTGATCTCGCGGGTAGTTTGCGTTCCACCCACACAATTTGCCATTGGTGGAGATATCACGATGAGACTAGAGGCGGGTTATCTATGTGTTTTGTGTGCTGGTCTATTTGGTTGCCAGAAGCCTGGCTTTTGCAAACTCGCCAAACAAAGGATTTAGTTTGAAAAGAGCTGCCCGCAGCCAAGCAGAACCCACCTCTAGTCTTGGGTTTCCCCACATAATTGTCAATAATTATCGAAGAACTAAAAAGACGGAATCTTTCCTTCTTTTCCTCAAGTCAAAGGAAAAGAAGAGAGAAAGAGAGGGAAAGAGAGAGAGAGAGAGGACTAAACCAGCAGCAGAGGCCTCAGTGGACAAAGTGCGAAAACTTTTAGAAACAGCGACTAATTAAAAAAAAGGTGGGGCGTAAGGAGCAGGAGATCGCTTTGTTTTTTTCATTAGAAAAAACTGGCTGTCACTTAATTATTTAGGACGTAAAGTGCGTTATTTATGCGTGGCCCCTGTAGGCTGGAGACTGAGGGAGAATAGTCTGATTACTGAAGCATTAAGAAACGCTCTCTCTCTCACTCACTCTTTTCTTTCCACCCAACCCCTTTTATCCCCGCTTCTTTTTATCCCTCCCCTTTTTTAACCCTCCCCAGCGTAACTATGCACGGCATTCCCCCCCCCCTGCCCCCCTATAAGCTATGTGTATGTGTGTTTGTCTTTTCTCTCTATCTCCAGAGAGAGAAAGAGAGAGACAAGCAGGGCAACCCTTTTCTCTACAATAATTGATCGCAGCCTTAATTACCAGTTTCATTATCAAGGATCGAAGAACTGGGAGCGTGCCCTGAGGAAGCAGCGCCCCGGAGCGACGTGCGCCTGCCACCCCCAATGCAAATGGTCTTAGATAACAAGGACAGGGCTTCTCCACAATTTCCATATTAATACCAATAAGAAATACACTCACACCCTGCTGCCTTCTTACCTACCCACACAACGTATTTCTTTTTAAGTGAAGAAACTTCCTGTGAAGTACCCCACAAAAACTCCTATTCAATACTAAAACTAGGAGCACCAGTCTCAAATGCACTTCGACGAGATAGAGTTGGAAACTCCTTCAAAAGCGAACTTTTTACGAGAATATTTTAACATTGTAACTTTTTACTGCATTTAGTGCCCTGAGTCAGAGATCGATTCAATGTGAATAACAAATAACACTTCAAAAATACGAAATTACCCACTGTATCGAAAGAGCCGATAATAAACAGACTGTCTGATAATGCTCCGATATAATTCCGAAACAATCAAGCATAAATTAATGATGTGGAAACACATTTAAGTTACTGATGATGTAAAATATACGAAGTTTTCTTCAACTAAAGTCACGCTACATGCCTGCTACACATCGCATTCTCGTTATCAGATTTTCAATGGTATTTAATACATATTGTTAAACGTCGATGCATTTTGAGAGTAAATTTTAAATCGTGAAATGAAGATTAATAAAGTCTTCAGAATTAAATATTGCATGAAAATATACACTATTTTCTACAATTCGTTATTTTTTGTTCATACGAAGCGAAAATTATATTCCAGACAGATGTTAGCACATTTCCGAATTTACTTGAAAATTTTTTAATAAAATGATAGGAAAGATACGGAACTTTATCTTTTTTCTCAATAAATAATGACATGAAGAGAAAACTAAAATTTTAAATCCTTTATTAAGAATATGGAAAGCAGAAAGGTATATAAATGTATCGGTATTTCCTTGCTTTTAAACATATATCGTTTTATTATCGTGAACTTTCTTTTAGAATTTTTTGTTTAAATTATCCATTACTGGCGAACAAAAAATCAGTCATTAAGATCGCATATCTAATAAGATATTTTATTCAATGAAAATGTTTGTGCATTTGAGTTTCGATACAGCAAAATCGAATACAGTAAAATATCCATTACAATTGAACTTTTTGCAAAATCTACATTTAAGAAATACGTAACAAAATTAAATTAACGGAATAAAACACGTGCAAACATGACGAAAACTATTTAATTAATCGCCTTAAAGGATTTTACATATTTTACATATTAAGTTAGAGAAATGCTATATCGAAATGCATGCAAAACGAAAAAAATTAGAAACTGTTCATCTTTATAACGAAAATTTTTTATCGCAAACATACATATACAGTCCTATGCAGTTTGTTCTAAGATTCATCTGTGTATGTATATGCGTTATGAGTGTATCTATAAAATCCATTATCCTTACTTATTACTGCTACTTCCGGTTTCAGTTTTGCAAAAATAATTAATTTATGTCAAATAACTGTCATTATGATATTTTATTTTTCCAAAAAAAGTAACAAAACATCCCACTCAAATTAAATAATTAACATAAAGTTGAAATTTTTTAACAGCCTTTTTAACGCAAAGAGAACAATTCTTGCTTAAAACATACTTTTGTTCGGTAAAAGGATTAAGATTCACAATGAGGAAAACTACAAAATTCAAAATAAAATCCCATTTAAGCTCTTTCAAATTGGCATAAGATTAAAAAATAAATAGTTTGAGTGTTTAAACATATAAATATACTTGCTGTTTGTGTAACAAAAATATTTAATCCTTTGCATTCTGCTTAGTTCATTATCTTAAAAAAATATTTATAACAAAAAAAAAAAAAAAAAAAAAAAAAAAAAAAAAAAAAAAAAAAAGAAACTTCATTTGTTCTATTTATTTTATAATGTAATGTAATAATAACGAAGGGAATAACATTTTATTTCATATAGAGTTGCACTAATGACAATCGCTTTATAGAAAAAAAGAAAAGTGGTGTAACTGTTAAAAAAAAAAAAAAAAAAAAAAAAAAAAAAAGATTGGTAGCCGCCCCCCCCCCCCCCCCCCCCCCAAAAAAAAAAAAAAAATATTTTATTTATTTATTTCATTTTTTCTTGAAAGTATTGCAAACTCAAACCCGCAACTTTTTACCGCAATCACAAAATTATTTCCATTTTTTTACTTGAGCTTTATCATGGACCTCTTTTTTTTTCGTAAAGTAATTAATATTACGAAAATATATCTTCAGGCTATTTTGAAAACCAAAAGCACTATTTTCGACCATATGCACAAAATGGTCTTAATGTTTTTTTTTTTTTTTTTTTTTTTTTTTTTTTTTTTTTTTTTTTTAGGCCTATATTTTGGAAAATTTTCCTCATTAATTAATTTAACTCTTTGCAATAATATCACCTTTCAGACCAAAATCGAATATATTTATAACAAATAAGACTTTAAATAATTTCCACATTAATCATCTGCATCACAGTTTCACGTATAATATTTAAAATAAAAAAAAAGGAACATTTTGCATTTTTTTTTAGAAAATTACATTATTTTGTAGAAAAAAAGTAAAAAATTGTTAATATTAGCAGATATTTTACGAAAATATAATGTACCGTAAAAATTTACAGTTACCCATGGTTTTCAAAGTCTTTCTTTTATCTTCAGATTTCCCAAAAAATTAAATCGGAAGCCAACATTATTCCAGAATAACATTTCATTTTTTTAATAAAAAACATTCTTTCTCATCGCAAATTATAGAAAAGTTAAAAAATAATTTATTCGGAAATGTAGGATGGTTCTATGTAATTTTTTTAATTTGCAAAAAAGCTGTAAATATAAAACAAAAGAAAATTTCTGTAAAATGCATAGATTACACATTTTTTAAAATATATAAGAGAACGGAGCTGAATTGGAAATAAAAAGAAAAACATATCCATTATTACAAATGTTAGAGGGATAGTTGGGGACATCTATAAGATCCAAACGTCCAAAAATTGATTTTTAAATATATTGATGCAGTTTTACATTGTCTGTCACAATAATTATCATTGATAATTCATTTTATACACAACTCAGAAGAAGTAATTTATAGATGAGCCTGGGCGAGATTACTGCAAAGGCCAACCAGGCCATGGCCTTGGACCCAATTCTAAAGAGGGCCCAAATTTGATAAACTAATTTAGAAAATATTTATTAAAATTGCAGTTTCCTGTCAGTACTTTCTCAAAAATCAAAAACAATTTTGATTAACCGGTAACCATATGATAATCTAATGCCTCTCGAATACTCCCAACCTCCCTCTCCCCCCCCCCCCAAAAAAAAAAGAAAAATCTAGCTACTACTTTGGTGCGAATGGGGCCCTGAAAAAGCGTTGGGCCTTGGGCCCCCTTACAACCTTGTGGCATCTAAATTTTACTATAACAATACTGATTTCATATCTTGACAATCCAACTTTATACGTAAGCCTAACATTACAACTGAAATTTAAATAATAGGTCAAGTACCACGCAATATTCCCAAAACTTTGATCTGATTCTTTTTAACTTAAAAAAAAAAGCATACTGTCGTTTCTTCAGACCTATATAATCGACACAAAATCCGTACCACAGTATTTTTTCAATTTAATCAAAATGCCAGGTTTTTCATAAATGGTGTATTTATTTGAAATTTTATATTATTACTGATGTTTGAATTTTGAATAAATTGAATTTATTTTACAAATTGAACTAAAATATTTTACTTTATCATTAGACAAATTGGGGAAAGAATATACTTAAGCCTCTAAATTGAAAAAGAAACGATTTCTGAAAAGTTTCTTTTCTACATATTTTTAGAATGTTTCTTACTTCTTGAAATATGTTGATTCAAAATGTGTTGGTTTCACGTTCACATCGTTTTAAAGAGACAACTCCGCGTTTAGTCAATATGAAAGAAAAAAAAAAAAAAAAAAAAAAAAAACACTGAAAACATCGCTAACTGCTGAATATAACAAAATTTGTAACAACCCATTAAAAAGAAATTTTATCTTATAAATACTAATTTCCTAAAAGCAACAGTACATTATCCATAAAATGTAATTGTGATTATCTAGAGTTAAAAAAAGAAGCTCCGTAATATAGGTGTGTGTAAGAGTATATGTTTGCTCGCATATGCATATATTTGTACATAAAGTTCATTTCCCTACTTCTCCAATAAAAAACCTAATTAATTACTTGATTATTTTCACTATTAGGGATGGATACATTGCATGATTTCCTCATCATGATTATATTTCATTCAAGTCATCATTTTATCAAAAGAAATCCCAAATGGATGCAAATATTTGATTAATCTCATCTCGCTTTTTTCGCCTTACTTTGTCCAATATTTTATTTTCAAAGTTTATGCTCATTTGAGCCATTTTTATTAATCATCTATTTTTCACAAAATAATATTAATTAGAAAATAATATACTGCTTCTATCCTTAAACAGTTCTATTTTTTGTTTCACGAAGAAATCATCTTTATCAACGCTATTACTTTTCTTCTCGCTGCTATTAGCTGTATAAAATGTTCACTCCCAAAATATTTCTCAACTCTCTGATATTCAGCTGGTGTGTGTGTTTTACTTAAATGTATTTTAGAAAATCTAGATGTGTTGTTTCTTTTTATGCTTTTCTATGTTATGAGATACAGCGCATATTTAACGGAAGTTTTACTAATCTTACATTTTAAAGGAAAATACAAAAATGTATTTTTTGGATCGAAGATATAAAACCGATAATTAACGCAAAAATCTAGTGATATATAAATTTAATGTACAATTAAAATTAAATTAGGTAAAAAGTAAAGGCACTTAATGTGCAAGCAATAGATTAAAAAGAATAAAAATTTTATAATGAAATTTAATCTTTTTAATTTTACGGATGAAGATTAAATGCTTTTCGAGTTATTTCACTTAAACATAAAATTATTTGCACAAAGTACGGTTTTCGTTCATTAAAAAATACGCATTAGATTTCATCGTATAACATCAATTTGATCGCCTATTATTACACAGTCAGAGAGATTGATAATTTCATCTGCTCAAGGTACATTTTCATTTTGTCTTTATTTTAACTAAACTTCTTTTTAGTGTAACAACTTACTGAAATTAACTTTTTGAAATGAATGTGTTTTTATTTCACAAATGAAATATTTAAACAATTGAGTATTTTCACCAAACTTTTATCTATTTTCTAAGAGCTTACATTAATTTTCAACGGTGATAAAACGTAATAATCCATGTAACCATGCAAACCGTGAAATCTCTGCATAGCGTTGCAATAGTAAACGGTTTTCGTGATAAATAATACAATTTTTCAGCGTAATGAAGTGCACTTTTATATTTTTAAATATTGTTGCAAACTTTAAAAAATGTATGTTCTTTACATCACAGAAAAGAAAATTTTTGAAAATTAAATTTGCATGGCGCCTTATATTATTTTTTTATAAAATAAATATTTATGTTTTATCTAATTGATTATTTATAATTATAATATTAAAATTTGAACAAATTAAATAACGAATTACGCCTTACCTTAGTAGCAAATTCAAATAGGCGTAATCTTGAAGCTGATTTCAATTCATAGGTTTTAACGACTGTAAAAATTTTATTATAATATTTATAGTTATATAGGAATAATGCGCATACATTAATACCAGATAAGAAATGCTTGCAATACGATGTCAATAGTTCGAATCCATAAGCACTTTATTAAAATATATTGCCAATAAGTGAATAAGTGATTAATATTTGCATTTTACTGAATAAATTTAAAATGTTTTGTCAATATTTTACTACTATCCAATGAATATTACTTAAAAAAACAATTTTCAAAACTATAAGTTCTTTAACACTTGACCAATATAATTTAAATTTAAAAAAAAAACAATACACCAACACTTTTTGCTAAAAGGGTATAGTAGTTTTTAGGTTATAATATTTTTTTGTTCTTTGTATCGCGAATAATTTTATATTTTAGATAAATGTTTTTTTAATTTAAAATAGTTGCGAATAAATGTCCATTGACAAAGGGAATTATAGGTTCTATTTTATTTAAAGTTTTAGTACTCCTTTAAATTCTTTAAATTAAAGAATGAGATACATCGTGTCAAACGAATAATATTTGCAACAAAACTTACAAAAAATAAACTTTTTTATAGTACAAAACAATAAGTTCAATCTAGTTGTTGTTTATGGCAGCCAGAACAGATTTTGGGGATGAATTACCACGTTGCTAAGGAAACGCAGCTCAATAAATGATGTAGTAAAACTTAAAAATCGATTTAAAAAATCCGATTTGTCTCACCTCCTTCGTTTATTCACGTCATCCCCCCCCCCCCCCATCCTCAGACACACACACCTCTTCACACACAGAACTATCTAAGTGATTTATTCAATAAAAACACGACATACGGAATCATGTAAATATTTTTGATGAAATGATTTTTTCTTTTGAGTAGGCTCCCAAAAAATACTGATTTTTATTTTTATTTTCTAACACCCTTATACGTATATACAGGATGAGTCTAGATTGTTTTACAAAACCAAAGGGGTTACAGCAGACATCAAAAAGAAGAAAAATTGCCATAGTATATGGGTCCGTAATTTAGGTACATTTTTCATTTTATTGACTAGATGAACTTTGAATTTTTTATGTAATCATATCTTAAATTGTAGCTTCATCGAAGCTCTATTAAAATGGTAAAAGGTCGATATTATATTCTAAAGGAACTTTTTTTTTCTTTTTTTTTCTTTTTTTTTTAACTATTTGGAAAATAATTGTTGTGCCTCGGTAGAGAACTGGAGATCTAAAGTATATCTGAATCTTTTTATTGGTTGAATTTCGTAACTTTTTTATTCGTTTTCCGATTGGTCCATGCTTAATGTCCAAAAATGGAATACTTCTGTTACACGATGACAAAAAAAGTAATTAAAATTTAAAAAATAATAATAATTTCAAAACAAATTGTGAAAAAGTTTTCAACTGAATTTCATTTAAAAGTGCATCTTTTTTTTCTCTACGCAACAGCGTAAATATTTAAAATGTACGAAGCTTAGAAGATTAAAAATTTGTAGTTCAAAAAATTGTAAAACTGAAATTCATTTAAAATTTTTTTATGATGGGTGAAGGAATATTAACGTTTAATTCATGTCGTACGTAATATACATTCAAAAGTCAGTCTGATTAACTCCATCAAATAAAAATGCACATTTTAAACACTTAAAGCTGTATAGCTATAAACTACTGTTTTTTTAACCATTGGTCTAGAATATTAGTCTTCAATGCATGGCGTACGTAATACATGACTCATTACGATCATCATAAAAATGATGTTTATTATTATTATTAACTTAAATATAGAATTTATTTATAAGTCTAAAATTTTAGTCTTTTAAAATGTCATTTTCCAAATAGTCGTTGTAATTCGTTAAATTACAATTTTGTTATTTACTATTATTATTACTTTTGTTTTAAGGTTTAAATTTTAATATTCATATTTTTTACAAAAACTTTCCGAAAGTTTAAGTGGACAGTTTACTTTTTCAACAATTTTGTTTACTTTAAAGTGTATCCTTTTTCGACCCGATTTTTTTTTTTTTTTTTTTCAATTTTTAGAAAAAAATTACTTTTACGTTAATAACATTAATGTTAGCTATTCAAATAGATTAATTAAAGTTTAACGAATATTTTTTTGTCTGAAACTCAACAAATGTTGTTGTTTTGCGTACCAGTGTTGCCAGTGGGCTACTATTTTAAAATTCAGATTTCTTGATTCGCACCACTTTTTTGAAACGGCAAAGTTCCGTTTGCTTTTATTTTTATAAATATATTATTAAATAAGGCACATTTCACTATTTCAAAAAAGGGGTGTCGGTCAAGAGTCTGTATTTAAAATAAGTAGCCCATCTGGCAACACTGTTGCGTACTATTGAATTCGTATTCATATGGCAATAGGCTAAGGAAGAGATTTAGGAGATGTTTAGAAAATATTATATTACAAGAAGATTTATCTGATATTACAGCTTTCTAATATTTTTTGCGCTTTATTACACATGATTCTTTAACCCTTTCCGGCGCACTACTCTTTAAAGTTGGAATTTAAAGAAAAAAAAATAGGCAATCTATTTAGGCCTAGGAGAGTACACAGGTATTGTTTTGTAAAGATTGCACTAACCATTTTAATTATACAGCTGTTGCGGAAGTGGTAACCTCCCATAAGTAAAGCATTGATAAGCGCAGTGAGAAGAGCATTGCTGTGAAGCGCGTATTACAGTAAAACATTTTACCTATTATTTAAAAACAGTAGAGTTTGATCTCTGTGGTGCTGCCATCTAGAACTCATAAGAAAGACTTAAAGTAGCCATTAGAGTAGTTTTTGAAATATTCACGGAGTTTTTGTGTCTCTAAACAGGGGGAACTTTAGGTGTTGCCGACCCGGCAACACTGCGCGTTAAGGGGTTAAGGAAAGTAACCTTTGGTTTAAATTTAAAGAGTGAAATGTATGTTTAAAGTAAAAGAATCGCAAACTATGCAAAATGAATCGAGCAAATACTTATTGCCGTTATTATTATTATTACTAAATGACTAAACGTGAATGAAGTCATATTGTAAATTCATAGGCAGATACTAACATTACTACATGTAAACAGCAACAAAAGTATTTGTTAAAACAAAATAATACTCATATAAAGGACCTGTTCTGTTAATAGTAATCAGACCCGAAAGGGATATAATTCAAATTGTAAACTTACTGCATTTCACTGGTTAACTAAATGTACGTTTAAAATAAATAAATAAATATTTAATTAAAATTTTGAAAAAAAAATGATTTATTTAAAATCCCTACTACGTTTATCAATATTGAAATTTTTGCCCACTTTTTTGTTTTAAGATTTTGAAATGTGTAATACACAAGGCTGCGAATGGACTTTGTATACGTCTAATATAACTTTTAATAATGCTTTCATTACTGATATATATATACTGTAAAAAAAATATTAAATTAAATATTAAGATTTTTGATATAAAAGAACCGTGTTTATGCCATATTTTCAATTTATTGTACATAAAAAGAGAATCAGTTAACCGGTTACAAAAACATTTTTTGAATACAATTTACGTATGGTAAATGCGTGAAAAGTTAGTGCTTATTAAAAAGTATTTTTTTTTTTTTTTTGCTGTTTTTAATTAAGTATAATAGACATTATTCAACCATAAATATTATTTTAAATCTCTTTCCATCCAACAAAATCTATTTCTGTAGGTGAGTAAAGAGTCGATTCAATATGTCGACTGAGATTCGGCTCTGCGAAATGAGTTAAAAAAGCTCATGCGTATGAAAATAGAGTAATGCCTGAATTTCGACAGCCTGATGTCGCCACCAGCACCATCTGTTGGTCGAAATTCGAACTATTTTAAGACAGTGCATATCTAAAAATTTACTGATTTTCTGATAACAATGCAGCAAACCGCACATTTTTATCATTTAATTATACATATATATACATATATATATATATAATTATTTTATATGTTAAATTCAATTTATTTTATTCCATGTTTCAATGTGGTAATTTTGTATTAAATTAAATGGATTATATATTGTTTTACAATTAATGGTTATATATATAACCATCACTTGTATTACAATATGTGAACCATTGAATTCAATAGAAAATTACCACATTGGAACATAGAAAAAAAGAATACAAATGGAATTTGCAGAACCAAAGCAGAATCCTCAAGCCCCAAAAATTTTGGAACTACAAATGAAGTGTGTGGTTTCATCTTCGTATTAGTCATGTAAAAGCAAAATAACACGAATGTGAAGCTTCCAACACGCATAAAACCAAAATTAAATGAAGAAAAAATACCAAAAATAAGACAAAATTACTAAATTGGATAGAAAAATAAAAGCGAAATAAATAAATAAATAAAATTAAAAACGGATACCATACATCATGGTTTACCCTAATAAGCTGCAAAACAAAATCATTTAATTTGACTATGCTAACTTAAATTCAATATCTTAATATGTATATAAATTCATGAAATGTTAATATAATGTAATACATATAAAAACTTTACATTTGACAGGAAATATGCATTTTTGTCACACTAAATTCTCCCAAAAGGTGCATTCATCCAATTTATCGATTGTTATATGAATTCTGAAAAAAGTATAGAAATTTTTATTTGTTATTTTTTAAATATCAAAATTTATAGTTAAAAAGATTAATCCTGCTATAAATATTTTCAATTTTTCACGAAATACTCACTTTTTAATATACTTATGTGTATACATGTAGATGTATCCGAATTGTAGTTATTTGAATTATAGTGATTATTGCCTTAACTAAAGAAATGAAATAGAATTTATTTTAAAAGCCATTAAAACTAAATGGTTAAAACTAATAAACATTTTTCACGTTTGAATAGAAGCAGCACTCTTTTTCAGTGGCCCTAGGTAATTCATACATAAAAAAGAAATAGTACTAAATAATTATTGAAATACATTTCGATTCCAACTATCAGTATCGTTTCTCTGCTTAAATGCACGTAGGTGCAGAAAATCAGACAAATGAAACAGATTTTTCCAGTCATTTAACGCAGGAAATCATTCTATGTTGCTAAAATATAAATTAGCTTTGCCTCTAGGCATTAAACAAGCATTCTGTTTTTCAGAAGAATTTTACAGCGAGTGCAGTTTTTTTGTTCTTTTATTACGTCCCCAAGCATTTGATCACAACGAATGAAAATGAGCTGAATTATCTTAAAGATGAATTGTGTAATTAATTTGTTAATAGAAGCGAGTTTTAATTCTTTGAGGCTCACTTGTTAGTCTGTGTGGAGGGCTCTCGATCTTACGGCGAGCATTTATCCGATACGCTTCAATAAGAAATAAATGTTTTTTAGGCTAATTAATTAAATTTTGAAATTAAAAGAAGGGATAAGGTGGCGAAAAAAATAGTTCTTCCTCCCAGTGAGTGACTATCTATCCACTTCCCATTTGTGAGGCTTTTAAGTTTCTCGGTATACACATATATAACTAAATCTTAATTTCTATTAAAAGCAACAAATAAATAAATTCTATCATTCGGAAAAAAGCAACATCTTAATACAGTTAGCCGTGAACTGTGCAATTAATTATATTCTTTGGGTTTAGCAAGGCATCGTTCACGCCAGGAGCGTAGAAACTTTTCTATTCAAACAAATTCATTTTTTCTATCATCTTCAAATAAGACTAATTATCTTGTCATACAAAATATTGTTCTCATTCTTTTTGTGCGAATTCGCCCTGCGTCAATAAAAGGCAGGGTAAACACCATAATTTGGAACGAAAAAAAAAGGGCCCACAAGAAAAAGCTGCGCTTATAGAAATTCAATGGAAACTTTTTTTCGTCCACAGCAAAGTAAATTACCAGAACTTTCGATTGATCTGGATGTATGTGCACATAGAGTGACGGCGGGAATTAAATGCGCTTCTTAATTAACAATAACAGCTAATAAAAAGGGTGCGAATATGTACTTGCAGTCCCCATGACCAATGAGGAGAACAGAAGGAAGCACTATTGAAAACTTTGGACTCCCAGAAAGCACGTCTCCTTTTTAAATGCGAATAGGCTTTTAAATTGAAGAGCGTTCCCAACGGAATTGCCGGATCCCATTACTTCTTCAAATTATTCTCAATCAATTGATAGAATGTCTCTAAATTTTAATTTAAAGTCATCGTTCAAGATTAATTTTCTAATATACATATTTTATTATAGCAAATTGTTATTAATCAATTTTGTTTGTAAAATCAGTATGTTGTTACATTATATTTCTAACAAGGGAAATTGACTACTATAGTTTATACAAGTACTTTAATTAATAAATTATAAATAAGTATGTTAGGATATTTAACTTAGTATATGACTAAATAAATACAAAACAAAGCATTTTGATTTTTTTTTTTTTTTTTTTTTTGCAACAAAGGTCAAATTAGAAAAAAAAATACAGTTTTGTACCCTATTTAAAATCCAACCACAGAAAGGATTTCAATTAGATAAAGATTCCTATCCTATTTTTACCACTCAGTTCTGAGAATGGGGTTAGTTTCTAAATACATGGCAAAATTTTTATTCCAAAGTGACCAAAATGTAGACAATTATTACTTTAAACAGTCTTCTAAAAGCAATCTGACTACATAGGAACTCAAGATAAACTGCATATTACTCAACTTGTCAGTCATAACAAATTCAAAGCTATGGGAAAATGAATATAAAAATCTGTTTAAGAAAAATGTACGCAGTTAGAGATTTACAACCTAAAAAATCATTTAAAAACATTTAAATGCAAACTGAAAATTTGAAAAGAATGCCGTTATTTGGTTAATATAGCTTGCTAATGTCTTCGTGTGTGTAGTGTAGGTTCTTAATTTGACGCTATTCAGAATAGAAAGTTTTCGTACCAGTATGAAAATACTGGCGTACAAGAAATGGTAAGCATATCATAGTTTCAGAAGTCCTTCTCTCTATTATTTTCAAAGCATAGATCAAAAGATCCACATTTCTGATTTCACCAATCGAAAACTGCTGATTACAATTACATAATCTCTAAAGACTCCATCTGTCCTTCTGTCTTGCAAAAATGTGGCATATAAAGCTACCTTTTTTATAAAAGGTAAAGTACTTCTTCTTCCAATGACTAGGAAAATACATTAAAACCTACTTACACAGAGTTGAAAATGACCAGAAAAATTTACGTTTCAGACATCTTACCACGTGCAATATATTGCGATTGAATTGTAATATTTTCTCTGTGATGTCAATATTTTTCTTCTCTTTTCTTGTTTAACACTAGAACCGCCATTAGGGATCATTATGACCCCTGTGAAATTGAAATTAGCTGATTTCAACCAGAAATTTCTTGATAAGTTTTTTTAAATATGTGCAGCAGAAAAATTGGCTAATTAGGTAAGTTAAATAGTTTTAAACAAAAATTCTGGTGTCACGCACTTTCTATAAAACCTGAATAAAATAGCCGGCGGTTCTAGTGTTAAGAAAGGATTCTATTAAATATTAAAGGTTCTGTTTTGACATTCTTTTAGCACTAGAAAAATATAAATTTTCATTGGTATGCTCTTTTTCCCTTCCATCCTACGTCCGATAATCTTTAGAGTACACTTGTGAGCGCAGTTTACAGCGTTTAAGAAAGTCATTGAGACCGATTTCTCGCTTTAAATTTCAGGATGTCTTCGTTATAAAAAATGAATTATACAGAATATTTGATTTGGAAAAATTCATCACATATCAACTGGCCCTAAGCTGAAAAAAATCCTTGATTATTTATTTTCCTATGTACTCTAGTAATTTTCTTAATCTCTTCAGACCTGATGTATACTATAGGATACAAAACTTCACAATTTTTTTCACTTATATAAATAATGTTAAAAAAGAGATATTGGTGTGAATAGAGCCCAACAGATAGCTGAACTAAACAAAATAGCAATTTGTTTCTTATAGCTCTTTTTTAACGAGCACCGTATTATATAAAAATGATTTTCAGCAGAAATGTGCGAAAAGTACAAAAAAGAAAACAGAAAAAGTTTTATTGTTCGTTAAGATGCCATTGTAGAATCCACTAGTAATATAAAATTATTACATATACATTTATTTTATGTTTCTAAATACTTTTGCAATGCAAAAATGTAAAATAAAATAAAATAAATCCTAAGAAATATTCAAAAATGTAATTTTGAATCTCCATGTATGATCTAATTATGCGTACAAAAAATAAATTTTAATTTTTTTCGCTGGTGAATCTATCTTATTTATCAATTTGTTAATATAAATTTATAACTGAAATAAAAAAAAATACATAAATAACCCTCAGTTCTGACGAGGTTAAAGGTAGAATTCCAGTAAGGCAGTCTAGTAGGAACTAGAGTTAGTTGAGTTTTTACAAAATGGGAAAACTTTTCTCTCCCATCCCCCAATTTCTGGTTCCATACATGATTTTCCAAGGTTGATAATTTATGTTAATTTTATGTCTAAAAAACGTGAAATTAGTTTAGATTTATGATTTGAAATCCCGAGAAATGTTACAATTTTTGCAAATTGATATTTTCTTTCTTTTTTTTTTTTTCTTTTTCATCTTTTTTTTTTTTTTTTTACATTTATTGTAATTTTTGTATTTCTTTAAAAACATATTAATATATTTCTATGTTTAAATACTCGTGCAATTTATCTAAATTTAGGATTTACTTAATAGTTGGGTTTACAATTCTGCTTTCGACAGGGATTTTGGTGGTTTTTGTCAGGAATTCTGCCGGTTTTGGGCATTTTCGCAACTTTCACTATAGGGGAAGATGGGGATACTTGAGCCATTTTTTGAATTTTATTTTTTTTAAATTTTTTATATTTTTTTAGAATAAAATAAAATATTGAAAATGAAAATTTGATATTTTTCCTTCAACTAAAAACCACTTTCAATAAATTTTGAACTATTTTTCTATGCATAATAAATGTTTATTTTTTGTTTTACATCATGGCTCAAGTATCCCCATGGCGGGGATACTTGAGCCATAGTGAAGGGATACTTGAGCCACTACGGAAAAATACCTACAAAAGTAATTTTTTTCGCTTTATTTTTGCACAAATATTTTACAGAATGATAAATTATGAAACGTAAAGTGTTTCAAAACCAATTAAGAAAACGAAGCTAGTAATACGATCATTTTTTGTCGTTAAAACTGGTTGTCGAAGGATAATTTGAACCTCAGTTATAACGACGGTAGAAACATCCTCAGTTCAGAGCCATTTAAATTTGGAATCTGCAATTCTTCTTGCAAATTTCATTTTCAAAATATTAAGCACTTATCCAACAAATATTTTTACAATTTTCTTTCTGGCATATTTTATTAGTAACCAACCATCAATAGAAGGTTTTCTTTCACATCATCACCATCATTGACAGAATTTTCCTCTAATGATATTGTCGAACTCATGCTTTTAGTTTAGTAGCTGTCGGAATTTAAGCCAGATGTATCATTCTACTATTTCAAACACTTTTTTGATTTCACAGGAAAAGATTTTGTCTTCCTCTTTGGCTCCATGTAGGTAAGTTTGAACTGGGATTTTTGTTGCTTTTCTTGTTTTTGTGCGCTCTTTTTACCAATTTTTCTTCAATTTTCTTAGTTAAAAAAAAAAGTTACAGCAACAGAGGTTACGATTTCAATATAAAATACTAATCTTAATATGTTATATTAAAAAATAAATATTTTATTATGTTGGACCTAACTAATTAAAGTATTAGAGATTATAGCCTGTAAAACCGTTTTAAAAAGTTATTTTCATTTAATGAAAATTAAATTGAAAACTATGTTTACATTTATCTAGACAGACTATTTTGTTCGAATTTTGGTCGTTTGTCAAATCGAACAAATCGAAAAATAAAATAGACATTTTCATTTAAAAAATATGCATTTTTAAACATTTTTAGGTCTTTATTTTTTTAAGAAAAAAAAAATAAAATGAAAAATTATTCTCCCTTTTCTCCAGAAAAATATCTATTAGTGAATATAAGGATGGAATTTTATTTTTTGTTTGTTTCACCCATGTTTAATTTCTAGTGAGGATGGTTAAGACATGGCTCAAGTATCCCCACTCTCATTGGCTCAAGTATCCCCACTATCACTATTTTTGTTTCCCAGAGTTTTACTAAATAAAGCATGCAGCAATTAGAACTATTTTAGACTCAAAATACAATTGAAATTATGCTTATTGAATGTATGTATATAGTTGCAACTTTAAACAAAACTTTGATTACAAAAAAACAAAAAAACCATGCACCCAAATATTTTTTTCAGATAGGGAAAAGACAACTATTAATCACTATACTTTCAAAATGGTACCAAGATGTGTGATTTCTTTTTTACATGTTCAGAACTATAAATATGTTATCATATTGGCAGTTTTAGAAAGAAAAATTAATCAACTGTAGAGATAATAGGGGTGGATCAAGTATCCCCTATGCTCAAGTATCCCCACTCTCCCCTATACGTAAGTTGCCATTTAGCATTTTATTAAAAATCACTAACAGATGACATAAACTGCGAAATTGCAAATATGAGTGTTAATCCAATTTACTTGGTACTTGCTCGACTCATTCAACACTGCCACTGCAAAACACGAATCAGCCAACCAATCATATTCTAGCCTCTCTTTGGTTGTAAGTAAATATTACCATTAATCAACTAAATGATTCAGTGATTTATAATAATAATGCAATCATAGTTTACAAAACACAGAGAACTCCATTTACACGATCACAAAATGAAACATTACATGAAGCTGTAGATAACTCATCATCTAACTCTGGTAAATCGTTGGGAAATAAAATGGGATATTGATTCCTGTTTAATGCAGATATCTAAATCAGATAAATAGGTCCCTATAAGTACACTTTTGTTATTATGTCAAAAAAATTAGGAGTTATAAATATTAGCATGAAAATTATGTCTTATCAAAGTAAAAAAAAAAAAATATTTTGTAGTAAGTTTACTCTTAGCTTTAAAGATGAAACACATCACCTGTATCTGTTTTTATGTAGCATATATTTCTCACTGGTGCTCAAATATTGTGTATTATGACAAGAGCTTTATATAAGAATGATAATTATCCTTTAGTAGTTTTAACAAAGATTGAAAAGCTACAATAAAAAAATCGATTGATTGACTGAAGACGCATGCAAAAAATACAAAAAGTTATAAAACATGATATAAAAATGGATAATTAAAAATTTATTATGTTAAAATGTAATTAGATATTAAAATTTCTATTTTATGCAATCATAAAAAATAATTAGTAAACGGTTTTAATCATCTATATGGTACTTATGCAAACACTAATATATATAGTAAAAACATTTTATTTCACCCAGTTATGGTGCTGAATATATTGTGTGCTGATATATCAAAATTTCCTTCTTTATGGTATTATTACATATGTACCTGCTATATAAACAAAGAGTAAATTAAAATGGAATTCAACTGTTAAAAACTCGATGCATTAGATCTTTTAAAAATCCAATTAGTTTCATTACTATTGAAACATGATCTGTTTTGTAAAAATTTTCGATATATTATTAGGTTGTTCGTTCTACGATATTACACTTTTCCATGCCAAGTACTGCCGAAATATATATATATGTATTACTATTTCCAATTTCAAATATTTATGTTCCTTTATTTTTTTCATTTATGTGTCAATATTTTTTTATTAATTTAATAATTATATTCATTTTGTCAAACAATCTTTAACTTTTGATTTATTTATATTTTTTATTGTTTTATTTATTTTTAAGTTTCAGTAGGTTTTTCAGATTTGGTTAAACCTACTTGTTTTGTTCCCTTTTTTGTTCCACAATTTTGTTTTAAAGAAAGAAAGGTAACCCAATTTACATTGCGTAAAGTTTTTATCTTAGTAAAACAGCAAAAAAAAAAAAAAAAAAAAAAAAAAAAGGTTGATACATAATATAGAAAGATTTCCATACATTTTATAGAGAAAAATGGTCAGTTGAAAAAACTGTTTTTTTTTTTTTTTTGTTTTTTTTAATACAAAAAACAGTTAAATTATATAAATTTAAAATTGTAAGGCCATTCAAATCTTTCGAAAATAATAGTAGACAAATCTTAACAGTTACTAGTAATGTGACTTAAACGACAAGTGCTCATGGATGTACCCCTTTATGATATTATAACATACATGCCTGTAATCAAAGAGCAAATTAAAATGGGCGTAGAAAAACTCACTATTAGATTTCTTTAGAATCTAATGACTTTTTGTGTGACATTACAATTGAAAGATGATCTCTTTTGTAAAAAATATTAGAAATATTTTTACTCAGATTGTTCGACCATATCACACTTTTCCATGCAAGTACTGCCGAAATAATGTTTTCTATTTCTAATTTCTAATATTTATGCTCCTTTATTTTTATCCTTTTATGTGTTAATACTATTTTGGATTATTTTAATAATTATATTCATTATATCGTATAACATTTAACATCTCTTTTCCTTTTAAGGGATTTTTTTATGTACATATATTCCGATTTTGATAAACTTACTTTTTTTCCGCGATTTTTTTAAAGTAAAGTTTTATTAGTTCATCATGCAGTGTTTTTTTAATTAAAGACCATCGCGAATATATTGCATTTTAAAGAAGGGGGGGGGGGGTGTCTGTTCAATCCACACTCTTTTTTCTTTTTTAAGAAATAAAGATTATCCAATTTACACTGCATGAAGGTTTTACCTTAGTAAAACAGCAACAAAAAAATTAATACATAGGCCAGAAAGCTTTCATAAATTTTTACAGAAGAAATAGTGAGCTAAAATTTTATTTAAAAAGCTGTTTACTTTATAAGAAAACAGTTAAATTATATAAATTACAAATATAGTATTATTTTTGTAAAATTAATATATAAATAAAAGTTACTCGCATGACTTTTTTATTGCACTTATGTATACTATATTTTATGCATATTGTATACATATTTACAACCACTGTACATAGAGTTCAACAACATTCTTTCAGTACAAAAGAATGGTAAAAAATTCTGTCACTGAATTTTACTTATCCATTATTTTAATTACTATCTTAAGTACAGCAGAAATGCAACAAAGGTGTAGTTTTCGGCCACGACATTGTATGTAAGTAATTGCGCACTTACTTTCAATATTATTCAATTATAAGCTTCAATAAAACACAAGTATTAAAAGTATTAAAATACTACATTTAAATATTGCATTTAAATTTAATTTTACACTGAGAATTATGTACTGTTTCTTCTTCATTGAATGAAATTAATGTAATTCACGTTTAAAAGTTTTATAACATGCTGATTCGGAATTATCAGTTAAATAAAAAATTACCACAAATTTAAAACACGTGTCAATTATACACGTTGTGTAAACAAATGTATTTTATTTTGTGATTTAAGTACGCTACAAATTTTTCGCAGCTGAATATATTACTGGTTATAAAATAAAGCTCAAAAAGTATTTACGGTATGGCACATTTGCAAAACGCACAAGAATATATAATAGTGGCATTTGTCGGAATTTTTTATCGCACGCTGCTTTTTATTTAATGATTCCATAAAATATTTAAGAAATTCAAAGGATCCAGTTTTTGCGGAGGGTAATTTTGAAATCACTATTTAGTGTACATTGGAAAAAAGAGTCCTTTTGTTTTTGTAGTTTTTGTGATTTTTTTTTCTTTTCACTTTCATCTCCCTTCTCAATATGAGTTTCAACTTTAATCTTAAACGGACTCTAATAAAAACGAAGCACAGGTACTTATAGCTAATGTCCATATTTACCGCTTCAGCACGTTATAATAGAGCGAAAGGATCCGTCGAAGCAATGTAGAAAAAGAGCAATTGTGATTAGAAGAGATTAGCGTCCTCTGATGAGATGCATTTGGAAGGAAAAGAACTGCTCATTTAAGCACATTCTCTTAAGATCTCTTTTCCGTACTCATCATTCTAATAATGCTTTACGAGTCGAAAGCAAATTTTGACTTTTCTCACTAGTAGAGGCAAAACATGTCTTGTAGAAAGGTGTCGAAGTTGTATGGATTCATCTAATGAACTTGCTGTACACCAGAGCACAGAATACACACGGAAAGAAAAAAATGTATGTATTTCGCTTTTCTTGACGCTAAAAGTGAACTTACAGAAATCGAGTTAAATTGTTTTGACATAAGAGAATATTTTGTTAAATATTTTCCTCTATTGTTGATATCATTCAGTTGTTTTGCCATAGAAGATTTTACTCCCGTAGATATTTTTAAGGAAGAAAAATATCTTAAAATATTGATGCTAAGACATATTTTGCCAAAATCAATAAAATTTATGCTTTATTTTTGGAGCTATGAATGATTATTTTCACACTGACTAAACGACTAATATTGAGATTACCAGTCAAAAGTATTCGGGAATTTACGGTGTAAGAACAAATTATGTATGAAAAGTTTTGGAATATAATTATTCGAGGGAAAACTACATGCATGATTCCAAAAAAGAAAAAAAATAAGTTCGCATTGATTTTGGGCATGTTAGAATGCAAAATATTGTTAGAAAAAATTCTGAAAAACTATTGAACTATTCTGAAATTTAGAGGAAAAACTCAACTAAAAAATTATTAGCATCATGGTTGTTGTCTATTATTCAGTTAAAACTGCTACTCTCAGCATAAAATGTAGTAGTATTAATATATTTTTCAAATGAACTTTCATATTTCGCAACAGTTTCTGAAATCATCCGAAAATTTTCAGCAGTATGTTTTTTAATGTTATAATTCCTGATCATGCTGATTAAATGCTTTCTCCTCCGTAATTATAGTTTAAACATTCGTGAAAATTTTCAAAATATGTCATGCAACTTATTTCTTATTTCACTAGGTAACCATATTTTTTTATTGCGTGTGCACGTTTAAATTATAAAGATATCTTAAAATATTTTTTTAAGAACTAACATGCATGCTTATAATTGAATGAAATAGGTGTCGCGACAAATTAAGAAAAAAATTCAAAGGCATTTAGATAACATATGTTTTGTGCTATGATGACACTTTTAAGCAAATATTCGAAAGGTCATGACTGCAAAATTGTTATTTACAAACCTTTCGAGCTAATTAGAATATTTAAAATTTGAAAAATGTTCTTACAACAGTAAGAAAAGGCTATCTTTAACAAAATAAGGAATCAATGTATCTAAAAATCATCGATAATGATCAAAAATAATCCAAGAGACAAAATGAGATCATGCTTTACAGTTTTTGATACTTACTTGTTGCATGTGAAAATGTAAAAGTAAAATAAATAAAATAAAATAAAATAGTTACGTCGTCTAAGAGATAATTAGTACAGTAAAATCATTGAATTGATTATTAAATCCCAGCATAATTCCAAATTTTGTACTTGGTTCAGTAATTTGTGCTGTAATATTACTTTGGACAAATATACAATTTTTACAAGAATTGGCGATGTGCTTAAGTTCACCCAAAATTTATGAAATATGCAACAATATTTTTTTTAATTAAGAGATTTAGATTTTTAACTCTTTTGATTTTTTTCTAAAAAAGCCGTTGAAATTTTTAGATTTTTTTTAGAGCCAGCCGTTTGTGATTTTTATATTTTTTCTTCATATTTATAGACAAGGACTTATTTTCAGATTATGCTGAAAAATATGTCCCTACATTATCTCAAACTAAATGTATTTAATTATACATATAAAAATACAAGTTACTAATTTAAAAATAAAATATAATTAATTAAATTACGTAAATAAAGCATATATATTATCACACTGAATCGAACTGTAAAAAAGTTTTCGACATATGCATGCCAAATTAATAATAAAGTGCAAGAAACCATGTTTTAGAAAGTCAAATAAAAAAAAAGTACAATGTCACGGCTGATAAATTTACTGCATTAATTATATTTTAAATACATTTATGCAGCATCACAATTGTAATACTGTGATGCTGCTATCTTATAAAAATTCTAAAACTACAAGCCGTAGTTGAAATGATATTTTTTAATAGGCAAACAATTTAAAAGATTCCAAATGAAAGACAGACATCAATGAAAAACTGTGTTGCACGTAGGTAGACAAATCCATAAAAGAAATGAATTTAGCACCTTACGCTCCAAAACGTAAATATTTTTATCTTCACTGTATTATAACAGTAAGATAAATAAATTACTTCATAAAGCATTTCAATGCATTTATACCCTTAATAATTGAAAGAAGGATTGTTTTCAACGCAATTGTACGCTCAAAATCATATGTATGTCTCATAATATTTTAAGAAGTTTTTTTTTTTTTTTTTAATTTTGAGGTTGAATCATCATTTCGCTAATTTTTTTTCCTATTTTAAAAACTCGGTGGTCATTTATTCTGAATCGAAAATTAATTTCAAGTATTGGAATCAGTTAACTGTGCGATTAAACGACTCGTAGCGAGCACAATTCAACAAAAAATTTAACAGTTACCTGTGATAAAGAAACATTTCTTTCCTTTAGTATTAATAACATAATTTACTACAAGGAGATGACCATGGGCATGCAAAATAATCTACTATGTTATTCAAATTTAAAATGATGTTTTAAACAGAATAAGAAGTCTTTTATGCCAATGAAAGAAATATCTTTTCACAGATTTTTTTTTTAATTTGAGACTAAGTTAAATAAAATATGGAAAATTTTTTTTGTCTTTGTCAAAAGAATATTTTATATAAGTATTGGCATTCGTATATTCTACAAAAAGACATAAATAACCATAAAATACATTTTAAGCTAACATTAATGACTGCATATTTTCATTTTATATGTTATTTGTCTTAGGCACTAAAAAGAGAATTATTCTGAGACGGATATTGAGATATACATTTTTCAATTTTGCATTAGATTTATAGATATGTCTGAATTAATGTCTTGCCATTATTGTATGAAAATAATGGGATAATAATATTGGAGTAACAAATCATTTTTACACTGTACAAGTGTATTTTTTTTTTAAATATTTTCTAACCAATATGTTTGAATAATGCGAGATGAAATACATTTCATACATTATATCGACAAGAAGTGCAAAAATTAAAAGATTTTAATTCGCTTATTTGAGTTCAATTTAAAATTTCTAAAGTAAGGGCGACCATAATGGCTCTAGTATGAACATTTTTGATAAAATGTGAAATAAACAGAGTTTCTTATATTATATTGAGGGGAATGAAAAACTGTTTCATTGGCAAATTACTTACATGTCAAAGTAGACTATGGTTTGAAAATATTTTTAATTTACATTTCAAATTTATGTCTTGCTTACTAGCGTGCAATTTTTATTTATTTATTTATTTATTTATTTATTTTTACCGTAGCATAGATTAGAAATTCGCCTTTTAAAATAAAAATATTAAAAAAATTGCAACTTCAGGAAATATATGGTGTATTTAAATAAAATTACACCTTAAAAGATATTCATTGACTGTTTGTGGATTACTTTGTATTTTAAATAAAACATATGCAATAAAATTTAAACATAAATATACATTTAAATTGTGGAATCTTCCATAATCTGTAGCTACTCTGTTGCTAAAGGAGGGGAATGGAAAAAATAGAAATTCCTTTTTATGATCGGATATCATATTTCATATGTATCATATTTCATATGTGTGTTACATTTCCATTTACGGAAAACAATAGCTGCCTTATTGTGTCACAAAAAAAAAAAAAATTAACAAACAAATAAATAAATAAACTAGAAAATAAAATAAAACTTTTTTATTTATAAAATGCATTTTGGTTTTCCTGTAATTTGAGTGACCAAAATGTTTCTATCATGAAAACTTTGAGTAAAGAAAACTTTTTTAGGGAGATTTATAAATACAAACTAGATTCTTGTATTAATGTAACTGGCAATGCATTTTAAATAAGATAAGAAATTTTACATAGTTGTTTATAAAAATTTATTTTATAAATAACTGTAAAACCATTGATTCCGCCACATCAATATACATAATCTTATGCTAATAAATATATTTTACTTAAACACATAGCTGCCAAGTCTCCAGATTTTTGATACCATTATTTTCAAATAGACTATTTTGCATTATTCAATCGCAGAATCCTACAAATAAATAGAGAAAAAAAGTCTATAATAAAATACTGGTATTGGAATATTTTCAGAATTGGCAGCTCTGTAAATGGAGTATGTACAAATAAAACAACAATAAAACACTTAGAAGAAAAAAGATACTCATAATATTTCACACGAAGTCTCAAAATAAGTCTAAGTAAGTTTTCGAAATATCAGATTATTTCAACATAAATTTCGGTATATGTTTAATGATTTTTTAAATGTAATATTTAATTTTAATATTTTTATTGTTACAATACAAAGTATATTCTGAGAAAAAAAAAGATGATAAAATAACTTTTACCATGTTTTATACCAGAAATAGTCTTAGCTTATAATGTTGTATGATTACTCTAATTCCTCATATATATTTTAAAGTATATCTCAACCTCTAAAATTCCCATTTGTTTCCTTAGAGAAAAGAAGTCATTAACTGAGCATGTTTTTTAAAAGTTTATGCATAAAAAAGCATCATTTTCTAAAAAATTCTGTCCACATACAAAATAAAATTATATTTTTTCAATTAAATAGACATGAAATACATACACCTGTAGAAAATGTAAAAACTCGTAAATAACAGAGACCGCAATTAAAGGCTTAAAGTGATATTTATTGAAATAGCACATGACAATGTTGTACAAGGATGGGGCACTTGAGTGACTACAAATTGTACCTTAACCATGAACTACAGACACATGGTGCGCATATAACAACAATTTTTTTCTTTAATACAATCACCTTGTGGTTGACTTATGCGCTTCCGGGGGCGACAAATGGATGAGGCACCGCGAAAACACCCGACCAGTGGGGAAGAGTTGCAACAGACCAATTATTTCAAACAAAAACCATTCATGGAAGCCGAGCAAAGATACGTAGAAATCAGATCAAATTTACATTCGTACACATAACATGATTCAAATAACAAAATGGTATGAAGAAAATAATTGGTGCAACATAACAAAATCTTAAACATTATTTCAATTATTTTTTTGCACTCACTATTGGAACAAGAACATCATAAAAATTGCATACATTTACAAAAAATAAGTACAGATGGTGCCTGCATTTTTATAATTAAATTTTACAAACAACTTCCTTATTAAAATATTTTGCATCACATAAAACATAAATTATCTTGCATGATTAGCATAAAATAATTAATATCCGTTAAAAAATTTGGTTTTATAACTGACGAAATGTTTGATAGAATGAAGATGAATGAGGTTCCTGAATATTATGTGCGCTATAACAAGAGGCGATGATAAATTACTTTTTGTTTGCTTTTGTCTACAGCAGGTACAAATCTTTATGTATTTCCCTGAATGTCATAGATATTGACAAGTTCGTTGGCATAATGTATACTTAAAAATACAACCTAATTAATTACTGGGCTTTCTCTGGGAGGTAAATCATTCATAGAAAATTATCACACGTTTCTTCACTTCTTCTAGCCAGCAAATTATGGGACCGAATACAACTTCAGTTGAATTAGATCTCACTATTTGTTTTTTCAAGCCAATATATATCACATGATCTCAGAGAAGGCAAATAATTGCACTCTAGCTCAGTAAAAAGTCAGGTTTCTACACAGACTGTTTTTAAAAAAGGGTCTCTTAACGTCTTATTTCTGTTTCGTGATTTGGATTCCAGATTTTTGCTCCTTCATTATTGCATGAGGCTACCTCTTGCTACCAAGCTCGTATTTAATGATATTTCATTTGGCAAAAAACAAGTTAAGAAGTTATGAAAATATTGAATGAAATTTATTAATCTTGAGAAATAAGACGTTAAAGAGAATTATCCCTGCTGAGGTCCCATTAGAAGATAAAGATCATTGGTGAGTTGCAACGTGTTTAAGATTAATCAATATTATGTACAAATACATACAAGTGCTTTATAATAAGATGTGGGCTTTCTACGTATCAGTGGTTATTGGCAGTAAATCTACAAACTTTTAAACATTTTTCTCTTTAGCTTTCAATTTTTTAAGACTCCAAACCTCGAGGTTCTGCGGTTGTTACATACACATGGCGGTGAAGAAACTACATTCGACACTATATGTAGATTATCTATTTACACGTTTACAAAATTAAATCAATTACACTACTTGTGGTCGTATTTATTTAGATTTTTTTTATAGATTCACGATTTTAAATATTAAAGAACAATAAAAGATCACGGCCGTCACTGAGCAAAAACGGTTAATTCTCTCTATAGCTCATTGGTTTTCAGCGGGTCATCTCTGATGAACCCAATCGCAGCGCATCGCCAATAGATGAATATGCTCATTTTCAAACAAAAATAATTCCGACGAATACTTAGCAAATTCATGCAATGAGAGGAGGTATTTTTCCGGTTTTTTTCCTGTGCACAGGATTGAGGTAATTGAAAAGACATTTACTGAGGTATTTCTAAAGATTGAAGAAAACCACTACATCTATACACTAGGATGGAATGCAAAGAAAACGTTAATATCTTCATTTTTGAAAAATATTCATTTTTTATAAAAAGAAAATGTATTGAGCAATAAAAAATATCCCTGAACATCACAAATGGAAGAAGACAGTGATATGCACAGATGTGAGACTGTAAGAGTGCTCAAATTTTTATGCATTATATGCAAGCTTTCAACTTCCACAAGGCAAAAATGAGGTAAGAAGTTGAAATTGAATTTCAAGAGCACACCTATATTGTTTCAATCATTGAAGCTAACAATACAAAATAGGTATCAATTTATTTAAAAATAGAACTACAAATGTTTGTATAAAAAATTGTAAATCATACATAATACTGAGGTTTTCGCTCTTTTACTGTGTGTAATTTGTTTTATTACGGATAGCCCAAAACGATCAAGTCATGAGATAACATCAGAATAGAAATTTAATATATTTAAATTGATAACGAATTGCACTAGCCTCGATTTTAAAATTGTATAAAGGCTTTGAAAAAGAAACTGAAAATTCATAAAGTATTTATATATTCAAATATGAAATATACAAACATTAACTATGAAAAATCATTCTAATTTCTATATATAAAAAATTTAACAATTTTTTTTTCTCTTGAGATCGCTAAAAAATTTGTAATTGCTGAACGAAAACTCTAACTCTGTATCAAATAACTACAAACAAACTTTAATGTAAACTATAAAATCTAGTTAAATACTACAAAATTGAACAATTCAAATCGACAACATTGTTAAAAGTAACAGTAAATTTTACATTTTTAATGTTTAACGAATAGAAAAGAAACAACTCTCCATGACATATTATATGGCCCCGCAAGTGTGAAAAAATTTATTGCAAGAAGAATTGAGGTGTTTTTATCAGCCTGAGTTATGTTTCATATTTGTTATGTACCGAAATCTTAAAAGCATCCTGAACTGCAGATTATCTGCAGAAAAACTGCAGTTTAAAATTCAATCTTTGGAAAAAAAATATTAAAAATCGTAATAATGGGAATGAATTTTAGCGAGCTTATTTACAAAATATTTTTTCATTCAGAATGCGTTTACGATTTCGCATGCTAAGTATTCGTGGATAAATATTCTTTACAACGTGACATGACACTGAAGGCGCAGATACAGCAAACAACATACTAACATATACACACATCACCAAAATTAATACAATTACAAAACACATTACACACAACTGGTTTTCCATTTGTGTGAATGAGTAGAAGCCTTTATATATATATATATAATATATAGACGACAAAATGATAAGCTATACTAACAAGCTGGTTATCACAGTGTCCCAAAACATTTTTTTCGTTCCGATCTGCTTTCGAATTGTTTTTCTCAAAAACTTTAATAATGAAACTCACAAACACTAATATAAAATATCAACATTATTGCTAGTGCAAATATCTAAGACAAAGAACTATTTTAAAGCTGATTAATATTAATGCGTTTTAACAAACTGGACTTTTTACATGTCATTATATTCCTGCCATGTTCTTTGTACGATGGTTTGAAATGTTATATTTCACAGTGAACACAAAAAAAAAAAAAAAAATGCTTAAAGCTTAAAATACATTTACAAAAATTTATCTGCACAGTCTGTTATCGGATGTATTCCGACAACATTCTGACAGTCACCCAAGTCATTATTTAAAATGCATTAAATAGATCATTTGCTAAAACATCAGTAATAAATGTATAATGAATACAGTGCTGCAACAACAAAAACGCAGCCGTCAAGAAGTACATGAACAACTTAGATTTGACAAAAACAAATAATAATAATAATAATAATAATAATAATAATAATAATAATTGAGCAAATCATAATTATGTCTAGTTGTTTAAAATCGAAGTAGAGACAACAATATTTACAAAGTTCGTATTCAAACAATACATAAATAAACATCCATAAAAAGGGAGGATTTAATTTAGAATAGCCAGTATTCAACCTTTACTGTCTCTATTTACGCTAGGCATTTTGCTTATAATTAGTGCACAGGTAAAATTATGGAATTTTGAATAAAATAGAAAAAAAAAACATATTCTTCAACAATTGAAATATCGTTTCATAATTAATCATAAAACAAAAAATTGGGTACTATTATACCTATTATGTATAAAAACTACTTTCGGTGTACCAAATCGTTTTCTTAAAAAATGATATCATTTTTGTAGTTTCAGTGTCTTTCAAATTATTTGATTTATGTTACTAAAGAAAAGAAATCAAAAACCATAATGGATAAAAATTAATGTTATTTGAGACAGTAAAGGTTGAATTAAAGTTAATATGCCAAACAATCTTTTCAGTTGACCTAACATCCATTATTCTAATACTTTTTATTCACTAACGTAAACAAGTACACTGAATTATAAAACTTTGTGCCTTTTAATGAAACTTATGTAGTTTTCTCTCTAATGGGTATTTATTTTGTTAAAAAAACATGTATGAAACCCTGCTTATTAGAAACGCAGAATAAAATCAGTAAAAAATAAAACAAATACATTAACAAAATAAAGGAAATATGAGAAAAAGTATAACTCTCTAGAACTAGTTGTAAATAAGTACTTAAATAAGAACTTAATGAATTCATCACAACCAGATCAAAATACATTTAGAATACTGAAATAAAACGACCTGACTTAAAAATATTCACCACAGATGATTAATACTCATGTAACCGTATTTGGCAGGTTGGGTTATGAAAACATGGCAGTGTAAGTCTAAAAAGACTCAAATAAAAGTGGTGGAAAAGCTTATGTGATTCTCACAAAGATTTCCTATGGATATTCTAACAAATAAAGCAAGAAGAAATGAAATACTTAATGATAAGAATAATCTTTGCTCAAATATGAAATAAGAATTAAAGATGGTCAGAAATCAAAAGTTGATACCTCCAACTTCTTGCACTGAGCTGCAAAATAATTTTACTCCAAAATTTAAGGGAAATTCTATTTTTTTTCTTTTGTCCGTCATCAGCAACTGAAAGAAATCTTGAGCATTATCACCATCCACGGCGCAATTTCAGAAACCAAGAATGAAGGTATAAAAATAGAATTTTTTTTCTGGATTTCATCTAGATGTCTAGATAAGATACACGCCTGCAGCTTTGTTTTGATACGGAATGCCGCTTTCAATGGTTTCTTTTCAGTCTTTCCTCAACAAATTTATAAGATTAAGAGTCTTTTTTGGCTTTTACACTCTTTCAGTTGAAGAAGATCGGATACTATTCGAACTACTTTGTCATCTAACAGCATATACCTTTCTTAATAATTATAAAGAGAATGTAAAACAATTTTATAGTCAAGATGATTTCACTCGGAAGAATACAGTATAGAAATTAGAGATAACTTAAAATTATTTTTAAGCATTTATTTACGTGCCAAAGAATGTATATCTGATAAATGCTAAAATAAATTTTAAAATATATTCCCTTACACAATTAATTTCACAGAAGAATTGCAATTAAATAAATAATATTTCTTCTGCGGATGCTTTGAACTTTAATGCAAAGAAAATATTTCGATTTCTTAATGACTCAGTACTATAGCTTTGACATGAGTGATAGTAAAAATATTTTTACATTTTTATATAATTTGAATTACTTTCTTCAGCATTACACGAATATAGAACTAAATTTTGGAAATTATGAACATCAACAGGTAAGGTAACAAAAACATAAAAAGGCTGGATAGATTTTAATAGCAAATATGAGTCATGTAAGTTTCATACTATTTATTTTTATTTGGATAATTTACGGATCATTTACGTGTAGTTGAATAAAGAAAAAACGTCTTAAAATAATCTGCAATATATTTATCAAAGAAAGAATCTTTTTGTGATTTGAAAGAAATTCCTAATCATAAATTATCAAAATTATTTGAGAGAGTATCAGTAATTTCTTTTTATGTAAAGTACAGATGAGATAAGAAAACTTTACAATGAAAACACTTTTATGTTACAAACATACTTTTTTTTAAAGTAAATATAATTAGAAAATAATTCAGATTTTTCAATTTCCTAAGTTTTAAATTTTATCTACAAATAAAACAATGAGTCAAATAATGGGTAGAATTAACATCAAGCTGTTAGGGTTTTTTTAGCTTTTTTTTCTTGTTTTGATTTTTACAATTCTCTAGTGACTCAGACAGAAAAACTTGTAAAAAAGAAATTATTTCCCAAGGGCGGTAACAATGTACCTCTGTCTTACACGCAGTTAATTATTTAATTGTTGTTTCAGCGAGGTGATCTGTAACGCAGACAAGATTAATCAACAGATTTGCATTCGAAAGGCCCTAGACAAAAGATAATGCCCTTCCCCAAGTACATCTCGATTTGTTCAAAATATAAGAGCTCTTTTATGAAGCGCATCTATTTAGTTCATTCCTTAACTAACACGAAATTAGAAACAAGCCGCAGAAACAAGGGAAGAGAAAATCTACTTTTGTCTTAGATAATGAGCCTAAAAGTCTGAAACAGGAAATTTGCATCACAATAGAATCCCTGGGTAAACGTGTTTACTTTTTGAAGTGCTGCTTTTAAGGACACTATGAAAGATCAGGCAAGAAGATTAGCAGCGTTGGAAAAAGGGTGCTTTGAAATACTTATTTTATGCAGTTACTTATTTAAAATAATTATTGAGATATTTATGTTTTGACTAAAAATAGTAAATTTTTGCTTAAAGCAAGATTTTTTTTAAAAAAAGAAAACCAATTTTAAATGCTACAAGTGTTTGTGAAACAATAATGTTTAAAGCTGGGAATTTATTCTGGGCTTTTAATACAGATATTTATTTAAAAATTTTATGGAAATTAAAGTAACGTTATTTTAGAGGAAATGTTCTGTATTCCACTTTAGCTACATATTTAAATTTCACTTTGATGAGCACTTATGCAAAAAATGTTAGAAAAATCAGACATGCGGATAGACGGTAACAGATAAAATCAATACAAAATCGTCTAGGATGAATATTTTTTCTAAACAATAACTAGATTTCTTTCTAAGGTATGAGTAGATTTAACAAAGACAGATTGAACCTTGTCTTTTAGCAATCAAATAGTAATTTTTTGGTTTACTCGTAAAGAAAATATGAAATGCTCTGTGAGCTTTTCAAAAAAAAAAAAAAATGTATTACTTAAAGGCAACAACGAAATGCTAAACAGAAAAAAAAAAAGATAAACAAAACGATTGCCTTGAATGACTCCAACCGTGACTCTTAGAATGCCCCCTTTTTAGAATAATCAAATAAAAGTTCAAACGAGATAAGATTTCATAAAATGGTATTTTTAATATTTATAACGCAGGATCACAGGAATCGTATGCAATAATCAAGAAAAAAGTTAAAGAGTGATAAACATGGATATTTTTTAAGTTTATATTAAAAAATCCAAAAAAGAATCTATATTAAAAAAAAAAACTCAAACTTTTAATAAAAAATAGATACCCTTTACATTTGTTTGATCAAATTTATCTTAGATGAACAAGAGGCAACTCACCAGCTTATAATATAATATTCTTTTACATCGCCGAAGATATATTTTAGAGGCATGATGTTAATGATTCACTACCTTGTGGCACACGTTCCAAGAGATCGTTTAATATCCTATATCATAATAGCTAGCTAAGGTTACCCTCCATCACGCATAGCAATTATGGACGTGCTGGCACCTAACACGTTTGGCAAATACATTTTCTGTAAACATTAATCGTTTCACCAACACTCCCCTCTATTTTAAACTTCTTGCATATTTCTTTTATAAATGCTCTAAATATACTGGTTACTCGATGTTCAACAAAACCTTAAACTGAATAACCTTTAATTTTTTAAGGATAGGTAAAGAACGGTGTTATTATATTAACTCTTTCGAATTAGCATATATAAAATAACACAGGGACTATTTTAATAGCGCCAAAACAGGGTTTATTTTTATCGATACTTTAAGGAAAATTCGAATTTTTTTCTCATCTAGATTTAAAGAAATTAATGCATGTATTAGGGAGTGGGTAAAAGTTGTTTTAAAACATGCATGATTGCTAAGGAACTCACAGTACTTTATATTTAACTATCTGCGCCACAGTACACCCTGCAATTTGATGTTCATGATACTCATGATATGCTTTCTTTTAATGTTATGGCCTGTTATTACCAACGACAAGAAAAAGGAATTGATAGATGATGTCTTCATGCTCGAATAAGGAAGCATATCTGAATGAAATTAAGAATATTTAGTGCCCTTTAAATGTTTATTTATTTCTTTAAGATGTAAATGGATTTTAGAATGCATTTGATTTATTTATGGATAAATATTTTCTTAATACTTGGAGTGAAAAAGTCTAATGAAGAAATATATTTTCGTAGTATTTGTGACAGACTATGTAATTGAACTTTTTTTTAAATTTAGAAAGAGGGGAGGGGGGATGCTAAAAGTTGTAAAAGCTAAAAATTTCACTTCGCTTGAGTAAAATTACCTTTACCAATTTTTTCCAAGGTATATGATGTTAAGATGAATGAGCAATGCATAAACTTGAAAAAGACTTTTAATCTCATAGTTATGTTGCATCTTTTTCATGAAAGCCCACTTTTACAAAAATTTCTATTTACACATTGTTTTCTTAAACCCGATCAAATACATACACGATTATTGGCATTAAATGCCCAAACCAGACCACCTAATTTCTGTTTAGACAGCGTTTGACACTGTAAATACAAAGTACAAGGATAAAGGGACTAAAAGCTGTATGTAATTGTCTATGCAATACGACAGACAATGCTGAGCTCAAGCTTGTTAGACAAGCTTCAATGTCTGAGTGAAAGAGATACGGTACAAAATACGTCTACTTTTTTATACTCGATCTCTAAATCGGATTTATGATTATTGAAAGAACAAAGATAAAATCAGAAGATAAAATCAAACATCAGCAGATAAAGTCATAATGGTTACTCATTTTCAAATGGACACAGAGTGCTGATTAATTCAATGACAATTAATCGGAGCTGTCATACAGATCCTTCATTAATGAAAATAATAAATGTAATTTTATATAATTTTTGCACGCGATATTGTTAACATTTGTTATTTGTTTGTAAGAAATACATAAAAGTAACAAAAGTACGCCGTTATTATAAATTTCTCAAATTCCAATTCTATATGCGCAAAAACTTTAACATGTTTTTATCTGAAATAAGAACTCTTTGGCAAATTTCATCACTTTGAGTTCAGCAAATTATGAATTTATTATATAATATAAAATTAATTTTCTTCAAACTTATTAATATATAATGTCCACTTGACTGTCATTCATTCTTTGTTTGCGTATGAGTATTTTTTTCCAAAAATTGGTGTGTCGATATAATTAAATCACAAAACATTATTCCAAAGCAACAAAAATACCTGAGACATAAATGTTATCAGCATATTAATAACAAGAAATTGCATGTGGAAAAGGATAAAGGAATGGGAGTACAAAGAAATACCTTTATATCAAGGCACTGGCTATGTGCTTTCATAATTGCTCAATAATATATATTAACTATAAAAAGTAAACGGAGAAGAAAATTCCTGAGAAATATTTAAAAAAGATACTTAAATTACATATGAATTTGTATTCATTGGGTATACGCGGAATACTGAACATGCTCTCTGTTTAAAATTTAACGGCCATTATCATTCATGAAGACTAGAAAATATTGCGAAATAATTTTGGAATCTTTAAAAAAAAAGAACAGTACTTTTTTATCAGGAATGTATACAAAGATTTCTGACTAACAATAACATTATTTTTTTTCTAAAAATTTAGAATTTTATAGCTCACCTATACTCCCTAAAGAACTCACAAGTCTTGAACTAATTCAATAATTTAAGAGCTATTAATTGACAACATTAATAAAATTAACGAAATCTCTAAATAATATTCTTTTAAGAGCGCAGATCAGTTTTTAACTGGGAGCACAATATGATATTAAAAATGGCTTACACATCAACTTCTTTCTGACATGTTTGAGATCACAGTAGTAATCAGGCCTGATTTCGACACCTGGTCTTTTCAAAATAACTTTTTCAAAAATAAACAGTGGATAATTAGGTCATATCAACATCGCTAAATAGAAATTAAATGCTGCCAAATGTTTTAACTTGGAAACATGAAACACATCACATCAATAATACATCTCTAATTGGTGTAATCACAAAATTCACATACAAAAAGGCATTGAATCCTTATCTTTCTTATTTTTGACTTGTGTATGATGGTGAATTACACATCTGGATGTGTATATGGGCCTCAAAATTTGTGTATACGTATAAATATATATGATATCTACAATGCCGACCAATTATTAAAATGAATTTCATCTGAAACATACTTGAATTTATTAAGAGGCTGAGTTTCATTAACATAAATTGTGTGCTAAAGTAATAATTAAAAATAAATACTAAAATCAATCTTTTCGTGCCCTTTAAAATTTTAATATCATTTATTTTTACAAAAATGTGCTTGTAATTACATGTACTTGAAGATATCTTTTCGTTTACAAGTAACAGATCAATTCTTATTTGTTTCGTATTCTTCATTAATAAATTTTCTTCAATATTATTTTGAAATTCATAAAATTCACGCCAATTTTTTAAATGACATTTTTCAATTCAAATTTTTTTGTTATGGCACTGAAAATTTATATTTTACACTTAGTTTTATAGTTGGCGATGGTGAATTTAATAAACGACATTTTCTTTTTATTTCTAAAACTTTTAACGCAATAAAAGGCTGATTTTATTAACCAATGATTTTAGAGCGCCAACTGCTGTATTTAATATATATATATACTGTTCTGAATGCCCACAAACACCTGTGTCTTCCTTGTAATGTATGTATTTGTTTTACAAGCAATATATCCGCGTATTTATCAAGAGATTTAAACGTTTGTATAAAATATATCCAAATTATGGATTTCTGTTGATTTTTACAGAATGATATATATGTACATTACTTTACTGGCCATAATTTTCAAAAATTTAAGGATCCAATGCCAATGAAAACGCTCTACGAAACATTGAGGAAACAAATGTTTAAAAAAGGGGAAAACTGATAAAAGTAACAGATTCTCTCAAAATGTTAAAAATCTTAATAGAAATACGGATACAATTAACAATATTATATTAAACAAGTAACAACTTCTTACCACAATGAAAAATGAACTACGATGAAAATCCATTCTTTTTCTTCAGTTATGCACAAGAATAATATACAAAGGGTGGAACGGAACAAAATGAATAGCATTTTGTTTTGTTTAAAAACATACAAATTTGAGGTATTCAGAAAAACTGCAAAAACTGCCACAATAACAACATGTGGCAAAAACAACGAGTTCACCACACGAGAAATATGAATTTTTTTTTCACTCTGAGCAATAGACAGATCAAATCACAAAATATAATAGATTAAGGTTGGACATTAAAGAATATAGAATATACAATTACTTGCAGAAATTTTTGTTTTTACACATTTATTTTTCTGTGAAAAAATCCCTGACATTATTGATGGAGTCAGCACCTCTGTGAAGAAAACGACTATAGTGCCGATTCCGGCGCAACCTTTGTTGAAAAAATGCGAAGCATCTTTTTATGAAATTTTCAATATCGAATTTAAGCACTTATAGAAATGGATTTGCATTTTATTTTAATAAGAACTTCATTTAAAAAATATTCTAAAATTGAGAAAATATATTTTTTTTTATTTTATTTTGATAAATGAAAAATGTTGACAAATATTATAGCACTTTTCCAGCAAAGGCTGCGTTAATCACATGTTGACTGCTATGTTATCTTTTGATATATAACTGACATTATTATTTAAATATTAAATGAATACTGTATACCAACCTTCTTAAAACGATTTGAGCCAAGAAAATAATTCTGTGTGCTGTGGTATATATGATTTTTATGCCATATAACGTCAGTCTTTTAATGATAATACTACATAGTCTTTATGATGAGGTAAGACAGGTGGCAAAAACAATGTCCTTTAGAAATCTCACTATTACAAGAGACGTCAAAGCCAGCTTATCTGGTGTTACTTAATCCAGGAAAGATAGGTTATGGTAACATTTAATTTCAATAATAAACTGGTACTATACAATTTTGATTTGGACATTTTTAATAGAGAAATTTCTTTCATTTTATTCAATATTTAAGTATTTAATAGATAGTTGAACATATGCTATGCATATTTAAGAAATATCTAAAATCTTATTAAATTTGAAAATTTTCATAATGGTATAAAAACTAGGCAATGACACTTCTGACTTGCACTCTCTTAATCAAGGCACCGGTATGAGTCAGATGGACTTTCCCTCGCAATCACAGGTGCAACATCACAAACTCTTTCGTTTTGATGGCCTACAAAACAAAGACATTCTAAGACTTTCTTTTGACTCTCTCAAGAGACGGAGAGTGTGAGGGAAAGAGACAGAAGCGCCAGTGCGTAGCCTGTGTGTAATATATAGACCGATTATCCTTTCCTAGAGATTTGATAATTTTAAAGCTTACCATCAACAAAAAGATAATGCTGGCTTTTAACGATTTTGTCTCAGATTCAAGCTTCTTATTTTTTTAAAATGTGCATCACTCTGATGACGAAATGTACTCTCATTAGTACTTAAAATATTTACCAGAGTTCGTGACTCGTTGATTCATATAACGGAGAAAGTCATAAAGAAGTTCAAGTTCACACAATCTCTCGCTTATTCAATAAGAATGTTTTTTTTTTCTTTTTACACAACACAACACTACAATTCACCGGGAATTAAAAAATATGAGGTTGTGCCTCCATAAATTCAGTCTTTGGAGGAATATTGAGCTTTTAAGGGATTCTATTGATGCAGGTGTAAATAAGTATTTGGATGGTACACAACAAATGCAGATACATCGCATGAAAGTGAAAGGAAGGGGGGAAAGAACAAACGTTGAATGTTCCTCCTGAAACGGTGTACTTGAAAGATTCTCTCTCACGTTTCGGTAACTTGATATCAGCACCCCTTACTGTTGTTGGCTTTTATCTTTCATTGTTATCGGATGCTCACCCCCACTCATCGTAGGCATGGAGGCGTAATTCCGTATTTGATGAAGAGAAATAAGCTGGTTGGGAAAAGAGCTATGGCTCTGTTTTACCTCCATAGATCCCATCGGATTCGTACTCTTTGGAAAATTGATGGGCTCGTATGGAAAATATGAGGTACGTGTTGCTGACGGCATAGACAACTGAGGTCCTGAAGAGATGGGCAACATCCCCGACTGAATCGGCGTAAATGCCGACGTGTTCTTACTCGTGGGTGGATGAGATTGCGTCATAGACGAAGTATCATATTGATTTTGACCTAAGTGTGAACTAAGGTCATGGTCCCTGCCGTTTGTATGATTGGCACTGTTAGCCACCATCTGCTGTTGTTGTTGTTGTTGCTGTTGCTGTTGGTGACGAGGGTCCATGTGGAGCCTCGCATGGTGATCATTCATGCTATTCTGAAGACAGGTTTCAGATACATGAGGATGCAGATGGTGGGAAGGGGGAGACATGGGTGATCCCATTGAACCGGGATCTCCCATTCCATGATGAGTATCGGAGGCTACTGAGGTAGCAGTCTTAGTCCAATAATTCTCCGCAGGGGTTGGCCCACGAAGAGATTGGTTGGAAGGTATATTGAGGTTACTGTTGTTGGTAAGAGGGGGTAACGGACGTTTTTCCAAACGGTCAGCATGTTTCTGCATATGTTTGGCAAGGTATGTTTCCTGCGTATAAGATTTTCCACAAAACTGGCATATATGTGTTTTTAAGTGCTTCGATTCTTTGTGCTTCGGGATATGCTCTAAGAGACCCGCTTCATCAGCAAAACATTTATAGCAACTGTTACACTTATATGGCTTATCAGTCTGATGACACCGGGAATGAGACTGTAAGTTGGACAGTTGCGAGAAGGCCTTGTTGCAGCCTGGTGCTCGACACTTGTACGGCTTATCTCCCGTGTGCGTCCGGATGTGCTGCTGAAGGTGAGACAGCTGTGTGAACTTCCTCTGGCAGATCTCACACCGATACGGCTTGATACCCAGATGGATACGCGTATGTTGAGACAGGTACGAGGAGTTGGCGAACGCCTTGGAGCATTGGGAGCACTTGTACGGTTTGGCCTCACGCATGTGGATTTGAGTGTGTAGCTGCAAGTCTGCCTTGGACCCAAAGATCTGGAAAGAGTACAGAGGGATTGCAATCAGATACGATTCGTTCTTTTTGAGAGCAAGTTTAAGAAATTATTGGTCAATGATTTTGAAAACTGGCCTACCACACCATTTGAAAGGTCATTACAAAGTATCATTTTTAAAAAGTAATTAACATACTTAAAAATTTAAAGGAAAAATTTCGAGAGTCAAATGTTTGGGAGATAATCTTTAATTGAAACTAAAGAATTGGATCCCATAATGGGTCACAAATTTAATATTATTAAAATTTAATGAGAAGGGTCTTATATGAGTCGGTAATTTTGTCGGCCAAGGCAGGCTGCAGCTAAACACTTTGGACGAAGCCTCTCTGGGCATGGTGTGGCTGTGGCAGTGGGCGTGAACCGGATTGGCCTCGCGCGTGGCCACAGAAATGCCTGGAGGGGAACTCACTCCTGAAGCACTGGGCCACAGAATTCCTCCAATCCGGTGCACGGCAGGAAGAGAGAGAAAGGGAAAAGACGCACACACAAAATAATATCACATACATACATAAAAAAACAAACAAGAAATACGTTCGTTTTGGAATCACTAACCAGCAATTTCAACATTTACACAGGAATACAAAAATTTCTTATTTAATAACAACATTAGATACTTTGTTCCAATATAAAATATAATAATATACAAAAAAGCAAATTTTTCATACAATAATAATTAAAAAGGGATTAAATTTATGTAATACTTCCAGATACATAACAACATAAATATCCAACAGATGTCGCCACTTGCGCGAATTTTGCTTTCGTGGCTGGAGGGAGGGCGCGAAGAAGAGATTAAAGGATGAAGGGAGAGCATAGAGTGGGAGATACGGCCGGAAGGGGAGTAATTATCTTTAACATCAGGAAAGTGCTTTGGTAAAACGTCTAATGTTTAATAACCAAATCACGCTCACCTACTTGTCTAAACTGTTTAACAGGATATACGCATATATATTTTAAAATAAATTTTATTTGAGTGAGAATACATTTTGTATTTAAATTTGATATGGTACATTAAGAAAGAAAATTTTTTAAACTCCAGATAAAAGACTATCATATGAAATATGAGATTATGCAATATTTTCCTTAAAACGAATGTTTGCTATTTTTACTTTTGTTCTTGTGAAATAATTTAAGTATCTTTAATTGAATTAAATGTTTAAATATTTTATTTTGAGAATTATTTACTGTTGAATTCTTCCACCTCACGATAAGTGGGGAAACAAAAACATGCAAAACAATTTCATTGAATGGATGAAATTGTAATAATTTGTAAATTGTAGTTTTCGACATAGAGAAGCATGAAAGCATGTACAGATAAATGAAAATATACACGAATTCAGCACATGGATTTCAGTTTAAGAGAACAATCAATATTTTTGACAAAAGTTGCATGCAAATATAAATCTTGTGAAATATACTAATTGTCTAATAGTACATTCTTTAATATCTAAAAGAGTCAAAACGTAATTTTAAATCATAAAAAAAGAAGAAAAATTGTTGTTACTGCGTATGTAAACACTCTCACTGTTGTTTAATATTCTTTAAATAAGTAAATAATAATAATAATAATAATAATAATAATAATAATAATAATAATAATAATAATAATAATAATAATAATAATTAAAAAAAAGATGCACGAACATGTATACAGTATCTCAGATATAAAAGAATGAAAATAAAAGAATTAAAAATGAGCTGAATCAATTATTTCGCCTTAGATTTAAAATTCAGCTCGCGTTATTTGTTCAATTGATATCCATTACAGATTTATTTTCTTCCACCTTTATTGCATCAAATTTAACTTTTTCGGAATGGATCCACCAACGTTCACACTCTAGCCCCCACCTAATTACGTTTAGTGTTCTTGTTCACGATTTTCCATTTTTTTTTATTCCTTCAATTTTTTCATCCTATCTAGCTCATCCTATTATTGGCATAGTCTAAGAGAAAAGCAAAGAAATCGAGAGATGCTGGTGTAAATTATAATTTGCCTACGCCCCGAAGGCAATAACTGGAGTCGGCGCTAATATCAATTAGCCAGAACCAGATTAATATTTCTAACACGAGCTTGCTTTTGAACCGGCGCTTTTGTTTTATTATTAGTCCGGTCGTTTTTTCAACCACTTCTGGATGGGGATACAAATCTTATTTTCTGACTATCCTCCCTGTTTTCTTTATTATACTGAGTCTATTTGTTATTAAAATATGATTAGCGATTGAAAAAAAAAAGAGTTTAAATGTTGGTAATTACGAGAACAGTGATTAATTATGTCAGCACACAAAGCGAAATTTATTTAGGCAACAGATTACGGAAATTTTTTTCCAATTCCTCCTCCTTTTGTCTCTTCTGTGCAGAGGAGGGTACATTTTTTTATATGCGTTGTTTTTATTTTTTATTTTTTTCATTTTTAGATTCCGGCCTTTTACAGTTATCCGCTTTTTTAAGCCGCTACAGTAGAAAAATGTATTAATTGAAGAGAAATATATACTTTTCGCACTTTTTTAATTTATAATTCTCAAATTCTTCATAGATACATGACCTGAGTTTCAGAATTAATCATGCAATTTATATGAAATAATTTACTGGAAGTTAACCAGTGAATATTGCTGAATATTGACTTCAAGAAAAATATTTTTTTGGAAAAAAAATTAATGTAATTTTACTTTTACTTTTGTATCCCTTAATATAAAATGAGTATGACGATATTTTTATGAAGTGAAAACATAACGGATCTTGGGAATATGTTTGTCTTAAAGTTTCATTTAAAAATCAACGAGCTCTTTTACACATTTTTTCGGGAGTTTTAGTGTTACTAAAAATCCTTGAAAACTAACAACCTGAAGAATAATATGGTGCTCTCAAAATATATTTTAAGAATTCTAATTCTTTATTTTTAAATGAATAGAAATTCTCTAAGACTTCTAAAGAATCATATTAATGGCAGTTGAGTGAAAGAAAAATCGAAAAACAATAGAAACAATCTTACAGCTTTTAACACTTAAATGGTTTTCTTCTAGTGCAGCTTCAGACCTTTTTTTTCATATAACTTTTTCTTTAAAACTATATTTATAATTTTTGTGATTATACAGAACATATCATTTTTTTGTAATATTAAAGTAAATTATGCAACGCCAGAAGAAGATTGAAGAATTTCATGTAAAATATGATAATAAGTAAGTATCATACAATTGTTTAATATTCGGAAATGGGTGTAAAATATTAGATGCAATTTTGAAAATCTGTTTTGGAAAAGGTATCTGGCTTGTTAGTTGTCGTATATGCATATAAATACAAAAACAACCAAAGAAACGCGTTTGCAATACTTTCTTTTTTTTTCTGTTGTGTTATTAGTGTGAAAAATGAATGATAAAAATATGAATACGAAAGACATACTAAACATGTTTAATTCCAGGACTTTAAACTCCAATGAATTGAAATACATATGAATGCATAAAGGGATACAATTATTTAATTTACCCTGAAAAAGTATAATTTTTCAGAGTTGTAATTTAGTAAAAAATAAAGCGTTTTATGATAAATTATTAAAGGGTAACCTTAATTACTTTTAATGTTTTACAATAGATGTGCTGTCAGTTGGGGTTTTGAATACTTAGAATTTATTAATAGTTTATGTGATAGATTGCAGTATCTGAATTCCTGTCTATTTCTATAACTTTATACAATACATTTGTGAGTTGAACTTTCAGAATTCTGTATTTTGAAGTAATTTTGTATTTATAGAATGAAAACTAATCAATTTTGTTATAATTTCGTTAACTTAAGTTCTGTATACTTGAGGCTTTTTAATTTTTCGTCACTGCCGTAACATATGGTGTTTGGAAGTAAAGTATCATAGTAGGCATAACAATCACAATTAAAACATTAAAATTATATGTTTAAGGATGAATGTTTTTCACTGTGTTCATAAGAATAGATAGTATCTTTTGACGTTCATATTAATGTTATTCATTATTTTTGCGTGACTTTCCTCAAAGTATATCTTTCTAAATCCAGTGGGAAATAAATATCGATGAATAAAAAATCGTTCACTTCGCAGAATAAAAATAACTTTGTTTTTAGCAGTTAATTTTTAATAAGTAGACAAATAAATCGCAATAACGACGGTAACAAAAAAAAAAAAAAAAATCTTAAAATATCACCGTAAAAAAGTACAATAATCAAATTTTATTTTGACTCATTTTATCAGACAGCGGGATGATACATAAAATAAATCTCACAATAAAGTGCGCAGGAGAATAGTTGTCATTCAATTAACAACGATTTGTAGGTTTATTCTCAAATGACCGACGTTTCAAAAATTAAACTTCATTTTTCAACTTAATTATTTAAAAATAATAATAACTGTTTAGTCCATAAAATTATATTTTAATTCTTTATAACTGTATTGAACAAAACTACAAAACTTGCTTATTTGGAATTTGGAGATTGCAGAAACATTTGCACCTTTAAGACACAGATATGTATGACATAAATTTATTGGAATTAGGGAGTCAGTTATATATTATACCCTTTATATATAGCCTAGAAGCAAAAGTTTTGTAGTTCATAATCAATAATAGGTTAAGGCCCCACACTACTCACTGAAAAAGACCCGGACGATAATGCTAAGTCTATGGAAGCGTTCTTTTCAAGTATAATCTCGCTCAAACTTAATTTTTTTTTTTTTTTTTTTTTTTTGCATAGGATGATTTACAACCGGGCTAGTCTTTACCTTTTTCAATTTTGCTTATATATTTTTTTATATTATGAAAGTTTCAATTTTAGAACCGGTTCTAACCGATTTCGAAATTTAAAGTAGTTTTTTTAAATCTAACACCAAAATTGAAAAAGTAAAAACTAACCCGGTTATAGATCGTCCTCAGATTTCCTATGCAAAAAAAATTGCAAAAATGTTAAAATTTGAGTGATATATTTGAAAAGAACGCCCCCACAGACTTAACATTATCATCCGGGTCTTTTTCAGAGACTAGTGTGGGGCCTTAAACCATTATTGATTATGAACTACAGAACTTTTGCTTCTAAGCTATATATAAACGTGTCCTTCTCAGGCACTTGCATATCGGACCACAAAATAAAAAGTTCGAATATAGATTTAAACTTTTTCCTTCATAAAATCGTGCCTGCATTCTAATTTTTGAATCAAAAAACGTACAAATAATAATGAATTTTCATTAAAAAAATTATTAATATGGACGGTTTTCACAGAGAAAAAACTCAGCGTTAAGAGGTTAATAATTTCACGTGCATATATACGGCCATGCACAAGCATATTAGCGAGTACTTTATTGTGTTCAGATTTTTTTTTTATAAAGCGTAAGTTAAGGAAAAAGAAAGTAAAAATTCAGTTTGAAAGAGGAAAGAAAAGTATTAAAATCACTATTTCCTCCCAGAAAATTCCACCATTCCCAATTATCCATTGGGATCTTGTATTCATTGTACATCATCATGCTGATGGAACGACTCTTAAGTAATTTCTTATCAAAGCAGCCACTAAACACAGCTTCGCGAAAAAAGAAGAAAAAAAGCAAGAAGAGGGGAAGCTTAAACTGAAAGCTAAACATGCATAAAAAATGCCTCTTGAAAAGGTAGGGAAGAAGGAAAAAACTGTTTGCCATGCGACAGCGTAGGAGAGGAACTTAAGTTAACCATTGATGGATTAATCCCTCAACAATGCCACTTTGAATGCAACACTGCTGAGGGACCTGCTATCTAGCGCCCACAATAAGTTCAGCTGAGCGAGTTCTCGAAAAGATAGCAAAATGTTGTGGGACTGAAAACGGCGACAAAAGAGTAATGAGTCATGACGACCGATATGTTTAATCAGGATAACACCATGCAAGAAATTCGCCTTGGAAGCGATTTACAAGAAGCAAGAATTATTTACTAGCGTCTTATGTAGATTTGCGTTCATTTACAGCATAAATTATGGCTTCTCAATTGTTTCTTCTTTGGAAATGATGCATTTGTAAAATGGGATACTTCTGACAATGTTTCTTTGTTCTCAAGAGATCGATTGATTATTTGTCTTCTTTTTTCTAAAAAATGCATTGTAACACAATTGAGGAAAAGTAACCTTATGTATACTTCAATCATCATCGATTTCAGCCCTCAAGCGATCAAAAATACTTCAAGACTGAATAACTTCTTAGAAATGATTTAGTGGCCTACATTAGCAGTAATATACTCTTTAGGAATAAATTCAATTCTCAATAGAAGCATAGTAAAATATATTGATATAATAAATGAAAGAAACATTTGAAACTTCCTTCAAGAAACCTTAGCGATATAAAAGAAAACAACAACACAAAGCAAAATGAATTAGAAGCCGAAAATTGATGCTAAATGTACTAAAAGAACATTTTTTTTTCTTTAAGATGCTAATTTACTGCTTCTCTCGGAAATTGCTCAATTTCATCTAAATCACTGAAGCAATTTTGGTGAAATAGTCAGTTATAAATAATAGATTAAAAAAAAAGAAACTTTTATATTTTGAAAATTATACCAAAGGTTTCTTGTACATTTATTTTATTGAAACTATCGATCAGAACGTAATTAAAATCGAAATTGGATTTCTTTTGAAAAATAGTTCAATTCGATAAAATAGTTCAGTTAGAATAATATTTCATAAGAAGTTTTAATTTTATTAACTAAAAAAATTTCTTGTTTATTGAATATTGTTTTAGATATTTTTATTTAATAAGTACTATTTATTGTAAACAAATGATTGCCTGTTGTTTTCTGGATGTAGACAGATAAACAAATTTATAAGTTTCTAATGAATATTTTAATAAAACATAAAAAAAATTACAAAATGCACATGAGTCGGCAGAAAAAATTTTGAATATGATATTTTTGTTTACATAGATCTCTACTTCCTTAGAAATACTGTGAAAATAAATAGTATTAGAAAAGACCACATTTCCTACATTATATTTTCGTTAACAGTATTTTCTATTTGAAGATCGATCTATTACTAAATTTAAATGATTTTTTAAACCTTTCTAGATTGCACAAAGCAAATTTTAAAATAAGTTTATTTTTTAAAAGGTGTTATATTTAGAAACTAAACCAATTTTTTTTTTTTTAATTAGAAAAAAATTGCAATTTAATACTGCAATGAGAATAGGAACTTTGAAAAACAGTTAAACATGACTGGAGATTTTATAATTTCCCTTATTATGCAAAATTGGGTTGAAATGTACGCAAAAATGAAACGCTAAAGAATTTCAAATACCTTTATTTTAGTTCAGTGAAATCCTTTACTGCATTCATCTTTATTTGGGAGTTTTAACAAATAATTATAGAACTTCACCAAAGAAAAAATGTTTTCGGCATCATTTCAATGCATTAATTCTACAATGTAGACTGCTCTACTTGATTAATCGGGTTATGTAGAATTCATATTTAGGATTTTTCCTGATTTCTACTCAGAAATTAATCAGAATTGTTTTGTCTACTTGGCATTATTCTTGATAACGAGCCACGTACTACAATCTCCATTATTATTTGTAATTGTTCCCATATTGCTAACTCTTGTTTAGTTTGTTATATATTGGGTTATTCTTGGGTTATTCATTGTAGATGTTGATTTGTAGTATTATAAAATGGTCGTATATATATATATATATATATATATTATTTTTAAGAAATCTATAATATACATATTTTTAAAAAATCTGCTAAATTCAGAAACAAAGCTTTCAAGTAAGTAAAATATACATTTAAAATTGTGAAAAAAGTATGGAAATATGTCTAACTTTTAATTAAGTGATTTCATTATAATTCCCAGTTTTGGCTCTAAAAACTTTGATAAAAACGTGTAAATAAAGTTAAAATTATTTGTAATAATGTCAGTAGTGACATTTGAAAATTTAAGTTCAATTTTAACAATGTGTAATGTAACTTGCAGCCTCAAAAACGCTCTTTTTTAATCTTGTATAAATTGTAAACCTTGACCATATGTTTTTTCTAAATTACATTTGTTTAAACATATCAAAAATCTTTATTTGATCTTTTTAATATCCCGCACCTTCTATACATTTCGTGTTCAAAAACCATCTTCCTAATTACACAAATTATTTTCAAGAATTAAAGTGTACTTTTTCGAAAACTATGAAAGAACAAAGCAGCTTTTGAGCAATATCAGTTTTCCATCCCCCACACACAAATTTCTGGATGCTACTCATTATGTACCCCCTTCCCACCCATCTTACCAAGGCAATTAAAGTGACGCTCCGGTTATAATTTCCGGATAATCCCTTTAAAAAAGGTATCGATCGACCCTAAGCAAAGAATAATGTTTAGCAAAGAGGCAGTTATCCAGAGGACCTAGCGTCACTTTGCAGCCGAATAACTAATGTCTGCTGGGGTAAGTGCATTTTCGATATGAACATCATCATTAAATAAATGGTGTGAACTCTTAGCGTCCCGAAATCTGACAAGGGCCCAAGACCCGTGATTATGTATGATTAGTTTGAGCTAAGCGATGACCGGGCTTTTGTTTTCTGGCCACTAGTGCTTTGAAAAAAAAAGAGAAAAAATACAACCATCTTACAAGAACAGACGCTGTTATTAGAGAACCTGGCTAATGATATTCCGGCGTTTATGCAAAAGATGAAGCAAAAACCAGTGACATATTACGCTGCAAGCTATTTCCTTTGCGTCAGCAACACTTTTTTTTGTTTAAGGAAGTTTTACTTGTTTTGTTTGGAGATGATTTTTTCCCCCTCTCTTCAAATTTTGTGCTCCATTGCTGACTTTATGGAGTATAATGAAAAATATTAAATAACACATGCTACTGAGGGAAGTAATTTTTGAGATAAAAAAAAATGCAGTATTTAAGTATTTCAAATTAAGTATTTGAATTTTAGTATTTGAAAATGCACAGTAATGTAGTGTGCAGCCTAGCTACAAAGTCATGTTGAAAATAAACCAATATGAATAATGATGTAACAAAAAATGTCAAATCAAGTGAGAAAAAATATTGCTACAAATAACACATTGACTGTCATATTGTTGGAATAACTTAAAGTCAAGTTAAGCTAAGTATTTAATAAGTTTTCGTTTCTTCAAACCTTGGAAAAGAAAGTTAAACTAATATGTTTCTAAATTACATTTGATAATTATTGCGGTTTTATTTTCTGAAAAAAATCTTCTATTTTCAGACTTTTTCATTATTAAAATAGGATGCAAAAAATATCACCAGCCTACTCATATAAAAATTATAATTATCTAGACGGCTTCTATTTTTTATCTCTCTCTGCTCCAAAACTGAAAAAATAATTAATTGAAAATAAAGTTTTGTTTCCTTTTAGTGTTTGAATAAGATGTGTCTGTACATTGGAATACATAAGATATTGCATTTATGCCCTTCTACATAATATTTTACATCACATTTTTACAACACTTAAAATCTGCAAACACTACACTTACTCAATTGAATATTTCTCGTTTAAATTTAACGAATTTTATTAATGAATATCTTTACAGATATTTAAATTCCTCACTTATAATGCCCTACCTTAGATTCATCAAAAAACAAAAGATAATTTTCAATTAAAAAAAAATATATATTTTTCTAAATAAGTTCACTTTATTTAGTTATGTCGAACAACTCCTTTATGTGGTCCATGATACAAAAATCTCAAAACCATAACAATTTTACATGTTTTAATTAATAAATACTCTATAGATTATAGGTTAGAACCAAACCAACCTTATTCAATGCACTATTTAGATCCAAAGATATAGGTTTTTTTTTATGTTGTATAGCCTGTGCTTGTTTAAGGAAAATATAAGACTTAAAATCCATTTAACTCAAGATACATATTTTTTCAGGCTCTTCACATTTAAACTAGTATATCTAAATTTCTAGTAAACATAAAGTTATAAGATGCTGTGTGTTTATTTTAATTATGTGTTCAATAAATTGCCTTCATGATTTTTCGTTTTGAGTGAAAAAATTTTACGTATGAATTTTTTAATTAAAATGTATGCCTAGAAATTTTCTTTTTCTTTCTTTAAAAAGCATTGTTTTAAATATATACATTATAAATAATGAAGAGGAATTATTACTGTTATTATTATTAATTTATTCGGAAATGAAAAATTTTGTAAAATGCGTTATTATCATTATTATTTTTTTATTTATCTATTTATTTATTTTGCAAAAGTAATTTCAGTTTTAAAATATGATTATAATTAATATTTTAAAACTGTCCATACCTCATAAAAACTTTAATACAGGTACAAGGTCATTGCATTATATTGTTTTCACTGCATTTTTTAAGCTTTCTGAAAGTGACGTTAAATTTGATAGAATATTGTTAATGATACATATATATAGGTATATATTAACACACTGCGTAAAAAATGTAGAAAAACTATAAAAACATAAAAATTATAATAAAAAATTATAAGTGCAAAATAAAAATTAAAAATATTAATAGGATGAATGTGTCGGTAGATGTTAGTGTACGGAAAAAGTCGGCGTTGTCTGGATAATACGCACTCGTTTATTTATTAAAAAATAGCGGGGGGAAAAGCACCTGATAAATTGCAATAATACATTTTATACCAGATTTTAACATACATGTTAAACAAGACATATATTTGTTGCCTCAACCTGAGCAGAACTTAAGAGAAGTACAACTTTCCCTAAAATAAAGCACTTTTTCGTCTAAATACGTAAATAAAGAAAAGTACAAATCTCACTCTTCCTTATTTCCGTTATAAAAGAAAATTGCTTCCTATTAGCTATAAGTTTAATAATAAGTTTTCAAAAAAAGTGTTTTAGAATTTTCCCCGCTCACAAAGAAATTAGTCGAACCGTACTTTAAAATATGAAATCTCGCGTTTTAAAAATTAATTTTAGAACAAATAAATGAAATAATGTATCTTTTTTCTGATGTCAGTTTGATAAATACCTCCAAATTGAATAAATGAAATATTGTATAATTTATAAAATAATTACGAATGCTGAATGTATAAAACTGAATGCAAGATATGAAGAAAAAGATAGTCTAATTTTGTTATGCTTCTATTCTATTTACATGTTAATCATTTTCGAATAGAATCTATTGTATTGTCATGCGACCTTTATTTAAATAACAAATGGAGCGTTAGTGAGTCAGCTGAGAATCGCTTCGACCGATATACGGATTATTACGAAATTTATTTATTTAAGCTTTGTTAGAATAATAATAAAAATGTTTTACGTCGGGATTTTTACCTAAAAAGAAATTTCGAAGATATTATGCCTAGGTCATTGTAATCTTCAATTAGATATTATAATATCGAAACAAAGGAAATTATTAACAAATAAAGTTTAAAAGAAATTGTTGGAACAATACCATATTCCTTGTAATGCACTGTACAGGATAATTATGGCCATTGTTTATCATCTAAGCTTTATCAATTTAACACTATTCTTGCACAGAATAATAAATACTCAATTTCAAATATACCCAGTACTTTTAACATAGTGTAAATAAACTAGAATCTAATTATATCATTGGCCAGAACGAGAATTTCGGATTCTAAATTCTTTCTTTAAGAAATTATATAAGAAAAATAATTCATAATTATTAGTTACGCCACAGATTTCTGTTAAAGATATCCCAGTTTTTCAATGATATTTTTTTTTTCTACAAGAAATATCAGAAGAGTATTACAATAATATTTTATAAAAAATGCATACTATAGAAAAATGTTTTAACTTTTATACTAACACACTGTTCATAATCAGGCCCCCAATTAACACTTAGCTGTGAGAAGCATAACGCTATTTCGGGGCCCTCTATGATTTGAGAATTTCTTAAATTCGACAACTTTGGTGATCACTTTTTAGGTAGATTTCGTATGAAATACTACCTATTGTGGTCGCTCCAATGTTGGAATTTCTGAAAAAATTTTGTACATCTACGCCGATCATGACCTCTTGACCCCAAAACTACCATCAGTAAAAAAGTTTATATATATATATATATATATATATATATATATATATATATATATATATATATATATATATATATATATATATATACCGGGTGATCCAGAAGTTTCGGGAGTTTTGAAAAGTTAATAATTAGGAAACTATGTATAATACAAAGGTTCTGTTTTCAGATATGTGCTCAGAAACATGTGGGATTTTTGTTTAGAATGATTTTTTTTAAATATATATAGTTACCATTTTTAGCAACAGGTGGCGCTGTTGTATAAGACTGAATGTACGTATACCATGCGTTATATAGACACCTGAGTTCATTGCGAAACTTCTTTTCTATGATATTGATGAGATTTCGTTTTAAGGGTGGTTTACGTTCAAACATTTTTTGTAAGGTATATGAAATTGCATTGTAAGGGAAATTTGATACAAAATTTCATGAGCAACTGCAGTGTTTAGACATTGTCTAGACTATGTTTAGACACATCTTTGCATGTCGCGTTGTTTTCATATCGTACAATACGTCAAGTTAAAACTGAAAAAAAATCGATGGCCATTGCAAATGTGAAATGCTATGGTAAGCAAGGTTTGAGAAAAAGGCTCACTGGATGATCGTAATAGAAACAAGAGATCCCAAATGTCTGTTACAATCGTAAATTAGGTAGGATTCTATGTCAATACTCTGTAGAAATCACCAGTTCATGGTGAGTGCAGTAAGCTTGTGATATCACGATGAACTGAAATTTCTTCTGGAATTTCTTTCTGCTCTGAGGATACTGTCCACGCTGTTTTGCGTGGACAGTATGCGGCTTATAAGTACCGCTCACGGCGGTACTTATAAGCCATGAGCGTCATGATTAAACTTTGTAACCCTTGGACACTAGTTCGTTCTTTTAAATGAGCTGTATCATACTATAAAAACAATACTATCAATTTTAGCGCCACCTGCTGTCAAAAAGTGCAACTAACATAATATGTTTTTTTCATCGAAAAAACAAATCCCACAAGTTTCTCAGCATTTCTGTGAAAACCGCATACTTCTATTGTTTATGGTTTTCTAATTATTAGCATTTCAAAAATCCCGGGACTTCTGGATCACCCGGTATATATATGTATGTATGTATATATATATATATATATATTGTTGTCTGGATAAAAACGCAAAGGTTAATTATTTAAAAAAAAAAAAAAAAAAAAATTGAGAGTGGGTTATTTATTTTAACATAATTTTTAAACTGTTTAATTTACACCAATATATGGATATTTGTCTAGTTATATCTATAATTAAATAGCTATATTTTAATTATCAAATTATTTTTAATGTTATTGATATAATTTTTGGTATTATTATTAATATTATTACTATTATTATTATTATTATTATTATTATTATTATTATTATTATTATTTTTTTATTATTATTGTTTTTTAATTTTTATTATCCTATATTAAGATAATGAGTTTTTGCCATGTAAAGTCACAATAAATGTTACTGATTAAAGTAACAAAAATGTATTTTAAGTTATATGTTAACATGAATGTTATCTCTTAATTCTAATTTTAATCATTTTATTAATTTAATTTTATGTTAATATCGATTATTAATTATTTTTCCGGTTCAATTATATTTCCATTCTGCTTTATCCTTTTTGTTTGTTATGGAAAACCATTATATTTACTTACTTTCAACTCCTTTTTGTAAAATATCTTTGTTCCTTGTTTAATAATTTGGTTTTTGTGTGATGGTAGTCCCAAATTCGTATTGTTTTGCTTTTTCGTGGCAAATACGAAGATGAAACCACACACTCCATTTGTAGTTCCAAAGTATTTGGGACCTGAAGATTCTGCTTTGGTTCTACAAATTTCATTTGTATTCATATTATTCTTTTTTCCTTCCATGTTCAATGTACTATAAGTTATTAAATTCAATGGTTAATTTCAAATGGTTAATATTGTTTACTATAATTCAATTTAATTCTTTTATTGATAAAATCCATTGGTGAATCTTGTCTACTTTTAATGGTATTATATATATATATATATATATATATATATATATATATATATATATATATATATATATATATATATATATCACTTTCTTATGGACACGATAACTTCTATAGTTCTGCCCCAATCGCTTCCGAATTGATACATAAAATCAAGGGGTATAAAATCTCGGCTAAGTTCGTTAATGGGCAAAATCGGTCCAAAGGGGAGAAAATAGGGAGGGTTTTTGTAAAAACCGAAAAAAAGCCATAAATTCTTAATTAAAATAGATGTTTAGTCAGTTTAAAGTTTATATTACTTCTTTAAAATGGGCTAAAAGTATATGCATGACAGATTTTTGACAAATTTAGAAATGGGCTCAAGGGGCGAAAAAAACAGGTTTTTTGGGAGAAAAAAATTCATAACTTCGTCAATTCTCATGATATCAAATTTAACTATATTTTGTATAAATGTTCTCAACATTATCTAAAACTTTTGTATTTACAAGTTTTTGATAAGACTATTTCTTACTAATGAAAAAAAATTAAAAACGAAAACAAAAAGAGGGGTGAAAAAAGAAAAAAATCCATAACTTTGTCAATTCTCAAATTATCAAATCTAATTAAATTTATTTTACATATTCTCAATAATATCTAAAACTTTTATATTGACAAGTTTTTCATAGGACCGATTCATATAGCAAAAAAAAAAAAAAAAAAAAAAAAAAAAAAAATTAAACAATATAGGATTTGGAGAGAAAACCTCAAATCAAAACTGATTATATTCTGACTCATTTTTAATTTTATTTTTGATTTTAAACGCATTCAAATGGCAGATTCTCTTATTTAGAAACTGTATACAATGACGCATTGGTCAGTTTTTTCATAAAGACAGAATATATGTCAAAAAAGGCTGCCAAAAAAGGTATTTTGAACAGAATTTCCCGACGTTATCATGATTGAAAAATTGAGGAAGTATAACAAATTGCGTTTTTTCTGACTCATTTTTAAATTCATTTTTGCTCTCAAACACATCCAGTTTACAGGTCCTCTTATTTAGAAACTATGTAATGTGACGCATTGGTCAGTTTTTTTATAAAGGCTGAATACATTTTTAAAAAATGCTGTCAAAGTGGACACTTCGCACAAAATTTCCTGAAGCGATCATGATAAAGAATTGAGGTTGTATTCAAATAACAATTTGGTTATTTTGTAACTCATTTTTAATTTCAATTCTGCTCTCAAACGCATTCAATTGACAATTTTTCTGTTATTTAGGAATTATATAATGTGCCTTATTGGTCGATTTTTTAATAAAATCAGAATATATTTCAAAATAGGTTGTCAAAATGGACATTTGAGTCGAATTTAGCTTAAGATGATTCTGACAAAACTTGTTTTTACAGAAAAATTAATTTAAATTTTTTTCAAAAGCGGCCAAATCACTTTATTAAACTGGATTTATCTGTATTCAAATTTTATTTTTTGATGTTGAAATGAGCACTCTTCGAAATCTACCTCCGCCTACAGGCCAAGCCGACAGGGATTTTTTAGGAATAGCACGAATATTCATGGAAATATAACGATTTCTTTTTAAAAAATTAAAAAATATTGCATGTTTTTTGTTTATATTATGTGAGGTTTTCAAACAAATTTAACGGCAGTATCAGAAAGTTTCATAAATATAGTAGCATCAGCATGGTACAGTTCGGATATAAATAGGTTAAATATTTAATGAAAAATGAGTAATTTCAGGAAATAGTTTTTTAAATGCGCTTGTGCAAACTGTATCCACTGTTTTTGTTGATTTGGAGGTCTATTCTATATAGCAACTAATATGAAAATATCAGTTTAATATCTTTAAAGTTCTTAAAGATATTGGCGATATTGAGCTGACTTTCAAAAAAGAAGCTGGATAAGAAGAGATTTTCCAAAATTGTCATTTTTTATTGACTGACTTCCAAAAAAGAAGTGGGTATTTATTGAATGTCAAGTAGTAGCTTTGTAACAGATGTTTTGCTTTTCATTTTTCATAATTAATTTGCTTTCGAAATAGACTAGTACTGGTAACATACCAAAAAGAATTGAAGCATTAATTAAAATGATGAAAATTCAAAATATTAAAGAAGAAGCATTTCATGTAGAAAATCCTTTATCATTCAACTACTTTTAGAAAGCATCAAATGGCATTCAGTTCACTTTAACGCCGATATCGTTTTAATTTTTTCTTATATTTACCGTAATTTCGGGTGTATAAGCCGCAGATCAAACAATTCTTTTTCGACCCAGAATTTTTTAAGAAGCAAATATAACTAGTTAGATCGCCGTAAATATTTGTCTTCAATCACTAAATAAGATTTCTGGGTCCAAAAAGAATTGTTTGATCCGCGGCTTATACACCCGAAATTACGGTAATTAGACTTTTCATAGAAATTGCTCTATAGAGTAGGCTACCTAATCATGAAATAAAAAAAAAAATCTTGGTGACGTTCGCGCATGCCCTATGGAAAATTATTCCATACAAATGCTCATATTTGATAATATGCATAATACATATATATTCTACTTATGCTATGTTGCTTATTACTTATTTAGTCAAATTTTCTGACAGTGGCGTTGAATTCGGTTTAATATCCAGCATACTATAATAATAATTAAAAAAAGCAAAAATTTTACTTTTAAAGAAACCATGGCACATATAGCCATGAATTTATATGCTATTCTTACGCAAATGAACACAGGTATTGAATAAAATCTGTACAGTAATCCACTGGAACTATAGATCATTTTGATCATTTTATTGTACAGGGTTGTCCCAAATATTGTTATTTTTCTTTAATTTGTTGTTGGTCCCTTAGTTGATATCGTGATCGAACATTCACTGAAAAGTATGAGGTCAAATATTTCTTTATAATCATAAAGGATTAGATTCGTTATGTATGTCTCGAGATATTTGACAAAACATCTAAAATCGAAAGTGCCCCATGGTTTTTGTCTATATAGTGCAATTTATAACTATACACCATTATACACATAAGTGTTAAAATGTCAATTACGAAATGATGGCCTTTTATTTCAAGTGGTGGAAGGCGATTCGTAAATTATTATTTGATGAACATATTACGACAAATTTAAATTTTTAACTAATAAAATGTATTGATGAATATCAGTATTAATATATCGTCTGATAAATTTGTAATGCCAAATGTAAAATCAAGTGATAAATTTGTAATGATAAAAGCCTTCATCCAAAATTTCTTTTAAATTAACCAAATTTATTAAATTAACAAATTTGACCTTATTAAAAATTAAATAGCACTAAAAAGTTTTATTGTTTTACATTAAAGCTTTAAACATGTATTATCCATACCGAACTCACACATCATCACATATATTAGTTTTTCAATCATCTAGCATAAAATTATCCGGCCAATAATGATTATTAAAAGTTTTCTTTTTAAAAAAATCGTTATAAAATCATTATTTAAACACAGTGAAAAAGTATAGTAAAAAAGTAATTTTAATGAAATCAAAATAAAAAGTATTTCTATTAAAAAAGCAGAGTTTAAACAATAAAGTAATTTTATGTAAAAAGTACAATATTGCTATTATCTTAAGCTTCTTGTTATTCTCAATATTATTGTAAAAAAAAGTAAATTTATCAATAATTAAATTTAAATAAAAAACATTTTTACAGAATATATATTTTTTATCGATCCTAATTAAAACTAAGAAATTTAATCCCAGACGTTTTCTGAAAAGTTAAGATCAATGGAACAAATATGAAAGGATGCAAAGAGTATAGCCAAAAATTAAATAATAATTTTGAATTATAAATATAAACTAAAAATTGTAGAATACCAAAAAATATTCAATTATTAATAGTAAAATTCCTTACTTTAAAAATATACCTTAGTAAAGTTTTTCGCAAAACACTCCCCTTAATTTTATTAATTTTTTCTTAAAAAATGTAAACGGGAACCTTTCACAGAAAATGTGGAATAACTTGTCGGCTTATTCAATCAATTTCATTGCATACACAAATTTAAGAAACTTAAACTCCTTGAAAACCTTCTCGATTAAAGTATCAGTTTCGAATTTTTTCGGTTATTCACCTGTAGAGCCTACTATTTCAAAAAGACAAAATCCAAAATATCATCCTCTTAAGTTATTATATGCTGCAACTTCCCCAAGGAATGGCAAGACTTGACGGAATATTCTACGAACCTTAGATCTTTTCGATAAATACATTTCATGTAAAGAGCGGAAAAAAAATGAAGACAGTTGGAGAAAGAGAATCATTAGAAGCACAGCGTGTCTTATTTCTCTTCACTTATTTAGCCTTTTATGCGTAACAACTGAAGCGACTGGGTTCAAATATTTAAAAGGAAAAGAGGCATGTAGTGAAGTTTGAACGAGAGAGGTTTTTTTTAGCTCAATTGCTTTCTGGAGACAAGTTGCGACTCAATAAAGAAGAAAACAGTAAAGATATTATACGGAAACATCTTTAGCCAAGAAACTTGAAATATAATAAAAATGTCAGCAGAAGAAGTCAAAATCACGTGGTTAGCTTTATAGGATAGTGTCGACTTGAGTTCCAAATAAATCAAACCTTATGAGCGGAAGCTAAAACAAACTACTTCTGAAAACTTGACAAAAAGTTTCATAAATCACTGAATAAAGTCTTTTTTTTCTGCCTTAGTGCAGCATATGAATGATTTCAAAGATTTAAATGGGAAAGAAGATGTAGATATGTTTGCAGATAATAAGATATTACAAAAGAAAATTTTTCAAATATGCAAAACTGGCTTAATCAAAAAGGAAAATGGAGAGAGTTCCGGATGATGACTATGATTTTAAACTTCATTATGCAAGATTCTTAGCGAGAATATTTGACTTAATTATTAATCAAGTGAATTAATGAAGTTATTTTGCATTTTATATGATAGCTAATGTGAAGTAAATAAAAATTCCCTATTTTACAGAACATGCAATGCTATTAGTTTTTATTTCTTTTTTTCTTTATATTATGTTTATATCTAAGAATGTTTGGAGACAATTTTTTTTTTCATAAAATAATCAAATTTCTTTAAAAAATATTTTTGGTTCACTATTTAATTTATATTAGTATAAAATGCAGATTGGAATTTTGTATAAATGATACATGCATAAATTTTTTTATATAAGGATTTTTTAAATCTTCAGGTTTTCTTCTACTAAATTTTTAATCCTGAGAAGAAATTTCCTACTAGGCATCTTAAGAGCTAAAAAACTGGAATTAAATTATTTACATCGGAGTTACAAGCATTGTCAAGTTTCCGTTGTTGTTTCTTTCAATTTGCACTTTCATCAGTCAGATACAACTGCAGTGTAATAATCCAAATTAATATATGCAAAAATTTCCTCAAATGTAAGTCAGTTATTAAATTACTAAAGCATTTTTAAAAGCAAGAAACGAAATAACAGACATAACTTTATCGAAGTTGACAGAATAAGCTTGCGTAAATGAACGAGCCTGGTAAAATAAAATGGCTGCCTAGTAAATCGTAAACTCAATATATGCAACTACAATGATTGTCCAAGGGCTCTTTTGCAAGTTACCTATGAGGACGCGTGGTCGGCAGGGGCGCGAAGTGTCCAGGACGTTGAGGGAAGACCATGTATTACTAGTGGGGGGTTGCTATGGTGATTTGATCGTGACGTCATGCCGGAAACATGCTGTCGTTGACCAACTCCCTTTCTAGAAAATGACGATTTCAGAGCATTTCTGTTGAAGACTAACCAGTGGGGCTAAATTGATTCACTCAGATTTCCAAAGATAAAGCTTATTTATTCAGCGTATATGGAGGAAATTATTTTCGCCTTACACTCAAAGGAAGTCATAAAAATATAATGTATAAGAGAAAGTACATTTTAAACCCAAAATACTTTCAAATATATTATTAACAAAACTTTGAGATGCAACAATTAAAAACAAAGTTTTTTGAAATGGCTTTTGTAAATATGGAATTTTCAGTTAAAAAGACCAAAAAACATCATTTTTTCCTGCTTATGTACCGTAATTTCGGGTGTATAAGCCGCGGATCAAACAATTCTTTTTGGACTCAGAAATCTTATTTAGTGATTGGAGACAAATATTTACGGTGATCTAAGTAGTTATATTTGTTTCTTAAAAAATTCTGGGTCGAAAAAGAATTGTTTTATCTGCGGCTTATACACCCGTAATTACGGTACTCTAAATTTATCCTGGCATAATTCAAAGTAGATAATGTTTATGTCTTTATTCCATCGAAATATATAAAGAACGTCTGTTTTATCATATAAAAGTCATCGATAATTTTATAAGATTTCAAAAATTACATTAGAAAAATACATTTTATTTGATAAAGCAGGCTATTTGTAAACCTTGGTGAAATAAACGAAATGTATTTGTTTATTTTGTTTTCTATTGTGCCTTAAGTACCAATGTATGCAGCTGTACATATCGTGTAGCTGCGTAAATACATAACATATAATAACACTTAGTTTTACCTTGGTGTTTTAACATTATTTAAAGGATGGGTGAGTATTTTAAAAGGTGATACATTTTTTTTAGAGAACATGAAATGTACTCGAATTTTTACGTTAATCTGCCTAAAAAGACTATGAATTTTATAGCCTCATATTTTGGGGGAAAAAGAATCTACATCCATTAAAACTGTTTACAATGTGTGTTTGATTGGCAAAATTTGTATGATAACTAAACCAATATCATATTTTAATCCAGAAAATTTTTAAAAGAAAAAAACAGCAAAAAAATGTATAAATCGGCTCTTACTTCAGTGAACAAATAAAAATCGAAGACGATAGCATGCGTCAAGTGAACACTTTAAAAGTACGTTTAAGAAGCTTACAGTCCTTCATCTTGCGCCTCCCCCCCTCTCTCTTCAAGAAATGTCTCAATACTTATTTACTACACAAAGAACATTGAATTTGGAAATTTCCACATTTTTTTATCATAACAACTAAAGGCAAAATATGAAGGTGAAAAGTTTTAATTTTTATAGTATGTCTTGACACAGGTCATGTACATTTTACCAATAGAAAATCTTTAATGGAATTAATGAATGTGAATCCAATAGTTTAAAATTCTCCATGCCCATTTATGGTCAATCATTAAAGTACAAAACTGTAATGTAGTATATCGATAAATTAAATATAGACAATGTAGTGTAAATATAACACATACATATGCATTCATTTTCGTGTATACAACAATTAAATTCTAAAATTAATTACATATTTGTCTAAAAATATACAAAAGTTTTGAAAAACGTAACATATAATTTTATTTGAAACTAGAAGTTTTCGGTATCTATTCTTTGTTTTTAACTTGAATGCATATTTTTTGTCAAAAGAGGCAATTTAAATTCTTCAGAAATTTTACGTATTGAAAGAATAATTGTAAAATAACATTGACGGAAGGTTTTAATAATTGCTGGTAAATGGAATTTTAAAAAGAAAAGACACATGTTTAAATTATGTTTAAGTACATTTTTTAAACAATAAAAAAATATTGTCATTTCGCACTACGATGTTTAAAAGAAAAAAGCTACTTCAGAAAAATTTAGATTGAGTATTAGGAAAAGAATTAAAACGTTTTGACATCACAAAAAGATGTTTGAAACTATAATGTTATTCTGTTGATTTAATACCTACTTGGGAGAAAAAAACAAGAGAGAAATTTGAATGAATAAAAAAAACGAAAATGCACCTGTAACTCTTTTAAAGGTTTGCATGCTAGTATCTTGTTGTAAAGGAAAAAATACGGAATTTACAATTTAATATAACATTTCGTTATTAGTGGTATTTTATTAAAAGCGGGGGGGGGGGGGTGTTAAAATCCCGTTTTATCTGCAAAAGGTAGCACCCGTTAAGTAGCACTAAAAATTCATTATTTTATGGTTGGGTAGGTAAAGATCATTTATCTATGCAACTGTACATTGGAATATCTAATAATTACTGTCAAACACTGATAAATATTTGAAAGTTAGGGTAAGTGATTCGATAATTAATATTTTTTTCGAAAAAAGAATTCTAAAAATGTTAAATGAGAAATGAAACTCGAACTCACCTGAGGGCACATTTTACACTGGTACTTCCTGCCAGTGCCGTTGGTGGCCACCCCCGAGGGTGCTCCAGGACCCTTGGTAGCGGCACTAATGGGTTGTGGCACCACTAGCATGGAGCCGCTGGAGCTCGGGGTGGACACAGGCGGGCTACCACTGCTAGTGCTGTTAGCCCGGTTCCCGTGGCTACCGTACAGGCTGTGCATCTGCGAGGAGTCCATGCCTCCACCGCCTCGACCTTCCTCCAGGCTGCCGCCAGGGCCTAAAATAACATATTAAAAATTTTTAAAGAACTCTTCAAGAAATAAAGTTTTATTTGTTAATAATACAAACTTTATAAAAAATAGTATAAAAAAAGAAAGAAAGAAAAACGTTTCGAAGCATTTCAAAAGACACGTGCTGACACAGACAAGTGATAATACGGCAATCGGAAAAAAAAATTTCATCTTCTCGCTCCGTAGTTGTAACCATATACATTTCCTGAAGAAAGGCGATTCATTCCTTCGAAATTTGTTGCTTTACTTTTACTTTTACGTGTTCGCAAAATGATTAATAAACACTTAAAATTAGGTTTTTATTTATTTTTAATTTTTAGAGGTATTTTATAGCACAAAAAGACATTTCCAGGAAGAGCATACATATATGAAAAATAGGAAAAAAATGTGCCTGCAATTCTACTTTCTACCTTTACGAAAACCGCATGCATGGCATCCAATGCAGAAATTTATTAAATGGTTTCTACTAGAGACTAATTGCTTTCTAAGTACAATGTAGACTTATAAGAACTCATAAATTTAATTGATGACTTATTAAAATAAGATTAATATCGAATACTGCTGAAGTTTCTCATTCAAAATTATTCGATATCAGAAATGATATTGACTGGAAGTGAAAGAAACACCGGATTATACTATATTTTATCTTCATAAAAAGACTAAACAACCACAGATAAATTGTTTCTCAACTCATTTTATGGCGAAAAAATCGGTAGTTCTATGTATATATATATATATATATATATATATATAATTGTTACTTCATACTGTCTTTTTTTCTAAATAAAAAAGCGTGAGAAAGACATTTTCGTTTAGAAGCTGATAAATTGATCCACGAAATCTAATCAAATAAACTCCTGAGTGAGAGCGAAAGGTACAATAAGTAGAAATTCCATTTGTAAAATTTAAACAGAGTAAAAATTTCTCTTCATTGGGTCTTAAATTAGTATGCATCACTGTACTTATCTAGAAACCACATTTGTATATGTTGCGTTTTTAAATTTGCAAAATCATGCAAGGTAAAAAATTACTAGGACATTAAAACAAAAAGGAAATAGCAAGGAAAAAAATACATTTTTTTAGCAGGGTTATGCGAATAAAAAGTAAAAGATCATCAGAAACAAAATAACTAAAATTCAGTAGAAAATGTAGCCTTTATAATTATTAGTATCTTATTCATTAATTTTTATTTAATGATTAACTAACTAGGCAAGTAGGAATGTGAATTTCGTTTGCAACTTTATTGCTAAAATATTAAAGTAAAATTTAAAACTTCGATTGCACTTATTATTGTGATTTTACGAAGGGAAAATTGTTATAAACTTCTAATCCCCAAACTAAACAAATACTTTAATATATATTCTTATACTTTCATGGACTGAAATAGTTTTGAGTGTTTAGTATGTCGTGGACTATACGTTTTGTCAATAAAAATAGATTTCATATTGTTTGGATATTTAATTTTAAAAAAAGTTCGAGAAATTTACATTAGAAAGTTTTTTCAAGCAGTATAATTAATTTAATTTTTTTAAAGTTTCGAAATTTAATGACTCAAAACATTTAGCCTTAACATAAAAATATATCAAAGCAAAATGTATAAAGCGTCGGGTGATAAATCCTTAGTACAAATTATATGAACATTATGCACGGCATGATCACGAGTATTTTTTTTAAAACCGAAACACCTTGAATATTCTGAGGCACTTAACTAAAAGAATACATGAGCTATTTCCAAATAAACAATGAAAAAAGAAGATATTTTCCTCTAGAAAATGTTAGATTGATCCATGAAACGGAATTAAAACAAAGCTCAGGGGGAACGAAAGAAGGTGAAAAAAAAAATTGGAGAAAATCCTTAGATTAAATTTACGCAAATGGCATAACAATTCTAACTCATGAGGTCTTTAAAATTAAGAAGCATGCATCCCTGAAACTCCCTTCTTACCACATGTATTTTTTTTAATTCTGGCAATATTTATATTGGTTTTTGCCAGTACCCTTCCGGACAAAAATCAGGGATATTTATTGAGTATGATAATGGGATTATTAGACATATGCATGCCAGTCACTTTATGTCGCTCATTTAAATGCATTTTAATATCGATAACGGGACTAGAAGACGATGTAAATTCCATAATGAGTCTAAGCTGTATTTAGAAGGTGTCAAAGTCAAGAAAACAGGAAATGATATTTAAAGAAAATTTCAGTTTATTATCTTAATGTTCTGTCGCTTTCTTTACTTGAAGATTTTTCCTTCAATAAGTTTTCCCGCGGCTGTAGAATAATTGGAAAGAGTTTTATATTATTTAGGTTTTTATTATACCGACATTCTTGACAACAAAAGGGATCTTTCAAGTTATTAGCTTAGTTTAAGAAAAATTTAATACGATATTTAAAAAGAAAGTAAACAAAATCTCAGGCAGACTGTTTGAAAATAGACTCTTCAGTTCAAGCAGTTCACAACTGAAGAAACTGCAATTATAAATCTGGATTTAAATGATTAGGGATGCATCGTCATGAGCAACACTGAAATCGATTAAGGATACTTTTCCCCGAAGTAAGTAATCTAGCACAACCATCGTTCTGGAGTTGATGGTCCTCTGCATTTCAAACACTCTAATACATCTATATATATATATATATATATATATACATATTATTTTTTTTTCATATCATCACCCACTGTCTGGAAGCAAATTTGACAAAAATTTCTGCTGTCTCTAACATTTTTCAATTCATTTAATTTTTTAAGAAGCGAAAAAATAAAATAAAAAAATAAAATAGCATCCCCGCACCCAGAGCTCTTCGGTGATTAGGCAGCGGCAGATACTTTCTTAAATCCCAACTCGTAAAACATGTAGCTCTAGGCACACTTACGAAAGAATCCAGATTTAAAACATGGATTTGCAAAAATTAAAAGTAATTAAAGTACGAGACGCTGAGGTGGAAAAAATTTTTGCGGGAGGGAAAAAAAGCTTTCTTAAATCCAGGAAATAAATAAAGTTAATTCAACTGGATGTTGGCGTGGGGGCAAAATACTGGTGGTATTCTGAATGTCAGTGTAATTGCAGTTTCAGACGTAGGCAAACCAAATGATAATTTATCTTATAGCTTACTAAAATTGAGCAGTTTTAAAAACCTATGATGTACCTCAAAAGGAAACGTCAGACAAAATCAATAGATCGCAATTTTTTTTAAACTCACACGGATCACTCATTATAAGCATATTAATCAAAGGGAAAAAATGAAAAGCCCCAGGCTTATAGCACATAATCCACATCATTCTGACACTCGCTTCTCCTCCTTCAAGTTTAACACCTTGTTTTCTTCATGTATTTACGGAAGTATAATTCCTAAAAATAAAAACAAAAGGGAATTGCCCAATACATTGTTTTCATCGAAATAGATTTCACAGAAATATTAATGAAAGCCTATGTCTTGGGAATATAAAAAAGTAACAGGGTTATAAAACTTTAATAAATATATTTGCATTGTATCTCGTTGCATCACTTGACATCGCTTCATAAAAGAATCGGCTGAATTAAGAAGAATTGTTTGATATCACTGTGTATTCATACGTTATGAGGAATATGATTACACCTTCTAAAACTTTTCAATACAATTTTTAAATGGTATTCAACGCCTTATTTAATTTACTGTCGTAAATAAAGGAAGAATTACTGTTCAGAAACATTGGTAAAAGTTTACTCTTCGTAAGTCAGACTCTGGCGTTATTCATTTGCACTTTTACACATTTTAAATTATGATTTTGCACCCATTCACCCACACACAGATATATACATACTATGAGCATATGACTTATGTTTTACTGTATTTTAAAAATCTTACGAAGTTCATTCTTTTCAAACAATATTTATTTGAGATATCTATATTGCTTTAAACCTTTATAATGCATAATTTAGGGAATTATATTTCTATTTTAGGCATTATAAGAATCATCTTGAACTTTTTTCCTGTTATACACTTTTCCAGCTTTCAATTATGCACAGCGAAACATTACATTATGCGCCATTTAAAACTTTACTTTTTTGAGCGGTGCTGTGCCATTAAATTGTCTTACTTCATCAAAAATTAAGGCAGTTAAATTATTTCATCTAGGAAATTAAATGAAGTGATGAAAGAATTAAATATCTCGAGGCATTTGAAAGTTACTACAGAAGAAGAGGATGTGGTTTCTTCAAAGAAGTGCATTTTACGTCCCCAGCGGCAACACAGTATTGGGGCATTATTACACAAAACTGATGATATCGACGTAATAGAGAACAAACATTGGCAGCTGAATGAAAAATCCATACTTTACAAAAAATAGTAAGAATATAACTGAAAAAAATTAAGTATTTCTTTCATGGAATGAAATTAATTTATTTGAATAGAATGTAAAGAAACATTATTAATGAAAAAAAACGCATATCAGATTTTTTTTCTTTTTTTAGATATATGTATATTTATCGTTTGAAAGTAAATGCTCGTATAGTGATAAAAATGTGTTTGTATAGAATATGTACGATTATACCAATGTAGTTGCAGGATAATTTTATCCAAAATTTTTCCTATATTACAAATTTGCTTAAAAATTTTAAATATTAATTAATATTAGTTAAATGCCGAAAGTAAGGAAGCGCAAATATTGAGATATTAAGTTATTAAAAGCTATTTGTGAAACTGCTATTAATTTATCTTTTAATTAGTGAAATGACGGTAAAAAATATTTTACGGATGGTAAAAAAAAATATATATTTTTTTTATATATTTACTTTTTCCTTACCGATCTTCTAAGTGACATTTAAGTAAAAATAAATGACTAATAAATGTTTATTCATTAATTAAATATTTATTAAATTACTGAAATACATTTTATTAAATGACAGATCGCTTAAATAATGTGTTTGACCTCATTAGGTCTTTCTTTCGTTCTTTGAAAATTACGAGTAAAACTAACCTTGTACAATATTGTATTGTTGTAGTTGATCAAGAATTTAAATATATATATATCATTTGTGATTTGATTGTTGGCACACAGACAAAAGCAATATACATACTGAAAAACACCGTAATCACTGGCGATAAATTGATAAATAAGCTAAAAAACTTTGTAAAATCACCATAAAAGAAAGAAAGTTAAACAGGACGCGTTTCGGGCTACAACAATAACAGCTCGTCATCAGCCAATCGCAATACGGGCCACAAGGGACGGAGTCAAAGTGTCGACTCTGTCCCTTGTGACACGTGTTGTGATTAGCTGATGACGAGCTGTTATTGTTGTAGCTCGAAACGCGTCCTGTTTAATTTTCTAATCAATATACACTCACTGATTCGGTCAACAACTTTTTTTTTATTTTATTTATCTTTTACCTGCTGTATCTTTACTAATTTTGTTAATTATTCGGGGCCTTAATGCTTAATTTAATCCATTTTATTGTTTTATCTCCTGTCACTTTTGGATTTTTTTTTTTTTTGCTTCTTTTTTATGGATTTACTATACACAACAGCCCACATTTTACATTTTCGAGCTCGTTATGGATAATGCAAGGATAAAATCGTACATGTTATTTGTAAAATTTAAGGTAAATTGTGCCTATATATAATTAAAATGAAATCGTAAATGTATGAACAAGTTGGCAAAAATCTATAGATGAACAAAATATGAACAGTGGAAAAACAGAAATCTATATTAAGATACCATGAATACAAATATCATATGTATATCTATCTATCTATCTATCTATCTACATATATATATATATATATATAACCATTATATAATACGACAAATCGACATCCATAGCGAATGCTAAACACAAACTGAGTATCCTGCTTGTTGCAAACCATCAATTCTGAAAACCAAATTCTTTTTACGCAAAGTAGGGTTACTTAATGGAAAATACTTATATACATAAGATATTTAATATATACATACAAATGTATGTTTGTATGTATGCATGTATGTATATCACTAATTAAATCTATAAAACATTCGATCATGAAAGATTTAAAAACTTTAAAAACGAATTAAAGTAATTTTATTCATTTACTTATTTAACGAATTACAAGTAAAATTCAGTAAAAGGGAAATGATTTAAAAATAAATACTCTATCATCTAAATGCCAATTTTACATGTCATGAGCAAATCACGATGCAAATATTCTTATAAGATCTGATGAAATAATTAAAGATAAAATCTACATAAGTGACTATTATGAAGAAGAAAAAAACTGACAAGAAAAAGATTTCACAAATTATCGCTTCACATCTCACTAACAGAAAAGAACGCCTCCGGTGTTTTTAGAGTCCCATGTTATGACCACCATCTAATTTCATTTGCTTTCATCTATATCCAAACACAGGGAAAAGGCTTCTTAAAGTAAGCCCTGTCTTGTTCTGTAGCTTGTGAAAACATCACCAATTGGAGACTCTCTCTAATTTTGGCTAATCAAGTTGCATACTTTTCTTCTTTTCCACTTCTGTTATTTTAAGTTTCTCGATTATTGTCACAGACACAATTTCATCTCGGAGATGGTATTTTTGAGCTTTCTTAGAATCAAATATTATTACTCTATATTTGCCTTAGAATTACGAAACATGTACTTAGCTGTTTTTGAACTAATTCTGAACATATTAATAACTACATTTTTAGTTATCATAGCTATTAAATAATTCTTTATTTAATTGGAGAGCAGCTTAACGGGGCAGTTTTCGATCATTTTAATAAATCTTATACTAATTCCCTCTTTTTATTTGACTTTACTGTCTTATTGTTGCTTATGCTCTTTGGAGAAATTTTAACATCAACAAAGCAAACGGAACTGATATAAACTAAAATATGTTCTTTAAATAAAATAGTAAGCAAAGTAGTAAATTTCTAAAATTTGTGATTTGGTTTTATTTTTCAATGAGGAAAAAAAAAAAATAGAAAGTCTGAGTAAAAATTTTTGACCCGTTACCATACTTCTGTAATTTAAAATTTTGGATTATGGTTTCAAATATGGGTTTCGAATTTCAACACGAATGCGGTATGTTTAAAATTGTCTAAAGTCAAATATTACTGCACAATAATTATATGCAATTACGATATTTATGGTTAAGTATTTTTTAACTACTTTTGAACTTAATAATAACTGTGTTCATTGTTGTGAACCTTTTTTATGGATATTAGAACGTTGGTTATATTTATGGTCATAAATATATCTGTAAAACTCACACACTCCTTTTTTGTATGCGTGTTGTAATTGCAAGTTTTCCTTCATATAAGGCTATATTAGACATCATTATGTTAAATGGAATTGATCTAAATTGGGATAGATACATTAAAGAAAATAGTAAACATAAAATAAGAATATTTAAGATGAGATTTTTTTTTTCAGAATTGAATGAAAATTAGCCAATAATTAATGTTCATAATATATATATATATATACATATATATAAGACCATTAATAGTAAACAATATGAACCATTTGAAATTAACCATTGAATTTAATAACTTATATCACATTGAATATGGAAGGAAAAAAGAATAATATGAATACAAATGGATATATATATATACATATGTATATATATATGTTTTCTAATTATTATCCTTGAAAGAAATGAAAAATCAACCATAAATGAGTTATGGCATACAACTGCATGTCCGATATTCTGTAATTAATAAAGTTGAAAGAAAAAATATTTGGGGTGAGGAATTTACTAACAGAATATAAAAACGTGAAAAGAAAATGGAAAATTACTTTGTGAAATATGTTTTCTAGAGCACCATTTCACAATATTTGTAACACACAATTCATTTCTGTTTTGAGGAAAGCTTAAGTTAGCGTAACATTACTCAAATTGACCGATCAGTTATAATACCTATTGTAAAAGAAAGTATGTATGAATATAATAAGTATTAAAATCAACACACTATAGACGCAAACACTAATACAAAAGAACACCAATAAACCAAAAAATATTTTGATTTGCAAAATTTATGGGCAGTAAATTGATATAGAAACATTACTGACCAATTGTATTCAGATATAATAATCTTGCATGCGTAATATCTTCAAAACCATCAAGCACATGGCGTTATTCTATTTTTAAAGTTAACAATTAATTTAACCAATTGTAAACTAATGTTATTTTTTCTTTTTCAACTATACAAAGAGTACTAATCCGATAAAAAAAGATCACCTATTATTACAACTCAAAGAAGAATTAAAGAATAAAGAATAACGGGAATAAATTATTTTTAACTCTCTCTCTCTGTATATACATATATATATATATATATATATATATATATATATATATATATATATACATATATATATATATATATATGTATATATATATATGCATGTACTATGTATGTATAAGACCATGATAAATCCTGCATACTTTTCTTCTTACAAGTACTGCTACTTATATTTACTTCTGCTATTTTAAAATTCTCGCTTATTGTCACAGACGCATTTTTTTCCCTCGAAGATGAACTTTTAAGTTTTTATAAAATCAAATATTATTGCTCTATATTTGCATTAGAATAAGAATAACGATATCTCTTTAAAACTAATGTTGAATATATTACTAACAGAATGTTCTTCATTATCGTTCATATTAAGCTTTTTTTTTTTATTTAAATGAAGATTAGCTCAGTGTTTTAGTTTTGGTTATTGATATAATTATTAAATTCACTCTTTTTTTTATTATTATTTTCTAGTTTTTGTTGATATATCTTCTAGAGATTGTTTTTCATTTTAATGAATCTCACGAAATTGATATACATTGGGAAAGATACAGTAAAGGAAATGTATAACAGAAATGTTCAATTTCTAATATTTTGGTCTCGACATTTTTTAAGCATGAAAAAAAGAAGGAAAATCCCGGTGAAAGAAAAAAATTTATTTGTAAAGCATGCTTCACTTTTAAAAATTTGCAGCAGTCTGTCCAGTCATTCGACCATTTTCCCAGAAAACGGTTACACAAAAGTAATTTACCGCTATTATTTTCATATTATTACCCGTTTAGGGTCAGACTATAATTTAATTACAGTTAGTTATGTAACTGTTTTTTCAAAAAACGAATGACTGCAAATTTTTAACCGTGTTTTAATAAAAGCAAGCTATGATTGATTCATTTTCAGATAAGGTCAAATGACGTCGCTTAGGATTTATACTACTGAATAATTTTGAGCAACACAAACTTTTTTATGTTAAAAAATATGTAAGCTCTGTTGCGTATGGTTTAATTGTATTTTTCAGATATTTTTATTACTTCAGATAATATATTTTAAAATCCAATAATTAATTGGATTTTAAAAAGCAAAATGTTTAAAGGCATTGTTCGTGTGATTTAATTTAAATCTTAGTTGAGAAATGCTGCGTCGTACTGAACATGTAGACTTGTATTTACAATATTTTACTTATCTTTTTATCAAAGAGTTTTTTTTTTTTTTTTCCGCTTTCCGTTTGTTTTATTGGCTTAGACTGATTCAGTATTGAAACTTTCATTATTTATAATTCAGCATACATCGACTTATCTCGCTTTACATTTATTGTAACAATACTATTATTTAAGTACAACCGAAACAAAGGTGATCCATAGCATGAATTTTCATTTACAATTTTTTGGTGGTTTAAATATCAAATATATAAACTACAAAAATAACGAAAATACAATGCATATACGAAAACTGTTACCAAAATTTCGTAATAGCATAATAAAATTAGAAACACTAAAAATCGTTTTTTGATTATTTCTTTGGTGGAGAATTGTATCTCTAATTATATTCGAGTAGTTTACTGCTTGAGAATTGCAAACTAGTTTTAGAGAAAATGCGCAAATAAATAATTAAAAATTTTTAAATACTAGCACTGAATCCATATTAGCTGGAAGTGTTTTGCAAGAGATAAATGAAAGTATAAGTGAAAGAATATTTTACATATTTCGATTGACTGAATACCCATATGAAAATCTCGGTTACGATTTTTTCGTCTAAACTTTTGGAATCAGCAAACAATTGAAGCCTATTTTATTAAGAGATCCTGCATGCCTATAAAAGATAAAGAAATCTGAGAACAACCTTTCTTAATTTCCCCCCTGAGAGCTTCTTTTTTTTGCAAGGAAAAATAACATAGAAGATATCTTGATAGAGCCGCGGTCTCCGAGTGCATCATTAGGAAGCCTTTACGGCCCTGCTTCTCAATTCAAAGTGACATCCCCTGCCTCGAAGGAAAAGGACATCAACAATGCTCGCACAGAAAAGACAAAAGAGCGAAAGATGAAGCAAGTAGACAAAATCACTCTAGATAGAAGTTTATGCGCAAAAATGATATCGCGTCGACAAATGATGACATACACAAAATACCAACACTTGCCCCTCACCTTAAGAACAAGAAAGTCAGTTTTTTGCCCTCTCATTTTAAATTCTCTACCCTTTGTAGTTCCTCCTCCGTTCTCTTCTTGGCAGTTTCGGAGGCTTGAAATTGCGTTCATTATCTCACATGAAACATTTTTATGTTTAAAGTGTTGAAGTCAGAGTGACAGCGGAATAGCCAGTTAACAAAGTAAATAATACGTTTAAATATTCCTTAATTTCCAGTTTTCCCTATTGAAGTAATTTCATCCCAGATTTAGTTATCCCATATTTTAGGCATTTTTCAGTTATTCTCTGGTGATGAGTAACTTTAGAGATAGTCGACGAGGATAACAATAATGTAATGAAAAAAACAGACGAATTATTGTAACACATTATTATTATTATTATTATTATTATTATTATTATTATTATTATTATTATTATTATTATTATTATTATTATTATTATTATTTGTACCAAACCGTTTTTAGTACTAATGCCTTTGGAAGTAACAGTATGCTGAATTCTCATTTCTGCATAAAAACAAAATTCAACCTTCACCATCGCACTAGAACCTGATAGAGCCCAACCCACTAATTTTGACATCCAGTTCATAAAATCTATGGCTAGAGTATTACCCAACGGAAGTAAAAAATATATATGGTTAATTAACTGAATTTGCTAAAGTTTTGTAACATACAAAAATAACTAAAAGTAGATGAAATGAGAAAAAAAAATGATAATCGGTATAATTTGATGTTCTCGATATCAATCATTCAGTATAAAAAGATTAACAAAAAGCTGTTGACAAATAATAACGCATTTTTTAACTATATACGATGCATAAGATGGCACCAGAGAGTTTTTGATACTCATTTGTGTTGTTGTTGCTGGTGGAGAGATGAAATTTTTCTTTTTGGAAAGGTAAGCCTTTATATGTTTGAAGTGCGTTGGGTTTGGAGAGCATTTCAGTTTGGCTTCTGGGTAACCATCGAACAACACAAATACCGACTACAAATGGTATTTTTGGGTTCGGGTCTGTATAACTCGACGCTTGCAGAACTCTATTGTGTGTGATCACAAGAAACAAAAGTATACTAGTAAGAAAAAGAAGCAAATCTACAAAACTAACTTTTGAAAAACATTCACAAATATTTATGTTTACTAATATTTTATCTATACACAGTAAAAAAAATGATTTAAATCGTCAAATTATGTTTGTACAGCTACAGAAATTTGTATGCTTACTAAAATTTTAACGGCACCCTAGAATAACTACAGGACTTTTTATTGTATTTGCACTTACATAAGAAGTTCTGGGCATCTCTTTTCTTTTAGAAAGTTCTTAGTAATCTTATAGATTTTTTTTTACAGTGTAAGAAATAATCTCTTGAAGTCGGTTTTATTTTCTCATAAAAATTATTTGTGAATATTACCAGGCGTTGATATAACCCTTATTTATATATCATTTGATATGATTATAGATAATTAAATCCGGATTACCATTAACTGCGTTTCCCTTCAAAGGAATAGTATTAACCATTAAAGAAATTAAAATGTAAAATATAGAGGATAACAGTTAAAATTCAGTTAATAAAGTTATAGCGACGGTAAAAACAGTTAATAAAGTTTTTTACGTTTAGGGTTAATAATTAGTGTTACTGTCGTTAAGAAAAGAAATAATAATAATTAACGTAAATATTACTCTATTAAATTCTCAATTAAAATAAGCTGAGTAAGTAAGCCTTCAATATTTATGGATAAATTTTAGAAAGAACTATGGAACAGAGTTTTATTTTTCCTCCAAATATATTCTAATATAAATATTTCTGATTAACATTTCCTAAAAGAAATCGAAGTAGAATAAATAATATCATACATATTCCTGATTAGTTTTTCTTTTTAAGTAAAATAAGAAAGCTAAAAATAAAAAGTAAAAAAATTAATATTTTTCAACAGAAATGTTTTAAGTTTTTCTCTTTATTATTATTAATATAAATAATCTAGGACAATGTTTTTCTTAGACAAAGAAACGGAAATAGAAATAATAATATAAATATTCGTGGTTAATGTTTCTCCCAGTTTAAGATTCTTTCATCAATGTTATTTTATCCACATACTATTTCTTTAAAATCGTGACATTCTTTTCTATCCCAAATAAAAGACTAAGTTCAGAAAAAAAAGAAAAAACTGGGAAGATTCTACTTTCTAAGCTCGTTCGCCGGTAGATTCTTTTCATATAAAATTAGGCTTTAAATAAACAAAGCATTTTTTTAAATATCTCATTAGATTATCCCCGAGCTAAATGAATCTATGGCATGGCATTTTTCTTCATTTTCTTCTCTCCCCAGACAGTCTCGGAAGAAAAAGTATGTACCACAGGGGAACTGGTGCACACGGGATAAAACAAAGAGCCGATCCCGCACTTTGTGTTGTCGTTATTTTATTTATCATTAACTCCAATTTGAATGCGAGCCATAGTTCTTAATTACGAGTTTGCAGCGAGATATTCTGCTTACTAATCCTCCACGGAATCCCTTCAAATATTCACTAATTAGACAAAATCTGAGGAATTAAGTCCAACGTCGGGCTTAGAAAATCGGACAGAAGGACAACGTTTCAGAAAGCTGAATTCGGTAGCTGGGAGGAATAATAAAAGAATGTGAGGAGCGAGGAAGTAGCCGAACTCAAAAACGAACGAAAGAAAGAAAGAAAAGAAAAGCGGCCACGAACAAACAGATGGTAAAGACACAGAAAAAGAAATTCATGAGCCTAAAACAAATCCTGTAGCTACTGCTATTCGCATTTCCATTGTAATTAATATCACATTAAAACTAACAACATCTTTTAATCCTTTGTGTGGAGTACATTGTATTTTTATAATTCGAAAGCCTTACGCCAACAAGACATTAAACACACTTTCTTAGCGAGCGACTAGTATATTAACCTTAACTGAAATCAGCATAGTTTAAAATAAATAGATTTTTTTCTCCTAAAGAAAACTTTACAAATCTGTTGAAAATATTTAGATTCTGTTAAGAGAAAACACACAGTAAAGATATTTAACATGGTGAATGCAAGATGTATAATAAAATAAGTAAATGTCTCGTTTAGACAATTCATAAAGCGTTTGAAGTGATACAACAAAGAACAAAAAGATATTAACCAGAGTAACTGTTGACATAGTAGTTGGCTAATAAGTAAATTTAATTTAGGTGTTTAAGTAATTTGTATGATATTTTAAATTCAATGTAAACTTTTATTTAAAAGGTACAGCTGTATTTATTGTAAGATAGTATTTCTCAAATTAAGAAACGAGCACAAAATTCTATGGCACTTCATTCCAGGCTTCACTGTATAGTATTTATATTTAAGTTTGAAAGCTGTAACTATTTAGAACAATTTTCTGGAATACCTTGTAGTTTTTATTTGAATAATTTGTAGAGAAGCAACTCAGGGATTTTAATGAGATTAGATTATTTTTAACTTTCAGTATTTGAATTAAAAAATTTAAATTAATAAATATACAAGGATGACATAATTAATTTCCTGGTTATTAAAAACAAATTTTAACTTTTGGTTTTGCCTCCATCATAAATTCGAGGGAATTTGCGCATGATAAATATAATTCCAAATTATTTATACATTGCCTTTCCAGCCGTGACTCAACTGTCGTTTAAAAAAAGGAAGACAAATTTCGGATTTTAGATTTCTAAATTCTTTCCGAATTATAGTACAACGTTTCGAAGAATTTTCTCAGAAATATATACCAAAAATTATTCTAAAATAAGATGTACTTTCCATTTATTTGTTATAGCTATAATTTTAAACAAAAAAAAATAATAATAATAATTCAAAGTGATTAGAAACTGTACTTAGATAGACTTAGATTTACCTAGATCTTCTTAGATATACTTATGTCTACTTAGATTTATAAAAGCTTACAAAACCATTATTTATGTGAAAAAAAGTATGCAATATTGCAAAAATGTGCAAAAAAGTGTTTTCCTTACGACAATGTATATATTTGTCTTATTCAAGACAAAATTAATATTTAATTGGCTTCTTAAAAATATAAATTTATGATTGCTATTCAAAATTTTGCATATGAAAAATTTTTGAAAAAAATTTTTGTAGTGGAAGAAATATTAAATATGATGAATGCTTAAAACCTACACCATAAGAAAATATTTCAGATTGCATATTTTTAACTCATATAAGCATTATTTTTTTTAAATACACGCTGTGTAAATTAAAAAATGTTTAACTTTTTGACAAATGTTTAATTAAAATTGTATACATAGAACTTTAAACAGCTCTTTTTCATAAAAGAGATATGCAAACATACACACAAAGAAACAAACAAACTTATACGCAAACAAACATATACGTACGCACGCACAAATATATGTGTATGAGTGTACGTGTTTCACTGCATGTGTATGCATAAATGCATGCGTCGAAGATTTATTATTAATTTATATGTGTATAAACATCCTTTGATGAAATTATGAGACTGGAAGTTAACAGTCTTTCATTTCTATTTCCACATTCTTTTATAAATTGATTCCCAATTAAAAGAGAAGCTTCTGTCACATAAATTGAACTGATGGATTTTTTAAATTAAAATATAAAAAAGAAATTTATTTTGCCTTTCATTAAAATATATATAAAAAAATGAACACAGAGCTTTAGAAATCGACATTCGATGTCAAATTCAAAACAGCACATTTAGCTAATATTAGTATTTCAATGTAAAAATTGTTTTTTATTTCATTATTTTCTTTTCATTTTTCTTTTATTTCATTTTTTAAATACAAACTACGATCTGTCGTATCTTGAGAAAATATTAAAGTTTGAAAGTTTCCCCTCTTTTAACAAGCACTAAGCGAAAACAATGGAGTTTGAAAAGAGTAGACATAAAAAAAAAATTAAAAGGAAGCAACCACAAGCGATGGATAAATAGATAAAAAAGTATAAAGAAAAACTTCGAAAATGAAAAAAAAAAAAAGGGTAAACGGGCTGTGAATTTGTCGTCTAATTAAAGAGTGCCCTGCAGATGTAATAATGGAAGAAGTTCCAACAAGCTTCTTTCCCTCCCCTTTACATCTTAGCAGTCTGAATCGTGAATGAGTGTACTTTTGAGAAAAGTTGGGGGCAAGTCATATTCTTTAATTTTTCCCGGCTGCATGTAAGTAAAAGCCATAATATAAAGCTTCTGCAGAGTACGTAATTGGCCCCAAGGATGCGCGACGAAAGTGTTTTAATAAATAAAACAAATATTCAAGAAATAAATTAAAAGCTTTTCATGATTTCAGAGGGATAAAAACAGACATAAAAAAGGAAATTTAGTGTTCAGAAAACTGTGTACACTATTAAAATGTAAAGTCTTGTTTGACTCTACGTATAAGCTTACTAGCTCTAGAATTTGATGTATAAATATTTGTGAACAACCTTTATCTAATTAATGATGATTAGGTAAATAAAACAAGTTAATGCAACACTTGTGAATAACACTCATTAGGGTTTTCATTTTAGTATTAGTAGATAAAGAACACTCTGAACAGGTCCCAATTTTTTTTATGAAAACATGTAACTAAATAACTAGATATTTAAAATGACATGTACCTCCAGAAACACTATCAGGTAATTCATTGACTATTCAGGGTGCGTAGTTTGGAAGCACCTTGTAAGGACCTTTTACCAGAATTTTTATAATGTAACATTTGTTTTATTTAACGAAAAAGAAACCCTTTTTAGATCTAACAACCAGTACTTTAAAGAATTTCTGATACTAAAAGAATTAAAATCCTCTGAGTTTCTTGATGACTACGCACCCTGCTATTAAATGAAAATTTTCAAATAATTTAAGACCTTGTTATATGCTTGTGTACACATAAATAAACACTGTTAAATTACAATAATAAGTAAATACCTGACTTCAATTAAAAAAAATTAATGATCACAATTGCTAAAAATTTTAATTTTGTAAAATATTTTCAAAATTGTGATTTTGTGTAAATATCTCAAAATAATATCAAACGAAAATCTTGGAACAGAAAAAAAAATTATTTTAATATATGAGTTTTGTAAGTTAATTGAAAAAATTAATTTTTTAATTTTTAATATGTTTTGTAATTCACCATTTCATTTATTTCATTTATAAATATACAAAATGCTGAGATATTATTATTTTGGTCGTTATTAACTGTAAGATATCAAATTAAAATATTCATTAAACATTAATTACTTAATTGCATGCCAATTTTAAATTCATAATGGGGTCTACAAAAACAAAATACGTGTTCATTAAATACGCTTGTATAACCCAATAACAAAAAGTTAATCTCTAAAAACTAAACTAAACAAAAAGTTAAACTTTTACTCATATATTTCTTAAAGAGATTTTTTTCTGAAAGCGAGAATTATTAAATGACCAAAATTGATTCCCCAACTAATAACTTCCTATTCAATTTCTAATGAATGATGTGAGGAAAAAGATCGACGTCGTATCTATTATTCACCGATAACTACAACAAGTATGTTTATTACGCAAATAAACGATTTATTTTCGATCACTTTGACGAATTTTAAACATAAGTAAATGTTGAAGATTAAAGAAGGAAAAAAAATATTTAAATTTATGATAATTTTGTACCACTGAAGAAAAATAAACATAAAATCATCTCTGAAAATTAAGAGTAACGTTACAGAAAATAATATAGAGTAAATAAAGTTTTCTCTTTCCGCCTGTCGTTTATTTTCCCTACTTCATTATTTTCTACAACCTATCCACGTTACAGAAATCTATGTGGTGTCTACGGAGAAACGATATGTAGTTACTTTCCAAGTACACCCTTAATGTATACAACACAGAAAAATACTCCTTTATCTCTATCTCTAAGTCATTTAATTTTATTTCAATCTATTCTGCTCTTCCTAAACTCGGTATTAATGAACAAATGCCTTGTTCTAACTTTTTTAACGTTCCATTTTTTTTAAATTTTTGATCCCATTTTCTTATTTTAATCTTTTTTTTTCTTCCTAAGCCAGTTTTTAAATAATCCGGCAAAAGAGACACAGGTAGGAGGTAACTTTTAACAGTGATTTAATTTTTCAGTATCGTCATACCCAGAAGAACAACAAAAAAGGAAAAAAAAAAGGAAAGGTTGTTAAATAAAATGACGACGAAAAAGTCACAAGAATAAAAATCGAGAGTCGTCTTTTTTGCGTCTTTGCGGATGAATGCTGCGATGCAAATAAGAATGATTTGACCTCAATAACAATTTGTTATATAGGAGAACGCGAAAAAAAAATCAGTTTTGGAAACAATGTCAAGATATTGCCTGAAAGGGGGGAGTTTTTTTCTTTTAAACGAACTCGAAGTAAAGAAAAAAATGGAATTTTCATGTTACAGAGCCAAAAGAAAAAGGGTTACGATCTATCTGTACACAGGATCTTATGTCGTTCAGAATCCGAAGGCATGTTAGACGCTTGCTTTAAAGAAATAAATGAAATAGGTGTTTCTTTTTCTTCCAGCCATTCAATGTTTTCAATGTCAGTATATCGCAAAGAATTTTTAGTCTTTTTTCTTTTCATTCATCGGTAACAGATGCTGTTAACGGAAGGGGAAAAATATATAAAATCAATTTCTCAGGATGTGTTGTTTGTTCATTACGTATTCGCTTCGCCTAATAACTACTCAAAATTTGTTTCAGTATATTTAGATATTTACACGACATGTACAAATATATTTACATATATGTACATTAATATATAAATATATTTACGTAACGGACATTATTTAAGGAAACATATTTATCAAACTGTCGTTATTATTAGTATTTTTTATATAGAAATCTTTATGAAAGAAAAAAATAGTAACACTATAAATAAAAAGAGAATATTTGGAATTTGTTCTACTATCACTTTACAATAATTTGAATTTATCACAAATCATGGATTTTTACGTTAGTTAATTTTATGTTCTTTTCGAAGTTCTGTTGTTTAGGTACACAAAATTTCAAATTTGATAATTATTTAGAATAGAAATAGAATTTAATTTAAAATAAATAGTGGAAATAATCATGATGTAACAGCAAATTATGGCTGTAGCAAGAGTTTACATGGATAATAAAATCTAATTTTAATTTGAAAAGTTCATTGGAACAGCAGAACTTTATTACAAAATTAAATGTAGCATGACAGAAAACGTAAAAATACAAATTTTCATAAATTAGAATTGTTAGTGAATGTGAAATAAATTATTAAAAAACAAACCTAATGTTAATACCAGTTTTCGGTATTTTTTCAGTACGAACAATAATTAATTTATTTCATCGCTTTTTGTTTTATATGTTATTGCGCAAAAGTCCAGATTTTAAAAATTCAAAATAAATTTAAATGCAACATAATAAAAAATTTTGAATAAACATAAGTGAAATATCTTTTGTGAATTCGCAAATTAAGGTACATTGTAACATTCTATCTGTCATAAAGTAGGCGAAATACCCTTTCTTTGATATTATTTCCATGTTTTATATACATAAAAATTTACATCTTTTAGTCGTGTTAATTTATAAAATATGCACCGAATTAAAATGATAATACTACACGATAGAGAATAATAATAATAATAAACTCCAAAATATTCATGCATTACTTTCCCAGAATACTCTTAATCGGAAATACTTAAATCAGAAAAATAAGAATGAAGATCTCGACCTACATCTTACATCAAACTCATCAGAAACTGGTATTATCAAGAATAATAGATTATATTTTCCTTTAGATAAAAAAAGAACTTTAATTTTTCGTTTAAATTTGAAATTGTGTGTATAGACATTATTTTACTTCAGGTTGAAAACACAGAAATAAATAAGAAGTCCTAACCTTTTTTAAAAATAATTCAATATGACATCATCATTAAATTTCACCATAAAATGATTTTTTTTTTTTTTTTAAATTGTATATGTTCTTAGCAATAACTTAAAAAATAACCAATAACTTAAAAAATCAGTTAAACAAATAAGAATGTGTGTCAAAATGATAATATGCAATTAAATATCTGAACTGCAAACATTTTTTTATGATTTATTTATCTATTTTTCAATGCAAAAATTCAAGTTAGAAAAAGAAATATTTTTCTTTTTACTGTTTACAAATTAATAAGAGTAATATACCAAATAATAAGTCTTCTTTTAGAGCTGTTCAATTTACTTTTTATCGCTGAAATTAAAATAATGAAAAATATATATATACATAAATCGATATTACTTTCACAATTTGGCATAATTATATATCCATTCATGCCATTTTTTTTTCTTTTTTGTAAATGAGTATCCGTAATTACGTGTTATATCTATACATATGATCAATTATCAAGGTTTTTTAATTTTTCCAATCTTTGGCTTACTTCTTTATAAATAATTTCATCAAATTGCAGTTAATTAAAAAGTCAGATTGCAACTCTTTTACTGCAAACGTACTGAATTTGCTTTATTCATTTTTTTTTTTTTTGTTAAAATAACAATAACAATTAGTATAAAAATAATTTGACGAAAATTATTAGTATTATTGACTCAAACCTTGTATGAACATCATAGTATATGTATGAATTCTTTGATATGTAAGGGTGAATAAATGTGAGATTTTGAGAACACAATTTTTTGAAAATTTAAATAATATGAGAACTTCCTTTTTATATTACTTGAAAAGTTCATAGTTGATATCTTTTCAATAGCAATAAAGTTCAAGAACATTTGGATATAGAAATAATTTTCTAAAAAACCGATCAAATGTTTGTTGCCAGGATAATAACAAGAATGGCAGGACAATGACAAATTTTAGTTTTGAAATAATGTGATTTTAACAAATTCCCTTCAAATACTTTATTGTCTTTTATTCTAACATAGTAAATATTTAAAAAAAATTAAATAACCTTTCAGTTAAAAAAATTTTAAAGTAACTTTCAGTTAAAAATATATACATATAAAAAATAAAAATAAAAATTTTAATAGAAATGTCGTTTTAAAATTTTTTATAAGTTTTGTCCCCTACAAATTTGTACATAAAATTGTAAAGTTATGATAGTAAAATAAATATTTTTTCAATGAACTTTTTGAATAAACGGACAGAAAATCTACAACAGCAAAGTAACTACATAAAGAGACACTAAGATAACAAAAGAGGTAAAGTAATATAATTCCATGCATATCACAATTAAAATTATTTTTCTGTAAATTGCATATTTTTATGAAATATTGTCATTTATTTTAAAAAATGTTAGCTCTAATAATAAATTGAAAAATAGTAAATTAAATGTTAAATTTCTATTACTAAAAATCATTTTTAATTTTATATCACACGAGCTTTGAGAGTTTATTTTATGATATGATATGATGAAAATACTTACATTTAAAAATAAATTTAATTATAAAATCAAATATATTTTTTTTACAGTTTTAAGATTTCAATATTTTAACTTATTTAACTAGCAAAGTGATCAACACTCTAAAGATATAAACGAATAAATTAATAGATTGAAATGACAGAATTTATTGGACAATGCTATTTTTTAATCAAAGTATAAAATCACTCAATAAAATTAGCAATTAATAAAACAATTGTTCAGAGCAGGGCTCCCAAATGGTCCGCGAACTGAACATCAGTATTTTTTAACAGAAAATTTCATAATACGTTTGAGCTAGAATCAACTTCCAAACGCGGTTTCTTAACAATTTGCAAGAAAAATCTAAAAAGAAAATTTCTCTAAAAAAATTCTGATGTTCAGTTCACGGACCATTTGGGAGCCCTGTCAGAGGGATTTTCAAATATGTATGTTCTAAAATTAAAATAAACATGCGGACTGTTTGACAAACATTTTAGAAATGAAAATTCATGGCCTATTTTTATTAACGTAATGACTTATAAAAAAAAAAAAAAAAAAAAAAAAAAAAAAATGCGAATTAAAAAGTACCATTATGCCAAAAATACCTTATAAAATTCTTCAGAATAACGAACTTTCATTTTTAGCTGGACTAAAAATCCTCTACTTCTAAAAGATTTAAGAAGTCTGGAATCTTACGATAGATATTTCTTTTTCATTTTCGGAAGAAAGTTAATGTTTAATCAATAGCGAAGGCTAAAATCAATATTACAAATCTGTATTTTAAGATATCTTTCCTCACCCACTGCTTTAATATCGTTATATAATTATCGGAGTAAAGACACCGATTTAATGATATAAAATTGTAATTAACATTCAAAATTTTATCTTTCTTAACCACGTCAGCTAGAAATATGGGTTTTTAATTCATTTTCTTCAGAGAATAAATGCATCATAAAATTTTTAACAGAGTAATTTCCGTGGCAAATGGTACAACAGAAAAATCGTGTTTTTGACATTGTATGAATTTGAGCATATGTTTTGAAATTAATTTTTTTGCATCCGTTCAAATGAATGCAAAGCAAATGACTTGAAAATCTGTTTTTAAAATGAATTTTTTTAAAAATTGTATTTCTTAGTTATTATTTTTTTTTCACCGTATATAACTTAAATATAGTCAAGATTTTAAAATAGAATCAATTAACTATTTCGAACCATTGTGACATTAAGAATCAAATCGTTTATTATGTACACAGCAATATTAATTTTTATGATAAGTTTTCATATCTTATTTATTAAATAAATCTTCTTAGAATGAATTGCTAGAATTAAATGGATAAAACACAACATTTTTTTCTTTCTTTGTTAAATTTTTCTCATTTAATACTTTATCATAAGCTTAAATTATTAATAATTTTCAAAATATGGGATAGATAATTAATTTTATTTATACATAATTTACATAATTTAAAATCTTAAAATCGATGTACGTCTTGATTCTTGACTGGTGTATCATATATCTTTAAAGAAAAGAAGGGAGAGGATTTCAAAGAAAATTTATGATCACGATTATATAGAAAGGAATTTTTCGTTGAAAGGAAAGCGAAAATAAAGAGAAAATAAAATTATAACATTCAAATAATAAAGCTGTTTAAGTGCAAGTTTTTTGCTCGTTTAGTGCTTGTTTATCATTTTTTTGTACTTTTGTAATACATTTATTGTCCCAAGGAACAGCCTACGTTTTATTTTTTCTTCCAAACTTTGAGATTAGCATTACCATACCCTGTTTTTCCCCTATCACTTGATTTCATTTACCTCAACTATTCGTTTTCACTGCTCTGCCTTAGAAAATACTTTAAATATGAGTGTAAATGTGGTTGAGCCAGTGTCAATATTGAAAAATACATTTTTAAGGCTGGACGAAAATAATGTTATGTTTAACTTTTAAAATAAGAATTGAAAGCTATTTTATCGAAACTATTGCTTACTTGTAAATCTATAAATATATTGTTGTTTACTAATGTTTGGCGTATCTAAAACGACTTGAAATGAATTTTTAATTTCATTCGAATATACGGATAGTTAACTTTGCAGCATTTTCAAATTTGCATAGAATTTGTCAATATAACTCAAAAAAGAAGAAGAAGAAGAAGAAGAAGAAGAAAAAAAAAACATGTCTTATGCAATATTCTATGGTTCTGATTTTAGCGGGTCTCAAAAAGTGTTAATTTGTAATAAATGTATTAATTAATATTTAAAACATCAACTCTAAAATAGACAAGAACTTTTTTTACAAAAAATTATAGAAAACGAGAGGTAGTAAAATGTTTAAATTATTCCAACGAACAAGCATAAATAAACGAGGTTCAAAATTGATAAATTTTTATTACAAATTAACACTTTTTGAGACCCGCTAAAATCAGAACCATAGAATATTGCATAAGACAAGTTTTTTTTTTTTTTTTTTGTTTTTGTTTTTTAGTTATATTGTCAAATTCTATGCAAATTTGAAAATGCTGAGTAGTTAACTATCCGTATATTCGAATGAAATTAAAAATTCATTTCAAGTCGTTTTAGATACGCTAAACATTAGTAAACAATAATATATTTATATATTTACAAGTAAGCAATAGTTTCGATAGGATAACTTTCAATTCTTATTTTAAAAGTTAAACATAACATTATTTTCGTCCAGCTTTAAAAATGTATTTTTCTATATGTTTAATTTTAAAAAGTAATCTAATTAGGGTTTAGATTTGGTACACATAACAAAAAGTTCATTTCTAGTATGTAGACGACCCCTTATGACCAAATAAATCATATGGAATAACATAAAATATGTTACTGGTGACAACCATATTATACTTTTAACTTACATCAAATACAAATGAAATCATTATCTTAAACCGGTTTTGGAATTTCTTTTTCCTGATACACATAGTGTTAAAATCCTTTATAGTGAATATAACTCTTTTTTATTATTTCTTAGTTTCTAAATAAAAAAGTGTGTTTATATATATATATATATATATATATATATATATATATAAACCATACATATTTACATATGTGTTCATGCAACAAGACTTCTATAAAAAAAGATAAACAAACTTCTATTAGTTCCAGATTAAAATATAAAAACAAGACGATTGATTGTTTAAAATTTTAACCAAGCAATTTAGTAAACTGTCATAAAGGAAAATTGAGAAACACTTATATAAAAGCAAAACATTGTTTTTAAAAACACAATTCGTTTTAGAAAACGTAAATTAAAAATTACTCAATAAAATAAAAGTGCATGTTTCGGGAAAGACTAAAGTAATTACTCGTCTAACTTGTTGGAGTTGAGCATAACATTAAAAATTATGCACACCCTTTCAAAAGCATTCTAGCTAATGAATTTAAATGATTAGTTAGAATGATTCATTAGATAAATTCTATGCAACCGGATGTGAAAGCGCGATGCAAAAATAACAAATAAAGAAATATTTCCTTCTAATCACTCACCAAAATATCTATCTAATCTCAATCTCATTTGAAGAATTAATTTAGAAAGTAAATTCCAAGCCTCTTAAGTTTTTGATTGAGAATGGAATGTGTGAAAAAAAGTTTTCAAAAACATAAAGAAAATAATAAAGTGTTCGAAACAGTCGGACATGGAAAAGCCTCATTCCCCATCTGAATTCACAAATTCTGCACATTAGCAAAATTAAAAGGTGTCTGCTTGAATTGTATTTGAGAAAGTAAATTTAAGGCGTCGAGTATATTATTTATTTCGGATCAGAAGCTTTTTTAGCTCATAAAGAGAATTAATTAGCTGTTAATTATGTATGCCAGTCAGTAGCAATTTCCTTCTATTCTGGATTGTGGAAAAATACAATCAGTACAGCTACCTTTATATTAGGACCAATAAGAGAAAACGAAAAGAAGTATGTGCGTTGGGAGGGGGAGGGAAGGAGGATATTAAAAAGTAAGAAAAAGGGAAGTTGATTGTGGGGGGGAAAAAAGAAAATTTTCGAAAAACCGTGCGACGCATTGGATACCATAAAAAATTTACCATCCAAGCGGTTCTTTTTATTTGCTTTTATACCCTAAAGCATATAAATACATCCAGCATGTTTGCGTAATATTTTAATCAAGGAAAACAAATATTTAGTCACTTTGCCTGATTGCTTAGCTAGCGACAAAAATTAGCTAAATTAGTATTTATTTCATTAGAAGAAGCGACGACAATTTTTGGTTCAGCCAAAGAATAAAGATACAAAAGCAAACGGTGAGCGCCTGAGGCCTTAACAACCGCGCACAAAACGTATTAACTTTAAATATGTCTAACAACCACTGCAGAAGAACGCTTTTTTATTCCTTAGCATGTTTTTGTTCAGATGGTAATGACTCAAAAGATGAAAAAACAATCTAATTTGCTTCATCACTTTATCGCAATTCTATTATCTTTCGACGTTAACTTTTTCTTTCCAACTGCAACAAACAACGGACACAGAAACATAGGTCAGATTGAAAATCATTAGCGAGGCATACAAGCAATATATACAATAAAAAATTGAATTACTTGGGAAGCTTATTCCAGATCTTCAAGAAAAAAATGAAATGAAAAAAAAAATGTTTCAGCCGCGCTTCACAAAAATAAAGAATGATATTTCCTGCTATAAAACACATAATAAGATGCAAATGTGATAGTCTGTTGTTATTTCATGCATTTTTGTGCTCAACAAAATATTTTTTAAAAGGCAAGAAGATAATATGACAAAAAACTGCTAAATAAGCTGTAACTACTTTATGTTCGAGGTTCAAACTCTGTACAAATGAAGTTATTTAGATTTGTTCTACGTCACAAAATCAATATTATGGAATGAATATTTTACATTGTGTATTTAAAATTGATTAAAAAAAAATATTTTTTTAAAACATGACTTGATATAACATAAAAGAGTTAAAATATTGATTCATACTTAATAATGTTTAATATGGTATTTTTAAAGAGAAAAAAAAAATGTTCCGGATTTTTTTCCCCATTATTTGATTTGTTTTCTTGGGAGGGAAGAGCACATAAAAAAGGTTTATGTTTAAATATTATTTAAGATTTTTTTAAAGCATACTCATAGAAAGCATGGAAAAATATTGCTATAGTAATTTGACAAGGAAATTAAGCATTCATTTTTGTTTCATTGACTGGTTTTGAATATTATTTTAAGTAGCCTTTTCATTTGTTTAAGAATATTTTGGCTTAGAAAATAAAAAAAATACTGCACCAAATATTCTAATTCTAAGGCCGCAAGTAATTTTTTTATGCACAAAAAAGAAGATCAGGAAAAAGCACACATTGTAAACACTGTAAAATGCTTTTTATTGTATAATTTTAGCTAAAAAAATAAAAGTAAATAAAAATATTTTAACCTCTTCACTCCGTAGGTCTATATATGTGGGCCTCAATTATTTCCTTTTTAAAACAGGATTATAACTACTAGCATAACTAACTTCTAACATAACTAACATAATTCCATTTCCGATCTCAATTGTCGGACTGTCCAGGACTCGAAATTATAAAAATAAATTAAAACTCTTGCTCTGAAGTTAATTTTTAGACTTGACAATTGGGAAAACAGTTGTTGAATAAGAAAACAAGATTAATGCTAAAAGAATACTTTGAAAATATGTCTGCACACTATGTTTTTTATCGGAGCTAATTTTTTAAATACTTATAACATTAACATAACTTCACATATTAAATTTTAATTGTTATTACTTTAAAAATTATGGTAGTTGCAACATAATAGATTCAATTGATTCTAATATTGATGCAATATAATTTTAATTTCTGAAAAATTTCTAAGATAACTCGTGAAATCTAAAATTATTGTATTTTTGCAGAAGCAATTTTGCACAACCAAAATTATTTATTAAACTGCACATATCACTATAACGGGATAGCTTCAGAGCATCCTTTATTTATATGTTTTTCTAAACTTATCCAGTTTTCCAGTACATCAAACAACCCACTGCAGAAAGAAATGCAAATGACCACTAAGAAGCAAATCTAAAATTTCCATAAGAAGCATTAGAAGCTGATTCTTCCTTCGTATAATTGAAATAAGATTCAGAATCCAATAAAATGCTTAACTTCTAAATCAATAAATATTTATGGGACACTTTATTATTAGAAATCTAACATCATGTTTTTACATAAATCATCTAAAGTTCTTTTAGTAATATTTACAAGGATGTTTGTAAAGTTTTAAATATAGAAAAGGTGTGAATTTTAAAATGCTTTTCTTTGCGGATTCTTCTGTAAACATCTTTGGCGAGAAGGCTTATTCAATTACCTTTAAGCTTCTTCAGAGAAACCATTCATATTCAAATATACGGCGAATATATGAAAAGGGTATGAGTTTATCGTATATAGTTGGCCATTTATATAAACTCGAAATTATTTAAAATTAATTTGAATAAAATTCTAAAAGGCCAAATAGAGTTTTCCTTATATTCGATGGATGCATCAAAGACAACAAAAGGTTACATTTAAAGCGCTGCTGATTATAATTGAAATGATACTACTCGAAAGGACTACAGTTGCAATAAAGCCTCTTACATGGACAGAAAAGAATAAATAACACTAAATTTATTATTGTAGTTCTCAGTTTCAGATGCGAAATCCTTATTCAATACTATGATTTTTTTTAATTTCAAATAAAATAGTTTTTGATTTGATTGCAAAAATATTATATATATATATATATATATATATATGCGTGTGAAGAGGAGTAAAGAGAGAGAGAGACTTAAAGTACAGTTAAAAATAAATGTATAAAATTTATAAAGTGTGTTTACTAATTTTTAATAAAGCAAATTTCAATTGAAATAGAGGAAAAAAAATCTTTCATTTCATATCAAAGAATGATATGTAAGTTAAGCAAAATCCTAGAGGTGAGATATAGCTGATAGTACCTTTCTAATTCCCGATATAGAATTATCAAATTTTTCAAAACTATCCCTTTAATCAAACCTTACATTTTTCCTTCCAAAGACGTAAGCTTAATCGACTCTTATACATTCTGCAAAATAGCACCGAAAATTGGTGATATGTAGCAATTAAAGTAATAAAACTTTGTAAAAAATCACCATAAAAGGAAAACAATACATAGGATGCGTTTCTTGGTAAAAATATCAACAGCTTGTCATCATCTGAAGGAAGAGATCATTTCAGCTAATGATGAGCTGTTAAAATTTTTAGCTAGAGACGCGTCCTATGTATTGTTTTTGTTTTATGATGATTTTTTACAAATTTTAACTCTTTTAATTATTTATACATTCTATTTAAGATCTACGTGACCTCATTTAATGTTTAAAAACTAAACAATCGTCTTAAACATTTCAACTGAGATGTAAGATATATATATAAATGTATACGTCGAGAGAAAAAAAAATAAAGAAATTTTACAACAAAAAAAGTAGTAACTTACGATGTTAATAGAAAACTTTTTTTTAAATAGTTTTTTAATTGTGAAAGCAATACTGTATTTTATATAAAAGAAATTATTAAAATAAAAAAATCCTCCAATAAAATAAACGATTTAAATTTCTTGTTGTCATAAAAACTAGCAGGTTTTTTTTTTTTTTTTTTTTTTTTTTTTTTTTTTTTTTTTTTTTTTCAAATATTTCTTTTTTCATTTTTTAACATTGCATTATATTTAATTTTGGAATGAATGAAATAGTTTTGATGATTTATAAAAACGCATATCCAGACGTTTTTCTGGAGTTCTTTTTATATATTATTATTTTTATCATCATAAATAATTATAATAATAATAATAAATAAATAAAATATTCCCTGAAAATATTAACGAACCTATAAATAAACATTACAAATTTGTTTCTTAACCTAAAATGTATGTAATGTTAGAAAACAAACCATTATATGTAAAAGAAAAAAAATGCTTAAACAATATTTTAAAGTATTAATTTTATAGGCAGTTTTCCTCTAGGATTTACAGGATAGATTTTTGATAGAGGAAATTAAAGCTTATACTTATTTTGGAGTTATCAGGTCTCGGAAGGATTTTTTTATGAGTACATTTTTCGATACTTTTATGTAACTGTTAATCATTAGTATTTACACTGTACACTGTAAAAAATATCCGTTAATATACAGAAATTGTTCCCTAAAATTCTACGGAATAGTTCCGTTTTTCTGAAAAAACAGCAGAAATTCCGTTATTTATATTTTGAGATTATAAAAACAGTAACTTTTCCGTAAAATTTTCTGAAAACGGAGGAGTTCCGTATTAAAACAGCATAAATTCCATAAATAACACCAGTGTCGCCATCTATATCTGGGATACAAAAACATTATAAAGTTGTTTCATGAACAACTTTGTATAATAATGTTCCTTATTTCTTTCTGTTTTAATAATATAAAGCTAACATATTTTTACAATATTAAAAAAAATAATAAAAATTATAAAATTTTATTAATCTCTTTTAAGTTTGAGATTAGTTAGTTAGTTTATTTTCAGTTAGTTTATTTCCATTATCATTTTTAAATAATGTTTACCACATTTATAGCCTATTTTTTAAAATATGCGTAGGATAGTGAAAAAACGTTCGACTTTTAAATTTAATATATTTTAATAAAAGTAATAATAAAATAATAATAAAATAATTTTAATTTTAATATATTTTAATATTACTTTAAGAATATCCTTTCAAAAATAAACAAATAAATAAATATGAATAATATTACAATGAACTTTTAAAAATCTCCTTAAAATGAAAAAAAAAAAAAACTTTTTAATGCATTTAGCTCTTAATACATGTAATATTTTAAAGTCTAAAATTTATTTTTTATAGAACTGAAATTAAAAACTAAATATTCGAAATTATGGAAATGAAATCTGGAATCTGGATAATGGAAAAACGTTCGACTTTCAGTTTTAATATATTTTAATAAAAGTAATAATAAAATATTAATAAAATAACTTTAATTTTAACATATTTTAATATTACTTTAAAAATATCCTTTCAAAAATAAATAAGTAAATAAATATGAATAATATTACAATAAACTTAAAATCTCCTTAAAATAGAAAAAAAAAAAAAAAAAAAAAATTAATGCATTCAACTCTTAATACATGTAACATTTTAAAGTCTAAAATTTATTTTGTATAGAACTGAAATTAAAAACTGAATATTCGAAATTATGGAAATAAAATCTGTTAAACATTTAGAACTATACACTCATATAGAAAATAATTCTCAATGAAAATTAATGCCGCGTTCAACATAAGGCCTTTGCTTTATAAAATCATTCGAAATAAGTAAAGATATTTGCAAGCACTGTATGCCTAACTATGGCGTAATGGTATTACACTACTACAAGCTGCCATGGGACAGGTGCTTGGTTCGATCCCCATCGAGGGTAAGTGACATTTATTCAAAGTTGTTTAAATTAAATGTATGTGTTCTAATCTGATGTGTCCTTGTCTAAAGAATAAAAAAGCCAGTTTGTCCTTGAAAATTCTTTTTTGGCTTTCAAGCGAAAATTTTTATATTAAAAAAAAATATGAAAATGGAAACATTTTGTAAAAAAACGGAAATATTGCGGGAAAAAAACGGAAATTTTTTTCCGTTAAATAACGGAAATAGTACTGGCGTCTAGATTACCAGAACTATTTCCGTTATTTAATGGGAAAATTTTTTACAGTGTAAGTCGAAAATGGTTTTAATAATGCTCTAAAAACCTAAAATTATATATAAATAAATATTGTTGAAAAAGTAATAACCAGGCTTAATATAAAATATGTGAGTTACGTCATTTTTCTTTCATATATTACTACTGGTATGCTGAACAAATTCATTTAAGAGCAGCAGTAAAATGTATAAGTTTTATTAATTATTAATTCACTTTTATGTCCGCACTTTTTTATATGGTCTATATTTAGTTATTACCGATTGTTCTACACAAAACATTAGTTGACCATACCTCTTATTACATACCAGAATATTCCCCTGCAAAATATCACTTTAAATGATTCCATTTATAATTAAGGCAATCACTTTCTTTTTATATATTGCTTATTTTAAAATCCCAGTTAGTTTAGAATTCAATATATATTTTCTCATCATACAAATACACACATCATATGATATGAAAAAATAACATACTAAATGGAGTAGGTAAAACACCTGAATTTAAAGCAACGTCAATATCATGGGCTTAGCTGTTATTAGTGCTTCACTTTTATATATATATATATATATATATATATATATATATATATATATATATATATATATATATAATAAAAAATTGCATTTCAAGTTAATTTTCTATTCAATATGTGTATTTTTATCTTACACATGCAGATATATTAGATGAAAATGCAAAATGCAATTGTGTAAAAGAAACTTGTACTCAATACAATTTTAATACCATGTTTTTATCTTTTACAAATAAGAAGTACGGTAATCATAATTTAAAAATTTCATGTTTTTTTTTTTTTTTTTTTTTTTTTTTTTTTTTTTTTGTTATATAAAATAATGAATAATAATTTATTTTTAACCACTAAACATCAACAAGCTACCCTAATTTTAAATATAATGCGAGTCTTTTCAAATCATTTTACCTAAAACGCAGCATTGCAAAGTAGTTATGATTAATACTCACGAGTTTAGTCAAAAATGCACCCCGACTAGAAATATTGACACAGTTGCTTTATGTCATGAAAATGGCAGGTGTATTGGTATAGCTACAAATAATCGGATACCATGTATCTTTCTTTAAGGTTTTGCAGTCTGGAATAGAAATTTCACTTCCTACTACTCGTGCTCAAGACAGAAACATGAATTTAAACCCAGTTTCCGCCTAGGCAAATATTCTTCTCTTACATTTGTTTTTCTGTCTACATCGAATATTAGACATTTACTCCAGTCAGTCACACAAGTTACTCAAGACATAATTATAGCGGATACATTGTTTATGCTAGTTTGTTGCATAGTATTGCTTATACTTTGTTAATTTTTAACATACGAATAACTTTTCGTAATTTTTAAATTAAAATATATATATAAATTTCAGCGTTATAAATTTATTATTTTATTAATCAAATTATGATTTAAAAATATGGATTGGAATAAATTGAGTTACACTGCCAGTTTCAGGAAGCTTGTAAAAAGATTATAAAATCCTAGACTTAAAAAGATTATAAAATATGTTACGATTTAAAACCTTCTCACCGCCGCGAACTGATATATCCGTTCACTAAGCTGCAGGGTTCACAACAATAGAAGCATTATTTAAATTAATGTAACTCTGCAAATTAATACTTTTAAAAAAACATTTTGTTATGTTTAATACTCCCAAAGCTTATATTTCTATATGTAATTGAATTTTTATGTCATGCGGGAAAAATCATCTTTTTTTTTTTTTTTTTTTTTTTTTTTTTTTTTTTTTTTAGATCTTTAAAAAGAGTACAGGGAAAAAAAATACAATTTTTCCCTTTTGCGCGGCGGTCAGTGGGTTGAGTTGAAAATGAGCATTTTTTTTTTTTTTTTTCAAAACATTTTAAGACTTTTTTTTTTCATAAAAGTACTAGGTAACAAAAAATATGCAATAAAAAATAATAAAATCCTTTATCATACTAATTGCATGAAAATTTATTTTTAGGTCAATTGAGGATATTAGAGTTCATTTATGTTATCAGAGTTCGGTACTGCTATTCGAAAAACAAATTTAGTGCTTTTGTAGGTAATGTTCTCCGAAAAATATATAGAAAAAAATAGATATTACGTAGTAAAAAAATTAAAATATAAATTAAAATATAAATTATTATATAAATTAACAATAAATTAAAATAAATAAAATAAATAAAATAAAACATTTTTTTTTCTTTCTAGAAAAGATTATATCATAGTTACTATCAAATTTTCTTATATTTACACAAAGTTAGATGGCTTTTAAGAAAATTTTAAATGTCGCAATACTTCAAAATCACGCAAATAAAATACTATTTAGAATAATAACTTTGTTTAGTTTAATTATATTTAGATAGAAAATAACATAGACTATGAATTATATAAGATCTCATTTGTTCGGGTAACCCAGGCAATATTGTATACATGAGATAGACGCTTTGATGAAATCTAACAATTAGTGTAAAAAGTACCAAAAAGAAAATTTTCATACAGGCAATATCTATGATAATTAGAAGAACCTTTATTTAATTCAAACAAAAGCAAGAAAAGATTAGAATGAATAAATACATAAAAAAATTGAAGAAGAAAAGAAACTAATTTTTCATCCAACCCTTTCTTCAGAAAATTCTACAATCGCATTTAATTATGATCTCTTTAGATTGTTTGTTATAATTCCAAAACACTGAAAGGAGCGAGGGGGGAAATAGAACGGCATTCTTCTCTAAATTCTTAACGCCCGAGTCGAAACCTATTTATCTTTAGTAACCGTAACCGAAGATGCGTATCCATTGCCAAATGTGTATCTTCTCACTGCTCATTACAGAGCGCGTTGTTCTTTCCAAACAATGTCAGCGATTGGCCCCATACATACTTAGATCTTTTCTCTTGGAATAATGGGCGAGATTTGACGAAGCATCGCCCCTCCTCGCCTTCCTTTTTCGTACCCCTTTCCTATTCAATCCTTTCACTCGTTACATAAAAAAGGAGCAGTGATTCATTCTAGTATTCGGGAGTAAATACATGCTACTCAGTTCTCTACCGACCATCTTGAATTTAATCAACGACTTATAAATTAACGACACACCTTTAGACGCATCAGTGTTACATTACTTGTCAAATTCAATCCGATGGCGCTTAACGAAAGTTCATACGGAGATAAATCTATTATTTTTGAATGAATGATTAAATAAACAATAAAGATTTTAAAGAAAGTCTATCATTTAAGTCTACATGATTTGGATTTAAAAGCATTTTAAAGCTATGTTGTTACTTTATTTAACTGTATGATATATATTTTCTTCAGATAAAATATGATAGTACGTATTGACGGAAATTTTTTAACTGGCCACTATTTAAATGTTTTGACCACGTATGCACACACACAAAAAAGGTTTACAAATTAAATATAATGTATGTATGTATATACATATATATATATATATATATATATATAAACTCGGGAGAAAATAATAAAATGAACACGTTTTGAAAGAATGAAACTTTTTCTTTTTTTAAGACAATAACAAAGTTCTCACTGCAAATACACGGATGACATGATTGAAACCTGTTTTTTATTTAGTAAATATTAAATGCCAGCCACAAGCTAGCAAGAAAAATTTTCTCAGCAAAAATAACCCAAATTCAAGCTATATATATATATATATATATATATATATATATAATTTTTTTAATAGCACTTGTCACGTTCACTCGACAAAATATTGAGCAATAAAAACGTTGACGCTGTTAAAATAAAAGTATAATTAGCTCCATTAACTATCTTGTATGAGACAGGCCATGTGACAACTTTTCAAACAAACAAAACAAACTTCAAAACGGAATATAACTACTGTATGCATTGCTTTAAAAAATACACATTCTTAAGTCCCTTGCAGCAATATTTTCAACTAAGTAGCAGCACAAAACCTTTGCAAAACCTTGTTATAACCCTGTATCAACCTCAAAATCCTTGTTGCAACGTTGTTCTAAGGTTGTGCACCATAATTTTAAGGGAATATACTTTAAATATAAACATTGGTTCGATAAGGTACATTAAAACCCTCACCCAATGAAAAGAGACGTAGGATTCTTCTAAATAGACCTTTTTGGTATCAAAATTAAAATATTTAAAATGTTATAAATATAAAGAAATGCATTAATCGATTTACTTATATTTGGCTGCACAATTAAGATTTTATCACTCCATATAATCAATTTTACTCCATAATTTTCTATAGATAATAATTCTGAAACACCAATCTGCAATAAAGCAGCTTAATGATGTCATTCATTACACTGGGAATCCTTTGAAGAATTTTTTATTTGTATATTTTACAACAACTTATCGATATACTACAATGAAGTAAAATATTTTATTAACGTTTTGAAAAAAATGTTTTATTAAAATAAGAAAGCAATTTTTCTAGTAAATTTTGGAAAATTTAACTAAAAAAATTAACATAATTTTAAAACGACAATTCTGAACATTGTGCAACATATTTTGTTGTATATATTTTTTATATATATATATGCGCTCAATAACTAAGTACAAGGATAAGATTTTCAAAAAGTTAATCAGTGTAAAAAAAAATAAGTACGATGTTATGTCATATGGCAAAAATAGCTTAATTGAAAATTTTCTTTTTTTCACATATAAATGAACTGTTTGTATTATTGAAAACTAGTATGTTTAGTTTTATGTAATTCGTCTTAAGGGTCTCCAAACGCAATATCATGTGATTAAAAAAAAATATTTATTTAAGATTTGTATTCCCAAAGTGAAAAAAAAAAAAAAAATGAATTTAAAGATTGCAATTCTGAATAATTTAAAGGGAAATGAATTGCGTAAAAGATTTTTTTTCGATTATTATTAATTATTATCGGGTCTTTACGGCCCCTTGTAGGAATTATCGGATTATAAACGATAGCTAAATAGGATAATCGTATATGACAATCTCAGATGCCAGGGGTTACAAGTGACAAAAATTCAATCTAGAATAAATTGAGTTGAAAGATAATTGACTTTAAATTTAAACATCAATAATAATTGACTGAATTGAAATAGGAAATTGCAATTTGTTTAATTGTTCTTCAAAATCTTATTTCAATAACTGAAAAAATAATAGATTACAATTTTCTTTAAATTTATAATTAATCAATATTGTTTATTATTCGGCAAAAGTGGTTTTTCTCTAGAACGCAGCACATAATTAAAAAATCACTTATATTTCTTTACCTGAAAATATAAAAGCATATTTTCAGGTCGTCTGTACACTTAGTTCTTTTTTTTTTTTTTTTTTTTTTTTTTTTTTGTCACTTACACCCCTTGTTTTCAGGGGTCTTCATATTTAATTGATTTATAGATTCTACAGATATCTAAATTTATTTTAAACAAAAAATTAGAAAAACTGATATTTTTGTAATTTTTCGCAAAATAAAATGTATTAAGTCCTTTCAAAACAAAAATGTCAATGAACTTGCGAAAATTATACAGTAAGAGAAATGATCTTCTGTACATTATTGTTATTATTATTACTACTATTTTTAAGTTTTTTTTTCTTGCTGATTTTTACAGTTTTTCTGTTGAGATTTTTTTCAGAGTAATCTCGTTAGCTTTCTACTTAAAAATGCCATCTGCCTATTATTAACTTCAAGATGTCGAAGAATCTAGAAAATGTTATTGAATACTATAGGCATTGGTAGTGTCCGTTAAACATAATCCATTTAAAATTCGTGGTTTCTAAACTATCCATTTTATTTTTACTTTCTGTGTAACTTTTATGATAACGTGTATTGGTTAAGAGTAAAATTGGTTAAGAGTAAAAACTTTAGAAATTAAAATTCACAATATGATGGTCTGTTTAGCTATCAAGCTCAAATAATGACAGTCTCGCACAGTCAGATAAACCAATAAAAATCGTAACAGTCCAAATACTACAATTTAATTCATATTTTCACTGAATTGTTTAATTAATTTCTACATACGAGCAACATAAAAGGAAAACTTTACTATCATTACAAAAATACGCCCAAATTCGAAGTTATTGAACAAAAATATTTGCATTAGCACCGAATGACTAGATATCATTGATAAAAAACAAAAATACAAAAAAGGCTCATTACGATATTTATGAAAAATCAATAAATAACAAACGCTATGCTGCGATTTTCATTTCCTCCCTTACCCAATGACTCACACCAAAAACGCCAGAACTCTTCTGATACAATCCCCCCAACCCCTTTTCCTTTCATTGTCACGTCATCGCTTTGATAGAGAAGGGTATTCTTGGATAAGAGCAAAAAAAAGAGGGTTGACTAGGAAAGAGGGTGCTGCATCGAAGAGAAATCCTCTCCAATACTTCCTGCACCTGAGTCAGACAACATATAGCTTGTAAATCTGTCACGGCCATTGATTTACGATAGATATCATGTAGGTCAGCAATTTACGGTTTTTCCCTACTTTCTTCAAAGAACATTTTTCTTTCTCTCCGGCTTCTTTTTTATTAACTTTAGCATAAGTGAGAGTGTCCTGGTGGCCCAATAAAAACAACGTTTTTTTTTTTTTTTTTTTTTTTTTTTCTTTTTTAATCTAGCACTCTTCTTTGCAAGTGAAAAAAAGCGAAGGGTGAAGGTTTTATTCAAAAAGTGACCTACATTAAGATGGTAAAAAAATGTTCACGGATTGAATTAAATCACAAAAGATGCTGCATATTTTTGCGGAAGGGTTTTTGAACGGGAAAAACAGGCTATCAGATCGCTCTTTTACAAAACAAACCATAGGTAATTTTCACTGTGAATTAAAAATTCTGTTGTTTGGTAATGCATAATATAAAATTATTAAACGTTATATGGGATGAAATAAAGGTATCAAAATCATCCTCATCATGCCAAACATATTAGCATAATAATTCTTTATAACAAAGACTTTTCACATGCTAAAATTCTATTACGATGCGTCATGCGACTTGAAATTAAAAAAAGATTCTTTTAAATCAAGTGTCACTTATCAATGCAGAATATTCATTATGGCAAGTTGGATCATAATTCCAAATATGCCTTTTTAAAAAAATATTATATTATTTTCTAAGTTTTTGCTTCAGTTCCTTGTAACCTGCATTTTATGCAAATTTTTGAATCAAAGGTATTAGAAGAAAGCTTTTAAATATTTCAGATAAACTCTCAAAAAACCCGTCGATTAGATGCACCCAGGACCTGATCAAGCGAAAAAGAAGTTCGAAGCTTGGTATTCATTTGGGGACGCCTTATACTGTCACAAAAAAATCAATTTATGGCATAGAATAGAAATATGAATATGTAAATATATATTTAGATTTAAAAAATGTTTTGTTTTTAATTTTTACTTTAAATGTGCAATATATTAATTATATCCAATGCAAGGTTAAATCTAGATTTAAAAAATCAGATTCACAGATATTGTATACAAAATTCAACCTCTCCCAATGTTAGGGCCCAGGGCCATGCTCCAGTTGGTCAATGTTTTTAAACAGTGCCTAGTAGCATTTCTTGTGTTTGCAAGAAGCCTACCTCATAATATAAATTATGATATGACAATACAGCTAAATTAGAAATGTGAAAATAAATTTACATTACATAAAATACAAAATATTGACTATGTAATTTTTAATACATTGCAAGCATATTTGAAAAAAAAATATTATGTAATAACTGACGAGGAAATATATGGATCATAGTATTATATGTAGAAAAATTTGGGACATTTAGTAATCTGATGGTGTTACTCTGTTTCAATCAACACTATTTACTGTTTAAAGTAACTTGTCGATTTGTGCTTTTGATTTAATTTCTGTATCTTGAAAATCTCCATGTAAAAAACAGGCTGTTGAGTGATGATCCCCACGGACAGTTTCTACTCGTAATTTGTTGCAAAACTTGGAAAAATATCTTTTAAAAATGCACTGTCCATATGCAGGTTTCTATATTAATAATGGCTAATAGATTAGTTATCACTTTTTTGACAATGACATCCATAAGTGTACCATATATGTAAACGTTGATCCTGCATCCCCCCCCCCTCTCCTAATGCTGGATATGCGATAATTGATGTAGTAAGAAATGAAAGGTAATAAAATTCAAGACAAAAAATATTAATAAGATATTGTATTTTAAGATATTAAAGATATATATCTAAAATGTCGACCATTCGTAAACTGCACTTCCTACAAAATGTGCTATATCTCTTATTGTTAACATTTTTTATTAGAGAGAAAAACAAACTAGCCAAAGAAAGGTGTTACATATTGAAGAAAATGTAGTATTTCCTTCTTCAGCAGCCTGTCTCATGCGATGATTTGTACGGAGATCGAATAGTTTATATATCCTCTCCTTTATTATTCAATGTTTCCGCCTAAATCCATCAATTTTCAAAAATGTCATTTTTAAAACAACGACACATATTTCACAATTGATTTTGTCTATAATGAAACCACCCTAATTGAACATCCTCACAGGATTAACATTCAGGTATTCAGATGATTTATTGAAAAGAGATTCGCACTAAACTCTTTGCACGAAAAACTAAAATTAAGTGATTAGAATACCTTACAAAAAGACCTTCTATCACTTAATTATGCATCCATTGAAAAGCATTATATTTATCATTATTTCCCCATATTTTTCTGCAGAATATTTGTTCCTGATTATATTAATTTTAATACAAATAAATGGGACTTTACATGGTCGGAATACAATTAGGTATTCTAAAATAATTTATGTATTTATCATTTATTTTGTTTATATCATTAATTCATGCTATAATCTGTCCATAATTTAAAATAGAGGAACGAATATTAACCATATTAAAAATAAAAAATACGATGTTAATTTAATTTCACATATTAATGAAACTTAAATTCCTTACCACAAATATTATTTTGCCCTTTCTTTTATTAAAGAAATCTTCCGTGATTATTTCCATTTACTGCATAAGGATTAGGTTTTTTTCTTTTTTAACTTACAAAGAGTTTTGCTTATCTGAAAGCAATTTAGACAATTCCTAATTTTAAATCAAGCATTAACATTTTCCCTAAGTAATTTTCAATGTTTTAAAAATACACATAATACAATGCTATTTGTCTATAATACTACCAATTCTAAATTTTTATTTTCAATTTATACATTTTGGAGCATCTAATAATTTGTATTGTTTATGTATTTTTCAAAACACAAACTAATTTTAATAAGAAATTACACAACTCTTTTAAATAAATATTTGAGAATGAAATCTTTTAATAATGATTTATTTTAACATGAGTAAATAGAAAAAAATATATTATTCAAAGAAATTTAGAGGTGTAGAAAATTAAACAATGTTTGAATTTTCTTTTTAAAATAACTTAACGTTTACAAAGTGCTTTAGACAAATATAAAAATATAAAAATGTAATTTCATCGCTCTCTATAGTTCTGACAGTGAGCATTATAGACATTACTATAATATTGTCTCAGAGATTAATAATGTAATTACTATATTACAAAATAAACTGAAAATTTTAAAAAGTGTTTATTTACAATGGACTTTTTCCCTCAAAGAAATATGTACTTGAAAAACTAATTTAAAAAAGTGATTTCAATGAATTAATTTATATTTGTAATAAAATATGATATAAATAGATTAAATAGCAAAATTAATATTCTTTAAACACAAAATTACTCCTTATGTGCATAAATAATTTGTTTAAATTGATGTCATTTATCTTACTATTTTGTGCAACACATTATTATTATTATTATTTTTTTTATTTAAGAGGAATTCCAATTTAGAACAACATTTTAATATTTAAACTATATAATTAAAATATATTATGCACAGATTGACATGTGATATAAATATAATTACCATCAAATTTATATATTTTTTATCTTTTAAACTCTAAATTTCCCGTTATGCTCATAAATAATCTGTTTAATCCAATGTCATTTATCTTACAGCTTTGTACAATATCATACATTTTTTAATCTAAATTTTTAATGGAATTTAATTTTTAAAATACATGATTAGACTATATCATACACAAATTTATTAAATTTTCTCTGTTTTTTATTTATTTTTTATTTATTTATTTTCTGTTTTGTAAAAACTAAATTAAACATTATGTACATAAATTATTTATCTAAATCCGAGTCAATTACCTTTCAGTTCAGTACAAATCAGTACATTAAAAATATTTTTTTAATGTACTGTTAAGAAAGATTATTTAACGAAAGCACGAAATTTTATACGGAGCTTTAATTTTTAAATTATATGATTAAAACATATTATGCACGTGTTGATAACAATGGTACTTAAATTCGATAATTATTCACTTTCAATTCTAATATTCCTGTTAGTTTATTACTGCAATAATTTTTTTTATCTCCCGATGTTTGCGATTTAATACAAGGGTAATTTTTTATTAGCTAAATATCAAAGATTTAATTATTATAAAGAATTCATACATTTCCAGATCACCATACAAACTCGAAAGATTTTAAAACTTACATTTGACTATAACTCGAAAACAATAAAGCATTCAAAATGGGAAGATAATTTCTAAATTGCAAAGATTCAGCGCATCAGTACGAAAAGAAAAGATAACATTCTGCCGTACATTATTACTCATATGTTCAAAACATATAGGGAATGCGATTTCCTGTAAAATTGTTTGATATAAAAATCAAGTTGTCAAGTAAGGATGATGTCAGTTTATTCTAAAGCAGCATTTTCAATTAAAAATAATTTTTAATCCATCGATTCAATTCCCATGCGCACTTTGCATACGTATTGAAATAATGAAATATACGCAATAAATTTTACAATTCAAATCTTCCCTCATGTATTTTCATGTTAATTATTCTAATGTAACGTATTCCCTAAAGAACTTGAATGAATACTGGTGAAACGGCTAAAACGTTTATTTAAATGAATGAATTTTATTATAGATATATATATATATAAATAAACAGACTTTAAAATCTAACCATTTTACAAGTTTTCATTGTGCTTGTTTCAAAATTAAATATATTTATTTAATTTGCAACGTTTTGAAGGGAGAATAATGGACTACAAGAGCAAACGTTCTCTGAAGAAATAAAATCAGAACATGAATCAATAACTATAGATCACTTTCTAAAGTTATCCACAAGGTATGCTCATTTATATTCATGTGTTTCTTATATTTTAAAAGTAATTCAAAATCAAACAAACAAACAAAAATATTTAATAATTATTTGCCCTGTAAATTTAATTATTTATTTTATAGAATCTGTCGACGTTTGGATTTTCGTTGATTACGATAATAATTTCAATAAAAATTTACATTATTTTTTCTAAATTTTTGTTAAAAAAATAGAATTTGTTTCTAAAATTTCATACATTCATAATACTATAACTTTTAACAAATCCATATTAACTGAAATATAGTGATTTTACATACAATGATTACAATACTATGACAATGGCTATCATTTAAGAATATAACATTTTAAAAATCTTAAACTAATAAAAATCCAAAGTTATTGAAATCAAATTTTCGATTTTAAAAAAAAATTCGAAAATATATTTTTTTAAACAAAAAAACACAAGTGATATAATACAAATACGACGGCAATTAACACTTTATACTGAAAAATAAAATGTCATGAATGAAAGAGAATTCCCTTATAAACTTGAGGCGTAGCCAGGATTATGTGCGGGGAACTGAAAGAGGTTTTGAAAATGGGCATAATGTACTTATAATTAGATAAAAATCTCTCATATCTGCGAAGAGAGGCTCTAGTTATCCCCTGTTTGCGGTGTAGAAAAAATATGAGGAATATCAAATACCTGTTGTTGTTGTAAAAGGTTTAGATTATTTAATAATTAAAAATTTTAAAATTTTTCTTCTTGGTAAACATATTGGGCTACTGGAAATAATAGTTAAAATATAAAATTGTTACAAACACTCCATACACCCTCCTGCTCTGGCTTTTATTTTTTTTTTTCCGGATGTTGCCGGTACTAAAAAAAATCTTGCTTCCCAAAAGAGTTTTCGAGGGAAAATTTAGAATAAATTTGATTTTCGTAACGATTTTACTAGATACGTTTGAAAACGGTACCACATAAGAATATCTACGGAAACTTCTAGAAATATACATACATACTTTTGTACTTTAATAAATACATTTAAAAGATTGGGAAAAAAATTCTTTTAAACATCATACGCTAACTGCCTTTCTACATTTCTTAATGTAGAAATAAATCCACAGAATCATCCTTTTAGTAACAAATGATTTTATAATTGTATTTTTTCACAATATACTAACTAAAAAGATCACACAGGAATCGTACATAGAAAAACACAAATCTCAAATATTCCATCAATAGAAATGCTAAAATCATGTCTTTGTTAAAACATGACATTTTATTAAATCACATTTTAACTAGATTTTTACATTCATTGTGGCTACTAATTTTCCTAAATATTAAAAACTGGTATCTAACTTTCCAACTTTCTTGCGCATCTCTTTTACATCATATGCTTAATATACATTTCAATGGATGATCTTCAGTTTCTTTCAGATGTTATATAACATTTCACAAAGAAAAATTTAATATATTTTTTTTTCTTCATTGAAATGATAAAAGCTTTTATTCATTTCAATTTTTAAAATCTTTTCGTCTTTCATCATTACTTGACACACCAATCACCAGTGCTATTATGTTTCCACATTATTGTAAATTCAAAGTTTTGTGGCTTGAAATCACAGCTTATGGCATTTGTTCACAACCTTTCTATACATGGACAAATTACTTTCCTTTTAATTTTTCATGGATGTAAAACTCCTTTATAATTTTCTGTTAAATTTACTCGTCACAAAAAAAGACTCTTTTTTATTTGTGAACTACGAGTGTAAAGATTAATGGCCAGTTCAAAAACAATGTATTTTAGCAAATATATTATAAGATGAAATGGAATCTCTATCATCACACACACAATGGAATCACACATAAAGAAAGAAAAAATATTAATTAAATAAAATTACCACAAGCAATCGTATATTCAATAGATATATCGATAATGAAACCCTAATGAATGAGAAAAAATACAATTTTAAACCAAAAAAAAAATCTTTTACTTATAATTTATTTTTACTTATAACCGCATTTCCAAAGATTATATCGGTCAATTCTAAAACAGTATATTTTCAAACAAGAGAAAAAAAAAAAAAAAAGAAAGAAATAAGTTAAAATTCCACAAGCAATAAACAACCCAAGAAATATATTGATAACGAAACTCCGATAAATGAGAAAAAGGACCTTTAATACAATAAAGGTAAAATAGTCTTGTACGAGAAAATATTGTTGTTCCAAAAACAATGACTTTTTGCAGATCCTCTTTTTTAAACATTACCTTTCAAGAAACGGCGACAACGCACAACAACGGCGTAAAAATCACACAAGCTTAAATCCATAAAATAAAAATGAATTATGACGTATCACAAACATTTTACACCAATTAATATCTCGCTTAAGTCTTTTTTTTTCGCAAATTGAAGCATATTCCTGCAGTTATCTTCTCACAAGAGTTTTGAACTTTAATCACTTTAACAACTGGATCAACTTCGAAAATTCCTTTTTTTTTTTTTTTTTTTTTTTTTTTTAAGGTGCACTGTATTGTTAATAAGGATTATTGATAAAAATTTCATCGGATATATACATAGATTTCAACATTTTGGTATTCGACCTTTGTTTGACCCAAGCCAAAAATTTTTTTAATAGGGAAGTGTGCTTAAGAAAATGTGTCTTCTTGCTATAAGTTGCTTATTAAATCTTGTTTAAAATTTTTTGACAAAACAAAATTTTCGGTTTAAGTATTTTTTTTAATCAATTCAGACGTAAGAAGATCAAAATGTTGACTTTATTTGTATGCTTTAATGGTAATACAACTTATAGCTTCGTCGGAACATCGATAAAGACAAAGCATTGAACATTCATTACTGCAAATAGTTTTCCTCATATTTCCTCTGTTAAAAAATACGTCTTAAGCAAATTCATTATATAAAATATCGACCACAATCTCGAATAATAAAATAAAAGAATATCTCAAAGAATAGAGAAAACTAAAAAAGGAAATAAAAGAAAATAGAAACAGCAGCTAAAATATTCGATAAATATACCTTTAAAACTTCACAATGAATTAAAAAATTTTAGTCTCTTAGAAAATTACAAAAAATTTCCTTAACATAATTACGTTAAAAAACAATGAATTTTAAAATATTAACCTTTTTGAAATATTATTTTTCACAATTCTTCAGTAGAAAAATAAAATAAAACTCTTCAAAGCTAGAATCCACAAATTAAATTGTCAGTTTGAGATCTTGTTCACCTTCTTAAAAGCAATTCAAATCTCTTTGAAGCATATTTTCTCAGAATGTTATCCTTATTAGATTCTTGAAAATTTTAATAACTTAAATTAACAGCCAGGTCTACTTCTAGAATCTTGTCTTCTTAAATTCCATTCATATTGCTTTCATAAAACGTTGACAAATTTTTTGACAGGAGTGTGTATAAATTCTGAAATAAACTTTTCAGAAGTGTTCATTTTTTACATCGTATTGCACTTCATAGATTAATTACTTTAAATTTTTTCTTCCAACTTTTTTTTTTCTGGAAATTGAATAAAATCAACCAAAATTCAAAATACAGAATATCGATAACATCCTTAAGTAATAAAATAAATGACTTCTCAAATAATAGGGAAAAATCGATATCAGATACTGACAAACGAACGTATTCAACAAGTGCCTGAAAAGAAGAGAAAGTGAATTTAAAATTGTTTAATGAATGACTTTTGTCTCAAGAAAACTAACGGACTACCGTTTTCAAAAATTAATTTACACAAGAGTGCATTAGTTTCCATGTTTAGAAGAAAAAAGAAAAAAGACAAAATAAAGCAAAGATAGATAACTAAATCTTACGACCAAGAATTCACAATTGTGCCTTATTTATATGGAAGCACTTCCTTTATAGTCTAATAACAATAAAGAGAAGAATTTTTATTTCTCAACATTTCTAATATCCTCTATCATATAATCACCCTGAAATATCTAATCACTAACTTTTTTTTTTTTTTTTTTTTTTTTTTTTTTTTTTACTTGTAAAATCATAACCAGTAATGATTATTAGAAAATAACAAATTTATTATTGTGTTTCATTTTATGAAATAAGCTACTCCTAATCACAAGCGCAGCATAAATAAAAAAATAACAATTCAAAACCTCTTCCAGAATCTCGCAAAAAGATATTTTTCCACGTACAAGGGATTATTCTTATTCTACATATAACGATTAATCACAGATGACAATGTCTTTCCGACGAAATGTCGACCACTAGAAAATTTTTGTGCATTTATTAGAAACAGCTTTTGATATCCAAGCTCATAAACCCATATGAATCTTTAAAAAAGTAACTGAAGGTACAAAATTTCTCGGATAAATTGAGTCACTTCATCTGTATGTTTAATCTTGTCATCCCGGTCATCTTGTCATTTTGTCGTGACGACCATCCTGTTTAATCTTCATGTTCAATGATGTTTTTTGAGACAATAATTTCATATTAATTTTCTGATTTCACACATCCCAGATTTTGATGATCTTGCCCCTCTTCCTCCAACAGTAATTCAACAATTTAAAGAATATTCTCTGTCAGCTTGAATTAATTAAACGCCTATGAAGCACATATAAACTTTTAAGATAAAAAAAAAAGAAACATTAATTCAACGGCTATTCATTATCACAGTGCAGCAATCTCTAAATTGAACGTTTCTCTAAGATTAATATTGACGATCCCCCAATCCCCCCTAAAAAAAGCTGTAGAAGCTAAATATTAATGTTTCATCCAAAATATATATCGGAAAAAGTTGCTATTTTTAGGCAAATTTTGTGCCATTTTTATATTGCTTAGATGATAGTAAGTTACCCACTTATTCATTTCCATTTTTCAATTCACGAATAAGATTATCCAGATTAGTAATTAAAATTTTCGTGAAAATCCGCAGTAATATCCAGTAGAACAGGCGTTGTTTCCATCTAGTGTCGAATTCTTTTATAGTGACTCCGTATTCAAGCTTGCTATGAAGTATAAAATCCAAGCAAATGCTAGCAAAACGACTTTTAATCCATATGCAACGTTTCATTTTTATGGCTTTTTAAAGACTTCTTTTACAATGGCACTCATATCTTCTACTTCATTCAGTCCAAGGATGCTGCTGTCTTTCCTCGCCGATAAGAACAACAACAACAAATGAGATATGTTAAGAGTTTTTAAAATAAAGTTTTAATAGGACTTAAAAAAAGGGTAAAATCTGTTTAAAACAGAGCTATAGTGTGAGGTTTAAAAAAAAAATTTGACATTTTATTTAAGAGGTATATGGATGTATAAATCCAAAATTCTGTGAGTATTTTTATAAGACAACCATAACTTAAAAAACAATAAAAATAAATAAAAAAATTCTAGATGGAAAACGACACCACTAAAAATCAGGCTCTGTAAAATTTCACCGTTAAAGAATGCCGGGCGAAAAAAAAAATGTCCATTGAAAAATTTAAACGCCGCATAGATGAATATGCAACAAAAATCTCCTAAAGGGAAGTGCTCATCATTTTTTAAAAGCCGTTACTATTTGAACTTTTATGAAAGTGTGCACACTACATATTGTAAAAAATGTGAACATTTTGCCGAAACCACAGCAAAAAATAGAATGGAAACATTTTCTCTTGGAAATATTGTTTCCAAATAAAAGGGTAAGATACGTGAAACATTTCGACATAAATTCGAATATCTAAATAGCATACGGCAAAAAAAATAAATAGTAGACTAAATCCTTAAAATAGATATTATTGAAGTCAATGTACCAAAAATATTTTATTGTTCTGGCTGAAAAAACCAATCAGCTAAAAAATGTATTTCAGAGTTTGAAGGAGTTTCTCTTTGGCTCTTCCGATGGTGAACTCTTCTTCAAGCTTGAAACAAATTACTCAATGGAGGCAGTTGGACGACATGACATCCAGTTTTATTCCATTTTCTTGTGCATCTTCAAAGTTTTCTTATACAATAATCATTATATTTCTGTCTGTTAACCCACCAACTTTTTGTAGAAAATGTTATTTATTAACTAGAAAACTTATTTTAAAGTGACTTTTTAAGACTTTTAATTAATAAATAAATCCAAAAGCAGACGTTTTATAAGACAGCTAACTAACTCATTTTTATTAATAATTTTCTAAAATGTATAAAAAATGAAAAAAAAAAGTAAAATGACCGATGTTCAAAAACTCAAAAATTTAATTTGAAACCAGAAAAAAAATCCAAGTATTTGAATACCGCATGGAAAATTATCGAATGAAAAAAAAATAAATGTGATAAAAAAATGAGATAAAAATTATTTAAAACAAATGTTATTGTAATTTTTATGCAAAATATTTCATCACACGCAAAGAAAAAAAAAATAAATGGAATAACAAAATTATTTCTAAAGAGTATGTCTTTAAAAATGTTTTAATCCAAAACATTTTCAATATCCGAATAAAATTATTTCAATTTGAAACTGCAAGTCGAATCATTACAGTGATTATCCGTCTTATTAGTGTTATTTGTCTAACATCCAAAGAAAACATCAAAAGGAGAGCTTCGCGTGCTTTCGTACTGGCATTTCTTCTGGTGACATCTTCTTCAGGTTTAAAATGTCATAAAATCCAAGAAAATTGCGAAAACTTAATCTCCAGTCTTAATCCCACACTTTCTTGGCTGCAGAGTAAAGATTTCTTCTAATCCTCATATCTTCTCATGATACCTGATTCTGTCCGAAAAATTCGAAAACTTTTATCACTAATTAATTCCAAAAAGAGTTTTCAAGTTAAATTTTCAAAAATGATATAAAAAATCGAAACTTGGAATTTTTTTTTTCTTTATTTTCGTTCTTTATTTTCGTTCTTTTTTTTTTTTTTTTTTTTTTTTTTTTTTTTTTTTTTTTTTTTAATCGACAACCAGCTATATATTTTCAAATAATTATTTCCGAAATTTTACTACAATTGCCTAAAGTATTCAAAAAATAATATCTGTAAAAGATAATGATGCTCGAAACCCTATAAGTTTAAGCTTTTAAACATTTTTATTAAATAAATTTGAATGTGATAGAAAATAGAAAAAGAAAAAATCTTGTTTAAAGAGTAAATAAAGTTAAATGAACTTTTGTGAATTGTGCGAATTTGGTGGGAAAAAAATTATGCGATGCGTAACTCAAAAATAAATAAATAAATAAAAATAAATAATGATAATAATATAGATTTTTTTTCAAGGAAAATTCTTTTAAAAAAAGAGCGTGAAAAGTAATTGAAAAATGTACCGATAAACTCAAATATACAAATAATGTATAAATGAGTTGAAACTTCAAAACAAAACCTTAAAGAGATATTAATGAAGAGATTGAATTACTCTATTAGTAGGGATAACTTGACATTCAAATTAGCACGCAAGACCCATTTCGTATAAATTAATAGAATATATACAAGGTTTCATCTGATTTTCAAAAATTCATGACTAGCCAAAACAAGAAAATAATTCCTCAGACACGTGAAATCCATCGAATTTATCCATTTTCCAGCCTGTATCCTTGAAAACAGAAAATTAAAAAAGAGAGTTAAGAGAGGTCCAGTCCGATAAAATTGAAAAATTGTATGAATGCGTGCTGAGCGCAACCTCATGTTTTTGGATTTGTTTACACCGTTGCAAAAAAAAAGTTTCCTCCATTGTTGGGCATGCTCGCGCATCGTGAGGGGTGCCCGTCGGGTGCGGGAGGGTGTTGGGAGTGCGTGTTGTTGTTTGTTGTACTCACCATGATGAGGAAACCTGAAGCGCGGCTGTGTCAAGAAGTTCTTCAGCTTCTGGAGAGAGATGACGGGCGTGGCACAGGCGATGCCCGTCCGCTCCATTGCCGCGGACGTACTGAGAAAGGCGAAGCGGCTCGGAAAAGCGGTGCTTTCATGGCGAGCGGGAGAGTTCAGCATCCGTGCGGCCTGCCGCGCGCGCTGAGCTACACACACACAGCGAAGGAAGGGATGCGGGCCGAGTGAGAGATGCGGAGATGGGAGTAGCTAGCCACTGGGGGAGGGTGGGAAGACCCCCTTTTGTCCGACGCTACTGCCTGCTGGTGATCAAAGGGTTGAGCCAATCACGGTTTTTTGCCCGCTACGCTCGGACCCACGTGGCTCTTCCGTCCGCACACACACGTATACATACACACTACTACAACCACTGCCATGGTAACGCTATTTTTACTTGCCGCTCCGATCTACATTCACAAACTCTCAAGCTGCCATCGATCCAATCGCAGCGGACTTTGGGCAATCCTTTTCCGATGGACCTCGAGAAGGTACAGAAAATGAAGCGAAAAGAACCTTATTGCTAGCTAGACTCGCACATTCGCTTCAAACATTCTGACCACTCTAACAAATGACTCATGGCCGTCTCAGCGGCCATAGAAAGCGCAAACGAGAAACAAGATCTGGGTTTCGGTTTGGAATGTTTCATTCGCGTTTGTCACATTGTTTGCTTTTCTGTTATTTTTTCATAAAAGCTTCAATAATATTAAATAGAAATAAAATTGAAAAATGTTTCTTAAATAGCCTAAATGATTAAAAAGAAAAAAAAAAACCAACCTGCCTTATAAATCTCAAAAATAATTATTGGCAACAATTTTATAATAGTATATAATTAATAACAATGGGTTTCTGAGAAAAAAGCTGACAATTTAAACTTTTAAACTTTTAAGTAGGTGTTTGACTTTTATGTTCATTGTTCGTCTGTATATCTTTCTAAGACTTAGTCTTAATCGACAAATATAATAGCAAATAAAAATCTTTATTAAAATCTCTACCGCGAAAGCAATGAAAACAAATTTAAAACACAGTTCATTTTCGAACAATATCTCCATAAAGCAAATTAATGTAATACGAAAAATAATCTGGTTAAAATTTTCAAATTATCCGGATAAATAATTTTCTCTTTAAAAGTTATTAATCAAATTTAGAGGCGCACCCGTTTATACAGATACTCGCACTCACATATATGCATTGTTTAAAAATAATCTAAAACTATTTTCAGCAAGCAATGTGCTAAGTGTTTCATTTTATTTTGTTTTTTAAATAAATTTAAAACTGGAATTTTAAATATTTATCATTATATATTGTTGTTATTATTAAACACATTTTCGTAAAGTAAACTGTACAAAACTACTATAAATTTCGTTTTATTAAATGAATTTATAAAAATATTAAAATTGGATTAATTAATAATTGTTCCTAATATATTTAAAAACCTAGATATTGTTATTAGAACGCATTTAAAAACAGTTATCCCCAAAATTATATATTTAAAATATAAAAGAAATGTTGAATTGTACTAAAAGAGACATTTGATCATCCCTTCATTTTTAACAATCTAAAATAAACTACAATTAAAAAAAAAAAAAAAAAAAAAAAAAAAAACTCTATGAAGCAAACAATCATTTTTGATGCACTTTTTTTTTTTCTTTTGTAAAATAATAATCAGAAAAGCAAACACCCATAGCGTGCTTTTAAACGCCATGCGAAAAATGCCAACAAGACGAAATCCCTTACATCATAACAATATTTAAAATCGATGACAAGAATGCAACATGATTGATCAAAACTTCAAGGTCTAGTAAAATCTAATGGGCTCCATTTTTAAAAATATACGCCAAATTAATAAAACATAAATAGTCTTTTCAAAAAATTAACAAATAAGTCATTAGCAGAAAACATTGCCACATAGAGCCAATAATGGCTTTAATGAGTAATGTATTTTTTATTCTAGAGAAAGGGCATTTTTTTTTTCATATTGAGCAAATAATTACAGATAAAAACAGTTCCCAAAGCAACAAATGAATTTTTTCTTCAAATTTCTAATTCGGGGGCAAACAGAATTTGGCGCAGGAATTAAAATAAATATTTTACTTTAAAACATCGTTCAATCAAATTAAAGATGGGAAAGAACCACCTAAAAAACTGATAGATTGACAAACGAGGACGTGGGGAAAAACAGATTATGCTTAATTTAGTACTCAAATAAAAAATCGGAAAAAGTATGAAAACAAATAAAATTTGTTGGAAGATGGAGAAGAACGTATTGAATCTGAGGTTATTAGAAAAGAAGGTTTTTCCCAGTTTTTCTGCAATATTTTCAGAAAATTTAAAAATTTAGATTAAGATCTATCAGTAAAAGAAAAACTTTAAAGTAAAATGATTAAATGGGAAAAAATATTCACTTTGATTACGCTTACATTTTGAATTTCCTTTTAAGATTCATTAGAAAATTAAAAACACTACAATGACTTTGCCAAAAGAGAAAAAATAAAAAGAGATAGAAAATAAAGAGGGTTCTATAGCAGAATTTTTTCCCCTTAAAAGTAGCATAAAAAGTGAATTTCTGATAAAATTTTAATGCAAATATTTTTTATAGACGTTTTAGATATTTTGATTGAATGAACACTCAAAGATTGCATTTTTTTTTCTTTTTTTCAAATACAACCATTTTTTTAATATCGTTGTAAAAATATTAAAATTCAGTATCAAATTATATCCAATTAGCTATCATTTTTTTTATAAATTCTAATGCAACGCATGGCTTGAAAATGAGTAAAAAAATCCATTATAAACTTTGTTACATAAATCTTTTCGTACTTCGGTGGATTTTATAAAGTATATTAAAATACATAAGAAAATAAAAATCTTCTATATGTCTATTTATTGGAAATAAAAGAAAAAAACTACTGATTAAAACTGTAAGTATTAAAATTATAAGATAAACTTATTGGTCAAAGGTAGCCAGAAAAAAGGTAATCTGCTGCCACATGTTCATACATCATTTGCAATAGCAAATGCCCATTTTCTAAAATACCGAACAATATTATACATTGTCATACGTCATTGTAACTGTTATAAGTGGCATAATTTTAAAAAAATGTCATTAAGATTCTTATGTTGCATAACATCTGTTCATTAAACTCAAATCAAATATTCGATAATTTTCCATGAATTAAAAATTAAAAGTGTGTTCCCCCTTTTTCAGAAACAAAAATATTTTTTAAGAAAACAAAACTTTAAAATGTACTGCGAAGTTTTCAATAGTATTAGCAAAATTTGCAAAAGATTATTTTACCCCCCCCCCCCCCATCCAAAAAAAAAAAATAAATAAATAAATGAAAAAATATACAAGTTAAAAAAAAAAGTCTTAAGGGGACAGATTACCTTGGAGTTGATCAAAAAAATCGATTTTCTTTTCTTTCTTTCTTTATATATATATATATATATATACATATATATATAATATTAAATGAAATCTTGTTTAGTCGTGAATATTTTGACACCTCATTTTTACCGATGCTGCGATAAATTGTAAATTTTGTTAATACAAATTAAAATTTTAAATGGCTTTTTCTCCATGTTCATATTTTCGTCACTTTTTTTATTTGAAAATGCTTAGGCTGTTTTCGTATTTGAGATAGAGATTTAAAATTTTTTTATGTATTTTCTTTAATGTATATGTGATAAATCGGCGCTTTGAATTGTACTTCAGGTTTTTTGCTATTTTTGTTTTTTTAAAATAAAAGTATAAGAAAATTTGTTAGATTTCATCATTTTTCTCTATATACATCAGAAAAAAAAAATATATTAAATGTAATATTTGATGTATCTAAAGATGTACGCGCATCTTCTTTAGTATTTAAAAAATTTAGACAAAAACATCAATATTTAAAAAAGTAGTAAGGATTGTTAAAAATTCAATTTTTTAAACTTTTAAAACTTTTTAATTAAAAATACTGTTTAAAAAAAAGTTTTTTTAAAATCAATTTTTACTTTTAAATGAACATTGAAATGGAGTAAGTTCACCAATTAAACCATATTTTTAAAAATAAACAAAATTGTTGAAAAATTAAACTGTCCCCTTAAATCCATTTAATATCCATAAAGAATTTTTTTCCTAAAAACGTAAAAACTCTGTTTGAAAAAATTTAAAAATTAACAAAAACTGAATTAATATATTAAAAATAACACTAATTATTTTAATATGTCAAAAACCGAGATGTTTTTTAAAATAAAAATATCTTTTTAAATAATTTTTTTTTTGTTTTTCATATATTCATATGTTTTTTCATAATATTTAAAAAAATAAACAGAAAAATTTAATTTACATAAATATTTTATGTTTTTTTTTTAATTATTATATATATATATATGTATTATCCCAAATAAAAGTAGAAAAAGTAAAAAGATAAAAGATAATAAAGGAGAGGAAAACAGAGGGAAAGATAATCTAAATATTGTAAAATTTCTGAGTCATCACTTGTGTATTGTAAAGCAGAAAGACTAGATGTTGGGGGCACAAGTTTTATATTTTTATTTTAATCGCTTAAATCCTAAAACGAATGTAATAATCTAATCTGATTAACATAGATACTTCAAAACAACAGCAAAAAAAAAAAAAAAAAAAAAAAAAAAAACTATGAATAATTTCAAAAGTTGATTAAGTATGATTTAACTACCAGGCTTAACAGTGATTTTTGTGCTTAATTTTTTAAATAAGGAGAAAAGAGAAGAGCAAGACAAGAATATTCGGTAGAAAATAAATATTAAACCATTTTTTTAAATGTTTTTGATGAAGTTAATGGAATGAAGTGATACGTCGCTTTTCGTCTTGTATATGTTATTAAGAGGAGTATTGCTAGAAAGGCTTATAATACGGCGTCATCAAATAAATCCGTAAATGTTAAACTGAGACAAATCCTAATGCCTCGTTTCTTAACTAACGCCATTGGCCTCAGGTCCCTCTGAAAACATGCAAGACAAGCATTGACCACCGGTCTATTCAATGCACGCGCAGGAAGGCTCTAAGAGAAGGTGGGAGAGGGGGGGGGGGACTTATGCCACTGGGCAGCTGCGCGTGCAACTTCAGGGGGAGCAACACTGTTTTCGAACACGCAGGCAGGGGGGGGGGATAGGGAGAACAGACTTCGCACGCGTCCATTCTAACCCCCCTTGCCAATTTTCAAATATCGATCAGGGGAGGGGGAGGTCTAAAATCTACGCTTAAAGGGAAAAAGGACAAGGGGGTAGTCTTCCTAGGCCTAACTGAGCAGTACTGTTCCCTCCTATGGGAAATGGACCATACCTAGTGATCAAAGGGTTAGCTCCCCTAGCCGCCATGACAGTTAGACCAGAATAAATTATCAAGCTTCCAAGGAGGAAAGAGGTAGAGAACGCAAAGGATAGAACAGCTCTGCGCATACCGAAAATCTTGACCACTTGGACTTCTTGCACGCTCCACTGAGAGCGTCTTCAGCGTCTTCGATCCAGGGAGCTACTGGTCAGCTCAAGCTTTAAATAGCTTTATATTTTAAAACTCGGATTCGCTGACTCATCCAAAATACTTTTTAAAGCTCACTTCTTTTCAATGGCATGAGATATGATAAGGTACTTTCAATGAAAAAATATTAGAAGTCGCCCATCGGCACTTATACAGTATTTTTTGTTTGTTTAAAAACGACTGCAAGATTGTTTATTGACATTTTTTCAGAAAACAAATATCTGCACAACTACAAAAAGCTAAAAATTTATTTTTCCGTGTAGTTTTTAATAGTAGGCTAATAATAGTGGTTTTAGAAAAATGTGGTCCATATGTGGACCAGATATCAACATGCAAAATCAGCTACTAACTAAAATTGTTTCATATAAGAAGAATTTTTTTTGTATAATTTCTTAGAAAACGATTTTTCTGGTTTATTTTCCTTTTTTTTCTCTTTTTTCTTTATATTTTTTATATGTTTTTTTTTTTTTTTTTTTTTTTGAAAAAAAAAATTTTAATTTTTTTTTTAAACTTTTTTTTTTTTAACATTTTTTTTTCAAACATTTTTTTCGTTTTTTGATTATTTTAATAAGAATTTTGAAAAAAAAAAAAAAAAAAAAAAAAGGCTATTTTTGTTTGTAATATGTAAAATTAAAAGGACATAAGTATAAATTTTTTAATTTGTATTTTTACTCAATTAATTAACATATTGTTTGTTATGTTAGTCGCAAAAATTTATTTATTTAAACAAATTTTTTTTAAATGTATAATTTATCATCAAAAAGTGAGAAAAAAGTAATGGATAAACTGATATTTGTTCAAAGGAGTAAGAAAATAGGCAAAAGTAAGGTTATAATTATTTAAACACTAAATCCTTTTGTCTTATTACTGCACCCTACTTTGTTTGAGATAACTGTCTCATAACTCAGTACTTTGGTTGAAAAGGCACTCTAGCATAAAATAAACTATTTTGTTTAAATACTACATTAAATAAAAAACTAATTAGGTCCAGGAAATAATGTATGAGTACATTACATAAGGAGAAAAAAATATAGAATGCATAATTTCAAAAATTTCCCCTTTATTTTCTATTTTTAAATACTTTTAAGCTATTGCATAGCTTTTATCGCGGGCTTTAAGCGAAGCGACCGAATCTAGAAATTCCGTAACGAGAAAACCTAACACTTCCGTAACGAAAATAACCTAACACTTCGGCTAACATCATTTCAGTTCGGCAAACTTCGGCACGGTATCCTTCGGTAGACTTCGGCAGACATTGACGCGGTATATTTCAGATATCAGGATATCAAGTCTCAAACTTATATTTCTTATGATCTAATTTTCATACCGCGGCCAAATTTTGTTTGGTATTTATTATGAGACAGTGTTAATTTTTGGTGACAGGAGACCCCCCACCGTGAGGGTCGAAAAATTTAAAATGCTTATAACTCGCGATCTAATTTTCGTAGGACGGCCAAATTTTGTTTGGTAATTTATTATGAGACAGTTTTAATTTTTGGTGACAGGAGACCCCACACGGTGAGGATCGAAAAATTTAAAATGCTTATAACTCGCGATCTAATTTTCGTAGCGCGGCCAAATTTTGTTTGGCGATTTATTATAAGACAGTATTAATTTTTGGTGACAGAAGACCCCCCAAGGTGAGGGTTGAAAAATTTAAAATGCTTATAACTCGCGATCTAATTTTCGTAGCGCGGCCAAATTTTGTTTGGTAATTTATTATGAGGCAGTGTTAATTTATGGGGACATTAGACTCCCCACGGTGAGGGTCGAAAAATTTAAAATGCTTATAACTCACGATCTAATTTTCGTAGCGCGACCAAATTTTGTTTGGTAATTTATTAAACTATTGCACAGCTTTTATCGCGGGCTTTGGGCGTGGTGACCGAATCTAGATATTCCGTAACGAGAAAAATCCTAACTCTCCGGCTAACGATGTTTCAGTTCGACAGACTTCGGCACGGTATTCTTCGATAGACTTCGGCAGACATTGACGCGGTATTTTTGCATAAGTTGATAAAAAATGCTATGCAATAGCTTTACCGCGGCAGTCCCCGAGTGCCACACACATTTTTTTATGTATGTTTGGAAACGATAAAAACCAGATTAAGTAATATGAACTGGCTAAATGAAGTTAATTAATAATTTTATTCTGAATCATATTTTGTGAAAAGAAAATATGATTTCAGAAATTAACGTCTTTACATTATTTTTTGAGGGGAATAATTAACGCATATTACATTTGACTTCATAACTATCGCTGATTGTATGACATAAATAAATGAAAACTATGACTAAGTGGGATATTTATTATAACTAAGCAACAATGTAATTTTGATGCTATATATTATTAAAAATAACTAAATCAATTTTATTTTGTAAAACATGCAATAATATGTATCTCGTTATTATAGGTGTTGCAAGGGCGGGGGGGGGGGGGGTTGAAAGAAAAATGGAAACAATAGCCTTTAACATCTTTTGAAAAAAATAAAATTAATCCGCATTATATTGTCTATTTCAGAGGTTCCCAAAGTGTGCTCCGCGGAGCCCTTGGGGCTCCGCCTGAACTTTCCAGGGGCTCCGCGGCATTCCAGCAAAATAAACAAACAATAAAAAACATGAAAGATAGTAGTATATTTTAAGTAAAAGATTTTCTAAAATATGTAGGAATTTGTGTGTGTATGTGTAAAAAATATATGTATCTATTACTGGGTTGAAAAATACAATAGTACACTTCAAAGTCATTTAAACATATGCATTGAAGATGCATCCACTTTCTGTATAATATTTTTGGTTTAAATTCCTTTATTTTATACTTCTACCCTAAATGTGTTTTAAAAATTCGATTTAAAATAAGCTACAAGAAATAGTATTCAGAATCGAATGTACAACGTAATTCGAAACAGAAAAGGCCCACCAGTGCTGTTAACTATGCTTGCCGAACAAAAGGGAGAACAGTTTAGTTCTTTAAAGCTCCGCCTATTTATACGTTTATACTTAATTCTTACTAAATATCTAACTTTTACTAAAATACTTTTAAATGAGCATAACATTAACCCCTTCGCGACGGAATTCTTTTACGAAATTTTTAATGTTTTGTCACCGGTTTTTAAAAAGAGAAATGTGTTTTATTAAATAGAGAAAATGCACTGATAAAATAAGGCAAGGTTTTCAGTAAAATTTTACTGCGGGGGATAAACGAGGATTTTTAAGCCTTTTTGCGGCACGTATATGTGTCGCGCGTGCCCAAGGGGTTAAGTTTGAAAAAAAAGTGTCAGAGAATATTCAAAATCATCTCGAAGTTCTGATAAATTCATTTAAGCATTACTTTCCAGCTGCTCAAAATAACATGCTGGACGATTTTAAATTAATACTAAATCCATTCAGTGTAAAAACAAAACCACACAGCTTAAACTCGGATGAATACGAAACTCTCATTGATTTAACACCTCAAAGCGAAAACTTTATGCCAAAGAAAAAAAAACCAAACTATTGGCATTTAATAATTGTGTATATTGCATACAGTATTATTTTTATTTTTGAATCTTATTAGACTGTTAATTTTATTTTTATTAAATTTTACTTATTTAAATATTCTATCCTAGTTTTCAAAATTTTATTTATTTTTTTAAACAATGTCTGTCGTTTAAAATGTCTTTTTTTAAAAAAAAAAAAAAAAAGATCTTGTATGGTTCAAAATCCCTCACTAGATTCATTTGTGTGTAATTTGTGTATTATATAATTCTTTATATATCTTTTATTTTTTAAAAATCTGTTTATGTTATTTGTATTAATTTTTATTTATTTATTTATTTATTTATTTATTTTTTACTGTTTTTCAAAGTAAATCAATGTTTGTCGCTGAAAACTCATTTTTTATGGCATATATTATTTAGAACCGCTCATTAGATTTATATTACATTTGTGTATATTGTGTATATATATTTCTTTTTTATATATAAATTTAAATTCTTTAATCTGTTTGTATTATTTGTATATTTAAATTTTCCATACTGTTTTTCATTGTACTACAATGTTTGTCGATTAAAACGCCACTTTTTGTAATTTTTTGTATCATTCAATAAACCTCCCATTAGATTTATTTAATTATTTATATACGTTGTGTAGATAGGGTTTTTTTCTTTTCGTAACTTTGATTGTTTTAATCTGTTTATTTTATTATTATTATTTCTTAGTTATTTAAATTTTATATGCATAATTGCATTTTATAAGCAATATATATTGCTGAAAACGTATTTTTTTTTTTTTTTCATGTCGTATCATTATACAGCTCCTCTTTAAAATTTTCTTTTAACTGGTCTCTGCCACATCTTTCAATCAGAAGCAATTTAAAAAAATGTATATTGGATCTAAACATTTGTCATCACCTTAAGAATTTAAAATTTTGCGCAGCTCCACCCTTTGCTTATACTTTTTGTCAATGATTATCCGCGTTGATATAAATTTAATCTCACCCATATATCCAATTTTGTTAATAAAGTTTTACTAGTAGTTGCACACGCATACGTGTCGCAAAACGGCTTAAGGATCCTTGTTTATCCTCCGCCAGTAAGATTTTATTTTAACTTTTGGAGCCTCCATGGCCGAGTGGTTAAGACGCCGCTCTGCTAATCTGGAGGTTGTGGGTTCGATTCCCGCTAGCTCCATTGCACACACACTTTGTGTGGAGCTCCTGGTTGTATTTATCTTGTGTTGTAAATTTCCTTGTGCTATCTCGTCCTTGTATTTGACGATAACTTATAAGCAGACTTTCATGTCGAGCACACAAGTCAGATGTATGTTGTTCAAAAAAAAAAAAAAAAAAAAAAATTGTAACTTTTGTTTTATTTAATCGTAGCATTTTTTCGATAATAATGAACAAATTTATGTTTTTAAAAACCGGTGGGTAAACAATAAAAAATTCTTAAAAGGCTTTCGTCGCGAAGGAGTTAACATGTGTAGTTTTTAACTGCATATCTGTTTTGAGACAAAAACAATGACGGAATAAACTTTCTTTCAAAACTATAATTAATAGCCAAATACTTTAAATAAAATATCCAAAAGAGGGAACAATGTGGTACCTAACAATACCGCTTATAGATTTTGCCCTGCCCTCTTAAACAATGACCTGTTCCTAAATGAATTTTGTAAAAATAGTTAAAAAAATAAGCTGAGAGGCTATTTATTTTCGTTGCATACTTAGAAGTACTAGAAACTTGAAGAGGAACGAACAAATATTTCATAATCGCATGATTTTATTATGAGTAGGCGGGGATATCGAAATCGTGTTACATAATTATTCATAGGTGATTGGAAATGTGCATTTTCCTTCTTTCTTTCTTTCTTTTATTTATTTATTTATTTATTTATTTTTCGCGTATAGCCTATTGGAATTACACAGAAGTAACTCTCTGTAAGCGAAAACTGCAGAACTTATATTTTTTTTCTAAGTGTGTGTGTTGGTCGCTATGTATAATAATAGTTTTACGTAAGACCCCAATCCAATGCATAATCTAAACATGGTTACAATTTTGATCTTTAAGTGATCTTTTGATCTGGAAATCCGAAAAGCATTTTTTTTTTTTTTAAATATGTCATTAACCCTTTCAACAATATTGCTTGAATATCGCTTGGGTAAAAAATAGTTTGTTTTTCTCGTTACTAAAGCTTTTAAAAATCACAAATTTTTAACTATAATTTTTGCTGTATTTGAAGGAAATATCTCGGTTATTCACGTTAGATATTTTAATACAAAACAAAAAAAGAGGCTTTAAATCCTTATTTTTACTTTATACTCTACTGTACCCTATTAGTAATATTAAATGAAACCGTTAAAGGGTTATATATTAGAAAATTTGATTTTTAAAATTTCTAGTATGATTTTTTTTTTTTTTTTGGAAAGAAACAAACTGATAACCTTGGTCCAATATTCGAAATTCCTGGGTCGGATTTTTATCCAGCATATTTTTCTCTGCTCCATAGATATAAAAAACATTAATTTGTAAACCACAATCATTGGCTTCAGGGGCTCCGCCTTAGAAATTCTTCCCAAAAAGGGCTCCGCGAGCCTAAAAGTTGGGAACCGCTGGTCTATTTAATCAAAACCACTGTACATGTTAAAAAAAAGAAAATAAACTGCTTTTTTTTAAAAAGTATGTCTATGCAGAAAGTTTGCTTGCAAGCTAAACAGAAATAGCAAATATTTACAGCCTTTAAAACTGAAAATTCGAAAACAAAGTCAGGTTTGATCATTCTAATGCGTTACGTATCATTTTGGCTTTAAGAAAACAAATGAATAAAATTCGAAAACATATGTAACATTATTCAGTATTTTATTAGAACTGTTTTTCTATTAATAAGAGCTACATACATAAATTAAAATATTCTTTTTCAAATATATCAAACATCAGAACTTTTGTCTTAAATCTAAACATGCAGCTATCAAAAGTATATCCTTTTACCAAAAAGACAATAGTGACGAAAAAAAAAAAAAAAAAAACATGTCAAATATCACTTTTCTGATGTTTCGTATTACTTTCCTGATATTACATATGCTGTGAAATAACAAATATTTTATTCTAATAATTTTCTTTAAATTTAAATTAAAATTGAATTTTAATTATTTACTTCTTCTATCCTAAATTTCGTTTGAATTCCCGTTCTAATTTACTGTCGTATAAAAACGATTTTTTTTTTTTTTTTTTTTTTTTTTTTTTTTTTTTTTTTTGTTTAACCTGTATCTTTTTGTAATAAAAACTACGACGCAGATAGAATCCTTTCAAAGCATTAATAATCGTTAAAAGAAAAGAAACTATAAGTGACAATGTTGGTCATTTTATTGGGGGAAATTATATTTTTACAATTTTAAATTGAACTATTGTTCTATTGTATTAAAAAGATTCCATCCTGTATGTTTTACTTTATTTTGACTAACGTTAGAAAAGAGAATATGATTTAACATTATTGAATATTTTATTATTTACAAGCCTTTTATTAGTGTTTCAATAAAAAATATAAATAGATAAATAAGAAAACATTCTTTGGATATTGTAGCTAATTTTAAAACTTCATTTGAAATCTTAACATGTAAATATTAAATGTAATTAAAAAAAAAGAAAAAAAAACTAACTCAAATACAAAATCAGATACAATTTTTCTGAAATGTTTTATATTACTTTGGCTAATGTTAAAAAAAGAAAAAAAAAGGATGAAAGAACCAAAGAAAAGATAAAAGAAAATTGAAAAAAAGAAAAAAGAAAATATAGAAGCATTCTTGAGTATTATTTAATTATTATTATTTCAGCTAAACAGTTGTAAGTAAAATAATTCAATCATATGGTTCACATTATTTTGGCTAATGATAGAAGGGAAAAAAAAAATAAATAATGTTCTTGGACATTTATCAAAACTATTTCCATTAATATTTCAGCAAAGCCATTGTATTTAACAGTGTTTTCAAGTATATCGAATATCAAAAACTTTTCTTAAAATCTAAACATACAAACTCTAAACTTTATCGCATCCCAAACAAAGAATCCGAAAAGAAAACCAGATATGATTTTTTTTTTCCCCCGTAAACATCGCAAGAAATCAGCTTTAGCAAACACGTCACGTAATATTATAGCGGTGACCTGTCACACGCGAAAGATGACCGCACCGAATATTGATTAACATCTCTACTCACAACTTACTTAACATGGAAGAAAAAAATAACCGTCGAGTCTCGCGCGAACGCTTTTTTTATATTATCCAGTTTACTTTTTTTTTTTTAACTCTCCACGTGAGTCATTTTTTATTCTTTTTTTTTTCCGATCCTCCCTAAACTCTCCTTTTTTTTCCTACACGTTCATTCTTTCCCCCACTCATCATGTCTGCGATCGAATTTCAAAAGCAAAGAAATGGCGCCGCTCACTCATCGAGATATTTATTTCAACGAGGTTTAAAATTCCCATAAAGGGTGCTTAATCGAAGCTATTCAGTTCAGGGATGTTTGGAAAAATAAAGTGATATGCATGGATAATAAAAATATTCTCTTAAACATTAGGCAAACAAAATAAGCCGCCTCAATAATTTTTACTGATGTACGAAAGGCGCTTAAAAATACGATGTTATGGGTAATTTAATTAACTAATTTATAAGAAATTTTTTAAATGTTAATTAGAAACAGGAAATCTATTCCGAGTCAATTATTTTATTTCATACGCAATAAAATTAATTTATCAATTCCGAATGTAACTCGCGATAGTTACAGAGATAGTTTCGAAGAACTTCTATTGACGTAAACTTGTTCGTAGAATAGGGTCAGGCCCCGATTATGACTAATTGGGGCCCTGGGCAAAGATAAATTGGGGCCCTGGGCAAAGATAAATTGGGGCCCATAGAATGTAAATATTAGAAAATTCTTAGCTCTGTCAATTCTGAATTAAAAACCTTAATTAATAAAAGTACATTTTTTCTCCCCTTTAATATATTAGAAAATTCCTCTATATGACTAGCAATTTGTTATATTAATTTAAAATGAATGTAATAACTTCAACATATGGAAGAATTGAAATTAGAAAAAGAAAATAAATATTTTATAATTTAATGTATGGATTTGGGGGCCTCTTAAGATCCGGGGCCCATGGGCAAAGTCCCGATTTGCCCATGCGTTAATAAGGGCCTGTATAGGGTGTCTTGAATTATGGTCTTTCTAAAGAAATATTTTAGCAAGTGTTTGAAATTTTAAAATCGTATAACACTAGGTAAACAAATTAAGCCACCTCAATAACTTTTACTGATATACGAAAGGTACTTAAAATATGATGTTATGGGTAATTTAACAAGTTCATTTTTAGAAAATTTTTAAATCTTTATTAGAAACAGGAAACGAATTCCGAGTCAATTAATTATTTTATTTTATAAAATTAAATTTTAAATTTCATAGGTAATTCAATATAGTAACAGGTAGTAGTTTCAAAGATTGTCTGTCGAATATTTATACGTACAATAGACTGTCTTGAAGGGTGGTCTTTCTAAACAAGTTCTTTAGTAACTGTTCGAAATTTTAAAATCAGTTTTAATGAAAGTTAGAAATGCTTGAGCATTGTAACATCATTCGTTAAAAAGTATTATACGCAATCACGACCGTGGCAAGAAAAATAATTCCGGAGAGAAATTTAAGAGCCATGAATTTTAATCTTGTCTTAGATTTGTTTTTTACTAATTGAATACAAGCGAGTGTTAAGAATTTAAATACATTTCATTTTGAATTCAAATAATTTCATTGTAAATAAAATTATAATCTGATTTAGATATCTTCAGTGACATATTGAAGTTAGTGTCAACAAAATGATTGTTTGACATTTTGTACATACGTTTTCAAATGTTTTATTGCAAAAAATGCCTTTCAAGTAGTAAATGCTGGAATAATTGTGGGGATATTTAAAATAAGTGCATAACTTTTTTTAAGACTTTAGGCTAAACAAGTATGACGATTTGTACCGGGCTGCTGTAATCATTATAGTGCTAACAGAGTCACTCCAAAAAATTCGAATAGACTTTAAAGATTTCTTTGAAATTGTATTTATTTTTTCATCCTACTAACAGAATCAAACAGTGAAGATAGACTGGCGTTGAATTTTTATTATTGAATATTGACTGCAGTTGAATTTTCGAATTTTGATCTTCTTGACTGACAGTCAATGCCATATTCATAGTTATATATTTAGTTATATTATTATAATTTTGGAGGGGATCGAACCCTGGTGATCCCCACACGACCTTTTACGCAGTAATAATAATAATAAAATCAATAATATACAGTTTTACTAGTAATAAACATTTTATCAGTCACCAGATCTTTGAAAAAGAAAATTCTGACTTAAAAATTAAAATCAAATAATTTTACTTTAAAACAAAAAGGAAATTCATTCATTATCATTATTATAGTAATAATTAGCGTTAGATAGTAAGAATTAGATGCATCAGCTATTTCGAAGTAGATCAAATTGTCTTTTTCACGTAAGAAAATCTCTGAAAATATTCAGCTCACTTCTTGAATTATGGAATACTAAGACTTAATTCGTGCCTTTTTATATTCCTAGTAAACATGCACATAAATCATGGTGCTGAATAAGATCGAGCTATTACAAATAAATATAAGAAATGTTCCATTATTTTTGAAGAAAATATACATAAAAGTATACATAAGGTATATGAAAAAATCTTTAAAGCTTTTTTGCTTTTAAGTTTAAAGAAATGTCTTATATGCAATTTTTCGCTATAGATGGGGGGATGAAAGCTATTCCATTTCCATTTTATTTTTCGTATTCTTGTTGAGTAATCAGAATTATTACATAGGACAAATTACGAAACAATTTTGCATGTTTTTTTTTTTTTTGTTAAACAATTAAAATATCAAAATTTCAAGGTTTTTAATGAAAAATTTCATTTGAAGTAATACCAGTAACATTTCTCTGTCGTATAAACTTTATTTAAATGAATGATATTTAAAAGAGAATAATAAAACGTTTCGTTTCCGAAACTATCGTTTTACAATGTTTTGAAAGATTTCAGAAAAAAATAAGACTATGCCTTTTAGATGTTTAATAATTACACAATACAGCATTAAATTCACATGTTCCTATTTTTTTTTCTTTCTTTCAAGAAATCGCCTATTGTAAAATCTTGCTAACAAGCAGATAATATCATAATAGTGGTCCTCTATATTTTCAATTAATTATTTCAAAAGAAATTGACGGTGCTTTTTTGAGAAATTTAGAATTTTTAGCATTTTTTAACAAGTTTAAGCGATAACTTTTTCATGTGCTATCTTTAATCTCTTTGACAGCTTTACCGAATGATAAGATGATAACCGAGAGTGATGAATTCAGGAAGTTTATTTTAGCTACATTATCATCATTCCGTGATATACAACCTTGGTTCTATCCCCGCGCTTTGCAAAATTAATTTAATTGCATTATGGGATGAAATATCAACCCTAGCAAAGTCTATTATTGGTTTTTCAATAAAAAAGGAGGTATAATCTAATTTATTTCACCATTTCATAATTATATAAATGAATAAACTTAAAATTAATGTTTCTGGTGGACATGAATATTTTTAATTATTTTATGCATTTGAAAGCAGAATGTTTTACATCAGAGATAATTCAAAATTAAACAAATATCAGTTTTTTCAATCACGATTTTTATCTACCATAGTTAAACATGTCGAAATGCAACTGAACGAGATTTTTTCTTAATTCTTTAATTCTTTTTTCTTTTTTTTGATAATATGGTAGAGGGGGAACTGGTAGGAAAGTGCATATGAGTGGTCCCCTCCCCCCATTTACCGAACGCGTACAATTGCCTCTTTATATTAATGTTAAACCTGGACTGTAAACACAGGACGATTGAAGTGCATTGCTTAAGTTTGCTATTTATTATTTTTAAAATTCTAGCTAAGCTTAATGGTTTCAAACATCAAAAGACAGTCCACCTCTTTTTTCAGAAATATTTAAGTGAACAAAACAAAAAGAAATTTACGTTGGTAGACAGAATCTCTCACCATTGAAAATGAATAGAATTTTCTCATAGCATTCCAAAAATACAAAAAAAAAAAAAAAAAAAAAAAAAAAAAAAATTAACAACAGAAAAAAAAAATCTAGTTTTAATTTTGGTACATACTTAACAATCCTATTTTCTAATAAATAAATAAATAAATAAATAAATGTATTTTTTAATTTAAAATCAAATGAATAATATGGACAGGTATTTAATAGTAATTTATCCAAGATTTATATACTAAAGTTATCGGTATGAAGTTAAGCTTTTATCATTTGTTATTGTTAAAATTTCGGCATTCAAATCTTATTATTTTAAAATTATGCCGAAAATAATTTTAAATATTTCGTTTTCATCTCCCTCCCCACCAACAAAGGGATATTTTAAATACATTATAAAAGGACTTACTAAAGAAAAAATAAGTAAACGCATTTATATCTGTAATAGTATACCAATTAAGAAATAAATGTAAACTGACGTTTCATGTTCAAAGGATTTGAAATTTAGAATTATTATTCAAAATTCTGATAAATATATAGGATTTCAATTATTTAATCATACAAAGTCATTTTTTATTTGTGTTATATATAAAAGATGATAATTTTAAATCTATCTCTTCAAAATTTTAAGAATCATCATTTCATAATACATTGAAGATTCAGCTATTACATTTTAAACTTACTTTACATAAATTTAGTTATAAGGTTGTCTTTTTCAATATATATTTTTCAATTAGAAACTAAACTTTGAAAAACATGGGACGAGAAAAGAAAACGTTTTATCTTATGCATCGGAAAAAAAAGAAGAAGAAGAAGAAAAAAAAAAAAAAAAAAAAAAAAAAGAAAAGTCATACAAAGGCTGCACTGTCTCGACAGTGTATAAAATAGGAAATCTGACGAGACTTCACTATTTGTACAGCTTATATGGATAAATCATATAACCATTACGAATGTTTGACCTTTAGAGCTATTTTTAAAATAACGTGATGAGAAGGATTTCGTAAAAATATTTTTTGAGAAAAATATATTTTACTGTTATCAGATACAAAAAAAATAAAAGGGGAAGTAAATATTTTTTGAAACGATATTACTGCAATAAATATTTTGATCTACGTTGTGTTTCGTGTTTTAAGATTTAGTGTTTTCATTCTTCAAGATAAGAAATATAAAAATGTAGTGTCAAAAGGCTTAAAAAAAAAAAAAAAAAAAAAAAAAAAAAAAAAAATCCACCAGCAACGAAAATGCATGCTAGAAAATTAATAATAGTGTGATTTAGTAATAATTAGAAAAAAATCAAATGATAGTGATAATTCGAAAAATACATAAAGTATCCTTATATTTATTTATTTCATTTATAACATTTTCCAAAATTTTCGTATCGTACTTTTTTTGACATAAAGTGAATGTTAGTTGACTATCTTGGCCATTACTTTTAAGACCAATATTGTATTGCTTTGTAAGTCACTGTAAATGGCCTTCATCCAGACAAAAATAATAGCAATAATAATAAGGGTAAACAAAAAATAAAAAACTGGAAAAAGCAATTTAAGAAACTGTAAATTATTAACTTTATTAAATAAAGTTTAAAAAAATCATGTAGTAGGATATTAAATAAATAAATTATGAAATAAATGAATTCTATTCAAGATCTGACCTCAAAATTTAACGCGTGCTGATTATTCTTCAGAAATTACTTTTAATCGATTTAATTAAGAAATAACTAGGTAATGAAGAGTAGAATAAGTATAAAAGAAAGCAATACTTTGTCTAATTAACATCGAACGAAAATATGCTTCTTCTCGCATAAAAACTTGATGCTCTATACTGACAATGAATCGTCTTATCAAAAATTAATATTCAAGGATAACCGAAATTATGTCTATAGTAAAATCAAAACAAAACGTATAATTCATTAAAAAACTGTATTCAACTATTTTGATGAATTTTTTTTTTTATTTTTATTTTTATCTTTGTACTGCAAAGCTTGTTTCTGTGTAATTCTTCCATCATCGTAGGAGAAAATATTTTAAATATTAATTCAAAGTAAGAAGGAGACTATGGAACTTTTAATGGAAAAACATTAGACTGCTTATTGCCGATGGAAACTGAATTGGTTTCTAATAAACCGAAAAATACTTTCTTTCAATTTCGCTTTTCAAATACAACCATAGGGGAAAAAAAAAAAAAAAAAAAAAAAAAAAAGAAGAAGAAGAAGAAGAAAGAAAAAAAAAGAAAAGAAAAAAAAACTTATTTAAGTCTACGTCGGATTAGTGGTAAATGTATAGATAATTTTAAATAAAATACACAAACAGCTTAAAAAGTATTCGGAAATGTTTCGTTGTATAATTCAAAGAACGTGACATTTTTATCAAGCTAATAAGATCTATAAAAATACATTTTAAAACTTTTGTAAGCGGCACAAGAAATAAGTAATAGACTCCTTTTTATTAAAAGACAAAAACATTGATATATACGCTAAATGCAGCAACTGAATTATAGCATAAAAAATTGATTCTTTACTCTGCTTGGAAACTTAATTAGAATGATATTGATTTATTTCCCTTTGAAATGCCCTTGAATGTAAACATTTCATAACAATATGCCTCTTATTATTCTTTATCTTGCATAAAATTTCTTTTGAAAAGAGCTATTGCATCACGCCTGCCATTTCAGAGCAAACTTATCGAAAATTTACTAAAAACCACAACGAGGAAATATTTTCAAAATTGAGCCACTGGCCGATAACGGAGCAACCTCCCACCCTTAACAAGGGTCATGCAGTTGCCAGGGCAACGCTTGGCACACCCCAAGCTCCCCCGCGCCCCTGCACTCAGAGGGGGAGGGAATTCTTCTGTCCATCATGGAGGGTCCATTCCGACATTGAATTTAATTATTCACAAATCCATTGGCGGTGTTTCGCAAAAAAGATTGCTTATGTTCCAGATACTGACGTCGAGAATAGACGGTCGATAGAAAAACCACTCACACCATTCGTCATTCTACTAAAAATCTAACATCATCCTAGTAAAAACTTCAATGTCAAAGATAAATTAAGGGAAGAAAAAATAAATTACGGCACATGCGAAAACAAACAAACAAACAAAAAAAAAAAAAACAGTTAGATGAAAAGCGTTTGGAACTCATTTATTTTGCCAGCTTTGAATATAGAGGAAAATTTAGAATATTATTTAAAAAAATAAAATAGAATAAAAAAAATGCATATTATCTAGATTTCAACTTACATCTAGAGTACTATATATGCAACAATCACCAAATTAAATATTAGTGAAAAGCCCCATAAACAGTAAAAGGAAACGTCCAAGCCAACTGTCATAAGTGGTGTCTTGGAGTAATAAAATTTTCTGAATTAATACATTGCAAGCAGGAAGAATAAATCTGTTCAGTGGTTGTTTTAAAGCTTTGCGATTTTTCATTCGATGAAAATTTGCAGCGTTTTAAATTATCTATATAAAAATCAGAATGTATCAGCTATGAACACAAATATCACACACATAGATTAGAAAACGTCATTACATTGTCTCACACATAAGAAAAAAATTATCACCCGTTCAAACAAATCAATAGAACTTTCAATAATTGATGATGCAAGAAGGAATCATCCGGCATCTTAGATGTTAAGTAATTAGAATTTTAATGGATTTTTCGACGATGTCATGACACAGTTACTACACTACCTCGAATAATTGCAATGTCATTGTTTTTTATTTATTTATTCTAATTATAAAAGTTATAACATTCATATCGTATTTATTAATGACATGTTAATTTATTGCATGTTTTAAGTGCAGGTTTGTTTAAAGTTATGTTTAAAGTAAATTTTATTGTAGCTACGTTGATAATTAAAATTAGCTACTTTAAGCAAATTGTTTTTCTTTCTTATTAAACTTAGAAAACACTTATATTTTATTTATTGTGAATATTCGTTTAATATCCATAAAACGAGAATACCATTATCGGAAAACAATCAATTTTATTGTTCGGCAAATATATTGGAGCATGTTGAACACTTTTATGCCTAAATTAACTCATATTTAAAACGTAAAAAGCGTAAACTTCTCAATTAAATATATTCATACAAATCAATCCATATATATTACATTAATTTAAATAACACTAATGTAGTAAGTATTCTGAAATATCATTTTAATAATAATAATAATAAAATAATTTTTATCTGACATGAATGTCACAGCCTCAACACGGAAGAAACCGTTTAATATATATATATATATATATATATATATATATATATATATATATATATATATATATATAAATGAAAATGATGCTTTGTATTATGCTTTTGTATTGGTTAAATAAAAATAATAATAAAATTGTAAGTTTGGGTTTAAAACTTTGAAACACAAAGCTTTTTGGTGTGTGCGTGACAGTCACGTGCACATAGATTTGGTGAGTATGGTATCACACACATAGAATAGTCGAGAAATTCTTGGTGTCTTATTTCGCATTAGGTTTGATTTAAGCCTGGAGATTACGCAATACGATAGCACGTATTCATAAATGTGCGTGTGTGCTGTATATTTCATTGTTATGAAATGAAGACAATAAATACGAGAAAGCCTTTTTGAATATCCAACATAGAAAACTGTGGATCTTCGGGAAAAATTACGCAAAATTCAAACTGAAGACTATGATTCTACATTCAGGTGTTCTCTTAAAAGTACAATCATACCTGTAGCAAAATTAGTTTTATTCATTAGACTTTTATTTGTTTACATATTAAATTAGCAATATGGATTACAAATCTAATACGTGGAGAAACTGAATCATTATATTTATAAGAAAAAGTGTTAGTATCTTATAAGAAAAGGCAATTTAATTAATAATTTTCGTCTAAGAGGGTAGTTGATGGAGAGAAGTTAATGCATAAAAAATATGTATATTAATTCTTAATCTCGCAATATCACCTTATATACACATAATTAGAGATATTTTGTTTTTAAATGTATAAATCTCCTGTTTTCTAACAATTAAGAACATTATTTAAACAATCTAATTGAAGTTTATACGATTAAAATAACTTTGTTTGTTTTCAAACATATTAATGTAGATCATACAAAGTAATATTTGATGCGCTCATAATTATGAGAAAGGTACAATTTAATTTTGGTGCCCTTGCGACAAATTTTAATCTTAAATCTTAGACAAAGGTCTGCATTTTATTATTTTTTTCTAAAAAACGATTATATATGAGTACGTGAGATTCTAAACTCACTTTATCCAAAATTTTTAAAATCGATGTATTCCAATTGTATACCTGCTTGTTTTATTGCATATTTCTATCAACATAAACTATTGATTTACAAGAATCCCAATGGACGCAATCAGAGGTTTTTCGCGATTTTTCCAAAATTTGATTTTTTTGGATAAGGCGAGTTTTGAAAACTCACGTCCTCACATATAATGCAATGGCACATTTAGTTTTCAGCAAATTATTCATGAACATTTTAGCGTTTCATTGAATGAACACACGAACTACACAAACTTTTTTAAAAAATGATGATTTTTAAGATAATCCAAACTGACTTTATACGTTAAAATCTTCGATATTAGTTTGACATTTTTAACTAGAACTTCTGATTAAATAGGAATTTTCCAAACACTTCATTTGTGTAATTATTCCTCTGTATGTTTCTCTGTGCATAAAATTTCAAAAAATCGATTTTTTCGAACTGCCAATGAGAGCTCTCCCTTTAATATACATTCCCCAAGATCGAGCTTCAGAGGATCTGACCGCTGGCGATCCTCCCTTCTCAAAGGGGGAAAAGAAGGGGGAACTACTAAGTCCAATTTGATAAAACATTTCATAGCGCCATCTATACGGAAAACACCACATTACAAAATTTAGAAACTTCTCTTAGGATTAGGATTATTGGTTTCTTTTAAATTTTTATGCCTTTAGGCAAATTTTAATTTTAGAACTACAAATGTCCTCATTATGTCATGGGGTGGAGGGGGTGAAAACTCACTAACAAAAAAGGTATCTCTTCTAAGAGAAGTTTTCTTCATCTGTTTTTAAAAAATAATTTTGTCATTAAAGCTGATACAACTCGTTTATAAATAAATAAATACAAATAAATAAAATAAATATTAATAATAATATACATTTACTAAAGTAACCAATAAGTCAATTAGCAGACACTGCCAAAACGAAGTATTTCGGAAGGAAAAAAGGTCATAGGGAAGTTTTAGTATGAATCTTTAACGATTAACAAAGATGACTCAGATTTTTTCCGGGAAAATATTTCATCCCATTTGTTAAAAAAGTAATCATCTCTTTAATAATGCCCCTGCAGTTTTTGTAGATGTTTTATGTTACAGTCAGCCATCAAATGTAAAAAATTTCCCCCAAGCATTGTGCGATAGAAAAAATGCAATGAAATGTAATGTCACACGCAATTTTTTTTATATTAAAGTGAAATACCTTCCGCATTCGTTTCATCACTAAGACATAGATCTAAAGCACACAATGTTCTCCTTGAGTTTAACATATGTGACACGAAAAGTTTGCTAAATTATTGTCCGCATGTCCCATTTTTTTATGTAAAATTTTCAGCAAATTCATGCAATGATTTAACACTAGAATGCCCGGAAATTTTACTCGAGTTTTACAATATTTGTCACCAGAATTTTTATTTAAAATTAGTTAACTGATTTATTTAACGTAAATCTTCGTGGTTTTAATGTAGCTCATTTTAAGAAAAAAATTCTGGTTCGAATTGAAAATTATTATTATGGTAGGAGTCGATTTGACTCCTTCCGGGCGTTCTAGTGTTAAATAGTCAACTTTTAGCAAACAGAAAAATCCCCGTAATTTTACCCCTCAAAAAAAAAATCTATGTATGCTTCTTACTTTTCTTTACAAAATCAAAATAGTTACTTGTCTATCAAAATATCTTTTTTTAATAGCATGGCTTTGAATCTTTTTCTTACAATTTAATTAGCAGTAATAAAAATAAGTATGTATGCAAAAAATCACAAAGGAGTCGCTATGTCAGTTTTTTTTTTCTTTGCTATACCATTCTTTCTTAACTAAAGTATTACAAAATCTTAGATTTTACGTTGATGGAGTATTTTTGATTTGCTTGATACTATACAAAACGGAAATCAATAATTACACACACACACACAGGTATACAAATATATATATATGTGTGTGTATGTGTGTAATAGGGTAATAATCTTTAGATAGCTTTCAATCAGTTTCAATTTGATTTAAAGTGCAGGATATGTTTTAATTTTTATCAGAAATTATCAAAATATTTTACGGCCATACAAATAAAAATTAGCGTAGGTTTAACACCAAAGAAATTAATTTTTAAAATAGTATAACAGAAATTTTTTAAACTGAAAATGCTATTAAAACAGGAATAAAATAATCTAACGTATGGTGGTCAAATTCCCATAATTTTCTTCAAAATTACAAATTCAACTTTCAGCTCAATGGAAGTCTGCCAGCAACTAAATGAAACAGAATTTACTTCTTGTTTATAGACGCTAGCTACCTATGATTATTTTTCAATCAATAAGAGCAGAAAAAACCGACTAACTTGAGTCACATGGAGCAATTAGGAAGCAGCCCCTTTGATAATCGCGATAGTGTGCAAGTAGCTTGTGCATGGAAATGTTCGGCAATTTTAATTAACTCCCCAATTATTGCTGTCCCAACACCGTAGAAAAATTTTCTTAAGAATTAAGAGCAAATAGTGAGCTCTACAGCCTACTTCTAGGATTTTAATTTTCCCCCATCTGTGTATTTGTCGAACTCAATAGTCGAATGAAAACAACTAAAGCATCCTCTACGATATCTGCGTATTCTTCTCTTTTATTTCTTTTTTTCACTTTTTAATTTGTTCATTTATAAATGTGAATCTGCATGTATACATAGCGCTTATTTCTTTTAATTGCAAGCCTCGCTATTTATCGGCTTCGTTTGTCTCTGAATTGAAGCTTATAATCGCCACGATGTTCCTCCAGGGAACGTTCTTTCATGCTTGTAATTAACAGGAAGAAATCAAAGTAAATAGACATAATTGCATATGAAGATATTCTGCTTTCTGTTTCACTGTTTTACGCCATGCAATCGGGGGGGAAGAAAAGGAGTCCCTTGCAATTTTTTTGCTATCAAATTCTTTCTTCATTTTAAATAGAAGCTCTGCTTACAGTTCAACACAAAAATTAAAAAGCAAAAATATTAATGTTTTCCAATTGAAACAGTTCACATTCATCGTTATTTTAGGAATAGATTCTAATAGTAGCTTTTTACATAATGAAAACAATGCAGGTGACATCGATGTTTAAAATATATTTTAGTTACTCATTTCGCCGTCGTTTTAAAAGTTTTCAGCAGAATGTAGACATCTTTTTATTTGCTTTCTTTTTTAAAGCTTATTTTCCGGCTGCTCTAGTATATTTTCACATATTGCAAAGGAATTTTAACAGTAAAGGAGTTATTGTTTTCAACAGAAATTGTTACTGAAGACAAACTAGATAGTCCATAATCGAAGTTAGTCGTTTTTTCTTTTCCTTTTTACAAGGAGAAAACCAGCGTTTAACAATAAATAGTATTCCCTTTCACTTCACATGCATGATACATTTTATGATGTTATTAACCCAGGAGTACACGCACCGGGTCTTTTTGACCCGGAGTGCGTATGATTTTTGCAATTGTAACCACTTATCTTTTAAAAGCAATCTTCAATTTATTTTATCGCAAAATTTGTAACGATTGTCTCCGCCTAAATAAAATGACGGTTATAATTTGATTTTATTGGTGACAAAGTTAAAAATTAAAAAGCCATTTCTCCCCTGGGTAAGCGCGTGTTCTCCCGGGTTAAAGGTTGGATTAAATATTTCTAATCAATAATCTAAAAGTACATTGTTAGATACAATTAAGAAATACATTTTAATAATAATTAAAAAAGTATGTCCAATTGCATACCAAACTTTATACACTCTAAGTTTATATTTTTAGATTTTTTAATTCTGTTCTTTTTTCTTGTTTTATATGCTTTTTGATTCTGTTCATTTTTCTTTCTATCTTTTTCTTTTTTCCTTTTCCATTTTCTTTTTCTTCTTCCTTCTTTTTCTTTTTCTTTCTTTGTTTCTTTTTTTTAATTTTGATAACGCTATATAAATTTAGTTTGTTAAAAAATATTGCTAAATTAAAAAAGCACCATTTCAATTATTGAATTTAGTTTGGCAGTTTCTCTTGCAGTTTTAGTCAGAAGTAAATAAGTTTCACCCACAACATTGACAAGTTGTGAAAAGTATTGTAATAATTGGTATGTGCACTGAAATATATTGTGAAACTCACTGTAATTAAATATTCTTTATAAATGTTTAAATTGTCTTTTTTATGTCTTCACACTTCCAGCCTACTCCATTTAGGGGCCTAATCTGGTGGGAAAGAAAAACATGGAATCCCGTGATATCCTATGGGAAAAATATGTATCCTTTTTGTTCATTGAAATTTGGAGAATTTAGCAATATCTTTTTTTCGGCATGTATATAGGAAGATTCGTTATCTTTCAATAAGTTTCAAATTTTTATATCTTTTCCCAGTCCAAAGTTACAAGCGTATAAAGAATCTTTCTATATTTTTCGGAATTTTTTGAAAGTTTAACACAAGTTTTAAACTGCTCATGATTACTTTAAAGTTATTTTAAGTTCACAGAGGGATAAAGAACACTTTTATCTACATGCTGATAAAAAATAGTGTTGAAATTTTCAAATTTGAATGAATAAGAAGGATAAGTATTTTCCCCATTGGATAAAATGGGATTCTTCTTTTTTTCTTACCCACCAAAGAAGTTCCCTTAAGAATAAATAATGAAATTTCGTATGCAATAAAATGTAATATTTAGAAAAAAAAAAAAAAAACACTTAATATTATGTGCGCTACCGTTCCTTTTAAAGTTTTTCTATTTTTTAAAAAATTAGCTATACAATTTAAATTGGCCTGTCTACTTTAAAAACAAAAATTTAATTTAGCACGATAAATATCACAATTAAAAGTTATATTAGTTACTATTCCATGCAACGTTATTCTTTAGAAGGTTTGTTTAACCTCCTCACTCCTGATGTCGCCTGTAGGAGATGCTAAAAAACACCCTTTAAATGAATTTAAATGCTTCTAGAATTGTTAAAATGTCTTCTTGATTTTTTAAATAAATGTGCGTACATCATGAGCATCGATATATAAATGTTTTATAGAAAAACTGTTTTTTGTAGTCCCACCTAATATTTGTCTCAGGAATGAAAGGGTTAAAATGATAAAATATGACTTTCATTTAATTTTTTTCTTTTTGTTCTTGAATGCCAGAAATTAATTTAGCATTTAATTTAAAAAAGACATAATTGTTTGAAATAATTAAAAACGTTCCAAGTAATAATTTATTATTAATGCATGAAACGATTATTTGTGAGAAATGTATTTAAAACAACATTTTGTTATTTACTTAATTTAATCCGCAACGATATTTTACGTAAATTATCATTAATTTTCAGAAAGAGCAGTTGTTACAAGAGTACAGATAATTATATAAATATATATTTGTTGTCGTAATGTGCATTTTAAACTCTTGGGAGATTTCTTGAATTTTAAAAAGTATCACTTCCATTCCACACATTTTTAATTTGAATTACTTACTTTTTAAACATCGAGTTTCATTTATACCACTCAGAAATATTTCAGTAAATAAGATATTAAATTATAATTTTAAAACTTAGATATATTTTTGCCTTTAGAAAAGAAATGTGTAATAAAAATAACAATAAATCCTATGAGTTGTGTGTGTGTGGAAGGGAGGGGGGAGTCTGGAAAAAATATACAAGGATCTCCAAATTTTTTACAACTTTCTAGAAATTTAAAATTTTTACAATTTTTTATAGGATGATGAAGGGTTTATTTGTTGTAAAAACATATTAGATAAAGTTACCAAATTTTTAGGTAATTTTAATAAGATACGATTTTCGGCTAAATGTTTGTACTTCTATGTATATATTGTTCCGAAGCAAAACTTAACAATGATGAGAATTTCTTGTGCAGATTTTTTCAAAATTAATTTTAAATAAATTAAATAACATTGATTAACAACGTTAATTAATTCTTCTAGCATCAACTATCACTGCTTATTAATTCTACTTGTTAAATCTTATTAAAACATATCTTCAGTTGTTTACTTTTTTAACATAGGGGAAAAAAGAGAGAGTTTATATGCACATCCACTGGATTTTACATTATTATTATTATTATTTTCTTTCTTTAAAGAATAATAAATAGCAAATTTTAGCATAAATGTAATGGATCTAATATGAGAAAATCTTAAATTTGAGAATTTAACGCCAATAATTATTTTCTTTAATCAGTAAATATCATGCACAAAAATCTAAACAAATATATTAAATGTAACTTGTTACTGAAATTGGTAATGCCAAATAAATAATTATATAAATTAAAAATTTCACAAAATGTTTGAATTTATCAAAATAATATTTTTATTATTTTTAAATGTTTCATCTTACAAATGTGATTATTATTTTGTTATTAAAAGTTTTAAAAATTTAAAAAGGAAATTTTCACCAAAAATATAAGTATGAAATTTTTTTAAAAGAGTTTCAGAATGTTTTTCTGCATATGTGTAAATTGGTTTATGTAGCATTTTTTAAATTTTAATTTTAAGAAGAAAAAAAAAATAAAAAAATTCAGGCGTTATTTATTAAAAGAGGAAAGTAAAAAAAGAAACCGAAAATATTTTCCGCTTTTAACCCTTTGAGCACTAAATAAGCTGTTATATGTTCAGTAGATGGCGCCACATCAGCGATACCTTAATTTCCCTCTGAAGGAATCGTTTATTTCATTCAATAAAACCAACGGTAAAATTTAGAAATTTTAAAAAATGGAATTTTAAAGAATTAAAAAATAATTAAAATGAAAAATAAAAAAGGCGGTGAAATGTCAAATAAACTTACACATTTCGGATGATTTTTAATATACCTTTGCTAAGTTTTATTATTTTTAATAAATATGAGCTTTGACGGATAAAGATGGAACAATGAATGTTTCTTTATTTACGTAATTGAGAAAATACATTAGATTTGTAAAGGATAATAAATCATAGGAAATGAATTAAAATAATATAAAATTAAGTTATTATTGATGATGTTGTAATACAAAATCTAATAACGAGAAAATTCCATTTAACATTTGTTAAAAAATATAGTGTTTGCATAAAAAGACGAATGGTAAACGGACATCTCTAAACGGCGCTTTTATCGTATTAAAAAAAGGCCTTTTCTATTTTCTTCAAACGTTTTTAAAAATTAAAAAACAAAGGAAACATATAATAATGGTTATCAGAGTTAAATAATCATTTTTTCTTCTCTACAATTACATTAAAATTTCTGCATTAGAAATAAAAATATGAAACTACACTGACATATACTGTAACAGATAAATTGACAAGTGTGTAATAAAATGTCATATTAGAATTTAAAAGTACTTAAGAAATTGGGATTGCAAAGTTCTGCAATCAGATATACTTAATATAAAATTTAAAAAATATTGTCTACATATAATATTATATACAAATATCCATGCATGACGTTCGCTTTATATAAGGGATATAAAATCTAAAAATAAAGCGATTTTAGAAATTAAGAATTTCATAATAAAAATGTTATTTCCTGTATTCAATAGGTCTTTTTTAAAAAATTGAACAATTAAATATCTCTTTTATCTTTATCATCATGGTAGAAAAGCATAAATAGCTTCGCGTGAATCAGATTTCTTTTCGAAACTAAAAGCCCATATAAAATTTGAAATAACACATGGGAAACAAGAAAGACAGTAAATCTGAAAAGAATTCCTAAGCCAGAATAGGATTTATTGTATGGTCTTGCTAGATCTCTTCGAATGCCATCTCGCCATCCTCGGCTAAATCGTAAGAGTCACGTGGTCTGATGACGAAATTCAGTGTTTGCAAACAACAGATGAATTCTGCTCTTTCTTCGGCGCCGCGGAGTGAAAGAGAAAGAAAGAGAACATGGAGAGATAGAAAGATGGTGACGTTCAAGGAATGCGGTGCACCATCGATTGAGGGAGAAGGGAGGAACAAATCGTTTTACGATTACGAAGATATTTTCCTTTTTATTTTATTTTATTATTTTTTTTATTTATCCCGTCCCCTTTATTTTTCTTCTCTTCTCCACCCCATGCGTCGTTCCGACTGAATGAGTGGGTCTTCTTTTTTTTTTTCTTTCTATTTTTTCATCACTGCATCCTTATGTCTCTTCTTTTTCTTTTTTTTCGCTTGGCGAGAGGGAGTGTCCATTTCTCAATGTGTCTACCGTTTTAGCGTCTCATTTTGCGGCCTGATTAAGCGAATAAGAGGAAAAGGATGATATCTTTGGCTCTCCAATAAAACGGCAGTTAGCAACCAATGAAAATAAGAAAATGTATTTCGGGTGGGGGAGGGGGGGGGCTGTGCCTAAAATAAACACTTTACGAAAACCGCGATCTAGGCGTATAAAAATGGAAAATATTTTGTGCGTACGCTTCACTTTTAAGCTCATTACGGATAAGTGAGGGGATTTTCAAGCTCTGTAAACATTTGATGGTTTTACTCTTTTATTTTATTTCATTTTTCTGTGTGATGTTTCCAAAAGTTTTAATCGCGATTGAATTGGCTGACAAGAATCATAAGATCACTTCTCTTTAAGAGCGGGACATTCATTTCAGGTTCTTAAAAAATTACTAAATTTTTCACTAATGTACTGACATTTTTTATGCTCTCAAAGATAGTGTTAAAGTACTAATGATCAACGTATGTTTGCGAATATAGTAATTATGCATTAAACATCCAATCAATTATGTAAAGAAAAAAGGGAATTTTAATATCTTTCAAAGTTTAATATACAGACACGGTTGGCAATTATTTTAATGTACAGTAGTTATAGTTCATAAATGTTTTTCAATGGAGATTATGTCTTTTATCGCAAATGAACTCGCAATTTCCAATCGGTTGAATATAAGATTAATTTAATTATACTACTTTTAAAAATAGTTTTCTTCGGGAAGGTATTTCTAGCTTTGCACCTGTAGGGTCCGAACAGGTGATATGGGAACAAGTGGCACTTATTTCTCCTTTCAAATTTCCTTAAGTATACGAAATTTTCATATTATTGTAAAGTTATGTACATTGTTATTAAGCTTAATAATTTTGAAGACAGGAGGAAACATGTCTTGGAGAATGAAGATTTACAAAAACACATAAAATTTAATGCAATTGGAAAATTTTAGTCTACATCCTAATGAATAAGAACAGCAAGTTTTTTTTTATTTATTTAATTTGCATTTAACCTTACAATAATTTTGCGTTTTACTTTTTCTTTTATGCTAATTGAATACTGTAACCTATTTTTAAATATTAAAAAGCCTAATTTCAGAACTGTAAAGAAAATAATATATATATATGTATACATATAAAACAATTATTTAATTTTCTATCTTATTGTTTTGCTAGCTTGTTATTACCGTCATCCGCAATTTCTATTCGTGGGGCATTATTTTAATGCTAATTAGTCAAATGTCGGAAATATTTTATTATACTAGTTTTAAAAATTGTTTACTTAAAATAATAATAACTCCTTTTTTACATATCCTTTGCACAGATATAAAAACGCTTTAGAAAAGGATCTAAGCACTATCGTTCCAACTTACGTTAAATCCAATTATTACTCAAGCTTGTGTTAAATATCGCCATTTGTCCAATGTATAACGTCAAACATTGCTCTCTAATTTGTGCTCTCTAAATTGCTCTCTGTTCTGTGTTCCAGTTAGAAAATTTGAGGTTTCAGAAGCGTAGTTTTAATTGAAGAAGTAGATCAAAAAGATGTCAAAACATATTTATATTAAACTGCTTCGTAGGAAAAAAAGTTTATCTGAGAAAAATGAAAGAACTTCGTGTCCAAATTAGTAATGGGATGTTATTGCAGAAATGACAGTACAGATTTTAACCATTTTGATTGAAATACGATCAAGGCTGTGATTTCCAAAAGAAAGACAATATAACGATACAGTTTATTTTAGAATATTCCATTTAATTTTTCTCTGAATGGAATGTTAGAAGTTTTTGAGATATTAATATATGCAATAAATTAGAAAGTATATCTTATACGATAACACGAATTTCTATGACCGATTTTTTCTAAAAGCCTGATAAATGGCTTCCGTACACGCAACATGCATGGGAAAAGCCAGTAGTATCTGGAAAAATGAAAAAAAAAAATCATATATCTAGAAAACAGATGAAATGAAGTGAAGCTAGAAATTAGATGATAAAAATGTTTACAGTGCGGAAAAGGCCAAAATTCCTTAACGTAAAATTACAACAGAATAAATGACTGAAAAAAGGGAAAATCTGTAAAGTTGCATCATATTTTTTTTTTTTTTTTTTTTTTGTAATGAAAACACCAGTAGCAACAACACTAACATACGTTTTGTCATTTAATTCTTTCTTAAATTTGCTATTTATTCTATTTTTCTATTGATTTTTTATCAGAACTGTTGAAATAATAAAATCTTAAATAATTCTGAGTTTTAGTAATGTTCAGTAATGATATTAATTCGTGACGATAAATTAAGTTTTAAATAATTAGGTTTATTGTAATTTAATTGCATTGCCTCATTTTCATCTATATCAATCACATCTACTTAACTCTGAAATTTTCAGAACGGAAAACAAGTGAATATTTTTTTATTTGTGGCTTGATAACGAAATATGCAAAAATAATATGAATTTACATAAATGTTTTACCAATCTGTGAGCTTTCTGAAATTTAAAAGAAGCACATGTTTCAGAAGTTACCTTTCTGTAAGTGATAGACTTCCTTACACAATTTTTGCTGCTAAAAAAACTTTTTTACTTGAAAATCTGCATAGAAAATATATTAGATTGGATTTTCATAAATTTTCTCCAAATAGGTTTGATATTCTGCAAAAAAAATTTCATGAGAATATTTACATATTACATCATTTTAAGCACCACTCACCTTCAACTTACCTTTAAAAGTTATTCCCTTATCATTCTCAGACCAACTTACTTACCTTTTTCTCATTACAAGGTCCCAAATTATAGCAAAATTGTCCAAATATAGCAAAAGTTTCAAACATGTAACATTTATAAATCATTTTAAACACTAATATAGATTTAAAAAATCGTAATAAAATCATTAAGTAGTGGTGCAAGAACATTAACATTAAAATCATACAATAGGAATAAACGATACAAGGACTCCCCCTCGGTCCGTTTTTGAAAAGAAATATCACTCTATTCAAAGAGAAATCGTCTTATAATTTTCTTACAAATTTCGTAGAAATCTACCCAAAAGGTACTTTTTGTTGAAAATGCTCTAAAAAATAGCATGATAAGTTTCTTTAAAAGTATTGCATTCAATGAACGGACCATTAGGAACCCTGAATGACATTAAAAATGTAAGTAAAAAAATTATGGGATAGGGCTTGAAAAAATTCTTGTTTTAATTTGGCCATTGTTAACTATTAGCATTTTTATGACTCAAATTGCCTTGGGTACAATTTTGGAAAAAAGAAAAAAAAATCAAACAACAGCAAAAGAACAGGAAAAAAAAATGAACATAAAAATGTTTTAAAATATTAATAACAACGTTTCCTAAAAATTATTAAATTTGTTTGCAAATAAATAAATAAATAAAAAATCAAGGCTGATCTTTTCAAACCCTAGTACATAATGACATATTATAATAAATATATTTAAAAGTGGCGTAGCAATAGACCCAAGGCTATTTTCGGGATTATACATCATGAAGAAGGGATAGAATCGATTTAATTTGAATCTAGGGGGAAGAATTTAGTACTTATGCAATTCATTTATTTAAAAATGAATACCTCTCATGCAAAAGGAAATTTTGCACTTACTGATGAGTTTGACTTCCAACATCTTATTTATTGGTTGTTAAGCGTGGGAGGATGTAACACGTATTCTGATATAATATTCAATTTACAATCACTAAGAAATATTTTAAATTAGGATCTATTTTTAAGTCACTAAAATTATATTTATCCTGCTGCACTTTATCCTGTGGATAATCGGTGATCTTAAACTGTGTTTAAATCAAAAGTGTACACAAGAATAAATAAGATCTCATATTTGACAGGAAGCTATCTTAGAGGATAAATATTCAGATGAAGTAATTAATATGAGATAATAATGAGAGAAAAATTGAGATAATAGAAGCCAAGAAAGTCCTTTTTTCTTAGTGTGACAAAAATATGTCCGAGCAGCCTTTTATTTGCAAAGATAATTTTTCTAAAATATTCTGATGAAAAGGGAAAAAATAAGTAAACAATTAATTAGATATTTTATTTTAAATAATGACAGTTAAATTATATGTATCTTGTATGGTTGAAAATTGGTCATTCGGTTGTAGTTCTATACAATTGAAAACTGACAATTAGACATCAATTTGGCTCTCTTTTTCTGTTTTTTAATTAATTGCCTCAATTTAAATATTATTCCTCTTTTAACAACATAGCTTCCCATCAGAGTTAGATATTTTACAATATTTCTGTATGCACTGTTTTGTAAAGTATTTCTTATAATTCCTGGTATAGCGGAATTTTCAAATACTAGCATACTTAAAAATAACTAAAAAATATTTTTTTAAAATATCAATCTACTGGAAAACAAAAAATAAGAAAATAAAGTAAAATAAAAAACCCATCTAAATACAGAATAATTAATTATTAAAATTAAATATACAATATAGATATAAAATGGAAACGTAAAAAAGTGAAGTTTTATGTTTTTATTACAATGTATTACTTTTGATTATATTTGTTCTTAAAAAGAAAAATTTAAAAAGGAAAATAAATTTTAATTCACTTCTGATTTTGCATTTACAAAGTACAAGCAGGAAAAATGTATGCTCGAAACTAGTAGATAAACTATCTACGTGAAACTGTCTTTACAACTTTCAAGCAGAAAAATTTTGTGCTTGAAACCGCGTTGATACAGTACGAGCAATATTAATGTTACATTATAAAATTTCCTTTAATCTATGATAAATTTTAGTACAACAACCAATCGTAGCCGAAGGATCTTTGCCCCGCCACTCTTACAACCAATAAATCTTTAAAAAACGACTTAAAAATAAATTCTTACCTTTGTGCATCGTGGATGCATTGTGCTGATCAGAAGTGTTCATTTTACTCTGCAAAAGAAATTTAATGTTAAATAATGCTTTGTAAAGGGCTTATATTAATTACAGGAATAAACAACTAAGGGTACAAGGGATGGTTAAATGATATATTTTTATTTTACAGGTTTATGATATCATACATACTTTATCACATAAAATGATAATTTGTATTGTACAGCATTCAGATTCAATAATTTTTTTTAATAATACTAAGCTTATAAAAAAAATACAGGTCCAATTGTTTTAAGTTTTTTACATTTTATGTTTTCCCTTTAATAACAATTTACAAATAATAAAATTATCAAAACATTTTTGCTAATTAGAAAAGTTAGCCATATCTTGCACCATTTTACTGATATCATTTTATTTAGTAAATAAAATCGTTTCTGATTTTTATAATACATGCACATAATTTTGACAAAGAAAATATACTCACAAATAAATTTAATGATTCCTTAAATGCAGATTATCTTTTATTTGGCAATTTTGCGGAGTTTACATAGTTTTCTAAACTGTAACGACAATATACTTCCATAAGCTAACCATATAACAACTACAATAATATATATTTGAAATATGAGGAACACGGCCAAGAGGTCTACGCGGGCCGGAATTTCCAGGCCAGGCCCAAACGAAAGATATTTTGGCCCGGCCCGGCGTAAAAATCAAAAGTTCTGCACGAGCCAGGCCAGGCAGTTTGATCTTTACATTTCTAAGTCGTACCGGCCTGTACAGAAATCAATGAAAAAAGGCCCGGTCCAGACCGGCGCGGTAAAAAATTATCATTTTACTTAACATTTAAGAGTGTGCAAGCATTTTTTTAGCCTAAATATATTTAAAAAATGATAAATTTAAAGTAAATTTATAATAATAGAACAATTTTAAAAGGAAAAAAGTCAGTTAATACATTTATATTTAAAAGATGAACTCACAATTAAACTGAAGGCACTAAACAAAATAATTAACATTTTGCTTCCTTACACGAGTTTAAATAGAATACTATACATCTTTGACACTGAATAAAGTTATTTTAATTTTAAAAGCATACATAAAGACACACTAAACAGATGTTAGAAAAAAAATTATTCTTCCATAATGGAAATAAAGTATACAGTTGTTTAGCACAATTTGGCATAAACGCATGTCATATGACAGAGAGTAATATGCGCAGAAACGTCTTCCTCAACAATCACCAAATTCAATGGAATGCATTCTTTGAAAAACCAAACTGTTTATTGCTTTATCCATTACCCTTTTAAATTAGAGTAAAATTATTTTTTTCAATAGAGAGCTTACATGATTTTATTATGGATTAATGATTAACTATATAACAATTACTTAATATTTATCACACCAACCTATATAAAGATAGAGCATTTTAACCGATTTTAAAGATATATCATAAGAAATAATGGGAACAAATGTGAGATAAATAACACAGTCATTTGTATAATGCAAAGAAAACTTAAAATTCATTCTTCAAAATTTTAGCAAAATCAATTTACGATTTCTCAAACAACAGTGTTGCGACACAATGTTCTATCCTTTACGCCAAATGATGTTTTGGATGTTAATGCACTGTTGAAAGTATAGATAACTCTTAAGCTTGTTAGTATAAATATTTTTTTTCTTTTTACCAAATGGTAAATTCAGCTACCAATTCACACGAAACGCTTCGCACAAAATTTTGCCGGTAAATTTTTTAGTGATAAAAAATACATACATGATTCATCATTTCCTATAAAAATATTTATTAATTAGTATTTTGTAGGAATTTAAAAAGTGACATACTCGCATTTAAATTAAACTTTTTTTGTGGCATTATTGTTAAAAATTATGAATAATATTTAAAATTAATAATTTTAACGAATAGTATTTATAATATATATATATATATATATATATATATATATATATATATAATAAAGATTCCTTGTGAATCATTCTCAAAAAGTAATTTTTAAAGTATTCTGAAATCTTGGAAAAAATTTCTTATAACAAAAGTTACTAAAGCTAGTACTGTTTTATAATATTTCATTTTTAACCTGTTTACTCACATCATTGGAATCAAAAATATGTTTTAATATTTAAATAGTAAAAGTGTTAGATAACATCATCAGATTAAGGATCGGCTCAGTATGAATAAATTGATCAATAAAATTAATAAAAATGCGATCGATAAACCACAAACTAAAGAAAAAATTTATGTTTTGCAATTTAATTTTTTTTCTCAATTAAAATATTTGATCAATATGTATTCACCATGTCTCAACAAGTTTTATGCAGAGGTGTACCATATAACATTTGTCTAAAATTACTAAATATGACCATTTTAAAGTGAATTAGTTAAAAAAAAATAAAAATAAAAATTTATTCAGACGGCAAATCTTAATTATTTACTTCATCAAAAATGTGCAATTATTTTTTAAATAAACGAATTAATTCCAAAATTCAACCTAAAAACTTAAATAAAGTATGATAACTGAATACAATGACTGTATCGTATGTTTTTAAAACAATTTCCGAAAAATTAATATATGAGAAACAAGTATAAAATATGTAATTAAATAAATTTAAGTATGAAAACCCAAATTATGTATTGCCATAAATCAATTTCACAGAGAAAAGTTGTACAGAGGAAATTTATCTTCATCCCACTTCTTATTTAAGATCAATATAGAAAATACCGAGGAACTTGACAAAATAGATTAATGTAAATTTTTAAATGCTTATGTCAAGATAACCTTAGACAGCCCTAACAATAGAAAACAAATCGACTAGTTACGACTTTTGGCTTTTGGCCAAGTGGGTGGAATTAATCAAAGCTCAGACGTCTATGTTTTAGGCAATCAAAAGAACATCAATTTAGGAGCTTATTTCTTTGCTTCACTTTTGCTGAGACTTTCGGAGGAAATTACGGAAAGAAGTTTCTCGAAAAGTCACTCCGTGAAAAGTTAAAAGCCTTATTCAGGTCCAATAGAAGTTTGTGCCAGCTGCTGCCACGTCACACTTTCAAGCATTGATCTCAACAGGAGTACTAGGCATAAATCAGTTTCATTAAAACCATTCAAAGAACCCTTTTTTTTTCTGATACCATTTCCCGATACAGAAACGTTCAACTTAAAAAAGACCGCAAAAAATTGTAAGATAACGTTTGATTTACGTGAGAAATTTTATCCACTTCTTGGATACCACTAATACTTAACGTTCTAATTAAATTATATTTAATAGTCTTTGCATACTGTATAGACTTAAACTTCGTCTACTATTTATAAATATGAATATAGCAATTCAGTACAGGATAAAGTGATAAAATACAAATTCTCCTGATCGCAATATGCATTTTACAATATTAATGTTAATGTTTTTTAAACGTTCAGATAGAAATAAATTAATGAGTATATAAAGAAAAAGAAATAAAATAGAAAATGTGCAAGAGATTTTATTATGTTCGAATTACTATTTCAGTAACACTTTTCTGTGAGTTTAAATAAAACTGGTTTTAACAACAATTAAGTTGAAACTTACTGCTTATTGTTTAAGATCTATGCATATTTAAAAATTGACAAAGCTTAAAAAAAAAGGGAAACCAAAGAAATAATATCATAAAAATGGAAAAGCATATCTAAGCGAAACGATTCTTTCTTTTATTGCTAAGATACAAAAAAATGCTTTAATAAAGCAAATTAATGTCCGGAATATTATAACCTATTTTTAGCTATAAAGATAGAAAATACAAATCTCCACATACTATCTCCATTTTGACAGAAAAAAATATCAGTATAAATCAATTTCAAAAATATTATACGTGTTTTTGAGACAAAATATGAGAGTATATGATTATTTTATATGAAACATATCTATAACATTAAGATTTTCTACATAAGATTTCACCCTTAAATGCATATTGTAATTAACGAATTGCATGATGATTTTTTGCCTTTTGGCGCTTTCTATTCTACTTTTGGTGAACTAGTAAGTACAAACAAGTAAGAAACAAATGTTACTAAGTAACACACAAGTGTTTCTTACTTGATAACATGCATTTAAGATCGTGAAGTATGCTTTGCTTTGATTTTTATCACGGAAAAGCTATAACATTTTTCATTGATACTGTCTGTAATGTGCAACCCTGAGATTTTTTTTAAAATCTATCTTTATAACATAGTAATTATTAATTCTGTAAACGATCAAAAGGATTATGAAAATTAATACATCGTTCAATAGTTATTGTGCAATATAAATATTTTAAAGTAAGTATATAATTTAAAAAAAAGCAACTTTTGTTATAACATTCAGGAATGACATTATGACAGTATGGCCAACAGAAACAGAAATATATATTTTTTTTCACAATTTTCCTAGTGAATAACAAAAATAAATTCAAACAAGGTATTTTACGGAAAAAAAAGAAAAGAAAAAGAAAAAATAAAAAACAGAAAAAACATACATTAAAGGATTAAAAATGTACTTATACAAATTAAATGATAATGTAATATGGATGTCATCAAAAACACTCAGATAAGCAATAGGAAAAGTGTACTACAGATACCGAATAGATTAAAAAAATAATTTGATTACAGACATTCTGGCGTCAAGTTTAAACTCTCAAATAAAGGCACTTTTTGTTAAAAGAACCGACAAGTGTAAATTTGAAGATGAAATTTTATAGAAGAAACTACACAAATTTTATTTTGCTCGCAAAGAATATTGTTAATTTTGGAGTAAATGTATAAAATTGCTACACATTTTTTTTCTCATGAAAACGAAAAAAAAAAAAAAAAACGTGTATTTCTATTGATAGGCATTCTTATCATATATATATGCAAGAAACTATCTCTAGATTTTTATGTATTTCATTTTGTCCGTATAAAAATGTCTCATATTTGTTCTAATTTAGAAAACAGAAAAAATTATAGCATAAACGCATCCGATAAATTTCCGCCGATTTTTTTAAAATCAATATATTTAGTCATTGCTCCGAAAAAGTTAGAAGAATATAACACAATATTTTTGTCTAACCGGAGAAATTGAAAGTGAAAGATAATTTTTATAAGATATAAGCGCAACTTCAAAATAACTACATCCATGATGTTATGTAACCATGATGTAACCATTCTATAGCATACAAGTGAGATTTATGTGAGACAAGTGACTTTACATTCTTAAAATTCAGACATGCTTTATAAAAAATACTACATTTAGTTTAGTTTAATCAATAATATTATGTATCCTTTTTTCATCAAATTAATCTTTTATTTATACATTAACTAAAAATTCTCATTACTGAAAGAATGTACATAATTTTAATGCAAATATATAAAACAGTAACTATAATTTTCATCGAAATTTAAAACAACGAAACACTTTTCAGATCTATGTATAAAATTATATTACTTTATGGCATGAAAAAGGTATTTTTAATGAAATAGAAGCGTAATCACAAAATTAACAATAAATATATCAATGAGGGTAATTCATACTCTAAAACGTGCGAGCAATATTTATGCTTTTACTATAATAAAAACAAGATCTGCTTCATAAAAAAAGCAAAGGCTTTTCTCTCTTTAGAGTTATTTAGTGAACTTATTTTAATAAATCTTTCAAAGAAATAAATAATTGTGCAGGCTTAAGATAAAAAAAAAGTACAGCGGAGTTAACATTATTTACCTCTTTCATTAATGATAAATTACTAATATTAGGATGAAAGCTGTTAAAGCTCTTAGGATATTAACTAAAAAGATGTGTTTTAAATAAAAGATGGAGTGATTTATCAAATTTAAGACAATTTGGGATTAGATAGCCTTTACGAAATGGGAGCATGACTATTTTCACTAACTGCATCTGAAATAAGCTGAAAAGTTTGAACAAAAAAAGAAGAAAAAGATACTCGTATAATTTAATCTCTAATATAAAGCTTCTCTCATTGGGTAAAACTCTGTTACATTCTTTAGAATATGCATAGTAGAAATTTCTAATAGCCAAAGTGCATTTTCTAATATGGAGATTGCAAAAGTGGTCTTCATATTTTATGGGAGAAAAATCAAAATGGGAGAAAACAACGTGGTAAACAGACTATAATGCGAAGTGATATTAAGAAGGACTTAATATTTAATCTATTAAACTCAACATATATGAAACATGAGTATGGCAAAATTTACAATTAAAAAATCATTTAAAATTATTATGTTGTGACAAGAAATAGCTCATGCATGTTACATCCCGGCTTGTATGTGTGTGTTTTTTTAACATATACGGTTGAGTATTCTCTAAAAGAAACTTGAGATTTTCCGTGAAAAGCAAAAATCAATAACGTTGTTTTTCTTTATTTATGCCACAGGATTCGATCCGGACAGTTCAAGTTGTAAAATATACTGTCTTGTGTATAGAACATAGATTAAAATCATTTTTCTTAAATGAAAACTCTATAGATTAATAACATTTAATATATTTAATATATTTATAAAAAACTTTTTCATATTTTTTCTTTAATAAGTATTAATTTTGTTATGGAATATTAGACGAAAGCAAACGCTGAATTATATATATTGTTTAAATGCAATTGCGTTAATATTCCATACTCGAATTGCACGTGATAGAGATACATATATATTTTTAAATAATGCTTTAAAATTATTTTTATAGCCACAAAAAATCTTGAAATTCAGCTTTAATATAACTTGCATCTGAAAGCACAATTTTTTCTCTATTCAATGACGTAAAAATCATGCGATGTTTAGAAATAATTAAATTTACAAAAAAGAGAAATGGACTGGATACATTCGTTCCATCACTGATATGAAGTGAGTGTTACTCACACACATATTTTTCTTTGTGAATAGATAAAAAATAGATAACACGTAATTTGTAAATTACGCGTTTGAAAATCAGGTGTGTTTTTCTCTGATTTCTATGCTTAGATAACTGTTAAAAAACTAAAATTGACTGGAATGAGAATATATATTTTTTTTCTTTTAAATCAAGTAAAATAAAAAATCATAATAACATTAAAAATACTTTTTGGGGGAATATTTATTTGGACAAGCAGGGAATATTTTATGACAACGTAATCATCGATAAAAGTGTTACCTTAATTTCGGGTGTATAAGCCGCGGATCAAACAATTCTTTTTGGATCCAGAAATCTTATTTAGTGATTGAACACAAATATTTACGGCGATCTAACTAGTAACATTCATTTTTAAAAATTTTCTGGGTCGAAAAAGAATTGTTTTATCCGCGGCTTATACACCCGAAATTACGGTATTAAAATTTTGAAATGAATATTCCAGAGTACTTAAATAACTGTAACAAACTTTTATATAAACAATAAAAATAAGGTACTAAATCAGAAAACAATGACAAAATGGTTTAATTTTAATGTTTGATTCTTTTTTCTTTTTATTTATTTTTCTTTCTTCATTTTATTTTTTACAATTAATGAAAATTCAGCTGTCAATATAACGCACATAATCCTGCTCCGCTGTTCTGTTCAATATAAACCCAATAAATACTTTTGTAATATCGAAATTCTCACACAGTAGAAATTATTTCAATCTTCAATTATTTAAAAAACGGGAAAATCCATTATTTTAGACATTGATACTAAACAGCACAACTTTTTTTTAAATCTTGCTTTTCTCCTGATCCATTTGTTTATAATTCTTTCGGTAAAAAACCATAAAATATACTATTACTATTAATTTCGGGAATCAGTATTTCATTATATTTTTCTTTTCCTCCATACGAATCGGAATGTAAATTCCACAACTATAATCAATCTGTCATAAGGAGATGAGTAATTAATATAATTTAGAATATTTAATCACTCTAACAAAAAGATAATCTAATATACCGAGAAAGTAATGCAAGTCTTGGCCTGATTATCGTACAGGCATATTAGGCATGTTACTTGGGCAATAAATTTAAAAGGGCACACATACTTTTATCCCATAAATTTATCAAAGACTTCTCGATGTATTTTTATACTGTATTTTTAATTAGCAAGAAGGTACAGAATTGATTCTGTATTTCTTGGACAAGAAAATGCCGAATATTGTTATCAGGCTGTATAATGAAAGTTTTAACGATAAACTGCAACTGAATTATTTCATCATTCAGTTTGAATAATTTATACATAATATCAAATTATTAAAAGATCACTGATTCTGTATTTTAATTTAATAAGAAAATAATATGATTAATCAAGATTGTGTGGCTTCAGCATGCATCGTTTCAGTCAGAAAACAACATACATACATCATAATAAGTCACAGAAGTCAAAAAATATTTCAGAAACCTTGCAATATACTAGAATATAAACATATACTAGAACTATAAACAACAACATACATACATCATAATAAGCCACATAAGTCAAAAAATATTTCAGAAACATTGTAATATACTAGTTTTCATATTCCACGTAAAATTATTACAATACGTCCATAAGTGAAATACCTGTATTAACCATTATTGGCAAAAAATCAAGGTTATGGACAACAAATTTAATTTTTTTCAAAAGTAAAATGCATGTTTAATTTTTCACAGAAATTGTTAATTCAATGGTTCATCTCCAAAACATTAGAAAAAGCATTCAGAATGAATGAGTTTGGTGTGATATTATTAGAGACATATCTACAAATAATAGCTGAGAGAGAAAGTCCGTGAGCTTAAACAAAGAGGATGTAAATTATGAACAAAACGTTATAACTCAGGAGCTGGCATCGGAAAGTTATCTATACCAGAAGAGCATTTAAATATTCTTCTCTGTGTAATTACAAAAAGTCAAGGCGTGGTAAGTAGAAAATTTCCAGGCACATTCTTGAAAAACCAAAAAAGGATTCTTGGAAAACCCGAAATCTCATCTGATGTTAACCGGAGACAGCGTCCCTGATAAATAAAACCTAATGATGATAAATGACCATAGAACCGTTTCCGAAATTCGTACTGGATTACTTTCACTGCTAATTGTAGTTTTCCTTCACATTGTTTTCCAGGTTTTGGAGTAAGAAAAGAAACGGCTGTTACATTTCATTCTCAAATTCGGCACTTTCTCCAATATCCAACTCCGAGAGAGACACTGGCCTACAGCGATTTTCGATATTTCTCACTTGTGCTTGTTTCTCCCGGAGTGTTTTTAACTTCTATACTTATTATTTCTTTTTTCTTCAATGAGTATTCGCATTCACTTAACTTTAAGAAAGGGGTTAATTAAGCGAAAGTGTATCATTTGCAATTTTGCGGCAAAGCAGATGAATTTTCTAAATATATTTTAAACTGTAAGATTTGTAAATCCAATTTTTATTTTTCAAGGAGCAACACACATTACTTCACATGTTATCCCTCCCTACTCAACGTTCGTTTTACGGCCAGAAAATTGTACGGTATCAGTATTTTCTTACAGAAAATTCCGGACTAAATAAAACGAAATTTCAAGCATTTAACCCAGATTTATTTTTCTAGTTAAAAATACTGATACAACACCTGGAAAAATCGCTGAAGTGTACGAACCCTGCCTACTTCTGATTAATAAAGCTTTCATATGAATTTCCAGATAAATATAATGCATTTTTATGACAAAAGTATACTTGAAAACATGCTCGTATTTGATGTGTATGTTTTTTATAACTGAAATGTGTTTGATGTAAACATTTTACAACGTTAAATAGTAGGCTATATAATGTACACAATAATTACAAAGTAATATTACATTTTTCATTGCTACCAAAAGCATTTTGATGGAGAGGATAATAATATCTAGTAATTTTAAGCGAATGTTTAAAAATGAGTATTTTAACATGGTTCGTACGGGTCCTGCAATTCCCAGACCAGAAAATTTTTCGATATCAGTATTTTCCTACAGAAAGTTCTTTCCTTAAATAAGACGAAAATTCTTTTTGAACTAGATTTTTAAAAAAAAATAAAAGATACTGATATTTTGCCTTGAAAATAACGGTACACCCTGTTTAACAGTATTTTTTTACTGTCTTTGAATTCTTTATAACGCTTATAAAATACACAGACAAGTTTGACGTAAAATGATTTTTACGTAAGAATGTGTAATTTGTTTTGCTTTATCTTTGAACAATATGAATTGGTAGAACAATAGTTTGTTAGACAATTTTGTTACAACAATATACAGGGTTTTCGCATATCACCTTATTGCATTCTGTTGTTTACAAACCATCTTCGTTATAAATTCGTACAAAATTTGCAATTTAAATCTGTCAGAAAGATTATTATTTAGAAATAGTGATAGTCAAATAAAAAATTGATGAGATCTTTTTAATATACTGTAACAACACATTACTTAACATAAAAGGCAGAAGAAGATGTGAATATACATTTTCTTTTGTTCGAGTAAACTTGAAAAGAAAATATTTGAAAAAAATTTAAAAATATACTTTTAATAATAATTTATAGTAAATATTATTAGGAATAAAATTTAGACGAAAACGTATCATTGAACAATTAATAAGGATTTGAATGAAATGTTCAATCATTTCCTGAATAAGATCGTATAATTCGTTCATTTCACTTATTTGTTCATTTTGAATTAAATAAGAGACAGATAGGAAAATAGACAGATGTTAACACAAAAGAGATATATATTTTCAGATTTTGCTAGTTGCATTTATGCAAAATAAACATTTTATTTGACGTTTGAATTGCTTTCTCAGATTCCTTTTACTAAATTTGAATCATTTCTTTTTCTAAATTTATTTTGAAAAAAAAAAAAAAATTCCTAAAATTTTTTTTTATCTCATTTGCTCTACAAATCCTATTGAATTGAAAGAAGTTAAATGTGTTTGAATAAATATTTATCGCTATTCATGTAAAATATGTATCGCTATTTATGTTTAAAAAAAATCACTGATTTCCAGTATGCCTGTACAATTTCCGGATTTTTCCTGATTTTTTTCTCAGATGAAATGACTTCGTGAATTTGTCAGACAGCAAATAATATCTATTTAAGGATATCCATGACAGATATAGAGCTAAAAGTCCAGTTAATTTGTCATTTTCGATAAAGGCTTGGGATTTTTTCCTTCTCACACTCTAAAAATAATTTCTGAATTTTACCACTACAATTTCCTTTTTTACTTAGTTTGTACATTTGCAGAGCAATAATAAAGAAAAGTCCTACAGATTTTAGGGAAAATGAAAATTTAGAATTATCCATCAAGAATTTTCTTAAATCCATTTTCGCAATACTTTTTGATTCATTTATGAAATCACGCTCATTCGAAAATGTATTCCATAATAATATAGAAATTGAACTGAAAGTTAAAGGTTTATTATTATTTTTATGCTTTAATGAATAACGATAATTTGATTGCGTACTATAAATTCAAAAGTATATATATGATCGTTTACATAACAGAGCCTTCTTAAAATCCAGATATTTCTTTTTAATATTGTTGAAGCTTAAAACTTTGGATTATTAATAATTTTTGTTTTCTATTTTCAACATCTAACTTATTTTAAAATAAAAAAATATGTTCAAAAATGGCTGAGAAAGTAAATTTTTACAAGTTGTACTTTGCCAAAACAAAATAATTCACAAAGAATAAATGGAATCTAAAAATAAATAAATAAATAAATAAATAAATAAATAATAATAAAGAGGAAAAAAAGGGCTTTTGAGCTATAACGTATTTCAGTTCTTTAATAAAATGTGTAATTTCAGTAATTAATTTTCCAAAAGGAACATTCCGTACATCTCAATAATATTCTGTTTAAACTGTTCCAAAATTTAAGCATTTTTATGGAAGTTAATGCACTATATGAAAGATAGATATCCACAAGCAAGTCGTGATCCAGATTAATAAACTTCAGATAGGAAAATCTGTGTAACGTAACTTTTTTTCTCTAAAATAACGTATTAATGTCAAAACTAGGCGTGAACATACGAATTGAATTGATAAATTATTCTTTGTTTTTAAGTCAATTTAATATGTAAAAGTGATTTCGGATCGCTTTTATAATGAAGCTATCCGTTCTTACTCGCAAAAGCTCAGCATTCTCGTTTACATTAATTGGGATAAAGGGAAAGTTTTGAGTGAGTGATGTTTTGAATGACCTATCAGAAATCTAAAAGGTAATGACGAATATTGTATGAAAAGGCAAAGAGAAATGAAAGGTTTATGGTTGGTTTGAATACAGCTGGTATAAATGGCCCGTGATTAAAATTAAGTAACGTTTAAAACATGGAATTAACATTACTTTCAGACTTACAAAGAGTTATTTTAAACGTTTTCCTTTAGTGACATTTTTTTTAAAAATTCAAATCGTTTTACTTTAATTGGATTCCGATTGAGAACTTAATATCAACTTTATTTTTAATTTTGAACTATCAGCTGATAAATCAAGCATTTAATTCATTCCCATCGCAAGATTAATCTCTCGTTTTACAAATATTTATTTTTCGTCAGCAAGAAAATCAAAATATGTTTTTTATCAAAGCTGTCTTGCTCAAAAATTAATCTTAAATTACTCCGAAAGTGAACGAAATGTCAATAAAAATATTCATCAATATCTGAAAAGAAAAATTTTCATAAATGAGATGCCTATTAAATTTTGATACATTAAATTAAACAGCCGACAAAGAAAATAAAAATTGCGTGATCTTTAGTTTTATAAAAACTAGCCCCAAGTTTGATGCAGCTGAAACCTTCACAAAAATCAATTGAATCTGTATATTACGCTTGGCAAATTCTGATTTTCTTACTTAATGTTTCGCAATCGGAATAAGTTATCCCAGGATCAAAGCAAAACGCTTAAGAAAAGAGGCAGGAAAATCATTTTTATGAGCGGCAAAAATTAGCAGCTATCCCTAGTGGACTGGATGCCTTCAATTTTTATTGCTTTTCAGACGTTACTCGATCGCAAAACTAACATTTAGAAAGAACAAATTTCAGACGAGGGAAAATGTCAATGAAATGTCCTTTCTATCGAAAAAAAAATTATCTACATATTTCATTAGTAGCTGAGAAAGTAGAAAATGTTTTCGAGCTACTATTGGGTAGACTTTAATCCAATTAAAGAGAGAAAGAGTTTTTAAATGTCTCAGAGTGATTTTGAACGGGAATATTTAATTTTCTTTTGGTTTATACACGTTTATATGCATTAATAATGTTATGATATGTATGTATATACGTTATACATAAAAATAAAAAGCAGGTAGAGAAATTGGTATCGAAAGGCAGAAGGATATTGGACCTGATTCTAGCAACTAAAACGCAGGCCGTTACCCTAGACCCCAACTTTTAAAAGAAGTACTATTCCTTGAAAATACCAGTGTTCAAAACAATTTTTACTCTTCAAAAGAGTACAAATTGGTAATGCGGAAAATGTGGATGAAATTGGGAAATGTGGTGAGTCCCCTTACATAATCTTTGACTAGGGTCCAAGTAGAGCTACCTAGAATCCGAAAAGACTGGTATAGGTATAAACATAAATAAATGGATGAAAGCATAGAGATAAGTAAATAGGCTTAGATAGAGACACAAGTATGCATTTGTGTGTTAATGAATTAATAAGTATACGGTTTTTATTCAACATTATATTTTCTCTGCCTATAAACATTAAATGCTACATAACTACGTCTGCTCAAATACCTTATGAGCATGTTTTCCTGTTACATCAAAGAGCTCTTTTTAATTACACTGTTAGTCCCACAATCAAAATTGAAAAACTCTTTTCAACAGAAAAAAAAGGGGGGATCTGTGAAAAAATAAAGAACGAAGCACGTCTAAAACCGCTCATTAAGAAATCCCTTTAAAGCACAAAAGAGCGTAGAATTTTAACTTTACTGCCGGCAAAATTTCTCCATTTTCGAAAGATTTGACTTTCTTCTAATAAAGGAGAAGGGACATATTCAGAGTGCTTAATTACTCCACCAGTTCAAAGCACTAAATCGAGAAACAACCAGTTTAGATGATGAAAGAACATAAAAGGAACTCAATTTTTCAATATCTAACTAAGGACTACACTATTTAAACGCCATACTTAATGAAAGTGAAACAAACAGAGAAACATTTGAATGGCGGGGAAGAAAGACGGAGACTAGGATAAAAGAAGAACCGCAATGGGTTTTATGCTTGAAAAATACGAAGTCGTTTATTCGCTACGGATTGCAGAAGTTTCTCATTATTTGTTATGCGCCAGTTTTACATATCCTATCCATCATAGGACCCCCTTATCGGATCCGATATTTACAGTCAATTAAAGGTAATTCTGGATCGCTGAAAAAAAAAATTGCTTACTTAGCAAAAGAATCCGTTGAAAGGTTTTAAATAAGCAGGAAACCGAATTATTAATAATTAAAATAGTTATTACATTACTCAGATTTCATTTATGCTGCAAAATAATCCCCCCAATCTATTTTCATTTCTCATGCCGTTCTTTTCTATATTTAGGTAGATTGCAGAAGACAAAAAATGACAAGTCAGTACAAGGCTAAGTTAGAAAAAAATTTTAGTGCATTTAAATACATTAGTGGGATAATTAACTCAATTTTTTTCAGGTGTTTTGGCTTTGAAAAAAAATTAAAACATATGAGGATTTTCCACGGATTATTTAAATTTCCGTCTCAAACAAATATGTCAAGTAAAACGTATCCGCATTGTTTTCCTGTATTTAGTGCCGTTTATTGTATCACCCTTGCATAAAGGGACTTAACGAAAAGTTAACATTTACACGAAAAGTTAACATTAACATTATCATTATCTAAATTAGTTTACAAAAAGTTAAAAAAAGTACATTAAATAAGCTCGACCACTACGACATATTTTTAAATTATCAGTATTAAGGTTTGTTTAAAAAAAATAAAATAATATCCGATTTGTTGAACAAATCTTTGGTCATTTCGGTGCTTCTAGGCTACTAAAAGTAAAACAATTCAATCTTTTGAATTAATATATTTTTCTTCAGAGAAAACTGCGTTAATTTCCAATCGTTTGACTTGATAAAGCTAAAATAATGTCAGCATCAAAAGTTGACAAATCTGATGAAAACAATTTTCAAGAAATTGCAGAAACATCTTCTATATAATCGTGATAAAAATGGCTGATAAGTACGAAAGGATTCCATTGCAATTCCTCTTCCAAATGAACAATATTAAATTTGTAAATAAAAGGAGCTGTCTTAATTTTTTTCATCATCAATCAATGACATTGTTTACCTGTTTCTACAAGCTATAAACATTTTGGTAAACCTTTTTCAAGCAATAGCAATGTATTTTAAGATACATTTCTGAAAGCACCTTTGAAATAAATTAACAAATTTATATCAAAATTGTATCTCAATTCAAAGTATGTTACTTTAAAGCTGTCCACTTTTATAGTCATTGGCATTCCTAAAAATTCATCATTATTATTTTAATAATATCTCTGCTAGTTTATTTTTCTATCTATATACGCATCTGTATATCTATTTTCAGCATACAAACACAAATATGTATGTACATAATATATATGTAAATGTACCTTTGGAATTTAGATCGTCTTTGCCTTAAGATATATATATGCAAATGAAAAAAGAATGTAACAAAAGAAAATTGGACTAGTTTTTATTGAGTAGGGTTACTTATAAAATAATTTATTTTAAGTAAACATAATTGGGATGACACATTAACAGTTTCTTTATTTATCATTTTATCAGACAGCACTATTTGTCAAAAAGCATTTCCATTGACATCATATAAATAACTCATCTTTATGTTTAACAGACATAATTTTGTCATGAAAGTATGAAATGCGAAACTTTTCCAGACATAAAATTGATTACAATTAACGAAGGCACAATTAAATAAAGTACAATATTTCAGAAATTTTTTCTCATAACAAATCTCTAATGAATTTTAAGACTAGACCTAACATATAAATAGAAGTAATAAATAAGATTCAAATATTATAAAATTTTAATTTTGACTTAAAATCAATTTTAACGAGGAGCAAATGTATAAGATATGGGAAAAAAAAAAACTACAAATAAGTAAATAGAAATAAATATGTATAAAAACGGAAAACTTGATATATTTTGTCAAACTTTAACTAATAGACTTTAACAAAAAAGAAAAAAAAAAGAATAAATAAATAAATAATAAAAAAAAATAAAAAATAAAAATAATAAAAAAAAAAAAAAAAAAAAAAAAAAAAAGACCAGCAAAAAGGAAACGATGGACGGCACTTTAAATCCATAAGTATACATAAATCTTCCCTTGAATCTTCATTTATAATTGCTTCAATTCATAATTTGTTGTTCCAGGTTGAAAATTCGTAATATTTGAGTCTTATCTTAAGACTTAATTTATAGTTTATATTTATTATAGATGATAATTTGTAATGTTAATTAATATATGTATGTATATTCAATTTTGAAACAGACTTGCTTATATCTAATAAATTAGGTAAAAATAGTTTTCGACTAATAAAAAATGCAATGTTAAAATGCAAACCCTCGTCAATATTTGTGTGAAAAAGTGAATATCCTGTCAGCTGTAGTGCAATGTAAAGGTCATTAACATGCACCCATGCACCTCTCCACCCCATGTAATATTCCCCCTTCTGCTTTGTCATGCATGTCGTCATCTCTGTTCATCAGATGGGATCATCGTAGGTAGATCAGCAAGGTCATATTCATTCACAAGGACGACAGCATACCTTGAATATTAATAAGAGTGACTGGTTCCTAAATAGGACACAATGTTTTGGAAAATCTTTGCATACGTCCCGAAGTTTGGGGTTTAAAATAGCAAAATCTTTTCATACGATACATTTATAATACAGATTCAGAAAGATTCTGAATGATTTCTATTTGAATCGATATAAAATTGTAAAAAAAAAAATTAGATTTTTTTTTTTTTTTTTTTTTTTTTTTTTTTTTTGAGCAGGGTTGGAGAGACGATAAGAACAAATTGTTCATATTACACAAAGATTCTATTTTTCTTTTGCGAAAATTCTATGTTTTAATAATCAAATATTAAAATCGAAGTTAAAGTAACAGCTGGCAGAATTTTAAGTGAAAATTATGGCTTTGTTTCATTAGTGGTATGTTATAATTTGTTTAAACTCCTCATCTTTTTTCCCCTTTTACAAAGCGGGTTTTTTGATACAGTTACAAAACTATTTATGTTCTTATTTGAATTCAATTTTCAAATCGGTTTTAAAACCTCACATTTAAAAAAAAAAAAATTGTCGTTTACTTTACTGTCGCAGAATAATAGAATAGAATAAAAATTCATAAAAATAAATGTTTACCTTTTTTTGGTATCTGAATAATACAGCGGAATATATAGGAATTTACAGCGCATGGCAAGTTATATAATGAGATATATAGTTTAAACAATAACTAATATTTGTTTATTTTAAATATATTATTAGTTTTTTGTTCTTGTGTAAATAATATTAAACTTAAAGAAAAAAAAAAACTTTTTTTTATTACAATTTTAACATATTTTAAAACACAAAGGAAACTCTAATTTTTGCACATCTAAGGGGGAAAAATAAAAAAATAAAATTTTATTACTTACTTTACTCTATTTAATACTATAACAAATTTTTACAATCGAAATTTAAAGACGAGTTTCTTTGAGAGATTTGAGTATATAATGATATAATGTTCATTAGGGAATGCGATATCTGCTGTTACATTTTTCTTATACTTCAATAGAGACACATGTAATGAAAACTTTCCTTCAAAAATGTTTCTTTAAAATAATTTTTCTGTACATTTTTTTAATAAGGATAAAGAATGAAAATTGTTTAAAAAAAATTAAAATGCATGCAATATCCTATAACAATAAAATATAATTATTATATAAGAATTTATTTTTTTCATTAATAAAGATAGTAAAATTTAAATATCATTAAAATACATCATATACCAATTAAAATCTCTCTTTATAGTAAAAAAATCTTTTTGTTATGATATACTATAATAATCCGTGAGATTTCGAATATATATATATATTTATTGTTATTTTTTTTTTTTCAAATTTATATTCGCGTATTATTTCATGTGCTCTAACCGAACGGCATTTTAATTTTTAGCACAAGTAACTGGATTTGTAGAAAAAAAATGCACGCATTTATTACTGAATATATTTATTTAGTATTTAATTGGCAACATTATTAAAAAAATAAAATGATCTTATTTACATTTCATTTCATACTAAGAAAATAAATGTAAGAACTTTAATAAAATCACATAAGTTTCTAACTTAACCATTCTCCACTAGATGGCGACAACAGAACGTTGGCGCGTAAAAAGGGAATACATGTTTTGACTGTCTAACAACACTTTTCCAAGATTCTGTTTACAAATTTAAAATTGGCATTTTTCATCGTAGCTTACTATTATCAGAAATATGAAGGCTCACATACAAATTTGTTTTGTTCTATTTTCATGGAAAGAAAAATACTTTATTAAATGGAAATTATATTTTCTATTATTTTGTAAAGTATTTTTGAGAATCAGATTCATTTAATTTAGTTTTGGATTCTTACTCAATATTGAATTGTTACTATTAACCCCTTCGGGACAAGCGACACATATATGTGCCGCATAAAATGTTCAGAATCCTTGATTATTCCCATCAGTAATTTTTTTATTGGAAATTGTTCTTTATTTAATCAGAGAATTTCTCTGATTCAAATGAGAAAAAAATTCTCTTTTGAAAAACCGGCGATAAAAGATTAAAAATTCAATAGAAGAAAGACGCTCTTCGCGAATGGGTTAAAACAGGAAAATAATATTTTCGTATGTGATGCCAGAGGTATCATTTATTTCAATAAATGAATGCATCCTTTCTGAGTTTCTGACTTTTACATATACATATATATATATAATAATGCCAATTTCTTTATTTTCTCAACATTAATTTTATGTTTTTTCATTTATTTTAAAAATTTATGAATAATTGATATAATTAAATTATAACAAAACATTCCTTTGAAAATATGTATAAAAATGTATTTTTTCAAAAAAAGAAAAAAATCTTGATTTAATATGTCTAGTAAAATAATATTTGCCCCTCCATGAAAAAACTGAAATGACGTTGATCTCGGTCAAAACTAGGGGGAGGGGTCAGAGGGAGAATGTGTCCCAGGCGCCAGAACGAAGGGGCGCCAAATAAACATTCAAATTTGTCGATTTTTCTTGCATCTATGTTCAGCATGGTATATTAAAAATCATTCTGCCTGAAGCATGCTGAAGCAAAAGCATCAAAGAATCTGAGGATGATATGGAAAAGAAAAGAACTTATTACTCCAAAGATCCTGTATAAAACTGATTTTTTTTAGTTCCGTTTTCAGTATATGAATGAATCAAAATTTGACTGAGCAGACAATGTAGTTCAGTATTACATATTTTAAATTTTAAAATAACTCGGTTATTCGAAAATTAGTTGCGGGTCCGGTCAGGATGAGCCTAATTTTTCTCGCTAGGGGTTCGGAATCTTGTTGACTTAAAATGTTTCTGAAGGAAGAAAAAAAAAATGGAAAGAAAAGAAGAAAATCTCGGAATCTTTTTCAGTAGAGAAAAAAAAATGTATCTTAGTATTATTGAATAAAACACGACTGTTTGATGATTTGTAAAAAATAACTATCTAAAGAGAATCAGGAAAGGCAAAAAAATATTCAGCATGCGGTTATTTTAAGGCAACGCAAAATGTGTGTTTCTATTAGTGAGAAATAACAAAAACATATCGATATTGAGATAAATAAATATAAATAAACATAAAAAAATGAAAACAGAGAAAATAGCGAACAGTTACAATGCAACAAACACAAGTATGTGGCCTTATTATTATTATTTTATGAAATATTAAAATTAAGCTGAAAATATATTTAATGAAATACCAATATTTCTATTCCATGAAAAAATGTTCATTAAAGACATATATAGCACCGTGACATACAATGTAAACATTTACGTTGAAAACGAAAGAAACAATAAAATTATATCAAGATATTTGATTAGTAAAATTGTTTTATTTATTTTATTTTTATTTTATTTTATTTTATTTTTTTCTTAAATTTAGTTCCCTTACCTGTGAATTGTGAATTGGGGTAATTGTAATAAAGTTTACTTCACAGTAAACATCAAACGAAATTATAAAACACAGTATAGCTCTTTTTTTATTATTTTTATTTTTTAAGCAAACTTTATAAATATTCACAAATAATAGATAATGGAGACATATTTGATGGAATACTGGATCACAGTCTCAAAATTTTCAAGCTTTTTTTTTTTTGCTAATAATTTGCAGAATTTTTAAATATAAAAAACTCTTCCTTTTAGAAATTATGACAAATATTATTGTTCATAAATTTGTTTGTACGTAACTTTAGAAGACAAAATAATGATAATAATAATAATAAAAAGCTTAACTTTGTTATTCATCGGAAATAAAAAATATAGCGGTTGAAAGTTTACATTCAATACAATTATAAGTGTTCAAAATGAGAGCCTCCACAGAAACACGAACAAAATCGCGATGGTAAAATAACTGCAGATTTATTTTCTTTTTTCTTTTTATTTATTTATTTTATTTATTATTTATTTTATTTATTATTTATTTATTTCATTTATTATTTTTATTTTTTGGCGGTGCCTTATCGAAGATGATTATGTTTTTGACCACTACGAACTGTCTTGACGAACTTAGGACACGTATAAAAGAGTAACACCGGGCATGCTAAAAATAAAATGTGGGATTGATTTATCGTAACACCACGATATTGATTACGTTTTTTAAAAGTCTCATATTGAATACTTATAACTATGTTGAATTTAACGCTCTCATGCATAAATTATTTTTCATTATTCACAATTTTATGATAAATGAAAGACCCATTCTAAAATAATTTTATTATTGTGCTGCATGCTACCTATTATCTTTCCACAAATCAGATCTCCATAAATGAATGCTCGATTTTTTTTTTACTTAATAATGCGATAATTATCTGTCCTCATATGAGGCCCGTATGCATGAGAGGGTTAAACTTTCAAATGTTGTTTTTCATTTCTATTTAATAACAGGGATTTACTTTTATTTATTTTTTATTCAATTTTTTATTTTAATAGTTCTGTAATTTTGGGATATTCATTTATAATCACTCTATACATTAACGCTAAAAATGAGATGAAATTTGTTTTATTGTTGTTGTTTTTTTTCTTTGTTTTTAATGGCTATACCATGAAATTTGTATCAATATTATGCAGTGATACGATTAGAGAGCATTAAAACTTAACTACTATCAATTAATATTAAGTTAAAGTGCAATATGTTTGAATAATACAGCGCCACTTAAGAAACGTCAAAATTACAAAATTGTAAGCCATTTTTCAAAAGCTTTTTTATATCCCGTATTTGAAAGACGAAATTTTAAAACAATTAAAGAAATAAAGAGCAATCTAAAGCCTTTTCAGTTGTTTTATTAATTACCTACGTTTTTACGAATAATTTTCCTTTAAAATATTCAACCAAAATTAGAGACTATTATACGGAATTTTCAATACGAAGTATTTTTTACATTTAGTGTTCCAGAAAGCAAAGTGATTAATAAAGTCATTACGAACGAAGAGAACCGACTGTAGAATTGACTATAGAACGAAAGCTGCGCCTGTTAAAGATCTGTTAAAACAAATAGGATATATATTTTTTAACACTTTCTTTTACTAAGGGGTTGAGCAGGATTTTTAAAATTTTAGACATTAAGGGACTCAAAAAGAGTGCCTTAAACTTATAGAGCTCTTGAATAAAGAAAACATTCTTTCATCGGAAGGAAATCTACACAATAATACCCAATCTTTCCCTCCAAATAAATTTACACGATGAAAAGCAGATTTATTGCTCTATAAAAAGGTTGTTGTTTCATTGAATTCCCCCCCCCCCTATTTTCATTGAATATTTCGATTTTTCTTCATTTGGCTTATTTTCTCCTTGGCAGATCTCAAATCGAGCAAGAGCTGTATTGGGAGTGGATATTGATTTCGTATTACTTTTTATTCATTGTTCTTTGAGAAAAAGTAAAAATGGCAGAGAATCTATACGAAGCAATGATTTAAATACGCAGCAAATAACTGAACGATGAAGCTTGAATAGATGCCTCTTGCTTAATCGTTTTATTGATCATTATTATAGAATTATGTCTGCCTTTATTACAAGGCTAGGTAACCTGCTCAAGGTTTTTCTGAAACTTTTATGGTTTGCGCCACGGTGAAAGAACACAAGTTTTAAAGTTTCATGGGATTTCTTTTACTAATTGCACCTAGAGTACAGTGCATTTATACGTTATATAAACCAAGTAAGCTTTTAAGAAACATAAATGAGATAGTTTAAAAGTAAGCTGTTTTTAACACTTTAAAGATGTTCTTTCACAATTTTCAAGAGCGATGAATATCTTACAATATTTTGTAAGTAGAATGGAAAAATCAGAAAATGTTATATGGATAACTATTGGTACTGCCTATAATACACATTTTAAAAAATACTTTAAAAAGTAGTCTAAAGAAGTTAACATTATTTATAAATGATTAAAAGTCCACTATTTTTATCATTTATATTTTTTAAGCGTAAGTATTTAATTTATGAAAATAATTAAGCATATGATGTCGAGTAAAAACATACATAACTCTTTAAATTATGACTAAAATACATTCTTTCCAATTGAAAAAGAATACGTTACAGATTGCCAATTGGTGTAAATATTAAATTAGAATAAAAATAAGAGCAATTTTTGTTTCAATCTAAAATAAATTTAATTATTTGAAAAAAGAAACGTGGATGAACAACATTTCAACATTTTGCCAAGTTTTACATGAATATCTAATAATCCTAAAATGTTACGTTTTAAATTTGGCATTCTGATATCTGAAACATAGATACAGCTAGCATACCAGTTTTTCAGAAAAAATCTTCTTATGTAAAAATATTTTTCCAAAATCATGATTTATTTTTATTGTTCTTTACTTCGCTAAGTTGAAATCACAAGGTTCTTTCCATTTTCTGTCATTAACACCACTGGGTTAAACCTTGCAGATTAATCTCCAAGCTTTTTTACGTCAATTTTGAAAGTAAATTTTTAAAAATAGTATATATCACAGATCTCATATTTTACTAAATATAATAAAGAAAATTTAGATTTTCTTTAAAAATATTATTTCTGTACCTACGAAAAACCAATTTTCTTTACGGCAAAATAATGTTCATGACAAAAAAATAAATAAAAATTAAAAAATTAAACCGGGAAAATAATACAGTTATATATGCTAGGAAAATACTATATTTATAAAATTTGTTTAAACTACCAACTTTTACATCGTATCGATAGACAAATAGATTTCACTCTTTAAAAAGATTAAATACGATGAATAAGTAGCGATTCAAATATAATCTAGTGCCTCTCTAATACATCTTAATCCTCGAAAATCCTGAAGTCAATGAAAATTTAATTGAGGAAGAATATATTATGGGGATTTAGTCAAAGCGAACGCTTTATAAATACAGGTCTAAAGATTAAACATTTATCTGAAATCAAAACTCCAGACGACAGTTACTTCAAACTTAAAGTTAGCTTAAAATGTTAATAATTTAAAATAATGTAAAAAAAATCTACCTAAGTTTTATTTTCTAATCACTTTTCAGAAGTTGTAGGGTATTAAAGAACTGTGTTTAGTTTTTGAAAAAGTCTGACAATTTACCAAAATAAATTTAAAATAGAATAGTTTTTGCTTTACAATGATGCATTGTTTGATTGAAGAATGTTACTAATCTGTTGGATTATGTAAAGTTAGAACAGAGTGCAATAAAACATTTTAAAATTAAATCAGATTACTGTTTTAAGCAAGTATTTTAACTATGTATTAGTTTCTACGTTTTAGTAAGAATAAGACTGTCGCATTTGTAGCCAGAATGTATTAGTATTATCAGTTAAAGTTGTTGTTTCAATAAAAATTTTCTAATTTGAAAAAATCACACATAAATAGAGAGTTTTACATTTTAAAATTAAATTAGATTACTGTTTTAGGCAAGTATTTTAACCACGTACTAGTTACTATGTTTGAGTAAGAATAAAACTGTCGCATTCGTAGCCAAAATTTATCCGTATCAACAGCTAAAGATGTTGTTCCAATAAACAATTTAATTCGAAAAAAAAAAAAAAAAAACGAATAAATAGGAACTTTTATCTGCTGTAAATTTATTACATTAGAAATAATAGAAATGTGTTTATACATATATTTATATGTATGTATACGTATATAAAATAAATTATTAGCCTTTCATAAATATATAATTTTTCCTATTTTCTGTCAATAATTTTCAACAATTTAGTTTAAAAAAAAATAACAAAATCTTTTCCTTACATAAAAAAATGTGTAAACGGAAAAGAAAAACCTTATGGAATGCATATTTTCAAACATGCAGAAGAATAAAAGTATTCAAAAATACACAAAAGGAATATTTATAAAAATGAGAGAGTAACATCACAATGCAAGTAAGAATTTAAAAGGGGGAACTATAAAAGAATCATTTGTCCTGTGCAAATGCGCTACTTTTGTTAAAATTTCATGCATGTGTGAAGTAATTTTATGCGCATACCGAAAGTATAAAGAAAGAGCATAGTTCGAGGTTAAAGAACTAGTGAAACAAATAGCAAGAAGAAAAAAGCAATGGTTGTAACTTTGAAGTTAAGACAACCAAAGTGACAATTAATGCAAAAAAAAAAGCAGTGCCATGCACAACCGAGTGGAACTGGTAAGATTTGTTGAAAAAAAAAAAAAAAAAAAAAAAATAAATAAATAAAGAAAAGAACCTGAAGCTTCTCGGAAGCTGCTTTCCTACACTTTTTTTCTTTTTTTCCGACTTGGACACAAATGTCGCGGCAAACTACCAATTTCCTAATAGTTGGTACTTTCATATTACTTCGCAGAAGATCGTTGAAGCGAAAATGCCATTTTTAAAATCATACTATTACAGAGCGTGCACAATTCAACACACGCATTGCATGCTTGATCGTAATACAATATTACTCAACAAACAATACACAAAACAGTACTCAACACTTTCAGCAGATGTTGAGTTCAAAAATTATTTTAAATTATCTTAGTCAAACTGGATTTTATTTAATTTATAGTTGTTCGGCAAAAATGTTTAGTGTGGTACGATGCATAAAAATAGAAGTGATAAATTATCATCTTAATCATTGGAAAGTAAGCGTTCCATTTAACTTTTTCATCACGCACTTGTTGGAAAGCACAGCAAAAGGATTGATCAATGAAATTTGAAAATTCATTTGCGTGTTGTTTATTCAAAATTAAACACAAGACGCACTTAATTATTCATTTCTTTTATTAAGCGCATTTAGGGCTGAATTTGAAATAAGAATTTTAACAAGTTTTAGCTTATTTATTGGAACTTTTTGATCTATTACCGTTTAAGCTGAAGAGGCTAAAATATTTTCGATGTTAACATGACTATTGGAGACAAATGCAGATTTTATTATGTTGCCAGAAAAATAAAAGCCAATCAAAATAACAGAAAATACAGAAATTATTGGACAAAGAGGTTTATTTGAATGTGGATTATTATTTAAACAATTTATAATTCTATCTTATGAAAAAAATAAATTGTTTAGTAAATTTGTTCGTTGTTGGAAAATATCCATTGAAACATGCATACGGATTGAAAAGTAAAGTCGAAAATATTATTTGTTAATCTAATGTTTTCATAGCAAACCAACGTTTGTTTAATATTGTGCAAAAATTGTATTTAAGTAAAATTAATCAAAAATATGAACGATGTAACAGAAATACTACAGTATTACCAAAATATTATTCTATATATTTTTTAACCCTGTCAAATATTATATTAACAACGATGCTCACCAAATATATTTCCAATGTTACGCTCATTTCACGAATATTATATAACTGTTGTTTGACAATGTTGATTTTATATTTTAAAAGTGCTAAGATATAGCATGGAATATTTGTAAAGTACTGATCAATTTTGGGCTCATATTTCGTCAATTTTAAGAAATATCGTTGCAATATTGAGTAATCATTTCATATGTTGACTTTAAATTCGAAATATTTTAAATGTGAAACATTGGTTATTGAAATAAATTTGAATCTGAGGGCTATAATGCGAAAATAAGAGACATTTGCATATTATTTTAAATATTTCCATTCTAACAGAAGTATTTTACTTGCAATGATGTTTAAATAGGAATATTTTCAATATCATATTCATATTCATATTTTTAAATACTGATTAAATACTTTTTAATTTAATACACTATTTTCAAAATATTGATATGCGAGTGTTGGAAATATACTTTTAATATGAAATAAAAATTACTGCAATATCTATTTGCTATTTGGACGATGAAGAAAAAGAGGAAACCGGGTATCAAAATTCATATACAATCGCATTACTAATATAAGAATTTTCTGCGACGTAATAAGTTGTTAAAATTTTGTTTATTTTCTTTATTTTTACTGTTGGTATAATGATATATGAGCGCCGATAAAATTTATACAAAGTAGATAAATGAATAACGAATGACGAAATGAATATGGAAAATGTAGAGGGGCTAATTAAGTTTAAAGAAAAAAACCTTTTATTGTATATTGCGTGGGGTATTATGCGACATTTTTCATACGCTGAACACACACACACACACAAAAAAAATTATTTTAATTTCATGTATTATATTTACAAAATATCGTTAAAAATGTAGCGCAAAAATATGTCCCCACCCCCCTCTTATTTCCGAAACTATTCACATTAAACGTATGAAAAAATTAGGGGTAGTAGAATTTATTTTAAACCTTGCAGGAAAACTGTAACGATCACTTTAGGTCACCTAGTTTTTGAGAAATTGCATTTTTCCGTTACACATAAATTTTGATTTACAGACGTTTAGCAAATATGTGAAGAAGCACTAGAAGTACCTAATAATCGCAGAAGTATAAAAGGATATATAATTTATAAGAGATAATGATTTAAAAAAATCGTCCGTAATTTGCCAAAATATTAAGCCTTAAAGACAAGGATGGTTTGGACATACATAAAGACATAAGCATCGGCTGTTAAAGTCTAGATAACAACTTTTAATGGTGTATTTCTATAACGCAATTTCATGTCACTAAGTCATATATTTTCTTTATGGAACTTTCTGTGCTCGAGTTATACTCGTACTTGACCAGTCATTTTTCTTAATATGACCACTGTATAATGTATATACACATAACAATTCAATGAAAAAAGAATAGCATTAAAATATATTAATATACATATACATACGGATCGATGCGGTCACTTTATTTTGCTACTACAATTTCCAAGCAACAATTTGTCAATTCTACGGTATTCGCAAGAAAAAATATAAAGTAAAGATTATTGTTTGGAAAAAATGGAAGCCAAAAAAAAAAAAAAAAATTACTGTACTTGCACCAATCACTATACATATATTTTTATAAAACAAAGTTTTAATTAGAAAAAAAAAAAAAAAAGTATATATTAATATACATATACATACGGATCGATGCGGTCACTTTATTTTGCTACTACAATTTCCAAGCAACAATTTGTCAATTCTACGGTATTCGCAAGAAAAAATAAAAAGTAAAGATTATTGTTTGGAAAAAATGGAAGCCAAAAAAAAATTACTGTACTTGCACCAATCACTATACATATATTTTTATAAAACAAAGTTTTAATTAGAAAAAAAAAAAAAAAAAAAAAAAAAAAGTAGCGGCAAATGATGAATGCATCATAAATACACCATTCAATTATTAATGCATTAATGTCATTCTCAGATACATTGATATAATTCCATAAAAAATATTTTAATTGTAATATTTTTTTGATAAAAATACGAGATCGGTTGCGGCATATGATATTTTTTTAGAGTATTTATTAAACATCTTCTTAAAAATCCTTAATTCTAAAACTGTTTATTATGGGTTGGTTTATTACAGATAAATTACTTTTCTATTAAAAACACTATTGAAAAATATATAAATCCGTTAAATATTAAATAAATACTTTGTAACAGGCACTTAAAGACAAAAATTACAAAGTTAGCCACTTTGGCGGTCATCGCTGACTGGTAAACTTTCCTTTCATAATACGCCGTTCGGTCGTGACTAACGGCAGAAATTTCAATCAGATGACAACGAATATTCTTTTTTCAATCCACATTTGACATCTATGACCGAAGAAGCTACTTCTGGTACTGCATATTAAGATTTTGTGCACGAAAGGAAGGATATAGCTGAATTTCCTACTTATCAAACAATTATTTTACTTCTCAAACTTACTACTCTGCATGACTTAAATATCAAAGGGGAGATATTTCCACAGTAGCAAAATATTATGGGTTCAGTATTCCGCATAATTTCAATTTATTGGTTTTACAGCAGGAAAATTTATAATGTAATAGCCCTATTATGAAAATATTTGCATCACATTGAAAATATTTAGAACATATTTAAAAATTTATAATGAATGCGAAATACAACGAGTATAATTTAAATATTTCAAAAATAAATAAATAAAAAATGAACGTAATAGAAAAAATAAAAAATACTTTATTTTCTTCTGGAATTTTATATTTTAAAATTTATTACATGTTATTTATATAATTATCACCTACACAGCTAATACACTATAAGGCCAAACATGAATGGATACTTGCGATATTAGACATTTTGTTAAATATCTAAAAAAATACAAAAAGGGATTATACTGAAACTTCAGGTGTGTAAACAGAATAGTACAGGCCATATATTTCCACAAAAATTTTCCCTACACTCCTTAAGGGACCGTCAACAAACTGTAAAAGAACGAATATATTTTGGATAATTCTGTCAAAACTAATGTAGTAAATACTTTCAAACACTAGACTATAATTAAGTGGCTTATTGTAATAAAATGAGTTTATTTTTACGAGGGTAGTATGTAATCTCGCAGAGAAAATAAGGTTTCATAAAAGCAGCCCCAAATTTTACCAAGTTTTTTGCATATTATTGGCTGAATTTTTAATATAATAAATTACTTTTCACAATACGCTATAATTAGAATTAAAAAATAATAAATTCAGTATGAAAAACGAGCAGGTTTATAAAAATAATTTCGTGAACTCGTTAGAATTTCTATTACTAAATTTTTCGTGATTTACTATACTCTGACCTGACAAAACGACCTTTCAAAGAAAAAAAAACAACTAATTATAACAATATAGTTTCATTTGATATGTTGAAACGTCTCACTGTCAGATGCAATGCACATTTGGATGCACGTGTGTCCAAAAGATAACTATTTTTCCATGCATTTAAGTTTTGTGACGTCACAATGTAGGAAATCACGAAAAAACAAAAGCGCGTTTTAATTGTTCTATTCCTTGAATTAATGTCCACAGGGTCTCGTTTCGTACTAAATGAATGATACTCTACAACTTTGTAAATCGCATTTTTTCTGTATCTTTTTCCGTTTTCAAGACAGGAACGCTAACTTCGCAGGTTACCATCAAGTGGCGCCGTAGGCGGTTTCATAGAGTAGCGCATGGGTACTTTACTATATCTTACATCACTTTTATGAATATAGCAGTAGCCGATCCAAAGTTAAGGAGGTGACAAGAGACTTTATTGTTCATACTTTATACAGGATCTCCCAGAAGTAATGAGACAAACTTAAAGGGGAGGTAGGGGACTTCACAAGGATTCAGAATTGCATAACAACCCATGGTCGGAAACGTCTTCGTTCGTCGTGTTCACAAGAGCATTGGAGTAAAACAGCTTTCTCAGATTCGGGAAGCAGCATCGATTTCTTTCTTTGGGGCACTGAAAAACGCTATGTACGCAACGTCTGTGGAATCTGAAATGGATCTGGTTGCAAGACTCATCTGTGCTACTACGAATATCCTACAAAATCCATGAGTATTTGTGCGAGTCCGCCAATCCATGGTTCGACGGTGTAATGCATGTATCACTAGCAATGGTGAAAACTTTAAACATCTTTTGTAACATTTTCACATATGATCTACCACAGTAAATGTAATATCGTTGACCAATAATTTATTTCAGATAGATGATCTGAGTCTTGTGTCTCTTCGTCCATTGTACCTGTCATACTACTTTTCCTTCGAATCATATGTCTGGCTATTTGGCTTGATTTACATATTGCATGTTCAAACATTGGTTTCTAGTGATTTAAAACATATGTTGACTCATTATTATTCAAATATATAGCTTTTTTTAATTAATGGATATTCAGAGCTTTCTTTTGAGAAATCTGATCAATCCGAAACCGAACCAAAAACTCAATCTGGAACATTTAACGTCATCATGACCTTGACCCTACCAGCAACAACGAAAAAAAACTTCAATACGACCCGCACCGGGTTGAGTCCAGTTTGAGCAAAATCGGTTTATCAAATCCGATTCGAAACTCTACCAGCAACAAACTGAAACAATTCTTTTTTTCGACATTGATTTAAAAATGATTTTCCAGAATAAATATATCATATTAATAAAAAATAAGTTAGCAGAAGTTATATTAGTTCAAATTTACGATGCTATTCCTCTTTTTTTTCTTTATTATTTCCACTTGTATTAGTACTTTTACACAGAGTGTAAAAGTACTAAGTGTATTGCTTTTGAAACTTTCCAGTTTCAACTACAATGAATACTACGCCAAATTTTTCATCATGAATTAATTTTCTCTTCTCTGCGAGAGATGTTGAATATTATAATTGCATCGTCAAAAATAGAAAGCAAATAATAGTTCTCAATTACTAAAAAATGAAAAAAAAATGACGTTATCTAAAAATTTCAGTTCTATGATTTTAAGATATGAATTGTATTTCTGACGGCTAAGTGTGTACTTCAGTTTCAGAAATACCTAATAACGATTCTCCTCTAGACTTTAAAGAAGAGTGATCTAATAATTAAATATAGATTGCACTAGGATGCCATTGTTACATATAAAACAAAGATTGTAGCATTTTTAATTGTTTTTTACAAAAAAACAAATAAGGGACATTACATTAAAGAAATTCTTTCAACAGATATTATTTACACAACACTCAAGAACGAGTTGAAGATTTATGGTAACTTAAAAGAAAAAAAATCAAATGCTTTAAGCCAGTTGTAATTAGAACAACTTCTTACTTGAGTAGCTTAAGATAAAGTAAAAAAAAAGAAAAAAATGGCTCTTTTTTGCCATAAGATAATTAAATCATTTTTCCACTATTAATGAAGAGAAAATTAGTTAATGGTAGCAAATTTATGAGCTTGTTCATTTTAATTTGAACAAAAGCGTCAAAACCTAATTTTAAACGATTATATGCTAGTGCACAAATTTTATAGCTGAAAATAACTCTGATTAAATTAGTCATTTAAAAAATAATTTGAGAGGAATTACTTTTTAAACACTGTCTATGCGTATTCATATATACGTACACCATTCGCGGTAGTATTTTTTTATAAAACAAATGATCAATTAAATATGCGGAAACTAAAAAAGAAAAAATGTTTTCTAAAGTTGTTGTGAAAAAAGCAAGGATGCAAAAAAACTACGAGAAAGAAAACTACCAACATAGTGAATGGCTTATGTAACGATTTTCAAGTCAATTTTAAAACGGTTATGAGGACTGTTGTTTTGCGTAATAAGGTTTTTAAAGAGAGATTCATAAAAAAATAAAAGTTAAAACCTTGGAAATTATTCAAACTCTGTGACGAGGAAAACATGATTTATCACAAATTAATTCATTTAATATTTTCATGCATATTTTTTAATTGGAGAGGAATTAATTTTAAAACACTGTATAAGTGTTACATATATATGTACATTAACCGCATTAGTATTTTAAAAATGATAACAAAACAAACTATCAATTAAATTAAATAATAAAAAACTTTAAATAACTGTTCCCAAACCTGTTTAAAAAAATGGACGCGATAAAGATAAAAAAAAAGCTATAAAGAAAAATGTGAACATTGTGAATGGATTGTGTAAAAATTCATAGTTTCATCATATTCGGTAATTGTTTTTCTTTCTCACCTAACAGATTTTTTTTCTATACATATTTATTAATAAGAAAATTTAAAATTAAATCCTTGGAAATTCTCGAAATTCTGTGATAGAAAAAAATTATCTCATGTAAAATTATTTAACATTTCCGTAATTTTGCTGCTCCGAGAAATTACTTTTAAAGCACTGTTCATGTATCTTCCCATACATGACTACTAAATACATTTTTATTTTATTGTTTTGTTTATTTACTTAACAAATGATCAATTAAATCTGTAGAAACTTAATCATAAAGGACAAAAATTTTGAAAAAGAATAAATGAGTGATGTAAGATTTTTAACTTTATTTTAGAACGGCTTGTTTTGCGTTATTGAAATTGCTTTTTGACTGATTCAGAAAAAAAAATTATGGAAAATTCAAATGATGGAAGTTTAAATTTTGTCCTGAAAAAAAAAAAAAAATAAAAAACACGACTTAAGGTATTTTTCATTTTGAAGGGAAATTGTAATAACAAAAAGTATTTGCATGAAACATTGCATTATTTGGAAACTTAAAAAAAAAAGAAGAAAAAAAAATTTGATGTTGATGTAAAATTAAAATTGTTGATTAATATACGTTTGGTATAATTTATTACCTATTCATAATAGTTGAAATGTGCTTCTTCTTTGCATGAATGTGTACTTTAAATGTTTTAAAACAAATTTTGCAAGCCGGTCACGTTTTAAATCATAAATGAAATACTGCTTGACGGAATGAGCTGTAGTTTTGGACTAACGTCGAAGCAAAATTTAAGTATAACATTAATTTGTAGACATAATTCCTAATCGATTGCAAACAATCACGTTTTAATACACGTATTCGTTAAGAGTTAGTGAGAGCTCTCTTTCTTTTTTTTTGTTTTGGACTACTATATATCTTTGCAAAGCATGTGGGTATACGTTTTGCTATATGTTTTGTATTATTTAATTAAAGGTTAAAATTAACATAATAAAACCGTTAATTTTTAGTAATGATATGACACGTTCGTCAATTGCAAAATGAAAATTTTTATTTATATAAGGAAGAACCCACTAAGGTAATGCACACTTGTAAATAGTAAGTATTTGCGTACAATGACAGTTACTATTAGGTCAAACAGAAATGGATAGAAATTACAACTCATGTAAATAAGTATAAAATTTTTAATGACTTAGACACTTCGATAATATAGAACATAAAACATCTTGTTATATGTAAATTAATTGTGAAGTCTTAACTGTCTAATAAGTACATTTTAATTATTATTTGAAAATTTTGAAATTAGAAAAAAAATACACATATGAATAATTAAGGAATAATATTTAAACGAGGAATAAATGACATGTACAAAAATAAAATGTTATAAAAACATATAAAATATAATTATTTTATACCACAGATCAAAATTAATATTCATACATGTTATAAGTGATGTAAATGATATACTATATCAATTCTGCTTTTACATTAAAATTAGTCAACATTTATACAGATTCCAACTGCATTTTACGCTACAAGAAAGATGAATCATTTTTTAACGATTTTTTTTATTTAAATAAATTTTAAATAATAATTCATCTTGGCATAAAAATACACCAATTACAATGTCCAAATAAAGTATTTATGAAAACATGAAACAGGACATAAGACATTACTATGGTTTAGCTTCGCATTATTTATTTTTTAAAATTTAATTCCAGTTGTTTTTAGCCATTTTTGTTCTAGATTAAACATTATTTACGAAGAGTATTTAAAAGCATTAAGGAGCCTCAATGACATTTTCTTAATCTGAAGTAAAGGTGACTGTTTAAAAGAAATCTCAAAATGAAAAACAAAAAATGTGTCTAATGACCTAATATGTTTCAGAGAAGTAACACAACTGGGAACGCCGCGGTCATCTCATGGGAAAATCGACGTTTTCTAGTAGAACAGCAAGTGATTCCTCAACAAGCAAATAAAGTGGATAGGCAGAGGTGGAAGCAAAATAAAAGGAAAGCATCGATAAATAAGCAAGAGAAAGCGCAAGACATGTCCGAAAGTTTATCGACGGCGAATCGAGAAATTTCTCCCGGAATGTCTCCGGAGAGATGACGGCGGCCGAACGATGTAGGGAGAGAAGGAATCGGCGTAGGCCTCCACTTAAGATTAAAGTAGCCATGTTATGGAATCAGTAGGGAATAAGATTTCAGAATGAGATGTTACCGAGCATAGGAAAGCTGACCTAATCTCGACTCCGCTTTACTTTTTCGTCTACAACACTTTAAGCCCGTTTTTAATACAAGAAAGAAACAAGACTTTTTTTCTAAGCCAACAGAGGTGAAAGAGAAATCAGGTTCATTTTTTCCCCCTTTCTCGATTGAAAAAGTTTTTCACTCGAACACTGCAAAATGCTGAGAATAAATATTTATGCATTGGTCCTTGGAGAAAATGATAAATGGCCCAAACCATCAAATGTCGATCGAATTGAAAAGTGCGTTTCATAGGAATAGAAGGACTTTTTGAAAACAACAGATTTTATTATTCTGTGAAAATCGCAATATCATATTTAGTACAACGGGATTGTTGATGCATATTTCTATGTTTCTTTAAGATGACATAGAAAGTTTAAGAAAAAACTGAATAATAATAATAATAATAATAATAATTAAAAAAAAAAAAAAAAAAAAAAAAAAAAACGATGCATACATCATTTTAAATATATCTTTAAAATATATATATTTGACTTATTTAGCAAAGAATTGCGAACAAATAGATCAGTAGATAGAAAGTAGTCTTCGTATTTTAATCAATTTTTGCTATTTTCTAAAATGGTATTAAAAAATCTTTATTAAAAGAAATACTTTAAAAGGTTCATTTTCGAATAAATATCCGGAAAACATGTTACAAATATTTCCTTCTGTCAAAATATTAATTCATTACAGTTTCAGATTTTTAGGAGGTTTTTAGGACATATTTAAAAACTGTTTGAGAAGTATTTACGTAGTGCGTTTAGCAATTTAAAAGTATGGCATAAAAATATTTGTAAAAGTTCGTAAAATCTGTATTTGAATGTTTCATTGGTATGTGTTATTTATCCTCGCTTTTTTTCTGGTCATCTTTCTGTTATAGAACATTAAAAGCCTTATTTTAAAAAGAATATTTATATAGAATATTACTATTTATAAGCGTTTTTCATTGATTTTTTTTCCTTTTAAATTCATGTAAAAGTATCTACGTATAATTTTTCGCGCATTTACACTTTCCAATAACATTCGTTTTTCCCCATTTTTTAAATACTAGTTACTATAAACATGCATGTTTTAATAAGATTTGAATTTTAAAATGTAAATAAAAAGTATCATATTACATTAAAATTTAATGATATAAAAATTAAATGTTGAAAGTAAGTAATTTAAAGTTGAATAAAAAAAGCATTTTATATAAATGTCCATGTTATAATTCGCGTTAAATTACAATAAATAAATAAATACGATATTATATTAAAGTTAAATTAAACAAAAATTAAAAATTAATTAAAAATTAAAAGTAAGTAATTAAATATTAAGTTACAAAAGTATTACGTGTTATTCTTTCGTCTTTCCGAACTTAAATATATATATATATATATATATATAATTTTCATTTAAAAGAAATTCGTTGGTACTTTTGAACGAAGTCATTTAACAAACCTATTTACAAGAGTTCTTTTTAATCTACTTTAATGGAAATGCTACTTGTTCATTGGCTTGCTTTACGCGTGTTACTCATGTGGAACGTATTTGCTTTACCGTCACGCCTATCGGACATCTTTAGTCAATGGGTTTTCAAATAGCACCAAATAAGTTATATTTGAAGCCACATAAGTTATATTAGACGTGTTACATAAAACTAATCATTATAAAAGAAGAAAATTATTAAAATGGTACAATAAGAGGGGAAAATACAAAGAGAAAACAAATCTTATACGGTAAACTAAGTATTATTTAATGTTGGATTGATAATATATATATAAGCGACAATTAATAAACAAATAAACCCTTTACATTATTGCAATCTCTCTTATAACCTAAGCAAAACCAGAAATGACAATAAATTATTTATGTTATTTGCTATCCAATTACACAGAAAATTTTTATTGTTTTTTCTCCATCCCCCCTCTCCAAATATCTCTATATTTATTGTTCACTAACAATAAAAAAAATATATATGCATATGCAACGTATTAAGACTGTCCCTTAGAGAAAGAAAATATTTTTCGGCCTTTAATTCCAAAAATGCATGCCATAATTTTTGAAATTTTGAAACGAATTTTGTGAATTATTTAGCCTTTTTTATAGCTTTATAGCATTAATATTCTTTAAGATAAAGTTTTGAAATCTTGTAGATGACCTTTTGTGTACATTGTTGAAAGAGTCATGTGTGATTAATATATAATAAAAAATCCTTAGAATTTCCAAGTAATATGCCAGCAGTAGCTTATATTAGAAATATTCGGCTTAATTAGTCGCGTAACTTTGCAAAATTAGTTACATGAATCTTAACTATTTTCTTTTTATTTAATCTTGAATTCTTTGTAAATTTCGGGAAAATAGGTGAGTGATTTTGCCAAAAAATGCAATATTTAGTCTGTATTATCAGGATTCGGTTAAAACGTACAGTGTGTAAACTTACATTAGTGCTATTTTTTAATACTTGTCGTATGGTATACAATAAATTGTTTACGCTCTAAAAAACACACTTGCTAGATTATAAGATATGGCAGCTGTTGGTTGGATAACAAAATAACTTTTGCACCTTAATACTCATTTATTATAACACGTATACCTCATTACAAATTTTACCATACACTATAAAAAATGACAAATGTTTCTTGATCTGTGAAAATGTGAAATAAGCACGAACGCATATACATAAAATAACCTGTTTCGACTCAGCCGAAAGGCGATTCTTTATGTTTAGAAACCTCAGAAAACAAATTTATTTTTGAAATTTAAAGAAAAATTTACAAAAATAAATTTTTATTAGCTGCTCTCCATTTTCGGAAGCATTTCATAGTAGCTTTTACAAAGCTATAATCAATTCTCTGTATCCAGAAAATCAGCTTTTCAGATTCTATCAATTCTGGACTAAACATTTGCAGTTGCATAACTGAATTTGTGCATGCAATTGTAAAAAAATCTTTTAAGTTTGATATTAATGTTGTTAATATTGTATGTTTGTCTCTTAAGGGAGACCCGAACCCCATTTTCGGCCACAAATCACCAAAAGTTCAAATTTTTTCCCTCAGAAAACGATAAAATACATATGTGCGAATATCCATGCAAAATTTCAGAACTCGGGGACACTTGGACAAGCAGAAAATGAGCTTTTTAAATTGTACTCACTATAGAGTTTAAAGGACTAGCGGCCATTTAAAACGTGTTTTCCTGAAAATGACTTTTTTCATATTTTGCCTAAGTTCAAAGTACTAAGGCTCAGTGGTAAAATGATTTAGAAACAAAGTGTTTATGTTTTTACAATCTTAAAAAAATTTGCAACAAAAGTAAGGACATATATTTTCATAACTATTTCTGAAAATTTTACATAAATAGGTAAACATGAAAATTATAACAAATTTAAGAAAATTTACCATGCTATTTTTCTTTTTTGGCCGATTAAAATAGAAAATTAAAAATATATCTCCTTAGTTCTTTTCTATATACTGCAACACTATTTAAGAAATTTTAGTAATACCAAAATATTGAAAATTGAATGAGGAGTAGTAATTTTAAAAAGTGTATTTTTCGACAAAAAAAATCATAAAAATCCCCATATAAAATATACTTTTTAATAAAAAGTGAATTTTTTTACTAATTATTCCTTACAAGAAGATTCTTATATAGTACACCAAAATTCATTGCTTTAAAATCAATCATAAAAATTTTGGGTATTTTCTTACGGGTCTCCCTTAAACATGTTTTCTGAATATCAAAACATTTACGTGAGAATTGATAGCGTCGTAAGAAGTGATATTCTGATATGAGAAAATTAATTATTCCACTGTAAAAGCTACTCAAAAAATTTTACGAAAATGACGGCCAGTTAATAAAATTTTTTTTTTATATATTCTTCATTAAATTTTGAAAATAATTAACTTTCAAGAATTTGTAAAGATAAAGGAATGCTTTTCAGAACCTTTAGTGACTTGGAAGAGATCATTGTTTTGTTTTGTTCCTGCACATTTTTGTAAATTAACCCCTTCGCGAAGAAAGCCTTTTACGAAATATTTAATGTTTTGTCACTGGTTTTTAAAAAGAGAAATTTGTGCCTTAATAAATCGGGAAAATGCTCTGATTAAATGAGATAAATTTTACAGTAAAATTTCTTGGTGGGGATACACAAGGATTATTAAACCTTTTTACGACATGTATTGGTGTAGCATGTTCCCAAGGGAATAAGAAACCTATGTCGCTTTTTACAGTGTAATTTCCATAAAATGAATGAAAGATTATGAATGAATTATAGCATCGAAAATGTTACATCTTTGAACTTTTTAGTTTGAAGAGCCAAATTTCTTGTATGTAGAAATTTGGCTACAAATCTATCTACAATCTACAAATTTACTATGTAAACAGATGTAGTGCTTAATTTAAAAAGAGAGAAAAGAATTTTCTGGGAGAATCTTATAATCAAAGGAATCGTGCCAGAACAATATCTGTTTTTAATAAATATTGATTTATCACCATGCTTCAGTGATACCATGACAATGGAAATTTAGAAAGCTAATTTGAGGTACCTTTATAAAAAAATGCAAATATGTTTCGTAAATAATAGTGCAATAATGTTTAATATTTGTACACTAAATAAAAATAGAAGGTTAAAAAAATGTTGCATTTTTACAGTAATCCTCAGACAACGATTATTGGAATAATTTGATAAGGAAATGAGATTTCAAAAGAAATACAAGTATAAAGTCAACGCTCTGATTACCCAGAAGAAAAGACCTATCAGAAGTTTATAAGAATTTTGTTCCAATTAGTTCTGAATATATTTATTTCTTGTCAGCGATGTCGCAGCATTTTTACTGAAACAGTAATTTATTAAACGCTCTATTAGAGTCAGAGCAACCCTCATCTGCTACTTGACAAAGGAGGCAATTTCTTTAAGGATAGATAAAATAAATGTTGGAAGGCGTATTTCTTTGAAAAATACTTTAAATCAAACTATACATTGCACGTGTAGGATAGAAAATCGATTTACTATACTTCGCTTGAAGTTAACAGCTCCAGAATTATTTTACATTGTGGGAACATCTAACATTTTCATTGCTAACTAGAAAAAGTTTGTTATTTTATTAATCTATTTTTATCTGGATGAATTCGTCAATTTTAAATCAAAATGTTTATTTATACTGAAATATAAAGGAGCAGTATTAAGTAATTTTCTTCATAATGCAATATTTGGAATTTATTCGAAATATTTATAACTTCCAAACTGCATCTTTTGTGAGTTTTATTCATGTTGACTTCACACTATGTGATATCTGTTTTTATTCAAATTACAGTAAAACAAATAATAATTAAAAATTTGAAACATGCATCTATATAGAAACAGTAATATGAATACATTTTCTACTATTAATTAGAAGTTTCAAATAAGTGCATAAAGTTTAATTTTCAAACATAAAAATTCCGAAAAATATTTGCATGTTTATTAGTTATTGTCTTTCTATATAAAACTAAGTCTTTAAAAACGAAATTATAAACAAAACTATGATTTTAAGTAGAAAATTGCATAAAAAACTCTTTATGACTCTTTATTGCATATGACAGTTAAAAGTTATGTCTCAGTAACACTTCATATTTCTTGAAGGTGTTACTCAAATACATAATTTCCTTCGATATGATTTTTAAAAATTTTATTTTACAGACACAGTTATATTCACATTCAAGACCAGACATACGAGTTTTCTCTCATAAAAGTGCAAAATAACAAAAACTAAAATGAGTAAGAATAAAGACTTTGAATCCACTTTATTTTTTGTGCCCAGCAAATTAGCAAACTTTGTTATTTGTAATGCTTCCTATTGAATACTGATATGAAGGAAAAAGTTTCCTTGGTTGAAGAGGTCTCCTTAGCAAAATCTATGCACTTGTGTGGCCAACGTGAGTTAAGCGGCTTGTAGAAGAGCGTCATTTTGTTTTGTGTTTGCGAATTAAAGGATAACTTTAAATAAAAGAGAAGAGAGAAAAAAATTAGAAAAGGGGAGCGTTGCAGTGAAGCAAAACCAGCGCAGATTAAATCATTATTCCATCATTAGGCAGTTTCCCGGTAGTATAGGCGCTTCCGCCTGTCAAGTAGCATGACAGTCCCAGCTGTCGTGGTCGGGGCTCAAAAAGGGGCTGAAAGTTTAGAAGGGCTGACATGGATATCTCAGGGCTAAAAATTGTCTTCTACCTGCCATTTCGCAACTGTTATTTACCTTTGGAGGTTTTTTTTCTTTAATTTGAAGACACGGGCTTTAAAGGGATCTACACTTTATGACATGAGACTGCGGGATTAAAGCGGACTCATACTTAGCATGTTAAAACGAGATGCGGATTAAAACCCAGAGTAATAATTACAGAGTCTTGAGGACTTTTAAAACTTCAATTCAAAATAAATACTCAGTATACAAAACTCACGCTACCCAATTATAAAATTATCATTCGATTTCATCTATCCATTATAATGTAATGTGCAAATCAAGCTCATTTAAATGCTTCCATTTCATTTCAATTTATGTGAAATTCAGATTCCATTTAATTATACTGGATCTATTGGATCCATTGAAAAATTTAATTCTGCGATTAATCCAACTATGAAAGATTAAAAGTGACTAGTTTCTTAGACAATAAATAAAATAATATTATTAAGGCTGTGTGTGGTTCTTAAAAAAAACCCAGTATTTTTCCCTCTTATAATTCAAATTCCATTTAGCTATAACACTGGATCTATTGGATACATTGCAAAATTGAATACTGCGAATTTTGCCATTTATGAAAGATTAAAAGTCTCTCTGATTTCTTTTACAACAAATAAAATAAGACTCTCAAGGTTGTTTGATGCTTTTAATAAATCCAGTAGTTTTTTTTTTTTTAATGTAAATTCCATGTAATTATACTATTGGATGCATTGAATCCATTGCGAAATTGAATTCTAGGATTAACCTAATGATACAAGAAAGATTAAAAGTCACCTAAGTTTTTTAGACAATAAATAAAATCGTATTGTCAAGGTATCATATTTGTAATTCCTAAAAAATCCTGTAATTTTTTTTTTTTTTTTTTTTTTTTTGCAAAATTTGAATTTTATTGAATTATATTACTTGATCTATTCGATTCATTGTAAAATTGAATTCTGCAATTAATTCAATTATGGAAATTTAAAAATAACTCTAGTTTCTTAAGTAACAAACAATATTATGAAAGCTGTTTGTGATCTTTAAAAAACCCATTATTTTTCTAAAAATCAGAAGGGCTATCATACGGTATAATTTTTTCACAACCTTAAAAAACTAAATAATGAAAATTTTTAAATAGAAGAAATGATGAAGGAAAGTGTCTAAAAGTGTGAAATTATCCTGGTAAAGATATTGATATTATGTCAGATTTTATGGAAATATTCGTTCAATGTTATACCACTATTTCTGAAACATTAAATCACAATTAATAAATTTAATACGAAATAAATTATTTCATATTTCTTAAATTAAAGGTAAAAGTGGTACTTTCGCTGATTTTGGATAGTTTGGTAAGAAATAGCAACTAAAGAAAAGAACGGTCTCACGTGATTGTCTAATATTTCAGGGAGCCTTTATTTCCTATTCTTTAAAGCTCTACTGTTGGCAAAAATTTTACTTTTTTTTCCTTTTTGAGACCAAAACACATCTATTTTAATTAAGAATACTTACTATTTAGTTATTATTAAATAAAATTAATCATCCAAAATTATGCTCATATTGGATTGCTACTACGGTTATTCCGAAAATCTACTATGGATACATTATCCGCCCAAATACGCACAACATTAACATTTCTGGTACTTTTTTACTGTATTTTTTATGCTAAAAGCTACTGAAAGTAGACTCCCTTTCGAAAATATAAAGCTAAACAAATATTAACTTAATTATATTTTCTAGCAAGTGATGAAAATACTCTTCCTGGAATATTCTCTAGATGCCTAATATCTAGTCTCATGAATGCAGCTCTTTTTTTTAATGAAAAGATAACTCCGTACAAGGATCCCTTCCACGTATGCTAGTGGAGTGCATAATCAGAAAACAAAATGTGCGATAAAAAAGCTGAGAAAGATGAAGCAAAAGGGATTTGGAAATGAGCTTCATATTTGTGTACCATTGAAGTGGATATCAGTTTAATAAAATTGATTAAAATTCTCATTAGAGTAAGAAAATTTCATCTGGAGCTAATTTCTATTCACAGAAATGTGACAGGAAGTAACAATGCTCAAAATTAAATTATTACCTGTCTAACTATATATGCTTTACGATGCATGAAATGTTATTTGGAAATAAAGTATCATGCATGAACGAACACAGTTCTTTGAATACGTGATAAATTGATTATTCACTTTCAGGATATGAGAGTGTGAAGTTTGCATTAAAAAATAAATAAATAAATAAACATCATAACAAGTTATTTTCTCAAAAACAGGAAACGAAAGAACACTATCATACTGAAAATTCATAAACATTCAAATACTCAAATTCTACATTTTTTTCATTACTTTTACAATTTACCACTGAGTTTTAACGAAACAATTGTAAACATCATTAGAATTTGTTACCAAAATAGATCTTAAAGGAAACCGTGCATTTTATATAAAGTAACCAATCGGAAAAAAAGTTATCCCAACAAGATATTTTTTTATGAAAAAATGTTTCATGTGATATTAAAGCAATAGGCTTATATTTTAAGTTTGGAAACGCATTTAAACTTTTTCTTACATGTATTAAAATAGACGTCATATGGAAAAAAAAATCTGGATGATGACATATGCTAGCTTTCTATAGAAATAACTAGTTTAGATTTCAATGCTGATTTAATAATCCAGACTATAGCTATTTATCGAATTAAAATAAATAAATACTTCTCAGGAAGTTATTATTAAGTAAAGAAATATTTTACATTAGATCAACAGCGATTTGTTTACATCTTATGCAGCGGAACCGATATAAATTCTTTTTAAAATACGAAAATACGAAATATAAAAAAATAGGGACAATAACATAGGTTAGTTAGTTACTAATTATTTTTGTTTTCAGTGCTGGATTAAAAATTATTATTATAACTCTCATTTCCGGCTTGTACCATTGACCTTTAAATGTTAGTTTTGTTTGCGATTAATGTAGCTTTAAGATGATTTGTTCTGTTACAATCTTTTAATTATAATTCAATTTCAGAGACTTTCACGACTTTCACAACGACATTGCTATAAAAGACAACATTATATAAGTGTAAATATGGTTACTTGCTTGAATGGGGTATTTTTTCAAAAATTAAGGTGTTAAATTTGGAGCGAAATAAATCTGCCACTTATAAATGCATTCAAGGTATAACGTGTTGGATGTTGGATGAAGAATGCAAATTATAGGGATGCCATTCGGAAAATAACAAAAAGAGAAAATTACGGTTAATATAAAATTTAACGACATTTGCACAACATTTATGCGTAACTTTTTTAAACTATATATTTTCTAATTAACAAAATAAAGAATTAAATTTATAACAAGCTATTTTTAAAATCTTAAAAGAAAAGAAAGAAAAAACTCTTTTTCTATATAAAAAATAAATAAATAAATAAATAAATAAATATTTCTAATTGCATAGCTGTCCAACAGTTTGACATATGCTGTTAGGTCATTGTGCTCGAAAACTTATACTAGTAAATAAAAATGATCTTTCTTTAGTTCACAGTATTTTACATCAATTATCGTAACCCAGCAAAAGATTCGATTTGTATTCCGTGAGCGAATAGCTCGCAGGTTCTTTTTTTTTTCGCGATCATATGGCGAAAATCACAATTTTATTTCACGATCGTTTGACGAAAATTTTTGTTTTATTTAGCGATCGTTTGACGAAAATCTCTGTTGTATTTCGCGATCGTTGCTGTATTTTGCAGTCATTTAGCGGAAATCACTATTGTATTTTGAGATCGTTTGGAGAAAATTACTGTTGTACTTCGAGATCCTTTGACGAAAATTGCTATTTCATTTTGTGAACGTTCGACGAAAGTCATTGTTATCATTGCATTCCTTTGCGATCGCTTAGCGATAATCACAGATTCTTAAAAAAAAAAAAAAAAAAAAAAAAAAAAAAAAAAAAAAAAAAAATCGCCATTTGGTGGAAAAGTCGCATCCCTGAAATTGACTTTGGAGAAAAGTTAATATTTAATGCTTTATTCTATAAGTTTGTATAAACATGTTTAGACATGCACTGAAATTAATAAAAAATGTCGACATTCTTTAAAAATTAAGTATTATAAAAATTTAAATCAATTTATAAAATAAGCATTTGTACGTTATATTAAAAAAATTTTAAATTTTCTTTGTTTATTTTACACATGAAATTATAGCTTGTTTCAATAAACTGCGGAATCTTTCATGCAAGCTTTCGCTTTTAATTTCCTCAATTAGAATTATTTTAGATTTTATACCGTAAGGAAGCTTCAGAGATTTTAAATTGTACATAATTTAAAAGACGGAAAAGAGTTATCGAGTACGAATATAAACATTTTTATGCATAAGCATTTAAGAATTTCTCAATGTAAATTCTTTCTGGAAAGGCGAGGTAACAATAAGCACTACATCATGTTTATCTTGCCTATTTATAATAATTTTCCACAAATGTAAAAAATACACTAAACTTTATGAATAAAAATCTATTTTATTCTGTATACAGAATTTTATTTTTTTGAACAAATTTTTGTTTGTAAGTTACAAAGTTTTATTTATAAAAAATGCAAAATAAAATACATAAAATTTGCAGGTTTAGCCAATCTCCAATGTACATCAATTTCAATGAATTTATTTTTAGATAATAAGAGGTCGATAAAAAGAAAGAGAAAATAGACTGACATTAAAGTATAAAAGAGTTTACAATGTTTAATTCTTAATCTGTCATTTAACGATACTATCACACTACGAATTGCGCTCTAACATAACACGAAAGAAAACAATCCAAAGAGACACGATCCGCGTAAACAACTTAAATATGAAGCAATAAAACCTTCATGAAAGTTTCATCTTTATACAGGATGTTATAACAAAAAAACGGAGGAAGAGAAGGTTGCAAGTGTCAAACTTTTGCATTTTGAATACAGATTTAAATTCTTCTTGCATGTCGTCTGACGAAGTAAATACTCATGCAGGAAATAAATTCTAACATATTTTAATGTCTAGAATTGTTCAACATGTAAATGAAATATGGTATTCCGTTTGAGATATTAGATAAGTAATTAAAACTGAACAATTTGATCTATTTTGTAGCAGGATTCTATTCGAAGAGATATCATTTCATACATGGAAATAGAATACGGGGTCGCAAACCACTTATCTAGTCGCAAATACAGGGTGTTTCATCCTAACTGAAGTTGTGTTGATGGTTATAATTTTGAGAAAAATAAAAATATTTCAATGAAATTTCAAAGATTCGTACCTTGTTTCATGTGAAATGTTATAACATCTCGAGAAACAGGGTACTCAAATAATCGGTGATACTATATTCCAAAATGTGAAGCGTCAACTTCATACTGCTGATGCGTATAACGGAAATTTGTACCACATTCTTTTATACTATCACATTACAACAAAGTTGCGAATGTGTGTTAAAAGTCTTATCATAAGATATTTCATTTTTCTGAAAGTTATTACTGTCACCGAAATTGAGTAAGGATGAAACATCCTGTATTTTTGATTAAATGATTCGTTTACGACTCCATGTTCTATGGTCGTTTTTTATCCTCTTGATGCCAACTATTACCTGAATTTGTCGATCGAATTTTGGAACACCGTGTATATATGTACAATATCTGTGTATATTTCAGGGTCCGTACGCTTCAAGAACTTTCAAGCACCTTTACAAGAAATTTTGTAAAAATGTATTTGTATTATTTAATGAAAATAAATTCTACCTTTAGATATAGCAACCATTACATTATGAAATTTTTGGTGGTGAAACACCCGAAGCCTCATAAGTCTATTGCTGCATACAAACCCTCATATTTTAACATATGATTTTTATCCCCTCCCCCATCTTTTATGTATCATGCATTAGTATTGTTTTATAACTGCCATATCTATATGAATATATAATGCGCTCATTGAAATTATAAATCTTGTTGTGTTAACACATCAATAAAAGTTTTAGATCTAACTAGAAAAATTTATCTCAAGAAAATCACGAAATAAGGTTACATGGGACAACTGGGTGATGATTTTACAATGTGACCTCTGGAGATTTTGGTAATTTAGCTTCCAAAAGCTAAAGTTTAATTTAACAAATGTCCGAATCTTTGTAAAGGTGTTCAGTTAGGTCTACTCTTGATGACAAATATTGTCAAAATTACATTTTAGTGTCTAAAAAAAATACATATATATATACATATATATATAATCTCACTTTTTTTCATGGGTCCTGTAACACTATTTTTATGGGGCAACTGGACCAGGCGGGTCTATGTTCCACATACATTTGTTTACTTTTAATATAGGGTATCAAGTCCTGTTTAAAAAAGTGTAAATAACTTTTAAAGATTTAAACCAGGTAATGATCATTTAAATTATATATCAACTAAAGAGCGTTGTAAGGGAAACCTTTGCTATCGAGGTGTCTAAAAAAAAGTACCAAACGTAAAATTATTAGATTTATTTATACAAAAAACATAATAATTAAGTAAGTACATATGTACCTTAGTATAAGTATTGAGTATAAAAGTTACATGGGCATTTTAGGAAAAAGATAAATAAGATATATGAACAAATGGGTGCATAAGTACTTAAGTGTCTCATTATCCTTCTTATTTTCCTCAATGAATGTTCGATCTAAGTTGAATAAATTTATGACATATGATGCTTTTATATCAAACAGAACTATTTCGATAATTTTCTAAAAATGTCACTTTGTCTTGTGTACCCTCCCCCCTTCATCTGTATCATAAAATTTCGACATTACCATATCTCACTTAAAAAATTAGGTTTAATACCCACTGACATACTGATTTAAAATTTTTATTACTTATATTAACTACATTACTTATATTAACTGTATATTATCATTGAGTCATATTACATATTAAGTACTAAAATGGTATTTAATAATATTCTGCAGATCAAAAAGATTTAAAAGTAATCAAATACTAGATTCTTTTAGTTAATATTCAGTTTTCAGAAAACAGATACATAATTTGAACTCTGAACTACAATTCTTAAGTGAAAAAGGTAAAACCTCTTGTACAGTAATTAGCTTACGAATTTTCTCTTTTCGTACCGAACTTTTTCTAGAAATAAAAAATAAGTTCTAAGATGTCAATAATCGCTTGAACTAAGTCTTGGGCATATTTCGTTTCTTGAGCTTGCTATAAAGTATAGCTCAGGAATGTGAAAATGCAAAGCCCATACTATTGGTTTCCGGTTTGCTCTAGTGCCAAGATATATGAACAGCGCCTACCAGGCAGAAATAAATCATTACTCTCATTATTGTTTTTCCTTCCACTCTTTTACGGCGCTTTATTTAACGCTGAAGGAATCGATAAAATATTATTTCCGAGCCGATGATGATAAATGGCCGTTTCACTAAAGACTACCAGCGTACACGTGGTGCCATCTTGTACGTCCAGCAACAATCGTGCTTTATGTAGTAAAAATTATAAATCAAAATCTTAAAATTGCGCCAATGAATAGAAAAAAAAATGTTTTGATCAATGAAAGAGTTGCAGATTTATGCACATACAAAATGTAAAAAATGTGAAATTGTCAAATTTTATTTAGTGACTTTCTTTCACGGTTTCGAAACGAAAAGAATGGTGGCAAATTTAAATATTCATATTTTAATCATTCAAGGATAATAAATAACTGTACAATTTCGTTAAAATTTGGATTTACAAATGACTATATAGTCATAGAATTTAAATACGTAACTTCATCTTAAACATTTTAAATCAACTTTTTTTTGTATCATCAAGAGTTCACTTTATAAACATATAGAAATCGTTAAAATAGAGTGAAAAAAAAAATAAAAAAATAAACAGAGTGCTACGAAATAATGACTTATATTTTCAACTTAAACATACACAACATTCCCGGGATAAATTTATGTTTATAGTAAATTTTATAATTTTTTATGTTTATAGTAATTTATAGTTTATAATAAATTATAAGAAAATATTTGAAATAAATTTCACTGAAAAAAAAATATTAATAAATACATGAAATAAAAGAACAAGTATGATTAGTAAAACGGTAACATCATGAACGAGCATTTTATTTGCCAAAATAAAGTCTAAAAATTTTTAATCATGTAAAAACGTAGAAACTCTCTTTTTTTTCTTCAAATGATGTTATTAGGATGATTAGGAATCCGATGCAACAGATATGATTCTTACTGGTTATTATTTTTCATTCTTGAGTGAAATTAATTAAATTTGATTGTGATCATTAACTAAATACCATATTCTGGAAATTATCATTTAATTTCACTTAAAACTATATATACTTTTATTGTTTAAGAAATATCATGTAACAGTTAAATGCACAGCTGGCAATCTATTTTTTTAAAAGGGGTGGGACGAAAGAAACTATTTGAAGTTTTGAATGTTTCAAATGATACAAAATATTGCCAAATTTGAAGAAAAGAAATTTCATATTCTTGTTAATGCCATTACAAGATCAGGGTCTGTTTATTTCACCAAGATGAATGCATCACAACATAGTAAATTTTGGTCGTCGAAGTTATATATATAGGCTGATTCCATGAAAATTTGTCATGTCTGTCACATACAACCATCTTTGGCTACCAGTATTTTAGAACGGAAAAATGCGACTTATTTTATTAGAAAGGGTGAAGGAAACTTTTCGAAAATAACGGTGGCGAACAAGCATAGCGATTTTTAGCTGTATGACAGACACGACAAGTTTTCATGGAATTTACCTATAAATATATATTAACTGTTTAATTTATTAGAGCATGGAGAGCATTTCTCAAATATAACTTATAGGACCCAGTTCTGTAAGAAAATTTCAATTTCGTGACTTTAATAAATGTAACTATTTTGATGGAAATGATCTTCATAAGATGTAAAAGAACGTTTGAAAAAAAATTTCCTGCAATATAAAATTTCAACTCTAAACTAGCCACTTGGAAATTGCCTATTAGTCAACGATAAGAAATGACACCCTGTATATAACCTAAAAATATTTCATTATAGGTTATAGAGCATTAGCTATTACGTAAAATGAAACCAAAATAAAATGCATTTTTAGAACTGAAACTGAGGCCACTGATCTTCAGATTTAACAGTGAAATTATTTTACGTAATCATCTAAACTTCTAAATAGGATTCCATTATTTTGTACATTTCATATTAGAATTGTAAAATAATTATAACTTCTGCATTTTCACACTAAGCTCAAAATTGGAGTGGTCCACTTCTGGAGGAATAAAAATTTTACTATGTCCAATACTGAAGCTTGGAGAACGGTAATGTTTTATTTATTTATTTTTTAAACATATATTTTGAAACCTTGAATGTTTGTTTTGATACACGAAGGTTTGGATTAGGATAAAAAAAAGTATATCTTTTGGAATTTACTGACACTTCAATAATGATTAGAAAAAATGTCCTTCAGTGACCCACTACTGGTGTGTTTACCTTGCCTCAAAGAAGAATATAAATCGGCAGTTCAAAAAGACGATAGTGCTCAATTACAGTAAATATGATTGAATTTTCTTTTAAAAAATTCAGCATTGTTTTGTCTGTCAGTAATGTGTTTTACACTTGAAATAAAGGAAGAGAACTTCACGATTATTTTAATCCTATTGAGCATTTCACTTAAAAGGTATAATTTTAAAACTTAAAACTTTTGTAAAACGCCAGCAATATGCTGAAAGAGATAGAAACGTCACGTATTCCTTCTTTTCAGAAATAAATTAATTTCCTGCTGAAGTGCCATAAAAATTGTGGATAGATAATGTGATAGAGTAGCACAAGTTGGCAGTGGATTATCGGCGTTCTTTGTATCTCGATTGAATGCTATTGTATGTTTGGCATTTATCACAATTGCAATTCTTGTGCATAGATTTGCACCAATAAGTTCTGTTCTATAATTTAATATATTTTTAGTAGATCCCAACAAGGAAAAAGGATGTTATGTCGAAATAACCAATTTCTACATCTTTCTCTTAACATTTAATTCTTGAGTAAAGGTCTCTTTGTTAATTGGTCGCAAATTATTTGAAATATTTCCTTGTTAGTTTATTACGTCGTTAGAAGTTACTAGAAAATTAATTTTTAAAAGTTTGAATATTCCTGGACTTTAGTGACGAAGCATTTACAGATTAGAGTTCATGGCTCAAATGTTGCTGTTTTAAGTATTTAAAGTGAATTATAATAATTTTAAAATTGTATGGGCTGTGAGGCAATTGATTGAGGTAATGCAAAATTAATTCCCGAGTATTCGTTTTTCAGTTTTTCTAAGTTAAGGTTATAACAATGGGAATAGTGTACATACCAAAAAAGTTTTAATAAGTGTAAAGGGTTTTTTTTCAATAGTTCTTAATGAGATATTAAAAGCAGATTTTCTAGTAAAATCCATATCAGAAACGAAAAAAAAATAAAGAAATTTCAAGATAAATAAAGCTGTTTAAAATAACACTAATAATAATTTAACATAAAAAATTTTGGCTCTTACCAAAAACTTTTAAAAATTATAAATGCTTGCTTAAAACAACAGGCATTGCAAATTACTTTACCGTATCTTTCATTTAAGTTTTAAAGAATATTTGTATATTTAATAACTTATGTAACTATTTTATAATTATAATCATAATTTAATTAATCATAACTTATGTAATTATTTTATAATTATAATCATAATTTAATTAGTCATAACTTATGTAATTATTTTATAACTAAAATTTTATTATAAATATTGATACTTATTTCTCTTTTTAAAAGTATACATCCCGGAAAACATTTTCTAAAAATTTAGTTTATGTTATTGTCATTTTCTTCTTCATTGTAAGACTGACAACGCAAATCTTATCTTTGTCTGTTCCGAAAACAAGACTTTTAGAATACGGTACATGAGTTAATAAAAAGACTGCATAAGTTTTATATGAAAAGAAGAACTGTGGTGTACTTGAATCTATTGAAGCCTATACAGATTGATTTTGTTTGAAGAAAGAACATCGCCATTTAGAGATTTCCTAAGAAAAAATGCCCTACATGGGAGTATTCTGCATGGATCTGCCCTATTTTAACTACCTGCAATGAAAACCATGGAAAATTTCCATTGAGTTCGATCAACTCAAAACAGGTGTTTATACTAGACGGATTTAAACGATTGCAGTATCTTCACGATGTGCTACAGGCAAGAAAAAAGCTAGGGAAGATTGATTTTTTTTTCTTTCTTCAAATGTGATGAGAATTTTTGTGGGAATAAATCATTTTTCAGCGGTTTAACTGCACCATGAACACGTGTCTGTACATTTCTTATTAATTACTCAAGAGAAACTAATAACTATAACTTATTATTTCTTTAAAAATCTATAAATTCATCTTTACGAAAGTGGAAAAAAAGATATTTTGAAATTTTCGAGCAGTTATCTTATAAATTTATTATATTAAAGATTCTAGAACATAGTTATATATATTATGTATTATTAAAATTAACAAATTAAGAACCAAATAAGGACTATAAAATAATTACAAAAGGTTTGCAATAGATATATATATGTATATATATACATACACAGTTCATATGCGAACATATGCGAAGTGTGCAAAGCACACACGCTACTTTGGCTGACGGGCATTTGTCAAAATATTTATAAAAATAGGTAATCTCTGATAAATATTCAAACTGTTTAAAAATCATTTTAAAATTAATATTTAATAACTAATATTTAGAATCATGTTGAAATTCGGAAAAGAAAATGAATTAACAGAATTTGATCACCTAAGGGTGGACAGTGATTTTACCTTGACCTTGTTCTGTGGAGCATTTATACAAACTTATATAATTCATATTAATAAAACATGCTACAATTTTAACACGGCTTTAATGGATTTTTGAAACAAGCTGAAAATAAATGAGTAAGTAAAAATACATATTGTAGTATATGCAGAAATGATGGAAAATTTTCCATTCTCATACGCAAGAGAAATTTTCCTCTTTATTATCTTCAAATAAAAAACCACCATAGAGTTCTTTAAACACACTATAGAAGTTTCCCTCGCAGAGTCTGCGTATACAGAATATCACAGAAAGATTGAAATGCGCTTTAATTTTTTTTACTTGATTCGTAAACAATGCAAACTGGAAAGTTATTTAAAGGAAACGGACGGACGATATTTTTAGTAGCAGAAAGCCTCAAAATTTCATACTTTTTAGAGTATCATGATTTGACCAATTTTGGTTGCAAAATAGTGAAATTAATATTATTGTATTTTCCGAGCATGGAAAAAATATTTCTAAATGTAACTTACAGCACCCAAGAACCACAAAATAATTTGCAAAGTGTAATTTTCTAGAAATTAATGGTTGGGCCTTTTTCATAAACTTAATCTTAATTATTACCTTATTTGCAACACTTTTGCAACTTACATTGCCAAAGTAACTCCGAGAAATCGAATACTAAAGAGCTTCCCAATCTTTTAGAACTCGTTGTTTATAAAAAAAGTTTTTCTTTTGATTTTGAGTACACGAAGACGGAAGCAAATATTTTCATTTATTGCAGTCTTTTTGCACCAATTGGAAATAATTACTATTTCCTAATTTAGTCCGATGAAGAGAACGTTTATCAATATGACGCTATCTTAAAAATAGTGATCTCCATGCATTTTATTTACTCTTGCCGACTTAATGAACATCAATTAATGTATTCACTCATTTATCTATCAATTAAAATTAAATAAATAAACATTTTGTATCCTAAAATCTCCTCGCATTCCCTTCCTTTATTGTTTTACGAAAACTCAAATATTTATTAACAATAAATTTTAACATTTGGGTTTCAATAACATTTAATTGTTGGTTAATTAATTTAAGATAATTTAATCGTCGTTTCAAGTATCCAATGCCATACCAGTATTAGCACTTCTTTTCGGTCAATATTTCGAGTTAATAGTCATATTCGATCAATATCTCGTGTCTTTGTTCAGAATTTATGAGGAAAATAAAAGCACTATCAACCCACTGCACAGTACCAAAATAATATTGCAAAATTTAGTACAACGATACGATTTCGGTAAAAAAGAGCTATTAGTTTTAATCTGATATAGTAAAAAGATCTGTATCACTATGTAAGACAAAGGACGTGATGTGATGCATGGAGAATACCTGGAACAGGGCAGCATAAATATACATAAACATATTTTTCTCGAGGTAGATAAACTAACAGAAATTAACAAGAAAAAATACATTAATTTTAACACCAGACGTATGCCGAGATTTAGAAAGACCAAAGGTAACATACAAAGGGTAGGCTAACCAAAAAGAAGTTAACAACCACTTAGCAAACTTTTAGGAAAAATGATTCCTAATGAATAAATTAATAAAAGAAAATTGCAATCTGTATTTCTTACAATAGATCCCTTTATTTGAAATGCGCTTTTTCATCGTAGCTTTTGTAAGAAATACAGATTGATTTTTTTATATATATTTCTACCCCCTATGTATAAATACAGTCCGTAATAGTGAATTTTACCATGGGCGACGAACGAACAAATAAAATAAACTTTCAATTTAATTCAAACTTTCCAAGAACATTTTGAAATTTCGTATCTATTTTCCTAAATAAATACATTTTATCCAGAAAAAATAATATCAGATATTAAAATACACTAGTGCAAAATAATGCAGTTTTCAAAAATAAAAATTATGAATACGCAAGGTTAAAAAAAATATTTAACTCATAACTTATTAATTATTTATTTATTGTTTACTTTTCCATTTGTTTCTACTATTAAAATTAATGTAATGCCAAACTGAGATTAATGATATTGCTTCTTTTTCTTAATTTTAATTATTACGTTGCTAATTAAACGTTGTTTTTTGATAAAATGAATAACGTCCGATGGTTCAGCCTACCACCTTCCATATTTCATTGAAAAATGATAGTTTGAGGAACGCTTTGATTTTAACAATATTGTGTTATATTTTATGCTTTAATAAATAACAAGGATACAAGCCTTACACTAGGTGAGACAATACTGCATATCGAACGTTCGACATGTTTTTTAGAAAATAATTTTATTGACTTAGGTTTCTAAAGCTTACCTTTTTTTGTCAGCTATGATCTTTGAGGAAGATCATTTTACTATTTATTTTGAATAATATTTGAAGAAATATTAAGCTAAATATCTTTTAATGGAAAAACTTGAATTCAAGGAATAACTATCAGTATGAAGGAAGTTCTAAAAAAGTCGTTATGATCACCAAAAAGAGCGCTAAGCGACAAACTTTGAGAAATTCCAGCGGACACCGATTTAAAAATTAGACATTTCCGAAGAGCAATCTGCTTTATCGGTTTCTAAAAAGGTTGGTTACCAGCAAACAGCCTGTGGGAATACTGTGTGTGAGGGATAACTTTATTTTGATATTTTTTCTTGAAACGAGCGCTGTGAAAAAGTTTTCAGAGATTTTTGAAAAGAAAATGGAAGCCTTATCTTGTGAGCAAAAAGTTTCAGAGAAACCACCCTCACTCTTGTAATTTACAGCTAGAACTCCGGAAGAGCGTCATTTCAGGGGCCCAAAGTTGGGTCAGAAATGGCGGGTTCACTCTAATATCTGAGGAAAAGAAAAAAAAAATGAAGCACTTTCAAGAATCAAAGATGGTTCTTTAAGCTCAAATGGGGATTTAGACAAGAAATGTTCCCGTATGTTATCGTATTCTAAACTTCCTTTTGCAGTTGTAGGAATTGGGAAACAAAATGGTAATGCATAGTGTCAAAGGTCTCAAAGAAAAGAATTCTGGATTAACTCGAGATATTGATTGAAAAGGGGTATTAAATTGGTATGACAATGGATTCTTCAAATGACGCTTAATTTATATTAAAATTACTTACCAAAAATTTAATGTTATTGAATACCAAATTGTTTATTGTTATCAAATACCACCCGCTGTTTATTTGTTTGAATACCAAATTTTATTGTTAATAAATATCAGGATTTTCACAAAACGTAAAGGAAGGGAATAGGGGGAGATTTTCAAGATACAAAAAGTTTATTTAATTTTAATTGATAAATAAGTGAATGAATATATTAATGCGTAATTTAACTTTTAAATTTTTGAGTATGATTATATCTTATTAGAAATATTAGCTTTATTTAAAGACTTAAGTTTGCTATTACATAAGGCGAATATTGCTATTTTGAAACAAGAGAAATAAAAAAAACCCCGAAGATTTGGCAGTTATATCTACATGAATATTTATTATAAAATTTTATTAATGCTTCAAAAAATAATTGCTCAAGTGTTACTAAAATCCACTTAAATATCCCAGAAATTGTTATGAAAATCTTTCTAATCAAAATGTACGCAAATAATTGCAAATTAAATTGTAAATTAACGCTTGAAAAGTGCAATAAACTTTGTGCAAGTCCGCTGTTTTAAAAAAGTCCGAAATGAACTAAGACAATGAATTTATAAAATGAATACAAAGGAGAAAGTTTAGATGAACATACGTATTAACACAAACACATTAAAACATTTATGTTTTATGCATATTATTTATGTTTAAAATAATTAATAAATAATAAATAATTTAATGTATAATTTATATTTTATATGTATTATTTACATTTTTTTATATTGTCAGATTATTTACTTTCACTGTATTTTAAGCGTAAAAAATAAAAATCTGTATTAATTGATTACTTTGTACATAAAAACGTGATGAAAATTTGATCATCACATAATAGTTGTTATTTGAATAATGCTATTCACTATATAGCCATTAATGACCGGACACTTTCAATTTTAGGCATTTTGTCGAATATTTAAAAATATATTTGTCGGATTTATCTGGAACTTCAGGATTATAAAGATTATGTTATCTCATATGCTTCAATGTCCATTTGAAAAGGAGGACCATTAGGGGGCTGACAAAAAATATGACTTTAAAAATATTTAGGATCACCCTGTATATTTAAATCTACTAAATGATCTATCTCTATTGAATACAAATATATGGATACCGTAAAATATGTCCACTAACTTCTGTAAAAATATCACCAATATTCATGAAAATATGTTTTTATTTATTTTTTTTCCGAAACATTCAAATAATTCTGACATGTTTTTAGTTTATATCATGCTGACTTTTCAACCAAATTTAATGCCAGTTTTAGAAAAATTGACAAAATGTAGTGAAAACATTATGGTGCAATTGGAATATAAATATATTAAATATTTTATGAAATACGAGTAGTTGTATGAAATAATTTTTATCTGCGCATGCGCGAACAATAACACTGATTTTTTTTTGCATAATTTAATAGCCAACTCTATGGAGCAACTCATAAAAAAATCCAGTCAAATATCGTGAAAATTCAGAAAGATACCGGCGATATGAATAAGTCGATTTTTAGTTTTCTCTAAAAGCAGTTGAATGTTAAAGAATTTTCCACTTTGCAAGTAATCCATTTTTGAAATTTGTGTAAATATAATGCTTTAATTTATTTGAATAGAAAATTGATTAAAGCTAATTGTGTATACTGAACTGATATGTTACTAGAATACTGACTTTAAATAGTTGAACACAAATATATTATTGAATGCTTTAACCACGTTAAGATAATATTTTAAAGCAACTAAGTTATCTATACATCATATAAGTCATTAAAAAAGTCATTTCTAAAAGAGAAAGTAAGTAGATGTTAAATAGATTATCTAGAAAAAAAGTATTTTGTGAAGCAATTTTAATCTAAGAAGTATCATTTACAGCGAGAATTTAAAAGCAGATAAAAGGCAAAAAGTAATGCTTTAAATCACGATTATTAAAAAATTGTGATCGGTTTCTAAACTTTTTAAAATGATTTTTCACATGTATGTTTTAAATTGTGTCACTGATTTTTCATCAAAGTACCTGAACTCCGACTCTTCTAAAAAAGATAGCTAAAAGTTGGAAGCATCTGCGATAGAGAAACCAGAATAATCTCACATTTCTCGTCGGTACACAAGAAAAATGGTTAGATGTAATCCTTCCTTCCCACTTTTCAAGACGCTATTGCACTTGGTTATTATTTTGATGCCACGAAGCAAGTGTGAAACGAATCTGAAGAAATAAAAAGTTTCAGATGAACCTCTTCTGGGGACTATCAAGGTCATAGTCCTACTTTGACAGAGGTCATAATCCCGGGTCACGAGTCATCAGGGCCCCGCTGGCAGTCTTCCATATGCTAGTAATTAATACGCACTCTACTAAGCTAGGATTTCAAGCGCACAACTTAATGTTCGGACTACTAGGTAGAAGGAAAACAGAAAAGCAAGGTTTACAGTTATAAAAGTTGAGCAATCGAAACAAATCTTTTAATATACAGAAGATGCCATCCATTCGAACCTCTGGTCAATAGAATCAATCGCCTATAAAATTCAGAAAAAATCGGGAACTGTAATATAGGGTTCCTATAGGTCAGGAAATTTCTTAGACCTTGGGTCAGTAATTTATCAGCGTTTACTTGAAACGAAAAACTTCCAATTTGCAATCGCGTGATTACATTAGTCGAGCTTTTCTATAAGAAAATGCTAGTATTTCCCTAAAATTGTAGGAATCCTGTAATATTATTTTTAACGGCTTTCCTTACCTTCCACTTACTTGAATCATAAACTCTTTTAAAAATTCAATTTAGATTGGCGGTATCTACTTGAATGTAAGAAAAAAGAGGCAAAGAAATCGTGACTTTTTAATTGGAGAATACAATTAAGCAATTATAAATAAGAAATGCACATATTTCTTGTGATGGCATCAAATTAGTATAATTATTAATACTGATGTATGTTTTAAACAAAACAAATACTAATCCTACCATAATATGGAAACATAACTTTCCGTATTTACATCCCGTACATTACTTTCCGTATTTGTAATATATATATCAGGGTTCGTACGCTTCAAGAATCTTGTACCAGAATGTTTGCAAAGTAATAATTGCCTTATTTAATGGGAAAAAATCTATTTTTAGTTATAGCAGTCAGTACTTTACGAATTTTCTGGTGCAAAACGTCCTAAAATCCAAGGAATCCTCTGATGCGTACGAACCCTGATATATATATATGGCAGCACTAAAGTTATTTTTCTGCTAAAAGTTGTAGTAATATACTCTAGTTAAATAATTAATATACTAATATTATTAATTGATTAAAAATAAAATTATAATACTTCTAATAGTAGCATTTATATTATTTTTTTCTAAATATATTATGAATTATATATGATAATATATGTTCTACTAATTTTTATAATTATTGTTACTGCTTTATTTTATTATCTATGTGATTTTATACTATGACCATAACCTTGACTGTTAGTAAGTCACATGTAGTTTTATATGATTGCAATACAATCTTGCTAGGATTTGGGTAATGGTAAATATTTTAGTATATATATCCCTTTTACTTTTTAAAAGAATTATATTATTGTTATTTTGTCTTAATGATTTTATTTTCTTCAATGAGTATCTTTCTACTAATTTGTCATGTGAATAGCTTCCGGCCAGTCGGGTGTATTTTGAGACGAATTCTTAGCTTTTAGTACGTCTCATAACAGAAACTGGTTGGTTGTTTTTGCTTTTTTGTTGAACTATACACCCCTGATGACGTAGTTTAATAAAAAAGCCTTCTACTGTATTATTATCTATTTATCTTACATTATTTTGATAATTAGCCTTCTATTTCATTTCAAACTTCAACTGTTTTCAATAAGTTGATTGGAAAATATTGGTTTCATTGGTTATTGTATGGTAATATATGAATTACTCTGGCTATATACTGTCTATTTACCCATATATTTCTTTGTAATTTGGTAATCTGCCTTCTATTTCTCTTCAAACTTCAACTGTTTTTAATAATATGATTGTAAAAAGACTGGTTTCATTATTCTATTTAATGGTATTGTCTGAATAACATTGGATGTATTTATAAAGGTATTTATATATAAATGTATGTATTTACAATGTTTTTTATCATTTAATTTATTTTCACAATAAAAAGTTTGAAGACCTTACTTTTTACTACTGTCAGTAAATAATTATCGTCCAATTTTTTATATGTTATGTTACAGTTTCCATTAAATTAACATATACGCTGCAAAGGTTCATTTTCACTGAACATTCTGTGAGCATAAGAAAGGTATTTTAATGTTGAATAAGTGAAAACTAAAGTACAAATTTAGTAAAGAAAAAAATATTCGTATTTAACAGATACATTTTTAGAATTAATCTCAAAATAAATAACTTAAGGGAATGAAAGAACATTTATTTATAAAAATATTCTATTAAATTCAAAGTTTTGTCCATATGAAGAAATTGGACAGGAATTTCAGTCTTCCAGAATAAAAAAAAATATATAAATTTGCATTATATAGAAGCAATAAAATTCTAAATGCGCAATCTAAAATTCTACTTTCAGTGATGAGAAGTGAATAAAATTAAAGTGAATACCATGTAATAGCTCGATATATTAATAGCGAGATGGACGGGAAAATTTTGTTTCCATTCTTTAAGCTTTGAAACTCACGGTGATTTATTTAAGCTTTGAAATCCTCCTACCTTCATAGACAATGATGCTCAAACAAGTAACATTTAAAATCCCAGAAATAAAGTTATCGTTTCAGAGAAGTTTCCTTCATGCCGGTATATCCCAATGCTAAGTGGTAGATACAAAACGCTAAAGAAGTTATCTCGAGTTAATTAAATTCCACGCTATTTACGATGAGAGCAAGTGAGAATTAGTTTAAAATTTCACTGCAGATCTTTGGTTATTTATACTTATTTTGAAAAGGCACCATTGCTACACTAACGAGTTCTTTTGGTTGGGGGCTCAGGAAGCGGGGGCATTGCAGGCGAAGGGATAAAAATCCCGCTTTCTGCTGGGAGAGGGGAAAAAAACGAACTGTTAATGAAATCATTAATGCTCCGGAAGAAAGGATAAGATAGGATGGGGGGAGAGATACAGAAAAAGCCGGCGACCACATTTCGAAAGTTCTCTGCTGGACCCTTTCCTAATGAGAAAGAGAGCCCTGATGAGCGGCGTCGACACTAGTGACATTAAACTATAATTAGTCTGATTGACAGACCAGCAGGGTGGATCTTCTATTTTAGCTACGGTGAGAATGCGCCTAATTCGGCAGGCACAGAAAAGCAGCGCCAAATCTTAATAGCTCCATTCGAAACCTAATCACTTCAATGCCTTCGTCAATAGAAGAGCTGTGGCTGCGTACGCCTTTCAAACTCAACATTCCCCCTTCCCTCCACCCACGCATTGGGTTCTATCTATTTTTTAGAGCTTTTTCTCTTTCTTTTAAAGCGCCCCTCCTTCTCTTTCCCTTTTATTGCGCTTGAATCTCTGTTAATAATGGGAAGTGTCTCTTCATTATATAGTAACCACATCCAGAAAGAAACCTTCTTTTCTTCAGGACACCAACGATAAATAAGCGCAAATTGCACCATTCTTTTTATTGCATCTCAATTTCTTCCTTCACTTCTTAGATTAGAACAGATCAAGCCAAGACAAATACGGACAGAGCGAGAGGGGGGAGAATCGGAAAAAATGGTTTAACGTGGAGGGGTTTTAAAAAATAAGGCAACACGACGGGCAGGTGGCTGGAAAAGAAACGCCCCATTGTAAATGCTAAGCAAACTGTATCGGAACACACTATTTCAGGTGAAAACGGGTGATTGGTAGATTTGCGCAATTTGAAAACAGCTTAGAAAAGAAGGTAATAGGAGCAAAGAAAAACACGCTACACATGAGACACTGACTAGAGAAAAAATAGAAAAAACTAAATAAGCAAATTGAGAACAATCCGATTTGATTAGCAACATCCTTTGTATCCATACTTCTTGTTGTTGTTCTTTTCACTAGTACCTTTCGCTTAGGGAAATCGGCATATTAACTTCGACGCTAAACAACTGATCACTCATCGGAAGAGATAGTTTATTATGCATAGCTGCTTATCCCTGGGATGTTCGATACAAGTTCGATTAAATTAGGGAAATAGGAAAAAACTTAACTAAATTGTTTAAAACAGCGAAACCTCTATGATTTGAAAAAGAAGCTAATTCACAATTTTAAGTAGAAATTCCATTTTAAGTGTTAGTAACTTCCGCTACTCTGCAATTGAATCTGCTTGATTAGTTTCTTAAGGTCTCATTGAAGAGTTTGGCGTTCCACATAGAATGAGAAATTGGTTTCAATGATGACAATATTTTCTTTGATGTTATTTTTTGTTATCGAACCCCTATGATGTTAAAAATTAAGATTTTAACACGCTCACTTCATCTTAACAATATAGCAACATCATCATATAAAAAAGAGCGTACATAATTTTACTTATGATCGTTAAACTCTGTGCTTATAACATTAGGAATTCAGACAGAAAATAAATACTGTCAGTCCTAACAATAATAAAGTCGTTATCATAATTATTGTTACAAGATAGTTTTTTATTTTCAAAGTTTCATTAAAACTATTACAAATATATTACACAAATACATTTAGAACAACAGTATATAGACAAAAATCGTCAAAAGCTTCCAATTTTATTCATTTTCTCAAATATCTATGAAAAATCGTGGCAAATTCTTCTTGAACCTTCCGGAGAAAAAAGAACATATAACTTTGTGTTTTTCATTGAGAATTGATTCACGAGGACAATTAGAGGGATACTCCTAAATTGAAGAAAACAAAGTCATATTTACAATAACCCTGTAAAATAAAATGTTAGAAATTCTCTGTTGTTTGGCACATGTCTATGATGTTTATCTACCATTCTTATGCTCATTTGTGTGTAAATAAAACGTATGTTCATGGTTACAATAACAAATACATTTAAAGGCTTCCTTATTTTTTTCTGACATGCATGATTTTCAATCATTTCTCCTTGGAGAAGCATCAGAACAATTTAAAAAATAAAATGAAATGATATAAAGACAAAGGAATTATAAAAAAAAGCAATCAAATTCGTACAAAAGCTACACGTTATATATATGCACTGTGTTGATGGAAGTCGGTTAATAAATATAAAGAATATTTTTGCAAATCCTTTATTATCTGACTAATTTTAGAAATCAAATGAAATTCAATTTACTACATCGACTATAAATTTCTGAATTTTCACGGGATTTGGAGGGCCTTCTTGAATATGTTGCCCTATATAGTTGAATACTAAATTATTTTTAATAATAAAAATATTTAATGTAGCCATATTCTATTTGAAGTGTCTTATTCCTAATGTACTTTGTCATTTTGTCTGAAAGTGCAGTTAAGCTTGGTTGAAATCTCTATATACTATAAAAAAGAAAAAAGCAATTCCTGAACTTTTAACGTTTTAAAATAAACTTCAAAACTATAACTCCAAAAATATACATGTACAAATTAACAAAAAAGTTGAACAGAGCCCCTATAATTGTGTGCAACACTTATAAAATCATTTTGAGTGTTTTACCATATGGGGTGATTACAATTTGATATGTCTCTTAACTGACTTCGTAATATGCATATACATTTTCTTTATTTCCCAATGTTCCCAAAGAATTCGTCATTTAATTAGATTTTCGTGAATCTAAAATAGACAGCAGTCCATGATTTCTGACAGGTGGTCTAAAAACTGCTATTTTATTGTAACGCACCACAATTGCTTTATCGAAAATATAGTTAGATACAATTACGACTACTTGTTTCATAAAGTAGCGAATACAAATAATTTTTAAATGTTTTCACTAATTCGCTAATTTCAAATTCTGTAGAATTTACACTCAAAATTGAGTAAATGGATTAAGTAATTTAGTGACCCCGTGTTAGATCACGCCTGCAGTAATATAATGAATTAAGTGCGATATCAAGCGGGAATAAACAACAAGATGACACAGTTCGAAGATAGCTTGAGAATTTAAGTGCAGAAATTACCTCAAAGATTATGCCGCTTTGGATGGCCATCATCTGTAAAAGAGGACCCCTTAAAAGATGTTATCATTGAAATTCCACAATACACAATTCAAAAGTGATCACATAGATTAAGTATTCCAAAAATATCATGCATGATCATTTAATAGCTTCTTTTAAGAGGTTCTCGTTTACAAATGATGATTATCCTTCACAGCGGGCATCATGTTCGAGCTTAAAATTTTCGTACTTAAGTTTCTCAAACCACTTCGAACATCGTCATTTGAAATATTACTTTGTCCGTATACAACAAAAATTTTGCAAGCCGTCTGATTAACATTTTTACTTTTTGTGAAATAATGTAGAATCATATGAAGAAAATGATATTTTGGGGGTCTCCATTTATAGCATTGAACTGAAATAAAATTTATGACACAACACAAACAAAAAACAGGCAGAACAAACAGAAATGTCCCAATGTATATATCTTTGTCATTCAAGATCATTCCTTAACAGTAGTAATAAAATATAAGAAGACGCTTCGCTTTGAAAAACAGCAATACTTTTCGAATATCCCAATAAAAAAATCACTGCCAATTATTTTTCAATTTTACTTTTCATTAAAAATATTGGCAACATAAATTTCTAAAATAAAATATTGGATCAATATATTTTTGCAACTAACGATAATGCTATTAATAATGAAAATAATATGCAAATTGATGGAGTGTAATATAAAAGTTGATTGAATTACGTAATTATTCTAAACACGTACTTGAAATATAATTTGAAATAAAAAATTCTACACATTTAATAACTATCAGAAACAGATGAAAATACACTATCTCAAATACCACCCAATATATACAATTTTCAATTCTCGCGTATTGTTGATTTGAATTTAAATTCTGACTTGAAAACTTGTTATGCAGATCGACATCGATAATTTTCAACAACCGAAAATATAATGAAGTTAAAATTGTTCTCTTTAGAAAATGCTCTTGCTAAAAGTACTTAAATCGATCAATAAACAAGCATTTAAAGAAAAAAATTCGATCGAACTCTTCAGGGATTGTGGTTTTCACAAATAGATCTATACCATTAACAAGAACAAAAGAATAAAAGAAATTATTAAATATAACCAGAGAGTTTTGAAGGGTGGAAACTAATGAATAACAAGTTTAAACAAAGGTGGGGAAATTGATTTTTCAATTATTCTCTACACCGATGTGTCAGAGAAACAATATGTATTTTTAACTGATCGCTAAATAGAATAGAATTATCGAATGATGTTATTTTTAAAAGCTCATATTTCTCAGTTCTGGAACCGTACGTAATATTTAACGGGGAATAAGTTTTAGAATTTGGTATAGACTTTTATTTATTTTCACTCAGATCTCACTGCAGTTCATCATCTAGTAATCAAATATATTTGTTATCCCATGACGGGAGTCGTGCTAGTCCTGAAATTACAAGACCAGGAAATTCTTCAGTCCAGCTTTTTCTATAAGATAGGAGAGTTTTTCTATAAGAAAAACCCTCCTTTAATAAGACAAAATTTCGCTTGTTTACAATAGGCTTATTTTTCTATAAAAAATACTGTTATTTGTACTGAAAATTTTCTTGAAGCATACGACCTTAAATTAATACGCGTTACATTTATTTTTACCGTAAATGAAGAAAAAAATGAAGAAGAAAACCTCTGCCGAAGGAACTTATACATTTTTTTTTTCAATCTGCTGATGATTATTACAATTTTTACCAAGCAAAACGACCATTTATATTATATTCTTCATTCTTTTAAAGTCTAAAGCGATTTTATTTACATTTTACTCATAAATGGCACCATCTTTCGCTTTTTTCGTCGCCCCAAAAAATTTATAGTGAATTTTAACATTTCAAATCGCCCTAATTTGCCGATTAAATAAGCCAAATATTAAACTTTTTCGGGACAAAAAATTGGAAGAGTTGATAGCTAAGATTTTACAGTATATGACAACATACGTATAATAGTATGCATTATATCATGTAATTGAAAAAATTTTCTAATTTTGACAGTACGCACATTTTAACGTTTATCTTGTCTGAAAGTTAAAACAACTTTTCAATTCAGAATTTTTTTCTTTTATGCGTAAACATGCGCTTTAACGTAACTATATTTTTTTAATTGAAACTTCCATATATTAGACACATCATTAAAGATGTTTCTTTGGGAAAAACAGTAATATTAAAAAAGTAAAATTCTCTGATATGCAAATAATTCAACAAAATGCGTTTACTAGCAAAACATGCCGCAACATTTTTGAGCGTTTGGAAACTCACAAATGTTTATTCGGCTGTTAATTTGTATTTTGTTTCTTTTATTATAACACTGTTTAGTTTTCATTTAATTTAAGACGTGTTTTATTTGTTACGAATAATTAAATATTTGATGAGAATCGACAAAATTAAGTACGTTTTTAAGAGCATTGGGTAAAATATTAGAGGTCAACATATTAGATTATTTAGAAGGGATTTAAAAATATATTAAAATAGGATAGTATCATCTCTTTAGTCACTCTTTAGTCACGTAACTCAAAACAGGATACTATGACATTGGAAGAACATCAAATAAAAATAATTGTATATTTATTATTACTGTTATTTTAAAATTCAACTGAAAATGATAAAAATTAATTGCTAAAAAAAGTTTCCTAATCTGTAATATGCAAGAAGCTCACAGAGTCTCATTTAAAGTTCAAAAGATAAATGTTTGCAATTTATATTTACTTATTTTTTAATAATTTTATATTTCCTGCGCAGTGACCAGACGAGATAAGATAAAGCACGATATGAACAATTCTTTAAAAAAAAAACTAATTTAAGATATTTTATTCTTGTACTCTTTGAAGTATAAAATATAGAGCATGCAATTTTATAGTATAACACACTATATGTCCAAAGGTGACCGGTCAATTGCGATTTTAGATGTTTTGCTAAAGATCTACAAAATACAAGAAAAAATTATCCTGAAACTCCAGGTATGTAAACAGAATTAACATGACGTATATTTACGTGAAATCTTCCCCCAAGCCCCTTAGGGGACGGTCAACAAATTGAAAAAGAACGAATATCTTTTGTATAGCCCTGTCAAAACTAATGCAGCATAAGCGTTCAAATATTGTAGTACATGAAATATTGTGCATATTGCACACCATATCATGCAATATTGTACACCTTTGAGGCATGGAGTCAATGAGTCCCATTCCTCCAGAAGAGCTCTTTCCAGTTCTTGAAGAGTTTGTGGGAGTCGTAGGCTGTCAGTAACTCGTCTGTCATAATGTTTCAAACATGTTCTATAGGGTTCATGTCAGGAGTACACCTTGGCATTCCATATGATTTCTTTCTTGAAATGAAATCATTCACCAAGTAAGCAGTATGTGGACTGCAATTGTTGTCCATTAATATGAAGTCATCTCCAATTACTGCAGCGTAAGGGACTACGGTGGGCCTGAGGATCTCATCCCCATATCGCAAACCGGTAAGAGCTCCATTTCAAATCATCTGGTGTTCAGTGCGCCCATTAGTGGAGATGCCAGGATAGAAGATAGACCATCATTGCTGCACAGCCAAATCTTCTTTGTACGAACGCAAGATTGTTTCTATTACCACGTTCCCTCCAGATAAAAATACGACTATTATTAGGATAAATATACAAATGAATTTTGTCACAGAGAAAAATGTTGAACCGTTCATTTTTCCTACAGTCCACATGCTTTTATTACCCACTATCTGCAGGCACTCGGAACTCTGCATAACGTAATACATATGATTGATCTACGAACATACAGATCTGTAACCTAGAGCCAGTTTCGGTCAGTTTAAGGCAATACAGCGATTGCTAGTGGACGAACGAAGATGTTGTTGAAAAAGACTGGGATTCATATCTTGGTATCTTCGAGCTGTTAGCGTTGAATATCGATCTTCATTAAGTTCTGTTACATGACTATGACCTTGTCTTGGTCTTCGGCTTTGCATTTCCAGAAAAATGCTTCCACATTCTGTAAATCATATTGTGAGAAACACCCGTGGTTCCGCTACTTCGGCTTTACCCCCTCCCCTTTCTAACCGATCAACAACTCTCCAAACATTAGATTTAGTTAAATGACTTCGTTTAACCATCGCAATCATCGAAACAAAGCACTTAGTAAATGTTAATCATTGTTTTCCACTTTGTCTTTGAAAGCGAAATATTGAAAGCCAAATTTCATTCTCTGCCGCCAAAGCGTCGATTTTGATGTCAAACTCAAACTTTTTTGTACTCCAAAGTTTGAAAATGAAAAAAAAAATTGCATTTCTGATTCTCATCTTCCATTTTCTTCAATTTTCTCTTCTTGATTCTCTTCTTTTTTTTCTGCAAAAAATCGCTAATAGCGTTATTTTACATAAGATTTACAATATATTTTAAGTGTTTTGAGCAGTGTTCTGCTCAGTTCAGTATTCTGTTCTTTCAAAAACCGAAAAAAAAGTCTTGATATTTTTAAAAAATTGTCAAAAAAAGTATATTAAAACAAATACATACATTAAAAATATATTCAAATTATTTTAGCTAAAAGTTTAATTAAAAATCATGAAGCGATAAATAATAAATATGTCTTTTAAAAACATGTCTTAATAAAGATTCTATGAAAAGCATTACATATAAATGCATGAAGATTACTTAAACAAATCCCGGATTATGACTTTTCAGTGGAAATGATTTCTACGTTCATATAACGTGTTAATATTCTATCAATATATTGTCAGTTTTTTCAGCGCCATCTAATCTCACTTCAAAGTCCCGATACCATTTACCTGTCGCCCAACAACGGTCAAAAGACTTTTCATGCAATTAAAAAAGATCCCAAGGTCTAATAACTATAAACATGCAATAAATATCGTGCACAAATAAATAATTGCAGATACAATACTTTCAGACATTTGTTAAAAATATATTTGATGCAAAAAAAATCCGACAATCCGAACAATTCTGTTTGGACCCAGAAATTTTATTTAGTAATAGAAAACATTTTTTTCCCACGATCTAATAAGTTATGTTTTAGTATTAAAATATTCTGGGTCAAAACATGATTGTTTAATCTGCGTATAATATGCCGGCAATTACGGTACTCGTTGATCCTCTTTTTTAAGAATGGGGAAGTTTCTTACCATTATATAAGAATTTAATTTGATAGAGGATTTTAATAAAAATTTTCATAAAAAATTTATATTACTTAAGAACAATATATATGAGATATAGAGGGTGTTCATTAAAAAAATCAATAATTAAAAATGTAACAAATAGTGATACATTTTTACCTTCACCTTTTTATCCTTCTTTCTTTTTTTCTTCTCCAATTGTAAATTAAATGAATAATTTCTCATCATTAGTATTTCATACATTCAAGTCATGATTTTTTATGCTGTGTTTGCGTCCCGTGATTGCTACAAATTTTATATTGAGATAATCATGCAAATTTTATTACATTTTTCTTTTATTTCATTTTTTTAGTACACTTGTTGAGAATGATATATTGATTTGGATATAAGACGAATTTGGGGCAAAATGACAAATGTGTCTATTATTAAAAAGGCTAGTACTTTTCAAGGGCTTTTAGAAACCTTTGATCATATCTTTTGTAAAGTAATATTAACTTCAATAAATTAAAATAAATTTTCTAACGCCAAGTACTTTACGAAATTTCTGGGGCTAAAATAACTAAAATAGTTCGAAACACTTGATGCATAGGAATCCTGATTAACGATCTATATTGAAGATCAATCCATTGCCAGAGACTTGAAGAAGATGTTGGTATTTATTAAACTATATTGTTTCCCTTTTTCTTAGCTCAAACCTTATTATCACTAGTGGAATATTCTGTGAATGATAAGCGTTACTGTATCATAAGCATTTTAAGAAAACAAGGCATTCTGTTTCCATGCATTTAAAAAATATGTTTTAAGAAAATAAAAATAATAAAAAATATTGTTAGAGTGGAAACATAACATCAAAATAAAAACTTTATAAAAATATACAAGAGAAAAACAGAATTTTTTTTATCAACTGCCCTATCCAGTTAAAAACAAATAAATGAACTTTTAAAGGTACTGTAAAAATGATGCTACCGAAAAATATAAGCAGATGCTGAAGATTAAAAGTCATAACTGTATTTAGAGTTGTTCGAAAGAAGATACCAGGTGCTACATCACTCTTTGGAGAAAACATTTTCTGTATACAAATATCGTGAAATTTCTATTAGCAAACTGCCACTTTTTGTTAGATTTCTTTTTCCCTTTTTCTTTCTTTTATTTCTTTTCCCTTTTTTTATGAAGTACAGTTAATACAGGGCTCAAATTTTGAAGATGTGACGAATTAAGTGATGAAACAAGACAGAGCACGAAAATTCTCAATTATTATGTTAATGCTTTTATGTAGATATTTTTTTTTACTTTCTGGATTAAATTTTCCGTCTCCGCATCTAAAAAAAAATCCCGCTATATAATCCTATTAGCCAAGTGACTTTAATCATTATTTTACACATTCTCCGAAATAGAGCAGGAAAAAATTATTAAACACTTCGGTTAAAGAATAGGAGAAAACAAAAAAAAAACATTAAAGTAGTATCAGGTGTTTAGAGGAGAAAAAATCACAACAGTAGAAAGATTTTTATTAATATTGTTGTAAGTGGTAAAGCTCTATAGGGTTCGTAATAGAGAAGGACTTTTTGAAATTCGGTCAAATAAATCTATTATTGAGTAACAAAGGAATAGCTGTAATAAAAATTAAGACATATATCCTACGCATTCAGCTTTTTGAAAAGAGTGAAGTCTATGATTTGGAAAGATTTTACAAAATTCGCTTACAGAAATACAGGATTGAGTAACATAAGTCTGCCATTTTAAAATGAAATTTGCTTCATTTTATGTATATTAAAAAGTGTAACACATAAGCAAGAATACGAAATTTATAACAAAATTTGAAATGAGAAAACCCATAGATCTATAGGTACAAAAGCTGTTCTCCGTGTGTATATTCCTTATAAAAAACTTCAATTTCTGAACGAATTGCACGAAATTTGATTACATACATTTTAGAACATGAGAGAGCTCACTGCCATTTTTTAAAATAAAACAAAGATAACTCTTTACCTGTTTTTTTAGCTGTCAGCCATAATTTATCATTACAGAAATATTTTTCTTTCTTTCTTTTTGTTTTTTCATTTTCTAATGCAATTTTTTTTTCATTTTATTTAAATTTGTTATAGAACATTACAGGGAAAAAAACCCTAAATTATTTATAAGGTTCAATAACCATCGGTTTAATCTTTTATAATTGGGTTTCATCCACAGTGAAAAAGATATTCATGCTTCAAAATTACTTTAAAATCCAGAAAAATTCAGTAAATTAAGATAACTACTTTTTGTTTTCTATTCGACGTTAGAAAAATCGAATGTGCTATGTTTAGAGGTTAAGACTGCTAGTCACCCAACTTCTAAATTCGCCTCACTAATGCTAAGCCTGTTGGCGTAGACTGCATTTGTATATTTACAATATCGCTTCAGGAAATTAATGTTTTTCTTTGCTTTTATCTGCATTCTCTTTCTAGAAGGTGTTTATTTCTTTTTTCTTAGTTCGTAAAATAATTCTAAAACCTGTGCTTAATTTAATATTTTAGACAGCTTTTAAAAAAAAGAGTGAAAATAATAATTTTCTAAATAGATATTTAAAATATACAAACACCCATAGGAGAATTCGGAAGCTGAGTGACTAACAATCTAAAAGCGAAATTTATAGGTAACTCGTTTCCACCATCAATACGATGCTAACATTTCTCACGGGCCTGTCTTCATTGCTTTTTAATATTGTGTTAAGAGCAAACGGATAAATATTTAATATTGAACGCAAGTTTAGAATACCCATACATGATAATTACTTGAAAATTCTTTAAAAATCGGAAAATTGAAATACAATTTTCAAAAATATTGTTTTTAAATTGACTTTTTTTTCCTTTGGCAGTGAAAAAAATGAAATTTCGAAAAATGTAGAAGTTAAGAAAATTTCCAGTAAAAGAAAAATTTATAGGTTAGGTCATTGCCACCATCAGTATCATGTTAACGTTACTCATTCACATATTTCTGTTCTACAATGTACATATATGCTATAAAGATGAGAATGTCATTAAATGCTACGCATTTGGTTTAGTTTGATTTTACATATTGCGAAGGAAATCGAATAATTTTCTGTTACAACCGCCAACGAAAACACGCATTATTAGATTTAAAACTAAATATATATTTCTATGGTGGCGATGCTAGCTTTCTGATTGTTTTTGTAACGATTTATGGACGCAAGTGGACAAAGTTACGTTACCGCGATTGACGCATTATTTTATTTTAATTCATTTTACCCGGAAGAACGCTCTCCCCCCCCCCCCCCCTTCATGTTTGAATGAAAAAAGCCGGCTAGTTCTGCTAATATTTTATATAAGCTATATTGTTCCTAATTCAGTTGTTAAAAACTTTCCACGATGGATATGGAAAGCTTTTTTTGGGGGGGGGGGGGTTATTTATTGCAATATTTAACCCCCCCCCCAAAAAAAAAGAAAATAAAGCCTTTTTTTACAGAAAGATGGTTGCCCACAGGAAGAAAACAATATTTCGGTTAACGATCACTTTTAATCATTACATTTATGGAAACAGAAATTTTATAAAATATTAATGCTAGTTTAAAATATTTTTCATAATAATTTTAAATTACGATAATTTATCTGATCTAGATTTTTGTTTACTTTTTTATTTTAACAAGTTGTCGGTATTGTTTGAAATATTATTTTTATTTTTCGGTTTTAAGAAAGAAACTTTAATTAGAATTTCGCTCTCTTTTCTTTTAGCTCTTTTAATGTTAAACTATAAAAAATTAATTATTTATGTTATTGCTTTGATACTCAAACAGATCTAAGATGAAGAGACATATTTTATGTACTTTTCGCAATTTCATCAATGAAATGAGTTCCAAATCAATCACCTACTAAATGCAACAGGTAATGAGAATAGAAAATAAGTTTATCAATTCGAAAAATTGACCTGAAGTTTCTCGTCCTGCCGCCTATCTTGCATTATCCAATCATTTGTGTCTTAATGACTACATGTTTCTAATACTGAAAATGACTTTTACCACGAAACGCTAAAGCAATTGAGTATCTGATTATTCCTTTCAAAATGTGATGACTGATTGGGTAGTCAAGGTGAGTATATTGATGCAATAACTGGTGTATATATATAAATGAAGACAACCAACTATTTATGAGAAGTAACGGTAAAATGGTAAGCACCGCTCACAACTCTGAGAAATGAGAAGCTACTATTTGTAGCCATAGTAACAAAAACAGGAATGAGAGCGCAAGAAAAAAAAAAAATAGTGAACACTAATGGTTCATTAATGTTCAGCTGCGGCGATGAGATATTGCACAAAATATTTCCTAATTCTCATTGAACTGTCATTGGAAGGTGAATGCTTGTTTGAAATATTGGTGCAATAATTAGTACGCTTTCCCCTAGATACCAATTATACCAATTTAACAATGCAGATAAAAAAAAAAAAACCTAAACTGGTATAGAATTAAAAACATTAGTAAATTTCTTTACAAGCTTAAACGAAAATGACCAATTCATCGCAAAAATTGGTTTACCAAACGAGTAAATAACGTAAACGGTATTTAATGAAATGATTTTTCTATCGTATAGTACATAATAGCCAGATGTATGAATTTTTGGGTCACTACAAGCGTAATTTATGAAGTACATATTCAAGAGTAATAATAGCGGGAAAAAATATATATATATTTTTTTTTTTTTTTTTTTTTTTTTTTTTTTTTAAGAGACCAAATTAACTGCGCGAGAGGAAATTTTTATTCCGGAACATTTTTTGACTATTTTAGAAATTATTTTTAAGGGTCTGGAATTTATAAATATCAAAGAAAGCACATTTGTTGGTTAAAAAATAATACGATTTATTCAGATATGAAAAACAGAAATCGTGTATATTTATGTCTATTTTTATATATAATTAATTAGCAAGGCATTTGTTGCATTATTTTATTCAGCATTTGTCTAATTTCAAGCGAACCGAAGATCTTTGCCCTAATTATGCAATTTCTATGACTATTTTCACCATTTCGCATTGCAGCAAAAAATAGTATTTTGTTTTGCCTTGATTAATAATATTTGTCAATATAAGGAGGTGATTTTATAACCAATGATTTTTGTATTTTATTCTGTATTTGTAAAATTTTAAGCATTTAAATTCTTAGGTAAACTGTAGGAAATTTATTAATATATGTTGAGAAGCACATATCTTTTAGCATATTGTTAATCAAGTGTCTTTCATATATCTGCTTTCAGTCGCATTGTCATTTTAAATATTTGCTTAGATTAAAAAAAAAAAAAAAAAAAAAAAAAAAAAAAAAACACTATAGAAGACGAGTGTTTTCTACTTCTAACTTATTAAAAAAAATTTCGAATATTTTTATTAAAACCAAGATAAATCATAAATAATTTTTTTAATGTAAATTAAAGCATAAAAAATATGAAAAATGAGCGATTGATTGAAGATTCACACTTAAAATTACACAGGTTTAAAGTTAAAAAGTTTTGTAAAAAGCAACATTTTTTCAAATTTATATTATAATTATGTATATAATTATTTTAATCGTAAAGTGATTCCTTTTTACTTTTAAGTTCTTGAAAGAAAAAAGTGTTCTCAATATTTCGATAAAGTCCTAGAAAAATTAAGATGTTTTGGTTTTTGACATTTTGAAGCCAAAAAACAAAAAAAAAAAAAAAAGGTAAAATGATCGACTGATTGAAGAATTAAATTTCAACATACTGAGGATATAATTATTTTTTCTTGTACTTTAAAAAATAATTTTCTAACTGTAGAAAACATTTTTTTCGCAAAGTTATACTTTCACAAATAAGTATTAAAAAAAGTATTTTGTTTTGGTAATTCTAAACGATACTTATTAAAATTTTGTTTCTCTTATAACGGAATTTTAAATTCTAATCAGATACATGCTTCGTAGTCGAAATTGACTTAATGGAAAGCATGAGTTTTCCCAAGATGGTTATTCCTTGAAAATGTTTAAATAAAATACTCCTTTTTGTTTGAAATACCGCGTAATAAGTTATTTAAGTTTGTATAATTATTTAACCGTCAATATAAACACGAATAAATACAACTCATTGTTTGGATATAAATGAGAAAACGAAATTCTACCAAACTTGAAGTATATATCTCTCTGAAAAGGATAAAAAAGGATTAATAAAAACAGGTTATATAAAAAAAATAAGAAAATTTTAAAACATTTTTTTTTAACTAACACTTACAAGTATGAGTATTTTTAAGGAATGGCTCATGAAATGAAAAAAAAAATCATTTATTTTTCGGTCAAACTCTATAAATCTACAGATCTTTAGTTATATAAACATAACACGAGATTCTATAAAATTAAAAAAATTAAAAATAAAAGGTTTTAAGAGCAGAGCTCACTCCAAAGTTAAAAGGATGAGGTAAAAATTTCATTGATTGATTGTGATAGAGAAGATAAGAATGAAAAGTGTAATCAAGCGAGATGGGAAATCCGCTCGAAATGTATCTACGTTGGAGAAAACTGTAGATAAGCTTCAAAATTTAATAGAAGAAATATTTTTGATTCATTGAAAAAAGAAAAAAGTCTACAGCTGGATAAACCTCACGGTGTGCCAACAGCAAACCCGTAGGATCTCGCACTTATCGATGAAAAAAGATTAATCGGAGATTCGGATTGATTAGATACGAAGAAGATAGACTTAGTCCAACTGAAGCAAGAACTGGTTTAACGGTAACACACGTCCGAATATTTTTTTTTAAATAAAAGTCTCTGATATTATTTAATTATGAAATGTTTTTTAACCTTTTTTTGGTATATTGTTTGCTGTTTCAAATATATTTCTATGTCTAACTTATTTTGAAATTTTTTTTTTAAAAATAAATATACTCCTGCTTGCTTTAACTCAAGGAATATCAAGCTGTGAGATGAGTCCCACAAGATTAAAGAAAAGAAAAAAAGAACGCGGAAGGGATGAAAGAGAAATTGAAATAAAATCCCAGGAAGAAAAAAAATTATTATTTTTTTATCTATTTGCTACATTACTTATAATATTTTATTCCTAACTTTTAGCATTAATACAAGCCGTGTGATATTATACATCATACTATACCACACTGTAAAAAAAAAATTCAAGAGGTTACTAAAACTTTCTTAGTAAATTTGTATTCCACAGAATTTTTTAGTAACCATTACAAACTTTTTTTTGCAAGTGAAACAAGCATTTCTTTTGTAAACTGAACAAAAGAATTTTTTGTATAACTAACTTAAAAATTTTTAGTATGAGCCACCAAGCAAATTTTAGTAATAGCTCCAAAATTATTTTTAATAAATATTATGTGCGCCCGAAGGGCAGGAGCTTCCTTCGAGCTGCATCCAGACTTCTGAAGCGGAAAATTTTCGGCAAAACCGCAATAGATGGCCGCACCAAACATTCCCACTTGCTCCGACAGGATTTTCATAAACCCTTTATTAACGAGATACAACATACATTCGGGGCGTATTTGGAGGTGGCAAGTTTCGAACCCGGGACCTTTTAGCCTGTAGTCCGTTACTATAACCACTATGCTATCAAGGCCACACTAACTGAGTTTTAGTAAGAGCTATTAAAAATGTAAAACTATTAACTCTATCCGTTGCTAACTTTTTTCTAGTAATTCTTACAGATTTTTTTGTAACCGACTAAGATTACTAAAATTTTTTTAGTAATTACAAGGATCACTAAAGTTTTTTTAGTAGATCGACCCTTTTTTTTTTTACAGTGCATGTGATATTATATATGTGATATTATACTTCATAATTGTAATTTTCAAAGTATTTTAAAGTGAGGAAGATTGATTGAAATAGATATAGGAGAAAAATAGCCATAAAATCTAAATCAAATTTATGTATACCCTTTCCACTCTCATCTTAAGCTAGCAGGTAACACACAAAAACAAAACATTCTATTCATTACTAATCAAGTAAAGAAAAGGAAATCAGTCACAGAAATGAGTTAGGGAAGTGTATAAAGTGCGACAAACAAAAAAATCTTTATTTGAAAAATTACACAAGATTTGTTTTCATTTTGAAAAATTGCTTCTTACTTCTTTACATTTAAACAAGTTGCCAATTACAAGTATCATCCTTTTCTCCCTTTTTTAATCATAAATTTACATGCTTTTTCAAAGTATTGAAAATCACTGTGGTATAATAAATAACGTTTTAAAATAAGAGACATTTTGTTAATGGTTCAAAATAGATCGTTATCCAGCATAATATCTTAAAGCAACTGACCCATTGAGTTTGAAATATTTATGGAAATGGTTTAGAAGCTTTTACAAAATTGAACAAAATTAGAAAAAAAACCTGCGATGTTTGTAAGGGATAAAAGTTTCATTGGAAAATATATTATATATATGGTTTCGCGTATTTTTCGCGCTTTATCGTTTCAGTTTCAGCGGAAAAAAATATCTATATATATATTGGCGTATTTTTCGCGGCCTAATCATACTTGCAAAATCAACTATATAAAGAAAACTACGGAAAATACTATATATTGTGAGTAATGTTTGCAATTTTGTAGCATTCCGGGATATTTACAAAACAAGAAAGTGTGTGAGTTCAATAACAACAATCTGCAATGTCATATTTGCAGAAATGGAAATACTGCTAATGAACTTTTGAGCTGCAAAATCCCCTAATCACAAAAAAAAAAAAAAAAAAAAAACCCTTTTAAGAACAGAAGCTAAAGTAATTTTTTTTTAAAATTAACCTTTAGTTTTTTTTTTCATTATTATTTATGTTAGTGGGTGTGGGTGGGTGTGCCAGAGAGGGAGATAAATTGCTAAGGTTCAACGCTGAATGATACTGTTTGAGATCGGTTGTCCAACAGTATGAACCTAACTTATGGCCAATATTTCTATTGAATGGATATCGTTTCCCTTCTTATAGAAATATATATAAAGGAATTTACGCATATAATAAGTAAATTTAATCTAGCATATACTGATACGTTCACTATGGGTATTGTATTTTTCTTTGATAGTATGCAGAAGAATAATCAGAACAATTTTAGATTTAAATATATATATATATTGCAATTTATACTTTGCAATAAAATATGAAAAATATGCTTCATGTTAAAATTTTCGATATTATTATAAATATACCCTCCAAATATAAAAATATGCATAAACAAATGACAAAGTCGAGATTACTACGTAATTAAACACACTATCCCTTCTTAAAGAAAAAAATATCTTTGCTGCAACGCACTGAAATTGTCCTGTAGAACTACCCGTATTGATACAACAGCGTTGATAGGAAAGTCTAAATTCCGTCAGTAATTAAAACACTCACGAATTTACCTTCTGTCAAAAACAATTACGTATATACATTTTTAAACGTTTTATAAAGTGATCTTTTTTTAAATTATTAAAAAATAATTATCTATTTATGTTTACATTTTGATATTTCAGATATAATATATAGCATGTAGAGGAGTGTCATAGACAGTGAGACATTAGCCAAAGAAAAATAGAGATGCTTTTAAAACAAAGCATGTGTTAGTATCTCTTAATCTAAAAGTGTTCAGTGACACTTTGTTCAGAGTGTTTGCTGATGATATTTCAGATATTGATAATGTTTTGTTTGGAAATTATGAAACGAAATTATCTACCATGGACTACATAGGACCACAAAGCTACTTATTAAATTCTATTACAGATCATATATCATTTCAAAAGAAATCTAAAGCAAAAAAGCAATTGGAACATCAAGTTAAAAAAAAGCGAAATTTTATTCCTAAAAAGAAAAAAAAAGGTTAAAGGGAAGAATTAAAGACATAAGTTAAAGAAAACTTCTGTTTTAAAACAAATAAACTAACAAAATCTGCTGTTGCATAATCCAAAAAGAAAAATCAAGACAGTGATGATTTGTTTTGCCTAGTTTGTAAGAAAAATAAAATAGCTGAAATAATTTAGTATTCATATTGACGTACGTGATTCCCCGTTGTGTGCGCTGTAATAAAAAATTGAACAAACGAAATTCATGTCTAAGCTTTGCTTCACTTTTTTACATGATATTTTAGTAACTGGCAATTAATTCCATAATTTCTATTCTCAATTACTTATTAACTTTGATTTAAATTTTTAATAAATTTTGATTGTAAAACATTTATCCTTATTTTGTGACATTCGATTTCATTGCTGTTGTATTGCTTTATTGTTCCATTATTCGCAATCTTTGCTGTTTGTAAAATTAGTTATATTTCCTATCCATTAAAAAAGCCTGATATTGTTTTGTCCAATTCAAAAAACAGTGGGTCCAGCTTAGGCACCAGTTGCTGAATTTGGACCACTTTTGAAAATTTTTTCAATTAAAATAAAACTTTAGATTTTTAAAAAGAAATCGTTCTAAAGATTTATTTAGGTAGTAGATGAATCGATTGAACATGTGTAATAATATTTTGCAGATATTCCAAAAATTAAGTGAACCAGATTCGGGTACTCTCCCATATACTCTGAAACATGGAACGCCGGTACACTGCAAAAAGTATCAGTAAAGTTACTATTTTTTTTAAAAAAACTGGGATTTCTAAAATATTTATGTAACGGCATCAACAAAGATCACTGTAAGTGATATATTTTGCACTGTAAATAAAAAAAAATCTGTGATGTTATAATTTTTTTAGGAAACTGGGATGCTTAGAACTTTTTATGTAACTGCAATTCAAGTTACAGATAAAATTTTAGTTTGATTACTGTAATTTTAATAGATTGTTTTGTAATGCTACAATTTTCTGTAGCTTTACAAAAACTAGTTTTGTAGATGTACATATTTTTCTGAGCAGTATACAGATAAAATTTTAGTAATCATTTCTGTAACTTAACATCTGTAGAATTACAGATTTTTTACAGTGTATACAGGAAATAGTTCTATTTGTACTTCATTACATGCGATTATAATTATTCTAAAACGTGTGTTAACTCTTTATATCCCAAAATTTGAATTCATGAAAATTTCATCTTCTAAAGCATTTTTTTTTAATTTTAGAAACTACATTAGAAGATTTACACAATCATTTAAGAAACTTTAGAAGGATTTTCAATTATCATAAATTAACTGCATTTGCATTTATAGATACTTTGTGCATTATTTATAACTGCAGTCAAATATTTTATTTAAAATATTTTTTAGTACTTTGTAGAATTATAAAATTCACGAATATAATGTTATTACAATAGAAATTCAGAAATATTGGCGAACTGACCCCCCTCCCCCCAATCTTTCAACTTTAAGAAAGCAGAAAAATTGCAAAAACAAAAGAAATTATCCTTTTAAAAATATTTTTGATTTTTGCAACTGGCACTGTTTTTGGAAAAAAATAAAGTATGTATACATCATATTAAACTATATTGCTACTAATCGATGTATTAAATTAATTTTATTACAAATTATTTTAATGGCACTTTAAAATACCTTCGAGGTATAAAGGATTAAAACGATTTACAGTTCAGTCGTTGATAAATGAATGCTCGGAAATCCAGACTAGATGGATAAATTTGTTGATAAATCATAAAATACCAGCATTTCCCTATTGTATAATATGTGTGGTGCACAGAAATTGAATTTAGAGTAATTTTTAACCTACCTACCCTGTTCAAATTTTACTCAATACTAATAAAAACATTTCACACCAGAATTGTTATTTAAAGGATTTTAATATTTTTAATTGACTTATTTCGCTGAATCTATTAGTTAACTTTCTTTATGAAAAAAATTCTGGTTCGAATCATATAAAACAAATTATAGTTATGGGTCGATTAGACCCATTCAGGGTAAGAAGGTTAAAGTAATATTTTTTCTTGCTTCTATTCATGTTTATTGCTAAATTTAACATGTAAGAATCTACTAACAAGCATGCGTGGAACAACTAAAATTTCTTCAGACGATTCTAGTTCTTAATTAACGTTTATAAAAAATCTGTCTCATTGTGTTCGACTCGCTCTATTCATGATTATTTTATACTACTTACTTCAAACGATTAAAAAGCACCTTTCCACAAAATAAATATTCAAAAAGCAATAATAATAAAAAAAATCTCTGGCACCTGACTTTTAATAAGTTATAAGATTCGTCAGATATATAATCATGTTTAAGTTGATATTCAAGTACAATTAAAGTAACATTATTACTTTTTATGTATTCTCTGATATTAGTAACATAAAACATTTAAGATGCTAGAAAATTATTCCCTAATTTTAATAAAAATTCCTAATTTAAAAAAGTTTTTAAAGGAAAGTAATTTATAAAATTAATAATAGCAAGTGAGATTGCATTAAAAGAGTTTTAGCATTTAATTTTTTTTTTCGGATGCCTCAATGAGACAAGATCTTTTAAAAAGTATCTAACAGTTTCTAAATGATATCTTGGAGAATACCAACATCCTGTTTTATTTGGAGCGAATATTAATAGGGGCGAAAAAATATTTCTCATGACTGTCAGAAGAAGCTAGCGAAAAATGTTAAAGGAATTTGCCGGAACTGAGACTTCTTATCTAGAAAAGAGAAGGTTTTCTATTGATTTAAATCCTACAACGATCCTTCTTCACCTTCACTAATGGGCAATTCTTACAAACAGATGTCTCTGACTCAGAACTAACGATTACAGGCCCTAGTCTGCACTTTGCTAAAGGGTTTTTATACAGAAAAAGCAAAGATATGAAGCGAATAATTAAGATGTAAGGAACTAAACTGGATGTAAGGAACTAAAGACAAATGTAAAATCTGTTTTAATGCCATTCCCTTCCTTCCGATTACCAGTCCTAATGAGAGAGAAGTACGGCCAATCTTTAAGGGAAAGAAGCCATTCCTTGTTGCTTATCTCTTTTCAAAGCAATCGAAATGATAAAGAGAACCATAGATAAACTTCAGAAAGGAAGAAAAATTTTAGAAGAAATAGACACGCTTAGATATCTATCGCGATAGTCAAAAGTGGTATTAAAAGAAAAGGGGAAGGGGGTGTTACACAAAGCATTAGCAACAATGCATTGATCCACGTTCTTCCTTATGAACGGATTAAAGAATTGCTCGCACTTTGATCGTGTAATTTAAATGAAAAATGTCTTTAGGTTACCATAAATATGCTCACTTAACGACTAACTCGTGCTTCAACTATCCATATCATCAATGAGACCATTACGATTCATGATGTCTCAGAGAAAGAAAAAATATCATTAAAAGGTTTTTCGAGTCTTTTAAAATACTTATGCATACATTGCGATATCAACGAGAGATAAAGTTCGCTGTGTAACCTAGTAGTAGAAGAAAAATATAATAAAACAAAAAGGGAGTTAATCTAAATAATACAATGCCCTGCGTCATCTCATAAAGCTAAGTAAAATGTCACGCTTCTTAATAAATATATATATTAATACATTTATATGCATATTGAATGTTGCACACGAGTTGATAAAAAAGAAACCTTTAATTTAGTACGAACTCATCTTTCTATAATTCATAAGAAAAAGTTAAAACAATTATAGATATTATTTTTAGAACAATGACTACGTGGTACCGTCTGTTTTGGCTTCTTCCGATTTTTCCCCCCATTCGTAACAGTCAAACCCTTTCTGACTCGCTTTATTAAAAAATGACTGCTTAGAAATAAACAAAATGTACTTTTGGTTAATAGTTTGTGTATTACAAAATAAACTACTTGATTTATATGAAATTAATAATTCATTTATAATTACTAGAAACACGTTCTTTCAATTTAGTTATTCAATCTATTTATTATACTATATTATATTATATTTGTATTTATCAATCAAAATAAACGAATATTTTATAACGTGAAATACCATCAATTGATTATTGCGATTTAAATAAAGATATACATAATATGAGATATGTCAATAATAACAGATATATGTACACTTTCGTTTTAAAAATATTTAACCACTTAACTATTTTTTTTTTTTTTTTTTTTTTTTTTTTTTTTTTTTTTTTACATACAATAAATTGAAAATATGGGACAAACATCCATTTTTTTAAGCTAAAATATTTGTAAAACATCCCTCCCCTTAAGTAGTATGAAAATATAATTAAAAAAATTAGTGGTATAAAATACTGTGTACTTTAAGTGATGGATCAAGCAAATTTTCATTGCCTGTACGACGTACGGGCAAATTTATTAACCGGTTAAAAAAGGTTTTATTTAACGTTAGAAAACAGTCGGAACTATGATTCCTCTACAGTAGAGATTCGTCACACGTTAATAAAATTGGAACAGTTGAGACAATTTTGGACAAAATGATTCACCAAAATCATTGCAAGCATGCCCTTGTTTTTTAATTTTTGTTTTCTTATATCATTGATTTATTAACATTATATAATTTCTATTATATGTATGTAAAATACGAATAGTTTTTATGTCAAGAATATATCACGGCAATAGCTTTCAAGTCAGTTGCCTAGAATAGGTATTCCATCTCCCCCGTTTAATACCCCGGTAGAAAGCGTTCCAGAAGTTTCGTCATTCAGAGAATCGGAATTCATACTAGAAAGTTTAATTACTAAATTTACTTCACAACGAAATGTGTGTTATTAAATGAAGTGAAAATTTCTCTTTTAAATTTCTGGTGGTAAACGGAATATGTCAAAAAAAAAAAAAAAAAAAAAAAAAAAAAAAAAAAAAAAAAAAAAAATCAACAAATCGGAAACATTGATGGTGTCATAAATGATACCTGGGGCATTTAAAGGTTAAATCATAAAAATAGATAATTTTGCTTGTTTATCTGATTTTTATCTAGTTTATCTCTTATTATTTTCTAAAAGTACTTTGTTATTATTTGTCTATAATATGTGCCTAAGTATAGTAGGAAACTTCACGCATGCGAATTTTAAAAAGAAAATGTTTGTTATTTAACTAAGTTGTATTTTGTTAGTATATATTTTTCAAAAATAGAATTTATGCATGCATCTGAATAAATAGAAGGATATATATACTTTATTGCGTAGTAGTTGAGGAGGTGTGTTCCAGTGTAGTAAGTGAGGAGGTGACACAAGATGGACGTTGATTTTTTTTAATCGGATCAATAATCTTGATTACTGCAAACAAAAACTTCCACCAATAAACTTAAAGAGAAAGTTCCGTCTCTTTCAAGTGCCTTATTTGCCAGAAGTTTCCCGCACAAATATGGTAAAAATATGCTATTTATTTTCACTGGTGTCACTATCACTTAATGTTATAATATTTTAGTGACACTGACTGGAGGTTGTCTTCGCTGTCACAATATGGCGGAACTACTACCGCGGAAGTAAATTAATACCAATGAAAATAAACATCAGTTTTTCCGATTAACTTTGGATGTAATTTTCAAGTAAAAAATAAGTTTAAATAAACAGAAATTTTCTACTTAAATTTACTTCCAGAAGTTTGGCCTCTGGGTATTGAACCTCTGCGAAAGCGGTTACAGTTGAAACTTCATTCTTTTAAGGATATGCCACTTCCTCTGTCTTAATAGCTGCAAGTTCTGTTCGAATATATTTTCTAAATCATGTTATTTTACTCTCTAATAATTTGCGGATCACTTTCTATATTTATTTAAATATTTTTATTTATTTAATGTATTATTTTAGTTTACCAAATCTTCGATAGCAGTTTTCTACCACTGAGCTGCGTTTCAGCCTGTGATTTTCAGCTTTTACAGATGCTTGTTTTAACGTGCATTTATTTTCAATTGTCTTTTTTATAATTTTCAAATAATTTATTATGAGTAATCTAGATACTATGTTTCATTAATTCATAAAAATGTTCCAAGATTTTTTTTTCTATTATCGCAGTATTAATTAGCGGCATGTTGTTTATTGTGCTTCTTCATTAGCTACTATATTATTCCTAATTTTAAAATTGTTTTATGGGGAGAAATTTGTTTTCTTATTTTTCTCTTTAATTGTAATTAGAGATTTATAAACATTAATTGATCTAGTTTATTCTTTTTGGGCGTGTAGGTGTGTTCAGTTGTCACCTCTCAACATTTATAGGATTAAATGTTGATTTTTAAAAATAAAAAAATAGCATTTTTTTCTTATAAATGAAACTTTTGAATGAACAAATTGCGTGCAACAAGGTATCATATTATTAAATATTTATATTACCAAAAATTTTAAATACTAAATTATTATTATTATACCAAAAAAATTTTGCACACGTTCAGAAGGAAAAGGAGGCATATTGATTGTACTAACTAAATAAAATCTGAATAATAAAGTAATTGACTATGTGCAATAAACACCGATTATCCAGACGCCGATTAACCGAATTGTCCAATTAACCGGGTCGATGAAGATAATACATTTTTTCTCGCCTTCTCAAAAACTTTTGAAGTGCAACCTATTCACAGGGCAAATTCGGTTGGATATGACAAAAGTTAATAGTTAAATAACTATTTCCTAATCTTAAAATGATAAAATCGTCAATAAATGCAACGAGAATAATGCATAAAATCGACTGTTTCTAGTACCTAAGATGTTTCACTTCTAATGCGAGAGATTCTCACGCATGTTGTTTTTTCCCCCATGAAATCTCTCTTTCTCCAGAGAAATTCCAGTTATCAAGAATTCCTTTCCCCTATCACAATGACGTTTTTATTATTATTTATGCACTATACAGTGTATGTATGGTTAGCACGTGTAATTATGTCTATGTGTACTTCTATGTATAACTTTATACCAATTTTCTAGAAAAAAGAGTAAAAACAAAATTAAATAATTTCTAAACACACTATTTGTAATGTGTTAAAATGTGCACTACTACAATTGTTTTTCCTAAGCTTAGAAAAAGTTTGAAGAGGAGATACCTAAAGAGCATCTGCCATAGCCTTTTCTTAAAGTTGTCCAATTATCGGGATTTTTTATTAACCGGATCGGGCTCGATCCCGACCGCTCAGATAATCGGCGCTCGATTGTAATATCATTCAATGAATAATAAAGTAAACTAATTAAATGTTATAGATAAGTAAACCCTTCCTTTCTTATGATTTACTGATAAATATTTTATCACTACGCAAATGATTTAAATTTTTAGTAGTAATAGTCATGACCAAAAATGGAATTTGTATGTTACATATTTATTAAGAGAAACATATAATAGTGATATAAGTAAACAAAAAGATATAGAGAGTTCCTTAAGTCTTTAAACGACGTTTGCCTATTAAATAAGAAAGAAAAATAGAATAATAATATATATATAGGGAGGGAAGAGGTTGTAATAAAATATCAACATCAAATGCTAAAAATATTTCGGATACGATGTTATGAGAGATTTAAAAGTAATAGCAAAAAAGTTCTCAAAAACGCGCAGCAAATAGAGCGGTAAAATTTACAAATTTGCTGTCACACACACAAAAAAACATAAATAAATAAATAAGTAAAACTTCTGTAAAATTAACTACAAAAATGCTATAAAATGTAAAAATTTGCTTTTCCTACAAAAAAAAAAAAAAAAAAAAAAAAAAAAAAATTGTAAGTTTACAAGAAAATGTTCTGGCACCCCTATTATAAGCATTTCTTTTTTGCTGTAAAAATACCGTTCCTTTCACAACTTAACATAGAAAAATAACGAAAGTCACAAAAACTGCTTGTTAAATCATGATGACATAACATCTAAGAACAGACTGCAACGTAAATGCAAGAATTTTCTTTTTCTTAAGCATAAAACAGAACGAGAAGATTGTAATTTCAAAATCCTTTTTTTAATGAAATTTCTTATACAATATATGGAATAAAAATCTTTATTGTTACCAGAAAAAATTAATCTTGCAAAAGAATTAATAATAGAGCAATAAGACAAACTGACATATAAGTGAACTGAATTGAAAAATATGTACATTCCAACCGGAAGTCATTACAGCATCTAACGGGTTCTCATGCCCCATTAAAAGCAGCTGTGATGGAATTTAATCCAGTGGTCGTTTTGCATGTTTTAAAGTCGTGAAATACACATCTAAAGCTAAAGGGAAAGGATTCTAACCGCAATTAGTAAATCTACACCTTGTCAGATGCAACATGATACCATCTTTGAGGTCATTAAAATCATCCCCAAGAAGAATGCAAGATTACTCAGCTAAATTTTTTGGCCAGAATAGATGCTATCGTAGTTGCTTAAAATAATAATGGAGGATTTTTTGGTGATCAGCTAATTAATAAGAATTGTTTGCTTTTCTCATAGGCTTTACGTATCATCGTCAGATATAATGCACAAAAAAGAGCTCTTTATTGATAGAGGAATTTGAGGGGAGGAGGCACTTAGGAATTTTTGTATGCTAAAATCTCCAATGATTTTAAAAAGGGTTAAACATCAGCATGTTTCTGAAGATTATTTCGCTGATTTCAGCCTTTTTTTTTTTTTTTTTTTTTTTTTCAAGAATTGCACTGAAGGATAAAAATTGTACTATATTTTTGGAGAATTACTTAAAATACTCATCATGAACACTGGATATTGAAGTAAAACAGTATTTTACAAGCAATATTTCTAATAAAAATCGGTTTTTGTTAGATGTATTTTTTAATTTCAGAAAAAAATCAAACTGAAAAAGAAAACTAATTACGGTAATTGCTGTGTGCAAGTAATGTCGTATTATTCATATTAGTTTTTCTTGATATTTGTTAAGGGAGACCCGTAAGAAAAAAAAATCCGACATTTTTATTATTGATTTTAAAGTAATGAATTTTGGTGTGTTACTTAAGAATCTTTTTGCAAGGAATAATTAGCAAAAAAATTCACTTTTTATTAAAAAGTATATTTTTTATGGGGATTTTTTTTTTTTTTTTTTTTTTTTTTTGTCGAAAAATACACTTTTTAAAATTACTACTCCTCATTCAATTTTAAATTTTTTGGTATTACTAAAATTTCTTAAATAGTGTTATAGTATATGGAAAAGACCTAGGGAGAGATATTTTTAATTTTCTATTTTAATCAGCTAAAGAAAAAAGAAAGAAATTACACATGGTAAATTTCTTTAAATTCGTTATAATTTTCATGTTTACCAATTTATGTAAATTTTTCAGAAATAGTTAAAAAAATATCTCTCCTTACTTTTGTTGCAATTTTTTTTAAGATTCTAAAAACATAAACACTTTGTTTCATAATCATTTTACCACTGAGCCTTAGTACTTTGAACTTAGGCAAAATATGAAAAAAGTCTTTTCAGGAAAACACATTTTAAAATGGCCGCTAGTCCTTTAAACTCTAGTCACTACAGTTAAAAAAACTCATTTGCTACCTGTTCCAAGTGTCCTCAAGTTCTGAAATTTTGCATGGATATTCGCAAATATGTATTCTATAGTTTTCTGAGATAATTTTTTTTGAACTTTTGATGATTTTTGGTCGAAAATGGGGTTCGGGTCTCTCTTAATATAAGTTATGTAAGTTATCTTCATGCGAGGAATTATATAAATATTTGCAACGTATATGGTAATGATAATGTTCACTAAACTACTGTGTTTTTTGAACCTACAGCAATGATGTATAAAAATTAAAATGAAATCTTACTATTAAATATAGGGTCAATATTATCTGTCATAAAATCCTGCTAAAAAAACCCTATTAAAAATCAACAAACTGACGTATGGAAATGTATTTTGGATCGTATAACTTGTTAAAGAATAAAAATTTCGTTTGACACATGATAAAAACTGTCAAAAGTTTCCCCAATAGGTGCCGCTATAAGGATCTATATTGTCACAGGTCATAGTTGTTTGTTAATCGAATGGAATTTAAATGCATTAAGTCCCTTTACAGATATTCTTCGACAGCAAAAGATGTGTAAAATATTAATATTATACTGTAGATATTCGGTTACATTTGGGAATTTATTATAAGGATGAAAATTCTTTTTGTTTGCCATCGTAAAGAACAATAATAAAAATCTTTACAATCTTAAATGTTAAGTAACTTCTGTGCTTTAAGTAACATCACTCAATCAAAAGTAATGACTAAAAAAAATTAATTGAATGTGTGCATATTATTGCTGAAGAAACTGTCCTTAAACTTCATCAATTGTTGTTTCCTATTTTCTTTTTAAATAACGTAATATACATATTTTAAAGAGACTAAATTGAACAATGACATTTATTGGCCGAACGTTTATTTATTTTTAAAAAAGAAGAAATAAATAAAATAAAATGATATCCGATCCTTTCACAAGTCTTCACAACCACTCTCCTATATATGAATTAATTAATCTTTTATAAATTTTAAAATATAGGCAGACTTATTAAACGGGCAGAATATAGAAAAGTAAGAAAATATGAATACGCGAAATCGTGTCTTATATTATTTATTTGTTTTGTAAACGTTTTCATATACTTGAAATGTTTATTTTGCAAAAACTGTTTGAACCGAATAAAACAGATTAAAGAAATATATTCGATGTGTAAAATGGAAACTCATGTATCAAATATTTTATTATATATATATATATATAAACAGCACTATAATCAGCACTATAATATATAGCGCTATATAAACAGCACTATATATGTTATCTCTAAATCTAAGGAAGTATAAACATGTGTTATGTTACCATATCGAAAAAATATCTGCAACTGCCGAAGCAATAGAAGTGTATCTACTCATCTTCTGGCGCTTTTAGGGGAGAGGGAGAGGGGCGCATGGAAGTTTCCTTTTCTTCCATTTAAACAATGCACTGAAGCATAGTGAGTTTCCGTCTTTTTCTTATTGACTTATAATTTTTTTTAAATCGCAAATTGAAAGTTCCACGTGAGGAAAGATATTAGTTATAAATTTATATAAAAATGAAGGTTTCATTGACATGAATACTGAATTGTATTTGTCTAAAATAGATGTGTATAAAAGCTTTTATTTTTTTTTATTTTTTTTTTTTATTTATTTTTTTTTTTTTCAATCTCTCCAGACTTGAAATACACAAATGTGTGGATATCTGCTATTTTCCTCAGAAAAACTAAATTCTTTGGTTATTTGTTTTATATTTTTAATTTACGTCTATGTAGCGGAATATTTTTTGCTTTGGAACAAAAACAATAAATATTATTATTGATACTTATTTTCTCTTAAAGTAAATGTTATTTTAATCGGAGTTTCCAAAATAGGTTCAAGACAGTGTGGCCCAGTAAGTAAGAAATTTTCACAATTATTTAACTTGAACTTCACACAATACAATCCCCACCCCCCCAGAAAAAAGAGTAAATGTAGATCATTCAATTGTTTATTTAAATTCAATTTATTATTGCTTGAATTTAGGTTATTGATGATTAAATAGATATTTTAATGGACCTAGTAATTTTAGATCCATACTAATGAATATAAATTACCAGACCCCTGAAGTATCAATTTTAGGAAAACGGCACTTTCTATCATTTACTCTGTCATCTATTGTATCATTTTGTTTATACAAAAGCCAGGAATTTGTTGTGTTACCTTAGCTTCAGGTCATATGGGGTGAATCAGTGTGGCTTATAATATCCAACTTAAAAAGGAACTAAGGGGAAGTAGAATTTTCTTAGGAAAGATACACCAAAAGTAAAATCCGATAAAATGCTGGAATATTTCTCAAAATACAGTAAAACCCTATGAAATGATGGGAATAAAAAAAATAATACCTAGACAGGTTTACTACTTCTTATTAAGTACACTGCCTGTTAGAATTGCCTGAATAAGTTTGAACTAAGAAAATGTTTCCTTATTCAAGTTTGCTTACAAAGAAGTTCTGTTTTCAGATTATTAAAAAAATTATTAAAAAAATATCATTATTTTATTAAAAAAAAATAACACGTGTATTTTCCCCTTCTACGATATTTGTTTTATATGAAGGAATTATTTATACAGTAAAAACATATTTGAATTTAGAAACTACTGATAAATTTTTATAGTAAGTTATAGGCCAAAAGAGAAGATAAAATGTAAAATGTCTTTTTAAAAAACGGTACTGAAATGTTTTTGCCCTTATGTAAAATGAAAATACCATAAAAGTTAGTTTAAATAGGTTTAATTTTATAATGTCAATAGCGTTCTCAATTTATAATATTTATTTAAAAGTGATGAAATTGTAAGTATACATAAAATATCAGGTTATCTTTCTGTCGCAACGTAATAACTTATAGGTTATTTTCAAAAAGCCTGAATTTATAAAATGTTGTTAATATTTATACTATGGTACCCGCATAAGGTTCGTGTACAATAAATAGCTAACCAAGAACATGTAAAATAGAGAGGGCAATGTTGCCAGCTGGGATTAATTTATAGTAGTTTTAGACTATGTGGTTACAATAAAATTGACTGAAACATTGTATGGAAGATTGATACAGCCTCGTGGAATGTTAAAGGGAAAAGAAAGGAAACAAATAAAAGGTTTCACAGTTGGTTTGAACAAGTTGTTCAATAAAAAAACATCTTTAAAGTGAATTTAATATTTTTAAATTTAATTAAAATAACAAATTGCAACATTGGAAAAAATGCGAACAATTTAAAAATGTTGTTAATGATATTTGATTATGAAATTGAAAGAAAACTAAAAGGTAAATAAAATGTAAACTTCTAAACTTACAGTTAAAACAAAAAACAAAATTACACTTCTTCAGCTAGGTTTCTTTATACGTTAAGTGTTTTGAAAGCTGTTAATACCGACTTAAAGGCAATCATTAACTATACTCTACAGAGTGATTTTCGAGAAAAACGAGAGCTGCAATATTTGTGTATTACAACAAAAAAATTTCTCACTATTTATTCCTTCATTAATTTGAATTCAAAATTTCCATATTTCAAGTGAATAAGCAACGGAGTTTTCCATTCTTTGCATTACGATATTGACGATGGGTATATTTGATTTTAACCATGATCTTATAAAGTTTGGCAAATTTGTTTAAATTGCTTTATATGTCTAAAATCAATATTTGGATTTTTTTTATTTATATTAATAATTTTTTTGTATAACTGTATCTATAAGTCTGTGAAGAATGATTTGACTGTTCTTGAAAACCTTTATTTGAGAGTAAAATTACTTTAAAAGAACATTAATGACATCGCAATCGCAATTTTTATTAACTCTATGCGTACTGGTTTAAGAACTATGGTTCCTGATTACGAGACGGTAAAAAGAAAGATACCTCTTCTTCTTTAGCTTGTTTTATAAGAGAATGTTGCCAAATATTGCAGAGATTGTTTGCCCTTTCAATTCTCATAAACGATATAGCTTTGCACAATATGCCACTACAGTTGAAAACTGGTATTGTGACAGACGAAACCCCTGTGCGATTATCCACCTACAGTGATTCTGATATCATCCATGTAGTCAAACTATACGGCACTGATTGTCGAAGTTAAATGATTCTTTAATAATTTGAGGGAAAAAAAACCCTTAAAACAAACGAATTCTATTATTTCACTCTGCTTCAAACTAACACTTTGACTTATTTGGAGATTCATTGTTATCCAACTTCAGTTAATCGAGAACCTTATGGCGCATTCACACGTGTTGGTAACATTGGAGATTCGTTGTCACTAAGTAACCTGTTGAATTCCTTAACTCACTGAGCTGTCACAATCAGACGTGGTAGGACTGCAAACTAGTAATTCAGGCGTAAATTATGGTGGGAAATTGGTTCAAGGTCTTGAGCGAACGAACAGAGCAGAAGACGAAGATAAAATGTCTTAAAGAAGCAAGTGAAGGAAAAATGGATTTGTGGGGCAGTGTATTCCGCGTGGGCGGTATAGAAAAGTTATTTTGGCTTCAATTTTAGCCAGTCAGTCGGCTTTACTAAGTGAGAGCATATGTATCAGAACGAATGAGGGAGGAGATTTCGTCAGGATTTATTGCCACAACAGCCATCCTCTTTGTATGCAGCTGAGCTTTTGGATATATTTATATCCCTTGCGTCCTTTCAAACCCACTGCTAGTCGCTGAATATGATCCAAAACAGAGTGTAATATTAAACACGTGTGACTCTGGGGATAAGGTGATGATTTCTGTCTACTAACTGATGCTAAGATTTAATCTCAGTTTTTGTCTTTTTTCAAATACATCCAAACAAATTTTTCATGATTAGCTTTTTGAATTTTAAACAATAATGTTCTTATGATTATTAATAACTTTGGTTTCCATTTTTATTTACAAATTTTGCCTTCTTTGTTTTTAGTTTACTTGCCTTTATTTTAAACATTTTTTCAAAAAGCTGGTTTGTAACAAATATCGCAGTTTCTAAACGGTCATTCCATAAGGATAAGGTTAACTACTTAAATTTTAAATTACGTTAAATGTAATCAACTAATTCCGCTTTCTGTTTTATATTTTTAAATCATGTTTATCTTTATATTTTAATTAATTCTTCTGGTGTTCATCTATAAGATTTAGACATAGACTTTCAAGAAGGAAACAATGATATTCACTTTAAACGAAATATATATATATATATATATATATATATATATATTGCATTTTCAACTTTTAAATGTTTTAAGTGCCGCATTTTTAACTCTTTCGAACTGGAGGTCAATTTCGGTGTTAAGGTCAATTTGAAACTAATGGTTAATCACAGATGGAGAGTACGCGTACTGATTGCACATAAACTTAAGAATATTTTGAATTAAAAGGAGGATTACAAAATTTGCCTCTATTTGGAATCAACTAAAATAGCTTACGGTGTTCATACTGCAGCTATCAGGAGAGACAAACTATGACACTCGAATGCACTATGATACATGGGCGTCACGGGATCGAAGTAGTCTGAAAAGCAGTCCGACAATCGATGGAAGTTAGCCTACGTTAAAATGTGATAGCCGAGATGGATGATTCCACCGAACGAAATACATACTTTTGGTTATACATACTTTTTAAAAACTAGTCTAAGGTTAAAACTAAACCTGCAATTTCTGAAGATATTTTAATTTGAAAAGAATTGAACTTTTTTGCAGTGCCAACCAAAAAATGTAACAGAATTTATTATGTTATGAAGAGCTTTTATCACATAAAATTAAATTTAAAATACATTCCACTGATCTACTTCAGAAACACACCTTTTACCAAATGCCACTTTAATCGTGATGTTGTACAAATTGTAACTGTTGCAACTAAATGCAACTGCATTTTTATTGATATTCTTTTTTTTTTCCAGATACATAATTTTATCATCATTTCTGCATTTTATTTCAGCTACCTCTTTTATTTATCTTCCATTTCCATTTACAACTAATCCAAGCTCTCGTTTCATTTTCTTTTTTAAAACTTTTTCTTCCATACACTATTTTCTTTAATTTCTGTCAATCACAGGCATGCTATGTGTGAAACAGTTAGTTGACTTGTAAATAGTTAGTCAATGATAAAACATTTATTTTAAATCCTATTTTTTAAATAAAATCATCAAAATCGTTTAAGCCATTTGTAATCGCTTTTATTTTTTATTATTTTTTATTTATTTTTATTTTTTCGTATTAGCGTTTTACAAAATTGAAAATCTCTTTTAACCTCTTAGAAACACATTAGAATTATTCAGGTTAAAAAGAATAAAAAGTGAAAAAAAGAAAAAAAACAGAAAAAAAAAAACACTCGGATAAATTCTGTTAATTAGTATCTTGCAAAAGTCCATCGCATAATAACAAACAAAAACAAAGCTCAGATTAGAAAATATTAGAGATTTAAAAAGTCACTAAAAGCTGTTAACGATGTGAAACGTAGTTAATGTCGAAACTGCAGAATAGGACCTGAAGGCACGCTCTTTTTTTCCTCCCAAAAATAAAAAGATGGGGCGGGTTTACATTGGGCCCTTAAGGGTTGCGTTAATTATATGCTAATATACAACACAAATTTTTTGCTTAATATGTCATGCATTCTTTTGATCAGATATGAAAACGAAAATAGCCCATCTGAAATTTCGACGACGGGAAATATATAATTTTAATTATTAAAAATATCTAGTGCAACAATTCGTTTTAATATCCCATTGTTGCGTTAGCCATAATATGTGTTATTCTTTTACCATTTGAACTATTACCATTCAAACATGTGTTACGTTTTTAAATGTATACAAATATCACGGAAGTAAAATTCTGATAACAATCCTGCGTATACGATCGTATGTAATTTCTATTCCATGTAAAACATACATAGTTTAGATTGTCTGTCCTATGTAATGGAAAACCATGTGGGCATTTTATACGTATAATGAAATTTAGTTCTGATGCAAAAACCTTTTATAGAAGTTAGAATTCAAGCTAGTAGACCTGAATGAACGAAAATCTCGTGCTTTTCTGCCCATTTTAAAAGATTTTATTTTATTTCTAATTTTAAGTAAAAAATAAATAAAAATTCTAATTTCTTAGATATGAACAGGAATTAAACAGACAATTTTAGAAAAGAAAATGTGAAGGATATTGTGATGATCTTCATTTTTCTCTAGATGAAAAAATGAAGATTTTTCATATGTATTACAGAAAAATTATTAGATTTTTGATAACGATTAATTAGAAGTTCTCTTCGTACGGTGACTAATAGGAGATTAGTATTAAAAATCTTCTTCCAAAGAATATTTTTCCCTGGTTGTGTAAACTGCTCTTTAATATTAATCATCTTACAAAGGAAACGACCTATTGTTTGCTCTAGAGACTATTGTAATGCATAATTTTATACATTATATGGATAAAAACGGTTATATTATAGATATATTATACGAAAGATTTACTGATTAGATTTCTAAAAAATTCCAAGTTATGGTCTTTCTGCATTTATAAGTGTTTTTCAAATTTTAACCATCTTCGTGCAAGATGAATTTAATTGGTCTCGAGTACATTAATTTGCCTTTAAAACGCAAATGTTTTTAATTTTCATATTCGCGATATGAATTCTTAATGAATAATTTTTACTGAAAGATTAAATGGCAATTATAGTTCACACGTTACTCCTACATAACAAGCTCCTGCGTAAATAAAAAATAAAGACTATAATAAAGTCTACTAAGGGATGAATTTGCAATATGTAAAAAAATAGAATCAAGACTGAAACTTTTGACTGCTATTTACCGATACTATTGGAAATACAATTAGATGTATTAGAAAGTAAACAAAAATATTAATTTAAAAATGAACACGTAAGGGCATATTTTGTTTTATTTTGGTGAGATTGCGTGAAAAAAAACTAGTTTCATTATTCTGATGAATTTATTCTAACAAATACAGTACAGCGAATCTAAAAAATCTAGGAAATACTAAGAAAAAAATGCTACTCCAGTTGAGTAATAATAAAAGTTCAAGAGCACAACAATGTTTATACATGTTTTCGTAGAAAATAAGTAAAATATACCAAGCAAAAACACGTAGCAGTAAAAAAAGAAAAGTGTGTAGCTATGCACATACTGTAAATATACTAAATGAAAAGAAGACGCATTTATAATTACGTTTAATGATATTAGGATAAAACAATAAAAACTCGATCATAAAAAAAACCAAAAATCCTTCTACGAACAGATAAAAAAATGGCACGCGATACGGAAAGAGTACATTACTTATTACTCGCGCCACATCGCTGTAGACTAAATACCACCTATTAGGTAATCTCTGTCAAAAAACTTGAAAAAAAATGAGCATCCATTATGATTGATATCACGTCGCAAGGCAGAATATATGTATGAAAAAAGTTTTTATTTTGAAAGGGAAGTAGGCGTCAACATTGATCCTTGAAATGCAGATTAACCAGCGGCACTTAATTTTTATTAAAATGTTGATGAACAGCAAATGCTTGCGGAATAAATTGTTGCCGTTTCATTTGCCCCAAAATTAATTAGTAAAGAGCTAAAAGCAACGGGTGAATTTTCAAAGGCAGTGGAGATTTTAAGATGATTAGAAAGGTTGTTTTGGTAAGAAAACAATGCATATTCGACGTACGTCCAAATTGTGCTTTTAAATAAATATTTTTAGAATTGAATCGAACGTGAATTTAAATAGTTAATAGAACTTAAATTCTTTAAAATAATGTTTTCAGTGAATTTGTTACCTCAGTTACTAACACAGTCTTTCATCCTTTAGAATAGGTGGTTTAATGGCAGTGCTAAGTATTAAAAACATGCATTTGTGTAGTTTCAAAACTGTTTACTACGGCACATTAAAAGATATTATGACAGTAGTCATTAAATAATGTACACTTTCATTGATTTTTAAATTATTGAATTAGCTAGAATTTCCTTTATTTTGTAAATAAGCCAATGTTCTTCGAAAAGTTTTAGCATAAACATGTAGCAGACAGATAAATTACGCTTATAACTTATTTTCATAGAAATAAAATTATTGAATATATGCTTATTGTTCCAAGAAGTGTTTATTAATGAAGACAGTTTAGAAAAAGAAAATCTAATGCTAAAACTTTTTAAATAAAAACATTAACATTAAAATTATTTAAAGAAGTAATATATACATTTAATGAAGCATAAATAGAAACCAATCATTTATTTAATAAATTTTCAGAGGGGGAAAATAGGTTTTTAAAGTAGATACTTTTAAATTCTGAAAAGTTTTTGCATTGCGGTTATCTTTCATTATGGAATGTAATAATTATAAATTCATCGCTTAGAGGCCATTCAAGTATTACGTAAGCATATTTTTAGTCATTTTGTACCCCTCCCTCCCCCCTGTAAAGAAAAAATAAGCAAATGCTAGACCCATCGCCTTCCTTTGCTTAAGTAAGATTTTATGATATTCTAACATTGTTTTCCATAAAAATTACAGATAAATAACGATAAATGTACATAATTAATCCAGAAAATTTACATAAATAGACATATAACGGTTGTGGTATCGAAGGAAAACGAAACCGGTTTGATATATTGTTACTTATTGCATTAAGCAATTCATAGATTACAAAATAGTTTTTAATAAGATAATATTTATAGCACTTTTAAAAATTTTAGAAATACAAAAGGCTCGAAAAAATTTAAGCAAACAGCAATGTACATTAATTTAAAGCATGATAATATAAAAAAATATATATTTTTTACATTATTTACGCACATAACTAAAAATTTTAACAAGAATCACTGGAATATTATGCATTCGGTGTTTACATTTCTACTCTGGTGTCCAAGATCTTTGAATCCACGTTTCTGCATTGTCTATTATTACTTTTTCAATATAGTGGTTGCCTAGAATGTTCCTCATTTCCAATTCCTAATTACTTCATATCTTTTTTCTCAAAATATTCAACATCCACAGATCGCTCATCCAAATAATGATCTTTTGTTTTTTGTTCTTTAACTATAGTTTCTTCGATGTCCAATGCTTACGTAAGAATTGCAACAAACGTGACCCCCTATCCCCCTTGTCAGTAAAAAAAAAGCAGACAGTGGACCCCACTCCCGTCATTACTGCTTACGTAATACTTGAACTACCACTTATACGTGGGATGTTCAGTAAGAAATAAGACTAAAATTATAAAAAAATCCCTTTCGGCATGGCCTATAGGCGGAGGTAGATTTCGAAAAGTTTTCATCTCAAAAAAAAAAAAAAAAAATGCCTATCTCTACTTAAATGCCCATTTTGGCAATATATTTTGAATTATATTCTTACTTTATTAAAAAAATTGACCAATATGATCATTATATAGTTCCTAAATAACAAAAAACTGTTAATTAAATTCGTTTGACAGCAAAATTGAATTTAAAAATGAGTCATAAAATAACCAATTTATTATTTTTAATACATCCACAATTCTTTAATCAAGATCGCTTTGAGAAATTTTGTGCGAAGTGCCCACTTTGACAGATTTTTTTAAATATATATTTAGCCTTTATCAAAAATCTGACCAATACGGCACATTACACAGTTCCTAAATAACAAATAACTGTCAATTGAATGCGTTTGAGAGCAAAATTGAATTTAAAAATGAGTCATAAAATAAACAATTTGTTATTTGAATACAACCTCAATTCTTTTATCATGATCGCTTTGGGAAATTTTTTTGCGAAGTGCTTACTTTGACAGCTTTTAAAATATATATATTCACCCTTTATCAAAAAATCGACGAATACGCACATTATATAGTTCCTAAGTAACAAAAAACTGTCAATTGAATGCGTGTCAGAGCAAAATTGGATTTAAAAATGAGTCATAAAATAACCAATTTGTTATTTGAATACCCACAGTTCATTAATCATCTCGCTTTGGGAAATTTTGTGCGAAGTGCCCATTTTGGCAGCCTTTTTTGAAATATATTCTGCCTTTATCAAAAAACTGGCCATTCCGTCACATTATATAGTTCCTAAATAAGAGAACCTGTAAATTGGATGCGTTTGAGAACAAAAAAAAGATTTAAAAATGACTCGGTAAAAGCGCAATTTCTTAAATTTCCTCAAATTTTTATCCCGATAACTTCGTGAAATTCTGTTCAAAATACCCTTTTTGGCAGCCTTTTAAAAAATATATTCTGCCTTTATCAAAAAACTGGCCAATACGTCAAGTTATATAGTTCCTAAATAATAGGACCTGTAAATTGGATGGGTTTGAGAACAAAAATGAATTTAAAAATGACTCATGAAAAACGCAATTTGTTATACTTAATGAATTTTTTAATGATGAAAACTTCGGGAAATCTGTTCAAAATACCTTTTTTGGCAGCCTTTTTAAAAATATATTCTGCCTTTATCAAAAAATTGGCCAATAAGTCGCATTATATAGTTGCTAAATAAGAGGATCTGTCATTTGGATGCGTTTAAAATCAAAAATGAATTTTAAAATGAGTCAGAATATAAGCAGTTTCGATTTGAGGTTTTTTCTCCAACTCCTATTTTTGTTTAATTTATTTTTGCTATAAGAATTGGTTCTATGAAAAACTTGTCAATATAAAAGTTGTAGATATTATTGTGAAGATGTAAAATAAATTTAATTAGATTTAAATGCTTAAGAATTGAGTAAGTTATGGGTTTTTTTCTTTTTCCTCCCCCCTTTTTCTTTTCGTTTTTAATTTTTTTCATCGGTAAAAATTGGTCCTATCAAAAACTTGTAAATACAAAAGTTTTAGATAATATTGAGTACATTTATATAAAATTTAGTTGGATTTGATATCTTGAGAATTGACGAAGTTATGAATTTTTTTCTCCCAAAAACCATGTTTTTTTCGCCCCTTGAGCCCATTTTTAACTTTATCAAAAATCTGTCACGCATAAACTTTTTCCTCATTTTTTAGAAGTAATATAAACTTTAAATCGATTCGATATCTATTTTAATTAAAAAGTTATCGCGTTTTTTCTGTTTTCACAAAAACCCTCCTAACTTCCACCCCCTTGGTCCGATTTTGCCCATTAACGAACTTAACCGAGATTTTATGCCCCTTGATTTTATGTAAAAGTTTGATGAAGATCTGAGCATAATTATGGAAGTTATCGTGTCTAGAAGAAAGTGATATACACCGATAGATAGATAGATAGATAGATAGATAGATAGATAGATAGATAGATATATAAACTTTTTTACTGGTGGTAGTTTTGGAGTCTAGGAGTCATGATTCGTGTAGATCCGCAAAAATTTTTCAGAAATTCCAACATGGGAGACAATGCAATAGGTAGTATTTCATACGAAATCTACCTAATATTTCATACGAAATCTACCTAAAATACAGAATACCTCTAATCGTCATCATTTACATGTCTTTTTCAAAAAAGCTACCGCGGCATGTAATGCATTTATCTCAACGTTCTATCCACGTCTTAAAAACCTGTAAGTGTTCGTTTTTTGAGAGCTTTTTCAAAACCGCCTCCACAGCCTTAATACGTACTTTGTTGCTTTCAAAATGGTTGTTTCGTACTAATTTCTTAAGTTGAGGAAGCAGCCAGAACTCACATATAGCGAGATCAGGACTGTGTGGAGGGTGTGGTAAAATCTCTACCTTGTTCTGCTGCAAAAACGTGATGGAAGTTGAAGGTCGTCCCTCACGGCCTTTATGCCAGCGAAAAATACTTTTCCTTGACATTGCTTCATCGTTGAAAGCTTCACGTATCATGTCAAAGTTCTCCGATGTTGATCTTCATAAACGAACACAAAATTTAATCGTAATATTTTTCAATCGACGTTTCCATTTCAACAACTGAATAAAATTTATTTATTGAAATTTAATGTGACCTTATAACTTGATGAAAATGATTTCCTTGTGCTGCAATGCAAAAATGTACACGCGAAATAAATTCTTCCAATATTTTAAGCACAATGTGTAAAATCCCTCGAAGCATGACCCATCTCATCTATGCTCAGATGAAGAAAATTGGCATAAGTCATGTAACTCAGACCCTCATAATTTGGACGATTTTAGTGTTAGACGAATGAAGGCTTTTCTCGCCTCACTTATTTTGTAAAATAGATTTATTTACTAAATGTTACTTATAGGACCTGTAATTCATGACTTTTAAAGAAATTCTTTTATTTATCAAAACTACTTTTGAAATATTTTTTAACCTCATTTAAAACATTTTTGTCATTGGAACTATATGTCTGTGACGGATGGTTTAGATATTAACCATAAGATGCCTCATAGACTGCATACCACGTACAAGCATAGTACAAATCATTTTAATAAGAAATCCAAGTTTATTATTCTCATTATGTCTAACATCATCATGAACATAATAAACTTGATTCTAGAACATAGTAAAATAACTTTCGATCATGCCCTTTAAACTTGCTAAACTTCAACATAATTTTCGAATCCGCAGTTCGCAGTCGTCAAGGAGCGCTGTCTCTTCTTGGTATTTTACTATACCTACGCACCACATTCATGATTAGAATGAATTCGATTCACCCTACATTTGACGAAAATATAATTAAGAAATCACTCTGTATATTTATTAATTAAAATAATGAAATTGTAGGAATATAAAAAAACAAAACAAATATTGTTAAAAAAAAAAGAGATAATTTGAGTTATATTAGAGGCTTTTCAAGCACATTCGATAATATTATTTATCATTCGGAAGTGTTATACTTATATCTATCAATCTATCTATCTATCTATATAACTATGTAGTATATAATTTTTTTTATTGAAAATACAAAATAAAAACTATCGCAACAAGATAACAGTCTTTTTAGATGAGACCGGGGTAAATATAGACATTTAAAATATAACAAAGTACAATGACAGAACTGTGCACTTTATAAAACTTGAGTATCGATAATTTTTTATAAATTTTGTTCATTATCTATTAAACTCATATCTTGTGATGAATTGCTTCCATTTTATTTCATATTAAGTTAAGCTAATTAGCAGGCGTGCCCGTTATAGCATTATATATAAAAAAATCGCTCATGTATTTCTCCAAAAAGTCTCTTAAGAAAAGAGAAAATAAAGAATTTATTGATATATATTAAGTATAAGTTAAGGTACTGTTTTTTAAAGTTAAAAATTTTATTCACATTTAGATGCAAAGTCTTTTACAAAGTTCATATATATATTTTTAAATAGAATTCGATTCAGTTTGCCATCTTAACCTTACACGTCTATATATGATCTAAAGTTATTTCGAAGCGTTAAACAAAAATACATCTAAGTTTTAGATAAAAAATGCAGGGCAAAATCGAATAAAGAGTCTTTGATGTTTCACCAAATTGCGTAAACTTTTGAAGCGTGAAAAGTCAGAAAGCAAAAATTAATAAATGCTTACATTAAAATTAGTAAAAATACCGAAGCAAACATTAAAAATAATTTAATAAGCTAAGAGCCAAACGCTGTTTTAATTTGCGTATTTGACAAATTAGCAAGACTCAGATAGTTTTTAGCTGTGAATGGATAATTTCATTACAATTAAAATCTTCATCAGGCTATAACATTTCGTAGCGAATTGATTAACGTTTTGCTGATGAAACATCTACTTATTTATCCAACATATTTCTCAGATTTAGGAATCGTAAAGAAGACATAAATATTTATCAAGATAAATTAATTTAAGAGTAAACAGCTTCGATAGATATTAATGACTCCGAATTGCTTTAATGATATAATATGATTTTGGCCTAAATTTTAAGCTTGTGCGATAATTAATATGTATATGTTAGCAAAAAGTTCTACATCAGTAAATTTTTAATTAAAAGCATTACCTACTTTTAAATGTATATGAAAATTTCATCTCAGCTATTTTCTGTAAAAAAAATGAAGCCTTAAATTTAAATCTTCATGAATATACATGTCTCAGAAGTAATAATAAGTCTGTTAGACCAAACTCTTACTCATGTTTTATTCCACGTTTGATTAATAATATCAAATAAATAAATTTTAAGACAAGTTTACTTTTGTGATTAACATTTTAGAACATTACATTTAATTTGGTTTTAGAATGATAAAAGCATACATATCAGGTATCTGTACGCTTTGATATATAATTTTTTGAAGCCATCCAAAAAAAGGTGGATTATATCAAGAAATATTATTTAAAGTAAAAAGGTTAATTTTTTTTTTTTTTTTTTTTTTTTTTTTTTTTTTGGAAACACATAAGTGTACATTTTTGTTAGAACGGTCAATTTTAAATTTTACATTTTTGACTATTCCTATACATTTCTGTAAGTTTGATAATAATATTAACTTTAAATATAAGTTATTAAAAAGCGTTAAGTTTAAATGAGTTTAAAGCTAATAAATACATTTTCCAACTGAAAATTTATTGAGTATAACGTGCAGTTGTTACGTTTGGTAAAATAAAACTGAACATATAAATTTTACATATTTTCACAAGCGCAAAATCTACTAAAATTATTGTATTTATCTTATAATATTTACTTTTTCTATTGCAAATTTAAAAAAAAAAAAAAAAAAAAAAAAAAAAAAAAAAAAAAACTGAAAACTTTTGTGTATTAAGCATGAAATAAATTAAAATAAAATAAAAATATATCTTTCTCTACTATGTTATTCATTTGAATCATGAGACTTACCAATTTCCAATTAATTTATATCTAAATCTTCAGGATGCATATCCAATTTTGAGCTTCATATAAATATGATCCAAGAATAACATTTCAAAAATAAGAAGAATAAAGTCAATATTTACTGCAGTAAAAATTGGAACCGAAAACAAAATACCTACCGTAATTTCGGGTGTATAAGCCGCAGATCAAACAATTCTTTTTCGACACAGAATTTTTTAAGAAACAATTATAACTAGTTAGATCGCCGTAAATATTTGTCTTCAATCACTAAATAAGATTTCTGGGTCCAAAAAGAATTGTTTGATCCGCGGCTTATACACCCGAAATTACGGTAATTCATGCAAAATATTCTTGATGTTTGAAGTATATTAGAAAAATTAGATTTGGGAAAAATTTTTACATCGCGAAATAAACATATTTTCCTGTGATCTCTTCTAATTGACCATTACGTTGAACAAAGTTCTGTTTTTTGCAATATGTCTGCAATATGACTTTGAAGAAAACTATTAAAATTAAAATACAAAAATATAAAAATATATCTTTCTCGAATGTGAAATTGATGTACATTTTTAAAAATGCATAATTGTCACAGTTCTGTTTACTAAAAGAAAAATGCAATTAAACATTAACTTAGCAATCAAAATTTATTTTATATATGACAATTTCTTTTGCAAACTATATTCATTGAGAGCATGTCATCATTTTTTTTCGCTCTTTCATTTAGGATTTTCTATAAGTAACCTCTAGGATTGACATAGTGGAAATATCTAGTAGAGCCCGACTTCGCCCGAACTATTAAAATTAAAATAGAAGCACATAAAAATACAATATTTCTCAAAACAGGAATATGTATTTATTTTCAGTAAATGCAAAATATCATTGTTGTAACTATCTATACTGAAAAAATTTATAATAGTTAAAAAAAAAGGAACGAAAGTTTGTTTCATATACGATAATTCTTTTCTCTTCTTACGAGTTTCGTGATATTATTTAAGAAAATATATTCATGGAAAACGTGACTTTTTTTTTTCTTTTTTGTCATTCTAATGATTACCGCGCTCGCAAGTTTCCCTCCCTTTTTTCCTCCACTCAGGTCGCCGTAATTATTTTCCAGGCAGCTTAACGGGAAAACAATATCAGTTATCCTTAATAACAATAATAATGAGCGATGAAAAGTGTGCGACGAATAAAATTGGCAAATTCGTTACGCGTCTTATTTAATAAACTTGCTCCGCTGGTTTCGGTAGAGAGTTTACAATTTAAATAAAGACGCTAATATTATTCAACAAGAATACATGCTCGTAATATTAATTTAATAAGCTTGGTTGATCGAAAACAGCAGAACTAAAATTGCGATGGGAAAAAAATGGAGATTTTAAGGCAGTTTGTTTTACATAAACAGAGCTTTAATCCACGAGAAATGAAATTTCGGTTTCTTATCTGTAATTAAGAAAGTACACTGGAAAAATTTCCGTATGTTTATTATAAAAATAAATGAAATCAATGTGTTCATATTCACGCGATATCAAAAGAAAGCGATTTTCCTTCAAAAATAACTTAAAGCAAAAGCAATCAGCTTAAAATCAGAAGAAGAAAAAGTTATCACGATGCTTCCTAGATTAAATTCAATCAAATTTTATTTATTCTCGAATATTAGCTACATGATTTATATCAATAGAGAAAAATGTATGCTCGGGTTTTTAATAGCAAAAACAATTCTTTATGCACTTCAGCGTTCCATAGATACATTTAAAATAAAATCATCAAATTTTAAATGAGATTAAAGAGAAAAAAATAGATTTGCATTATGTCCCAGTCATGCATTAGACATGTTATTAGACATAGTTTGAAATTTAAGTGTACAACCTAAATACACCTTAAAAGGAACCGATAACCTGGATACTTAATTACTGCAAAGTAAACCAGAAAATGACTCAGTTAATATTTTGTTTAAACTGACTAATGAATAATCCTCTTTTGCTCTTTTAACATGAAAACATGCAATACAGTGTTAATTTCACATAATTAATAAGTGAGTAAAAATTAGGAATCCTCGGAAACGAGAGTCTATTTTAGATCAAAAGGCAGCTTCTTCGAAATTTATTTGAAGAATTTTACATAAGTCTTCCCTTTTATTAAATTTTACAGACTAAAATAAGACTTCAGTTTTGTTTTTGTGTTCTCCGAGCTCTGCGTCATTCCCCGAAAAAGGAGATCTAGGAAAAGTGAGGACAAAAGGATGTGAGAAACGAAATACTGAAATAACTTCGGGTTACTTAAATTAAAATGATGTTGATCAAGTGATGAAAGGTCGCAGTTTTCGGAAAATGATTGCAATAGCATTTAAAAGGCACCTTCTTTTTAATCGCAAAATAAAAACTTGGCTTTCTGTCATAAAAGCTTTGATTCTGGCCGTAATGCAGTGCCCGTCTTAAAACAAATCTTGAAGTAATTACAGTATTCCGATCAACTGGGCCAGTTGAAGGCATCCACTTAATTTCGTACTTATGCGACCTGAAAGGCTCATCCCCGCAAGCAAATAAGGCTTCCAGAGAGCGGGGGACCAGAAAAAGGGGGCAAGTCCTGATTAAGGAAACTTAAGATACAAAATAACTTACACATCCCCTTGCATAATTAACATAGGCAGGATTGAATGATCCTGGGAGGGGGAATTCTCCCACACAGCCGTTGCTTCTTCTTCTTCTAGCATCCCTCCCCGTTCACAAAGACTACCCCCATCTCTCCAGAGCACCCGGGGTCAATTGGAAACATCTCTTCTAAGCAGCTGGACGCTCGGAATTAAAATTCCGTCATCGCTTTTAATGCAGCTCTAATTAAACAACAGCTTTGTTCTTTTCTGCACAGTTGGAGTTTTTATTCTTCCGGGCTAAGCATGTTTTAATAATTACATTAATAGCGCCGCGCCAGAAACGTCTCCGTTTTGCACACTACTTACTCAACAGTGGCACGAAACACAACAACTTTTTACAGTTGAAAATTTTCTAATTTTCCAAGATGCTCGGCTAATTTTTTCTATTCATGCCCGCAGAATTAATGCTCACTTCGCTTCCGTAAGGAACATTCGGATAATAATTTCCGAGTCTTCCCCTCCTCTATCTACCGGAGAACTTAGTGAGAAGTACATTTTTAAAAAGAACTGGCTGCAACTAGTTGAAGAATGTCTGGAAAAAATAGATTTAGAATCAGAAACATCACGCATGCATGCCACATAATGAAATCTACGCTCTTAAAAGAATATTTCATTAAGTTTCTGTAAACATACAAAACCATACATACACAATTTGAAATATTTTCAAACAACTTCTTACATATATTGAAGAAACAAAATGCTTTTTCAACTAACTAACTACTTCTTTGACAATATTATTACATTTCAAGGACTTGAACTAATGTGATATTAATTGAAAAGGAATTTTTTTAAAAATGCGGCACAATATGTATATTAACTTTTCTACATGTTGAAGGAAATCTACAAATAAAATATATTCGGAATATTTCTTTTTCTTTTCAAATTTTCTTCTTAGTGCTTACGGGGTGGTCGGATAAAAAAGGATTAAACTTGAAATTCCCAAATAAATCATGCGATACCAAGGATCAAAAGGTGTAGTATTTAAACTGGAATATTATTATTGTAATGAGAGTAATTAAAAAAGAAACATAATATTTGAAAGAATGAAGTATAAGATCATAGATATAGCAATTAATATATTATGTTTTAAATTAGGTTTATTTTATAAAAGAAAAAAATCGCAATATGTATACATATAGGTAAACGGAAAAAAAGTGACCGGAAAAAAAGTTATCGGAAAAAAAGTGACCTAAACTACAAAAGCGGAAAAAAAGTGACACGGAAAAAAAGTGACAAGGAAAAAAAGTGACACGGAAAAAAAGTGACAAGGATTGATTTTGAGGAATTATTATTGATTTTGGGAATTCATTGGTTAAGTTTGAAAGGGGGATGGGGGGGAGGTTCATAATTTAGGTAAATGGGTTTTTCATGCTGAATTAACTGTTTTGGTTCAATTTTTGGATATACGTTCATAATGAAAAGACGCTTGCCTGATTAGTTTTGGGAAGGGACGATTAACACCCCCCCCATCCGTCCTCAATTAGATGAATGGGTTTTTATGCAGAATTATCCAACTTGTGTCAAATTTGCATATAGGTTCTTTTCGATAAGGCTTATATATAGTATAAAGTGCCTGAAGAGTTTTAGGAGTTTAATGGTTAAGTATAGAAGGGGAACGGGGGATAACCTTTCTTAAATTAATGGCTTTTTACGGATAATTATCCGATTTGTTTCGAATTTTGGACATGGGTTAATTATGATAAGACGTATTTCTGATTATTTATGGGGTTCTTTTGCTAATTAAAAAGGGGGCGGGTGATTACTACCCCCGGCCTTAAATTAGATTTTTAAAAAAATATGCACACTTATCCGATTTATTTCAAATTTTGGATGTAGGATCTTTCTCATAAAGTAAATTCCTGAATAGTTTTAAGGGTTTAATGGCTATGTATAGAGGGAGAACGGGGGATAAACCCCCTTAAGGGTGTATTTAAAAAAACGCTTTTCCATCTTCAACAGCTCGAAATTTTCCGATACAATTTCAGACACATTTTCAAAAGTAGAAACATGAAACTTGCTGAGGATATTTTTGAAGAGATGTACAAGGTGCCATGTGCTGTATTTTTACGCTCAATTCATTAGAATTTGATTTATAAACAATTATCTTCTCAGTATGACCCTTTTTTTTCTTTCACAGATCTCCCGCCGGGGGAAAATCTGTTCAAAATGCCGTTTTTGATTGCTTTTTTCGCAATATTTTCTGCATTTATCAAAAAATTGACAATTACGGCACCTTGTGTACTTTCTAAATAAGACAATTTGCCAGTTTGATGCATATGAGAGTAAAAATGAAGTTAAAAATAAATCGGAAAATAGGCAGTTTGAATCGAAATACACCCTTAAATTAAATAAATGGCTTTTTGCGCAGAATTATCCGATTTGCTTCAAATTTTCGATGTATATTCATTATAAGAAGGCGTATCTCTGATTAATTATGGGGTTCTTTTGCTAATTAAATAAGGGAAAGCGGGCGATTAATCCCCCACTCTTTAAATAAGATTTTTTTTTTCACAATTATCCAACGTATTTCAACTTTTGGATATAGGTTTTACCTGATAAAGTGAATCCCTGAATAGTTTTAAGGGTTTAATGGCTAAGTATAGAGGGATGAACGGGGGATAACCCACAAATAATCAGGAGTTCGCCTTATCATAATGAACGCACATTCAAAGTTTGAATCAAATAAGATAATTCTGCGTAAAAAGCCATTTATTAATTTAAGGGGGGTTCTCCTCCGTTCCCCCACTGTGTATGTCGGACGTTCCTCTCAGCCCGCACAACTTTGAAGAAAGTCCGTGGTAGTTATAGCTGCCACCACCGATATTACTAGGTGATATCGGTCACCCACTGTGAGGATTGTGTAAATGAACACTGACGCTGTCAATTAACTGAATTAACAGTTTATTCAGAATATATGTACACACTAAATACGCTATTTACCATTATATACAATTACAACTCGGATATAGGTGATCCGGTTCAACATTAAATTAAATACAGTAAAGGTTGGCTGTGTACTATTCGAATTACACCTTCCACCTCACACTCAATGCACGTTAGATTAACTTTATCGGAGATCACTTTCGATTCTCCCAACACATGGATACTCGGCCTGCACTTCTCGGCCCAGAGCACTAAACACCAGGACGTCTGTGTCCCTTGCTCTCCAGATACGCACTGCCTCCGCTCTACAACGCAGAACACACCCTATCAGGACCTCTGTCCAACACTACTCTCTAGGTATGAACCCAGATACGAACTGAACTAATCTGAGATAAGACTTGCTCTTCTCAAATCCCGGTGTTTCCCCAATGTCAACCCCCTTTGGGGCTTATCCATTGGACACATTCCACATTCTTTTCTTGATTAGTGACAAGTTGCTTGTCAGCTCATCATCCACATACCTCACTGACGGATGAACACGCCTCTCCGCAATCTCCTCTTTTTCACTCACCACCTGTAGAGGATTACCTGTCAATTCTCCCTTCAACAAAGAAAGAATGTCACCTTGAAAATTCTAGTACACAGCCGGTCTAATATAAAAGAGATTAAGATAGAGAAATAACGGAAATTCCAATCTTTAGCAGAGGTGGTCTCAGAACCTGACAGTATACTTAGCCATTAAATCCTTAAAATTATTCTGGGACTAACTTTATGAGAAAAAACATATATCCAAAATATGAAATATATCGGATAAGTGAACATAAAAAACCATTTATATAATTTAAGGGGATCGGAAAATCACCCGCCTTAATTTTTAATTAGAAAAATAACCCCATATGTAATCAGGGATACGCCTTATCATAATGAATCTATAATCCAAAATTGTAGCAAATCCTATAATTCTGCGTAAAAAGTAATTTAATTTAAGGTAGGTTCTATTCCCCTTCAATACTTAGATATCAAATCTTTAAAACTATTCAGGGATCCACCTTATCAGTAAGAACCTATATTTAAAATTTGAAATACATGGGGTAATTCTGCATAAAAACCTATTTATCTAGTTTAAGGGGGAGATAATTGCTCGCCCCCCACCCTTTATAATAAGCAGAAGAACCCCATAACTAATCAGAGATACGTCTTATCATAATGAATCTATGTCCAAAATTCTAAGCAAATCGGATAATTATGCGTAAAAAGTTATTAATTTAATTTAAGAAAGGTTATCCCCGTTTTCCCTCTATATATAACCATTAAAACTCTTCATGCATCATATGCTATATATAAGCCTTATCGAAAAGAACCTATATTCACAGGGCCCGACTTAGACAGTGGGGGGACCTGGGGCAAACATTATTAGAGTGGCCCCCTTCTATCTTAAAAATGTTTGTGAATTATACTCAAGTGACTAAAATTAAAATTCAAACCTATTGTATGTATGCATAAATTTTGTACCAAGTACTGATTTCAGTATTTATATTTCACATCTTTATACATAATAACAGATGATAAATAATTTTAACTATTAATTTTCTTATGATGTAACTATTACTTTAAGGGAACGTGGGGCAGGGAAGCAAAGGGGGTAGGAGAAAAAAGACCCCTTAAAATTGAAAAAAAAGAATTTTGGTAATATTTTGCTATTTTATATCATTTGGCCCTCTTTTAACAATAAACTTTTCTCTCCTTGGGGGCTCCCCTCTAACCGGGGGCCCGGGGCAATTGCCCCGCATGCCCCTGCCTTAGTCAGGCCCTGTATATTCAAATTTGACAAACGTTGGATAATTCTACATAAAAACCCATTCATCTAACTGAGGACGGATGGGGGGGGGGGGGTAATCGTCCCTTCCCAAAACTAATCAGGCAAGTGTCTTTTCAGTATTAACGTACATCCAAAAATTGAACCAAAACAGTTAATTCAGCATGAAAAACCCATTTACCTAAATTATGAGCCTCCCCCCCCCATCCCCCTTTCAAACTTAACCAATGAATCCCCAAAATCAATAATAATTCCCCAAAATCAATCCTTGTCACTTTTTTTCCGTGTCTCTTTTTTTCCGTGTCACTTTTTTTCCTTGTCACTTTTTTTCCGTGTCACTTTTTTTCCGCTTTTGTAATTTAGGTCACTTTTTTTCCGATAACTTTTTTTCCGGTCACTTTTTTTCCTAGATTCATACATATATACATATATATATTTTTCTAATTTAAAAAAACTGCGCTAATTTTTATACGCGATTTATAACATCTTTAATTTCGAAAATCCAACACATATATACAAGGCACATCCCATGTAACAAATGAGATGTGATAGTAACTGAACAAGGCTTCAAGCGTTTTTTGACTAAATGCAGCATGATAATAAATGAAATTTGAAAAAAGTAGTAACATGTATAAATAATAATTTTTGTACGTGTACTTGAGCCTGAGTTGAATTACTTCCCGAGGCCACATAATTTCAAGCTGCAGGGGCTCAGATGAAGTTCCTTATCCGCTGAGTGATACGTAGGCGTGAGAAAATCTTTAATCCCCAGGCGGAAAATGTTTACAGAAGGGAACGTAGAACGGGGGTAGGAAAAGCTGTGAATGCTGTCACTTTTAAGTGTTCTCACATGAATAAAGTTAGAGTAACAAAATGCGAAGCCTTTTCATTTACAGAGGTTTATTCGGTAAAATAACACCAAATGCACAATATTTTATTAGAAAATAAGGTCTCAGAGAGGTAATAAATCACCATTAAAGATTTTAAACAATTTACCGGGGTATGGAGGGAGAAATTTTATTTTCGCAACGTCGCATTTAAGAGGATATGTGGTAAAACTGTTGGCTGACCCCGGAATAATAAGATTTCGGAGATTTTGTTACACGATTATATGTGTCCCGGTGAAGGAAGCGTTATCATATTTAGTTTTCATGGAGAACAGCATGTAAAGATATTGAACGCACATTTTTTTTTCTTTAAGGGAATAGGATTATATTAACTACAACGTAAATTTTATTCCTTGTATTTCTTTTTCGACATCACTAAATGCCGATAGTATTCATATGAGTATGAATTTAGACTAATATGAATTTCGACAAAATACTTTTATACCATTTATTTTATTATTATTTTTAGTATTTATACTTAGAAATAAACTATAAAAAAGTTCGTATTTTGTGCATGTAAAATAATAATCTAAACATGGTTCAAATAAAAAAACAATTAAGGGCGCATACAGCAGTCTTTATTTTGAATGTCAAAAGATGTATGCCAAATTATCATTTAAGGCAGGTTTACGAAAAATGCCCTTATTTGTATTTCTTAAACTGCATAACATTGTTTTCATTAATTTTTTATTTTTAATTACATTTCTACAATATATAATAAATAAATAAATACATATACAGTCAAACTTCGTTTACATGAACACGCTTAACGTGAATTACTTTTAACATGAACTGTTTTCATAATCCCCTATAAAAACGAATACAAAGATTTGATACTGATAACATGAATTACTGTTAACATGAACAAAATTATGATTCCACTTGAGGTTCATGTTAACGAGGTTCGACTGTATAAGTTAATTTGGGGTAATACGGGCACTCTTATTTCAAGCTAAAATTGTGATGTTTGTGATAAAGTTGAAAAACAATTTAAACTACGAGGTTATTACTGCTCTCCTTTCTTTTTAAGTTTTGATATCTTTTTTCTTATCACTTAGTCATTGACTTTCAAATTTAAAATTCGAAAAACACCTCTTTTTATAAGTTATCATTGTCAATGAAAGTAATAGTGCCACTTTCGTATTTTTCTAAATAAATCTTTCTCAAAAAATAATAAATAAATAAATAAAAACTGTTATAATGAAAAAATATTATTTTTATGAACAGAAAGATATTTCTATTTGAAATGAATCGAATGCAAATCAAGTAATTCCAATTGTTAATAAATATTGCAATGACAGAAAAAAACAGCCTTTGAATCCCCAAAATCCTAAAAGACAAAACAGTGTATTATTTTTCTAATTTAGAAACTATATTATAAGAAAGTAAAAATATCATATCAAAATAACTACAACAGCACGCTCGGCACGCGCCTATAGCTTCTTTTTAAATTTACTTGTGCTATTTGTTTGTAGACAAATTTCTAAAACCACCAAATGTCCACATTAGCAGCGCTGGCCGTATTATACGGAGTTACTTTATATATATGTATATAGTATATTAAAATTTCTGTTCTTATATGTAGCTTGATATAACATTTTATGATTACAAATAAAAATAGCAAATTAAACACAGAGTTAGATACAAAATATATTTTTAATGTTAAAATAGAATCCGGGAAACACTGTAGGATAAGAAATAAAATAACTTGATGAATATTGAAATAAAGCTTCGAAATGTTTTTCGGAATTTCGGTTAATTAAATTTCACACAAATATATTTTTTAATCAATGCGTCTTGAGAGATACGACCAATGACTGTCTATGCATGAATAATAGATATTATTAGTTTTATACAGAAATAAAAAAATAACTATTGCATTTGTAGGGAAGAATAATTAAAAAGACAGTTCTACAAGGATTCAAGAAAATCTTTGATAATTTTGAGGCCAGTACAAAATTATTTAATTAAAATGTGAGAGTAATGGTAGAGCTCTTAAAAAACGCATAAGAACAATCATTTTTACGAGTATTGACCATTTTCGAAATCTTTTAACTCTGATACAATCAAAATACACGAAAAATTTCCAAAGCAAAACACTGAATATTGGTTAGATGAGTTTAACTAGTCCGTTTTCATTGAAAAAAAAATATTAAGAGTATTTATTTAAGAGTATACATAAAATATATATATATTTTGAATTATTTTGTATATTCTTGAAATATTTTTTTTTTTCGAACGAATAACTTATAGCTCTCTTTATTACGTAAAGCATGCGTACGAACAGGTCCGCCGCGAAACAACTTTCTTCCCTTTTAGTAGAAAGTTGTTTCGCGACAACCCCTGTACAATCATTAGAGAAGTTCCTGTGTTTTCCAAATAGATTTACTTGCATGAAGCAATTATAAATAAAAAAGGTGTTTTTTTTTTTTTAATTTCTTCTGTTTTAACGATTTATGTGACACACGTTGATAAAATGTCTGTTTACCAATTATTTTCTGATACGAAGAACATTTATATTATTTTAATAAAATACAGATATTTAAATAATATATTCGTAATAAAGAAAAACCATTTATATGTACGGAAGGATTTCCATTACTCATTACTTGTCCACTCCAATCAAACATTTAAATCGAAATTATTTTGCGTACATCATTGATAATTGCTTATAGAGAATAAAAAGAAAAAAAAAGAAAAGGAAGCACATGTAGCTTTTAGTCCCCAAGGCCGGTTAGTTGAAAGAGCCTTCATTAACGTCGTGATTTGTTGGCTGACGTTTCCTTATGGACTTTTTCTACACCGATGCCAAAAAAAAACACACGTAAGTTTTACTGATAAACACGCCATCAGACTTGAAATATAATCCCACGCGCGTTAAAGTAGTTTAACTGGAAACATTAACTATGTAACTGAGGAACAAATGCTAGAAAATTTCATTCAAATGCATTTAACATGCAAACAATTCAAGTTGAGAAGCTCACGATTATCTACTTCCGAAAATCTTATTTTACGCTTAAAACAATTTCATATTTAAAGAAAAGAAACATTGTTTATGCTTGTTAATATCTGTTAAAACAAACATTTTTGCATTTGTTTTCAAACAGTACGAAACATTACCTATGTAGTTATATTTTATAATATAATTAATATTAAAAAAGTGAAACTGATAAAAAAAAGGCAAAAACCGCCATAGGATTCTTCGTACTTGGGAATACGGCAAATCGAATACTTGGGAAACAACTGGTGCACTCACACTACATACGGAGATTGATTAAAGAAATGCACCAAGCCCTCTGATGTAAGGAGCTTAATTCTAGCAGTCTCCGCAGGGTAGTGTGAGTGTGCCAGTTGTTTACCGAGTACTGGATGTACCGTATTCCACTGTACAAAATATCTCACGGTGGATTTTGCTCCTTTTTTTTTCTTTTAGCAGTTTTATTCTTTTAATACCCTGTTTGCACTGAGAAAGTTAAGTCACTTAACTTGGAGTTTTTTGAAGCGGTCGTACCCGGAATCAAGATTCTCACTTAAGCAAGTTTCTGAAACTTGCTCAAGTGAGCTTGCTCTCTTAACTATGAGTTGAGTGGAAATCTGCCTTCTGAATATTTAATTATTATTTCTGAATTTTAGAATATTTAATTCTTGTTATTAAATTAATGAATTTGAGTCTTACAAATAATTATAAACTATTTCAAGTTGTTATTTGTTTACTCCAGATGCTTAACACGTGTGTTTGTGGGGTGTTTTTGTAATCAAAGGCAGAAAATGGAAAACGTTGAACCTGTTATTTCCTCTCACAAAAGAAATTAATTTTTTAATTGAAATAAGGCAGGATAATTACTGTGTAAACAAAAAAGTTAAAAGTTGCAGTTACAAATTTCAGAACTTATGCGCATGCTCAGATGTCAGTTTGGCCAAGTTAAGTCACTTACAATTTTTAGTAAATGCGAACAGGTGAAGCCTAATTCCGGGTATCCCGCTTCAAAAAATTTAAGTGACTTAAATTTAAGTGACTCAACTATCCCAGTGCGAACAGGGTATAACTCTTTGCACTCGAGAGCTGACTCTCACTCACCATTAGGGTTGTAAGGTGTCCGTAAATCGGGAAGTGAAATTTTGCTTTGGACACCACTAATGTTTTACAGTTTTATTTCGTCATCATTTACACAAGATTAATCGGCTATTAGATAAGGCGAAGAAAATTTGCTTAAAATACGGGTCTCCATAGCATTCGGAGCATCTTATTTACGCGGTACACAAGTAGTCAGTGAGAATTACCTCTCAAGTACAAAGGATTAATATTATTTATTATTTAAAAAGCGAATTAGACATTTTATGTGTATTACAGCGCCCTCTATGGGTGAAATTTTGAATTTTAATTTTTGTATGTGTTTATGAAACGTCAAGCGTATCATATGAATTATCTGTAGATCAAATTTGATCAAATTTCGATCAACAGAATGCGTTCTAGATTTTTCTGAAGCGGGCAATTTTTGTCTTATTAAACCCCCATTTTAATTAGCTCGTAATAACGGAAACAACTATGATCATAGTAACTTATCGATATTAATCTGCTCAAATGATGTAAAAATTTTGCAAAGTCTTCAATTTCCAAACTTGCGCATCAAAACCCGGACATTTCTGAAAGTAATTTATAAGTTTTCACACCATAATAAAATAATGTCTTGTATATACATTAGTAAAAAAAAAAATAAAATAAAAAATAACAATAATTATAATAATAATAAATTTTTACCATTAATTTTTTACAAATTTAGATGGTCTTTTATAAAATATGTTAGAGACTTGAACATTTACATTATTGCATAACTAATTTCTTGTTCTTTTTTTTATCGTCTACCTACTACTCTAGTAATGTAACACTGAAATGATAGAAAATGTACTGGAATTAATATTTTTATTTAATGATTTTCTTGAACGAATCCGAAATTATTATTTTTTCAGTTCCTTTCGTTTTTTATAAAATATACAGCTCATATTCAAAATATTAGAATAATTGAGAAAAAGTAATAAGAAAAAATTATTTGTCATTTATTTATTTTTTATACTAAGTAAATGCAATTAAATTTCTTATAAATTAAATCTGGAATGTTTAGATAAGATTTTAACATTTATAAAATATAAAAGACAGCACAATAAATTAGGTATACAGCTTCCTTAAACACACCAGAATATTAGAATAAAATTTAGATTGGTTCAAAATATTAGAATATTTTATTTTACGCAACAATATTACCTTATGAATATGAAGTAAATGGTAGTTAATATTTTGTAGCATCCCCTTTAGCTTCCATAACAGCGTACAATCGATCTTGCATACTATATACAAGGTGTTTACAAACATTTCTATCAATATGAGCCCAAATAGATTTTATACGTGCCACTAACTCAGTTTTACTTGAAGGAGGATTTTCTTGAAGTTTTTTCTTCATTATACACCATAAGTTTTCGATGGGATTAAGATCTGGTGAATTTGGTGGCCAAGGAAGTACCTTAATGTTGCGTTGGCGGAACCAATTCTTAGTTGACACCGAGGTATGCGGGGACGCTAAATCTTGTTAAAAGATGAAATCATCTTCAAATAAATCTTCTGATGATGGAATCATGTAATATTCTAAAATTTCTTGATATATCAGAGAGTTAACCTTTTCGTAGACGATGCATAACTTTCCAGGTCCTTCTGCACTCATACAACCCCAAACCATGACACTAGCAGCAAATTTTACGGAACGTTTAAGGCATTCTTTATCAAATGCTTATTGCTTCATTCTCCAAACTCGAATACCTTGATTACCATATGAAACACAAAACATACTTTCATCACTAAATAATATATTTTTCCAATCTTCATTGCTCCATAAACGTCTTGATTTACACCAATTCAATCTTATACGCTTTTGTCTTGCATTCATGAGAGGTTTTGTTTTCGGTACACGAGATTCAAATTTAAATTTATGGAGACGTCTTAATGTTGTCGATGTAGAAACTTCAACTCCTTCTTCTTTCCATTTTCGGTGCAAGAATCTCACACTTTTAAAACGGTTTTTCTTAACTATACGCTTCAGTTTCCTGTCATCTCTAGCAGATGTTTTTGGTTTTCGGCCACCATTTCGGCGATTATTTTGAAATTTTCCAATTTTTGAATATTGTGTTAGTATTTTACTAACACTCGATTGCGAACAATGCAAATAATTCGCTATAAAACATTGATTTTTACCGTGCCGATACAAATCAACCAAACGAAGTTTAGTAGATTCAGAAATATCACTCACACGGCCCATTTTAAGACGAAAAAGAAACAAACTGCAAAAAAGAATACTGATTTTAAATAAAATAGTCTGAATTTAATCAATGATGCCACCAGTTAAGAATTGGTAATAATTAAAGAAGAATTAATGTGAAATATTCTAATATTTTGAACCACTTGAATAAATATTCTAATATTTTGACTTTTCAAAATAATTTTTTTTGCAATTAATCTTTTCAAAAATGATATTAAATTTAAGATAACAAGTAAGTTTAATCAACAATAAGTTCTTAATAAAAATATCGTTTGCATATTTTCATTAAAAGACATTAAATTACCAAACGATATTTTCAATTTCTAAAAAAAAGGTAATTATTCTAATATTTTGAATATGAGCTGTATAAATGGTTTTTCCTATATTAAATGGTATATTTTAACTATTGATTCATGATTTAAGATAGTCAGCCAAAATAGTGCTTTAGAAAAGTGTACCCAACTGATTTATATTCACGGACATTTAGATGCAGTTAAACAAAAATTAAAAAGTCAAATTAAATACAATTATGTACGTGAATTTTTTATTTTTTAAAATATGTTTCAAACGTGCTCACTGTATTTCAATGATAAAAAAAAACAGTAAATTTTGGAAAAGAAAGCAAACTGCATATATAATTTAATTTTTTAAAAAAGTTATTGCATTTTTATAATTCCTTTTACTTTTTTAAACATTCATATTTTTGCCAAATGTTTATTTATATATTTTATTTTATTTTTAAAGATTCTCGAATGTGTATTACACAAGATAACATATAGATTTTTAGACACATCTGATATTACATTTAATAAAAATTTTTTACTGATGTATATAGAAACAAGTCGGTAGATGTGATCGCAGATCGTATTGAGAGTTTCGTTTAATGTCTTTTAAAACATTTTATCCTTAAATTAATGAATCAAAATAGCTAATTCGAAATTTAAAATAAAAAATTTCCAAATTTTTTGAAAAAAAAAAAAAAATAGCGGAGATATAAATAAAATTTGCAGTTTCTAAAAACGACAAAAAAGAAAAAAAAAATATTTAAACGAAATTTAAAATTCTGAATCATTAGTAAATCGCAATATTTAAAAAAATAGAATGGAAATTCAATTTCAAAATATATTATGAATATAAGTGATTATTTATCAGAGCTTAAGAAAGCCTTAAATTGGCAAAATATATAAAATTTATTTTAATTATATCCATCTTACCGTAATTTCCTGCGTATAATACACGGACCAAAGAATTCTTTTTGGACCCAGAAATATTATTTGGTGATTGAACACAAATATTTACGGTGATCTGAGAAATTACATTTCTTTTTTAAAAAAATTCAAGGTCTAAAAATAATTTTTTGATCCGCGGATTATACGCAGGAAATTACGGTAATACTTAAATTTTAACTCCCTGCTCGAAATTCACTGTAAGTTTTCGAGAATTTTTATGGAACCATTTTACGTAATTTCCACCAAAAATTTGACATAATAAATGAAATCAAATTAATACCACATAGTAATAAGCTACATTATCTTATTTGTTCCCGAATTTTTTCCGGGGTGAAATTTATCCTTTCAACCTTATAAGGGCTCTCTGTTATGAAGTTGACGAATTAAGACGAAGGAGGTAAATGAATAAAATGAATATGAGGTATAAAATAGAATTTTTAATGTTAAATTCATTTGCAGAACAGATTTTAATAACAGTATAATTTAGTTAATGTAGTTTATAAACATAAACCAAAATTACTCAGCGGAATGAATCGAAATTAAGCCGTCATCTTTTAAGGTTCGATATCTTGTTAAAAAAACTCGTGACTAGAGATCTTATTAAAAAAATAATAAATATATTTTTAAAAATAATTTTTCGAAACAAATAGAACTTACAATTTATTTAAATATTAGTTGTTGATATTCATATTTTGAAAAGTAGAATTTAACAGACATACAAAATCAGTGCTCGATTCTTAAAAAGTTTAAAGAAGGTTCTGGAGAAATATATTAATGCATATTTGCTAACCTCCCGTTTTTTTAAATTAACAAAACATTTTTAAAACCAGAATAATAAATTAAAACATGTAGGTTTCGAAATAACTAGCACATCGAAAGAAGAAACATTTAATTTAAGAAATTTTATGGTGGAAAATATGCTTTGTTGTTAGAAAAAAAAAAAAAAAAAAAAAAAAAAAGGCGGGACGTTGGCGAGTATGTTGATATATATTTATAAAATTATAAATTGTGCCAAAGTATTCATTTATAAATATTATATTCGATGATTGAAAAAATATCTAAATGTCTGCTGCTACAACGCGAAAGTTCTTACGAAAATATTAATTAAAAATAATACAAACCTATGGTATAGTATAAACAATACTATACTATAGTATCTTAATTAAATATAATACTATAATGATTACGCAAATGCATCATTTCATTATGGAAGTTTAATATATAAAATCATTTTTTGTAAATAAACCTTTGAAACATATGATAATGGCCAAATATTTATATATATTGTTTATGATAAAATTTTATGCGTCCTAGATATCCTCAAATGTCATGTGGTTCCTTTTTTTTCTTTAATTTGTATGAGAAGGATTTGAATCACATCACTGTTTATTTTTAACATAAGTTGTAAAGATAAATAATCCATCTGAAGAAAATTTACGTGTTTTACGCAAGTTTAAATCCTTTTATGCCTTAAGTTAATTTGTAAATGATATAGAAAAGCAAAATTCTGTGTGGCAGATAATGGGGAACGATTTTCAATGGAGTGGAATTAACTATAAAAGTAAAAAATGGGGGTAAAATATGTGATTTACCACCTGTGACAAATAATTCAGAATACTTCCATTTGAAATGCTTTTACAATTAGTAAAAACTAGCCAAGTAATCTAAAATGATCAATAAATTAAAAAAAAGCTTTTTTTTAGATATGTTTTCTCTTTAAGCATATTTGAACGAAATTCACAGGCGTTCACGCTATAGTTGGTGGGACAGGTAAAAAAATACCACTGGAACTTGGATGGATAAAAGACTCTTATTTGATTTGATTTTTGATACTCCTTAAGAGAAGTAGGCATTAAATACAGTTACAAGCTTTACTACTATACTTCTTAAAATCTGACCAAGCAACTGATCATCTGAAAAGAAAAAAAAAAAAGACTGGATTTTTAATTTCAACATAATCAAATTCCTGTTCCATGACAGAAAATACCAGTCTGTCAAACAAAGTAGACTTTTTAAATTTCAAATTATAGTACAAAAAATATAATTTCTAACATATTAAAGTGCTAATCAATTAATTTTGTTTCCAATTTATTACCGAGAACAGGGGAAAATATTAAAAACTGTCCACTCTTCTTTTTAAGAATGTGGATTGTAGAAATCAGAGAGGCTTGAGAAAGCACGTATGCGATGTTGAAAAAAGTAGTAAAAAATGCTCTGGCAATTAAAATTTTCTTTAAATGAATAACTTTGAAGGAAAAAATGCCTACTAAAGAGAGCAACTAATGTTTTCAATGCAATTATTAGCTAAAAAATTAGTTGGATATATTTTTTAAAAGGAGAATTTAAAAAAAAGTAAGTTAGAGAACTGAATAAAGAAATATTATCCGAATGCGTCCTAGTGTTGAAGCTAGCCCATGAAGCACAAGATTTAGATTATGGTAGTTATTGATAAAGATACAATTAACGTTGTATTAGAATTTACAAGAGAAGAAAATCTTTAATTTGTCATGCAAAACTAACAGGTAATAATTTTTGCACGTAAAACGTATGCAAAGGAGTATATCAGTAAATAAAGCATATACTAATTCTTCCATTTTTCATTGGAAAGCCGTCTTTGCCCTTGAAATACGCTTTAATGTTGAACATAATGTGCAAAATACATAATCATGGGAATTGTCGATATCGAGCAATTAATGTAATCTTAGATACTTTAATGAGAGGAAAAACCATGCTGAGCGGTCTAAAGCAGGCAACCTACTTTGGTCATGTAAAAAGTACTTTTTCAATTAATAAGCGTGACGGGTTGATCTACAAATACCAGGGGGTAATTTGAAATTTTAATTTATTTCAAAATTTCTCATTCAAACCAAAAAATTCCTATAGTATACTTATCTTTATTTAAGTTAGACATTTCATGACTACGTAACGAAAAAAAAAAAAAATATATTTTAAAATTTCCTGCATGAAATGAGAAGTTTTGGATTTAAAAATAATCCATTTCTATTTCTCTTGCATTTCCTGTGTTTGGAAAATTTTCCAGGTTTTGTGGGATTTTTTAATTCCAAAATGTAGATTTCACACCGGATATTTTCAAAGAAAAAGTTTTTTCTCTGTAATAATGAAATGTATTTCTCAAATAAAGAAAAAAATACTATAGGAATTTTTTGGTATGAATGAAAAATTTAGAAAGTAAAAAAGGGCCAAATTGGTGCCAAGCAGTTTATATCTCACCTCGTCACTTGGGCCCATACATTCCTGTAGAATAAATAATTGTTACAGTGTCATTTTTCTTTGAATTTGTAAAACAACTGATAATTATACAATAAGCGTACTTTTTTTCAAAATTAAAATAATATTAACATAAGTTGGAACAAAATCGCTGGGGTAAACTTTAAAAATAGAAATAGGTACATATGACATACGCTATTTCAAAAGTCCCACATTTTATCCTTTTTTAAACATGCAAATTTTCTTTGTATAATTTATTTTTTTAAGTAGAATATCGAAAATCTTTCATTAGGTTCTTTTTTTTTATCGAAAGATTTATTTAAAAAAAAATAATAAATAACTCGGAGTGTGTGTGTGTGGGGGGGGGGGGGGTCGATGGAAGCAATAATAAACAATTTAGGGATTTATTTTTTAAAAAAAGAAAGAAAATCCTTCCTGCACCTAATATTGTAAAATAATAATTTTTTTTTATAAACACTAACTGTGAAAACGGTACACGTTTGAAAATATTTTCTCATTTTCTCACACAGATGTATGTGTGATTCATAACTCCATGCTGTGAACATAGAAAAAAATATACAAAATTATTTTTCTGAGAACGTGAGACACAAATTTCATTACTCATTAATTTTCACGAGGTTTCAATTTTAGAGACATAACTTTTTAAATAATTATCATTATGCATTAATTTCTATTAACAGTACTTTTGAAAATATATTTCAATTTTCTGAGAGTTGCAGAATTGGCTGTGCTCGGTATATTCGATTGTATGAAGTTGAAAACAGAACTTTATACGAGTAACAGAGGAACAACATTCTGCTAGCGCCATCTGTCGAAAGGCTTAGAAATACTTATCCATCCTTCATTTCTTTTAGAAAACAATGTTAGAGAATTGATGAACTTTCTAAGTTATGGACATCGTAATCGATTACTCGTCTATGTTACTTTAAAGTTCTTAAAATTTATTATTAAGTGAATGGATTTTTTTTTTTCGCTTCTGCTGCACTGAAAACTTTATTTATACCTGCATGATATATTTTTTTTAAACAATAATAGATTTTAAAAAGTGTTAGTTTAAAGGTTTTTTATTTAAAAACAAAGAACACAAGCAAGTGTAATTTGAAGTATACATAACTTTATATATTATGTTCGTTGTATTAAAAATTAAGCACTGAAATCTTATTAATATATGTAATTTGAAAACAAAAATTACAGAAACTACACATCTGTTTCTATAAACACATTCATACAAATGATAAACAGATATTTAAAATAAATTATATTATTTCACTTCTATATTATATCATAGTTTTTAAAGAGTTATACAAATGTATTAAAACATTTCTAATTTAGTATTTCTAATTTATAGTTGTAAAACAAAAAACGCTAAAAACTTAAACATTCATTTGATAAAGGGTGGTATTGCTGGTTTTAGAAAAATTTTGAAATACTTATATTAGAGACGATTACAGATAGCAGCATCCTTTCAATATTATTATTCCATTGGTTGTCAGTAATAGTATATTAAATTATAATTTATAGTAATCTTCCTATTTTCTACACAAAATATTCGCCGTTAAATGACAGAAAAACTTTTTTATTTCTTTGTAGTTGGATTTTTTTTCTCCACAATATATACAATAGCCCTTCGTTACATCGCGTGTATTAAGAAACAAGAAAAAGTCCAAACATATTATGAAATTAAAAAAAAAAAAATTCATAAACATTCTGTGAAAACTAATTCAATTTTCTTAATTTACATTTAATGGAATTAATACGTTAATATTTATGAAATATACAATTTGCTTAAATAATTTAACAACATCGGCATTTACTTATGGTTATCCACATGCACTGTTATTTAAAACTGTAGGTAAAGATTTATATGTTCCTTTTTCTTTATGTGTATTTTACTTTTCTTTATTTTATATTTTTAATTTAATATTTAATTAATTTATTTTTATTATTTATTTACTTAACTTGGAGGGAAGGAGGGTCTTTTCAAGAAACACGAATTTGGGATCACTATACCTCAAATAGGGATGAAACGGAAAATAATGTTTTAAGAATTTACATATAGTCATGAAAGCGCAATCGGTTTCAAACAGTGGAAGAGTTCTAATTAGATATGTTTTCTTTTTTCATTTTTCTTGTGTGCGACGGAAAAACGAGTGACTATTACAATTATTACTATTAGATCTCTCTAATTTCCCAAAATCATACAACGAACGGTTTGTTTTGTTTCTATTTAAATATTTTTATTTTTATTGTTATTATTATTATAGTTAACTAAGCTAAGTCTGAAAATTATCCTAATATGGCATTCATTAATTTTCTATCAAAAAATATCTCTAACAAAATAACATTGGTGAACATTAGAATTTTTTGGAACTAAGAACTGTTAGACACATGCGTTAGTAATTTGCCGGTATTTTACGGTAAATATCCATTTTAAACCAAATATTGCACAGATATTTGTTTCATCCTAAATATTTCCATATCATACCATTATTTCTTCATTATGTACACGGAGTTGAGTATGAATAAAGAGCAGCAACTACACATTTTAAAAATATAAACGCCAAGATATCGACACTTCATGAAAATGTGTTAAGAATGAAACATAAAACTAATATTTTTAACTTTTTTTGTACCCTATAGTTAAAAAAAAAAAAAAAAAAAAAAAAAAAAAAAAAAGGCTAATTTATTTTGTATATTTTTTTATCTTTATGAGTTTAAATATTACTGTAGTTTTCGCTTCAGAAGTAAAGCTGCCCAATTTAGGAAGATTTTATTTTATTTGTAAATAAGATTTTCACTAATGTTAAACAAGAATTCTTCCCAAAAATGTAATAAAAAAATGATACAATCAGAAGTTTGTTTATCTCGATGATACTTATGATAAATCTTTCATGGATGTGACTTATGATAAATCTTTCATGAACTGCAGAAGAAGCAAAACGCTTCAAGCTATGATGTTTCCAACTAGATGAATAAAACAAAAAATAATTGTGGGATGTGTCTTTCTAATCTGGTGTTTAAGAAAATAATGTTTTATTCGTTTTTTTTTTCTCTATTACTTCCAAGTACAAGAGCGTGAAAAATATATTTTTTAAATTTGATTCAAGAGAGGTAATCTGATGTCAGTAATACTAAAACAAGTTGGAAATTGCACGTGAAGCGTAGCAAATGAGGTGCGTTCGTACGATAATGAAGTTTTAAAAATATCACTCTCATATATCAATCTCATAAAATTGTAAATAGTTAATTACAATTAAAATGCGCACCAAACAATGTCCTCTCTATACTCATTGTGTAATGGAATATTGTGTGTATAACATTGTGTGGCCTTGTAAATCAATAACAAATGTTCTTTGCACAACAGATTATGCAAAATCTATATTATAATATGTACTTTTTGATGCATAACATTATTATTGTGTGTATTACTGTGTAATGAGTGTAATGTCATTAAAATGCATTTGAAACACTTTTATCCATTGAGTGTAATGCAACGGTGTACTTTTGATTGTCCCTGTATTTGATCTATGCATCCTATTTTCAAAAAATTTGAAATGAATTGACAAAATTATGTAATAAGTATTTATTTTAAGTTTCAAACGATAAAAATACATTTGAAACATTTTTCCCCATTGACCGTAATGTAACAGAATACTTTTGATCGTCCCTGTAATTGATCTATCCATCCGATTCTCAAAAAATTTGAAATGACTCGACAAAAATTTGTAATAATTATATATTTTAAATTAAAAAAGATTAGGTTAGGTAGTTTTTGCGTTGTTATATGGGGACAGACAGACGGACGGACTGAGCGACAACTATAGGTGCTACGTATTTACATAATTACGAACGCACCTAAAAAGAAGAAATAATTAATTACGAGCAAAATATTTATAATAAATTTAGAAATTAAAAAAAAACGATTTCGAAACTCTCTATAACATAATAAATGGATGAAAAAATCAACACCGTTTATTTTGACATACGGAAGAGTCGAATATTTATATCTACCAACATACCAATATTTTCCGTAGCATCATGTCAATTTCAGCTATTTCAAACAAACTTGTTTCAATGGACGTCTAATGAATTAATTTCAATGAGTGCTCAATGAATGAAATTCAATAAAATCTACTGATGAACAAGACCAAATTTACCAAAATTAATTTTTCTGGTTCTTAACGCAAAAATATTATACGGAATCTTTCTCATGCAGTTATTCTCCCGATTTCTTACATATTTATTTTACTTCTTGAAGAGTGTAGTAACAATTACAGATTTTTTGCATTCTGTATAATATAGAAGAGTTATGGTGATATAGATCCCAGAAATTACTTAGTAATGAAGAGCAATCTTCTTTCGGCTGTACGTGGAACTACAATTTTACACCACCATACAGGTGAGATTAGCCAAATGGTCATGCATTCTAAATAGGGAAATGGTGAGTGAGATATTCATGTTTTCATAATCTTGAAAGTTTTTGAAAGGTAAGTGATTTTGTGTCTTTTTCATATACCTGTTATTGGTTCCTTGCTTTTAAAGTTTGAAGTTTCAAAAACACGTTTTAGGCCGTAAAATTCCTGGAGTCACTGAATGGATCCGTATTAGCAGCATGCCTCCACCAGAGGAATTGTTCGCTTTTTATATAAATCTGTTTATTGCGCTTACTAAAAAAAAAAAAAAAAAAACTAACAAACAATCAGATGTTATATTTAGGAAAAGACCGAAAGTTTGTTTCTAGCGAGCACTGGACGAAAATCTGAGCTCCGAAATGTGTTCCTTTTTTAGTCAAAAGAAAAAAAAAAGGCGAAATTTTTGTGCATATCAAAACTACCTATAGATGGAACCATACGACTTCGAATGCTTTTCAAATTCAAATGCTTTGAATCATTATCAAATAGTATTGATGTGAATAAAAAAGATAGTGAAAAAAATAACTGTTTATTCTCTAAAAAATATATAAAATACTAAAATTTCAAATATTATGTAAAAATGTGTTATTATTATTTTTTTATTCACAATGCTTTTAGCCTTTATATTTTTTTTCCAGGGAGAAAATATTTAATTTTGTGTTTTTAGTACTAAACAATTGAAGCACATAATTAAGTGTAAATAATCTAATCTTAAATGTACCTTTACAATCGGATCACTAATCCATGGTTGCTTTTACGCTTTTTTCCTACCACTATATTTGAACGGAAAAATCTACTTTATTCAATCTTTAGTTTTTAAGTATTAAATAGGACAAAATTTTCTGTTTCAATATATTGGTAGGAAACAGGCGTAAAAGTGGTCAGCTGCAGCTAATATAATTATTACACACAATTTAATTTTCTAAAAATGTTCATTCCTTCTCTTTATATAACTAGTATATGATTAAAATATTGAAACACCATAGGATTTTTATGCGTTGTCTTTATACTTATATATCAGATGCACTTTTTCTATCGTGCATAAATAAGTGGCACAATATTACTAACCAAAAAACCGATGGCGAGTTAAAATGTTCTAGTATTTATAATGTAAAAATGCATTTAAACATATAGGTATATATTTTTTAATTTTATTAAATTAATTAATAATTAAAAAATAAATGTAGCTGTATATTAATTTTTTTTTTCTGTTGGGATATGCTGTTACTCTCTTACAAAATAAAATTTTAACATATCTATCTAATCAATTTAAAAGATTAAAGTTTTTTGTGATTTTTTTATTTTATCAATACATTTAAAGAGAAAAAGAAATTGCTTAAAATGCTTAAAAATAAAATGAATGTTTTGGATTTATTCACAGATAAAACTTGCGTATGTATAATTAAAAAGTCTCTGTATATAGGTATGTGTGTTTTTGAATAATTAACAACTAATATATAATATATATATGTGTATTAGTGTATCTATTGATTAATAACGCGAAATTTCATGTGCACTATTAATTAATGAGTTTCATTTAAGTTTTGGCTGAAACTCGAAAGAGTGCCAAACTTCGGTTTTGGTTCAGTTTCGTCCTTAAAACTTAAAACTATTTTGATTGGTCTCTAATTATAAAAGATATGTCACTAGAAATGCACACTCATACACTGTAAAAAAAAAAAAAAAAAAAAAAAAAAAAAAAAAAAATGGACGCCTTAATCGGACAGCTAGTACAATTTTCTGTTTTTTAATGGAAAATTCATGTAAATTTCAGAAAATTTTCCGTTTTTCCCCGGAATTTATGGGAAGTTTTCCATTAACCCTTTGAGCTCTGGTGGGTAAATTTCTTCAAAATTCCATATGTTACATTGGCACCAGTATTTTGCAAAGGAAAAAATCGGTTTACGATTTGCACGTCAAAATACATTAACTTTTTCCAAATAACTTTGGTCGAATATTCCGGTGCCATTGTGACATTTCGGAATTAAGATTATGTGGTAGAAAATTCAACCATCAGAGCTCAAAGGGTTAAAAAAAGTAAATTGTTCCGGCGTTCCAATTACCAGTACAATATCCGTTTTTTTTTTTTTTTTTTTTTTTTTTTTTTTTTTTTTTTTTTTTTTTTAACCGTGTGGATCACAAGGAGCAATGTACTTTGGGGATAATTGTTTGCAATTGAAATGAGTTTTCATATCACCATCCCTTGATTACCTGCTCTAGATAATTAGAACTAGAAATGCAGAGATTGGTTTTGCTAATATGTTATTCATAACTGTTTATCAACAAGCAAAATAATTGGAATAGTGCTTTTATACTGCTCAATGAATGAAAAATTATCAATCATTTGAAGCCTCAACGATATCCCAGAATCAGTTAGTGTAAATTTTCATTTTAATTTTAGTCATAATTTATTTATTTGTTTCAATCAATGATTTTTTTAAAACTTCGATACGTATTTTTAAGAATGGAATTGTTGTTAAAAATAAATTTAATCTTTTTATCTAAAATAATTCTTTTAATCCCAAGCGTAAGACAGAAAGAGTTATTCTGAAAACTAAAATAGTGAATGACAATTTTATTCTGATATAGAAAAAAAAAAAAAGACTGAATGCATGTGCTTAAAAATAGAAGAATAGTTTTCCAAAGAAAGTACGGTAGTAGTTAAATGAATGTCAGAAGTATCTAAAATAGAACTACTGAAGTGCTTCTTTATTAAGCGAATGTTATATATTTTTATTATTTTTAAACACATTCAATCTTCTTCAAGCGCAAACCTAATAGAATTTTCTCTTGTTCACATGCAAATTTTTTTGAAAAAAAAGGAAAAAATAAAGAGGAAAAACAATCTACATCTCTTTCTTATGTATTCATTTGAAATCCATCAGCCAAGCAGATGAAATCAGAACAGTTTTCAATAAAATTATTTACAGAAAAAAAGAAAGTCAGTTCTGTGTTTTTATTTCAAGGGTCTCTCTTTGATTTCCCATTCTAATTACAGTTGTTATGCACTTTTATCGCTTTGTTCTATAGGAAAGTATTCGGAGCCCGGGGCAAAGAAATCTCCGTGGGCATTGGCCGAAATGTTTTCCCCCACCTTGGCGCCGCAAAATCCCTATTGTTCGGCGAAGTGATGAGAAAGGAAAAAAAAAATACAAGTTTCTCAGCGACACGCAACTGACGGCAGCTGGAAGCCATTGGAGAGATTTCAGGTGTCATGTACCTGCTAATCGCACAGGTTACTGATTACGATGCGTTTTGGGAAGATCGAGTTGAGCCCCCTTCTTCCCTCCAATAAGCTTTTTCAGTTTAGGGGCTTCTCATGCTTTCATTGAGCTATACAGTTTTTTATGGCGCAGAAAAGTTCTTCACAATAGGATTTGGATTAGTGGAATTACGGGAAAAGTCTTTCTAAGAGGGTGTATTCTCTAGTCATCCGTTGAAATTTCGTATCGACCCTACATTCCCCAGGTTCCTACCAAAATTCTACACACTGAAAGCCACTTTTAAAACCTTTTTGCATTCATTTCAGACAAACTGTTTTTTCTTTCAAAAAATCACTCTCTTTAAGCTCTAGAGAAAAGGCTAAACGGATTAATAAATCATCAACAAATATCTAATTACTCATTCCAATCAACATATTCTAATGCTTCACTATTTTACCTCTTCAGGTATTCTTCTCAAATGTGCATTTTCTCTAAACACATTCGGTTCTCATAATAAGTTACGCTTCGCGATCGACAAGCAGCAAAAACTTACATTTTTACCTATAAAGAGTGACATGACGTTCATTTATATGGAATTTCCATCACTTATAGATTCTCAAAGCTTTTAATGTCCAAGGTTAAAAATATTAGTAATAATACATAATAAAAAAATTACTTCATATATATATATATATATATATATAAAAGACTTCCTAAAACATTTAGCTACTGTTGTAATATATTACAACGAGTCTACTATAGTTCTGCAAATTCCAAATATTCCTTTTAATTCATTTTTCATTTTTTGTTGATACATATTGTTTTACAATTAATGGTTTTATATATATTTAAAACATTTTAAAGATGAGAAATGCTAGCTTAATTATTAGAAAAAAAAATGGTTCGCCTTATACAATTTATAATATATTTTTATATAGTTTAATAAAAACATTTTTATCGAATATCCTTTTCAATTTTTTACATAGAAAATACAGGTTCTTCTAAGTCTTAACGTCTATCAAATGATGTTTTATCCGTTTTCTAACAAACAATGTAAAAAGTATAAGTACACACTTCCTGACTTTTTCTTAAGAATCTTGCAGAAAGTCATATGAAAATACACCAAATCGCGAAGCAGTTCCTGAAGAATCATCTACCTATTTTCTTTCATTTCAGCACATCGGTTACTGGTGATATTGAATTACATCTTTCGTTTATCCGCAACTCCATCTAAAAGCGTTACTGTTTTATTTTAGCATGTGTCATTATTCTCCAGAAGAAATATTTAAAATCATATAGACTACATTTAGCAAAAATTTTTCAGCTAAGGGGCGTCGGACGCGTATTAAAAAACATTTGTACAAAGAATAAATACTGTTTTAATAATTCTTTAAAATTATAAATAACATACCTCTACCCCATTATAGTTGTAACTGACATCGTGTGGGTGTGTTAAATGGTCGGGCATCATAGACATCCAGAGAAGACCAGAATTGGGCGAACCTTGGCCTATATGGGCCGAAGATGAAAAACCGGATGCTTTACCGTGCGTATCCGGTGCTGGTGACCACACTAAGCCTTTCTGCAATTAAAAAAATGTACATAAGATATTTGCAATAGATAAAAACAAATAAACAAATAATTGAATGACATAGAAATAGAAAGTCGTTAAACGTTTGACAATTTTGTTGATATTGCATACCTGCCAACCTGCATTTATACTTCCGTAAAAAACGGTTAAATCTTGCGCATGTCTAACGCAGGAAATTTGCTTGTTGTATAATTTTAAGTTTACTTTCACGTTTCTACGCGGAGCTTAATTGACTATATTGTCAAAAAGAAATTCTGGCCTGAAACGTATTTAACCTGAATCAACTTAACTCACATTTTATGGTATAATAGATGAAGGTTGGCCGGTAATACGTAGCTAATACGAAGGATGGCATCTGAAAATTTTTTTGAAAGGAGGGTGGCCCGAATTACAGTTCTCGCTCAAGAAATCACAGAAACCCTTGTACAGTCGCCTCACTTAAATCGGGTTGATTCAGAACCTGCAAATATACGCCCAAGATCCGCATTTTGTGGCTAGCGTGCTGATGTCTAACCTGAGTAGGCCAAACGAATGTTTGAAACGATTTATATGTATAATAAAGTTACATACTATAGATATTAATTTATTTTACCTGTTCACTGTTATCACTCAGATCCCAAAAAATTCCCCTCATATGTTAAATTTATAACGTTTGAACTCTTCACTGTACCATGTGCCATATCTAGCACTTGACTAAAAACATTATTTTTCTCATCATGTACCATGAATTTGGCCAATATGATCTCTATACTCGATTAAGAACTGTCCAAAGAATGAAACAACACTTGTTTTGTGCATACTAAAAGGCTGCACTTGAAATAAAAAAAAAAAAAAAAAAAAAAAAAAAAAAAAAAAAAAAAAAATTTCTTCTTTGGAAATAAACAAACTAAAAATAAACAATATAATTGATCAAGCTATTGAGGAAAAAAATATATTAATATAAAAAAGTTGCTGAGTATTAAGCAGATAAAATTATTAAATTTAAGTTCATTTAGTTGCAAAATATAACAATACAATAGTTAAAAACCCTAATTGTGTACATAGGGTATACGCCATAAAATATCAAATCTTAGATGAAAATTTGAAATTTATTATTTTTTTTTTTACTATTTTTTTCATTATAAGACCAATGTATAGATTTCATTTTTTTTTCAGAAAAATAGGAAATATCGTGTAGTGAAGGGTTAAAATGTTCATCGGATTTTTTTTTCCATTATTGTTCCGTACTCTCCTGAAACTGTTTCTTTGTTGTCTATTTCTAAATTAAAACGAATGCTTTAGTTATTTTATTGAAATACTTTAAGTGCAATAAATGTTAAAGTATTAGAAAAGGGTTAAAATCTCGACGATGTGTGAATATAAGCAAATCTATTTGCTGTTGCAAAATTTGAAAATTAGATGACAAATAAACGTCATTTCAGAAGGAATATATAAAAATTTAAATTGTAATTTTCTGATATTACATTTGTAAAGTACGAATGTTTTCAAGGACGTTTAATAATGAAAAAGGGAATAAAAGGTGTGACTCATAATGAACATAAAGATGAATAAAATAAAAATACATTAGCATTTTGCATTATAGTTTTGAGGCAGGTTTAAGTATTATACTTCATATGTTATGAAAAATTCATATCTAAAGCGATACTGAAAACATACAACCTGATGGCTGTTGCGATAATTAATAAAGAATACTGCCCAGTTAAACTGGTGGCATTGAGCTCACAGGCTACAAATACTAATTGTACATTAAATCCTTATATTTTCAAGGGTTAATTCCGTTCGAAAAAAAATTAAGAAGGGGAAACAGCTCTCCCCTTTCCTCTTTTTTTTATACTTAATCATTGAACCTCCTATACTATCAAAGACATGCTTTATCATATAAAAAATCTATATCCAAAATTCAGAGCAAATGAGATAATTCTTAATAAAAATCCATTTAGCATTTATATAATTTAAAAGGAGTTATCCCCCTCTTTTATACTTAACCATTAAACTTCCAAAACTATTCAGAGATTTGAACGAAATCTGAAAATTCTGCTTGAAAAACCCATTTATATAAATTAAGGGGGGGGGATTAGAACCCCCTGTTCCCCCTATTTATACTTATTCAATGAACACTTAATAACAGTCACGGAATCGCCTCATCAGAATGATCCTAATCTAAATTTTGAACGAAAACTTAATTCTGCATGAAAATCCCATTTATATCAATTAAGGGGAGGGGAATGAGTCCCTCGTTCCCCCTCTTATACATATCGAATGAACTCCAAAAACTAATCAGGAAAGTGCCTTGTCAGGATATACCTACATACAAAATTTCAAGTGGATCGGATATTTTTATCACGAGTTATCGCGTTACGCACGAACGAACATACAGAACGGACGGGCACATAAGCTCTCAGGCTATGATAGCCTGTGAGCTAAAAAAATAAAGAAATTTCAACTAGGATAAATGAAATAACAGTTTGCTTTAAAATATTGGTGCAACCAGGAGTTTCGACATCTATTGGAATTAAGCACAAATAACACTGTCGGTTGCAAGCTAGGTCATTAATGGCCCACAATGATCTAAAACTAAAATAAATTATATATATTTCAACCAGGAATTACGATGAATTTTCCGAGGAATTAAAATGATGGTGTAGAAACAGCTATAGAAGGTTTATTGCTGATATCGTCAACAACGCCATTCTACAAGATGAATGCCGCGTGTAAGTCTTTGTTATCTGACAGTTGTTATATATAATATAAATATACAAATATTTTGATATTAATTAGATTTTCGAATCAAGTCTGAAAAAAAATGTGTATACATATGTTTTACAGTTATTCTCTCTTACTTTAAACTATTATATATTTTTATCGTTAAATTCAATGAATTGTACATTGATTTTTAAATTTAGAAAACTTTTATTCAAAATCTAAATCACCAAAAAATGTGCATATGTACATTAAAATCTTGGAAGCACAATGCTTTCTCATTTCCAATACTTTTCTTTTAAGTATAAAGAATAGAAAATTTATAGTTTTAAATGATAGAACAACATTTGATGCGTTTGAATGCAAAATCTGCTTTGATCAATCTTTTCCAAAAACAACCATATTACAATAATAAAGCAAAACAATCATAATAAAGCAAATATAATAGGTAAATTTTTATTTACGCAGACGATCAATCAGAAGGGTCCAAGAAAGAAACCTAATAATAAAATGCAATCGTAAAACGCCAGTTTCCTCATCTCTCTATTCCCCCTTCCTCCCCCCCTCCTTGAAAAAAAAGAATATTCAAATTATATAATGTTTCTAATCCATTTCCCTATAATGTATCATGAGCGAGTAAAAATATTAATTAATAACAATGTTGATTGTGCGAGCAATTCCAGTTTTTCTAAAGATACTTTTCCAATTTAACAATACACCACTGACGTAAGTTAATGACTTCGAACATGACAATGAAAAGAGAAATAACGTTTGAAGTATATGAGTAAACTGTGATAAAAATGAAGTCGCTTTATATTCATCATAGGCAACAATTTCCGCTTTAAGTTCTACTTTAGGTCAATTCAAAAAGATCATTGTAGACCAGAAGCTGAAATTTAAGAAGCAATTGTGTATTTATTTTTCTGAAAAATGTTGAAGAATACAAATCGATCACAGACATATAATGGGAGAATCTTTAAATAAAATATTGAATTGGTAAATTTATTAAAGCTTGCTATTATGAAGCTGGAGTGATTACAAAAGGAAGAACTGAATAAACATTTTAACATCTTTAAAAAAGGAAAACATATGTCAGAACGTTTATAATTTTTTTAATGAAAAAGGTGATTAAAAATTTACATTCTTCGCTTGAAAAGGAAAATGCTTATTTAAATTAACAGCATCATCTAAATGTAATGCATTGACTTTTGGGGATTAAAAATATTATGATAAAAATATATAGGCTTTCTCATTTACATTTTCAAACATCAATTTTACAAAATCCTTTAATAATTTTCTTTTCCGCAATGAAAAGAAGAAAGTATTGTATGAAAGTTCATATATTTAGAAAATACAAAGGCTGTTTCAAGAAAAACAGACACCATAAATGCCAACTTCACAGGATTGAAAAAGTTAACAAGTGAACCTTCTACTATTAATTTTTTTTTAAATTTTCAGTTTAATCACTGCAATTAATAAGAAAAAATAACAATTTAAAATTAGTTGTGGAAGTTTGCTTGATTTGTTCTCTGTGTTTACGTTATTTCGGTGCGCATGATGCACACTAGAACGTCAAACTAATCAAAGTGTATGCATTTTTAAATTATTGTTTATTATTGATTTTCAGCACATAATGTGGAATGTACTTCTTTTAATACATGCACGTAAAAAACATTGGGTCGTTCGGAAAGTCGTGTCCGTTTGGGAAAATTAATTCGTACTGAAAATTTCTATCATTAAATTATTAGATATTTTTTCCGATATCTAATGTTTAGATATCTAACGAAATTTAGATTTAGAAATGTATAATTTTAGTAAAAGTAAATTTAGATGTAGAAATTTAGATATCTGACGGAAATTCTAGTCCGAAAAATTCTATCATTTAATTATTAGATATAGTTTCCGATATCTAACGAATGGGCAGAAGTTTCCGGTACGAATTGATTTTCTCAAGCGGACACGACTTTCCAAACGACCCAATACATGGTTGAAAATGTTATTATATATATATATAGCCATTATACAATACTACTATTTAACATCTACAATGAATATATAATAACCCAATAAATAATAAACTTAAACAAGACAATAGGAGTTAGCAATATTGGAAAAATAACGAATTAGTGGAAACTGTGGTACTTGGCTCATTTTCAAGGGTATTACCAAGTAGACACACCAATTACGATTAATTTTTGATTAGAAATCAGGAATATCCTAAAAGTATATATATATATAGTTTCTGAATTCTTGTTCCAAAGTGTTTCGGTATATTGAACACTTGAATATATTTCAAGCTATATAGAACAGATATTTGATCTATGTTTGGTTTATTTCCTAGAATTTTATTATTGGTTTATTATACGAGCATCACTTACGAATGACAAAGATGATATGATTATTAGAAAATACAATTTTAGTCAATCAAGCGTTAATTAAAATAACTAGCTCAAATTAATATGTGCATCGTGTATAACAATTTAAGGAATAAACAAATAAAATAACTTGGCTATTTTATAATATTGCTGACAAACAACGAATATGCTCCTATTCATATAAACAAGTATCAATGATTTGTTTATTTGTTCGGCTACTAAAGAAAACGCAGCTCCAGTTTATGCAACGAAAAAAAGAAAAAAAATACTAGGCAAAAACGATTAGCAGCATATTACACTAAAGTTTGCAAACGGCAAATGTTTTATACTGATAAAAAATAAACTTTTGCATTAAACTAACAACAATAAAAATTCAACTATATAAATTTTTTCATTAACATGAAAAATGCACGTCTAGTTTTGAAATAAATTTCGTAAATAAATTCAGATTTTTTTGCAATGTGAGATGTCAATGATAAAACTATATTTGCTGAAAATTTTCATAATTTCAATTTTGGACGTAGAAACATTATAACCATGCAATAGCCACAAAAACAGAAAACCATAACAATAAAGAAATGCATGTTAAACGCTTTAAAAAAACAAAGATATCACCTTACATATAAATATTAAAATTCAAATTAGAAAGATATTTTAAAAATAAAACAAAACAAACAAACGTGGGCCATCTGTGAAAAACAAAATTAAAACAGGGATAAAGAAATCGAGTTCTGAAAATCCACTCGTACAAACATACACATTGACAAAGAAAACAGTACTTTTTTCCGCATCAAATAATAACATAATAGAAAAAACTCTAATGTACCTATTTCTGCTTAATGGCTGAGTAAAAAAGAAAAAAAAGCCACTCCTGAAAAAAAAATTAATATGCAATGCATTATTTTAAAACGCAAACTATAATGTCTGTGTTCAAATAGCCCAGTGACCTGTTTGAGCAGATAAATAAATATGAATTCACACTGTTAAGTGATTAAGTGGCCATTGCAGGCTCTCCCAGCGCCTTTTATTCAGGAGATTGTTTCATTTTTTTTCATCTCTTTCTCCGTCGGAGAGATGAAAAAAAAATCGTGGTTGACATTACAGCTGACAGATTCCCAACTTCTCCCCACTACCACTTCTTCATCGTAACCAATTAAGTCTGTCATATAACAATCAACGTTCAAGAAAAAGAGCGTAAGGAGTCGGAGAAAAAATACTGATTTAAAGTATGTTTTAATTTTCTTCGTTTTAAAACCGAAATCACCGTTTCTTTCGTTTTTAGCGCTCTTTAACATCTCGATAACAGGGAAGAGGGAGCAGTAGGGATGAAAAAAAAAGTATCTGAGACTCCAGCAACAGTTCAATTTTTTATACCTTAAAAAAAAAAAAAAAAAAAGATTTAAATCTTTTCTTTTTTATTATTTTTTTCATGCTGAATTTATGGTTGTGTTCGTATTGTTTATTGTCGTTTACCCAAATAAACATCATAAATTCAACAACGAGAACGTATCAATATTGAATATTTATTTTTATTTATTATCATGAAAAAAGTCTACACGAAAGAAAAATGCATAAAGAAAAAAAAAATAAGCGTTAAAATGTTAAGTGTGCTAATTGTTAAAAGTAAGAATTTAATCGTCGATATTACTGTTTCTACTACCATAAAGATAGTTTTTAATTACCTTGAAAATAATTTTATATTAGCAGTAGTCAGTCCGCTGCTTTCAGTCCTAAACGATTAATAAAAGCTTTTGTTTCTCATTATTAGAATTAAGAATTTTGCAGTAATAAGGTAATTAAGAAATTTTTAAAATAAAATCTTTTAATATCATTAACGCATAAAATTTGTCTTTAACACTTTACACTTACGATAGCTCTTAACATTCAGGTTTTATAATTAAATGTTAAAGTACATCGGATATAATAATAATAATAATAATAATATTAATATTAATTTCATGTTAGGATTTTTACCCTAAACAATAGTGATTTCAATTTTACATACGCAATATTTCTCTTAAGAAACAACAACTTCTAATCAAAGGTTGAAAATTCTAATTTCCATGATCCACATTTCAAACATGCCTGAATAGCTTTTTATTTCATAGCAAACTTTATAAAAATATTTAACAACAGAAAAGGGGATTGAATGAAACAATTTAAAAATCAATAAAATGATAGCTGTATTAAACAGTATAAAAATATAATGCAAGTAATGCAGAATTGCAATGATTCACATTGCTTTAGGCACATTTAGTTTTTTTTTAAGTACTGAAATAATTTAAAATGATACTTTAGATATATAAATTTAGAAACAACGCTAAGAACGCCATAATATGTAATCTTTGAGGATACTAGTTTCGTTAGCATTTAGCGTACCGTCCTCACTACTTAGATAACCGTTATAGTTGATGTAGTCGTTAAAGAAATAACTAAAAGTTTGTTTAATTGCTATATTGTAACTAAATTTAAATATTAAAATATTCCTGTCAGCAGGATTCCTATTTCTCCGTTTTTTTAAATCCCAGTACTTCTTAAGAAGTCTTTTCGTGATAAGTTTTCATAACTGATTACAACAAAAAATGCTGCAGAATTTGTAAAATGAATATATATATATTTCTGAGACATGTAATATTAAAAAATGAATGGTGTTGAAAGCCTGCATCATTGATTGCTTTGGTAATCTTATTCCTTTTTTCCGAATTTTTGAGAGTTAATTTAACATGATGCAATGAGATGTTTGGACATATAATGTTCGTATTAAAATCATTCTTAGTGTCATTCCTACATTTTTACGAACATGGTAAATGAAGATCCGATGTAATTAAAGTTACATTTAATGCAAAATTGCTTTTCATAAACATTTAAATTTTGCACGTTACGTTTCTATTGTAAATTTTGCGATTCTGATACATTGCCATTCTAGTTACATTGTAAATAAAACGGCATTGCATTTTTAAAAATGTAGAACATTTTTAAACTTAAACTCTAAACGTATTTAATAGAAAACTATTATTATTGTATTAGCTGTCTAAGTTGTTTTATTCAACCAGAAAATAACAACTATGTAGAAAAAACTATTACTTGTTAAATAGATAATCGCAATTCACTGCAAATGTTACAATTAAAAAAAAAATCAATTATTGCTAATGTCTACAAACCCAATTTCTCGCCATCTATCTCAAACGAAAACAATTATTTCATTCCTAATTAATTATCTAATTACTAGTTTAGATTATTGAAGCATGGCAATTTTGAACGAGTTAGTGAAGCTTTTTTGCTTATAAAAATAAAAATATGCGTACATATAAACGTAAATTAATATAAAAATGGAAATAAACCTTTCAGAATGAATAAACCGCTTTCAAAACACAGATGTTTCATCCCGAACTCACTCAAGTGTGGTTGATTCAAAAAACAATGCAGGTATCATGCACCCCATTAATCTTTACGATCTTAGAACGTACAGACGCACCTCCCATTTGTTCTGCAAGCTTTAGATGCATATCTTATTTATTTGAACAAGTGAAAGTGCACCTTGAGACGATTTTCTGCGTTACATTAACAGATCGTGCAGTTGATACTATATTATCTCGTCATGCTTCAACTATCATTTTACGCATAACACCATGCGCCGTTGACAGATTCACTTTTGCTTCACTGGGTGAGAATTTATTAAAGATCGCACTTAATAGCTATGGAATAAAATTGGTTTTAGAATTCCGTACGCAATTATCACATTATAAGCACTTGGGGGTGGGGGAATTTTGGTGTATTGCAGTTACAGTAACAATTTCAAAAATATTTTGCTGTGCGTAAAAAAAACACTAAGGCAGCTACAACTAAAATATGCATGTTCGTTCTAATTTAAGATTCAGCAGGAAAGAAAACATGTAATTGCGACTGACAGTTGACTGATTACAAAATTTAAACTTTTGTTTATAATTTTTATGATTACTTTTGCGAGACATCGACAAAAGTAGGAGAAATCAAGTATTGATAAAACGGATCATGTATTGTACGGAAACGTGTATTAGGTGTTTCTCACTGAAAAAAAGAAAAATATTCACTCCAAGGATTTAAACAAATTCTCTTTTTTTTCAAAATGGCTTTCCAATACGTTGTTTATTGCAGATAAAAATAATTCACCTTAAAAGTTACAGCAATTGGGAAATTTTAAGGTATAGTCAGGTGGCACCTTTTTTATATATTCCATTAACAAATCTTTAAACAGCACTCTATAAAAAATGTAGCTTTTTTTGGAGCGGGGATGTGACACATATTTCGCTTAACCTTAAAAAACTTTCTACATTTATATCCATTTCTTCACCATACTATAAGTGAAAATGAAAAACATTGATCAATTCTTCTATCTAAATCAATTTGCAAAATTCTACGAAAAGACATGACTTTTGGTCACTTACAGAATGAATAAAAAATAATGTACGATATTATTTGGCTTCAATTATCCAGAAGATCTAAATATTTTTCTCGAACATTAACCTTTTTCTTGCAAAGAAATAAGTTTGAAATTTATTGAATTAAAAATATGCGAAATTGTTATTCAAGAATGTGTCGTCAACTTAACAACTAACATGAAGCAAAAGGTTATTGTCTGAAATTAAAATTTATTTTAAACGAAGATAAATTAATCCCTGTTTGAAAACTCGTCGTTCAGGGCTAATTAATTGTAACGATGCGAGAGAGAAAACGACATGTGGTCTTCAAAGATCTCGACAAATCTCTCTGATGAAGCTAGAGCATTGATAGCATCTTCCACAAATAACAGCAAGATATTTTCTGAAACACTTCTTTCATTTGGATTCGAATAAATAAGTGATGTGGAAAGATTCTGTGTGTTTTAGCCTGCGGCTATCACCATCAGAGAGACGATTAGCTTCTGCTCTTAAAAATTAACTCCAAAACGGAAAAGATACGAATAGCAAAAAGTGCACGACTCTTTCCGCGAAATGGTTGTAAATGAAAATGGCAAGCCATTGAACTCCTGGAAGAAGGACTCTAGTGGTATAAACGACGACATCTTAACTGGTTTATTGAGCATTTCATTACCTATGATCTGAGGGAAACAAAGCGGTCTGATTGAGCAGCCATTTGTCTGCGGGCGGTTTCGTCCCCATTTTTTATACATCTCCAAGTCACCCGGGGGTAATAAAAGGGGACTGAACTGACGACCTTGAAAGAAAGGGAACAGCCAGAAGACTAAAAAGTCACAAGGCCAGCCAACGGGAACAACTTTCAGGCTTCAGTCTATGTATAGCAAAATAGCTTGATTAATTGAGATGTATTAAACACAAACTACAACTTGTATTGTATGAGTCATACACTCTATATCGTTAGGCACTAATTACACACGTATGCCCCAGCAGTAGATGATTGTTTCGCTGTTGATCTAAACGCTTTTTTTTTATCTGTGTACTTTTAAGACTGTTTTTAACCTAGGAACACTCGCAACTGGCATGACATATCCTGGGTATGTGTGGTTTGTCACTTGTTACCAATATTTTTCGAAAAATAATTTTCTACTTATTTTATCACAATGTTAGTAACAACTATCTGCGGCGTCGATTATTATTTAGAAATGACAAATTTAAAATTGGCGAAATAGAAACCATACGCATTCTATGCCTACCCGAGTGCTTCCCAGTTAACTTCCGTGTACAGGTTGCAACATGATGAAAGTGTAAGGCGCTAATGTTGATCTTTCTAACATAATACAGAAAAAATCATGAATATATCCAAGGATAGTAACAAACATCGTCAAACCCTTGTGTGATGCTGATTTACATTATGTATATATTTTGATCAAATTTTCAAGCTCTAAACTGTACGTTTAGGGATGTTATTGAAATCTGCAGTTTCCTTAGTGGTTCATTTTTCATGCGGTCTAAAAATTACCGTTTCTTGACTTCGTATTCACCTGATATGATTGTTACTAACATCATTAACACTTTTACCTCAAAATAAATACTAAATCATAAACCTAGAAGTTTTTCAAAATTAATAAGAAACATGAGTAAAAGGACAATGGAAGTTATTACGCAGTTGCAAGACATTTTAAATCAATAAGCATTACTATTAATTTACAACTAAATTTGAGAAAATATTACCCTAATTTCCTGCGTATAATCCGCGGATCAAACAATCATTTTTCGACCCAGAAATTTTATTAAATAAAATATAACTTTTCAGATCGCCGTAAATATTTGCTTTCATTTACGAAATAAAATTTCTGGGTCGAAAAAGAATTGTTTGATCCGCGGATTATAGGCAGGAAATTAGGGTACTGTTTCTTGAAAGTTTGGTCATAAATCGAGAGTACCGTAATCGCTAGTTAAATGGATCAAGTTTGAGCTCTAGTATAAAACAAATCGACTATTTCAAAGACCTCTAAATATATCTCTTTTTATTTCATTTGAAATAAAAATAGGCTTATAAACATGTGATTTCGTTAATCCGTGAATCATTTAAGATAGGATTATTAATGTAAAAATAAAAATCACATTGTTTGACATAATTGTTTGCGTACCCTTGCTTTGTCCATTAACAATTATTTCTTTCTGCGAAGAAGAAAAAAAATACCAAACATTTAAATATTTTTTTTCTAGGGAGATGTGAGTTGATGTGACATTAATGAAAGGAGAAAATAGTTATCAAAACAATTAAATAGATAAAAATTTAAAATATTCTGAAAAAAAAATTAAATCATCAATGACGGTTTAATTTAACAGAAGTTTTTAACATTTTAAAACTTGAAGCATAATATGTTGCTGCTTCCGCACAAAGAATAGGATAATGGGTTCATCCCAATCCAAAATACCAACTAGTGACAAAAGTTAATTACGAAACACCCTTTATCTTCTTAAATTCTATCCCGAATTCTTACTTAAATAACTGAAATTTAAACTTAGATAAACTGGCGTAGCTTCCTTTAAAAGGAGCTAAATAGAGTTCTTTCTAAACGTTTTCATGTCCTCCGATAAGGTCCGGGCATTTTCTTAAATATTATCTCTCAAGCAGCCATTTTCATTAGTAACTAATTGCACCGGTAAAAATGATAAAGGATCATCCTCAAAGACAATTTTGCTTTCATGAGTTGATTTTAAACTCAAAATGAAGAGAGGAAGAGGAGAATGATGATATTCTTTATAATTCTTGACAATTAGACTTAAAATCTCGGGCATTATTTGGGTTCCGATCCCTAATGAGTTGTTGAATAACTGATTATATGGATATTTTCCTTGGTGATGATAGCAATATGCATTTTACATTATTTTCTTTAAAAAAAATCCCTGACCAGAACAATTTCACGAAAAAAAAAACACTCAAGAAAAAACATAAATGATAATTACATATGATTGAAATTAAAGAATGTCATATTTTACTGGGCTAAATTTATGCCAAGATTTCTTAACCCGGGAGAACGCGCGTTTACCCAGGTTTTGAATGGTTTTAACTTTTCCACCAATAAAATCAAATTATAACAGTCACTTTATTGAGACGGCGACAATTATTTTAAATTTTGCGATAAAATAAGTTTAAGATTACTTTAAAAAAATTAGTGGTTACAATTGTGAGAACCATACGTACTGCGCGCTTCCCGGGTTAATAATTTTCCAATTTAAGAAGTATCTGACGGAACAACACTGAAAAATGGATTGCCATGCAATTGATATAAAATACTATTGTCTGTGAAGTAAATATTTTCATCACAGAAAATCATTAAAGTGAAAATATGAACATTCCAAACTAAACTGAAGAACGGATAAATAGATATAAATTGTCAAAAATTCAGTAACTCTGAGAAAATCAATAGAAACATACTGGAAATGACAAAAAAAAATAAAAAATAAAATAAAAAAATAAAAAAATAAATAAATAAAAAATAAAATAAAATAAAATAAAATAAAAAATAAAATAAATAAATAAATAAATAAATAAATAAATAACAGTCTAACCAGTGAATCGTTTAAGTAAAGACATAAATGAGAATTACCTCATATTGAAGTTAAATTGTAAAATGATAAATTTATTCTCATATCAAAAGTCACATTTGTTTGATTTTTAACCCATTACTGCCTAGCGTCTCTTTTTAAGGACGGTTATAACAATGGCAAAAAATCGCTTTTTACAAGGAAGAGAAATAAATAAATTCTTTCCCGAGGCAAATGCTTCAAAAATTAAAATCAATTGTTTTCTTATTTAAAAAATGGTGGTAAAATCAAAATTTTAATTTTAGCGAAAAAAGTAATTTGGGTGTTAATAAGTTAAGATAATTTTCTCAAAAATGTGAGGCTTTACATCAAATAAAAGCCTTACATTTTTATGATGTCATATGAGTTTCAAGTGAAAAAAAAAAAAAAGACCTGTGACGTTACTTAGATTATACAAAAATGAATTACAAATGTTCTCAAAATTTTATAATCAATTGGAAATTAAGTTTTTTAGACAATTGATGACTCGAGGTGTAAATTATTTTTACAAGAAGCATTCGCTATTTTTCGTATACAATATTTATAAGAGTTTATATTGATATATATATATATATATCATGAAAAATTGCTCGTAATGTATCAAGTACAAGGTTCTTGATTTATAATTTCCCATTTAGAACAATCTTATGGTTTCACCATGAATGTAGAATTTATGGGGATAATTAGAAAAAAAAAATGTGAACGCACGATAAAATTATTTCATTAAAAGATACATTAATGTCGATGCGACATGTTATAGTTTAAGAAACTTTTTTCATATTCTCTTATTTAAAGAATATAATAATAATTTTCAGTAATTCAGTTAAAGAATTTTTGAATATGATTATATGCTACAATCACAAGCACTTTACCTAAAATGGGAGAAAATTAAAGTAGCCCTGTTTAAAGTATGGGTATGCTCAAGACCAGGAATGAACAACATTTCGTTTAAACTAGATGTAAATATAAGCAATTAGGTCTTACGGTTGTTTTGATTAAACGACATTTAAGATATACTAAGTGTTGGCTTGCCACTTTTAAAATATGGATATGTATAGGTGCTAAGATTTTAAATAACAAAACAGTGTTAATTTCAGATTTTAAATAACAATCTTTTTTTTTTTTTAAAATATTTTTTTGCTTTATTTGAGAACAGATTTTAGCAATTATTTATCGAGAAGTGAATTTTTAAACATCTTGTATTCAAATACAGCATGCCTCAGTACTTTCAGTAGTAAAATGTGGGTTTTATTGGATACATTATTGGTAAAAAAAAACTTATTACTCACATTTTAAATATAGCACTATAATTACCGTAAAAAATTCGATATAGAGACCACTATACAAAATTTAAGCAAAATTTATTTATTGAAATAGATTACTCGAACTTCGTGATTTACCCCAAAAATGATTTATATATATATATATATATATATATATATATATATATATATATAAGTCAACAGTGTAAGAAATGAAAACGTGGTATTTTATAAAATTGGAAAATTTTAATTACATTGCTAATTAAATTGCATTTCTTCAGATTAAAATCATAGATAAATTTAATTTAGAATTTTGATTCGATTGGCGAATTAGTTAGGAAAAAAATTGGGAATTCCCAACTATTAAAGAAAAAACTAAGTGAAACGAAAGAAAAAGTTCAATGAATTCTGTAATATATATATTGACTTAATATATTTTGCTAAATACACAAATTTTTAAAATTAAATTATACCCAATATCAAAACCACTCGTAAAATTACATAGAATAAGTAAAACACGATTTTTATATCATAGCTCATCTGAGATTTAAAAAGGAAAGGAAAGGACTTTTTAGGACTACGATCGACCTGTACTTCGAACTACGTATCTCTGTTATGTTTCGAAATTTCGGCGTAATGATTTGAATATTTCTAAGATATTTCTTCGACTTCATTAATTGAGAACATCTTGTCAACGATAAACGAACATGAAGCACATCGCAAATAACTCCAAAAATGAAAATATAATTTCAGTAGTTAAAACATGGACAATCAGAAAGTGAAATATTTTAACTTTCTCCGCCTGTCGAAGTTACCAATGAAGTCAGTCTAGAAGCATAAATTAGATACTTAGCGGGAAGAATCGGACCCCAGACCGGCGCCTCGTGACTTTTAGTTTTTAAAAAGTAAACGGCAGAATTCCAAATTACTTATTTATGAAGAGTGCATAAAAGAGGCTTAGTTAAACGTGCTTCTCCTAGGAAGAGCCCAATTAACGAAAAGCATGGATTGATTATAAAGAGATCAGTGGCATTTCAACGTAAGGTCTGTTTCCTTTTCAGATGTACAACTGAATGAGTCCCGGACATTCATAGCAATATCATGATAAGTCTCTGACCATAAAGGGTAATTCTGCATATTGAAGTGATTCTTAAACTTATTTTAACCTTACTTGTCTCCAAGGAAGTAATGTCATAGTAGCAATTAAGTGAATAGGTTGGCATTTTAAAATGAAAATAGCCGTGGGTGTATTCTCCATTAAACGTATTCAGATGCATGATATAAGATTCTTTTTCTAGCTAAGTAATCCTAAGTTAAGTAATGTTATTTATATAATTACTTTTCTAGAAAAAAATCAGAGACTCTCTTATTATAGAATAAAGTTTTATACAACATCCTTTCGAAAGGTTTACATGAATTCGAGAATGTGTATAGATAGGTTAAGAATAATTAACAAACGAGTGAAAACATTACAAGTTGATAAAGTGAATTAAATTTTTACATTTTAACTAATTTAAAAGAAATTTTTTTAGCTTTGTGACTATCTTTTTGCATAGATTTTTTTTCTGCATTTTCTTATTATTTTACAATGAAATATTATCTTTTTGTTTCTGTTACAAATGCATGCAATAAACATTACGATTTTCTTTTTTTAATTATTAATATATTACTATATGTGTTTGGAATGTTAATTAAACCTGATGGGGGGGGGGGTGCTTACGTGATTTTTCATACAACAGATTTCAAGCAATAATTTTCTAATTAATACCTTTCGATAATTCAGAAAATATAGAGCAAATATTTCAAGTCTATTCTAGCCAACCCATTTAAACCCATTCATAGATTTCATAATAAATATCTTCTTTCAACATCTAAAGTTGTTTTTATGTACTAATAATTTAGCTCATTCGTAAGAAAAGTGCAAAAATTCCTTTTGCTTTTCATTCCACCAATAGCACTGTCATAAGTGTGACTTGCTATAGACAAACAGTTTCATACGCATAACTATACTGAAAATTACTTCATTACGTTATATGTCCATTTGCAACCACAGAAAAGGAGTGGGTTTTGTGGGAAGGTAAAACTACCAAGCCCTTCAAATCTCATCCTATGTTTTCATTTTTAAGTGCTTAATGCTTTAACCCTTTCCGGCACGGACAAATTCTATTAGTAAAATGAGAAATTATCGACAGTCACCGGAATTTACAAACGACTTTTTTAGAAATTAAAAATCCCTTAATTGAAGCTTTTATTGTAAAAGCAAAATTTTACTATAATATTATTGGTACCGTTTGCAAGTTTGGAATTAAAAGTAGGTATCCCGGACTTGGCACAGTGTGCCGGAAAGGGTTAATGCAATTTTTCATTCTTGCCTGCAGACCTAAGTGTCATAATTTCATGTTACACTAAAATCATGCAAATGTTCTTGCTCTTTTCTTGTGGGTGAGGGATATCTGCTTTTAATTAAAATATATATATATATAACATTTTACATTAAATTTTTATTTTAATATATTCTTTTTTACACGTTAGAAATAATTAATTAAGTCGACAACTGTCGTTATAAATGACACTATGTAGAAAAATTTTAAAATCTTAAATCTGAAAATCAATTTGAAAAATATTTTGTGTGTATGACAGTATGAGCTATATAGGAAAATAAAGTGAAATTAAATGCTACTGTTGCCAGCATAACGTAAGTATAATCTGACAGGCAGTATCAATAATTTAAAATTTTGTTATAATTAACATTACGAGCAGAATACCACTCATAGTTCCCATACATTACTATAATTCGTGGTAATATTAATTTATTTTAATATTAATTATTTTGCCGGCTGCATTTATCAATATAATTGCTAGCTTTGAGTCGAATTTAAATTAAACCTTTATTTATATTATTAATATTAAAATCAGGACCTTGTGACTCGTGAACGAAAAAGCTAAAAACTAAATTTGTTTTTTCCCTTTTTATTATTCTTTATACTAGAAGTTAAATGTATTGCTTAAAGCTCTAGCATTAAATTGAACTTTTTAAAATTGATTTAAAACTCTTAATAGTTAGATTCATTAGATCTAAATTGATATCACATCATTAAGAATGTTTTGATGACTAAATGAAAGTTTTTTCTTTATCATAAAGTAACAAATTATCCAAAAAGTAATTTAGTTAGAATTTTCTAAAAGATTATTAAAAGAAAATTTGAAAATTATCGTAACGAAAACCATTGAAAGTAGTAAACGCATATTTTGTAATAAAACGCGACACAAATTTCAAATATAAAGTCCAATGTTTTATCCATATTTATTGTTTAATTTTTGAACAGCTACATTTAATAATGCCGTTCGATACATAATTTTCCAGATTCTAAGCAATAAGAGAATGATTAAAATATTAAAAAATTTTTGAATGTGCATTTATTCTTGTAAAATACAGAAAAAAATAATAAAATAATAATTTATTTCTCTTTTACATACAATAAATATTATTTTATTACACAATAATACTACTTTTTTATAAAATGTATTTTTAAAAGAGCTTTATAACAGAAATTCTATTAAAAAATCAAACATCTTTTAATGATAATTTTCACTATTCAGAATTTTATATTTATACCTCAATTTGTAACATTTGAATGTAATGTTTGCGTTTCGTTTGCGATACTTTTTATCAAACAAATTGAAATAATCGATTGAAAAGATTGAAAAGATTTTATTATTTTAATTTAAAACATGTGTACTTTAACTTGGATCATTTACTGATATTAATATTCTTTAGTTATCTAACGTTAAAAAAAAAAAAAAAAAAAAAAAAAAAAAAAAAAAAAAAAATACTCGTTTAAAGAACTGGATTTTTAAAAAGCTGTATGTGTGAATGTATAAATGTCTAAAAAGAGGCTTCTTTTAATGAAATGTGTGGAATAAATACGTGTAATTGTATGCGTCATTGTTTATTTCTTAAGAGGAGGCGACACTTTTCGGGTATTTATTCAAAAAATGAAGATTCTAGAATATGATTCAACAATGTTATCGAACAATATTCAATTAAAAAAAATATATTGACATATTTTTATATTGGCAAACGAACATTGATAATTTCAATATTACTGCAAGATATTGTTTCATGTCGCGAACATTTCGAGCGCAAGATTGATCCCAGGAAGACACAATTTGTTTAAAATGTTGTAAGCAAATTAAAAATTAAATAACCTTTAGATAGATATATAATTAGATGTAAATTGTTTTTAAACTGTTTTAGAAAGACGCATCGGTTATTCGAGAATATTGCAAAAATATTGTTAATTCTTGGAACTAGGCCAACCAAATATTTTATTTAAATTTACGCTATCAAAAATACTACTAATGAAAGTATTTCCGGTGTGATACGTCATTGGAATATAAATATTGATTGCAATATTAGCTTTTCATGACATAAAATGTCGCAAAGTTGTGTTATTTTATTTAAATAATTCATCATAAATGAGCGAATATTGATTAATGTTTACATTTTTTTTTATTAATTTATCTACCAAATACTAACTGAGCTGTCAGTAATGCATTATTCAAAAAAATTAAACTGAATTTTTATAATGTGTTAATCTAGGTGCATAACATTGTATTACATATCGTCCAAATAACGAAAAAAAAAAATCTGTAAGAGGATTATTCACATAAAGTTAAAGAGCTATGTTTAAAAACCTACCTGAATCGGAATCTGCTTTGCAACGATTAGAAATTGGTTTAATAATAAGGAGTTTCAATTTTCTAAGTACTAATGTATTTGATTAAATGGATCTTATTTGGAATTCGAAAATGAATTTCGTGTCAAAATTGGATACTCCTATTGAAAATATAAAAGTTTGATACAATTTCAGTGTAAAGGCAGCCCTTTAGTATTATATTTTCAACACAAATTAAAAGAAAACACAACTCCTAATATAATGTTTTTTTTTTCGTTTTTCTCTGCGACAAATTTAACGATTAACATATGTGTTTATTTTCACAGAGACTCAACACGGTTGCAAACTGCTATGATATTTACCACCACATTTTCTAAATAATTATGTTCGCCTTATTTAATTGCTAATATCTGTGATTAAAGAACACGTTGTTCTGTATTTAGGGAAAGTAGAGGTTAAACATCATGATAGTTAATTACTATATATGGACCACTAGAAGTATGTTTCATTTAACACAGTGAAATTACTTTTTCAGTAACTCCTTAATAATAAAATTTTGTTCATAAATGCGGGGAATGATTTAAATTTTAGATGTCAGTTTCGAAAGAAACAAAAAGAAATAATTACCTTTTTTGGACAGTATTAAGTTGATTTATAATAAATGAAAAACACGTTTATTCTCAATCTTATATTTTTCTCTTAGAGTTTAATTACTTTAAGTCTATTTAAAAAACAAATTTCTTTTCAATATAATCCATAACTATAATCTAGGTGCATAACATTGTACATATCGTCCAAATAACTTGAAAAGAAAATCTGTAAGAGGATTATACACATAAAGTTAAACAGCTATGTTTAAAAATCTACCTGAATCGGAATCTGTTTTGCATCGATTAGAAGTTGGTTTAACAATAAGGAGCTTCAATTTTCTAAGTACTAATGTATTTCATTAAATGGTATCTTATTTGGAATTCGAAAATGAATTTCGTGTCAAAATTGGATACTCCTATTGAAAATATCAAAGTTTGATACAATTTCAGTGTAAAGGCAGCCCTTTAGTATTATATTTTCAACACAAATTAAAAGAAAACACAACTTCTAATATAATGTTTATTTTCGTTTTTCTCTGCGACAAATTTAACGATTAACACATGTATTTATTTTCACAGAGACTCAAGACGGCTGCAAACTGCTATGATATTTGCCATTTTCTAAATAATTATGTTCGCCTTATTTAATTGCTAATATCTGTGATTTAAGAACACGTTGTTCTGTATTTAGGGAAAGTAGAGGTTAAACACCATAATCGTTAATTACTATATATGGACCACTAGAAGAATGTTTCATTTAACACAGTGAAATTACTTTTTCAGTAATTCCTTAATAATAAAATTTCGTTCATAAATGCGGGAAATGATTTAAATTTTACAGTTAATTTCGAAAGAAACAAAAAGAAATAATTACCTTTTTTGGACAGTATTAAGTTGATTTATAATAAATGAAAAACACGTTTATTCTTCATCTTATACTTTTCTCTTAGAGTTTAATTACTTTAAGTTTATTTAAAAAACAAATTTATTTTCAGTATAATCCATGAAAAAACAAATTATTAAAATCTCCCAATCAAGGAAGAAGCCATGGCCGTTTAATACTCACTCGTCCTCTCCACCCTCTTTCTAGTGCAAATGAAAAATCTTGTTGATTTTTCAAAATACCATTTTATAAATAAAAAGAAAAACTAATATCTGAAATCGAAGTAACCTTCATTGCTCCAAACATAATAAAAACGAATTACGAATGTTAAATCCACATTAAAACAATTGCCTTAAAAATGTTTTGTGTTACCTGTGATATGTTTTATTTTGATAACTATTCCGAAAGTAAAAAAAAAATATTACAGCAACTATCATTTTCTTTCTTTTAATCCTTAAGCTTTAGAGGATTGTGTATGCAGAAATAGGTAGTTATTTGAAACACTAAAGCAGAGACGGAAATGGCGACGCTTGTAAGTTATCATCAAACACATACCACCATTGAGAAGCCTCTGAATCTTTTTTAGCTTATCACTAAGAACAACATTGCAGAACCAACATGTACAGGAGTATTTTGTTGTCTGCGAGTTAAAGACTTGTAAAATAAATAAATAAATAAATAACTCTCATTTCCTAGTAAGTTTCATTGAATTTCATACGTATGAATAATTAAAAAAACTATATGAAGAAAAGGAAAATATAGATAAACGAATGTAAAAAGTATATATACAAGCGCCAACAGGAAAATTTTATATACTTTCTAAAAGATTGGATTGATAAATACTCATAAGTTTTATTTTACAAGATATATTTCCTCTTACGCATCAATAAAATCTTCAGACTCAAAGATGTGCCATAATCAATGCTCTAATTTTGTTACGCTTTAGAAAAGTGATTCTACTTTCACCAACTAAACATTCTGGTCTGTAACCAGGGTAATATCAAAAGGAGAGATTGCTAATGCTCAAGCTCTTCCCATGTATATTATAAAAAAATCATATCCGTGAGTAACGCTGATATCATATTGGAGGCGGCGGCACCCGAACTTTTAAACAACCCCCCCTACCTCCCCCCCCCAAAAAAAACAAAAAAAACCAATTTGTTATAAATTAAATACAAATCCATACGAATATTAAATTCTTTTCTATTATCCTAGGCAAATGTGGAACATGTACTTTTTATAATCTCATATGATTTAATATTCTCTGAAATCAAGAAGAGATTTATACAAATTATTAATTTGCTATAATCAGCTATTATTATTATATGTATTGTATACATTGTCACAGTAGGCTAATAGTACTAAATAAGATATAATCAATATTCTAATTTTGTTACGCCTTAGAAAAGTCATTTTACTTTCGCCAACTAAACATTATGGTCCGTAATTAGGGATGTAGCAAAGGGTGAAACTTTTGATGCTCAAGCTCTTCTCATTTATATTATAGGGCAATATCATATCAGTAAATTGACGTCATATTAGAGGTGGCAACACCTAACCTATAAATTATACTTTTAATGCAACATTTTCTTAAATTTTAAACATTGCACAATTTCAATTTTTACATAGTAGAATAGGAAGAGAAATATTCTTAAATATAATTTATGAGTAAACAGTATCTCCATTAGCAGTTTTTTTATTATTTTAAAAGTAATGTTTAAACATAATTTAAAAGAAATCTATCTCTACCACGTGCCGACCGATTACAAAAGATTAACCTGTTTTCACTTGAAAAAATGTAAGTAATTCAGCCTTAGTTTCTAGCTAATATTCTATGATGTATATTTATAAATATGCAAATAGAATAATAAAATAGCGTAAATTAAACGCAAATTTAATCGAACGTAAACGAGCTATGCACTCAAAACCACTTGAAATTATCAGAATAATGTAAATGAAAGGCGATGTAAATATCGAAATCGTTTGCGTTTATTTTGGCTATTAATTCCTGACATGAAGAAAAAATGAAAATATCGTATTTAATAAAATTTCAAAACTTTGCTTAAATGTATTATTAATATTTTTCCTATAAAAAGAGTTTTCGGTGTTGTTAGTTGATTATCTCAAAAATCTATTACAGTTTTCATTAATAGTAGAATAAAACAAATGGTTTTCATCAATGTCCTGTAATCATGGAAGTCCGAGATGAATATCCAATGAGCTCTCACAATGACAATTATTTTATTTATTTATTTATTTATGTCTTTAATATTTCATCATTCATCTCAGAAAAGAATCCTGTAAACAAGCAGTTTAAATATTGAGTATAATGAAATATGTTAATCTGCAGAACAGGATATTTAGAGTTAACTCTACGGATCGCATTTTTATTTAAAGTTCAAATTTCACATTTGCAACCATCAAATTGCATTTCTTGTTAGCGTTTTTAAATAGTTTTAGGAGATTTAACTCTTGCGAATTCTAACGCAAAATGTTATTGCTAGAAGCCCTGATGCACCAAATGTTTGTTTTTTGTGAAAACATTTTGTTCTCTGTCTGCCTATTTGACTGGCTACCTGTTATCTCATAATTTAATACTAGTAACTCAACATTTTTCGTTATATTAAATCTTCTGACAAAAATAATTAAAATATTAATTTCCTGATAATAGCGTTAATGATTATTAATTATTCTCATAAATATTTTTTTAATTATTGATAATAGGTTTTTTTTCAATTTATTTCAAAAGAAGACTACTTGAGTCCCTCCCATAACTTTTTAATTTTAATTTTTTTTTTACATATTATGCAGCAATAATTCTTTTTTAGAAAACTATCACGATACAAAATAAATAAAAGGTGTAAAAATATTCAACTGGTCTGTAACAACGTAGACAGAAGAGAACGCTTTAACTGAAAAATCGCACGGCTTTTGTCATGAAGCCACTTACGTTGCATAAGGGAAGCCCAGAGAGACCGGAATTTTAATGGGAAACAAATAAAGGTGCATCACTATTGAATAGTGCGACGCTGAAAAGAGGCTTCAGTTGAGTTTCGTTTCCACGGCTATAATATGCAGATCAGATTTTTCGGTGCCTTTCAATGTGGTTTCCCCTTTTGCCGCGTACGAAACAAAGCTTGAAGAATGAATGAATAGCTTGCAAAATCGCAGAAGGAGATCTCTCTTGGGGAGAAAAAATCGCTATTTTACTACCGAGCAAATGGAAAATTATTTTTTCTTGCTCTGCGGCTTCTCATTGAGTGAGAAAAATGATTCAATTTTTAAACCTTTGACACGCTTATTTTTTGTCTTTTCGCGAGCAATTAGGATTGATGTTCTATGTCTCGTATGTATTTTAAAACGCTTCAATGTTGCTCATTGTTTATGGCTTTATGGCTAGTAAAACAAGGAAAAAAAAAAAAGAGTCGATTTTCTTTTGTCGACGCGCTGTGTTTTGTTTATGGGTAAATTACGACAAAACATAAATTTGAATGATATGATTCAGGGCTATAGTTTAAAAAAAAGTTTTGGAAGTTAAAAAAAAGCAATAAAAATTTAACAAAAATATAATTTAATATAAACTTAAGAATACAAAACATATGACGCTAAAAAAATAAAATAAATATATAAACTAATGTTTTTGTGAAACAAAACAGCATTTACAATGCTTAGATAAGTTAAGAAATAAAATATAAAAATTATATTTATGATAGTTTGAAACTCGTCGCTAAAAAAAGAAAATAATATAACTGAAATTATAATAAAAATATTAATAAAATGTTATTAAATTTTATTGAATATAATGATATCTCTTAATCTCTAAATAAGAAAAAAAAACTTTTATGCGTAATTCAGTAATTCTTTTAAAACTATTTGCGAAGATACGATTAAAAAAATCGTATTTAAAAAATGAAATTCTCAATATTATGTATTTTACATCTATCAAATGCTTTACAAGATTATAATTAAGGGGACTCAGGGGTTGAAAATTTTTGAAAATTCGATTTTTTTTATGATCTAGTTTGATTAGTCAATTAATTCTTAACTCAAGGCAAAAAACCGCATAAAAATATTAGCATTTTTAACGGAGTTATAAGCATTTATTTATCAATACTTACATAGCCGCATCCATATAATTTCAACTTTAAGTCGTTCTTTCTCAAAACTTGATTTTTGACGACTAACACCAAGATTTAAAAAAAAAAAAACTATTTGATGGAATGGCTTAATTTTTTTTTTTTTGTGCATGCATATAACATCATTATCCAGATTATGAATTAAGGATAAAACTATCACTTAATAAAAACAGTATTAAAAAATCTCTCAAAGTTGAAAATTTAAAAAAACACTAAAAAATACAACTTTTTTCTCATTAAAAATACTCAAAATTATGAATTAACTATGTAAAATATATTAATTCATAATCTAGACAATGATGTTATATGTATGCAAAAAAAAAAAAAAAAAAAAAAAAAAAAAAAAAAAAAAAAATTAAGCCATTTCATCAAATAGTTTTTTTTAAACCTTGGTGTTTGTCATCAAAAATCAAGTTTTGAGAAAACGCGACTTAAAGTTGAAATTATATGGATGCAGCTATGAAAGTGTTGATACATAAATGCTTATAATTCCGTTAAAAATGCAAATATTTTTATGCGTTTTTTTGCATTAAGTTAAGAATTAAATGAATAATCAAATTAGATCATAAAAGAAATCGATTTTTTGAAAAGTTTTCAACCCTTGAGCCCCCTTAATGACAGCTTTTGTGAACTTAGTAGATTTTTGATGGAATAGTGACAAAGAATAGAATGCTTTATTTAAGAGAAATTAATTATTAGGAAAATACAATCTATATTAGAATATTAACCAAATACATTTATATTATTTAGAAAAATAGATGTATACATTTGTATCAACTCATTTAGGAAGTAACATACGTAAAACTGAAAAAAAGCTAGTTAAATTATGCTGTAAACATTTTTAAATTTCTATACATTTTATTGGTAATTTTGGGGAAAATGGAATTATACAATATCCAGTCTTTTTTTTTTTTTTTTTTTTTATATATATATATATAAATTTGATGTATAAAACCACTATAAATAGCTTAAAATATTCCGAAATTCTTGTAATGATGCATCAAATATGCACAATCTGAACCAGACATTGAGTTCCTTCACAATAAAAAAGACAATAGCAGTGTTGCTAAATTTTATGCTTTTTGTTACCAACTTGATTTTTAACATTAATTTTTGACATATATCAAGGAAAATGCTATTAAAATTTAAAAAAAGTTAGCATTAAAAATTGTGCAGAGTAGAAAGCTTAAAAGTTTGCAACTATGCATTTTGTATACTGACTAATATATTGATTATTTGAGAAACAAGTCGATACTATACGTATATTTCAACGGATAATTTATTTCGGAATTTATAGCTAAATATTATCTACAGTAAAAATCCCCTAATAAAGGTCACCTATTCGCCCAAAAATATAGTTTCTTGAATATATTTCTTATTGAGATGTATGGGTGAAACTTTATGTATTATCGTAAAATATACACGAATATGTGTTATAATTAAAATTCGATTAATAAACGCAATATCTTAAACAATTAAGATTGATATTTTAATCTTATTTAGAATACTGATTATTAAACGTTTAATTACGCTGGTTTTATACTTCCTCTCCCTTAGTGAACCACCGGGTTTTAAATCGGTAATCTTAGAATTAGCCGACAAGGCTACAAGAGTTCGTCATGTAAATTTCGTTTGAAGTAAATTATTTTCTCTGGGTGCCAAAAAGCATCTCTGAAGGAGTTATTACTGTTAACTTACTATTTCTTAAATTATACGGCCTATTTAATGGGTCTGGGACCCAATAAATTGCCTCTTCAATAGAGGTGTTCCTTATTTTGAAATGTGCTTTAAAAGAGATTTCATTGCATTAATTTCCTAGACTAAATCGTTTAAATAGTTACAGCATCCTAAAAATAATGTTGTAAATAGTCGTAATCAAAAGCAGCTATTAGACTTTCGTAATATCAGAAGCATGAACACGTGCAAATTCATTCAAATTTTCTTGCTAAAGCAACATTAAATCGCAGCTTTTATTACATTAAAAACGTGATTACTGAGGTATTCCTTTTCAATGATTTTATTGGAATGCGACTAATGAAACTCTACTTAAACACTTCTTTAAATGTATCAACTTCATTTATTTCAAGCGTGATGTGGAGTGAGTTGGAGTTCCAATTAAATTAAACAAACAACTAAATTATAAAATAAACTGATCTGAATATACTTAGTGTTTTTAAAGCAGAGATAAAAACTATTAAAGTGCAAATTTCTCCACCAAACTATTAATCATATCCATCGAAATTTAATATTTTTGTGCGATGTTTTCGAAATTTTTCATAGCAGGCTTTGTGATCAAATCAATAAGTTTAAATTGCTAAATTTCTATTGATGTTACTGAATACCGTTATTTAAATTTTATTTCTTCAAAATATATTGCTAATGTATTTTATTTCTTGTAATAGCTTTATTGCGTCATAAATTCAAATAAACGATGCGAAAGTAAAAATATAAAAATGAGTTTATTTATAATTATATTTTTAAGAAAAAATATTAATTACAAACCTAAAGATGAAATATTATTTTAACAAACGCAGGGCTCTCAAATGGTCCGCCAATTGTAAAGCAATATTTTCTTAGAAAAATTTCCTTTTTATTTAGATTTTTTAACACACATCGATTTATTGGTCATTGATAGATTTTGTTGCACATTGTTGCAGTATTCTAGCATGAAATTATACCATTAAAAATATTGGCAGTTGGCGGACCATTTGGGAATGAAACAACGAATATTGGTACAATATTAACAATAACGAGAGACGTTAAAGTCAATATTTGTGCATTATTTTACCCTTGTTAAGATGTTTAACTTTTGAAAGAATTCGGTAAAAGTTTGACTAAAGGTTTCACACAATATTATTGTACCAAATTTGTCATGTAGGTGGATATATTTCTACTTAAACAACGCTTCGAGTCAAACACAATTTTTTCATCATCTAAATCATGTTAAATACTTCCAATTCATCGTAATTACTTTCGCAGTGTTAACGTTAAATAGCAAATAAATTGCGTTGAAAACAGTAATTTTACTACTTGCAGAAGATTTGATTGTTGGGAAATTGCTTTTCGAGCGATAGGAAAACCGTAAAAAGGTTATCAAAACTGATAATGTTACTTCATTTTGAGCTGTAAAAACTGCTCATAATTTCCTGGTTTTAACGAAAGAACACATTTAAAAAATAAATTTCAAACAAAGAGTGAGTTTTCATATTTATCTGTTTAAAAATTGCATTGTCATAAAACTTGTTAAGCAGAAAATATACCATTTGCAGCATACTGAAACACTATTAATATTGTTCTTTTATAACACAGTGGCAACCATAATACTCAAAAATTATTTTCAAGATGGCCCCCTCCAGTCTCTAGGTGAGCAAGCATATTGGAAGACGGAGTGCGAAAATGAGGGGGAAAGAGAATGTTTTCTAGGTTTCCTAATAAAGAAAAATTAGAAAAGAGAAGAGAGAACTGGGGACGAAGCTTTTAATCATTTGCTAAGAAGTGAGAAGAATATTAGAAATATCTTTTTGTTAAGCGTAGGAAAGAAGAAAAATTGCTCATATTATATGCAAAGTGAGCAAAATGTTAATAAATAATGATACATTTTTGAACGATAGGAAATCACCCAGTCTTTCGCAAAAGTAGAAAAAAAATCAGTCGCTAGAACAAACACGTTGATTTCTTAACATAATTAATAGTGTTTAGCTGAAAAAGAATGATTTTGTTACAGTACTAAATATACATAAACTAACTGTAGAAAGGAATATTTTTAAATAATAATATTGACGATGATATTTCTTTAATTTTGACGCCAAAATTTATGTTAGTTAAAAAGGAAAATATTTAGACAGATAAGAAAATAGTATATTATTTTTATTATTATATTATTATTTAATATAAAACATGACTAAGCTTACTTGTATTATTATTTCAAGTAACTATTGTCTAGAGTTCCTTACTGTGTTAAAACAAAAGCATGTATGAGTTATAGCAGTGAGCAAATAGATAAAAAAAAAATAATAGTATAAAAATTATGCCGACGTAATCTTATCTAAATAAAATACTAGAAATCTATCTTTAAAAAAATAAGTATAGTATTGAAAAGTTTATACTGCGAAACAAATTTATAATATAACTATATGTATCATCTATTTTTTTTTTTTTTTTAGGAAACAAAAATGCACTATCCATTCTTGAGTGCTAGTACGCTATATAAGTAAAGAAAATTTCGTCTATTTGGCTGGCCACTAACTGAGAAAAAAATGTGGTTCTGGCATCTAGAATCTAAATTGCAACTCTAGCAAAAATAGTTTCATGTCATCCTTATAAATTCTAGTTCCCTATGTGGTATGTTGCGAAACATGTCTAAAAGGAGATAAAAACTTTTCTTAAATATAACCACAAAACACTATTGTTTGGACACTACATAATACATATTGAGCAATGATTCGTACGGCACACCATAATAACTAGTTACTCAATATAATGATTTCTGTAATGAAAATAATTTGAAAATTATGACCAAAGAAAAGACTATTCTATTGAAGATAAGGTACCATGTTCTTTCTGAGGATAGAATTTTACTGAAAGTCTTTTATTTTCTTTTAAATATTTATATCGGCATCTTTAAACATTCATTATATTGTGTGTTATTGATTTCGAAAAAGCTTCCTGATTTTGGAGAACACAGTATAAATGTCTTTTAGTTCTAGTTTTTAACTCGAATATTTATAGTTTGATTTTTTAATAAAAAGAAATGGCTAATTACTGTTGCAGTCTCGTCAAATTTAGGATCTAGTTGGTTAATATTATCGGAATTATTCCCCCCCCCTCTTTTATACTGCTAATAATTTAAATTGTGTAAAATAAACCGGATTTGTTCAGATTTAATTTGTATACATTTATTAGGATTTATGCAATATTTGCCCAAAAATATGTCAATAATTATTTTAGAAAGAAAAAATCCTTAAATGGTCAATTACTGTTAAACTCACTGTAATTAAAACAAAAAAAATAAAAAATAAAGAAAAATATAAGAGCAATTAAATATTTAAATTTCTGACGTCATTCTCAAGACGATATAATTAGTAATGTATGACTGGCGCAAGAATAGCAATATGCTATCATTTTGAACAGTAATGAGTTAATGTTGCAGCATTCATACTAAAAAATACGTAATCGGTGTTTCTTTCTAATTTTTATTCAATTTAGATGAAATATAGTCATAAGACACAAAGTTGTTTTTATAAAACGCACATATTTATTTATTTCTGAAATATTTGGATTAAATTAGAAATATTTCCAGTACACACTTGATATTTCTACGCTTTTATTTTTTAAAACAAAAATACAGGAATGAAAGGGCTGCCAATTGTCAACACTGAATATTAATAGTATTCTTCTCTTTACTGAATTTCGAAAAATCTGTTATTAAATAAAGCGAAGAATGTGATTGTGTGATTATAACGGTAACAACTGACCCTATATTGCACAGCGCTTTCATCTCTGATAATGCCAGTATCAAATATGCTTATCAATATTACTATTACTTAATTTATTATTTTCAACATAATGTGGGTTACACCATTTTGAAACAATAGTTTACATGTGGAGGTTTGCTATTAAGGTTATTCTACTAGCAAAACAAATTTCAGTTATTATACGTAAAGAATTTAAAATAAAAAAAAATTATAGCAAACAGTCCATGATTCCTTTCGAATTTTTTAACTTGGTATATTTAATGTTAATTTTTAAGTAACATGAATAAATAATTAGCATGAACTCTTTGAAGGGTAAGGTACTTACATTTGCAAAATGCTAAAATGAGTGAGTGACACCAGAAATTAAAAGCAAATTTATTTCAAAATCAGCAAATGCTTTGGTTTACGTACTTCATAAAAGGGAATTTTTCATTTCAATATTCTGGTGCCAATGAAGTGTTTAGGAATTAGAATTAGGTGTCCAAAAAAGAACAGTCGCCCTTGAATTGGCTAACAAATAGCACGTTTAATTCTCAAATTTTAGCGTCTTTTAAGTCTTTTCCTGAAGTTTCAATTTTCATTCCGTATTCTGATGGGCTTTATGAAAAAGTATTTGTGTTTTCATCGAAATAAAAGACAATAATGACAATTTTATCCACTGCGACTCGGACGTCTCTTACAAAAAATTTGTTCGGTTGACACCACTTTTTAAAGGGAACTTCCCTTTAAGTACACAACTTAAAAAATGCTCTAATTAAATAAGGCAAATTTTAATTTATTTTTTAATTGTCGAAAACAAATTTTGCAAAGAAAGATTACATATAGTCAGATCAAGCGTAAGAGTGCAAAGGGTTAATGACCTAATGTTTTTTTTTCTTAAATCAATTAAGTGCTATAAATCCAATTGTTATGTTTCCCTTTCTTATTAAATTTACTTTAAGCAAGTTGGAAATAAATATAAAATTACAATTAATAACGACGATATATCTGTATGCGAATATTCAATCGAATTTTCTTTGTATCCATAGAAACATACCGAAAGAACACTGACATGATGTAACTGAATATCGTAAATTATAGTGCCAATCATTTTCCTAAGTTAAGAAATTGTCATTTTTGCATAAGTTATTGGTATATGAAAAATGAAAATATATTAAAGAATAGATTCATAAAATATTTAGTAAATTTAGATGATCACATATTTTCTTACGAATAAAGGACATTACTGTCGTAATGGATATAGGTAAAAATTGTTTATGTGAATAAACTTAAGAAATCATAATATTACACTTTTTAAAAATCATGCGATAAGCACCTACGACGAATAAATCCCCATTATATACTCAGATGACAAGAATTGAAAATAATAAAGATTGTAATAAATATTTTAAATTTACTAAATCTAACTTTTTAGATATTTCAGAGATCTTACCTAATTTTATCAATGCTTTCTTCCATTTTTTGAAATCTATACAAAATCGCAATTAATAATTATAGTATTTCTTTATGGGAACTTTTAATTAAAATTTTCTTTGTCTCCATAGTTCATAGAATAAAAAATGTCAAAAGATAACTGAATGGCATAAGTTCTAATGGTAACTGTTTTCCTATGATACGATAGCATGTTTTTCATAATTTATTGGTATTTGAAAATAAAAATATAGTATAAAATGTATTCGTAAAATATTTAGTATAAACAACTTCACATGGCCCCATTTTTTCTTACGAATAAATCAAATTACCGTAGTAATACATGTAACAGCAAAATTTTTTATTTGTATAAATTTAAAATAAATCGTAATTTTAAACATTTTAAAATCACCTGACAAGCAACCCACGTTGATTTAACAAATTACCACTGTATGCGCAGATGACAAGGTTTCAAAATGAAAAGTACTATAATGAATATTCTAAATTAAGTTAAAATTAGATATGAAATATTAAACATTCCAACAAATTTCAAAATAATAATATTACATGCTGATCACATGCAAATATTTCACAGACATGTCATATACACAACCCGTAAATTTAACAAATGTCATGAATATTTATAGATTAAAAATAATTATTTAATCTTTCGTAACCTAATAATAATTTTAAATGAATAATTAAAATAACATTACCGTAATTTCCTGCGTATAATCTGCGGATAAAACAATTCTTTTTGGACTCAGAAGTATTATTTAGTGATTGAAAGCAAATATTTACGGCGATCTAATAAGTTACATTTCTTTTTGAAAAGATTCTGGGTCTAAAAATAATTGTTTGATTCGCGGATTATACGCAGGAAATTACGGTAAACATGCTGAAAAATTTATGTAAAAAAAATCTTTCACACCAGAAATTTTATTTAAAACTATTTAACTTCCTATTTAATTTATTGCTGTGTAATTTATTGTTTATTTTATGAATTAATGTCTGATTCAAATAAAAATATTTTCAATATGGACTAGCCAAATGATCCGTTGTTGGTATGTTTAGAATTAACCAGTCACAATATTTCATATTTGAACATTTTTTAACAACACAGTCCAGGTCAGAGGTTGTGGTTGGTAGAACGCTGGCCCGTTGGGCAAAGTCCCGTGTTTAATTCTAACCTGTATACTTTTCACTTTAATGGGGAAAATTATTTCATCGAACCTACACCTAACAAGAACTCAGTAATTTGTAGCTGAAATTTATTTGCTTCATATTTACTAACAGTATCCTGAAGATGTTAATTATTACTTATTTTTTTATTATATATCTTCTTAGAATGTTATTTTACTTTTTTAAAAATATATTAATAATAAAATATTTAGAACAACATATATATAAATATATGAATTATCAATTTGTAATTTACAATCGTAAGTTAATAAAATACTCATTCGCATCATTCTATAGATGTGTTTTAAATTCTAAATCTTATTTTAGACATTATTTTATTATTTTATGAATTTCCAACATAAAAATATTGTAAGAATGTTCATATATCGATATCCATAAACACGAATGACATTTTCTAGTATATCTTGACAACGGTATTTATTAATGGGTAACCGGCTAAGACATATAGCGTTGTTATTGAAAAAATATGAAAAGGTGAATAAGCTTTCTTTATTAACTATGGCCTTTTTAATTACTTTTAGATAATTTTGCGATTTTTAGAAATATTTTTATAATTTATAGACGTTAATAGTCTTCAATAAATAAACCGAGCATGTGTAATATACCTATATGTAAGTGCCAGTCATATTTAGAATTATGTTAATGACGTAAATACATGTGAGAAAAAAAACTACCAAGTTAGAAAAAAACTAAATAACATTATAAAAATAAACAATGCACAGCTTTTTTTCTATTTTAAAATCCTATTTAATTCCAAATATCACTAAATTTATGTTTAAAACTAGAAAGCCCGTGAATAAAACACAGGCCTTTTGAAAATATGTAACACTAGAATTATTATATAAAACCATTTAACTTTTCTATTAAGTTTATTTCTGTGAGGTATATATTTTACTTATTTTATGTAGAAATTTCTAGTTGGGATTGATATGCAATCATTCGTTTAGCGTGGGACTGACGCCTGTTGGGTCTTCTAATGTAGAAAAATTATCAAAATTTTAAATCAGCCATATAGCATTATTCTAAAAGCGCGACGAATTTCATACCGAACAAGTTGCACTTATATTTATGTACATGTAATCATATTGTCAATATATTTTCAGCATAGTGTTAAAAAAGTTAATTAAAAGAAATTAAAAATGCATAGAAAAAGAATATTAATAAAAACTAAAGTATTCATTTTAAAAATCAACTGAAAAACACAAATTTTTTGTCCAGTAAAAACTACATTCCTGTAGCTTAGTAAAATATTTAATAGGAATTTTGAATAAAAGTAGCATTAATTTTTAAGTTAAAAACTAAGGACAAACTATTAGTAATCAGCAATTTTTAGCGCAATTTCACTTTGATTTCAAGTTGAAAACTTTTCCATTAATTCTGAAATTTTATATTGAGATTCTCATTAACGAATATCTAATGTAAAGTTCTTCTGACTACAGTGTCACAAAAACTTTACGTTGAGTCTTTCTTCTCAAATTTTAATGTGCCTAATCAAATGTAAAGAGGCGTTATAACAAAGTAATCTGTGTCAGAAAAAAGCGGAAAAAACTGCGAAAGAAGAATGGGGCAGACTATGCTGTTTTGATCATGAAATGAATGAGCAAAATTCCAGCACAGTCTGCAAAAGATTAAGAGAAGAAAAATAAGTTCGATTTTTCAATGAATCAATTTCCAATCTAGTGTGAATCTTTCCTCTTGTCTTTCACGATTCGGATCACGTAAATGTGAGATCGAGTCACGGTGGTGAAGTGATCTATTTTCACGTTACTTCAACTGGTCTACATCATTAGCTTACCCACTGAGATACTTCATAACACGTCTTTTATGAACAGGTGACAAAAGCTATGGACTTCCCTCCCCCCCGTACCTTAAAAAAAATGAAAAATGGTTTCTAAGGGTGTCACCGCTATTAAGGCGATCTTTTTCTCACCTTTAATTTATTAGTATAATGCTGAAATTAATGAGCTGATAAAGGTCGTCAATCAAGTACTTTGAAGAAAACACGAAGCAGGATTAGGTGATAGAAAGAACAGGACTGATGTTTTCAAATTTAACACAATTCTAGAAAGTATTTTAACGTTTTAGTACACCACAAGAATCACGCTCACTGAAATTGTGTGACTTAGGCTGCTATTTCTGTCTGTTTTAAAAAAAGTAATACACATATTAGTAGTATATATATCAGAATGACTCCACGTAAAAGTTTCTTAAATACTCATTAATTCTATACAGATTGTAAGTAGCTTCCACTAAAACATATAAGCTTAGTAGTTTTGTTGGTGATATTTCATGTTCATAATACTTTTATAGCTCATTATACTACTAGCAGGACAGCCACAGGCGACTATTTTTATATTCCGTTTGCACCAGTATTTTTCTAATCTAAATTTAAATTTTTATAACGCTTACAAATGTTGTAAAATTGGTTGTTAGTGATTTCTGTTATAAGATAGTGATGCGAGTTTTAAAAAAAAATAGTCGCTAGTGTAAAAAATAGTACTAGAGTAGTACTGAGAGATCCACAAAATTCAAACTAATTGTGAATCCCACAATAATTACGTAATCAATTCTAATAGAATTAGTTTGTTTTTAGCAGTTTGACTGTTATTGCTTTTATATTGCTGTCGTGCATTACATTACGTAATTTATCATTAAAAGTTGTTACCTAGGCTTTAAAATACGAAGATAAATGGAATATGTCGCTAATGTCTTAAAGTTTTAATATCTCGGCTAATTATGAACATTTTCCCCCCGAAAATCATTGTCAACAATCTTTTTATACTTCTGCGACGATAGATACCTCCAACACTCCTCAACGTTTTTTTTGAATACCCGCAAATTGAAATTTGTGTATAATGGGCGAATGCGATTTTATCAAAAACTACGTGACCTAATGTGATCGTTATAGTTTTCTAGTAAGTTTTAAATCAACTTCTACTACCCTTATTATTTTATTTTATAATTTTAGTTTCAGTATATTCAGAAATAGAGGGAAACATATTTCTGCATTAAATTTTCGGCGATATCTCTGAAATTATACCTAAAATTAAAATAATTTTATTTTTATATTCGGCGTTTTGAAAGCGTTCATATGATTATTCCCATATGATATATGGTTAAAACATTTTCTTTCTAGCAAACTTAATTAGCCCATATACATTTTCCCTAAATACATATGTGAATAATTAGTAATCTATAAAATTGTGGGTTAATAGCCTTTATTACTTCAGCGAATTTGAACTTTCCATATTCCTTAAGATTACGAGTATAATGGTTGTGACCGAAAAATCGACAAACACGGGACTTCTAATTGTTCCTTTTTTACTTTTTTACTACGGAATCTTATAAAATTAAAGAAAAAAAATTTCTGTGTGAAAATTATCACCTGTCAGTGTTAATGATTAAAAATATAATAAATATTTTTCATACAATATTTATTACGCATATGACTATGGATAGAACAAAGGGCATTTGAATCTGTTCTCGTTTAAATGATATATGACTACATAGAAAATTATTCCTTCCATTTAGATACAACAAAAGAGAATAATACCAGATCCTCGCTATTGAAACCTTGAGAAATTAATAATCTTTGTTTTATCGTAAATTGTGAAATTGTACTTATTTAGGCCTTTAAACTGTATCATGATATTAAATTCAGCAAATAGGCTACTTTATTACAGCATAGTTATTTATCAATCTAGTATTATTTATCAATCTAAGTTATTTTCATTTATTTTAACTTACATATTTAAATAGTTTAAGTAATTTATTTTTCGATAAAATTTTCCCCATTAAAAAAAAAAAAAAAAAAAAAAAAAAAAAAAATTGCAAAAAGGATTATATAATCAATTTCATCCTAACTTTATAACTACTAATGACGATGTGTACATGATGTTATGATGCGTTTAGTCTTTGTTTCCATTTAATTCACTTTTTAAAAACTTATTAAATCACTTTAGTTGTTCTTAGCGACTCAACAAATTTAAAAAAAGAAAAACTATTGTGAAAAATCTAAAACAAAATAGTCAAGTAAATATTTATATAACACTTAAGTAATGTTCGAGGAAACTAGTTCTTACAAGCCGCCAAATGCTAAGAAATTGAATTAACTAAAAATGAAAAATTTTGGTTCAATATTAATATCTTATTAAGTTCCCAACGAGACGTTCAACGCACAACAGAGCATAAAAAATCACAACCACGCAGATTATAGCAAAACAAAATAATGTTGTTTAATTCATTTCTTGACAGTAGATACGCATACAAACTAGATAAATGATACAAAATCAAATATTTTATAATAATGGTATTAATAAGAATAATTAATATTAATTTTTATAGTAAATTATATTAATAATTTTAATTTTAATTTTTGTATTAGTTGTTATATAAAATATATTCAATTAAAATTAAATCTACCCAATTAAAGCTATAAGCAATTACAGATTCAAAAATCTAGTATTCACAGTTTGACATTTTTTTAAAACGGTTAATTTAAAATCAATTTTTCTGCATTACTTAAAGAGCAATTTGCTCCGTTTTAGTTACTTGAATAAATCACTAACATGATATTATACTGACAATTTGCATTATTAAGATTTTAAAATATTCTCATCGAATTACAATAAACATTAATGAATGTGTAAGATACATTCAATATGAAAGGGATCGCTTCTCGCACCGCTTTCAGCCGTGCACAAACTTATGGACCCAATTGCATTACAATCTGCCTGCTTTCCAACAGATTACTTTTCAGAGACTTCATTTATACAAATTAAAAATTAAAGTGAAATAAAAACAACAAAATCAAATGATGTGCTTAAATAAGTTCCGAAATACTTTCAGACGGCATTACTTTGATATCGTTGATTCTTTGATATTGTAAAGTGTTTCTAATGGTGAAAAAAAAAGAACCCGATTGAGGAACACATTGCAATGAAGTGATGAATATTGAAGATGATGATTCTTAATGATGTATAATGTGCGTTAATAAAATTTTAAGAGCTGTTTCATGAAATTATAGCTTGCGCTGTGTACAGAAACCATCATGGTTGATTCACGGTTTCTGAATTTAAAACTGTATGTGAAAGAAAGGCTATTTTTGCAAATTTTATGACTAGGTAATACAGAAGATTGTTGGTGACTTACTTAAGTATGTAAGCGAATTAAATACAGAAGATTAAAATTATACTAAAAGACTGAAATTTATATGAATAAGGCTATGTAATTTTCCAGGTCCTTTTTGTACACTTCATGACACGCTGTTCTTCATGCTGTCTTGAGAAATATATGTTTATTACAGTAATGAATTCCGTTTTACTGGATAGTACGAGGCACTACACTCATAATTTTTATGCGTGAGCTAAACAGACCCCTTTAACACGAAATGTGATCGACGACTAATATTCAAGATTGAACTGCTATTCTCATATGGTACTTTTTCTCTCGTAGTCATTGCTCCAATCTCTAAAAGAGCAAGAATAAGAGTTTGGAATAATTAATTGTTGTTTACAGAGTTATTCATCATCTAACCTCATTTATATTTTGAGGAGACAGTGATTTATCACATGATAGATTCCGATAAATATAGACCTGTTTTTAATATATTTTTATTGCTTTTTATTAATGAGCGCTAATTTGAATTTTAGAATTCACAAACGAATAAATTTCCATACGATAAAATTAAAAACACTAAAATTATCACTACTTCAAAGGTTTTATTATCCTTTTGTCAACTTTTTAAAATTCTTTGGTTGATTTATGTGCATTCTAGAAATGTACGTTTTAAACAAACAACAAACACCGCAAGCATTTCGAATTAATAAGGAAGTAAATAATCATTTGAGTACAGGTGGGGATCATTCAGCAAGAAGAACAGTTCACGGCTGAATACGGACCAGTGTCGCACCGAGACGTGAGACGAACAACAATCAGAAATCAGCTCCAAAATAAAAGTGGTCCCGATAGCGAGGCAGACTCAACACCATTATTCAAGGCACGTTGGGTCACTTCACTGTAATTGCAAGGCCACTCGCATTAGACCTTATCAAGGATTTCGTTTTGATTTAAGATTTTTGCACGATATATAGCACGTGCGAAACGAAAAATTAATTCCATACTTAATGTGAGTCCATTGGCAGGAATGACAGAAGCATAATCTGCAAAAGAAATTTCATCATTCAACGCAAATTACTGCACACATTATCGAAAGCTGCACAATTTTATAAACAAAATCTTCTTTCTGTTCAGAATACTGATATGAAATTTCTATTCCATTAAAGATTTTAGATAAAAGATATCTTGTTTAACACTCACAATAACCACTAATTTTTCATCGCGGTATTAACCCATTGCGCTTGTGAACTTATCAATAAAAGTGATGCAAGAAATGTCCGTAAATTTGTTTTTCATTTTTATTTTAGCTGATTAATCTTTAAACGTTTCTTTTGTTCAGGTTAATTAGTTGAATGATATAGCAGACTGATTTATGTTGTAAAGCTAAATATTCCAACCTAGTTACTCTACTATTACTAGCTAATTCTCGTTATGCTTTGCATATCGCAGGAGAAAAATTTACTCTCATTTAAAAAATATTTTCTAAATGAAATTTAGAATTTTTCTTCTGTAAAACATGTAGGAATGAGGCACTTTTATATTTTAAAGGTTGTGATATTTACATGTTTGGTAACAATAATAGCAATATGTAACATAAAACTAGCAATAATGTAACTTAAAAATAATAGAAATAATATGACGGTAGTAAAAGACAGTAAGCAAGATCTTCCTCCCATTCATATAACGTTTTTTTTTAATTTTCAGTTTATATTGTTGAATTTTTAAAAACTGATTAAAAAAAAAAAAAAAACATGCGACGTTTGAAGAAACAACAGAGGGAACAGTTGCGGCAGAGTATTTATATTTTTAACTTATCAAAAGCAATAACTTGAATTTGGAAGTTTATGAACAAGACAAATTTTTCTTAGAATTCAAATGGTTGAAACTAAAGAATTAAAGCTTTCTTTTTAAACATCTCCTCAAACATTAAAGGAAAGCTTAGTTTCACAATTACTTAGAGCTTTGTAACATGGCGGATGAAATTCAAATATTTTTTTAGTTAAAAGGCATTTAAATATAGTACAGTAGACAACGTAATAAAATAAAATATTATAAAACACTAAAAATTTATAATTTTCAATTCAAAAGTTTAAGTTTTGATATTAATATAAAATACAAACTTAGATGTACCACTTGCATTTAAATTTTGTTCATTCTAGCCAGGTAAGATGAATAAAAGCATTCCTTTGAATAATAGGCGCGCACAACTACACTAGAATACAAGATATACAAGAACTTCGGATGGAGCAGATAGAACACTACAACAAACAATTTTTGTATAACAAATTACGACTGCAGTCCATTTATTCATTCAAACATACAGTGCATTTCATTCCAAAACAAATTTGGATTTTTGTTAAAATAATGAAATGCACTGAAACAAAAATTTAAAAGGATTAAGCTTGCATTGTTTGAAATGAGAAGATATTACAAAAAATTCGAGAAGAACGAAATTCAGACATTGTATGTAATGTGAACTATTTTTTGAAATATGATGCGTCTAGATCAGGGGTGCACAACCTTTGGCCCGCGGGCCACAATTATACCACTATTTTTATGCAGAATAATTTTGCTTATAGTAATGATATAAACTTTGATATTAAAGAAAAGAAACTACACTTTTCAAATATTCTAGTGTCAACCGATTTTCTGGTAAAAAGGTTGTGCATCCCTGGTCTGGATCAGTGCTGTTTGAATGTGGTTGGTACTTGGTAGCCAGCCACTTCTACGATTTATCATCACAACTTTACATTTTGCACACAGAAAAAGGTAAGTCAACTGCGAAATTAGTTAAAATGGTTCCACTTTAATAAAGTGATAGCAAAAATTCTCATTCATACTGAAGTGAGACAATACATATTTTTGACCTAATATATGCACTGCGACCATAGTTCCTCACACAAATATTCTTTATTGAAATTTATTCTGTCTCTCCACGAAGTTCATACGTGAAATTCTCGGACACGTTGCCAAAGCCATGAATTCAGATTTGAAACATAATTATTTTTTTAAAAACGTTCTTTAAATGTTAAAGTATGATAACAAGTTAACAAGAGTGTAATGGACCTTCGCAAATCTCATGAAGTTCGGTTCAGCCTCGAATTTTAAATTCTCAGTTTAAAAAAAAACAGAAAAATGTTTTGTCATACATTTAGAAAAGTTACAAAAAAATTATGTAATCTCGTAAAATTCAAGGGTTACTCTCGATTACCAGAAATTATTTTATCTTAATGAACCTTAGAAACAAGTAGTTTTCCAAGATTTAGAAAAGCATTTCCGAAATGAAAGTACTATCTTCCTTCCCATTACTTTCGAAATGTTAGGAAGCAGTTTTTACAGAATATTAATCAGTTTTCTCAATCGACTATTAACTCAAAATAGCATGATGCTATCGGCTCCCAATTAAACTCTTTAAGCTGCTTTAGAGATTTTATACATAAAAGAAAAACAAAATATTATTTATTCACTCTGCAAATTCTACGTGTTAATTTATACTGTTTTACAATAAACATTTCTTTGACGCATATATGAAGATTATATGTCTTTTAAAACTAATATCATTTCAATCTTTAACAGGCGCAATCAAAATCTCAGTGCGGTTGGGATCAACTAATCTGTTGGATTAATAATGCAAATATATGTTAATTTTTATGGTAATAACAAACTAATTCTGAAATTATCATTTTACACTTTAAAGTAAAAAGGAAAAAAATATCGTAAACATGTGAAAAGTAAAAGCAAAACGCCTTCATTTAATCTCACAAATTAAGGTTCATAATGTTAGATTTAACAACTGCTGGGATTCATTTTATGAAAATCAAAATTATAAACAGTTAATGAGATGCTAAAGCTACATGAAGCAAAAAATACTGTAAATGAAATTTATTGAAATTCTACTAATTCCTCAAACAGTCGAAAGTATTTTTTTAAGAGTAATTTTGTAATTTTCTATATCAGAGAAATCATAAACGCATATCAAAAATGTGGTACTCAAGTCAACTTAGACATAATTAAAAAACATTCTACCGCAAAAGAACGCATTTTTATATAATTTTGGATGTTATTTTAAATTTAAAATTGTTAATCAACTGTTTAATTTCTATATTTTCTTAGGGTTTTATAAAAGAGGCTTATAGGGTTTTTATCATTGTGTAATGGCAATCATATTAAATTCAAAAACTGAGGCTGGAATTTTAAATGCGAATTTTTGGGGAATGTGATTAGCTTTTTGTTTTCTTTAAGATATCTGCACACCGCACCCCTTCCGAAGTGAGTTTTTGAAATTTTCTTTCGTTATCCATTTTTTATAATGGCATTTACTTTAAATCTTTGAAAAAAATATAAAAAATTTAGCAATTACCCAGAAATATTTTTTTAATGTTCATTGGTTTCGCTACGTAACCATAAAATTTTAATTACGATATGCAACAGTGACACCGGAAATTTAATTTAAAAAAATACATTTTATTATGCATTTGAAAAGTCACTTTCTCTTATTAACAAATTTGTTTGTTCGCAATTACTGGTGTCATTAATTTATTTCAACATCTTAGCAATGAAAAATGCTTTGTCCGTTAAAGGTTAAAGAGAGAAATAGTCAAAATTATGTCGAAAATTGGCATTTCCGCAAAACTCATCAATTGACATTTTGTAAATTACATAATAAACAGAATCACCTTTTATAGGATTTAGACTATACACATTCTAATCGCATTTCTATCTCAGATGATATGGCAATTAAAGTACTAATGTAAAGAAAAATTCGCAAAATTTATTTCAAGTTTGTCATTTATACCAGCGTAAATATGATGTATTATATTTACGCTGGCTATTTGATGTATTACCATGAGTGTATTCCATTCCCTCTAAAAATATTTGTAAAAGAAGTAGAGAAAGTTTCGTGAAATTTCATGCGTAATTTTAAACGTGTGTAACTCGGGTTCTATTTTAAATACAGACAAGATTTAAGCAGATTTTAATATATAAAAGTTCGAATTTTAATAATGTGTGAAAGATGAAAAATCGATATTTTGATCGATAACTATGTTTTAAAAGTGTTCGGAAGCCTTAAAAGAACCACATTTTCCATTCATTATCAGCCTAAAAGTGGATGGATTACATATCTAGTTTAGCTCAGATACAACATTTCCTAGAAATAAATTAGAACATATCCATATTAGCTCTTGAAATTTCCTCTCGAAAAAAATGTGATTACTACATTTCTGAAAATATTTAAACGAAAGTTTTTCAAACCTCTATAACACATTAAAAAAATATTTCAATGTAATATCACTTTAATTGGAATTTTATAAACAAGTTACCAAACATTCAAAGGAAATCTATATTATTATACAAAATGAATATTTATTTATAAACAAGATAATTATACGATCGCCGTTAGCGCTGGAAAGAAAAGCGATTGCACGAATTGCGTTATGTTAAAATTATTTTACAAGTTAACACATCAAAAGAGAAAATACTTTGTTATTTGGTGGCATTAATCATTAAGATTATTAATCAATTTTCTGGCAATATAGTATTTTAGGCTAGCAGTACTGAACACTATTGTGCAATAAAACATTGGGAAGATAATCAGCATTTCTCGTTATAAAACACTACGCGACTTTACGTGGCCTATGATATCACTCATCGTTTATCGGTTCCATTTTGAATTACATTTTTTGCTATAGAGATGTTAAAAATTTATGTGCGTGATGGTTGTGGTAGGTACTATCGAGGTTCAAGAGGCCGGGTAATGTTGAGAATCTTTGATCAGTTAATGAACATTTATAATTACTACCAAATTAGAAAACTTTTAACCTCTTTTGAATTGAAACTTGTGTGTTTTTTTAACAGTACTTCGGTTGCCATTTAATATTTTGAATTTTTTAATTATCCAAGGAACGACTGTGGGTATAAATTTCGACATTTTTCGACATTTTGACAGCGATTTGACAACGATTTGACAGACTTTCTATGTTTTGAAACACTGTAATTTTCCAGAATTGTGTTAGCAAAGATTTTTTTGTTAAAAATCCTAACCTCTATGAAAGTTGGAATTTATAAATTTTGTTGCTAGTTGAATGTTGCGTTACACAACTTATTTTTGATTAAAAATTTGTATATACCGTAATTTCCGGCATATAATCCGCGGATCAAACAATTCTTTTTGGACCCAGAAATCTTATTTAGTCATTAAAAACAAATATTTACGGCGATCTAATAAGTTACATTTCTTTTTAAGAAATTTCTGGGTCGAAAAAGAATTGTTTGATCCGCGGATTATACGCCGGAAATTACGGTAACTGTACTGCAGAAATAGCAAATGCAAGGTATTAGATATCTCTTTTAAAAACTAAACATAAAAAAAACTGCACATAAATCATTAATTACGTTTTTTTAAAATCATTTTGCATATAAGTCAGCAATGTTTGTGATTATGAATGATATTTATACTATAAAGACCGTCAACATTAAGAGCCTATCTGATAAGCAAATTTGTCAAAGTTAATAGTTTTTGAAGGCATGATTTAAAAAGAAAATCCTCTTACCATAATGCAATAAATATAAGAAATTGTACTCCGGGAGTCTGAATAATAACAAGATGAGTCAACTAATGTTGAAAACATCTTTCACGAGAGAATCACAAATAATAGTAACTACTTTCTACAAAGAAAAAGCCTACATCAAACAAAATGTCTGGCAAACTTCGGTGTTTTACATTTTCTACGCCAGTAAGAAATACTGTTTGCCAGTAAAAACTTTGCCATGGGAAGAAAGACGAAATGAGACCCCATTCTTGACTCCCTTAAAAACAAAAGACGGGAAAAATAAGTAAAAAAAGATTTTTCAGAACTTTGAGAATATGGCGCCACATTTTCTAAACAAAAGAGCTCTGAGATGCGATGATTTATCATTTATTTATTTTGATTTTTACGCTTAAATATTTAAGTTTGTAATAATTGATTAAAAGAGTATGTTTTTTCCTCATCCCGGGAAAAAATTAGGAAATTTCAGAAATCCTTTTTACTAAATTTAGATTTCAATTATAAAACGTTTATGGATATTAATTTTATATGTGAAATACTAATTATTTTCAAATATTGTTATTGCGTTTGTATAGCCATGGTACATTATTTATATAACACTATATGCTATTGCTTTATTTATTTATTTGATTCTTTTGAAAATGCTATCACTTTATAGATTATGAGATATAGATTATGAATGCTTTATTATGCTAACATTTAACCAGAAATTTATTTAATTAAGGGTCTTGCCGGTATGTAGTATTTATTTATTAAATAAAATTTCTGGTGCAAAGTGTATTTATTTGGCTTGAAAAGAAATAGAAATTCTTCAAGGTATGCTTTAATTTATGTAAGCATTTACGTTGTTAATATGAACTTGTGAATAAACACAAAACACTTAATTTTATTTTTAAATGTATAGCAATGCTGAAACACACTGAAAACGCAACAACAAATTTAAATTTAAAAAATAGATTATAATTCCAAACGACAACTTCATACAATTTAATGTTTGATTAGCTAAATTACGATGTAAATTGAGAGGAAGTATATCTTTTTGATGATGAGTTACTGATAAAAATGATAAGAATAGTAATAATAATAATAATAATAGAAACAATAATATATTTTCTATAATTTTTTGTGTTTATCTGAGTGTATCATTTGTTATTCCAGCCTTAAAACTACGGAATATTGAAAATGTATTTCGGTTTTCAGCATCATAATAGTAATTATTACAATTACTACAAAATAATAATAATAATTTATATTAAACATTAATAAATAAATATGACACTAAAATTTTTACTTTAGGGCATATAAGATGTTAATTATAAACATTTTTTTTGAAATATTAGAAAAATATATGTTTAATTTATTAACAAGGAGCCTTTGAGCTCTGGTGGTTGAATTTTCTACCACATAATTTTAATTCCGAAATGCCACAATGACCCCGGAATATTCAACCAAATTTATTTTTAAAAGATTTAATGCATTTTTTCGTGTATAACTTCAACTGAATTTTCTCTTTGCAAAATACTGGTGCCAATGTAACATTTGGAATTTTGAAGATAATTACTCCCCAGAGCTCAAAGGGTTAATCAACATGGATCCTATGAAATATCTTAAAGATATTACTTTGATACATTTAGATCTGTATTATTCTAAACTACAACAGAATGGTCACAACCGCACCAGACTAACTTAACTAAAATTCGATTTGTTTGAATAAGAATTTGTTTCATGTTTATGTCACTTTATTTAATAATATAGGTGCTAACTTTTACGATTTTTTCTTACCAGTGAAATTTTATAGAACACTTTCCCTTATTTAGTTTGCAAAATCTGTAATTAAATAGGTAAAAATTTTCATTTAAATTTTAGTGGCAATAAAAAGCGTAACAGTTGGTAACTATGATATTACTGAATTTGACGGAATTTGCATTGCCGATCACGAATAACAAATACAGAATTATTTATTTGTTCGCTGTTTTTATAAAAATATTAATGAACTTTTTAAAAAAATATATAGTATATGGCTTTCGAAATTAGAATCCTAATCGATATTTGCCCAATATTCCGCCAATACTTAAAAAATAGAGGCATTTAGAATGCAACAAAAAATTTGAAAACACATGGGATTCATCGGAAAAAACAACAATAACAAAAATAAATATTGACACATTATTGAAAATTTGGATGATAAAATATTACTATTGTTTGGAAATTGACATTTCGTTTGGAAACAACCCAGTGCATTTGAGAAACATCTGTAAGTTTGTAGTATAATTATAATTACTTTTAATATTATATCAATACTTTATATTTATTGAATAAATATTTCCAATACTGTATTTCATTAACGAAATATTTCGCCTATATCAATTAGTTACTGGAATGAATATTTGCGCAGAGAAAGTTTTAAATCCGAGATATAATAAAATAAAATTTAAAAATATTAACGAAATGTTTTAAAATTAAAAGCTTTTAAACAATCACAAGTATTCCGCGCATTTACGAATTAATTACAGCTTCTAGTTGAAAGTCAAACAGTAACACATGTATAGAAATCATTTAAGTAATTACACACATTAAATACTAGTAGATATTAATAAATGTAACTACGCATCAAATATCGCTTACACGTTCTAATAAAATTGTGCACAAAAGTATTATTTACCTGCACCATTATTGGAAAATTGAAAAAGTGGCGGCCAGACATCTGCGAGCTGTTGCCTGAAAATCGGCAGTCGAAGTCAAATTGCTGATGAGGATTACGAAACATGTTTTAACTTCTACTCATGAGTCCTCCTGTGAGAGTTATCCTCATCAATACTTTGACCATCAGCTTGATTTCAAGGTCGGTTAACCACTCAAATATTCGCAAAAATTATAAAAAATGTAAGTTCCTGTTGTGATTCACTCAAGCTATACGATGTCAATATTCCGATAGTTTATTTAGTAATATGCTCGACAAACTTCAAGGAATAGCGTTTTCTCTATGCACAATATAAATAAATAAATAGATCGATAAATATGCTCCAGTACTTCCTTTAACGCAAGTTAAAAAGTATACTTAAACATGTAACTAACAATCCATATAACGAAGATAAATACATGATTAGTTTCTTTATTCCTTGCAAGAATGGATAATGCATGATCCGCAGGTATAAACTTTATAACTATGAAAACAATGTATTAAATGCATTACTTGTTTATGCAGGCCTAGATATTTTTCTGTATAAGCTTTTTACTTTTCTGAAATCAATGAACAATAAACATGTTGTAAACAATGCATATTTTCTGTAAATATATGCCAATTAAAGTAAAGATGAAGGAAAATGCAAAAAATTTTAAAGATACCTTCCGTTATATAAACATTTCTTAATACTAATCTACATTTTAAGCAGTCTATCAAATTATTCAAAGCTATAATTCCAAACATTTTGGTAAAATAATGACATTAAAAAAGGGGTTATTCAACTAACTAGAGAAGAATTACTTATCTAAAAGTTCATGCACAAAATCACCATAATTACTCATGATCTTTTGCAATCTGTATAGAAAAATAATTTCATTCGATGGTCAATGTAAATATGGCTCTGTATTGCTGTTATGACTTCTGTTTAAGTAATTTTGCTTTTTTTCCTATAGATATCTAACTACTGAAGCGTAAAAGATACATTGGAATAACGAACCTACAAAGAACCAGAAATTACATGTGCACATAATTTCAAAGCCATTCAAAATAATGTGTCTCGAGAAAATTATTTTTATTTTAAAAATAAGAATTGGGTTAAATTGGAAAGTATCTTTTATAAAATTTATGCACTTGGGTTCCTTAGAAACAGATAACCTATATGTTACGCATTTATACATCCATATTTTAGTCAAAAATTTTTAATAAGGCATAGAGGTAAGTTATAAATGAAATGTATGTTAATAATATAAAAAGAATACGAATACTTCTTTTTTATTAACTGAACATTCTCTTAAAGTAGCAATTAAAAATATTTTAAGAAATGGCTACAAAATATTCCGACTATGGATATTTTGCCGATGTTCAATAAATTTAATCATTTTAACATTGCAGATAATCTATCGCATACACTTTCTAGATTTTGATTCACTATATAAAAAGAAGGTACACAAATCACTTTCTGTGGAAAAGCATCGTTAAAACATGAGCCGCAATGCTAACAGTATATGAGCTACCAGTAATAGAAATATTTTCTTATAAATATCCATTATTTCACTTCATCTTACATTATAATATTTTGTGTGCTGAATTTTAAATGAGATTTTAACACCATGCTGATTATAATCCGTATTCTGTACTCTTAGAGTAGATGATGCTAAATACAAAATATACATTTTATACGTATCAGGGTGGCGAGAAGTCAGTAAAAAATACAGTCAGAAAACGAGGAAACTAGCAGTATTTCCTTATCGAAAATGCTTCAAAAAATATAATGAGATTAAAGAATGAGAATCTCTCTTTATAAAAAATACTGGTATTTAACACCTTTTTCGACTGTGCTTCTCCCTGTCTACTCTCCACTCTGTATACGTATATTTATGGGTTCATATATATGTATAATAACACTTTAATATATAAATTTTAGGGCCTTTGTCCGTTTTTTGAATATCAGTATTTCGGAAGAAATATTTTGTGCTATGATTTTACAAAATTTGCAATAAATATTATTTTTCAGGTACATTTCTTGAAAATTTGTAAAAAAAAAAAAAATTCACAATGAAAATTTTTTTTTGAAAAATTTGGCATTAAAAAAATGGACTATGGAGTTGGAGGCTTGAACTATGTATTTATGATTTTAAATGGTATTAATTTTAATGCGTATTTATTTATATGCCTAAAGTCTTTGAATATGTTTAATTTTTTACAATGGTGTAGGAATAATAAAATTGTGTGTATGAGTGCTTTGTCCATGTTGATACCATGTCTGTAGGAAAACAGAATATAGCAACTATTGTAACTACATAATTTTATTTCGTGAACATTTCAGATGGAATGCAAATACAAGAAGAATCCAAAATTATATACAAGTGTCTTTTTCCCCGTAAGATTTGTTATTGAGAAAGGAAGGTTTTTATTGTTATTCGGGAAGTTAAGAAAGATACTTGAATGAAATTACCGCTTTAAGGACGTTAATTCTTTCAAATTTAGTCTCGAAATATACTTTGGATAAGAAATATGTAAACAGAAATATTTTATTTAGAAATGTTGCATTGCGTAATATAAATATCAAATGAAATTAAACAAAATAAAGTAACTAATAAGCAATCTTGACCTATGTTTGTGCCTATGTTTTTTATCATTCTTTTTATGGAGACACATTATATATTTGAAAGACATCTGTGACACTCTATGATATTTAAATTTTGAAGTGTTCAATAATATAAAAGAATTGAAAATATTCAATAATAAAAGTATCTAATTTTTGAAATATATTTAAAATATTAATTTCTGGTGTTATATTTTGGGTCATCGTTTACATACCGTCATAAGTCGCCTGATGGAGATTTTTCAAAGCGCATTTCACATAAGTGAAAAATGAAAAAAAAAACAAACACCCAGTCTAAATTAATAATTTCTTAATTAATATTTTTTGTCTATGCAATAAATTTTAGAAGAGATAGAAGAAAAATCATTTTAATGAATGTTAACGATATCATTTTTATATCATAGTGAAAATAATTATTCACGCGTTTTGAGAAAAAAAAAATTAAAATTAATACATCTTTCAGCTGTATCCATCTTTTATATGCAATGTTAAAGTGAACTGAAAGAGCCCTGAAATATGTGTAGGAAGTAGCAACAGATATGATATCAGTCCGAACAAAAAGCTTCTTGTTTTCTTTATCTAATATCTATCGTTCGACATTTATATGTTTATTCTTCAAGTATTTGACGCCGATATCAACAAACTGTTAGAAAAAGAAAGCCGCACGCGATTTCATCATGTTATCAGGGGATCACTGTTAGATAATAAGATTTCTAAACAAACTGTTCATTTCATCGAAATCATTTCTCAAGTTAATGTACGATGATAAGACGGCAAGAGGCAAATTTTACCAGACATTTTAAATAGATTTTTCCAAGTGAACTTATTTCTTACTCTTAAAGTGTAAAATCTGGTGCTTTGAGCAGAGATACATACTTGGTGAAAAAGTTACATTCAAAATCAAGTGCATTCATTTTCATTCAAAGGACATATTATTGATGTTTAGTGTGAATAACCCAATGTTTAAGACACTGAGCGTCGAGCACGCAATAATTGAGCGTAAATTTAAAAAATATAATCTTTTTCTGATCTTTTTTTTCTACCTCGTATCTGTGCTTCATAAAGCATCAAATTGTGCAGGTTTCAAGCATAAAAAGACAATTGAAGCAAAAAGTTTTGAAAAAATTTAAAATTATTCAAAAATTATACTTTTACTTATAAGTAATTTTACAGGATTCGTACGGGTTGGAGAATTCTCCGTTAGAGTTTTCAGTATTTTTATAGAAAAAAAATCCAAGTAAAACGAGCAAAATTCGGGCTTTTTTTAACCAGAGATTTTCTATGAAAAAATGCTGGTGCCGAAAAATTTTCTAACCTGCAAAATTCCAGGAGGCGCACTAACCTTGTTTTATAATCATTATTTAACTTTTGAACCACTCTGTAAATACCAGAAACACACAGGTATATAAAGTGCGGCTAGGTGTAGGTCGATGGCGACCAGAACTTAAACATTTAAGTTATTTTTAATGTTGTAAAATGTACAAGATTTTAAATAAATATTTATTTTATTTATAACTCCAAAATATTACTTTTTACAGCTAAAATATTAATTACACACTGATCGTAGAGTGAAAAAAATGAGGGCGTACATTTCCATTTAATTAAATTTAAAACAGACAAAAATATTCGCCATTCTTTAAAAACATCTCTCAAAATGAAAACTTTTTTCAATTAAAGAAAAAAATGGGATGTAGCATATTAAAAAAATCCACTCATTTATAGAAAAAAAAAAATCCATTTCTAATAAAATTAGCGCTAACACAGTCTTTTTTAAAACGTTCCGCAAATATTCTAATTTCATCAATGAATATTTTAAAACTCAGTTCATCTTATGTATTTATGCAAATTGTATGCATCTTATTCTATATACATCAATCATTTTGAATGTCCCTGAAATATGTCATTTCATATTTCATATATCTATATTTCTCTATGAGTGGGATAGTTTGCTAATGCTGCTTTAACTATTAATTGGTCAGTTTTTCCAGTGTTGATTTAGCATTGTAATTTAACAATGTATATGTATTTGTGTTTGCTTCTTTGTGTGTACATATAAACATGTGTTACACATACAAACACACGCACATAAACACGGTAGACTTCAAATTTATAAATTACTTTGCATTGTAGTGCCCGGTACAGGAATATTAATAGAGATGTTCCTATATCGACATCCAGTCACCTATTTTATTAGCCTCCACCACCATTTTTTTTTAGAAAATGTTTTGAAAAGAGGTGCAAGACTTGTCTCTTTGTGTTACAATCTCAAATTGTTTCAGATCTGGAATTATCTTCATTTTGTAAAGCATTCAATGCAATTTATAGTATAAAATGTAGCATATGCAATTTGCAATTTGTAGGGAAAACATCCAGTCCACTACATAAACGTATTAATCAACATCGATCAGATTCAAATAAAAACAAGTCAAAGAACAAATAATAGACTGCACAAATCCAATATTTTCATAAACTCAAATTTAAAACTAGCACAACCTCTATTTATACAAAGGAAAATATTAGAACGTCTATTTCTTGAGTCTTCATATATGCAATATTATAACATAGTTTATCCATATGGACTACTTAATGAAATGTATAGTAGGATTACTAAAGGTTTTTCATCAATAAATAACATGACTGATTATTATCTAATTTATCCAACAATTAGTCATAATTTAAATCATAAAACCATATGTAATAAGCGAGGTAGATGTTTATATTATAGTATCTAAAAAATCTATAATTAAACAGTTAAATAATCTTCATAGTAATTATTTAATTGATCCTAATTCGTTATTAGAACGTAAATATATTTTTCCATAAAAAAGAAACAGCTTGCAGAATATTTAAATATATTTCTTAGTGAATCTTTCCAATATGCATTTCTCAATATATATATAGCCATAATTGAAGCAACAACAAGGTTTTCACAGGCGTCTTTATTTATTATATTAAAGCGTTTGTCCTTGCAGGCAGCCGCACCGACTTATATGGGCTTCTGAGGTCCGAGCGAACCTAATAATTTGTTATTCAATCCCGCCCAATTTTTTTCGTGTTTATTTTTTAACCACCGGGAAAAAATTTCTTTATTTGACGTTCACAAAATTATTTTGCTTGAAACTAGGATAAAGATAGCAATTTGGATACCAGCATACCAGAGTCTAAAACACACCCTGACCCCCTCCCCCCCACCACCCCTCTTCCATCCTAAAAGAAGTACAACCAGAGTTCCCTCAAATAAAATAATGAATGAATAAATAAAAAATCTGCATATTTGATTTTTTTTTCTGTCTGAATGCACTGCATTTGATGCTATTATTCAGCACTTTCCATTTTTGGGATTAAAGGATATTTTAAAATGTTTCCAACGCATTTTAAGACAGTTTTCAATATGCGTGAAAATTCATAAAATTATAAATCTCCTTATGTTTTGTTCGTAAGGATTTTTTTTTATATTGTCCGTCTTAGGATTTTCTTCTAATGCCCGTGTTCTTCTAAATATACTATTTTAAAATTAAATATTTGATTTTATGGGCATGATATCTCTTTATAAATAAATGCTATATCTAAAAGATGTGCCTGATTTGTATACTTTTTTGTAACTGGACATATTTATTATCAGCGGTTTTAAGATATTTTATCTTCTTTGAATCATCTTTTATAGTTTATGTAAATAGTAATATTCATACAAGCATTTAGGAGCATTTGTATTAACTGTTCATTTTAATATTTTTTAGTCCTTTGCGTTTTATTTTGTAATCAAATTCATGGTATAATAGAAAATATTAGAATACATAAGGTAAAGACCCCCATAAAAATATAATGAAATAAAATTGCAACATTATATTCTACTCTAAAAATCCCTCACTTACATTTCATCGTTTTTATCTGTCATCACACAAGCTTTCAAGGAAAGCAAACGGCACTGTTGTTTTATTCTAAAAGGGTCTTGATCTCACCTAATATTTTTCAAATGTTGGCGCGACTGCATGCCAGGTACATTTAAAACAATACCAGGAGAAATGTAACACGACGAATATAGTTTTTAAACAGAGGCACGAATAGAATATAAAAAATAGCGCCCGTGGAAACCCTGCAGAAATCATAATATTCAATAAGCACCATAGGAAAATAAGAATAATGGTAGTAAAGAAACTGCGCATTGGCGTGAGCGAGACTTATAGTATTAATGAATTTTAATTCTGCATTATATTCTCAATTGATTCTACAATCAGTTCAATTGAGAGAAGAGAAATTACAATACGTCTATCTAATCGACGTTATGAACCCTAAAAATAAAATATCTTCAAACAGAAACTCGTAATTTGTCATACGCGTGTGGAATGATTTATGTTTATCCGAATGGCTCATATTTTTAAAGCATTCTTTTTGTTTACTAATGAGCATCCTTTGAGAGTATATGACTAAGGAAATTAATGTACATCTGTTTGCTATAAAAAAGATCTTTAATAATAATTAAAAAAATAAAATGATAGCTAAATTGTATGTAATATTTAAAATTAAGAATTCGTTGAGTTTTATTGACCTTGATATGCATCTGATCAAAGAAAAAAACAAACAATTGAAGTTTTATATCAATCGGGGAATTCAAAGTTTCGCATTAAGTGCGTTTGAGTTTTATATATTTAGTTATCTGGCCATATTAATTATCCAGTTTGTTATTCATTTTTTCTTTACATTTTATTTTATTTTATTTTATTTTTGTTATTGCTGCTTATTTTGACTTAGAGAAATAATTCAGGATCATGAAACTGAACAGTGTTTCTTTATAACAAAAATTTTAGGAAATGGTATTTCTTTTAGTTAAAAAAAAAAAAAAAATATATATATTTATTTCTTCCGACATTTTTTTTTTTTTCTGGACACATTGATTATATGATTCGTCGAAATGCATGATGTAATTCCTCATTATTATATTATATCCTCATATTTGTTAAACTTTCCAAAATCTAAACGTGTTATGTCTATATACTTAATTAAAACGCTAAAGCTCATAAAACTCTGAATTCTTCATCAGCATGTAACGTTAGATATACCCACACAATCACGAAAAAAAACAAAGTCAATCAGTTAAAGTTGGCTATTTCCATGCGAAATTGTTTGTCTGTTACGTACCACGATTTTTAGCTACCAGTATTTGATGTAGGTAAAATGTGACCTATTTTGTTGAAGATATCTCATCAATTGAATAAAACGAAGCAAACTTTACGAAAATACCGGTGGCAAACAATCATAGCAATTTTTAGCTGCGTAACAGACAAACAAATTCGCATGGAATTGCCCAGTTATAATCAGATTATAACATGAAAATATTATGTACCGTAATTCCCGGCGTATAATCCGCGGATCAGACAATTCTTTTTGGAACCAGAAATTTTATTTAATGATTAAAGACAAATCTTTACGTCTATCTAGCAAGTCATATTTTTTTTTTTAATTCTGGGTCGAAAAGTGATTGTTTGATCCGCGGATTATACGTCGGAAATTACGGTAACATTACACATAAAGGACAGTAAATCATATTTTATAATTGATATAAAACTAAATCGAAAAACATTTAATAATTCACAGCAAAGAAACAAACTGTATAATTGATTATTCTACAAAAAATAAGTTAAAATATTTTTCGCTAAATTATTATTTTTGTTTTGATATATTCAATCATTCCTACAAAGTTTATTGCAAAGTATTAATTTTTTCTTTTATAAATTACTGAGTTTTTCAAGAAGTACTCTTTTATTTTTACTGTAATATTTATTTTAGAATCACGTGTCTTTATAAAATCTAATACACATTTGAAATAAAAAAATTGCAAATATGACTCATTTTCATTCGCCATCCGTTTTAAATTCATGCACATTATTAATGAAAAAGAAAGAACAGTAACCATAAAGATTTTCCTATTAGTTTTACATTTAATTTGCTATTTACATAATAAGGGAAAGAAAAAATATACAATAACGAAAAATATGAGAAATATAGTTAATGGTATGAATGAACAACACAAGGATTACTTCCGTAATAAGCATTAAAATTGATTTTAAGTCACAAATCAATAAATGAAAGTAGCTTCATCATCGTTCGCATCAATAAGTATAGTGAATGTTTTACTTAATGTGTGTTTGTACGTGGAATATGAATAGAAAAGAAAGAATATATACACATAAAAAATTTTTGTTTTAGGAGCATGTGTATAAAGAAGTCGCTTCTTACTAAATTTTAAACGCATAAAGCAGCGCACTCACGGACACCTGCAAATTGCCAAGCAGTTTTTACACTTTGTAGATCACTTCCCTCCAGGTGATTTTCAAGCATTAGAAAACTGATGATTTCGCATATGGCGTCCGCATGTAAAATTCTTTTTACGGCTGATGTCTCCTGTCTATAGACGGCGTGTCTCTTTAAAAGGAGTTAATTTTTGATGAGAAATCACTTCTTCTAGTAAGGTGCTCTTTTTATGCATTGTGTTTTAGTGATTCTCTCCTGTTCGGATTTTTTATGTGACAATTAGAAAAAAAAATGAAAAAAAAAAAAGAAAAATAAAAAACAACCCACTCTTTAAGAATCTAAATAATCAATCATGCATCAGACGGTTTCAAATATTTATTTCAAATTTTCGATTGGATTGTTGGAATTAATACATTTCAACGCTCAGCTTATAATGGTCAAAAAGATAGAATCTACATAAGTAAAGCATTCACATACTAAATCATAAGTTTATTAAAATTTACTGTTTTTTATTATATTATTATATTATATTTAACATTTAAATAAAAATATAAAGATGAACTATTAAAATATGAAAACGATTAAACAGTTATATTAATAATATATTTTACTTCAGAAGTGCATTGCGTATTTAAATTTTTTATTTTAGTTTTAAAAAGTTTTAAAGTGTTTTATACGGAGCATACAAATGCATCATAAAAAAAAGATTACTATTTCACTCAAGATTACTATCGAAGTTTAAACAGTCTTCGCTCAGCATGTCTGAAAATAGTTCATAGTGAAACTCAGAAGTTAATTCAGTGTCTTTAAACGTTTTCATACAATGTCTGAAATTATTTTCATTTTTTTTTTTTTAACTAAACATTTATGGCTCAGTCATCGGAAATTTAAGCATTTTATTCCTTGTAGAAGAGAGAGAGGGCGGGGGGAGCTGTAGTTCAATACACTTAGATATGCCAAATTTCTTTTAAGAATTACGGATATCAATAAGTTATAAGAAATTTTCTACTGCGAGCATGTTTTTATTAATTTTTAAAAAATGTTTGTGCTGCATTTCTAAACAAATCTTATACGCGGATATTTTCTCTAAAAAGTATGAGATTAAAATAAATAGTGAAAATAATAAAATTATGCATAAAAATCAATACGGTTAGTTACTTATGTTAAATCTAAATAATTCTGAAACATATCACTTAAAAAGAAATTAAATTCGCTTCAAATCATTTTTTAACCCCGAAACATTGTCCTTAACTAAATAAGTATAATTATTTTACTTGAAGCACATAGTGTCTTCTAATAAACATACCGTATTTGACATGCAATTTATTTTATTTGTTTTCTATTATTCTGTTGTAAATATTCGCTCAGAGATATTACCACCTAATTCTTGGATAATAATAACATTTTCCAGTCACGCGAAATTGAGTCCACATATACTGCTTATAATTGATAAAGCAGTTAATAACAATTAAACGATTTCCCTGAGAAAAATCTCAGTTATTAAGAGTGATATCGCAAATGCCTTATTTTGTTCAATACTACGAAGGAAGTAATAGAATTTAAAGAACGCACAAGTCATGGTATAAAATTTTACAATTACTGCATTTTTTTTTCTTATGAAGAACCAATATGTTCAAAGTTTTACGCTCTGTGAAAACCATGTATCTTAAGCTTTCTTTTGTTACTGTTGGTAATTATAAAGCCAAGTTTTCGTAATACTTCCCGTTTTTGAAGCTTTTTGCTTCCTATATCCCTTGTTTTGTATTTACATCGATTGGAATTATAACAAAGACATCAATTAGTGAATATTAGCTGATTTGTCAATTATATAAAATATATTAAGGATTTCATGTTAACGATCTTCCAGTCATAAAAATAATATCATGATTAGAAAGTGCATTGTCGAACTGCTTAAAATTGTAACACTTTAAAAAACAAACTGCATTTCAAGCAAGGCACGATTTTCTTACATATATTGCGTACTTAAAGGGGCGGCACAGCAGTAGATATTTAAAAGAAATCTCAATAAATATACTACAAAGTGGAGTCACAGTAAATGACTTAAATTAAAGATTGTCTTAGCAGATTTCTTTCATCTTAATAGTAACTCGTATACAATATTTTATTTTGATATTTTATAAATTTTCATTCGATCTCTAACGATTCGTTACATTTCTTTTTAGTTCTCTGTTAATTCCATAATGACGCTTTTATCCCCACCAGAACATGGTTTGCTAATAACATAATTTTTCCTTGAAATGCATAGGAATTATATAAATCGTTTAATGCATTGGAATTATATAAATCGTTTCTGACATTTAAACAATTTAATAAAAAAATGATTGACAATTATTGACAATTAATGATTAATTATTTTTATTCATGTATTATTTTCACAAAAATTACTAATTAAACTACAAATTTAAATAATACTATATAAAAAATAACTTCATTTCAACACCACTTTGAACTAAATAGCACGCAGTGTATTTTATGCTAATAAAGTGCAATTATTTAATTTTTATCGAAAAGGTAAGCGAAACTCTCTGAGAAACAATTTAATAATTGAAAAATGTGGCAAAACACCCATTTTCCGGGTAATAAGCCATCGACCAATTCTACGAAAAAGCTAGATTCTATTTTTTTCTTTCTGGGAAATATTAGATTTGGTGGTTATCACGCAAAGTCTAGTCGATCAACAGAAGTAGGCGCAGGGATATTTAACTAGAAAGTCTTCACGTCAAGAGAATTGAATATTTTCGTCTCCCCCGTCCCCACCTTCTTTAAGTAGAAAAAAAAGCTACCAGAAAGCTGTATTTGCCGAAATAAGTGCCATGAGAATATGTATGCAATGCATGATACAAACTTACCATATTTTCTCAGAAACAGTAAACGTGGCGGTATTTTTGTTTTTTAAATAAATGATCTTCATGCACAGCAATATTTTTAATATTTTTATTAATCACGAATAGAGTGCATATGAAAGTTTTCTGTAAAAATTAAGACATTTTAATTCTGCGGAATTTAATACTAATAACTGGATAAACTGCATTAACATTCCCTTTATAATTTATTTATTACAAAATACTTCACAGAAATTTCAATGAAGAGAAAAAATGCAATTTCGTTAACATCTTTATTTTTAATGATTTTAATATGCTCATTTTTTTTTTTAAATGCATGAAATCTTAATACGGCTTACTGATACAGAATTAGTTTAGAAATATTCTTTCTAATAACAGTCGAAACAAAATTGTAGACTATTTCAAGAATAAATCCTCATCCAGAGAGACTCACGTGTAAAATATTACATAAATATTTATAATTACATAAAAAGGGATATTTATATAAAATACATAATTACATGAATATACAAAAGCTTTAAATATATTTATCAACGCAATGATTTTTAAAGGCAGATTGAAACAAAAAGATCGCCATAGACGTGTTAAAATGGAAGGAAAAGCTACTAATTGAGAAGATTATTGTAATGAAATATGTTTAACAAAATATGTTTATGTTTCTTAATACATTGAAATTTCCAAAAGTACTTTATATAATAAGATGTATACACATATATATTTCATTTTAATGGTTTATTTTTTATATTATCTTTTACTTCGAGGTTCATACAGGTGATTTCATTTTAATTATACATTTACATACATTTAAACTAATGCTACAGCAATAAGTCATTACGATTTTATATATACAGAAGTATGAACAAATTAAAATATTTAGACATAAAATATTAACAAAAATTTTACTTTAACAATTAATATTTAATAACAATTAATAATTAACATATAATTGCATGAAATCATTAAGTAAGAGATTCGGTACTTTCTGTTATAGGAACTTATGAATAAGTTATTTCTTAATTTCAAAAGTATCGTTATGCATATTTCTTTTTTTCCTCTATGTAAATATTACGTAATATATAATAAATTTAAACGATGAATTGCGGCCGAGAACTTAATTACGTAAATTTTTACTAACAAAGTGCAAAACCAACAGGGTGAAAAAGCATCCAGGACAGGATTTAAACTTGGGTCTTTGGTTCAGCGTTGAACCGAAAATCCAAACCCTGTCGTGGATTCTTTTTTACTTTGTTTGTTTCACATCTTGTTAACAATGTGAATATAAATTCATGTAATTAAAATTTAATATGTATTATATTATTAAATGAGTTCTATAAATGAAGTTTTTATTATTTTGTTGTTCGATTTGCTAGTTAATTACTAAATTAAATTTATTCCATATGTATCATAATAATTGCCATCTTTAATAAAATATTTAGTCAGATTTTATAGAAAGGACTTGTCTATTGTACCTTGATTTTCAATGGCATTATACATACACAGACACACGCACACACACATATATATTTATTTATATGCATGTTTAAAATATGACTAAAGTTGTATGCATGCTTGCAAAAAATTTTACGACATATGAGGACATGTATACTCATGCAGACAAAATAAATAAATAAATAAAATATGATAGCACAATTGTGGGCGACAATTTTAAACCAATGAAGAGATATTGTGAAGTAATTCCAAGAAAAGTCTTCGAAACATTTTGCCTCTTATTGGTTCAAATTATTAATTAAAAAGCTTAATTTATTACAACTTGAAATGTAACTGCTAATATCTTCATATTGCAAAAGAGAAGTAATATAAATATTATGTAACAACGAAGAAAAATAAATTTAATCAAACTTAGTTTTCTCTGTTTAAAATGAATCTGTACAACACTTTAAACGATCGAGTAATACTTTCTCATGCAAGCAATTTATTCCAATCATCGTTGAATCTTTTAAAGACTCTTTCAAATGATATGGAAGTAAAGAAAACATTTCCATTTTTCATAAAACAGAACATCGATCACGCATTCCAGCAAGAATATGTTGCATCCAATAACCCAACGGGTGTTTACATAATGCATTCATCCCTTTAAAGATATAAATATATAAAGGATTCGTTTCTTGTCACATCTTACTTTGATGAAACCGCTACTTAAATTGGAGCTTAATGTCATGAAACAGTTAGAGACTCAAAGAAATTTTTCGAAAGGATGAATGAATATTCAAATGAATATGAATTTCATATCGTAAACATACATTTAAACTTTTAAATGCCATTGTTATTGGCACCCATAATTAAGGAATTTTTCCGTTAAAATTATTGTTTTCTTTTTCTTGTTTATAATTATAGAAATGCAATACATATATTTAAAAAAATGAATAAATATAAGGCCGCTCTAAAATTTTCTTCTTTGAAATGTAAAATAATAGAAGGTTTATAGAAAAAATACTATTTACCAGTGCGATTTTTTTAGGAGGGGGGGGGGGGACAAAAAATGTCCAAAAACGAAACATTTTTGGAAAGATGAAAATCTATAATTTTAGAATAAATGAAGAAATAAAAAAAGGAAAATGGATAGTATGTTATAAATAATATTCTATAAAATATATATGTTTATACGATCATTACATATTACCAAAATGATGGAAACATAATAGGTTATTTAATGCAGGTTTAATTTATCATAGAAAGTTAAAAAAGGCGATAAATCAATCTGTATCAGTATGTAATATTTTAAAAGAAATGTAAGAATTCCATTTTGTACAAAGCGTAATTACTATTAATCATGAAAAAATATAGTAGCGATTGTTATCTGCTTTAACTGAACTATCGTCAATGTCATTTTAACTAATAAGGGCTTTTTATGCTGCTTTTATGAAAAAAATTAAGTAGTTGTTATAACTAGTTTTTTTTTTTCTTTTCTTTTCTTTTTTTTTTCTTTTTTTCTTTTTTTTTTTTTTTTTTTGAAGAACGTATGTTTATTACTCCCCGAAGCGAATACATATTTCTTTTCTACAGCTTTTTTGTTACCCTAACTTTATTTTTTCGAAAATATAAACTTTAATATAACTTTATTTTTTCGAAAATATTTACGAATGGTAATACTGCCATGCAATTAGTTCAGTATTTTCGATTTTGAATGTCTCATATCTCAATACCCATTATTAAAAATATCGCCTTAAGTTATGGTTTAAGTATTATGAGCGTTTTAATGATAATTCCAAATTCATTTTATATTGAACCAGACCTAAACCGAACTGTTATTTTTAGTTTTTAAGTTAAAGTTTCAGAATAAATCCAAAAAATAATTCATTCACCTTTCCCGCAGAAAATTCTGAAATCTTTACCAGGGAGTGAAGGAATCTTTTTTTCAACCTTCATTTGTAAAAGAGTAAAATATTATAATTCCAAGTACCCAAACATATATTATAAAAGCACACTTAAAAGATTCAATAAACTCCATGCTGTTTAATTAGCGCCCTTTTTTTAATGATGTTAAAATTATGTGTAAAGAAAGTGGTCATAAGACGGAAAAAAGACCCTTTTTTTTAATTTGTAAACTCTTATTAGCATTAAATTTTCTAAACAACATTTTTAGAGACTTATAAAATATTTTTTCTGCAACATTTACCTAATATTTTTTAAAGGACATGGTTTAAAGTATATTATATTAAAATGTCATTAAATCTGTATACTACAGTATTACCTTAAAAGTATATTTCCAAGGAAAATATTCCTATTGGTCAAAAGAAGAAATTCAAAACAACTATATTTTTACTAATCTCCAAATTAAACTGAGTAAAAAACATATAAATAAAAATGTGGGTTTTTTATAATTATTGTAACATTTCAATTCAATACAAAATGATACATTACCAAAAATGTAACATAGCAATGTAGCATAGCAAATTGTTGAAAAAAATTATATTTGATTGTGCAAAAATCGAACACTCTGAATGCTTTTAAATCTTTCTTCATTATTTTTTATAATTATAACAGCAATATATGGAGATAAAAATCTTATTCTTATAGCATGCAGTTGATATTCTTACTATAAAGACTATCAGAATTTATTGCCTGTTGTTTTAATCTTGTGAAAAAATCTTTTATATGTTTGTAATTATCAATCGAAATTATTACAACATTAAAGGAGAATTTTCTTCTGGATCTTTTTTGTTGTGTAATATTTCACTGAAACCGTCCTTTTTTCTGTAAGGCATATTTCGCTCTAAAATTATGTTATCGAAAAAACATCTCTTAACATTCGCTTAACAATGACATGCAAAAGATGGATGTTCTAATAAAATGACATCGTGTGTTTCCTCTGTCAGATCCAATCAATTATCCCGATAAAATTAAATTGTACTACCTTTATGTTTGTCATATATTTTGGATAATGATACTGTCATTTATGTTATAGTTAAAACCACAAACTTACAGAAAATAATTTTTTTGCTTTTCAGATTACTTAAAAAATTATTTATATTTTTGTATTCATTGAATATACTTATAAAAAATGGACAAAAGACGGAAATCATTCAACAAGATTTAAAAATCTAAGCTTAATTTTTTTCACCAAGAATTTAATGTTCAATTAACATTAGACATAACAAACAAGTTCAACTGTGTTGGTTTGAGTTCATGGTGTTCGACCTTTTTTTGCCTTTCAAAACAATAAAAGCCTTACGATGTTATATATACATTTTTTGAACCTGAAATACTTCGCGCAAGATGCGTGTACGACAGCCAAGATTTAAAAATAAACGTATACTTCTACATGTGTGTGAGTGAGTGTTACTTAAAGGCGGGTTTTTTTTTAGAAGTATCATTAATGAAACTTGCGGGTTCATTATTTACCGAAGGAAAACCAGACAAAGATCTTTATTTTATTTTGCTGGAACAAAACACATGAACGTGCACAGATAGTACGATGAGTGAATCTCGCCCAATAGCGTACGAAATGATCCAAAAAAACGATGCGAACTGAGCAAAATGTCGGAATAAATAACAATGACAAAAATAAGTTGTTTATAAACCAAATAATTACGAATATAATCACAAACGTAAAACAAAATGCCTCTCGACTTTATATGTATATTTTCTTTGGTATAATATTTAGAAAATACATTTAATTTTAGAAAGTTCCGATGATACAAACAATAATGATTAAATTAATGGTAGAGCTATTACGGAGGTAACTCTTATGTGTAAGGTTATAATGTATTCGTCACAAAAGGGAAGTTTTTTAATATAATATACAACAGATGAATTAAGGTAGATCAAAACTTACTACTCCTTAATATTTCATTTATGTGATCATCCGCACGTTTAAATTATTTTCCATTTGTATTTGTAAATAATATTTCATATTGAATGATTTTGATAAATGAATCAAGACCCAATTATACTGACACGAATCAGCTTGAATTAAACTGTAATGGATGGAAATGTACTGTAAAAATCTAAAAAATACGATTATATTGTTCAACTATATACTCAAAACATTATCATTTGTAATTGTTTGCATTATTTGTTATTTATCATTATCTTCACTTTTTATAAATTATAATATTCTATTTTAAGACTTTGGTTAATGATTCTGAACCAATTTGCATTATGAGTCTGAAGCTTGAAGACAGGTTTTCCTCTTGTGAAATGCTTTTGAATAAAACTACCACTTAAGGAAAAAATGCTTAAAAAAAAAAAAAAAAAAAAAAAAAAAAAAAAAAAAAAAACTGAATATAAAGATTATTTAAGTGTCAAATATTTAAACAAACTATCGTAAAAGAGTGCATTTAACACATGTATTAAAATATAAATATGCAAGTTTTAAAAATATTTTTACGAGATTACGTATTTTTTAATAATTCGCAGTACGTAGATTTCTACTTCAAAAAAATTGGTGATAAAAAAAGAGAAAAAACAGACAAGAAAAGTAGATAGATTGACAAATGCAATATACTTCATACGTTGATTATGCTCAGTATTCTTTAAAAGTAAAAGTATAATAGAGTACATATAATTCAAATTTTATAATATTTACATTCCGGATGATGATAAACATTTTTCAGAATAGAAATTAATGTGGAAATTATTCAATAAACATAGAAAAAAGATTTATTGTACTGAGATTTCTTGTGTCTCCAGATACGTATTAAAATACAACTATTTTTCAAATCGGGCAAGGCTTACGAATATTTCCGAGAGAAGAACAAATACGATTTAAAAAAAAAATCATTTATCTAATATGGGCTAACTTTAACTGATGGAAGAGTTTCCGTTAACCATGACTTAAATCTTTTTGATACCGCTAATTTTTATAATTACAGTTTTATACTATTTAATGACATACATTTTTAGACTAAATATTAAGAATATTTAGTTTAAAAAAGTGATCTTTATCGCATATTTTCATTTTATCGTATTTAAAATTTTTTTTTTAAAAAGTCAGTTAAATAGTTAACCCCTTCTGAAACTCAAAAAAAAGTGTGTATAATTACTTTTACTTGTTTTTGTAGTTCAAGCTTAATAAATACTTGACTAGATATTTTACCAATAATGATATCAAATGATCCACACAAATACCCATGAATCTTTAAATCTAAATCTAAATCTACGTAAAATTAATCAATGTCTTTAACATTGCAAATTAATATTTGCTGTTTTAATTCAGTTTTATTTAATTATTTGTTTTCATAAAGCACGGTTAATAAATCTATTGATTTATACACTTTTTCTGTAAAACCCGAAAACAAATTGCTCTATTCGCGAAAAAAAGGACAAATTTATCTGCAATGTATATAGTTTTAATGTTTCTGATTCGAAAGAGACGTTTGAGAATACTACACATCAGAACTTGTAATAAGAGATTCTGAGGAGGTAGTTGACTGCATATAAGGGGCTTTCTTGTCGACTGTCTAGAGTTTGAGTGTATCTGGAAGGGGATTTTTATCTCAGTCTTCCCAACGTCTTGTTCTCAGAACTTCGCGGGACGGGCAAAAGAGTTAAAATCTGTGAGTAAGACCTTTTCATGTTATGTGTGAGAAGAACAGTAGCAGCAATAATTATTCAAAGTAAATTAATATTTGTATTCCGAAATTAAAAAAAAAAAATTCATGCTTACGAATTTGCTATGAAATCTCTTAAATTTAATTCCACATAATTGTAATTAAATGTATTATATGAACACACTCTATGTTCAAAGTCAGAGGTAATGAAACCTATTTGAGTATTTCGGTTTCTTTAACTCGTTATTTCTGCACTGTATCCTATTGTAATCATGTATAAATATATGGCTTTAAATTTTGTTTAAATTCTAAAATTCTACAATAAAAAGCAAAACAATGAGACGTCACAAGTGTTATAAATAAAGAACATAATACATTAAACAACGAACACTGAATATTAAAATCAGGAAATGAAATAAAAATATTAAAATACTAAATGAAAAATAACACGTAAAAACGGAAAATTATTAACTTTCTACTTGTTCAAGAAATTATACATTAATTTCTGTTAGAAAATACAATGCCGAAATTATATATACGCATGCGAGCTTGCACAGACATACATGCATGAATAATTTATATGAGCGTATATTTGTGTAATTATTCAATAAGTAGGGCATAACAAATTAAGTGTCATTATATAGTTTATGTATTATTATCGTTTCTAAAAATTTTGTGTTGTAAATATATTGTAAAATGATATGACTTTATTTTCAGAAATATTAATTATTATATTTTTTCAAATACAAATATTTTACTTGCGACGAAAAGTAGTAAAATAACAAAGTAGAAGACACAAATAATGATCAAGAATTACCACGACCACTACATGATATAATAATGATAACTACTTGTATATTATCGTCTCAGATGATATTTTATTAAACATTGTCCTCTTACTTGCACCGTGTCTGAAGAAACCGACCTAAAAAGCTCACACCATGGTGAGCAAATTGTAAGTCAGACAGTTAAGATTTTATAATAAATATGTGTTTAAACAATTGGAGATATAGAATAGCAAGAAGAACAATTTTAGTGTTATGTTAGACTTATTAGAAGTTACAAGTAGTAAATGAAGGCGAAATCACTAAAATATTGAAACTTTAGTTATTTATTTTAATCATGGGGATTTTGAATACAAAATATTACGCATTTATTTGAAAAACATTAATGGAATTATAAATATATTTTTCTAATTAATTTTTATGTTATTAATTTAATGACTTTTTTAACAATAAATTATTTTTATTAACAATAAATTATTTATTAAACAATTTTAATAACTTTTTTAATAATAACTTTTTTTTACACTGTATACAGCGATTTGATCTAATCCACTGAAAAGCTTTATTTACCTATTACGTGCAGTCGTGGAAAAATAAAAATAACTACCCCTTGTAACTCTGCATAAATTATCGTTGAAGAAAGTTCCTGGTACCAAATGATAGGAAATAAAGTCTACTTTTAAATGATGTATAAGAAGTTTTCTTAGGGGACCATCTACATATTAAAAAGAATCGTTTTTTTTTTTTTTTCCAACAGTATTACCGATTTCTGACGGCATAAATGAATTCTATGTCCTTCAATTAGCCTAAAAACATGCAATTCGTACGATACGTTTCCAAGAAATTAATTCTTTTAAAACGAGCATATTTAAGGGGTTTTATACAAATTGAACTTCGGAATTTTGACTAAAAAGGAACCTCTTCTTGATCAAGGCATCTTAAATACCTTTGAAGCAGTCATTCATGACTGCTAGATTACAGAATAGCATAAGAAGTTTCAAAATATCTAGCCATTACTGTCGTAGATGGCCCGTTAAATCACCATTTTCCCGTTTTTAAGCATAATTTGAAAACTATTTGGAAGAAAATTTTTTAATTTTGGATTTCCTTTAAGCAGGACTTAATAAATCTAAAACTATATAAAAAAATGTAGGTTGCAATTCATAACTTTTCAACTATTAATTTCATAATTCATATAAAATAATTATAAAAATTACAAATTCAACGTGTTTGTGTTTGAGTACTTAATATTATTACTGCATAAAAAAGTAGCACATTAGGAGTATAATTTCAGGAGATATTAATAAAAATATAAAAATGTAATTAACAATATTTTGAATATTTATAATTAATAAATATTTATAATTAACAAGTTAAAATTGGGTATTGTCAATGAAAAAAAAAAAAAATGAAGTTCCGGTGCATTTCAATATGTAATGGCTCCTAAAGCAAATTTTATATACATCACTTAAAAGTAGACGTTATTTCCAAACGTTCGGGCATTATATACCATAACACGATCATCAATTAATTTATCATAAATTTTTTCAAAGATATTTATAAACGAATTCCATTTCTCTTTTTTTAAATAAAAATTTAATTTTATTAAATAATTAATATTTTGACACAAAATAAAAAAAATGCAACAAAGGCACATGATACAATATATATATATATATATATATACTTTTATAAATACATCCAAAGTTATTCAGACAATACCTATATATATATATATATATATACAAAAATTATTGTCAGATATAAATCATTCAAGTTTCGTACGCATCAAGAGATCCAAGGGATTTTTGGTGTTTTCCTTTTAGAAATTTCGCAAAGGATTGGTTGAAATATTTGAAGAAAGATTTTTTTTTCATTAAATAAAGCAAACATTACTTTACAAAAATTCTGGTAAAAGATGCTTGGAAGTTCTTGAAACGTTCGAACGCTGGGCTTTTTTTCACATTTCACATTCCAAGATCTCAAAAGAATCTTGCGAAACGCATATAATCGAGAGGAGCATAAAGTTTGGGTTATTGTAATTTAATGCTCTTAACTTCTTTATGTATAGCACTGTTTCAAATCTCTAAACAAATCTAAAATCTAAAAACAACTGTTCGTATTGGAATATATATTTTTGAGAAAATATATTAGAAAATAATATATTCATTAAAAGTAATAAAAAAGCTCTAAAATTTGGGATTTTTTGCTGATAAAAGTTTTATGTATTTCTATTAATTTATATGCAATTAAGTTTGAGATTATGATCAAATGAGAATGTATTTTAAAAAGTGAAATCAACACTTTTTTTAAATGATTATTTATAATTTAGTTTAGATTATTTATAATTTAGTATAATTTGATAAAAGAACCCATTAAAATCTGTCCTAAAATAATAATAATAAAAATAATAATAATAACCAAATAAATTTAATTAAATTATGTGCAAAAAATTGAGATATTCGAACTCAGAATTTAAATGATCGGATGTTTTATATCATATAGCTATCAATGTTTCTTCTTTTAAAAAATATTCCCAAATAAAACTCATTAAAGAAAATTTTGTGTGGCTGCAATTTGAAAATCAAATAATCAACTTGTAAACAAATATTTAAAAGTAATATATTGAAAGTAAAACATTATGATTATAAAATAGTAGATTTCTAATTGTTTTGCGTATCTATACTAAAATATTTGTTAAGTTTATTTGGAGTTTAATAAAAAATAATTTTACTGATGAATAATGTAAAAATTTTAGACTTAATTAATTCAATAACTCAAAATCTATTGTCTCTAAAAGTTACCATAGATTCCTGATATGAATTGACCAAAGGGAAATTACAAACTGTTTTAATGAAAAAGGATTTTATTCGATAAATAAGCTTTGGATATTACTTACTCTTATTAATTTTTTAATAATAGCTATGATATTTGATTTGTTGGTGGTATTATCGCTTCCACGACATATACTTAAGTATTTTACCTATGTACATGCATGATACTAATACTTTTACTTTTACCTTAGGTTCGTTATTACAATGAATACTTTTGATTTTGTGTTCCCGTATTCATTTTGAAAGACCAAAAATTTGTGACGGTTTAAAGCAGCAATAAAGAGAAAAAAATGCTAAAACAATCAACATATATGACTGCATATATGACCCTAGCGTTTTGCATTCTATTAGTGTCTTTTAAATATCTATAACAGAAACTGATAAAATAACGAATTGAATTCCAAAACATTGCACGGTCTTCTAGAATCATTCACAATAAATTTCATATGAGGAAAACTCTTTTTAAATTGTCTTTTAAAATTAGATAAACTAGATTTTTCCACCCACTTAACTTTTTTTTTTTTTTTTTTTTTTTTTTGCAAATAGGTTTATGTGTAAGTTTAACGGCACAATCACAAAATTAATAGTTTTGGATGTCCATCTACGTTAAATGTCTGTTTCAAATTGACAATACTGATTTCTTTATTTACGTGTATTTTTTTAACTGGTACATATTATTAGGCTGCATATTTGTTATAACAGATTTTTAATTTATTTTGTAGTTTTTCTCCCACAAATTAGTTTTAGATTACAATTTATCAGTTTTTAATAAAAAAAATTTTAAATTCTAAATGAAAAATTACAATTATTTAGAGCAAATAATGAAAATATTGATGCTTTAGAGTTTTAACCATCTTTTAGAATGGCGACTAACAACGAAAAATTCATAAACGTTCCACAAATGCAATATCAAAGGGTTGTTCAATGTATTTTACATTGTAGCATACGCTAAACAATACTACTTTTGGAATTAATATAGACTCTAAATAGTTTGAAATGATATCAATTCTAATCAACTGGCCAAGTAAACGGAAAAATATCAGTTGACCCTTGGAGTACTAAGATAAAAATATTACTTAAATGCCTAAGATGAAGTCACTTTGATCCCCATAGATAATTATAATATTTAGGCCGGAAAGCTGATCAAAAGATAAAATATCAACATAATATTCGCAACTACTTAACTTACTAAGCAAACAAAATTTTGAAACAGTCTTTTAAGAGCAAATTCCCAGAAAATAATTTTAGCATACAGGTTTTAAGGGAGAAAAAATGCAGAATGTCCAGATGGGGGCATTTTGACCCCATCTTAGTACTGAGAGGGTTAACCTATTGTAAAATTAAAACGTTTCCTGTTATTCTACAGAATTAATCAAAAAAATATTAATATTTATTTCGAAAGAAACCGCTCAACCGTGCATTTCCTAAAACTACCTACGTAAAATTAACCCTTTCTTGATCGGATTTTTTTTTCTCATTTCGAATAAATAAATAAATAAATAAAAACAAAAACTTTTTTGATGTTGTTGAAAAAATGCTAAAACGCAAAAATATTTTTTCCGTAAGTAGTTTTTTGCTTGACTTGCTGGTGGGGGGAGGGGGGTACACGTACCATTGCATGTATTAATCTTTAGTTATTGATGCAATATACCCGAATTTCAAATTTAAAAAAGGAGTGAGAAACTATATTTATGAAACATATTTCTTTAGAGTTTTTTGTAAAACTGTAAGAAGGAGAAGGAAGAAACACTGTTTTTCTTTCTGCCATATGGATGTTTTGCTTATATCTTTATTGCCTAATTCACAAAAATCAAAACTATCATTTCCTAACTGAACGATATTGAATTCGTTGCCCTGGGATATACTCATTGAACTGGTCATAAAAGTCATTTCGATATGCAGCAATAACTATTGAAATAAAAAAAAAAACTATGAACAACAAAAACAGGACTTAAAAATAAAATAATAGGACTATAAATGCACCGTCTTTTGCAATATTCATAAATACAAAGAAAAAATATGTATCGCGGAATATATGTTCGTTACTGTGACAGTGAAATCATAGTAGCGAAGAATTCACTGTCAACGATGCAATTTTTTATCTCCCTCTAACGATATTCAACATCGACGAAGAAGGGTTAATTCAATACTGCATATCGCTCTTTTCGGTTTTCACCCTCAGAATATGGATTAGGATATCCTGAATTTTCAACAAATGCTTTTCTACCTCGTCTTTATTTATTTTTTTAATTAATTAATTAATTTTATTTTTAATATGATTTATTTATTAATTTTTCATTTTTAAAAATGTTGAAATTTAAGAAAAACGGGTTTTCTACTCTACTACGCCGTTGCTAGATTTCACTAGTGTGAAGGTGAAAACAGCTTTTCCAAGAATATATTAGGTACTGAAGGATATCCTCTAATGAAATTTTCTTACAGGCTAGCACGGGTGAAGACCGCTGACATCACCATACAGGGGTCGCAGCGTCCCTAAATTTTTTGCACATTTTTACCAGAATTTTAAATCAGAAATCTTCAAGTTAGATTCCTGTAACATCTACAGTGAAATTCTACAATAAATATTATCGTTTTAAAATTATGGTACAAAAGCGTGAAAATTTTAGGGACGCTCCGACCCCAGTACCATACTTCCATTGAAGTGCTTTTAAAATATAAAAACATATACTGTTCTCCCGCTACAAATTATTTAATACATTCACGAGCCCGTTGTATCTACGAGATGTACTAGCATGATCTCAACCACCTAGGAAGAGTTACATCGTTGACTGAACTTTGGTTACATTATATTACAGCGCACATTTTTCTTTTAAATGATACACTTTATTATAACGTACATATATTTCGAAATTGAAAAGTGAAAAATACAAATTATCGGATCATTTTACAGATATTTTATGAAGCATATTTAAATAAATGTTTCACAGGTGGCATGAGTTATGGCGAAGTTTTTTGTGATTTTTTTTTTTTTTTTAAATCTTTGAATGTATTTTCAGTCAAAGTATTACTACCACAGGACTCAAAAGATTTTAAAATAAGCGGTAAAAAATACTAATATATTTTTGGGGGGAGATGGGAATTTAAGTCTACACAAAAAGCAAATACTGTGAATAGTACTTTTTTAGTACAAGAAACATTTATCAAAATATAATATTATCGGGAAAAGGTACCAATTTTTTAATGATAAAAAATGCTATGCAATTATTTTTAAAAAAGTTTTATTGTTAAACGATATTTTTGCGCAGAAATAATTTCATAAGACTGAAGCAATTATAAGACTAAAAAAAATATCTTTATATTAAATATTTAATCATATATGTATGTGTATATTATTATAAAAGTGTGCATATATAATTTAATTTTATGCGTTAAAGGAGAGACTAGCGAAAGAAACATTTCGGCAGAACCTAAAGGACTTCTTTCGTATTCGCTATTGCTATTTCCCATGTATTCCTGATTATGTTGCATGTACAAATTCTAGTACTCCTACTTATTGTGTTCTTTTTCGCTTATGATAATGAAAGATTACGGGAGAAATCCTATGTTGCCAAATGATTTTATCTTTCAAATTATTAAATTTCCTTTAGTATATTAAAGCTTTTTAAAATATACTAATCAAGCCATTTAATACGGAAATTTTGATATTTTAAATTAGCCAAGAAAAGAAAAAGAAGAAATGAATTAGAAAATAGTCAGATTATTATATAGATTTTATTTATCCGATATTGTATTTTTGAATGCGTTAATTTTATTGACCTTAAAGTTAACTATGACTTCTGCATTGTTTAATACAGGAGTTATGTTAGCAATAACGTCCAGTCTGTATGATGGATGTTTTGCGTCAAATTTACTATAATATGTTCGAAATGATTGCCTGCCGAATAGTCAATTAAATTATTAAAAAAATAAAAAATAATAAAATGCAAAGAATACTAAAACTTTCTGGACTTTTAAGCTTAAATCTTGAACCCTTAAATGACCGAAAATGATACCAAATATAAATTACTAATGAGGGGTATAATATACATACATATTCATACATTTTATATTAAAATAGATTTAAAATGTATTAAAATTGTTGGCTTAAGTTGATTCAGTAATAAAATAAATAAGAATCGGTACTATTTGTTTTTAAAGTTATAGTTTAGTTGGATACAATAAAGCAATCGAATATTTTAAATAAAGGAGTGAGAATTTTAATTATTCCCCCCCCCCTCCTTTTTTTTCTTTAGGGAAATATTTTTTTTTGGCGTTAGTGTGCAAAAAAATAAAAATAAATAAATAAGTAAGTAATATTTGCGTGCAAAAAAGTAAAAAAAAAAAATCCTTTCGTCAGAAACCCCGAAAATCAATATAATTGTAATTTTCGTAAACTAAGCAACAAATGTAAGAAAATTTGTTAAACAAAATATAAGATATTTGTAAAAAAAAATAAGTAAGTAAATAAAATAAATAAAATAAATAAAATAAATCGCACATTTCTCTAAATAAATGAAATAATTAATAATTAAAATAAAAAAAAATATTGTGAAAATAAATAAATAAATATTTAAAAATTGTTTAAAAAAAGTTCGTTCTTAAAGAAAGTTACATAATAATTTGAATTTCTATATTTTATAATGTTTTTCAATATAATTTTTATGCTAATAAAATATCAAATCAAAAATCTAAATTTTATACAAATGTATTTTTAATAAATGAAAAACTAAAAAATATACGCTAATAAATACTTTAAATTGGCTATAAAATAATTTAATTCGTTATACCCTTATTTAAGAGGAACACTATTTACAAAAATCAAAATAAAAAAATTCTGTATACAGTATATGACATTTATTAAGAATTGAAAGGCCAAAAAAAAAAAAAAAAAAAAAAAAGTGCCCTCACTGTGATAAAAAAAAAAAAAATCCATTTTTTTCTAACTTGTAAAATGGGAGTGAAACACGTGATAACCCAGAATGCGAAAAGAAGCAAATGAAGGCGTAAACGATCTTGGTCACTGGTCGGCCACTCTTTCTACTATCATCTCGGCAAGTTCCGACAGAGCGGTTGAAAGTGGGGAAAACGCTGCTCTCGTCGTAAAATGCAAATCAAGCGGAGTATTAGGAATTTGATCTGTATAAACGGCATTCGGGGAGCACGGCAAACAATTCAATACATGTGATGGAGAGGAAGCTTTACGAGGTGGGGTGATAGAAAGTTTAGATGGGTAAAATCATGATGTTCGAATCAACGCACGGTAAAAGACAGGTAAAATTCGTATCTGCTTTACAGATTTGTAGGAGTGCGATAAACTTATATATGTTTAGCTAATTTTTAAAATATTAAAAAAAAATATATATATAATTAGTAGACAGTTATTTTTATTAACAATAAAATGTTCTTTCCGCATGAATTTAACTGCATAAAAATCCTTTTGGGGCAGATTTAACCCTTTCGTGACGAGCTCCCTTAACGGAATTTTCAATCTTTTATCATCGGTTTTTGCAAACAGAACTTTTTTTAAATTCAATCTGGAGACTAAATAAGTCAAAATTTTTAATTAAACATTATTGGTAAAAATAATAGATTTTTTATGTTGTTTTTTGTTTACATTTAGTTCAATGTCTAGTTAAACATATATCTATAGTTATGACGTAATCGCAAATGGGTTAGACAGTCGATACTAGTGATACAGTAGTGAGATTACAGAAAGTTTAGATGTTAAGACACAAGTTAATTGCGATGGCTTTCATTAAGATTCCTTGTATTATGAAAACTATGTCGATTTTTACATAATTGATTAAAGGTTATATAGAGCAATTATAAATTTGAACTTGAATGACAATTTAGAAAAAAAAAAAAAAAAAAAAACATTAAGACCACAGAAAAGAATTCTGGAGGACAAAATTTTACCCACTTAGGTCCAAACCCCAAATGCATGTTTTCCATCTTGATTACTAGGGTTATGAATGCTAAATAATCAATTTTTAATCTTTTTTTTTTTATACAAACGTTATTGTTTTAAAAACATAATATTATTGTTATGTAATTTTTATTTTCATCCGAGAGAAGTACAAAAACATTTAAATACATTTTATAGAGCAGACTTTACGAGAGAAATGATATAGTGTTTAGAAATTTTTTATTTTAAAAGATTTTTTTTTTTACTTCGTTTTCAATTTTTAATATTGAATTAAGCATGTAAACTTTAAATTATTTTTTCAACATTCCTTTTATAGATAAATATTATATATTTTCTATATATCATCCAAAAAACTAATCAGTATAAATGCTTATTAATTAAAAAATATCTTTAAAATAAAAATTTATATTTGCCTAAAATATTTAAAAATCTATATATTTTAGAGAATTTTTAAAATAGAGATTAACGGAGGCATATTAAGAGTTTTTAAACATGCAACATAAACGAGGGGAATAACAAAATCTACACTATTAAATGAAATGAAAGATAAAAATGTATGCAAATAAAACTGCAAAGCTATATTAAATTTGTACATAATTATTCTTAATGCGCAGATGTTTTAGGCTCAGAACTGTTAATAATTATCATAATTTCTTATCTATAATATTAAAATCAAATAAACACGTTTGATAAACACTTTGGTTGTATTCATTTCACTTCACGTACAAAGTTAAAATTTTATTTGTGAACATATATATATATTTTTTTTAATACGAGAAATTGCATCTAGAAATTATGGCAGTAAATTTTCTTGTATAAATGACGCTAAACATTTAGTTTAAGTTTTTACAAACGCTTCTGGAATGTTTGAACATATACAGTAAATTCTAAAAAGATGGTATTCTTTTAAGCTTTCTAATTATGCAAGGGGGGGGGGGGATCTTTTCCATTTTGTACTAACTAGAAAAATTTCACACAGCAAATTTGTGATCACAAGTTTCCATATAAAGGCATTCAAGGATTACATGAAACTAGTAAACTCATGACGGAACGAAAACTTTATGAGACGGGGCAAAAAAAAAGTCTAATTATGTTTTAAGGTACAGATAGAACCCCTGTCTTCTGTATTTAGACTACCGCGATTGTATTAAAAGCATGAGTTTTTAATTATTTTTTAAGAATATTTTTTGTTATTGTTACTATCAAAATCTAACATATGTTTTGTGATATTTAAAGTTGATTTCTTTCTTTTTATTTTTTTTTTATTTTAATGGTCTTGCGTTTTATGATTTGTCATAGGTAAAGGATTTATTTTTTAATCATGAATTTTTCGAAGAAAATTAATTGAATGAAGACAATTAATTAATTATAATGACAGCCATACATTAATATCAATTTGCATAATTGTTTAATATTATTATACTTCGAAGTTTAACAAACATTTTGAAAAATGTTGCACTCGAATAAGGTTATTATGTACATCATGTTAAACACAAAGTTAATCCTTTAAGTTTAAAGAACGATACAATCACAGAAAGTTTCACTGAATATTTCTTCATTGTTATTATCAAGAATATCTACATTTTAAACAGTGTCAGAATGTTTCACGTGACAAAAATGTGAATCTGATGTTAAGCATTTTTGTTTTGTAATAATAAAATTTTTTATGTGTGCTATTTTAACAAAAGAGCGGGATTATTTTAATGTACATAATTTTCGTCCTTATAACAAAAGAACGACCCTTCTTTTCAAAAACATCAATGTTTTGATAATTGAAAATTATAACATAAACATCGTCATTGCCAACGTTACCGCTGTTTTACATATTACATGCGTAAACGAACATGCGTAAACGATTTGCTTCCATAGAATAGTGTATAAGAATTTAGAACATTTCAAAGCTAAACTTTACTTTAAAATGTCACCTAATATTTAATGTACAAATTGAAGAAAAATATTGATATACAAAGCAAAAATCGATTATACGTGGGTTCATGTAACAAAAATGGAGAAATGGACAAGCTATACTGTTTTATGCATATATTACAAAAGGTGGAATATAAAACGTTTTATAAGTTTTGAAAGTTCTAATATTAGTAAAACCTTAAAGCTAAATAAGTATATGACTCTTTTGAGAATTTTGCACTTTTCTACATATTTAAAATAAATGAAAAATTTTAATAATTCATAAAATAAAGACAATACTAAATTAATCGCTAGTCATTTGAATTATTTAAGACTATTTGATTGCATAGACAAAAAAAAAAAAAAAAAAAAAAAATGAAGAAGGAAAAGAATAAGTTTTTTATATAATATCTATGACCCTAAATATAATAATAATCGTAATATTAATTAATTAATTAATTAAATGAAATCAATTTTTTTGAAACTTCAATAAAATCTAATAAATAAACACTTAGAAATAGCATAAATATGTCCTCAAAAATTCGAATAAAATAATTTTTGAAAGGTATTCACACCAATTAATGAAATACCAATTCCGATGAAAATGAAAGGTGATGATTTCCGTGCATGGAAGAAAATTTTAAGACAAAAAGAGGGAAAAATCTTCCCTCAACCTTTCAGAAAATTAATTCCTAAAGAAATTCGTGTAAAAGATGTGCATATGAGTATACGAATGAAACGTCTTCTAAATATTTAAATAGAAATATTTATTTGAATCAGTTTCAAAATTTGTCTAAAGAGTTTAATTTTTATCATTGCTTATAAAAGCTACTGATGAAGGAATGTAAAATAGAACTTGAATATATGGAGGAACCGAATGCCAAGATAAATTATGCAAAGAAATCATAATTTAAAAATTCAAAGTTGAAGGAAATAAATGTTCGGTGTCACTTCAAAATATTTCTACGTTTGATGAGTATTAACATCACAGTTATCCGTGCAACCAAATAATCAACATAAATATTGATTAATTACTTTCATCGTTTCAAAATGACAATCACAATTTATAAATAATATGAAATAAATTTTGCAACATAAAATAAATATTCGGACGTAAACTGCAACCAATCTACGATTTGCGACGTTTAGTTAGATAAGTTACGTTTTACGTTATGCTACGACTTTACGTTATGCTAATGACAACACACGGAGGCCCAAAGGGTAAGGGCAAGGCCGTAAACAAGGGTAAGGTAAAAGAGTTCAACTATACCCGGACCACACCGGAAGGGGAACGAACATTAAAGGTAGCAAGAAGACGAAAGGGGAACATAGTATAAAGAGTGTTTTGGATGGGGCACGTGCCCAGGAGCATCCTAAATATCTGTGTTGGGATGTCAAGTATTAAAAAAAATGCAAGATATTTACCGAATACATGCCGGGCGTGGATCCTCCAAGCATGCCAAGGCGGGGCAAGGAGTCGACTTTCTTGGCTGCGGGCAGGTAGCAGTGCTGGGAGCCGTAGAAGGAGCCGCCGCCGGCCGATACGGCGGCGGGGCCCCCGCCGCTGCCCGGGGATGCCGTGGTCAGGGCGCCGGACGGTTCCTCTTCCTTGATGGGCTGGGGCGACAAAGACGACGGGTGCGGTGGTGTGTACCGGCGAAATGTCACATGAGGTGAGCCCTGTGGGTGTTGTGGATGGTATTCAAGACAGGACTGCATCCGAGGGCCGACCAGTCGGCCGCCCCGGGGGCACGAAGATCAAAATGTCCGGCGCGACGTTCACTGGGGCTGAGCTTTCGGGTCGGCACAACGTGGGCCGCAGCGAGCGGGCAGGGTGGCGGCCGGGGGCTGCTGTTGCTCGCTAGAGACCGGAGTCTGGAGTGAGGGCAAACGGCACGGCGCTCCCAAGAAGAACGGCCCTCCCGCTCGCATCGCGTACGGAGCGAGTGATTAAGGAAAACGGCGGCTGCGCTCTCACTCCACAGTCCCCGCCCGCCGGCTTCCGAGCATATTTGAACAGCGCGAAACGGCCCTGCAGACACAGTTTCCAATTGGACACGGACGCGCGCGGATTTTTTCTTGCTCCACAAAAACACACTTCGCACGCTACGTAAGAGACACTACGCGCGGAATTCTTTGCAAATCTTTTTAGACCTTCTTGTATCCACAATGTTTTCATTCACCTAAAACAATATTATTATTATTTTTTTTTTTTTTTACGATTTTTGGTAATCAGACAGTGAACTATGATAGGTAACGATCATTTATCAGGGAGAAAAGGGACGAAAGTGTTGACGGAAATAAAATGTAATTCTAAAATATTTTCATTTGATATTTTCGTTTCTACTGGCCTAGGTAACAGGTGCAAAAGAGGGAAAGCATGATTTTTTTTTTTTTCAATATTATATTATTAATATTCACAGACCTCAAATGGAATGATTTTGATTAATTTAAATGTTGCACGTAAAATAAATAAATAAATAAAATGAAAAATAAAATTAAATACATGGAATAAATAAAAATAAATAAATAAATAATAATAATAATAATAAATGACAGATAAATATATTAAATAAAATAATTAATAAAAAAGAATATATAAATAAACAAATGAATAAATAAAATGTAAAATAATAAAATAAATGATAGATAAATATATTAAATAAAATAATTAATAAAAAAGAAAATATAAATAAACAAATGAATAGATAAAATATAAAATAATAAAATAAATGATAGATAAATATATTAAATAATTAATAAAAAAGAATAAATAAATAAATAAATAAATAAATACAAAAACATGAAAACATAGAGTCTTTTATTTATGTTTGCCTCTGTTTTATATCGTAATACCTGATGATTTAAATAATCATTTTTAAGAATTAATATCCTTAAGAGAGTTTTTTTTTATCAATATTTTATCATGAAAAAGGTTAGCATAATTATTATAATTATTGTTTAATAAAAGCTTAAAATTCTTAAATGTTTTAAATTTTAAAATTAGTTGGGTAAATTAAAATAATTGGTATCTTTGACGTTTTTCCTGTCTAAGTATATTTTTTCGATAATAAATATATGTCTTAGTTAATAAATAAAATATTAAAATGATCTTAACTTTAAAATACAAAACTTTTTGTAAATCTTTCGGAAAGAAGGCAAAGAAAGGAGAGTAGCGCATCAAAATAATATTTTGTTAAGCATACACTGTAAAAAAAAAAAAAAAAAAAAAAAAAAAAAAAATCTGTAAAGGTACTAAACATTTTCTTGGAAACTGGGATTCCAAGAACTTTTCATGTAACGATAACAAGAAAAATTTATGTAATCGATTCTAAAACTAGAATTTTTGCTGTTACCGTTACAGGAAAAGTTCTAGGAATCCCAGTTTTCTAGAAAAAGTTTAGTACCTTTGCAGATTTTATTTACAGTGTATGATAACATTTGCAATAGAACAGACATTGTTTTAATGTCGCACTAATATGTTACTAATTGTCTTTGAATAAATATTTATGTATCATCACTGTCTCTTATTTAATATTTTAGAGTCCGCCAAACTGAAAAAAAAAAAAAAAAATACATAAAGTCGTTAAATTTCATTCATGTTAATCACAAGGAAAGGAAAAACTTTTTAACTAAGAGACAACTGTATTTAATTAAGATGGAAATAAGGTTTCACATATTAAAATATATATATATATAAAGTACAGCTAGTCATTAAAAAAATCTTTGTTAATTTTTTACAGTGCTCAATTTTAAAATTTGCAAAAAGAAAAAAAAAATAGACTGACTCAATGCTACTGAAATTTTTATGCACGGACGGCATTCTTAAATACTATTAATGAAAATTCAACATATATATTTTAAATCCAATTAATAAATTCAACTTTCATACTTAGTACAAAATGCTCTGCGCGATCACGTTTAAAAATCAAGAGGATACAGTCGAAGATTAATATATTTTTTATTTGGTAATTTTCTCCACCTTTTCTCTTATTAATAAATGGCATATAAAAAATTTTTCAAATAAAAAACTTTTTATTATATGATCACAAAACACATATTTATGTTGATTTCATACGATTTGCGAGCTTTCCATAACAGTATTTATTGTTAATTATTCTAACTACACTATAACTTCTGATTTATTTTACAGGTTTTAATGTAAAAACCTTACCCTAACTTCATATTATTATGTCATTTTTTTTCTAATATACCTTCATACATTAAGAAGACACTTACTGATGTAGAGCAATTTATTGATTCATAATTTAGAGCATAAAAGGTTCAAATGAATCACTGTATGAAAAGAACATGAGAAATGAGAAGTGCACTTGTTCGATATTCTCTAATGTTTCTATTTGAGAAGTGCGAGGTAGTATGATTTAAACAGTATTATTGCGCAACACCAAGTATTATTTTTCGACATGGGGTAATATTGATGTTGAAAGCGACGATTAAGAATGATATAATGCATCTAACTTTTTTAACTGCAAAAAGAAAAATCCTTTATTATACCGTCAGAGTTTTTATGTTTTTAGGGATTTTTTGTTATCTTTTTTTTTTATTTCAAGTGAAAATTATTTTGTGAGAAAAGGGTGCTTTTTTTTTTTTTTTGGTGTTATAGTTGAGGATCTTCGTGACAGATAAACCGAAAAAAAAAATCTAATGCAAATAGCCACTTTTCACTAACTCTAAGATGGGATTTGTGACAATCTGTTTACCAAAACAAATTTCGATATTTTTACAAGCAATTTTACTGTAAAAATAGAAAAAATTCACAGATTTAGTGAATATGTAAATGATTCTAGACTTTAAGTTATTACCTATTCGACTGAGATAAATATTTGCTACTTTCTGGTACATTCAAGAAATCAATTTCACCGAAAAAAAATTGTAAAAAATTGACTTTTTCTGTACAGTGTAGTAATGAAATTTCGGATAAAAGCAATAAAACTAATTTTACACATGCAAAAAGTTATTTTGTATACGTCTGTTTATAAAATACAAGATCGGAACTAAATAATTTTTACAAACGAAATTTTTTAACGAAAATTCAGATTAGTAGTTTTTCTACTTCAGTTTCTTAATATGAAAAATAATTAATAGAAATTAGAAAAAAAATATCATCAAAGAAGGAACGTGTGTGAAAGACTTTTTAAAGGAGTTTTTCACCAGAAAAAATAGCACTATTCTCACGTAAATTGCGTTGACATTTGTAGATAATTTTAACTTTTCCTAGAAGGTTTTAGTGGATGTAGGTTTGTGCGGAAAAGAATTGAAAATATATTAAAAAGCAGGGAAAATAAATCTAGGCTTAAATATGTTTTTTTTAACCTTTTTTCAGAAATGAAAAATAAATTTTATCTTTTTTATCCTTATATATTACAAGTATTTTATTAAATTTTTGCCTACAAAACAGTCTAAAGTTTCTCCTTCAAATGCAGAAATAAGATCAACGTGATAAATATACTATCATATATCGTCGCAATAATTATGCAATCACAGAACGTGCTAATAAATATATCAGCCATTAAAATAGATTTTCTCATTTATTTACCATTTTTATCTACTTAAAAAAATCTATATCTATTGATGTATGTATATATGTTAATTTTTCTTTTGCATGAACTTTTATCGGACCTTCTGGAGTTTACGAAATTTACGAAATGAGTCAAAGAAAGTATTATTGAATGCACGTAATGCTGGAATTCATGGTCAGATCATCAAGAGATTAAAATAATTAAAAATTAAAAAAAAAAAATCAATGACACTGATGAGAGATATAATAAGGATTATTTTCATTGTAGATGAATTTTATATTTAACAATAAGTTATTTTTTCATTGTATACATTAAAAGAATGAGAATTTCTTTGATGATTGAAAATACATTTTTCGCATAAAATGTGAAAAAAATTAGACATAAATGATTACGCCTTTTTAATAAAAAGTTTGATCGAAAATGAAAATAAAATTTAGACATTTTTTTTAATATACAAAATAACTTTTTGCATGTGTAAAATTAATTTTATCGCTTTTATTGAAAATGAAGTAAATAAGTCAAAGAGATTTTTTTTTTCATGCATGCCTCCTGTCGGACGTTACGGACTTAAATAAATTCGCAAAACGAATCTAGGGAATATTATTGAGGGCATGCTCGAAAGCATTGCCCGAAAGAGATAAACTCTATAAAGAATTTGGGTAGAAAGGGGGGAACGTCATTGTCACCAGCTGCATGAGGGATGAACTTACCTACTCCGTTCAACGCACCTGTCGAATTTACCCCCATTATCAGAATGGAGAAAGCTATAATGTCAGTTGTGGAAAATTTTAGTTTGAATTTTTTTTCACTTTGCTTTACATAAAGGATCAATAGAGTCAAGTGAATTAAACATGTTCAGTCAGAAAAAAAAAAAAAAAAAAATCTTAATTTGAAATTTAATAGTTTGAAATGAATATATACATATGTATTAATTTGAACACATTTATCAAAAATATGGTTCAAATAAATACAAAATATTATATTTTTTGAAAAGCATTTTTAAAAAGAATTATTAGTTTTAATATTGCAATAAATCTTAAAAATACATTGTTAAAAAATCTATTGATTTTTTCGTAAAAACTATGAGCAGTAATTAGAGGGTGAAAACATTTTTGATATGGGGATAATATGTTTAACAATATAAAATATTAGCAGCTGACTGTTTTAAAAAAAAATAAATAAAAAAAAATAAATAAATAAATAAATAAATAATTTAAAGTTTATAGAAATAATTTATTTTGGGGAAAATATTATAGAATACAATACATTTTTTCGTACATTAATTTCGCAAATTATATCTTTTGAAACTGATATTATTAAACATATGCATATTTTTTTCACTTATAAGAACTATCAGTAGAAGCTTTAAATATGCAGATAGAGATACTTACTTCACTTATTAAGTAATTTTTAAGTTATGAATAAAAAATTTAAATTAAATTAAATTAAAAAAAAAAACTACCAGCTTAGCAGTTTGCTATCCATCTATTAAAAAGGAAGGACATTAGACTTTCAAAATTTAAAACAAACTTGATTAAAAAAAAAAAAAAAAAAAAAAAAAAAAAAGACTTTAAAAAAATAAAATAAAACACCTGTATATTTATTAATCTGCTTTCCAAAATGACTTCCTATTAAGTATGTGATGTATACAAATTTACCAAGAAATCAAAATTGGGTGTTCATATTGAACTTTTCAAAATTATTGTAATTTCAAAAGGTAGACGGTCTCCTAAGCGCTTTTCAAATAGAAATGGAAAGAAGAAATTATTCCTAATCAAATAGCTATTTTTTCCTTTCTCTGCAGCAGTTTGGTGAATAAAATGTATGGGTTGTATACTTTATTTATTTATCTATTTTATGCAGATTGTACTGAGATTATTCTGTGAATTGTTACAGCTTATGCAACTTCATAATTTCTTAGCATTTTTTTTTTAATTAAAAAAAAACTAAATAACAAATTAAAAAACTGACACAAGTTAAAAAAAAAAAGAAAAAAAAACTTGTAAAGTACGCATACTTTTTCATGAATGTCTACTATAGGCGTAACGAGTATTCACACCTTTCTCCTTTCGCCAATAATACATATTTTAGTGCCATAAACATTTAATTACAACATCACGACAACCCTGATAAAAGAATACCGAGCTGCATGCAACACTATTAAAAAATTAGCACTTTCCCTATATAAGTTCCGGATTTTGTCTATTTTTTTCTGCAAAAATATTCTTAAATCCATTTTCTCTAATTTCTAAAATCTATTTAATCGGGGGGGGGGGGGGGGATCCGTAAGGAATCTGCACTGATGGCGAAACAAGTTTTTTCTTCTTTTTTTCTTTCTTTTTATTCTTTTCTTTTTTTTCTTCAATATAACTTCAATTTTGAAAAATAATCCTTTTTTTCATTTTCTTTGTATAGATAAAAAAAAACAAAGCACTTTCGAAAAAAAGTGATTCTGGGTGTATTTCTTATCATTAGATGTACTAATATAAGCGCCACAAAAACCTTGAGGAAATTATATGAGTAATTAGTACATATTGTTAGCATACTGTAAAATGAAAACAAAATAATTAACGATCGTTACGTAGCGTGCAAAGAAATATGTGTTTAGAAACTATAGCCACACTTTTTTAAAAATCAACGGAGATTCCCCAAAAAACAATCGGCTAACACACAAAACAAAATATAAAGATTTGTTTTCATGGAAAAAATGGTTTTAATATAAACTTTTTTTAGAGTCAGGAATTGTATGTCAATGTTAGTTATTTTTGAATGCGCAAAATAAATATGTTTTAGTGGCATTCCAGCTGACAGTTTTTAAGCTGTAAACGTCATTGCTCTATTTTTTGCACATGTTTTTACATGTTATTCTAAACCAGATGAAAAGCCTAAATTGTGTAGAAATGGACGTAAATGTTTTATTCCTTATTTTGTGCTATATTCGTCTTGTTCATTTCGTACGATAATTTTTTGTACTCATTTTCTGAACTTTATTTATCGAATTTATCAAATAGGTAAAATTTACTAGTGCAAGGTCCAGAATTTAGTTGAGATTAGACTCAGATGAATAGACCCAGATTAGTTTAGATTCAGAATATTTTAATGCCAGTGTACCTTTTATTAAAGTTCTAATGTCTTTAATTGGCGAAAAATCTAAAGAAAAACTTCTTATACTTGAAAAATTATTAACTAAAAACCTATCTTATTTTATAATAGTAATGCATACTAAAGAAATCTCGGTAGATAATAACTTTATAAATAGAATTAAAAATAATAATATATTCTGGATATCTCATAACCTCGTTTCAGAATTCAAAAATTTATAAAAATGATTGAGAAACTGTCGTATCGGGGTAATGGTTGCGCCATAAAACATGGAACTTTTATTTTCTAAAAAACGTCCAACAAATTGACAAGTGTTTAAATACAATTTGGACTCCACTTTTTTTTTAATAACGTAGTACAATCTCTATAGTTGATTGATGACATACAAACGAGACTAATCAATCTTGTTTGCATCAAAAATTGGAATTAACCGAATCGGCACTGATCGAGCTGCACCCGAACCGAATCCAAATTGTCTTCTCAAAGTCAACCCGAAACCTGATACAAACAGAATTTCAAACAGAAAAAATTTCAACACTAAACTTCGACCAAATCCGTTAAACTCGAGACTCAAACCAAAATATTCAAACTTGCACCTAAGTGACAAAAAATAACACATAATTTAATACAATTATAGAAAAATAGTCTAAAATTATATGCCTAATATCAATTTTCTCTTTTTGTATAAAAATGAATACTAATTATGTACACTCATTAATATTAATATATATATATATATATATATATATATATATAAGACCATTAATAGTAAACGATATTAACCATTGAATTTAATAACTTATACCACATTGAATATGGAAGGAAAAAATATAAAAATATGAATACAAATGGAATTTGTAGAACCAAAGCAGAATCTTCAGGTCCCAAATACTTTGGAACTACAAATAAAGTGTGTGATTTCATCTTCGTATTTGCCATGAAAAAGCAAAACAATATGAATTTGGGTCTACCAACACACATAAAACCAAAATTCATCACGAGAAATAACATCAATAACAAAGAACAACAAATTGCTGAATTGGACATAAAATTGAAAAGGAGAAAAAATAAAAATTAATAATCGTACACATCATAATATTAAATTAATAAATTAATTAAAAGTAGAATTATGTAATTACAGAAAAATTAAACCATAGACCATAGTTTACCCTATTATTATTTAAATCAATAACATTTATTTTGACTATGCTGGGCTAAACTCAATATCTTAATTTAGGATGATAAAAGATTAAAAAATAGCTTATTAATAAATGTACCCTATACATTGCGTAGTGATATAGTATTCTCATTTATTAAAAGTGAAGCAAATTAATAATGTAAATGATTAAACTTATTAGAATATAATAGATATAACTAAACAATTATCCATACATTGGTGTCAATTAAACTCCATAGAAATTTTGTACCAAATTAACATATGAATTTCACCTCTCATTTTTTTAAATTAATCTTTGCGTTTTTTCCAGACAAATATATATATATATATATACACTTCCAATACTTCGTAATTGTTCCAATATTGCCAACTCCTCTTGTCTTGTTTTAATTTGTTATTTTATGGGTTATTCTCTATTCATTATGGATGTTAAATCGTAGTATTGTATAATGGTTCTCTCTCTCTATATATATATATAGCCATTAGATAACACTACAATTCAATAATTACAATGATTATAGAATAACCAAATATGTAATAAACTTAAACATGACAAGATGGAGTTAGCAATATTGGAACAATTGCAAACAATATTTATATATATAGGTATTTTTTTCATTTGAAAAATATTCATGACTCTTTTGTGAAAAGTCAGGTCCACCCGACCCTGAAACGAAATAGTGAAAAACTAAACGGAAGCAATAAAAGTCAATCCGATCCATAATGAAAAAATTCAGCGTCAATCCCAACGGCCCAATTTTGTTCCGGCAAGCGACGCGACGGTGTGAATTTGGATAAAATCGGGTTACCCGTCCCTATAGGACTCTAATATGAGTTTACGAATTTTCCACAACTATATTTTAAACATAGTTAAAATAATAAACTATTATCTCAGTAAACAAAACTACTTTAAAAGAAAAAAAAAATGCTTTTTCATATTAGCACAAAGTAAGAAAAATGTCCTGTGAAAAATTCACATAGTAGAAATAACAGTAATAAAAAAAAAAGTAAAAAAAAAAAAAAAAAAAGCTAAAGAAAAAAAACCCTAAAAAAAAACCTAAACGTAATCTATAACGCTTCATAGTTGATGCGGTTATAAATCATAAAACGTTTTTTGTGAGAAAAAAATATTAATAACAGTAATAATAAATAAACGCAACGACAATAATAATAATAGTAATAAACAAGTAAATAATAATAATAATAATAATAATAATAATAATAATAATAATAATAATGCAATAAAGAAGAATTAAATTACAATAAAATATAAATATTGCTAAATGAAGATTGAAATCATAGACAAATAAAAATATTATTAACCATTGTGAAAATATAAAGTATTTAATACAATCATTGTTACGCATTGCTATTTTTTCCCAGAGAAAATACATTATTTAAATTATTTCGTAAAAATCAAACACCCGATTCCGCATCGTAGATAAATAAAATAATGAAGCATATTTACGATCCTTGAGAATATTGGCGTCCTGATGGATGATCAACTAGACAAGTTTTATTTTATTCATTTATTTTATTTTATTCACTAAGTGATTTGAGAATCGTTTCTTCCGTAAGGAAGTCGAAGGAGTATAAATCTTACAGACGTCGATTACATGAATTACGTTTCACCCGCAAGCCTGTTTAGTCTTATTTTACATTCGAAATGGTAAGTTGATTCTGCAGTAATCATTTTATTTTCGTTTCTTGAAGGTCAATTTACGCAATGGAAAATGTAGTATATATATAAAGTAATAGAATATGTAATGTTCAGATTATTCTAAATGAAAATCATAACCCATTAATAATTAAAAATATGACTAAAAGCGATTAAATAATATTGTGCATTAAATGAATTCATTTCTTTCGATGTTACACATATTTTATTAAATATAGAAAGTGCATTATTTATATTGTAAAATTAAAATCCGAATTTCTCTTAATAAGGAAAAAATAAAAATAAATACATAAATAAAATAAAATAAATCAATAAAAAATACAATAAAATAAAATAAAAAGAAAGAAACAAAAATGAAAAAGAAAAGAAAAAAGAATATTTATTTCAAAATTTGAGAATATCCGTATCAAGGTTGATTATGAGTTAAAGAAATTTAATTTAATGCAATTCATTTTATATTTTCACTATGTGATTAAAAAAATTGTTTACTTTTAAGTATATTTGTTTCATTATTTAAGACTAATTTATGCAATGAAGAATATAGCATATAAGATCAACATGTGGTATATAAAAATTTCACCATCATATTGTGAATTATAGATTTTGAGCTAAAATTCATTCAATTCATGTGAGACATTATTATATGCTTTTGTAAACTCTCTTAATTAAACGTTTCCGATAGCAAATTTATTCTGTGCTCTCGAAAAATAACTACTGTAAATTTTTAGTGTGTAATAAAACAAAAATAATTAATTATTTCGCAGAAGGATAAGGAAAAAAAGAGAAAGAAAGGATATCTTTCTTTTGCTTCAGAAATGTCTGATTTGGTTTGTCCAATATGATTTGATTTCAGATTCACTACAACTTCTTTCAGTATTATTATTTTTTTTTAATATTCCAAATATGCTTATATATTGTCAAAACATTATTTTCAAAATATTCGCGTAACTTTTGTTACATTTTTAGATTTTATTTTTAATTTATGTTTGCAAGGACAAATATGTTTTAAAGAACAATCGAAAAAAAAAATGTCATTCTACAAATATGCTTCAAATGACCTACTTATTCCCCCTCTAAAACTTAACAATTCAAATTTTTGCAGATAAAAATGGGGATCAAATATATACATATATGTATATGTAACGTTTAATCCAAATCCTACAAGCACTGAATATCAAAAATATCGAAGCAGAGCAAAAGCTCACAGCTAGTGTTCAGGTGTCCGGAATTTTTTCCGAATCGCGGAGACCGTGAAGCCAAATATGTTGCATGTTTGCAGTGCAGGACAGAGATTAAAGACAAACACAGATTCTAATAAATTATATTGTCTTTTGCCTCATTGCCAGCAAGGACTTCTTTTTCGGTACAACCCAAAAGATTGGTGGGGATAAAACATGGTGTCTGTCTGTCAGTGTGTGCAGAAGACTTAAGAAGCCACCCAAGTATTGCAAGAGATGATCAAAAGGGGATTTCTCCATATTAAATTTAGATAGAAAAGGGGAATAGAAGGAAACGTAAAATTGAGAAGCGGAAGGGAAAAAACTTCCCTATCAGCAAAGTTTCATGTTATATGTATTTATGTGTGTGTGTGCGTTTACATATATGATTAAATAACTCAAATGTTGTAAAAAAAGTCAAATTTATTTGTACATTTTCGTTAAAAATATATAAAGATATCAATGTATTAGGAACTTTAAAATAGTCTGAATTTCCATTATTAACAAAAAATTAAATGAATGCAGCAGAAAAATACTAACGAATGATAAGTGTGATTAAATAATCTCATTACACATATTTTTTAATCATGTTTCCTAAATACTCTATTACCTTGTGGTTAATACTATAATACGACATCGTATGATTATATGCTACAAAATATCGCGTCGATACTGATCCATGATATTGGAATATATTGGAAATTTGTGAGCCGCATTCATGAATGAAAAATATTAGAAAATGTTAGCATAATATTGAAGACAAACATGAATGAATCGCCAGCATTGGTAATGCATTTAAACTGAATTTTAAATTATGAAATAATAATTTACCTGTAATTTTGAAAATTTTAATGCAAATATTACAATAAAAATATTACAATGTAAATATTACAATGCGTACTAAAATGAGTGCTACAGAAATTTCTTTCGTTGCTGCGTGCATTTAAATTTCCACTTTAAGGAAATTTTATCTCATAGAAATATCATCAATTCAAAATCAGAAAACACAATATTGAACACGCATTTTTTTTTCCTTTACTAGAATTTCCGTGAAAAAAAAAAATATATAAAAATAAAAATCTTACTTTTTTACCCGGATGAGGGTTTTTAAAATATAAATTTTAATATTACGGCAGTCTTCGACTCGGAAGATACGGGTCGAATAAAAAGATGCTTGCAGAAGATTACTACCGTTTTTTAACTGGTATCTGAACTTCATATCTTAAAGGGAAAAAAAATCTAGATATGCATATCAACTACATTCAGATTCATATGGAATTCTGGTATCGCCATAGAAACTCCAAGCAAATCACATAGGTAATATACATATACATACAAAATAACTTTTCACTCAACGAAGAATCAGTATATTAGGCCAAATGTTATATGTGGATTACTTTATATACCAATAAAATTAAAAGTATAATATTAAAAATTAAGACTTGCAGAATATAAAAAAAACGAAAATAATTGAAAAAAGGGAAAAAATATGCATTAATTTTTGTACAAAATGTTAGGCTTAGTAAAATTTAAAATAACAAACTTGGTAAAAGCAGACCATTATATTTTTCAAAGGTAGTGAAATTTATCTACTGCAACTTTCGTCGGGTTGTCAGTTTTAACTTCCAGCTAGAAGTTCAGATTAATCAATATGGATATTCAGGTTCCAATTTATATATAGTATAGTATGCAGAATTTCCTAGTTTTTCTTAAAATATAACATAAGACTGTTTTATAAGCCGTAGTTAATTGCTTTTACCACGCTTTTATTAACTTCACCTGTATGTTTGTGAGTTTCTGAGTTTGTGAGTTTGTAACTCTCCTTATTTTATGTATGTTCACCGATTACTACGAAACCATGCAACCGATTAACTTGGTTTTGGTGTTAAATAAAAGACGATGCTCTCGAATTGGTACCACTTCAGTTTCATCGAAATTGGTTCAGCACTTTTTTAGTAATTAGGCAAAAACTAATAAAATTAGTGATTTTTCGCTAATTAAAAGTGTTGAATACGTTCACTAAATGGAGTGTAGACAGCATGGCCGAGCGGTCTAAGGCGCCGGATTGAAGCTCTGTTTTTCGAAAGAGATTGTGGGTTCGAACCCCACTCCTGACATTATTTACATCTATGTAAAATTAAAAAAAAATTTCCGTATTACAATTTTTATTTTTAACCGGCTTCAGAAAAGAAAGAGGAAGTTATCAATTCGACGCGTATGTATTTTTTTTCTATGTATGTATATTTCTATGTATGAACACCAATTACTCTGAAACTATCCAACCGATTAATTTGGTTTTTGTATTAAATATAAATATAGTTTAAAAAAACTAAAAACCACGCTTTTAAAGTGAACAAACTAAAAAGGGAAAAATAAATATAGTTTAAAAAAACTAAAAAACACGCTTTTAAAGTATATCAAACTAAAAAGGGAAAAATAATTCGAACTATAAGCTGAAAACGAAAATAGATGAAAAATACTATATTACTATAAAATCATTGTTTTTATAGAAATAAATTAATAAGCAATAAATAAATTTATCGTGGAAAAAAAGCATGGGGTGCTTCTTAAGAACTGATAGATGGAGCATGGTAGATGGAGCATCCCACGCTTTTTTTCCACGATAATTTTATTTATTGCTTATTAATTGATTTCTATAATAACAATGATTTTATAGTAATGTAGTTTTTTTCATCTATTTTCGTTTTCAGCTTATAATAATAATTATTTTTCACTTTTTAGTTTGATATACTTAAAAAGCGTGTTTTTTAGTTTTTTTAAACTATATTTATTTTTCACTTTTTAGTTTGATTACTTTAAAAGCGTGGTTTTTAGTTTTTTTAAACTATATTTATATTTATTTTAAATCATTTTTGCAACTTACTCTTTGAATTATTATTATTATTTTACTTTTCAATAATATATCGTAAATTGTTTTGTCAGATAAATGTGTGTGTTTGCGTGTCTGTTTATTATTTGCGTTGAAATATTTTTACAATATGTCTTCCTTATAAATATATAATTCAATAGAATACTAAAAGTAAAAATCTTGGTAGGTCTGAACTATTTTGTTATTATTATTGCTAAAAAGATCCCAACTATATTCCAACGAATTATTTGACATATATATATATATATATATATATATGAATGTGGTTAAAATGTAGTGATTAGTATGTTGAATATAGTATTGTATAATGGTTATATATATATATGTATATATATATATATATATATCACAAGTACTTTGATCATCATGATTAAATGTGGAAAAATGTACACAAATGTAAAAAACGAAAAGTTTATCTCAATCAAAAATGGAAAAAAGTTGAGATATAAAAAATATACCTTTAAGATTTAGAAAAGAAAATATGAGATAATTTGAAGCGCGAAAGTCTTTTAGACATAAAATGTGCCAGCAAGATTATTCAGCAAACCAGAGTTACTTTATTGCCCAGATTAAAAAATATTTTCTATCTCCAGTCAAGTTCGCAGCAATATCATCGTTTTAAACAGTGTCATTGCTATAAAAAGCCTCCACTGTTTGTGATTATCTTTATATCTCATTTTAAATAAAAAAAAAAACCTTACTGTTATAGGTGAAATAGTATCTTCATTAACAGGTATTCTTGATTATTTTTTCTTTCTGTGTAACGTAAAAGATGCTGCTACCTACTTCTAAAATTTTCAACACATGAACCCACAATCCTGAATGAGAGTTAGGAACGTGTAAGTCATAATAGCCTTTCAATGAAAAACACTTATTCCCATAGTTTTTTTTCTTTTTTTTATTCGGAAAGATGCTTTTGTATTTTTTTTTTTTTTTTTTCGTCTCTCCACCCCGATGATTTTTTGCAGACTAAATGTTTCAGAGTTTTTTAGTCTTTCTGACAATATTTCTGCTATCTTGTATGAGGTAAAATTACAATTATTAAAAAGTTAAAGTAAATATCTCTTTTATAAAGAAAAATATTTTCAAAACTTAAATAAAATTGTTTTATGCCTGAGAAATTTTTCATATATATATAAATCCATTAAATTCCAAGGAAGAAATATTGGATAGATTATTTGCCAAGTCACTTCAATTTAATATAAAAGTGCAATAAAGCATGAAATGGAATAGCATGAACTAGCAAAAATTCTTTTACCAGAGAGTCATTTGACCTTACCAGCTAAATCATTTCTTATAATTATTTAGCACTTTTTAAAACGGAATCATATTTTCTTAAATTGATACAGGTTTCCGTTTTAGCAGGTAATGGGTTTTTTAAATTTTCAAATGCACGTTAATGCACTTTTCAGTTTATTTAACTGAATAATCACAGCATATATCTGAAAAAATCCAATCTGACGCAGCATTAAAAAATCAATTACTAGAATTTTTTTTTAGAAAATGCTCAAGCAAAATCTTTCTTCAAGAACTGTGTATGAAAAGACATAGCTATACACACGCGGTCTAAAACATATTTTCAGTTTTATGCGATTAATCTATTTCCAGTTTTTAGAAAATGCTCAAGCAAAATCTTTCTTCAAGAACTGTGTATGAAAAGACATAGCTATACACACGCGGTCTAAACATATTTTCAGTTTATGCGATTAATCTATTCCAGTCAGTTAACATTTATAGTTAAGTCAATTATACCTTCTGAAAGAAAAAAAGAATAAAAATGAAAAATCCATTTCAGCAGAATTTCAATATAGTAACCAGATTTTCGTGCTTTTGTTTACTCTTATGAGATTTGCTAGTTGTTTAACGGACTTTGTACGAAATTACATTATTTTCTGAAGTTTATTTTTAGCAGTCAGACGACGACGGTTTGCTTTTTTAGGGAACGAAAGGGTTGTAGAAATATATTCAGGGAGATCAATATTGAAAATTTAGGTTTTCGTCCAATTTCAAATTTATTATTATTAAATAAGATAATAGGTCATAGGCTTTGGATAGGTCAGCCTTAATAAATTTGTCAAATTATAATGAAACAGACAAATACATTATTAATTTTTCAATTAACACTTTAACATTACACAAAATAACACAATAATATTTAAATCAACATTAATGTTGTATTTTATGTGTGTTTTTTAGTATATACATTTTATTCCCTTTATTTTCAATGAGATTTTTAGTTAATTTTCACATATATGCTTCTGCACTAATTCATAATAAAATTAATATGTCTACATGTATGAATTTCTTTATTTTAATTAATATAAATGGTTAACAAATAGTATATATATTTTTTTCAGTATGTAAATAAGTGAATAGAATTTATATTTTTCAATAGATAAATTTCATTTGCTTTATTTTCAATGAGATTTTTCAATTTAATTACTATTTACTCTACATATACTATAAAAATAACAATTAGTGGCAGCTACTGGCACCATTATTTAAAAAAATAAGTTTGTAGCATATTTCTCTTGGACATATTATCAAAATGAGTGTTAAAAAAAACTCTGTTTTGAGAGAGTGATGCGAGATAGAATTGAAAATTCCAAATGTTGAATAGGCCGGCGGCAAGATTTTATGCAGATGGAATAAACAAGCTGCTGTCCATTATGATAAATGTTTTAATTCATACCGCTATTATGTTGAAAAGTTGTTGCATAATGTGCCTTTCAAGTGTAAGCAATAAAAATGTTTCTTTTCATTTTTTATTAAATTCATAGGCGTCCCTTACTTTAAAAACAGTCCTCGTCCGTTCTTTGTGTTACGGTGGTATTTTTTGCGTATGAAATGAATTGTGTAGTATTAAAGGTTAAATTACAGGGACACTCAGACAGGGACTTGAGAACTAATAAATAAAGAAACATCATTTAAGGGGACTTATTTGATGGGGGGGGGGGAGGAATCCCAAGTTATCCTATGGGAAAAATACTTATCCATCTTTATCCTTCAAATTTGAGAATTTCAACAATATTTTCGTTGGGCTCGTAAATAAGAAGGATCTTTATCCATTCGTAAGCGAAAAATATTTTAAAGGTGATCTGAGAATTTTAAAATTTGTGATAACAGTTCGAAAATTCAGCAAAGTAAAAAAAGCATTCTTTATTCGTTTTTAAATTATGTCTGGAAAAATATATAAAAATTTGGAGCTTACAGTGAAATAAAGAACCTTTCTATCTAACGTGCTATAAAAAAACTGTTGAAATTTCCCAATTTTAATGAAAAAGATGAATAAGTAATTTTCCTTTAAGGTAACGTGGAATTCCATTTTTTTTCTTCCCCACCAGACAAGTCCCCTTAAGAACAGAGATGTACTCGTAAAAGAAACTGAGGCTATATGCTCCAAGCAGAGGGTATACCCTAGAGTGTGTATACGATAGCTTTCTTGAAAAACTGAGGGTATACGGTGTTCCTTTAAAAAATCCAGAAAGCATACGGCGTATATCCCCGTATACCTCCACTAAATCTCTGCTTAAGAAAATAATACAGAAAAAAGAATTAAAAAAATAATTACGAATGCATCAAATGTCCATATACTTAATATTACAAAGGAGAATTTCGAAGCGGAGTGACCAGACCCCTTAAGCAAATAAAATTTGTAAAGTTTAAATTCGAGTGCTTTTAATGCCTAAAAACAAACAAAAAAATTGTTGATGTTAAAATAATCTTACACTTATCCAGTAGACTTATAAAAGAAAGTTTAGCGATATAAAATTCTAAAATTTGTAATTTATTTAGTAATTTAATCAAAATATCTTTATCGACAAATCAACAAATATATATATATATTAAAAAAATATAAAAGTTAATCATAAAGCATTAAAAGACTAATAAGGTTTTATCGCAGAATTAAATTAAGAATCTGATTTAAAGCATTGTTCAAACTAATTGAACATCGGAGGGAAATCGTCACTAGTTAAAACATTCTACTTAAGTTACTTGTGGAATACTTTTGCGATTCGCCTTATAATTTCGACAGAAATAGTGTTAAATTAAGTTTTGAAATGTGTAAGGTAATCCATTCAAAGGAATTTTTACTAATATTTAATTTCCTTAAGCAACTCATTATCATAATTTCTTACGAATATTCCGCAAGTTACGGAAATTTAATTTCGTTTAATACAACAAAGTTTTTTTTATATTCGAAATATTGATTTGATTACGGTTATTAAGAAAATTTCTTATTCAAAACTTGTTAATTTAATACACGGACTACACTTTGGAAGTTAAGATGTATTTTATATTTACACTATGATAGTTCTTATACAATGCAGGGTATTCAGGTTGGCCCATCCTTTTATTCAAAAATTCCGAATTCATCCAGAAATTACGATTAATAATTTTATTTAACTGAGACATTTGTGATTACATCAAGTAAAAAAAACAAAATCAGAATTTTATGCATATTTTCAGAATTTCTGAATAAAATGGAGGCGATGCTGGCAACCTATTAACGATTGTATGAACAATATTGAATTGAACAAAAACCCTAAAACGTGTGTTTAAAACATTCCATCGACTAGTGTTTTCAAAAAATGTTTATATAAAAATAAGAAGAATCCGAAAATAAGAAAAAGACATTTCTTTCGAAAAACTAAAACTTTATATTTTCACAGGGTAGTGATTTTTTTAGCACACCAAGAAAATTCTTCAAAATAGCTTTATTTATTTAGTTTTAAATCTGCCTAAATATTTGGTAATTTGGTGATATTTAAAAAGGGTACGGAATAATATTTTTAGAAAAAAGAATGATAGATGGAACGGCGTATTATTTCATAAACGTAATAATACTATCATATTACACATCGAATTAAAACATTGAGTTGCATCATTAATTATTTCCAAGTGACAAACTATTATAACGGTATATTGGTTTGCAGACTATGCTGTTAATACCGAACATTTTGAAAATATATTGCATACATTATAACATACTCAAACATGCTGAAATGCCGGAAAATTATAACTATTTTCTATAAGATATGCTAAAATGTCATTAATGGTATTAAATAATTATAAGTAAAAATACAAAATATATATTTTCAGTAACAGAATTTTTATATTAATAGGTTTCATATTTTAATTTAGTCCAAAATAATGGCAACAATTCTCCTCATATTTACCTCGCACATAATTCCCATGTAAATCTAATATTTATAATTTCCAATGTTTGTATTCATTTTTCAGGCATTAATTTCAATATTACTAATTAAAAGTATCGCAATAAATGCAAATAGATTAAATTTTGATAAAAATGTTGCACAGTTTCGTATATTTAGTTATTTTCGCATTCTTTTTGAAAAGAAGAAAACGAAAACGTTAGATTAACTTAATTTGTGTAACGTGTTTCGTGTGTTTTCAAATCTAAGAATTTCATTTAAAGTAATAATAGTTTAAAAAGAACAGGTAAAATACATTTAATATTCACATTTAACACTTATTTTAGAAATAAATTATTTTTGATGGCTTCAAACTGTACATGAAATATTACCTTAATATCCCATTAAATTTTTATATCGAAAATTTATTTTGACTTTAAAAACATTTTTTATATTTCCAGATGCATTCAGAATACTGATAGAATAATTCTTTTTTCTAGAAAAAAAAATACAGTTTTATTTTCAGTAATGTTGTAAAAAAAGTTTCTACTCCACTCAATGGCAAGTATAATACATTAAAGGTAACAAAAATCACGATTTTCTGAACTCAAGTTTTCTTCTATTTAAACGTTTATAAGGTTTCAGTAATTTTTCTGAAAGTTTTTGTAATTAAAATTAGCTCAAAATTGTTTCTTGGACCTAAAGTGAAATGTTTTAGCTAAGAAATATTTTATGAATTTACAGCTAAAAACTAAACCAAAATTTTATGTATTATTTTTAATTAAAATAAATATTTCTTAGTACCTATTCCATATTTAAAATTAATGTATACATTTTTATAAAAATAGTTTTTAATGTTTACAATTGCAGAAAAAGCCCTTGACATTGAATAAGACTCTCATTTCTCTTGCTTCATTATCTTTTTTAAGGAAAATTAAGGAATTTCAATGTTACGACAACATGAAATTTGCATTTACTTACAAGATTGATGATGCTGAGTATTTTTTTTTAAAATAAACATCTAAGAAAGGTTTGGTTTAATTTATGTATACAAAGAATTGTGCACGCAAAGAATTTATAGATCTTTAAACTTATTCACATGAAATAATGTAATTTTGTAAGAAAGGTCATCATATGCAAAAAGTCACGTTTTGATATGGGCGGTTCGTACGTGTCCTGTAATTTCCCGACCAAGAAATTTTTCTGAAGGTGAAGTTTTGTCTGTTTAATTGAGATTTATATTTCTGTAAAAGAAATACTGATATTTTACCTAGAAATAACGGTACCCGTACGAACCATGATATGATTAAATTTAAAAATGATTTGTTTGTATGGCTGTCTGTTCCGCATTTTTAAAAATTAATAGCATTATCACATATAGTTTTTTACGGGCCTCCTCAAAATGTTTAATATACATCGCCAAATACGCGTCTTAATAATCGATATTGGCAACAATGATATTTAAAATGAACGACGATTAATATTCTGCATTGGATCGGGTACCTCTATTTTACCTGAACCCGATTTGAACCGATGGTCAAGTCGGATGAGGTTCCCGATAAACAATTCTTTTGCGAATGGAATTGGTCTTAAATATTCCGGGAATATAATTTTGTAGCGTTTTTTTTTTCTTTTGCGGATTGGATTTGGTAATCCGTTTTTCCAAAATAATTGTAACATATTCTTTTAAAATGAAAAAAAAAATGTATAAAAAATGTAAGAGGGTATATAAATTTGTTTTTAATACAAAGCATAAAATTGAAATTAAGACTGTAATTACAGATTGTGTTTTTATAATTGCATTGAAATATACATTAATGCATTAAAATATTTGATTCAAATGAATTGCGTTCTGTTTAGGTTTGGGTTAAGCTAAAATAGAATTTTTAGTTTGGGATCGGTTCCATCCTCTTTTTGGAACTCTAATGTGAATAAAAATGCAGTATTGCCAAGGAATCTCCCGAAGGTAAAAAAAAAAAAAAAAAAAAAAAAAAAAAAACATATATATTCCTCGAAGTCTGTTTTATTTTTGGTAAAAATTACTTGTTACTTTTATTTATGTGTGAAGAATAATTATTAAACTAATTGAATTTGAAATATTTACAATGAACTCAATAAATGTACGTACAAGATGCAAAATTTTAAGCCACGAGAACTCTTTAAACCTTGGAAATATATTTTAATAATACGTTAAAATTTTTAAAAATAAGATTTTTTTATTCTATTATTTTTTATTCTATTATTCTGAGCGAAAAATTCTCAAAGGAACAAAAACCCCAGTTTCCTAGGTTTTTGTAAAAGTATTAAGTAGATAGCCCCCTAATTGCAGTGTGTGTATTGATTCTGATAGACTGCGGCCACACGATGCTCTTTCGGTTCACACCTGAGCCAGCCTCTCTGGCCCCCCAAAAGTAAAAAGGGGATGAATTTCTTTTTTTTTTTCCCGATGTTTTATATATTATCGGATGACATCGGGATTTTTGATTTCTCTTTCCCTACGTTACAAGGCGATTATTTTCAAAATGCCTTATATTAGACAAATTATAAGCAAAAACAGAATTCTTAATTTAACATTTTTTAATTTTAAATTAATAAATTCATTTGCTTGAAATAGACGTTATAAAATTCTGTAGAAGTCATTGTTTAATGGAATTTCCGAATTATAGCAAAGTGATTGTTAATGGGGTTAACTTTCACGGTTTTTTTTTTTTTTTTTTTTTTTTTTTTTTTTTTTTTCTTTTATGAAAGATGGTGAACTAAAAAACTTTCCTTGACTCACTTAGTGGTTATACCCATTTACTGAACTACTAATATTAATTATAGTAAAACATATAATTTATTCAACAATTATGAATAATATTAAAAAAAAATACATCCACATTTGCTAAATAGTTTAGAACCTTCATGTAGATTCTAGGGAAATATAACGTTTTCATTTCTTCCTTTTAAAACATGTAATTCAATATAACTATCAGACTAAAAATATTTCACTAAGGTTCTACAGAATGTATTAAAAAATTACTACCTCTCCTAAACAAATATATTGAGCTTAAGCATATAATCGGGTTAAACAATAATTACTGAGAAGGTATCTAAGCATATAATCTAGACCTATATTATAGACAGGTAAAAATTATTAGTAGGGGGTAATCTCCGGAACTCCAAACCGATTTCAAAAGTAATGGTACCAAAATTATCATGTTCGCCCCGAATCAAACATAGGCCTCTACCACCTGGAGTAAGCAAGAACAATTAACGATCTGAAAAAGCCTTTAAAAACTTTTCAAAATACATTGCTATGAAACATTAGGAAATATGAAATCGATTTCAAAATTAACATTTTCAGATTAATTGTGACAGTCCCTTTTTCAACAAAGGCATTTTATGGTAGTGCCACTATGCCTCGAGAGATGGTAGACCCTTCAAAAAGAAACTTGGATTTTGATATGATGAGTAATATAAGATGTAAATTCATATGAAGATTGTTTCTAAAAAATTAAATACTTCAAGTGAATGCTGAAAGGAACGTATGAAAACAGCATAAAAGTTTCAAAATATTTCCTAAATTATCGTTTATTTTGAATTATCTTTAGTTCTATCAGAATAAGTAATTTTGTACGCAGCGTTTTCTGCAGTTCCATATACTGTCCTTCCATTTAATCTTTGAGCTGATCTAAAGTATCAGACCAGATTCTGTGATCGTTGATGTTACTTGGGTGGAATAGCTCTCCAGTTTCCGTCCGAGGAGGAGGGGGGGGGGGCTTAGTTGGAAGAGCATTGGCGGCCTCAGCCAATACATCCCCGGTTCGAATCCTGACCCGGACTTTTTTCACCCACTTGAAAAATTTACAACTGATATCTTTAGTTCGTTTTAGTAATTTAAGTCTCATTTCGGAATAATACAGCAATAATGAAATTTAGTCAAACTGTGACTTAAATGGCAGTTTTTGAATTATTCCTTAAACTTATTAATTTTGTTTCCTTTATTTAGTATTAAAGCATAGTGATCCCATAATAATCTTTATATTTATATATATATATATATATATATATATATATATATATATATATATATATATATATATATATATATACCAGGTGCCCCAAAACCAACTATTTGAAATTTTTTTGCAGGAGGGTTATGTATAATGCCAGGAGTTTTTTTTTACCGTATTTTTTTTATTTTAGTTCGAATTTCAAACAATAGGTGGCGCTGAAGGCGATTGAAGGCAAGGTCGACGCTTCACTCAGCACTGATCACATGGCCTTCAATCGCCGTCAGCGCCACCTATTGTTTGAAATTCGAACTAAAATAAAAAATTACGGTAAAAAAACTCCTGACATTATACATAACTCTCCTGCAAAATTTTTTTAAATAGCTGTCACCGTTTGCAAGTTATTGAATTTTAAAATCCATCAGTCATTTTTGGGACACCCGGTATATAAGAAAAGAAAATGTGTGTGTAAAAAAGAAATTGTAAAACAATTGTTTTTACATAATTATTGGAATTTAAGAAAAAAAAAAGAAAAAAGTCGAAGAAAGCATGTATGGTGGTCTTTAATTTAATAAATAAATAATTAATAAGATAGGATACGATAAAGAAAAGCAATTTCATACTTGATAACTTCCTATAAAACTGTGATTATTTGCCGCAGTTAAATAAATATATTTTCAACAAAAAAAAAAAAAAAAAAAAAAAAAAAAAATCTAAAAATATTTATATGATTTTTATTTGCTTTTATTTATAATGTAAAATTTTTGGTTGTAAGGTAAAAATATGTTTGAATGAACCAAATTAAAACAGTTTTTTTTTTTTTTTTTTTTTTTAACTTGCAAGTATATAATTTTGGCGAAGGAGTATTACAATCCTCATAATTCTAAGAAATTTGTAATAATACTGCTCAATGTACATGGTTTCATTATCTAACAATTTTCATAAAACATGATGAAATCATTGAAATATTTTTTAATAAATATATATTTTATTTTAAAATAAAAACAATGCGAAAAAAAATAAATAAAAACGTTATTGAATTTTATTATTTATATTTGTTGTCTATTAAAGTTTAATAGAACTTATTTAAATAATTTTAAACTGTCAAAAAAAAAATTAGTCAAATTTTGCTACGTGTAATTTTTAATTTTGTAAATCACGTGAAACAAAATAATGCATTTTTTAAATTGTGAATTATTTTTAGAAAAACTAAAGTTTACAAAATAAAGGATAATTTAGACTTTTACAGTTCTTTACTCTTAGCAATTTTTTACCTGCTTTAATTTCAGGTAGCAGAAAGTAGAATATTAGACGTTTTAGAAAGGCAAGAGAAAAAAAAAAGACCCATACCTATAATCTAGTTCATTGCTTAACAGGGAAAATAAGCAGAAAGGGTTTTCGACGAAGAGAAAAAAAATATGTCGACAACAAACGAGCAGTTTCGGGTATTTTCTTGAACGATGATACACGGGTATAAAAACTCAGTCAGAGGAAAAAAAGTGAGTTTTCTGAAGCGATAATGTCGACTTCTCTGCTAAAGGCAAGGACGATAACTAGCTTAACAAGAAAATAAAAAAGATGGAAAAAAGTACCAAAAGTGGTAAATGTGACGTCATTAAGCATTCATAAGTGGCCAATAGGTCTGTGAAGAAGCATGGTCAAATAAATTTGCGAAGGCTGAGAAGTGTTGAAAGATAAGCATTAAGTCTGACGGATGATTAATCCTGCAATGCAGATCTAAAAAGATGGGAAAAAAATTTAAAAAATTGTGTGAAAAAAGGAAAATTTAACGTGGTTTAGGAAATTATTAGCCACACCAAGTTTTTAAATAAACTTTCTGCACTAAAGAAGGGAATTTTCCTAAGAAAGAGTTTTCCATAACAATCGCATGTTCTTTAGCTGATAAAAAATTACAACTTGTACTGTTTAAAGAAAACTTTTAGAGCTAAGACGAAAATTTATGTCAAAACAACAAACTGTTTGTTGTGACTAGTTACCTTAATAGGCCATTTGATTTAATAATGAAATATTCATTAAATGATATACAGTAGAACCCCGCAAAATCGGACCCCGCAAATCCGGATCTCCGGATAATCCGGATCGGTTTGGTCATTTTTTTTCGAATTTGAGAATCAACTGGCCATACGGCTTGCAAAAGGCGTAAAAAACTGGTACAGCAGAAATTTACAAACTTTTTTACAACAAAGAAAACATTTTTACTGTCTGTAAATATTCAGTAAGTTTAACATAAAGGTGATTTTCTGCAAATATGTTTCATTTTATTGTATTTTTCACTAATTCTCCGGATAATCCGGATTTTCGATAATTCGGATTGGGTCTGGTCCCAATTAATCCGAATTATCGGGGTTCTACTATATTACTATATAATATATGCTATATTTTTATTGTATGTAAAATTATACTGTAATATGAAGACTGATTGAAGCCTTGGTATTCTCAGGTTGGTGACGTACAAAACATTATCCGTTCAGAAAATTAAGACTGATATTAATATCAATGTCGTGCTAGTTTGAAAATTAAATTTTCAATAATTGCATTAAAGATGAAGCAAAAGCGTGCATCATGATACTTGAAGTTTTATTTGCTGTTTAACAATAAAAGGTGTTTAAAAAGAGTGTTCCTTGAGAGGTGTACCAAATTAAAGCGAAAAAAAATTGCAGAATAATAATAATAATTTCCGGCATACATGTGCTGCAGCTTACTTAAATGAAGCGAAATCTGGCAGTATAATTTCTGACGACCTTATCGAACATCTGGGGCCGTGTATAAGCATTTTGAAACGGGACGAATGTTGTTTTCCAAGTTGTCCACGATCTAAAGTTTACTGGTGTAGACCAGCGACTTCACATGTCCCTACAGACAATCCATTGTGGCGTGAGATCACATGGCCATGGTGACCAGTTCACAGGCTCAATACCGGAAATTATGCGCTCACCGAATGTCGCCCACAATACGCTCATTGTGTTTTGTGCAGCTTGCTCGCGCTTTTCTAATGTAAGTCCATTCATGTTAAAGTAGCAAAATTTCTTGAGCAGAAATCGTCTGTGAGCTGTCAAATTGACGGTGACTAGAAAACAGAGCCAATTTCAAAAGCACGCCTCTGAAAAAATACCCTTTATTATCACTATTCATAGGCCTAATTATATCAGTAATTATCCATTTAAAAAATCATCCATCTTAATAAGTGCCACACTAGTGTATCATATTGTACATATTTTTTTCAAGAAAGTATTCATAATTTTTGACCCAATATGAATCTACATGATTCCAACGCATCTATTTCAAATATTATTAGGACTGATATTATAGTCGCTATCCATATCACTGGCACAATAAGTTATGGGCGCAAAGAGATGGAAAATAATTTGGAAAGAGAGAGCAACTCAAGGGGATAGCTTACCTCAAAAATGTTCAAAAAATCGATTGTCCTTTTAATAGTCCGTTTTACTATGAATATTTTGACATCGCGTTTTTACCCATGCATTAATTATATTGCGATATATTGTAAATTTCGTTAATACAATCAATGCAATTCTCCCACACAAATGAAAACTTTAAACGTCTTTTTCTCCATGTTCACATTTTCTTCACTTTCATGTATTAAAAATGCTAGGGCTTTTTATGTATTTGACATAGAGATTGAACATTTTTGAAGATGTTCTTTGTTTTACATGAAATAGAATTAGCTTTCAGGTATTTTGTTATTTTTTTATAACAGTATATGAAGATGTGTTAACTTTCTTCATTTTACACTGTATGTACACGTAAAGGTATTATATTAAATGTAATATTAGATATAGCTAAATATCCATACGCAGTCTTAAATAATATACATTTAAAAATCTTTAAAAAGATTGGTCAAAAATAATATTTTAAAAAGTAGGAGGGATATTTAAGAAATCAAACATTTTTAAACTTAATATATATATATATATATATACATATTTTTTTTTTCAAAATCCCCGCTTACTTAATATTGAAATACAGTGAGTTCACCATTTGAACCATATTTTTAAACATAAAAAAATTAAATATTTTTTTTTTTTAAATAAACGCTTTCTTAACATTGAAATACAGTGATTTCACCAATTGAACCATATTTTTTAAAATTAACAAAATAGTTGAAAAGATAACCTGAGAATAAAAAAGGTAAAAAAAGGGTAAACTTTAAAAAAGTTATATAAAATAATCTTAATAAATGTATTTCTATAAATAAAATAAAACTAGTGATATAAAAATTCTGTGTATCCTGTAGCTGTATAAAATAACTCGGGGTAATTAATTAACTTTAAAAAATCATGAGTAACAGACTTAAAACTTAAGACGCCACTCGACTTACTCAGAAAGACCCGGATGATAATATTGAGTCTATGGGAGAGTTATTTTCAAATATCTCAATCAAATGTCAATATTTTTTCATGATTTTTTGCATAGGATAGCTGAGGGCGATTTACAGCCAGGCTAGTTATTACTTTTTCGTCTTTTTTTCATCTTTTAGTAAGCTATTATGTGTTAAACGTGATAACATGCAACTAAGATGGGTAAGTCTGTTTTTGTTTTCATTTGTTATCATGAGCAGATTATTACACCATTTCTTAATATTGTTTTCAATGCGCTTGAGTAGCGAGTTTTTTTCTATCTTTAAAAAAGTAGTAATTATTAATTCTGCAAGCTATTAAAAACATTAAAAAATATTAAATCGTTGAAAATTTGTTTTGCATTGTAAACATTTTAAAGAAATTATATAATTAAAAGTAATCATTAACTTTTGAAAATTTTTTGTTATGTAATTCAGGAGTGATATTATGAAATTATGTCCAGCAGAAACACAAATTTTTTCGTTGTTTTCTAGTGAATAATTTATAAAAATAGACTCAAATACAATGTTTCCCGAACAAAATAAAAAAACACGTATTGAAATGTTAATAAGGAATAATTACGTAAGCGCTTAAAATATTCTTCCATATTTAACAATATAGAAAATATACTTCAAATAAGTTCTAGAAATCAATTAGCTCTTTAAAATATAGATATCTCTAGAAAGATTAAAATTCCTACCATTACCAACTTTTTGTGTGAATAATTCGAAATTGAGTAAGTATTTAAAAGTTAATAAATCTTTCTCAAAACAATTTTTCAATCACTGTCTTAAGTGAAACAATAAGAAACTTAGATTCATAAAAGACACGAGACTAGTGAAGTGCATTTGTTTTAAATGGCAGCCTAATGTTACTGTAGGCAGGTTTCGTAAATGTTTTTATAAAACGGAGAAACAGAATAAAAAAGGCTAGATCAGCAGGAAAATCTTTTTGAAAGGGATAGAAAGTGAGAAAACTGTGTTTTCAAACATGTACTAGGAGTTGTTGATAGAGTAGACAATTTTGAAAGAATAGATATTTTATTAGAATTTTATTTCCGTTTTAGTGGATTTTTTGGACGGTTAAAAGAAAGTGCACGTTGAACGCCATTTTGAAAACTTTAACCGAGTGAGTACAAGCATTATGTGATGAAAGATCGAATATTCATAGAATATTTGAATATACGTTTTTTAGAACTTTAACACCTTTCCACATCAGTCACCTTTTGAAAGTATTTTTGTATATCTTTATAAGTATTGCTTGTCTCTTAAAAATTCACTGAAGTGATAAAAATTTTCTTTCACACATAACACTATCAAAAACATTAGAAAAATATTGTTCATTTGTTTATCGCTCACCGTTTGTTTTTAGTCTTTCTGCTCTTCCTTTTAAACAGCATCCTTTAATAACATCCTTTTAAACAACGAAATCATTATACATATGATAAATCCTTATACCTATTTTTATAATGGTAGAAGTATTATCAATATACATATAATAAATCCTTATACATATTTTTATATTGGTAGAAGTATTAACTCCATTGATTTTAATTGACTCCATGATTCGTAGTATTTTTTTATAGCTCGGAATGTAAAATGCAATTGAATTAAACCCCTTTGTTATTTCTTAAATTTAACATATCTGCTTTTTATTACTTGAACAAAAACTATTAAAAATTTAAAATTTTTGAGTGTTTTAGGATTTCTAGACCTTCTCTTCATTATTTTTATAATTGGTTTTGTTTTTCTTTTAAAAAAAGTGCTTTGTGTACACTAGAGCCTTTAAAAACGAATGTTTAAATGGGAGTTTTTTAAATAAAATTATAAAACGAAATGCAATTTTTCACCTTAATTCAATCACAAAATACATAATATGAACTTTATAAAACTCACCGTTTTACTGCAAAGATAATACTAATATCGATGTTACAATATAAAATATACATTTTATTTAAATTTCTTAGTACTTTCATCTCGCAGTCCCGCAACCATCGTCAAGGTACGTTTTTATTAATTACTTCTTGTCACCATTTAAGTAGAGTGGTGAGTTTTTTAAAGTTCATATTGTGTACTTTTCTAGTTTTTTTTTTTTTTTTTTTTTTTTTTTTTTTACCAGTGAAGCTAAATCAATTATACTGTATAACAGCGTATGTATGCACTCTATGATCGACAGCAGTGATTCTGGAAAAAATTCTCACAAAATGCACAATCTTAAAATCATGCATCATTATGTATTTTGCACTCATTTTTGGTAGTAAATTTGTCACTTATTTCCATTAGAGTTGAGATGGACTTGGCTACAAAACGGACTGTGTTCGGTTTTTACCATAATATTCAGGCTCGGGCTCAAAATGAAAATTTTATTTATGTACAGTTTGAAAAAAGAAAAAGTAACGAAAGCTACTATTTTAGTTTAATTTGAGAAAGTTTCTCGAGGTTTTTTAGGAATACCATTTTTTGAACTTTAACTAGGTAACTAAAACCATTATGTGATGAAAGATCGAATACTCATGAAACATTTAAATGTGCATTCTTTAGAAGTTTATCGTATTTTGAAATTAGTCACGTTTTGAGCGTATTTTATATGTATCTATATATGCATTGTTCGTCTTTTTGATTTTAGCGAACAAATATAAATCGCCTCATTCTATCGCCGGTAAATTTCTGAATTTACACGTTACTTGACTACTTCTTAAGAATTGCTACATAAAGCTGACAAGCAAATCATGTAAAAAAAAAAAAAAAAAAAAAAAAAAAAAAAAAAAAAAAAAATTATCGTGCGCGTATGCACAGATAAAACATATTTCATACAAGTACTCATAATTCATTTCCAAATGCATTATATTATTTCTACTGCATTTGTCAAACCTTTTAAAGCTGCTGTTAAATTTGGCGAAAACATTACCATGATATAAACAAAAAACATGCAAGATTATTTTTACTTAAAAAAAATCGATATATCTCCTTGAATATATGTGCTATTCTCCAGAAATTAATACATTTATTATACAACAGGCATATACTCTTAAGCTATTGCGATAGATTATTTCGTGTATTTTATTTTACAGGGAGATCCCAAACACCATTATTCTTCTTCGATATTTTGTTGGGCTCCTAATCATCCTTCTGATCAAACCGTCATTGATATATATGTTGTTAAACATATTGTCGATAATCCTAAGTTCTAGGAAAATCCGACAAGTATATCTTTAAATATTCGACACAATGTCTAAAATTGAAAGTGTATGCATTTGCCTACTTTCCATTTGTGGATTCTTACATGAAAAAATGTGTAAAAAAATTGTTACATAAATGTATGTAAATTATAAAATAAAATGAGAACGTAACAAAGAGAAGTTGATGAAATTCTTTTGGCATATTTTTAAAATAGTTATTTTTGCTTATTTGGCCTAAAATTGTTAATTAAATTTTCGACTGGTTTACAATTTCTAATCTTTTATTTTGTTGTTATTGTTTTTCTTGCATTTTTTTTTTTTTTTTTTTTTTTTTTGAGAAAAATCTTTTAGGTATACTAGATAATAATAAAAAATATTATTACTTTTTATAAACTAGTAGAGCCAATTTGTATACATACTACATAACTGTTTAGGTATGTTTCCTGCAAACTTAAAACCACGCATCGTACATTTTAAACGCATTTCTGAAATTAAACTTGTTACCCAATGCTAGAGATGACGCAGGTTCGGCCTCAAAACAGACTAGGAATTGATATTTACACCAGTCTTCAGGTTCAGGCTCAAAGTGAAAATTTAAACACAAATTAAAAATAAAAATAAAACAAGAAACGAAAAGTACTATTTGGGAAATAAGAAGGTAGCCAAGTTTCATAATATGTTTTACAATTCTCTAAAAGTCACTTTGAAGAACTGAAATTGCATTGCTGTTGATGGGATATAAATAAATAAATCTGATTACGAAGCCTTAACACGTTAATGTTAACAATGAGAAACTTTCGCTAAGCCTATTCTGTCTGTTTGGAAGGCATTTTTCACAGTTACTCAGAAACAGTAATGTCATCGCCAGGAAGTGGCACAATGATATTTTAAAAGAATAAGAATTGCGACATTTGAAGATTTTTGACAGTGCTTGGGTATAAATGATAGACTTGCTATTTTAAACAAATGTTGAAGGGCATGAAAATCTTGAAATGTGTCTGTAGAGAATATATTGGTTAAACAGTTCTATTTATACATAAAATAAATTTTAAAAATAACAATATTTATTTTAAAAAGTGATTAAACATTTTATGCTGTGTAATTTTGGTATTGGGCTCAGTCTCTGACGATATAAAAATTTTCAGGCTCGGGCTCTGGAAAGAAAAGTCCATGATCATCTGTAGTGTAATCGCCATCCAGCATAAAACAAACTAATTAGATGAACATTGACAACTGCTATTTATAATGATATGAGAAATATATTCCTAAAAGGTAATGGATTGCATTAGTCGTGAAAGAGTTATTTTTGCTTTCCTCTGTTCTTCCTCATTGAACCAGAAACTATCTCAAAAGAGGATTTGACAGAACGTTTATCCCAACAATCAGCATGATTGAATTAAATTTCCTAATGAGGAAATTTTATTTTAGGATCTAGTTTGCTTTATATAGATATATATACAGGATGCAAAAAAATAGGTATTAATCTCCCTCATTTCAGATTCTGTGTAGAAATATTTTTATGGGAGAAATGAATGCACGAAAAATTAAATGTATGTGCATATATAATAACATAAATAAATTAAGGTATTTTTTAGACAATCCGACAACCATATAATATTACTTAGTCAAATAAAGTGACCGAACATTTTGATCTAGTTACAAATATAATCCTAAGAACGGTTAATACAAATTTGATTTAACAAAAAAAAGAATGATTCATTCTGTTTAATACTAATATGTCTAAAGCTTCCACTGTTAGTAATATAAAATAGTGATCTGCTGAAACATTCAATTAAACATATGAATATAAGATCCAATATATTACAAAATTATTTAGAAGGTCTGACAAATTTAAGATTATGAGAGGATAACTCTTTTTTAGGTACCCTATGAGAGTAATCAGAATTTTCATTAGTAGGTGTCAAATGGCTAAATGAGCCAAAAGCACTCAATATTTGACAGACTTTTTTTGCTTTATGTAAGTCTAATAACAGTTAATGTAAGACACCGCTGGATAGAATAATTAAATTACATTAAAAATTTGTAAGTTCCACTTGGCTGCATTATGTGTAACTTCACAAATTAAACTTATAGCATGTACACTTATGTGCATGCAATACATAGCTATGCACGTGTAATGTGTAAAACAATGTGTAAGCACCAACCAATCAGGAATATTAAAGGATCGAAGATTTTTTTTTAAACGCACCATGTTTTTAACTTAATAGCCATGTGTATGGATGCGCGTGTACAATAACATGAAAATACATATGTGTGAGTATTTTTACAAAATCGCAATCATGAAATGTAACATTAATACCAAATAGCCGAAAATAGTTGGTTAAAAGTTATTAAATTTTTTTCGGGAGGGGGGGGGGTAATAAAAAAAAGCATTTTCATATGAAGAAAGAAACAAATGCATTCATACATGTATATATTTTAATGCGTATGTGTATATACCGAAAATTTCACAAATGTACTAATGCAAACGTTGTATAAATACTAAGCTGAAGAAGAAAGCCGTTTAGAAAATAAGTTTGTTGGTAATAGTGAGAAAACGAAAAGCAGAATAATTTTTCTAAAGCTAAGGGAAAACAAATAATAATGAAACGTACACAAAACAATGTAACTCTGTCTTAACGGATGAGTATGCATAAAGAGCGAAGTAGTTTTATGCAAAATAAAAGACCGTATTTCTCCGTTAAAAGAAAATTCGGATGGCATTTATTGTATGGCGCAATATAGTATCGTCTGGAAAATTTCAATAGCGTCTGCGACGGAGAAGAGTTGTAACACAGCATTGCCGACTGAGGATAAAACCCTATTCAAAAAGCTTTAGTTTGAAGGATTAGAAGGCGTCTTTGAAAACGAACAGAAGAAGATTTTAGAAGCTTTGCCTGGACCGCGCTAAATAGAACGGGCTGGGGGGAAAAAATCAGGATATCTTAGCTGTTGTTGGGTAAGGAGGACGAAGGGTTTACTATTTCGCTTAGGGGATTAGCGTAAGCTAACTTTGAGATAATTGCAAACCCTTTTGAATTAATTGCAGACTCCAATTTCTGGCGGGGCTGCCCGGCCAATAATGCCACGAGATTTTCTTTTGCTCTTTACAGCAACAAAATAAGCGCTCAAAAAATTAATTACGAACACCTGGAGACGACAATATCATATTGTTTATAAATATTCGATAGAATCTTGGAAAAAATGCGACACCAGTAATAATTAAATAAAAAAAAGGAAATCGCTGAAACCTTTACGCTTTAATCAAAAACCAGGGCTTGAGAATCTTATTAAAATCTTAACCTATGGTATTTAGCTAATCGTTCTATTGTAACACGTGGAGTATTGCAAGAATCAAAAATGCAACAATAAATCCTTCGTGAAAAAGGAATAAGGAATTCTTTGAAATCTGTTTTTCTCTTCTGTATTGTTCTTAGCAAAATAGTTTCATTAACAGAATGTTCAGTTTTTCAGCCATCCAAATCGGAATTTTCAACTTTAAGTAGATAGAGCATACAATTTTAAATTGGGCTTGAGCCTTTTGTTTTCACATGAAGTAAAACACAAGCTGCTTAAAGTAAAAATAAACGGTGCCTACTCATTAGTAGAAACAATAATATGATAGAAAAAAAGAGCACAGCATTCGAAGAAAGTAACAGAACAGAAAAATGGGATATTCATTTCATTTGTTTCCTTTAGCGGAACTAGCAAATGCTAAAAATATTTGCAGAACTTCATTTGTCATTTGTTCCTGGGTTAAACATACTACATTTGAAAACAAACAGAAAAAATATGGAATTTATGTTTGGAAAAATTAGATGATTTTATCATTTTTTATGTTAACTTGAGATTAAAATACTGTTTGGAATTCGTTTTATTTACTTCGTATTTTAAATAAAGGAAAAATGGGAGTCCAAACAATTATTTCCTTTTCACAAAGCTATTGCATTTCTATTCCTATCGTGTTATTGCATTGAAAAACTGAGCATTGAAACTTTTATGGTCGATAAAATAATCATGAAAATTAAGCGAAAACCATCAGAGTGTGGTAACTATATATTACAAATATTTCATCTAAAAAAAGTTTTGTAAATTAATAGCAAAAAAAATGTCATGTACATAAGTAATAACAATATGTAGATGGCTCGTCTCTGTAAATTTTAGCTGGAAAAATTAAGCAGCTTAAGATTTGGCTCTACCAGATATTTACTATTGTTTATTTTTAAATACTTCATTAATTCTTATTGAGTCAAAGATTAAAAATAATATAAAAAATACAAGATCTATGTCCCAGAATCAAAATGAGAAATTGTTCTATCTAGTAAATAATAAAAATAAATAAATAAATATAGAAAGGTATCTCTATTTCCGGCTCAGAAATTACGTAAACAAAATCTCTTAAAAACAATTATCTAATTGAATAAACATATACACCATGCTGGTAAACATATTCAAAAATGAAAAAAAAAAAATCTGAACACAGAAAGATTTAGAGAATACAATACCATGGACAGTTTTTTGAATTGCGTTTCTGAAACTCAGCTAAACATGAAACAAATTCTACAAACTTGGAAAAAGTTATCCTTTCCACCATTTCTGCTCAAAATAAATGTAATCAAAGAGGCATTAAGTGCAAATTAACTGTGGATGATGTACAATGTACTATTAATGGTACAAATAAATTTCGCTTCAGGACTCGTCTACATATTAAAAATTCTTGAACTAGGATTTTCCAACTGATAATCCTCCATCTTTTACATTATATTTTAATTCTTTGGATCAAGGCAGCGTGGATATAGTTTATATATTTAAAGAAAATCTTAGTACAGTTGTAAAAGAAAATGTGTCATTCATAGATTTCAGAAAATAAAACTAACGTGTTATCAGAAAAAATACAGAAAGCACTAAAATACTTGCTAATAAAATTATTCATAAAGTTTACATTATAAACCTTTCGTATGTGTAAGAAAAGCCTACAATTTGTTTCTGGTAAGTTTCTGTGATTTTTGTTTTTATTAATCCTTTGATAATAGAAGATGAGCTCCTATTAGACCATCAGAATATAACATTTTTTATATCAAGAACAATGATGGATTATATGAACTGTAAATTTACATAAGCTTTTGACGATTGTGGATTGTTTTATGAAAAATTTATGTAGTTCATAATCCATATTTTAAAACATGAAGTTTCTAATGATTTTCATAAAAAATTATTTTGGTATAAAAGAATGCCGAAATTATGTATAGATCATTTCACTCCATCTCACTAGAAATCTAAAATTTAAGACTATGATTTTTTGGGAATTATGCAGCGAGGATTTTCCATTATCATTCTAAAACAATTAGCTATTCTAACTTCATCAGCATTTAAAATAAAGTGTATAAACTGTACATTTTCCATGTTACCTTGATCCAAGGGAGTCAAAAATATGTGTTACTAATTTAAAATTCAAAACTGGTTCGAATGTTATTGGTACAAACAGTCAGACAAGCAAAGCATAATTTCTGAATAACATTAATTAGCAGCTCTTAATCACAGGTTATTCCTACATTCACATTTTTATACGGTTATTTTTACTTGTTTAGCAAATCTAGTATGTTTGTATAGCAGCATAACTGTTTTTTCTTGGAATGTCCAAAGTTGGTTGTTGGGCCTTGGATGAACTTCGCTCATGAGCAATGTAAAACTAGTCAGATATGGCGAATCACAAAACTTCCTTTTATTGTATGCATGTTAATACTCGCTGAAAATGCAGCATAGCAGTACCACCGGTTTCCGTGGTTTACACCAACATCTAGTCAGCAACAACTTATGTCAATTTATAACTGAATATGAAGTTTGAAGAAAATCCGTGCATTTATTTCTAAGATAAAACTATTGAAAAAAAAAAAATCCGTGGAACAGCACCACATATTGGGTGATGCACACCAAAAACTAATTAGGTTCATTTTTGGGGGGTACTAGCCGAATTTGAAGTTTGATAAAAATGCATGCATTAGCTCTTGAGGTACAGCTATTGTGAAACTGTGAAAAATTCAGCATTGCAGTAACATATGTAGGAGGATTTGCGTTAAAACTAAATAATACTAATCTATATCAGGGATTAAATGAATCTGAAGTTTAAAAAGTGTGTGCATTAGTTCTTGAGATAAAACTGTTGTGATAATCACGAATAACGCAGTATGGCAGCGCCAACTGCTAAGCGTTTTGCACAAAAAATTTGTCAGGACCACGTTACATAAAGGACAAACTAAATCTTAACTTTACTAACAAACAACTAAACTAATCTAATAAAACTAAACTAATCATAACTTTTATGAAAATCCGTTCATAGTTCGTGAGATAGAGATAATGTAAAAATTCTGAATAATTCAGCATAGCAGTGCACCTGTTGCGAACAAAAACTAATCAGATTCATTTTATATCAAGTTATAAGGAAAAATAAAATTTTGTGAAATTCCGTGCATTAGTTCTTGACTCCCGAATATTTTGTCACATACAGATTCACAGAGTGACAGACAAACTCACAGGCAAACATTTTTTAAAAACTATCAAATATTGTTCAGGACCTTCTAAAATGTATAAATCCATCGAAAACCGGAAGTCAAAATTTTTCATAGGTTCAATGTTTCGAAATTAAAATAAAAACAAGGCATTTTGTCTAAGAGGGAATAAAAATCACTAAAAAGTGGGCTTCGTCAGAGCCCAAAACATTTTATGCTGTGGAACATACGTTATATTGAACGATTTTTGAGATTTATAAAAAAGTATACCAAAACTAAATAACACTATTTATGTCAGGGATTAATTGAATCTGAATAAAAAAAATATGTGCATTAGTGCTTGAGATAGAGCTATTGCGATAACCACGAATATTGCAACATGGTAGTGCCGCCTGTTGAGCGATTTGCATCAAACGCTTATTTACATTTCTAGAACATACGTTTGCATTTTTTATTTAAGATAATTCCACTCTTTTGGACATCAAACTGTGAATGAAATCTATTCCCTTCTATTATCTGAGTTTAATCAATGACTGTGCTTATTTTAAACATATTTGGAGTTAAAATCACCATAAGTTGTAATATTTTTTATATGTAAGATTCAACCTAATCTCGTTCAATTTCATTAGTGTTAATTTAGCTAATAATGATTTTATTTGGCATATAAATTTTTTTTAACATATGATTTATGATCAGATGGCAACTCTGGAAATTTATTGATGACCACAAAAAAGTTCAATTGAATTCAGGTTACTGTAAAGAATGTAATTAAAATTCGCAATATAAAATTAAATCAGTGTCAGCTTCTTTTTATTTATGAAGAACATTCGACTGATTGTTTGAATTTGTTCTTTCTCCATGTTCATCAGCAATAATATCAGTAGCTCAAAAGTACAAAATACAGCCTGTTAAAATTTCTTCACGCAGACAAAAGTAAAATAAACTTAATTATAAATAAAACAAAATTGCATTATCAGTTTATATTATAAAAGGCAATATGAATATATTTATTTATTCTCTTTACTTTATATACATACACACACACATATATATAAATGAATACGGAGTGAGCATGCGAAAAATATCTTCTTAAGTATATTCAAAATATTATTAGTTATGATAAAAAGTTTTAAGCGGTAACACAAATTTGATACGCGATTTACTTGTTGCTTCAAACGTTATTAATAACACTCTGCATGTCAAATGATCGGAAAACAGAATAAAAATATTGCCGCAACTAAACAGAGCTGTTCAATCTTGTTATTGCTACAACTAATAAAATACTCAAATTTGTCATTTACCACAATTCCAAGCAAGTAAAGACTTAATATGCAACGAACTAGTAAAATTAAAATTGAATTCTACGATTATTAAGAGTGCAGTTAAACCAGTTTGCAATGAAACAACCATTGTAGCGTACACGAGATTCGGCACTTCGAAAAACAATTTAATTAAAATATTTTCCAACGCACAAAGCGAAAACTTAAGAATTGAATTTTATTAAATTTCTGTAATGTGATCTAGACGCTTCTTTATTTACGAACGTGTATTTGGGAAAGTTTTAATTCCGAAAATATGAGAATTTAACGCTGTTTAAAATGACAATATTTCGGAGAAGTCTTTTAGTCGAAGCTATTCATATTTGCCTCTCTCGCAAAATCGGAAGAGGGAAGAATTAAATGATCGTTCATAAACTTAATGGGTAACGAGGAATATTAAAAAGGATGAACATGCTGTTGGTTTGGGGCAAAGCTTTAAATAACAGAGAAGGGAAGGGAAAACTCGGTCTTCAAATGATCAATTCACGTGATTTATTCTTTATTCCGTGTTTGGACAAATGGATTTAATGACTGGACATGATTTGAAAATTCGACTTATTAAAGGGATCAAGTTCATGGACAATGAGGGAAAAAAAACCTTAATTTAGATGTGTGAATTTTTTTTTCTACGCATGTATTCGCAAAAAAGTAAATATTTGCAGTAATTTAAGAAGCACTTATGAATCTATTATTTTCATATTCATATTTATGTAAAAAAAAGGGAAAAAGAAAAAAGAAAAAAAAAGAATGTCGTTATATATTTATGTGAAGTATAGTATAAAAAAAATCAGGATCGTAACTGGATGAAAATAGTTGGGGGGAAATATAATTGCATCGCACACGCATCCTGCAGTTAGTCAAAAATAATCCTCTACAATAAATAATGTATAACACAGTCTTACGCGGTCTATCTCTTTAATAAAATATTTAAAAACGTTTTAGTTTAAAGCAAGAATGTCACATTTGGGCACATTATTTTGAATCTAAGATTAAACTTATCATGCGTATCGAATTTTAAGTCACATAAATAAATTCTGAATTTAAAATTATTTAAAATTTCAGATTTCAATTAAAAAATCTCATACTTTCATTTACATGTCTTGAAATTAATGTTCATACATAGAGATATGCTTTTACATTATTTTCATCTGCCATACTGTTAAGTAGGATTAGTTTTGTTTTTGCGTTCAAAGGGAATTTTTTCTTCAAAAAATAGCATAAATTAATAAAGCATATTAGTTTAAAGCATATATATTTAAAACAAAAATTAATATTCAAAACACGTACATATTTCTAAAATAATCAGAACTGCTTTACAATTTATTTATCTCTTGTAAAAAAATTCAGTGGAAATAATTTTGGTTATCAGAATTCAAATGTTTGAAGTTTGTGTACTTATTAATGTGGGTAGAATCCTCCATGAAAATGGTATCAATAGCCAATTACAGAAGATGTTGTGTTCACCTTAATGAGACTTATACTTTATTCCTTATCTTTCTTAATAAATAAAAATATACACTTTTTTACAATTACAGAAATTTTTAATCTCTCTCTCTCTCTATATATATACACAAACATATATACAAATATACAAAACAAAATAATTAATAGGATGACAGAGTGGATAAGATGTGAGGTTATGGAGGAGGACAGTTTTGTCTGAAAAATGCATGCTCAAATGTTATTTTATTATGATAAAAAAAAACAAACTGGGAAGGAATATTCTAATAATATGTTAGTTAATTGTTTATAATATGTTTGTTGACTCAACTCTCCTTGACAACATCTAATATATATAATTTGCATATATCTAGCCATCAATTTATATCTAGATAAATATATTTATATCTTTTTAAAAATAGCATAAGTTATTCATATGATCTCTGTTGCAGTATATGATATGCATTCTATAAGCCAGTCATAATTTGTTGTAACCACCCCCCTCCTCTGAAATTAAACAAATAATAGTAAATAGTGTAGTTTATATATTAATTTATTAATTAATATATTTATATTAATTTAGTTCTATATATAAGTATATATATACATATTAATTAATCATTGTTATTATATATTATGTATAGATTATTATGTATAGATTATTATTATTTATTATATTATTATATGCTATATATTATTATAAATTACTGTAACTGTATTATAACATGAGCAGTTTCAAGAATTCGACCAGGTTTGCAGCTTTGTAAATTATGATATTTTTCTCGTTTCGATTTCTATTTTAAAAGTAAGTTTTTTACTCACAGGTTTCATTCTTTAATTCAATTAATATATAGTTTATGCATGTGCGAATTTCTTAACTTTTTTTAATTTATGTTTTCTAGTTACGATTAATCAGCCAATGGAAGAAATCTTTTATTAGAACATTTTCCTGATTTATATCTCAAACATTAATCATAAATTTTTGTGATTCACGTAATATTTCTCTTGATAACGAGTTACGTATCTCAAATTCCATTTTTATTCATCACTGTTGCACTTTTGCTTATTTCATTTCCTTAACTCGTTGAGTTTGTGTATATTCTATTATGTGATCCTACATCACGGAAACAGAATTTGTCGTGCTGTACAGGATTTAAGAATTGTTATTTTGCCACAGGCATGATAAAAAATAGAGAATTTTATTCGCCATGGAATTTGATTTGTAGTATTATATAATGGCTATATATATATTAGCGATAGAATTATAATTCATCATGGGACAAGGGATAGAAAAAAAAATGAAATTCATATCTGTTATGATAAATTAGTATTGTTGAATATAATAAATCGAAATAAGAAAGTAATTAATCATATCGAAAACTATCTATTGAGAAAAGGGAAACTGCAGTGTCAAATTGTAAGTATTTTAAAAGTAGGTATCAGATATATCTACAAACAGTAAAAATAATTAGGTATATATTTGTAAAGTTGAACACGGTTAAGACACTCATGATTAATACTCCATCCCACTTAATACGCGATTTTTTCCTAAAAAGTGGCCATAATGCAATGTAATATATATAATGTAAATATATGAGATTTAATGAATGAACGACCACTACACGGTACTGCTTAAGACGCGAATTCATAGACGAAGTTGCGATTCCTGAGAAGTGAATTTCTTCTATCTTCTCCAGTACTTCCTATTTTGTGGAATTTCTTTTATTCAGATAAAAATAGAGTTTCAAATAGTAGCATTCGCCGTATTTCATTACAAATCAATTATGACGAATATTACTAATTGGAAATAATATTAGATATTTGGACAGAAAATACCCCACTAAATTAGAAACATGGCAATACTCCTTTGATCCTGGGTCTAAACATTCTTTGTCTATCACTTTGTAAGGAGTTTTTATGGATGTAGAGAGAGATGGCAGATTTTTTCCCCTTTTTTGTTACTTCTTTTTTGCGTGGTGTATAATATCGATTATGTTTTCTTTTTCATAGAGTATAGGAAACAGAGCCGCTCTAATACAGTGTGCTTCTGTTTATCTGTGTCATTCAACAAAAATCTGACACTGACGATCATGGTAAGTAAAAGAGCAATTTTAAATTGAATAAATATTTTACAAAAAAAAAATTAAGTACACTACTCATATTCCAGGAGGCGGCAGCACAGATAATCGCCTCATCGAGTTCACGGCTTAAATTCCAGATTAATAAACACTCGATTCGCGTATTAAAATGCAGCCGTTCTGCCAATTCATATCTTGGTGAAGGATACCTGAAAACTCAATTTTTGCTAATACATAAAACTACCCAAAATATGTGGTTCACCAGTTCCTCGTGAAATGATATAAACATGAATACCTACTTTTTATTAAACAGAGCATTTAAAAATAGAGAATTAATTTTATTTTCTAAGGTTGACTGTTATAAGTTCATTTATCATGTTGTTTAATAATTAATTTATTTGAAATTTTTTTATTATGTACATATGTACACATATAAAATTCCCCAATATATATATATATATATATATGTTTAAGTTTATCACTTAGTTTCGTAGCAATAAATGCTAATACCAAGTCTATAAAATGAAATAGTGATTACATTATACTAATTCATAAGTAACCCGTAAATTATATGTTATATCGAAAATGAAAGACACATGACAAATTTCTATATATTTTTCTAATGTATTTTTATTTCTTACTAAACAGCGAGTGCAAAAAATAAATAAATAAATAAATAAATAAATAAATAAATAAGATAAACCGAATATTAGAATCAAAACTGCTAAAAATCACGATCATTAATAACATTTTACAAAGCCTGATGATTGAATTATTTACATTTCATTATTTGATAACTATATATTTAATAAAGGAAGAAAAAATAAAGTATGATTTATAAAGATTTCTTTTATATTACCATCTGAAAAATAAATTCGGGACTCTCTGAAATTTCGCATTAATAAAATAATAATTTCACTATTTGTCACGAAAGTGATCAGTAGCATGTGCAAACATTTAAAAAATAAGGAAAAAAGAAAAAAAAAAAAAAAAACGCCAAAGAAAGATAAAACGATTCTTGCCTTAAACAAACTGTTGCGACATAATTTCTCTATGTGAAGTAATTCAAAAGGATTAATGAAAAAAGAATTAATGAAAATGAAAAAAACATGAACAAATATATCGGAAATTGCACGTCAAACGTAGCAACTGAGGTGCGTTCGCACTGTGACGAAGTTTTAAAAATATACAGTACTGCAGACACAGTACAGAATCTGAAATCTTTTGTGTGTCCCTGTAAATACTAGATGCTTTCTATTATACAAGAATTAACTTGTAGTAAACCTCAGCAACGTATATAAAGTTCATAAAATGTGAAATAATTTAATATAATTAAAACACACCCCAATCCTTCCTGTAATAGAATATTGTTCTGTGGCCTTGTAAATTAATAAAAAATATTCTTTTCACCACAGATTGTACAGAATGTATATTTTAGTATGTACTTCATAGATGCATATGAATTTTATTATTTTCGAAAGAGTGTAACATCATTAAAATGCGCTTGAAACTATATTTTCTTACTGACCGTAATGCAACGGAATACTTTTGATTATCACTGTCCGGAACTACACATCCGTCACAGAACTACACATCCGATTTTCATGAATTTTAAAATGATTCGACAAAATTATTTATTTTGAATTTCAAAAGATTTAGTTGGACAGTTTTAGCGTTGTTATATGCGGACAGACGGACTGAACGAAGATTATAGGTACTACATATTTACATAATTACGAACGCACCTAAATACACAGACATCAGAAACTCTTTATATAATAAGAAATATTTTTATATTAAGAAATTAAAAGTTTAATGTTCGCCTGCTGCTTAACAATTTACTATTAAAACTGCAAAACAATTTCCTGATATGTCAGACACGTTAACAAAAATTGAGTGTAGCTTTAATTAAACAACAGACGATTCTGGAAATGATTCTCTTATCTGCAAAAGCCTTTTTCAGAATGACTAATCAAAAATTTTCGAAATAGCAACTTTGAGACATTTAATTACATGTTTTAAAAATAAAATGTTCCCTTTTCTAATCGCAAATATTGGAAAAAGATGTTTATGTTAATTGTGTTACAGGTTTCTAAAATATATATTTTTCTCGGATAAGAGAAAAACTTGCAAAATCTTGTTTAACTGCGGATTGCACTAAATTTACGTTAACAATTTATTTATCTGTATCAAGAAATGTTTCTGGAATTTTTATAACGTACAATGTTTTATAAATGCGCAAAATATTACTGTAGGGCAGAATTTTTTTAAGGATTTTCTTTTCCTTTCCTTAGTTGTTCCCCTTCAAAAGAGTTAAAAAGTTTCGATGTATATTTAATCTCTAAATGAATCAGCTTTATACAGATTTTGAAACACATTCTTCCGTGGGCTATTTTAACCCTTTACCGGGCAAAAATTCTTTGGCTAAAATGTTGAAAATTTTCGCTGCCAGTATAATCAGTAAACAAAATTATTTCAAAATGAAAAGTGTCATTGCTGTCAGGTTAATATAAACACAAATCATTCCACTAAAAATTCCGGTGCGAATCAATCAGCTTTTTCATAAGAATTAAGTGGAATATTCCCATTGCCCGATAAAGGGTTAATAAACTAATAATTTGCAAATTATCATGAAAAAGGAATGTTCCTTCACTAATTTGTTGCACAAGGAAAGAAACTGAAAGTTTACAACTATGCCATAAAAAACTGTATTTTTTACACAATTAAACTATATTCTGTTCTTAAAGGAGGAAGAATTTGACCCGCCGTAGATTTTTTAAAACTGTTTATTGAAAATGCATATTATAATAGATCAATGTTGCCAGATGGGCTACTTTTTTCTAAATTCAGATTCCTGATTTGCACCACTTTTTTGACATTGTAAAATACGCTTTATTTAATAACATATTAATTAAGATGAAAAGAAAGGTAATTTTACCATTTCAAACAAGTGGTGCCAATCAAGAAACCTGAATTAATAAAAAAGTAGCCCACTGACAATACTGTAAAAGATGCTAAAATAGAAGTTGAATTTATATAGTAAGGATTTAATACTTTTGACAGAGCACAGAATAAAGAATTTTTGTAGCACAATTAAAAACAGGTTATGATTCAGTAAATATCAATTTAAAGCACAAAACAACAAAAAAGACATTTTATATTTTTATAGAGAGAAAATATGATGCAAACCTGTGTAGGAAATACGTATATTCATCTAAATACCAATTTACTCCAGTTAAAATATTTTTCCTTATATATCTAGGGAAAAAATTCCATACTCAGTTACATTTTATAATATTTATTTATTTTACGTTGCCAAATATAACATTTCGGCGAAAAAATATTTTTTTAAAAACAAGAACATTTAATGTCAATTTTTGCATTTTCAGGCAAATAAACCAATATAAATTAATTTTTAAGCATTTTTAAGACCATTAAACAGAAATAGAAACACTTATCGATTCAGAATCAGTTGACAACGTTCTTAGGAGCTTCAGCTACGGATTAAGTGACTAAACTTTGCAATCTTAAAAATACACACTTGCATTAATAACTCCAGTTTTTAAATCCGGTTTTAAATTTTTTGACCATTCCAATTTTAAATTCGTAAATAACTTCGGTTTTTAAATTCGTGAATAACTCCGATTTTCATCTTAAAGGTCAATACATTACAGATTTCTTTATACGGTCGCTAAAAGGTGGATTCAAATTGAAGTCGTTAAAATGACGATCACGAGATGTTCCTTTAGTTTTATTTTAAAACAAATGCAAAAGGTATTAATTTAGTAGTCGAAACAAAGATTACGTGAATTTCATTTAGGGTTACATGAAAACAAAACTGCTGATATAATAACCTTCAATATAATGAAATAAAATTTGCAAAGGCTTGGTGCAAAAAATAAATCGCTAAATGCACCCGATTATGGAATTTTACCTGCATCTAGTATTATCTTGAAATTTGAAATCACGCAATAATTATCAACTAACATATTATCATAATGTACTTAATGCACATAACGACGAAGTTGAAAGGATCTATTTCATGCAATCTTAATGTTCGAGAGCCGGTGACATCAAAAGTCCCGTCGCGTCGTCGCGGAAATGATTTTTTTTTTTTTTTTTTTTTTTTTTTTTTTTATGTAAATCGACAGTAAAATGTCATATGAACAAAATGAGTTATGTATGATTAGGTTAAATAAGTTAAATAAAATAAAATTAATAAATTATTATTAAAAAACTGCAGTGATTTACAACTTTAGTGGAACTCTGACACAAACCACGTCCAGAAGTAAATTAAAGTAGTCACCGGTAAAAATTGAAAGCAAAATAAATGTGAAATTGTATCTCCCGCCATTTCGTGAAATAGGGTATATTAAACTTTTCCGACAGAATAAAGTTTTTCGGAAAGAGAAAAGAATTTTCAATGAAGCGTGATGAAGTGCGAGAGCGATTATTGTAAAGCATTATAAATTTTTAATAATGATTAATTTAAATATCTTTCTTGATTGTGAAACTTAGTCATACCTAGCTGATTCTCTTTACGCTACTTTTTATTATCGATTTACATAAAAAATAATTCGATGGGGTTTTCAAAGTCACCGGTTCTCGGAATTTTATAAAAGTATCAGGGTATTAAATGTAAGATTGTGTTACTTTTATAGATTTGGAACTATGACAACTATCCAAATTGCCCGATGGTTAGTCAATACTTTTTATTTCCATTCTAAGGAGAAAAAAAAGTTAGCAATAAATTATGCATGTTGTATCATAACCGTTTTTGCATTATATATATATACATTTTAAATGACACTCATACTGATATTATTGAGTGTACAACTAACGCAACTTCACTTATGCTCACTAATGTTAATCTCTTGAAAGAAAATTTAAAAAATACATCTCGTTTGCATTTCAGTACTTTTAAATGATATTTTTTGCATAAAATAGCTGATGTCTATCTCTATAAAGGTCGTTTTTTTTTTACTTTTTTCGATATTGTTTATAGTTTTTTTTCTTTTTGATTGGGATATTTTTTTTTCAGAACCAGATTTGATAATGAAAGTATCCTCGTTAAATAATAATAATAATAATAATAATAATAATAATAATAATAATAATAACTGCAAAGGAAATCGAAACTTTAAGAAAGGTCCGTTTTAGAGATCGACCTCAGTTATTTTATGCAAAAACTATTCAAATGCGAATAACTTTTAAAATATATTCTACTTTATTAAGTGGGTGTTTTGGCGTGAGTGAACTGCACTGTAAAAAATTTTGGAAAAGTTTAGTATTCTAACAGGAACACTTCGGATACTATCGAATATCTGAGAGCTATTATAACTTCTTGAAACCATGAGAATCCTTCTCATATTTTTGGGCTTAGTTTCAGCAGTGGAATGAAACCAAAACATTTTTTTCTGCTCGAATCAGAAATCTTTCCGTTAGTATAATCGTGCAGCAGAGACCTTGATAGTCTCAGGAACGTTTCGAAATATTTCTTACAGTGTATTCCGTTCAAAGTTTTAAGTACGCATTATAAAAGTATGTATAAAAAGTATTTTAAAAGAGTCTATTTGACATTTAGGAATAAACTAAGTTTGTTTTCAACACATTATAAGGAAAGTTTGCTTTTATAAAAATAAATTATATCGCAATCATCTATACTTTTACAATCAATTATATACGTGTTTTCAAGATTTGTGATTAAAATGTTTTAAGGGTTAATTGTACAGCTAATTCATAAATATTAGTTAAAAATCTACCACATGGAAAAGCTTATTGTATGTGGCATCCGCCAGATCGAATGAACAATACAAATGTTGCTACGAGTGCCTTCCTAATTAATGCACTCAGCCTTTTCATGTTTAAAAAAAAAAAAAAAAAAAAAAAAAAAAAAATCCATTTTTGAAGTTACTTTATTCTGACATAAATAATTATTCATTTATTAAAAGATAATTCTATTATCCGCTTCCCTTATTTGCCAGTACGTCATACGGGCAACGTGTTTTTGCCAATCATGATTTCCTCGTACCACGTACGGTCATCCGTATTCCAATCCCAATTTATTATTCTCATCAGTAAATTTTTATTGTTAATTTTGCATTATTTAATCCGAACATTTTTCAATTAGGCAAAAATTTCTGTTTAAAAAACTGATGATAAAAGATTAAAAATTCTGTAAAAGACATGAAAAAATAGGCATTATTTGAAAGTTTTTTGCAAAAATATTGATCAATTAAGTGATTAAAGCAGTGCCCACATAGTGGGAAGCAAATGGAGTAAGGGCATAAATTTACTGCTATGTGAGATTGAGGGAGACAAACCCTTTCATAAACAATCTCTTGATGGAAAAAAAAGTAAATAGCATTTGCACGTTTCCTTTTTCTTCAATCTTCTTTAGCACCGTTAAAAAAGCAGTTCCTTTTTTGAAAGATAGAAAGTAATAGTTTTAGAGTAATACAGACAAGTTGTTTCCGTGTCGAAACCACAGAGAATTTTATTGCCTTTTTTTTCTCTAACCCCGACGTAAGTCTAGAAAACCGTGATCCAATCCCAAAAGATGCTTCGACTAAAGACATTGTTCAGAAAATGTGAGAACACGTTTAGTTTTTCAGTGATTGAGAAGGATGTTCGCGGATCATTATTTTATACGCCTATATGCTTTTGTGAATTACCGTGATCTGTGCTTTTTCAGCTTGTTATTTTGAGAATAGTAAATATGAAAAAACTGAAATAATGTACGTTTTATTTTTCATTGTTCAAAAAATATGTTTGGACATTTTTGATATAAATAAAACTTTGTTTCAATGTATATATTTTTTAATTTCTTTTATCTATTTTTATTCCTTTAATGCCATTCAGAATAATGGTTATTCCAGTGTTATTGACAGGCGTAGACAACAACAGATTATTTAAAAAAATGATTGTACAAATTTAAAAGTCAGAAATCACTAAGAATACTTAAAAAAGTGCTCAAACAGTTTCATTGATTATGCATACATTATAAACAATTTTTTTTTTTTTTGTTAAGAAATGTTATTGATTTTAAGTTTTGATTATTTACTTGTAATTTTTTTTTTTAATTCAACTAAAGGCAGGTTAAACGAATGAAATATGCTTATCACCATAAAATAAAAATATATTTAGGTGAGATGGTTAAAGTGATAAAAATCTCATCATAAAAGCATTCACCGTAAAAATGTCTGCATTTAAATGTCAATTTAACAAAAGGTAGAGACCATTTTTTTTTCGTTTGTTTCGAAACAAAACTGAACTTTAATTGATTAAAAAAAGTTACGTATTTTTAATTTTTTTTAATTTAATGCAACATTTGATTATATTTAACTATTTATATTACTTTGTATGTGTTCAGGTTTAACAAAGATATTTATTTTCTATAAAATTGATGTTAATTATATTATCTTCCTCACTACATTTCTTCTGATAATTGTTCTAATTTAATGCTATATTGTAATAAAAGCGATAGCTATTTTTTCTTTAATATACATCAAACTAAAATATACAACTTGAAACAAAGCAGAATTTATCGAGTAATTTTGCCCTTCTACATCCATTTCATTTTTATAAATATTCAATAAATCATAAATAATTTTTATACTTACACCTCCGAGTGTCAATGTTACACTTTATATGGCCTGTATTGCGTAAAAAAAGAAATACAAACAATTTTATACAGTAGAGTTCCGCTATTCCGAAAATACGCCTCATCCGAATAGCATTCAGAAAAAATACCAATTTTTTTAATTTAAAAAACAAAAAAAATTAAGAAAAAACGTTTGGAAGAAACGTACATTTATTTATATACAAAGACGTTAAAAAGAGACATACGTAGAGCCTAAGCTTGATGAAAACGATTGAAACGAAATTCGAATAAAAGACGTAACATATGGTACATGTCGGCTCCATTTATGTAGAATCATTTTTAATCACTGCTAAACACTAAAAATAACTAATCAATATACACGTAAGAAATAAGACCAGTGATTTTTTTTTTCTGACCAAGAGCACCGAATCGACTGAGTAACTTTGTCATCGTTGACTCATATTTATGCGTGGAGAAAAAGCGTATTTATTGCTATGGTACTATAACTATAGTTTTTATTTGAAGAGTTTGTTATATATTAATAGTGGGTTTCAAGTGAAACTATTAGAAATAACAGAATTTTCTCACTACGAGCCGATCAGCGCTGTATAAAGCTGAGACTAGATGATTTCCTCGCACTTAATATACGCCTTAGCAAGTCATTATGTAGATTTTTATTAATGAAATCAAACTATTCCGAATTCCCACCAAACCGAAAAGTGTTCGCATACAATTAGCTCGGAATAGCGGTATTCTTCTGCAATTCTATTTATATAATACAAAAAATAAAATTTATATTACACTTGTGCAATAAAATTTTCTTGTGCAACAAAGATTTTTTTTTAAAAAGAAATGTTATTGATTTTAAGTTTTAATTATTTACTTGTAATTATTTTTTTAATTCTACTAAACGCAGGTTAAACGAATGAAATATGCTTATCACCATAAAATAAAAATATATTTTGGTGAGATGGTTAAAGTGATAACACACATTTCTTTACACACAGTTTACACACATTTCTTCAATAAGTATTTTGGCGGGAAAAGATAATATTTCGCTGTAATGTTTTTCGCTCTGTTGAATATTGTTATATTAGAAGTAGTGAGAATTTAACAGAAGATTGAGCTGTGAAACTTCTTCCTTTCCCTCGAAAATGGCTGAAATTCCTGTAGCTGAGTCGCATTAACTAAATAAAAAATATTGTTCAAAAATTCTATACCTATTTGACACCAATGGCAAAATATAACTAATTTAAAAGAAACTAAAGAAAACAATGAAAGCAATGCTCTTTTATTTGATATCTAGTGCTTTCTTATGGGTTATATATTATTGAATTCGTAAAATATAGCGCAAGAGATTTAAACGCATGATACAATAGCTATTTATTATAGTCCCTGTCCTATATCCTTTTAAAGAGCAAATACATTAATCTCAAGTGTTTGAAGGTATCGAATGAATAACATATTGTAGCATTATTAGCCGTATATTTGTTAGAGTAAATACTCGAATTTACTACGACTAAATCAAAGTCATTGGTTGACAATTCAATTTTATTAAAGATGATTCTTTAAATATTTCTGCAGCCTGCTTCAATAAAAATTTTAATTTAAAAAGGCAGTTCAATAACAATCTTTCAAAGATTAAACGTCGAAAAGAGGCTGTTAGCAGAGGAACGAGATTGTCCTACAGGGAGTAAAAATGTCCTCCTATATCCGAATATCTCTGCAGCCGATGTCAAATATGAAGAGCCAATATTGACTTATTCCGAGTGTTCCAGGCTACCTTGGGAATAGTTATTCTAGCTGACGTATTTCTCAGATCAGGGGAAGTTACGCGCTTCTAAAACACCATCCGCTAGTAAGAATATTTCGTTTCGTAAGTGTTAATTAAATTGAGCAAGAATTGATCATTTTTACCATTTCAAGCACATTGAAATATCATATCCAATGGAAAATATCTCATACTGCTTGTATGAGCATTAACGGAATTGTTTTTTAATAATTCTGATTAATACAGTTGTAATAAAGAATATTTCATAAAACGTTGTTTAATCTGACTCTAAAATTGCGTAATGCCAGTTTTCTATTCTAGAATCACAAATTCATAAAAAGTTGTTCCTGAATTATTTCTATTAATACTAACATGCTTTGATGCTGTTTTATATCAATATAAAAAAAGTTATTCACACAATGATCCTAGTTTTTCTAGCCACTATTACCCTAATATTGCGTCAATATACTGTACCCTGCTGTGTTGCTACTGTACCCTGAAAACTTTCAAACTAATAAAGGTATTAAAATATTTCTGCTGCACAACAAGTATTTACATATAAAGAAAATAATTGGCAAAATTTACTTATTGAAATTTTGAATTGCTTAAGTTATATTTTCCAAATATACCTTTCTTTATACATTTGAACCTTTATGTGAACATTTAACCAGTAATTGATAAAAGTTTGTCGACAACTTTGAAAATGCATTAAAAAGTGTATCTGTTCTGATACTTTCGTCATATAAGAAACGTAAATTGAATTTTGCACTTTTTTTCTTTAAAATATTCAGTTTTTATAAGAGAGGTGTATCTAGGAAATGAACCTATCTAAGAGAAATGGATACATAGTTATTTTTTTTTATTATTCCTCCATAATGTGAATTTTTTTTTTAGATAAGTTCACAAAAATGCCTTTTGATTTCACAAAGACTGTATTGTAAACCGGTTTTTAATTTTTTTCTTTTTGTGACTATTTTATCCATTTTTAAAAGTTAGACATTATTTAGTAAAAAATCATATTTATTAGATAAAAAGGGGAAATATTAAATTCTGAAAAATGTCTTTTTGTATTTTAAATTGGATTAAAAGCAACTTTCAGTAAAGAATATCCAATTTTTATTAATTGCATTCTTCTTCACCGCTTTAATTAAAAAAATAACAATTAGTATAATTTATCTGTATAAATTTATTAATATTTAAGGTATAATTAAACAAAAAAAAAGTTTTCGTTTTTGTATTTTTATTTTCATTTTTGTATTTTCATTTAAATGAAAATTTCGTTGAGAATTTCTAAAGGAAATTTATGTATATCAATTTTTAAACAGGAATGTATAAGAGTGGTTAATGTGTCTTAACATATTAGGATAATAAAGTATTTTATGTGGAAAACTTAAATTTGATTTTGATCAGATTTTGTGTGGTATAAGTATAGGAATTAAAGAATATTATATATATATTTGGCGCGGTAGACATAACAGAACACTACTAAAAAAAAGGTTTATAATTTGTTTAACTATTTTGCTCAGTTGACATTGCACGAAAACGCTGAAAAAAATTACAAAATATTTTTCAAAGCATCTTTCAATGTACGCGATTGGTCCCATCTTTCTAGCTTTTATAGTTTTTCAGAATAATACATTTAAAAAATAAGGGGGAGCGTACGAAATTTTTCGAATATTTTAAAGAGAGGTCAAGATCAGTGGTCAATGACCTTGCATTTCGTACTCTTTTAGAGTGCTGATACTAGAACAAATAATAATTCAGTCATTGACCATGGAGGTCATTTCGCCATTCTTACCTCGCTATACCCTTTATTGAAAAGAAGACAACATTTAGTGTATAGAGAAAAACTATTAAAATCAAAATCCTTTCACTAATATGCAAAAATCGCCGCGAAATACAAAATGATCCAAATAAATATTGCATAAAAAATCACTAAAACTTAAAACTCGCAGAAGACAAATTTTTCTATGGAGGGGGGGGGGGGTAAATCATTGTATCGCGAATTCTTTCACGGATTCCAAAAAATCGTCCCAAGAATGAAGGAAAATTCTGAAAATCTCATGAAATTCGCTAAAATTTGAACATTTCCGCAGAACCAAGTTTAGTAGACTAAGATTTTAAAACCGAATTATTTTTCTAAATATCAATAATAATAATAATAATAATAATAATAATAATAATAATAATAATAATAATAATAATAAAATAAAATAAAGTACTGCGGAACACAAAAATACTTTCGCATATGAAAATCGAGGAAATCCAAAAATCACCGTAGGAATTCTGAATAAACTTTATTGAAAAGAAGGCAATACTTAGTGTATTGTCTTAAAATATTGAAACCGAGTTTTATTTACCAATGTAGAAGAACAGTCGCAAAACGTGTAAATACCGATAAAAATTTAATTAAAATTATCTAATAAAAAGCCCTAGACTAGATTCGAGCTGCATAACTACAGATATAGATGTACTTTTCTGCCAAAAGTTGTAGTTCTACCTACTCCCAGCGTATTCGTCATAACTTGGGACACAACGCACAGATCGACATACAATTAATACAAACAGACACATAGATACACAAACAGACATACGGTAATTATTATAGATAAAATAACGGGAAAGGGCAAAGCTATGTGTTATTCAAAGAACATTTGTGTTGCATGATAAATTTCAAAAAAAGGTTTTTTTCCTAATAAAACCAGTTTGTCATTCTTTTATTTGAATTAATTTTGTGTTGCATTTTGTGCTATCATATATCACGGAATTTCACAACATGTTACAGGATGGAAGGAATAAATTACAGGGGACTGCCGTTAATTCTCTTGAGATGTATCTCTGGTTAATGGGGACAGTTCTCGGTTGACGAAGATAGTTTTTATTTCCCGCCATTTTCTATTTGCAATTAATATTAAATGCATTGTTTAATGCTTACTAGTACGTTAATGGATAGTGGAAACAATTTTTTCACAAATTGACCAGGCAGAATCGTAGCTGGTTTTGAACATTTTTTTTTTTTTCAAAATCAACTTGTTGTGGTTTTAAATCCCTTGAGGTCTGATGATCGAATTTCTTCCTATTTAATTTTAATCACGAAATGTCACAATGGCACCGGAATATCCGACCAAATTTATTTTAAAATAAATTTATGCATTTTTCCCGTGTGTATCATAAATTCGTGTTAATTTCCCGTAATTATACATACATATATTTGCAAAATACTGGTGGTAATGTGACATTTTAATACTTTGAGGAAAGCCACTCACCAGAACTTAAAGGATTCAATATCATGAAATGAACAGCAATAGTGATCGAGAGGAAGAAAACATCCCGCCACTAAAATGTGAGAGATTGAAACATTGCTATTAGTTGTTCATTGATATTGCCAATTAAACTGTAACGTATAACACACCAAATTTGCCAGCGTGTCGCAAAACTGAAAAATGATGTTTGTAGAAAATCATTAGTTCAACTGCTACATAAAAAAAAGTGTAAGTATGGCAGTTTAGCCAGGTTGTTATTTCTTTTTGTCTTGAGTAATTTATTCTTTTGTATTAATTAATTCCCTTTTTTATCTTAAACTAAAAGAACTACATTAAAAAAAAGTTGTTTATTTTAGCATTAAATTGGCACCGCATTTAATTTTTGTCTAAAACTAAACGAAATTTATTCAACGCAAGAGAATTTTATATGTCTTTTAATTGTTTATATCGTTCATTATGGACTTATTTCGGACTTCACACTAACGAGAGATCCCGACATTTATTAAAATATTTTATTACGAACAAATTTCCTAATAGTCATTTAAAAAAAAAAAAAAAAAAAAGTCTTAAATTGTTTTTAAACTTCAATTTCAGTAAGAAGTATTTAAAAGAATGATTAAAAAGGACATTAAAGACAATTTAATAGTAAATGTATCAATTCCACCTAAAGTTTAAAAAAAAAGTCGAAAAAGTTAATTTTTCTTCTCATGTTTTGCAGATTCCACTTCGCTTCATCTGCTGAATAGTCCAAATTGATTGAATGCGCATTAAGTGATGGCTGCAAACTCCAATTTAGAACTTATTAACTTGGCAAAAAACCGTCTACAATTTATTGCTTTTTGGTAAAACAAGTAATGTAATGTTAGAAAAATCTAGAATGACTAAAGTAATCATATTATTTTTGAAATGTGTTTTGTTTCTTACTAAACTATAGTAAAACCTAATGTAATGAAATTTGACTTTTAAAAAGAAATAAATTACAATTATGCAATAAAGTCATAACATTTTACGTTTTTTTCCCTGAGGGTAGCACATCATTCTTTCCAGTGATGCAAGCCTGTAAATATCCTGCTATCAAGAAAATTTTCACGATAGTTCTACCTTTTCAGCCGTTTAAAGTGTTAAATGATTATAGGTAGTGCTAAAATGGAAGATGAATAAATGATGAATTAAAGTTTGTCGTAATACATTCTATCCCTAAGGCTTAACGACTATCATATTTGTGTATGAAAAAGCGAAACATTTGTTTGATTTGGGAACAGAAATCATAGACGATCCCTTTCAAAACACGCGCGTTCCGAAGAATTCCACGGGAGAAACACTTTTTAGATATGTCTCTAGACACAGTTTCGTTCGTTACAATCTCACTTTGTGTGTGCAATTAATAGAATTAATTTGAATTCGCATGCATTTACTTATTGGATTGAGAAAGATGCGAGATTCTTAGAAGCATATGCGAAATATTTTTGATTTGAAGAGAATTTTTTCAGTTATCAGAAGAAAATTACAAAGATTTTCTTCAAAGTTAATTTTTCATGTATTAATATTACTGAAATTTAAACATATTAATTATTTATTGAATGGTGTAGCGAAATATAAAGAAATGAATATGACTTGTAATCCAGTTGTGTCGCACATTACAGTCATAGTTGTGGAATAACGTTAATTGATATGTTTCAAAGCCACTGCATATTTGTTGTCGATAAAAATCATAGTATAAAAGCATTTAGATAATTGGAAGAAAATAATCATTATTATTTTTTAAATTGCGCACTGTGTTGCATATTTATTGGATTACGAATGAAGCAACATTTTTATCAATATATATATATATATATATTCTTTAAGTTTAGATATTAGAAATGGATTCAGAATATTTCTTCAATCTTTTTATCTTTTTCAAAGGTAATATTTTTGACGTGAAAATATTATTTGAATTTAAATACTATAATTTGTTTATTGTGATTTCCAATGAAATATATAAAACAGAAATAAATCGTGTGTTGTTTTGGATTGTTGTAAAATGACATTCAATAATATGTTTCTAATCATGCCATAATTTTTACAGTGTAAAAAATATCATGAAAATTAGACATAAGAGGAAAAGCTATATTTCACAAAGTGCAACATTATTTAATTAAACTATTGGTTTGTGAACAAAGCTAGAGGAATTTTACATCGGAGAAACAATTTTGCTTTTTATTTAATATTTTTTATTTATGTATCAAAGACAAAATAGAAGATATCCGGAATTAATTTTTTTTATATATTTATATTACAACAATGAAATGGCAACTTTTTTTTTTGTAATAAAGTATGAAAAAAAAATACGACGCAGTTGTACATAGACATTACACGAATAATAATGAAATGGCTTACATTTGTATTTTATTAGAAAATTAGATTCGTTAATATTAATTAAATTAAAAGGCCATTAAGTGTTTGATTAAAATGTATTTAAAATGGAGCGCATCTAAAATAGGAAAACTTGTTTAAATTTAAGATTTCTCCCAGTGCAAAATCCAGTAATAATTTTTAAAAACACAGTTATATTTATCTTTTAACTTATTTGTGGAAAAGGTCTTACACAAACACAAGTTTAATGTATAGATCAAATATAATTATGTTACCAAAATCGTTAGTTGGCCATTTGTTACAAATGCAAGAAGCAGTTTTTTTCATGCCAGCAGAACTGACCAAAAAGAGGTTTTCTAAGACATTTTATATAGGTCTTTATCTTTTATTTTATGTGTTGAAAAGATAATACTTACACAAACACAAGTTTAAGATACAGATAAAAAATAATTATGTAATCAAAGTTTACAGATAAAAAATAATTTTGTAACCAAAACTATTTTTGTATGTTTGTTACAAATGTAAGAAACAGTTTTTTTTTCGAAATAGAGCCAATGACGTATAAAAAGCAAATGAATACCAAAAATCATTCAAAAAAATTTAAGTGAACTGCATAATTTTATTTAAAAATAATACTCGGGTACCCTGATTCGGGTAGTTACGATAATTTGTTTTATTTTCCTATAACTCTAACAAAATATCATGAAACACTGATTTTGAAAAATTATTAGCATATATATATTTTTTTTTTCACAAAATGTTTATGAGTAAAATTTTAGAATATTAAACATGATAATTTTAAATAGTTGCCAAGCCGCTTATTATGAAAACACGATTCAGTTATTTAATTCTTAAACTATCTGAGATATCTAAATACCGTAATTTCGGGTGTATAAGCCGCAGATCAAACAATTCTTTTTCGACCCAAAATTTTTAAAGAAACAAATATAACTAGTTAGATCGCCGTAAATATTTGTCTTCAATCAATAAATAAGATTTCTGGGTCAAAAAAGAATTGTTTGATCCGCGGCTTATACACCCGAAATTACGGTACATGAAATTTTATTGAATCTAAAATGAATGAAAATAAAGATATTTTTATGAGCTTTAATTTCAATTCACATTATTTAATGGAAAATTTAACTGAACGATAAAATCACTGCAAAATAATATTTAATAGGTTTTATTAGCTATTGCGACTTACTTCACTTTTTAAGTTCTTTTAAACCTGATACACCTAAAGCCATTGTTTTGCATTTTCCTAGTTGAAAGTGAATGTCGAATGCATTTTGAACAGCATGCTATATAAAGTTATCCTGCAATTTAATATTCACTAGATGAGTATAATGATCATTGGATACTTTCTTTGGTTTCCATATCATCAAGTTCATTAATTGTATTTTAATTAGCATATAAATTTGAGATAAATCATTGAGCTCCTGTTTCAGTAGCACTGACATGCATCCCGCTTAGAGAAACAGTAATTACTCCAACTCGGTTGACCGCAGATGACCCGCGAAGAGGAGAAAACTGCGATTAGCATAAATACAATTCACAGGGAAAGGAAATTTAAGGAACTTATCGAAACGATCACAAACTTCGCCCTCTTTAAAGTATCAAAACGCAAACAACATGCAGTTCAGTTTTTTCCCCTTTCTACCTAAAGTATATGTTCTTACCAGAAAAATAAATGTTGTACATACAAAATTAATATTTGAATTTAAAAATTCGTCTTATTAATGCGTGAATTAAAATCATTAGCGTTGCTGCATGATTAAACTCTAAATTATGCATGTAGAAAACAATTTTTGAAAAGTATATAGATCCATACCACTCTTATTTTAAAATTAAAACCAAAATATATACAGATAGTTGCGTTCAAATTTCTTTCTTTGCATTGAAAAATCAAAGTTTCAAAAACGTTGCTCAAGTGCGAAAAACTTAATAACCAAAATATGTATTTTTTCTGTTTTGTAACACGAAGACAATAAAAAAAACGAATATTTTGTTAATTTTTTAAAGCTGTAGCTTATCTATTTTGGAAGTAATAATGCTCGCAAACTCCAAAATTACTAATCTGAGAAAATGGATAGAAAGTTTCGATATCTACGGATATTAGTTGTACAAATTGTCTATAAATGACTATAACTGAAAAAAAAAATAATGCAAATTCTTTAATATTTTTTTGCATATTGTTGAATAAATAATTTCTGTGATTCTGTTAATTAAAAGTAAATAATCAATTCATAAGAGGTTTTCGTAAAACTCACAAGAAATGTTTACATTTTTTTTCCTTAAAAGAAGATAATGTCACTTCAAATTATAATATTGCAAAATGAAATATGCATCTGTTATAATACCATTTTACAACAGATTCAAAGCATGTGAGACTTCAAAATATGGAGGATTTTATGTGCAGCTCCTCCAACACAAAAATGGTATTAGCATAATGCACGAATAGTTTTTATATTGTAAACTTTATGTAATAAAATACAGATAAATGTAATAATAATACCAATATTATATAAAGACAATAGTTGCTGTAGAAATGTAAAATGACGAATATAAAAACTGAGCTAATGTTATCATTTTATTGGAGATATTTTTCGGCTTTGTAGGTTTTCGGCTTAACATTCGCATGCATAATATTCGATTTTGTGAGAATATTGCACTAAAATTGGTAAGCAATAGCGTTAAAAAAAAAAAAATCTGTATTTAAAAATGAAAAAAAAAAAACCGGCATTGAATAAAAAGCAATTTGCTTCTGCACATTTTAGCAAAAAATGTGTAGTCATATTTAAATTTAATCGAAAAATCAACGAGGTATAGTTTTTCTTCCTTTTTAAAGTAAATTTTGCACTCAATATAAACAAGAAGAAAATTAACCCTGCTAAGGTATTTGAGTCTATTTCAACCTCAAAGCCACATTCAGAGTTGTTGAGTGTGCGGCTTTTTTTCACAACACTATTATTTTAGAGAAATTGTTGTTCTTTTAAATCGCAATTGAATAGAAGAACATTTCCAGAATTAAGATATTGGTAGAAAACTTTGAAACTCTGCAAGTATAAAATAATGTATATTCGAAATGAAACCATTCCAAATTCCCGACAATTCCTTTGTTTCCCATTTTTTTTTTTTAAGTAATGTCTCATATTTTCCTAACATATTTTAAACATTTGTATTTTTTGTAATATGTTCGCATGAACAATAAATTGGAAAAAAATATAAAAATTTCAAAAAGTATAAAAATTATAAAAGAACGTTAAATAAAATAATAAGTAAAGTTTTTCTTGATAAATAATAATTTTTTAAGACTTCAACAAATGTAATGTTGTTTAGGAAAAGTCAGTATATTGCTCACAAGTTGTCAAACTCTGAGAGCTAATATGCACGCAGGTTCAGCACATACGTAGTATGTGCTGAACCTTTTTGTAAATAAGTTCATTCCGACAAGACGCTTCCCTGATTAGTTTTGAGGGTTCATAGGTTAACTATAAAGAGCGGAATTTGGTGACTAATCCCGCTTAATTTAGATATGTATGTTTTTCACGCAAAATTATCATACTTCTTTCAAATTCACTAAGTACCTTCATTCTGATAAGACATTTCCCTAATTATAGTTTAGGGTTTCATTGGTCAAGAACAAAATGATGGAACGGAGGCTAATCCCCCTAATTAATTTATATATATGTGTGTTTTTCTCACAGAATTATTCGATTTGCTTAAATTTGGAATACCGGTTTATTCTAATAAGGCGTTTGCAGATTAGTTTTGGGAGTTCATTGGTTGAGTATAAAGGAGGATAAAAGGAGCTAATCCGCCTTAATTTTGAAAAAAATTATTTTCATGCACAATTATCAGATTTCCTGTAAATTTAGTATTACGGTTTATTCACATAAAGTGCTTCCCTGATTAGATTTGGAGGTTCATTCTTTAAATATAAAGGACAAGAACCGAGTTCAATTTCCCTCCCCCAATTTAGATAAATGGATTTTTCATGCAAGAATTTTTCGATTTAATGCAATTTTGTTGTAATGGTTTATTTTGATAAGACGCTTTCCTCATTTTTTACCGTTATTCTCAAAACTAGTGAGTTGTATTTTATGAACAATAGACAAAATAGAAAAATTATAAGAGTATAATATACAACTAGTGTAAATAGCTTATGAATCAATACCATCAGTTTAACTGGAGTCTTTTCTTTTTATTTCACTAGAAAACGAGAAACAGCGTTTTCAAAGAAATATCAAGCACAGGCTTCAATTTTCTCATGACGATCTTCCAATAAATTTTAAGTAAAGCTTTATGAAAAACTTTAAATGTAATAACAGTACTATACTTATTTCGATTGATATTGGTTATCTTCTCTTTAAGTAAAAGAAAAACCTTTAGTATATACGAACATTGAACAGTCTTTTCATTGCAAAACTTACAATACAATAAACAGTATTTTCTTACAAACAACAAAGATAAATGTTCTCTTTTATCCCAAACAATATTTTAATAAATTATAAATAAAGCTTCATTAAAAAATTAAATATTTAAAGTGACTAAAATGTATAGTCTTCTTATCTTCTTTGTTAAAAAAAAAAAAAAAAAAAAAAACTTTTATTGAATGTATGCATTAAGATTAACCATAAACCATTTTTTTTTTCAAGACAAAACGATCCGAAAAACTACAATGCCTAGCAAATAATAAAGACAAACATCACTTTTTCTCAAGACTATCTTTGAATAAATCATAAATAAAGCCTAATGAAAAACATTTAATAGATTAATAATACTATTTTAAGTAATTAAAATAGGCGACGAATTGAAGTCTCACGAGTAGCGCAACCAAATGCTCCCGTTTCAATATTTTCCCACGTCTAAACAATCGTCCGAGAATCTCTCCTCTCTCTTCTCTCCACTACTCGTCACCTCAGCACTCAGTTAACAGATGGGGCGGCGTCATTTTTTAATTACAGTGATATCTACCGCCTCAGCTTTCGGACGTTCCTGATCTTCCCTCCCTCCACCTGTTGACCGCAACTGACCCTCGGAGAGTCATAAACAGAGACTTGCGTAGATAATAAATGGCTCTTTAGTGGAAAAGAGGTTGGGATTTCGCAACGAGTTGCCAGCGACACCCTAATTAAATTTCATTGCAACGAAGTCTCTTTTCAATGAGATGGATGAGTTTCACTAGGTTATATTTCATGTTTAGTGTAATTTATTAATTTGCAACTATCACTGTGTATGAATTATTTATATAACATATTGTATTAATGAACTGAGGTCGCTTCGTATGTCATATTCTAACTTAAGAAGCGTTCATTTCCATGGAAATGTAAATGAAAGTCGGATATTAAGTAATCGTGAAGCTACCACAGATGTTCGGAGGTAGATCAAATTTTTGTAAATCTGTTTAGAAAAAAAAATTGCATGGAGCCATAAACACAATCTATTCTTCAAAAATCGGTCTTTTTGGTATACATGCTTATTTTTTTGGGCTATAACATTAATGTATATATATATATACTACTTGACAAAACTTAAGGATTAGTCACAAAATGCCAATTTTCAAGCGATTTCCAGTCATAATTTTCACGCCAATACTGAAAAGGAAGCAATATAATTCAAATAATTACTATTCCTGCAGAACAGCTTGTCTGTGAGGCATAAAAGTGGGAACTGAGAAAAAAGGTGGAATTTTTTTAAAATCTATACAGCGGCGCCAAATCCTTATAATTTAAGCGCCATTTTAACACATGCTTATACAATAAAATTAAATGTAACTGCATGTATGATTGCTATTTTTTTAAACTTAGAAAATATTAACAATGCTAAAGGTGTAAATTGAAATGTAATTGCTCAACTTATGTGAAGTGCAGTCATTAATTTTCCAAAACAAATATTATCCTAAATAATGTAACTGTATTTCTTATAAAAAAGGGGGGAAGCAGGGAAATTTAACACTCTTCCTGCTAAATTGATCTTTGTTTCAGAAATACACCTCGAAAAATGTATCACAGAAATTAACCAAAAATTTTGTACAAATAGTACAAAATATTCAATTCCAAAAAGAAACTTCATTTACACGACTTCCAGACACTTATATGATATAAGCTCACCTTTCATTTTATGATTCTTTTACACAAAAATTCAAAAACAAACTCCAAGGATATAAATAAACAAAATGTCAGATTACTAAATCCCCCCCCTCCTCCTATTATCCTTCCAAAATTTTCTTTGCATTTTTGAATCAATCCAGAAAATGTCTAAAATTGCTTTTAAAAAGGTGGAATTCCTCCTTTAGGAGGAACTCTTTCATGCCTGGTCCATGTAACATCTCATACAGGTGATACCAAAAAATTCCATACTTCTCTTTATGAATCTCAAATGACTACTATATGTGACTAGACTGATAGGTTACTATGACTGCTGCTTTGTTGCGAGTAACCAGGTTACTTTACAATGTCGTTTCATTGAGACTGTCATGTGACTGTCATATGCGATCGGAATGAGTTGTTATTTGGACTAGCTGTTCTGCAGAGATTGTAATTATTCAAATTTTATTACTTCCTTTTGAGCATTCACGTGAAAATTATCGCTTGAAAATTGTCATTTTGTGATTCGTCCTTAAGTTTTCTTCACCAGTGTACATATAACATTTCAGGTAACATAATAGTCATGTGTTTCTATTTAGCAATTAAAAAAAAAAAATTGTAAATTAAAATTTCAATAATTTTTTTCCTCATTAAAATTTTATACGATTTAATTATCAACAATCCCTTAAATATGATTTGTTAGTCGCAGGAAAAATGATAGCATCTATACTTTTCTGGTTGACGCACTCCATTTACCTCGTGATGACCTTACTCCAACAATCCGTTTTATTATTTTTTTCCCACTAGAATCGGATTCTTGAACAATTTTTCTAACGATATTAAATTCAAATATCTGGATTTATATATCAGATACAGTATTTTTAAATAGTTTTTTTTATTCTGTTCAAAACTTTTATTACACAATTTCAAGTAATTACGTGAAATTTAGTAATTTAATACTACGCAATATCAATATTACGAGTTAAGGGATTAAAAAAACCTCTCATCTGTTGCTAACAATTGATAATTGTATGTGGTTGTATGAATTACTATTATTCTACGATTATGACAGAAACTTTATCTCAGGATACAATCTCAAGAAAACGTAGAAAAATACTTTAAGAATACCCTTAAGCATTTGGCAATTTTTGGAATATATGTTTAACCCTTAAATGCATATTGTATCATTTTCGATACCGTAAGTGTTCCCGATTTATTGGGGGTTTTATTCACATATTCCGCATTCTCACCAGAAATTTAAAGAGCAATTTTCACTTTACTTAATGACAGACCATTCGTAATTAAAAAAAGAAAAATTTACTATTTAGATTTTCCTCGTATGAATTCTGATTCTTTGAATTGCGCATTTTTTGGAACGCGTTCTATCCTATGCATTTAAGGGTTAAAGAAAAAACATTCCCTAAATCACGTTTATGTTTGCGTATAAACAAAAAAAAATAATGTATATGTATATATATATATATATTCATCCTATAATATTACTTAGAATTAATTCCACTGTTTATTATTGATTATTAAAATGAAAACTCGAAGAATTATTCATTTTTTCTTTTAAATACGGACATTTTTTTTCTCCTTTCTTTAACCCTTTCAATGGCAAAGGATTTCTATTCGTAAAATGCTGAAAGATGGAGTGACAAAAGAAAAAAAAAATTTCATAATCGGTAAAAGATTTTCTTCGCGTACTTAATAAAATTCAAACTCTTATTTCAAAATTCTGGTGTGGCATTTCACAATTAAAATTATATTTGATATGTTTTATCCCACCGTCTAGGGTTTAACTCTTATTCCCATGTAATTTTAATACAAAAATTGATAAATGACACCAATAAGACTTTACATTTAAAATAAAAGTGTTAAAAAAATAAAGTAGTTTTTCATTTTCTTAAAAAAAAAAAGTTTATAGGTACTGCTGTCAGTTATTAATTTCTTCCTTTTAAGAAACAGAATTTCCCTGCTCTTGAAAGTGTTAAATTTAGAAAAAAAGTATTCATTACTACTGTTTAAATTAAAAATCAGAAAATAATTATTATCAGTTTAAAGCATAAGAAGGGTTGCAACAGGAAACGATTTTTTAATTCTATTCTGCATCCTTTTTATCAAAATAAAAATGCATACGTTTGCCAACATATGCAAGAATACTATAAAATATATTTTTAAAAAAATAGTGGTGCAAACAGAATGTAAAAATAGTTAACTGTAACAACCCAGATTAGGGAATTTAATGAAGAAGTGACATATTGCTAAAGAATTTTACCTTTAGAAAAATTTTGCTTTTATAAAATTCCTAATATTACTAAGGCAATAAAAAAAAAGGTAATCAATGACAGAATCACTGGCGGTTAACGAAACATTCCAAGAATATATTTTCCATGTTCTTAGAATATAAGAATGACTAATGTAATATTTGCGGGGGAGGGGTGTGCAAGAAAAAGATGCATCAAATGTCTTTAATACAGAAGTGTGTGTCTGTTATTCTCATTAAGCATTTCCTCAATTTGGTTTAGCTCGTCCCCGAATCTTACAATTCACCCTTCCATGACTTCTAAATAATGGGGTATCGTCCAGAGCGGCGGCGACAGTAAGAAAGTGAAGACAGAGAAAGATCTAGGTATACGTCTATGGGTGGTTAGCGCGATCTGCAACCTTCTGTTTTCTTGCTTTTTCAGCCTCGGGCGCACCCCAATTTTCTGTAATGTAAACCTGGTGTTGCATATCATCCAGTAGCGTGACGTTTCGCTATGCTGGGCACACATTGACGCAGAAACACTGCTTGTCTGTAGGTAACGCTTCGCTGAATAGCATAGGACCTTATAACATAGTATCCGTAACCACTTTGTTATGATACACATTCGTTACTTTCGTTCGTCAAGGAGGCCTTATCTGACGTATCTATTTGTTTTACAAAGAATTGACTAGGTATGTATGCTGTCATCGTTGCTTGTTTAATAAAATGGATAGCTGAGCTTCAAGTAGAAAAATTGTCTATGCTTCAATGCTAATAGCCTTGCGTTCTGTCGGAAGCCAAGAAAAGATGGATTCGATAAAAGGCTTTCAATTGGAAACAAATATGTTTTTTCTTTCATCTTTTACGTCCGCCAGAATTATTTTAAAACATTATAAAATATTGCAAAGAAAAAGAAGTGTAAATTGTTTTCCGCCCACAGAAAGTCAAATATATAAGAATCACGTTTGGACAGCAGAATTTAATTTTATGAAAGGAATGATTCCAATAAACACCAAAATAAATCAGTTTTATTTTTAGTGATTTAATTTACAAAAATGAGTGACGATTTCATAATAAGCGTTATCTGGTGTAACATTCAAGAATATTACTGGCATAGACATCATTAAATTACTAAAATGTAAAATCTGTAGACTAAACAGTGCATAGTAGGAAGTACACTGAATCGTAAACACAACACTGTAAAAAAAATCCACTAAATTTACGGTAAAAACTGCTGGCAGCACTGTTGCTATCAGTTTTTGCGACAAAAATTACATTAAAATTATATGTAATAAAAAAGATTTACATCTAAGTTTACTGCATTACGGTTTTTTTTTTTTTTTTTTTTTTTTTTTTCTTTTTACAGTGAGCCAATTGGGAATAAAAGTACATTAAAAACAATATATATTAACAACAATAAAAAAAACAAATCATTGTCCTTTAAACATGTAGATGCTCAAAAATAGAGAGTTTATTTTTAATTTGAGGGGACAGATTAACTATTAGTAAATAAATTGTACTAAACTTGCTGTAAATATATTTGTAAGATTTTAGGTGGTAAGGCGCGCCAAGTTTGAAGATTCTTTCATTTATTTTCGTCACGATGAATATTTCTTCTGCCCACATTAGTTCCAGTTTCAAATGTTTCGAAAAATGATTACAATTCCGTGATCATTTATCAGAAAATCTATCTTTTAAGTAGTGTAAAAATATTTATAAAACTGAAAGATTCCTAAGTATAAAAGTATTTCTATAAATACGTTTAGTGCAATGAATAGTTAGGGATCCAATGATAAATAAATACATTTGATCTTTTTCAGATAATAAATTAACATCATATATGTTTAATTTAAATTCTGGTTTTCTTACTTTGCACTATCTTTACTAGAAAAAAGTATTGGATTCGTGAAAATTTTCAAATTCCGCTTTTCGATGGATTTACACATTTTAGGGGGCAGAGATTCCAAAATACACGTTTTTACAAAACGTCTATCTGTGAGTCTGTCTGTATGTGACGTAAATTTTCTCGGCGCTCTTATCTGAAAAACTAATGCATGGAATTTAATAAAAAAGAGTATATTCAGGTAGTCTCTGATATAAATTGATACTGATTAGTTTTTGGTGTAATTCGCTCAATAGGTGGCACTGTTTTGCTGCATTTTTTACGATTTACTAAGCAGCTATATCTGAAAGACTAATGCATGGATTTCCATAGATTCGGTTAGTCCTTGTTATGAATTGATGCTATTTTCCTTTTGATATAAATCGCTTATTAGGTGGCGTTGTTATGCTACATTTTTCACGATTTCCACAATAACTCTACCTGACAAATTAATGCACAGAGTTTCATCAAACTCCAGATTCAGTTAATCTTTAATATAAACTGGTTATGATTACGTTTTGATGTCAATCTTCCAACATGAGGCACTGCTATGCTGCATATTTCAAAATACTCGCAATGTCACTATCTCAAGAACTAATGAATGATTTTTCACCAAACATCCAATTCAGATATACCTTGATAAATATTATTGTCGATTATATTTTGGTGTAAATAACCCATTAGGCGGCACTTTTATGCCGCATTTTCCCGGATATTCGCAATAGTCCTATGTCAAAAACTACTAGCCGGAATTTAATATTTTTAGAATCCTCAAGATGGGCATAGATTTTTATTTAATTTTGGACTGTGGCAGCGAATTTTTAAGTATCAACATATATGAGATAGAAGAAAATTTTAGGATTACCCTATCGGTATAAAGAATTTATAGTAATATCGTCAAATTACCAACAGCAATTAATGTAAATGTCGTTATAATAATATAAATGTAACAAATACGTAAGTACAAGTGCAGTTTTAGTAACTAAATATCTACAAAATAGTAAGTAACATATTATTTAGTTGACAATATAATTTAAGTAATCCTTTGAACTTACATTCTTAATAATTGAGTTAATTATGGCACTCTTCCATAATTAGAAATATCTGCCATCACTACAGTCTAACATTTAAAAATAATATACAAAATATTTTGAGATCTGAGTTACTTCACAATTGAGTCGCAGAACAAGTAACAACGAATTGCACAGATTTCATCCCGATGTTATTATTATTATTATTAATTACAACTTTTTTTTTTTTTTTTTTTTTTTTTTTTTTTTTTTTTTTTTTACTTTCTTCTATCTATCTTTATAAGATAAAAGTATTCGATTCGGGAAAATTTTCAAATTCCTGTTTTCCACGGATTTACACGTTTTAGGGGTTAGAGATTCCAAAAAACATGTTTTTACAAAATAACTGTCTGTGAGTCTGCGACTCTGCCCGTCTGTCTGTATGTGACATTAATTTAAAGAATAAAAATAAAAAATAAAGATGATTTAAAGAATAAAGATAGTTACCTTAGTTCAATTCTTTTACATCTATTCTATATGGTAAGTCAGAGATATTACGTAGATACATAGAACTCTTTTAAAATATTTTTTACGGCAAAAATCCTTGAACCTTCCTACCCTGTTAAAATTTTATTCAATCTTGATAAAAACATTTCACACCAGAATAGTTATTTAAAATATTTTAATATATTTAATAGACATATTTCTCTGAATCTATTATTTAACTTTCTTTAAGGAAAAAGTTCTGGTTCCAATCGTATAAAACAAATTATAGTTATGGGTCGATTAGACCCATTCAGGGTAGGAAGGTTAACTTTGAGAGACAAGTTTTAATTTAATGAAGTTATATATTTTAATTGTAAAAAGTTACAATTTATATCAATAATTTAGATTTTATGAAATGAAAAATCTATATTACCATGAATTAAAAAATGTGAGGCTTAAGTTGATATTAACAAAATATCGAATATAAAACTGCTGACAACCCGCAAATGTATATTCGACGTACTTCAAAGTTTAGGTGCAATATATCGCCCTTCAAATAAACATGTCTTACTTTTCAATTTATAGGGTTGTTTGTAGTTATTACTGGTAATATTTATAAACTTTTTGTTTTTCAATAAAACCTAGGAGTTTATTATTTCCCAGGGAATCATAACGGTTTGTGAAACAATTTGAAATTACATTTGAAAAAAAAAATCACAATCGTCTCATAAATATTTCGATTTTCATTTTTATGAATGCTAAGGTTTTTTATATCATGTTCATAATTGTCTTGTGATTAAGTCAAAAAATAAAACTTTCATAATTAGTTCTTAGCTTATCATCCCCACAATTAGAAGAAGGTCATTTTCAGAAAAGCATGTTAAAATTTCATTTTATTCATACACAGCAAACCTCGAGAAATCTGAAGTGTCGTTTACTTAAAACGTGGAACTTTTTTTAAAAAAGAAGTCCTATATATTTAGTAATTTTTTATGTTTTCAAGGGTCTGCTCCATACTCAAATATGGTTAAAAATAAGCAAAAGAAAAAAGATCGATATTTTGAAGCTTGAAAAACAGAAAACTTGAGTTGTTTTGCCGCGATTTCTAATACGTAAAAACTTATTTCTGAACTTCTCATTATTTGCACATACTGTATATTTTCCAATTAGAATTTAAAAATCTGAGTTAGAAAATAAAAGTTACTGGATTGTGTATATTTATAAATACAGTTAATTCTAGTCCGGTTAACATGATCCTTAGTTATTCCAGTATAATAAAGTTCGTGAGATAACATGTATTAACAATAATTTAGGTAAATAAATAAAAATGTAAACCTCAACTCATGACTTTAAATTAGCAAAAAAAAAAAAAAAAAAAAAAAAAAAAATTAATCAGAATGGTATAGAACTATACAATCATATTTAATTTATGAAATATAGTTAAAATTTCCCTATTCCTTTAATGAGTCGTATATTATATTTAATACTTTACAGTACCTACAACTATTTCGTCAAGTGTTGCGGATTTGAGCGCATTTGCTATTCTTTAGATTTGGAGAAATCGTGTACATAAAAATGATATGAATTTTTTCAATTGAATAATGTCACTATGACAGCTGCCAATCATTTGAAATTTTCAATATCATTGTTTTTGAATGGAATGTTTTGCTTTATTTAATACAAAACTTCAATGATTAATCAAGATAAAGTTTACTATTTTGAAAAAGTGGTGTTAAGCAATTCGAAGGATTGGAAGTTCTATGATGTGAAAACTTTTGTATATTTTTTTAAATATAGAATAAGTTGCATATATTAGAAACAAATTGTACTTCCTTTTCATATTTATAAGTTATTAAGACACAGAAGCAGAAAAAAATGACATGGATAGGCTTTGAATAGGCTTTGTACATTCCTACTATCACGCTATTTCACCAAAGAACAGTTATAGATTATTCAATTTATGTTTATTCACCAACCATAAAAGTAAATTATTGATTGAAAACTGAAGAATTATTTAAAATTCCTTTCCTAGTTTTTACTTTATTTTAAAATATTTAATGAAAAGAAATATACTTAGCGTCCGTCATATAGTAGATAAATAATTAATACCTAAACTATTAGTATTAGAGATGTAGTTGAAATAGTTTTCACCTGTTTTTTTTTTTTTTTTTTTTTTTTTTTTTTTTTTTTCATGGTAATACAATTTGTTTATGCGAAAACTGTTATTGTTAAAAGGTTCTGAAATTTAAATTTTTATAGAGTCACTGGGTTCAATAAGGTATATTTAGAAAATCTGGCCTCCTCTTGTACGAAGTGAAACAGTAAAAATCCATTCTTTTACGACCAAAACTTACGATAGTATGAAATGAAGTTTGTGAAATTTTATTATTTTCTGGCACTGAAAACACGTCTTTCCGGTTTTAGCTCAAGACCATGGTGAAAATTCATCCAATAAATTTATCATATGCCGTGAAAAATGGATTTTACTTGTAAGATCAGGGGGGGGGGGTTGCAGAGTGATGCTTGCCCGGGGACCTACATAGTCTAAATCGGTACTGCCGGTGCCATCAAAATACTCAAGACCAAAACACACGAGGTGTGACGTCAAATGGACCGACTTCTCATTATTATTGGAATTCACACCGGAAAATGTTGAATAGTAATTTTATTTTATTTTATTTGTGTCATTTATCGTCTCATCATCGTTTCAAGCTTTAAATGCTAAAAAAATTTGACAGCAAAAAAATTAAATTTAATAATGAAAAAGGCATATAATGAGGAAAGAAAAAACAGATTTTTTTTTTCAAAGTAAGTTGATTTTTTATGTTTTCTATAATACGTATTTTATAGCATTTGTGTTATATTACTGTGAAGCAAATAACATAAGAAAATACAATATCAATCAAGTTCTTTCAACACGTTCTCAGTCGAGAATGCATACGTATCGTCACCTGGTTAGCCATTTGACATCACACCTATGCGTGGGCATAAGTGTATAATGGGACATAGTTTAAATGCATTAATTTTAACCGTAGTGAACGTCTTTTAATGCCTGCAATATAAGTTGCGAATTGAAAGTTACTTTAGAAATTAATCTATAAAAATATCCACGAAAAAACATTTTTAAATGACAAAAATAATTTCTGTAATCAGTATTTTTCATTCTATTATACCATTATAAAAAAGTGCCTTTGTCTGTTGTCTGTCTGCTTTATTGCTCAGCAGTCTCGCAGAAAAAGAAAAATGATTTTCTTCTTTTGCACTATTATACCAACAATAAATTTGTCGTAGGCAAAGAGTTGAAAAATCGTTGTTAATTTATAATATATGAGCATAAAATGATCTTTACAGCTAATGGTACAATCTTTATATGTATACATGTATAAGCGTCTTCCTCCATTGTCCTATTTTCTTCTGATTAACACGATCGAGCAAAAAGAAAGACAGACGATAGACTTCTTTTCCATCATTAATCTCAATATTTCTGTTAGAAAACCGCGGATCACAAGATCTCTCACTCATTCAAGGCATGTACATTAAACCAAACCACGACGAAAGGAAGTGGAACATACCAATTTTAGTACAGATTTACTTGAAAGTAACAGACTTAGGTGGCCCAGACTAGATATGTCTTATGTCATGTCGTCTTCGCGGACCTTAATGGATGATTCTCTAGGTAATTCAGGCGTCGCCACACCTCGTGGGAAATGATCTGGAGGAAGAAGTCATTTTCAAAGAATTTACGGAGGACTGGGATGGGAACATTTAATCCTGGAAGAAAATCTTTCGTTGCCATAACTATATTTTCCAATAATAATTGTGCTGAAATTTCTTTTAAATGCTCATTCTTATCTTTTATATTTTGATTTAGCTTCTCAACAACTAGCATGAAGGTTCATCTTTATTGAATGTTAAACCATTTAAAAAAAGATGCTCATTATATCAGATTTTGTACTAAAACAAAACCATGCACGTGAAGTTATCAATAAGGACAATTTTCATGCTAATGTTTATAAAATAGGGACAGATACCGAAAAAGTTTTTTTTTTTTTTTTTTTTTTTTATAAAATAAGGAAAAATACAAGAAAAACGTTAATAGCTACAGAACATCTTCAAAATTTTTAAACTCCGCGGCATGCAATGTATTAATTCGCATTGATCAGAATTCGTAAAAATACATTCTTAAGTTTCCACGGGCATTGCATTGTCATAAATGCTGTTACATTACATTAAAATACAAATAACATTCGTATTCGTAGTTATATTTAAACCCAATACCTTTTCCCAATAAAGTACTATACAAGGTTACTTTCAGTATATACCACATAGCGCAATTTAAAAAATGAATAAAAATTCGTGGAAAATATTAAAGATATACAGAATGTAGATGATTTGTTTTGAGGAACATTTATTTGATTTGAATTAAATTGTGATATGAAATTAGCATTTATTTTTTATAAGAAGAATGAAAATACAATTAATGCGAGCTGTACCGCAATATGTTGATATACTTTTTTAATTACAACAATAAATTTTCAAATGAAATCAATAATTGGAAATTTTTGTTGTTTTCAGAGGAAACCATTATCTTAACATCATTCCACTGAAAACAGTTATTTTTCAGCTTGAGAGCTCAATTTCGAGAGGATGGCTAAACAGATTTCTATAAAAATTTCACTGTAACATACCGGATAACATTCCCACTTTTTCTCGTAAAATGTGGATTAATTTGATCTAAGTTAGATACATTTTGATTCGGAAAATTTTCACTTACCGGAAACAATTTCTAAATAGGCAAATAAAATTTAATAAACAAACGTATATGAAATAAATTTTCTGGATCCAGATGTGTTTAACCTGGATCAAAATAAATTTTATTTTATGAAACAGTAATTGGAGGTAGGCGAATATGTAATAAATGTATGTATAAAAAATGACCTAAAAGTTTTATTATTCAGTTAATGATTTAAAAATAAAATTGCGTTTAAATCTCTAAAATATTTCTCATTTTTTGACTTTTATGATGTATTTGCTTTCTATTATTAAAACATAGTTTCGTTAGTAAATTTTATTAAATTATGTGTCTAAGATATGTAAGTAATATTCTGTACGCAGAAGAAAATTTATTTATTTATAACTTAAAATCAGATAATATATATATATATATAACTTCTTAGAAAGTTCAATAAAAAAAGAATAATTAATAATCAAATTAATAATTGTTTAAATAATCTTTTTAAAATGCAATTCAAATGGATCTAACAATTTTCAAAGTAAAATCTTTAGAACTTTTCGCTTTTTGCCATTTAAAAAGTAGATTAGGGATGCGCATTTTTTACGATTCCGAGATAATCTCGCAGTTCAAATATCTGTTACTTCTGCAGTGTGAGTGAAAGGCTTGATGCCTTTGAATATTTACACCAGGCAGTCCATCCTTGAGGCCAGAAATATATTATTTCTGTTGATGCATTTTTTAACACTTTAAAATAACTCTTGTCAATGACGCTTTCAATAAACAACTTTTTCATCTCTCTTTTCTGTGTTTTTGTCTCACCGCACCACTTACGAAAATGCATTTCTGTAGAAAATATATACATATATAGTATGATTAATTAACGATTAAAGTTTGTACCAGAAGTTTGGAATAACGGAACGGAACCTCCATCAACATCTTAGCAATTTTATTTAGAATATTTAGCATATCAAAATGTACAGTAAATTCAAATGTACAGTATAATATTTACCAAAGCGTCGCGTATTTTTAAATACTGCGCAAAAAAACGAAAAAAAAAAAACCCGGCAATTTTGGCTGTCTCTTATACATTTTTCTTATAAGGAAGAACATTATTTATTATATTTGAAAAAAAAAAACACAGACAAATACTTTAGTAAAATTCGTGTACAAAAGTTTTGCATAAATGTAGACTTTAGCCTAATTTATTAGGAAATAAAATATGATAGCTGTATAAAATAGTAAAACGATATAAATAACAGTACAATGTGCTCTTCGGTAATATGAAATCACACACGTATTTTATAGTTTTGGGAAATTTTTGATGCACTGAATTAGACAAATGTATTTTAAACTATTTTTTAAAATAATTTTTATCTATATCTGTACAAATATATATATATATATTCTTGATCAAGTTCAAAATGTTTGGCAAATTCAGCAATTTATTTTTATTAAAAACATTTTTTTATGAAATTGTATATTTTAGATGAATTTGAAAATTCTATAATAGTAACAAAATCTATAGAAATACTAATTATATAAAATTAAACAAAACAAAAAATAGAAATCCTGAGACGTTTTGATTGAGTTTACTTTCTACGTACAAACTCAAAAAAGAAGAGTGAAAAGCAACTAAGTGATATATCGTGCAAGCATCCCATCAAGTGAAGTTGGTAAAAGTCTGAACGATTTCAAATCGGAAAAAGAAGATGATATGTAGCAAGTAGGAGGACTCTAACAATATTCCAATCGGAATTTCAACAGTATGTTTATTTTTGTAAATATAAAAAAAACTGCAGAGACTTCAGCGTGACTTAGATGGGTTGAAGAAAATAAAAACACATTCAAACTGAAAAGGCGGATAAATGTCGGAGAACGGGTACTTAATGTCTTTGCTTTGAAAGAAACTGTGCCTATTTCTATGGATCATAATGTTCAACAGTCACGCGATCTTTACTTTTAACGCTTTCGGAAGGACGGAATTTCGGCATTTCTTTGTGTGATTTCTCAGTTGGACTTGAAATTTCTTGTCCAAAATAAAACAATGCTGTCTTTCTTATTATTTTACTTTTAATTACACTGTTAAGTTTATATTTTAACTATGACAAAAATAAATAAATAAATAAATAAATAAAGCGTACGTTACACAGATTATTTGCTTTCAACTCTGATTTTTGTATATGATTATATTTTTAAAGACTGGAAATGTCGTTATATATATATATATATAGGGGACACTAGGGATGGTTAACTTACTTCTTAATAAATGATTTTTAACTTTTTAAATATTGAACCTAGAAAAAAGTTTTATATATTATTTTATTCGTTATTCAACAACTATCAGAATAATACTATGACTTAAGTGTAATACATAAGAAATGTGGTAATAGATCGATTTTAATAATGAAAAAATAATTAGTCAAGATTCCCCACATATGGGAGGCTTGATCCCCTGTATTTATATTGAAACTAGAAGACAGCCCGTCAAAATGGCGTGTTTGCATTTTTAAAAGGATGATAAAAATTACAACTGTGGTCAATCAGCCACTTTAGGCTTAAACAATTTTTAAAAACACAGCGATTAAACATGGAGAAATATACACTCAAGAGCCAAAACATTATGACCACCCCTACATTTTGCAATGAACTCGACTGGATGACGTGGAAGGCACGTGATATGGTGGAAGTGGTATTTAACTACTGCTGGAGAGTCTGAAAAATCATTCTTTCACTTACTTCTATGTGAGATGGGAAAAGCTGCGGATCTAAGTGACTTTGATAGAGGGCAGATTGTAATGGCTCGAACGCTCGGAACAAGTATTTCCGAAACTGCACGACTCGTGGGTTGTTCACGATCTACAGTTGTTAGTATGTATTCAAAGTGGATGAATGACGGTGAAACCAGCAGTAGACGACATGGTGTTGGACGTCCACACGCTAGCAAACAAAAAGGTCGTCGGAGACTGTCTCGCATGGTGAAACAAAACCGGAGCCAGACAGTGGCTCAGCTGACAGCCCAATACAATGCAGGGTCAAGTAGAATAGTACCGGAGCACACTGTTCAGCGGACACTTTTGGATATGTGGCTACGCAGCAAACGTCCCACTCGTGTGCCTTTGCTGACCAAGCATCATCGCCAACTGTGCCTCTGCTGGGTCCGGGAGCATCGCGGTTGGACCATGGATCAGTGGGAGAGAATTGCCAAGTCAGATGAATCACGGTTTGTGGTTCATCACGCCGATGGCCCTGTCAGGATACGCCGTCTTCCAGGCGAACAGTTGCTCCCTCAATGTACTGTAGGTCATACACAGGCCGGTGGTAGCGGTATTATGCTTTGGGGGACGTTCTCGTGGGCGTCTCTGGGACCTGTGGTTGTGGTAGAGCAGACCATGAATGCTACAGGGCATCTGAATATCATTGCGGACCAGTTGCACCTTTACATGGCCTATATTTTTCCAGCCGAAAATGGAATGTTCCAACAGCACAACGCCCCGTGTTACACTGCTAAAATTGTGTTGGAATGGCTCCAGGAACATGATACTGAATTCCAGTTCATGTCCTGGCTGCCCAACTCACCTCATCTCAATCCGATAGAACACATTTAGGATTTCATGGGACGGCAGCTCAAAGTTCATAGACCACCATTTCGCAATATTTCGGATTTGCGTGACCGTTGCTTAAACATCTGGTACAATCTGTCTCCGGCCATCTGCCAAGGACTTGTGGTATACATGCCAAGGCGGGTTGAAGCTGTGCTGCACGCCAAATGTGGGACAACACGTCATTGACAGGTGGTCATAATGTTTTGGCTCTTGAGTGTATATATATATATATATATATATAAAGAAAATTTTAACAGAAATTTGAATTTAAAACTATAACAAAACTATCTGGTGGATGGGGGGATTGTATGAACAAATCGTAATACATAAATTTTAAAAGAATAAAGTGAGGCAAAAAAAAAAAAAATATATATATATATATATATATATATATATATATATATATATATATATATATATATATATATATATATATATATATATATATATATATATATATATATATATATATATATATATAAAGATTATATTGTGAAACTACAGCCAAAAAATATACTGAGAGAAAATAATAAAAATATCTAAAATGTATAAAACAAATTTCCTATTTTGGCCCATTTTTTAGCTAATACTTAAAAGAAAACACTTTATAAGATCGAAAACAAATGTCAACAATAAAGAGTAAACAATGGGCGTGTTTTGGAGACACACGCGCTGCGAGCGCGAGCTCAGGAGTTTTTGCTTGGAGTGTGCTTTGACGCGAAGAATTCGATCCCACAATTTCTGGTTTCGAGTTCAACGCTCTATCCATTCGGCCATGAAGCTCACCGTTGTTTGTAACAGATTATCTTTATAATTAGCACCGTCATTAATCGAATCCATGGTCTTTTCTTAATCTGTTAATGAGCGCACAGTACCGAGTACTATATCCGCTGTAAGATCCACTCCATGTACCTGTCTCCTGAGCGCGCGCGCATAGCTCCCGAACGCACCCAATCATTCCTGAGTCGTGATGTTACCATGGAATGGAGTCATTCTAAAGATTCATTCACGGAATTTGTCATTCTTGAATGGCAACAGTACTAATGTTTGTTTTTCTCGTAATTTAACGTTTGTTTTTTCCGTAGTTGCTGGTTGTTTTATTTCGAACTTAAACATTATAATTAAATAGTTCTTGTAGGTTTTTAAGAAAATGAGTAATGAATAAATCTTTTACATGTATATTTCCATAAGTTGAACAATTAGAATATTTGTGAACGGCTCGGAATACTTAAGCCTAACGTGGACGCAGTTGCAATAAGTTTCTTTTTCACGTGGATGGGTTGACCCCGGTACCATTATACACGGGGGGGGGGGGGAAGGTTATATATATAATATTGGAAATAATAAACAAATATACAAATAAAATAAGTTCTAAAAATGCAGAAAAACTACATTCTATAAGATTTAAAGAAACAAAATATGTTTAAAAAATGCAAAATACCTTTATTCTATAAGGTTTAAATAAATAAATTAAGTTAAAAAATGCAGAATACCTTTATGTTAGAAGATTTAAACAAATAAAATAATTTTAAAAAACGTAGTATACCTTTAAGCTACAAGGTTTAAACAAATAAAATAAGTCTAAGAAACCAGGAATACCTTTATGCTACAAGGTTTAAAAGTTAAAAAAAAAACAGAATATTTTTATCCTTTAAGTGATGTTACCGGACTCACAACCACTGTTCATTCAATTTTTATAGTTTAACTTGTAACTTTCAGTTTCAATAGAAACAATAAGGAATTTTTTTTTCATTTGGAACTTTAGTACTATCAAAAGAGTCATTTGGATAGGTGCATTTTAATTATAACAGCCTTGTACAAAATGTTAAGTACGAACCACTATCCTATAAGTTAAAAAAGCCTTAAATTCACTTTTAATGAAGCGGTCTGACCATACTGTTTCACTGTATATATGTGCTAATTTCTGTCTCATCAGTTAAAAGCTAATTAAAAAAAAACCTTTCCTTTGTATTGCTCCTAAAATTTTACTGAATAAATTGATATTTTTTTACAAATATAAACTTAAACACTTTATTATATACCGAGTATAATAAAAATATTTCCAAAAACACTTAATTAAGTGAGCTTTGACCATGGTCAACCCTCTCTCACATTGACTGGGTCAAGCCACCCCACATAATCATTTTGTAATGAATAGTTCATAGTTATTTTAAGCCTCATTTACTGTGCAAACTTCATGCCTAGAATTAAAGCCCAATATTTGTGCATTAATTAATAACTGCTTACCTTAATTTCTATGACATATTTTATCTGAATTTTTCTACAATTTATATATATATATATATATATATATATATATATATATATATATATATATATATATATATATATATATATATAAACCTTACCTTTCAAGTTGAAAAATCTTCAAAACTGATTCTGTCTACATGTGTTTAATTATCTGCAGGAAATAAAGGTTGTTGTTTGACCATTCCACTAGCTTTGATTGCCCTTATATATATGAGGTCTGAGATATGATCGGCAAAAATTCACCATAGCATCGCAAAATGAATGTGGGTATGTGAAGAGAAATTATTTGTGTCTGGCTTTCGACTATTTGTGATGTCTGTAGTTTGACTATTTGAACATATACGATTTAATAAATCTGTTATTTTCCTTTGTCGATTTAGTTTCCCATCAAAACATATGAACTATAAAGTAGCTTTTAATGAATGGCATTTTATGATTTTATGTCGTACGTAATTTTTATTCAAATTATGTATTTTGTTAAAGAAACCAAGAATTATTTTTTATGCCTTGATTTAATACTTTTCAATTGAAAAATATCAGGATTAAGTCATTGAAGATTATATGAATACAATAACGTGATTTAGCAACCTTATACGACATGCTTTCGTTTATGGGTATTACACTTGCAGGTTGCATTTTCTCTCTAATCATATCTTACCATTTTCATGCCTACATATGCAGGAATATACCACTATCATAGCTATTCATATGATAACGGTAATGATTTCATTAACTTCATTTGCATGTAGAATATTTTTACAGTATAAACACTATAATACACACTCATTACAAAAAATAGTGTTACATACATTATGTTATATTTAAACAATTAGAAGAACACTACAAACATTATTTGCAATATGTTTTGTTAATTCGTTATGCAGTTTGAACTATAAAATTGTAACTTGATGAAAGTTTCATACTCTGTAATCAAGAAAGGCTTTTAGCAATACAATTTTCATATTGTCACGGAATTTTTTACCCAAATGAAAATTAATTCGTGGAAGTGTTAATAATCATCAAAAGTATATTTCTGATGTTCCTTTTTAGATATCGGTACTAAAAGCATCTAAAAAACCTTAATCGGAAAGAAAATTCTCTAAATATATGAGTACCGTACTTAAAATAGCGAAATGTTTTAGAACATGTTTATTTCATTCACTATCAGACAAATAAGCAAATATATGAAATTTTGATTGGAAAATTAAATATGGATACCACGACGGTACTGAAACTTACCAGGTAAAAGAAACGCATGAGTATATGTGTCACATACAATTATGATTTTGTTGAATTATTTAGAGTCGTTTTTTTTCAGCTGGAAAATAAAACATATCAACTTCACATTTTATTGTGATTTTGACATCATTACAATTATATAGACATCGTTAAAGTCATACCAGTCAAAATTTTCCATTGAGAAAGTGCAATAAAAATAATGTTTCTTCGATAGCTATTATTTTACAACTCTCATTATTACAGAATATCTACTCTTCCCTTAGAATTAAACTGGAGTTTCGTAAAAATTTCATATTATTGAAAAGGGCATTCTTTACGAAATTAATAAAACATTACAAAATTGTTAAATATTTTGATAGAATTATATGTCTGTGATATATTTAAATGTTCTTCCTACATCAATAAAGTTATTGCTTAACATGTCTAGCATCTCTTCGAAATATTTCTGCAAGTTGCACAAAATACTCTCTGTTGCGTTAAAACTAAATTCATAGTAATATTTCTTTTAAAATTATATTTTAAATTCGTAGACTGTTATTTAAAACACTAATTTTAATTGAGTGATTCATTTTTTTTTTACTTCTTAGTAGATTAAATGAGTTAAATAATATTTTATTTCTTAAATGAAGCAACAATTCATATTAAAGAAAACAACAAAAACTATCTCTCTAAACTAAATCTAACTAAAACTATAAAATAAAATTTTTGGATTAAACATATATGAATTGCAGCTGGAGAGCTATAACTTTATCCCTTTAAAATATAATTGTCACATTAAAGTAAGTTGTGAGTTATGCAAATTATGCTTATAGAAATAGCATCATTGTTTGTCAGAAAGAATTAACTCATTGAATAAAGAACAAGTATTTTTCTAAACTGAGAATTGGGCTTCGGATTTATGTGTTCTTCTCGAAGAACAAGTATTAACTATTGAGAGTCTGTTGTTAATTTTGATCCCCCCGAAATAATATTTTAACAAACAATTTAGGTTTAAAAAAAAAAAAAAAAAAAAAAAAAAAAAAAAAAAAAGCTTGGCGTACAGACAGGTAGATTTCGAAATTTCACCAACGAAAACTAAATCAAGACAGAGATAACAATTTTATCAACTCTTTTGACGAGATTTAAATTCTGTTTTAATATAAGAGCTGATTTTATCAGTATCATGTTAATAGGATAATTTTCCTTCAAACCTTTTTTTTTTAAGTTTTGCTTTTTAAGTGTTGGTTCTGTCAAAAACTTATCACTATAAAAGTTATAAATAATATAAATGACATTTAAAATAAATTTAATTGAATTGACAGTGCTATGAAAATTTTTCTTCTTAAAACTTTTTTTCGCCTCTTAAAGCCATTTTTATTGATATCAAAAATCTGTTGGTCTTTTCCCAAGAAGTACTAATAACTTTAAACTGATTTTACATGTATTATTAATGAAGAAATTATGGGGTATCATCCATTTTCGCAGAAACCCTCCCTTATTCCACCCGCATGCTCCAATTTTGGCCATTAACGAACTTGACCGAGACTTTCTACCCCTTTATTTTATGCATCAGGCATTTCTTTCTTAGGAACAAGATACATTTTAAGAATTCTTCTTCCACTGAACACAGGTTATGATACGTAAAATGTCCTCCGAGTAACTATTTACAATGGTCAAATATACGAATTTTTGTTTAAGCGAATGTACGCAATTGCGAATTGTACGAATTTTTTTTATATATATTAAAAACAAGTAATTAGCGCAGTAACTATGTCGTAGGTGTTATCGGCTAAGCTGATTTCTAGTATTTCCTGCGGGATCTCCAGTAATAACATCTTTTTCTTTTCGCAGCTGGTTCCAAGTCCAAGTCGAAAATTAATTATTTTGGATCTAGAAACTGAAAATACCGCGTTCCTTAATTCAGAAGAATGAAAGTTCAGATCGTCAACGACAATCTTGAAAGACACTTCTGTTGGGACGCGCGTTTCTCAAGAGAAACTGCGATTCAATTTATAGCTCACATGACATGGGCTGGGGGGGGGGGGGAGAGACTTATGACGCGTACGTCTTTGCCAGAGCATGTGTCGTAAGGCCTACAGTCTCACAGTTCTCAGTTACCCAAAATGATGAAAGTGCTGCTTTGCTTTGAAGATCTGCTCAGAGGATGCTCATAATTTAAAATATTTCAGATGGCGGTCAGAGGAAAAAAAAGCGGATGTTATTACGATAAGTGGCTAAAGTTTTGTGAGGATTTTCCCGGAATTTGACAGCAATAAATCATTTGCGATTTTATTTCTTAATTAAAATTATATAAAAAACACTACATTATTACTCAAAGAGGATTCTTTCTTTCAGTTTTCAATGCAATTTTACTCAAAAGTTCAATAAGACTAATGACTTATGAGGGGCTCACAATCATAGGAGCTCATGTCCATTTTGAAAAAAAAAAATGTTAATATATATTTATGAAGGGTATAAAGTTTGTTCTATCTAATCCAACAGTGAACCAAGCAGTTTTTCATATGCTTTCTTATGTATGGCATCTGTTTACAGACTTGGTTCACTTTGGGAGGCAAAAAATCAAATTTTATGCACCTTTTAAATGGACATTATCATATATATACCGTAATTTCGGGTGTATAAGCCGCGGATCAAACAATTCTTTTTGGACCCAGAAATCTTATTTAGTGATTGAAGACAAATATTTACGGCGATCTAACTAGTTATATTTGTTTCTTAAAAATTTCTGGGTCGAAAAAGAATTGTTTGATCTGCGGCTTATACACCCGAAATTACGGTATATATTTTAAATGGACTTGGCCTCATATGATTGTAAGCCCCTCATATATTTAAGAATATATTATTAGAATCGTCGAATAGACTGGTCTTCTCTAAAATATGTTGACCAATGAAGAAATCTTTAAATTTTAAAATTTTGTTTGTTACAGGGCGTCCCATAAGATTGTTCAGATTTCAAAAAATAATAAATGTTATCAAATTATGGTTTCGAAGCGCGTTTGCATAAAATCATTCCAGAGCGTAGGAGTTTTTGTGGGGTAAAACAGTGTAAGTCATATCTTCAATATTTACGACCACTTGCCAAGTCTGGTGGAGAAAACCGCACTCGGATACGACAGTTTATTAAACTGATATGAGTTTTTGAAATATGACTAAATTTGTGGATCCCTATAAACATTTTTTTCTTTTCCCACAAAAAATAAGACTCTTTGACAAGTATTATTAAACCTGATTTCGATATCTCAATTTCTCCTTCTTCTTCTTTTTAAGTAAATCTTCAAATTTCAGCACATCTTATGTACACCATATATTAGTATAAGCGAAGAAGATTTTAAAATTTCCTTAAAAAATATTTACCGCATATATTAATCACTATCTAACAGAGTCAGCAATGTTCGTGAATAAAATAACGGAAAAATACAAAATGTGATGCTCTTTGAAATTTTATTCAGAAATTCTTAAAAATTTAGTTCCAAAAATCGTTAAAATATGACACTGAATGCCAAAAAACTCGTCCTCTGCAAGTAATCTAAAAAAATGTCAAATCAAGCATTTTTTTGCAATCAAAACACAATATTTTTAAAATATACACCGTTCGAAACTTCTGTAAGCTTTTTTAGCTTATCTAATAAACAATTATCCACATATTTCTATCGATTTTTGTTTTTGTGAAATTTAATTTTGAAATCGGGGTCTTATTCGCTGGACACCCTGTATTATTTCATAATTTCATAGAACTTGTGTAAATTGAAAGAAATGTTACCAATTTTTTATTGCTTTTTTTAATAATAAGATCATTTATGTTTTATTTGTTTCAATTCATCAACTTGTAATTATGAATACAGAAAATGAATCAAAAAAACTTTTATCGAGGACGTAGGGTGCATATTGTGGACCAAATATTTTTCATACAAAGCATTGTTACTTTAATGGAAGACAATCGTACAATCCTATGGGAAATATGCGAGCTTTAAGACTCATTTCTTCAGAAACTACTCGACCGACTTTGATGAAATTTGGAATACTTATTCACTAGAACATGCTTCAAGATTCGTGGCAGAGGCAGACAGCTTTTCTCTACGACTTAAGCATTTTATTTTAGAATAATAAGAAAACTTTCAATATTTTTCCATTTTTAATCTTCTTTTTTTAAAAAATAATTACTTTTTGTAAAAAAAAAAAAAAAAAAGTATCCGACACATATAATCATATATTTATTCTCTACCACCCCGTCCCCCACAAAACAAAAGAAAATAAAAGAAAATCGAAGTCGAAACCCATCGATTACTTTAGAATTACTGGGTTTTTTCGCTGAATTTTTCAAAGAACAGACACTTCTCCCTTGTGTGACGTTCTTACACAGACTTATAAACACATGAATTAAAGATTCTATAAAAACTTCGATAAAATTTAGTTAATGCATAAAATGTTAGAGTAAAATTAATGTGAATGGGTGTGGCGCCCCAGTCGAATCTTCACCTAAACAAACTGCTTACTTAACTTAAAGTTAAAAAGGTGTTGGCATATTTTTACTCATTATAAAAATGATGGCAAATGAAATTTTTGCTGTGGTAAAATATTTCAAAAACAATGAAATATTCTATTTTTTATTTTGGAAGAATTAATAATTTATTTATTTAAAATAGAATATCCACGTTTTTTATATATGAATTCTTCAGTTTAATTTTACATATTCCTAACTCGATTATGATCGGTTCTGTTTGAAAAATAAGATTTTCTTCAGTCATTCAATAATATATATAATTTTTACGAAAATTAAAAAAAAAAAAAAAAAAAAAAAAAAAAAAAAAAAAAAAAAAAGAACTATCAGTGTGAAACAGTGGTTTAATTTTTAAAAACAATATAAAAATTTAGTAATAAGTAATAATTTTAAATACTAAATTGTGCTGTATATAAATATATCGTGTTTAAAATATACTTAAACAAATCCCTCTAGAAATTATTGCCTAATTAGCTGCTACATATAAACTGGACATTGATAAAGAAAAAATTTGGAAGTTTTCTTATAAGTTATTTTGACAAAGAGTATAAAAATAAGAGTCTAAATACACAAAGTTTAACTGTATGTTATTTCTTGGAATGTGATTAGAATTATTAAATAACGTTCAATAGACCACTAGGTAAAATTTTATATATAATCCCATATATTTCAAGAAATTCACTATTATTTTTATTGTTTCAATTTCTTTGTGCATAAAATTCAATTTGACGAAGATAAAATAATTACAAATTGATATTTGGGATTACACAAAGTTTAATGCATATTATTTCTTGATGTGTGATTAGAAATATTAGAAAATGTTCTATAGACCACTAGGTAAAATTTTATGTATGATCCCACAGGTTTCAAAAATTCACTGTTTTTTTTATTATTATTTCTTTGTGCATAAAATTCCCATTAGCAAAGATAAAATAAGTACAAATTGTTAGTCTTACCTTAACGTTTTCGACATTAAATTGATATAGCTTTTTTACAACATCTTGATTTAAAAGATCCAGGTTTTTTGAATTGTATTCCCTGTTAGAATCTTCACAATCCGATAACGGAGTAGATCTACCATCATCCTCGCCTGGACGAAATAAACCTAAAAGGAAAGAGAAAAACAAAAATTGTTAATAAGGTATTTTTAAAATACCTCCAAATATCCTGTGTACTATATTATAATTATGACACAAGGAATATTCGATTGTCTATTATCCACTTCACAAAATATTTTATTTATTATGCACTTTTTCATATTTTTGACTTTCTAACTTTTTTAAGTTAATTTATTGCCATTTTTTTCACATTAAGTAAAAAAAAAAAATGTGTTATCCATTGTAACATTTTAAAATTTTCTACAGTGTGAATTATCTTTTATTTTCTATTTGCAATTCTGCAATTCTTTATCAAATTTAATTCTGATTTCTCAACTTTGTATAGAAGCAAAAACGCGACGGTGACTATTATTCACATGATATTTACAAAGAAACATTTTATATAAAAATATTATTGCTTCTCTCTTATTTCATAATTGGACTGTTGAATTATTAAAATTCTTGAAAGCTAAAATATTAAAGACAACGATGAAAAATTATTATGAATTAATAAACAACATATAATTTTTCATCTATTAAAATGAGTGTCATTTATTGTTCCCATTTATTGCTGCTACTAATGTACAATAAATTATTCAGCGGAAAAAAAGAAAAAACATGACTGTATTAATTACGTTTGTGTAAAAAAAATAATTTACCATATAAGTAAATAAATTAAAGCCACTGAGATTATTAAAAGAATGGATATATAACATAAAACGGTATACAGAAGATACATTTAATATACAAATGGAGAATGCTAGAGTAACGCACTGTTAAAAATTTGAAACTTTTGATGCATTGTCACTCCACCACTTTCATAGAAACCGATTACTTCAATATATTAAGGTGCTTTCTCATTGGTCAAAATGAAAATATTCTATAAAAGCGGTGGAGTGACGATGAAGCAAAAGTTTCAATTTTTTAACAGTTCGTCTACATGATGGAGTTCTGCTGCAATATTGTGTCAATGACTTAAAAGTTATACTTTTCAACATCCACTGTATGCTCAAATCTTTTAATACCTGCAAGATTTTATAGGAAAATTAACTTTTTATGTTTATTTTATAATGCTAATGGGGTGGTTTTTTTTTCATAAGATAAGTTAAAAAATGCTGTGTAACTAAACTTTCCTATCTTTTCTCGTTTAAATTACAAAGAAATAACATAAACAGTGCTTTCTTTGACCGTAAATTTTATCCAAATATGTAAACGAGATGTTAGTCTTAATTTCACTTTCTAGACCAAACGAAGTGTAGAATTTTCTTTTTTAAATCTATATGTACTGCGACAAATTAAAATGTCTCAATCTGCAATCTGAAATTAGTTTCAGAATTGCCACTAACTAAATAAATATGAAGGAAAAAATAAATGGGAAGTAAATTCGCGTTTTCTCTTTCTGCACTCAGTTATTTACACTCTAGGTTTTCTCTCACGCCGAAACCAATTTCAGATAATTACAGAAGCTCTAGAAAACGTGACCTATTAGTGATCATGTTTTCAAATGGCAAACAACGCGATGCCTTAAAAGTGCTGCAAGATTAGGCATAACTAACAAGCAGGGATTATTCTATTTACTTTGCATTACTTGACATGCTTTAAATCAACAGAGCTGACTGAAACACCTCATTCATCTGCCGCGCAGGATTGAATAAATTTACGTCCAGATGATCACGTATAATGTCGAATCAAAAATGAAACGCTAAGTGTGAAAATTCGGTATTTTCAAATTTTCAATTTGTTTGGATTCAGTTTTTGACTATTAGCTTTCCGAAAAGCAATCAGCGCTCGTAAAAACATAGCGTATCGAAGAACACGAAATGTATGAAAATTGAATTTATTAAAACTTAAACATTGCAGCTTCTCCATTAAAAGCTTTTCATAAATACTGAAAAATCAAATATTTGGTATTCAAGACATATATCATTTTATGTTTTATTGGTTTGTTTGAATTCCTCAAAGTGCATCTACAAAATAATTTCATTTATCATTCTTATCCTTTAAGATGAGATAATTAAAAGGTATTTTCTTGCGAATATTTACAAATTTATATATTCAAAGATGTTTTATTTTTTATAATTAAGCAATATAAATGAAATTCTCTATTATATTCATATAAATTGTTTTCTTTGACTTGTGTTTTTAATTATTTCCGAACTTTATAAAATTTACTAATTAGAGATTTTGACTTAGAACTATACCTATATCAATCTGAAAAAGGAAAAAATGTAAAATTTATCTAAAGCAAATAATAATAATGAAAAGAATAAATAAAAGTGTTTGCAGAATGTTTACATTTGGAAACAATTTGTGGAAAAAAGTGGAATACGGATAAAGTTTCCTCAGAGTTCCGATTCTGCGCTCTTTTTGAGACTTTCTTTAAATCACTTATTGTAGACGAGGCTTTATTTTGTTCCAGTATTATAGGAATAGCATACACCTATTATTTCTCAACCACTATTTCTTAACAATAAATTTTGTGGTTCGTTGCTATCGCACATATAAAAATGTCTTCTATGTAAATGAAAATACTGGCAAAGATTGTATAGCAATCACGAAACTATATTCTTTCTTGGAGTGAAATTTCCGAATATGCCTCTCTGAAAATCCAGTTTTAACAAGGCGCAAGTTTCCAAAAGTATCAAGCTTGAATAAAAAATTGTACATTATTATAGGTAATGAAAAAAAAGCGCTTTCAAAAATTTCCGTGTTATTTTTTAAATTCAGATTGTAATAGTAAGGTCGCATAATTAATTATATTTTTAATAATATTGAAATCTCTGCCGAAGTACTCCAAATTCAATACAACTCTACGCGGTATATCACGAAAAATTTTGTTCTTATCAACAAAGTAAAGAGTAATTCGAAAAATATATTTTTATGACAACCGGCAATGTTAGTGGTCACAATTACTGCGTATTGCCTGAGTCTGTGTGTTAGTCTCCATTTGATGAGCTTTCATTCAGGGAAGCCTATAGCGCACCAAAGTCGATCCAATATTTTTTCTCTGGTGATACAAATACATAGTAATTCGCGTCTTAAACTTTCAGAGCATGTTATGTATTATCATCAGTTAATAGACAGAAAGTACAGGAGAGAAATTATTACTGTTCGAAGGAATTGAACGTACATCGATGAAATAAGATCTGGCAAATGATTCTGCAAATAATCGAAAAACAAGCATACAGGAGGCGAGAGACATATCCAAATCGTTTTGATATCTTCGGACTCAAACATGTTATTTTAGGTCATATTTTTTGACCACACATCGCAAAACGTTTTATGTGTTCTGCAGAGATTATGTTTGGCTTTCAAATATTTTCTATATAATAAAGAATATATACATAAATATATATATGTATAATAAATAAAAATATATTATTAAAAAGTACTGTTTTCAGGAATGTAGTTCTAATTTTTACATCTCACGACACACTTGTGTACGTAATTGTACTTCCGCATCATATTTCAATTCATAATTATATTCACATCGCTCTCTTAAAATAGGAAGATTAAATGAAGGAAAAAATTTAATTTATTATAATTTAAAATTAAAAATTAACAAGTAAATTCTGGGAAACTTTTTACTTTCTTACATTTAATATTTCTTTATTGCATTATACAATACTCCGTTTTAGCACAAACTCAATAATTTATTATTATCTTAATTTTTAAATTAACAAAGAAATTTTCGAAAGCATTATTTTCCATTACCTATTAACATCCAATTTGTTATCTAAGCAAGAACTCTTGAAAATTTATTCCCTGAAAAAACTGAATTTTTAGAGAGACGTATGCAAGAGGTATGTAAGATAGAGGTATGTCCCCCCCCCCCCCCCAGGTCAATAAGAACGTTAACTATTATTTTCACAAATTCTTTTTGCTGTTTTCTGCCCCTTAGCTTTAAGTGCATAGAGCAGTCTTCTGACTTTGCAGACTTTTCACAGTCGGCATTAAATCCAAATGTAATTGAAACAGTTCTAAAACTATGGTAAATACGGTAAATATTCTTATACAATTATGGTAATGGGAAACATTTTATTATATAGATATATAGGCGTTTCTATCAAGGGTAGTTGTTCGATTAGGTGTTCGATTTGACTACATTTTTCTTTCAAATAATTAATATGTTTTGTAGAAAAAAATGAAATATATTATTCCAATATTACATAAAATTAGTGGACATACATTTAGTTATAGATGTCATCATTTGTTAATATTTCTGGAGTTTGATCCAAGACAATCATAAATTTAACAGAAAAATATGTATAAAAAATGTGTTCTTTATAATGGCTTTGTCAGAAATGTGTACTACTACTGAAAAGAAAAAAGTTAGAGTTCGTTTTAATATGTAGATGCCCCCCCCCCCTCAAGCAAATTTTAAAAGTAGACTTTATTTTCAATTCTTTGGTGCTAATAACTTTCTTCTACGATATTTATTTGCTGAGTTATTAGGGGATGTTTACCTTTTTTCCCACGACTGTGTGACAAGTGAGTGAAAAAGTGACCAGATCGTGAATTAAACTAAGCGTAAATAAGTTAGTCTGGAGAAATCCGACAAACATATCTCTTAATAAAAATTGCACCACCATGCTTGTGTTGTTAGATTTTTTATCTGCTGAGCAGTCCGTCTAGCTGTTTCAGATAACAGATGTCTTTGCAAAAAGGTTGACTGAGGGAATTAAATAAGCCGGATTTGTCCAGGAGAGCTTATTTGGTAGAAAACTTCAGCTGAAGTCGAAGTCCTAGGTTCAAATACCGGCCTGGATATCTTTTGAATAAATTGAAAAAGTTAACATGATTTATTTGATAATAATTATGACTGAAATAAAATAGTTAAGTATGTATCTTTATTTAATGCAGACATCTGCAACAAAACAAAATAAAAAATCTTTTCTAAAACACGGTCATAAATCCCCATGGTTGGCATATTAGTTAAAGCAATGTAACCAAACTAACAAAAACTTAACATATCTTTTACTTTCGTGCTATTTTGTAACAAATAATTATTAAAATTTACAGCCGTATAATACTGCAAAGTTTCCATTGATTATTAATTAAGATAAGTACTACAAATATAGCATGGCAGTTGCTCAAAAATAATTTATAATTAAAAGTAATAAGTCAATGAGATTTCTTATTCACATTTCCTTTTGACAAAAAATCTGTTTTTGGAAAAGCATGTGTTTCCCTAATCATAAAACAAAGAAAAATATGGTAAATAAAAAGTCAATTTGCAACAATTTTAAATAAATTATATAAAATTTACTAAGAAAATTATAGATTACTGATGAAAGAACTTTTGTGAAATTCAGGATTTTTTATTAATATCCTAGTTAAGGTTTTAAATTTTTATGTACCTAAGTTTTTACCAAATAAATAAAAAAAAATATTTAATTTTTTTTTTATCATAAAAAAGTTCTTTGGTTACTTTTAAATTTATTGGGTTTAATTGTTCGGTAAATACTTCTTAAAATGCAAAACTGAAGAAGTGTGCTAATGACAGAAAAAGAAATTACATAAAAAGTGATGTTTATTATACAAATAATTTCACAAAATCTTAAAAACTATATTCCAATTTTAATACCGTGAACTTTAAGAGCACGTCTCTTTTGCATACTCATTGAACCTTTGTCAAACAACTTGGACTAAAGTTGAATACTTTAAGAAAGTAACAAAAAAGTTTGTAAGAGTTGTAAATTCTTGTGGAATTTAAAGACTATTTCAAGAAATAACATAGTAAACAATTTAAAAAAAATCCGAAAGAGTAACTTACTGTTGTAATAAAAAATGACTATTTTTCCTTTACATTCTTAACATTAAATTGTAATGTTAAAAAACTAATTTATTTGGCAAGAAAAGTTCGCTAAATATGGGTTCATTTGGAAATTTTATTGCTTTTCCGAAGAAGGAAATTTAAAGATTAATACAAATATGTCGGAATATTATAGTGAAAATATTTGGAATATAATGCTAATATTTCGAATGTGTAACCAATTTTTTTGGTACTGTTAAAGGTATTTAAAAGTTGCATAAAAATTAGCACTTTATTTGAAATATTTTTCTGTGCAAATTTCCTAAATAATGGTTACATAAAATTGATTATATTGACTGTGTTCTTAGAAAAATAAAATAATTCATCAATATTTGTACATTTATGTTCGGAACTTGAGCTTTGAATGTCGATAGTTAGCAATGTTTGAACTAGGAATGTGCCCAGTTGACTAAAAATGCTTTATTTATTTATTTATTTTTTACTTTGATACATATTAGTTACTGATTTGTCTACACACCTTAAAATCATCCAGTAATTAAAAAAAAATAAGGAAAAGAAACTCCACAAAGAGTGTTACTTTTCCATGCTAAAATCCAACAGTAAAATAAAATTTACAATCTGAAAAAATCTCAAAGCTGTAAACTGATGTGTAATTCTGCAAACTTTGAGTTTTTCAATAAATGTATTTTGAAACCCAATTATCAATTAATTGCTCAAATCATAGGAACCTATTAAAAAAGTCATTAAATTAATTTTCTTTTGTCATGATATAACTTCGATAATTAAAGACAAATTCTAAACATTACGAATATTTAAAAGAATTCATTCTTCATTTAAAAAATTTAATACATTTAATTAAAATAATCTAATGTAACATATAAGCTTTTATGCTAACCTTTCGATCTTTGTCTTTTAATAGCATACATTACTGTTAGTTGACATACATTAGTGTTAGTTGTAAAGTATTTTCTAAATTTTCTTGTGAATATATTTGGATGACCTAGTTTGGGAGTGTATGCAAACTAGTGCGTTAAAGTTATATTGTGATTTCAATTTATTTTCTATAAAAGAAATTTTTCATCTTAATTTGAAATGTGTTAAACTCCTTTTTGCATTTATGACATTTATCCTCCTTTAAAAATTTTTGACCAAATAAACCATTATTTCAAACATATTAATGGGAGAATCATGGAGTGTTTTTGTAGTGTTGAAACATTTCCAGTGCTATTGAATTATTTTGAAAAGAAAAGTATGGTTATTTTGTTCGCATCCTTTGAAAATTGCCCTTAAGTTAAATGTAAGTCTCTTTTTTTTGTTTGTTTGTCTTGATTTTTCTCGCAACAGAAATAATCTGTATTTTTTAAATATTTTCTCTTTTGTCCCTATGAGTTTCATGTTAAAAAAAGTGGAGTAAAAGTATGTCAGTAAATACGAGAGAATAAACTATCTCACTGAATTTGAAATACGAAAATGAAAACTATGTGTTTTGAATATGATTTACAAGTAATAAAACACGTGTACGAAAATTTTACACAAAGACAAGTCGTCAAAGAAGATTATCATGTAAATTTGTCATTCAAGCGTTTTAGCGTATGATTGCACCCTGATCATTGTATAAAATAATAAATATTAACCCGAGCAAGAATAAATTAAATCAGTAAATACGATTTTTATGTGATTTTTCTTTCATTTGTTCAAATTTCTATTTTCGCTTGGTAAATTTGTTTTAGTAGTTAAGATAATACAGTTTCAAGATTCTAAATATGTATTTCGGTAAATCCTGCTACAACAAGTATTTCACAAATTGTTCCAACAAAACATCCTTTCTCACATAGCTATAACAAATGAAAGTCCCAATTAAAATATTCAGATTTTTATTTTATTTTTTTAACTGAGAGTCGAGAGTGAAAAAGTAAAATAGGTGTGCATCTGAATTCAGTTGAAACAATTGATTCAATATTGACAGTCATACCACATAAGACTGACCATATCAATGATTCAATTTCCAGAAATGCATTTACTCTGAAAAAGAATCGAAAGATATCAGTAATCACTCCTCCACCACTTAACACATCGAGCTCCAATTTATGGAGCATACTAACCAGCCTGTCATTTCCGCATTTTTACGCTTTTTGCATTTACACTGAATAGCAATCCCCCGCACAAAATACCACCCACTCCACAAATCCCCCGTTCGAAGGGGGGCAGCAAACGCCGGAACAAACAGGGATATTACTGTGGAGTCATATCCTACTGTTTACTTCTCATGAATATTTTTACAGTAAGGGCCTTGTTTGACTCGCAAAGGCCGGGACTCCGAGTGCGGTACCGCTAGTTGCTAAGGGTAGGTTTTTTTTTCCCTCCGAGCTCTTCGTTCGGACTAATTAGCCTGTCTTGTGCATAATGAAGAACCTCTCACGATTTTCGTGCTCTTACCCATCCTATTCTTCTTCGCCCCTCAAAACCCCCGCGCATCTTCTTCGATCGGGGGGCGTCCCTAAAAAACATTTTCTGTTTTGCAAAGAGGGGGGAATCACAAATCGTAAGAAGATTTCATAAGATCAAACTGAAATATTTTTACGAATAAAAACATTTTCAGTGAGAGCAGAATTGAGTATTTCTCGTAATATTGATTTTGCAAGTTACAAAAAATATCACTTTAGGAGGATTGTGAGAGCTCTTAAAAAATCTGTTAATGTTCAATATATCATGGAAGAAGTAAACGTTAAAGTCAAATATAATTGAAAAAAATATTATCATCTTTACCTCTAGCGTTTGAATATTTTTTCTTTAATGATAACAGTGACTTTACATCAAGAAATTTCTGTAGCATGTATATTTTCTAGAATGAAACAAAAACATACAACATAGGAAATCTCGTACGCTTTTTGCGCAGGTTTTTTAGAACTCCGATACTGAAGAGAATTTTTTGTTGTCTCTTTGTCATAAAAAGTTTTAGTAAACGTAACAAACATTAAATATTTCGACAAAAATATTTGCCGGAATGTCAGTTGAGGCTCACTATGGAGATTCGAAAAGTTTTTTTTTTTTTTTTTTTTTTTTTTTTTATTGTTTCTGTCTGCTTGTACCAAAATGAAAGCTGCAAAAATCAAGGAATTGAATTATGTATGCTGTGGAAGATTCCGAAATTGCCTTTGTAATTTTGGAAGGAATTTGGTTGATTCGTTCAAAAGATAGAGTATTCCTTATCGTACAACTATTCTTTCTACGAGAAGTCAGACAATTTTAAAATTTTGTTATTCACTGAAAAAAGGAATGACACATTTTAATAACTGTGCTATTTTTTAAACTGTGGTTCGTCGAAAATCCTATATTAATCCGATCACTTTGGAAATTTGCCAATACATTCATGTGAAATTGAAAATTAATTATACAATATTTTTGAAAATGCTATGCAACTACTCAAGAAATATAAAACAATTTACTTTCTCATTTTTTTCCAAATTTTAAAGTATTTTTCTATTTATTTTTCTATTTCATTTAATCGTTGCTTAGCAACTAATTGTGTTCCAAAGCAAAACTAAAATAGAAACTTCAAGTCGCAATATTGTGACGCAATATGTTATTAGTTAAATAGTTTACCATTGTTTGATTTAGTATTAACTTTTTGTTGAAAAAGATCTGGATTCATTTAGACAAAAGTTTTCTTTTAGCTATTATAAAATGACCGCCAAAACATTTCTTTATCAAACGAAAGTTATAATTTGGACATCTATGTTGAACATATAAATCTTGTAAGCATAGTTTAAGTTTGTATAAGTTATATATGTTTACACGCAGTTTCATTCAATTTTTGCTGCAGATTCTGTTGTTTCTTAGTTGAAAGGTTTTCTAAGGATATATAATGTATCTTCTCCAGAATGATAGTTAATCTAATAAACTTACAGTAGTGAACGCATTCGTATATCTTCTCGAATTCTGAAATTTCACAATTACTATACTGAGTGATTTAAAAATTCATGGACAAACTTTAAGGGTCGGCACAAGATACTGTAACAGTCATGTTTTGCACGGGAATGTATGGGTACAAATGAAGCGTTGAGGTACAAAAAGCAGGCCCCTTTAGCCTCTTTCTTATTTCAAGATTTCTCATTCACATCAGAAAACACCTATAATCATCTCTACTCTATTACAGACAGAAGTTTCACAATTACACAAAGAAAGAAAATTCTTCATTGAAAATTTCCGGTAAGAAATCGATTTTTCACAATTAAACATAAATATCCATTTCTATTTCTGTTCATGAATTTCTTGTAGTTGACAGATTTGTCTGTTATGCGTGTTTTTTTAAATTTAAAAATCTCAATTTTATACCGGAAATAATCAAGGAATATTTTTTCTTTATGTAATCATGGAACGTTTGTCTATAACAAAGAAAAGAATAGTATAGAAATTTTCTGGCGTGAGAAATTTTGAATTAAAAAAAGGACCAAATGTGCCCCGTTGCGTTTGTTCCTCAATGAGTCACTTACGCCTATACATTCCTATAAAATAAATTATTCTTACATTGTCCTGTACCTACCCTTTAAGTTTTTACCATGAATTTGGAATCAGCCTGTATATTGAGAAAATGAAATTAAAGAGACAATGGGGTATACAAGAGAGCTCCGATGACTTAAGAAATATACTTATCATTCTAAAAAAATACAAGAATGAACAGTACAGTTTATCAGAATACTATTGGATAAATCTGTGTTTAATGTAACATTTCTAAAATTTCTGGATACTCCGAGCGATCACATGTTAGATTATTATACATATATATCGAACTTAAAAAATTAAAATTACTGATTATGGGATATTAAATGTTACGCAAAGTATGATTCATAAGCAACGACTTGCATAACTAACGATGAAAGTCCTGATCTAACATTTAATAGTTAATTAATGGTAAAAAAAATTCTATGTTTAACATAAATAGTTTATTCATATAAAAATTATGGGGTTTCTTGTTTTTTTTCCTATTTTAATTAAGATTTGAATCAACCAAATAAATGGAAATGCTTATAAGAATTAGTATAAAATTTATGGGTTACAAAATTGTACTTCTTAAGAAGAAAAATGTTTATTATTTTCTAATAGAAGTATTTCTATAATTGTCTAAAAATTTATTTTTAGTTATCAATTTATTAATCATTTAGTTTATGACACTTTATGAATATTTTATACATTATTGACTAAAGGACAGTCAATCAGGGTATCTTTGGTCCCAGTCAGGGGGGACCCTTGTCAGAAAGTGAAAAGTTTGTCATTGTATATATGTAGTTTTCAGAATTTATAAAATTTTTTTAGAAATTCCATCTAGAAACTGATAAATCCAATAAAAATTGATTTTATTTCCCTTTAAAGAGTTAGGTGTTGGAGAAATGTTTAATCTTCAGACGATTGTCGCTGGTAAAACCACAGATAATCTAATTACCTGCGTTTTTTTCTTTTTTTTCGCCCCCCCCCCCCCCGAAAAAAAAATTTCTGAAAAAAAAAATGCATTTAGATATTTTAAGCTTATTCATCTATTAATATTTTTCGATGGCGATTAAAAATAACTAATTTTCTTAAAAATCGATTAAAAACTTTTTATTTTATAAAAAATTTATTTTTAAAAAGAAAAAGAAAGACGCTGCCAACGGCATATTATTTAAATTTAAAATCGTTTCGCCAGTAATTATCACTTTTTTGAGTCGGATTTTTGTTGATAAATTTTAAAATTTATGTTTTTTGATAACATTTAAAAAATTAAAACAAGGAGGGTGATTTTCATTTTAGGTTGTGGGGTAGAGGACGGCTCGGGAACAAATTTTAAAGTTGTACATATTTCTACAATAAATATACTTTAATTTTTATTTATTCATTTATTTATTTTTTCATGGGGAACGTTGATAAATACAGCTCATATTCAAAATATTAGAATAATTGAGAAAAAGTAATAAGAAAAAATTATTTGTCATTTATTTATTTTTTATAATAAGTAAATGCAATTAAATTTCTTATAAATTAAATCTGGAATGTTTAGATAAGATTTTAACATTTATAAAATATAAAATACAGCACAATAAATTAGGTATACAGCTTCCTTAAACACACCAGAATATTAGAATAAAATTTTGATTGGTTCAAAATATTAGAATATTTTATTTTACGCAACAATATTACCTTATGAATATGAAGTAAATGGTAGTTAATATTTTGTAGCATCCCCTTTAGCTTTCATAACAGCGTACAATCGATCTTGCATACTATATACAAGGTGTTTACAAACATTTCTATCAATATTAGCCCAAATAGACTTTATATGTGCCACTAACTCAGTTTTACTTGAAGGAGGATTTTCTTGAAGTTTTTTCTTCATTATACACCATAAGTTTTCGATGGGATTAAGATCTGGTGAATTTGGTGGCCAAGGAAGTACCTTAATGTTGCGTTGGCGGAACCAATTCTTAGTTGACACCGAGGTATGCGGGGGCGCTAAATCTTGTTGAAAGATGAAATCATCTTCAAATAAATCTTCTGATGATGGAATCATGTAATATTCTAAAATTTCTTGATATATCAGAGAGTTAACCTTTTCGTAGACGATGCATAACTTTCCAGGTCCTTCTGCACTCATACAACCCCAAACCATGACACTAGCAGCAAATTTTACGGAACGTTTAAGGCATTCTTTATCAAATGCTTCTTGCTTCATTCTCCAAACTCGAATACCTTGATTACCATATGAAACACAAAACATACTTTCATCACTAAATAATATATTTTTCCAATCTTCATTGCTCCATAAACGTCTTGATTTACACCAATTCAATCTTATACGCTTTTGTCTTGCAGTCATGAGAGGTTTTGTTTTCGGTACACGAGATTCAAATTTAAATTTATGGAGACGTCATAATGTTGTCGATGTAGAAACTTCAACTCCTTCTTCTTTCCATTTTCGGTGCAAGAATCGCACACTTTTAAAACGGTTTTTCTTAACTATACGCTTCAGTTTCCTGTCATCTCTAGCAGATGTTTTTGGTTTTCGGCCACCATTTCGGCGATTATTTTGAAATTTTCCAATTTTTGAATATTGTGTTAGTATTTTACTAACGCTCGATTGCGAACAATGTAAATAATTCGCTATAAAACATTGATTTTTACCGTGCCGATACAAATCAACCATACGAAGTTTAGTAGATTCAGGAATATCACTCACACGGCCCATTTTAAGACGAAAAAGAAACAAACTGCAAAAAAGAATACTGATTTTAAATAAAATAGTCTGAATTTAATCAATGATGCCACCAGTTAAGAATTGGTAATAATTAAAGGAGAATTAATGTGAAATATTCTAATATTTTGAACCACTTGAATAAATATTCTAATATTTTGACTTTTCAAAATAATTTTTTTCGCAATTAATCTTTTCAAAAATGATATTAAATTTAAGATAACAAGTAAGTTTAATCAACAATAAGTTCTTAATAAAAATATCGTTTGCATATTTTCATTAAAAGACATTAAATTACCAAACGATATTTTCAATTTCTAAAAAAAAGGTAATTATTCTAATATTTTGAATATGAGCTGTATTATTTACGAAAAATAAAATTTCCAAAGAGGTGTGGGGGTGAAATTCTGTTTGTAGAAGAATGGAAAACTTCCGGAGGGGAGAGTTTCTAAATGTTTTTGAATGTTCCTTTTTAATAGCATAAACATTCCTTAATTTCTAAGTTTCTTTTTTATCACTCCATGCTCTAACTTGGGTATTTAAAGCATTTTTTCTGGCTCAGCCCCTAATTAAGATACAGCGTGGTACGAATCCTTTTTGAAGGCTTGACCGAATGGGTACCACGTGACGCTCTTTGAATTGGCGGAGTCTATTTAACCCCCTGGAGGTGGATAATCTCCTTGGGGAGGGCCTAAAATGTGTTTTTTCATGCGACATATTGTTTTAAAGCTCTTGGCCTATACGTTATATACACTCTGTCCCTTTGAATTCCTGTTTTCACCAAAAGAGGGCGTTTTAAGTTTTAGTTTCACTGCTACGCAATAATGTTTTTCCAAGAATGTGCATATTCATGTAATAATTTATATGAAATAATTTTTAAATTTAATTTAATGCTTCTGCCATTATGTTCTTATTCAAAAAGTTAAGGATTTAAAAATTAGAAATTAACGATTTGGAATTTTTAATTAAAGGATAAAGTGTTTTGAAAGGAAATATTAAACGAAACCCTCTGTACGATTCAGTTCACAGTTACCCACTTGATCTGATGATAATTTGAAATGTGATTGAAAAATACTTTTTTTTAGTTTATGCTTACTTCAGAATTTCCGTTTTAGAAAAATTGAAGTATTAATAACTTTTGTAACAAAAAACATAGATGAAAAGAATTTGCTTAAATTATCTTTTTAGATATTATTATCCTTATTCTAAAAACAGTTGATATCAAGGTGTAACTCTTCCATATGCCTCACAAGCTGATAAGAAATAAATTTCGATACTGCACTTACCATGAGTTATTTACAGGAATTTTTATATTAAAAAAGTAGCAAACTTGCGTTCTTTTTTTATATAAATTTTCAAATGATATAAACATTTTAACATATACATATATATAAACATGTATATATATTTATATATATATATGTGTGTGTGTTTGTAATGAAAATTATTTCCAATTACATATGTCAATCACTATTCAATATTATACACCCAATTTGGCAAAGCGAAAAGCTTTAAGCATAAATGGAGATTGGGTTTGTTGCAGCAGCAATTCAAACTGTTTGATTTCATTTCTAAGCTTAAGAAGAAACCTGGTATATATTTCGCTATATAGATTGTAAATTGTCAGCAGAAGTATAAAATAAGAAGTCAGAGTAAATAGCAATGAAATATTACATAACGTAATAATCTTCTTTTTTTATGTTATTAGTGGCTCATTTATAAAACATTGTATTAAATGCATTTAATGCATGAATGAATAAAGACAAAAAATACATCAATTCTCGCATATAAATTTCATGATGCTAAATATGTAGAGAATTACTTGATGATATAATTTCCAGTCGCTTGTTTTAGTCTGTCAGTATGTCAGTATGTAAGCGCTGTCTAGTATGTCAATTTACACTATCAGAAAATTCTGAAATTGTTTAACTTCCTTTTTATTCATTTTCTCTGATATTTTTCTTTGTTTAAATTATACATAATATTAAACGGATTTACATTGGAAAAAAAAGAGTAGTGGTACACTTGATAGAAGTTACAAAAAAGTGAATAAGTTACGGTAACATTAGTTTTTTCATTGTAATAATTTTCACTGAGAATGTATGGATTAGAAAAAAATATTAGAATTTCATTATTAGACTGAATCTGTTATAGCCGCACAAAATTTTTTATAATTTCAGATTAACTTCCTTTTTAAATGATTTATCAGAGCCTTGATTCCAGATCATGGTACATTACGCTGCAAAGATGTCTATCTCTGACTATGCAAATGACATGTTTCAAAACCTATCAGTTCAAGAACGTTAACCATGATACAAGAAAAAGTTAAGGGACGTTGAGCACAGAACAAAAATCGCTCATCTGTTGAGTTTCATTCTCACTTTGTCATCGGATGCCGGTAGATGACCAGAAAGTACATTAGTAACCTGTTACATTATCCGTCTAGATGCCAAGAGAATTTCACGGACAATTAAATAGATTAGTTTCAAAAACGTGTAATCCAAGAAAAGTTGTATATGAGCATTAAAATGCTGATTCACAATTGAGCAAAACGAATCATTCAAAAATTTCATGACAAAAACCATTAGGAAGGTTTTATTGTTTGTATTAGTTAAAATCATAACAGAATAAGGTTTAATTGTGTTAAACACATGCAGAACTTTTAGTGGTTCTCCAGCAAATTATTTTAACAAAAATTCTTCAATACTCACTATGTTAGCAAAGTATATTTAACAAATCTTCTTTAGCAAAACTAGTGCACTAAAATCGAACACAGAATGACTATTCGCAGAATGTTTGTGAGGATTATAAATGATAAATTTTAAATATTAAGATAATAAATAACTCTAAGCATTTAAAACAATTAATAGCCCTCCAAGAACATATCGTAAACAACAATCCAATCCATAATAGGGCAAACATTTCGAATGGTTTAATTTTGGATGTTGTTGTCCCATGTAATGCAGAATCTTGACACATGATTTAATGATTGGGTAAGATGACAGGCCCATTGCAAGCTCATTTTTAAGTTCTCTGTGCCTAAGAAAATATTTTGAAGTCACAAAAAAACTTCTATATTACAACACAGGTGTGCATTTTTTAATTTTTACAGACACGTAAAATAATTTAGAAAGATCTTTAAAACATCATTAAGAAGTAATTGCCTGATCCGTGGATGTGAAACGTATTTAATACATAATGACTTTCCAAGTGTAGAAGGCAATCGCACTGATCATTATTGTGTTCAAAATATTACTAGTTAAGCAAAGGTGCTAGCCGTCTTGCCAACTCTAATTTTCAGGTGAATTAAATAAAAAAATGGATATATTACGGGGCAAGATGATGCTACAATATAGACTTGGTAAAGTACAAAGTGCAAAAAAATTCAGGCAAATGCTAGATACATATTTTGAGGTTACACCTTGGAAAGAATAAAGTAGATTCATAAAACATTTTAAAAGACCTGATAAAAAAATCTGAAAATACTTCCTAATGTATGATAATTACTTTTTTTAGTGTACATAAATTAATTTTCATTATCACGTTTTTTTTTTTTTTTTTTTTTTTTTTGGTCTTCACAAAGCTTTCTGTATGTTCATTATTACTAACATTAAAGCTATATTTTTCTGCTGTCTGTTCCCATTTCATAATGAATATGAACATACTGAATTAATAAACAAAATACTTTTGTTGCGTGAGGCGATTTGTAGTGCGACAGGAATTTCTTTAGGCATTTATTACTGTATTACTTATAATTACAAAAAATGTCCGACTGAAAAAATAGAGTTTCTGATGATCACTTTTTTCATGAGATTAATTTTATGCACTTTTTATCTGTTTATTGCGAATACTGTGTGTATATTTTACCCTATTATAAAAGTAACTTTTACCAGGGCTCGTATGGGTAGGGGAGAGGGGGGAACCTTTGAACTGGGGTACCTTTGAACACTCTAAATATTTTCCTTCAAATAAATTGCTTTTAAAAAATGTATATGGCAATGCATTACTGCTGATTCAAGGGAATAATTATAGAAAGCTGTACTATTTTGTATGAACAGTACTGTCTAAAGAAGATATGGATTTTTCCCCCTCTTGAATCTAAAATTAAGAAAATGAAGTTGTAAGATTTTTGTTTACAAACTTCTATCCCTAAAATTTTAATTTATTGTTCAATGCTTAAACAAAGATGTTAGCTTTAGTTTATAAGCTTTGTTTTATTCAAATTCTTCAACCGAATTGAGTAAACCGTTGTGATGTTGAACTCTATGTGATGGGGCACAATTGAACAGAAGAGTTGGGGTACCATTGGACAGCGATAAAACACCGAATAAACTGGTGATAAATAATATTTTAAATAATTTAAAGAGAGCACTTAATACTATGAAGTAAAGAGTTCTTAATGTATCTAATTATTATTATTTCTGATTTTTTTTATGTGAAAAGATGTTAATTAAGAATGTCAAAGAACAAGGATTTATACTGCTACAAATTCACCTTACTGCACACATTACGTTCCAACCTCTATATGTATCAGTGATGGGACGTATTAAATCTAAATTGAATCAAATTTAAATTTATTTATTGGATAATTGCAAATCCTTGATAAAAAATAATGATACATGTTTTAACAGGTTTCCAAAAATTTTTTCTGGTTACCGTAACGGATAAAACGAAATTTTATATCAGGTCTCTTACAAAAATATAGCGAATGAAAAATTTTCATTTTTCAAAAGCATCAGATATCACATTGGCGTATTTCAAGGATATTGTAAAAATGTTTTCACAACCAAACATAACTGGAGAGACACTTTGTGTTTTATCAACAATGAGTTTTGACATCAACTTTGATGGATTTAAATTTGGTTAAATAACAAAAAATTTGTAATTTCAACAAAATATAGTTATTTAATTTTATTCACATTACTTTATATTTCGGTAACATATGCAACTTTTTATAAAAACTCTCACTATTTTCACATATGTTTCCTTTGTTCAAAGGTGCCCCTTGCTTGTTCAAAGGTACCCCTACATGGGGCAGGTTTGAACAAAAATCTTTCAACGTTTTAAATCCTCACAACTTATTTAATTTCTTCGGAAAATGTTTAATTTATGGTTCATATGATGAAGAAATGCGTTGTTTTTATTATGTAATATTTAAAACTGAATAAATATAATTCTAGTAAGAAATGTATTGATTTTCTGAAAAAATGTTCAATGGTGACTTCTCTCCCCTACCGTTAGTTTTCCATGATTTCCAGGTTAAATACCAGTATTTTTTATATTTAAAAAAATATAGTTCAAACGCGCCGACTTTTGCCTTATTTAAAGAGAAATTTCCTATAAGAAATTACTGGCACCGAAGAATTTCTTGGTCTTGAATTTCCAGGACCTATATAAACCCTGCATGCGTATATTTTGAATGTGACCATAAAATGACAATTTATTGTACCGGAATAATCAGTAATCTTAAATTAATCAAAATATATTCTTTTATCAAAGCCAGTGTTAAGCATTTTTTAGATTAACAACATTCCTATGCAATAAAAAAATTAAAAAACAATGAAATTAAAATAAACCTTATGAAAGAATACATCCAGTAAGTCTATGCACAGTAAGTAAATGCATATTATTACAAGACTAGATGATTAAGAATTTCAATAATGGTATGCGAAATGCAGATAAAACTATGTCTAAAGTACCGATATTTTTATTTAAATATTATTAACATATTTGCGTATTTTTATTCGATATCTTGTTCCAAATTTTTATAATAAGTTTTCCTTTATAATAAAAACTTCAAAAGGATTTCCCCATCAACATTCTATATTTAAATTAATTCTATATTATAATCAATTCTATATTTAAAATTTTAAAAGAATGACAAGAGGCTTGAAAGACGTAAAACAAAAACTTCACTCGTCGAGTTTTGGCGTGGTGCCCACAATAACTTCTCTTTTTCTTTCATCCAATAAAAAGAATCTATGAATGATTGGAGAAAATTTTTAAGTCTTTTCATTTCTTAAAGATCATAACCATGTTTATTAGAAATATTTAAATCTATGATCTTTTAACAAATCAAGGTTAATCATCAGAAGTAATTAAGATTATTTCTGATTATTTCAATCCCACCTGAAAACAAACAAGAATGAAATATTGTAATTTTCATCAGAAATTGTTTGTAATGAAAAAAAATACGACTGGGCATATTTAATGCAGTAACGACAATACTGCTGATGTTTGAAATCACAGGAAAATGTATAATCTATATCGTATTTTCTATGCAAGAGTTTGAAAGAAAATGATACGAAAATGAGCGAAAAACGAAAGAATGTAGACGAATAAAAATTAGTGTTCGCGATGGGAGACGTATTTCAGTTATTCGTTTGAATTATATACGTATAATACATTTCTCTGAAATACGGATACCTTAAAATATACGTTTAAACGTATTCAGATACGTATAAGGGTACACCGGTTAAACGTCCATTTAAGCATACGTATATTTTAAGTATCATTTTTCTTTTAATAACAATAGACTTCATGAATCTTACGTCACTAAATGGAGAAAAAGCTGCAAATTTGTGTCGTTACTGTAGTAATCAGCATATTATGTTTCATACTTAATATCGTGTCATTTTTCTCTATTACCATTTTAATTAATTTATATTTCTTCGAATTTTCATTAAATTAATTGATAAAATGTTATATAAGTTTAATGAAAGGGTTTACATTGTTTTATTAATAAATAATCATTCCTAAAAGTATGTACTATAGTTTACTTATGTTCTCATAATCATTAAAAATAAAAACAATACTGCCCAGTTAAACTGGTGGCATTGAGCTCACAGGCTATGCATATACGCATACTAATTGTACATTACAGCCTTATATTTTCAAAGGTTAATTCCATTCGAAAAAGAAATTAAGAAGGGGAAACAGCTCTCCCTTTTCCCCTTTTTTATATTTAATCATTGAACTTCCTAAACTATCAAGGACATGCTTTATCATATAAAAAATCTATATCCAAAATTCAGAGCAAATCGGATAATTCTTAATAAAAACCCATTTAGCATTTGTATAATTTAAGAGGAGTTATCCCCTTCTTTTATACTTAACCATTAAACTTCCAAAACTATTCAGAGATTTGAACGAAATCTGACAATTCTGCTTGAAAACTCATTTATATAAATTAAGGGGAGGGGCATTAGAACCCCCGTTCGCCCTGTTTATACTTATTCAATGAACATCTGATAACAGTCACGGAATCACCTCATCAGAATGATCCTATATCTAAATTTTGAACGAAAACTTGATTCTGCAAGAAAAACCCACTTATTTCTATTAAGGAGAGGGGCATGAGCCCCCCTTCCCCCTCTTGTACATATCGAATGAACTCCAAAAACTAATCAGGGAAGCGCCTTGTCAGGATATACCTATATACAAAATTTCAAGTGGACTGGCTATTTTTATCATGAGTTATCGCATTACGTACGAACATACATACAGAACGGGCGGGCACATAAGCTCTCAGGCTATGATAGCCTGTGAGCTAAAAAGTGTAATATTGTTTCTGTTCCCAAACTGCTTTTCTAAATGAACTTTGTCATGTATGCCTATTTAGAAAGCCCTATTTTGGAGGGATAAGTATATGTATTCTTTCGTTTTGCCTATTCTAAACGGTAAAAGTACGAAATAGTTTTTTTTTTTTTTTTTTTTTTTTTTTTTTTTTTTTTTTTTAAGTACAAAAAATTAAATTATTTTTAAAAAGTGCGAAATAATTAAATAAACTTAGAGATATTGTAAGCATAAAGGAATTTATTAAATTTTAGGTGTTTCAGGACCAAAAATTTTGTTAAGTACTGGTCGCTATACCTGAAGATAGAATTTTCTCCCCCTTAAATATGGTAAGTATTACTCTGCAAAAATTCTGGTGAAACGTGCTTGGAAGCCCTAGAAACGTACGAACTCTGTTTTAAAATTTCTCTGTCCTATAAGATCTGTCCCAAGACGAAATATCCTAGCGTGCGGGCGGCCCAATTTAAATATTGTGAAAAGAACCATTGTGATACGTGACACCATGACGTTTCGAATTCTGGTGACCAACAGCTACATTTAAACACACTGGTGCAAAGAAACATCAGAAACAGGTAAATATGAGTCAAATAAATTCAAAATGTCAAAGCTTGGTGGAACACTGAGCTTAAAAAATGGAACGCATTATTTTTAAATTGAACTCTTACCGACTGTGTTTTAGCTGATCGGTTTCTTATATCCATTATTGCGGCTAAAAATTAGATAGTTAAGCTTCTCAAAACTTTAGAAATGGCCATGGTGGATTTATGTGGTAAAGCTGTTCATCTGCGTCAATGATTCACCCAGTTGTTAGTAAAGTAATAAGTAATTACGTTAAGTAGTCTGATAATGATGCCATTATGGAGCAAAATTTTAAGATGGTTGTACGGTTAGAGTTAAAAGATAGGTTTAAACTGTACTGGAAAAATATTTCTGTTGTGAATAATCGAGAAGTGTGCTCAATTCTCAGGCTAGCAAGTGGTCAGGGATAAACACAGTCGAAAAAAGAGAAACTATCAGTATATTCTTATAGAAAATACTTCAAATGATATATAAGAATTAAGGGAGGCGAATTTCTCTTTAACATAATGCTGGAATTTAACACCTCTTTAGACTGTGTTTGAGGAATGTATTCAGGTTTTTTTAAATACTTGCATAACAACCAAAAGTTAGGTATACCCCAAGCCACCTTGGTTCTTTTAACAAGGAATCGCAATGTCCGCGGTAAATCGCGAAAATGCAGGACTGTAGAGCATTATTTCTGTATGCCTGTTTCCGCAGAAAAGCATTAAACATCAATTTTCATATCTTGCAAGAAAATCTTTTAGACGTTTATACCTATAACCGCTTGGGTAAGATTCGTATATACGATGTACCGTATATGGCATATTGCATAAAACGTATAACCGCCGATGCCGTATTATACGTATCATAAATCTGTGCCTCGTATAGTACGTGCTAAGTATATACTCGTATAAAAGAATAATCGAGAGCACTAATAATAATGTAATTTTTTTAAAAATTCATAAATAAATAACTCACTAGTATCGATTTCGCTTTATTAGTTAAAATTATAGATTTAACATGTTTAAAAATGTTTTCATAATATGTCTATAGCGTTATTATATAAAATAAATTCATTTGGTATACAGGATTATATATCTGTGCGTTCTTCTTCTACATTGATTAATTTAAGGGTCTCGTTTACCATGTTCAATTTTATTCGTTTTCATTTTTTTAAAAATACTATGGATTTTTTTTTTTTTCAGATAGAAGTCTGTATTTTTTTTAAATACTGCTCCTTATTCTTATTATGTATGTGATAAAACTGTGTGCAGATCGAACATTATAAATTTAACAAATAAAATAACTGAAGAAGCGTTATTTTTTATTTTACGACGATGCAAGACAAACAAAAAGAATAATATTAGATCTAAATACTGACGCATCGAAAAATCGAAGCACAGTCATGTATAATATGTTTTGGAAAATATGTTGATATTTAAAAGAGTTGTAATGATTTAAAAAATATATTATTTATGATTTAAATTTCAATTAAATGTATAGCTTAAAAAAATTTGTTTTTCAAAATGTAATTTTAGTTGAATGTTCAAAAGAATTGTAGTAAAGAACTTGCCATAATTATTTTCATCAAAAATGTGTAAAAGGTAATCTATTTTTATGAGGAGACGTTACGTTAAACAAGGAAGGAAATCTAAAGCCGGACAAAATACACCATAATTTTAAAATCAATTAATGAAACACAATGATTTTTTCGTCTACTCGTAGACTTCTATGGTTTGAAAAATATATTAAAATATATTATGTAATAAAATTTATTATTTAAATGAAAAACAATTTTATTTAATTAAATAACGCTGTTGTGTGTCACTGGAACGTATTACAACATGCTTTCTCAAAAATACAGAGTAAGTAGAATTTTTAGTTCGTTTACAGGACGCTCAAAAACTATTGCAATATCGATTTCGGTGCATTTTAATGATTTATATTAATTTAAACATAATGAAATAAAAAAGTATCACTTGAGTGCGTTATAAAAGGATTTTTACACGCTTATTTATACATTAATTTTGTACTCGTAAATACAATTTCTGTCAAAATAGAGAAGTTAAAAATTAGACAAAAATAGAATAAACAAAATTAAAGTAATGTGAAATCAATCTAAATGCAAAATGTTTCTAATAATATATAAATTTAAGAGATGAGGGTAAAGCATAGGTGCAGACGGTAGCCTGTCGCCCCGTAGCGATTATTATTATTATTATTTTGATTTGGTGACAAACTTTTAGTGTCTAAGTTATCACGCTTATTAGATGGAAATCGCGATTTTTCATAATCTTCTGGCGAGAAACGCGGGAATTTTCACGGCACTTCGATGAAATTCGCGTGTTTCTAGATTTTCATATGCAAATAACGATTTGCATATTCAAAGTGCGTACAGTCGTGGGAAAAAAATGCAAACAACCCCTATTAACTCAGCAAAAATTTATCATAGAAGAAAGTTACTGGTACCAAACGATTGGTACGACGGTTGGTACAAAACGATTGGATTATAAAAGTCTACTTCTAAATGATGTATGTAAAATTTTCTTAGGGAGGCATCTACATAAAAAACGAACCCTAACTTTGTTTCTCTCAACAACAGTAAACAATTCTGACAGCGTAGTTTGTGTACACCATTTATTTAGCCTAAAAACAAATTGTCATGCAATCTGTAAGATATGTTTCCAAAAAAATATATATTATTTTAAGCGAGCATATTTTTGTGGTTGTACTAAATTGAAATTCCATACTTGATTGTTGTTTCCCTAAAAGAAATAACTAAAAGTAATATAACTTTTATATATTTTTTATTTATCATTTTTTAAAATTTCAAGATAGTTATTAGCCCCACCAGTGGCCGCGAGGTTCTGACCTCGAAACTGGTAGACCGTAGGTGCTGGGTTCGAACCCAGTCGCGACCGTAGGCCTAACCGTTCGGAGTTTTCCGTGGTTTTCTTCGAATCTTGCGTAAATACGGGTTAGGTTCCCTTAGAAAGACCCCCACGGAGGGCATCCCACCCATTAGGACCTATATCGCAAGCGTAGATAATTGGCCGGCATAAACAAAACCAAACCAAACCAAGATAGTTATTAATGAATTTACGATATCTTTGAGTTTAGTAATTTATAAATTTATTTCTCTCAAGGGTATATTCAATATTCTTTTTTTGAAGGCGTTGTTTAACTGTTTAAAGAATTATCAAACATATAATTTTTTTAAGTTTTATATATGCAGATTAAAAACTGCATATATTTTTGAATGAGCTGAAAGAAGAATTGACTGAACATAAATATATCATGAATATTTCGTGGTAATTTACTGCCCGACTGGAATACGACTGACAATACACCACAAGTAAGAACTTGTCTGATTCGGACTGATCTTAGAAAATTGGAATAGCATGGTCCTACATACATTTATATTTTTATCAGTATTTCGATATTTATATGAGTATGTGAGTAGACAGCTAGAAAAATCCCCAAAACACATATGGAGAAAGAACATACTCGACTTTTTAAATAAGGAAGCCTGTAAATAGATACGATCTCTTCAAATAAATGTAAGAGAAGACTACGTTTTACCGAGAAAGGTTTATAACATCAGTAAAATCATTATGTTATATTGGTTTTCATCGTATGAATATGCTTCTTAACGCAAGTTTTTATCTTTTATTAAAATACACCAAGAAAGGAATTTCCAACAAATAAGCGTGGTCGTGGTTGCAGAAATGAACACATTTTTGTTATGCTTTATAAACTCTGAAGAGTTCTCTCAAAGTAAAATTTGAAAAGACAACCCGACTTTTAGCATCAGGTTGGCATATATAGAACAGAGTATAGCGACCGAATATTTTAAAACATACCTCAAAATATCATAGGGAGAAAGAAAAAGGGATGAAGCGAAAATACTGCTTTGCAAAGCATCTCTATAGTTGAAGTAAACTAATTAATACCGTAAAAAAGATATTCCTAATTAATCCCGTGTTTTTAGCAAGGCGAAAGAGATCTTAAGTGGTAGTGTGCAACCCAAATTGGAGAAGTATGCTTGACGGACGTTTTAAAATCTTCTATTCCAATACTTAAATTTTTTTATTACTGGAGTAGCTATTCGAGTAGAACATTGTAGTATTTTCTAGAAAGCACAAACTTATTCATACGAATTCAGATTTTCTCTTTAAGTCACGATGCTTGGAAAAATTCCGCAAAAGTTTTAAAGAAAAAAGGTACGGTTCTATGGTATTATGGTTAGTTAGAATTTAGATATTTTATGTTTGGTTTAGGTGTTATAAGTGCCAAGGTCCCATTTTGAAAAGAAAAACTCAATTATTACTTAAAGATTGTAACTATTACGAATTTAGTTAGACAATATCGGTCATACAATAACAAAATGTAAACAATTTCACTAAATTTTTACATTTGCATATAATACATATTCCGCTAATAGCGATTCATTTATCATCTTTTTAATAAAGGAAATTTTTAACATAAAAATTTTAAAACGAGAATAATGAATTAAAATTTGATATTTTGTTAAATACAACTTATGGAAATGAAAATGTATTTTGGAATAGAAAAAGAGAAAAATTCTAAAAGAACTTTTTTGTATGATTAATTCATTCTGTTTTCTCACACTAGAATATATTAGGTTATACTATTATTTTTAACACAGTCAAACTGATTGGTAAAATAATCATACATCATTTTTGCTCAGCTGGAAATATTCAATTCGTATATTAGGTTATACTTAATCCTGCTGATTTCAAGAATAAAGTGCAAGTAAATATCCAGAACCTGAAAAAATATTGTGTGCCCTATTTGCGTATATTTCAATAAATAAAATATTAATGAAAATAGAATGTAAATTAACATTGTTACACGAATCAAATAATATAATTTAAAATGAAGTATAAGCGTTGAATATAATATAATTGGTTTTTCAAATTAACGGTTTAAAAAACATATATTAAAGTAAAAAAAAAAAAAAAAAAAAAAAAAAAATCAAGACGTAATTATTTATTGTACTTTTATTAATGCATTTTTATTATGAAACATAAATATTATTAAAAAAATTACATTTCTCATTTAAATCATGGCGACTTTAAAATAGACAGCAGAAAAGAAGGCTGTTAGAGGTGTTTGTAAAAAAGTGGAATAGGTTTATAAACTTTTCCAAAAAGTTGAAGCCATTAAATTTGTTTGATCAAAAATGGAAAACATAATGTTTTCCATTTTGTTCTAATGTTTTATTAAAAACCTATTCTAGTAACAAGACAACATTTGTAAATTAATATGAAACGAATGGCAACGTTATTTATATGATTTATTATTATTTATTTATGTATTTTGATTAGGATATTTGAGACAGATGATGAACTATTTATATCCGTATTTTTTTTCTATTTTGGTTACAGCTACTTTTTTAGGGTACATTATATTTTAAAATTAGTTCCAAAATCTAAAGTGTCCTCTGTAAAAGCAGGATTCTTACGGGTTCCTTTTTTTCCCAAGCGAAATATCAGGATTTATTGGTACCGAATAATTTCATGGTCTGGAAATTCCAGGATCCGTGCGGGCCTTGAAAATGGAAAAGGTTAGAAAAAGGTACTAAAATTGTAAACATAAAAAGATATCCAAAAAGATATCGACCTCATGTACCCTATGCACAAAGAAAAAAAAATCATTCAAAAATTTTAACTGCAAACGAGAAATTAAAAAAAGAACTCTACTAATGGTTTTAGATTGTCTCACCAGTATTTTCAGATTATTAATCTGAACATTTCAAATAAATAAATAAATAAAACAAGAAAAGTACCAAAACTTATCAATAAGTAGTTTTTTTTTTTTTTTTTTTTTTTTTTTTTTAATACTGTATGACGGTACATAATATTTCATATGGTAAAAGCTATTTTGTAACGTCACACAATATTACCAACGGCGGATAAAAAAAAAGAGTCGAGAGAAAGAAAGTAAATGGAAAAAAAAAAAAAAAAAAAAAAAAAAAAAAAAAAAAAAAAGATTAACATCCATTTGCAAGGATACGATGATTACTTATTAAAAATGCGAGTATCAAGTGATGCAATCATCTGCATATTCAAATAAACAGAATATGACTAAGTAATGTTGTGGAAACAAAAAGAAAATTTGTACAAGAAAATTGACAAATTTAATCCAATGAATAGTAATTTCGCAAAAACGATGATAAATGCATATTAGTCATTAAGTATTATAATTATCTAATTAATATATGTGTATATTAATTAGATAATTATAATTAATATATACACACATTACCAAATTAATAAGTATTAAGTATTTATTTGTGGGAAATTTTCGTATATGGTAGGATGTATACAGGGTGTTTTTCTTAAGTCCGTTCACATTTTATTGAGTTTTTGAAGTTTTTCTTTTCATATACTTGCTGCCACTAATTATTATAATACATTTGTAAATTTATTTAACATACAAAATTTCAAGCTATCCTGAAGTTTCTATTTATATATATATAAAACCAGTTGTTGAATAATTAAAAAATACAGGACGCTGCGATGACTGCTTTGAAGAACTCGTTTTGATTAATTTAATCTTGCGATAACTTTATCGTTTAAAAAAATTCTCTTTCTTATCTTCGAATTAGAAAATACATGAATATTTCTCCCAGGTGAATCCGAAATCCTCCATAAAATTACTAGGTTTTTGTAGTTGATTTGATCGAGTAATTAGTTTTGTTCAGGAAATAAAATGAGCATTTTTTATACGTATATTATAGAAACACAGATATTTGTACTTTTTTATACAAGGGGGAAAAGATAAGACCTACTAGCAACAAGCAATATTGCAATAGTGACCAATATTCTATTCTGTGTTGCTACAAAAATTAGTAGAAAAATTATAACCTCTCATATTTTGGCTACATTAGGAAAAAAGTGAGATTTAAAACTATTTCGAAATTTTCATAATTAAAAGTAACGTAGTCTCTAGATTGCAAAATAAATACAGAAATGTTCATGGGAAATAATGAAAATTTGTTACCCAAAATAATGAAGATTTGTTACCCAAAATAACCATACTTAAACATTGTGGTTTTATATTCTAAAACATCCTTGAACAAATTTTATAATGACAATTTAGAATGAATGACCAATTTACAATTGATGAATTTAGCTTCCTATAAACTTCTGATATTTCTAAAGAATTGTGGAACTTTTTGATCAACTAGCAGACCATTACTTTCTAAAAACTTTCATTGATTTCTTTATAGTGAAGACGAATTCATTATTAAGTATTAAATGTATTTTTCAACATCATGTAAAAAATAGCTCACATTTTTTTCTTTGGTTCCCACTGTCTGAGTAAATTGTATACATTTATTTTTATAAAATCAGAAATGTGTAACAAGCACAAAAATTTGTAACTACCCAATGGTCAATCATAGTTTAAGTTCTGTAGAATGTGTTGTTTCCACGAGGCCTTTCTAAAAGGAAATGTTTTAAGGAAGTTCGGTACACATGGTTCATTTTTTGCCTCCGCCCTCCGTTGAGTAAACAAAAATTCTTTTTTTCAAAGATGTTTTCACTCTTTTAACCGTTTGCACTCGAGAGGTGATTTTCACTGAATACCAGTGTCCCGCGCAAATGAGTGCTCCAAATGCTAGAGGCACCAGAAATTTTAAACAATTTTTTTTCATCTTAACTAATGGATTAATAACCTGCGATAATATATGGCGAAATAAACTGTTATATATCAGTGGTGACCAGAGCATTTGACGTCTCGATTTAGGAGGAATACTAATGACACTAGAGTCACCTCTCGAGTACAAAGGGTTAATATAATTTAGGATATATATGCACTGCCTCTTTTATGAAATTTTCTTTAAAGAGTTTTTAGATGTGTTATACGAGATCAAAAACGTAGTTTGTTGCGCAGAGCTTAATGTACCCAATAAAACAATTTGATATTTTTCGGTGTGAAGTATTCATTACAACATTTTAGTTTTCACATACAATAGTATATGTTTAAAAAATAAAAATGATGCGCTTCTTATAGAAAAAAAAAGCAAACACTTTCGTCTAAAATTGAATCTATTTAAATGGGTACGTCTTGATAGGAAATACGAACTACATAGACTAATTCAGCTGTTGTACCTGGAGGGCTGGCTTTCCCTCTACAGCCACACGATGTATTTATAAATAGACCTTTCAAAGCAGCATTTTGTGTGCGGTATTATTCATATTTTATATCGGGAACATATAACTAAGAAAAACTTAGCTTATTAAAAATATATAAATTTACACTTTATGTAATACTATAGTTTTTAGATGCATAACAGTTTATATGCAATGATTTATTTAAGCGACTTTTTCCCAATTGTGGAATTTCTGATCCGGTGGATGGTGTTTAATGACACTATCTTCGAACAATCGATCAATGATATTACATTCAACGACGCAATATATGTAATGTATACATTTCTGATGATGTAGACCGAATAACTAAGAGCAATGAATTTAAAGAAAGGAAGAAAAAATAAAAATAAAAATAAAATTTGCTATATTTCGTTAAGTTTCGGAATTATTTCTCTTTTTTAAATTTTTGTGTGTTGAAGATTTAAAAAATCATCAAAATAACTTTAAAGGAAAAAAAAAAAAAAAAAAACTCATTTAACCAAAATTTAAAGATATCAATTTTTTTCCTTCACTTGTAAAGAATACCCAGAATACCTTGTACGATAACATTCATTAATAAAATGGATTTTCTAATCGATTGTATATGTGCCCTGTTGGGTAAGCAAAAAAAAAAAAAAAAAAAAAAAAAAAAAAAAAAAAAAAAAATTGAGATATTGAATTTACAAATATTCAAAACACTTCCCATTATTTAGATGCAAAATGAAAACAGCAAATATGTTACAGAATTTTTATCATTTTGCAGTAACTATAAAAATTTTATTAAAAAAACACTGGTCGTATACTTCAAACGCAGTTCAATTTTGGTTATACAAGAAAATATATATTAATAAGGATATAATATACAAATTGCCTGATGTTTGTATAACATATAGACAATCTAAAAACTTAGAAAGTAACTAAAAGTTTTTATATCATATCGAATCAACTTGATATAAATTATGAACTACTAGCACAAATAGAAATATTCATCTGTATTAATGAGAAATAATTTTTAGCCTTTTCACTGATCAATATTTTCGAAAAAAACTTTCGAATAATGCCTATTTTTTCGTGCCTTTTACAGAACTTTTAATCTTTTATCACCGGTTTTTCAAAACAGAAATTTTTACCTTTGATTCAGGAAAATTCTCGGATTAAATAATGCAATATTAATAATAAAAATTTACTGGGGAAAATAATAAATCAGGATTGAAATACGTAATCCCGTACGTGGTACTTACAAATCATAATTAGGAAAAAATACACGTTGTGCGTATAACGTACGGGTAAATCGAAGTAACGGTTAAACATCTTTCCTTGCATGTTAAATAACTGGACGTTCACAAATTGCAAATTGCTCAATCAATGGTAACCCATTCTCCAGGAACAAATGTGTGTCAACCTCCCCCTAAATAAAACTTATGCTTATTCTGTAATAACGAGTATTACTTGCAAAAAATACTAAATGTGATTTTATGAAAATTACACAAAACACAGATTATAAAAATTAATTTTTTGTACTAAAATGAAATAGTTAAGTAAATAAGTATGTACCATTTACAATTAGAAAATAAAAAATAAAAGCAACCGTCAAGGAGACAGTTAATCAAGACATCGTATGCCAATTTCGAACCATTCTTGATATAAACAAGTCGTAAATTGCAGGTCAAATGTAGAAAATGAGGTGCGTTCGCATTATAACAAAGTTTTAAATATATTCAGATATTGGTGTATTGTATACGGTACTTCGGATACAATACAGGGTGAATTGGCCACTCTCAACAGTGACCAATGTCTTATTCCTCAAACTTTGGTAACAAACATATAGTTCCAATAACAAAAATGTTTTAACCCTGATGCATATTGTATCATTTTCGATACCATAAGTGTTCTCTATTTTTTTTTCTTTTTTTTTTTTGGGGGGGGGGGTGTTCACATATTCCGTATTCTCACCAGAAATTTAAAAGAGCAATTTTCACTTTACTTAATGACAGACCATTCGTAATTAAATAAAGAAAAATTTACTATTTAGATTTTTTTGGTATGAATTCTGAATCTTTGAATTGCGAATTTTTGTTAACACGTTCTATCCTATGCATTTAAGGGTTAAACGAGGTAAAGAAATATTTTTCAAAGTGATTTGAGCGAATAAAAACTTTTCTTAAAAAATACGATAGTTAAATTTGTATATGTTCCCCCTGTGTTATAAGTTATATTTAGTAAAATTTTTTTGTTACACTGAGATGCAAGACAAAAAATGTCCCGTTTATATAACACTAAAATTGTCCGAGTTATGAAATTTTTAAAAAATGTGTGTTTTATATCACTTTTCTGCAATGATTACAAATGAGTTCGGCCATGATTTGAGGAATCGTGTACCAAATGTTTAAAGTATTCAAAAAACTTACTTCAGGTGCATCTGCGCTTTGAAAAAAAATCGCACAAGTATTACGATTAACTTTTATTGTTTCAGATTGCCTAAAATAATTATATTTTAACAGATATTTTATTTTGTAAGGACTTGAGACTGTGTCTTTGCATGATTTCTTTTAACAAAAATTATGTTATTTTAATTAAGTTTGTATTTAGTTTCAACGATCATATGAATGAAAATTTGTGTTTTTCCAGGTCAAAATTTGTACTCTAACTCACTTTCAAATATCCGATCGAGATTAAATTTTACATACTAACGTAAATCCGATGACAATCTAATACTCAGGGCTCGCACTAAAATGTTTACACTTTGCTACCAGTATTTTAAATCAAAAATCTTCGTGGAACATTCCTTTAATATCTACAATAGAATTATACAGTAAATATTACCGTTTTAAAACTGTGGTAGGAAAGTATGAAAATTTTACGATGCGAGCCCTGAATACTCTTTTAATATTCGGTGGTTATTATTTATACTTATTTTACAGAATAAACAAACAAACAAAAAAATCAGATGCATTACTGCCTGAGTTTTAGAATTGATGACCCAAGACTGCAATGGTTGTATTTTTAATTTTTATGTATTTTTTTACCTCTGAATCTGAAAATTACCTTAATTTTTAACCATAATGTAAGGATTTTTCACAAATCATAAATTATCAAAGTTTTTTTTTTTTTTTTTTTTTTTTTTTTTTTTTTTGTATGTTACATTAAATTAATAAAAATACTCTTTTTTAACGTAATCGTTTGGAATTTCAGTGATTTATATCACTTTCAATACATTTTAAACAGCATAATTTTGTTAAAATACTCTCTAGAGTTTAAAGAATGGCCTATGATATGAACGATAGATTCGTTGATTTAAAGCAAATGGATTGTACATCATGGGTCATGCAGCCAATGTTAGTTGATTTATCTGGTGTTTCAACACCATACAGAGAAGAAATCGCTGAAATTCAAAACGATGAGTCAATTAGATTTATATTCAATATAAAAAGCTTTGTGCTGAGACTGAAACTAAATATCCTAATTCAACACAATTTGTAAGAAAAATATTGTTACCCTTCCCATCTTCATACCTTGCTGAATGTGGTTTTAGTGCAGTAAACGATTTACTACTAAAAAAAGAAATTGACTAGACATTACTAAACGAGGGTATTTGAGATTAAAGCTGACAACATTAGTGCCTGATATAAAATCTCTTTGCAGCCAACATCAACCACAAGGATCTCATTAATTTTATTATATTCATCTTAAATGTTATAATTTGAATTTATTTTATTATATATTTTATTTATTTATTTATTTTTACTGCCAGCAATTAAAATGACAGAAACATAATCAAGAAACATCCAATTAAAGTCATTTTTGTGTATCGAAGTTCACTATTAAATATTTGAAGATCTAATTTGCTTTTTTTTCATTGCTGCATATTATTATTACTATTATTAGATCGGGAAGCGGCTGCAAGAACTATCACCTTATCGAGTTGATGACTGAAATTCATGAACTAGTTATAACTCGATTCGCATATCAAATGCAACTGGTCTACCAAGTCATATCTTAGTGGTAAACACTTGCAAACCCGATTTATACCCTGACTAGTATATTTACCATTTGTCTTCTTGCTAGCAGTTCTCAACGTTTTCATACGTTTGACTGCAGTAAAGCACTATGATAAACTTACCGATCAATCACTAAAATCGGGTCTTCAGTGGTTTCCACCAAGATATGTTTTGGCAGACCAGTTGCATTTTAATATACGAAAGGAGTTTTGTCTAATGCTGAAACTTCAACAATCAACTCTATGAGGTGATGGTTCGTGCAGCCGCTTCCTGGTCTATATTATTAACGATTGCTTCCTGAATACATTCCTTTCGTTACTGTTCATTTTTTCATGACCTTTCTTTTACATGTTTACGTTTTCTTTTCCATTCCATTTTTAAATGGCTTTTTTTTACTTCTTTAAATGGAATAACAGCTCAATTTTTATGTAATGAGAATTATTTTTCAGAGAGAGAGGAGGGGAGTCATCAGGGTTTTAGATATGATTTGGTAAGTCATGGCCTGAAAAAGGTTGGGAAACACTGCTCTAAATGATATTTTTCTATGTACCATAATGTAATCTAATTATTTTGAGTCTCCCTATAAATGAACCATTAATCGTATATATTTCACATGCATGTACAAACATGATTTGGTTACTCTAACCCTGCTGTTCTGCTCGGGTCTATTTGACCCGAAAATTTTATTGCTCACTTATAAAAAAAAATAGCGCAGAGATATTTCCATGAAACTTTTTGACTTTGTTCATTAGTAATATAACTATATATTCCTAGAAGTATTTACGTTTATTTATATTTCCAAGAGATATTTTTTAACATAGTCCTAATGTACTGTTCGGGTCATATTGACCCGAGTTAAAAAATAATTTTATCATGCACTTTTAATTTTGTTTGGAATCATTCAATAAAAATAATTACTGCAACGTATCTATTTCGAAATCTGTTTCGATGGCACAGGTGTTAGATCACGTGAGAAGTCAAATGTTGATATCATTAGCGGAAGGAAAAAAGATGCACCTGTTAGTAGCGTTTCTTTTTTCTTGCTGTATTTCAATTTCTAATAATCTGAAGAACAGTTGTAGCTCTGAGTATTAGTGAAAAAATGGGAATCGTAGAAATTTCAACGACGCTGATACTGCTAAATCAATGGAAGCCTCTGACAGCGAAGAGGAAAATGCGTCTGAATATGAAAATCATACAAGTGAGGAAATTGAAAGTTCTGACAACGATTTTGATATTGATATTCAACGAATGCACAATATACAGAGTATTCAGTCTAAGAATCTTGAAATAGTATGGAAATTGAATCCTCTTCTTCATTCTGGTCGATTAACATCTGCTAATATTATAAAAACTACTCCAGGTGTCACAAGATATGCAACGACAAGGATAACTGACATAAAAAGCGCATTTGCGACGGTATTCAATTCTACAATCGAGAACGAAATCATAAAAATGACTAATATAGAAGGAAGAAAAGTATATGAAAAAGAGTGGAAAGATATTAGTACTGAAACTTTTCAAGCATACATCGGATTATTATTATTAGCTGGTGTGTACAAATCATATGGAGAATCAACAAAAAGCTTGTGGAATCAAGAGACAGGCAGAAATATATTTCGTGCCACAATGTCCCTCGAAACCTTTCATATGATATCGAGAGTTATTCGTTTTGACAATAAATCTACCAGGCAACAAACAAGGCCTGTAGATAAATTAGCTGCTGTTCGAGATATTTGGGAAAAGTGGATAGAAATCCACGCTAAATTGTATAATCCAAGTGAAAATGTTACTGTAGATGAACAATCAGTAGGATTTCGCGGACGATGTCCTTTCAAACAATATATACCTAGTAAACCCTCCAAGTATGGGATAAAAATATGGACTTTATGTGATAGCAAAACTTCGTATGTATTGAATGCACAAATTTATACTGGAAAAAATCAAGGATCAAAGCCAGAGAAAAGTCTGGGTATGCGGGTAGTGAGTGACCTTACTTATGGGTATACGGGGCACAATCTTACATGTGATGACTTTTTCACATCCTATAACTTGGGAAAAATTCTTCTAAAACGGAAAATGACTATGCTTGGCACCATTAGAAAAAATAAGCCCGAACTTCCTGAGAAAATTCTAAACAAAGAAGTGCACAGCTCATCATTTTATTTTACAGACGATACAACAGTTGTAAACTACATCCCTAAAAAGAACAGAAATGTTATTCTTGTGAGCACTTTCCATCATGAAAATGAAGTTAGCGACAGACCTGACAAAAAACCACAAATGATATTAGATTATAATGCAACTAAAGGGGCGGTGGATAGTCTTGATCAACTTTTCAGTACATACATTTGAAAGAGAAAAACAAATCGCTGGCCTATGATAGTATTCTATAATATGCTTGATACATCTGCTTACAATGCATTTCTTCTGTGGATTTCAATAAACAGCAAATGGAATGACAATAAATTAACCAAACGAAGGCTCTTTTTAGATTTTGGGGAAATCTCTAATACTTCCACACACTGAAATAAGACAGCATCTTCCCAGAAGCGAAGATTCAGTCAAAATTGTGAAGAGATAGCGTAGTAAAAGTGCAAACGTACCCTCGGAATCAGATGAGAACACTTCATTGTGTAATAAACGTGCAAGATGCAAGTTTTGCCCATCAACCACCGACAACAAAACTAATATATTATGCTACAATTGCAAAAAACTCACTTGCAAATTTCACGTAAGCTATTTTTGTCCAAATTGTAAATAAAAGTAAGTATTCAAATATTTTTAAGTTATTTTACTGGTGTTTTGTATTATTTGATACATATTTAAGCTTATTTTACTATTTTTTTAATTATTTCTAAAATAGTTATTTTCATTTACTGCTAGAAAAGGTAATATTCTAAATCGGGTCATATTGACCCGAACACTACATACGTATAGTAAATGCGAACAGAACAGCAGGGTTAAATAAGCTTTATCAATTGCATGAAATTCCAGTAAATTTACGGAAGTTGGAGCTTGAGCAGACGGCCAGATGGCCGGATAAACCGACCCATAAGCACTTTTCAACTTTGTTGGAAAGTGCTAAACATAATAGTAAATCCTTTTGTGGATTTAAAATTACATATAATTGGTTTAACTTCACTATCTAACGAAAAAAGCCAGAGTCGGATTCGGCTTGTTTCTTAGCAACTCCGACTCTTTTACTCAAAAATAGGCCCGACTCCGACTCCGCAATTCTGCTTTTAACACTAGAACTATTGGAAATTTTAGTCAAGCTTCATAAAAAAGTTCACACCAGAATTTTGATTTAAAACAGTTTAACTTTATTATTTAACAATTTTTTTCTTTGTTTTATCTTTTAAACTTATTTCATAATTAAATTTTCAGAGCTGCCAACTTCTACGCCTATTTAAATCATATAAATATGTTTGGAGCCACAAAAATATTTTAATAAAATTTATGCCAAATATATTTAATGTTATGCATTACAGCAGATATTCTTTATCATTTACTAAAATTTCTGCTTCTAACATGTTTATTTGACTTTAAATAGGCGTAGTAGTTGGCAGCCATGAATTTTTTGTTTGAACCGTAACGTATTCATGTGTGAGCCGTCAAAATTACGACTCATGGTAGCTCTAGTGTTAAAGGCATGTCCACCAATAATTTTTAAAAAAAATGTAGGGTTTTCGAACAAAAGTTGAAGATGGTGAACATTTAAGCATTCTTAGCATAAAAATGTTATATTTTATTTAAATGCTTGTGAAGTGGATTATGCGGGGTGTTTTTATTTGTTCGTGAGACCAGGATTGCTAAAATATCCTTCAAATAATAGTGGAAAATTTTCGGTGAAAAATTAAATCGAGCGACAGATTTTGATAAATATTAATCCAACCTTGCAGAGCAGAAAACGATTCCGGTGACATGAGTTTGGTTCATTTCTGCTTTCGTGTAATAAACCCAGCAATATGTTTAAACGTCTAAATTAGAAATCTGGTCACGTTTCGTTCATTAATTTTAACAGCAAACAAGGTGTATTATTTTATAATCAGTCTATATAAAATTTATATTTTCACTAGCGGCCTTCGCCCGCTACGCTGGTCGGTTTATCTAAAGAAATCTTGAAGAAGTAGTTAGATAAGGTTCAGACATACATTAAAAAAAAAAAAGCAAGTCGATCATTCAAAAAACGTTGGGAAATATCAAATATTTACTGTAATTTTTTAAGAAAAACAAAGTTTCGAAAAAAAAATTAAATCGAAAAAAAAATTACACTGACATATTAATGCAAGGAAATTTTCCCAGAGAGAAAATTCGCCTTGAATACAATATTTCAAATTCTTTTAATTGCTTATAGGCGTTAATGCCAACATAGTGAAAAAAAATTCCATGCTGGGAATCGAACCCGGGCCATCAGTATGGCGCACTGACGTTCTACCGACTAAACCACATGGAACGACAGCCAGTTTGAAACTTTCTCATACTTAAGTAGACTGGCGAAAACATAACGATAGCGCGTTTTAAAATCGCACAGTGACATCTATTGGATTTTATATGTACTAAGAAACGTTATGTACTAAAAAACGTGAGCAGCGCACCTAATAGTTTCTTTTGTTTCTTTTTGTTACTTTTTTGTCTGTTGTCCGATTTTGATGAAACAAAGCCTATACACTGCCCGGGAGTGTGCATTCTTCATTAGTGAAAACCGCATAAAAATCCATTCAGTAGTTACGAAGATAACCTCGAACAAACAGACAGACAGACAGACAGACAAAAAATTCAAAAAAATTTTTTTTGTGTTTCATTGGTTTTCTTGTATCGCCCTGACTCCATTTTTGTCAATTATCTTCAATGTACAGACACACCGGGTCCTACTGTTTTATTATATGTATAGATTTGAAGTTTGTTTAAACCTATAACACGATATCTCAATCTTGGCTATTTTGATTGGGATGAATTTAAGCGGAATAGCTTTTCAGTGATATCCAACGGATAATTGTTTGGCGGTTTGTGTAAAATATGAATTGCTAGAAGTTAAATGACAACAAAATTATATTACTGACATCATGTTTTTTTAACCCATTCGTGCCGACCACCTTTTGCGCAAATTTTATTCGGTTGACACCACTATTTTTAAAAGAATTACGTTTAGTTCAATAATTACAAAAATGTTTCAATTAAATTAAATAAAGATTGCTGCTCTTTTTTACCGGTGTTAAAAACAGTGCTACAAGCACCTTTTGAAGCGTCCCTAAAAAGGGACGCTAGGCACTAATGGGTTAACTGAGATTTAAACAAAATCAAGTAGTACGTGTCAGATATCATCATAGTTGCCAACCTCCCGAATTTTTTACACCAGTAAAATCTTCCAGAAATGTTCACTTTATTCAATTGCATAAATTGTGCGATAATATAAAGCAAGTACTTCTGGATAAATATATTGGTATGAAAAAAATCGGGAGTTTGGCAACTATGCATTCTAGAACTTTCGATTATTGTGTAAATTCATAATTGGAGAAAAAAGAGCAGAAATTCACCATATATAACTTTTTTGTGAGTATAAAGAAAAATTTTAATTCTATACTTTAATATTATCGATACTACTTCGTTTTGAGATCAAAATAGTTTCGATAAATACGTAGATACCACATTTTGAAACTATATTTATGCCATCTTACCTATAACTATTTACATTTATAAAATGGGATTGAAATAAAAGAACAAAACTGTTCAAGACCAGAAAGAGAATTTGGAATTCACAAAATTTTATTTTTATTCACAAATATTTTATTTATGTCATAATTTTGCTTACTATTTAATTAACTTAATATGTCATAATTTTAAGGAGAATTTTAATCTTTTAAGTTATTTTTTGGTTAGTTTGTAAATGTAAATTAGTGCATTGTTATAAAAAAAATACAGAAAAAATATTCAGAAACATGAGCATAAAATTTTAGAAACATAAAATGGAAATATTATTACTTGAATGACTAGTTCGATATCGATTAAATCCATAAATTTCTGTTAAGATCAAATTTTAATTTAGGTAAATGATAGGATGAATTTTAACATAAATTTGAATTGATTTATTCAATAAATGTAACCTACAAGAATTGATATTCAATAACAAAAAAAATCCTTTTTTTCTAGGACAAAGAAAGCTCAAAACAGTAAGAAGTTGAACAATTTCTTTTTTCAGCTGTATATATAAATGTTTAACCTTTACTCCTACTTCAATGAACATTCACTGAGTAAATATTTTTTCTACTTGCTTTGAAGTTAATATACCATAAGATTAAGTTACATGTGTGTTGAGATTTTAATGTAAATTTCTCACATGTAACAAAAGCAAACAATGCCTTCAAGTTATTCAAATCTTAGTTTAAAAGCTGAAAGTACCATTATCTATTCCACCCTTGGTTCGAAAATAGCAACAAGCAGAGATTTAAAGGGAATGTTGCATTTTAACTCGCTTAGGAAAAATCCCCTTGTTAAAGGAATAGAGAGCGTGCTTTGAAAAAGAAGAGAAGAAAATAAAGAAAAAAGAAGCTAATCTTTGGCAATGTGAAATCCTAAGAGGGAACAAGCTACGTTTTAAAATGCAGAGACCGCGAATTGACAGAGAGAATGTGTTGAGATTATTGAAATGCGTGCCGACTAGGGGATAACCTCGTACGGAACTAGCAAGTGCCGAACAATTTCTTTTGCTATGGGTTCTTTTTTTTTCTTTTAAAACAATTCGGAAGGAATTCTCCAATGATCTACCAGGATGATACGTGACGAACACTTCTCCCTCAGGTCCACGCTGCATGAGAAGCCTTTGGATTTTTAACAGATGGATGCAATGAGTAATGTATTTAAAGTCACCAAACAGTGAAGTATACATCCTGCACTCAGATTAAGTTATTAGGATAGATTAATATATTTATACTATAAAAAAGCCTCAAAATATGAAAGATTTAGATTATATTTTTTCTGTACCGCAAAATCTTTTTAAAACTATGAGAAGACAGCCAACATAAATGTAAACAATTTTTGATAAGAACTTAGAGTGAAATTTGACCAGGTTATAAATGATGAAATTAAAATGCTATTTTCAATAGGAGCACAAACTTTTTTTTATGTAAAGAAATACAGCAACCAGTCGTGAAATTTTTCTCTCAAAAATTTAGGAAAAGAGTCTGTCGACAATCAGAGCAATGATAACAGGAAATGAAAATTCTAAAGGGCAAGGGAAATCAAAGATTTAAGATGTTTCCAGGAACAAAGGTTAAGTCTGGTATTTTATATGGCAAAGTTATTATAGTAAAGGAAAGAGACTCTTGGGAAGAGTAAAATATGAATTGTATTATGTAAAATTTATAAATGTTTTTTTTTTTCAACAATCACGGTTTTTATTAACATTCAAATCTTGACTGTAAGGATGCTAACCTTTAATCTTATAGAAGTCACAATGTTGCTGGCCAGCAACAGCCAATGCGAATGGATTTACTGTGCATAAACTGAATATGGGATCAACTGTTGCACAAGCAACCGATTTAATCTGTAGAAATTTTTAACAGTCATTTTTATAAATCCCCACAAAATCATTTTTATAAATCCCCACATCCATAAGTTCTTTCTTTCTAACCACTGACCAGTTCCCTAGCTATCGGTGTATGGTACACATTTACAAATGATCCCAAAGATGATCCCCAATTTTAAGATTAGAAAATTTAAAGTGCATGAGTGACACTGATGTCTTCCATTATTTCCTAACCCTCCAAGGGGCATGGTACTTCGTAAAATGAAATAATTGAGCGACACTAATATTTATTTAATAGAAGTTAAATTTCATTGAAAATTTCTGGTGTCAGTGTGGCATTTGGGGATTAAAAATAGGCAAAGTCATAACTGCTTCACCACTTTTAAAGGGGTTAAAACTACATGTTTTACTTTCTTCAAGTTGAATATGGTACAGTAATTTTGGAGAAAATGACACTTTAATGTAATTTAAGGACAAACGAAATAACAATGTATATCAATCATTCATTAAAATTTTGAAATAAAAACCGAAATTTATATTAAAACAACTCATGCTAAAAAAGACATAACAAATTTATCTATAATCCGTTAAATGGTAGAACATTGGGAATGTCAAGCACATATTTTCAAAATAATTTATTTATTGCATTAACATAGAATAAATTGATTACATTTTATAATGTTTCACAAATGAAATTAAGCAAAATATTAATTAATGCATTTGATTTTTCATATAAACTGAAATATCGCTTCATCAGTTGTGAGATAATTGTCTTGTCTATCTGATACACTATTTTACATTTGTAAAAACCTGTAAACACAATTAATTATTTTTAATTAAAAACTAAAAGGTCATTTTTTTTCTATTGATATACTTGCGGGTTTTTTGCTGTTACATAAAATATGTAACAAAATTGAAAAATATCGACATTAATTATGTACAGACAGCGAATTAACTATGTATATAATTGAATATATTAGAATTATATAATGCATTTTTGATGTAAGCATAGATTAAAAAAGCACATCTTTTCAATGTAATGTAAACCCAAAAGCTAAAGTATACCGTAAAAGTCGAGTCATTACTAATCGTGTGACCATAAAAACGTATCATTAATTCAGTATTCATGTTTTACGCCAGATACATAATAAAAAAATATACAAAAATTGAGGGAAGATTTAATAATAAAGTAAAAGAACTTTAGAAATTCCAAAAATTTAATTCCAAAAATCGTTATAATATGGCACTGTATGCCGAAAAACGCGTTCTCTGCAACCAATCTAAAACAAGAAAATGTCAAGTCAAGCATTCTTTGCAATCAGAATACAATAAAATATAATAAATAAAATTCACCGTTTAAAACTTCTGTATATCATTTTTGCAACTTTCCTAATAAACAAACTGTTTGACGCATAATCCTATCGATCTTTGTTTTTGAGAAATTTACTTTTGAAATCAGGTTCTTATTTTCTGGACATCCTGTGTATATACTAGGTCAACCGGAAAGTTCTGTCATATAATGTTATTTCACGGCAACTTTTAAAAAATTAAGATATCTTTATTGGCCAAACACTTTTTTGAAATTGAAAAATTCCCATAGTTTTCACTTTTCACGTTAAGGTGAGAACAATGTGTATAGAAAATTGTTCAATGTGTACTTTTTCAATTTAAAAAATACAGGCGAATAACATCATACGACCGAACTTTCCGGCTGACCTAATGTATATAAATGTATGTTTATAGCGTGCAGCCAATTTAGAAGGATTAGCTGGTTTGTACGAAAAACTTTTGAAATGCCTCGGCACTTGTTTCAGTCTAATACCCAATAATGAAATTAAAACTTCATCAATAAATGCAGTATAAAATAATGTAAATAAGCTACAAATTTAATAGATGAGCATTTAAACTATGCATTTAAGCCACCGAAATAATTATTGCAATCAAAAATTCGTTGTGCCTAGCAAAATCTTTGGCGATTTATCTGGTTCTCAACTTCTAGCTATCGGCAAACTCTATAAAATATTTTTTATATATAATTTTAAATTTTTATCTAAATACTTTATTCATATTTTTCACATAAAAGTGCCTTTTACTGTTATTAGTGTGCAATCTATATATATATATATATATATATACTGAATGCAAAATATTTATTATATTTTTGATAAAAAAAATTGTTTTCACTTATATTATTTAACCCGGAAATATCATGTTGGGTACCCTATATTTTTTATAAATAAGAAAAGTATTTTTGGGATTCAATAAAAAAATTTAATATTTTAAATAATGGGTAAAACTTTTTGTATTTACTAAATAATATCAGACAATATAAGAGTATGTAGAGAAAAAATAGATTTTCCATTATGTTGTTTTAAAATAATTTTTAAATATAAGAAATAATTTTTTATATTCCCAAGTAAGATAAATTTGGAGAACACAAGTCCATTGAATGCATAAAAAATAATAAATTGATTTAAATATAGAGAATTAAAAAAATAAAAACAAAGGAAAAGCGAGGGTGTGCAGGCGTTAAAGCAGCTAAAAAATGAAGACGAATAAAAAAGTTCACACCAGCTAAAAGCTTATGACCGTAAAACACAACAGTATAAACTTTATTTTTAAAAAAAAGAAAAGAAAGAAAGAAAGAAAAAGAGTCAATTTATGTCAAAATGGCAAAAAATCTGTAATAGAATAATCCAGAAATAAATGAGCAAATTTCATTTAACCTCAGAAAAATTCCCATTTTGAATGCCTAACCCCATTTAATATCAATCAATTTAATGAGAGGCAAGGGATGCTGCTTGCACATTAATATTAGAACTGAACATATAAACTGTTGAATATAAAATTTACATAAGCGGCCCCGGGACACAACAAACTTCACGTTTACCAAGTAATATATACAGGGTGTCCCAAAAGGTCGTTTACAAACTTAACATGCAGGCCTGTCATATCATGATGAACAATATTAAATAGGAAACTAAGGGTCCCAAACGTCTTCCAAAGGAGATATGCGCCATTAAAGTTTAGGGTCCAAAAATTCAAATGATTATAAAAAACAGAAAAATTGGTCGATTCGTTCGCGGTTTTCACTAAAACTATTCTTTATGTCAGTATTTTCTTGAAAATAAATTGTAAAGATAAATTTCAAAAAATGTCGATAGAGGGCGCTTTAGACTTTGGAGTAACGATAAATTAGTTTTTACTATTATTTTTTGCATCTCATTAAACTTTTTTAGAAGCTTAGACATAAACTTAAATTTTGAGCTCAAAATCTAAATCGTTGGAAGTGGTTAAGTAGCGCAAACTGAATTGCGGGGAGAGGTTCAAATTTCAAATGACTATAAAAAAGGGAAAAATTGGTCAATTGATTTGCGATTTTCACTAAAATTATTCTTTATGTCAGTATTATCTTGAAAATAATTTATAAAGATAAAATTCAAAAAATGCCGATAGAGGGCGCTTTAGACTTTGGAGTAACGTACAACTATTTTTTTTCGTTATTTTTTGCATCTCATAATTTTTTTTTTTTAGAAGCTTAGACATAAATTTTGAGATGAAAATCTGAATCGTTGGGAGTAGTAAAGTAGCGCGAACTGAACTGTGTTCAATGGGGGTGGAGAGGTTCAAATTTCAAATGATTATAAAAAACGGAAAAATTGGTTGGTTTTCGCTAAATTTTTTTTTATGTCAATATTTCTTTGAAAATAAATTTTAAAGATAAATTTTAAAAAAATCCATTAGAGAGGGCGCCTTAAACTTTAGAATAACCAACAATTATTTTTAACTTTTTTTTTTTTTTTTTTTTTTTTTTTTTTTTTTTAAATCTAATTAAATGCTTGCAAAAGTTTAGACTTAAATTTTGCGCTCAAAATCTAAATCGATAGGAGGGGTTAAGAAGCGAAAACTGAACTGTGTTCAGGAGTTGAAATGTTACCTTCCCCACCCCTCGAACGCAGTTCAATTTTTGGCCGCTTAATTACTCACAACGATGCAGATTTTGATCACAAAATTTAAGTTTGAACCTTTACAAGCATTTTATTAGATACAAAAAATAAAGGTTAAAAATAGTTGACGGTTACTTTAAAGTTTAAGGCGCCCTCTGACGGAATTTTTTAAAGCTATCTGTAAAATTTATTTTCAAGAAAATATTGATATAAAGAATAGTTTTAGCGAAAACCGATCAATTTTTCCGTTTTTTATAATCATTTGAAATTTGAACCTCGCCACCCCCATTGAACACAGTTCAGTTTGCGCTACTTAACCACTCCCAACGATTCAGATTTTTATCTCAAAATTTAAGTTTATGTCTAAGCTTCTAAAAAAAATTATGAGATGCAAGAAATAACGGAAAAAATATTTGTACGTTACTCCAAAGTCTAAAGCGCCCTCTATCGGCATTTTTTGAATTTTATCTTTATAAATTATTTTCAAGATAATACTGACATAAAGAATAATTTTAGTGAAAATCGCAAATCAATTGACCAATTTTTCCGTTTTTTATAATCATTTGAAATTTGAACCTCCCCCCGCAATTCAGTTTGAGCTACTTAACCACTTCCAACGATTTAGATTTTGAGCTCAAAATTTAAGTTTATTTCTAAGCTTCTAAAAAAATTTAATGAGATGCAAAAAATAATGGTCAAAACTAGTTTTTCGTTACTCCAAAGTCTAAAGCGCCCTCTATCGACATTTTTTGAAATTTATCTTTATAATTTATTTTCAAGGAAATACTGACATAAAGAATAGTTTTAGTGAAAACCGTAAACGAATCGAACAATTTTTCTGTTTTTTTTTATAATCATTTGAATTTTTGGACCCCAAACTTTAATGGCGCATATCTCCTTTGGAAGACGTTTGGGACCCTTAGTTTCCTATTTAATATTGTTCATCATGATATGACAGACCAGCATGTTAAGTTTGTAAACGACCTTTTGGGACACCCTGTATATGTTAAATAGTAGTATTGTATAATGGTTCTATATATATCATTAACAATATCTTTGTTTTTTAATCTTAAAATGACTTTTAAATCCTGTATCTATCTTAATTGTTTTGGTATCTTTATGTTTTGGTTTGTTTTCAAAATCTAGCTTTTAAGCAATGGTTGTTATGGAGACGGTTTCTTGTGAAAATGAGTTTTTTTTCATAATGGGTTTTTTCAACATTTCTCATATTTAAATTGTTATAACTCAAGAACCATTAAAGTTAAAAAGTTCAATGTTAGAACATGTCTTTTACAAATATTTTACTTCAATTTTGATTCAAAAAATTAAAAAAAAAACTTTAAAAAATGATTTTTTGAATTTTTTTTGAATTTTCATTTTACATATTTTTAATTTTTATTTAAATTAATATTATTTAAAATGCTAAATCAAAATTAAAGCTTCTATATTTCTATTTATTTAAATAAATAAATAAATAAAAAAAAAAAAACGAAATTCTGCAAATATTTCGAGTTCTATCGATTTCAAATTACCTCACTTTTTGGATAAATTTTTAAATTAAAATTAAAAAAATATACCATTGAAATTATAAATTTAAATGAAGAATTCGATAATTTAAGTTTACATTCATTGAGTAACCCGCTTTTAACCCTTTCCGACGCAGTGTTGCCGGGTCGGCAACACCTAGGGATGAGATTCCCGCTTTTTTGGCCACCAGTATAATTTTAGAGAAAATGTTGTTCTCTTAAATCTCAAAAATGTTCCGATTACATAATATAGCATTTTCTCTAAAGTTTTACTGGTGTGCAAAAAAGCGGAAATCTCATCCCTGGCAACACCTAAAGTTCCCCCTGTTTAGAGACACAAAAACTCCGTGAATATTTCAAAAACTACTCTAATGGTTACTTTAAATCTTTATTATGAGTTCTAGATGGCAGAACCACAGAGATCAAACGCTACTGTTTTTAAATAATAGGTAAAATATTTTACTCTAACGCGCGCTTCACAGCTATGCTCTTCTAACTGCGCTTATCAATACTATGCTTATGGGGAGTTACCACTTCGGCAACAGCTGTATAATTAAAATGGTTTGTGCAATCTTTACAAAATTATACCTGTGGACTCCTCTTGGCCTAAATAGATTTTTTTCTTTAAATTCCAACTTTAAAGGGTAGTGCGCCGGAAAGGGTTAAACACTCATTTAACAAGCAATTTTCAAATGCGCTAAAACTGCCTGTATTTGGCAAAGAAATATACGGCTGGCAAAACACGTGGCACATTTCTCTTGTCTTTTCGATCCAAATATTTGAGAGCATTTTAGTGTTACAGATTTTCTCCTAAAATTCCGCAGATAAATTGGAATCATCTTTAATGTGTCATTATAATTTTTTTTTTTCAAAAGCGTTTACGTGATTTAAGGATATCGTCCTTGTTAAATCAAAAAAAGTTACATTAGAAATACAGAATTATAATCAAAGAACACCGGTGCAAGCAGCTTCACATTGTGAATTTTAGAAGTGTTCTTATCCCAATCCCCACCAGCCGCATCTTCATTTGACAAGTTGCGAATGTTGATGCACAAAAGTCTAAGCTATTTTTTATTTAAATTAGGGGATACAACTCGGGCTGCCCGAGTTACAGAACACAGGTGAATATTACTTTTTTGATGTTAATAAAAAGTGTTTTTATCTCAAAATATCAGTAGCGTTAATATAGTTAGTTGTAATTTAAATGGTTTAAGGAAGTCCGGAAACTTAAAAAATAATATCTAATTATTAAGTTAAATTGCTGTAATTTTTTGTGATGGTTAACCATAATATTTCTAAAAAAAAAAAAAAATAAAAATAAAAAAAAAAAATAAAATAAAAATAAAAAAATTCATATGATAATTTTTTTTTAATTATTTTTATTATCTTAATTTAAAATTTATTTAAAAAGTGGGGTAATTTAGAATCATTGTAAGTCGGAACGTTTATGTGTATATATATATATATATATATATATATATTTTCATTTAAATAAAAAGGAATATATATGTCTCTCTTTTGATTCAGCATTTTTTAACACTAGAACCGCCATTAGGGGTCAAAATGACCCCTGCCAGATAGATAATAGTCGATTCGAACCATAATTTTCTTCATATGATATGTTAAATGTATGCAGCAGAAAAATAGACTAATTAGATAAATTAAATAATTTAAAATTTAAATTCTGGTGAAAAACACTTTTTATAAAACTTGAGTAAAATACCCGGCGGTTCTGGTGTTAAAATATTTATTAAGAGTAAAAATTGAGAAAAGAGTAATTTAACAGATTACAAGGACTATTTGGAAAATGATATTTTAAATTAATAAAATTCTACACTTATAAATAAATTCTATATTAAAAAAAATAATAAATATAATTTTTATAATGATGTCAAAACGTGGCTTACGCAATCGAAACGTAATCAAAACAGGGCTTATGTAATAACAGACTCATATATTACGTAAGCCACAGATTCCTGGTAAACAAATTTAGAATGAAATTTCAGTTTCATAATTTTCGGTACTGCAAAATTTTAAAATCCTAATCATCGCACATTTTCAATTTTTACACTGTCATATAGGGAAAGAATGTACTTTTGAATGCAATTTGTTGGAAAGCTGCATCTAATATTTTTTTTTCGTTATTAATTTTCTTGTACTTTTTAATACTTTATTTTGTCATCGTGACAACAGGAGTATTCCATTTATATTGAAAGTAAAGAGAAAATAGTAGATTACTGTATCTTTTTGTTGTCAAAAATGTGGCCTACGGAATGACAGAGTCAAATATTTGCGCCATGGATTAAATATGGACCAATCAAAAAACGAATAAAATAAGGACATCAGAAGGATTCATATATACCACAAATATCTCTAGACTGAGAGCAACATACATTTTCCACAAGGTTAAAAAAATGTATGTAACTTTTAAAAAAATTACATTTTCAAATGTAAATATATTTTTTTCAAATTTGCTGAATCTAAATTAAATAGAAACAGTTAAAAAGTCGTGTTCCGACCTTGAACCATTTATATTCTTGACTTATTTATAACAATTTAAGTAGAAATGATGAAAAAAACCAATCATGAAGAAAAGCGCACTTTCGCAAGTAGTCATTTCCTTGACAACCATTGCTTAAAAGGTAGATTTTGAGAACATACCAAAATGAAAAAAAAAAAATAATATTTCCTGTTCGTACTAATATAAAAACATGCTTTATACTTAATTTTAAGCAAGAAAAAAAAAATTAATCCAACAATGACTTTTTAGAAAATTTCAAGATTTTTTTTTTTTTTTTTTTTTTTTTTTTTTTTTTTTTGTCCCGGACCCCATTTAGCTTGTAGGTTGCTTCCATGTCTGTTAAACTAATGTTTAATTTATATTATTCATGTTTTAATTTCATGTCGGAATTATACGCCGGAGGGAAATGTTATACGTATATATGTTTAAAGGTTATTTACTTTCTTTCAAATCTAAATCAATTAATCTTTCTTAATCGAGTTGCGTGCGATAAAGATAGAAAAAATTAAACTTGAAAATTATTTTTAACATAATAATAAAAAAATAACTTCAGGAAATTATGACGCACTTTTTAAACTGACTGCATTTGACAGAATACATTCTGCCATAATCGAAAGTGTAAAAACTGAAATTGTGTGATAGTTAGAAGTTTTAAAATTTTTCAGTAAAAGGGAAATATATTTGTCAGGTATTGCTGTCGTTAGTATGACGTTAACATGGACAAGTTTTTGCCTCATAATAACGATAGTTATTTTGTTGTACGATAAAAGATATACTTTTAATTACACGAATTACTAATTTTGCAAAAGTAATTTACATCAAATAATAGAATTAAAAAAAGTACGTGTCATTTTTCTTGGCAATCCGTATAACATGACAGCATCCTTATTATTTTATTGAAATAAATACATCATAAATACCACTAATATTCATTTATATTACATTTTATGTAATTGAAACATAAATTCTTGGTTTTATTTTTATTTATTTAAAAAGAATTGTCTTTTCCAACGAAATTTGTGTGACGAAAACAGGGAAAACTTGTTTGATTTTTAAAATGTGTCAGAGAGAGTAGAATACATTGAAACATGATTAAGATTTAAACTTTCACTTTAGTAAAGTCTAGTGATCTTTGACCATGCTCCTAAGTGTTTCAACAATTCCTTAAAAAAACTGAAGTAAATCTCAATAAGTCTGAAGCAAAGATTTTCACCATAGTATTTCATCACCGATCTAGATATCCCGATGCAAAGTGTTTCATACAGGAGAGAAATGATGTTAAAATGGTAGAATTATGGAGAAAAAATCTTATTCGATTTGATTAAGTACACAATCTTTTCAATTATTTTATATTTTCCATTTTTTCAACCAAATTAATCGTATTATGAAATTTCGTCAGAGAACTACCTTTAATGATATTATTCCATTAACTCTATATGGTTCTATATGATTCAGATTAAAACACAATTTTTTTGCATTTAATTTATTTTGATTTTTTTCATGGCAAGAATGAAGAATACTTTAAAATTTAATTTATCTTTCAATATAAGGTGAAGTAAAAATATCCAAATACCACTCAGATATCGTTCAGTAAAGGTTTTAAAAAAAGATAGCATTCGGTAAACAAACTCATTTCGATGAAATGTTCGGAACTCAATTGTTCGAAGATGTGAGTGTAAGTTTTTGGAAAGAAGAATCTGTAGATCGGAACCTTGAAGACGTGCTTGCATCGGAAGTAGCGCAAAACATCGGGCTTTTAAGCGGCCAACCGTTGGGCATGTTTAATCCTGAGTCGGCCGAAATAACAAGTCTCCCAAGTATCAAACGGTGATAGATGATGTGGAGAAGCAATCAGTGGCAAGGAAAAGAACCAGTAGTCATGGTTACAGTATTCCCTCCTCATCCTTCCCTAGTAAATAGACGTGATGCTGCCATTGCTTGTTAAATTGAAATCTCGGAAAAACGAGCTCCTTCTTTCTCGCAGCTAAAGAACGTTTTTGAGCTTGTTGTCACCTTTTTTATTTATTTCATCTCCCAAACCTTCTGTTTTTCCTCTCGCCTTTAAGGAGGTGTCAAGATTGCAGAGCATTTGGCTTTTTTTAATGCGATGTTTTGGCGAATTATTTGGGGAATTTATTGTCTCATGGGGTCATAGGGGAAGACAATGTCTCATTTTTTTAGAGCTTTAACAACGCAGGGAGGAAAGAATCGGAATTTAACAATCGAATTATTTTAAACTCGCGTCGAATAAGTGGGTTTCTTTTGGTTCCACTATTTTTTTCCGGCCACTGTGTTTTTACGTTTGATATTTTTGCGCTCTGGTGGTTCAAGACTGAGCGTTTTGTTACCACAGAGACACTCCGGTGACGAGTAACAAGCTACAAATCCTTTTCCAGTTATCTTTCGAGAATTCAACTTCTTTCGCTTGTTTTTCAGCTATTGCGCAAAAAAAGAACAAAAAAGTCAGAGAAGGGTTTAATAAGGTCTCCTGCTTAAAACGGATACAGATAAAAAAGACTACCACCGACTAAGCTAAAATAAAATTTTAAAAACGCCAGCACTCGAATTTTTTTCTTTGCAATTTCATATATCGTGAATTTTGTCCTTCTATTGGCATTAAAAATATGATACAATAGGGACAGGTTAAAACAGTGAAATTCTGAGCTTGGAAATATATTTTTTGAACTATCTCATTCAAACTCCAAATCGCATTTTTAATTATATATATGTAGTTAAAATATAATAGCAAATGTATGTATATATATTAACTGACATCTGTGATGTTTATTGTTTGAAATTATTTTCGTAATAAATGAACAAAAATTTAAATATTATCTACAAATATTCTGACGAAAAAATCATCTGCATTACACGATTTACTTAGTTTTAAAAGCGTAAAATATGCCGTTGGAGAAATTAACACAAACATAAATTTGAATACTAAGTTAAAATATTTTGATAATTAAAGAAGGTGTGCTACATTATAACAAACAACAAGACTTTCGCTTAGTTTTAATCAGAATAGTTATGTATAATCTAAAAGAAAACTCGATCATTAAAGATAAAATGACATGCAGAGATTGGAAAGCTATATGAGAAAAATATTAAATAAATACGCTATAAAATTTCCTTAAGCGACTGTCAGAATTTACTGTATTAAATATTTTATTGTATTAATATTTATAACCATAAATTAGTAAACGAAAAAACTATATAAGCATAGGTGTGTAGGGTTACGATTACATAATTTCATTATTTCCGAACATAATCTTCAATTTATTAAATGGCAGATAATCAAGATTAAATAAGTAGAAGATTGCTGTTCAGAAATTATCCATAAATCGTATCAATTGAACACTATTAATTTAAGACACACTTTATTGAAATTTTGCCACAAAAAGTAGTCAATTTATAATCTTTTTTACATTTGTTTCTAAAAGTCTTAACAGATGAAGTCAGTTGATAATTTTTAATTAAGCTGACAAGTAATACAACATAATTACGAAATCATTTACTTGACAGAATATGTTAAAATTAAAGAGACAGTTTTCCTCAAAATTCATCAAAAAGTCGATTTTATTTTTAAATATTAAATGAAAACGTGTTTAATTGTTTATAATTTGACACCTTATTTTTATCCATATGGCAACTATATCCGGAGATATTGTAAATTTTGTTAATTCAACATGCACAATATCCATAAACTATAAATGACTATTAAAACTATAAATGACTTTTACTCCAAGTTCATATTTTCGTCTTTCCTGTTTTAAAAATGCTAAGGCAAATGTATTTGAGGTAATGTATTTGTGCTAAGCTCTTTTGTACAGATAAAAATGTGTAAACTTTTTTGTGTGTTAAATCTGCGTATAAAATTAGCCTTTAGATTTTTTTCTTTTTCTTTCTTTTTTTTTTAAATATATGAATATGTGTTAGATTTTATCGTTTTTCATCATATATACCAGTAAAAAAATTATATTAAATGTAATATTAAATGTATCTAAAAGTCTATCCACAGACTTGTGTAATGTACATTTCAAACTTTAAAAAAATTATCTAAAAATATGGATATTTAAAAAAGTAGCATGGATTTAAAAAAATACTATTTAAAAAAAAACCTTCTTTAAAATTTGAATTAATCATGCGGTTTTTTTTTTCAGAATTTAATGTCAGTAGAATATTGAAATGCAGTGAGTTCAGCATTTAAAAACCATACTTTTAATAACAAAATTGTTGGACAATGAAAGTGAAAAAGCAAAGAGTGAAATACATATATGTTACAGTAAATGCGATTAAATAGACCACATTTGTTTTGTTTAAAGTGGCTGGTTCCAACACGATAAAAATATATGTTTATACATCCTTTTTGTCCTCAATCATTTGATTTATAGAAATGACTAACTCGATTACACAATCATTTAAATAACTGGCACTTAATGCAATAGGTTTCTACATTTTTGTCAATAATTTGTCAGGCAAAGGTTATGCCAGACACAAATAATAATAAAACGGTTTTTTTTTCATATGATATATATAATTGAGTAGTAGCAAAATAATATTTCATTACTCTGCTAATCCGGATACATCGCTTTTTTTCTATTTCTCCAGAATGAAAAAAGTTCTATCTCAAATAAAAAAAATTAAATATATTATCTGCAAAGTAAAAAAAGACAAAGATTTCTTAATCTAAAAAAATATATAACCACGAACGTAAGTATACAATAACACTTTCCGAAATAACGATGATTCCTAAAAGCTTTCTTTATCCTTAGAATAACCAGAAGTAAATATAATTTCGTGATTAAAAGAAGCTTTACAATTATAAAGATTGTTTTGCTGTATAAAAGTATAAAGTAATAGTATAAAGTAAAAGTATATATAAAGTAAGATTTTCGAAAAGGGTTAAAGACTAGCTTTTATAATGTATTAATTAATTTTCTGAACCCTGAGTAAAAATTATTAGAATGCTCACGATTCGCTATCAAAAATCTTCATATTAAAAAAGCAGCTTTTTTTTAGACAAACATAATAAATTAACAACAATGAAATAATACTATTTTTTTAATCTGACATGTATAAATTCAATTGCGAATTTAAAAATGTTTATTTCAGATTTATCTTCCTAAAACCGACATTCCTATTTTGGACAAATATTTGGTGAAGCATAAAACTACTCAGAAACATTTCTGGAAATGACGGACAGCAAAAGAAACTTCGTTTTCATAAATGCTTCTTTAAATCAAGAAAATGCATTGATTTAGGTTTTTAAAAGTAAAGAAAACTTTTAGGAATCATGGATGACTTGGAGGAAGTTTATTGCATATTTTCGCTTGTGGATTATTTTTTGGCTTATTTTTTTATGCTAAGAAACTTTAGACTTTTTTGTGAATTTCATTCTTTCAGAGATTTCTTTATTGTTATTTTTTAAAGATCGTTTTAATACCCGTACAAAGTCCATTATGAAAAAAAAATACTTGAAACTTATTATCTTTTTTAAATTTTTTACCTTGTTTAGACTTTCGTATTTAGCATTCGTAAATAATAAATTAAAACTCAGGAAGAGAGCTAGGAATTTTTTAAAGACTCATATCTAAAAATAAGTGATCCCCCCGTGGCTTAAGAGGACAAAATCATATGACAAAACACTATGAGAAGCAACTGATATTGGAGTTATTTTTCATTAGAAACTAAGAAAGTTATTAAATTTGGCAGTAGCAAAATTATAAATTTATCACTTGGCAAGACATAAAAATATAAAAATTCTTGGAGAGTTTGTGCGGGGTTTAGGCGGCCAGCAATTAGTTTGCCTAGAATTTCTCATACATGCTATACTGGATTCATGTCCGGAGAACACGCTGGCTATTTCATTCGTATGATTCCTTCCTGGAAAAGGATATCGTCTTGGATGTGAGTACAATGTGGTCTGCAATAGTTGTCTGTTAGCATGAAGTAACCTCAAATTACTGGAGTGTAAAAGACTACAATAGGTCTGGGGATCTCATCTCTACACCGTTGACCGGTCAGAGCTCCATTTCGTGAAAATGCAGAAAATTTTTTTAATGAAAACAATAATCAGATTATTAATGCAGACAGCATTTAAGGTAGAGTATACGAACTACTAGCCTTATGCTACCAAAAAAGTTCCACACACAAAAAAATATTTATTCTATTTGAAAGGGTCGAATTCCTTTTTTTAACTGATATTGAAACTATTGATACACTACATTACACAGAGCATATTGGCGTTACATTTTGCATAATATGTTGTAGTTTAACACCTTCCCTCTTTAAAAATACTTATCTTATTCATGTATTATTTCTTCAAAATAAGAAAACGTCAGTTAAGGCTTTATTTTCAATCGTTTGGTACCAGTAATTTCCATCTATTATAATAAGTTGCAAGGTTAGTAGTTTACATTTTTTATCCCCGACTATATTTGGAAAAATGTTTATAAAAATTTTCTTACAGTTTTAAGACTACGAACTGTAAATTTATTGCTGTAACAATGCAACAATTTCCGTACTTAATATTAACTAATGACTACGCCACATACTTTTTTTTTCATTTTTCATTAAAAAAATTTTTAGCGTTAAATTTTTTCTTTATAATTCCTTCTACTATATTAATATTTAAAAATACGTAAAACAACTTAAAAGTAACTTATTATTGAATATTGAAGTCCTTAAACAGACAGCAAAAATAATTATTTCTCTTTTCTAGTAAACTGCAACAAATTTTCCAGAAGGTGTAAGTACAAAAAAATGCACAATCCCTATAACCACGGACACGACTTTTCTTGATATTTAGTTAATCCGCTTATATATGTCTTTGCAAGCGAATTCAAGCTACTTAAAATGTCTTCGTGAGAAACACTCACGGAAATCATTATTTCTTTTCTTAATATTTTAATAAGAACAGTGTTTTGAAAGGGATTAATGCTTAAGAAATTAAGAAAAGTATCTAAATACAGTGCAATTTTGTATTAATACACGAATTCACTAAAGTAATAACTCAGTGAAAGAGTATAAAAGCTGATGAAAAGGAAAAAACGGATTTTAAATATTTTAGTAATAATTTCATATTAGAAACAGCGATAATATTAATGAAGTATTAACGCGCATTCTATAAATAAGGCATTTTAAAAAATAGCATTTAGAGTCGATTCTATAAAATCATCACTCTTATTTTAAAATGGGAATGAACCCTTTTCTTCTAATTAATATAAATTATATCCAGTTTAATGCCATTGTAGTACACATTATAATACACTCAAATGTTGGCAATGACTTCTACCTCTTCCCTTCTTTTAACATAAAATGCTAAACATAAAAACAAACAATTGCATTCGTCTCTTGTTGTTATTTATCACAATCCTTTATTAATGTAAAGCTATAAAAGATTTCCGGGTTTAATTTTCAACACTACTAATAATATTAAACAAGTTGGAAATTGCACGTGAAGCGTAGCAAATTATGTGCGTTCGTACGATAACGAAGTTTTAAAAATATTACTTTCATGTATCAATCTCATAAAATTGTAAATAATGAATTACAATTAAAACGCTCATCAAACAATGTTCTCCCTATACCATTATGTAATGGAATACTTTTGTGTGGCCTTGTAAATCAATAACAAATGTTCTTTGCACCACAAATTATGTAAGATGTATATTATAATATGTACTTTATAGTTGCATATAAATTTTATTAAGTTCGCATGAGTGTAACACGATTAAAATGCATTTGAAACATTTTTTTCCTATTGACCGTAATGTAACGGAATACTTTTGATTGTCCCTATAATTGATCTATGCATCCGATTTTCATAAAATTTGAAATAACTCTACAAAATTATGTAATAATTATGTATTTTAAATTTCAAACGTATAGAATATATTTGAAACTTTTTCCCCATTGACCATAATGTAATTGAATACTTTTGATTGCCCCTGTAATTGATCTATGCACACGATTATCAAAAAATTTGAAATAACTCGACAGAATTATGTAATAATTGCGTATTTTAAATTTCAAATGATTAAAATGCATTTGAAACTTTTTCCCCATTAACCGTAATGTAATGGAATACTTTTGATTGCCCCTGTAATTGATCTATGCATCCGATTTTCATAAAATTTGAAATGACTCGACAAAATTATGTAATAAATACGTATTTTAAATTTCAAACGATTCGGTTGGGTAGTTTTTGCGTTGTTATATGCGGACGGACAGACGGACGGACAGACGGACGGACTGAACGACCACTATAGGTGCTACGTATTATATAATTACGAACGCACCTAATAATAACTACTACTAAGAATACGAATACTAAAAATATTTCTTTAAAAATCTGTAATTTTCATTAAGTATATTGAGTGGACTACTATGCTTAGTGATTAGAATTACTGTCCACAAAATGAGGAGCTGAGGGAATGTTTGCGAGTTAGATCAAGGTTCGCACACTCCTTATATTTCGTAAGGACTCTAGCACCACTATTAATGATAAGAAAATTTATATTTAAATTTTAAGAAACAAAATTCACAACCACTTCCTCGATTCGCAGTTTTTGCAACATTTTTCTGCAGTGAAATACATTGAAAATACTGTAAAAATTTAGTGGTACAGTTGTGCAAACCCTGTAGATACAACCGCTGTCCGGGGTGAAACTGCAAACTTTCACGTCTTATCTTACCAGAACAATAATTGTGGTCACTTTCGGTTCAAAATTTCTCCCTAAAGTCATCCTTGAAGTAACATTTTGGCGAAAATTCATCAATGCTTAATAAATTCCCTTCCCTCATCCCCATATTGCCTTATTTTTTAATTAAGTATAAAAAGTATATTCTTATTAAGTAAATTTAGTTATAATAAAAGTATTGATATGTCTATAAAAATTACTTTTAAATAGTTTTGAATCAATTTGTTTTTTCATGATTTCCGTTTAATTTGAACTAATCTTGAGAACTTTAATGGATAACGTATCAATATATAAAATGAATATAAAAATATAAAATAGCATTATTTAAAATAAGTAAGAGAAGGAACGTATATTTCAACTGAATAAATTATATGCACAGTTCGAGTATCATAGTAGAGGTTTATGGTAGATAGGAGTTTCCATGTTATCAAAGCAGTTTCATCATGTAAATGCTATATGTGAATGAATTTAAATGCTCAGAAGAATGAAACTAGCACATCAGTTCGCTATAGGGATGTCACAAAAATGTAATATGTGAGTAGAATAGGAACACATGATTTGTGTCTATTCGAATGCAGCAGCTATAAAGACTAGAGAGCCATTTTAATCCAATGGTCATCGGCATCAGATTACTCACACAACTTCGTATAATATAGTGACAAGGAGTTTTTCTTCCCAGCAATAGGTGAAGGAGAACCTGATTTTAAATTTTCCAAAGAACTCTGTAACAGACCAAAAGGCTTTGATTTGAAACCCTTAAAGATGTTTTAGACATTTTTTGTCGTCCCAGCAATTTTCCTGGTGCCAAAGTGTATAGTAAAAAATAAGGCACTCACGATCTGTATTTGCCTTCTATACTCCGCATATGACGTGTATGTAGAAGCTTTTTATAAAAAGTTTCTCATATCTGTAAATTTATCGGAACAGAAGAAATGTCTGTCTGATCTAAGAGTAATTAGAAAAAATTCATGCCTGCAGAAAGTGTCAAAAATTTATCACGTTTTAAGAACTGGTAGCGTTTGAAAATGACCAGAGTGATATGTTTTGATTAGGTCAAGTAAGATTTTCATATTTTCATGAAAAGTTTTCTACTTAACAATACATAATGCACACAAATATTTCATCTCATTTTATTTACAAATATGTTATATTTACACCACACATTTTATTTAAATGTTAGAATTTCTTATAAGCATTTAGGATTAGTTTATTATTCACTTCGGTAAAAATACTGTATGACACTTTTTTCTTATATTTTTTATTTATTTTTATTTTATTTTCGTACTTTCGATATCAATTTTTCTTCTTCGAAAATCACCTTTTAAAATGCGATTTACGTTTTGTTTTACTCACAAATCAAAGAAAAAAAATAAACTGCAAATTTTAATTATAATGTTTAAAATAAAAAATATGTAAATTTATGTAACGTAAAAGTATTTTACAACAACGGCTACAAAAATAAAATATTTAATATGTAAGATTTCGAAATAATCCATTATTGTTTGTTCCTCATATTGATTCTATGAGATGTTCTGTTACATTTGAAAATTCCTCTGTACAATTTTCGAAAACAATGTTTTGAAGTGTACCTTTATCGAGTGGAAATTTTGATAAATTTTTGATCTTACAATAACAATAAGTTCTCAGTCGAGTTAAAATACAGTAAACGGAAAAAATGTTTTAAACATTCGATAAACTTTCTATAATAAGCACTTTTTTGTTTTTATTTACGTCTTATGTACACAGTAACAAAAAAAAACTGTATGTTTACAGATTTAAATTTATGGAAATCTGTATCTTTTTGAAATTTTGTCTGTACACTGTACAAAAAAAAAAAAAAAAAAAAAAAAAAAAAAAAAAAAAGATGTAAATCTACAAAACTAGTTTTTGTACAGCTACAGAAATTTGCTGTTTTACTACAGAATGTACTAAAATTACAATAATCTTACTAAAATTTTATCCGTAGCCCGGGTTGCAGTTACATAACAAGTTCTAGGCATCCAAGTTTCCTAAAGGATTCTTAGTAACCTTGCATTTTTTAAAAATTATTTACAGTGCAAACGTCTATCTGTTGCATGAATTTTTGTTGATGACGTTACGTAAAAAGTCGTAGGAATCCCATTTCCCCTTGAAAAATGTTCAGTAACTTTACAGATTTTTTTACAGCGCATTAAGTTGTTCTTCTGTAGGAACTAAAAGTTGAATAAACAAAATCTACTGTCACAGTAAATTTTTTTAGACAATTTGAAATTCCTTTTTTGCAAAATTTTATTTATTTATTTTCTTTTTTTTAAGATTTACTTTCGGCTTTCTATTTTTTTTTTTTTTTTTTTTTTTTTTTTTTATTGGTGCTTTAATTTTTATAGCTATTTTGTGAAAATGTTTTTTGACAATACAGGATGTGACATGAATGTCAGAACAATGTAATAGTTAATGTCTAACAAAACATGTATTTTCAATCAACTTTTGTATGTTTTCTGCAGTCCTTTCTTGAAACGTATTAAGGCAGTCAATTTGGTTTCCGACTAAGAAAGAAGCTTAATTTTTATCGTTATGGTAGAAAATCGTTTACAAAATTGAAACAAAATTAATTTTTTAGTAAAAATTTATTGAGGATATTTTTGCGACAATTTTTTTTTCTTTTAAATAGACAATTAATTCATAAATTTCGTAGTCAGGGGCAATTATTCTTCCATTACAGATTCTGAAGCAGTGGCGTAATCAGGGTGAGTACCCAAAACCAGTAATACTTTTAGGTCTTTTTTTCTCCTTGATTTATAGAAGAAAATTTTCAGCTTAAATATGGCCATGGTGAACAGAATTTTAAATAAATTACCGGTATTCGGAGCATTTGAGTACCTACCGTGGTTACGCCACTGAGAATTTTAAGTTTTTTTATGAAAAGTCTTAGGAGCTTCTTGTATAAAACGTGAAAATACTTCTTATATGAAAACAATTTTAACCAGAGTCTTCGCTTCCTACTCATAAAACAGCTGTAAAATACTACGCACGAGCTGTTAACATACCGATTTTCCACGGAAATATACGAATTCTGCAGTTTAGAGATTATTAATATGTAGGGGAGAGGGGGAGCACCTTTGAACACTCTAAATATTTTCCTTCAAATAAATTAGTTAAAAAAAATGTATATGGCAATAAATTACTGCTGCTACTAGGGAATAATTATACAAAGCTGCACCATTTTATATGAACAGTACTGTCTAAACAAGATATGCATTTTTCTCCCTCTTGAATCTAAACATAAGAAAATAAAGTTGTAAGATTTTTGTTTACAAACTTCTATCCCTAAAATTTTACTTTATTGTTCAATGCTTAAACAAAGATGTTAGCTTTAGTTTATAAGCTTTGTTTTATCCAAATTCTTCAATCAAAATGAGTAAACCGTTGTAATGTTGAAGTACATGTGATGGAGCACCAGTGAACAAAAAATGTGGAGAACCATTGAACAGCGAAAAACACTACATAAACTGGTTATAAATAATAATTGAAGTAATTTTTAAAAAACACTTAAAACTAGGATGTAAAGAGTTGCTAATGTATCTAAATGTTATTATATCTGATTTTTTTTTTTATGTGAAAGGAGGTTAATTAAGAATGTCAAGGAACATGGATTTATACTGCTAACAATTCCCTTTACTGCACACATAATAGGTTCCAACCTCTGTATGTATCAGTGATGGGAAGTTTCAAATCTAAAGTGAATCAAATCTAAATTCATTTACTGGATAATTGCAAATCCTAAATGCAAAATAATGATTCATGATTTAACAGATTTCCAAATATTATTTCTGGTTTCCGTAACGGATAAAACGGAATTTTATATCAGATCTCTTAAAAAAATAGTGCATGAAAAATTTTAGTTTTCCAGAAACATTAGATATCACAATGGTGTATTTCAAGGATATTGTGAAAAGTTTTCACAACGAAACAACAGGAAGGACACTTTGTGTTTTATCAACAATGAGTTTTGTCATCAACTTTGATGGTTGATTAGTTTGATGAGTTTGATGAGTTGATTCTTTGATGAATTTGGTTAAATAACAAAAAAAAAAAAAAAAAAAAAAAAAAAAAAAGTAATTTCAACAAAATGTAGCTATTTAATTTTATTCATATTACTTTATATTTTTGTAACATATGCAACTTTTTATAAAAACTCTCAATATTTTCATATTTTATTCATTTATTCAGAGGTGCCCCTTTCTTGTTCAAAGGTACCTCTACATGGGGCAGGTTTGAACAAAAATTTTTCAACTTTTTAAATCCTCACAACTTATTTAATTTCTTTGGAAAATGTTTAATTTATGATTCATACGATGAAGAAATGCGTTGTTTTTTTATGTAATATTTAAAACTCAATAAATGTAATTCAAGTAAGAAATATATTGATTTTCTGAAAAAATGTTCAAAGGTGCCCCCCTCTCCCCTATTTGTAAATTGTTTGACATTTTCTGATTTGTGAGTGAAGCGCATTCATTTATTTATTTATTTTATTTATTTATCTTGTAATTTGCTTTCAAAGTTATTATTAATTACAAAATTTCAAGAACAATACTTCTTGTTTTTAGCCACTGTATTTTGTTGCTAATAAAGTTAAATAAAAATGAAAATTTATTTATTATATTTTCTAAAATATATCAAATGTTCTTCAAAATCACTTTTTCAAAATTTTAGAAAGAGACAAGCTGAATTCAATTTGAAACAAAAAACAAACAAAAAAAAGTAGGAAAGACTAAAAAAAAAAGAAACGAAAACAAAGACAAAACAACATTTCGTGAAATGATTATTATTAGTATAGAACTGAAAAAAGAAACGGGAGATCAAATATTACAGAGATTCACTATAAATCAAAGCTCGTTTCGCTAATTTATTAAAAGGTTGAAAACTCTTTAAGACTTTGAAACTTTGGGAGTCGCTGCTTTTAATTAATTACAGAGAATAGACACCGGTTTTAGATTAAAAAATAATGTTATTATCTGCTCTAATAAAAAAAATAGCAAATGAAATCTATTTATTAACACATGCATCTTATTCTTCCCCCAAACAGATGCGCCAGCTATTTCAAAGAATTCTATTAACCCATATTTAAAATTCTGAATATGAAAAATAAAAAAGTTTAAATTTCTAGACTTTATTCCATTCAGAGTTTATCTATCTCTCTAACTCTTTGATGCCGGCCACCCTACGACCCGTAGTTCCTTCCGTTTAGCTAAAGAGTTGAATGTACCACTCGTAATACCATTTGCGATTGTCAATCTTAGTGTGAGCGAGACAGAATCTCCCATTCCATTTTTTTTCTAGATGCACATATGCAGCTCCCACGCATTAGGCTATGTGCGCAGTACGGTCCCACGGCAGGGTTTCAAAAAGATGAATGCTGTACCAGTCATCTGATATCTGTTTCTCTGTTTAGATTTGGGGGAGAATGCCTGTTTGTCAAATTTCAAGGTAACACTTTCATTTTATAGGTTTAATGAATGGCAGAAAGGAGTAATTACAAATTTGGTTTCTCATATATTAAGTTTTTGTAAAACATTCGAATATTTGCTTCTCTGTATAAATTGAGGCAATTGATGGAACAACAAATTGAAAAATCCGTTAGCACTGATCAAAAGAGCTCAATTCGTTCCATTTAATTTAAATTTAACTCTAGTATAAATGCTTCAGTATCGGCAATACTTTTGAGGGATTGAATAACATAAAATATTTACACGTCTACGCTATCGGATTTAATGGGAATTAAATGCACGAAACTCGAACAATCCTTTAATTTAATCTTAAATAAAATTTATTTGTAATTATAAAAATATTTTTGTTTCACATACATTGTTAATAAAAACAGTTCTATATGTTATTAAGTGAAAGCTTAGGAAGATGTACTCAACAAAAACTTCAAATATTCAGGTCATCATTATGTTGAATAGTAATAAGCAGATAATTATATGAAAAAAAAAGTTTATCAGTTTTTTAAAGAAACTTCACGCAGTGTCAATAGATTTTAACGAAATTTAACGATAAATGTTATAATATTCTTAATTTAAAAAATTTCTTTTGTAGGTATTCTGACACTATTTCAAATGATTTACTTTCCCATGGTTTTGCTGATTAAAAATTATAAACCCCGTTTTAACACCTCTTAGGAAAGAATTTGAGAAATCGCTTAAATACGTGTTTACTTATTTTTTAGAAGATTTATTTTCTGGAATTTCACGCTTTTACCCTAAACGGCTGCTGAGATGTACCAAGATGTTCTATAATTTTCGACCACTCGTTCGGCCCCCTTAGGACCGGAATTTTCAAAAATCCCATCTTAGTGCACATCGCTTACGTCATAAGAAATATGTTCGGCCCAATTTTCATGCTTCTAGGTGTACTAGTTTGAGTTGTGCATCGATTATCAGTCAGTCAGGACAAACTATTTTATATATGTATAGATTTAAAAAAAATGGGAGTCATTATTTTACCTACAGTCAAAGTCATATCAAGAAATACTGATATTATTTATTTTTAGGATATTGAAATTTTTACTTCAAATTAACCAAAGTGATAAAAAGTGTACGGCTTTAGGGGGCCATCTAGATATCAAAACCAGATCAAACTTTGTTTATTATTTTTTTTTAAATAGAAACACACAATTTTCACAGGATATTTCTAATCTTCAGTTCAAATTATATCTAGATACCGAATTTCACGTCATTTGATTTAATTCCTAAGTTTTTGAATTATAAACATTCAAAGTTAAGACCTTCTAATGATACATTTAATTTTCATATTTTACTAATATCTCCAAAAATTATAATCCTAATGTGTTTATAATTCGTATGATAATAATATTATACAATCTAAACATAAGTGCTTTGAGTTAGTATTTTTTATAATTTTATATTATGAATTATAAAATAAATAATCGAATAAACTTTGAAATGCAATTTACAAAACTTTCATGGTTTTATATTTATTATGTCCTTTACTATACACAGTCAAACTTTTTTTTCTTCCAAGTGTTTTTAAAATTTTGCTAAAAAATGTGAAGATATTGGTTTAAGGGTCCTTCTATAATGAGCAGAAAGCCCAATTTGAAAATTATTTTTCTCATTTTATTGAAAAACGAGTTGGAAATTGCACGTGAAGCGTAGCAAATGAGGTGCGTTCGTACTATAAATTTTAAAATATTCAGATCTTGCTGGTATAGTAGAGCATACTTTGGATACAATATAGTGGTCGAAATCTTTGTGTTCCTGTAAATATGCAGGGAGTAATTTTTATTATACTTCATTAACGTATGTCTTATTCATAAAATGTGAAGTAGGTTAATATAATTAAAACACGCCCCAAACAATGTTTCCCCGTATAACATTATTTAGTGGAATACGTTTGTGTGGCCATGTAATATTATAATAAATATTCTTTGCATCCCAGATTGTACAGAATGTATATTTTAGTACATACATCATAGATTCATGTCAATTATATTATATTCAAATGAGTGTTACACCATTAAAATGCATTTGAAACTTTTTTCCCATTGATCGTAATGTAACGGAATAATTTTGATTGTCCAAGTAATTGATCTATGCATCCGTTTTTCATAACATTTGAAATGACTCGACAAAATTATGTAATAATTATACGTTTTAAATTTCAAACGATTAAAATGCATTTGAAACTTTTTTCCCATTGATCGTAATGTAACGGAATACTTTTGATTGTCCCTGTAACTGATCTATGTATCCGATTTTCATAACATTTGAAATGACTCGACAAAATTATGTAATAATTATACGTTTTAAATTTCAAACGATTAAAATGCATTTGAAACTTTTCATAAAATTTGAAATGACTCGACAAAATTATGTAATAATTATGTATTTTAAATTTCAAACGATTCGGTTGGATAGTTTTTGCGTTGTTATATGCGGACGGGCAGACAGACGGACAGACGGACAGACGGACGGACTGAGCGACAACAATAGGTGCTACGTATTTACATAATTACGAACGCACCTAAAAATGAGTAAAATGGTTTTTTTAATTATAATTTTCTGCGTATCATAGACGATTAGAACGGGATTTCTTTTTTCGGAGTCTTCTTTTAAATTTTATGTTAAAATAATTATACTTACTCTAAATATAAAGTTATATTTCCAAATTTTATGTTCGCCAATATGCTTCACATTATGCCACAACAAAATTAGAAATGAGCGAGTTAAATAAATTCAGAATCATTTTAATAACACCTATAAAATTCTTATCACATTTATATAATCGAAATCTATTTTAATTACAGATAACTTATATTTTTGAAAATTTGATGATTCAACATATGTAAACATTTTAAAATAAATATTGACGAGGATTTTACTTTGTATAACGATAACCTAAATATATTATGCGAGATAAATGGACTTATTTGTAAGAAATAAATAAAGTAATTAATTCCTCTGAAACTAAAATTAAAGATTTCAGGAAAATTTATACTTAGGCTAATTCAAAGATATAGTTATGGTGTCAAATTTCTGTCTTTTGATTGAAAAAAAACCAAAGATTGTGTTTGTTTTGATGTATAGATGATTCCTTAATCAAATTTTATACATATCATGTAAAAGTAGACTTTATTTTCAATCGTTTGGTTCCCGTAACTTTCTTCTACGTTAATATTTTACAGAGTTAGTGCGAGAGTTCACTTTTTTCCACGACTGTGTGTACCTGAGCACTGTAAAACAATTTTAATAAAATATAGTTGTGGGAGTATCTGCCAGATAAGAAATGACGCTGCAGATACTTTTACCATTTTTGGTTTATTCCTGAAGCATAGTTTATGTCTTAAAACAGAAATTCTAATTTCAAAACGTTTTGCATTTTTGCATTAAGGTATTTTGCAATTGCAATAGCAGTTTAGTGATCCAACATGAATTGTGCCAAATAAGTAATATAGTCGGATATTTCTCTAAATATGCAGTGTGTCCGCTAAAGTACTTTGTCACTCCAATAATTTTTGAACGGCAAAAGCTATTGTTATTAAAGTGGGATCTAGGTATAATCAAGTTGCCATGTGCTACTGAATGAAACTGCCTACAGCGCCATCTCGTGGAAAGTTGAAGAATCGGTATTCCTATCTTGAAAACGGAAAGAGATGGGGGGGAGGGGAGTGATTTCCAAAGTTGTAGGACATCATCGATTTAGAACGAAAAGGCACCTTGTGGACATGCGAAGAACAGAACAGTTGAAACGTAGATTTGTATTTTCGTGATTTCATCCACTGTGACGTCACGAATCTTGGGTGGAAGGAGAGGTGATTGTCTTTCGGACAAATATGCGTCCAAATGTGCATTTGGACTGACGGTCCGAAGTTTGAACATTTGAAATAAACCGTACCACAATAATATATATTCTAAAACGAAAAAGTTGAGAACAGACACAAAAATATTTATTTACTTAAAAGACTTTACTTTACTAAAAATATTTATACAGGACCTCAATGGCCGAGTGGTTAAGTCAACACGCCGCTAATCGCTTGCAAGCTTAGGCGGTTGTTGTTTCGAATCTTGCTGGCTCCATTGCACACACTATTTGTTTGGAGCTCTCGATAGTGTTTCTCTCATGTTGTAAAATTTCCTTGTGCTGTCTCGTCCCTATGTATTGAAGATGACTTATAAGTAGGCTTTCATTTCAAGCGCACAATTTAGATGTGTGTTGTTCAATAAATAAATAAACTTTTACATTATGAATATAAATATTTTTAGTAAAGCGACGTCTTTTAAGTAAATAAATATTTTTAGTGCATGTTCCCAATTTTTTCGTTTTAGAATATATATTATTATGACACAGTTATCAGTGGACGTAATTAAGACCTAAAGCTTTTAAATTAATTGATCTGAAATAAAATTATACTGTTATAACTAGTTATTTTTTCTTTCTACGATCGTTTTTCTCTTCACTGTGTAGAAAATCACGAAAAAATAAAGGCGCGTCTTAATCACTCTATCTTTCGCATCCACAAGGTGTCTTTTCGTACTAAATTAATAATTTTCGACACCTTTGTAATTATTCTTCCCTCTATGTCTTTCTGTTTTCAAGATAGGAATGTTGACTCCGGAGTTTTTTACCATGTGGCGCTGGAGGCATTTTTATTCAGTAGCGCATGGCACCATTACTATGCAATACCTGAATCCTACTTTTCTGAGTATAGCTTTTGCTTTTCAGAAGTTATTGGGGTACAACTGATTTCAGCGGGTATATTGTGTAAACAACAGAATTTTTTAATGCTGTTTAAGAAACAATATTTTTAACTGAATCGAATAATATTTGAAAAATAAAATATTTGAGCAAATGGGTGATAAATGAAGATTTTTAAAATCATAATTGTCGAAAATTTTAAATGTAGTCAAAATGTACGCCAAAAATTGCCGCATTAAAATATAATATAACATAAAAAATGCAGCCCATATGTTATACGGATATATTTTATAAGTTTAAATAAAATGTACGAACTATCTTTAGAGAAATGTGACTATTTGAAATTAGTAAGAAGCATCATTAGAACATTTCAACAACATACATATTTTAATAATTGACGCATTAGAGACGTTTTAATATAATATAAATTAAAAAATACAATTATTTTGTTGTGGATATCTATGTTTGAACATATTTACAGATAAATATAAAGACATTTTAAACTTTAAATGAAAAACAGAAGCTATAAATTAAAAAAAGTAGCTATTTGAAATTCTGTAGCGTGCCAAGAGTCATTTTAGCGCAAAATAAGACAGCAACTTCAGTAAACACTTCTGAAGACTGAACTGTCTCCTGAACCTCAAAATTAATCCCGTTCCAAATTGTGATCAGTCTTGACAGATTTATAACATTGATTCAATTCTAACGACTGTTTGTTAAAGAGAGCAAAACCATAAAAAATAGAGTATCACCCAACTCATGTAAAAATGAGTTTCTGAACGCTCCGGGGTTTATTCACAACGTTGTTATGAATAAAACTTGTATGCCTGTCATTCGATTCGATTTAAACGATATATTGAATCACTCCGACATTTACATGTTGTTTAGGAAAGGAAGTCAAAACTTTCCCGCCTTCATTTAATCAAAAATATATATGTATTTAGATGTATTACTTTAGAAGTATTCTTTGTCAAAATGTCGGATTTCTTCCTTTCCCCGAACTGTAAACACTGCGCCTGAAGATTTGTCACCGTATGTTTGCCTTGCATCGACATGCATCAGGTGAAAAGATCGTTTACTTCTTTCAGAAAATATTAGAATAAATATACAGAAACCCTTTACTTTTGATCTTGATTCTTCAATATGCGTATCAAACTGTTTTTTAAGTACTTTTTTCCTTAAGTTCCTCGAAATCCTCAGCTCCCAGCAACCTATTTTTAAACTTTTAAACTTTGAGCGTTAAATGTATTTTATGTTTTACATCGCCACGTAATATGTACATTGCATATTTTAATCATTTAAATAAAAATATCGATTAGCAAATTAATGAAAACAACTAAGAAGATTCTATATAAAGAATTATATATAACTCTAAGTGTGTAGACGTTTGTATACAAAGTAATGTAGATTTCATATATCTAAAATATAATATTTTTTGTTTTTAGTTTTGTGAAAAAAATTCAAGATTAAAATAAAAAAAAATATGAAAGTAATGTAAAACATGTCTAAATTAAATATTTTCCTTATTAGTTTATTAATCAACGAGCAGCTATTAGCTGTTTGTAAAAAAAAAATTCATTGTCATAAACAAATACAAATCTCTCCGATTATGGAAAGTTCTTCAATGTATATTTATTAGATTTCAGTTGATTTTATGCAAAATTAATTTTTGAATGAAATGTGTAGTCTCGTTCAAGACATAGTACACCTTTCTTGTGATTATACCATAAGGTTCTTTCTCATTTTAATGGATTTACAGTATATATATTTCGCGTACAACTTCAAACGGAGAAAAGAAATCTATCTCAAAAGAGATTATCTGATTATTTCAAAAGAGGCAGGCACTCCAAATTTGATTGTTAACAAGTGGAAATTACAGAGAGACATTCAATTTCGAACATAAAAAAAATATACAGTCTTTTGCCTATAATTTTTGCCCCCAACAGATGAAAGGAGTATATTGATCATTTAAAACAAAGATTAAAAAATATGTTTTAATCTTAGCCACTGTGTGAATAAATAAAATTTACGACTAAAAATTTTGAAAAATATGTTCACTTGTTTGAAGCAATGTTTTAGAATTTAAAGAAATCGATTCATAACCAAAATAAAGAAAATAAATTAAGAATTTTGTAGTCGTTCCACAACTCAATTGTGAACCTATGACATTCGTGATGCTATTGGAATAGTTAAGGCATTGGCATCACTTTCCTTGGGGCATTAAATTAATCTGTGTATAATTAAGTAAAAAGTATTCAGCGGAAGTGACCTAAATTCCCGTTACATACGCTAAAAAATATAAGGCGTTTGGAACATCATCTGAGAAAATGAGCGAATTACAATTTCATAATTTTACCACCATTCTTCATCTCCTTTAACACAAGGTATAATACAAATCGAAATCGAAGCGAAAATGAGTATCTGTGTTCGCAGAAAAACAGACTTGCGTCAACATTTTAATCTTTTGATATTTTTATGCGAGTGCACAGCAACAAAAAATATTTTTTGATTCAACACATTAACTACTAGACTGTAAACTGTAAAATATTTTGTTCAAACCAATTTTATTTCAGTAGTATTTTATATTGGTAAATCTTTAATAATATCTCCTTCAAAGTGCCACACAGTGGTCAAAATATGGTAAATATGAAATATATGCTGTAGAAGTTACTCAATATGCATTGCTTGAAAAATCCATATCATATTTCAATATCATATCAATATTATATTAATCCAGTACACAAGAAACAGGTAGCATTTTTCTTTTTTTTTCTCAATGTACCACATATTTTAAGCATGTATCCCTAAGTTAATATTATTTTTAATTAAAAAAGAGTCCTAGTGATGACTACAAAAATTTTCACGGTATTAAAATTCCGATATCTATTATTTATTCTATTATGAATTTTCATGAACTTCCTATAACTATCACAAGGGTGAAAATAATAGGATTTTTAGTGTTATTTTAATATAGTATATTAAACAATACAATTGCATTCGCTATTGATTTAAATCTATACTTTTTTGTGGTTATTAGTAGCATAATTAGAAGAATTAAGCTTTTTCTAGAACTGCACATAAACAATCACTATTTACTTTCACACAACATACATTCGTTACCTTATTTATCTATTTATTTTTCAAAATACAAATGTTTTCTTAACGTAAAATTCTAAGCAAATGGAAAAATATGAAAATCAAGCCATTAAATTAATATAAATCTCAACAGAAAATTTCTTAACTGGAAAATACATATGATTTTACACTCTAGTAAGAAAAAACGCAGTTCTTAAATCTTTTAACATGATATGAATATTGTTTACACAGAGTTTACCATGGACATAATATCGCATTAAAGCACTCCTCAAGGGGTTACGACCCATAATTTTGGCGCGAGAAATTACTTAGATACGATTTGCTTTCTTTTTTACAATGGATACGAGTAAAGAGGTATTCCTATTAAAAACGATTTTCATAAGAAAAAAGAAATTCAAAAAAAGAAAAAAGCGTCTAGTGGAATAAGGGGAAAAAGAATTTGGAACAACACAGAACAAATTGTCACGAGTTTTAATGAGCGGGTAATTTAGCCCTAGCTTCGTACTGGAATAAAACTCAGAGCATTTGGTGCGCTGGTGCATATCGCTTGAGAATGCTTATTAAGTTTGGCATGCATTACTTACCGGTGGTCAGCCCTGTTTTAAGAAAGCAGCCAAGCAGAGATTACCTGCAGTTGGACCTAGTTTTCGTTATACTTCAATGCTCCAAGGGCAGGCAAAGGGCGACATTTCGAATCTGACTCTTGAGGGAGGCAAGACCAATCACAATTGAAAGAACGACTGGACCAAATCAAATATATTTTTTTTAACTTTTTTGTTACTTTTAACTATGAAAATAAAAGATGTGATGCTTCCAAGAATCTATAATATATATATATATATATATATGTAACAAGTAAGATTAAATTTTAAATCGTAAAAAGCAAAAGATCTACGTAAAATAAGTTGATACAAATCCCTCTAACCCAGAAAAAAGTAACAATGGAATAATTTAATTGCTTTAACATTTATTAAACGCATTGCTAAATTTATATTTTATAAATTGTATTTGGATATTTGATGCAATTTGTAAAAGTTTTAGTGATATATAGAAATATTAAATCTCAATATTGACGATATGGAGATACTTTTTGATGTAATTAGGGTTGTGCCACGATTTAGAATAAGTCACATTTGTGATTTTGTGGAATCTAAAAAATCAAACGAGAAATTTCAAAGAGTATTTCTTCAAATTTCAAACATTATCTTCAAAAAACTGATGTAAACTTCTGAATAACATACAAAATTTTTGGTAATTTAGTTATATTTAACATTAAGAACGGAGATTGACCTACAAACATGAACATAAGCTAAAAACGGAAGATATCTGTATGATTATCAGATTTTGTATTGCTAATCTAAATTACAACGCCTTCAACTTTTATATATTTATTTATTTATTTTTATTGACTGTGAGTCATCTTTTATTGCTGTATTAGAAATGCGTAAGAAATTTCTGAAAAAAAGGTTGGGAATTAGTTTTCTTAAGTTATTCTTAATAAAACTGTTAAAATGGCAAGAAGCTTTTGTGTAAAATTGATATATCCTACAAGTTGTCAGTCTATCTTTTATGTGCATGCTATAACAAAATAGAATAATTTGATCAAGAAAATAATATACACTGATGTCCAAAAGTTAAGCATAATTCTTAAAATGCTAAAAACAGGGAGTAAATATTCGTAAAATTATTCAAAATTACTTGAGGAGATTAATTGGTTGAAGATGAAATATTGGATTTATGCAAAACTTTTCAGTCGACTACGTCATGCGCGAAATACCTGCGCATGTCGGAACTCTTATAAACCGGTTCACACGGTATAGACAGTTCAGACAAATTTCGTACAACTGATGGGCCAAGATACATTGTTACCATCAAATAGGATTAATGATGGCACAAAAACGCCAACTGGACATGTTTGGGAAAGGAAGAATCGTTGGAATGCTGGAATCCGGACGATCACAAACCGAATTGTCTTGAATTCTGAACGTGGGCCACTCTGTGACCTCAAGACTGTGGCTTAGGTTTCAAAGTATGGCAGATGTTACCCGACGACCAGTAGCAGGTTCACCAAGAGTCACAACATTTCGCCAAGACCGATATCTGGCAATAAGTGCGCGACGTCAGAGGGCCAGTTCTGCCAGAGAACTGGGTTCGGCGCTCACGGTTGCCACAGAAACACGAATTTCAAGACAAACTCTTTACAGGAGATTCAGTCATGCTGGCCTGTATGTCAGAAGACCAGCAGTTTGCATTCCATTTACGTCTGCACATAAATGCGCTCGTTTAAAATGGAGTTTGAGACATCAACATTCCAGTGAAGGACAGTGAGCCACTGTGATGTTATGAGACGAGTCCGGATTTAGTCTGAATAGTGATTCTCGCCATGTAATGATATGGAGAAAACGTGGAACACGTTTTGAACCAAGAAACATGTAGCAAGTTATCTTTTTTCATCAGGGGGAGTAATGGTATGGGCAGGCACCATTTTGGACAACTGCACAGACCTCCATACCTTTGACACGGGGTCTGTGACTGATAAAAGATACAGAGACGAAATTTTTTAACCTTATGTTTGCTTGTTTCGAGGTGTTGTCGGTCCTGACTTCATATTCATGGATGGTGATGCGCCTTGTAACCGTGCGTTACTGGTTGACGACTTCCTTGAAACGGAAAAAATCCAGCGCATGCCGTGGCCTGCAATTTTTCCGGATTTAAATTCAATCAAGTACGTGTGGGTTATGCTCGGGAAACAACTTCCAGTCCTTTTGCACCCACCACGCTCCGTTCCAGAACTGAAATGAGCTCTCAAAGACGCTTGGAACTGTTTGAGCCCATAGCTCATTCATAATCTCATAGCAGGTATGAGAAATTGCTGTGCAGCATGCCTGGCTGTCAGAGGTGACCACACGCCTTATTAAACTGCAGCATCACTATTTTATTTAATGTTTTCTTTCATTTATCCTTTAAAGTGTAAACACTTACTATGCTCAGTTTTCTTTCAAACTACTACTTTGGATAATGAAAGTAAATATTATCCTTTTTTCTTTATTGTTTCATTATTTTATAAGTTTTACACTCGCATATCACGTTTCACCACATTCCGATTAACATTTCTTTCATTACTTACTTAATTACCAATTATGCTTAACTTTTGGACACCAGTGTATTTAAATTTATGTCTGTATAAACACAAATAAGTATGTAACTATAGCTTAAAATGAGTTCCCATCTTTTAATTTAGGATTGAAATTCTGCTTCATGGACGCTTCATATCAAATCTACCACTGTTTTTACACCGAATAAGTTGCCTTATTTAATGACAGAAATTTTATTAAATAGTTCGAAGATTGTTTTCAGATGCTTTCGTAGCAAACGACTTTTGGGCAAAAATGTTTTGCAACACTAGTTTAAGTGATTCGAGTTGCTCATTTTAAAAATTCGTCACAAGTTATTCCGGTTTCATAAAAAAAATGTATCGTAAATATTATCTTTTAGGCTTTCTTAGATACGCATAAATGAAACTATTTGATTGGAAATTAATTGACTGATGCAATAGTGTTAATGTGTAAACCGTTGTGTTCGAAGTTTGTACAAACTTACTCTATCGCCATCTCAATAATTGCAATCTTGGATCATTAAATCCACAGTTGTTATACACATTTTTAGTCACAGGAAACAAATTCTTAATGTTTTCGACTTTTAGGAAATAGATCTGAATGTACTAAAAGGTTTAGAATCACCCAACAGTTTGAAATCATTTCGAACTCTCGAGAATTGGAGATTAAAAAAAAAGAAAGAAAAAACAGAGGGAAAAGTAAAACCGAAGTCCCAGAGGTTAATTAATTGGTTTATCACAAAGAAATAGAAATGAGAGATCGAGATTCTACTCCCAAGCGGAATTCTGAAAATATTTTTATCCAAAGAACAGTGAATATTACTTGCTGTTTGCTTGAATTTTTTACGAAGATTATAATCATATAAATATATTCAGTTTAATTGAACTTTATCAGATAGCCTTGGAAACTGATTTCTCAGAAAATAACTTGTATGCTTAATAACATTAGTAAATGTTTAGTTTAACGCATTACTGAATCTGAATCTAAAGATAAAAAATGATCTTTTATAAAATATCAAGCCTAAAAAGCTGCAATGCTGTAATAAATCTCTGATGAAATATTATTATTTTTTTGTAAGAGTTGTTTAACTGTAACGAACAAAATATATAAGATTAGTTTTACATGTAACAAAATGGCTACATATTATTAACAATATAGATTAACGATTATTTAAAACAGAAGTTCATTGGTGAAATACTGTTTTTTGAATCATTTATAAAACATTGGATTCCTCGTTAACTTTTCTTTTCCTTTTTACTCCCCCCCCCCCTTGTATTTAAAAAATAGGTCAATTAAAGATTCCTGGCTTTCTAATTGTTCTATCTCAGACCTCACTTATTGGAGCGGAAATTAATTTATGGATTTATAAAAAATAAAAATAAAAACACAGGGTATATTTTAAAACCTTAACAAAAAAGTAGCAAATGGTTATGTCTGGTACATAAACCATTTAAATATGAAAGAATAGCAATTTTTTTAATTACATTTACCGAATTGAAAGAAAAATTATCTGCAGCTAAATTACATAGCTGTAACTTATTATCTACATAAAAGATGCAAAAATAATTAGATCAGAAAGATAAATTTAATGACGCATTTTCTTGAATTACACTAAAGATGAGTACAGGACAACTAACCTAATTCTTTGATAAAGAACCAATAGCAAATTTTTCCATGCAAAAATAACGCTAAAAATTTTCTAAACAGAAAAGCAATTGCAGACTCGCTGCAGTCCATAATTTTATTAAAGACTATATTTATTTATTGGTCTTATAGTACCACATTGCATTAGTCAGCGTTACGTCGTTCTTTCCTATATCTTTCATATGCCGAGTCCCATGAAAATTTTCCGATTTTCAAATTTATATAAATTTTAAAGTAATAATAATGACGCTGAATTAAAGAACTTGATTCATTCGATGACGAACCAACCTTTAAAACACTTTATGATAACAAAATAGCTAAAGAAGCGAGACAGTAAAAAAAAGTTAACGATGCGTGCTACGGTGATAAATGTGAAGTACTTCCCAACTATCTCGTTAACTTTAAAGAAGAGAAAATAATGCATGAAGAAACAACACGCTGTATATGAAAAATTAAATTCAGATCACATAACTGAGTTGCATGTAGTGCTACAGTGGGTAACAATTTTTTTTGAGGGGGGGGGGAGATAAAATAAATTAAACAGCAAATGAGATTAGCTTCGTTCATCAGCTAAAAATACCAGTATTTATTTAGCAAATATAAGCAAGTAAATCTTATTTCTTATTCTGGAATTTATTTAAAATTTCAAAATTTTTCTTTATTTAATGGCTTTTGTTATATGGCGTTTTAATAGTATTGACATGATAATTGAAATATCGGATTTTATATATTTTGTTTAACCCGGCTATGCATGAATTAATTTTTTCTCCATTTTTTTTTTTACTTTTTAGTGTATGTTCCTTTCTTATCTTGAGATAGCGTAAAATGCTTTTTTTTTTCTTTTAGAATATCTTCAGTCATTTCAGTCGGAAAGAGCAGGTACCATACGGTATCACAGGCTACTTACATTACCAGTTTTGCAAGTGACAACTTTTTTTTCTTGATCAAAATTTTTATTTACAGTTACAAAAACATTGTTATTCCTCCAAAATATTTTTTTTATAAAAAATTCAAATTAAATTGCATATTTGCATTAAAAACAAAAACAACCAATTCAGAATTCTACATTTCGCAAATTTTCTGTACATAGCCGGCTTTTGCAATCCATATCAGCACAATGAGGGCTTTGCGAAGTGGTTCAACTATTCATTTTGTCAAATCTTAACACATGAGACATCTTCGAAAAAAATCCAAAAAGAAAAGAAAACTCAAGTATATTGTGAATCACATTTATATACCAATACTCGAATCTAGGTCCTCAATTAGTTAAAGTGCTTCTTCTAAGTTAAATGTCTAAAAAAAGCATTTATATATGTAAAATGACGCTAAAATTAGTAAGTAAGTTTGAATACATGAAGGTTACGTTCATATATTAGTACTCACAATTAACACTAGAACGCCCGGAAATTTCATCCCAGTTTGATAATAACATTTCCCACCAAGGTTTTTAATTCAAAATTATTTAATTGAATTATTTAACGTAAATATGCATGGTTTAAAATAAACTAATTTGAAGAAAAATTCTGGGTCGAATTGAAATTTAAAAACACAGTAAGAGTCGAATCGACTCCTTCTGGGCCTTCTAGTGTTAAAAAAAAAATCTTGCAAGAAAACAGTATCAACTATACAGGTAGATTTTAAATAGATGGTACGTCGATTATAGCCTAAACCACAGATAATAGTAACAAACTTACAATTACAAAACTTATGTAAAACAAACACGGCTTTTAGATATGGTATTTGGTTTTGTGAGGGGCTGTATTCATAATAAAATAAGAAATGTATTTTTTTATGAGCTCACTTTAGTCCTATAAGTTACATTTTAAAAATAATTTATGTATACTCTGACAAATAGAGCATTAAAAATTCTATTGTTTCATGATCAAAATGCACCGAGTTATTATGCTTTCAAAATTTCGAATTGTTGGAGCTCTCCGACTCTAAAAATGCGTTTTCTTCTGCCTTTCTTCCTTTTAGTGCAGGAAAACTCAAATTTCGAAATTTTAAAAGATCATAACTCGGTTAGTTTTGGTCGTTGAAGAATGAAATGTTTGGCTGAATATAAAAAAATACGTAAATTGCAGCCTGCAAAATAAAATTCCTGTTAAATGTTATGTAACGCAATTTCTTTTGCTATATTCTAATAAAAATATTCTTAGAGACATTTTCAAGAACCATTGCATTTCTGTTAACATAAATAAAGCAATTAAAAGCTTTAAAATTTCAGATTGGTATTTTCCTGGCATGTCACATCGCAAAGTAATGGGCCTTACGCTATGCTGTATAAATATAATTTTCTAGTTTGTATGTTTTTTATTGCTAATTATTATTTATACTTTATAATACAAATATATAAGGAAGGTAACAAATTCTGTGTTTTACAAATAATTTTTCATAGTTAAAATATGATTGTCATTGAAAATAAATGTCATTTTCCTGGCCTGCACTTTAGTTCTTTATCATGTATAAATATGACACTACATAGTAATTCTTCTTATTTTTGATATAATTCAAGTCAGAAGTAGTAAAATCATGGCTACCAACAAATCTTTTAAATAGTCATTGAAAGTAATGCGATTAAAGTCTTAGTCTTTTATTATATCATTTTCCTGACTTCCATAATTTAACACACAAAACTGAACATTACGTGGAATTTGAGCTTCTGTATGTCAAACATGTTCCTTTAAATAAAATTAAAATGTTAGACTTAAAAAAATGGGGGGGGGGGATACATATGCCAAGAAACCACGTATAATTACATAAATATTAAATTATTATTTAAGTTCTTCAAAATATAGTAATTTTAATGGAAAATACGTTATTCTCAAATACAAAATAAATTCACCTCTTGAAATTTTTATTTGTTTTCAATGGATACTTTCATTACCTTGCATGATCAAAATCTGAGATTATGTGACATTCACCTGTTTACTTTTGTTTTTTCAGAGTATAAGAATTAATTTTCGTCTTTTTATATGCATATAGCTCCTCCGAAAATTAATAGAATATCTAAATAATTTGTAAATGACTTAAATAATGAAAAATAATGATTTGAATTTGTTTGTAAATGATTTGAATATTTTTGGTAATTGGAAGTTTGTTTCTAACAGCAGCAGCTTAGGAAAATTTGACGTAACATTTATTTTGTATCTCCCGATATTAACTAATCTTACAAAGACAGTCCATTCAAAAACGAAAACTAATTATTTATAACTAAAATCATAGAACTTGACTGAAATAAACAAATAGAAAGATTCAATCTTAATTATAAAAAGCTCTCATAAAATCCATGTGTTACCATACGGTACCACAACATTTAAAACTGAAAATTTCCTCATATGATATGAGAGATTTTTATTTAAACTTGGTTTATAGAAAGGGCATTCAAACACAAATAATAATTGATATTTAATTGACTCATTTATAAATTTTAAATTTCTATAAAATGTGCTCACTTTTGACTATCGGCCATTTTTTATCTACCTTCAACACGCAAAACCTCCTTGAGACTAACAGCATAGAACGCGCATTTATTGGTTTTGTTTGATTGATTATTTTACCTTTTTAAGCAGTTTAGAGCCGCTATCTGTTAACAGAAAATTATAATATATAGAAAAGTGGTATTTTAAAAGTAATGATTGCTGGTGCAAAACGGTACCGCTAGGATAATAAGGATGAATTAAATGAAAAAAAAAAGGATATACCTGGGTTCTGAAAATATGTGAAATTCTATGTAAATAATCACTGATAATAATATGCGGTTAGTTCTCCTTTTTTAAATTCCTTAAATCACAATTACATATAAAGTAATAAAAAGAAGGACTGAAATTATGATATATTCACGAAAATAAATTACAAAACAAAATGTTTATTTTTTTAGAAAATAAAATTTAGGCAAATGTAGCAGCTACCATAAAAGTAATATAAATCGTTGTTTATTTATATTTAAATAGGTTTGCACATTTTGAATATTAATGGAAAAACTCTCAAAACACACTTCTTTATTCTTTGGTAGATGCCAAAACATACATTTTTAAAATCTTGTCACAATTGGATTTAGTTAACTTGAAATTCTACAAAGCGTGATTTCGTGAATATTTAAGCTATTTTTCTTTACTTCTCTTCATTTTTTAAAATGTTAGTTTTCCAGCTGACGTTTACGTAAGCCATTCAAAATAACAGCGCAACTAATAAAATATGCCGCTTTTACTGAGATTTGTTTGCGAGCTAGTCCTAGTTAATTAATTAGATAAGGCATAACATTTAAGCAAATGTACGAAATAGCAAACAAATATGGTGCTGAATCTACATTGTTTCAACTACAAAATAGCCGCTAAGTAATCCTTAAAAAAATTACAGATAGATATTCAGAAAAAGTGAGGAGAAAAACTAAAGGAAAAACTGAAGCAAAGTTTGTTCAAGCCTTTTCTTTTTAAGTTACACAGTTTAAGAAAATTAAAAACTGGGGTTATCATTCGATTTGAGGGAGTCATGGTGGGTGCAAACAAGACCAGGCCTAAAGCAAATACGACGCTGTCTACGAGCCGAGAAAAAACCAATCAAAAATTAATTAAATCAAGTACTGTGCTCGGCCTTCATTAGGCCCGAGGAGGTTAAATAAGTTGATTAAAATCTCCCGAAATACACGCAAGAAATTCAGAATAGCTCTTAATTATAAGGTTCTGTTTCAGAGAAAACTCACCAGGTGCATACGCTTTTTGCTGTTTTTTTGCCACTGTCAAAATAGAGGGAGTGTATGTAGGAGAGGGAATAAAAACATATCAAGACTCCTATTCCGATTCTCGCCCCCTATTACACATCAAGCCGTCCGTCCTCTCGCATAAATAGAGCAAGCTAAAACGGCGAACGCTCAGCCAAAGCAAATTTTCTTTTCTACCCATTAATCATATCCAACTTCAATGAGAAAGAAAAATTGAAAAGAAAAAAAAATCATTTTTTAAAAAGATTTTTTGGGGGGTAGCATCTACAAGTTTTTGATAACTTCTTGTTTCTGAACTCTGGCTCCTAGTTCGTATTTTATATCAATATCACTTACATGATTGAAAAATAAAAAAGCTTCGTGGTAAACAAAACATTGTGGTTTTGCTATATTAAACAAGTTGAAAATTGCACAACAAACGTAGGAAATGAGGTGCGTTCGTACTATAATAAAGTTTTGAAAAATATTCAGATCTTGGTGAAATAGTATACAGTACATCGGATACAGTATAGTGGCTGAAATCTTTTGTGTGTCCCTGTAAACACTATCTGCTTTCTCTTGAACAGGAAAAAACTCGTAGTAAATCTCAGCAACATACATGAATTTCATAAAGTGTAAAATAGTTTAATAGTATGAAAACGCGCTCCAAACAATGTTTCTCGCTATACCATTGTGTAATAAAATACTTTTGTGTGGCCTTGTAAATTAACACTAGAACGGCTGGAATTTTTACTCAAATTTGATAAGAATATTTCTTACCAGAAAATTTATAAAAAAATTATTTAATTGGTTTAATCAATGTAAAACCGCGTAGTTTAAATTTAACTTATTTCAAGAGAAAAATTCTGGCTCGAATTGAAATTTAATTACATGGTGGGAGTCGAATTGACTCCATCCGGGCGTTCTATTGTTAATAACAAATATCAGGGCTGCCACAAGCGACTATTTTTATATTCCGCACGCACCAGTATTTTTCTAATATGAATTTTAAAATATTTTTTTATTGCAAATGGTGTCAAACCGCGTGTTAAGGATTTATGTTTAAAGAAATCGGTGCCAGTTATAATTAAATAAAAAATGGACGCATGTAGCCGCCCTGAAATATTCATTGCACCACAGTTTGGGAGGAAGGTATTTTTTAGCATACACGTCATAGATGCATATCAATTGTATTATGTTCGAAAAAGTATAATATCATTAAAATGCACTTGAAACTAATTTTTCCCAGTGACTGTGATGCAACAGAATGCTTTTGATGTTCCTTGTAATTAAACTACGCATCCCATTTCCATAACATTTCAAATGACTGGACAAAACTATGCAATAATTATATATTTTAAATTTCAAACGATTAGGTTGAGTAGTTTTTGCTCTGTTATATGCTGACAGACGGAAGGGTGGACGGACTGAACAAGGACTATAGTTGCTACGTATTTACATAATTGCGAACGCACCTAAAAAGCTAGTTTTACGGGCGAAAAATAAAACAATGAAATCAAACTTGTGAGTTAACTCTATTTAAAACAAATGAGCCCATATGGATGCAAAACCGAGGAGTTGAGAAACAGAGTGGACTATTCCACATTTTTTGTGAAAAACCATAAGTGTAAAAGCAAGGTATAAAAGCATTGTATGCCAAGTCATCTATTCGCTGCATAATGAATTTGTTAATTTCGAATCTATTCAAGTAATATCACAGTTTAATAGATGGTAAAACATATCGTATATACTGCACTACAGTGCAAAATTGGATCGAGTGGCTTTGCCTTTGGACACTTTAAAAACTAGATTAAAAGAGTTAAACAAAAAAAAATTTCAAAATTTTCAAAAGCATTTTTCTTGAAATCGTATCTGGCGAAATTTGTCCACTTTCGTTCTCAATATCGCAAGCAAATAAGGTAAAATATAATCTAATAAAAGTTTTCAATCGGTGATATAAGAATATACAAAAGTCGAAACATAAAAATTTGCAGTAATCGATAAAACTGCGTACACACAAGTGCGTGATATTTTAGAGAATTTTCTGTTCTCTCTAAATTTCTCAAATAAAATTATTTGTTATCAATTATTTATTTTATAAAAAATAAATAAAATAAATAAAAAAGCCGTTTGATTAAAAAGATATTTATTATATTTTTAGTATGTGTTTGAAAAAATATGTATAAATTGTTTACGTTTGTGGCTGGGCATTTAAATACCATTTAATAGAAATTTACATAGCCAATTATCCTGTGCGGGCTATTTTGTACAAAATGTATTTCTAAATTTCTCGAAAGATAAAATAATGTTTTATAAAGTTTAAATTTGAGTGAAATGCAATTGCCATATAGAATAAAACTAAGAAAAGGTTTTTAACATATACAAATAATGAATTTGGATGTGATGAAGAACAGAATTAGAAATTATATATATATTTAAATTTATAGTTACCATAATTATTCATTTTATAGCTTGTCTTCATAATTCAATTTATCGTAAAATACTGTACAATCAGTTATATAGTATAAATTATTGATGTTCTTCTCATCTCTTTAACAACAACATTAAAAAAAGTAGTCTATGATGCATTAATTCATGTTTTTCCTGAAGAATTCATATATTCTTCAATATATAATTAGTAAATAAAGTATCTCATAACACAAATAACACATTGCGAAAAACATATTTCAAAAAACTATGAAAACATAGAATAAAAAAAAAATAATTTATAATAGGATAGCTAGGTAGGTAGATGTTTGAGTACGGAGGAGAGCTGCGTTGTCTGGATAAATATAAATAATGATTAAGGTAAGGTGGGGTAGCTGGATTCTTGACATATCTGGGAGTTAGGCTATTTTATAAAAAAACATAGATGACTTTTAAATTTTTGTATTGTGAACATTTTACCCCTTTCTCTGCTTCTTAAAAACTGTGTGTTAACACAATCATAGCTTTGTCTTATCTGCAATTGACTATCGAAAATTCAGGCTTCTTTTTTAAAAAATAATGTCAATTTCGTTCAATTTCTATGGCTTTAAAATATAGTAAGTATTTTTACTAAACAGTCATGTTTTTAAAAGACTAGGCATATAAATGTATTATTATTATAAGTATTATTAAGTATATATAAATTTTTACTTCGTGTTTCGAATGTAAGGCCTGTATTCCAGTTACCGCATAGTTTTTTCAATAATGGGGTAACTGGGATAGGAGCCAGAGGTAACTGGACCATGAAGGATCCAGTTACCCCAACACCTACATTTTTGGAGTTTCTCTTCCTACGGGAAATTAATTTGTCCATTATTTTCTAAAGGGAGGAATGGAAATTTTGTAATGTATTATTAAAATTACATAATAAGATTTTTAAAAAGCATTTCAGCGGGTATTAAAGCAAATTTCTAAAGTAAGATATCTAAATCTCGAACGATACAGATGAAGAAGAATACATAAATTTATACTTCGTATAAATATTCGTATACCATTAATTTATATAAATTAGTGCTATACGAATATTTAATTTATACTTCGTATAAATATTCGTATAACATAGATTTATGTAAATTTCTATTTCGTGTTTTAAATGTAAGGCCTGTCTTCGAGTTACCACATAGTTTTTTGAAGAATGGGGTAAACTGGACATGACTCAGGGGTAACTGGACCATGAAAGATCGAGTTACCCCATCAACTACATTTTGGGAGTTTGTCCTACTACGGGAAATTAATTTACAAAAATACAAATTTATTAAATCAAAAACAATTTGAAGTCTTTATCTCTTTTTTTTTATTGCGTCATTTTTACGCGGTGTATTATTAAATATATTTTACTGGAATAAAGATTTGAAAACCTAAGTTTGTTCTATAGAAGTATCAAAAATTTTTTTATTATTATTTTTTCAGTTAAAGTCACGATTTTCTAATAATTTATTAATTTGTAAATATTTTTTCATGCACCTCTAAAATGTAAGATTTTCCAATTTACTAGTTTTAATCTCGTTTTTAGATTTTTACAATAACCATTTTTGCATGAACAAGGATTTTTACTTATTTTTTAGCTTTCTCTGTCGCTAGGAGCTCGATCGAAGCTAAAAGAATATGTGTTTTTTAAACTGCAGAAAAGCGATGTTTATTTTTTAAATATATAAAGTGAATATCTTTTATATAAAAAATGTTTTACGCATTGTAGAAAAACATAAGCTATCTATCATAACTTGGGGTTAATTTGATTCACGAAATGTCTCTTTAAATAAAAAATGTTTCAAATCCATGCTGGGTGTAATTTATTACCAATGTTTTTAGCTATCGAATATTAATAAATCACATCTATACTCTCAACGCAGTAGATCCATGACTAATTTAAAACAATTTTAGGGGGGGGGGGGGGGGGTGAAGAGGTAAAATTGCACACTAGGGTCGAAGTTGCCCAAATTTAAGGTGCTTTAAAGACAACGTCATTTTAAAAAGCTAATATTGGGAAAAGGTGTAATGAACATAACATACAATAAATAGAATACTAGCAATATCTTGAAATGCACTTGCTTTAGATTATTATAAGTTGTGTAGATAAGGTCAGTTGTCTTAGGGGGCCTAATTTTTCTAAGGTTTTGTGCTGAACCATTATGCTTGAAACGTTTTGTGTTTTTCTTTTTGAAATGTGATTACGAAATCTAAATTTTTTCCACATGCAAAAACCTATTTCGTGTTATTATTTATTTTTTAGTGATTTTAAGATTTATCAAATCCTGTTTTAACTATTTTTTTTTCATTATTCATGATAAATATATAGCGAGATGCAAAATGATGGGAACGATATAGAAATCAGTTTGCGTTTGGTATGCAAATGCGTAAACTTTTGTGTTAAAATTAAGTATGTGGTTTTCCAATTAATATTAAAGTAATCGTTTACAAATATTGTATATACATTTTTAATCATTATTAAAATAGATATTCTTCTAAATTTACACAGGAGCAAAATGATAAGAACGCAGTTGATATTTCTAAAACCGCGGAACTTAATTGGTGGACTTTTTTGCATATCATTTAAAAACACATTTAAAGGAGTTTCTCGGTACATTCGTTTGGTTCAGATTACAGGGACAATTTGGATTTACATAGAGCAAACGGAGATTAATTAAAAACATAAATATTGCAGCCTACGGCATTTCTGCATAAATGAAGATTATAAACATAGAAAAAAAAAGTTTTAAGGTAATTTTTTTTTTTTGGTCAGAACTCTTCCGTAAGTGTAAAAATCAATGTTCTGTAGAAAATCACTCGGGCTGGGCTAGTTTCGGAACGAAATTTCTTTCTTTCCAGGCCAGGCCGGACTCGGGCCGAAATTTTAACTTTTATAACGGGCCGGGTCGAGCCAATATATTTTTCGTTCGGGCACGGCCGATTTTTTTCTATGGATCGGTTCCGGGTCTGGAAATTTCAGTCCATGCAGACCTGTAGTTTACTGTCCATGTTCCTAAATATATTCGGAGAAAAGAAGAGATGTTAGACCGATAAATTTTCTGTTGCTCGAAAGTTGGTGTAAGCGGTAAGCCATTGACAGAAAATCGAGGCTACTATAAAAGAGGAACTTCATTGCCTGTAAAAAGTTGTAATAGTAAATTATTTTTACTTTATTACTATAGTTCTTTAACCCCTTGCGGCGCAGTGGTATATCTAGGAAACTACTTAATTTTAATTCCCAAACGCCACATTGGCACCAAATAGGCAATTTTGGTAATATATATATATATATATATATATATATATATATATGGTTTATTGAATGCGTGATATATAGTTTTCTCTTATTTAGAAATAAAGTTGTTTTCAAATTACAGTTTTACTCATCAATTTCAACTCTTAATATGTCCTGCATGAATTGCAATGAATTTGTCCTGCGCCGCAAAAGGATTAAGAATAATTTCAAATTATATTTTCTTACATAGGCCAAGTAAAAATATCAAACAATTATATTGCTATATTATTTTTTGACATTTGTTTTATTTCTAAAAATTCATCTTTCAATATTTAATTTAGTATAGTTTAAAAACTTTCAATTTCCTTTATACAATTGCTCAAATTGCTCAATTTATTCAATTGCTTTATACAATTTACTACAAGTGGTTGATTTTTTTTTTTAAATCGCTAAGCTATTAAATATAATATTTACTCTTATCATTAAAAATATTCTATTGTTTGTTATTCTATGAGATATTAAATTTGCGAAAACGACGAGTTTTTATGCATAATTTCTATTAACTGAGATTTCCGATATCCGAGGAACTAGCGGCTACAATTAGCTCGGATAATCAAGGTTACACTGTATTGTCATTTATTTCGATAAATCTTTGTGTTCAAATTGATGAAAAGGGTTGCACTTTATTTTTCTTAATTGTATTTTTAATCACCTTTATTACCGGCAGTGCGCTATTTAACTCTACACTGTTAAAAATAAAGGTGACAAACCGGTGCCATTTGGGACCCGGAGGTGAAAAGGCGGTGCCATTTGGAACCCTAGGGTGTCATAGGAGCTTGAATATGTGGTTGGGGTGACGACAGATCTGTTACTGGATGATGGGAGCTAAATAAGGTGCCATGCACTTCGTATTGGTAGCAATGTACCACTCAACGGGTGACTGGCAACTTGCGCATGCGCTATGACGTGTGTCTTTCTGCTTTCGGTGTCGGCAAGTAAAGTTTACGGCTGTGAGCAAATCAAAACATGGCAGTGCGTAAATTGGCGATATTAATTGAGGACTAACCACTGAGCTACAATGAAACAACAATGAGGACTTAACGATCCGATTTGCGCGACCAGTGAACCGGGCAAAGTCTGATTAAAGGTAAGATTTAACTTTATTTTATTTTATTTTATTGTTACGTTAATTTATCGTACATCCTTATATGTACTGTCATAAAAAAACAGTAAATTAGATTTTTTTTTGTTAGTATGATTGATTGGTAAGTTTATTACGTGAAGCTACAAGCTACACTCTCACCAAAATACCCTTTTGCTAATGTTAAACCTATGAGGCAGTTATTTTACAATTTCTCGTTTACATGTCAATATTTTTAAATGATTTATCGAGGCCTTAGCTACCGAGAAGCAATTGGAGCAAACTGCTCTAGGCACGGGAATCCCAAGGGCGCACAATTAGAAAGAGCGAAATGAAAGATTATGAAATATTTAGATATTTTTTCATTACAAATCAGTTATCATAGACGAATCTTGTTGCAATCGGAATATTCTATGACCATTTTACTTTGTGTTTAAACTCAACTGTTTAGATTTAACCCTTAACTGCTGTTAGTGGTCTCAGACACCGTGAGTTTTTCAAGTTTCACAGTTTAACTTGTAATTTTTAGTTTAACTATAGATACTGGTCAATTTTGTTTAGTTTGGAGTCTTATTACTACCTCTAAATACTTTTGAATAGCTGAATTTGATTTATAATATTCTTGTACATAAAGTTTAATACATAAATAGTATTCTGAGAATTAATGTAACATTTTATTCATCTTCAGATTAAATGGTCTGACAGACAGCTCACATTAGTTATGTAACGATTTTTGTCAGAGCAGTTAAGGTTAAAATATGTTTTTGCGTCTATATACATTTAAAAGCAATTAATTTTATTCGCGAAGTTTTAATTTTAACCTTTACACGGGATCTCGGACAGCATCTGGCCGGCTTTGCATATATTGTCGGATAGATGCTATCCGAACCCCTCCTGTAACTTCTGTAACTTCGCAACCTCGCGTAACTTCTCTAATATTGTTTCAGTATACCTGATTTGTCTTTGTTTGAGAGGGGGGGGGGGTAACTTTTTCATTTAAGACAATTGAATACTTGCAAATCTTAAAGTAATAAAAACTTATTTACAGGGTTTTTAATATTAATATTTTCCTTATTAACCACCATTATTTCCAAAATAATCTTCATAATAAGATTAGATCTGGAGGCGGTAGCATGGACAATCGTTTAGTCTCATTTAAGGATAAAAATCACGGATAAAACCTCGATTTGCATATTAAAACGTTATTAGTCAGCCAAGTTATACCTTGGTGGGAATTGCCTAAAAACCCGAATTTAGCGGTATCTTGGGTTTACCATTATGTTTTTTTTACTCCCAATTCTTCATATTTTCATACTTTTGATTTCATTTTCTTTCAAAAAGGTCAGAAAATGTTAGGGTATTGAATTGAATAAACCTTATGATCTGATTATCGGCTATTTAGATTTACACATTTTTTTTCTAAAGTATTCTTTCGCATTAAACCTTATTTAGTAGTAGAATTTTATTTTTAAATAAAATAAAATATTATTCTTTCAATACTAGTAATTTAAGCTTGATTAGACCGTAATCAGTCCCCCCCCCCCTTTCTCAATCATCAACATCATCCGATATGACAAATTTGTAGTCATGAACATTCAAATTATAAAAGGAAAACAATCTGTATTTACTCCACTGAACTTTCAGAATAGTTTACAGAAATAGTGTGTGTTCAAAAAATATAACAATGAATAAAAACTTATATCGTAATTTTACACAAATGTGAAAATTTTCTGCAGGTAATGAAGATCTCGTGTTTTAAAGGCGATTTTGCACTGTTATTTATAAATCTTAAACATTTCTCTAATGACATAATTTTTAACAATATTTCATTCCACCCGTTCTGAAACAAGACCAATAAACAGGGTTGGCTTTTTACCGATAAAAACCTGGGGAGAAGGTGGTAAAAACCTAAGGATATACAATAAACTGTTAGCCCTTAAACTGTATCGTAATACTATTGATAAAAATTCTATTTTCATGTAATTAGTCTATTAATATATAATATCTGTATAGGGGAGAGTAGGGTGGTGTGGGACTTTTTTTTTTACAAAAGTAAGAATTTTTTTTATATATACAAAAAGAAAAACTTCTATTTATAGCATGCAAAGTAAAACGCTTTTTAATCCCCCTGAACAATACAGAAACATAACGTACAAATACTATTTTATTTTAAAGAGAACGTAAGTTTCAAAATGTGTCTCATACCTCCTCATTAAGAATTATGGGACAGCAATAATTAAAAAAAAGCTATAAGGCACAAAATAACCTATAGTGTCGGTAAGATAAACAATCAAACAAAGGTTGTAAGCTGATAATGTACATGCCACAGTATAAAATTCCAGTATCTTCATGACTGGAATGAAAATTTAGGATTCTCTGTCATAGGTGTCATTAAGGCCCCACACTAGGCACAGAAAGAGACCCGGATGATAAAATAAAAGTCTATAGGAGCGTTCTTTTCAAATAACTAACTCAAATTTTAATATTATTACATGTTTTTTTGAACAACACAGCTGAAGATAATCCATAACCGGCCTAGTTTTTATTTTTTCGATTTTGCTTTTATATTTTTTGTATAACGATAGTTTCAATTTCAGAACCGGTTTAAACAGATTTCGTAAGTTAAAGTAATTAAAAAAAAAAAAAAAAAAAAAAAAAAAAAAAAAAAAAAAAAAAAACATCTGAAACAAAAACTGAAAAAGTAAAAACTACGCGGATTGCCCTCAGCAATCTTGTGCAAAACAATCACGTAAAAATATTAAAATTTGGGAGAAATATTTGAAAAGAACGCCCCCATAGACTTTGCATTATCATCCGGGTCTTTTTCTGTGCCTAGCGTTGCGCCTTAAATAATCATCATTTTATTTACATTTTGAAGTATGAATGCATATATTATCAATGTTATAATTAATATATTATCCTCTAAAAATATTTGCATGTTAGCAATTCGCTTTATTATTAATTAAAAAAAGGATCTGGGCGCGTCCCATTCCTCCCTTTTCTAGCATGTCCCATTCCCCACCACTTCCTTGTTTGTGTTTTAACTTCTTGTTCAAACAAAAATGCTGTTTTAGTCTTAGTTTAAATTATGGATAATATATAATATAATGTTCCATAAATAGAGAAACTATTACATTTATGCATAAACAAGTGATTAATATATTGAAAGCAAATTTAAATTGGATTTTTGAAATAATATTTCTTTCATACATTTGCAAGTCTATGCATATCAATATTTTTTGTAAACTGAAGAATGGATTACCATTGCTTCATCTTACGTGGGATCGACGAAATGTTTAGAATAATGCACACAGAGAAAAACCTACTGTCCCATTCCATCCGACTTTCCCCCATATATCAAAAGGGGAAATAAAGAATTAGCCAGTTCCGTAAAGCTCTTGATATACACTATATGGCCAGAGATGACCGTCCACTTGCGATTTTAGACATTTTGTTAAATATCTAGAAAAATTTATGAGGAATTATCCTGAAAATCATAGTGTATAAATATAATACACTACCTGGCCATTGATTATCGTCCACTTGCGATTTTAGACATTTTGCAAAATATCTAGAAAAATACATGAGGAATTATCCTGAAACCCTCAGTGTATAAACAATATAGTACGCGTCATATATTTCCGTGAAGATTTTTTCCAGAAACTTTATAGAAGACCACCAACAAATTAAAAAAGTATGAATATCTTTTGGATAACCCTGTCAAAACTAATGCATCAAAAGCGCTCAAACTGTAGATTGTGATAAAGTGGCTTATTGTTATAAACTGTGTTCATTTTTATGTTGATAGCATGTATACTCATAGAGAAATTAAGGTTTTATAAAAATAGTCCCAAATTTTACCAAGATTTTTGCTTATAATTTGCAGAGTTCTTAATATAAAATAATATTTTCTGAAAATGTGACAAACAACATTGCACATAATACCCTGTAATCAGAATTAAAAAATAATAATAATTGTATGAAAAATGAGTAGGTTTACTAAATAATTTTCACTGCGCATGCGTCAACGATATAAAAATTTCATTTTCATATTATGTTAGCTAAATTTATAGAGCAACTTTTGTGAAAGTTGCAAAATCATAGCTTGAAAATTCTGAAAATAATCGTCAATAGAATCACTTAAAAATCCGTTGTTTCCATAATGAAGCAAAAACAAGAGGGGGTTCTATCCATATATTCATTGATTAGTGTCAATATAGAATACACAATTCGGAACTTACTACTACATTTGGATAAAATCCCTCATTTTTTTTTTGCTTCATTTTGGGAACAACGGATTTTCAACTTATTACATTGACGATTATTTTCAAGCTATGATTTTGCGACTCTCACAAAAGTTCCTCTGTACATTTAGCTAACATAATATGCAAATGAAATTTTGATATCGTTGACGTATTTGCAGTGAAAAGTTATTTAGTAAACCTACTCATTTTTTATACAATGTTTATTTTTTTTAATTCTGATTACAGGGTATTATGTGCAATGTTGTTTGTCAGATTTTCAGAAAATATTATTTATTAATATTAAGAACTCTGCAAATTATAAGCAAAAATCTTGGAAAAATTTGGGATTATTTTTATAAAAACCTTAATTTTTCTATGAGTATACATGCTATCTACATAAAAATGAACACAGTTTATAACAATGAGGTACTTAATCACAATCTACAGTTTGAGCGCTTCTGCTGCATTAGTTTTGACAGGGTTATCCAAAAGATATTCATTCTTTTTAAATTTGTTGACGGTCTCCTATAAGGTTTCTGGAAAAAACTTCACGGAAATATATGACCTGTACTATTATGTTTGCACATTGAGAATGTCAGGATAATTCCTCATTTATTTTTCTAGATATTTAACAAAATGTCTAAAATCGCAAGTGGACTATAATCAATGGCCAGGTAGTGTAGTACAAGTCATATATTTCCCTGAAGGTTTTATTCGGAAACTCCAATAGGGGACTGTCAACAAATTAAAAAAGAATACCTTTTGAATATCTTTTGGATAACCCTGTCAAAACTAACGTAGCAAAATAGCTCAAACTGTAGATTATGATTAAGTGGCTTATTGTAATAAACTGTGTTCATTTTTATGTCGATAGCATGAATACTCGTAGAAAAATTAAGGTTTTCTACGAATCCAAAAAACAGTCTCAAATTTACCCAAGATTTTTGCTTATAATTTGAAGAGTTCTTAATATAAAGTAACATTCTTTTCAGAAAATTTGACAAACAACATTGCACATAATACCCTGTAATCAGAATTAAAAAATAATAAAAATTGTTCGAAGATTGAGTAAGTTTACTAAATAATTTTTCACTGCGCACGCGTCAAAGATATCAAAATTTCATTTGCATATGTTAGCCAAATGTATAGAGCAACTTTTGTGAAAGTCGCAAAATCACATCTTGAAAATTTTGAAAATAATCGTCAATAGAATACGTTGAAAATTCGTTATTCCCAAGATGAAAGAAAAACACGAGGGGTTGTATTCATATATTCATTGATTAGTGTCAATATAGGATACATAATAGGGGCGTACTAATAAATTTGAATAAAGTTCCTCATTTTTTTTAATTATTATTACTGGTATGGAATACTGGACATGTTAGGGAAATTCGTTGCTAATCTGGAAAAGACACTTTGTTGCAAAATATGTTTTGTAAATATGGTTAAAGATATAAATAGTTTGTAACTCTTAATGATAACACAGGAAAAGAATATCTGAATGACAAGTATGAGTTGGTCATGTAATTTTCTCGTGCTGTCCGAAAATAGGCAATAAAGAGGAAATCGCCCAGTTAAACTGATGGCATTGAGCTCGCAGGCTATACATACAACTGTATATTATACTCTTATTTCAAAGAATAATGCCCTTTCAAAAATAAAAGAAATCAACTGTAAGTTATTGGACAGTGGATTAACTACCACCCCTCTTAATACTTAACCAATGAGCCCCTAAAACTAATCAGGGAAATGCCTTATCAGAGTGAACCTATTAACAAAATTTGAAGAAAATTTGATGATTCTGCATGATTTCTGCATATTTATATAAATTAAAGGGGGGGTAGCACTCTCTTCTTCCCCCCCTTCTTCATATTTAACCAATGAACCTCCAATGCTAATCAGTGAAGAACCTTATCAGAATGAACCTACATATAAAATTTGAAGCAAATCTGATATTTATATAAAGAGTTATCACGTTACATACAGAACCTGCGGGCACATTAGCTGTCAGGCTTTGATAGCCTTGTGAGCTATAATTTAAATTTTATTTAAATTTTTTTCTTTCTTGTTTTGTTCATCTACCATTTTTGCTATACTTTGATGATACTTTTTAATTGGACTGTCTTGTTGTATGTTTTCCTTAATGTGTTATTATTATTATTTCAGATAGTGAACTTACATTTGCAGTACTTACATTACCATGCTTGATACAAGAAAAGTTTCCGACTCTTTATCATGAAGAAGATACAGAAATTTCTGTGTTTCAACCTGTTATTGTGCTCCGCAACTCAAGCAACTTGTTAAATTACTCATGCTATGTATTAAATTTATATGAACAGTTAATTACAAAAACTGATAATTTTATAAGCTTAGTTACTTTGTGGTATGCATTATTTTGGTTGTTTAACGTTAACTATAGCAAAAGCCAATTTAAATTTTTATCATTTTTATTAGATACTTATGTCTTCAAAACTTTCTCAGTGGCATTAATTCCACATAGTGCCACGTGTTTGTTTAAATAATATTTAATACATTCTTGGTGTTTACAATAAAAAGATTATTTGAACTAAAAGGTTGTTTTTTTTAATTCAGTGTTTTATTCCTTTCATTATAATTACTCTTTAGATTAAAATTTCAGATGCAATAAGTCAAAACACAAAAACAATTTGGCAGAAAGTGTTTTGATGTGGATACAGGACTAGAAATCAGCTGTCGTTAGTCGTCAAATGAAACTAAATTATAGAAAAATTATTCCTAGTAGTCAAATCTTGATAGCTAGCTTTCTTTAACTTTAATTTTTGTTTAGCAAATGCTTTCATTTGTATTTTAGCATACATCCCCCCCCCCCCCTCTGCGCTATGACATCAGCACGTGTCTTAAAAATTTTGAACCTGTCAATAACCTCTAAGTTAACTTCACTTTAACCAATGACTGATAAAACTGGTCCTTGGATATTACACTCCTGTAAACAAGATTTTTTTTTTTATTATGAGATATTTTTGCATTCTTATATGTTCCTAAAATAAGAAACTGTATTAAAATTGTTTTAAAATTTTTGTACTCCCTTCCTCAAACAAACCAAAAAAATAAATAAATAAATAAATAAATAAAAAATGTGTGATTTGGAAATGTTTTAAATGCCATACCATAATTGGCAACCAAAGATTCATTTTTTTGCTAACTTTTTATTTTTTCATGTACTGTTAGTCTCAGTTTTTTTAAAAATTAGCTTATCCCTAGTTATATCTAAAGCTCATATTTTCTTTCTGTGGACATATTTGCTTGATTATCTGTTTTGTATGCATATTAGCTTTATAAAAAGAATAAGTTTTTCCAGAATCCAAATATTGTAGTTTAATTAGGTTTCATATTTATGGAAAGTTAGTTTTTATTTTGTTTAGTAAGAAAAAGTGTTTAATATATAAAGTTTCCTCCCCACTTCCCTTCAATACATTAAAATTAAATATGTAATGCAATATTATTATTATTAACATGGTTGTGAAAAGAAATAAGAAAATATGAAATGCATTTGGCACATCGAAAAAAAAATTGTAGGCATTATTTTGACACCTTACATACAGTTTTTACTTTCTAATTCTGTGTGGATATATGTTATAAAATATGGATTTGCGTAAGTTCACTATAAAGGTAAATACTACATATATTGTAAAAATGATTTTTTTTTACTCAATTTCATTTGTGATTTTACAACAACTATAAAATAAACTTATTTTCTATAATTCATTTCATAGCTTGATGGCTAACGTTCTGGAAGAATTTTAAAGAATATGAAGCATTCTTACTAATTTAAAAGTTACACAGCATTTATTACATATTCTTTTCTAATTTGTGTTTTACATTTTAATTAGAGACAGCAGGGTAGTTGAAAAAAATATTGGTGCGTTGTTTGACATTGATATTTCAGAACTAAAATCTGAGAAATGCTTATTTTAAAATTTTGTAGCATTTCTTCTATTATATAAAAATCTTAATCCTCCGAAAAGTTCACAACCGTCAAAATGATCAGCAACTAATATGTTCAACGAAGTGTTGGCCTCATGGAAGCAAAATAATTTTAATGGAACTTCCAGCAGTATTGGGGCCTTCACATGGAGCAAAAACAACATTGACCTTCAACACCCATCTGCGTGAATATTTAATAACAGTTGTATTGCCTTCGAACAATCAGATCTTAACTCACTTGACTTCTGTAGAAAAGTTAGAAATAGAAAATCCCCAGTTTGCATTGTATGTGATGCGAATTTATCAAGGCATAGAATGATTTAAATCAGAATTACCTGCAGCGGACTGTCAATTCTGTGATCTTTCGTTTTGAAACTAGTGTTAAAAATAAGTATCAAGCCAGTGAACAATTTGTTAAAATATTGTTATTTCTTTTCTTTTCTTTTTTTTTATTATTAAAATATGGCATATATTTTACAGGATATGGCATTTTTCTGTGTCCCCATACTTTTCAGTTGCCCTATATATAAAATAATGAAAATACATGTCAAGCAATATACTATGTGTCAAAAAAGATGGTTAAGGATTACTTTTGAAACTATAAGAAAATTATAAAGATATTCATATGAAGATAGATAATTCAATTTGTACTTTCTCTTATTTTGGAGTCAAAAAACATCAAATTTTTATAATGTTCCTGCATCTAAAAATGGCCATTCACAAAAATAGTTACTGGCCCTTTCTTTAACATACCCAAAAAGTTTGACCCAAACATCTGAGTTCGAGACAGTCAAAAATCATGATTTATTTCATTTTACAAGAAATTCAAAACATAAATTTGAAAATCAGGCTTCAAATTGCATGACAAAGTCACAATGTTTGACTCTAACTCAGTAATTTTTAGAGGCAAAAAATAGGTGTAGAGGTTGTGTAAATTTTGCGATTTATTCTAACAAAACCTTTTGGGTATGACTAACAATGCAATAGTGATGACTTATAATTGGTGATTTTGAAATGAAAAGACTGTATAAAAATTAAAATTTTGAATTTTTCTTAAAATACTCTCCATGTAAATGAAAGTACAATTTGAATTCTCTGCCTTTCTATGATTATTTTTGTAGTTCATATTATCCCTAACTGAGTTACAAAAATATGGTGCAATTTTTCTTTGGACACCTGATAATGAGTTTAAAAATATAATATTCCATCAATCTGAAAGAAAAAAAATAGACTCAATATATTGACTGATCATGATAATTTTCTCTGCAGAATTCAATTTAAAAATGGATAAACACTTTGTATTTCATGATTCAAACCAATACAATTTCTTGACAAGCGGGGTGAGGGGAGGGGGGTTGCAACTGTGGGCCATAGATTGTGAGTGCTTTTTCTTGTAGGATGCCACAGGGCACACTGGATTATGTGTGTCATCCGTTCACCCTCTGGGACACCCTGGATAAGTGGTATCATTATTCTCCCCTGAGATGCCATTCTTTCACCCCTTAAGGTACCCTGGATGAGGGGTGCCATTACTCTCCCCTCAGACGCGATCCTTTCACCCTCAGGGGCACCCTGGATAAGGGGTGCCATTACTCTCCCCTGAGGCGCCATCTTTTCACCCCCTGGGGCACCCTGGTTAAGGGGTGCCATTACTCTCCCTTGTGGTGCCATCTTTTCACTCTATTGAACACTGTGGATAAGGGGTGCCATTATTCTTCCCTGAGGTGCTGTCCTTTCACCCCCTGAAACACCCTGGATTAGGGGTACCATCCTTTCACCCTAGTTAAGGGTGCCATTTTAGCTCCTCTAGGGGTGTCACCAGTGAGACAAGCCTTTCACCCCTAAAAGGTGCAATGTGTCACCATTAGTTTTAACAGTGTACATATATTATGAGATTGAAGAAAAGGTGTCATTTTGAATTTTTCTTGAATTCCATAATTCCCGAGGAAAAACTATCAATAAAAAAAATGTGAAGTAATAAATTGTCCCATTTATTAATGCAAATTAGACTAAAATTGTGTGAAACTAATTTAAAAACAACCGATTTAATAAACACGAAGACAATAGTTGCATTACATAATTTTGTGAGGGTATAAAAATAAATGATATTGTAAAATGTTAGAAAGTATTATAATATTTAACGTCAGTATATACAACAAAGAAATTTTGCATTACGATTGGCTTCATTTAGGAAATAAAAAAATATAAATAAAGCGCACTCTAAAAATGACGTGTAAAAGGTTTTTTTTCCAATATAGCTTAGTTGTAAATATCGCATGTGAACAAATACTTTCACAAACAGAAGTCGGAATATCAAGATTCACTGTTGCATAAACTGTGATAAGGCTATGAAAGGCTGTGTTATACTGTCTTCTTTAGAAGATGACTGAAAATAGAAGCGAATGTCATTTTGTTTACAATTGTGAAGTAACCATAAAGGACTATATGCTATACTATCTTCTTTAAAAGATAACCTGAAACAGAAACCTGTATATTTTGTTTGTAGCGCCTTTGAAGCAAGCAATACATCAGTCTAACCTCCTAAACTAAACAAAACTGCCGGTTCAGCTTGCCGTGCATACACACATCAATGACTTTGAGAACATTTTTTTGAAGTGTTGACACACACTAGATTTTCCCAAAGCTGTATTCAACCTTTTATACTCATCCAACTGAGTTCATTTATTGATAGAGGAATCTGGTAACTCCTTTTTGGAGCACGCAAAGGTTTACGGTAAAAGAGTACCGGAGTTTTTCCTTTTGGTAATGGCCAAACAAGTTTTTCACTCCAGCAGCAAACTCTGGACGATGGAATTCAGCAAGCGGGACTCACGAAAGGAGATTTTGGATGGAAAAAAAGGAGACAGAAGATTAAGGCGGTTCCGAATCTCAAATTTCTGGATTTAAATTGCAGCTCTTAGGTAAATAGGATCTGTCGTGAGAGGTAAATTTATAGCACGATATAAAAAAAATGTCTAGCACAGTAAAAGAATCATACTGCCTTGATGTTTTTAGGTCAGATAAGGGATGCAAATCTGCGTGTACAGACAAAAATAAGATAATTTGCATGTTTAAAGATTAAATGAGAGGTCAAGCATTGAGAAGGCTATTTTAAATAATATAATGCTAAACACGTGACGTGTTACTTGTATGTTGTTCTTTTTAAGGAAATTATAAAGTCCTAATTAGCTCAAGTGAAGAATAAATAAAAGAATTTAATTCTTTAATGCATACTGCACCAGAGAATTGATTTATTGTTTAAATTGCAAAATTTTTATTTATTTATACATTTTATATCATTTCTGAAACTTTGATTTAGAATAAAAGCTATTTTCCTGCTAATTAAACAGAAACTGGAAACATAATTACATGTTCTCAATTTACATCACACTGCTGTACATGGTGGTGATGGCATTTTATGATTTGTAAACATCTGTATTTTAGTCAAAAGTTTTTATATTTTAAATAAGCTCATTAATAAATTACTTTAATCTACGTAAAATAAAATTAATTTGGATTACAGCATTAAATACATTTATCAAATTTACATACATAAACTATATTTTTTGGAAAATATTATAGCAATTCTATCTGAATGAAAAAGAAATGGAAGAAATATTAATATTTATGTGATAGTATATAAAAGAAAAAAAAATATTTCAAATGGAAAATTTTATTATCAAAAATAAAATACGTTTCGAATAGAGATTATAAGAATTAAATATAAAATATATTATTGAAAAAGAAAAAGAAAATAATATTTTTTATTTAGTAAATTCTAATTCATATAATAATAATTTATGATAGACAATATTGTTTAATAGTTTAATGTATTCACTAATTTCAACCATTTTTATTTTAATGCTTTGTGATAAGGCAATCTTGACAGTATATAGAAGTTTAACCCTTTGCGGGACAGGGCAGATTCATTGCTTAAGTGTTGAAATTAATGACTGACACCGGAATTTGAAAACAAATTTATTTATAAATAAGAAGACGCTAGATATCACGCATTCAATAAACCGTATTTTGAAAAAACAAAATCCCGGTGCGAATGTGGCGTTTGCGAATTAAAACTAAGTGGTATAGCTATGAAACCACCGCGCCGCAAAGGGTTAAGCGATCTCAAATCCTTTTAGCTTGTTGTAAATCTCAATATTCTAATCAAAGGCACAAATTTTTATTTATTTATTACTTATTTTTCCTTGAAATGTATAGGTCTAAATATATATTGCTTTTCAACATTTTCTTTTATTTTTTAAACACTTTTTAAAGAATTAAACATTTTTGCCTCCTTTAAAATAGTTTATATCTTGAGAAAGAATAACTCTTTTTACCTGCATTTTTTATTTTTAGGATTTCGCACTTTAAAAGTAAAAACGAAATCATTATAAGATCACCCCGTGTTTGCTTGTCCCTCTGTTCCAGCTATTTTCATTGTAAATTACGGAACGTGGAAAGCTCAAATTGGCCGAAGTTATAAAGGCTATTGACGCACATATTTAGAGATTACACTTAGATAAAATGTAGAGGTGCTAATTACTAACATGGAAAAAAATCCTTTGAACATCGTGTGATAGCTTTCTTAATGCCGAACTCAAAAATACATTTCTTTTAAGTTTAGGTATTTTATTTTCAGAGATAATGTCAAAAATGCAATGCAAAAATATCTTCTCTATTTCACCCTCTCCTATTATCGAATCTATTGAAAATAAAATTATGAAAAAATTAGGAATAGTAGAAGTTAATTTAAACATTTAAGAAAAACTAAAGCCATTATCCTAGGTCACATAGTTCTTGAGAAAATCGCATTATCCCGTTACACAAAAATTACGATTTGCAAGCATTCAACAAAGGAGTCCAGGAGTGTTGAAGGTACATATCGTGACAGAAGTATAAAAGGATTAATGATATTGATTTTCGGGAGGGGGGGGGGAAATTTCGGTAATTTATCGGGATATTAACTTTTGAAAACATGGACGGTTTGAAAATAAAAATGCACTGTTAAAAATAAAGGTGACAAACCGGTGCCATTTGGGACCCGGAGGTGAAAAGGCGGTGCCATTTGGAACCCTAGGGTGTCATAAGAGCTTGAATATGTGGTTGGGGTGACGACAGATTTGTTCCTAGATGATGGGAGCTAAATAAGGTGCCATGCACTTCGTATTGGTAGCAATGTACCACCTCATCGGGTGACTGGCAACTTGCGCATGCGCTATGACGTGTGTCTTCCTGCTTTCGGTGTCGGCAAGTAAAGTTTACGGGTGTGAGCAAAGCAAAACATGGCGGTGTGTAAATTGGCTATATTAATTGAGGACTAACCACTGAGCTACAATAAAACAACAATGAGGACTTAATGATGCGATTTGCGCGACCAGTGAACCGGACAAAGTCTGATTAAAGGTAAGATTTAATTTTATTTAATTGTATTTTATTGTTACGTTAATTTATCGTACATCCCTATATGTAATGTCATAAGAAAACAGTAAATTAGATTTTTTTGTTAGTATGATTGATTGGTAAGTTTATTATGTGAAGCTACAAGCTACACTCTCACCAAAATACCCGCTTGCTAATATTAAACTTATGAGGCAGTTATTTTACAATTTCTCGTTTACATGTCAATATTTTTAAATGATTTATCGAGGCCTTAGCTAGGGCCTTAACTATTTATCGAGGCCTTAGGAGCAATTGGAGCAAACTGCTCTAGGCACGGGAATCCTAAGGATGCACAATTAAAAAGAGCGAAATGAAAGATTGTAAAAATATTTACATATTTTTTCATTACAAATCAGTTATTATAGACGAATCTTGTTGCAATCGGAATATTCTATGACCATTTTACCTTGCGTTTAAACTCAACTGTTTAGATTTAACCCTTAACTGCTGTTAGTGGTCTCAGACACCGTGAGTTTTTCAAGTTTCACAGTTTAACTTGTAATTTTTAGTTTAACAATAAATACTGGTCAAATTTTTTTAGTTTGGAGTCTTATTACTACCTCTAAATACTTTTGAATAGCTGAATTTGATTTATAATATTCTTGTACATAAAGTTTAATACATAAATAGTATTCTGAGAATTAATGAAACATTTTATTCATCTCCAGATTAAATGGTCTGACAGACAGGTCACAGTAGTTATGTAACAATTTTTGTCAGAGCAGTTAAGGTTAAAATATGTTTTTGCGTCTATATACAGTTAAAAGCAATTAATTTTATTCGCGAAGTTTTAATTTTAACCTTTACACGGGATCTCGGACAGCATCTGGCCGGCTTTGCATATATTGTCGGATAGATGCTATCCGAACCCCTCCAGTAAAGGCTAATTCATACCATATTGCAGCCTCGCGTAACTTCTCTAATATTGTTTCAGTATACCTGATTTGTCTTTATTTGAGAGGGGGGGGGACTTTTTCATTTAAGACAATTGAATACTTGCAAATCTTAAAGTAATCAAAACTTATTTACAGGGTTTTCATTATTAATATTTTCATTATTAACCACCATTATTTCCAAAATAATCTTCATAATAAGATTAGATCGGTGGGGGGTGGTAGCACGGACAATCATTTAGTCTCATTTAAAAATAAAAATCACGGATAAAACCTCGATTTGCATATTAAAACGTTATTAGTCAGCCAAGTCATACATTGGTGGGAAATGCCTAAAAACCCGAATTTAGCGGTATCTTCGGTTTGCCATTATGTTTTCTTACACCCAATTCTTCATATTTTCATACTTTTGGTTTCATTTTCTTTCAAAAAGGTGAGAAAATGTTAGGGAATTGAAATGAATATACCTTATGATCTGATTATCGGCTATGCAGATTTACACTCATTTTTTTTCGAAAGTATTCTTTCGCATTAAACCATATTTAGTAGCAGAATTTTATGGTTAAATAAAATAAAATATTTTTTTTTTCAATAATAGTAATTTAAGTTTGATTAGACCGTAATCAGTACCCCCCTCCCCTTTCTCAATCATCAACATCATCCGATATGACAAATTTTTAGTCATGAGCATTAAAATTATAAAAGGAAAACAATCTGTATTTACTCCACTGAACTTTCAGAATAGTTTACAGAAATAGTGTGTGTTCAAAAAATATAACAATGAATAAAAACTTATATCGTAATTTTACACAAATGTGAAATTTTTCCGCAGGTGATGAAGATCTCGTATTTTAAAGGCGATTTTTGCACTGTCATTTATAAATCTTAAACATTTTTCTAATGATATAATTTTTAAAAATCTTTCATTCCACGCGTTCTGAAACAAGACCAATAAACAGGGTTGGCTTTTTACCGGTAAAAACCTGAGGAGAAGGTGGTAAAAACCTAAGTATATACAATAAACTGTTAGCCCTTAAATTGTATTTTAATACTAATGATAAAAATTCTATTTTCATGTAAATGGTGTATTAATATATAATATCTATATAGGGGAGAGTGGGGTGGTGTGGGACTTTTTTTACAAAAGTAAGATTTTTTTTTTTATATATACAAAAAGAAAAATTTCAATTTATAGGATGCAAGGTAGAACACTTTTTAATCCCCCTGAACAATATAAACATAACGTGCAAATACTATTTTATTTTAAAGAGAACGTAAGTTTCAAAATATGTCTCACACCTCCTCATTAAGAGTTATGGGACAGCAATAATAAAAAAAGCAATAAGTAATAAGGCACAAAATAACCTATAGTGTCGGTAAGATAAACAATCAAAGGTTGCAAGTTGATAATGTATATGCCACAATATAAAATTCCAGTATCTTCATGACTGGAATGAAAATTCAGGATTCTCTGTCATAGGTGTCATTAAGGCCCCACATTACGCACAGAAAGATACCCGGATGATAATGTAAAAGTCTATAGGAGCGTTATTTTCAAATACCTAACTCAAATTTTAATATTTTTACATGATTTTTTTTAACAAGACAGCTGAGGATGATCCATAATCGGCCTAGTTTTTATTTTTTTTCGATTTTGCTTTTATATTTTTTGGATAACGATAGTTTCAATTTCAGAACCAGTTTAAACCGATTTCGTAAGTTAAAGTAATTTTTAAAAAAAAATCTGAAACCAAAACTGAAAAAATAAAAACAACGCCGGTTGCGGATTGCCCTCAGCAATCTTGTGCAAAACAATCACGTAAAAATATTAAAATTTGGGCGAAATATTTGAAAAGAACGCCCTCATAGACTTTGCATTATCATCCGGGTCTTTTTCTGTGCCTAGCGTTGCGCCTTAAATAATCACCAATTTATTTACATTTTGAAGAATGAATATATATATTATCAATGTTATAATTAATATATTATCCTCTAAAAATATTTGCATGTTAGCAATTCGCATTATTATTAATTTTAAAAAGGAACTGGGCGCGTCCCATTCCTCGCCACTTCCTTATTTGTGTTAAACTTCTTGTTCAAACAAAATGCTGCTTTAGGCTTAGTTTAAATTATGGATAATATACAGTATAATGTTCCATAAATAGGAAAACTATTACATTTATACATAAACAAGCCTTTAATATATTGAAAGCAAATAAATCAAATTTAAATTGGATTTTTGAAATAATTTTTTCTTTTATACATTTGCAAGTCTATGCATAACAATATTTTTTGTAAACTGAAGAATGGATAACCATTGCTTCATCTTGTGTGCGATCGATGAAATATTTAGAATAATGCACAAAAAGAAAAACCTACTGTCCCATTCCACCCGACTTTCCCCCATATAGCAAAAGGGGAAATAAAGAATTAGCCAGTTCCCTAAAGCTCCTGATATACATTATATGGCCAGAGATGACCGTCCACTTGCGATTTTAGACATTTTGTTAAATATCTAGAAAAATGTATGAGGAATTATCCTGAAAATCTTAGTGTATAAATATAATACACTACCTGGTCATTGATTATCGTCCACTTGCGATTTTAGACATTTTGCAAAATATCTAGAAAAATACATGAGGAATTATCCTGGAACTATCAGTGTATAAACAATATAGTACAGGTCATATATTTCCGTGAAGATTTTTTCCAGAAACTTTATAGGGGACCGCCAACAAATTAAACAAAGTATGAATGTAACTCTGTCAAAACTGATGCATCAAAAGCGCTCAAACTATAGATTGTGATTAAGTGGCTTATTGTTATAAACTGTGTCCATTTTTATGTGGATAACATGTATACTCGTAGAGAAATTAAGGTTTTTATAAAAATACTCCCCAATTTTTCCAAGATTTTTGCTTATAATTTGCAGAGTTCTTAATATAAAATAATAATATTTTCTGAAAATGTGACAAACAACATTGTACATAAAATCCTGTAATCAGAATTAAAAAGTAATAAAAATTTTATGAAAAATGATTAGGTTTACTAAATAATTTTTCGCTGTGCATGCGTCAACGATATCAAAATTTCATTTGAATATTATGTTAGTTAAATATATAGATCAACTTTTGTGAAAGTTGCAAAATCATAGCTTGAAAATTCTGAAAATAATCGTCAATAGAATCACTTAAAAATCCGTTATTTCCAAAATGAAGCAAAAACAAGTGCGGTTGTATCCATATATTCATTGATTAGTGTCAATATAGAATGCACAATACAGAACTTACTACTACATTTAGATAAAATCCTTCATTTTTTTTTTTTTTTTTTTTTTTTTTTTTTTTTTTTTTTTGCTTCATTTTGGGAACAACGGATTTTCAACTTATTATGTTGACCATTATTTTTAGAATTTTCAAGCTATGGTTTTGCGACTTTCACAAAAGTTGCTCTATACATTTAGCCAACATAATATGTGTGTATGTATGTCGGCCAATTATCTACACTGTGGGATATAGGCCCTAAGGGGTGGGGTGCCCTCCGTGGGGGTCTTTCTAAGGGAACCTAACCCGTATTTACGCAAGGTTCGAAGAAAACCACGGAAAACTCCGAACAGTTAGGCCGACGGTCGCGATTGGGTTCGAACCCAGCACCTACCGTCTACCAGTTTGAGGTCAGAACCTCTTGGCCACTGGGCCAACATAATATGCAAATGAAATTTTGATATCGTTGACGCATGCGTAGTGAAAAATTATTTAGTAAACCTACTCATCTTTCATACAATTTTTATTATTTTTTAATTCTGAAAAAAATAAGGTGGGGTGGGAATTATTTAGTAAACCTACTCATCTTTCATACAATTTTTATTATTTTTTAATTCTGAAAAAAATAAGGTGGGGTGGGAAAAAAATAAGGGGGTGGGGTGCCCTCCGTGAGGGTCTTTCTAAGGGAACCTAACCCGTATTTACGCAAGGTTCGAAGAAAACCACGGAAAACTCCGAACAGTTAGGCCGACGGTCGCGATTGGGTTCGAACCCAGCACCTACCGTCTACCAGTTTGAGGTCAGAACCTCTTGGCCACTGGGCCAACATAATATGCAAATGAAATTTTGATATCGTTGACGCATGCGTAGTGAAAAATTATTTAGTAAACCTACTCATCTTTCATACAATTTTTATTATTTTTTAATTCTGAAAAAAATAAGGTGGGGTGGGAATTATTTAGTAAACCTACTCATCTTTCATACAATTTTTATTATTTTTTAATTCTGAAAAAAATAAGGTGGGGTGGGAAAAAAATAAGGGGGTGGGGTGCCCTCCGTGGGGGTCTTTCTAAGGAAACCTAACCCGTATTTACGCAAGGTTCGAAGAAAACCACGGAAAACTCCGAACAGTTAGGCCGACGGTCGCGATTGGGTTCGAACCCAGCACCTACCGTCTACCAGTTTGAGGTCAGAACCTCTTGGCCACTGGGCCAACATAATATGCAAATGAAATTTTGATATCGTTGACGCATGCGTAGTGAAAAATTATTTAGTAAACCTACTCATCTTTCATACAATTTTTATTATTTTTTAATTCTGATTACAGGGTATTATGTGCAATGTTGTTTGTCAGATTTTCAGAAAATATTATTATTTTATATTAGGAACTCTGCAAATTATAAGCAAAAATCTTGGAAAATTTTGGGACTATTTTTATAAAAACCTTAATTTCTCTACGAGTATACATGCTATCGACATAAAAATGAAGACAGTTTATAACAATAAGCCACTTAATCACAATCTACAGTTTGAGCGCTTCTGCTGCATTTCTTTTGGCAGGGTTATCCGAAAGATATTCATTCTTTTTTAATTTGTTGACGGTCTCCTGTAAGGTTTCTGGAAAAAATCTTCACGGATATATATGACCTGTCCTATTATGTTTATACACTGAGAGTTTCAGGATAATTCCTCATGTATTTTTCTAGATATTCAACAAAATGTCTAAAATCGCAAGTGGACGATACTCAATGGTCAGGTAGTGTAGTACAAGTCACATATTTCCCTGAAGGTTTTATTCCGAAACTCCAATAGGGGAGAGTCAACAAATTAAAAAAGAATGAATGCCTTTTGGATATCTTTTGGATAACCCTGTCAAAACTAATGTAGCAAAAGCGCTCAAACTGTAGATTATGATTAAGTGGCTTATTGTAATAAACTGTGTTCATTTTTATGTCGATAGCATGTACAGTCGTAGAAAAATTAAGGTTTTCTACTAATCCGAAAAACAGTCTCAAATTTACCCAAGATTTTTGCTTATAATTTGAAGAGTTCTTAATATAAAGTAACATTCTTTTCAGAAAATGCGACAAACAACATTGCACATAATACCCTGTAATCAGAATTTAAAAATAATAAAAATTGTTCAAATATTGAGTAGGTTTACTAAATAATTTTTCACTGTGCATGCGTCAAAGATATCAAAATTTCATTTGCATATTATGTTAGCCAAATGTATAGAGCAACTTTTGTGAAAGTCGCAAAATCACATCTTGAAAATTTTGAAAATAATTGTCAATAGAATACGTTGAAAATTAGTTATTCCCAAAAGGAAGGAAAAACACGAGGGGTTGTGTCCATATATTCGTTGATTAGTGGCAATATAGGATACATAATAGGGGCGTACTAATAAATTTGAATAAAATTCCTTATTTTTTTATTATTATTACTGGTATGGAATACCTGTACATGTTAGGGAAATTCGTTGCTAATCTGGAATAGACACTTTGTTGCAAAATATGTTTTGTAAATATGGTTAATAATGTAAATAGTTTGTAATTCTTAATGATAACACAGGAAAAGAATATCTGAATGATAAGTATGAATTACTCATGTAATTTTCTCGTGCTGTCCGAAAATAGGCAATAAAGATGAAAGTGCCCAGTTAAACTGATGGCATTGAATGTGAAAAATAACACTAAATAAGTCTTGATTACGTCCACTAATAACTAAATCCTAATACTTATAATATATATTCTACATAAAAATATAAGAATTTATATTATAAAAACATTTTGCTTCTAAGACGTTGTATAATAACAAAAACATTTAAAATAAGAAAAAACATCTAAATTGAAGAAAAACAAAATTTTAACAAAAACATTTAAATTGAAGAAAATTTGATAATTCTGCATGATTTCTGCATATTTATATAAATTAAGGGGGGTAGCACTCTCTTCTCCCACCTTCATATTTAATCAATGAACCTCCAATGCTAATCAGTGAAGAACCTTATCAAAATGAACCTACAAATAAAATTTGAACCAAATCTGATATTTATATAAAGAGTTATCACGTTACATACAGAACCTGCGAGCACATTAGCTGCCAGGCTTTGATAGCCTTGTGAGCTATAATTTAAATTTTATTTAAATTTTATTCATTCTTTTTTTGTTCATCTACCATTTTTGCTGTACTTTGATGATGCATTTTAATTGGACTGTCTTGTTGTGTGTTTTCCTTAATGTGTTATTATTATTTCAGATAGTGAACTTACATTTACAGTACTTACATTACCATGTTTGATATAAGAAAAGTTTCCGACTCTTTATCATGAAGAAGATGCAGAAATTTCTGTGTTTCAACCTGTTATTGTGCTCCACAACTCAAGCAACTTGTTAAATTACTCATGCTATGTATTAATTTTATATAAACAGTTAATTACAAAAACTGATAATTTTATGAGCTTAGTTACTTTGTGGTATGCATTATTTTGGTTGTTTAACGTTAACTATAGCAAAAGCCAATTTAAATTTTTATCATTTTTATTAGATACTTATGTCTTCAAAACTTTTTTAGTAGCATCAGTTCCACATAGTGTCACGTCTTTGTTTAATAATAATTATTACATTCTTGGTGTTTACAATAAAAAGATTATTTGAACTAAAAGGTTGTTTTTTTAATTCAGTGTTTTATTCCTTTCATTATAATTACTCTTTGGATTAAAATTTCAGATGCAATAAGTCAAAACACAAAAACAATTTGGCAGAAAGTGTTTTGATGTGGATACAGGACTAGAAATCACCAGTCGTTAGTCGTCAAATGAAACTAAATTATAGAAAAATTATTCCTAGTCGTCAAATCTTGATAGCTAGCTTTCTTTAACTTTAATTTTTGTTTAGCAAATGCTTTCATTTGTATTTTAGCATACACTTTCCCCCCTCTGCACCAGGACATCAGCACGTGTCTTAAGAATTTTGAACCTGTCAATAACCTCTAAGTTAACTTCACTTTAACCAATGACTGATAAAACTGGTCCTTGGATATTACACCCCTGTAAACAAGATTTTCTTTTATTATGAGATATTTCTGCATCCTTATATTTTCCTAAAATAAGAAACTGTATTAAAATTGTTTTAAAATTTTTGTACTCCCTTCCTCAAACAAACAAAAAAAAATATGTGTGAGTTGGAAATGTTTTAAATGCCACACCATAATTGACAATCAAAAATTCATTTATTTGCTAACTTTTTATTTTCTGATGTACTGTTAGTCTCAGATTTTTTAAAAATTAGCTTATCCCTAGTTATATCTAAAGCTCATATTTTCTTTCTGTTTACATATTTGCTTGATTATCTGTTTTGTATGCATATTAGCTTAATAAAAAGAATAAGTTTTTCCAGAATCCAAATATTGTAGTTTAATCAGGTTTCATACTTATGCAAAGTCAGTTTTTATTTTGTTTAGTAAGAAAAGGTGTTTAATATATAAAGTTTCCTCTCCACTTCCCTTCAATACATTAAAATTAAATATGCAATGCAATATTATTACTATTAACTAACATGGTAGTGAAAAGAAATAAGAAAATATGAAATGCAGTTGGCACATCGAAAAAAAATTGTAGGCATTATTTTGACACCTTACATACAGTTCTTAATTTCTAATTCTGTGTGGATATATGCTATAGAATATGAATTTGCGTAAGTTCACTATAAAGGTAAGTACTACATATATTATAAAAATGTTTTTTTTTTTTTTACTCAATTTCATCTGTGATTTTACCAAAACTATAAAATGAACTTATTTTCTATAATTCATTTCATAGCTTGATGGCTAACTTTCTGGAAGAATTTTAAAGAATATGAAATATTCTTACTAATTTAAAAGTTACACAACATTTATTACATATTCTTTTCTAATTTGTGTTTTACATTTTTTTATTAGATACAGCAGGGTTTCTGAAAAAAATATTGGTGCGTTGTTTGACATTTCACGACTAAAATCTGAGACATGCTTATTTAAAAATTTTGTAGCATTTCTTCTATTATATGAAATTCTTAATCCTCCGAAAAGTTCACAACCGTCAAAATGATCAGCAACTAATATGTTCAACGAAGTGTTGGCCTCATGGAAGCAAAATAATTTTAATGGAACATCCACCAGCAATGGGGCCTTCACATGGAGCAAAAACAACATTGACCTTCATCGCCCATCTGCGTGGATATTTAATAACAGGTGTATTGCCTTCGAACAATCAGACCTTAACTCACTTGACTTCTGTAGCAAAGTTAGAAATAGAAAATCCCCAGTTTGTATTGTATGTGATGCGAAATTATCAAGGCATAGAATGATTTAAATCAGAATTATCTGCAGCGGACTGTCAATTCTATGATCTTTCGTTTTCAAACTTGTGTAAAAAATAAATATCAAGCCAGTGAACAATTTGTTAAAATATTGTCATTTCTTTTCTTTTTTTATTAAAATATGGCATATATTTTACAGGATATAGCATTTTTCCGTGTCCCCATACTTTTCAGTTGCCCTGTATATAAAATAATGAAAATACATGTCAAGCAATATACTATGTGTCAAAAAAGATGGTTACGGATTACTTCTGAAACTATCAGAAAATTATAAATATATTCATATGAAGATAGATAATTAAATTTGTACTTTCTCTTATTTTAGAGTCAAAAAGCATCAAATTTTTATAATGTTCCTGCATCTAAAAACGCCCAATCACAAAAATAGTTACAGGCCCTTTCTTAAACATACCCAAAAAGTTTGATCCAAGCATCCGAGTTAGAGACAGTCAAAAATCATGATTTATTTCATTTTACAAGAAATTCAAAACATAAAATTGAAAATCAGGCTTCAAATTGCATGACAAAGTCACAATATTTGACTTTAACTCAGTGATTTTTAGAGGCAGAAAATAGGTGTAGAGGTTGTGTAAACTTTACGATTTATCCTAACAAAACCTTTTGGGTATGACTAACAATGCAATAGTGACGACTTATGATTGGTGATTTTGAAATGCAAAGACTATAAAAGTTAAAAATTTGGAATTTTTCTTAAAATACTCTCCATGTAAATGAAAGTACAATTTGAATTCTCTACCTTTCTATGATTATTTTTGTAGTTCATATTATCCCTCTCTGAGTTACAAAAATATGCTACAATTTTTCTTTGGACACCTGACAGTGAGTTTAAAAATATAATATTCCATCAATCTAAAAGAAAAAAAAAAGACTCAAAATATTGACTGATCATGATAATTTTCTTTGCAGAATTCAATTTAAAAATGGGTTAACACTTTGTATTTCATGATTCAAACCAATACAATTTCTTGAAAAGCGGGGTGGAGGGAGGGGGTTGCAACTGTGGGCCATAGATTGTGAGTGCTATTTTTTGTAGGATGCCACAGGGCACACTGGATTATGGGGGTCATCCGTTCACCCTCTGGGGAACCCTGGATAAGTGGTATCATTATTCTCCCCTGAGATGCCATTCTTTCACCCCTTAAGGTATCCTGGATGAGGGGTGCCATTGCTCTCCCCTCAGATGCGATCCTTTCACCCTCTGGGGCACCTTGGATAAGGGGTGCCATAACTCTCCCCTGAGGCGCCATCTTTTCACCCCCTGGGGCACCCTGGTTAAGGGGTGCCATTACTCTCCCCTGAGATGCCATCCTTTCACCTCCTGGGGCACCCTGGATAAGGGGTGTCATTATTCTCCCCTGTGGTGCCATCTTTTCACCCTATTGAACACTGTGGATAAGGGGTGCCATTATTCTTCCCTGAGGTGCCGTCCTTTCACCCCCTGAAACACCCTGGATTAGGGGTGCCATCCTTTCACCCTAGTTAAGGGTGCCATTTTAGCTCCTCTAGGGGTGTCACCAATGAGACAAGCCTTTCACCTTTAAAAGGTGCAATGTGTCACCATTAGTTTTAACAGTGTGTGTTCATGGTTCGTACGGGTACCGGTATTTTCCAGGTGACATACCAGCATTTCTTTATAGGAAGATAAATAAAGTTTAACAACGCGAAATTTCGTCGTACTTAATGAGAAATTTTCTATAAGAAAATAGTGGTGCCGAAGAATTTCTAGGTTATGAAATTCCAGGATCCGTACGAACCCTTGTGTTCGGCATACTCTGTGCGCCATCGGCTTTTAAATCCAATATAACGATTTTTAGTGATATATTTGAGTAATGCTACGCACAGTTATTAATTCATGCATTTATTGTACGGAATCCTCTGTACGCGAGTAATACTCACACTTGACCAGTTATGGAGTGTAAAAAAAATAATAAGAAGAATAAATAAATAACATAAATAAATAAATATTACCTTTCTAAATTTACAAAATATCTAATTTATAAAAATGCACAATTTTCTAAGAGAAAAATTTTTTTTATGAGTATTTTTACTAGAAGTACTTTTTAAAAAATTTTACGCCAATCAAATAAATACTGAAAATAGTTGAAAAAAATGCAATTTTATATGCAATTGTATGCAACTGTATATTTCAGATATAATTGCATATAGAAATATAAGTATGATTAATTTCGAACGAATACATTCTGTTCTGTTATATATTAGAAGAAGGCACAGAAATCATACATAGTTGAACAGAGAACGCACTCGATCTTATTACCATATGTACATGTAGATTGTGTCATTTATTTTAAAATCCATGGAGTAATTTTGAAGCGAAATCGCAAAAATGTGATTTTCTTTCTAAATTTTGGTGGTCTATAAACTTTTGGCAATAAAATAGTAATATATTATTGAATATTAGCTAAATTTATAGTACAGCAGTTGGAATAATTTTATATTCTGAAAAGATGTGCGCTTTTTATGAGATTTCATAAAGATAATATTTCCATAAGATCAATTCAAGCTTACATGCAAAATTTTATAATTTAAAAGGAATAAACTGTTCAATACTGCTACATAATTTACTACACTTGATACATAATGCAAAAGGATTTCATGTGTTTTATTTAGATTTCGTAAAATTTTCTTTGGTATCAAAACTATTTTCCACTGATGGTACATCTGCTCAAAACAAATTTTCATTCCTATTTTGCGAAAGAAAAGCGTCAAAACAATATGTTTCAAAAATAAACATTTTATAAGATGAAACACCAATAGAAAAATTTATAAAGCATTTCAGTATTTTATACATAAAAAATTATATATTCTAATTATTTTACTAATATATAAATAATAATTAATAAATTCAATTTCGATTTATTAAATGATTTTTCAATTTAATTTCAATCCATTTTAATTCAATAACATGATTTTTTTATGAAACAAAAGTTAGTCTTGAATGAGACTTGTTTTGCATAATTTACCTTTTAAAAAATGTAACTCAATTAATATTATCTATACTATTACTATCTTCATATAATATTACTTTCTTCAATAAATATCATAGGAAGTATGAAAAAGAGCTACTAAATGAAATATTATGAGAATGTTAAAGTTTAACTCTGAAATTAAATTACTTTTTTATTAATAAAATTCCCATGTTAAATTTATTATAGTTAATTTGAATTTTTGTAATGAAACAAAACAAATTATAAATGGAAAAATGTATTAGATATTATAATTAATAATAGCAATTTAATTTTTATTCTCAGAGATTAGTTTTTATTCCCAAAATATTCCAGTACTTTATGAAAAAATACAAGGAGTACAAATTAAACAATTTGTACTCCAAAACACCTATAGACTACAAAAAACGTGATTTATAAAATTGTCTTCCTAAGTTAAAAATCCTTTTTAATTAAAATGAGAATTCAATAAGACAAATTAATGATACGTCTAAATTAGTCCCAAAAGTGATTACATGTGACATAAAAGTTCCTATACACAGGTGTATTATATAATAATTATATAGAATATAATTATTTTTAAGTGGTAATCGGATTTTTAAAGTGTTCACCTTCGCTATAATTCGCATTGAAAATTCTATACTGTAATATTAACACAAAAAAAAATCTCTAGTATAATATCAAAATAATATAATCCAGATTTTATTATTATTATTATTATTATTGTTATTACTATTATGCGGTGCCACAAGAAGTTTCTCTTCTGAAATAATTGCTTTATCCAACCTCTTTTCCCCTATTAATCTTTTACACTTCCTATTAAAGAGCGCGAGATATGTGGGTGGTCGTTACAATTTGAAATTTAACAAGTCGTGACAATGGTCTAAAGCTATTGAACGAGATGAATAATGACGGGTAATAAAATATATCAAGGTAATTACACAGGTGATTTAATATAAAATAGTGTATTTTACTCCAAAAAGCATTATTTCCTATATTTACTTCTCAAAAATGAAAAATCTGACCTAAAATTTGATTATTTTAACCTCTTATTTCAACATCAACCATTATTTTCCTGTTGAAGTCTCTAAAAAACAGCAATTTAAAACTTGAAATATACGTAATGAGAGCATTCAAAGCTAAAAAATTCAAAATATTCAAAAAGGACAATTTCTAAAACTGTAATTTTCAGAAATGTACGCTGTTCCACTACAGGTGCTACTTGAAAAAAATTCAGTGTCGAATTAGACGCGCATATTATAATTTAAGAGGAGTGATCATGCGACAAACAAAATTATGTACATTCGTTGCACAAAGATGCCGAGATATGACCATGCATTATGGTCCAACCCTTTCCCACAGAATGACAGAGAACTGGAAATAGTCCGATTGCTACTATAATGACTGGCATTTACAAGCCATTGTACCTTTCAGCCCTTCAGCAATTCATATGAGAAAGCAGAAAAGAGAAAGATTACTGGATAAGAAATTTCCTCGTTCTTCAGGAGTGAACAATGGAATTGAATAATTTAATTAGCATGGCTAAAAAGTGTTGTGACGGGAAATTTAAGTTGATTAGGGGAAGATTTTCGAGCCGATGAAATGCAAGACTTGCCAGTTGCTATGTATGTGATAAAAAGAATCGCTGATAAAAGTAATACATAGGAATTGGGATTTCGCTATAATAACTATTCTCTGTAATACCAATGCTTGCATGCTATTTAAGATTCCAAAAATCTCTGAATCTACAGTTAATGTAAGAAAGCAACACATGCCTCATACCAGATTTAACTGATTAGATTTCCACATCTTTCACAATAACAAAAACTCTTAGCGTAGATCCCATTCTATATAGATCGGACATAACTGAGAGTTTGCAGATTCTCAGTCTACTGTTACCATTTTTCAGAAATATAGAGTAGAAATCATTCACAGAAGAAATAATTTCACCCTAGTAATTTAAGTCATGGTAGTTGGTATGCAATTGATAAAAAAAGTTCATTATTAAAAGAAATATATAGAATTTGCATGATGAATATAATAGCTAAATCAATGCTTTTAAAGTAAAGCTTAAGGCTTAAAATATCTTACCATGGACAGTTAACGTTTAAACGAGTGGGCGTATTTTTATTTATTTATTATTATTTTGTTTGAGCAATGTAATTGTATTTTGCGTGCAGTAGTTACACTACTACAAATACAAGATGTTTTTCACAGTAATAAGAGATCCGTTGGAAGAGCAAATATACATATAAAAAGTAAAAACTGAAATTTTTTTTCTACCTCTTTTTGACAGAAGAAAATTTAAAAAAAAAAATCATCTTAAAAAAAAAAAAAAAAAAAAAAAAAAAAAAAAAAAAAAATCTCGATAGTGAGCTGGTTGAAATGTTAATACACGAAGGAGATTAGTCTTTTGAATAAAGTTCGGGTGATAAGGCTTCCGTATGTTTCTGTATTTGTTTTGAAATAGCAAAAAATAGTTTAATTTTCCTTTCCACTGTATAAAGAATAGAAGATAATCGATGGTCAGTAGCTGATCTGTCAAACTAACAATATAAATTTTCCGGAATATAAATTTTGGACTGAAAAAAATCCATCCAAGACATGACAAAAAATATTTTTGGATCCTTTATACAACCTTAAATCGGGATTCACATAACCATGTGCATATAAAAATATTTGCAATACGTCTAGAAATACGAAATACAAGTGAAAAAAGATATACCAGAATTGTTTTTTAGATTTTGTATTGCTATTAGTGTCAGTAAGATATGCTACCTGTTCAGATGATGTTTGGCATAGTACGATATAGAGAAATAAACCAACATTTCAAAATCCAGAATTTTTTTAAAAGAATTCCTAATTAGTTTCGGCAGCATTCAACATGTCCTCATCAATACGAAAAATTATGGAATTTTGTCCATGTATGCAGAGGCGGAATCAAGGGATAGTAATTCTCTTGATAATAAACTTATTCCACGAATGTACATCTTTTCCGCATATATAGAAAAAATTCCGTCATTCTTATTACTGATGACGGTGCGATGAATGCTGACGAAACTAGTCGGCAATTAGTTATAAAATTTCGGTGCTTAAAACGTTGGTTCATCTGTCTACATACCTTGTTTGTTCCTAGTAATTAAAAAATCATTTTTTCTTCCTCGTGCATTTTTGCAAAAATGTGTGAGAATAAGAATTATTTCAATTATTTTCCTAATTCTTAGAAATTACAAAAATACTAAACTATTACAGGCTAATGCATAAGAAGTTAGTTAAAAGTTAAGTGCCTCCACCGTGAAGAAAAGGGGGCAAAAATAGGAAAGAGAATAAGTATAATTTATTTTTATACTATTGACCGTATTGCAGAATGCTTCTTTATATGTAATTTTTTTTTAAATCACAAATTGTGTATGATGAGATGAATTTGGTGTGAATGAAATAAAGCAGTCATGTATTTGCTTCAAAAACGAAAAGCGGAAATTCACGCACAGTGAATAATATTTACTTATGATATCCTTTTACTAACGCAATATGTCGAATTTTCTTTTGCGCCAGACGGCTTAGTCATTATGAAAATAAATATTTCTAAACTCTAGTTGAGTTTGCTTTAAAAAAATTCCCAAATTTTAAGAATAAATGCTAAAACTGTATTTTTGGTTTAAACTTTCCGAAAGATTGCCTTCTTTCGAAGAAAAACGTCTGACTGTTTATATAAACGTTAAAAAGAAATTCTTAGAATAGATAACTCCAAAACTGAAAAATGAAAGATTTTTGAAACTGAATAAATATATCAATTAGCAGACAGTTATTCACCCACACGCACACATATATATACACACACAAAAAAAAGGAGAGAAATATATATATATATATATATATATATATATAAGACCGCTAGATAGAAATTACGGTAGAAATGTACAGGTAAAGATATCAATTTGTTCATAAGCATAATTGAATTCATGCAATGGTACCTTATAATCATGGTTCTTGCGCGAAATACATTTACTGCATATGCGGTGTTTAAGAATTATGCCAAATATTTATACCACACAGAAAATGTTCATGAATTTTGCCATTAAATTAAAAGGAAAAAATAACATATGTTATAATATAAACAATTAAAAAAAAAATACGGTCGCAATCTATTTATTCAATCAACAATTACAGGATACTTCAAACCTCGATTTTTATTCATAAATTATGTAACACTAGCAGTTATCTGTGACGTCGTTCACATGCCATTAAAAAAAAGAAAAATGAATCATTAACTAAGAAATCGTTGCACTCCTGATAATTAAAAACGTATATATTTACAATATTTTATTAAAGATGATACGGTATTTGTTATTTGTAAGGACCTTAACATAACTCAGTCGTAAAAAAGTGAAATTTTGTGCCAAAAAAAAAAAAACGCGAAAATTGCAACTAATCAAAAAAGAGGGCTAAGTAAAATCGTGAAAATTCACAAATCTCTCTTTACTTGTTTCTGTACACATTGCATTTTATAAGACAGCAAATAATATACTTTAAAAAATGTAGTAAAAAAGATCTCTATAAAATGACAATATATTTTTGCTTATCCAAAGATAGAAGATATGTTGAATTAAAATTTCGGTTGTCAATCCACGATTTGAAAATGTATCGGTACATACGAGATCCATACTTTTTGTTATATATGTCGCACTCCAATATACTCCCAGCTTCCGAGCCAAATTTCAATATTAACATTCATGTTTGCATTTTAAGAACGATAAAATATTTTTAAAAATGTGAAGTACTTTTTATTCATATTTTTTGTAAAATGGGTGGATTTAAGAATTAATCCTCGTCAAAAATTGCCTTTTTTAGGAATTCAATTTTTTTATTTTTTATTTATTTTTATTTTTATTTTTATTTTTTATTTTTTGTTTTTTATTTATTTATTTATTTTTTATTTATTTTTATTTTTATTTTTATTTTTTATTTTTTGTTTTTTATTTATTTATTTATTTTTTATTTATTATTATTATGATTATTATTATTATTTACGAACAAAAATATTTTTTTTCTGTTAATTATGACGTCAGTTTCGGCATGGACTATTTTAAGATGCATATTATTGAATCTAAAATCCGTTTTCATTTCAAACTCTTAATAATTTTTTTCAAATTTAAATTAAAAGTTAAACTTTATATTAGATGTGCGCAGACGGCAAAACTTTAAGAATTCTTTAAAATGTTCTTTAAGTAGGGACCCAAGAACATTTTCTCTTAACATCAAATCATGTCCATTTTATTTTCCATGACGTCATATTCGTCAGATTTGCGTACTTACATAAATTAATGCAACTTGTATTATTAAGAAACTCTTGAATATTTCTGTTTTATTTTTGTATGACGATACATTCATATTTTATGTTCTTTCTTTTCTTATTTTATTTTACCTTTTTGACAAGAAAATCTTTCAATAGAAAATTAATTGTTTAGAAGAAATTTTTATTCCGAGTTTTGATGATAATCATGATGGATGTGCTCAGACCCCACGGGTCCATATAAGTTGGCTTCACTAAACATCGATAAAAGGAAGAAATAAAAATTATCACATCCATGCAAAATATGAATATTTGCAAAATATGAATGTTTGAAAAATATAAATATTTGCAAGAATATTTATGCATAAATGTTAGCATGCGCTAAGACAATTATTATTAACAGTTCTTTAAAAATACTGCTGCAATTTTATTGTGTAATATTATAAATGCAACAAATTTAATATTTGTGAAATTATATTAATATTAATTGAAATTATATTAATAATATATGACTTTTTTGAATACTTCTTAAGCTTCGCTAATCATGTTCGTATTTATAGACTTACAAATATTTTTACAACTGCAAATCAAACCATTAAAAAAAAAAAAAAAAAAAAAAAAAAAAAAACTGAGATTTTTACTACTGCAGTTTTATGCAAAATATTTGAAATGTTCCTTTGCATTCAATTTTCCCCAATGAAATTTAAACGTAAATGAAAAAAAAATCTTCTCATCGGTTTCACAAAGATCATAATAATACTTTTCTTATGCCTATTCACTCTATTTCCAATGTTTTATTAGTACATCAATAGAAAAAAGTTCCTAGTAAAACTAAGCAGAATTTCCAATTGCATCAAGCTGTCAGCTCCAGAAAATACGAAGCAGTCGGTGTATTGCTACTTAACTTTTCTGACATCCCAATGTATCGCATTAATCATTTAGAAAACAAAGTTGAGTTCTACAACCGTCTTGAGATTTTAAATTCAATTTATTTACATGCATGATTATACTTCCATCCAGTAGCTTCCTGTCTTTAAGAAGGTGTTGAAATTCCATTTGTGAATCCAATAGGTGGCGCCACTAAATGCAACGCGCGGGGATAGTCCTCTCTCACTTTTTTCTTCTTTTTTTCGTAATCTCTTCCCCTTTCCCCTTTTTTTCGCTCTCAAAAAGTTCTCCGCATTTTTATAAAAGTACAGTGATCATTATCTTTTAAGAGCTATTAAACAGTTCGCAAAAAAAGAGGAAAAAAGCGTGAAATAATACACGAATTCGAGAGACTTAAAAAAAAAAAAAAAAAATTAGAGGCACTTTAATTGCTATAGGTTTGTGGATAGTTCCTAGGGTAAATTATTTTCTTTCTCATGTTACAGATAATAGATGTAAAATTAACTAACAAATAAATTTAACGTAAATTCGAAGTCCAAATTAATCTTATTTATAGATGTAACACATCAAATAATTTATAGTAACTTTTATTATTTACAACAATAATTAATTTAGCAAAAACAATATTCGCCTAATTATGACGAAAAAAATATTTATTGGTTACAAGTTAATACTTCTAATTATTCTGAATAGTTTTAATTTCGAAGCATTTATAATTCAGCACTAATATTGTTAATGTGAGTTTTTTTTTCTTTTTTAAATATTTCCAGCTTAATCTAAACGTTTCACAAATATTGTCTTTATGTTTTTCGAATATTATGCTAATATATTGGTATTATTGGTTAAATACTAGTTCACAATTTTCGTCACTTATTTTAAAATGAACCTATACAAAAAGAAGGGCAACATTCTATAATTTTTAATCGAATAATTATTTATAATAATATACAATAACAAGGGATGAAAAAATAGGATTTTGAGAAGAACAAAATTCAAAACGTCGTTAATTAATAAGATATGAAATCCACTTGAATTTATTATAAATCTTCTTAATCTTATTTATAACTTTTATACTGACAACTTTATAATAGGACCAACTCTTAGGGGGGGGGGGGGATAAAAACAACAAAAGGGTAGAGTTAAGAAAGATAAATAGTTATAATTTAATTAAAAGAGTAATTTAGTTAATTATATCGAAATAAGTATTGCTGGGATATCTATTTATTTCTAGAAAAAGGGCCAAAAATTAAATATAACAGATTTTTGATAATCACAAAATAGGCTCAAGCAGTGGTGTAGTCGTAAAAAAAAAAAAAAAAAAAAAAAAAAAAAAAAAAAAAAAAAATCGGAATTTCTAAGCAGAGGGTATACGCTCAAACCAGACAGTATGCCTTAGAGTATATATGCTATAGCTTTCCTGAGAAACAGAGGGTATACGTTATTACTTTATAAAATCCAGAATGTATACGGCGTATACCCTCCACTACATCAATGGGCTCAAGGGATGAAAAAATAGGGCTTTAAGAAGAACGAAATTCAAAATTTCTTTAATTAACAAGATATGAAATCCACTTAAATTTATTATAAATCTTTTTAATCTTATTTACCGTAATTTCGGGTGTATAAGCCGCAGATCAAACAATTCTTTTTCGACCCAGAAATTTTTAAGAAACAAATATAACTAGTTAGATCGCCGTAAATATTTGTCTTCAATCACTAAATAAGATTTCTGGGTCCAAAAAGAATTGTTTGATCCGCGGCTTATAGACCCGAAATTACGGTATAACTTTTAGACTGACAACTTTATGATAGGACCAAATCTAAGGGGGGAGGGGGAATAAATATAAACAACAAAAGAGGAGGGTTAAAAAAGAAAAAAAAATCACTTCATCAATTCATAAGATATCAAATTTAGTTAAATTTACTATAAATCCTCTTAATGTTACCTACAATTTTTATAATGAAAAAATTTTGATAGGAACAACTTTTATAGAAAAAAATGTGAGTCTAAGTAAAAATTGTCATATTAAACCTATTCTAAATATTAAAAGGACAACTTTATAACTTAAGTTTTCAATGATTTTTTTTTCGGAAACGAACGAAACTTGAAGGTGTTTTTACACAGAAATTATGTAATAAAAAAAAAAAAACGTAGGGGAAAATGCCTCATGATAGGTCTGCCGATTTTATAGCTTTGCGTTTAAAAATATGTACGCCATTGTGCCAGAAAGGAGGCTTGTTAAGCAGTGCAGTTTAGAACAGTCGTGATATGACTTTGATAAAACCAGCTCATACACAAAAATAAAATTAAAAACTCGTCAGAAACGACCAGGTACAATTGTTAAATTGGGTTTACCTCTAATCTGGATTTAGTTTTTGTTGGTGAAATTAGTACTTAACTTCGAAATCTACTTGTTCCTGTAGGCCGATTCGGCAGAGAAATTTATTTTTTGTTACATTTATCAGAAACGACCGTAATGAAACAGTTCCGACATACTTCTCTTACCTCTGAACTTAGCTTTTAAAACAGAAACAAAAATATCGACATTTTCATTTTCCCTCGTACCAAGACCGAAGGTTGAGGTTTAGAAAGTTTCTCTTTTGTATTTTTGTAACAATTTTACTTACTAACATAATGAAGAATTGGATCTGACCGAGACGATCCTTTTGCCCTTTAATCCCGAGCTAGTACTCGAAACTGGTTCGGGTTTAAAATAAAAAAATTATTTATTCACAAATAGTGAAAACAAAAACGTGCTTTTTAAGAAACAAGTATTTATACAGTTGCGCCAACTTATATGGGCCCATGGGGCCTGAGCCCACCCAATATTTTTTAATCCCAGCATGCCACATTTTCACTGTTCCCCTTAGTTACTTATTTCATTATTTTTTTTTCCCTAGAACAAAATTTATTTTGTCAATTACCATTTGTTTTAATTCTTCAACTAACTCCCATAAATCCCAAATGAATGAAATGACCATTTTTAACTTTCTGTTATTTCAATTTGTAGTCATGTTCATGATATAATGATATTGCACTAAATATTAGTGTCTTTATGAGGAAAAACGCATGAGAATATAATTTAATAAAATTGCAACTTTTTTAAAACATAATTGCTTGACTTAAAATTCTCATCTTTCACCATATGCCCACCCTTCAAAGAAGAACAAATTGGTCGTACCATTTTACCAAAATATTTTTAGCCCACCCAATATTTTTTAGTCAACCCAATATTTTTCAAAAGTTGGCGCCACTGTATGTATAAGCTTCTTAAAGGGTTTTGCAATTCTTTAAAAATCAATTATACAGATAATTGAATTGTTATTGATAGTATATAAAAAGAAATAGTCTATATGATCATTTTCAAGGTCAGTGTTAGAACCATAAAGTAACTGTGGGATATCCGTTATCTAACTTTGCTTTGTGTTCTTCCTTCAGATCTTTTTTCATAATTACTCAAAAATAAATCTCATGTCTTTCTGCTTTAGCTGTCTAATGATATTGCAAAAGGATAAGTTTTTTTAAATGAAAAAATATTCTGTATACAGTTTTTAGATTTTATTAATAATCGAGGCGTACTTTGAGTATCAGGTTCATGTGTCTTGGACTTTGATGAATTTTTTGGACTTCGGGAGGGAAATGGGGCGGTTTTCAGTTGTTAATCTCAGCTCCGAAAAACGTTCCCAAACTCATCTTTACCACTCCACCAATGTATGGAACCACAGAGTTTAGATAAAAGAAGCTTTAAAAATAATAATTTTTACTATTTGATTCATACGGATTCGGTGATATTCGTTTGTTTGCTTTCTATAACTACCACAAAACAAAGGCTTGAGTTTTCTGTTCATAGCAGTTTTCTACCTGTTTCATGGCTTAAAACTTCCAGGAAAACAGCAACTATCATTTGTTCGTTTTTGTCCATTATTAATTTCGCTAAGGTGCCTTGAAGGCTTTTCAATTAAAATCGGAAATATTCTCTGACATATTTTATTACTACGTTATAAATAATAGGAGTTTGTGAAATGCGTGTCGCAATCAATTGCATTATCTAGAAAAGAGTTTTTAGAGAAGAGGGGAAATATAATTGCTTTGTAAATGTCCTCTATGATGATTCGAATGCTATTTTTATATTTTAAAAATGACACAAATTTAATCAACAAATGAAAATTGTCCTTAAAAAATTGTGACTTTCAAAAAGTATCCCTTTATCGTAATTCCCCCCCCCCAACTATTTTTCTATTTTTTTCCCTTTTCATTCTTTTTTTTTTTTGGGGGGGGGGGGGGCAAAGACTTCGTTTTTGATTAGTCTACCTATGGTTTGGTCTCTTTTCTCTTTGTATGTGATGTAAATTTAACAAATCAATCACACAGTTTTCATATGGAATTGGCGAAATAAATGTAATTCCGTGAAAGGGAAAAATGAATATTTAACAAATGTATTAGAAGAAATACATGTTGCATCTTGAAGATTAAAATGAAGCATTTTCACGCAAAGTTTAAGACTATATATTCTGTAAAAAATCGAATCTTTAATCGAAAGTTTGTTGATTTAAATTATGAAAAGCAACAGTCACAATTCGTTACAAAATGACATATATTTAAAATTCCATTAGATTACTTAACCTAACAGAATTTGTTGTAGTCCTATAAAATAAATAAATGGTAAGCAACTGAAATTGTATTAATATTACATTGTAATTGGATATAAATAAGTGTGCAAATTGAACCTTGATCGATATTTGGAAGTGAGTTAAAATTTGAATAGAAATTTTGAATTAGGGAAACATACGTACGAACATTTTAAGCAAAATAAAAGCTTATCAAAATAAGACACTTTTTTAAAAATAAAATCGCGATATCTCAAAACTTGATTTTCACGATAAAGAGAATTTTAAAACTCACGTCTTCAACTACTTTAAATAAATCTAGCAGTTAATTAATAAATAATAACACTACCGTAAAACTTATACGGTGGTTGCACCTTCAATTCAATTGCTTTAAAAATATTTCTTTTTCTCATTTAAAACATTTTTGTAATTGGAACTATATGTCTGTGACAAATGGTTTTGGAATTAGCTATTAGACAGCGTTGGAAATGGACGCTCTTTCTATTAGTTTAAGCACTTAGTATACGTTCCCTGAAAACTTAGTCCAACTCATTCGTTTTCAGCTACAGAAAAGTGGTTTAAGTCATGAAATTTAAAGTTTCATAACTCGGTCAATTTTAATGTTAGATGAATGGGACCTTTTTTGCATTGCTTGATAGGGTGATGGAAAATTTTTACTAAATATCACTGATAGGACCGGGGGACCGTATAAAAATTTAATTTTCGTAATTTTTTAATAAAAATCTTTTTTGACTTAAATCGCTTGAAAAACAATTCTTTACCTTTTTTAAAGTATTTTTGCAATTGGAACTATATGACTAACAGTTTAGAAATTAGCCATTGGCCACCGTTGAGAGTGGACACCCTGTATAGTAAAGGCCCATTGTACCCAAATGGGTACAACATATTTACAGATGTTTTAATCATCCATGCACATATGAACAACATTTATAAACAACTCCAAATCATTCTTGAAACAGTATAATTTATAAATAATGCAATCTTTTTTTTTTTTTAATTCCCCCACAAATTTGTGTTATTTACATACTTTGACGTGAAGTCGTTGGTAAATTGCTTATGTCATCCATTTTGGAAATGTCTTATTTTCAAAGTCACATGGTTCCTCTTTCTTTAAACGTTTATCACATCTATTGGTAATATAAGACACTGTGATGTATCTGAATAGCGATAGCAGAAATTTATGCATTTATTATAAATTTTTGGTTGTAATTTTGCCTTTTTCTTTAATGTACCCAAATGGGTACTCCAGGACTGAAGAGGTTAACAGTTTAGGAGCCATTCTTAGGCATGTACATCAGGTGTCGCTATACGTAAGGCTTCGCACGAAAAAAAGTCTCATGCCCGGAGAATTTTTTTTTTTTCAATGCAAAAAAACATTTAAAAAAAATCCAATATTTTGATTGCGAGTCATTTGTTTTACTATACAATTTATAGTACGCATGTTTTTTTTTTTTTTTTTTTTTTTTTTTTTTTTTTTTAATGAATGTAAACTATTTTATGCATAAAAAACTATAATCCTGACGCGGGCGCTCGAGATGTGAGCATATCATTTGCAGCCTTTACTAGAGGTCGTCTGGGATCAAAATTTTAGGTCCAGGCCGGCATGTACGAAAGCATTATTGTCCCAAACCGTTATGGCAACTAAAAATTCAGTTCGGTCAGGTATGAAGGATTTATTGCACCGTTATAAAAGCTAAAAGTTCAGTCTGATTATGTTTCTAAAAAAATGTGGCAATAAATTTTAACCAATATATGTATTATCCAACAATTAAAATTCTTTTAAAAGAATATTGCATATATATGTCCGCAAGTTACGGAAAACGTAAAAAAATGTATATGATCACCAGTGGCGCACCCAAATTTAAGCTTTGAAGGGGTCTAGCATTTTTTAGAGGTCTATATTTTCCTGATATGGCCCGGAATACCAGGTGAGCTCAATCCGATTTTTTACGTGTTATTAAACCTGGACGAGATGTGTCATTCGCGGATATTTTTTCTATTGACTTGGTACAGAACGAAGACTGGGAGACGAAAGGGGGGAGAAATCAGCGAAACCTGGGAGAAGGGCTCTGAAAATTTTTGATGGAGTTAATTCTGAAGTCTTAAGCCTCTTTGATATATAAAAAGAAAATGTTGTTTTAAGTAGTAAATATTAAAAATGCTGATATTTCAAATTACATAAGAAAATTTATAAATAAGAAAAAAAATGTGTAAAGATTACTATTGTTCGAATTTTCTATTTTGCAGAATCTTTTAAAAATAATAAAAATAAACTTTCAGAGTTTTAGAAAACTTTAAATAGTTAGTTTAATCTTGTGGTCTGGGGTGTGGCTTCAGCCCCGTTAGCCTCCCCCTTGGGTGCGCCAATGATGATCGCTTACATATTTAAATACGTGAAGACTCATAAAAAAGTACTTAATAATGAAAGTGAAAGGTGGTTAAAAAGTAACGAAAGAGGAAAAAATAGATTTTTGTCTGACTTGTAACGGAGGAGATTATACAATTCATTTGTATTTTTTAATGTTTGTTCAGACATAACGCTGGAGAAGGTGTACATTTCCGAAAGATTCTTGGCCGCAGCGAGGAACTACTCTACTTTCCATACCAGTGTATAAGATGAGTAATATCTTCCGATCTATCCTAAATAAGCCTAATATCCTTAATATGTCAAATTACTTATCCACAGAATTTTTTGTAGTAAAATATTTTAGAGATGTTTGTGTTATTTTTTTTTTTTTCTTTATTTAGATATACATTTATAGCTTACTTGAAACGGAGAAAATTTTTCTCAAAATTCCATTTGATATTATTGAGGTTAAATCTGGATTTCATGAAGAAATACTTTTATGCTTTTAATATAGCAGTAATGATAAATTAACTAATTTTGGCTAGCGTTTCTATAACAATTCATTTTAATTAAAAACAATAGATTTCTAGACTTTTCCTCTGGGAACAGAAAATTATTAACTCGTTTTTAATTCACGAAAATTATATTTAAATTTATTTTGATTTTCTAGTTGATTTTATTTTCCAAGTTAAATGTGTTATATGTAAATGGATTTATAGTAATATATATCCTTTGCAACTTCTTATAAACAGCAAGAATAGGTTAACTATTTGTTCATTTTTGCTAACAGCAATGCATTTATATACTTTTTTCCTCTGAAGATAAAAAATTACTAATTTTTCTTTAGTTCACAATAAATATATTTAAATTTGTTTTGACTTTCCATATGAATTTGCTTTCCAGGTTTAATTTATTACATGCAAATAAATCTACAAGCATATATATATATTTGATTAATGAAATTTTACACACTCCTTCGGCAAATACAAATCTGCTTTTAGAAAACAATATATTTTAATGCAGTAAGCAATAAATAAATAAATAATATAATAAATAAATAAAAAATAAATCAAACAGGATAAAAAAAAAAAATAACAACAGCCTTCGTAAATTTAGATATAAACAAAAGAGAAAAACTCATTTTTTCTTTCACTGAAAAATAAGAGCTAAATAAATATTTTCCGCTCTTACATAGCACAAGCAAAACGAAGAAGCAGTGAAAAAATTAGTTAAAAAAAGCGATTTAACAAATTAATCAAGAAGAAACAATAAAAAACGAGCAACTAAGAGGAATTCCCATGTGATGAGCTAATTCTTTACTTATCCAACTAAACACTAACTACTAATAAGAAGATCAGCAAATATCACAGACAAGAAAAGTTTTTCTTATTCCCAATGCAAAGGAAAAAGTAAGGCAAAAAACGCAAACGACAAAAAAAAAAAAAAAAAAAAAAGAATAAAAAACATGTATACACATTTAGCAATCTCAGACTCGTTCATTATGATTACGTATCCTCACACACACCCTAACCATGCATGTGAATAGATTGGTAAAACAAATGAAACTAAGAAAGATCTCCATTTCATGCATCGAGAGCGATAGTATCAGACTAAAAATTAATTGGATAGCTGCGAGTAAATTAAAAGGAATGCTAGAAAATTTTGTTTTATTTACCGAACAACGCACCTTAATGCTTAATAATATCTAGTTTTATAGAAAGAAGATATACAAAAAGATCGCCTCTGCTACAGCTGCCCATAAATCAACGGAAGAAATATTTACTTATCATAAATATTTTATGTGTGAGGAATAAATTAATTGTTTCGCTAATTTATTTCTAATAAAAAAGAACAATTAAGCCCGGCGCATGAATGTTACAAAACTTAAAAGAAACCTCGCATTTTAAGCTAAATGGAATGATTTAAAAAATACATATATATATATATTAAATAAAAACTACATCTGAATATTTACTAATAAGAGTTAGAAAAAAGAAACATATATACTAAAACGATCACTTCACTGCTGCTGAGCATAATTGAAACCATAAAATATTTATTTCGAAGATATAAATGTTTTAATTTCTACCAATAATGTACAATCTTGATTTATTTCCATTAAAAGGAAACAGTTAATATTAACTTACAAATCATGGCATAGATATTAAACAAATACATTAAAAATAAAATAAATAAAAATAAGACGCGACTTATTATAAAACGTTGTTTTATTCATCACAGATTTTAATGCACAATAATAGCTATATCTTAATGATGTATTTTTGAGCGAATGAAAAAAAAATTGCCCGAGTTTATTTTTGCTACGAACTTCGATACTATGTCCTCCATTCTTATTGTCCTCCATTCACTTGTGTCTTATTTCTTACATTAGAAATATCTGCTCCGTTCTTATCATTTTGCTCCTATTACATATCGATTTAAATTGCAATTTACAATACTGAAAAAAAAAAAAAAAAAAAGATTTGTTTTATAATGCTTTCTTTATACTTATATCTCCTATTAAGTTTCACGGAATCGATTTATATGATTTATATGTAGATTAAAATAATTATATTTATTATTGATCAATCAACGGATAGGTCTTGTCATTTTGTACTTCGCTGTATGTATATAATATAGTTTTGAAATTGAAAAAAAAAACAGGTTTGAATAACAAAAATCATTTAATCTTTTTTATATTATAAATTTCTTTCCTTTTATAAATATTTTTGAAGAATTTCGAAGTATTTAATGCTTTGAAATAATGTCATAAATTTTCTCTGCTAACTAAATTTGCAACACTAAAATTGCACGCCGGTTAAAATTTTTCAAACCAATTTATTTCTGAACACCAAAACTTGGCAGATTGAAAAATTTTTGCACTGATATGTTACAAACATTTTTTGGCAAAATTTCTTACTTTTGATGAAATAAATACAAAATTTTACAGAACACAGAATTTATCAAAGAAAATTTAGTATATTCACCAACAAGTCGTTTTGCCATGTCAATGATAATCATGCAAACTTAAAGCAACTCAAAGCTATTAATGTCTTTACCATTTACAAGGTCCTACTCATTGAAGCCACATAACATTTAGGAGAGTAAAAGAATTCGACTTGGAAATCTCCTCCCTCCTCTACAAAGAAAAAATAGGATTAAATAAACAAATAAAAGTCTAACACGACCTGGTCTCAAAGAACTCTTTCCCGTGCTGTAAAATACAGCGCGACATCAATACAAATGAGCTTGAGTAATTTTTAAAATTATCTTAGAAGCAAATAGTCGTTAAGGCTTGTGGGTGGGTCAGATTCGACTTTGTTTAATGATTACCGAAAGCAAACTGAACAACCAGAGTAGATAGGGTGGACGAAGAAGGTTACCACAGGCAAAACATGGGAGTACGCCAAGAAGTGCCAATCGTAGTAAATTTTGATTAAATCAAGCTTTAACTCTATTTTTTAAGCGAAATCAATGAATAAGTAGCATACAATTTTTAAAGAATTACAGTAAGGTTTCTTTATATAAATTTAAAAATGTATTTAACAGTGCACTGAATTATTGATAAAATCGTGAGTAATGGCAGACACATAAAAAAAACAGAATTTACTTCCCAAGGAGGTATTTTTTGTTGTGGCCGATTCCTGCGCTAGGTATACAGGTCGCCGAAAGGGCGGAATCCATTCCATGATGGTCTCTCTAAGGCTACCAACAAAACAAATTATGGAATGAAAGTTATAAATTATTTCTCTGGGCCTTCATATCGAAAGGCTTCGTGGTCAGTTGTGACCTTTTTTATTATTCTTAAAATATTTGGAAGCAAAGCACACAAATTTAGCAAAAGAAATTTTCCACATGATATGCAATAAATATTGCCCGCTATTTGTCCCAGTCTCTTGCAATTTATAACAAAAGAATAACCACGTAAAGAAGACGAAAAAAGCACTGCTTCCTATAAAATAGATATGGTTCTAAATTAAGGCTCCTTATAAACCGAATTCTCTGATGTGAGTCATAAATTATTTTTCTCATTTATCATTTCTAAAGGTTTCGTGTTCAGTTGTGACCTTTCATTTTACTATTAAAAGTTTTGGAAGCAAAACACGCAAAATCAGACAAAAAATATGCCGATGTGAGGTGATAAACATGTAAGGGATTTCCTCCTCGAGATACTCTTTGCATTTTCTTAAAGTGCGACAAAAGAATGCATACATGTAAGAAGCTGAAAAAGGTTCCCCCTTTTATCCTATATAGGTTGGTAGAACTTATCGGAATCCAACCCTTTTTTTACCCAAGATTCGATGAAAACCGAGAAAAATTCTAAGCAGTTAGGCCGACCAACACAACATATGTTAGAAGCCAGCGACTCCCTTGTAACAGCTTTTTGAACAATACGTTTATTTTTAACACATTTAACAAGAGTGAACTCACAAAACAATAAAAAATTTGCACTTTCATGACTGAAAATATATTTTGTAGTTTTTTTTTTCCAAATAAAATCCATGAACCCCAAAATTTGCATTTTTCTCAGTTCCCGAAACTCAGAAATCAGATACTGAAAAAGTATTTCATACAATGTTTTTTATGCTTCATATTACTTTCATTTAACAGGTGTTATGACGCATGAACTAAGAACAAATTTGTATTTGATGCATATTTATGAGATTTTAGACAGAAATTTAAAATATAAATGTACTTTTAAAACGTTTCATTAAAAAATGATAAATTCAAATGTTAGAAATTTCTATCAAGCGGTTTTAAAACAAAATGCTTTAGAATTAGTGATAAATACCTGAATAAATATTAGATAATATCAAAAGGGCATCGAAATCCCATTCGCGAAAAGTTTCCATCATTAGGTTAGAGAAAAAATGTTTTTCATTAATCGGGAGTTCCTTTAAATTTCTTAATAAGGTACAAGATTAGCTGTTAAATGAATTTTCTAAACAATCTGTATTTTGTTTTAAAAGGAAACGACATTATTTTTCTAATTAGAATTAAACACCAAATTGAAGTATAAATATGTAAAATGGATATTAAAATTTATTATTAGCCTAAATCTATTTCAGAAATACAAATGAAGCCATTATTATAAATAACATCAATAATTGTTATAATAAACACACTTGTATCAGATGCGCACGTATAAAAGGTCCGTAAAAAATCACACCTAACACACTTCATCTGGGAACTGTGCTGGAATACTGAAAAAATATAAAATGCCTGCTTAATTTATTTCACGGGGACCTCGTCTGGCAAAAAATTGAGGCTGGATAACGTGGAGAGTCAACAATAAACTTTGAAATAGAAATTGGGATTTTGAGGCAGTGTCTTCAAGACAATTTAATATAAAATCTCTCACGGTGTTTCTAAAGGAATTTATGACTAATTAAACATTCAACTCTTATTTCATCCAAAACTGAAAAAAAACTATCCTAGGATAAACCAAAAGGTGCTGCTGAAAATTAGCTCTGCTGTCGCTCTTTTGTTGTAGACGTAGATGAAGTGATGTTAGTATACAATCTTCCATAAGTCACTTCTCCAACTCTGCGAGGAAATTGTGTGGCATTTTGTAAACAATTACTTTGAAATGTCCCTACATAAAAGAAACCCATTAGGCAGTAGACCTTGAAAACCGGTGTGTGGGGGCGGGGGCTAACATTATCGCTGCCTATTAACACAATAATTTGGATAATTTAGATAGGGTTAACCTCTGGCATCATTTTTATTGATTAAGCGAGGCAGCTATTCTGTTGAAAGACGACTGAAAATATTCTGATCATCGGCAAAATTGATGGAATTTTTAATAGTTTATATGATCGATTGTGACGCGTAGCATTTTAAAATAAAGATTGCTAGTAAATATTTCGGTCAGAGAAAGTACTGGCGATACATTATTCTGTAATTCATCCCCAGACATTATGATTTTGGAGATACTGGGTTGTAGTATCCCAAATTATATGTGGGATAGTTGAACACCATGCGGTTGCACCGTTTCTCCAGATCTAGTGCCTAATATACTGTTTTATGGCGATACTTAAGAATTTGAAAGGCGGTGATTATCTAAGCTGACCATGCACACCAAGCATATTTTAATAAAATTTTGCTTTTGCAACAAAAGTATTTTGTTGAAAAGTTTGTTGTTAAAAGAAAACCAGATTTTTATTTTCTAAGAAATTTGTTCGTAACATCTAGTGTCAGTCAATTATTTTATCATAACAGAATTCTCTGCCCTTAAAAAGTTAAATGCTCTAATTAGTAATACGCTACCTAATTTCATCAAACAGTTGAAACTGCGAATATTAGAAGATAGTAATAATACTTCTCGAGCCTTATTTAAAGCAACCAGAAATGCACTTATGATCTTTTTTCTCCAAGAAGTGTGGTTCAAAGGTTAAGATATTTTCCTTTTTATAATCTTTTTTCCATTTTCATTTATTCTTCTTTCATTGTTATGTTACTTTATTGTTATTTTTAAAATAATATAGCAGAATGAATTTTAAAAGTATTTTCAATTTAACGCTCAAAACTATTAATCATCTTTAGAAACATAATCTTTTAAAGTATTATTAGTTTTTATTGCTTTCTGCCTCAATCTTAATTTCTCACATATATATATATCTTAAGCCACCCAACGTAGGCGTCAACCAGACGAGAGTTTTCAGATAGCGGACAACATATGCTAAAATACTATTTATCGTAGTTATAAGTTCAACAATGATCAGGTAGTCTAAAAGGTTACGTGTGTTTGTAGACACTGGTCTGCTAGAGGAGTCTCCCGCAATATTGAAAAAAAATATTGCATAACGAAAATGATGCAATTTTGGCGTAATGAAATATCTTTTATGGAATAAGAAGAGAGATTCTATAAGAAATTATTTTTAAGAAGAATAGAAAAATGGCATTAATCTTCCTATGAGAGAAAAAGTGCAAGAACCAGATGATATAGAGAAAAGGTTACTTACATGGAAAAATGGGGGAAGGATTTCACTGCAACGTGGTTTTCAATAACTGCTACAAATTCTGAAAGCAATGATTTTGATCCACGGAGTCTTGAACCACGTTGTAAAAGAAGGGAAAGTGGTCTGGAGCTCCCTTTTTCATAAAAATATTGTTCTATTTTGTATTAAATATTTATGCTGGAACTGGCGCTTTTGAAGTTGGAATTTTCAGTACATTATATTTGGAATCTTTAGATAATTACCACGATTGATTCTTTTCTTTGGCTGAATTAAATTCCATTAGGATTTATCTTTTATTTTATGCACGATAGAGTGTTATTGTCACGGTTGAAATGTATAGATTAAAGGGGTCCGATACCCAAAACTGAACAAAAAGTTATATATTTTTTATTAATGTTAAAACATTTTTAAATTCTTATAAATAAAATGATATCAAAATGTTTTGATATTCTAATTCCAATATTTTCAAAATCAGATTTCAATTAAATTCCCACGCGTCACTTTCAAACTTAACTAACAAACTCACCCAGTTTCCAAACGAATATTTTAATAAGTAATTTTACTTTTACTAATATGTATTGAGAAAATATTAAAATAATTAGTTAAAGGCATTGAATGTAGAGATTTTTCATAAAAGTTTCTTCAATTTGAAATTAATTAAGCTTTGGCAAATAATAATAATAATAATAAGGGCTATTTCCATGAAAAATTGTCATGTCTGTCACATACTACGACTTTTGGCTAGCAGTAGTTAAAAAAAAAAATTTGACTTATTTCATCGGAAATATATCATTTATTGAATAAGGGAAAGTAAATTTTTCGATAATAACGGTGGCCTAGCAATTTTCAGCTATGTGACAGACATGACAAGTTTTCACGGAAATAGCCTCAGAAGAAAAACAATTATATATTTTTTTTCACATTTTCGATTCCCTACTTTATTTCAGAGTTAAAAGGACTTTTCACACACTTGAAAATATCCGTTCGGTAATTTTAATCCTATGGGCACATTGCTTTAGAATTTCTCATTTAAATTTGAATGTTTTAAATGGTTTCTTTTGCCGAGGATGGCTGAGATCGATTTCTAATAAAGCTACATTTTACTTTATCGATTATCCCTTTCGGAACCGGTTTCGAATGTGAAAGTATCTTTATTTTTAAAAAATATGCAACCGAAGCTGGAAAAAATGCGGCATGGTCCTATTAGGAATCGAGCTCAGCTATACGAGTCAGACATTTTTTTCAGGAGAGTTACTTGTATTTTTTAATAGAAAAAGAAATCTAGGTTTTCGGTCAAAGTTTCGCCTTTTCCTTGGGAGAGAAAAATACTGGTGCAGAAAAAATTTCCGGTCTGCAAAATTCCAGAAATCGTGCGAACTTTCTTGTTGATTAAATACAAAAATATTTAATTGAAGAGTTTCGGCTTCAAATAATTTTGGGGGAAAGTTATTTTACTCCTAAATGTGTCAGATATGCCCCCAGTTTTCCGTAAAGAGTAAATAAGTAAGATAGAAAACATTTCCTCATAAAATTTGCTTTAAATATATTGGATTAAAAAAAAATAATAATAAAGTAATATAAATATCATTTTAAAAGATTATCTTGAAATTGTATAGTCTTTGAAATGGAAGATAAATTTATAAAAATTAAACTGTTGACTCTACCATTTAAAGACAGTAAAGCTGGACAACAAATGTAGTGAACATGTTGATAGCCTCGAAAGTCTACATCCATTATGTCACAGTTTTCGATCAAATCCCGCTATAAAATCATGATATAAAGACAGCTATAACTTTCTTTCTAATCCTGCCGTCGTATTCTTTTTTTATTTATATTTTTAGGGGAAGATATTCGTAAGAGTAGAAGATGATGGGATCAAATCAATTCCTTAGTAAAAATATAGCCTTCTGCAGACGACTATTGTGTGTTCGATAACATATTGTGTTGTTTCTCATATTGCGTGTGCGTGCACTGCTGAAAGAAAATAATTATAGTTTATAAATATGACAGAAAAACAAATACTGTTAAGTGTAATGGTAAAAAAATAATGATTACCGTAATTTCGGGTGTATAAGCCGCGGATCAAACAATTCCTTTTGGACCCAGAAATCTTATTTAGTGATTGAAGGCAAATATTTACGTCGATCTAAGTAGTTACTAAGTAGTTCTTAAAAAATTCTGGGTCGAAAAAGAATTGTTTGATCCGCGGCTTATACACCCGAAATTACGGTATTTTACAATGACTTTTTTTTCTTTTTTCTTTTAAAATGTCAAAAAAACATCTGGCTGTGGAAAAAATAAATAAAAATAAAATAAAATAAAACTGAACAGTGTTTTCCTAATAATAAGTTTTTATTTTCATTGCTATCTATGTTTTTTCTAACAAAGTAAATATACTTTATCTTTAACTTTTTATCTACCGCAGTATGAATTCGTGGAAATTTTACATTCTAAAGCCTTTTACGTGAATTGTTTATACTAAATTAAAATATTTACATAATCATTTAATAGATTTTTGAAGGTTTTTAGAAGGATTGGTGGATTTAAAAGGAATAATTAAATGTGAATAAGGATTTTGTGCAATATTTATAACCTCACTCAAATCTTTTATTTTAAATTGTTTTCTTGATATTTTGTAAAATTATAAAATGTACAAATATTATGTTCTTACAATATAAATATAGAATATTTCGGAATTGAAAAATCCCCATCCCCCTCCCTCAGCGCCAAGAAAGCTGAAAAAATACAAAGACAAAAGAAATCATTCTTTTAAAAATATTTTTATTTTCTGTAACCAATAATGGTTTGGAACAAGATAAAGTAATGTATCTGTAACTCATTCTAAATAGTATTACAATTAATTGACGCATTAAAAGAATTTTATGATAAGTAATTTTAATGGTACTTATAAGTACCTCGGTAGATAAAGAGTTAAATGTAAGGTATTCTTGAGTAATAACGCCACGTTAAGATTCTATCAATTTCCACGGTTTAGTTTTAGATTTTATTTTTGAAATCAATATAGGAATCGATACAGCAGCTCATTGACTGTTTATATAAAAAATAATTTAACACATGTATATTCATAAAATGTAGTGGCATGATTTCTTGACCAATGCTATTTGATGTTATTGTCCCCATAGGTGGTGCAGTAACGCCATGCAAACAAAACTATAGAATAAGATTGAATAATGACATGTAAATCGTCCAATTTTAAAAATACAAACTTGACAGTCCTAGAAATGTCCAATTAGATTCTAAGCGATAGGAAATGTTTCATTTATTATGAAAGAGTAAGAAAAAGAACGGGATGGGTGGGGGGGACAGGCAACAAAATATAAGAATTTAATTAAACTGTGTTTAACTAAATCAGTATTTATATTTCCATATATGGATTCTAAGCAATAGAAATTGTTCATTTTTTTATGAAGTATAAGAAAATAGAGGAAGGGGCTGGGAGGGGCAACAGAATATAAGAACCTCAGCTTTTTATTTTAAAAGACCTGCTTAAATAGAATTATTAGAAACATTGCACAGTTTTGAATGTTTTTAAATGTAATACTTTTATTATGTGACATTTTAAAGTAACTTGAGTTATATTTAATAAATATTCTTGTTAACAATGTTATAAATGTCTTGTAAATACTTTTTAACTCGTACACTCCACAATAATATGGATTAGTAAAGACCAAAATTTAAAATGTCGGCGTTTTTAAGACATGTTTTAATATATTTGTAATTTTAATTAATGAAATACTTTAAAAAATCAATATCCTTGTTAGATCCCTTATTAAATTTTATGTAGGATTCATGTGGTTATATTTCATAATTACTACATTGCCAAAAAATTAAACATTAACTGCTGTTAACGATCTCACTGATCACTTTTTTTCTTGAGTTTAGCTTCTAATTTCCAGTTTAACTATAGTTACTACAGGAATTTTCTTTCCCTTCGAGTCCTAATACTATTGTTAGAAATATTTGGGTGAATGAAATTGCATTAGAATTAAAAATATACGAAAAGTTTAGTATATAAATGATATCGAAATTTGATTTTGAAAATGTTTAAATTGAAACATCAAAACATTTTGATATCATTTTATTTATAAAAATTTCAACCGTGACAATAATACTCTCTCGTGCATAAAGTAAAATTTAAAACTTAATCGGATTTGCTTCAGCCAAAGAAAAGAATCAACTGGGGTAATAACGTTAAGGAATGACGTTATTACCCGTGTTTACTTATTGTGCAGTCTATTTTAGAATAAAAATTTTCTCGCGAACGCGTCTAAAATCTTCCCCAATATCTTGAAAGGGCATGAAATACACAACAAATTTTTGTAATAAACAAAATATTTTCTGATAAATATATAAGTCTCCATATCACAGAACTTATCTCACAAAATTTAGATTAGACATTGATTTTAGGCGCTTTTTAAAACGATAAGGCGTATAAATGGAACAAATTAATTTTTTTCGATTGTTTGGGTTTCAGATGACTCAAATACTTTTCTGTGCATAACCCATAGGTGCCATTTTCTGGATTCTTTTATAATCACGCTTAATATTAGTATTTCGCGTATTGTCTAACCTGTCTTTATAACCCCAGAACATCTTATTCACTTAAACAGTATTATACTACTCATACAACTGATACTGATTCACTCGCATTTTATTTATTTCCCTTACATAAAAGTACTAAGTGAGTGCTAAGTGATGAAATACTTGATAAAGTCGATAATTTTGTGATTGTTTTATTGTAATTGAAAATATGTGGCGAATATTATTTATGAATTTATATTTTGGTGAATCGTTGGAAGAAAAACCCACATCATTAGTGTGATATTTTAACACTAAGTAATTTTTACATTTATTGTTGTGCATATCATTTTTCTTTTCCATTTTATGAAATAACACTTTTCTATAGAGCTAAAGATTTAGAAAATAGGATTGGTTTAAAAAATATACATACACTCATTGCCATAAAAATTTGCGCACCAAGAAATAATCGTGGGATCGTAACGAAACTTGGCATGAAAATAAATATCAGACAGATATGCAAATGATTAGAAACGCAATGTGATTGCGCATTGCGTAATGCCACTAGAGGGCGTTGAACGTCGTCCTCCTTGGTGTATAAAATTGGTAAGATGAACTTGTTTGAGTGTACCTTTTCTTTTGCAAAGGAAATGCTGAGGTAGACATGCCGTTACGCAGCCATCGAAGACAATATCAGCAGCTGTCAGAGCTGAAGAGGGGAAGAATCATCGGGATGATGGAAGCTGGGTGGTCAGCTCGGCGAGTAGCTCGTCAAGTAGGCCGTTCTGATTTTACTCTGAGGATGTGTTGGGACCAGTGGACTGAAGAGATGTCATTTACACGGCGACCAGGATCGGGACGCCGTCGACAGACCAGTCGTCGAGAAGACCGTCACATCATACGAAACGCACGCGTACAGCCAATTGCCTCATTGGCCGCTATCCAGACACATGCAGCACCTTCACTTCAGACCCCTGTGTCTTCCCGAACCATCGCAAGGCGCCTGGCTGAAGGACATCTGAAATCGCGGCATCCATTACGTGTGTTGCCAATGACACCGACCCACCGATGCCTCCGTTTGGAGTGGTGTCGCGCTCGACGGGATTAGACTCCAACGGAATGGAACCAGGTCGTCTTCAGCGACGAGTCTAGATTCAATTTGAGCAGCGATGACAATCGTGTTCGTGTGTGGAGGCCCCGTGGTGAATGCCTCAATCCTGCCTTCACTTTACAGCGACACACCGCTCCTACACCTGGAGTGATGGTATGGAGTGCTATTGCTTATGATACACGGTCGCCCCAAATATTGATCCATGGCACTATGACAGCTCAGCGGTACTTCCAAGACATCCTTTATCCACATGTGTTGCCACTAATGGCAGGGCTCCCAGGAGCCATTTTTCAGCAAGATAATGCTTGGGCACACACAGCAAGGATGTCACAAGCCTGCCTGCGCCACATTACCACCCTTCTCTGGCCTGCTCGATCACCAGATTTGTCACTAATCGAGCGTATCTGGGATCATTTGGGACGGCAAGTTGGACAACCTACGAGTTTAGTTGAACTCGAGGCGCGTTTACAGAAATTGTGGAACGAGATGTCTCAGGACATCATACGGAACTTATAAGTCTTAATGCCCGCTCGTATCGCATCGTGCATTCGCGCTAGAGGGGGTCCAACAGAGTACTAAAATTTCTCTTCATTTGTACTTTTTTCTGGAATAAATGATCCCTTTTCTTTGGTTTTTTAATCACTTACTTATATCCCAGTAGTATTTACGCATGCAAAATTTCGTTTCATTTTCTTGGTGCGCAAATTTTTATGGCAATGAGTGTATAATCAGGGATATAAGCGCTGCGCGATAAATCACTAATTGCTACAACTAAATTGTTATAGTATTCCTCAGCTTATTTAAAGACAGAATTTTCAAAATTTAATATTATAAAGAATACTATTAAACTTTATTGGTGAAAATCAGGCATTTGTGGCGCAGTGTTTGCATCACTGCATATAATGCGCATGATACAAAATAAATACCAAAACTTATTTCTATTTTAAACATTACAATGGAAGGAGTCATAAATGCATGAGTTATTTGACTATATATTTAAATAAGTAAATTAATAGGTAAATACGTAATGAGTTTACACACTTGAATGTTACAATACATCTGTATGAATCGAAAATGTTGTTTAAAAAAATTAGATTCTATTATAAAAAATGCGTGATTTTAATAAATGTCAATCTTTTTTATTACATATTTAACACTAGAACCGCCATTAGGGGTCAAAATGACCCCTGCCAGATTGATAATACTCGATTCGAACTAGAATTTTCTTCATAAAATATGTTAAATATATGCATCAGAAAAATAGACTAATTAAATAAGTTAAATAGTTTAAAATTTAAATTCTGGTGAGAAACACTTTTTATAAAAATTGAGTAAAATACCCGGCGGTTCTAGTGTTAAATCTAGAAAACTAAGTACAGTGGATAATTTTATTCCTATAGATAGTAACATAAGTTTAACTTTTCTATTAAAGTTAATAATTTTAAAAGAAGAGTGATTTTTTTTTTTTTCAAATTGAAACATGATTAGAAAGAATGGAAAACATTATTTCAAGCAAAATTATATAAATCTTGCTAATCATTATATGACATTATATGTTTTTTTAAGTACCTAAGATATAATAGAAAACCTTGAATAAACTGAATAACGCATAAATGATTAATGTTGGTTTTTATTTGCACGGAAATTTTACATATTATTAAGTTTGCATTTTTATATGTACAATAAACACAAAATGCAGATCTTGTCAGAATGTGCAGTCGATACTATCAGAGTGCATACTATCCTGACTTTGAAAACCACAACTTTCGAATACAAATTCTACCATTAGTTATTCGGAAAAATTACGCAATTTTTTTACAAATTCTGTTATTAATTAAGGGGGGAGAAATTACGCATCTTATTAAGAACGAATTTGATACCTAATGACTACAATATATTCACTCGTTACTGACTATAATGAATATCTTGAAATCACCAGTTGTACTGACAAACCACTTAAATTATAATTATCGCATTTAGTTAAGCTTTCTTTGTTTCTTCTTATTTTTCAATGTTTTTCATTGCAGCATGTTCCTTATTTATCCAAAGTTAACCTAAACTCATTTTATTCCCTTGGTGAAGCTAATCATCTACTATTTTGATTTAAAATTCTAATTATTTTCACTTCAGCTTTTGCTCTTATTAAAGGTTTCATATGGTGATAAAAATTTCTACCGCATTTTTCTTATCCTTCCAAATATTATATTTGCAAAGTTTAATAAATAAGTCAAAGCAAGCAAAAGGAAATCAAAAATACAGCAGTAAAATGAAAAAAAAAATATATATTTATTCCACTGTTTATTAACTTCAAAGAAATATCATTAATCTATTAAAATGATGACTTTATTGCTGAAAATTAAAAATACTTTTGAAAAAAAATATCAAATTCATCACTAAAATGTAAGCATGCCATTCGTAATGTAAATTTGTAAGAAAAAAAGAGAAATTTCTGAAAGAAAAAATATTTTGAAGTTCGCATAAAATACAAAATATTAAAAGTTTTGCCGCACGTAGAAATTTAAAATATCACGCAAAGCTCATCCTTGACTAAAATTAAAATTTTCCATTTGATAAAAAATAAATAAAAATCTATGTGAATATATTTTGATACAGAATGAAAAAAAGAGAAAGCGGAAGAAGCAAACGAGGAAAAAGCTCGAACACCTGAGTAAAACTTATCGAGATCAGTCTCCAAAGAATTCTCGTTCTCTTCCAACGTTTGCAGTGATAGTTTTACTTTGCAATATCTTCGGGTATTTTTCTCTCATGAGAGAGCATTTTCAGTGAAAATTTTATCAGGGTTGATTATTTCTTTAATCAGATGCAGTTTGATGAAAATTACTAGGGTGTTTTCCTAACAGATCTTTCGGTGGAAGCGAAACATCGCCAAACATAGTATCCGGAATTGTACCTCCAAAAAAATTGTGTCATCGGAATGGAAGGCGGAATAAGAAATTTTGGAGTGAGATAAGTGCGACCAGGGGACAATCATGGAGGGCAGAAACGAAGACGTACATCTATCTTAGACTGACTTATTGCGCGGGCCACGTTTCCAGACAAGACGCTAATTAGTGGTAAACCTTTTAATTTTTCATTAAGAAGACAAATTAACGACTCAGTAATGAACGTTCGCAGAAAGAAGGCCGCCAGTAGGACAGTAGAGAGAAAAAAACGCACATGTTCTTTAAAGCAAGTAAGTGCCATTAAGTAATTAGCGGGACCGTTTAGCGAACATGCAGAAGATGAGGTAATTTAGATGCCCCCTCCCAACCCCCAAAAAGCTCCACCTTTCTTAGGTCAGGTTCGAATTTTTTCAGTTTTGTTAAAAGGGGATTTTTATTCTTGATTTTGAAGCCGGCAGCGGGGGAGGGCGGAAAAAGTTGGTTTGTCAGTGTCAGGCGCGCCTGCCTTGTACCTTTCTCCAGAGACAATCTCGACAACAGCTTTGACCTCATTAGGCGGGGGGAAGGGGACTCGAAAATTTCAGGTGACTCCAAGCGCTAGAAGAAGGGGACCTCAATTTGTTACTGAGATGGGTGGGGTTCATTTATTAATATATGCGATTATCTGCTGTCTGTTTCAGAACACAACTTCTTATCGCATTTCGTTTGCCTTGCAAATCACTCCAGACACTTCACTACAGCCATTAAGAAAATAAAGTCAGTGCGTTATGCGGGATGACAAAATAAACACTGCACGCAAAAAGGATGTGTTTGGGAAATAAAGGAGAGAGACAGAAAAAAAGAGACCTGAAAAATGATAAATGTATCCACATGCGTTTGAAGCATTTGTCCGTGTTTCACAAATTAAATGCATGGATTTATTCATTGGTACTCTCACAAAAATTCATAGTAAACATTCAGATAAGCTTTTAATTAGTAAATTCCTAAAGAATGTTAAAAGATATACACATATTTTATCTTTATTTTATCTTTCACACGATTTACCACATCTAAAACAACAATATCAATAAAAAAAGGAAAAGAAAGAAATGGAAAGACAGCAATAGGAAATATCATTAATTTATACTTTATGCTATACAAAGATTCTATCAAACAAATATAATAAGAAGTTTGTGAAGAAAAATAGCTGAAACCTTTTAACTATTTTCAGAAGAAAAAGCATTAAATGGGAAGCATGAATTAATAAACTGTAACTTCTTGATAGACAATCTCTATTTATCGTTCATCTCTTTATTTCGAGAAAATACATAATGTAAGTACTGATATACTAGATTGTAGTATAAATGGAAATTTACTAAATCTACATAAACAGAAAGAACCATAATATACCAGATTTCCGATAAGTCTTTCTATGTTTGAAATTCATAAAAAAAAAATAACAAATTTCCATATCGGATTGAGTTCTTACAATAACTTTGCAACATGGGTAGGAGTTTTGTGGCAAAAAGAAATAAAATTCCAATGTGTAACCTTATTCTTAAGACCAAATATATATAACTGTTGTAATCTCAATAACTTTGTATTGTTTCATATCGTAGGTCTTAAAATGATGAACATACCACGAAAATTTAAACTGTTTTTTTTCCTCCACAGAAATTTCCCATTTCTTGCAAAAGCTTGCTGTGCAAACGACACTCTGAAAAAACAATTCGTAATATTTGTATAAATGTTACGAAATTATACTATTTAAAATAAAGAAGATACTCTTCATATCATTATTCATTACATCATCATCAAGTCTAACACAAAGACTAAAAAAATGTGAAATTTTGTATTCACAAGTATTATTTTTTCTTCTTTTAAGATATTTTTAGAATATGAAATTAAGAATAAAAACAGTATCAATTCATTAATACTATAGCAATAATATTTAAAGAATAACTAGAATATACATAAATAAGAAAAAATTGTATTTTAGAAATCTTATTTTGTTAAAATAATCATAAAGTCATTATCTGAAAAGAATTTCATGAGAGCTAATCATGAAGGAATTCTCTTCAGAGAGTAATTTTTTTAGTGGGTGAAAATTCAATCACAAAAATTACTTTCAATTTGTATTTTTCTATGCAAATATATATATATATATATATATATAGAACCATTAGATAATACTACAAATCAACATACTGTAAAAACTTGTTAATGCCAAATTATATCATACAGAGGAGTTGTCAGAATTAGAAATAAAATTGGAAATGTGGTATTTAGCTCGTTATCAAGGGCAATACTACATACATTAATAGAATAATTAATTTTAATAAGACTGTAATATAATACAACATGAATCAGAGTGATGAAAAACAAGTAGCAATCAAATGGAAATTCTTAAAGAAGGGTATCAAATGACTACAAAGTAGAAATCCAAACAATACACGATGATAATGCGCACAGCAGCATTAGACATTGTGTATAAAAATTAAACAATTTTCTAATGATAAACATATAGCTATACGATTATATATTAATTTAATAATATATAAGATACCCATAAAAGAATTGGTGTTTCAGAATGAATTTTACAAATCATAGTGAAATAAAAATGAAAATACATTCATAATTACTTGCGCTTTAGCTTCAAAGCAATTTGAATGCTTATATAGAACCATTAGATAATACTACAAATCAACATCAATTACTGTAAAAACTTGTTAATGCCAAATTATATCATACAGAGGAGTTCTCAGAATTAGAAATAAAATTGGAAATGTGGTATTTAGCTCATTATCAAGGACAATACTAAATACATTAATAGAATAATTAATTTTAATAAGACTGTAATATAATACAACATGAATCAGAGTGATGAAAAACAAGTAGCAATCAAATGGAAATTCTTAAAGAAGGGTATCAAATGACTACAAATATATATATATATATATATAAATGAAAATGGATAAAAATGGACGACGATTTCTGGATAAAGATCAGCACCATAATTTACATCATATTCAATCACTGAAATTCTTACATCATTTTTTATTGGTAAACGAACATACAGACAACATCGTAACTATCACAATATTAAAACCACTAGAATCATTCCAGGGGAACTTGCCATTTCACCCCTAATAATTCAAATAGATGCATTTTGAGCCAAAATAATAATAATAATAATTATAATTATAATTATACCAAATAAGTGCTTGATAGAAACAAGTTACATTTCTTTAAAAAAATTTCTGGTCCGAAATACGTATATATTAATTGACAAAATCCGGAATGTTCGTAGCCATGATATAATTTACACGCAGACTTGCATGCCAGAACATGTCAAAATTAAGTTTTCTTATTGACTTCAATCGGTCACTTTTAATCAGCTTGATAGCACTTTAGCTCGATTTACGTAAGTTATACAAAATATGAGTGTATAATTTTCTTTTTACAAATACGAATTTTTATTTTATTTATGCTCAGACATAATTTCATTTAATTTTTTGATATATCAGATTACAATACACTTTATGTAACAAATAACAATCCTTTAGTCGTTCTAAATCAGTGGTTTTAAGCCTTTTATTGTCCATGTCCCACTGAAACATTCATAAAATCGGGATAGCCCTCCCCCGCACACACACACCTTCTCACAGATACATGCTATAAAATATATTTCTTATTATTTAAAAAAGGAACTCTACTCACCTGAAAGATGTCTCGCTGAGCCTAATCAATATCTGTCCATTTTACGTTTATTTTATTATTTTTTTTTATTAAAGATATTAATTTTCCGTCGTACAGGTGAATTTAACATAATTCTATATATGATGCGATACAGCTTCACTTTTATGCCAAAAGTTGTTTAGTTGTCTTTCCAATCTCAATATTTAACAAAATTTCTATGCCCCATTTTTATCTTTACAAAATTTTTGAAGACTTACATTTAGCATTAAACTTGGTAACATTGATACATTTTATAATTTTTAGTAGCTTATTAAAAGTTGTTGAAAATTGGTCTTTCTATGGATAACAAAATACACAACAATCATGTTAAGATTCTGAACTTTATCATATTTTTTTCATCAAAACTCTTTTTTTTTCTTTCCGGTTATCATTAATAAACTGCCATGAGTTATCTGATTTTAAAATTTACTTTTTATGTTCAACCCCCCCCCCCCTTGAACTTGGTCCGTTTCTTGAATATAACCTTTTTTCTAAGAAAACTATTGTCTATAAATCACGTAAAAACTTAAAGAGAACTGCGTTTTTCTTGCTATTGTTGCAGTCACCCACTACGAATGTTTCTTTGGAATAATACTGGTTTTCAAAAAACGGACCAGAGTGAGCCCTGTATGTTTTGTATTTATTTGTATGTAGGAAGGTCTACACTACAGCTATAAATAGTAACACATATCCTTTTATAAGATTGATAAATTTTATGACGTTGTTAGTACACGTTTAATTATTTCCAAAATTTTTTATTTTAAATATGTCCAAGACAGTAAAATTTAGAGAAGACGTTATGCCGTTTTACTGACAAAAGTTTCCTACAGCAAAAGTTTCTTGTAACAGAATTAAAAAAATGCAAAATTCATTCAATAAATAATAGAAAAGAGTAAGAAAAATTGTAAAATGGAATATAAATCAGAGAAACTCCAAAGATTTTTATTTTAAAATAATTTTAAAAATGGCTTATATAATTATTCAGGTGTTGAATTGATTTTAAGTTTTTGATTTGGATATTCTCCATAAATTCAATAAAAACGCTTATTTATTTTTATGTAATTTTTTTTAATTTGCGGGTCAGGTTTTTAGTCCAAAACATTATTTTTTCAAAAAACTTGACAGCGAATGAGTGAAATATACAATTTAAATGCCCTCCTAAAATGTAAAATTGCGCATCGGCGGGAGGGAGGAGCGTACGCCCTACAAACCGTGGTTCTAAATGTAATAAGTATAAAAATAAAATGAAGAATATATATAGAAAATTAAAAAAAAAAAAAAAAAAAAAAAAAAAAAAAAAAAAAAAAAAAAACACAGAAAAATGCATTATAAAAGTGAGAAAAACATGCTTGAAAGTTTAAATATAAGGTACTACTGGTCACGTTAAATTGGATGCTAAATTTTACACTTTCATTTAGCACTACTTTGTAATTTTTTTCTTTTATAATATTTGAAAGTTTCAACTATATCAAGGGAAATTTCTTTTAACGATTAGTGGTGTAAAAAAAGTGCAAAAGATCGCAGCTATGCATTTTATGCAAACAAAAATGTAAGTGATCTGTTAAACAGATCGTCTGATACTTTTTTAGATAAATGGTTTGAATTTTCCTTTAAATTTCAATTTTATCAATACATTCATCGATTTACATAATTTATGTTGCTGCTATTGTTACTTTGCTATTCTTCTCTGCACTCTGTTATTTCGAATACATTAAACCAATTTTAATAACACTATTTTATATAAATTAATATACATAAGGTAGAACTCGTTAAATTTTGACGAAAGAAAATGTTTATGAAGCAACTTTTTCATTAACTTATAATAAACCTTCAAAATTAGTTATAGTAAAAAATGCATTTTATATTCTTACGTCTAACTCTTAAACAAACGATAGTTATCGTAAAATTAACAAAATACTATTTCTATAAAACGCAGTTGTAGAAATTGTTAAAATTAAACTTTAATCGTATATGTAAGCAGTAAAAAATAATAAATATATGTTATTATGATAAAGTTATCAATTAAGGTTCTTACGCTAGTATTCCAAAATGATAAAAAACCAAATTATTTTCAACTTTGACTCAATTATAGAATTTTTTTCCCTCGAAATCTAAACCCGGCATCATTTTCACCATATAAAAATTTACAAATGTACATTTCACATCTGTATTCATGTTTCAAAAAAATCGGCATTTTAATTTGATAATTTTGATTCAAAACCTCTTTTAATGAGAAAATGGCAACATAAAGATACAGCACTCAATTTTTTCCCTTTTTTCCTTTGCTTAAATTGAAATGGAGCACTCCTGTTGCCACAATTAGAAAAGAGGTATTAAAAGCTACAAAAAAATTAATATTTCAAAAACAAATTAAGATACAGCTTTCAAACAAATTTCATTTAAAAGTACATTTTTATCCCTACACGATGGTGTAAAATTTGAAAATGTGCGACATTGAAAAGTTTAAAAATTTTTAGTAGCAAAAATTACAATACCGAAATTCATTTAAAATTTGAAAGTGTTGCCATGCGCAAAATGACGTATACGTTACGCACAGATTGGCCTTTGGCCTTTGACGTTTGGCCTTTATAATATAGATACTTTCAACTCGTTTTTTAACATTTTTCTTTTTAAATTTCCGTAAATTATAACGGTTAATATTCTGATGTTATCGTTTTGACACTTCATGCTAAAAATTATGAATTTAAAAAAATATATATCTTCTCAAAACTTTTGCCTTGTTAAAGTATTGTCGGGTCGATAAAATAAAAATGTTTCTCAATTTTGGAAATATCGAAAAAAAAAAAAAAAAAAAAAAAAACAGCATTTTATTGCACATTTTAATTGAATTTAGGGGAAGATGGGGATACTTAAACCACTTTTTAAATTTTAATTTTTTAAATTTTTTTATAATTTCTCAGAACAAAATAAAATATTGAAAATGAAAATTTGGTAATTTTTCTTCAACTGAAAACCACTTTCAATTAATTTTGAACTACTTTTCTATGTCTAATTCATTTTTACTTTTTTTTACATCGTGGCTCAAGTATTCCCATGGAGGGGATACTTGAGCCATGGTGAAGGGATACTTGAGCCAGTACGGAAAAATACCTACAAAAGTAATTTTTTTCGCTTTATTTTTGCACAAACATTTTACAGCATGATAAATTATGATGCATAAAGTCCTTCAAAACCAATTGAGATTAGAATTAAGATGTTTCAGCTCTTTGGTAACATGTATGAAGAACAAATTCAGAATGGTTGTAAAACCACACATCTTTTTTCTTTTACCTACATGGTAACTCAGTAGTGCCCTCTGTTGGGGACAATAAAAGTCATTTCTTTGATTTAAAAAAAAAGGTTACAATAACAGAGGTTACAATTTCAATATGAAATATTACTCTTAATATATTATATAAAAAAATAAATATTTAATATGTTGGACCTAACTAATTAAAGTATTAGACATTTTTTTTACATTTATCTAGACAGGCTATTTTGTTCGTCAAAATGAAAAATAAAATCGATATTTTCATTTTAAAAAATACATTTTTAAACATTTTTTTCTAAGTCTTTATTTTTCTAAGAAAAATAAATAAATAAAATAAAAAATTATGCTCCCTTTTATCCAGAAAAAAATCTATTAGTGAATATAAGGACGTAATTTTATTTTTTGTTTATTTTACCCATGTCTAATTTCCTATTGGGGATGGTTGAGCAATGGCTCAAGTATCCCCATTACCACTTTTTTGTTTATCAGAGTTTTACTAAGTAAAGCATGGAGCTATTTGAGCTATTTTAAATTCAAAATACAATTAAGATCATACTTATTAAATTTATGTATATTGTTGCAACTTTAAACGAAATTTTGATAACAAAAAAATAAAATAAAACCATGCACCTAAATATTTACTTTAGATAGGGAAAAAAAACTATTAATCACCATACTTTCAAAATGATACCAAAATATGAGATTTCTTTTTTACATCTTCAGAACTATAAACATGTTACCATATTGCCAGTTTTAGAAAGAAAAATTAACCAACTGTGGAAATAATAGGGGTGGCTCAAGTATCCCCACTCTCCACTATAAGACGAAACATGTATTTATTATTGGAGAAAAATACTATTTTTCTTTTCCTTTAAACATGAAAGCACATTGTACATCATTTACATTTTCATTAGTAACCAATAATACGTGTGTATCCAACAGTATGTGTTTGTAGCCAACAGTGTGTGTGTGTGTAACCAACAGTAGCACATGCATAAAGAAAAAAAAAACATTATTTATTTATTACACAATTTCTGGCGTTTTTTAGGTTTTCAATATTATAAAAATGACGTGGGTTACTCCCTATCACATAAGGTTTTTAACAAAGTGATGGTGAATAATGTAGGAAAAAACAGGTGCTGTAACACAGCAAAAAAAAAAAAAAAAAAAAAAAAAAAAAAAAAAGGTTAAAATTAAGTTGCATCTCATATTTCATTAAATAGTTACGTTTGTCAAAGTTGTCTTAAAGATAAATATTGTTAGGGTGAATTTTATCCTCGCGAAAAATGTGTCACCTTTTTGTTTTTTATATGTTTTTTGCGTCTGCTTCCTATACAGCAGCAGTCATTATCAGTTCCGCTGTCGCATATATTAGTTTCTGATGTCTTTATGACTTAGTTTATAACTTACCAAATCAAAACTATTTCTTTAATGATTTCTTTTTTTCTGAGTAAATTTGTAATTTAATTATCAGGCAGAAATTGTCGATTCGTATGAAAAATATTGTGATAAAAACATTGCTTTTTTTTCAGAAATGAATATAAAATAACGCATGATAAACACTCTTCATTAAAAAATATCACTGCAACTGTGTCTTATTTTTCTACTCCTAAGTAAAAAGTAAATATTGCATTAGTAAATGATTCCTCGTTTGATTCCTCAAAAACTTCAAAAAAATTAATTAAAGTGATAGTTTTATAGTGACTTACAATATTACTTTATGGGATAACGTATAAGCAAATATATATACAGTGGATTTATCTATTAGTATTGAGTTGTTTTACAACAAATTCTTATGAAAAAAATTATGCCATATCATAAAAAAGATGCAATGTAAAACAAGTTGGAGATTTCACGTCAAACGTGGCAAATGAGGTGCTTTCGTACTATAACTATTTTTATAAATATTCAGATTTTGATGCAATAGCTGTTAAACTCTTATGCAAAAATGCATGAATGTAAAATGTGATACGATTATTTATCTCAAATTCAGTAATACAAAAATACTAAAACTCTCTCTTAAATAGTACGTAATCAATATTGCAAATCTAGATTCATTACCGATTACGGGATATCATTGAATTGATTGCTACAAATACGACAAAATTCTCCAACAATTACATAAATGAAATTTCAAACTATAAATACATATTTAAAATTTCAAAGCAGTCGGTTGAGTAGATTTTGCGTTGTTATTTGCGGACAGACGGACGGATTGAACAACGAGAACAGGTGCTTCGTATTTACATAATTACGAACGCATGTAAGTGAGAATATATCCTCCTGAACTTTTTTTTTTCCACAGAACTACTAATGCTATATACCCATGATAGAATGAAGTATTTAATAATAGATCGTAATGCGGATCATTGGAATTAAATATTTTATATAACAATATTATTCCACTACTTTAAAATGCAGTTGTAACATAAATGATTAATATAAATAATCTAATGTGGATGGATCAAATTCTATTTTGGAGTGTGTTGTCTTTTTCATTTTTATGTCGAATAACAGAGTTCGTACACTTCTACCACTAAATTTTAAGAATATTTTCAAAGTGTTTCACTGCAGAAAAATATCGTAAAATCTGTGAATGAAGGTGGGGGTAACGAATGTTATGGTTTAAAAATTAAATGTAAATTTTCTTATTTTTAATACTGGTGTCAGAGTACTTGGAAATTCCAAGGAGTGTGCGAATCTTGAATAAGGGTTATTCTGAAGAAACGAGCTTCAGTTTTAGTTCTATTTCAGTAGTAGTATGTTAAGCCCACTTTAATAGCAAAAAATGTGTTTCTTTTTAAAAGTAGTTTTTATAATGGCTCCATATAAAAGTAGCTCCACCATATTAAATTTTAAATTTCACTTTGATTTCACTTAAAAAAAGATAAGCATAAAATATGATAAAAAGTAGATTGTTTCTTTGTTTTTAATATTGTGTTGTATAGAGTATGAGTCATACATAAATGCATATGCTCATACTATTTAATAATAACGTGTTGCTGAAAAATGCTATGGTACATTAAAAGTATGATTCACATTAAAAAAATATGTTAGAACAAATACAAATTATACCAAAAACAGCCCGATGATATATTTTTCAAAATCTATTTACTTTGATTAATATAATCTTTAAGGGGAAAAAAAGCAAGAAAAGAAAAGAAGGGTCTGTTAAATGTACGAGACATAAAAAAGTGATTTTTCCCCTTCTGTTTCTCCCAACTGAAATAATAAAAAGAATGAGTAAAATAAATAGAGCACATATAGAGAAGATTAAACGAAGATGGAAGGTTGAAGGTTTCGCACCATCGTCCATTGGCGTCAGCCTTAATAAGTGGCTAATAGACATGAAGAAGATAGGGCTCTTCCGAATAGAATTTGAATGATAGCTGAAAAGAGGGAGGGTGAGAATGCAGGGGAGTGATGACAAGGAAGATGCGATACAGGTGGTCGTTTATTAAGTCAGATATCGAGCTAATCCCTCCGGCTGAGTGTAGGAATTCAATTTTTAGCCACGTACGAGTGAGATTTTCTACTTGTCTTACTTGACGATCCTAATATTCGATGAATAATGAATGATGGGAATATCTCCAAGTGTCAGTATTCGGATGAGATAGAGTTGACTTCCCTTAGTAATAAACCGGTATTGGCTCAATAATGTGCGAGTGTTTTTTATTTAGTGATTTTAATTTAAAAATATTTAAGACGAACAATATGCTTTACTGATCGACTTGCATTTGTAAAGTAAATAAACTAATCATTAGTTGCGAGACCTGCACAAAATTGCACTCAGCAAAAAAAATTAATTTGCTGTCGTCAAGCAAACATTGACTATTTCTAAGATTAAATTCAACATTAACATACTGGCAGCAACATCTGGAATAATTATGAAAAAAATTCTTAGCTGCTTAAAACTACGACTAATAGTAAATAAACTGGAATCCTTCATTGTTGTTGATATTTGTGCTGTCCCTTTAAATATTGTAATCTGCTTAGAATTCCTTTCTTACGATAGCTTTTTTCATATAATAATTAGCTGTTTTCGTAACAACAATAAAAAGTATATTTGTAATTTCAAATATTTGAAAACAATTAAAAATCACCCAGCTTTGCGAATGAAAATGCACGTTTTCTTTAAATCGCGTTATAGTAAATAAACGATTTATTTAGCAATATAAAAGAAATGCAACAAAATAATGTAGCGTTTTGTTAAAATCAGTTTCATATGACATGAAAATACTGACTTTCCTTTAAAACCACCACTGTCGATAAAGCAATACTTTTAAACGGAGACTTGCATTTTCATTCATCAAAATTAAATCTATAATTATTACATGAAAATGGACTCTTTATGTGTGTGCTACAAATCATGATATTTGTAGGGAACGTTTCCTTGAAAAAGGAAACAACTGACTAATGATTGCCATGTTTCATTCCCTAATATATATTATGAATAGAAAAAAACTTCACAACTGCATCTAAAGCGATGACACTATGCCATGGCGTATGTGTTGGTAGTATGGCCAAATTGTTAATATGGTCATCACACAATCTTGTTTTTACTTTGAGTGAAATCCAAAAAACACCACCTGAATCCAGTTGCGGTTAGTCAGAAGAATTGCTTTAATCCCGCTTTGGCTATATTCCTGGATCTCGTGCCCTAAAGAGCACTTTTTCTCTGTTAGTTGTGTTGGCATACAATAAATTTTTCTCAGAGGAGCTTATTATTTACTTTGTTTAAACAAAATGTTTATAATTCTATGGTATTTTAACATGTGTAATGCTCTTTTTAATTGTATAAACGAACAAGAATATCGAAGTGCTCAGACAGAATAAAGAACGTATTTATAAAACTTAAGACAATATGGCAAGATGGATATGAAAAACTGTAGAAATTAAACTATGTGTTATTTGTCGTAATTATGAGCATGTAAAATGCACCATTAAAGATTGAAAAAATATATTTGGCTCTACATTTGCAATCCAAAAAAATTTGCAAAATTTAAATTAATTGCTTTTTCTTCATGCTGATCATTTCAATACCTTTTATAATTTTTCATAAAACAAATTTGGTTTTAAAAAATACATTTTTTATGTTTTGTATGTAAACCGTTTGATTTTATTTCACCTTTTTACAGATTACCTTCACCAACTGGCATTTCTAAAACAAACTGTTAGAGGAACAAATTTTGACTGATTCAAATATTTTTCTTAGTGCTACATAATATAAATCTAAGAAAATGTCACAAGTGTATCCAAAGCGATAACGCCTCATGCCATGAGGTATCTGACTGTAATATGGCCAATCCATTTAATATGGTCAACACCCAATCTTGTGATTATTTTGAGTGAAAAAATGAACCTGAATCCAGTCGCAATTAGTTATAAGAAATGCTTTAATTTCGCTTTAGCCTCATTCCTGCGTTCACGAAAGAGCAAACATTATTGTTTTGCTCTTACCTGTGTTTGGTATGTTATAAATTTCTCTCAGAGAACTTTGTTAGTCATTTTATCTAAATAAAATGTGCATAGTTATATGAAATTTTAGCCTGTTTAATGCTCTTTTTAACTGTATAAACAAATATGAATTTCGATTACTCAGATAGAATGACGAACATCTTTATAAAACTTTTTTTGTCGGCAATATGGCCTGGCAGGTGGGAAAAAGTTGGAGATATCAGACTATTTTTTGTCTCAATTATGATTTCATTGATTCTTTTTTTTTTCTATACATCATTTACTACAAATGATTAAAATTTCTAACTTTAAGGTTGCCATATAACCTGCAGATGCCTTATTTCATTAATGGGGTAAATGTATTATAAAAGTGTATGAGTTGCACCAATCCGCAAGTCAAGTCATGTATACTGCAGTTTCGATCCCAATATGAGTACATGAGCAGATACTTTAACAAAAGATCTGCAGATACATGTAGTAAATTTTTAATTAAAAAATTAAATTTTATAACATGTTACTTTAAAAGTTAATAAGAAAGTTAACTGTACGTGTTAATTTATAAAAGAACGTCAGCAATTATTTTCAAGGCAATATAAAATGCAGAGGATTTTGAAATAAGGAAATTAGGGCTTCCGTTGCCGAGTGGTTTGGAGGTTGTGGGTTCGATTCCCGCTGGCTCCACTGCACACACACTTTGTGTGGACCTCCTGGTTTTATTTCTCTAGTGATGTAAATTTCCTTGTGCTATCTCGTCCTTGTATATTGACGATGACTTATAAGCAGACTTTGATATCGAGCACAAAAGTCAGATATATGTTCAAATAAATAAATAAGGAAACAGAAATAGGAATATGAAATTTCGGGCAAGCAGTGAAGTTGCAATGTAGGGAAAAAAAATTCCCACTAAAAGAAGAGATATTTTGAAGAATGATTAAGTAGAGATCTCTCGATGAAAAATAAGCACTTGCAAAATATGTTGTAAATATATTGGAGATTTTTTTTTCAAACATGTTGGATATTAGAAATGATGGAAAATAGTTTTAAAATGTAATATAAATATTATTACTCAAAACAAAATCATGGTTTTTTTCATTGTTATTAATATTTCCATGTTTTCATGACATAAAATTTTCTTCCATGCTATGTTAATTGCAGAATATGGCTAATTCTAAAAACTACAGTAATCTAGAACTTATATGTTACCCGATACCATGTTATATCTCTTTTTTTATGTATCCAATGAATAGATTTCACCATTAATATAAATAAATCACGACAAAAAATCAACTTTAAATACAATTAAAAAGCAATATTTATTTAAAGTATTAACTTATTTTTAATTACTAAACGAATAAGTTATAGTTAAATTATAACTAAAAAAATTACACCTAAAATTTCATTAATATTATAATTTTTTTTTTATGTTAAATGAAAAGTTTTTTGTTATAAAACCTTTCAAGACCACTCGTTATTTAAAAAAGAGTCTACATACTTTAAAAATATATAAAAGTTTGTTTAAATCTTTACAATTTTTAATTGAAGCCGTAATTTTTTTAGTTGGTTTTTGCTCTGTTATGTGCGGACGGACAGACGGACTGAACGACGACTATAGAGACTTCATATTTACGTACTTACGGCACCTAAAATGTAGCTATTAAAAAAAATCTCTTCTTTTTTTCTCTTTTGATTAATAAAATGTGGTTCATACATGAACTTAAACTCACAAATTCTGAGTCAAAATATTTGCCAGGTTGCAATATCTTCGAAAGCGCGTGATATGGGGCCAACGTTAAGGGGCCACTCACGTGCCAGCGCGTGATGTTGGGTGATGTCCAATAGCCAGTCACGCGCTGGCGTGGGAAAATCTTTCATTGTTTGTTTGTTATAAAAAGTAAATCGGCTTCTGGGAAAAAACCCACTTCTACAGTGCGGCATTAACTATCATCACATCTTCATGTAAGCGGCAGCGAACGTGTTAATATATTTTTTATTTTTATTTTTTTTAATTAGGAAAGCAATCTAATTCGAAGCATATTTGAAACCCCACAGATAACATAAACGAATTAATAGTCACAAATGATTTTCGAAATCATCATAAATATTAACTGAATTAACAATTATCGTTGTATTATATAAATAAATTCTTTATAAAAAGTTTTAACAACGTTATTGTATAGATTAACATCATTCGTACAGATTAACAGAGATATCTAAAAACTTGGTAATTTATTTAGATTTACATTTTCAGAGCTGCTGAGTCTCCGGCTTTTTGATATAAAAAATGCTTTTTTTTTTTTTTTTTTTTTTTTTTTTTGAAGATTCGGACGATTTAGAAGATTTTCTCTAAAATAATTGTGATGTACAAAAAAGTTGTTCCACAAAATGACAATATGTGGAAAATCCCTTATCATTCAGCTGCTTTTAGAGGGAACTAAATATCACCTAGCTCCTATCGCCGATATTTTTATGAATTTTGACTATATTTGACTGGATTTTTTTAATGAGTCGACCCATAGAGGTGTCTAATAAATTATGTAAAAAATCGTTGTTATCGTTTGCGCGTGTGTAGATAAAAATTATTTTATGCTACTCATATTTCATAAAATATTTAGTATATTTGTATTCCAATTGTACTAGGTTGTTTCTACTAGATTTTGAGATTTTTTAAAAACTATTCTTAAATTTGGTTAAAAACCTTGCATATTGTAAACAAAAAATATGTCACCACTTTTTGAACTAAAAAAATAAAAAATAAAATCACTATATCTTCATGAGTATACATGCTATTCTTAAAAAAATCACTGGACATTTTGTGCAGTTCTACATATTTGAATTCTGCGGTTATTTATCATTTCATGCGTTTTAATGTACAGGGTGATAACAAATATTATTCATTTATTTATTTATTTATTTGTCAGCTCCTTAACCCTTTGCGGCGCGGTGGTTTCATAGCTATACCACTTAGTTTTAATTCGCAAACGCCACATTCGCACCGGGATTTTGTTTTTTCAAAATACGGTTTATTGAATGCGTGATATCTAGCGTCTTCTTATTTATAAATAAATTTGTTTTCAAATTCCGGTGTCAGTCATTAATTTCAACACTTAAGCAATGAATCTGCCCTGCCCCGCAAAGGGTTAATTGTCCTCCTTATCAAATGAACACTGTGAAATATGACGTCAAACATAGTCTTTATAATCCAGAAATTCCATATGAATCTGCCAAATATATTTTTGAAATTGAAAGTGTCCGGTCATTAATGGCCATATATTGTAAATGAATAACTTCTTATAACTTCAATAACACCATAGCTGCCAACCTGACATTGGTTATCCGTAATACCTAGATTAGTTTGATCCAGGGTAACGTAATTTCAAACCAGAAAATATATTTCATGAATCTTTCTTTATTTAATTTCAGTATTGTTAGAGGAATATACTTAATTTCATTTCTTTGAAAAAATTCTGGTTCGAAACTCATTAAACCAGGGTCAAATTAACGCATGTATTACGGATAACCAATGTCAGGTTGGCACCTATGTAACACTTTTAAAGCTTTTTGTCTAAAAATATTGAATTCTAAAAATTTTCTTTTATTCTAACTGTGTTTTAAAAGAAAGAATAATTCAATTATTTTTCTGTTGTATAATACTTTATTTTCATGATTCGAAACAGATTAAATTAGATAATTTCTTAGAGTGACGTTTTTACATTGAATTGACACCAAATAAATATCGGATATGTCTGACACTAATATTACTTTAAAAAAGACCAAACTTAAATTATAGATTAATTGCATCTTCTAGAGTAGGGGTGCACAACCTGTGGCCCGCGGGCCACAATGACACCACTATTTTTATCCAGAATAATTTTCCTTATAATAATGACGGAAACTTTGCTATGAAATAAAACAAACGACACTTTTCAAATATTCTGGTGGCAAACGATTTTTTGGCTAAAAGGTTGTGCACCACTATTTTAGAGTTATTTTAAAGAGTCGTTTTAGAGTTAGTATTTAAATTTTATTTTCTAGAATATTATGGTGGCTCATTGTGGTACTTTTAATAACTAAGCGAATAACTTCTAAAGTGCTTACACATACATGGTAAATATTGGGAGAAGTTATTGTCTTTATTTGTTAGTGATGTAAGTATCTAAATTTTGACGCAACTGGCTCCTTAATAATTCGAGATATTGTCATATTATTTCAGTTCTAAGAGTTTCCCACAGCGAACTTTTCTTACAGCACCAATATCAAAATTTATGTTCTCTTGCCAAAACTAATGTCTGTCCACAGCTTAGAACATTATTGAAATCCATGTCACTGCTATGGCTATATGTATCATTTTATGATGAGTTCAAATCAAAGTATTATGAAGCAGAATATTTCGACTATTACTTAAACTGTTTTCAAGTGTAAATTGTCCTATCTATGGCCCTTAAGTGCAAAACCGCTACGATTCTCGCCTGCTGCAAAAACCTTCTTTAGCTTTTCTATCAATCGTCTATGCGCCAATGGTGATTAATTTCACCCTCGATTAACCCTTTCCGGCGCGGACAAATTCTGTTCGTAAAATGAGAAATTGTTGACTGACACCGGAATTTACAAAAGACTTTTTTAGAAATTAAGAATTCCCTGATTTAGTCTGTCATTGTAAAAGTAAAATTTTACTAAAATATTACTGGTGCCGTTTGGAAGTTTGGAATTAAAATTAGGTGTTGCTGGAGTGGTAACACTGCGCCGGAAAGGGTTAACCCATTCGTGCCCAGCATCTTTTGCCTAAATTTTATTTGGTTGGCACCACTATTTTTAGAAGATTTAAGTTTAGTTCATTAATCACGAAAATGCATCATTTAAACAAAATAATTATTGATTTTCTTTTTTACCGGTGTCAAAAACAGTGCTGAATGCGCATTTTGAAGCGTCCCTAAAAAGGGACGCTAGGCACTAATGGGTTAAACATATCAGCATCCATCTTAATTGATGGCGCCTAGTGGATGGGCCACGAGACACATTGCCCAAATGAATCTGCCACAATATCATATCTAGTCAATGTGACGGGACAAAGGTCATAAAAGTTCACAATCATAATGGTGACCGATCGACGCGAATATAGCATACCACTATTAATTTACAAGTGACCTCAATTAATTATTCCTCTATGAAGTCACCATTATCAAATTTTTACTCATTTGAAATAAACTTTCTAGTGACGCGTATATTACTTATTCCTCTTCTTTTGGCGGGAATCGCGACAATAAGAATTTGACATTGGTCAAATTTGGAACATGTTCATATTAGAGTAATATGCTAAAAAGAACCGGTCATCAAATATCGGTTACTTGAGAGTCACTATAACATAGGAAGTCAAATTTTGGTCTTTTTTCGATTGTGGTATTCGTGACTATTTCTGACACACTGCAATATTACATAGCCTGGTTGCATTATTAATTTTACTTAAATTTGTTGAACTATTGGATTTAACCATTTATGTTCCTTAAAAACTGAAATCCAACGGGTCAACAAAAAGCTTTATTATCAAATTTTTGAACGTAATTATGTCATAATTAAATAAGGACAGCCATTCATGAATGCCATTCATTATCTTTTAGTATATATTACATGTAGTTTTTCTCTGAATACTACATATGACAGTCACTAATGTTAAGCTGAAAAGCAAATAAACCAATTTACTTCATAAATTAAGTCTTATTTTAATATTTTTTTTCTTTGTCTTTTAAAAAGTTTTGAAAACAGTCATAAATCAGAAACATTTTGTATTTTGTCAGAAAAGTAAATAATGTTAGAAAACATGATAAATGAAAGAAAAAAATATTTTCACTTTACAGATTTATTATGGGTTATTGAGATAGTGTACATCTTTATTTTTTCGAATAATAATTTTCGTATTATTTAAATGTAGATGTTTTGTTGCTAAATAAAGTGAATACTACTACGAAAAAATGATTATGCATAAATTGAAGAACCCGTGGGGACCCTTTTTTTTTATTTATTGCAAAAATGTACTTTGACTATAACAGAATGCTACCGAAAAATGTATATTGCAGGGCTCCCAAATGGTCCGCCAACTGAACACTAGAATATTCTTTAAAAAATTTTGCTTTTAGATTTTTCTTGGAAGTTACTAAGAAACTAACCTCGGAAGTTAATTCTAGCCCAAATACTGTTGAAACATATCATGAAATTTTCTGCTAAAAAATATTGATGTTCAGATCGCGGACCATTTGAGAGCCCTGATATTGCTAAAATCGGCTGCGTTATGTAATAATCATTACAACATGAAAATTATATGAATCATTTATATAAAAGAGGTAAAAAATTAGCATTTTATATTAAATGTATGTTTTACCGTAATATTAAGGAAATTAAGTCAACAAATGAAAATATCTTTACAAAAACAAAAAAATTAAATTAAATTAAGGTAAACTTTACTAATGTAATAACATATCACCCAAAACAACTAATTTTAGTGCTGAATAAAACATACCTACAATAAAAAATTCCCTTGTAAAATATAAAATAAAAGGTTTGTTTATTTTAATTTTCTATGTTTTTTAAAAATCTATATTAATAAAATAAAACTGTGCATAGCACTATAAAGGGCCAAGCAGAAACCATTTCTGAATGCTTAGTATTAACCATCATTGCTTCAGCAGATAGGCGATTGATGAGCATTAAAGTCGGTACTATTCTATACCACGTCTGCTAATTTTATGCGTCTAACAATTGCCCCCAATGATCAGTAATGCATCGATATTCTACCAAAATATGTCACCTAAAGCAGTATTGTCACACTTCAAACTTTATATGTGTTTTACGCAATATTTTTAAACAAGGGCGTATACTTTTAGTTCTATATTTTGCCAATATTTTTACCATATATATCCATAATACTGATATTTTAGGACAAATTGAGAAACTAGATTCTTTTGTAAACAAAATTTAAAGGAATTCATATTTATGCATGTTTGGAGCAAATAGTATTTTATTAACATATAATTCTGCATAAAATATGATGAGATCTGTATTTGGCAAACTCTAATTTAGCGATTTTTTTTTTCATAACCACGAAAGCAGTGTATTTTGCATTAAATAAAATTGCTGTATACCGTAATTTCGGGTGTATAAGCCGCGGATCAAACAATTATTTTTGGACCCAGAAATCTTATTTAGTGATTGAAGACAAATATTTACGTCGATCTAAGTAGTTACATTTGTTTATTAAAAAATTCTGGGTCGAAAAAGAATTGTTTGATCTGCGGCTTATACACCCGAAATTACGGTATATTTTTTTCTATAAAAGATCTGTATGACAAAATTATTGTAAACAAACAATTATTCTGCAACTTGTAACAAAACTTTTATTTTTGTTTAGTATACCAATAGCTCATGGTCAAATAAAATAAGTGCTTTCAAGTCCATGTACTTTCAACGGGCTACAATTGTATTTATATATGTGTTTTTTTTTTTATTATATATGTATATACATATGCATTAGATGAATAAGAAACAGTGTAAACTTTGAGACACCACTTACTATATAAAGATCCACTTTTCAGAATACATGAATCCAGTCAAACATGTTAACAGTAAGACTCTATATAAAATACCACTGGCTGAATACAAAATGAAAAATTGAACATCGCACATTTTAAATTGACAAAACCCATTTTTGACGACGTATTCAATTTATTAAATTTGATAAACTGAGCAGAAGATTCCATTTGAAAACGTTTAAAAAATGAGATAAGAATAAGGAAGTTTACTTTCGCACGTGAAATGTGGGATTTATAGGGACAATAAATACGTTACCCCCACCGTATTAAGAGCTGGATTCGTTGAGTGGGAGTCTTTGAGGGGTTAGCGACCCTGGAATAGCGTAATAGAATATACGAGGAAAGATTAAATAAATTTCATTGTTATTTTCTCTCGCCGAAAGGGTTGGAGGACATTGACCTTCGTCTCATTTGTAGGGGGTCTGAAGGACACGATCATGACGAATAAATATTCAAAACGTGGACTATTTGGCAATGGGTGTAGGCTATAGATTTGCGTGATTTATGAATGGGATACGTATGCTTGGATGTGCGTTTGCCTATCACATACTCATTTAGAGGAATGAATATCGATTCTTAATTATGTACTTTTAAATAAAACATAAGTTGAGTAATAGGGTATTTTATAGAGCTTGGAATACATTTATTTCAAATGAAAGTAAGTTATTGAATTTCTCTTTTTTTAATGTACTGTATGAACGAGTAGAAAACGAAATGCATCTAGTTTATTTTACTGCAACCTAGTTTACTCACTTTCTAAAGCTTCGTAGCCATTTTTTTACTTTTTAGTTTGGGCTTGGTTTTAGCATATTTAATTACTTCTTGTATAATTACATTCACCATTAATACATATTCAAAGAATGGTGTATTTTGTGATTGGTTTAGGATACAGATTTTGTCTGAGTTATGAATGTTGTACATATGTGCATTTGTGAAATTCTCTATCATATGTTTATTTACGTATACAGACCTGTTTTAAATGCATATTTTTTAAAATAAAAAGTTGGAACAATATTTTGTTACACAACATGAAATGCTGTATGAAATACAATATCACTCGATAACAAATTATTCATACTCCAAATAAAAGTAAGTTATTAAACTTTCACTTTTATTTTAAGTATCGCGTTATGTTGTTGTGAAAAGAGAATTATTGTTTTTTTCCCTTATATTTTAGATGAATCACTTTTCGTAACATTACAGCCATTGTTACTCTTTTTAGTTTACAGATAATTCTTTTTGTCTCTTTTTTTAGCGTGTTGCCTGAATCATTATAACAATTATTTCTTTCTCTTTTATAGTTGATAATTTTACTCTTTGTATTTTACCAAGTGATAACGGAAATACCTTAAATATATTAGAAAGAAAAGCTAATTAAATCATTTATCTTACCACGGTCTAATTCTATTGCTACTGACAATGACATCAATCCCATTTTTTATCATTTTTTATACATGTGTGTAGCACTTTGCGTTCAATGTTTACATTATTTAAATATTTAAATATTTAGTTATAATTGGTATTTTCTTCTTTATTTACTTTTTTACCGAACTATATAAGGCTCATTCGTATGTACCAATGAAAAAGCGAGAATTCAAAATATTGTTATTACCAGAGCTGCTAAGTCTCCGGCTTTTTTGGAAACCACTATATTAATACAGATAATGCACTTTTATTTAATTGGGACAGTTGGGCGATTTAAAAGAACAACATTTCCTCTAAGATAATAGTGGTGCCAAAAAAGCCGGAGACTTGGGAACTCTTGTTATTACCTTCCATTCAAATCGAAATCGATAGTCGTTGATGACAAATGAAGATCCGTGCATATTCTATACGATAATTTATTCTACTCAAACAGTCCATTAAATATCTTAATTTCTAATGTATTATTTTTATTAATATACTTTTATTATTATGCATATCATACGATTATTTTGTATTATTTTCTCCAAATAATATAGATACTGTTTATATCAACAACATAGATTTAAATGAAAAAAAAAAAGTAATACTTATGTTATTCTCTTTATCGTCCTTTTAAAACCTAGAAAATTTAATAAATAGCAAAAATAAAACGCATGCTTAAATTAAACTACCACATGATGTGTTTAAAAAGATATAAATATGCATATAGTGTTATTCGGTTAGCCATTTTATGCATGCTATTGACCTTTTTCTCAATTGCATACTATTAATTTACTTATAATATTATTTAATTTTTAACTCAGATATCATTTATGTGAATCTCATTTATGCATCTTAATATAAATCATTTAACCGCCCGATTCCTTTTAAACCATTCCATTCATAATAACGCCAAACTCTGATAAATAGCGATTGTCATATTAATAGTATCTTAATAAAAAAATAAATGTTATAATTCAAAATGTAAAAAATCCTCTTTTGAAAGAAAAAGAGTATGTTATTTTATTTTGGTACAAAATGTTACTCATTTAGGTGCTTTTAAGAAATTTTGTTTCTTTTCTAAGACAATCAAAATTATCCTTTCTTTCACAATTTAATTAATTCTAACGGTATCTAAAAAGCACTTTCAAATTTCATTCTTAAGTAATTCAAACTTTCTGTATGTATTTATCATTAAGATGTTTTTGTCAATTCATACTTATAATATGAATTTGTAATATCTCTAATAACATCGTCCTTAAAATTAATTTAAAAATGAAAAGGAAATCAGTTTTGAAGTATGGCTCAATCTTTTTCCAATAAAATACACAGGCATATCATCATCCTAGTAATAAAATTTTGCAAATTTCTAACGACTGCATCTTATAATTTGTAAATAAAAAGATAAAAAGAAAGAAAAAAGAGAGAGAGAGAGAGAAATATGCAGTGAAACGTAAACGAGAATTTCATTTTTAGACCCCCAAAAATTTGAGCTTTTGTTTAGATGTATTTAATATCGATACGTTTTTATCGATCCATAGTCACAATTGAAAACTGCAATAATTCTAATGACGCATACACACACCTCATGTAAAATAAAGGAATGTTGAAAAAAGAAAAAGGTTGAAGAAAAACTCTCTATCATCCTATTAAGTATGACTCAATCTTTCCCCAATCAAGCACTGGCAACAAATCTCTTCACCTGTGTCTTAAAAATCCAGATTTGAATAACGACAGTTATTAAAATTAATATTTAAAAGAACTTCATTTTAATCACAGTCCACAAGGAGTATAATTTTGTTCCCTAAATCCCCTCTTGTGAATGTAAAACCACTTGGAAAGAGCGCTTCCTTTGTGAAAGAGTTGACTCCGGAAAAGGAGCCGCTTCTTTCTTTCGTTTTCATCATCAGCCGACCACTCATTAACACAAAGACGACATGGCCATCCTTTCTCCTTTTTACCCACTTTCCTTTCAAAACAGCTTTGCTTTCTTTCGCACTAAGCAGGCTGCGGCTCTCGATTGGCTAACCGAAACTATGCCAAGGTAACTTCCAGCGATGGCGAGGAACGTAAATTAGTTTCGCGGTGATTGCTTGATTACGGTTTGCAGAGAAGTCATTAATTATTAATAATCGTTTCTACACTCTATGCTAGATATTTAATAAGAGTCAAACGAATCGATACTTTTTTCTTCTTATGTACCCGACAAAAAATATACCAAAGAACAAGGAAATTATATATATATATATATACATTAGTTGGTTTTAAACAAATCACAAATGTTAATGGCTAAATGTTAACGGGTTAAAAATTAATTTGAACTCAAAATACGTGTTCTTTTTCACTTTTGATAAATTTCATAAATTATAATTTTTTTACGATTTACATTCTACAGGGGAATGATCTGATGTTATGGGCATACTAATAAATAACATAAAAAATGTAAAGTACTAAAAGCCCTAAAAGCGATTTTAATTTTGTAAGTTTAAAATAAATAAATAAATAAATAAAATAATAATTGTGAAGTGAAAAAATATCATAGACTTTTTCCTTTATTATTTGAAATTTGAAGAAATTTCAGCAACCAAATAAACACTAATTATGAGGCGGCATTATTAATAAATAGACTAAAAACACTGATCACAAGAAAGACAGTTATACGTATATATACATATACACGTATATATATATATATATATATATATATATATATATATATATATATATATATATATATATATATATATATATAATATATACGTTATATGTTATACTTTTTCAGGGTAGTATTTTATTCAATTTTTATACGCAGTATACAATATGCAGGGGTTAAACAAGATACGTACCTCTGTTTTTCGATTTTGTTAAATGTGCAAGAAAGTCATGATAAAATACATGGAATTAAATAAAATATGTCTTATCTATTTAAAATATTCCATTGAAAAAAATACATTTGGACAAATAGCTTCAAAATACATAAAATCATAAAATCGGAAAAGAAAAGGAGAACGAATTTGAGACATTTGAAAAGACCATAACACAACATCATAAAGATAATAAAAAAAGATTATTATTATTTTTTAATTAAGTTAAAAATTTGTTTCTTTTCCTTTTTTTTTTCTTTTTTGTTACTACAATTATTAATAGATACGTTGGGGGGTATGTAACAATGAATAAGAAAAATGGATGTTCCATGGAAAATTTCGCTTTTTTTCGTAACCCACTGCTCCTTTGACGTTCACGTTGTTGAAAAGTTTTTTTTTCCGTGTAAGAAAAAGTGTAGACTTATTATTTTTTTCTACGTGATCTTCTCCTGATAAGTTAGAGTGAAGGGAGATGTTTGCAGGTGGCGAAGAATTTCTATAGCCAGGCGACGTTTCTTTGAGTGAGTCGGGGAGTCTCGAATAAAATGTTGACAAAACATACTATCTCCATCCTCCGGAAAAATGGAACTTCGGGAAACAAAAAAGACTTGGCGCTAGAAGGTTGGCGGAGAAAATGATCGGCGGCAGCCAATTAGATGATGCAGCCGGCTCAGCGGGCAGCATGCCTTCATCCCGAATGATGTTAAAGGGGAAAAACTGGGCAAAGGGGTTTTTTTGAGGGGGGAAAGGCGCGTGCCATCAGTGATGTGTGTGTGTGCGTGCGTGAGTATGTGTATGTGTGTGTGTACTCTTCCCATGAAGAATCCGCCCCTTTTTAAGAGCTTCAAGCCAGTCAGGGCCAGCAGGCCGCTCGATACCGGGAATACGTAATGAAGCTGTTCATAATTAATGCGTAATGGTGAAGGAAGACCGTAAGCATTGTCAGTTAATTCGACGTCACAGAGCGCTTAGTGGAGAAGGTGTAAACCAAGCTGAAATTAGCAACCCTCTTCAAGCGGCTGATTGGGGTAGGGAGGGACCATTTTTTATTCTCTTTGCCTTCTTTTTTTATCCCCTGCCCTTAACTTGTCGTTAGAGGAGAAGGAAAAAAATGTTCGTCGCGAAAAAATCGAAACAATTTATACTCGTGTACATAACGGCAGAATAACTTCAAGAGCTTTTATATACTGTGATTAGAAAAAAAGAGCGGTTTTTTTTTCGCTTCGTTAAAGTGAAATTAATTCGTCCGCTATTTGAAAAATATAGGCTACAATTCTGCACGCAAGTTAGGAGAGGCTTGCTAGGAGAAAAAAAATAATGCAAAAAATATTTCCAGCTATTTAAAGTGGCAAAAGAAAATCGTAAAAAGTTCAATAAATCTTCGCAATTGAGTATTTGTTAAACTGTGTTCATTTTTTAATGCTCGATTAGGAGAGTATATATTTATAGAAAGACTTGCTTTTGGTTTCAAATGAATGGCAAATCAAAATGCTTTCATTTCACCTATGAAAAAATTCCCTTCAATTTAATGTGTCGTTAAAAAAAGGGCAATTTATTTTCTACTCAAATTTACTTATTTCATCTCTTTTTCACTAAAAAGTGTCAATATTTTGATTGTCAATCAAAAATACATTTATTCCTAAAAAAATATATCTCACGTGATTTTTAAAGCGTTTTAAATTTTTTAGTCTCCTGAGGGGATTATTTTTTTCTTCACTTTATATGGCACTTCTTTTATTTTCTTAAACGCTCTTTAAGCTTTTTACAAATATGTACTTCTTATAATTCCACTTGTATATCATTTCAAAAGATGTATTTCTTTAAAGTGTTTTCTCGGCTGCTTAGAAAAAATATATATTTAACCCTTTGCAAAAAAGGTATTTAAAATCTTAAAAGAATTTTTGACAACTTAACAGTCATAATATGAACAACTTTTATATTTTTTATATACCTTACTTTTTGACAGACAACATGGTGGTAACCAGGCGGCAAAATGAGAGGGGGGGGGGGTTGAAATCTTCTGGTTGGGCTAACGCACGTCTGATCTTTTTTTCCCCACTTTAATGATAAAAAATAAGACAATGTTGTTAAATAAATACAGGCAGAAGTAGGGTCTAACTCCACAGCCCTAAAATCTTTGATTACTGAGTGTAAATGTTTTAAAATATTCTATGAGGCTATTTTTTATTAAATTAATACTAAGTCCAGAAGTGGTGATGCCCCTCGGCCCACTTCTGGTTACAGCTTGACATATAATTACACTTAAAGTTACTCAACATCAGATTTATTATTTTCGTACGTCTACTATTCTGTTTTATGCACTCAAAGGTGTGAAAACATGGAGGACTGGGAGTAGGAAAACACAATAATTATAAAGTAAATATTCTGTCTACTATTCTGTTTTATGCACTCAAAGGTATGAAAACATGGAGGACTGGGAGTAGGAAAACACAATAATTATAAAGTAAATATTCTGTCTACTATTCTGTTTTATGCACTCAAAGGTATGAAAACATGGAGAACTGGGAGTAGGAAAACACAATAATTATAAAGTAAATATTCTGTCTACTATTCTGTTTTATGCACTCAAAGGTATGAAAACATGGAGGACTGGGAGTAGGAAAACACAATAATTATAAAGTAAATATACGAGTGAATCATTAAAATCGGGTTTTCAGGTGTTTTTCACAAAGCTAGGACTTTACAGACTGATTGATTTTAATACGCGATTAGAGATTTAACTAATTCTGAAATTTCAGCCGTGAATTCGATGAGGTGATTGTCTGTGCTGTAGCCTCCCGGTCTATAATGTAATAAGAAAATTTTGAAAGAATTCTTTTTAACAGGGAAACAAAAATCACTATCCGATTCCTTAGAGCTTGGATAAAAATATTTGAATATTCCCATTACTATGAAGAAAAATGACTTCGTGAGTGTATCAGAAAGTAAAAAGTTTTGATTTGGAGACAACTTAAAAGCATATACCACTCTCGACCAACAACATGCTTTTTTAATGTAGGAGTTAAACATTTATTACTTCATTTTTAACTCATTAGATTTTTAGTAACTTTTTCAAAAATGTTTTGAGCATACTAACTTAAAATTTTTATGACGTTTAAAAGAAAAAATAATTATAGAGCCTTTTTACATTTATTTGTGATAAGATCAAAATTATAACTCTTTATTGCTGAAATAAAAGAGTCATTAGCGCATATAATTTTTTTATCTATAATTTGAGAAAATTTTGGTTTATTTGTAAGGACATAAATTCATTCATTATATAGAGAAAAATTTTGCCTCAAAATTGAAATGTTTTTCTAATTGGATTGAGATACATTATAAAAAAAATTATTACTATTTTAGATTATGCAGGATATTACGTTTGTTTATGTATATGACATGGGAAATTTGAGATTCTTTATGGATGCAGATTTCTGTGTTTATATTTTAAGTAACATTTTGCCTTATTTTTTTTAATAAAAAGGAAAAAAAAAAAAAAACATTATAATAGCTTAAGATCATAAATATAATGTAACGCTTTCTATAAATGCTTATATACAATACTATAACTGTGGAACTTCTACACCCTTTCACGTCACAAAACATAATTTGAACCGGAAATAATATTTACTGAAATGTTTCTTATTTCTATGTGGCTATTATTTATTTCTTTTTTTTATTACTTAATAAAATTTCTGGTTATACTTGAACTTATAAAATGGAAGGCTGTTGGCTTTAAACACTGTAAAAAAATCCTTTAAATTTACAGCAAAAACTGCTGGCAGCAATATCGCCAGCATTGCTTGCGAATGTTGCCAGCATAATTTAAAATTAGATGTACTAAAAAATTACATATAATTTTACTGCGATTTTCAAGGCAAAAACTACTGGCAGCATTGCTTCCAGCATTTTTGCCTTAAATGTAAGGGATTTTTTTTTACAGTGTATTCAAGTCTTCACTGCTCTTAAAATATGCTAATCAGAAGTTCTGTAAACTTTTCCATGCTCCTTTAATCATATCTTTATAGAGAGAGTCCTTGAGACAGACATCATTTTCTAAGGAACAGTATGAAACGAAATACCATTTTTATCTGGGTACAATCCGTTTTTATTACGCTTACCTGGCAGTGAATGTACTGACATTTTCTTTGAAACATCATTGAAGCATAAATCAGACATTGAAAAAATACAGTTAAATATTGCCTTTAATTTGCGCAAAATGTTTAGATTCTGGTGAAATATAAATTAAAAGATGAGCTAGAATTCTGTTTTTGTATGAACATACTCATCAAAATCTATATGTTTACTTTCAAAACTAATTTATTCAATTTAGAGATCTACTGTGATTGATTGGATTTTATCATATGTATAACATAAATTTGTTTTTAATAGATTTTATTTTGAACCATGCAACATATATAATATTCTGTAAATAGGTGTTGCGAAGAGTACTAAGTTTGAATTCCATTATTTTTAAACAATAATATTTGTGGAAAATTTATATTTCGAATATTGTAGATTTTAACAAAATAATTTCCCTTTTAAAAATAGTATTATTCCAAAACAGATTTGTGGCAGCCCTATATAAGTTATAGCAATCACCAAAACTTCATATTAATGTAATTGCGGGACTCAATATGTTAGATCATGTTTTTAACTTTCCGGGGATTTTTTATTATAGTAAAACCTTAATTGTATATGTTTTTCAAGTATCACAAAAATTTGATTTACAATGTTTCTTTAAACACATTCTAACGTTGTTAAGAAATTAAGAATTAGACATCCTTCAGTAGGAATTCAACTAAATTCCATAATTATATTAAAGCATGTTCCATATAATTAATATATTTTTTATTCAATTATTTTATAAACAACTTATTTAAAACATACTTTCTAACACAAGGAAACATAAACAACTGGTTAAAATGCAAAACCCATATCTATTATCGGGAAATTATGATTTCGTAATAACTTAACAACGTAAAAATAAAAGAAATCGATATAAAACAATAAAAATCAGCTCTTTATTAACGTGTGGAATGTCAGACGAACTCAGTTTCTGTTAACGGGTACACATTAAAAAAATACTCAATGAGAAAAAACCGAGGAGAGGCTCCTATAAAAAGGCGTAAAAAAATGAAACCGTTACCCCACTTTTCAAAAGCTTTTTACCCTCCGTTTCTTGAGCCTTCTCCAATTTTATTCTTATTATTAAGGTGTATTCTCTTAGTTTTAATAGCGTATCAAAGAGAAATTAATTTACTTATCAGTCAGTTTAAAGAGGCTGAAAAAGTAAAGGTGGAAAAGTTAGGATTAGCCAGAAACATATTTAGAAATGCAAATCGAGTGGTGGTAGGTAGGATAATAGAGAAAAAAAAATTTCATTATGAGGAGGAGGAGGTCGGAAAAAAGGAGTTGGTTAAAAAAAAATACTCGTGCGACACGCCGGTAATTTTAACTTTTTCAACCACTCTTAAGAGGTGATGTTAATAAACTGTAATTATTTCATCTAGGGATCTTTTTTTTTCTGCCCTCCTCGTGAGAGTAGCAGTGGTCACAGAGATTTTATTTTACATACTTGAAGCTTTTATAAGATATGTCGTTAAGCATAAATTAAGATTTTTTTAAGATTATGAAAAAAAAAGGTCATTTTTTCTCCCTTATACATGAATGTGTGCTTGTGAAATATTTTAATATATAAATAATGTGTGTATGTTTATGTATATATATATAATATAATATAAAACCATTAATTGTATTACAATATCTGAACCAAATGAATTACAATATATGATTATTGAACAGTGGGCGTTTTGGGCCGAATTTCTCATGCAACAATGCGAAACAAGTGTAAAACATGTTGTCACGTGACCAAAATCGCTTATAACTCAATAACTAACTTATTAATCAAAAAATATAAAAATCATTTCGATATCAAATCCAAATTTATACATTTACGTTTAAATATTAAATAATAGTCTGAAAATGGGCCTGAAAGCTTCTGATTATCGCGCAGGAGATCTGGGAACCGCCTTAAACAAAAGACTCACTTGTAGAACTTCTAATATGGTCTCTATTTTTTATAACGTTGATTTAAAATGGACGCTGATTTCTTCAAACTGTTATTCAAGTTTATGAGATTAATAGATTATAATCCATATTCTTTAATGTAATCATAAATAATATAAATGACAAATTCGGGGAGCGTGTTCAAACATTTTTTGCATTTCTTTCCAGTTTTTTCTGTAAAATAGAGTTCATTTCGTAATTTTCACAGAAAAAACTGTTTTAATGAACAATTAATAATTCTTTCTGTAGATTAACCATTTTTTTACTGGCGCCAAAATTGAGTTTTTTACTGTGAACTTAAGGGATTTTTTTTTCTTTATACAGTGTAGTTGTAATGATAAACATAATCTTGTTAATATAAAATATGCTATATAATTTTTTTTATATAGTCACTCAGGAAGAGAATTAATGAGATAATTAAGATTCTAATATACCACACAAATCTTCGCCCTCTAAAGAAAACAACGGACATATATGTTCCAGACCAGATGTATGTGCCATTGACGTATGGGTGGTCTTTAACAGTGTGAGAAACACAATTCGCGGTTTTCAGGTACGTGAAGTTTTGTTTATGTAATACAACACTGTAAAAAAGAGAAACCTGTTAATTTACAAAAGTTGTCAACTACAATGTCAGCTAAAAACAAAAGAAAAAGAGACAGAAAAGAAAAGATAGGAATTTTTCTTTTCACTCTTTTTTTTTTTTTTTTTTTTTTTTTTTTTTTTTTTTTTTTTTTAACAGTGAAAAACTGTTTTCAAGGGTTTGTTTAATATTTTCATATTTTACTGCTATTTGAAATGACAATTTGTTACGCCATATTTATGATTTTGTTTCATTGTATTTTATTACGTTTCAACAATAGCGATTTGACGTTTTTAGCCGAGTTTTGTAAATTGAAAATAATCGAGATCTATATGATATTCTTGAATATTCTCAATTCTGTAATGTATAAGAAATAACAATAAAGCTCTTATCTGCCTGATAATGGCCCAGACTTCATCAAGGTGCGCAACAAAATTTATGGCCTCCTTTTTTAAAAATTTGATGGCTGCAATCAACTAAGTATAATTATCTGTGTTTTTGCTAATTGGACTTTTTTCTAGTTCAAAGTAGTCGCAATAACTTATATTCGAATTTATATTGTCCTATCAAACTTCTCATTATTTATTTTACGTATGTTAAAAATCAACACATTTCTTTATTTCTTGCAAAATTCAGTTCATATATATTAGAAAAAATTGTTGCATTTTATTTATAAATACTGGTGATATTTCTTGTCTGTGATATACATAAAAAAAATTTAAATATCAGCTGACTATTATTTACATGGCAATCATTTATTTTACTTATTCTATATTCGTAGAACTTCCAAAACATTTATTCATAAATATGGTAAAACATATTTTGCTAAATGAAGTACATAGGCATATCTAACATATTATGCTAAAATTAACGTGACACAATTTTTTTCTAAAACTAGGCATAAAAATATTATTTAAGCTTTGACAGACACAATGCTTTTACTGAAATTTAATTAATAGATATCGCATTTTAAAAAATAATCATCATATATTTTTTTTACATTTTTTAGAATTGATAATGTTCACTTGGAAATAAGAAAATAAAATAAACACAACAAAAACAAAAACCCCGTAGGTTTTAACACAAACGACAATATATTAAACAACTGAAAGCAGTATTTTAAATTAAATATTACAAAATTTTGTAAGCTAACAAACTCGAATTCCCCTCCTCTTATCGATAAAATGAGCAATTTTTACTGTCAGATAGGGCAGAATTTTCTCTTTTCTCAAGGTCAAAAATTTTGTATGCGATGCATTTCTCTGCGACATTAATGTCTATGTCTAAAGAATAAGTAAAGTTTCAGATTTTATCTGTTAACATTTTGGAAAGTGTTAAAAGCAAAGAAAATTTCTCTACGAATTTTCTATTAAAAATAAATACAATTAAAAACCAATACATAGCTTAAAAAGATTATTTTCAAAACAATTGTCACAAATTTATACAAATAAATTCAGATTTTTTTTTCTTTTTTTTTTTTTTTCGTGAAATGTATGAACACTTTCGCAATTTCCACCTTTTATTTATTTAGATACTTATTTATTTATTTTGGAAAATGCGATAAAGCATGCATATTTTTTTCATACAATTCATAATCAGAATTATATTCTAAAACATGGGACGGGTGCCAATAGTAGGGCTGAAACTAAGATATCTTTTTTGTCGGAACAGACATGAATTTTGGCTCCCCTACCCGCAATGTTTCCAAAATAAATTTATATAGAGAAGTTTTAAATCCAATCTCTTAGTTTTTATTTTAAATATCAAACAATTGGAAATATATTATTCTTAAAATTTTTAGGTTTATTTATTTATTTTTTAATACAGATTGATATATTACAATCTTTTCTTTTGTATATGTATCTATATATAATACAAATTTTACCGTCACCGAAATACTGAAATGATTCAAAACTGATTGGCTATGTATCGATCTTTCAAATACCATAGTTGAATTCATTAATCAATTATGTAGTTCTTGTAGTTTGTTTACAGAGACAGCATAAAACATGAAAAACTATAATAGTTCCAGTAATGTTCGAAATATTGAACCAATTCAAACCTAATTGGGGCAGCGTATTGATCTTGCAAATGCTTCGGATGACTTTGTCAATCAAGCATTATTTTGGCGCCCTTTGCTACCTAGGGTTCAAAGTAAAAATACCTGTCCATCACAGGAATTTGTTCTTCACAGCTATCACTAGTTTGCTTCACAGCAAAGAATTTAAAATTAACGAATATTTCTTTACTTAGTCCATGATTATATGACATTTTTGCCTAAATTTCATTTTTTGTAGTATAGAACGACGAACTAAATCTATTTTTGGCACCCACATCTACGCTATCGTTAGATGCACATGACCCATTTATCCCTGCTCCCCTAGTTTTGCCCTTCTTAGATATTTCAACTTGTTTAATAGTTCATGTTTTAGAAAAACAAATAAGCTAAAAAATAATTTAAAATAAGAAAATAAATCCAATCTTTGCACAGTTGTGAAGACACAATACTTCATAAAGTACTAACCGTGCATTATACAGATTTTGTTTTTCATTTTTGTCACTAAAAAAATATTTAAAAATCCCAACAGAATGTTATTTAAAGTATGCGCCTATAAACATATTTCCTATAAATGTTAAAATGTTGCAATCCTTTAATGCTATACATTCATTACTATCAACAAAGGTTATTTATGCAAATATGATCTCAAATCTGCCAGTTATATTTCTTCTTAATTAAAAGAAATGGTCGTTTTAATGAATTATAAACAATAATTTTATTTCATTCTATTTAAAACAGCTATTGATCACTATTTAAATTTCTAAGAAATTTAACGAATTAAAGAATTTTGCCATAAACCCGATTAATTTTAACGTTTTTTTTACAATGCTGATATTTTCAAAATTTAAAATAACGTAGCTACATTAAATTTAGTTTGGGCAACAAAATAAACTGTGGATCAACTTCACTGATTTAAGTTTATTTTCCTCCTTGATATAAAAGTTTTATGTTAAAATAAATATTTTCACTATAAAATATTTAACACCCCAGTACTCCAGAGTAGAATGCATAATTATTTTGTTGATTTTGAAGAAAAATAAATTAAATAAAAAAAATGATCAATAACAAACGTAAAATTGTAACAGAATCTGCACTTTTAACATGTCCATGAAATATAATAATAATAATAATAATAGTAATAATAAGTCTAAAAATGTTGTTATAAAACTGGTATAGTAAGCATTTTTAAAGTACAAGTTATTGTATTGCCTATCGTGTTTTTGTCGATTGTTTACACGAATTACTGTTTTATTAAATTCGCCGGTTAATTGAGACAAAAGATGTGACAAAAATACCACATTTAATAAGTGGTTAAATTAATTTAATCATTAGTTAAATTAAACGACAGATACAGTATTTAAATTTTCTAGATTAGAACATTTTTATAAAAGCTAAAATTAACTCAACGTTATTATAGGTGACGGAAAAATCACATCATAAACATTACTCATAAAATGCATTACAAAACAAAACAATCTTAGTAAAGATTCAGAAACATTAAAATAAAAAATGAAAAATACGCAATCAACTTATCTTTATAAAAATGTCATAATTAGAGAGTAATATTAATGTTTCAAAAGCTAACACCTGTGGAACAAAGTGAAAAAAAAAAAAACATTTTTTATGAACCGAACGCAAATTTTTTACTCACCTTTAGTTTTTTTTTTTTTTTTTTTTTCGGCAACACATTTAAGCATTTAATGTGAAATTCATTCTTTCATGACTCAACACTTAACATTCAAAGCCAGACATGAGAAAATTCTAATAAAAAAAATTTGCACGAAAAAAAAAAATGTATATAATAGAAATGGCTCTCTAAAAATTATTTCTGTGTGATGAAAGTAAACAAAAAACACACAAGCAAATGTGAAAAAATAGTCGACATTATGCAAAAAAAATCATAATCCGATGTTTTTATATATTTGAGCAGCTAACAAGATGATTGGAGTGTTAAAATTTATTTTAAACCCAGAAAAAAATAAAAACCATTTGATGAGCTTGTAGAGACATCGTAGACTTTTTTCTTCAGCTCCTCTTTTTTCACTGCTTTTTTTTCCTTCTGGAAGTTCTTTTTTAATTGCTAGTGGGTTTTTTCTCCTGTCCCATTTTTCCGGGGTCCCCAGAGGACGAAAGGGAGACGCAGGGCGTTCTGTCGTAGACAAAAAATAGCACAACCCGGCCCTGAGTCGGTAAAAGAAACATGGGCCTCGAAATAGCTGCCGCTCCCTCAAAGGCAATGACCTAGAAGGCTGAGTTTGGGGTTTATGAGATTCAGTGGAGTTTGTTTTCTGGATGTTCACAAAGATGTGACTTTTATTTACGATTCTTTCGTCTAGAGTAGCGCGGTGATTTTTTATTCGTTTTTGCGTTACAGTTGTGATTCATAACAATAAATAAAATAATATAACGAGTAAATCTTCGGATCAGGGATTTGAATGGCAATTTTGCATGACATTTTAATTTTCGTCTCACTTTACACATTATTTAACATGCTTCTATCTGTAATTAATTAATGTTAGATTATATGTATATTTCTTAGCATATAAAATTTCCCAAAGATTGAAGTCTATTTTTTTGGAACTGATATACTGAACATGATTTCGTGTAATTATGCACTTCATTTGCATATTGTTCAGGTTTTTTAGAATACAAATGTAGAACTGTTCAAGGGTAATCTATTTCATATATTATTTTTTTTTTCGAAAGTTTTTGTAATTTGGAAATTTACAAAAAATGCATTGTTTTAAATTTTTTTTTCCTTTTTTGATACGTAATGAAACACAGTTGCTAGGTAACTTTTAACATAGAAGATAAAATATAATTTCTTTATGATAAAAAAATATAAAATTGAAAAGTTAAAATTTTTTATATCTTCGAACAGATGCGCAAAATTTCATAAAAAAAATGCATACATAACTTAGAATGTGCGGCTTTGGTAATGCTATAATTGTAGACTAAAATGAGTATTTTAAGATCCCCATTTAGGAATTTAAAAATCTATAATTTAACATTTAAATCAATTAATAAAATGTGACATTTTCGTTTCAGTTGCAAAATTTGAAAATCATCTTAAATTCCATAGAAAAATATCATGATTTAAAATAAAATGTTCAATATATTTCGATCGAATGGAACATTTTTAACCGAAAAGTATGCAGGTAATTTCGGGTACCTCACCAACATACCTACAAAATTAAAAATTAACTGGATGCTTTTTGCAGTAGTTATCGTCCATCATTTTTGTCGTCTATCTTTTACCTATAGCTTTGTGGCAAATGATTTCGTTAACTGAAAATACTTGTGATACTTTTAACATAAGACGAAAGAAGGAAAATTGTAAAATAGTCTTCATATAGTCCGATTACTAAGATTGGTACTTTACAAGAAAATATCATTGTAAAAAGCAGACAATTTTTGTACAATTCACCCCCATAGTTTCTATGAAATTTAAATATTTCAGGCGTAATTAGATTACTCGGCGTATTAATTTATAATTAAAATACTCAAGTATCTAGAAAAAATAGCAGCCTAATAATGAAACCTATGTATTTAGTGAGAATATTGAATTCTAAAAACTAGAAAGTTCATCATTTATTTAAAATGCAAAATACATTTGAAATATTAATGTTTGATAATGTTAATAGCATTATCCTCCACCCCCTCACCCAAAATCACGTGGCAGAAAAATCCCCACTTGCAAGAAAATATGTATATCAAAATGAAATAATAGTCTTAAATATATTTGAGATACATAATATTTGCTTTTTACAAATGAGATATAAAATGAATATTTTTTATTTATTTATTTATTTCAAATGAGATATAAAATGAATATTTTTTATTTATTTATTTATTTCAAATGAGATATAAAATGAATATTTTTTATTTATTACATTCAAAAAAAAAAAAAAAAAAAAAAAAAAAAAAAGAGTTTTTTAAGAGTGACATTAATTATAATTTTTCTTACCATCTCTTCATTAACATTATAATTATATTCAACATTAAAATTATATTCTGTTGACATAAACTTTAAAAAATTCTTCGAAAAAGAAAGAGCAAATACCTATATAGTAGTGATATACCCCTTAATACCCTATAACCCATGAAGACCTGGCCTTCACAATTGTATAGTTGATCCTATTGAAAAAGAAAAACTATTTTCTCTTTTTCTGAGTTTTAAAGCGGAGCGTGCACTACACAATAGTGTGTGGATGCTCCCTCCGTAACCAGATATCAGAATAATATATATACACATTTATATATTTTTTCAATCAAATATGATCTTAATATTTTTCTTAATATTTTACAATTTGATTGAGTACATTTACAGACAGAAAGGAAAAGATTCTGACAGCATTTATAATAATAATAATAATAATAATAATAATAATAATAATAATAATAATAATAATAATAATAATAATAATAATAATAACAACTGAAAATGAAAGTCAGTACAACCGTGTCAAAATAGCAAATATTTCATACAGAATATAGTTTTAGTATTAAAATAATATTTAACGAATTTTTAAATAATAATGCATTTATAGTATTTTTATTATGAATGCTTGGTACATTATACATATAGATTAAAATCTTTGTCTTCGCATTAAAAATACCACTGTAAGTGAATATAAACATTGAACCAAGAACGACAAGTATTAATTCATTGCCTTTATTTGTTTATTTATTTTTTAAAAGTTTATTATTTTATATAAGTATTGGAAAAGCTAAATATAATCTAATAATCGGTTTTTACAGGGTTATTCTATAATTATTGGTGTTATCCAAGAAAAGTGTTTTGTTTAATCTAAACAATTTACCAACAATAGTATGTAAAAACAGTATATTCAATTTTATACAACATTTTAATAATATATTGGAAAATATCAATAAAGAATATCATGAACATAAATTTGAAAAAAAAAATTGTACAAAACTGGTTCAAATATTCTGCTTTATTTGCAAAATATTGGCTTATAACTTATGGTTTTATAAAAATAAAAATTACGATTTTTTTTTGTTGTTGTTGTTTAGGAGTGAAAATTTTTTAAGTAGAAATTTAGGGACGATTTAAAAAACATAAGTAAAAAACTTACATCACTATTTTAATGAAAAAATTAATACTTTTGTTTATAAGTAATTTACTTATATATTTTATAATTTTCTCACTGATATATAACTCAATATTTAGTGCAAAATAATCAATTACATTTGACAAACATTAACGATAGGCATGGCCGATGTGGTATTTTATTAATAACTGTTAATACTTTCAACATTTATCAGTTATTTCTATTCTTCATTATTCACTCTTGTTTATTATTGCTTCCTTTATTTTTAATCCTTTTAGCCGGCATTCAGCAATTTCTCTTTTAGTTTTTGCCATTTTTTTAAATCCCTTAATTTTAATATTGTCACAACGTTTGAAACAAGATAAATCGAAAAGCATATAAATTAAAAATACATATTTATATATACATATATTACAGGCTTTTCTTTATACGATCTCCCTTTTCTGAAAGTACCAATCATTTAAAATTTTCTTTACCTTTCTCTTCTATGAAAAGTTTTCAATTCTGCAAATGTAACTCAAATTTAAGAAAATGATGACTATCATATTATGAATACTAACACACATTATATTACTTGTTTAATAATCGCCAAGATTATGATCTTCATAAAATTTTAGTAATGCAAGGCAAGAATATCTTGATATGAAAGCAAATAAATTTAAATTAATTATTTGACTAATATATATATATTTAAATATTTATTTATAAAATTGCTATTAGCAAAGGATGTTATATATTAATTATATATAAGATACCGCAATAGAAAAAAATTCATTATGACTATTCAAAATGAAAAGATATCAATTAAATATCAAATTGTATACATTCATAATTACACGCGCGGAGCAGCATAATAATTTGAATGCTAATATAATACCATTAAAAGTAGACAAGATTCACCAACGGATTTTATCAATAAAACAATAAACCAAAACGAAGAATTAAATTGAATTATAGTAAACAATATTAACCATTTGAAATTAACCATTGAATTTAATAACTTATAGCACATTGAACATGGAAGGAAAAAAAGAATAATATGAATACAATTGAAATTTGTAGAACCAAAGCAGAATCTTCAGGTCCCAAATACTTTGGAACTACAAATGGAGTGTGTGGTTTCATCTTCGTATTTGCCATGAAAAAGCAAAACAATACGAATTTGGGACTACCATCACACAAAAACCAAATTATTAAACAAGGAACAAAGATATTTTACAAAAAGGAGTTGAAAGTAAGTAAAAATAATAGTTATCCATAACAAACAAAAAAGATAAAGTTGAATGGAAATATAATTGAACCGGAAAAAATAATAATCGATATTAACATAAAATTAAATTAATAAAATGATTAAAATTAGAATTAAGAGATAACATTCATATTAACATATAACTTAAAATACATTATTGTTACTTTAATCAGTAACATTTATTGTGACTTTACATGGTAAAAACTCATTAACTTAATATAGGATAATAAAAATAATAATAATAATAATAATAAAATAAATAAAAAAATAATAATAGTAATTAAAATTGTTTATGAATTCGGTTTTTCTGTCTGTTTCATTTGTCATAAATATGATATATGTTATTGCTGTTCACTATGGCATATTCGGTATTAAAAATTAAGGGGCCTCGGGAGTCTTACATTTTGCCTGATGGTGCAATTTAGCAACGTGTCACATTTTATTTTTTTCCTAGTCTCTAAAAAAATAAATACATAAAATTTTTAATATACATAACTTAATATTTCTTTTATTTAAAATATTTTTTTTATATTGTACACTGAAATTTTAATAAAAATTTTTATATTTAATGTTGATAAAAAATTTAAAATTGTTTTCTGACTTTTATCCACTGCGCGGCAAACCTATTGGTTCAACAGCCCGCACAAATATTTATAATGATGTAAAACTAATTTATCTTGAATTTATACTTCATTTGAAAGTTATTGATTTATTTACTTATTTGAAATTTAAATTTAGATTGCAAAATTTTGAAAAAAAATCATTTTTTACAGAAAAATTGCATATTTTTAACAATCAATGCATTTATAATACTAAATTTTGAAGTATAATATCCTTATAATATATATCCTTATAGTATAAGTTATACTTAAAATGAATATATTTACCAAGTTTTCTGCTAATTTCTTTATTAGTTTTTGAGAAATGTTCTGCGCGGTAGATGCAAGTCAAAGAACAATTTTAAATTTTTTATCAAAATTAAACATTAAAAAAATTAAAATAACATTTGAATACAGAATATGAAAAAAAAAAAATGATTTCAAATAGAAGAGATACTAAGCTGTCTACATTAAAAATTTCGTGCATTTATGTTTCATAGAGACTGGAAAAATATTAAATGTGATGCATTGCTAAATTGTAGCATTAGGAAGACTGTAAGACTCCTGAGATCCCTGAAATTTATAGCATTAATTTTTCATTTACAGGGATACTCAAAAGTATTCTGTTACACTATGCGGATTATGGAGGTAAATCGTTTGAGGTGTATTTTAATGATATTACACTATTTTAAATACATTGAAATATGTATATATCAGTGATATGTAATACAAAATACTTTGTGCAGATTCTGGTGCGCATATAATTTATTGTTCATTTACAGAGACACATTTAAGTATTTGACTACAGTAATGCCTATGAAGAACAATTGCTGGAGATACGTTTTCAGTTGTAACACACGTTTTAAAATTAAACTATGTTTTGTTTATTACTCGATGTAAATAATTTCTATGGATCATATACTCGGTTAGACAAAAGATCTGAAGTCCATTTCCGTTTATTGTCGGAAATAGCGGAATAGGAAAATTTTAACTATTATATGTTCAGTTTAACTAACTTTTATCATACTGTGAAAAATATATAAGAATTAATGGATCATATACACAGCTACACCAAAAAATCAGGTATGTTTCGTATTGTTCAAGGTAATTGCAAAAATTGAGTTTTCAAATGCATTATGCAGAGATGCAAGCATTGTGCAAAAAATGGTCGATTGCTAGAGCTAAAATTTAGTAGAATTCATCATCTTATTTAATGACAGAATTTTTTTAGCTATATTAAACTGAGAATACCATTAAAATTTAGTGGTGAAAATCATCCATTTCTGGCGAAACGCTTGCATCCCTGTTTATGTATTTTTTAAATTTTGTGGACATTCTAGACTGACTATGAATGAGATTTTTGACAAATAAGCTAACGAAACAGCTCTTGGCTCCATATCACCAGCTATAGAGGTTTAATTTTTTTTTTCGTATTCAACTTCATATCTTTAAAAAAAGAACTAAGTACATCTCTGCTTCGAAACTGGTAAGGAGAATGGCATTATGCCCAAATGGGACGCTGCAGATACAGCCTCCTCCCAAAAGTATCTAATAAGTTCTTATTACACCACAGAATGTATTCGCGACAAATCATGGGCCATATTAGTCATACCTCTACAATAAGGTTTTCTTTAATGTTTTCTTAAGGTTTTAATAACGTTTTCTTTCCGAACTGCACCTGTGGCCACAGAGACAATTTACTGCACTATCCTAAACTATACCTTAACCTTACGCTTTCACCTTAGAAAGGCACAATTAAGATAATTGTAATCATGGTTTACGTTAGTCTTGAAAAAGCCAAACCTACAACAGAAAATTATAGATCGTGTTAGCCTAATTGAGCATAATCAATATATATTTCAAAAAGTCTTGTACAAATTGACTAAATGTTCGGATAGTTTCACTAACTACTTTGAGACTAGGGACCAGTATATGTGCCGATTAAGATGCTTAGAATCTTTCATTATTCTCATCAGTAAATTTTTATTGTAAATTTTGCTTTATTATTTCAAATCATTTTCCCGATTCAATTAGGGAAAAATTTCTGTTTTTAAATACCAGAAACAAAAGATTAAAAGTTCTGTAAAAGACGCTCGTCTCCCCCAACCTCCGAAGGGGTAAATAAGTATTTTTTGTATTACAACTTCCACAGAATATGAATTTTTTATCCTAGAAGAAAAAAAAACTCTAAATAACCTGTACAATAAATTTTGTAAAAGTTTGCTAGTTGTAAAGTGGAAGATGTTTAACCCATTAGTGCCTAGCGTCCCTTTTTAGGGACGCTTTAAAATGTGCATTCAGCACTGTTTTTGACACCGGTAAAAAAGAAAAGCAATAATTATTTTATTTAAATGATGCATTTTCATGATTAATGAACTAAACTTAAATCTTCTAAAAATAGTGGTGTCAACCAAATAAAATTTACGCAAAAGATGCTGGGCACGAATGGGTTAATGTACATCTCTGGAAGATGCTAGTAGGTCTTAAGTCCTTGGGCGGGCTTCGACACCTTGTTGAGCTTTGTTTATTTAAATATCTTTTACATTCGTTAATTCTAAATTGAGTTACAGGATTCTGAATTGGTTGGAAAGTGCTCATAATCTATGCTGAACGCATGATTTTTCGTCTTGTTTTTTTTTTTCATTGCATTCAGTATTCGTTAGAAAAATGTTGCAAATTGACTTAAGAAATCTGAACAAGTGTCATTTGTTATTATAAATTTAAAAGCAATGAATTAAAAATATTAAAAACACAAACAAAAACATGGCCATGTTGGCAAAAAATATATATAGTTTTCAATCTCCAAATTATATGCAAGAATTGAAAAAAAAAAAAAAATGTTGACGACTAATGTATTATGTTGACAAAAATATTGTGATGGCTAAAAGGTTTGTTTTTTAAATAGTTATCCCAGCATTTAGCCTGACCTCCTTAGGGCAAAGTTTTACGTAAAGAGAACGAAAACACATTAATAGAAAAATTAAATAATTCTTAAAAAAGACATAATTGTAAATAAAAGTTAAGCGTGTCAAAAGAATCAATAAATATTCTCTAGGGAAGAATGGATGAAACCATCAGCGTAAAAGCAACTGCAAAACCGACTAAAAGAAAATTAAATCGTTGCTGCATAGAGGGAAGAACACGTACATGAAAGCAAATAATAAAAAAAAAGAACAGCGGTAGTCAATCGCAAAACACAAATATAGAACAATTATTCATTTACGATTTTAAGAAAGACTGGCAGTTATCATATCATCGAATAAAAACATGAAAATAAAAACAAAATAACTAGATAAATAAGCGAAAAATGCTAAGTAAAACGAAAAAAATGGAAAATACAATTATACATTTTATTCGATTTCGAAAATAATTTATTCTTATTTACACTTATTTAATTTATTTTTCTTTGATTTTAGATATTTTTGCAAAGTAGTTCAAAACACAGCAGAGACCATTGATTAATTAAGAAGAAAAGAAAAAAGCAATATCACGTACGAAGCAAACTTAAATTTTAAAGAACATAATTTTCTTCATAAAATAAACGTTAGATTGACTTGGGCATAGCGAATATTAAAATCAAAGCAGCTTCTTTAAAATGTTTAAATATAGAAAATAAAATTTAATTAAAAATGTAACGTGGATACACTTTAATATGCTTTCTATAATCTCAGTTAACTTTGTTTCAAAAAATAAAAATAATTTAAAATAGTATCAAAAATTTACTTTTAATAAATTGAAATTAAATATTAATATTAAGTTTAAAACTACCTAACTTGTCATCTGTGCATTAATTTGTTTGATTCAGTGCATTATATATTTTTAACTTTATGGATTGGTTATTATATCTTTTTATTTCTGTTTTATTTACTGTATAACCGTTTCGTTCCAATAGGGTGCCTATCACATATCTTTTACTTGCATATGCTTCTTGACATTTTTGTCTATAGTAGAACAATACGATATAACCAATAAGAATTCTTAGAATTATTATGACAGAACACTACGCGTTCAATTGTGTCAAACCATCTTTGCAAATAATTTTAATAAAATTTGTTCGTCATTCTAATGAAAGTGTTTCAATTAAATTCATTTTATAATGCACAGGATATTTCAGGATGAAACTTTAGCGTAAGGAAAAAAATGGAAAATACAAAATTTATTCTATATATATATATTCATTAAGAATAACATTTTATTATTTTTAGTATTATATCACCATAAATTATGTCATTTTTATACGCAAATTTTTAAATTTTCTTCTAAATGCAGGAAAGAAATGAACAAAAAAATTCTGAAGGTAATTTGTCGACATCTTATAAATAAGAGAAGACCTTTAATTTCTTTTTTGATTCAGATTCCATTCACAGACATTAAATATATTTAAAATATCGATATTTTAATAATTTCATTAAATTGCTGATAGGAATTTAAAAGATTTCTTTTCTATGGAGGACATTTTTCTATGAAAATTTCAAAATAATTCTAGTGATACCAGATAATTACAATGCGATCAGTAGTTGGGAGCATATACCACGATAACAACCGAACATTCGAAAAAACCTTTGAAACTATGACTAGTGTAGGCTGAGAATATATGTTTAAGTTATAACATAACAATATAAGATTTTTCACTTCATAATAGTAATTTTTTAATCAAGCAGAAGTGATGTCAAACTGCAAATGAGGCTTAAAATAGATTTGTATATTTGAATTTAAATCTTAGCAAGACATTTTATGAGAGCATTTGATACTAAAATGAAAAAAATAAATTTTTCATACAGACAACCTTAAAAGAAATTTAAAGCTTTAACAAAAGAGCTATATTTCAACACAATATCATTTTGAATTTTTAAAATTCATATAATAGAAACATTTTCCTAGTTCAGTAATTATTTATATGATCACAGTTTCTTCGTTTTAGACATTATAAATATTTTAAGCTATTTTCAAACCTTGATAACGGAAGGAATGACCATTCTTTCTTGTTGACGAACTGAATTCGAATTCATTAACAAATCACAATTTTCGGAAAACGTGCAATATAATATGAATTAGATAGAATATATCAATATCCATCAGTTTGTAACACCATTAAGAATTCAAAAATTTTTAAAGAACATTTGTTAATAAATGTTAAAGTAAATAAATTTTTTCCGTTTATAACCTCGTTGAAGACCGGCTGCATATTAATTGCCTTTACACTGATACAGACAATTTAAAAAAAAATACAATACAAAAGACAATACAAAAAAAAAAATCCATAAATTTCAGTTTTTAGATTAAAAAAATAATAATCCAAGGTTTTTTTTACAGTTTTTTACATAAATATATTTTATTCTCTCTTTTACTTACGAAAATAATGATCTACTGTTTTTATTGTAAATGCCAATCATTCTCAATAAAATGCGTCAAAAATGTATATATTATAATTTTTTAATGATAATTACATTCCAAATTTTAAAGCTTTAGATACAAAACTATTATTAAAAAATATTACGAATGGTAAATTTTACCTCATAATAGTATAGAAAAGAATATATTTTATAACTTTTCCCCTTAAAATGAGATATAATTTAAGCGAAGTTCTCAGAGTAATAACAATATCAAAGAAACATCTGATGCCAGGAATGGAGTCCGAACCAACACTTTTTTTTATAGAACCAAACATTATTCTTTTTGACACCACTACTTTGTTATCTCGACTTTCTTCAAAGTTCCTCTGAAATGGAATTGCCAATGAATGAACATTCCTCTGAAAAAATGGTTTCCCTCCCTGTTTACCAAGAGAAAAATGCGCTATAACGGTTATTGTGCATGTTTAGATCGTGCGATGATAATTGAAAAAATAACCACCTTGCATTTTAGGTACGTTCATATTAAATATATACAAACATATGCAGATATACATATATAAATATACATTGAATTCTCGCAGAAATATACACATAAACATTATATGTCCAGAGAAATTTGCAAATATACATTATATACTCAAAAATAAATCTATACAGACGCAATGCAAAAGTACGCTTGCATTTTTCTTTCCATTTATTTTTACACACATGACCTCATTTAAATACTAGGTCCACGAGAAAATTTTGAAGTATATTTTTTTAATGTAAATTTCTTCATTGGAACTACTTTTTTGAATAGTAAATTTCCCACTGTTTTCATCTTAATGTGAAAAGTGAAAACAACAGGAATTTAACCATTTCAAAAAAATGGTGCAATGCTGAATTATTAATTTAAAAAAAATAGGCGTAAAATAACATTATACGACAGATCTTTCTGGCTAACCCAATATATATGTGTGTATGTATCCGAGATATAAACATTTTAATATGGATTACACATTACTGGCAAAATACTGGCTCAATATTTCAACAAGATTAAATAAATATTGAACCACTATTGGCTTTCTACTTGAAACCGTCCAAGTTTTGTTGCATCAATATAAAAAAAAGTACTAAAATTTTCATAAATCTTCATAATGTTATTTAAGGAAAATTAATGTCCACCAAAAAACTTTATCGCATAGATAGATAATAAGAGTGAGATGTTGAAAAAATAAATGAAACTTGGTAGATCAAATCTTTATCATATGTGCTTTGATTATTTAGTAGATTGAACTACAATCTACTGGTAGTCCAACCATTCTTGAAAAAGAATTTTATAAAATTCGTTCCTCGTAAAATGGAAATACAAGTTAAATTTTATTTTCATTGACAGAAACTTCATTCTATTCGCCAATCTATGATTAATTTAGTAATAATCTTTTTGGACAAGAGATTTAGGTGCTAAAAATGAAAATCCGCGCAAGTGATTTGTTTTGCACGGGTCGCTTTGTTGCCAAAGGACTTGAAAAGCTTTTATTATTCCGCTGTTTTAAGGACAGAGACAACACTCCTCGCTCGAAATTACAAATTCCGGTCTGAATTGGGAAGACCCATTTCGAGTATCCTTATCCCCACATGGCTAATAATCAACTTTCAGAAAATAGCTTAAGTGCGGCGAAAAAAAGAAACACATTTTTTCTCTAGCAGAAACATGAAAATGTGCATATTAAATATGCCTCTTAAATTTGTGGCTACTTCATGTTACAAGTATTAAGACTGGGGATGTATCGAAATTCAATCAACGATTTTTTTGTAGTGTTCGGTTCTGCGAATTGATAGTGTTGAAATAAAATAACGGGAAAATGTTAGAATCTTATTTAATTTAAGCTACTGTGATTACACAGAGATTAATCAGATTTATCTAATGGGAGTTAATTAAAAAGTTGCGCAGTACCAAAAAAATTCTCTTCCCGAAATTTCTTGTCACCTATAATTAATGTAAACCAGTTAGCGAATTATTTAGAAAACCTTTCTTTGCTGTATAATAGATATTAGTGTTATTTTTATTTTTATAGAAATACTTCTGGAGCTGCAGTTTTCCCAGGGAGCACTTATGCGCTAAACTATTGATGGAATGCAGAATGTAGAAGGCAGTATCACTTTTTGAAGCATTTTTTTCATTACTGATTTGTAAATAAATACTTTGAATATAAACAAAACAAACGGAAAGTAAAACAAATTATGTTTGGATATTTAGGTTAATACTTTTTTTTACTGTTTTTTAAATAATGCTATCTACACTTAAGTATAATCTGAAGACTGCTTTTTCGATAAGATGTCAAATAAAAAAATAGGTAATGTGATAAATAATGTTTAAATGTAAAAAATAGACACTTTGTATGTACATTTGGATTAATGTTTAAATGTATTTAAATTTTTATTTTTCCCTTTGCAATCGTTCCGACAGAGGCGGCTAGTTTTCGGAAAAGAGTGTTTGTGCTTACCAAATTATTGCTATTGCCAATTATTCCAAAACTACATTTTTAGATCTTCACTAGAATTTTGAATAGGATAATTTTATATCGGTGCATATTTATTTTCACCTTACAAATTCAAATATATTTACGCATGATGTTATTTATACATATGACGTCAACAAAAAATTTTTGCACAAAATGTAAAATAATTTTAAATTAAAATATTCTTAACCGATTGGCCTGCTTTTAACCACATTTAGTATGCAGTTCATAGTATGTAGCTGCTTTTAAATGGTATGATTTTAATGGTATTACTTTAAACGATGTTACATAGACCATTCTGATTTTTGAAAGTTAAATCAAATGTAAACAGAATACATATCAAATGAGATGTAGAAAGCAACGATGTAAGCATCTCATATCATTTTCATAATTATTATACTTCAATTTTTATAAAATTAAATTACACATATTTTGAAAAATCACAACAAATTTAAGGGTTAAAACAGAGATCGCAGAAGTTTAATCGTATCAAAGATGTATACAACTAGAAGCTCTTTTTATGGAGTTATTAAAAGAAAATTCTAAAATGTCATGATCTAACTTCTTCTAACAGACACTAGTTTCTGTAATGTTTCCTCCTTTTTTTTTATCTATGTTCCCTTGTTAGAAGTAAAAAGATTGACAATTTTCATACAAAGATTCGATTGAGATAATTATGTAACCTCTTGAGGGGCAAGCAATTGTGTCTCTGTAATATTTTATTTTGAAATAAGGAAATGCATTTTTTCTGCATATGGCTTCCAAAGTTAAAAATATTTAAAAGTTTCTGGTGAGAATCTTGTTTTAAATTAAGTGGGATAAAATGCATTCCATCGTCCTTCAAGGCGTTAATGCAGGTCTTATTTTTTTTTTTTTTTTTTTTTCCTATTGAGACCAACAATTAAAATAATTTACAGTTGTGAAATAATATGGCATTTTTAAGTATAGGAAATTTCTGCATCACACGACACTGTTTAATTCTTATCGTTTGTAAAATGTATATGCTGTTACTTCTTTAGTGTATTAAGTTTTGTTATAATTTCCCAAATGCTCTAATTATACTCAACAAGAAAAGAGCCGTATTACATCCATGATCCGAATAAAGATAAAATCAACATATCAGAATTTATTCCACTGCATTTTGAAAAAAATAAGCACTATAAGAACAATCGATCAATCGCTTTTTCATAGTGAAGAAAATATAGCTCATAGAAAAAAGAGAGAGCTACAGATATGGAAATAAGTATAGATTGATCGAGTGATAGAAAAGTGAGAAATGGGATTTCAAAGGCAGCAGATGGTTAATTTCCCGACTAGATAACATTTGAGATTCAAAGGGGTCGTAAAGACTGCAAACCTAGAGGAAATCAACCGATCTACGTATCTGGTGACATTGAAATCTGCCGTTAACTTCTAAGCAGACGGTATTTTTTATGTTAATACCAGGTGCTTCATCAATCAGAATCTGAAATTCTTTCGTTCATGTAGTCTTCACTTATGGAGAGCAACATGCAGCTGGTATAATACATCTGAGTGCAATAGTTTAAGTATATGAGTAATATATATTCATGATTATCCGACAATCACAGGACCAGGGGCATGTCGAATTATCAAAGTTATTGAGTAAAAGATACGTATTGAGATCTGTGACATTTTTAGAGATAAAACATAAAATTGTAAGTAAAAAGGTTTAATGAAATAATACAATTTACACTCTTTTATAGGAACATCATTAAACTCCACATAACTCATATTTAAAAATTCATCCAAACACTATACGGAGAAAAATATTGCAAAATTGCTTACTTTAAAATTATTTAAGATAGAAAAATTTTGAGACAAAAAAAAAAAAAAAAAAATCACTTGCGTTATTAACACTGTTAACTTTTTCAGTAGAGAAACTACATCCGAAAAAGCTTTATTTTTTATGAACTTGACAACATTATTGTCAGTGTTGAAAACAGAAAATGACAAAAAGAAATTTGTATATCTAAAATTCTGCATCTTTTTTTTTTCATGTCAGAAAAATAAAATATCAAATGAATATTAATGCATCCTACTATCGTAATTAATAGTAAATAAGAACAATTTGCCAATTTTTAGGGTTGTAGAGTTTGTATCTTTAGAATTGGATAATTTACATGCCATTGCTTCATGTTTTTTTTTTTTTTTTATATAGTTTGTTTCCATGGCGTTATTTCCATATAGGTGTCTATTAACGTCAAGAAATCACGCAGCAACATTTTGTGGATATATATGAGCTAAAGTTTACACTAAATAATAAACGTAAGTGCCTTTGGTACTTCTTTAAAAATAAAGATTATAAACTTGAAAAGAGAAAAGTTATAATACCATACTTGCCAATCTCCAACTTTTTTAAAATTAAGAAAGTACACTTTGAGCCCAAAAATTTGTTTAAGTAAATGTGCCTGGTATTAAATGTGATAGTCACTTGAAATTAATTTAATTTAATTAATTAAATAAATTCCTAGTTTGTAGTTTAATAATTTAAAAAAAAAAAAAAAAAAAAAAAAAAAAAAAAAAAAACGGAGGTTGGCATGTACAAAATAAGTATTTTTGGTCAGAAATCTCCCATAAGATTTTTTTTTTTTTGTCATATCGACGTATAAAACTGTTTTTTTGCAGAAATTCAGTCATGCAGGCAATAAGATTTTAACAATTTTTCCAGGCTGGGTTGAACCTTTTTCTTTCTATTGATTGGCTCGGGACCGGGTCTGCATATTTCAATCAGTGCAGACCTCTTGTGCAAACCTCCAACGTATTTCGAAAGCAGGTTTAGTGTAAAATCTATACGCTGCTATTTTATGTCCAAAGGAGACCCATTGTATTAAAGTATGCACCTACCTTCAAATCGCTGTTTTTTGGGGAAAATTTTCTATTTTATTTTTATTATTTTAAGTTACAGTTTAAACATTTGGGATTCCAAAAATGTCTTATACTTTTGTTGCAGAAATAATAATAATCAAATTTACACCATAAAATATGAACCTGAAATTAACTTTCTGAAACTGGAAGTGGTCATCTAAAGAGCCACAGAAAGGTAAACAATACATTTTAGTAAACAAATATACAATATACACTGTTTAAAAATAAATCTTTGAAATTACCGGAAATCTACGGCTACTACATCATTTAAGTCTTATAAATTTGAAAAACAGCAAGTCTGTTAAATAACAGAGAAATTATTCGGTAAATTTACAGTAGACTTTGTAAATCAACAACGTTAAAAATACACGAGACTCTGTGAATATATTTTAAGTCGTAATAATTTAATTTAGTTTTCAAAATCAGTAAATGCTCCATCTTCAGTGAGCCTGAAAGAATTTGAAGTTTTTGAGCAAATTTGAGGTGCTGTATCATTTAATTTCTATGCAATTAGTTCCTAGCCGTCCTGGGGTTTGAACACGAGACCTCTTGACAGTAAAAGAACACTCTATTGAGTTAGTTACAGGAGCTTTTGTTATTTTCTTCAAAATATGTCTTCTATGATTCAGCGGGGGAAAATCCCCATTAACACCGAGTAAATGATTTTTCTCTTTCTAAATTATTCTAACTTTAAAAAAAAAAAGAAAATTAAATTTTCCTTTTTAATATTTCTAAAAACATTGCATAGGTGTGTATCTTGAATTATAAGTTTTAACACAGATAAAAATATCTTTAAAAAGACAAAATCTCTACAGGGAATTAGATATAATAAAAGTGAAATATCGGTAAAATAATGACAGAGAAACTCGATCGAATCCATTTAACAGAGAACTAGTGTAAATTTACAGAGAGTTTCGCTTTTATTTCTGTGTTTTTACAAAAAATTTTAACATTGTAGAAAATATACAAACACCTACAAATGTGGCGGATTTGAAAGTTGCAAACTTTATACATGATTTTTTGCGCTATGTCAAAATTCTAATCTGCGTTTTCTGGAAAACTACGTTTTTAATTTTGTACATTTACAAGAAACATCATTTCTTCAAAGTTTTGAAGATATTGAAATATTTTTTATTAACAACGTTCTGCTCATCTATTGGTATGTTATGAAATAGCTTGTAAGTTTGTGTATATAAAATTAAGGGCTATTTTTATTCAAAATTACACATTATTTTCTTTTTCTTTTTTTACAAAAATTATGTTTTGTACACAAAATTTAGTATAAGTTAACTAATTTAAAAGGTGTTGCAAACTTTTGCTTTATAATACAGGTAAGTGATTTGGTAATATATTATTTAAAAAAAGGGAAATATATTGAATGGATTTCGTTATAGAAGGTTTGTTATAAATCTAATTTTTCACTAAAAATTGACTAAACATTGAAAATTAATAATTAAAATTTGAAAAGTGAATTGAAATTCCATAAAAAAATTTATATGAATTGATAGTTTTATTTCTTTGTTTTTGCTAAAAACACACCTGTTTAATAAAGTTTTCATGTTTTTCAAAAATAATGCCCCGAAGGTAGGCACATACGTTATTTTTTTTTCCATAGCGTACAATTTGTAGCTGATCCCTATCTTGAATTCAAAATGAGCTAATGATTCGCCGCTCAGAGACATGGATAAATAGTGTAAGTTTTAATATCTCTGCAAGTTTTGCAGATATTAAAATTATTTTTTTTCTTGTGTGTGTGTGTGTGTGTTTAAAACACGAATACATAAGTAAAATTTTCCAATTAGAATTTTCACTCCTCTGCAGACGTATAAAAATTGATTTTTTGTATTTTCTCAAATAGATCCCCCATGGTCGCGCAACTTATGTCATTAAATTTTGTACCTCTTTTTTCATGAAATTCTGCATTTGGAAGTATGTGTCTAGGAACAATATTTAAGAAAACAGCCTTTTATTTCGAACTTTATTAATCACCCTGTAGAACTATAATAGAGGCGATTGTATAATCCATCATTCACAAATGGAAAGCAATGAAAAATGAAACTTGAACCTGATATGATGTATTATTCAAAAATAAAAATTTTGAAAAAAAAGGGAAATCTATAGTTGAATTATAAATCCGAAAATATTACAAATTATATAGATATAAAAATTGAGTTTAATTATATACACACGTACGTGTATGCATTATATTGTTTGTCGAACATTTAGACAAGCGTTGAATTAGTCTAGAATTTCAGAAATATAAAGAATATATTTCAACTCATACACTCTCAATATTTTCTTCAATACACGGAAATATTTTCTACCAGCAGTGCAACCAGAATTTTTCCGTTAATTGACGAATATCCGTTTCTACTTCACTACAAGAGGGAATATATTTGTCACTGGAAGAAAATGGGAAAAAATATCAGTTACTTACTTTGTAGTCGAATCAGATACCTTAGTGTTAAGAGCCTCGTACGCTAACCACTGGGTTACAGTTGCACAGCACTGAAATACTAATTAAGTAAATATGTTTGATTCAGATGGGTATGGTTTGATTAATTTCTTTTAAATGATTTTAATTTTGAAGTTATTACGGAAAATTTTCGTCTTGAATCAGATTGCAACTGAGGTTTTAATTCTTTAGTATTAGTATATGATAAAAATTTAATTTTTATTAAGTAAATAGCCAGATGTAAAATATGAATATCATATTTTTTTCGATAAGATTTTTTTTTTCTTTTATGAGTAAAATCGCTTTCTTTTCCAATCATCATTTAAAATAAATAATAAATGGAGTAATTTTAAGTGTGCTCATTTAAAATGTTTTTAAATGCGAATATTTTTTTATAAACAACTTTATAAATACTCAGTATAAAATCATATGTAGCCGTAGCACGTGACAATGTGGGTTCTGAGAAAACTTTGTTTTCATTTGTGTAAAAATAGTCCGAATATTCATGGATATATAAAGGTTTCTTTAAGAAATAAAAAAAGTTTCTTCTATTTTTAATTTTTATTTATTTATTTATTTTTACACACGCAATGTTTTCAACTATATTTAACGTCACATTCAGAAAATTTTACAAAGTAAAAAAGAGATAACTTACTACGAACAAAATATAAATCATTAAATTGTTTAAAAAACATGAATGTTTGAAATAATTTTTAACTGCACATTCGTAAAAGGTAACAAAAACTGTTTTACATAATTTTGTTTCTACCATACAGAGCAACTAATTTAAATAAATTAAGCGAACAGCATGAAAATGTAGAAATATAGAGATATAATGATCTGAATTTCTTTTGCTTTCTAAAATTAAGTGGATAATAAGGAAATTGCCATAATTTTTCACTTTTCATTTTTTTATTCATTTTTTTTTTTTAATTTTGTATCAATGGTTTGATAGTCCCAGAAAGAACCATCAAAACGAGACTATTGTAAAAACAACAACAGAAGGAATTATCAAAATTCGAAAATCTATACAAAAAATATGCGTCGCTATAAGCTACACATACACTGTATTGCCAAAAGTCATCAGACACTTTCGATTTTTAATATTTTATAAAATATCTGACAATTTACATGACGAATTCTTCTAAAACTTTCGATGTATATAGAAAATGTAATAATTCAAATTTTGCCGTGAAGATTTTATCACAATGGTAATTAGAGAACCATCAACAAATTGAAGAAAAATAATATTTCCTTATCATCCTGTAAAATAAAATGCAGGAAATGATCTGTCGATACAGCACATGACTATGTAGATGTTGTACAAAATTTGTGTTTATTTGAATAAAAATAGCACATGCATGGGAAACTTTTCTCGATTTTTTTCTCATTATTTGGAAATCAATTTTAAAAAACAACTAATATTAAATGGTAAGTTGAATATATTGAACATTCATAAAGATATCGGCGACATGGTGAGTTGATTTTCAGTTGCCTTCAAAAAGTAGCCGGATAATAAGGGCCTTACCGCAAATTGTTATTTTCTATTACCTGACTTCCAACAAAGGAATTGGATTTTAACGAACATCAACCAATAGTATTGTAACGGATACATTGATTTTGATAAGTACTTTTTGTTGGAATAAGCAAATCTTGGTAGTCTAAAACATCAATAAAAAATGAAAATAAAGAAGTAAAAATTAAAAATGACAATTTCTGAAAATCTCTCATCATCCAGATATTTTAATAAAACAACTGGAATTCAGCTCCTACTATCACCGATATCATCTGAATTTTCCCATTATCCGATCGGTCTTTTTATATGAAGTGTTCTAGAGTTAATTACCAAATGATAAAAAGAATGTTTGCAACTGCGTAGTGAATTATTTCATACAGTTATCTATATTTCATAGAACATTTTATGTATTTATATTCCGGATTTATTGCATTCTTTCTACTAAATTTTTCAAGTTTTCTAAAAGTGACATTGAAAACTCCATGCTGTGAAGAAAAAACACACGAAAAAGTTTTGAATTTTTAAAAACATTTATATTTTCATAAATATACCTATACATTATTATTTTACATATGGGAACAAGTGTTATACAATATCCATATAGTCATGTCTCATGTGTTGCAGCTGCAGATCATTTCGAGCGCATTATTTTGTAAAATGATCCCAAATATTTTTTCCATCAATTTGTGATTACTCCCCTAACAGCCCTTGCCTTTAAACCTTCGAAAAATTTGTGTAGGTTTTCGATAAAATGTGTAAATCGTAAGTGTCTGGGAATTTTTGGCAGTAGAATCTAAGTTCAATGTATAATCCTTTGTTGGAATTTAATTAATAAAAAATGACATTTTTGAAAAATCCCGTATGATTCAGTTATTTTAAGAAATACAATTAAAATTTGGGTTTTTGGCGATATTAACCTGGCTTGTTTTATGAGATGTACCATATAGTTGACTACTTAGTTATGTAAAAAAAAAAAAAAAAAAAAAAAAAAAAAAAAAAAAAAAAGATTCACGCATGCGCAGGTAAAACTTCTTTCAGAGAAATTCTCATGTTTCGTCTAAGATCTATATTTCGTATATTGTTTACTGCACGCTATTTTACTTTTTTGTCAAGTTTTCTGGAAGTGGTGTTAAACTTAATTGAAAACCCTGCATTCTATAAACAACAAGCATGTGAAAACATTCTGAATTTTTTAACACACCTTAATGTCTTCATGAATATACGTTATTTTTTTTACAAAAATGAACACAAATGTTGATCTTGACTTACATATTCATGTGTTACAATTAATAATAATTTTGGAAATTTTATTTTATATGGTGGTCACAGATATTAATTTTATGATTGAATTTGTTGTTGGTCCTCTATTTGCTATTGCAATCAAATCTGAGATCGATGGGAAATATGGAGTCAAAAACCTTCTTAAAATCCCAGTGGCTCCAGAAAAATTCTCATGCATTTACGCAGATAGTTCAAAAAACATCTAAGTAAACATTCGTAAGTAACCGACGATTATACACATACATATGTACGTGTGTGTATGTGTGCATGCGTGCCTATATTTATTCTTTGTACTACTATAATAGTCAATCAGGAAAATATTAAATGAAATTTGGATTTACTAATTGTATTGTAATGCTTTACTTTTTCACAGCTTCCTGTATAATTAATTCCTCCAAAATATTCATTGACTAAACTAATAATGCAAAATAAACATTAATGATAGGGATTTTTTAAAAAATCTATTCTATATATAGTTCAAATGATTAACACAATTATTCTTTCCACCCCCTGTTTTTCAAAAAAAAAAAAAAAAAAAAAAAAAAAAAAATTCAGTACGTACTGTTAAAGAGAAAAAATATATACTTTCTTTTTAAAAGTATTTAAAAACTTTAAATCACCAGAGCATGCATTAACTGTAAATGCTAAATCATCGAACCAAATAAAAACACAGCGAAAGATGTCAAAGTATGACGAAGGATTAATTCAATTACAATATCGTTGCAGCTTTTTTCAATATGTTTTCTTCAATCTTTAAAATTTTTGATTATAATAGACACGCATTTATAAATTCGAAATATTGGTATGCCAGTTCATCCGTAACTGCGTCAAAAACTTGAAAACAAGCGATATTCAAATATTTGACTAAAGGGTTTCTAATAACAAAACAATGCATATATCAAACTAAAATAGCCATTGGGATGTTTTTAATTAATCCATAATAAAATTTGAAACGAACATCTTTAACCCCTAAGGCAAAATTAACGGCTGTAATTCGTCATGATCTGGTCACTGGCACCTGTTTTTACATTATATTAATATCGTTGAATAAAAACAAAAAAAAATTGTAATATAATTCTCTTGCATATGTTATCAAAGTGTATGTGAAATAGTTATTGTTTTGAAAAAGTGGTTCGAGGTGAAATAAAAAAAAAGCCACTGGCAGCCCTGGAAGGAATGTGCACCTAAATAGTTAATTACATTTTAAGATGAAACTGGATTTACATGAGTTTTCATGTGAACAACATTTTTTTCGCATGATAAAACGCAGTAACATTTTGTTACTGTCATTTCTTAGAAAAAGTTGTAACTATTTAGTTTCAATCTATTTCTTTTACTTTGTTTTCTTAATTAGATTCATTTTCCCTTTTGACAGTTGTTAAATTTTTGAAATGTCAGTGCCACAACTTGTAATAGACTGTATTTCTGAGCATTTTTTACATGATTTTAAAAATTGAGAGGATATATAATTTTAATCAATGATTTAAAAATTCAATTAATTTTAATTAAAAAACACAGTTCTTTGAACATGCGATTCAAAGCAGTAATTTTAATCACATGATTTAAATTGTTGTCAAAATTAAATTGCATTGCAATCTTTATTTTTTTTAAATAAAAAAAATAATAAAAAATGATAAGTTTTTATGACACTTAATAATACAGATGCATAACATATTTTATTCAAAGATGATTTTGAATAATTTTGTTTGAAAAATGGCAGTTGATTATTTTGAAAAATTTGAATGTTAATTAATTTGGATTTATTATATCTCAATATACTTTCCATTCAAAATGAAATTTATTAGTCATAGTTTAATTTTAAGGTATCATAACTTTCATATAAGCATTTCTAAAGTTCTATATCATTTAATATATGGGAGTATTTATTTAAAATAGCTTTAATAACACTCATTTTATGATACACTTTATCCCACTATGCACTGTATTTTAGTATTTAAGAAAATGAGTATATTTACTAAGAAATTCATGTTCATAAAATTAAAAAGAAAATGTTTACCTGGATTACCCGCACGTTGTTGGCGAACCATTTTGATAAAAATATGATAACAAAATAACAATCCAAATTGTTTTGTCTAAGGCTATAGAATCCTAAAAAGAAGAAAATTATTTTATTAATCATTGAGTTAAGAAATCTATTTTAAACATTAAAAAATGAGAACAACAATAGCTTAAAAATATCGGATACAAATATTTACCAGTTAAAGGCGTAAAATGCATCAGGTTCAATTTTGAAATAAATATTAAAAAATCTAATTTTGTTTCCTTTAATTTTGTCTCTAATTATTTAGTAAATCAGAATAATTATATTAAGATATTAAATTAAAGACTGTATGTTAATTTAATTCATTCAAATTTAATTAGTGACTTCTTTTACCGTAATTTCGGGTGTATAAGCCGCGGATCAAAGAATTCTTTTTTGACCCAGAAATCTTATTTAGTGATTGAAGACAAATATTTACGGCGATCTAACTAGTTATATTTGCTTCTTAAAAAATTCTGGGTCGAAAAAGAATTGTTTGATCTGCGGCTTATACACCCGAAATTACGGTAATCCTTTCTTCCAATAGTAATAATATAGTAAAAGCAAAAAATTAATACAATAATATTAGACATTCTTCTGTATGAAAAAAAAATTATACACATGTTATTAAAAACAACAATAAATAATTTAAAATACGAAATGTAAAATCAATAAGTTCTGCTGAACTAAAATTGTCGTCATTGTTCTTTAGATAAAATCAAATTATCGAATAGATTATTTTTTAATATAAAATAAGGGTGAAATACATATTATATTACAGTTACACATTTATTAAGTTTTGAATTTTTTTTAAATAGTGAAGTTGCTTTAGTTACATGATATTTCATTTATTTTCACTTTGAGATAAATGTAACTGAAAAAATAAACTTTTTAATTCCACATTTGATGTGCTAACAGAGAAAAAACGTGAAAGAAAGATCAAATTTTCGTCGATGAAATACAATGAATCTGACTAATACTCAAGAGATTGAAGTTTACTTATATTTGTAAGCATCTTTTCATTCCAGAACTTACAAATTATTTAAATACCAATTGATTAAACGACTTATTGTCAAATCCTATATTTTTAAAAAATTGAAGATAAATGGAAACCTCAGATGTAAAAATAATTACCGCTGAGAAAACTTTAATACAAACTTCTCATTAAGTAAATATACTTTTAATCCGAAAAAACCAGAAAAATTCATTATATGGAAATGCTATGAACATTCAACATCCCCCTCAAAACAAGAAAAAAAAAATCTGACGCACGACGAAAGGAGATTGCAAAAAACCCCGCGCGGAATAATACAGCCAACCCCTTGACCCCGTCAAAAAGAAAGATATTCATCAGACTCCATAATTTTTTGGGCAGTAAGGTACCTCACATAGGAAGCATGCTCAACCTCTGACCTTCTGTTGCGTTTATTCTTACATATCCATCATCGTTTAAAGATATAACGTTTTAAAGTAGCCGTTATCGTTGATAATAATCAAAACGGTAGTCAAGCTAGAAAAGATAAAACCTTGTTTTGTTTCCCCTTAGGTAAAATGCTTTCTTGTATGTGTTTATTTCGGGCTACCTATTTGTTTCTAGTTTTTATTTGAAGGACGCATGACAGTGAAATTTGTGTTTTACAACCTATATTTCGCAAATAAGTTGCTTGTTTACATATTCTGGACGATGAAAAACAGAAATTTAGGGACTATCACCGTACTTACAAATTTGTCAACTATTCAATGCACTACTTCTTATGGGTTTAGAAATATGCACACTATGTATATGTATATATATATATATATATATATATATATATATATATATATATATATATATATATATATATATATATATATATATATATATATATATATATATATACACTGCTCAAAACAATTAAAGGATATTTGAAGTTTTATATAAAATAAAGATATAAACGAAATTTTTTTTGCCGAAAATAGAAGAAGAGAATCACAAATGCAAATTTTTCTGATTTTCAAACTGTGGAGTATGCAAATTTTGAGTTCGACGTCAAAAACGTCGCTTCAGCGGCAGCGAAATGAAGACAAGGATGATCGGCATTCAGTGATTGCTTTGTTTCGATGAGTACGATGTCTCAGCGAAGTCATTTGACAGATTCAGAAGCTTGGAGAATTGTTGGTAGGTTAGAAGGGGGCCAAACTCAAGCCGAAGTAGTGCAAGCCATTGGAGTGTCACAAAGTGTCATTTCCAGGATCTGGAACCGTTTTTTGGAGAGTGGATGTGCAGGCCGAAGACCAGGGCAAAGTCGTAGACGGGCAACAACTCCCAATGAAGATCGGTATTTAGCGTTAACAGCTCGGAGACACCGAAACATGAACGCTACTCTTCTCCAACAACACCTTCGCTCGGCTACAGGCACCACGATTTCAATTGAGACTGTCCGAAACCGGCTCCATGCTGTAGATCTGTATGCTCGCCGACCGATGGTATGTGTTAGATTAACATCAAGGCATCGTCGCGACCGCAGGGAGTGGGCGACCGAGCATGTCAACTGGAGGAGAAATGAATGGAGAAATATTCTGTTTTCTGACGAGTCCCGTTTTCCTGTGCATCCGGATAATAGGCGTATTTTTACCTGGAGGGACCGTGGCAGTAGGAATAAGCCTGCGTTCGTGCACGAAAGTGTCAGATTTGGCGGTGGAGGAGTGTTGGTGTATGGTGGCATCTCCATTGACGGGCGCACTGACCTCTACATCATTCGAGATGGAGCTCTGACTGGTCGCTGATATAGGAATGAGATCTTCAGACCTATTGTAGTCCCTTAAGCTGCAGCAATCGGAAATAACTTCATTTTAATGAACGATAACTGCAGGCCACATCTAGGAAACCTGGTGGAGGATTTCCTTTTCGAGAAAGGAATCTTTCGAAAGGAATGGCCAGCGTGTTCTCCAGACATGAATCCAATCAAGCACATTTGGGACGCTCTAGGAAGACGAGTTTCTGGCCGCCAAGAACCCCCGCAAACTCTCCAAGAACTGGAAAGAGCTCTTCTGGAAGAGTGGAGCAGAATACCCCAACTCGTCATTAATAGCCTCATTGAGTCCATGCCTCAAAGGTGTTTAACGTTGCTGGCCGCCCGTGGAAACCATACCCCCTACTGAAAATGATTTTCTTTGAAGAAAACACCTTTTCTTATTCTTTTTTTCTCATATGCACAAATCGTGTTTTTTTTCCTTTTGTACACAAATGCGCAATAAAATGCATTTTTTTCTGCCAAACATGTGTAATTTATTCTCATATAACCTACTATGTCTGTCGACCATGTATCAATCAGCTAAAAATTTCTCAGATATAAAATCCACCTAAAACTGCAATATCTTTTAATTGTTTTGAGCAGTGTATATGCACACTATGTATATATATATATATATATATATGAAGTCACCCAAAATATGCAGCAAAAAGGGAAGGAAACCGTTGTCCGACGATAAAAGTATTGACTTTTATATTGACAAATATAAGCGCACATCCTCAAAAAAAATTTATATTATTTTTAAAATATGGATACTACTACGCATTCTTCTTTTTCATTATATTGCTTCCTAACTTAATTTCATATTGCTTATTGCTTAACCCTCTAATGCACATAGTAGCATATTTACTACCAAGTTTCGAATTTAATGGATTTTTTTATTTCGATATTCCAAATTCATACCAGAAATTTAAAATAGCATTATTTGAGTTATTTAATAAGATATATTCCGTATTCAAACAAAGCGAAATTTATTATTGAATTTTTCTGGTATGACTTCAGATTCTTTGGACTAGGGAATTTCTGGAACGCTTTAAACCGCAAAAACTAGAGGATTAAAGGCTAGTCACATTCATATTTTATTAATGGCATTAATTTGCCATGGAAGTTTATGTATGCTCAAAGTTTTTCCTTTATGCATTCCAAAGTTATGTCACACCATAGCAGATAACTTATGAAGTATAAGTATTGGAATAGTTAATAACAACTTTATTTAGTTAGTTGGTTAGCTGTTTTTCATTGATCCGAAATCCACACAAGGACTTGCTGCAGCAAAGAAGACAAAACGCTTTAACCCTTTCCGGCGCAGTGTTGCCGGTCTGGCAACACCTAATTTTAATTCCACACTTGCAATTGGCACCAATAATATTTTAATAAAAACTCGCTTTTACGATAAAAGCTTAAATTAAGGAGTTCGTGATCTCTTAAAAAGTCGTTTGTAAATTCCGGTGTCAGTCGATAATTTCTCATTTTACTAACAGAATTTGTCCGCGCCGGAAAGGGTTAATCAGCTGTATCTAAGGATGTGGGAAGACTAAATACCCCGCGAGTAGATATTTTTTGTGGAGTATTTACCCAACTGGTTATTTTAGTATTTCACTGTAAAAAAAATCGTAATCTTGGAAAATTTCTTGAAATCGTAGGTTGCAATGCTTCCTGCATTGTAGGCACAATCAAAGGTATGAAATGATTGTATTGCAGACACAATAATAAACCTACGAGTAAACCACTTGCAGTATTGATTTTTGCCTTATGGTGCACTTCATTTCCTGCAGACATAGATCATTAGATTCCCCTATTACTACTCTTCTATAAAAGGAAAGTCTTTTTTTAAGTGCTCGATTCCTTAGATTTTTTGTGCTGTCGGCTCTTGGACAATTACAACAGTCAATTTCAAGAACAATACATCTATGAACTAAAACTAGGAACTCAGAAGAATTAGTATTAAAATAAGTTCCAAATCTTTAGTGAGACATATTGAAATACAAAATAGTATAATCGGGATCGGAAGAAGAAATCACTTTTTCAATAGATAAAGAAAAAAAAAACATTATTTGTTACAAGTTCTGAAGGGAACAAGAATTCTTTGAAAACAGCATAATATTAAATAAAATATTTTTTCCCACAACACTTTCAGGGAGAACCTTACTAATCGACTAATGGTTAAGGCGCTGTTTACTGCGCAAAAGGGGCCATGTTAGAATCCAAATTCAGGTAAGAATATGTAATAGTGGAAAAAATTCTTCTTTAAGGGGCCGCAGTACCTTTGAAAATATCTTTTCAATTTTGAATAATACAGTAATCTGTGTAGTGGCACAATGCTTAATACTAAAAATTAAATAAAATTGAAAACAAATTCTTGTAAATCAGAGTATTTTACTTAAATTATTATTTTTTTTATTTAACTTTTTAAAAATTCCTACCTTTTTTGTAAATATGAATAATTTTTCTTCGAATTTTTCACACATTCGTTACTACATAGAACTGTGCATGGATTTTTAGATGTATGGGATTTTACATTTAATGTGATTTTTTCTCGCGTTTACATAAGAAAAATAAAAAAAATCGACAAACTTTTCATTTAAATATTTTTTAAAAATAACTATAAATTTGAACGTCAAATCCTTGCACAAAAATATTAAACACACAATGGAGAACAAGTAAAAAAATCCAAACCTCTATCTAAATTAGCAAAAGACTTTGGTATTTCTAGAACAAGTAAGTTATAAAAATATAAACAGGGAGAAAAATCAGTTTAAATTTTTCATTTGTATGGGTAATTGCACTGGATCTATTAACAAAATTTACACTATCTCGCGATCAATAGTCATACAGGTAAAAATGAGTTGTCAAAATATTCACAATTAAAAAAGTTTCCAATTAATATTAAAAAAAGAAAATCGATATTTTGACCAATTTCAAGATACTGTGTCCCTTAAACAGAGATAACGGTCAGTTTAGATCGCGCATGTTAAAGATGATCTAGCACTCATCCGACCCCTTCTTTCTGTTCAGGCCGCGGGTTTCAGTGGGATTGTAGATCGACGGAAATATATTTCAAGACATGCTTTTTCAATTGTGTGTTGAATTCAGGTAAACTTTCTTGGTTAGATGTGATATGTCGCAACATCTTTCTGCCAAATTACAGACCTTAATAGAACTTGAAGCCATTCCACCTAACGTATAACAGTTTCGTGTGTTTTACATACTTAATATTTTCTGGTCATTTTTAGTTTTAGTGACAAAATTGAAAAAAAGATGAACTAAGTGCACAGACGACCTAGAAATGTGCTTTTTTCTTTTTAGGTAAAGAAATATAATTGATTTTCTAATTATGTGCTGTGATCTAGAGATAAACCCCTTTTCCGAATAATAATCAATATTGATTAATTATAAACTTAATGAAAATTGTACTCTTCTTTTTTTACAGTTATTGAAATAAGAGTTCAAAGATCACAATGAAACAAGCGGCAGTTTCCTATTTCATTTCAGTCAATTATTATTGATGTTCAAATTTAATGTTAATTATCTTCAAATTGAATTTATTAAAAATCGGATTTTTGTGACTTTTACCCCTTGGCTTCTCAGTTCGTCTTATATGTATTTATATATGGGTAAAAGAATGCATATATAGCTGCGTATTTATTACACATGTACATAAAATTGCGTATTAACCCTTTCAGGACCGTAAAGATCTCAGTAGTAAATATTAGCATGTAACCGTTTATTTTAATTTGTTTAGACTAAAAAAAAAAAAATCATTAGAAAAATACATAACAATGTGTAGCTTTGTTTTAAAATTTTATGAGAAATATTCTCCTCAATGGACTACAAAGATAACACAAATTAAAATTAGACTTATTATGCAGTGTCATTTATTTATTGGTTTATTATAATAAAATATTAACTGTAATAAAACAAAATGATGAAATGAAATTACTATACAAAAGATATGCTAATTATAATATTATGTGAATCCATTTTGGTTGTGAAGCATAGATGAGCATTGCACATAGTACACATATTATAAGGCATTTAGCACAATTTGCCCATCCTTTACATTATTGCATTCGATATACGTTTTATTTTGATAATCTGTATAAAAAATGTAGTTAAGATTATAGTTAAATACTCCAGTCACCAATTTTCAAAATGGGAAAAATGTTTCCCTTAGTTGTGAAAGGGTTAAAAGTAAATTTTCTTTTAAAAATTGTTAGATTTTACATTTTAGCCTTATTCAGATACAATAATAAAAATGCATATCCGAAAAGAAACGGAGCACACTCCATCTAAATATGTTTTCTATTTTTCCCGCATAGCCAGATTCTATAAAAGCAGCTAATGCTAATCGATGCCTCATAATTTCATGAGCAAACCAGTGAATCGATTACCTATGAAAATAGTAAGATTCATTGTTCTTGCAGTCGAAAAAAAAAAATCAATTGGTTCCTCATCCTATGCTTTTATATAATTTATCATATTCAAAATGATGCTATAGCATATTTTGTTATAATTTTAATAAAATGTTTTATAAAGATCTTCTAATGAGTATGATCGCTGCAGTATTTATATATCAGAAAGATTGCTTATACAGCTTATTAATACGAATAATATTTGTTAATATTTTAAACAGTGGATTATGTTTTATTCAATAAATGTTGCTATATTTAAAGAAGCGGACATATTTAAATAAGGTAAGACATATTAATTATATTTATACTATCATATGCAACTGTTTTCTTTTCAGTAACATTTATTTCTAGATATTTATTGCATCGGACTTTATTGTATTGTACTTTCTTACGGAAAGTATAAATAACTTTTATTTTTATTTTTTATGTAAATTGTATTACTTTATACCAGATACAAGTGTATTATTACGATGCATCTAGTAATCTAAGTATTACACATGTTTTTAAAGAACCACATTCCATAAATTTATTTTTTTTTTCAAAGGGCTAGTTTATATTAAAATTATATTATTTTCCGTGTGAAGTTTTAATAAAATATTTTATTAGGAAATACAGTGGCCATACAAATTGAGCGTGCTCTATTAGAATTTTGATTTCGAGAATTTTCTAACGATTATAACTTTAATTTCTTGTATTAGTATGTATGAAGAATTTATTCACGCAGCAGAAAATAGTGAGAAATAGTCCCATCTTGCACATGGCTAAAACATCTGTGCTCCATCTAGAAATCGAACACTGATTAGCAAATAATCAACTATTTCTTATTTAAAATATGTAGATAACTCTGAAATTTGATGAGACAGGGCCAGACAATATGCCCCAAAGAAAAACATTGGTTGGATAATTTGAACTTTTTTATGTCCACAGACGATAATTTTGGCACCAATTGAAATTTAGCTATCATAAAATAAATTTTGAAAATGGGGGTGATGCAAGAACATTAACCAGCTACGATTTTACATGATTTTACAGTGGAACTAAAGGGAAAAGAATACCTTCAATGACTAAAATTAGCAGATGGAAATAAAGCTCCATATTGCGTCTCTGTTTTCAGTTGATATACAGAATTTAGAAGAAATTGAAATTATCTTTTGGATGAAGAACAGATAAAGATAGTCGTCAGGTGCGGTCACAGAAAATGCTTCGGCCTTACCTAATTGCTGTGTCTGCCGAAAAATGCAGAAGGAATTTAACATTAGATCCACAGCAATTCATAAAATTATTCATGGCATATGAAAAAATTAATTTCTCGTTCAATCCCTCATAATTGAACCTAACACCAAAAAGAGAAGCGTGTTAGAATCAGCAAAGAATCCTAGAGCTACTTAATGATTATGGCCACCGCATTATTTCTAAAATCAAAATTGGTGATAAAACGCACATAACTTTTTTGATGTTCCAACACGTCAAGAAAGTAAATTATGATTCTTTGAAGATGATCTCAAACAAACGATGGTAAAACGACTACGACCACTGAAAAAATAATATTTGTCGTGTTCTTCAAAAGTACACGTTTGGTCAAAGCCATTAAACTAGAGGGACAGAAGACAGTTAGAGCTAACTGATACAGCACTAAGTGTCTTCAAAAAATTTTCACGGAGTGAATGTTAGACGACTCATGCTTCACCATCACAATGCAACTTCTCATTAAGCAAGGTTTCCAGACGAATTTATTGAATAAAAAAGCACTAAAGTTATAGTTTACACTTATTCCCTTTAACTTGCTATGTGTGGCTTTTGGCTATTTTTGAATTTAAAAAAAATTCATGCCTGTAATTTTCATACCAAAATAGAAAAAGTATCATTCCAACACGGATCAGAGAGGTATTATAAAATATTCAATCTATCGGGCCCGCCTAATACGAGCGCATTAAAAGCAAAGCAAATTTTAGGGGGAAGGCTGCTGTTTCCGATACATTTCTTTAGGATTCTGTAATTAGCACAATGTTTTTTTAATTCTACTACCTTCAAATAAATAAATGAAAAAAAAATAATTTCCAGGAAAGATTAATTTTATAATCTTTTAGTAAAGGGAACAGTTGAATAACATGATTTTTTTACGATTTTCTTCAATTGTTTAGTTTTTGTATGAACATTCAATGATCTTCAAACCACAGAAAAATTTGAGCCATTTTTGGAAAGTTGCCCACTTAACGGATGGTAGAAAATTAAGAAGAGTAAATATTCGGGCAAAAACCTTTTTTTATTACTTCTCATGGCGTTATGCCCTTTAACAAGAATTCCCAGAACTATTTTATTTGCTTCACGTAGAATAAATTTATGCAATAAAGTTTTTAGGTTGCTGTGGTATAGATTTTACAAACAATCTAATTTTCTCATTTATAAAACTTTCAAACATGGTTGAAAAGTGATTATAACTTCGTTTTTTCTTGATGTCAGTCTGTCTGTCTTGTGACTCTTATAAATATGAGCCAATTACATGGTCATTAAGATGTGTAATTAAGATTTAATGTGGAATGTTTCGTATTGGAAATGAAATGTGTAATATTTAAACTTCGTTTACAAAAATGCTCAAACTGATTCTGCTATAGTATAGAGTACAGGGAAAAAAGAATACAATGTATAATGTTGCACCATTTAAATCATATTGAAACTGATATATAGCATTAACGTAAATGTCAAGTTGCTTCCTGTAGAATATAACATGCATAGCATTTATTATTCATTTACAGTGACACACACACACACAAAAAAAAATATTACAATTGTGTCTATGAGCGATAAGTGCTAGAAGTCTGATTTCATTTGTGAGTTAAATTAATTTTTTGTACATTACTTGGTGTGAAAATTCAATTGATCATATAAAGGGCTGCACAAAATAATTCGAGTTTATTTTCATTTTACTGACGGAAACTGCTAAACGGGAATTTTTAACTGCGTTAAGCATTCTTTAACAGATGTAAAGTTTAGCTTGTGTAATATATATATATAAATCTGCAGACAATATGGAGGGCATCACAAAAGAATTAAAATACTTTTCCGACTACATATGCTAAAATTAGGTTTTATGTGGCACATGACTTATCAAAGTTGGTAATTTAGATGTCATCTTTCACCTTATTAAACGTTGAAGTATTGTTACACTATTCTAATATGTCGTAAAGACTGTTTTAGAACCTAAGCTTGACACACGGTTTAGTCCGGGAGCCGACCGTCGATTTTCCTATGTATCGAGTACAAGGACCGGACATACATCAAAATGTAGGTCTCAATGTGCACATTAAGAATATCACTGGCAGCCAGGTCCTATCCTGCCGGAACCCGGTGGCAGCCGCATATTTATGACGTCAATTTAGAGTGTTTGCTTACGTATCGAGTACAAGGACCGGACATACATCAAAATGTAGGTCTCAATGTGCACATTAAGAATATCACTGGCTGCCAGGTCCAACCATGTAAGAACCCGGTGGCAGCCGCACATTTATGACGTCAATTTTGAGTGCTTACCTATATATCGAGTACAAGTACCGGGCATACATCAAAATGTAGGTCTCAATGTGCACATTAAGAATATCACTGGCTGCCACATACATCAAAATGTAGGTCTCAATGTGTACATTAAGAATATCACTGGCTGCTAGCTCCTATCCTGCCGGAACCCGGTGGCAGCCGCACATTTATGACGTGAATTTTGAGTGTTTACTTATGTATCGAGTACAAGGCCAAGACATACATCAAAATGTAGGTCTTAATGTGCACTTTGATACCTACATTTTGATGTATGTGGCAGCCAGTGATACTCTTAATGTGCACATTGAGACCTACATTGTTATGTATGTCCGGTCCTTGTACTCGATACATAGGTAAACACTCAAAATTGACGTCATAAAAGGGCGGCTGCCACCGGGTTCCGGCAGGATAGGACCTGGCAGCCAGTGATATTCTTAATGTGCACATTGAGACCTACATTTTGATGTATGTCTGGTCCTTGTACTCGATACATAGGAAAATCGACGGTCGGCTCTCGGACTAGTTATTTTGCTTGTTTACTTAATGTGCTAATAAATGAGTAAAAGATATTTTATGAAATTGTATACGAGCAAATGGAAATCAATTGTTTTATTGGTAAAAATTAGAATCAAAAATACTATTTTGACATTTTATTTTATTATTTCAGACTGTTTAAATAAAATTGAGAAAGGTAAAACTTGTATAAGAAGAAAAATGATATCAGTAAAAAAAATATCTCAGTGACAGATATGTCTTTACATACCTATAGCACCAATCAATGAAAACGTGTTTTTCCAAATGAATCAAAGGATTATCCCAAATTTATGGTACTCAATAATAGAATATGTTCAACGTAAAAAATGCAAAAATAGTAACAATAGAATTTCAAAGCTATCAATAAAATTCTATAATTTCTTATTGGAGACTGAATTTAGTGGTAAAAAATTATTAGTTTAAAAAAAATTACGTGCATGTTTGAACTTAAGAATTTACGTTTAAATAATAAAGAAATTATTTAGGTACATTTACCCCTTTATTCCAACAACTGTACCATTTTTGTTTGCATAGTTGTATAATTTTAAAATAGATATTTATTGCTTTAAACAAGGGATTATTTTATTGCTAGTAAATTCATTATTTAGGAAAATTTGCGTTAATTTTGTGGTTTGAATTCAAACAAATAATGTCATTATTGAATTATTATCTTCTTGTTTGAATTTAATGCATTTCCGATAGTAATGCAAGTTTTTTCTTAGCAATTATATCATGCGGTTATATTTTAGTTGACTTAGCACTTTAAATTAATACATTATTGCTAATTAATTTTTTTTAAATAATACTTAATGTGTAATAATAATAAAGGAACAGGAAAAATAACACCACATTTTTTAAGGCCCAGCATTTATTTAAAGTTTAAATAAGGCTTGCTACAAAAAAAGGCTTATAAAAAACTTACTTAAAATTAGCTTATTATACGAAAAAGTTTAATTATTAGAAATGCTTAAAAAAAATTATTCAATGTCAAAGACAAAACAAACATTAGAAATTCACTCATGGAAATCATTCGGGACATGACTTTGCAACTGTTTATATGAGATGTAAAAGTGTAGCCACATTAAATCCTTTAAGTGATTCAATATATTATCATAAGCTGTGTGCACAATACGTTCAATGTAGGCTGTTTAATAGGTACCCGAATCACTACTTTCATAGCTTTGACAATAAAATGACAGGGATAGATATTTGAACTCTTCGGTCATAGTATTAAAGTTTACTTTCGGTAAAAGACTGAAACGGAAAAATCGAAGCTTAAATCCAATTACAGATGCAATTGATGCATTCAATTGCTTCTTCAAGCAATTGGACGAAATTTGAATTGCATTTTAAAGGATTGACTCATTGATTAAAAAAGAAAAAACGTATCGTAACGTTAGCAAATTAAAATACGCATTTGATTTAAAAATAAACCGAATTTGTGTAATTCAAAGTCACAGCGACAATTAATGCTGATGAAAAACTCAATCAAACAATATTTAGAGTTTTATCGTCATCATTTATTAAAGGCTTAGAAAAAAATTTTTAGTTTACTTTTAAGAGCCTTAACACAAATGTTTCACTGTTCATTTTTTTGGAGGTTGCTTGATCTTGAAAATCTTTCTTCAAGCGATACACAGAGCTCATAATTTTCAATGCGCATAATACGCTCAAAGACCCAAAACAACGATTGGGAAAAAGTAGATAAATAAATAAAAAATTAATAAAAAATAAAAACCTGAATATATGCCTAATAAAAGACTCGAACAAGCCATAATGTTGAATAAACTAGAGTCACACTTACAAATTAACTGCCATTTTCACTCTTAGGTCAACACAAGTTGAGTAAGGTAAGTTTACTTTCTGTAAAAGATTGAAACGAAGAAATCAAAAGTCAGATCCAGATACAAATGCAATTGATGCATTCAATTGGTTTTGTAAGCAACTGGATGGAATTTTAATTACATTTTAAAGGGCTGAGTTATTCATTTAAAAAAGAATAACGTATCTAACGGTAGGAAAATTAAATACGAATTTGATTTTAAAATATAACCAATTTATGTAACTTAAAGATACATCAACAGTTAATACTGATTAAAAACTTAACCAAATAGTAGCTAGAGTTGCATCAAATTTAGTTACAAAAGACTTAAAAAAGATTTTTCATTTATTTTCGAGCTATTTTCGTTGTTATACTTGTTTCGTGCTGTTATATTTCGTTGTATTTCGTATTGCCATATTTCGTTATCACCAAAATATAGACATGTCCAAACCTTTAAATTCATATCGTTAAGACGCATCGGGTCTCTTTTGACCCACGGTATGCAAAGAAATATATATATAATACATTTCTTTGTATACTTCTCTCTCTTTTATAAGATCATGTAATTACTAATTCAATATTTTTATAAAAGGATTTTTTTAGGAAAACTATTATGTAATGCATCAAAAATTGCCTTTTAATATTTTTGTTAATAAAATGAGAAGGACATAAACATTTTATACTATATAAATGTTTTAGGAATATATTAAGATATACAGTATTAGGAAGACAAGATTTAAAATTAGTAAATGTATTAATTTTGAATTTTAATTCATTACGTTTGTCACACATATCAGATATGTTTTCTTTTAGCATAATTTTAAGATCTAAAAAAATATATTATTTTCTATTATAATATGTCTGATGTGTAAATTAGGACTTGTTTTACACAATTTCTGGAATTTGATTTTATGAAATCATTTATTTATCGCATATTCGAGTGATTCGTTCGAATATTAAAGTTTTATATTTTCCCCAAAACTAATCCAGTCACAATTTATCTTTCTGTAAAGGCTTATAAATTAGATATTGTGGTAGATTCTAGCATGTTTCCGCATGTTTCTGTGCAGTGGATGAATTATGAAAAGAGTGAGTTTGCGGAAATAATGGGGGTTTGCGCATTCGAGGCGCAGGGGGCACAGCCAAATTAATGCTATATGTTTTATTAGTTTAAATCTATTTAATGAAATTTTGCGCTCCGAAAGTAACGACTAGAAATAGAAATTGTACTTTTATTCGGCCTGTGTGAAAAAACATATTAATTGGTAAAAAAAAAAAAAAAAAAAAAAAAATCTTGTTGGTTTTGCCTACAGGCGCAGGTGGATTTTGAAGTTAAGTTTTGATTTCACCAAAAAAAGTAAAATATAATTACAGATAAACCCAGTTCAACAACTTTATTTGACCGCTTTTGAAGAGTTTTTAATTGCGTTTTTCTGTAAGAGCTACTTTTATCAGAATCATCTTAAGGAAAATTACGTTCAAAATGCCCACTTTGACAGCATTTTTAAAATATATTCTGCTTTTATAAAGAAATTGACCAATAATTCACATTATGTAGTTACTAAATAAGATAAACTGCCAATTGCATGAGTTTGAGAGCAAAGGCTAATTTAAAAATGAGTCTGAAAATAAACAATTGTTTATTTGAATAGATCCTCAATTCTTCAATCACGGTAGTTTCGGGAAATTCTCTTCAAAAGGCCCACTTTGGCAGCATTTAAAATATATATATATATTCTGCTTTATGAAAACATTGTCCAATACTGCAAATTATATTATGTAGTTATATTATAAACTGTCAACTGCGTGAGTTTGAGAGCAAAAATGAATTTAAAAATGAGTCAGAAAATAAGGAGTTTGTTATTTGAATACATACGCAATTTTTCAATCACGATCGCTTTCAGAGATTGTGTTCAAAATGCCCACTTTGACAGCATTTTTTTATAGATATATTCTGCCTTTATGAAAAAACTGACCAATATGGCACATTATATAGTTCCTAAATAAAGGAACCTGCCAATTGGATATTTTGAGAGCAAAAAAGTATTTAAGAATGAATTATGATATGAGCAGTTTGGTATTGAGTGCACCTTTAATACGATTTTTTCTTCAACTCCTATTTTTGTTTAATTTGTTTTTCTATAAGAATTGGTCCTATCAAAAAAATTGACAATATAAAAGTTTTCGATATTATTAAGAAGATGTATAATAAATTGAATCGAATTTGATAGCTCAAGAATTGACAAAATTATGGATTTTTACTTCTTCACCCCGCCCTTTTTCCGTTTATTATTTTTTTTTTTTTTTTTCGATAAGAGTTTGTCATATCAAAAACTAGTCAATACAAGCATTTTAGTTAATACTAAGCAAATTTAATTGAATTTGATATATTGAGAATTGACGAAGTTAAGAATTTTTTCCCCAAAAATCCAATTTTTTTCGCCCCTTATGCCCATTTTATATTTTATCAAAAATTTGTCATACATAAAAATTTGACCCATTTTTTAGACGTAATATAAACTTTAAACTGATTCGGTATCTATTTTAATTAAGGAGATATGCGGTTGTTTCGTTTTTCACAAAAACATTTCCTATTTCCCCAACTTTGGTCCGATTTTGTCCATTAACGAACTTGAACGACGTTTTATGCCCCCTGATTTTATGTATCAGTTTGGAGGAGATTTGAGCAGAATTTTAGAAAGTATCATGCCCAAAAATAAACGATACATAGATAAAGTTTTTTACTGATGGTTGTTTTCGGTTCTAGAGGTAATAATCGGTGTAGATGTGCAAAAGTTTTTCCAAAATTCTACATAGGAGAAACCGCAATAAATAGTATTTCATACGAAATTTATCTAAAAAATAACCACTTTTACGCGCTGAAAATGGCGTTTTTAAAAGTTACACTGAATTTCAATAGTGTCTTATATTTAATACATGTAATAAAAAGATGAAACTTTTATCTGTCTCATTGTAAGGGGCCAATTTGAATGAAAAATTTACAAGTTTGGTAACCACTTGTATGGAAAAAGCAGTGAACCGAAATATTACATAATTTGAATTAGACATAGTAAATAATAAAAACTGGAGGAAAAAAATTTGAATAAACTTTCAATTTCACCTTCAGTAGGATTCCTTTATATGTATAACGATATTCTCTTCATGGTCTGCCTAAATTAGCTAAAATAAGCTGGGTTTGTTTTCGGTTGTGCTAAAACAAAAATTGTGGTTTGTGAATAAGTTTCAGAAGCCATATACCCTGTTCGCACTGAGAAAGTTAAGTCACTTAACTTGAAGTTTTTTGAAGCGGTCGTACCCGGAATCAGGATTCTCACTTAAGCAATTTTCTGAAACTTGCTCAAGTGAGCTTGCTCTCTTAACTATGAGTTGAGTGGAAATCTGCCTTCTGAATATTTAATTATTATTTCTGAATTTTAGAATATTTAATTCTGATTAATAAATTAATGAATTTGAGTCCTACAAATAATTATAAACTATTTCAAGCTGTTATTTGTTTACTCCAGTTGCTCAACACGTGTGTTTGTGGGGTGTTTTTGTAATCAAAGGCCGAAAATGGAAAACGTGGAACCTGTTATTTCCTCCCACAAAAGAAATTAATTTTTTAATTGAAATAAGGCAGAATAATTACTGTGTAAATAAAAAAGTTAAAAGTTGCAGTTACAAATTTCAAAACTTATGCGCATGCTCAGATGCCAGTTTGGCCAAGTTAAGTCACTTACAATGTTTAGTAAATGCGAACAGGTGAAGCCTAATTCCGGGTATCCCGCTTCAAAAAATTTAAGTGACTTAACTATCCCAGTGCGAACAGGGTATTATGTGTTATGGTAGATTTTTTAGCACAATAGACATTTACAATTTTTGTGCCTAACATGTGTACACAGGCTGTAAACAAGGTCCTTTAAATAAAATTGAAGTTTTTAGCACAAATTCACTACAATGTAAGCACAAGTGATACATCCTTATATAATAATGGATTAAAACCTTTAAGTAAACTTTTATTAAAATTACTTTGTTTTCCAGTTCAACTTTGTTTAATTAACAAATAATGTATATGAAATAAATTATCTGAAAATTTCAATTTGAATTTTGGGACCTGCAAGTCCGAAATGGCTCTTATATTATACTGGCCATAGTTTAATCTAACTTTTAAACAAATTAAAGTAACTTTTCTGTCAGTTTTTCGTTTTTTCTTAGCTTTGTATCATTCATTTGTTTATACACTAAAGAACGTTCACAACTCCTGTAAAAGAAAAGGGAAAAGAATGGCTGATACATGCCAATGAAAATTTTCCTCGGATAAAAGCAAATAATTTTAAAAATTTTTAGAATTTTTATTCGATTATATTTTTATCTGATACAAAATTTTCAAATCGTATCAACTCGGGTAAGTACAAGATGTTCATTTTCTGAGACCTGAGTTGACTTAGTTTGATGAGTTAAATGGTTTGAAAGCTTCATGATTAACTTACAGAGCTGCAGATAATACTAATTAGTACACAAATATTCGCTATAACTTCGAATAATATTGCGGTATTGACATTTCGTAAATATTGTCAGTCAGCTTACTATTATATTCGCAAAATATAACTATTCGTTTTTACATTCGTATATAATTTGCAGAGTTTAAATTTTCCACAATATAAAGGCTATGTTCCAAAATTTACCATGAAAAAAATTTGACGCACCGTAAAAACCACGCAAGTTCTTCATTCTTTCATTTCAGTTGTTCAAAACAAAAATGCATAAAAATTTCTTAAAAAAAGGAAATTTGTTTTGCCGAAAGATTTTGAGAGACAAATTATACTTTAAATCTTACTTACTATGAAATTGCATGATGTATGAAAAAACTGACACACTTTCGTTCATCTGCCTCAGTCAAATTCTAGTTATTTTTAACAGGATTTTATTTATTTTGTACTTGTCTTCAAGTATGTAAAAACAAATAGCGTTTAACATGGATAATCTCAAATCCATGCTTTTATTAAAGTATTCTAGTTGCATCTTTATTGTAAATGTTTCAGAAGTTTGTTCGCAATCTACACTTTCTTCATTAAGAATAAACAGAAATAACGCTTTAAAATACACAAGGGTTACAAAAAAGTGATTAAAGCGTCCAAAATTAAAACACTGGAATAGACATTGAGAGAGAGAAAGAAATTTGTATTCTCAGTTTGAAATGAAGAACAGAAAGTGATTTTCATTAAACTACTTTTAATTAGAATCTTTCGTAAGATTCTCTGGAGAACGGTCATTAAGATCCGTTCGATAGGTCATTTGAGACCTAGCTTTCGGCGAAGTCTTTGATTAAAAAGATGAGAAGTCAAACAAGACTTCGTGCAATATTTTTCAGGGGAAAAAAAAACGAAACCCAAGATCATTAAGGTCGAGTGACAATTGCAAAGCAGGCTGCTTCCGCCGAACTTTTTTAATCCAAGTTCTCTCGGAACCAATTCATTTTAATTTTATGTGAAATATCATTACTAGTTTTAAATTCCGATATTTAAACAAGTGACAAGCAATAGTCGAATTATTATTTTACAAGTTATACGTCACTTTAAGAGGTTACATCTTATTTGAAACAAAACTCAGTAGCAGTTAAAACAAGTGAGAAATTCATTTTTGTACACATTCTTTTTTTCAGCTTCAATCTTTTATTTATTTCTATTGGTTATTGGAACATATTATATATTAGATATATGGAACATACCTAAAGTTGTATTAAAAGACTGAAACTTTTTAAAAGCCAGATTTGGAATGAAAACCTGGAATTTTATGTAAATTTCAGTTAAATTAAATTGTATTATAATCTTATGGAACTAGAAGATAGCCCGTCAAAATGACGTGTTTGCATTTTTAAAAGGATGATAAAAAATTACAACTGTGGTTCATCATAGCCACTTTAGACTTAAAGAATTTTTAAAAATACAGCAATTAAAAATAAAGAAAAAAATCTAAAAAAAAAAAAAAAAAAAAAAAAAACAGAAATCTGCATTTAAAACTGTAACAAAACTATCTGGTGGATGGGATTGTAATGAACAAATCGTAAATACATAAATTTTAAAAGAATAAAGTAAGGCAAAAAATCAATTATAAAAGATTATACTGTAAAACTATAACCAAAAAATCTATAAAAATACTGAGAGAAACGAATAAAAATATCCAAAATTGTAAAAAAAAATTCCCATTTTGGCCCATTTTTTAGCTAATACTTAAAAGAAAACACTTTATAAGATCGAAAACAAATGTCAACAATAAAGAGTAAATAATGGGCACGTTCGGGGGAAACACGCTCTGTGCGCCCGAGCTCAGGAGATTTTGCTTGGAGTAGCCTTAGACGTGAATGATTCGATCCCACAACCTTTGGTTTCGAGTTCAACGCTCTATCCATTCGGCCATGAAGCACCGTTGTTTGTAACAGATTGTCTTTATAATTAAAACCGTAATTAATCAAATCTATGGTCTGTTCTTAATCTGTTTCTGAGCGCACAGTACCGAGTATTGAACGGTAATGACCATAAGCTATAAGATCCACTCCATCTACCTGTCTCCTGAGCGCGGGTAGCTCCCGAACACGCCCAGTTACTCGTGAGTCGTGATGTGACAATGGAGTCATTCTAAAGAGTCCTTCACGGCTGTAAATGCAATTAAAGCAACCCGAATATAAAAATTCTAACAGTATTGCATTTAAAACGCATCTTCGCTTTCCTTAAATAAAAAGGTTTAATTAAATATTGTTTTTAAAATCGTGAAAATATTTAAAAGCTTAGTAAAATCTAGTGACGTCATTTACACCTCTCACTGCAAATTTGACAGAACACTCCATTACGACTAAAGAACGTTTTCATTAGTCATAAAATAGATAGCCTTTAAAATCGGTGGTAACTTTTCACAATATTTTTTATAGATTTGGAATTTGTCATTTTTGAATGGCAACAGCATTAATTTGCCTACGTCGTTTGTTTTTCTTGTAATTTATCATTTGTTTTTTCCGTAATTGCTGGTAGTTTTATTTAGAAGTTAAACATTATAATTGATTAGTTTTTGTAGGTTTTAAAGAAAATGAGTAATGAATAAATATTTTACATGTATATTTCCATATGTTGAACAATTAGAATATTTGTGAACGGCTCGGAATACTTAAGCCTAACGTGATCGTAGTCGCAATAAGTTTCTTTTTCTCGTGGATGAGTTGACCCCGGAATCGTTATACACGGAGGGGTTTTATATATATAATTTTTTTTCAAGAACAATGAAATATTTCTATACGAATAATTTTAATCAATAAAGTTTTCAAGATTTACTTAATTGTTTTCATTCAACCTTTCTATACAAATTAAGTACAATTTTTTTTAATCAAATGATTTATTGATAGCAACGTCCGCAAATTCCATAGTTCTTATATATTTGTCCAACTTTTTTAAATTAATGAGCAGCATACATTTCTATTGTATTAAAATATAAAGCGAGAAAAACTAAATGCGTTAAGCATTTTTTGTTTAATACTGTTTCTAATTAATGCAAATAGAGGAAATATTTATTTACAAAAGTAAAAAATCCAATAATCATCTAAATATTTTTAAGCAAAACACCCTATCTAAAAATTTGGCTCTTATAAACTTCTGAAAACTGATCAAGAGAAAGTTAATAAATAAACTATGAATTATATTGAAAAATTAACATTATTGAAATTAATTATATTGAAAAATTTATAATTAAAAATGAAGATATTACGTTTCTAATCACCCCAAAAAAAGAAGTGAATATGAACGCAAATTCCATAGTTCTTATATATTTGTCCAACTTTTTTAAATTAATGAGCAGCATACATTTCTATTGTATTAAAATATAAAACAAGAAAAACTAAATGCGTTAAGCATTTTTTGTTTAATACTGTTTCTAATTAATGCAAATAAAGAAAATATTTATTTACAAAAGTAAAAAATCCAATAATCATCTAAATATTTTTAAGCAAAACACCCTATCTAAAAATTTGGCTCTTATAAACTTCTGAAAACTGATCAAGAGAAAGTTAATAAATAAACTATGAATTATATTGAAAAATTAACATTATTGAAATTAATTATATTGAAAATTTTATAATTAAAAATGAAGATATTACGTTTCTAATCACCCCAAAAGAAGAAGTGAATATGAACGGCTATTGCAATTCACGTGTGTTCCTATATCTGCACATGGAAGAGAAAAAGGAATGCGTATTAATTCTGAGGGGTGAATAAGAACATCCTTTTTTCGAAAATTCAATCGAAGTCTTTTATAGAAATTGAGTGGTATAAAATTAATATGAACATAAAAATATTATTATGTTCCATAAATAGAACTTTTCCTGAAAATGGATTTGGCTTCCTTGACCTAATTAAACAAATTATTTGAGCTTTTTCTGGGACCTTATTATTTTTATAAAATTATATAAATGTTTTACTTCTGTTGAAAAATTGCTGTTTTACTCAACTAATATGCAGCAAAGAACCATGAAAGAAGTATATTTGATAAGACATTTTGCCTACAACTAACTTCGCATGTTGAATTTACTAATAGGTAGCATACAACAATGAATGAAGTATCATTGGATAAGATATTTTCCCCACAATTAACATTGCATTGCATACTGACTTTTCGTTATACTTTAGGTTAAATATCCTCATGCATATGACTTCTCATGCCAACATGCCTTTTTTATATGCACGTGCAAAATGCAAAGCAATTAATAGAGTATTATACGAAAAGGTTTTGAACAGACTTTTGACACTCTTATTTCCTATATAGAATGTACAATGCATTAGGAAATATATTCAATGATTGAATTCGAAAAACTTGCACGGGTGGTATACTGGTTTGAAAATAGTTTGACAATTTTTAAACAGGTCAGTTTCTAGCTAATGTCTTTTAGGCATCCGAATGACATTTCTGACATTTCGATAAGGGTTTAAGTACAAGAAACTTTTCATATAACACTCCTATATACCCGTCAATTTAACCCTCTAATTCCCATGGTAGAATACGTTCTGGAAATTCTGTAAGTCAGAGAATCCGAAATCACACTAGAAAATTTCAACAATAAATTTCGATTTGTTTAAATACGAGATGACTGTTATGAAATAAAGAAAATATTTCTATTTTAAATGTCTGGTGTGAATTTGGAATATATGAATAAAAAAATCCACTAAATTCGAAACACTGTTGATAGTATATATGCTATCATGTACATTAGAGGGGTATTAGAATAAAAATTTTCTAGAATAGAGCCGCACTGCCTCTTTGATTTTATTACAGAAACACTTTGAAAACGAGGAAATCTCCTGGACAATAGAAAGTTGCACACTATTCAGTGCTTTCGAGAATTTCAAAGCCAGGTTCTTAATCAGATGTCGTTGACAATGCAATTTTTTTCCTGTGTTCCTAAGAGTAGACAAAATAACATGAAAAAACAGATTTCTTAATTATTCTAGCCATATTTTATGACATTAGTTACTTTTTTGCTGCTAGATCTGAATAGATATCTATATATATATATATATATTTAAAAAAAATACATTGCATTCATATTTATTCCACACATCACCATTCTATGACATCCCAACAGAAAAGCATCATTTATGTAAAAACGTTTAATAAAAATGGAAACTAATACAAAATATTGTCTTATAGAACTGAATGTAACGAAAGGTTAGTAATCCTAAGCCAATATTAACCATAGTTTTTACTTTCAGGAGAAGTTTTGGAAATGAAAACGCCCATTCAGAAATTTTGTGACAGTTCGTGCAAATTTTTATAGATAATCACAATTATTTTATTAGCCCGGGAGTACACGCGCCGGGTCTTTTTGACTCGGAGTGCGTATGATTTTTGCAATTCTAACCACTTATCTTTAAGAAGTAATCTTGAACTTATTTTATCGCAAAACTTGTAGGGATTGTCTCCGCATAAATAAAATGACGGTTATAATTTGATTTTATTGGTGACAAAGTTAAAACCATTTCTACCCTGGGTAAGCGCGTGTTCTCCCGGGTTAAAACACATACATCAGATAAAAATTTATGTAACCAGTAATACACCATTGTATTCCACTCACGTAACTTGTATCTAATTTGTAACAAAAAGCATTTTACTTGTCCATTTAATAAAAATTTTGTGTCAAAACATTTTGTGACTCATATGGTGACATGTTTTTTTCTTTTTTTTCGTATAGTTTTATTTGTATTTACCCTTTTCTATGGTATGCTTTCCTTTACGATTCATAAAGAGATTTAATAAGAAAATATTAGTGCCAGTCATTTACTCACTTGGAAAATGTATATTATGGAAACTAAAAACTCATTTTAAAGAGTATTATGTTACTGTACCACTGTTCACTCAGTTAATAAGATCTCAATGGTTCAAAAATTTCCAGCCAATTTTTTAAAAATAAAAATAGTTGGGTAGTTAAAACATAAATATTTTAAAATTTTAAGGAGAGAAATAATCAAAAATATATATATGAAATAAATCTTGAAAATACAGTTCTTAAAAATACAGTTTTGGATAGTAAAATTTGCAGATCGAGGTTAGTCAACCACACGCCTGCTGGTGCAATTGTACCCACTATCACACTTTATGAATCGATGAGTTGTCTATAAATATTTTTAAATGGATCTTTCTTGTGCTTGTAAAAGAGCGATAAATGCTATGTAATCTCTAATGTATAATCTATAGAGGTACTTCTATTACACAAACAATTTTAATTAAAATTATTAGCATAATGACAGAATTCATTGGGAAAATGTATCTTCATTTCATGTAAAATAATAAAAGTATGAATGCGTAAATAGGGTGAAAGTTCACATGCAAATGAAATTAAAAAAGAGAAATGCTTTCATTTTTTAGATATTCGGAGACTTGTAAAAATCTTCATGTGTTCATTTCAAGTTTTATAATCAAGATTAAAGGTGCTCTTCACAAAGATCATTATCACGATCATAATCCATCGACCAGCATAACCTGCGAGGTATATTTCAAAAGAGTCCAAGATGTTTGGTTCCGTGCCCCTAGTTTAAAATTCCCCCAAAATCCGTCAACCCGTATTATGCACAATGGCATTTAATTTTGAAGCCCATTGAACTCTTTTACAGTAGAAATATCTGAAATCTACAAGATATTTTTAGAATGGATTGACCAGCATATCCTTGAATATTAATCCTTTTGAAAGGTTTTATGTTTCATTTTATTTTTATATACAGGGTGATTCCAAATTTTTTTTACAATAAAAGAGGGGTGATAGTACACATCAAGACAAACAATATTATATAGGAGACCAAGGGTCCAAAACGTTTTCCTAAGGAAATAGCCGCCATTAAAGTTTAGGGACCAAAATTTCAAATAAACATAAAAAACGGAAAAATAGGTCGATTGATTTGCGGATTTCACTAAAATTATTCTTTATGTCGGCATTTTCTTGAAATTAAATTATAAAGATAAATTTCAAAAAATGCCGATAGAGGGCGCTTTAGACTTTGGAGTAACGAACAACTATTTTTTGCCGGTATTTTTTGCATCTTATTAAATGTTTTCGTAAGCTTAGACTCAAACTTAAATTTTGACCTCAAAATCTGTAGTTGGGAGTGGTTAAGTAACACAAACTGAGCTGTGTTCAGAGGGTTCAAATTTCAATTGATTATAAAAAACGGAAAAATTGGTCGATTGATTTGCGGTTTTCACTAAAACTATTCTTTATTTAGGTATTTTCGTGAAAATAAATTATAAAGATAAATTTCAAGAAATGCCGATAGAGGGCGCTTTAGACTTTGGAGTAACGAAACACTCTTTTTTTGGCGTTATTTTTTGCATCTTATTAAATGTTTTCGTAAGCTTAGACTTGAACTTAAATTTTGAGCTCAAAATCTGAATAGCTGGGAGTCGTTAAGTAGACAAACTCAGGTGTGTTCAGAGGGTTCAAATTTCAAATAATTGTAAAAAACGGAAAAAATTGGTCGATTCGTTTGCGATTTTTGCTAAAACTAATTTTTAAATCAGCAGTTTTCTTGATCAATCAGTGTTTTCTTGAAAATAATTTTTAAAGATAAATTTCAAAAAATGCCGATAGAGGGCGCCTTAGACTTTGGAGTATTGTACAACTATTTTTAGCTGTTATTTTTTTAATCTCATTAAATGCTTTCAAATGCATAGACTTAAATTTTGGGCTGAAATTCTGAATCGTTGGGAGTGTTTAAGTAGCGAAAAATTGAATTGTGTTCGAGAAGGAAAGAGGGTTGAATTTCAACTCCTGAACACACTTCAGTTTGCGCTTCTTAACTCCTCATAACGATTCAGGATTTGAGCTCAAAATTTAAGTTTAAATCTAAGCTTCCGAGAACATTTAAAATGCTTTTGCAAGCATTTAATTAGAACAAAAAAATAATGGTTAAAATTAATTGTTGGTTACTCTGAAGTTTAAGGCGCCCTCTGACGGAATTTTTTGAGATTTATCTTTAAAAATTATTTTCATGAAGATACTGACTTAAAGAATAGTTTTATTTTAAGCCGCAAACGAATCGACCAATTTTTCCATTTTCTATAATTACTTTAAATTTGAACCTCCCCCTCCCCCTTGAACACAGTTCAGTTTGTGCTACTTAACCACTCCCTACTATTCAGATTTTGAGCTCAAAATTTAAGTTTAAGTCTAAGCTTCCGAAATCATTTAAAGAGATGCAAACAATTCGGCAAGAAATAGTTGTTCGTTACTCCAAAGTCTAAAGCGCCCTCTATCGGCATTTTTTGAAATTTATCTTTATAATTTATTTTCACGAAAATACCTAAATAAAGAATAGTTTTAGCGAAAACCGCAAATCAATCGACCAATTTTTCCGTTTTTTTTTAATCATTTGAAACTTGAACCCTCTGAACACAGCTCAGTTTGTGTTACTTAACCACTCCCAACTACAGATTTTGAGCTCAAAATTTAAGTTTGAGTGTAAACTTACGAAAACATTTAATGAGATGCAAATCATACCGGCAAAAAATAGTTGTTCGTTACTCCAAAGTCTAAAGCGCCCTCTATCGGCATTTTTTGAAATTTATCTTTATAATTTAATTTCAAGAAAATGCCGACATAAAGAATAATTTTAAGGAAAACCGCAAATCAATCGACCGATTTTTCCGTTTTTTTATGTTTATTTGAATTTTTGGTCCCTAAACTTTAATGGCGGCTATCTCCTTAAGAAACCATTTTGGACCCTTGGTCTCCTATTTAATATTGTTTGTCTTGATGTATACTTGCACCCCTCTTTTATTGTAAAAAAAATTTGGAATCACCCTGTATGTATTTTATTTATTTATTTTTGTTGAGCTGATTCAGATATCAGACTAGAATCTTGGATCGTTAAAGGTTGTTAAAGAGAATTAGCCCTCCAGTGACTGAGTTGAAAGAACATTGACTGAATGATCCAACACATTCCTGGTACAAATCCGAGCACGGATTTTTTCTGCCACTTTGAAGTTTAGAACTGTTATGATTTATTTACCAATTCAACTGTATAAATGTGTTAAAAATAATCTAATCTAACCTTTTGGGTTCGTTTAGAATGTCGTGCCGCAACACGCTAGCTCATTTATCGACGCATGTGGAGTTTCAAATACCTGGAAATATCCAGAGCTTTTCTGATAGAAAAAGTTCTTTAATGTTTACAACATTATTACAACAATAACGCTTAAAATATTAACAGAAATAGACAAATTATATGCATAAATTTAGGGTGACCCATATTACAGAAATGTTGAAAGTAATTTTCTGTAATTCAATGTGATGTGTGGGGAGATGAGATATAATAGTGATATGCATTTTAGACACATCAAGTCGTGCGCTAGGAGTCATGTAAATTAACATTAACATAAAATTGCTGATATACATTGTTGAATATCTTGTGGAACGTTATTTGCATAAACGGTGCGTTTGTGCAACATATACAGTTGATGAATCCGATAGAATGGAAAGATAGGCACTGCACAATAAGGAGGTCTATTTCGTTGCATATAAATTTGATTTTAAAACATATAGTTTTTGTTAGTGGAAGTTTTTATGCTAAAATAATAATAATGTAGCTGCTCCGGTTAGAGATTTTCACTTCAAAAGAACCTATGGAAAAATATTATTATTGATTTTTAAAAATTCGGGCTCTTGATTTGTCGAGTTTGTTTAAATTTCATGAAATTATGACATGTACGCTGTCGGACACAGAATTCTGGGTTAACGATGTTTAATTTCAATAATCTTACTTTCTGATAAAAACACTGCTTGAGCAAGATAGTTTCTTTTCTGTTTTTTGTCTTCTTAAACTATATTTTCTATAAATACCATAAAATACTGGATTTCATCATGTTGAATATTGAAATTGAATATTGAATTTGAAAAAAATGAGAAAGATTTTTTTTCAAATATAAGCAAGCAGTCAGCTACATATAAGTAAATATAAGTAAGCAGTCTGCAGTTAGCTACATTTATTTATACATTTGTTTATTTAAGTGTTACATTTTATTTTGATATTTTGTGGTACTTAATCAGCTAATTATGTGACTTCATAGGAAATAATGTAGGAAATCATATAAAGACAATTATTACTTATAAATAACTTATTCAAATATGCAGTTAGCTACATATTTTCTCGTTTTTCTTAAGTGTTACATTTTACTTTGTTTAGATATTTTGTGGCAGTTTATATCTGGATATTGCTTTTTACATGACCACAATTCTGACCACTTTGACTTTTCAATGTGATGCTTTTTTTTTTCATATAAATAATAATTGACTTTATATGATTCCCTATATCGCTTCCTATGAAGTAATATAATAAGTTGATAATGAATTTCTATTATAATAGTTACTTTCTATTAAATACACACAAAGAAATAGCATGAGCTTGAAAGAAAGTAAGGGATGGAGAAATTGTATTTTTGAAAGATGAGTCTGAAGATGATAAAAGTGTTTTGAAAAGGCTTGAAAAGTGAAGAAGTTAGGAATAGTAGATATTTATGTGTGAACTGAAAACAGAAAAGAGAAATGAAAAAGAACACGAACTAGCAAGAAGGAAGGGTGTGTGCAATACAAGTATCGATTAAGTAATCAAGCGGAGTATTTGGGAGACCTAGGGTTCTACCCTAGTTGAAAAGTGAGCAGAAATCAATGGAGGGAAATGACACTGGGGTTTCATCTATATTACCCAAATTCCTCCTGTCCCGAAGTTGCAAGGGTACAAAAACAAGTTGGATGATTTCAAGAATTGGGTGCATTCATTCACAGGTTGACACGCACCGCCAACAGCACAAGAAGCAAAAGCTTTTAATCTATTTCGCGCAGGGGAGGATTTTTCAGCTTTTTTTCACTTGCTTTATTTCTCCTCTTGAGTTATTTTATCTCGCTTGGGCTCTAGAAAACGGTCCTTTTCGAAGGTAGAGAAAAGAAATCTTGTTTTGAACTTTCAACACCTGGCATTTCTAGACGTAGATCATCGCCGATCTTTCGTGGTACCTTTTTAGGCAATCTTATATTTCACTTGGGGAAGAGAGAAAGAATGATACTAGAGAATAGATATTCTTTTTTGAAAGGTAAATAAAACGAGAAACAAATAAGTTCCGAGCGCTTTTTGTAATAAGTAAAATGCAACATCTTGTACCAAAATAAAATATGTCCTTCATTGCATTGATAAGAAATGAAAAAATATTCATGCATTTGAAAGAAATTATCAATTAAAACAAAACACTATTTAATTATTTATTGTGAAGTAAACCTTGTATTCTAAATTAGTCAATTTTTGCGTTCATTTCGCGTGGTAAAAATAAATTTAATGTATGCGACGAATGAATGTGTAACGCGAGAGTTTTGTACTAAGTCGTGTTAGGAAAAGCCGTCGCTCAATAACATTAAATAGCGTAATAAAATGCTGTGATATTAGCAGATTATATATATATATATATATATATATATATTCTTATTCAAATAAAATTTAAAATTATAAACACGTTTTAACCTTAAATAACTAGTCTTCCTTTTTATTTTATAAAAATAGTGTCAATTCAAATTTATTTTTGCATATTTTTTTATGGAAAGAAAATCTCAGCAAATATGAAACTAGTTTGCAAAAGTGAAAACGTTTACGAAATCCCCCAAAATAGTAAAAACCTGTGCAATTTAAATAATAAGTATATATGTATTATTTAAAACTTTTGCATCGTATCAAAGCTATAGGGAAACATAAAATACTTTATAAATAAAACAAATAGAACTTTAAACACATCATGTATTTAATATCGCGTTTAATATAACTGTCTGAAATTATATTTTCATATGTATCATATATCAAACATATTTTATGAAAAACAGAATGAATCGAGAAAATTTCTTTAAAGTAAAATAATATGGTTGAAAAGATATAAATAGAATGATTTATTTTGGTTAAAAAAAAATGCAATAGCAAGTTCCCCCTTTAACTGACTTTTTAAAAAACAGACTTTACGATAATAGTTTTGATTTTCGTTATCACACCTTATGCATTCTAAAAAAACAATTCATGAGTTAATATTTATTTATTAAAAATCTGGTCATTTTTAAAGTGTAGGAAACAACGTGATATTTAAAATTCGACTTACAGATAGTTATACAAATGATTTGCGTTGATTTTACGGCCGCATACTTATAATAACTAGTTTTCAATTGCTTTATTTATGTCCTAAGTAATAATAATAAAGGCGAACCAATCATTAGACTGTCAAATCAAGCTTTTTTATTTTTCTAGTACTCATTTTTGGCGCAGCATGTCCTTTAAGGTATTTTGCGCCATAAAACCCCTTATAACAAACCAACCATCGAATCAAGTTGTTGTTATTTTTTCTGTTTATAAAGGAATGTTTTGAAAAAAATTAAAACTGAAAAATGCTACATTTTTAGTTATTTTTAAAATGCTCAAAATAATTATTTAACCAATTTATTGTTTTCAAGGAAAGTTTATTAACTATTGTGTTTTATACGTATATACATCATATGAATAGACATTCATGTATGTGTGCATGTGTTTCTTTAAAGAGATATGCATGTACTAAGAAAACACCTGTTGTTTCAAGTAAAAAAAAACTGTTAAGAATCAAAACATTGGTAATTAATTATTTTATTTTTTCATTTTTATTTTTATTTTTTGATTGAAAACAATAAACTCTAAATTAAAATTTATTTAAAATATATTATTGCCATACAATACTAAAAAATAAGTGTTTCAAAAATGTATTCATAAGCAAAAATAACAAAAATAGAAAATACACACAGAAAATGAAACGAAAAAAGTGAAATGATAAAAATAATTTAACTAGAGACACAAAGGCTTTTTTAATTGAAGAATATATGAAATAACACGAAATATTTTTCCTTTAAAACATCAAAAACAATATCACTAGGTAGAGCTCGGAACATTTATTAAACATTTACGCTTCAATAATTTTTAGTTTTTCGTTTTTAATAAAACAACACTCCGAAATTAAATTTCTACTGAACTCAAACATCAAAATGCATACCTGCTATTTGTCGTTTTCGCAAAATAAAAAAGAGAACAAAGATCTCGAAATTATTCTTCAGTGTGCAAAATTTGTTTTCACCAAAGAAAATTAAAATCTTTTATCTTTTTCTGGATAGTCTCATTAACTTTGAGAAGTTTTTCAAATAAAAGAAAAAAAATTAAACATACATGCATGCCCATACATTAATTTCTATATGCGCGTGTATGAATGGATATTAAGTTAGTTATTCACTTTTGAGCTCTCCATCCCCTCTTTAGTCGCGAAAAAGACTCGATGCAAATATTTTCCCCGCAAATTACCTCAAAAGTATTTCAAATTAGAGTTATACCTTTTAAGTATTCCCCCGTGACAAAGAAATGATGCATGATTTTTGAGACTCGCTTTCGCTCCTGACGTGCATTCTTTCCGAAATTACGCTGTTCCATCGGCGTGCGTTCTTTTGAAACTCATTGATCAAACATCGAAGAGAGTCCACTCAAAGTAGAGATTGCTGTAATCTCAGGTGTCACCTGTAGCATAATAAATTGTTGTGGAGTTGTAAAAACAAGAATAGTTTCGTTCGAAAGGTGTCAAATCGAGAAAGGTGTCACAAAAATTCTCCAATTGAGCTGAAAAAATGCCGATGTCTCATTATGCCGTGTTCCACACAGGTATCTTCTGTTGTAATGGAACAAGAATCCCGAGCGCTGCTTTCCATATTAATCAAAAGCGGAGCTCGAGCTTTTTCCGAAAAGAAAAAGGCGAATAAAAACACGGTAAATTGCGTCACCGGTGAAATGTGCGGAGCGCCGACACGAATGTGTCGCGCTTTATTCAGATTTACATATTTAGTTCTGAGATTCTTCTAAATTAAAGGAAAACAACGTGAGAGGGCTTGTGGTATTCCGGCTCGATTTCTCAAAATGTCAGAACCCTGTCCAAAAGCCTCGTCTTTTGCGGGGGAACTTTTTATCTGGGAGCTTCCAAAGAGATGGATTTACTCATCATCAGATAGCGGTAAGGGATTCCTTCCTCTAGCCGCATTTCTGAAATTTTAATCTCGTCCGCGTTAATCATTTTTTGTAGCAAGGGCGTTAAGATTTGCGCAAGTACACTAGCAAAGCAAAAGAATGCCTTAACTATTTACTCGCACAGAAATGAATGCCGCGCCTAAAAACAAAAGAAAACGACTTCCTCCCAAATAATTACCTACCCGTGTTAGTATTTAGCACTGTATTTCAAAATCTCAAAAATGCTTAATTTGCGCAGAAAGTATGTCCTGAATAGAGTTACCTCTGGATTGGATTAATAACCAAGAAAGCAGAATGGCTTTCGACTATCTTTACTTATAACGTTCTTTTAAATTGCGGAAAATTCTAACTATGGCACAAAATTCTAATGAATGACTTAAAAGATCTATAGATGTACGGAAATACTCATAAACAGCTAAGAAAAAAAATTAAAGGTGCGGTTTCATGACGGAAAAGAAAATTTAAATAACTGGTACAAGGTATTTTCTAATTGGTCAAAGGACCAACTGATAGTTTCTAAACCGTTTGTTTTTGAAGAATAGTTCTAATTTCAACAGTGTTTCAAATGTTATTTTTGGCCAAATGGTTTAAAAATAATTACAAAATTCAAATTTCTCTGTGGTCCCTGAATAAATAAAATTAGTTACAATTTCATACTTCTAAGAAAAAAAATTATAGAATTATAATACTTTGTAATTTATTAATTTTGGCTGTTCCTTATCAATCAGAAAAAACAAAAACGCGTTTTTAATACCAATTCATGTATTAAAATAACTGTACACAGACTCAATCCTTAAATTTTGGCGTGTAAATAAATAGCAACAATAATAACTTATAGTTTTAATTCAAAAAGTAATTATAATAAACCAGCAACATTTTAATAAAATAAATTATTTAGTCAAATGCTAAATAATGAACGGCAAATAGTTTTAACTGCTTTAGACCAATTTTTTTTCTCTGGATTATTTTCAATTTTTACGCAATTTAGATATGCGTAAATGAAACATTTCATTGGAAATTTAAATATAATGTAAAGCGAGAAGAAAAAGAAAAAGAGTCCCAATAATAAATTGTAACATTTTTTTTGTGTATGTGATTAAAGCAATAAATGGACAATTATTGGTCAGAAATGGTCAGAGTCCAATAAATCTGGACGCATTGAAAATATTCAACTACGAAAATTTGCGCATAAAAATTCGGCTTACATTGCAAGATTCGGATTTATTTTGGCACAAGAAAAAAACAGAATTTTTGCAGATAGGCGGCGCTATTAAGGCTTTTATTATCGAAAGATAAAATTGGAATAAAATTAATACAATTATTTGTTATAACTTAGGAATTTTTATCTAGAAAGAACGTTCAATTTATTTACCACTCCATGCAAAAACATTACTTCCGGATTTATTCGACAAAATAAACGAATTTTAGACTTTTTTTTTTTTTTTTTTTTACTATTGCAATTATTCATAGAATCATATTGATTTAACAAAAAACAGCAATTGAATTCATACGAACTATGAATGACAATGTATTTCATAAAATTTGACAGTTGTTGATTCACCTCCTTTTTAACCCCTTTGTTGTCGGCGGCTCTTACACATATTTTATTTGGTTGGCATCACTATTTTTTTAAGTTACTTTTAATTAAACAGTCACGAAAATGCTCTGATTTAAAAAAAATAAGCATTACTTTTCTTTTTTACTGGTACCTAAAACAATTTCTGTATGCCCTTTTTTATTATGCATATATGCATCCATGTCCCGAACGCATTAAATGCGATATAATGTGCAGATTTTCATAAAGTAATTTATATAGCACATCTATCGGTAAAAAATATATATTTTTAAGTTTTAGAAATTTACTTTGCAAATGTACTCCGGTATTTCAATTTATTGGTTTTATATGACAATTTAAATTGCATCCCGATTTACGTCATACTTGGTGTGCCGGAAAGAGCAAAAAATGTTTAAATAAAAAAGATTACGACACACATGGTTAAATAATAAGGACTATTTCTCGACTTATCATATAAGTAGGGATTATTACTGTTACAAGGTAAAAATAAAGTTTTAAAACAAAATTAGAAATTTGTATATTTTAATATGCCATAACTTTTTTTCACGTCTAGCGCTATCGACGAAAATTATATTGATTCCTTCAGTATCTTTCCAGAAATCTCTGTATGAAAGATAATTTGACTGTTTTTATCTATATCACAGATTAGAAACCGTAAATCGGTCATTCTGTAAGGAAAAGTTGACTGGAGGGGAAAAATAGAAAAGAAAAGTAGAAGATGGAAAACTGATTTGTGGGAATGATGACAAATTGGGAAATTGAAGAAGTTGTCAAAGTTTGTAAGAGAAACACTTTAAAAAGAGAAATGTCGATACTAGAAATATCTAAAAATCATTTTGTATTACACACACACACACACACACACACATATATATATATATATATATATGCCATATAGGATTACTCTTTATTAAAACTCAAAGAGCACAGAAAAAGGTCATATAAAAATAATGTAAACACGAATGCTTTTTAAAAGATGTAACCACTGAAAAAATAATAACACCGTTCGGCAGATTAATCTCTCAGTAAAATTAATGTCTCTTTCTTACAGAACTAAAATTACTGCATCAAAATAAAATAATTTATCACGTTAAAAAATTTATCACGCTCCACGTTCAACCATATTAGATTTTTTTTTTTTATTAACGTATTTTAAGTCTTATTAAAACATTACTGAAAATTGCGTGAATAATAAAATGTACGCAAATAATAAATTATATATAATAATTTATTTAACGTATATAAAATATTAGATGCGATACAGATCAAAAGGCATGAAAATATGGTAACAGATACTGCTGTACATCAAAAGGGGAATACACAGGCGATGTACAAGACTTATGTCAACAAAATATATATTTTATGATACATTTTATTTGTGACATATTGTTTTGGAACGCGAAATTTTTTCTTAAGCTAATAGCTTTCATGAGAATTGCGGTTTCAAAATATTCCATTTGTTATATTTATTTAAACAAAAGCAATAACAGATTTATTTATTTTTTTTTGAGGGGGGGGGGGACTTCGATTGTTCCGAGAGACCACCAAAACACCTTCCACAACCCACCAGGGTGTCGCGATTCATACATTGAGAATTGCTGGTTAAGACAGTTTAGATATTTTGTTTTTCAGGAAGGCCTTTTTTTGGGGGGGGGGGGAGGGGGGCTTCAACTGAAAATTTAAGAAACATACATGATAAATTGATATTTAGATATAAGAATTAAATACACCAGAAAAACAATGTTTAAAATTAAATAAGATACAGATTGCAATTTGTTACTATTCAGAAGTAAATGTAAGGAATATAAAATTTGGAAGGTAAGCTTTCGGACTTTTTTTATTACCTGACAATAAATTTCAAAAGGCAAATTTTATACGTTTTTTAGGTGCGTTCGTAATTATGTAAATACGTAGCACCTATTGTTGTCGCTCAGTCCGTCCGTCTGTCTGTCCGTCTGTCTGTCCGTCCGTCTGTCCGCATATAACAACTCAAAAACTACCCAACCGAATCGTTTGAAATTTAAAATACATAATTATTACATAATTTTGTCGAGTCATTTCAATTTTTATGAAAATCGGATGGATAGATCAATTACAGGGACAATCAAAAGGATTCCGTTACATTACAGACAATGGGGAAAAAAGTTTCAAATGCATTTTAATCGTTTGAAATTTAAATCATATATTTATTACATAATTTTGTCGAGTCATTTCAAATGTTATGAAAATCGAATGCATAGATCAATTACAGGGACAATCAAAAGTATTCCGTTACATTACAGTCAATGGGAAAAAAGTTTCAAATGCATTTTAATCGTTTGAAATTTAAATCGTATATTTATTAGATAATTTTGTCGAGTCATTTCAAATGTTATGAAAATCGAATGCATAGATCAATTACAGGGACAATCAAAAGTATTCCGTTACATTACAGTCAATGGGAAAAAAGTTTCAAATGCATTTTAATCGTTTGAAATTTAAATCGTATATTTATTAGATAATTTTGTCGAGTCATTTCAAATGTTATGAAAATCGAATGCATAGATCAATTACAGGGACAATCAAAAGGATTCCGTTACATTACAGACAATGGGGAAAAAAGTTTCAAATGCATTTTAATCGTTTGAAATTTAAATCATATATTTATTACACAATTTTGTCGAGTCATTTCAAATGTTATGAAAATCGAATGCATAGATCAATTACAGGGACAATCAAAAGCATTCCGTTACATTACGATCAATGCGAAAAAAAATTTCAAATGCATTTTAATGGTGTTAAACTCATTTGAACATAATAGAATTAGCATGAATCTTTGAAGTATGTACTAAAATATACATTCTGTACAATCTGTGATGCAAAGAATATTCATTATTAAATTACAGGGCCACACAAATGTATTACACTAAATCATGTTATACGGGAAAACATTGTTTGGGGCGTGTTTTAATTATATTAAACTACTTCGAATTTTTTGAATAAGATATACGTTAATGAAGTATAATAAATTTACTTCGTGCATATTTACAGGAACATAAAGATTTCGACCACTGTACTATATCAAAGTACTATATCATCAAGATCTGAATATTTTTAAAACTTCGTTATCGTACGAACGCACCTCATTTGCTACGCATCACGTGCAATTTCCAACTTGTTTTTTCTTGCAATAGAAATTCGAGACTAGCTATCCATTCATTTTTTTAGAACTGTTTTAACATTATCTAACAAAATTAAAAAATGTTTACTAATTCGGTTCGTTTGTCGGACCATGCACTAATTCCCACAAACATACTCAAATTGGCACGCACTTTTTATAAGTAAAAAAGAATTAGTATACAATGTACCGTATATAAAATGAAGTGTATAAAGATTGCATTTCTTTACAGTGAACATACAAAAGAATTCCATTATATTATGATAGATAAGAAAAAAAATCGTTCACTGAATACATTACGTGTACGGGACGCTAATTACGAAAAAGATTCCTTTTTAAAAAATTCGACCTCTATGAGTTAAACAAATATTCTATAAGATTCTTTTGTTCTGATTTTAACCTTTACTTTAAGGAAAGTCGTTGAAAATGTTTAGTGAAAATGTCAAGTATCAAATAATCTAGTAATGCTGGAAAATTAAAGTTAATAATTTTTAAATGCATTTTAACAGATATGAACAAAATAAGCAATAAAACTACCCCATCTTTTTTAAAACGTTCTTATGGTAAGAAATTTTTATGTATCAGTAAAATCAGTACTGAAAAGAAATCTGAAAATCATTGAAATAAGCTAGTCACGATGAAACGATCCATCATAAACGATTTTATGATGGATTTTTACAAGTAGATATCAGGCGATGGATTTCGAATTCATTAGAATAGCCATTCATGCAAATCAATATGAAACTGTTTGATTATTAATTAAGTTTAAATGCTAATTGTTTTACACTCTAAAGGTCATCTACTACTTTGCTCCTTTTCAAAGATACCCTTTACATATAAACTAAATACGTATGATGCGTATCAAATAGTAATCTGTGTAGCTGTTCGACGGAATCCACGGATATCTGCTTTAAAAAATGTAAAATTTAAATAAAGAAATATACAAACAAGTGATAAATTTTGTAGCGGGTAAAAAACCCACTACAAATTCTCTAGCAAAATAATAATAATAATGATAATAAATAAATAAATAAAAATAAAAAGTGTTTAGCAACAGAATGAAATACTATCATGAGGTCGATAAGACTAAAATAAATAAAAAAGAAAAAATGACTTATTTTTAATGATCTTTCACTTTAAATGAGACTTAATAAATAGTAGATGTGAAACTTTTATCACCCTAAAATGCATATATTTCAATTTTAAATCCGTTAATAACTTATCATTTTTTCAAATTGTTGAAGGGGAGTATAATAAAACATTTAAAATGTTGATGTTGAGTGTATTTCCAAATTCTTTGTCATACTTAGATTATTCCCTTTTGATACTGGATCTCATCCAAATCTGCGGTTAGCAAGATAGTTTTAGACTAACATGGAAAGCACTGGAAATTGAAACTTTGTGTTCGAATATACGATGTCTGTTCAAGAACACGTTTAACCTTTTCAGGGTAAGTAATTTCGTTTGTGTAATATTGAATTCATACCGAAATTTAAAAAAAAAAAACATTGTTTTAAAATATGGAAAAGCAATTTTACAACATTTTCTACAAGAGTCATAAAAGTAAAATTTAATTAAAAGGTTCTATTGTAAGTCTTGGTGAAAATTATATGGGATACAGTACATCTCCTCCAGGATCGTGAACGATTGTATAGATGTTTCCATCAAATATGGCAATTTTGACTTTTGTCCATTATGAAAAGCTTTCTTAGAAAATCTACGCAAAGCAACAAATTTAAATCAAGAAAATAGCACCATTAATCAGCATGCAAATGCTTGCATACAAAAAAGGTTGCGTGCAACCGTTTAGAAGCTTGTAAAGCTCCATCATCAATGCAAAGCCTAAAAATGAAATGTTTAAAACTTAGATATATCGAACAATTTACAGTGACGGTGGAGCTTTAGAAGCTCCAAACAGCGTTTTGCACTCCGATTTGTATACAAAAATTTACGTTTGTATTATTTAACATTGTCCATTCTTTCTTAATACCTAGGCATAAAGTTTTAACCCTTTCATTTTAAATGCGACAAAATTTTTTATCAGGATTGCCACAAGAATCCTAATCTACTGAATTTTGAATATCGCTACTTCCAAAAATCAACATTCGCCTAATTTAATCAATAAATTTTTTAAGTAAGCAAGGCAAATATTACTATACGAAATCGGCAGTACTTTAAAAGTCAATAATGGCATTTCGTTGGAGAACGTGTTTCCAAAGTATAATACAATTCTTGAAATTTCCGAAGAGTGTGGCACGACTATTGAAGATTAAAAATCTTCTGTATATATTTAATCGCAGATTTTTAATATTTTTATATGATTAAATAACGCGATAAAAATTTTATTTATTCTGAAATTCTACTAAAATTTTGCGCATCCTGCTTGTTCCGATATAAATAAAAACTCTAGCGACCACTCCATTCAATTAAGTAAATTAAATGTGTGACTTAGTTCTTTGAAGGTATGCGCGAAAGATTATGAAAAATCACAATGGAGCTTTTACAGTGAAAATATTTTGAAATTTTGAATAGCAACACCTACTCTTTTTTACCTCAAAATGGTCTGCACAATGGAAAATCAAAAATGGCATTGGAACAGAACATGTAGGGTACAAAATGGCGAAATTGGATACATGGAAAGAGCAGCATTATAAAAAACAACAGTAACAGAGAGACGAAGCTCACAAATATCAATTATAAAACACCATGAGCCAAATCATGATCAGTGGAAAAACGAGAAAAAAAAAGAAGAAAAAGAGTGTAAACTCAGTAACACCATTTTCTTTCCTTCTCATCTGTTTTTCTATTGCTTATTTAAAATGCTGTTCTTTGCATGTGTCATATGTTGCTGTTTTAAGTACTAACTTTTATCTTTCCAATGCTACACCTAAAAAACTGTTTTACGCAGAAAAATATCAGTAAGTAAAAAACCGTTTATTTTACAGAAGTAATCCATATTTATTACAATTATACGGACAAATTCTGCTAGGTAACTGAAAGTTTCTAATAAAGTTAATCTTTTTCTGTAAAATAAACAATTTTTTACTGTCGTCATGATTAGTAGATTTTTTCTGTAAATCAAGATATTTCTTTTTACTGTACATTTATGACTTTCCGATGCGTTGATTATTTTAGAATGCGAAAAGTAGACATCCCGTTTGAAAATTTCGAATATTTTCACTGTAACCGTAACTGCAAAGGCTCCATTGTTCTTTATCACCACAATCTTGAACGTATATCTTCACAGAATTAAAGCTAACATTTTTTTTTCGGTTGGTTATACTTGGAGACTTCTACGGATTCATATACCGGTAAAATTTCATTATCACCATCCCATATATGCACACACACACTTATATATATAAACGTAATACGCATATATTAATTGGAACCATATTATTGCAAATTCAGGTATAAAAAGTGACACATTTCATAAAAATTGCTTTATATTTCAGGAATTAGAATAAATGCTTCGTTTAAGGATTTGCAAACATGCTTTGTAACATAAGTTAATCCTTGTTGATGTCTATGAATTACTGCTATCTTCCTCTTCCAAATGAATGCAAATAGACCTCGAATCTGGGTAGAAGTTTTTTCTTTTTTTTCTAACAAACATTCATCTTAATGCATCATACGAGTTCCCAAAGAAATATTTAATACTAAAAGGTATAAAGGAAACGCATGAGCTCCAAGGAAAAGAGACCGGGCATGGGATGCTAAAGATAGAAAAAAAGCAGTAAAGTGTCAGCGGGAAAATATTAGAGACGAAATAGAGGTATTTCGTTAAACGTGCTAAAATAGACTGATGAACGTAGAAAGAAAAGAAGAGGAGGACATGTAAAAAACAAAAGATGAGTGGAGAGAAAAAATTAAAGATTTTGAACAAAATATCAAAGGGGGATGATAAATTAAACATTGGAGGGTAAGGATAAAAAGGAATGGCTTTGCAAAAAAGAAAAAGAAGGAAAGTTAAAGTAAAAGAAACATTAATAAGAGATATAAAATACACTGAAAGGGGAGAGCAAAATAAGGTTAATCACTAAAAGGTTCTTTTCTACAGTAAAGTTCAAACTAGGTTGTAAAAAAAAATTACATTATATAGTCATACAAAGCTATCAAACCTTGTTGTTAAATCAAAACAAGGAAGATGCAAAAAATATACATATAAATAAATAAAAACAAGCATTTCCAAAGCCAAAAGTAGTTTTATTGGAAATATTTAAAATAGGGAAAAAATGAATGAGTATAAAACGCACTATTTTTTATGCTCAGTGGCAACTCATCACATGTTACTTCTTATAGATAGTCACGGCAGAATGGAAATCAAAAATGTCACTTGTAAAAAGAAAGCATATGCGTGTATCTTAAGCGAATTTATCACGATTCAAAAAAGAATAACAGTGACATGAAATAAATATTGCTTAGAAAAGTACAAATAATATATATAAATTGTAAAACATCTTTACCTTGATATTTTAATGAAATACATTAAATTATCTTCCTTAACGCACATAAAAATTTTAAAGAGATTTCTTTATCTTTAATATTATTTCAACAGAATACGAAAAAAAAATCTATTAAAATGTAAAATAAAGAAAAACTAATGGAAATTTTTGCATCAAAATTATTACTGCTTTTGGTACACGGTCACATTCGTCATAGCAGAAACTCATAAAATGATATTTTTTTTCTGTAAATATGTAAATTTACAACAAATTCCGCAATTAATTTAAGAGTTCTTCCGACTGCTACTGTCTGTCTTTGGGTACAGGTATTTCCAATTAAATATTTTTAAGGTAGGTATCCACAATATTACTAAATTTCTACAATCTAAAACTTCAAATAATACTCTTAGAGGTGTACTGCAAAGAGTATACTTATTTGAAAATAGTACTCGATCTGGAAAATATTTACTGACAATTAATAAAAATTTACAAAGTACATAGAAGTAACATAGATATATTACTCTAAAACTATACTTTAAAAAAGTAATCTCGAATTCAACAGATAAAAAATTTCAAAAATCTCTATGCTTACTAAAATTTTATCTGTACACTGTACAAGAGAATGTCTACAAAACTAGTTTTTGTAAACCTACAGAAATATGTAACTTTACAAACAATTCTACTAAAATTACAGTAATTTTACTAAAATTTTATCTGAAACTTGGGTTGCAGTTACATAAAAAATTCTAGGAATCCCAGTTTCCTAAAAAATTCTCAGTGACCTTACAGATTTAATGATATTCAGTGCAGGCGTGCATCTGTTAGATGAATTTTACTGTTGCCATTACATAAAATGTTCTAGGAATCCTAGTTTCCTAAAAAACTTTTAGTAATTTTGCAATTTTTTTTACAGTGTAGTTAATACACTAAATCAAGCACTTGTAGTAAAAGCATTATTTGTATTGAAGGCACAAGTGTCATACATAATTTGATATTGATATTAATGGCTATCGAATTTTTTAAGTAACGAGAAATTTTAATCAGCTTATTTATAAAAACTAATACTCCCTCTGTTTGAAAGTATTGTATTCCCGTTCAAAAACAAATTGTAGCTGATGAGTACATTTGGGAAATGTTAGTTTCAAAACTCGCCTTATCCGAGATTTAAGAAATCTGGTTTTCTCTAGTTTAGCCAGAGGTTTTTCGCGATTTCCAAAATTTTATTTTCTATACAAGGAGAGTTTTGACTTCACGTTTTAATTTAAAAAGAAGTAAATGTTTATTTCTAGAATTATTTTGACAATATTAGTGCATTTGAAAAAAATTAAGTTAATAACAGAAATAAATTAGAAATTTTTAACAAGGGCTATACTTTATTTTCTTTCCTCTAAAATAGCATCAATGTATTTAGGAACGTAAATTCTGGTTTTAAACAATCATGGGAAATAAGAAAATTTGTTTTATCTTCTTAGTGGTTACAATGGTTTTTTATGGTATAGTTTTATATATATTAAAACATTTGGACGACCCTGAAAATTTAGCAAACGTGACATTCATCTCCTACCCCCTTCATAACTTATGCTAGGTGATTGTCATCGATTTACAAAAAGAGAATCGAATTGAAGGAATTATATTGATCAAAACGATGTGTTTCAAAAGTTTTTAAATATAAAAGGATGTCAAAAGCAGTCACACGGAATTATTTTTTAAACATAACTAAGACAATATATGCAGAATATCAACATTTATGTGAACATTACATTAATATAAACAGTAACATTAACAAATTGTTAGCTACTCTTCTTGTTTTGCGTATTTAAAGTCATCATTTTACCATAGTTGAACATATTTATATCTAGCACAAATTAATGAAAAACTAGTTATAATGAGCAAAAGTATGGAAAGTAATGGGTATAACGCAAAAATGCATTGCAAATATCTGGTTTTTATTTAAAAAAATGACTCGTAAAAGTTTTTTTTCTTCGTTTATTGAACAGCGCTTATTTGATGTAAAACAGGTAAGATCGTGACTCTGATGCAACTGAAAGAAAAATTTACTTTTTTCTATTCTACATGTGAATTATTCTGTTAGATTTGTAGATTTCTTCTCTATTTTTTACTTCAACATTGTAAAGTTAAGCAAGGATGTCAAAACGAAAAGTTTTGAAAACATTTTGCATTTTCATTAAAGGTCACTTATTTAGCAATGTAAATTATAGTTTTTTCTGAATCATTTCTGACTTCAAATGGATTTTTTAATTTGCATTTTTATTTTCATAATAACAGGTCCTTCACTTCGTTATTGCAAATGCTACTTTATAATGAGGCAATGTTTATTTCCTCCGTCCTCATTTTAAACAAATTTGATTATATTAAACTTTTTATTGCATAACTTATTTACTTATCATATGCAAAAAATGAAGAATATTTAAAGTTTTACGTTTTTAATTGTTCTCTTTTCAATGGCTAACTACATCGATGCATGCAATAATATCATGAATTTTTAGATATACATAAATATGTAGCAATACTACTGAAAAAGGATGGTTTCAACTATCTCTGGTAAAATAATTTTAAAAATGATGTTATCGAAAATATGTATGAAAATTGAAACAACTCACGGCCTTTCAAATTTCAATGCTTAAATATTATCCCACATTCCCTTCAGAAGTACCTCCTTCTCAGAAGATTTATACACGCAACACATAAGATAAAAATGAAAATATTTTATGATAAACGTTTTTTTGTAACAAATCCATGTATCATACGTAACGAAACAAAAAGGAGATTTTACAGTCGAAATATTTGACTGTTTGTGCCAATCGAAATACTTAATCCGGTTCAAAAGAAATGCCAAATAGCTGATACTGAAAATCTACGGCCCTATAAACCTTTAGACAGTTCAAATGAAAAAGAAACGCTGTGGCCTGAAGAGAAAATATCGCCGGTATTTGGAAGCAATAATTCAATGTGTCAAGTAACCTGAGAGTACCAGGATTTCAATCGGCAAAGATGCAATCATGATATGACCGATCAAAGAGTAAAAAATCAAGATATTGGGGTTTATAACAATTCAATCATACAAAAACTTTGAGAAGTCAGAATAAAAGAAAAATCTTTCGAAAAGTAAATTATATAAGAATATGTTAAAATAAATGTACTAAAATTTTATAATTTAGTGTTCGCTGTTTCTGGGCTGGTAATGAAAAACATCGTACTAAAAGTAGTCGTTTCAATAAAAAATGTAGTACATTTAATTCTACAAAAGAATGATAAAGCACTTTCGAAAGATTTTTTCCACTACAAGTAAAAAAGCAGTTAAATATAATGTGATAAAAGATTTTTTTTCATTAAATTAAAATACATAAATAAAAAATCACCGTGAAAAATCAATCAATAAGTGACAATTTTTTTCTAGAGCAAATTAAACAGCATCTTTTACCGAAAGTCTAAATAAGAATTTAAGTGTTCAATTTTGAAAAAAGATTTTGAGTGTTTTCTTCATACCTTTCTTCACTGTTTTTGAAAAATATTCAACATTATTTACTAACAAAATACACCAAGGATATAAAGTCTTTGATTGTATCTTTATAATTTTGACAGCAAATAAAGGAAATTTGTGTAATAACGCATTTAAATGTTATTTTGAGGAGAATTTGTTTTTATTTACAGTCGGATACCATTCAAGCTGCATAAAGTTTTATTCCTGCAAAAATTAGTAAATAAAAAAATTGCGGTTCAAACTAGATTTAATAAAATACTTGTACAATTTGTTTCCAATTAGCAGCTTTTAAATTTCAGATTGTCTCATTGCCACCAATTAACAATATTCTCCATATTTAATGCCAGATTAAATAATTCAAAATTATGGCAAATTTTATTATTTTAAAGGAAAATGGAAGCAATCAATCAATTAAAAAAAGTAGCGGAGTGGTAACACTGACTGTGCATACATTTTAATGAGCATATCAAAGGTATTCAGCCATATGGATGCCATGTATTCTTATTTCTTTATATTGTTTAAGCAATTTGTAAAATTCCCTTATTTAATTTAAAAAATGACTTTGTTAAAATAATGCTTTTTAAAATGTTTTATGCGCAAACAGTGTTGCCAGTGGGCTACTTTTTTTCAATTCAGATTTCTTGACTGGCACCACTTTTATAAAACGGTAAAGTTCCCTTTGTTTTCACTGTAATTAATAAGTCATTAAATAAGGTGCATTTTATTGTTTCAAAAAAGTGGTGTGAATCAAGAATATCAATTTAAAAAAAGTAGTCATTCTGGCAAAACTGTGCGCAAACATTCCAACATTTCGAATCAAGATACTGTGAATTCAAAATTATAAACGAATCATTTATTTCATAAACCGCACAAGTGCAGAATTTCCTGTTTTCATATATTTAAGAATAATTGTCTAGTCATGCTATTTTTTTTTTAATATTTTTTTGCGATAAATTAATTTTGTTTTTCTGCTGTTATCTATTTTACCATTTTTTAGTTGCAAAAGTTAAAATAAATTCAAATTTTTAAAATATTTTCATATAACACGATAGGTTCGGTTAAACCATATTTCAGTTAAACATACTGAATAAACTGAAAAAAAAATCAACTAAGCATTTTTTCCAACATAAAAAATAGCACAGCAAAAAAAATATTTTTAACGGAGGGAGAATTCTGTTAATCATTACCGGGGCAAAGTTATATCATTGCTAATGTGTTGAAATTAATGCGAAAACAAATTTATTTGTAAATATGAAAAATGCTATCGTTCACACACACATACATATATATAATAAATCTTTTTTTTATACCAAAAATCAAAGAGACATTTGGAAATTAAAATTAAGTGGTTTCATAAACATACTACTGCCCCTCAAGGGTTTATACAAAATTGATGTCGCTTGTGGGATTTCTGCAATAAAAGATTATTTCAAGGACGCAAAATGAGAGTTACACAAAAAGCTGTTTTAGTTCATTTTGGCACCAATCGAATCATCTATAAATACACTTTAGAAAAGCAGTATCAGACCTATATTCGAATATTTTTTTAAGTATGCGGTTTTTGAAATCAATTTTGTCGTTAAAGTGACAAAACAAAATAGTTTAAAACTTCTGACATACAAGTTTGTGTTAAAACATTCACCAAGTTTTATGTTTCACTAAAATAAAATCATTATTAAATTAATATAACTCTACTGATTTAATGCATTTTCACTACATTGAACAATGATTAATGCTCTCAAGGATTCGATTCTGACTCGCAATTAAGTTTTTTTTAATATAATGTTGAAAGAATCACCTTTTTTAGTATTTAAAACAAAATATAGAGAAAAATATTTCCATTTTACAATTTTGCTCTGTTGGAGGGTTAAAATTTAAAATCATTTAGTTGCAGCTCTGTTTAGAGATGTGGACCCACTTTACCAGGAATGCAGAGTTAAAATTCAGACCTCTGAATTGTTTACGCATGAATTCTCTACAACCTAGTGGATTTGTCTACTACAGTATATATTTTAGGTTTATAATTAAATATTTTCTAATCTAAAACATTTATTTTATTTTGTAATCTTCTATAAGAACTAGTTCAATGGTTTTAAGTAGGTTTTTTAATCAGAGATAATAAATTTTTCACTTTTTTATTGTTAAAAACTGATTTTTTAATGTATATTTCCCTTTTTAATTCTTATAAAGTTGTTTATGCTTTACATCTTTCCCACTTTTTATGAAATACTGCCCTTAAAAATATGTGTTTAAAGTCAGTACTTCAAAATTCAAAGTTCTCAAAGAGTTGACGAAATCAATAAATAAATGTGTCATTCTATTATGAAGAAAGTATAATTTTTTCTCAATACCTCGTTTTATACATTTATATCCAGTAAAGTTATTTCAATGTCTTAAGCACACCCTATTCCATAAAGAAGTGGGCCGCGATATCACTTATCACGATCTGATGATCTTATAAAAAGTAACAAGTGCCATTTTTAATGCTCCATAGATTAAATTTACGTTGATAGAGTCAGTAAACTAATCTGCAATAAAAACACGAATGATAAAAAAAACTTTTTTGCACAAGGGAGAACTGAGATATGAGTGAGCCAGACACTGAGAAAAAGAAGATGAAAAACTCTTGACATTTTTTTCGCAGTTTCACGTGATTGAGATTTTTATTCTCTCATTGTACCCCTCCGAGATTTATTTTTAAAATAAATAAAATAAAGATAAAAAAGAATCTTTTGTGAAACGCGTTTTAAATGTTTCTCAGAACAAAGGAAGAGGCTACTTCAAGAAAATAGATAATTGCATTATTGAGCGCATTCTTTCAGATGTTTTCAAGCAGAAGAAATTAAAAGATTGAAATTTCCATCAATTTGTAATGGTGACTTTTTAAAGTCCTTTGCTATGTTTCAAAAATACTCTAAAATCTACATGAAAAAAAATACTTAACAAAATTTACACTTATGAATCATTTTTTATTTTTTCTCGAACTAGGAGCTTATCACTGTTTGTTTGCAGAAAAATGACAAAATATAAATTTCATAATTTTTCCCCTTAATCATTTAACTGATTATTTTACGTACAATAAATTAAAAACATAGGTTAACACCACTTTTTTAAGCTCATATATTTGTTATATTTAATCTAAACATTTCTGCAATTAAATAGTATGAAATTCTATTTAAAAAGAATTAGTGGTGTCAGAAAGCTTTAAGTGATGAATCATGCAAATTCTTCTTGCCTGTACGACGTACAGGCAAATCAGTTAAGTGTTTAAAACATACCTGAGGTAAAACACCATGTAGTAAACTTTTACTTTTCTCTAATACCACTAGAATTTAATAGATTATTTTGCATTATTTAATTGTAGCTTTCTGTAACTAAATAAGTTAAAACTTATTAAAAACTTTTGTGATATGATAAAAACGTAAAAATTGGCAGCTACGGTAGATACTGCTAGAATATGCTTACAAAATATTCCTAAAGATTTTAAAATTAACAAGTTGTGAAAAGGGCTTTTTACTGCATTAATTTATGTTTTAAATGATTCAGAGTTGCAATCTTTAAATTAATTTGTCTAGATTATAGTTATTCAATAAATCAGTAAGTTCCAAATTATGAAACTTTAATATATATTTCGCAATTTACTTGCTATTTTTATTCACGTTCTTTATGGCTGTTTTTTAAAATTAAGGATCGGATTTCTGATAATATAAACAGTTTATTTTCAAAAATTAAAATGTTAAGTAAAATAGTATTTTTTGAACTATTTCTACATATTTCTTGATATTTTATATATATAATATACTGGCTGATCTGCCCGGAGTTGCCCGGTCAGTGTTATTAATAAGTTTTCAAATGTATTATCTGTTTTCGAAATGACCCTTAACACTAGAAAGCCCGGGAATTTTACTCAAGATTTGTAATAATATTTCACATCAGAATTTTTATTCAAAACTATTTAATTGATTTATTTAGCGCAATTTTAAGTAGATTGAATTCAAATTATTTAAAGAAAAATTTTCTGGTTCGAATTGAAATTTAATCACATGGTTAGAGTCGAATCGACTCCTTTCAGGCGTTCTAGTGTTAAAGGAAACTGAAATTTGTATGATTTTACATATTTAAGTCCGTTTTGTCAGAATTTATATTTTTAAATGGAAAAATTGCGTAAATAAATTGAATTGAAAGCATATGCTGTTTAGTATTTTATTTTCTGCGTAATTTTATTTTTGGGGGTCTATACCTACTGAAAGCGAACGAGACCACGAAGGAACAATGGGGTTTTCACTGATTTCGTAGAAAATTTCATTTTGTAAAAAATAATTTTATCCATCCGAACGTCTCAAAATTTTTGTAAGTGGTGTAAATCTGATTTATTGAAATGCTCTAAAAATTGTGCTAAAATACGGATATTTAAGTTACTTTTAGCGTAGTTAAAATATAGTCTTCTTGAGCCACGAAGTGATTTGCGTTTGTGGGTGCATTGGTAAGGGTTAAATCTCGTATTTTTAAAAATCGATTGCACCATAGATTAAAGAAGGTTTTAGCATTAAGAATATATTTTTGGTTTGTCGGTACCTATAAAATTGCGCCCTGGCCGTAGAGTTTGCTAGCCATCATACACGCACACACAGACAAACACATATACATACAAACTGATCGATGTGCTCTTTTATTAATATACAGGGTGGTTCAAATTAAAGTATCTCTGTTTGGGACGCCCTAGCAAGAGAAGCAGTGGATGTAAAGCTTCATATTTGGAGCACTATTTGGCTTTGGGATTACCTCAAAGATAAACTTTATTGAGGAAACATACAAAATCTGGTGGATTTGAAGAACCAGATCCTCTACGCAACATCGGTCGCAATCAGTTACACGCCGCTGTGGATCATGCGGTGACACGGTTTTATGTTTTGGTGCTGAAGCAAGATGTACATATTGAATCCGATCTGTGAAAATGTTGTGCGCTTTGTGTTACAACGCATGTGTCTTTGGTTTGTGCTGTAGCTAACAGTTTTTTAGGATCGTCAGGTTGTGTGTTGAAAAATATAATAATACAAAATGTAATAATAAAATGTAGTTGATTACTGACGCCTCGTATTCTCATTCTGTTCTATATTGGTTGAGTCATATTTAAGGGTGTTAAAATCTAGGCGAAGATGGTCCAATTCCCTCCGCTAAATTTTTAGTATTCTTCACCTAATAAGAATACTCATAAAATTAATCGGAGCATACACTAATACAGTTTTAGCGAATTATACTAATAAAAAGTATTGGTGGCAATCAACCCATTTGTACCAAGATGTTTACAAACTTGGTTATGTTACATTTTTTTCAATCTTAAACCTATCTCAACGCCTTATTATCCCCTAGCGGCTTTTGTTTGAACTACATTTTTTTGCACCAATCAGTTTCCCATGGTCTTATACGTATATCTTCCAAATATGAAGACGTTACATCCACTGCTTCTCTCGCTAGGGCGTACCAAACAGGGATACTTTAATTTGAACCACCCAGTAGATGTAGTCCAAAAGACATCCTATCATAAACGACAGCACTGTTTTTAAAATTCAGCTTCATTTTCCTCCATAGTCATTATTAACCAGTATTTCGAAATGCCATGACTAAGCATGACTGTGAGCAAAATAAAAGGTTGATTGACTTTGAAGTATATTTTGGCCTTTAAACTTTTTCAAGGGCGCCGATTGCAGACTGCAAACGATTTATTTTAATGTATTAAATGTCAATTGACACCAGTAAAATTTTAGCATTATTTCGATTTTACAATATACGTGAAGAAATGCTTACGAATATTTTCAAATAAATTTGCTCATAAACTGTGGTGTGAGTTAATTTTTTTAACACATTTGGAGCAGGAATGCCTTGCCCCGGAAAGGGTTAAGAAGGAGTAGATACTGGTGATTCTTAAAACACCCATCCTTAAAAGGATATATCAGTGGATATTTTTAAAATGTGGCATTTTATTATGGAAACATTTAAAAAAAAATGTTATTGATTATACAGAACATTAGTAAAAAGTGCATGAAAGAACCAATATTGAAAAGTTCAAAAGAAGTGTGGTGTAAATACCTTTTTATTAAATTTATATTACATTTTTCAAATTTTAATAAAAGATTTGCATATTTTCTTGATTCAATTTTTTTCATTAAACAAATAAATAATTTGTAAAAGGAGAATTATAAAATACATAAAAAAGTTCGAAACATACCGAGTCCTCTTCAATGGAAAAAGTGAAAATTTTCTTATCCATCTAAACTCCTATAACCCATATAAAATCTGAGAATCCATTTGCCTGAATGGATTCGTAATGATACGGCAAATTGAATGAATAGAAAGAAGTATTTTTTTCTTTGATCGGAACAAACAATTTACCAAATCTATTAAAAATTATTGTATTTTATGATCGACATGACGTAAAATATTTTAATAAAATATTTATCTCTTCAATTTGTACTTTTGAACCGCTTAAATTATTTACAATTTGCAAAGATTTCACACATTAAGTACCAAGCAAAAATTTAAAAAGTCCAATTACATGATATATTATTATTACATTCATAAAAATAACTCGTAGTTTCAAATTGTATAAATTTAAAACAAGTAATTAGAATGACAATTACAACACTAACAAGAGATAAACAACGTAAATTGATAAAAACAACAACAATTAGGGAACAGAATTTCATATTCCGACAAGAAATTAGTGAAAATTACGCTAATTTTATTTGTGATTATTGCGATTTGATCATGAATATAAAGCAATCATTTTACAAGAATCTTTGTTAAAATTAATGAAGGATGTTTATTGAATAATATTTTAAGAGCTGTCAATAAATATGATCAAAATTCTACGGAACAGTCAGATATCGTAAAAATCTTCCAAAATCCAAGTTAAAAGTATCCAGTTTCGTTTCGATTTTTTATTTTTTATTTCTATTTTAATTAGAATTGTTTCAAATGTAAACAGATGATTCTTTAATTGGAAAAAGGTAAATGTACAAGTGGAATACTAATTGTAAAGACGTTTTATTTAAAATAGAGAACATACATTGTATATGCGTAAAGTAAGGTCTCATAATTTAAGTAATTTCACTTCAGAGTTAAAGTACTGTCTGAGTACTGCTTAGGATTTAAAAAAAAATTACATATGACAACATGTATAAAATACAGAAAAGCACCGATGAAAACAAACCTAATTCAATATAATTATTGATAAATATTCCAGACCACCATACGATAGAGTTTAAGGTTAAAAAATAACAGTATTTTTTCATTTAACAAGACCGCACGACGACAGATTATATGAGGACCCCAGAAGCCAAGGGGTACAAGTGACAAAATTTAGATTTCGAGTAAATTGAGTTTAAAGATACACATCAACTGTAATTGAATGAATTGAAATATGAAAATTTTTCTTATTTCTTAGTGATCCTTGAACTCTTGTTGCAATAACTGTTTAAAAAAAAGGTGGAATAGAATATTTTTTAAATTTATAACTAAGCAAAATTTATTATCATTCGGCACTTATACCCCTTGGCTTCCAAGCAGTAATGAAAACTGCTTGAAAACTAAAGGGTACAAGTGCCGAATGAACACAAGAAATGAAAAATTATTAAATAAAAAAAATTATTTATGAAAAAATTAAGATTATTGTTGATACAAATAAATCAATGGACAAAATTTTGTTTTAATCTAAATTCTAAAAAAGGAAAAATTGTGAAATAAAAAAATGAATTTACGAAAAATTTATGAACAATGTTGATATAAATGAATGAAATGAAAAACTTTTGTTCTAATATAAGTTTTAAAATTTTATTTTAAGATTAGAAAGATTGGAATTTCATATTTTTTAACACTTACCAACAAAGTTGAAAAGTAAATATGATTTTGGTCCGTCTGTCCTAACTCTCGTAAATATATTCGATTGCCCTGAAATTTTTGGGAATTATTCATGTTTACCTCAACACGAGGTTATTGCAAATAAAGTTTCTAACATGATTAGTTTATTTACAGGGGCAATCAAAATTTTTCCGTTACATGGCGGGTTATGGGAAAAATCGTTTTAAATGAATTTTAAATATGTTGCACCTTGTCACATGTTAAAATTTATATCCATTTATGAATTGCACTAAAATAGACATTCTATAAAATCTGAGATGAAAAGAATAGTTATTATTTATTTACAGGACCATATAAAAGATTTACATTACCTAATGATAAAGAGGGAATTGTTTGCGACTTGTTTTAATTATATTACAATTTTCATGTATAATAAAATTAATGTATATCGCTGAGGCTTAATATAAATTATTTCGTACATAATACAAAGTACACAGTATTTACAGGGAACACAAAAATAGATTTCAAATAGGACCGAATTTCTACCGAAATACTGAATAATTATCGATGATGATTGATGGATGAACAAAATGCTATTTTAATTATGATTTGCGCTTTTAAGTTTCACTAAATTTATACACGTTATATGATATGTATAAATGCTATAGTTCATATACAGGGCTACACAAAAATACTCGTAAAGGTTACAGAATATGAGCGTACTTTACTTAAAGATTGCTTTTAAATAAGTCTTGTATTTCTATGCTGAACTGCATTCAGTTTACTAAGAAATGCTTGTAAAATATGGATAAAATGATATACAGGATCACACACATATTTTTCCCCATAGCAAAAAAGGCATAGAATTACCATAAAAAAAAAACCCCATAAGTGCAATCATATGGATTTTTGCCTATGGTAAAAGTGATTCTATGGAAAGCCATATAATCGTTAAGTGTATGGTAATTCTTATGAAAAACCATGTAAACGTTAAGTGTATGGTAATTCTTTATGGCACTATATATTAAAAAATAATAACGATATCAATTTTGGTGGCGCCATCTTTTAGGAATACGGAGAACTAAGCCTACTAATGTACTTTGACCTTGGGAAGCAGTGGGATTTGATCCACGTACGGGAGGAATGGAAGACGAGCGTCCTAACCATTCGGCCATGCGGGAGGTGATGAGCTGTGCTTATAAAACGTTATATGAATAAAGCGTTTCGGTAAATCCATCATTATTTGTCGTTCTAAGTTAATAGTTGACAAAAGAAGGTTTTTTTTAATAAATTGTTTTATAGACATGTATTTATAAGTTAATTTATTATTTTAATGAATGGAGTAAATATCTTAGCAAATATTATTTAGTTATAAAATCCAATTAATTAAAGGAAACACTATTTTCTGTTTATTAAAATTAATTTTTAAAAAAATAGAAAGTCGATAAGAAATAATATTCAATAAGAATAAGAAATCATTTGATAACTTAGTATATAATATATTTTTAATGATTATATTAATATATTATATTAATTCTTACTTACGAGCATTTTTTAATTTTAAAGTAAAAAACAAATTACAATTTTTTAGATAACTTTTACGGAAATTTTGAATCTTTCTTTTAAATTTTAATACCAAAAAGATTAATATATTTTTCAATTTTTTTTTTTTTTTTTTTTTTTTTTTTTTTTTTTTTAATATATTGTAAAATGATTTTTAGTCTTTTCAATAATTATTAACGTTTAAATAAAATAAAATAAAAAATTTGTTGTTGCACGTAAAAGGAATATAAATGAATATAAAAACCAAAACTAAAAAATACTACTATTGTCTCTTCGAATTATAATAGAAAACATGATTTAAACGTCATTATAAGCATAAAAAAAATAAAGAAATTTTTAATGCAGTTTTTTTTTTTTTTTTTTTTTTTTTTTTTAAGAATGTGTTTGTAATTACAGAAGCTTGTAATTTTGAAGTTTGTAATTACAAACTTCTTTAATCGCTGTTAGAATATTATAGGAAATATTAAATATATAATTTTGTTAAATCATTTTATTTCTCCAGTAGGATTTTTATTTATAACGCATAGACTCTGCTCACATATATGAAATACATAAGAACAAAATAATAACACTATTATTTCATATACAGTCGACTCTCGTTAATTCGAAATCGGATAATTCGAATCTTCGCTTAATTCGAACTAAATATAAAGACCCGAAATTTCCAATATCAGAATAACGTTAAAATTTTTCACTAATTCGAACTCATTTTCGCTTGACTTCGTTTAATTCGAACTAACGATAATTCCGATGTTTCATTTTTCTTTTCTTTTTCACGGATTTCAGATCAATTGAATAACTTTCTTTCTTTGATTTTTGTGAGAATTGCTCCGAACGAGTATACACATAATTTTATGCCTCGTATGTCCATCATTGACGCTTCAAACTTTTCTTCCATTGTGCTTGTTTCTAATCTTTTAATTAGTTAATGTATTTCTACATTCTAATTTAATATTAAGTAATATTCTAATGATAAGAGACGAAATGAATTTAAAAAACACTATAACATTAATTCCTTTGTAATAGTACCATATTAAGCATGTTTTCATTTCATATTTTCCATAATTCGAACTTCGGATAATTCGAACATTTCTTGTGGTCCCGACAAGTTCGAATTAACGAGAGTCGACTGTATTATCATAATTTGAGGTCGATAAAAATATTGGTAATTTTTTTGATATTTTTATAGATCGTAAAATAATTTTTAATCTTTTTAATAATTTTTAACTTTTAAATAAAATAAAAATCCTTGTTGTTCCCTATAAAATGACTTTAAAATTATAAAATAACGTGAATTAATTATGAACCTTTTTTTTGTACAATTAAGTTTATTAATATTTAATTAACATATTATAATATATTATTTTAATATATATGTATTAATATTTTGTTGTTAATATTTTTAAAAGATATTTCAAAAATTCTTTTGGTGATCCAAATATTTGTAGATCCTTTTTTAAATAAATTCAAAAAGATTTTCTTTAAATAATTATAGGCTATTTTTGACAATTTGTTTATTTTCTGGGAGTTTGGGACACATTTAAAATAATCTTTTATTGAATTAAAATTTCGCAATTTTTTGTGATATTAAACATACCATTTTAAAACAAAATCACATGATAAAACTTCTCTATATTTTTTTTATTTAAAATTTATTTAAAAAAAGTGGAGGGAAATTAAAAATTATTGTAACTCAATGTAATAATTGTAGAATTTTAATTTTTTAGCAATTAAATAAACAGAAACACCTACATTTTAATTTTGATTCAGCCTTTTTAAAAATATTAATAAAAAATTATTTAAAGTAAAAGTTTGAAAAAAAATAATACTTTCAAAAATAAATATTTTTGTCAAATTTACTGAATCAAAATTAAAGTAAAGCAATTAAAAAAAGGCATGTTCTAATTTTAAAGCATTTATGTTTAACGGTTCTTGAGTTATAACAATTTAAATGAGAGAAATTGTGAAAACCCATCATGAAGAAAAACGCATACAAGAAGTCTTATCCATGACAATCGATGCTTAAAAGCTAGATGCTAAAAATGAAAAAAAAAAAAAAAACACATAATATTTCCTTTTCTAAATATGATTTTTAAAAAAATGCCATTATAAGCATAAAAAATCAGATAAATTTTTAATGCAGTATTTTTTATGTGTGTCCCTGACTACTTTAATCGCTGTTAGAATTTTATAGGAAATATGTCAATTATATATTTTTATTGAATAATTTATTTTTCTCAAGATTTTTTTTATTTTTAACGCATTTACACATTCATATATATGAATTATATGAGAATAAAATAATATGTTATTTTATGTTATATTAATTTGAGATCGAGGGATTTTCATTAGACTGGTTATAAGTTAACATAAGTTGTTTCTAAATAGATTTTAATTTAAACTATCTAACCAGTGGCGTTGCTATGATTCTATTTTTTAGAAGTGCATAAGACATACATAAAAATAGTAGAAATTTTTGAAATGACCACAACCAAGTAATTTTATATTATAGTTACACAAAATCTAATATATTATAAACTTTCAAAAGGCATTAAGATTTTACCATACACCATACTTTGAAATACTATACAATTTATGGTGCAAACAATTATGTATTATTTTACTATACATCACGCTATGGAACACCATTGAATGTATGGTAAATTTCATTTCCCTATAGTTTTACCATACACCTGGTTATGGAATATCATATCATGTATGGTATATATCATTATCCTATAACTTTACCATACACATTTCTCTGGATACCATAAAATGTATGGTATATATCATTATCCTATAACTTTACCATAGACATTGCTCTGCAGTACCATAGAGCGATGAATGTTTACCATATGGATACAATATGTTTACATATAATGACATAATTTTTTATGATTTTCATGTAAAACCATGTGTTTCCATAAAAATCCTATGCCATTTTTTGCTAAGGCCGGTCATCGATGAATGGTAATTTCTAGAAATGTGATTTCAGTAGTCTTAAGTGTGTTTAATTTGAAGTAAATTTCAGCTAAATACTGGCGTATACTAAAGGTTCAAGATAAACTACAGGATGAACAAAAGTATATAAGTATGCTTCCATCTATTAGAAAGAGAAATTTCAAACTGTTATGCGTTTTCTTGCTAAATTAATTTTTCTCATTATACAGTATATATCAACCGACAAATAAAACATAGGGTTGTTCAAAGGTATCAGAATACATATTTGGCAATGGACAGTGACACTTTATTACCCTCAGTAGCAAACATTTTTAAAGATTTCAGGGATTGTTGGAAAGTGTTTCATAATCCCTGCTTAACTCATGATTTTTCTAACTTGATAACAGTTAAAATGCATATATTTAATGCATAAAAAAGCAAATGGCTTTGTATGTATGTCGTTGCTCTTGCTTCTGCTATGTATTCGTTAACGGACACAACTGCACTTATACCCCTTGGCCTCCACGCGTTTCACAGTTTTGGGAAAGAGGGTAAGTGACTGACCCCTATAACTCAGTACATAATGAAAAAATCGCTCTTAACTCTTTACCTACAAATAAGTAGACATATTTCCAGATAGCCTGTGCATTTAACTCATTTTTTTCAATTTTGTCACTTATACCCCTTGGCCTCTGGGTTCCTCATATATGCTTTTCATTCAGTTTGTGACTCTGAATCTAATACCAAATGATTGCTGAAGAAGGACTGTCCAAAACAATTATCATTTTCTATTTTATTGTTCCTTACCAAAGATCCTATTATTTGTTATAAAATGTTATATTTATTTTATAAGTTTAAAAACTTAGTTTATGACTAAACTTCAACGTCATACACACTATTTTTTCAGTGAGAGGAAAACAATAATGCTTAACGAAATACTTTGTAATATATATTTTCATTAAAAATAAATAATTTTGTTTTACCATCAGCTAAGATTTTTTTATTATTATTAGAGGAAAAGTATATTAAAGAAGGGATATCAATTTGCTACTTGGTTTACTTTTTGTATTCAGTTTGTACAAGTCCAAGATTAGATTGAAGGAAATTACGTGTAAAATAATGACAATATTTTCTATCTAAGGGTAAGACAAAATAGTAAATCTAAAATCAAACTTGAAATCTATCTTTGCTTAATGTGAACGTCGTCCCTTTTTAGCGCGCCAGAAACTGAACATTAATTACACGTTGAAAGTCCTAATGATGGCAAAAAAAATTCGTTAACAGCAATTAAGTCACTTATTAATTACGTTATGATGAGAAATAAGCTTTCGTTAATCTGCCCCGAAAGCTTCCTAAAAGTAATAAAATTAGCCTAAGTATAACCAAAAGTTAATAGGATTTTTTTTCCTGGATGCCTGCTCGTGCAATCCAGTCCGGTGCTTGGGACCAGATGATTACAGGACAGAATAGGGACAGAAATAAATGCAAGCCGATGAGTACAAAAAAAAAAAAAAGGAAAGAATAAACAAGTATAAAAGTTTAGGTCTTTTTATTCTTATGACATGAGTGTAAAACAAAAAAAAGACTCTTTTTGAATGTATGGACAGAAAATATAACGTATGCTTAGAGCTGTAAGCAATAACACGTACAAAAAATATTTTTGCGGAATCTGTTTTCATAAAAAGAGGATAAAGAATACAATTTGAATAATTTTCGATGAAAAAGTTCTAATTTTTTCCTGAAATATTAACCAATAAAAGGGTTTGGGTCAAAGACTATTGCCTTCTAAGTAAAATTCTTAATATTGCGGCACTATTTTGAGTAAAAAAAAAATATGCTCCCTTTGAAATATGGATAGAAAATGCAACATATGATGAAAGGTGTACATAATGAGATACACAAAATTATTGCTATGGATATTTCAATAATTTACGCTGTAAAAATTCTAATTTATAGAGATAATATAAAATAATAAAAAAATTAGTATCAAATTACAAGTAAGTTTGAAGTAAAAGTTTTATTATTGTGGTATAACAGTAATATGGAAAATGCTCTCTTATTGAACATATGAATAGAAAATATCACGCTAGTTAAAATCTTGAAATAACGACTAGCATAAAATTGACAGATTTTTTTCAAAAATTCATGTTACAGAATAATTTTAGCAATTTACGTATTAAAATTTATAGTTTATTCTTGAAATATGAATTAATGAAAGTGATAAATGATCCAGTAAACGCTGCGATGAAACAAACTTTTTATAAGTTGTAATTCGGAGCTAAAAATGGTAAACTACAGACGATAGGTTTTTTAAAAGGTGAATAATAATAATATAACACAAAAAATATAAATATAAAATACATAACAGGATCTGATGAATTATTGACTTTATCTCTGCTCATGAGTTTGGAAAAATGATGAAACTGTGGCGATAGTAAAAAACGTTATTTGTGTAGTACATATTTCTTAAATATGTATATGTTTATCGGCACCTTTCATAGTATAATATTAAATTTTTTTTACATGTTATATTTCGGGTTCAGTTACTGTTATAAACAAGTTTATAACAAACAAATTTATTCAGTTATAAACAACGTAGTGTTTAAATTAGCTGTTATTCAGAAATTAAAAATAGGAACAAAATTCGAAAATTGAGTGTTTCCACGCTCATATTTAGCTTGTGATGATAATTATAACAATCTAAAAAAATTCAGAGTAGCCAGTTTAAAAATTATAAATTTTGAAAAAATGAACATAAAACGTTTAATAAAAAGCTTGTTTATACATGAACTTTTCAAAACATAAACTAAAAACCTATATGATTTTGTTTTTGATTCAAAATATTTTGATGAATTGAAAATTCGCATTCTTTTTTTTTAATTTCTTTACGCCTGCCTCCTATTTCTTTATTTCTCTCTTTATGTTAATCTTACTTATGTATTTATTTTGTACTACAAAAATATTTTTTTTCAAGTGCATTGAAGGTGGGATGCAATATAAAGCGATAATATTAAAGACATTCCATTTTACAGAAAACTATTTTTACGAAAATTAATGACACTGTTTTCGAAAGCATTCGGAAAAGTCAGATTGCATGTGACCTTTGAATAAATGTTTACACAATACTAAAAATAACTGGTTAATAAATAATAAAATTGTAGATAATAACATGCAAATGAATAGTAAGAAATGTTAAACATCATGTTTCCACTTAAAAAAAGATACAGTTATCCCTTCATTTTTTCCCCTTTATGTCCAGGTGGCTACTCCACAAATGAAGTGTAAAAATAGAAGTAACAAAGCGATGGGAATAGCCATATATACATATATGGAACTCTAGATTCTCATCAATTATGGCGCACTAACTGTCCTTAGGGGCCACAAATCAAGTGTGGGCCCTCAATCACAACAGTTGGCCCCCTCTCTGACGGGCGTGCCCTAGGTTAGGAGAGGGCTGCTTGTTAATTAATGATCAGTGTCTCAGAGTTTAGGGAAACACAGCTTTATCTAACAGGCCGCTTAGGTCTAATGTGCCAAGAATAATAATTTCTGGCATTAGAGATAACGTCAACAGTGTGCCAAGAATTACTTGGTAGAAGTTGCTTACTAACCGATTTCGCTGCTACCTTTTTTCTTTTTTTTTTACATGTCGAGACTCTTTAATCATTTTCGCTCACCCCTGGCCTTGCTCACACTTACCGCCGTAATTTATCGCTGCAGCTCTAGCATCGGGGCCGCTCTAAAATGTCATTTTATCATAAATACAGCTACTAGAAGAGAAACAGTACTACAAGAAGATGGAAAATCGCGTGGAAAAGAGCGTTAAGCCGTAGTATCGTTAAATAGATAATAATGAAGAGCCATTATTTATGGAGCAGGATTTTCTTTGTTTTTTGGAATTTCGGAAAAAGTAAAATTTTCTATGTTTCCAGAACTAAATTAAGATAAATAAACAAAAATAAAACATCTCCATGCACAAATTCGGGAATTTATTCCAATATTAACGTGTAAAAAAAAAAAAAAAAAAAAAAAAAAAAAAAAAAAGAAAGAAAAGAAAAGAAAAGAAAAAGAAGAAGAAGGGATTTGTAGTTACATTTAATAATAAGAAGAAAAAATCGCTTCTTCAATAAAACTATAATAAACAAAATAAGATACCCAAGTGCGTTATAGCCATTATATTCATATTCGATTCTACATAAGAATTTCACCCATGCATCGGTTTTAACGTAACCAGTATTTTAACACACAAAAGTGATTTTGGTAAATTTTTAAGTTTTCTAAATAAAATTCTGTGATTTACACTCTAAATATTTATTTCAAGTTATGGTTGCATTTCATATTAAACATAACGAATTTCATTTTAAAAACTCTTGAAAATGGAAAAAAAATGTAATCACAATTAAAAAAAAAAGGGGGTAAGAAGTAAATAATAAAAAGGACACATACATGCAATAAATAAATAAATAAATAAATAAATAAATAATAAGTACTGAAGAAATGTACTGATACAAACACTTTTTTCTTTATTTCCACATAAAATTTTTAACCATTTCGTTTTGTGGTATCACATCATAAATTTACAATGTATTTATACATTTCATATAGGTGCCCTTTAGATTGTCTATGTTTTAATAAATTTGCGACTTTTTATAAAATTCCAAAATAATAGAACTTTATTATATTAATAAATAAGAAATGGGTAATTTAGCATGATGTTTTTTAGCTATTCTCAATTAAAGTAAAGGCTTGGAGGATTATGTTAAAAACAGAAATTCATTGCAAATAATATTCGCCTTTTCTATAATAAATAAAATTGCAGAAAAATTTGTCTAGTAACTCTGTAGTCCAGTTGGTGCATTTCAGGTGGACTGGTCGATTAAAACTTTTGAAATTTCCGTGCATTAACCCCTTAACTGTGTTGCCCGAACTGACTTCGGGCAGGAACTCTTTGCACGCTTCGTTACTTAAAGCTTTTTGACACCATACTATTGAAAGGCGGAAATGTTAAGACTAAATTTTACGAATATTTTATTTAATTAATAGTGGTGTGAATCCGCTATTTTCAATTTATTGAACAGAAAAGAATTACACAGTTAAGGGAATAAAAATATTAAGCAAAAATAGTTTTACTTTTCTTAATTTTTTATAGAAACTATAGAAAATAAAAATAATACCTATTCTAGCAAATTAGAATATTCTAGTAAATTGAAAATCTTTCAGGTAGGTAGATTTTTTGACATTATTGAAGGTTGAAATAATGAAATCAATAGCGTGTTCTGTAGCTCAATGTAACTGCCAGAATGGAGCCAGATTTTGTAGTATGATTAAACAAGACGTGAACAAAGGATTTCACAAAAAATAATGCCAAATATCTGCTATCAGTGGCTTTTAACTACAGTGGAGTCTCTATATAACGAAATTCATCGTTCAGTCAAAAAATTCGTTACATAGAAAAAATCGTTGAATAGAGAACGGCAAAAAACTGTCATTTGATGTTTAAAATAGAATTTGTTTTGAGTTTGTTGTTAATTGTTTTTGAGGTGTTTAATTAAGTTTTTGAAATATTTAATTGCATTTTTCCAGAGTCTGAAACATTTTGCCACTTCCTTTTTTTCCCAGTGTCTTATTGTTTATTTTCAAAATTATTTACTTTACAGAAAGAGTTATGCTTATCCTAAAACCGATTTTGTGCAGATGCAGTAGAATATAACACCCGCATACATGACATTTAGTAACAGTTCTCCGTTCTAATGGTCTCTCACGACAAAAAAGGCTCCGAGTTGCCACAAAGCAAACATCCACTCTAAACGTTACGTAGATGAAAAAAAACTAAAAACCCTCTTGAAAAAAAAACTAACTTTTTCTGCAATTGCCCCTTTATCCTTTCCTTATTCCTGCTTTACTATCCAAACCAAGAAACAAACAACATTTTCAAGGCGACAATGGAATAGTTTTATCTTTTAGGATACTTTGTGATTATTGCAAATCGCTCCAGTAGCAAGCAAATGTTTCAATCTTTTCCAAGAACGCATGCTCATCTCGGCTAAAACAAAGTAAAGTGTAACCATGCAAAAAGGATGTTAGTTAGTTAGTTAGTTAGTTTTTTTTGGGGGGGGGGGGCGGATGTTGAATGCCTTTTTTTGGACATAAGGAATAAGATAGAGGAATGTAGCTATGAAATATAAACCAGAAATCAAAGAAATTTTTCTATTTTACAAATAATTTGAAGCGTTTTCTGAACAGATGATAGAACATTTTTGAAAAAATTCGTTAAATGGAGACATATTTCTCTATATGGAGATTATTTTTAATGTAATCTTGGAAAAAATTTACCCTTCCTACAAAAATTTCGTTAAATAGAGAAATTCGCTGGATAGAGTTTCGTTATAGAAAGACTCGCCTGTATTTTTTTTCTTTTTTTCTGGCGGAATCGTTCGTCACTAGTCTTGTTTATTCATGCCACGAAATTTGGCTCCTTTCTGACAATTACATAACTCTACAGAATATGATGAGCACTGTCAGTTTAATTATTGTCACCTTGTATATAAGGCGTTAAATATTAGATATAGTCAGGGAAGGTATTAATTGCTATAGGATGAAACAACTTGCTAGAAAATCAACGTTTCTTTATTTTTCTGCAAATATTTGTTGAAATTTTATTACATTGTATATAATTTGTTATTTTTCCTACAATAAGCAATACTAAAATTTTTTAATCTTGTAATAAAAATTAATTTTTATTCATTTCTAAATTCTTTGTGCAAGAGAAAGGTATGAGGAATAAGCGAATGTATTCAGCTTCGCAAATAAGCTTTTAAAAAATCCTACCACGTTATTAATCTGTTTAAAGCAACATGATTCGCATTCCCTTCCCGCTTTATTAATGGATGTTTAACTCTGAAATCTTATTGTGTTCTGTTTACTGCACTTATATTTTGCCCCTTCCTGCTTTATTAATGAATGTTTGACACTGAAATTCTATTATATTTTGCTTATGCTTTGTTTATGCTATACTTATCTTCACATGTTTGGTTATGGAAATAAATGTGAGAATATGCTACATATTTTACATGTTCTGTGACTGCCATTGTTGAGAATTTGCTATTTATTTTAAAGTAAATACACATGAGCTAAGTCTTTGCACTTGAAGGAAGTTTCACTGCCAACGGGAAATAGGATTAAATCTCACACTTTGTACTAAATATTTTCTCGTCACTAAAAATCTATCACATTTTCTAATGTACGGGATACACAAAAATGTATAACAGATTTTCATCATATACTGAAAAGACTATTATACACACTAAATCAGTATCTTTTGGATACAACCATTGATAAATTTAAAAAAAAAAGTGCGTCATTGCATGCAAAGTATGTAGTAAATTCTCACACTTATTTCAGTAACCAAAGATGTATTCATAAGTATATCAAACAAAACATAATAGAATTTCAGTGTTAAACATTCATTATTAAAGCAGGAAGGGAACAAAATATAAGTGCAATAAACACAATACCATAAGATTTCTGAGATAAACAACCATTAATAAAGTAGGAAAATAATATGAATCTTATTGCTTAAAACAAATTAATATTGTGGCAAGATTTTTTTTAAGATTATTTGCTAATCCGTCTATGTTTACTTATTTCTTATATCTTTCTCTTACACAAAATATTGGTAAATAAATAAAAATGAGTTTTTATTAAAGGATTAATAAATTCTATAATTGCTTAACCCATTTTAAGCCAAGCACAGAAATTTTATAAAATGTAGTATTATTTTCATTGATATATGCTTAAATTACATACATTAAGACACAAAAAAAGATTCGTGCATGAAAAATAATATTTTATTTAAGAAATAAAATGTTGCGTATACGCACCATTGGCTGAATGAATGAACAAATCATATTGGTTCAACCATTGCATTATAGTCGAATTTTTACATTACTTATGGAAAATTTCGAAACATTTTGGATGCAAATAGACTTGACATTTGTGGACTTGACAAATTTTTTTAAAAAGTCACACTAAATTTACAATAAATTCTAAAACCTTGCACGAAATGTGGATTTTCAATTTTTGCCTATTGTTCATGCATTCGGCCAATGATTCGTTAACAAACCATTAAATTTAGATAAAAAATTATAAGTTTTTTGTGACATTTGTTTTATTCTTATTTCATTTACAGAACTTGCAACATTAATCTATTATAAAAACATATAATTCGTTTCAATTGGAATAATTATACATTTTTAAAAAGTCGAATTTGTCAATAAGAGTTCCAAATTAAAAAACTAGCGTATTTTGAATGTTTTTTCAAGAGAAAGTGTTTAGTCCAATTGAATTACTAATATTTTATGGATGTCTTCAGAAACTTTAAAAAATAGCAGAAAAATAAAATTCATGAAAAATATGTGTCACATTTCATATGTTAACAAAAAATATTTATCGAAATGTTTCCTATACGAACCTTTGGCCGAAAATAGGTTAATGCAGAAATAATAATTAATTGCATATAATATAATTAAAATATTTTCATTCTACAAATCCAAAAGTGACTGCTACAAGTCGGTCATTGGTACATGAAGAATTTCACCAATACTCCATGGAATAGGGATCAGGTGACATGGAGATGCCAAGCCATATGATGGTTTAACCCTTTGCGGCGCAGTGGTTTCATAGATATACCACTTAATTTTAATTCCTAAACGCCACATTGGCACCGGAATTTTGTTTAAAAAAATTACGGTTTATTGAATGCGTCAAATATAGCGTTTTCTTATTGAAAAATAAAGTCGTTTGCAAATTCCGGTGTCAGTCATTAATTTCAACACTTAAGTAATGAATTTGTCTTGCGCCGCAAAGGGTTAAAGTTCAGTGGATAGGTCTTCTAGCAAATTCTTTGCTAAACCTCAGTGATGGTTGAGGATTGTTGAAAATAATCATTTGTAAACATGATAGCGTGGTCCGTCTTGTTTAAACTTACACTGTGTTTATTAAATACGACTTTAAAGGTAATAAAATTTTAATGGAATTCTCAGTAAACAACAAACAGACATTTGCAGACATTCTAACTACCTGTAGAATACTAGTCTGACATGCAAAAGAGTCGACAGAGCAGGCACGACGATAAATGAGGCAAACATCCACGACTAATTTTAAAATGTTGTTTTGGGCATCATTAATAACAGCGACTGAATAAGATTTAAAAAAAAAAATCTTTTACGATTTTGATATAAGTATGCCAGATTTCCTATTTCTTCCCATTGAATTTCGGCGCCTATCATGACATGAGGTATCTGTTACTTCATCAGGTTTTTACCACATTTGCACAACAAACGAAATCAAAAAAAAATATCTCATCCATCTGATTAGATAATACACTGTGAAATCACTACCAGTCAACGATTATAAGATATAGTAACCTACATCTTTAAAACTTTGTGCCTTCCAGGCATCAGGGAGGAGCGATGTAAGTATTATGTAATTACCCAACTTTCGTCACATTTCGGTAATAGCTTTCGGTCAAAGATTTCTAGACTCACCATCAGTAAAATTTTTAGGATTTGTTTGAGAAATAATCTACGTTGCCTTGATCATCATTTGCTAATTTCCTGCAACAGTGTTTTCTGTTCAACTACAGTTTTATCATATCTGACATATCGTTTTCAACAATAATTATGTAAAATATGATATATGAAAAAATATATGTAATATATGTAAAATAAAAAAGAATATATGTAAAATATGAATAATTATGTAAAATACAGAAAAGTTTGTTTGACATTGAAATGGAACATACAGCAAAGTAAGCACCAACTATCTATCCCATATGTAATTTCCTTAAACAATTTCTTTTACAGATGTCTTTTTTCTGCTTTACCACAATCCAATATATACTACACATTCCTTATGTCACATTTTACCTGTCGTTACAAAATTACCTTTATGGAAATTGCGATGTTTCATCTAGGAATACTGGGTATAACCCGTTGTTTCAATAAATATATATAAGTACGATCTTTGATAATTTAGGAAAAATTTAAAGAAAATATTGAAATTTCCTGAGTAAATTATTTCAATGCATTAAATCAATTATTTTATGCATTGGAGCATCTACTTTTAATGATATATTGAAAAAATAAGACTATTTAAAATTTTAATTTTGATGAGAGTTTATGAAAAAATTAATTAATTCGCTTTGAAGAAATTTAATAATTTCTCACACAAAAGATTAAACTTTTATACGTACGCGAAGCAAAAAGAAAACAACTCAGTTTTTCAAGATTTTTTTCAACTCTGTTCTGTTTTGAATCTTACAGTGATCTAAAAGTTAAACTGTACCTGCTAAATTTGTTAAGTTTATAAATGTTTAAGGAGAAAATTGTTTTTATATGTTTAAATCATATAGTAACGAATGAAAGTGGTGCACAAAAAGAAAAGAAAACTCCACATCATTGTTTTTTTTTTTTAAGTTTTTATTCATTAAAAATTAGTTGTAGATGCATGGATTATGTCTTTCCCAAATCATTTTCATTTTAAAGGATAAAACTCGATTAAATCTTTTCTAATTCTCATTCAAAAAATTCTCCAACACCACGTTTTAAGAAATTTTGGAAAGAACAGTTTAATGTGAGGTTTCGTGCTTCACGACGCAAAGAAACACATACATATATATTTAAAACACGTATGTTTAAAATACCACCCTCATAACTATAAAAATAAGTAAATAAAATTAAAAAATTCAAATTTATAGCTATTCAGTAAACTTCTTTATAGGTTTTTTCTTTTTCTTTTTTTTTTTTTTTTTTAGTTTATTGATTTTCTTCGCGGTATTTTCGGTTTCGAACGACTTCAGCTAAAAAATAAATTAAAATAAAATAAAATAAAATAAAAGAGTTTAAAATTTTGAAATGTAATTTCTAACAGAATTTTTTCGTAGACTCACGTTAACGAGCGTTTTCATTTGAGTGAAGTAAAAGTTAAAAAATATCTTCCATCAGATTCCTCACAATTTATATTTCACTTATTGTTTCAGGTTTGTTTTTTAACCTCCTGACCGCCCTCGTACTACTCATAGAACATCATAATAAAAAAATATTTGGCGAATAATTGTCGTTCTCGTGGCGAAATTACCACGTAACGACATCTATCCTTTGTTTACCGAACTTTTTTTTTTTTTTTTTTTTTTTTTTTTTTTTTGTATTTTTTACCATATGTTAAGAGCTTAAATTACAACATATCAAAGAATCACGGTAAAAGTTAGAAAAAAGTGCCTTGAATAGTCAGGAGGTTAATACAACTTTTAAAATGAGCATTCGTAAATCGTCCTCTTACTGGACACACGTTTAACATAAAATTATTAAATTGTAAATAAATAATAATATTGCTATTTAGCTTATTTAATACTACATTAAATATTTCTTAATTTAATTAATGCTGAAATAATAGCATTACTTAATTTAAATATTATAAAAATAATATTAATTAGTAGTGCTTAATTGATAATTATAATTTAATACTCTTAAAGTAATCCGAAAAACAGAGTCTACATAAAAAAAAAAATCTCGAATTTATTTAATGAGTTTTTATATAGACACAACAAAAGCCGCATTTATGAAGGCATTTAATAAATATGGAGTATTTCATTTTGCACACTGACAAGAATTTGATTTGTTTTTCACTGGTATTTTATCAAAACAAAACTGCTAAAAAAGTTTATATTAAACTGCTTAAATCATAAATATATTTTATTCATAAAAGTTTTATGAATATTCGCAGATATTTTACATTATTACTATTTCTAATAATAATATTTTTTTGTATATAATAAAGAAAAAAACACGTCTGCGAGTAATTCGACATCATGTTAACGATTGCAACGCCTGAGATCAAGTTTAGCTTTTAATGTGATTCTCTTTTTTACTACTCAATGACACATAATTTATGTTGTTACACAATTAAATAAGAAAAGAAATAATATATTAAACCAGTAAATTAAATCAGTAACGAAATTTTCGGCATTTTTTTAGGCTATTAAACTTCCAGCATTTGGCTAATATAAATGTATTAGCCTTTTCAAAAAATAAATAAATTAATTAATTAATTAAAAAAATAAATTCAAAAAAAAAATTAAAAAAAAATTTCAAAACATTGATATTTTTCATAGAAATGCATTTTGTGGCGCTAGAGGTCAATCTAAAAAAATGTAGTACATATCAGAAAAATCCTTCCGGCCATTGCCGGGAGGAAGAGGTATATTTAATATTCATTATTATTATTATTATTATTATCAATTAAGTTATATTATTCAATCATACGAATTCGAATTAGTGGAAACCGATTACAGAAGATTCAATACTAGATTTTTTTTTTCAATATTGAATATGAATGGGCAGTACGAAAAATTAGTCAACTTTATACAAGCTAGTTTTTTTTATTTAAAGTAATTTAAATTTGGTCGCCAAATGTGGCGATATCATAAAGTGCCTGCCATTTTAAAACAACATGATGGGTAAAATTAACCAATGGGCTTGGTTGAGAATTTAGAAATTCCTGTGCACATGCTCAATCACATTGAAATCGGTTGATACATATAAGTGCTGTTGTAGGCAAATATCTTTTTTTGAAATGTCACCCTCATAAATGTCATTGTTTTATAAAAGCTGGTTTTGTCAAAACTTTTTTAAGGCTGTATTAAAATTTTTGAGCCCTCCCGTTTGCACTGCACCCCCTTGGGCCGATTTTGTTAATTTGCAATCCCGCCGAAATATTAATCATCTCGATGTATTTCGAGAGTTTGAAGTAGCTTCGTGCATAATTGCGACTTTTACCGTGCGGACAAAATTTAATATATATATATATATATATATACAATACTTTTATATTATATATATATATATATATATAAACTTTTTAAATGGGAGTGAATTTAAGTTCTAGGGATCATATAAAGAAAAGTTATGAAGAAATTTTTCAAAAGTCGTACCAGAATAACGACTGCAATAGATGGTATTTCTTACGAAATCTACCTAAAACTTTGTTGGTCAAATGTATAATTGAAATAATTCATACAAAATTTCATTTTCATCGAATTTTAGGGCAATCAAAAAAATATAATTAAATAAAAAACAAAATATGAGCGTCTTTCATCGTCTTTCAATTTTCACCTATGTTCTAATTACCGTGAAGTACGTACTTTAACCTGGGAAACTTTGGCTCGGTTCTCTAGTTTGTTTAAAAGCAAAAGATTTCTGCGCATCGGGCAACTACTTAAAAAATATCTTTAAAAGTATACAAGCTTAAAGTTTTAAATTTTCATTGAAAAAAAAAAAAAAAAAAAAAAAAAAAACAGCAAAATGTTAAATTGTTGGAAACCTTTTGGTGTGTAAAGATATACTGGACATACAAACGCTCTAGGAAAAAAATAATTTATTTCGTAATATCTAAAAATTAAAAAAGATAAAATTTTGGGTCCCAGACCTCTTTAAAGCTATTACCGGTGAAATAATAATAAAAAAAGGTGACCGCGATAAATACTCAGCTATGCATCGAAACTCCAGGTATAATGCTGTAGTGTGTTTACTGTTACAACGTCACAACACCGTAAAAGAAAAAAAAGTCGAATTTAAAAAGACTGCTAAAAAAAATGCTCCTCCTTTCTATGAGCCAGAGGTTTGGGACGGAGATGAGCTTTTTTTATTGATTTATTATTTTTTTCTTTTCTTTTTTTCTACTTGGCCGGTAAGCTGCTTATCTATTAATATATCCGACAAAAAGGCAACAAAATTCTATTATGCACGCATCAAGTCAAAGTAGCGAATAGAGGTTGTACTGTTAGATACATTTATCTGTCGTTTAAACATTTAACAACACTCTAGCACCCGCAGAAAAAAAAAAAAAAAAAAAAAAAAGATGGGGGAAAAAAAGAGGAAAAAAACGTGTGGTAAAGGTAAATAATAAGGGAAGTTTGAGAGAATTTTGTACCATGAAGAAATCAGGATACACAAAAACGAAGTCTTTTTAAAGTCACTGTTTTTAAACTTAAAAAAAGACTTTGCTTGAAAACAATGCACTATAGTTTTGAAAAGGCTTCCCACTTTTTGCTGTATAGGAAATGCTTTTGTTAAACACTTTCCTAATTTAACATACACAAGGTATTGTTATGAAGCCATGGTGTAATTCTGTATACTTTTTAGCCCGTAAAATATTAATTAGTAGACATTATGAAAGACCCATCAAAATTTTATTACTGCTTCGACTTTTTCTGCGAAGTAAAAATATGTAAAAGCTTATTTTAGGTGTATGATTAATTTTAGAGTTTTTAAACTTTCCTTCTGCTTTTTATAAGAACAACGGCTGTTTTTCTAGAACTCTTATAATTTATGTAAAGTATAGAAAAATGTAATGAAAGGCTATATTCTAAGACCATAAAAAGAAGTTTTGACACGATTGGAAAAATATTTTGGATATAAGAACTTATCCTTAAAAAAAGAATAAATTGGCCCTAATTAGCATTCATTATTTCTTATGAAAGAATTTTACTATTAATGAGATTTTGAAGTACTCCAGACAAATAATTAAATGATAGCCTTCAATGTTGAAATTTACTATTTCTCACAGGCCAAAAAGAATGAAGAACTAGTTTCGTCGACCTATTGAATTTAGGCAAATAGTTTTCCAAATTATGTAAAAATTAACAAATGTTTTAAAAGGTATTAAACTCCATTTTTTATTCTAGATAATAATAAAATATTTATAGATAACTTGAAAGAATTTTTGAGTTAAATCCTTTATGTTATGCAAAACATATCATAAAGGTATTTAATTTAATAACTTAATCATGTAGCTTTTCCCTCAAGCCTGGCATACTGTAAAAAATATCCGTTAATATACACAAACTTTTCCCTAAAATTTTAGGGAATAGTTTCATTTTTCCGAGAAAACAGTAGTATTTCCGTATTTCCCACTTTGCGGTTTCGAATCACGGAACTGCTCCGTTAATTTTTCCGAAAGTGTAAAACTTCCGTTTTTAAACAGCACAACATTGGTATTTTTAACCGATAAGTGTCGTGGTGCCATCTGTATGAGGAAAATAGAGAAAAACGTTATAGCAATATTTCCCTATTTTTCTATTTTAATAATGAAAAGGAGCATATTTTTACAATATTAAAATAACAATAGTAATAATAAAATTTATTAATTCTTTTTAAGTTTGATACAGTTGTAAAATTATTCTTTTTTTCAGTAAGATTTTAAAATAATGTTTATTTATATCACAGTATAAAAAGTGCGTACGATATTTTAGTGGGAAAAAATATAGTTTTAATTTTAATATATAATACTTTTTAATCTATTCAAATTAAGAAGTTCGCACATAAAATTTAAAATATATCGAAAAATATTACCGAAATTATTATTATTTTGGCGATTACCTAAGTCATAATAATCAATAAATGTAATTAATTTTAATAACCCATAGTAACTTTTATTAAGTTATCTTTATTGAGTTTACAATAGATCGTCACACAAAATATTTCTTAAAATATATGCTTTTTAAAAAAGTGTGTTAGTATCCTTTTATAAAATAAATAAATGAATATGAATAATGTTACAATAGAACTTTAAAACTCTTCCAAAATAGAAGGAAACAAAAATTTTTAATACTTTCATTCACGCATGTAATATCTTAAAGGCTAAACTTTTTTCTTTATAAAGCTAAAATTAAAAAAAAAAAAAAAAAACTAAATATCAGAAATTATAGAAAGAAAATCTATAAAACATAATTTTGAACTGTACGCTAAATATATATATCTAATATATATATATATATATATATATATATATATATATATATATATATATATATATATATATATATATATATATATATTATCGCTACACAGAAATAAATCCGCGTTCAAAATCTTGTCTTTACTTTATGAAATGCATCTGAAATAACTAAAGATATTTGAAAAAGTGTTTTGTGTAATCATGGTGTAATGGTATTACACTGCAGGCTGCGACCGAAGACGACCCGGGTTCGATTCCCATGGAAGGTAAGTCACATTTATTCACTGTTATTTAAATTAAATGTATATAATGTGTGCCTGATGTTAACGTGTCTTTCTAAAGTAAAGAATAAAAATCACAAAGATGTTAGTTTGTCCTTGAAAAATTCTTTTAACTTTCAAATGAAAATTTTTGCATAAAAAAATATTAAAAAACGGAACTATTCCTGGAAAATTTTTCCCGTTAAAAAACGGAAGTAGTACTGGCGTCTAGATTACCAGTACTATTTCCGTTTTTTAACGGCAAAATTTTTTACAGTGACATTTTTGAGAGATAATTACATGAATGTGATGAAAAAAAAGTTACTAACTCACATTTAAAAAAAAATCATCTTCAAGGTTTCCAACAATTTTATTTTCTAGTTATTGGTCATTATCAATAGTTGAAAATTGTTTTCGTCACAATACAGCAAATTTGTATTATTTCTCATTAAATAAATTAAAATAACTAATGTAAATAACAGAAATTTTAAAATTGCAGGATACCGATTTTTCTTGATTATTTTATGCATTCACACATAAACATATAAAAGCAGATATAATTAAATAGATATATTGCTGTGGCCTATAACTCGGTCATCTTCAATAAAAAATATAATAAATAAAACTCTCCAAGCCAACTTATGAATGGGAAAACAACGAAGAAACAAAACAAAAATCACTTATTCATAAATTTAAAGATATTCAGAAATATAAAGAGCTAATAGATAAGACTGAGTGAGTTTATTTAATTCATGATGCGTACATACTTTAGATCTCCTAGCAATCTGAACCACTGCTTCAGATTAGGAAATTTCTATTCAAGAGACTACTTCAGATATAAGAAAATACCCGCTCACTAATATTAATCCAATGGAAGACATTTTATTACATATTTTACATACACAGACATTACATATTTCGTTTGTATTTCAATATTTTTAATTGATTTTTTTTTTCATTGAATAGCTAAGATAAATCTCTAATCTCTCTCTCTTTTTTTTTTTTTTTTTTTGTTAACTTTTTCGATTTTTTAAGGTATTTTTAATTAGAACGTTTTTGTTGTTGAAACCGGTGAAAGTAAAAGCATGCTCTTAAAAATAATCTGCAATCAAAATCGCAAAAGTACAAAAAGGTCTTTGTACAGATTGATATCAGATAATCAATGAAAAAAAAATCAGTTAAAAATATTGAAATGCAAACGCGATATCTTAAAAAAAATCTTCCATAGGATCAGCATTAGCGAGCGTGACTGAAGTAGCCACTTAATATTTCAGTCTCTAAATTCACCATCACCTTACTCAATCTTAGAGTTTGTAAAATTTTCTGACATTAAACAAACGAAAATTTCTATTGAAACATTAGGAAAATTGCACGCACATAGTTTAATTTTATTTTGTTGTTTTATTTTATCGTTTTATTTTACTTGATTATCTAAAATTGGTTTATTTTAAAACGGAAAACACAAACACTACACTCATACATCTCAATTTGACTGTGTTACTTTTTCAGTTAGCAAAATATCAGAAATTGGATAATTATGACATACCATTTTTTAAAATTAATTATATGCCTTAACAAGTAAAACACAAAAATAATACATGTGAGTTTACAGACAGATAAAGAATTACATCAGTTACAAGAAGAGTGTGCCTCTGTTTATCATTTAAAAATCATGCGTATATATTTTTTAAGATTCTTCATTCCAATATACATTTTTTTAATAGTTAGTTTTCAAAGAAAATAATTTAATAGAAATTTTATATACCATTTTACAAAAAAATTATACCATAAAAGAATATACCTTTTTTCAAAAAAAATTATTTACACGTGTTAATGAGAACACATAAGACAGTTAAATGAATTGGCACGAGCATACAGATGGACAATTTGGGGTTATTACCACATTTAAATTAAGCAAATTAATTTTTTTTTTTTTTTTTTTTTTTACCCTACTTACTTAACTTTTTTTATCATTTAAAAATAACACGTGCCTTTTTTTTTTTTTTTTTTTTTTTTAGTTTGAATTAACTTTTATGTAAACAGTTTCTGATCTGGCTAACTAGTGTTTAAAGCAAATAATTGAATATAAGTTTATAATTATGCCAACCGGTTTTTAAAACGTTATTTATATGTACTACTATAAACACATAAGACATAAAATATTTATAAGAATTATTAAAAGAAACTTTGAAATGATTACACCACTTAAACTACGAGAAATATGTCGTTTTTCTTATAATCCTAATCGTGCACCTCTTTCTCATTTTCAAATCATTCATATATATATAATATATATATTATCCATTTATCTTTCATTATTTTGGTAATCTGCCTTCTATTTCACTTCAAACTTCAATTGTTTTCAATAAGATGATTTAAAAATACTGGTTTCATTGGTTTATTGTATGGTAATATATGAATTACTCTGGTTATATAATGTCCATTTATCCACATATTTCTTAGTAATTTGGTAATCTGCCTTCTATTTCTCTTCAAACTTCAACTGTTTTTAATAATATGAATGTAAAAATACTGGTTTCATTGGTTCTTTTATTGGTATTGTCTGAATAACTTTGGATGTATTTATAAAAGTATTTACATATATATGTTTAGATCGAAACTTTCAAAAGTGAATTCTGTCGTCATTAATCAATTATCAAAGTCAATTATTTGGCAAAAATTTCATAATTATTATATGTCCAGTTTAAAAACGTTGTTAATATGCATTAATAATAAGACGTCAGACACATATGTATAAGCACAAACACATATCCAAGTGAAGGTATAAAGTCTGTGATGTACGTAAAAAATAATCTTAGCAGTACTCAGTTTACGATTGTAAAGCGAAAAAAAGAAAGAACGTAAAATCACGAGTTCACAAACTTTGAGATGATCACCACTTTTAAAAGACACGAATGCTGACGTTTCTTTTGACCCCCCTCACTCTCTTTTACTTGATCATCGCTTCAGAAAAAGGTAGGCTTTTTTCTTCCCCCGACGCTATTTTTATTATTTATTTCTTTCATCGGGGGAAAGGTCATTCATTCCCACTTTGTTTTCCATAATATCCCTCCCTCGACTTTCAAAACTCACCAGCGTTGTTTCTGATCACGTAAGTCATTATATTGATAGGTAGGTAGAAATGTAGACAAATATATATACACTTCAGAACATCGTAAGTTTCTTTTAAATAAAATTGAACAGTTTGAAGTTGCGTTCATTTTTTTTCTTTCGAGCTTTTTCAGCGAGTGTTGATGTTTTGTTCTATTTTTGAAAGCGTGGGATAAAAGTTGCGTACGTGAAACGGAGGAGTCGTTCTCCACTAATAAATAAAAAGATTTCTTTTTCTTTCTTTTGGAATTTTTTTTAACTTAGTATTATATATAAATGGGATGAAATTTGCCCCTAGACTGTGATTTTGGTTAGTTTCTTTTTCATCCATTTCAAAGTTTGTTCAGAATCTAGGAAAACAATATGCACTCCCCATATTCTCAATGCTGGTCATTGTTTTGGAGAAACGCAATCTTATTGATTTTTGACTGGTTGCCTTCCCAAAGAAGTTTTCGAGATTTTTTTTAAACCGTTTCAATATAGTATGCCTTCAATGATATTCTTTTCATTCATATTTTCCCCATCTCTTACTTTTTACCAGCGTTTAGTTTTTCTTTATCCCACTTTTTAATACTTTCTATAATATCTACCCATCTTTTATTTTATCGATAATACGGTAAGTTCATATCAGACAAACTTAATATAAATAAGTTTTTTGTGACTTTCGAATAGCAAACTGACGCTGCAAAAACTTGACAAAAAGATTTGTGCATCCTATATGTTATGTATATATATGTGTATAAATATGTTTAGGACAATTATTTTTACTTTCGATATGTAGTTTTTTCTTGCTTAATATGTTTCAATAATTCAAATTTAAACATGTGTAATAAGAAAAAAAAATCAGCGGTATTTCAACTTAAAATAGCCATTTCGTATTTTTATCTATTTAAAAATTTTTTTTAATGGTTGCATACGTTTATATGATATTTTAATGCTTTTCGTAGAGGAGAGAAAAAAAAAAAAAAAAAAAAAAAAAAAAAAAAGATGGCCTGCTTAGAATCCCAAAGCTTTTACTGATATCTCCTATCTAGTAAGTACATGCTTAAATGACATGAGACACATTTTACAGCCTTTCTCTCCAATTTAAAGTAATCGAAATATATTTTTTGCCTTCAGGTGAAGAATAAAGTATGTTTTCCAATATCAATCCAAATCCGTCCTCTGTCACAACTTAAAGTAAAATGAAAAACAAATTACTACAATATTTGTGATGGATAATAATATTTGTTAAATTACTTATATAACTATAATCATCACTTTTTAAAACATTTTTAAAAATATCATAAACATTCAAATTTTATTGAAAAAAAGCTATAAATTTAAAATACCAAAACTTAAATCATATCTGCTGCCTTTGCGTTTTACTCTCAAATAACTAGACTTAAATAACTCACTAAAAAAATCGGCCATAAAATTAAAATTTCTATATTCAACATTGAAACTAGACTATATCCATCCAAAGTTACATGCAACTAATACAGTCTTTTATTGTCAAAAGATCCCATATCAATATTATTCTCGTTATTTTGCCACCACACTATATTTCTATGAACTGATATAATCAGTTCATCTGTCAATGAAGAAGCAATGCTTATAAATGTTCATGCCTGGAAATTAAATTATGTTAGTGAAAGCTTTAAAATAACTTATTGGAAATAAGTATTTGATTGTACAGTTCAACCTCAATTATCCGAGCTAAATGGGACCGCTAGTACTTCGAAATATCAGAAATTCTTAGAATAAAAAAACAATATTTTCTTAAAATGATAAATATAAGCATATATAAAGTTATATTTCACAGCTCAACGAATAAAAATCGTTTCCAAAGATTCCGTTAAGAGAATTTTAATACGCTATTAATATTTTATAAAGCATATTGCCTGCTCTACACATCCTGAAAATGATTAAGTCCAGTTTCAGACCGACTTGACTTTGTAGAAAAAGAAATTCAAGCCTGATCTCGGCCCACACGAGTCTGCTGAAAGAAATTAAGTCTGGTGTCAGACATCATGTAACTGTCCTATACCAATCTCTACGATGTTGTCAAACTAACATCGGCTTGTGACGCACATTTATGCTTATTCGCATGAAAATCCTGTTAATTGAAAATGGATCAGATTTTATTGACTTCGTTTAAATTTTTATATCGATCCAGTTGGTCTGCTCAATTTTTTATCAGTTCTTCCCGTTGAAAGAATTGTCCTAATTTTGCTGGGCCGGGTAGGTCCTCTGACAGAGCCCAGGCCCGTACAATCTTCTAAAAATACATGTTGCACGGTTAGTGAACTAAAAAGTGTGGTGTTTTTTTAGATTCATTTACAAAAAGAAAAAGAAAAAGAAAAAAACAGACTTTGTAATTGGTTCGGTTAACAGAAATCTCGGTTAATCGAGATTCTATTGCATTGGGTAATTATACCGAGTTCATAATCTTATTCACGTCATTCCCCTATCACTTTGTGGAAACGCAGTCGCAAATATCATCAAAACTTAATTTGATAAAATCATTTCTAAATTTGTGATACGAAATGACATACGAATAAAATTTTTAATTTTATTATATTCTGCAAAACTCTAAAGTAAAATGCATGTAATTTGATTAAAGAGTCTTTTAGCATTTAAGGAGACAGTAGATTTTGAAATGATTTAAAATACATTAAAAAAATGTTTTTGTGTTAGTAACTTGTTAAAATTAAAAAATAAAAAGGCTTTGTCATATACTTATAAAATGTGTTTTAATATAATGTGTAATAAAATGTGCGAAATAAATTGTGTTTTATTGCTTATTAAAGGTAAATATACGAAAGTAACGCATCATAAAGTCCTTCAAATGCATTTTTCCTAAAACAAAAACTTTGGAGTTTGTACATCTTTAAAACGCTCCAAAAGTTTAATTTTTATCCAAAATAACGATATTTGTGACCGAAATCATGGTACGTGCTACACTGAATCTTTATAACAATTCAGAAATTTTAGTTTTCTCAAAGTCCCCAAACTTATTAAACTTTGCAATTTATAGGTATATAGGAATCTGTATGTTACTCATAGTTTTAAGGCTTCTACATTTTTCCTCATCTTGTTTTTCTATTTGTCTATTTATTAATTTCTTTATTTACTTATATGTGTATCTATGATATTATACATGCCATCTTCATTTAGAACGTTGATTAATATTGTTTTATAAACTTCTAATACCAATTTTGATGCAAAGGTAGTACAGGGTGATAAATAAATATCGAAATAATAGGCTATTTCTTTAAATATTGCTCCAAGACCAATACTTGCAATTTCAAAATTTTTAAATAAGGTTCCAAATATAACAACATAAATTGCAACTCCATGGGGTGTCTATTTGAAAAAACATGAAAATAAACTTTTATACAGCCCCTTTAGGTTAAAAATTCAAATTAGGAAAACTTTCCTTATCCATTCCTGAATTAAACAATAGAAAAAAAACGCATATCTACAAAACTCACATAGTTATGGCCGTTTAAATAATTCGTCAGATTTTAAGGGATTAGACAAAAATTGAAATGCATGCAATTCAAGAAGCAATGTTACTATAAGAGTATTGAGTTAGAATTTTATTTTTATTTTTATTTTCTGTGATGGTTAACCATGTAATTTGCAAACAAAATCACATTCTAAAATTTCTCATAGAGTTTTAAAAAATTGTAACTGATTAGTATTTTTTTTTTTTATGTATGGAATAGTTTAAAGTCGTTATTAGTCGAAACATTATCTATCGGATTTCAATTTTTTTCATTTAATTAAAGAGTATGACATAATTTTAACTTTTAATTTATTTTGATTTATTTTAAATTTTAATTAAAAAATAGTTATTTTAAAAATGATGTAAATTATTTTTTCAAATATGATATGTTCGAAAGTATATATATATATATTTTTTTTAATTTCCGAAACAAAGTTAAGGTAAAATAATAAAAAACACATGTTCCAAGTTTGCATCTTATTTCTTTAACGATTCTTGATATAATAATTTAAAGACGAAAGAAAACCCACCATGCAGAAAAATTTTAAATTTTAAATCAAAGATTGGCTTTTAATAAAATGTTTAAAGCTTCTTAAAAAATTGCATGTGAAAAATAAGTTCTTTCTGTAGCTTAACACTAGAACCGCGGAGACGGGTCATTTTGACCCGTATCATGAGCAGAGATGTCAATTCGAACCAGAAAACTCTTTATAAAATAAAATAAATATAAGCTGAGCAAAAATAATTTCAATAAATTACTTAAACAGTTTTAAATGAAAATTCCGGTGAGAAATATTTTTATAAAACTTGAATGAATTTTCCCGCGGTTCTAGTGTCAAGCTTCCGATTTAGGTTAACCGTTTCCACCTCGTTTCTCTACTATTTAAATATCCGTTAGTTATTTAAAATAATGCTTTTTAACATGCCGAATAAGAGTTTTTTTTATAACTTTAGCCCTCACAACTTCCGGTTTTTTAAATCTCGGCGAGGCCGCTAAAAAATTCTGTATTCTGTGGCCGTTCCGGGCCACACCCGGAACCTTAAATTTTTCTGGAGACTCGCCCAAGACTTAACGTACTTTTTCATTCTGAACCCGAACTGGCTCCTTTCTTCCTAGATGTGCACAGGGCTAAATTTTCAGTTCCGTTCTCGACACAACCCTTATTAAAATCATTGTCTCTGACTGACCAGTTCCGTGCAAAAGTAAGTAAAGTTTGGCTCAGCTTAAAAATATTTACAAAAAATGCATATATTTTTAAACTGCCATTACATTACAATAAAAACTTTAAATTCGTCGTTTTAAAAGATACCAGATTTAAAGAAAACAAGTTGGAAATTGCACGTGAACGTAGCAAATGAGGTGCGTTCGCACGATAACGAAGTTTTAAAAATATTCAGATCTTGCTGATATAGTAGAGCGTACTCCGGATACAGTACAGTAGTCGAAATCTTTACGTTTATGTAAATATATAGGAAGTAATTTTTATTACACCTCAGCAACGTATATCTTATTCATTCATAAAATGTGAAATAGTTGAATATAATTAAAACACGTACCAAACCATGTTTCCCCGTATAGCATTATATAGTGGAATACTTTTGTGTGGCCCTGTAATTTAATAATAAAAATTCTTTGCATCACAGATTGTACAGAATGCATATTTTAGTATATATTTCATAGATTCATGCCAATTCTATTGTGTTCGAATGAGTGTAAGATCATTAAAATGCATTTGAAACTTTTTCTTCATTGACCGTAATCTAACGGAATCCTTTTGATTGTCCCTGTAATTGATCTATGCATCCGATTTTCATAACGTTTGAAATGACTCGACTAAATTACGTGATAATTATATGTTTTAACCCCTTGAAGGGCACCGGTATATAATATATACCACTTAATTTTAATTCCTTTATGCCACATTGGCACCGGAATTTTAGTATTAAGATTTGCTTTTAACAATGTACGCGAAAAACAGCTTTTACTTTCTATCACATAAATTTGTTTGTGAATCCCGGTGCCAATCAATCATTTGAACATTTTAAGAACATAAGTGCTTTGCCCCTCAAGGGGTTAAATTTCAAACGATTAAAATGCATTTAAAACCTTTTTCCCTATTGACCGTAATGTAACGGAATCCTTTTGAATGTCCCTGTAATTGATCTGTCCATCCGATTTTCATAAAATTTTAAATGACTCGACTAAATTACGCAATAATTATATGTTTTAAATTTCAAACGATTAAAATGCATTTAAAACTTTTTTCCCTATTGACCGTAATGTAACGGAATCCTTTTGAATGTCTCTGTAATTGATCTGTCCATCCGATTTTCATAAAATTTGAAATGCCTCGACAAAATTATGTTATAATTATGTATTTTAAATTTCAAACGATTCGGTTGGGTAGTTTTTGTGTTGTTATATGCGGACAGACAGACAGACGGACGGACGGACTGAGCGACAACAATAGGTGCTACGTATTTACATAATTACGAACGCACCTAAAAACAGAGTACAGGAAAACCAGAGATAAAGAACCGGCCTATGACGGAAATCCTATCTTAAACAAAAAAGATCAATGCAAAGTTAACCCATACAAAATGAATATAATAATACCTTAGAAAAAAAAATAGATTACATTTATACCTCCTAGGAATGGAACTTATCTATAACGCATTTTTTTTCTTTCTGATGTAATTTCATTTTTAAAGATTTTACTGTATCGTATTTTTCAAATTCTCCAACAGATGGAATATGGATTAACGATATTAAAAGAAAAATGAAACATTTACATATAAATAGAGATTCATTAATTAAACAAATACATCACAGTCTTTGGCAATTCTTTAAAATAAAAATTATAAACATGAAAAAAAATTAAAGGTTAAAATATGTATTTTTGGTCAGAATTCATCCGTACGAAATAATTTTTAACCATAATGATATAAGAAACTATGTAGAAATTCAGTTAGGCCGGACTGGGCTGTGATTTTAACATTTTTCAGGCCAGGCCGAACTTTTTTTCTATGGGTCAGTTCATAACCGGACTTAGATATTTCGACCCGTGCAGACTATTAGTGAGACATATTTTCAAAGCAGGTTGAACGTAAAATTTATACGCGGCTATTTATTGTCCAGGGACAGGCATTGTCTTAAATCGACATTTAATAATCCTAAAATTTGAAAAATGATCCCCAATCTTGCATTGAAAATTAATCAAAAGCTGGTCACTCGAAGGCATGGATAAATAGTGTAAGTCACGAATTTTTTATTTTAATATAACTGCAATTTCTAAGATATCGTGACGAATTTTTTCATATTTAATTCAGAAATGGATAAGGAAAAGAAATTCCTAATTGGGAATTTTGCTCAACGGAAAAATTCAATTTTCATATTTTTTGTAATAGACTCCTCATGGAGTTTCAACTTATGTCATCACGTTTTCACTTTTTTTAAAAATGAAACTTTCCAATTTTCTAATTGGAAACACGGTTCTAGGGCCAATTTTTAAGGAATTTTTAAGCCTTATTTAAGATATTTATGAATGTGTATGTATATATATGAAAGGATAAAGTATAACCCTCTAAAAAACTTAAAATTCAAATTCAAATTTTTAAAATCACAACTAATGTTTTAGAATTAACTTTAATTCTGAAGTTTAAAGCAATTTTGCTCCTGGTAACTTTCTTTCCCAGCCTTACATTTACTACTTACAGACATCATTTTTGGACGCTCCTTGAGATTAAAATTGATGATATAAGTGCTTTGTGCAAGCATTTGTGGTTAGGGCCTGATACGTCATCGACTCGGGAATTGTGCGGGGCTGGATAACATATCAATCAAAAGGTAATTAACCAATTAAAGAAATGTTCCAAAAAATATTCGCTCTTTAACCCCTTGAAGGGTATATTATATATACCACTTAATTTTAATTCACTTATGCCACATTGACACCGGAATTTTAGTATTAAGATTTGCTTTTTGCAATGTACGCGAAAAACAGCTTTTATTTTCTATCATATAAAATAGTTTGTGAATCCCGGTGTCAATCAATCCTTTGAACATTTTAGGAACAGAAGTGCTTTGCCCCTCAAGGGGTTAAAAAAAAAAAAAAAAAAAATTATTGTTCTCTATGGAGTTTCGAGAAAAAAATTTCACGAAAATGTATGACTCGTACTATTATGGCAGGGCTCCCAAATGGTCCGCGAACTGAACATCAGTATTTTTTAGCAGAAAATTTCATGATACGTTTCTACAGAATTTACGCAAGAATCAACGTCCAAAGTTGTTTCTTGGCAATTTGCAAGAAAAATCTAAAAGGAAAATTTCTCTAAGAAAATTCTGATGTTCAGTTCGCGGACCATTTGGGAGCCCTGTTATAGTTACACACGTAGAGTTTCAGGACGATTCCTCATGCAGTTTTCTAGATATTCAACAAAAAGGCTAAAATCGCAAGTGGTCAATGACATTTGGCCGTACAGTGTATATAAGAATTAAATGTGATACAATACCTAATATTACAGTTCTATTTCTTTTAACCCTTTCCGGCGCTGTGTTACCACTCCGGCAACACCTAATTTTAATTCCAAACTTACAAACGGCACCAATAATATTTTAGTAAAATTTTACTTTTACAATGACAGGGCACGGCCAGAGATCATGCGTTAACGCTTAAAGATCAGTCCGGCCGTGACCAGGGAATTCTTAATTTGTAAAAAAGTCTTTTGTAAATTCCGGTGTCAGTCAACAATTTCTCATTTTACGAACAGAATTTGTCCGCGCCGGAAAGGGTTAATATGATAAATAAATATATATATTATATAATGATTTGTATAGATGCAAAGTATAATAAAGGTTATCAAGGAATAATAAAGGTTTCATCTTGATGCTTAAAACTGTGGGACACTTCATTTTTATTTTTTTCAGTTCTTTTACTTTTATCCTGGGTCTGTACTGTGATAAAAATGAACTGTGTTAAACGTAATGGCTGACCCTATATTGTTAATTCTAATCCATCTCGTGAATACTGAATTCATCAAAGAATTTTAGATAAAATACGTTGTAAGTCACAGTTTAAAGTTATGTGCTTTGTTTTACACATAAGTAACATTATGTAAACGTAATGCCCGCAGTTTTTAGAGTTCTTATTTAGAATTCATAAATAATTTTTATTCAAATAAATCAAATAAATGAGACGCAAAATGCCACCATTTCTTTATAACATTTAAACAAACAGCCTCAAGATTTTTCCAAATACATGCCCCACTTTCTAAGCTCCACTAATCAAAATTTTTCTAAATTCGACATCCCTCTATAAATTCACGTACTTTAATTGCAAATGAAGATTTCTAATTCTATTCTGTGCGAGATTGAGTTTTGTGCTACGCGTGCCTGCAGCTAAGAGAGCTGTTTAGTTGAAAGAATAGCTCTAAAAAATGTTCGTAAATACAGCAGCCTAGTTCCGAGCAGAAACCCCTTTCTGCCCTTCCGCACTTCCCAAGGAAAGGAACGGTAAGTCAACATAGTCCCAAAAACATGGTCCGTTTTTGTTTGCCTCCTAATTGCCCCTGAATTCCTTTCAGCTTCTTGTCTCCGTAGTCCATACAATATTTCGAAAACTTAAAATTTAATAACCCTCTCGTTCTCGCTCCCCCTTTCCTGTCTCCGACTTCTTAATTCCGAATGTGATAGAATTCCGGGCATTCTGTTCTCACTAATGCAGAATTTTTAATTACTAGCGTCGTTATGGCAAAGCGCTAATATAGGATGCAGTAGTAGAGTAGTCGGTGATTGCATGCATTAAAGTCAGGGACAAAATAAAAGAAGGGAGGGAAATGCTGCAAGAAAAGCCGCTTCTACTATTTAGCCCATCATGTTCTTCTCCGTCATCAATGACCTACGACGGAGCTTGTCATTGAAGGTAGAGATGATTTGAATGTTTGTTTCGCTCGCTATTGAAGATGGAAGGGGGAAAAAATATGCAGATGAGTAGTACCGTTAATCAAAGTGACTGCCTTCATTTTGGCATTTCCTAATCTCGCATTTTATTCCATCAAGTGGAAATGCATTCAGATGGGATTTGGATGCCAAAAAATACTGCGCTGGGTGCTTTTCATTAAGCACAAAATGAAAGATAAGTGTTCAATTTTCGTTTAGGAGTTAAACAGCGACATAAAACATGAATCCATTTCTCCACTTTTAGGTCTCGAAATCGAGATCGTAATTGGAAGAAGACCTTTGCTTTAGAAGAAGCAAACGGCCACTATACGCGTCAGTTTAAATACATCTGGCGTCTCATTTTTCATTTTTTAAAAAGTTCAAAAATACCGTTCGTTTGAAATTTCTTTTGACAAGCTTGCATGTTCAGCTAAAAATAAAAGAAATAACCACAATACGTATTTAATCATTGGACATTTATTAAATAGCGGATCTGAAGGTTCTATTTCAATGTATTCATAAATTACTCCGGGTAAAATTAAAAGTTTGTAAAGTATCACAAACTTTAGAATTGTATTTTGCAATTTATATGCTCCGTAAATCCTAAAAAAGCATCTTTAATAAACTGCATGGTTTTTTTTTAATTCTCTGCGTTTGCCTCTTTAATGGAAGAGCATCTTTGTATATGGTTGTCAACACCATTTGTGGCACACATTACTGCGAGACCCTTCAATAGATTTTAAATCCTTTTATTATTTATGATGATAAATACTTAAAAAAGATGCCTTTTTATCATTTAATTCCATGTTATGTTATTCTGCGGGTTGTTATTCAGATCTGATATGAATATCATATCTATTATTTCTTTGATGCGATGTCAAACGTGAATGACATCCTTATTTTTTTAAGTGTCATAATTCTTTCTTCTTTTCAGTTGCGAAAAGCGACCGAAAAATTATTTTGACATTTGTCGCAGTTTTCAAAAATTACTTGTTAACAATTTGTACACAGTTTTTCAAATGTGAAAGCATCATTTACGATGACATGATAAGTTTTTTTGAATTGGTCTAATAATATAAATATTGTTTTTAAAAAGCTTATGAAAAATACAAGCCACTCTTAATGGTTGTCCTCAATATGTAACTGCACTTAGACAATTATAAATAGTGGTATGATATTTAAACTTAATTAGTTATGCAATCAAATTAGTTAGACATTAAAGTGTCCTTAATTTAAATAAGGATTGATCTAAGAAGATGGAGGGGAGTTGGTTATGAAATAAAAAACACAGACTTCAAGGGATTCATTTTTATATTTGCAGGGCTCCCAAATGGTCCGCGAACTGAACATCAGTATTTTTTAACAGAAAATTTCATGATACATTTTTACAGAATAAGACCTTCCAAAGTTGGTTTCTTGGCGATTTGCAAGAAAAATCTAAAAGGAAAATTTCTCTAAAAAAAATCTGATGTTCAGTTCGCGGACCATTTGGGAGCCCTGTATTTGTGTTTCGCGCTCGTCTTTATTGTCATCGACATTTCAGTCCAACGCTGTTTAATTATACATATATGATCTAAATATAAAAGTTTATTTAAAGTCATCCCGAAGCAACTATCGGGTCTGTGCTCGAGTGAAATCAGGGTACAGGAAACGATGCAAAAATTTAGTCCACATTTGACTAGCAGTAGATGAAAGGATAGACGAAGAATATGATGCATGAATACTATTGAGGTGTCCTTCTATACAAAAAAAAATAAAAATAAATAAAAAAACAAAACAAAACAAAAACACTATATGGCAAACATTTTGAAAAAAAGCAAAGTAATATTGCATATTTTAACATTATATTAAACATTCGTGACAATTAAAATTTTTTTACGAAAATTAACATCTATAAAATAAAAAGACGGCGATAAAAGTGACAGGGTTACAAATATATCAGTTTTTAATTTGGAGTGAAATTGAAACGGGACCACCAGTACAACAGGCAAATCAAAGAAAAAAAAATTATAAAAATCGAAGCATCACTGTTAAAACTAATGGTGACACATTGCACCTTTTAAGGGTGAAAGACTTGTCTCACTGGTGACACCCTTAAAGGAGCCAAAATAGCACCTTTAATTAGTGTGAAAAGATGGCACCCTTAATCCAGAGTGCCCAATGATAAAAAATTAAAAAATATACTAACCGACTTTCGGCTCGCGATGGATTCGAACGCAGAACGTCTGATTACAAGCTCAGCGCCCTATCCATTCGGCCATCAAGCTCATCTTCAAAGTCTCCCTGAAATGTTCATATGTCCTGAAATTCAAAGGTTGCTTTATATAAAAAAGCTCGCCAAAAGTTAGCCATCCGAAGTTCTAGACAAAATTGGGACAGCGTATAGCAGTAATAGTCATCGTTGGAAGAAATTGCTGCGCTGATCCACTAGTGACAGCGAGTTGAAGTGCAAGGATGCACGTTACAGAGCATGCGCAAATGACTAAGGGATGAAAATCTTCCAACGGTATGCATTGCGCGGCACCCTAATTAACGTGAAACACCCAATGGCACCCCAAACACATTTTCAAGCCCGCTAGTGCCAAGTGATTTAACCTTTTCATCCCTGGGCGTCAAATGCCACCGGTTCGTCACCTTTATTTTTAACAGTGATCTCTTCATGAATTACGCATGGTTATGCATAAAAACATTTAAGAAGTCATTCTCCTTCCTTGGAATTCAGCTACAAAATAAGAAACTTGTAATTTGAATGTTTTAAAGGTATCCGTTTGACGCAATATTTTTTTATTTAATGTTTCGGGAGGTAAAATGGTTTCTTTTAAAAATACATAAGCATAAAATAAGAATGCAAATGATATGAATAAGTAGTATTTTTAGTTTTATGGGTCGATAAAGTATAGAAAAGTTGAAGAAATCTTTCTTCTGCATTGAATCATGATTCTGTCAAAATATTCACAGTTATTTCAACATATTTTATTAATAAATATTTAATAATCCACCTTATGACTTTAAAGATGACAATAAAAAAGATGTTGCTAATAATAGGGTAGCAAAAAGAAATTTTAGAATTAATTGTTTAAAAATATTTTGTTGCTGATCTGTTCCAATGGTCAAAAGTCAGAATGCCAAACGAACTAAATTTTTATAATTCAAAATACGACATTTTTACGGCATACTTTTCAAAGGATTAAAGAGGTTTTATAAAGAAAAATACCTCTACCTAAGAAAACAGAAGGGTAACACGTTCATACTTGAAATTAACATTTGTTGCCAACAGCACTTTTGTGCTGGGAAGAAATTTAATTTCTGTTTAATATATGTATGAGCTTGCTATGGTATAGAATATTAATAAGTAGTTAGATATGCAAATCACAAAACTGTCTTTTATCTCATATATCTTAATATTTTTAAAAAGTAATTAAAGATGTTAATACTGTAATATTATTAGTTCCATAAGAATGACGCCAGTCCCTGTACCGTACGAAAATCACGTTAGGCTCGCCCTGGCCGAATGTACAGAATAAGTGACGTCAAGGTCCTGGCCCAGCTTGGGTTAAGAATTCAGAGTTATTCTTAACAGCCTTGTCGAGACGATATAAAGCCTGAAGTTGAGAGAGCTAATGTTATGAAAACGCTCTTAATCCGCATGCTAGAAAAAGCGTTGTTTTAGATAACTGGTCGACATTAAAACAGTACACAAAGGAGGCGGAAGTGGCAAAAGGTAAACTGAATCGTAAGTTTAAGCTACAGAAAAGTTACTTTTCACTTGGAATTTAAAAAAAAAGCATTTAAACATTTTATTAGGAGCCAAACCTTGTTTGAAATTTTAAATGCGTTTTTCTGGATAATGGCTTTTCTTCCCACCATTTTTTATCTTTAAATTATTAAAAGTCAATAATCGTTAAAGAAACAAATTTAAACTTGAAACGTGTCTTTTTTACATTAATTTTTTTTCAGCAAATTTGAAAAAAAATATATACTTTTGAAAACAGGGTATTTTTTAAATATGTTACATGATTTTTAAAATACCGTAATTTCGGGTGTATAAGCCGCAGCTCAAACAATTCTTTTTCGACCCAGAACTTTTTAAGAAACAAATATAAATAGTTAGATCGCCGTAAATATTTGTCTTCAGTCACTAAATAAGATTTCTGGGTCCAAAAAGAATTGTTTGATCAGCGGCTTATACACCCGAAATTACGGTAAATACAGGGTGTATCTAAACTACTGGGCAAAACTTTAAGAGGTGATAGTACACGTCAAGACAAATAATATTAAATGGGAAACTAAGGGTCCCAAACGTCTACCGAAGGAGATAGGAGCCATCAAAGTTTAGGGTCCAAAATTTGAAATGATTATAAAAAACGGAAAAATTGGTCGATTCGTTTGCGGTTTTCACGAAAACTATTCTTTATGTCAGTATTGTCTTGAAAATAAATTATAAAGATAAATTTCAAAAAATGCCGATAGAGGGCGCTTTAGACTTTGGAGCAACGAACAACTATTTTTACCGCTATTTTTTGCATCTCATTAATTTTTTTTAGAAGTTTAGACATGAACTTAAATTTTGAGCTTAAAATCTGTGGTTAAGTAGCGCAAACTGAACTGTGTTCAATGGGAGTGGGTAGGTTCAAATTTCAAATGACTATAAAAAACAGAAAAATTGGTCAATTGATTTGCGGTTTTCACTAAAATTAATCTTTATGTCTGTATTGTCTTGAAAATAAATTATACAGATAAATTTCAAAAAATGCCGATAGAGGGCGCTTTAGACTTTGGAGTAACGTACAACTATTTTTTCCGTTATTTATTGCATCTCATTAAATTTTTTTGGAAGCTTAGACATAAACTTAAATTATGAGCTGAAAATCTGGATCGTTGAGAGTGGTTAAGTAGCGCGAACTGAACTGTGTTCAATGGGGGTGGGGAGTTTCAAATTTCAAATGATTATAAAAAGCAGAAAAATTGATCGATTCGTTTGAGGTTGTCTCTAAAACCATCTTTAGGTCAGTATTTTCTTGAAAATAAATTTTAAAGATAAATTTCAAAAAATTCCGTTAAAGGGCGCCTTAAACTTTAGAAAAACCAACAACTATTTATAACCGTTATTTTTTTTTTAATCTAAATAAATGTTTTAAAAGCTTTGACAAATTTTAAGCTCACAATCTGAATCGTTGTGAGTAATTAAGTAGTGAAAAATTGAATTGTGTTCGTAGGGTGGGCAGGGTAACATTTCAACTCCTGAACTTAGTTCAGTTTGCGCTTCTTAACCCCTCCCAACGATTCCGAATTTGAGCTTAAAATTTAAGTCTAAGCTTTTGCAAGCATTTAATTAGATACAAAAATAAACAGTTAAAAATTCTTGTTGGTTACTCTAAAATTTAAGGCGCCCTCTAACGGACTTTTTTGAAATTTATCTTTAAAATTTATTTTTAAGGAAATACTGCCATAAAGAATGGTTTTAGAGACAACCTCAAACGAATCGATCAAATTTTCCGTTTTTTATAATCATTTGAAATTTGAATCTCCCCACCCCCATTGAACACAGTTCATTTTGCGTTACTTAACTACTCCATGGTTCGTACGGGTCCTGGAATTTTATGAGCAAGAAATTCTTTGAAACCAGTATTTTCTTATTGAAAATCCCTCATTAAATAAGACGAAACTCCACTCTTTTGAAAGGTATTGATTTTTTTCTAAAGAAATGCTGGTATTTCACCTGGAAAATAACGGTACCCGTACGAACCATGTACTCTCAACGATTCAGATTTTCAGCTTAGAATTTAAGTTTATGTCTAAGCTTCCAAAAAAATTTAATGAGATGCAAAAAATAACGGTAAAAATAGTTGTACGTTACTCCAAAGTCTAAAGCGCCCTCTATCGGCATTTTTTGAAATTCACCTGTATAATTTATTTTCAAGACAATGCAGACATAAAGAATAATTTTAGTGAAAGCCGCAAATCAATTGACCAATTTTTCTGTTTTTTATAGTCATTTGAAATTTGAACCTACCCACTCCCATTGAACACAGTTCAGTTTGCGCTACTTAACCACAGATTTTGAGCTCAAAATTTAAGCTTATGTCTAAACTTCTAAAAAAAATTAATGAGATGCAAAAAATAGCGGTAAAAATAGTTGTTCGTTGCTCCAAAGTCTAAAGCACCCTCTATCGGCATTTTTTGAAATTTATCTTTATAATTTATTTTCAAGACAATACTGACATAAATAATAGTTTTCGTGAAAACCGCAAACGAATCGACCAATTTTTCCGTTTTTTATAATCATTTCAAATTTTGGAACCTAAACTTTGATGGCGCCTATCTCCTTTGGAAGACGTTTGGGACTCTTAGTTTCCCATTTAATATTATTTGTCTTGATGTGTACTATCATCCCTTAAAGTTTTGCCCAGTAGTTTAGATACACCCTGTATATTTAACATTTTAAAAATTAATGTTGAAAAAAAAAAAAACCTGACGCAAAACTAAATTTATAATTTCCTCATTAATTATATGAAAAAAAATATGAAATCCGATGGGTAATGTTTCGAGATATAACGATTTTAAATAATCCCACTTAAAACAACACTAATAATTTGAATTGTTTATGAACTTTATGAGAATTTTTAGGATGTAATTTTGTTTGCAAATTATATGGTTAACCATCACACACATACACACACACAAAAAAATCTAATTCAATAAATATATATTTTTTATGTTTTCAAGAACTGTTAAAGTAACATTGTTTCTTGAAATGAGCGCATTTCAATTTTTATCTAAACCTTTAAAACCTGATAAATTATTTAAACGGCTATAACTCTGTCAGTTTTTCAGATATGAAGATGCAATTTTTTGTGTTTAATTTAGGACTGGATAAGAAAAGTTTTCCGAATTGGAATTTTTACCCTACGGGAGGCGTATAAAAGTATAATTTTCCTATTTTTCCAAATAGACCCCATCCCCAATGGATTTGCAACTTATGTTATCATACTTGACACCTTCAAGAGTTGCAGCATCCCTAAAATTTTTGAACGTTCCTACCACAATTTTAAAACGATAATATTCATTGTAGAATTTCATTGTAGATGTTAAAGGAATCACTGACATGAAGATTTTTGATTTAAAATACTGGTAGAAAAGTTCGAAAATGTTAGGGACGCTGCGACCCCTGCACCTTTTTTTAAGAAACTTTGCAACTACAAGTATTGGTTTAGCAGCAATATTTAAGGAAATAGCCCATTGTTTCGATATTAGTGAATCGCTCTGTATATATTCTATCTGAATGGAAATTTATTTATTTAATCTTTCGCAGAATTATCAGATTATCTGTTTTTATTTAATATTTTTTTAAAGATATATTAAAATAAAAATCATCATTCTTAGAAAAAATTTCAAATACCTGTTTTTTGTTGTTGATTTTTTTTAATAAGTAAATTAAAAAAAAATTAAAAAGTTTGTTTGCCATTTGAGTCCGGAAAAATTTCAGATACTTCTGACTCTTTAAAATTCTTCTTGGGTTTAACGTTTGGAGACAAAACCGGAAGATTTCAATAAATAACTTTTCTTCTGAAATCTTAGGAATATAAACAGTGTTTGTTTTGATAGCAGACTTTTAAAAAGTGTATCTGTTCGCAAAGGGGTATTAGGATATTTTTGTTGTTAAGTTCGTTTTAGTGACTTATTTAATATTTTGTTGATATTAACTTTGGTATTAGGGGAGAGTGGGGATACTTGAGCATAGGGGATACTTGAGCCACCCCCTTTATCTCTACAGTTGTTCAATTTTTCTTTCTAAAACTGGCAACATTGTAACATATTTATAGTTCTGAACATGTAAAAAAGAAATCATATACCTTGGTACCATTTTTAAAGTATGGTGATTAACCCTTTGAGCTCTGCTGGTAGAATTTTCTACCACAAAATTTTAATTCTGAAATGTCACAACGACACCAGAAAATTTGACCAAATTTATTTGAAAAAGGTTTAATGCATTTTTTCGCGTATATTGTAAATCGGTTTTTTTCTTTGCAAAATACTGGTGCGAATGTGACATCTGGCTCAAGTATCCCCTCCATGGGGATACTTGAGCCACAATGTAAAAGAAAAAGTAAAAATTTATTAGACATAGAAAAATAGTTCAAAATTAATTGAAAGTGGTTTTCAATTGAAGAAAAAATATCAAATTTTCATTTTCAATATTTTATTTTGTTCTAAGAAATTCTAAAAAATTTTAAAAAATTAAAATTTAGAAAATGGCTCAAGTATCCCCATCTTCCCCTATATGTATAACTTATGAAGAGATGTGTTCAATCTGTTTCACAGTAGACGGTACCATGAATTTTCTTCCAAGCAGTAACTGTAATAAAGATTATTTTACAAAATCGCCAACGGAGTAACTTTGCTTCTGAAATGCAATGACATGAAACTGAGCACTGAAATTGCACTGTAAACAATTGATAACTTATGCATTATGAGCTGTGCTTCGAAATTTGGATTATGCCACTTGTGGTTTGAACGTGAATTATGGCCATTTATAATATTTTTTCACATTTTACAGTAAACAAACTAATCCTGGTAAATATATTTTGTAAATTACTTTCACTATCATAACAATTATGTATGAAATTCTAATTTTTCTTTTGGTGTGACACTCTACTTTTCTGATTCTATAAGTGGATTCTAACTCTACTTTCATACATAAAGATGTTTGTCTTTACCTGTATTATTTGGTCAAGATAAACATTTCCCAGTTCTAACCATTATTTATGTTAAACCTCCAAAATATATTTATTCAGAGAAGTTACAGACTAAAAAAATTTTGAAAGTAAATAAATTTCTATTTAAGGGCAAGTAATGTCGGCTACATTGAAAATCTTATTTATGCTATTGTTACTTCTGTAAAACATTGTTTGAAGCATATAAGGCGGCCAAAAACTTAAGTAAAGAAAGAAAAAGATCACTCGTCTTTAAGGTGTCAAGGCAGGCTGGTGTCGCTACGCTCCGCCGGTCGCAATGACGGTATTTATCGTCACGGAAACCTAAGCTTGGCAAGTCATGCATACCTGATATAAGGTTCTCCATTTCAGGCCTGTCCAGCTGATTGTTTCAAATTGCTACCTGCAGCATGGCACTTGTTGCGCACTCATCCGGACATAGCTTAGATAGCCCTCCCCCAAAAGGACTAGAAAACATATTCTTCAAGCTGAAATTGTTTGTGTAGTGGATTTCCCTCCCATCTTTCGATGAAAAGCAACATATAACGAAATAAGTTTTCTTAGTAATAAGGAAGCAAGTATTTGTCAACCGGAAGAGATGTAATTTTATGCCAGAAGAATGTTTTTGAATTATAAAATCATGACTCTGATGACCATAATTTAGTTATTCTTTAGACCAGTATTTCCTGACCGGGAATTCAATGGGAGCTAAAGATTCTTTCAGGTATCACTAAATGCTCCACGGGTAGCTTATTTTTTGTTTTATATTAACGATATTTTAATTTATAAGTAATAAAATGGTTAAATAAGTTTTATACATGAAAATTTTTGACGTGTAGTTTCGGAAGACCTTTAACATTTCTTCAAAGCTTGCAGAAGGAAGTGACTTTGATCACCATAATTAAAGTTTTAGGTTGACAAGTATTTCAGAAACGGGGTATTGGAATTCTAGGGTACTCTAGGATAGGGGTGCACAACCTGTGGCCCGAGGGCCACTATTTTCATGCAGAATAATTTTCCTTATAATAAAGACAGAAACGTTGCTATTAAATAAAACAAACGTTATTTTTCAAATATGCAGGTGGCAAACAATTTTCTGGCAAAAAGATTTTGCATCATTACTCTAGGGTATAAATACACATCATTCTTTTTCGGCAATATCTCCTTTTTTGTTTGCCTTATAACCTTCTAATTTACTTGAAACAAACAAATACATTATTTAGAATACATGATATTTTTAATCTACCATTTCTCTGGAGTTTGAATATTATTTTAAAGATTTTTCAATCCACATTCAAAGTTATTTTAGACCAGTGTTTCTTGAAATGTGGTAAATATCGTTCCGGTTTGCACAAAAAGTCCAATAATTCAATTTAGACAAACATTATATGGTTGAGCGCAACTTAGTGTGCCAAGGGAGAAGCAATAAAAAACATATAAAACAAGCCTTATGTTAAAGATAACTTTCGGCACTATTACATAAAATTAACAGCAAATATTCCAAAACTATTCAAGAGTAAACAAGCGAACCATCACACTAAAAAAAGTGTGACATAAAGTTACACATATATATAAATTCGGTTTATGGGGCCAAATACCGCCATCTAAAAAATCTTCAAGTGTCTCTTTTTTTGTGGTCTAGGGTCCATTCTTCCTGTTATTTCTCATCGCTTTTTCAATATGAATATCCAGATTTTTCCTCTTTCTTTTTTAATTTGTTTTATAGTTAAATGAGTAGTCTTTCATCTCTCATTCTTTTAACCTGGCCACTATCACCAGGCCACATCACTGCTTTTTATAAAATTTACATTAAACGTTAAATAAAAATTAGGTTTGTACACAATTGTTGCTTTTAATTTCCAATTTTCAACGCATGATTTTTACAAAATAAATAAATAAATAAATAAAAATAAAATAAATAAAAAATAAATAAAAAATAAATAAAAATAAATTAAAAATGAGATAAAAATAAAAAGTAGCATTTATAGTAGGCACATGTAAATTTGTAAGTATTACACGAAGTATAAAAGTTAACGAATCAAAATTCATTTAAAAAGAAAGACTTTTTGCTTTTGAAAATAAAAATATCTATTAACTATTGTCGATAAACCAAGAAGTACTAATTCAGCAGATTAATTTACACATTTAATTAAAGGTTGCAACAAGAGTTTATACATATACTTCAGTTAGAACGGCATTTATTCAACGTCTAGCACACGCAAATTACATAGAAACATTTTTTTTATGACAAGTACCAATATTATTATTTACACAATCAATACAAAAGCAGGAATCTACAGTAATGCATGCAAGAGCCTACAGATAATTAAATAACAAGGGTTTTAAAACGCATATCATTCATCCACTGAAATGTAGTATATCATGTGTAATTTAAACTGGTCCAAATTTTTGTTAAAACAAATAAAAGCATTTTTTCCAACCTTATAATTCTGAATAAACATAATTAAAAAACCTTTAATCGAATTTATTTTAGTATTAAATTATTATTTTGGTACTATAAAAAATTGTGATTTCGGATGAGAAATTATTTGTTCACTATGATTTATCAATAGAATGTGCTTTTCTAAAATATATTATAGTATATTTGCAAATGCTTTTAAGATAAAAATGTCTCTACATGTCTAAAAGAAATTTGAATCCGAAAGAATGTGTGGTATACTTAAAGATCAGCGCAATCGAAATCAGAGGAGAGAAAATCTAAAGAACTGGCACTTGAGTATTGCACCCTTAAATTACATTTGTTTACTCTGACAATGACAATTTTTTTTTCGGAATCCCAATAATCTTTTTAGCTCTTTTTTTACTCTATTTTTCGATAGTTGTAAATTGTATTTACATTTATGAGTGATATCTCCATCGCTAATAAAATATAATTAGAAAGGCAATCTTTTCTTATGCGTAATAGACAAATCTCGGCAAATGCATTAGTTCCTATCATAATTTAGAATTAGTCCACATATCGAGGCAGCTTATCGTTTGGAGATGGCCAGCATTCCCCTGCCAAAGGAGGCCAAAAATTTCATTAAATGAAGAAAAGACCACAACCAGATGTTTCTAATTAAGTTCTTAAACTTCATGGCTGTAGCGATACTTCTCATTTTCTTAGAAGAAGAAATAAAGTTTCAACATTGAAAGAGAGACGATAAAAAAGAAGATAAAGTAAGAAGTAAAGCAATAAAAAAAGGCAGGGTGCTTCATCGATTTGTCACTTACATTAGTATTATGATAGTTCCGGGGCTTTTGAAAGGGCTTGATGAAGCTCAGATTATGAGGAAGAGCTTCTTTCTGTGAGAGGCATTCGAAAAGACGACTGCGCCGTAGAAGAGAGAGATTTAGCTTTTAAGCTCTTCGGAAATTAATTCTGAATGCCAGGATTTAGGAACATATTCCAAATTGCATAACTCACTTAACTCACTTTAAATACGGCGGGAGAAATCGATTCGCCATCTAATTCGACCTTTTTTATTCCTTTCAAAATTAATACCCAGGTCCTTCGCTTTCACCTTCCCCATCGACCTATTTAGTGGTGGATTCGTATTTAATCAAATGTTGAAAAGTAATGATGACTTCGAAAGAAATTGCTTTTCAAGGTGACAACCCTTGCCAGATAAATACTTCAAAGACTCCGGCTTGGATGCAATGCACAACTTCGAGAACTTTTTACCACTCCAAGTGTTATTTTTTATACCATACATATTGGGCATTAAAGCATAGCCAATTACTGATTATTACTTTACTGTCGTCAAAAGTTATTAATTTTAAAGAAATATTTATTGCAACGCCTCAAAAAGAAATTTCTAAAGTTTAGCATGCAATATCACATTTTTAGTGTTTTTATATGATTTCTTTCTCCAGAATTTTAAAACGTGTTATGACGAATAGTATACTTAATGGGAAAAACTGGAAATATCCAGTTGGCACCCTATTACTGAAAGATAAAACTGTTTTAATTATTCTCAAATATAAATAAAAATAATAATAAAAACGTCAATGAAATTCCATCAATGAACTTGTATTCAATTATAAATATAATAGAAAATGTTCTTCATTTGAACTTAACTGTAATGAAAATTAACTTATATATATATATTTATTTTTCATTTTATATAATATGCATCAAGATTCAACAAAAATGTACGTATTATTCCAATTTATGAGAAAACACATATAAGTTCATTGGTTGGTTGTGTTTATGACTGCCTATTATTAATATGTGGGATATAGGCCCTAAGGGGGGCGTAGCCCTTCGTGAGGGACTTTCTGAGGGATCCTAACCCGTATTTACGTAAGGAAATCCAAGGTTAGAAGAAAAGCACTTTGAACTTTGAACGCTTAGGCCAACGGGTGCGACTTATACCAAATACAGCACCTCCCTTTTTCTAGTTTCGTGATCAGAACCTCTCGGCCACTGATGGGGCAAAATACATACAAATAAATGGACATGTATATATGCGTTCTTTGAGGAAATAGTCATAAAATTATTTTTCTCTCTTTTAAAACTATCGAAAAGCAAAATACAAAGTGTACAAAAGTAATCCTTATCCATGCATTTGTTAGCGGTTCTCATTAATATGCATAATCTTTTATTTATATTCTACATAAAAACTGACTTATCTTTTTATGTTCCCAATTACACACAAGTCCTCTATATAGATACCAAGCGTTACTATTTTGAATACTTCTACTTTCTTTAATTCCTTTCCCAATTTTAATCTTAGATTTTCTACTGATAGATGTGTCGAATTCATTTTTAGAAAATTGGCGATATTTGAAATACATATCTATATATAATAATCTTTGACACCTATATGTAAAGAACTTACATGCATCTCCCAATATAAAAACATAAGTTAGTTTTTATCAAAAATATGCACAAACGAACAGACATATAAAAGATAAATATAAACAAATGCAACTACACAAAAATATATTATACATACGTGATGTGTCTGTTAAAATGTATGCAATTTTCAATAAATATTATCTACAATGTGTATTATTAAATGGAATACAGAAGTAGTACGAAAAAATTTATGTAATTTTATTTTTTGCATTTTTCAATGTACGCAGCAAGATATAGCAAAAAATGTGATAGCATTTAATTTAACCTATTTAATCAAAAAATTCCTATTAATTTTCTGTGCTTCAATACCGTAAACATTTCTATATGGAAATACTTGCTTTAAAACAATTTTCGCACTTTTTTACTCGAATTTTCATTACGAATTATAAAAGAGTATGCATGATACATCTACTAAAACCCGAATCAATTATGCAAAACTCTACATTCTCAAACTTAGAAAATCCTGTAATAAAATGGGGAGCTATGAATTAACTAAAAGCTGGTGATTATCATTAAAAAAGTGAAGGAAGGGAGTGTTGCATTTAAGGACTATTAAGTTTTAACTTGCAGAATTATCATTATGTTTTAAGTCCTGATGAGTCTCTAATATCAAGATTCATTCTCGAGGGATAATTTAAAAAGGAAAAAAGATTCACGTGACGAAGGTAAAAGTAAGATACCGCAATCTTTTCTCAACTATTTATTTTGAAGGATTTAAAATACATAAATAGCTAAGTGCTTTTGAAAACTTGTCAAGCAACTGTGAAATATGGTAATGCTCCGTATATTTCTCTAATATTCAATTTTGAATTGTTTAACTCTACTAAAATAAAATCCCTTTTTTTTTGAAGTAACCAGCATTCTTTATTTTAATTCTCAAGGTTCGACAATTTTTAATTGCAGATCTGTAACAATCAAGTTTCAGTGTTTCACTTTAATTATCATACCGGCTCTTTATCAGTTTCCTATAGGATAATTGCAAATGACATCATCAAATCAGCCGTGGAAAACACAAGCAAATTATTAGTACACAGTTACTAAAAAATTACAACCTTTATGTAAGATTATTGCCAAACAGAGAGGATCTGATTGGTGTGTAAATCAATTCAAATTTATTATACTGTTAGAAGCCAACTGCAATTTAATAATTATATCTTTCACATTGTCTGGCAATTATAAATTCATGTGAACGTAATTCATTTTATCAATAAATGGAGTAGTAATAAAATTTAAAAAAACATTTAGTAACAATATAATTTAATTTATTTTTAAGAAGTATTTCAAGAACCTCAATAAATTCTAAATTCGGTAAAATATTGGTTTAGTGATTTTTTGATTTGTTTTTATATCCTTCAGTTTTACACTACCAAAACAGAGTCATACTCCTGATAGCCTCGTATAAGAACGCGTGTTGAGATTTTTTTTCTTTTACAAACATCTATGAACTTTTTGCTACATTGAATTTAATTTTTAAATGTATTTGCTAGTATTTGTATTATTATCGTTATTTACTAAATTATTTGTCAGGTCGTTTTCTAGCTGAAATATATGCCAAAAATGAAATAATAAACATCAATTTGTATTCTTTGAAAATTCTTTTTCTAAATTCAACATTTAATTTTCTTAAATTTAAATATTCATGATTTTTGTCAGGTTTGTTTTTGCATACATAATGTAAATTTTAAAATGTTTCCTTAAAAACGTATGCGAGTAAGCAAAATCCAATATCTAAATTTGTTAATTAGATTAGCATTAGGAATGTATAAGATATATAAGAACAGAAGGAAAAAAAAATCCATAAAAGAAAACAACAAAAGCGCATAATTTATATATATATATATATAAATTTCATATTTCTCTGACAAAATAAAGTTATTTTTTCCCAAGATTATTTCTTATTTCAGCTTTCATTTCGTAATGACCAAAGATATAAGGTTGATATTCATAGTTAAATATTTTGTAGGTGGGAGTGGTTGAGATATTAAGTCCCTTTAAATTTTGTAGAGGAATGTATTAACCCATTCGTGCCCAGCATCTTTTGCGTAAATTTTATTTGGTTTGCACAACTATTTTTAGAAGATTTAAGTTTAGTTCATTAATCACGAAAATGCATCATTTAGATAAAATAATTATTGCTTTTCTTTTTTACCGTTGTCAAAAACAGTGCTGAATGAAGGGACGCTAGGCACTAATGGGTTAAGCAACAAAATCTACACTGCAAATCCCCGAAACACATTCTACTCACTATGCAACACATTTCTAAACGCCTCAGGTGTCAAGATGTGTTTCCAATATGTTTAATCCATTCCCATGTGTTTCAGATTGTGTAAGAAAATGCGTTCCCGCTGTACTTTCCCAAAGCATTAACCGCAAATGAAACACATAACGTATAATAGAACACATGAAAACGGATCGTAGAAAACGGCGCGTTTAGAGTTGAATTCAGACATTTCTCTTCCGAAGGGATTCAGGAAGGTCTGGCGGGGGGGGGGGGGGTCACTTTCAGAAAAAATGAAAAAAACTGAAATTCTAAAAGCTTTTCTTTTTTTTTTGGTCTTTTGTTTGGGGGGGGGGGAGGGGGTGAGCCATATTGAATAACCGGGATCTAGAAGAATCAGGTTCCAGGAACCATTTCATTTATTTATCCCTGGCCACATGATTATGCAAAAAAAAAAAAAAAAAAAAAATATCAGTTTTTTTTTTTTTTTTTTTTTTTTTTTTTTTTTTTTTTTTTAAGCAAAAACATATGCAGTTTTGAAACTTTTCAGTTAATCATTCACAAATGGTTTTCGTTTGTTGTTACAGATACAGCGTTTACTAGCAATTCAATTGAGGAAAATAGTGTTTAGCGCCGTGCGAAAGGGGCGGTCGCCTCGGGCGCGAAAATTTAGGGGGCGCCAAATTTATACTGCCAACGTTATTTTTGGCCTGTTACAAGAAAAAATTAGTGGAAGAGGCGCCAAATTGAAACTTTGCCCCGGGCGCATTTTCTCTTCGCACGCCCCTGATAGTGTTGATTTCAGGGGGAAGCCCGGGGGGACATCCCCGCGGAATATTTGAGATTTTATGTTTTCAATGGTAAAAAAGGGCAATCCTCTCGGGAAACTCTACAGTGTCCCCCCATTCTGGATCCACAGAAATTCCTTCCCTGAGAAAAGTGAAAAGTGCTTAAATTCAACATTGTGGGAAACCCTAAAACAATTCACATGCCTTTTAATGATAGGGCCGAAAGCCACGCCCATTGAATGCCCTTCAAAACCAAGTTCAGCGCCTTCTGTCGGCAGTGCTGAATTCAGCGGGAAATCCCCAGGGCCGTAGCTAAGGGGGCGCTATGGGCGGCTCAGCCCCCCTCGAAAAAATTCCAAGGTCACTAAATGAATTTTTGTTCCGAAAATTCATATTGTTCCGGAATTCTGTTCAAAAATCTAATTTAGTTATGAGATCTTCTCACAGTTTTGCAGAATTAGTAAATTGTATCTAAAATAAGTGTTTCAACACACCCTCATCCTGCTTGTACACATGATGCTTAATTTTGCACCAGTTATACTCTCAAAATTTTCATCACCATATACTTTTCTTAGCATAAAATGAAGTTATTACAACAGTTTAATAAGAAACATAGTACCTACTATGTGAACATGCACTAATTTATCTTTCTGCGTCAGAGAGAGAGAGAGAAAAAAATTATGAGCCCCCCTCCCTCCCCTCTATTGTTCACTTTTAGCTACGGAGCTGCATACCCCCCCCCCCCCAGAAAATTTAAGATTTTGTATTTTCAATGGTCAAAAACTGCAATTCCCCCCCCCCCCCCCCCCCAACCAGAACTCTAAAATGTGTCCCCTCGGAGCCACAGAAATCCCTCCCGGAGAAAAATGTCTGAATTCAACACTGTCGGACAAACATCGGACAAACATTGCGCATGACCGCTCCTGACTGTTTATCAGCACATTTCTTTGCACATGCGCAGTTCTTCCAGGGAGAAGATGCGCGCCAAGCATGAATAGGAATTGTAATGGAGGCAGGAAGTGAAATGGAACCCATCTCGTCCGCCATTATTCAATAAAACGTACAAGGATTATTAAAGGTAAGTTATTTTATTCTTTTTCGTAATCTCTCCCAATTGTATATGTTTCTGCTGAATTCGTGTAATATTTAGTTCTGGGCAAACCTCTTGCCAAATTGATTAAAACAATCGAACTGTAGGGATAATTTTCAGTCTTTTACTGTGTGCTTAGAGATTAATGGATGTTAAAGCTATGCCGTAAATAATTAAAATTTTCTATATCCTAGCGTGTAGTTGTTTTTCTCTATAAAGAAATTGCAAATAAATGTCTAACGCGATTACTAATATTTGCATACCAATCCATTTAAATGTTTATTTAGAAAATTATTATTTTTTTCCTTTTATTATTATTACTTACCCATCATACGTAGTATAGGGTAAGTCTTGCAATCGTTTTGAAAATCGAAAAATTTTTTTTTGACGAATTTACACGTTTTAGACAGTGGAGATTCCGAAAAACATATTTTCAGAAAAAAAATTTTGCCGTCCGTCCGTCTGTCTGTCAGTCTGTCTGTCTGTAAACGCTCTATCTCCCGAACAAATTGAGATAGAGACTTGAAATTTTGTATGTAGTTAGTATGTAAGAATGAGACGAACCCTATTTAATATCAGCAACCTCGATTATCCGGAACTATTTTTTCGGACTCTCGAAAAATTCGTTCTGATGAAAGGTATATAAAAATTTTCGAATTTTTTTGTTTTAAGGAATGGACGTAAAAGGCAATAAAATAACACACATTTTTCATATAGAACGAAGTCAATCGGATTATTAGTTGCCGAGATATTTGTAATCCTGTTTTCCACATTCTTCAATTTTTCATGACCCTGTATTTCATTCAAATTTCAATTCAGAGGTATATTTTAATTGGAAATGAGACGCTTAATCCGACACAGTTAATTGTTAGTTAATAGAATTATTATTTTTGGAGTTATAAGGATGTTTCTTTTACGCAGTTCGGTACTACTTGAGTAGTTTGGCATTTTATATAATTTGTCGAAATTGGTACATCAGCAGTTCTTTAATAAAGCATTACTATGTATATTAACAATATTTAAATTTTGTTTATGAATTGCAATGCATTGTATAAATAGTTTTCACATGTTTTATTTTCATTACATATCCATGATGGGTAAGTATTACGGTGGCCCCCAACGACTAGTTTTTAATGAGTAGGATGTTATATAAATTAAATGTTCCAGTAATGGACACCCTCCCAATAGTGGACATCTCTTACTGTTTTTAGTTCATAAATAATAATTTACCTTTAATTACTTTTTTTATGTATAATTTCCTCTTTGCCTGTTTTATAAATTTGGGTTATTGTTTACATTTTTAATGAAAAATTGCAAATAGAATGTTGCTTGATTTTTCTTAAAAATTATTCGAACAGTGCATGCTTTTGTGATGAACAGTAACCAATTAATAAATCCATAATTATTTGTAATCATTTATCTAAATTTTACAGAAGTAAATAAATTACTTTGGTTTTTTTAAGGCTGGATTATAGAAACCAAACTATCATAGTTGACGTCTAATAAGCAAACTCAAAGATATTTCAAAAGAGTTTTGCTAATGTTACAAAACCAATTTTGTTGATTTCCTTTTATTTTTTTATTATTGGGGTTGCTTAAGGGGATACTTCACTCACTTGATATTGATAACACTTGCTATGTAATGTTAAAGTGATGGGTAGTTGTTTTTTAATTTTTCTTTTAAATTTTAACATTTTAAAACTTTTTGTATGAGATAGCTAAGGTTAATCTCTAATATGGCTATTCTATATACACATATTTTTTAATTTCGGTGTCAGATTTTTAAATAAAGGTACTTTCATGTTTAGAACTGGTTTCGAAAGTGAAAGTATACCTTTACTTAAAAAAAATCTGCAACTAAAATCGAAAAAGTATGAAATGGCCATATTAATTATCAACCTCAACTATCCTATGAAAAATATCGCTTAAAAATATTCAATATTAAATTGGAAATTCAAAAACAATCGGCTATTAACTTTAACATTACGTAACAGGTGTTTTAAGTGAGTGTAGAGTATCTGTAAGGGCTACTTCACTAATGAAAAAACACCCACCCGCTAATGTTAATCTTTTAGGAGATTTTATTTAAATGTTTTGTTTGAAATTTCATATATTTAAATGATTTTTCAAAAGTAAAATGAAAACGCTCATTCAATAATTGTGGTTTCAGCAGAACTTTTGCATTGAATAGATAATATTGATCATTACAAAGACTATTTTTTGATTTTGTTTGCAAGATTTTTTTTTTTTTTTGATTAAAATAATTTTACTTTTGAAATAGGTTTTGAAGTAACTATTTTTTTTTTCTACTGGTATGATGAATTATTAATTCTTAATTTCAAGAGATACCGCATAAATAATATATTTTCATCCATAAAAAGTCGCTAAAATAAAGGGAGGGGGGGGGGGTAAAATGTTTAAAATATTATAGTTTATTTATTCTTACACATTGAATTATTCTGTATTTAATAAAATAATTCTAATTTTTTTTTCTGTGTTTCTGTGTCCACTTGCAAAAATAAATAAAACAATGCTGTAGAGAAAATATGTACAGTCGACTTCCTAAAATCCAATTTACGGATGTAAACAATGAAACTTACAGTTCAGATATAGGGACAAAAATGGACTTTCTTAGTTTTATATCAATTCCAAACATATTTTAATTTGTAATTTTTTTTATTATTACTGGCTTCATGTTTTTTCTTGAAGGAAGAATAAATTTATTTCTGGAAAAATTCAAGATATTGCTGATATCAATGATAATCATAATCTACTTACTGAATATATTTTTGTATTAATCAAGCTTTTTCGGTTGTTAAGTTTGTCAAAACCTGGAATAAAACTTCCTTATTTTATTATTTTGATGTGAATTAGTATTGTAAATTATCTATGTGGCAAGTTTCATTGAATAATTTAGGAAAAATATATTTCATCTTTATAATGAACACTTAATCATACATGATTAATTAGACCTTTTTTTTAATACCTTAATCATTTTAAAAATTATCTAAATTTTTAATATTTTAGTTTATTACTTATTTTAATGTTTTACTATATTGTAAGCATTATTTATAATTTAGATTGCATCATTAATTACATTCAAATTACTGTTTAAAAAATGTAAACAAAGCAATGACCAGGAACCACAAAATTCTAAAATCTGCACAACCTCTGGTTCCAAGCTGCGGGGAATTGAGGGAGTCTACTGTATTAAAAATTTTAACTGATATATTGATATTTCTAAAAAAAAGGTATTAAACAAAAAATTGATTACAATTTAATATATGATGGAAATACATTCCACTATCATTAAACAAAAGCAATGCTATATTAACAGCATTTTTCCTGAGTTTTTTATTCAGAGTTTATATATATTTGAGTTTTTGACAGTTTAAACCGATTAAAACATGGTTAAAAAAATTTCATGTCAAAAACCGGTTTTTGAAGACTAAAACCCAACCTTGTCAGTATAGCTATATTAATAATTTTGCACTCTAAATTTGAAAAGCATTATTAATATTAAAGGCTATTTTAAACCTTGCTGCTAAAAATCTTGTAATTGTTTTTTAATCTTGTAACTGCTGAGTTGCACATTTTAAATTATTTCTAAACAAAATTTTTATGAAACTTTGTTTCTACAGAATAGAATTATGAAAAAAGATCCTGTTGTTGAAGTGCAATTTTGGGAATCACATTGGTGAAGCTCTCAATTAATTTGGTTACAGCTCTTGTTGATGAAAGACAGATCATGAAAGATAAGTATAATTTTTTATATTATCGTCAGGGGTTCTTTTTGAAGCACAAGCAATTTTTCCAATAGTTTTATAATTTATTCAATATAATGTTTACTATTTATTTGTCATACATTTTTCAAGTTTCAATGATATTTTATGTTTATACTAATACTAACTATATTTAAAAAAAATAATTTCACAAATTTGCCTGACTTTTTCATTAATCTCTTCAAAGATACTATTTCTCAGTTTACTTGGGATTTTGAACATTTTTCGAGGTTCCCATGTGTGGACACAGAAATATACTGAATCTAATTTCAATATTCAATTTCAAAACTGGAAACTATTATTTGGACTTTTTAAAAATGGGGGGGGGGGGGGGGTTGTATTGTTTCTTCATAAACTTTTAAAAGTTCATTAATATCTGAATGTCAGAAATTTATCAGCAATCGCTATAGTCGGGGATCTCATAGTTTGTTTAGATAAATCTTTATTAAAAATATATAAATGCAGAGATCAGAAGTAGTTTGTTATAGTTTTCAAAATAACAGCAGTCTACTTTTTTACAGTAATTCATAGTATAGCAAGTAGTCTCATACAAAAAATCAGTAGTTTGCATTGAGAAACAACTCTAATTCAAAGGGGAGGGGGATGTCATTCTAAAAATCATGTCAGTAGATTTATTCAGTTTTTTTTTCCTGTTTTTTTTTTTTACTCAGAGTTGTGCGTGGATCTCAACACACTAGACCACCTATAAAAATATTTGTTTTTGAAGATTAATCCCTGTACTTAAACTGACTGCTTTTTCTGGATGGAAAAGAGTTAAATTCTGACAACTCTGTTGATGTCTCCCCCCCCCCCCCCCACACACACACACCTTCTTTATTAAATAAATTACTAAAAAATGACTGTCAAGAGCATAAATTGTTTTATGATAAGGGGCTGATGTAAAGGACCTAATAAAGTTGAATATAAAAATGTCAAAAACTTTGCTTTTATGTAATTATCTGCAATAATGGCTTTGTAGTAATGAGATCTGTAAAAAATTTTTACGTATATTTTGTTAAGGGGCCTTGGCTTTAGGATTTCTCATTTTTTAAATGTGCAGTTTTGCATCAAATATTATAAAGAATAAAATATAAAAATGAAATGGCAACCAATAAAAAAAGATTTCTGATTAGCATATTTTTTCTCCAGCATTCAAAATTTATCTCTGAAAAAAAGAAACTTTTTTTTTTTGTTTCTAAAATTTCAAACAATAATTTGCAAATGTTAAAAAGCAAAAATAGTTTTTTTTTTTTTTTTCTCTCCAAAGTTAGTCATTATGTCATATTAAAGAAGCTATGAAAACTTATACAACTGTATGTTAGAGAGAGAGAGAGAGAGAGAGAGAGAGAGAGAGAGAAAACATCTGGAGAGGCAATAAAGTAAGTTGTTAAAAAAAATGTCTAAATGGCAAACTTTTGCATTATTTCTGAAATACCCTTTCCTATGGCATTGGGATTTATATATTACTAGAGTGAAAAAAGTGGATTTAATCTGATTGCAAAAAGTGAAAAGCATTTAAATCTGTATGAAACATTAGTAATAGGCTGAAGTTATTAGATCTGCAAAATTTATTTAGAATTTGTCAGAGCATTCAGTTAGAAAAAGGGTAAAAAGTAAAATTGCCGAAAATTAATTCCACTTAATTAAAAAAAAAAAAAACTGTTGACATAATTTTCCTACTACAGCGTGTTTAGGCGGTGGAAATTTGGGAATCCATATTGTATTAAACAAAGGTTCATTATTATATTGTAATTTATTTGTATTAGTTTGTTACATTTTTTCGTATTACATAATTAATTGCATTATGTTATCCTAATGCCTGTAATCATATTTTTTTTTTTTTTAAACTTGCAAAAGTTTTTTTTCTGCCAATTTAACGGCAATACAAATAGCTATTAATAATTTTCATTATAAATAAATGAATAGCTAAAAAATAATCATAAAATATGCAATCACAAATATATATATACAAATAACATAATCTAGTGCAATTATGTCTGTTAATGACTAAGCTTAGATAATAATAGGAATGTTTAAATGAGAAGTAGCATAAACTAGAAGCATTTTATTTCATATTTATGCATCATAATCTAATTTTGTGTGCATAAAAATAGAGCTTATGTCATTGAAGGTCTCAAAACTTTTTAATATTATTTTTTATTTTTTTAATGTATTGTCTCCTCTTTATGAATTCAGCTAAGGTTTGCAAATCAAATGTTGCGAATTGAAACAAGTTCTGGTGAATTATCACTACACCTGATTAATATAAGTACTTATTATTTGTTTTATTTATGCATAACACATGTATTTATGTCTCAATGATAATATTAAATGTGTTAAATACTGTACTAATTTCTTATGTATTTTACTGCATGATAATTATTTCATAAAAATTTTGCAATCTGGTGGGATTTTAAAATCAAAATACAGGCTGCCAGAAACTCTTTGAAAATTTTGCTTTTTAATGCAAAATTCCACTTTTTTTCTCTAATGTGGCCAAGGCTTTTTATAACAAAGAAGTTCTAAGTACTGTTTCAATATCTTAATTTTACTTATATTTGTAGCAATTAATTCTTATAATTGTAGCATTTTTTTTTTTCAAAAGTAAAAATATTCTCAATTTTACCCCCACCACACATATATAAGAAAAAAAAAAATCATGCATAAATTGGCTTTCAAAAACTAGTTAACTTTCCACGTATCTCTATGAAATTTCTTTAACATGTTTGTTTGGTACACTTTTCTAAAAAAAAGCTTGTTGAATATACACCTTAAATTTTGTTATGGTGTCACATAACAGATAACATACTGTTTCATATTACAGTACACTCCCTAAAATCCACACAACTTGGTATCAGAGGTTGTGCAGATTTTAGAAATTTTCAGATTTCTGGGCATTGCATTGTTTACCTTTTTTAATTTAAATGTAATTAATAATGCAATTGAGATTATAATTAATGTTTACAATTACAGTATAGTAAAATATTAAAGTAATTAAATAAATTAACAAACTAAAATAATATAAATTTAGACATATTTTTTAAAAATATTAAAAGCAATAGTCAAGTAAATAATCAATAATGCATAGTTAAGTATTCGCTGAGATGCATTTTCCTAAATTATTCAAAGCATCTCGTCTCGTAAAGGTTAATTACTAATTCACATCAAAATCATTAAATAAGAAAGTTTTATTTCAGGTTTACTGAAACTTAATAAAAAACAAAAGAAAAAGCTTGATTAATGCATAACTACATTCGACAAAAATATTGATTATCACAGTAATATCAGCAATATCTTGAATTTTTTTAGAAATAAATCCATTCTTTCTTCATGAAAAAGCATAAATTCAGTAATATTAACGAAAATTACAGATTAAAATATATATAGAATTAATATAAAAATTAAGTCAAATTTTGACTTTTTTTTTTTTTTTTTTTTTTTTGTAAACAAAGTTTTATTGTTTACATCTATAAATTATGTGTAGGTTTTAGGGTTGTGGATTTAAGAGAATCTTCTGTTTTTGAAAATAATGATAAACAATTTTCATTTTCTTAAAAGAAAAAAATTTTAAATATTTTACTAAAAAATCTGAAAATCTTAATTTTAAAAACATAAATAATGTTAGGTATTTTTTTAACAAACAAGTTAATTGGACAATTTTAAAAAGTTTTAATTGTGTATCTAAAAAAAAAAAAAAAATTGTTGTAATTGTCTAATTGTTGTATCTAAAAAAAAAAAAAAAAAAAAAAAAACAGAAAAATGTTCCACCAAATCATAAAAAAATCGAGAAAATGGCAAACTAAATGTTACTCAGAGTGAATGAAATACATTATCTTCTAGTGCTATAATCATTTAGGTCTGTAAACATTTAGCTCTATTCTTTAGGCTCATGATTGAAAACTTAGAAATTTGAACCTTCTTATGTTCCAGGTGCCCTTTAGAGTTGTACATTACGTATGTAACATTATTGACTTTATAGTAATTTTAGAGCCCAAAACAGTATTTATTTATTTATTTTTCTTTTTGGTATGTTTGCACTGATATATAGTTAAGGACATTGAAAAAAATAATTGCTGAATATATGTTCCATGTTTTGTAATGAAATGATTGTAAGATCATTTAATGGCTTTAATAATTCATATTTTCATAAAACTAGATAAAAATATTTTGTAAGGAAAAAATAAGAAAAAAATGTCTGGATAAAAAAATAGCAATATCAAAGCTTCCATTTTATTTCCTGAAAATATTTATTAAAAATTTAAATATAGTAAAGTTTCTTTAATTCAAATGAATTTATTTTTATTGAATTCAAATATTGAAAATTTTACAATTTTTTTTTTTTTTTTTTTAGAAGGTAAAGGTATTTGCTTGCTTTCCATCATATTAAGAGTTTTTCAATTTATGTCCTTAATTGTGGTTTTTATTTCAGATACCAGATGGCTGTTTGCAGAATATAATGGAGCATCCAACAAAATCGACCTTTTGAAAAAAATCTTGGTTATTATTTATTTAGTCTTAAGTATTTTATTACATCCATTATTTTCTTCTGTAAAATTTTTTGCTTAATAAAAAATGCTTCATTTAATTAAAGACATTGATCTGCATTTAATTTAGATGATTGGTACTTTTTTCTTAATAATCGTAATATAGTTTTCTATAAACCTCATATGTCTAGTTTGATATTAAGTTTATGTAAAATTTAAATGTGGACTGCTGAATAAATTTATAATGTTAACAGACCATTCTTGAAGAGATCAGATTTCACTACATAATAAAAACTAAATGAATATTGAAATGGCAAATACCTTTAATTTTCCTCATAAACTATATTGCTTTCTTTTTGCCCTTTTTTATTAGAAAACTAATATTTTCATAAAACATGGACGAAAAAGAATGATTATTTAGTATTGTATGTAAGAAATATTTTTCTTTCTTTATTACTATAATTAAAACTTAGATGGAAATTATTCTATAAGTGTTTTTATTTGTTTTTATGAGTATGAACAGTAAAAGTTATGTTTTATGCTTCATTTTCATTCTAAATCTAATCCCCTATACAGAATTTTACAACATATATAAGCAAGTAATATGTAATTGACTTTCTTCAGTAACATGTTAATGATAACTAAATATAGGGGGAGGGGGAGGACTTTAGATAGGAAAAGCTTTGAAAAATGCCTTTGTTGGTAAATTATTAAAATATTTAAAAATGTTTTCAAACTTCTCATTTTTTCGTAATAAATTTAGATATCCAGAACTAAGTGTAAAAATTTGCAAAATTTCTGTTTCCTGAATGCTAAAAAAAGATGTAGTGAATTTTTATTTAAAACTTCTACGTTTTCACAATCTCTTGTTTTACATGATCCAGAAAATTTGTATCATTGTTCAATGCTTTTGTTATTTCAATAAAATTTTATGCAATTAAGTTGAATTAAAAAATGCTAGTTATTTTATTAATTGTAATTTTTTAACTGAGTTAAAAACTGTCCAAAGTAGGATTTCAATTGGGAACCTTTGCAAAGTTCCCTATGACATGGAAGTCTGAAAAGTCAAATAACTTCAAAGCAGTCAGGGAATGTGCAAATATTTTCTAGAAAGTCTGGGGGAAAAATACATATGTGGAAGGATAAAATTTGAAATTATTTCTTTTCCAGAAAAGTGTTATCCCTGTTATAAAGGCATCGACCATTAGACCATGTATAATTTAATTAATAGAATAAATTTTGATTAAGTACACATTGTTAAACCCTTCAAGTTTGTTCTTGAAATGATTTGCAAAAGAGATTTAAAATGAAATGCAAACTTATCCTATAAGCACCTGAAAGTCCTGTAAATGATATTGTTCAAAATAAAAGAAAGTTTCTTTTTAAAATTTTTTGTACTATTTATGCACAGATATATTAGATAATTTGTCATACCTTTTTCAAGATGAATTTATGAAGTAAAGCTCAATTTAGCAAGGAGATTTTTTTAAAGGTGTGTTAAATTCTTCTACAGCTAAACCATTTAGATTTTTTTGGGGGGAAATTAATGACTCTACTTCACAAGTTGATCAGATTATATTTGGATTTATACTTTGGATTTTAGCATTGTTAATGCTTGCTAAGTTTTATTTTTATTTATTTTTTCTTTCCTCTTAAATAGCAGTAATATGTGCAATTACATTTAATTTTATTGTATAGGTAGCTGTTAAGATGACATTTAAATTATAAGAATTTGGCGCCACTGCAAATAGATGGAAGAAAATTACATTTTATCTTACTTTCCACTTTCGTGTCTGCTCATTATAGTGAACAGCTATTACATCTGGTGAATATTAAATATGCTGAAATATTTTTACTATAAAAGAAATAGCAAAAAAATGTTAAAGTTATTTAATTGTTTTTGTTGTGGTGTCAAAATGCATTTTTTTTTTGGGGGGGGGGGGGGTAACACAAGATTGTTCTTAAAAAAAATTGCAAAAGATATTTTTGGTCAAAATTGTGATAATTCTCACACACCACAACCACATTTCAAAGCATATAGTAACAACATGAAAAGTTTTCAAGGAACTGGAAAATTAGACTATTAAAATATGCATATGTTATGATTTAGCCCACTTAAATCTGTTTATTAGTTTGATAGTAGTGCTTTAAAAAACATTCATTTTTGAGAAAAAGGTGAGTTTTTCCATAATATAGCAAAAATCAAGTAAATTGTATGCCAACCTTGTCTTTTACAAGTGTTGTTCTTGTGTCTTACATGTGTTTTAGCTATTGAGTGTGGATAGATTCAGTTCAGTTATATGGAAGGTGGGGGGGGGGGGGGCAGCTTAGTTTTGCAGGCATGAAAGAGTTCCTCTTAAAGGAGGAATTCCACATTTTTAAAAGCAATTTTGGACATTCTCTGGATTGATGTAAAAATGCAAAGAAAATTCTGGAAGGATAATTGGGGGTGGGGGGAGGAATTTATTAATCAGATATTTTGCCTATTCAAACCTTCACAGTTTATTGAATTTTTGTGCAAAAGAGACATACAATGAAATGTGAGCTTATATCATATTAGTATCTGCAAGTTGTGTAAATTAAGTTTTTCAAAATGTCTTTCAGGAATGATTTTTTTTTTAAACCTTTACAAATTCAATGTGAACGAAAGTTTCTTTTTGGAATAGAATATATATATACAACACTTTTGGGTAATTTCTGTGATACTTTTTTCAAGATGTATTTCTAAATCAAAAATCAATTTAGCCATAAATTTGTTTTCTTAAAGGAGGTGTAGGAGAGGGTATTTAATAGCTAAACTATTCAGAATAATATTTATTTTGGAAAATTAATGACTAATGACTGTTCTTCAAATAAGTTGATCAGATAAATTTGGATTTATATCTTTAGCATTGTTAATACTTTCTAAGTTAAAAAATATATATGTAGCAACGTGCAATTACATTTAATTGTATTGAATGAGTAGCTGTTAAAAAGCCACTTAAATTATAAGCATTTGGCGCTACTGTATAGATGGAAAATATTTTCCACCTTTTTTTCTCATTTCCCACTTTCATGACTGGTTTTGGAACAATGTATAAAACAAAATTTAAAGAGTAATCAAAAGTTTCCAATGTTAATTCTTGTGTAATTTAATTTTGTAGATTAATATAACTAGTGTGAGTGATCAGTAAACAAAAATGGCCTTTTTTATACTACTTACTTAAATTATTTTCAAACGTGAATATTTTAATTGTTAAATTGAGCATTTTATTTAGTTTCTAGAAAATATGAATTTTTCCCATTAGAGGGTTTTTTTCTTTTCTTTTACAACTAGAACCATTTTTTAAAAGTATGAATGAAAAAAACTTATAAAAGTACACAAATGGGAAACTTAGACATTGCTAAGACTTTTAGAGATCAGTATGTGCAACATAATATAGTTTAGTATTTGCTGATGATGGCATGTTTTTATAAGTTCTCTTGATTGTATGGATACCTTGGTTATGTTATTATTTCACAGTGACTTCAATCTATCAATTTCTTCCTGCTTAATATACAGTTTCACTAAGAATATCCATGTTGGATGAATCCAAACAATCTATGAAGCTGTCAAAGTCTAACACAAATGGTTTGTCATATTTTCCCAAAGACTTTTGTTAGCTTCTGTTCCTACCTGGGAGGCAGATCATAAAGTTACATTGAACTTTGGCATTATGTTTTGGCAATGGAGATTTCAAATTTAGTGGATTTTTGATTCAACATATAATTTCTTGATGAAATGCATTGTCCCCCCCCCCTTTTTTTTTTTTTTTTTTTTTTTTAACACATTTACATAACAATTTTATGTACATATTAAAACGCAATGTTTTACATTTTTGGCTGCATTGGGAGCTCATAAGGAGATACGTATGCGTCAGAAAGCATATTTTGACAGGGATTTCAATTTTACCTCTTTTGATTTAAATCGTAATTTCCTGGTAAAATGTATTGGCTTTTCCAGTCTTTTTTGTTAATAATTGATTTTAGTTAAAAGACATAAGTGATTTATGTTATTTAATTCTTTGAATTTTTTAAAATTATTAATTAGGTGTAGTTCTAGTTTTGGGTTTTATTATTATTATCTCTAGCTGCTTCTGGATTTAGAACTAGAGCCACTGTACAAAATGAATTTATCATTAGTTGTATATTTATATATTTTTTTTAAGGAGGCTTTATTTTTTCGGCAGTTAACCCATTTCTTCAAATTGTTTTTCAGTCATCTCTCTTCATCTAAGCTTATAGATTTTCTCTTTGATTTCTCCTACTTCTTTTCTCCCTTCCCATTTTCTGCCTTATCACTATCTAGACAACATGTTCTTACCGAAGGCTCATGTGTCTGCATGCAGAGACACTCGCCAGCTAATGCTAATCTTATGGGGAAGTTATTTTCTGATATCTCGTTTGCATTTTGTCATTTTTATTTATTTTTAATTCGATAGTCCAAGTCCACACGTCTTTACATCACTTCTTTTTTACTTCTTCGATTTTGGTTGCAGATATTTTTTATAAGGTTTCTTTTTTCAAAACCAGTTCCGAAAATGAAATTGTCATTCTAAAAAATATCTGCAAACAAAATCGAAAAGTAAATAAGAAGCAATATAGAAATAGACAGCAACTTTAACCTCCCCCCCCCCCCCCACACACACACACAAAAAATTACAAACAAGATATCAGAAAATAACCACCCCATTGGTTTAGCATTTGACCTAAAATGTCTTCGCCTGCAGGGATAGGAGCCTTAAGTAAGGACATATTGTCTGGATCATGATAATGGAAAAAATGGGACGGGAAAAAAAAAAAGTAGTATCAAAGTGAAAATCTATAGGGGTAGAAGGGGAGGGAAAACTGGAAAACAATTTGAAAAAATGGGTTAACTACCGAAAAAATAAAGTGTTTTTTAAAAAAATGCAAATAATATAATATAATGTATAATAATATAATATAATGCATAAATATAAAACTATATGATAAATTCATTTTGTACAGTTGCCCTTGTTCTAAATCCAGAAGCAGCTAGAGATTAAAAAAAAATAATGAAAATAATAGTAAAACCTCAAAAGTGGAACTACGCCAAAAATAAATAAATAACATAAACCACTAAATCTTTTAAACAAAATCAGTTGCTATTAAAAAAGACTGGAAAAGCCAACATATTTTATCGAAAAATTATGATTTAAATCAAAAGAGGTAAACCTAAAATCCCTGTCAAAAATGTGCTTTCCGACGCATACGCACCATGTTATGTGCTCCCAATGCAACCAAAAATGTTAAACATTGCGTTTTAATATGTACATAAAATTGTGATGATAATGCGTTTAAAAAGCGATGCGTGTAAAATGTGTTTCGAAAAACGGAACATGAACGCTTTATACAACACCTGCGGCAAACGCGTATTACTATGCCTAGACACACCATGAAACACATTATCAACGCATTTTTCGCGTGCAAAACTCGGACCTTTTTGGTGTTGGTTTGGCGTTTTGTATTGTGTTGCGGGGATTTGCAGTGTAGACAGAAGAAAGCATTATGTACTCTATTGTTATAAGTAATCTTTGATAATTAGCATGTAACTCAAATTAAAAAAAATAGTATATGTTTATGATCAAGAAATTGTAAGCACTGACTGCTTTGAAACAGTTAGGCTCCAAGCATATGCTCGTTTTGGCCCAATCAACTGAATTCGACGAATTCTTTTGTATTTCTCTCTTCTGCGGTTTAGTCACACTAGAAAAAGGGAGATGAAAAATAGATCAGGAGATGACGAGCTCAATCTTACTCGAAGGAAAGATTCCTGTTTTGCAGGACACTGCCCCTTTTCCGTAAATGTCATTAGAGATCCAAAATACCACATCGCCACATTGAAAAAGCCGACAGTTTGTATGTTTGCATGTTTGCATCTTTATTCCAGTAATAGAGGGGGATACGGCGTCATAAATAATTACTTCATTGAGCTACGAAATGAAATCATGATGTAGGACATGATTATTAGGAGTTTATTAAGGAATGAATGGTCTGTTTTGGCCTTTCTTGGTGGGATATGAGAAGCAGCGGGAGCGAATTTGTCATTTTGGGGTCACTATCGCGTCATCAATTTACAAGACAAAACTGGTGCAAAAAAAAAAAAAAAAAAAAAAAGACGTCATCATGTACATTTCAAACCCTATAAACATTAAAACATTACATTACATTGCTATACATACATTGCCATCGACTTTCAAAACGAATTAATGATTTAGCAAAAGCCTATTAAAAGTAAGCGAAAAATGACAGATTTTACACAGCTGGGAACAAAGTGAAAAGAACAGAGCGTGAACTCCTTGTTTTCATAGTTCTATCACGTGATCGATTTACGGCTTGAAATTTTGGCCCTTTAGATTTAATGAGTAGTACAATACGAATATTTAAGTCTGCCTACTCAAATGTTAGTCCGGGACGAGCAAAGCGTGGCATCGAGTCCCGTGTTTGGAGGTATCATCACGCCATTGAGTTACGGCTTAAAATACTGGTGTAGGAAAAGACTATTAGAAGTTCATTAAAGTATTAAAAAATGGTCTGTCTCGGCATTTCTCGGTACTATATGAAGAGCTGCGGACGCCAACGTCATTTTGGCGACACTATCTCGTCATCTAGTAACGGGATAAAATTGATGCCATAATTAAAGTAAAATAAAGTATTTTAAAAACAAATTTGTTTTAGGACAACAAGTTTTGTTTAAGGACTTTTATCATTCCTTAAATGCATCATGATTATTATTACACTTTAATAGGTGTAAATTTAGGGGACACATACTACAATACATTAGAAGAGATAAATTCGTAGGCTTTCTTTCAGAAACAGTATGTATGCCATTAACCAATGCTGCCTATTTACATGTTTGTTATTTAAGACATCGACTAGACGTTTTGTATAGTAATCTTAACTTCATTTGATTTCAAAATGTCTGTTATTAAATAAATGAAGCTGATTACTCAAAAATTCCGGTAGAAATTTTGAATGAGAAAACCCGGCAACACTGCCGTCTGCAATTGAATTGGTGCTTTTTCGAATGACATTTCGATTTTTAAGTATTCGATTTAAAATATAAAAGAAAAATGTATGAAATATCTCTAGTAAAAATAAAAACCTTTGTTTTTCCAGAATGTACTTTCATTTCTTATTTCGAATAATTTATATGCAAATGTTCTTTTTTTTTCCATCCTACCTCCGTTTTACTTTTTTGCAGAAAATTTTCGAGTACATCTACATTTCGAACGTCCAAACTTAAAATAAAGAAAATCTGTAAATAGGACATGATCCGCCCCACCGAAATACTAAAGGACAGAGGAACGTCACAGAAGTCATCACTAATGGACCGATTTCTTACTACTGTTAGAATTCACACCGGAAAATTTTTATTAGCAATTTTATTTTATTTGTGGAATATCAATCATCCCACAAAACAATAATAACTACTTTAACTTACTTAAAAGATCTTTTATTAGAATCCCCCAGTAAAAAATTAGCCGGATGCAACAACACTGTAATATTCTGATGCGGAATTTTTCCTAGTAAGTTTAAATAGTCATTATTAATTTAAAAGATGATAGATATTCCACAAATTAAGAAAAATGATATTTAAAATTTTCCGATGTGAATTTCAATACTAGTGAGAAGTCGGTCCAACAGTGATGACGTCCCACCTCGTGTCCTCTGGCCTTGAATATTTTGATGGTAGCGCTGCATCGCAACACTGAATGTTAATATTTCGTATAAATCTTAGCTATACAGTTAAATAAGGTCGAAATCATAACCAAATCTCTATCACGTCCAAGTTGTGGTTTAAACCAAATTACTGGATCCGATGAGAGATTCTAGACGACTTTCAGACACAAATTGAGCATTTCGGTCACACATTGTAACGGGCTTATTCGAAAAGTCACTTAAGTATGCGACATGAGATACAGATTTTATTTTAAACGATCACGTTTATTTAAACAAGAACTAAATTGGCTGGCAGTGTGGCTGAAGGATTTATATTTCTGGTCAAATTTAGTTTCAAATTTCTCTTCTACTAGCTCTTAAGTCCAACTTAAATGCACAACTATTAGTAAAAACTTATGTAACATGGCAGAAAATAGTAATATCAGTATTGTTTCACGAAGACGTATGCAAGTTTTAAATGGTTGTTCAATCTAAGAACACGCCCAAAAGTTGTCACTTTGAAAAACTACGTAAAATGTATCTAGTTAAAGAAATTCCATGAGTACCAAATTTTCTTTATTAAAAGTACTCAAATTAGAATTCTGGGAATTTGCTATAGGAAACTATCATTTTAAACCATGTCAGTTGTTGTATCAAATGAACAAGATTTCTGCAATGGAATTCAGAAAAACTGCGAAGCGAGATCCAACCGATTCATCTGTTCAAACGTCCAACCCCATATTTATAGTAGTCGATAAAATTTTGGGATTTATATTTATTATATTATGAAACTAGAACAAATTCTTGAAACCCACAATAGCAACAGAAAATCTATTTTTATATAAAATATCTATATACCTTGCTAAAATTCAAATAGATGCATACATAAAAAGTCACTTTCTACTTTCAGAATAGGTATACTAATTGTCAATTAAATTTTCTATATAAATATAATAAAAAACTGTAAATAAAATATTAAAAAGAATAGTTTTTTCTTTCATTACAGATTGTCTAAAAATCAGAAAAGTTGTGTGGAAATACTATCAACATAATGGCTATTTACAAGTAGAAAAGATAAATTTATACAGAAAAGTATAAATTTACGCATTCTAACTGCCAGTTCACTCCCTTTATCCTTTTTAAAATAATCAATTGCAAAACAAAAAGAGTAAGCGTTAATGCTTTAACCTATTTCACTTATAAAATATTTCTTGAATCCAAAAATCGCAAATAAAAACAAATTTGCTAACAAAACTCTGTGAAATGCAAGGAGTTTTGAAAAAAAAATATTTAAACTGAGTGTAACCAAGATTTCTAACTAAAAGAAATTTTATTACGAAGAAACTTGAGAGAGCTCCGATTAGATTTTTCGATCAGCATTAATTACTAATCGTTTGGTGGCGATTAACAAATAACTCATGATGATGTGCCGATGACAAAATCATTAGTGTCATTCTGGAGGTAGCATTTGAATATTTCCGGAAAAGATAAGAGACTTTCGATTTGCCATTATGCTTGTCCCGAATGTAAAATGTATTAGAAACGAATTATTACAAAAATTAATTCCTTAGAGCCAAAAGACTAATTGAACTGCGACTCCTAACGATTTTACATTAAAAAACGTTCAAATACGATCCCCTGGGACTGAAGAGACTTTATCGATTATAATAGCGAAAAAATATCAGAAAATAATTCCACACTTTTAAAGATAGGTCAATCAAAAGTTTTATTGTCTTACTAAAAGGAGGGGGATGGCATAAAACGCATTTGAATCGTGAGGGACGATTTAAAAAATTAAGATGATATGCGTTGCTGGTAGGAAAGATATTCAAAAAATGCGGTATCGCAATTGCAGCAATGTAAAATAAGTTTTTTTTCCTTATACAGTCAGAAAAATGAGAAAAACGACAGTTTTCTTCTTGTAACATTTGATTAAGTAATAAATGTATTTTTCTTTTATTACCGTTGTTTTCGTTTTTTTAACATTAGTTACATTTTTATATATTAGTTTAGAACAATATATCAAATACCGTGACGCCAATTGTTACATAATCTTAGGAAAATTTTTACTGAATATGATTATTTTTCAAATTGTAGCATTGAATTTAGGTAAAGTTCAAAATTTTAAGCACCCGAAAAAATACTTTTTTTAGAAAAAAATGATTAAACCAATTTTAACTGATTGCTTTTTACCTTCATGTGTTTGTGTAACACTTTGCATATGTCCACATAAGTAATTTGCAAGATTCGGGTTGACTAAAACAACCTCGAAACAAAGTTAACCCCAAACCTGTCTGAACAACACAATTTTTTTCATTGACTCGAAACCCGACCAAATCCTCACGCACTTCAACGCTAAACCAATTAAAATGAAAGAGAATATTTAAACAAGTCGATAAGTGCGATCGCAAACTGCACAGAGGATTTCGTCTAATATTTCTTTCAAATCAACTTATCGTTTAATTAATAAATCAGAATAGTTAATATATAATTATTAAATTCTGACATCGATGGTAGCACCAATAAATTTAATTTTAAAATAATTCTAAAAGGAAATTATTTATTTTAATCAAATTAAAAACTTTCAAATCAAATTGTTTATATAAAATCTAAAATTCCAAACTTTTGAAAAAAAAAAAAAAAAGCGAAGATATAAATAATAGTTATAATTTTTAGAAACGAAAAAAATTATTGAAACGAAATTTAAAATCCTAAAACATTAATAAATCGCAAAAGTTTTAGAAATAGAAGGAAAATTGAATTTAAAAAAAATATTATAAATGTATGTATTGTATGAGTTGTATGCATTTACCATGGCTTAATAAACCCTTGAATTGGCAAAAAAACATGAAATTTCTTTTAATTAAATCCATCGAAATATGATACTTTCCACTTCCAGAACCAAGGATTGAAATAAGAACCTCCTGTTTACTAGCGAAATGCTTTACCTCCAAACTACGAAATCTACTCGAAAACCGTTGAAATTAAGGTTCTCTCCTAAAATTTAAATCGCATAAATGAATGGATGTCGTTGAAAAAATCAATCTGATTAAAATAATAGACTTTTTCACAATTTTATAATTTGTCGTGTGACACGAGGTATTCAGCTACATCTATACAAAATCTGAAGTCTCTGACTTACACAATTTTTCTGTACCGACTCTGTGATTGGTAGACAGACAGCGGACAGAGACGAACAGGGTTTCGTCAGATGAACGAAACCCTAAAAAATATTTACAATTATGGTTGAAAGACCCAATAACTGTATCTCTAACTAAACTTTTAAATTTATTTTTATATTTTAATAAACATACATATTTATAGTAACTTATATTCAAATATATAGTTTTTCTATCTGAAAAAAATGTAGCATAGCTGTCAACTGTTACTCTTTTTGTTACCACTAAAATATAAATGATATCTCCCTTCATTAATCGCAGCTTTCAACTATAAATAACGAAATATTTACTGTTAAATTTTAGTAGTAAACGAAAATTCCGAAATCAACTCGAACCCAAAACAATTCGATATTTCTATCTCCTATATTCGAGTCAATCCGACTCACAACAACAGCAACAAAAAAAAAAATGTTAGCAACAACTGGACCAGAGCTGAAAAATGCTTAAGTTAATGATTTCTTAAATTTGAATTTCTCGCGAAATCTAAAGAGTTAATTTGTATTAAGCAATAGTTTTGTGTTCTTAAATCAAAATAAAATTTCAGCAAATAATCTATTGTGCATAACATTCTGCTACACTTGCTCTTTTTTTTCACACGATAACAATCGAGCGTCAGTTGACGTAGACATAAAACTTAGAACACTTAAAGTGATAATTTACGAGGTACTACAGATGAAAACCCCTTCATGGCAATGACATAAGAAAAAAAAATCTACAGGATCCTCTCGATGTTCCTTCGCGGGCCTCTTTCCTCTTTTAAGTGAACACTTTCCCCTTCTGCTTTTTTTATCCCTTCAAGAATTTCCCACAAGGAACCAGATTCGTCCTTCATTTTGATGAAACTGAAATATTAGATAATGTATGAAACCAAATGAACGTACAGCCTTGATCAAATTTATAAGGATCCTTAAATTTTTATATATCATTCAAAGAAATAGTTCCATAGAAAAGTTTAATTGCAGGCATGTACGAAATTGTTTTCTTAAGTTATTAAATTTTATAAGTACAGCAAACGAAAAAAAATCAGCTTTTTATCCACCCTTTTAGTTAAATCATTATGGAAACGAACACTACTTTTTTGTTGCTGGTTCCTTTTAATACAAAGTTCCTTTTTTGCTGAAGTTTTGCAATTGTTTTATGCAAGTTAATATATAATCACATCAATTGGAATAATTTTTTAACGGAAAATATTAAAATAATCAAAAAGTAACATAGCGTTCAGTAAAAAAAAAAAAAAAAAAAAAAAAAAAAAAAAAAAAAAAAAGTTAAAAATATTTTTTATAAATTATGTTTAATTTTTAATTGTTTTAAACTTAGCATGTATTAAAAAAAAAAACACTATATATTTAAATATTGAAAATTCACAATTTTGCATTTTGTTACTTTTGTTTTCGGTGCTGAAGTCAAAGTTATTTCTATTTTGGCATTTTTTGAAAGAAATATTCCAATTTTCATATTCATCTATTAACTTGAAAAACACAACCACGAAACTTCCAATAAATAAATAAATAAATAAAGTAGTTTTATTTATTTCTTTTTAAGAAAAGAAATAGTTTTCTTTTTCAAAAAGGCTAATTAAAAGTATAGTTGATCGTTGCTGTCATAATTACTATATATTTTAACTTAAAAATTAAATTCATAATCATAATCAGTTCAACATTTGTATATGACTATTACTATTAAAGATACATTATAAATATGGAAAACACCCTATGTTTTGGTCAAGGATATAAGTATATTTCATTAAAAATATATTAATTCGGTGCCCTAGGAACATTCCTGTTTAAATCATTGGACGTTGATATATTTCACAAAGTAATTTTTTTTTAAATTTAGTTGAGTATTTAATTGTATTTTAAGAAAAACAAATAAATATAATATGCATTTTATATTTTAATTATTTTTAATATTTATTTTATTAACAGAATGCTGTCATAATGGACCATATCAATCTTCAGTTTATAGATTATCGCATATACAAATAATATGAAGTATTCCTCATCGATTTAACAGAGGAACGTTGATTTGACACCAACTGGACGCTCTAGTTCCAAACGAATAAATGTCGACTAGAACCATAAATTTCTTCATAAAATACAAACCACAAAGGATTACTTTAAATTAATAAGTTATATAGGTTTAAATAAAAATTCTGGCATAATTTTATTAAAGTTGTGTAAGATTTCTGGATGTTTTAGTGTTTATCATGCAACTTTTTTACAGCCATAAACATTATGTAGGAATGTTAATTATTAAATTTGAAAAAAAAAATTAAATTACGAAAGATTTGAAAAACTATTTTATAAATCTTTTATTAATCTTTTTTTTTTCAGATTTACTTCACACACATCACATTTACTTTATTATTATTATTTTAAATGACTGTTTTGAAGATTACTTAAGCGGGCATATGTTGAGAAATACTTTTGAAATTTAAAATTGTAATATACATTTTTCAATATTTTTATATGTTAAATTATATAAATTTAACTACTGATTTTCCCTTCTTAATTTTCCTTTTATTACATTATTATGCTTCTTTAATTTTCATACTTTATATTTATGTAGGTTTGTACAAATACAACTTTATTTAACTCCCTCCCCCTTTTGTATTTCATTTATTAAGTTATTAGGATTATTCATTCTGATTCTAGATGGAAGCACAATAACTGTTTACTTTCTCTTTCTCTGTTTTGGATCACTTCATGGCACACTCCACAATATTTTGGATCCTGTTGCATTGTTTTCAATTTTAATTTTTTGATGAGTCGTTTTTTTTTTAAAGTTTTTGTCTATTTTTGTCAAACTTTAATTCATTTTTTGTTTATTTAAGTAAATTCCAACCATTCTGTATTTTCTGTTATGTTATAAGAAGCTTAATATTACCTTCTTTAGGCCTTATGACGCAATATTAGGCGAAATATGTTATTTTTAATATGAATTGTGCTCATGAAGCTCCTTGAAATAATGTATAACACATTCATAGTTTCTTATTATCTCTTGAGTTTAATATTTTTTTAATTTATCTTCAAACATGTGATTATAATTTTATTATATATATATAAAACCATTGTACAATACTACTATAAACGATCAAAATAATTAACTTAGTGCTATTAATTAACAAGTGTGCTAATTCTTGCTAAGTTAATTATTTTGATCGTTTATTTAAATTTATGTGTTTTACTGCAGCGGTTCGGCTCAATTCACATGAATGTTTTTTTTTATTATTATACATATTAGATATATATATATATATATATATATATATATATATGTATGTGTGTATAAAACCCTTAATTGTAAAACATGAAAAAATTAATTAATGGAATACTAGAAAATATGCAGAACCATAGTAGGTTCGCCAGACAGATAAGTATATATAAACCATTAAATTTAATACAAAATTACCACATTGTAACATTCGAACCAAAGTAGAATCTTCAGCCCACAAATACTTAGGAACTACAAATAAAGTGTGTGGTTTAATCTTATTATTATCCATGAAAAAGCAAAATAATACGAATTTGGGGCTACAAACACACATAAAACCAAAATAATTTGGAGAAAATCATTCAAAACAAATCATAGTAATATTATTAAAATGAATAGAAAAGGAATGTAAATATCTGTGTGTATGTAATTAAAATTAACCCACTTGAGTCAAAATAAATGTAGAAAAAAGAGATAAAAAGAAGTATTAAACTAAAATATAAAATGAGCACAGTATATCCGTACAAACACAATAATCATTGTCTAATCAATTGCAAAATTAATTTGTTCACTAATGTATCTTTCTAATAAATATTATTAAGACTCATAAAGATGTATGGCCAACCGGTCGCTGGCCATTTCTGAATGCGATAAAACTTATCATGTTTATCTAGTAAAATTACAGACAAAAATACCTAATACAGAAATAATATTACAATGCTAAAAGAACCGAATGAAAATATTATAAAAAATATTTAGTAAATTAAACAACTTTTAAAATCTTTCTTTTTTTTATGTAAGTTTACAGTTTCATACAAGTGACTTGATGACACAAAACTGAAAATCTCAATCACTTTAGTAAGTATTATTAGCTGTTCAAAATATCAGAAATCTTTAAAAAAGTCTCTTAAATTCACCTCTCTTTTAATTTTTATTTTCTGTCTGTTTTGGCTGTTTTTTATTTATAATTTATTTAAAAATTATTCTATTTTTTTCCCTTTGAAACAAGAGGCAATCAACAAAAATACTAGCAGATTTTGCCATTTAGAGAAAATATCAGTTTTCGTATATTTGAAGAAAAAAAGGGGGAAAAAGAAAAAGAAATAAAGAAAAAAGAAAAGAAGAAAAAGAGAGAGAGATGGAAAAAATACAAGTTTTGTGTTGTTATTTCCCTCATATCCCATAAACTTTTAAGAAAGCAAAGTGCAATGTAAAAACTAACAAGAGATTATTGTATAAAACATGCAGACAAAAAAAAAATTGCTCTTGAAAATGACAGATTTCTTGTAATACATGGTGAACAATTAAAAGAAGAGTCCGTGACTCTTCAAAGAAATTATTCTAAACAAAGTGTTTTTGCATTATCGAATGATTGAGGCAGCATTTCCCCGTATCTGAATGGAATAAATTTCTCTAGATACGCACTTTTGGAGTTATAATAAAAATCGCTTGACTAAATATAGGATTTTCACTTCTTATACTTTTTCTTCACGTCTGAACTGCGCGAAAAAAACTTAACATAAAGCTACGAAAATGACGCACAATCGAATGAATTTTGCTTGAAAAACATCAGTGTTATTTGATTCGATTATTTGGGTGAATTTAATTTATCAGTTATTTAATCAAGAATTCAGGTCGTTTTAAATACAAATTAGTTTAGGTTCGAAATAATGATAAATAATGAAGTAAGCTGGAAAATGTTTTCTACATTTAAATTTATAATGTGAGATTTTGAAAACTGAAAAAAATCATTTTATAAGAAAAAAAAATCATCGTAATGATGACAAAGGTCTTGAAATCCATGCAAAATTATTAAAAGTACAATCAGGGAGATCTGAAAGAGATCGTTCTAAACAAAGTGTTAATGTATAACTGAATGTTTGAAACAGCATTTATCCTTACCTGAATAGAATAAAACTCTATAGCTTTGACACATTTGTAACTGGAATATTAAAAAAAAAAACTAAAACGTAATATTTTTATTAAGTTCTGAATTTCTCCAAATTTTAGTTACATAGAAAAACGCAAACAAAAACAGGCGAAAGCATTTGCGCACGATCGAATAAATTTTGTTTGTAGGAAAGCGTATCAATGCTATTTTATTCGACTCTTTATGGTGTTTAATTCTCTATCATTAAATCAAGATTTCCTTGCCCTTTCAAGTACTTACTTATAAAATTGATGTTATTAGAAAATAAATTGAAAAGTGCTTTTCAAATAAAACATTTATAAAGTCAATTTTTCTAGATTATATACTATTCATTGCTTATATGAAAGTAAAACCAGAAATCATCGCTAAAAAGACGGACACAATCTAATACATTGAGAAAAATTAAAAGAAAAAGCTGTGAAATACATCACTCAAAAGAAAACATTTTTTGATTCCCAGTACTTATCCAATGACTCAAACAGTATTTCTCCATGTATGAAAGGAATAAATCATTGTATTTTAGCACTTTTGGAAAAGGAATAAAGATTATTACTTCTTTCTTTTGTTTTCTTTTCATTTGAACATATGGAAAAAATGGAAAACAGAGTAAAAATGTTTACATGTTTTAACTTAAGAATTAATTTCCTCGCGGAAATGATGGTAATAAACCTTCTATGAAAATTTTAAATTAATATTGCTAGTATTTGTAGAATATAAAGGTATCATTGTTTATAAGCAAAGGGAAAAAACATCATCGAGATGACAGATGTGTGTTGTAATACCACTGAGAACAATTAAAACTAGATTCAGTGACTTTTGAAAGAAATCATTTTAAAGAAGTTTTTTTTAATTTTTGAAAGTCTGAAGCATCATTTTTATATCCCTTATTGCAATAAATCCCTCTAGCTTCAATAGTTTTGGATTTTGAATAAAAATATTTAGAATAATTGTGAGATTTTTCCTTCTGTCTTTTTTTTTTCGATTTGAACTAGATGTAAAAACGGAAACGGAGCATTTTTGTTTACGCGCGATCAAATAGATTTTGCTTGAAAAGGAAAGTGTCAATGCTATTCGGTTTGATTCTTTATGTGACTATTATTTATCAGTTATTTAATGAAGTAATCATTGTTTGTAAGAAAAGGAAAAGAAAATCATAGTAAAGATGAGAGGCGTTTTGTAATTTATTGAGAACAATTAAAATAAGTTTCCATGATTTAAACAAATTAATCATTCTAAACAAATTGTATTTACTTTATTAAAAGATAAATATCATTTATCCTATCAGAATAACAACAGTTTTACCAATTTTTGCAACATTGGGACGGGACTCTTTCGTTGAAAAAGACAGAGTACTATAATTTCCTCCCAGTAAATTTCACTTAGTTATACAAGAGCCCACGCTATTTCATTCGGTATTAAAGAGTGAATTTAATTAATTTCTTATTTTACGAAAGATTCATATGCATTTTAAAAACTAATTAATCTACTCGACAAACTGTCGATACCTGATAAAGAAGTTTTAAAATCGTAACTCGTGGAATAATCTCATGAGTGGGAGCCCAAGTGCTCTGAATATTGGTAATTTTTTAAAGTTCTGTTCGCCTTAGCTAACCAGAAAAATTTCTGCTTTGAATCAATGAGAAGAAAACCTTAAATTATAACTGGTTTTGTGCACCCACCCCGCTTACGCCACTGCAGATATTTTTGATTTATTCGTTAAAATTCAAAATAAATTCAAGCAAGCTACACAAAAATTCTTTTATAAAATAAATTTGAACTCTGAAATTTATAAGAAATAATGAAATAATTAGGATATTCCAAAGCAAAAAAGTCAAAAATTAAACCTCGTGTCTTCACACGTTCTCTTTAATATACCGGGTGATTATAACTAACGTTACGATTTCAAAAATCGATGATTTTAAAATTGGTCAAAATGACTTGATATTTTAGTAAAACAATCGTAAGGCGATGGAATTTTACTTGGAGAAGGAAAAATTTTTTTACAAAATGTCCAAATAAATTGCGGTGTAAAGGGCAAAGACGAAAAATGTTTATTAAACACAGGAATGTTGTTAGCCAAACTGAAAAAATAGAATTCAGGTATTTACTAAAAATGTATTAGCGAAAAGAGAAGAGCTCGTGGTTACAACAACAAAAACAATAATGACAAAAAAATAAAAAAAAATAAAAGAACGTCATGGAACAAACACCTTACAGATGATTAAGACATAAATTGTTCAACATGCCCTTTGTCTTGATCCACTACTAATTGGAAGCACATAACAGCATGCACCAGAACAAATCGGAGGCATTTGTACTGATGCAATGGCTGTAGTGTGTAATGGTTGCCTTCAAGTTGGCTAGTTTCTGAATCCGTTCACTGCAAACAGCATTTTCCAGGTACCCCCAAAGCCAAAAATCATATGGCTGTAAGTCAGGGGAACATGGCGGCCACATTGTTGGAAAATGGCGGCTTATGATCCTATCGTTTCTGAAATTAGCATTCAGTAGATGCTTCACAGGATGCAGAGGTTCACCATTTTGCATGAATATTGTATCGTACGATCCACACTCTGTTTCATGGCCATCCGTTTTCCACTTTCAATAGTAGTGCAAAAGGGGGCTCACAGATCAGCAGGTACGAACTATGGCACATGAGTTATCTGCATGGATAAACAGCGCACGATGTTCCGTTCAAATTTACGCGCTGTGCTGTTCGGCATACCCATCATTCGGCCAATTCCCCGTCTACTGCTGATTCCAACATCACTGTTAGTCTGTTCTTGCAATACTGTAGCCACATCTTCCACTGCCACAGCCACTCGTTTAATTCCTCTACTCAATTTAATGTCAAGTGAACCGGTCTCTTCGAATTCAGCAATCATTTTTCACAGATGATTTGTGGTATTGGGCCCCATTTTATAGGTTCTAATCTCCGAAACTTCCTAATAGCTGAAAGCGCACAGTCATCATTCTTATAAAAAACTTCAAAAGCAGTGCGCGAATCTTTATAATCAGAGTCATAATGAAGAATTCAGGCAAAAAGCTGGTGATCTGCATTATTATGACTGGTATGTCTGCGCATGCCATGTATTAGTAATTCGCACATCTCCAGACAATGTGAACCCTGCCAGAGCCATCTAGTGGCATATTTTGAAACTATTTTTTTTTCTTTCGCCAAACAAAATTTCATTGTCTCACGATTGTTCTGCTAAAATAGCAACTCAGTCTGACGAGTAGTTTTAAAATTATCAACCTTTGAAATCACAACTTTAATTATAATCTCTGTATTTAGGAAAACTAACTGTATTTTGAAAATAAATAATTCTTGAGATGCAAACCTACGTGATGTAATAAAAACATGGTTTATAGATAATTTCAGCTTGGGAATTTAAATTAAACAAATCAACTTACCTTGGAGCTAAATGCATTCTTAAATCAAAATGCATTTTTTAATCATTCGTTAATGTAAAACAGACTTCAAGTATTTTAGTTCAAACTGCAAATAACTAGCCTATCAAGTTTTAAACTAACTTTTAGGACTATCGAAAAAAGTCAACAGTCAACAAGCAGTTAAAGATAATAAAGCATGCATATAATTTATCTGAATTTAAATTCAAATTCAAATTATGTATTTTACTAGTACACATTTCAGAAACATTTTCCTTAGACGATGGATATTTTTTATTCTTGATAATACGAACTATCCCTTTCCAATTTAGCATCACAATTTAAAAATTTTATAACGTGCGTGATATTTTCCTCCAAACTATTGATTGTGAGCTTCAACTGCTATTTAATATATCTCTCACAAAATGATGTAGTATGCGTTTTAAAGTAAAAATATTTAAAGTAAAAATCCAGAACCTTAGTTTTCATAATCATATGCATTTTAAGTACCATTTCAATGTCCATTTTTTATCACATGCTTTTGATAGAAATAAAAAAAGTAATCAAGAAATTAATGCAAAACGAAAGAACGAATTATTAAACATCACTGAAAAACCTTATTTGAGCAGACACCCATAAATTAGTGCTCTTGGATTTGTGTCCACATTCTGAGACTCTGATGTGTGGTTTGCGTCTACTTTCAAGTTTTTAGAAAAATGACAGATATATGCATAATTTTTTTTCAATTTTGGTAAAGGGTTTTGTTTACTGCGCGTACCCAGCAACGTAATGTCAATTTTAGAAATTGTCGAAATGAGTGTTTTACATGGATTGCTTTAGCTGGTAATTTATTTATGAATGCAGTGCTGCTGAACGCAAATTCATTGACTGCAACATATTTAAGAAAAAAAAAGAATAATGCGCTCAAAAATTATTAAAAAAAACAGTGCGGTTAAGCCATTATGTCCTGTGCAATCCTTATATTTTGGGTTTTCTGATACATCGTATATTAACTTTAATTTGGATGTGGATTTCGGATTTAAAAAATGTTATAGTGAAATTTTCTCTTAGTAAGCTTGCCAATGTAAATTTTTAAATGGAATCAAAAATCAAAATTAGACTTGTATTGTGTTATTACTGATGCTATTGTTTACATCTAATTATTTGAAATTTTAAGTTCAGTGTAATTTTAAGTTACATCCCTTACCCACAAGGAAAGTAACACAACTCCCAAAACATTATTTTGCGTTGTATTCCACTAATAAGTCTGTTACATGTGCGTCTTCCAACAGGAAATGAATATTATTAATTCCTAATGAATATTATTGAATATACTGTAATTCCGGATATCTTTCTTGGAAAATAAGGCGCGGAAATCTGTAGTACTACCCCGCTCCAAAAGATAACAGTAGTTTTTTCCCTTCACTTTTCGCGCATCTCCTTTTTTTTTAGCATTTCGCAGATTTACTTGGTGTATTTTCTTTTATGGAATGTTTTTTCTTGACCAGTTGCCAACATATTAGAAGTATTTAATTAAAAAAATAACCTAGTAAAATTGTTAGTCATCTATTTAACATTTTATTTCTAAAAATACAATAAACAGAGTATAAGGGGAAAACAATGATATCCACAACAAAATGTAAGTGCCACACCAGAACATTCCATCATTCATCTCCGCATACTATAAGGTTAAGAATCTCGTATGAATCATACCATAAGTGTTGCGCCTGCATATTCGAGCGTGCAATATTAGAAAACACAAATAGTTCAGTCTACGGCGAAGACGTTTTTAATCTTGCTGCTTCAATTAGTTTGCGGTATGTATTTAATTGCGCGAGCGGCGATCTTTTCTTTTGGCATAAAAATCCTCTAAATACGGCGAAGAAGATGAGGGGAGAGTGAGCGAAAAGGGGAAGAGAAAAATTCTTGATGAGGGGGAGTGAAGAATGGCCTCTTCAGACATAATTAGAAAATAGTCTAAGATAAAAATAAAATTCTAGTCAGGGGAAAACTTCAAAAGCCGACGGGAGCTCCATCTACAATCGAAAACCAACGAGTCGAGTGTGTTAGGGATCAAAGGAGAAGAAACAAACACCATAAGGAGAAACAGAAAATTTCTGTAGTAAGAAAACAGAAGAATCGAAAAAGCTTAAGAGGGAATGTTGCAAAGAAAGTGACCTCAAGTGATTATGGAGAGTTTTCGTTGGGGAGTATTATGTGATAGAAGATAGGTAAAGAAATCCCAAAGAAGGTGAAAATGTTTTGCATGCATCAAACACTTACAATTAAAAAATATATTTGGTAGCGTAAGTATGTTTGTTTGAGCAAGTACGAAGTATAAATGTCTTGAGATCGGTTGGCCTTAGAACTAAAAGAAAAGGCATTTCAACAGAAGCTGAATACTAAAACTGACATCAGCGAAATGAGATAAAAAACAATAAGCAGGAAAAGGAAAAATGTAACTGTACTACGATAATTTAAATTGACTGTAAAAATATAATTAAATGGATGATAGTTACTTTAGTCTTTTGAAACGTTTTACGATATTTTTACAGATTATTTTAAATAACATACTTTCATAAAATCTAGCTTTACAAAAGAAATAGTTATATGACATGATGAAAATTACAAGAACGATTGTAGTAAACGATATACATATATATAATAAATTAAACGAAAATTAGATAGTTTTTTTAATCATTTAAATATCTAATAAGAAAATTAGTACAAGACATATGAGATTTAGGGGGCTTAAATATTCATGCTATTATGAAAGTATACTGAAAAATCTATCTGTAGGCGCATGTTAGAATAGATGAAAGATTATAAAAATACTACGATAAAGCACAATTAAATAATAAAACTTTGTATAAATCATCATAAAAATATAAAAGCATACAGGATGCTTTTCGAGTTGGAAATTATAATAGTCTGTCATTAGCTGAAGTAAGTACGTGTTCGTAAGAGAACAAGGTTACAAATGAACTGAAAAACAGAGAATAGAGCTTACAAAGAATGCGACAGGTGGCGCTACTTGAAAGGTAAACAATCATAGAGAAGCACATGCATAATATGAAAATGTTTCCAGAATGATAAAAAAGAAGAAAAAAAGAAAGAAAGAATTCAAAATAAAATAAAATAAGTAAATCTAAAAAACGATTTGTTTTTTTGTTATAATAAAATAAAACAGACAAGAGAAGAGGGAAAATTATAACAAAAATAATTTCCATGTTTACCTTTAATTTATTGTTTACCTGCCAGAAAACTTCATCTGTCGTATTTTGTGGAAGTTCTACTCTCTACCTTTCAGATAATTTGTGAACTTGTCCTTTTGCGAATACGTGTTTACCTCAGCTGATGACGGGCTGTTGTAATTTCAAACTCGAAATGCGTCTTGTATGTTTTTTATATTTTTATGGTGATTTAAGCAAAATTTTATAATTTAATTGCGTGTTGGAATCGTTAAAAATTTTTCAAGAATAGAGAAAGTTTTTTTAAAGAAATGTATTACAAAAATACATTGCGCTGTAATTTTCATTTGTTATAAATAAAATAATAATAATTTTATCGTAACGTAAACTAGGTGTATGATATTTGTTTAAACAAAAATATATTTGGTAAATTTGTAATATAAAATAAAATTTATAAGAAGAGTAAAGGAGACTGGGGCAAGTTTTCCCACTTTTAAAAAATTGATTTTTTTTTTCATTTTTATCTATTTTAAGATCTACATGATATCATTGTATTTCCTAGATCTTTCTCTACAAACTGACACAATTATTTTTCAAAAAACTAAATCTAGTTTTTTAATAGAGAATGGTTAAATTCAACCACGTCACGTTGGAAAACGTTGATCTAACTGGTTCGCAGTATATATGGTTATTTGGCATATATGGTACTACGCATATTACTATATATGTTACTACGCAATGACAACTTTTGTACAACAAGACTGAGATTGATTTAAGAGGTGGTAAGTTTTTTCAAAAGTGTAACACATGCCCTTTATGCAGTTGGAAAACCTGCCCCATCGTTATGCTTGCATTTATATACTATCTGGAAGCAAAGTGATTTTAAATGAAAGTGAAATTATTTGCGAAACAGGCACATAGTTACATGAAGAAACAAACTAATTTTTGTGCAACCAATGTCAGAACAATAAGTTGAACTCTAGTCCGTTTTTTTAAGTTTTAATAAAGACCTAAAATTTTACTCAACATTAAAGAAAAAAAAAGGTCTTCCGACTAATTGACAGCAGCTACTAAATTAAAATTTTGTAGATGGCGCTTACAATGTTACCACTTCAACCAGTTCACCCGCTCGCATAATTAGTAGCTCATTTAATAAATAAAGCCAGTTGGAAAAACCTGCCCCTATGGAAAATGTGCCCGGTCTCTCCTAGAATTAATTTTATTGTTGTTATTCAAGTTAATATTTAATTACGCAAATATTCAATGCTCCTTCTAGGAAAATATTATGACGATAGTAAGTTATTATATTATAAGGAGTTAACACACACATACAGATAGACAAAAGGAATTGTCAATATACTGAAGAAAAATTAACAATAATAGGCGATAATTTTTAAACTAATTAAGGTATATTACTTTTTAAAATGAATATAATAATAATAATAATCAAGTGTTGTAGAAAATTATTATTTAGGTGAAGAAAAGCAGTCTATCTTTACGATGGTCTCACACTTATTTAGCTAATAAAAAAAGAGACTTCGTAAAGGGAGAGAATTATGCACCAGATATGAATAACTTGCTTTAAATTCATTTAGATATTCCCAATTATATTTTCTCCTGACATTTTCTTCACATTAAAGCTGACAGTAATATCTTCACTTATACCTTCATTTTCATACTGAGGTGGAAAGAAATTTTAAATAAAAAAATTAAATGATTTACCTTTAAATGCACTAAAATATTTGATTTTTCAGGGTTATCAATCTTACTGATATTTTATAAAGTGCAGAAAAAAATAAGAATTTTTTTAATCGAAGCAAAGAATATTTTGAAATTAAAACATTTTAAAATCATTAAAATCTAAATCGATATAAATTATAAAAAATATATAGAGAAATATATCATTTTTTATACTAAAGGATGAAAGCAGAATTCTTTTTGCCTATGAAAAAAAGTAAAGTAAATGATTTTAAAACAAAAAGTTTTCAAGTGAAAAAGGAAAAAAAACTTATAATTCCAAGTAATGGCGGTTTATGGCAACTTTTCAAATCCTCACTTTTTTTTTGTATTTAAATTTCCTCTTTACGTAAGCGAGTTTTGTTTCCAGAACGCGTAATGGCTTCCTTACGAAACAGGTTGACATTGTTAGAACCTACGCTGCATTAATATTCATGGTGAGAGTATAAGGGAAGGAGCGAAGTAGCAACTCTCTGATATCAAAACTAAAATAGGACTACAGAAGTTGAAAGTTGCCAGTTCTTAATTTCAAGACGGTTCCAATTCAAACGAAATTCTCTGTTGATTTTTTTATATTTTATTTTGCATAGTTTTAATTCAAAATCTTGACATTTACTGCATGTATGCAGTACCTGAATATTTTAATTTTGAGAAAAGAAACAGAAGATGAGACCTCTGCACTTAATCATTAAGAGCCAAGAGGAGATTTTTTTTCTTTTTAATTCTGCCAACAATCATTTTAATGACTCAAAAATGCAAAAACTCAGCTTTAAATCTTTGAACTTCTATATTTTTAAATCTATAAAAAGTGGTCAAAATGTATTTTATTTAGACAAAAGAAAATTTAGATCAGGACAACTTGGGCTAGAGAAGATATTTTTCCACCTCTAGAAGCCCAAACAATAAATTACAAGAAATATTGAAAATAATACTGATTATAAAATAACATGATTATCAATTTTCCATGCAAGAATAAAAATGTACACCTTTAACTATAAAAGATGTCTACATAATAATTAAAATGAATTAAAAATCTCATTAAGAATAGATAAAATAATTAGACAAAAAAAGAAATCCACAAATCCTTCCAATCATTTATCTATCTGTATATTCACTAATAGGCAAATAGGTAGATACTTATAATCTTTTATCAGCGTATTTTTCCTAATTATAATATACATAGTTTAGTAATGAAAAATTAAAAAAAAAATCTAAGATGAATTGAAGTAATTTTTAAATAGGTCAATAGATATATTATAATAAAAAAAAATGACATGCCAATAACCATCTTACATCAGCATAATTACCGTAATTTCGGGTGTATAAGCCGCGGATCAAACAATTCTTTTTGGACCCAGAAATCTTATTTAGTGATTGAAGACAAATATTTACGGCGATCTAATAAGCTACATTTCCTTTAAAAAAGTTTCTGGGTCGAAAAAGAATTGTTTGATCTGCGGCTTATACACCCGAAATTACGGTAAGAGTAATTTAGTGAGAAATTGCGAAGATAAAATCAGTATGATTAAAAATACGAACGTTTTTATAACTGTAAAATAAATGATACTTCTGATTCATTTTTCATATTATTAAAAGAAATCCAGAAATTACACTTTTTTTGCTTACAAAAGTATTAATATATAAAAAATGTCACAACATCATACAGAGTCTTGTTACACAAGTGATACTCAAACATATTTAATAATATAAAAAGAGATTAAAAAAATACTCTTCTTTATCTTCATTTGTTATTTCAAAGCATTTATATTATCCATTTAAGTTCTATAGCTGTGAATTTTACTTATAACTAGTCTTGACCATGAGCGCGCTCGTTGGGCGAAAATTCATGGGTTTAGCTTATTTTTTGTGAACGTTGAGTTGAACTTGACTCACCTTCTGATAAACGAATGTGAGCTGAACGAAAGCTAAAAAAATCCACGAGTTTCAGAGAAATTTACAACTGAAACTCAATGTCACAATTCATACAGAGTCTTGTTGTACAAGTGATACTCAAACATATTTAATAATATAAAAAAGAGAGAAAAAATACTCTTCTTTATCTTCATTTGTTATTTCAAAGCATTTATATTATCCATTTAAGTTCTATAGCTGTGAATTTTATTTATAACTAGTCTTGACCATGAGCGCGCTCGTTGGGCGAAAATTCATGGGTTTAGCTTATTTTTTGTGAACGTTGAGTTGAACTTGACTCACCTTCTGATAAACGAATGTGAGCTGAACGAAAGCTAAAAAAATCCATGAGTTTCAGAGAAATTTACAACTCAAACTCAATGTCACAACTTCATACAGAGTATTGTTATACAAGTGATTCTCAAACCTGTTTAATAATATAAAAAAGAGATTAAAAAAATACTCCTCTTTATCTTCATTTGTTATTTCAAAGCATTTATATTATCTACTTAAGTTCTATAGCTGTGAATTTGGTTTATAACCAGTCTTGAGCATGAGCGCGCTCGTTGGGTGAAAATTCGTGGGTTTAGCTTATTTTTGAGAAGGTTGAGCTGAACTTGACTCACCTTCTGATAAACGAATGTGAGCTGAACGAAAGCTACAAAAATCCATGAGTTTCAGAGAAATTTACAACTCAAACTCAATAATTTTTCATGTTTTTTTATTTTTTCCAGACGTTAAGAATACTATTTTTCTATTTAGAGGCCTACACGGACTCAGGACGGGTCGATTCTCTTCATAAGTTTTTCTGGGTCGTGCCATAAGTCTTTGTGGTTCTTGTTTTCTGGAAGTTCAGGCCTGGTCACGCTCGACATATTTCTGGGCTTGTGCTTTCCAAGAAGTCTTCTTAGAAGAATCTGTTTCTTTCTAGAAGTCTAAACCGACCCAGATTTTTTCGCTCGGTCAAGCCCTGTTTGTGTGAAAATCATTGACCTTTACCTCTCTGATTCGTGCGAAAATCTGCTAATCAAAAACCCCGATGGGTCAACAATTTTTCCGAAAAATGCATACATTTTAAAATCGTCATTATTCTACATTTAAAATTCTCTTTTAAAAATAGTACATATATATATTTGTAGGAGAGAGGAATACAGCACTGTAAAATCTGTTATATGAATGTGTGTATGGAGAAATCCTGTTTTAAACGAAATCTTGAATGGTGCAAAATGAATATAATAATTCGTTTGACAATAAATAATACATTTGCAAAAGAAAACTGAACTGGTAAAAATCAACTTAAACTATATCGATATTTTTTCTCTCTTGTGGGATTCCGTCTTAGATGGTTTTGCGATACATAGCATTTTTCTGATTTTTAAGTCACCAAGCAGTGTAAATGGATTAATAACATTAATATTAATTCATATATTTACATACAAATATAGATTCATTAAATAAATCAATATAATTTACAATAAGATGTATGGAAAGAAATGTAGTAGAAATAATATATATGTGGGGTGGAGGTCCCTGTACTATGCAATCTATGGAACTATTATTTAAAATGAGGATTATAAACATGAAAGACTATTTTTTTTGTCAGAACTCCTTACAGAAGGAAAAATTTTAAACATATCGACGTAAAAATAAACATCTGCACAGAACAATTTACGCTATACAGGCTGTTGATGCATTTTATGCATCAATCATAAAAACTATCACTTAAAACTTACAGAATCTTCGCAGAAAGTTTGAATAGATGTTTTTGATTGTTATAAGTATACATATTTAGTGAATAAAATAAAATGAAAATTACTAATAAGAATTTCATTCTCTAAAATTCTGAGTAAAAAATCAGCCAGATTTAGCAACACTGTTTATGGCCTGTATAGCAGTTAAAATAGAGTAGTCTTTACCTTCACCTTTTTGTATAAATGAAAATTATAAAAAAAATAAGGTAATAAAAATAAATTTTTAATACCATTGAAGGATTAAAAATGTATTTATCATGCTCATTAAATTTAAACCTTACTTTTCTTTTGTTTTATATAATACTATTTCATTAATGAATACAAATTTTCAAAGAAAATATACGCCAAATTATCATGCAGATTCAATACAGAAAAAAAAATAATTAGAGGTATGCACAGGAATCAGTTTTCAGGCCAAGCACAAAACAATACAATCCATAGACAAGTTTTCTTTTGTCCCGGAAAAAAAAAAAAAAAAAAAGAGTCCTAAGTTTGGACAAAACTGTTCTGAGCAAAATTCGCACCATTAGAAAGCATTATTGACCAAAGCCGGTAGAAAAACTACAAATTCGGCCCAGCCTGCACGAAAATTTAATTTATTCGTATGGTTCTGACTACGTTCAGTCCGGCTGAACGTATATTTTTATGCCAGTGTAGTTAATATTGTCTTTTACGATAAATCCTGACTAAAAATGCTTATTTTATCTTTTGATATCATGTTCATATTCTTCATAAAAATGGTTCTGAACTGAGGTATTCATTTTTTGAATACATCTGATTATATATAAATATCACAGTTACCACTTATATCGGTAATCCATATTCTATGGCTTGGAGATTTAAATGTTTTAGAATAAAAATTCTTTTAGAATAAATGTTGGAGAATAAAGTGTTTTAGTTCTATACAATACAATGGTCTGAGAAAAAAGAAAAATCCGTTTTGGGTTGGTTCCCCTATGACCAAGTACATCGTTTGCTGTAAATAAATTACATTCTTTTCACAAGTAGTGTTATCCTCATTTTACATAGATCAACATTTTTTTGTTTTGTTAAACACGGGATTCTGTCATAGGCAGATTCTTTCAAGTTTTACCGTATTTTAATTTCATTGTCTACAAATACATCTACCACTTTAAAAAATAATAAAAATAAATAAATCAGTTTTAATTGTGGTATAATACCGATTTAAAAATACGTGCATTTTTGAAAAAAAAAAAAAAAATGAGCATGGCCAAATTTTACTGATACTTTTACTGTACAGGCCAGACTCGTGCCGATTCAACGATTTTCATATGAGCTGAGATGGAACTGGGACTGATAATTTCTGCTTGTTCAGAACTCAAAAAGAATGCAGTACAGCCTCAATTTGGGCAGGAAAAAAACCCACTCCCAGCCCACCTAGGGTCCGAACCTTTACAGAAAAATAATCCCCGAATCAATCTCGGACCGAGTGTTGGTGAAGAAAATTGGGCCAGGTCCATGCAGAACCTTAGATCGAATAATTAAAAGATCAGTTAACAAAATTTTGTAAATTTGGATGAAAAATGCCAATGTATTGAAAAACAGAGTTTTTAGTAAATTGCACTCACTTTCATAGAGTTAGAGTTGAGAAAGTTCTTTTGAATTTTTTTTAAATTTTAGCATGAACTTGACACAATTTTGAGAAGTTAAGCCTGAGTTTGAATTAGATTTTTTTTTTTGTGTGTGTGTGTGTGTGTGTGTGAGAGAGAGAGAGAGAGAGAGAGAGAGAGCGTCTCCAATGCTGTTTATAACTATATCCAACACAAAAATAATAAAAAAAATCTGAAAAATCTGTACTAATACTGTACTGTAAATTAATAGTCTAAGCTTAATTTAATTTCCTCTCTAGATGAAAAGAGTTTGTGCTTGCAAAGATCCACGATTTAGCTTTGAAGAAATTCGATGATGAACATTACCTACTATAAAAGAAGAAACTAAAATAATCACTGGATTGTCGTAATTAATGTATGTATACCGGAGCAGTTGTATAAAATCCTATCTGTCTAAATATGTCATTTTCTTCTCCGTTTAACTAATGAAAAAAGAGCCTTAAAAAGATGCGCATATATATTTTTTTAATTTTACATTAAATCAGAAATTCTATATGAATAAAAGGAAGATTTTTAATGTGTGTATGTCTGTCTTCCGGCGATGACTATCGGAATAAACAGTATGTAGACGTCTTAAAATTTCGATGAGGATATTTGAAGGTGGATCATAATAAATGTGAAGCTCAGATTTTTAATTTTTTGAGAATTATTCAGAATATTAATTAGAAACGAAAACGAAAGTTCCTGAAAAATAATCTCTTCGAGCGTGCGTTCATACATGCGTAAAGACGAATTTTCAAGCAGTGCAAAAGAAAGGGAACGTCGAGCAGCATTTATTTTTAACACGCCTCGCATCGGCCGAACCGTTTGAAACACAGACAAACAAAAAACTATTACGCCACAATTACGTGTTTTTTGCTTTCGAACGCCATAAGCCGAATAAAATAATATGACTTCCAACGTAGAAAATGTTCGATTTTTCGCCTCTCTCCTCCCTTCGAATATTTTTCAAGTTTGCAGAGAGCTCAGTGTTAAAAATACGGTAAAATGTGCAGTGTTAAAAATACCCTTATAATTCAGACGCTCTCTTCCCTACGACGATGAAATTCATTTTGAAAAATACAAATATTAACCCTTGAAATTGTTGTATCGCTGATAGTTTTCCTTCAATTATGGAATTAAATTACGGATAGTGCCGTCAGGATACTCATCGTTTTCCACATAGCAGTTTAACTATTCCTACACCATAGCATTCACGGCTGTAGATCCGCCAGTTATTTGATACTAAACTTATTTAATGAGACATTCTGCATATCGTAGACGAATTGTATAAATGTTATTTAAGTAAATATTTTACGAACTAATTTTCTTTAAAGTTTTCTTCATTTTACGAGTGTACAATCTTTAAAACTTAATGCACAATATTTCATTTAACAACAACAATAAAAAATGGACGCCAGAAATACTGATTCTCATAACTGTAACAAATTATTAACACAAAATTAATACTATACAGAATAAATATAAAGTAACGTGATATGGAGATAAAACAGCGTTTATTGTGAATATTTCAATCATTTATATTTTATAGTTATTACGGTAAAATGTTAATTAAATTTAAAAGGTTTTCTATTTCAATGTTGCCGCATTCAGAGCTTGTGGTATATTTCAATACAGATCATTTGCTTTTCCTGAAATCGATGCGTAATTAACTTGAAGGGTGTAAAATAAATACGTTAAATAAATATATATATATGACTATAACGATAAACAATTGTTGGAAATTGCAAATTTTTCAGAGGAACTAAAGCTGATTATATGAAAATAGGTACTATTTGCGGTTAAATATTTTTTTAACAGCTCCTTTCCAGCATTTAAGGCACCGACATTAATAATAAACTGAGCAGTATATATTTCAAACGAATCAATAAGCTGACTCGGCAATTGAGATACTTCGACACTAATAACGAAGCTACGTCTCGCAAATAAGAAAGACAAAAAGATAGAAAAGTGAAAATTATGGGTGGAAATAAATCTTTGTGATTGGAAACTCTTCCATACGGCAAAAGAGGATTAACTGCGAAAAGAATAAAATCAAAAATAGCGCGTCGTATGCGAAGACGTCGGAAGATAGGGATAAAAACGAATTATTGCAAAAGAAGCTTCAATAAATTTCATTGTTTGCACGAGTCAATCTGATTCTTTAATAAATAACTGGAGCAGTTGCTCGGCCGTATTTGAAGGAATAAAATTAGTGATATACACTTCGATTTTCCCTCAGAAGTCACTCCAAGTACTTCAATACATGTTGCACAAATTATTTTATTACCAAAAAAGTAAATAAAAATATTACATAACACTATTAAACACTTAAAATAAACAAATATTTATTAGAAGATGCATACAAAATTACCTTATAACACATTGCACGCATAGTAAATGATAGAATAATTATTAAATGATTTAATAATATTCGTTACAAAATTAATTTTAGACACATCATCTTATGCGCAGTTATATATGTATATATTTTTATATTGCGTATAAAAAATGTTAGGATATCAATAAAAAATAGTCAATATTTAAAAAAAAACTTAATTTCAGCTGTTAAATGCAGTATGTGCCTTATTAAGAATGGCATTTTGTGATAAAGATTTTTTTAAATCTATTCGTTACTGGTAAATTTTTTCCATACAATTAATATTTTTTTTCTTTTTACACTGCACGAACAATTTTCTATTCGGGATCATATATTTAAAAGTATTTTTTCAAATTGATTTTTCAAAAGAACTTTTTTGATTGTCAAGCTTTATTTAAAGTAAGAAAATTATGCAAATCGTATAAATACAAATTGTAATTGTTTTGTTTAATCATAGAATTATTAAAATGTTCTTAAACAATAATTTATTCCTGATATTATTTTATTCAATATTTCACTTCTCAATCCTTAGTTTATAATAACATTTTTACATATTGAAATTAAGTTTCTTGTTATATAAAAGAAGGTATGTCTTTTGAAAATCTCAATTAAAATTTTATAAACTTCGAAAGAGTTTTACTGAATTTAAACTATAATTTAAGAAATAATGACCTATAGACAAATGTGTATTAAAAGTTTTACTTGATTTTAAAATAAGTTTCAGTTAAAACAATTATTATATTTTTAAGTAATCAAAAGGCTATTCAAATTTTCTACCTATTTCAGATTCTTTTTGTTCTCATTCGCTCTTTGCATTTCTCCCTTCCTCCCTTACTGCTCCCACTCCCTTTCTCTCTTCTCTGTTCAGCTCTTTTTCTCTTTCTTTTTTCTACTATTTCTTTCTCCATTTTTTTCTTTGCATTGTTTTTTGTGTATCTGTATGGACACACCAACAATTCAAACTGTTTTATGCCCAAGATTGACAAACATAAATAGGGTAATAAACGTTTTTTACATGATATTTATATCTTAAATTCCATGTTTTCATTATTTCAAAAATTTACAAAAATAGTATAAAAGTTATTATTAATTAGTATCTATATTTTAGAATTTCCTCTCTCTAACTGTCCATAATCCAAGTTATCATAAAAAAGCTAGACCATATTTTTATTTCATCATTTATTTATTTAAATTAATTAATTTATTTTATTTACTTATTTTATTTATTTATTTTATTTTATTTTACTTTATTTTTGTATTTTTTCAAAGATTTGTAATTACTATCTTCTGCAATTTATAATCATTATAAATGAATTTTAATTACTAAAGAAAAATTTATAAAGCTATTTAAATAAAATGTGGGAAACTGAGTGCATAAATTATGAACGGTTGCCATTATTGTACGAAAATTAATAGATCAAAAAGTAAATTCCTATAATGTAAGTAATATATATAAAAAAATACATATATATTGATAACAGGTACAATACAACTTTATACAAGAAGTTAAAATAAACTCATTTGTCTTAGCTTATTTGATGTCCGCTTGAAAGAAATTTTAATACGATGTTTTGCTAATATATGGGAAAATTTCATATTAAAGATAAAAGACTAATGTAATCTTGAGCAAAATTTTATTTTAGGAAAATCTGCGAGTCTGAAACAAGTTATCTTTAAAATTTTAGATATGCTTTCATTTAGCGTTTTTGTTTTATGAAATTTTGATGTGATATTTCGGGAATATATATTTAGGTAAAAACTTTAAATATATTTCAAAGAATTTCGACGTGAGGTATAAAAAACGCAGGACTTTATTTGTTGCTGACTATAATATAAATAACTAAAATTATGGAAATCTTACTGAGAAATTGTTATTAACATATTTAGCATTTTTAACATAATTGTTAAAAAGGAAGGAACATAGAAATTCTTGAAATACAGGAATACAAGACTATAAAAATTATAATCTTGGCTTTGGGTTGAATTAAATCTATTACACTGTAAAAAATGTCAGATATTTCTGAGTATGTAAAAATGCACTGTAATCAAAAACGAAAATATACAGTGACCTCTTCTAACTCACCTAAGGTTTCTAAAACCGTTCTTTTACCTTTAAAAATCCCAGAAAGCTATTTGTTTTCGAAATTTAAAGAAAAATTTATAAAAAGTAATTTTTATTAGCTGCCCGTTCATTTCGGAAACGTTTCTAAGTGGCTGTTACAGTACAATAATCTCTTTTCTCAAATCAAAATATCGCTTTTTCGGATGCTACCAATTCATACGAAAATATTTTGATATTCAGAGAGCACATTTAATAGACAAACATGCAATATTAACAGTATAAAATTAATATGAAAATTGACATTATTTTGCTACAATTGCACGTACAAAATCAGTTATGCAGCTGAAAATGTTTACTTGAGAATTGATAGAATCTAAAAAAAATATTTTGATTTGAGAAAAGTGATTATTGTACTGTAAAAGCTACTTAGAAACGTTTCCGAAATAGACGGGCAGCTAATAAAAATTACTTTTTATAAATTCTTATTTAAATTTCGAAAACAAATAACTTTCTGGGATTTTTAGAGGTTAAGGAACGTTTTTCTAAACCTTAGGTGAGGTAGAAGAGGTCACAGTATATTTTCGTTTTTGATTACAGTACATTTTTAGCTCACAGGCTATCATAGCCTGAGAGCTTATGTGCCCGTCCGTTCTGTATGTATGTTCGTTCGTGCGTAACGCGATAACTCATGATAAAAATATCGGATCCACTTCAAATTTTGTATATAGGTATATCCTGATAAGGCACTTCCCTGATTAGTTTTTGGAGTTCATTCGATACGTATAAGAGGGGGAACGGGGGGCTCATTCCCCTCCCCTTAGTTGATATAAATGGGATTTTCATGCAGAATTAAGTTTTCGTTCAAAATTTAGATTAGGATCATTCTGATGAGGCGATTCTGTGACTGTTATTAGATGTTCATTGAATAAGTATAAATAGGGGGAACAGGGGTTCGAATCCCCCCCCCCCTTAATTTATATAAATGGGTTTTTCAAGCAGAATTTTCAGATTTCGTTCAAATCTCTGAATAGTTTTGGAAGTTTAATGGTTAAGTATAAAAGAGGGGGATAACTCCTTTTAAATTATATAAATGCTAAATGGGTTTTTATTAAGAATTATCTCATTTGCTCTGAATTTTGGATATAGATTTTTTATATGATAAAGCATGTCTTTGATAGTATAGGAGGTTCAATGATTAAGTATAAAAAAAGAGGAAAGGGGAGAGCTTTTTCCCCTTCTTAATTTTTTTTCGAACGGAATTAACCCTTGAAAATATAAGGCTTTAATGTACAATTAGTATTTGTAGCCTGTGAGCTCAATGCCATCAGTTTAACTGGGCAGTAATCTTTATTACATATTCAGAAACATCTGACATTTTTTACAGTGTATATTTTAATTGGCGGTATAGTCAATTGAATTTTTTATTGTAATAATTTAAATAATAATTATTTAAGTCATGATTAAAATTTTAAAATTTTCAGTCAATTGAAGGTTTTATGATTAACCAAGCAATAATTAATTTAATAATTGAGCTAATTAATTATAAAAATAAACAAACATGATCGCAGTCTGAATTTTTAATTGTACATTTAATTGCTAAAGATTTAGATACGTTAAGAAGTGCTCTCACTTCAAAATTTCTAGCGCTGGTGGGTCCGACAATGGTGAGAGGTTAAGAGGGGTAGATCTTTTGAATTTAAATATTCGTGAATTCTTGTGATACCTTTAATTATTCTTTAAAATAGACACTATTTTTTCATTTAGACCTTCCCCTCAACGTTAGTGTCCACAAAGTTTGAGGGCCTAAAACTAAATCCCACACACGATAAATATAAGAATATTAAAGTAATACGAATGTTGCACATTTAGTGTATCATCCTCTACATGCACACAGACTATGTTTTAAATTAGGGCACACTCTCTTACTTTTCACCAATAGCTAATATATATATATTTTACAAAATTTAATCTTTATAAGATTAGTGATTTCTATAAGTAGCATCACATTCTCTCACAAGCAAAACTATATACATTTTATTTTTTACGACAAAATCGGTCAGAACACATCATGGCATTTAGCATTTTACAAATCTTTAATGTTTTCTGCACTGTAAAAAAAATCTGCAAATGTACTAAACCTTTTCTAGGAAACTGGGATTCCAAGAACTTTTCCTGTAACGGTAACAGCAAAAATTTAAGTTTCAGAATCGATTACATGATTTTTTCCTGTTATCGTTACATGAAAAGTTCTTGGAATCCCAGTTTCCCAGAAAATGTTTAGTACCTTCACAGATTTTTTTTTACAGTGTGGCACTGAAAACGTAAAAACGGCTTCTGCTTACATTATTTACATTTTTCTTCAATGTACGATTGTCTTGGGCTTTTAGGTAGATTTCGTAAGAAATACTACCTATTGCAATCGCACCAGTTTATATATCTATCTATCTATCAATCTATATATATATATAGGGGAGAGTGGGGATACTTGAGCATAGGGGATACTTGAGCCACCCCTATTATCTCTACAGTTGGTTAATTTTTCTTTCTAAAACTGCCAATATGGTAACATATTTATAGTTCTGAACATGTAAAAAAGAAATCACACATCTTGGTACCATTTTGAAAGCATAGTGGTTAATAGTTGTCTTTTCCCTATCTGAAGTAAATATTTGGGTGCATAGTTTTTTTGTTTTTTTGTAATCAAAGTTTTGTTTAAAGTTGCAACTACATACATAAATTTAATAAGCATAATTTCAATTGTATATTGAATCTAAAATAGTTCTAATAGCTGCATGCTTTATTTAGTAAAACTCTGGGAAACAAAAATAGTGGTAGTGGGGATACTTGAGCCAGTGAGAGTGGGGATACTTGAGCCATGTCTCAACCATCCCCACTAGAAATTAAACATAGGTGAAACAAACAAAAAATAAAATTCCATCCTTATATTCACTAATAGATTTTTTTCTGGATAAAAGGGAGAATAATTTTTCATTTTATTTTTTATTCTTAAAAAAATAACGACCTAAAAATGTTTAAAAATGTATATTTTTTAAATGAAAATATCCATTTTATTTTTCATTTTGACTAACAAAATAGCCTGTGTAGATAAATGTAAACATAGTTTTCAATTTAACTTTTATTAAATTAAAATAACTTTTTAAAACTGTTTTACAGGCTATAATCTCTAATACTTTAATTAGTTACGTCCAACATATTAAAATATTTATTTTTTAATATAACATATTAAGATTAATATTTTATATTGAAATCGTAACCTCTGTTGCTGTAATTTTTTAAACTAAGAAAATTGAAGAAAAATTGGTAAAAAGAGCGCACAAAAAACAAGAAAAGCAACAAAAATCCCAGTTCAAACTTACCTGCATGGAGCCAAAGAGGAAGACAAAATCTTTTCCTGTGAAATCAAAAAAGGTTTGAAATAGTAGAATTATACATCTGGCTTAAATTCCGACAGCTACTAAATTAAAAGCATGAGTTCGACATTATCATTAGAAGAAAATTCTGTCAATGATGGTGATGATGTGAAAAGAAAACCTTCTATTGATGGTTGGTTACTAATAAAATATGCCAGAAAGAAAACTAAAAATATTTGTTGGATAAGTACTTAATATTTTGAAAATGAAATTTGCCCGAAAAATAGCAGATTCCAAATTTAAATGGCTCTGAACTGAGGGTGTTTCTACTGTCGTTATAACTCAAGTTGAAATTATCCTTCGACAACCAGTTCTAACGACAAAAAATTATCGTATTACTAGCTTTGTTTTCTCAATTGGTTTTGAAGGACTTTATGTTTCATAATTTATCATTCTGTAAAATGTTTGTGCAAAAATAAAGCGAAAAAAATTACTTTTGTAGGTATTTTTCCGTAGTGGCTCAAGTATCCCTTCACCATGGCTCAAGTATCCCTCCCATGGGGATACTTGAGCCACGATGTAAAACAAAATATAAACATTTTTTTATACATAGAAAAATAGTTCAAAATTAATTGAAAGTGGTTTTCAGTTGAAGAAAAAATATCAAATTTTCATTTTCAATATTTTATTTTATTATAAGAAATTATAAATAATTTTAAAAAATTAAAATTCAAAAAATGGCTCAAGTATCCCCATCTTCCCCTATATATATATATCTCACTTTTTTTATGGACACGATAACTTCTATAATTCTTCACCAATCTCCACCAAACTTGTACATAAAATAAATGGGGATAAAATCTTGGCTGAGTTTGTTAATGGGCAAAATCGGACCAAGGGGGTCGGAATAGGGGGCGTTTTTGAGAAAACCGAAAAAACGCCATAACTTCTTAATTAAAGTAGATATTGAATCTGTTTAAAGTTTATATTACTTCTTAAAAATGGGCCAAATGTATATACATGACAGATTTTTGATAAATTTAGAAGTGGGCTCAAGGGGCGAAAAAAACAGGGTTTTTGAGAGAAAAAAATTCATAACTTCGTCAATTTTGAAGATATCAAGTCCAAATAAATTTTTTATAAATTTTCTTAAAATTATCTAAAACTTTTGTATTTACAAGTTTTTGATAGGACCAACTTTTACCGATGAAAAAAATTAAAAACGAAAAGAAAAAGGGCGCTGAAAAAAGAGAAAAATCCATAACTCCGTCAATTTTTAAGATATCAAATCTGATTAAATTTATTTTACATCTTCTCAAAAATATCTACAACTTTTATATTGACAAGTTTTTCATAGGACCAATTCGTATAGCAAAAAGAAATTAAACAAAAATAGGAGTTGGAGAAAAAACCTCAAATCCAAAAGGCTTATATTCTGAATCATTTTTAAATTCATTTTTGATTTTAAACGCATCCAAATGGTAGATCCTCTTATTTAGAAACTGTATAAAGTGACGCATTGGCCAATTTTCTGATAAAGACAGAATATATTTCAAAAAAGGCTACCAAAAAGGGTATTTTGAACAGAATTTCCGAAAGTCATCGGGTCTGAAAATTGAAGGAAGTATTCAAATAAGAAATTGCGTTTTTTTCTGACTCGTTTAAAATCCATTTTTGTTCTCAAACGCATCCAATTTACAGATCCTCTTATTTAGGAACTATATAATGTGATACATTGGTCAGTTTTTTGATAAAGACGGAATATATTTCAAAAAAGGCTACCAAAAAGGGTATTTCGAACAGAATTTTCAGAAATCATCGTGACTGAAAATTTAAGTAAGTGTTCAAATAAGAAATTGCGTTTTTTTCTGACTCGTTTTTAAATCCATTTTCACTCTCAAATGCATGCAATTTACAGATCCTCTTATTTAGGAACTATATACTGTGATGCATTGGCCAGTTTTTTGATAAAGATAGAATATATTTTTAAAAATGCTGTCAAAGTGAGTATTTCGCACAAAATTTTCCGAGGCAATCATGATTAAAGAATAAAGGATGTATTCAAACAACAAATCGTTTATTTTATGACTCATTTTTATATTCGATTTTTTTCTCAAATGCTTCCAACTGACAGTTTTTTGTTATTTAAGAACTGTATAATGTACTGTTTTGGTCGATTTTTTAATAAATTTAGAATCTATTTCAAAATATGTTGTCATAATGGGCATTTGAGCTGAATTTTTCTTAAGATGATTCTGATAAAACCAGTTTTTGCAGAAAAATGAAATTAAAAATTTTTCGTAAACGGCCAAATGAAGTTATTAAACTGGGTTTATCTTTAATCATATATATATATATATATATATATATATATATATATATATATATATTGTTGAAATGAGCACTCTTCGAAATCTACCTCCGCCTATAGGCCCAGCCGACAGGGATTTTTTTTATTGATTATAGTTGATAGTTGTAAAATGCTAGTGTAACTGTTTTTTTTAAATAATTTCTTACAATATTTTTAAAGATAAAATAAAATTAAATTCATTGAGTATTTACGAATCGCTATTAGCGGAACTAATATAATCAAGTCTATCTGAATAACTATCATAACTTTTTAAAAGTTGACCAGAAACACGCGACAGTAAATTTCCAGTTACTCATCATTAATTATAATAGCTAATTATATAGATGACTGATTTAATCTGTAATTCATCAATGAAAATGATTGAAATGAATATTAATCGATTAAATATCAAGCATGAATAAAATACAATAACTAATTTTTAATCTTCTTAAATTTGGCATAATTTTGTACACTGCATTGCTTGTTACGAACATCCATATAAAGTTATTTTGTTTGTTACTAATCTTCTTTAATAACAAATTAATATCCATATGCGATACTAGTAATGAAATACATAATACCAAAATCCAACGATTGAATGGATATAGAAGCAATGTTTTGCAAATTCAAACTTCAATTTAGATGTCATTTATAATTTTGTAACTCATGTAACCTATTGTTATTTTATGAAGGTAACAATGATCTGTGCATAATTTCCATAATATCTTTAACAGATCTTTAATAAGACTTGGGTAAATTCTTAATTCCAATTATCGGCAATATAATTATAATTTAAATGTAGGGGAGAGTGGGGATACTTGAGCCACCCCTATTGTCTCTACAGTTGGTTAATTTTTCTTTCTAAAACTGCCAATATGGTAACACATTTATAGTTCTGAACATGTAAAAAAGAAATCACACATCTTGGTACCATTTTGAAAGCATAGTGGTTAATAGTTGTCTTTTCCCTATCTGAAGTAAATATTTGGGTGCATAGTTTTTTTGTTTTTTTGTAATCAAAGTTTTGTTTAAAGTTGCAACTATATACATAAATTTAATAAGCATAATTTCAATTGTATATTGAATCTAAAATAGTTCTAATAGCTGCATGCTTTATTTAGTAAAACTCTGGGAAACAAAAATAGTGGTAGTGGGGATACTTGAGCCAGTGAGAGTGGGGATACTTGAGCCATGTCTCAACCATCCCCACTAGAAATTAAACATAGGTGAAACAAACAAAAAATAAAATTCCATCCTTATATTCACTAATAGATTTTTTTCTGGATAAAAGGGAGAATAATTTTTCATTTTATTTTTTTTTTCTTAAAAAAATAACGACCTAAAAATGTTTAAAAATGTATATTTTTTAAATGAAAATATCCATTTTATTTTTCATTTTGACTAACAAAATAGCCTGTGTAGATAAATGTAAACATAGTTTTCAATTTAACTTTTATTAAATTAAAATAACTTTTTAAAACTGTTTTACAGGCTATAATCTCTAATACTTTAATTAGTTACGTCCAACATATTAAAATATTTATTTTTTAATATAACATATTAAGATTAATATTTTATATTGAAATCGTAACCTCTGTTGCTGTAATTTTTTAAACTAAGAAAATTGAAGAAAAATTGGTAAAAAGAGCGCACAAAAAACAAGAAAAGCAACAAAAATCCCAGTTCAAACTTACCTGATGGAGCCAAAGAGGAAGACAAAATCTTTTCCTGTGAAATCAAAAAAGGTTTGAAATAGTAGAATTATACATTTGGCTTAAATTCCGACAGCTACTAAATTAAAAGCATGAGTTCGACATTATCATTAGAAGAAAATTCTGTCAATGATGGTGATGATGTGAAAAGAAAACCTTCTATTGATGGTTGGTTACTAATAAAATATGCCAGAAAGAAAACTAAAAATATTTGTTGGATAAGTACTTAATATTTTGAAAATGAAATTTGCCCGAAAAATAGCAGATTCCAAATTTAAATGGCTCTGAACTGAGGGTGTTTCTACTGTCATTATAACTCAAGTTGAAATTATCCTTCGACAACCAGTTCTAACGACAAAAAATTATCGTATTACTAGCTTTGTTTTCTCAATTGGTTTTGAAGGACTTTATGTTTCATAATTTATCATTCTGTAAAATGTTTGTGCAAAAATAAAGCGAAAAAAATTACTTTTGTAGGTATTTTTCCGTAGTGGCTCAAGTATCCCTTCACCATGGCTCAAGTATCCCTCCCATGGGGATACTTGAGCCACGATGTAAAACAAAATATAAACATTTTTTTATACATAGAAAAATAGTTCAAAATTAATTGAAAGTGGTTTTCAGTTGAAGAAAAAATATCAAATTTTCATTTTCAATATTTTATTTTATTATAAGAAATTATAAATAATTTTAAAAAATTAAAATTCAAAAAATGGCTCAAGTATCCCCATCTTCCCCTATATAATTCATTATAGTTACAATTACATGCCATGTAAAATTCTTGCAATTTTGCACAAGGAGCCCCCAATCCCTATTTTGATATTTGTGAAAATTTCTGTGCTTGAATGGGTATAGCTAAAATATAATAAATTACACACAATTAAATTGTAATTATATTGCCAATAGGAGAAATTAGAAACTTGCCCGGATCTGCCTTTAACTAAATATGAAATTTAAAATGAAATAAGTTAGTAAATTTGGAAAGTATTCATACAAGTCCGTACTGAATGAAAATTCGTAATTAATATTTTTTCACTGTAGAACAAATGGAAGTCATTTTAATTCACAAATTATTAAAGTGATGAAAATGATATTATATTCCATAGGCGTTGAGCAAAGGCCACTTAGTTATACGGTTTTATAGGATAATACATAAACTTATAAGGACATTTTTTGGGTTGGACAAGTCGTAATAACTGATTAATAACAATGATGATGTAGGCAGTTTAATACAGTAAACTATACACATAATAGAAAATAACGAAGTTACTATATTAAATACATTAATTTTTGGCTTATATTCTAAGTATAAAACAAATGTGTTTAGATCCAGGAATTGTATTTCGTAAAACTTAACTTGCAGGAACACAGTATCGGCTATAAATGTTAAATAAAATGCCAGCGTCTTAAAATGCTTATTTAGATCCATGAATTATTCGGCGAAAAATATGATGTGTTTCACTTAAAAGTAATATATCACATACCTGAGTAAGTTCACAAGTCAAGAGATGACTGTTAGCTAAGAGCACATTTCATTTTGACAGGAATATCTAAAAATAAATAAATAAAATAAATAAATAAACAACAAATGTTACAACAAAAATACAAACTAAGATGAAAAACGCATTTAGCACAAAAATTCTTAAAAGTATGGCAAATTTACCCACTTCGCTGGAAAAAAAAAAAAAAAAGAAAAAAAAAAAAGAAAAAAAAATCCGATATTTCTTAATATGGAACCATAAATGAAAACATACAATAATCGCTTTCAAGCTATCCATGATTCTGAAAAGCGTTCTTTATGTTTACATTTAGAAACCTCGGAAACTATTATATTTCACAGATTTAAAGATTCATTTATAAAAACAAAGTTTTTATTGTGCGTGGATTTCGGACACATTTCCAAGTAATTTTTACAGAATATTAATCATTTGTCCCAACCCGGAATATAGGTTTTTGTCAGATGCTATCCATTTACAAATATTTTAATTTTCAACAAACATACTTACAGACTAAATGTGCTAAATTAACAGTATTAATACAAAATTAATATTTTGTTACTTTAGCATGTATAAATTCAATTACGCAGCTGAATATGTTTAATTGAGAATTACGTCCTAAAACCCAAATATTGCCATTTGTTAGCGCTGCTTAATACACTATAAAAACAACTCTGAAACGTTTCCGAAAATAAGTGGCTGCAAAAGATACTTTGTTTTTATAGCTTCTTTTTTAAATCACAGAAATATACTTATTATGAGATTGTAACAAATAAAGAAGACATTTGGAATCGTGCATAATTGAGGCTATTTTATTCTATGTCTTCGCGATAAATTGTTACTGTAAAAGCAAAACAAAAACAGGCGTTTTTGTCTTTTTTGCGTGCCAGGTATTATAAGATGTTTGCTACGTTATAAGTAAAATAAGAATTTTTCCTTTAATTACTAATAACATAATTATATTTTTTAATATTCAGTGTTCTCAGACAGAAGTATATATAAAAAATATTTTTTATTATTTGGGAAGAAATATGTGTTGTTATTCAATGATTTTACCAATAATGCGCATAAATTACATGCAGAAAACATATCTACAAACTTAACTAGCCAAACGCTCAGTAATTAAAACATTTTCCTGTCCATTCTACACAATTCACTTTGAACGTAAATGAATAAAAAATATCCTTAAAAAAGCAAAATGAATTAATTTCTTTTGAAAGTATTATTTACTTATGGTGCCTTTTTACCTGTTTTTACAAACAATTCAGTACTTGTATGATGTTTTTCGAATGTATTTAATATTATTTGGGGTCCAAATTATAATTTTTTGTATATTAAAACATTTATTGATGAATTGTTCTGGAGTACATCCTTACATTGTAAAAGATCATGCAATGTTATTCGTGAAATATTTTGTTCAAGTACTTACTACAAAGTTTAAAAGAAATATTTCAGATAATTAGTTTACGAAATAATTTTCATTGAAAGTTAAAAGAAACTATAATAATAAATACGTATTACCTAAAATCACATAGTGAAAATTTAACACTAGAACCGCGGGAAAATTCATTAAAATTTTATAAAAAAATTTCTCACCGGAATTTTTATTTTAAACTGTTTAAATTATTTATTGAAAATATTTCTGCTCAGCATATATTTAGCTTATTTTATTAAGATTTTTCTGGCTCGACTCGACATCTCTCCATGAGATACGGGTCAAAATGACCCGTCGCCGCGGTTCTAGTGTTAATAAATCCTAAGTAATTTCTTTTATAGTGCTTTTGTCTTACATCTACAGCTCTCAAGTTGGAATTTAATAAGAAAAATTTATTTTTATAGTGTTTTATAGTGCACACACACACACACACACACACACACTCAAAAAAAATAATAATAATAAAAGAGATTAAAATATTATGCATAAGATTCATAAAATATTCGCCTGTGGAAAACTAATGCTATGTAACATGTATCCACTGACTAGTAAATACAATGGGCTCGAAGGGGTTAATGGCAATCTAAGAAATTTAAAAAAAAATTAATATAGTTGGCCACAAGGCAATCAGATATCATTAGGTTGGGATAAAATTTGTGTAGAGGATCATGAAAAATATATTCTTTGAAAGAACCAATACAGCACCCCAAAATTATGTATAATCATACATATTCAAAGGAAATATTGATAAATTTGAGAATGTTTATTTTCAAAACTCTATTAAAGCCGAACACACTCATAGAACGGTCGAGAACTCAAGTGTAGTTTATATGAATTCATTCAGTTTATTTATTGTTCAAAATACATTATAAATTATAAATCAGCCTTTTTTTATTCGTAGTATTTTTTAAAATTTTTAAGAAAAAAATCTCGATATTTTAATAATTTTATTTTTAAAGAAAGAAGAAATCTTAAAGTTTAATCAGTTATCCTTGTAACGGGGGGGGGGGGTGTTTTTTAATTAAAATATTTAAAAACAACAATGTACATTTGTAGTAGTACATTTAAAAGCGTACAATTTTCAACAACGTGATTCTTAAAAACAGCAAATCGGTGATTTCCTGTAATCGACGGATAATATACATCAAAACTTCTACTCATAAAACACAAAACATTTATCTAAAATAAAGCATTTTTATTCGTAATATTCTTCTAAAGGCGTTCGATTTTCTAAATCGTAAAAGTAATAAATCGAAACTTTTATCGCGGACTTAAGCAAATAGCGGTTAGAGTATAATACAAATGATAGATTTTATTTGCTCACGTTTAAGCATGCTCAGTTTCTAAAAAGAAAGGTAGAATATAGCATCGATGCGTGAAAAGAGTTGAGACAATAAGAAATAAAACTAAGAATAGAAAAAAAATCCCTTTTTTCCCCCTCTCGGAATAAACCTGCCGCTCAATGAAGCCCCGCAAGACAATCACAGACGGCAAATTAGCATTTAGTCAATTTGTATCCATTGGCGGAAACAAGCAACGATCCGGACGCACCCCAGCTGGACAAGGAAAAGATTAATAAGCCCCTGAATTTGCGAGATTTGATTATCTAGGCTTGAAAAACTTTCTGGCAAGGCGAAACAAAAATTATTTTCGCCGAGAGTGAAACGACTTAACAAATTTAATTAAAAAGGATCAAATGGAATAATAACTGAGAGGAAAAAATTACACAAACGCTGAATTGTTAAGCGATACTGGCGAGCAAGAAATTATAAAGACTGGGAAATTTCCTATCGCTTTGGAAAATAAAGGAGGCACAGGAAATGATAAGCGTTTGGATCTCAGGAGCTGAAACTGATGGCAAAATTAACAATAAATAACCAATCTCATTGAATAAGGGCATTGTTTTCTTGAAACAACGGACTGGAAATTTGGGATATTAAAAGATGTTTTTCATGAGATATGCCCTTTTTTCTTACAATTTTCTTTCAATTTCTTACCATTGCGTATGACGTAAATAATGTAATTAAAATATCCTTTACATCGATCAGGAAAAAATAAACACAAAAACTTAATCATAGTTAATTAAAAAAATGGTTGGACATAAATTCCATCTGAAATCAGTCCTCAAGTCACCGGTTAAGGGAATTTTTCCAATGAAAACAATAATGCTGTGAAAAAGTATTTTCTTAACGATTCTTCCTAGATATACACGATTCTGAAATGAATATTTTATCATTAGAAGCATTAAAAACAAATGTATTTACAAGATTTAAATTAGCATTTCTAAAAACAAAGTTATATTGCTAATAGAAATGTTTCAGATTAGTTTTTATAGTGTATTAATCAATATTCTGAATCTCAAATATCGGTTTTTAGGATACTATCATTACCAAATTAATCATTTGCAGTTTCGTATTTGAATTTATAATATCCAATAGTAGCAAAAATGTTTTAATGTTAATGTTAACTTATCATGTTTATTTGTAAAACATATGTTTGTTTAACATAACTTCTGAACCAGTAACATCCAAGAAACCTTTATTCCAGGTTGAGAAAACTGAATGGCATACTTTAAAAACCAGTCGTAAAAAGTTTCGAAAATCTGTAGCAGTAAAAAAGAAAAAAAAAAAAAAAAAAACTTTGTGTTTAAGATTTTTTAAATCTCACAAATATATCTTTTTCCGAGATTTCTAAATATGAAGAAAGTTTTATGAACCATGGATACATCGAAAGAAGTTCTTATATATTTTCGTCAGTGATAATGTTACATTTTCCTTGAGTAGAAAATATTTGTCATTTTTAACAGGGTAGACGCCGATATAATGCGGCTGTTACTAGACACAACACAAATATTTACTTTCAAAAATTGCTATCAATTATTACTTTACAATGTTACATCGACAGTACAAAGTTATATCGGGACTTAGCAAAAAAATCAAGTCTCAAATATTTCAAAACAAGCAATGGCTGATTTGAAAGCTTCAAAAGAAGACAGATATTGTCTTCCGAAAACTTTGTGGAGAATGCACGTCTGTGCGTACAAACATTATCTAAGATTGGCTTAAAATTGTCAGTCTTGATGTTACCTGTAGGCGACACGAAAGAACACCCTTGAAATTAAAGTAAAGGCTTCTAGAATTATTTAAAATATTTCTAGGCCTTTTTAATAAATGTGTGCATATCATAATAATCTATATATAGAGTGATACATCTTTGGAGATGTTTTATAGTAATTCTAAAGTGGTTTTTGTAGTCTTACGCAATATTTGTCTCAGGACTAAGGAGTTTAAAAGACTATTACTTTGTTGCAAGGATATGACCCAACTGATATTTAAATGCTTATTAAACTGGACTTTTCTTCCAATGTTTGCCGAACAAAACAACAGTTTTTAAAGGAGATCAATCAAAAAGTGGCAATCGGAGTAAAAGTGAGAGTAATTGTACTTCTAGTTGCTAATCAAAATAGTAGTTAAAAACTCCCGCCAGTAATGATTGGTCGGTAAGCAAAACCAAGATGGCTTGCAAAATTAAAATCCTTTTTATTTCTCTATAAAAGAAGCAGAAAATCTTGGATGAAATCTTCTTCTAGTCATCGATAATTGCAATTCTCATAAAACTCTTTCTTCAACAAAGAACTTACAGTAAAATTTCTTGCCCGAATATAACTTCAAAACTTTAACCTTTAGACAAAAGGATTATTTGGAGTTTTAAAGTTGAAGACAGAAAAGAGCTCGTTCGAAAACTCATCAATTCGATTGAAGGTGGTGAAAAACTTCCAAGAATAACTGTTTTGGATGCTATGAGGACAGTAAATTATGTTTAGAGGTGTGTCACGAAAAAAACTATAAATAATTGTTTTTAAAAGGTTCGATTTGAGCAACCGAGCACTGTCGGAGAACAACAACTTAAAGAAAACGAATAGCGACCGGCCAAAGAAACTGACGAAAACTCGAAGGAATGGATCATTATCAGAGATGAATTAAATATTGATAATTCATTTAAAGATTTTGTGAACGTAGATGAATCACTCATAACGAGCGAAATATTATTGACTGATTACGAAATTATAAAAACGTTTGAGGGATTGAGGAAGAATAAATTATAATGAAGACAACACAGATATAGAAAGAGCAGTTACATCAAAAGAAACAGAAGAAAATCGTTGAAATATTGAAACATTTTCTTAAATCCCATGACAATAGTGATCATGATTGCTTCTCAACTGTTGTAAAAACTGTTGTAGGAAATAAGTGATAGTTACTGATTATACGAATTCAGTTAATTCAAATAATATCAATTTATTGAGAACGAAACTTCTCTTCAATTAAAACTCGGAGAATGAGAATTTTCGAAAACAATAAACATAAAGACTTCAAAAATATTTTTAAAACAGAAAATTTTATTTATTTTTAAACAAACATGCAAACAATAAAATTTTTATCTTAATAATAAGAATAGACTAATAGCGTGTTCTGAGCAAATAGAGCAGTATTCAGAACAACATTTTTACACCACTCTTATATAAAATACATACTGCTAAACCGAGTATATTAATTAAATTAAAATTTATTTGCTGAAGAAAAGGCTAATTATAGATACCCATACGATGTGCTCAATTCATTGCTTTTAAATATTTTATTTTACTAGCTCAAACTTGAAAAAAAAAATCATTATAGATTTAAAACAATAGATAAAAATATTGCATTTAGCATTTAGAAACCGTCAATAAATACAAATTTTCGATAAAACTTAAGATTAGTTTTCAATGGATATTACAAATTGACACCTAACATAAATAAACTATTTACTTAAATTAACACAGTTTCATTTACACAAAACTCATCCCAATTATAGTTTTTAGTGTCATTTTCAATTTATTTTTTATAATGCTTTTTCACGGAAATCTTTATTTCTTTTAAATAAAGATAGCATCGCAAAGATATTTGTTGAAATTTTCCAAAAGAAAGTCATAATTTTTGTCTTTTTAATCACAGCATTTAAAAAAACAATAGAAAAAACATGCATGCTTATAAAATACCGAAATTTTAATCGATTACATCTAGAAATGGTGGGAAACATTTCTTTTCACTTATTCAATACATTGCAGATGCAACATGATAATTAAAAAAAATGATAAAATGTTTTTACCATTTCGTTTCGTCAGATGAGCTCATTTTCCTATTTGAAATATCATGTCAATCTAAGTGCCCTTTTTTATAATAGCATGAATGCACCGACCATAAGTACAATGAACTCTCATCTATGCACTTATAGGACTTCGTATACGTTGGGGATGGTTATATGCCGATTCTTTATCTCTCTCTCATTCACTCATTCTTGGAGGGTGGTTACATGCAGATACTTTTTTTCTGTGTGGGTTTCTTATGCCATTTTTAGTAATATGCTTTTCTTTCTTTGTATGTGTGTGTGTGTGTGAATCCAATAACAAATGCAATGTACTTGACTACTGCTCCAACAAAATGTAAAGTATTTTTTTCTTTTTTTTACACAAGAGTAGACATTTAATGATATTTATTTAAAATGTTTCAGAAGATAATTATGAAAATCATATAGTAAGCACAAATATGGAAGTTTAACAATTTAGATGTGAGTATATGTAACCATAATTTATAATTTTGGCATCGGAAGGATAGCTTAAATAAATTTCAAATTAAAAAAATCAGAAGATTTGGAAAGATTCTGGAATAATCAGATTGTCTTATGTCTGTCAGTAAGTCATAAGGTAGTGAAAAAGTAATTTTCAAGTGTATTATTGTTTGAGTTAGTAGTTACATCTAAATCAGATAATATAGGTCTATGATATGAAATTTTGTTTTCGCCTTATTCGCAATGTAGTTATATAAAAACATATAAGATTAGGATAAGAAATACAAAATATTTAGTGTAAATAATACATAATATTAATGTATATGTAAATAATAAATGTTTTAGAAGCAATTCATTAAAAAGTTATTTATTGAATAAAGCTGCTTATGAGAGGAATTATTTAACAAAATAACCAAAAGTTGAAAATAAAATTGTTGAAGACAAAATTTATATTCAAAAGTATATATATATATTTTTTTTTACCATATTTTCAGACAATCTGTTTAACTGAATCAAAATTCGAGGCAGAATGGTTATTCAGTTTGCAGGATTAAATTTTATTAAATAACTATAAAACAATCATCGTTACCTATGTAATTTAAAAAGTCCTTGTATTGTGGAATTATATTCTGTAAGTTTTAAAATAAATAAACAAGAGTACAGGCTAAAAAGTTTAGAGTGAGAAGTTTACATGGAATATTTTTCTTATCGATTTAATTCCTACAACTTCTTGAAATGTAAGAGAATAAACAGAAAAATATTAGAGGCTTTAATTCATACTAGAAACAATAGAAAGTCTTGTGGTCGATGTATCATTCCACAAAAGTGGTCAAGAGTCCAATATATTGATTGATTTGACGGATTGCTTTCTAGCCTGACATCGACAGGTGGGGTTTTTCCAATTAAAACATTTCCTAAGTTGAAGAAAAGAAAAAAAAAAAAAGCATTTCTTCAAAGCCCATGGTCAAATGAGACCGCCGATCAATCGCTTTTAAGAAGTAATAATTTTTCCCTAATATAAAGTCAGACTGAAATATTAGAAAATAATCACATGCTTAATAGCAATGGAATATTATTTATACTGTCAAATGAGGCTATTAGAAAAAGATGTGGAGAAATATACAGTCCATTATGTTCTTTTTTAAATACATTTACATGAATGAATTCAAAATTCAGTCATACAGTATGATTATGTGCTAATAATGTCAATGTGATTGACAGTTATTGATAATGTACAGCTATTAGAGATAGTAAAGAAATAAAAATGCATGAATTTATTCTTTGTTATGTTTTTAAAAGACATTATAAGGTAAACAGTGTTTTTCTTTTTCATTTTTTGGTTATTTTACTTAAAATATTACATATGAGGTAGCGTATATTTAAATATGATAAAAATAAGTTTTTTCCTAAGGCGTATTCAAAATAATTTTTAAAATCAATTTAATTGATTTTGGGCAATAAATCGTCATGAAAAACAAGCCTTCAAATACAGCTTTTTTTCAGTTATTCAATAAACTAGAACGAAAAATCATGCGCCCATCACAGATTATGTAACCTTTTCCAATACAGTTTATTAAAGTGAAATATGTCTAAATAAGCTAATTAGTAAAATTATTAAGCAGTTGAAAACAAAATTTCTGCATTTACAATCAATCGTCGAGAAAATGTCCGAATTGCTTGTGCAGCTCTATTTATGATCTACAGATTTTTTATCTATGTGCTAAAAGTTAGTTTAATTTAATGCATAGCACCATTAAAATTTTCCATTCAGCAATTTCTGCCAATAAATAGAAAATTACTTGATATCTTTTGTGTAGCCTTTGTATGCGATCTGTATAATTTATACAAGCACAATGGAGAAAATTGTTAAATTTTGACCGGGCTTTTTCCGTTTCCAGAAATCACGTTAAAATTTCTGTGGCCAAAAATATATTAAATAGTCAAAAATATTTTATTTTTATTTTAATTCTATTTTGAATACATAAAAGAAAGAGACGTAAAAATATTATATCATCAAAGTGTGATTTAAAAAAAAATCTATCCTGGGAGATGCAAACATTATTATAAAAGTAAAAAAAACATTCTCGGATGGTGAAAGGTTAAAACGCTTACCACAACTGAAAACGCACTTCCAGCAGTTAATCTTCATGGTCAAACAGTTTCGTATGTTTCTGTAAATGAATATTCGTAGCAGATTCTTCAATAAGTGCTTTGAAGTACACCTCAGTGACATAAATAAATTTCAATAAGTTTAAAATGATGTAATATCATTAAAATACACCGTAAACGATATTTCTCAAATGTTTTGAGTATTCTTTTAATTTTTTTTTTTTATTAATTTAAAGGGATACATACTTCATTTGCAATACCTAACAATCATTGTAAATCCCAATAACATATATCATTTTCACGACAATCTAAGTACATTTTTGTGAGCACGGGCTGACAAACAGGGAAATCGAATTCAGAAACCATTTTCAATTATGTGGTAAAGCGTTAAAAATGCCTGCAAAGTCACATTAAAATCTTTATCAAAATTTGCCACGTTATACAAAAACATTTCGTAATACAGTGAGATATATTGTTTCTATAATATATTCTTGCTCTGTCCCTGAATGACAGATATCCCAGAAAATACCTTGCTAAATGTTAGCTTAAGACACTTTGTATTCTCCATTTTATGAAAAATAATGAAATTACAATTCAGACATCCATAGCACATTCTCATAAAATACTGCAAAGCTCCAATAATTAAAAATACTCAAAAATATTTTTATTTCTCCATATCAATTTAAATGATCCGAGATGCAATTTTCCAATTCCTTTTTCTCTATTTTTGTTTTCACTAAGCTTTATGTAAAAGAAAAATAAATAAATAAATAGTAATAATAATAATAATAATTTAGCCGCTACTTTTTCTTGTGACGATCATTAAAGTTAATTTAATAGAATTAAGAATTAGATTTTCAGTAACATAAATAGGCTACTCTACAAAAGAAAAATTATTAAGTAAAGAGTCATTTTAGCAATTTTTTTTTTTTTTTTTTTTTTTTTTTTTTTTTTTTCATATTTTCTCCAACACATAAACTTTTTGAAAATCTGATCTTAGCCCACTTCTAGAAAAAATATTCTGCAACAGATATTTCAAAATGTCCAAAAATGTAGATAAGTGTAGTTAAATTTTTTTACTGACACTTTTGTGCTGCAAAAAGTACATTTTGGCTTGGTTAAATCATTTCCCTTCATAAAACCATATGTATATCCATTTAATGTATATCAAAATGGTTCAAAGAATTTCTTTAAAAGAACTTTTCAAAAAAAAAAAAAAAAATCAATATAATAATGTAAATTTCAATTCTCGGTAGAAAATACCTTGCTAAGTGTAAATTTAAATGACTCTTTACCATTCATTTTGCGAGACATCCCTAGTATATTCGGAGAAGGTGCCTTGAAGATTCGACAATTATAACTACACGAATTTAAAACTATGCGGACCTACTTATTCTCTTCTTTTACTTTAAATTACTGAATATATGATCTTTTAGCGGTTTATTAGAAATTCCTTACTTTAAGGCTGAAGAAATATTATTACAATTACTCTTATGCAGTTTTAGTTAACACTAGAACCGCGGTGACGGGTCATTTTGACCCGTAGCAATTGAGAAGGTGTCGATTCCAACCAGAAAATTGTTTTCAAAAAGTTTTTAATATATTCTGCTCAAAAATAACAGAAATGAATAGGTTAAATAGTTTTAAATAAAAAATTCTGATGCGAAATATTTTCATAAAACTTGAGTAAAATTTCCCGCGGTTCTAGTGTTAATCAGATTTATGAACTTATTAAGTAATATATATATAAGTATTCATATATGGATACTAACAGTATATTTTTATTTTACAATTATGTGATAATAAGCGCGCACGTGTACATATACAGGGTGTTTCTAAATTCATGGTCCAAACTTTAAGGGGTGATAGTACACATCAAGACAAACAATATTTAAATAGGAAACCAAGGGTCCCAAAGTCTTCCGAAGGAGATAGGCGCCATTAAAGTTTAGGGTCCAAAAATTCAAATGATTATGAAAAACGGAAAAATTGGTCGATTCGTTTGCGGTTTTCACTAAAATTATTCTTTATGTCAGTATTGTCTTGAAAATAAATTATAAAGATAAATTTCAAAAAATGACGATAGAGGGCGTTTTGACTTTAGAGTAACGAACAACTATTTTTTACCGTTATTTTTTGCATCTCATTAAAGGTTTCGTAAGCTTAGACTTAAACTTAAATTTTGAGCTCAAAATCTGAATAGTTGGAAGCAGTTAAGTAGCACAAATTTAACTGTGTTCAGAGGGTTTTTAATTCAAATGATTATAAAAAACGGAAAAATTGGTCGATTGATTTGCGGTTTTCACTAAAACTATTCTTTATGTCGGTATTTTACTGAAAATGAATTATAAAGATAAATTTCAAAAAATGCCGATAGAGGGCGCTTTAGACTTTGGAGTAACGTACAACTATATTTTACCGTTATTTTTCGCATCTCATAAAATTTTCTTAGAAGCTTAGACATAGACTTAAATTTTGAGATGAAAATCTGAATCGTTGGGAGTAGTTAAGTAGAGCAAACTGAACTGTGTTCAATGGAGGTGGGGAGATTCAAATTTCAAATTATTTTAAAAAACGGAAAAATTGGTCGATTCGTCTGCCGTTTTCGCTAAAACTATTCTTTATGTCAATATTTCCTCGAAAATAAATTTTAAAGATTAATTTCAAAAAATACCGATAGAGGGCGCCTTAAACTTTAGAGTAACCAACAACTATTTTTAAGTGTTATTTTTTGTATCTATTTAAATGCTTGCAAATGCTTAGATTTAAATTTTGAGCTCAAATTTTAAATCGATGGAGGGGTTAAGAAGCGGAAACTGAACAGTGTTCAGGAGTTAAAATGTTACCCATCCCCACCCCTCGAATACATTTCAAATTTCCGCACTTAATTACTCAAAACGATGCAGATTTTGAGCTCAAAATTTAAGTTTGAACTTTTACAAGCATTTAATTAGATACAAAAAATAACGGTTAAAAATAGTTGTTGGTTACTCTAAAGTTTAAGGCGCCCTCTATCGGTATTTTTTGAAATTAATCTTTAAAATTTATTTTCAAGGAAATATTGACATAAAGAATAGTTTTAGCGAAAACGGCAGACGAATCGACCGATTTTTCCGTTTTTTAAAATAATTTGAAATTTGAACCGCCCCACCCCCACTGAACACAGTTCAGTTTGCTCTCCTTAACCACTCCCAACGATTCAGATTTTCATCTCAAAATTTAAGTTTATGTCTAAGCTTCTAAGAAAATTTTATGAGATACGAAAAATAACGGTAAAATATAGTTGTACGTTACTTTAAAGTCTAAAGCGCCCTCTATCGGCATTTTTTGAAATTTATCTTTATAATTCATTTTCAATAAAATACCGACATAAAGAATAGTTTTAGTGAAAACCGCAAATCAATCGACCAATTTTTCCGTTTTTTATAATCATTTTAATTTAAAACCCTCTGAACACAGTTAAGTTTGTGCTACTTAACTGCTTCCAACTATTCAGATTTTGAGCTCAAAATTTAAGTTTAAGTCTAAGCTTACGAAACCTTTAATGAGATGCAAAAAATAACGGTAAAAAATAGTTGTTCGTTACTCTAAAGTCTAAAGCGCCCTCTATCGTCATTTTTTGAAATTTATCTTTATAATTTATTTTCAAGACAATACTGACATAAAGAATAATTTTAGTAAAAAGCGCAAACTAATCGACCAATTTTTCTGTTTTTCATAATCATTTGAATTTTTGGACCCTAAACTTTAATGGCGCCTATCTCCTTCGGAAGACTTTGGGACCCTTGGTTTCCTGTTTAAATATTGTTTGTCTTGATGTGTACTATCACCCCTTAAAGTTTGGACCATGAATTTAGAAACATCCTGTATATATATATATATATATATACATTGTAAAACGTGCCATGCTGCCTCCAATTTTATTGAGCACTTTAGCCGATATAACAGGTGTAACACTATAGTGTTAAATCGGTAAAATATGTTTTAATTACACCATTTTAAAAGGGAAAAAAATTACTCTATAAAATTGGAGGCAGCAGCTGCCACCAATTTTGTGAAGTAACGCAACATTTTTTTTTACAGTGTATTATACACTGGTGATCAAACATAAAAATACTATATGAGAAATGCATTTGAATTGATCATTTTATTCTGTAACTACCTGCCCAAGGATGCAACTTTAAATAAATACCCCACCATTTAACAGCAACGGTGGCCCAGCACAGGTGAGTTTTATAAGTCAGCATCAAATAAAGAACACTGAAAAATTAAATATATCTATTTGTCAGCTTTATTGAAATAACACAATTGAAACAAATCAAATCAAACCTTATTAAGAAAGTTTTCTGAAAACGATTGTCATATTCATTATTAAAAATCCAATCGATTAACTTTATGAATCTAATGATCTTACGATCGAATTCATGCTACATAGCCAAGTGCACTGGCTTTATGCCAGGCCTATTCCTTAAGATATGTTCCCATGTTAAAAAAAAAGACAAAATAAAAAATCAGTTAAAAAACGAGAATGTTGCGGCTTTGAAGAAAAACAAGAAAAAAATTCTCCCCCTTTTTTGTTGTGGGTTCTGTAGTGTTTTATAAATCGCGATTCAATCCAGACAGTTCAAAATTTCTATCGAGTTAGTTTTTTTAAGTCTCGTCTTTTAAACAGGGAGTATTTTACTGTAATACGCAGCTGTGATTGAAGTCTATGAACTGGATATGTGAATAAAATAATTACTTACAAGTTAAAGTAGAGAAGAGCTAAAAAAGAGTACCAGAATGGCTCGAGTTGAACACTAGCCATAATTTTTTAATGTTCCTTAAAAATGCTGTGATATTATTACTAAAGTGGATGTCTGTCACACGTAATTGGTATTTTTACGTTTTATTAATGTAAGAAGTCATTAATGTATAGCGTTTTAAATATTTTTTTACAAGACTACAAATAATATGTTTCACAGTATTTCAGTTGCTTTATATGATGTATCATGAATATTTAGGGGGCTTTAGCTAGCCCACCAAGTTTTATTATGTATATGCATTACTTTGAAATCATCTCTTCAATTTAAATCAGTTCCTGCACAGAAAAATCTCTTATTCGTATGTTAATTTATAAATTTAAAAATTCACTAAAAAATATTGCAAAATAATTGAGTTAATATGAGCTGTTATTAATGTTTCGAAAATTTTTTTCATGCAACTTTATAATGAGATATTAATTATATAAATTACATTGCTAATTATATGAACAAAAACACATTCACATAATTTTGCATTTATAATGAACGACCTTGATTTTAAATATAGTCTTTAAGTAATCAAATTTTACAAGGATATAAACAAGGACAATTTTGTAGGCAACAATATATAATTTATTAAGTATGTGTATTGATAGTCTTTAGCTTAATTTTTAAGCGGACTCCTTCAGACTTAAATAGACTTCATTAAAGGTGCAACAGTAGTAATCTATGATATTTTTAAATCCTTTTCAAGGATGATCATCTTTCTGAAAATTGATTGGTATGGCCATTTTCACCTTTATTTATATGATTATGAGTATGGGCGTTAATCCGACAATGCTTCACTTTAAGAAAAATAACTGTCTCCAAATTCATTGCACAAGGTATACCCATTATGATGTTTCATAAACACAATCATTTGACATTGAGAGTTCTCTTTTACCAAATTATAGACAAATATCTCTACATATTAAATTAAAAGAAACCACAAATCAGAAATTGTAAGTGAGAGGCATTAATGAAATGAAATGATTAGGTGATATCACACATCATGTGTTGCAATTTGGGTGGGGTTACATTTTACTTAGCTTGCTTTCTAGTTATCTCTCTCTTTTTTCAATAAAAATGTTCGACGTATGTAATGACATACTAAATAACGCGAATACAAATCTATACTTACCAATTCTCCACACTTTAACGGGAGACTACAACTGAAATTAAAATATTTGAAATAGAAATATTTAACGAAAGAAATAAAAAAACGGACACATGGAAAAAAAATTAAATAAGTTTTTTGGTTTAAATTATGTTCCTTTTGTTAAAAAAAAAATTAAAAAATAATAAATAAATAAAATAAAATAAAGATTTGCAAGTATATATATTTTAAGTGATTGAAACTAAAGTTTTTGAATAATAATTAAAAAAGCCCAGCAGGCAACACTAAGAGATACATTTTATCCTTTTATGTAGGTCGTCTGCAGGTTTGTACTAGGCTTTCGACCCAAGTTAATACTGAATAAAAAAAATAGAATGTACTGCATTTTTAAACTTATTTTATGGCATTTTCCACATCATAAATCTAAAACATATGTCAAAATGGCATATTTTTAGTAGTTTTAAATGTTTATACACATATTTCCCTTTATCTATTATACAAATTATATGGAAGGGTTAAAGACGTAAAATGCTGCACACTAAAATCTTCGTAAATACAGGTGTTGTACTTTGATAAAAAAAAAAAACCCTTGGTTGAGAATATGTCCACCAAATTACAAGGAATACGAATAACAAAAATAAATGTCAGACGTGTTCCATTTAACCATATACTCCACCTGTATATCTTGAACCTATGCATTCCAACTCTACTTAAAAGATCCAATAGAAAAACACTGTTATAAAAAATATTTGATTGATTCAATACCGGCAGCACGTTTCGGGAATCGAGTTCGATGCTAAATATTCCACTCTGTCATCGGTATATATTAGCAATTCTGTGAAAAATCTAAGAGTTTCAGAGGGCTATTTTACCGCCTATGTATATTATAACCGCCTAAGTATCATTTTAACATGTATCCTTTTATGACACACGATAATAAGCTTTTGTTTGTGAAACATCTGAAAAATTATAAGTAAATGTATTGAAATTACAAAAAAAAAAAAAAAAAAAAAAAAAAAAAAAAAGAAGAAGAAGAAATATTATTTGTCAAATAAAAGTAAATTCAATATACAATGTATTTTTAAAGTATTTTTTGAAGTGGCACTTCTAAGTATCGTCGAGACTACGAAGCAGACACTCATATGTAATTTTGTCTTTGAAAAATAATATAGGCTTGCAATGAAAATATTTTCCCTTAAATTGAAGGGTATTTTTCATGTTTTTTTTTAAATAAATAATTTGTACGAATTAATAATAAACTTTTATCAAGCTCTATTTTTATGCAAATCAAAGATTTGTGTCTGATAAATAAATTATGCTGTTATTAATAAAACCGTCTCAATCTCAAATGCATATTTTCTTTTAGTCAGATTTAGTTAAAAAGTCATCAGACACTAATAAAAATGCTAACCTAAGGCTGATTTTAGATGCACGCTGTACTTTCCTTTATCACTTGTGCAGGGAAATCTATTAACACACATTCTTCTCCACACTGTTAAAATAATAATAATAATAAAAAAAAACTTTGAATTCACGGTAAAACTACTAGCAGCAAAGTTGCCAGACATTTGCCGTTTTCAATTTTAATTTTTTAACTAGTTTAAAATTAAAAAGAAATCACTGTTAAATAAAAACTTTTTTTTTAAATGAATAAATGAAAAAAAAAATTATTAATTTTTTTTTTAAATAATGTTATAGAGAATTTTTTGAAATTGTCGCACACTATTTATTTTTATTTTTTTTTTTTTTGGGGGGGGGGGGGCTAATTAGTTAAAAGATTTTTTTAATAAGAAATAAGAGAAAAATAAACAGGAAAAATGTAAATTAAAAGTGATTTTTTATTGTTTTCATTATTTTATTCATTTTGTGTAATATGTTTTCATAAAATACATTTATTAATACATTTTTTACAGCGCATTTACCAATGAAATAATAATAATGATCAGCATTATAATAATTATAACTCCTTTAGAGTAACACTGCACAATTTATTTTTAATATTACCAAGCTTCTGGCATCAGATGAAGGAAACAATTGCAAAATGATTGTCGATGAAAATCCCCACTATCTCTGAGATGAGGATTTGTACCTTTCTAAATTGTTCTAAATTTAAAAAAAAAGAAAAAAAAAAGAAAAAAAAATCAAAAAAATCAAAAAGAAATTTCTTTTTTATTGTTTTTAATAAAATTGAAAAAAATGTGTATTTTGAATTGATAGTTTTAACAAAGATAAAAATATCTTTAAAGACATGGAGCTAAGTACAGGGAATTTGATATTAGATAAGATAATTGCCTGCAAAATATGCCTGTGCCCTTTATATATTATATTTAGCAAAGGAACTATTCTTTTATCAACTACATGTAGCAATATAAAACTCAAGCACTTCAAATTATTTTTTTCTAAACTATCAAATTCTGACGTCGGTCCTGCTTCTACTAATGTACAAATATGTGTTCCCAGTTACATATTACATTATCTTACTACGTATCAATTCGAAACCCAGCGGAAATATTTTATCTCATTCTGTCGTAATCGTGTATAAATTAATGATACCCGATAGAATGAATATTGCGTTTTTGCCCCCACTTACTTAAATCATGACAACAATTTCCTATTAATAAGGAGAGAGAGTTACCCTTCAATGTTGATCGGTCATTTAGCGCCTGATTTCGAATTAACGGTAACAAATTACAGGGAGACTTTTCCCTCTTTACAAGGAACTCAACATATGTTCTCTAACACAAAATAAAATTCGTTGTTTACGCGAAAGGTTATTAACCCACAATGAGACCTCTAATAGGTAAAATTCAAAGTTGAAAGCAAAAGAAAAAAATATCATTGATCATCTATTTATTTGAATTTTAGCAGTATTGTTTTCAGTCAGTTATGATTTTTATGCAAAATAGAAAAGATTTTCTGTCATCTTACTATATATTTTCCCCTTAATTTATCGTGCAATTTTTGATAATAAAAATTATTCACTACTAATGTCACATTTTTTATATTTTGATTTTCTATGAACGTAAGTTTTCCATGTAAAGCTTAAAATTATACGTATTACTGATATCACATTTCTGAATACGGTACTGATGGTATATGTGCATTGATTTTATGCGACCAGTTATGGTAATCATAGAGGTACTATTTGTTAGAAGTAATCTACTTAAATTCCATTTGTCATGTATTATTTATCGAAAAGATTAATATTCATTGTTCTTTTTTGAAAAATGCTTTAAATATGAAATTGATATTAGTTGACAAATTGATGAGATTGTTTGTCATTCTGAAAAAAATTAATAAATAAATGTTGAAAAAATGCTGTAATAATTATTAAAGTAAAGATAGTATTACTTTTTTTTGGCAGTAAAGTTGCTTAACGAAAACTACATTATTATACATTGACTCCTAATAAATATTTAAAAGAGCATTGAATAAATTAAACTTTCAATTTTAAGCTATTAATTGGATCATTAATTAGTTTTACTTATTTGCTGAAAATATGAGACTAACTAAATGAAAGAATGAAAAGAAAGTATATTTCGGAGTTATTTGTAATACTGCGATTCGATGAAGAGTAAAATAAATTTAAATTTATATTATGAAGTTTTGATAACTTCATTATTGTTAAAACTATAGTTTATTCAAAATATGCATCAGATTTGTGTATGAACTTTTAGAAAGTATCTTATATGAGAAAAGAAATGAAATAAATTATTCGAGCGTCTATCTTATATAAGTAATGTTTTTCTTTAAAATTAATCATCTTTTCTTTAGATAATTTATACATGACTAATCACTGATTCAAAATGTAAAAATATTCTTATTTCACTTTTTTGGTAAAAAATAAAACTAAATAGAGAGCTGCTATAGAACTTTTATACTTTAGGGTAAATTTTAACATATAGACGATACTCGGGATAAAAAATATCACTCAGGCTTATAAGCAACCTTTTGTGAAATTAAATGGCTCTTTTTTTGCACCGATTTAAACCCAAGTTATTATCCGCAGTATTTTTGTTTGTGTAATATTTTTTGAATGTTAATTTATCTAATTCCACTATTCGTTATTTTCAGAAAAAAAATATTATTTTAAATTATCCATTTTACAGATATATCATTAATGTTGTGTATAGATTAGGTGAACGTGGAATTTTTTTTTGCGATTTTAGTTAATATAGGAAAGACATGGAAGGTATAAAGGTATAATTCAAAATACCTATTCATACTCTATATCTTATTAAAAATCTATTCTTAAGTATTTGATTACTCTTAATAATTGTCAACTATTTTAAAGTCACTTTTTCCAAATTTGAGCCCCCCCCCCCCAAAAAAAAAAAATAATAATAATAAGTATCGCTTACTAGTGAATACTTTAATAAAAATGAACTTTGCATATGCATAGTTTTTTTTTCAGGAGAACAAAAATTTTTTTAAGTAAGAAAGTAAAAGAAAATAAATTAGACTAAACATTCTTTAAATCTATTTCTAGTGTTACTTGGAAAATTGATCCATGTATGTATTTTTTAATTCCTAAAGAATTTTTTAAAATATCTTACATCAGCTAGTTTACGAATTTAATTCTTGTTTCAGATTTATTCTAAAAGTTTAATTTTCGATTCATTTAAAAATGAGAAGCTGTTTTACATCATCAGTATTTATAAATTTGTTGCAATTTTCTGGCATTACGAAGTTTTTCTTCTGCTATAAGCTTTAAGTGGAAAATGTTTTCTACGATCATTTCCAAATTATGATATTTTTATATAAAGTACGGGTACATGTAAAGTGTTTCTTTTTATATTATTATTTCAGATACGCGTTATCCGATCACCCGCAACATTGCCAGATGTGTCATCATGCAGTCAGATCTCACTACATCCCAGGGTTTTCGAGACAAAAAGAATCCCGGAACAAAGCCAAAATTTAGAACTCATCAATCCCGAGCCTGTCACCAAAACGACCCAAGAACTTCAAATTTTGACAAGAATTCGGGAAGGATGCTGCTTCTTTCCTTGGGTTTCTTCCATACTGAACGTATGCTTTTAAAATACTGAACTAGAAGAATGTAACAGAAACGAAAATACATATCAAAAGTCAGTGTACAATAACAGTCAGCAAGTCTGAGTTGTTATTATTTATTTATATCGAATTTAAATTCTATGAGAAAAAATAAAAAATAAAAATGTTCTTAATAATACATGCGAGATTTTACTTTTTGAATCAGTAAATAACGAAACAATGCAACAGACAAGAAAAAAGGCAGGCGGAATCATTTAGAAGCAGATATGTGAAAAAACTTTATGTAAGTATTTATAATTACAAGCATATTCGAAGTTCTGTCGTTTTTCTGCAAGTATTTACAAATTATGAGTAAACAAATGCTTGATCCACTATTGCATTTGTTTACTTTACTTCCCAAACATGTCTATGTAATCACACTATTGTAATTTTAGAAGTACAAGGATATCCAAAGTTCTATTCATTTCATTATATGTTAATTACATGTTTGTATTATTCTAATATTTTGCCAATAATATATTCCAATTACCATTCAAAATATTTACAATTTTATTTCAAATGGTTTTTTTTAATGAGGAATATTGTCACAACATTGGGTAATCTCATCATTGCTTTAAAAATAACTTCAAAGCAATACGAATATTGTTGAAAAGTTTAGTTTCCTATATATATAGATATATACATATACATATATATATATATATATATATATATATATATATATATATATATATATATATATATATATATATATATATATATATATATATATATATATATATAATTTTCTCAGTTTAATTCGAATATTTCATCAATACTGACCCATCATTAAAATATATAAAATTCTATGTGAGCATTTTAGTAATAATAGAAATGTGTTAGTTGTATATTATCTAAAAAAAATAGCAAGCATTTTTTGTATAGCTTTATGCTTATTAGACCCTCTAAGGCATGTATGATGGATTTATACTACAGTTAAAGAATACAAGTATTCCTTTACACGAAAGAGAGGGTAAAAAGGTATAGAAATCAGTAAATTAAGAACATTAAAATAAATTTAAATACCATTTCATAGCAACACTCATCTTTACTCTTAACTCTTAACACTTAACTTTTAAAATTTTTTGTGACGACTTTAATGTTTGTAGAAAAAAAATGTTCCTTTAAATATGTTCCTTTAAATGTTCCTTCCTTAAGCCGATGAATACAATGTAATGCAGATACTATGTTAAAAGTAAGTAAAAAAAAAAAAAAAAAAAAAAAAAAAAAAAAAAAAACGTTGCAATCCAAAAGAGAAATTTTTGTAGCCATGTATTACAGTCAAATTCCATGGAATATAAAGTACATGTATAAGTCATTAATACAGTACACAGTATTTTATACTGCGCTAGTTTTCGCTACCGTAATTTAAGATAAAAAAAAAACTATGAAGACTATTCTTATTAACTTAAGAATGCCCGGAGATTGCCTTTTTGAAATGGAGTCTATAATATTGAGTATTGACTTTTTTAAATTACCGTTTTATTCTTGAAAAGATTAAGATGAGCTATCCCAATTTTCCAAGACAGTAACTTTCACCGATGTTTCCACAAATTCGTAACAGACTGGTAAATGCTTATGAATAATAGAGTCATCCATCGCAAAGTAAACTTGGCATAAAAACAATTCTTCGAACCAATCGTTCGGCTCCCGGCATTCTCATTCATAAACCATACTAAACTAAACAAAGAAAAGTACACAACGCAAAGAAGCATTTGGTGGTATTAAATTTTCAGTCTCTGACTGAGAAAGCGTACATCATTGCCCACAGCGACTCCACTGCATCGCCCAAATCAAAAAATGCAAAAATTAGAAGGCTAAAAAAAGAGCGATGGGGGAAAAAATACACAGCCGATGAATACGCAGATAAAAGGAAAGAAAGAGGCAAGGAGCAATGCTGTCCTTCTGTTCGTATGAAAATATTGTTTGTAAACTGAAAATTAATTAACCAAGAGCTAGCCAAGTCTTGGCTCTAAAACATAAGGAGACGAGGAAAGGAGAACTGGGGACGAAGTACAACATACAGTGGCAAGAATGTTTTCAGAATGTGTCAGACATAGAAAAACGTTCCTTCAAAAGGACGCGGAGTTTTAAAAGATTCTTTTAAAGAATTGTTATCGCAGGCTGTGAGATTAGTAGCAGGCCTTCTCCGCGGGATATGATAGGGGTGGGTGGGGGCAACAAGTACAACAAAGTGACTGCCTTGTCGAGGGGTTAACAACTCCAAAGAAGAATCTTTTTGCTCGATGTAAAATACACCACACAAATTTACTTATTCATGAAAGATAGAATAGAGTTCAGTAAAAACAAAGGTAATTATGAATTATACTGCGCTTTTCACTGTTTCGAAATAATAAGACATACAAAAGCCCATCGTGAAGGCTTAGTTACAAACTTTCAGTCCAGCTGCAAACAGAGAAAAAATAAGATAAAGTGCTTACTTTTCAAAATTACCATTGAACCCTCTTTCAACAATGCGGCTTTTCTTGAACGCAAGCTAAGATTTTCGGACATCAAAATAAAAGAGATCCAACGTAAACCCAAAATAATAACGCGTTTGATAAGTAACGCTTTATTTTTCGCCGCACAATAAAACTGATAAAGCCTGTGTAAGCCTATTGTGCTGATATTTCAAACCTCTAAAAGACGATTATTTGGGAATAAATTTTTAAATTAATTGGGGAAGAAGGACGGGGGGTGTCTTGAGTGTCAAATTCACTCAGGGAGAAAAATAATCGATGACTTGAATAGGGGCTTTTTACGAGATTTTTCTTTGATTTTCTAGCTAAGAAGGCAATGAAACTAAAAGAACATTTTCTTACATTTAGTTTCGCAACTGAAAGTTAAATGTGAGAAATACATTTTAAAATAATTCTTTATAGAAAATAGATACTTAAATTTATTTATTCTTTTCTTTTTAATATATAGAAAAAAAAAGTAATATAAACGATATATAAAAGGATGGAACAGGAATAAAAATCACACCGATGCATTTAATTTCCAATTACTAATGTAGTTTGAGGAATAATAAATTAAAATATCTTTAACAATAAAATAATTTTTCTTCTTAATAAAGAAAATTTCGTTTTCTTTCGTGTAATTTTTGAAAAGTTAAAGGAGTGCCTTTTACCACATATGTGAAAGTCTCGACTAATTCTAGATATAAAACTCAAATTACACTACGTCAATAAAAGACTATAATGGATTATAATAGTTAAATCTTGAATAGTTAATTTGATGGTCAAGTGAATCTAAGTATTCATTTGTTTAGTTATTTTCTCGCCTTGTTCCACTTTCCCTCCTTTCTCTCTTCGCTCATTCTTCTCTTTCTCTCACTCTATCTGTCTTTCTTCCTCCTTTTATCTCTCTTCACATACCTTTTTATCCCTCTTACTCACATATTATTTTCAAAAACATTTAAAAATAGAAGCTGTTTTATATTTTTATTTCGATTTCACTTATTAACAGTTTATTTCACTTTCTTACATTTTAAAAACTATCATTGAATAAAAATTAACTGTCTTTAAATTAAAAAAATTTCTTGATTAGCATTTTCACAAAATTTTGATATCTTAGCCTGAAATGAATAGCTTTATTCATTAATCTCGTTATTGGTGTTTTCAGTTCGTAACATTTTTTTAAATTAAGGTTTTTTAATAGCTACCACTTTTTTGAATCAATAATATGTGCTTGATTTAATGACAGATTAAATAAGGTGAAACCAAGGCAAATTATATCTTTTCAGAAAACTGGTGGCAATAAAGCTATTTTTAAAAAAATAGCGGACTTGCAGTGCGATTCAAAAGCATACATTCTTTTATTATATCCAAAATAGCAATTTATTTACCTATAATGTGAATGGAACAATAGCATTTCAAAGATTACGATTACTGAATAAATAAATACATTCTGTTTATGAAAAATTCATTTCCATGTATGACTTTTGCAATATTTCTTTGAAAAAATACATGTGCTATGCTGGAAAAATCTTGATGTAATAATTTTTATAAATAAAGATTGAATAGATTAACAACAATGTCTTAAATTCTTTAGTCAAAATATAAAAAATATAATAAATTTGTATGATTAAAATATAAAGAAGAATCCCCCAAAAATAATAATTGTTATGCACTAGTATACATGCCCTCTTTTTATTCAAGAGCCCTTATTTTGAGACAAAAAAGTGATGTTTTGATAGTTGTATTTTTTAATTTCCTTGAAATTTTTTTATATTGAAGTAAATCATATTTAATGATTAATCTGCAATTTTGAAGCCCTGAAAACATTTTCTCTTCCCTATAGAAAATATCAAAGTTCACGTTTGTGAATGCCATTTTTATGAAAATTAAATTCCCAATATTTTTGGAGTAGTATTATTTGGCAAGCTACAACATACCAAAATTCTTTTGGCATTAACTTATAGTATAACATTACCTGCTTATTAAAATTTATTTGTTTCCATGGGGCATTGTTATTTTATATTGTTATGTTGCCACAAAGTACAGTCAAAATGACGTTTTTGTCCATTTTCCGCTCTTAATATCTTATTTAAGCTATAATACCCCAAAGTTTTTCTTATAGAATATGAAAGTGCACTAAATAATATATTACTGCACGCAGATATTGTTGCTGTTAGTAGCTATAACCTGTTAAATATTGAAAAGTTCCAAAATCTGCAATATTTAAAATAGTTTATTTCAAAAAGGCGCCACAGTTGGATGAAAAAAAAATATGTCACACAATAGTTGAATATATGTACAAAAACATGGAAAGGAAAAAGAAGTGGGGCCCCGTGATAGTTTTTAGTAAAAAAAATGACAACGTTTATAAGAAAAGCAATGTCCATAATCACATTTTTTCCCTAAGAGAAAATGAAACATTCCGTTTTTCTTTCGGAAGAGGCGACAAAAAAGGGATTTTCATTTACTCATAGGGAAAAATCATAGAAAGACGAAACAAAAATGGGATGTTTCGTTTTCTCTTAGGGAAAAAATATGATGATGGACATTGTTTTTCTTATAATTGATTCAAAAATATTTATATTTTTAGAGTTTCTTTTGTTTTTTTAATGAATAAAATTAATACATTTTATTAATTTCTGATCAGATTTTTTTTTATAAAATTGTTAAATTCTATGACTTATATATGTTATGATAAATAAACTTTTTATGAAAATATAAAAACGAAAAAAGTTCGTAATGGGATTCCCCGTGAATGTCGAAAGAACTATTATTGTCAATTTAGATTGAATTTTTCCAAGAATTCCTGCCCTATCTTCAGGTTTTCTGAGAATATAATAGAAAATGTCTTAATAGAAAATATGAAAGGCTGTGGGAAACTACAGATTTATTATCAAATAATCTGCGTTATTTGTTATCGCTGTATTTTTTATACATATATTAATTGAAATAGTGAAGAATATTAATTGATTAATTCATTTTGCATATGAAATGGGAATTTAAATTCTATATATTTAAATAGTCGTAAAAGTAAAATAAATTAAATAAGAGAAAAAGACAGATCATAAAGAACATTATTTTTTTATTGTTTACAATGAGTTATAATTTTCTCATAATATCAGTTTCATGATTTATATATTTTTCAATAAATAATTGAAAAAATCTGCATTATAACCAATTAAATATTTTAATATGAATCATTTTTGTAAGTTTCAAGCACGTTGATCCACCAAGTACTTTTTGAGCTTTGATTTAAAACTTAATATGTTTTGCAGCTGTTATTAATATATTCAACATTAGTAGTTTAAAGCTTTAAATGTTTATAAATTTTACATCTATTTCGATGAGTGTCACACTTTGATATCCTTAGGTACATTTTACCAAAGAATTAAAATATTATATTCAAATTAGGTTTTCGTATTGAAAATTTCAGAGTTTATTTACAATAACCTCATGGAGAAATAAACCTAAGGTTATTTATTAAATACAAATAATAAGGAGACATAATTTTCAATTAAATAGCTATTTCAACTTGCATATATATATATATATGATACATAATTTATAGTTTTATATCATGAATTTATTAAGAAATTAACAATAATTTAAACGATCTAAAGTAGTTGTAAATGTAATTTAAATTATTTAAAATGTATTCAATACAAAAAAATAAAAATAAAATAAAATAAATAAATTAAATAAATAAAATAAATTAATAATTTTTAATCTGAATAAAATAATATCTTTATATAAAAAAAATAATTAATAAAATGAATGAATAAAATAAATTAATAATTTTAATCGAAATAAAATACCTTTTTATAAAAAAATAATTAATAAAAAAGTAATCAAAATTAATACATACGTGAAACATAATACAAATAAATAAAACGTTAAAAACGTCGAATATTAAATCGTAATACAATGTTAAATATTTGTAAAACAAGAAAAGTTGAATATATTTTTTAAATGATTTCATAACTTAAATAAATAAACAAATAAAAAATACTGAGTAAAATAAAAAATGTATCAAAATGTGTTTCAGTACAATAGCATTCAGTTCCATCAGTTACAATAGCATTCATTATGAAGAAGTAGCCCTAAGGTTATTTGTTTAATATAAGTAATAAGAATAGATAATTTTCAAATAAATAGCTGTTTCAACTTGCATATATATATATGATACATAATTTATAGTTTTATAATAATATATAATGAATTTCATAAAAACTTAAGCAATAATATAAAGTATCGAAATTATTTGTAAGTATAACTTAAATTATACTTAATATAAATAAAAAAAAACCTTTTTAAAATAAATAAATATTTTAAATATAAAATAAAAAAATATTTTTTAGTCTAAATAAAATAATACTTTTTTCAAAAATAATTAATAAAATAGTAATCAAAATTATTACATACCTCTAACATAATATAAATAAATAAAACATTAAAAACGTCGAATATAATATTAAATGTTTTAAAAATCAGAAAAGTTCAATATATATATATATATATATATATATATATATATATATATATATATATAAGGTACCCTGGGGTAATAACGCCAGGCGGGGTAATAACGCCAAGTGCTTATATTTTGCATAATTATGAAATAATCAGGTAAATGACACCCATGTGCTCTGCACAGAAGGGTTTTGAGTCATATAAATCGCAAAAAACAGCTTCAAGTTAATTTGTTTCATTTTTAGGTCTTATTGTTTTTACAAACAACTAAAATTAACGCTTGATCTAAAATTTGCGAGATACGTTTTGTGATGTGAAGACTATCTTTTTATCCGGAAATACTTTGTTAATTACATAAATTTGTAGTGCATTTCATGTACTTTTAAATTGTTGTTGAAGATTTTGGATATCTTCTCGAGATAATTTGTAATTTAAAATGTACTGCGCAATAACTATACCGGGGTAATAACGCCAATCCTTAACTTTAGTACCCCGGTTGATTCCCTACAGTTGCCGAGCTACATCCTAAATGCTGATTCAAATAGACACAGTTAAAACTGTCCAATGTTTCTCATATTTCTATTTAAGCGGTCCTTTTTAAGCAAAAAGAAGCTCACGATCTGATATTCTTTTGCCTCATCCCCTCCTCCCACACCACACCTTTATTTTTCTCACACTTTCACAAAAAATTGAACATTTTCAATAGCTTAGAATGCAATTTGTCAATTTCTAAGTTAATACAGTTTGTATTTTTAGAATTGGGCTATCTACATGCAATTATTCCATCTTATTTCATAGTTTTGTTTGCATGGCGTTATTACCCATATAGGTGGGTAATAACGCCAAATAGCATTGGTCAAGAAAAAACGCCATTACATTTTATGAATACATATCTGTTAAATTATTTTATTTTAAATAGATAGTCAATGAGTTGCTGTATCAGATCCTACATTTGTTTGAAAAATACAATCTAAAACTAAGCCGTGAAAATTGGTAGAACCTTAACGTGGCGTTATTACCCCAGGGTACCTTATATATATATATATATATATATATATATATATTATATATATACCGTGTGTTCCAAAAATGACTGGTGGATTTTAAAATTCAATAACTTGCAAACGGTGACAACTATTTAAAAATTTTTTGCAGGAGGGTTATGTATAATGTCAGGAGTTTTTTTTGCCGAAATTTTTTTATTTTAGTTCGAATTTGAAACAGTAGATGGCGGTGACGGCGATTGTAGGCCAGGTGAGCAGTGCTGAGTTTCGGCGTTGACCTGGGCTTCAATTGTTTCAGCGCCATCTATTGTTTCAAATTCGAACTAAAATCAAAAGTTACGGTTAAAAAAAAAAAAAAAAAAAAAAAAAAAAAAAACTGACATTATACATAACCCTCTTGCAAACATTTTTTAAAATAGCTGACACCGTTTGCAAGTTATTGAATTTTAAAACCCATCAGTCATTTTTGGGACACCGGGTATATATATATATATATATATGAATGTAAAGTAAGAAAAAAAAGTATCAAAACTACATTGGGTATTGTATAGCCTCTCCATTTTTGACGAAACATAAGTTAAAACGAAACTACCAATTGTTTAATTCACTCTCCTGTGATTCTCCGTTCGGCACAACGGTATCTGAGGAGAAACTAGTTTTACAGATATAATGACAACTGAAAACGGGTAGAAAACCTTTTCCCAAATAACAAGTCTTTTTTCATACTGATTTTATGGTCCAGATTAGTGATTCGCAAAATTTTTTGCTTCACGCATCTTTGAAGATGCGTGAATGCGTAGGGTTATGTATAATGTCAGGAGTTACGGTAATATCATCATCAAAAGTTATCGATCATCAAAATCATCAAAATCATCGATCATCAAAAGTTACGGTAAAAAATTACCGTAACTTTTGATTTTAGATCGAAGAATTTTAAATACTTGGTTTACCAGTTATCGCCCCTTTTTTATTATTTGATTTAACTTTATTATCTTTGTTTGCTGATTTGAAGTTAATTTTCTGATATGGAATCGCAAATCTTCATAATAAAATACGATATTTAATATAAAGTTAACAAAATTATATTTTTATAAAACTCAGTTGTATAAATTATGAAAATTAAACGTTAATCGTATATGTAGGAAGTAAAATATAATGAAGGTCAGTTATTATGATGCTGTTATTAATTAAGGCTCTTGTGCTTGGTATTCTAAAATGGAAAAGAGCAAGATTTATTCCACTTTCACTCAATCATTGAATTTTTTCTCCGTGAAATCTGAATAATGCATCATTTTCATAATCTCAATATTTACGCAAGCACCTCTCATATCCGCATTCGGCATTTTAATTCCCAATTGATATTTCGATTTGATTATTTTAAAATCATAAAGGAAAAAATGCGTCACACAACTATTCTTTAAGATATATATTTTATAAAGACAAAGTGTTGTATCATGTGTAAAGCATTTTTGGAATAAACTACCCCCCCCCCCCCATTTAATTGATAAATAAAAACGAAATAAACCCAAAATTCTTCGGGTTTTATAACAGTTTTTTTTTTTTTTTTTTTTTTTTTTTTTGACGTTGCACGTTTCAAAATTTTTCACTTTTTATGAGAAAATGGCAACAAAAAAGATACAATAATCTCCGGATTTTTTCTTTTTACTTTTAATACTTTTAATAGAAATGGAATACTTCTACTGCCACAATTACAAAAATGGTATTAAAACTACAAAAAAATTAATGTCTCAAAAATAAATTAATATACATTTTTCAAACAAATTGCATTTAAAAGTACATTTTTTCCGTACACGACGGTGTAAAAATTCAAAATGTGCGAAGCATAAAAGTTTAAAAATTTGCAGTTGCAAAAATTGCAAAAGTGTTGTCATTCACAAAATGACGTATGCGTTACTCACAGATACGTTTGGCCTTTATAATACAGATTTCATCGACTTAAATTTTGAGGATAGGATTAATCGGGTAATATAGAAATCATTTTTAGGATTTTCCTGATTTCTAATCATAAATTAATTGTAATTGTTGTGTCTAAATGGTATTACCCTTGAGAACGAACCAAGTACCACAATTGCCAATAATATTCGTTATTGTTACAATATTGCTAACTTTTCTTGTCTTGTTTAAGTTTGTTATATATTGGGTTATTCTATATTCATCGTAGATGTTGAATAGTAGTATTTTATAATGGTTATGCATATATACATACATATAAATTGAATTACTTTGTTTTTTTCATGGTATTTAAAGTTTTAATTCTTTAAAAGAATACATTCCAGAGAATGGAAAATTGTCCAAGCTGGAACTCGAACCCGGGTTATCGGTATAGCGCACCTATACACGATATTCTACCAACTGACACGAAAAATATTCCATATTGTGCAGCGATACAAGATGATAGTGAGAAGTACCAGGCTAAATAGTGTTCCAAGTAGTTCAGTTGGTAGAAAGGCGGTAAGCTATACCAATGACTCGTGTTTGAGTCCGGCATGAACACTTTTTCACTCTGTTGGCTTGGACGTCTTTTAAACAATTAAAATTTGAAATATTCTTGAATGCAAGACCTGAGAAATTTCCTACGGAGATATTTACAAAGATTATATATTTTTTTCTGTTCGTTTTTTGCGACAATTAGCAAGTAATAATCTTTTAGTCATTGCCATAAATTTTTATATGGCTTCTTTCGTGATTGTTTCCCTAAATATTACTTATTGAAGCATAGAAAGAAAATTGAAAGCTAAAAATATTCATTCTGATTGAGTGCAAAATATTTTAGTTGAACGGTTACATAGAGAAGTAAAGTTCAAAGGATATACATAGTGCTGAAATAATAACCAAGAAATATTTTTAAGAATAAAAGTATTGGCGAAAAGGTCAAAACACAAGAAGCTTTTAAAGATGCGATAAAAGTTAGAAATCAATTAAGCTAAACAAAACATGGAATTGAACTATTAAATGTTCATTTTTGCGACATTAGGTGCCAAATGGGTATCCTTTTTACATTTATCAATAAAAATCTCGGTCATCGTTGGATATCAATCTTTGTGCTTTGTCATGTACAGTAAGCGTAAGGGTCTCCCCTGTAGGTTTTTGGCCCATCTTGGTCCGAAAGCTGAAAAGGAAGGCATCCCTGATGAAGGCTTTATGCTAGGCGGTGTTGTGAGTAAGAGGGAGAGGGAGTAGTGGGATCAGCCAATCAGGGTGCCGGGAGCCTTGCTGTGACAACATGATTGATGAAGTGGGCGCCCAAATTTTTATCGAAAGTTCTTGTTCCCTTTTGTGCATGACGGAGGCGTAACTGTGCAGTGACGACGTGGCCGAGGCGATGTGCCATTACAAAACTGGGCTTTCAAAGTTTCCCAGCGTTTGGGGAAAAGGAAAAAGGGGGTGCCAAAGAAAGAATGGGAGAAGAAAGAGCGAGAGGGAGGGAGAAGAGTTCGTCCTGCCGTGCTTTGCTATAAGGACACGGTCGATTGTAGTTTCTTCTTGATCAAATAAGTTTACGGCCGAAACTTTGTTCTTCTTTCTCAAATACGACTAAGTTTTTCGTGTTTTTGCAGAAAGGTTTTGTATGGTAGTTTTTAATGTCCTCCTCCCTACTTGTATCGCAATGCCTTCTCTCTACCACCATTGCCTTTTGTTTTCTTTTCGGCTACCCGTGTCCACTTTCAGATTTCACGCTAAAAAGAATTTTTCGAAATCAAGTCATTTTGGGATAAAAAAAACAGAATAGCTGTGCCTTGTAAGTTAATTCCCCTTTTTTCATCTTTTTCAGCATTTCAAAAGTATAAAGCATCAGACTATGTCACCCTACTGAAAAGCTCTTTGTTCTTAAATTGTCTTGGGACATTATAGGGGCAATTGCAACGCAGTAAAACACCCTCTTACTCTGCTAGGGAGAGGAAAGAAATATTGCTATTCTGGAAAATCGACCAGACTAATTCCTTTGCAATATGCTTTTTTTAGTTTTCCCCATATGGGGTGTAGCTAGAATAAAAAAATACAAAAAGATTTATATTTCAAAAACTCTATAAACTTTAAAGAATTACAACAAGTGGCTTGGAAACAAAGTGAAGACTGAAAAAGTGACATTCCAGTTTTCTATAATTCAACAAAATTTAACTGAAATTACTAACAAGATATTTGTAGAAGAAAAAATATGTTCCAGCGAAAATATGAACTTCCGGATTTTTTATTATGTATCCCATTTTTATATTTTATTACAGTGTAGCTTTCCTTGCTTTGTATGATTGTGTGTCATTAATAAATAAATATTAATTTTTAGTCTTTCTAAAATTGAAAAATATGGTTAAACATAGTTAATTATTGATTTCAAATATGAAAAGATCCCGTGGGAAACCTTATTTTATGGCTAAATGCTGAATTTACTGCTAAGAGAAATTCTAACAAGTTATATACATGGTTAAAAGAAATAACCTTACGGATCATGTTAATGAGATCGTACCCTAGGATTGAAATAACAGAATGCCTTAAAAATCACAAATTTTACAGATAATATAATTTCACGATCAATATTTAAAAAAAAACTTGGTTAAAGACAATAAAAATCAATCTTAAAAAGTATATATGTGAGACAAATATTATATTAACAATGTTTAAATTAAAAAAAATTGGTAATAATGTTTAAACATTTTAAAACAGAACAAGTGATAATTTAAATAATATACCAGGTGGTCATAATTAAACTAGCAGTAATCAGAGCGTTCAGTAGAGCCATCTAATTGAGAGAATGGCTTAAAATTTTCTAGGAAGATTAAACAAGATGAAGGATGAAGCATTTCGGGGAAAAAAATTGGTTCCAAAATTCACCGCTAGCAAAATATATGGCGCTGTGTGATAGAAAAGAGCGTTTTAAAAAATGAAGAATCGATAATGAAATAAAATTACCGTTCACCTTTAAAGATTAAATTCAAGTTCAATCTGGCAACACTTTTTAACACTAGAACCGCGGCGGCGGGTCATTTTGACCCGTATCATAGGCAGAAATGTTGATTCGAATCAGAAAAATCTTTATAAAATAAGCTAAATATGAGCTGAGCAATAATAATTTCTATAAATAATTTAAACAGTTTTAAATTAAAATTCCGGTGAGAAATATTTGTATAAAACTTGAATGAATTTTCCCGCGGTTCTAGTGTTAAAAAGCTAAAACTTTAAATAAACACTGATAAAGTCTCTTTACCTGCAATTTCACATACTGCCTTTCAAAGAAAGTAGCAGCAGCAGCTGTTATTGATTTAAAATTCCCTTTATATCCACAGTGTCATCTTATTGGGCTTTGAAAAATAATATTTTAATTTTTACAAACCATTTGAGTGAAAGTTTTTTGTAATAATGTCTCCCTTTTTAGTCGAATGTGCCTTACTTGTCAAATTCTTTTACCTCAACCAGTGCAACGTGTCAGCCTCTCTTCGTGCTTTTAGAACGCACAAAAAAGCATAAAAGTAACGGTCCGTTGTCAGTTAATGTTTTAAAAGAATTGATTTGTGAAGTTTGAGAAAACTGGCTCCCTCAAGGTTTTATCAGAGAGATGATGAAAATCCATACCATAGAATACAATCAGGGAAGTTGCAACGGCGATTGTCGACACAGCATAAGGCAATATAGCTATCATTTCCAACACTCCTGAGATAGTTCGGAATCTGGAGAGCCTTATAATACGGTATGGAAAGTGTTAATAAAGATTATTTACTTCTTTCTGTTCATCAGCCGTGTACAACTTTTACGTCACATAGACCATGAAAAGAGTTTCAATTTTTCTCTCACCTTAAGCCAGAATGGAGGTCGATGATACTTTTCTGTAAAATCTTAAGGAAAGACAAGGTCCTCTTTGAATGAAACTATAAGTACCCTAAAAGTGCAGAATCAATGCTGAAATAAAATTACTTTGCACATTTAATGATTTAATTGAAGTTCAGGGCAGTAACAATTTTAAAAATCTAAAACTTTAAATAAACACTGATAAGGGTTCTTTACCTGGAATTTCCCTTAATGAGTCTCAAAGAAAGTCGCAATAGTAGAAGTTATTTATTCAACTTCCCCAATATATCTGCACAATGTCATCTTTTTGGGATTTTAAAGGCAACGTTTTACTTTTTAAAAACCATTTGAATGAAAGTTTCTTGCAATAATACCTCCCTTTTTAGTTGAACGTGCGTTACTTTTCAAATTCTTTTACCTCAACCAAAACAACGTGTCAGCCACTGTTCATGCTTTTATAATGCACAAAAAAAGCCGTAAAAGCAAGAGTCCTTTGTCAATTAATGGTTAAAAAGAATTGGTTAGTGAAATTTGAGAAAACAGGTTCTTTCAAGTTTTAGTCAGGTAGATGACGAAAACCCGTACCATTGGACACAATCGGGGAAGCTGTAACGACAACTATCGACACAGCACAAGACAATGTTGCTGCTATTTTCAGCGCTTCTCGGGTTTGGAATCTGAATAGCCTTATAGTACGGTATGGAATGTGTTATGAAAGATTAATTACTCTTATCTGTGGTTCGAATTTTGGGTAACGAATTACCAAATGCATTCAAATAAATTCCCTTTTTTTAACCAACGCTACATTGTTCTATGAGAAAATTACCTCTATAGGACTGGTAGCCTTTTTTTTCCGGAGAGAAATATCACCAAATGCTAAACAACTTTGCCATTCCGTCACTTCAGCAAAGACAATACCAGGATCAAGCCATTTTCATTCAAGATGGAGCCCCTCCCTTCCATACATCATTTGCGTGTACAGCAGTTGCTACAATAGAAATTCACAAGAGAAAAAGACATTAGTGGCTGCTTTCGAATTGCATGGCTATCTCTATTTCCTAGTCTGACACCATGCGACTTCTGGTTATCGGTTTACCTAAAGTCTAAGGTCACGGAGTTGTCCAGGACCTGGCTATGTTGGACGATAACAAAACGGAATGTACGAGAGATTTCTGCACACATCTTACTTTCTGCTATTGTGCATGATGTTATGAACAACATAATGCATTATTTGGTCCACAACAACTGCGGTCACAATGAACGCTAGTCAAATGTGCTAAGCAAAAGGCAATTTTATTTCAGTTTTGATTCTGCGTTTTTTTAAATTCTCCTTTCAATCACATAGAGCCCCGTATTTCCTTAGCGGTGATTTTTGTAACTTTTTTTTTTTTTTTTTTTTTCGTGAAATTTTATGTCCGCCAATTTGGTTAATCTTTCCACAATATATGGCGCTATTTTCTTAATTATATTAAGCTACAGAATACTCTGAGTACTGTCAGTTTAATTGTGACCACGTTGTCTATTATTTCATGAAGTAATCTGATCTTTATTTCTTCATTGTAATACAACCTTAATAAATTTCTTTCTAAAAAAAGTAGAACAGAAAGTTTTTTTGCAGATTCCCTCGAAATTTTATCGCATTTTTAAAAACATTTTAAATTAAATTCATATTTACTCAGCTTGAAATAATTGCATTTATTGATAAGCAAGTATAGTTCGAATATTAAATAATGCGTCGATTATTATTACAGAAAAGATATTTTCATATAAAAGATACAAAGCTTGTAAAAATACAAAGCACAACTTGTTCGCAAAATGCCATGCTTAAAAATATAAAATTCTTTCACTTTCATATTAATACTTGGAAATATTTCAGAGAGAAAATTCACCTTGCATACATTATTTCGAATGAAAATCAAATTTCAAAGTGACAATTGCTTAAAAGGCGCAAATGCCGACCTAATATAAAGTTCTCCATGTTGGGACTTGAACCCGGGCCATCACTACAGCGAACTGACATTCTATCGACAAAACCACATGGAATGACACGCAATCTGGAACGTCTCACTATTACATGTTGGCAAGATTACAAATACAGCACAAGATGGAATATTTCCTGTGAGCCACAGACATGGAGCAAATATGAATCTCAAATAAATCTAGCATCAATATTAATATAGTCACTCGATACTGGATTTATTTGAATTTCGTTTTTGCCTCGTGTCGGTGGCTCACGAAAAATACCCCATCTTGTACTGCATTTGTAGCCTTGCCAACATGTAATAGTGATAAGTTTAGGGCCATGTATGCTAACGGCACCTGGTGCATGTAAAATCTGTCATGGGTGCAAGGTTCTCCAAGTTACCTGTGAATTATACCCCTGGAGGTGCTAGCCAGGCGAAGATATCGTCACCTGATCAAGGCTCTAAATAACGAGATCAAAATCGAGTATCGGTGTCCTTTCTTTTTAATCCCTTCCAGTTCCAACATCGTGCGAACTAACCCAAACAGATAATTAAAAGTAACCTAGAACAGGCCAGGATAGTAAGTAATATTATAAACATAATAGTGATACAGCCACAATCAGGTAGATCTCAGCTTGTGACAATCAAGCGGCTTCTTCCCCGCAATCAGGTAAAAAAAAATATTAGGCTAGGCATATTGCCTGGCAGGTAGGGGCCTGGTCTGCGGTATAATAATAATAGTGAGAAGTTCCAGTTTGGGCGTTTTTAAATGTAGTTTAGTCGGTAAAACATCAGTGCGCTATACTAATGGCATGAGAAGTCCCAGCATACAAACCTTTTCACTAGGTTGGTATTTGCGCCTCTTAAGGAATTAAAACTTTGAAATTTAATTTTCATTCGAAATGTACTTTCACATTCTTTTAAAAAAATTTTAGAAATGTAAAGTAGAAAAATATTTAAACAAAATAATAGCATTTCATAGCAATTATTTAGCTGACAAGCAGTGAATGTTTCATTCTCAGAGTATGGTACAGTGGAGTAGCTAGAGCATTTTGTTTGTGTGGGCGGGGGGGGGGAGGTGTAGGGATAAAATTTATTGATATATTAATTGAAAATCAACGAATGATTGTGATATAATTTTTTAATTTTCTATTCTTGTATATTTATGTCTTATATTTTAGAATGAGCACTGTGAAAATAAATGCATCTACAGTATGGATGCGCAATGTTTTCAAGAGAAGGGCCACTTAATAAATAGGTCTGTCTGATCGAGGGCCACATCAATAACACTAGGAGAATTCTATTTTAAGGAGATGATCTGTGGCTTAAAATGATATAAAAAAATTTGGTCTCAAAGGGAAAGGGGGGAAGCTTCTCTTCTAGGTTCACTTATCGAGCCAAAATTTCGAATTTAGATGATAAGGATATATCAACAGTTTTTATGTTTGTACATGCAACAGATATCGCAAGGATTATTTTCAAAATATAATAATAATCCTTGACTTTTCGAAAGACTAAATTTTGTTTCGTTAAAAATGCGAAACAACAAACCTAAGTGGCTAATGGTGAATAAAAAAATGTGAGTTTTATAAACGAAGGCAAAAGAGGAGCTGATCAACAAAATTTTCCTGATAACAAAAGTTCCAATTTTTCCGAGACCGATCAATAAATGAAATTTGCCATTTTTACACATCCGATCGGTAAAATTCGCGATTTTTGCCAAACTGATCCACGAAATTCGCAACTTTTCCACATCTAATCGACAAATTCACGATTTTTTCCGAGCCTTATTCACGATTTTTCTGAATATGATCGACAAAATTTGAGATTTTTGATCGGCAAAATTTGCAATTTTTCTTCGCTTGGTCGCCAAAATTCACGATTTTTCCGTACTCAGTCGAAGAAATTAGTGTTTTTTCCGTCCTTGATCAATGAAATACGCATTTTCCCACACACGAACAATGAAATTCACGATTCTTAACTCAATGACAAAATTTGCATTTTTTTCCCGCCGCAAATTGGTGAAATCTGCGATTTTTTGTCAGCATAAACTGAGAAAACTCACGATTGTTCAGCAGACGCTGAAAGAAAGTTTCAATTTTTCCGCGAATCATAGACAAAATCTGCTGTTTCCGTGTCCTATCAACAAAATTAGTGATTTTTTTTCATTCCGAATCGACAAAATTTGAGAGTTTTTCGTACCTGATCGTCCGAATTCACGCTTTTTACGAAGCCGGTCGACCATATTTGCGATTGTTTTGTTCCCGATCAAAGAAATTGTCAATTTTTGGTGCCATATCAACGAAATTCGCGATTTTTTCGTTCTTGATCGACAAAATTCGCAATTTCTTCGTTCCTGATCGACTGATTCGCACTATTTACGAAGGCGATCGTCCCTTATTCGCGATTTTTCCATGCCCAAATGACGAAATTAGCGCCTTTTTTCGTTCTTGATCAATGAAATGCGCATTTTTCTGCGTCTGAACAATGAAATTCGCGATTCTTAACTGACTGATGAAATATTTATTTTTTTCCGCCGTAAATTGATGAAATCCGTGATTTTTTCTCGTGATAAACTGACGATTGTTCTGCCGCAGCTCAAAGAACTTTTCAATTTGTGAAAATATGTATTTTTCATTATTTTTAGTACTATCTTTATTTCTAAATGGTATGATTAGAATATAAAAATGTACGTATTATATTCCTCAATATCGTTACGCAAAAGAATATACGAAAGAAACATCATAATTTTAATTATTTTATTTGCCCTTCTAGTACCAAGTTTTACATTTTAATGAGCGTTATTAGTTTTCTGTGATTCGAACCAGAAATTCACTTGTATGCAATGTGACTTCTATCTAGAATATGCCAGTATGATTTTATTTATTTATTTTAAATTATTTTTCCTTTTTCTTACTCGAAACATAAGAAATGCCAAGACAAAGAAAAAAAAGGTACTAGATACTATAAGACGAATAGGTATTAGGAGGGTTAAGTTTTTAAAAAGTGGACGTATTTAAATTGGGCAATTGTCGCTATTACATACTCTTTCGATTTTCAATATAAGGTCATTTTACCCATAAGTGTCACTTATCTTTTTTTATGCTGTGAATATACTCACTTATTTTCACCAATTGAAATAAAAAAAAATTATAGTAACTTTTTGTAACGCGAAAGAAGTAAAATGGCTTGGGAAAATTGCACCATCCATACGACAATAAATGTCTGAACTCATATTGCATAAGCTGTTATACTTACTAAATTTTTAAAGGTTACTTTTTTGTCAGCAGGATAATTCAAGGATTCATAAAGAACAAATGGCGCAAGAATTATTTCCAAAACGCGAAGAAGGTTTGTCGATGTTCCTTTGTTTCCTACATTTCTGCATAAAGAATTTTTCAAAGATCAAAAGTGTGCCCTGATAATTTTAGAATGTTGTAAGAAAAAGGTAACTGGAATCTTAACCCGTGTTTCTAATTAAATAACTGCGGACAGATGACATATATATGACAGAAACCAACATTTACTTATGTGTGCTATTTAGGCTAAAAGATGTGCGCGTTTCTCCAGTGTAAACTATGATGTTGCGCAGAAATGTTTTGAAAAACGCTTTTTATATTTCGACCAAAACTCTTAATCTTCTGAATCTCGCAGGATAATCACAGATACTTTATAAGTCAGTAATTATTATCAATACATTTTATATTTGTAAAATGAAAGCGCCATCGTAAGATGAGGAAAAATGTCTTTTCAAAATATGTACATATAGTTTTACAAACAAAATTTCTTTAATTTTAGCCATAAAAAATGCGTGATAACGTATAAAAAATGAGATATCTTTGATGTTATCATTTCACGCACACAAAAATAGAGACGATTCGTTGTATATAAACAACAAAAGTATTTTACACAAGTATGTGTAAAATACATAAAATTTATTTAAAGGTGTTATTCGGGGCAGAGCTACTCAAATTTTATATTTCATACATTGGACATTTTTTATTCTTGTTTAAATAATATTAGTACTAATATGTATTACTGTAACTATAGTTATATTTTGAGTTAAAACAATAGAAATTATTTTTCATTGCATTTTTATGTTTTATATGGACAATACAGAGTTATTTTTTATTTCTAAATATTAAGGGTATTTTTTAATATGTATCTTTTTTACTTCTAAATATTAATATTATTATAATATACTAAATCTTCTTCCCTTTACCAATCTTGTGATGTTGGGAGAACATAAATTAGGAATGTTTACCTATCTGAAAACATATTTTTGGGGTTCGAAGTTGTCCTTACTATAATATTTTTTTTATAATGAATTATTTTAGATAGTATTTATTATATGGTGCAAAGTTACCCTAAAGGGCTGGATGACTTTGAACCAGGATTAAAAATTATTTTTTATTGTTTTTATCATTATTATTTCTTAATTTTTGATAGACAAACAACAATTTAGGATAATTTCTTCTCTTTTATGCCCATGGTTGCAACAATATTCTTGAAATAAGAGTGTGGAGTAAAACAATAATAACACAATATGCAAATGAAATTTTGATAGCGTTCACGCATGCGCAATGAAAAATTATTTTGTAAACATACAATTTTTCTTATTCTTTTTTATTCTGATTACAGGGTATTGCGTACACGTAGCTGTTTGTGAAATTTTCAAAAAAAACATTATTTTATATTAAGGACTCTGCAAATTATAAGGGAAAAGCTTTGAAAAATTTGGGATTGTTTTCATAAAAAGCCTTAATTTCGCTACAAGTATATACACTATCCGCATAAAAATGAACACACTTTATCACAATAAGCCACTTAATCACAATCTACAGTTTGGACGCTTTTGCTACATTAGTTTTCACAGGATTATCGAAAATATATTATTATTTTTTTTTTCAATTTCTTCACGATCCCAATATGGAATTTCGGGAAATAAATCTTTACGGGAGTTTATAACCTGTACTGTTATGTTTAAACACTTTTTTCTCGATAATCCCTCATGCATTTTTTTAGATATTTAACAAAATGTCTAAAATCGCCAGTGGCCGCTCGCCTTTGGCCATATAGTGTATAAACCTTTGGAACTAAACAATAAATTATGAGCCAAATTTAATATTTTGTACTAAAAAGATTTTCATCCTTTTTACTTAAACACATTTATGTGAAAATTCATTTATTCAGTTGAAAATAATGAAGGATAAATATTTCTGCGAGAATATAGAATTTCGAAATTTTTATACGAATCGCTGTTGCAAAGCAAATTAACCTTCAGATTTTCATAGAATTATGAAAAAATATGAAAATTTTGAAAACACTACAAAAAAAAAAAAAAAAAAAAAAAAGATACAGAAATTTTATGAAGTTTAAATTTTGTAATAATCATTATGTTCATATTGAGTGCTACTATTTACATTTTTTCAAAATATTATGATTTGCATTTAAAATTCAACTGTTAATGATTAAAATTAATTATTACATATTCATAATCACTATATACTAGTAAATTATGACACTATATGGACATATCATTGAAATGCTGTAAATGTTGCCCTAGATTTCAGATATCCACTGCCACCTTTTGGATGTTACACAAACTTTAGCGAGTACCACTGATTTAAATTAGTAATATTTGTGTTTCTTAATCATTGTAAGGTCTTTTCTGACTAACACACGCAAGAAACTAATCACAATTTTACAATGCATATGTTTCTCTCATTAATATAACAGAAATTATGTTTGCGTTAAATTTCCTTAATAATAATAATAATGGACTTGTGTATGTATGATTAACAAAGGAAGTTAAAAAATAAATTTTGTTTTCTTGGGCTGCGATGTTATGAATTTATGTATATAAGCAATTCGGCTAATAAAAAGTCGTAGAAACCTTTTTTCATTTATTTACAGCCCGTCACTGAATTTGGCGAATGAGAGACACTCTGATCCTAGAACGATCAATAACTCCGTTTTCCTGATCTTTCGCGAAACTGCAAAAACAGATGGTAAATATTCTTCTTATAAATTAATTTTCTTTCTTCAAACATGTGGAATAATAAATATTTAACAGACTTTTTTTCACAGTGAAATTATCATTAAAAATTTCGTTTTAAGTAAATGTCTGCGATACGTCTAAACTCGGATGACAGTGAAAAACTGATGGATTTCATTTTACAGGCGTTTTAAGATTCGTTGGTGAATGTTGAAAAGGATTGATTTTGATTAATAAAAGAAATTCAGAGAAATTTCTAAATAAATTCTGATTCATTGAATTTGACTAATTTGAAATAAGGGAATCAACGAAATTTAGTTCGTGCGATTTTTTTTTCTTAATCTCTGACAAGGTTTCGTATGTACTAAGACGCATTTTCAGATGTCACCTTTGATGCAATTTTTTTTTTTTTTTTTTTTTTTTTTTTTTTTTTTTTTTTTTTTTGCTTCTTACATTTTTTCTTTTATACTTCAGAGGTTAGAGTGTATGATGAGATAATAAAACAACTAATCTCAGTATGGCAAGATTAAATTTTTATAAAAAATAAAGAACAGAAAAATCTTTATCTTACTCGAACGATTCTATTACTGTATTAATTTATACCAAATAACATCACAGTTTAAAATGAGCACAGACAGCTGCCTCTGATTTTTATCCCAAACAGTTTTCAATGGTAAAAATTTAGAAGAAAAATGGTAATTTCAATGGTAAAAATTTAGTTAAAAGATCTTTTTTTGTGTATGTTACAGACATTGTGTTTTATTTTAGTATATTCACGAGGTTCTGATCTGATCAGAACAAAACTTACAATACAACTTTAAAATTTTTGAAATCTGACAGCTATTAGTTTGACGTTTTTACTTAATTTTTTTCTGGAACATACAAACATTTTATTGAGGGCAGACAATCATCTGCTGGCTAACAGAATTTTTCCTATGTGAGATCTCTGCAAGAGTTATCCGTTATTCCTTGGACAGTATAAATTTTTTAATAGAGGTACACGGTATACTTGTTTATAATTTGTCTTCCTAAGCGGTGTTGAACATAAGAGACACCGCTGATTAAGACATAAGAACGGCACAATAAACATTAGTTATTGCGGTATTTCTTTCCAATGCCATTTACTTTTTAATTTCAGGATAATAAAAGTGACAAATAGTAACAAATGAACAATAATTTGGAATAAAAAATCTGGCCAGCAATTATTGTTTTTAAATACGTTTACTGCATCGTCTGAAGAATACCACAGGTAAAATTTTCGGAATTAATTATTTGAAAACTAATCGAGCAATCAATATTTTTAATATAGCTACAAAATTTGCTTGCATTGTTTTTCTATTTCGAAATACCGTCCTTGCAGACCGGAAAAAAAAAGTTTCCATTTTTAATATTATCTTCTTCTGTTAAAATCATACTTAAAAAAACGTACGATATTAAGTGCAACTCATTCTTAATCATAGAAAATTTTTTAAAGATAGAAGTCAAGTTATTTCCTAAAAATATTTCTTGTTCACTTAAATACTTCGAAAATCTAAAAAGGAGGTTACTCGATAAATTTCAAATTAAAAGGTTTGATTTATTCTATTTTGATTTATTGTTCTATTATTTTTATGACCCATTCATACTAACAGCACAAATTAGCAGCTTGTATTCCAGTTTCAGAAAGCGGATTATTATGCTTTTAAATATTTAACAGTTGTAAATATAAAAAAAATATTTACTTAATTTATTTCATACAAAACTTACTACTGAACAGATTTTAGGTTATCTGACAAAAGATTACTGCATTCCATCGATCCAGAAATTTTAGTATTATATATATCACAGCTAAAGAGGCTGTTTCGTAAGCAATACCAAAATATTTGCTCAGATTTCTTTAAAGAAATTTTAAATACCTAAATAATGTATATCTCTTCGAAACAACAAACAGCGTGTTTCCTTATTTCTGCAGCGCCCACTATTGATGAAATGCTACGTCAGCTTTGATATTTTGATAACGGTATCGAATATCAGGAAAAAGATAATTACAAATTTGTAGAGCGTCTTAGATTTAGTACGAAATGTCTTGCACGTAAAAATAACTTTATTGGAACATTTGAAATGTAATTTTTAAAAATATTTAATCACCACCTTAAACAAATCATAACTTACATACACACTTACACTGTAAAAAATTTTCCCGTTAAATAACGGAAATAGTTCTGGTAATCTAGACGCCAGTACTATTTCCGTTATTTAACGGAAAAAAATTTCCGTTTTTTCCAGCAATGTTTCCGTTTTTTTACAAAATGTTTCCGTTTTCATATTTTTTTTATATAAAAATTTTCGCTTGAAAGCCAAAAAAGAATTTTCAAGGACAAACTGGCTTTTTTATTCTTTAGACAAGGACACATCAGATTAGAACACATACATTTAATTTAAGCAACTTTGAATAAATGTCACTTACCCTCGATGGGGATCGAACCTAGCACCTGTCTCATGACAATTTGCAGTAGTGTAATACCATTAAGCCATAGTTACGCATACAGCGCTGGCAAATATATTTACTTATTTCAAATGATTTTATAAAGCATAGGCCTTATGTTGAACGCGGCATTAATTTTTGTTGAGAATTATTTTCTATATGAGTGCACAGTTCTAAATGTTTAGCAGATTTTATTTCCATACTTTCGAGTATTTAGTTTATAATTTCAGTTCTATACAAAACAAATTTTAGACTTTAAAATATTATATGTATTAAGAGATGAATGCATTAAAAAGTTTTTTATTTTTTATTTTAAAGAGATTTTTAAAAGTTTATTGTAATATTATTCATATTTATTTACTTATTTATTTTTGAAAGGATATTCTTAAAGTAATATTAAAATATGTTAAAATTAAAGTTATTTTATTAATATTTTATTATTACTTTTATTAAAATATATTAAAATTAAAAGTCGATCATTTTTCCATTATCCAGATTCCAGATTTTATTTCCATAATTTCGAATATTTAGTTTTTAATTTCAGTTCTATGCAAAATAAATTTTAGACTTTAAAATATTACATGTATTAAGAGTTGAATGCATTAAAAAGTTTTTTTTTTTTTTTTTTAAGGAGATTTTAAGTTTATTGTAATATTATTCATATTTATTTACTTATTTATTTTTGAAAGGATATTCTTAAAGTAATATTAAAATATGTTAAAATTAAAGTTATTTTATTAATATTTTATTATTACTTTTATTAAAATATCAGAGTTTCCCCCAGGACAAGGGCGCACAGGCCTTCGACCAGTAAATTTTTGATCTTCCACCAGTAAATTTTTGAAAAGAAATGTTCCCCTTATTTTTGGCATTAATTCTGTATCTTTAAGAATTTAAATAAGAAAAAACCTTCTGCTAACATTTACCGGTGGACGTTTCCCCGAAGGCCTGTGCGCCCTTCTCCTGGGGGAAACTCTGAAATATATTAAAATTAAAAGTCGAACGTTTTTCCATTATCCAGATTCTAGATTTTATTTCCATAATTTCGAATATTTGTATTTTAATTTCAGTTCTATAAAAAAAAAAAAAATTTAGACTTTAAAATATTACATGTATTAAGAGTTAAATGCATTAAAAAGTTTTTTTTTTTTTTTTCATTTTAAGGGGATTTTTAAAAGTTTATTGTAATATTATTCATATTTATTTACTTATTTATTTTTGAAAGGATATTCTTAAAGTAATATTAAAATATATTAAAATTAAAATTATTTTATTATTACTTTTATTAAAATATATTAAATTTAAAAGTCGAACGTTTTTCCACTATCCTACGCATATTTTAAAAAATAGGCTATAAATGTGGTAAACATTATTTAAAAATGATAATGGAAATAAACTAACTGAAAATAAACTAACTAACTAATCTCAAACTTAAAAGAGATTAATAAAATTTTATAATTTTTATTATTTTTTTAATATTGTAAAAATATGTTAGCTTTATATTATTAAAACAGAAAGAAATAAAGAACATTATTATACAAAGTTGTTCATGAAACAACTTTATAATGTTTTTGTATCCCAGATATAGATGGCGACACTGGTGTCTGTTTTAATACGGAACTCCTCCGTTTTCAGAAAATTTTACGGAAAAAGTTACTGTTTTTATAATCTTAAAATATCAATAACGGAATTTCTGCTGTTTTTTCGGAAAAACGGAACTATTCCGTATAATTTTAGGGAACAATTTCTGTATATTAACGGATATTTTTTACAGTGTACAAAAAAAAAGTAACACATGTAAGTGAAATATAGTTTATTTTATTAAGAAAATCATGTTAAGTATGATAAATTTCTACACCGTTGACAGCAATGTATTCCGATAAAAAGCACTTTAAATATCCGTTACATGATTTTCTTATTAAAATAAACTGTTCCTTCACTTCATAATTTAGTTTTATTATACAATAGAAATCAGTCTTATAACGAAGCACTTCTGTTTGTAATAAGGAATTATATATACGTAAAAGTTTCTGTTATTTTCCTAAGTCTGATACCATTTCATACTAAATCGAAGTGGCTCTAGACCTTCGAATTTTATATTTTTCCCGTATTCCATACAGTTTTTAAGAACTCCGCGGTTTGCCACTAGAACCGCTGCTCATCGTGAAACAATTTTTTAACTATAATTTAGGCGTATATTTCAGGAATGTAGCTAACTTGTATCACCAGTTATTTAAGGTAAGATGGAATTGAGGAAACACCAATTATGTTTTTAAAAAATTCAAAATCGTTGTTGTGTTTAATAGAAGAATCGATATGCCTTTAACTACTGCTATTGTTCTTTGACACAGCTCGACGTTTTTCAATGACCTTTTGAAGCATCTTATATGCAATATTCATCATTTCTTCATTCTTTTATATTCCTAAAACAAAAGTTCAAAACCTCATTACACGTGTATTACCGGCCAGTTCTGGAGCAGGTTTAACCTTGCGTATTTCTACGTGTTATCATGTATTATGTGAGAATACAGTTGTTGCAAACATTTTTTCACAGCCAATTTGAAAATTTAAATTCCAATTTTATCAATCGACAAAATCTTTGTACTTCTTATCCCTATTGTTATTTGCAATAAAAATAGATTTTTACAAAATTCAAGGTCAGTTTTTATTTTATTTAAGAGATTGAGAGATTTTCATTTTGAGAATATGAATTTTTTTAAATTATTTTATTTTGTTCGAATACCACTTTCAAGAACAACGTATTTTAATTACAATGTGCATAAAATATTAACAATATTATTTTTTTTCTGTGAAAATTTCTTAAGAAAAAATTGAAAAAGAGCAGTGGTAAACAACAGAATTTTCGGGAAAAAAATCTTTAGAATTTTCTGTTTAGATTTTCTTCCAGCTTTCCTTCAATGTCTTTTCCAAAAAATACATTGAAAACTCGTCAACCACATGCAAATATAAAAAAAAAATAACGTCAAGCATTATATAAAAGCACGGTCAGCCTAAAGCATCAGAACATTTAAATTTCCATATACTTAAATTAGTTAGAATCACGGCCTTTCCAAAGAGTGCTGCTAAAACATTTCTGAAAAAAAAAAATTAAGAAAAACAAGAGAAATGGCAATAACGATTTTCAACAAAAAATGTTCAATACTTTTTCAACTTTATTTTTAACTCAACCTGTATCGAAAATGTTTTTCAAAAGAATACGATAAGAACTTGTCAATCATGTGCACACAAAAAATTGTCAAAAATTATGTGATCAACAAATAAAATAAATATCATACGGTAGAATGATAATAAGAAAAATGTTAGCCCATTAAGAAATTCATTTTCTTAATTGCCAAATAAACATTAATAACTCGTCCTCCCTGCTACTGAAAAAATTATCCAAAGTCATCTTGACACATTGAAAAAATTCTTTTGCAGTTGACACGCAATATACAAATTGAAACTTAAGTCAGCTTTAAAAAATGGCAGAACCACAAAGGATAACGAGACATACCATTGTATACATTCAGAAGCAAATGATGACATTTAGGTGAAACTTTCTCAAGCAATCATCCGTTTAAAATGTACTGATTTCAAATGTTTTCTATTTAAACTCAAGAAGATACTGCATAAAAAATATGTAGGTACATAAAAATGGAATTCAAGAATAAATGATACACCACAAAAAGATTATAAAAAGAAAAGAACGGAAATAAAAATCGAAAAAGATGACAAAAAGAAGAGAATGGAAATAAAAATTCAAAAACGATATCCTTTTACTTAACATTTTTTAAGTTGTTAAGATCTCTATAAAAAATTGAAATAGTTTCTTCAATGAGAAAGATGTATAAAATAAATGTAAGAAAAACATGCCACTTGAATGAGGCTCTTATCCCAATAGTTTATTGATTTTTTTCCCTCTTACAAAGGGGGAGTGTCATAAGGACTTTCCAACCATTTACAGAATCATTTTACAAAACAACGCCACAGAACTACTAAAAAATCATCCGCAGTCGCCGGCCAACACCCTTGATGGATTACAAGAAAAATATATTCAAGAAATTAGCGCATCTTTAAAGTCGAGAGGGAAAACAAGAAATAGGCCCCTTTCAGAGAGATTTGTGCAGAGATTTGAGTTCGTGTATCTTATGCGAACAGTTCTGGTCTCAGTCTTCAGCTGTTAGCTAAATTACAGACCAAAAAGTCCTTTTACGTTAAGAGCTCGTTCATCATGATGCGACCCAAAACGCTCCTGGTCTGGTGATGAATTACCCCCCCCCCCCCTCAATCTGCGCATAGAGTGAAGGGGTAGATTTTGCCCCTTCGGAGAAAGAACGGAGGGAGCAACAAATTCTTTTTTCCAACATTTAAAATGAGAAACTGCGCGATAAAACCAGATTCGCCGCCACCAACCAACAATGAGTAAAGAGGAAGGCTTTGGCAATTAAAGTTCCATTGTTGGCGAAAGGCACTTTTTTCCTCCTTCAGTTTCTTTTCTTACTCGCTGCTTTTCTCTAATTAAGAAATCATTAAGGCAATCCTTATTAATTTATTTATGGCAAAATGATAGATTCGCCATTGCTACACCAAAGGAAAATGGCTTCTATAAGAAAAGTTCGACATCAAATTTTGAGAAAGTCAAATTTCTGTTGTTATATAATTTTTCTTAAACTTGATATGTCTAGCCAAAATTAATAGAGTTTTAACAAGTGCAGGATGAAATGAATAAAATTGAAAAAAAAAATGACATCGTTTGACAAATCAATGAAAAGCAATGTTTAATTGATAAACAATCATTAACTCATTTTATGTTACGTTATAGTTATAAAGTATAAAGAAAATCCTTCATTACAATTTTTCACGAAAATTAAATCGTCTCATAATCTCTAAATTATTTTTTTTCATAAGACAAAAACATGCGCCAGGCCGCAACACAAGAAAAGAAAAATGCCTCATATTTATTTTAGTTATTTGGATATTAAATAGCAAGTGTGCCGGTGCAAAGTTATTTTGAAATTAACATCGTCTGTAACAAAACCTATATTTTAAAGCTTATATTCGTAATTATACCAACAAACAGAAATTTAATAAAATTAAATTTTGTTTCCGTGTTTTTATTTATTTATTTATTTATTTATTTATTTATTTATTTATTTATTTATTTGCCTTTTATTAGGTCACTTTTATTGTGTTCTTTTATCAATTAATGTTTTTTTACACTGTTCATGGTTTTTCAAAAATGTGCTTTCATTATTTATTCATTGATTTTTACATTAGCAAATTTGATTTTTTACTTGCAAATTTACGATGTTATGTAAAATTTATCTTATGTACAATCGCATTTTTTATAATACTTTAAATTGTCTCTTACACGAAAATGACTAAAATAGAATAATACAAATTTGAGAAGAAAGGTTTAAATTATAGCGTAAGTAACATTTAGATTTGCATCAAAACTTGCTAATCCTTTGCATTTATATATATATTTATATATATATATAATTCAATTTTTCTGTATGATCTTCTATTTGTTCAAAGGGTTTACAATTATGAAACATTTGATTTTATGGAGTAGACTCCCTTATTCTGCACAGCTTGTGCGGATAATTTTTCTATTCATCTTTCATTTGTTCAATATGTTTAGAATCAGAAAAAAAGTTTGATTATGTACTACAAAAATATTATACATTTCTTTTTTAGTTTATTATTTCTTCTTTTTTTTTTTTAATAATTTCATTATAAGCTAGATTCGATGGAAGAGATATTTAAAAGTATTTCCCAGATTATTGAATATAAAAAATTACAGAATTATGCGTTTCTGAATGTGGAAAATTGATGAAAGTTTACCGAGAACAAATGTATCAACTGTTGATTTAAAGATAAATAAGTACAGCGTCTCAAAATTACGTCAATTATTTTAGCTTTTGCGTAGTTTTTTTTTTCTCTTCTGCTTTTAACAGTGAATGGACTATGTTAAAAACTACATTCAGTGTAAAAGTAATGAAGATATTTCAATCTTACCATTCCTATTTTTTACTTAGCTGCATCATGATGTATTCCCCGCTGAATGAAAGGAACGCAATAAAAATTAGTCAACGAAATTGTTTGTGAACTGTATTTGTGACTAAATCAAAGAGTGTAATCCAGATGAATCTTCTTTTTTTTTGCTCACCTTAAAATCCAATCTAATTAAAACAGGTCTACCTCAGCAAGTGCAAATTTTTCCGTCGGATCTAGAAAAAGTTGAATTCCCGCCATAGGAATAAAAGGACTGCGTTCCTCATTCTTCAAAGTCTAAAAGTGGGAACCTGCAGGGAATAGAGAATTTTCTTCGGCGAGAAATTCGTTTTAATTATCAGTGTTATTTTGCGCAGCGCCGAGTGAAAAACCAGGAGCAAAAACCATTAGGCAATTTCTTGGAGGAAAAGCGGGCACTAGGCAGAGCGATTTAAAAGGGAAAACAAACGTGAGCTTTAAAGGCACCGCTGCGACAAAACGAGAGAAAAATTACCTTCACAAGAAAGGCCAGCTATGCGAAGTTGGTTTAATAACGTTAATCTTTTAGGTCACGTAGAAAAGAGAAGTGAGTCTGCATCATTAAGACTTCGCCAGCTTACAGATAGTAGTCCCAGGACGCAGACAGGCAATAGACACGTAATGACTCACTGCACTCAAAATGAAAGAAGGCAAATTAGTGGCAGAGCATTTGGGAGCCTCATATTATTTTCCTCGCTCTAGCACAGTTTGTTTCGATACTTCTTATTATTCCTATTTCGCGGTTCTAGTTTTTGGATTTTACTTTTTCTTCAATTTTATTATTCTTTTCCTCGCAAGTTGGCTTTAAGAGAGAAGATGTTGAGCATCCAGGGATACGAGGCTCTTCAACAAACTTGAAGCGTATAATGCGATGAATCGCCAAGGGGGATAGAATTCAGTTAATGAAGTGGAGATACTTAGAGAAAAATTAACGCCCGTGTATGCAGGGTTCAAGTTATTTTGAGAGATTTGACTGGTAACAGAGAGATTTAAGAAAAGTTGGGTAATTTTAACAAAAGTAAAATCCGTTTTCATCAAAAAGCGAAATTGAAAAGGTATCCATTTAAATTTCCCCTTTTTGAGATTAATTTTTTTTCAAACTTTATTTTTTTTTCTTAACAGATATACTTTTTTTCTAAGGTAACAATATTTTACAGAGAAATGAGTCAGCAGAACGAAAAATTTACCTGCATATATTTTTTATGAGTAATCATTATAAGATAAAATTAGAACAGTCAGAAACATAACAATTAAGATGACTACTCTACGCAGTTAAATATATTCAGGTAAAACGTTTTAAGCGCATAAAACTTTTTAACTATCTCGAGGCTTGTTTCGGTAGAAGTCAGCTTACCTTCATCAATGCAAAAATTTGACTTGAATGAAATAATAAAGAAAATTTTCTGGAAATTAAGCCTATTTACCTCTGACACTACTATGGAAAAACAAAATTCAAATCCATTTCCAAATTCCCAAAACCTAGCTCTGGAAATGCGTAAGGCCAAAGTGTTAGGTATCCCAAATCTAGATCTATAAAAGTTATCATATCCATACATTAAAAAAAAATCTAAATAAAGTTTAAACAAAGGTGAATATTAAAGATAAAATCAACCTAATTTTTTTTAGTTTACCTAATCAAAGATAAGATGAATTTGTGACATTTTAAGATTACTGCGAATATCGCTACAATACGTACCAAGGAGATTTAACAATGCCTAGTCTTGTTTTTGTACAAGTTGTATCTTCTGGAGATTTTAATAACGGATGCCCATATTTTCGCAAAATAAAGTATGGGACAAAACAACTATTTTATTTGTACTATTTTATTGCTAATGTCAATGCTTCACAAATTATGAGCAATGTTATGTTTAGCTCTATAAGATTTTTGGACCTTAAATTCAACGTGATTTTGCCAAAAAAGACTACTGTCCGAGAAAACACAATCATCTTTTAACTCCCATCCAAAACCAACAAAATATACATCAGGATGTAGCGGTAGGATAAGCTGAAGGAATCACGAGAAAAATGATTGCCTGAAATTTAGTAGTAAAAATTTTGATAAGTCACTCATGAAAAAATGTCTTACTTTTGTATATGATCTTGAAGATGCTCAGGCATAAAATAACAACTTCTGTCACGAGTCATGACAGCAGTGTTATCCTCATAAAATAGCAATAAGATGAATGGAGATCTGGGGCTATTAGAAAGATAGCCTTAATGATGCCAAATATCCAACTTTGAGTCATGTGGCAAGCCCGCATTAACAGAACCATATGTAGAAAAGATATTATTAATGCCATCGTAGGATGTTCCGCGGTGAATGCAATTAAAAATAAAGAAAACATGGGCAGAAGGAACTTTTAATTTGAGAAACTTGTAAATCTGACGTGAGTGCCACAGAAACACTGCAAAAATTGAAAGAAAATCGGCCCATTTATATGAAGAAGAAGGGAATTCACTGGGTAGGTTTACTCACCAATAGAAATGTAGAAGACTACAGGGAACAGCCAATGATAATTTTCATTTGAAAAAGTAATGCAGAAAAATTTTAGAAGAAATTAAAGAAAAGACGTTTATGTATTAGATTTCGAACAATCGTTTTATTACTTTTGTTTTATAAAATAACAATGAAAACAGTAGCTATACTACGACATGAGCTTTGCTAAAAATTATTGTGTAGGTTTAAAAATATGGTTATAAATAACTTTTAATCATTAAAATATTTTGTATTAAATTACAATGATTTGAGTTAAATACGAATGGCCGCCTCTATAACATATGCAGGGTAGGCATAAATCATGGAGCTCGTTCCAAAGCTCTTTGAAACAAAAACAAATGAATGCAGCAAGCACTACTGTTATTTAAATGCAAAAGCGATTTAAACAGTTCGTTTTTGAACCACAAGTTTATTTCCAGCAAGGTGGTGAACCACCACATTGGGATACCACTGTTAAAGATTACCTGCAGGAAACATTTCACAGACGGCGGCTTGGTAGAGATAGACTTATGGCTTCCACGGTCACTCGATATAACACCCCTAGATTTATTTTTCAGGTATAGTCAAAGACCGGGTGTATGCAGCAAATGTTCGCGATATTGATGAACTAAAATGACTAATCACTGAGGTTATTAGAAGAATAAAGGCTGAGATGGTCCGCAACGTTTGGAGTGGCATTGAATACAGGCTATCAATATATTACGTGCGATACGTGAAGCTCATGTACAAATTCTTGAATGTTTAAAATAAAACTGTTTAAAACATAAATGCAATGTTAAACAATTTAGTACAATGTTTTTTTTTCTTTTACAGAACTTTGAAGAGAACTCGATAGTTTATGCTCACCTTATATTTTCATTGTGACATAAATAGTGTACAAGTACAATGGATCTCAAAAAGATACCTTGTAACACGCTTTTAAAGTACTAACGCAATTAAAAATCAAATAAAGTAAAAAATGCTCAATAATTTACTGGCGTAACAGAGATGAGCTATTATTTTTATTTTTTTATTTTATTTTATTTTTTTTTTGTATCTTGCCTATATATAAGAGCGATAGCATAATACACTATATCTAAAAATTTATACATCTGCTTTACAGGGAGCAATATATTATCAATCGCAAATCTTTAATTTCTGAGCCGTTGGCCATAGATATATACTTCCGATTACAAAAACATTTTAAATGAGGTAAATATTCATGGCGTGGCATTGTTTAATGTAAAAAGTTAATTCTAGAAAATCTAGAAAATCTAACTTTTTATCCCTAGTCCCTTTACTTATATTTAGTAAAAGTTTAGACATATAATAGAAATAACACAAAAAGTTTGATTTCTGTGCTACAAGAATTGACAGAGTTATTAAATTTCAAAGTTTGAAATTTTTGCACATGATTTTGTCTTTAACTGAGGGACCAGTTAAAAAATGAATTAAAGTAATTGGAGATCGAAGTATGAGTGCAATGTCTTTTTTTACGGCAAAATCACTGTCAGCCGGTATCGCTAAATCAGGCAAAATATCATCGAAGAGGGTGATTTCATCTAAAAATTTTAGCTATCTTTTAGGGGCCATATACAAACTGAAGAATGTAATATTGATATCAAACAGAAAAATAAATATCAATTTATTATCACATCGGAAAACGGTCTGCTATAAAAATGAATGCATCAAATGCCGAAATCTACTAAATAGACTTTTAGAGGTCGAACGACATTTGTAAAAGTAGGTACTATCATCGTCAGGAAAAAAACATACTCATTAAGAATTTGATAAATGACAGAGGAATGCAAACTACAATCCGAGCTATAACGAACAAGATAATCGGAATTATTCAAACTTTAATAGTATCGCACTGCCACATGTTCAATGAAAAACACGAGCCATCTGTCAGTGGACCTTGACTTGCTAGCCAGCACTGAGATCTTGATGGCAGAGTACACATACAAGCAATACGCCGAAATTACACTTCTTTATGGTGAATGTCAAAGAAATATCGATGCATCTACGAGGTTTTATACAAATTACTTCCATTTTAACGATTATTTAGAGATCCACATCCAACGCAAGAAACTCTAGCCTCACCATCTTAAAGAGCTCTGTTGCACCCTGCTCTGTTGCACCACGACCTAGAACCAATAGTCGGACAATGTGTAATGTTCGAGTGATATCAGAGGTGGTGCTGGCACTCGGCCTTTTTAAAACCGCAAATGAGCATGGCAGAAATAAGCGAGGCATGTGAATACACGCTTCAACTTGTGTGGCTTTTTTGACATACATATGGTGCGCGTCCATACCATCCGACATTGGTGTAAGTAGTAATCCTGGGTTGACCACGCACGACGATTTGAATAGTGTAATTTCATGCTCAACACCTTAGAGATAAACAATCATTCCTTTGTGACATTCTGTGGACACATGAATCAGTATTGACACGGGTTGGCATTGTAAACGGGCAGAACGTGCATTACTGATATCGAAAGACTCCCTCATCAAGCATTCAGTTGTACATTGCCAACAATTTAGGACACTCTGAATAGTATCTCTAGTAGATTTCGGTATTTGATGCATTATTTTTTTTTATAGTAGATCGGTTTCCGTTATGATATTAAATTGATATTTATTTTTCTGTTTAATTTCAATATTTCATTCTTCGCATTGTATACTACCCTTTAAAATTAGTTAAACATTTTAGATGAAATAATTCTGCTTGGTGTTACCTTGATTCAACGTTACCGGCTAAAGGTTTCACCGTGAAAAGGCCATTCCACCTTTGTTTCGATCTCCAAGTACTTTATTTTTTAATTGATTTAATTTATTATTTACTTTAATATGGCTTATACTATATTTACGTTAATTTATTTTTAATATGATTATTTTTTAATTGAAAGACAAAATCATGTGCAAAAATCTCAAAATTTGAAATTTAATAACTGTGTCAATTTTTGTAGTATCGACGTAAAATATTTTGTGTTATATCTGATATGATACGTAAAAACTTTTATTAAATATAAGGACTGGGGGAACGTATAAAAACTCAGTTTTTCGTATTTTTTATAAAATTGATTTTTTGCATTAAACGATGTTACAACATTATTATTTACGTCATTTTGAACTATTTAGCGATAGATAACATATTGCACTCCGTATAACGTTTGGACTCTGATAAATATATATTTTGTCTACACAAACCGAAATGAATGAATATAGTGGGACGAAATTCTCTGCACTCTATTATTATGTCAAATTTTGGTAGTGCACGATCTCAACACATTAGATACATGAGACTGAAAAAAGGGTTGCATTACGTTGCAAATTCTCATTGAAATATCATTTCATGTGCATAAATAGAATTAACAGGCGATGTAACAATCAAATTTTGAAATAAGATAATTGCATTATTACTGCTGTTCGTGAGACAAAAGCGCAAGTTATTTTGCATGAAAGAAAAGCCTTCGAAATCACAAAAATCTTTTGCCTTTTGGCTAATGCAAAATGTCAAACGCATCACTTCAAATTGGCTCTCATAAAGAATCTACGTCACCGCATTGTCAAAGTCTGTACATGTACAAGAGTATATTCTGAAAATCTTCTGAAAGGGCAGTAAAGTTCTATCACGTATATAATCTTCCTATTGTGATCAGATTTGGCCGTATCAAGCATGCATAGTAAAAGACATATGCCTTAATTCAATATTCGTATGTTCATTTATAATGACGACGAGTAATAAAAATAAAGATGTTGCTGTAAAATAAATTATATTTTTAAAAATATCTCCAACACAGTGGCTGCCAAGTGCCAAGAACAGAAATCGAAACATCCAGTTCGCCGAAAAGAGCATTTCTGATGGTGCAAAAATATACCTAATTACAAAGTAAAATCTGTGAAATCAAAATCTGTATGGAACGGAATGCTGTCTAAAAAAATAATAATGATCATGGCTTAAAAAATATCACACAGTTATACAAACTAAGACGGAAAACTATCTAAATCGTTTTTTTTTTTTTTTTTTTTTTTTTTTTTTTTGTCTGTAGTGATTCCGTCATACCAATTTTTACTGCATTGCCACAAAAATCCCAGTTTAATTTTGTCTCATACATACAATTCTGACCAGGCTTACTGTTTTTGAGTAAGATATAATTTAAATAAATGTTTTTCTAATTATTTTATTAATAATTTTTCTTTTACCGTTTTTCTATGAAATAAATTGTCAGAGGAATTGATTTTTAAGCTAAAATGCTTTCTATGTGTGTGTGTGTTTTTTTATCATCTGTTCGTCCAATTTTGCGAATGACGTATTCACTGGCTTATTGACGAGAGAAGGAGGCGTAGTGGACGGACGCTGATCGCATAGTCGAACTCTGTTACAGTAAACATATTATTCGTTACCCCCGCACTGTAAAAAATTTAAGTAACGTTGATCCATAAAGATGATGGCAACATGCTGCCTCGAATTACATGGAGTAATTTAACTTAGATAATGGTTTAATTTACATTGCTATAACTAATGTAATATTACACATTAGTGTAACGTAACACCGCAGTTACATCGATTAATTTTGTCAATGAGATGGAAGTAGCCAGGTCGCCTCCGATTTTATGGAGTAGTGTTACATAAATTTTTCTACGTGAATCAGTAGCGTACAGCATCTTCGAAGTTTAAAAGCACGTGCTTATTTTAATTATTTGTTTCAGCAATGCTGCAGCACAAAAGCAAATACTTAAGTGCAGATTATACGATGAAGTGAATTGGAATACAAAAAACATTTAATTAAAATTATATATTAATAATACACTGCTCAAAACAATTAAAGGATATTGCAGTTTTAGGTGGATTTTGTATCTGGGAAACTTTTTAGCTGATTGATACATAGTAGGCAGACATAGTAGGTTATATGAGAATACATTACACATGTTTGGCAGAAAAAAATGCATTTTATTGCGCATTTGTGTACATAAGGGAAAAAACACAATTTGCGCATATGAGAAAAAAAAGAATAAGAAAAGGTGTTTTCTTCAAAGAAAATCATTTTCAGTAGAGCGTATGGTTTCCACGGGCGGCCAGCAACGTTGAACACCTTTGAGGCATGGACTCAATGAGGCTATTAATGACGAGTTGGGGTATTCTGCCCCACTCTTCCAGAAGAGCTCTTTCCAGTTCTTGGAGAGTTTGTGGGGGTTCTTGGCGGCCAGAAACTCGTCTTCCTAGAGCGTCCCAAATGTGCTCGATTGGATTCATGTCTGGAGAACACGCTGGCCATTCCATTCGAAAGATTCCTTCCTCGAAAAGGAAATCCTCCACCAGGTTTCCACGATGTGGCCTGCAGTTATCGTTCATTAAAATGAAGTTATCTCCGATTGCTGCAGCGTAAGGGACTACAATAGGTCTGAGGATCTCATTCCTATATCAGCGACCAGTCAGAGCTCCATCTCGAATGATGTAGAGGTCAGTGCGCCCGTCAATGGAGATGCCACCATACACCAACACTCCTCCACCGCCAAATCTGACACTTTCGCGCACAAACGCAAGATTATCCCTACTGCCACGGTCCCTCCAGATGAAAATACGCCTATTATCCGGATGCACAGAAGAACGGGACTCGTCAGAAAACAGAATATTGCTCCATTCATTTCTCCTCCAGTTGACATGCTCGGATGTCCACTCCCTGCGGTCGCGACGATGCCTTGATGTTAATCTAACACATACCATCGGTCGGCGAGCATACAGACCTACAGCATGGAGCCGGTTTCGGACAGTCTCAGTTGAAATCGTGGTGCCTATAGCCGAGCGAAGTTGTTGTTGGAGAAGAGTAGCGTTTATGTTTCGGTGTCTCCGAGCTATTAACGCTAAATACCGATCTTCATTGGGCATTGTTGCCCGTCTACGACCTTGCCATGGTCTTCGGCCTGCACATCCACTCTCCAAAAAACGGTTCCAGATCCTGGAAATGACACTTTGTGACACTCCAATGGCTTGCGCTACTTCGGCTTGAGTTTGGCTCCCTTCTAACCTACCAACAATTCTCCAAGCTTCTGAATCTGTCAAATGACTTCGCTGAGACATCGTACTCATCGAAACAAAGCAATCACTGAATGCCGATCATCCTTTTCTTCATTCTCTTTTATCCAGTTGAAAGTCAAATTTCATTCGCTGCCGCTGAAGTGACGTTTTTGACGTCGAACTCAAAATTTGCATACTCCACAGTTTGAAAACCAGAAAAATTTGCATTTGTGATTCTCTTCTTCTGTTTTCGGCAAAAAAAAATTCTTTTATATCTTTATTTTATATAAAACTTCAAATATCCTTTAATTGTTTTGAGCAGTGTATTTAAACTTTATTACCGCGCTATAGCTCACAAGGAAGGTCTCCATACTGGGCATACTCAGAATTTTATGAAAAAAAAATACTAATTAAATTACTTATGTATGTAATAAAGGATCAGTCAAAATTAGCGACAGAATCACATTACAAATTATGTAAAAAAATAAAATAGTTTCGAATATTTGGCGTGAAAAGACGAAAGAGTCACTCGATTTGGCGAGCAACTCTTTTCCTCGCCAAAAGCAAACGATTATTATGCAACTCAAAACTGTTGGATAATTAGAATGCATGTAAATCGTATTTAATGAATTTAAACATAAACAATGAGAGACTTTAATATATTATATACATATATATTTACATATTATATTGCATATATATATTACTTGTTGAAGTAGCTATTTAATTAATCACTGGAAAAAATGTTTTCATAGATTAAAAAAATCACATTGAGAAAAATTATCTTCATAAATTTAAACGTATTCAAAAATAAAAGCCACATGTTTCCATAGCAACAAAATCTAATCGACAATTCTCAATTGGTCTTTAAGCAGGAAACAAATTTAATTAATTTAAATTATGAATTTCGTTTTAAATCTCAAATTTTGATGATTAAATTTGAATATATCGATGTTATAAATATCGATATAACAAAATTATACTTAAAACAAATTAAAACTTATAAAACCAAAGTTTCTTAAATTAAATTTATCAAAACAAGTTCAACAATAAAAACTTTTTTTTCTTGAAGTGTATTTGACATAAAGTATTTTTTGAAATTACATTCCTTCGCCAACCGGCGATAAGTCGCCAAATAACGAAATTTTCATAATTTTTTTAAGGATACAGAATGGAGATTCCGCCGAAATTTTTTTATAAACGTATATATCCACATGAGAAGAACATTCTGTATTTTTTTTCAGATTTTTCGGGATATGCCCGTATGGAGACCTTCCTTGTCAGTAACACTTAGGAGTAAGCCACTCCAGTTCAGTTATAAAATCTTCTTCACTTTGTTTTAAAGTACTTTTGCTACTTTTATAATTACATATGATAAGCAACAAGAACAAGTCTCTTTTTCAAATGTATGTACTAGGTACGTCAAAATATTTTGTTGAATGACTCGATATAATGAATCGAACAACAATTCAGTATAGAATCTCGCGAAATCGTATGCATTTTTAAAGACATTGTAAAAAATCGTCGACAGTCGTCGAAATCATAATGTATAACTAGAATTACCCATTTTTACTAATCGAATGGAATCAGTAAGACAAGTTACATCAAATGTAAAAAAGCAATGTAGTTAAACATAAAGTTTAACTACAAATTAAAAAAAAAAACGTCAAAGAAGAATCAATTATTGGTGCATATACACGGTACAATTACAGGGAGCAAAATTTGTTTATGATTGGATCAAACGTTTCCGCAACAAAAAGGAAACTTTTGATGATGAGCTGTGATCAAGTCGACCGCCAACTAGTACAACCCCAGGCAAATTCGAACGAGTGCGAGAGAGTTCTTTTTAAAAATCAACTTAAACTTCACTCATTATATCACCAGTATCGTTAAAAATTTTTGCAGTATTTTGCGGGTCTTTTTATTCGAATTTCCATTCACAATTGTCTAATAAATTATGAAAACAAAACAAAACAAAATTACATTTTGCACAAACAAAGTAAAACATTTCTTCATAAAAATGCTCCTCTTTTACAAAATACATAATATGTTGGGTTTTTTTAAATGAATATTGAGGTTTTATAAAAAATATGTGTGTGGCACTCGGGGACTGCCGCGGTAAAGTTATTGCATAGTTTTTATCAACTTATGCAAAAATACCGCGTCAATGTCTGCCGAAGTCTATCGAAGAATACCGTGCCGAAGTCTGCGGAACTGAAACGTCGTTAGCCGGAGTGTTAGGATTTTTTCTCGTAACGGAATACCTAGATTCGGATGCCGCCCTCAAAGCCCGCGATAAAAGCTATGCAATAGCTTCATAAATTATCAAACAAAATTTGGTCGCGCTACGAAAATTAGATCGCGAGTTATGAGCATTTTAAATTTTTCTATCCTCACCGTGGGGGGGTCTCCTGTCACCAAAAATTAACAATGTCTCATAATAAATTACCAAACAAAATTTAGCCGCGCTACGAAAGTTAGATCGCGAGTTATAAGCATTTTAAATTTTTCGACCCTCACGGTGGGGGGGGGGGGGATCGCCTGTCACCAAAAATTAACACTGTCTCATAATAAATTACCAAACAAAATTTGGCCGCGCTACGAAAAGTAGATCGCGAGTTAAAAGCATTTTAAATTTTTCGACCCTCACCGTGGGGAGTCTCCTGTCACCAAAAATTAACACTGTCTCATAATAAATTACCAAACAAAATTTGGCCGAGCTATGAAAATTAGATCGCGAGTTATAAGCATTTTAAGTTTTTCGACCCTCACGGTGGGGGGTCTCCTGTCACCAAAAATTAACACTGTCTCATAATAAATTACCGAACAATATTTTGCCAAGCTACCAAAATTAGATCGTGAGTTATAAGCATTTTTAATTTTTCGACCCTCACCGTGGGGTGTTTTCTGTCACCAAAAATTAACAATGTCTCATAATAAATTACCAAACAAAATTTGGCCGCGCTACGAAAATTAGATCGCGAGTTATGAGCATTTTAAATTTTTCTATCCTCACCGTGGGGGGGGGGGGTCTCCTGTCACCAAAAATTAACAATGTCTCATAATAAATTACCAAACAAAATTTAGCCGCGCTACGAAAGTTAGATCGCGAGTTATAAGCATTTTAAATTTTTCGACCCTCACGGGAGGGGGGGTCTCCTGTCACCAAAAATTAACACTGTCTCATAATAAATTAATAAACAAAATTTGGCCGCGCTATGAAAATTAGATCATCAGAAACATAAGTTTGAGACTTGATATCCTAATATCTGAAAAATACCGCGTCAATGTCTGCCGAAGTCTACCGAAGGATACCATGCCGAAGTTTGCCGAACTGAAACGAAGTTAGCCGAAGTGTTAGGTTTTTTCGTTACGGAAGTGTTAGGTTTTTCTCGTTACGGAATTTCTAGATTCGGTCGCTTCGCTCAAAGCCCGCGATAAAAGCTATGCAATAGCTTAATAAAAACGGGTTGCAAGCTAGAGTACCCGGGTTTGGTTGGGTACTTAAATCCAGCCCAATACCAGACTAGAACCTGACAAAAAGAATTTCGTCTGCTATACCCTGATTCTAATACGACATTCTTTAACCCTCTTATACCCTCATTCATATTTAAAGTGTTTTCACTTAAAAATACAGAGGACATTGTTTTGAAAATTCAGCCTCCACCAAACACTTCCCGAAAATGTTTAAAACCAACTCGAACCCTTAGCCTTTTAAAATCAATCCAACCCACAATGAAAAAAACCGCGGAAAAATTGGGGACCCATGCAGGACTCTAATGCAACCAAAGCATATTCAATTAGAGAAATTATATATTTATACCATAACATATTGATTATTTTTTTTTAAAGAAAAATCATTTTTTATGACAGTCTTAGCATAATAAATAAGCAATTTATAAATTAAATCCCTATTTCCGAAAGCACGATAATATAATCAGAAAGTGATAAATATATTTGAGGCTTTAAAACGGCCATATACGAGAATCGTTATCTATCGCGTTGTCTATACTTATAAAAGAACTTCTGATATTTCATCTTAGATTAACATTTAAATAATCTTAAAATTTAACATGGATATTTCCAGAGTAGTGCTATTAATAAAATTAAAAAAATATCTGCAGATGAAATTGGATATTAATTTTCATACTTTTCCAAAGCGAAAATGATTTATATTGCAAGAAGCTATTTTCAAGGCAGATTTTTAAAGATTTGTAGTAATAACACTCACTTAAAAGAATAAATTAATTTAAATAGAAGCCAAGAAACGATCGCTATAAAAGGTTGTGTTTTTCTTTTTAATTTCCCTAATGAGATTCTAGAAATCATCTAATTTGATCACAAAAATTACTTTTATTCGACAGCGTACTCGAAACACTTGAATGTCACTTGCAAATTTCATACTGAAATATATTTTGATTTTCATTCAAATTAATTGCTCATTACACCCCTCCCCTCCTATCAATAAATTATTTCGTCTTAAGTTATTGATGTAAATATTGATTTTTTTCAGTTTAAGTTGGGAATAATAAACGATATGTAAGATGGAATTTACTAGCGCTGTTGAAATATTATTGTAATAATATATAGTAGAAGAAAGTTTGTTCAGAAAAAAAGAAAAGAAGTACTTTGTTGACTTCCTGAAAGACATGATTTAATTGCAAATAAGAGAAACTCTAAATTATTCTAAACCTACTCACAGAAAATTTTTTAAAGTATTCTACTATTGTAATATATATATATATATATATATATATATATATATATATATATATATATATATATATATATATATATATATATATATATTCAAATGAAAGGGAAGGTTTTTTTTTTTTTTTTTTTTTTTTTTTTGAGATAAGAACTAGTTCGAAATTATGAAGTAAATAAAATGATAATCTATTTAAAGACACAAAAAAAGAAAAGTAATACTTATTTAAAGACATTCTTTAGCGAAATCTTAAAGAGACTGCGTCTTTCATTTAAAAGCCTACGTTAAAATACATAAAATATATTACAAATATGTATTCACGTTCATCATTATTTTTTTTAAATGGCAATTTCAAAGACTTCAAAATCATCAACGACTATTCTGGTATATTTCCCAGTACAACATACATAGTAAAATTATTTATTTTTCTATCAGAAAATTACAAAAAAATTCTTCTTTTACGCAACGATTTATCGTTACCTACGTTTTGTGAATTGCTTTAAAATGAAACGGTGCAAACAGAAACTAATATAATTTTAACTTGAGATTTAGATTATACTAAACATTTAAAATACTAAGATTATGCTAAACATCATTATATGCTTTTCATTTCTATGTTACTGTATAGGTGATTTAAAATTAGAGGAAATTATTGTTTTCGAAGGGAATTTTAAGATTTTCAATGTGTTCGATATTTTGGTTTTACCAAGCTTATAAAAAAAAATAATACTATAGTTTTCATCGCTTATTGACTTTACGTCAAATATAATGATTCATATTTGGGGGAAAAGTAGTTGCCAGATATAAAAAAAACAATTATTAAGTAACGCATATAAGAAATTAAAAAAAACTAGAAATAATGCATTTATAAAAATTAAATAAGTATTTACACGGATCTAATATTTTGAAAAACTTCTATTAATATATGTTTACATTTATTTATTTATATTTATATTTATATTTATATTTATATTTATATATATCATTGTGCTGTTTTTAAGAATCATTCAACTTGAACACTGAAAACTGAGCAGTGACAGAAGTCGCAATCATTCATATAAGTCATCCCTAAAAAGATATCACTTTCAAAACAGTATCAGACAGACAAAAGAAAATAAAGCGAGAAAAAAACTTAAAAAAGTCAAATCTCCAGATAGCATTAAAAAAATACTGATAAAAGACCTTTTACAGACTGATACCTAAACGCTTCTCTTACTTCGCACACAGTCAAGAAAAAATGAACAAAAAATGTGAAAGTGATCATTTTCCCCCTTGAAACTCACCCGGAAAAAGCGTAATAAAAGTTTCTAATAAATCACGCTCTAATAAAAACATTATTACGTTTTTTTTTTCTACCTTTTATTCTCCCCTCTTTTGCTTTCAGGTAGTTACACTTGTTGCTTATCCTTAGTGGCGATGATTTCCATTGAAATTAATACCAAGGGCAGGGAAATAAAAAAAAAGCATTTCCTTAAATAATGATGCATGGTAGTCAACACAGGATGATAGTGGCCTTTCATCTCACTTAATTTCATTACAAGTAATGTAAAAAATCGCCCGTTCTCTCATCAAAGTAAGGAGGAATAAAAAAAAATGTCAATGAATTTACAATATATAAAGCATTTACACTCAAATCACCTGTGTAGATGATAATTTTATTATTATTTAAAGAATAGCGTAATAAAGATTTAGAAAAAAGAACTACTTGTTTAAAATATATATATATTGAAACTTCTTTTTTTTTCTTATCTTCGCTATGGATATTTGTCTGATTTTGTCTCATATCCTAAAGGCTTAAACTCAGCTTTATTACTAATGAATTATTATTGCAAAGCAAAGATAAGGTTTGTGCAATGCCATGAGATAAATGCTTTCTGGATGAAATTTTAATGAAGAAAAATATCTCTCACTGTTTTTAAACCTATGCAAAACTATGAACATCATCTATGTATCTAAAAACAGAAACAAAGATCTTCTAATAACTGAAGATTTTTGTTTCAGTTATATTTCTTGTATCTATTGCAATTTCAAATATCTTTCTGGTTCTTAGATGTACCTTTCATGAGAAAAAATAATAAAACACGTTTCTGATATTACCAACAGTTTTTATGTAATAAGAACACTCTCAGAAATACTTTGTCGAATTCACGTAAAATTTCCTGGCAGCATTGCTATTAGGATTTTTCTGTCTATTGACGTATATTTGTTCCTTTTTTCTCCTTTATAGGTAAAATATATATTAACTGAAGAAAGTGGGGGAAAATGAAAGCTGTCGACTTTGGAATCAAACTAGCTATCTTAGCGTTATGAGATGATTACGCTAACCGCTGGGCTACAGCCACACAATAGTAAAATATTTTGAAGTAAACAGGAAACAGGCTTGCTTTAAATGGGTATGGCTTGACTAATTTTTTTAAAAAGCTGTAAAATTTGAGGTTAATTGTTTGGGGAAGATTTCGTCTTTAATGTGATTTTGGATTAAGTTTTAATACTTTAATATTAGTATATGATAAAATTATGTATAATAAGTATTTTAAATACTCTACCAGATGTAAAATATGAATATTACATTTTTATTCGAAAAGAATTATATATATTTTTTTTTTTGAGTAACATCTGTTTTTTCACTTAATATTTAAATTCAAATATCTTTTAAATGTGTTCATTTAAAACATATTATAAATGAGAATATTTTTTATAAATATTTTTTAAAATACAATTTTATTTAATTTCATTCAATTTATCAAACTTAAAAAATATAAATTGTGAGTACTTTTGAACGAATGAAAAAAGTAATTGTTATTTAATTTTAAATTTGAACTTTTGCTCTTTTTTAATTAAATTAGAAATCTTATTGTAAATAATTTTTGGCTTTTCGTTTTTAGAATAAATTTGAATTTTAGAATTAATTGACCGAATGCTGTCTTGGAATGAACGGAATTTAACTCTCATTTTCAGACTTCCAGGAAGAATTCACGGATAAAACATGTTTTCTAGGAGTATGAAAATTATTTGTTACAAAATGAAGAATAATTTTTTGCATATTGGTATGTTTTTCTGACAGTGAAATATATACCACATGGCCGAAAAGTAACTAGATAATTTTAAAAGCTACAAGCTTTCTGTTTTATCATTCTTTTCATTTGAATTTTGTAAAGTTTTAAATTTTGCGTATGGAGATACCAGGTGAACAAATAATGGCAGTGATAAAACATCCTTTTTTACAAAATTATAGCTCGTATTTTGTGAGGTCAAAATTATGTAGCGTTAAGGCATAAGGCCGGGTGTTTCTTTGAAGTAACATGTTTAGGAAGGTTTTAGGTCCTTGAAAGAGATTCATAACAAATAAGTTTTTCTTAAAACAAAACTCTTCACAACAATTTTCATCTTAAGGGGGTCCGGGACACATTTCAAAATAAATTTATTTATTGAGTTAAAATTGTGATTTTTTTTTTTTTGTGTAAACAAAAAACCTTATTATGTGTAAACAAAATCCCATGATAAATATTCTTATAATTTTTTTAATTAAAATTGAAATTTATTAAGAAATTGGAATAATTTAAAATCGTTATAACTCGAAATATTATTTTTAATATTTAATTTTTTTCTACATTTAAACAAGCAGATATATCTAAATTTTAATTTTGATTCAGCTTCTTTTAAAAAAAAAATTATTTAAATAAAATTAAAACTATTTAAAATAAAAATTTGAAAAAATGATGTAACTTAAAAAACATATTTTGAAAAGTAATTTTTTTTTAATTTCCTTAGAATCAAAATTAAAGTAAAACAATCAAAAAAAGACATGCTCCAAGTTTGAAACCATTTATCTTTAACGGTTCCTGATTTATAAAACCCATCATGAAGAAACATGCATTTTCACAAGAAATCATTTTATTATGACAACCATTATTTGATAGCTAGATTTTGAAAACAAACCAAAACCAAAAAATTAATGTTTCCTCTCCTAATTAAGATAAAAATATGATTTAAAGGTCATTTTAAGCATAAAAAACAGAAATTTTTAATGCAATAAACTTATTTTAGAAAATTTGAAGATTTTGTGTCCCGGATTCCCTTAATTAATTTATATCCATTCATAAAATTGCTTCATCGTAAAAGCTCCTTCTTTCAAAAGAGACAATTCCTTCTCAAACGCGGCCTTTTTCGAATTTTATCATTCTAAAATAAAATAGTACACGTTAGAAAAGCAAATTCGCATTATATATTTAATAAGAAATATTATAGGACAATGAACTATTTTTTTTTAATTCTTTGTTTCTAAAATTGTCTGTCTTAAAAAAAAAAAAAAGTGTTTTAAATCTGTTAATCATTGTATAATTATTTAGCCTAAAAATAGCTACATCAATAGTCTATGCTTTGGAAGCACAAAATTTCGAAATAACTATTAATATGTTTGGTTTTCTTGTACTTAATATCACTGATTGTTGGCATTCAACAAGATTTCTATTTAAATGGAAGTATTTCAAATTAATTTAAGCTGGTTGAAATATAGTTCCCCAATGTAATTACCCTCATAGCGTGCATAGTCACAGTGAGTCACTGTGGTCACATCACATCTGTGACCAAAATGCCACCACTCAGTGACGTCACATTGTGACTGAGATGTGGCTTTCTTAAAAATCTTTAGAAAATTACAAAAATTCTTCAAAAAATATTATTTACTTTCAAAAACACTGTTGTCTCAACGTTGCTTTTGTCACAGCATCGTCACGATGTTAATGTCAAAGTAGTCCCAAATGACAAATTTGTCACAAATTTGTCACACCGTGACTTCACAAAGTGGTCACAATATGACGTCACAAACGAGCTCTAAAACGGCCATACCGACTTCACATTTTAGTCACTGTGACTTCACATCGACGATCGATAGTCACAAAGGCACAGTGCGACTTAACAACAACGTCGCTGTGACGTCACTATGCCTTACGGGTAGTTCATTCAGTTATAGTTTGGGATATCGCAAAGTTTCAATTACAGGCGAATATTTTTAATGCTTCCTCGCACCACTTTTTCAAAACAAAAATTTTTACATACGCTTTGAGAAGACTTGCAAGAGAAATATACTGCGAAATATATTTTTATATTCTTTTAAAGCTATTAGGCTGTAGCTGAAAGTTTGCGATAATCCCATGGACGTGAAATAAATTTAATAGTTTATAGAAATTTAGTATATGGATTTCCTTGTAGCAAATACATTAAAAACATACTAATGAGGATTTTTAAGCACATGGTTAATTTCTCTCTAAACTTGCAGCAAATACTGTAATTTATTTTCCAATGAAAAAAAAATGAAAATCGTCATGGTTTGAAATAAGCATTAACATCATAATGAAAGATGAAAATAAGCCATGATGTAAAATTCATCAGCGACGAAAGCTTAAAAATGACTTTTGAAATATTTTCTCTGGAAAAAATTTCTCACAATGGTAATTTTAAACAAAAAAAAAGAACTTTTTCACAAGGGTAAATTTAAAAAGAAAGAAAAGAGAAGAAAAAGAAAGACAGAAAAAGGAAAACTTAATTCAATGATTTTTTAATCAGTCTTCTTCAGTATAGCAATAAAGGGATTTTACACACGAGTACTTTTTTAAAGTAACAATATTCAGATTAGAGTAGCAAATAAAAAATCTGATTTTATTTTGTACATTTCAAAATTCTTTCAACAAAAAAGGATGTACGAGCAGAACTTGGGTAGAAACTTTGGCATTTGACTATGACATAGTTACGGGTCTCAAACACACAAGAGCACCATTTTATAACTTGTCTAGCTTTGAGGAGTTCCAAAATATTAAATATGATAGACAAAACACACAAAAAACAATCGAAGAATGTATTTGAGTATTGTAACAGCTTGGCTTGCTGAAGATGGATGTGCCCGATGACTTGTATTAATTTTCTTCTAAAAGAAATTCGTTCATTTCTTGCCAAGTGAATTCCTGGATAGTTTTTAAGAACAAGGAGGAGATTTATAATCCTACTGTAGTCAAATTCATAATTGTTCATAATTTATCTTGTTTGTATAGTGAATATTTTAGTTTCTTTCATTAACATCCACTGTTACGACACTTTTGGAAAACGTAGTCTTATCACTTGAATGATACTAGTAACCTTTACGATTTTCTGTGCTTTTAAACTTTTAATACAAAGTAATATCTCTGGAAGGAATCGAAAATGCTATGTTATTCCATGTCACATTAACATTTGTGTTTCCACGGGGTTAAAGATATAATTAAGAAGAAGTCGCACAAAATAATTTTACAGAAATAATGATTTGGCTCATTAAAAAAATGTTTTTCACTTGTTAGGCCCTTTATTCTTGTCAGACGAAATTTTTATGCGTTTGATTGTCAATCGATCGAACACAGTATTTGCCACTTGCATTGACAACTTTACGTTGAGATCAAGTCGACTCTTAGTAGGTGAAAAGCTTGAAATTTCTTTAGAGAAGCTAAGACTAATGAATGATGCATGACGTCATTAACGAATGACGTTAAGGAGAGATATTTGCATACTAATTACGCCCTAGCCTTTCCCTGACATAGCTTAATGACAGAATTCCGCTTATGCCCAGCTTTTTGAATTAATTCTTTCTGACAATTTCCGGAATCTGGCTGAGATTTTTTTCATTCTTAGGAAAGGCCCTTCAAGTTCAGGGAATATTGTTGCTTACTTTATATTCAAAAAGTAAAAGCACTCACAAAAGGAGGTTGAATAGCCAGGCGGATCAATCCAGGAGCCTCGGACGGTAAGCACTTGAATGAAGACGCCCTCCGACTTAAGTCCCTGTCAATTTCTTGCTTCAGCTAAATGGCTCAGTTTCTCTTTTTCTGTTCAAAATAGAGTTTGACACAGCTCAAACTTATTATTTCCCTTCCGTTAGCTTGTTCAGAAATAAAATGCTCTCGGTAATATAATCCTATGGACGTGTTAAAACCCATGGTTTTAAGTTTCAACAAATGCTAATTATATGCTAAGCCCCTATTGTTTTCGTCGATATATGAGCGAGATTATTCATTAAAACTTGAAGTTTCAGACATAATGAATTTATAGCCACGAAATTCAAGATCAAAAACATTTTTATTATTTGAAAATAAGTTCATAAAAGGTTTTCAAAATATTCAACTCTTTCAGTTTAAGGGAAATTGAAATATGGAAATTATAGGCAATAACATACATTTATTGAAATAACAGACTATGAAAATAAAAAAAAGACAGGAACAGCGATGTACCTAATGGGATAAGCCTACTAGTGATCTAAAAGAGTTTTAAAAATTCATTAAGGAGATTTTTAATTTTAAAATATTATTAAATAAATATTCTGATAAATAAGGATTTACATTACAGCAATAAAGCACTTAGAGATAAACAAAAGATAATGTAAGACTTATCACTACATATTTCAATGTTTTAAAACAAAATTACTAATACAACAAAGGATATTTTTAACAAAAGAAAATGTTTTCCTTGATCTTATAAACGAAATAAATAAAACGTAGTAGGTCTTTTATTACATTTGAAATAGCCTTTGTACAATTTATATAAATTAATAAGAAAAACCACAAAACTAATAATTATACCAAAAATCATTGAATATGAAAGATAATATGCTACAAAAGTATGGAATTTTTTATTGTTAAACATTAAAAAAAATATGTGTCAATTATTTCCTAAATTAGCAAAACAAACATATTTATTCAATTCATTGCATGAAGAAAATAACTGTTGTGAATGTTGGCTTCAATAAAATCCTAATAAGATTACTAAAATATATGATTTCCTCTTTGAATACAAAACTGTCCTAAATGATTTTTCTCCACTGTAACATTTGCTATTCAGTGGGAACTAGTTAAAATGAAAAATGTTTAAGACGATACAATGGTACCCCCCTTCCACACACACACATTTTTAATTGTAGTATTTTTCATGTGGATAACTATAATCTGTGGGAAAATATAAGCTTGTTAATATAATCATATTTTTCTTTAATATTAATAAACGGCATGTTAAAAGATAAAGAAACTAAAAACACGGGGAAAATGTTACGTCAAAGTTTTCTTCAAAAATTGTTGTATTTTATGTAAGAAGGTCTTATAAGATAATCTATAATTTGGTGACGCTAAAATACGAGAAATCTCAAAGGTATGAGCCATTTTTATTACTTAATATTTTTATATTAAATAATTCTAAAAATATATTTTTTAAATATATAATAAATTTTAAATAATATATATTTAAATATTTCATAAATAATTGTCTATAAGTTTACTGTGCGAATTTAATACCGTTTGTTAATATTATATGAAACTACTATATGATATTACAAAAAGGAAATAAATAATAATAAATTACCACCAAAAATCTTTCTACTTTTCTAGAAATTTCACTTTTGTTGTCTTTTATCATCTTTTACTCACGCCTTCAATTAATTCGTGATTCTTAGTTAAATAATTGAATTTAAAAGAAAACGAGGTAGAGAAGATCAAACCGCAGAAATTTAAAATTTAAAAAAGAGAATGCTGCGCCATTTACAAAGTTCAATTTTTGCCTAGTTTTTTCTTCAAAATGAAACTTTTCAGAGGAAGCAGCTTCTTTTAAAATATCTTTCGATACCTTTTAAAGGGAATATAAGGTTTTATGATAGACAGATTCTCCACTTTCATTAGCCAGAGCTTCTAAACAAGTTTCCCACAATTAAATAATTTTTAATATCACTATTTCCAAAAAGTATTATTTGCCTTATTTAATCAATGAATTTTTCAATTAAAAAAACGAAAACTAATTTTCAAAAATAGTGGTGTTCAACCTAATATTATTACAAACTCTAAGTAATTGGAGGTAAGGAGAGTAAGTAAGATGTTCTTAGACTCACATATTTAGAAAGTACATAATGAGGCTTGAGGAATTGTTGATAGACGCAGAATATATTTTAAAAATTGATGTGAAACAGGGCATGTTATACCGAATTTCCTGATGTGATAGTTTTGGAAACGAAAAATATGGTCGTACTGAGAAAATAATTGTTTATAAATTAAGTTCTGAGTTATTGAACAAAAAATAAAAGTACCAGATTGCTTACAAATTTCTTCAAAAACCACGTCATGAAGTTTCATGTATTTTCATTTAAATATGAATCTGAAATGTATCCGAACTGAATTTTTTTTCTGTTGAGTGTGAACAAAATATATTTTTCGAATACTGCCTTAATAGGATTCCAATAAAACCAGCTCATATATTAAAATTAAATTAAAAACTCGTACGACCAGATAAAATTGTTAAACTGGGTTTACCTCTAATCATGATTTCGAAATCTACCTGCGCCTGTTCGCCGATCCGACAGAGATTTTTTTATAAACAAAGCTATTCCGAACGGAACTAATGTTTATTGAGAAAAAATAGTCTCTATAAACATATCTTACCTACATAATTTCTTTAGAGAAGGGTTACATTTTCTTAGACTTATTTTTATGTGTTACTGTGCTATTATGTACCGTGCTAAATATATATGTACATTTTTTTTTTCGGATTTTAGTACGGATTTTTGGTTTCATGACGCGATAGGAGTATATCTTAAATTAATGAAATTTGTACTTTTTTCACCAATAAATACACATTAAGATTAGAACATTAATTTGTGTGTATCTATCTATAGATGTGATATGATTTCATTATAAATCGAGGGCTAGATCTGACCTCCATTCTCATTTATATTTCTGTCAATTACACATTTTGAATTTGTATCCCAATACTTTCTTACATATTACAATGATGAAAAATTTTATCCATGTCAATTATTATTTTTATTATTCTCGATTTTCATCTCCGTAAAAGAGCCCGATGTTTGTTCTTGAGTTAGAAATTTGTTTCTCCACAGTTTCTCTTGTTGTTTCTATCCCCACCCTTCTCTATTTCTCTTTCTCTTTTTTTCTTTTCTTCTTTTGATTTTTATTAACATTATACATGTAAAATGTGTCTCAATGACGTTGGCAATGTGTATCAACCACTCAGTGCTTTAACCTATTTTGCAAAAAACGGAAGTCTATTGTCTTTTTCTTTAAAATAATTTTCATTACAACCATCCTTTGTATCGGTCCTTTTGATAATTATATAAAGGACGGTTCACTGTATTACATTTTACTATTTTTTTTCTATTTCTTTTTTCCCACTCGACTACTTCGTTTACTTGAAAGGTAATGTATTTCATTAAACTTATTTTTAAATGCAAGCCGGATGGATGGATGCAATTTATTGCACAAAGTTACCGCTGGCACATGCGGCGTCAATTTAAGTGTAACATAATATATTTTGTCTAAGCTATTAACATGATATATATATATATATATATATTAGTGAGCTTTATATTATATGAGCTTAGTCAAGGTTAACAGACATATGTCTATTGACCTTGGTATTATAATATATTAAAATAACGTAAAAAAATAAAAATAACTTCAAAGAGTACCGAGATCCAACTCTACCGAGCTCTGAGCTCGGTACTCTTTGAAGTTATTTTTATTTTTTTACGTTATTTTAATATATTATAATACCATTTTGAAATTTTATTAGATGTTTTATGACAGAAAATGCTTTAACCAAGAGAAAAATGAAAATCTTTTTCTTTTAACCAAAAAAAAAAATAAATAAATAAATAAATAAATAAATAAATAAAAATAAATAAATAAAATAAAATAAAATAAAATAAAAAAGAATAAAGCAACACTTCTTTAAAAATTTTAGTCTTTCTAACAATCTTTTAGATATTTTTTCTTTCTTTCTTTTTCTTTTTCTTTTTTTTTTTACAAACGTACTCTAAAACTATAAGTTCTAAATTTAAAAAAGCTAATTAGTTTAATAATAAAAAAATAAATAAATAAAATGTTATTATATGTTTAAAGTGTTGTTAAAATGATTATTTACTTAACATTTTTATTTTTAAAAAATAAATTTTATCATTAACTGAAAAAGTATCCTTAATTTTATGAAATAAACAATAAGTATCGTTCATTAAAAAATAAAGTCAAATGAAAAACATAATTGTTATATCATTTTTATCATATAGAACCATGCCGTTGAGACAAAATTGACAACGTCATTGAGTTACAAGATAAAGTTATGATGTAGAAACACAATTTCGAAATAAAATTGGTGCCTAATTTAAACTTAAATTATTTTAAAAATACGTTGGCCTACCTGGGAATATCCTTGTCAGACTCTCCGAAAGACTAAAATTTATTAAGGAAAATGATGTCAAATATTACTATTCGACTGAGTTTCGAAATAAATAAACTATGTAGGATTGCGTTGTAATGTATAGGACAATGTAATGCGAAATATTATGTTTACTGATTTTCAACAGTAGTATATGACGTCATTTTCTGTCATAAATTTTTATCTATCTGAGGATCCTACCTAGAACCATACAGGCAGACCATAATATTTTTAAAAATAATTTTAAGCTTTAATTAGACAAAAATCTCAGCTCAAAAGAGAAAAAGAAAATGAAAAACAGAATCAATAAAATGAATATTGCATACTTAACCTGATGGCATTCAGCTCACAGACTATTCACACTAATTATGGCCCCTCGAAAAACAAATTAAAAGGGAGAGATTGGCTCCCCTACCCCCCCCCTTTATATTTAACTATTGAACCATCAATAGTAATCAGGGATACGCCTTGTCAAAATGAACCTATATTCAAAATTCAAAGCAAATCGGATAATTCTGCATAAAAAATCATTTATCTGGTTTGGGGGGGGGGGGTCTCCCGTTTCCCTCTTTACACTTAACCATTAAGCCCCAAAACCTATTCAGCGATTTGCCTTATCAGAAAGAACCAATATCACAAATTTGAAGCAAATTAGATAGTTCTGCATAAAACCAATTTATCTAATTTTAAGGGAGGGATCGCCCGTTCCCCCTTCATGCTTAACAAAAGAACTCTTAAAACTAATTAGGGTTTAGATTTATCAGAATGATCCTATTTTCAATAATTCAAGCAAATCTGTAAATTCTGTGTTAAAAAAAAAAAAAAAAAAAAAAAAAAAATTACCTAAATTAAGGATGTTACGCGCATTTCGCCCTTTTACACTTAACCATAGAAGAACGAAAACTATAATGCAGCAGGTACCTTTTCAGAATGTTCCGATATCGAAAATTTGAATGAAATCTGATAATTATGCATAAAAAACCCTTTTATCGAAATTAAGGGGGGGGGTTAGCATCCCCGTTCGCCCCTTATACTTACCTAGTGAACTCTCAAAACTAATCAAGGAAGAGCCTTATCAGAATAAACCTATATCCAAAATATGAAGCAAAACTGATATTTTTATCATGAGTTTTCGCATTACGTACGTACATACATAGATATATACTTACATGCATATGCACATAAAGAGCCTGGGGGCACATTTGCTGTCAGGCTTTGATAGGCTGTCAGCTAAAAACTTTAAAAATTGATATATTCCTGATTTTTCTTACGAAGAAATGCATCGAATCCTCTTAAATGTTAAAAAAATCCCTGTCGGCTTGGCCTATAGGTGGAGGTAGATTTCGAAGAATGCTCATTTCAACAAAATATAAAATTTGATTATAGATGAGCCCAGTTTAACAACTTTATTTGGCCGCTTTTGAAAAATTTTTAATTTCATTTTTCTGTAAGGACTGGTTTTATCAGAATCATCTTAAGTTAAATTCGGATCAAATGCCTATTTTGACAACATATTTTGAAATAATTCCGATTTTATTAAAAAAAAAATCGACTAATACGGCACATTATACAGGTCTTAAATAACAAAAACTGTCAATTGAATGCGTTTGAGAGCAAAGTTGAACTAAAAAATGAGTTATGAAATAACCAGTTTATTATTTGAATACATCCTCAATACTTTAATCATGATCGCTTGAGGAATTTTTGTGCGAAGTGCCCACTTTGACAGCATTTTTTAAAGATATTCAGCCTTTATCAAAAAACTGGCCAAAACGGCACATTATACAGCTTCTAAATAAAAGAACCTATCAATTGGATGCATTTGAGAGCAAAACAGAATTTAAAAATGAGTCAGAAAAACGCAATTTGTTATTTGAATACCTCAATTTTCCAATCACGATCGCTTCCGATAATTCTGTTCAAAATACCAATTTCGGCAGCCTTTTTTAGATGTATATTCTTTCTTTATAAAAAAAAACTGACCATTGTGTCACATTAAAGTGTGTAGTTCCTAAAAAAGAGGACCTGTAAATTGGATGCGTTTGATAGTAGAAACGGTTTTAAAAATGAGTCAGAAAAAACGCAATTTGTTATTTGGATACTTCCTCAAATTTTAAATCACGATCCTTCGGGAAATTCTGTTCAAAATACCTTTTTTGAAATATATTCTGTCTTTATGAAAAAACTGACCAATGCATCACATTGTACAGTTTCTAAATAAGAGCATCTGCCATTTGAATGCGTTTAAAATCAAAAATGTATTTAAAAATGAGTCAGAATATATGCCGTTTGGATTTGGGGGTTTTTTCTCCAACTCCTTTTTTTTTCTTTTTTTTGCTATGCGAATTGGTCTTATGAAAAACTTGTCAATATAAAAGTTGTAGATATTATTGAGAAGATGTAAAATAAGTTTAATTGTATTTGATAATTTAAGAATTGACAAAGTTATAGATTTTTGTCCTCCCCCCTTTTTGTTTTAGTTTTTTTATCGGTAAAAAATAGTCCTATGAAAAACTTGTAAATACAAAAGTTTTAGATAATGTTGAGATCATTTATACAAAATTTAGTTGGATTGGATATCTTGAGAATTGACGAAGTTGTGATTTTTTTCCTCCCAAAACCTTGTTTTTTCCGCCCCTTGAGCCCATTTCTAAATTTATCAAAAATCTGTCATGCATAAACTTTTGGCCCATTTTTAAGAAGTAATATAAACTTTATACCGATTCGATATCTATTTTAATTAAGAAGTTGTTGCGCTTTTTTTTTTTCACAAAACCCCTCCCTATTTACAACCCCTTGGACCGTTTTGCCCATTAACGAACTTAGCCGAGATTTTATACCCCTTGATTTTATGTATCAGTTTGGAAGAGATTGGAGCAGAATTATAGAAGTTATCGTGTCCATAAGAAAGTGATATATATATATATATATATATTGTATATATATATATTGTACATATATACATATATATATATATTGTATTGTATTGTTTATTGTTGATTGTTTTACATATTGGATATATATATATATATATATATATATATATATATATATATATATATATATATATATATATATATATATATATATATATATATATTTTTACTGATGGTAGTTTTGGGGTCTAGAGGTCATGATCGGCGTAGATCTGCAAAAAATTTTCAGAAATCTACCTAAAAGAAAACATTTACTAAACACATTATAATATATTCCAATGCGGTGTTATATCATCTGGTACTTCTTTTATGCAATTTTGTGAATCTATGATTTACACTATTCTTATTAATAGTTTTAAAAGGGTGAATATTGTCATATGCACCAAGCTCTAATTTTCGAAATTAGCGACACACCACTATGACTTTAACAGACACATATTTATAAATATAAATTTTATATTTATAATATACACATATATAAATTTAAATATGATATTCATAATATAAACATATATAAATTAAAATATGATATTTATAATATGTACATCTTAAATATCTATATAATATTTATAATCTACGCATTTATAAATATCAACATATGTGTGTTATCAAAATCTTACGGAAAAAGAAAGTACCTCAGGTCGATAAGATATATGATGGGTTATGTTTGGTATATACTATTACATTTTTGCATTACAAATTTCCTTTTTTGTAGATGGTCCTTCATAAAGCATATGGAATGAAATTGATTTTAAAATCATTTTTATCTTCTTTTAGTAGCATATAGTTTATTAAATATTTTATATCCAATTATTTTCAGATGTAAACTAGTATAGTGTATTTTGGTGTAGCAATTAACAAAAATACAGTGTTTTTTTTTTTTTTTTTTTTTTTTTTTTTTTTTTTTTTTTATTGTGAATACCTCGTTGACACTTTGAATCCCAAAAGAAGCAAAATATTGTAACCAAACCTTCAATATCTTGTACTATACGACGATTTCGTTTTGGGCTATGAGTTAGCAAGTGATGTGTGAAACATCTTGGCCTCCACTGCTTTTAGGAACAGCCTGCTTATAACCAGATAAAGCGAGATGAACTCTTATCACAAGTTCATGCCTCTTTTCTGAAAAAGGTGTTGTAATACATGTTGTCACAAAAGTTTAGCATTTAGCAATATTTTTAACTTTTGTTCCGTGCGTCGAGGGATGCATTAGGGGAATATCTCGTATCCTTTTTATTTATCTATCAGCTGGAAGAAGTTAGTTGCGACAATTAAGTACTGTATGATTGATTACAACATCGATCTCAATTCTTGGCAAATTTGAAAATGAAAGCATACTGATTTAAAATTATCATCATGAATAATAAAATTAAAAGAAAATTTTATGGTTTGACATAAAAATTATTAAAATTTAACTATAAATCTATATGCATATAAAGTTATTAAAATCGTTGTTCGATTTAAATGTGAATTACGTGACTGAAGTATAAGCTAGTCTAAAATAAGCAATTATGGACGAACATTTTAAAACACATTTATTCCAGAGTACTAATAAATAAAATTTGATGACAACCTAATCAGCTTATTTTCACACAAATTTACCCAAAACATCTGATCATTAATGTTTTTATTGTAAAATCAATATAATTCCTACAAGAATATTTATTGAATTCTAAGCATCAATTCGGCTGGTGATAATAAATTCAGTCGCCTGATTTTCCCTTCAATAACAATTAATTGCTCTGAAAAAATTTCTCTATGTGAACAAAAAAAAAAAAAAAAATGCAGGTGTCTGTAAGCATAAGTGTTAAGTTATAACAAAAAATAATAAAATAAAATAAATCCCTGTCGGCTTGGCCTATAGGTGGAGGTAGATTTCGTTAAGTGCTCATTTCAACAATAAAAAATAAAATGTAATTGGTGAAAAACCCAGTTTAACAATTTTATTTGGCCGCTTCTGAAGAAATTTTAATTTCATTTTTCTGTAAGAGCCGGCTTTATCCGAATCATTTTAATCTAAATTTGGCTCAAATGTCCAGTCTGACAGCCTTTTTTTGAAATATATTCTGACTTTATGAAAAAATTAATGAATAAGAAAAAATTGTATAGTTCCTAAATAAGAAAAACTGCCAACTGAATGCATTTGAGAGCAAAAAATGGTTTTAAAAATGAGTCATAAAATAAGCAATTTGTTATTTGAATGCATCCTCAAACCTTCAATCACGATTGCTTCGGGAAATTTTGTTCAAAATGACTATTTTGACATAATTTTTAAAAATATATTCTGCCTTTATCGAAAAACTAACCAATAAGGCATATTATATAGTTTCTAGATAAGACAGCCTGTCAATTGGATGCGTTTGAGAGCAAAAATTGTTTTAGAAATGAATCACAAAAAGCAATATGTTATTTGAATGCATCCTCAAATCTTCAATCACGATCGCTTTGGGGAATTTTGTTCAAAATGGCTATTTTGAAAACAGTTTTTGAAATATATTCTGCCTTTATCTAAAAACTGAGCAACACGGCACATTATACAGTTTCTAAATAAGAGAAAATGTCAATTGGATGCGTTGGAGAGCAAAAATGGTTTTAAACATGAGTCATAAAATTAGCAGTTTGTTATTTGAGTACTTCCTCAATTTTATATTTAATTCTTTAATCACAATCGCTTAGGGAAATTCAGTTCAAAGTGCCTTTCTTGGAAGCTTTTTTAAAAATATATTCTGCCTTTTACAGAAACTGGCCAATACGTCACATTATATAGTTTCTAAATAAGACGATCTGTCATTTGGATGCGTTTAAAATAAAAAAATAATTTAAAAATGAGTCAGAATATAAGCAGTTTGGATTTGAGTTTTTTTCTCAACTCCTATTTATGTTCAATTTATTTTTGCCATACGAATTAGTCCTATGAAAAACTTGTCAATATAAAAATTGTAGATATTATTGAGAAGATGTAAAATAAATTTATTTAGATTTTGATAGCTTAATCCCTTCGCGACGGGAGCCTTTTACGAAAATTTTAATGCTTTGTTACCGGTTTTTAGAAACAGAAATTTGTGTCTTTGTAAATTGCGAAACTGCTCCGATTAAATAAGGCAAATTTTGCAGTAAATTTTTACTGGTGGGGATAAACACGGATTCTTAAGCCTTTTTGCGGCACGTATACGTGTCGCTCGTCCCCAAGGGTTAAGAATTGGATAAGTTATGGATTTTTTTTCTTCTTCCACCCCCTTTTTCTTTTCGTTTTTAATTTTTTTTTCATCGGTAAAAGTTGGTGCTATCAAAAACTTGTAAATACAAAAGTTTTGGATAATTTTGAGAACATTTATAAAAAATTTAGTTGGATTTGATATCTTGAGAATTGACGAAGTTATGATTTTTTTTCTTCCAAAAACCCTGTTTTTTTCGCCTCTTGAGCCCATTTTTAATTTTATAACATATCTGTCATGCATAAACGTTTGGCCTATTTCTTAGAAGTAGAAGAAACTTTAAACTGATTCGATATCTATTTTATTTAAAAAGTTATGGCGTTTTATCGGTTTTCACAAAAACCCTCCCTATTTCCACACCCTTGGTCTGATTTTGAACGTTAACCCTTTCCGCCACGGGCAAATTCTGTTAAAAAATGAGAAATTATCGACTGACACCAGAATCTAGAAACAACTCTTTGAGAAATTAACAATCGCTTAATTTAAGCTTTAACTTTAAAAGCAAAATTTTATTAAAATATTATTGGTGCCGTTTGCAAATTTGGAATTAAAATTAGGTATCCCAGACTGGGCACAGTGTGCCGGAAAGGGTTAACGAACTTGACCGAGATTTTATGCCTCTTGATTTTATGTATCTGAGCAGAATTGGAGAAGTTATCGTGTCCATAAAAAAGTGATATAGACCGATAGATAGATAGATAGATAGATAGATAGATAAACTTTTTTACTAATGGTAGTTTGGGGTCTAGAGGTCACGATTGGCGTAGATCTGCAAAAATTTTTCAGAAATTCCGACGCTTTGGTCGACGCTTCACTCAGCACTGATCACCTGGCCTTCAATCACCGGCAACGCCACCTATTGTTTGAGATACGAACTAAAATAAAAAATTACGGTAAAAAAACTCCTGACATTAAACATAACCCTCCTGCAAAATTTTTTTAAATAGCTGTCACCGTTTGCAAGCTATTGAATTTAAAAATACATCAGTCATTTTTGGAATACCCGGTAAGTTTTTTATATTTTTAGCTGCATTGTATCATATTAATCTAAAATGTAAATAGGTACATTTATAAAAATAAATGCTTTTAACTATTTCAGTAAATTTTAACTTAAAATAAAGTAAAAAAAAAATTACAAGCGGTTATAAATATTTAACCTTATTTTACAGTAAAAGTTCATCCTTTAAAGATATAATAATCGGAATTTCATGTTTTATTTATTTTTCAGACTTCAAACCTTTAGTCCAAATGTGTTCCACCACAAATTCCAAAGGATAATCTACGCCTTATTTAATCACATATTTTCTGTCATTAAATAAGGGGAAATTTTCTATATGAAGTAGTTGTAGCTTGCTTGTCTGAGCAGGGTTCTTACGCTTCAAGGATCTTTTACCAGAATGTTTGTAAAGTAATATTTGCCTTATTTAATGGGGGGGGGGGGGGAACTATTTTTTAGATATAACAATCAGTACTTTACGAATTTTCTGGTGCAAAACCACCTAAAATCCCAGGAATCTCCTGATGCGTATGAACCCTGCTGAGTATCAGAGATAAAATATTGCTAGTCTAAAATCTTAGGACTAAATTTAACAAGCTACTTACCTCTGATGAAATATAACCTCAATTCTGTTTCCTTCGCTGTAACATTGATGAATGTAACCTAAAACATAAAAAAAAGATTAAATATCTTTGTAAATCTGAGGAATGCATGTATTTTTAACTATTGATTTTTATCAGATGGATAATTATAGAACTTACATTGATGGCACAATAGAAATACATATGGGCATTTATGCTTATTTATTTAAGTGAAGTGCAACTGTAACATAATATAAAATTTAAACTGAGTCATAGCATTTAAAACAAGAAAGTAAAAATCATGCGTCAAGCATAGATTATGAAATACTTTCCAACACATTCATAATGATGTAAAATAATTGCACTGTTTAATAAGTTGAATTGTCACATCTAATTCAACAATATGGATACGTATTTTCTATTATACAGGAAGTAACTTGTAGTAAACCTAAGCAAAGTATTTCAATTTTATTACATGTGAAATAATTTAACATGATTAAAATATGCCGCAAATAATTTACCCCCCATTCTATAAGATGTACATTTTGGTACCGTTCATAAATTCACTGTATTTCGACGGGTGTAACATCATTAAAAAGCACTTGAAACTATTTTATTCCATCGGTAGTAAAGTAACAGTGTACTATTGATTGTTCCTTGTTTTCAACTACATGGTGTCCAGTAAATGACGGACCCATTTTGAATGTAAATAACAACAACAACAACAAAAAAAAACGGTTTGAGGCAAAAACATGCAGTTTGCTGCATTGTTATCTGAAAATCAGTAAATTTTTATATATGCACGTTGTTAAAATAGTTCGAATTTCGGCCAACAGATGGCGCTGGCGGCGGCATCAGGCTGTCGAAATTCAGACATTACTATATTTTCATACGAATGAGCTTTTTGGCTTATTTCGCTGAGTTGAATCTCAGACAACATATTGAATTAACTCTCCACTCACCTGCAGAAATAGAGTTTGTTGGATTGAAAGATATTTATAATAATATTTATGATTGAATAAGGTCTATTATACATAATAAAAAACAACAAAATTTCCTTTTTATAAGCATTGATTTTCCACACATTTATCATAAATAAATTGTATTCAATAAATGTTTTTGTAACCGGTTAACTAAATCTCTGTTTGCGTACAATAAATTTAAAATATGGGATAAGCACCGCTTTTTTAAGTTAAAAAATAATGATATTTAATCTAAACATTTCTTCCATTAAATAGTATGAAATTGTATTTAAAAAAATTAGTGTTGTGAAAAAGCTTTAAGTGATGGATCAAGCAAACTCTTCTTGCCTACGTCGTGCAGTGAAATCAGTTAAAAGATTAAAACAGTTGTTCGGAAATAATGTTGGCAAGTTACCTGTCTAAAAAAAGCGGGGAAGTGACTTATAAATCGTCACATAAAAATATAATAAACCTGAGAATGAAGGAATCCGTTTATAACAAATCCTGTATTAAATGTAAAAAAAATGATTTCGACAAAGGGAGTAACATACATATTCAGCTGCTAAGACAGAAACTTGCCTAAAACGAAACATTGTTCATTTTTCCGAAAACCTAATTCATCCCTACATTATATTCATCTTTTGACATTTAACACATCTAAAAATTTTATTACGAGCCCCGAAAAAGCCACGAAAGATTTTAAGATGACTTTTATACACACCTCTACCATCTCTAGTGCATACCTAAAGATTTACTGATTTTCAGATAACAATGCAGAAAACCGCATATTTTTATCTCAAACCGTTTTTTAGATATTTACATTCAAAATGGGTCAGTCATTTACTGGACATCCTGTATAAATCGGTCGGATTTTACTAAAATTTGAAATAACAGAACAAAATTCTGCATCAAATATATATTTAAAATTTCAAACGATTCTATTGGGTAGTTTTTGTACTGTTATATGCGGGTAGACAGATGGACAAATCGACACACGGACTGATTAGACGATAATTATAGGTGCAACGTATTCATGTAATTACGGGCGCACCTAAAAAACAGTTAAATTTTGTAGTGCATGCCGACACTGAAATCACATTTCCAGCAATCTTTAACTCAAAGCCAGTATTCCAACCTATTTCTTTTGCATGTCCCTCTAAATGGATTAAAAATGCTATGAAAGTCATGTTCTAAAGTAATCGTAGAAATTCAGTGATTTATATCAGTTTCAATACATTTGCAGTTGCGTAATGTCATTAAAGTACTCTACAAACAATTCTTCCCCCATAGAGCATAATGTAATGGAATTTTTTGGGCGCCCCTGTGAATGTACTATTAATCCCACATACATTATATGCAATACCAAACATGCCTAGGGGATCCTAAATAAGGTTTAAAAATTATAAATTGCATGAAAATCTGAGTATATTTCCGGGAGTAGAGCATGGCCAGACGGACAGACAGACCAAATGCATAAACACTTTTTAACAAAAATCTATTTTAAAATTCGATATACTCAATTCAATTATGAGCGTTTATTTAAATATAAAAAATATTCTAGCAACAATCAAACAATAAACTCTGAAAAAAAAAGGAATTTATCTCATAAAAATAGAATTTATCATTACTAAATACGGCAAAAAATCCCGAAAGTTGATCGCAGTTTTTCTTTTGAAACTTTGAAGAACAAACAATCTCGTGGACAACAAGGACTACAACGTCTGTATCATTTAATTTGTGCATAATCTTAAGAATAGGTGACGCTCTCAAATTAGAGTCATAAAATGTACTGTGGATTTTGGCGGCTTGATGACTATTGATATTTATTTGTGACGAAAAGTATGCTCAAAACATGAAGAGATTTATAGGAGACTTCAAAAACTTACTTAAAATTAACTTAACATAAGCGGAAAACTGCGGAAAACTTTTCTCAAAAACTATGCGAAGTAGAGGAATCCCTAAAGTTTTCTTGCAGTGTTTAAATTAACTTCTACAATTCCCATTTTTTTTTTTTTTTTTCAAAATTTTACTTTTAGCAGATTCAGAAATACAAGGGCGATGGACACAAAAAGTTTTCTTGCAGCGTTTAAATTAACTTATTCAATTCCGATTTTTTTCTTCATAATTTTACTTTTAGTAGATTCAGAAATACAACGGCGATGCACACATTTCTGGATTACATTTTGGACGATATCTCTGAAAATATAATACATAATTAAAAGAAAAGTATTTTTGAATTCGGTGTTACGTAAGATTTCCCCCGATCTTCAACACGATATACAAAGAATTTTTTTTTTTTTTTTTTTTTTTTTTTTTTTTTTTTTGAGTAACTTAAATCGCTCTTCTACATTTTTCCTAAGTATATTCGTGAAAGGTTAATAATTTATAAATATGTGCCTTTGTTAGTTCAACCAATTTAAACTTTCCACGAGCCATAGTTTACGTGTAAATTAGCAGTTATAGACGGACTGACAGATATAGGAGATAGCTTTTAATGGATCCATTTTTAGCCATTTCCAACAAAGTTGAAAAGTGATAATGTATTTGGTTTGTCTGTCGGTCTAGCCCTCTTGCCGTCTGTCCACGCTCTTACTCTCGTAAATATACTCGGAAATTCATGCAATTGATAAAACTTTTTTAGGGTCACCAACGCATGTTTGTTTTTGCATATGAAGTATGTAAGGTTAATGTTACAATTACAAGGACATTCCAAAGAATTCGATATCATTATGGTTTATGGTGAAAATTGTTTGGAGAATATTTTTATGATATTACGCTATTTTAAATATATTTAAACTGATATAAATCACTGAATGTGACAACGATAACTTTAAAACAGACCATTTATAACATTTTAAATTAATTTACAGGGACATACAAAATAAATCGGTTATAGTTCTGCCTTTGCGTAGAAATTGCCGGAGAATATGTTTTAAAATTTGGTAATGTGCTTTCAGATTTATTATTATTATTATTATTATTATTATTTTGCATATTACTATTTATATAAAAATTCTATATCTCATTTACAGGATTGCACAAAAGTGTTCGCATACCAGTCTCTTTATTAAAGAAAATTGCTAAAGGGGAATTTCCAACTGAAATATATGTATCACTTAAATGAACTAAATTTTGGAATGCATGTTGTTAATAGATAGAAGTTTTAATATCATATACAGGACTGCTAAAACATCAGGACAATTTTCCGATTGCAGACGGTAATAGCTGAAGTTCGGATTTGAAATGCGGTATACATTTCCAGATGGTGAAATGAGACGTAATATTTTAATTTTTTAAGCGGTGCAATTTCTATTTTTCTGAATGTGTTGGAAAGGGCTTCATAATCTATGTTTGATGAATATTTTTTTCTTTCTTGTTACTTTTTAAGTACGGAATTTTAAGCAGTAAAAAATAATTTTCTCAGCAAAACTAATGGGCTTTTTTGATCATTAGGTTCAAAAAGGTCATTGAGTTCACGTTTTTCAAAAAGAATAATAACAACTCGGAAATTGCACGTAAGATGTAGCAAATAAGGTGCGTTCGAACTATAACGAAGTTTTTAAAATAGGCAGCACTTCTGATACAATACAGTATCCAAAACCTTTATGTGTCCCTGAAATACTATAGGATTTCTATTACACAGGAATTAACTTGTAGTAAATCTCAGAACGTATATCAATTTCATAAAATGTGAAATAGTTTAATATAATAAAAAAGCCCACCAGCAATGTTTTCTCTTATACCATTATGTAATAGAATACATAGGTGTGGCCCTGTATATTAATAAAAAATATTATTTGAACCGCACACTGTACAGAATGTATATTTTAGAATATATTTCATAGATGCATATGAATTGTATTATGTTCAAAAGTTTGTAACATTATTAAAATGCATTTGAAACTACTTTTTCCCATTGGCCGTAATGTGACGGAATACTTTTGATTATCCATGTAATTGAACTAAACATCCGATTTTTATAAAATTTGAAATGACTTGAAAAAATTATGTAATAATTATATATTTTAAATTTCAAACGATTCGGTTGGGTAGTTTTTGCGCTCTTATATGCGGACAGACAGACGGATAGACGGACGGATTGAACGGCGACTATAGGTGCTACATACTCCCCAAACATAACGTTTTTAAAATTTTACTGGAGAGTATTTTCCAAGTCCTTCTATTAAAAAAACTTAAGGACCAACTCTTTGTTAGCAGAGTGACTCATTCGAGAATGATAACAGACTACAAGGATTAGTCTCGCTCAAACGGCCAGTGACTCACAGCTTAAAAGATGCAGACTTTTAGCAATAGAGAGACTCATTGCCTGGTCATACAGAATGTTAACCAAATGTACTATGACTAAAAGTGTGGATAAAGAAAAATATTGGTATATATCCCATGAATGTATTAAAACTTTCACCAATGGGTCATAAGGCACACAAAAAATTAACAGTTTTAAGAATCCCCAAAAACATTTCCCTCATTTCTTCTTATTTTTTACTATTATTTATTATAACTGCATTAACGTTGGTGCTTTGTGTAGGTATATTTTTATTAATGAAATGACTATATTGATTGCATTAAGATTATTAAATATGGTTCAATCAATTAGATGTATTAATGAAAGACAAAAGGAAGAAAATTAGCAAATTAATTCAGGCTTAATAATTGCGGATTTTTTCAACTATTTTTAAACTGCTGAAATCTGTTCGAAATTAAATACATTATGCATTAAATGAGGACAAATTCTATAAAACTTCATTTTTTCTGAACAAAATTACTCTTGTATTGTGATTTTTCTAGCTCTAACAATCTGGATACTCGTAACTCACGTGACTCATGCTACTAATATACAAATTGAAAGGAAACTGCTAAACAATGAGCGATTTGGTTTTCGTAGTTATTTTTCAGCAGCACTTGGATATCATTAGCTACCATTAATCGTGTCCCTTGATGCTCGTTTAGAGATGCGCGAATCACATTATTGCACTACATATTATGGTGATAGTTCTTAAAGAATAAAGTTCTTCTTGAAAAATGGTTCTATTTTTAATACTCAAGTACTTGTAACTACTTGTAATACTTTTAACAAACTAGTACGCATAAATGTGAAAAATAACACTAGTAAGTCTTGATTACGTCCACTAATAACTATATCGGAATACTAATAATATATATTCTACATAAAAAATAAGAATTTATATTATAATAATAAGAATCTATTTATATTTTCAATAATTATTTATTCCGGTTTTCACGTTCATTGTATTTGTAATTTTTATTTACTATTTACATTCTGAAGATGACTCTACTAATAGGAGTTGAAACATGTAAATAATTTTTTTTAATATATTTTAAATGTTTTTATTACTATACAACGTCTTATAAGCAAAATATTTTTTTTAAATATAAATTCTTATTTTTTATGTAGAATATATATTATTAGTATTACGATAAAAAGTACGTATAATATCCTATAGTATTTTGCAAAATAAAAATAATGATCAAAGAAACTATATTATACATGCGCATAATTTTTCAGATAATGAATAAATATATTAATTATTTTTATTCATGTTCTATTTGTAGTCATTAATCATTCAGTTTATTTAATCAGATGGGAAACTTTGAAAAATGCATTTAAAATATCTCAATTGAAATCGATAATTGTGTATCATAGGAGACACAGAATTTATTCGATTCCACGGAATTTTAAATAATAGTAAATAATGATCTCGCACTGTGATAATAAGGAACTAACCAATTTAGAATTGTTAAAATCACTAAACAATCATGCATTTATATTTCTATATTCTACCATTATTTCTACCATTTATATTTCTCTTTTCGAAGAAAATACTAAGTTACTAATTATTATTTATCTCAAAAACTTTTTAATTCGTGCTAACTATATATTTATTTATTTAGATATTTTCATTATTACTTTAACTTTCATTTTATATTTTAAACACAACTTAAAAAGTCTTAAAAGACCAAATAAAAATTAACCTTTCTTTAATTTTGTTTGAAAGAAATAAAAGGCAGCGAAAAGAATAGTTACAGTAAAGTTTTTCTGTTCCAGATATGTTTCACTTAAATTCAGTAAAACTGCAAAAGACGCATGTATGACTTACTTTCTTGAGGAAAAGGAAAGAAATCGAATTTTTTAGGAGGTTTCCAGGAATTTTGCTAAACATAACTAAGTATTCTACATTATAGATGCTTCTTGCAGTTCAAATGTATTTTTGTATTAATAAGAATTTGTTCGTCTTTTCCTGTTCAGGGTTTTTTTACTGTAAATACCGCTGCACACGATTTTAAGTGTGCAAGTGAACAAAATAAGTTTATGAGTAAATTTAAATCAATAACTAAATAATATAAGTAAACTTAAATCAATGCCTCACAGTTCATTTTTCATACCTATTTCGGTTATTTGTATAAAACAGACAATTATTTGAGAATTCCAATGCCTTTAGTTGACACTAATTCGTAAAACTGTTAAAGCATTTTACATATAGTCCAGGCATTTGGTAAAAAATAAATGCAAGTTTTGGTGTAGTTTTAACTTTTGGTTCCTTTTATATTTTTGGGGTCGCTGAACCCGAATCTGGCATTATCCAACAAACTTTCTCCCCGGAAACACGTTTTTTTGGCAAAAAACGTGCAAAAAACGTGGCTTTTTCTCGTTTTTTCTAAATAACTTCAAAATTATGCATTTTACATAAAAGCCATCCATACATAAATTAAAGAGCACAAAATTTCCTACAATTTATGTAATTAAAGTTTTTTTTCTCTGAACAATGGTTTAGCCGTGAGAGAACCACAAAAATGGGTGTGAAAAGCAAAAAATTCTGAAAAACGTGAATTACAGCACCGTACGCCGATGAAACATGAAAAACAACCATTTTACGCAAATTTTCCACACTTAATAATACTAAATATATTATTATTGACTATATTTTATTAATCTGATGTTCATTGTTTCTTTCATAATTAAAAAATAAAAATGAGCATATCTGTGATCAAAATCTTCATTTGCTATTACAAAATAATAATAGCAATAATTTCTTAATTTGACTTTTAAATAATGTAAATAAAATAACTAAAACAGGCTTTAACTGATGCTATCTGCATTTCCCCCTTGATTAAAGGGGTGCAGGTGTGAAATAACGTTGGTCAAGCGCCCACCCCAGAATCCCATGTCCACGTTCAGTGAAATACTAACCCCCCCCTTCCCCACCAGTTTCGCCTCTGTTATAAATATGCGTCGCACAGATCACTAGCTTATCAGGAGGACACATTCCTCTCAGTTTCCATATGCAACTGCTTACTTATAATTTAGTAATTCCCTGTTTGTGTCTTCGTGAATATAGTGAACATCTAAAGTGATTTTAAGCGATGTCGCTGTGTTTTATTTGTGACTCTCCTTTAGTAGAGGACCGTCAGTGAAAGTTAGTCGAGATATTGCAGCGTTAATCAAGGCAAGTACAGAAAGAAAGAATGCAAAGGCAGTTTTCCTAAAGGGGAAAACCTCAGTAGATGTGCATGTTAAACGTAGAAAAGCATACGTAAATGAACGGATGATTACTGCTTATGTGTAGAAGATTGAGGAACAAAATGCTAGCACTTCTCAAATTTTAAGATGATCAACTCCTAAGTTTAATTTTTGAACTAATTGTTTTACATGTGGACTGTGCATTTCGGAAGAGTTCATTCAACACAAGCGAAAAATCCACCAAGCGAACGCAATACTGTATACAGTGTGCGACACATGGGATTCAAAAGTACAATTCTGAAAGCAGCAAGAACTCGCAATGATGATTGTGGGCAGGCTATGATTCAGCGCATCGAACCAGTGAATGATTTGATCGCATCAGATGCTCAATACCACACCAAATGTTTTAAATATATTTATGGGAGGCCGAAGGTCCAAGAACAGAAGAAACGTGGTCCATTTGCCGAGGCAATTGACAGAGCAATTCAAAGTATATACGATTACCTTGAAAATCATGATGACGAGTGTCAGTTCTCCATAGAAGAGTTAATGAAACAGGTTACAGGGAGTTATCAACTTGATATGAGAACTCAAAAGTTTAACCTTATTGAGAGATATGGAGACAACATACTGATCACAAAGAATCCGAAAAAAAAAGTCCATTGTATGTTTCAAGAATATAGGAGGGGAGATACTGACTAATGCATGGTATCAGCAAATATTTAAATCTGATCTAGATGAGAGGCTACGAGTGGTTGAAGCAGCGGATTATTTGCGAAGATATCAGATAGAAGATTTGCTTCGGGAAACTGCAACAACATCGCTGTTGTGTGTCAAGACGAAGAGGATGAGCTAGACTTTGAAGCCGATCTGGAAATGGATTGCTCACACAATCAATCAGAGGACCCAATGGAAGGGGAAATAGTCATGCCGCAAGGTATCAAATATTTACTATTAAAAAAAAAACTTTTATTTATAATATTGATAATTATAAAAACAGCCATTAATTCCATTCGTCTATTTTCTAATTTGTAGATATCGGTGAAAAGCAGGGACCCTCTAATAAAAGAAAGCGGAAATAGTACTTTGTTTTTTAAGTAAATGAACTTACTAATGTACATAATTATTTATAATTAAATAATGATTCATAATGAGTCATCGTTTTTATTGTTAGAAACTTCATTGTAAAATATAGTCGATCATAATATTTTCAGAAACATTTAAACTAAATCTTTGCGAAAAATGGTCAGTTTTCATATTAAATCTATGTACAGTGCCATAATTCCCATTTTCCGTTTTTTTTTTTTTTTTTTTTTTTTTTTTTCACACCTACATTTTGAACTTCGAGAACTTTAAGAACTGGAATCAGTGTCAGCTTTTGTATGTTAAAGCATGTTTTAGTTATTTTATTTACGTTATTTAAAAGTAAAATTAAGAAATTATTAATATTATTATTTTATAATAGCAAATGAAGATTTTGGTCACAAATATGCTCATTTCTATTTATTTTTTTTTTTTTTTTTTTGTTATGAAAGAAACAATGAACATTAGATTAATAAAATATAGTCAATAATAATATATTTAGTATTATTAAATTGGGGGAAATTTGCGTAAAATGATTATTTTTCATGTTTCATCGGCGTACGGTGCTGTAATTCACGTTTTTCAGAATTTGTTGCTTTCACACCCATTTTTGCGACTCTCTCACGGCTAAACCATTGACCAGAGAAAAATACTTTAAATACATAAAATTTAGGAAATTTTGTGCTCTTTAATTTATGTATTGATGATTTTTATGGAAAATGCATAATTTTGATGTTATTTAGAAAAAACGAAAAAAAGCCACGTTTTTTGCCAAAAAAACGTATTTCCGGGGAGAAATTTTGTTGGATAATGCCAGATTCATGTTCAGCGACCCAAAAAACATAAAGGGAGCCAAAAATCAAAACTACACCAAAACTTGCATTTATTTGTTCTTTTTGAGCACTTAATGCCTGGACTAATATGGAAACTGAAAAATAGGTCAAGCTTCTCCTATAGTCAACCTCCCCTAATCTCTCCTTCATACATACGCATAATGCAGAAGACAATTATAATTCAGCATACAGAAATAAGGACAACAAAGATGAAACCCAAGCCTTTCATATATGTGTACATAATCTTATGCACATATGATCTTTTTGTAAAAAAAATCTAAAAAAAAAATAACATGAATCGACATAGAAATAGAAGTACGGACAAACATATAACTAATTAACGTTGAATAAATGCAATATGCACAGAGCTTTATGAAACTCAGAACATTACAAAAGAATTAACATTATATCGTGAAACACTATTTCAAGATAAATAACTATAAATAATATTCTAAAATATAAGAAAATCACAGTAATTTCCATGTGAGACAACTGCATAAGCAAAAGTTTCATACATCCCGATCATTAACCACAACCAGTTGAACCTAAAAAATTTCAGTTAAAAAAGCTTGACAACATAATGAAATATGAAGCATGGAAGAATGGAAATCAAAATGGAAAATAAGTTTATAATTAAATGTTTTTCGAAATCTAATAATTGAAAATTTAAAAAAAAAAATCAAATAAAAAAGGAGAGAAGGAAAAAAGTAAATATATATGTCAAATAAGATAGTTCAGCATTTGTTTTGATTTTTTAATAAATCGATTAGAAAGAAAAATTACACAATTTCATGATGCTTAGTTTATCAAGGTGTACCATCTCTAATATTAATTGACAGAAATCCTTAAAGCTTACGTAAAATCACTAACGCTTTTGGATTAGATAAGACAGGTGCAAAGGAGAACAGCAGATTTCTGCCCTTTACCCCTCACTCGGAAGTGTCTTATTACTAGTGATTAAAGACATTTACAATTGAAATCTCAATTGTTTCTTACCATAGTACATTTCTTTATATTACACAGTATTTTTTAAAGCTATATGGATTAAGGTTATTAATTAAAAAAAGAAAAAAAAAAAAGGATTTTTTTTTTTTCGAATGATTTTTAGTGATATATTTCACCATTTTCGGATAAGCAAGATCTTATATTTTTCATTCTGAAAACAAACTGACATTTGGTTCGATTATCGTTTACACACCCTTAAACTTGGGAACAATAAAAAAAATAAATAAATAAATAAAAAATAAAAATAAATAAATAAGGTAAAATACCTATACTAAACTATTAAAGTGCTCATTCAATTTCAGAAACACAGGTAAAATAATGAAAAAATATAAAATTCAGGTCACTATAAATATTCGTATCTTTCGATTCTGTTTTCAGTTAGTGGCTGCAACAAAATATAATTTAAATAAAAGGCTTTTGATTTAAAACAATAGGGAGAAAAAAGTGGCAAACATTGTTTAATTGAGGAATTTCAGCTTTAAAAAAATGACAATGGCTACTTTCCAAAATGTCGATAGATTAATTAAAAATTACTTTTAAAAAATGAGAAAAAAGAATCAAACGTAGAAAGAAGGGTTTTTTATTTGTATTTTTTTTTACGATTCACATAATTACTCGGAGCAATAGTTTATATTGCTGCGAGTAATTACGTAAGTTTTTTTTTTTTTTTTTTTTTTTTTTTTTTTTTACTGAGACAGAGACAATCAATATGCGAGATAAATTTTAAAGTTTTGTAAAATTCAAAATAAAATTATGTACATCTAAATGTTTCTGAATGTTCTGATTTATAAGTTATTGTTTACTCAATGAAATATACAAGGGGTTTCAAAATTTTAATTACAATATCCTTCTAAGTTATCGAAATAGAATTAATTATCTAAATAGAATAATGTAAAATTTTATCTATAATTTTAAAAATGGTAATCATATCACGCGGAATTTTTGAGCATACTGATTGTGGATATTGATTACAAACCCAAATACAAAGGTGTTAATTTTGTTATTTTTTAATTAGGTAATTTAAACCATGAATTATTAAATTATTATTTAAAATAAAGTAAATTATAACCAATAAATAATTTTCTTGCTTTCTATTGGTTCCTACGTGTGATTACAAATTTTTAGCTTTTTCTTCTAAATGGTTTCTTTGTTACACATAAAAAATCCATCATAATAGGAACTTGTTCTTTTGAAGCGACTCTTCATAAAACAGTTGCGTTTCACAGTGATATGACAATCTTGTTTTTTGACAACAGAAATAGAACAAAAGCTTGTTGCTAAAAATTATGCATTTTATTTTAAAAAGCAAGCAATTAATTTTTGTTTCAAAGCAAAGCAAAAATATTATAACATAATAAGTGATTAATTGTACATTTTAGGCAAATTTAGTGTTTCCTAATGATGTAACCACTTTTCATTCTAACATTACATACGCACCAGGGTTTTTATTCACAACAAAAATACGATCTAGCAATGGTTCAACTCACAGTTTGATTGATATTTTTTCGTTCACAAGTTATAGAAGTCCATAATTGGCAACACTTAAGTATTGTTATCTGGAGATGTACTCTGCTCAAACTAACAAATTCCAAACATTATCCATGTTATTTAAATCAACTGAAACTGACGGTGAATCTAGCACTTCAGATTCTTTAGCAGGCCATGTCAGTGATAACGCCAACCGTCCGATCATCAAAATCCGATCTATTTTTATCAGAAAGAATGATTTTTTTCAAATTTAGATTTTCAAAATATGAATGGTATTCGGCCAATGAAAACCGTTGAATTTTGTGCCTCGCTCTCATTAGCAATTTGATTTTTTTTTTTTTTTTTTTTTTTTTTTTTTTTTTTTTTTTTGTGTGTGTGTGTGTGTGTGTGTGTGTGTATTTGAAATTTGTATAATGTTTAAATGTGTAATATATGGGTTCTGACAAAACAGGAATATATGTTTGACTGGTAGATTTTTTATGAGAAAGCTGATACAATTCGTTTTCTCCGGAAATGTGTTTTTCAAGGAGGTCAGATAACTTTTTCATATTGTACATGAATCATTCAGCTTGAAAAAAAATAATAACTCTTTGCGATCGTCCAACCATTTCGATTACTGCTGTCTCTAAAAGACAACAATCCAAATAAATAGATTTTTTTTTTTCGTATCCATTTAAATCACATCGTTGGAACATCATGTCAGACATACAAAAAGATTGCATGAAAGATCAAACTTTGCTTTATAAATGTTTCTTGATTTAAATTGTTGAAACAAGGTTAGATGTAATGACATCTGTCGGTTCTAAGTTATTTCAGCGGTAATTTAAAGTAGTATTGTTAAGTGTTTATATTTTTATGAAAGACTTTTTAAATACGTTTTATTTATTTTTTAATATATTAATATTGTGCAATTCTTTTTATAATGTATCGTTATCATTTCTCAGTAAAACTTTTAAACTTTTATAATAAGCATCCCGTGTAATCTAAATGGTCGTATCAGAGTATTTATAAAAACAGAGAAAGTATAAATTTGTGAAAGAGAGTACCTCAAACTAATCGTATAAACACCATGAAAATTTGTAATTAGGCAGTTGAAAAGTGTAAAATTTTCTGATTTTGAAAAACTTGAAGGTTACTTTTGAATTTTTTGACTTTCAGTTTTCATTCATTTTACAAATGAGTAGCTTTAATTAATAAAAAAGTTAAATATGAAATAAAAATAAACAACATTACCAACAAATTGTAAGTTTTCTTTTTCCGAAGTTTTCTTTTTCTTGTTCAAGAAATAGCTTGGGATGTTAGTTTTATCTACAGTTGTACATTTGGCATGTTTTTCCAAATAATTTAAACAATAATTTGGTAAATATTTAGAACAAAACGTAATTGCTTTAAGGTTAATTTTTACTTCAATATTATCTTAAAATGGAACAATTCGTAGCTTTTAAAATTCCTGTATAATATACTTACATTATACTACAACTATTTCTGTTAAACATTGTGTTAGGTGGCATTTCCTTAAACATTGGGAAACTACATTCACATCGTTTTAAATACAATAATATCAAATTTTAACTGCTTTAGAGAGCTGAAAAAAGTCGAAACTATGAAACAATTAAAGTCTCGAGATTTTTAACATCGAAAAGAATTTCGTTACTTATGCAGTACTTAAATTTGAGAAGGATGAAAGCGGATGGAGGGGAGAGATACATAATTTAATCAAAGATCAAAAACTAAACAACGTAATTCGACAGAATTTTTATAACAAACGAATTTTTAAATAACCAATGACAAGAGTTTTGAGAGGCTTAACTGATAGAAAAACATATCAAACAAAAAGAACAATATTAAATTGTAGTCCTTCGAATAAGCAACAAGTTATGTGCATAGATTTACTCTAACTTTTCAAGACAATTTAAATGTTTTAAAAATTTCATTTTGCTACACTTAGTGCATTTTAATGAGGAGAAAACTTATGAAAAAACATAATAATGGAATTTAAGTTATTTTTAACGTTTAACGAAATAATAATTTCAAAGCAGGATGTTAACTTATAAAAATTGATCTTTACAAGTCATTTGAAATAAGAAAAACTCAATTTTGCTGCTTGGATTAGTGATTTCATTTAATTGGAAATTTAATATTGTATTATCTGTTTTAATTTTCTTTATGGCAAAAATCTGTTAATGAGCATAAATTTCATATTTTATACACCTATTAAAAATACACGCTAGCTGAAAACTTTAATCAATGAACCAAGTTGTAAAATAAATATAAGTACAGCTATTTATTTTGCTAACGTTATTGGAGCATTTTAATGAAAATTTGCTCCTCCTGACTCTGTCCAACGCTTTCTAACATTTCATTTGAAGCAGTTCTTCTATTTGCATTAGTGGCGGTGATTTCATATTTCTTTATTAACACAAGCATTTTATTCCAAATTAAACAGCTTTAAACAGCAAGAGAAATTATACAAGAAAAACTATCGAAGGTAAACGGCATAAATGGCAACGAAATAAATTTTTCCTTCAGTTTGATGAATTAATTAACTAATTAATTCTAAACCAAGAACAGGAACCAAAATTTAAAAGCAAAAAATAGAAAGGTTTTTGAAAAAAAAGCGGGATAATCATATTTCACATTTCTAGAAGACGATAGATTTTTTTAAAGTCAAGCTATTTCAAGCTTTTGCGATCTATCCAGAAAAGAATTTATTAAACATGCTCATCGTAATAAATGAAACTACATTTGAACTTGCATTCAATGAGAAAATCTCAGATATCACAAACTTTTTGTGGAAGAAAATAAACTGAAACCCGCAAGAGTATTAGAAGTTCGAAAAAACGGCAAGATATAGATTTGAGGGGGAAAAAATGAATATTTAAATATTTCTAGCAAGATTTTTTTTCTTATTTTTCAAATTCAGAAATCAGTTAAATTAACAACGGTGTATATAATTTCAGTGCTTATTAATTTATTTCAATATTGTGTTGCATGATGAAAAACGCTAAAGTTTGTTGGAGAATCTACATTTAATTTCATTCTACAAGGAATGAATAACAAATAAATAGTTTTTAATTTTCTTACATATTTATTTTTATGGTACACAACTACTAATAAATCAGCAATATAAATTAGTGCTTTTAAAAGTCATATAAATACTGCACATTCATTAATTTAGATAAATATTAATCTGATAGATATGACCTTAAGTCTAAATTAAATTATTTTTGGAGTTGAACATTTGACAGGGAAAACAGTCCATCGTTTAAATAGTAACCTTTTTAACACAGCATATTATTCATTATTTATATTGAATATTTCCAAATACTAATTTTCATAATGGATTTATATGAAAAATAATTTAGAAATTAAATTATATTAAAAAAATTGGCATATAAAACGCTGGTACTTAGTCGGGTTCCTTCAACACTCGGGAATAAGCATCAAGTGTTGAGTGCGTACAGTCATTATTATTATTATTATTTTAATATTAACTTCTATCATACCTAATCGCAGATTTTTTTTTCGATTTTAAAAGACGAACACTATTATTCGGAAACAATGTTTTTCAAAATTTTCATTTTATACATTCTGTCGAAGAAATTATTAAATGATTCAAGAAACATATAAAAGCCACAAAAATACTGTGCAGATGTTGTGACTGAATATCTAAACGTATAACGCCGAAATAAAGTGTCGTTATTGTATACCTGCTTTGAATTCTTAAAATATATAACATAATCATTATTACATCGATATTATTAGAAAGCAATTCTTATTTATTGAGCAATTCTACAGTAGTTTTTTTTTTTCTTTTACCATGAAAAATTTTACTAAACATAACAAAAAAAAGAGAAAAAATACCTGTTTTTATTTTTCAAAGTTTTGCCAAAAGGACTAAAAACCCATATTTTGAAAGTTTTTGCAAGGAAAAAAAAAGTATTTAGTTTAGTCAGTGTCGTTCTCTAAAAACAGACTAATTCACTATGTATCTAGAGTAGCAGAAACATTATGACTCGCTTCTCTTTTCGAAATCAGAAGTAAGACAAAATATATATAATACAGCATATTTACTTATGGATAAGCAGGAAATGTTTTGAAAAGCAAATACAAGATCAATAATTCACCAGTTCTTTACTTGCTGTGCTTTATCTTTACTAATTAAAGAACATATCCGGTAAAAAGCGGAAATATTGCTAAGAAGGGATGTTGCAGTTGATGCCCTTCATTGTATAGAAACAGGCGAGAGGAACTCTCCTGAAAGGTTTTTAGAGTTGTTATTTTTTAAAGTTCAAGCATTCATTTGGGAGTGTTGGTTTCGGTTTTAATTTCAGTAATGCAAAAATTTATGCATCTAGAATTAATAATTTACAGCATAATAATGTAATGGTTACTAATAAAAATGTTTTAGTACTTGAGTATCGATCTCTGAAAGTTATTGGGAGGTCTCCAATCGCGTATAAGTATTTCGCACACAAATAACGCGCACGTGTGTGTTATGTATTTGAAAATCTGTTACCTATTTAATACACCTATCTAAAATCCCTTTTATTGAAATTAAACTGAATCGTGCTCCATAAACACAAAAATTTAATATCATATAAAAGATGGAGTGGCATATAAAGATTAAAGATAATAGCTTAATCTTTGGAAGAATAAATGTATGCCGTCACTTCCAAGTTGCTTCTACGTTGATATTCTCTTTGACAAAAATAAATAAATAAATGACAATTTGACACAAAAACAGAATTTTTTTTAGTAAAATTGGAAGACTTAGAACATATTGGAAAAGTTATATTCATATGAGTCCATTCTATGCATATGTTCTATTTCAATTTCGGAGTTAAAAGAGACATAAAATTCATTCATGCTTGCATTTTTTTTCTCATGCAATTTATAATTCTCAGATAATTAAAGTCTATTTTTTACTTTTATTTAATCTTCTTAACTTTTTGGAACTAAATTTAGGTATTACACGAAATGATATTTAGAAAGAAAATTGGATAATTCCTTACCATTGAGAAGGTTAGTTAAAAAGAATAGAAATTCAGTGAAACACGTTTAACGTATTTTAGTTGCTAGGAAAAGCAACTCGAAAAGAATGCTTAAGATGGTCATTGATAAAAATCTTTAAAACATCACATTTTTTATTTTACAGCTTAAAAAATACTCTGGGTATTTTAGAACACGACGTCGTAAACGACATGTCTATGGAGGCGTTATTTTAAAATACCTTGCTCAAATTTTAATATTTTTATATGATTTTTTGTATAGAGACGATAGCTTAAGACGATCTAAAACCGGGCTAGTTTTTACTTTTTCGATTTTGGTTATACTTTATTAATATTATGATAGTTTCAATTAGTTCCGAAAGTTAAAGTAATTTTTTTTAATAAAAATTCGAAACGAAAAAAAAGAAAAAAAAACTTACCCGGTTGTAGATCGTACTCAGATATTCTATAGAAAAAAATTCATGTGTAAATATTATTATTTGAGCAAGATATTTGACAATAACATCCCCCATAGACGTAACATTATCGTCCGGGTCTTTTCGAGCTTGTCGAGTGGCCTCTTAAGATGAAAAAATATGTATAACCCTTTTTAAACAACACTTTGAACCATTTTAAATAACACTGTCTGTGGTTGTATAATGAATACTCAAAACTTGAAATCCATTTATGTGAGAATTTATTTTCTTCTATATTGGCTATATTGAAATTAATGCATCAAAATTTCTAAAAAAAAAAATTAAATTGAAGGGATTACTTCAGTTATACACAGATTAAACTTTCTTCAGATTTTTTTTAGTATTATTATTTTTATTTATTTATTTATGTTTTTTTTATTATTAGTGAGAAAGTTTTGAAAATATGATTTTCCTACTAGAATATATACTCGTAGAAAAGGGCTTATCTTTATTTTAATTATTTTTATTTTTATATTTTCGCAGATCTTGAAACCAATTTAATATTTATTCTGTTCTGTACTAAAAAGTCAATAAAATAGCCAAAAAAGTTATTCCTTCCGTAGTTATTTCTTTCTAATCAAATTAATTAATTATTTCTAAATAAATTAACGTGTAGTTTTCAATAAATATTTTTAATTAATTTAGATTTTGAAAGTAATATAATACATTTCTATATGAAAAATATGTCAAACAATAAATGGCTGTGTCCTTGAGGTCTGCATGGGCCGGAATTTTCAGACCCGTACCTGGCCCGTTGAACATGTTATTATAATTCTGTCAGCCAGGCCCGTTGAAAAATTCGGAACCATTGCTCCGTCCCGGGCCTGTGCAGGCCTCTACTGTGTCCCGAATTACTTTAAACGGGCAGTTTGTCGCTTATTTATTTAAGAAATACAACAACAATATCCGTTGAGGTAGACCGGCAACTTACGGACAAAATTGAGAGCGTAAATAATTAAAATTTTACTTTTATATCTACTGAGAGCATAAGTATGTTTGTGATTATCTTACTTTTTATTTTTAATTATAATTGCATTAAATTAAAATACTTAAATATAGAGTCCAGCAGTGGATCGTGTAAATAGATTTCACAGAGGGTTATTTTTATGATGGTGGAGTTAAACAATTCTCGCAATAATGTAAATTCTTTTGCAATACTGTTCAGATGATTTTGCTTACGAAACTTATTTTTTATTATCATTTGTGAGTGTTTTTTTCTCAAGTTTTTTATGTTTCATGATGCATTATCTTTTCACCTCCATGGTCCCATTTCCCTCACCGTGATTTTTTTTTCGCCGATGTGCTTTTTTCCCCCTGCCATGTTACACATTTTTTCTGTAATAAATTTGATTTAAATCTAATAGTTCGGAAGGCAGCGAACATCGCATTTTGGCAACTAATTTTACCGTCGAAGATTTCAAGATATGTAACAGATTAGGTGGTACAGAAAACGATATTACCAGTCCCACAAGAAAGAATTGCATAGCTAAATCGTACAGTGTGAAATGAATGGCAACCCGATTACTGATATTATCCAAAATTAGAGACATCATCAGAAATCGGGCTACCATTCATTTTTATTGCAGCTGGTTGCGTGATGTTGATATAGCATTAAGTATCTATAGAATATTGAAATCACAGAACTTTGTGAATTTTTTGTGCGATTAAATAAATAGAAAAATGGTAATAAAATGTTTAATAGGCTTATAAATACTCTGAAATTGAAATACCATATTTTTTGCTCACGCCCTATTTATATTTTTAATGTATATTTATGTAGTGAAATAATCATAAATAAATTATAACATGGACCATATTTTTTACACATTTATTAAAACAGAGTTACAGGAGAGCTTCGCATTTTGACGACTTAAGTATATATGTACAAGTTATTACATTTAGTAAAATATATAAATATAAATGTAAAAAAAAAACATAAAGTTTAAGGGATCATTACATGCTTAAAAAGTAGCAATCCAAATGAAATTGTTAATAGTAATTGTTAAAGGTTTTTATACAAAATGCGCCGGAGAAAAACGAATCAACTATTTCAACTACTACCCTAATAGCATGCATGGTCACAGTGACGTCGCAGTGACGTCACTGTGAGTCACTTTGGTCACATCACATCTGTGACCAAAATGCCACCTCTCAGTGACGTCACATTGTGACTGAGATGTAACTTTCTTAAAAATCTTTAGAAATTTATAAATATCCTTTAAAACATGTTATTTACTTTAAAAAACATGTTTCTGGCTATTTAAATATTGTCGCTTTTGTCACAGTTTCGTCACAATGTTAATGTCAAATTAGTCACAAATGACACATTTTTCACAAATTCGTCATATTGTGACCACTTTGTGAAACGTCACAGAGCTCTAAAACGGCCATAACGACTTCACATTTTAGTCACTGTAACTTCACATCGACGTCACGTGACGTCACATCGACAATCGATGGTCACAAAGTCACAATGTGACTTCACAACGACGTTGCAGTGACGTCACCATGCTTAACGGGTATGTTCAGAAGCACGAGAAACTCTAGCGAAACATGGCTTTTTCAACATTACTAAATTTTCATATGTAGAAACAAGCTACAATAGAACTCACGTATGAAATAATTCAGGGAATCAAATGTAATAAATATGTGGAAAAAGCAAGAAGAAATTATCAAAACTCATAATAATATATTTATTGTTTTAAAAAGCTTCGTATAAAAACATGAAAACTATAAAAAACGAAGAACAAAATTTAAAGAATCACTAGTCTAAATAAATCACATCATAAAAAATTGTTATAAGATTAACTTTATCAATTCATAAAAAAATTAAAGCAAAACTCAGATTCCGTTGTATTTCACTTTAAATAAATCCCATCATCGATTAATCTGGCGATAATAATACAAAGAAAAAATACAATAAATAATAAAAAATAAAAACATCGCAAATTTAGGATTTCACCCATATTTGTATAATCCATTATACCGTTGATTTCCTTTAAAAAACATTTTTGCAAAGAAAAACAACAGACTAGTATTGCCTTAAAATAGGTTATTTACATCAACAAAACCTAATTTCCAACAAGCATAAAAATCCCGTTTCAGCTCGAAAAACAAGACTTAAAATAAATTGTGATTCTAAAGAAACAGCTTCATTGAAATCTGTATGTTCCGATTAAAATTCTATTAGGATTTTATTTGATGGCTCTAAAAAAAAAAAAGAAAAAAAATTAAGAAGAAGAAGAAAAAATAAAAAGGTGAGTTCTGAAGATAGATGATTTCTTTTTAAAGAGATAAAGTGAATTCTGACGTGTATTGCATATTCTCAGCGATTAAATAGATGGAGAGCAGTGTGCAATGGTGAAAGCCAGATAAAGACTGATGCGACTCCTCGTCGTAAATGTGACATCATCATCAAAATGATGGTGTTGCGTGCAGTGCCACGTTAAATAGAGAGAAAATATGAGGTAATTAAACATGAAGTCCAAAATGCTATGATAAAATTGGATCACAGAAATGAAAGTCACTCACATAGAGGAAATTTAATTACCCTGCCACCTTAAAAATTTGCTAGCAATTGCAATTAAAAATGATTTTTTTTTCTGAAAATAAAAATTCTTTGTAATGATGGTTGATATTAATAACCTAAAAATATATTTTATAATTATGCATGCATAAGCAAATATTGCATTGTGAATTTACTACATGAATTTTTTCTAATAGCATCATAAAATTAAAATAAAACGCAACATACATTTTATATAACATTTTCATCAGCTCTTTTTGAGGTGTAAACATGTTTGAGCAAAGCCTGCAAACATCTAAGCTACACGAATATTCTGGTTTACTTTCATTTTATGGAGCCGTTACAGAGTGTTTGCATTTTGCACAAATATTAATTATAATGACAATAGGACTGAAAGAAAATAGAAATAAAACGCATTTAATTTCAAAATAAAAATATTTACATAAAATTATTTTTAACTTTAAAATGTAAAATAATAATAATAATAATAATAATAATAATAATAATAATAATAATAATAAGCTTGCATTCAGATAGGAAAATGAACATTCCAAGGATATTGAAAATAGTGTCATCTTTAATATAAAAAGAATCAATTCCAAGACTTAAATGTATTCTCATTCATAAAAAAATAAAGGAAAAAATAAGTACATTTTCAGATATTTATTTATTCCGACTTAAATGAATAAAAATAGTGGGATGTAATTTTCACAAATCAAGGGGAAATTATTCTAAATAAGATGAATAACGCATACCTGAATTTTCATGCTTTCAGTTGCGATTTATAATAATGCATTACTTTATATTTTTAGCAGATTTCTTGCTGATAACACTGTAACAAAATCTTACGAGATTTCAATGAAATTTGTGTTGATCTTTTTTAATCAGGTAATAATTATTATTAATTTATTCATTATCGCACTACACAGCATTTTTCTGTCTTGATTTACAACATCGTTGTTTTACTATACAATCAATTTCTGGCATTTTTTCAAATATAAAATAATCTAGTTTTTTTTTTTTTCGAAATGTTTTATACGTTTATAAAATCATGTATATAAAAAAAAATAAAGAAAATTTATCAACAATTAAAAAAATATAGTATGTTATTAAATGTTTGGCCATCTGCGTAAATGTGCTGGGAGGTTGTTGCCCTCGAAAATTTTCTTAAGGACCATTGATCTTCTTCTCATTAAAAAAGATCATCATGTATACTTTTTAAATTGAACAATGATGTAGCTTTGTGGAATGTATAGAAAAATTTCTGTCTATTGCATAATACTTTTTTTTAAATAAAAAAGTGAGTATTATGCTTGTTTCACTTTATTTATCTCTCTACTTTTTTTTCTAACTCTTTTCTCCTTGCTTACTTTCGTGGAACTGACTCAGATGGTACATGAATTAATTCATGTAAATGCAAAAATATTTGGTGCAAATTCCGCACTAAATGTGTATGGGATTTCGAAGAGCCTAGAGAAGGAAGGGGGGGGGGCAGGAGGGGCTTTCTCCGTTTGACCTTGCCCGCATGACATATGTAGGGAAAGGGCGGGGAGAGAACAGTAAGTGAGATAAAGGCGCGCAACCTTGAAACCCTGTGGGAAAGTTTTGCGAAACTCACACAATGGCAGCAGGGCCAACAGGTTAGAGAGCTTCGGGAGCACTAATGCGCCCATTTCCCTTTGAGAAGCAGATGGTCGCATGTAACGGTAGTTGGGAATGCCAACATCATCCCCATCTTTTTTGCTCCGGGATGAAGCGCCTTTTGTTCGTTTTTCAAGATCAAGCACGAATCGAACATTGACTTCGGATGGTGCCACCATAACTCAATGCTTGAAACAGGAGTGGGATAATGTGGTTAACATTTTAACGTGGTTAATATGTGAAATATCAATAGTTCTAAGTGAAGAAATAAGACTGTTGAGATCGTGGAAATTATGGGTAATTTTATTTATCTTTAGTCGTGTCACCGAGACAATATACCTTGTTTTCTGTTAAAAGAATGCGAATTAACTTTGTTCTCCCCATTTCCTTCTTTGTAGATTAAAATTAGGATTGTAATTTGAAATAGTCTTGAAGCTGCTTCTAAATCACAATTCTTCATCTATTCGGAAAGAAATTTTGGCATGAATTTTGTAGAATATCACGACAGGCTTATCCTTCATATCCCATTTTTTAAACACTTTTCCAAATAGCTTAATCAAATATATATTTATGTATTAAAACGTATCTCTGAGATTAGCAATACATTGAATTTAACAGGAATTTCATCATTGCATGTGAAATGCATGTCTGAAAAAAGTAGAAACACAGTTTTTAACTTTTTACTTGTTATAGATAAGTAGACACTGTAAAACACAAATACAGCCAAAATCGATAAAAATAAGATTATGCTTAATGTTTCACTCTTTATATTTGTAAACGAACGCGCTAGATAAATTTCTCCATTTAATTTTATTCCTTCTGCTGTGGAAAGTTCAGAACGAAAACATTAATGCGTGTAGCTTTAAAATTGAATGAATTATATATAATTCAGTATTGTCCATTGTGAATGAAGACTATATATCAATTGAGAAATGTAAATCTGTGATATTATTCATAAAAGGTAAAAAAATTTGACATAATTGGAATTGCCTAAGAAAACAGTACAAGATGCCTGCAAGGTATACTGCTTGAATGGGAAATTACTTATACTATCAAAATGACAGAGGTGCAATTATACTGGGGAATGAAAATGGCATAGCATGCACATAAAAAAGTTTCAAGTCAACAAAAAAGGCATATGAAATTTGTTGCAGCTTTATTAACACAGTGAATCGGTCATTGATGAGACGTGCATTGCTACTGTATGAAACAGAAAAAATGATGGTCTTTATGATCATTTATATGATGAAATGATTACGATTATCTATAATATGATGGTCAATATGGGTAGGACAGTTTTATGTTTATTATATGACGACACTTCAGCAACATTTCCCCTATCGTCTGTTTGTGTAACAATTTTTCACTGCATCAAACATTTTCTCATGGTCTGAAATATACAGTGTGTCCCAGGATTATTGGGAGAAATTTTAAGAGGAGTTAGAGGACATCACAAGAATTCAGATTTGCATAGCAATTCACAGTCGAAACGCATTCCTAGCGCGATAGTGACGACACAAAACACAAGAAAGACAGGACATGAATATGAAGAGAAAACATGTTTATTTTTACGATATTATGCAAGATCGTCATCAAAGTAGATTTTGAAATTACGACCCCGGCCTTGATGCATGGAAGCGTGCTAGATGGAATTTGCCACCGGATGGAAGATCTAATTTTCTAAAAAATACCAAGAGTATCATGGACTTCCCCAGCAGCTGCCTCAATACATGCAATAAGTTCCTTAGTATTTTACGGCATTGTCCCAGAATATTTGCAGAGCTAAAAATAATGAACATGTTTCATCTACCCTTTCGTGTCCTTTATTTCTAGTGTTTTGTGTCGTCACTACCGCTCCAAGAAAGAGCTTACGACCATCGGTTGCTGTGCAAATCCGAATCATTAAGATGTTCTCTACATCCCCTTAAAGTTTGTCCTAGTAATCCTCGGACACCCTGTACATATCCAAGTCTGTAGGTGTTACATCCATAAGTTGTCTCTCCGAAGCGCTGTAGAAAGAGCAGTACATTAATTTGAATCAGCCGGTATATTACCTTTACACAGTAGCAATTCATCACAATCAGTTCTACCGATATTTAAAAAAAATAAATTTCTTTTTATTTCATCGTTGGATATGCCACGATTAGATGAAGTCAAATTTAATGTATTAAAACGCTGGTAGAAACGATCGTGAACCAACCGAGTAATTTTAGCGATCCACTACTACCTTTATGTCCATTTTCTAAAATACAAAAAACCGACAAGATTAATATCAGGCAGCTTTCATATCGATACAAAAAAGAAATATTTTACAGATGTTTGCCAGATGCCACATAAATAAAGAAGTTTGTAATAAAAACGTTTCTTTCAAATATATGAAGCAGACGATTTCAATAGAGAAACCCAACTTAATCCAATTCCAATACATTCTCCTCAAACTCTATCAATTACGTACACAAATTAAATAAATAATAAAAAGAAATTATTACAATTTTTTCATATTTTAGAGTCATAATAATTCGGTTTTCTCAAAATAAATGTGCACTTTTTATCCCTCTTTCCTGAACTGAACTCTGCAAAGTACACTAAAATCTTTTAAGATAAAACTGTTTATAACGAAAACCGTCTTAAACAAAAAATTATCACGTTCCAGAGGAAATACAAAATATTTTCAATACACGGTGCAATTGCAACGTTGGAAACCTGTCAAAATAAATGAAAGGGCGGTGGCTTGTCAGGAAAAAACAGAGTAAAAAAATTGGAACCTACCAATATTTTCCTACAGAAAAAACTTGAAGCAATATAAAGGTATTAAGGAAGTCAAATTCCATTTTAACAAATTACTGGAATATAACCCCATTTTTGACTGTATTTTTTTCTGACCACTCACCACTCTTGAATATTTCGAACCCATTGAGACCCCATCGTAATACATTTCCCTGTATTTATAGGATATGCAGGATGTAGAAGATTAATATACTAAATCCCATAGAATTTCGATTGTCAAAAAAATGAGACAGTGGGGAAAAGCTATATGAAAGCTCGCCCGCCTTTGTTTTATTATACTAAATAATAACTATTTAGTATAATAAAATAAAGTAATTGAAAAATGCATGTGATTAAATTGCCTATTATAATTCATGAGAACGTATACAGAACGTAAGTAAAACACTTTTCTTCTTTTTTGGAGAACTCTAAAAGATATTTTACACTGGTGTCCAAAAGTTAAGCATAATTGGTAATTAAGTAATTATTTTTAAGTAATGAAAGAAATATAAATCGAAATGTGGTGAAACTCCAGGTGTGTAAACAAAATAGTACGCGTCATATATTTTCACGAAGAGTTTTCCCCGAAATCAAACAGGGGACCGTCAACAAATTGAAAAAGAACGAAGATCTTTTGGATAACCCTGTCAAAACTAATATAGCAAAAGTGTTCAAACTGCACAATATGATTAATTGGCTTATTGAAATGTACTGTGTTAATTTTTACAAGGATAGCATGTATACTCGTAGAGAAATTAAGGTTTTTATAAAAACAGTCCTAAGTTTTTTGCTTATAATTTGCAGAGTTCTTAATATAAAATAATGTTCTTTTTTGAAAAAATGACAAACATCATTGTACACAATACCCTGTCATCAGAATTAAAAAATAATAAAAATTGTATGACAAATGAGCAGGTTTACTAAATAATTTTTTACTGCGCATGCGTGAACGCTATTAAAATTTCATTTGCATATTATGTTAGTTAAATGTATAGAGCAACTTTTGTGAAAGTCTCAAAAACATAGCTTAAAAATTCTGAAAATTATCGTTGATAGAATGAGATCAAAATCCTTTATTCCCTAAATGAAGCAAAAAGATGAGGGGCTGTATCCATATTCCATTGTTTAGTGCCTACACAATATTGCACGTACAACTATATTTAGGTAAAACCCCTGATTTTTTTGCTTCCTTTAGGAATAACGGATTTTGAGTTGATTCTATAGGCGACCATTTTCAGAATTTTCAAGCTATGTTTTTGAAACTTTTACAGAAGTTGCTCTATACATTTAGCTAACACAATATGTAAATGACATTTTGATATCGTTGACGCATGCGCAATGAAAAATTATTTACTAAACATACTCATTTTTCATACAATTTTTATTTTTTTTAAATTCTGATGACAGGGTATTGTGTACAATGATGTTTGTCATATTTTCAAAAAAAGAACATTATTTTATAATAAGAACTCTGCAAATTATAAGCAAAAAACTTGGAAAAATTTAGGACTGTTTTTATAAAAACCTTAATTTCTCTACGAGTGTACATGCTATCCTTATAAAAATAAACACAGTACATTACAATAAGCCAATTAATCATAATGTGCAGTTTGAACACTTTTGCTATATTAGTTTTGACAGGGTTATTCAAAAGATATTCGTTCTTTTTCAATTTGTTAACGGTCCCCTGTTTGATTTCGGGGAAAACTCTTCGTGAAAATATATGACGCGTACTATTTTGTTTACACACCTGGAGTTTCACCACATTTCGATTTATATTTCTTTCATTACTTAAAAATAATTACTTAATTACCAATTATGCTTAACTTTTGGACACCAGTGTACATTTATATTAGGTCAACCGGAATGTTCTGTCGTATAATGCTATTTCATGCCTACTTTTTTTAAATTCATATTTCTTCATTGGCACCACTTTTTTGAAATGGTATATCGACTCGGACGTCTCGTCCATTCTTACTAATTTTACTCTAATATTTTATACTTATTTCTATTTTTAAATTCTACTTGCATCACTATACTTTTAGAATAAATTTTGTAGTATGCCCATATTGGCTAAGTACAAGTAAAAGTCTTTCTTTTAAAAGAGTGGTGCTCACCGAATAAAATTTGTGTAAGAGATGCTGATACGGAAGTCGCGTGATAAGTGACTTAAAACCGATAAAGATTGCAACAATACCTGATTTATTATACAAAACTAAATTTCATCGAAATGTTTATACATATTTTAATTCGTGTGTTTGATAAAATTGTGTAAGAACGTCTCAGAAATTAATGGAGTCTAAGATTTTGCCTCTCCTGAGAAATCATCTTTTCAGGTGAAAATCCCATTATCTCATAAATACTCGAGCGATTTTGATAATTTTCTTGATGGTAGAGCATAAATACAAGATCAATTTATGGCAGACAGTTTTTAAAAACTTTAATAAATTTCACATAAAATTTCTGAAACATGAAAAAATTCTGAATAATTGAAATTGCTCTAAAATAAAAAGTTTTAGTCACAGAAAAATCTTTCATAATTCTTGAGCATAATCCAATGTATATAGATTTTAAATTCTACTAAATCACTCGAGTAGTTTCTGAGGAAATGGATATTGAAGTTGACATATTTTCCAAGGATTGCACCCAGTTTCGTCTTCCCTTAAAGCACATAGTTGGATTACATATATGTAAAATTTGTCTTTTATGCGTGCATTTATTAATTGTTAAAGTTTTAATTTCGTTATGGAATAGTTGCCAAAAAAAATATTGAAATACTACTTTTAAATTCCGTGAAAGATTATTAATATTCCGTAATTGGACTGCACGTGATAGATTTTTTTTAATCTTTTAAATTATTATTAAAAAATCAGTATCTTGAGATACAATTTTCTAATTAACTGTATTTGATAGAACATTTTCTCGCAATTCGATAGCGTAAAAAAAAAAAAAAAAAAAAAAAAAAAAAATGTGTAAATTTTTAAAGCAATTAAATTTGTAAATAATATTGTTTGCATTGCGTTGTCACCGTTGATATGGGACAGTCTTTCTCAAGGGCATGTTTTTGTATATAACATAAAAGGATTTAAAATGAACTTAAAAAAAGTTCCATCCTAACTATATGTTTAAATAAGAACGTTGAAGATTGCGATTCTCCATTTTTCTTTATAAAATTCGAATGTTTATTATATTTCACAATACAAAAGAAATCTTGAGTGTGTATGTGTGTGTCTGTTTATGTAAATTTTATTTTATAACAACAATTGTTTAAAATTTTGCATGGTACGGTTTTTGGTCACAAGAAAAACATTGGGTTAGGTTACGTGTTGAAGAAAAATCTATTGTGAGTCATTTTGGGTCATTACGGCCAAGGCTAACTATATCCAAAAATGCGTCAAACGATTTTCACTAAATTTCGTATGCTACCATTTTTTATTACAAGAAGACCAATAAGGTAAGTCGCTTTTTTGAGAAATTTCGATTAGTGGGTCATTTGTCGGTTATGACGGGTCAAGTTTATTTTACCTAAAATCGGATCTAACGATTTTTTCTAGATTTTGTATCCTACCGTTTTGGATTACTAGAAGATTATTTAGCTGGATCATATGTTGAAGAAAATTTTTTTAGTGTGTCATTTTGTGTCACTAATTGTCATGGTGAGGCTAATTTTATCTTAAAATTGGTTCAAACTATTTTGATTAAATTTTGTAACGTACTCTTTTGGATTATGCGAAGACATTGAGATAAATCACATGCTTAAGGAAATCCGATTAGTGAGTCATTTTGGATCACTATTGATCAGGGTCAAATTAATATTATCTTAAAAACGGCTCTAACGATTTTCACTAAATTTTGTACTCTACCAATTTCAGGTAAAAGAAGGCCATTAAGCTGAGTCACATGCTCGAGAAAATTTTATTATTGGGTCATTTTGGGGCACTATGGGTAAAGGGTAAGGTAACTTTATCTAAGAAATGACTAACGGTTTTAATTAAACTTTTATTTTGCCGGTTTGGATTACAAGAAGACCATTGGGCTATGTAACATGTTCGAATAAATTCGATAATTGAGTCATTTTTGGGTCACTACAGATCAAGCTAATTTTATCTAGAAAACAGATCTAACTATTTTGACTAAATTTTGTGTCCTGCCATTTTGGATTATGCGAAGATCATTGCACTAGGTGACATGTTCGTGAAAATTTAATTAGTGTCTCATTTCCGGCTCACTGTGTGTCAGTGCATTTCATTTCTAATAAAGGTTGAAATAGTTATTAATTTTTTAACAGTGGGCATTAAACGACAGCACGAAAAAGGCAGCATTTCGTCAAATTTGGTGATATTTTTTAAAATGATCACGACATGTACGAGATTTGAGAGGACTAAATTTTCTGTCATGCCGCTTTGAATTATATAAAAATCATCGGACTAAATGACATGTTCGAGTAAATTTGATTAAAGCATCGTTTCGGGCTCATTACGGGTCAGTGCAATTGAATAACAATAAAAGTTTAAATAGTTATGAAATATTTTAACACGTGGAAATTAAACGAATGTGCGAAGTCCTCAACATTTCATTAAATTTATTGATATTTGATATAAGTTAGCGACATTGGCGAGTTTTGAGCAGAAAAATCGACTTTTAACCAATGTCAAAATACATGATTGTTGACAAACGAAAGACAGACGCGAAGTTTGTAAGTTTTTTCAAAATTTTGACGATATTTGGTGAAAAGTTGTTTTTTTAGAATATGAAGGAATTTTCCATAAATTCTGAATAGGAACTGATATGCATGATTAAATCAAAGTTCATAGAATTTTCTTAAAAATCAGTGACGTTGTTCCGTACAAATCATATCTGCTTAATAAATAAAATTTTTACATCAACGTCGAATTTGTATCGAGTTGAACACAAAGCAATTTTTAACAGAGCTTGGATGGGTCTTTAACGATATAACTATTATTATGTATATACGTTTCGAACTAATTGAGGTAAACAAAATATCTGAAATTTGTGCACATTTCTTTATCGGATCATGTAAACAATGGGCATTTATCTCTATAATTTAATAAATTGGAGTTCTTTAGAAATCATTTAGATATTGATCAACCTTTGTTTTCGAAAAAATATATTTCATGTAGGATAAGAGATATTAATCTGTGCATTTTATATGTGTTATTACTACTTCCAATCATGTTCAAAACAATAACCAGAATTATATCGTTTTTATTTCATGAATTTTAAATTTCAAATAGAATAATCAAAAGTTGACACTTTTCAGGGCTTGTAACTCAAAAAGGAAAAATGGTTTTCATAAATGATTTGGCAAGGATAAACCACTAAATCTTTTGTATATATTTATAAAACATTTGCCTCATTCATGCTTTCAAATTTGTCTGCGAGCAGACTGATGAGTGATCAGGAAAAGAACACAGTCAAAAAAGAGGTATCTACCAGTATTTTCGTATAGAAAATACTTGAAATATTATAAAGGGATTAAAGAAGGCCAATTTCTCTTTATCACAGTACTGGTATTTAACAGCTTTTGTGATAGTGTTTTTCCCTGACCACTTGACATCCTGGTGAGTTATTGACAGCTTCGTAACATTTACTAATTTCCATCAGAAATTTAATGTAGCAATTTGTGCTTTAGTTAATCGCAGATAAATAAAACAAAAATTACTATACTAAATTATTGATGAGAATTTATACATTTTGGAGGTATTAACCACTTAACTGATCAATATTTTTGACAAAACTTTGAAATAAGGCGCATTTTTTTATTTCAAAAATCATTCTTTCATGTCATATTTAAATGAAATACATGAAAAACAATAATTACAGATCAAAAATAAAGATTAAATATGCAAATATAAATTTGTTAATTTCTACCTTAGCCCAATCGGAACAAGCGTCTTTTAGAGAATTTTTAATCTTTTACCACCGATTTTTCAAAACAGAAACTTTTGCATAATTGAATCAGAAAAATACCTGAATTAAATAATGCAAAATTATAATAAAAATGTACTAGTGAGACCAATAAATAATGATTTGCTCGCATGTGGTACGGGAAAATCAGGAAAGCGGTTATGAATAGGGACCATGGCTTACAGTCTTGAACGGGTAAAAATAGCAGACGGCTATAAGTGAAAAAAAAAACATTTAGAAACAACACACATTTTAATAAATAATTTTTCTGTTTTATTTAATAAAATATTTGTCAGGTTCTGATGCCACCTCTGCTAAAGAATGGAATTTCCGCTATTTCTCTATTTCAATATTTCGTATTGTATGGCTGTGTACCAGAATTTCCAAGGTGACATTCCTTCTTTGTGGAAAGGGGAATTGCCAGTTAATCCTATGCAGGTGGTGAATAAGAGAAAGAGAAGATTGCTGAGAGGCATGTCCATCTGTCAGTGAGGTATGCGGATGACGAGCAGATGAGCAACATGTCACTAAGCAAGAAAGGAATGGAGGATGTGTCCAATGAATGAGCTCCAAAGGGTTTTGACATTGGTGTGACCCAGTGATTTGGGAAGAGCAAGGCTTGTCTCATATTAGACAGTCCGTTCCTGGGTTTGGTACCGAGAGGGTGCTCTGTGTCGTAGAGCGTAAGTAGTGCGTTTCTGGAGAGGAAAGGACACAGACGTCCTGGTGTTTAGTGCGCTGGGCCGAGAAGTGCAGGCCGAGTATACTTGTGTTGGGAGAGTCAAAGCTGATCTCCGATAAATTGAATCTAACATGCATTGAGTGTGAGGTGGAAAGTGTAATTGGAATAGTACACAGTCAACCGTTACTGTATATATTTTAATGTTGAACCGGATCACCTATATCCGAGTTGTAATTGTATATACAGTGGAGCATCGTTTATACGACGTCGAAGGGACTACCGAAAAACGTCGTATAAACGATAACGACGTATAATCGATTTTCACTTCCAAAAATAGAATTAATTTTGTTTTCACTTAATTTTAATGTTTAACGTGGTGATTTGCATGAATTTTTATATTAAACAAACCAAAACAAACAAATAATCTTAAAAACGGGGGGGGGGGGATTAGTAAGCAATTTAAGTATGCGTACCTTTATGTTTCACCGAAAGCTTTCTCATTTGCAGTACATCATTTCCTTTCCATTTAAAGTTAAAGATCAAAAACCCCGCTTGGCCAACTAAAAGTCGCCAATTACTTATAACAGTTAGAAGGATAGTCTATTTGCAACTTAAAACAGGTCAATAAAGCTGACTATCCCCGAAAAAAGAATGACCCCTTCCAGTGTAATCTGTTGCACGTAAGCTGATTTTTCAGACTAATCGAACACCAGCCCACATTTTTATAATGTGGAATACATTTAAACACGCACTTTGGTGTCATTCATAGCTGCCAATTTCCGCTCGTTCGTAAAATACACAAGAAAAATGAACAAAAATAAACCTATACAAAATCGAAAAATCGACGTATAAATGATTTTGGGCGTCGTATAAAAGATATATTTTTACATTAAAATGAATAGGAATGAATCGGGACCACATTAAAACGTCGTATAAATGTAAACGTCGTATAAGTGATCGTCGTATAAAGGATGCTTTACTGTAATTGTAAATAGCGTATTTAGTGTGTACATATATTCTTAATAATTCAGTTAAGTGACAGCGTCAATGTTCATTTACACAATCCTCACAGTGGGTGACCGATATCATCTAGCAATATCGGTGGTGGCAGCTATATCTACCACGGACTTTCTTCAAAGTTGTGTGGACTGAGAGGAACGTCCGACAATATTCTTGGAATCCAATGTATTTTTATGTTAGACTAAAAGGTTTCAGATGAATTTAATAACAGTTTTGATTCCTGTATTAGAATATTAAATACGCGAAATTACCACAGCGATATTGCTATGTTCATAATATATGAGTCCGAGAAATCAAGGTGTATCTTGATACATAATTGAATTCAGTTTGTTAAGCATAAAAACAATTGGAGTGGTTCCACAGACAGCAAATGCAACCCAAACAATTACCGAGCCATCTTGAAATTACGCTTTGAAAAAATATGAGGTTCCTGTCAAAAATCATGCCAAAAGAAATTATAGCCGTTGGAGACATAGAAATAAAATTTCTTTTCATTGCAAAAGACAAATTTGTGTCCTCGGTTAAATGTTTTCTTGCAAAGTCTAAGCGAAAATTTTTGTAGTGCTTAGAAAGAAGGGTTTTCCTTTATTTTATTTTTTTTTAATTTAGTAATGGGATTGTTACTTAAAATATTTCTTACTGTTCGGCTTGTATATGATAATTGTAACTCATCATGACCTTCGGCGGACCACCTTTTTTCTCCACAAGCAAACTTTCGGGTGTGTCTCGATTGATAATAACAATCCAAAATCGTTTGGGATAAACAAGTCAGTTAAAAACTAATGAATCTCCAAACGTATAATGGGTTAATAAGGAAACAGTTAAATGAACCTGATGAAAAATAGTTATATGAAGTATTAATAATATAATACGTGTTTTTACACGTATTATAAATAAAGAAGAAATTCACCAGCTTTTATTCGCTGATCATTTACAAAACAATCCAATTAATTGGGTCATTACACACGGAACAACATATTTTATTTCGAAAATGATTGTATTTTTTCATAAGCTATCATTTATATTTTAAACATTAAACGAATTATATTTTTTCAAATGGTAACACTCCCTTTTCTCATTTTATTTGAGCTGCTTCGATCAAATTACTCCAGAAAGTCTATATTTTAAGATTTTCTACATAGAGTTAGAAAAGAACAAAATTTGGGAATACTAATATTAATTTCTCACGGAAACTTTAACCCATTAGTGCCTAGCGTCCCTTTTTAGGGACGCTTCAAAAGGTGCATGTAGCACTGTTTTTGACACCGGTAAAAAAGAATAGCAATCTTTATTTTATTTAATTGAAACATTTTGGTAATTATTGAACTAAACTTAATTCTTTTAAAAATAGTGGTGGCAAACGAATAAAATTTGCGCAAAAGGTGGTGGGCACGAATGGGTTAATCTTTAACGCATAAATTCCCACAAAAAACTCATCCGGTTTATATGGCTTTGCTTTATAATGTGATTTAATGGATTAACCCGAACATAATGTGAAAAAAAAATATTCAAAACTTATTAAATGCATTTATAATGTACTAAAATATTATGAATTATGATCAGGGTTCGCACTAATTCAGGGTCTACCACTAAATTTTAAGAATATTTTCAAAGTGTTTCATTGCAGAAAAATGTCGCGAAATCTGTGAATGAAGGTGGGGATTGCGAATGTTGTGGTTTAAAAATTAAATGTACCGTAATTTCGGGTGTATAAGCCGCAGTTCAAACAATTCTTTTTCGACCCAGAATTTTTTAAGAAACAAATGTAACTACTTCGATCGTCGTAATATTTGTCTTCAATCACTAAATAAGATTTCTGGGTCCAAAAAGAATTGTTTGATCCGCGGCTTATACACCCGAAATTCCGGTAAATTTTCTTATTTTTAGTAGTGGTGCCAGAGTCCTTGGAAATTCCAAGGAGTGTGCGAACCTTGATTATGATGTACACTAAACTTCATATAAAAAAGCATAAGCATCGTCAAAAACACGAGTATGTACGTTTACAGATCACTTCAATCGTTATTTTCCGAGATGCAGAGAAATTTTCCTTTTCGACGGTGTAAAGGGATTATCTTCTATTATTATTCAACCTCATAAGAAATTAATCGTAAATTTTCTTTGAAATGAAATTCATTTTCCATAGCCTTATATACCCTCTATAATTTTCTGCTTAATTATTATGCTCTTACGTTTTCGAAAAATGCAATACCATGAAGGAATCATCAGAATTTCAGGAAATTTAATACACAAACGAATGATATTAATACAAACAAATGATTACATTATCAAAGCAAAAAACAATATTAAGTGTCCGAAATCAGTATTTGTTGTAGCCACCAAGCGCTGGAATAAGTGCTGCTACACGAAGACGTAGCATAGACTCGATCAGATTTTAAATGACTGCCTGGGGAACTTTATTCTTTATATACTTACCCAAATTTCATTTGTAAAAGCTTTAGAACGAGGATCATGAGCGATACGCCAATCAACGAATCCCACACATTTTCAATGAGAGGAATATTCGACGAACATGCACATAACGGAAGAAGCTGTAGGATTTTTGCTGGCAAGAATTCTTGAAAATTCCTTTCAACTTGAGAGCATACATTATCATGTTGATAGGCTGCAGGAATGCTACAGGGCTACAGCACTTCACTGATGAAACTTTTGCTGTTCAATATATACAAAATTCGTAGCATCTAGGACCGTCCATGAAATGCAATCGCACCCCAGATCTCAACCCAAGGTGTTCGTCCTCTCTGACGTTCTATAATGAACTCTGGAAGGTGGTGTACACCGGCTTAACCTCTAACACGATTGAGGCCATGATGGAATCATAATTTAAAGAAGGATTCGTTAGAAAAGGCCACTTACTATCAATCTAAACACCAGTCTTTAAACTCATAAGCCCACTGCTGGCGTTTTTGGTTTTGATAGAGAAGTAGTGCTGTATAAATACGTTAACCCACAATGCAGCAGACATCGACGAATTGATGAAGCAGACACTGATATATTTCTAGCAGTTGACTAAAGTGCTGCCAACAGCCTAGTTGATGTTGTATGGTTCGTCAGCGCCATACAAACCATGTTTCTATTATCACGTGTTGACGTCCCCATTGGTGATCTATTTCCAAACATTGCGATTTGTCCAATCTTCGTTGGTCCATTGTTTCCTAACTCGCATCCTCATGCTGCTGTTACGCTGAACACGAGCTGTTATTACAATAGGGAAACCAGCAACGATAGGAAAATCCTTCTTTACGAAGGCTGATGATTCTCCCCCGTTCAGAATTCGTCAGTTGTTGAAATATAGCCCTCTTTCGTCAAAGAAGCATAGTTACGTCTTACCTACGTTTACCTCTAGCAAATAGCCATAGAAAAATTTCAACGTCCCGCTAAAGCCCTCTTTTTATGCGGTTTCAGCAGCAGTACAGAGGGCGCTGCTCACACGACGCATAAGTGGTAACTCTGAAATTCGAATCATTTGCATAACACATTATACTTTGCATTCGCTGAAATTTTCAGTACAATCGTATAATTTCTTCATGTTGTTGCAATTTCCACAAGCATGAATGTATGTTTCTGAGCGTCTTCTTTGAGGGGCATTAAATAAGTTCCTAACGTTTTGGATAAACCCCTAACACTTTAACATTTATAACTCTTTAATGATTTAAAGTTCTGATCAGTCAGTTTTCCAATTCCACTCGCTGATGTTAAACCTATGGACATAGAATGTATTTGTATATTTAATCTATACCATCAGGAAAGTAAAAATTTTATCTTCTTTTTTCTGTCCATTGTCCTTATATAATTTTTCTCACTTTTTTTTAGTTCTCAAAGTATTTCTAAAATGATGCTTAATTGAATATTTTATATGTTACAATTTATATCTCGAGAGATGATTCTCGGTGTCTACTAGTGCCCCGCGTAAATGGGTGCTCCAAATGCTCTGGACGCGAGTATTTTAAACTAATTTCCTTCGAATTAGCTAATAGCCGAATAATCTGTAATAAAAAATGGCGAAATAAACTGAAAGATATTAGTGGAGTCCAAGCATTTGGCGCCCCGATTTAAGAGGAACACCTGAATGATAGTCAGCTCTCGAGTGCAGATGGTTAAAAGTTAAGGCGCTGTGAGTAAGATTTTAACTCTTTAAATAAAATGAAACACATATTTTAGAAATATTATGACATCCAAGGAAAAAAGCGATATCTTTTAAAAGAATACATAGAAAAATGTTAAACATACAAATTTTCTAAGGAGATATTTAAAGTATACGAATTCCTTCCCCACCCTCTGACTTAAGACTTCACTGTAAAACATTTGTGTAACGTTACTCCATAAAGTTGGCGGCAGCCAAGTTTCCACAAAGTTTATGGTGGAATAACGATAAACCAAGATAACAGTGTAACATTACACTAATATGTAATATTACACCAATGACATACGTTTAAATTACACCCTTATAGAGGTGAAAAAATATCACACTTCAACACTGGTGGTAGCAAAGCTGTCACCAGTTTTATGGAGTAATGTTACACAAATGTTTTACAGTCTTAACCTTAATGAGAGTCATTGGCGAGTTGACGAAGCCTTAATAAAATGCATATAAACTATTTCTGTTCTGGCTCTTATGATCTACACAACTGCAATATTGTGAAAATTGTTATTTTAAATTTCCAACCTCGTGCTTTCTCAAGTTATGGTCCTTACTTTAAGAAAGTACCTTAATAATCTTTAAATAAAAAGAATATTGCCCAGTTAAACTGATGGCATTGAGCTCACAGGCTAAGCATACTAATTGTACATTACAGCCTTGTATTTTCGTTAATTCCGTTCGAAAAAAAAATTAAGAAGGGGAAACAGCTCTCCCTTTTCTCCTTTTTTATACTTAATCATTGAACTTCCTAAACTATCAAGTACATGCTTTATCATATTAAAAAATCTATATCCAAAATTCAGAGCAAATCGGATAATTCTTAATAAAAACCCATTTAGCATTTATATAATTTAAGAGGAGTTATTCCCCTCTTTTATACTTAACCATTAAACTTCCAAAACTATTCAGAGATTTGAACGAAATCTGACAATTCTGACTGAAAAATCCATTTATGCAAGTTAAGGGGAGGGGCATTAGAACCCCCGTTCCCTCTGTTTATACTTATTCAATGAACACCTAATAAAAGCCACGGTATCGCCTCATCCGAATGATCCTATATCTAAATTTTGAACGAAAATCGTTAATTCTGCATGAAAATCCCGTTTATATCAATTAAGGGGGGGGGGGGCATGAGCCCCCCGTTCCTCCTATTTATACTTATTCAATGAACACATAATAACAGTCACGTAATCGCCTCATCAGAATGATCCTATACCTAAATTTTGAACGAAAACTGTTAATTCTGCATGAAAATCCCGTTTATATCAATTAAAGGGAGGGGCATGAGCCCCCCGTTCCCCCAGTTTATACTTATTCAATGAACACCTAATAATAGCCACGGTATCGCCTCATCCGAATGATCCTATATCAAAATTTTGAACGAAAATCGTTAATTCTGCATGAAAATCCCGTTTATATCAATTAAGGGGGGGGGGGCATGAGCCCCCCGTTCCCCCTGTTTATACTTATTCAATGAGCACATAATAACAGTCACGTATTCGCCTCATCAGAATGATCCTATATCTAAATTTTGGACAAAAACTGTTAATTCTGCATGAAAAAACCCATTTTATATCCATTAAGGGGAGGGGCATGAGCCCCCCGTTCCCCCTCTTATACATATCGAATGAACTCCAAAAACTAATCAGGGAAGCGCCTTATCAGGATATACCTATATACAAAATTTCAAATGGATCCGATATTTTTATCATGAGTTATCGCGTTACGCACGAACATACGAACATACATACAGTACGGACGGGCACATAAGCTCTCAGGCTATGATAGCCTGTGAGCTAAAAAGACAGTGTTTCGAGACGAAAGAGACTTTTATTTTCTTTTTATTATGAATAATTTGTGAAGAAATGTTGATATATTTTTACTTTGACTTGAACTGTATATTTACAAAGCATTATCTAAATTCCAGAAGTTGATTTTATATCCACTCTCAATGTTGGCCAATGGGTAATTCATAAACCGGTAGTCAAAGACATATAGTTCCAATTACAAAAATGTTTTAATTAATGTATACAAATATTTTAAAAGCGATTTTGGTTAATAAAAATATTTCTTAAAAAATTACGAAATTTAAATTTTTATATGGTCCACTGGTCCTATAAGTTAGATTTAGTACAATTTCCCTATTACACAAGTAAGAAAATGAAATTCCCGTTCGTATAGTATTAAAATTGACTGAATTATGAAACATTAAAAATTCACGACTTATACCACTTTTTTGCATGGGTATACAAATGAATTCACCCTGATTTAACCTCATTTGCCAAGTGCTTAAATTATTCGAAGAAATAACTTCATGTACATCAGCACTTAAAAAATTGTACTAGTTTTACAATTGACTTAATTTTTAACAAGTTTTACATTAGCTAAAATAATTGTATTTTAACATATGTTATACTTTGTAAATATTTGGGATTGTTTCTTTTCAAGATTTATTTTAGCAAAAATTATGCTATTTTTATAAGTTTTTATTTAACTTCAATGATCGCCTGTATATTTTTGCAGATTTCAAAAATTGAACTCGAACTTTATTTCACTTTCAAATATCCGATTGAAATTAAATTTTACTTACTGGCATAAATCTGACGATACTTATTATAATTTTTGGTTGTTATCATGTATTTATACTTAGTTTACAGGATAACGCTAAAATTTTGGACAGATTACCGCCAAGAAGTCATTTTCCCTTTTAAAATAGGAATAATTTTCTAGTAACTCTTCTGGCGGACTATCTTAATTATATTCTATTCGCCCCTTATTTTAACTTTTACCATTAACATCATCAATAAGAGCTGATCTAATACAGACGCATCATAAATACTTCATTAAGGAAAACCTTTTTCCACTGTCTAATTATTTGTAGTAATGCTTCTTATAAGTTCGTACAATAAAACTAAACGTTTACAGAAAATTTCTTATACATTTTTTATGTTTATAGAATCACAATGCAGTTCATCGTGCAGACAGTATATTCCTGTTTAATTTCCTTCAAAAGTATATGATCTATATTGAACAGGGAACTGTTTAATAAAGACTTTACGTCATGTTTAGGGAATAAATACTTTTAAAAAAGATGTAAATTGCATGGCAGAATGTTGGGTTTTAATCCGATAATGGAAAATTTATTTTAAACATAGCCTGACGCTAGGGAATTCAAATGTTAAAGGCCATTTTTTAATGAACTTACTAAAAGAATAGATTCCAATGGCAGACAGGCTTGAAAACTCAAATAACATAGGTGCGCTTTCAACTCTAAAATCGACAATTTTATTTTAAAATAAAATCAACGTGGTGTTTGTTGCAATTTGAGTCTTGGAAAGTTTCTTTGAATGATCATTAGCAGCTGATATAAAAGTTATAAATAAGTTTAAAAATATATATTAAGAAGTTCTTGAACTAATTCTCAAAAATTGACGAAAATGCAATGAATTGGCTTAGGAGATTTATTTTCGTTACACTTCAGTATTAAGGAGGAATTTCATAAAATAATAATCACAGCATTAGAAGAATAGAACTTTCTGAAAATACCTGATACATCCATTTTTTCTATAAGTGAATGAAAGTGAAAATAAAGGATGCTGAAATAAAACTGAGATTTACTATTCACAAGCATAAGGGATATGCAAATAACGGAAATAAAATAGACAGTTCCTATTCGTATGCATGGTGACCTTGGATTTAACATGAACTAAGTACGAACAAAATATTCATGATTAATGAAAACGTATTATGTAGCGAATTATTTCAACTAAGAAATTTTTGAAATTTATGATAAAGAAAAAATTGTAATAAGAAATAGATATAGGGGGAACTGGGGTACATTGATACATGGGGCACATTGATACACCCCCTCTACCGCTCACAGGGTCATTACAGGAAGTTTCACAACAGCTCCAAAAGATGATGCTAGTGTATTCAACTACATACAGAAAATCTTGGAATGATTCAGTAGTTTGATGAAATGGGACGGGTGATTTATTGTTTTTGTTGTTCAAAAGTAAATATGAGTTGTACAATTGAAATGCTATTATACAACTGTTCCAGTATTTCCAACCAAAATGAATACTCTCCCTGGTAAGTACAGCTACTCTTTATCAGTTCTTCATTATTTATTGTTAGATATATTGTGAAGTGTTGGATTTGAGACTCATTTTATTCAAAATTGCTGTATGGGGCACATTGATACAGTCTATGACGGGGCACATTGATACAGCCTAAATCCTTTAATAGTTCATATTTTCATTATCTTTTATTATTTTTTTTACCATACACTCCTTAATCCAACCTTTTTTTTCACGAAAAATTTCTAATATTAGTTTTTATTGAAGTGAAATAGCTCTAATTTCTTTATATTAGAGCATTTTATAGTATCTTTGAAAACAGAAGACGTAGGAACTTACCCAGCATCTAGTGCTAGTAGAACTAATAAAAGAAAAGGACGGCATTCTGGCAAATCTCGAATTTATATCGATTCTCCAGAGAAAAAAGTATTTTCGACATGCGAAATGTTAAGTAAGAGAAACAAACTGCAGAATAGAAAATGATACTTATATTATAAACAGAATTTTTAATATAATTATCCTTTATTTTCTGTTTATGAACCTATTTATAAACAGAAAAACTGGTAATTTTTTCATCTTTCATAAGAAAGAAGATAATGCTGGGGTTGAAGTGCTAGATATGACAAAGTTACCACAGCCAACAATCAGACAAGAAACAGCCAGAACATCAGGTCATAATATATTTCATTTTGATTGCTTTAATATTGCTTAAAAATAAATTGTGGGTGATTTGAATTTTTATAAATAAATATATAATGGTTTTCTAATTCATTTTCTATGAAAAATATGCATTGGTATTATTTTGTCGTCATTTTTCTCAAACGTATCAATCTGCCCCGGGGATGGGGCACATTGATACAAATGACTTTTTTTGATTTTTTTAAAATTACATGCAAAAATACTATATAAAACAATGATTGTACATTTTTATAACATACTACACAAGTTTTGCTGTCACCTCATGGAAAAAAAACTTTAATTTTCTACTTTCTTGACACCAAAAAAAAATCTTAGAAAAAAACTGTATCAATGTACCCCAGTTCCCCCTATGTGTGTATGTGCGTATATGTGTTCTTGCATCTATTAAGAAATAGAGAGAGAGAGCACGTCCGAATAAAGGATGAGTGGCTAACTAAGCTGAATTAATTATACGCATCTGAAGCGCAGCAGTTAAGCTTGTGTCTATAAAATTCATGTGATGTATCATGTGACAACGGAAAGCTTTTGAGAGACTACCACGTTAAAAAGAAAGTCTTTATATAAATATGATGTAGGAAAATAAGTACAACTAATTAAACTTCACTACTAAATTATTCATCTGAATATGATTAATGATCGTCTCAAGACACAATGCAGCAGTACCCAGTCCTACTACAAAACATTATTGGTAAAATAGCCCGACTATGGAAAAGCACACCGGAATATTTTTTAAACGATTTTCCTTAAGTAAAATACATCAAAGAACAATTTGGGGATATTTGAGATGTTTAATACATTAAGGATAAATCGGCTTCGAGATTACTTAATCCTTTCAAAGGTAGTCAGGGGAGAGTCGAAGAACCGAACAACGCCTATCTTGATCATGGCAATGACTAGACGGATTACGGAAGATTGTTCACAAAAGATTTTTTTATTAAATGTTTTACATTTAATTATTCAAGTCACATATCAAATTTTAAAAAATGGAACACATTTTTATCTTTCCCTTATCACGATCGATATGTACTTCACATTGTTCTTGTTTGCATTACATTGTATATTGCTATATGTTGTAAATTATACTGCAAAACGATGAAGCCTTCGCTGAAAAGTCGTGTTCATTTCATGGTCAGATAGGAATGACTATATAGAAAGCTTCGCTCGCCTTTGACTCGCTGCGCTACTATGAGTTGCATATATTGCACACAAAAATTTCCCTTCCCTTTATTACATTTTTTCAGAAATTATTTTGATGTACAATTTTTGAAATTCTCTTGACATTGTGGCAATAAACCTAAATTTTTTCGCTACTGTTTATATTTCGATGATGCTGAAAGTCAATGAGAGTACGAGAAAAAAGCATATCGTTTGAATCCAGTCTGTAACCTCTACCGACACAAGTAAATTCGATTTCGGAATACTGGCCAAAGATGTGTGAAGAAGGCCAAAAGAGAGAGAGTGAACTAGCTGTAGGAGAGAAAGAAATTCAAGTGAGGTGCATTCACTCTTAGCATATAAAGCGGAAAGGATGCTAGAGGAGGAGGTTAAAAAGGAGGAGTAAGTCTTGTGTGCCCGCGTATCCACTGAAGTGGACAGGGATTTTATCCCACGGTGGTTCCAAAGGTAAGGAGACGAGATCTTTGTTACGTCACCAAGGGTGCCCGGCGCCTCCACCATTGTGGAAGTCGAGCTGGGATTACTCCGCAGATAAAATGGTGCATTCAAGGGAAAAACAGATAAAAGAGCGAAAAAATAAAATAAAGTAGAGAGAAAGGAGCTCGTACTCTGGCACGGTCAGCGAAGATTGGGGATTTTTCCGCTCGCGTCCACAGCCTCAAAAAGTCCCGAAGAAATTTCATGAAAAAAGCTCAGGCCAAATGGATTTCTAGTATTGGAAAGAAGGACTGAATCCCTCCCTTCAAATGCTTTCCAGAATTATCTAGACGGTTAGTAAAGGTTCGGTCAGACCCTGCGGACAATCTGGATATTTCCCTGAATTGGATGGAAGGTATATTTTCCTTCCACTCGTGGCTACAGTTGCACTTTTCAGACAACAGCATCATTTGCTAAAAAAGAGTAGAAACCAATCCATTTCCTGTGGGATTTTCTTTTTTATTCTCTTTAAAATTTCATGGGATTTTTTATATTTTCTGCAGATGGCACGTTCCCGACAAAACAGAAATTAGATTTCAACTTACAGTGAAACTAAATCAACAAAGAATAATTTATGTGAAAATGAACAACCTCCTAATGCAAAACCAAGAACTTTTGATAAAAGAATATATTTAAGTTTTTCTCATTGACAAAATAAAAGTAAGTCAAAAAATTCTAAAATAGAAAGCTAAATATGTTTGAATGCCACTCAACATTTCAATAATATTTATATCTCAGATAGATTTTGTGCTGCTTGAGTAATCGACCCTACATGACCGTCAAATATTTTTTGTTAATTTGAAATAATACAATATAGTATTTCTTAAAAAACACACCGAAAAAGGGGCCATTACAGAGAAAGTTTTCAGACAAATTTAAAATTTTTACTGCGTTAGAAAAATAAAAATTGAAAGAAATATTTCCTATATATTCAGTAATTCAGTTCAATTTTCATATAAAGCACACATTTCATCAAATACTAAACGACTATATAAAAACTAAGTACTCCAAAACTAACTAATAGAATATTGCGTTATAACATTAATATTACAAATCGAAATGAATTACAAACAAAAACATTGTTATGCAGCCTTTAAAATAAAGCAATTTATAAATGAATCTATCCAAAGGAAAGCTTGAAGAAAAAATAGGACACATCGAAAGACCCTTCCACAGATCCTTTGCATTTGTTGATCACATATTGATTACAAACAGTCAATGTAGACTAAAGCTGCACAGTAATTTTGCCTGAAAATAATCTGACTCTACAATATTTCAAAAGTAATCTTCAATTCATTTAATATTAAAAAAATTTTCATTTAAAAAAGGTAAATTCTTCTGTGCAAAAATACTGGTATCTTAGTGGCCAGGAATTATACACCCCCTAATTCAGGACCGAGAAGCAAGCATGTACCAAAGCAGTACTGGATTACCCTTTAAAAATAAATACCGATGCTACCAATTAATATTTAACGAATATTTCTAAATTACTAGTGAAACATATTTTAGCTAAATTGGAAGTATTTCGAATAAAGTGTAGGTATTCCATTACGCGTAACGTTATTTTAATTGACATATAATCAAGTTCATTTCAATTTAGCATATTCATAAACACTTAAAATATTCATATATCAGTATGAAGATAAAATAATGAAATTTTTAGATATGTTGTATATCCATTTATTTTACATTGAAGTAATTTCATCAACAAGGATATTGTTATAACTGTTATAAAGATATAATGCATAATTTTTAATAATAATTTCTATTATTAAAATAAAGAATATTAATTAAAAATAAAGTATCAAAATGCCTTTAAATGTTTTCCATTCAAAAATTCATAGAATTCTAATATCACTTCTAATTATTTTGAAAGTACGATTCAGATACTAAACACATTTCACCCTTCTTTATGCAGCCTCATTTCAGGTATGAACCACGCTTTAAAGAAATAGTTCTCCGAATATCAGCTTCATTAAGCACAAAAATTAATGTTTTAAGATTAAATTATATGTTTAAATGCACTATAAACAAGTGTGTTGTTGAACTAGTAAAATGTATAATTTAATTCACAATAATTTCAAAGGAAAATAGTTTTTATTTTTATGAAAAGTTTCTAAATTACTTAAATGTCATCTTATAACGTATTTTATGAATATAAAATAAGTCAACTAATTCAAGTAACAAATAATAAAAAGCAGTGCCAATTTCAATTGCTAAAAGAAAAAATCATTACGGAAAGTATGTAAAAATTAGACCACCTAGAAATAGATTGTTTAGAAAAAAAAAGGCAAAATGGCCAAATTTATTTATTTTTATCAGCTATCATTGTATTTTTTTTCCTGGCTAATTATTTTAGTGTAAACATCAAAGGTTAAATTACTGACGCAATTAAATTGAAAATTACTAGAATAAAAAGAAATCATTAGTAAAATAAATATCCTGATAAAAATAAAATGTATTTCTAAGAACATTTATAAGAATACGTTTTCTAAGAAATTTTAGTGGTAAAGAAATGTTACTCTTTTTCACATATGCATTCTTAGAAGTAGAAAAATTTAAGAAACTTTAGTTCTAGGATACTCCACACTGGAGGGCAGATTTTTAAAAGCCATAATTTCAAAATACTTTTCTGCTTATTTTACTAAATATGCAAAATACTTTCTTACGTTTAAATTATAGGTCTTATAAATGCACAAACATATTATTTTATAAGCAACATGTATGACCACTTAAATGAGAAGTCGGAAAAATACGTAATTTATTTAAAAGTATATTATAAAACTTAGCTAAGTATATGTTTCTAAGTAATTTGTTAAAAAATATAATAAGCTAACCAGTATATATAAAATAAGGAAAAACAGAAGTTGCTACTTTTTACTCATATAAGTAATAACTACACAAATTTGACGTTAAAAAGACCCTTTTTGAGTGTTTTATTAAAATTTATGTTTTAAATATACAGTTATCTATCTTGTAAAAAAAGAAAATTATTTTTTAGCACATAAATGGCATCTAGACATTTTACACGAATTTTATATAAATGGAAAAGCCACGATAAAATATTCCTAATATATTAATATTCTCTTCGATTAGATTTGTACAATCAATTTGCAGATCATGAAGCATCAAAAGTTATATTTTTAGTAATTAATCATACCTCTTATTTACGTTCATATAGCGATAATACAAAAAAGAAAATTATATATATATATATATATATATATATATATATATATAATGAAAACTTCTTGCTTTTTATTTTGTTTTTTAGTACAATGTCACCGCATAAAGTCATTTGTTTATTAATTAGCTTACATAGATTTATATAATTTTTATAGATGGTGTCTACTCTCAGCGGTGGCCAAGAGCTAATTCCTGCACCGTTAGTCTTAAATATATAGTTCCAATTACAAAACTGTTTTAAATCACGAAAAGAAATATTTTAAAAGCGATTTCAGTCAATAAAATCATTTCTTAAAAAAAAAAAAAAAAAAAAAAAAAACGAAATTTAAACTTTTATTCGGTTCAACGTCCTATAAGCTTTATTTAGTAAATTTTTGCTATTACACTAACAAGTAAGACAAAAAAAAGTTTCGTTCCTATAACACTAAAATTGACCAAGTTTGGAAATTTTAAAAATGCGTGATTTATACCACTTTCCTGTATTGAAAACAAACGAGTTCGACCATGATTTACAGTATTCGAAGAATTTCATTCATTCGTAATATTTGTACACTCCTTATATTTTGTAAGGACTCTAGCACCACTATTAATGATAAGAAAATTTATATTTAATTTTCAAGAAACAGAATTCACAACCACTTCCTCGATTCGCAGTTTTTGCAACATTTTTCTGCAGTGAAATACATTAAAAATACTGTAAAAGTTCAGAGGTACAGTTGTGCGAACCCTGAGATACACAAAAATACCATTCATTATGCTTCAGATTGTCCAAAATAATTGCATTTTAACCCCTTGAAGGGCACCGGTATATTATATATACCACTTAATTTTAATTCACTTATGCCACATTGACACCGGAATTTTAGTATTAAGATTTGCTTTTTGCAATGTACGCGAAAAACAGCTTTTATTTTCTATCATATAAAATAGTTTGTGAATCCAGGTGTCAATCAATCCTTTGAACATTTTAGGAACAGAAGTGCTTTGCCCCTCAAGGGGTTAAGTATGTTTCATTTGGTAAGGATTTGAAATTATTTCTTTTCATAATTTTTTTTTATAAATATTACGTTGTTTTTATAAGTTTTTATTTAAATTCAATGATCGTATGTATGTTTTTTCAATTCAAAATTTCGTACTTCAACTTTAAGTCACTTCCAAATATCCGATAGAGGTTTAATTTTACATACTGATATTAAATCCGATGACAATCGAATATTATTAAGGTTTTCCGTGTTTACCATTTATACTTATTTTGCAGCATAATACAAAAATTTCCGATAGATTTTTCCAAGAAGTTTAAGGAAAAGGTTTAGATTAGACAGCACAAGACGATGATGTTTGTGTTTTTTATCACAGAAACCAAAAATTATCTTAAATGTTAACCATCATATCACTTTTTTTCATAAATAATAAATTGTCATAGGTAAAAAACAGCAAAATTCGAAAATTTCAAAATAGAGGAGATGGCTGTGTTTTTTATTTAAATTTTTTATGTTTGATTTTTGTGTACTATTTAGTACTGAATCTAAAAATGATCTTAGGTCATCACGTCAGTATTTTTTGGTACATCGTAAATGTCAAAGGTAAAATATAACAAAAGTCTAATGCTATAAAAAAGATGTAAACCTTTTTTTAATTAAATATATTTAATTTAATAATTTATTGAAATTTTTGGCTAATATTGGGAGTTTTATTGCTAATCAGCTGAGGGGTCCAATGAGGTGGGGGAAGAGGTTCAATTTTAATTTTGAAATTTACAATTTGTGAAAAAATCAGAGGTGGTGGTTAAAAATTAAAGTCATTTTCGCTTTCAGCGGTAAAAAATACACAAAAAATAATTATCAAATGTTAAAAATATATATATTTCATAATATCAAGATTTTTTTTAACTTTAAAATTTATTATTTGCTAAATATCTTTATGTGGTGGTAGAAAATGAAGCTCAATTTCAGAGTCAACGGTACAGAATACATGAAATTCAATTAATGAAAGTAAAACAACATGACGTAACCCGAATATGCAGGCTAATGTTATCTTATAACATTTTAAAACATGTACCGTACTTTTCGGCGTATAATCCGCGAATCAAACAATCGTTTTTCGACCCAGATTTTTTTTTTTAGTATAATGTAAGCTTTCAGGTCGCGGTAAAAATTTGGTTTCAATAACTAAATAAAATTTCTGGGTCCAAAGAGAATTGTTTGATCCGCGGATTATACGCCGGAAATTACGGTATCATTTTGTAGGCAGTTATTTTTTATAATTTTATTTAACAAAAAATTCTGTTTCTTTTTCTTTATATGCTTATAAAAATTTGTCAATTTTGCATTCATATGTCAGAATGATTGAAGATTTCAAATTTATATTGAAATGCTAATTTTACTCTCAATCATTTTTTTTTCTAACATATCTGACGAAATTATATTTCTACTAAATTTATGAATGACCCATAATTAGTAACAAAAAATGTGCTCCAACTTTAAACGGCTATTACTCGGATAATTTTAATCGTAGAATAACAGGACTTTATTTGTCTTACTTGTCAGTGTAACTGGAAAATTTTACTAAATATAGCTTATAGTACCGAAAAACCATTTACAAATTTAAATTTCACAATTTTTTAAGAAATAATTTTACTGACACAAATCACTTTTAAAATATTTCCTTATGTCATGTGAAACAGTTTTTTTACTGGAACTGTTTGTCTATGACTAACGGTTTAGGAATTAGCTGTTGGCCACCGTTGACATTGGTTTAACCCTGTATACAAAATTATTTATGGAGAAAATTCTTAAATAAATGACTTTGGAATGAAATTTATACACAATGTAGTGATATATACAAAAAATCTAGAATTGTAACTTGAAATCCGTTTTCTTGTTTTAAGGTTTTTTTTTTTTTTTTCTTTTAGCGGCATGTATTGTGTTAACCCAGATGCTTTCAGAAGGGAATAAAAAAAGACCGAATTCTCTTTCAAGTACAAACACAATACATAAAATCTGTAAATTTGATTGATTTATAAATTATCTTTATACAGGGTTCGCACACTCCTTATATTTTGTAAGGACTCCGGCACCACTATTAATGATAAGAAAATTTATATTTAATTTTTAAGAAACAGAATTCGCAACCACGCCCTCGATTCGCAATTTTCGCAATATTTGCCTGCAGTGAAATACATTGAAAATACTGTAAAAATTTAGTGGTAGAGTTGTGCGAACCCTGTTATAAATATGAAATAATATATATAGTTTTTATTTCATAAATAATAATTATATTTATTATATAAAGGCATGTATTATTAAAACTATTATAAATACCACTTTTATACACCGTTGATAATTTAAAGTGCCAAGAAATGTATGTTTATAAAGTTCATTTAACATATAGGTTGATAGAAATGCAATTTTGGATGAATTATAAGTATTTTAAACGCAGTATTCGTTATATAATAGAAAGATATTCCTAAATAGATAAATTCTTTTCCACTGACAGCTCAAATTTCTTGATATTTAAAAACGTGGGGTGGATTTTTTTTTTATTCTAAAAAAAAATCTATTCACATTTTGGAAATTTTTATAAATATTTAAAATATATATTTAATAATTTTAGAAATTGAACGTATTTTAATGTAATGTAAAAAAAAAAAAAAAAAAAAAAAAAAAAAAAAAAAAAAAAATACAGTCTGTTTAAGGAAAAATTTTCATTTGTAAGTTTGTTACATTAGCAAAATTTGCAAAATAAACGATTAAAGAGATTTATTATATCACACATTAATGAATGCATGATTTTAGAGTTTGTGGCCACATCTTCACGTGAAAAAAATCTATATATTCTATATAATTCTACAAGCAGGTAATATTTTTAAGATTTAGAAATGATTATGGAAAGGCATATATTTAAAATGAGAGTTCTAAAGCCTGTTACTATTTAAATCCCCATTTACTTTTAAAATGCTATTAATAGCTATAAATAATCAGTTACATGACAGAAAATTAATATGAATCACTTGATAAGTAGGAGAACTGTAAGATTTGTTTAAAATTTTATCGAGTCTTTCTTTCCGTGAAAAAAATACCAATTTTACGAGAAATTATTTATTTCTCCGTCACACATAATTAAAAACGTCACTCAAATATGGTGCTTTAGTAAAAGCAATCCATTGGGAAAGAACCTAAACAAGGTGGGACCTACAAGAAAGAAAAAGCGTTCCGTAAATCATATCGGTTTCCTCCAAACTAATTAACTATGACCGTTTTTAGAGTGTGATAGAAACTGCTTTTAATGCTTTAGCAAAATAAGACTCAAATGAACACCAGTGAGTTTTCGAAACTTTTCAAGAGTCATTTGTTCTATTAAAAAACTAGGAACATATTTCAAGAAATCTGCAGTAAGCTCTGTATTAACGTATATACAAACTGACAAAAAATTTTAGTGCCCAATGCATCAAAATTATAAAATAAAAATTATGTATTAATAAAGAAATACATACTTTTAGTAAAAAAAAAGTGACAATAAACTTACAAACAGATAATGGTTAGTAATCAAAGTACTCTTACTTAAAATACCGCATATATTCGCGGCTAAGCCAAACGCATAAATCAGAGGTATATTAAGATGAATACCAACATTTCTAAATAGTTATCTTTACCGGTTAAAATATTAAAAATTCTGCAATTAAATTACAGAAAGATAAAAAATCTTAAATACTGGTATTCAACGACGGTTTTTTTTTTTTTTTTTTTTTTTTTTTTTTTTTTTTTTTGAATTAGGTAATTGATTTATAAGCAAATGTAAACGGCACGCAGAACAAAAAGCAGTTTCTTAATCCACTAAAATTTAACTTAATCACCCGTACACAAATAAACAATAAACTCTTCCAAGTTACTTATGGTTCTTAAAAGCATTCTTAATCTTTAGAAGTGTCAGAAATAGATATATTTTCGAGGTTTAAAGAAGCACTTATTAAAACAATGTTTCTTTTGCTGCCACCCACTTTTAGAAACGTTTGCGTATATTGTGTCCATCAAGTTTTTCCAATTGCAGTATATGTTTTTCGCGTGCTATCAATTCTCAATAAAGCATTTTCAGCTGAGAGAAATTTAAACTATTCGGATGTGGCAATCCCAAAAGTTTCTTCTATCTCAGACATATTAATATTTGAAAATTCGCTATCACAATGCCAAATCAATTGCAGTCTATGTCCATCATGGGGATTCTAATGATATGGAATTCCCTACATTAGTTCTGGGGATATGACTACCGCTAAAATCATGTAAATCATGCAAAATGCATCATTGCAGCACCCAAAGGCGCCAACTTTTGAAAAATATTGGGTTGGCTCAAAAATATTGGGTGGGCTCAAAAATATTATGGTAAAATGTTATGATCAGTTTGGTTTCCTTTGAAGGATGGACATGAGAATTTTAAGTCAAGCTAAACATCTTTTAATAAAGTTGAAATTTTATTAAATTATATTCTCATGCGTTTTTCCTTATAAAGTCACTAATATTTATTTGTAATATCATATTATCATAAAGATGATTACAAATTGAAATAGCAAAAAGTTAAGCAAGGAGTCATTTCAGTCATTTGAGATTTATGGATGTCAGTCGGATAACTAAAACACATAATTATTGGCAAAACAAATTTTGCTCTAGGAAGAAAAATGAATAATAAAATAATAATGAATGCAATAAATAACGAAATAGAACAATGAAATTAGGCACGCTAGGATTCAAAATTATTGGGTGGGCTCGAACTACACGGGCCCATATAAGTTGGCGCCACTGGCAGTACCACTGGTTGGGTGATTTCCATTGAAATCTAATTTCTAACAACTTAACTGACTGAATCTAAAGTTTGATGAAAGTCCGTGCATTAGTTCCTTATATAAAGCGGCTGTGGTAATCGTGAAAATTTTTGCATAGAAGCGCCATTGGCTGAGCGATTTACACCAAAATGTAGATAACGTGTATTCATCTCAAGATTAACTGAATATAAAGTTTGATGAAAATCCGTGCATTAGTTATCAAGATAGAGCTATTGCAGAAATCGTAAAAAATGCTGTACAGCAGCGACACCTGTTGAGTGATTTACACCAAAAACTATTCAGCATCCATTTATATCAGAGAGTAACTGAATGCATTTTTTATTAAATCCTGTGCATTAGACCTTGTGGTAGAGCGCCCACAAAATTTTTGCCATATACAGACAGACAGACAGAATCACATATTCATAGACAGACATGTTGTAAAATTCTTTTTTTATATATCTCTGACGCTTAAAACATGTAAATCAGTCAAAAACCGGAAGTCGAAAATTTTTACGAATCCAATATTTCCTTTTTGTAAATATAGAGGAATGTAAAAATAATGATTAAAAATGAACGTTTAAATTAATATTAACGGTGTTAATTTATCATATTTTATCCATTAAACGTGTTTGTTGAACATGTTAACATTCATTTCAGAGTTGATCGAATCTTATAAAATAATGATACGGTTTGAAGAAACTGATTAATTTACAATAAAAAATACGCGGAAACGTTTTCGAAGATCAGCGGAAGTAAAATAATAATAATAATAATAATAATAATACAGTGTTCGAATATATATTGGTTTCTGAAGTTTCTAAAGATAAAGAACGCTTTTCGAAATCGTGGTTAATTCAGAAAAAAGCTATTCTCTATTTTCAGACGTGGTCATTTTTTCTCGTACTAAGATAGACTAATCCTTTGTACTTTCTTCTGTCTTTATCAGAAGAATCCCTGAAAATTTTTGACTTCCGGTTTTCAGCGCATTTACACATTTTAGGGGTCACAGGTACCAAAAAACATGTTTTCACAAAATGTCTGTATGCGAGTCGATATGTTTGTCTGTATGAATGAGACACAAATTTTGTGGGCACTCTATCTCAAGAACAAATGCACGGAATATAATAAAAAAAATCATATTCGGTTAGCCACTGATATAATATTGTGCTGATTAGCTTTTGGTGAAAATCGCTCAACAAGTGATGATTCTATGTAGCATTTTTCACGATAACCGCAATAGCTTAATGTCCAGAGCTAATACACAGATTTTTAGCATACTTCAGATTCAGTTAGTCTTTAAACTGAATTGACGTTTTCTACAATTTGACGTAAATCGCAATAGTATTATTTAATAAGTTAATTTCGTGTAATAAATATATCTATTTACACATTTTTCAATTATGTTTACTCATTTATTTATTAACTGGTATTTTTTTTTTTTTGTTTATATATATTTTAAAAATTATGTAGAAATTTGTAATAAAGAAATTCCACGAAAATTATATTTTAATTCCAAATGCTTATTGTAAACAAACATAGTAAAATAATAAGTATCATTACAAAATTTTCACTATTGCTACTCAGAAAATTATTTTCATATTAACTCAAGTAAATTAAGAAGCGTTAACATATGACATCGAAATAATATTTTTATTTGACAACTTTTTCCATTTTTTTTTTCGAAATATTAATATGTTTCGGGTTAAATCTGTAACTTATGGTGACTTTTTGCGCGTCAATTATATCATCATCGACATATATTTATTTTAAAAAATGTCATAAATAATATGCCTAACGACTGTGCATCAGTGAAAACATAGACTTATTTGACTTTAAATATCACTTAATTGCATTAAATAATGCATTCAAATTCCGTCGTGTGTCATTTAGGAAATTAAGGCGATATACTAATATTTTTCAAAGATGATACTGATGTACACAACCTTGCAAATATATACAAACTCTGTGACGCCAGTGTTCAGTGAATTTTTACGTAAAAAAAAGCTCCGGATCATTATAAGTTTACAAATAAGAAATGAAGACCATGTTTGATATACCTATGACAAACTCTCCAATATGCGCAAATATCTCTCTACATAAAATCAAGGGGGAAAATAACATTATTGCACTTTAATTGTACCTCACCGTAATATGAATATTACGAGTCTACTTCTAATATTAGAAGAGTAACCACGAGGAATTATTTGCGTTCTGCAGTTTTTCATATTCTTGATTGTATTCCTCTCTTGATATTTTTCCTTTGTTGAATATTTTTTTTCCTTTGATTTTCTTTCGAAACATAAACATCGAATTATAGTTCATAACTAGCATGGATCAAATCAGGTACACACCACTGCCTGATTTATAAATATATATAATATCAATAGTAGTGATAATCTGAACTGCATTTGATGCTATTACAATGAGGAGGCCCACAAGTAGGGATTAGCTCTGGGATACGGTATCGCCCCAAAACTGGATATAGAGTGCTTTTGGAATCGTGAGTCACGTAAAATTTACGTAATGCCTTCTGCCTGAAAAAGCTGAATCTGACACAGTTCAGAAGGGGCCTCAGTTTGGGGTCGATAACCTTTCACACTCGCAGAATTCAGCAACCACTAAGCAATTGGAGACGGGGGCAAACAAGAGTTTTAGAACACGATCTCTTAGTACTAAGTATGTTATCGTTGTCTAGTCGACAGAGCGCCAAAGATTTGCAAGTATTCCATTTTGAACCCTTTTTATAGATACGACATATATTTTTTTATGGCCTAGGGTAATATATATCTAAAAAAATGTCCCAAAGAAAAAGGTATTTGGTAACCAAGGGAAACACTCAATTGGTATCCCAGAAATCAACAAAAAGTCTTATATTAAGTATTTGATTGCATTGTGCACTTACGGTATTCTTCACATTTCCTACTTTCTTGGGACTTCCGAAAGCGTCTTGATTAATGACAGGAATTTTATATGTGAAGGATAAGGTGAGGATATAAAAGAATCTGATTTAATGAAATATATGTGCAACAGTTAAATATAAATACGCATACGTAGTGTGTTATTCTCATAGTTTTTTACAGCATGCACATACATAGTCATAAATAGAAAAATATAGATATGCAGACACGTTATTAAGCTGAATTGTTTATTTATTTGTTTATTTCAATACGTATTTACAACAACTGCAACTTTTGTAAAAATAAATTAATTTTTCAAACGGCAGAGGAGAATTAAACCTTTCCGGCACCGACAAATTTTGTTCGTAAAATAATAAAGTGATTGACTGGCACTGGGAATTTACAAACAAAATTTTTAGAAATTAAAAACTTGTTACTTTGATCTTTTAATGTAAAAGCAAAATTTTATTAAAATCTTCTTGATGCCTTTTTTAAGATCGGTAATAAAATTAGGCTGTCCCGACATGGGACCACTGTGCTGGAGAAAGGGTTAAGGGATGTTTTTTAAAAGTATTCACCAATAAAAGGTAATTGCGTCAAAAGTGGAAAATCTTTCGTAATTTCCTTCAAAATTATTTTTTAATTAATTGCTATAATTATTATATTTCACTTTGCTTTTATGTAAATCAATCTAAATAATTTAATGAATAGCTAATGACATATCTTATTCAGAATCAAAACGTTATTGTAGTAACTGGAATAAATAAAACAAAAAAGTAATATGTCATTATTTTATGTTTGTATTTAGAATCAAAACTTAACGAAAGCACACTAATGGTATGAAATAGTTGATCACTTTCAAATACATTTAGAATTTAGAATATCAACAATTAATAAAATATTTATGAGAGTAATTAATTTTAAGATTAATTATTCTCATTATGGCAAGATCAATATTTAATAATTTTCAATAGAAAATTTAAAATACAGAATTCGAAAAAAATATCGTTTTTAAATAATTGAAAAAATAATGATTTAGTAGTTGTAGTAAAGAAAGAAAAAAAAATCAGAGAAACTGTTTTGTTTATGTAATTGTACTTCCTGTTATAATTATTAAATGTTAAATTTCCTGAAAGTATTTGATATATTATATGAAATAGTTAATGATATAAATATGAAAAAAAATGAAACTGAGGAATGAATTTTTAACCCTTTTCGGCGTGGAGTAAATCTGTTTGAAACTGCCACCGAGATTTATAAATAAAATATTAGAAAATACGAAGTACGAAGTTTCTTATTTTCAGGTATGTTATAAGAGGAAAAGTTTTAATAAATATTCTTGGTGGCAGAAGAATTAAAATTAGTTTTCCTTTTTTAGGGGCACCGCGCCCGAAAGGTTTAAACACTAAACAGAATTACATCAAAATGAAGTGAGAGTGGATGTAAAGACTCTTAATTTACAAATATACTAATTTCAATGCTACTATAAACATAACTAATATTTATAGTATTATTTTTTATATACAGAGTTATTTTTTCATCGTTGAGTAATGAAGCACTGAAGATAGCAAGTAATAGATTAGATTTTTAGCAACTCATTTGAATTAAAACAGTATCTTTATTTGAATTAAGACAGAAGGTATGTTTATTGAACTCTCCTTTCCTTCTTCCCTTGAACGTTTTCTGGTTTTTCGTTGATTTACAGATTAGAAAATATGCAAGACAGATTTAAACAAGAAAGAAAACTCATGCGTCAAGAATAGATTATGAATCACTTTCCAACGCATTCAGAAAACCGCACAAAGCTGCACCATTTAAAAAAATTAAAATATTACGTCTAATTTCACCATATGGAAATGTATAACGCATTTCAAAACCGAATGTCTAGCTGTACCCTTCTACAGTCGAAAAATTATCCGAATTTTTTAGCAGCCCCCTATATTATATAGAGATTTGTATATATTAACAACATGCATTCCAAAATTTAGTTCATTAAAGAGAGACATAATTTCAATTGAAAATTCCCCTTCAACAATTTCCTCTAATAAAGATAACGGTATGCAAATACCTTTGTGCAGCCTTGCATATTAGATACAGAATTTATGTATAAAGAGTAATATGCAAAAAACAATTTTAATTTAAAAGCGCGTGCCGAAGATTTACAAAACGTACTCTCCAGCAATTTTTATGCAAAGACAGTACTGTAACCGATTTCTTTTGTGTGCCCCTGTAAATAAATTTAAAAAAAACCATGAATGCTCTGTTTTAACGTGATCGTAGTGAAATTCTGTGATTTATATCAGCTTAAATGCATTTTAATTACCACAATGTCATTAAATTACTCTCCGAAAGATTTTTTCCCCTATACCATAATATAATCGAATTCTTTTGAGTGTCCCTGTAAATGAACCTTTTAACAATATTGACATCATATTCAATTATCTTCATATTTATATTATCTAGAAAATATAAAAATTTTTATTACTATAAAAAAAAAAATGCAATTTCTGAAAGAAATTAAAAAAAGATATAATTTAATTATATAATACTTGTTCGGTCAAATCTTCGCTGAAAGACAGTGAAACTGCAAAACATTATTTTCTTACTTTTGGTGGGTTTGATTAAAATTATCAGGAATAATAATTCATTTTATAAAACATGGAAGCGAGAGCTGGGAAAAAATAATAAAATCTGAATTTTTATTTGTCTTATATATATATATATATATATATGTATATATATATATGTATATAAACGAAAAATTCTACGTGGCCTCTATTATTCGCCTATTTATCTTATATGTTTATTTCCTAAATTATTTACTAAATTTGGACAGTGGTAAGATGATTGTTTAGATTCGTTTCTTATTCATTCTGTTCCATAAATTAGAGCAATCTACATATTTACCATGCATCTGAGTCATTATTTGAAATCGCAGTAATAAAGTATTGCTTAGACATTTTTTCGTCTTTTAATCCGTTTATTCTATTTTTTCGGCATATAAAGTGTTATTATATGTGCAGCGGAAAATATTTCAGGTTAGTATGCATAATTATAGTATAATTATAGTATTTCACATAAATAGTGGGATAATTTTATTTCTTCAGTTAATATAATGGAATCTCATGAAAATATTTTTATGTACCTGAGACGATTTCTATAATTATTGTACCCATTGAGATAAAATTTTAAAGAATTAAACTATAATGTAATATATATTTTAAAAAATAGTATTATTTCTCTTGGGATATACTAAAATTTCTTTCATCATAAAAAGAAGGAAATCGAAAAGTGTCACAAAGTTTAGCTCCTAAATGTCAGGATTCATACCACGTTTTAAACAGTTTTGGATTGCATGGCTTTCTTTGTAAACTGCGCGAATGGTTTTGAATTTTTTTTTAAATATTCCTTTTTTTAATTCAGCTTTTGGAAATACTGAGTTTTAGTGGCGTACTTTTAATTCTTGTAAACACGTTTTAAAATGTGGTTTGTTGTTTGAAGGACAATTGATTGGCATCAGTAATTAATTTAAATATTTAATTACTTTAAATATTTTCCACATAATACTTCATTAGACAATATGTCATTTTGAATATGCATGCTATTTTAATATAACTATTTATAATTTATTTTTATATAAAAATAATTGGCATAAAAGCGTGTTTTGTAAGCATGAAAATAATATTCATATTCTAATGTACACTTTTGAAAGAAAAAATATAAACTATATCTTTTATAATCGATTTATATTCGAGAACAGGCTAACGATGTCATATAACACAAGTAAAATCTATCTGTTATGACTAATAAACTTTAAACATGCTAAATGTAAAGGTGTTCCAAAATATTAAATTGCTTTAATCATGTGTGGTTTGAAATGCCTTTATTTATTCACTATTTATTAACTATTTTATTGACTTTCATCAAGGCGATTTATTATGTAACTATGCTGATAAATAAGTTTGAAAATTAGGTAACAGTAACAGTGTGAGCTAAAGTAATTCGTATAAATGCAGTCAATTAGTTAAAAAATATAAAAAATGATTAAACTCAAATTTTACTATCCCTTTCTTCAGTAACTTCCATTTTAAACACAGAAATTCTATAAGTTCATCGATTTATATTTAACCATTTAAAAAAAAGAAAAATGGTGTATTAGAAAAAATAAATAAAATTCTGCGTGTCATAGACCAATGCTACTTATGTATGGTATGGATGGATGAATCGGTCTAACACAACCGGAGAAGATAGGACAAACCAGGCACGATATAGAACGAACAAAAAAAGCAAAAACAGTGAAATATCATTTGTTCCGCTAGAAGAAAGCAACGGAAAAAAAAGAAAAAGATTAATACTTGTAAACATGCGCTGATAGCATCTCTGAACAGCAAGGAAGAGTGGACAGAACATTTTTAAGTCTTTTATTATCTTTCGTTACGATCCATTATGAAAGCTAGATACCCATTTCATGCTTCTTTGAACCAAACCATATCGCAGTTAAGTGGATAATGTTTATACATATATCAGGAGTCAATAAATTAAATGAAATATAGAATTTTACTCTTTTGTTTGAAACAGCTTTCGCGTGTCGTCAAACAAGTTTGCTCTCTAGCGGAAGATGTTACTTAAGAGCCCACAATAGTCACAGGGAAAGTACACAAAAAGACCCGGATGACCATGTAAAGTCTATGGGAGCGTTCTTTTCTAATATCTCGTTCAAATTTTAATATTTTGACATGATTTTTTTTGCATAAAATAGTTCAGGACAATCCACAACCGGGCTAGTTTTTACTTTTTCGATTTTGGTTATATATTTTTTATATTACGATAGTTTCAGTTTCAGAACCGGTTTAAACCGGTTTCGAAAGTTAAAGTAATTTTTTAAAGAAAATCTGAAACAAAAATTGAAAAAGTAAAAACTAGCCCGGTTGTGGATTGCCCTCAGCTATCTTGTGCAAAAAAATCATGTAAAAATATTAAAATTTGAGCGAGATATTAGAAAAGAACGCTCCCATAGACTTTACATGGTCATCCGGGTCTTTTTGAGTAATTTTTCTGTGACTATTGTGTGCTCTTAAGAATGCTTAATGATCGATCAGACACGTGGTACAAAGTCGTTTGCATATATCACAGTTTTGTTTGGTAATATTTCGACGATATTCTCGTATTATTAAAAATGTAGCAAATTTTTTCACGATATTGTTATAAATGTAATACATATCATGTTTTGTTTGCCAGTCACATCACGTCAGTGGACTTTGCACTGATATGCCAAAAAATGAATACTGAATTGAATTGTTAAAACAGAATTTCCAATTTCCAACGGAGTATTTCCGGATTATACCGTAATTTCGGGTGTATAAGCCGCAGATGAAACAATTCTTTTTCGACCCAGAATTTTTTAAGAAACAAAAATAACTAGTTAGATCGCCGTAAATATTTGTCTTCAATCACTAAATAAGATTTCTGGGTCCAAAAAGAATTGTTTGATCCGCGGCTTATACACCCGAAATTACGGTATATCATATCTCACTTATATGCCGATAAGATAGTGGGTGAAATTATTTTTACAACATGGCACGAAGATATAACAGCAATTTTAAGAGGCTCGATTGTGATCCAGGTAACCACCTTTTTTTTTTTTTTTTGAAAACATCACATGTAACATGTATGCAATTATGACTATGTAATATGTTAAAACGGAACTTTCTCAGTAATTTATTTAAACAAGACTCTTTAGACAAGTTTCGAGGACAATTTTCTTTGTCTACTTTTATATAGTTCATATAATGTATAGTTACTTTAATGGCACACGTATATATGCCTCAAAATAAATGCTTATTTTCCTGTTAAGGGATTCCACAATCCCAATACGCTTAGATTATGAAGTTAATAATTCAAAATAATCCCACGAATGCATAAATTTCCAGCTTTGAACTTCTGATGAACAGGTGATCGCAGGAAAAGTAACGTGTTCTTTCCTATTGAGAGCCTCTAGTTAAATATAACTTGCAAAAAACATTCTTCATAGATCATAAAGATCACTTATAGGGTCACTTATAGGCTTTCTCATGCTGGCACAATATTTCATTCAAAATTATCCAACAGAAATTGCCTTGCTTGAATTGTAGCTACGAAAACTAAGTTTATAAAATTTCGGTTCACAGAGACTACAACATTAAAAGACATTTCAAGTTCAATTTCTTTTAATTATAAGATGCTGAAGATAACTGGGAGAGAAATTATTTACTGAGAGAAATGCAAAAAATAAATAATGATATTAAATTACATCGAACGCACGAATGTGACAGCTTTTTCTCTTCTTCAGATAAACATCTGAAACTAGCTATCATTTACTTAATTTTTATATCATGAACTCTCTATCAGAAGACATTATTGACAACCTCTATATTATAACGTAATCAGTCATCGTTTATTTTTGTACTTGTTATTTGATTGAAAACAAATAACAATTGAGCCTATCAAAGCATAACATCGAAAAATCACGTTCACAATTTATCCGTAAAAGCTTTCGTGATACTAATCATTGAGATTCCCCGAATATTAATTTCATGCTAAGGCAAAACAAAACGAATTCCCTTCATAAAGAAATTTTCAGAATAGGTCATTACTACTCACTTACTAAATGCCTAATAACTAAACACAAAAGAAAAAGTAATTGAAATTCATCCATATGAAAGAGATGTCGAAATCCAAGACACCAAGCTATTTTCCTTCGTGGCAAATGAATAAACCGAATCCTTACAGTTTACATAAGAATTTTTTAAGACGACCATGAAATAAGTAAAGTCTTTCAATCCACCCAAGTCACGCAAAGGAGAGATCAGATTTTTCCTGATTAGATGCAATTACATCTCCAGATTCTTGTTTTGAAGTGTATTATAGAACCTTAGCCCAGTTGCAACGGCCCACTAAATTACAGATACTCGTAACAAGAATCGTAAAGCTTGGAGGTTGGATGAGAGGACAACACAGGGGTGACTCTGGCGTTAAGCATCATTAGTCAGTTCTTGGATTTGCTGTTTGGATTTCATCAATAAACAAGCATGGCCCGTAATGAACAGTCAAAGCATATTATTGAGCACTTTCTCACGATTCATATATAAAGAATGAATAACTAAGTCTAGTAATTATATATAAGCATAACTACTTGGAAATATTTCTTAGACATTCATTTGTACCGAAGTGAGTACAATTAAGTGAAATAGCTTTTTTAAAAAGCAATGATGTTTTGAAAAATAAGACTAAAAGAAACGAAACAGAACTCTTTAACACTTGAACGCCCGTAAAGTTTACTCAAGATTCAAAAAATTGTTTCACACCAGAATTGCTATTCAAAATCATTTAATTCAGTTATTTAACTTAAGTCTTTGTGGTTTAAATTTTGATTATTTTAAGAAATAATTTCTGGCTCGAATTGATATTTAATCACATGGTCCGAGTCGCATCGACTTCTTCCTGGCATTTTAGTGTTAACTTGCGCTATATATAGCATACATAAAACATGAATTATTATCGCTATTTTACACTCGAGTGTCTAATACAAGTTTATAGTTAACAGTTTAAAATATATGCATTCAGTAAAAAATGCTATTCTACCGTTAAACACAAGACTATTCTTGCAGATAATCGTAATACATTATTATATTACATACACTATTACATCTGCTTTACAGTTATATGTACTTTAAAAACAATAGAAATGACAGTTTATCTTGAACTGAGTATAAGACTTCTACTTTAAAGTTATATATAACCAACTGACTTTGTGACAGACGGAAGCCTATTTACTTTTAATAAATGCATTCCATTAACCTACTAAATTTTGCACATGATCGCATTGTTATGCCTTACTAAAATCTGTGCCTAAATAAGAAAAATGTGTCCTGTTCTTCAAATTTTACAGTGTGGAAGAATGTCAGAAAATTTACTTGTCATGTGTATTTTGAAAATTTGTGATAATAAATTGTCGCAAGCTTTTGTTTCCTATAAGTTGCGATACTTTCGTGAGTTTTACAGAGTTTTCCATGGACTTTACTGGAGATTTCGGTAATCAAGCACAGTTATCGTTGACCCTCTTAGATTGAGTAAGTTGTTAGCTTGAAGGACTCGCAATACTGTAAATAATATTGAAGCCTCTCACTCCATAACATTCGAGTTGCTCAACTAAAACTGTTATTGAAGTCCACGGGACTGTTAGTTTTAGAACTAGCGACCATTAACTTTGAAATTTGTTTAGTACATGAAGGTTTTTTTCTTGAATGTTAGTAATAATTTTTCGCATCTTATTTACTGTGTAAGTTTATCTTTAACGTGTAATTTAATACTGCTAATGTCCTTTTCTCCGTTGTAAATAAATTTGATTCTTTGTTTTATGTAAGCTTGTGTTTTCCATTATGACCAAAAAAGCAAGGCTCGAAGCGTCCCTGTTTTTTTTCTACATTTCCTAGTACTATTTCGAATCAAAAATCTTAATCGTAGATTCCTTAACATGTATAATAGAAGTCTGCAATTGAGATTATCGCTTTAACCCTTTGCGGCGCAGGGCAAATTCATTGCTTAAGTATTGAAATTAATGACTGACACCGGAATTTGAAAACAACTTTATTTGTAAATAATAAAACGCTATATTTCACGCATTCAATAACCCGTAATTTTTAAAACAAAATTCCGGTGCCAATGTAGCGTTTGGGAACTAAAATTAAGTGGTATATCTATGAAACCACCGCGCCGCAAGGGGTTAATATAGTGGTAGCAAACTGTGAAAAATTTAGGAACATTGCGAGCCCTTCAATGTAAATATATATATATATATATATATATATATATTGATTGAAATATGGAAATTGTACTGGTAATCTAGATGCCAGTATTATTTCCATATTTTAACGAAAAAGACATTCCGTAAATTCCAGAAAGTTTTCCGCTTTTTTACAAAAATATTCCGGGTTTCTTTCATGTCTTCGTATTAAAAAAAATCGTTTAAAAGACAAAATATAATTTTTCAAGGACAAATTTACGTCTTTACGAATGTCATTTTTCCAGGACAGGTTTACATGAATGTCAGAATATGACAACACTTACCCTTTGTGGAGATTCAAACCAGGCACCTGTCTTCTTCCAGATTAGCGCATTTGACCACTACATCACGGTTATACAAGTTACGCGTCCAATTTTCATTACTTATTTCAGATGTTTTTTTAAAAATCAAGGGACAAGATGGTAAACAAGGAACTTACTTTAGTAGAGATATTTCTTTTCAATTATGTATGCAATTATGAATGTTTTACACATTTTTTATCATAATTTTAAATATTTGGCTTTTTAATTTCCTGCTTTATAAAATATTAATTTTAGTCTAAAATATAAAATGCATGAAAATATGCATTAAGAATATATGTATAACACCTTTTCTGAAAGATTAAAAAAAATCTTTAAAATTTTATTTATTTTTTAATTTATTTGCAGGATTACCAACATGTTTTTGTTTTCTAACATTCATTTTTTCAAAGTTTTTATATTATTTGTGTCATGATAAAATCAAATAAAGATAATTACTATATTTCTTTTATTGCATATTATAGCTTAGATTTAAAAGATTTATTATTATATTTTAGATATATTGAAAGTGTTGAGTGCGAAACTTTTAAAACGAATAGTTTTAAAAATATTAAAATTTAAAATAGATTTTTTTATTATTTTAAACTGTCTTAAAGATACACAGACTTAAAAAAAATTATAATAGGCTATATATAAGTCAAATGCTATTTTAAAATCATAATAAAAATAAACTGCAATATTTTCTTTTCAAGTGTCTCAAATTTAAAAAGAAATAATAAGGTATCTTTTTTTAAAAAAATATCATAAAAATATGTCATCTTTTATTTAAAAATAGAACGAAAAATAGAACGAGTTGTTTAAAATACATAGTACAGATGGCGTCATCAATTTAATGGATTTTCCTTGAAAACTTATCTACAACCAACATTTACACAATATTGGACAATCATGCGATATACTTTTTAATATAGAGCCACTTTTAGTCATTATCGGTTTTTTATTGAAAATAGTATCACTGTAAGACATGTTTACCAACAATTAATTACTTCTTTTTCGAAACACAGCAATTATTTCTAAACATCATTTACGGAATTTCATGTGCATTGAAAGCTATACAGAAATATTCCATAAAATTTACAAAAAAATTACTGGATTTGTACGGATTTGTAATCTAAAAAAATGAAACTATTCCGTAAAATTTTACGGAAACATTTGTGTTTACTGACGGATTTTTTACAGTGTGTAAACGGTGTCACTAATCTCACAATGTATTATATTCGGGGTCTAAAGATAATGAATAATAAGTAATAGTTAACGTCTACGAAGTTAAAATTAAAATTAAATATTGCATGAAACTTTATTGTTAACATTTAATTATTCAATAAGTGTAAGCTGAGTTATTGAGTTCATTCTAAGTTATTTTCTAATTAAGACTATGAAGTTTTTCATCTTTAAAAAGCACTTCGCTTTATCGGCGGAACACGTCAATAATTTTTTGAAAATTAAAATTACATGAACGTAACGACAATCATCTAACAACAAATTATATTATAGAATCAATACACAAAATAAAATAATATAAAAAAGCTATAAATCCGAGTTTGAATAAAAAAAAGTTTTATAGCATCAAAACGATGAATGCTTCATTAGACTAAAATATTTTCAGTTTATAGCGATGCTTTTAATAAAACTTTCGATAATTTGATGATATTTAAAAATGTGATACATTATGAAGAATTCTATTAATAATAAACATCCTTCACCAGTACGAGATTTGTAACTATACATGTTCTGATCAGAAAAAATAGCAGTAATTGCTGTTGATTTCAGTTGTTTGTCCGTATGTAAAATAAAAGTCATAAAAAAGGATTAAAAATAACTATTAAGATGTAAATTAGTAAACTAATGAATTATTGTTTTTTAAATACTATGAACAAATTATATTAATTTGTTTAAGTATGTGGCAAATTTAAATATTAAAATCCAAGAACGCTGAAATTCAGAAATTTAAAGAGCATTTACGAAGCAATTTACATTCAAAAGTTTATTGTATAGTAACACTCTAATTTAATTATATTCATCACTCTCGTATTATAATTAACATTTCTCATCCTGTGATTCAAATTTTACAAGTGAATTCTGGTTTTAATGGTCTCTGGTTGCAGGTTTTCACAATGGAACGCACAATCTGTCTTCAAAAAGTCCATTTATTGATTTTTATTAAAAGAGTGTTATTATTCGCAGAATAATATCAGCCGTTCAATTTCAACGATGAATGATGTTATCCTTTGTTAAAACAACATTCATGTTTTCATACAGTGAAGTTGCGTTCATATTCAAAATTCTTGTAACATTATTGCAGCAATTAACATTGAGAAATCTATTAAAAACTTCTATTCTGAAAATTTTTTGTTCCGATCTTTGAATTGCTTACTGTTACTCAAAACGCTGTAACTATTTATCAAATTCCATTCCCAAATTTATAGGGATAGAAATTATGTTTCTAAAAGTTTTAATATGATAACAAATTCAAGAACTCTGAATTTCAGATGGACTAAAATGAAAGCATTTTTATTGAGAAATTCATTGCAGATAGGTATCTTCATTAAATAAATGATACTTTAGATACTGATATTTTAGTCAGCCTTATTTTGTTACACCTTTATGTGAAATTTCAATATTTGACAAACCCTATTTGTTTTGAAGGATGTATAATGGAGCATTAAGGCATTAAAAGAAAATGATTAACTTTTATCTTTTAAAAATCTCAACTTCTAAAATTTTTGAAAATGAATGTAACTTACGCAATGTTATTAGACCAGGAGGCAGCAGCACAGACAATGACCAAATCGAGTTCACGACTAAAATTCCAGAATAAATAAAAACTCGATTCGCATATTAAAACGCAATCGGTCTGCCAAGTCATATCTTGGTGTTAAACACCTGAAAACCCGATTTGAGCGACTGGCTAGTAGGTTTACCATTGTGTTTTCCTGCATCCAAATGTATGAAAACATGAAGACTAGGAGCAGGATAATACAATAGTAAACCTACGAGCCAGTCGCTCAAATCGGGTTTTCAGGTGTTTAACACCAATTTGAGTATCCGTTCATTGCATGTGTGGCCACTATTTTATTGATAAAAAACTCTATTGTGAACGGAGCAATTTAGATTGAATATGATTAACAGTAAATTATCAGGGCAAAAGACACTCTGTAGTGCCAAACCACCCTCTGTAAAAAGCGTCAAATGGCGCGCAATAAGTAGATAGTAAAAATATCCCTGATAATAATATGATAAATTTTTTGCATGCTTGCAAGGAAGCCGTAGGTTAAGAAAATCTTGGTTGAAGATGGTTTTACTTTTGTTTAAATTTATTAGTTTGATTATATTTCACCTTAAGCCTAAGTTAATTAAAAGGTATACCTCTTACCTTACATTTTTACCGAGGTCATTTCTGAATTGTTATTATAAAATAAAAACTTTTCTCACATATATCTAAACATCAGATATAGACCGAGAGGTGGCCGCACAAACAATCACATCATCGAGTTCATGACTAAAATTCCAGAATTAGTTAAAACTTGATTGAAATATAAAAACGCAATCGTCATATTTTGGTGGAAAACGCCTTAAAGCCCGATTTTGGCGGTTGACTCGTAGGTTTACCATTGTGTTATCCTGCTCCTAGTCTTCATGCTTTCATACATTTGGATGCAGGAAAACACAATGGTAAACCTACAAGCCAGTCGCTCAAATCGGGTTTCCAGGTGTTTAACACCATGATATGAACCCTCCAAATCGGCATCGGATAGTTACTTTGTGTGTAACCCGTTTTAATATTTTTTAGCTGACTCGTGCCGGGTCGAGATCAAGCTTGCATTATTTTTCTACATATAGATTTGCCGGACTGGAACTAGATTTAATTGTTCTCATGATCTGTACGGCAGACAACATGATTTGTAAAATTATGAACAGCGATAAAGAATTTATATCAGCTTAATCTTTGGATATATACTTATTGATGGTTTTTAAATTAATTTCTCAATAACGCGAAAATCTGAAACATTTTCAGATTAATTTTTGAGGTTTTGAAGTTTTAAATGTATAAAAGTGATAAGCCAGACTATTGAATGAATAACGAATCGAATAACGTTTTTCATTTTTGGTAAATAAAATACTTGTGTAACGTTGTTGAGTTACAATAGTTTCTCAAATGGTTGCAGGTTTTTCTCCCTTCCCATGCTATCGTTTCCGGAAATTCTATTCAAAACGCTATGACACTATTTTATTTGCTTGCAGTATTATTAAATTGCTTGAATCCAAAAATTGATAACGCCATTCGGTTATATAGTTTCTGAATAAAGGCACCTGCTAATCTTATGCGTTTCTGAGAAAAAAAATGAATTTAGAAATGAATCAGAAAGGAGTTTCTTTGAATTAAGGAATGAATTTGGATTTAAAATCTTTAATAAAATGATATAGAAATATTTTTTATAAATCTTCTTTTATTAAACAGCTTCAAAAATTACGACGTTTTAAACTTTCTTTCTTTTTTCTTTTATTCTAGGCCATATTAACATTTTAATGAATCTTTATTTGAATGTTGAAAGCCTAAGAATCTAAGTAATCATTAATGTTGCTAATGTGTATTTCCTGTAAAATATACTGTAAAATCATTCCATAGATATGTATGCAGTAAACTTTAAAGAACCTTAATTATATGATAAAAATCTGAATTTTTAGGAAATTGTAACGGGCCAAAACCGCCCGGGCCGAACGTTTGAGCTTTACAACGGACCGGGCTGCGCCCGGACCTGGAAATACCGGCCCGTGCAGACCTCTAGTCTCTGGAAAAAATATTACACATTACAAATTTATTAGACATTTATTATACATTATCCCAGAACTATTTATAGTTCAAAACATTTCCTTGTTTACTGAAATTATTGTGTTAAGAGTTGCATTCATATACTTTTCTGCTCATGGGTGAGACAATTGCAGACTTACTTATGTATGCATACCCATGGTTTCTTTTTCTTAACCTCTAGAGGGCAATCAACAATGTCTCTGTAATATTGTATTCTCACCGGAATATCCGAAAAATTTTATTTTAAAATAAGGAAAGCAAAATTTTTTCGACTTCGCCCCCCCCCCCCACCCAAAAATTTAAAAGTATAAAATTTCGTTAATACTTTTTTCGTCTCCTAAGTTTTGAATCTTGTTTCAATTAGGTGGAATAAAATGTATTTCAACTAAGTCAACTAATTAGGCGACTATTCGACCCTACAAAAACATTTATTTCTCTCGAGGCTTTGAAAACAGTTCAAGGTAACAAATTTTGATTTAAAAAGTATCAAAAATTTTAAATTGCAGAAATTTCTTGACAATCATCAAAACAAATTCCAGTCAGAAATTCATTGTACGTAAGTAATCAAATTAAATGATTATAGTTAAATCTTTTTACATTATTCTTTGTGCTGTTAAAAACTTGCGGCAAACAGTTCCAGTCATTCAACCTCTTTTATTAACAGTTTCATAACACTAACTTAATACTTTATCTAACCATATTATTCCTCATATTTTGTTCAGAAAGGAGTTAAATTACAGGTATGTAACCATTTTCAATAAAAACGGTTGAATGACTGCACGGTTTCCTGCACATTTTAATAGTGTGTGATAAGTCAAATTTTATTTATCGTTTCTTATTTTAGCACAGTTGAGAATGGGTCATAACATATGGAAAAGATGAATAAAATTTGACCTTATGAAAATACCAAATCAATAGAATTTCCGTATACAACGGGTAGCCAACTTTTATGTCTGACATTCATTTGTCAACGTTTCTTAAGAATTATACTTTTTGTCCTTTTTAAACTAAAGAACTCCTGTCATTAAAGAAGGTAGTTTAATAAATGCTGGTATCTTTGTGGTATGCATTCCACAAGTTGGCCATCACTGTTGTATGCAAATGTTGCAGCGTATTCAAAAATGCTATATGAAATTCGAATGTCCGAGATGAATGATTTTGTCATAGATTTAGAAATGCAAGGTCGTGTCCTCCATAAAAAGCAAAACGTAAATCATTTAATTAGCATCTCTAGTCTGAAGAACTTTGGTCTGAGGTGAGATCCAATCGAACTAATTAAGCAGCATTCGACCCAAGAATCGCCTTTCTTTCTCCCGCAATCTTTTTTTTTCAGTTTCTTTCTTTCTTTCGCACACACGCGTGCACGCATACACAAAAGAATCCTAACTTTTAATAGACACTCACATATACACGCTCATATATTTAAAAAAAGTTTTCTCAAACTTGTAATTGGAAGCTGGAAAACTGAGACAAAGCCCATTCACTTATTATATCACGACACTAAACGTAGAAATATTGATAAAATTATGCTACTGTAAAAGAAATCATTTAGAATTCGTACAAATTGAAATCTATTGAAAACCCGAACAATTGTTTGAATTTGCTTTTAAAAAAATCATTTTTTCACAGATATGTGTGTGTACAGAGATGAAAAGTTTTTCAATAATTTTTTGGATGGTATTTTGAGGACCCGAATGAAAAAAATCGCAAAAAACGTTCCTTCCAAAAGAAAGATTCTATTCTGATCTCATTAAATAAGTTTCGAAAAACTTTTAACTACCTTGATTTAAAAAAGTAACTTTAAGAATGGATTTTACAATTGGCAGAATTTTTAACGAAATAATGCAATTATATTAATTCTTATTCAAAATTGCATGGCATAAAAACTTCTCAAAAATATGCTGTATCAAATTCAATTAAAATAATCTATGAAACATATAAAATTTAAATTTGAAATTATATCGTTTAATAGAGTGCTACTTCTCACGCGACAAAAAGCATGACAGTATTTTTTTATACTCATTTCAAAAAATTTCTGTTTATATATACATATTTCAATATTTTTAGCATTTAATACAAAAGAATGTTCAACATGTCTGTTAATAGAATTTTTATTTATTGAAAGAAAATGTTTTTTGTTACAGCCACATTTGTTACATATCTTTAAGATAATTTATTTTTAGAATGACAAAAAAAAATAAATAATCTCTGATGTTTAGTACACTAAACATCTACAAAAATATGTTATAAATAAAAAAAAAAAGAAAATTCATTAAAACTGTGGCAATGACCACAAGCAAAACAATAAAATAAAACAATGACATCGCTCAACATTTTGCTTAAAAATATGCTGGTATTAAAATAATTTAAATAAATTACTTTATTTGAATTGCATGAAAATTTGTTTTTACGATAATTAAAGGGTGAAGAGTTCATTTATGCTGTCAGAATTGGGTACTGCGATTGAAAAAAAAAATGTTAGGGTTTGTTTTAATATGTCCCCCTAAAGCAACTTTTATACAGGGGGAACTGGGGTACATTGATACAGCTTTTTTCTAAGAATTTTTTTATGTCCAGAAAGCAGAAATTTCAAATTATTTTTCCATGTGGTGTCAGCAAAACTTGTTTAGTGTGTTATAGAAATGTACAATCGTTGTTTTATATATTATTTTTGCATATAATTTTTAAAAAATCAAAAAATGTCATTTGTATCAATGTGCCCCATCCCCGGGGCAGATTGATATACCTCATGGGGCACTTTGATACGTCTGGAAAAAAAGGGGAAAAAATAACACCAATGCATATTTTTCATAGAAAAATAGTTAGCAAACCACTTTATATTTATTTATAGAAATTCAAATCACCCGCAATTTATTTGTAAGCGATATTTAAGCAATCAAAATGGATATGTATAATGACCTGATGTTCTGGCTGTTCCTTGTCTGATTGTTGGCTGTGATAAATTTATTATATCTGGCACTTAAACCCCAGAATTATCTTCTTTCTTAGGAAAGATGAAAAAATGACCAGGTCTGTTTATAAATCGATTTATAAACAGATAATAAACGAGAATTATATTAAAAATTCTGCCCGTAAGGCATGGTGACGTCACTGCGACGTCGTTGTGAAGTCACACTGTGACTTTGTGACCATCGATCGTCAATGTGATGTCACGTGACGTCGATGTGAAGTCACAGTGACTGAAATGTGAAGTCGTTATGGCCGTTTTAGAGCTCTTTTGTGACCACTTCACAAAGTGGTCACAATGTGACGAATTTGTGAAAAATGTGTGATTTGCGACTACTTTGACATTAACATTGTGACGGAACTGTGACAAAAGCGACGATATTTAAATTGCCAGAAACATGTTTTTTAAAGTAAATAACATGTTTTGAAGAATTTTTGTAATTTTCTAAGGATTTTAAAAAAAGTCACATCTCAGTCACAATGTGACGTCACTGAGTGGTGGCATTTTGGTCACAGATGTGATGTGACCAAAGTGACTCACAGTGACGTCGTTGTGACGTCACTGTGACTATGCATGCTATGAGGGTGTTTATAATATAATTATCATGTGCTGTTCTCCAGCTTGTTTCTCCTAATATTTCTCATGTCGAAAATACCTTTTTCTCCAGAGAATCGATATAAATTTGAGATTCTTCAGGCGGCCGTCCTTTTCTTTTGTTAGTTCTACTTGCACTAGATGTTGGGTATGTTCGTTCGTGTTCTTCCTCATAGCATGCATTGTCACAGTGACGTCACAATGACGTCACTGTGAGTCACTGTGAGACACGAACGAACATACCCAACATCTAGTGCAAGTAGAACTAACAAAAGAAAAGGACGGCCGCCTGAAGAATCTGAAATTTATATCGATTCTCTGGAGAAAAAGGTATTTTCGACATGAGAAATATTAAGAGAAACAAGCTGGAGAACAGCACATGATAATTATATTATAAACACCCTCATAGCATGCATAGTGACAGTGACGTCACAGCGACGTCACTGTGAGTCACTTTGGTCACATCACATCTGTGACCAAAATGCCACCACTCAGTGACGTCACATTGTGACTGAGATGTGACTTTCTTAAAAATGTTTAGAAAATTACAAAAATTCTTGAAAACATGTTATTTACTTTAAAAAACACTTGTCACAACGTCGCTTTTGTCACAGTTTCATCACGATGTTAATGTCAACTTTGTCACAAATGACACATTTTCCACAAATTTGTCACACCGTGACTTCACAAAGTGGTCACAGTGTGACAAACGAGCTCTAAAATGGCCATAACGACTTCGCATTTTAGTCACTGTGACTTCACATCGACGTCACGTGACGTCACATCGACAATCGATGATCACAAATTCACAGTGTGACTCCACAACGATGTCGCAGTGCCGTCATCATGCCTTACGGGCTGTTTGCAAAAATACTATAAAATGTTCTAATATAAAGAAATAAGATCCATTTCAATTCAATAAAAAATGATATTAGAATTTTTTGGTTAAAAATGGTTGGATTAAGAAGTGTATGGTAAAAAGAATGATAAAAAGTAATGAAAAAATGAACTAGAAAAGGATTTAGGTTGTATCAATGTGCCCCGATAAAGACTGTATCAATGTGCCCCATAATGTAATTTTCAATAAACTGAGTCTCAAATCCAACATTGCACAATTTATCTAAAAATGAAGAATGAGGACCTGATAAAGAGTAGCTTTATTTACTAGATAGAATATTCTTTTCGAGTGAAAATACTGGAATAGTTGTATAATACTATTTGAATTGTACAACTCAAATTTACTTTTGACCAAAAAAAACAATAACTCACCTGTCCCATTTCATCAAACTACTGAATCATTCCAAAAATTTTTGTATGTAGTTGAGTGCACTAGGATCACCTTTTGGACCTGTTGTGAAACTTCCTGTAATGACTTTATGAGCAGTAGAGGGGGTGTATCAATGTGCCCCAGTTCCCCCAACATTACTTATAAGTAGACTTTATTTTCTTCATTTTATACCAGGACTTTGTTCTACGATAATATTTTGCAGCGTTAGTTGGCGGTATTTACTTTTTTAAACGACTGTATGTGTACATATATAACAGCAATCACATAATTAAGAACACTAGAAATAATAACATATAAATATCAAACATAAACAGTGGCACAACCTGGTTCGGCGAACAAGTGCTCTGAAAACCGATAATTTTTTGAAGTTCCGTGCACCTTATCTAAGCAGAAAATTTTCTGCTATGAATCAAGAAGAAAACTTGCAGTACAGTAGACTCTCTCAAATCCACAGCCCTAAAATCCGCACATAGTTGATGGATGTAAACAATGAAACACTCAGTTCAGATATAGGAACAAAATTTGACTTTTTTGTTTTATATCAATTCCATATATATTTGAATTTGTAATTTTTGTTAATATTACCGAATTCATGTTTTTTACATGAAGTAAGAATAAATTTATTTGTGAAAAAATTCAAGATATTGCTGATATCATTGGTAATCACATCCTTCTTATCAAATATAGTTATGTATTAATAAAGCTTTTTTGATTATTAAGTCTGGCTAAACCTGAAATAAAATTTCCTTATTTTGAGATTTTGATGTGAATTAGTAATGTACCTTTATGACGCAAGTTTTATTAAATACATTTAATCTTTATAATGAATATTTAATCATACATTATTGGCTGTTAAGTTACCTTTGTTTTTAATATTTCAATCATTTTAAAAATTATCTAAATTTTTATTATTTTAGTTTATTACTTATTTCATTATTTTATTATATTTTAAGCATTCATTATAGTTTCGATTGCATTATTAATTACATTCAAATTGCTTTTTAAAAAATGTAAACAAAGCAATGACCAAAAAACTGCAAAATTCTAAAATCTGCACAACCTCTGGTCCCAATCTGTGTGAATTTGACTGAGTCTACTGTATTACTGGTTTTGGGCACGCACCTTGGTTACACCACTGCAGTGGGGCCAACTTTTGAAAAATATTGGGTGGGCTTAAATTTTTTTTAAAAACAAATACAAAGATATTGGGTGGGCTCAATTAATAATGGGTGGATGGAGATATCAAATTATTGGGTGGGCTCGCTCCCCATGGGCCCATATAAGTTGGCGTCACTGCACCACGGCATGAATGTTACAAAATTAGATAGTTTTACATAAGAAATTATTATTATTATAAGAATACTAATTTGTGTAAGCATGAAACGGCTTTTTAAAATAAAGAAAAAATAGCAGGAAAATTATCTAATATGAATGCGACATTTTGAAAAGAGCCAAACCAGCCTCCTGGTTTTTGTATCTTTACGCGTCACTTAAGCTCATATATTCCTGTACAATAAATGATTGTTTCAGTGTTCTGTACTAGCCATTAAAGTTTTTACCATGAATTTGTAATCACCCTGTATAAATTACTTAAAACGAGATAGTAAAGTAAAAAATATATTGTTTAAGAAACCCATAAAATAGTGATACAACAAGACGTGCTGTAACGAAGCGATGCTGTATACATATATTTATGTAATTTATAATGGTTTCTTATGGTATGTATATTTATATATGTGTGTGTGTGTGTAGAAATTGTTGTGTATTCGCCAAATTACTTCAGTTACTAAAGTTATTAAAGTATTTAAAGTATTACTAAAGTGTAATACGTTAGTATTACTCTTTACTTTTATCATCACTTTAAGATCATTTGAATCCTTTATACAGCATTAAGATTGAGCACACGAATAGAAATAGCAATTATCACGTTCTTTTATGTATAAGTGAGTAACGTACACTATAGTAAAAGGTCAGTAGACTGTTTAGAAACGTATATTAAATTAAGCATTGATAGAACATCTTGCTTAAACATCGGTTAAACATAATTTAAAATCATAAATCTCCTTAGAGACAGTTTCTGACGACAGACAGCAAGAAGGGCAAAGACGAGTTTAAAGTAATGCATCTAAAAATAAGCATCATCGTCGTTGCTTTGTCATATCTCGAGATAAAGCGGAGGCAATATCTGTAGGTTAATGAACCAGATCACATTATCAGTCAGTTCCTTTCAAATCCACGTGCGAAATTTCCTCCTCCCCATCGCCTTGTTCAAGATCTTATTTCCAAGACAGACTGACGCAATTTTCTGATAGCGGGCCACCTAAAAACTTCAGTTCATTTTTGGCTGGGTGTTTTCCACAGAAACAAAAATTGATAGCAGATATCTTATCTAACGATGAGACACTATACCTGAATTCATGTGAGAGCGCAATTTAAAAATATAATAAAGGGAAAGTCAGATTTTAGATTTAGCGTTCAATTGATATTAAGCTGTTACTATAGTTTATAAAAATTAAATAGAAATTTGAAGAAACTTTGCATTCAGGAAAATTTTGGGATGAAAAATATTTATCTTAGGAAAGTAAAAGGATAGATACAAGCAGACACAAAAATATGAAAATCCAAAATAATATTTTTAAAGATAGTTTACATACGTATGTATAATGTATTTTTTCAATGCTTTAAATTTTACTCATGGTCGTATCCGAGAATTGCAGAAATGCTATTAATAGGTATCCACTAAATTTCATTACATTTCTTTACATTGACAGAGGAACAATGCTTTCATAGAAGACATGTTAAGAAAAAATTACATGAGTTCTCGTTTTCATTTATAAAGGAAAATCCAACATTTTAAATAAACGAGTTTTTCTGACCACGCAGAAATGAATTTACGAACGACGGTTATGAGTACTGAATTTCGAGTACGGTTATTTGTCGTCAGCAGCTATTAAGAGAGTGTGGAGAAAAATTAAACGAGACATTCCTAACAAACGACTAGTAGACCAGAGATTATGCACTATATCACCATTATCTTCTATTATAAAATGCGATAAACAGAGTGAATATATTTAGAGATAAAATCGTACTTTCTTTTATTGCAAACTTTTCGTATTCCATTTCTATAATAAAGTAGTTAACTTTTCAATACTTTCTTTATCTAGCCCCTTCGAGATGAAGCACTTTTGCAGAATTTCCAATCTTTTATCACCGGTATTTTAAAACAGAAAAATTTCCCTACTATATTCCAAAAAATGTCCTGTTTAAATCAAGTAAAATTTAAAATAAAAATAACTAGTGGGAATAATCACGGATTCCGAGCACATTATGTGTTACATTTACATGACGCACGTCCCAAAGGGGTTAAAAAATGCCTTTTATAAATAAATACGGAAATATAGACACACACATACTCATTGAATAGGTACCATGGTACCTATTCAATGAGTATGTGTGTGTCTATATTTCCGTCTTCTTTGCGTGACCTTTTTTTTCCCCTGCAAATTTGTTGATTTTCAACTTTTTGATCTCAAATTTGTTCAAGTTCCAAATAATGTTACCCATTTTCATAATACTTAGCAGAAATTGATTGCAAATAACTCTCGTGATCTATCCTCTGTTGTTCCCGCTCGATTGGAAATGAACGCTGCTCAAGGGCATTTACACTGGCAACTCGAGCCACATCATCACTTTTTCACTAAACATTTTTTTTTTAAATGTTCTTTAAATGATAACAAATAAGATGCAGAAATCTCGAAACTAAAATCTTCATTCTCATTCCAAAAAAAAAAAATAAAAAAAAATAAAAAAATAAAAATAAAATAAAAAAATAAATAAATAAATAATAAGAAAAAAAAATAAATAAATAAAAATAAATAAATAAAAAAATAAAAATAAAATAAATATGCTAAAAAAACACCTTTTTTTCGCCCTTCTACAGGAAAACAACCTTTTAACTGAAAACAATAGCTTCTATTTCCAAGGAATAAATACAACGAAACGCTTTTAGTAAATGGAAAATCATTAGTGGAAAACATAAAAGTCAGTATTAAATATCAAACAGTAATCAAGATGACACATTTAGATGAGAACGTTCCAATCAGTATCATCGCACATTTTTAAAACATGCCAAAAAATGAGATAAACAATTTTGTGGTAAACATGACGTTGTCTTGAAGTTAAGACAATTAAAAATGAAATATATACTTTGATAAACGTAATCAGACATGTGCATTAACTCTAAACTTTGTAAAAAATGAATTATTTTTCAACGGATTTCTTTTTATAAATAATTTTTGCCCCAGAAAAAAAGATTGTTTTATGAGAGGAACACAAGTGTATAAATATCTAGGATTGAACAATATAAAAAATTATGTATCTTTTATCATAAAATAAGAAAGGAAGGTTCGTTCATTTGAATAATTTAGCGCAGGAAAAACGGAAGAGCAAAAGAAATGTCACGAAAAAAAAAAAAAAAAAAAAAAAAAAAAAAAAGGGGGGGGGGAGGTGATGACCTTCATCTCTTAAAAAAAGTTACCTACAGAAGAAATGGAGAAATTTTTTTGCTCAAACGATTTTAAGACATCTTAAATAAATGCAATTTTTTTCCAGTACAAGCATTACGAATTAGATCCATACTGCCAGAACGATCGCTTAAATATGTCTATAACTACTTAAAAGAATAATTCAGTACAAACACGTTTATAGTTGTAATGTAAGACTTTAAAAACAATAATTGAATTTCACAAATTACAATTAGGCAAAAATAGTAAAAGAAAAATATATTTAAATATTCTCGACCTCTTTTTTACTTGATTTTTTTTCTTTATCTGCGATATATGCGCTATTTTTTTTTCGTTAAAACATTAATCAGATTGTTCAAAAGTAAATAAATATTTCATTAAAAGATTTTTAGACAACAGAAAAAGAAAATGCTTTACACGAAGTAACCAAATAGCATAAATTTCAAGAAGATGTAAAATATATGAACAAGTTTAATGGAATTTAATTAAAGCAAAGTAATAAAATTTCTTTATATGAAATAATAATGTGATTTGTGCATGTCAAGTCGTCTTTTTTGGTAAAATAAGTTCAAATATGCAATAATAATACTTTTAAATAATACCTATTTACTTTTTTTAAATACCGAATATAAAATAATTTATGTGTATGTTTTCTAGTAATGTAATGATATTTCTACAAGCATGTTTTGAAACATTATACAAGCTGAAAGTTTAATATCAAAGCCCGGTCCACTACAAAATAGAGTTCAATAATATGAGACCAAATTTTACCAATGTACAAAAAAATAAAAATAAATAAAATAAAATAAAATAAAAATAAAAATAAATACTTTTTAATATTAAGAGCAATATTAAAAAATATAAATAAAAAGAAATTTCTCATATGTGTTTTAAATAAATATGTACACGCATCTACAAAAATAAATAAATAAATAAATAAAATTAAAAAAATAATAATAAATGCAACACTCGATGCTACTTTGAGCATCGTTTATCGAAGACGAAAAGGAATTGTACCAATCGATTGTGAATAACGTGTTTTTAACAGATTTTTAAATGATAACAAATTTTGAATTTTTCTAAAACAACTATTTTTATAATAAAATTAACACAATTTTTACAACTTTTAGCAGAAACTCCCGCTTTTCACTTAAAAAATAAAATTTATACCCTTCAATTAGGAAAAAATTAAATTTTTACCATTTTTTTCAATTAATTTTTCGTGTTGTGAATTATTTCATAAACAGGTGAATTCCATGGTATCTCCTCAAAAAGATATCCGGTATTTATATTAACCCATTCATGCCCAGCATCTTTTGCGTAAATTTTATTTGGTTGGCACCAGTATTTTTAGAAGATTTAAGTTTAGTTCATTAATCACGAAAATGCATCATTTAAATAAAATAAAGATTGCTGTTATTTTTTACCGGTGTCAAAAACAGTGCTGAATGCACCTTTTGAAGCGTCCCTAAAATGGGACGCTAGGCACTAATGGGTTAAATATAAGAGGGTTGAATAATCTTCAAATACATTTCCCTAAATTCGTATTATGGTATTTTTACGAAACTTGACATGCAAGTTTTTAAAATTTATGAATGAAATGTCATAAATTTTATACAAGATATAATTTTTTTAAATTAATTTACATTTAATATTTTAATTACCAAATTATTTGAGTTTCCAGAGCAATATTTTTATGTAACATGTCATACAAAAAATCACCATAAATCTCTTATCTAAGTAATAAAATATAAATAAAATTCAGTGAGGGTAATTTAACATTAAAGCGTACAAACAAGGAATAATCGTAACTGAAAATTTTTTATTCGAAATGACTTGAAATTTTGACGGAGATTTTTTTAAAGACAAAACTGGGCGTTACTATTGAAAATTTTTAATTTTCTCAAATTTTAGTATGCAGAGCATGCACTCGATTTGTCTTTCATATTCACTTTTTTCATGAAAAAAACTAATTTTCATATTTCTGCTGCAAAATTTGTAGAAACCCACTCTGAAGGACTTTTTGTTGCAGATGTTTAAAAAACCTATCACGAAGGTCCTTTTTAAGAAATACTTGTATTTGAAAAAACAGATAAGAGGGATTCTTAAATATATGTACAGCCACCAAAGCTTAAATGCATACACTAAATGTCCAAAGGTGACCGGCCACTTGCGATTTTAGACATTTTGTTAAATATCCAGAAAACACATAATGAATCCAAGTGTGTCAACATAATAGTACAGGTCGTACATTTCCATGATGATTTTTTCCCGAAACTCCATAGGGGATCATCAACAAATTGAAAGAGAACGAAAATCTTTTGGATAACCTTGTCAAAACTAATGTAGCAAAAGCGTTCAAACAGTAGATTATGATTAAGTTGCTTATTATAATAAACCGCGTTAATTTTTATGCTGTATACTCGTAGATAAATTAAGGTCTCTATAAAAATAGTCCAAAAATTTTCCAAGTTTTTTTCTTATAAATTGCAGAGTTCTTAATATAAAATAATTTTCTTTTCCAAAGAGATGACACAAAATTGTATGCAATACCCTATAATCACAATCAAAAAATAATAAAAATGAAAAATGAGAGGTTTACTTTTTCATTGCACATGCTTAAACGCTACCAAAATTTCATTTGCATATTGTGCTAACTAAATGGATAGAGCAATTTTAGTAAAAGTCTCAAAAACATAGCTTGAAAATTCTAAAACTGAATAGTAGAATAAGCTAAAATCTGTTATTCCCAAAATGAAGAAAAAAAAGATGAGGGGTTGTATCCATTTATCCATTGATTAATGTCAATATAGAATACACAATGTGGCACGTACTACTATATTTGGATGCAACCCCTCATTTTTAGTATTTTCCAATAAAGTTAAAAAATGTTTATGCTTTTGGTTTTTCGATCCGTCTGTCCTTATGGCCGTCTCTCCGCGCTCTAACTCTCGTCAATATATTCGGGAACCATGAAAATTTTGGACGCTATTGACGTTTATTCTAGCACGAAGCCTACTGAAAATGAAGTTTCTACCATGATTAGATTTCTTACAGGGACAGTCAAAATTTTTCCGTTACATTACGACCTATGGGAAAAAATCGTTTCAAACGAATTTTAAAGATGTTACACCCTGTTAAACATATTCAAATTTATATGCATCTACGAAGTGCACTAAAATAAACATTCTGTAAAATATGAGGTGAAAAGAATAGTTATTACTTATTAACAGGGCCATACTAAAAGATTCCATTACATAATAATAAAGGGGGAATTGTTTGCGACATATTTTAATTATAGTAAACGATTTCATTTATAATTAAACTGATATGCGTAGCTGAGGCTTAGTATGAGTTGTTTTACGCTTATAGGAAGCGCATGGCATTTAAAAGGACACATAAAAGATTTCAAATAGTATATTTTATCCGAATTATTGTGTGTTATGGATGATGTCTGTTGGATGGATGAAATGCACTTTTAATTATGATATTGGATTTCAAGTTTCAATAAATGTATGCACATTATATGTTGTGAATAAATGCTTATAGTTATAAAGTTTAGATACAAAGGGTTACACAAAAGAGCTCGGAAAGGTTACTGAATATGAGATTATTTACTTAAAGGTGGTTTTAAAATAAATTTTGCATTTTTACGTTGAATTGCACTAAGTTTACTAAGAAATTGTTGGAGAATATAGACATAATGATGTACAGGGCCACCAAAGCACTGGATACAGGGCTGCCTATGGATGATAATTCCTCGAAACGTGATTTAAGTAGCTTAAGGAGTATTTTTGTTTGAACTAAATTAAAAAAAAATACTTTCGTGTAATAAAAGTACTAGGTAAACTATAGGGCTGAACAAAAATATTCAAGTAGGATTCCAATTATTAATATAAATAGCTGAAAGAAAAATTTCAACCAATTAGGTGTTTTCATGCTAAATTAAATCTCCCCATCATATAATACATATATCAACTAACACATCAAATACAGGGCTGTTCAAAAGTATTGGAATAAATACACCAGCCTCCAAAAATTCTGGTACAACATGTGTTTCGAAGCTCACCAGAAAAATAAATGACAGTCAGATTAAACTTAATAGTTTATATGAATGACAATAATAAACTTGAAATAAACTTACACAAAAATTACAGCTACCCCTTTTATTTTATAGAAAATAATAGGTATTTGTGAATGAGGGAAAAATATTCTATTGCGAAGCTTTCGTAATTTCGCGTGTAAGTTTTGTTGTATTTGAACTATTGTTTTCAGTTTTGTTCACAACAACCAGTCTAGAAATGTCTAGAAGTCGTTTGCCCGATTCATTAAGGTGGCGGGCGGTAGGATGGATGGAAATGGGGTTGTCACAGCCTGATACATCTAGACGGCTCAAAAAGTCTCGCAGTGTAGTCCAACGACTCTGAGATCAGTATGAATCCGAAGATTCAGTGTCCAAAAGACATGTTCCAGGCCATTCACGTGTTACAACACCTTCAGAAGACCGGTTTCTAGCTCTTTCAGCCCAAAGGAAAAGACGTACTACTGTGCCGCAATTCATTGCAGACCACTTTGCAGCATTAGGGAGAAGAATCTTCGGTACTACGGTGAGACGACGTTTTGACAATGCAGGTTTCTATGTAAGGCAACCAGTTGTGTGTGTCCTTCTTAACAGACGACAGAGAAGGTCCCGCTTATGTTTTGAAAGAGAACATGTTTCCTGGACCAGACAGTAGTGGGCTTTACTCATCACAGACGAGTCCAGATTCTCACTGGAGAGCAATTCAGGACGTCTTCTGATATGGAGAGAACAATGCACTCGATACCATCAATCGAACGCTGTCGACACACAAAGGTACAGAAACGGTGGAATCATGGTTTGGACAGGGATCTCACTCGGAGGCCACACTGACATGCGTGTGTTCCATGGAGGAACTCTGACTGGTGCGAGATATCGGGATGAGATCCTTGATTTATATGTGTACCCATATACCGGTTCTGTTGGCAATGGTTTAATTTTAATGGATGATAATGCTAGACCACACCGAGCTGTGGTTTTTGAGGATTATCTTGAAGATCACGGTTTGGACAGAATGGAGTGGCCAGCTCACTCTCTAGACTTGAATCCGATAGAACATACGTGGGACTATTTTGGAAGACAGATTGCGCTTTTAAGTCCTTCTCCAAGGTTATTAAATGAGTTGGAACAAGGCTTACTCCATGTCTGGTCAGCGCTACCTATTTCGATGAACGACAATTTAATTGAGAGCATGGAAATTCGATGCCGCCAACGCATTCAAATCCGAGGTGGACATATTCCTTATTGGAACCAGTTTTTTAATGTTTCTGTCACATTTTACTGCATAATACTGCGATACGATGGTTTTTCTACAAATGGAATTTTCTTTTGCTTTTTTGTAGAAATTTCATTTATACGTTGAACTTAACTAAATTTCCATGTCGCTTTTAAGAAATAACAGTTTAGCACACATTTCCAAACAAAACTGTTGTTTCTCTATTCATTCATTTGAAATTTAGACGTAAAAAACCGGTTGTGTCTAAACTTTTGGAAGCCAGTGTATTTGTCTTTGGGCCTTAATTCCCTGGATAACGAAATTTTCTTTTAGATTTCAGGTAATGTTGGAAAGTGTTTCATAATCTGCAATTAGCGCATGATTTTTCTAACTTGTTTTGCTTCATTTTGGAACAACAAACTTTGAGCTTATTCTACCGACGTCACTTTCAGAATTTCCAAGCTATATTTTTGAGACTTTTACAAAAGTTTCTCTATGCATTTGCCTAACACAGTATGCAAATAAAATTTTGATGACGTTTACGCATGCGCAACAAAAAATTATATAGTAAACCTGCTCATTTTTCACACAATTTTTATTATTTTTAAATTTTGTTTAAAAGGTATTATGTATAATTTTGTTTAACATATTTTCGGAAAAGAATATCATTATACAAAGTCAAATTACTTAAATAACATTCAAAACTCCGAAATTAAAAAAAAAAAATAGAAGAGGTTAAATAAAAAATAAAATTTATTCAACAAATTTTTAATCGACATTTAATGTATGGGCCATGTAATATTGCAAATGTAAAATTGGGAAATGTAAATGTAAATGTAAATGCATGGCAAATGTAAAATTTCGAATTTTCCCAAAAGAAAACAAATTGTTTAAACGAAATTTAAAATTTTGGAGTTTCAAAATTCTGCGAAAATTTAAACAAGTTCAAATCTTTTAATTTCGCTAAAATACATTTTTTTATTAAAAAATAATTTTTAAAACATTTTTCAACAACTATTGGTTTTAAATAGCAAAAAATAAATTACAAACATTCTGTAAAATTAAATCTGTCGGATAATAAAATCTGTTCCTGGGGGGAAAAAATCAAACTCAAACGCCTAACTTCGCACCACAATCTTTTTGTATAGCACGCAAATACATTACCAATGAACCATCGAACCAAGGCAAAAAATATTGCATTTAAGGACCTGTTTTAAAATCTAAATCGCAGACACAGCTGAATTTCAGTAAATTAATTCACTTAATTAACAAATATATAGTATTTTTTTTTTAAGTTAGTTGTTTGTCGTGTGATTAATGAAGATCGTGTGAAGTATGCAAAATTGCAGGTTTCTGACGTATAGTTTCCCAGACCGGAATCTGTGACAGAGAGACAAACAGAAGAATAACAGGAATAAGGTTTCTTCAACCGAAAATACAAAATTAATTAATAAGTTTTATTGATTCATCGAAATTATCAAAACATAAATCTTAAGAATCTTGAAACACATGAAGGTCAATTTATTACATTTATACGGTGAATTAATAAGGATCAATTTATAGTTCAGCTTCTGCCAAAACTGTTTAAAAAACGTACAGAAATCGTTTCAATGCTTTCCCAGAAAAGGTAAATTAATTTCAAATTTTTTACACATGATTTCGCCACATTTCGCGTCCACTTAACACAAGTGATTGCGTAAATGAAATTCTGTAAACGAAAATACGATTTAAGTGTTTTTTATCCCCTTTAAAAAAATATTTTTTTCTGTATTCGCAGTTAAAAATTATTTTCTATAAAAACTATTTAATCAGCAAAATACTTATTACGAAAAAAAAGTTAATTATCTAAATTAAAAAAACGCTAGATTTAAAAAATATGAATTTTCTATTAAAATTTTTTTTATCCTATTTGACAAAAATTATTAAAATTCAATAAGCTTGAATTATACGACATAAAAAAGTTAAATAAATTGTGAACATATCGCTCACCCGTAAGAAAAGTGACACATCTCGGCAAAAGTAAATTTCACAAAAGAGGCAAAAAAAAAAAAAAAAAAAAAAAAAAAAAAAAAAGCAAGATTTTATTGTAACATGAAATTAACTCTTATCTCTGCATACAGGAATATAGACAAAAACCCTTAAAGAATGAAGTTGTAGGATGAGATTTGGACGGTTGAAGAATTTTACTTCTACTCACAATATACCTCTCTTCTATAGTCACAAATGGACATATAGTGTAATAAATTGATTTTCGATGTAATTACAATCAGGAAACATTTTATGTAGCAAGGCACACTTATTAAACAGTTATTAGTGGAATAATTTTTTTTTTTTTTTTTTTTTTTTTTTTGTAAGATGTATCACTTTTTTTGCGGGTGAGCCACATGAAAATCATAAACCTCAACCTCTACAGTAGCAGGGGGCGACACTAGAAAACACCCTTAAAATTAATTTAAAGGCTTCTAGAATTGTTAATGTTACATCTAGACTTTTAAAATAAATATGTACATATTAGAAGTATCGATATATAAACGGATACATTTTTGGAGATGTTTTATAATAAATTTAAACTGGTTTTTGTAGTGCCGCGTAAACTTTGTCTCAAAACTGATGAGGTTATATGCGGACGTTCATAATGTTTTTAGGCAATTTTTCTGATTCATAAAAATATGTTTGTAATTATGACAAATTCGATACCAAAAGGAAAGTTGTTAAACTATCAACATTGTTTAATATGCACATTTCTGTTTAAAGCAATCAAATGCCTTCAAAAATTGAATTTAATTCAAAATGCATTTTATATTATTTTTCTCAGTTAATGCGATTGTAATTTTTTTAAAATCGATTATTTATTAGTTTTCAATTTATATGTTGTCGAATTAAAATTTATTTTTGAGCAATATTATTACATATTATGTCATTCTAATTTAAGTAGGCGACAATAGTTGTAAAACCGTATGTAAAACATCTGATACTGGTGTACCTTTTCTTTCTTTCTTTTTTTTTTTTTTTTTTTTACAATTATTAATGTTATTTCAATACTAAAAAAAAAAAACTTTATTAATATAAAACTGACAAAACTGCTTTCGGTTTTGTATTTTACTATATTTCGAAAGATCAATTCATAGTTTAGATTCTACCAAAACTGTTAAAATAAATATTGAAATCGTTTCAGTACTTTCCCAAAAAAGTTACATGAATATCAAAATTTTTGCATAGTATTTCGCAATTTTTCGGGTCCGCTTAACACAAGTGATTGTATAAAAGAAATTCTCTAAACGAAGATATACTTTATGTATCTTTTTTTAAATCCGGTAAATTAAAATGATCGTTATACACTGTTAAAAATCTTGTCCTAGTTTGAACCATATTTTGGTGCTCAATAGCTGCCTCTGTAAGATGGTGAAATCTTGAACCAATATTTGGAGCTCCGGTTGAAGCATAGTTCCAATAGTTGGAACGAGTTTAAAATAGGAAGCTCCAATTGTTGGTATGAGATTTCACCATCTTATGGTGGCAGCTACTGAGCACCAAAATTTGGTTCAAACTAGAGCAAAATTTTTAACAGTGTAGTTCTCGTATGTGCAAATAAAATTAATTCCTATACAAAGTATTTAATCAGTAAAATATTTACTACGGAAAGAAAAACGGTTCGTTATCTAAGTTTCCTAAAAAGCTAGAATTTTCTTAAAAATTGAATTTTCTATTTATCCTACGTGACAAGAATTATTAATTTTGAATACCACTATTTCTGAATCGTACTCTTTGCGTTATTTAACCTTGGAATTATACATTTAAATAGGGAAAAGGTTAGTATACGGAAATAGTAGTATTCAAAATTCATAATATTTGACATTTACGAGTAATATTAACAAATTGCATGACAAATAACCATTTTCATAGCAATTAAGAGAATAGATGCAATGGAATAAATATTTAATAAGTAAAAATTGGAATAAATATTGCATGTAAATTAATTTTCATAATTATAAATAAGTAATTGAAGGGTATAATGCAAAATCTGAACTTTTGTGTCAATTTTGTGTCTTGGTTTTATTACGACATTTTAAAATACCTGAATTCAAGTGAAGGAAAATAGAACTCACACAGCAGTCAAGATGTGCCGCGTGCGTTAAAAGTTTGTTGCAGATTTAAATTTCAAAAAGAATTAACAAATTGTCCTGTTTTAAAGCGGTTTGCACCAAGAGGCGATTTTTTTGTGTTGAAAGGAAAAAATATTTTAAATTTCAGTTGCTACAAAATTTTTAAACATTTGCCAAATGTTCAGTGGCGCCAACTTTTGAAAAATATTGGGTGAGCTCAAAAACATTTTGAACAAATACAAAAATATTGGGTGGACTCGCGTACCATGGACCCATATAAGCTGACGCCACTGCAAATGTTATATTGTAAGCCTTATTTCCATACGATAATAAATTTGTTGAAGCTTTTAAAATGTGGAAGAACTTTAGGAATTCTTTCAATTATTTTTTTTTTCTTTTGACACGAAAAACTGCACTTTTTGACAAGTCTTCTGGTATAAATTCGAATAAGACATTTTTTAATTGAACTTTATAATCATAAGGATCCTTTGAGCGTATAATTAAAACTCATGCTAAAATGCCATTCATTTATCTAAATTAAATGCACAAAACATTGTGTTACGTGTATTCGAAACTTAAAACATAAACTTTTATATTTAGGTGATTGAACTGGCCTCTATGATAATGTAAGCTATATTAATTGACTCATTTCTAAAAACAGATAAAGATCAAATAAATATGCCAGTTTTCTTATAATAATCACTTAATATAAAAAAGTTCTTATATAACAAAAATTACAAATACCCACACTAGATTTAAAGTTTTCACAACTGCAGGAAAGTGGAAACATCTTGGAACAAGATTTATCACAACCGTTATACAATTTTTTTCTAATTCCAAAAACATCAAGACAAGCGGTCGCAGTTAGAAAAGAAAATCGTCTGAGATGAAAAATGTAATGAATGATAAAAGAATTATGAGACAATGATACAATTACATTTGCTTTTTTTTTAATCACATGTTCTCATGGGGATTTTTTTTTATTTTTTCTTATTTATACGTGTAAAATAACATATTTTTATCTCATAGAGAGTAAAAATTTGGGAATTATCATGTAATACAAAGTTTATTAAATAATGACAGATGTTTAAAATTTAGAAACAAACCATTTTATTTGAGGGCTTTTAGAAAAAAAATAAACAGAGATTTATTTTCTGAGGCGCCGTATATTTTAAAATCAATTTGAAAAAATCTTTAAAATACTATTAAAATGCACCCTCAAAAATCACTACTTTTGCCGTTCAAATGTCCATTTTCCCTTCTGTTATTTTCTACCGTCCACATGCCATAAATTTCTTTCGTTTTTAACAGACGATTTGTTGTCATCCAGCGACATCTTGGTTGCTATGGTTACGAGAGATGGAGACACTTAAGATTCGCCGATGTCTGATATTTTAAAATGTAGAAGGGGTAGGGGTGATTATTTTACAAGCGGGGAAATTTCAGTCCAATAAAAGTCCAATTTAAGACAAAACGAGTCAAATCTGTTTGGCACGGGCGGCACTCTAAGTCAATCAATCTGAATGGATTTTTTATTTCTCTTTTTTAGAGAAGTGTTTCTTCGTTATTTATTTATTAAACGTTGTCAAAAGCAAAGTATTTTTTAAGTGGAATGTTTTGCTCTCTTAAAAAGGAAAAAAAAAATACCGTAAAAACAAAATATAGAAAAGTTTAAAAACAGCTTGAAAAATTGAAAAAAGTAAAACGCGTTGAAAAACATTCTTGCCATTTTTTACCACGTTTGTTTTTGATCTTTTATGAATACTAGATTTCTAAACATCATATGAATTACCTAAAAAATTAATAAACTAATCAGATGTTGATTTTTCATTTCCCACTAAATTACAAATGCGAGAAAGCTTTATGCACCAAATCCATAAAGAACTAAATAAATACGAACAGTAATACAGTGTGCGTATGGTTCTTACATCTAAGTACCACGATTTCCAAATAACAATACTTGCCTTATATAATCTCAGAAAATTATTACACTTTCAGCAATTAAATAAGCCAAGGTGATGTGAAAATTTTAATGCATCTCCACACAAAATAACTCAAAATGTAACAAACTATTTACATATATAGTTACAGGCTAATTTTACAAATTTATAAATGGAATCAAATTTATCTTACATTGAGATCAACAAAATTGTCTTAACTTCGTTCGTGCACATTTTTTTTTTTCTTTTTTTTTTTTTTTAAGTGACATAACTTAAAAGAAGCAATTTTTTTTATTTGAGCTTTCAAACACAATTGAAAGTTACTATGAATTGAACTGAAAATGCATCATTTTTGCAGCACATATTTTGCAGCAGGATTTCGTTTGCAACGTAAAGTAATAATGTAATCTGGAAGGAAATTACAAAATTGAATTAATGTATTTTTGTCACATGATAGATTAATTACTTTCTTCTATCTTAACAACAAAAGAAAAGCATTGGATTCGTGAAAATTTTCTAAATACGTTTTTCGACGGATTTACACGTTTTAGGGGTCAGAGAACCCGAAAAACACGTTTTTACAAAATGTCTGTCCGTGAGTCTCTGTTTGTCTGTATGTGATAAAAAATTTTATGGACGCTCTATCTCAAGAACTAAAGCACGAAACGCCATAAAACTTTATATTCTGTTTAACCTTGATATAAACTAGATCTGAATAGTTTTTGATGTATATCGCTTAAAAAGTGGTGCTGCCATGGTGCATTAATCGTGATTACCGCAATAACTCTATCTCAAGAACAATTGTACGAAATTTTCTATAACTTTAGATTCAGTTAGTCCGTGATATACATTAGTGTTGTTTAGTTTTAGGTGTGAAGTGCCTTACAGATAGTTCTGCTATACTGCATTTTTCACGATTTCGCAATTAATGTATCTCAAGAACTAATGGATGGATTTTCATCAAATTTCAGATTCAGTACCTGATAAAATATTAATCCTCATTAGTTTTTGGTGTATTTCACCTAACATGTGGAGCTGTTATGCAGATTTTTTTTTAGATTTTGCAATAGTTTTATTTCAAAAACTAATGCATGGATTTTCATCAAACTTCATATTCAGTTGTAAGTTGACAGTAGTTGTTGCTGAGTAGATTTTTGTTTAAACCATCTAACCGGTGGCGCTGCTATGCTGCATTTTTCAACAAGTATTAACATGCATAAGATAGAAGAAAGTTTTGGGATGCTATATTTTACTAATGTTTTAAAAAAAATCTCTAATGTAATTAAAATATTTGTTTGTAATAAATTAGTTTCAAAATAAATTTGTACTTTTCTATATCTGTGTCTTTTTAGTAGTAAGTGCGTGATAGAGTCGAAATAGAGTTTTTTTCATAGGTGACAAAGTTTACGGATTTTCATACCACTATTTAGTATTATTAGCTTTATTTAATGATAGAAATTTTCGGTAAAAAAAAAAAAAAAAAAAAAAAAAACTAGAAAAGTATTCAGAAATTGTGGTGTTTAAACACCGCAGTCCTTGGAAACTATAGATTTCGGATAAATATTATCGCAAAAATTCGACAAAATCTATGTTAAAATCTATACAGTCTGCACTGTAAAAAAAAAAATCCAAGAGGTTACTAAAAATTTTTTAGTAAATTTGTATTCCACATAATTTTTTAGTAACCATTACAATTTTTTTTTTTTTTTTTTTTTTTTTTTTTGGCAAGCGAAACAAGCATTTCTTTTGTAAACTAAACAAAAGAATTTTTTGTATAACTAACTTAAAAATTTTTAGTATGAGCCACCAAGTAAATTTTAGTAATAGCTCCAAAATTATTTTTAATAACCATTACGTGAATCCGAGGGGCAGGAGTTTCCTTAAAGCTGCATCCAGACTTCTGAAGCGGAAGATTTTCGGCCAAACTGCAATAGATGGCAGAACAAACATTGCTACTGCTCCGACAATATATTTATAACCCCTTTATTAACGAGTGCTTACACTACATAGATTCGGGGCGTATTTGGCAGTGGCCAGTATCGAACCCGGGACCTTTCAGCCTGGAGTCCGTTACTATACCCACTATGCTATCAAGGCCACACCAAGTGAGTTTTAGTAATAGCTATTAAAAATATAAAATTATTAGCTCTTATTCGTTGCTAACTTTTTTCTAGTAATTCTTACAGATTTTCTTGTAACCGACTAAGATTGCTAAATTTTTTTAGTAATTACAAGGATTACTAAAGTTTTTTTAGTAGATCGGCACTTTTTTTACAGTGTGTAAGTTTTATTTCTTGCAGAAGTTTTTATTCGAAAAAAAATCAAGACAAATGCGAGTTGGACTTAAAAATCAAGACAAAAGCGAACAAAACTTGTACTCCCTAAAAGTGTTCCTTATTGCTACAAAAAATACCATTAATTTGTTGTTAATATCATTTACGTCAATTCATAAATTTGTGCGAAATAAATAAACATAGACTTATAAATGTATGTTTTTTAGGTTTCATTTTCTTTTACATGTGCTAAAATCTTTCTTCTTGGTTCTAGGTTAATTGGAAGTTTGCTATAAGTTTAATTCTGGGAACCTGTAGGGTACCTCGCAATAAACTAGAACTTTTAAATTTTGCATTGGAAGGTTTAGTAGAACATGTGGAGTAAAATAACTGAAAATAAATAATTTATAATTCTATGCAAATTTACTACGTGATTTTCCATTATTTGGATTTCGGGATTATTATTTGGAAAACGGAACTGTAAGATTGTTTTTTTTTTTTTTTTTTTTTTTTTCGGATACGGAACCCTGAAAAGGAAAGATATAATATGAATGTTTCACCTTTTTTCTGGTCACAACTAAAATCTAAGATGCCTCACAGAAGTCTTATGGAATTGCAAAACACAAGCAGCGTGCGAGTCAAAATGCATTTGAACTGACATATTGCGTGATCCCTTTTTATCAGAAAGAAAAATGCAAGTAACCACAAAATTTCTAAGAACAATTTTTGTCTGCAACAAGTTTTGGAGACAGATATTAAATAAAAGATTTTATACAGGAAAATAAAATAGAGTTTCAAACTTTTAAGAAAGATAATTTTAACAGTGTATATGCACAAAGCTATTTCAGTAGTCTGCGCCACTTATAGATAAAAATTCTTTTAATTTTAATCAATCTAGCTATTTGTTTATTTTTTCTTTGATTAAATACAATAATACTTTATTAAAAATATTTTAGCCATTCATGAGCTACAAAATTCGAGTCTAATTCATTAATTTTTAAAAATGAGTTACAAAGACGCCAAGGGTTACGGATTATAAATACAAATTTTTAATAAAGAAATTTTTTGTCATATTTTACCATTAAATTTCTACGAATATATAAAAAAGAGGAATATATTTTAAAAATATACATATTTTTATTGTAAATCTGTAATCCTTAGTATATAAATTAACCCTTTCTTGCGCAGTGTTGCCGGGCCGGCAACACATAATTTTAATTCCAAGCTTGCAAACGGCACCAGTAATATTTTAATATAATTTTGTATTTACAATGAAAGCTTAAATTAAGGAATTCGTAATATCTAGACAAGTAAGTCCTTTATAAATTCCGGTGTCAATCGACAATTTCTCAATTTACTAATAGAATTTGTTTGCGCCGGAAAAGGTTAAACAAGAGACGGCTGTTGAATCAATGTTTTCACAAAAGACAATTTACTCTTTGAAATGTAAATAAATAAATCATCGTCCACTATCCTTCAGGTGCGCTTGCGGCCACGTGGCCTCGGTAAGTTTTATATCGATAAATACAAATTTTTTAATCATGGACAGTAAAACGTTTGTGCTGGCAAACATTTGAGAAATTTCGGTCCGTACATCATTTCTTAAAAAATATATCAGCTGTGAAGAAGATATTGAAGACTCACTTGTACTGAAACATACAGTATTTATAGAATTAGTTTCGTCATTCATATTATCGATGGTAATGAAGAACATTTTTCGTTAGTTGCACAGGATTTTTTATTTAATAAATATGCATATAACAGCCCACACAATAAATTCCACGGGCCAAATAAAAAAAATTCAAAAAGTAATAGAACAAAATATTTTATTAAATACCGAGGCTAACGAAAAAGACAGGCAACCACGGTGTATTCCGCATATCTTTTTACAGACCGCAGGAGTCACGTGATACTCGAATCCACCAATGCAGGTGTACAAAATGAGCGTCACGTCACTCTAGCGGTCTGTAAAAAAAAGACACTTGGGATACAGCGGCGGTAGCCTGCCTTTTTCATTAGCTTCGTTAAATACACTGAAGTAAAAATCTTAGAAATTACTTTAGCGTAATAGCCGCACCTTTTAAGAAATTCACAGAATTGACAAGTCTCGAACTTTCTGCACACCATTATTATCTTAGACAAAATCTGATTCCTTTAAATCGACCAAATTTTCGAATTATGTTAAACAAAATTTCTGCATTAAAATACTGGTATCCAAAGAGGAAAATACTTGGTAGTTCTAAATTCATCATAACTTGCGTACCCATATTGAAGAAAGGGGCCATTCTTGATAATAGCCAGCTGTTAAAATATTGCCTGAATATATTTTCAGAACTGAAATACCTGAGTATCCAGAAAAGCTCTCAGGTGCAAAAAAAGGCCTTATTTCCCACACCATGGATGGATTTTCTATGGAAAAGAAGATATTGCTATCCAATGCTTTTGTCAAAAAGAAAGTCCTAAGATAATCTGTCATATCTTTCATCATACCATTGAATCATGATTCGTTCATTACATGCTTCAAAATTAAGTGCACTTCGCACTCGACAGGTATGATTTTCATGAACATTACAGCAACTCACCACCAAGCATGGGTACTACTGACGAGTTCAACTACTCGACACGCATGCTCATTGTTGATATTTCAAAACATACGCATAATAAATTGCAAAACTAACTAACTTTCTGAATGCTCCATGTATATATATATATATACAGAGTGGTCAAAAAAAACTTTCTCAGTATATGGAGCTCTAGCGGCCAGTCCGTTAAACCAATCGAGGTGAAATTTCAAATATAGCTATTCAGAGGTATGAGCTCAAGATTCTCTGAACGGCAAGAAAATGGCACTCACGGTTACGGTTATAGTTACAGAAAATCAAAATTTTCCAATGGCAACACCCCTTTTTTTTCATCGCAAAATGTTCAGCGCATGCGAAAAGCCTAAAAGCGTTGGAACCATACGCGTATAGCAAGAAACGGACACGTCATGAACGCACAAAAAAGTGTTCTGCGAATTCCCCCCCCACACATAAAAAACACGTTTCGGGCGCAAGGAGTAAATTTGCATATGGCCAGAGTCAATACACTAATCTCTGTTCACAACACAGATCGGAGAAAACTTTTATTTTGATTGCACATTTTCCACATGGGTGCCATCATAGGCAATTGCAGGGCCACCCTGCAACACATTGCAGGGTGGCGACTGCGGACAATGCAGCCGAACATTACATCGCATGAGGGATGTTTGCAGTCTCACGTTTGATAGAATCTTTCAAATCCAGCAAAGTTTTAAGATTACACATGTACACTCTAGATTTTAGATATAACCAGAACTTGAAATCCATAGCAGTGAAGTTGGGGGATCGCGGAGGCCATTGACGTTACCAGTTAAGGTGAAATGTGGCTCGTCCGTTCATAATATGCAAAGAAGTCGATCGTTATCTCCATCATATTGGATAAGAAATTCATTAACAAAGTCTATATGTTGTTGATGGTAGCTCACTTCTAACATCTGGTCGCACTGGTACCGGTAAAGAAACATGCGGATTACAGAGCGCTGTAACTTTAAGACCATTGATTTTGGTATATCAAATACACGAGACGAACTTTTTGTAGTTTGCATGCGTCCTCCGGTCATTATGTGATGCACTTCCGTAACGGTATCCTCAGGAACTATTGGTCGTCCGGATTGCAGACTATCACAGTTGCAGCCAACTTCTTCGATTTTCATTACTAAATCATGTAGAGCTTGAGAAATGCATAGGCCACATATTTAGCGATGGTTTCGACGGTAAACGCGCCAGGTTTTCGCAGCATTCATCTCATTTTGATAACCAATTCACCACGAACGAAGTCATTTTGTTGGCACCTGCGAGCTCCGACTGAAGAACTAACATTCCCACCCTAATTTTTATCCGTTTTCTACGCTAACTATCTGGCAAACGATGTTCCGTGATTAGTATTTTGTCTGCGTCATATTCAAATTTTCTTCGTGCGCCTTGGTCGTGTTTCGAGGGGTCGTTCGTAGAACTGATTTTGTGCTAGTATAACGCGTCCGTTTATTGCAATAACCATACTGTTCCAACGCTCCTTAGGGTTTTCGCATGCGCTGAGCATTTTGCGATGAAAAAAAATGGGTGTTGCCATTGGAAAATTTCGAGTTTCTGTAACTATAACCGTAACCGTGAGCGCAATTTTGTTGTAGTTCACAGAATCTCGAGCTCATATCTCTGAATAGCTATATCTGAAATTTCACCTCGATCAGTTAAACGGACTGGCCGCTAGAGCTCCATATATCGGCAAAGTTTTTTTATGACCACCCTGTATATGCGTGTTTGTATGTGTGTACATACTTCTACTAAATTTTGGGGGGAGTCGTTTTTAAATGTTTTTTAAGTTTTTCATAACAATAAAATATACAAATTTAAAGCATCTTATTTATTCAAACACGTGTAAAACTAAACCATGGTTCGTACGGATACCGTTATTTTTCATGTGAATTACCAGAATTATTTTACCTAAAAATAAATTTACTTCAAACATACGAAATTTCGCTCAATTTAATGGGAGATCTTCTACAAGAAAATACTGGTACCAAAAAATTTCCTGGTCATTAAATTCCAGGATCCGTACGAACCCTGTAAACTATATCTATTGAATAGATCGTTAAATTGTACAAGTTATTACAAAACCTGCAAAATTTAAAGTTTTAATTTGACTTCGACAAATTATTTTGACACAAAGAATAAATACAAAGTAATTGTTTTCATTACAGTTAAACTTTTAAGACTCCACAACGTTTTTAATTAAATGTCTGACATTCTTTAAAAACAGCAGCATGCGATTCTTTAAGTCATCAGTGAAAACTAGATTTAAAAGTTTGAAAAGAAAACACAATTAAGTATTCAAGATGCTTTAAATTGTAAACGAAATTAAAGTATATTTATTTTTTTGATAAACTCTAAAATGTTTCTCAATTTTACGAGAATGTAGTCAACAAAGGTTTATGCGTTTCTTAAACCAGACATCTCATAATAGCTGTTTAATAATGGTACGTGTCATAGAGAGTAATCTAAAGAGAATTTATAAAAAAATATATATATATATTATAATTCACATTCATCAATACTTTTGTTTCGTTCAGTTTATGTGTGGAATCCATGGCAAGTAAATTTTTCTAAAAGTTTTAACATATACTACACTAACAATCGTGATATGAAATACATGACGTAAAGTTCAGATCATTGTAGACCCGGAGGCTACAGCACAGAACAATCACCTCATCGAGTTCAGGGACGAAAATCTAGGATTGGTTAAATCTTGATTCACATATTAAAACGCAATCGGTCTGCCAATTCCTATGTCCTGCCAATACCTTCGTGCCAATACCTTGTATAACTGTGTGGAAAATACCTAAAATACGATTTTAGCAGTTGACTTGTAGGTTTACAATTGTGTTTCCTACATTGAAAATTTTGAAAACTTGGAGGATTGGTAGCAAAAAACATAATGGTAAGTCAACCACTAAAATCAGGTTTTTAGGTGTTTTCTAGCAAAATATGACTTGCAGACCGATTGCGTTTTAATTTGTGAATCAAGATTTAACTAATCCTATATTTTCATCCATGATCTCTATGAGGTGATTTTCCGTGCTGCCGCCTCCCGGTCTATGATAACACTTTGAAAGTTCACAGTTCTTATTCTTAAATCTAAGCATTAAATACTTTTTGTTTCGTTCAGTTTATTTATCTTTTCAAAGGCAAGTAAAATTTATCTAAAAGGTTTAAATCAATGCTTTAAATAAATCCTAACCAGATGAAAAAATACCAAATTACATTCGAGTTCCCAATTACTATCAGAAATATAATGGCACTGTGACATAATGCGTTAAAAAAAGATGCCATTTTTCCACTTATGTACAACTAGAAAATAGTTTTTTATTCCTTTCTCTAAAAGGTTGTTTCAGAACAGTTTGCAAACATGCGGATTACTTCACAAGTACAGAAATAAATTTGCATAGGCATTTTAGTTTTCTACAATAAAACATCTCTCTTGTCTCAGAATTTCTAAAAATGACATAACCATACATGTCAACATCTCTGAATTATTCTGAAATCCGATCTGAGATAAATATGTTTCTCATCGAAAATTTTATTTAACTAGAAATTTCAAAATGAAATCGAAAATGTACTTTGCTTCTTAGAAAGAAAGAAAATTTTCTTATATATTTTTTCCGCTTTAACCCTTAAATGCATAGGATAGAACGCGTTCCAAAAAATGCGCAATTCAAAGAATCAGAATTCACACCAGAAAAATCTAAATAGTAAATTTTTCTTTATTTAATTACAAATGGTCTGTCATTAAGTAAAGTGAAAATTGCTCTTTTAAATTTCTGGTGAGAATACGGAATGTGTTTATAAAACCCCCCAATAAATCGGGAACACTTATGGTATCGAAAATGATACAATATGCATTTAAGGGTTAAACACACCAATCTTGTATCAGACTTCGGAATAATTAAGAAATGTTTATCTATGCAGCAGTTGTCTCTCATATTGGGCACCTTTTGTCAACTCTCGACGGTGCCCAATGTCTAATTTCTATAAGCTGTTAGTGATAAAAATGTACCGTAATTTCGGGTGTATAAGCCGCAGCTCAAACAATTCTTTTTCGACCCAGAATTTTTTAAAAAACAAATATAACTAGTCAGATCGCCGTAAATATTTGTCTTCAATCACTAAATAAGATTTCTGGGTCCAAAAAGAATTGTTTGATCTGCGGCTTATACACCCGAAATTACGGTACTACCATTTAAAAAATGTTTTAAATGGGATAAAAAAATCATTTTAAAACTCGTTTGATCATTTAAAACATTTCTTAAATGATACAAAAGTTTAATTTGTAGACAGCCCACGGGCCTATAAGTGATATTTACTAAAAATTTCTTTTTACACTTACAAGTAATACAAATAAATGCCATTCATAGGTACATATTTAGATAAGTAGATGCAGATATGCAGATTACATGACTGCACGGGCCGGAATTTCCAGGCCCGGTCCTGTCCGCAGGAAAGCTATTTTGGCCTGGCTGGTCCCGCTTATAACTCAAAACTCAACCAGAGCCCGATCCGGCCTGTACAAAAATTAGTTAAAACAGGCCCGGCAGACACAATTTCTAATATTTCGAAAAAAAAAAAAACAGATTCTTATCATGTAATTAAGATTCTTTTAAAAAATACTACATACATATTTATGGGATATTTTACAGTACATTTTACAGAAAGTACACAATAACGACATTAATAATTTCTTAGTGTTAGACTTTCATCATTCGAATAAAGGTTTATTAAAAAATTAACATGATTTAGAATAATAGGAAAAATTTAAACTAAGAAACATCAAAACTTTTGAAGCTGTATAATAAAAAGTAAATTTGTGAAAATATTTCTATATCATTTTATTAAAGATTTTCTCAAATCCAAAGGAGCTACTTTCTGATACATTCCGGAATTCATTACTTTTCGGAAACGCATAACATTTGCAAGTGTTTTTATTCAGAAACTATGGAATCGAATGATGTTATCTATTTTTAATGCAAACAATTTAAGAAAATGATGTCAAAGTTGGCGTTTTGAATCGAATTTTCGGAAGCAACAGCATGGGAAGGGAGAAAAATCTGCAACCACTTGACAAGAATTCATATCTCAACAAGTATATACAATTATCTTATTTACCATAAATTAAAAAAAAAAAAAAACGCTTTTCGATTATAAATCCCTTCAGTAGTCAGGCTTGTCAATTTTGTGCTTTAAAATTAATCAGACTTACGCGAAGTGAATTTAAGAACCACCAAGACGTATATTTCCAAAGATTACGTTAACATAAGTTCTTTATCGCTATTACTACTTTTACAAGTCATGCCTTGCTTTACACATCCTGTCTAAGTCTAGTTCCAGCCCGGCTCGACTATATGCAGTAAAATGCAAGCCTGATCTATCTCGGACTGGCATGAGTCTGCTAAAAAAATATTAAGCCCGGGTTAAACACAAAATAATTGTCCGATGCCGATCTTTAGATTGTACCAGTTACATTTCTGTATTGATGTTGTCAAACTAGTATCGGCTCGTGAAGCACAGTTATACTTATTCTTTTTAAAGCTATATTCATGGAAAATACTTCATATTTTATCATTATTGCCTAAATTTTTATAATGGGCCGGTAGTCCTGCTAATTTTTTTATGAGCTCGGCTCGTATGGCCCTTTTAATTTTTGCCAGTACGGCCCGTTTATTATGTTTGTTGGCCCGTTCCGTCGAAAAAATTATTCTATTTCAGCTACCCGGCCCGGCACGTTAGAGAATTCGGGAAAAAACCCGCTGGACTGGCCACACACTTCCTTGCCATGTACAAAATATCACATAAATTATGTGTTCTACCATATAATAGTAAGGTCTGTAAATATAGCATAGGACTTCTTCCTCTATGACTTTCTTTTCGCTTTTATGACACTATTTAAATGTTTTGCGAAAAAGTAAAACTCGAATATTTTTTTAATCTTTATTCAGAGAAAAGATAATTTCAGTATGAGTCAGAACATTCTTCAAGAAAAATTTTAGCTACCATTTTACCTATGGTTTAATTAATTCTCTTTAAAATAATAAAATATTGTTACTTTTTTTTTAATTATCACCGTGAAAAAAAAATTAGGTAATAAAATTACAAAATTTTAGGAAAGGGCAACAGCCTTCCTTCCTCACTCCCTCCACTTTGCCAACGCCTGTGTAGATTTCAGTTATACAATTGCTAAATTGACTAAATTTTCGACCATCAATAGAAATATATGACTGGTTATATATATGATCGAGACTACAAAAGTACCTCGCCAGTATCGATGTTACACTTATTCCTTTCTTTCCAATGCATAAAATCAGTTTACACAGCAGATTTTCAAATTCTAATTAGGTTTAATAAAATCTTATGATTTTATTATTATTCCAGTCTTTCAATGGTTCTTTATGTTATCGTTTATTAGAAATATTGCAGACGCATATTCCGTCTGAAATGAAAAAGTTTCAATTAAATTTAAATAGTTAATTAAAAATAAACAATTAAATGGCAGACAGTGCGATTTATTCTACTTTTGACTAGACGAAACTTAAAAATGAATAATAAACAAATGATTACTTAAATTTTAGACACATGTAACATTGTTTAGTCTCAAAATTCTGTGACTCAAAGAATATTGTGAATACTTGTGTGGCTTTTAAATAAAACTATTACGAATCAAATACTACCAACGATTGTGATTATTTCAATATACAGAGTATCCCGAAATGCGTCCCGAAATATTCCAATGCGTCTTAATTGTTTACCTGTTATAGGTAAGCAGTCTATATAGGGTGTATCTAAATTCTTGGGCAAGACTTTATGGGGTGATAGTACAAATCAAGACAAACAATATTAAATAGGAAACTAAGGGTGCCAAGTGTATTCCCAAGGAGATTATAAGAGCTCCATTAAAGTTTAGGGTTCAAATTTTCAAATGATTTTGAAAAATGGAAAAATTGGTCGATTCGTTTGCGATTTTCACTAAAACTATTCTTTATGTCAGTATTATCTTGGAAATAAATTATAAAGATAATTTTCAAAAAATGCCAATAGAGGGCGCTTTAGACTTTGGAGTAACGTACAACTATTTTTTAGCATTATTTTTTGCATATCATTAAATTTTTTTAAAAGCTTAGACATAAATTTTTAACTGAAAATCTGAATTATTGGGAGTGGTTAAGTAGCGCAAACTGAACTCTGTTCAAAAGTTCAAATTTTAAATTGTTATAAAAAACGGAAAAATTGGTCAATTGATTTGAGGTTTTCGCTAAAATTATTCTTTATGTCAGTATTTCCTTGAAAATAATTTTTAAAGATAAATTTCAAAAAATTCCGCTAGAGGGCGCCTTAACCTTTAGAGTAACCAACAACTATTTTTAACCGTTATTTTTTGTATCTAATTAAATGCTTGTAAAAGCTTAGACTTAAATTTTGAGCTCAAAATTTGAATCGTTGTGAGTAATTAAGTAGCACAAAATTGAACTCTCTTTGAGGGGTGGGAAGGGTAACATTTCAACTCCTGAACACTGTTAAGTTTGCGCTTCTTAAACAATTTTAGCTCAAAATTTAAGTGTAAGCTTTTGTAAGCATTTAATTCGATACAAAAAATAACGGTTAAAAATAGTTGCTGGTTACTCTAAAGTTTAAGGCGCCCTCTAACGGAAATTTTTGAAATTTATCTTTAAAATTTATTTTCAAGGAAATTCTGATATAAAGAATAGTTTTAGTGAAAACCGCAAACGAATCGAACAATTTTTCCGTTTTTTATAATCATTTGAAATTCCAACCTCCCCACCCCCATTGAACACAGTTCAGTTTGCGCGGCGTAACCACTCCCAGCGATTGAGATTTTCAGCTCAAAATTTAAGGTTATGGCAAAGCTTCTAAAAATTTTTTATGAGATACAAAACATAACGGTAAATAGTTGTACGTTACTCCAAAGCCTAAAGCGCCCTCTATCGGCATTTTTTGAAATTTATCTTTATAATTTATTTCCAAGACAATAATGACATAAACAATAGTTTTAGTAAAAACCGCAAATCAATTGACCAATTTTTCCGTTTTTTTTTTTTTAAATATATAATTTCTTAAAATTTGAACTTTTGAACATAGTTCAGTTTGCGCTTCTTAACCACTCCCAACGATTCAAACTCTCAGCTAAAAATTTAAGTTTATGTTAAAGATTCTAAAAAAAATTAATGAGATGCAAAAAATAACGGTAACAAATAGTTGTACGTTACTCCAAAGTCTAAAGCGTTCTCTATCGGCATTTTTAAAAATTTATCTTTATAATTTATTTTCAAGAGAATATTGACACAAAGAATAGTTTTAATGAAAACCACAAATCTATTGACCAATTTTTCCGTTTTTTATGATTATTTGAAATTTTGGACCCTAAACTTTAATGGGGGCTACCTCCGTCGGAAAACGTTTGGGACCCTTGGTTTCCGATTGAATATTGTTTGTCTTGATGCGTACTATCACCTCTAATGTTTTTCACAAGAGTTTAGATACACCGTGTATAAATTACAAAATAATTCAAAATAATGTAAACATTCAGATTATGTTTATGAAACAGACTTGCTAAGGTAAAAGGCCTAAATTTAAAATTAGAAATGTTTTTTGGATGTTCTGGCATGTAAAACAACAACAAATCCATTCTTCTATGATTGAAATTCACCAATTTTTTTTTCATTAAAAATGGGTTCCGTCGAATTTCCTTAAACTTTTAAGTACGACAACTGGATAATATTTGGTCGTAGAAGAATAGAATTTTCAGTGTTGTGCTGGTCAAAGCATTTAGAATTTTAAGTATAACTTGCGTTGAATTTAAATCTAAATATAACTGTAAATAACCAAGGTACCATATAAAATGTAAACAAGCATACACTGTCAGAAAAATTCGTCAATATACACTAAGTTATCGTTATTTTTTCACAAATAATTTCTGTTCTCCCAGAAAACGTATTTGTTCTGTGAGTTCATTCCGAGCGTCGAAAAATGAGGAAAAGTTTCCGTTTATATCTAGCACGCATGCGCATTGGGTCTGTTAGTAATAAGTTCGAATTTATTTTTAAAATGAAAAACAAAAATATTCTATTGATTAAAATGTCTAATTTAGTTTTAAAAGACAAAAATGTTTTCGAATTTAAAAATAAATAACAATTACTTTCTTTATTCGTTCAAAAATTCTCACAAATAGAACATCCATGTTTTTTCTCTAACATTCTACGTAATATATTTAAAATTCACATTTTTATACTATATTAATACTAAACGTAAAAAAAACCCAGCCACAGTTTCATTAAAGATGAAATCTTTCCGAGATTAACTGCATAATTAAAAGCTCTTTAACGAAATACACCAACCCACACCCATATGAAATGAACAGTTCTATTTTAAAGCGGAATCATCATGAGCAGCCGTAGCGCCGTGGATGAGCGTTGGTCTGGTAATGCTGGGGTCGTGAGTTCGATCCCCGCCGCTTCCGCATTGATTTTTTTCAAGTGACGGATAATTTTCCTCTTTTGACAGAGAAAAAAATAAACAGAAAATCGTCAATATACAGACAATTTCTGGCAGCAGTGCATTTTCTGTGAAAAGACGGAAGTTTTTTTGAGAGTGTAACTTTTTGAAAAATTAACAGCATCATATAAAGGCATTTCATCAACATAATCTTAATTCCTACTTTAATTTGAACACTTTTTCAATTTACATTGCCTTCGTTTAAATGCGCTTTAATTTTTTAGCTCTCGGAGATACGGATCAAATTAAAGCGCATTTCAATCTTTTTGAGATAGCTTTTATAATTCATGCATTAATAATACAATATAGTAGTCAGTAGAATTCAAGTGGCTATGCAGATTGAATGCAGCTATGCAGTGTGATTAGTTATAAGTGAATTTTATTTTGGAAAATACACGAAATTTTATTCAACATTTGAGGGTATTTCTTGCATTATAAAAAACTGTATTTTAATAATGCTTTATTGACAGAAAACAAACAAGCAAAAAAATCTCTAAAGTAATAAAAATAAAATCCTTCTTAAATACGCATTTAAAAATGTAGATTTTAAAATATTAAGAAGGATCAAATCTCTCTTGTATAATATAAAGAATAATCAGTTATTTCAAGAACGAAAGCAGAATTGACTTAGTTGCACTTGCTGTCACGGGGGTATAAGAAACGCGTTGAGCATTCTCTATTTTATTATTGTTATGAAATTTTACCAGTCGATCATAACCAAGTTCTCTCTTGACAATAATCAGGAAGTGCTAAATTATGGAAAAAATTTGTTTGTGCTAATGTTTAAGATGCCGTAAAGTTGTGCTGTTGTGTTGATGCATGCATTTTAAGATGGAAAAGTATAAATAAAGACGAAAAAAACAGCAATTCTCATTAATTATTTTTGCCATAAATTAAATTCATCGAAAGAAATTAAACGGAGAAATATGTTACATTTCATAATCTAACTAAGCATTCCTCGTAAAACAAATCATCAGACTACTATCTGAATTTCACATAAAATAGATTACTAATCAGAACATTGCATATTTACTAATCCACTAATAAAAAAAAAAAATATGATGAATATGTTATTTCTATATTTGTCTAAATCTTTGTTTGATAATTATACAAACTCAGACCAAATTATTCATGAAATAGCTTAAGGAAATGAAAAACTTAATCCTCTACCGATTAGCATACACATGTTAGTACTGTCTGATATCCAAATATGAATATAAGGTGAAGCCCTACAAAAGTACATTTTGCTGATTCTTTCTGAGTCACATATTCAATACCACGTTGCTTTAATCTTACTTTTTACAACTGACATCTCTAGTTGTGTACTTCAAAATATACTTCGCAAAAAAAAAAAAAAAGAAGAAAATGTTACGTGAAAGATTCTTTTTTGTTTTAGTCTTTCGCTACATGTTGCTCTACCTCCAAAATTCGGTAATTAGGTCAACCCATCAAATCATGCGACCTAGTACATTTTTTTTCTTTTTTTTGGGGGGGGGGGAGGTATGGGGATAACACTATTTCCAAATAATAATCTTCGTTTTATGCATTTGCAGTAATTAAGTGGTTAGGTAGGACAAAATGTACTATTTGGAAATAAGGCACACAAAATAATGATAATATACAATTCATACTACACGTGTCTGTGAAGTTTGTCCTGAAGGAATTAAACATTTCTTTTAGGGAAAAACAATTCGTCCATCTCAATTCAAAATTCTCCATAACGTTAATAATTTTATTTGTATAAAAAAGAACTTCATTGATGTATCGAACCCGCGACAACTTAGTTTGAATTTATGATTTTCAGAGAAAATAAAATTCTGAATATTCTACTGAAGGAAGAAATAACATGAAATTTGGTTATGATTAAGGAATATTAAAATAATAGTACTTTAATATCACAAAGGCTTCGAAGGAAGTATTCCACCCAGAACGCTTTAAACCTGATAAGGCACACTTAAAGTCTATTGTGTTCAAATAAAAAGAAATGAAACGATGAAAAGCATAAGCAGGTGCGCACAACTACTGCTTTTTCTACTATTACTACTAATAATAAAAATACAAAGTATAACAATAGTATTAATAATATAAATGGTTCAAAGGATCGTGACAAGAATCCCATCTTCATTACAAAATGAGTGAAAGAGAGACCGAGGAACAAAAGCAGGAAAATCTACATTAGTCAAACGAAATCTACATTAATCAATAAAATCTACATTATTATTTCGACGGTTTTCAAGAATATAAAGGGGACTCTTTTACGAAGCCTACAAAGATCTTAATGTTAAATGTAGAGGAGAGGGGGGACACCTTTGAGATGGGGACACCTTTGAACACTCTAAATATTTTCCTTTAAATAAATTATTTTTAAAAAATGTACATGGCAATACATTACTATTGCTTCAAGGAAATAATAATGCAAAGCGGTACCATTTTGTATGAACCGTACTGTCTAAACAACATATGTATTTTTCTCCTTCTTGAATCTGAACTTAAGAAAATAAAGTTGTAAGATTTTTGTTTACAAATTTCTATTTCTAAAAATTTAATTTATTGTTCAATGCTTAAAAAAAGATTTTAGCTTTAGTTTATAAGCTTTGTTTTATTCAAATTCTTCAACCGAATTGAGTAAACTGTTGTAATGTTGAACTCCGTGTGATGAGGCACCATTGAACAAAAAAGTTGGGGCACCATTGAACAGCGATAAAACACCGAATAAATTGGCGATAAATAATAATTGAAATAGTTTAAAAAGAACACTTAAAACTATGAAGTAAAAAGTTGTTAATGTATCTAAATATTATTATTTCTGAATTATTTTATGTGAAAAGAAGTTAATTAAGAATGTCAAAGAACATGGACTTATACTGCTAACAATTCCCCTTACTGCACACACAGATTTCAACCTCTATATGTATCAGTGATGGGAAGTTTCAAACCTAAATTGAATCAAATCTAAATTATTTTATTGGATAGTTGCAAATCCTGTATACAAAATAATGATTCATGATTTAACAGATTTTCAAACATTATTTCTGGTTTCCGTAACGGATAAAACGGAATTTTATATCAGGTCTCTTAAAAAATAGCTTATGAAAATTATTTATTTTCCAGAATCTTCAGATATCACATTGGTGTATTTCAAGGATAGTGTAAAAAAGTTTTCACAACCAAATGCAACTAGAGGGACATTTTGTGTGATATCAACAATGAGTTTTTACATGAATTTAAATTTGGTTAAATAACAAAAAAAAATATTTCAACAAAATGTAGTTATTAATTTTTATTCAGATTACTTTATATTTCTGTAACATAAGCAACTTTTTATAAAAACTCTCAATATTTTCGTATATTATTCATTTGTTCAAAGGTGCCCCTACATGGGGCAGGTTTGATCTTTCAACTTTTTAAATCCTCACAACTTATTTAATTTCTTTGGAAAATGTTTAATTTGTGGTTTATATGATGAAGAAACGCGTTGTTTTTATTATGTAATACTTAAAACTCAATAAATATAATTCAAATAAGAAATATATTGATTTTCTGAAAAAATTTTCAAAGGTGCCCCCTCTCCCCTACTTAAGCTGCTTGTTCTTTTAAATACTTCGGATATTGCATTTCAAACAAAAATAGATTGAATTTGTAATAAAAAAGTTTCATAATATGAATTTTGAAAAAAATGAGTAAATAACAATTTTGAAATTTATTTACAATTATTATTACAATTGACATACAACAATGATTATTTACAATTTTGAAAAATTGTAACTTGTAATTCATGAGTTTTTCGAATACATATTATTCGAAAAAATCATGAATTACCAGTTTCAATTTTTTGATTGATTTATGTTTATTGTGTTCTGTTTTACGCAAATTCAAAATTTTAAGCTTGTTTCTTCAAATTATGCTTAAAAATGCCAAAGTGATGGCTTAAGGGATCGCCTAAGATCTTTAGAATAGCATAATTTGAAAAATATATACTCCCTCCGTCCCAAATTAGTTGCTACATTTAGGTCGAAAATTTTGTCCCAAATTAGTTGCTACATTTGAAGTAGGTGGAGTCATAAATAACTTCTGATGCAGTTTAATAAATGTATACCAGTAAAATTATGCTACAATGCATATTATATGTTATATCAGGAGTTAGAATGAATGCTAACCTAAATGTGTTAAAATGAACCTAGCAAATAATGTGACGATAATTTTAATTACGAATAATAATTTAGAAAGTACACTTAAGAAGGAAATGAGTAATAAAGAGTGCAATGCTCTATTGTTATTTTTACTCAACATTTGAAAAGTGATTAACTAAGCAGTATTGCTATAAATGCCATATGAATATGAACCTTTGACGAATTGCAAAAGCAAAAGGTTTATTACCAAAATAATGCTTATAGCAGCGGTGGTAAGAACAAGATCGGATTCGAATAAAAACAAAATGATTGGTGGGAAAATTGGAATATGGAATTTGGTTATTTAAAAAGTGAAAAAAAATGCCGTTCCAAAATTTGTTGAAATTGTTAAAAAAGAAATCCGAAAAATGGTTATAAAAACGGTACCACCTAAACGTGAAAAATTTCCCAGTAGTGAAAAATCGAATCCTATATACATATAGAATATGACAATGCTTAGCTTCATTTGGCAGTGGATGTTCCCAGTATCAGAGGAGAATTTTTAAAAGATGGATGGAATTTGCAATTCAATGCTCTAAGAAACGTTGTAAACGCAAAGCAAAAAGGGGCGTGACATAAGAGCATGCAAACTCTGGATTTTTTAGAAACTAATATGGTACTGATGTACGAAAGAACAAAGAGAATTTTTGATAAGTAAATGTTGCCGATTGAAGCACAGCACCCTGAAATCTCTAAAAAATGATCAAACAAAATTATAGAATCATCAGTATCAATAATCAGTATAAAAATGTTCAAATGTAGTAACTAATTTGGGACAGAGAGTATACTGTAATTTCGGGTGTATAAGCCGCAGATCAAACAATTCTTTTTCGACCCAGAATTTTTTAAGAAACAAATGTAACTAGTCAGATCGCCGTAAATATTTGTCTTTAATCACTAAATAAGATTTCTGGGTCCAAAAAGAATTGTTTGATCCGCGGCTTATACACCCGAAATTACGGTATATATTACTCATTTTGTTGAAATATGGGTTAAAATATTCATTTGGACAGGCTATAATCGAAACACATTAAGTGAGTGAAGTAATCATATTGGCAATAATCCCTTAATAGTAGTTACTTAGTAATTCTGCATACTTTATAATCAAATATCAAACTTCAATTTCGATACATCCCTAAAATATACTCAATTTAAAATAATTAATTTCTCTGAAGCTAATCATATGAATTTAATAACAATTTGTGTTTAGGCTAATTGAAGGTCATATAATTTATTTATGATGTCAAATTTGTGTATGGTTATTGAAAAAAAAAAAAAAAAAAAAAAAAAAAAAAAAAGATGTTTGAATTTGTTTTGATATGCAGATGGCCCCCTAAATAAATTTTATATACATAATTTAAAAGTAGGCTTTATTTACAATCGTGCAGATTCGGGTTTTTCTTTTTTGTCTGCGATTGTAAATGTATTTGGTAGCTATAGACCTAAAAAACCCTTTTTCACAAATTTTTTTATAGTATATTTTATCCATTTTCAGCTGACTTTGAAACTTTAAAAAATATCATACTACTCCAATTTATAATATTTTTGTATTTATCGAATTTCTACAGAAGTGTATATAATATGCACTAAATATCTAGGCAAACATTATTTTAAAACTTATATTCCACGTTTTAAATATATATATGTACGTTAGTGATAGTAGCGTAAGTTTACATGAAAACTTCCAGTTTTTAACGCTGACTAAATAGTGCAAATTTTAAAATTATTTTATTTTTAAAATCCTTGAAAACAGAATATTTTGTCAGAAAAAAAAATAAATTAGAGACATTTCCATTTAAGAACAGTCCCCATTTAAAAACCTTTCCCGTTTCCAAAATAGCCAACATTTGAAAAATTCAAACAATCTGAATGCATAGAAACTAAAGATTCTCCAATTTGATTGGTATCAAACTTATGAAAACATGATTTTTAAATCACCACATTCTGGACTTTCTAGTATTTAGAAAATAGTCAGTTGGCACTTTTCAAAATGCTGTCAATGTCTGTAACATACGAATTCTCTGCAATCGCATATTTTCTGAAGATTTTTTTTTCTATCGTGTTTCGCAAAAGAAAATATTACTAAAAAGTGCTTTTGCTGTAATTTTTAGCAGATTTTTTTTTTCAGAATTACATAAGCAATATAATTATCAATAGAAAATGTATTCTTCATTGTTCTTTGCATATGTTTAAATTTTCGCAATTTCTGATTGAAAGAAAAAAAAGGTTTCTGTGTATTGATTTTCTCTCCAAGAAAATGTAACCGGATTATATTATTAAAAATATTTTTTAGAATAACTCTATTTCTTTTATCGGCATCCTTTAAAATCATTCACAAAAATAAATGTTTGCTAGAAAATTACGCAGAAATGTAAAGGATTTTTCTAAATATTTTGCTTAAACTTTTATAGTGAAACATTTTATATTTAAATTGCAAAATGACACGTAGGCGTATTTATGGCATTTTTAAAAGTAAGAAGTTTTAAAATAAAAGAAACAGCATTTAAATTTAAATTTAATGAAATATTTTTAAAAGGGATAATTTTAGCTATAAAATATTATATTGAACACCAATGAAATATTTATTAATAAAATACAACAGTATTATAAAATCAAATAAAGAATTTTTCATCGCTATTTATTACACGGCTATTTTTTCGGACATATCTAAGTAATATCATTGTATAAAAGCATTGTATGTATAAATTCATCGTAAATCAAAATATTTATCCTTAAAACAAGAAACAAATTGGGAAAGGGGATGAAAATAAAATTGTTTTCATAGATAACTTCGTAAGAATTAATCAGTTTTACAGAAAAATCAAAAATAATTCTATAAAAATCAACAAAATTGTGCAATTTCAACACATTTGCAATTAAATTGGACTAAATACCATAAGCATAAATATATAAGGCATTTTTTTTACCCCATCTGCAATTTATAAGACAAAAAAAATTTCATTGCTTTAATTTCTTGAATGTTCGAAATAAGTTGAATAAAATAATATATATGTATATATATATATATCTAAAGAAAAGTCAATTATTTTGATTACCTATTCAAAAAATCGAATCTTCTATAATATAATCATGTGAAAACATTTGATTTTTTAAAATCGTTTCCATCTTAATTAAAATAATATTAACAACGTCGATGATAATTCAGCACTCAAAATAGCCTACACATTTCCAGTTTTATTTTTTATCCTTGTTGTGTTCCGAAAGCATATTTTGACATTACTAAATATCACGATTTTCTTTAAATTTCAATAATTTAAGTACACTCCAAATTTCCATTTTTTTTTTTTTTTTTTTTTTTTAAAGACAAGTCTTAGATTGCTATTAACAGTGACAAAATGATTCATATGTTATGAAACTTCACCTACATTGTTTTATGAACGCAGTTTTTCTCGGTCATAAAAAAAGCGTATAACTTCATCATGTGAGATTTTATTATCTCAGATATTCTATAGCGATAAACATATCGGTTAAAATTTTCTTTGTGTTTTCTTTTTTTTTTTTTTTTTTTTTTTTTTTTTTTGTTTTGTTTTGTTTTTTCTCAACAGGATGCATCTAAAAATATTGCAGCACTTATTTCCGTAAATTTTGCTTTTATTTTCTGTTTGTTTAACTTCTTTTTGGCACAGATTTCATTAGCTTCATAATCAAAAATTAATCACGTTTAAATCATCGAATAAGCACATACACTAAATTCTGACAATGCAAAAAAAGAAAAAAAAACACAGAATTATAAAATATACTTTGTCTTCTTATAAAATAAAAGAAGAAGAAACAGTCCTTGACTTCAACAACAATAACCTACTATCTTGAAAAATCATTTTTTTCTTTTTTTTTTAATATATATATATATATATATATATATATATATATGTGTGTGTGTGTGTGTGTGTGTGTGTGTGTGTGTGCGTAAGTCTTAACTTTTATTTTATTAATTATTCCTAACATTTTGCACCCTGAAACAAATTATCAACAAAGTACAATCTTATAGGTAACTCAGAGGCCTTTACCAAATATGGAAACAACTGTCAATATACATAAATAAGTCTGGGGTGATTGTGTTTTATAGCTAATGTTCACCTAGACATATTTAACCATTAAGGGGGTCCGGGACACATTTTAAAATATTTTTTAATTTATTGAGTTAAAATTTTGTACTTTTTTGTGTGGGTTAACTATACTATTTGAATACAAAACCAAAACTTCTCAGATTATTTTTTTCTTTAATAAGAAATAAAAAAATTATGAAAAAAGTGGTGTAATTTAAAATTCTTATGGCTTTAAATATTTTTTGCAGAATTTAAATTTCTTATCATTCCAATAAACAAAAGTATATAAATTTACACTTTGATTCAGCATTTTTCAAAACATTAATTAAAAAAAAAAAATAAATTAAAAAATTTAAATTAAAAAATTAAGAAAAAAACGATATTACTTTTAAAAAAAAATCATATTTTCAAAAGTAAATATATTTTTTAAATTTGCATCATAATTAGAGAAAACCCATTGAAAAAGTCATATTCAACGTTTGCAACTTTTATCTTTAACGGTTCTTGACTTATAAAAATTTTAAAAGGAGAAATGGTGAGAAAAAAAGTAAGTCGTATTCATGACAACCATTGCTATAAAGCTAGATTTTGAAATCGAACCAAAACGAGTATATAATTATCTCCCGTTCCAGTTAAGATAGAAACGTGATTTCAAGGAGGAAAAACAAATACTTTTTTATGCAATGAAAACTTTTTTGAAAATTTGAAGATTTTTGTGTTCCAGACCCCCTTAAATAACGTGAACATTAATTTCAGATAACGGTTTTAGAAAGAAAAACCAAAAACATATTCACCCACTGATAAAACTGAAATTTATGTTATAGTTTTAGCGATAAACGTTGAAATGATTTTTGATAAATATCTTACGCAAAACGGATTCAAGGTTTTAATAACTTGCAGACCGAGGTTATTGTACCTCAAATTATTATACATAAGCAAGAAGTTAAAAATATTTATACTTTTAAATTAAAAATTTATTTATTGTAGAAAACGATTTTACACCATTTATTATTGCATTCTGATAGTGAATCTTGTCTAGATCACAGAAAAATACGTGCAAAAACTAAACGTTAAAATGTTTATATTTTATCATTTAAATGTGAAATCATAGTTATATTTTACAAAACATTCAAAAGTAAACTAGAGCAGATTGAACTCAAAGTTTATTCATCAAAGCATCTTATCGTACATAAACAAGACACTGAAATTGTTTATAATTTATCATTTTGACGTGTATTCATAGATACTTAACTGCACCAATGTGGAATGTATTCAGAGTTTAAATGCTAGCTAAACTGCAAGAAAACACCTAATTGTAGATAAAGCAACTAGTTGTACATAAATTGTTCATGCTTTTTAATTTTACGGATAAGCATATTTATTTGAAATAAGGCATTCTAAGATACATTTTTGTAAATTGTATTCGGAATTTAAATCTTGTCTATATCACTGAAAAAAAAGTTTATTTAACGTAAACAAATCGTTAAAATTGCTTATATCATATCATTTTAATTTGTAATTATAATTATATATAATAAGATTCTCCCATATACACTCGTACAGGTAATATTCTGAGGTTAAATTTTGTCTATACCTCAAATGAAGGCGTTATTCTACAATAAACATGAGAATTCTGCTATACTGAATCGAAATATGTAGCAAATACATAGCTTATTTGACCAATGGTACTGAAAAATATAAGTAATAAAAACTTATTTCGATATTATTAGAATTAATTAATAATGTTCCAGTTTTAATTAAATGCCGAATAATTCAAGCTATTTAAGTATCCTTCATTGTTTATATTTAATAATTGTTATGTGAGATTATAGTGATTTGTAATAACACACCACAAATACTGTAGTGCAGATGCATTTAGAGTTTATATATAGTCCAAATCTGTAGAAAACTCGTTGTGATACACAAACAGATCATTGAAATTTTTCATACCTTATCATTTTAATTTGTACTCGCAGTTATTTGTAATAACACATGCACAAATGCACCAGTACAGAGTTTAAATGTTCAAATAAATCCCTAGATCACACATAAAAAAACAGCGTTATTGTACATAACCAAAAGAATTTTCACTTAATAAAGAAAAAAATTCTTCCAAATAATTATTTAAAAAAGTTGCTCAAAAAAGTTGCTAAAAAATAAAATTTACAAAAATTTTATTTCTTATACGATGTTAAACAAAATAATTAATCATGCTTAAATTTGTGTTAAACACTGAATAATTGAAGATGTTAAAGTATCCTCCCTTGCTTGAAAAATTCGAACATGTAAATCACTAAATTTTAATATATAACCAATGAAGAAAATTTAAATTTATGATGAATATTCTAAAATGTATTTGAAATAAATTGTTTCATTAATTTGTTCTTATTTTTAACTCCTTTAAATGTTTTATTTACTATGGGTTAGGTTGGTAATGTTATTGAAATGATTTAGTAAGTAAATGTGCATATAAATTTTAATTGCAATGTAGTAATATATGCTTTTTCCAAGACTATGTAAATATATGGAGGTAAAACGTTAAGATTTTAATACTTTTTTTATAATAACAATTTGAAAACAAATGAAAATTGCACAGAAAAGTGTTTTAAAATAATAACTTAAAAACATTTTTATACAAATCGTAACACTGCCTTTAATGTAAACATTTTTTCATAAAAATATTTTAAGCACGTGCTACAGAGCAACAACAAAAAAGAAAAAAGAAAAAAAATGAAATTACACAAACAAATTTTAGACTTAAAATAATAATAAAATTTAGCTTATTTGTGCAATGAAAAATTTACGAGCACTGAAAAAAATCATGTTCGAAAAACAGAACAGAAATTTTTAGACATTTAAGAGAAAAAAATTATACAAGAAAGTAAGAATGAAAAACAGAAAAAAAAAGACATACATTTTAACCAAAACGTACATAAATAAACAGTTTTATAGGAGTTTTGAAAAATACCTAACTTTATTTATGCGACATAATATTTTATGCTCACAGGGGAAAAAAAGGAACACAAAATAGAAAATTTGTGTAATGCAGAATTTGTCTTTAAAAATAAGTAAAAGAAGCAAGGAAGAAAGAAAAAATAATTTTAATGCGTTAGAATAAAAGTATATAAATCAACATTTCCTAAAATTTTTAAAGGGTAGCAGCGTTTATTTGTGCAACTAAAATTTTATGTCCACAAAAAGTCTCTTGAAAAAAATAATGTAACACCAATTAAAAAAAATTAATGAATGAAAGGATAGAAGAAAAAGCTTCACACGTCTCAGCAAAAAGTAAATAAGTAAACATTTTTATCAGAGTTTCAAATAATATCATTGTTTATTTTTCGCAAACTACAAAAATAAATAAATAAATAAATAAATAAATAAAAAATAAATAAATAAATAAATAAATAATAAAAGGAAGCCTTCATTTTTACAAATTAAGAGAAAGAAAAACACATTCAACCGCATTTTCCAAAAAAATTACAGTTTTTATTATTTTGAATGGATGTCCAAGCCCAATGATATGATTAAAATGTGATTTTTTACTAAACTTTAAAAAAGTTATTTGGCATACATATATATTTATGTATGTGTGTGTGTGTTTATATACATTCATAAGTTGGACTGTAACTCAAGTTTATATTTTATCATAAAAGGCAGAATTAAAATAAATAAATAAATCCAAAACACACGGAGCGCAAAATATACGTCTTGCAACGCGAACTGAAATTCCCGCGCATAAACACTTAAATAAACTTATGAAAGACTTTTAAGGAGCGAAATTTGTTTTTATTTGCGAACTCTCGGAAACCTATGGAGATGCGCCAGAGTTGTCATGCGCCGGAATCTAAAGCACGCCTCTAAAACCAAATATGCGCTCGCCCAAATCCAAAACACGTGTTATTGTCTAACCAAGCGATGCTCACGCCACTCAAACCAAAACAAGAGTAGTAAAAAGAAAAAATACTTCTAGTCGAAACGTAACTAAAAGAGAAAAGCGCTAACCACGACTGAAAAACAAGCAGCAAACCCTCGCGTAACGGCGGTCAAATGACCGACAGTTCTGCGCGAGTGGGAAACGTTTTTTTTTCTTTTTTTTCCACCACTGTCCGGGGGGAAAAATCCCGTATCAAAGGAAAACGAAATATTTCAACCAAATGCAAACTATTGAAAATTCTTAGAAAAGAATGCATCTGGAAAAGAATGACAAAATTTTTACCTCCACATGAGGAACTTGATGAGAAATCTGTTAATCTTCTTGTTTATAGTCGGGAAAAGTACTCAAGCCAACCGGCCGCCATCTTGACTGTTTTTATGTGTGTGCTCGGGCCCTCGGGATGAAGCGTGTAGTTTGAAAAATATCCTGCAGATGGCGATACTCTCAATAGGATTTCTGCTCCTTTAATTCACAAGAAGTGGGCTTTCAGATTTGGCTATTTATCAGCTGCGCCTGTTACTACACTACACTGCCGAAGCTTTTTTTTTTTTCTCTCCTCCGATTTGCTCCAGATTCTTTTTACAACTGCGGAAGGAATGTTTCACAACTGGCCCTGAACTTGGCGAGATTTTTCTTTTCACCGCTCTTAAAAAGTGTAATTTGGGGCGCTGTGAAAGAAATCGCTGAGGAGTCAGGGAGAAAATGCGGGGGAAAGATTCCGATAGATATTTTTTCTCCATCCTTTGTGAAACGTGAAGGAATGTACCTACATTTTATCACACAAATAATAGTAAATATTTATTTCTTTTTCATAAAGCGAAAATAAATATTCGGAAAATTTAATTATTTCGAGAAATTAAAAAATAAAATTACAATGTTTATTATCATCGCAATTTTCTTTTTCATTGAAAATTGTTACATTTAAATTGATTGTTCTAAATGATGCCAATTATATTGCGTCCCATTGAAAAAAAAAAGGATTTCTTTTATCAAAGTATAAAAGCAAAATAATATTTTGACGCAATGAAAGGTTCAGTAGAATGCTGAGTTATTATATTAAAAGTATATCTCCTTCGAATAGTCCGTATCCTATTGTTACCTACTAATTAATTGTTATAGTTGTAAATGCTTATGTGCATAAATGCACACAATTTGAAATCTTTTTATTGTGTAGACGAAGTATTTCCTATGGCTTCTTAATCAAAAATGTCCCACATGTGTAAAATCCTAATTGACGGATAAGTATTGAAAACGTAAAATATTTCCTCACGTACTTGTCACTTTATATCCAGAGAAGATTTTAAAGTCTTATTAAAGAAATATTTATAATAAAACATATTTTATAATGTCTAAAAATAACAATAGATTTTGTGTTTCCTACAGCCATTTCGCCTTGTCATAGTTGCAAAACACAACCAAATTTACAATGATAGATGTTTTTAAAAACTTCTATTTTCTCACACATTCACATCACATGGGGATAGTTTCAACGTTCTTCTAAAGTATACACATGGTTCGTACGGGTACCGTTATTTTCCAGGTGAAATACCGGCATTTCTTTATAGAAAAATAAATATCGTTCAAAAGAGTGAAATTTCGTTTTATTTATTTAGGGATTTTAGGGAAGAAAATACTGCTTCCAAAGAATTTCTTGCTCATAAAATTCCAGGACCCGTACGAACTATGATACAATGTGAACATTGTCCCTCAAAATATTCTCTGATAAGCCCCAACATACTTGTTATGCTATATGAAGTAAGAGGTGCAAAACAGTACTATTTGTTAAATAATCTAAGTGTTTTTGTAATTATTTTACAAAAGGAATATTTAATTAAAAAAATAATATGTCAGTTTTAATACATGAATTACTTTTATAAATTTCATGCAATTTTTGTTTAAATTTTCTAATATATTTTCTTGTAAATACATAGAACATGTAGTTTCACTGTAAATTTTACGCCTTTTATAATAGGGAAAAATAATGCACATTTTGCAATCAAACAAGGCAATTACGAATTCTGTGATTTAAATATTAAATATAAAATTTCTAATCAGAAAAGTGCTATCAGACTGCTTACAAATTTCAAAAATCACGTGTACTCACATGCCATCAATTACCACAATCGAATTTTTATCACTGCTGTTACAGGAATCATATTTTCTTACTTTTTATATAGAAATTGCCACACGCAGTGGCGCCAATTTTTGAAAAAAATTTTGGGTGGGCTCAAAAAAATCTTGAACAAATACATAAATATTGGGTGGATTTAATTAATAATGGGTGGATAGAGATATCGAATTATTGGATGGGCTCTCGCCCCATGGGCCCATATAAGTTGGTGCCATTGACCACACTTACTAAATATTTAATTTGAGGGGCGAGGGTCATCTATTTTCTGAGCCTTTGTGTACCAATGCATATATAAATCCCTATTAAAAAATAAAAATAATAATTATAACATCTGCTAATAAAAGGGTATTTTATTTTTCATGCAAAAAAACTTCCTTCATAATATTTTAATAGTCCTACCAAACTTACGAATCTAAATATTATTTAATTTATATATTCTCGCCAATTGTCTCATGGGGATAGTCATGAGGACTCATCTTTTTATATAATCAGAGCAATTTTGTCATTAGAAATGTTGTGTCCATTTGCAGAAAAGAAACACTATATTTATTACTGTTACCTTATATAAATTCAAAGATTACAAAAACTATAATCTATGTTAATACTTTTGCAAACAATGTTTGGTGACGCTATCAGCTGATAAAAAATTTAATCTAAATTATTAATAAGTATTGTAATTGCAAAAACATTAATTAACAAATTATATTACTCCTATAAATCCTAAATGAATATTAGAGAATTTTCTATTTGTAATTATATATTCTTTGGTGATATAGTACATTATATGGCTTTGGCCATACAGTAGTACTTTGGTGACCGATCACTTGCGATTTTAGACATTTTGTTAAATATCTAGAAAAATACATAACGAATTATCCTGAAACTCTAGGTGTGTCAACATAATAGTACAGGTCATACATTTCCGTGAAGATTTTACCCGAAATTCCATGGGGTACCACCAAAAACTTAAAAAAGAACGAATATCTTTTGGATAACCCTGTCAAAACTAAGGAAGCAAAAGCGTTGAAATTGTACATTATGATTCAAGATATTTTACATTTTAAATATATATATATATATATATATTTAAAATGTAACATATATTGAATCATTACTGTGGTATGCAAAATGTTTTAAAAATGCAACATCTATGTCACGTTTTATTCTATTTTAAAATTAAAATAATAACTTTTTTTGTGCAAGTTTTTCATTTTTGAAAGTTTAAATTTTAATTATTCATTAAAAAATAAAATTATAAAGTATAAAATAATTCGATATCGAATTTCACTCGAGTACAAATTGAAAAAAAAAAAATTTTTAGCTATACAATCTGCCTTTACGTCAATGAAAGTTCCCTTCTATACTCACTATTTTTGTTGCAGCTTATACGTGCAGTGAATGAGTATAATCTTTTCTCAGCCATTTCCAGAAATATTGAGTATGAGTACATTTTTTTGCATCCTTGGAAGTAAAGAAACAAAAAAAAATGAGTGGAGAGAGTCATTAGTAAATCGAGAAAAATAGCTGAAGCCATCAGAGTATTTTTAAACATAAGTTTTCTAATATGTTTAAAAATTACAATCAGTAAAATAGTCTAGCAAAACAATCTAGATGTGCGAAAGAATAATATATATATATATATATATATTGGTGTGAAACCTCTTTTGTTACGCCTAAATTTCTGTTTATATTTTCATATAATTTGAGCTTATTTTAAATTATTATTTAATTAAACAAAATCATTATTTAAACTAATATTTTCGGAACTACGAGGTGTCCATATAATTATGTCGGGCTTCCTGACCTCGTAATTTTTTATTAAAAAACATGGCAAAAATACTTTTTCGTATTAGTAAAGTATAGCTCAAAAGTAATAACAAAACAAAGTTACATATGTGCAAACTTGCAACTCAAAACGTTACTATCAAAATAATGATTTTAATCAAATAATAAATAATATTAACATTTTATCAAATTTATCTAACGTTAATGAATTATGAGCACAAATTTAGAAAATTTAAACAAGGCATAGTTCATGAACAGCGTTTCAAAAATATGATAAAATTGTAATATAGTTTTTATTTTTTAACAGTTATTTTATTAATATCGTTTTGTAGTGTAACTTTACAGTAAATAATTTTGTTTGTGTTATTAAAAGCTTTCCGACTTACAATTAATGAATATACATTAATATTTTTTGACGAGTTCTTAAATCAAATGTTATGAGGTAAGGAAACTCCGAGAATAATGTATAACATCTTGTGTTACATATTGGAAGTTTTATATATGGGTTGATACGGAATAAATGTGAAAGATTTCTGATGAACGTATTAATATATATATATATATATATATATATATATATATATATATATATATATATATATATATATATATATATATATATACTTATCTCTTTTTAAGTGGACCACTACTTTGGAAATAGTCATATTTATGATTATAATCATTTGACCTAGACTTAGTCAAATCCGCTGTATCTCTAAAATAACGAAAATCTAGATTTCTTTCCTGTTTTAGTCTCATGAATGTTACTATTGTGTAACAAGCATATAATTATTAATAAGAAAAAGAAGCAACTATTTTTGTAGGATAAATATTTTTTTTCGCAGAAACGAGTCTATTTATCCCACTTCCGTTATCACATATAAGCACTTGTTGAATATACTTCAACAAGACAATATTTCGCATACAAGAGTACGTTACATCAATATTCAAAAAATATATTTTTTAAGAGAGAGGGAAACAAAAACGTAATTAAATTCTGTTAGTTTGTGATATTATTATTATTATTATAAAGATATTACATTAATATTATATTGATATTATATTATATTATAAAAAAAAAATACTGCAAACAGATTTGTGAAATATTGATGTAATTAGGTATCATTAAAGTGTCGTCAGGGACACGGGGATTTTTAAAAATTACATTTTTGTTCATTAAGATTAAAGGGGGGGGCATTTTTAAAATTTAAAGAAAACCCTTTTTCTTTTATTTTCTTTTTACACAACTTATAATGTATAGAATATAAGACAAAAGTGCGTTTTTCACAATTCAAATATCACAGAAATTAAAATACTGAATACGCCGCGCCATTTAACTAAAACTATTTTTTAACGCTAAGCCAAACAATAAGCTTAAGTCGCATTTTTCTCAAAAATATAAATTTTTATCGGACCGCTTGGACTGCTCAAGAGCTGCTCTACCAATTTCCTTTAGATTTTGACACATATATTCATAAATATATTCTCTTTGGTGTTATGCAGATTTCTTTTTATATTTTCAATTTTCCGATTTTTTAGAAATATAAGCTATTTTCCTGTGGACAATTACTTTCAATACCGCCTTTTTAAAATAATATTTATGTATTAAAAATAAGGTGATCTGGAGTAATAACGCCAGGCGGGGTAATAACGCCAAGTGCTAATATTATGCATAATTATGAAATAATCTGGTAAATGACACCCATGTGTTCTGCGCAGAAGGGTTTTGAGTCATATAAATCGCATAAAACAGCTTCAAGTTAATTTGTTTCATTTTTAGGTCTTATTGTTTTTACAAGCAACTAAAATTAACGCTTGATCTAAAATTTGCGAGATACGTTTTGTGATGTGAAGACTATTTTTTTTATCCGGAAATTCTTTGTTAATTATATAAATTTGTAGTACATTTCATGGACTTTCAAAATGTTGTTGAAGATTTTGGATTTCTTCTCGAGATATTTTGTAATTTAAAATGTACAGAGCAATAACTATAACGGGGTAATAACGCCAATCCTTGGCATTAATACCCCGGTTGATTCCCTACAGTGGCCGAGTTACATCCTAAATACTGATTCAAATAAACACAGTTAAAACTGTGCAATGTTTCTAATAATTCTATTTAAGCAGCCTTTTTTAAGCAAAAAAGAAGCTAACGGTCTAATATTCTTTTGCTTCATCCCCACCCCCACACACACCACACTTTTATTTTTCTTACACTTTCACAAAAAATTGAACATTTTCAATAGCTTAGAATGCAATTTGTCAATTTCTAAATTTGTAGAGTTTGTATTTTTAGAAATAGGGCAATCTACATGCAATTATTCCATTTTATTTCATAGTTTTGTTTGCATGGCATTATTAGCCATATAGGTGGGTAATAACGCCAAATAGGATTGGTCAAGAAATCACGCCATTACATTTCATGAATACATATCTGTTAAATTATTTTTTTTATATAGATAGTCAATGAGTTGCTGTATCAAATCATATATTTGTTTGAAAAATATAAGCTAAAACTGAGCCGTGAAAATTGGTAGAACCTTAACGTGGCGTTAATACCCCCGGGTACCTTATTATTCTAACTGTAACCAGTAAGCTAAAGAATAAAAGCATTAAGATTTCTTTATGATTTCTTATATTTTTCTTATCTTTCAGGAATTCTTGGCACAAGTGATCAGCTGACTGAATTTACCGGACGCACTCTTTTAGACGGGTATCAAGGATAAACCAAAAATTCTTTTATCAAAGAAATTGCAAAATACTCTGCAAATGTAATTTAATTATTTTGCAGCACTGTCCCAAAAAGTCATACGTTGTTATTTAAATACAGTAGAACATCGATTAACCGAGCTTCGATTAATCGAAGTTTCTGTTAATCGAGCAGATTACAAAGGCTTATTCTTTCTTTTTGTTTCTTTTTTCGTGAATGAAACTTAAAAATCCGCATTTTTTATTTGAATGTCCGTGTCCCTAAAATATAGTTAAAATTTTCTTTTTCTCCCTCCCCTTAAAAATTCGATGTTTATTTATTTACATTTATTTATTTATTTATTTTACTTTCTCCTATCTTTATAAAAAGAAAATATGGGATTCATGAAAAATTTCAACTTCCACTTTTCGTTGGATTTATACGTTTTAGAAGGTCCTAATCTTAATTTGATGATTTTTAGAAAACGTTTGTCTGTCACTCTTTCTTTCGGTAAGTCTGTATGCGAAGGAAAATTTGTGGGCGGCCTATCTAATGCACGAAATTTCATAAAACTTTTGATTAAATTAAACCTGTATATAAACTGGAGATGATTAGTTTTTGGTGTATATCGCACCACAGTTGCTGCTGTAATGCTACACTATTCACGATTTCCACAACAGCTCTGTCTCATGAACTAATGCACAGATCTTCATAAAACTTTAAATTCAGTTTTGCCCTGAAATGCTGCTGATTACTTTTTAGCGTAAAACTTTCAACAGGTGGCGCTGCTATGCTTCATTGTACATGATTATAGCAATAGCTCTATCTCAAGAACTAAAACACGAAATTTCATCAAATTTCAGGTTCAGGTTGTTCCTGATGTAGTTTAATGTTGTTTAGTTTTTGGCGTAAATCAGTTTACAGGTTGCGCTGATATGCTGCATTTTATACGATTTCGCATCAGATGTATCTCAAGAACTAATGCATAGATCTTCACCAAACTTCAGATTCAATTAATGCCTAATAAAAATTGGTCCTGACTCGTTTTTTGTGTACGTCGCTCAACAGATGGCACTGCTATGCAGAATTTTTAAGGTTTCCACAATAGCTTTATCTCATAAACTAATGCACGGATGTTCATCAAACCTCAGATCAGTTAGAAGTTAATATAAGTTGTTACTTATCAGATTTTGGTGTACATTACATAACCGGTGACGCTATTTTGCAGCATTTTTTCAGGAAGTATTAACATGTATGTGATAGGAGAAAGTTTTGGGATTACCACATCTCACTAGTTTACTTCTGAAGATATGACTGTCGATTTCAGATAAGATTTTTTTGAAATACATCCAAATTATTAGATTTGTTGAATAGATGATATAAATTGTTTATATATTTATGTATCAAAATTTATATGAGCCAACAATATCTTACGATATGTATCGAATTTTTACTGTTACTGCTATAATTAAGTTAATGACTGCTTTTTTTCACTTTATTCCATGATGAAGAAATTTCTTTTAGTTCAATGCCCTTGAGGGAATCCAATATAAATTTGAATTTTCATAGTCAAATTTATGACTTTGATAATACGTAGAAAGAAAATCTTTTAGCCTCAGGCCTACATTCAGAATACGTATTGTTAACATGAATGCAGCTATTTTTAAGTTTCTCGTGCTTACATGTAGTACGGGAGAAATGAGCAAAAAGAGCTTGAGAGAATGCGAGGTGAATGAACATTTATTTCAGTGATAAGCGAATATCATTCTTCTTAAACTGATAAAATGATATCTTGCTGTTTTGATAACTTTTTTTTTTGTAGAGTTACTTATTTGAATTCATTTTGGAATTTTTAAAGATACCAGAGGATTTGATTTATCATTTTTTGTTTAAAAGTTTTTGTATATTGGCGTAATATATAAGTTCTAAATATAAACTATAAACAAAATAAAAAAACGTATCTTGTGAAAGAAGGAGTTTTATATGCATATTGCGTTATGAATATCAAGTAATTTTTTTGATAAATTAAAATTATTAGAAATCAAAATCATTTAAAATTATTTTAATAATAAACAACAAAATATATACATGTTTGTTTTCTTCTAGAACGTTTTGTTAAACATTCTAAAAACATAAATACGTAATCTCATACGTGGCAGAAAATAGTGTTTTCATAAGTCTTAAAAATACAGGACTCGGCGCAACCATTGGGCAACTATCCAGGTTTTCGCATCAGTTGGAGTCTAATTAGCTGTCCGAGCTAGGGCTGAAACAATCCTGTTTTGCCTCAAGTGCAAACAGGGATTTCGGGGCTCCCCTCCTTCTCCGCAATGTCAATTTACAAATAAAATTTTACCAAAGTCACACATAAGTTCCTATTTTCTAAGTTATCCGGTATATTTCGAAATTTAAAATATGCAATGACATGCATACATACTAAACTACTTAATCATCAGACAATCGAAAAAAAACAAAAAAAACAGGTGCATACAGATCTCTGTATTAACTAGTACATTATGTATGTTAGTTTTTTCTGTTAGGAACATATAATTTATTTTCACAGATTTTTTGGTAATGAGAACTATAAATGAGGAATTTAAAGTCAAACTGATATGCATCAGATTGTCTTAAGAGACTCGTTTTACATATTTGTCAATTTCAATGCATTTACTTAAGTTTTCCTTTTGGATTTTTTTTCTTTTTTTGCTGCGAGACATTTTTATGAAAAATTCATGTATATATGTGCATTTTTCTATCAAATAACAAACAAAATCTTCGTAAAGCACCCCCTTCGCTTTACGCGCGGGCCACATGCCCTCTCTACACTTTTTAAGTTTCCGCCGTGGCCCGAGCTTTTCTATTCAATTCGAAATAATGTTACCCTGCTTAAAATAATGATAATATGGCTCTAAATTTGTCTTTAAATGTTTCAACGCGAGAAGTTAATATTAAATTTATTTTTTATAGCCAAAGTTAATCTAATTGCCAGGAAATGTATAGATATTAGGATCTTGATGTAACTATAAACGCAAAAACTAAATATTTAAAATATTCGAAAGGACAGAAGATTTTTAGAAAATAAAAACAATTTTACATATTACATATAAGGAATTTTCCTGTTATTTTTCTTGCATTTTATATTTTTTGTGCATTTTGCATGCATTTTTTATGTATTTTTTCTATATGTACAGTTTAAGGGAAAAAAATTATTAGTCGAATATTGCACTGAAAATCATTTAACCCCGATAAGTCATGATGCGCGATATGTCCCTGCGCGATATTGAGCCGTTCCTGTAAGAAAACGTAATAAAAGTAACCTAACATGCATGTAGTGACTTGAAATGCATTTTTCTCAAAACTAAATTTCCGCAATATACATATAATTAAAATGTTTACATATGTATGTATATTAATGTATACATATATTAAAATGTTTCATTCGTTTAATTTTTCATTCCGAGATTTTTAATATTATTAAAGGACAATCTTGATACATACTACAAAAATCTGCTCATCTGTTTTGGAAGATTATTTTATTGAGATCCTCGAATTAATCAAGTAATTATTTATAGATTGCTTGCCGAGATTTTTTTTTAATTGTCTATATTTTTTAAAGGCTGTGTAATAAAATGAAACAAATCTTATGTTGGAAACAGCTTTAAAATGATTGCAATTTTCAGCAAATAGATTTATTTATCCAGTGTTTCCCCCAGGACAAGGCGCACAGGCCTTCGACCAGTAAATTTTTGATCTTCCACCAGTAAATTTTTGAAAAGAAATGTTCCCCTTATTTTTGGCATTAATTCTGTATCTTTAAGAATCTAAATAAGAAAAAACCTTCTGCTAACATTTACCGGTGGACGTTTCCCCGAAGGCCTGTGCGCCCTTCTCCTGGGGGAAACACTGATTTATCAAATATTTCTTGATTTTGTGATTTTATGCTACAGGACTTTTTTTTATGAAATAGTAATGATAACGAAAAACAATTTATGACCCTTAACCTTGAAAAAAAAATAATAAAGTTATTTGAGGCATGAAAATGTATACATTACATGAAGTTGATCCTCAAATTGCAAATTTTGAAAATCGCTAGTATACATATATTTTCTAATTACTCAGTTTTTTGCTCTCAATTTATAAATATATTTAATTACAATTTCATACGGTTTTTTGGTAAACAGCCATACAAACAACTCTCAATATAAAATAATACTCCTCTTTAGATACTTAAGAGAAACCTTTGAACCAAATGTAATTTTTGTTTACTTATTCAGACTGATTATAGGCGCGTGCAGTTTTGCCCTAGAAATAAAAGAAAAAAATCTCTGTGCCCCGATTACGTCACGAATTCTCTCACAATAGTAGCTGACGAAGCAGCTGGGCTGTTTCATCCTAAGTAGAAAAAACAGCAATAAAAAATAATAATAAAGACAAAAAATGAAGGCGGGAAAGAAACTTCCACTATGTTGGTTTGGCGAAGGGACGTGCGCTGCAACGCAATGTATGTTCTGCTTTAATGAATGAAATTCAATTTTCGTATTTCCCCCCCTAAGATATTTTTTTCTTACACATATCGCTTTCCATTATATTTTTTGCCGCTTCTTCACATCAGGTAGTGTTTCTGCCTTGTTTTTTTTTTTTTTTTCTTTCCTTATTTTTTTTAGTATCCCTCCGTTTAAGTATTCCGACGAAGGACGGAGTTTAATCGCGGTTTAGTTTTTGCGCGCCTAATGCGCATGGTAAAAGAGTTGACAATTAAGTGATTTGACAAGGTGACAAGATAATTACAGTACTTAGAATTGGCCCGTGGTTCACCTCTGTTCATATTTATTTACGCACAAAACATGGATGGAAAAATGATTTAGGAAGTAGTTAAAAATTCACTCTTTGTTTTTCGAACTCGTAGAAAAACAAACTACATCTGATCCTTTCAAGTGGTTGCAAATTAATTTAACATTATTTCATTTTTTACATTGAAATTCCTTTGTGGTATAGTATCTATCAACCTAATATCTTTTAGTATTATAGTAGTTGGAGCAGGTCGAAGTAATTAGAATAACCTTTTGACAATTTGAACTTTGGCTAATAATTGCCAGATACTGAAGCAGACTACATACTAATGTTATGTATAATTTCACTCAGTAGATAGTTAACTCTTGGTACAATTGTCCTTTTTTCAAAAATATCTCTTTGATCTCAATTACTGCATTAAATGGGGGTAATTCGGATCAGTGGTATTTTCTCTCATACCCTACAAGATACATAAGCATAGATTAATGGGATTAAAAAATCTTAGTGTGGGCTCTACAACAAGATATTTTTAGTTTTACTACTACAACTATTATCAGATATACAGTATTTTAAATATAATCACGATGGAAAAAACCCTTTTCTAAGGGATTTGCAATATTCAATAATTTTAAACACTGTCTATAAAACAAAATTAAATTTAAAAATTTTTATTGGAAATTACTAGCATTGTATTACTAAAAAAAATTTTTAAGTTAAGAAAAATATTTTTTTCCAAAATAACTTGAAATGGAACAACGGAGGAAAAAGAATCAATCAACATTCATATTGTTGTGAGAAGACCTTGAAATTGTTGACGTTGAAATTATTTACCTTGAAATTATTAAGTCCTAATTATGCCTAAAACATCCAGCCATGGGTAAAATTTGGTATAAATGCAAAATAAAACAAACGTTTTTGCTGAAACAAAATGTGGAATAAAGTAAACCAAACCAGAGGTATTTTCTAAGATCTGAAAATTGAAAAGTAAACAATTTAATTTAAATAGAAAATAATATATGCGATCCCGTTTACCCTTAAACCAAAATTATGTGATCCTATTTACACCGAAAAAGTTATTTCTGGAGTAATTAGAATAATGCAGATTATTGACATTAGGCGTCGTCTGTTGCAAAAGCAAAATATAACTATTTTTTCTTAAAAGATATTTTTAAATATTCACGCAATTCTTTATATAGGACATTTTTAACTAAAAGTTTTTCACTTTGATCAACAACGTTTTTCTGTGTGTTCAGGGAAAATATTGATTACTTATACGGGGATACACATTTTCATTCTAAAAAGATTGCACTTGTAGAATATTTGTCAGACTTAGCATGATTAATTAGCATGGTCAATTATTTTATCTGTTACAGATTGCCCCTGAAGTGCCCCTGATCCCAATTACCCCGGATGCTAAGTATCCCCTACTTCCACTATAATTATTTTTTTCTATTTTGGCTATGTGTTTTCTTTTCTTCTACTTTAACGATACTTAGGATTACAGTCAAATATGCGAAGCAAGTTTCTCTCCGTTTCTAGCATTTGGTTATTTTTTATTAAGATCACAGTTTGGTGAAGTATCTGCATTTTACTCACTGCTGCAATCAAGCACAAAGCCAAGAAAGGTAATGTTTTATGAGGTCTGTCAGTTATTATTTCAAATGCGCAACCGATTGGTAGATGAGCAAATGTTATTTTTAAAATTAAGCGCAAAATCATATTTCTGCTTACACAATTTACATTATTTAAATTTCTCGTATTCTTAAAGAATTTTCTAAAATAGCTCATAAATAACTTTCTTTTGTCAAATAAGTGTTTAAATGACAAAATAATAATAATAATAATAATAATAATAATAATAATGAAAAAGTTATTTTCTTTTTTACGAGGTAGTCCAAACAAATAAAGATTGGGATTCGTTTCTTTAAGAGAAAATTCTGCTATATGATTTTTATAATGGCTTAAATGGAGGTCTTTAAGAGAAATATGGTGCGTGTGCACGTAAAATAACAGTATTTCTCAAAATTCGAGAAATAGTTCAAATTACCTAGGATTGAACTTAAATCAACTATCAGTTTCCATAGCTGTAAATCTGTCAAAATTTATAAATAAAAATAAATTTTATTCTTCTCAGTCCTGAGATAAATATTATATGGGACTGCAAAAAACAGTTTAAAATTTCTTTAAAACATCTCCAAAAATGTATCAGTACGCAATTTTAACAATTCTGGAAGCACCTAAATTAACTTAAGGGTGATCTTCAGTATCGCCTACAGTTGACATCAGGACTGAGGAGATTAAACGTTCATATTATAGAAATAAACTTCCATTACTACAGGTATATTTTTGCGTACAAAAGCTAGCTAAGCTCCAATATCTATCTTGCAGTGGATTCTGAAATATTGCAAACAATCGTTATACAAATAGGGCTAATTCTCAACAACTCTTATCTTACTAACCGAGAAGCAAATTCACAATTTACAGAAATTTGATGACAGACTAAGAAAATAAATGCGAAAGAAAGTTATAAATTGCTCTTTTTTTTCATTGGACAATTTTGGTCATATTGCCGTGAAACGGTGTACGTATGTAAAAAAATGTATTAAGGGAAGACTTTTCAAAAGAAATTGTTACTAATATTCACTATCGTACAAAAAATTGCCTAAAAATTTTCATCACTTCCATTAAGACATGTTTGTTTGGCTTCCGTGAATATGGTCCGCGTGTTTCTCATTTTGTACCCAGCATTCTTTTAGGTGAGTAGTTTTTCCCCCCTTTTCAAAACAAAAATCATCCACCTATATCTTGACAAAATCTGCAAAAAAAAAAAATATATATATACTACTAAATTTGTCTTTAAAAAATTAATAGTGCGAATGGCATAAAATTCTCACCTGTGACAGCCCTGCCTCTGGAAATGTAAATCTCTTTTTTTATAACTATATAACTAAACCCCCTTTTCAAAACAAAAATCATCCACCTATATCTTGACAAAATCTGCAAAAAAAAAAAAAAAATATATACTACTAAATTTGTCTTTAAAAAATTAATAGTGCGAATGGAATAAAATTCTCACCTGTGACAGCCCTGCCTCTGGAAATGTAAATCTCTTTTTTTATAACTAAGCATTAATAACTGAATAAATATCTTTCGTATTCGATTTTTTTAAATAGTACAGTAACATTGATTATAATCATTTTGTTTGAAACATGAATTTACCCAATGAAATATAATATCTGGGGAGTTTATCATATTTAAAATTTTTGGTGGTTTCATATTGTGGTGGTTTCTAGAGACTCAGGATTATGACATATGTACTACAGAGAATAAAATCAAACCGGATGACATAAATTAGTCAAAGTATTTAAAAATGCTCTTGTCATTTTTTAACTCCGTTGTTTAAGCTAGTATAAATAAACAAACGATTAAACACTTTGCGATTGAAACATATGAGGAATATTATCTTGAAATACTTGATAGTGAACTTCGAATGCAATAACGAAGTAACAACGTCTAAAATTAATTCGACCATTACTGAAGGCGTCCAGAAAAAAATACAGAGTTCACCTAATTAGGAACCAATATTGTGTTTTATTATTCAACTTACTTCTCCAGATTAGCTTTGAAAAAATGTGAGAATAAACTTATGAACCGTAGATACTTGCTTATTTCATAATATATCCTGAAGAACGTAGCTTCCAGCGAATTCCATAAAGACAATGAAGTAAAACAACTCCTTTTTAAATTAGACTTAATATCATTACTGCTAAGTATTTTTTCTGCGATTATGTAATATTACGTTAGAACAGAATTGTTCTCTTTATAGTTAGAGAAATAATAAATATTCGCTTATCCAACCATGAACACAGATAAATTCTGCTTTATTCAATGAATAAAGTACAAAAAATGTTCTTCGTGATTCTTCGAGGGATTTTTTTTTTTTTTTGTCTGAATTTAATAAAGGGGGACCACGATGTGCTACGTGCATAGGGCACATTAAATATTTCTACTTATAAACTCAATTTATAGAATATGAAATGTTTCAATTTAATAAAAATTTCATGCTCAAAAATTTTATAAATTTGTTTACAAATTTTTAAGATATTTTAAAATAATACATTATAATTTCTCATCGCGCTAAATTTTGTTCTAGAAAATAAACCTAAGAGTCAAGATTAAAAAAAAAGAAAATAAAGTGATTACTAAACTCATTTTTTAGAGGCAGGTTTGTTCATTATAGGCTATCTCCATGCGAACTTGTCATTTCTGTCACACACTACGATTTTTGGCTACCAGTATTTTAGAATTGGAAAGTATGACTTATTTTATCGGAGATATCTCATCAATTGAATAAGGCGAAGCAAATTTTCAAAAATAACAGTGGGCAACAAGCGTAGCGATTTTCAGCTGTGTGACAGGCATGACAAGTTCGCATGAAAATAGCCTGTAGTGAATTATTAAATTGTTTACTTTTGAAAATATGATTTTTTAAAAATAAGTTACATATTTTTTTTTCGAATTTTTACTTTAACTATTTTAATTTTTTTAAATTAATATTTTAAAGAATACTAAATAAAAATTAAAATTTAGATATTTCTGTTTATTTAACCTTCTATATTCCGTTCACTAAGATCCAGGTTTCACTTCAATATAAGCAATGTTTTAGATAATATAATTCTATAGATTTAAAAAATGTTTAATACATTTTAGAATGATTTTCAAGGATTCCATTCATATTTTTAATTAAGTTTTTCTTATAATGCTGAAAGATTTATATTTTCTAGGCATTTAAAACAAAATGCAGAGAAAACAACCTTACAATTTTACCAATTTGCAAGACGCTCAGAGGGTTAAATTTTAAAAAAGCATTGAAATTCTGCAAATAATATTTTGAGTTATAGCAATATTAAATTACACCTTTTTAAAAATAAATTTTAACTTTTAAATTAAAAAAAATTATGAGAAATTTTATCACGATATTTTGTTTGCAAATGACATGGTTAATCAACACAAAAAATTCAAAATTTTAACTCAATAAATAAAAATTATTTTAAAATGTGCCCCAGACCTCTCAAAGCCAATAAAAATAAATAACAATAAATAACGATACTGCGGACATTATCATTATGTCAATGGCACCTTCTGATCTATAAATATTCTTCAGAAAAAAAAAAAATTTCAAAAACAGCACTAAACATGAGAATTTATATTTTATGGTAAAAAGTAATTCAATATTAAAAAAAAAAAAAAAAAAAAAAAAAAAAAAAAAAAAAAAAAAAACATTGATTACGAATGTTTATCTAGAGACCCCATGGGGTTTTTAGAATCCTTCATGTTTTTTTTTTTTTTTTTTTTTTTTTTGTAAAATACTTTCTTGTTGACAATAATAATAAAAAAAGATGAATTTTAATTTCAACATCTTGCACATTGAACAATAAAATTATTGTCTTGAGGTAGGTTAAAAGGCTGTTAAAAACAAGCAGCCATGTGCACTCGTTTAATGTCTAAATCAAAATAAAATGAAGTTGAAATGCACTCATACATATTGCTTAAATACAAAGTTGATTTTTTTTTTTTTTTTTTTACATTATATCTTTATACAATGGAACTTAAATGAAAATTAATAAAATACATTTCTATTTCCAATACGAGTTTTTAATTTTATTTTTTATTCGTTTTTTATTTGGCTTTCAAGATTTCATGAATTACATTTCTTAAATAGAGATACATTCAAAAATATTTTAAAAAAATGAATCAAGCTTCTCTCAACTTGTTTTATCATGCTAGCTTCTTAAAGAGCAAATTGATCAAAATTTATGCTCAGTTTAACCGATCTTGACTAATGTGGTCGCAGTAATTCTGTATTATAACTATATACCTTAGGTCTTTTGAACGACGAAAGAAAATTCTTCAATCTTGGGGTCGACATAAAGTAATTTTGCTCTTGTTGTTCAAATGCATCCCCTTAATTAAAGCCCGGTTACTATTCATTACACGAATCTTCTAAACTTAACTAGCGAGAACACAAGGCAGTAGATTAAACGGCAATGTTAAATCAAGCATTAATAAAAATTTCTTTGCATAAAAAGTTTCCTTTGCTTTTCTGTGTTTCGAGGGAATTTCGCTGTAGATGCATCATTATCACGAAAGAAAGGCAGATACGTGAGCCTTGGCGTCAAAGGATGAAAAAAAAAAAGAAAAAGAAAAAAGAAAAAGCTAAACGAGTTAAGCTAGCTTATTGATGGGATTCTTGCCATAGCATGACTAATGATAGGAGTTTGTTTTATATCACTCTTGTCCTTGTCATTCGTATTTTACGGCAGCGTCTCACGGCAACGTTATTAGCCAGGATTAATAATAAATATTAGCCAAAACTTGGGACGATTTAATTATGTAATAAAAATCACCCGGGCGCAAATATGATTACTCCTTTTCCCTGCGGCTTAATTAGGCAGTACAATGTTAATTGGGCAGTTGCTGAATACACTCGGGGACTTGGAAGCTGAAGAACATAAAGATGGAAGACAGCTTAGGTTAACTAGAGCTCGAGTATTTAAACTTGTCTTTGTTTACTTTTCTAGTATCTTACACTCTTATAGTTAAGTAATAAAAGACAAATTATAAAGATGAAATCTTTAACGGAGTAAGAATGTAACATACTTTTTTTTTTTTTTGCAAAACTGTCTAGTCTGAAATGATTAGAAATTTCTAACAGAAAACATAGATAAAGTAGTTCGAGGTCAAAAACAAAATTTGCCCTGAGTTAAATTCATTTGAAACTCAGGAATTTTTAATGGATTATACTTGTAAATGAAAATAAGTGACCCACAGAAGGGGAGAAAAGGGAAAGAGATAGTCCTGCCACATCCATTCTCTCATCAAATATGCATATTTCAACCTTATTAGTTATTAATGAAAGAAACTCAAAAAAAAAGGAAATAAATGAAAACTATAAGAAGGAAATAGAAATTGAGTTATAAAACTACAGTTCTTCATTTAGAAGTAAAAATTATTTCTATTTTTTATATACTTATAATTTCGATATGCATATGACTTGTATTTATTTTCGTTCTATATGCGACATTAACTGTTCTTTTTTTTTTTTTTTTTTTTTTTTAGGTAGCTTTCATTACAAAAAGTAAAAAGCTAGCTATTGCAGCCGTCCGGAGGAAAGCACTTCAGGAATATTTTGATACATTTTCACCGATTTTGACCACCTCCAGACCCCAAAACCAGACTCTGCGTTCAAATGTTCACTTTATATATATAGGGGAGACTGGGGCACATGTAAACAGTTCACATAAATATAGTTTTTTTTAATAAATGAGTTAATTTCTAGATTTTGATGTGGTTTCTCTTTGAAAAGCCTACAGCAGCTATGGGTTTCGCCTCGAATGATCCATAACACAGATACAACAACAGTACAGGACTATTTTATTGTATTATCTATTACATATTTAATACACTACAAATTTACACTACAAAATAGTTTTATAAATTACTATACATGGATACATGGATTGAGTAGTTTTTGTTTTGTTTTTATCTTAAAAAACGGCTGAGATATAGCAGTTTGAATTTCTAACTGGGTGACATTTTAAAAAATCAATTTGCCTTAGACAGCACTTGTATATATAAACTGATTTCGATGCGAGTGTGCATGTGCACATGAATTAAGATTTCGACCAAGCTCATTGGTTAGTTTCATGTTGTTTTAAAATGATTGGCACTTCATGATATCGAGGAATTTGGTGACCGTATAAATCGCTTTAAATAAAACCAGTTTGTATAAAAGATGAGTAATTTCTAAAAATTCCCATTAATATTCAGTATTGACAAAAACTAGTATTGAATCTCATATAAACAGGTTTTACTAATTTGAGATCCGCATGTTTGAACAACTTGATTCAAAATAAATGATTGATTGATGATGAATGAATTGATTTAAAATAAATAAATAAATAAATGAGGAATATGAAAGCTACCTATTCCTCCCGGCACTGGCCGGCCGGACTTTTTACTAATGAATTATCCAAGAAAATATTTCAAGGAACTGTGGACGTTTTTGTTGTTGTAGTTGTTAACTTGTTTTTTCTATTTCCTTTAAAATAATGCAAATTTCACAATATTTTTCATACTTAGAGAGAATTAGAACAATGTTTGACAGAATATAAATTACCAGCTTGTTTCACAGTCTTAGTTTTGATTTTATTAGCGAAAATTTTGAATCTCAGGCACCTCCTTGAGTACAGACAATTTTGCTAGTTAAATGTAAGGAGAAAAAACAATAAAAGTAAATATTGTAGTACCGTAATTTCGGGCGTATAAGCCGCAGATCAAAAAATTCTTTTTCGACCCAGAATTTTTTAAGAAACAAATATAACTAGTTAGATCGCCGTAATTATTTGTCTTCAATCACTAAATAAGATTTCTGGGTCTAAAAAGAATTGTTTGATCCGCGGCTTATACACCCTAAATTACGGTAATTCAATTTTTTCTGTTACATTTTACTTCTCTAAAGTTATTGGAAGCAAAAAATAATGGCGATTATTAAATAAAGATGCTATTATAAAATGGCTATTATTAAGCTCCATATATTTTAAAAGATTTGATTATACCATCCCGCAAATTTTGAATTGTATCTTTTTTTTTTTTTTTTTTTTTTTTTTTTTTTTTTTTTTTTTTTTTAGCTTTTGATAATTTATTCTTTTATAATTTGAAGCGCTGGATCAAAAATTAGCCTCCATTTTTTGCAAATAGATTTGCAAATAGCATAAAGATTTTTTGCAAATTGTAAATTTTAAAGTAAAAATAATTTAAAATTTTAAAAAAATGAAACTTTGGTACTATAAAATACATGTGATTGTTGTGCTTTTAACTACTGATAACTGACTTTTATGTATTTCACTAAATCTGAAAATTATCCTCATTTTTAATCATCACCTTAAGATTTTTCGCAAATGTTAAATTGTAAATTTCAAAGTTAAAACTGAATCCCCTTTCCCACCTCATCGCACCCTTGAGCTGTTTATCTGTAAAAATACCAATAAAAGACAAATATATATATATATATATTAAATTAAATTAAATTTAAAAAGTTTTATTTCTGTTTTATAGTTTGAATTATTTTAACATTGATATTTACGAATTGTAAAAATTCTAACATGATGGTTAAAAATGAATGTCATTTTCAGTTTCAGTGACAAAAAGTACGTAAAAAATTACCAAAAGTTAAAAAACAGAACCATTTCCTCTATTTTGTAGCATGAAATTTTTGTCATTTTTAGTTTTGAAATTTAGCATTTGCAAAAAATCCTTACATGGTGATCGAAAATTAAGGTAATTTTCGAATTCAGTTTAAAATTGGATTCAGATGAAAAAATGTAAAAAAGTAAAAAACACAATCATCGCAGTATTGTTCTATCTAATCTAAAACTTTTTCTTAAACATCTTGTCGATAAACTAACCGATTTTTTTGTGTTATCTTATAAAATATGTATGAATGATAACCATCGAAAATTGCAATACTATTACATTATCCTTAAATTTTGTAGTGAAAAGTTGAAAAAGAAATGTATAATTTTCGAAAACAAATATAGGGGAAGATGGGGATACTTGAGCCATTTTTTAAATTTTAATTTTATAAAATTTTTTAGAATTTCTTAGAACAAAATAAAATATTGAAAATGAAAATTTGATATTTTTTCTTCAATTGAAAACCACTTTCAATTAATTTTGAACTATTTTTCTATGTCTAATAAATTTTTACTTTTTCTTTTACATTGTGGCTCAAGTATCCCCATGGAGGGGATACTTGAGCCAGATGTCACATTCGCACCAGTATTTTGCAAAGAAAAAAACCGATTTACAATATACGCGAAAAAATGCATTAAACCTTTTTCAAATAAATTTGGTCGAATTTTCTGGTGTCGTTGTGACATTTCAGAATTAAAATTTTGTGGTAGAAAATTCTACCAGCAGAGCTCAAAGGGTTAATCACCATACTTTAAAAATGGTACCAAGGTATATGATTTCTTTTTTACATGTTCAGAACTATAAATATGTTACCATGTTGCCAGTTTTAGAAAGAAAAATTGAACAACTGTAGAGATAAAGGGGGTGGCTCAAGTATCCCCTATGCTCAAGTATCCCCACTCTCCCCTATAATATGTGTTACTTTATATGCTGTAAATAATTAAAATCATAGTATAATCTCAAACGGTGATGCATTTTCTGTAGTAGCTTAAAGTAGTATAGTATTCCAAGACGCTTTTGCTGATTTGAATGCAACAACGAAAACAAAAATGAATAAATAAATAAATATTTAGATATACAGGGTGTATCTAAACTATTGGGCAGAACTTTAAGGGGTGATAGTACACATCAAGACAAACATTATTAAGTAGGAAACTAAGGGTCCAAACGTTTTTCGAAGGAGATTGGCGCCATTAAAGTTTAGGGTTCAAAATTTCAAATAAACATTAAAAATGGAAAAATTGGTCGATTTCACTAAAATTATTCTTTATGTCGGTATATTATTCAAAATAAATTATAAAGATAAATTTCAAAAAATGGCGAAAGACGGCGGTTTAGACTTTGGAGTAACGAAAACTATTTTTTGTCATTATTTTTTTCATCTCATTAAATGTTTTCGGAAGCTTAGATTTAAACTTAAATTTTGAGCTCAAAATGTGAATAGTTGGGAGCGGTTTTAGTAGCGCAAACTGAACTGTGTTCAGAGGTTTAAATTTCAAATGATTATAAAAAACAGAAAAAATTGCCGATTCGTTTGCGGTTTTCTCTAAAACTACTCTTTAAATCAGTATTTTCGTGAAATTAATTATAAAGATAAATTTTAAAAAATGCCGATAGAGGGCGCCTTAGACTTTGGAGTAACGTACAACTATTTTTAACCGTTATTTTTTTAATATCATTAAATGTTTTCCAAAGCTTAGACTTAAATTTAAAATTTGAGCTCAAAATCTGAATAGTTGGGTGTTTTTAAGTAGCGCAAACTGAACTGTGTTCAGAGGTTCAAATTTCAAATGATTATAAAAAACGGAAAAAATGGCCGATTCCTTTTCGGTTTTCGCTGAAACTACTCTTAAAATCAATATTTTCTTGAAAATAAATTTTAAAAATAAATTTCAAAAATGCCGATAGAGGGCGCCTTAGACTTTGGAGTTACGTACAACTATTTTTAACCGTTATTTTTTTAATATCATTAAATGCTTGCTAAAGCAAGGTTTAAATTTTGAGCTGAAAATCTGAATCGTTGGGAGTAATTAAGTAGCTTTTGCAAACATTTAATTAGATACTAAAAATAACTGTTATAAATAATTGTTGTTTACTCTTAAGTTTAAAGCGCCCTCTAACGAAATTTTCTGAAGTATTTTTAAAAATTTATTTTCAAGAAAATACTGACATAAAGGATAGTTTTAGCGAAAACTGCAAAGGAAAATACCATTTTGTCCGTTTTTTATATTCATTCGAAATTTGTACCTTCCCCCTTTTTGAACACAGTTCACTTTTCGCTACTTAACTCGACTTAACTGCTCCCAAGGATTCAGATTTTGAGCTCAAAATTTAAGTTTATGTCTAAGTTTTGAAAAAATTTAATGAGATGCAAAAAATAACCGTAAAAAATAGTTGTTCGTTACTCCAAAGTCAAAAGCGCCTTTTATCGGCATTTTTTGAAATTTATCTTTAAAATTTATTTCCGAGAAAATTCTGATATAAAGATTATTTTTAGTGAAAACGGCAAACGAATCGACCAATTTTTCCATTTTTTTATAATCATTCGAAATCTGAACCTCTGAACACAGCTCAGTTTGCGCTACTTAAACACACCCAACTATTCAGGTTTTGAGCTCAAAATTTAAGTTTAAATCTAAGCTTCCGAAAACATTTAATGAGATGCAAAAAATAATGACAAAAAATAGTTTTCATTACACCAAAGTCTAAATAGCCCTGTATCGGCATTTTTTGAGATTTATCTTTATAATTTATTTTGAAAAAAATACTGACATTAAGAATAATTTCAGCGAAAACCGCAAATCAATCGACTAATTTTTCCATTTTTTATGTTTATTTGAAATTTTGGCCCCTAAACTTTAATGTAGCCTATCTCCTTCGGAAAACGTTTGGGACCTTTAGTTTCCTACTTAATATTGTTTTTCTTGATGTGTACAATCACCCCTTAAAGTTTTGCCCAATAGTTTAGATACAACCTGTATTTCAGAGTAGACAATTAATATAATTATCAAGACTCAAAATCTAAGAAAAAATTTAATGAGATGCAAAAAATAACCGTAAAAAATAGTTGTTCGTTACTCCAAAGTCTAAAGCGCCTTTTATCGGCAATTTTTAAAATTTATCTTTAAAATTTATTTTCAAGAAAATACTGATATAAAGAATAGTTTTAGTGAAAACCGCAAACGAAATAATTATAGTTATACCTAGAATTATTTTTATTGGACAACGCTTCCATCACATCCCAAACAGGAAATTTTCGAAAGAACAAGTCTGAAAAAAGCCAAAAATCAAATTTTATTACCACAAATTCACACTTTTTTCTTGCAATAGTGTTTTCTACTAATTCATTTTTACTAAAATCGTAGAAAAAAAAAATTTCTGAATAAGTTACATTTATCAATTGCATTATTTTGTTAATATGTGTACAACAAGTTATTTTCATTCCATTCCACTATGCATCCTTAGTACTATTTGGCATTAAAAATTAGGAAAAGAAATTTGGTTGAAAAGCACGGTAATACTTCATACCTTTTTTTAATTTAATATATACGAAAAAAAATGTACAGTGAATTTTTTTTCTTACACAAAATTGCTTTACAGGCATAAATAGTTCTTTACATTTTTATTCATATATAATTATTTTTAAAAAAAATGTCAAGTGATCTGATATTACCTCCCATCGGTGAGATAAAATAGAATAAATAAGTTAACCATACAGGAAATTAAAAAAATAAATAAATTTTTTTTTTATAAAAGAACAATATATTTTATGTCACACCTTTATTAAGGAATAATGTTACAATTATAAATCTAATATTTTTTTTATTTATAGGCAAACGAATAAATACCTTCTTTACCATTTTGGAAAGTGAAGAAAAGAAATTTACTTTTTCGTCAGCTTTATAAAACCACAATCATTGTGTCCCATATAGTTTCTTTTTTTCCCCCTTTAAATTCTGTTTACGAGATCTTCAATCCTTTATAATAACACATGGGATATCCTGTTTTACTCTGTAAATGTGGATCGGAAAACGCGTCATAAATATTCCGTTTTAAACACTAGTATCAGTTTCATTACATGAAAATTAACCGTATTAAATATATTACACATAATATCTAAAACAAATATTGCTAAAATAAATTTTTAAGTTTAGAAACTACATAAATGCTAGTACGGAAATAGTATGGATGGCTGCTTCATCTTCTGGCCATCATTTCTAAAATTATTCACTTGGTAGCTTCTGAAATTTAATGAAAACAAACATATATGTTTTCCCACGAACATACAGTTTTACACTATTATCCCCTACATATCGTTAAAACACAGATTTCGTAACATATATAAGCTTTTCTCTATATTTGACATTTTTCACAAATGATTTCCTTTGAAATTTGAATTTTCATAAGCATGCTGTGCACAGTAATGAAAAAAAATATTTTTTACGGATTTTAATTTTAAGGGATTAATTTTAGATACATCAAATATTACATTTAATTTTTTTTTTTTTTTTTTTTTTTTTTTTTTTTTTTGCTGATCTACACTGTGTGTCCACTCTCAAAGCTGTCCATTGGCTGTTTATGAAACCTTTAGTCATAGACATATATATAGTTTCAATTTCAAAAATGTTTTAAATGAGGTAAAGAAATATTTCAAAAGCGATTTGGGTCAATAAAACATGCTTAAAAATAACGAAATTTAAATTTTTATATGGTCCCGCGGTTGTATACGTTATGCCTAGTAAAATTTTCCTGTTGCATTGTCAAGTAATACAAAAGAAGTCCCGTTATTCTACGATTAAAATTGAAAGAGTAATAGCTGTTTAACCCTTAAATGCATAGGATAGAACGCGTTCCAAAAAATGCGCAGTTCAAAGAATCAGAATTCATACCAGAAAAATTAAAGTGCTACAACTCACCCATTGTTTAACAGAAACAAGAAAACGCTCCGATTTTTTTTATCAACGTAAAGCACATAAGAAAAAACCTTTTTCAATTTCTTATATTTTGTACCTCATTTTAAATTTTAAATTTAAATAAAATAATTCAAATGGCCTCTTTTTTTAAAAAAAATGGCGGATGAAGTTGGCCAATGAACTCGGTCGAGATATCTCTATGTACTATGTACACAGCAAGTTACATCAAAATCGGTCATTAATACGGGTGTTATCACGTGACAAAAATCAGATCATTTCAAAATCTCAGTGACAATAGAAATTGCTATAACTCAGCTATTTTTTAAGATATAGACGAAACAACAAGGAAAAAAATGCTCTGAAATCTTTGTATCAAGGTAAAATGCGTAAAATATTTTATTAACGTCTTATTTTTGTGTAATTAATTTTAAATTTAATATAGATTTTTAAATTTTAAATGATCGCTATTATGAAACAATATGGCTGATGAAACTGACCAACAAACTCGGTTCAGACATTGGTATATGCTATGTACATACCAAGTTGTATCCAAGTCGGTTCATAACCACACGTTTTATCACGCGTTAAAAGTCAGATCATTTCAAAATTTTAGCAACACGAGAAATTTAAAGTGCTATAACTCAGCCATTTCTTAAGATATAGACAAAACAAGAAATTCTCTGGAATCATTGTACCGAGGTAAAACACATAAAAGAGAAATCTTTTTTAACGTCTGATTTCTGTGTACCTAGTTTTAAAATTACAGTTAAAAAAGTTAAATGGCCGCCATTTTGAAACAAGATGGCGGATGAAAGTGGTCAACGAACTCGGTTTAGACATTAGTATATACATACCAAATGACATACAAATTGGTTCATAAATATGCGTGTTATCACGTGACAAAAATGAGACTATTTCAAAATGTCAGTCACACAAGAAATTCAAAGTGTTATAACTCAGTCATTTTTTAAGGTATCGACAAAACAAAAAATGCTCTGGAATCTTTGTATCAAGCTCAAACACATAAAAGAAATTTTTTTACAGTTTCTACTTTTCTTGTGCTTAATTTTAAAAAATGGCCGCCATTTTGAAACAATATGGCGGTGAAAATATGCCAAAATTTCTAGAAGTACTTTTCTCCGGACGGCTGCAATAGGTAGCTTTTTACTTTTTGTAATGAACTAAAAGAATAGAAGTTAAGCAAAATGAATAGAATCTATAGAATACATTAACTTGCAAAAGTTGAATTATGACATTTTTTTAGCTTTTAATAGCTGATTGTTATATATCCTGTACCGCTGAATCCGAAAACAACCTTCATTTTATTACCATCACGAAATAATATTTTGAAAATCGTAAATTAAAAAAATGGTGCTATAAAATAGATGTGATTGTTGTAGTTTTAGCTTTTGATAATTGGTTTTTATGTATTTTTCCCCACTGAATGCAAAAATGACCTACATTTTTAATCTTCACGCAAGAATTTTTCGCAAATTTTAAACTTCAAAATTAAAGCGTTAAAATTTGAAACTGAATCTCCTTCCCCTCCTCATCAGATCCCTGAATTTCTTCGCTGTAAGAATCCCAGTATAAGTCAAAAAATTGAATTAATTAATGATTCAATTAAAATTAATTTAAATTTAAAAAGATTTACATTTGTTCATTTTTCGTTATATTTTACCTTTTACTTTTAATATTTTCAAAATATTTGAATGTGATAGTTAAAAATGAAAGCCATTTTCAAATTCAGTGCTAAAAAGTATACATAAAAATCAATTATTCAAAAGTTAAAAAGTACACCAATCTCCTCTAACCAATTTTTGTTAAGCTATAATTTTGACAATTTATGATTTGTGAAAAATCCTTTTACCTAATCTAAAACTTATTCTTAAACTTCTTGGTGGTAATATGTACGAATTTTTTGTGTTATCTTGTAAAATAATTATAAATGCCAATTACCGAAAATCATAATAATGTTAGATTTTCATCGGATTTACATTAGTATGTAAAATTTAATCCCGATCGGATATTTGAAAATGAGTTAAAGTTCGAGCACAAATTTTGGACTAGAAAATCATACTTACGATCAATGAAGATAAATAAACATTTATAAAAATAACAATTTCTGTTAAAACAAATCATGAAAAGAAACAGTCTCAACTCTTTACGAAAATAAAACATCTCTTAAAATACAATTATTTTAGCCAATCTGAAACTTAATAAAAGCTAACTCAATCGTAATACTTGTACGATTTTTTTTCAAAGTAATGATACACATGAAATAAGTTCTTCGAATACTTCAAGAACTTGGTATATGACACCTCAAATGATGGCTAAGTTCATTTGTGTTCAGATGCAGATATGTAGTATACGTCATGCATTATTTAAATTTCTTAACTCGGGCGATTTTACTGTTATATGATCGGGACTTTTTTTTTTGTCTTACTTGCCAGTGTAATAGGACAATTTTACTGAATTTAACGTATAGGATCGAGGTATCAATTAAAAATTTAAGTTTCGTAATTTTTGAAGAAATTTTTAATTCACCCAAATCACTTTTAAAATATTTCTTTACCACATTTAAAACATTTTTGTAGCTGGCATTATATGTCTATGGCTAACGGCTTAAGAATTAGCCATTGGACACTATTGACAATGAACATCCTGTACAGTACAAAACATGAAATCTGACAAATTTTCCCATACTTTTTTTTTAATTAACAGAAAACCTGAAAGCACCTTCTTGTACACATTTATCGCATATGGTGTCCATGGGTAATAACACCAAGTGCTAATATTGTGTTTAATTATGAAGGAATCTGAAAAATGGCACTAAGACTTCTGCGCTGAAAGACTCTGGAGTCATCTGATTCATAAATTATCACTAAAAGTTAAATTTACATTTCTGCTGTACATTGCATTAATCTACATTATCGCAGGAATAAGCATCTACGAGTCATCGTGGATCTAAAATTTGCTAGGTAAGTTCGAGGATGTAAATGCGTAATAGTTAGTCAGAGAAATATTTTTAGAAAATAATTTATTTATTACATGAATTTTTGATGTATTTTATGTATTTTCAAGATGTTGCGGGAAATTTTTTATGTATTCGCGAGTTAGTCAATAGTTTAAGGTGTACTGCGCAAAATGCATACCTGGGTAATAATGCAATCCACAGGTGTTATTATCCAGGTTAATTCTTTTTATCAGTGGTGGACTACATTGTTTATTAATTTTTTTATGCACGAGAATCCATTATTGTCATTGTTAGAAACTAAAAAAATAAAGAGAAATTTGTATGTCTTAAATGCTGATAATAATTTCATATCAGAAGATTAAAATATTAAATGATATCACTACATCCAGACATAAAAATTAAAGGTAATTAAAAGTTTTTTTTTTCGATTTCTAGACCTATAGAGTTTGAAAATTTAGAATTGTAAAACTTATGTGACATTATTCCATATTTTTTTACGAAGTATTTTTACATACGAATTATTTTTTAAGAAAAAGTTTTAAGTTTTTTACTAGTTACAGGCATTAATTTATCCCTTAACCCCTTAACTGATTCCTTTTTTAGATACAATAAATTGAAAATGTACGTCAACACCAATTTTTTAATTTATTCGTAATATTTAGTCTAAACATTTCTGAAATTAAATAGTATGAAACCGTACTTTTAAAGAAAATAGTGGTGTCCGAAAGTTTTAAATGATGAATTAATTAAATTAGTCTTGGCGTACAGGCAAATCAGTTAAGTGGTTAAAAAAAAGAAATAAAACTAATTTCATTTGTTGCGATATACACAGGTCATTTCCATAAATATAACGAAATACTTAAAAGAATATCCACTAGACGTGACACTTAAAGAAATCAAACCCAATAACATTTTCAAGTCCGCCTGGAACGTCTTCAATTGTTTGACCGAAGGTTTACGGATTTACTGAAAGTTCAGGAAACAGACACACATTTATAAAATATCATTTTTATATTACTGGTAAAAATTATTGTAGTATAGAAAATAACTAAATAGAGCAAATGTAGAGTAAAATAAGTAGAGCATAAAAAATAACTTTAATATCTTGTATATACCGTAATTTCGGGTGTATAAACCGCAGATCAAACAATTCTTTTTCGACCCAGAACTTTTTAAGAAACAAATATAACTAGTTAGATTGCCGTAAATATTTGTCTTCAATCACTAAATAAGATTTCTGGGTCCAAAAAGAATTGTTTGATCCGCGGCTTATACACCCGAAATTACGGTATTTATAAGGTAAAACAGACTTAACTGTGGAAACACTAGTTAATAAACTTACAAAAACTTTTCACATCCTTACAAATTTCAATTTTAGATTGCGTTTTTCTTGAAATGTTGTTTGCCCAATGCTTATTCTACCTTCTTTAAACTCTTCAAATTATAAAATGAGTATTTATTTAAAATACAGAACATATAAAAATATAAAAAAACATTGCTTTAAAATAAGAGGTTCCTAAACTTATCAATTTAAGAAGGAAGCCCTTTTAACGGCTTTCTTTGGTAAGCAAAGATTTCTTACAAGCTCATATTCCAATGATTCTTTCGTTTGCTTTTTGTAACAAAAAATTTGTATCAAGTACAGAAATATGCAACTTTTTAAACTTACGACTTGTATCAAGTCCGTCTATTTTTGGTATTATTCGACCACTATATGTTGCCGTCCCTTTGAAAATGCATTTTTTTTCGAGCAAAATGAATTCGTAGTTTAAAGGGGCAATCAGAGTTAGATTTTATGATTAATGAATTAATTAATGCATATTTTTGTCTGATATGAAATCTTAGACAACGCTGTTCTAACTTCTTCACATTATGTGCATAGTTCTAATTCATAAACCAATTGTTTACTTTCAAAAATTTTGGAGTAATATTGAAACGTTTACAATTGATAAGGAAACGGAGATTAAGAAGCTCTCTGTCTAATCTTAATCTTTCATATTTAAAACAGTGAAATGCATCCAAATTCGGTAAAAAGTCCAGAGTAAAGGAGGAATCTGATATAACATCTTCCAGTTTGAAGAAGAAAGATGTTATGACTGGAAGATATTATATCAGATTCCTCCTTTACTCTGGACTTTTTACCGAATTTGGATGCATTTCACTGTTTTAAATATGAAAGATTAAGATTAGAGAGAAAGCTTCTTAATCTCCGTTTCCTTAACAATTGTAAACGTTTCAATATTACTCCAAAATTTTTGGAAGTAAACAGTTGGTTTATGAATCAGAACTATGTGCATAATGTGAAGAAGTTAGAACCGAGTTGTCTAAGATTTCATATCAGATCAGAGTTAGAAATTAATAAAGCGTTTAACGAAACTTAACTCGTATCTTACAATTTGAGAAGAAAAAAAAATATCCATGTTGAAAACAAAAAGACACCATAAATAATCCGAATCAGCCACTCCTTTCCGTTTTATATTTTCTTACGATCTATAAATGATTCAATACTATGTTGTTGGTTAACCCTTTCGAGGGTAGTGGTTTATTTTTGGATCACCTAATTTTAATTCCAAAATGCTGCATTTGCACCAGAATATTGGAATGAAAAATTTCCATTTATTATGTGCATGTATAAAAGCTTTTGTTTCTTTTGAAATAAATTTGTTTATAAATTCTGGTGTCATTCACGCATTTTGGCCTTTTGCGAATGGAATTATATTGCCCCTAAAAGGGTTAAGAGTGTGTAATTTTCAGAAAACATAATGAAAATGCTACTTTAAATTAAACAGTACTGTCAGAAACACTGTATTCACTCAAACACCTTAAATTTGCAATCTTTGAACTTATTACTTTAAAAGAATATTAAATTGATGACAAAACACAGATTAAATTAGAAATATATGATTCAATATTATTCACTTATTAAAAAAATTGCCTAACTTATTTTAATGAATAAAAATCCTTTTAGCCCGCACATTTTACGAATCATTTGAAATGAAAACTTTTACATTCACAGCAATATTTGAATAGCTTTCTTAGGCAGTTTTATTTATTAAATAATCTTTTTTTAATACCAAAGTACAAATAATTCTGTTTTGTTTAATTATCCAAGAGCCTGAAGGCCCCAAACGCTAAAATTTGATATTCTTTAATCAAACAGGGTAGAATTAGAACCTTAACTGCTGTTACTTCCTCTCATGTGATCATCTCTGTGTTGAATTTTTTTAAGGGATTTCATTTCACCAACAAATGCTCGCAGTGTTTTATGCATCAAAAATGGTGATACAGCAATAAGTGAATCTTCATCTTTAATAAAGAAAAACGATGTTCTGGGTGGTAGTGTATTCTTCACACTTTGTTGCTCCCTTATCGTGGGAGAGGAAATTTCATTTTCATCAGCCGGGAGGAAAGTTTTCCTCCTCAGATATAATCGGATTGAGGAGTTGATAGAGCGCACAGAAAACTTGAATCCCGGTGTTCCGAGCCGTCGCAAAATGAACGGATCTTAGATTAATACCAATTGTAAAAGGGCCACATACACTGACCCACTTTTTTCATATACTAAATATTCCTGTAAGGCATTGGCCCCAGTAGAACGAAATCAATGGTGAGACTGCTAAATATTCCTATGAGTCACGGACACCGGCAAATCCAGAGGGGCAAAGTTCTAGAACATACACTACATGGCCAAAGATAACCGTCCACTTGCGATTTTAGACATTTTGTTAAATATCCAGAAAAATACATGAGGAATTATCCTGAAATTCTAAGTGTATAAGTATAATAGTACAAGTCATACATTTTCGTGAATTTTTTTTTTCCAAAACTCCATACGGGACCGTCAACAAATTAAAAAAGAATGAATATCTTTTGGATAACCCTGTCAAAACAAATGTAACAAAAGCGCTCAAACTATAAATTATGATTAAGTGACTTATTGTAATAAATTGTGTTCATTTTTATGTCAATAGTATGTATTCTCGAAGATAGATTAAGGTTTTTATAAAAACAGTCCCAAATTTTTCCAAGATTTTTGCTTAAAATTTGCAGAGTTCTTAATATAAAATAATATTTTTTCCTGAAAATATGACAAACAACATTGCATACAATAACCTATAATCAAAATTAAAAAATAATATTAATTGTATAAAAAATGAATAGGTTTACTAAATAATTTTTCCCTGCACATGCGTTAACGATATCAAAATTTTAGTTGCATATTATGTTAGCTAATTGTATAGAGCAACTTTTGTGAAAATCTCAAAATCATAGCTTAAAAATAATCGTCAATAGAATAAGCTGAATTCTATTGACGCTATTCCCAAAATAAAGCAAAAACAAGAGAGATTGTATCCATATATTCATTGATTAGCGTCAATATAAAATACGCAATATGGGACGTACTACTAATTTGGATAAAAACCCTCATGTTTTTGCTTCATTTTTGGAACAACGGATTTTGTGCTTATTCTATAAACGATCACTTTCATAATTTTCAAGCTATGATTTTGAGACTTTCACAAAAGTTGCTCTATACAAATAGCTAACATAATATGCAACTAAAATTTTGATATCGTTAACGCATGTGCAGTGAAAAATTATTTAGTAAACCTACTCATTTTTTATACAATTAATATTATTTTTAATTCTGATTATAGGGTATTGTGTGCAATGTTGTTTGTCGTATTTTCAGGAAACAATATTATTTTACATTAAGAACTCTGCAAATTACAAGAAAATATCTTGGAAAAATTTGGGACTGTTTTTATAAAAACCTTAATTTTTCTACGACTATACATAATATCGACATAAAAATGAACACAGCTTATTACAATAAGCCACTTAATCATAATCTACAGTTTGAGCGCTTTTGCTACATTAGTTTTGACAGGGTTATCCTAAAGATAACCATTCTTTTTTAATTTGTTGGCTGTCCCCTAAGGAGTTTCGGGAAAAAGTCTTCACGAAAATGTATGACTTGTACTATTATATATACACACTTAGAGTTTCAGGATATATGTTTCATGTATGTTTCTAGATATTTAACACAATGTTTAAAATCGCAAGTGGACTGTCACCTTTGGCCTTATACTGTATATATATGTCTCTGGTCAGTTTATGCAGTTATTTTTTTAAAGAATGAAAAAAAGAAAAAGATTCTTTTGGCCAGAACCCAACGTGCAACACAAATTTCTAACATAACTACATAAAAGTCTAATGCAAAATATCGCTAACAAAAAGCGCAAGAAATCCAAAAGTATACATCGACTGGGAAAATTAAAACGAATTGTCATTTTTTTTCTCGTTTCGTTGTCCTGTGTCTTGTCCATAGTGTTTCTTGCCCCTCCCTTGACGAATAAGCCAGAGTTCCAATTCCTTTTTTCATTTAGTAATAATTATTTTAAGTGTTTTGAGAAGAATTAATTTTACCGTTTTTAAAAGAAGGGAAAAGAAAATTTAATTAATTAAGCTTAAAAATCCTGGGAGGATCAATCCCCCCGTGCTCCCGTTGCTTGTCCCGTGGTGTAAACCTTCCACTTGATCTTTAGAAATCAAATGCAAACATAGTTCTCATAAAAAATACTGTAAGTTTTCTGAAGGAAGACTAAAAATATTAATGAAGTATTTTAAACAATATGACAAATCACAAATACATTTCTTTAAACACTACCCTTAATAAAATCTTTGCATGATGTAGCATGTAGGATTAAAATATTTTCCTTTGAATTTCAAAGTACTTCTGTTGCTAAAACGTTAACCCCTTGAAGGGCACCGGTATATTATATATACCACTTAATTTTAATTCCCTTATGCCACATCGGCACCGAAATTTTACTATTAAGATTTGCTTTTTACAATGTACGCGAAAATCAGCTTTTACTTTCTATCATATAAATCTGTTTGTGAATCCCGGTGTCAATCAATCATTTGAACATTTTAGGAACATAAGTGCTTTGCCCCTCAAGGGGTTAAAGTTATTGAATGATATATTTATGAACAAATTTATTTGACAACAGTTAAAATATTTTATTTTCTTATACTACAAAAAGTGATTTTTTTCCAGCATTTTGTTGCCATTGTGCCATTTGTGAAATGAAATAAGGTGGAATATATAATATTCAACCTCCCTTCAAGGGGTTAAGGGTAGCGTGAAAAATTTTCTTCCATGAGAAATATTCACTCATTTATATCAAAATATTACATGTGTTTTTTGGCGCCGTACTTTTATTCTATAGGAACAGTTGTGATTTTATTGCAAATTTTAATTTATTTATTGCAGATTTACAATATTGAAACAATATGAGCTTTATATGTAACATTACTATTTTTATAACTCGTAATTACTAAATCTGTTGTTCCCGCTGTGACTCTTTCACCAAGAATTCACATTTTTTACCAAAAGAAAAACTAGTTTAGCCCTTTTGGGCCGGAAGGATCGCTTTCTTTTAAAATAATTTATATTTAGAACATAGTTCAAATCTGTTTATGAATTCGATTTAACTATCCGTCTGGTCTTGAGCTGTCTCTTGTAAATATTGCCATGTAATTTTTATATGTCATTGATGTCAAATATATAAAGCTAGAAACTGGAAAAGAAATGAGTTATGGTTCGTTTACAGAAACACTCAAGAAGATTTCTGTTACATTTTAGTCTATGGGAAGAAACATTTGCAATGTATTTTATTAATGTCACAAAACATTATTACAGTTTTGTACCATGAAATCGAACACCATTGCATCTAGAAGTTGATTTCTTCAGCCCCGAACCCGTAATTTGCTGTAAATGCCGCTTTGGAAAATCTATAAAGTGTTTAAATAATCCTTTTATGTATGACACATCAAAATTAATGTAAAATGACTCCATTATGTGAAATTAATTATTATTTACTGCATTTGTGCTTAACCCCTTGGAGACGAGCGAGCAATATACGTGCCGCATGAAGCTCTCATAATTCTCATTTATTTCCACCAGAAAAAAAGTCTGTAAATTTTTCCTTATATAATCGAAGTATTTTATCGATTCAATAAATAACGAATTTCTGGTTTTAAAATTTGGTAATAAAAGATTAAAAATTTCATAAAGGTCTCCCGTCTTGAAGGGGTTAAATACTTTGACAAAATAGTGCATTTTTTCCTTTTAGAAGTTATTCCGCATAATTATTTATTTCAAAATGGGAAAAAATACAAGTTTATTTTAATGTAACAACATCATCTATACATGAAAAATGTTACATATACATAAAACATATTTGCACACTCTTCCACTTTTTCACTGACGATGCAGTTTTTTTTCCATCAATGTATATAATCTCAAAGAAAAAATACACTATACGAAAGGTAGTAGAACTCGGTATATTATTTTTATTTTAAATTGATTCAATAAACGAAAAAAAAATGCTATTTAAATTCCTGCACACTTATATGTATATACATATATATATATATATATTTAAGCAATTTATTTTGTTACTAGAAGACAGCCCGTCAAAATGACGTGTTTAAATTTTTAAAAGGATGATAAAACATTACAACAACTTTGGTCAATCATAGCCACTTTAGGCTTAAACAATTTTGAAAAATACAAAGATTGAACATGAGGGAAAAATCTAAAAAAAATTGAATAGAGATCTACATTTAAAACTATAACAAAACTATCTGGTGGATGGGGAGGGATTGTAATGAACAAATGGTAAATGCATAAATTTACCATTTGTTCAAAAATAAAGAATAAAGTAAGGCAAAATATCAGTTATAAAAGAATACATTGTGAAACTACAGCCAAAAAATATTTTAAAATACTGAGAGAAAATAATAAAAATATCCAAAATGCATAAAATTTTTTCCCATTTTGGCCATTTCCAGACGAATATGAGAGGGTAGCCAAATTCTTAATGGGTAAAATAATGGCATAGAATATGCAGCTAATGAATTTCACTCACAAGATTACAGTAATTATTTCACAAAAAACATGCAAATTAACATGCATTAATAATTCAAAACATGCACTAATAATGATATTTTAAAACATTTGTGAATTAGCTATTTTATGCCATTAGCTAATACTTAAAAGAAAATACTTTATAAGATCGAAAACAAATGTTAACAATAAAGAGTAAACAATAGTGATTCGTTATGTGACAATGAAGTCATTCACGGCTGTAAAATAAATAAATAAATAAATAAATAAATAAAACAACCCGAATATAAAAATTCTAACAATATTGTATTTAAAAAGCACCTTCACTTTTCTTAAATAAAAAGTTTTTACTAAACACTGTTAAAAATTTGACTGTTTTGTTGCGTCGTCATTACACAGCTTTTATAGAAAATGATTACTTTACCGTATTACACTGTTAAAAATTTGACTCATTTGTTGCAGCGTCACTCCACAGCTTTTATAGAATATCTCTTTTATGACCAATGAGAATGCTCCATATCACAGTAAAGTAACCACTTTATATAAAAGCAGTGGAGTGACGCTGCAGAAAATGGGTCAATTTTTTAACAGTTGCTACAGCATCACTCCAACGCTTTTATAGAAAACGGTTACTTTGTGTGTGTTACTTACAGTGTATTCTATAAAAGCTGGGGAGTGATGATGCAGCAAAAGGGTAAAATTTTTAACAGTGTACTGTTAAATATTTGGACCATTTACTGCAGCGTCACTCCACAGCTTTTATAGAATGTCTCTTTTATGACCAATGATGTCATTGGTCACAATAGGTGTTTTTTTCGCGGATGGGTTGATCCTGAAATCGTTATACACGGAGGGATTTTATATATATAATACGAGATCATCCATATGATAAAGACCTATGTCAATGCCAATGTGTTAAAGTATTAAAATTTAGTACCCGCAAGCATTCATTAAATTTCAACGAATTTTTAACAAAGGATAAATTACAGGAAAATAAACCACTTAATTATAAAGAGAAACATTGACTATTTTAAAAACCAGTTGGATGTGTCAATCCCAAAACTTTCTTCTATCTCATAAGTACATTTTAATATTAAAAAAAAACATGGTGACCCGAAAGTTACCCACTATCGAATTTCCTCGAACATTTGACCTAGCCTAATGTGATTCTGTAGCCGAAAAGCCTAAAAAGCAAAATTTAATTAATATTCTGAGAAAATAATCTTAGTAGTGCCTCATGTTGGATAATTTATACTAAAACCTAATAAGCATCTATTTATGTCAAGACCTAACAGAATCTGAAATTTGATCGAATTTCGTCCATTAGTTCTTCAGTTATAGTTATAACAAAAAATTTGCAAAACGTAGAATAGCAACACCATATCTTGGACAATTTATGCCAAAACGTAAAAAAGCGTCTAATTATGTTATGGTGTAAAAGAATCTGAAGTTTGATGAAATTCTGTGCATTAGTTCTTGAGATATAGCTAGTTTAAAAAAACCGTGTAAAATATAGCACAGCAGCGCCATCAGTTGAAGGATTTATAACAAAACGTAATCATCGTGTAATTATGTTATATGTCATTTTGTAACAAATTCTGAAGTTTGATGAAATTCTGTGCATTGGTTGTTGCGATATAGCTATAGGAAAAATCGTGCAAAATGCAGCATAGCTGCACCACCTGTTGCAAGGTTAATACCAAAATGTAATCAGCGTCTAATTATGTTATATATTCTAGTGTAACATAATCTAAAATTTGATGAAGTTCTCAGCATTAGTTCTTGAGATATAGCTGTCGCAAAAATCGTGCAAAATGTAGCATAGCAGCGCCACCTATAGGTCAGTTCACACCAAAACCTTATCAGCGGCTATGTATCTCAAGGTATCGCGGAATCTGAAGTTTGGTGAAATTCTGTGCATTAGTTCTTGAGATATAGCTATCATGAAAATCATGAAAAACGTGGTATAGCAGCGCCACCTGCTGGACAATTTACACCAAAACTTAATCAGCGTCTATGTGTATCAAGGGGTCACAGAATCTGAAGTTTGGGGAAATTCTCTGCATTCGTTCTTGAGATATAGCAATCTTCAAAATCATGAAAAACGTAGTATAGCAGCGCCACCTGCAGGCCAATTTTCACCAAAACCTCATCAGCGTCTATGTATATTAAGGGGTCACAGAATCTGAAGTTTGGTGAAATTCTCTGCATTAGTTCTTGAGATATAGCAATCTTGAAAATCATGAAAAACGTAGTATAGCAGCGCCACCTGCAGGCCAATTTTCACCAAAAACCAATAGGCACTAATTCATATCAAGGTCTAACTGAATATAAAATTTTATTAAATTTCGAGCATTAGTTCTTGAGATAGAGCGCCCACAAATTTTTTGTCACATACAGACAGACAGACAGACAGACAGACAGACAGACGGACAGACTCACAGACAGACATTTTCTAAAAATAGTCAAACCGTGTTCAGGACCTTCTAAAACGTATAAATCCGTCGAAAACCGGAAGTCGAAAATTTTCATGAATCCAATACTTTCTTCTTGTAAAGATAGAAGAAAGTAACAATGTATGTATTTCATTAGTTTTTGCTTTCATTTTTCATACTTAATCCCTGAAATCGAATATATCCGAATTTTAAAAATACATTTTATATACATCTTCGATGAAAATGTCTTCATATCTTAAGTAACACTTTCAAACATTGTTAAGAAGCATTTTTGAATTCGGTTTATCTGGCCATCTGTCTTTATATGCTCTAACTCGCGTAAATGTATTTAGATTGCCGTGTAATAAACATATGTTACTAAGAATTACCGGTTGGTCTTATTAAGGTATGGTGTAATCGGTATTGAAAATGATGTGTGTAGCATTTATAGTTCGTTCACTGGACACTGGAAAAAAATCATTAAATTGTGGTTTAAAGAGAAAAGTAGTTTGCAGTGTATTATAAAGATGTTATCTTATTTAAAAAATTTGAAATTTATTTACACCACTGAAATTAAAACTTTCTGCATAAAAAACTTGTTTGTTTTCTGTAGAAGTGCACAATAATTGGTTCGCGAGCCACGAAGGTGTCACTATTTTCACACAGAAAAACCTACTTTATTTCATGACAAAAACTTAGCTATTAAATAAGTCGAATATTAACGTTTGGCTATTGTCGTCACAAATGTTTTTTCCTGTAAAAGGTTGTTCAGCATTGATTTACAGTGCCAATAAAAATACATAAAGATAATCAAAGATTCCAAAGAAAATTTCCAAAACATAAAATAATGGCAAAATGACTCTTAGTTCTATTGCAAATTGGTTACTCACAGTAATCAATTACATTGATCACTGAAACGAAGCAACGCCATCCTGTAAGTAATGCGTTAGAGTTTTGACATCACGGTCATTCGGCCGATTAGCACCAGTGTTTAACCGATTAACACCCATCTTGCAGCTTTTTTAGTTGTTTACTGTAGATCTAGACTTTTAAGAAATTCATTCTTTCATATTTTAATTATTTAGACTTTTAAGAAGTAAATAACATAAAAATTGTCTATTAAATAAATTAAATTAGGTTTAATGTTAGTGGGATACATAATTGACTTAAAAATCTATGCATATCTAAAAAATGCTTTAGATTCTGTATTTCAAATATTCAATATTAAAACTTTTATTTCAAATAGGCTATCTCCTTAAATATTGGCCCTCGGCACATACTTCCAACTGCAAAATTTCATAAAAAAAGGTGCAAAATTTTATGAAATATAGTGCAACTCCATGAGAAAACTATATGAAAAGTACGGAAATTGAATCTTTATGCGGCCCTCGTAGGGTAAAAATCCCATTTAGGAAATTATTCATCATCCATTCTTGAATTGAAAAAAAAAATCATCTCCATATCTCTAAATCTTACAGCGATATTAATTCCAAAATTCTACAAAATTCGTGACTTACACCACTTATCCATGCCTCTAAACGAAGAGTTTTTGACTCATTCTGAAAGCAAGTGACGGATCATCCACAAATTGTCTGTTATTAAATGTCGATTTAAGACAGTGCCTCTCATTTGGACACAAATAACCAGCATACAGAGTTAACGCCAAAACTGCTTTTAAAATTGCTGGTAGTCTGCACTAGAAGTCTGCATGCGTCAAAATATCTAGGTCTGATCCCAAACCGATCCATAGGGGAAAAAATTCGCTCTGGCCTGTAAAAAAATTTAAAATCATAACCCAGCCCGGCCTGAAAAAAAGTTTAAATTGTAGTCCGGATTTGCCGTAAATTATACAGTTTTTATACACTACATAGCTTTTTACTTCGATATGATTAAAAATTGCTTTATAGGAAGGAGCTAACATGCTTAATCAGCATGTTAGAAAAACATCATTTTAAATAACTCACGGACATTTAAACTGTACAAAAAGGAGGTGGATCGGGAAAAAAGTTAAACTGAATCGGAAGTTTGTGCAACAGAAAGGAGGTGGAACTGGGAAAAGTTAAACTGTATCGGAAGTTTGAGCAACAGAAAGGAGTTACTTTACACTTTCAATTTTTCAAAAAGCGTTTAAACATTTTATTAGGAGCCAAACTTTGCTTAAAACTGTAAAGGGGTTTTGTTTGATGAGTTTGTTATTTCCCACTATATTTCGTCTTTAAATTATTAAAATTCAAGAATTGTTAAAGAAAAAAGTGCTAGTTTGAAACATGTCTTTTTTTATTATTTTACATTAGTTTCGTTTCGGCATATTTGAAAAAATATTTACTTTTGAAAATATGATTTTTTAAATACGTTACATCATTTTTAACCCTTTGAGCTCTGGGGTGTAAATGTCTTCAAAATTCCAAATGTCACATTGGCACAAGTATTTTTCAAAGAAAAAAACGGTTAATGATAAACACGAAAAAAAAAAATGCATTAAACCCTTTTCAAATAAATCTGGTCGAATTTTCTGGTGCCATTGTCACATTTCGGAATTAAAGTTATGTAGTAGAAAATTCTACCATCAGAGCTCAAGGGGTTAAATAAATATTTTTAATAGTTTTAAAATTGATATTGATAAACAAAAACCCTGGAAAAAATTAAGGTGGGATTTTGCTCTTTAATTAAATGAAAAAAATTGAAACCCACTTGAAAAAATCGAACCCACAACCTCACGATTAACGGCGTGGTACTTTGACCACTCAACCACGTAGGGCCAGTAGAAATATGTTGTCGATGTAAAGTTTCTTTCCTCTTCTCACTATAGGTGCTGCTATCGTCACCGCGTTACCAGTATAAACTGCTCAAAATTTGAAACTTTTGCTGTATCGTCACTCCACCACTTTTATAGAATATTTCTATTTTGTCCATTAAAAATTCTCCATAATACAAAGAAGTAATCGTTATCTATAAAAGCGGTAGAGTGACGGTTTCAATTTTTTTACAGTGAATACGCTATGAATGTTTTTAATATTATATGTTTAACAACACTGGTAAGCAAAAATTAAGGAGGAGAATATTTTTCTAATGTAACGTCGCGCAGAAGCTTTCCACATCAACCAAAATCATACCATAAAATCTTCAAGATGTGAAAATATGGGACAAGTGATAAAAATTACCTAAACAAAGAATCAAAAGGATTCAAAAGCACTTTATTCAAAAAATCACTATAAGCACAAATGCAGAGTCGACAGAAACGTCCATGTTACAGGCATCTGGTAGGAAAAATTCACTGTCTGATAGGGGATATTGTCACCCCTGACTACGATGCATCATTTACAACGTCAGTCCATGCGGAGGACGAGGTTGCCTAAGAGCTGTTGAGGCATTGAGTCAAATTTCTCCTTGTATTGCCAATTTCAGCTCCGTAATCGTTGCTGGCAGCTGGTTATGTGATGCGAAACGTTTCCGATGAAGGTCCCACAGACGTTTTATGTGATTCAGGTTCGGGGCCTTTGCAGGCTTTGAATATCTTCACTCTCCAAAAGCTCTTTGACAATCGCTGTACGATGAGAGGCAGCGTTCATGAAAAGGAAGTCCGGACCCATAGCACTCTAAACAGACGTGAAGCAAGAGAATCTCGGCGCAACAGCGGGCACCTGATACTGAACCTCCAACGCGGAGGTCCATTTCGCTACCAAGCATGATACCACTCGAAATAAGAACTTCGGCATCTCCAAAATGGTCCCTTTCAATGATATTGCAGAGGTGATTACGTGTTCCCTGCTCTCTCCAGATGCGTATACATCCGAAGCACTTATCATACTACATCGACTCTCATCCATAAAGAATACTCGAGGACACTCTTGTTGTGTCTACTTCTTGTGTTCCTGGCACCAAACAAACCGGCGTCTCCTATGTACAGGCGTAAACGGTCTGCTGGTCGTCGAGCATATAAACTACCTTTTTGCTGCCTCTTTGCCACGTTAAACGTAATATCCAACGCCCAGTAGTCTGCTTCATCTGTCTTGCAATTTTTTCAGCTATCTGCCGTCTGTTTCTTTTCGCCTGTGGGATAATATAACGGTCTACTGCTGTTGTTGTTGATCGTGGACGACTACTGCTGAGTGCTGGGATAGCTGTTCCCATCGTTTGAAATACTTTCCAGGCTCGTGAAACGAAGCTGCGAGCCATTCCGAACTTTTGTGCCAAACCTGCCACACGTTGGCCTTCTTCCAACTTCCCAATGATTCGACCTCGTGTAAAGTCATGCAAATGACATCTCCTGGATTGCCTCTTGACCATATCACACAATGATCACAATGTTCAATCACTAAACGTCATTGAACTCACTTTACAGACTGCAATAGATTTCACTCAATTTCTGAACGGGTACCGCTTTTGTGTTTTATGCCCTTAGCACTCCTCTTTTAACGTCATATGTCATGTATGGGCATGTCCTACGGCATTTGTTTCAGGCCTATCTCTTGATTGGTCATTCATTTCGTTCTGTTGCCTCTTTCGGCTTTTATGCTAATTTATATACTCCGTACTTAATTTTTGCACATCAGTGTATGTCTTAAACTACCCCTAAAAGATAGGACGTATATATAAGAGGGTGAAGACATACACAATTAGAAATCTGCTATTTTTGTTGCATAGTCTTTCCACCGTTTTTGTAGAAAATGATTACTTGAGAATATTATGAAGCATTATCATTAGTCAAAATAGAGATATTCTATAAAAGCGGTTGAGTGACTATTCAACAAAAGTTCCATAATTAATAACAGTGTAGAAATAATAGAATTTATGGATTCACTGTCAAAAATCTACAGCATTTGCTGCATAGTTTCTTCACTGCTTTTACAGAATATGGCCAATGAGACCAATGAGAATGCTGCATAATATAGTGAAGTTATCGTTTTCTATAAAAGCCGTGGAGTGACTGTGTGCAAAAGCTTCAGATTATTAAGGCGCTACACTAATCACAGAAAAAGACCCGGATGACAAAGTAGAGTCTGTGGGAGAGTTTTTTTCAAATATCTCGCTGAAATTTTAATATTTTTACATGATTTTTTTGCATAGGATAGCTGAGGATGATCCGCAGCCGGCCTAGTTCTTACTTTTTCAATTTTGGCTTCAGATATTTTTTAATTACTTTAAATTTCAAAACCAGTGTGAACGGTTCTGAAATTGAAACTATGATAATAAAAATATATATATCAAAATAGGAAAAGTAAAAACTAGGGCGGTTGTAGATCGTCCTTAACTATCCTATGCAAAAAAAAAATCATGTAAAAATATTAAAATTTCAGCGAGATATTTGAAAATAAAACGCTCCCACAGACTTTACATAACAATACTCTCCTGGTAGACCCTACAATAGTCCTTTTTAGAGACTTTTGTGGGGCCTTAACAGTATTTGAGACGATGGTGGACAAAACGAATACCCAAGTATTTTAGTGAGTGTGTGGCGATCGTTGTTGCCAAGTTAATGTTTCTTCACTTACCTCATTTAATAAAAATCGTCAAGTTTTAGAGTCTGGGTTTCCATAGTTAACATATAAACTTCCCATTAAGCATGTGCCTTCTGCCTATAACGCCCCTATTTTTTTATCTGCACCTCATTAAATAGCAAGGTAACATTTTACTTTGTGGGGAAGAATTTGTATTATACTGTTTTTGACATTGCGTAGTAATTAAGATAATGTAACATACATATTATGTTCAAGCTCATATATATATTCATTTATATACAAATATATATATTGCAAATGCGATTTAATTTTTTTTTATTTTTTATTCTTTTTCTCTTTTTAGTTTTCTATCAAATTTAGTAATTTTGTTGTGTTTCGTTTTTGTGTTTTTTCTTCATTTAAGTTTGGTTTTATGTGTGTTGTTAACCCCAAATTCGTATTGTTTTGCTTTTTCATGGCTTATACGAAGATGAAGCCTCATACTTCATTTGTATTTCGAAAGTATTTTGGGCTTGACAATTCTGCTTTGGTTCTGCAAATTCCATTTGTATTCATTCTTTTATTTATTTAATTTTCTCCCCATGTTCAATGTGGTAATTTTCGATTAAATTCAATGGTTCATATATTGTAATAATATTATGATATGCATATATGAAGTATATACTAAAATATACATTATGTGCAATCTATCGTGCATAGAATATTCGTTATTAATTTACAGGACTATACAAAAGTATTCCATTACATAATGGTAAAGGGGAAAACATTCTTTAGCAATATTAAACTGTTTTAGCAATATTAAACTATTTCACATATTACGAAAATGATATAAATTGCTGAGGTTTAATACAAGTTACTTCCTGTATAATCGTAAGCAAATAGTATTTTCAGGGATACACAAAAGATTTCGAATACTCTACTGTGTTCGAAGTACTGTATACTATTACACATTATACTATTACATTACTGTTTACTATTACTTCATATATTGTAATAATTGTAATTAATGGTTTTGTATATGCCTATATATATAATCTGCGAAATTTTCTGCATTTTCAACTTATTTTCTTAGAAAACCTTACATGAGGGAGAAAAATATCTTTATTTTTCTGTTCAGCACATCGGAAAACATTAGAAACCTACTGACAGATGGAGAGAAAAAATGTATTATTTTGAGATATTGTGTAATTAGTATATAAATAGTAAGGCAAAAAAGTTTCATTTTTTTCACTTGAATCACTTTAAGGAGAAAATTTTTAGAATCCTTTTAATAAATTTATAGTGTTAACATAGGGCTGATTATTTGAATGAAACGCGATGTATAAAAATAATAAATATATGAAGACTGACATGCAAAAAAGTACAAGCAAGGAGTATATCAAAACAAAGTGAATTTTTATTAACATCAATTTTTTTACATCGAATTTGTAGTAGCGCAAAGCTTTTATAAAAATCTATGGGTTTACTAAACCATCCCTTTCTTTTTTCTTATATGCGCAACACCATTTTTTATTACCAATAATTTATCCTTTTATTCCATGCGTATTTAAACATCTATTTTGGGTTCTACTTGAGTTTTGTATAAGGAGAATGAATTTCAGTTAGTCTAAAAGGAAGGAAAAGGGATAAGCATCTAATATTTTATCAGCGATCTTCTAATGTTCGAAAATGCCTGGGGGCATATTTTTGATGATAGGAGATCCCTTGAGAGTAAGGGAATTTTTTGAAGTAGGAAGACGTAGAATGTGTGATGGTTGGGTACAGAAATCACAGAATTCAATGGTACTGGAAAGAACTTAGACGTTTTACTGATGCGATCAGTTCTGTATCTTATATCAATCTCGCTAGGTCAAAGATCGCGTTAATGCAAGGTAAAAAAAATTGTATTCTAGCTGAATTATTCTTTATCATCTGAGAATTGTTAGAGATATATTCATCAAGATTATTAATTCTTTCTGAAAAAAAAAAAAGAATTAATAAAAGATGAAATGAAATTAGTTGATTCTTAAATAAAACATTTAATAATTCACCACTTTATATATGATTTTTTTCAAGAAGAGTTATCATATATGGAAATTTTTATTTTATCAAAAAACAGTTATAAATAGATATTTGAAGGACGATCATGTTCTATATAGATTTTTATCATTGTGCAAAATTTCTGACAGTCATGCAAGTACAGGGTGCAACACAGGGTACAGTAAAAGAAAACAGTGAATAATCTAAGTGAGTATTTGAAAGTAACTTCTTTTGAAAAAAATGGTGCTGACCGAATAACATTTGTGTAAGAGACGCCAGAGTTGAAAGGGTTAAAACTGATATCAAATTAGAAATTTCACGTCAAAGTAGCAAATGAGGTGCGGTCGTAATAAGTAAGTTTTAAAAACATTCAGATTTTGGTGTAATAGTATACAGTACTTCGAACACAGTAGAGTATTCGAAATCTTTTGTGTATCCCTGAAAATACTATTTGCTTACGATTATACAGGAAGTAACTTGTATTAAACCTCAGCAATTTATATCATTTTCGTAATATGTGAAATAGTTTAATATTGCTAAAACAGTTTAATATTGCTAAAGAATGTTTTCCCCTTTACCATTATGTAATGGAATACTTTTGCATAGTCCTGTAAATTAATAACAAATATTCTATGCACGATAGATTGCACATAATGTATATTTTAGTACATACTTCATATATGCATATCATACAGGCATTTTAAATTTCAAATGAGTCGGTTGGGTAGCTTTTGCTCTGTTATATGCGGACAGACGGACGAACTGAACGAAGTATAAAGGTGCAACATATTCATATAATTACGAACGTACTTAAAAAAAGAGAATCCCGAAATCGGTCTTTTTCATTGCATGTTATTCATAGATAGGTGTTGTTGTCCAAAAATATTCTACTTTTTAAAAATTTATGTACTAAAAACAGTTATAAAATATATTTGCGATATCTGAGCTAAGACCTAATATGAGAGCTTTTATAACAAAATCTCTGAAAATAAATGCAGACAATGTAATTTTTTCGTTTCACACTGAGGTAAATCATTCAAGGGAAAAAATAAAGTTTCTTGGTGTAAACGATAAGATGTAAATTTTTGTTGCTTTTTTTTAGGTATCCCAAGAACATATTTGTGGCAAATTTTGTTTCACAGATTTAAAAAAGAAATGTGAAGCGAATAATATTGCTACACCTGTCATTTTTAATTCTTTTTATGGTACATTTCTTATATAAAAAAAAAGACCTCGCTCTTTAAATAATTAAGAAATGAGTGTTACGGTGGAGGTGTGTGTATTAGGGGAAATAATGATTTTAAAAAAGCTCAGGGGATATTTGCTGAAAAACAAAACAAAAAAAATATTGAGAATCACTGTTGTACGTATTTTTTTAATAAGTTTTCGATTTCAGTTACAAATCTTCGTTCGTAGGCATTATATATTGCTTAATTATAAATTATTTATTAAGATTCATCAGTAATGTTAATTTAATAATATTTAAGCCCTTAACAAAAATGTATATAAATTACACAAAATAATTATGTACAATCTATAAATGTTGCAACAGTTATTTTTTAAATTCCGATGGGGAAAATAATCTGAAGAATCAAACATTTTCATCATGTAATGCAAGAGAAAGGGTTTTTTTTTGGGGGGGGGGGGCAAAAATTTTTAGGTACTTTTTGGATATGCTAATAGCTTTTATACAAAAAATAAAAATATATTCTGTCCTCAATGTTAATTCTCAGCATTCTTTAATTGCGTTCAATCGTATGAGAATAGGAAAAAAATTCTTTTTCAAAATCATCAAAAATATAACTTTGAAAAAATAAAAAAATACAGGGTATCTTCCATGACGTCTCCCCAACCTCGCATTCTCTTTCACAATGACCGCGAGAATAAATACTAGATAAGTTCAAAATGCAAAGATATTAACATTATACCACTTAAACATGTTGCATTTTGTATGAAACAGGCTGCTAATCTATATCACCATTTATTTTATATATATATATATTATAGTTTTCATAGTGGTCGGCAATTTTTTCAACATAGGGAACGTATCTCTTATAACTGATATATCACATATATCATCTCTTATCACGATAACATACCATATATATCGATATTGTTAATAATTGAAGTTAAAAAAATGACAATAATAAATATGTTGCAGAATTTTGAATTGATTAAGAATCAGTTTAATTTATGTTTACATAGTTGCAAAAAATATATGTTACAAAATTATAATTAGTGGAACAGAACAATACTAGAACAATGTTACAGGTATATAAATAGTGATACTGCATGTTGTTTGACAGTGTGTCCCAATGGGAGACAATAAACTGTTTTAGTGCGCTAGTCTTAGACAAGAGTTTAAAAAAGCAAGTATAGTGCTTTATTTAGGATATAGAGGATTTGGCATTCGTAATATTTAAAGTCAATTTTTCGGCCAAATGTGGCTAATATTTTGTCAAATATGGGCATATATTCACAGTTGCCCTTTTTTTTTGGTTTCGTGAGCCACACCCGTAGTTATCCAAAATGATCTACTAATCAAATTTGTTTGAACATGTGACTTACAAGGAAGGTCTCCATTGGGGGCATACTCAGAATTTTTTGAAAAAAATACGAATTAAACTACTCATGTAGGTAATAAAGGATCAGTGAAAATTAGCGGCGGAATTACATTATTAGATATGTAAAAAAATAAAATAGTTTGGAATAATTGGCGTAAAAAGCTGAAAGCGACGCGAGATTTGGCGAGCAGTGCATTTCCTCGCCAAAAGCAGACGATTTTAACGAATCTGAAAATTGATTTTAATTGAATTCACTGTTAAAAAAATCCCTGTTGGCTGGGCCTATAGGCGGAGGTAGATTTCGAAGAGTGCTCAATTCAACAAAAAAAATATATGATTAGAGATAAACCCAGTTTAATAACTTCATTTGGCCGTTTATGAAAATTTTTTAATTTCATTTTTCTGCAAAAACTGGTTTTATCAGAAGAGGTTTTATCTTAAGAAAAATTCAGCTCAAATGCCCATTTTGACAACATATTTTGAAATAGATTCTGAACTTATTAAAAATTTGACCAAAACAATACATTATACAGTTCCTAAATAACAGAAAACTGTCAGTTGAATGTATTTGAGAAAAAAATTGAATTTAAAAATGAGTCATAAAATAACCGATTTGTTGTTTGAATACATCCTTAATTCTTTAATCAAGATTGCTTAGGAAAATTTTGTGCGAAATACTCACTCTGACAGCATTTTTAAAAATATAATCTATCTTTATCAAAAAACTGGCCAGTGCGTCACAGTATATAGTTCCTAAATAAGAGGATCTGTAAATTGGATACGTTTGAGAGCAAAAATGGATTTAAAAACGAGTCAGAAAAAAACGCAATTTCTTATTTGAACACTTTCTTAAATTTTCAGTCACGATGATTTCGGAAAATTCTGTTCAAAATACCCTTTTTGGTAGCCTTTTTTGAAATATATTCCGTCTTTATCGAAAAACTGACCAATGCATCACATTATATAGTTCCTAAATAAGAGGATGTGTAAATTGGATGCGTTTGAGAACAAAAATTGATTTAAAAACGAGTCAGAAAAAAACGCAATTTCTTATTTGAATACTTCCTTCAATTTTCAGTCCGGATGACTTTCGGAAATTCTGTTCAAAATATCCTTTTTGGTAGCTTTTTTTGAAATATATTCTGTCTTTATCAGAAAATTGACCAATGCGTCACTTTATACAGTTTCTAAATAAGAGGATCTACCATTTGGATGCGTTTAAAATCAAAAATGAATTTAAAAATGAGTCAGAATATAAGCAGTTTGGATTTGAGGTTTTTTCTCCAACTCCTATTTTTCTTTAATTTTTTTTTTTTTTTTTTTTTTTTGGCTATACGAATTGGTCCTATGAAAAACTTGTCAATATAAAAGTTGTAGATATTTTTGAGAAGATGTAAAATAAATTTAATCAGATTTGATATCTTAAAAATTGACGGAGTTATGGATTTTTCTTTTTTTTCAGCGCCCTTTTTCTTTTCGTTTTTAATTTTGTTCATCGGTAAAAGTTGGTCCTATCAAAAACTTGTAAATACAAAAGTTTTAGATAATTTTAAGAACATTTACAAAAAATTTAGTTGGACTTGATATCTTGAAAATTGACGAAGTTATGAATTTTTTTCTCTCAAAATCCCTGTTTTTTTCGCCCTTTGAGCCCACTTCTAAATTTATCAAAAATCTGTTATGCATATACTTTTGGCCCATTTTTAAGAAGTAATATAAACTTTAAACCGACGATATCTACTTTAATTAAGAAGTTATAGCGTTTTTTCGGTTTTCACAAAACGCCCCCTATTCCGACCCCCTTGGTCCGATTTTGCCCATTAACGAACTTAGCCAAGATTTTAACCCCTTTGATTTTATGTACCAGTTTGGTGGAGATTGGGGAAGAATTATAGAAGTTATCGTGTCCATAAAAAAGTGAGATATATATATATATAGATAGATAGATAGACATATATATATATAAACTGGTGCGATTGCAATAGATAGTATTTCTTACGAAATCTACCTAAAATCTGCAGCATTTACTGCAACGTCACTCCACTACTTTTATAGAATATCTCTCTTCTGACCAATGAGAATGCTCCATAGCACGGTGAATTGACCGTGTCATACACTGTTAAAAATCTGCAGCATTTTGTTGCAACGCACTCCACCGCTTGTATATAATATCTCTATTCCAACCATTGAGAAAGCTCCATTTCACGGCCAAGTAACCGTTTTCTATACAAGCAAGCGAGTGCGTTGCAGCAAAATGCAGCAGATTTTTAACAGTTTATTTTTCAATTTGGAACAATTTTAATCAATTTAAATTGTGTTTTAAATGATAAAGTATATTATTTTCATTTTGTTATAAGTACATATAAACGTATATGACAAAATTACACTTAAAGTAAAGTAAAAATGCAAAACTAAAATTACTTAAACTAAACTTATTTAAATAAATTGAACATAGAAGGTTTTTTCTTTAAAAAGTATTCGAAGCGTAAAAGCGTATTTTTCAAAATTTCGTTTTTTCGCCAACCGGAGATAAATCGCAAAATAAACGAAATTTTTATTATTTTCTTACGGACGTTATAAGGCGGTTCCGCCGAAATCTTTTTTATAAACATATATAACTATATGAGAAGAACATTCTGTAATTTTTTCAGATTTTTCTGAGTATGCCCGTATAGAGACCTTCCTTGTTAGATCAATGGTCTTCTGGTAATCAGATACTATATGACACAAAATTTAATCAAAATTAAGCCGTTTTTCAGAAAAAATTAGCTTGATCCAAAGTGATTCCCAAAACAACCAACTAATAAATTTTTTCATGAACATGGTACCCAGCCTAGTGGTCTTCTGAAAACTTAAAATGGTAAAATATCAAATTCAGCTAAAAATCGTTAGAGCCGTATTTCAGATAAAATTATCTTGACCCACAGTGACCTAAAAATCACCCTCTAATCAAAATTTTATCGATCATGTGATCTAAAATCGAACATGTGATCCTAATGATTTTCTCGTGCGTGCCCGAAAAACAATATAACACAAAATTTTGTCAATATCGTTTGAACTGATTTTTAGATTTAGCTTGACCCGGACCCATTATGATCCAAATAGATCCACTAATCGAATTTCCTTGAACATGCGACCTAACCCAATGGTCTTCTGCGGTTCGAAAGCAATAGAATACAAATTTACTCAAATTTGTTAGAGTCGTTTCCTAGATAAAATTTGTTTGACACGTAGTGCCTCAAAATGGACCCACTAGTTGAAATTTCTCGAACATGTGTGCCTAGTGAACTTCTCGTATGTAAAAAGAATAATAAAAAAATTTCTCAATATCGTTTGAGCCGTTTTTTAGTTGCAATTACCTTGACATGGACCCAAAAATGACCCACTAATCGGGATTCCTCGAACATGTAACCTAGCCCAATGATCTCCTCCTGCCTTGAAAAGTTACAATGTATAATTTTGTCAAAATAATTGAAGATGTTTTTCAGAAACAATTAACTTGACTCTGATCCATTGTGACCCAAAATGTCCCACTAATCGAATATTCTTGAACATGTAATCTAGCTCATTGGTCTTCTTGAGTCCTAAAATGAAAAACATATAATTTGTTCAAAATCGTTATAACCGTTTTTTAATTAAAATTTAGCTGACCTGCAGTGACGTCAAAATGACACTTAAATCGAAAGTTCTCGGACATATGATCTAGCCATATGATCTGCATAACACCGTAAACGGTAGAATACAAAATTAACTCAAAATCGTTAGAGCCATATTTTACATGATCTAAACTTGACCTGTAGTAACCCCAAAATGACCCAGTAATCGAAATTTCTCGAAGTTATGATCTAGCACAATGATCTTCTCGAACTCGTAACCGGTATGATAAAATTCTTCTCAAAATTGTTTGAGCCGTTTTCTTCGATATAATTAACTTAACTGGGACCCATAATGAGCCAAAATTACTTATACTAATCGAATATTTTCGAACATGCGGCGTAACGCAATGGCATTCTTGATTCCGAAAACGATAAAATATAGAATGTAATGGAAATCGTTCGAGTTGTTTTCTAGAAAATTAGCTAGACCCATAATGACACAAAAAAGGATCCACTAAACGAATTTTTTCTAACATGATTTAGCCCAATGGTTTTCTCATATACAAAATAGTAGAATAAAAGATTTAGTCAAAAAATTTAGAATCAAATTTTAGATAAAATTTGTTTGACCCATAATGACCCAAACAGGAATCACTAATCTAAATTTCTGGAACTTTTGACCTAGCCCAGTAGTTTTCTTGTGCCAAGAAATGGTTTGATACAAAATTTAGTTAAAATCGATTGAGCCGTTTTTTAGATATAATTAGCTTAATCCTGATCCATGATGACCGAAAATGACCCACAAATCAAATTTTCTCGAACATGTGACCTAATCCAATGATCTTCTCGTGCCTAAAAATGGTAAAACACAATTTGTTTGTCAAAGTCACTTGAGCCGTTTTTAAGATAAAATTTACATACAAGGACAGCCACGCACACACACACAAGATTTGCTAATATTATTAACCTGCATATGTGGAATTTTTGTTTATACGTGGATTAAAATCACAAATGACATAAATCCGTCAAAAATAGCTAAATAAATTTTTTACAGATTATTTTAAGGTAAAAGTTTAAAGCAATATTTTCATTCTTTCATCAAAACGAAATTGCAGATTTCATGACGAAATACATTCTTTCATGAAGAATTAGAATTCTGCCATCTTTGGCCACGCTTCATACATACTTTTTAAAAACTATAACTCATCCGTAACCATCACAAAAAACCATCGCCAACTCTCCTAATAAGTTAAATTCTCTCTCTTTTTGATTTAATTTTAAACAGATGGAAACATATTTTGTACTTGAAAGAGGTTTAAAATGAATAATCGAAATGAAATAATATTCAGGTTTTTTTTTTTTTTAATTATTATTATTATTATTATTTATTACAAATAACGTTTACCTTTATTTCGTAACAGTTAGCCATCTCAATTTTTAAAAAAATAATACATATTTCATTAAAAAATATTTGCGACAAGGTAAGCATTTAATTTTTTATTTAATATTAAAATATTCTGAATATTTATGTACAGAAAATATAATGCCTCATTTTATACAGTTGCGTGGATACCCAGTCTGCTTAAAATAAGCAATGTGCAACTAACCGCGAAAAAATTGGTTAATTCTCTGATGCTGCAAGGCTTGTCAGTATTTTTTGTGTTACAAGAAAAAATTGCCGGAAAAACAAGAAACTCTTAAGATATGTTGTTCCTTTTCAAGTCTTACCTGTACAAAGCCTGTCCATCGAATTATATTTAAATTTTTCTCTTACCGCCAAGAGCAATTCTTATTCATAGTAAAATTGGTTTTTCTTTGTCGCTTAGAATAAATGCTACAAACGGAACAAAATTCAAATTTAGCCTGTCCGAAAAATACAATAGTCAGCATCATGCCTATTAATCTTCAGTTCGTCGGGTTACTCGGTGTGACATAGCGCAAAGATTCTCAATGTGTCGTGTCTATTTGTAATGGTTTTCTTTTTTTTACTAGTTTTTGTTTCGAAATCAGGATTTTTTTTCTCTATGTGTCACAGCACGACTTAGAGATTTGTGAACGAAGTTTCCACTTTTTAAGGTACAAGTTCAAGTCGTTTCCTCATTCTAGATAATAAACAACAGCTGTTAAAAAATAAAAATGACTTTTTTATACGTAGTATTTAAAATTTTTGTACAGAATGTTTCTACGATTCTGCAATATTTTGACAATAGTGTTCTAATGAATACGTTAGGAAAGAATTTAAAAGTACATAACTCACCTACGAAAAGAACACTTATAAAAAGAGAGACAGTAACAAACGTGTTATTCGAAAATTAAGTTCCAGGTGCATCCTCATGGCTTATAAAAATTGTAGTCGATTCAGCATACCAAATTTGAGGGTAATTTTGACTTATTTATTAAGTGCTTTCATAAAAAGTGGCTATCAATTTTAGTATCTATGGACAAATTCTTAATGGTAAAAGACTATCTTTAGAATAAGAAAAAAAAATCTATTTTTTTTTTTTTTTTGCTTTGGAACATAATTGGATAATTAGAAATCTAAAACCTTTCAAAGACTCGGTTATTATATTTCTTAATAGGAAAGGGAATTAAAACATGAATGAAACCACGAAACATATTTTTTAGCACGAGGAGGAATTTTTTCGGATTTGCTTCTCTCAGCATTCAAGTCCCTTTACGCAAAGTAAAATATATTCACCCAAACACGTCTTAAAAACCTTTTTCTACCCCTCATATTCTTGTCGTTTTCTAATTTTTTGAAACTTTTTAATGATGTTATTAATTCCCGCGAAAAAATTCCGTCGATACTAGTAATGGTTTTCTCTGGCGATGACACAAATAACTCGCGCCTTTTTTGACTCCCGGGGAAAGGCTTTTTGAAAGGGGGGAGAATAACTCGCTGTTCGATGCCCCCCGCTCCCCCGCAAGCTCTGTGCGGGGGCTTCTGTCTTATCGACTAATTGACGTGTGTGTTTTTAATGACTAGCGAACGGGGATGTGCCGCCATTTGCTTTTGCAGCTACTTGCCTATGCATTCTATCCCTCCGCCCTACAGCGGGGAATTATAATTTTTAATTTATGACGCACTTCAGCTGATTACTAATTAAAGGGAGAGGGAAAAACGAGAGGCGATGCCGAGGCCGGGAGAGAGGGTGAGAGAAGGGGGGCGCAAAGGAGAGAGCGCCTATATTCTTTCTTTCGCTCCCCTTTCCCCCGAAATTGTATTCTCTACCTCCCTTTACTTTTTTTTCTTGCCTCCTTCTTCTTCTTCAAGTCAAATAAAAATAAGAGTTGTAAATGTACCTTGGTGGGTTAACATTTTACAACCTCCAAGACGAAAATGTCAAAACATGCCTAGTTTTTCATTGTTATCGTTAAACAAAAAATGCCTAGAAATCAAAGGTCTCGGTTTACGGGATGTGATTCTGCGGTGAGAAACAAATTGTTATGATGACAGTCCGGCACTGAAAAGATTCCAAATCACCAGTAATTAAAGCGCTTTAATCATTAATATGGTTTAATATATTTTATCTCGCAGATACTTGATTCAGTAAAGTTACATTTTTCCTTTTGCCAAATGTTTCTACAAAGCTTTTGATAATATCACACTTGATAAAAAAGAATTATATACATTTTTTGCATAAACCTTTAATGGTCTCATGTGCCATTAACCTGGACTTCTAATCTTGGCTGAACCAATAGACAGTGCTCAGTGATAAAAGCTGATTGCTCATTACATTGGCAGTAGAACTCGTTTTTGTTTTCTGACGAGCGGTTTAACCCCTTGAAGGTCAGTGAAATAAAACGTATCCCACTTAATTTTAATTGCGAAATGCCCCATTGACACCAGAATTTTGAAATAAAATTTTCAATTTGATCAAGAACGTTAAAAAAAAAAAAGGCATTTATCTATTTTGAAATAAACTTGTTTTTAAATTCTGGTGTCAGTCAATCATTTCAGCATTTTATGAGTATAAGTGCTTTGCCCCTCAAAGGGTTAAACCACTCATTTCTGCTAGTAGGTGAACTAGATGGATGTTGATATTAATAACGCAGCTTATAACTATGATGAAGATAATCTGAAGGTGCTTCATTATACGCGGACATCCTTTGAAACGGTTTTTCACAATATGTTGCGATTTAAAGAAAATTTTAAAATTTTAAATTTATCCAATAGCCAAATTTAATAGTTTTAGGTTCAAATTATTCGGATGTCACTGTATTATTTAGTCTTTTCCGGGCCTCTCAAATATATTTCCATTTCCTATTGTGGTAATCGATTGTATAAAGTCAGTATTGCTATAGCCAAACATTTATATGTAGTCGACTGTATCATCGTCTAAAAATTAAAAAATGAGAGAAATAAAGGATGTCTATTAAAGTCCTGACCACCCTGTTTAATTTCAGAACACTGACAGAACTTGGTTTCAAGGTATAGACAGGGGCTATTTACTGTGCGATGAGATTGCTTGCCACGCCGCCTAGTGATAAAATGTGGAGTTCGCGTTCCTATTACAAAGTCTTTACGAGTAAAAAGTCAATTACAAAAGTATACGTCCTTGATTTAGTATCTAATGATGCCTTACATGTATAAATATCTTTATTAGAAGACCTGAAATGTAATGTTTTATAAGCCACCATCAGCTTAATTACGTTACTAGTTACATGCAGACGTGTACCATTATAAAAATGACCCGTACGGTAGATAGATTAATAAAAGTAACACATAAGTAAGGTATAGTTTATTTTAATAAGAAAATTAAGTTTTTTAAATCTGTCCACAATTAAAACATTTGCAAAATGCATGATGTATTGCCACAGATAGTTGGCACGGTCAGCATAATTAACTTGATCTTCTTATTTCAATCAATTGTGACTTGTTTACGTTATGTTAATTTAATAAATGTACATCTACCTTATAATACAACTTCTGTAGGGAAACTTGTGGTGTACTTAAGCATAAGACATACAAAAATAGAATAGGGAAATGGTGACGAGATAGAAAAAATTACTTTCAGCGATTATAATAAAATTGTTCTTACATATAAAACATATAAGACGATCTATAGCTTGGACTTTTATATCTAATTTCTTATCGTCTTTGAGACAGGAGCAATAACTCCATAATTTTCAGCAAAGTGTAGCTGTAAGCAGGTTAAGAGGCCTTGCAGAAAGACACTTTATTGTACCTAGACACCACATTCTTAACCTTAGCTGTTACCATTCTGAAGCCAATGGGGATGGACAGAGCGTTAGTGACACTCTGTATATATTTTATAAGTTATACATGAATGGAATTGGGTAACAGGCTAATAATAACATAAAATAATAAAATGTTATAGTAAGTGGTAACGAATTTCAATACCTAAGATATTAATTTATAGATTGCCACTAAGACTTCTGTGTCAAATTCATCATCACGATATGTTATGTCACACTGACAAGGACGGAATCTGATGTCCGACACAGAGAATAAGGTGAGACTTTGTGTACATATAGAATATTTGTTATCAATGGATAAAAATATGAAAACCACAACGCACAATATCCAGTGAATCATAAAAAATAACTGCTGAAGTTACAGTTTACAAGCTGATAAGTACCCTTGTCTGCAATATACTCTGCAGCGTGCTGGCTTACTCGAATTTTCGGTCTGGGTTCAATTCTCCAACAAATTCCTATTTTCGCAGCGAAGCTTGTCATAAATTATTTTCAATCCGAAGCTTAAATAAATGTGCATAATTATTTTAATTTACGAAAATATATAATAATGTAAATGATTTGGGGCATATATGTATATAATTTTAACTATGAAATTTTATCTTTTGATAAATTGCTCAAAGTGTTTAAAGAGATGCGTAATTTGCATTTCAAAAGGTTCAAAGTTCCGCTTTATTTAAAAGATAGTTATAAATATTTACATGAATAAAATTCTATTTTTCACGGTGAAAAATAGTACGTTCTGAATAACTGAATGAAATGCTATTGTCAAATGTGATTCATTTACACGGCGAAGATTTATTAATTAAAGATTGATGCATATTTTGCAACAGTTTGAAAATAAATGCATTTTTAAGCAAATCTTTGTCATTTTTTATACACAGTTAATCTATCGTAAACGTGCATTGAAAGGAAAAAAGCATCTTTTGAATATATATCTAGGGTAAATGCACCAGTAGTGGGCCACTTAAAGATATTTATCTAATTATTATTAAAGTATTAGTGAATTTTTAAAAAATATATTTTTTTAGCCTAGTCCTTGCCTTTATGTATCAGAATAAACATTCAAATTTTAGGTAGCTTTCATTACAAAAAGTAAAAAGCTACCTATTGCAGCCGTCCGGAGGAAAGCACTTCCAGAAAATTTTGGTATATTTTCACCGATCGCGGATCCCAGACCCCAAAACCACCCTCCGTTCAAATGTTGACATATATATATATATATATATATATATATATCTGATTTTTGTCATGCGATAACTAACGTATTTATGAACCGACTTGAATGAAACTTGGTATGTACATAGTACATACAAATATCTCGACCGAGTTCGTTGGCCAGCATCATCCGCCATCTTGTTTCAAAATGACGGCCATTAAAAAAATTTAAATTTAAATTTAAATTTAAATGCGAAAAAATTAAAAGTTGAAAAATATTTTTATTTTATGTGTTAGATCTTAAAACACCGATTCCAGAACACTTTTTATTTTGTCTATATCTTAAAAAATGATTGAGTTATAGCACTTTGAATTTTTCTTATGGTTGACATTTTGAAACGATCTGATTTTTGTCACGTGATAACACGCGTATTTATAAATCGATTTGGATGTAATTTGGTGTGTACATAGAACATAATGAAACCTGGACCGAGTTCGTTAGACAGTTCCATCCGCCATTTTGTTTCAAAATGGAGGCCATTTAAATTTTTTTTAAAAAATTTAAAATTTAAAACTAGGCACAAAATAGTGAGAAATTGAAAACGATTTTTCTTTTAAGCATTTGACCTTGATACAAAGATTCCAAAGCATTTTTTGTTTCGTCTGTATCTTAAAAAATGGCTGAGTTATAGCACTTTTAATTTGTAGTGTTGTTCTAATTTTGAAATGATCAGGTTTTCGTCACGTGATAACATGCGTATTTACATACCGATTTAGATGAAACTTGGTGCATATATAGTACATACCGATGCCTCGACCGAGTTCGTTGGTCAGTTCCAACCGCCGTTTTGTTTCATAATGGCAGAATATTATTTTTTTTTAATTTAAATTTTAAAATTAGGTGCAAAAAAGTAAGAAATTGAAAAAGTTTTTTCTTTTGTATTTTGATCTTGATACAAAGATTCCAGAGCCTTTTTTGTTTCATTTATATCTTGTAAAATTAGTTTTAATTGAGTTTTAGCACTTTCAATTTCCAGTGTGATTGACATTTTGAAACGGTCTGAAATTTGTCACGCAATAATAAGCATATTTATAAACTGATTTTGATATAACTCCGTGTGTACATGGTACCTATCAATGTCTTGACCGAGTTCACGGGCCAACTTTATCCGCCGTTTTGTTTCAAAATGGTGGCCATTTAAGCTTGTCAAAAATCTTTTAAATGTATAATGATGTACAAACAAAAAATTAGAAATTGAATAAAGGTTTTTTTCTAAACTATTTATCTTAATAATGAACTCCGGAGTATTTTTTGCTTTGTCTTTATCTTGAAAAACGCCTGATATATAACAGTTTGAATTTCTAATGTGGGTGACATAAAAAAAATAAATCAATTTGCCCGCGACAGCACTCGTATATATTAATCGATTTCGATGTGAGTGTGCATGTTCACGTGAATTAAGATTTCGACCAAGCTTATTGGTTTGTTTTATCCATCATGTTGCTTTAAAATGGATATCGTGGAAATTGGCGACCCTATAAATCGCTTAAAATAAAACCAGGTTGAACAAAAGATGACTAATTTCTAAAAATTCCTATTAATATTCAGTATTGACAAAAACTAGTATTCAATCTTATTTAAACGTATTCCACTAATTTCAGCTTCGTATATTTGAATAATATAATTTAATTAAAAAAAAATAAGTATATGAAAGCTACCTCTTCCTCCCGGCACTGCCGGAAGGACTTTTTGAAATATACCGTAATTTCGGGTGTATAAGCCGCAGATCAAACAATTCTTTTTCGACCCAAAATTTTTTAAGAAACAGATGTAACTAGTCAGATCGCCGTAAATATTTGTCTTCAATCACTAAATAAGATTTCTGGGTCCAAAAAGAATTGTTTGATCCGCGGCTTATACACCCGAAATTACGGTATTCTCTAGAAAAAATGAAAAATAAAAAATGTTACCTTCCTCTATGCTCCAGTAGTGGGCCAAGTAAATTTCTGATGCTCCAGTAGGGGCCCCCTAGAAGTGAGCCTCTCCATTCTTGAGTTTAATGCATACTGTACAGAAGTTCTAATTTGTTTTACATTTCTACACTTAAATATGCACAATAATGAAATTATAGTTAGAAGTTTTGATGATTACCTAAAATAATTTTAGTTTCTATTTAATTTTTTCGTATAGTCTGTAAAAACAGCCTTCCAGCTCAAAGACTGTGAGAATAATGAAGTTGTCCCTTTGCCTGATAACAGTTAAGGGTTTCAGTCAATGAGCAATTAGTTTGTTATCTGACAGTGGTGACTAAAAATCTTGTTTTTCAACTTTGAAAACTGGTGGCCCACTATTGGTACATGGCCCACTACTGGTACACTTACACTATATATAAAAGATAAAATCAACTCTTTTTGTCCCGAACTTTGTAAACCTTGTCACTATGTGTTCTAAGAGAATCAATAAGTAAGATTTTTTTTTATGCAATTTCTTAAAGTACACTGTAAAAAAAAAATCTGCAAAGGTACTAAACCTTTTCTAGGAAACTGGGATTCCAAGAACTGTTCTTGTAACGATAACAGGAAAAATTCATGTAATCGATTCTGAAACTTGAATTTTTGCTGTTACCGTTACAGGAAAAGTTCTTGGAATCCCAGTTTCCTAGAAAAGATTTAGTACCTTTGCAGATTTTTTTTTACAGTGTAGGAAGCAACAAAAAATTGCCGATTTATGAAAGAAACCAAGATTGAGGAAAAAATTATAGTAAGACAATTAGTAAGATTTAAAATTTATGTATAATACATTGTATTGATTAATATTTTTTTCTTTGGTCGCAGAGCACTACAGTTTTATATTGCTCAAATTTATAGATATGTTTACTTAAGAAGGTTCTAACCTAAAATATGCACATCTGCTATACAATAGCGACTTCCTTTTGAATCAAGTAATAATGTTATTAAGAGAATTTAAATAAATTACTTAGAAAACTATTTTTAATAGGATTTTTTTAAATAGAAGCTACAGGTTCATTTAATTTAAAAAAAAATCTATTACGAGTGTTCAGGACATATTTTAAAATAATTTTTATTTCTTTAGCTAAAATTTTGAAATTTTTTGTGATGGTTAAACATATTATATGTAAATAAAATGACATGATAAAATTTCTCATAATTTTTTTAAAGAAATTGAAAAGTAAAAATTTACTTAAAAAAAGTCAGATGATTTACAATTACTATAACTCTAAATATCATTTGTAGAATTTCAATTCTTTGTTCAGTTAAATAAACAGAAATACGTAAGTATTTCAGAATTTTACATTTACATTCAGAATTTGTAAAAATATTAATGTAAAAAAAAATATATATATATATATTTAAAGAATTTTTTTTAATTGGTGTAATTTTAAAAAAATCGTATTTCTAAAAGTAATTTTTTTTTCAAATTCACCGAGTAAAAATTAAAGTAAAACAATTGAAAAATTCATGTTCTAAATGTGAGCCTTTTATCTTTAATAATTCTTGCCTTATAACAATTTTAAGATGAGAAATGGTGAAGAAAATCATCATTAAGAAAATATAAACTTTTTGAAAAAAATATCAAACGACTTCGAAAAACGCACTAAATAGAATAAATAATAATTTAAAATTCTGCAATAATGAATCGTTGTCCAATAACCACATATCGAATATCATGTACCTGCATAAAAAAGCTCAAATTTAATATAAAGAATTTAATATCTACCAAACATTGGTTTTTGAGAGAATATTTTTCATAAGAGATGATTTTACACGTTTATGATTTAATGTATGAATATAATATACAGTCACCGCCAAAAAAATCTTGACACTTTCGATTTTTGATGTTTTGTTAAATATCTAGAAATATACAAAAGGAATCATTCTGAAACTACTGGTGTGTAAACAAAATAGTACACGTCATATATTTTGACAAAGATTTTTCCCCGAAATCTAACAAGGGACCGTCAATAAATTGAAAAAGAACGAAGATCTTTTGGATCACCCTGTTAAAACTAATGAAGCAAAACAGTTTAAACTGCAGATAATGATTAAGTGGCTTATTGTGATAAGTTGTGTCGATTTTTATGAATATAGCTTGAAAACTCGTAGAGAAATTAAAGTTTTTATAAAAACGGTCCAAAATTTTTCCAAGTTTTTTGCTTATAATTTTCAGAGCTCTTCATAAAACACAATAATCTTTTCAGAAAATATGACAAACAACATTGCACATAACACCCTGTAATCAGAATTAAAAAATAATAAAAAATGTATGAAAAATGAACGGGTTTACTAAATAATTTTTTACTGCGCATGCGTCAACGCTATTAAAATTTCATTTGCATATTATGTTAATTAAATGTATAGAGCAACTTTTGTGAAAGTTTCAAAAACATAGCTTGAAAACTCTAAAAATTATCGTCAATAGAATATGGTCAAAATCCGTTATTTCCAAAACAAAGCAAAAAGATAAGTAGTTGTATCCAAATATAGTAGTACGTGCAATACTGTGTAGGTACTAATCAATGGAATATGGATACAGCCCCTCATCTTTTTGCTTCATTTTGGGAATAATGGATTTTGACAATATTCTATTAACGATAATTTTCAGAGTTTTCAAGCTATGTTTTTGAGGCTTTCACAAAAGTTGCTCTATACATTTAACTAACATAATATGCAAATGAAATTTTAATAGCGTTGACGCATGCGCAGTAAAAAATTATTTAGTAAACCCGTTCATTTTACATACATTTTTTATTATTTTTTAATTCTGATTACAGGGTGTTATGTGCAATGTTGTTTGTCATATTTTCTGAAAAGATTATTGTGTTTTATGAAGAGCTCTGAAAATTATAAGCAAAAAACTTGGAAAAATTTTGGACCGTTTTTATAAAAACTTTAATTTCTCTACGAGTTTTCAAGCTATATTCATAAAAATTGACACAACTTATCACAATAAGCCACTTAATCATTATCTGCAGTTTAAACTGTTTTGCTTCATTAGTTTTGACAGGGTGATCCAAAAGATCTTCGTTCTTTTTCAATTTATTGACGGTCCCCTGTTAGATTTCGGGGAAAAATCTTTGTCAAAATATATGACGTGTACTATTCGGTTTACACACCAGGAGTTTCAGAAAAATTCCTTGTGTATATTTCTAGATATTTAACAAAACATCAAAAATCGAAAGTGTCAAGATTTTTTTGGCGGTGACTGTACATATAAAAAGAAATGAATTACTTTTTGAAGTCAGTGCTAAACTATCACAATCGATAAGGATCATCACCACTTTCTTTATGATACATGGCACAATATATACAAGTTTGCTACTGTACTTAAGGTAGTTTGGCACCATTTTCAAAAGTAATTCATTACATTTTATATGTACATATTCATAAATTAAATCATAAATATGAAAATTCATCTCTTGTAAAAAACATTCTCTCGAAAACCCATGTCTGGTGAATATTAAATTCCATAAATAAAATTTAACCGTTTTTATGATGGTACATAATATGCGATGTGCGGTTTTTGGATAACAATTCGTCTTTACAGAATTTAAAAAAAAAAAAAAAAACTGATTGATTGTTTTCAGTGCGTTTTTAGAAGTTGGTTGATATATTTTTAATTTTTTTATTCCCTACTTTTTTGTTATTCGTACAGTAATACATAATTATGTGTATTGGCACATGGGGCTCTTTGCAATGCATTGACTAATGGAAGCAGTTTGCTAGGCTCTGATGTAGTCAATTTGCTGGTGACTTTCTTGTTCGACTGTCAGCTTGTAAAAAGCCACATACAATGTCGGTTAGTATCTTTCAGAGTCCTTAGGTTTTCTGGATGCGATAACTTGTTCAAATAAGATATCGCACTTCGAAAATTCACAGCATTCATCAAACATGCATATGATCTACATCGATTCTTATAAACATCGGAAGTGGGTATCGAAAAACTGACAATCTATCAAGTAAAGTATCCTTACACATCAGAGCGCCACAAAGTGCCTCCGTATATATATCTGTAGCAAATGACTTCATATATCAATGTATTTTAAATTATTTTTTAGTGTATTCAAAAGTATTCCTCCTTCAGTGAGAAAAAGTGAAAAGAAAGATTTTAGTAACAATCGCGCTATACTTCAATAGATAAACAGCAACAATCTAATTCTAGTGAAGGCAGAAATACATCGAAAATGAATGATGATGATTGAATTAGGAATCCAAAACTGCCAATCTACACCTGGCTGTCTCTATGTGAGAGTGAAAACATTGGATGACCAGACATTTCTTTGACATAAACTTTTGTCCACACTATAGCAATACTTGGCATTTTTTATTATAGAACTTGTTGATAGTCTTTTGAAAGAATTCGATTGCACGTGAGTGAGAAGATAACAATCTTGACGAGAATAATCGGCACGACAAGGCGCTTGGTGACTCGCTTGTGTCCAGAACCCTTTCAATCAATCAAATACTCTGCCCCGTGTGCCGTCATTTTCATATCGAGAAATCCTATCTGAACAAAATCTGAAATCATATTTTGATGTTTAATCTGGCAACAAAATCTGAATCTGAAGACAGTGTCGTTACACTTAGCAATGCATTTTAATGTGCAAAGATGTGTGGGGATACTCCTTTCCTCCGAAAAAGCATATATACTAGTGGATTTTCATCTTTTCAACACCTATTTCCGATATCGGTTGGTATAGTGAGTTTCCGGTTTAGTAGATGTGAGAACTTGTCCAGTTATGATTTAACACTTCGGAATGATCTCGCACTTTGGAAATTTACCGCATCCAGCATACCTTAAGGTCCACATTGAAGTTTACGGATTTGGAAGTGAGCATCGAAAAGCTGACAATCCATTAGTAAATTGCCTTTACAGTATCAGAGTGAGTCAAAATGCTTCCATGTGTCAATACACAGCAAAGTAATTCCATATGTTGGAACGCACTAAAATACTCCTCTTTCCGACATAAAACTAAAAAGGAAGATGTTATCAAAAACGCACGACGATTCAATCTGCTGCCATCTAATTCATCAGCAACGATATTACTAGTGGTTGTATGTTGAGTCTGAATTTGATAACCTAAACTCTATTGCTTCTAAATGAAAGTTGCAACATTCAGTGGTCAGATTGCTCTTTGGCAGATACTATTATCACGGCGTCAATTAAATCATTTTTCATTACTTCTTTGTTATTTAAAATTATGTTAAGGTAACAGCATGGTAATCTATTACGTTGAGACAAAGTCTTAGAACTCTCATCAGGATTGGCCTCTGAATAATTTTGAGCTTTTCCTTCACCGAGAGAGCTGTCTATATCAGACCCATTTTTGAGCCATACGATTAAATGTCAAGTGATCTACGACACAGCACATTGTCGGATACCTAGCCATGTTGCTGTCTAAGGCTCGTTGCACACGTACGGTTTTTTAAGTTCCGGCGCCGTTTCGGTGCCGCAATTACGACGCAGAATACTTTGTATTCTGCGTATACGGAATATTTCTGGAAACAGGTGTGGCATGCACACATACCTCCGGCACCGTTGCGGCGACGTACGTCCACATCGCGGTCGTTTTTCCAAGCTTCTCCCCACCACACCGCAGCGGCGCCGCACACGCAATTGCGGATCCTAGTACCTTGTTGCCTACTGAGCGCTGCACACGTCCGGTAAAATACATAAATACGGCAAGGATGGCGGACGTAGAAAACGAAGGGAGAAGGTTTCTTTCTACAATTCACGTCCACCGTTGTCGACGGTCTGATTCTTACTGCCGCAGCTGGAAAAATCGGACATGTGCATCACATGTTGCGGGCAAGCAGCGGCGCCGGAACTTAAAAAAACCGTACGTGTGCACCGGGCCTAAGATAATCGCCATACTGGGACCCGGCTCTGTATTAGTCTACCACCAGAGCTTGGATAGCGTATTTAGAATGTCTTGTCATTCTTCAAAAATTGACCAGTAATAATAGATTTTAGACTGTTTTTTTTGTTGTTGTTTGTTTCGGCATCATAATGGCGGAGATGCGCGAACCTTTTTTATAGAAGTTCTAGCTGAAGGCAGGTGGTTTCATGAGTGTGGTGGTAAAGAGAATCTGGGAGTGGGAGGGGAAAGTCTGGTCCCTGCTGCTACGGTCAACATTTCTATCCCTATCTCTATTTCTCATAATCTCCATTTTTGCGCATAGCCAGCTAAATTCCCAGAAATCCTAGAGCGAATAATCTTCAAAAAGTAAAAAAGATTTTTTTTTTTTTTTTTTTTTTTTTTTTTTTTTTTTTTTTTTTTAACGATCAAGAAATTTATTTTCTGGGAACGCAAAGCTCAGGAAAGTGTATGTTTTAAAAACAAATAACTCAGCTAAATTTGAAAGGTAAATAGTCGGAACCACTGGCTTTAAATACATAACTGAGGGAAACGTACAACTCAGCTAATGTGTTGCCGGATTTCCACTTTATTCTGATGCTGAATGTTTATTGGAGTTTTTTAATTTGTTTGGGTTTGTTTTTTATACTTGTTCTGATTTTAACACAAAAGTACAAATTCTTTTTTATATTTGGCTCTCCAAAAAATGTTCGTACAGTCTCTCACTACCGTAAAGTAAGGCTCAATACTGTAAAGTTAAGCTAACAATAAAAAAATACTTTTTGATAACTGTTTTTCCTGAAAATCAAATTTTTTATCGAAACTTAATTTTATCCCCCAAAGGAAAATATAAAATTTTCTTAAAAGTGTAAATAATGGCCAAGATAAAAAATGGCCAAAAGTAATCATAATTCTTCTTCCGATTTAAGAGGGTTCTCTACTCCTCCCCTCTCTGGTTCTGTTCTCCATGTCCCTCCGAAGGTATCAGTTACTTTACAGGTGTATTTACATTTTAAATGTTCATATTTATCCTTACATTCCTATAAAAGAAAAAAGTGTATTCTTTACTTTTTTAAAGTTTTCTTTCTTGTATTATTCTGTATTCTGTACATAGGTGCGAATAATATTTGTTATGAAATTTATATATATATACAATTGGTATAAAGTTTGATTTTAGTCACTTCAGCATAACTTACGAAAAAATTAACCCACAGTCTAAGTTGAGTCCTGATAGTTGATGTACTTAAAAACAGACCATTGGCATGACATATTTTCTGGTGCTGTGAATGACGCCTGTTGCATTAAGTTCTTTGTGTAACGTTGCTGGTAAAAGTCACCCGATATCAAAAATTATCTATGTGTGTTAAGTAGTATATGCGTTCTTCTAAGCTTGCGATGAGAATTGGGTGTATCGGAATGTTGTATATATATTAAAAGGAAATTTTGATGAAAACCATTGTCCAAAGGTTATGCTGGCTGTAAATATATTGATAACAAGTCTTTTGCAGAACGATGTGATGCTACCTTTTTCAGCAAATAATCTTGGGAATAGATAGTCAGATAGATAACTAAGAGATTTGAAATGATGACAAAATAGCGCTATTCTAGAAGTTGTATCACTTATGATTGAATTAACAACTGAAGATTAAATGAAATATCGCATTAATATTGTTATGAAATTTTCCAGGTATTATGTGAAATTTTGTTGAAAAAGATAATTACCCCCTTCTAAATTTTTTGCCGAATTTTTGTTTTGACAAACTGCAGGCTCTATAACTTTTAAACAATAAACAACTTAAATACAACTTGATTTTAATTTTTCCGTTTTTACTTACCCATCATACGTAGTATAGGGTAAGTCTTGCAATCGTTTTGAAAATCGAAAATTTTTTTTGACGGATTTACACGTTTTAGATAGTGGAGATTCCTAAAAACATATTTTTAGAAAAAAAATTTTGCCGTCCGTCTGTCTGTCTGTCTGTCTGTCTGTCTGTCTGTCAGTCTGTCTGTCTGTAAACGCTCTATCTCCCGAACAAATTGAGATAGAGACTTGAAATTTTGTATGTAGTTAGTATGTAAGAATGGGACTAACCCTATTTAATATCAGCAACCTCGATTATCCGGAACTATTTTTTTCGGACTCTCGAAAAATTCGTTCTGATGAAAGGTATGTAAAAATTTTCGAATTTTTTTATTCTAAGGAATGGACGTAAAAGGCAATAAAATAACACACATTTTGCATATAGAACGAAGTCGATCGCATTATTAGTTGCTGAGATATTTGTAATCTTGTTTTCCACGTTCTTCGATTTTTCATGACCCTGTATTTCATTCAAATTTCAATTCAGAAGTATATTTTAATTGGAAATGAGACCAGTTAATTGTTAGTCAATAGAATTATTATTTTTGGAGTTATAAGGATGTTTCTTTTACGCAGTTCGGTACTAATTGAGTAGTTTGGCGTTTTATATAATTTGTCGAAATTGGTACATCAACAGTTCTTTAATATAGCATTACTATGTATATTAACAATATTTAAATTTTGTTTATGAATTGCAATGCATTGTATAAATAGTTTCACATGTTTTATTTTCATATACATATCCATGATGGGTAAGTATTACGGTGGCCCCCAACGACTAGTTATATGAAAGGGTTCTGAATGAAACACTGAGAATTTGAAAGTAAACTTATGAATTTTCACTGCCCAAATTCACCCTATCGGAAACCGATACCTCGTGGCACTTAACTTTATTTCATTTTTAAATTTTGTTTGCCAATAGTAAAATTTCGCACTATTGAAGAGTAATGAATTTATCCGTTTCTGCAATAAGAAAAATAAATCTATCTTCGTTAATTAGCATTGACAATTTATGTTATTCTGCTTAATTCTGCTTGAAATTCCCAGTCTCCATAAAGCAATTTCTACATTCTGTATTTATAATTTGTCTTTCAAATAAATCTGTTGTTTCATTGAGTTTTTAATTAGAAAACCAATGAATAATGTGGTATGAAATCTCTCTAATAGCTTCGTCTAGACATTATAGTTGACATTTTCGTTTTCTTGTTCGTTTAGCAGGATGATTCAACTTCTTTCGTAGTCTGACGGAAGCAAGGTATGTTATATAATTCTATGAAAATAAACTATAAATTAGACATATGCATAAATATATAAATTATACAGAAATAATCAAAAGACCCACATTACACTAGCCCTCTTCTACAATTTCAGAAAAGCATTGAAATTTTAGAAAATCGTGTAAAATATGTATTCAGTTAAATCATGGGGATCTCTTCGGTTAAAAATGTAGATGTGAGATGGCATATGTCTCGGAATATTTTAACTTTAAAATTTCAAATTAGAAAGGGGAGTTTTTTGGAATATCGCTGAAAAGATATCTTCATGATAAAAAATAATTACAAATATTTGTCCTACGATGCTTCCCAAGGAGACTATGATTAATTTGAATTTTATTGCTTAATTTCCTAAAAAATTCCAAAAAAGTAACATAACTGCCACCAAAATGCTGGATCTTGAAGTCTTCCACTTCGTGACAATAATAGAACAGAATAATAGCTTCAGAAATTCGTTCCTGACAATTTTAATTTTGATGGAAATATTTAATTTTGTCCTTTCATATTTTGCTACTTCAACTTTTTGATGAAATTAGGTGACGTATTGTAAACAATTGAAATCAAGTATCCACAACAGGAAAAATGTCAATGTGCACCATATCTAGAGAACAAGGATGCTATTCCAAAATCTATACCCGGCTGCCTACTCATCAATTTGGATAATTGTGATGGAAATAGTATTTGACTTTTTTTAATACGCTAGGAAGCCTTTCTGTTAGAAGATGATATTTTCTTTGGAAATAATCTGCATATAAGGAAAATCGACAGAATATTCAAAAACGTATAAGATCCTTGTATCAAATGCGTCCTTTTGACGTTCCAGGAGAGATCGAATTTTCCTCTCTAATCTAAGTCTATGGGCATTCAATGCATCCGTATATTTAAAATATCTCTTGAAGAAATTAATATTTTTAACTTCTATTTTTTGTATGCATTTCTTAACATATACCTCTGTTTTTCTAAGTTTTGAAAATTTTTCTAAAGTATACACTTAATGTTATATGTAGTGTTAAAATTTTACTAACAGTTCGTCAGCTTTTAACACATAAAATATTGAATTAAGCATAGATTTTAGAAATATTTTAAGAAAAAATTAAACATCCTTTAAGAAGAGTATACAGGAAAAAGAAGTTAAAAACATTAATTTCCCCATGAGATATTTTAAATATATAAATGCGTCAAACGTCCATATCCTTAACATTATGGAGGAGAATATTCAAAACGTGAGTGACCAGCCCCTTAAAGGGCAAAATTACCCCAATTGACGGTATGTATTTTATAAGAATCATATATATATATATATATATATATATATATATATATATAACTTTGAAAGACCTTTAGACTAATGTTGATTATGTCGTCAGTCTAATTTAGTGTCTTACAAATCATACAAAAAAGATAGTATATTTTCATATATTTATTATTGTTTTCATAAAATAAACACAAATCTGCATTTTGACTAATGATAAACATCATAAAGATGAATTAACAACCGAACTTTGACTAAGAAATATCTAGAAAAATAATTTTTTTACAAGATTACTTTGAAATCAAAACGTAATTACCATGTAGAGGAATGTCATAATTTTTTTTTTCACATAGGCATGTGTGGTAATATTTCCGAAAAATGTAAATTTGTAGCAGGTATATTAAAAATTTTTAGCACCAATGATACCACAGAAATACACCAAAACGAGTAATTAAAGATTAAGTTTTCGCATTAATTACGATGCTAAATATTGTGTATTTTGAATATCGATATTTTCTAATAGATCTATTTGCTTTTTTGAAATCGCATAATTCTGTGATTGAGTGCTCCAAATATTACCTTGAAACAGTGGTATAAAATATTTTAACCCTTCACGCCTATGAATTAAGGTGCACACACTGTAAAAAAGATGGATGTTTCTGAATTTACGAAAATGTACTATAAACAAGAACGAAAGTTTCCTGTTCAGCGACCCAAAAACATAAAGGCACCAAATATCAAAATTACGCGAAATTCTTTTTTTATTCTTCCTTTTTCAGTGCCTAATGGCCAGGACTAATAAACAATAACCAATGCCCCAACATTCCGAAACATTCCTTGAAACAGTCTCCAACATTCTGGAAAGCGTTCGTGTAACTATAAAAAACTCACAAAAGAATTTATATTTGAAATTTAAAGAAGAATTTTTATAAATAAATATCTATTAGTTTCCCGAAATTTTTGGAAACGTTTCCGAGTAGCTTTTACCGTGTATTGATCAGTTCTCTCTTCCAAAAAACTCTTTTTTAGGATGCTTTTCGAATTATTGGGTGACTTGGAAGCTGTTATCGAATATTTTCGTTCGTGATATAGTAAATTATCGCAGTTCAAAAAAAAAAAAAAAAAAAAAAAAAAAAATCTGTCCTTTTTTTTACATTGCAGTTATATTTTTCATTTTGTTCAATCAATCTTTTTTCTTGTCTGTTTTTGTCCATAGGAATATATCTAGGTATTGTCACTGACAAAGGTTTTCTTTTCAAAAAATATTTAAAAAAAATAGAGTAAACTCCCATAAATAAGCATACGTAATTTTTCTCGACGCATTTGAGATTAGCATAAAGAGAACGTTTCCAAAAAAACAGCTACAGCAATAAAAAATCATTCCGAAAAATAGTAGACTTGCGTAGTTTTTGCTATCACCTCTATAATTTTCTTGTGTATCAGTCATACACATATGTAACCTCCTGCATTGAACATTTCAATATAGCTCTCAAAGGTATTTGATAGCAAAATTTTTTCTCCATGTTTGTATTCCGATTAATATGATAATGAGACATTATCCAACAGATATTTTTATGAAGAAAATTATTTTGAGAAGTACATTATGTGAAAGTTTGAGGATAAATTGTTTTATACATAAAATGAACGAATTCTGAATTATTTTTATAAATACAGAAGATAGATTTAAAAAAAAAAAAAAAAAAAAAAGAATTTTTTTAACAATTCATCTAACATTATTCTTTACTAATTTTCCATCTTACGAAAATTTTCTTAATTTCTAATCCTCTTTATCTCTGATTGCAATAAACCTCCTACCCACTTCTTTAAAAACACGGCGTATAATAAAGCGTTTATTTCTGGATAAGACATCTTTGTTTCACTTCGATAAAGGATCCTAGATTTTCTATAAAATTCAACTTGCTGAAAGCACTAATTGCTTGCAGAACTCTTGGTATAAAATCATCTTGGAAAGATAAATAACAAAACTCATTTCTCTTAGTTAAGAGGCGCATGCTGAAAAATCATCTTTCCAATTTCAAAACCATATTATAGGAAAAGGAAAAAATGTAATCCTAAAAATCTTTAGGACACCGTTCGCCGACTACAAATCTCTTTGAAGTTTCGGAGTAATTGGCAGGGAAACTTACATTGATCAACTACAAAACTCCAACAAATATTCCCATTAATTTGGTACTTTTTTATTGTTGTTGTCAGAATTACGTCGATTATTCTTAATTGCTTTCCAGATTTTTTCTTATTTGTCTGTTTATTCCCTCTTGAAGGCTATTAATGAGGGATGAGGGAAATCACGGCGGACACACTAATCAAGAACGCTAATGATTTTTAAGAAATCTGTATAGTTAAAATAGTATTTAATAACGATGTATTTTATTGTTGCTGCTCTCATAAACAATTTCCCATTTTATATTCCCAAATGCAAAAAGAAAAATATCAATGAAAATTTAAGATTTTATTCATTTTTCCTCTTATTTATTCAGTTGCTTGTCATAAAATGTGAAGCTAAGCCGCAAAATGGAATAAATTATGTAATAGTATTTAATCACTTTTCAGATTTGAGTATCAGTAGATAAATATGGGAATAATATTTCTTTTGAAATGAACATATATTGGATTTCTTTCTAGAAGTAATAAATCTTATTATTCAGAAGATGTTGAAATAAAAATTGTCTTGAATACACTTTTTACTAAAATTTTCCTACGATTATTTTTAAATAATAGTTTTTTTATTACTATTTTTTTCTAAACATTTTGTAAAAATAATTTTAAAATTTGCACAAAGCGAAGCATGATTTTTGAGAATCTTTTACATCAGTTATTTATACTTTCAGAAAAACATAAATAAATTCAAATCGGCATGGTTATTTGAGCATGTAAAAACTAATCGGATGTGGAAATCTCAAAGCTTTTAGTTCAACAGCCGACCGCTTAAAACCCTAAGTCACCGAGCGCAAGAAAAATTCCTTTATTTTATGGAAAAGTAGCAATAGGGGAATCTAATCATCCGTGTTTGCCGGAAGCGAAGTGGTGCATAAGCTAAAAATTGATACCACTAGTGGTTCACTCGTATGTTTAACATTGTGTTTACCATACAATTAAAAATATGAAAACATGGAAAATTGGGTGCAGGAAAACATAATGCTAAGTCTACGAGTCAACCACTAATGGTATTAATTTTTGACTTATGCACCACTTCGTTTCCGGCAGATATGGATGATTACTACTCTTCCATAAGATAAAGGAATTTTTCTTGTGCTCGATGACTTAGGGTTTTGTACGGTCGTCTCTTAGACTATTTCTTCTACCTCGTACATGTTAGTATTTCAAAATTCGCTGTTACAGTGCCAAAATTAAATGGCAATATATGTCCCTCATAAGGATTCTAAAGGTGTGAAATTCCATGTATTAGTTCTTGTGATATGACTATCACTAAAATCGTTTAAATCTTACAATATGCAACATAGCAACGCCACCTATTGGGCGATTAACTCTAAAACCTAATCGGCTACAGGACTTGTTTCAACGTCTAACGGAATCCTTTGTTTGATGAAAATTTGTGCATTAGTTTTAAAGATAAAGCTATTACGGAAATCGTGAAAAATGCAGAATAACAGTGCCATCTTTTGGGCGATTTACACCAAAATTCAAAAAGCACCAAGTAATATAAGTGACTAACTGAATCTGAAGATTGACGAAATTCCGTTCGGCGCAGCATGTTGAGAGATTTATACCAAAACGAAAACATCACCAATTTATGTCTAGGCATAACCGTATCTGAAGTTTGATAGAAATCCGTGCATTAGCTCTGTAGATAGAGCGATTGAAAAAATCAAGAAAAATGCAGCATATCAGTGCCACTTATTGAGCGAGTTATACCAAAAACTAATCAGCCCCAACTTATATCATGGATATACTGAATATAATTTTTTATTAAATTCCGTGCATTAATTCTTGAGATAATGCGACTATAAAATTTGCGTCACATACAACCATACAAACGGACGGACAAACAAACAGACTCATTAACAGACATTTTGTAAAAAACTTTTTTTTGTGATCTCTGACTCCAAAAACGTGTAAATCCGTGAAAAACCAGAATTCTAAAATTTTTAAGAATCGATTACTTTCTTCTTTTAAACATTGAAGAAAATAATAATCTGAATGCAAGAAGGAAATACAAGCGAGTGTTAGTGAGAACACTGTAATATTTTCGAGCCACAATGGTGATGAATGTGTATCTTTCTTTAGCTTCATAAATAACCGTCCGGTAGACGGCAGATTCCGTCTCCACTGTTAAGTCACCTTGACGATTATTTAAGTCATTTGTACGTCGATACAGAATGCAACTTTTCAGTGATGTGAATAAATACGACCCATTTTCCACGCTACGTGACAGTAACGCCGACAGAAAAATTCACATTATGGATTACGTTATTGGATTATGGTATCTGTGCTATATGGTATCTACAATTATCGATTTTTCGGAACTAGATCTTTAAATAAGTATGAGATACCATAGGAAGTATTTATATCAGCCATATTTAAGACAAACTAATTTTTAAATCATACCATGCCATTTATTTTCTTCGAAGTACTCAATAACACTATTACCCACATTAGTGATTTATTTGTGTTTTTTTTTTTTTTTCATTTAGTTGTAATGTTTTTGGAATATTTACCCCATGGTTTCTTCTAGTTAAAAAAAGATGGTGATATACACCCCAAGCTTCTGATCTCTATACCTCACAAAACCTGAGAAAGAAAAGAAAATTTATAGATTATACAGAAGGTTCTGTGGGGTTTGCTTCAGAAACCTTAAAAATCTACTAAATGAAAACAGAAATTTATCTTGTGCGTAAAATTGTTAGGGATGTGAGGAACAAATGCATGGAAATAAATAATAAATATCATGATAGTTTAGAAAGTGCTTCATCACATAGGTGCCTGCGGTTAATTGCACCTTAGACTACCTCAAGAGAATTACATATACCGTTGTATTATTTTCCTTTATAACAAATTAAATCATGTTTTACAGTATCTACTTCACTTATACACTGGTGTGCGAAAATTAAGGACAGAGCAGCATAAAATTAGTATAAAATCCGATAAAGGCAACTGAATGAAATGAAAGGCCAATCAGGAGATAGATCTGAAACAAATGCAGTAGGACATGCTCATATATGACATTTGGATTAAAATTAGGAGGTGCTGAGGAAAATAAAGCATACAGGCGGTGACCGTTCAGAAATTAGGTGAAATCTGTTGCACTGTGTAAAGTGATTTCAATGATGTTGTTTTACTACTATTGTGTGATATAGACAACAGGCAATCCAGGAGATGTCATCTGGATGACTTTACGCGAGCTCGAATCATTTTGAAGTTATAAGAAGTTCGAAGTGTGGCAATAGTGGCACAAGAGTTCATTATCGCTCACAATATCGTTTTACGAGCCTGGAGTGCATTTTAAACGAGGGAATCAGCTGTCTGAACACTCAACAGCGGTCGCTCAAGAGCAACAACAACAGCAGACGTCTGTTATATTGTCCTACAGGCGAAAATAAACAAGTAGTAGGCAGCTGTAGAAATCGTAAGCCAGGTTGAACAGACTACTGAACAGGTTTTACCATGGCTAAAAGGCTGCACTAAGGTAGTCTAAATGCACGACGTCCAGTACGGCGTGTATCATTAACGCCTGTTCATCGGAGACGCCGGTTTCTGTGGTGCCAGAAACACAAAAAATTGACACAACAGGAGTGGGCTCGAGTACTCTTTATAAATGGGAGCTGATTTAGTATGACGAGTGATTCTGGACGTTTACACATCCGGAGAGAGCAGGGAACACCTAACTTCCACTCCAACATCAACGAAAGCTACCATTTTGGGGGTACCATTTCCTAGGCAACCTTGCCCTTAGCTTGAACAGACATTGTAAATCCTTCATCGCAGTCTGGTGTGACCATATCTCCTATTAGAGACTAAATTTTTCCTGCCAGGTGCCTGTAAGAAGGACTCTTTTGTCTTCTCTCCATTTGTGCTCCAAGTGACATTTACGATAAAGTGCTTATGTATACTTTTGATTATTTGTTTAGATGTTTTTTAACATTTGTCCCATATTTTCACATCTTGAAGATGTTATGGTATGATTTTGGTCGATGTGGAAAACTTCTGGGCGATGTTACACTCGAAAAACCCTCCCGTCCTTACTTTTTGCACACCAGTGTATATTTCTACCATTTAACATGTAAAAATATTTAAACAAACAATCATATTATACTCATTATCTTTTAAAGCGACAGCTATACCTATACTGTTCACAAACGGCATAACGTATGTTACCGCTTAACAAATTCGAATTACTTTTAATGTGCACAAGAAACTGTCTTTTCGGTATCTTTTAGCTTCACAGTTTACATTTTTTGCTGGCAGATTTGTGTAGATTTCTGTAGTGTGCTTTTCTTACATATCTATTATTCGAAATATGTTATGGACCGTAAAAGATTAATAGATTATCCATTTGGAATGTGTGTGCGCGTGCACTTACTAGCATTATGGTTTTCTCTTTCATGATCACATTTATTTAAATGGGTGAAGTGATAGAAAATTCTTAACCCCTATCTCTTTGAAAAATTAAATTTTCTTGATATATTAAAAACACTTATGCACATATTGAATATTATACAGAATCAAAAAAGTTCCATTTGCTAGGAAAAAAAAATCCGATTCAAACGATTTCAAACGAGTGAACGGAACGTATTGCTGGATTGACGAAATATCGCTCAGGAGATACTTATTTTTTACTTATTTTACAAATTTAGCTAACAATGAATTAGGTGTGGGACTTAACAATGAATTACATATGATGAGATATGAATAAGAGTAATGGATGTAGGTAAAAACATTGAAATCAAATGTGTTTTTAATACTTTCTAACATAGTGTATTTACTATTGTATAAGGCGAACTTTTTTCCAAAAAAATAGGGCAAAACTCCTAGGTCCGTCTTATACACGGAATACTTTTTTACTGTTGGATGCAGTCGAACGATATACATATGAAACAAGAAATTATTCAAAGACGATATTAAAACTCGGAAAATGTTACTTAATTTAAGTATTATTGCATCTTTATTTCATTCCTTGCAGTTCTTTATACAACAGAGCTGATGACATTTTCTAAATGCTAATTAGCAATTCTCTTTACAGTCACTCATTCCTATTTCCCGTCATTCTCTTACAACCCGAAGTCTAAAAATGCATTTTCGTCTTGTTTTCTGGTATCGTGTAATGTTTGTCTCGACTTTTCTTTTACTGAAATTCATTTGCCCATTCTTCATTAGCGTATCAAATTTATGGTGCGCCTTATATACGAGATTTTAAGAAATCTCCATTTTTACTTGTAAAGTAGGGGTGAGCCTTATACACGCGTGCGCCCTATACACGAGTAAATACGGTATGTGCAACGTATTTATGAATTCGGTTTATTTATCTGGCCCTTTGGCTATGCTTTATTTCTTGTAAATATAATCGGATTGAAATGCAAACAATACATGAAATTATTGTTTATTTCAGAAGGTTCGGTACTGAAAATGAAGTGCGTAAGCATTTATAGTTCATTTAAAGGAATACATAAAATATTTCCGTTGCGGAATTATTTTATGTGTTCATTACATTCCGTCCATGAGTAAAAAGTATTGCTGTGGATTTTACGGATATTGCACTAATCAGATACAATAAAAGTGACACACATCTCTGAAACGGACGACAACGTCCTTTTCGAGACGTATAGAATGAGTATCATTTATAGTACGTTTACAGAAACGCACAATTAATTCCATTACATTGTGATCTACGGGTAAAAGTCTTTTGCGGCGCAATTTAAGTATAGTATAACACTTAAAACATAAGGAAATTAAAATACGAAAGTGCTTATTTTCTATAGATTATGGAGTAGCATATATTGTTCATATACAGAGACATCGAAAACAATTCGATTATACGACTGACTAATAATTGCTGAAAGTGATATGGTGTGAGATTTTCCTAATCGTCATGCATTTTTAAAGTTATCTAATTTTAAATATGTAATGTGATATATATAAATTCTATATATCATATTTAGGGTTGCAGGAAAGAATTCGAACCAAATATCAGATGTGGATAGCAATTGCTAAAAATAGTTTTTTTTTTTTTTTTTTTTTTTTTTTACTGAATTGTTTATTTATAAAATTGCTTATTTAGATAACTCAAAACAAAAATTCTGAATATTATGCTGCTACTTTTGGGGAGTGTTTAGTAATCTATGCCTGACACATGATTTTTTAAAATCTTGTTTACCACATTAATACTTTTTGATCAGTAGTAAGTGTAAGAGCACGATGCACACTGGATCGTTTTTCAGAGTTATAATTTTATCAGCTACATGTTTATGAAATTTTAAAATATAAAAATACACTTATAATGTCTTAACCTTTTTAAGTACACTAAAAATAGTAAATAGTTATTTGCAAAGAAAGTTGGCATGTTAAATTCTATTTTAATCCTTTCTGACTGGTCAAATAAACCCATCACGGGATGCCTATGATCACCTATGCGGCAGTTTTGATAATTTATTTGAAAAAAAATTAATTACGTCATAAATCATCTTTCTCATTTAAGATTTTGATATCAACTTTATATAGCTGCTTTACAGTGAGAAAAATATAAGCCTGTCAAAAAAGTATTGATTCAATGTTGAAGATTAAATGCAATCACTACTACCGGTTGTTGAAAGCATATGAAATGCCTATTAAGGATATTTATAATTACCAAAAACTGTTAAATGCATCTTTTATGGAATTTTATATTTGGACAAGTTTATAGGAAATGTCATTGCAGAAATCGCCAGATTAGTTCTTTGTACAAGTGAGAGTTCTTTGTACAAGATTAGTGAAGAGATGGCAATTGCCATCTCTTCACTATGAACATTATCGTCAAAATTCATCAGACTTACACGTGTAATGTCTGGGAAAAACTTCCATACATAATCTTTCTTAAAAAAGAAAACTTTATTTTAGAATACAACTCTTTTTTTTCATCAATAATTGGTATAGAAAGTTTTCTTTTTCTGCAAAATTTTTCCAATAAGTTTTCCTTTGTTGTAAATTTTATAAAACATAATTATTGACTTTTAGCTCAGTTAAATCAATAGGATAATAAAATAAAAAGTTTTCTAGATTGTCTAAATTATCAGAATCATGATGGACTGAATAATTATCTTTTGTATCTGAACTTTATAGTAAATTTGCAAACTGCGGCTTTTTTGCATAAAATAGCGTTTATTTTTTGCTTCGAAGTTGGTTTCAAGCACTAGGATGGAGGTACCCGTAAAGCATGGTGACGTCACTGCAACGCCGTTGTGTTACTACCGGTTGTGCAAAGCATATGAAATGCCTATTAAGGATATTTATAATTACCAAAAACTGTTAAATGCATCTTTTATGGGATTTTATATTTGGACAAGTTTATAGGAAATGTCATTGCAGAAATCGGCAGATTAGTTCCTTGTACAAGTGAAGAGATGGCAATTTATGAACATTATCGTCAAAATTCATCAGACTTACACGTGTAATGTCTGGGAAAATAAATAGGATAATGATAAATAGGATAAATCAATAGGATAATAAAATAAAAAGTTTTCTAGATTGTCTAAATTATCAGAATCATCATGGACTGAATAATTATCTTTTGTATCTGAACTTTATAGTAAATTTGCAAACTGCGGCTTTTTTGCATAAAATAGCGTTTATTTTTTGCTTCGAAGTTGGTTTCAAGCACTGGGATGGAGGTACCCGTAAAGCATGGTGACGTCACTGCAACGTCGTTGTGAAGTCACATTGTGACTTTGTGACCATCGATTGTCGATGTGACGTCACGTGACGTCGATGTGAAGTCACAGTGACTAAAATGTGAAGTCGTTATGGCCGTTTGAGAGCTCTTTTGTGACGTTTCACAAAGTGGTCACAATGTGACAAATTTGTGAAAAATGTGTCATTTGTGGCTAGTGAGTGGTGGCATTTTGGTCACAGATGTGTTAAAACGAAAGTGACTCACAGTGACGCCACTGTGACCATGCATGCTATTAGGGTATAGTTAACTAAATTTCCTTAAATGATTTTTTAGCATCTCTTTCTAGTGTTTTGGCTTCAATTTGATTTTGGGTAGAAGTATTTGTCAATGCTTTTGATTTTATTTCTATATGTTATATATGCTATAAGTTGTAATAATGTAGTTCAGTTTACAATTCGTTGTCAAAACAAACACAAAATAAAGCAAAGATAAAGCAAAAAAAATAAAAAAGGACGTGAAGCACTTTTGATAATTTTTATCAAAAGTGTCCCACCTACAATGATCAAATGTGCCTCATATGCCCATATGGAATATTTTGTTCTACAACTTTTATTTTAATAGCGGAAATACATTGACTATTTTACAGACGAATAGATATTTGTTGCTTTATAGCTTCGATGTATAATGAAAAAATAAACACAGTTTGTATAAGAATCTTACGGCAGAAATTAAAACAAACTACAAATGAAGAGCAAAAAAAACTTACTTTTTTTTCATTCGAAGAGAAAATGAAAAAAAAAAAAACAATGCGTCACAGGTGTAGTTGACGTAGAGTAAAATTGTAAGCAAAGAATATTGCTACTATAATTCTCGAAGTTTGCTAAATTTAGACTGATGAAAAGTATCCTATAGTCAAACATGCCCCATTCTCCATACCAAAAATGTGCGTTTCATTTATTTATCGAAATTAAGTGCATTTTTTAATTTTATTTATAACAAAAAAAATTTTTCACATACGTTTGATTTAAGCACAGCCTTTCAATTTGGCTTTCATGTTTCTGCTAATAACGCAACTGCTCTGAATAACGGGCATTGACATAAAGTGAAAGTTTATCCAGCTTCTATTAAATAGAGATTACTGCAGTAATTTGTATTTCATAAATTCAAATTATAAAATGTGTTAAAAAGTCCGCGGAAACATGCCGTGTAAATTTAGGCAAAATGAAGAGCTGCGCTTATTGACAATCGATTGTTTATGGTTGAATTCTAAGTGGTCGTCCTTGACCAACCTTTGTCATTAAAAAACATTCATCATTCAAGTTGTCCAGACATCATTCGCTCTGAAGATTAATGGTTTTTCTGAAGCCGGAAAGAAGAATAATAACTGTTCGGTGTGAAGATATAGAAGATCAAAGATTTTGTAATTTAACTATATGCTCTATCAGGTTTATACCGAAATTTATTCTTGATAAAGTATGTATAATATACACTGTCAGGTACATTTACTTTTTTTAATTTGAATCAATTCATTATTTCAAATATAGTCGAGCAACTAACAAAACTCGCTCTTACAATGCATCCTTTAAGTACCTTTATACAAGAACCATATAAGTACCTAGCCTTGATAGGAAAAACACATTTTTATGTCAAAAATGTATTTTATTTTTCAACATAATTTTCTTTTAGTTCGATTCACTTAACCCAACATTTTTCTGTGTTTTGCAGCCCCGCTAAAAAGTACGATTAACCAACTGATTAACCCCTTAACTGATTTGCCCGTACGCCGTTCGGGCAAGACGAATTTGCTTAATTCATCATTTAAAGCTTTTCGACACCACTATTTTTTTAAGTAATTTCATACTATTTAAAGGCGGAAATGTTTAGACTAAATCTTAAGAATATTTTATTTAAATAATAGTGGTTTGAATCCGTTATTTTCAATTTATTGAACGGAAATGAAATAACCAGTTAAGGGGTTAAAATAAGCGTTTGTTTCAGTGCTTCATCGTTAAAGCCAAATTTTTTCCACCGAGCCATTTTTTCATATTTGGAAATAGAAAGCAATCACTAGAGGCTAAATCTGGAAATATGATGGATTCGGATGCAGTTCGTATCCTAATTGATAAAATTTTGCTATGAGGATGACACAAGTGTGCAGTCGTGCAATTTCTTGATGAAAGATTTTTTTTTTTCTTCGCCAAATGCGAACGTTTTTCTTTTGCAATATAATTGAAACGATCCAATAAGTTGGCATAATATTCTCAATCGATAGTTTTGCCTTTTTCTATGTAGTCGACGCGAATTATGCTGTATGCGTCCTAAAACATTGTAACCATGACTTTGCAGATAAAGACTTCTTTTTTTTTCGCAGGTTAGCCGCAAAAAACCCACTGCATGGACTGTTAGTTAGTTTTTAGTGTGCTGTGATGAATCCATGTTTCGTTATCAGTTATAAATCGACGCCAAAATTCATTTGGATTTCAATTTAACTTCTCGAAACTTTCTTTAGAAATTGACATATGAGAGTGTGTTTAATGTCACTAGAGAGCAATTGCGGCAGCACTTTGTGGAAAGCTTTTTCATAATCAAATGAATTGTTAAAATACTTTACACCCGTTCAATTGAGATACCCAAAATTTAAACAATTTAGCGCATTTTCATTCTTTAACCATTTATCACAGTATCGTGGATTTTTTCAATCATTTTTGATGTCGTAATCTCAGTTGAACGACCTGGACGTTCTTCATTAAAAATTTTGTACGGCATAGTTTGAATTCAGCTGTCCAATATTTATGTTTGATAACGAAGATGCAGAGCTTCCATAAAACTTTCTGGTGAAGTAAACTTTCAACAGTAAAAATAAGAATCAATTTTTGTCATTCTTTTTGATTGAAAAGTGTCATTAATTAGGCGTTTAAGTGAAGTTAAATTTTCTATTTAAATTTACTGGTGGCTGTTTTCCACAGTGGCAATGAACCCTTTCAAAAGCGGTTACAGTTGAAGCTACAATATTTTAAAAATATGTCATGTCCTCTTTCTTCAGAGTTCCATGCTTTAAACCGCGCCAGTCACCGATGACTGACTGTCAAAAATAAAATTAAAAAAGTCTATTGGTTTCTGAAAATAGACAAAAAAAAGTAATTTCTGAAAATTTATTTAAAATTAATTTAACATTCACTTATTACACGATTATATTTTCTTAATATTTACTTTAAAAATACAATTTTTTTAGTTTTATATCATACTTTGAACTGTTAGTCACCGGTGACTGACGGAAAATAACGGAATATTTCCTAAACGGAAATTGAGTGTCAGTCACCATGGCAGCACTCAATGTGTTAAATTCAATGTCAACAATAAAGGATAGCTATATACTGCTAATGTAGCATTAAAATATTTTAAATTATAAGCAGGTTTCAAGCTTATAATTCAAACAAGCTTGTATTTGAATTAGAAGCTGTTCGGATACAAGCAATGATGTATTCATTTGAAAATAGAATTAATGATTCTATTTTAAAACAATCGAGTTTTATTTGAAAATAGGTTATTTAAAGGTATCATTATACACCCAAGTAGGAAGAAAAAAACACTAAAATATTTTTTGATTTTGAAAGAGATCAGTTTTGGTTTCAGCAGCTGTATAGAGAAATTATAAATATAGAATAGCCTTTTTTACTGTTAACCAAACGGATTTCGGCAAGTATGTCTAATCTTACGGAGTAAAGCATTTGCAAAAAAAAAAAAAAAAAAAAAAAAAAAAAAGCGTTTTGTTTGGTAATTACTGAAAATAATCAAAAGAAATTTTATCATCGAAGAAAAATTGACACTAAACTGAAAATCATATTATGTATTAATTACGTGTCAAAATATAGAGAGGATTTTAAAATTCATCAGTATATTAGTGCTACCTCCGCATTAAAAATGTTCCGAAAGCACCTACTTTAAAATAGCATACGTTCCATCGTCATGATTCGAATGACTCATACACATCTGTCAAACTTCCGTTTTTTAAATACCAATATTTTTATGAAGAAATACTTGTATTATATAATAGCAAAAATTATTCAATTAAATAAAGCTAACATTTTTGTAAAAATTTAATGGCATTTAAAATATCGGGAGGTTGGCAACTATGCACATGTTCCTATATTTTTATTTATATACCTGTACCACATAAAATGCATTGGTACTATGTTTTTGATTTTATGAAAGAGACATGCTTTATTTCCATCAGTTTAAAAGTAATGATAGGTAGAAAATGCCTTTTGCACTTTTCCAACAGAGTTTTGAAAATGTAAAATATACTTATGCCATATAGCGTCTGATAAGAAAGGCTCTTTCTTCAGAGAATTTAAAAAATTTCAGGAAGCCGCTTTATTCAGAAATAAATTGAGGATTTGCAATTTGTAAAATTATACTGAAATTATCAATTTAAAGCAAGCCTAATAAATTTCCTTGAAAATGTTTTGTTTTGTGTAGTGAACTTTTTTGTTTATTTCAACAGAAATGTTTTTCAAATATTGTCGTGGGACTTCATTCTTTTTCATTTTGTGCTCGAATCAGTGCTTTAAAAGAAAAAACACAACTAAGAAATCAATATTTTTGGTAGAACATTAAGCTGCTTCCTCGTCATTCACGCCAGATTTTGCTTCGAATAAACATTCTAGAATGCTAAGAAATAAATTGTGGCCTCTGTTATAGCTCCCGTGTGCATTGTTAATCTCTTTACAAATAACACTTTTCCTACACTCGCTGCTATTTACTTGCGCTCTCTAGGCTCCCCCTCTCCCCTCTAGTTTTTTCCCCGGTGAATGACTTGCCCTAAAAAGTAGTGGCGAGCATTTTGCAACTCAAATATATAGGGAGGGAGGTCAGAAAAGAAACAAAGCGAAATTTCTTTGTGTGGTCGAAATAATTGTAAGATTCAGTTTCGCGGAGGATTGAGTTCATTAATATTCTAACGAGACTGTGGTTCCTGAGCGCTTTCTTCTTGGCAGAAACCCGTAAAGGATATGCCTAGTAAGGATTAAAAACCAGTCTATTTGTAATTAGTCGCCTTGGCCAAAGTAACTAATTAAGGAGGCATTAAGAGACCTCAAATGGGTTTCTCAATGAGGATCAGGCATCTTGTTTACAATTCAAACCAGACACTAACTACATTTCTTTTATTATGAAGCAAATATTTCTAATCTGGCTTTCTTTGAAGAATTGGTACAGAAAACATGTTCTTACTTTTTAAATTTATCTCGAGAAGAAAATTAAAGTATTACTTTGGTTCTTCCCAGAAATGCTATTCCACTTAAGAAATTTATTTTTCTAGGATTTTGAAGAAACGTATTCAAATATACAAATTGCACTTAGCACACCGTTATTACACAATATTATGGAAGCTATGCTTAAAAGTTTTACAAATTGTTACTTGTAATTATATTTCAATAAGATACCAAAGCTGCCAACTTCTACGCCTATTTAAATCTTATAAACATGTTTCGAACCACAAAAATATTTTAATAAAATGTATACCAAATATATTCAGTGTTATGTATTACAGAGCATATTCTTAATTATTTACTAAACTTTCTGTTTCTAAAGTGTTTATTTGACTGTAAATAGGCGTAGTAGTTAGCAGCCATGAGATACTCTAATAGCTATTCTGATAGCTAAATTGGTTTCTAATACATCTGATGCTGATATAGCTCAATTATTATCGCAATTTTTTTTTTTGGGGGGGGGGGGGGGCTGTAAAAATTGCTTTCTTTTTAAATTTTACCTCAGATATTATAAAGTTTCTACCAAAAGTTACTTATTTAATATGAAATAACACGGCAAGTTTATATGTTATTGAATAAATACTATATAAAATGTTATGTGTCCTGAGAAACAGATGAACTAAATCATTTTCTCAGTGTTTAATGTACACTTTTTTAACATTAAAAAAAATGTTTAAATAAGGTAATACACTTTTACGTAGTAAGTTTGATGAAAAGAACACGAAATTTAATTAAAATGTCAACTTTATTTCTACAAAACTGATTTTTTCTATTTTAGAAGAATTTTCTGTTTTTTATTTTATTTACTTATTTATTTATTTATTTATTGTACAAAGTTTTACACAATATGCAATTTATTAAAATAAAAGCCGTTAATTGCGTTTATACTTCATTAAGTTATATAAAATTTATTATCCGTAGGAACAGAAGTACCGTAATTTCGGGTATATAAGCCGCAGATCAAACAATTCTTTTTCGACCCAGAATTTTTTAAGAAACAAATATAACTAGTTAGATCGCCGTAAATATTTGTCTTCAATGACTAAATAAGATTTCTGGGTCCAAAAAGAATTGTTTTAGCTGCGGCTTATACACCCGAAATTACGGTACTAATTCCTTCAAAAATATTTATCTTTTTTTTTCCTGGAACCATTTAAAAATATGATAAACTCTTAACATAGGAAATCTATTGACTTTTGAAGTGTAAGGTATATCAACATCTAAATAATCACAAGTGCTATTGAATTCAGATTGGATGGACAGCTGTAATGAAACTCCACACCCTTTCCTTATTAAAACTCCGTAAAAAAATTCGATGTTCAGACTTTAATTTTATCGCATACACATAGTTTAACCTAATCCTGACAAAAATTTTAGACTGATTTTGCACATAGATCCATGTTACGACTAATTTAATAAACATCTAAAATCATATTCACTCTTTAATCCTTTCTAGCACAGTGTGACCGATCTGGGCACACATAATTTTAATTCCAAACTTGCAAACGGCACCAATGAAAACGTAAATTAAAGAGTTCTTAGTATTGAAAAAAATCGTTCGTGAATTCCGGTGTTAGTCGATAATTTCTGTTTTTACTAACAGAACTTGCCCGTACCGGAAAGGGTTAAAAGAAATATTTACACTCACTTATCTCACATCTTTTTTTTTTTTTTTTTTTTTTAGATTTTCTATATTTTTAACAGGTTAAGGCTTTTATACATATGAATGGAATAGCTTGAATTTTTTTCCAAATTGAACATGATACCGTATATAAAGGAAGATATAAAAATCGGATTTTTAATATTTTGGTGACTTTTGCTAAAAAAAACACATATGTACAAAACTAGTCATTTTTTCGGCTTTTTTCTGCTAGTATTTGCAAATATTTTTGTTTCTCTAGAACTATTGCTACTAAAACAATCTGATCTTTAAATACAATCAAAATATCAGTTTTGACATTCAGAAAAAAAAAAAACTGAAATTTTACAATATAAAATTCTCGCATGTTTTGAATTAAATGGTAAAAATTGAACAGTTTTTTGGGTGAAAAAAGAATTTTAATTATTTTTAGGCTAAATTATTTGTATTTATTTGTTATATAATATTACGGATCTAAAAGTATTTTTTAAGTTGATAGTAATAATAATAATTTTTTTAGATATCGAATCCCCTTAAGCTTAATTCATGGTACACTATTTACCTCTAAGTATTTGGATACCTGTGATCAAAAAGAAAAAAAAAATTCGTTTTCATTAGTTAGTACAGCCGCCAACACTCCTGGTCATGCTTTCTACAAGTCCTTTTATGACAGCTAGTCCTCATTTGGCTTTGGCAAGACAGCTGTTTCTTCATTTATTTTGGGCACTTGTACCATTTAATTCGGCGATCCAACTCGTTCCAGGGGTTTTCGATTGGGTTCAGATTTGGGCTCTAAAGAAGCCAGTCCAGTCGATTAGCCCCATTGATACCACACGAATTCATGGTGGACTTCGCAGCTGGTATTGTCTTCCAGGAAGTAACACGGATCCAACCTCTAGAACTGCCTCAACGTAGGAAGTACACTGTCATCTAAAACAGTACTGTAAGCATCAGTGTTGAGCTAACCATAAATTAGGACCAAGAATCTCAGACCAAACAAGAAAAACATTCTCAAACCGCAATCCTCCTTCCACCGAACCAGTGGGCATAATGCATTGTGTAAGGAGGCGTTTTCCAGGCAAACGCATGCCCCAAACCCTACCATCTGAATAATAAAAGGTGAAATTTGATTCCGTGCTCCAGAGAACCAGTTTTCATTTCTGTACAGTCCATTGTCGACGTACTTTGCACTATATTTATCGAGCAGCGCGGCTGGAGGTGATTGCCAAAGGCTTATGGGTGGCAGCATGACTATAAAAAACGAGAGGATGATCATCCTTACGAATGATATTAATGAAAACAACACTCATGGATACCTGTTGAAACTCTTGGAATATGCTTGGCATTGATTGGGTGCGTTTCTTCCAAATTTCTCTGGACAGCGCCCGTTGGTATCTATCTCCGAGTTTCGGTGGTCTGCAGACTTTGCGCTTATTTCGAGTAGACATATCACCGCTCATCTTCCACTTCTAAATCACGAAAGCCGTAATCGTTTTGGATACTTTATATCACTAAATTTCTCATTAATGATCGGCCATTTCTATTATACCCATGATTACATCTTTCTCGAAAACATATAAGTGTGTACTTCGTGGCAACTTGCATGTGATTGACGCCAATGTTGTATCTGACTATATATTTAACAGGTGAGAGCTTTACGTATATCAGAATCACAGATATCGACATTTGCACAGGTGTCAAATACTGACTGATAGATCGTGTACAAGCTTCACTTAAAAAAAATCTAGCATCATCCTTTGTACTTTCTGAATATGGCGTGTACAGAAAGTTGGACAGTTTATAAATTTATGACGGAATGCAATCGACTGTTTTCAAATGCCAAACCTCTCCTCTGGGTACTGGAAACTCTGTCTTTGTGCTACTAATGCGCGATTACATCGTTGCAGTATTTATCAATTTTGCTATGTCACATTTGCTTGATATATTCGAGCGCAGAAGCGCTTGAAAATTATTTTTAAATGGATAAAAAAAAATCTTTTTTCACTATATATAGAATTGTGATAGATTTCTTTAGCATATTCGCGCAGTGCCAGCAGAGTCGAAAGTTCCGTTTGGGAGCCCATCTCTTCACTCGCACATGCATACAAATCTTGACTACAATAATTTCCTTACACTACGTGTTCGGAAAGTCAAAAAGAGGTTATGAGAAATAAAACATATTTTTTCACCGTAGTTGTCAATAGCTACAGTAAGAGGAATCGGATCATTAATAACTGTTTAAAAAATATCTTTCTTTTGGTAACATATAACAAGGCAAATTGAAACTAAATGACTTTTGCTATTTTTTCTTCATTATGTTATTAGACATTTACCTGAATGCTGTGTCTTTACAGATTATTTGTTAAAGATTAATACATATGACATACAAGTTTGACCCAATTATCTTCAGTCTGTTATTCTATGTCATTAATCTAAATTCAACGTGCATTTTTTATGTCAAATATCAATATACCGTAATTTCGGGTGTATAAGCCGCGGATCAAACAATTCTTTTTGGACCCAGAAATCTTATTTAGTGATTGAAGACAAATATTTACGGCGATCTAACTAGTTATATTTTTTTCTTAAAAAATTCTGGGTCGAAAAAGAATTGTTTGATCTGCGGCTTATACACCCGAAATTACGGTAAATTAGTTTTATTGTGGGCTTTAAATAAAATTAATTTTTTTAGAATAATTTATGTTTAAAAATTTGAAGACCATAAATCACGATCGAAAATATATTTTAATAATTTAAGACATCCTAAATGCACCTATTTGACCAATTGCGATAGTGTCGGTAAAATTTTATTCTGCACTATTTCAAGTTGCATATTATTATTCAAAATTTTACATGGCGCAACTGGGGAAATATGAACAACAAAAAGTAGCAGATTTTCCAATTTGTTCAAAATGCTTCAGTCATTAAGTTTCAGAATGTTATTTATGTTTAATACATAGTGTTTTGTTTATACTATTATCGTGTAAATTTATTTAATACCAACAGTATATTCGTTCATTGGACGGTCGAGAATATAAAAACAAATTTACTCATAAACTTTGAACATGGAAAGAAACAGCGCATGCATCGTAAATGATGCATATATAGGAAAGTTTCATCTATAAAATTGAAACGCATTTCAATGATTGTCTAAAGAAAATGCGCTTTTTCAGGGCTCATACGTATCAATGAATTCATGGGATTTTAGGAGTTTCCGGACCATACATTTTGTAGCGCACTGGTCTCTATATATGAAGAAAGATTTTTTTTTTCATTAAACAAGGCAAATGTCATATTACGTGAATCCTGTTAAGAATTGTTTGAAAGTGCTTGAAAAATACGAGCCCTGTTTTTACTTCTATTTTTATTTTAGACTAAGATTGAAGACCCGGATCACAAAGAAAATGTGACTTAATTTTCACGGATTAACCAAGTTGTCAAGCAATCAAAATGGTAACAGAGGTTATGACAGGCCAAAAGAAGTTAAACGGGCCAGCTTGGCATATAAAATAATTCTGTAGGCCAAGCAGTCCTATAAAACAAATAAAAAGGCTACGAGTACGCCAAAAAATGGTTCCATGGTTCTGGCTGGGCTAAGAATACGTTTTAAATGTGCTGCGTTCAGCCGATGCAAGTCCAACAACATCAATATAGAAATATAACATGTCAAGAGTAGTGATCTGCATCGTATAATTCTGGATATTTCTGCTCGTACAAACTTCTAGGATAAATGTCAATATGCATTTTTGACAGTGTTGCCAGATTGGGGACTTTATTAATTCATATTATTTTACTGTCTTAATTTTTAAAAAATAGTATAATTCGTGTTTATTTTTTCAGAATTTTTCATTTGTTTTTAATTAAACCAAATATTTCTATTAAAAAAAGTTTTTTTTTCTTTTTTTGATTTTTATGTGTTTTGGTAGCCTCAAATTCGTATCGCATTGCTTTTTTCATGGCTAATACGAAGATGAAACCACACATTTTATTTGAAGTGCCAAAGTATTTGAGGGCTTGAAGATTCTTCTTTGGTTCTATAAATTTCGATTATTCTTTTAATTAATATTTTCTATATTTTTATGTATTAATTTTCAATATATTTGATCATTATTTTTATACATATGTATATATACAGTCACCGCAAAAAAAAATCTTGACGTTTGCGATTTCAGATATTTTGTTAAATATCTAGAAATATACATGAAGAATGACTCTGAAACTCCAGATGTATAAACAAAATAGTACAGGTCATATATTTTCGAGAAGATTTTTTTCCAATATAACAGCGGACCGTCAGCAAATTGAAAAAGAACGAATATCTTTTGAATAACCCTGTCAAAACTAATGCCGTAAAAACGCTCAAACTGCAGATTATGATTAAGTGGCTTATGGTTATAAACTGCGTTCATTTTTAAGCGGATAGCATGTATGCTCGTCGAGAAATTAAGGTTTTTATAAAAACGGTCCCAAATTTTGCCAAGTTTTTTGGTTATAATTTACAGAGTTCTTAATAAAAAACAATGTTCTTTTCAGAAAATATGAAAAACGACATTGTACATAATACCCCGTATACAAAATTAAAAAATATTAATAACTGTATGAAAAATGAGCAGGTTTACTAAATAAATTTTCACTGCGCATGCTGCAACTCTATAAAAATGTAATTTACATTTTGTGTTAGCTAAATATATAGAACAACTTTTGTTAAAGTTTCAAAATCATACCTTGAAAATTCTGAAAGTTATTGTCGATAGAAGAAGATCAAAATCCGTTATTCCCAAAATGAAGCAAAAAGATGAGGAGCTGTATCCAAATATAGTAGTACGTGCAATACTGTGTAGACACTAATCAACGGAATATGGATACAGCCCCTCATTAATTTGTTTCATTTTGGAAATATCGGATTTTGATCTTATTCTTTAGACAATAATTTTAAGAATTTTCAAGCTATGATTTTGAAACTTTAAAAAAAGTTGCTCTATACATTTAGCTAACAATAACAGTTGACGCATGCGCAGTGAAAATTTATTTAGTAAACTTGCTCATTTTTCATACAATTATTAATATTTTTTAATTTTGATTACAGGATGTTATGTACAATGTTGTTGCTCATATTTTCTGAAAAGAACATTGTTTTTTGTTAAGAACTCTGCAAATTATAGGCAAAAAACTTGGCAAAATTTGGGACCGTTTTTATAAAAACCTTAATTTCTCGACTACTATACATGCTATCCCCATAAAAATGAACACAGTTTATTGCCGTAAGCCACATAATCATAATCTTCAATTATAGCACTTTTGCCAGATTAGTTCTGACAGGGTTGTTCAAAAGATATTCGTTCTTTTTCAATTTATTGCCGGTCCCCTACTGTATTTTGGAAAAAATTCTTCTCGAAAATATATGACCTGTACTATTTTGTTTATACATCTGGAGTTTCAGAGTCATTCCTCATGTATATTTCTAGCTATTTAACAAAACATCTGAAATCGCAAATGTCAAGATTTTTTTTGCGGTGACTGTAGTTTAATGACATATATTTTTTGAGTACAATTAATCAGGAAAAGGTAGAAAATTATACAGTAAGACATTTTCTGATTTCTACCTCGGAAATCAGTTATATATGTTTTTGTGACTGCGTGTTATTTCCCTTGAAAAAGAGTCTCGTACCACAATCTCCAATTTTATTCGTAATTGTTCCACTGTTGTTGATTCCATTTGATAGTCTTGTCGTGTTTAAGTTTGTTAAATAACGTTATTCTATATTCGTTGTCGATGTTGATCTGTAGTATTATATAATGGTTATATATATGATACTATTGATCATTTTGTTATAATTACTATGTATTTCCCTTAATTTACATAAAATAGGTTTTGTTTCAAATTGTTTTAGTGGCTCAATATTTATAATAAAAGTTTTTTTAATAAAATAATTATATATATATATATATATATATATATATATATAAATCTTTTGTGCGTGTGTGTATGTCACTGAACTCCTCCTAAACGACCGATTTTAATGAAATTTTGTGTGTGTGTTCCAGTGGATTCGAGAATGGTTTAGATTCATATTTCATCGAAATTGATTCAGTACTTTTTTAGTAATTAATCAAAAACTAATAGTTAGTGATTTTTCGCTAATTAAAAGTGTTGAATAAGATCGATTAACAGAGTGCGGACGAAATGACCGAGCGGTCTAAGGCGCCAGATTTAAGCTCTGCTTCTTGAAGAAAGACATCGCGTGTTCGAACCCCGCACTTGACAAGCGTGTATGCTTTGCAATAATATTTCCTGTATTATAATTTTGATTAACCGACTTCAGAAAATCGTTAACTTTTAACTAAAAAGCGAAAAATAAACTTTTCTATCAAAAATTGAACCGACTTCAAAAAATACTGAAGAATGAAAAATAATTTCCTTACATAATTATGATAAGAAATTAAATTAAGATCGTAGTGTTTGTCGTGCGTATTACTATATTTACCTACATTTATTTGATTTTGTGGAGTAGGTGCCAGGAAGGACAACGTCTGTCGGGTCCGCTAGTATATATATATATATATATATATATTGATTTCTTTCTGCTTTCTAATAAATCTTTAATTGTATCTCATCTCTTAACTGCAAGAAAAATAAGTTTGCACATTTGAATATTTTTCAACACATTGGCGCTTGTATATTGCAAGTTTTTCTAATTTCTATTTCTTTTTAATGGTCTAATATATGTTCTGTTTTTTTATTTGCCTTACATTTTATGGCTACAATTAATCGGGTAATGTAGAAATCATTTGTAGGATTTTTTTCCTGATTTATACTCAGAAATTAATTGTTGTGTCTACATGGGATTACGAGCCACGTACCACAATCTCCATTATTATTTGTAATTGTTTCCATATTGCTGACTGCTGTTTAAGTTATATATTGGGTTATTCTATACTCATTGTTGATGTTGAATTGTAGTATTATAAAATGGTTATATATACCGGGTGATTCTAAATTGTTTTTACAAAAAAAGAGGGATGAAATTTTAAATCAAGACAAACAATATTAAATAGGAAACCAATAGGCCCCAAACGTTTTCCGAAGGCGACAGCCGCTATTAAAATTTAGGGTCCAAAATTTCAAATAATCATAAAACATGAAAAAATTAGTCGATTGATTTGCCGTTTTCACTAAAGCTATTGTTTATGTCAATATTGTCTTCAAATATGTCTGTCTACAAATTTCAAAAAAGGCCCATAGAGGGCGCTTTAGAATTTGGAGTAACGAACAACTATTTTTTACCGTTACTTTTTTCATCTCATTAAATGCTTTTAAAAGCTTAGATTTAAACTTATATTTTGAGCTAAAAATCTGAATCATTGGGAGTGGTTAAGTAGTGTAAACTGAACTGTGTTCAAGGGGGCGGGGGAAAATTCCAATTTCAAATGATTATAAAAAACGGAAAAATTAATCGATTCGTTTGCGGTTTTCATTAAAACTACTCTTTAAATCAGTATTTTCTTGAAAATAAATTGTAAAAGTAACTTTCAAAAAATACCGATAGAGGGCGCCTTAGACTGTGGAGTAACGTACAACTATTTTTAACTGGTATTTTTAAAACTCATTAAATGCTCTCAAATGCTTAGAATTCAACTTATATTTTGAGATCAAAACCTGAATCGTTGGAAGTGGTCAATTGAACTGTGTTCGAGAAGTGGGGGGGGGGGGGATGGATTAAATTTCAACTCCTGAACACAGTTCAGTTGGCGATTTTTAACTTTTCCCAACGATTCAGAATTTGAGCTCAAAATTTAAGTCTAAGCTTTTGTAAGCTTTTAATTAGATACAAAAATGAGGATTAAAGATAGTTGTTGGTTACTCTAAAGTTTAAGACGCCCTCTAACAGAAATTTTTCGGAACTTTATCTTTAAATTTTATTTTTAATGAAATACTGACATAAAAAATAGTTTTAGCGAAAGCCGCAAACGAATCGATCAATTTTTCCTTTTTTTTTTTTTATAATCATTTGAAATTTGAACCTCCCCCCCCCCCTCCCTTGAACACAGTTCAGTTTACACTACTTAACCACTCCAACGATTCAGATTTTGAGCTCAAAATATAAGTTTAAGTCTAAGCTTTTAAAAGCATTTAATGAGATGAAAATAGTTGTTCGTTAAAAAATAGTTGTTCGTTACTCCAAAGTCTAAAGTTCCATGTACCGGCATTTTTAAAAATTTATCTTCAAAACATATTTTTAAGAAACTACTGATATAAAGAATAGTTTTAGTGAAAACAGCAAACGAATCGACCAATTTTTCAGTGTATTATAATCATTTGAAATTTGAACCTTCCCCCCACCCTCTTGAACACAGTTCAGTTTGCTTTACTTAATCAATCAATCCCAACGATTCCAATTTTGAGCTCAAAATTTTGGGTTTTGTCTAAGCTTCTAAAAAAATTTAATAACATGCAAAAAATAGCGGTAAAAAATAGTTGTTCGTTACTGCAAAGTCTAAAGCGCCCTCTATCGGCATTTTTTCAAATTTATCTTTATAATTTATTTTCAAGACAATACTGACATAAATAATAGTTTTAGTGAAAACCTCAAATCAATCGACCAATTTTTCCGTTTTTTATGATTATTTGAAATTTTTTACCCTAAACTTTAATGGCGGCTACATCCTTCGGGAAAACGTTTGGGACCCTTGGTGTCCTATTTAATATTGTTTGTCTTGATGTGAACTAACACCTCTCTTTTTTGTAAAAACAATTTAAAATCAGCTTCTATATATTTATATATGTATACGGCTGCAATATGTAGCTTTTTGCAATGAAAGCTACTTTAAATTGCTTAGTGTATTTTTGTCAATTTGGTTTCATTGATTTATGTTCTTTTTATATATTAGTATGTATTGAAATTTTACAAAATATAACTTGGATCTCGAAAATAAATCATATGTATATAGATACAAACACAAACATATAAAACATTAAATATAAAGATACTAAGAAAGAAGCTTTTTTGTGAGAAATTCTTTTTGCTACATTTATTGATGCACACTGTGAAGGTAAAATGTCTAATGAAAATTGAGATTACAACTCAAAAGTTGTTATTTCGATCCTTCATCCGACCAAAGACTTATCCCCGCTAATGACACCTGGTGTATTTATCAAGGGTACTACGTCCTCCAGAGCAGATGGGGTGCTTAATCAAATGACGATCTTGCAACCTAAATATCATGAAAGTAATCTCGAAAAGCAATAGTCGAGTAATTACTCGAGTACTGGCTTTGTTCTAACCCCGTCGTGACGAGCGTATAGTGATGTACTGTTTTTATATAAAATCCGTGCTTTTCTGCAAGTATTTTTTATTCAAAGTATAGCATTATTTAATGATAGAACGTCTTCGATTAAATTAGATAAATGTTTTTTTTATACGATATTACTAGTGCTAAAAAATTAAATAAGCAGGGAAGGGGGGGGGGGGGGTTAAAACATATGAGTCAATAATATTTTTATGTGTACTTACATATATGATCACATATTTACCTTGAATGTGTCTCACATAAAAAATATCATATAAAAGAATATAGCATATTCGTATGTTATTCTCGTAAATTTTTCGCAAAATGTATGAAAAGAAAGTAAAAGTAAAAGAAAATCAAAATGTTCTTTTTTTTTTAAGTGCGATGAAATTATTAACGAAAATATGTGGGTTTTTTTTCTTTTTCTTTCTTTTTTTTTTTTTTTTAGCTTCAAGACTACTAAGAAATTCTTTTTTTTTTTTCAAAAACAAAACAAAAAAAAAAAACTGTAGTTTTTATAGTGACAAAGTAAAATTCGCGCAAATTCCAAATCTATTAACCCATTAGTGCCTAGCGTCCCATTTTTGGCACAGTTTTAAAATATTCAATTAAGCGCCTTTCACACCAGTAAAAAAGAGTATAAATAAATACTTTCTTCCTCGATACAAAGTACTCAATAAATTAAGATAAAAGTTATTCTTGCTTTAAAAGTGGTGGGGAAATGCAAAATTTGAATTTTAACAAAGAAAATAATTCAGGCACGAATGGGTTGATCTGAGAAAACTCGTTTTAAAGTTTAATATCAACGATCTTTTAATGATACTTTTCGTTTAAAAATGTTTTTATCTCATAAAACAATACAGAGTTTTGAACAATGTTTTTTATATATTGTTCAGAATTTTAACCCTTCTAGTGCCAAGAAGCACCGTCGCGCTGCTCTCAAAAATGCCAAGGAGCGCCGTCGCCCTGCTCTGCCGTCGTGCTGTATCTGAAAATTCACTTGTATCCGACATTTTGAAATCAAAAGTAGAAATATTAAAAAAAATAACTATGGTGTTTATATAAAAAATATGCGATCGATGATAGTTAGAACTCAATATAATGAATAAAAATTCGAACACGGTAACACGGCCGTCACTATGTTTATCCAATGTTCGAAATTGTGTCACAGCAAGAAAAACAAAGATATTTTTTCACAGCTGAGAAAAAACTGCAGAAATAAAATGATAATGTCTTTAATCACAGTTTATCGTTTGCAATTAGAAAACTTCTTATATTTTGGTAGTTCTGTTGCTGGGCGACAATAAATTAAATAAATTTAAATAGCACGTTATCAAGCACTGCGCGCGCCAAAAGTGAACTGTCAAAAGGAGCGCTATCGCGTCGGTGGCATTTTTCACAACTAGTGAGAGCAGCGCGACGGCGCTCCTTGGCACTAAAAGGGTTAAATAAAATTCAGACTAAAACAAAATCCAAAAGCTGATTTTTTTTAAAGTTATAGGTCATGTGCCTACTGAGAGGAATTTTGGAGATATCACAATATTGAAAGGATGGCCACTCATAACGGTGGACAATGGTTAATTCCTAAATCGTTATTATAAACAATTACAAAAGTTTAATTACAAATAGTTCAATTACAAAAAATTATTGAATGACGTAACGAAATATTTTAAAAGCGATTTGGGTCAATGGCAATATTTCTTTAAAAATTTCGAATTTTAAATTTTTATGCAGTCCCCCGGTTCTATACGTTATGTTTATTAAGATTTTCCCATTACAATGTCAAGTAAGACAAAGAAAGACAAGTTCATATAACACTAAAACTGACCGAATTATGAAAGTTTAAAAATGCATGATTTATACCACTCTTCTGCTTGTGAACATAAATGAGTTCGGCCTGCTGTGAGATGTCATACGAAAAGCTTGAAGTCTTCGAAAAACTTATTTCATGTGTATCTGCGCTTTGAAAAAGTCGTACAAATTTTACGATTGAGTTAACTTTTATTAAGTTTTAGATTGCCTAAAATAATTGTACTTTAACAGATGTTTTATTTTGTAAAGACGTAAGGCTGTATCTTTTCATGATTTGTTTTAACAAAAATTGTTATTTTTATAAGTTTTATTGAACTTCTACGATCGTATATATGATTTTTACAGCTCAAAATTTGAACTCTAACTTTAATTCCCTTTCAAATATCCGGTCGACGTTAAATTTTACTTAACATAAATCCGATGACATTCTGATATTATTGTAATTTTATGTTGTTGCTATTTATGCTTATTTTACAAGATAACACAAAAAGTTTATTATTTTTTTTTTCACTATTATGTATTTTTTAAATCTCAATCAGAAAATTACCTTAATTTTCAACCATGATATCAGGATTTTTCGCAAATGATAAATTATATCAAAGCTATGATCAAAGTTAAATAATTACAAAAATCCAATATTATAAAATAAAAACGAACTTTTGCTTAACTTTTGATAATTTATATGTACTTTTTAGAACTAAATATGAACATGACCATAATTTTTAACCATCGTGTTAGAATTTTTTTAAATCGTTAATTTCAAAGTTAGAATACAACTAAAATCTGATACTATAAAACAGATGTAAAGCATTTTTATTTTATTTTATTTTATTTTATTTTACTTCATTCAATAGTTTATTCAGTTTTTTTGGCTTATACTGGGATTTTTACAGCTAAACAGCTGAGAAGTCTAATGAGGTGGATGAAGAGGTTTACCTTTTAACTTTTTAACTTTGAAGTTTACAATTTATGTATAATACTGACGTAGGGGTGAAAAATGAAGGTCATTTTCGGTTTCCGCAATAAAAAACACATAAAAATCATTTATCGAAAAATGAAAACACAACAATCACATTTATCAGGGCTCCCAAATGCTCCGCCAACGAAACATCAATATTTTCGTTTTATATTTTTCTTGCAAATTGCGCAAAAACCGCCTTCGGTGGTTAGTTTTAGCAGAAATGCTGTAGAAACCTACTATAAAATTTTCTGTTAAAAAATAGTGGTGTTCAGTTTGCGGGCCATTTGGGAGCCATGATTTATTTATCAAATTTCCGCTTTTTTTTCTTTAAAATTTAGGATTTGCAATACATTTTTACGTGATGCAAAAAATGAAAGCTTTTTTTGTATTTAGTGGTACGGAATAGATAAGAATCAATTATCAAAAGCTAAAAATCTGATGTAATCCGTATTTTGTAGGCTAATGTAATCTAATAACATTTTAAAATATGTATCATTTTGTAAAGAATCGGGTCTGTTAATTTTCATGAATTTAGTCACCAAAAAAAATTGTTTTTGCATGTTTTTTACAAATTTTATATTTTGCATTAATATTTTAAAATGATTAAATACTTCAAATTTATATTATAATTTTAATTTACTCTTAATCTTTTTTAACATATCTGACGAAATCATTTTCTATTAAATTTGTGAATGACACCTAATTTGCAGCCAAAAAAAGAAAAGCTCCAACTTTATACAGATATTACTCGGTCAATTTTAATCTTGGAGAGTAACGGGAATTCGGCATTTTTTTTTCTCTGACTTGTCTGTGTAACAGGAAAATTTTACTAAATATAACTTATAGGACAAGGTGTAGAGTATAAATATTTAAATTTCGTAATTAAAAAAATATTTTTATTGACCCAAATCGGTTTTTAAATATTTATCTACCTCATTTAAATTTTTTTTTGTCAGCGGAACCATAAGTCTGTGACTAACAGTTTAAAAATTAGCCATTGTGCACTGCTGAGAGTAGACAGTCTGTATATATAATTTAACAGTACGTACTCTCATCTGAAAAAATTGAATGTATTATCGTCTTTCTTAATTTTGGAAACAAGGAATGAATTTTAATTATTAATTTAAAATTCCCTACTTTACATATTGCATGAAGAAAGATTAAGTAATGTTATTTTAGAATTTATTGTATTATCTTGAAAATTTCATACCAAGCAAATGTTTAGCGGTTTAGGAGATCGGTGAATCACACTCACTATGAAATTTACAGGAAATTCCAAGGGAAAAGGCTGTTATAATTTTACTTTGAAATAATAAAACATCTAACATCCAAACAAGTCCTTGGGATGGTGTTTGTATTTATTAAATTAAAATTTACTTATTAAAAAATTGTATGCCAGATTTTCTATTTTCAAATCAAAGTAAAACTGCAACACATTTCCTGTAATTTTGTTCCCGAACAAAAGGGCTAAAACATCTGAATTTCTTCAAAAACATTTTTTTATCTTTAATCTTTTAGCACTTTATCTATCAGCAAAACTAAAGAATTGAACATCTATTTATAGATATTTTCAAAGCATTTTTTGTTGTTGTTGTTTGTTTCTTTCAAAGTCTTTATAGATAATTGATCATTGTTAAAATGACAGCGTACCATTAAAAAATAGTTACATACATTTATTTTTAGATAATTTAAGATATTGGAAGGCAGAAATAGAATCAATTAAAAAGAAACATATTTTGCCAAAAAAAGAACATGAAAAATGACATAGTTTTATGATCTAATAATTCGTAACCTCCACATTAGGCAGAGCAAAACACAGTGCATTCGATACACAAGATTCTACACTTCTTGTGCTTCGCATGACGTACAGATGTGCTAATTATTGCTGCAGAAACGTAGTCCTACTCAATATTCTGTTTTGCAGGTTAAAAAGAAGTTTTCAGTAGATAAATTTATTGATTTATTTATTATAACTGATATATTTACTTTAAAAAAAATTTAACAATAAAACTATATTCAATTTCTATCACAAAACTATATTCTTATTTTTTTACATAATTATTGTAAAATTAAATGTGCGGTTACAATTTTTCTTTCAACAATTATTGCCTTTATTTTATTTTAAGTCACAGTATGACAAAAAGCATCAGCATATGAAAATATAAATAAATAAGTAAAATAAAATAAAATAAAATAAAAATATGAAAATTAATGGAATACCATTAATCAAAATTAGCTCAAATTGGATGCGCAAGTGTGAAAAAAATTTAGTATTACTGGTCTACACGAATGAACATTCTAGTTGTACTTTCTGATTTCTTGGAAATGAAAATCCGAATTCATCTGATCCTCTGGCGACAGGGAGTCTTAGATCTGACCTGAGAGGTGAACAAGTGTCTTCTACACTGAACAATCTGTCTCCTCTTCAAAGACTCACATAATACTCAAACCCTTTAAGAGATCGGAATTCGAGATTTACCCTGATATTTCCCCCCACTTTCAAGCCAAATGCTCAATAACGTTTTCAACTGAGGATGTCATGCATTCGAAGGTATCCTTCCATCGCTATAATATTGAATTTGAATGCATTGCTTTAAAAATCCAGGATATTTATTTTTATTTGAATGAAATCGGAAAAATTCGATTTTATCAGCAGTAAAAGGGGAAAAATGACATGCACTCTCAATTACGTAAAGCACCGATATTAAATTTGAGCTTTTGCCCAGTTGATATATACACATTTTAAATTTACACTAAGCGTTCTCGCTTTATTTTCTCTCAAAATTTATGTTTTATGATTTTAGTTCTTACAAAAGCGTAAAAAGGAGCTTTTTAATGAAAATTTATTTTGATAATTTTGTAAATAAGGATGAAATAAAACGTAGTCCACTTGAAAACCTAATTCATAAAAAATATAATCGAGAGATCACTTAACATATAAAAAAATTTGGTTTAACTGCGAGAGTTTTATCTTATATTTGTGATTAGCATTGTTTGTTCGTTCTCGATAACCGTAAAGCTGATTTAGCAATCATTCCTTTCTCATTTCTAAATTTGATGTAGAGCATCATTGCATATATTTATTTCTTTTCATATTTATCGCATTCTAAAGGCCTGAACAATAGTTAATATTGAAAGGCATAAATATTGTAGGGTTTTTTTTTTCTTGTTCTAAGCAATACTATAACAGTAGTCGTTGCTTATTCAAAAATGGATTTCTTAAGGAGAAATTATAGATCTGAATTATATCAATCTCAAACAATCTTCTCTGACAGGTGTAAGATATCTAAAAATTATTTCAGAATATATTGCAATGTTTTTGCTAATATATTTATGCAGTGAATAATGCTAATTAAGTCTTTTAATAGTATCTCGAAAGATATATATAGAGAGAGATAGATAGATAGATAATTAAAGTCACATTAGTGAATAATCCAAATTAAACATTTCAAATAAATCTCACTTTCCACAATATAGCGAAAAGCGTAAAAAACGTTTTATTTACACGATTTATAATTTGTGATTTGATATCGTTAAATTATGTTAGAAGAAGGGAATTTTTGAAAGTTTCTGCATCGAATGAGATAATTACCGTACTCACACGATTGACTGTATCTTAAATGTGATCGTTTTTATTTGGCTGAAAATCACTGACCAATTAATGACCTGTCTTGCTGCTGATTTTCTTACACCTATATTTGACTTGATTCACGGTTCTTTTAAAGAGTTTAGGGAAATGATGAATCAAATGCATTCAAAAACATTATTTTGTTTCATTTTATTTTAGGAGCAATTTAAGATTATTGCAAGTAATTGCCTTTTTACAATGAATACAAATAAAATAAAATCACTTTAGCACCATATTACTCCTCTTGGGTAGAAACATCAATCAGTGTATTACAGAATAAATATATGTATATTTATAAATATATATATGGTACAGATTAATCACAGTAATATTCGCAGTATATCAATAAAAAATAATAAAAACTTTCTACACAAGCTTCAAATTCCAACAATTTTACAGAATTAAATTGAAGAAAATCAAACTGTCGGAAAACAAATGCTTCTAAAATATTAATATATACATCAAGTTAAGACGCTACCGCACTCTCTCAACAGGAAATAAATAAAAGAAGTACCATCCCCCCCCCCCCGTCTTTTGAAACGCGCGTCGGTCAAACCGTTTTGATTACGGTCAAGCTAAAACCATATTCATGAATTTCGTACATTTTACTTTAAAGCGTAGCAATCCTCATAAATATTCTATTGATCTGACATTTATAAACACAAATCTCACACTTTCAGACTACGCAAAATTCGACAGAATGATAATAAAAAATCTGAACAGTAATTTTTTGTGAAACTCTCCATTAATAATTTTGACTTTGTTTTTTATGCATTTATAGTGCTATATTGTTTTTATGCTGCAATTAAATAGAAAGGCTGTAATAAATCCAAGAAAGCTATTTTGCGCAATCTGTCTATAAATCGTTGGTGTGATTGCGCACATGGATAGTCAAAATTATTATTAATAATAATTACAGTTAATTTCATAACAAAAACAATTACACTTAAATATATTGTTATAAGATTCTTGTGATCAAATATTATTGCATTAGGAGTGAATATATCAACCTATTTATTAGAGAGTCAGAAAAAAAAACAGAATTTTAAGAAAAACTAAAAAAATTTTATCACAGAAAAAAAATAAAGAATTAAAAAAAGCAAAGCCAAGTAAGCTTAGAAAAAAAACATTCTGTTACTGAATTATATGTTTAATTTAAAATTCGTTCATTTCTGCAATTTCAGTGTTTTCTTGTTTGCTGGCTGAAATTGTCGTCGTCCACAATCGATGACATTATTGTTGCAACTGATGAAGGAACGCACGCATAACCACGGTATGAATGGATTTTACTTTGTCACCAATAAATGTAAAAAATAGTCGTCACCTTATTTAGTCAAAGGGAATTACTATATAATATATTTGTCTGTCTTTCAATGATATCTTAACAATTTTATTATATTTTGGTTTCATATCTTTAATCAACGCCTTCTATATTTTATTTTATACTAAAAAACTTAATCTGTTAAAGCAACGCTTTCCCTAAAATCCCATTTCTTAATTTTATTCTTCCATTGTTTCTAATACCTTTTATTTATCTTCTAAAAAATCATTTGATTGCCCACAGTCCCCTGCGGGTGACGCTAGAACCGGAATGCGTCACATATTCCTCCGAGCGACTCGGAGATATATTTTCTATTTTCCCCTGTATAAAATTTCATATTGGATAAAGATACGTTTCCTAGTAAGGTTATTTTCAACACTAAACGTTGCTGTAAAATCTTGTATTCATACCCACTTTGCTATATAACGCGACTACTTTTATTTGAGAAGTAGATATTAGTTCTATATTTTTTCAACAACTAAATAGAATCCTGGAGTATTAGTGGAATTATTTACTGTGAAACCCAAATAAATGTGTTAAAAAGGATTTCGTCTATGTTTGATTTGAATGGAAAATATTCCAAGGACTACATTCTTTAACTTGCCGCCGTGTGCCACATGCCTGCTGATAATGCGATTGAGTGTTCTTGGTAAATGGTATATCATGCATGAACCAATACATATTGTATGGTTTAGAGCAGCATTTTATTTTACGTATATATTATATAGCATATAATAATTTGCAATTTTTTGCATTTTTCTAATTTTATTTTGCAATTTTCTAAAAACTTACAAAATGGGCCATAATGAGAACGGGATCTTCTGAATATGGCCCGTATGACATTTTTTATATTTCAGCTTAGATATTTTTAATAGTATATTTACAAGTATGAAGTCTTTTCTTTTATTTACCACATTAATCCCTCTAAGCAACAGCATAAATAGTTTCCGGGATAACCAATATTAACGTGGTTAAAAAAACAATGAAATCTTAGGTGGGCTGAAATAAAGCCATGTACTTTATTTTTACGAAAATAATACGTGCGTTTTCGAACTATTACGTTTATGTCTGAGAAAAAATTTTAAGATTTTAGACGATAACAACTACTTTGTTTTTAATACTAAACGGTCTGGCGCGAGATAACAGGGAAACGGAATTACACGTCTTTTACAGATAAATATCAATTCTTTTTCGCGATTATTTTGTACAGGCTTCAACACTATTATATTTATAGTTCAAAATAATTTCAAAGATTTTCGACTGTCTGAGCTTTTTTTTTTAAATATTAAATGACTTGGTGAAGAAAAAAATCTTTTTATAAGCGGCTTTACCGCTAAATATCAATATTTTGTACTTGACTTGGATACCGTCATATTTATGACTGGTAAAATATTCAAAGAATTTCGACTATAAGAACTATTTTTTTAATACTAAATAGTCGAAGAAAAAGCTGCACATTTTAAAATTATTTATCTGCTACTTTTATTTTTAACGGTTTTGACTTTTTCCTTTTTGCAAATATTTACTTTTTATTTTTGAAACTGATTCCGAAAGTGAAAGTATCCTGTTAAAAAAGCTGCTGTCAGAATCAAAAAAGTACAAAATGGGTTTTATAAAAATCGACCTCAGATTTGCAATGTATGATGTTTCTTAAAAAATATTGAATTGAAAACGAAATATTTTAAATGAACGCTACCTTAGGATTAACATTAGCATGCAAGTTTCTTCACTTGAGTGAAGTTGCATCTTTAAAACATTGGAATAAGAAAAAAAAATTATGTGACTATTATTTATAAAAATTATATCCAATTAATATGTATGATTTAATCTTGATGCTTGTTGTAAAAGTAAATTCAAAGACTTTTCAATTAAAAATCGTTGTTTTGAGTATTAATTTTAAATTCAATAATTTATATCAATTTAAGATCAAAACACCATAACGAACCAGAATAAATATCTTTTAATTGAAAAAACTGTCAAACTAAAAAATAAAAAACAATAAACAATTTCATTGCATCTAGCATTAAAATCATCCAGGTGAAAAAAAAAATACACATAAAGCAGCACAATTTGTTTGCATTTTTAATATGATTATCTTGCATTGTAAACTTTACCTTTTCTTAATTGTTTTTATCATAAAATGTTTTGGTTAAAATCATATAGTCTTATCAAATACTGAAAAGTATAATTGAAAATTTTTATATTTTTCTCTAAAGGTGGTGCAAATAAGTAACATTGAAATCTTTTTCGTTCCTATTACTGAAATTTATTTTTTTCACCTAAAAATAGGTCTTTATATTAATTCAAGTTTTATTTTTTTTCAATTTCAAAAATATTCATTTATAATTTAAATATAAACTTAAGCTATTAATATACGAAAAAAATCAAAAATGATTTCTAACACTTTATTCACATCTACACAGGCATAAATTCGGTTGATATATGTATACATATATGGAATATCATAAAAGGTAATTTAACAAAAATATCTTTTATAGACAAGATTTCAGAATTCCTTGTTGTACTTTGTTCACTTCCTGAACTGTTCTATAATTATTAGAATCCATAAATATATTGGCAATCAGCCATTCAAAATGTTATTCGTACAATTGATGGGGAAATATACGATCAAAATTACATCGGATTATAAATGAAATATTACATTATCTTGCAAATAATATGCATTTAGAATGATGTCAATGATACTTTATGTATGACATCTACTTTTTAGATGTAAGACTTTCTTCCTTGTGTCTATGATGTTAAATAATATTTTACTTTTATTAAGAGACAAATATATGAGTTTGATTTCTTTTCTAGTAGAACTAATCCCAAGCAATTACTGAGAAGTGATATTAAAAAAATATACATGCTACTATTTAGAAAAGTTTTGATTACATTTTAATGCTTCAAAATATAAATACGTAACAACTTGTAATAAATAATATTCCTAATTTAATTAGTACTATATCAGAAAACTTACTTTTTAATAGCATATATTTCAAGGATAAAAAACCTTTTATCTTCTATCTATTACTCGTTTTGCCTTTTATTAATTAAATTCAAAATTTGGGATAATATGTAAGGATTCCGTGATCAAACCATTCTCAGTAAAACTTAATATTCTGTTTTAACCAGCCTTCAACCATAAGGATTATACATTTCAATTTTTTCCATAATTATCATAATTTTATTTCTTGGAAAAGACTCCGTCAGCAGATGGCCTCATAAAAATATCCTTAGAATCTGAAATGGATCTGTGTATGTCGGTATGTTTTCATACATTTTTTTCATTTACAGTTTTTGACCTTCTCAGAAACTGACCATTCATCAAGAATTTTAACATAAGTGTTAAAATATACAACACTTACGTTTGTTAGCATTCGTCATATCTTGTACAATTGTGCATAACTTTTTACCCATCTACTTTATCGGTTCTATAAACTTAGGATTGCGTTCCTCAAAAGGATTGTGTCACATTTTCTGAGACTTCGCAAGTATAACGCGTCCGAAATAAATATTTTACTTACCTAGAACTTAAACTAAAATATTGATAATGAAAACTGAGAACATTATGCAATATTGTTGCGAAATCTTTATTTTTCTGAGCACTGGAAGAATATTTCCAATAAAAGTTTGTTTTTTAGTTGATGAATGCAATTGAACTAACACGCCTTATAGGCCTTAAAACGGTGCATAGAATTCGAACTATACAAGAAAAAGTATGAATGCAGTGTGATAAAATGAATAAATCACAAATATCACCGATCACACTTTGATGTACAACATTACTTATGTAAGATCTTTTTATGATGTTGAAGTTATGTCGTTTTCCATTATTTTACCGCATAATTCTGCAAATTTTATCCAAAGAGCGTTTGTTTCTCTAAATAGTTAGAGCAGGGTTCGCACACTCCTTATATTTTGTAAGGACTCCGGCACCACTATTAATGATAAGAAAATTTATATTTAATTTTTAAGAAACAGAATTCGCAACCACGCCCTCGATTCGCAATTTTCGCAATATTTGCCTGCAGTGAAATACATTGAAAATACTGTAAAAATTTAGTGGTAGAGTTGTGCGAACCCTGTTAGAGTCTTAAAGTATTTGCTATCAATTTACATTAAAGTTGTCAAATTCATCGAAACATTGAATGGTGACCAGTGCAGTTTATGAACTGTCTCGTGCATATGCACTTCTCATTCCATTTCTGGATATAACTTTTCTCATAATTATGTTTACGGAATTGTGTAACATTAATATAAATTTATATATCCCGTATTTAATAATTTTAGTCTTAACCCTTTCATGCATGAATTATTTTGCAATTGTCAAAAAAAAAAAAAAAAAAAAAAAAAAAAATTCGCTGAGATATTATCTTAGACTAGATGAGAATATTAACAAGAAACTTGATTTTTAGATTTTTTAAAATTCTTAAGGAAGTTTTATGTACAACCTCATTTGAGGCTTGTATGCAAGAATGTTACATTTGTTATAATTGTAACAAATATAACATTTTTGCATACAAACCTCATATGAGGTTGCACATAAAGCTTCCTTGAGAACTTTTTCTTTGTGCTCTTCAATCTGTTAGCTCGAAAAGTTCCAACAAAATAAGTTGCCGTGTTTTTTTTAACATACACGAAAATATATGTACATAATTCTCAGTTTAAAAATTAATAGCATTGCCTTTTTTATAGTTTTCTGGTTTTTAAATTTGCATGTACAGCCTCAAATGAGGTTTGCATGCAGAGAGAGCTCAAAATGCTACAACTGCATGGAAACCTCATTGGAGGTTTAAAACTAAAGTAGTCTTCAATCCCTCCAAAACACATTTAAATCACCCATTTTTTTCTTATTGTAATTAAAATGATGTGAGAAACATGAAATATATTTTTACTTACTTGTTGTGCTCTTTTGTGTGGTGAAATACCATTTTTAAATCCGTTGTTTTAGCATACTTGACTTTTGACAAAAATGGAGACTAAAACCTGTACAAAATAAAATGAAATGCATGTGCTGCCATCTCTTCATCCTTTTCAAAAGATGACTTGGATCGCATACTCAACTACTATGCAATTAAAAATCCAAACAATTTGGATTAAATGTTTTTTTTAATTTTTTTATCTGACAACTTCATTTGAGGTTTCAATGCACGAGAAGGTTCAAGACCACACATGTAGAAAAAATGGTCTATAATTAAAAAAGTGTAAGAACCACTAGCCTAACTATATTGTCAAAATATGTGATATTGACAACAACAATAGCGAGGTTTAAAACAAATATGGATTACAATTTCTGCATTAGGTCGAGTAGCTAGATTTTACCTGAGACTAACCCGACACGTCGATGGATTAAATCGGGTCAGGTTAACAAAAGGTAATTTTTATTGAGGGTCGGGTTGAATTTAATTGTTTCTGGTTATGGTTTTCTTTCACTCTTGCATGTCCACTTTGGTAAGCCATTTTTTTTTCAAAATCATGTCCACAATATTGTTTCCAATGAAAACATTGCATATTTGCATATAAACGAGTACATAACCAGCAATAAATTTGCATATATGTATAGTATGCATATTAAAATATGTAAGTTTTTTTACCTAAAAGATGAAATTGATATTAAAAATATGATTACGCAATGTTATTTTCATAATTTTATCAAAATATGATTTCATTCATTAAAATGTATGTTGAAGTCAGTTGGATGCGGATCTTTTCCGAATGCAATTTTCTGGTTTTGCTTAAGTATATATAATTACGGAATGTATGAGAAATTGACAGTGGAAAGAAAGTCTGTAGTGTAAATAAAAATATAGAATTAACACAAAAAACGAAGGTAAAAAAAATATCCCTTGAAAGTTTTATTTTTATTTTTTGCCTTTTTTTATTGCTGATCGTTGTGCGATATAGCCTACTTGATGACGAGATGCAAATGACTCGAAAATTGGCCATCCTGAATCCATATTGGTATTGCGAATAGACAGTGACAATCAGTATTTATAATGTTACATTTACTGGATGTGTTCTTAGAACTATAAATGATTTTCTGAATTTTTTAATTAATCTCCTGAATTAAAAATATTGGGGTTTATTTGCATTGAATTAAACATTTTATTTACTGCACTGGCAAAAGTATTTTTGAAGGAATTTTGTTGTTGGCAATATTTGACTAAACACACACATGCATATGTTAGAACATATTGCCACGAAGCGAATATCTACTGGCTAGCAGTTAAAATTATTTACTTCAAATAAATATGTTGAATTCTTTTTCCCCTCTTAATATCCAATAGTTTCTTGCCTTACAATTAGCAGTACGAATTAATCTTAATTGAAAAATGACTTATTATCAGTTAGGCTTTGCTTTTGATGTATTTTAAAAAGCGCAATCCTTAAAGTTAATTTCTACTATAAATCCCTTCTTCAATCATTTGGTAAAAAGCTATACCGTTAAAATTACAAATTGAAATACTTCTGGAAATTGAGGGTTTTATAATCAATGTCAATTGTTATCCCATTTAACATAATCGAACAAAAAAATTTCTTAAAAAAATAATTAAATTTGAGGCAAAAATAAAATTAATATTTTATGATTGCCCCTTTTTGGTATCGTGGAAAAATTATAAATTTTCGATGGAGAGATGCCTTAGATTGCTCGATCTATATTTCGAAAGCTTTAAAGCCTCCAATCACCTCGAAGATTTAAAGATAGTAGCAAGGCAGAAGTCAGAAAAAGTATTACAGAGGGATATTTCTACTTCCATTGTTATATATATTAATATCTTACATTAACTTTGTGTAAATTTAATAAAGAGCGATGGAATTCAAATTCCTCTGGAATCGTATCATTCAATAATATAGCTATTACAAAGGAAAATTATATCAAACTGTATAAATATTCATTACAAATGAATTCACAATCTAATTTATGTAGGTGCTACATTCCTTATGTACTCACATTACAGCATTCTTGATGTACTTACATTGCTGCATGCCTGATGTACTATCTGTCAAATAAATTAATGTTTTCGGGGTTTTATACAAATGTTTTGCCGTTAAAAATATAGCCCCAATAGCATATGTTAGAACGGAAGAACTAAATTCCCAAAATATTTGAAAAAAAATTCGTATATTTCAAAAATAAAATTTCTGTTAAACATTTTAGACAATCTAGATCAAACTCTTGTAAATTTATAACATTAGAATTTCGCTTTTGAAAAGTTCCATTTCGAAAAATTAATATGCATTTAAAAGACATCCTACGAGTCGCATTCAGTTTTCCTACATTCTAAAGAAACCAAACAGATAAAAAATTATTCTAGCATAGAATTTTAATATTTGAATTTGAATATTTTTAGTGATGATTCATAATATAGTTACCGTTAACCATTTATAAATTATGAAGAGATATCAAGCCCTGCTGTTTTCCTTCTCTCCATCTTTTGATAGTACACTGGTGTACAAAATTAATATAACAGGTCGAAAGTTCTGTTTAATAAATGTATCTACATACCAAAAGAAAATAAACCGTGCAAATTATTCCGAATTCCTGCACTCTACCAAAAAAAGATTTGTTCCTTGATATAACAAGGCGATTTAGGAAAATAAACAATCATTTTTAAATTCAAGATAATGTGGATATTTTGCCAATTTGATGAAAAGTACTGGACAAAATGTAAAACTAATGCTTCGAAACAAAAATGCAAGTCCTCAGTGTCGAATACGCTAGCGTACATGTGTCTATGGCTGTAGTGATAGAGGAACACATGCTTTATAAGCGAGCGTGGCAATTTTCGCGTTTTATTCGCTTACACACCTCGACGAATATCTCGGAATCTTTTTTGCTACATAAAATATTTTTAAAAAATAATAATAAAATAAAGAAAACAGTAAAAATGAATAAACACCACTGTTTGGATGTTGGAATGAGGTGACAAATCACAGGGATATTGGAAACAGGACAGTGTCAAGTGCAAATTCCTAGAAACTTCAATTTAAAGTACGGCGTCGTGCCTAACTTATGGAAACAGTTTAACCCATTAGAGCCTAGCGTACTATATAGTACCGGAAAAGTTTCAACAATTTTTTTTTGTTTGTTTGTACATGGGTGGGGCTCGTTGAGCTGAAACCAATTAGTAGGCCTCCCCACCTGGCTGAATCTGTTTGTTTGTACATCAGTACTTTTTAACGGAAACATTATCTTTTTTGATGACTTTAACGTCGTTATAAATTTACACAAAAGTTGTTATTAAAAAAACTGGTGTGAAATACAAGTTTAGTATTTTAAAAAAAGAAGAAACTAATTATATTAATTTAATGGATTTAAGGATTTAATGGGTTAAGGACATTAGATAAATAGATAGAAGGTCTAGAAAAGGCCGTCCAAGAGCCATGACGGCCAACGAAAATCTGTATTTGTTCATTACAGAAAGGAGGAACAGAATTGCAACAGCTTGGAAGCTGAGTTGTGACTTTTATGTAGCCAGAAGAAGCCAAGTTTCAATGAGTGCTATTTAGAAAAGGTTTCAGGACAGAAGCCTCTTTACAATAAGACCTGCTACTTGCGCCCGATCCACTTCTGCGCACTGGAGAAGCCGTTTGCAGAGATCATCGACTTTGTTCAGAAATCAATGGTGGACCATGCTAATCAATGATGAGTCTTGGTTTAGCCTAAATACTAATTCTCGACCTGCTGCTATCTGAAGAAAACCAGGGATCCGCTATTTGCCTTCTAACTTCTGAGAAAGAGACCACTATGGCAGCGGAGATTTGATGATCTGCGCACACATTCTGTTGGATGAGTCCACATCCCTCCCTGTGTTCGTCAAATATCTATGACTGATGTGAGGTATAGGAATGATATCTTGGTACCCTATATTCTCTTTTTCAGAGATGCAGTTGGCACTGATTTCATTTTAATATATTGTAACGTGCGTCCATAAAGAGCTCATTTGATAGATGAATTTCTGAAAAGTGGGATTATTCTTTTGATGGATTGGCCAGGTAGATTTCCCGACATAAATCCTAGTTAGCATGTTTAGTACTTTTTGGGGAGAAAAATTGGTACGGGTTTCCTACATTCTATAACTACCTAGAGTCTGAAAACAGTGTTGCTGGAAGAGTTATATTAACTTCCACAGTGAATCAGAAACTGCCTGATTTCCTTTCTGCCTTTACATTGTGAGAACTTTATAACTGTAAGAGAGGACTAAAGCCCCTATTGATCCATTTTTTGATTCAATAATGTAAGCTCAGTTTTGCATTTCTTTTTACTCTGATCAGTCTTACGCACGATGATGCATGCACATTATAACTCTTCAATGGTTATTTTATTTTTATCATGTCAACCTATGTTCATATCAGGTTTCTTTAAAATCTGTCCAGTAATTCTAGAGATAGTTGACCGAATCTGACAATTCTCTTAATTTTGTACACCAGTGAAGTAAGACATATACATTTCGTGAAAATTTTACTGTATTGAATAAGGATTTTTTTTTTTTAAATTACATAATGCACCCCTAAAGTTAAACAACAGCCAATAACGAATAAAAAAATAATATTTTAAATTAAACTTCACTGTATTTAAAGTCGTCATATGTAAGAATCATTTGAAGAAAAAGAAATTATTCATCTTTCAGAGTTTTAAAAAGTTGATTTTTTGTTGTTGTTTTTTATTTTCTTGCTTTGTCAATCTCGGTTGCAAATTCATAATTCTCACACTGCTTCTGAGTTTTGGCTTCCTGCCATGGATGCAGTTAAATATAATGAAAAGCAAGCTTCAGTAGCAGCACTGCCACATAAATGTTTCATGTGCTCCCAATGACAGAAATGTAAACACATAAAAAACTGTTGAAACAAATAAACAATAAAACATAAAATTTCTAAAATAATTTCTCGAAAAAATTCTGCAATGCAATGTATAACAATTAAGCCAAATAGATCTTTAAATTTGTATTATAGTGACTCGAATCTCAATATAATATAACTGAATAAAATATTACTGCCAAATAGTTTTTTTTTCTTTTTTTGTGGGAAATTTGATAATTAATATTATTAGTTTTTTTACAATCTTTTCGAGAGTAAAATAGTTTGATAATGTTATTTTATTAAGCAAACAAGTAAATAAATTTGTATCGTGAAAAAAAACGAATGCTATTGTTTTAAAAAATAAAATAAAATAAAATAAAAAACAAATAAACGAACATTTTAATTATTTTTAATATTTTTTAATATTTCTCATTTTGTATCACGAACATATATTACAAATGAAATGAAAGGCCCCCAAATAGTACATATTTCGTTAAATGTTTAAGCTTAATACGGATTTAATTTTTATTATCACTCATACTTGTTTTATATTCTTTGTATGATTTAAATGATGTGTACAAAGTAAATATATATACAAAAAATATATCTTGCAGTTTTCGGATATTCATAAATGTTATACTTCGAACTATCTCAAAGTTATTTTCATGTAGTAGTCCCTATGCTCACAATATTAAATACCGTTATTTCGCGTGTATCCGCCGCACCTCAGATAAGTCAATTTCCCCCCAGAATTTATTTTAAATAAAATGTGGCTTATTTTTGCTGTGCATTCATTTGCTTTTTTTTCTTACAATAAAATTTCCGGTCTGAAAAAGGCTTAACTGAGCCGCGGCGTGTACGCACGAAATTACGGTAGTATGTAGATGAGGAGATAATCACTGACTTTTGACCCCCTGCCTTCAAGGATAGTATAAAAATATTTTCTTTGTTTTTCTAGAATGTTTTCAGTTTATTTTATTCAAATTTATGATTTATATTTACTTCAAGTCTCACTCATTGCTTATCTGAAGATTATTTAAATGTGTTAATTCAGTACCATAAATTTATTAGTATTTATTACTGCTCATAAAACCATTGTAGTTCTTACTTATGCGTGTGAAAATAAACATATGTAAAATCCAACGTGGTGTAATAGTTAAGCGCACTTCATACTGAAAAATATATGCAGACCGTATTTTCCGGCTTTTTTGAAAGACGAAAATATGTCAAGAAATGCGTGTTATTGTCAGGTATCAAAATGCAAGCTTAAGAATAAAAAAAAAAAAAAATAGATTTCTGTTTTAATGAATAAATGAAGAGGAGTATTTAAATAAATAAAAGTGCCGATTAAAACGCATTGTAGGGATCCATGAAGACAGACTTGGCCTTTATTATGTTCTTACTTTGTCTTTTATTTCCCCGTGTTTGTACTATTTATTATACTTTTTACTGCTCTTTATTGCATGTTCTTACTACATATGTTATGAGGGTTTATGAAGGGTTTGGAAGGATGCGCGTAATACAGTGAATATACCAAAAAATATAAAAAATACAGTCTCAAATTGTAGGTGTGCGTATACACATTATACTTGAAATATATATAAAAAAAATTAATAAATCCGTGTTTAGGGATCTGGTATAGCACAATTAAGTAATTTTCAAATAAATATCAATGAGGCATAAAGAAAATATCGATGCTAAATTGTTTTAAAACAATCAGAATATCTCAGAAAGAAAGTAAAATATATTTTGTCTAGGAAAAGGTGTATAAATCAATTATTATCTTTCCATCTCTTTTTCCTCAGGTATATTAATTTAAAACGAAGAAAGTGATAATAGCTTCTTTATTCAAAAGATTAAACTAAAAAGGAGGACTAAACTATTTTTATGCGGATAAGCATATATTTTAGTGTTACATTTCGCAGTTTTCTCCTTCATATTGTAAGGATTTGATGGATCACGAAAGGAAATTCTTCGTGCCACGCGTATGCTAATGAAGGGGTTTATATGCATTGAAGAATTTAAATACCGTTGATTTTATCCTTTTGTATTTTTCGTACTCAAAGTTTCTTCAACATTTTGTGGAAATTAATAAATGATGAGGCTTTTTACTTGCGAAATATACAGACTTTTACAGCTCCCAATATAAATGGAAATTCTGGGTACTTTGTGAGCTTTCTTGATATTTCGCGAAGAAATTATAATAAGATGTTTAGCCACGTGTTATTTTTTTCCGTTGGGAAGATTTTCCAAACAATCTTTTCTCGTTCGTTGAGTTTTGCTTTAAATTATTTCGACATTAATTATCTGACTGTCGTATTTAACTCATTCCGCCCCGATCAATTATTCAAAAGATTCTGCAACTCCAACATTGAAGAGGATAATAAATAAAAGAATTAATTCTCCATAAAAATTGATTTTTTCCCCGTAAACTTGAATTATTTCAAATTATGTATTTAATTTCAACTTTTTTATTTGCTACATAACAAATTCTTTAAACTTCTGGATATTATTCCGATTATTTTCAATATGAAAAGACTGCTGGAATAATTTGTCAGAGTAATTTTAGAAATGCTATGTATTAAATATCACAAGGATAACTTTTCCAAAGTTTTGACAGAAATTACGATAATAAAATTTTTTAAAGAAAATAACAAAACTATTATTTCCAGTTAATTCCTTGAACACAAACTTAAAAAAACCAAATTTACACGATATTGACTGAATATATTAATATCTAATGCTATAAATTACTTTTCAACAGTTGTTAAGACAAGTTAATAGTGAGTGTCAGCGTTATAGACAAGGTAAAATTATAGAAATTGCGTGGTTTTATACATTTGATAATAAGCAATCTGGGGGGGGGGGGGGGGTTGAGGGCATAAGCACTTTTATAAAAGTTTTCCCTTATTACGAAAAGATGTTAAATCAAAAGCTAAACTATTCAAAATAAAATTGGTGATAAAGGATATATATATCTCCAAGTTTACTTTAAAAGGATTATACTGCGTTCTTTAACGACCCTAGTAATGCGAAGACTCTTGTAATTTAATGTTAAACCAATCGCAGCATTTTTTCAAATTTCTCGTTTGGATTTTAATTTTTTTATTTTTGCTCAGAATATCTGACACCAGTATCTTTTGTTGTACTTGTATACATTTTAGATTTTGGTTGCAGCTTTTTCTATTTATTTCGCAGATAATTTCATTTTAGGAACCGCCCTACCATCATGTTTAACCCCTTGGGGCGCGGTTGTTTTATAGATATACCACTTTATTTTAATTCTCAAACGCCACATTGACACCGGAATTTTGTTTAAAAAAATTACGGTTTATTGAATGCGTGAAATATAGTCTTTTCATATTTACAAAGAAAATGGTTTTCAAATTCCAGTGTCAGTCATTTATTTCAGCACTTAAGCAATGAAATTGTCCTGGCCCGCAAAGTGTTAATGAACAGTAGTACAACAAAAATAAAACAATTAAATCTCAATTTGCAAAGTTAAGAAAGACGTCCACGGAGGGCACTCCACACACATTTGTCCTATATCAATCGTGTAGATAATCGTCGTCATAAATAATACCTTACACCTAATACCTTAGTTTGCAAAAATTCGATATAGCAGAAATAAGAGATTTTTAGAAAATGCTTTAATGATAAGTGGATGATGTTAGTAAATTAAAAACCATTATAATTTTTTTACACATGTCACTTTTTATTTATTTCATTTACATTATTCATCTAGATTTCTAGAAAAATTTAGCACTATTCTCTCAAAATATAAAGTTAATCAGCTGAATATTTCATTTTTTTAAACAAATAGTGAGAAATTTTAAAAATAAAGAACTGAAAAATGTCGAAACCACGTATCTGAATCAGGGTAGTTGTGTAGGATTTGCAAAAATATTCATGCATAAGAAAAAAAAAATCCGTTCATTTTTCCTTCACGAGTCCTACTTTTTAAACATTCCTTTTAAAAAAACATAACAGAAAATGAATTATAACCATTATCATTTTTCTTTCAGGCGGAGCCTTAAATTTGCTTTCACATAACCCCTTATGACTTGAAGATTTTTGGTAGAATTTAAAAGCCTTGGTGGTTAACCCTAATTAATAGGGTCCTATTTGATTGAAAAAAATATTTAAACAAATTCCCGATATCAGATTACATCAGAGAGGATCCTCACAACTTTGTGGGTTCAAGCTCAGCATTAAATCACACAAAAAAGGGAATTGTTTTTTCTTTTTCCTTAAGATTACTTCACAGATGCATAGGTCTGGTTTTAAAGTTGTATAGATTTTCTCTGCATTCCTTTTATAAACAAATCGTTAAATACAATATTTTATTCTAAAAAATATTAATAATTCGTATTAATTAACTTGTAAACCATTTAAGAATGATTTTAGATAATTTTACTTGATGATTAAGAATGATCACAAAATTTATGAACTGGAGGTTGATTATTGTTAAAATAATTGTTTTTTTATGTTATGATTGTGTAATTTTTACATATAAAATACGTTTCAATTTTATCACCTATAACATTATAAAAAAGGGTGTTTTTTTTTATTAACAAACATTCTAGAAAATTTTTAATTAAAATTTGTTTTTACAGAATCTTTTTTTTTTTTTTTTTTTTTTTTTTTTTTTTTTTTTTTTACACTTAGCAGTAAAAAATAATTTTTGAATGACATAAACCCAAAAAACTTTCAAAGAAAGTTTTTCTTTTGTAGAAAAAGTGTTAATTGCAACAAAATAATAGGGATTTGGTCTCACAAAATTACAAACAAAACTTATGAAGATTTGAAGTTTTATCGAGGACAATTTTACTCAATTAGTATCTAAGATTTTTTTTTTCGTAATTTATTATATGTTAGAGAAATATGTTAAGAGCAAATATTCTTCAGTCAATATTTAAAACAAGTATATTCTTCAGTCAATATTTAAAACAAGTATATTCTTCAGTAAATATTTAAAACAAGTTTAGTTTTTTCAAAATTAACAGTAGTTAAATCTGATATATCCGTTATATTTCTATATAACAAGCTCTATATAACTAGTTTGATAGTTTCAAGGTTAACGATAATTAAATTTGGCATCCACTATGTTTCGCCTTAGTTATAAGCGGTGTTCTAGTTTTCAAACTATAAATAATTTCATGTCTCCTTCTTATCTATTGTTGGGATTGAAAGGATTACTAAAAATTGTTTGGAACTTATATTAATTATTTTGTTGTTGTAGCAGTTGTTGTTTAGTTTTAGTCAAATTCAAAATGTATAATATTTTCTGCTCCTAAAATTCAAGACACATTTTAATTTAGAACAACATAAAATTAGTATGTTATATTACTCTTATTTCAGAATTTCTTGTAAAGATTTTCTTTGATACAGAAATTATATTAATATCTGAAAATAACTTATCATACATAACATAATATGAATTAACTATTCCTTCATTTAGAAACCTGGATATTACTCACTATATTCAATAATGCATTATTGACTGGTACCATGAGAACTTATAGTACAAGTCACATGTTACGATTTTTGGCAACCAATATTTTCGAACGGAAGATTGTGATTTATTTTATCAGAGATATTAATTGAATAGAGAGAATCAAACTGTTTGAAAATAAAAGTGGTCAACATGCATAGCCGTTATCAGCTGACTTATGCTACAAAAACCCCTGAAATTAACCTAATATGATTCCACAGGTAATTTCGAATTTTATTGAAATTACAGAATGTGAGATTTTCTTTTACGTGGAACTTTTATTCTCAAACTAAAAATCATTGAATCGACATGTTCCAAGATCAAAACAGTTTTATAATGAATTGCTTTCGTATATATTATCTATTTGTTAAACGAATGAAATCATTAATTCATTAAAAATTTTTTTACAACATATCATGCGTTGTGTGTATGTGTGAGTAAATGGTATAAAAGGAACCGTTATCAATGTTTTAGATACTTGTCTTGCATTTGTTTAAAACTGAAATTTTGAAATTATCAAAATGTATTTTTGATATCTAAGCCACAATTTTGTTTATCATGTAATGCCAACATCTTATATGTTCATTATTATTCAACTCGTGTAACTAGATCTTATAAATAGATACTATGGCGAGAAAAATCGAGCGATTAGTATTTAACACATAAAAAGCTAACGCAAAGGTTTTATACGTTTCACTTTTTTTATTTCTCATGTCTAAAATTTTATTTGAAAGAAAAAAAAAAAGAATTGAAAAATGAAGTGGTTATTAAAATGCACAAAACTTCAAATTTATAATAAATTCATGTATTTCATTCAAGAAACAGGGATTGCACGGATTGCACTATCTGTAGCCATAAAATCCGTAGCAACAGGAAAAAATGCGTGTTTACATACTTTTTATCTTTCATGCATTTTAAAGATGCATACTCAAATCTCAGATTCTCGCACGTTAATATAGACAATAAAGTATATTTTCCTACTCCTTCATGAATAAAATGTTTCAATGTAAATTTAACAAGCTTCTTCTGCTCCTTCTTTTTCTTCTTTTTTTTTCTTCTTTTTTAAAAAAGCGAGAGAGAAGGTGGGGGCTATAAGGCAGATTATCATAACTGAAACTTAGATCACTAAGAAACACCTGTTCACGTGACTTCCTCAGAGAAAATTATAACTGTGGATTTTATCATAAAAATAAAACTTTTTATAATTGTTAGAAGTTTCCGAAAACTGGAATGTAAGAGTCTGACATGAATTGTATTCAATATAGTGACTTTTCTCGTCATAAGTTAAATGAAGAATTTTAGTGTATTCTTATTAGTTTTATATAACGGTACCATCATAGAGTAATTATTCACCGTTTCCCTTTACATAAAATGTATCAATACTGAACAAAGGTAGTTAAACATACGATAGTTATTCTATTTGTGAGATAATTATCGTACAAATTATCTTTTTAATTATATTTTTGAAATCTCACGGAAATATTGACTATTTCAGAAATTAAGATAGTTGTATAACTGTTCAAAATTTCATGAATATAAATCATACCTGGTGTGTACATTTTTATAAGCTCATTAAATTATTAAATTGTGACAGAATTTCATGTCTTAAGCTTTTAAAATTAAAAAAAATTTAAGGTACCCTGGGGTAATAACGCCACGTTAAGGTTCTACCAATTTTCACGGCTTAGTTTTAGATTGTATTTTTCAAACAAATATAGGATATGATACAGCAACTCATTGACTATCTATATAAAATAAAATAATTTAACAGATATGTATTCATAAAATGTAATGGCGTTTTTTCTTGACCAATGCTATTTGGGGTTATTACCCACCTATATGGATAATAACGCCATGCAAACAAAACTATGAAATAAGATGGAATAATTGCATGTAGATAGCCCAATTCTAAAAATACAAATTCTACAAACTTAGAAATTGACAAATTGCATTCTAAGCTATTGAAAATGTTCAATTTTTTGTGAAAGTGTGAGAAAAATAAAGGTGTGGTGTGGGAGGGGGGGGGGGGATGAGGCAAAAGAATATGAGACCGTGAGCTTCTTTTTGCTTAAAAAGGACCTTTTAAATAGAAATATGAGAAACATTGCACAGTTTTAACTGTGTTTATTTGAATCAGTATTTAGGATGTAGCTCGGCCACTGTAGGGAATCAACCGGGGTATTAATGTCAAAGATTGGCGTTATTACCCCGGTATAGTTATTGCGCAGTACATTTTAAATTACAAATTATCTCGAGAAGATATCCAAAATCTTTAACAACAGTTTAAAAGTACATGAAATGCACTACAAATTTATGTAATTAACAAAGTATTTCCGGATAAAAAGGTAGTCTTCACATCACAAAACGTATCTGGCAAATTTTAGATCAAGCGTTAATTTTAGTTGTTTGTAAAAACAATAAGACCTAAAAATGAAACAAATTAACTTGAAGCTGTTGTTTGCGATTTATATGACTCAAAACCCTTCTGCGCAGAGCACATAGGTGTCATTTACCTCATTATTTCATAATTATGCAAAATATAAGCACTTGGCGTTATTACCCCGCCTGGCGTTATTACCCCAGGGTACCTTACTATAATTGTCGGGTGTTTTTATGGCAATTCCATGCTTTGAAATGATAGAGGAATTACAATAGTTTTGTTAAATAAACTGTGAAAGTCTTAGGAGCATAGTGACAAACCTGGAGAAAATATTTATATAATTATTTCAATTAATTTATATATTGAATTTTGTCAGAAATCATACTTATTGGTATAATAATATTTCTAGGGGTAAACATTAAACTTGAAAGCATTTTATATGTGCATTCAGTGATTGTTAATTTAAAATTATGATTTACTTGATATTATAATTTTTTATTGTATTAGAATATTTTTATTATTATATTATTTTTATTAGAATAATTTAATATTGGAAAAAAATTACCAAATTTACTAAAATTACTATATTTGTCCTTTAGTTTCATACATTTGTCAACATGAAGTTACAAATGTCATGATAACAATTGTAGAAATATTAACAAAATAGTGACTGTATTAAATGTTCACTCTCTTAAAGGCAAAAAAAAATTAATAAGCATGAATAAATCTTTAAAAAAAATAGTTTAATTCCAGCATATTAGAGGAATTTGCTTTCTATCTCAAAACTGGCGATAAATGAAGTCATTTTGATTAGTTGTTAATTTTAATTATTCCAAAAATGAAACTTTAGAAGAGTCGTTTCGTTGTAATTAATTCATCATTCAATGATTTTTTTCTCCATTTAAATCTTAATGAAAAGCATAAAATATTAGTTATAAAAATTATTTAAGATTTTTAACTGTCCAACATAATTCTCATGATTGTAATTAAAAGTTTCATTTATTTTTTTAAAGATTTTTTTTGTATGTCTGATGATTAGTAACTAACTGGACACGTGCAAACAATTAACTCGCCAAAAATTTTCCTGATTATACTTAATTACTGAACGCTTTATTTATTTTTTTCTTTCAGAAGTCGTGTACATTTTTTTTTTCATGGTGTCTTCTCAAATAAGATAATCTTTGATTTTTTTCTTTTGGATGAATTTTTAACCGTTTTCTTCGAAGGGTTTATCGGTCTGAAAATCGCCTTGAAAGGTCTGCAATGTGTGTTTCGAAGTCTACGGGAATGGTTGTGAATCTGAGGGCATTGATTAATAAAACAAGTTGGAAATTGCACGTGAATCGTAGCAAATGAGATGCGTTCGTTCGATTACGAAGTTTTAAAAATATTACTCTCATATATCAATATCATAAAATTGTAAATAGTGAATTACAATTAAAACGCTCATCAAACAATGTTCTCTCTATACCATTATGTAATGGATTACTTTTGTGTTGCCTTGTAAATCAATAATAAATGTTCTTTGCGCCACAAATTATGTAAAAAAATTACCAAATTTACTAAAATTACTATATTTTTCCTTTAGTTTCATACATTTGTCAACATGAAGTTACAAATGTCATGATAACAATTGTAGAAATATTAACAAAATAGTGACTGTATTAAATGTTCACTCTCTTAAAGGCAAAAAAAAATTAATAAGCATGAATAAATCTTTAAAAAAATAGTTTAATTCCAGCATATTAGAGGAATTTGCAACAATATAATATGTACTTTATATGTATTTTATAATATGTACTTTATAGTTGCATATAAATTTTATTAAGTTCGAATGAGTGTAACACCATTAAAATGCATTTGAAACATTTTTCCCCATTGACCGTAATGTAACGGAATACTTTTGATTGTCCCTGTAATTGATCTATGCATCCGATTTTCATAAAATTTGATATAAGTCGACAAATTATGTAATAATTATGTATTTTAAATTTCAAACGTATAAAATTCATTTGAAACTTTTTCCCCATTGACCATAATGTAATTGTATACTTTTGATTGCCGCTGTAATTGATCTATGCACCCGATTATCAAAAAATTTGAAATAACTCGACAAAAATATGTAATAATTATGTATTTTAAATTTCAAACGATTAAAATGTATTTGAAACTTCTTTCCCCATTGACCGTAATGTACTGGAAAACTTTTGTTTGCCTCTGTAATAAATCTATTTATCCGATTTTCACAAAATTTGAAATGACTCGACAAAATTACATAATAATTATGTATTTGAAATTTCAAACGATTCGATTGGGCAGTTTTTGCGTTGTTATATGCGGACAGACGGACGGACAGACAGACGGACGGACTGAACGACCACTATAGGTGCTATGTATTTACATAATTACGAACGCACCTAAAAATTGACATTAAGTAAAATATTCGATATCTGTTGTTATATGAGGAAAATTATTTGAAATAGTTTCTTTTATTTTCTGCTCCTTTTCTTTTTACAGAAATTAATATGATTATCTCAATTTTTATTTATATTAAAGGTATTTATTTATAGTATTCAAAGTACAGTGTTTAAGTATTTGTTGTACGTGATCAAACCGTTCGTGTGTATTTAAATCACGATTTATGCGTGTATGTGTGTGTGTATGTGTGTGAAAACGATATCTCCCAAATGACCAATTTAATTATGTTCTTGATTGGGAAGTATGTTATAAACCGCTGTCATAAGGGCAATACAGTTTTTCCTAACAAATGGCCGACGGATTAGGTATTTAATCCGATATTAAACCGTTTTCATATCCTTTTGCAATGGATTAAATTGGGGAAATCATCTAAGAAATATGAGAGAATATAAATTGTATGTAGTAATGACGATGTAATCAAGAAAAAGAGGCGCAAAGATAATGTCTTAAGTTTCAAGATTGGAGGTCCAACATTTCAAATAATTTGTGGATGCATACTACTGTGTTCAGAAACTCAAGTGAAATCACTCCAGAATTTTCTTTTCTAAGCAATATTCTACGAATTTCGCAACAGGTTTCTTGATATTAAATTGTTATTATTCAGATGCTTTGAGTTTCTACAGAAATTAGTATTCATAACAATTGGTGTTATGAGTGGAAGAATGTGTTATCCCATATCTATCCATCTCTCCATAAACATGGTCAGATTCATAAGTAATGAGACTTTGTTCAAAGGGACAAATTTATTGAGCGAATTGATACAATTGCCTAGTACTCTTCAAAATAGGTACTTCCTGCATCAATACACTTTTGTAGGCGGCATCTGCATGACTCGAAAGCGTTCACGTAGGTCTGTTCCGGGATGGCTTCAATGGCTGTCTTGACATTTTCTTGTATGTCCTCGATCGAGTTGAAGCGTTTACATTTCAGAGCGGATTTTAAGCGCGGAAACAAGGAGGAGTCAGGGGCCGATAAGTCCGGACTATAGGGAGGATGTGGGACAATAGGAACATTCAGCCGAGCCAGGTAAGCGCTCACGAAGGAGGTTTGACGCGCGTTATCGTGGTGAATCATCCGGACATCCTTGATGCCCTTCACTTGCGTGCGACACTGTTTTTCAGCCTTATGTATCAATATATAAGTTCAACGCGTCCAACCATCGTCTCTAGCAACAGGTGCGTGCGCCGATGTACGCTAGCGTCAAAATAAAGTGAGGCTCATTACTTATGAATCCAACTATGTATAAAATAGTTTGTCCTGATTCATTGACAGTCAACGCACAGTCCAAACTACTCAATCTAGTAGCATGAAAATTGGAAAGAAAATACTTCTTATGACGTAATCATGCACTATGATGGGATTTTTAAAAATTCCGGCCCCCTAAGGGGGGCAATCGGACGGTTGAAAATTCTGGAACATCTTGGTATATCTCTGTTGCCTATTAAGGAAAGAGCGTGAAATTCTAGAAAATAAAGCACTAAAAAAATAATTAACGTGTATTTCAGAGATTTTAGAAATTCGCCCCCCTAAGTAGGTCAAAAGGGGTAAAAATGGCACATTTGGCACATCTCAGCATTTTTAAAGTAAGATCTTGACGGAAAATTAAGATATAAAAAATAATTAAACGCGTGTTTCAACGTTTTCTTAATTTCCATCCCCGAAGGTGTTAAAATGGCGGTGGAGAAATTTCCATTTTTTTTGCCCGTCATGTGACATATCATCGGAAAACCCTCGTACCGCTCTTTTATAACATGAAACTTTCTTCCTGTCCCCCAATTTTTCCTCTGGCCCCTCATGTGATATATTGTTGAAAAACCCTGTGACCACATATTCATGTTATGCATTTACCGTGCCCTACCTCTCACTTTACCTCTGTCGAGAGTCACGGTTATAGTATTCCATCAGGAAGTCTTCTGATAACGGGAAAATTTTAGAACAGGTCTCAATGATGTAGAAAATCATTAAAAATTGTTGATATCAATTGTCATCCATTCAGTTTCTGCGTTTGCCACCAGTGATACCTTTAATTCTTATTTTTCTGCTAAATGCCAAGAAATTCTAATTTTTGATACTTAAATTTCCTTATCTTTTTATACCAGGGAATGCCGTCACATTTTTTCCACTAATATGGCTCTCTTTTAACCTTTCTTCGGTGCGTTGTTTTTAGTTCCATCCGTTATTAGTTGTCATATATTTACTAAAATCCTTTATAAGCACATAAAAACAATTATTTAATGATCGATTGTAAAACATCTTGAATGTAGACTCAAGGAAGTAATCGATGACTGTATTGATTGTGTTTTTTACGATGACAATTTTTTTTCGATTGGTAAGTTTTCGAGAATCGCCCATCACTAGCCATATCTCAGCAACAATTTTAGGTAGAAGCGTGAAATCCAAGATAACAAGCGCATTATATATATATAAAACATTTATTTCAGCGCTTATAGGATTAACCGCTCTTCTTCCCTATCCAAAATGATTAATAGGAGGTACGGAAATTTAGGTCATTCCGCCATACATTAGCATCAATTTTAGAGACATGAAATTGAAGTAACCTAATCTTCTAAAACAAACTTTATCATGTAATTTATCTATTTTAGAAATTCCCACCTAATCGAATTTAAGGGGTGGTTGCACTTTTAGGACATTCCGCCGTATCTCTGCAATAAGTTTATGTATAAATGGGAAATTTAAGATAATACACCTACTAAAAAATAGTCAAACATAGGTACTTCAATCATTCTAGAGTTATTTTGTCTATTATGTCGTCAACATCGACTTTGAACCGGATTACACGAATAAGACAATAATTATGGATGATTAGATATTAAGTTTTTTTTAAATCTTTACTAGATGTATTTTATTTGATTCAAGATTCCTTTATAGAAACCGACAATAGTGTAGTTCACGAAGGCTGCTAGTTCATCAATAATAGTTTTATTTTATTATTAAAATGCTGTGAGGTAATCTATAATACGAAAAAGCTAAAATTGTAAGATTATTATTTCTCTTTAAGATATTTTTTAATATTTATTATTTTTATTTTTAATAATTTACCTGTATTAACCCTTTATGCTCGTATGTCCAATTTTACGAGACAATGACATCTTTTTTTTTTTTTTTTTTTTTTTTTTACAAAATTTGTTTTAATAACCAGTAATATAGAAATATAAAGCATGTCTTAGTAAATTAGAGCATTTTTGATACTGTGTAATTGAATATAACTTCTTTTGAAAAAGTGGTTACAACCAAAAATAAATTTGTGTTAGAGACGCCTTAGTCGAAAGAGTTAAATGCTTAAATATGCTACCGAGAAGAAAATGCAAAAGAACAAGTGGGTAAGTGTGATCACAGATCGTACAGAGGGTTTAGTTTAACATTAATTTCCAAACAGCTTATCCTTTAATTAATAAATCGATATTGTCAATTTATAATCATTAAATACTTAAATAAAAGGTAGCAACAACAACATTTTAATTTTGAACAATTATAAAAGAAAGTTATTTATTTAATCAAATTTAAAATGTACAAATAAAACTACATATAATATAAAACATCACTTTAAAATATCCATTTATTTTTAAATGCTTTAAGTGATCTATTAAAAATAACACAAATATCTTATAGTTTTACATGTTTCATTGCTCTTACGGCAACTTTTTCAAAAACAAATAAATGATAAAAAATGTCCGCTAAAATATCTTCAAATTAAAAATAAACAGAAAAGCATAAATTACGTGAACATGAGCATAGTAAAGTAAAACTGGAAATAAAAATGAATTAAATAATTGTGAACGTGAAACATTACAAATTATTGTCTTAAAAACCTTTGAAGCATTTGCTTCCAAATTTTAGGGAGCTCCATGGAGGCAAATTCATTGCAAACATTGTCTCTACGTATGAAGATTTCTATTGATTCTCTTATTATTGATGGAAAATATGATCCAGAAGGGTATATTATTTTGCTATTTTTAAAATCTATTTGTAATGGTTCTTTGCTACATAATCTTGAGAGAGCTGTAGTTTTTCTATTGTATTTCATGTCTGCTATATGTATATGGTATTGCTATATGTATATTTTGATGTATGCTGTATGCCCATTTATTGACAGCCAGAAAGCTGTTATAAATATAAGTAGTTGTATTGACGAAATGAAGAATATAAATGAAAATATGAAAACTACATTAAAAAGTGCTTTTAATCTAATAGTTAATAATAAATATTTCACCTTTGATAATAGAATCTACAAACAGAATAATGGAGCACCAATGGGTTCTCCTATATCAAGCCTTCTTGCCGAATTTATATTGCGACCTCTGGAAACTGAGATATACAATAAACTGGATTATTGTATGGGTTAGATATGTAGATGACATTTTTATCATATGGCAACATGCAGATACCTTAATCAATAGCTTCTTAACACAGATTAATAGCACTGACTCTAAAATTAAATTTACATTGGAAATAGAAAATAATGGTACAATACCTTACTTGGATGTATTACTAATCAAGACGCAACAAGGAATCGAACATACAATTTACAGAAAACCGATTGCCAACCAAGTCATTGTACCTCGTAATGCTCAAGCACCGTTTTCATACAAAATGTCTGCATTTAGGCATGCCTTCAAAAGCGCCTTCACAATCTGTACCCCGGGACAATTAGACAAAGAATTAAATATCATATATGACATCGCAAAGGGTAATGGTTATAGTAAAAACACAATAGACAAGTTATTTAAAAGCATGAATGGTAAAAAGAATAGTAACTTCAAACTACAAAATTCGAATATATTCTCTCTACAAAATTTTCCTAGATTTTATGAACGTTTAAAATATAAACTCAATAAATTTAATATATCCATAGTTTCAAAACCATCGGCTAAATTAAAAAACTCAATATGTAAAATAGAACCACATCAAATATCTGGCTTATATGAAATATTATTTACGAAACAAGATGGAACAAAACAATATTACATTGGTGAAACAAGTAGAAAACTCAGAACTAGGATTAAAGAACATATAGCTGACATCAAATACAATAGGAAAACTACAGCTCTCTCAAGATTATATAGCAAAGAACAATTACAAATAGATTTTAAAAATAGCAGAATAATATACCCTTCTAGATCATATTTTCCATCAATAATAAGAGAATCAATAGAAATCTTCATACGTAGAGACAATGTTTGCAATGAATTTGCCTCCATGGAGCTCCCTAAAATTTGGAAGGAAATGCTTCAAAGGTTTTTAACACAATAATTTGTAATATTTCATGTTCACAATTATTTAATTCATTTTTATTTCCAGTTTTACTTTACTACGCTCATGTTCATGTGATTTATGCTTTTCTGTTTATTTTTAATTTGAAGATATTTTAGCGAAAATTTTTTATCATTTATTTGTTTTTGAAAAAGTTGCCGTAAGAGCAATGAAACATGTAAAACTGGGAGGGAGTGACCTTTGTGATAAAGGCACTCTAGCATTTGTGTGAGATCGTGACGTCAATGATTTAACATGTGCAGTGTGGAAGCGACATCTATCCTCGCTTTTACTTTTACTTTCTAGAGCGTGTGTATCTTCTTCGGTTCTATAGTTATGTCGCAGTTAGAAGTAATATGTAAATTTGTAGTACCTCAGTTCGCAGCATATAAAAGGTTGGAGTTTGAGTGTGTGTGGTGTGAGTAGCGGCGCAAGCCAGCTAGGTGGTGGTGAGAGGCAGTGAATTGAATTAGTTTTGAGTTATAGCGAGTTATTATTTAGCCTCCAGTGAATTAGCGAGGAGTTTCGAAGTGAGATAGCTAGCAGCGTTTGCCGACTTAACTTATTCAGAGCAGAGCTGTTCAAGGAGATTCCCGTTGGTAAGAGATAATTGAGTTACGTTGAGTATTTTAGACAATAAAGAGTGTGGTACAGCCACGGGCTGTCTAATAAAGTTGTTAACTAGCAGTTTAGCTGAAGTCTAAGTGAGGAATTGGTTGGAAGTGCCCCGACTGAGTCTAGTGCCGGAGCTGTGAGTATAGTTATGAGTTTAATCTTTTAGTATTGTGACTAGTTATCGAAATTAACGAACTGAGAACTCCACTTCCCCTGAGCCCTCACAGTTTAAATAAACTGTGGTTTTAACCTATATATCTCGAGTTATGTCTGCATTCAATCAGCACACCCCCACGACTGTCACAAATGGCACCCAGTATGTCATCTTTCCGTTACAAAACTATAATTTATTTGTGTTATTTTTAATAGATCACTTAAAGCATTTAAAAATAAATTGATAAATTCAAATAAAACTATTTAAATAAAATCCAAAAATTCAAATTTTTTGAAAAATCTCAAATTAAAAAATAAATTGTTAAAAATAAATTTTAAATTTTTGAAAACGAAAAAAAAAATGCTTAAACAAAATTTAAAAAAGCTGAATCAAATCATAGTTTTTAAAATAGAAAGAAAATTGAATTCCAAATTCCATCCCAGTACCTGCCATCTACCAGTTTCGGGAGCACAACCTCTCAGCTAAAGGTGGGGTTTGATGTTTTTAACTTATATTTATATATACACTGGTGTGCAAAATTTAAGCACCAGTCCCAAAATGCCAGTTTTCAAGGGATATTCAAGCGATAATTTTCACGCGAATATTCAAAAGGTAGTGATATATTTCGAATAATTACTATTTTTGCATAACAGCTAGTCCATACAATATTTCATTCAGGTCACACATAGTCACAAGAGTCACAGTCACAATGCCGAAACAAAAATAGGAAATTCGATACGTCTATTTTATCTCAAATGACTACTATATGTGAGACCACTGACAGGTCATTGTGACTGCTGCTTTGTGGCGAGTCACCAAGTCACTTTACAATGTCGTTTCATTGAGACTCTTGGTGTGGCCTCTCATCAGGAGACTCAATTTCAAAGTAATTGTGAATGTTGCATTATGATAAATTACCAAAATAATGTCTCATTAAAGTCACATGGTGACTTTTCACCAGTTTTCACAGCGGTAACTTCACAGTAGGGTCTCTGTCACCATTTGACAAATTCTTGTGACAGAAAGTCACCATGTGACTTTAATATGACATTATTTGGTGATTTATCATAATGCAACATTCACAAAGACAGTCACAATAGAGTCTCAATAAAACGACATTGTAAAGTCACCCGGTGACTCGACACAAAGCAGCAGTCGCAGTGACCTGTCAGTGGAGTCACATATAGTAGTCATTTGAGACTCAAGAGAAACGTATGGAATTTCCTACTTTTTGTTTCGCCGTAGTGTCTGTGACTCTTGTGACCATGTGTGACCTGAATGACATGTTATATGGACTAGCTGTTATGCAGGGATAGTAATTATTCGAATTATATCACTTCCTTTTGAATATTCGCGTAAACATTATCGCTTGAAAATCCGTTGAAAATTGACATTTTGGGACTCGTCCTTAAATTTTGCACACCAGTGTATATACAGTCACCACAAAAAAAATCTTGACACTTGCGATTTATGACGTCTTGTTAAATATCTAGAAATATACATAAGGAATTATTCTGAAAATTCTGGTGTGTAAAGAAAATAGTACAGGTCATATATGTTCGCGAAGATTTTTCCCCGAAATCCTATAGGGGACCGTCAACAAAATGAAAAACAACGAAAATCTTTTGGATAACCCTGTCAAAATTAATGCAGCTGAAGCGTTCAAACTACAGATTATGATTAAGTGGCTTATTGCAATAAACTGTGTTCATTTTTATGAATATAGCATATATACTCGAAGAGAAATGAAGGTTTTTATAAAAACGGTCCCAAATTTTTCCAAGTTTTTTTGCTCATAAATTGCAGAGTTCTTCATAAAACACAATGTTCTTTTCAGAAAATATGGCAATCAACATTGTACATAACATCCTGTAATCAGATTTTAAAAATAATAAGAATTGTATGAAAAATGAGCAGGTTTACTAAATAATTTTTTACTGTGAATGCGTCAACGCTATTAAGATTTCATTTGCATATTATGCTAGCTAAATGTATAGAGCAACTTTTGTAAAAGTCTCAAAATCATAGTTTGAAAATTCTGAAAGTAATCGTCTATAGAAAAAGGACAAAATCCATTATTTCCAAAATGAAGCAAAAAGATGAGGGGCTATATCCATATTCCATTGATTTAGTGTCTACACAATATTGCACGTACTACTACGTTTGGATACAGCTCCTTATCTTTTTGCTTTATTCTGGGAATAACGGATTCATATCTTATTTTATTGACGATAATTTTCCGAATTTTCAACCTATGTTTTTCAGACTTTCACAAAAGTTGCTCTATACATTTAGCTAACATAACATGCAAATTAATTTTTGATATCGTTGACGCATGCGCAGTGAAAAATTATTAAGTAAACCTACTCATTTTTCTTACAATTCCTATTATTTTTTAAATTTAGATATCAGGGTATTGTGCGCAATAATATTTGTCATATTCTATGAAAAGAATATTATTTTATATTAAGAACTCTGCAAATTATAAGCAAAAAACTTGGAAAAATTTGCGACTGTTTTTATAAAATCCTAATTTCTCTACGAGTATAATTCCATCGACATAAAAATAAACACAGTTTATTACAATGAGCCACTTAATTATAATCTGCAGTTTGACCGCTTTAGCTGCATTAATTTTGACAGAGTTATCCAAAAGATCTTCGTTCTTTTTCAATTTATTGACGGTCCCCTATTAGATTTCGGGGAAAAATCTTCGCGAAAATATATGACCTGTACTATTTTGTTTACACATCAGGATTTTAAGAATAATTCCTTAAGTTTATTTCTAGCTATTTAACAAAAAGGCCAAAAATCGCAAGTGTCAAGATTTTTTTGAGGTGACTGTATATACATATGTATTGTATACAGACTCCGTGACGGACGGACAAAGACGAATAGGGTTTCATCAGATGAACGAAACACTAGAAAGAATTACAAATTTTTTTTTTTTTTTTTTTTTTGGAATTTTGGATTTTTTTCTTTGTTATAGAGCACTATTTTCACTTGTGTCTTCATTTACGGGCAGTATGATTTGCATTTTTACATGTTTTTCTACATACTCTAAAGTATGGTTCTTCAACCTTCCTAACTAAAGAAGACTTATACGGCTATGTTACAAGACGATGGATGGACTGTATATAAGCCACTGAGTTCCATAATATTGCGGAGATTTAACTCATTTTTCCATTTTCTGACACGATTGTATCACAACTTTAATGCAAGTCATGAGTGCGGCACTTTTCCTAATATACGGAAGCATTCTTTTCTAACTTATCCGCGTACTTTTTATTAATTTTGGTTGTTTCTACACCCTTTTTATATTTTTATAAGCAACACTTAAAAAAATGTCATTTTTTTGTTCAAATTACCATACTTTCATTTTTAGTTAACATAAAATTTAAAATTTGCAATGGATTTATATAAATTCTATAAATTTTTCAGTAAAAAATATTTGTCAGTGAAACGTTTGTTTTCTCTAAAAGTAGCTTGAATAAAACGAACTATATATATATAGTAGTGATAATAAATGTATATATATATATATAATGTTTAATATCTAATCAAATATCGATAATTGTTGTCTTATTCGTATAATCTTACATTTTCCAGATCAAATTCGATGTTGATGACCTAATAGATAGAATAGATCTAAAATCACCGAAGAAATTATGTTTAACTGTTGTTTTAGTAGGTTTGTTACATTGAATTTACTTCTTCTATCTAAAACTGCTCCAGAGATATAGCAAAATAATCTCAAAGTTCGACCACCCCATTAAATTATCTTAGGTCAGAAAAAACATGTCTGAAATAGATAAAATACCTGTTTAAGTTTATTTTAGTTTATTAGTTATCCTCAAATTCATGTTTCTACCTAAAACTGCTGTTGAATTATGACGGAATGGCCGAAAAGTTTCGTACTTCCTATAAATCATTATAGAGAGAGGGAAATTTCTAAAAACGCTGAAATAAATGTTTAATATTTTTTAATAGGCTTCTTTCTTGAATTTTACGCTTTTACTTAAAACTGCTACTGGGATAATGTTATTGATGTGCGGTTCTCTAAATTTGCTGATCGAAAAATAACGTCATCGTAATAGACACAATCGATACAATCATCGATTACTTCCTACAATCTACAATCAAGATTTCTACAACAGATAATTAAAATCGGTGTTTTTACTTCTTATAAAGTAGAATTTAGCTTATACATGGCAATTAAAAACAGATGGAATTAAAAAACAACAAACCTAAGGGAGTTATAACATGTGACGGTGTTCTTATGTTATAAAATGTTGAAAATGAGCGAATAAGTGTAAAAATATAAAGGAGTTTAAATATTAAAAAATAGAATTTTTTGGCAATTAGCACCAAAATGGTTAAAGAAATAAGAATTAAAAACATAACTGGTGGTAAAAACGGGAACTAAAAAGATGGTAAATGGGATCAATATTTTTTATTGACTTTTCTACATCATTTGAAATGAATTCAATATATTCTCATTATTAGAAGACCTCCTACGGTAATATGTCAAACGTACCCGTCCGGGAGGGGGAAAGTGGGGGAAGCGCAAAGGAAGTGCATAATATGATAAAGAGGTCACATGGCTTTCGAACGATACATCACATGAGGGGTCGACGGAATTTTGAAAAGTTGACATTCGCGAGGTCAAAGGGCGGAAGGGCCACGGGAGGTGTATAACATAAAATACTGGTCACAGAGCTTTCCAATAATATATCACATGAGGTGTGTCAGCAAAAGTTAGTAAAGTGTCCTCCAGGCTTCGAACTATCGCCTCTCCCCCCCCCCCCCGGAACACACCCTACCCAATGTTAAAGGAAACATTTATTTATATGCAATATACATTACATTATAAAATATAAATCATATAATCATTAACCTCTCATAAATGAGCGAAGAAATTCCACACGTTATTCAACAATAAAAAATAAACTTTTTTTAAGATTTACAAAACCTTGTGTAAACCAACCTAGAAATAAAATGAAACGTATTTAGAATTATTTTTACAATCAGTTACATAATATTTAACAATGGTCAAGTTCGTACATTTCTGATAATTCATATAAATTTTTACATGCATATATATTTGCCATTGATCTTAATTTCTTCCACTTTTCAAGTGTTCCTATCATTACCTTTTTCCAATAAACAAAGTTTCTTACTAATAATCTAGTTGTAGTACATCTGATTTAAATGTAGTCAATTAAATTATTGTCTTATAAAATGTTTTATTAAATATCTCTTTTTTTATAAGTCCTCTTAAAAAAGACATATTTTAAAAACCTCTAATAATGATATTTGCATTAAACTTTAATAATACATATCCAATATCTTCCTTAAGATTCAGTGACAATAAAATTTACCGTGAAATAACAATTTAAAACATGAAATCTGTTTCTTTTTAAAGCAAACTTAGAAAAAGAAAAAAGTAATGTATTTAATGGGAGTCAAACCTTTTGAAAACTGTAGCATAATCAATGTTAAACATTTGACTTTTTCTTGGCTACTTTCTTTTCAGATTCCCCTTTTCCATTGTAAAGAATTTTATTTTTATCCATTTTTAAGTTAACGAAAGGATTTAACAAATGAGATTTTTTACATCTTATAAACGAATCCGAAATCACTTCAGCTAATGAGAAATTTTGTGTTAAATGTGATTTCAATATTATTTAAATTGTCTAATACTTCCAAAAATTGAAAAATGACAAAAATATTTATACTTATATTTCTATTTTCGGATGAAAATCACAATTTTAGTCTAATAAAGAGGGGGAAAAAGTAGAAATATTTTTACTCTATTATGATATCTCAAAAAGGCATATCAAATAAAAGTGTTAGCGGAAAAGTTTTGGAAAAGAAAGTTTATGACTGTCCACGCTAAATTGTAAATTCTCGAAGTGCATTTTGTTGTCATCTTGAATGCGGTAAATTTTTTCAATTTCTGTTCAGGGTTTTTTCGAGATGAAAATATTTCACCTCAACTTCCATTAAAGCGATTAGGGACAATTTTGAGTCTTTCATCAACACACAAAGTGCATTTAGCTACCTTACGATAAGAGTTCCGATGGGAATCCTACACAAACTATGATTTATAACGAAATCAAGAAACAAAGCCGCAATCTATTCCCTTCCGAGACATCTATATTAAGCTCGGGAAGGAAAGAGTCGAAGTTTTTATTTCTCTAAGGAGGAAAAAATACGTTATTGAAAGATCCGATCATATTTTAAACTTTTGAAGGTTAATTCGTTAAATTTTAAGTTATACTGATATCGATTATGTTTCTACAAGAGTATTTTCATCCTAATTTTACTGATTTTTATCCTAATTTTAATAGATTATTATAATAATAATTGAAAATCTTCGAATTCTTTTTTTCATTGGATTAGAAACAGTAGTGATAAAAATATTTAAATATTAAATTTTCTGCAGCATAAAATTTTGACTTGATTTTGATGTTGAACTATTGCACATTCTTACTTATTGTAATACCAAACGTAATCTAAATTAAAGTCAAACGGGGCTACTCTGGTTCCACTCAGATTTCTATTATTAAAAAATATTATATATGATTTTTAATCTTCGAAATTGAGTTCTAAATAATTAAGAAGAAACAGCAAACAAACTGTATGATTTTAAAGAGTATTTCTTTTAAGCTTTTTTAACATTTTGGAATAAAGCAGCCGCTGGTGAGGGCTTCTGTGGTTCATTCAAATAGTTTCATATAAAATGAATACATTTCGTATGTTAATGAATACATTTTTATTGAAACATTTTTATAGCATCAGCTAATGAATTAACACTGAAAACTCAATAAACAAATGGTTTTTTTTTTGTTTTTTTTATGTACATTTAAACACAATAAACCAGTTTTTAATATTAGAGAAACAAGAAGTAATTTTCATCATGTTATCCTCAACAACTGGAATAAATACAATTAACAACTTTTTGCTAGTTACTTTTGAAAAAAGTTTACTTGAAACATTTTTAAAGAGTTTTGGTTGTGTAAATGGCATTTCTAAATAACAGGGACTAATTTCAGGCCAAAAAAGGCCTTGCACAAAGCATCTCCGAAATACTAGTTTTCATGTTAGCTTTATGAAAACGAAAACATTTCCTGTCAAAATAAAAAGTTAAAAGAAAAAATATGATTACACATGGATCACAGGTTACTAAAGGTAATATTTTGACACTTACCTTATTTTTAGCTCTTGTTCCGATTACTTCACCATAGAAAGTTTGGAGAGTAAAAATTTACACACGAAAACAGTTGTTTACAAACACATTTAGTGTTGCCACTAAAAATTTTTCAATGGCCCCAAACTATACAAATACTCTATAATAGGGCATAAATATTTTTCAAGTGCAAAAACTCCAAATTATCTTGTATAGTTTGTTTACTGCAAAGAATAAAAACTTTTTCTATGGGATAGATCAGAGTAACTCAGCAAGGACCAAAGTAAGGTTACGGTTGACGGTAAAGCCCGTTTGTCTATATAATTGAATAAAACTCCCGTGCGACTTATGTGAAACATTAAAAATATGTAAAAAATATATATATATTTCATCATTTATATTCTTAAACTGCTTACGCGTGATGCTATTTTAGAAAATATTGTAAAAGTCAGTATGAAAAATATTTTTTTACATGCATACTGTTATTTTTCAGCGGATACTCTGTGTTTATATTATTGAATATTATCGTTATTAATATATATTTCCAAATTAAAGAAAGACAAATTTCGACTTTTTTCGACCATTCTACTTTTTAAGTTCAGAAAATAATGAAAAAATAAAAAATTTTCCCGTGTTTTGTTAAATATACCATCGATTGTACAGATGGACTTTTTAAAAAAGGGGGGGGGATAATTTGAAAATTGCTAAAATGGATCCATTTTTTGATAAGAATTAAGTTCTTCAAAATTGTTTTTCTTTATTTTTTATAAACAAATACAAGTCCGATTATTTTTTTAAATAAAAACTCTATTATTCTGTTAACATTTTTTGCGTGTAATTAATGTGCAAAATATTATCATGCAGTAGTTTTTCAGATCGATTTTAAAATATTAAAGACCGCCAATAGTCTGATTTGCCAAGCATTCATTAAAAAAAAAAGAAAGAAAAAGAAAATGCTTACAAGAGTTGTAAGCTGACGTTATGCAACATAACTGCAGATAATTATAGAAAAATTCATAGCTTATATAAATGCATTCGATAATTATATTTAAGGCGAATACGCATAAACTAATACTCTATCCTTAAAAGTTTAATAGGTATACTAGACGGCATCCGTCAAAAGTTAACGATAACGACTTAAAAGTTTCAATAAAAAGAAGGTTCATAACATCAATAAATGTTAGATTTTTTTTTTTTTTTTTTTTTCTTTTGCAGAATATGTCGTTGCAATATTTAAAAGAAAAAAACCGTCCCCCCCCCTATATGGACGGGGAACCCGTACCATATTATCTCTTTTTACACACATATAGACGATATATGATTTCCCTTCGAATTCCATTTTCATATGCAAAACACAGCAGTATCCAGTTTCTCTTTCTTTGAAAAATTTTTAAATAAAGCAATTTTTGCAGTTAAATGAAGCTGTTAAATAATTGCAGTTAAAGTTTGCAGCAGTTTTTCTTGATATATTTGTCTTATCAATTTATTATAATAAAAAACTGTCAAAAAATTTAAATAATTTCAATTTATTTAAAAGACAATTACATTCCAAAAGTTTTAATTTAAAATACATATTTCACACTGGTACAGACAACAGAATACTTCCCAGTAAATTCAGTTTCCATAAGCAAAGAAAATAGCAAATTTAAGATTCATTTCTTAAAAATTTTACAGAATCAAAACTTTTTAGAAACTTTTGAAGTTAAAATTTTATTAGTTTCACAAATATAAATATTTAACTGAATTGCAATACCAATGGACATAAATATTTTACCTTTTTTTCTCTCTTTTTTTCGAAAAATATTCACAACTTTTCTTATAATATGTGTATCTATATACATATACATAAATAATTAATTGTTAAATAAGTTGTACTCGTTTTTAGAGCATATTAACTTAAAATAATGTAAATAGTTCGGCATTTCTTTCCGGCTAGCATATCATACCGAAAAAAAATAAATATACAAATAATATAATAAAACAATATAAATAAAACACAAATTTGACAGAAATATCATCGAATAACTCGCCGAACAACAGAAATGGACAGTTAGTCAAATAGACTGTTGTAAGTAGCGAAATCGTTGGTGGTTTCTCCCTGTATAAACTCCTGGCATGTGGCTAATATGAAAGTATAGCTTCAAATAAGTTTCAAAATCTATTTAAATGTATTATTGATGTTTTTATAGAAAAGTGCTTTTTTGATATTATTGGTAGGCAAGCGAGAAAAATATTCAGGTCATCAAGGTCGAAATTTTTGAGAAAAAGGCAAGGTTAGTTGATAACTTAAAAATATAAGGAATTATTTTATTCTAACTTAAGGAACTATTTTATCCAAATTTCGATGTTAATTCATATGCATTTTGAAATGGGTCAGACTCAACAGTGACCTTTAATTCGTTAATATTAGCCCATGATTCCGGGCGACCGCGAGGGATAAAAACAACTTGTAGGAAATTAGTTGAACCAGTTTGATACTGCCTGCTGCGTAGGCACACTTGAGTCAAACACATTGGTATTGTTTACGGCCTGCGATGCCGTAGTTCCATGTTAGATCTCATACTTCATAATAGTACGAATTTCCAAACGTTCCGTTTTCAACAAAAGTAATTAAAAAAATATATATTTTTAGAGCTGATAATTATTTCTTTAAACAACTTTTTTGAGTAACTTAAAACCCTCTGAGTGCCTTGCAAATGGGTAAAATTGTAATGTTGTTTTCACTGCATTTTGTTTTAAATGCTCAGAAAATATGATTTTTTCAACATTACATAAAAGAACTTAATCACAAATATGGATGTAATCGTTGAGAGTATTATAATTCTAAAAAGAATTGAAAATTCATAAAATCTATAGAATTATATTATCTTAAATATTGTGTGTATTGCAGTAAAATCTGGAGATTAGTGAACGGAATATTACGTTCCAAAACTTAGTGGGTTAAAAAAACAGCGGTAAAATATAGCTAATGTTCATTAATAAGCTGTTAAAAATGGCAATATTATCAACTACAATGATGACCTAATATATTAACTTTGAAAAATCTATTATAGTTTCCACTTAAATATGATACATATATATATGCATCATATTGCATATATACATAGATACATAAATATATAAATATTATTATCTATGTTCTGTAACTCGGAAAGTTCGTGTTGGACACCCTACTACACTTAATGAGTACAGCCTTTCATGATCCAGATTTTCAACATTTTTTGTAATATTCGTTACTAATTTTCACTTTTTCTTTATAAATGTATGATTTGAATAATAATAAAGAGCTTTGATATTTGTTTTTTTTTTAGCAGAATCTATAAGTTCTTTTTAACTATAATGATACATAAAAGCCCACATAATGTTTTCCTTTCACAAAAGATTCAAAATAAACAATATTTCATGGCAGATTTGCATCTCACGAAGTAAACAGGTGGCAGTAAAATTTTCTGGCGTAGCTCTTTACTGTTCTCCTTTTCTCACCTGGAAATATTCCCAGAGCTTGAACTCCATAATTGCATGTAAGAATTAAGCGAATCCCGTCTTTAAAAGATTTAGCGATGTTCAAGAAAAGATACGCCGTAATCACAAGAGACAGTTCTAATTAGCCGAAAAAGAGAAGACGCGTTATTCACTTGTAGGTATTAAGCTGAAAGTTAAGCGATAAAATTGCAATCAAACGTTTAGTATTTCAGCTTGAAGACGTATATAATTAGGACATTATTCTATGCGTTTGTTTGATTGAGATATGTGAGCATTTCCACTTCTGACATTTCAGTGTCGCCGGGGCACGTAATTACTTTAAGTCGGTAAATATTAGTTTTCAGAAGGCAATCTGTGTATTGAGAAATGCATATGCAATTATTAAAGAGTTCGATAATTTGAGTGCATTGCGAAATAATAGGATTTTTTTCCCCCGCGCGCGGAGAAATCTTTCATTTCTGGAAATATTATCGAAAATCTTCGAGAGATGTCGAAATAAATGTTTGTTCCACATTAGAAAACGAAAGTTATTGGATGAAGGGAGAACATTTGTTTATAAAAACTGTTGATTTATGCACGAAGTGTTACATGCATGCGTTTGACATCAGAAACAGATATTAATGAAAGTTTCAACAAAAATACTTATCTTGCGGTAATTGCAAATTCGACAATTTTAATTTATGTGCGAATTATTCACAGAATTTGAAAATATACAAGGCCAATCAAGATTCTTTTTTTTTTCAGTTAAATTTGAATTAGCATTATTTTGTTTGCCGAATATCATATAAATTCAAGAAGCAATATTAAAAGTGAAATTATCTTTTTAATTTATTAAAATAACGTTTTATTGCTTGTCATTAGCTATGTATATATGTTTTTAAAAGCAGACAAGATTGTGGTATAAATTTTGGGATTTTTCCGAAGGATTTCTGATTTTTTTAACACCCACCGGCACTAGAAGTGGCAGAGTAGTTCTGTTCTCAATACTGATAGACCGGAGAAGCTGAATTCGAACTCATGTCTGAATCGTATCCTTAATAGTTCGGAGTTTGCTGCATTTTTCTTCAAACTTGAGTAAATAAGGGTCAGCTTAGAAAGACCCTTACAGAGAAAACACCTGGCTTGGCTAAAAACCACAGACAGACTTCTTTACAAGAAACTATCTTCACAAATTTAACATCTAACATAGTAAAATGTATCAAGTTAAGTCAAAATTATTTAGAACATAATATTTTTTAACAAACATTTCTGAAGAAATTTTTGGAAAATTCAATGGAAACATATCACCATACATGCCAACCTCCGGCTTTTTAAAAATCAAACAATTCTATTTCAAACCAGAAATTTATTTAACTAACGTATTTAAATAATTTTCAGAGGACTAACTCATTCAATCCCAAACACTTGTAATTAAACTATTTTTCTGGTTCAATGTATGTATTCTTAATTTTTAAAAAGCCGGAGGTTGACATAGTAATAATAATAATAATGTTATTAATTTTTTTTTCTTTTATAATGCGAGCAATATTCTGAACTTTCCTATTTAATTAATTTTGTTTTCATTCTATATAAGTTTTTTCTCATTTTTATATTTTTCAAGAATTTTATCGTGTAAAGTTAAGATCTCGAAATATTCCGCAATATATTTGATACATTTCACTTGTGCAGGTATTTGAGGACTAAGAAATACTGAGATCATATGCTTCCATCTGCGACTTTGGCTGATTGAAAAGCCACGTAAAAAATATGTTCCCTCACCAATATCAATTTTTAAAAACGCAAAATTTCAGTTTTTTAAAATTTTAAATCAATAAAATTAACAAAATTCACCATGAATTGGGTATTGACTCGATAGACATTGAAAACCGCTTTGTAAGTATCTGCAAAAAAGTCACATTCTCACGATGTGCAGTAACTCGATTTTTTATTCCAAACATTTCCAAAAAGATCTAAACACATTTAAGATCAACTATAAAATGAAATCACAAAATTGACACATTAATAATAATTAGTGGACATAAATATTGACTGTTCTATGCGTTCTTATCGAGTGTTAAGTGCACGATTTTGACGTTAATTATTAAAAGCCATTTTGAAATAAGTAGTGAAAATACATAAAAAACTTAAGAATATAAAACAAGTACCTTAGCAATAATTTTCATGTAATATTTTTTTTTTCATAGCTACTGTTCTATTTTTAATAACTGGATTTTTTCAATGAATCCTGAGGAGTAAAAATTGCATACTGTTAATTGCTAAATAAAATCGGGTTACTCTTGAACAGTCAGCATGAACCACAACGTTTGAAATATCTTTATTCAAATAAAAAAAATAAAACATTTTACAAACATAACTGCCAATAAAAGCTACCCATAAATTATTTTTTAATAATACACGGAAATTCCACAATATTTTATGAATACTGGTATATATAGCCAGTGGCGCCAACTTTTAAAAAAATATTGGGTGGGCTCAAAAATATTTTTTGTAAAATGGTATGACCAGTTTGTTTTACTTTGAAGGGTTGCAGATGGTGAAATATGAGAATTTTAAGACATGTTATCATGTTTTAACACGTTCGCTGCCGCTCACGCGATAGCGCGTGATAAGGCGCCAACGTTAAGGGGCCACTCACACGCCAGCGCGTGACGTGGGGTGATGTCCAATAGCCAGTCACGAGTTGGCGCGGGAAAATCTTTCACTGATTCTTTGTTATAAAAAGTAAATCGGTTTCTGGCAAAAACCCACTTCTACAGTCCGGCATCACAACTTCATGTAAGCGGCAGTGAACGTGTTAATAAAGTCGCAATTTTATTAAATAATATTCCCATGCGTTTTTCCTTATAAAGTCAGTTATATTTATTGTAATGTCATGATACCATGAACATGAATTGAATTAGAATAAATTTAAACATGAAAGCAAAACTTTTCACTCTTTGGGATTTATGTGTATTAGTCAGAGAATTAAAACACATGGTCATTTGCATTTTTATTCTGAAGCGAAAACTGGATAATAAAATAATAATGAAATAAATAACTAGAGCAATGAAAATTGCGTACACTGTGATTCAAAATTATTGGGTGCGCTCGGGCCCCACGGGCCTATGTAAGTTGGCGCCATTATATATAGCCTAAATCATTGAGAATCATTTATTCAATAGATATGAAAATATACATGTAAGTTTTTCTATTATACCAATAGTAAAGCCAATTATTGTAAACTATATTAATTACACTGAAATCATTTGCAAGTTAAGGCCAAATATTTTATAATATTGGTGATGGATATGATCTAGACGATACTATATCCCCGTCTTTCTGCAATAATGAGATAATAAATCTTAAATAGTATATGTATCTAATTTAAAGTCTTTGTTATCTATTATTTGTCTAGAAGTAAAAAATAATTTTAAAGTTAATAATATTGAATTCAATTTGTAGTTAAATAAATATGATATTCAACTCAAAGTTTTATCTATTATTTCTTGAAAATAAATGAGATAAAAGAAACTTAGGATGTAGACCCAAAATGTTTTCTTCCTTTTCAATCTGCTATGGATTTTCTTCTTTAGAAACACTATTTATATCGGCTACCGTTGCTTAAAAGACTTACTTTTGAACTATCTTTGTAAGTACTTTAGATGCTGGCCAGCTGTCAATAGTCGTTTGCCTTTCGGCTGCAATTCAAGGTGTACATGAATAACACACTTTAAGGAGAAGAAAAACTTTCCCATGAAAAGAAAATGAAAACAGCTCAGCACACTCTAGAAACGAAATTCAACATCTCCTGTACATGACGCCTTTTTGTTTGATACTACTGATATCGAATATGTTCTTTGTCGATTGTAATATAGTAGACAGCAACTTTTCGTTTATTATTTGATTTCATGGAAATTTTGAAGTTAGAAGTGAAGAAAAATTTTGATTATAAATGTGAAAAATAATATTTTTTAACTGAATTTACATTGATTAGTCAGGCATGTATTTTAAATCTAGCTTACTGCTGTATATTTGGCAGTATATATTTTTACATTATATATTGTTTGGTTTGAAGCTATATTGCTGTATTTTATGTCATGTATTTTTATGGCAGTACTTTTAACTTCATCTACCATTGTGGCTTAGGATCTTTATTACGATCCACTGCGAATGAACGATTAACCCCAGTGGCGTAACCAGGGTGGATGCCCAAGTGCTCTGAATACCGGTTATTTTTTAAAGTTCTGAAAGCCTATATCTAACCAAAAATTTTCTGCTATGAAACAAAAAGGAAACCTTACAATATTACTGGTTTTGGGCACCCATCCTGGTTACGCCACTAAGCCCCTATAAAAATGCGTATCAAATAGCGCTATGTATTAAACCATCCCCAATAATGCAAATAATTGTTATCGTCTTTGTTTTTTGCATTGGTTCATTTATTTTTAAAAAATGTTTGTTACGCTTCGTCAGTGTTTGCCGCATTGCTATTGGAATTTTGGTTTTAAGGAGGATTTTTGAAATAATAGCGACTTGTACGATGAAGATCCTAAAAGCCTTGCACAGCCACTAGTTCTGGCCAGCAAATTTTACATTCACAACATAAATGCTGTACAGTATTGTTTTCTTTGATGTTTCGTGATTACTTAAAGTAAAAAATTGTCTTTCAGAATTTCTGATGCAAATTCGAAATTTTTAAATTGAAAGTAGAGGCCAAACTGGCAACCCAATGACACAATGAACCTAAACAGAATAGACTTCATGATGAGTGAAATACATATGGGGCTAGTTCCATGGGTTTTGTAGTGTAAGTCACATTACCTTATAATTGCTATGCTTGTTTGCCACCGTTATTTTCGAAAAGTCTGCTTGGCCTTATTCAATTAATGAGAATGTGCCGATAAAATAAATCAGATTTTTTCGTACTAAAAGACTGGTAGCCAAAAATCGTAGCCTGTGACTTACACTACAAGTACTCATGGAAATAGCCATGGGTGATTCTCCAATAAGTGGGTAATTTCACTCATTGATTTGGTGAAAAATAAAAATCAAATTTTAAGCAATATGTTATAATAAATAGATACATCATATGCTACTGAGTAATAAACAACACTCCGGCATAAACTTTAACCCATTAACGCCCAGCGTCCTCGTTTGAGGACGGTTACAAAAACAGCAAGAAAGCGGTTTTCCCACCAGTAAAGAGGAAGAAAAATGTATACCTTATTTCACGAGACAGAATCCTTGAAAAATTTAGATAAAAGTTAATTTGCTTTTAAAAGTGGTGGGAAATACAAAATTTAAATTTTAGAAAAGAAAATAATTCGGGCGTTAATGGGTTAAGCTTTATATATTTTTGTAAAAATTATTTTATAAATTATTGGATTGTTCGGAATGTCCTTTCCGTTTGGGAAATTCAATTCGCACCGGAAAATTCTGTTATTTAATTATTAGATATTGTTTCCGATATCTAATACTTAGATATTAATGAACAAAATTTTCCGTTGCGAATTGATTTTCCCAAACGGAAAGGAAATGACCCAATAATTTGGTAATCAATGTCACTACTGTCCCCAAGATAGTTGTTTACTTTATAAACCAGGATTTTAGTAAAATTTAGATTAATAGATTTGGAATAGATGGTATCACTGTATCCTTTGTCTTCAAGTCATATATGTCATTAATATCTGTTTCGGAGATTGAATCCTCAAATAAATAATTTGAAAGGGGACAGAAGTGACAGGGACAGCAGTGACAAAATTAAGAAAATTGCTTCTGTGTACATAGTAAGTTAGGCTTAGTAAGACTGCAATATGATATTTTGTACTATGCAAAAGTATGTTATATCATGACAAAATAATAAATAAATAAAAACAATAACAAGGACAGTTTAAGTAGGGGACAGTAGTGACAAGTAATAAACATATTCTTAGCTTTCTATCGATTTTATAGCTTGTAACTATTGTGGAAGTCCTTAGAATTGTGCCATGTGTTTTTCTGGGCAATTAAGATGGCTCCTTCTACTAAATGCACCTATTCACCAAATGTTATCTGGTGACCTTGTGGTCATTTTCGATGTTTTATACAAAGGGACAGTAGTGACATTAAAACTAGGAGACAGCGTTTCTCTGACTCACAACAAATGTAAAACTATTTTTTAATTTACAATAAAAATACTTTTTTAATGTACTTTGGAGTACAGATTTTTATTTTTGGTGGTAAAATTGTTAAGAATAGTCTGTCATTACACTTAAAATTGTTCCAGAAGATCAGTACATGAGGTGAGGCACAAGGGACAGAAGTGACAAATTGAATGTTTAAATTAATATTGCAGTAAAATTTACAGTTATTTTCTCGAAAATACTTTTTGAAATTGTAGAAATACATTACAAAATACATTTTATGCTAAAAGACAACTATATGAATGACAAAAAACAGCATGTAACCCTAAGGGATAGAAATTACCCACTTATCGGAGAATCACCCATATACTGAATGTGAGACCATTTCTCTCTTTTATGTGTTTATGTCGGTTTGTGTTTATTCCAATGTGTTGATATACATTTGCATTAAATTTTCAAGGTATTCAATTTTAGATAATATTCATTTTAAAATATTTAATTTTTTTTTTCAGGTGATATTTATTTTTTATACAATTACGTTTTTCCTTTTTTCGTCTAGTAGTTAAAATGTCGCGTACTAGATTTGAATATTGGTACAATTTTTAATCTTCGTAGAAGATCAAATTTCATTTTTTAACATACGATCCTGTGTTTTACACCCGGTAGACAAAATTGTGGATCCAAAACAACTCGTTTATTCCAAAATTTGTTTATATTTGCATTAATTGGGTGTATAATTCATATCTATCCAAACTTGAGTTGAATGCCCTGATTTATGCATTTCAAGCAAAAGTTAAAGTAATTTTGAATGAATTAATTTATATAAATATATATTTATTAGAATATAATTTTCTCGATGAGTACACCTGTTTAGGATGACATAAAAATAGGAATAAAAAGTATTGTACAAACAAAAACACACGTTTTCCACTCTTTTTTTTTAAAGGACCATTTCTCGCAAAGAACGTGTCTTCAATCTCATCCATCTGAACTGATGATCATTTTTTACCTCCATCATCTCAATCTGCGTAAAATATTAGAGTAAAGCTTAACGATATCCGTGACCAGAATCCTCCCTGTCCATTTGCGTGAAAATTTATTGAAGGTTTTCGCTAATAGAAAAATGCGCTCATTTTACTGTCGATTCTGTTCAATATTCATGTCATGCGCTTCGTTGCAATATCGTTTAGCCTCTGTCGATAGCACGTCTTCCAATTAAACTGCTTGCTTAAATAAAACGCAGGTCGACAGTTAATATTTTATGACCTTGTCTAGCGGCAAATAGTTTGGAAATCATAGCGTAATTTGACAATTTAAAAAAGAAAATGTGGTGCTCGTAGATATGTAAAGAGTTCATAATTAAGTTAGAGATTTTTGTTGCTGTCACAGTTTTTGTCGTTGTTTCGGGTTCCGAAAAGGTGATTTTCATTTCATTTTTGCATTTAATGTGGCTAAATAGATTTAAAAATCTTATACAAACAGAAATGCTCACCGATCACTTTAAAAGATTTTTCTACGCCCTGTTATTTCATATGTAATTTTTATGCCTTTTATCTCTTTTCAAAATTAAGACCCCTGACTTTTTGTGCATAGTTAGAAAAGTTAATATTTAAATAAATTATGCTATTGTTTTTGAAGTTAGTTTAAAAAATAAAAACAATTCTAAAAAAATTGCTTTCTTTTCCATATTTTATTAAAAAAGGGGCTATTGCATAGTTTCCAAGTTTTAAGCTTTTTCCTTACTATGAAATTTAATTATAAATTTTGTCTTTTTTATTTCGGGAGTAAGGCGACAAAAATCTCCAAAAAATGTTTGTAGTAAAATAAAAAAGTAAAAGTTGATAGCTTAGGGTAGATGGCAAAATAAATTTGTAATTCTTTTATCAAAGACTCGGTGTTATTGTGTCTTACTGACAAATATATACAATCTACATCAATAATGATGTTCTGTTTTTAAAAAAGGGTATTTTAAGTGGTCCATTTTTATTCTGTATGAATTCATCTTGTCATATTGCTAAAAATTGTTACCGACTTGCATCAACCATTTGAGCAAATCCATCTCTGAATTCGTTCTTTATTTGTATATTTTTACTTTTAATAATATAGAATATCATTAGATTATTATTTTCTCCAGAGTCTAAATGTTCATGACTTAACCCTTTATCGGGTTATGGCAATATGCTTCCCACTTAATTTTTACTGGAAACTGATTGATTCACAGCGGAATTTTTAGTAAAATACTTTATCTTTATAATGTATGTGGTGGAAAAAAAATGGGTGAAAGGCTGCTTTTTACTTTTAAATAAATATACAGTAATTTCGGGTGTATAAGCCGCGGGTCAAACAATTCTTTTTGGACCCAGAAATCTTATTTAGTGATTGAACACAAATATTTACGGCGATCTAAGTAGTTATATTTGTTTCTTAAAAAATTCTGGATCGAAAAAGAATTGTTTGATCCGCGGCTTATACACCCGAAATTACGGTATTTGTAGATTCTGGAGGCGGTGAATCTTTTTCAAAATTTTAGCTACAGAATTGGCTTGACTGATAAAAGTTAAACTTATTCCATAAGTAGGGTTTAAAGAATTTTCTTTTTTATTAGAGTTTTATTTCTGTTTTATGGCTAATTCCAATTCCATACTTGCCAACTTGCCAACTTAATTTTCGTAAAATGTAAGCCAATTGAATCCAGATTAAATAGGTTTCTAACCGGGAAATATTTTACAGATATTATTAGCTATTTAGTTTCTTATGTCTATGCAGAATTTGTTTTATAGGTAATTCCATACAAATGTCGACTTTGATAATTTTATTATTATTATTATTATTATTATTATTATTATTATTAATATTATTAAATTGTGAAATTTATGAAAAGTTTTGAAATTAATGTTTTAGATTCAAAATTTTATTTTATTTGCAACCGGCAGCAGTCCAAATAAACAATCTGGCTGAAAAGTGAAATGCTTACAGTTGTGTACAAATAGTATTTTGGAAGAATCCTAGGAAAAAAGAGATAATTGTTGCATATATTTTTTAAATAAATGAATGCATGTAGTATAATATTTCATGGTTTTAACAGTTTTAATATTTAATATTTTTTTAATATTTAATTCATATTTTTGATAATAATGCACGTAAAATAAAGTCTTGCGTTTTATTTAATTGCATTTCAAACAGTATGTTCGATATGTTTTTGAAAAGCTATCAAATGTGAATAGTTATGTAATGTAACTCATGTAAAAAAAAAATATCATCCAAACAGAAATATATATGACGACCTCAGAAGCCAAGGGGTACAAGTGACAAAATGTCGATTTGGAGTAAATTGAGTTTAAAGATAATTGATGTTAAATTGGAACATCAATAACAATTGACTAAATTGAAATAGGAAACATCTGCTTGTTGCATTCTAATCTTTGAACTCTTATTTCAATAACTGTTAAAAAAAATAGAGTACAATTTTCTTTAAATGTATAATTAATCAATATTGTTTCTTTTTCGAAAAAAGTGGTTTATCTCTATAACTCCCCAAATAATAAGAAAATGACTTATATTTCTTTACCTGAAATGAAAAAAGCATATTTCCAGATACCCTGTGCACTTAACTTAATTTTTTTCAATTTTGTCACTTATACCCCTTGGCTTCTGAGGTCCTCATATATAAAAGATTTTTTAAAACATTGATTCTTATCGTGAATCATAATGATTTTATAAATTCATAGTACGTTTTGGTAAACATAATTTACATTAGCCTATTATAGAATATTATACTTTTTATGAAATTTTAAATTAAATCTTTACAATTATTTTTCAGTAAATGGATTTTTGAATACAGATTAATGATCTGAAATAGTAAAAATGCATACACAAAACACACTTCACTTTCGTGTACGAAGATTGAAATAGGGACAAAAATACATTTCAATAAAATTATTTCACGTTAAATATTAGTTGTAAAACAAGTAATCTAAAAAAAGTGATGGAAAGGCTAGGAATCTGTAAAAATGTTATTCAAATATTAGATAATGCGTAATTAATGAAGGTCTCAAACATCAAAGTGAACTACAGCTTTTCATTCCTATAATGAAGCATCAATGTGAAACCTTGGAATATTCTCAAACGAAAGTTCATCATATAAATAATAATAACAATAATTATAAATTAAATTAGTGTGTAAATTTTTCCTTATTACTGTCGTAATGCCATTGCACATTCAAAACATGTTTGTCTAAATATGACTTAATTACTTCTTTTCTTATAAGTGTCAATCAAGATTGTTTAAAAGATTACAGAAAATGAAGAATTGATAAGATTACACTGTTGAAAATTTCTGTTAAAACTCAGGAAAAAAAGCGACAATCTCTGAAAATTTACGCTAGTTATCTGTATGTGATTGAGTTCTCGGCCATAATTTAACAGATATTTCCCTTATCTTATATCTAATTTTTTGCAGGGATTTCCATGTCTTTATTTTAAAATATTTTTATCGATGTTAAAACTTGTAATTCAAAATGCACACATTTAAATTTCTTTTACAATTTTAGTATACACATTTTTAAAAAAATTAGTTTAATTTTTTTTTCTTTTTTTTTTTTTAACTTAGCATAATTCAGAAAAGGAAAAATCATTCCCTTAGAGTTACTGGGAGTTTTTATCAACAGTCACATAATTATGATAAAAGACATACATTGTTCTCAATAACAACAGCTTCTATAGTTCAGTCAGTAAGGTGTCCTCTCCACATCACGAGGTCTTGGACTCAAACCACAGGACGTTTAGGTACAAATTGTGTAAAATTTAAATGATCCACCAATTCAAATGTATTTAAAAAATTTAAATTATTTTAGGTCACTAAAGAATGAGTGATTCACTAATTTTGAAAACCAAATTAAATTATTGTGGTTACAAAGCTCTTAAATGGTACGCGAACTGAACACTAATATCATTTAACAGAAAAACTCATACTAGATTTTTAGAGCATTTGCACTAAAATTAACCTCCGAAGGAGATTTCCGAGCAATTTGCAAGAAAAACCTAAAACAAAAATTTTACTAAGAAAAAACTGATGTTCAGTTGGTGGAACATTTGGGAGCCCTGTGATTGAAAATAAATTTACAGAGTCTTGTGTATTTTTAACAATGTTAATTTACAGAGTCTATTGTAAATTTCCGAAGAACATCTCTGTTATTTAATCGAAACTCGGTTTTTCTAATCTGTTATTTTACATAAGACAAGAATAATAGATTACCCGTAGAATTTTTTTTTTTAATTTTACAGAAAAATTTTTAACAGTGTATAATAATGCATTTTTTTTTACATAGGTAAAGACATTTAATATTCATTTATAAATTTGAAATCAATGGAGAAAAATCATAAATTAGTTTCAATTGTTAAAAAAAAATTCATAATTTAAAGAATGCATTACATCTGAAGTTGTATTACTGTATTAAAATTTCTATTCATACATTGTTAATCTAATAACCTTTCGAGTTAGGTTAAAGAGCTCATTTTCAAAAGCATTCAAATAATTTTAAAATTTGGTTCGTGAGTATTACTATTAATAAACTATCTGATTTTAGATTTCAAATCGAAGATAATGATATTATGTTAGCTTTAATGACTTTTTTTTTATTATGAACTTCTGATCAAATAAAATTGGTTGATCTTGCAAATAATAATAATAATTTCCGATCTAACAGCGGATTGTTTTATTATTAAAGATGGTGTTTTTTAAATCAATGAAATTTCACTAATAGTTTTTCTTCTCAAGAGAACAGTTGTATAAGAACAATAAATATTCTCGTCAACTGTTTAAGGGGCTGCTTCAATCACACGAAAACAGAAATGCTACAATAAATAATAAAGTTAAGTATTTTTTTTACTTCAATTTATTTTCCTTTATTAAAAAAGCATTTAAAAGTCCACCACTGCTACATAATGGTTGGTATAGATAGGATTCACTAGTACTTCAAATTTTACTGGAGGGGAGCTCCTTCTAGAAAATTATAATTTAATGCTCGTTAATGCTGATCCCATGGAAGAAATTTATAATGATATTTCAAATGCAATTCAATATTTTTAACCGACTTTTTTGCATTGTATAATTGAGATTGGTCGGTTTAAATGCAACTATTTCCTTTTTCGATTTTGATTGCAGATTTTTTTTATGGAGATACTTTCACTTTTGAAACCGATTCCGAAAATGAAAGGTATCTCGTTAAAAATATCTGTAAACAAAATCGGAAAGTAAAAATAATCTTTGTAGAAATTAATCTCAACCATCCAATGCAAAAAAAAAAAAAAAAAAAAAAAAAAAAAAAACCTCATTTAAAAATATTGAAATGCAACTGAGATATCTTTATAAATTTCTTCCATAGGATCTGCATTGTCGAATAGGTCTTTTCGCTTCACTAAAGTAGCCTCTTAACAGCAATCTGTCATAAATTAGAATTTTCTAGAAGGAGCTCCCCCTTCCTTCCAGTGAAAATTGAAATAGGGGTGAATCCTATCCACACCAAATATTATGTGGCCGTGGTAGACTTTTAAATGCTACTTTAATAAAAGCGAATATTTTGAATTTAAAAATGTTAATTAACTTTATTATTTATTACAGCATTTCTATGAAAACTGAGAAAACTAACCAAAAATGAAACAGTATACACGATTTTCCCTTCTGGTTTAATAGTTTATTTCTTTATAAATGTATTTATCCATTATCTCTGTATTTTCTTTTGAAAAATTTTGCCATCTTTTGAGAGTTTGCCATTTCGACGTGATTGAACTTTTTTTTTATTGTTTCACTTATGGAGAATATTATTTCTTTTAATACGCTGTGTTTGAATTTGGTTTTTAAAAATCAGTTTGTTAAACTAAAATATAGAGACTACTTTATTAAATATTTTCCCCCTCAGATAGTACTTTAAATAAATTAACAAGTGTTTAACGTATTTTTAGCTGCGACGCCAAACCAAATAATGAAGTTTTCTAACGGATTTATAACTTTTTCTTTAACTTGTCTGATCAGTGTGTGTTGATTACTTTAGAAGGACAATCAAAGTTCTCTAAACTTGCGTAGTCTCAAATGCTCCTCATAGCATATGAACTGTCGCAATGATAAAAAATAATAAACACTCTTTCCAGAAATATATATCGAGGTTGGATTTCAGTAAGGAGCTTATATTACTTTTTCGTCTTCTCTCTCCCAGTCTCCAAAAACCATCTTAAGCAGCATTCACGCGTGTATTTTTCTGAAGTTCAACTGAATTCTAGGAACTCGGTTCTTCTCTCCCCATCTGCATTTTACTGACAATAGAAAAAGGGGGGGATTACAACGGTCTAGGAGATAACTATCTCAACCCTACTTAAGGGAAATATTCTTGTCCTACACTTGGATTGAAGTTGAACTGCGAAAGTCATTACCATCAAACGCACCGCCTACGAACATATAACGCGCCGCCATGCTAACCGCAAAAAATATTAGTGTGTGTTCGCAGCCTAGAGCTGGACTCCCTGCTCCTGGCACTTTACCTACTATGGCCAGATAAGAGGTCAGGATCCCCAACCCCTAGGCAAAGCCATCATCGAGCACAAGCAATGCATTGCCAAAGGGTTGAAAGATAAGGCCTAATGATGATAGCTATTACCTGGTCCGTTCTTTAAAGGCCGTGTCGCCAAGGCCGAATCAAAGTTTTCATTACTTCTGTCAATTCCCTGCTCCTACTGAATATTGTATTTCTCATTTGGCGAGTTTTCGCATTACCTCCAGCCAAAGCACCTTGTTGAATATGACTGGAATCAAGCCTCACCTTCATATAAATGATTTTTTCACGAAGTGAAAATAGAGATGTTATAATTTATTTAAGATTTCCGAACATCTTTAGACTACTTTTTTATACTATATTACAACTATTTTATTTTGTTTTATTTCAGTAAAGATAAGCAGTGATTTAGGGAACTTTGATTTACTTCTGTATTTTCTTAATCGCATCCTGAAAAAAATTTCAGCAATTTTTTTTTAAATGCTAGAAAAAAGAAAAAAAATCTGTGAAAATAATACCAAAATAAATTGCATAATTTTCTCCAGAAAAATATATTTTAAGAATTTATTAATAATGTTGTAAAATATTAAGTATAAGATCTTTAACATGTTTTAAACATTTAGGAATCAATTATTACTAAACAATGTACAAAATTACTTTTCTTTTAATGTACTCCACAACTTTTATTGAAAAATTGACATTTTGAACTTTTTTTCTTTATTTGAAGAGAGTTTATTATGAGTGACAATCAAAACCTCAAATCCAATAAATCCATTTCAGATTTCAAAAATACTGTGCATTTATTTATTTATCATAAAACCATATAATTAATTGCCAAATGAAATGTAAAATAAAAGCAAAAAAAAATGCATCCAAATGCCTAAAGAAAAAAAAATTGTTTGATTTCCTTAAGGATTAACTTAAAAAGTATAATTATTTTGATTATTCAAATATACCAGAAACTAAAGACACAAGAAAAAGAAAGTTTTTTATTGCAAAAATTAAATTTCTCAAAAATAAATAAATAAATAAATAAATAATAAAAAGTTTTTTATTTATTTTTACTTACTGAACACCTAGTCTAAAGAAAGTACTCCAATCATACTTGTATATATTTGTGTGTGAACACAATATCTCTTAAACGGTACTGCCGACTAAACTTTCATTTGGAACACTTCTTGGACACACACTCTGGAACTTTCACTTATAGAAAATATTTATAGGGCCGAATATTTATAGAATCGAAAATATTTATAGAACTAATATATTTTTAAACAAATAAGTGAACAGATTGCGTATTTAGTTTTTTTTTTTTTTTTATCATTTTGCGATTGATTTTATAGGGAGAATTATCAGAGAAAAAAAAAGAAAAAAAGAAATATTTCCTCATACCAAATTAACCCTTTACATCACTGAGTATTTCCATTACGAGAGCGTTAAAATGGCTGAATGACATTGGAATTTATGTACAAATTTATTTGAAAATAACATAAACTATTTTTCTTACACGCAATAAATCAAAAATATTTATACCAGAATTCTGGTGTCATTATGGCATTTCGGAATCAAGTTGGGTTTTCTGGGTATGTACTGAAACACTGAAACATAAATGGTTAAAATAACACATATCAGACGATGAAATTTATTTACATTTACTGCAAATAAATGAAAATCTTATTTTGTAGCATTTTACACTTTCCGTCACAATATTTTTAAAGTCAATCATCAGCCAACAAAAATTTTGTATTTCTTGCACAATTAAATCAAAATTAACAGCGACCAATGAAAGGCAGTCAATGAAATCAATGCGGAAAAATCCACGGTGACAGAATATTAATAACAATAGAGTAAATTATCCAAAATAAATAAACGATACAAAGGTTCAGTTCGATATATTTTATTTTTGTAGAACAAACGCTATGAAAGTTATACTTGAAGTTCAATTATTATCCATAAAATGAACCTTTTATAAATAAAATTAGTTTTTTAGTATTATTTTTTTCCTGAAATATTTTGCATGAAATTCAATCGATTGATTGTTCAGAATTTCAATAATACCATGTCTGAAAAATGTATACAATTATTGATTTAGATAATATCGTATCACTTTTATGGGGAACATGAACGCCAGAATCTGCATTTGTTTAAATGAATAAATGCTTTAAATAACCTATGCACTTATTGAAGCAAACTAAAGAGCGTTGTTGAATGTTCAGAAAACATCCTTCGTTTGATTTGAGGTTTCATAATTTGAAAAAGTTACGATTCGCCCCCGTAACATTCTAATCCGTCCCCCAGAGAAAAGTGTCTTAATTCAACACTAATAGTACAGATATGGTTCTTTGGTTAGTTTTCAAGTACTTATAGCGAGGATTTTCGTTCGGCGCAGTTTATGTGGTCTTGACAGAACTGTTTATCTATACACGCAATGGTGAAAAGATTGGACTGAAATTAAGAATTTATTTTTGAGAGAAACATTATATTTTTAGAAAACATAAGACATAAGAATAAATGGAAATTTAAACTTCAATACATAATTTAACAAACTGCTCTGCTTTTCATCACTTATATCGAGATTATCTGTATTCTGTTTAACCGCGCCTGCTAAATTCAAATTAGAAAAACCTCTTGAAAAACATCATTCATTTACGCAATACATAGGATTTATTTATTTATACAAACCACCATATCATCACCATATTTTATTTATAGTTTATAGAACAATGTCATTATTATTCTAAATTTTAAGCTATTCTTTTACCTACATTTTATTTAGTTTTATTCGAATAAATCTCACATCCAAATACATCATTCTTTTATTGTATTCAACGTTGATTTATTTGCTATTTTGCATGTCTTATTATCTTTTTCTTACTCTGCTACATGTCACAATTGAGAATTTGTACTGAAAAAAGGCCATAAAATTAACCAAAGCATTTAATCAAAGAACCAATTAGACATTCAAGTGAGAAATATGTAAGTAGTTATCCGCAATATAATCGCAAAATAAAATTACGATACGAAATACTATATTAAAATTCCGAGTAGAAATGCGTCACGGACATAATTTTATTTCTGCTTTCTAAATTTCTTTAATGAAATGCAGTAGTTTTATGATAACTGTCACTTTGCTGTAAGATAAATTTTCTTCCTAGTAAAAACAACAGCTTTTAGCAAAGTGCGCAGACAATAAAAGAACAATGGACCGTCTTCTGTCTTAAAAATAATTGACCGCTCTTTCGATTATCTTAAGATTAATGCCCACAAGTACCATTTATCCTTTGCGAATGATTTCATTTGAAGCATTTAATCTCTCCCTTCTCGAACGGCAGATGGTGAAACGTAATGGGTTTATTTCTTCTCACGGTCTACTCAGAGGGATTTTTCCTTGCTTAACACCGGTTTCAGTTTCCGCACTTTACTCAAGAATATCAATACAGAAAGAAACTTTAAATTGGAAGAAGAGGCTCGAACTTTTGAAGACCAACGTGTACTTAATATCGTACATATCTTTCTTTATTCATTGAAATGTAAATGCGTAAGCGCAAGCTAAATGTGATTAACAGTTGTATAATGCAAAGTGCCGATGCTCATCCAATCACAATGTGCTGTAATATTGCAAATTCTTATACTTAAATTTTTGCTTATATATTGTTATCACTTATAATTTTGTTGTAATAAACGTACGGCATATAGAATGAAAATTTCACATCCTATGATTTATGGAACCAACTTATGATTCAAAGATAATAATTTTAAAACTCAATGCTTTATGATTTTATCTAAATTGATAAATTGATACTTTTAATAAAGTTCTTTTCTGGATTACGCCATTTCTTAAAATAACTGTTTTTTTTTTTTCTTTAGTATAGAGTAATCTGATTTCAATTCCATTAAAACACGATTTAATACGCTATTCTTTCGGCAGATCTATTTATATCACTGTAGTGTGGGTGCCATATACAGCTATTCATGAAGTAATTATTATATCCGGAATTTTAGTCCCTTAGAAAGACCCCCACGGAGGGCACTCCCCCTGGTCCTATATCCCATTAGCGTAGATAATCGGACGACAAAAATCAACCAAATCAACCAACCGGAATTTTAGTTGCATTATGTCCATGGATAAGATTTCCGACCTTTTAAATGCCAATATAATTTTAGAGAAAATGTTATTCTGTTAAATCGCAAAAATGTTCCAGTAAAACTGGTGAAAAAGTCGGAAATCTCATCCCTCAATTATGTCCCGTTATCATGAAAACAAAATAAAGGTCTTTCTTTTTGCTTGTTGCCAAAATGCTTGAGATGATATATGCGCATTCTGATATAGATTATGAAGGAACAGTCACTAATTAAGAGGCAGATTTTATAAGAGTCAGGCAGATCATTATACACACCATTTTTGATTTGCCGAAATTTTTTTGGCGGTTTCTTCTAATGATTTTAGAAGATATGTATATTTTGTTTTTCCCCCCCAAAAAATTTCTGACCCTCAAAAATTTCTAAACCGAGTCACGACCCAGTATTTTTTTTTTTTTTTTTTTTTTTTTGAATGGACATCTTTCTGTATTCTATCATCTCAGTGCATTGAACATCAGCCAAAATAATTCTTGTGATTATGACATTACATTTAGTAGCTAAATTGAATTATTTTGTAAATATAATGGCTGACCTTCAGTGCAACCCGGCGTGGTTCGCCAAACTTTTTCGCGGAAAATGAAAAAACGCCGAATATGAGACCTCATAGACCCATGCACTGAGGGTCAGCCACAGTTTTGGGGTTTAACTTGTGTAGTACTACTCAATATTAACTGAATTAGCTCATTAGTTGCATGGCTCATCCTCAGTGCTGCCAAAAAATTGCTAATTTTATATCTAATGAAACAGAAAAAAGTCTTTTTGGTGACCCTATATTTCCGTGCGCTGAGGGTCAATGTGGAACTTGATAATTGTATTTTATAGTATGAAACCTACCTTTTAACTGACATTTAACAGAACTTTGGCTAATCTCCATGCGAACACATGGGGCTTATTTCAAGCCATTGTGGAAATGGAAAATATGATAACAAAACATACAATTAACTATATACTAGACTACAACTTATTCACTATACATTTTTTACATTCCCCTCTTTACAAGTAGAAAGTATTGGATTCGTGAAAATTTTCAAAATCCGGTTTTCGACTGATTTACACGCTTTAGGAGTCAGAAAATCCGAAAAACATGCTTTAACAAAATGTCTGTCTCTGACTCTGTCTGTCTGTGTACATGTGACAAAATTTTTTTGGGTGCTCTATCTCAAGAACTAATGCACTTGAATTTCACAAAACTTTAAATTCTGTGAGACCTTGATATAAACTAGATATGATTAGTTTATGGTGTATATCGCTCAATAGGTGGCGCTGCTATACTGGATTATTTACAATTTCCACAAAAGCCAAATCTCAAAAACTAGTGCATGGATTTTTACAAAAATTTATTTACAATGCAAATGTATGATTGGTGCTAAAAATAAATGAGCACACATTAACACTAAACGTACCACAATCGAGTCATTTCATTGATACGAACTGTAAATGTTTTCATTCGAATTAAGAATTTCTGCGAAATTTATAGATACAAGTAGGTAAGTGTGACTGCAAATCGCACAAAGGGTTTTGTTTAACATTTCTTTCAGATCAATTTATCCTTTAATTAATAAATACAAATTTTTTATTTATAAGTATTAAATTATTACACAGATGGTAAATACCAATAAATTTAATTGTAAAATAGTTATAAAAGGACGTTATTTATTTTAATCAAATTAAAAATATTCAAAACAAACTTTTAAAATAAAATCCAAACTTACAATTTTTTTGAAAATCTGAAATTTAAATAAAATTAGGAGAGATATAAAAAAAAATTATAAATTTCTAAAAACGAAGTTTAAAATGCTAAATCAAACCGCCATATATTTTTAAATAGAAAGAAATTTGAATTCCAAAAAATATTATAAATGGCAAATGAACGAAGCCCTGATAATATAAACCCTTAAATTAGCAAAAATACAAAGCGTCTTTTAATTAAACTCCCCTGAATTCTTCTGTTTACTAGAGAGTTGCTCTATCGTCTATCTCCAAGCTATAACGGTTACAAGAAAAACGTTCAAATTAAATTTTTGTTTTGAGTGCAAATAGCAAAAATGGGCGGATGATATTGGTAAAATTGATTTAAATAAATTCTGGTGTGAGATATTTTTTAAAGACTTAAATAAATTTCTCGGTATGTTTGGTGTTAACACTAAAACAGCCGGGTATTTTACTGAAGTTTTATAAAAAGTGTTTCACACCAGAATTTTAATTTTAAACTATTTTATTTAATTAGTCTATTTTTGTGTTGCATGTATTTAACATGTCTTATGAAGAATATTCTGGTTCGAATCGATTATTACCATTCTGGCAGGGGTCATTTTGACCCCTTATGGCGGTTCTAGTGTTAAGCATAGCCTAATATAAGGAACTAAATCTGAAACATTAAATACAAAGAAACTATGAGCATTACCCGCGTATTAAGTATCAGTACAAAAAACCCTGAACGGGTTAAAAGCTTGTGACGCAGCACTTTATCTTATATATCTAAGAATTTTAAATTTGGGACTTAAAACTAATGATATCAAAATTTATGTGACGCTATGCTATTAATTAATATATACATATATTAAAATTTATTCATTAAGATTTTATCAATTACATCTTTCATAAATTCAAAATATGAATCTTAAAAGATATGATATCAAAATTTAAGTGACGCCTTGACGAGGCTTTAAACAATGTTTTAAAATTCCATTTATTTATTTATTGTCTAAATACATTTTCATATCTAAACAATACTTTTCATTTTCCAATACACTGTTAAATACATCACTTTCACTGAATATATATAATGCACTGAAATTTATTTATTTGAATAAATAGATTTATCTTTTGGGCTACGCTATCAAAAATCAAAAATAACATTTGAATACATATTTTTTGCGTCATTGTATCTATTTGCATATATTTAACTTACTTTGGATACAATGACGCAAAAAATATTTATTCAAATGTTATTTTTGATTTTGGATAGCGTAGCCCAAAAGATAAATCTATTTATTCAAATAAATAAATTTCAGTGCATTATATATATTCAGTGAAAGTGATGTATTTAACAGTGTATTGGAAAATGAAAAGTATTGTTTAGATATGAAAATGTATTTAGACAATAAATAAATAAATGGAATTTTAAAACATTGTTTAAAGCCTCGTCAAGGCGTCACTTAAATTTTGATATCATATCTTTTAAGATTCATATTTTGAATTTATGAAAGATGTAATTGATAAAATCTTAATGAATAAATTTTAATATATGTATATATTAATTAATAGCATAGCGTCACATAAATTTTGATATCATTAGTTTTAAGTCCCAAATTTAAAATTCTTAGATATATAAGATAAAGTGCTGCGTCACAAGCTTTTAACCCGTTCAGGGTTTTTTGTACTGATATCAGTGCTTTTTTTAGGTTAATAATAAAAAGATAAAAACAAAAAATTAAAGACTAATGCAAAGAATTCATTTTCATGATTTCTGATCACCTTTAATTACCCCTCCCCACCCACTTAAAAAAAGATATTTCATATTTTATTATTAATATATGCTGTGCTACTTGATTTCGTTAAAAACAACTCTGTAGTAAAGTACGTTAGTATAAGATAAGAAAGTAATGTACATTCAGCACTGTATTTCTAAGAAAGGATTTCATAATCTATGCTGTATGTATCATTTCTCATTCTAGTTAACTATGTTTATTCTTTACACATGATGATACATATACTGCAGATGGATTAAAATGATCAGGAATACAATATTCAGAATGTGCTGGAAAGTATTTCATAATCTATGCTGCGTGCATGATTCTTGTTAATTATGTTTCAACCTTTGTATAGGTTGGTAATATTGCAGATTGATTAATCCGTGATTGACTATATCCGTTACAATATTCAGAATATGCTGGAAAGTGTTTAATAATCTATGGTGCACACAGGTTTTTCTTTCTTGTTAATTATGATTTGTTCTTTATATAGAGTGGTAAAATTACTGCAAATGGATTAAAATGATATGTTTACAATAATGAAAATGTGTTGGAAAGTGTTTCAGAATCTATACTGTATGTGTAACTTTTCATTCTTGTTAGTTTATTTATTTTTTGCTGTTTGCACAAAACATATATAAACTAACAGGGGGGGGAGATTTGGATGGGAAGATTACTGTACAAAGATGAAACTGATAGGTTTAAAGCATTCAGAATAAAATGGAAAGTACAGTAGACTCCCTCAAATCCGCAAACCAGAAATCCGCAACTCTCTAAAATCTGCACATACTTTATGGATGTAAACAATGAAACTTTCAGATTGGATATTTGGACAAAATGTGATTTTTTAAATTTTGTATCAATTCCATATATTTTTTAATTTTTAATTTTCTCAATAATACTCTATTCATGTTTTTTTTTTTTTTTTTTTTTTTTTTTTTTTTTTTTATTTTTCCATGAAGGAAGAAAAATTAAAAAAATAAAAAATCAAGATATTGCTGATATCACTGGTAATCACAATTTTCTTACCAAATATATTTATGCATTAATCAAGATTTTTTGGTTACTAAGCCTGGCTAAACTTTAAAAAAAAATCCTTATTTTATGATTTTGATGTGAATTAGTAATGTACTTTTATGAGGCAAGTTTTGTTGAATAATTTTGGAAAAATATATTTAATTTTTATAATGAATATTTAATCATACACTATTGATCATTAACTTGATCTTTGCTTTTAATATTTTAATCATTTTGAAAATTATCTAAATTTTTATTATTTTAATTTATTACTTATTTTAACATTTTATTATATTGTAAGTATTCATTATAGTCCTGAATGCACTATTAATTGCACTCAAATTACTGTTTAAAAAACGTAAACAAAGCAATGACCAGAAATCCGCAAAATTCTAAAATCCGCACAACCTCTGGTCCCAAGCTGTGCGGATTTGAGGGAGTCTACTGTATATAAACATGTTAAAGGAAAATTTTTTACTCTCGTTAATTATGCTTTGTTTTTTTGCACAGAATGGTAAAATTATTGTACAAGAATGACAATAAGTTTACAATATTCAGAATGAGTCAGAAAATGCATCATAATCGATGCAGTATGCATGACTCTTCGTTCTTGTTAGTTATGTTTTGTGGGGTCATCAAGGCTTCTTGTTAGTTATGTAAGGGAGGGGGAGGAGTTTGTATCGGGTTTAAGATTTTATTAAAATTTCCATGCTCTAGTCTGTACGTATTTACATAATTTTTTTTTTTCTAAAAATCTTGATTTGGTTAGATAATTGTTTTTGTTTTTTTTTTCGGGTTTGAATCTCGATTCAGTTTGACTTGAATTGGAATTTTCAGGTTCTTGCAGAGTTGCATTTCAAGTACTAGTTTTCAATTCTGGTCAGTGGATGGGGGCAAAAATTACTTTGTCTTTCTTGAACAGATTTTTATTTCCTAATTTTTTTATTTTACTTTTTTTTTTGGGGGGGGGGGATTAGATTGGGTTTCAGGTTATTCTGATCGGGTTTGAGATAGACTTCTATTGGAATTTCCATGATCTGGTCAATACATATCGACATAAATTGTTCTTTTTTTTCTAAAATCTCGATTTGATTAATTTTTTTTTTGGGGGGGGGGGATTGAATCTGGTTTCGGATTGACTTCAAATGGAATTTTCAGGTTCTTGTTGAGTTGCATTTCAAGTATATTATTTTGTCGCAGATAAATTGGGTTACAACTGGAATTTTTTTTTTTTTTTTTTTTTTTTTTTGGGGGGGGGGGGGGGGGGCGGGTAGTGTTTGAACTGGGTTTGGGATAGATTTCAATTGAAATTCTTGTCAGTGTATGTGGACAGAAATTATTTGGTCTTTCTTGGACAGACTTGTGTTTCCATTGTTTTTTCCTTTTCGGGTTTGGATTAGGTTTCATGATAACTTTCAGACTCTTGTCAGTGTGTATCGGCAGAAATAATTTTCTCTTTTCCGGATTAGGTTAAGGTTCGATGGAAATTTTTTTCAGGTTTCAATCAGGTTCAATTCAAATGGAATTTTCAAGTTCTGGTCAGGTTGCGCTTTAATGGAAAATATTTTGTCCTGTATAGATACTGGGCTCCGGTTGTATGGAATTTCCTTTTTCAGGTTCAGATTAGGTTTAAGATAGACTAATTGGAATTTCCAGATTTCTGATCACGCATATATATGGAAATTAAGTTTTCTTTCCCAAATCGAGATATGGTTGGATAATTTATTTTTTTTTTTTTGGGGGGGGGGGGATTGAATCTGCTTTCGGTTTGACTTCAAATGTAATTTTCAGGTTCTTGTTCAGTTGCATTTCAATGTATTTTATTTTGCAGCAGATAGATTGAGTTACTCTTGGAGGGATTTTTTTCTTTCCGGTTTTGGATTGTATAGGATAGATTTCAATAGGAATTTTTCGATTCTAGTCAATGTATGTCAATGGAAATTATTTTGTCTTTCTTGGACAAATTTATCTTTCCATTAAATTTTTGTTGGTTTAGAATGGGTTTCAGGATAACTTGTAGGTTCTTGTTGGCAGACTTGTATAAAACCAAAAACTTTCTGCAAATTAATTTAATATTGGGTGTAATTCGTATTTTTTGCGCAATTCATGGTCATCATTCATGTTTTTTATGCGATTTATGAATTTAATTTGCATTTTTGAGCAATTTATGGACATAATTCGCAATTTTTATGCGATTAATGAATGTAATTTACATTTTACATGATTTATGGACATAATTTGCTATTTTTATGCAATTCATAGACAGAATTTGCGTTTTTTCAGCTTTCTGTTGACGAAATTTGCGTTTTTTAATCGATTTATTGACGTTATTTATGTTTTTATAGGATTTATGAATGTAATTTGCTTTTTTTACCAATTCTTGGACGTAATTTGCATTTTTTGTAATTTATGAACGTTATTAGTGTTTTTTTGCACGATTCATGGAAGTGATTCGCATTTTTTGAGTGATTTTTGAATGTAATTCACGTTTTTATGCGTTTCATGGACGTAATTTGTGTTTTTTGAGCGATTCATGAATGTAATTTGCGTTTTTTATGCAATTCATGAATGCAAAACACTATTCGCTATTTTTATGCGATTTATAGACGTAATTTGCATTTCAGCTTTCTGCTGCCAAAATTCGTGTTTTTTGAGCAATTTATGAACATAATTCCCGTTTTACTACACGATTCATAGACATAATTTGTGTTTCTCATACTATTTCTGAACGTAATTCTCACTTTTTTAAACAATTCATGGACGTAATTAACATTTTGACGATTTTTGGACCCAATTCGCGTTTTTTAAACTATTCATGGGCATAATTCGCGTTTTTTATGCGATTAATGAATGTAATTTACATTTTACATGATTCATGGATGTAATTTGCTATATTTATGCAATTCGTAGATATAATTTGCATTTTTTGAGCTTTCTGTCGACGAAATTTGTGTTTTTGATCAATTTATTGACGTTATTTGTGTTTTTATAGGATTTATGAATGTAATTCGCTTTTTTTACCAATTGTTGGACTTAATTCACATTTTTTGCAATTTATGAATGTTATTAGTATTTTTTTGCATGATTCATGGAAGTGATTCGCAATTTATGAATGATTTATGAACATAATTTGTGTTTCAGCTTTCTGCTGCCAAAATTCGTGTTTTTTGAGCGATTTATGAACATAATTCCCGATTTCCTACACGATTCATAGACATAATTTGTGTTTTTCATACAATTTCTGAACGTAATTCTCACTTTTTTAAACAATTCATGGATGTAATTCACGTTTTGAGCAATTTGTGGACCCAATTTACGTTTTTTATGCAATTCGCTTTTTTTGAGCGATTCATGGACATAATTCGAGATTTTTATGCGATTAATGAATGTAATTTACATTTTACATGATTTATGGACGTAATTTGCTATACTTATGCGATTAATAGACATAATTTGCATCTTTTGAGCTTTCTATCGACGGAATTTGTGTTTTTTGATCGATTTATTGACGTTATTTGTGTTTTTATAGGATTTATGAATGTAATTCGCTTTTCTTACCAATTCTTGGACGTAATTCGCATTTTTTGCAATTTATGAACGTTATTCATGTTTTTTTGCATATTTTGAGTGATTTATAAATGTAATTCACTATTTTATGCAATTCATGGATGTAATTTGCATTTTTTGAGCGATTCATGAACGTAATTCACATTTTTTATGCAATTCATGAATCCAATTCGGTATTTTTATGCGTTTTATAGAGGTAATTTCCGTTTCAGATTTCTGCCGCCAAAATTCGTGTTTTTTGAGCGATTTATGAACATAATTCATGTTTTACTATACCATTCATAGACGTAATTTGCGTTTTTTATACAATTTATGAATATAATTCTCGCTTTTTTACATGATTCATGGACGTAATTCACATTTTAAGCAATTTCTGGACGTAATTCCCATTTTTTATGCAATTTGCTTTTTTTTTAGCGATTCATGGATGTAGTTCACATTTTTTATGCGATTCATGCATGTAATTCACATTTTTATGCGATTCATGCATGGAATTCGTATTTTTTATGCGATTCATGGATTGAATTAATGTTTTTATTGCGGTCTTTGCACGGAATTCACGTTTTTCGCGTGGTATTTTGTCGAAATGTTGGGTTTTTTTAGGGATGCACCGAATAGTGATTTTGGCCGAATACCGAATGCCGAATATTCGGCCGACAGGTGAACCGAATACCGAATATTCGGCTTTCCAAATACTTTTTATATTTCAAAATTTAAAGGTATTAAAATGTTACTTTTTAAAACAGTTTTACATAACATTTAATAAAAGAAACTTACATTTTGATAAACATGTGCTTTTTATAAGAACATTTAGTATTGAAAAGAATCTGCCTTGAGTTATTTAAGAAGCACAATTATGAAAGTTAAAAAAAATTTCTACGAATCAAAACAAGCATTTTAAAATCAAATAATGAAAAAATGGTTGAAGAAAAATTTTATAGTCTGATAATTGTCCTTTTAAAATAACTCAAGGCAGATTTTTTTCAATATAAAATACAAATACTTTCAACTTAATTCTGAATAAAAGTATATTTGGCTCATAGTTCTTTTCTTATGAATGGTGGTATTTTCCACCCTTCCCATCATATCATATTTTACAGAAATCAAAGCATGGGAGTTGAAAATATATTATCTTATTTAATGTTAATGTAATAAACAAACACACAAGTTATGACCTAGACTGAAATGAAATACAATGTACTTATGACTCAATAAGTTGATTATGGTTTCATGAACAAAAATTGTCTGCCTTGATAGCTATTACTATCTCAAACGGTTTTTTTTTCTTATAAAGGACTTTTATTTGGGGAAAAGCAAAAAACAGATTATTTACTAAACAAAATTTAGAAACTTGTATCAGCACATAATTTATTCCTTAGGAGAATCCTAATAAATCACCATTTTAATCCTTCTCATGGTTAATTTTCTTAAGTTATACTTTACAGACAGCAAATAAATAATGTAAAAACATTCTATTTTATTTAAAAATGATTTTGTTTCTAATTATTTTAAATATAAATTAAAAAATTGACAGTTAAAAGTAGAAATAGCGAAAAGGTTTTATTAAGTATTGGATTCGGCCGAATACTTTGATATTCGGCCATACCGAATATTCGGCAGGCCGAATAGTTTCATATTCGGCCTAACCGAATATTCGGTAACATGGCCGAATACCGAATAGATACCGAATATTCGGTGCATCCCTAGTTTTTTTACATGATTCTTTGTTGAGATACCCTTTTTTTTTTAACGCAATTCTTTGTCGAAATAAATAAATAAAAATTGTTTCTTCATAAAATTTTCTGCACATGGCGTGCGTCTATATTATACAACTCTGCTTGTCAGTGTGTATTGTCATAATTATTTTTTTTTTTTTTCAGATCGAATTAAGGTTTGCTAACCCATAGACTAATTGGAATTTTCAGATTTCTGACCACGCGTATCTATGGAAATTAAGTTTTCTTTCCCAAATCAAGATATGGTTGGATTTTTATTTTTTTTTGGGGGGGGGGGGGTTGAATCTGGTTTCGGTTTGATTTCAAATGTAATTTTCAGGTTCTTGTTCAGTTGCATTTCAATGTATTTTATTTTGCAGCAGATAGATTGAGTTACTTTTGGAGGGATTTTTTTCTTTCTGGTTTTGGAGTGTATAGGATAGATTTCAATAGGAATTTTTCGATTCTGGTCAATGTATGTCAATGGAAATTATTTTGTCTTTCTTGGACAAATTTATCTTTCCATTAAATTTTTGTTGGTTTAGAATGGGTTTCAGGATAACTTGTAGGTTCTTGTTGGCAGACTTGCATAAAACCAAAAACTTTCTGCAAATTAATTTAATGTTGGGTGTAATTCGCATTTTTTGAGCAATTTATAAACATAATTCGCAATTTTTATGCGATTTATGAATGCACTTTACATTTTACATTATTTATGGACATAATTTGCTATTTTTATGCAATTCATAGACATAATTTACGTTTTTTCAGCTTTCTGTCGACGAAATTTGTGTTTTTTGATCAATTTATTGACGTTATTTGTGTTTTTATAGGATTTATGAATGTAATTTGCTTTTTTTCACCAATTCTTGGACGTAATTCGCATTTTTTGTAATTTATGAACGTCCTTAGTGTTTTTTTGCACGATTCATGGAAGTGATTCGCATTTTTTGAGTGATTTATGAATGTAATTCATGTATTCATGGACGTAATGTGTTTTTTGAGCGATTCATGAATGTAATTCGCGTTTTTTATGCAATTCATGAATGCAAAACACTATTTGCTATTTTTATGCGATTTATAGACGTAATTTGCATTTCAGCTTTCTGCTGCCAAAATTCATGTTTTTTGAGCAATTTATGAACATAATTCCCATTTTACTACACGATTCATAGACACAATGTGTTTTTCATACAATTTCTGAACGTAATTCTTATCTTTTTTAAACAATTCAAGGACGTAATTCACGTTTTGAGCGATTTGTGGACCCAATTCATGTTTTTTATGCAATTCGCTTTTTTTGAGCGATTCATGGACATAATTAACAATTTTTATGCGATTAATGAATGTAATTTACATTTTACATGATTTATGGATGTAATTTGCTTTAGGGATGGGACGAATAGTGATTTGGCCGAATAGCCGAATATTCGGCCAAATTTTAGGCCGAATACCGAATATTCGGCGGCCGAATATCAATTTTTTTTTCCAATAAAGAAAATAAATTTTTATTATATATAATTAAAAAAATAGGAGCTCATTAATAATTATTACACTTAAATGTGCTTTTAAATGTATTTTTAATTTTGAAACATTTATTTTAACACAAAAAAATTATGAAATTGCATTATATTCTTTTATCTTAATGTACATCAAATTAATTTTCAGTAAGTCAGGATGGTAAGATATTTTCATTAAAATATGAAGAATGTGCTTCACTTTTACTATCAAATGGTACCTTTACTCTTTCTTGCATCCAAAATTAATAATATTCTTAATCTCTCTCTCTCAGAACTCACGAGTAGATATTTTCTGAAATAACCTTTAATGAAGTAAATTTGATCATTTAGAGTTTGTGTCCCTAATGATAAGCGAATTTTTAAGAATTAGCCTGCTCTGATATCAGTTGCCAAGCTTTAAATTACAAATTACGTTAAAGCAAAATGTTATGCTTAAAGTAAAATGCATATGGTAACAAAATCTTTGACATTTGAATTGGCACTTACAATATTCAACTTCAATATTCCACTTATTCAACAAGCATTAAAAGGATAAAAAGAAATTGATAACAACATGAATGAAGGAATATGTAAATTAAAAAAATATACATAATAATGTCACATATTTAAGTCAGTAATTATCCAAATAATTATTTAAAATTGAAAACTATACAATAAAAAAAATTGTTTTGTTCAGTATTTAGAATTTAAGTTTAAATACTTATAAAACGATCTTCATAAAGTTAGCTGTGTCATCTAATGCGTATCTAGTTTGCCACCAGTTTTGTTTTCAGATGTACCGTTGTAGTATTTGGAATAGTGATATTTGATATCTTATTTTGAAAATGAATCATTGTTAATACACCTAGTGAATGACTTTTTTCATTTCTTACTTTATGGAAATAAGTTACTAATTTCATAAGAGCCTTTTTTATATGTGCATGGAATTTGCAGACATTAATAAATATTCAAGTGTTTTAGAATAAGGCAGTGTTTTTATAAGTGTTGTTATATTTTGAATTGTAATATATCATTCTCTAATGAAGACATTTCCCATACAATTAAATCTCCAACTTGGGCAGCATTTTCTAAAATATCACTCACGTTTATAGGAAATACAGAAAGGCTGTGTACTTTTTAGCAATCGAATAACTGTATATTTTGTAAGTAAGAATGAGAATGACTTCATGAATGAAGTAGCCAATTTGGATTAGAGAAAAAAAAATTGTAAGAAATGAAACTCTTTAAATCCTAAATTTATTTGGCAAGATATCTTTCACTATTCGGCGAGATTTTACCAATATTCGGCCAGATATCTCTAAATATTCGGCTACAGGTATTCGGCCGAAGTATTCGGTCAACAAGCCTTCAATATTCGGCCAACCGAATATTCGGCAAAAGGGTCGAATAGGCCGAATACCGAATAGTGGCCGAATATTCGTCCCATCCCTAATATTTATGCAATTCGTAGACGTAATTTGCATTTTTTGAGCTTTCTGTCGACGAAATTTGCGTTCTTTGATCGATTTATTGACGTTATTTGTGTTTTTATAGGATTTATGAATGTAATTCGCTTTTTTTACCAATTGCTGGACCTAATTCGCATTTTTTGTAATTTATGAATGTTATTAGTATTTTTTTTGCACGATTCATGGAAGTGATTCGCATTTTTTGAGTGATTTATGAACTTAATTTACGTTTCAGCTTTCTGCTGCCAAAATTCGTGTTTTTTGAGCAATTTATGAACATAATTCCCATTTTACTACACGATTCATAGACATAATTTGTGTTTTTCATACAATTTCTGAACGTAATTCTCACTTTTTTAAACAATTCATGGACGTAATTCAAGTTTTGAGCGTTTTGTGGACCCAATTCATGTTTTTTATGCAATTTGCTTTTTTTGACCGATTCATGGACATAATTTAGCAATTTTTATGCGATTAATGAATGTAATTTACATTTTACATGATTTATGGACATAATTTGCTATACTTATGTGATTCGTAGGCATAATATGCATCTTTTGAGCTTTTTATCGACGAAATTTGCGTTTTTTGATCGATTTATTGACATTATTTGTGTTTTTATAGGATTTATGAATGTAATTCGCTTTTTTTTACCAATTCTTGGACGTAATTCGCATTTTTTGCAATTTCTGAACGTTATTCGTGTTTTTTTGCACAATTCATGAAAGTGATTCGCATTTTTTGAGTGATTTATGAACGTAATTCACGTTTTTATGCAATTCATGGATGTAATTTGCGTTTTTTGAGTGATTCATGAACGTAATTCACATTTTTTATGCAACTTATGAATGCAAGTCGCTATTTTTATGAGTTTTATATAGGTAATTTCCGTTTCAGCTTTTTGCTGCCAAAATTCGTGTTTTTTGAGCGATTTATGAACATAATTTATGTTTTACTACACGATTCATAGACGTAATTTGCATTTTTCATACAATTTATGAATATAATTCTCGCTTTTTTACATGATTCATCGACGTAATTCACATTAAGCAATTTGTGGACGTAATTCCCATTTTTTATGCAATTTGCTTTTTTTTTTTAGCGATTCATGGATGTAGTTCACAAAAACACCCCCTTGGCTGTGCCACTGACAACAAAATCTTATGTTGGTGCAAGGAGTAATTTATTCATAGACATGAGAAAAAAGTTTGACAACAAACCAAAAAAAAGTACAATACAGGATTTTTACCTGGCATTCTCATAAAATTTTGAATATACCCTGCCTCCCCCCTCTAATTCATAAGTTTTCATACATTCTATATTATATTCCATATTAAGAAGGCGCCACTTGTCTAGTTTTTTTTTTTTTAATCAGAACGCGTTATTAGCATTTTTCATTCAGGTAGAATTTATTTAGAATAGAATTGATAAAGAAAATGCACAAATTGAAAACCATTGAACAGACATGATAGAATCATTACGTATATTTCATGGTTTTAATAATCCACATGGATGTTTCTTGTTATGCCAATACAATCTTGCAATGTCTTAATATACAATGAATAAAGTCTGCAATAAAGTTAACCAGAGAATCTTGCAATGGATTTTTGCCATCGCTTATTCAAATTTACTTAAGAATCGAGTTAATGAAATGTTGTATAAATGTTACTTGTTAGCTTTATAGATTACTAGGTACTACTAGGTTATCCCGTCGACCAAAAAATTATCGCCAAACTATAAGATTAAATTCCAATAATGGATGATTGTGAATGTCACATTCAATGACATTAAATACAATTTGTATATTTAAAATGTCATTGATTTTTATTTCGACTTTTTATTAATATTTTACTAATTATTTGTTTTTTCATTATTTAAAAAAAAAAATATGTGATTATGTATAATTTGGCGAAATTGGTCGACGGAATAACAGTAGTAGCGATTACTAAAATATTTCAAATTGAAATAATTTATGAAACTGAAAATGTTTTAGCCAACATTTCACTTAAGTTTAAAACAAGCAATATATAGAAATTGTAAAGTCTATCAAGTGTGTGTACTTTACAATTTCCATTGTTGGGACCAGACATTGCACAAATATGTGCTCATCTTTTGTTTACATTTTTAAAAAGAGTAATTTGAATGTAATAATGTACTAGAAATCATAATGAATGCTTATAATAGAGTATAATACAGTCAACTCTGTGAAATTCACAAAATGTATTATCTGCAAAACATGCTAAAATGCAAACATTGAAAAGTGTTTTAACACTTAAACTCAAAGATAACAGATATGCAATAATTTTATTTTCATGAAATGACAAATTTTAATAAAATAAACTGGGATTTAAGAAAATTCATGTATTTTGTACCCTGTATTTAAAAACAATACTTTAAGCAAGCCAGTAAGTTTCCGTTTATTAATTATGATTAATGCAAACCTATTCTTTGCTCAAGCAGCGAAAAAATTAAAAAAATAAACAATTTTACCTCTATATATTTTTTGTTTATCAAACAATACACATAAAAAGTTCCTTGGCGAAGGAGAATAAACTGCATTTCACCCAAAATTACTGACAACTAAACAAAATGCAGTCCAGATTTTTAACTGGCATTCTCGTAAAATTTTGAATATATCCTGCCTCCACACTGTAATCCATAAGTCTTCAAAAATACAAGCAAAAAACTTTATTGCAAAGTTACACATTCTGTATTAATTACTAATCCATTGCAAGATTCTCCGGTTAACTTTATTGCAGAGCTTATTCGTTGTATATTGACATTGCGAGATTCAATTGGCGTAACAAGAAACAACATGTGGATTATTAAAACCTGAAAATTACTTAATGATTCTATCTTGTCTGGTTTATATTTTTTAATTCGTGCATTTTCTATATCAATTTAATGGACATTATGTAAGAATATTACTACCTGAATGAAAAATGCTCCGTGTAACTTGCCGCGTTCGGGTTCGGATTCAAAACAAAACTAGACAAGTGGCGCCCCTATGCGTATGAATACATGACTTTCCAACAACAAATAATTTAAAATAATTTTTGTTTGAAAACTTAAAAAAAAATCATAAGTCGAAAGTATATTGAATATGTATAATAAAAAAATATTTTCCTATTTTAAAAAAGGATTCAAAATATTTTTTCCACAAAATGCAAAAATATCCAATGTAAGAAACGTAATATTTTCTTCTTACGAAAAATAAAGGCAAAATAAATAGAAATTTGATTTAGTATATATTTATTGAATGTTTTAAAGCACATGATAAGATGTTTTTGTAGTTTAAAAAACATTTATTGCTTCGATTCGGGTGTTTTAACTGTGACCATAAGTACATAAGGTTTTTCACTCAGGCTCCGTCTGCTAACCCATAGAATAACATGTAATCCGCGAGCTAATATAGTCCAATTTTCCAAGACCAATATATAACAAACAAGAGTTTTCCTAGAAACAAGGCAAGTCTTATTACCTCTATCTTAAAGAGATTCATATTATATATAAGTTTTAATAAAATCTCCCAGCCCGTTTCCTAGATCTCATTATCAGGAACAAACACCATCGATTACAGTTTTAAAATGGTTATCGAGATCTAAAAATATACGGCACGTAGAAATGTAAAAATTATAGGATAGGATTAGACTGGGAATATAAGACTATATTAAAAAAATTGGACCATTCTGACCAATATTTGCTGAGTTATTAGAAGGCGGCTTTTCCGATTTTCTTTGATGTTGAGTTAGCTGTATATATGAAGTTCCGCATCTACCGTTATGACGATGGTAGGTTTAAAGCTGCGTAACTTGAAGGCTGCCGCCTTCTATGATACTCGAGGCAATAAAAGAGGTCTACGGAATGAACATGAATAAACACTGTTTTATAATTAAAGTTTAGTATGAATTAGCATTGTATTCGTGATTGTATTCGCGAAAAACATATATCAATTATATTAAATTTTAGATCGTTTTCACTATAAAAGCTTGTTTGTTAAATTTCTGAATTATTAAGAGCAATTAAGAGAAATTGTATTTTTAAATACACAAAAACAAAATAGGTATATTTTATGATAACATTTCATTGACTATCTAATATAGGCATGAGAATTTTCCGCGTTTTTCCGCGTTTTTTCCCACCAGTATAATCTTAGAGAAAATGTCATTTTACTCAATCGAAAAATGCTGCGATTTAACAGAGCAATATTTTCTCTAATATTATACTGGTATGAAAAAACGCGGAACACTCATCCCTACTAATAACACAGAATTGTCGTTCGAATTTTATAGAAACAAAACTATACTACTACTTTTCTCTTAATGCACAATATTCTTCTGCAATATTTATTAAGTAAGAAAACTGATTGTGAAATTATATTTCAAATGATAATACTTTATATTTTTCTGTTAAAAATTATTGTTTAGCTTTTTATGAATTATGGCAAACTTCCAATACAACCTATTTTTACTATTATTTTCAACACAATCTAACTGATTGGTAAAGTAATCATTCGAATTGAATAATTTTTCGCTCAGTTGGAAATTATTCAATTCGAACAACCTATTTTTATCTGGGCTTTTTTTGTGTTGTTGTTGTAAATGAATATTAACAAATGGATTACATGTAGCTGCCTAGTTTTATGCCTTTTTCTTACAATTTAAAAACTTCTATTTCATTCAATCTGTGATTAAGTAGGACAAAATTTCTATTAAATTTTAGTGGTAACTAAAAAGGTTAAAAAACTGGCAGCCTTTCAAAAAAAAAATTTTTTTTCGCATAATGGTCAGATGCAAAGGCTGTGCCAAAAACGGCTTATTTTAACCACTAAAAATGAATAATATCCATTGCTTTACTAAATCTCATAAATTTTGTCATTAAATAAGGGAAGACATACTTTCAAAGTTTAGTGGTACCAATAGGTCATTTCTGGCGCAGCGCTTGCATTCCTGCATAAAGGTTTTCCATTTTTTTTTTTCATCTTAATCGATTTAAAGCAATTTACATAATAATTCTTCTTTTCCTGTAGGAATCATCGTTTAGTTAAAAAAAAAAATTAAATTTACTGAAGTAAAACTTTGCAGACATGTTTTAAATAACACCAATAATAAGCCTGTTGATTCTATTGGTGACAATAAAAACTAATATAATAATCATAAAAGTTTGAAATAAGCATTTTTTTTTCGTGTCATTTCTTTGAAGTCACCTGTTATGATGTGTAATTAAATATTATCTTTTGCAGCCTCGGATATAAAAGGGATTGAAAATTCACAAACTTTGTTTTAAGTGAGAAAACAAAAGCGTAGAAAATTCGGGAAGCGCAAAAAAGAGGGGGAACGAATTGGGAAGCAATATAAAAATTACTGAGATGTCTCGTTTCGGTATACATTCAATCAAATTTAAAGCTAAGCAAATAAGACTCAAAAAGTTGGATTGGAAAAAACTTCCATTCAAGATAGAGAGGCCAAGCTAGGGTTTCGTAAGTTGACCATAGTTTGGTAGTAGTGTTGCAAGGCGACCTGGATTTCCACCCTCTCTTTCATTGCTTCTTTTTCTCTGTCTTTCTCTATCGCACTCGTTCTCGAAGAGTTAAAAATTGGATTATTCCTTGCTTTTTCTTCGCCAAAGAGACTCATTTAAGTCAGGTAATCCAGGCGCTGGCATCGGAGGACAGCTTTGCTAATGAAGGTACAATCAGGTTATGCTTTCCCTTGTAGGATTTCGAAGCTGGGGCAATATTTGTAAACAAGCCTTGATAAGCTGTCCAAATCCTGTTAACAGAGGCACCTCGCGCCCCCCTCTTTTTACCAAGTTTTACTTCGTAATTTAAATTACTAATTCTCCAGAAAAGGAAGGTGGGAGATGAGGGTGAAAAAAAAAGAGGCAAGGATAAATAAATAAAGGAAAAATAAAGTTACTAATTCTTAAATAAGGAGAAAAGAGGGATTGAATGAGGACAAAGATGCTCACGCTAGAGAGCTTTTTTTTCTCAAACCTGACGAGCGAGTCTTTTTAGAAATTAAGAATACGCTACTAGTAGCGTAATTATTAGACGACGGCAGCTATGCGAATGGATGTTTAATGGGAGAAGTACTTCATTGCGCTCTAGAAAATGGATGAAAAACTCAACTAGTCTTTGGTACAATATTAAGCAGAGTGAGAAAAATGAGGCCCTTTGAAGACCAATCTCATTTCGCCAAATAAAATAAAAACTACAAATTCGCAAAATCCGCCGACTGTCGAAAGTTGACAACTTTTTGTTCATTAGCGCCTTCAATTATGCATTTACATGCCGAAAAGCAATAAAATATATTTTAAATCAATATGACATCTTAATTTTACTTTCCGGAGAAAAGTTCTGTCTTCTTTTCAACTTGTTCTTTAATAACACTTCGCGAACAAAATCAAAATTCCTTGATTCTTAATAACAAATCGATTGCTACCCTGTCAAAGCATTTAGTTAAACCGCGGTGATAAAATTTTAATCAGCGAAAACGGCTCTTAAAAGAGACAGACTTGCTCACTTTTCAAATTTGATTAATTTCGATTGGATGTTTCAATTTATTCTAGCAATATATTCAAGAATTTATTTGGTGCAATTTTGCTCTGACAGTTGCTTATTTTCGGTCCCATTCAAATGTAAACAACTTATTGGGTTGACTGTTCGACACAAAATAAAGAAAAAATATTTCTTCACTATAAAATATACTTTGCAAACTTTATTTACAGAGAAATAAATGAACAAAGAGAATTTAAATATTCTTCCGAGACGCGTAAATAATATGAATATGGAAATTTACTTTTAAGTAATCGAAATACATTCTGATAAGTTTCTGAAGGGTTATTTAAACATTTAGTTGAATTAAAATGAGTATTAACTTTTATGCTTATCAAAAGCATCGGATTTATTTTAAAGATGAATTATTTAACATATCTATTCATGTAGATATAAATATACGGTATGGATAAGAATAAGTTAGTTGTTACATAAACAAATTAGTTATATGATATTGTGATAGAATTAAAAATTTAACTGTTATTATACTTGAAACAAAAAGGTGGTGAATAGGTGTTTTAAAAAATGCTAATATTGCTTCTTAAAACGCTTGAAAATAAATTTAAAGTTAAATTATATATAACTTAAATCACTGGTCATAGCTGTTAAAATACAGAATAATCGATAACCAGTTTCATTTGGTATCATATAACAATGTGTTTTATAACTGACCACTTCCAGTTTAGAAGACAAAAAAACTTCTTGAAACACCATAAAATAAATAAAATAACGCAAGACCTTTCGATAGAACTTAGTCTATCTACATCAGGCGAAAAGACGTGCGTCTACAATGAATGTAGCGACACGACAGTCGTTCCGCTACATATTTTATATATTTTATGGTATTTCAAGACGTTTTTTCTCGTCTATTGTATAACACCAGTTTCCAACTTTTCCTGCACTTCCAGTTTGTAATTCAATATTCAGTAAAACAGTTTACAATGTAGAAGGAATTATTATTGAATATACGCACTTAAATATTGCAGACATTAATAATTATACAAGCGGGTTTATTACAGGAGCATTTTAAAATGCAAATGTGCCACATCAATATGAATAGTATATCAATATTTAGTATCTTTTTTTAAGGGGAGAGGGGAACAGGCTGACTAGCATGCAAAAACAACAAATGTATAATACAAATAAAGGTCATGTTGGACTAAATCTGGTAAATATTCGTTGAATACTTTTCAACACACATTTAAAGCTACTTATTTTAAAGTTCCTTTCATGAAATTACTTAATATCTTTAAAAAAAAAAACAGGAGATTCGTTTGATAGTAAATTAGTCTTCAAAAATTACGAACCTATGATCAGCTGCATCTGTGGAAAAAAAAAATTATTGATTTGTTGTTTAATAAAACTTTAAGATGCTTCCAAAATTTCTTCACTATATGTCAGTCAAAATGTGTTTCATGTAAGAAATGTTTAATCTTTCTATAAATTTATTTAATCAGAGAAACTTTCTCGATATTTCTTTCCACTTAGGGGATGGTAAAAATTAGAAAAAATATTACATGTTTTTAACAAATTATATACATATGGTTAATTTTTTTAACGATATACAAGATGCAAAAGAAAAAGTATGAGAGTAAAATACGATATCCATTACTTAAATAATTACTATGTAATAAATTATTACTACTGTGTAATTATTATTACTATGCAATAAATATTATAATCTAATAAAAGCTCGTGATTAAAAATTTCTTAAGACCAATATATTTCTTTATGAAAACGATCTGTTTAATATACAAGGTAAAAAAAAATACAATAGAAAACATAAAAGAATGATAAATAATTAACGAAACATAAAATAAATGTAGATGAGCAAAAATAAATTAATGAATTAATGAAGAATAAAATAAATAAAATTCTAATTACATCTACAAATTTATGTAATAACATTTTCATGGTTACAGATTTGGGGTGCCAAGCAGAAGAATAATTCTTCACGTATCAATCCGAGTTTAATAAAGCTACTGTAAAACATATAAGAAATAATCAGCGAAATAATAGATGTAATTAACTACGAAATACAAAATAATAAGATAATAACATTATTAATTGCATAAATAAATTTATGTAATAAAATTTCCATGCTGTAATACAAGAAGATTTATGATATCAAGCGGAGGAAAATTTTTTTTTTACGATGCAATCTCAGTTTTAGGAAGATAAAATGAAATATGGTAGAAACTATTCATGCTAGCGTTAAGATTAATAAGAGAAGTAAAATATTTGGTATTTAATATAGTTGTGTATTAAAATTTCAATGGTTATATTTATAATATCTATTCTTATATCAGTTATTCTGTATATATTCTTATATATTATATTCTATATCTATTCTTACATATTAGTTACATATTTTTTTTTTAATTTACGATACACATTCAGTAAATCTATTATTACAATCAGTATGATCAATGAAATAATAGAAATTATACACGAAGTAATCAAGAATAAAAAGAAAATGGGAAATTAAAAAAATTATCTATGCAATTAAATGTCAAATCGAAAGACTTATTTCTTTGCATAATAATCTCGGGTTAATCAAGATTTTATGAGATGTAATAGAAATAATTAAACAAATAAAGAATACGATGATTAAAATGATATTAATTAGAATATTTAAAGAAATTGCGCAATACATTTTTTGTGGTTAAAAGGTTTATGGTGTCAGGCGGAATGAATTTTTTCCGTGAGTGGATTTTTAATTTACCATGAGATATTTATCCAGTTTATTACATTTTTAACAGATTTAATATAAATATTCAAAATAACAATAAAAAAACAAAGTAATAAACGTTATTAATGAAATAATATAGAATAACATGAAAATTAAAAATTACAAAATATTTTAAAAATTTGTGGCAAAATGCCCTTTGTTGAAAATATATGGCATCAAGCGGTAAGAAATTTATATAGCTACCTTAATAAATTTGGATATAATACTCATGACATATAACTAAAAATTCAGTGCAATATGATGCAGTAATGAAAAATAATATAAATTAACGAAAAAAAATTAATGTAAAATAAGTGAAAGATAAAATTTGAAACAAGTCGGAACAATACAAACAAGTCGGAGATTGTACATCAAACGTGGCAAATGAGGTGCGTTCGCACTATAACTAGTTTCATAAATATTCAGATCTTAGTGCAATAGTTGTTACACTCTTATGCAAATATGCACGTATACAGAATTTATTTCGAGTGTATATGTTAAATTCAGTAATAAGGAAATAATATGACTATTTCTTAAATAAAACAGAACCACTATTTCAATCTAGAATTAATGCCTATCATTGGATATCATTAAATTAATTTCAAATGATATGATTTAATAGAATGTAGAAGACTTTTATTAATATCTTTTTAAGTTTTATATTGATTTTCATTAAATTTAAAATGAATCGAGCTTATTCTGAAATAATTATTTATATATTCAAATTTCGAACATTGGGGGGGGGGGGCGCTGTTATATGCGAACAGATAGACAGACGGATGGACGGAAGGACAGACTTCGAATATAGGTACTTTATCTATTTGTATAATTACGAATGCACCTAAAAACTTTATGGTGAAAATTTCTTGTTTCACGATTAATGGTATAAAGCGACCGAATCATTTCTTTGCGTAAGTATTTCAGTAAATTTATTATAAGTATAAGATATCTATCTAACCGAATATTTTTGCCGGGTTGGTCAATTACCTATCTCCGTAACCTTAAAAAATTAGGCTATAAGAAAAACAACCTAACAGCATAATTAAAACAATAATTACGAAATAATTAAAGCAAAATAGAATAAGAAAAAATAAATACATTAGCAAATTTTTAAATGTGTGATACGAATTCCACTCTTAAATATTTGCGATGTCAAGCGAAAGAGAGATATCTTTACATAACGATCTAAGTTTGGTAAAACTACTATGTTGTTGTGTAGCAAAAAAAAAAAAAAAAAAAAAAAAAAAAAAATCTATACCAAAAGTCGCCGAGATGAAGATACCTGATCAGTCGCTCTCAAACATTCCCACTCCTGTTTCTTCGTTGATTAATGAAGTCCCCATTCCACAACCCTCGTTTTTTAACCTAAGAGATGAGATTTTCTTTTCTTTTATTTCTTTTTATTCTGTAGAGGTGCAAAAATAATAGAAATAATTAGTGAAGTACTGTATAACAATAAAACAAATAAAATTTTAAATGTTTTTGAATATTTGTGAAAGTAAAATGCTATTTTATAAAGATTTCTGATATCGAAAGTACTTTTAATAAATTTACAATAAGATGTTAATGAAATAATTTTTATTTTTTGTATGAATCCTAGATTAATAAATTATTATAAGGAAAAATGCAAACAATCCACGAAATAATAAAATTAACTTAATCTATATGTGTGTGTATATATATATAAATTAATGTAATATACATTAAAATGAATGATATAAATACTTATTTTAAAAAGTAGTTTTAAAATTCCGTGTTCGAAATATTATGATACGAAGGGGAAGGAAAATCTTTATATAACGACATCTGTTTGACAAAACTACCGTGAGACTGCGTAGCAAGGAAACTCAGACTTCCGATATCGGAAGTATTTTTGTTAGATTTACCATATGATGTTAATGAGATAATTTTTATTTCTTGTTTATATCCTAGATCAATAAATTATCACATGGTAGAATACAAATAATCCACGAAATAATCGAATTAGTTTTTTATAAATTATATAAAAAATCAACACAACATTCATTAAAAGAAAGAAAAATATTTCTTTTAAAAAGTGGTAGAAAATCCGTATTCGAAATAGTATGATATCAGGAGGAAGAAAAAATTTTACTTAACAATATCAGTTTGACGAAATTACCAAGAGACTGTGTAGCAAGGAAACACTCCTAAACAAAAAGCCGAGATGAAGATACCTGTCCAGTCAACTCTCAACCATCCCCACCCCTGTTTTTTCGCCGATTAATGAAGTCCCCACCCCACAACCCTAGTTTTTCACCTGAAAGAGCTTCTCATTTTTTTTTCCTCCTCACTCTGTAGAAGTGCGGAAAACATTTCAGAGTTTATAAGCTGGGAGTATTTTTTTCCCCTTCCCAAATCGCATAAGGAAGAGCCTCCTGCAATGAATATTTATTGACGTGTTTAGTTTAATTTATTTTGTTTTTTCTATACACTAAGAAAAAAAAGTTTGCAGTTGTCAGATATTAATCTGGACTTGTTCGGCATTCTATATTTTTTAATTTTATCTCTTAGGTGAGTACTTAAAAAAGGTCTACAAAGAAGTGGATGATGATTGCTCAAAAAGATAAAGATATATATATTTTTTTATTTATTAGTTTTTATCAATTTTACATAGCAGGGATTCAAGTTGATAGCTCGACCGTGAAACCTGTCTCATTTTTTATACGGAAGGGGAAAAAAAGAGACGGAGAGAGGGTGATTTACTGCTTGTAAAATTTAATATTGTGTTTCATTTCATATTAGTATTTCATTTATTATACACTAGTGCGATTGTTTGACACATTGTAAACAAATTTTCAGTTTTATTTTCATTTCTGTTTTGATTTTTTATTATGTTTCTGATGAGATTTTTTTTACCAAATAAAATATTTAGAGAACCAAATGTAGAAGTAGATTAATAATACTTTGATTACTTTGATGCCTTCATAAGGAAAATGTTAAATGTCAATTAAATTTTAAAACATTATTTAATAAATATGCCGTCTGATTGCACACTATTGTATTTGAAATATAAAATTAATAAACTTTTAAAATATGATCTGTGAAGCTGTAAATAGTTTACAGAAAATAAAGTGAAATTATAACTCAATAAATAAAAGCTAACGAAGGAACTTTTTGTTATTGCCTACGTTTAATGATAATTGTATAATGTTTTATTTAAACCAAGGTTCGAACACTCCTTATATTTTTTAAGGACTCTGGCACCACTATTAAAAATAAGAAAAATTACATTTAATTTTTAAAACACATGATTCACAACTGCCATCGTTATTCACAGATTTTACAATATTTTCCTGCAGTGAAATACTTTGAAAATACTCTTAAAATTTAGTGGTAGAACTGTGCGAACCCTGTAAACATAAACATAGATATGTGATATAGAGTTTCTTATTCCTGATTGTAAGTGCTCTTAATAGAAAACTAATGTTTTGTAAATATTAAGACAGTATTCTATACACTAGAAATATTTGCCCTATGATACCTATATGTACAAATATTTCGAAATTGGTTCGCTAGTTTAGCGGTCAAGATTAACATCGAACATTAGCAAAGAAATGCCTGAATACGATCAGAGCTTTAATATTCTCAGTGGCTTATTGCTAGTGCAAAAGTGCCTATAAATTGTCTTTTACGTGAATATTTTGTATTAATTAAATAAATAATCGAAAACGAATACTTGGATTACAAAACAGTATCATAGAAAATTATGCCAATGAGATCGTGAGTTTCCAAACTTGTCTTATGCAAATTAAAAAAAGTTGAGTTTTCTCTATGAATCTATTCTATTTGTGAACATGCAATGAAAACGTACTACAATATGAAAAAATTTAATTTATCGTGTATTTCTGGTAACATAAAATCTTGATTTACAATAAAAATCAATGGACGCAGTCAGAAGTTTTTCGTGAGTTCCCAACGTTTGATTTTCTGAATAAGAATAATTTTGAAAGTCACGTCTCATATGTGCTTAGGTCAGTGTATTAATATTTAAAAAAAAGTCTTAAGTTATAGGCATTTCTTAGTATGTTTTGACATGTGCAGTACACTGTTAATATCTCGACAGAGTTCAGTAAGGTAATCAGCATTTTGTATAGTCTTCCGAATTATGCAAATTGCATGCAATTGCATGTGTAGTGCAAGGTTTATGATGGATGAAGTCAATAATCTTTTCACTGGACACATTTTTCTTTATAAATCCCCAAAAGCAGAAGTCCATACAAGTTAGATTTGTGCTTCATAAAAAGCTTCATAAAATCCGCAGCGACTTTATTAATGAACAAAGTAAAAACTTGTATCATTTAATTATATTTTAACGCAATAAAAGTGTTTATGCGTTAAAGATTTTTTTTATCATGAGGAATTGTAATTCCGATTTTTTTAAATTTATTTTTGTATTTCATTATTACTACTGGCTATAAATCTCTAAATACTCTCAGAAGTACATCTAGATATAAACTTGAAGCATTTAAAAAATAAAATTCAGCTTCGAACTAATCTTTATATTGTTTTTATCATGGAAATATTTCTCAGTAACTATTCTTTTGTATTTAAATTAAAATAAAATGTTCTAGTTAAAATTTTAAATGATAGTTACAAAATGCTATTCCTTTCTCTTCTCATTGATTGTTGTTTGACACAAAGCTACTTATGTCACACAATAAACTCCCCTGATAAAAAAAAATCGCTGGAATAAATATATTGTCCTTTTATTTTTAAACACGACACTAATCTTTTTTCGTCGGTTAATAAAGTCCCTACCCCAAGTTCCGTTTTTTTTTTTTACCCCAAGAGAGCTTTTATTTTTCTCTCGACTCAGTAGGAGCGAGAAAAACAGTTTAGAATATGTTATTGTCGCAAGTTTCATTTTATTTCTTTACTTTTTCTTTATTTCGTAAGTAAGGCGATACACATGCATTTTTATCCCTTCATCGCTTTTACTGTTTTCCTTTCTGAACATTTCAAGTTCAATATTACATTACAAAAATCTGGTAAAAGGTCCTTACAAGTCCTTTAAGAGTACAAACTCTGTATATGTACATATATCATGCAATTTCTCTGAAAAATCTTTATTACTTTTTTTAAGTTTCGTAAATTGAAATCAATCCAGATTATAAGGATTTTTTTTTAATAATGAAAATTATTTAATTAAAAAGACGTAATGAAATCAATGTGAAGCATGCGAATATTCTGAAGTAGGATCAGGTGAGTTAGAGTGTGCATATTTTAACAAGATGTAAATCATGTCTGTACACTTACTAACCTTATTATTGTTAGATTTTTTTGTAGAATTCTACAAGAGGTTTTTACTTGCGAACGTATCGGTGACTGCAAAGCAAGTAACGCACAAGGTATGGATTGCAGAATTGTCAAAGCTATCGCAAGTACGGTGATATATTTTAAATCTCCCTATTTGGCTTTAATGGTTAAATGAAAACAAATTATTATAGATATATGTACACTTCAGTTACGATCAATTGATAATCTACAGGGTGTCCAGCAAATAACACCCTGATTTCAAAATTAAATTTCTCAAAAACAAAGATCCATAGTAATATGCGGTAAACGGTTTTTTCATTAGGTAAGCTGTAAAAATCTTATACAGAAATTTCAAACAGTGAATATTTTGAAAAAAATGCGTTCTGATTTCATAGAATGCTTTGATTTGACATTTTTCTTGTTTTAGATTGCCTGCAGAGAAATAATTTTTCAGCTTACAGTGCAATATTTTAAAGATTTTTCAAAGTAAATTTTTAGAATTTCGAAATTTCAAAAATTTAATTTAAAAAAACTATGAAATATGGCACTTTAAGCCGAAAAACACATTCTCTGGCAGCAATCTAAAGCAAGAAAAATGTCAAATCAAAGCATTCTTTGCAATCAGAACACAATCTTTTCAAAATATTTACCGTTCGAAACTTTTGTATAAGATTTTTACAGCTTACCTGATAAACAAACCGTTTACTGCATAATTCTATTGATCTTTGTTTTTGAGAAATTTAATTTTGAAATCAGGGTGTTATTTGCTGGACACCCTGTATTTTCTCTATATAAAATACATTTAAGTTTCCATCGGTTGGAACTATTCTCCAAAATTCCATTAGGAAAAATGAAATTTAAGAAAAGTTTTTCAAAATAGCTTAATTTGTAAAACCTTGTCATGAACCTACATGGGAATGGCATGGATTAAAATCAGAGATCATCATGAAAATCTTATCATAAGCAGCAATAATTTTGAACTTAAAATTTTGCTTCTTTTGTATTTCTCATTTTGTATATAGTTATATATCAGGGTTGATACGGGTCAGGGAATTTTCAGACAAAAAAATTCTTCAGTACCAGTATTTTATTATAGAAAATCTCTCCTTGAATACGGCGAACTTTCATGCTTCTTTACTAGATTTATTTTCTCATAAAAAAATATTGATATTTGACCTGGAAATTTCCTTGAAGCGTAGCAACCCTGTATATTCATTTTTCGTTAAAAGACTTATGATGTATAAATTACAATAGTAAATTTTAAAAAATATTTATGAAATCTGCATCTACAAAGTCTACTATCTCATGTACGTTTTAGATTTATATAAGGAGGTATGGTTTAATATATTTCAGTCAACAATTTTATATTTTGCTGATTTTTTATTATTCTTATTCTAAAAAGTTCTAAATTTACCAAATCTCCATTTAACTAAGAAAATAAACTAATATGCAATAAATATTTTTTTTTATTTATTAAAAATGTATTACAGTTTTCTCAAGGCAGTAATTATTTGCAGTATATATTAATAACAGTTGAATACATTACGACTCGGTTATTAAATAACGTTATGTCACCGATTATTAATGTAGTGTACAAATGAATGCAGACATGTGCATTTAACACTATCGTTAAATTTTAGTTTATTAAATAAAGTTATTCAATTTAATAGAATATATTTTTTTATTTATATGACAAAATATATCGAGCACTTAATTTACATAATATGAACTAATGCTAAAAAAAAACATTGCACCAAAATAACCGAATTATTATCAGTTGAGGAAATTCTTTTCAGAAATTGTAATAACAGCAATAAAATGACTAAGACCTATTGTGACTTATTGAAAAGTAATTTGTGCTAAATAATTCAATTAATATCTACTGGAAAATACGCCTCTAGTACAGCTCATAGCACAGCTTTAAACTTAGTAATTCAGAACCGCTTATAGAAGAATTTCATTTTTTTATTGCTTATTTTTTATTTTGCTGAAGAAATGTAATTTCCTGAGAACGAACTTATTCGAACACAATTTTTAAAGCATTTTTTTCGCTTTCTTTTTCTTCTTCTTCTTCTTTTTTTTTTTTTTTTTTTCTCGCCCAACGTGAGATGCACTGATGGATAAAAATAGAAAAAGAGAAGACATCGAGCACATAATCTTGATGTTGGATTTTGCTTATCGAATTATGCTAATATTCATTATTAAGTTTATTTAATTTTTTTCTCTTGCTTTGTTTTCTTGCTCATATGTGTAAATTTACATATCATGAATATTTATAAAATACATATAATAATTTTCAGTTTCTTTAACAGATAGACAAAATGTTGTAAGTTGTAAACTTCTGCATGTTTAAATAGGGAAATAACTTTGATAACATTCCGACAAAACAAAGATACCCAACGCTTAAATAAGACAAGAAAATGCTTTAATAAGATTAAAATTATGCATTTAGTATTTTTTTCCGAGAAGGAATATTAGATATATTTCTTCTTGATCGATATTCCGTACAAATAAATATTCCATCTTAAAAGCACACTTAATTTGTATCAATTACAAAGAAAATTATTTACTGTATGTTTAATTATTTCATATTAATAAGGTTTGCATAGAACAATTTATTTATGCAAGTTTTTGTAGTCAATTTTTAAAATGAATTTGTCAAACTGTAAAACTTTCTTTGAAATAGGAGGATTTGTGTGATTCATATGCATATTGCATTAAGTGTTTATTGTTGTGTATATTTTTTGTTTTCAAATAACTATACTAATAAATAATCATCTTTCGGTTACGGGCTATTCTAAAATTCCAAGGTAGTTTCCGTTGTGTAATCCTTTTAGACAGCTAACTATAGCTTAAATTTATGTTCTGAAAGATCCAATATAATAGGTCACTTCGCAAAAACAATGTTTTTCACTTTGAATTTGAAGCTTCTGGATAGGTTTAGTGCACTAACAGTTTTGTTACACAGCTTATTTTCTAATTTTGGAATACTTTAGTTGACTGAACTTAATTACACTTACTAGTGGTATAGGCAGGAGGGGGGGGGGGGTCCAAATGCTCTGCATGCCAGTAATGTTTCAAAGTTTTTATCCTGTTGATTAATGCCAGAAAATTCTTTGATTAGATAAGACCAGCAGAACTTTACAAAATTAGTGGTGTTCAAAACGTAGAGATCTGCACGAGCGGATTTTTCATGCCCGGGCCTGGTCTGGTCCGATGTGGTCCGACTCAATTTTTACAAAAAAATTAGGTTTTAATTAACATACAATTAATATTCCTTTAAAGAATACTCCATGCATAGTTATGGGATAAATTTACAGTATAATTTAAAATAAAGACGTGTTCGTAATACAGAAAATACACAGTAACACCATTAACGATTATTTAGATTCTCAGACGCTTCAACATTCAAATAAGAATTCATTAAAAAGTTAATGTAATTTAGAATAAAAGAAAAAAGGAGTATTAAAAACACCATAACTTTTGTAGTTGTTTATTAAAAAGTAGATTTGTAAAAATATTTTCCTGTCAATTGTTAAGGCTGTTTTCAAGTCCAAAGGACCTATTTTCTGACACATTTCTGTATTCATTTCTTTTCGGAAACTCATAAGATTGAAAATTTCTCTTTTCAGAAACTATGTAATCACATGGCGTTATCCATTTTTTGAGAAAAATAATATATATTTGAAAAAACATTATTAAAGATGGCGTTTTAAATTGAATTTCCGGTAGCGATATCACGGGTAATGGGGAAAATCTTTTACCATGATAAGAATTTCTTATATGTCGACAAGTACTTTATTTATCAAAAAAGGAAAGCGCTATTTAATTCAAAAACATTCCAAAAGTCAGGTTTGTCAATTTTAAGCCGTTACAGTTAAAAGTTAGTCAGAAATTGCGTCAAACTTTCGCGTTCTGAGCAGTGAATTTGAGAACCACCTTAACCCTTTGAGCTGTGATGGTAAAATTTTCTACCACATAATTTTAATTCCGAAATGTCACAATTGCACTAGAAAATTCAACCAAATTTACTTGAAAACGGTTTAATGCATTTTTTCGTGTATAGCATGAACTGTTTTTTTTCTTTGCAAAATACTGGTGCCAAAGTGACATTTGGAATTTTGAAGAAATTTGTCCTCCAGAGTTCAAAGGGTTAAGGTATATTTCCAAAGATTTTTTTAACACAAATTCATTGTCGCTATTAATATTTTTACAAAACGTATTGCTTGCTCTACACATTCTGAGAATAATTATATACACATCATAATTGTTCATAATGTCATAATGTTCCGTAACATAGTTCCGACCTAGCCCGGCTCGATGTAGAAAAAAAAATGCAAGTCTGATCTCAACAGGGCACGAACCTGCTGAAAAGATATTAAACAGCCGCTATGTCCGATGCCAGTCTCTACGGTGTACTTGTTACATTTCTGTATTGATGCTGCCAAACAGGCATCGACTCGAAATGCATATTTATATTTATTCTCATGAAAGACATATTCATTGAAAATAGCTAATATTTTATCGGCTGCGTTCTAATTTTTATACCGGGCTGGTAGACCCAATAAAATTTTTTACTGGCACGGGCCAGGCCGGCGTGATTGGCTCGTTCAATGCTTTTGCCGGCCCGCCCCGCTTATTTTGTTTCTCGGTCCGGCCCTTCGAAAAAATGTCTTAATTCTGCCTCGGACCAAGCCCATGCCCATTCAGATCTTTACTAAAGCGTTTGGACCTCACCCTGGCTACGCCACTGACACTTACATTATGCCAGTAACGTTATTTTAATCCATTGAATATAAAACAAAATTTAAGTTTGGCGTATTCATGCCAAGAAAGCTGTTTAATGAAATTTACAGTTAAATAATATTGAAAGTGCTGCAACGGTAGTGTTTTCAAATCTAATTTAAATTACTTGATGCGCTGGGGATAACTTTTTGCAATAAGTATGCACATACTTGCATATGCACTTTTACAAATGATAACAAATTTAGATTTTATTGCCATTCTTCAATTTTTTTAATCATGTAACGCAAAAAAGAAATGGTAATTAAATCTAAGTATAAAGCACTTTAAACACAATAATTAATATAAAAAAAGCTAATACTGTTGAGAGCTGTTATTTATAGGTCATTCTATCTTCGGGTAAAATAATGAACGATCCTTACCGCTTTTAGGAACGCCATGGGGGCGAACGCCTAAATTTAATTCCCAAAGTGCTAATTGCTATTAAGAATTTTTTTTTTGTAAAATTTTGCTCTCATGATATACGGGAATAAAATGGCCCAGAGAGTACACTTGCTTTCCACCTGTACTTAAAAACAGTTTAAAAACTTCTGTTATCTTAAACAATCAGTTACACAGGGTTCGCACTTTTTTACCACTAAATTTTAAGAATATTTTCAAAGTGTTTCACTGCAAAAATATATCGTAAAATCTGCGAATGAAGGTGGGGGTTACGAATGTTGTGGTTTTAAAATTAAATGTAAATTTTCTTATTTTTAACAGTGGTGCCAGATTCCTTGGAAATTCCAAGGAGTGTGCGAACCTTGGTTATAAGAAAAGGTATTCTGTAGATATTTGCCAATATATGTGGCATTATGATGCATAAACCTGCGTTTAGTTTATGGAATTCTCTAAAATAAATCTTTATGTTGCTTTAAAACTTTTGTTCAAATAACGTTCGGTTGTAGCTCGTCTTCAGTGGCGTAGCTAGAAAGTGGTTCAGGGAGAGGGGGGGGGGGAGAGGTAGACCATCCCACAACTTTTTCCGAAGTGAAATTTTCGTCTTATGTAATGTCTTTTTTTTTTTTTTTTTTTTTTTTTTTTTTTTTTTTTTTTTTTTTTAAGTAAGGCGAAAGAACTTTTTGCAAAAAGTGGTGGTATGAACTCCCCCCCTCCTCCCGATCCTTGGCTTTTATCTTCTTACAGCCCTGTCAGCCAACAAAAATTTGTATCTGGAATAAACCAAGTTTATGCGCTTAATCAGAGATAGGAATACCTAATGGGTATTCTATAACTACATTTTAAAGAAAATTTTAATAAGATATACGTAAAAAAACTTAACAATATTTTGACGACATTCATACATAAAGTCAAACGACATTTTGACTTTAGAAATAAATTTCATTCTTTGAAATCAAGCTTTTATTACTCACAGATTAGAAATGGACTTTTAAATTACTTTTTAAATCAACCTTTTAAGTTATCATTAATTAAAAAACGCGTTTTCCTTTTAATTTCTACTGAATCCTTTTAGCATGTATAGTTTCTGTAGGGTGTACGTCCTTCGTTTCGTTATTTTACTGATACTTAAAAAAAAAAAAAAAAAAAAAAAAAAAAAAAAAAAAAAAAAAAACAGGATCTACACTTAGGATTTTGAGAAAACATTTGAATAATCGAAAAGTGTTAACCGTTGAATTGAGGGAGATTTGAACGAAAAATATCGTACCAACGTATCAGGAATTTTTATATTTTTCAGAAAAAAACAAGTAAATTTTTTTGTTTAATAAAGTGGTTTATTTAATGTACAGCTGTGTTTTGCTATGAATCCTTTGTTCGTAAATCAATTCTACTGAAATCAAAATAATATTTTACTCTTTTTTAATTAATTAATTCTATTATAAAATCTTACGTAGCACGTTGCAACAATTAACTGAAATCAAATTTTGAGCGAGATTAAATATTGAACCTGACAAGATGTTCTAATGTAAAAGTCTCCTGTAAGAAATTGCTTTGTCAGTGCTCATTATGCATGCTAACACATTAGCAGAGATCGGAGCATATAGGACAAATTTTATTGTTCTTATCAGACTCTTTTATCAAAAACTACATTATATATACTATATGGTCAAAGGTGACCAGCCATTTACGATTTTAGGCATTTTGTTAAACATCTAAAAAAATACATGAGGAATAATCCTGAAACTCTAACTGGGTAAACATAATAGTACAGGTCATACATTTCCGTGAAGATCTTTTCTTGAAATCCTATAGGGAACCGTCAACAAATTGAAAAAGAACGAATATCTTTTGGATAACCCTGTTAAAACTAATGAAGCACAAGCATTCAAACTGTAGATTATAATTAAGTGGTTTATTGTAATAAGCTGTGTTCATTTTTGTGTGGATAGCATGTGTACTCGTAGGCAAATTCAGGTTTTTATAAAAACAGTCCAACTATTTCCAAGTTGTTTGCTTATAATTTGCAGAGTACTTAATATAAAATAATATTCTTTTCCAAAAAATATGACAAACAACATTGTGCAGAATACCCTGTAATCAGTATTAAAGGCCCCACCAGTGGCCGAGAGGTTCTGACCTCAAACTGGTAGACGGTAGGTGCTGGGTTCGAACCCAATCGCGACCGTCGGCCTAACCGTTCGAAGTTTTCCGTGGTTTTCTTCGAACCTTGCGTAAATACGGGTTAGGTTCCCTTAGAAAGACCCCCACGGAGGGCATCCCACCCCATAGGGCCTATATCCCATAGCGTAGATAAACGGCCGACATACATACAAACAAACAAACAAACAGTATTAAAAAATAATAAAAATTGTATCAAAAATGAGTTGTATCAAAAATATGTTTACTAAATAATTTTTCATTGCGCATGCATGAACGCTATGAAAATTTCATTTGCATATTGTGTTATCTAAATGTATGCAGCAAATTTTGTAAATGTCTCAAAAATATAACTTGAAAATTCACAAAGTGATCTTCAATAAAACATGATTAAAATCCGTTGTCCCCAAAGTGAAACAAAAAAAATGAGGGGTTGTATACAAATATAGTATAACGTGTCATAATGTGTATTCTATATTGACACCAATCAATGGATAAATGGATATACCCCCTCATCTTTTTGCTTCATTTTGGGAATAACGGATTTTGAGCTTATTCTCTAAACGATCACTTTCAGAATCATCAAGCTATGTTTTTGACACTTTCTCAAAAGTTGCTCTTTACATTTAGCTAACACAATATGTAAATGAAATTTTGATACCTTCACGCATGCGCAAGGAAAAATTATTTAGTAAACCTGGTCATTTTTCATAAAATTTTTATTATTTTTTTAATTCTGATTACAAGGTATTGTGTACAATGTTGTTTCACATACTTTCAGGCAAGAACATTATTTTACATTAAGAACTCTGAAATATATAAGCAAAAAGCTTGGAAAATTTTGGGACTGTTTTTATAAGAGCCTTAATTTCTGTACGAGTATACATGCTATTCGCATAAAAATGAACACATTTTATTTCAATAAGCCACTTTATCATAATCTACTTTGAATGTCTTTTCTACATTAGTTTTGACAGGGTTATTCAAAAGATATTCATTCTTTTCTGCTACAGAAATTTTGCATGGATGAAAACAGGTATTTTTATTCATTTCTATTTAAACATATAATTCTACTTAAACATATTTTTAATTCTATTTAAACATAAATTTTAATATAACATTTTTCAATATGTAGTAGCTTCTTGAAGTTTTATTCAAGCATGCTTACCAAAAATAAAATCGCTCATAATGTTTTAGATGCATGGCAACGATTTTACAGTTTTTATTCAGTAGAACATGCTGTATTTTGTACGTTCTAATTAACTTTCATTTACTGCGTCGCGCATGTTGTACGTCATTCAGATAAATGTACTTAACTCCTTCAAGATGGGTGTCCTTTACAGAATTTTTAAGATTTTATCGCCGGTTTTTCTAAACAGAAATTTTCGAATTATGGAATTGGGAAAATATTTGGATTAAATAAGGCCAATTTTACTATTCAATTTTACAGGTGGAAAAAATCAAGGGTTCTGAGCATCTTATGCGACACGTATGCCAGTCGCTTCTCCCCAAGGGGATAAAGTAAGTATTCTATATTAAAACTCTACGTAAGTATAAACATTACGCTATCACACGCCAAGACAAAGTAAATTAAGACAGTTACAGCAAAAATTTTAATGACACTGTTAAATAGCGTAACAAGTGACGAGTGGGAAAAAATAACAAGCTTCCGAAATTTATGTATGTATAAGAAATGTCTTTATGCTCTATTCTATACTTTTATCACCTGTTCTTTGAATACATTGTATTCTTTTCAAGATAGATGATTCTCTCGATATTGATCATTAGAATGGGTCGTTGGAATTTAAAAGTCTTTTTATTATAAAGAAAATATATATATTTTTCAAAACTTTTTAAAATGTTAGGGGCATTTCGAACATCTCGACAAATAAAATGAAGCAGATTTTGTGAAACATTTAACACAATGTATTTTACTTAAAAATAGAGATACAAATGATTTTTTACAGCAAATATGCACATTATAGACCATATAGAAATCAAAAGAATGTAATTTCATGCATAAATTAGCTTTCAAGAACTAATTAATTTCTTACATATTTTTGAACAATTGTTGAAAACTGTTCAATATATCACCTTAAAATTTGTTGTGGTATCAGAAAACATACTATTTGAGAATAATAACATGTTATTTTCATTATGGCTTAAAAGAAATAAAATTAAAAAATATTTTACTAAAAAACTTTAATAAATCCTAAAAAATTCAACAACATATTTTTCATTATTTTGAAGAAATTTTCACTCAGATCTAATATATTAGATATTTTTAACGAAATACGTTAGTGACACAATTTTGAAAAGTTTCAGCTGTTTACCTAAATTCGAATTTTAGACAAGTATACCAAGGCATAAAAAACCTATTTCGAAAAAAGGGCAGAAAATATATAATTACAATCCTACAGTTCTAAAAATATATAACTTAAAAACCTTCCCATTGCATCATAATCCTTTATTTTCATAATCATTTAATACCATAATCTTTCAGCTCGATTTTTAGGCCAATAATGAAAAACTCAAGAATTTGAACCATTTTATATATCATGTGCCTTTAAATATCTTCTGTAAAATCTTGCCTGCATATGAAATCGAAATATTATTTTTTCGCTTTTACTACAAATTACACAAAACTGTGAGTTCCTCACAAATTTTTATCGAAGATTATTAGTAGCATGCTTTATAATAACGGAATATCATAATCAATGTAGCATTTAATTGGATGTTATACATTTTTGGTGCGTATATAGTTAAATAAAATAATCTGATAAGAAATTAGATATCTAATTAGATATATATGTGTGTGACATGTGAAAATAAAATATCCATGATACTTTTGCGTGCAACTATGATAATTTGTGTAATCTTGTTAAATTTACGTATATTACGATAGTGCAATTAAATTTTGGTAATGAAAATTTGCAAAAATTTTATACTGTATAAGTTTAAAAAAGGGTGGTGAGAAAAAAGATAATCTAAATGTCGCTTATTCATCAAGATAAATCAAGAAATATAAATTTTGAATTCAACATGTTTATAGATATTTTCCCCTTAAAATCCTATTCAAATGTTTACATTAAAAATAAAGCTTTTTATTTGTTAAAAAAAATTCAAATTTTCAAATATTAGATTATTAGCTTATTCACTAATATTGCAAACCCAATACTCACGAATACATAACAAATAATAATAATAACGTTTAATAACGTAATAATAATAATAACGTTTTGTTAAAACCCATTTGGTAACCATCTTATTAAAGCAAGGTCATATGAAGATAGAAACTCAATATCGAAAGATTCCGTGGATAAAAAATTCCTTGTCACTACAGGCTCTGCGATCGTCATCGTGTTACCATTATGCCTTATGATAATATCCAATCCTGTATGTTTATCTATGTCACATGCTATGTTATTAAACCATGTATCGAATTATAATATTTTGAATTTGTAAAATGTCGAAAAATTCCATTGCTAAAAAATCTCACGTCTGCTTTTAGTACTGAAAATCCGATTTGAAATTTCGTAAAATGCAACATATCGTAGTTGGGTGAATTTTGTTTGTAAAACAATGGAATAATTACCAGATGGAATAGGTAATTAATTTTAAATGTAATTTATGTCAAATCTAGGTGTCCTACAAAGCTTTAAAAAAAATGAAACCTCCTGAAAATTAATAGCAGGTCTGTTTCATCAACATAATTTTTTAGCATATTTTGAATAGTTTTGCAATTCACATTGCTTGCCCATCTCTAACCGGTAACAATTTAAAGCACGAATCAATCTTTTTCGGACACCCTGTATATACACTTCATTTACTGATGGGTCATTCTACCGAAAACGTTTTTTTCTTAACCTTCTCCATCCTGATGTTGCCTGTAGGAGACACTGAAGTATACCTTTCAACCTAATTTAAAAGCTTCCAAAATTGTAAAATTATTTTCAGATATTTTAAATTTAAACGTCCATATCATAATCAGTGATATACAGATTGATACATCTTTGGAGATATTTTATAACAATTTTCAGCTAGTTTTTGTGGTCTCTAGCAATATTTGTCTGAAGACTGAGGGGGTTAAGCGTAAAAATTGCAATAAATTATTTTAAAACAAGAGCTTTTATGTTAATAATCACTCAGAGTTCATACCCTTCAAGGACCTTTTACCAGAATTTTTGTAACGATATGCTTGTTTCATTTAATAAAAAAATAATTTTATCTTCAGATATAGCGACCAGTATTTTACGAAATTTCTGGTGCTAAAAAAACTAAAACCCTCTAAACTCCATGATGCGTACGAACCCTATCACAATTCATCTTTCATCACTTTTCAGATTTATTTTAGATGATCGTAGAAAATGAAATTATTATTATTATTATTATTTTGCGTGTAATTTATTCCATAGTGGTTTTGGAGTTTATATTTTAATTATATTCTACTGGAGGATAAACGTAGGGAGGATAGAAATACACAATGTTTCGTTTCATTATGCCAAACTTATTTAGGATAAGGCATGTATAGTATGTAACGTAAAGTAAGTATCTCGAAGCAAAAAGACTACTTGAATTAAATGATTTTTTATGTGCATGAATAAAAAGCTCATCTTTTATTGAATAAATGAGGTTTAACTTTTCAAATCAAGAACGAGTGATAATACTTCAAGATCTGTTTTAATTCAATGAAAAATATCTCGGAATGAAATGCGAATGAAAATGTATGTTTTTCGCTTAACAGCTGAAATTAAAAATGGATAACACCTTGTCTCTCAGTACTTTTACTATAAATGATAAATGCATTTTTGAAACTATTCAATATTAACAAATTAACCCTTTAAGAAGCAGAGCACTCCCATTGCGAAAATTTTGAAATAACTGAATGACACCAGAATTTAAGTACAAATTTATTTGAAAATAACAAAAAAACTGCTTTTTCCATACATATAAAACGGAAAATATTTATACCAGGCTTATGGTGTTGTCGTAGCATTTCGTAATCTTGATGGGTAATCCATGTAATGGATCACTAAGCATCAAATGGTTAACCACCAAAACTATAACATAGAGATCTTCCACTTTTTGCAGAAAAATGATTGCCAGGCCAAATTTTAAAAGATAAGCTTCCCTTTATTTAAAGATAAATCTTGTGCTATTAAAAAAAGAAATTTATTATACCTGTAATTGAAATATTTTTAATTTAAAATTACAGGTAGCTTCATAGTTAACAGCTGAATACCAATATTTTTTAACAGAAATTAAATAATAAGATTCTACAGAATTTACGTTAGAATTAACATCTGAAAATGGTTTCTGCACACTTTGAAAGAAAAATATAAAAATATAATTTTTCTAAGACAGTATTAATATTCAGTTGGAGGACCATTTGATAGCCCTCTCATATTGAATAAATAATATATTTCTGAAATTCACAAAATAAATGAGAATATTATGAGAGGAAATGTCCTGTAACACATAAAGGAGATATGTATGTATGCCTCTGTTATTTTTTTTTCTTTAAAAAGAGAAAAATATTGTAAATCAATAGTTTTCATCATATATGCTTTTTCAGGTGTTATGTCACACTTCCGAAACATTATTAAGCCAAAATTTAACTATTGTATACCAAAAACGTAACGTTTTCTGCAGAGAGACTCTAATATAAAATGCGACTACAGTCACTAGTCAAGGGGGATACGATCTGTATACCTCTTCCAATCCTCCCAAAGATTTCATAAATAAAACATGTTTTTTTTTAACTGCAATCTTGTTAATTTTTACACTTTTCAGAAATCCTCACATATATTCCATTAATTCTAAAATACTTGTTTTCTTTCAGATTTTATGTTGTTTGAGTAGAAAATTTCAAAAAATTATATTATTTTGGAAACGATAAATTACATCATTTTTTGTGTAACTGAAAAAAATTAGTGAATTTGGAAAAAAATGTAGCTATGTAAGCCTTTTTTTATACAAACAATGTCATCTTTTATAAGGGTATATTACATTATTGTCTAAAACTCTCATAAAATAAAATTTCAATATAAACACTTCTTTGCTTTAATTGAAACAGAAGAAATTAAGAAAGATCTTACTTAATTTAATTACATCCTCTTACTTAATTACGAGAAATTTAGTTTCTTTAATGAAATCAAAATATCGGTATTATATTAACACTTCCGCGGCGATGTGTACCATCGGTTTTAATCACGTATAAAGCGCATGATTTTTTTTTTTTTAATTCCTGTAATTTTGTACGGAATTTTTTGCATTATCCAATTACACATTTTAAGCGATTAAATAGGGCATAAAAATCTATACCCGAAAACATATGCTGAAAATTATTTTTTAAAAATGTAAAAGACACTCGTTGTGAAGAGGTAAATTGATAGGTTTCTTACTGTTTTATTGAATCCTCTCCCCCTCCCGCCGTACGCGTTCTAATGACATGAAATGCAAACGGGCTAGAACGGAAAAGATTGATGTTTTTATGTACACGAGGGGGGGGGGGGGGTAGTCTAGAAGATATGTAAATTTTGTCTTTCAAAATGTTGCGTAGATTTTTTTTTATTTGTTTATACTGAGGTCAGCACGAAAAACCAAGTTTTTCAACAAAATTTCTTAAGACTAAATTTTCTGTTGAAAAAAAAGGGGGGGATTTTTTTCGATTTTTTTTTAAATATCTCGAGACCTGTTGTCGTAGTATATTCTTTATCAATAACAATATTAAAGAGGACAAAATGCTATACAATTTTCATATTTACAACTATTTTATACCCTCAATAACAAGCGCAGTTACGCTATTTAAAAAATAAGACTTTTTTTTTTCAATTTTCTTAAAAACAGAGGAGAACTCAGTTTTTCCTGATTATTCAAATGTTCCCCACGGGCTTAATGCTGTATGTTGGCATCTAAAAATTGACAGAAGGAAATTATCTATTATTTGCACACCCACTTCATTATTTTCATTTCAACAGACATTTTACATTCAATTAATTTATATAATTTTAAAAGCAGGGCAAAGTGTAGATGAATGAGATAATTTTCATATTTAGACAGTAATTTTAGTGTATACAATGTTAATTTCAAAGAACTGTTTAAAAGAATACTTCAGTATTTAGCAACTTGTTGATACGATAGTTTCAATTAAAAAATAATTCTTGTTTAATTTTAATAGTTTTAATAATTTAATAATTTTTGCAATGCATACATATTTTTCCAGTGATCAATAGATAGATATGAAAATTTACGAAAGACGTATTTTATTTCACACTACAATTGTATATGCTATTTACCAATTATTGAAAACATATGTTTTAATGTTTTATTGTTCTAAAGATAGCAAACATTGAACTGTAGTTTCACATAAAAGGGGGACTGAAAAAATGAATGCATTTTACGTAAGAGATATTTTTACCTTATTAAAGAGCTGCAATAAAAATAACAACAGAATAATTCATTAACTAACGTTATGTATTTATCTTTTGTAAAATTCAAAAATTCAGACAATAAATATTTGAGTCACTAGTTTTATAAGAATATTTAAAGCTAGTTTTTATAAATATTTTCAGTCTTCTACCAACTTATATCAATAAATATAACAAGAGTTTACATCCTTTTATGTGAAAAAATAGATAAAACTTTAAGATTATCTATTAATTATTTTAAAGCTCAAACAGTAAAACTTACTTTTGTTGTTGAATAATGCACTTTGTGGAATATTCTAATCTTCTGTAATATGTACTGTTTTAAAACTATAACTGTTTAATATCTCAATGATATTATTTATCAAGTTAAAAACCAATTTATTTATGATTGTGGACTATATAAACATTTTTATTTTCGCATTGATCTCCTTTCTCATTCAACTCCACTTTTCCTACAGAATAAAGTAAAGTACGCAATATGACGGTATACGCTAAATGGAAATTCTATTTGAATTATAATAATATTTAATGCTATTTAACCCTTTCGGGTATGATGTTTTATTAATAGCCTATGTCTTTCATTGAGTATTATTTTGTCGTGACAATTACTTAGTTACTTTCGACATACAGAAGTGATAGTATGTGGCTGTACCTTTCTTATTGTGACTTCATTTATGATTTGACATTTGGTAATAACAATAATAATAAAAGTTTACATAATTCTCTTTGCACTGTTAGAGATTCCATTATTTTATACATATATTCCAATCTTTAAATTTCAAATGTAAGTCACTTAGCTTTTAGAAACCAGTTTCGTTTAATTTGTGTGTGGACCTCAGTTGTAGGAACATATTTTTCAGAGTTCACTGATCTGTTTTTAGACAAATTTACCTCTATGCTCATAAATATCTACATTTAGTCTGAATGACACCTAAGTAGTATAAACGAAAGAGAAGCTTCAAAGAAAATTAAATGTTGTTACCTTTTACACGTTGTTTTATTTTTTTATGAAACAGAGAAAAGTCAAAGTACTTAAAACATTATATCTAAATATCTTATTCACAGTTTTACCTATTTAGGCACTTCTATGTTATTTTAAATTTTCCAACAAAGCGATAAAAGTGTTCTTAATGTAATTTGCTTAACAATTTAACATAGATATTGTGTTTCGATTGTGCAAAGACATTGAGTTTGAGAATGTTTAAGAAGTAGTACACATAGGAAAAATTTTATTTTGAACAAATAACTAACAGAAGGGTTAATAACTTTTGATGCGTATGCTTAAACTGACAAATACGAAACATTAAATTTAATATTTTCTACTTGTTGAATTAACCGATTTTTGGCGCTATCTAGATTTTTCTACTGAAAGAATGAGGCAGCATAAGTTTTGAATAGGAGTGGTAAATAAAATAGGTTGAATAAGAAAAAATAATATTCTTGTTTTGCTGTAGAAATTATGCAATAAAGAATTAAGTTCATTCATTTTCGTTTATTCAAGAATAAGATGCAAGGGTCGCAGCGTCCCTAAAATTTTCGAGCTTTGCTACCACAAGTTTTAAAACGACAATATTTATTGTAGAATTTCATTGCAGATGTTAAAGCAATCTGATAGGAAGATTTTACATTTAAAATACTTTTAGAAAAGTGCGAAAATTTTAGGGACGCTGTGACCCCTGAAGATGAGACTTTCGTGTCCTGTTTCAATGTTAAAAATACTTTATTTGGATTATGTTAAATTATTATTTATAATATAAAGCATTTATTCGTAAAAATGTGTTTAAGTTCTTTTAGTATTATTCCTATTCACATATTTATTCGATAAGCACTGGTTGTGACCATTGAGCTCCAAAATAATACTGAGGCCCAACTCTCTATTCCATGGCTGCCAACTACTACGCCTATTTACAGTCAAATAAACATATTAGAAACAGAAATTTTAGTAAATAATTAAGATTATCTATTCTAATGCATAACATTGAATATATTTGCTATACATTTTTCTAAAACATTTTTGTGGTTCCAAACATGTTTATAATATTTAAATAGGCGTAGAAGTTGGCAGCTCTGCTATTCTGATACATTGGATCCAGCGGTCCTCCCATGAATATAATGCCAAAGATTTTCAAGGGAAAATCTTTGGCAAAACATCGATTTCCTTCCATAGAATAGTATGGGGTGGATATTTTTGAATCGGATTTTCTTTTAAAATTGTAACAGAATTACTATAATTTTCTCTGATATAAATTTTTTATTTAAAAAACTATAGATTTTACTTAATTTCATCACAAATTTTAATTTGATATTTGTTAAAAACAAACTATTAGTTAAACTCAACAAAAAATAATGAAACATTTGTTAAGTATTGCTCATAAAAATACCTAAAAGGTGCAAAAATAAACAAAAATTACAAAAAGTTTGAAAAAAATGTTTTTAATAGTAAGAAAAATGGAGGGCTCATTACTTGCGTGCATTGAAAATATGATACTGTCTCGCCAAAAAGTGGATCGGTGAGCTGGCATTCCGTATTATTCTGGAGCTCAGTGGATGTAACCAAAACCAGGGAAAATTTTCACTATAATAAAATATCAAAAGAAGAAATTTATATACGTAACTGTCATATAAAAATTAACCGAATAAACAACATTAAAGTGAAAAAGTACTTCGCCTTTAATATGTCACGATGACAAAATGTTGAAGAAAAAAAACCTTTTCCCAAATAGCCTTTGATGAAAGCTTCATAATTAGATCAATGATTAAAGTGGAAAATTGAGAAGCATTAAACATCCAAATCATTTTACAAAGAAAGAAAGAAAAAAATCTAAAGAAAGAGAAAGCTATTTAAATAACTTGAAAAAAAAATGTTAGAAAACTTGCAAGCTTAATTTGCATTGAAAAGCGAAAAGAAAATTAAGATAATATCTTTACATATTTTGTGCTATGAAGTAGACAAAAGATTAAAGCTATCCATTAAATTAAGTCTAGAACTACAATATTACGGGAAATAACATCGTTTGACTCATAAGTGAAGAATAAATATGATTAAAAAAACTTGAATTTGTTTTCTTTTAAGGAATCAAAACAATAAAACTTAAATATGCTGCACTTTAAATAAGGTGAACGTTTAATGTCCAGCAAACTTTTAAACATTTCTAGAACTTTTTAAGGAGTAAAAATTCAATTCATTAACTTGTATTTCTTGCGCGGTACATCTCTATTTCATATTACCTAACTGATTTAGCCGAATTTAGAACATTTTGCTTCTTTTACGCAAATGTACAACCAGCTGTCAGAAAAAAAACCGTGCCCTAACCCCCACTTTATTTTTTCCTGTACGCATAAAATTACGTAAATGAAGCTGGTACTATTCATTTGGGGTTAATGTTTACTTTCACGTAATGTTTTAAGAATTTTCATGAAGGTTTGTTCCCATATTAATAAAAAATACATTTTTTATTATTATTCATTTCGAATATGTTATTTTGACACCCAAATACGAATCTGGACACTCAAATATGAATAGGTATCAATTTTTACGAACTTTCTATGTTCAGAACATTTCCGATATTGAAAATTGGGTTAATTTTGAGAGCTGTCTCTAAATTGAAATCCATAACTATAAGGTTCAGTTTTAGTATGTCTTTTAATAGCGATTTTCAATAGAAATTATTAATTTTAGAAAAACACTAAATAAGTTTATTTGAAATTCTGCAAATTAAATAAGACTATTGTTTCATATATTATTGGTTTTTTATGAAATTAGTTATTCGAATATACAATCTTTCAAACAGCAGTGTTAAAGATTTTGAATCTAACTCATAAACTATTGTTCATAACGATCTGAAATTATCTATACGCATATTAGAAGTCTCTAGAAATTGATATCTGTTAAAATATTTATAGGTTGTATTTCACTATTTTTTTGTTGTTGTTGTTATTAATTTCGTAAGTAACAATTCATATTATAAAATGCGAAAATTATAAGATTAAAATAGTTATGTATTGGCTTTTAAAAACTATGTTCACACAAGTACTTAGCATTTTTTAGATGTAAATAAAAACACATAAAATTCATGTAACATTAGATGGTCAAAACTTCCAAATCGTTAATAACTTTAATTCTATACTTTTTAGTTTAAATGGATTAGTTTAAATTAAATATTTTTTTTCATAATAGTGATATTTTTTTATTAAATGATTTCAAATGTTAATATGTATATTATTTATTTTACACAATCTTCAAAGTAGTAGTTTTTGATTGAGTGAGTTGGAATTTTAATAGGTAAATGGTCCCGAAACCTTAACTGATGTCCAACATTTAACAGTAGATGTTATTACCAAACAATTGATAACAATATCAATTTTACATGATGATTTACTGTAAAATTATTGTGAGAGGATGGATTGGATTTCAACGCACGAAAGCACATCCTTGCTACTATAGCATTTTAATTTGTGTATATCGATTATGCAATCTATTCTATATTAATATTTGTATTTCTTATAGCCGACTGACTGAACTAAACATTAGATATTATTCGTATACTCAAAGACACAGCCGTTATATAAAAATTTTATGTATTTTGCACAAAAGAAACGAATAAAAGCACATTGAAAATTTGGTATTTTGCAGCCCTACACTGTACAAAATAATAATAATAATAATAATAATAATAATAATAATAATAATAATAATAATAATAATAATAATAATAATAATAATAATAATAATAATAATAATAATAATAATAATAAGTAATAATAATTAATAATAATAATATGAAAAAAAGAAAATTTGCTGGTAATAAAGATAGCGCCAGTCTCTGTTTTTTTTTCACAAAAATTCTATTGTGATATTTCTCAAGATGGAAATTTTCCCTATTCAGTTCTGTAAATTTATGTTTTTTGAAAAAAAGTGAGCAATAGCTCAATATTAAGAAAAAAATCTAAACAATAATTATATATACCATGCATATTTACAATAGCTATTTGTGTTAAATATTATCTCACCAGTTTTTATTAATCTACCGTATACCATATTCGTACTTCGGTACTCATGATTAGAGGATGAATGATCAGTATAACTAATCCCATCTAACCACCTTGTTATATGCCAAAACATTACAAAAATTTAACCGGAGTTTTTTTGTTTTCGCTCTGAGGAAAAGGTTAATTTCCGATTGTCTGGCTTGAAGAAGCATTTCCGTTTTTAGCATTCTATGCTTACCCCGGAAAATTTTCTATATAAAATGGAATGTTTGAGTTAAAAGTCAGAAATTTCACATATAATCACTTTTATATAAATGCGCTCTTTCTTAGAGTTGAAATAATTGAGCTTCAGATAATTAATAACTTGATTGTATACATCCTTAAAAATACTTTATATTGGAGTAATTGCATTTAGTAGTTAAAAGTACTTTAAATAATAATTTTTTAAATATATATATATTTAGAAAATAACTAGTTTAGCTGAATTTAATTATAATATTTCAAGCAAAGTATAACATCATCTGAAATTTTTTTAGAAAGGAAACATTTATATCGTTCAATCCATAATTTTCCGTGTACACACATTTTTCTTTCATTTTACAACATGTCTTCTAACTAAATTTTGATGTAACAGAAAAAACGAAATATTTTAGCAAAACGTAATTTAAAATGTTGTAAATGTTTACTATAAACGTAATTTATAAGGTACAAGCTATCAAAGTACAATAAAAAGCGATGCAGTGTAAAAGAGTGAGACTTGAGCTATCAGAATGCAATCAGCAGTAAGAATACTGTAAGAGAAGTAACAATCAAATATTTATTAATCCTAAAAATGTGGTGCTATAGATTTTTAAAACAACAATAAATAAATTGAGTTTACAGCTGAATAAATATGAAATGGCATTTTAGAAAGGGAGTACCTATGACAATGACTGTTTTACATATTACAACTATATATGTATATTTTTTTAATTTGCACCAAAGTTCATTGGTTTCATTCAACTTAATGCTAACTAAATGAAAGTGTGCCCATTTTTTTAGATTTTTCTCGTGCAAAGAACAAACAACTAAGATCATACCTTTGTCACACACTGGTAATTACAGTGCAGCCAATTTGGATAAAACAGGCAAGCGCATATTTTTTTATTATTATTTTCTCTTTAAAAGCAATAAAATTTATAATTATATTGTTATAAATTCATACTGCAGGTTTTAATTTAAAGTTATTAAAATAATCCATAATCAGAATCTAGAAGAATTCCAAATATCCCTCGAAGTAATAGTCACCAAAATAAAGAGGAATCTAAGACTCCGTGATAATAGAAATATTCCCGAAGGATAGAAATAGAGTGTACTTATAAAGAGTGGCGTTCGATTGTGACGATACGGAAAGATGACTTACACTCATCTCTTAGATTTTACTATGTTTCCTTTACGTATGTTACTATGTTTTAAGAAATGACATGAGTGAAAATAAATATCAACTTTTGCAATTGCTTGTTTTTTATTGTTTTTTTAGGTTTTGTTTCCGCTTTTTGTTTCAATTGTCATAAAGTTTTCACATACTGCGAATAAACGATCTTATATATCTTCGAATAAAGAACAAGAACATTTAAACCAAAATTCAAAGTTTACATATGATATAAATTAAAGATAGAACTTGATTAAGTACTGATAAATGGCATCCATTTGGTCACATTGTTAGGTAGATCAGATTCCGTCACTTGGTGTCAGACTCGATTTGAAGTTTCCTTTGTTGCAGCGTGATTGCAATGTGCCGTATATTATGAGTATTATTGTCGCCATGTTACTTGGGAATTCATTCTAATCCTTGCCACTTTGAGGGTGGAATATCGCATTTAGTAATAATTTGTTAGTTCTGTAAATATTTTATTCACTTTATATGAGTAACTCCTCGTAATCTGTACCACATGATGTAAAGTAGAAACTGCTTTCCACTAAATAAACATACGCATTCTAATGTTCTTTTCTTTTAATAGATAAATTAATCGTTAATATATAATTAATTAGTAGATTAATTTTAAATATCTTGGTAGAAAGGTCGCTGTAACAATTTGAAAAATGTGTATATAACATTTTAAAACTATATATTTATAAATAATTCTTATTATGCTACTTGGCGCAGTATAACATAAATTTAACAACAACCTTAAAAACGCCAGAATATGCAAAATTAGAGCCCCGACATGAATCTAACACGCTTGAGCCCGAAACAGTTATATTCGAACCCTATCATGACTCTAGCTCGAAATACAAGAAAATTAACCCACATTTTAATTCAATTATGGATAAGTAGTTTAGAATCATATTTCTAATGCAAATTTCTATTTTTTTTCGGTAAATATGAAGATAAGTAAATTCATTAGTATTAAATGTTACTTTTTATTCGCTTGAACTATATTAAGGACATTATGATAGAAACTTGGATCAACCACAACCCAAACCGCAACGAAAAAGTTTAGCATCAATCCGACCCATCCGAATCACGGGTTGGGTCGATTTCGGGTTACTTCGGATTACACCACCAGATGCAGGACTCTACTTCACATAATTGAATAAGCTATTAGAACATAACATGGATCAAATACGCTTTTAAGTCTACTGTTTCGGTCTAAACAGTTATCGAGATTAAAGTAAATGTACATGGCGCCACAAAACGAAGCTCCTGATGAAGATAACTCCAATTTTATTGTTTTTCAAATGTTATTTTACCCCTTTGAAATATTTATAAGCCACTGCTATAGTTTGTTTCACGATAACCCTCTAATCAGTGTTGCCACTGGGCTACTTCTTTTTTTAAATTCAGATTTCTTGATTGACATCACTTTTTTTAAATTTTAAAATTCCCTTTGTTTTCACCTTAATTAATATGTTCTTAAATAAGATAAAATTTTACCATTAAAAAGGGGGTGCAAATAAGAAATCTGAATTTTGAAAAAGTAGTTCATAGGCAACACTGCTTGTAATTCCCATGGTAGCATTTTTGCTACCACGAAGGCTCCCAATTTTATATATATTTTTTTTATTCAGCTATTCCTAATTCATACCATATATTTAAAGTAGTAATCTTTGCTATAATTAAGAACAGGCATTCTGTCATTGTATAAAGCGAACATTATTATTTAGATTTTCTGGTATGAATTCGATTCTCTGAATGACGTAATTACTAGAACGCATACTACTATGGTAATTAGAGGGTCAATCATTTTGATTGTATAAATCATGTTTTAAAAAAATTAATAAAACTAAATTATTAAATGAAAAACATTTATCAAATAATTAATAATGTTGTTAACTAGTTGTTCTTAATTAGTGTTAATGTAGTTAACAGTTGTAATGTGAAAAATTGTTAATGTATTCAACAGTTAATTTCAGTTAATGCAGTTAACTGTTGTTGTTGTTAACTTGATGTTGTTATTGTTGTTGACTAACTCATTAACTAAACTTGTTGCTATGATGTGAAAAAACAGGTACTATTTAGAGGACTAGCATTAAAAACAAACAGCTACTTTGCATTTTTTAAAGTTTATTATCTATTTACAAAAATTAAGTAATATAGGTTTTTATGCATTTTTTATTTTGAATAAAAATAAAATTTACAAATACACTAAAAAAAATATATTAAAATAACATTTCTTTTCTCAATTGAAGCATCACTCGTTTTAAAATTTTATATCGGAGACAAATCCCTTCAGTAGTCGACGACACTGCATCTTTTACACATAAAACAGCGCATATCACTTATATGTATAAAATATTAAAGTTAACCCTTTAAAAATTACTTTGAAATCCATTACATACAAAAAACGCATTCACTACCGAAACTTATGCTTTTAAAATTGATGAAGAATTTAGAAAATAAATATAAAACCTTTCAAAGCACTACTACAATATTGGATTTTTATTATCATCCAAGCACTAAACACCTTATAAAAAACCCCAAAGAAAAATAGAAAGGATTTTTTTAAACATCCTCTTCCGATCCCACTCCTTTGATGACATAAAAAATGAAAAGGGAAAAAAAAGTCTGAAGCGGTGTCAAATATGGGGGAAAATCAACGGCATGATTTTTATGTATGAGTACCTTGATTATTCTATCGTAATAAAATGATCATAACCTGAAGCGTTACCACAGACGGTGATAATGTCCCCACCCCGACTCCACCATTTGTGCTGCAAAGATTTTTTTTAATCTTGCAAATATCAGTTTTTTTTTTCTCTTCTTCTTCTGCTCTTTTTTTCTTTTAACCTCAAAAGTGGATACCTGGGTACGATAGACTTTCGTTTTTCTTTTGGTTTCGTTAAAAATTGGAAGTCTCCGGAAAAAAAAAGAAAAAGAAAAAAAGATCGTGTTTCAGGGAAATCTTTTTCCTCAATTAATCATATTTAAAAGGGTTGGTAAAATTAAATGTAAGTGAGAGCAGTTAGATACGATCGTCATTCCGGCTTTTTAAAAAAAGAATTTATTGATATTTGAAAAAAAAAAAAAAAAAGATATTTCTTTATTGACATTTTTCTAGATAGCTTTATATTTTTTAAAGTTTAATTTTTTATAGGTTAGTGAACCAATATATTTTTTTATTATCACACGAGGTTTTTTTTTAAATATTAACAACCCCCATAATAGCGTATCAACATTTATCAATATTGTTCCTATGTTGTAATTATTGACTTTTTAACAGAAATATTACTATATATCAATTATACAGAAACATTGGCATAACATTCAAAATATTTCAATACAATGTGATACAATAAATATTTCCAATTTAAAAGAAATATTTAGCCATTATTGTAAAGATTTGGACGTACTAAAATTTTATGTATATAGGATAAATAAGTGGCTTCATGAAAAAGGGGCTTCAGTTAACTAGATCTAATTTTGAGAAAACTGAAAAAATATTGCTATTTTAATAGCTTTCTGCATAGAATTAAAAAATTGAGTAGTGTATTGCAATGAAACTGAAGCCCTTTTTGCATACTAGTCTATAAGGACAAAAATCCGCGGTTAACTCAATTTTGCTAATTTGCTGACTGAAGCCCTTTTACCATGAAACGATTCAAATATTCAAGTTATCAACTGTCTGTATGTCTGCTCATTTTTTTAAAATATAATTACACCTGTATTGGTATATTAGTGCAAATATTTACTATTGTAAAAAAAAAGCCGAATAAAATAAAAAACAAAAACCTTGGCACTGTGAAAAATCATGTTAAAAGATAAATAATTATTAATGTGCAACAAAGGTCCATTTATTAAAATCTAAGTGTTTAAATCAGTATTGTAAATATCGATTTGTCCTTAAACTTAATTGAGTAAATTTCAATGTCTTTCAATATTGCCTGTATGTTTTCTGAATATAAATATCCTTATGTGTTCAATATTGCAATAAAATTTAGATAATATTTATTTGTTAATTAGGACACTTATTTTTTTCTTTCATTTCACCATTCATTCGTCTACTCCGCGATTTTCAAAGCTCCAAAAAATTAATCAATTTCTCTCTCTTCTACCTATTTTTTTTCATTTTTGTAATAAATTTCATTTCTGAAAATAGACTAGGCGCTCCTTTAAAACTTTTATTAATAAAATTAGACCAAAGTATTATAATTTCGGTGATCTTTTTATGTGCGTTCATAATTATGTAGATACATAGCACCTATAGTCGTCATTCAATCCGTCCATCTGTCTGCCCGCATATAACAACGCAAAAACTACACTGTTAAAAATTTGAAACTTTTGCTGCATCGCCCCTCCACCACTTTAATAGAAAAGGATTACTTCAGTGTAGAATGAAACATTCTCATTGGTCAAAATAGAAATATTCTATAAAAGAGGTGGAGTGATGATGCAGGAATAGTTTCAAATTTTTAACAAAGTACCTCTACATCTCAGAGTACATCGTTTAAAATTTAAAAAAATATATTATTACATAATTTTGTCGAGTCATTTCAAATTTTATGAAAATCGGACGCATAGTTCAATTACAGGGACAATCAAAAGTATTCCGTTACATTATGGTCATTTTGTACAATCTGTGGTGCAAAGAATATGTTTTTATTAATATACAATATATTCTATTACATAATGGTACAGGGGAAACATTGTTTGGAGTGCATTTTAATTATTGAACTGTTTCACATTTTATGAAATTGAGGTTTACAGCAAGTTAATTCCTGTATAATAGAAATCATTTAGTATTTACAGGTATACACAAAAGATTTCGGATACTGTGTTGTATCCAAAGTACTGTTTATTTTAAAAACTTTGTTATAGTACGAACGCACTTCGTTTGCTTCTTCTGAGATGCAATTTCCAACTTCTTTATTTTTATTACGCACCGTTTATCATAAATAAAACTCCTAAAATAGTTTTCAGAATTCATGTTTTCAAATGAAAGTTTTTCCGAGCTGTCTTCAGAATTTTATTTATTTATATATTAATTTTGTTATAAAAATAGTTAAATAATATAGTTAAATAATATAATAATAGTTAATAATTTATTATAAATCCTAACTAGCGAAATTCTGACGAGTGTTAACAGGAAAATACAACATCTATATGTATATAAAATTATAATATATTGATATTTTTATTATGTAATTTATTCTATGTTTTACCATTACAGAGTATTCGTTCAATTAATGTACTAAAAAATGTTTGAAAATTACTTATGTCAATATGTGCTAAAAAAATAAACAAATTAGATAACATAGAGTTGAATATATTAGCCTGTTTGTTTTTAAAATTTTTAATAAGGTATATTGAACTGAAACAAATATACAAATTTTACATACATAAAAAATATGAACCACTATCAAATTAAATAAATTATTACTAAACAAATAAAATCCATAGGACACCTTATAATTGAAAATAAAATATTTTCCAGTGTCAGGCTGACTGCAGTACGAATTTATCATCTTCTTGTAAAACTGTTTATTCTTTACTCCAGAAACATCCTAGTTATTTTATTTTTTACTCTATAATGTTTATGAAAAGATCTGATTTACGCAAGTTTACCTTGTGTTTATTTTTTTTTTAAGTAGTGTAATTTTTTTTAATGTAGCATAGGAACGTCTTCTATGCACTTAGAATAGGTATTACTCCTAACATCCAAAAATCTGAGGATATTGGATTTTCTTTTGATGCTAAAGGAGCTGTTTAAAAGGCAAAATTCGAATTCAACAGAAATATCGCGCACAAATAGGAAGCTACAGAATGAATGCATTGTTGTAGACAACAAGATTTAACATTATATGCACCAATTTCAACCAGTCGTGTTCTGTGCATAGCATGACGAGTCTATATCTTCAAATTACCAGAAACGTTAATTGAGAAAAGAAAAAAAAAAGATAAACAAATTCAGTACAAAATATTTTATCTTTTGTAAGAAAAGTTTGTTTTTAAAACTCAGACAAATGTCTCAGTTGGAATAACTCAATCAATGTCAGTCAGAAAATAATTAAACTATTAGAATTTAAATGTTAGATTCAAAATATTATCTAAATCATGTTCTGAAATTTATTTGGGAGTCTTTATTTTCGATTTCATGGGACGAAAAGGAAAATTATTAAAACACGTGTATCAATGATACTTCAGTATTCCGTGATAGCTTTTTAAAAAAAAATATTGTTTTCACTTGCTGTTACTTTTTCATTACTTCTAATTTTTCTGTTTACTTTTTCTTTCTCATTTACTTATTTGTCCAAATAGGTCTCAGCTTACCTCAGGAAATCAGGATATGAAATATACTTGTTTTTATATTTCATCTTGAGTCCTTTTCGATATTTCAAAAATAAATACAGAAAAGTTGAAAGGCAAATAGTTTGAATTTGTTTACCACTTTATTGGATTTTCGGCCATGTTCAAGGTTCGTACGGGTCCTTGAATTTTATGAGCAGGAAATTCATTGGCCCCAGTATTTTCTTATAGAAAATCTATGATTATTCAAAACAAAATTTCGCGCCTTTGAACAACGTTTATTTTTCAGTAAATAAATGCTGGTATATCACCTGGAAAATAACGGTACCCGTACGAACCATGATGTTTTATGTAAATAATGGTAAGGGAGTATTTTCATTTATTGACACGATACTAATAAATCGTTCAGTTTTTGTGAGTCGACATCAACTCATCTAAAATCCATTTATATATATTACACACGTTTTCAATAACCGATTATATGAAGATTATATAGTACGTATTTTGTGAAAATGCGTGCAGCATATATTTTGCTAGAACCGATGTCGGCTCTCATATATTGTGTACGATTTATTAGTGTCGTGTTCGTGAAAGTAAAAGCGCCTTTAACGTGGATTTTTCATAGAATACTTTTGCATGACGATGGATAACTTAACATTACAGTACATAATCAGGGCTCCTACTTGGTCCGCTTTTTTAATACCACTTTTTTTTAAAGGAAAATTTTATTTATAAATTTCGTAGAAACATACTATTAACAGCGTTTTTCTTGGAATAGTGGCAGAAACCTACCCCGAATCCTTTTTTAAAAAATTACTGGTTTTCAAAAAACGGACCAGTGGGAGCCCTGTACCTAGTGTAAATCTTATTTTAAGCACTTTCCAGTAGTACATTTCACATAATATAAATATAATCTTCATTTTTCTTTCATTGATATGATAAAGATTTTTTTTTCTAACTCTCGCACTTACATAAAATGCATACCGATCACAACACTTGTTCTTCAGAAAAGCGCGAATTCTCTTCCCTATAATATAAAAAGAGTTACAAAGAACTTCCCAAGAAATAAACTTTTAAATTCAGAATTACTTTTGTTAATTGTCTGACAAGACAGAAATTTTAAAACTTGACTATGGAAGAAACTGACATTAAAAAATTTCTCAACACAGTCCTGTGATAAAACTTTTAATTTGCTATACAAACAGGAAGTAGGGCCCATCAGACAGATACTGGTCATAAAGGCATTATCCACAAGCAAGAGTGCGAAAAAAAATGACAAGATGGCAGACGAATTTTGTTTGTATGCCTTGGAATTTCAACTAATCGGGGGAATGGGCGGGAAGTTTGCTCCCGTACCTTTTAGCACTAATTGCCACAATAAACACGGAATGAAAGCAAGACAAGGAGATAAACGGAAAGCCTTACAAATGGAATGGAAGCCAGCGAACAACTGTAATTAGCATAGGCCGTTGTTTTCCTTTAGCTAAGATGCTCAGCAAGCTACACAAATTAGAAAGCTTGAAATAAAGCCAAAATGCAGACGCATAACCAAAAGCTCTTTTTTTAATTCCTTCGTTTCATTCTCTTTTACTCCAGAGAGACTGAACCCCCCTTCAGTAAGCATCCACTTATTTGGTTCTTTACTTTCTGTTTTTTACTTTTTTTACACCCACTTTGTTGCAGTTGAGCGAACCAGCCGTAAATGGGAATTTACAGTAAAGTACATCAGGACTCTAGGGACTATCTGAAGGCGCGACACACTTTGGGAAAGAACATGCCTTAATTCAGCAACCAGAGAGCATTAAAAATATCGAAGTTTTCTTAACATCATGTGCTCACTGCTATCTTCTCATTAGAAATCTTCCATTTCGGAAGTTTTTTATGCACAAAAATAACTGAAACGAACATTTTGATCTTAACTACATCCGAGCGCGCTACCACGGATGATATTTTGTTAAATATCAGTTTCTTTCAGATACAAATTTTTAAGATTACAATTAGGTTCGTTACATATCAATATAAAGTTACTATGCTTCATAAGTTTAGAATTAAACTGTTTTCAAAATAATCATTTTTTTTTCCTTATTTTCTTATCCTAATATGGCTTTTGTTACTGTTTTGTTTAATATTTGAAAGAACGCTTGAAAATATATTCTGTTGTTAAAACTCGATACAGCACATAGTGCAAATTACTTAATTAATGTTACAAAGAAAACATGGGGTAAAGAAATAAAACTAAAATTTGTATATTAAGAAACATATTTCGTTTACTGTAAGATTTAGATACAAAATGTAAATGTTCGTTAAGCTTAAACTATAATTAGCATGAAAATCACTTGTGTTATTTAAACAAGGTTTATTTTCAAATTGAGAGATTTTTAGTAAATGCAATCTTACATTATAATAAAGCCATAGGTTATTTGAATAGTTTTATGCTTTTGAACTTGAGCATTCATAAGCGTAGATGCTTATGCATGTTTTATTTACAATAAAAACAATTTGTTTAATATTTGATAAGATTTTATCAAATTTTTTAAATAAAATAAAGAAATAAACAATAATAACAAACGAGCTTAAAGGTTTCAAAATGCAAGACTGTGATGTGAAAAGATTCTTGCTATTTTTTATTGTTTAACCAAGCATTTATAAAGTATCAAATGAACTTTTTCAGTGATGTTAAAAAAAGTGTTATTATTCAGTTTGTTGCTTGGTTATTCTCGATATTAAAATGACTAATTTTGAGATCAAAGGTTATAGGAATTATTTAATGTTTAATATTTTAATTAATAGAATAGATAATTGAATTGTGTAGGTTTTGTAACTGATCTTTAAAAATTAAGTAATCATTATTTTCTGCTACTTATCCGATTTTTTTTCAAATGAAACGAGTCACCATTTATTTTATTTATTTTATTTTTTTATTGCTTCATAGTGCTTTCAATAATTTACTTTTGATTTCTGTTTTAAATTTATAAAAATTACTATTTTTATTTTAAAGTTTCAAAACCTCTATTTTTAACCGACTTCAAAGAGGAGGTTATGATTTCGACCTGTATGTATTTGTTGTTCATGCATAACTTTTGCAAATATGAACCGATTTTCATAATTCTTTTTTTGTTTGAAAGCATATGAGGCCCATGTGGTCCCATTCGAATTTCATAAAAATCTGATAATTAGAACATTTTTAAAAATTAAAACTTTAAATTTCAAATTCATTTTGAAGCAATCGACCAATTAGAAGTGTTCCTTTTGCATGCTTTTATGTTACACTTACATAGACACACGATCTTTTCACTGTTAAAAGTTTGAAGTTTTTGCTGCATCGTCACTCCACCGCTTTTATGGAATATCTCTATTTTGACCAATGAGAATTCACCATAGTACAATGAAGTAATCATTTTCTATAAAAGTGATGGATAGACGATAAAGTAAAAGTTTCAAATTTTTAATAGTGTTCAAAGTGCAAAATCCTAGCTGGACGAGGGCCAGGATTCACATAAGTTTTGTGCTGTTTGCGAAACGAGATTTATTAACAAGAAAATTTATTTAAAACATTGAAAAATTTGCTAAAATTCAGGCTTCTGATTCGTTAATCTGGTTTCGCTAACAGCGCAAATTCTACCTGGATCCCGGACAAGTTCTCTTATGCAAGAAACCGGAAATATAGCATCTAGGGGATATTGTGTGGAAATCGGCTATCTCAGGGCGTGTTCAGAGCAACTTACAAAAGTAACCAATGTTACCGACCGATTGTAGGGCAGTACGAAAGCAAATTTTGGCATCAATGAAAACTATTCTGTTGAATTGTAGTTGACGTCACACTTCGCTTTGATTTTTATTTCGTACTTGTCTACAATCGGTAAGTGGTCGGTAAGTAGCCGGTAAGTTGTGCTGAACACGCCCTCTCTAACACTTAAAAAAAGCGCTAAAATGTTCTATTCTTTAAATGTGCAACAATGCTAATGAAATTTAAAGATAGAAGCGATATCTGCAGGACATTTTCTAAAAATGCAAGAAATATTGCTAGTCTAGATAATGTATCACGTAAATGCCTCAGATGTTACTGTGATCGACACTTTGGAATTCAGTAGCATCGTTGCACATTTAAAGGATACAAATTTTTAGCACTGCTTGCATTGTAAAAATTTGAACCCTTTTGCTGCATCATCACTCCATCGCTTTTATAAAAAACAATTACTTCTCTCTATTATGGAGCATTCTCATTGGTCAAAACAAAGAAATTCTATAAAAGCGATGGAGTAACGATGCAGCAAAAGGGTAAAATTTTTTACAGTGTCGATAGCAGATTTTCACTCCATGTATTCCAGACTCTCTCCTTCGAACAATGAAAAGTTCTCAAAAATGAAGGTCAATCTTGTTTCGCTTAGCAGCGAATAATCCTTCTGGATCCTAACCACTGTTGCAGAGATGCTAGTTTTTTTTCAAAGTACGAAATCTTAGGTGGAACAATTCTCGTATCCAACAAAGTAAAAGATCCACATCGATCCAGACATGAGAATTCGATATCGAAAAGCTGAAAATCCATCTCTAAAGAGCCTTACACGTTAAAGCAAGAGTGTCTGTGTATCAGTGTGATTGTTATGCCGGATTCACAAAGTGATTAAAGTACATTGCTATGTGCTAGATTTACATTTGGACAAATATAAATGGCGAAAAATTTTGATAAGCTTACCATTAAAGTTAAGCAAGTTAACTTCTTTCACCCATAAAACAAACTCGTTCAGGCGACTACCGCCAAGTTCTGGAATAAAAATTCTTAAATTTTCTGTACTTTGGAAAACTGCGTTTATCAAAGAACATTCTTAACTTCAAATATTGCTATTTTCATATAGACGCATGTTGAATCATGGTGTGATTTTAATAATATCTTCCTTTTTAGTTTTTATGACTGAAAAGGGTATTTTAATACATACGAATATTTAGAATTACTTTGCTATGCATTGAATCATAGAAGCAACTTGACGCGTTCTGATTGCGTACGCGTACTTTAAACTGTAAAAAATCTGACCCTTTTGCTGCATCGTCACTACCCCGCTTTTATAGAATATCTCACTTTTGATCCATGAGAATGCTCCATAACAGGCTGAAGTAATCGTTTTCTATATTAGCGGTGGAGGGACGATGCAGCAAAAGGGTCAAATTTTTAACAGTGTACCTTGTTTAAAATATCTTGAAAAATTACCTCTGTTTTTAAAGACTATCTATTTTCTGACCAATAAAAACACTCCATAGACGTTTTTAGATCGCTCTCATTAGTCAGAAAACAGATAGTCTTTAAAAACAAAGGTAATTTTTCACAATAATTTTAACGTATACTGATGGATTGTCAGCTTTTCAATGCCCATTTACGAAGTCTGTAGATTTCAATGTGGACCTTAAGGCACTACACTAGTCTCAGAAAAAGACCCGGATGTTAGTGTAAAGACTGTGGGTGTGTTCTTTTCAAATATCTCGCTCAAATTTTAATATATTTACATGATTTTTTTTGCATAGGATATTCTACAACCGGCCTAGTTTTTACTTCTTCGATTTTGCTTATGTATGTTTTATATAATGATAGTTTCAATTTCAGAACCGTTTAAACTGGTTTTGAAATTTAAAATAATTTAAAAAAAAATCTGAAACCAAAATTGAAAAAGTAAAAACTAGGTCGGTTGTGGAATATCCTCAGCTATCCTATGCAGAAAAAAAACACGCAAAAATTTTAAAATTTGAGCGAGATATTTGAAAAGAACGCCCCCATAGACTTCACATTATCATTCGGGTCTTTTTCTGTGCCTAGTGTGGGGCCTTAAAGTTTGCTGAATGCGATAAATTTCCGAAATGTTAAAGCTTAAATGGACAAGTTCTCGCATCCACTAAAGCGGAAATGGACATCGATACCAATCGACATCCTTAAGTTGTTGAAAAGATGAATATCCTTTCGTATATATTTTGCTCCGGAGGAAAAAATTATCTCTACATATCAATGCAAAATAAAGTGCATAGATATGTGTAGCAAAATTATCTTTAGATTCAGATTTGGTTACCGGATTAGACACCAGAATGATTTCAGATTTTATTCATGTAGGATTCCTCGATGTGAATATGACGGCACATGGAGCACAGTATACGATTGATTGAAAAGATTCTGGACAAAAATGGGTCCTTGTGGCCGAGTGGTTAAGACACCACGCTGCTAATCTCTTGAGAGCGTAAGAGATTGTGGGTTCGAATCCCACTGGCTCCTTTGCACACACTCTTTATGTGTAGCTCCCGGTTGTACTTTTCTTGTGTCGTAATATTTCCTTGTGCTATCTTGTCCTTGTATGTCAACGAATTTGTAAAATAATATGGATTATGTATTTATGTCTGTGTAGAAGTAAAGGATCATTCGGCGTACAATCGAATTCTACCAGGAAATCATCATCAAATTTTAGAATAGAAAATGCCTAGCATTGCGATACATTGTTAAAAATTTAACTTTTGCTGCATCGTCACTCCATCCCTCTTATGGAAAATCTCATACATACACTGTAAAAAATTTTACCGTTTTGCTGAATCGTCACTCCCCCGCTTTTATAAAATATTTGTTTTTTGACCCATGAGAATGCTCCATGATAGGCTGAAATAATCGTTTTCCATAAAAGCGGTGGAGTGAGTTTCAAATTTTTAACAGTTTAGTTGGGACAAAAGCGTCCGTGAAAAAAGTATTTGGGCATCGAATGCTGTCACTCTCTTATAGATGCAGCCAAGTACAGGTTATGATTTTCGGATTCCTCGTCGAAACATCACCGCTCATTTCCGATGTATTTACTGCATTTATAGGAATTAGATTGTTGTTGTTTATCAATTGAATCATAGAGCGATTTTTGTTAAAATCTTTCTTTTTGCTTTTTCTGACTGAAGGGGGAGTACTTTTGACTACACTAGAAAAGCATTTTACTATTCATAGATACACGTGGAGTCATTTTGCTGTTTACTCATATATGGAAGCGCTTTGCCGCGCGCTAATGTGTAAGGACACTTTACTTGAGGCATTGTCACCTTTCGATAACCAGTTCCGATGTCCGTACGATTAGATGTTGACTTTAAGATTTCATGAATGCGGTAGCTTTTCGTCGTGCCAGATCTGAAGACGTTACCACATCCAGAAAACCTAAAGATTCACAACGATACTAACCGATATTGTAAGTGTCTTTTGAAAAGTTGACAATCAAACGGTGACAAGAAAAGCGAATACATCAGAACTCAGCAAAGTGCGTTCATTAGTAATACGTTGCAAAGAGCCATCATATGTCAGTACACATAATTATGTATTACGGTATAAATAACTAAAAAGTAGGAAATAAATTTGACTTTTTCAAAAAAATGTATAACCGACTCCAAAAAAAAGCGCTAAAAAGAATTAAATAATTCTATAAAATTCTCTAATGACAAATCGTTATCCAATAACCACCCATTGACTATCATGTACCGGTATAAAACGGTTAAATTTAATATATAGAATTTAATATCCACCAAACATAGGTTTTCCAGAGAATATTTTTTACAAGAGATTAATTTACATATTTTTGATTTAATTTTTGAATATATACATATAAAAAGTAAGGAATTACTTTTTGAAGTTCGTGCCAAACTATCTTAAATATAGTAAGAATTGTGGATATGTCTAGTACCATAAATAAAATAGGGAAATCATTATCGATTATGATTGTTTGGCACCAACTTCAAAAAGTAATTCCTTACTTTTTATATGTATATATTCAAAAATTAAATCAAAAATATGTAAATTAATCTCTTGTAAAAAAAATTCTCTGGAAAACCTATGTTTGGTGGATATTAAATTCTATATATTAAATTTAACCGTTTTATACCGGTACATGATAGTCAATGGGTGGTTATTGGATAACGATTTGTCATTAGAGAATTTTATAGAATTATTTAATTCTTTTTAGCGCTTTTTTTTGGAGTCGGTTATACATTTTTTTGAAAAAGTCAAATTTTATCATATTTAATTGTTTAAATCGAGTTCTTTAATCACATGTGTTAGAATACGAATATCCTTTTTGGGGAATTATTACAATATAAGGCATGTTTTGTACAATATAAAAGCATATGATAATGATATTTCTATGCTGCTGATAAAAAGTACAATAACTTTTGCTACAATATAAGATTTTTATAAATAGTAATAACTTAAAAAAAATTTCTTAAAATCTTATTGTCAAAAAATATATAGTTAGGATATATGTATATGTATTTTAAATTTCTAAAATTGTTCACAGAGAATTTCATTTTCTGTTAGGAGCGATTTTATAAGTAGAGAGAAAAACCGTTTATAACTTTTGATAATTTTTCATTTCATTGTTAGTTCAATGTCCGTCGCTTATACTATTTCAGCATAATCACTAATCATTACCTATATAATGTTAAAACTTTATATTATTGATTAAAAGTTTACAAGCACATTGTCGATTGTCGGTCCTTCCAATCTACCGTGTTTTATATTCAGGTTTTACCTGAATTTTCCAACAGTAATTTTAGTTTTACTTATAAAACACATTTCTTGATTAAATAAAACAAAGATTATTGCTTACAAATTATTATATATGTTCGGAACAAAATAAAACGCGCTCAATAAGTGACGAATTTACTTGCCACTATTCAAAAAGGTGTTAACTATTAATTAGTTTGCATTAACTTCTTCACTACAGAAACTAAGAGGTTACATCAATCATATTTTTTTATTAAAAATATGAAAATACACTCTATAGTAAAAATTAGAATAACATCATTAAACAATTTAGTTTAACTTAATGTAGTTTTGTCAGTGTAAAAGGAAACTATTTTTGTGAACTTGTTTATCTCTATGGGATTGCAAAAGGAAATCATATTTTCGTGAACAAGCTATGTAATTGAAATCTCTGACTTTTAAAGGTACGTGAATTCTGCTTCGCACACAATTGAAAACTTAGGGAACGAAGAAATTGTGTTAAAGTTTGCTACAATTGAATCAAATTTCCCAAATTCATTTGTAAATTTTTCATTTAAAAATTGTCCCGAATAATTTTATTGTAATCTCTAAATAAGACATTTTAATTCAAATTCGTTTAAAATTGGAGAAATTTTAATCGGGGATTTCCTGGTTTGAAAATTTCAATTCACACATTCTATTAAAAATTTTCTTAGGAATATTATACGACTTACGTACGCGAAATTCTACTTTAATTTTAAAATGACATTATGCATTAGTTGATAGTTATATAAATCGTAAAAAATGCGTGTGATTTCCAGAAAAGTATAAAAAATTGTAATTGATATGCATTAAAATTAATTTAAAAATACATATTCGTGCATGGGTTGTATTTACTTTAAAATAATTTATTTTGGGTGATTTAATTGATTAAATTTTTTTAGTGTTGACAAAATAATGTCCAATTTACGCTATTATATTCAAACGTAATATAGCATGTTTACAGAGAATAAGTAGCATCCAAAAATCCGACATTTCTTGTTGATAGCGGCCTGAGAAAATTGAGAACACACTAGACAAACTAACTCGTAACGTTTCTGAAATTTAAGGCTCGAAGAAAAAAAGAAGGGTCTTGTTTCAGAAATGCCTCTTTTAAATCTCAGAAATATATTAATTTCTGTGGTTTCTTAAGATCAAAGAACACATTTCAGAATGTTTGATAACTCATAAGAGGTTTTATTATATTTTCCTAAACCTTCTTGCAAGATCAAGAAACAAATCTTGTTTTTGTGCAAGTGCAGGAAGCTCCGCTCTTTTCGGAATGTTTGACATTGATTGTTCTCTTTTGTAATATAAAGACATTTCTGAAACAGAACTTTCGACAAAAATGCAGTCGGTCATTGAATAAAAATGAGAGATTCTCGAACGAAATTTTAGCTCAAACTGATAAATGTCGAAAGAAAAAATAAATAAGTTTAATGAAAATATGTAATATTTGAGTAGTACATAAAATCTTATCAAATACAATTGAAAAAGGTCCATTGCATCCCTATCAGCTGCTAGAGAATACGAAGTGTAAAGTACTTCTGCTGATAAATAGAATATCTAAATTTAACCTTACCTAAATAAAAGAAATCTATATTTTATAGCATACCGAATCATATTGCATATTACTGCTAAAGTGCTACAATTGGGAACATTTTGATTAAGATATTAATACTAATAAATATAAATTCAACCCTTTATTGTATCGTATCAAAATCACGAAGTAGGCTTACGTCTAACTATTGTGATGAAATATATGTAAAGAAAGTAGTTGTTTAAATATAAGAATATATTTTTTCATTATTGACTCAATCTAAAAGCATTACTTTCAATTGTATGAAAAATAAATTCTACATCTTTTTTAAAGCCTTAGATTCATTATAAATCAGTGAGTGGATTTCTAGAACAAAATAATAATAATAATTTGAACGATATGCAGATTTACATTGAAGTTGATTCTTAGAAGGTCAGTATGATTTTTTTACAGTTTAAGATGGTTTTCTTCTTAAGTAAAATAAATACAGACTAGATTAGCTTAAAAAAAACTTCGCTTAAATGCACGCGTGGCATCATCACAGTTTTCAAACCAGTTTCAGCGTATCAAATTTTTGTGTATGCAAATTAACCAGATTGTTATATTTATTTCAAACGTCACAGTAATATTTATAGCCTCTTCTGATTACGAAATAATATATAATATACCTGATTTGCAGCGAAATCGCAGCAACGCACCATTAACTATTCTCTGTTGTATGGGAGTATTTGCTGGTCCATTTCTGAATCATTTTTCTCTTTATTGGCTGTATATTTGATATATTTATATTGCTATTTCGGAAACCTTATATATAAAATATGGGTTTATATTACACTAGAAATTTCTAAATCAACAAAAACTTTTTTAAAATTTTTGGTGTTTTATTACAATTATTTCCAGTCAGAATTCCATTACCAGAAGTGAGAATACTCTACCAGACTGTGTGACTCGTAACTATGATTTTCTACGTGCCATAATTCAAAAAGAGAGAATTATATATATAAAACCCCTCCGTGTATAACAATTCCGGGGTCAACCTATCCATGAGAAAAAGAACCTCATTCACCAATGAAAACGTTTCATAGTCGTAATGGAGCGTTCTCATTGGTCAGATTTACAGTGGTAGCTGTAAATGACATCACTACATTTTACTTCGCTTTGAAATCTTTCCACGATTTCAAAAAGTACACTGTTAAAAATTTGACCCATTTGCTGCAGCGGCACTCCAGAGCTTTTATAGAATATCTCGTTTATGACCAATGAGAATGCTCCAAAACACAGGTTTTGGACGGTCACAGGTTAAACGTTTCCTATAAAAGCGGTGGAGTGACGCTGTAGCAAATGAGTCAAATTTTTTACAGTGTATATTTAATTAAAACTTTTTATTAAAGGAAAGCGAAGGTGCGTTTTAAATGCAATATTGTTAAAATTTTTATATTCGGGTTGCTTTAATTTTTTTTTCTTTACAGCCGTGAATGACTCTTGAGAATTTCAAATCTGTAAAAAACATTGTGAAAAGTTACCTCCGATTTTAAAGGCAATCTATTTTCTGACCAATGAAACCGTTCCATAGTACGTAATGGAGCGTTCTCAATGGTCAGATTTACAGTGGGAGCTGTAAATGAGGTCACTACATTTTACTTCGCTTTGAAATCTTTTCACGATTTCAAAAACACTATTTAATTAAAACTTTTTATTTAAGCAAACCGCGGGTGCGTTTTAAATTTCATTATAATCCCCACCCCCATCTACCAGATAGTTTTGCTATAGTTTTAAATGCAGATTTCTGTTGAAATTTTCTTTCTTTCTTCCTTTTTTTTTCTTGTTAGATTTTTTTCTTTCCAAGTTTAATTGCTGTATTTATCAAAATTGTTTCAGCCTAAACTGGCTATGATTGACCACAGTTGTTGTAATATTTTATCATCCTTTAAAAATGCAAACACGTCATTTTGACGGGCTATCTTCTAGTATATTTAATAAGAGTCATAATGATATATATTTTTTTCATAAGAGAAATAATCAAAATATACTTATATATAATGCAAATTTTATTTAAAGTTATTTGAAATTAATTCATCTTTTACACATAGAGCGTCTGATTGTATCACCTCTGCAATTTTTTGCTTCCATTATAATTTCAATGCGAATTTCCATGATCAACTGGTGAATAAAGCCTTTATTTGGTAGCCTTTCCGTTGAAAACAATCTTATTGGTTCTAAGTATGAACTGCGATTTGTAGAAGAACATGCAATCTTCATGTGCTGACAGAGATTGCAGATATCAACTTCATCAATTTTATAATATTTAGGAAGTATTATGAATGTCTTTGACAGTTACTTTAAAAAATTAAATATTCTAAAGATTTTTAGGAATACCATAAGTTAATTCACATATATTTACTACTTCAATATTTCCTCCACTCTCAAGATTTCCAGAATTTTATTTAGGTGAAGGAAAGGGCAGGAGTAATTCACTCACTAGCTGGTTGGATAAAATTTTATTAGTCATAGATAGATTTTAAAAGTCATTTTGCGAGTGGAAAATGTTATGTACTATCAAGGAAGGTCTCCATACTGGGCATACTCAAAATATGCTGAAAAAAATACTTGTTAAACTACTTATGTATTTAATAAAGGATAAGTCAAACTTAGCTGCGGAATTACAGTAGAAAGGCTATAAAAAATAAAATACTTTCGATTATTTGGCGCAAAAAGAGGAAAGCGACACGCGATTTGGCAAGCAGCATCTTTCCTCGCCAAAAAGCAAGCAATTTTAATGTAACTGAAAATTGTTTATTAATGGATTTTTTTGAATGAGTGTAAATGGTAGTAATGAATTGAAACTTGAACAATGAGAGAGTTTGGTACTTTGTATTTTGTATTACATATTTATGTTGCTTGTTGTTACAATTAGTATTTAATTTTAACACTGTAAAAATAATTTCATGCATAAAAATATTTTCCTATTGAAGAATATATTTTCATATATTTGAGCATATTCCAAAATAAAGATTAGATGAATAATTCTGCAGTAAATACATTTCAATTTCGTTATCGGAGACGTTTTTGTTTCCAAAGCAACTAAATTGAATCAACAGTGCTCACGACTGAATCCATAATTTTAATTTATATTAATTTTATTTTAATTCATAATATTTAATCGATAATTTTTATTATAAATATATATATGACAAAACTATACTTAAAACAAATTAAAACTGACAAAACTAATTTTTTTAATAACTTTTTGAAACAAATTCAATATTAAATATTTTTACCTTAAAAAATACTTGACATAAACATGTATTTTTTGAGATTTTATATCGTCGCCAACTGGGATAAATCCCCAAATAAATGATTTTTTTAGGGACGTTTTATCGGGTTTCCGCCGAAATTTCTGTATAAACATACCTATCCACACGAGAAGAACATTCTGTAATTTTTTCAGAATTTTCGGAGTATATCAGTATGGAGGCCTCCCTTGTAAGCCTGCTTTCAATATTAGGAATTTTTAGAGCCAGCATTAAGCAAATATATGTTTATAGTTTTAGCTTTGTAAGATAAAGTTACCATAAAATACTATAAGTACTCCTCTCTCTTATAGCAGAGAGAAAATTTTAAGAATTTTAATTGGGCTTATAATTGGAACTTTTGTGAAAGTAATGGGGGAAACGGGAGAGTTGGGAGATGTATATTTGAAATTTATGGAATTTCACAGAATTTTTACAATTTGCAAAATAAAATTAGATCAACAACGATTTAACAATTTTGGTTTTTAAATTCCTTTCCATAGAAGCTAATTAATTTCCATTAATTAAAATAACATATTAATGAAATAAACGTACATAACGTAATTAAATTAGATATCAAAGGAATATGAACGAAAATTATAAAACTTAAACCCAATATAAATATCTATTAAATCTTTAGCGCATAAAAATAAAGGAAACTATTAATAGTATCCTTCAAAAGGAACATTCCTTTCAAAATTCTGGTAGCGCCTGTAGCGAAGTATGCTATTTTATGTTACAATGTAAAGAGATTAAATAAAAATAAATTGGATAAGATGTATTCCTTTTGGAGATAGAGAAACAAAAAACTTAAAGAATTTTTAGTAAAATGAGAAGAATTAAAAGCGTCAGAAAATAAAATTTGAAGGCAAATGCTTCTAAATAGCACTATTAAAAAAAAAAAAAAAAAAAAAAATCACAAATATGAGGGGGGTGGGTGTTTTATATTCAGAGTGGGGCTTACTCTAGGTTTTTTTTACGATATTTTATTTTATACTTAAAAATCTGTAATATGTATTGCATAAATTATTATTTATATTTTGCCTAATTTTTGTTTATTAGTTGTTTATTTGCCTAATACTGTTTTCTGAGGAAATTTCCAGGAAAGGCAACAGGATATTAAAAGTGCGTTAGGAATCAATAAATGGCCTATTACATAACTTGTACATAATTACAATGTACTGCGTTCAAAATATTGAACATGTCTGTTAGTGTCAAATGATGACATATCATGATATCAAATAATGTCAGTTTCATCGTTCGTTTTAGAATCTCATTATCGTTTGACTTAAAAAGCACTGTTTAGGATAGGTATAAAAAATAAACAACAATGAAAGTCCATTGAAAAAACATAATTAAAAATTGGTGTAAAAGATAAAAGACGATGGAAATCAGCGCTCATAAAAATAATAACGACGAATACCTATCATATGTTTGTGACTATCGTCATTTCCTACTTCACAATCCATCAATTGCAATTTACTGAGAAGAAAATGTTGAACATTTGTCAATATTGTCCAATGATGTCCATTTTAGGCCTCGTACTTTAATTTCTGTTAAACCAATCTCCACACGGGATCGCAAACGAGATAAAAATATTTTATTAAATTCTATAAATTAAATCCCAAAACCCTTTTATAGAAGATATTTATTCTGTTGAAATTATCTTATTTATGAAATTTCAATCTCGAAATAGAAGTCATTCGTAATGAATCTGGTTATCCTCTAATTACTGAAGAAAAGTTTGCCTCGGCACTGACTTCTAGCGTACTAATTCTAGTAAAAGAAGTGGGATATTTTTCTAAAACACATTCAAATGATTAAGTGACTTCAAAATTGTGGCTCCGTTCTGCTTGTCCCCCGTCTCATTGCGATAGGGATTTTCTATTCAAAGTTTTGCCTCCACATCAAATCCATTTCAGCGCAGAAAACAAAGCCCATCACTAATTAATTCAAGCGTATTAAAGAAATCTGGCTCTTGTTCCAAAGATATTGCAATCCTTTCCACATAAATGATGCGGAGACTGTATGGGCACAAAGAGCGAAGCTGTTTCTTAATTAAGTCCTCTGCGACTTCCTGTTCCTCTGATACAAAACGGAAGCTAAGAAACGGACTTTACTTCAATTCAATTACTGTCTAAAAAATCACAGGAAAACTATTTTTAAGCAACATATCATCTTAGCAAGAAATAAAAGCAACCATCCAGTAACACTTCGCAAAACAATAAACAAATAAGTTGCTTTGAATTAAAATCTTATACATTGTGGAATTCTCTTCATTATTTTGGAGAAATTGATTAAGAAAAATCAAAATCGAAATTTAAATCATTTCTTGAAATTCATTTTTCGGAATTATGTGCGAAATGTTATAATTCGAATGTTAAATCACTCTTATATAAAAAATAGTATTGTTATTTTTATTTGTATTTTTTATTTATTTTTTTAATTATGACTAGAATCCAATTATTATTTATAATTAAAATTCTTTTAAATTTAATTTTAAATTATTATAATAGCTAACAAAGGTTTTTTTTAATGTACATAGAAAACAGAAGGGACTAATAGATATTTATGCAACTCAAACCTTTGATTCACGTGTTAAAGCAATCTTTAACAATAAACAAACAAGTTGCTCTGAATAAAGGTTTGAAACAATGTAGAGTTCTCTCATTGTTTTTCAGTAATTAATTAAGAAAAAATATATTCGAAATTTAAATGGTTGCTTAAAATTCATCATGCAAAATTATGTGTAAAAATATACTATTAAATCAGCCGAAGCATATCGGAAACAAGATTTTATTTATATAATAAATAGTTTTATTTGTTTTGTTGGATACAATTAGAATTTAGTTATTATCAACAATTGAGTTTATTTTCATTTTAATGTGTAATTGTTGAATTACAATGAATTACAATATTGAACAGAATTGTTGAATTACACTTTAATATGTAATGTTAAATAATTTTTGAATTAAATAAACAAAAATCAGTTTCTCTAATTTATTTAGAAAAATTAAAGTAATAAAAGAGAAACAGAATCTCAAATAACTCTAAACTATGATTCCCATATTTATATTTGTTCACTTAGTCTGTTTAACCCTCCTGCTCTCAATCCACCCTCCAAGGTGCTCCTTATTTGTTCGGTAGGTCTTAAAAATATCACCACAGGTAAGTCCAAGGTCATTTTGTAGAAATTATCCAGATATCGAGATGAATATTTTTGTGTTCAATTCAGGAATAGATAAGGAAAGATTTCATAATTGAAAATTTTGCTCCACGGAGGCAGTATAAAAAAATAGTTTTAATATTTTTTCAAATAGACCCCCAATGGTGTTGCAACTAATGTTATTATAGTGTGTACCTTTTTATGAAACTTTGCAATTGAAAATGTACGTCTAGTGGCAATATTTAGGAAACTGCCTATTCTTTGCATCATTATGAATCACCCTGTATATTTTAGTAATAAAAAGATTGCATAGTCATTAGTAACTTTTTTTAAAGGTAAATAACGGTCACTATCAAGTTACGAAAACATTTTTTTCTTAATAAAAACCATTCCATTATTACATTTAGTACGATCATTTCTTTTTGAAGTAATTTTTATTCAAATTCAAAGTCATAATCTCAACATGCCCAGAGACGCAAACTGTACTATCAAAATATGGAAACCAGTTTACAGTTTAAAAAATATTCCTATTTGTACAGTTATTTATTTTTTAAATTATTTTTATTCAAATACATAATCTCAACATGACCAAAATCCATTAAAATTTATTTATACCGAAATTTGTGATAAAAAAAATATTAAATGAAAAATTAGAGAAAAATCCCATTCTTTTCTGTTTGTTTCTTTTTTGTAAGATACATTTTTGTTAAATAAAAAAAAAAGAAAAAAATGAAAAAAAGTAAATATTTTATTATCCATTAAATTCCAGATATCGCACTGTATTAAGTCTAAGAGCGAAAAGTACTAAATCTACAGAGTGCATTTCTCAATAATGAAATGCTAATACAGCAGAACTGCCTGTTTTTTAGAGATTAATTACGATTTAAATAACATAAGAGTTATTTGTTGAAAAATTGAAAACAGCTAATTGGCGAGTTAACGTAAAAAAGGATTTTGAAGAGAACAAAAAATATTTGTATTTATTTTGCTTTATTAAATTTTAAAACTTAAAATGAAGTTTAAATTGCACTCAGAAAAATTGATTTTAGCTCTTTGGTTAAATGAAAAAAATTACGAATAGATAATTTTCTTATATTCTGTACAGAATAGAAAAGGTATTCATTTAAAACACTCGGAATATCGTAATTAAAATCCCATTACGATTCTGATTGTTAGTATCATTGGCAAATATGAAAAAACGTGGAATTCATTGCTAACAACAAAATGCTTATATACTCTTAGTAACTTTAAAAAAAGTTAACTAACGGAAAGTTATTATACTACTTAGTTATTAAGCACATTAAAAAAATATATAAAAAGTTTTCTGCTGAGAAATTAATTATTTTGCTTTGTTTTGCAAGACAGAGTGCTATTATCTTGCAAAAATTTTCATTTCCCAGATTTAATTGCCTAAAAGCAGATGTTATAGGACTTTGCTCAATTTAATAGTTGTGTTACGCAACCATTTAGTATATTTTTTAATTCAAAATAGTTCAGATTTCTGTTTGTTAATTTAAGGTGGCCTACATATTAAGATATTTTTCAGAAATACATCGGAAAATTTTGAATGTACGTTAATCATATTGATTTTTTTATAATATTTAACTAGAGTTTTTTAATCCTTAGATTAATTTAAGCGGGTACAGGTCACATTTTAAAATAGTTTTTATTTATTCAGTTAAATTTTAATTTTTTTGTGACAGTTAACCATATTATTTGTAAACAAAATCGCACGATAAAACTTATATTAAAAAAAATAAACGTAAAATTTATTAAAAAATTGGGGTAATTTAAAATCGTTATAACTCAAAATATTATGTGTAGAATTTCATTTTTTTACATTTAAATAAACAAAAATATCTAAATATATATTTTGATTCATGCATTTTTAAGAATAATATTTTTTTAATTAAAAATATTTAAAGTAAATATTCGAAAAAAATGGTGTAACTTATTTTTAAAAAATCATATCTTAAAATGTAACTATTTTTTTCAGTTCGAAATGTGTTCTTTATATTTAGAAACCTCAAAAAATGCTATATTTACGAAATTTAAAAAAGCATTTATAAAAACAAACTTTCTTTTACTGACACTAATTTTCGGCAATGGTTCCGAGTACTTTTTATAATGCATTAGTTAGTTTACTCAAACCAGAATATCTGTTTTAGGATGCTTTCGATTCTCGATTAAACATTTTCAGCTGCATAACTGAATTTGGAGATGAAAGAATAACAAAACAGTATTAATTTTAAACTTACTATTAATGCTGTTACTTCATCATGTTTTCCTAAGCATGTTTCTTGAACATGAAAATATTTACTTCAGAATTTAAAGCATTCAAAATTCCTGTAATCCAAGATGAGAAAAATAACTAATGCCCTAGAAAAACAACTTGGAAATGTTTCCGAAGATTAGTAGCAGTAAAAGAAACTTTATTTCTCGAAACGCTTCTTTAACCCCTTGAAGGGCACCGGTATATTATATATACCACTTAATTTTAATTCACTTATGCCACATTGACACCGGAATTTTAGTATTAAGATTTGCTTTTTGCAATGTACGCGAAAAACAGCTTTTATTTTCTATCATATAAAATAGTTTGTGAATCCCGGTGTCAATCAATCCTTTGAACATTTTAGGAACAGAAGTGCTTTGCCCCTCAAGGGGTTAAATCTCAAAAATGCAGTAGTTTCTGGATTATCTAAGGGTAAAATACGCTTTTGAAAGACGGGAGTAAGGAACTGTGCAAATATAGCGTTATCAACTTTTTAGTAATTTTGAACCCCTCTCCCCTCTTTCGATATCATACGTTATCATTCCATGAATCCCCCAGTAATAATATCGTATCAAAATGTTTTTTTTTTCATTCTTGGAATTTATTTCATTTGTTTGCAGTTTTTTACAAAACTGGTTACATTTATTTTTCACATACTTTATTGATTCAAATGAAGAGAAGTCGATAAAATATCACTTTATTCAAATAAGACTTAAAGAAATAGCTACTATTTAATAGTGTTTTATAATAGCTTTTTATTGCATAATGCATTCAACAGTAATAAAGTCTTATTGCACTTTACCCGAACGGAGGAGAGATGGGGTGCAAATAGAAATTCTTATTAAAAAACAAAGAGGACAACATTCTTTCTCTTTTATTTATTTAACCCTTTAACGATCATGACATTTTCATTGCTAAGATGTCGAAATAACTGAATGACACCGGTAATTAACAACAAATATATTTCTAAGTAAGAAAATGTGACTTTTCACATACAAAATAAAAGGGATGTTTTTAGATAAAAATACTGGTGTCAGTGTTGCGTATCGGAATTAAAATTTTGTGGTTTCGTGGCGAAACCAATGAACGGTAAAGGGTTAACACAAGCTTCATTTGAAATATATTTCACGTTTTGTTTTTCGAACCAGGATTATATGTGCATACACATATGAAGAAGTATACTGATGTCAAATGTTGGGGATACTGCATATTTTAGAATTAAATGGTTTTATAATAATTTAGTGATTCTAATAATAACTTTGTATTTTCATAAAAATAGAGAGTGGACTGAAAAAATATAGCATACTATTTTGAACTAAAGACTATGTTACAAATAAAAAGAGAAAATTTTCATTGGGTGAAAAATGATATCGATAACAAAAGATAAACGCCCCACCCCTTGAGATATCTTACAATATCTTGTGCCAGACCCTCCACCCTCCCCCCTAAAATGATAATGTTATATATGCAAAGCCCCTAACTCGGATGAGGTTATTCTACAATTTTATATGTAATTACATTACATTTCCCCGGATTAAGAAACGTTTATATTTTTTTACTGTGTGGCGAAATGACGTTTTGTTTTCTTTCATAATAAAATTCTGATCTAGTTTAAACAAGTCAAAGTAAATTATGATGCGAAATGTTCCTTTCTAGCAAGTTATTACTGTTTTGACCATTTGTTCGGCCCAGTGCCATAGAGGAACAGAAAAAGGAAGACCAATGCACATCTGAGAATTAAACGCTATTTTCAACCTGTTAAATTTATGAGAATGAAAAGAGCCGAAATTTAAACGAAAGAAATATGGTAGGAAGTTATTATTTTGTAGTTCACATCATTCGAAAAATTAAGGATATTTGTGTAGCAACCACTTTTTACAAATAAAACTAAAGCAATAGTACTTTGATGTGTAAATGATTTCGTTAAATAAAAAAAGTAAAATTTTGCACTCAGTGGTTGCAACTATTTCTACTAATTATTCTAATAAGAAAAATTCAAAATTATTATATGAAGTTGTAACAGTAAGATTTATTAATGGTCCTTGAAATTTCTATTTGCTCAAATTTCGCTTACATCTTGTTAAAAAATTTAGCTTACTCCACAGTCTTTAGAATAAACAAGTCTTAAAAATTTAGCTTACTCCTTACTACACTGAACCTTAGGGGAATCAACTCTTTTAACCCATTAGTGCCTAGCGTCCCTTTTCAGGGACGCTTCAAAAGGTGCATTCAGCACTGTTTTTGACACCGGTAAAAAAGAAAAGCAATAATAATTTTATTTAAAAGATGCATTTTCGTGATTAATGAACTAAACTTAAATCTTCTAAAAATAGTGGTGCCAACTAAATAAAATTTACGCAAAAGGTGCCGGGCACGAATGGGTTAACACTAGAAATTCGGTGACGGGTCATTTTGATCTACCCAATGATTAGATGTCGATTGAAACCAGAAAATTCTTTATGAAATATGGTAAATATAGGTTAAGCGAAAATAATTTAAATAAAAAAGTTAAACTGTTTTGAATAAAATTTCTGATGTGAAATATTTTTATGGAAAGTAAGTAAAATTTGCCGCGGTTCTAGTGTTAATAGCTTAGCCTAAGAAATTTTTAAGAGCATTTTTATATGTTATTATATTTCGTTTTTTGTATCGATAGTTTATCTCGTCTCTTACTTTATCGCTTTTTCTCCGTTTAAAATTATTCTTACAATGTTATTATATTTAGTTTACTAAGTTACAAATTAACTTAATCTTTAAGTAAATCTTTTTCTGTAACTTTACTAAATTATACTAACCCTTTGAGTTCTGGAGGTGAATTTCTTCAAAATTCCCAAATGTCTTATTGGCACCAGTATATCATAAAATATATTTCTAATCATAAGATATTGGCACCAGTATTTTCTAAACAATAGATTCGACTTATAATATGCAAGGGGGGGGGAAAATGCATTAATCTGTTTTGAGATAAATTTGGTTGGATATTTTGGTGTCAATGTGGCATCTGATGATTAAAATTAAGTGGTAAAAAATTCTCTCTTCAGAGCTCAAAGGGTCATTATTAAACCATTTAAACAGCCATAATTTACACAAACGTGAGTTTTGACGTAAATACACATCTTTTTTATATCTTTAATTTCATTTAAAGACGTATCTTTTGTATTTTATATGTTATGTTATTTTTCAAAAATATACATAATATTGCAATTTATTTAACCAGTACACTATGCACATGAATAGATACTTGTAGATTAGAAACAGCTTCATTATTACATATATCTATTTGTAATGTAATGAAGAATACAGAAAATGTTCATCTTAAAGGATGCAACATGAGAAAAATAATGCCCATTGGCAGCGCTGACTTTCGCCTTTTTAAGGTGGAAACAAGCGATTGCTAAAGTGTAAAAGAGGAGAATTATTGCATTATTAACGACTTAATTGATCAATATTTAAAAAAGGAAGTTATAAATAATGCTTATTTTTTTCATGTCTTGTACAGAATTTATAATTTTTCCCCACCGGTTTTTCAAAACAGAAATTTCCGCCTAATAAATATCAGAAAAATGTTCAGATTAAATAATGGAAAAATTGCAATAAAAATTTACTGGTGAGAATAATAAATCATGATTGACAAAAACGCCTTACCCGTATGACGTACGAGCAAATCAGGGAAGTGATTAAAGTGCAATAAAACTTATTATCATGGACTGTATGAAGCTATTGTGAAAACCCGATAACTGTCGCTAGCTTTAACCCTTTCAGATACAGAACACTTCCATTGAAAAAATTTTGAAATGAATGAATGACGCGTGTATTTATTTACAGATTTATATGAAAATAACACAAAGCTACTTTACCCATACATAATAAAGGAAAAATATTCATGCCAAAATTCTGGTGTCTTTGTGGCATTTCGGAATCAAGTTAGGTGTTCCATGAAATTGAACACTAAAGCATAAAGGGTTAAAACGTTTTGTATAACATGCATTGATAAAAATAATATAATTTCACTTGCTTCAGACCTTTTTCAAGAGATACCGGAAATTTCAGAGCAAGCTTTTTTAAACAAACGAACAAACAAAAAAAATTCCATACCTATACATCATCATTTTAAACATTCTTCTTAATTACATTTTTCTGAAAGCTAATTTATTTTAAGCCATCTAATTGTTTTCATCTTAAGTTGCTGAAATTTGGAAAAAGGAAAAATGATCCTTTCTACTCATTTTCGTGTTTACGTGTCCTAAAATAACTTTCAGCGCGATTGCAGCTATGAAAGAAAACCTATACTCCAGAGTAATGCATCACTCTTTCAAATCTGCTTGCTACGAGATATGAAAAACTCAGTTCACTTTCTTCAAATTTTGGAATATCAATGAGGGTAAATTCATATAGAGACATTTGAGAAGCGCGCGCGAACTCCTGTCGAAACTGTCGACCAAAGGTTTTGCTGACTGTCAAAGATTTATTACCTTTAACGCTACCTTTAATTAGTTTTGAACGTTACTTATGTTCGATTTTTTTAACCTTCCAAATTTTTCAAAATTCATTCTTCGCTAGTAAAATAAATCACTGTGTTGAATTTAGTTTTAAAGACTAGCATAACCCACTGGAGATTTTTTCTGTTTTGGAAAGTTTAATAAACTTTCTGTTTATATATTTTGAAGATAAGTTTACAATTCCCCTTCATTTGTACAAAAGCCAATTTCTACAGATTTTTCAATAATTTTATAATCTTCGCTACCTGGGTCTGAATATGAGGACCTTAGGGATGAGATTTCTGGCTTTTACCTTGCCAGTATAATCTTAAAGAGAAAATTTGTCTTTCAAATCGCAAAAATATTCCGATTAAATAAAGTAACATTTTCTCTAAAATTATACTGGTATGCAAAAATTAGGAACTCTCATTCCTAGAACCTCTATTCTTTTTATATTAAAAACAGGGTGGCGAGTGGTCAGGGAAAACTGGGAAAAACACAGTCAAGAAAAGAGAAACTACCAGTAATTTTTTACAGAAAATACTTCAAATAATATAAAGAGATTATATGAACTGAATTTATCTTTATCAAAATACTGGTATATATCAACTATATTGACTGTGTTTTTATCTAACCGCTCGCCACCCTGAAAAACTAGACAATTTGATTTTCACTTCACTTCTTAATAATTGAATGTTTTGTAGTTTAAAAGCAAACCAATAAATGACATCTATGCTGATTTCCTTATAAAATATATGATTTTTCTTCTGAGTTGACAAAATGTCTTCAAGACAGTGTGGCCAAAAATGTAAAAAAAAAAAAATCATAAGAATTTTACGTACATCCTTTACAATAAAAAAATTTTGAGGATTTTCATGTCATTCACGTGTTTAAAGCCTTTAAATTTGTGATTGTCTGAATTTAGTTCAGTGGTAATTAAACTGATAATTCTAGAGATTTGGGATTTTAGATGCATGTTTCTGAACCTAAATTACTAGTCCCCTATAAGATAGATTTCGGAAAATTTATTCTTTCAGTTACCTATAATATCATTTTGCTTTTGAAAAACCAATGAATGAGTATTTGAAGATTATTTTAGCTATGGGACTGGAATGATTATGAAACATTATTATCAATTTTACATTGGCTGATAACAATTTTACGATAGTGCTTATATATATATATATATATACACCGAAGTGCAAAAATTAAGGACGAGAAGGTTTTTCGAATGTAACGTCGCCCAGAAGTTTTCCACATCGACCAAAATCATACCATGGGACAAGTGTTAAAAAACATCTAAACAAAGAATCAAAATTATACGTAAACACTTTATTGTGAAGGTCACTTTTAGCACCAATGCAGAGAAGACAGAAGCGTCCTTCTTACAGGCATCTAGTAAGAAAAATGTAGTCTTTAAAAGGGGATATGACCACTACGGACTGCAATGAAGGATTTACAACGTCTCGCCATGCTGAGGACGAGTTTGTCTAGGAGCAGTTGAGGCATCAAGTCTGATTCCTCTTGTAACGCCAATTTCAGCACCAGAATCGTTTCCGGCGCCTGGTCACGTGATGCCAAGCGTATCCAGAGAAGGTTCCACAGGTGTTCTGTGGAATTCAAGCCCGGAGATGTTGCAGGCCAATCCATCCCTTGAATATCTTCGCTCTCCACGAGTTCGTCGAAAACCGTTGTACGATGACGGAGAGCGTTGTTGTCCATGAAGAAGAAGTCTAGACCCACAACACTTCTAAAAAGACGCACGTGAGACAAGAGAATCTCGGCGCAATAGCGGGCACCAGATACTGAACGTCTTTGGAAGACGTGGAGTTTCGTAGGACAACCAAACATGATACCACCCCAAACAAGAATTCCGGCACCCTCAAAATGGTATCTTTCGACGATGTTAGAGTGGGGGTTAGGTGTTCCCTGCTCTCTCTAGATGTGTAAACGTCCAGAATCGCTCGTCATACTAAATCGGCTCCCATCCGTAAAGGGTACTCTCCCACTCCTGTTCTGTTCTTTTTTTGTGTTTCGGGCACCACAGAACCAGGCGTCTTCGATGAGCAGAGCAATGGTACACGCCGTACTAGACGTCGTGCATATACACCCCCTTTGTGCATTCTTTAGCCATGGTAAACATGATATTCGACGTACAGTAGTCTGTTCAATCTGCCTTGAGATATCTACAGCTGCCTGCCGCTTGTTTATTTTCGCCTGTAGGACATCATAATGGCCGTCTGCTGCTGTTGTTCCTCGTGGGCAAACACTGCTGAATGCTCGGACAGCTTATCCTTTCGTTTGGAATGCACTCCAGGCTCGCAAAACGGTGTTGTGAGCGATAATGAACTCTTGTACCCCACTTGTCACACTTTGACCTTCTTACAACTTCCAAATGATTCGAGCTCATGTAAAATCACCCAGATGACATCTCCTGAATTGCCTCTTATCTATATCACTCAATAGTAGTGAAACAACGTCGTTAAAAACACTTTACACAGTGCAAAATATTTCACCGAATTTCTGAACGGTAACCCCCTCTGTGCTTTATCCCCCTTAACACCTCCTCCTTTTACGCCATATGCTATATATAGGCATGTTCTATTGAATTTTTTTCAGATCTATCTCCTGAGCACACCTTTGCACACCAGTGTATATATATATATATATATATATATATATTCTCTTTTTTTTTTGAGATAACGTAAAGAAAATATTCCTGTCTGCTGATAATAATAGAGCTTGGTCAGACCAGTGGGTAGCATACTAGCCACAAAAAAATTATAACTGATGTTTGCGGTTTCGAAAATGGTGTGATCTGGGCGGGGTGTTTGTGCAAGGTTTTCAGAGTTGTCCTTGTACGAAAACACTAATTCCAGTCATTTTCCCTTAACAAATTCGGTCTGAATTTATCCTACAAGTAGAAATATGGACAAAGCTGTCCAACTTTTGAATCTCAGACGATAATAAAAAGAAATTATAAAACTACTACGGTATATTGTTAAATCTTGAAGAAAATTTCAATGCACAGATTTAATAATGCATATTGCATAACATATAGGTAGTTTTATTCCTTTTGAAGAAGGTAGCAAACTGGCACTATATAAATATAGGGGAGACTGGGGCAAAGTTCACCTAAATATAGCTTTTGCTCTTAAACTCCTCAGTCCTGAGACGAATATTAGGAAAGACTACAAAAACTAATTTAAAATTATTGTACATTTTCAAAGACGTATCAGTGTATTTATAGTTGCTTATGAGATTCACACATTTAAGAAAAAGGCCTAGAAGTAATTTTAAAAATTCTTAAAGCAATTTAATTAAGTTAAAGGATGTTATTTAGTGTTACCTACAGGCGACATTAGGACTGAGGAGGTTATCTGAGTTAATTTATGTAGACAAAACTACTCGATATAGAAAACAGACCTTTCTTTTACACAGGGTATTTTTTTAATCACATTAATAGTCATGTTTGCATTTTTTAATTGTTTTATAAATAAAAAAAATGTCCGCTACCAGCCGGGTAATTGTAAACACATATAGGGCACATGTGAATATAAGGGAAAAAATGCCCGTTGATATCTTTTTTATTATATTATTCATTTGTCATCATAATCATTACCATAAAATCCCGTTAATCCGCCCTTCCCGATCAAACGCCTCCTCCCCACTTTATAAAAAATTTGAAAATTTTAAAAAATCCCGAGAAAGCGCTCTCCCCTCCTCCAAAAAAATCGCTGAATCGGGATGAATCATGATGAAATGAATGAATCATGAATCTGATGAAATTGGCGTTTTTTTAGAGATTTTTTAATAGATTTCGTGCTGCGTTTTTTCAACAGAATTTAAGTTTTTTTTTAAAAACGCAAATTTTTTCAAGCATTGCTTCAAGTATCAAAATTCATGATTCATTCAAAGATTCATGATTCATTCATTTCATCATGATTCATCCCGTGCTCATCCCCATAAAACGATCGCGGAAAAATCCCGTGTAAGCGCCCCCCTTTAATTATTTTACGATTTTTCGTCACATTTGAGGGGGCGGATTAACGGTATTTTACGGTAGACATATTACCTGCTAACATATATGTAAACTGCTGCTCTATAATTATACAATATGTAATAGCTAATACTTAATGTACCATTTACCAAGAACATTCAGTCTTAGTATTAGCAGCCATGGGTGAGGGTGACACACGGTGGTAAGGCAAAATTGAATTTTTTGGAATATTTTCCACTCAAATCAAACGCAGATGACGTCCTGTTTAAAACAAATTTATTCGTGCTTCACATCACAGTAAACAATTTTACTGATACTTCGGTTTAAACTTTGTACCGACGTATGATGCCACCGTAATAAAACAGAAATATGATATTACAACAATAGAACTTCACCTGTTAAAGCCTTTTAAAGCCCCTAAATAACAAAGTTCGGTTTAATAGTAAAAAAAAAATGTAAAATTTTGCTTCTCAAGTCAAAGTAATCATGTTATATATAAAAGTGCGCACGAATACAGGATTTTACAGCAACGTCTAGTGTTGCCAATTACCTTTTTAGAAAGCGAGATATTGACCAATACGAAATTTAACAGGCGAAAAAAAGCAAATAATTCTCCCAGTCAATCGGATGAATATGTGACGCATTAAGACTGCAGCGTCAGTCGCAAGGAAATTTGGATAATCGGATGATTTCTTAAAAAGTAAATAAAAGATATTAGAAACAATGAAATAAAATAAAATTAATTAATGGGGTTTTAGAGAAAGTATTGCTTATAACAGAATAAAGTTTTTTAGAATAAAAAAAATAAAGAATGAGTAAATTAAAAATATGGAATTAAATATAACAAATATGTTAAGATATTATTAAAATACAGGGGGAAATTTAGATATTTAAAAAATTTGGAAACAATTAATAGCGAAAATTTCATTATTACATATATGTTTTTTTCCCCTCTAGTTTCTGGTCGATATGTGTAAGAAAAAAATTATAAGTGTGAATAAGTAGATTTGGGGGAGAGGGAGGCTTAGGTAATTCATTAAATACTGTTTCACTAAAATAAAAATAAGGTGGTCTGGTGTAATAACGCCAGGCGGGGTAATAACGCCAAGTGCTAATATTATGCATAATTATGAAATAATCTGGTAAATGACACCCATGTGCTCTGCGCAGAAGGGTTTTGAGTAATATAAATCGCAAAAACAGCTTCAAGTTAATTTGTTACATTTTTAGGTGTTATTGTTTTTACAAGCAACTAAAAGTAACGCTTGATCTAAAATTTGCGAGATACGTTTTGTGATGTGAAGACTATTTTTTTTATCCGGAAATACTTTGTTAATTACATAAATTTGTGGTATATTTCATGAACTTTCAAAATGTTGTTGAAGATTTTGGATATCTTTTCGAGATAATTTTTAATTTAAAATGAACAGCACAATTACTATAACGGGGTAATAACGCCAATCCTTGGCATAAATACCCCGGTTGATTCCCTACAGTGGCCGAGCTACATCCTAAATACTGATTCAAATAAACACAGTTAAAACTGTGCAATGTTTCTAATAATTCTATTTAAGCGGTCTTTTTTAAGCAAAAGAGAAGCTCACGGTCTGATATTCTTTTGCCTCATCCCCTCCCCCCCCCCACCACACACACACGACACATTTATTTTTCTTCCACTTTCACAAAAAATTGAACATTTTCAATAGCTTAGAAGCTTAGAATGCAATTTGTCAATTTCTAAGTTTGTAGACTTTGTATTTTTAGAATTGGGCAATCTACATGAAATTATCCCATCTTATTTCATAGTTTTGTTTGCATGGCGTTATTACCCATATAGGTGGGTAATAACGCCAAATAGCATTGGTCAAGAAATCACGCCATTACATTTTATGAATACATATCTGTTAAATTATTTTTTTTATATAGATTGTCAATGAGTCGCTGTATCAAATCATATATTTGTTTGAAAAATACAATCTAAAACTAAGCCGTGAAAATTGGTAGAACCTTAACGTGGCGTTATTACCCCAGGGTACCTTAATAAAGAAGGAATTTAAATATGTCTTTTCTTATATACTTTACAGTTTAAATAATTGTTTTGTTTTAACTATACAATGCTACTTATAGTTATTAGATAAGTTTTTCTTATTACATTGTTCGTCACAACTGCGATATTTCTTTTCAGTCATTTGCGATAGAAGAAAAATTTCTAACTGGTATAAAACAAACGAAACAGAACAAGGTTCGAACGAATTTATCATTCTTTTGAAAAAAGAACAAATAAAGTAAAAACATTCTTTTGAAATGCGCTGTATTTACTTCAATAATGCGCTGTATTTACTTCAATATTTGTATGTAGCTTCAGCATTTTTTCAATGGTATTTATGATCAAATTAAAAACTAAGTCGTTTTTTCTGTTGTCGCTACTGATTCATAAACATAACATAAATATTTAAGGAAAAGGATTGAAAATCTTTGAATGCACTGGCATTACGTTGCTGTCAATATCGGTAACAAATTATCGAGTACTGCAAGTGTGCCGCCCTCAATTCAATTGTAAAGTGTTAATGACCTCATGTTTTACTAAAAAAACCAGTAAAAAACATAAATCAGTGCAAGATCTTTAAATCAGGATTTTCTTCACAACATTGCTTTATATGAAATAGTACTACTAAAAGTTACAACAATTCTTTGCGCATTGGAATTGAAGTGTCAGTTTTTAAACAAGAAAAAGTACTTTCATGTTTACAACTTTTTAAAAATTATTTCCAAAAGATAAAAGTTTAATTCGTGAACATAGTATTAGCTCTGCTTATACCACAGGAGAAGGCACGAAACAATATCACATGAATCCTGACTCAAATAAAATGATTTAGCAAAGCTTTTAACTCTGACTTTTTACGTCTTTCGTTTTTTTTTTTTTTTTTTTTTTTTTTTTTCAGTTTCTTCTTGCTGATTTACTGAATGAGGTCATACCAAAGGTCATTCTGATTTTTTGCTCTTTTTCTTTTGACTCATTAAGTTTAAGTTTCATGAAAAAAACATAAGGGTATGCCCTACTACAGAGCACATATATCACGAAAGATTCTGACAAATATTCTTATGAAAGCAGAATGTTAAATATATGTGTCTATTTCTACATAATAGTAAAAGTATTCGTGACAAAATACTATTACTTAAAGTGAATCTTCATGGAATACAAGGAAGCCTTTCATCTAAAGAATGAATTATTTCCCTAAAGAACATAGTTACAAAAATTGCAAGACAAGAAAGCAGTAGAAGATTCTACTTAGCGTTTGCACAGATGAGAAACTTTCCTCACCTTAGAACACAAAAATGAATGATCAAGTGCTGTAAATTGATATAATACATACTCCAATTTTATTTTGTTGGTGTGTTTTATTAAGTTTTTCATATAATATTTTGTATAACAGGGCATTTTTTATGTAGCAATTATTTAATTTAAAACTGCAATTAAGCCTTTCATTTCGTCACCTTCAGATGAAGTAAGATTCGTGAGGTATTTACTTCCTAGTACCAATATTTTTTAATAAAAGTCTCCGCCTTATTTAAACTGATAATTTCAGAGCTTAAATAAACCAAATATTGCTACTCAAAGTTAGTGGTTCTCAATTTCAAAAACTTTAAGGCCGCTGCATAAACTCACTATCGAGCGTATCGCACTTGGATGTAGTCAAAAACTTTAAACTACAAATAAAACGCATGCAGTACAGTTCTTTTTATTTCTATCTAACTGATGACCAGGCCCCTACCAGCCGTGTCGTCCTAAGTGAACGAATTTGATACCTGGTGTCGGAGCGGATGACCACCTAATCACCGCATAGCGGCAATAAGCCTGACGAGTGCCTAGTTTGTCTTCCTATCGGCATTGCCTGCTGCTTACTAGGAAGGTCTACGTATAGGCATACTCAAAGAAAAAAAAAAAAACAGAGAAAAATATAGTAGAATGTTATTTTTATGAGTATAGATATGTTTGTAAAAAATTTTGGCGGAACCCCGTTAGAGCATTCGTAATGAAATAATAAAGATTTCGCTATTTAGAAAATTTATCACCGGTTGACGGTGAAATAAAATTTCAAAAATATTTTTTTATATCAAATACTCTTTAAGGTAAAAATGCTTCATGTTTAACTTGTTTCAATGAATTCAACTTATATAACTTTTGTTTTAGTTTTAGTTTATTTCAACTATTGTTTCGACATATAGATATTTACATGTATTTATAATGAAATTTAACTATCAAATTTTCTGATTTAAATGAAAATTCAATTAATTAAAATTGTTTTTAAGTCCGATTGATCACTGTCGATTCAGTTTTGTTACTATGGAAACAAAGCAATCTTCGATATTAAATTGTATAACTGCAGCATTCTTCATCAGTCCTTTATTATGGAGCGCGCTTAAATAATATGAATATTGAATTTCAATGAATTTCATGAAAATATTCTTTATATGTAAAATATTTTTACAATGATAAAATTTAATATAACGCCATCGACAAGCAAGATAAATATGTAATATAAATATATATTAAACACTCTCATTGTTTAAATTTAAATTTTTGAAATACTATTTAAACGCATTATGAAAATCAATTAATTTGTAATTTTCAGACACATCAAAAATGTTTGCTTTTATACTGCTCGCTAAATCGCGTGACGTATTCGGTGTTTCAGCGCAGCACCCGTAGTGCCTTTTTCTGGGTTCATTGATAACTTACGCGCAATACTTTGAGTTATTACCCCAGGACACTTTATTTCACAATGAAAATATTAGAATGAAATTATTATTGGGTGGGGCTTGTTGAGCTCAAACCAATTGGTAGGCTTCCCCACCTGGCTGAATCTGAAAATATTAGAATACTGAAAATTTATATAACAGGGTTCGCCCACTCCTTATATTTTTTAAGGACTCTAGCACCACTATTAAAAATAAGAAAATTTACATTTAATTTTTAAAACACAGACGTCACAACCGTCCCGTTTATTGAAAGATTTTACAATAATTTGCTGCAGTGAAGTACATTGAAAATATTCTTAAATTTTAGTGGTAGAACTGTGCGAACCCAGATATAATTTAACGAATTTTGTTGGGAAAGTAAAAATAATTTGTGTGCGTATATATGCATATACACAATACAGCCACTAATGACCGGACACTTTCAACTTCAGGCATTTTCTGGAATATTTAAAGATATACCCGTCGGATTATTCTGGAACCTCAGAATTATAAATAAAATGTCTGACTTCATATTTATCGACGGCGATTTGATAAGAAGGCCAATTAAGTGGCCAACAAAAAATCAAAGAAAAAAAAATAATATTTGGGATCAGCCTGTAAAATAATATACGCAAAAAGATCACTATAGCGTACGAATTTATGGATTGTACATGTATATGCAATATGGAATGTCAAAATATTGAAAAGTATATAAATTTGTTAAAATGATTATTTAAAAAAACAGAATTGATTTTATGTAATATAGCTAAAAGAAAATCTATTGCAAATTACTTCTTTCGACCTAAGATTCATTACCACAGTCCAAAAGGAAATAACTTGTTTTACGGGAGCACTTAAAAAGATTATCGTCTGCGATAAATTATAACTACAACAGAAAAAAATAACTTTTCATCATATCATTTTCTGCTAAATATATATATTTACTTTAAATTATAGTACGAGTTTTCAAATAATTTTAACTTAATTCACTTTTAACCCATTAGTGCCTAGCGTCCCTTTTTAGGGACGCTTCAAAAGGTGCATTCAGCACTGTTTTTGACACCGGTAAAAAAGAAAAGCAATAATAATTTTATTTAAAAGATGCATTTTCGTGATTAATGAACTAAACTTAAATCTTCTAAAAATAGTGGTGCCAACCAAATAAAATTTACGCAAAAGGTGCCGGGCACGAATGGGTTAAATAACGTAGAATTGTATTTTTAGTTAGTTATCTCTAAAGAAATTCATTGACAGATTTTGTGGTTCCAGAATACCGTAGCACCCAAATTTATACATTTAGAAACATTAGATAACTTTTTGAAATTTTATCCATACAATCGATACAAATATAAAATATCTTTCCCGTAAATGGGTGTTTTATAGGAGAATCTTTAATATATTTTTAAAGTTCAATAAAATATTCTATTCAAAATTTTAAACGTATTATGGTTTAATTTTTATATTGACGGGTAAATCTCTAGTTTATCTGAATAACACATGCTTTCCGCGTATTTCATAAAAAATAGAGAAATTAGATAATTAGGGGACTGTCACATAAGTACCTTGTCTCACTAAAATATCATCGTCTGTTCGTTCGACACGGACAATTTAAAATACATACCTGGTCCAGTGATTGCTATAAATCAATAGCTACGTTTCAAAAGCCACTTAGCCCAAACGCTTCCGAATATTTATAGCTTTCTGGTTAAAACCTCCTAAATAAATTATTTTTTCTTTCATCTTTTATGTGTTTAAAACTTTAATTTGTTTTGCATACTCTGGAATCAACTTAATGACAATATTAAAAAAATAACCTGAAAAAAAAAGTTTGCTGAGTGACGCATTGATAGTAGTAAAAAAAGTTTAAACTTATTTAAAATTTACATACATTACGTTGGTAATTTTTTTGTATATGTTAAAACATAATATGGTGATGTTTAATACTGTATGTTTAGCTACAGAATAGTGAATACTTGTTTAGTACATTTAAAAACGAGAAATGCAAATGCAAAGGTGTTTACAAACTTGCAAGTGTGTCGGATTTTTTATTGAAATAAAAAATAAGCATGTATTTCATTTTGTTTCGTCAAGTAAGTTAATGTTGTTGCGAAAACAACACTGCTTTGTTTATTCATTAAACACAAAAGCTGAAAAAAATAAGAAATTTATGAAGTTTTTCTCCCTGTTTTACATTATACTAGCTGCAGTTCAAAAAAACTTCGTTAAAATAAATTTTTAAAGCTATGTGAATAATTAACGCTTGTTCTTAAACGTATTGCTTATTTTAAATTAAAACCCTATCCAAAAACTATAGTTAGAGGTCTGCACACAATTTCACAAGATATTTTTTCGTAAGACTATTTGAACAATGGATTAGAATTTTACTCATTTTTATGTGCCTTTACTAGCTATAAGCAAGAAATCGATTCATTGAAGAAACTTATTAAAATAATAGAACATTAATGGTGCAGTATAATTAATAAATTTGGAGCAAAAATCACACACAAAAGTGTCTACGCTGTGTGTCTAACATATTATTCTTTGCCACGGCAGTTAATGTCTTTGTTTCAGTGCTACTGATTTCATAACCCTTTTTTTATTATTTATTTACACGAAAGGAAGGATAAAATTGATTGTTAGACCTTTAAGAACAAGATGTTTCTAGAAAAATCAATTTTTACCCCTTTTCTTTTGTTTTTTTAACAATGCCGTTCTTATATATGATATTGATTGAGTTAAATCATGTGAAACGACGATAACCTTTTTATCGCTCGAAGAATAAAGCGTCAAAATTTATTGCTGGTGATATTTCTTTTTAATATTATCAGTATAAATATTTTTCGTAGTTATATTTCTTGGCATAAATGAGGTAAAACAATTTATTATAGATATTATGTGCATCATTTTCATTTGCACACTAATTTATTTAAATGTCGTTGCTGTTCATGCGATATTTTTATATTTTTTATATGTTTATTGCTATATATTACAGTGGATATGCATGTTCTACCAATACCAAGTAATACAATGCTGCTGGAATGTATGCATTATGTAACAATCCGCTTCTGATGCTATTCACGTTGGATTGAAAACTATGATAGAGATCGTACGATGTTCGTACGCTTTAAAGACTTTTTACCAGAAATTTCGTAAAGTAATACTTAGCTTATTTCATGAACGACAAATCTATCTTTAGATATACAGTAAAACCTCCATAACGGACACTCCCGAATAGCGGACACCTCTATTTAACGGACAGTTTTGAAATCCCCACTCCCAAAACTTTAATTTTTGTATGTTTAACCTCTGAATAACGGACATTCCGAATAGCGGACAGTAATTTTGGCAAAAAAGGAACAAGAAATTATTTTTTAACGAGGAAAAAAAATAAAAATCCTCTAAATTTATCAGGGCAATGTATCACAAATTTTGCGATCACAGATAAATGTGGGAATGAGCTGGAGAAAATCCCCTCTCTCCCCTACATTTATCCCCTACATCCTCCCCCCCCCCCAACACACACACACCCTCACCCTCAGATGATTGGATGCTTTTAAGGGTGTATTCCGATCCAAACTGCCTTTTTTCAGATTTATTTTTAGATTCATTTTTTTTCTCAAATGCACTAAACTTTTGAATTCTCTTATTTAGAAACTATACAAGGTGCCGTGATTGTCAATCCTTGATAAATGCAGAAAATGTTGCAAAAAATGCTGTCAAAAACGGCGTTTTGGACCAAATTTTCCGAAGCGGGAGGCTTGCGAACGAAAAAAAGGGTCACGCTGAGAAAATAATTGCTTATAAATCAAATTCTAATTAATTCAGAGAAAAATTACATCACACGGCACCTTGTATGTCACTTCAAAAATCCCCTCAGCAAGTTTCATGTTTCTACTTTTAAAAATGTGTCCAAAATTGTATCGGAAAATTTCGAGCTGTTGAAGGTGGAAAATCATTTTTTCGAAACCCTTAAGAAGCAGAAAAATACAATAAACAGTTATACATTTTTTTTAAAGAAAAAGATGATTTAAAAGAATTAAAACTACTCACAGAGTTAAAACTTCACATTGAAAAACAAATTACATCTAATCGCAAGTAAAGGCATACTTTTGTAACATTTTTTTTTTTTTTTTGGTAAGAATCTAATAAGCAAAGGATAAAGGTATGCACAATTTTATTTCAGTTTTATTGCTTTGAAAATTATTTTAATTTCTGGTTTAATCATATAATAGAGGTTTTAGGACATTTTTAAATCGACTAAAGAAACATTCAGCATTCATTAGCGATTTTTCTATCGCTAAGGTTTTCCCAATAGCGGACACCTCCGAATAGCGGACAATTTTTGCGCTCCCAAGATGTCCGTTATTTAGAGGTTTTACTGTATTAATAAAGTGGATTCTAAAAATGTAAGCGTAACAATATAAGTATGTATATGAAAGAATATACTTAAGGCATCTTCCAATAGATATACAATGCATTTAATTAATTTATAATCATAGCAGTCTATTTTTTGCTACATCATTTTAGGGGCAACTATAGTGTCTGGTATGTTTTTTTTTTTTTTTTCTATCCATTTTAATAATGTTATTGCGATTTATTTTGAATGTTTTCCCCCATTTTATTTCGTTTTTATGTGTGTTGGTAGCCTCAAATTTGCATTATTTGGCATTTTATTGGCTAATACGAAGATGAAACCACACACTTTATTTGTAGTTTAAAAGTACTTGTGGGCCTGAAGATTCTACTGATTTCAATGATATTCATTTCAATTTTTTTTTCATGTTTCAATGTGGTAATTTTGTATTAAATTTAATGATTTTTATATATATTAATGGGGGTCTGATTAAAATATTATGGTTCTGCAGATTTCAAATATATTCCTTTCAATTCATTTTTCATGTTTTACTTTCATAGTTTGTTTTAGAATTAATTGTTTTATATTTGTATATTTAAATATTTTATCATCCCCACCCATAAAAAAAAACAAGATTACGTACATTTTTTTAATCCGAGGTTTTAATGCCATAAAACATGGTGTACAGAATGTTATTGAAAATGATCTAATTTACTATAGTAATGCATCATAATATCATAACATCTGTATACAACAGATTTTATGAGAAGAGTAAAGAGGAATTTGTAAATGAACCTATTCGTAAATTACATTTATTGTATGATGAATGGTATACATAGTACGGGGTATTATTACAGGGTTCGCACAACTCTACCACTAAATTTTTACAGTATTTTCAATGTATTTCACTGCAGGCAAATATTGCGAAAATTGCGAATCGAGGGCGTGGTTGCGAATTCTGTTTCTTAAAAATTAAATATAAATTTTCTTATCATTAATAGTGGTGCCGGAGTCCTTACAAAATATAAGGAGTGTGCGAACCCTGTATTATTTTTTTTAAATCTGTTTCATAACCCTCGATTTGTGAAATATATCAAAATCCATTATAAAAGAAAATATTTTCCATCTTTTAATTTCTTATTGTAAAAACGAGTTTCCTAAATGAAAAACATTTCAAAAAATCGATTTATTAAAATTTTAGAATGATGTTATATGCATACATGCCACAAAACAAATAAGGGGTTGTGGTTTTGAAACATGAATATGCAAAATGAATAACTTAATTGAATGAGGAAGTAAAGTAGTGTTTCGATTTCTCTCGTTCAAAAGTACTTATGGCTTTTTATTGTAAAATTCTACAATAAAGAACAATAAATAATATTTGAATAAAAACAGAGGCGTTTACAAATCACGAATTTGCTGTGACCATTCACTTGTAATATGCTAGGATCATACTGCTGACCAGATGCATGATTTCCATATTTAAAACTACAGCTAGCTATGATTACAGTTTGCGCAAGCAACACGAAAACAATCCTGTGGTACCTGATATAATAATACGTTGTCTAGACTAGAGGAATAGCAAGAAGATTCTAGAACAACCCTTTCATTCGGACTGTTGCGACTGGGAGGAGACGTTACAAGCGTATAGAGCTTTATCTTAAAAAAATATCCATTTCTTTTAACCAGTAGAATTGAGCGTGGTAGGAGATAATGGTATAGCTCGGAGTCAAATAACTAAATTTCAATACTATAATTTTATATGCTTGACCTAACACTGAGGTCGTAATAAAGTAGGAGCGCCTGAGAGGCTAAGATGCAATTAGAATCGAGATTATAAATAGTTCATTATTATCTTCTATAGAAAACTGGCATTTTTATGCTTTGAACAATCCACCAATTTTTCTAATTGTGTTAAATACGCAATATATTTTTTAATTTACATATATCAACATCTCTTTGCCATAACAAATGCAAACTGATTAAAAAAGAAAGCGAGGTGAATGGTATACGCAAATAAAATAAAAACTTATATCAACTAAGAATATATTCAATATACTTCCTATATTCAATTAATTAGAAATTCATGTCATACTTTTTTTAGAGGAACTAAAAAAAATGCACGTTTTAACGTCGCGTATTATATTGTTAAAAATACGGTAAATGACATTTCATTATGACTGTGGTAAGGCATTATCATATTTATGAATTACAAAAATGAAAAAAAGGTAAGAAGCTTGTATAAAAGAACTCAAAATTCCGTATTGTTTATCAATATATAATCTTGAATTTGTTGACAAATATTTGGATTTTTCTTGATAGGATATTGGTTTTTATTCATGTTTCATTCGAATAAAAGAATTTAATTTATGTATAGCACTATTTTTTAAAGAAGAAAAGCCATAAAACATGAACTTATGATATCAGCCAGAGAGGTACTCAGGTTAGATAAATGCATTTTTTTTTTTTTTTTTTTTTTTTTTTTTTTTTTTTTTTTTTTTTTGGTTTGTGCACATTAGTAGAATAACACTATTTAACTTTGAGAAATATCAACTTTTATCTATGGAATTTAATGTGTAAAGTATAGAGACTGGAAATATGCAACGAATTATTACAATTTTTTAGATCTGTTAATTCTAAATTAATTCTTCAGAAAATTTTAAGTTTCATAATAATAATAATAATAATAATAAACATTAAAATCTTAAGCGTATCAGGGTTGATTTTATCTTATTTTATGAAATACATTTAAATAGTGGAGAGAGTCGGCAATAGATCAAATAGATTTCTTTAATTGTCTTTGAAGGAAAAAAAAATGAAAAAAAAATATGTCAAATTTGTGTGCCATACGAATATGGAATGTTTTAAACGAAAAAAAATCGCCCTTGAAATATTTTACAGAATTCCCGTGCATGTATTTTCGTCATACATTATGTGTTTACACAAAATATACTTTATAAAATACGTTACATACGTTTCTTTTTATTCTAAAAAAAAGTAACTTACGCTGTCACCACCGCTTTTGTGACCTAAGGTATTTCTTCTCTTATATTAACCCCTTTGCGACGAGAGCTTTTTACGAAATTTTTAATGTTTTGTCGCCGCTTTTTAAAAAAAGAAATTTGGCCTTATTAAATCGAAAAAATGCTCCGGTTAAATAAGCCAAATTACACTGTAAAATTTTACATGTGGGGATAAACAAGGATTCTTGCCTTTTTGTGGCATGTATACGTGCCGCTCGTCCGGAAAGGGTTAAGAAAATTACTGCACGCTAAAATACGAAAATTGGCAGCATTGTAGAGAAATGTTTGATAAACACGCTGGGGCATGCAGTTTTTAAATTCAAGGATTATTTTCAGATATATTTAATGCTGAAGTTGGTCAAAATTATTCCATTTAAAAGCTTTATAGGAGCAGAAACTATACATGGAAACTTAAACATATTTAGATCATTTTATAGATTGGAAATTTCCGGTGTCGAGACTACATTTTTTTTTTTTTCAATCATTTTTCGAGTATTTACTAAGGATTTTAAATTCAAATTTTCGGCAATTTGAGAGACTTTTTTTACATATTTTGGGAAAGGTTATTATTTTAAATTGTTGCCAAATGATCAAAGAATAATATTTCCTTAAATTAAATATATATATGTGGGATCCATCCACAAGGCCCTTAGTAACAGCTGCGGCAATGAACTTTCTATTGCTGAGTAAGCATCTAGAGGCTCGTGATGAGAACCCTATCATCGCGACTAACGGTAAATTGTGATGGTGTAAGTAGTTTTTTTTTTAGAAGAGGACAGATGCTCGCGGAATTCAGCGGAGAACAGACGGTTCTGTAGCTGTCCGCATATTTTGGAGCGAAACCCAGGTCAGATGGGCCTGTGGGAAATGGAATAACGGCAAGCTTGGATAGGCAGACGGCCTGTTCCAGTTCGTTTTCTTATTTTTGCAAATCCATAAAAATGTACATAATTGTGTTCCAGTCTATATATGTGTACTTACATAACCCAGAACATTAAACTAAGTTTTTCACCAAAAAAACGCCTGGGCCATCTTTTTACCCTAGACACCACTTCAGAGCAATTCAAACTTTTACTACAACGTGGGGGCTCGGCCGGGATCAGTTTCTGGAAAGAGAAATTTGAGGGAAGGATTAGATGAGAGAACCCCCCCCCCTCTCGTAAGACGGTCATCGTCGTCAACCAGCTTCAACGGAGTGAAACTTGTGGAAACTTGTGGCCCCCTCCCTTCCGTAGACAGTCAGCGCAGATGTTGGGTCAATCTTCAGAATCTTTCAGCAAGGAGCGCCTTATGAATCTTCGGAAAGAGAGAAAAAAAAAAGAAAAACCTGTGTTTTCCCCCTGCAACTACAAAACAGTTTTCTCGTAGTGAAAAAAAAAAGAATCAAGAAGCCGCTGTTTTGTTTTGTTTTTTCATCTAGTGGCAATTTTTTAAAAAAAAAGTCTGCTGTGCTTTTTTTTCGCAGACTGTTGATATCTATGAAAAATTTTTTAATAGTCTGCTGTGTTTTTTTTTTTTCGCAGACTATATTTTTTTTTTTCTCTTTTTCAAAGTGAAGTTGACCATTACGAAATCGTACGTAGTGAAAAAGCCTGCTGTGTTTTTTTTTTTTTTTTTGCAGGCTATTTATTTATTTATTTATTTAAAAAACATGCCAGCCGTCGTACTTGCATAAATTTTTTTTAGATTAAAACGAAAAAAAAAATATTCTCTGGTAAAGTAAGTGCTATGTGAAGTAAGTGCTATGTTTATAGATATATATATGTGTGTGTGTAAACAATTATTGAAATATATATATAAAAGGGTATAAAATATATTGAGATATAGATATATTTTTTATTATATGTGCATTGATATTATTTGTTTTTATGTGTTTAAAAAATAGTTATGAATCACTTAATTCGATCGAAAAAAATAGATCTGATTACTTTGGTGATCGAATTGGGCCTGAACCCGCCCGAGAATGCAACTAAAAGTGTATTGGCTGATATGGTGGTTAAATCAGATGGGTATGATGAAGACTTTGTTAAAAATTTGCTTAGTGGGATAGTTAGCGAACGCGAGGAGGAGGAGAAGAATTTAAAAGCTAAAGAAACGGAAGATCGCGAATATCAATTAAAGATATTAGAATTAGAGAATAATAAAGCTCAAGTAATAAATTCAGCGGCAATAGGGAAAGGTCCCGATGTTTTAAAACTGTTAAAAAGATACGATAATGAGGAGGAAATTAGTGTTTATTTAACCTTATTCGAACGGCAGGCAAAACGGTTAGAAATTCCTAAGGAAGAATGGGTAACATATATTCTGGCATTACTACCGCTCGACATAGTGAGTTTAATAAATCGTGAAAGTGAGGAAAAATCGAACGAATATGATCACGTAAAGAAAATACTATTAAGACGTTTTAAACTTACGCCCGAACAGTTTCGACAAAAATTTTTCTTACATAAGAAGGAAAATTTAGCATCGTGGAAAGATTTCTCGTTTGAACTTTCAAATTTTTTGAATGAATGGTTAGAGGGATTACAAATATCAACGTTTGAGGAATTAAAAAATATTCTAATTATTGAACAAATTAGGAGAAAGTTGTCATTTGAAATGAAACAACATTTTTGTGGTGAATTACCCAAAATTACAAATTTAGAGGAATTGACAGGTAAGTTGGATGATTTTGAAACTGCCCGAATTAATTTGCGGAAAGATGAAACCAAACATCCAAAGATGGAATTTAAGAAACGCCTAAATCAGGGTATTGAAAATAATAGAGTGTTTCACCGAAATGATACGAGTCGTGTATCATATGAAAAAAATTTCACGGGTGCGCAGAAAAATTCAAATGAAAAAATTCGCTGTTTCAATTGTAATGAATTGTCCCATATATCGAAACACTGCCCCCGAAAAAAAGAAGGCCCGATTTGCTGGAGGTGCAAAACACCTGGTCACAGATCTGACCAATGTACATATAATTCCGCAAAAAATGCGAATGCAGCCGTAAGCAATACCTCGAATTCGTTAGATAAAATAATGAAAAATGTGAGAATTCTAGATAAAAATATAGAAAGTCTTGTTGACACAGGCTCCGATGTGAACATGTGTAGTAACGAAATTTATAAAACTTTGGGATGCCCTAAATTACACGACAACGATTTAGTGTTATCAGGAATTGGAGGTAACCAAATTACTCCCCTAGGATTCATAACAGTAAATATTGAAATAGATGGCTATTCAGTAAATGCAGATTTATACATCGTAAAAAATTTGAATCACTCCATAATTTTGGGGAATAATTTTCTAAAACAGTTAACTTTCAATATTACAGAAAAGGGATTGCAAATTACGGGGAAACGGAAATTAAGGGAAGTGAGAGTAAATTACGTCACTGCGTTTCCACGAGAACAAGTCGTGACAAAAATCAAGCGCGTCAGCTATATTACACCCAGATTTCTTACGATGTTGCGGTCAGAAAAGCAAAACAGTCCCATGGTAGAAAAGATTGCTTCGACAGCTGAATGTGTGGGAAAAGAACAAATTAAACAGAATGAGACAGCTTTAGACTGCAGTGAAAGCGTAAACATGCAAACAAGCATTCATGAAAATAAATTATTGGAAATTGAACCGTGTTTAGACTTAACAAAAAATACAGAAATTTATTTAGCTGAAACAGCCGATTCGATTAATTTTCAGGAAATTGAAGTAAATCACATTTCAAACAAAACCATCAAAAAAGAGCTAACAGAATTGATCTCTAATTATAAACCAAATAAAATTAAGGATACGGAGTTGAAAGTAAACATAATATTAACAGATGATATTCCGATAGCACAACGACCGCGTAGGTTAGCATTTCCAGAACAGGAATTTGTCGACAAACAGATAAACGAATGGCTGGAAATGGGAATCATAAAGGAAAGTAACTCCAATTATGCATCTCCTATCGTATTAGCGCGAAAGAAAGACGATTCTTGGAGACTTTGCGTTGATTATAGACTCTTAAATAAAAAAATAATTAAAGATAATTTTCCCTTACCGAGGATTGAGGACGTGTTAGATAGCATTGAGAGCGCGAAGGTTTTTACTACTTTGGATTTAAAAAATGGTTTTTTCCACATAGACGTAGCGGAAGACAGCAGAAAATACACAGCATTTGTCACACATAACTCTCAGTACGAGTACCTAAAACTCCCGTTCGGACTTTCACTTGGCCCTCAACAGTTTCAAAGATACATACAAGCTGTTTTTAAACAATTAATTAAAGAAAAAATAATGTTAGTTTACCTAGACGATGTCATAGTACTCGCGGAGACTGAGGAAGAGGCTCTATTGAAACTGAAACGTGTATTAGAAGTTGCATCGGATTACGGATTAGAATTTAATTTTGCAAAATGTCAATTCCTTAAACGGAAAATTGAGTTTTTAGGTTATATTGTCGAGAACGGAACTACTAGACCTTCGGATGCCAAAACTTTGGCAGTAAAGAAATTCCCTGAACCCCGCACCCTTAAACAATTACACAGTTTTCTAGGTCTAACTTCTTATTTCAGAAAATACATCCCCCATTATGCAACTATAGCGAGACCTTTAAGTGATTTATTAAGGGCAGGAAATACATTTAAATTTGGAATTATTGAAAAACAAGCTTTTGAGACGCTTAAAGAAAAACTAGTGAACCCCCCAGTATTGCATACATTCCGACGAGGTGCTAGGCTAGAATTGCATACCGATGCTAGCGCCATAGGTTTTGGCAGTGTCCTGCTACAAGAAGAAGAGGACAAAAGTTTACATCCTATTTATTACATGAGCCGTAAAACTACCCCTACTCAAGCGAAATATTCAAGTTACGAATTAGAGACTCTCGCGGTAATAGAATCAGTTAAGAAATTCCGAAACTACTTATTAGGCACTAAATTTAAAATTGTGACAGATTGTTCCGCATTCCAAAAAACCATGGACAAAAAAGACATTACGCCAAAAATAGCCAGATGGGCTCTGTTTTTACAAGAGTTTGATTATGAAATTGTTCACCGATCAGGATCCCAAATGAAACATGTAGACGCATTAAGTAGAAATACAGTGCTAATAGTCACCCGATCGCATGATGAATTAACATTAAAAATAAAGAATGCTCAACAAGAAGACGAACACATACAAGCAATAAAAAAATTGATCGAAAAAAATGAAAGTTCAGAATATGTTATAAGAAACGATATCGTATACAAATATGAAAATGACCGAGAACTTCTAATGATCCCTACCGACATGCAAAAGGAAATAATACGCAATATTCATAGCAGAGGTCATTATGCCGTAGTTAAAACCGAAACGCTTCTGAAAGAAAATTATTATATACCCCAATTAAGAAAACAAATTGAGAGCGTCATAGCCAACTGCGTAGAGTGTATACTTTGCAATAAAAAGCAGGGAAAAGGAGAAGGCCTACTAAACCCGATTCCCAAACAAAATATACCCCTCGAGACTTATCACATAGATCACATTGGTCCCATGCCATCTACAAATAAAAATTATAATCATATTTTTACCGTTGTGGATGCATTCACTAAATTTGTTTGGCTGTACCCGGTTAAAACGACAGCCGCTAAAGAAGTCATTGATAGGTTAACCCGACAACATGATATTTTCGGAAATCCGTCGCGGATAGTCACCGACAAAGGTCCGGCTTTCACTTCTGCCGATTTTGAAGAATACTGCAAGGAAGAGAATATAGAACATATTCCAATAACAACAGGGATTCCGAGAGGGAATGGACAAATAGAGCGCATGCACAGAATTCTTATACCAATTTTAGCAAAACTTAGCATAGAAGATCCCATCAAATGGTACAAATTTGTCGCGCCCGTACAACGCATCATAAATAGCACCGTATCGAGAAGTACCAAATTCCCACCTTTCGAACTATTGACAGGAGTAAAAATGCGGCAAAAAACCGACATGCGAATTAAAGAGTTGTTAGATGATGAGGAATTAAATTCATTCGTATCGGAAAGGAATTCTAATAGAGAAATAGCGAAGCAAAACATATTAAAAATACAGCAGGAAAATGTGAAAACGTACAACAGAAAGCGAAAAAAGGCCAACACATATAAGCTCGGTGATTTGGTGGCCACTCAAAAAACGCAGTTTGGGACAGGCACCAAACTAAAGCCTAAGTTTCTTGGCCCTTATGAGATCACCACAGTAAAAAGAAACGATCGTTACAATGTGAGAAAAATTGGAGACCATGAAGGTCCACAGATGACCTCTAGTGCTGCAGATCATATGAAACCGTGGACTACTACTAACTAAAGCAAAGCAACTGTGCTTTGACATAAAATGTGTGTGATTATTATTATTGTTTTTATTAGCATTTAGTATTAATTTTTGTTATTGTTATTATATGTTGTGATGAACGATAGACGAAATTTGTTTTGGACTAATATAAGTAAATCAAGGACAGAACTGTGTCCAAGAGACAATCAAGAAAAAAAAAATTTGACTTTAATATTATCTTGTGCGTTTTATTTATTTTATTTTATTTAGTTTGTTGTGAATATTAGACGCCTGAAAAAAGTCATCCGGTACCAGTCTGTTTTAAGAGCAGATGATGACTGGGAGGACCCAGCACGGTCAGGTAGGCCGAGTTGTGGGATCCATCCACAAGGCCCTTAGTAACAGCTGCGGCAATGAACTTTCTATTGCTGAGTAAGCATCTAGAGGCTCGTGATGAGAACCCTATCATCGCGACTAACGGTAAATTGTGATGGTGTAAGTAGTTTTTTTTTTAGAAGAGGACAGATGCTCGCGGAATTCAGCGGAGAACAGACGGTTCTGTAGCTGTCCGCATATTTTGGAGCGAAACCCAGGTCAGATGGGCCTGTGGGAAATGGAATAACGGCAAGCTTGGATAGGCAGACGGCCTGTTCCAGTTCGTTTTCTTATTTTTGCAAATCCATAAAAATGTACATAATTGTGTTCCAGTCTATATATGTGTACTTACATAACCCAGAACATTAAACTAAGTTTTTCACCAAAAAAACGCCTGGGCCATCTTTTTACCCTAGACACCACTTCAGAGCAATTCAAACTTTTACTACATATATATATATATATATATATATATATATATATATATATATATATATATATATATATATATATATATATATATATATATTTACACGCGACTATCACAAACAGAAAAAAGAATCAAATTATAATTAGAAAATTACGAGTTAAAATCGGGAAATATTGAAAATTACGTCATAAAACTATATTTACATGTGAACATTAAAATAGAAAGAAACTATTAAAAGAAAGAATTCCCTAAAATGCGTGAAATGTCGTAAATGAAAAAAAATGCGGAAAAAAATTCCTTTTTAGCAATAAAAATATTTTCACGTGAATGTCAAAAAGAGAAAGAAAACTTTTAAAATATATATAAATGCGTTAAAAGCAGCAAGTAAAAGAAACTACGCCATACTTTAAATGACTAAGTAATATTGCAAAGCAGTTAAAATTAAAAAAAAAATAGATGAGACATTTACTTCATACTTTTACTTTGATGTGATCTATTTAACTATTGTTTTGAATTCTAATACGGCAAAAATTATATATACTTTCAAACAACAAAAGTATTTTCACGTGAATATTAAAAAGAGAAAGAAAAAAATTGGGAAAACTGCATCAAATTTAAACGATACATTAAAAATTCCTTACTTATTTTTAGGTGCGTTCGTAATTATGTAAATACGTAGAACCTATAGTTGTCGTTCAATTCCGTCCGTCTGTTCGTCCGTCCATCCATCCGTCCATCCGTCCGTCCGTCCGTCTGCATATAACAGGACAAAAACTAACCAACCGAATCGTTTGAAATTTAAAATACATAATTATTACATACTTTTTTCGATTCATTTCAAATTTTATGAAAATCAGATGCATTGATCAATTACAGGGACAATAAAAAATATTCCGTTACATTACGGCCAATCGTGAAAAATGTTTCAAATGCATTTTAATGGTGTTACACTCATTCGAACATAATAAATTGATATGCATCTATAAAGTACATATTATAATATACATTTTCCATATACAATATTTGCTTCTTTAAATTATTCTAAGTTTTAAGAAAAGTCCTTTTTAAACATTTTTTTTCATTACATCTAATAAAATTGTAAAATAATTTTAAAAGTTTTATTTTGAACTGGAAAGATAAAAGTATTTCTAAATAAATGCATGAAAATCTCTAGGGGGAATTACATATAAGATAAGGGAAATGTCTGTAAAATAATTTCTGAGAAACTCAATCAAGTATATTTAACCGAGAGCTGGTGAAAAATTACAGAGAGTCTCGAGATTTTTTCTGCGTTTTTACAGAAATTTTTAACAGTCTACTGCGACAAGATATAACCGTTCTACCAATAAATTGATTTTACATGTTAAAAAAAAAACGCTGACAAAAAATCTGCTGAAAGAACAGACATTTTTCGGTAATCTAATTGCCAGCAAAAATTCCGTATTTTTCTTAAAATAAAATGTGATAAAAGTGATCCTATGAGTGTGTCATAAAGTATCAAACGTTGATTTGAGAATAACTTTAACATATAACAGTTCTGATAAGCTAATTAAATGGTCATTTTCGATAAATTAAATTTCATAAAAAAGACACTTTACTGGCGATACGATTAACCATAGAATTTCCACATGGATTATTATTTTTTTTAAGTGTAAAACAAATAATTTATATCGGTCAACATTAGTCTATTATTTCAATTTATCTAATAACTTCAGTCGTTATTTTATGACATAATTTTTATGCTTCATCAGTTTAAAATCGAACGTTATCAATACAGGCGGATGCGCTAACTTTCTTACAGCGAAAAGAGCAATCTTATCCCCATTTTCAAAGTAAAGAGAATAGAAAAGAGAATAATTTAAAACGTATTGAAAAACTCTGGCATTTTAGTCACCGGAATTACACGTAAGCAGCATCTTTATTCGAAAACGAGTTCATCTTTCAAGAAATATCTTTTAACTCCAGCATTTTTAGAAACCTTAAGAAAAGTGAGCATTAAAATCAAATCAAAAACAGTTTTAAAAGCGCTTTTTTGTTCCTTCTTTTCACTGAAACGTTTCCTGGTTGAATAAAATTTCATTCAATGATATGTTAAAAATAAAGGATAAGTAAAGTAGTTATTTTTGTAAAGAAAAGAGGACACATTTGACCCTCTCTTTTTGTTTGTTTTTTTTTCTTTCAGATTTTTAAACATAGTTTATTAATATTTTCTGTTTGTCTGCCTGCAACTATTTTATTATTAAGCTGCAGAGTTTATTTTGAAATGTCGAACTAATATTTAGCCATAAGTTAGTCTATTCTCTATTTATAATAAAATTTGAAATCAAAGCTATCTTTGTTTTGGAAACTTTTATAAAATTTGAACAGATTATTACTTTGAAATATCTTTTCATAAATTCTCTTTTTATTTTTGTTATAAAAGGAAAACATTTTTTTTTACTAATACAGTTTAAACCCATGAGTGATTCGTTTTTTAATGTTTCTTGTAATTTTTACTAGGGTCTACAAATTATCTTGAAATTTTACAGTTTTATTTATGCGTACTATGGGACATTTGATAGTTTCTAAAAAATTGTATAATACATGAGGTTTTTCTTTTGAAAAAAAAAACAGAAGCAAAATATTATATTGATAAGTAAAAATTCTTCTTTTAAACCTACAAAGAGCTCAACAATAATAGTGAGTTCAACCTATAATATTAGGTTTAAATTATCAACAACTGCCCTAATTAAAATGAGTATTGTAAGTACATGTAATATCTGCAACGATAGATGTAAGTCTTTTTAGAAGCCAAACAACCAATCTTCTTATTTGTTAATTGTAAATTACAAATAAAAAATACTTATTGAAAATCAATCGGAAAACAAAATTTAACTAACGTTCTCAAATTACAATTTTCTGCTAACAAATTTTCTATAATTAAAAATAACATCTTTTAAATATTTTAAAATCTTAAAATAATTCTCTTATGCTAAAGCATTGAAAAGCTGCAAAATTTACGCTTTTTCTCTGGAGCTTTATATAAATTTTATGTAAGTTCAATTTTAATATTTTATTAAATATATTTTTTTAGTTTTTCAATTTTAAATTTTATCCTTTTTATTGTGCTGTTTAAAGTAGAGTTCAAATGTTATGTAGTTTTATCCTTTCATGAAGATTTCATTGAATATTCTATAACTTGTTTTAAATTAATTCTTTATGCAATATTTCAGAAACAGCTGGTAACTCATAATAAAAAATCTTTATAAATTAAATTTTTCATATATTTCTAAATTGAAGCATAGTATTCAATATAAATAAATACTCGAAGGTATTTTCTATTAATATGACTTTAATTTCCTTTACCCAAAAAATTGCGTTTGCAGAAAGTTTTCTGTAATTATTTAGGCATATAATGATTATTTAAAAAAATATTAATTCTTATAAAATTAAATTTTTCTAAGATTTAGAATGAAGTATTATTCAATATAATTAAATTGGCTACTCTTAAAATTTTAATAAATCCATCTTAAAATATTTTGTAACAGCAAGTCTTTGTTTTAGTAATATATAATGATTTAGATGTCTTTTATCTAAAGTTATTTCAGCTATTTTAATTAGGTTTAAGTATCCCATGATACTAAGTATGTAATGCAGCTGTAAGATTTTTGAAGTATTCGATTCTAACTTCCAAATTTAGAACAAAAGCTATACATTGCGCATTTTCCGTTTGCCTATACCACATTTAATTTTATCATCTATTTTTCATATATCGCATAGCATAGTGAAACAAAAAAAAAAATCTGATTTTGTGAAGAGAGAGCTTCATTCATTTGTAAACACGTACGCAAAAAAAACCATTTTAATACTGAAGCATATTATTTGTTACAGTATAATAAGCTTTAACATGCATATTAATATGTATCGAACTTTAAAGATACATCGTCAGTACAATTACCAATATAACAGCCATATTTGTTTTATGGAGCAAAGACATGTGTCTCGAATGTTCCTTAAAGCAACTATATCAGGGCTCCCAAATGGTCCGCGAAATGAACATCAGTATTTTTTAACAGAAAATTTCATAATACGTTTGAGCTAGAATCAACTTCCAAACGTGGTTTCTTGACAATTTGCAAGAAAAATCTAAAAAGAAAATTTCTCTAAAAAAATTCTGATGTTCAGTTCGCGGACCATTTGGGAGCCCTGCTATATGAAAGTGTAACTAATCTTTTTTGAAGGGCGGGAAAAAAAAGATGTTTGAAGTACTGTTTCTTTGCCAAAAAAAAAATTAATGATTTTAAGTTTAATGATTTTTGACTGCAATTATTTCTAGTAAATACCTTGTTGGATTTCATGAACTGCAAATTTAAATGCGTGTCAGTTTGTTAACATTAAATATCATTTCTGAGAAAAAATTTTGAAGCTAAAAAACCACAAAAGCCTGAAATCTTATTTTAATAAGTTAACTTAATTTGCGCTTTGCAATGTCTATTTATAAGCCAAAATTTATTTTATAGATATTTTATTCTAAGAACGAAAAGGAAAATAATTTTAAAGTAAAAAATTGTCGAACTGCCCTTTAATTTAAAAGCGTCAAATAATACAAGTGCTTCATTCGATTTTCTTTACAGCCCTTTTTTTTAGACCTGCCTGCATAAAGATGAAATGACAAAAATGACAATTTTCCTTTGAAAAATTCTATCTTACAATAGTAAGATTTAAAAAGAAGGATTCTCGAAAATCATTTCGCTTTTTCTTATTTACACTTTATCTACTGGTTACATAAAGAAAAATAATTGTTAATAAATGAATAACAATAAATATCGTACAAAATAAAATTTAAACGATATGAAATTCAGTTTTTTATTGGATGTGAACCTGAGATTCAATAACATTTTGAAATATGAATAAAATCTTTAAGTATTATTAATTCTTCCCCCCAAACATTTTTTTTCATTGATCGAATCTTATAACATGATGCTTTGCTCACGGAAATAATGAGAAATTAAGTTATTTCCAGTTTTTAATAAACTGTTTTTCGAAATTTTTTTCTTCTTCTGTGAACTCACTAATGGAAACAATGCATGTGCTTTTATTAAATAGGTAAAATAATCTTTCACATTAAGTAGAGCATTTTTCTAAAGATTCCTATTCGTAGAGAATGAACTTTTTTGTTGATCATATGCTTTTCATAAGCTTAATAAGCTTTTAAGTTTCATCCTCAAATTAAAGCTGACTTGGCTGGGAGTTACATTACACTTTACGGGAATAATTAACAGGCAAAGGTAATTAGTTAAAGGGGAACCAACCAAGCTAATTAAATTAAAAAAAACTAAAATACTAAGACTATTCACTTTTAATGCGCTTCCGAAGTTTGAAAACACGTAATATGATGAAGTTTGCTGTCTCTTTTCTACTCCCAATTCTCATTTTCTTACTTTCGAATTGCTTTCTTTGGGATGATGATGCTTTCTTCTTTTTCTTCGTCTTCTTGGCTTCTATTTACAAGAGCTGTAATCAACGTTAGAAGGGGAAAGAGCTAACCTCTTGATCTCTGTTCTGTGTGCTCCAATCTGTTGTCCTGTTATACAAAACTACATTCGCTACAACAAAGTAACGAGAAAATTGACATTTATTTTTATTTCACGAATGTATATTTTACAGAACTCTCACATGCAAATATAAGGATAATGAGAAGTTTTAATGAACTGCTTTAATCAGTACAGACTGGCAAAAGTATGAATGTTGATATAAGTCTGTTAAATTTTCAGTAACATTATTATTTACGCCTCAAAAAATCCATTGAATCTTTAGAGAATATTTTTGTTGGTAAATTTTTACGCTTTGTGTTTTAATATTGCAGCTAAAATACAGCTCATCATATACATCTCTAACTGGTTTAACGCTCATGGTACATTTTTACGCATTCGTTATATTGCATCTTTTTTTTTTTTTTTTTTTTTTTTTTTTTTTTTTTTTTTTTTCATTTCTTTCATTTCGTTTAGAAAAATATTTGAAAGAAAATGTTTTTTGCATGTTTTGAATTTCTGGTGCAAATGAAATTTACCTCATGCAGAATGCGTTTGGAAGGAATATTTTATGGAGGCTTTATACTGAGCTGTAAGAACAAAAAACCTCTAAGAAATCAAGCCTTGTTATCGAAAGATATTTAAATTTCTTCATAGAAGCCATAGTAAGACATGCTTTCAATGAAATAATTTTCATTTTTCATCGTATGGCATCATAATGAAATTTGGATAAATTTTTTTGGTGATTTTTAATTTACCGAATTTAGCGCTTTTTAAAGTAATTTTAGTTAATACTGCGCATTTAATTTTTCTGAAACTTAAAAATAAAAGAGCATGCATATATTTCGATGTTTTGATTTTTCATAAACTAAAAGAATAGAAAAAAAATATATAATAAATGTTGTGTTGATTGCATACATGCTATAAGAATTGTATAGAACTTACTAAAAAGGCGCATTTCTTGTATGTAGTTTCACTGTTTAAAAATTCAGTATTAACAAACCATTTTTGAATATTTGTACGGAATCGTATAGACCGGGAGGCGGTAGAACAGATAATCACCTCATCGAGTTTACAGTTGAAATCCAGAGTAAGTTATATTTCGATTCACATATTAAAACACAATTGATCTGCTAAGTCATATCCTGGTGGAAAACATAAATAAAAAAAAAAATTTAACGGTTGACTCATAGGTTTACCATTATATTTTCCTGTCCCCAATTCTCCATGTTTTCATGCTTTTCGTAGCAGGAAAACACAATAGTAAACCTATGAATCACGCGCTAAAATCGGGTTTTTAACTGATTTCCAAAAGATAAGACTTGGCAGACCGATTGCGTTTTAATAAGCGAATCAAAATTTATCTAATCCTAGGTTTTTAATCCGTGAACTCGATGAAGTGATTGATTGTGCTGCCACCTCCCAGTCTATTTATTAAAAACCTCAACGCGAGATTAAAAAATTGAAGAATTATCATTAATGAAAATCTAATGAAATGAATCTACAGCGTAAAAACTGAAATGTCCAAACCACTCTCAAAATTGAATATAATTAGTATGCTAACTAACCAATATTTACTCGATGAATTTTTACTGTATTGTAAATTAAATATTTCGAAAATGTTGTTTTTTTTATTGGAAAAGTTTACAATTTTGTTTAAATACTTCAGAAAATTGATTTTTTTTTACTGAAAATGATTCTTTCAACATACCACCGTTCAACAATACTTGACAAATGTTCATTTGTAATATTGGAAATAAAACTTAAAATGTAATCAATAAATAATGAAATAATTTTATAAATATATATATATATATATATATCGATTAAATACTTAGCCAATAATGTATCAAAAATAAGTTACATACATGCAGGAAATCTGTAGAAAAATATTTTACAAGTGGAAACAGTAATAATTATAAATTAATGTATATTTTCTTAATAATACTTATACTTTAATAATATTTCAATGCACATTAATAACAGCACTTAGTGTACCTACAACTGAATGCCTCGTGTTATATGACAAATCATAAAATTTTAAAAAAGCCTATTATTTAAAAAATAATAATAATTTTTTCAATGTTATCCGTTCATTTTTATGATTATTTTTATTATTTTGTGTTTTGTGGCGATTTTCCCACATTAATAAAACGGATCTGGTTTCAACCTTTTAACCAAATATAGTAAATTTTGGAACCGATAAAAACTTTTTAAAAAATACCATAAAATATACTAAAATATGCTACCCTTTCCAACGAACTGAGTCTTTCTTTGTCAGGCGCAAAGTAGACGTGCGTCTACTATGGAAGTAACGGCACGACTCAGCAGCTTTTATAGTAGTGGCAGGTCTACTTTGCGCCTGACAAAGAAAGACTCAGTTCTTTAGAAAGGCCTAGTGTATTTTAGTATATTCTGCAGTGTTTTTAAGGACTTTTTATAAGTTCGATTGATTAGCACCCGTTTCAACTTATTTTCTCAAATAGTAAATTTTGTCAGGGTTTTAATAAATTTCGATTTTTTATGCGATTTTTCAAGTTTTCCGGTGATTCTTTGACATTTGAAAGAAATCTGATTTCAATTTTAACCCAGTGTAATAAATTTTGTCATTTGCGATTTTTCAAATTTTCGCTAATTTTTTATGCGATTTGCAGCATCTTTTCGTGTTTTCCTCAAATTTGTTTACATTCATAAAAACAATCCTCTTTCAACGTTTTATCACAATATAATTAATATTATATATTTTTCCGAATTCCCGAATTTTTACTCACTGAAAAATCATGAACAATAAACTATTCTGGTGCTATGTCAATTTAATCAATCAGTTGGAATTTGACAAAATTATTAGTATACTTAAAGAATGTCTTCTGGTGCTCAGACAATTACAGTATGTAATACTCAAATTATTTTCATATGAATCCATAGACTCATAATAAAATATCATTTTTTAGCAACAATTACTATGCCGAATAATAAGATTTATCACATTGTAGCAAAAAACTCACAATTATCATATTATTGTTTAGTAAGTAAATTAAATACCACGCAATGAATAAGCGGACTTAATTTTAGAATTTATTTGGTAGTCTTCAAAGATAAATGTAGATTCAAATATGAAATACTTGAAAATAAATAAGAAAAAATACTTAAGAATCTTATAATCTAATTACTTTTAATGCCTTAATCTCATGATTACTCTTGTAAAAAATCTAATTAATTGCTAATTTGCAAGAGTGGTAAAAAATACGCCCATTTAAAAAACTGGGAATTAATATTCATTAGTATACATTAGTTTAATGATTTTTTATAACTTATTTTAAAATTATAATTCAAATATCAGGTTTATATATACATAGTATGTTTGTACTTGTGTATTTAATCTTTAATTGAAAAATATAATTTTTAGTATTTTTGAAAATCTAATCACTGAATATAAATTAATAATTCAATTAGCTTAGAGGTTTGATAATTTATAGACTGATGTGAATTGTAATAACGAATCTTCATTTCAATGATAAATAATTATTTTAAAAAACAAACAAACTCGGAATCCATTAGAAATAATTATGCAATTTTTATTTATTTATTAAGTTTCAGTTTTCGCACATATAAAGATAATATTTTAAATCAACGGTTAATTCAGCCTCATGGCGATTACTAAATGAATTCAGATTTTCTTTATATCAAAACTATATTTTGTAATTAAATTATTTTAGAATTTAAATTAATATTTCCGTATTTCTCTTAGCGAAAATAATTCGTAGGAAGACGTCGTTTTGTGCTTTCGTTTCAATTTTTTTTCAAACGTTCGTTTGAATTCCTCCTTCTATATTTTTATATTTTGATTTAAATTATATCATGTAGTAATTTTGGAATGCTATTATATGTCACAAGGGGAGAAATAAATTGCCTTAATAAAAATTTATATTGATTTGTAACTGGCCAGGCAGTCTTATCTAATCTTAACCCATTTGAATAGCTTTACAATGATTCTGATACAAAAAGAAAAAAAAAAAAGAAAATAATAATAAAAAATACAAAAAGAATCTAAGAAAAGAAAAGAAAAACGTGTTTTAAGAAAAATGGGTTTCGATGCATTACATTTTGTCTTTCAATAAAATTTTTTCCTTGAAATGCCTTGACGAAATACGTAATTTGACATTAAAGTTTAATGTAACTATTCTTATTATCTATTCATTATTCTAATTAAACAGTATTACAATTCAGTCCAGTTCTGAAATTCGAATTATCTATGCATGCTTACATTATAAGAAACAAGATTACATGTTCTCGCATCATGTTCTTTTTCAGATTTCACATACCCAATATTTCTATTTCAATATGTATTTATCTGTATAATTCATATTATATTATTAAATCCATACAGAAAATTAAAAATTTTTAACCAATAGAATAAAACATTACTTTTTTGATAAAAATTTTTAAGAGCACAACTTTCATGGCATCTCTGATTGATAGCTTTAATTAATTGAATTGTGATTTAATTTGTCAGAAAGTAAGCGATCTATAATAACATTATTGCTGGTACTCATGCCTTTTCGCAAAATGATGATCACTTTAAATGTAGAATTTCAAGCGGTGATTTTTTTTTTGGAAAGAGGGGGGTGGCGGGTTGTTTTCTTCGCGGAAATTAAAACAAGTGGGTAAGTATGATGGCAGATCGCAGAGAGGGTTTTGTTTAATATTTCTTTCAAAACAACTTATCCTTTAATTCATAGGGTTACAAAATGAATACATATTGTTAATTTATAATTATTAAATTCTTACGTAGATAGTAGCACCAACGAATTTAATTTTTAAATAATTATGAAAAGAAGTTATTTATTTTACTGAAATTAAAAATGTTCAAATAAAATTATTTAAATAAAATCCAAAATTCCAATTTTTTTTTATATTCGAAATAAAAAAAATATTAGCGAATATATAAATAAAATTTTATACTTCTAATAACAAAAAAATAATGTTTAAGCGAAATTTAAAATGTTGAATCATTTATAAATCACAATTGTTTTTGTAGCTACATCAGGAAAATGCTGGAAGTGACCACCATCTGCGTCCAAATAGCATTTAACTAGATGCTTCTTATTTCGTAATGTAATTGAAATCTTATACGGTATTCCTGATCGAATTAATAAGTGATTTCAGCCCCTTTCGTGGATATGTCATTTCTTGTCGCACAAATTTCGACAGCCTGGTGAAAATTTCTTTAAATTATCTATTATATTTTAAAGATTAGTGGGGAAAATATCGATTTTCGAATGAAATGAAACACCCTGTATTCTTTACTGAAGAAACAGATTTCGACCCTGTTTTGCTACAAACAGTTGTTTCTTTCAATAGGCTGTATGACCTACGGTAATTTATAACCCTGGTCCTAAGATATACTATATACACACAAGCGAACACACATACAGAGTTAGAGAGAGAGAATAAGGATAAGACTGTGTTACATATATTTATTAATTTATTTACCTATTTATTTTTCTTTCGCTATCTTATAACAATCTGAAAAATATTTATCACATTTTTATTGTCTGTATCTATTGATTTATCCTTATTTGCTCTTTTCTCAAACACAGACACATAGACCGGCAGAAAAGCACTATTTAAAGTATCTTTGAAAGTTTCAGTAGGAACACCATAGAATGCACATCAGAGAAAGGGGTATTTTATTTCAGATCAGAGTAGCATTTTTTTTTCCTATTCAGGCTGAGGAAAGGGAAAGCAATCACTCATTTTGTATTTCGTTTTGATCAGCAGCTCGTTTTAACGCATTCATATTATAGTGGAAGCCTTATAACAGAGGCATTAGGAAAAAAGCCTTTTTGGTGTAATATAAGGGAGATTTAATCATTCAGAGAAATGATTGCAGGAAAGGTAATGCCTTTTTTTTTTTTCTTTCATTTAGTAAAATCATCCAATGCATCGTTTTAAAAATAAGGAAACAATTTAGAAAATTATTCTGTGTCGTATATAAAAATAATCTAAGGGAGCGGTTTTTAATCACTTTGTTACCACGAACAAGTTTGCGTATTTCCACGGCTTTCTCGTCCCCCCCCCCCCTCATTTTAATATTGAAATTACTAGAGCAGTCGAACTCGTTTAGTACAAGCACGGTTAAAACAATGCATTTACTCATTATGAAAAGTTCATCTCATCTTTCTGTGCTTTATATGCTCTACAAATTCAGACTCGTGGCTAATACAAGCAAAATAGCTGTTTATTTTATTGTAGTTATCGGCGAAATCTAGGTTAGAATTACGAAAAAAAAATCCCTTTCTTTTCAAACACTTTTCTCTTTCATCTTTAGTATTCCTGCATTACATGTAGTAATTTATTACTTTTACGAAATAGAATTTCAACTTATAAGGAGACGCCGCACCCAAGAAAATGGAAAGAAATATACTTCCTGGAAGAATCAAAATGAAGAGGAGGGGAAGGACGTTTTAAATATCAACCTTTTTAAAGGTTTACAACTGCCCATGAAGAGGGCAAGACATAGAAGAAAACATTTCCTTTGTTTTTTCCTTTAATCTGGTTTCTGGACCACATTGACCAGTCTTTTCAGGTCGCTTATTGAACTGTGGATATGAAAAAAAATGTCAATTCAATAGCGCGAAAATTGTATTAACCATTGCTTTGTTAGCCGAGTTTTTTTTTTCTTTTTTTTTGGGGGGGGGGGGGGAAGGGAAGTAATCTGTTACATATTCTTCCGAATGACTAGTTCATTAGATACTTTAATTTCAGTACTACAGTTTTATCTAAAGGAATGAAATGTCTAAATTAAATGACATTCACAAAGGTAAGAATATTTTTATTCACTTTTTAACAGACTAACAAAAACTGACTCAAACATAATATTTAAAAAAAAAACATGTATTAAAGGGTTAACAGATTTTTTTAAAGAAAAGCTCAGCATTTTGAAAGAAATGAAAAAAAAGAAAGCAAATAAATGAAAGAAGAGAAAAATATGGACACACAGTTTCATATAATCTCATATAAAATTTTCGTTTAATAGTCAAAGAATTGATTTATTGCAAGGTTTTACTCGACCTCTAATAAGAGCGTGAATATTCAATGTGTACGGACTCTTTTAGCTTAAATTAAAATAATTATTTTTATAGAATTTTCATTTGAATTTCTTTAGTATTAAGTCATTATTTGCCAATCTTTCAACATTTTTTCGTAAAACTGATGAAAGTTAATTGATTTCATTTATTATTTAAAATTTCTGGTTAAAAACAGGCTTATTTGACTTGTGTCAAATTAATACATGATGAAAGAATACTAGAAGGTTGGTAAAAATGCTATATCTCATTTAAAGTTGACTTTAGCTCAATTTAAACAATGTGCCGCATGAATAAAATCATATCAACCAAGTCTTATTAGAACATTTTAGGGATTATTTTAATAACTAAAATGCTTATTTTTTTTAAACAGACGTCTTTATTTTATGATTCTATTTGAACTTATAAATGAAATTTGCGTAGTAATAGTTTACATTCTTTAGGATTTTTCTAAAGCCTTGCACACGCATTAAAAATAAATAAATAAATGGAGATGTCGAATTGAAAAAAAATACGCAGTCGCACACTTGACAACGAAGACTGGTAAATGATTAATTGAAAAATTGAAAAGCTACATTTAGCAATAGTATACAACATAAAGCTTCTGGCACATACTTTAGTAGAAATTTTAACTGTACGATACTGTTACACAATATCTAGTATCGATATCAGTTTAAAACTTAATAATATAACATAATACAATTTTAATATCTTTCAAAAAAAAATTTCACATGTTCTCATATAAAATCAATGAGTGAAATAATATTAACTTTATGTTATATAGCGATAATTTTTAATGAGGAGGCAGGCGGCCCCTTACCCCCCCCCCCCAAAAAAAAAAAAAGCAAAACTATGCAGAACAACGTAATTTCCTCCGTAAAAATGAAATAAATAAATACAGCTTTTCTTATGTACGTGGAAGGGTGTAACCCCTTGAACATTTTTGCACATGGTGAATGGTGATTACTAAATTTTACCTTTCAGATTCAACCTTTTCCCTCAATCCATTTACTTTTTAGAAAATTAAAGAGAAAAAAAATCTCAAACAATAGAAACAAAAGAAGGGCAAAAAAATCCGGAAAAAAAATAAAATCTTTAAGTGAATCCAGTTTTGATAACGAAACTCAAACGTGTTTAAGATTAGTTTGAATCGGGATGAATTAAGTTCAAAGCCTAATGCAGTTAGCATTTATTCTTAAGGCGGAAGTAGGGGAGAAGTCTTGGGAAAATTTGCCGTTCAATTCTGATTTCTTTAGTTCGTTCTTTCTTTTTCTCTTTTTTTTTTTTTTCAGTTTAAGTAAAAATCTACGAAAACGTTATTCTTGACGGTAAAGATTCGAATACACTTACCATTTTAGTTTCACGATATGTATCATTTTTTTCCTGTTTTGAATTGAAGGAAATATATATGTCTTTTTATTTACTTTCTTCTATCTTTACCAGAAGAAAATACTGGTTTTGTGAAAATTTTTGAATTCCGGTTTTCGTTGAATTTATCCATCTTAGGGGTCAGAGATCTCGAAAAATACGTTTTACAAAATGTCTGTCTGTGAACCTGTAAGTCCGTCTGTCTGCACGTGGACATACACATTTGGGCGATCTATCTCAAGAACTAACTCACGGAATTTAATAAAAGTTTATATTAAGGTAGTATCTGATATAAATTGATGCTGATTAGTTTTTGGTATAAATCGCCCAACAGGTGGCGCTGCTATGGAGCATTTTTCACAATTTGTACAATCGCTCAATCTCCAGAACTAATACACGGAGTTGATCAGATTCTGTTATTCCTTGACATGAACTGACTTTTTTTTTAAATTTTGGTGTAAATCGCTGCATAGGTGCCTCTGCTATGCTATATTTTGTGCGATTTCTGCAATAGCTCCATCTCCAGAATTAATGCACGGAATTTCATAAATATCAGATTCAATTAGTCCTTGACATGAAATGAAATTTTTACGTTTTGGTGTAGATCACTCAATAGGTGGCGCTTCTATGCTGCATTTTTTACATGAAGATTCTCGGAACAGCTCTATCGCAAGAACTAATGCATATATTTCCCTCAAACTTCCGATTCGATTAGTCGTTACATAAATTGACGTTGTTTACATTTTGGTGTAAATGGGTGGTGCTGCTATATTGCATGTGTTACGATTTCTGCAAGAACTCTATCAGAAGAACAAATGAACGGACTTCCATCAAACTTCAGATTCAGTTAATCTTTGGTATGAATTAGTTTTGTTTTTGGTGTCAATCACAGTATAGCTGGCGCTGCTATGCTGAGATTCACGCAATTTTAGGTATAATCATATCTCAAGAACTAACGCACAAATTTTCATATCGTTAGAATCCTCATGATGGCATATATTGTGATTTACTTTTGGAAATGTGATAGCAAATTTCGAAATTTTAAGATGTATGAGATAAAAAAAAGTTTCGGGATTGCTACATTCGACTAGTTTCCTTTTCGTAACGGTCATGTTAGCATATGGTGTCATTGTTAAACACCTTCAGATATGAATTTTTAAAAGAGTCAAACTATTAGAAAAATAATGCTCAGCCAATGCAGCATATCAGTCGAAAACTGAGAATTTCAGTCTTTATTTATGGGCAAATAGGTTAATTATTGAGTTATATTGCATTTGGCGAGGATTCTAAAATGATAAATCCGTCATTTTCTTGGTTATTCTTATGCGGAACATTATCTTACATTTGTTTATGAATTTACTTGGGAAAAAAAGTAAGTCCACTTTTATATAATGTATTTAAATGTGCTTCCGAATTACAAAACAATATTTTTCATAACTGCAAAAACTTTTAATAAAACATGACACTAGCCCGGAAACAATAATCGTATATTTCTCTTCAAGTGTCAAGCAACTTCCTTTTTTATTTCTATTCTCCAAAAGCAAATTAATCATATTTTGGGCCAAAAAATATATATTGAAATAAGTCTTATTCCTATATGTTTATTATTTAACATATTTTGCTTAATAAGATTTCTGGTTTTATTTGATTTGAAAACCAACTTAATGACTGACAACAATATGGTGTAAAATACCGTAATTTGGGGTGTATAAGCCGCGGATCAAACAATTCTTTTTGGACCCAGAAATCTTATTTAGTGATTGAAGACAAATATTTACGGAGATCTAACTAGTTATATTCGTTTCTTAAAAAATTCTGGGTCGAAAAAGAATTGTTTGATCTGCGGCTTATACACCCGAAATTACGGTAAGTGTGAAATGGAAGCAGGTTGGTCAGTCCGACCACTTTTAATCTAGATTCTAGCAATAAATTCTAAAAAATCATTTAAAACTTATAACACTTTGATTTAAGTCATTTTAACGAAATTCTTACATTTTTAGGGAGGTAACTCAAAATTCAATGTGAGCTAGAAACGTATTTCGTCCTTTTTTTTATGCAATTCTATATTTCGTGCTTATGTATCCATCCTTGTAGCAGCTCCGTATGGGCATTGTGTGATAGCCATGCGTTAAAGACACAATAGTTCCTATACAAGTTTTTGAATAAAGGTCTTAACCATATAATAAGTTTTAAGCATATTTATGCACAGTTTATATAATTTATATTTAAAATAAAGGGAAAAATTTATTTTTATTTATCGGAAAACATTTTTCAAGCTTTTTTCTTTCAAAAAAAAAGAAAAGAAAGAAAAGAAAGAAAGAAAGAAAAAGAAAAAGAAAAGGAAAAGAAAAATCATTGATTGTTTCAGTAAAATACAGTTCTGGAAGCAAATAATTTTATGATAATTAGATAGCCGCTAACTTTCTGGTTTTTTTCCAAGTCAAAGAAACGTACACAAAAAAAGAATATATATCTTGTTTGCACTTGATCTTATTTATTAAGTAAATTTTCCCATCCCAAATATGCTGCGCATGAAAAAAATAGAAAATTACGAGCTATGAGTTAAATATACTAGGCTAATTTGTGTACTTATGTTTGCAGATTAATTTTTGTAATATTTATTTTTGAAATTAATGATTATATTAATATAGTTAAAGTTTTATTGTTAATCTAAAAATTGTAATCTAAAAGTGTTTTTTATTATGTTAGCATTTATAAACATATATTTGACAACTTTTAGCATTTTAACTGTATTTTTAGCGTTTCAATTGTACCTCTGAAATTGCATTTTCTAACATTTCAGAAAAGAAAGTTGCTTTCGACAAACATGTTTTCTACTTATTTTTTATTTATATCAGACATGGCATGTTTTTTCATATTTGTTATTCTTATTCTTAATATTGTTATTATTTTATATTTACACTCTTAAAACGAAAGAGTGGATTTGACTTCTCAAGAAAGAGCTGTAACTTATTTCGTATATTATAATCGTGAATAAGTTGTTTTTTAAATACTTTATTCATCTTGATTAAAATTGCCTATTTTAATAACTCATCTTGATTTAAAATGTTTAAAAACAACTCTCTTACTTGAGTTGTTTCAATTCTTTATTAGAAGCTGCCTTTCAAAACTTGAGGCGAGCTAATTTTGGCTCAACTTGAGTTACTTTTTGGCTGATATTTTAAGAGAGTAGCGATTAATTAACTAACGAGATTAACTAATTTTCAAGACAACAACTTCATTTTCTGCAAACGTCGAATTATTAAGAGCATAAAAGAAATAGACATTGAAGCAAATTTGGATAATTCAGGAAATATATAATTTATAATGTTTCGAAACTTACAAACCTTTAAAAAAGGGCTTTTAAGTTCTAAAAAAAAAACAGATTTCAACAGAGTTGAAATTTTTCATATTTTATAGATAATACATTTCTTTAAAGTTATTTGAAATAAAAAATACTAATGTAATATTGCAGAACTTGTACAGACATTTATTATTTTTTTTTTCTGTAATTTTCTGGAAATTTTAGAAATTGCTTCAAGTTATTTGTTCTTTATTATTTCGCAGAAAATTACTTCTTCTGAAGTGTAAAAATATTTAAAGATGCATTTTTAATCTCTATTGAAATTTTAAAGAATTTGTCTGAAATATTTTTAAGTAAATGTACCAAACTGACTTATAGTGATGTGTTTCTTCCACAGCGTCAATATGTCATAGTTGGCCTTTAAGCTGTAATTTGAGTCAGTTATGTGCATATTGATTCATCCATATTAAATTTTACATATTTTTAATATTTAATAAATCAATTACTTATTATTTAAATAATGTTTTTCATTAAATTTAAATTTTAGTTATAAATCTACTGAGAATATATACTTAAGGCTTCTTCCAATAGATGTATAATGCATCAATTTAATTTATAATCATAAAAATCCATTTTTTGCAACATCATTTTAGGGGTAACTATAGTGTCTGTTATGTTTTTTTTTCCTTTCTATTCATTTTAATAATGGCATTATGATATATTTTTAATGTTTTCCTTCACTTTTTTGTGTGTGTGTGTGTTGGTAGCCCCAAATTCGTATTATTTTGCTTCTTCGTGGCTAATACGAGGATGAAACCACACACTTTATTTGTAGTTCCAAAGTATTTGTGGGTCTGAAGATTCTACTTTGGTTCAACAAATTTCGATTATATTCATTTTAATTTATTTTTCCATGTTTCAATCTGGTAATTTATATATAATATTGAATTGTTTATATATATATATACATATATATATTTATGGAGGCTGATGAACGGTTCTGCGTAATTCGAATATTCTTTTTAATTCATTTTTTCATGTTACATTAATATATATATATATATATTGGCCACGGGACTTTAGATCAAGTTGCCATCCCCTAAATTTAGCATCGCCTTGAAGATAGACGTCTTAAAATACAATTTAGATAAAGCAACTGTGAAAATATGATAAATTACCGTAATTTCGGGTGTATAAGCCGCGGCTCAAACAATTCTTTTTCGACCCAGAATTTTTTTAAAAATGAATGTTACTATTTAGATCGCCGTAAATATTTGTGTTTAATCATTAAATAAGATTTCTGGGTCCAAAAAGAATTGTTTGAGCCGCGGCTTATACACCCGAAATTACGGTAATAAGACCTCTACTATAAGCTACAGTTTTGTAAAAGTTAAAAGTTAAATTGTTAATTTAAAAAGCTCATTTAAGTATTTTATAATTTCCCTTGAATCTTAGAAATCGGGAAGAGGGAAATATAATAATAAGTATAACGTTTTTAAAACAGTGTTGAAAGGAACGAGTATAGCTTTACAAAAAAAAAAAAAAAAAAAAAAAAAAAAAAAAAAAAAAAAACTCCGATTTTTTTTAAAGAAAGATTTATTATATTGAACATCTACAAGTTTTTTAAAGAGTAATCAATTCAATAGTTTAAATTTATAACGAATTTTTTCTCTGAACACTGTTTTAACTGAAAAAATCGAAATATATGCTTTTACTGGTTTTAAATATTTTTAAACTTTATTTATGCATACAAAATATTAATTATATAGTTATTTACTAAAATAACACAATTGTTCTTGTAAGTTACTTTCCGATTTGTAATATCAGGAAGATATAATAACATAGATCACAAAATGACACTCTAGAAAAAATAAACCATATATTCAGAAGTTTCTATTTTTTTTTTTTTTTTTTTAAGTTTTTAAACAATATGATGGTAATCATACATTTTAAAAGAAATACTCTCATAAAAATAACAAAATTATAAAGCATTAATACGTTTAAAATCATACATGAATTGTGAATGTCGTTTAACTTTATAAACATACATTAGATGGCAGCATCTGTTATTCACTTAAGATCTTTATTTTGAAGTAAAAATATGTTTTAAGTTGAAAAAAAATAATAATTGCTCACGACCTATCTCACTAATAGAGTTTAATCAAACTTTAATCATTCAATTAGAAATTTAATGCAGCCCATAATTTAATCATCTTTAGTTATTTATTTATACAGGAAGTAAAATTTAATAAGTGAAGCTAAAAATTTGTATTTTTGATCGAGGATATAAAGAAACTTGTTTTAAAATTTCAGTTAATTTGCTAAAATTGACTAAGTCATGAAAAGTGAAAATTTAACGCAAAATGTATGAATCGCCAACAACAGTTTCGTATCTAGAGCTTCTCTATGGGCTACAAATTAGTGCCCTACAAAACTTTTCTAGATATCAATTAAAATTTCCCATTAGTTTCTCTAAATTTAATGTTGAAAGTTTCATAAAAAACAATGTTGGATGTAAACACATTACATAACTGCCAACATTCTAATTTTTTTTTTTTTTTTTTTTTTTTTTTTTTAACTCGATAAACATAATTTAAACAGAGAAATTATGTAACAAAATATTTTTCATTTCTGTAAGGTTATTTTTTTATTTACTTTGTTTTATAAAATTTCTGATTTTGATTTATTTGGGGAAAAAAGATAGAATGTTGACAACTATGTTAAGTTGTTTATTGATGCGTAATGTTAAATTCAGATTTTCTCCAGAAGAAAATGTGTCAGTTTGGGGGTAGGAGTATTATGTAACTCTTGGAAACGGGGCTGTTATTTTATTTTTAAGCCATTATCAAACGCAAAACTTTCAATCTTCCAGATGTTGGTTTTGGTGTCACCCTCTCCCTTCTGGGCATCATCAAGAATCCAACATTTATACCACACCTCCTATTTACAGAAATCCATTTGGAAAAAAGTTCAGGTGGAACTTAAAAAGAAAATGGTTATTTATTCTTCTTGAGGTATCTTATAAATACGGGAGTCAAATGCAGATCTGATTCAAAAGTTTTTAATTCCTATTTTTTTCTAAAAGTTAAAAAAAAAAAAAAAAAAAAAAAAAAAATGTGACCGCATAAATGCCAGTTATAAATAATTACTTTTTGAATATTTTTTTCTCTGGTCAAATCTAAAATAACGTTTTAAAACTTCAGTAATTTTTAAAATAAGACACTTGTTTCAAAAGAAATGACTTTATATATATCTTCGTCTGGCACAGAAGAGCGTCAATGTGAAAAGCAGATATGATTCATTCGTAACTTTCTTGTTATCACAACTTTCTACAACTGCGGTAAACATTATGAAATTATTAATCTGGAAACATTTAATTTATTATGTTCACGCTTGAAAATTTAAGACAATTTCCTTTTCTGCATTTATCATTGCTACATTGGTGTAGTATTAATTGTGCGAATATCTCTATTTTTTAAATTGAAAATAGTAATTTTTAAATTTACCATTTATTTACCCTCCGTGCTGTTCTTTCTAAGGGAGCCTAACCCGTATTTAGGCAAAAAATATCGAATTGAAAATGTGTTGCATAGTTTTCATGTAATGGATAAGAATATTATTGCATTGTATTCTTTGCCCGTTGTCTGGTCCGTATTTAAGGCATTCTGAAAGTTCTAAAAGATTGCGCGTATTCTGAGAAAGGCAAGAACAATCCAACAATATATTTCGCTTTTTAGATGTTCTCATAAATATTCCAAAAATGCTCCATCATAAGATTCGCCTCGCTCTCATGTGATATACACATTACCTGGATCCTCTCAAAATATTAATTTTCTGGTCAAGATCAGGACATGCTTACTGTTTTCGAATATTTGGGAATGCATGGTTCGTCAGGTGAGCCGAAAAAAATGCGGAAATTGATTTTCAAGTTGCAATATCGCGGAAAAGTTGCGAATTTGAGAGACTAAAAATTGGGTAAAAGTTTATGTTACATATTCTGGTCGCGCATGCACTGTAAAGTTTGCCGAAATGTTTGAAAATTCACATTATTACATTTTTTTTTTTAAATTAGCCTTTTCACGAATGTAATATCTGAAATTCTTATGCATTATATAATAACAAAGCATAATGCTGAAATATTATTTAAATCCATCAGCATCTTCCGGTCACGCATGTGCTCTAAAGGTGTGCAAGTATCACATTTTTATGCTAATCTTTCATCTTAACTTGTCAATATTTAAGTGTAATAGCTCCTTACAACTTTTAGAGTACATGAACGAACGGAAGATATTGATGGATTTAAATAGCATTTCAGCATTATGATTTATTACTAAAACGCATAAGAATTTCAGCTGTTAATTCATGAAAAGTTTAATTTTTAAAAAATGTAATAATGTGAATTTTTCGACATTTCTGCAAACTTTACAGCGCATGCGCGATTGGATGACATGGGCCATTTTCAAATTTCGCTTACATATGCTGTCCAAGAGTAAAAAGAAGAAAATTCAAACATAAATTAATATTTAAAGTTTGATTTGAGCTATATATTAGCAAAAGAAGATTAAACTTAAAAAATCAATAAAAATTTTTGAGATATAAATCTTTAAAATTTTGATTCTAAGCGAAAATGCCTGTCCTATTCCAAGTTTTATGTTTTTAACTGTTTATTATTATTATTATTATTATTATTATTATTATTATTATTATTATTATTGAGCTAACTTTTTTAAATAAAACGGTTTAATTATTTTAAATATGAGCTGTTAGTGTTCTATATTAATGAAAAAAATTATTACAAAAGATATTTTCATTAAGGGAGACCCGTACCCCATTTTCGGCCAAAAATCATCAAAAGTTCAAAAAAAATTTTGTCAGAAAACGATAAAATACATATTTGCGAATATCCATGCAAAATTTCAGAACTCTGGGACACTTGGAACAGGTAGAAAATGAGCTTTTTTAATTGTACTCACTATAGAGTTTAAAGGACTAGCAGCCATTTAAAACGTATTTTCCTGAAAATGACTTTTTTCATATGTTGCCTAAGTTCAAAGTACTAAGGCTCAGTGGTAAAATGATTTAGAAACAAAGTGTTTATGTTTTTAGAATCTTAAAAAAAATTTGCAATAAAAGTAAGGAGAGATTTTTTTTTTTTAACTATTTCTGAAAATTTTACATAAATTGGTAAACATGAAAATTATAACGAATTTAAGGAAATTTACCATGCGTATTTTTTTTTTTTTTTTTTTTTTTTTTTTTTTTTAGCCGATTAAAATAGAAAATAAAAAATATCTCTCCTTAGTTCTTTTCTATATACTATAACAATATTTAAGAAATTTTAGTAATACCAAAATATTGAAAGTTGAATGAGGAGTAGTAATTTTAAAAAGGGTATTTTTCGACAAAAAAATATCATAAAAATCCCCATAAAAAATGTACTTTTTAATAAACAGTGAATTTTTTTGCTAATTATTCCTTACAAAATGATTCTTAAGTAGTACACCAAAATTCATTACTTTAAAATCAATAATAAAAATTTTGGGTTTTTTCTTACGGGTCTCCCTTAAGAAATTACCAGAAATCTTTTGTCCCTTACTTTTTGTCAATTCCGTTACCTTATGATTATTTTAGTCAAAATAGGTATCGAATGGTCTAAAGTTAGCAGCAAATATTCGGCTATATAGTTAAATTATTCACGCAACTACTACTTGCAATATTTTACTCTTCAATTGTAATTGCAATGTAATAGTGGCAAGAATAAGCTTTTATCAAGGTTGGTATTCTTTTTTCCTGTCAAGTCTTTTACCGTAAATTTTAATATTAAAATAATGATTTTTGCACTTTTGTAATTAAATATTGTTTACTAAATAGTTTCAGAAGGTATGTGTATTATTATCTAAGTTAGAAACTATACAAGCTAGTTTATTTCTTATAGCTTTATTTGAAATGTCAAGTCCCTTACTTGTCAAATCTAATGCCATATTTGTAAGCGATGAAATGTAAGCTGCTAAGTAAGTGTACTAAATAGTTTTAGAAGGTATATAAATTATTATCGAAGTTAGAAAATATATAAGCTTCTTCATTTTAATAGTTTTTTTGTTTTGTTTTATTTAAAATGTCAAATCCGTTATTTGTCAAGTCCGTTACCATGAAATGTAACCGAATGGTGAAAATGTCCCATATAAACCAATTTTATTACTTTTCTTACCCAATTTTTAGTCTCGCGAATTCGCTATTTTTCTGTAGTATTGCGAACTGAAAATCAATTTTAGCATTTTTTTTCGGCCCACTCTAATGGTTAGTCAGCATCAAAAGTTCGTATAGCCATCATCTAAAATTGCAATGATAAATAATGAATACATATTTAAAGTCAGATCAGCTTATCCAAGGATAAAAGGGAACATGTCTTTTTGAACATTCATTCTCAATTTTTTTTTTTTTTTATATCCGCATGAAATATTATTATTCCAGACAACTAGTGAAAGCATTCACTTTATAGTTTTAATTAATGCAATGAAGCGGAAGTTCTTGAATAAGTAACAAGAACGGATCGCATTTCTATTTTTTTCTAGTAAAAGAGGCCTGCTACTACAGCGAAAAGAGAAATAACCCTTTACCTTTTGCGTTTGCTTTAGTATTGGTTGACTGGAAAGAATTTTTTTTCCCTTGAAGAAGAAAGATTATGTCTTTCGAAACATGCTTGAGTCTTCTGCATTTAAAATTTGTTATTAATTTTACTCTATTTTGAAACAGTATTCAAAACATATTTAATGTCTAAAAACCCTAAAATGTTCACCACTATAATATATCTACTTGACGAAATGTTAAGACTGCTATTATAAATAATTGTTTACATATTTAAGCCACTAAAGTACATTTGTAATAGTGATCCGCAAATCGAATGTATAATAGAATTTAGTATTAACAATAACTTCCGTTGTAAAAGTTGTAAATGCAGAAAAGCAGTTATGAGAACTTTTATCGGAAGATTGAAATTTCCCTCTAAAGTTTTTATTAAAATATTAAGCTTAAAAAGAAGAAAAACAAATCCATAATGTTGATCACATTTACAGTCGTTTATGTTGATAAAATGTTTTATTATCTGCTCAAAATCACAGAGATCTGTTTTTAAAAAATGCAGAAAAAATAAAAGGCAACTTTAAAATGTAGTAAAGTCTGTTGAAACAGTTTAAAGAGACTTAAATTTCAATATGTAGAACATCTTTTATTTTAGATATTTTCAGCGTGTAAATTGGGACTGTATGTATAACTTCAGATGAACTGTGATAAAAATTTAAAACAAATTAAAAAACTGAAAACAAAAGTAGTTAGAAATTGACTTGTTTTTATTCTTTTTAAAGAATTCCGAAGGTTAAAAAAAAATAGTTCCTTTTGTTTTAAAACTTGATGCATGAAATGATTTCTATAACTTTTCATGCATATCAAACCTCATGTGGGACCCATTTTGCTGCATTAGACGAATCAGTTATCTAATAGGAGTAGCTATTAAAAAATTGTCGACGATCCGCAACAAAACATACTGAATTTAGTACTTTTTCTTATCTTTTTTTCTTCCCATTTTATAAAACTGTGGAATCTACACATATTGTAGAATTTGTTGTTCAATAAATGAAAAAACGCTAAATGATTTATATTGATTATTTATAAACGATATTCGTGAATTGATGGAGCTTTATAAGATTTATTAGATATGAAAAATATTATTTAAATACAGCACATAAATACGGCAATTTTCTCTTTTACCTGTGATCAATAAAATCGCCTTAAAGTAGGGAATTGGCATTTTTTGAAATCTTATATAATAATACGAACAAATTTTGTGTTTATGTGTGTGTGTGTGTGTGTGTGTAAGTAAATATTACCTTAAAAACGGTTCTAACAATTTCGACTATATATTTTATTCAGCTATATTCGGGCACGAGACGATTATTGAGCTAGGTCATATTTTTGAGAAAAATCAATCAGTGAATCGTTTCGGGTAATGATCGTTCACGGTCAACCTAATTATGTATAAAAAATGGCTGAAATAACTTTGAATAAATTTCGTATCCTACCGTTTTCGGGAAGGGGAAGACTATTATTCTAGATCACATGCTCGGGAAATTTCAAATAGTGGGTCATTTTTTGGTCACTACGTGGCAAGCTACTTTTATCCAAATAAAAGGCTGTACCAATTTTGACCAAATTCTGTATCTTACCGAAAACTGTTCTTAAGATTTTGGCAAAATTTTATACCCTATCATTTTGAGATATAAAAAGTCCATTAGGCTGAGTCACATGTTCAAAAAAAATATTAATGCGTCACTTTGTCTCACTACTGGTAAGGGTCAAACTTAATTTTATCTGAAAAGAAACTCTAACAGTTTTTATTAAATTTTGTATTTTACCGTCTTGATTTTCGAGAAGACTATTGGTCTGGATCAAATATTCGATTAATGGCGCCCTTTCGGATCACAAAGGGTCAGTGTATTTCAATGGCATTATAAAGGTTGAAACTCTTGTTAAGTTTTTAAATTGGGAGCATTAAATTAAAATGCGAAGTTAGCAACGTTTCACCAAATTTGTTGATATTTGAAAATGTTGGTAACATTGGTGAGATTTGAGTTGAAAAATCCATTTTCTACTAATAATAAAATACGTACATGGTGCCAAATTAAAGAAATTTGCCAAGTTTCATTTTTTTGCCAACCGACGACATTTGTTAAAAATGTTGGCTCTCAGAATATGAAGGAATTTTCCAGAAATTCTGAATTGGAGGTAATAAACATGATTCAACCACTCAGAGTTCACTGAACGTTCTTGAAAAAAAGTGCCGTTGTACCGTGCAACGTATACCTGCTGAAGAAAGCAGGAAAGCAATTGTCGCTTAAAAATCAATTTTTTATGGAGTTGATCACAAAGCAATTTTTGCCGGAATTTGTTTTGGTCCTTCCCCCTAGCGCTGTTAAATTCGCACATTTTAATTTGGAATATTTCTTGTCTGGTGTAGAGTTTTACATTTGGGTGAGCAATATCTTTAAATTTCCTCCAACCTTATCTTAAGCCACAGTTGCCAACTTTTTATCTTCTTTGTAACCTTGTTTAAAGCCGGAGACTTGGCAAGTCTATATGGCATAAATTGAGTAAAAAATCTCCTACTTTTAACTTGCAGAGAAACAAATTGGCGTGAAAATAAGGAAATTTTAAAAATATACCATTTCGAGCCTTCATACATTAACACTAGAACCGCCATTAGGGGTCAAAATGACCCCTGACATATAGATAATACTCTATTCGAAGCAGAATTTTCTTCATAAGATATGGTAAATGTATGCAGCAGAAATATAGACTAACTAAATAAGTCAAATAGTTTAAAAATTAAATTCTGGTGAGAAACACCTTTTATAAAAATTGAGTAAAATATCCGGCGGTTCTAGTGTTAATTACATATGTATTATCATTTCTTTTTAGTTGTTGCACTGCGTAAAGAATACGATCTATCAAAATGAGACCATCAGTTATGTACAGCAGTTTTGTATGACAAATATTAATTTATCCGAATTATGTGGAAAGTATTTTAATTAAAATACATATCTAATATATATCTTTGATTATTATGGTATACATTGAATAATAACAAAATTATGCAGTTCTAAAAGGTTTCAGTAAGCAGTTAAACAATATTACGGGAAAACTAGAAAAATATCAAAAAATCTATTGACATGTTTCACATCCGGTACTTTCATATACTAATTACATATACAGGGTGTATCTAAACTACTGGGCAAAACTTCAAGGGGTGATAGTACACATCAAGACAAATAATATTAAATGGGAAACTAAGGATCCCAAACGTCTTCCGAAGGAGATAGGCACCATCAAAGTTTAGGGTCCAAAATTTGAAATGATTATAAAAAACGGAAAAATTGGTCGATTCGTTTGCGGTTTTCACGAAAACTATTCTTTATGTCAGTATTGTCTTGAAAATAAATTACAATGATAAATTTCAAAAAATGCCGATAGAGGGCACTTTATACTGTGGAGTAACGAACAACTATTTCTTACCGTTATTTTTTGCATCTCATTAATTTTTTTTTTTAGAAGTTTAGGCATAAACTTAAATTTTGAGCTCAAAATCTAAATCGTTGGGAGTGTTTAAGTAGCGCAAACTGAACTGAGTTCAATGAGAGTGCGTAGGTTCAAATTTCAAATGATTATACAAAACAGAAAAATTTATCAATTGATTTGCAGTTTTCACTAAAATTATTCTTTATGTCATATTGTCTCGAAAATAAATTATACAGATAAATTTCAAAAAATGCTGATAGAGGGCGCTTTAAACTTTGGAGTAACGTACAACTATTTTTTACCGCTATTTTTTGCATCTCAATAAATTTTTTTGAAGTTTAGACATAAACTTAAATTTTGAGCTGAAAATCTGAATCGTTGCGAGTGGTTAAGTAGCGCAAACTGAACTGTGTTCAATGATGGGTGGGGAGGTTTAAATTTCAAATGATTATAAAAAACGGAAAAATTGGTCGATTCGTTTGCGGTTTTCTCTAAAACCATTCTTTATGTCAGTATTTCCTTAAAAACAAATTTTAAAGATAAATTAAAAAAATTCCGTTAGAGGGCGCCTTAAACTTTAGAGTAACCAACAGCTATTTTTAACCGTTAATTTTTGTTTATCTAAATAAATGTTTTAAAATCTTAGACTTAAATTTTGAGCTCAAAATTTGAATCGTTGTGAGTAATTAAGTAGCGAAAAGTTGAACTGCGATCGTAGGGTGGGCAGGGTAACATTTCAACTCCCGAACACAGTTCAGTTTGCGCTTATTAACCCCTCCCAACGATTCAGAATTTGAGATCAAAATTTAAGTCTAAGCTTTTGCAAGCATTTAATTAGATGCAAAAAATAACAGTTAAAAATTGTTGTTGGTTAATCTAAAGTTTAAGGTGCTCTCTATCGGCATTTTTTGAAATTTATCTTTAAAATTTATTTTCAAGGAAATACAGACATAAAGAATGTTTTTAGAAAAAACCGCAAATGATTCGACCAATTTTTCCTTTTTGTATAATCATTTGAAATTTGAACTTTCCCACCCCCATTGAACACAATTCAGTTAGCGCTACTTAACCACTCTCAACGATTCAGATTTTCAGCACAAAATTTAAATTTATGTCTAAACTTCAAAAAAATTTAATGAGATGCAAAAAATAACTGTAAAAAATAGTTGTACGTTACTCCAAAGTCTAAAGCGCCCTCTATCGACATTTTTTGAAATTTATGTTTATAATTTATTTTCAAGACAATACTGACATAAAGAATAGTTTTAATGAAAACTGCAAATCAATTGACCAATTATTCTGCTTTTTATAATGATTTCAAATTTGGACCCTAAACTTTGATGGCGCCTGTCTCCTTCTGAAGATGTTTGGGACCCTTAGTTTCCCATTTAATATTATTTGTCCTTATGCAGGGATGCACAACCTTTTTACCAGAAAATCGGTTTACACCAGAATATTTGAAAAGTATAGTTTCTTTTCTTTAATAGCAAAGTTTCTGTCATTACTGTAAGGAAAATTATTCTGCATAAAAATAGTGGTATAGTTGTGGCCCGCGGGCCAAAGGTTGTGCACTCCTGTCCTTATGTGTACTATCACCCCTTAAAGTTTTGCTAAGTAGTTTAGATACACCCTGTAAATTATTATCATTTCGTCTTATAGATTGTGCTGCTTAAAACTCTCTGGCAGTCTTGCAAAAGGGGAAAATTGTAAAGTTTTTTTTTTCTTCATTTTGCTTTAAATGCGAAAAAAAAAAATTCTTTCAACATTATATAAAAAACTTAATTAGAAATATGAATTTAATCCTTAAGTGCATTAATCATTGTTCTATGCTTCAAAAGTGTATTAAATCAATAGAATTACATTACTATAAATATTGTTTATGTTTTAGTGCAATCGGGAGCTTAGTGAACATATTTACACGGGCTTGTCAATGAAAAGGTTAAGTTTACTTTGATTACATGGAATTTACTTAATTCTGAAATGCGAGTCGAAAAGGGATACTGTTTATCATTAACATGAAATTGCACGTATATACATAAATGAAATTTCAAATTGATAATTATTTTGAGTTTTATAAACATTACATTTCCATTATTCTCCAGATGATCTTTTCATAGTTAAAAATAGCAATTTGTTGATTTAATTTTATATGTTAAGGAAGCAATTATTTAGGAAGTGCTCTGAAAGGTAACATTCAATTTCAAAAAACTAAAGTTTTAGGTATTTGCACCCATTCATGTACAGTCATGTACATATTTCGTTCAAGAACAAAAAAGAAAAAAATACCCCACTACAAGTACAATATTTCATCACTCAATTGTCACAGAGATGAATGATGTATCATTCCACAGAAAATTATGTATTGTCTTGAAAAGCAATTTTTCAAATAAGTGTCGCCTGCACATAAAACTTTGCATCAATTGGAATTTTTCTAATAGTAACAGGGCTCCCAAATGGTCCGCGAACTGAACATCAGTATTTTTTAACAGAAAATTTCATAATACGTTTGAACTAGAATCAACTTCCAATAGTGGCTTCTTGACAATTTGCAAGAAAAATCTAAAAAGAAAATTTCTCTTAAAAAATTCTGATGTTCAGTTCGCGGGCCATTTGGGAGCCCTGTAGTAACATCCACATTCCACGCCCTATTTTCAGTTTTTCGGATGCAACCTTCCCGGAAAAGGTCTAGTTTCTCTATTTTGTCTTAGATTTTCGTAGAGTTATTAACGAAAATGTGTTACGGTTTTATCTATAAATTTATAAAAATCAAATTAGAATCTTACAAAGAAAAATACTGGGAATGTTAAATTTGTAAACAGTAAATTTACATAAATGATTAATATAAAATAAACTCATTTTATGCGAAACAAAATTAAATAAAAATTTTCCAATCTCTCCCAAAATATTTAAGCTTTTGTGAGTGCTAACTATAACAACAGAAGGTTTCCTTAGACGATCAAAGAGTGAAATATCTCTCTATCTTAAAAATTAATAGTAAGCATGGGTTGTAAAAGCACATACCCATGTTTTGAATGACACACTTACTTCTTGCGTAAAAAATGATTTACATCATAATTCATCTTTTTTTGAATGTTTAATTAAATTTCATAATACATATTTCGTTTTCCATGGATCTCAATAATAATAACACAATACTATTAGACCAAGGTAATCAAATTGTACACAACTCGGATCCAATCTTATCTTACTAAAATTTTCTGAAAAGTTTTTGAAATAAAAAAGTGGATTCAGGTGAGCCACAGTTGGACCTATTACCTCAAATTGTTCAAAAATATGTATCTAAATCTTGAAAACTAATATAATAGGAATTAGTTAAGAAAGCAGATAACAATGTCTAACACCATAGTTATTCTTATTTTCTTCTTAAGCCCTGAGAGAAATATTACGTGGGGCTACAAAAACTAGTTTAAAATTACTGTAGAAAAATCTCCAAAGATGTATCAGTTTATAAATCAATGTTTATGATATGCACTCATTTATTAAAATAGCATAAAAGTATTTTTAAGAATTCTAGAAGCATTTAAGTTAATTTAAAGCATGTTCCATTGTATCTCCTACTGGCGGCATCAGAACTGAGAAGGTTCTGTAAAAATTAATGTCAAAATGAATTTATTAATAATTCTCAAAATTGAAAATATGCCTGGAATATATTAGGGTCTATTCGTTATACTTTATTGAAAACAACTTTAATTCTAGGATTTTTTGAGAAGATTTAAATTTTGTTTCTCACATGGATTAAACGTTGGCATTCTCAAACTTTAATGTCTTCTACCTCTATGGCGATTTAAGCTGATTTGTTAACAATATTAATGCTCTCTTTTAACCTCCTCAATTCTGATGTCGCCTGGAGGCGACACTAAAAAACGCCCTTTAAATTAATTTAAATGCTTCTAGAATTGTTAGAAGTACATCTAGACCTTTCTAACAAATGTGTACATATTAGAAGCATCGATATGTAGACTGATGCATCTTTGGAGATGTTTAATAAAAATTTTACTATAGTTTTTGTAGTACCACGTAATATTTGTCTCAGGAAGGAGGAGATTAATGTTACTTAGCGTGGGTTATCTACCAATGGAATCGACTGGAGCAAAATTTTTCTTTCTTGTTTCGTCTATGAAAAATACATAAATTCACAGCTTTTCATCTCGGTTTTAAAAATATTCCAATATCAGAGCAAAACAAAGAACATCTTAAAATCACCATAAAAATATAAGAAACAGAACACATTTCGGAATGAATTCGTCTTTCTTCATTAAAAATCCCTTTCGGCTGGGCCTATAGGCGGAGGTAGATTTCGAAGAGTGCTCATTTCAACAATATATATATATATATATATATATGATTAGAGATAAACCCAGTTTAATAACTTCATTTGGCCGTTTATGAAAATTTTTTAATTTCATTTTTCTCCAAAAACTGGTTTTATCAGAATCAACTTAAGAAAAATTCAGCTCAAATGCCCATTTTGACAACATATTTTGAAATAAATTCTGAATTTATTAAAAAATCGACCAAAACAGTACATTATACAGTTCCTAAATAACAAAAAACTGTCAGTTGAATGCATTTGAGAAAAAAAATTGAATTTAAAAATGAGTCATAAAATAACCGATTTGTTGTTTGAATACATCCTTAATTCTTTAATCATGATTGCTTCGGAAAATTTTGTGCGAAATACTCACTTTGACAGCATTTTTAAAAATATATTCTATCTTTATCAAAAAACTGGCCAATGAGTCACAGTATATAGTTCCTAAATAAGAGGATCTGTAAATTGGATGCGTTTGAGAGCGAAAATGGATTTTAAAACGAGTCATAAAAAACGCAATTTGCTATGTGAAAACGTCCTTAAATTTTCAAATCGCGAAGACTTCGGGAAATTCTGTTCAAAATACCCGTTTTGGTAGCCTTTTTCAAAATATATTCTGTCTTTATCAAAAAATCGATCAATGCATCACATTATATAGTTCCTATATAAGAGGATCTGTAAATTGGATGTGTTTGAGAGCAAAAATGGATTTCAAAACGAGTAAGAAAAAAAACGTATTTTCTTATTTGAACACTTCCTGAAAATTTCAGTCACGATGATTTCGGAAAATTTTGTTCGAAATACCCTTTTTGGTAGCCTTTTTTGAAATATATTCCGTCTTTATCAAAAAACTGACCAATGCATCACATTATATAGTTCCTAAATAAGTGGATCTGTAAATTGGATGCGTTTGAGAACAAAAATGGATTTAAAAACGAGTCAGAAAAAAACGCAATTTCTTATTTGAATATTTCCTTAAATTTCAGTCCCGATGACTTTGGGAAATTCTGTTCAAAATACCCTTTTGGTAGCCTTTTTTTAAATATATTCTATCTTGATCAGAAAATTGACCAATGCGTCACTTTATACAGTTTCTAAATAAGAGGATCTACCATTTGAATGCGTTTAAAATCAAAAATGAATTTAAAAATGAATCAGAATATAAGCAGTTTGGATTTGAGGTTTTTTTCTCCAACTCCTATTTTTGTTTAATTTCTTTTTGCTGTACGAATTGGTACTATGAAAAACTTGTCAATATAAAAGTTGTAGATATTTTTGAGAAGATGTAAAATAAATTTAATCAGATTTGATATCTTAAAATTGATGGAACTATGGATTTTTCTCTTTTTTACCGCCCTTTTTCTTTTCGTTTTTAATTTTTTTCATCGGTAAATGTTGGTCCTATCAAAAACTTGTAAGGACAAAAGTTTTAGATAATTTTAAGAACGTTTACAAAAAATTTAGTTGGACTTGATATCTTGAAAATTGACGAAGTTATGAATTTTTTTCCCTCAAAACCCCTGTTTTTTTCGTCCCTTGAGCCCACTTCTAAATTTATCAAAAATCTGTCATGCATAAACTTTTGGACCATTTTTAACCCGGGAGAACTCGCGCCTACCCAGGGTATGAACGGTTTTAACTTTGTCACCAATAAAATCAAATTAAAACAGTCGCTTTTTTTAGACGGTGAAAATTCTTACAAATTTTGCAATAAAATAAGTTGAAGATTACTTTAAAAAAATTAGTGGTTGCAGTTGTAAAAAACATACGCACTCCTGGTCTTTTAGGCCCTGCGCGTGTCCTCCCGGGTTAAGAATTAATATAAACTTTAAACCGATTCGATATTTACTTTAATTAAGAAGTTAAGACGTTTTTTCGGTTTTCACAAAAACGCCCCCTATTCCGATCCCCTTGGTCCGATTTTGCCCAATAACGAACTTAGCCGAGATTTTAACCCCTTTGATTTTATGTACCAGTTTGGTGAAGAATTATAGAAGTTATCGTGTCCGTAAAAAAGTTATATATATATATATATATATATATATATAAACTGGTGCGATTGCAATAGGTAGTATTTTATACGAAATCTACCTAAAAATAAAAGATCGCTCTGTTTACTACCAATTTAATTACCAAATTTTCTATCCCCCCCCCGGAATATCGACTCCTCCGGAAAAATTGGAATTGCATGCATGTTAAGGGTCTAAAACTGCAATTTTTCCTATATTTTTTAATGCCGGACGATCACAGTCCTGAACGATGAATAATTTCGATAACGGTATCCCATCAAAAAACTTTAGTTTTTTTATAAATGCTAAAATTTTTACCAGCAATAATAGTTACAAATATACAAATATTGTTATTTACTACAATAAAAAAACACGCGTATATTGAAAAAAAAATATATATATATATGAATTTTATTTGAAACACCTAGTTATAGTATAGTGATTTTTGCTTAGTTCCCACGCATATCAAACGTATCAATTCAAAATGGTGCCCCCGAATATATGTTTAAAACGTATTGTAACCTCTAATGAATTGGATAGGTATAATATGAAAAAATGGCTTAACTACTTATACGTTTAAACGTATTTAAACGTTCATGAGCACTAATTCATAATAATTAAACCCTCATTTTCAGTATGCTTCATACTTTAATTATTCTCAAAAATCTTAACATTTAAAAAAACTTTTAAAAGGTAAATTTATCAATTGGACTTGGATTTTTGAATTAAAATTATGTTAATATGAACATAGTAAATATTTTGAAATATTCAAAGATTACGTCAAGAAAAGCCAGAAGAAACTACGTACAGAGCTAGTACGACCAAGTAGTTCTCCGACTGCGGGTTATAAAACTCCTCTGTTGTGTTAAAAGTGTGCATTAGACTTCAGACTCAAAATGTTCATGAAACATGTTCACAAGCTTAAAACACAAGCATGAATTTTACCTTTGATGATTTTGAAAATTTTCTTTTGAGAGTTCATTCAATCCTAAATTCCGACAAATGATTCTACACACTTAAAAATACAAAAAAAAAAATTAATTAAATTTACCTTTTTACTTTATTGGCTCCATTTCTTCATTTCATTTATATTCATCAGGAATTAAGATAAATGTTTGACGTGCTTCACCGGTTTTTAGACAATCAAAATAAACGTAGCTCTTACATGCATGTTTTGCATATTTAACAGTGTGTTTTTTTTTTTTTTTTTTTTTTTTTTTTTTTTTTTTTTTTTTGCAATAAAATTGACAATTAGTGCTGGACTCAATTAGTTTTTATTTGGCAACAAATGTAAAAAAAAATATATAATTTGTGGATACAGTAAAACCCCGATAATTCGGATTAATTGGGACCAGACCCAATCCGGATTATCTGGAGAATTGGAAAAAAAATGAAATAAAATAAAACATACTTACAAGAAATCACTTTTAACTTATTGATTATTTAAAGAGAAAAGTTTGTAAATATATAAAAGTTATAAAAAAGTTTGTAATTTTTTGCTGTGCCAGTTTTCTATATCTTTTTGCGAGCCGTATGGTCACACATCGGCAAGAGCATAAGTAGCTTATTGGGTGTAGTTTAAATAAGAAGGCTTAAGGTATTCTTCCGAAAAGATTTCAGGAAAAAAGCTTTTTTTATTTAGAATACGACGATGAAATAAGTTAATGTTATGGAAATTAGCCAAATCGCTTCTCTAACTTGAAAAAAAATGTCAAAAATGGTCCGGATTATCCGGAGATCCGGATTAATGAGGTCCGAATTAGAGGGGTTCAACTGTAATTGCTAATTATATATATATAACTTGAAAACAACTAAGTCCAGCAAACAAAGTGTCCAAAACAAAATGTTCAGTCCTGGATTCGAACTAGAGTAATTTCCATTATGTATTAACGCTCTGCTACTGAGTTAGCTGGACGATATCCAGCCTTAAATTTCACACTTGGAACTTCGCATGAAATTTTATAAGGTATGCTATTTTTCTTGAGCTGCAGGTGAAATCATATGAATTCCTGAGATTGATTTCAAAGTTAGGCCATACTTTTGTGACACGAATTATTTAATATGCAATGAATAGGCATACCTACTTATTTTGCTCACTTTAATTAACCTTCACTAATTCGGTATTTAACGTTTCGATAGAAATTGTAAGAAAGTCAAAGTTAAATTTACTACAGAATTATCCACAATTCCCGTTCTCCCACATTTTCATTTTCGACAGTTGCATATATACATTTCATATTCAGTTAGAACATTTGAACGTTCTGAAGTAGTACAGAAAATAACATCCGTCCTTTAACAATGGTCCAAATAATGCGGTATAGAGAAAAATCGTTTTCTATTTTTTTCGAAATCCTGTAGAGGTGACTTTTCTAGTGGAAAATTCATCCTCTCAAGTTCTTTGCTCGATCATATTCGAGCATTGGGTTTTGTTTTGTTTTTCTTTTACCTATATTATACCACAGAAAATATTTAAGTATGGTTTTTAATTGGTTAATAAAATTTTCAAGGTAGTGTTATTCGTAGTTTTTCTTTTTAACTGTCAGCTACGTGATACTTATATTTATTTTCAGCTTCAGAATTGCGTCTATCCAAAAGAAATATGTATGTGGTAATTTTTAAAGAAGTTTGTGACACATAAAAATTATTTAAATGTTAAAATCTCATTTGTAATAACAAATTTAAATTAAATTGCAATTGAATATTTTCTAATTCTTAATATCTAATTCTGAATCGACCTCTTTTAAGCTTGTTATCAGCCTAAAAAATACTTTTTTCCGATATTAAATTATAATGAACTTTGGCATAAAACTTGATGAGTTAGAGACAATTATATTTTCTTTGTGGTTAGATAGACTTTCTAGAGCCATTGCCCGGAAGTTCCTGCACAGCCTGGGTCAGGTATCAATAAAAAAAGATTACCCCCCCCCTCCCCCCCGCCAAATAAATAAATGAAATACAAAAACTTCCGAATGTTGCTTATAACCATAATTCTAACTAATGCAAGAAAAACGTGATAATTACCGTTTTAATTTGGAAAACAATTTTTCAATTTTTTAAGATTGTATGTGATTTATTTCTTTATTCGGATCATTTTTATTTTAAGATTGAACACAATTTTAAAAAGTTCATTTGCAAAATTATAATTTCATTGTATATTTAAATTTGGCATGAAACAAAAGTAACAAAAAAATTGTCGTTATGTTTCAATTATTAGTTATTAAGATAAAAGTGATTGAAATATGAACTAGTGCTAAAAGGGAACGTTCATTATTTAGACGCAACTCAAACAATAATTCATGTTTTCCATTTCATTTTTATATAATACTTTATAAAACGACAAACATAATACTAGCAGATTTTTAATTTAAATGTTTTTAATATTAAAAAGTCGATCTAGTATCACGAATATTAAAAAATATATGTATCATTAGTATATTTTATGCATTTCTTGCCTCCATTAGAATCCATAGAATCGACCCTCTCATCTCCTCAAATCCAAAAGAGAAAATAAACACTCGTTCACTTCTGACCAATAGTTGACAAGTTATATTTAACCTATATAACTTGCATACATATAACAAGCATATATTTTTTTTAATTAAAAACTTAAAGGAACCGTATCTAGCCTATTAAAATCCGCGCGCATATCTATAAAACCTCAAAAACTTGGAAACCATAGGACGCAGGAGATCGAAATTTGGTACACGGATTTCTGGTACATGAACGATCGGGGCAAAAAAATTAAATTTTAAATAGATTTTTTATTTTATTTTGACGAATTTTCGCCTTTTTATTTATAACCCGAAATCGCGCGAGCTCTACTCAGTTCTAAATGTTTACTGCAATGTGAGATATACATATTACGTACACCATGCTGGAATACTAAGAATCTGTAGCGGGTATTACGATAATTCTTTTCGCATGCAAATCGATTATTTAATTGCGCGTAATTATTACCTTTTTTAAAAAAATAAAGAAAGACTTTTTATCACAATCATCAACAAAACAGTTTGTTCTATTTGATTCCTTATTCCAAAGGTATAGTTTTACGGTCTGTTGCCAACCCAATGCTAAATTAAATTTCATTAAAAATGCACAGTAGTAAAACATTTTTCTAAATCGAATAGTGATTGAAAAACTCAACATTTTAACAGGGGAATTCTTATTTCTTATTTAGATATTTCAAAGTTTTTATTGTCGTTGCGTTTTTAAGCTAAATTTCGTTTTATATTTATTATTATTATTAATATGTCTATTTAATGTGAATTTTTACGTACTACTACTTTTTACCACGGATTTTAATTTTAAAAGCATAGTTGAAAAGGAATGATAGTCTTTTACATATCTTTTACTTTTGAAAACAGTGACAAACCACTCACGGACTTTTGCATATTTCTTCAATATTTGACCATAACCTTTTGAACAGAAGTTTTCAAAAAAAGATGCGTAAGCGCAAAAGGTCAAAACTGGCAATTCCCAGACATAACAAAATTTTATATTCATAAACTTTAGTTTGGTTGTACTGATTTTTATTTTTAGTTTTGGTTTTAGAATTAAATTCATGCATTCCTGTGCTAAGAACGGGCTAAACAGGGAGTTTTAAATTAAAATTGTCAAATCTGTTTTATCATATGCTAAATACAGCAAGTCAATGACATCTTTATGAATATTTTGATGGATAATGTAACTATTCACAAAAAAACTATTATATAGTTTTATTGATATGTTTATGTCTAAATTTGTGTTTGGAGGAAACACGGTACAACAAAATGAATAAAATGAATAAATATTGGTGTTTATAATAATATTTTATTAGTTCTTGTACAAATAAATAGGTAATCGACTACTTAAGAGAAAAAGACTGCAATAGCAGTACAAGAAATCCTAAAGAATGAATTACAAGATTTAAACAGCTTTGTTCTGCGAATTTTCTATCGTTTGAGATTTTTTTTATCTTTGGGCACGTTGTACAAGATAAATGATAAAACTTAGGACAAATTTGCAATTTAATATATATATATATATATATATATACATTGCATACTTGTATAGGGCAGGATTCGCAAAGCTCTACCATAAATTTCTGACTTTTTCTTTTCGCCTTATTTTACTGCGGAAAATTGCTGCAAATTCTGTAAATAAAGGAAACGGTTACAAACTCTGTTTTTATTATTATTAATAATAATATTATTAAATAGAAATTTTTATTATAAGTAGTAGTACCAGACTCCTTGGAAATTCCAAGAATGTGCGAAGCTTGATATAAGGCAATCTGCATTAAATAAGAAGTACTTAGCCACCCCCTGTGCACAATTACATTTTTTTATACAACGTCTCCTGAGCATGCGACTTTGATTTTTGAAGAAAAAAGTTAGTTATACGTGAAATAGCACCGTGGTTCTAGTAATTTTCTAAAAATTCTAATCATTTGATGATTGGCCACTTATTTAAAGTGCACTTTAATAAATTTTTAGTTAAACAATGATTTTATTGACTACATTACTCCCTTTATCAGATCGAATGTCACTCATCAAATAAAATATGGAAGCATTAACAGTGCTTTTACCGTGATCAAAGCGTTTCGACACATAAAAAGTATGCGCAAAAAGGTGTGCGCCTTTTACTATGAGTATTAAAACTTTCGACAAGTGATTGTGCATTTTGAAAAGTCTTGAAGTTTTGCAATAAACTCCGGAAAAACGGGACCACAAGCCAGTCATTACGGGGCTACAGAGAGATCAGCAGACGCCGAATCTCACCCTAAAGAAAAGAATCACTTAAGAGGTTACAGTGTTTTCCGCACTATGTCCCCATGTTCTATGTGATATTACTCTTATAATGTCTTTAAAATAAATCATTTTTGTCGTCATGGTATTTTGCTAAGCAATTGTTCACCAGTCAAACATATCTGGGAACTTCTATTAACCCCTTGAAGGGCACCGGTATATTATATATACCACTTAATTTTAATTCACTTATGCCACATTGACACCGGAATTTTAGTATTAAGATTTGCTTTTTGCAATGTACGCGAAAAACAGCTTTTATTTTCTATCATATAAAATAGTTTGTGAATCCCGGTGTCAATCAATCCTTTGAACATTTTAGGAAGAGAAGTGCTTTGCCCCTCAAGGGGTTAACTCTTGAATTACGGCCGAAGACTAACGACAGTTTTTTTTTGTATTCAATCTTGTCAAAATTTACAAAGAAAATTATATAGGGGAGAGTGGGGATACTTGAGCATAGGGGATACTTGAGCCACCCCTATTATCTCTACAGTTGGTTAATTTTTCTTTCTAAAACTGCCAATATGTTAACACATTTATAGTTCTGAACATGTAAAAAAGAAATCACACATCTTGGTACCATTTTGAAAGTATAGTGATCAATAGTTGTCTTTTCCCTATCTTAAGTAAATTTTTGGGTACATGGTTTTTTTGTTTTTTTGTAATGAAAGTTTTGTTTAAAGTTGCAACTATATACATAAATTTAATAAGCATAATTTTAATTATATTTTGAATCTAAAATAGTTCTAATAGCTGCATGCTTTATTTAGTAAAACTCTGGGAAACAAAACTAGTGGTAGTGGGGATACTTGAGCCAGTGAGAGTGGGGATACTTGAGCCATATCTCAACCCTCCCCACTAGAAATTAAACATAGGAGAAACAAACAAAAAATAAAATTCCTTCCTTATATTCACTAATAGATTTTTTTCTGGATAAAAGAGAGAATAATTTTTCATTTTATTTTATTTTTCTTAAAAAAATAACGACTTAAAAATGTTTAAAAATGTATATTTTTTTAAATGAAAATATCCATTTTAATTTTCATTTTGACTAGCAAAATAGCCTGTCTAGATAAATGTAAACATAGTTTTCAATTTCACTTTTATTAAATTAAAATAACTTTTTAAAACTGTTTTACAGGCTATAATCTCTAATACTTTAATTAGTTAGGTCCAACATATTAAAATATTTATTTTTTAATATAACATATTAAGATTAATATCTTATATTGAAATCGTAACCTCTGTTGCTGTAATTTTTTTAACTAAGAAAATTGAAGAAAAATTGGTAAAAAGAGCGCACAAAAAACAAGAAAAGCAACAAAAATCCCAGTTCAAACTTACCTGCATGGAGCCAAAGAGGAATACAAAATTTTTTCCTGTGAAATCAAAAAAGTGTTTGAAATAGTAGAATGATACATATCTGGCTTAAATTCCGACAGCTACTAAATTAAAAGCATGAGTTCGACATTATCATCAGAGGAAAATTCTGCCAATGATGGTGATGATGTGAAAAGAAAATCTTCTATTGATGGTTGGTTACTAATAAAATATGCCAGAAAGAAAACTAAAAATATTTGTTGGATAAGCACTTAATATTTTGAAAATGAAATTTGCCCGAAGAATAGCAGATTCCAAATTTAAATGGCTCTGAAATGAGGGTGTTTCTACCGTCGTTATAACTCAAGTTGAAATTATCATTTGACAACCAGTTCTAACGACAAAAAAAATGATCGTATTACTAACTTTGTTTTCTCAATTGGTTTGGAAGGACTTTATGTTTCATAATTTATCATTCTGTAAAATGTTTGTGCAAAAATAAAGCGAAAAAAATTACTTTTGTAGGTATTTTTCCGTAGTGGCTCAAGTATCCCTTCACCATGGCTCAAGTATCCCTCCCATGGGGATACTTGAGCCACCATGTAAAACAAAAAATAAACATTTTTTACACATAGAAAAATAGTTCAAAATTAATTGAAAGTGGTTTTCAGTTGAAGAAAAAATATCAAATTTTCATTTTTAATATTTTATTTTATTATAAGAAATTATAAAAAATTTAAAAAAATTAAAATTCAAAAAATGGCTCAAGTATCCCCATCTTCCCCTATATATATATATATATATATATATATATATATATATATATATATATATATACATATAGTATATATATATATACATACAATTAGTTATTAAGCAAGCCGAATATTTAAAAAAAACATGTTTTTAAATTATATAAAAGTGTTCTTTTCCTTATCTGTAGTTGTAAAATCATATATTAAAAAACATACGCACATTACATTTTTTTGGGCATTAGCTAAAGTAAAGGCGAATGCAGTTCGCCTTGAGCTCTTCTTGCTAAACGGCATATTGACGATCTATGCTCAATATCCCACTAAAATTACTTAAAATATTTTTACTATAACGAATTGTATGCATTTCTTAATTAAAAAGTTAATTACAATTCCATCGAAATTTATAAGAGAAATTTTATTAACAAAATATATAAATGATGTACGTTGTTTTTCCCTAAGAAAAAATGCTTCTTTCATGCGCAGTTTTATATGATTAATTCTCAACAAAAGGGGTTAGTTTCAATATGCTGATCAGCGGAGTTTACTAGATGAAAACTAATTGTATATTTATATACATATATACCGGATGTCCCAAAAATGACTGATGGATTTTAAAATTCAATAACTTGCAAACGGTGACAGCTATTTAAAAAAAAAAAAATTGCAGGAGGGTTATGTATAATACCAGGGGTTTTTTTAACGTAATTTTTTTTATTTTAGTTCAAATTTCAAACAATAGATGGCGCTGACGGCAATTGAAGCCCAGGTTGATGCCGAAGCTGACCTCACTCAGAACTGATCACCTGGCCTTCAATCGCCGTCAGCGCCATCTATTGTTTGAAATCCGAACTAAAATGAAAAATTATGGTAAAAAAAAAAACTCCTGACATTATACATAACCCTCCTTCAAAAATTTTTTAAATAGCTGTCACCGTTTGCAAGTTATTGAATTTTAAAATCCATCAGTCATTTTTGAGACACCCGGTATATATGGGCAATTAGCTAGTTTTTAAACAAGCCGAATATTTAAAAAATATTTTCTTGAATTATATAAAAGTATTTTTTTTTCTTATCTGCAGTTGTAAAAACACATATTAAAGAAACATGAGCACATTTATTATTTTTATACATTAGCTCAAGTCACAGAAAACCTAAGTTATCCTTCGGTCTAACACATCTGTGCATCCCATGGTTTTCACTTTAAAAAAAGCTATATCTTATTAGATTGACGCTTTGGTCAATTAAATCAAATTCGTGTTAAAACAATCTTCAAGAAAATATATGGGGGAGAAATGTATTAGTGTTGTCATTAAATGAACAAGGAAACAAATAACTCAAACAAACGCTAACTGCGCCGAATTCATCCATCTTAGCACATCCTTTTGGGTAGAAATGAATTCGAATGCGAAGAATGATCCCAGATGTAGTTTCTCCCAAGCGAGGGAGAGAGGAGACATTTCTTGATGCTCCGTGGATACCTGTTACACCGCTGTTTTCCGGTCACATTAAGCGATGATCACTAATGTCTTTCACGGCATCATTTATCACTGGGGGAGGGGGCCCTCTAATCCATGTGACAGTCACCAGCGATGCACCTAATCTTGGCCTAACTCCCGGATTTTACTGGACTGTAGCTGGCAATATCCGACTGAGGGAAAAAAATATTTTCTTGATTTGTTGTTTTGTGGAATTGGTATAAATACTCACCAACATTTTTCTGCTTGTCTAGCTTATCGAATTCCCGGTTATATATGGAATCAAATGACTTGAAACTTGTCTCTGTGACTTATTTTCACTGAACTTTATCATTTTTTCGATTCATCACTGTCGTTATTCGATTTTATTATGACTCTAGAATCCTAGCGATTCATTTATCTCGATAATATTAATTATCGCTCAAAATTATTTTTGATTTGAACGATATACACTTAAAGAATTAAAAAAAAAAAACATTTTGTTAAGTTTAAAAAAAGAAGAAGAGAATTTGTAGACAACTTTTACATTAATTTATTGCGATGTTAAAATTGTAGGGACTGATTTATTTCGATGACATTATTTACCCTAAAATTGTTTTCATTCATTTTTAAAGAGGCTTTTCTCAAGTCAAACACTATATTATATTAAGTGTTGCTACATTATATTAAAATGGCTGTTCTTTACCTTTCGTAATATCATGTAAATTAAAAATAAAAATAAAAAAAGATACAAGTTTAAATAATTTTGATTTCAAAAATAAAATTACAATAATCAACTTAATTTTAGTTACATTACTTTAAAAATGATATATGAATAAGCAGGTGAGCTATTTCTTATTTGAATAAGAACACTTTTACATATAATATAAATATCTGACGTTCCTCAATTTTTTTTTTTTTTTAATTTTACAGTCAATCAGGGTAACTTTGAGCCAAATCAGGGTAACTTTGCTCCACCTTTACGAAACTTTAATCCATTCTGCCATGGTGAAACCTTGACAAATTATTTCCAATGAGCTGCCAAACTCACACTGATGTTGCTATCTATATTTCGAGACCAAAACTTTGCCGTTAACTCAAGTGATGTAGCATTTTTAATTAGCCTCCGATGCTATTTCTTTCAGACAAGCTAAAAAGTGTCGTGTCAAAAATTGTGGCCCACTTTTTCATAATCTGGCCGTTAAAACGAAACATTCATACAATCTATATATTTAAAAGACCTGGCTGTTTTTTTAGTCATCAGCCCTGAATTTTCTACTCAACCGATTTTGATAATTATTTTTTTAAATGAAAGCCAGAGCTGCCAACTTCTACGCCTTTTTAAATCACATAAACGTGATTGGAACCACAAAAAAGTTTTAGTAAAATGTATGCCGAATATATTCAATGTTATGTATTACACTCCATATAGCTAATTATCTAGAAAAATTTCTGCTTTTGATATGTTTATTCGTCTTCAAATAGGCGTAGTAGTTGGCAGCCATGGAAAACTATTTATTTGTACTTGTGCCCATTTTAGCTATTTTTTAATTTATTTCCATTTTTATATTTTATTTTTAATTTTAAATGCTTTTTACTATATTTCTTCAAAATAGTGGCAACTCAGTTTAGCTTTTCTCTCGATAATAAAAGTTTATTTTCCATTAACCCTTTCCGGCACGGGCAAATTTTGTAGCAAAATGAAAAATTATCGACTGACACCGGAATTCACAAACGAATTTTTAAGATATTTCGAATTCTTTAGTTTAAGCTTTTCTTGTAAAAACAAAATTCTAGTAAAATATTATTGGTGCCATTCGCAAGTTTGGAATTAAAATTAGGTATCCCAGACCGGGCACAGTGTGCCGGAAAGGGTTAACACTTTCCACCAGTCAGAAGCTTTACTTTATCATTGAACATGTCCTCGCGTTTAAAAGAAAAAAGTTAATTGTTTTCGTAAAATTTAATCATAATAAAATGATTGCGTATAATTATGCACTAATTGAGGTAAAAAAATATATTTATTGAGAAATAATATTAATAATGTAAATAAAATAATAGAAAATAATTTATGATAAAAATTAATGTCTAATGCAAAATAAGATAATTTTCCAATGAGGAAAATGATGTCATTCAGCAACCAGGTAAATGGGAATTACAATATTATTACGGATGCCTTTTTCATATTACTAATAACAGTAACTTTTAAAAAACATTTGAAGAGAAAATGACGTCACTATTTAAAACATCGCATTTTTACTCATAACGATATTACATTTCATATTCCTTTTCATTATGGACACTGAGATTGAGATTTTTCTTTCAGATGACTTCATTTAGTGAAAATAATGTCTTAGTAAAAATGAAATTAGTTTTTTTTTTTTTTTTAATAAAATTATTTTTCTGTGAGTGCATATAAAATAAAATTTCTGGATTTCGCCGACACTCAGATTACAATTTTAACTGAAGATGTGCGAATATTTGCATACAAAATTGTAACTGGCAAACTTGGCATTAAGTTTGGAAGTATATTTATTATATATTGATTCAATAATGTAATTAATTTTGCTTTTTTTTTTTAACTAAATCGATCGGGTCTTTTAAACATTTCATTTGTCGAATTCGACGGGATTCCTCTCGTTTTATTGTTAAAATGCATTTCCTTTTTCTCAGAGTCTATAAAAAAGCGTTTAAACTAAAGAAAGAATCCGTTTTTAATGAATCTAGTCAATGAAGAAATAGCACATCAAATTGTATATCTTTGTTATTCCGCAATTCCAATGTCTCAGAGAGAAATTGCTAATCAACTGAGTATTCCACGCCGTTCTGTTTGCTATTATATTGATAAACACAAGAAAAATGAAGTTATTTCATTGCATTCTAAACGGGGTGGCCCTTCTAAAAAACCTCTATCGGTTTTTTTTTTTTTTTTTTTTTTTTTTTTTTTTTTTTTAATTGGAGGCGAAATTGAATTCTGCGATGGCAGAATCTACATTCAACTTGTTTTTTTATTTCTCTTAAACCAAAGTTTCCCTGATAGGTCAAAGTTACCCTGATTTACTGTATTCATTTAAGAATAGGCTAGCAGAAATTTAATATTCTGAGTGAGCTAAATCAGTAGAGAAATAAATTTAAATTCTAAATCTCTTATAGTAAATGACAATGTCAGTTACCTTTTCTAGATTCTTTTGGGTGAAAATATTCAGTGAGTCATTAATTACATTTAGGAGGAAAAAAATTAAAAATCTGAAAAATCATCAGTCCCACATAATTTTCGAGATACTGTATAAACTGTTATGTTTTGCATATATTTGTGATTTTTAGAAGTATGCTTAATCTATAAATGCAATAAAAGGGTTTATGTATGTATCTATGTATCTCACTGCTAGATTTCGATTAAACGATAGAGCTAAAAGAGGTGGAAGATACCAAATTCAACATTAAGATATAAAAACTTGATTGAAATTGACGCAAATTGAAGACTAATTTAAAATTTTTTAATAATCTTTATTAAAATTAATTTTCTTTTCTTTTATTCTTTTAGACCAACTTGTAACCAAATCTTGGTAAAAATGCGATTATAATAATGTAATGTACATTTGTAACAGTATGTCATTGCCAGTAATAATGCATTTGTGTGCGTACGTGTATTTGTTTGTTTGTCTGTATTTGAACGCATCTTATGCATTATATCTACGAAAACGAAATGAAGCAATTTGTTTTAGTGTACAGACTGAGCCGTCAAAGATGGATAGTAAGTAATTCAAGTTGGACAATCTTTGAGTCACATATTTGAATATTATGAAATTTGAAGCTCGCTAGTTGTCGATGTTTTGCTTTTAAGTTATATTTCCTAAAATCACACTTTTAGACAAACAAAAAATCTAATTATGCGTGTATATATTTCAATTCTATTTTTTTTTCTTATATTTTATACTGCTAAATTAATTATGCAAGTCTAAAAGTCCCTGAAAGCTTAGAAATTCAATCTGAGTTTAATCCTGGATGCGTTTATGCGATTGTTCAAAGTTTTCTTCAATTTAACTGTAAGTAACGAGTCAAATTCTCCTAAGCTATCTTTGATAAAGGATGTCTTGATGTTTCATTGTTCTTTAATCGAAAAAAATCTTATCAAACCGTACTGGGCACCTTTAATGTTAACATTAATAATCATAAATGTAATCATTGCAACTTTTGATTTTATACAATACAGTAAATATCAGCCTCTAATAGTATTTTAGACAGTCTTATATTTCAAACAGAAAAAGAATTTGTGTTTTAAATAAACGTTTCTTCAGTCTGATTTCGAACGGTTGATTCTATGGTTCAGCTATTATTGGTATTTAATAAAATGATGTATACACATTAAATATTTTAGAACTTAAATGAAAATAATTTGGATGCTTTAGATAAAAGAAAGATATTTTTGTGTGTAAATTGTATCACTGTATCATTTTTCATAAATCCTCGTACTGTTAAAAAATATCTTAATTTGTAAAATTTTATTTTATTTTCATACTAAAAACAATAAAAATTCTTTATTTTATTTGATATTTGTTGTTGTAGTTTTAAGATATAAGTATGATAGTATGTGGAGATTTAAGATTTAAACACTATCACAAATTTTTAAGACTCATTTTTAAGACTTAAGCAATAAGAAAAGTTTACTTATGCGATATCTCCGAGGAATCGTATCATTTTATTAAAGTGAGAAGAAAGAGAATAAGATATATAAATAATCCTAAAGATAACTTTTATTGTAAACGAATTGAATTAATATTTTTTGATATTTTCTTAACTGGATGAAGTCAACTTGAAATTATCTTTAAAAGTGTTAATTGGAAAGTTTGATAAGTTCTGAGAATCGAAAAACTTTACGAATTTTTCAAATAATATGATGATATTTTTCTACCTTCTCGCAGAAAATACAGCTAAAAGCTTTCTCTATAAGAATTTTAAATTGACATGAGATATTTTTCAAGTTAAACAGTTTCTATTCAGAGATGTATTAGCAATATATCTAGAGTGAAAATCGGTGTGCAGTTTTAATATGCGAGCCTGACTAGGGAATCTAGCAATGGTTCTATGAGCCCAACTGTACAATGGATTAATTTTTCAATTTGATTTAAATAAAGCATAGTAAGATGTTTAAAATTAAAAAAAGGAAAGGAAGCGAGTGAAAAAGTCGGTCGTTCTTTCTGGCGCAGATTTATCTTTCGATCTCCTATCCCCCAGTGCCGCCATCTCCAAGGCAAAGAAGTTGGATCTGGGTAAAGATGCTTCCCGAAAAGGAAGAGCGGAAAAAATGGGGGAGCAAAGAGATTTCATGTCTTGGCTATCGATTGGACGGGAGTCCCACCTGGGATCTTGCTCAGGGGGTCAAAAAGAGCTTAAAAGGGTAAACAGCCGGCAGATATCGGAAGCCGAGTCTGCATTACACTCATACAAAACTATTCTTATATTAATAAAGAAAAGCGTTGCCGCAAAATATCAAAGAACATCTATCTTCTAAAAGGTTTCAATTCCCCGATGAAGTACACCTCTCCTTGCCGTGCCTTGCGGGAAAGAATTCTTCCATGTGTCGACTTTTAAGAGATTGCCAAAATAAGATGAAGCTTCTGTCTGAAGGATTTATTTATTGCTTCTGGCTTGATATGCGCACTTAATATCCATCGAGATTGACATAAGCACCCCTTTCCCTCCCTAAAACTCGATTTTTTTACGATGGCCGGAAAGATATTTTTAAAGAATGTCTTTCCACTCCGTTGGGTGCCTTCTTGTCTCTTTTCGTAAGATTAGATTCTTTTCCCCTTTCACTTAACTCATAATAATTGTCTGCGAAAATATTTAATGTTGCGGAAGGAGTATTGCTGATGACACAGTCGTGGATTCAGTTACTTAAGTACTTGCTTCGAGAGAGAATACTTCTTACACATTTTTTCTTTGTTATTTCATTTAAGAATGAACCTCGGCATTTTTCGACGTTGTCAAGAATTACGCTACCTGTAAAAAAGTGCGTGTTTTTCATTAACGTTGCATTGGATTTTCTTCACTTTGATCGCTCAGGTATGCAAGCTCGGCTCTTCAAAGCTCTGCTTTTTATTATCATTTTTAGTTCAATTAATTGAGAAATTCTGTGTTCGCTCATTTTGGCTTCCAAGAAAATATTTTTCCTTCACTTATTTTGTGGGGCTGATGCTGCAAAAACTTTACAAATTTTAGCTTTATATTTCTAAATTGCTGACAAATTATTTTGCTTACTTGTTATACGCTTTTATGTTAAAAATTGCTTAGATTATTTATTTATTAAACAAAATTAAACTATAAGTGAAACATATAGACTCTTCTATATCATGAGCCTTATGTTGGTTCACAAGTTTTAACCCTGGAAATCATAGAAAAAATAAGATTATACGGGTTTTATACAAAATAAAATATTTTAAAGAATGTACCAAAGTCATATATATACATATATATATAAAGTTATTCAGGGATTTTTTTTAATTATTCGTAAATATTAATACTTATTTTTAATTCAACATTTTTAAAAACTTAAAAACTGAGTTATCCTGGATAATGACTTATTAGACAATAATAACTTAATGTGTAGATGAAAACTACTATTATGATTTACATTAAAAATAATCTAGTAATTAGACAATTTAATTGCTTTATGGAACTACAAGAAGTCATAATCGATTTAAGAAAATTCGTGTACTTACACACTGATAACGCAAATGAATGTTTGTCGTGATGGAATAAGACTCTTGCACTGCTAAAAAATTCGTGTCATTATCTGCTGAATTGTACCTAATTTTGGTGGTGATGTACATGCAACCATAAGATGGTGAAATATTTTACCAAAAGTTTAACTTTACATCAGCCATGATATTGTATAATATTGAACCATAATTTTGTTTTAGGTTGAATGAATAACTAGCAACATATTGAACAATAGACTAGAATCCGGCACAGGTCGGGTTGCACCCTATACAAATCCGACACCTCTGATCAAAGTCAACTCGAACAAGACAAAAAGTTTTTATCAACCCAATACCCAACCGGAGCAGATATAGTTGAAAGCAAATCCGACCCAAACCAGACCTGAGCTTCGGTTCAGGTATGGTGTGAGTTGAATCGAGTTAGGAGACACAATGAAGAATTCTAAAATGAAATGGTAAAATGTTGAACTAGAAAATAGCTACGATATTATTCCTTGAGAAAAAGGGCTAAACCAAGACATCTATTTAAAAAGGAATCCGGTACATTACAGGAATTAAAGTCTGAATCTGCATTCGACGCTGACACATCTTTAGCCAACGTTTTGATCACTGGACAAGCAAGTGCACATACACCCAGAGCCCGATCAAGCTGAAGTTGGGCCCAGGGCTTGTTAAAAAATTGGTCCCCTTCAACCTCCCCATTCCTGGCGAAGCTTTCAAAAAATAAGTAGGTTTATATGATGAGTTGACAAAGTTGTTTGGGTGAAATTTGAAGTTTACAAAAAAAAAAAAAATTACAAGAATAAATAAGAAAACAGGGCTCCCAAATAGCCCGCCAACTGAATACCAATAAATTTTAACAGAAACTTTTATGGTAGGTTTGCGCTAGAATTAACTTTCAAAGGCGGTTCCGGGGCGGTTTCTAAGAAAAATCTAAAAAAGGAAATTTTTCTAAAATAATATTGGTATTCAGTTGGCGGACCATTTGGGAGCCCTGAGAAAATGAATTACCATCCACTTTCTTGAATAAAGATTTGTATGTTTCACAAACAGCTATGATCCACAATTTATATTGCAGAATAAATGATGACGTCTTTTTCAAACTGGCCTTATCTAAAATCATAAAAATTGTGTTTTCCCTAACAGTCTAGTAATCATTTTAAACTATAATTCTGACATTGTAAAATACTCGTTTATACTGAAACCAATAAACACAGTATGCAGTTTTTGGCATTTTCCCCAAATTTGATTTTCTGGATACAGGTTTTGAAAATTATAGATACTCTCAAATTGAAAAGAACTTTTACAGAAAAATTAAATATGGAGGTTTTGTATTGCAGTAAAACTTTGTACTTCTGCCAGAGACCAAAATATAAAATGCAAACAGTAGAAAAACTTAAATTGTGAGAAAATTTACATGCAAGAAAACGCCAATTCCAAGAACATATAATCAAGGTTTCACAGTATTTGTTAATTTTTCAAAATACTAAATTGCATTGAGTCATTCAGAATATTTAAATTTTACGTTTCATATTTTATAAAAAATATTTTAAAAAGTATTTGATTAAGTAAATAATAGCCACGTAATTTGTGGGCCCCTGAAATTGGTGGGCCCAGGACCGAGGCCCCAGACACCTAAGCAATAATAAGGCCCTGCATACACCCATGCTGTAGCACCCATGTTATAAGCAAAAGCACTCATTGAGGTGAAAGCGTAGAAGTATTTCTTCTCACTGGATTTTGAATAGATTTAAATGTTTATTTTTTATGAAAGTTGAATTTTTGAGGTTGAACCATAAAGAACTTTTTTTGAAAATTAAAAAGAACGATGTTGCAGTTTATCTAATTTCTTAAACAATGAATATTTTAACTTTGAACTAAAATTTTTAACAGCGTATCTTGTTTCTCGGTAAAATTAACAAATGATTCCATCTAAGATATACGAATCAAAGTACTTTAAATCGAAAGTCTCTCTCTGCCACATTTTTCTTGTAAAAATGAAGAAAACAAATCAGAGTAAAACATTTTTCCTATTTCTTTAGTTCGATAACCTTCGAGATGAGAATTTGGGATCTCTAATGGGAGAAAATGACCATGCTCTCATCAGTTTTTCACTCAAGGTATAGCAGTACCTCCAAGCGTACTTGATAGGCTTTTACATTTTTTTAAAAAAATTTGCACTCACATTATTGGCAAATTACATATCACAAGATTACTTATGAATTCGTAGCATTTTTTTGGTAGATTAGTTTAGCTCCTGCCTCACGCATATGAGGCATTCTCACAAAATTTTAACTTTCAGGAATAAAAATATGGTGAAATTAAACTTAATAAAATAACATTTTACACTTATAAACGAATTCCTTAACCCTTTAAGACCGAATCCGTATGATCATGCAGGATAGACATTCATTTAATTTTTTGCTTCTGAATCGTAAGTAATAAAAACCCAAATCGAATGATCGTTCTCATTTGCATAAAGAGTAACGTATCATTTTTTATCAACAAATAGCGTTTATTAGCATGTTTTACTTTCAGCCGGCATGACAAATACAAAGGATGACTCTCATAGAGGTTTAAAAGATTAAGGATTCAAAATTAAGAAAAAATGGTCAGCAGAGACGATTTTTTTTATTTAACTAAGGTTTACGTTAAACTTCGTGTTTAATTTCATTTGACATTTTACCTCTCTAACTTTTTATTTTTTTTCTAAATTTCTACTTATAATGAATTGACATAGTACTCATAGAACATTTAAAAAGGAAATAATAACAATGGAATATTTTTAGCACAAAATTTAGGTATAACATTGTCTTAAAGGGATGTTAAAGAAGGGAACGGAAGAAAAAAAGAGACGGTATTTACTATTGCATCTATTTTTAGGCAAATCTTGTTAAGACATAGCCACAATATCAACAAACTGATTTAAAGTTCACATGCGTGCATATTTGTAAAATTTAGTATATATATATATATATATATACATAAGCTAACGTTTAGCATGTATTTTTGTTTGTAAATAAGATCAAGTTTTAATAACATTTTTAATATAAACGGGAAAATAACTGGAAAGTGAAAAACAAATAAATAATACCTAAATAAAAAAAATTATCACTATATCTTTGTCTACTCCCCGCGGCCTTTACGAATAAATGAAAATATATTCACAGTGTTACGTTAGTTAGAATGTTGCGTTGTATTAAAAGTGCCAATTTTTGATCAATGCGAACATTAGATAGCTCTTACAAGGGGACCACCAGACATGGTGCTCACAGATTTTGATGATTTCAAAGTATGTTGTAGGGGTCATACCACTAATTATTCTAGTGAAAGGGTTCCTTCAAATGGACCTTGGTTTTTGAGAAATTGGGGGTCAAAGTTCAGCGTATGTTTTAAATACCTAATTGTACAATATCTGAATGTCGATTCGTGGCGCTGTGCCAAAGCATGTGTTTGTGAATCGAAAGGTTGTGAGTTCGAATCCATTCTCGGCTTCATTTTTTTCTTTTTTACTTATATTTTTTACACGTTACAATTGTTAAGTATTTTTATTTCTAGAGCAATTGCTACAACTTTTATATTTTCTTAATATAAAAGTTTTCTTAATATGCATTTACATTTTTGAATTTTTTCATGAAAATTTTTTTCTGCAATTTTTAAACTAATATTTCTTTTGATAACACAGCAAAACTAATTTAATCCTAGAACTTTTTTTTTCTTAAATTTTATCTATATTTTTTACTTTATGCCTTTAAAGTTATTCTTATAAATGCATAAAGTGTTTTAGAAATGTTATTAATCATTTTACGATAATTTTTAACACTTGACAAACACAGAAATGTCATCATGAGGAAGCAATTAGCAGTCGCGTACGGAAATTTAGTATAAATGCCGAATTTCATAGAATGCTTGACATTTTTCATTTCATAGATTTTTCAAAAAATTTTTCAATCTCATAGTTTCCAAATAAGTACACTTGCAAATTTCTCGAGATTAAAATTGCTTTCACAAATGTATCACATATTACCCAATTTTGATTTCAGTAGACCTTTTTCAGAATCAGAAAGATTCGCATTATTGAACAAGAAGGGGGGGGGGGGGATCAGGATTTAAGGTATGTTTATTTTTTAAAGTAATTTTTAGAATATTTCTGCTGTACAACGCGTGTGTGTGTGTGGGGGGGGTGGGTGTCATGAATCCGTGGCCTCGTCTTTAAACCCGCTATTGAACTACGCATATGAAAATATGAGTTCCACCCTACATTTTCTTAAGCGCCCCCCCCCCCCCTCCATTACTCATTTTTAATTATAGCCCTGTGTACAATTATGCATTGCATTTTAATCAGAGGCTTAGATAAGGGGTGTTACGGGCGTCTCAGCCCCCTTAAAACATTTTGACCCCCCCCCCCCCGAAAAGATTCCAAGGTCACTAAATGAATTTATATTCCAAAAACCCAAATGAAATTCTATTGAAAGATCTAATTTAGTTTTGTGGACCTTTCATCGTTTTGAAGAAATACTAAATTGTAACTAAAACAGGTGTTTCAACACTTGTTCATTTTACTTGCACATATGAAGCCAACATTATGTTTAATACTGCACTAGTTATGCGCTCGAATTTTCCATAATCCTATTCTTTTCTTAGCATAAAATGAAGTTATTACAACAGTTTAATCAGAAACATAGTAACTAAACTACAGTGTATATATGCAGTAATTTATCTTTCTGCGTCACAGAGAGAGAGAGAAAAAAATATATGAGTCATCCCACTACATTTTCTTGACCCCCCCACACACACACACACACCCTAATTATTGACTTCTCGTTAAGGCCTTGGTTTTAATATTTTATTTGCATTTTTAAAATAAAAGTTCAAAATTTCAATAAATGTAACTTTTACGGATAGATGGCAGCACTAACTAATACGAATTCTAGTGTAAAACACCGTAATCACTGGCGATAAATTGTTAAATAAACTAAAAAACTTTGTAAAATCACCATAAAATGAAAAATTAAGCAGGACGCGTTTCGAGCTACAACAATAACAGCATGGTGATTTTACAAAGTTTTTGAGTTTATTTATTAATGCAAATTCTTCCAAAGATTATTCTATAGTATGCCGATGTATGCCGTATGCTCGATGACTGCGAATACCCAGTTTCTGAACAGTAACGACTAGCGAAACGAATACTTTTTAACGGGTAGAGAATTCTAAATCAACGTTACCATACGGGTATTCATTTTGCCATTATTTTCACAACACTACATTACATTATCTAAAAATCCATGCACAGTATTGTGTAATACACATTTGAAAAAAAAAAGTGATTGATTAATCTAAAAATATTATTATTTAAAATTGTGGATATTTTAAAATATTAAAATTTTCTTATACTTTTTCAAAATTTTAATTAAATACGCATTTTTATTTAATTATTTGTTGCAAAATGTACTTAGTTGAACCCTGAACTGCAGTCAGTTCACCAATTGAGCCATATTTTTTGAAATAATAGTAATAATAAAATATTGAAAAAGTAAACTGTCCTCTTCAGAAAATATCAAAAGGTTCAAAGCTGTAGAATTCCCAATTCTGCTTAAAATTTGAAACATGTAAAAAATATAAATATAAGTAAAAAAGAAGCCGAGAATGGATTCGAACTCACAGCCTTTCGATCCACAGACATGTGCTTTGGCACGACGCCACGAATTGACATACAGCGTTGGTACTAATAAGTATTTAAAATATACGCTGAACTTTGACCCCCAATTTCTCAAAAACCAAGGTCCATTTGAAGGAACCCTTTCACTTAAATAATTAGTGGTGTGACTCCTACAACATACTTTGAAATCATCAAAATCTGTGAGCACTATGTCTGGTGGTCCCCTTGTTAGACACGATTACTGATGTTGGACTTAAGCTGGCAACATCTGATGGACAACTTGAAACTACTGATTCTCACAAAGTCGCACTGATCGCTTGGTATTTGGTTTTAGAATGTTCATTCTACATTTTGCACAATGAAAATTCGAAAAACTTGGAGGGACTTTTTTTATAGATCACTCTTTACGATCAAAAATGCTCTTAAATTGTGTATTTTTTTAAAAATTCTTCTTTTTTATTTTTGAGATAATTTGCAATAGAATAATCAAATTAAAATTGTAATAAAATATTGTTTTCAGAGAAGTATAAAAAAACGTCAAACTATATGCAAAGGACTTAATTAGCGTAGAAACATGGCAAATTTGCATGAAATTCACGCAAAAGAAATCGTTCGAATCTCTCAATTTTACATAAACAATGCTGTTCAGCTGTTCAATGAATCAATGAATTCATCAAATGATCATCAAGTTCATTAATTCAATGAATTGACCAATGAATTCATCTGTTCTTATAAAATCAAAATATTTAAGAATATAAATCTTCAGATATTTCTGAATATTCCGGAATGTATTTCATTTCGAAATACGAAACTTCCATTTTTTTTTTTTTTTTTTTTTTTTTTTTTTTTTTTGACCACACAAGCGCGTTTTGGGATCACTGTACGTTACTCCATAAAATTGGTGACAGCCTAGCTACCCCCATTTTATTAAATAAATTAACCGATATAAACATTACTTTACACTAATGTGTAATATTATACCAGTTATATCAGTTTAAATTACATAATTATATAAGGTTAATTACTTCGTAAAAATTGGAGCAGAATGCTGCCTTCAGTTTTATAGTACAACGTTACATAATTTTTTACAGTGTAGGACAATTGAAAGTAAATCCAAATCACTAGTCACCAGCAACAGTGCAAAAGAATTATTAACGATACTAAGAAAACTAAATACGAAAATGAATTTAATAAAATCTAGTATAAAAAATTAATGAATTAAGACACGTGGGATTAAAAAACAAAAGAATTAACACAAAAAAACACGTCCAAAAACTTAAATTTCTAAAAAGATTAGTCAATATTCACATATTATTCCCATCTTTCATTCTTTACGATTTTTTAATATAAAAATGTTAGTTATGTAGCATTACATTAATTAAAATGTATTCCATACCCATGTGAGCGAATGAAGAACTATTAACTTTTACATTTTATTTTTTACCATAATTTCTTATTTTAAATAAAGCAGCGTTTAAAGTCACAAAAACATATCGTTAAAACATTAAATACTTTTTCTTTATTTTAAAAAATCTTGAAATTAGGGCTTTCTATTCAGTTTTTTCTAGCCATGATATGGCGTGATCAACATTTTTTCCCCTTTTCACAACCCTTTTTATTCTTTCAGCTTTAGATCCTCAAAGGCGGTTTTAAGATTTGAAAAGAAACACATTTTTTAACATTTAGAATATTGAGTTAAATTTCACTTTTGATCCTTTCAATATACCTTTGATAATGATTATGAAAGATATTCTTATAATACATTAAACAACTTAAGTTTAGTAGATCTTAGAATTGTGGGAAAAGAAAAATGTTAGTTTTTTATGTAGTAAAATTCTCCTTGCCATTTTTTATGGATAAAATGAGCTTTATGCATTTAGCAAAGTAAAAATGTTTTAATTTTATATCAGGATATTTTCAATTTTTTTTCATACTGTATAAAAACTAGTTATAAATTCTGCTAACATTTTGTTCATATTTTTCTATGTCTAGTAGATGAAGAAGGGTCACAAAAATAATTATTTGTAACAATATATACCCTAATTTCCTGCGTATAATCCGCGGATCAAACAATTCTTTTTGGACCCAGAAATTTTATTTAGTGATTGAAGACAACTATTTACGGCGATCTAAGAAGTTACATTTCTTTTTAAACAAATTCTGGGTAGAAAAAGAATTGTTTGATCCGCGGATTATACGCAGGAAATTAGGGTATTTTGCAAAAACTTAAAGAAATTGTATTGTTTTTAGGAGAAAATTTATAATTTTGCTGTATGTTTTTAAATTTCCCCAACAATTGAGAATATTTTTTTTCTCGTTTGAAACTAAGATATGTTTGGTACCAACTTTCGCTGTAATATATTTGTTTGAATCAGATCACAACACCTGTGATCACATTTTGCAGAAGCTGTAAATTACGACCAAAACTATTTCTGGTCCTTGCAGAATTCGTACTTTCCGAGGGAATTTAGGAGTTTGAATAACAAAATATTTCGTGAAATAATGACCGCTGTATTTATACATAGATTTTTTTCAGTAAATAAGGTAAAAATTACTTTACTAAAACTCTGACATTTTTCACTTGAGATATCTGAACTCTGCATCGATTTCCAATCAGTTCCGAATGTTAATTACACTACTATATGTGTGTATCTTTACCATCGATAAAATGGTTAGAGATAATTGAAGAAAAAATAATGTGTATTCCTTGCCTAGCTGCTAACGGAATGAAGTTTCTGCACAGGATGTCAAAACCTAGCACAATTCAGAAGGCACTGGACCAACTAACTGGCTTATTTATTATTATTTTTTTAATCTTCTTTCATTTTTCACAAAGTAATTTTTGCAATATGAAGCCTGTGTTTTCAGTGAGAAAATTAAACATACTAGGAAATTTAGATTTTATGTTAACCCCTTTGCATTCGACAGGTGATTCTCATTGACCAGTGGTGCCCATCGTAAATCGGTGCGCCAAATGCTCTGGACACCAGTATTTTAAATTTATTTTCTTCGCCTAACCTAATGGCCGAATAATCTGAGATAAAAAATGGCGAAATAAACGGTGAGATATTAATGGTGTCCAAAGCATTTGGCGTCCCAATTACAGGAGACACCTGACAACGCTAGTGGTGAGTGAGAGTTACCTCACAAGTGCAAAGAGTTAAAAAATCCTCCTTCAATTCGTTTTAAAAGTCCTGTATTTAAAAAAAAAATTCTCGCCACTAAGAATATCTCTGTGTAAAAATATCTCTTTATATCTTTTGCATGTTCACATACATATTTTTATGAGCATACAAAAATTAGTGAATATATTAATATTTTACTTTATATGGTTCTTAATCGCTATAATAAATGACACCTTGTTTTGACAATCAAAAATGTTAATCAACGTAAGCTGCAATTTTGAAAGTAAAAGACAAAGCATCTTCAAGAAAATTTAATGATAAATGTGATTTTTTTTTTTTTTTTCAATTGAGAAAAGGGAAATGTTTAGTCCGCTGATTTTTTAGGGATAAAAAGTCTTTCGTAAATACGTGTTTCGCACGCTTTGAGGACTTTCAAACACCTTTTACGAGAATTTTTGTAAAATAATATTTTAATTAATTAATAAAAAAAATCTATCTTTAGAAATAGCGACAAGTATCTTTTCTTTATTTAATAGGAAATTTCTTTTTTTTTTTTTTTTTTTTTTTTTTTTAACATCTAAAATCCTGTGAATCATTTGAAACTTACGAACCCTGAAATAAAAGCAACCAGTATTACTTTGAATACTCGAGCAAATGTATCTGGGATGCTAGCGCCACAAATAATTGATTGTCATCACTAAATTTCAATAGCATTCTTTCACTTACAGAATTGCAGAAATTATGTCATTAAATAAGGTGAGGAATTTTATAGAAATTAAGTGGTGGCAATCAGCATTTGTATCGCAGAGCTTACATCCTTGAATATACATGTATTTGAACGAAACCAAACATTTAAATTTACCCCGAAAAAACGCTCAAGCTATGGTATGCCTTGCAATAGTCGGTTTTTAGATTCGCCAGCGCTTTGTTAAAAATAATATTTAACCTGTTTTATCGCAGAATTTGTAACAAAATGATTTATGTTGGATTAAAAAATCGGACGAATAATTATTTGAAAATATTGGCGGCAAAATGAAAACGATACAGCATACACGTTCTGGCTATTCCATATGATATGCGTTTGCTCCTCGTTCAAACAAATTCAGTGTTGGACAGACTCTTGCCAAAATACGATTTAGATTTTTTTTAAATCGGTTTGAAACGTTGTTTTAATTTAATTTTTTATATTTTCACTCTTTTTTTCTTTGTACTCGTTTTGAAAGATGCTTATTTTTTTTCTTAGTTCTCAAAATATTTCTAAGAAGTAAAAAACGACAAATAATCAATCTTCATAATATATACATTTCTAGTGTATTCTTGCACGCATAATCTCTAAAACATTTTTTTAAAAATATAGTATCAAATGTTAAATGCAATGGACCATAAAAGCAACATTTTTTGTATAATGATCTACTTGCATAGACACAAATGTACAAAAAGTGGAAAAACGTATCGAGAAGTTTTTTACTGTACAAACATAAAATCTATGCTTAATTTAGTATTTTATGTGTTAAAAGCTGACGAATGTGTGTATGATTTTACACCTCACATAAAATTATACACAGATTTTAGAAATATTTTGACAACTTATTGATTATTTAGTTAAAAAGAAACATCCTTTAAAAGAGTAAACAGAAAAAATTTGTTTAAAATATTTATTTCCTAAAAAGATATTTTAAATATACGAATGCATCACACGCCCATAAACTTAGTAATAGTGATGAGAATTCGGATATTGACTAAATAAAAGCTTTAAGACTCTGATAGATTTCATTTAATTCTCTCCCCGCTTTGTAGGTCAGGGGACGAATTTAAAAGGAAACTCTTCACTTCAAGCCTATACCGGGGGGGGGGGGAGGATGTCAGGAGATCGATGAGGGAAATAAGTATTCATATTTCTCCTGTATACTCTAAAATTATTTCTTATAACCTTTTGCAGAACCATTTAACTATACAGTTTGACTGCCCACACCGGTCCGAACAATTTCTCTTGAACTAGTTCAATTATGCACAATCCATCGCTAATGGGAGAAAAAAAAAATTAAATGCTGTTAAGAGATGGAATATGTCGTTCACTTATAGAATCCTTTTCGAAACAGTTCCTTTCGTGGAATAGTTCATTTCAATATAACCGTTGAAGCACGAAACATACCTAAATTAGGTAAAACAATTCATATTAACCCTCTCATTGACTAATTGATTTATAAAAAAAATTGCGCATTTGCAGAATTTTTAATTTTTATCACTGGGAATTCAAAACAGTAATTTTTGTCTGATTTATTCGGGAAAATGTTTTGATTAACCAAGTCGAAATTTACAATTAAAAATAACTGGTGAGAATAATCATGAAGGATTAATTAGAATGAAAAATGCATACCCGCAGAAATCGTACGATAGTCAGCGAGAGAGTTAACTCACGATAAAATAATACGGCATACACTTTTAAGGAGTACCATTGAGGATTTATATGTTAAAGCCTAGGTAATATCATCATCGTTCCTTCCGATTACAAATTAACAATTTTTATTTATTTTCAATTTATTTTTTGTTAAATACATGCTATGGCAAAAGACAGACGATAATCGGACATGGCATAGATAAATAGAGCTTCATCGCAGTCGAGTGAAAAGACATAGAATCAAATTATTACAAACCTTTTCCCTAAATCGTCCACTTGTTGAATCGCATCATATTTCTACCCCATCATTTCCTGTATCCGAGGAAGATGATGGATATTTGGTGTTCACGATGGCCAGGAAAGTCTCTGATATAAACGAACACTTTCAAAGTGTGGTGTCCTATTTGTGGTCGGTATTAATGAATTATAAAATAAAACTTGGAACTGTGAAAGGAAATACATTAGCACTACCGATGTAGGGGGAATTTTTTTTCAGAGTAGTGCCATGGGAATACGACTCTCATGCAAAATTGCAGTTCATAACGTAGCACCATGTTAACCCCTTGAAGGGCACCGGTATATTATATATACCACTTAATTTTAATTCACTTATGCCACATTGACACCGGAATTTTAGTATTAAGATTTGCTTTTTGCAATGTACGCGAAAAACAGCTTTTATTTTCTATCATATAAAATAGTTTGTGAATCCCGGTGTCAATCAATCCTTTGAACATTTTAGGAACAGAAGTGCTTTGCCCCTCAAGGGGTTAACTAATGTTTGTACAGTAAAAAATGTCTCCATATTTTTTTCTCCACTTTTTTGTGTGCTTATATTGGTGCAAGTGGATCGTTATGCAGGGTTCGCACAGTTCTACCACAAAATTTTAAGAATATTTTCAAAATATTTCACGCCAGAGAAATATTGTAAAAATCTGTGAATGAAGGTGGTGGTTAAGAATTATGTGCTTTAAAGATTAAATGTAAATTTTCTTATTTTTAATAGTGGTGCCAGAGTCCTTAAAAATATAAGGAGAGTGCGAAATTTGTTTCTACAAAAAATGTTGCTTTTATGGTCCATTACATTTAATATTTGATATTATATTTTTTAAAAGCGTTTTAGAGATTATGTATGCGAGAATACACTATAAATGTATACATTGTGAAGATTGATTAGTTGTGATTTTTTACTTCTTTTTTTTTTTTTCGTTTTACTGTATGGAGGTATATGTGTACACTTCATTTGCATGTTACACCAAGTTTTTCCTATTTGCATCTTCAATGATTTTTTGAATGTGATAAATATACTATTCGTTCAATAATTTCTTTTGTTTCGCTGAAAATTCTTTTTATGTAAATTAAGTTTTATTACGAAAAAAATAGGCTTTAACTTGTGTTACAAGCGTTTTGTATTCTCCATTGCTGTAAATTTCTGTACAATAATTTCCAAAATGTAGTAGCATTCGCCATCTTATAAAAATATTCAGAGGCAGGGGAAGGGGGGGTACTTTTTTTTTCAATGTGTTAGCCGTGAATATGCACATTGATGTTTGTCAATAATTTTAAACATTCCCACTGAGTTAGTATGGTCGTGAACATTCCACCATACTTCATTTTAATATGTAACCATCAAAATTAATTATAATTAAATATAAATTTTTAATTCATCTGCATAAAGTAATTTTTTTAGGTACCAGGTGCGTCATAAATTCCTGCAAAATTTGAAAATCAATAATAAAAGAAGTAATGCTCGGCAAAATTTTCGTTTGTATAAGTATGATCAGACGCATTTTGGACTTTTTTCGTGTATAATAAAAAATGATTCCAAAAGCAACCGATAGAGGGCGCTCACATATCATACTGAGGCGTTTATTAACTCAGGCTAGCAATAAAACAGATCTTGGTGGCATGCTATCGTTACTAGATCGAGCGCTGGTGGTTAAACTTTTCTACAAGAATGGTGAATACACAATTATTGTATTGTGAACGTTTCGCACGGAGAAAGTACTTAAGGCGGAAAAAAGTCCTATCTTATTGAATGGCATACTCAATTTAATATAATATTTTGAGGAAATGGTGAGTTTCGAGGATCGTCCACTTAGTGACAGACCGTCCTTGAGCGCGGATCGCATCCATGTTGTAAAAAATGTCATGGAAAAAATGGCAGCAGAAACATTAACATAGTGCTTGCTCGTGTAGCTGTATGTGTCGGAGTAGCAGTGCTTGCTCGTGAGACTGGGAGAATAACGAGGATTCCGGAATCGTCGATTCGATGTATTCTGAACGGAATCTTGGATCTGTATCCGTGCAAGATAAGATACTTCACCATTTATTGCAGGCAAATACAGATAAAAGACCAAAGTTTGCCACATAGGCTCTGGCACAAATGGATCGTGATCCACAATGATTGCTGAACGACATGTGGACAAATGAAGCGCACTTTTCACTGCATGATGACGTCAATACACAAAAGAATCTTCTCTGGGAGGCATCAAACCCTCGTGACACCAAGCCACTTCATTCTTCTCATGTTATTGTTTGGTGTGGTTTCACCGCATCTTTCATTCTGGGTCCTTTCTTATTTAAAGAGCCTTGTTCTGAATCCGGCTGAAAAACCTGTACAGTCATTGCGGAATGGTATCATACTCTTTTGCCTGACCACGTTGTGTCTGCATTGCAGGAAAGACATGCTTTACCTGTCGCCACCTTCATGCAGGATGGTGTCCCGCCCCACTTTGCACGTGAAGTCACTGTGTTCCTGTTGGACACTTTCGCTGAAGACAGAATGATAAGTCGAGGTTGTAAGTTTGAGTGGCCCCTCGATCTCCAGACTTGAACTAGGCAGATTTTTGGTTGTGGGAATACTTAGTCTCGTGTATACAAGGGCACCCTAGCCACTTTGGTGGAACTGAAAGATGCCATTCGACGGACCATCGCACAGTGTAAGATTTTGGCAATCAAGCAGGTCAAAATTCAATTTATGAAAATTACCAATATTAAAGTAATAAAGTTGATCTTAATAGAGATAAAGTGGTTATGTATTATGAAAAAATATATCTTAATTTAATTTATTGTACAATTTACGTCACTGTCATTCATCATCATAATCATAATAAAAAGATGTTTTCTCATTTTCATACATTGAATTCAGTGCATATTTTTAAAAATATAGTATATATATATATATATATCTTCAACAATAAAAGTTTTGTCGTAGTAAAAAATATATAATTATAATTATATACTACTATAGATTACCTGTGTTATCATAAAATGAATTACTGTCATTTATTGGCGTTTGCTATTCTTTCATTATTGGAAGAAAGTATGAATGTTAAAACTCCAGTGTGAATTTCATCCACTCTATGGTTTTACTGAGATTTTAATGTCATGATTTATAATGCTTAAAACCAGATATATTAATTTTATAGCCACATGCAATGCAAAATTACATAAAATCCATACCTGAAAAAAAAGTTACTTATTTTAAAGAGTTGCAAACAGTTGCAGCTGAAACTCATTTTTTATATCTATAAGCATACATAATTACAAAAAAAAAAATTATATTACAATGGAACGGCGTAAACAAAATTATTGGCAGCTTTTTAAAATTTATCATATGCTATTAAATTTTCTAATAATTTTTATATTGACATAAAAAAATATTAAATAACTATTGTAACTATAAATGACAAAGTGTCTACATTGTTGTAAAGACTCCATGCTATCATAAAAAATATTTACAAAATAAGTGTGTTTTCAGCAAAAATATCGATGACAATTACAACTACATCGATCGCCATTCTAAAAAAAGTTAAAAGAAAATTTGGTTTTCCAGCCAATTTTTGATAGTGTTTTTGTGGAATTATGCAGCTATTACTTTACCTTTTTTCCAAATGTATTAGGTGTTATTTGAAATGTTTGAAAGTTAAATTACTACAAGTCAAATTTTAGACTATTTTCCGCTAGATTTGCAAAATCGCACACTGTGCGTCGGTCTTATTGATGCCGATATGATACACTCAGCTATGACAGGCATATTGACGCGCCTCACTTGCCTAATACTTAGTGCTGGTCATCTTGAGCATCTTTTATTAACTTATAATAAATGCACAGTGTCGTGTTATTGTGATTTGTTTCATTGTATGTTTGTGTTTGCCTGATTTGCATAAAACGTCACAATATGGCGTGTGAGTGCCCTCTGTCGGTTATTTTTGGAATCATTTTTATTATACATGGAGGGAATTCCAAAATCCGTCTGATCATACTCGCGCAAACTGAAAATATTTCCGAGCATTACTTCTGGCGCAGCATGTCCCAAAAGGGACTTAGTGCCATAAAGCCCCAATCAACCAACCAACCGAGCATTACTTCTTTTATTATGGATTTATAAACTTTATATGAATTTATGACGCACCCTGTATTTATTTCATGTGTTTACTTCATGTGTCATTAAATAAGAATGGGATTATAAAATATATATATATCGCGCGTTTATATCTTCCGTAAATGTATCCTCTGTTATGATATTATCAAGACACTAGAGTCGTGGTCATAATTATAAGGACAAGGCAAAAATTGCCAAATCTTGGTTATGTTTCGCGAGAAACTTATGCAAATTTAATGGCTGGAAACCAATGAAAAATGAAGATTGTTTTTGTATGTATTTATGGAAATATGCGGTAAATTCATAGTTATAAAATGTATTCTAAATTTATACAGCCATCTGATATGGACAAAATTATAAGAACAACCGTATTAGTGTGTTCTAAAAAGTAAAATTTGCATGTTTTTTGCTCTGCACACAGAGCTTCCAAACGATATAAATGCGTAGTAAGCGTTTGGGGTCGTATTATTCTGTTTTCCAATCATGCCGCAAGGTTGCAAAGCTTTTGGAGTTTTATAAAAGAAAAATTGATGCATTTCAAAATTCAGGACTTTCTGTATGCTAAATTGCTACAAAGTTTAATAGATCAAGAACGGTTTTTTACAATTATCTCTAAAATACCGGTAAATATGGACGGCAAAGACATACAACTAGGCCATCTTCTGTTTCTGTATGGGGGAAAAGAATGATAATAAGGCGAGCTTGCTCCAAAAAAACGGAAAAAAAACGTGAATTGAACTTAGAATACAAGTGCTCGAACTGTTTGACGTGTTTTACAAAAAGAAAGAAAAAGGTTCGCTACAGTAAACATGTGCCAAGATCGCCTCTTGCAAAAGTTCATGAGAGACTGAGGATGAAGTTTGCCAAAAACTGCAATACTATGGGAAAAAAGTGGGATTCTGTCTTTTCCGATGAGAAAAAGATTAATTTGGAAAGAGTAGATAATTTTTGCAACTTCTAGTATGAGCTCTGTAGAGAAAAAACAATTTTCTCAAAGCATGTATTTGGAAGTGACTGAGTAACGGTCTGGGGAGGTTTCACAACTAGTAGAACTACTCCAATAGTTTTTGTGCAGGGTAGGATGAATTCTGAGAGTTACATTGATATAGTGGGCGATAATCTTTTACCAGAAGCACCGTTAATAGCGATTGGAAGTTATTTTTTGAAGCAGGATAATGCCTCGGTTCATGTTTTTCAAACTTCAAACTCGTGGCTTGATGCTAATTTCGTGAAACTACTTGATTGGCCGGCCAGAAGTCCTGATCTGAATCCAAAGGAAAATATGTTGAAATATTCTGAAATTAAAATCGACAAAGTAAAAACTATTCCAATTGTAAACCATCCATGGGTGGGACTTGTTGTGCTAAAACCAACTGGTAGGCCTTCCCACCCGGCTGAACCCGAACCTGTAAACCATCCACAGTTATCCTATGCAAGAAAAATCATTCAAAAATATTTTAATCAAAGCAAGAAATTTGAAAATAACGCCCCCATAGAATTTACATTAGCGTTCGAGTTTGCCCTAGTGACTAGTATGGAATCTTAAGGAAAAAGTAAATCCCCTAAGCTTTTAATTAATAAAATAAGCATCAAGTAATGAGAATACAGTATGATTGCTAATATAAATCATTAAAAATATGAACAGTATAGAGGTCTGATCGAAACAGAATTTTCAGGCCTATAGACCCGTACCGAAACAAAGCTATCTTGGCTCGCCCGTCGCAGAAACTAAAAGTTTAACCCGAATCCGGGCCAGCCCGAGCAAAAATAAGAGGAATCAGACCTAACTAAAGTTCCAGAGAAAAAGCTAATTTTTCCTAACATACAATTAAGACATTTTTTAGCATACTGCATATATATTTATGAGAAATTTTAACATTACTATACAATAGCTTATTATATACGTTTCAGATTACTTCATGTTCGCAAGCCATTCAATACAGAATAGGATCAGTACAGGCTCGTCATGTAGGCTATGTAGAAAATGCAAGCCTCACCCAAGTCTGTTGAAATAATTAAGCCCTGGTTCAGACATGATGCAACTGCAAATGCCGATTTCTACGCTGTATTTGTTATATTTCTGTACTGATGTTGTCAATAAAGCATGAGCTCGTGCAATATATTTATTCTTAATCTCGCTTCATTCACGTCCATTGAAAACATTTAACATTTTATTTGGTTAGTATGGTTCTTTTAAATTTTTATATCGGGTCGAATTATTTTATCTTCTCGGCCTGGCTCGGTCCGTTCATTTTTTTCATGGTTCTTCAAAAGTTATATTTAATCCACCGCCCGCCCCGTTGGAAAAGATTCCTCTATTTTGACGGGCAGAGTACGGACCTAGACCATGCCCGGGACGGTGCAGACTTCTAGAACATGGTTCGCACAGTTCTATCCCAATTTTTAACAATTTTTATCGCCTTGCTTAACTACAGAAAAATAGTGCAACTTTTGTGAATAAATGTTGCGCTTACGAATTCTTTCTTTAAAAAATTAAATAACAATTTTCTTATCATTAATAGTAATGTCAAACTCTTAAAAAATTCCAAAGCATGTATGAACCTTGAGTAAAAGATATTCTATTGATATTACGAGGGTTGTTCAATAAGTCATAATAATACGTCTCTAACTACTTTATTAACAAAACAAAATGAAATATTTTACATTGAAAAGTAACTGTAAAATATACAACTTTTTTTTCAGGTGGAACCACTGATATTTCAAACAGTAAAACGAAGAACGTCGAACTATATGGCAACTTGCAGTGATCGAATTCTTGACAGCAGAAGTATTCTCCACATAATGCACCATTTAGCACGAATCAGTTTATTGGCACTTTATCTATGCTCTGCACTATCTTCTGTCTTCGGCCGTCCACAGCGGGACTTATTGCACACAATCGACGTGCCTGGGTTCTCCGTCCGGCTTCCATATACCCATCTCTTGACGGTATTCTGTCCAGGCATTCTTGACCATACACAACACACATTCGCCTGCGGATAACAGTTGATGATTCACCTTCCGCTGTCAGGAATTCAATTCCTACACGCTGTTTTCACTTCACTTCCATATAGTGGGGCATTTACCGTTTCACTTTATAAAGTGGATACACATCAGTGGTAACACCTGCAAAATAAAAATATCATGAGGTGAAGGACATTAAAAGTTACTTTCCAATGAAAAATATTTCATTTTGTTCTGTTGATAAGATAGTTACCGATGTGAAGGCAAAACTTATTGAACAACCCTCGTAATCTAAAAAGTTTTACTGAAATATTTTACGTCTAGAAAATAACATTTTCTGTAGAATAACCGAGTTTTAGGTGTATACAAGAGAGAGAGAAAGAGGGGGAATGTTACAGCGAGAAATAGTAAAAGAAAGAATAAGAGAAAGAGAAAGGTATTAAATAAATAATGGAGTACCATCTAATCGTCTTCATCCCTCACCAGAAATGCAGACTTACTTAGCATTGCTATTATTGCTGATTACTTCTTAGATTCTGACAGTAAGTGGCGTAATGGGGACTGTGAAACTGTGTTTTTATTCGCCATCACCAACTTATTGTCTGAGTGATCATCTCACTTACTGACATTTGTTAGGAAAGCAGTTAACTATAGAACTCTGGCAACCATACGAACGATAAATCTAAATATTCTGTCTGTGTGGTCGCAATTTTATGTTCACTAACTGACCATCGCTGCAGAGTATCACGTTAGACCGATATCGACAGCCTCTTCTGAATTGATTGCGTTGTTTCGATCTTTACTATGGAGCATATTTAATTGCAACTGCACGGCTAAGTTTAAAGGAATATCCTTATAATAGTCTGAAATCCAATTTTCCTATCCATTGATTAGTGGGCTGTTCACGAATATGAGGAACTCGATACTGAAGTCCTTCGATTTGTGTAAAAGAGACTTGGGAAAAAGATTTGTGTCAGAATTTAATTGAACGAAAGCGAAAGCTCGGCACAACTTCCCTTCAAATTTCTCTATGAAAGCATACCACCAAATGTAGCAACTGTCTGGAACTAACAGCAAATTGTAATGGTTACACATGCAGAATATTGAAATAATATTTAATATCATTTAAAAACTCGGAAACAATTGTTTAACCACGTAACAGTTTGGACGTTATGCAAATTTTAAATGTTAAATAATTTGAAGTCTTAAGAAATCGATTAGTATTAAATGGATTAACTTCGAATATTTAATCCCAGACAGATTTTATTATCGAGCATTTTATTCTTTGTACAATGCTTATTGATGCTATGAAGGTGATACATTGCTGAAGGACAAGAACAGTTAAAATATTTTTATGTTATGCTAGTCAGATATGCATGTTTCTTTAATTTAATTTTATAGATAATCATAAATAAATGAAATGAATAATTAAATCGCTTTTAAAAATTCCGTCGAGATGGACGTAAAGGCGCTGTAGAAAATAATAAAAAACCATTCTCTTTAAAAAAATCGATAAAATGACCTTAAATTTAGATTTTAATTATTCATATAGAGAAAAGTAACGTACAGAAAGTTCGAATAGTAGAAACTGTAACAAATAGGGCACCCTGGGGCGCATGATTTTACGGTACATATCATTTTAAAAATTTTGCTTTCTGAAAATATTACTGATATCTATCTCATTCAAATCATCATGAACATAATTATTTTAGACATGGAAGTAAGCCATTATTGCAAGTTTCGAACAAATGAAATAAAAAAATTTGCAATGTTGTTTAAGGTAATACTTTTGTATTTACACGTGTTACCATCTTTAGTAATTAAAAATAAATAAATAATTAACTAAAAACTTAAAATAACAATTGAAAAATGTAATTTTCACAACTTCCCCACGTTCACATATGCCCTAGTCTCCCCTCGTGTATTTTCTCTGCTTATTATTAGTCAAACCTAATTTATAATTACAATTTTAGAAAGCAATCAAAACCTTGAGAATAAAAAGTGTCTCGTAGAAAGTAGTAATGATTGGATATGTCAATTAGTCGAGACAGTTTTAAGTGCAAATGTTCTAAATATTTCTGCCTAAAATCCCTAGATCATAGGCCTTAAAATATATATTAATTAAATTTAAAAGCCAAAACATTGACAATAATCATTACATATTTAATAAAAATATGATAAAACTGAAAAAAGTTTAACCACAACTCATTAAAAAACACTTATTAGATGGCTGAAAAATCAAAGTTCATCGCAACGATGAGAATGTAAGTTTAATGTATACACATATTTTTTTCTGTACATTCTTAACACTCAACCTTATTCTATTTGAATTTATGATAACTAATGTAAATCCTATTCAGAAAAGATACCGCTAGTCAAGATCCTCTTTTATTCCAATGCAAGAAAACTCTTTTCATGCGGTACACGAATTCTCTGGCAACTTCAATCATCTGTGATTAATAACAGTTCCATCATGATAGAAAAAAAAAGAAGAAAAAAGTCGAGAGGGGGTTTTCATCGATGTATTTAGAGCGATCACACGGCACAATAAACAATCACACCAGATGAATTAGCCAAGTTAGGAGCATATGAAGAAACGGGAACTTATGGGGGTGGAAGAGAAGAGGGAATTTTTTTCGGCATTCACTTCGACAAGCATGCAAGTGCAATTCACATTATATGAAATAAGGTTAAGCATGCAGCTTGTGACTCTAGGTGTCTTTGGATCCGACCGGAAGGGGAATGAAATCCTGAGGTAATCATCTTGCCAAAAAGAAGTCGTCGTCGGCAGAGAGGGGGTTAGGTAATGAACGGTAAGGGGGTAAGTTGTGAGGGGCAGTGAAGCCCCGAAGAACAGCCCGCTCGTCATTAGGCTACCTGTAATGACATTTTGATTACCCTTAAGCCATTAAGGGAGGAGGCGAAATCTCAGAAAAGGTACGGAATCATCTTCGCTGGCAGCCAAAATCTGTCTAATGTCTCCAGAATAAGATCGGCACTGGTAATCTGCGTACTTGAGTTTCGATCTCTCTGTTACTCCCCCATCACTCGCCAACAAGGTGATAAGCTCCCGTTTGTGCAAAGGTAACTGAAAATTATAGGGAACAAGAATAGAATGGTCACCATTAAGTTCGGTGTCTATCATTCAACACGAGAAATCTGCCATTTTGAGCCAGAAAATAAGGGTTCCCTCCCCCCCCCCCTAGTCTTTCTAATGGGTCCTCATGAAGATGCAAAATACGCAGCCTTTAATACCACTTAAGGGTACGCGCCTCTAATGGATGAGACCCAGAGAGATATTGCGATTTAATACGACCTTTTCGCGATTCTATCCTCAGAACAAACAAAAACTGGATCTCTAGCCATTTGTCATTTCAAAGTCTGTTTCTCGTTCTCATTTATTAAAAAGATGGATTCTCAGAAACTGCACTCCGCCTTGCCAAATGTATTGTTTATTTTGGACGGCCGGAGAAAAAATATTATAAAGAAAATCACATAACAATACGAAGAGTGGTATTTTTAACTTTTCCTGCTTGTTCCGCTTTTGTTTCTGTGTATAAAAATGATGAATTGTAACACCCCTCAAATCTAATGGGAGAGAAAAAAGTGTCTCGAAATTTGAATACATTTCGAATACAATGAAAATGATCAGCTTCCTCGCCATAAGTTTTATTTAATTTTGGCCACACGCATATACTCATAGAGAAAAAAAAAGAAGAGAAACAAAAGGGGTTGTGAAAAAAATCTTGAAATTTTCTTGGAGAAACTAATTGCATTATATTTTTTAGACTTTACGAAAATAAATATTTTGGATAGAATAATAAAAAATTATAAAAAATTTAATTCAAGTTACTGGTTTGTTTAAGAATATGATTAAACAATCTTATTATGTTTTAATATAACTTAATAGAACAAGTCTAAAACTCAGTTTAAATTTAAAAGAACAAGTAGAAAAGAATTTGTTAAAATTATTAATCAAACCATGCTTTTTGAAATTTTTAATTGCGGAATTTTATATAACTTGCCTAAGAACCGCAAAATCAAAAAGTTGAAAAAATGACCCTGGAACTGAACCAGGGTCCGAGTCCAGACTTGGCCCAATTCTATTGATTTTATTCCAGCTGTTACTTTTCTCTTTTTTCGCCTTTATTGGTTTACATCCAAAACTATTGGCTTTACTCCTTTTAGACAACATAAATAAAATTCAGTAAATAAAATTTCAAATTTCTAAAATGATAGACATGCAAAATTTTCTACAAAACTTTCAAAAATTATATATATATATATATGTATATACAAAGTCACAAATTTCTCAAATAGTCGTTTCTCGACTACAAGTAAGAGAAGGTCAGATCCGAAGTATGCGAGTTCGAGCCTGCGAATTCCAAGCAGGATCCTAAGTAAGATTTCGATTGCTTAACCCCTTGAAGGGCACCGGTATATTATATATACCACTTAATTTTAATTCACTTATGCCACATTGACACCGGAATTTTAGTATTAAGATTTGCTTTTTGCAATGTACGCGAAAAACAGCTTTTATTTTCTATCATATAAAATAGTTTGTGAATCCCGGTGTCAATCAATCCTTTGAACATTTTAGGAACAGAAGTGCTTTGCCCCTCAAGGGGTTAAGCAGCCGGATATGAACTAGCCCTTCAAAATAACTTTTTGATTCCTACCAGTCATATTAACATTTGGGGATGCTATATATTTGACTAGTGACTATATTTCTCCTCAAAAGGTTTAAAATACCGAAGAATTTCTAAAAAATACTTCATTTAAAATACTTACATCCTCGAAAACAAAGATGTGCCAACTTTACCTACATTACAGCAAAAGAAAAAAAAAAGACATAAGGATTTAATACAAAGCGTTTGTTATATACAGGGTGTTTCTAAACTCATGGTACAAACTTTAAGGGGTGATAGTACACATCAAGGCAAACAATATTAAATCGGAAAAAAAGGGTCCCAAACGTCTTCCGAAGGAGATAGGCGCCATTAAAGTTTAGGGTCCAAAAATTCAAATGATTATAAAAAACAGAAAAATCGGTCGTTTCGTTTGTGGTTTTCACTAAAACTGTTTTTTATGTCATTTTTGTCTTGAAAATAAATTATAAAGATAAATTTCAAAAAATGCCGATAGAGGGCGCTTTAGACTTTGGAGTAACGAACAACTATTTTTTACCGTTATTTTTTGCATCTCATTAAACTTTTTTAGAATTTTAGACATAAATTTTGAACTCAAAATCTAAGTCGTTGGGAGTGGTTAAGCATCGCAAACTGAACTGTGGGGGGAGGTTCAAACTTCAAACGATTATTTTAAAAAAAAAACGGAAAAATTGGTCAATTGATTTACGATTTTCACTAAAATTGTTCTTTATGTCAGTATTCTCTTGAAAATAAATTATAAAGATAAAATTCAAAAAATGCCTATAGAGGGCGCTTTTGACTTTGGAGTAAAGTGCTACTATTTTTTACTGTTATTTTTTGCATCTCATAAAATTTTTTAGAAGCTTAGACATAAACTTAAATTTTGAGATGAAAATCTGAATCGTTGGGAATGGTTAAGTAGCGCAAACTAAACTGTGTTCAATGGGCGTGTGGAGGTTCAAATTTCAAATGATTATAAAAAACGGAAAAATTGGTCGGTTTTCGCTAATACTTATTCTTTATGTCAATATTTCCTTGAAAATAAATTTTAAAGATATCTTTCAAAAAATTCCGTCAGAGGGCGCCTTAAACTTTAGAGTAACCAACAACTATTTTTAACCGTTATTTTTTGTATCTAATTAAATGCTTGTAAAAGTTCAAACTTAAATTTTGAGCTCAAAATCTGCATCGTTGTGAGTAATTATTAGCTGAAAATTGAACTGTGTTCGAGGGGTGGGGAGGGTAACATTTCAACGCCTGAACACAGTTCAGTTTGCGCTTCTTAATCCCTCCCAACGATTCAGAAATTGAGCTCAAAATTTACGTCTAAACTTTTGCATTCATTTAATTAAATACAAAAAATAACGGTTAAAAATAGTTGTTGGTTATTTTAAAGTTTAATGAGCCCTCTAACGTATTTTTTTTAATTTATCTTTAAATTTTTTTCAAGGGAATACTGACATAAAGAATAGTTTTAGAGAAAACTGCAAACGAATCGACCAATATTTGCGTTTTTTATAATCATTTGAAAATTGAACCTCCCCGCCCTCATTGAACACAGTTCAGTTTGCATTACTTAACCACTCTCAACGATTCAGATTTTCAGCTCAAAATTTAAGTTTATGTCTAAGCTTCTAAAAAAATTAATGAGATGCAAAAAATAACGGTAAAAAATAGTTGTTCGTTACTCCAAAGTCTAAAGCGCCATCTATCGGCATTTTCTGAAATTTATCTTTATAATTTATTTTTAAGGCAATACTTACATAAAGAATAATTTTAGTGAAAATCTTAAATCAATTGACCAATTTTTTCGTTTTTTATAATCATTTGAAATATGAACCTCCCCCCAACAGTTCAGTTTGCGCTACTTAAACACTCCCAACGATTTAGATTTTGAGCTCAAAATTTAAGTTTATGTCTAAGCTTCTAGAAAAATTTAATGAGATACAAAAAATAACGGTAAAAAATAACCAACTTCGTTACTCCGTCCGTTTCAATGTCCGTTACTCCAAAGTCTAAAGCGTCCTCTATCGGCATTTTTTGAAATTTATCTTTATAATTTATTTTCAAGACAATACTGACATAAAAAATAGTTTTTGTGAAAAACCGCAAACGTATCGACCGATTTTTCTATTTTTTATAATCATTTGAATTTTTGGATCCTAAAGCAGTGTTGCCAGGGCTCCGGCTTTTTGCACACCACTTTTATCTTAGAAAATATTTGGTTATTTTAAATCTCCGAAATGTCCCAATTAAATAACCGAACATTTTGTGTCTTTATTTACTGGTATTCAAAAAGCCGGAGACTTGGCAGCTCTGCTAAACTTTAATGGCGCCTATCTCCTTCGGAAGACGTTTGGGACCCTTAATTTCTTATTTAATATCGTTTGACTTGATGTGTACTAACATATCACCTGTTAAAGTTTGTACCATGAGTTTAGAAAAACCCTGTATATATACAGGGTGTTTCGCTACCAGACCGACAAACTTTGAGGGATGATAGTAGACACTATTGAATAGGAAGTAGACATTATTGAATAGGAAACCATGAGGCGCAAACGTCTTCTGTAGGAGTTAGGGGCCATTAAAATTTAAGGTCCAAAATTTTAAACGATGATAAAAAACGGAAAAAAGGGTCGATTCGTTTGCGGTTTTCACTAAAATTATTCTTTAAATCACGATTTTTTTAGAAAAAAAATTTAAAAGTTACGTTTAAAAATTGTCGATAGAGGGCGCTTTAGACTTTAGAGTAACGAAAAACTACTTTTTACGTTATTTTGTGCATGTGGTTGAAATTATTCTAAAGTTTAGACTTTAACTTAAATTTTAAGCCCATAATCGGAAACATTGGGATCGGTTAACTAGCGAAAATTTAACTGTAAACAGAGGGGGAAATTTTAAGTGCTCATAAATATTGGACAAACAAATCGATTTTGTTGCGGTTTGCGTGCAAGTCATTCCCTTGGTAATTATTTTATTCAAAATGACGTACAGCATTGTGTCCCCATTTTTTGATAGAGGGCGCTTTCGACACATCTCCGAAATTTCAATGGCATTACTCTTGTATGTTTTACTACCAGACCAAGATACTTCCAGGAAGTATTAGGGATGCAAAGATGACGCGGAATCATATTATAATGTAACGTCGAAAATGCCTTTTTTACGAGTTAGGGTTAAAAGAAACAGAGAAAAAAGCAACTTAATACTTCTACAACACGTTCTGTCGGAACTTCTGGTAAAAGCACATGTTCCTCTTTCGTTGCACCACTCTATAGCACGATGGAGCTCCTCCACATTTTACCAATGATGTTCGCAGACACCCCAGCATAACATATGGACAGCAGTGGATAAGTAGTGGTGGCACGGTTCGTTGGCTTGCCAGATCGTCGCACCTACTTCATTATATGAATTACTTTTTTTACCTACCTTTATTTTGTTAGTGTATAATTTTTCTGTATTTTTTTAAATGAACGTTGCTGGGTGGGGCTAGTTGAGCTCAAACCAATTAGTAGCCCCCCCCCCACCCCACCTGGCTCAATCTGAATCTGTATGGACTTCCTCTGCTGGGGTCAAATGAAAAGTTGAATGTATGAGACTCCCGTACCGTCAGTGGAAGACCTCTCTCTCAGCTCGAATTTCTGTAGCTGCCAGAAAGCTGTCCGAGATGGCAGGAATTTTTCAAAGTGAGAGGAATTGCATGCATCGCTACTGTCAAGCATGCCCGACTACTTCTGATCGTAATTTCGGACACCTTTTGTAGTAAAACCCTTAACTAAATTGTTTTCTTCCACATTAACGTGTTGCTGTTTCACTACCTGTTTCTAATGCTTTTTTCTCTGCTTCTTTTAACCACAACTCGCTAAAAAGGCATTTTCAACGTTACATTCCTATGTGATTCCGAGTCGCTTTGTATCCCTAACACTTCCTGTTAGTATGTTGGTCTGATAGTTAAACACCTAGGAGTAATGCCATTAAAATTTAGGAGAAGTGTCGAAAGCGCCCTCTATCAAAAAATGGGAACACCAATGCTGTACGTCATTTTGAATAAAATAATTACCAAGGGAATGACTTACACGCAAACCGCAACAAAATCGATTTGTTTGATCAATATTTATGAGCGTTTAAAATTTCCCCCTCTCTTCACAGTTAAATTTTTGCTAGTTAACCGATCCCAATGTTTCCGATTATGGACTTAAAATTTAAGTTAAAGTCTAAACTTTAGAATAATTTCAACCACATGCACAAAATAACGGTAAAAAGTAGTTGTTCGTTACTCTAAAGTCTAAAGCGCCCTCTATCGACAATTTTTGAACGTAACTTTAAAAAAAATTTCTAAAAAAATCGAGATTTAAAGAATAATTTTAGTGAAAACCGCAAACGAATCGACACTTTTTTCCGTTTTTTATCATGGTTTGAAATTTTGGACCTTAAATTTTAATGGCCCCTAACTCCTACAGAAGACATTTGCGCCCCATGGTTTCCTATTTAATAATGTTTGTCTTCGTGTCTACTATCATCCCTCAATGTTTGTCGGTCTGGTAGCGAAACACCCTGTATATATATATATATATATATATAAATGCAGTCTTAATCCTTTCCGGTGAGGAGTTAATAATTGTTTGAAATAATTAACTCACACAAGAATTTATAAACGAATTTAATAGAAAATAGGAACTTTCTTATTTTCAGGTATGTTATCAAAGGAAAATTTTAATTAAATATTTTTGGTGGAAGTAAATTAGTATTAGGTGTCCTTGTTTAAGGACATCGCTCTGGAAAGGGTTAAATATATAGCACAAAAGTTACAAAAATCCACTTGTGGTATTGCATTAAGGATATATCAAGTACTTCATAAATAGGTGTTGGAGTTCAGGATTCAGTTCCATTCTGTGTGATTAGAGAAGCTGTATATGGTTTTCGAGATTTTATTTTTTTTTAATGCAAATTAATTTTGACGAATTTTCCATCCAAAACTCTTCCTTGTTGTGCCAATGACGGTTTAATAAAATATTTTTTTTATCCGAATTTGGGAATCAATTTCTTTTAAAGCATTTTTTATGTTCGTAGACATGATACAACGCCATTTAGATTTATTTAACCTTCCTACCCTGTTGAAAATTACTCAAATTTGATTAAAAACATTTGACACCAGAATTTTTATTTAAAGCTATTTTACCTATTTATTTAACTTAGTTCTCTAAACCTTTTACTATGTATAAAAAAAAAAATTCTGGTTCAAATCGAATAAAATATATGATAGAAATGAGTCGATTCGACCCATTCAGGTTCAGAAGGTTTTCGATTAGTAAGATGTCTTCCATGATCATAATGCAAGAATAAACAGAGTTCGCACACTCCTTATATTTTGTAAGGACTCTGACCCCACTATTTATGATAAGAAAATTTATATTTAATTTTTAAGAAACAGAGTTCGCAACCACCTCCCCAATTTACAATTTCCGCAATATTTTTCTGCAGTAAAATACTTTGAAAATACTGTAAAAATTTAGTGGTAGGTCTGTGCGAACCCTGATAAACATATCTTTGACGACTATAAAAAATTAACCTTTAAAGCTGTTATCAGATTCATGGACTTTAGGCAAGACAAAATTTTCAGCCGATTTTAACCCCAACATTTTCTCGTTCAAAGAGAGAAAAAGGTTACGATTGTTTTTGAAAAAGTTGGAAGAAAAACCGAAAAAAACCAGTTTCTACTAGTACTAGGCGTTAATACTTATCGCTTACTCGTATCAATCGCTTGTCTCTGATTCGTTGAAATGTTCGATGTTGGATGAAATGTCTTGACTATGAGAGACTTTTTTTGGAACAGCAGAAAAATGTTGGGGGAACATTTCTGTTTTCTATCTCACTGGATTTTGGGACGACATTTCACGAAAAGTTGGAGGAAATCAAGTGTTAGCTCAAAAGTCTTACGAAATGTTGGTGAATCTGATAGTAGCTTTATTGGTGTGACAGAAATTGTAATATAATTGGTCTGTAAGACTGTGCCATTGAAAGATGAATAAAAGGCGAGATTAACTTATAGGATGGTGTTTTTGTACTCAACTTTTTAAACTGGACTGTTATAATTAAAATTCGTCTATTCAAAATTCTCTGGTGATAGTACTATAGTTCCAAACGAAACAAAATTTCGGTAGTCTTTGTAGTTAAACTAAAAATTACAAGTTAAACTGTAAAAAAAGAAAAAAGCAGTAGTCTGTGAAAACGGTAACATTAGTTAAAGTTTAAGAGAGCTTTTTTTTAAGTTTTGATGCTTTCACCGATAATCTTGACCTTATACCGTCAGACAGTTATGTGTATTATTTTTTGAAAAACTGTATTAAAGTTGAAAAAATTGTATTTTAAAAAAAGGGTTAAGAAATTCACACTGCTCTTTATTTCTTTCACATATTTCAAAGAATATTCAGTGATGTCAGAACGGATTTACTTGAAAGATGACAAGGGGCATTATATAAGAACGCATGCATGTAATTTAATAAACTTTAATTTAAATATCAAAAATAACTTAATTACTTAATTGTAAAAATACGAAGACTGGCGAATAGTAAATAAGTTCAAGAAAAATATTTAAAAGTAAGCGTTTTTTAATTATTGTAATTTCTAAATTGACTTTTTTCCGTATTATTTTCGTGGCATCTAAATAAATTTTTCTTTAACCAATCGTTCGGAATGAAAATGCTTTTGACTCCTTTTACAAGTTAACCAACAGAAAAGGTAGAAAGTTTTATGAAATTAAAAATTTATCAAAAAGATCATACGATGATACGGGAGTACGGTTTACAACAAAAACATTTCAGAATGTGGGGGGTTTCTTAACAGCGAAATGCCTTCAAATTAAAAAAATCACCCATAACAAGCGATTCATCGAACACGATTACATCTTCTGATTGCACACAAATAAGGATTGGTTATAAAAGATCCAACTGGTCGATCAATCTTTTTTTTTAACTGAATCGTCAATTTACAATATAGAATAAGTTACGGCGTACTGGAGAATAATACCTTTTGTAGATGTTTTTGGAATTTTCTAAAAACATCCATTACCACTTTATATGTTTCCAAATCATAGGCAACGTTTTATCAGTAATTTGTACTACATATCAAACCCTTTCCGGCGCAGAACATTTCCAATGAAATGACTGTTTGACACCGGAATTTACGTTCAAATTTGTTTGAAAATAAGAAAAAACTATTTTTCCCATGCGTGGTAAACGGAAAATATTTATACCAGAATTCTGACGTCATTGTGGCTTGTACTGGAACACTGAAACACAAATTAGGGATTGACTCAACCAAGTAGTCCATCCTTTTACAATCATTTTCATTACAATACTTCTAAAAGATGCATTCAATAAGTTTTTTATTTAAAAAAAAATAAAAAATAAAAATCCCGCAGCTTAAACATGCTCTTTGCATAAAGTACACATATTTTATCCTATTTTGTTCTTTTTTAAAATATTTTAAACGCTCATTCTGCCCATGCTCTATATAAGAGCGGTCTAGTGAGATTTTAAACATCAGGGAAAATCCATAGTTGTACATTTTTAAGCATTCTTGTTTATTTTATCGTAAATTATCCTAGGATCAAAATCCCAATTCCGTCATGAATTTTCCACGTAACTGAAAAAATAAAACGGATATTTAATGATAAATTAGATTTTAAAAATGTATAACAAATTAAAAACTAATGTTTAAAACGTTCCTCGAAAAATATGTTGATATTAAAAAATATATAATTATACAAAATGAAAATATAATTAAATTATAATGAAACACAAATTAAAGCAAATGTACATATAAAATTATTTTTAAAGTTCTTTTGTTAAATTAATTTATCTATGCATATTTTATCTTATCGTTTCTGGATATTTTAATACACCTTGAAAGCAGAGATTGAAATTTTGATTTTAGTTTCTCCCTTTTTTTCCATGCCCTTGACATTCTGTATCTCTTGCCATACTTATGAGTTTTGTGTCTACTTTTTTTGTCCCCATCATGTTATATAATTCCCTGTTTTGCTCCTCCTATTTCATGATTGGTTGTTCCTTTTTATATAAATAGCATTTTGTGCTCCCTCTCATCGGAATTTCTTTCGTGCTTTTTATATCTGTTTCTTCTTTTCGTACTTGAGAAAAATACATTTCTTTCACATGCTTTAAAAATGTATATTTGATGGCCTGTTTAATCTTATCTAATGCTTTTTCCTTGAAATAAAGATTTGTTATTTTATTGAAATAAATATAATAAATTTAATTGATAATTTTTGGAATAAATGGGAAAATTTTATGTAATTTGAAATATGCGGAGGGCGATTCCTATTTCTGGAAAAATGTAAAGAATATTCAACATCTATCTAGACTTTCAAAATATTAAATTGTCCTTTTTTTTTCTTTTATAAACCTAAGTAAATATTCTAATTTTATATAAAACATTAAAATATTTAAAATTATTATTTGATTTTACTGAATATAAAACAAATACTATTACATAATAGTATTGCATTAAAAACTGAAATCTTAGTTAATAGTTTCTTTTTTAATTTTAATAAAGGCAAAAAAAGCGAATAATGCTTCTTTAACTACCAAAATACTATATTAAAAAGGCCTTAACTTCGGGAGCAATAAGTCAATAGCTTCCTTCATCAGCCAAAACGCTAGTACTAGAGGCATTGTTGTCAATTTTTACGTTTTTTTCCCCTTACCACTAAATTTTAAAAGAACACTTTTATTTTATTTAATTGGCGAAACCTGCAATTAAGTGAACATTTTCTTTTTAATTTTAGCGGTAAGAAAAAAACCTAGAAGTTGGCAGCTATGCTATCGGTTATCCGCAGAAAATTAAAAAGATCACCGTTTAGAGGAATCCTAGCTTTGTCTGTTGAAGGGTAGGTATTAACCTTTTGCACTCGGAAGGCGATTCTCACCATTAGTGACCATTAGTGTTCCACACTTAGTGTCCACTGAGCATTAGTGTTCCACATAAATGGGTGCTTCAAATACCCTAAACACCAGTATTTTAAACGAATTTTCTTCGCCTTATATAATGGCCGAAAAATCTGTGATAATAGATAGCAAAATAAACTGTAAAATATTAGTGGTGCCCAAAGCATTTGACGTCCTGGTTTCCAGGGAGACACCTGACAACACTAGTGGCGAGTGAGAATCACCTCTCGAGTGCAAAGGGTTAAATAATTATTCTCAGAAATAGATTCACTCTCTTACAAAGGTTTTGCTGTCTAAATTAATATCGATTTTCTTTTCTCTTTATCTTTGGTATTTTCGAAACACGTTGAATTCGTAAAATTAACCTTTTTTTTTTTAATTCGTATACCACAAATATTTTTCGTCAATTTCAATGTATAAAACACTATTTCTATATGTAAGCATTCATACACGATAACCTTCAGAAAAATTGATTTTCAGGTATGAGACTATCTGAAAATGAATTTTTCTTAGGTTTCACGAGTTGTAAGAAATGAACTCAGCAATTTATGATTCTAAAGTCTGATGATGCAGATTTTTCATGTAAAATTGCGATGAAAGACTAGCGCGGTCATAGAAATCTTTTTAAAAAAGTATACTGAAGTACAAAAAAATTTGACGAGCGGCAAGTAAGTTGAAAAGGGAGACGATAAGAAATTCACAGTTAGACTATCAAAAGAAAATTCGTTCGAGAAGGAAAAGAAACCCTACGATTAGGTTCTCCAAATTTTGCTGCATCGTCTTCTGCAAAACGAAAGGAAGCCTTTCTCAGTAAAAACAATCTATGGAGGTTTTCAGAAAAGCTTTTAAAGTTATGTAACATAATGAAAAGGTTTTTGTTTCTAAAGTAAATAAAATGCAAAATGTAGAGAACAGCATTTATTGGAACACTATTATGCCAAAGGAGGGTGTTTCGTCAATTAAATGTTATTAAGTTTCCAGATAGATTTAATAATACGGTGTTGTGCTTATTTAACATGTAGGGGAAGATGGGGATACTTGAGCCATTTTTTAAATTTTAATTCTTTAAAATTTTTTAGAATTTCTTAGAACAAAATAAAATATTGAAAATGAAAATTTGATATTTTTTCTTCAATTGAAAACCACTTTCAATTAATTTTGAACTATTTTTCTATGTCTAATAAATTTTTACTTTTTCTTTTACATTGTGGCTCAAGTATCCCCATGGAGGGGATACTTGAGCCAGATGTCACATTCGCACCAGTATTTTGCAAAGAAAAAAACCGATTTACAATATACGCGAAAAAATGTATTAAACCTTTTTCAAATAAATTTGGTCGAATTTTCTGGTGTCGTTGTGACATTTCAGAATTAAAATTTTGTGGTAGAAAATTCTACCAGCAGAGCTCAAAGGGTTAATCACCATACTTTAAAAATGGTACCAAGGTATATGATTTCTTTTTTACATGTTCAGAACTATAAATATGTTACCATGTTGCCAGTTTTAGAAAGAAAAATTGAACAACTGTAGAGATAAAGGGGGTGGCTCAAGTATCCCCTATGCTCAAGTATCCCCACTCTCCCCTACCTATTTATTTCTACAAAACGTTTTTAATAGCAATTTTATTAATTATCGAACTTTCATAATATTATGACTAATTTCAATTATTTGAAGAATTCCCGAAAGATAGAGCTAATATGTTTTTGTTTTTCAAATCAATGTTTGATTTCAGTTCCATTAAATGTTCCTGGGGATTTTTCAAATTATAACTTTGCGTTTAACTAAAACTTTTTGTGGGAAAAAGAAACATATATAATCAAAAGGTAAGTACAAATTCTACATATAAATTTATTTTTAAGTTTAAAAAATTGCAATTTGTAAGAAATATTTGAAAAATTTTTACAATATTTTAGTAAATTTTTGTTTAATGTTTTTAATTAACTTTTATAATTTTTTAAAATAATTTAATTTTTAAATGTACATTTTGGGACCTATTTTTATTTTTATTTTCGTACATTTAAAATTATATATCTTAAACTTGAGTGATTATTTTTTAAATGGAATTGATCCTATGTAGAGAGTTAATAACAAGTAAAAATACTTTTTGTTTAACAGAAAAACATTAGGAAACTTGAGGTGTTCCTTGTTAGTGTTCTGGAATTTTATTTATTTATTTTGATTGGTCAATGATTCTTTTACTTACAGTTTATTTACGTTCCATTTAAAGGTTTAATATTTTGCGAAATAAAATTCCTTGTTATTTGTTAAGATTTTGCAGTGTTTTCTCACTTCCTCTCCAAAGCATTAATTGTCAGAAATTATGGATTACTTTACTCAAAAAATTATGTAAATTCTTGCACATTAATCCAATGCGCGTGATAAGGTCATGCAAACGTACATCATTCATTCTCTGTTAGGCTTATCATAGATCAAAACTTTTCAACAGAAAAGTGCATTGTACACTTTGTGTGTGTGTGTGTTATTGCAGTAAATGCATGATTGAAAGTTCTATTTCAACAGGATTCTAGATTTTGTGATGATAAAGTTTGTTTCAACCTGTTACATTTATTACCTGTTAAATCATGTTTCCATTAATTTTCGGTATTTCTTTTCACAACGGTGTTTTATACATTCCATGATATCATCAGCAATTGAACTCATAACCCACAGACTACGTAAAATCCCAATGATGCAAGAGAAAAAACATTTAGTGGCATAGTTGCCAACTTTAGCGACTCTTTAGACCAAAAAATTTTAACTGAAATTTTTTGACCTGATGGTGAAATTTTGTTCGAATTATTTTTCTGAAGACTCTCCCAGGCCTGGCCTCACGTATTTTTTCATACCAAACCGTGACTGGTTTCTTTCTTTTTAAGGTCTACACGGAGCGAAATTTTCAGTCCGGTTCTCGACACAACTCGTATTAAAACCATTGTCTCTGACTGAAAACCTAATGTATGCAAAAATAAATGAAATTTAGCTCTGCCCACACACTTTTACAAAAAAAATGTACGTATTTTTAAATCGTTATTATTTTATAATAAAATTCATTTTTTTAAGAATAGTATATTTAAAAGCAAACTAATTAAAATACAATGAACCAATGAAAAAGAACCAGTCTATGACGTAATCTTGTCTTAAACGGAAAAAGTTTTCTAATCCCTGCAAAATTATTTGTACTTGAGAAAAAAATAGACTTCATTAACATCTCCAAAGAAGGGAACTTGTCTGTAACAATTTTTTTTTCTTTCCTATGTTATTCCGTCTTAAAAGATTTTAAGACCTTTTTTTTCCTGTGGATCGGTTTGAGACCGGACCGAGATATTTCGACCTGTGCAGACCTCTACCATGTTTTTAAGCAGATTTAGCGCAAATTCTATACTCTGCTATTTTATGTCCAAAGAAGAGATAAAAAGAGATTTTAAATCGATTTTTATTAAAGTATAATTTGTGAATAATCCCTATCTTCCATTGAAATTGCGTCAAGACTTCGTCTCTCAGAGGTATGTTTAAGTGGTTTAAGTCACGAATTTTGGAAAATTTTAGATTTTAATATCTCTGTGAGATTTGTTTATATCGAGAATACCGATTTTTTTCTTAATTCAGTAATAGATAAGGAAAATTTTTCTTATTGGAAACTTTATTCTTCGAAGTCGTTATAAAAATTTTATTTTTGTATTTTCTCAAATAGACCCCCTTGGAATTGCAACTTATACCATTAAATTTTGCACCTGTTTTTATGAAACTTTGCAATTGGAAGTATGTGTCTAGTGGAAATATTTAAAGAAATAGCTTATTGTTTCGATATTTAAGAATTACCCTGTATATGTATACATATACAGGATCACGTATTTTGCTTCTATTTTGGTAATTTATTACCATGGAACCACGATTTGTTAAGGTTCCGTGTGGGCCAACTCCTAAAACTCCACTGGAAGGTTGATAAAAGGTTCAAAATCGCTAGGGAATAAGTTTTAATTATGGTAGGAATATTCCATTTTTTTTGCCCTAAATTAGTTTGACAACGCAAATTCCTAAAGGCAATTTTATCTTACTGAGTCGCAAAAGTTCTGTATTAAGTATGGTGTATTTCCTTGTCTAAAATCAGTATTATCTGCATAGCTTGTGAAACATCCCAGTGGCATATTATGTACCTTTGATCTAGTCTCTAATAGTATAGTCAGTTCACGTGAACTCGTAATGACTTCGTAAATGGCTAAAAGTCTCTTAGTATCAGCTGCCACTTACAAGGAAGGTCTCCATACGGGCATACTCAGAAAAATCTGAAAAAATTACAGAATGCTCTTCTCACATGTATATATTTGTATATAAAATAAATTTCAACGGAACCTCAATAGAGCCTCGTAAAAAAATAATAAAATTTTCTTTTACTTGGCAATTTATCGTTGGTTGGAAATAAAACAGAATTTCAAAAAATACTCTTTTTTACCGATTACTCTTTAACCGCCTCGCGACGAAAGTCGTTTACTTAATTTTTAATCTTTTATCACCGATTTTTACAAACAAATTTTTTTGTAACTGAATTACGAAAATGCTTTGATTAAATAAGATAAACTTTACAATAAAAAAAAAAACTGGTGGGAATAATGAAGGATTCTAAGTGGCAATTAACAAGAAATTTTCAGATGCAATAAAATCGTTTGCTTTTGGCGAGGAAAAAACCTGTCCGCCAAATCGCGTGTAGTTTCCATATTTTCGCGACAAATATTCAAAATATTTTATTTTTTACAGCCTCTCTTCTGAAATTAAGCAGCTAAATTTAACTGGTACATACGTAAGTAGTACAACAACAAAAATTTTCAACATATTCTGGGTATGCCTAGTAAGGAGACCTTCCTTGTTAGTCACATAGTTGTTGAATAGTTAAAAGCACTATTCTTGACCTTTTTTTTCATTTTTACATTACTAGAAACTCCACCCAAAATGAAAAAACATAGACGTTACAGTCATCTAACAGCAATCTGACATCATGTTGTTATAAGACGGGATTCTTGAGGATTTCTAATCCTATCAAAAATCTTTTTGATACTGCAAATTTTGTTTATTTTAAACATCTAGTCCTTCATAGCTAAAGTAATATTTATTTTTTAACATTTTTTATCTTATCTACTTTAACAACTATTTAATGGCAAATATCCGAAACAGACTGTGCTTTACTGGCATATAATTTCGATTTGTCGTATTTTAAAGGATATAATTCTTTGTGATAAATGTCATAAATATCAAATAGCATGTTTATTTGCAGAAACTAACGTTAGTAATTAATATCCGCAAACGAAGTTTCTTGTAAATATAAAATGTGCGGTGAAGTTTAATAAGAGCAAAACATCTAAAAATAATTGACAAGAAAAAGATAGTTTCTATTATTAGGGTATTTTTTAAGTTAAACACATGGTAATAACGTGGAAGTAAGATGATCATATGTGAGTTTCCTTGTGAGAGCTGTTGTGAGACGTTTTAATAATTTTCAAGAAATTCTAGATAATGGAACAAGATAACTACAAGATAAAATGAACGACGCTTTATAAAGCTTAATTTAAGATCGTTTAAAATGCTCTATTTAAAGAAATACTTTCAATTTTTTGTATATCTTAGAAAAAAACTTAATATAAATATCAGTAGAATCGGTTATATTCTGAAAATAATTTAGCGTCCCAAAAATGGCACGCTAGGCATAAATGGGTTAATTGTGAATTCATTATTCCCCCATTATCAGATTGTTGAAAATGTAATAGAAAAATCTTCTTAATTTCTTTCAGCACTTTTCAGGTTTTTAGACAAGATTCTTTCTTAGCAGGTGATGCAAATTATTTATTTCTCACGTATTATTATATTCATTTCGCATGTATAAACAGAATTATCCGTTTAAGACAGGATTCCGTCATAAACAGTATTCTTTTTCACAGGTCTTATTCTGCTGTAATGCATTGTCTAGAAATATACAATTCTTTAAAAAGAATAAATTTTGAATTTTAATTGCAAAATATTTGTAATTTAAAAATCCATGCACTTTACGAAACACTTTTGGGCCGGCACATTGTTTTTCTTTTGGGCGGACCAGGTCATACAAAGACAGGCTGGATCTAGACTGGGACTGAAAACTTCGGACCGTACATATCTAAGAAGTATGAACGTAATCCCCGCTCGATATGGAAAAATACATTAGGCCGGGCCTGGTCAAACCCTTCAGAAGACAGAAAGACAAAAAAAAAAGAGTGAAGACCAGGCCTGGTCCGGCCCTGCTCGTATGTCTCGAATGAAAATAAGTCTGAGCCTGACTCACGGTCTGGGCCAAAAAAAATAAGGCAAACTTTGTAAAGAGCCAGCAGTCGCGGCTGGTCAGGGGGGAGGGGTGCTGCATCAGTTTATTCACACCACTAAAATTGTATGGTTATTTCAGTTTTATTTAATCAAGAAAATTTGTCGAATAAATAATATGAAGGATTCTGTTAAATTTTAGTGGTGTGAAAAAGCGGATGCAGCACTCCCTGACGAGCCGCTACTGAGAGCCAGATTAAAATATTAAAAAAACTCGAAATCGGCATGTTAGAAAAGCCTTTTTTTTAAACAACTGATGAGACATTTAAACAGTACAGAAAGAAGGTGGAAAGAACAAAAGTTAAACTGAATCAGAAGTTTAAGCTGAAGGAAGGCGTTAATTACCTACCTGAAAATTTTTAAAAGGCACTGAAATATTCTATTAGGAGTTAATCTTTGTTGAAAATTCTACTTTCGTTATTTCTGCTTAATGAGTTTTTCACCAATTCTTGCTTTTAAATTGTTATAAGTCAAGAATAGTTAAAGATTAATCTTTGAAACTTGAAGCATGTTTATTTTGATTTTTTTCGATTGATTTTAATTCGTAAAATTGGAAAAATATATATTTATTTTTGTAAATATGATTTTTTTAAATAAATTATTCGTGCATAATTTTATTTTATTTTATCTTTTTAATTAATAAATAAATGGTAAAAAAAGTAAAAATAATAAATACGGTAAAAATAATAAATTAAATAAAAATTTATCTTTCCAAAGTTCTGATGTGAGTTCCAAGTTTTTAATTGAAAGTAGATGCCAAACTGGCAACCCAGTGCTTACATATTATAGATTGATACATCACTAAAACTGTTTTGCACTCATTTTTAACCGGTTTTTGTGGTCTCACGCAAAATGTGTCTCAGCACTGGGGAGATTAAAGCCTCTTTACTTTTATCTCAAGAACATTTTTGGATTGAATGCTGTTCGTGCAAAATCTAAATTTCTTTTTCAAATTTAATCGAAAGTTTAATTTTGAATCTAATTAGCGATTTTTGCTTCGATTTTGAAACGGATTATTTAATTAAATTAACTTAGTCTTTCACAACTAACTTATCAGAGCAGTAGTAAGATCATTATATTGTGGGGTCAGAATGCTGAAGTTGTCTTTTAAAAATTTCAGAATTAATACTTTTATTAAGCATTTTACATAAGAATTCGATGTCATACATATGTTGATTTAAGAAACATATCATTAAGAACATTTTCGCTGTATCTTTAATTCTTCGCTTTCATTTTTAAAGAAAAAAATGTCGCTATTGTTCTTTTTTTTTTTTTTTACTTTTCTCAACTAAAAAGAGCGTAAAAAATCGAGAGACGTTTATGACCCTCATTAGCATGTTTTCCATCTTTCTTCTTTATTTTTGCTGGAAATATTTGCATTTCAAAAACCTGTCTCAAACCTCTTTCAAACAAAGAAAAAAAAGAGACAAAAGTCAATTAAGTGATCACTTCGCACCGTTGACTTGGGTCAAATAGAAATGGAAATGCTATGAATTGGTAATCGGACAAATTAGAAGTCAGAAGTGTAAGAACTTACGTTTGTGGAATGTCTTGATACGAAGTGATGCATGACAAAAAGAGAAATTTTTAATTGAGTCTGACAATTTTCTTTTGATTATTTCGTAAACTCTTTGTAATTTATTTAAAAAAAAAATATTTTGACTACATAAAATTTCATTATTAAAATATCAAAACTCTTTTAAAACAATGTAAATAAATATATAGTGATCCTATCTGCAAATGGAAAGTATCTTTTTAGTTGCAAATACTTCATATAACATTTTTAATAATATAAAAGCTACAACTATATGTCAACGATTTATAAAAGGACTATTTAAAAAATAATTAGAATTCACGTTTTTTCTTTACTTTGTAAAAGTAATCGGTAAAAAATGTTGTATAAAGTAAAGTTTACTTGTTAATAACAGATTGATAAAAATATATGTGTAATTAATTTCCTTTCACTTTGCAACGACCGTCTATTACATATCTTTTATTTCCTTGGCACCACTTTTTCTGAAAAGAAATCGTATTATATAATCTTGTATTGTTGTATTCTGTAACCTAGTGGCATTGTGTTATAAAAGCATGTGATTATACAAGACGACATTTTCTGAGTAAAAATACTGGTGTTCAAATTGATGGATTTTGCACTCTGCATATGCTGTATATGTACCGCTCGTTCCAAGGGTTTAACACTACAACCGCCGGAAATTTTGCCCAAGTGTTGTACAAATATTACACACCAGAATTTTTATTTAAAACTTTCTATTTTATTTATTTAATTTATACCGGTTTTGTACACATTGAACTTATTTTAGAAGGATATTATTAATTTGAATCAAAATATCTTTATTTGGTAGCTATCAAAATGGCTCCTACAGTGGTTTTAGTGTTAATAGTATATAAAAGTACTGAATATTGATATCTAGTGATGTATTAATCGCAGATAAATAATATGGACTACTGTAATTTACAGTGTATAATTCGCTGATCAAACAATCATGTTTTGACCCAGAATTTTTATTTAATAATTGATATGAAATATTTTTCTGTGATTTAAGAAGATATTTACAGCATTTTATCAAATAAAATTTCTGTATAGAAACAAAATTATTATACGCCGGAAATTACGGTACTCTAGACGCAAACTAAGTCACAAACTTTCATCTTATTTCGTTCAGTTACATAAACTTTCTCCGGTAACTTCATTTTATTACAAAACACAACATAAACGCGGTGTAGTTATAACCAGGCTAGAGATACTGGTACAAATTGTAATAGACACCATAATTACATAGCTGTCAAACTTACGGGGGGGGGGAGGGTTACGTTAAATAAGCATATTTAAACTGGAAATTTATTCAGGTAAGTGAAATATGTAATTAATATGTAAGAGAAAATGGTAACATTTTTTCTAGTTTAAACTATATATATTTGATTTTTTAAAAAGGGGGGTTGGTAGCTATGCCATTACTGCACTAAATTCTTTACCACTATGTGTTTGCATTTCTTTCATCCTTCTCATTTTGTTCTAATTCACTAACGATTTATAAAACTCTGCAAAATCATGCCAACTTTTAACACAGTTCTCTTTGTTAATAAGCGAAAAATTTAATACTCGACTAGTTACCCATACACATTCTCTACATATCTGTTGAAATTTTATGTTTGTGAAGTTTAAGATACTAAAGATAAAGTACTAAGACTAATTACTAATTACTAATGTTGACATAATTACTTAAGACAAAGTATTAATGTTGTTATGAATAAAGAGGATTGGACACTCTAGTAGCGCGTAGCGCCTTTAAATTGCTTGTAATCAAAAGATGGTGTTTGTTGTTTGTTTATATCAGATCACCAAGGTCTGATTACCGCCGGCTAAATCTTTCATCAGTGAATTTGGACAGAAATTTTCGCCTTACATACACACCTTTTTCGTACAATTTCTTTCATACATTAGCCTAATTTTTCTTTTCATTTTTTACTGGTGAAAAACTGTCAAAGCAATTTCTTTCAATGATACTGACAGGATTTTTTTTAATGTAATCACATATGTGAGAAACGCAGAGACGGATAACAGCAGGGAAAAGCTTCCATTAGTACACACGTATAGATATTTTTGTCTGATTTAGGATAAAAATTCTGCATGAATAGTGCGTTTAACCCCTTCGCGACGGGACCATTTTCCAGAATTTTTAATGTTTTGCCCTCGGTTTTCAAAAACAGAAATTTGTGCTTTATTAAATCGAGAAAATGTTCCGATTACATAAATCAAATTTTTCAGTAAAATTTTACTGGTGGGGGTAAATAGGGATACTTAAGCCTTTTTTGTGAGCCACCAGTGGTACGCGCCGGCGTGATCGAGTTAAATAAAGTAAAAATTTATTTTCAAATTTACTGGCGGAAGATTGGTGTCTCAGTGGTAATCACTCCCTGCGGAATCGATTACAGTTAAAATTTCACATATTTGAGTAGATGTCATTTCCTCTTTATTCATAACTTCATGGACTAGACAGCAATAATTCTCTCAGACACTCATACATAATGAATCAGATTTAAAGTTTTTGACGATATTGTTCAAAAATAACGCAAATATGAAACAGAATCACTCAAAAAGTTCTCCTCTCATGGTACTCTATCCCGCAGATAATCGAATATATAGATGGGCGTCAAATCAAAGTGAGAAAGATCCAATATGCTTGTATATTACAAATTAAATTTAATAGTATGTGCCTAATTTAAAAAAATGAGGAGACTTAATAATTAAAAATATCACTATATAGTCGAAAAGAAACTTTGAATAAAGTGGAACCCCCGCTAGTCCGAAAATCCTATTAATCCGAACAGATTTTATTTTCAAGAATTATACTTGAACAGATTAATTAAATGAGATAAAACTGAATAGAATAAAGAAAATACTGAATAATTCAATAGTAGAACATATGTACATGAATATAAAATGTAAACGTGCACTATAGGCCTGTTTGTATAAGACATCTTAAAAAATCTCCAGTATCAGTTTGTTTGCCAGTCACTGTAAAATTCTTTTCTAAACTTCAAAAAGCGTTTAATTCAGATAATAAAAAATATTTTTTCTTTCAGCAGTCTCATTTCGCAAATTGTCTACAGATTTCTTTTTTTCCTCGCCCCCCCCCCCTCTTTTTTTTAAACGGCGAGACTGGGCTATTTATAAATTCGCGATTTTGAACCATTTGCAATGCGTTATTACGTAATTCCGCATTCTGAAGTTTCACAGAATTATTATAAACATCATAAGCGATTTCAGAAGGAATGCTATTTTTTTCCGAAAATCATGCCGGACCTTACATTGTCGAATTAGAGGATGTTTACTGTACTGCTAACAGTTTTAGAAGACATCTTTTTCTTTTCTGTTTTTATTAGAATTTTAATGAAACCTAAATACTTCCCGATCCGGACCCGAGCGGCTCCATGCGGTCCTTCCAAGGAGATAGCGTAGCAATCTCCCATCCCAAATGGCACCAAGCGACACCCAGTCACTACGATGACAAACCGTCAATCGAAACAGCTAAGCAAGGGAAGCAAAAGGACAAACCACAAAAAACAGCTTCATAAAGTCCATGCTACGGCCTGACAAGTACGAGACGCAAGGAAATGTCTGCACCAAGAGGGCGAGTCGCAACAAATGCGCCGTAAACCATGAAAGCGAAGGGGATCTTACAGCAGATTAACAACAGATACCGTCAGACCAACACCGTCGAATCGACTAGGTCTTCATGTTTCAAAATTTCACCGCCATTTGTTGTTGGCCGCCTTGAAGGACGCGACTACTCCCTAAAGTATCGAGGTGGCACCACACTAAGGTACCTTGCGTAGCGGATTATCTAAGAGGGCGGAACACTACATTCGTATACTATTCGTATAATGCCAAACAACGAAAAGCATTATGCCGCAAGAAGGTCACCAAGTGCCCTCTCAGATACCGAACTATTTCAGTATCCTACCTAGAGGCCTACAAGAGTGGAACGGATAGAACACCAACTCAAGACCACTAGCCAAGATCAGCTTTGAAAGATCGTAACTCTCGACCCCAACCAGACAAGTCGACATCAAATATGTTCCCTCCAAGACACATACTTTCAGCAAGACGTACCCCTACCAAGGCAGGAAACAAAAAGTAATAGAAAAGAAGACAACTGCTAATACGATCGGCGCGTGGACGCAGTAACATCCGCCTACACATAGTCACGCCGGACTGGTTTTCTCATTAGAGACATGAATCAGGCCACCTGCTCCCCAAGCAACACAACCACGTACAACAAAAACGGTAAAAAGCCCGGAAGAGTGACTTTTACCTGATGACACACACCTTCTGCGAGATGACGAGGTTTTGTAGATATGCTAGCTTCACCAGCCACAATCGGCACAGGCCCCTCGCATCTCACCTCACCTCAACAGCACAACCTAGACAAGGCGTTCTCCGGAAGAGACTGCTTACCATGAAATACAGACCTTCTATAAGTATGTGGTTCCACGAAGTAACTCCCATACAGTCTTTAATCGACACCGGCCAGACGTGCCTCCCAGTAACTCAAAGAATGGACCCATCTAAACAAACATCAAACATTCAGATAGCTCTTTTTAGATGTTTTACCACATTTTATCATTTTTTGATATCTTTATTTTTTTTTTACTTTTTATTTCATTTTATTTCTATTTTATAACACTTAAGACACCAAGGCTTAGGAGAGGATCACCATCCCTGCGTTTCCAGTGAAAGTCGGTACTGTCTCAACCCAGACCACCATCATGTCTCCCAACGCTTGACAAAAAACATCAGTATGTGCTCCGCCAGAAAGGCTATTTTTGGTATCATTCCACCTTTAAGTGGCTGGTTCGAAAATAATCTCCACAGATTGACTCCTCGTCATCTGTCCCACTCGAACACCAAGAGGTGGTCCCATGAATTTCGGGTAATCTAAATAGGTAAAGATTACCCAATTAGTTCGGATTTGCGAAGTACTACTGCACATATTTTTAACTATGAATAAAGTATAGAGTGTTGGGGAAAAGTTTAGGACCAACAACAAAAACAAAAAAGCGGTTACTTTAATGAAAAGATAATATTATCGCAAAATTATTCACATATAGTTATACCACTTTTGTTATTTGTTTTAAATTGCAAGATTATACATTTTAAATCTAAGCAAAAATTAATTTTTAGATAATACAATTGGGTGGAAAAAAGTTTAGGACAGTATATTTAAAATCCAAACTGCACATGTAGATGTTTTGTACATTAAATTTTAGTACTTTTTTTCCTTTCCCTTTAACCTTTCCGTCACAGAGGTCCCACTCCGGGCATACCTACTTTTATTTCCAAACTTGCAATCGGCATCAATAATAATTTTTTAAAATTCTGCTTTTATTATGAAAGCTTAAATTTTGGAATTCTTAATTTATAAGAAAGTATTTTGTAAATTGCGGTGTCAGTCAATAATTTGTCATTTAAAGAAACAGAATTTGTCTTTGACGGAAAGGTTTAACACTGATAACCTCCAAAGACACTTTATAAAGATTTTGAACAAGTTTCTACATGTCGAAATGGATATTTTTTTTATGTTTCCAAAATTATTCAACAATCGAAGAAAGCTGAGTTCTTTTGGATATATTCGAAGAAGCAATATTCCTAGCAAGTTTTTAATAAGATTTATTGGAATGTACAATATTTTCCTGATACAGACTTGCAAATATAAGCGTTACATTGAAACAATGTCAAATTCTAATCCATAAGTTTATCTTTAAGTGTTATAAGTTTAATGCCAAGAATATCTTGATAATCTAATGAATTCATCTTTGCCTCGGTGAAAACCAAACTTGTTTTAGTTTTTGCATTAAAATCTGGGTCTGAGCCACGACCTCGTACACGTTTTGAAAGATCTATGGCTCACTCTATAAATCACCCCAGATGGCATGTATGTTAGAAGCAAGTTTGATTTTTTTCTGATATTATCTTGTCGGGACAAATTTGACTTGGCCAATTCGCAGCGAATCTTCCGCAAGGTAGACCATCACCCACTTACATTAGTAGTTTGTGGTAAAAGCAAAGCAAGACTGTCTTTAATTCACGAAAGTGACGAAAAAAAAAGTCTCTCTGTTGGGAGAATGAACAGTCAGTCCATGCGTAAAGATTGCAGAAAGTGGGTATTACTCAATGACAAGACACATATCATTGTTATCGTTATGGAATCTCATTTTCATTGATTGGTTAAGTTAAGGAACCCCCAAAAAAAGTATTTCTTATTTAAACTGTTCAAATATAATTATTTTTCGTAAAGTAATATTTTATCTATAATATTTTATAAGAAAATTCTATCGAATTAAAAAGTTATGTTTATTTACTAAGTTATGTTTATTTCTTATATCATTTTAACCCATTCGTGCCCAGTATCTTTTGCGTAAATTTTATTTGGTTGGCACCACTATATTTAGAAGATTTAAGTTTAGTTCATTAATCACGAAAATGCATCATTTAAAAAAAATAATTATTGCTTTTCTTTTTTACCGGTGTCAAAAACAGTGCTGACTGCACCTTTTGAAGCGTCCCTAAAAAGGGACGCTAGGCATTAATGTGTTTAAATGATATTGAAAATTTTAATTTTTAAATGTTTTCCTCTAAAATATCGTTTTAATTTGTATTTATTTACTTATTTATTTATATTTGTCTTTAATTCCATTCGAATCTATGTTCTTTAATCCTTTCGAGACTGCATCTCTTACACAAATTTTATTCGGTTTCAACTACTTTTTACCACTTTACTTTTCAAATACAAGAAAAAATTATTGGTGCCATTTGCAAGTTTGGAAATAAAATTAAGTATCACGGACTGGGCACGGTGTGCCGGAAAGGGTTAAATGCACAAGTATTGTCGTTCTTTATTAATGGTGATAGAAAGAATACATTAGTTGACCTGAAAGTGGGACAGGATTACTGCTGTGCAATAAATTTACTATTTTTCTACAAGACAAAGCTATTTCTTCTACTAGCTTGTAAAATATTTGCTGTACTTTAGTTATGACTGAACTAAATTTTCTACTTGTTTGCCATGAGTTTTCAATAAATTTGAAACAGCTAGAGTTTAACTTGCACAACAAGTTAGTTGCAAGTTCAAAATGTAGTGACTTCGGCCTTTGCGTTATCTTGCTACAGTCTTGTTATAAACTTTCAGTCTTGTCATGCTGAACTTGGTGCAACTTTACAGGTTTGCAAAAAAAAAACTTCTGTAATTTTTCTGCAAACTAAAATTGCTATGTCGGATGCCAGGAATATCTTAAATCCTCTGTACCATCAAGGATGAATATTTTTTCATTGGTAAAAACCTATTTGTGCCATATATTGATTTTAAGAGACTGGAAGATACGGATTTTAGTCTTATCAACATAGTGCTTTTGTAATTTTGGTTTGCTTTATATTTTAGCATAATTCAAGCATTTGGCCCTTTTTAACTTTTGGCACTCCGTTGTCTCCGCTACGGAGACATCATCTTTCCTTCCAAAATTTGTTTTTGGCACCAGTAATAAAGGAAAATAAAAATTTTCTTAGTTAATCATAGAATTTTTGAAATTGCCTACTACAAGGAAAGTTCTTTTAAAAAAGTGGTGCTAATCGAATAAAATTTGTGTAAGAGGCACCGGAGTTCGAAGGCTTAACACGTGTCTCTCAGCTCTGAACGTTACTAAGAGTTTGTTTGTTTGTTTGTTTGTTTATTGAACAACATACATCTGATTTGTGTGCTCGACATGAAGCCTGCTTATAAGCCATCGTCAATATACAGGGACGAGATAGCACACAAGGAAATATTACAACACAAGAGAAGTACAACCAGGAGCTCCACACAAAGAGTGTGTGCAATGGAGCCAGTGGGATTCGAACCCACAACCTCACGATCAGCGGCGTGATGTCTTAACCACTCAGCCACGGAGGCCCGTTACTAAGAGTTCTACAGTAGATTTTATAATAGAATAATAAGCACAGTCTGAGACTGCCACTCTAATTACGTTCTGTTTACACTGGTCTAAAATATTTGATAGCCATCCGCTTCGTTTATTTCTAATACAATTCATTGGATCATAAAGAAAATTGTGCGACACAGTTTTTAATTTACTTGTTTTAGGGCATATTGACTTCCTGCCAGCCCTCAATCCAAAAAACCCTTATTTTCCCCTTTCTTTTTTCAATCTGTGATTTCCAGCTAATCACGTTAAAGCAGATGATGCTTATGCTGAAACATCAAATCTAGCGATTACTAACCGATAAAAATCATGACAGATGAGTCCCGTATAAAATACTACAGGCGTGACGTCATCACATTATGCGAGATTTAACACTAGAACCGCCATAAGGGGTCAAAATGACCCCTGCCAGAATGGTAATAATCGATTCGAACCAGAATATTCTTCATAAGACATGTTAAATACATGCAACACAAAAATAGACTAATTAAATAAGTTAAATAGTTTAAAATTAAAATTCTGGTGTGAAACACTTTTTATAAAACTTCAGTAAAATACCCGGCTGTTTTAGTGTTAAAAGAAGAAACTTATCCTAAACTTATTTCCATTTGTTAATGATATAAGATTTCAAAACTTGTAGAAAAAAAATACTTTTTAAATTTTACAATTCAATTAAAAATTTACATATTATGTCAGAAATTTGTATCGAAATTCAAGTAATAGAGCTCTTTTCAGAACTTTATTCTAAAAAACAAAATTAACATGTAGTCTTAAACTTATCATCAGCACTGTATCTGTAATAACTGAAAGAAATGAGATTAAAAATCATTGCAGAAATGTTCAATACCAATATTAATTTAACAGAACAAAGCATAATTTTATACAAATATGTATTTCGATAGGATGTTTTATAATCAATGCAATGATTTTTATGGGTGATGGTACATTTAATGTGAGAAACATTTGTTAGAAGTGATGTATTATCACAATTATAGCTTTGGCACATCCAGAGAAGCTTTTGATGGTGCAAAAAATCATGTTTACTTTATTACACGGTGCTATTGATTTCCTTTTGGTACAATATAGATAACAAATAACAGAAACAATTTTGTACACTTTCCAACAAAGTTGAAAAGTCTTTATGCATTCGACTTGTCTCGCCATCTGGCCGTCTGGCCGCGCTCTAACTCTCGTAAATGTACTCGGATTTCCATGGAAATTTTAGATGTTATTGATGCTTACCATAGTACGAACCCTATTGAAAATGAAGCTTCTACCATGATTAGTTTATTTACAGAGATAGTCAAAAGTTTTCCGATACATTACGGCCTATGGAAAAAAATCTTTCAAATGAATTTTAAAGGTGTTACACTATGCCAAACATGTTCAAATTTATATGTATTTGCGAAATGCACTAAAATATGCAGTGAGCATAATAGTTACTATTCATTTAAAGGCCCACACAAAATAATTCCGTTATACAATTATAAAGGGAGGGGGGGGGGTTGAAACATATTTTAACTATGTTAAATGATTTGATGTACAATAAAACTGATATACGCCGCTAAGGCTTAATATTTCACGTATAATACGAAGTGCATAGCATTTACAGGGACACACAAAATATGTCAAATAGTATATTCTATCCGAAGTACTGTATATTATGATGATGGCTGTAGGATGGATTAAATGCATTTTTAATTATGATATGCACTTTTAAGTTTTACTAATTGTATGCATATTATATGGTGTGTATAAATGTTATAGTTGATATACAGGGTTACACAAAGCTCGTAAAGTTTACTAAATATGAGTGGTTTTTAAATAAGTTACGCATTCTTATATGAAACTGCTTTCAGTTTACTAAGAAATGTGTATAGAATATAGATAAAAGCATATACAGGGCCATGCAAAGAATTAGATACATGGTCACCTATGGATGATAATTTCTGGAAATATTATTTAAGTAGTTTTAAGAGTGTTTCTGTTCGAACTAAATTTTATCAAAATACTGGCGTGTAATAAAAGAACTAGGTTAACTGCCGGACAGAAAAAAGTATTCAAATATGTTTCCATCTATTAGTATGAATTGCTGAAAGAAACTTCAACCAGTTACCCTTTTTTTTTATAATCTAAGTTTCCCCATTATATAATATATATATCAACCGACAGATCAAATACAGGGCTATTCAAATGTATTGGAATACGTATTTGGCTATGGACAGTAATACCTTATTTTCCTGAATAACGAAGATTTGTTAAAGATTTCAGGGAGTGTTAGTAAGCGTTTCATAATCTATGCTTAACGCATGATTTTACTTACTTGTTAAAATATATGAACTATTTAACAAATACAAAAGGCATTCAAAAGAAAAATTTCAAATAGCATATTACACATCGGTCACTTTTGTTCACATTGTTATAAGAGATAAGTGTATCACAAGCACCGTGGACTGTACCTTTCTGTGTAATGTTCCCAATGTGAACACACTTACTGCAAATTATCAACCTCTTACAGTGATTATTACTGTTAGTCATAAAAATATTTTGTTTTGTTTGTGTTTTTTATTTTTATATTTAAGATTTGCTTTGCTAGCAGCAGTATTTAATAAAAATCCTGCTATTATTTTCCAATTCTGTAAAATATACACATCCTTACCCATAATCACAAAATGCCATCCAGCGCCTTGACAAGGAATGCCATTTCCATGTTTTCCAGGGAGGAAACAATTTTCTTTGTGAGGAGCAAAATTTTCATTTGATTTTATTAATCACAGTTGAGAAGAATAATGTTTATTTTCTTACACATATTTATAAAATTAGGTAACGTAATAGTTAATATTGATGTGTCTCATTTTGAGAATTTAGAAATGACAAATGCTTCACCAATAGTATTGATATAACAGAGTTGCCAAGTCTCCGGCTTTTTGTACACCACTATAATTTTAAATAAAATGTTGTTCTTTTAAATCCCTAACTATTCTAATCAATTAAAACAACATTTTATGAATTAAAATAGTGCTATCCGAAAAGGCCGGAGACTTAATAGTTCAAATATTAGCGATTTCTGTGCTTAATCCTTTCTGGCACGGGCAAAATCTGTTAGTAAAATGCGAAATTATCGACTGACACCGGAATTCACAAACGAATTTTTTAGGTATTTTGAAACCCCTAATTTAAGCTTTTATTGTAAAAGCAAAATTTTACAAAAGTATTATGGGTGCCGTTTACAAGTTAGGAATTAAAATTAGGTATCCCAGGGGATTGGGCACAATGTGCCGGAAAGGGTTAACCCCTTGAGCTCTGATGGTAGAATTTTCGACCACATAATTTTAATTAACACCAGAAAATTCGACCAAATTTACTTGAAAAAGGTTTAATGCATTTTTTTCGTGTCTATCATTAACCGGTTTTTATCTTTGCAAATTACTGGTGCCAATGTGACATTTGGAATTTTCAAGAAAATTACACCCCAGAGCTCAAAGGGTTAAAGTATTTATTTAACTCTAATATTTCTATTCTAATCAAATCAGACACATTATTTCAGATTTGTGCATTTTCTAATTTTTTTTTTTAAATCGTCTTGCGATGATTGATACACTCTGAAATATCCATCTCTTTGAGGGGGCGGCAATTGCCCCCAAATGCATCCCCGACTTTAACATTTTAGTCAGGACCATCAGTTCACTAGTAAAATGTATTGTCACCCCTTACAATTTATTCAATAATCTATGATTATTTTTGTACGAAGATATACATTAACAATATATACAGGACGTCCTAAAATAAACTGACTGTTTTTAAAATAACATAGTGTGCTGAAATTGATTACTATTAAAATTACTTTTCCAGAAATTTAATATTGAATTCGTAAATTTCTTTAGAATGCTTTTTAATTTTAGTACCAGATTTCATATACAGATGGCACTATGTTGTTTTAAATTCCAGGGACTGTTAAACTAAGTCACAAAGATGGATCACGGCGCGCAAAATTATAATGTTATTTTGAGCATCTTCTGAGCATGAGACAGTGAAGTGCCATCAGTTGAGGATATTTAACACTGAAAGAAAGAAGAATAGTAAAGAAATTCCTGACTTCAGAAGTTAATTCCTTGAAAGAAAAACTTTAATTGGTGTCACCATTTGCTTGCTAATTTATTTTAAAAATTGTAAGTTTCCTTTTGGACACCTTGTATATATCGCCTATTTTATGTTTAGGGCTGTTTAAAAAGGTTTAAATTTGGATTGACTTATTAGTAAACAATGAAATTTAGGACATACACAAAGATATTTATTTTTATTTCTCGGAAATTGGCGATTTCTGTTGAACAATTTTCATCATCCTTCTTAAGGAATATTCGCTTTATTTATAGAAAACTGATAATGAAAAAAGAAAATACTTTATTTTCTTTCGGTTTTAACAACATTTTCATGATTTCCTTTGTTTGGCTCTTTATGATACAAATGTTTGTGCTGTTGACTGTAAGTATTTTAGTCAATGAATTCCAACAGTGAATATATTTTAAAATTCGCCGTCAAAGACAGGTTCAGTTTAAGTAGTTTAATGAGCAAAAAGTGACACATAATCTCTATTCAGCAAAAAGTCACCTAATTGGAATGTATACAACAAGATCTGCTTTAATGATCTCAAAAATACAGAAAAATCCGTCCCTTTCTTATTCTCTCCCTCTCTGCTCGTGTTAGCTAATATCTTAGGGAAATATTTATCCATTTTCTAAACGGATAAGTACCGAAAATTACGTAAATCATTTCCATAATTAGCATAAGATGGATAAATTCCCCCAAACAAGCCTTCAACTTGTAACTCTTGTCGAGAAAAAAAGTTATGTATTCGAATAAGTTCAATCGTCCTGCTGTTATGTTAGCGTTCAGAGGATTTTTCGATTTCTTCATAAGAAAGTTAGTGCCTTTTCTTTGCCGTTTATAATATGGAAATGTATTCGGCTGCAGTAGACGCAGAATGATGGACACGCTTTGGCTTTTGCGAGATGGGTGGAGCTCGAAAGTGTGCTGTGGTGGCCTTTTTTTTAGAATTAATGATTCGGAACATCATTGCCAGTTGGTTTCTGTTCACGCGGAGAAAAGGAGACATTGAATTACTGGTCATATTGTTTCCTTGTGAAGCGCACCACTACGATGCCCTTACTCCCCTTACTCCCTTTTTCCTTCAAAAAATTCTTTTTCCCTCCCTCTTTTATAAACGACTAAGACTTGTTCAAGGTTTGCCACGAAAACAGCTTTAAAGGAGTGAGCCAATGTTTTGGATTTCTCGCCAACGGAAAAATATAGAGGGAAAAGATTGTTTCATTCAGTTTTTTTTTTTTTTACTTTCGTTCTGAAAAAAAAAGAAACGAAAAATCTTGCTTGTGTAAAGTAAAGCTCGGAAAAAATATGCAGGAAATGTCAAAGGGATTGAATTGAAAAAACTTGGTTCTATTTTGTCATGTATTGAAATATACAATCGGAGGATTTTGATTTTAAAAGAGCACGTTAAATAAACACATTGTGGCAGTTTTGGAAATGAATGATATTAAATGAATTATAAAACATGTTAATATGATATAAAAGAAATAAGAGTGATTTTATTCAAACATTTTTTAGCTTTCAAAATGTTATCGCAACACGAAAAAAATAATAAAATTACAACTGACTTGTATTATAATGGTAAAAGGATTCAGAAAATTTATTTACGAATATCTTCAATTCTGTGTGTATATCAAAAAACAAGATTCTACAAAAATAATGAAAAACATCATGCCCATCATTTATTTATTAATTTAACCATATGTTAAAAAGAAGTTATTTTTCTTATCTTGAACCCCTAAAAATAAGTCTTAAAAAGAATTACAAAATGAATTAAAACGAATGATTTCAGAATAACATAATTACTTTGAGTTGTTGGTAAAGGCGCATAAAATAGCATATACTGCTTAATGTTCACTTTACCTTTCCACCACTATATCAAGAAAGACCAAATCGGAAAATCGGCTTTGCATTTAGCTAGAATTGTTACTTAGTAGATCCGCTTTTCGTCGTTACAACCACGACATGTTTTATTTTTTCAATTTTATGCGAATATTTTCCTTTCTTTTTGTTTGTTAAAAGAAAATTTCGGATTCTACCATAAATTATTTACTGTGTTCTTTCTTCTTGCTGGACCAACTCAAACAAATGTTTTGAATTTTTACCCACAAATTAGATAGTCAGTGCTAAAATTACTGAATGGATTTGATCTCGCTCTGACTCAATAATGTGGTTGTGAAAAGTTTTAAGAGTTTTTCTTTTACTTTCTTTTACCCAACTTCATGTTTACGAAAATATGAAGTCGGGTCACTTTTCTCCAAAAATTCTGCCATAAGCCAGTACACTTAATAGCAGTATAGCTGGTTCATAAAACACACACATCTCCGAATAAAATATCGAGATATTCTGTAAAACATTCAGTTTAGTTCTTGCTCTTTAATGGATAAATTATTATTTCAACGCGTTTTCTTCATCATATAGCAACACGAAAAAGGAAATAAAAGTGCAAGCTTTGTAAAATACACAGTAGATCTAAAATGCTAAAAATGTGTCAAAATATATGCTCAGAACAATTTGGCTATTATGGGATCTGGAAGTTCTTCGAAGGATTTACAGATTTTGAGACAAGCCCTTATATTGCTAATGAACTTGTTGATAGCAACAAGTGGAAACAAGCATCACTCATATAAAATCACGGATTTTAAGTACCGGGGTATCAAGGAAAAGGACCATTGAGAAATGACTTTTTCTAGAGTCCTTCAATTAGATTAATGACTAATGACATTTCAGTTTTAATCCATATAACGAATAGACTCTCCCTCAAGAAAATATTCTTCAAGTTATTATCTCAGGAATTTCAAATTATCGTCCAAAATAATTAAACTTGGACCGATGAATCCTAGGAAATGTTATTCAAGATCTTCATCCCTATACCGGTTTGTGGTCACAATAATCTTATGCAAAATTAAGTACATCTTTCGTCGAACCAAACTCCTACAGAAAGATTTTAGTGATATCTTTTTCACTGATGGGACGAGATTCAGTAGCACATACTCATGGTTCGTAGTATGGAAGAACTTGTAAGGAATTTTACCAGAATTTTTATAATGTAATATTTGTTTTATTTTGACGGGAAAAAAATCCATTTTCAGATCTACCAACTAGTACTTTATGAAATTTCTGATAATAAAACAATTAAAATCTTCTGAATTCTATGATACCTACGCACCCTTATACTGATTCTCAACGAATCTTCGTCTGGAGAAATCGTGATGCACGCTGTCATCCCAGATTGTACGGGAAAATGACCTGTTAAGCAGTCGTAGAACTCCTGTTAGGGGTGTGTGTGATGGATAACCGGATATACAACTAAACATTTAAGCAGGTATTGTGGCTGCCAGATGGTGAAAGGATGATACCCTTTAATATAATATAAAACTTTTTCGGGGAGTTTCCAATCTACAATTTCATTTTATGAACGATAATGTAAAACCATATGAAGAAAAACTTAACGATGGTTTTCTTGAAGGAGAGGATATTCAACATATGAAGCTGCAGCAAGAACTCAATTTGTCTTTTTTTTTCCTTTTCTTTTAAGAGTCCAAGGCAATTCGGGTCGTAAGTAGAGTATTTTGGCGCTATCCGTGGTCGCCTGCCGGCGACAGCGCTGTCGCGCAAGAGACAAGGTCTGTTTGGGTCGTAGGTAGGGGTCGTCGACGAAAATTGGTCGCTCACCGCGACGGTTGACCCACCCACCCACCGTCCGAGACATATATGTTCGGGATGAAGGCAGGGAAAGTCGATAGCTTCAGAGCCCCGCCCGCCCACTAACCGTCCCTCAATATCTTCAATTTGTCTACTTTTTCTCTTAAATTTGTCCGGTTTCAATTTCTCTTATTTGTTTTTTCTTTTCTATTAAGAGTGCAAGGCTATTCGGGTCGTAAGAAGAGTATTTTGGCGCTATCCGGGTCGCCTGCCGGCGACAGCGCTGTCGCGCAAGAGACTGGGTCTGTTTGGGTCGTGGGTAGGGGTCGTCGACGAAAATTGGTCGCTCACCGCGACGGTTGACCCACCCACCCACCGTCCGAGACATGTATGTTCGGGATGAAGGCAGGGAAAGTCGATAGCTTCAGAGCCCCGCCCGCCCACTAACCGTCTCTCAATATCTTTAATTTGTCTACTCTTTCTTTTAAATTTGTCCGGTTTCAATTTGTCTTTTTTTTTTCCTTTTCTATTAAGAGTCCAAGGCAATTCGGGTCGTAAGTAGAGTATTTTGGCGCTATCCGTGGTCGCCTGCCGGCGACAGCGCTGTCGCGAAAGAGACAAGGTATGTTTGGGTCGTAGGTAGGGGTCGTCGACGAAAATTAGTCGCTCACCGCGACGGTTGACCCACCCACCCACCGTCCGAGACATATATGTTCGGGATGAAGGCAGGAAAAGTCGATAGCTTCAGAGCCCCGCCCGCCCACTAACCGTCTCTCAATATCTTTAATTTGTCTACTCTTTCTTTTAAATTTGTCCGGTTTCAATTTGTCTTTTTTTTCCTTTTCTATTAAGAGTCCAAGGCAATTCGGGTCGTAAGTAGAGTATTTTGGCGCTATCCGTAGTCGCCTTCCGGCGACAGCGCTGTCGCGCAAGAGACAAGGTCTGTTTGGGTCGTAGGTAGGGGTCGTCGACGAAAATTAGTCGCTCACCGCGACGGTTGACCCACCCACCCACCCGAACCACCGTCCGAGACATATATGTTCGGGATGAAGGCAGGGAAAGTCGATAGCTTCAGAGCCCCGCCCGCCCACTAACCGTCCCGCAATATCTTCAATTTGTCTACTTTTTCTCTTAAATTTGTCCGGTTTCAATTTGTCTTATTTGTTTTTCCTTTTCTATTAAGAGTGCAAGGCTATTCGGGTCGTAAGTAAAGTATTTTGGCGCTATCCGTGGTCGCCTGCCGGCGACAGCGCTGTCGCGCAAGAGACTAGGTCTGATTGGGTCGTGGGTAGGGGTCGTCGACGAAAATTGGTCGCTCACCGCGACGGCGTATTTTCAATTCTCCAGAATGAACTGTGGAATGACATCAACCGTCTTTCAAAATCCTATAAATTTTTCAGTTCATGCATTTATATGAATATTGTCAGAAGCTATTGACAACAACCTTATTAACAGTATGAGAGCTGATTGCACCACTTGTATAAATGTGCGGGGTATTCGCACTCCAAACCTGATTATTTTTGGAAAATTGTACGTCATATTTTGTCCAATTTTATGCATAAATTACAAAATTTGAAAATTTTTCCTCTCTTATATTTCTATACGAGTCTTGTCGTATGAGATATTTATACACAAAATTTCATAGTGAATCGTAAACGAATTGCTTTTCAGATCTCGGTCAGTTTCTGACCTTAATGTTTGATACCAGGACGGATTAAATGGAATTTAGCACGTGTTTTTATTAAATTAATAACCAACAAACTTTCTACAATTAAAGGATTAAGCCTATTACATTGATAAAGAAACCCAGATAAACAAGCCACAATCCATCACTGAAACACACTGATTAAACTTATTTAGGATTACAAGTTCGTTCTACAACGCATATTTTTTTTATTCTGAAGAGTAAAAGGTTTTCTTTTAATCATCCAACCACTTCGCAGAATGTATCCACTGTTTTATTTCTTGACTGGTACTTATGAAACTATATTCAATGTATTGGTTTTTTAATACTTTCTATGCTACTTTAAATGATTTCAACATGTGGATGCTTCATGAGTTGATGTGGTATTGGATTACTGTTACTAGTAGCAAGCATGATTCACTACATTGCAGATTGAATGGTATTTAAAATGCATATTACAATATATAATATATTATTACATGATATAGTCATTTATATGATATGTATAACACAAAACTGTTAGTCCAGGAGCCGACTGCATAAACACCTAAGCTATCCAGCACAAGAGAAAAAACCTTATTTTATGGAAGAGTAGTAATACGGGAATTTAATGATCCAGGTCTGCCGGAAGTAAATTGAGTCATTTATATGATATTTAAAAGACAAAACAGTTAGCTCAGGAGCCGGCAGCACAAAAACCTAAGGTATCGAGCACAAGAAAAAAACCCTTATTTTATGGAACAGTAGTAATACGGGAATTTAATGATCTTTGTCTGCCGGAAGTGAAGTAGTGCATAAGCCAAAAATTAATACCACTTGTGGTTCACTCGTAGATTTATCATTGTGTTTGTCCTACAATCAAAGGTATGAAAATATGAAAAACTGGGAGCAGGAAATCACAACGATAAATCTACGAGTGAACCACTAGTGGTGCTAATTTTTCGTTCATGTACCCTTTCACTTCCGGCAGACATGGATCATTGACTTCCCCTATTACTACTCTCCCATAAAATAAAGGGTTTTTTTCTTATGCTCAATACTTTAGGTTTTTGTTCTGTCGACTTTGGGATTATGTGTCCGAAGTGATAGATTTCTTACGTGTACAACTAGTAGTGCTATCTCTGAATCAAGGATTAGAGTAGGTTCTGAATCCTGAGAAGCAATTTGAGTTCTGTTTGCTTTAGTTTCAATTTATGTAAATACAATTTTCAAGAGATTTCCAAATCATACAGGAATATTTTAAATTTTTACATGAAAATGAGAAAATGCTAATTTTAATCAAAGTTATAAAAGTAAATTTTACAAAAAAATTCTTGTATGAATCTTAATTAAAATTAATGGGATAAAATTTATCTCACTTGTCTTCAAGGGATGAAACCGAATTTTAATGAAACTGAAAGAAACGACTATATTTGCTATCTCTTTTGTAAAATGTGAATTGGAGGAAGGAGAGAGAATCGACATTTTCATTTGAGACTCTAATCGCAGTCATATTGCAGGAAAATACTAATTTTAACTGCATACCACTAAATTACTGTTAGATAAAATTTGACCCACATTCACCTAGATAAATATGTCTATCAAATTATCGTTCGAATTCCTCGGCTACAAATAAACTATTGAGCCTGAAGATTGTATTTAAATAACAAGCTTCCTATCTGTAACAATCAAATCCACAATACCATTCGGTCTATCTTCATAGAAAGAAGATTTTTAGGGGAAAATACTCGCATATGAATAAACGTTTTATTTCTGAAATCGCCAAGTGAAGCGCTAAAAAGTTTCCGAAGATTCTAATTTCGAACAATAGTTCAAAACAGAAAATTTGAGAAAAAGCACACGAGAATCAAAGGACATGGTGGGGTAAGAAAAAGGATAAAGATGCCAAGTTCTGCTTGTTCATGAATGAGAGAGCTTCGAAGACAGAAATTCTGACACTAGAGATATTGCTTCACATTACATCTTTTAGTTCAAACAAATCTTTTTTGTACTTCACCGACGTTAAAACTGCTCTTTACTAATAGAAATTACCGCATTTAAAAGAGCAAAATTGAAAAGAGACAGTATTTTTCTGGGTTACTTTCAAGTCATTTCGTTTTTCCCAAGTGCTGCCTTAGACAATTTTGTTAAAATTTAACCGCTGAAGAGTTTCACGGTTAAATTTTTATTTTCCTTTTCACTTTCATAAAGAGCAAAACAAATTTTTAAACAAAAGGAGAGTGAAAGAGCTGTGCTATTATTTTAAGAGCTCTTTTTATTACCTCGTATTAAAATGGGGACATATAGGAGCTGAAAACAATGTAGTCAGTGTGTTTTCGGTTTAAATTTTAAAACACTCGCAGTACGTATAAAGCTTATTTTTTGACACTTTTATAAAAGAAATCTTGATATATTATCTGAAATTGGATTTCAGTCTTTCTTTTTTTGGCAGTTCTGAAGCATCATATAAATATGGCTATCGTAAATGAATAAGACGCAATACGACGTCAGAGATTTTTCGGTTTTTTATAGATTTAGCATAAAAATTCCTAAAAATGAACCAATTTCGGTTCTAAAGAAAGAGAAAAGATACCTTTAAAAATTAAAACGTTGCTATCATATCTTAATACAAAATTTTGTTTTATAATTTAATATTATTGAATTGTATTTTAAATATTAGTCATACGATTATTCTATTTTTGAAAAGGTGTTTTATAAATTTGTGATTAATGAGAAAATGTGATGAAACATGGTGGTGAATTTAATAGATACGAATCATTAAAGATTTAAAATTCCATTGTCTTTTAATAATAATTTTTCATCATTTAATCGCAAAATTCTGCAATTTAATAAAGTAAATGTTGCTATTCGGTAATAATGGTATTAAAAATCCGTAATATTTGTAACCTATGCACCAAATTCAATCCTTAAACCGTAATTAGTCTCTTTGATATGTTTTTCATACCACTGGATTACAGGTGCAGATTCACAATCTCCAGTTGCTACATGGCCATAAAATTTTTTGCTGTGGCCACTAACATTCGGTGTCTAAGTCGCCATACATGTATATATATTTTTTAAAGATAACATATTTCTTTAAAGATATAAACTTATAGAAAAACAGATGATTGGTGTTTGTTTTCATTTTTATATTATAAATTAGTGTCACATTCTTAATTTTTTGTAAATAATTTTGTATGATAAAATCAAAATAAAAAATAGATGCAGATCTTTCCCACTATCATATCGCCTTATTTTATCCATATCTTGCTTATATTTATCTTCTGACAATATAAAGTTTAAGATTTATACTAAATACTTAAATTTCAAGAATTTTATGCTTGAATTAAACATGCATTTTGAAGTAATTAGTCTGTGTATTATTGTACATGTGTATGCGTGTATATTAACCCCGTTCTACTGTTCGCCTTTACTATGCGAATTTAAATCACGATTTGAAAAAAATATAGAGTTAATTATTAAAAAATATATATTTATATAGGGATAAGATATCACACTCACGAATAAAATCTGTAGAAAATATTTTTTACCATCATTTTTTATAAAGAATCGAAAAGTGTTTTGGCTCAAATAGACCCGGTCATAACAGCAGGGTTAAATAAATTTTTTTATTTCGAATTCCTGAGTTTTTTGTTTAGATTTTTCTATGTATAAATGCTGTTGTTTCTATACATCTGTCTCACAATGTGACTCCTTGCTGATTTTGAAAATCTGCACCTAGACATTGGACGTTACAAATTTAAATATGTATGCTACAAATACGGATTTTTCGAAAATATTGTCACATATGACTATGATAAAGTTTTTTATAATATTGTATTACATCATAATCGCACACGGCCATATATTACTAATATTTATAACCACAATTATTCAAAAGCAAAACTGTTAAATTTGCCTCATTTAATCGCAGAAAATTTTAAATAAAACAAATTTTATTACTGCAGTACTGTTATAATTGTAAATATAGTATACGTTTTGCTGAGGAAATTGTGCGAGTATTTAAAAGTTAACCCCTTGAAGGGCACCGGTATATTATATATACCACTTAATTTTAATTCCCTTAAGCCACATTGGCACCGGAATTTTAGTATTAAGTTTTGTTTTTTACAATGTACGTGAAAAACAGCTTTTACTTACTATCATATAAATCTGTTTATGAATCCCGGTGTCAATCAATCATTTGAACATTTTAGTAACAGAAGTGCTTTGCCCCTCAAGGGGTTAAGGTGCTGTTAAGATTAAATGATTTATGTCTATTTTATCACATAACTGATAAAAATGTGGTTAATATATTTTTTAGTTCTTAAAATATCTAGCATATGTATGTTGCAACGTTTTGATTGAATCCTGACAAGCGTGCCTTAAATCTTGGATTAATGGACATTTTTAAATCGCCTATTCAACTGCGTAGTGTATTTACAGCTCATTTGTATTTTAATACATTATTTGGTTTGTGAAATATGTGATAATTTGAATATGTAGTCATCTATCGACAGTTATTTCTTCAAGTGTGTTTTTATTTATTATAATGCGTTTACAAAATGAACTATATTTTATTATGTTGCTTCGTCCGTATATTATGTACAATTCCAACAGGATTGTCCAAAATATTTCAAAAATTTAACTTTGGCTGTTTCTTGAAATATTTCACAGATGTTATCCATACTTAAACTGAGTTAATATTTACTATTGTTGCAAAATGTCGGAATTAGCTTTTCTGGACGTTCTTAATTAATGCTCGAAAGGTTCCATCACAGGAAATTAAGTATAAAGGAGTATAATGTATTGTCCTTCGAAACTTTTGAAATATCGCGAAATTTTTTTTTATTTAGCGACATATTTACTGCAAAACATTTGTTTGGGAAATTCCAAAATTCCATCTTCTATTTATCTAAGAATTTCTCAAAAATATTTAAGATTTTCTATAATTAAATTCTAAATTTTATGGCCAAAGCAAAGTCACAGTAACTAACACTTCGGGGTTTTTTTTTTTTTTTGTACCACAAAAACTTAGCCTTTAAATTCCAACTAGAATTGGCAGCTATTTTTATATATATTCGTATTAAAATTTACACTAAAAATTCTTTGTAGGTTTCGAATTCGTAGGACGAATTCTGCCCAACTTTGTAATCAAAGGGTTAATAGAAATAATTTGTTTTTATATAATTGGCCAACTACGCCGATTTGAAAAGGTAAACATTCCTATAAATTTTTAGGGAAACAGAAAAAGGCAAAAGTGTTGGCAGCAATGGCGTAGCCAGAGAAGGGGGGGGGGGTGTTCAAAAGTCCTTTATATTACTAAATTTGAAAAGTTATTTAGTCTTGATTAATAGCGGGAAATTCTCTGATTAGATAAGGCGAAGAAAACTTTATAAAATTAGTGGTGTTGATTGCATCTGGACCTCCCCCCCCCCCCCCCGTTTGGCTGCACCACTGGTTAGCAGCTATGCAAAGTTAACAATTACAGTATGGCAAAAAGTCACCAGCAGATACTTTCAATTTTAGATGCTTTGTCATATATCTAGGTCTATAAGAATATGTGTCAAATTGTTCTTCGACTTTAAAGATATGAATAATATGTTTGGCCATATATATTTTCTGTGAAATTCATTCAAGAAGCCAATTGGGTAACCAACAGCGACTAGAAAAAAATAATTGAAATCACCGTGTATCATAAAAAAATATCGAAATGCTGTATCTATAAGAAAAGATTTCATAGTCCCTCTACAATGTATGCATTTGTGGGAGAAAAGCATGCATGTATATATATGATGATATAAAAGACGTTTCTTTTAAAATTTCAAAATTTTCTTCATGTTTTTGTTTATAACATGAATATAAAATAAATACATTAAATATTTTAAAAATATCTGAGTATCAATGTGAAATGGTTTTTAACGTTGCATATTTTTTTCATATAATTTAGTAAACTGTATATAATAACTTACATTAAAAAAGACAGTACAATATTAAAAATTCGGGAAAATATCTCGATAATCTTGTCGGGAGTATTGTTTTCAATAAAACAATTAAAATCGAAAGGGTCAGGTGACTTTTCGTTTTATACTTTAGCTTTATTCAGTAGTAAATTATAAGCGATAATGGGCATTTCAAACAAACCTAGCATTCTTTGTAAAATTAGACTTGATGCTAGATTACTGCTAGTAAGTTTAGAAACTGAACTTTGTGTTTCTGCGTTTCTCCTTATTCTGATTTTTGTATTACGCTGTTTTCCTGCATTTGTGATTTAAATTAAGAACCTTTCTTTGCTAGATTACCAAAGATTTACCAGACTAAGAATATCCTTTACGTGGTAGCTAATTTGTTTTGTTTGAAATTTCTTTTCACTTTGGCAAAAGGTGGCAATTTCAAACTAATATTCTCGTAAATTAAAAAAAAATGTTCCATAATGCGTCACATATTATTTATGTTTCTTGTTTATATTTCTTATGAGAAAGATTAGAAAATTTCTTAAGTGTCTTGTATGTTGTATCGCAATTTTCTAAAAATCATTAGACTATTTTATAATCATGTTTTCTTAGAATTATTATTAAGAAAAATGTTCACAAAAATAGATGTTTCATCACGTCCTTCTTTTCATAGAGCCTACTCTTTCGAACGCTAAAAACTATATTGCTCTCGAACAGTAAGTCGATCTCAAATTGTAATACAGAATAAATTACTCCATAAACAATACAATCATGACATAGCTGGCTTAAATTAATTTTAATCGTACACACGAGGGGGGGGGGGGTATCGTCAAGTTCCAATTACAGGCGAGTATTTTTATGTTCTATTCGCACTACTATTAAAAAAAGTACATTTCATAGTCAGGGCTCCCAAATGGTCCGCGAACTGAACATCAGTATTTTTTAACAGAAAATTTCATAATACGTTTGAGCTAGAATCAACTTCCAAACGTGCTTTCTTGACAATTTGCAAGAAAAATCTAAAAAGAAAATTTCTCTAAAAAAATTCTGATGTTCAGTTCGCGGACCATTTGGGAGCCCTGCATAGTATATTTCTGTTGTAAATATTCTCAAAGAGTATGCAAAGGATTTTTGTTTTGAAAAAGTGGTGCGAAATAGCATTAAAAAAATAGCCGCATGGAATTAAAAATTTACGATACCCCCCCCCCCCCACACACACACACACATTCATTACTATCACTAGTTATCACAACTATTTATCACTAGTTTTCATTCAGTACGTGAATTGTTTGTAAACCCTGTATTTTTCGCCGCTGTTGTTTTATTCCTTACAGTTTTAGCTTTGTTGATTTATCTTTTAATGAACTTTCTTTCCTGAACTAATTGTTTTTTACGTTATTGCCCTTTCATTCTGAAAACTCATGTTTATAAAACTTTTAAATTCTGAAGATCGCATCACTGTTGTAAATACACTATTCATACCGCTCCTTTGTTTAATGAATGATACAACCTTCTAATCAACCACAAAGCTTACGGATGAAATTAATTCCTAATAAGAATGAACTAACTCGTTTTTAATCAAGTTGTTAATGCTCTAAAGATTATTGATAAAGCATTTTACTTGTTTTGCTTTATAAAAGAACCATTAATATTTCACATTAGCGAAATTAAAAGTTTCATTCAATGAAAAGAATTTTAGAAAAGATTCGCACAGAACCACATTTTCAGTAATAAATTCAGTGGTGAGAAATATCAAATTTCTTAATGGCCACATAAAACAACATTCCCTTTCTATCTTTTGTTAATTTTACCTCTTTTGATTCAGCATTCGAATATGCTTTTTTATTTTTTTTCCAGCTCGTAGTATCCTTCTTATTCCCGCAGAATAAATAATGATGAATACTTCGAAAAAACATATCGAGATGCCTCAAAGTAAAGACTATTTTTCCATTGTGACGGATTTCCTTGAAAAGGCTCTCAGAAAAGTACAAAGAAAGAGGTATTAATGAGTGGGAAGGGGACACCCTCCATACATCACGCCTTCATTAGAAGAAAAGGTGTTTCGCCTTCGAAAGCATTAATGAATAGTTATTCAATTCTCAAGATGCAGGGCTCATCGACTAATTGATGCCTAAAGTTTCAAATAACTATTACCCTACTTCAGATCCTCGTGTACAGGTTATCATTTAAACTGATGAGTAAGAGTTTAAGATTTCTGTAGCGGCAGTTCAGATCAATACATTTTATGCAGAAATACAATTATGTTCTTTGTTCAGGAGTGGAGAAGTAAAGAATAGACGATAGACGATTTTTTCCTCTCTGCCTGTTTTTATTGCGACAAATGAAGTTTTTAGTTTGTCACCCATTTTAATCCTTTATTCTACCTTTTCGATTTCAGATTTCTTTTTCTTTATTGCTTCATACTTTCGTAATTTTACAGTAGCGCAAAACTTTAAAGGGAAAAAAAACAACTCGGTTGATTAAAAGATGTGTTAATTTTCTTAATTTCGAAGAAACTGTAAAGTTGTATCGGACTTAAATTATCTAGAGATTCTAACAAAAGTTCTTTGCAGTAAAAGAAAAAACTCAGAAAAATTTTCTTATAAAATCGTATGGCATATGCTACAGTAGCGAACACGTTTCTATAGGAAAAGAAAAGAGTCATTTATGTCAATTTTAAGTGGCCCCACTGCTCATTATTAAGCTTTATATTCTTTGTGTAGACTTGTAATCCCGTGTATCAATATTGATAAGATAGGTGTCCACTATTATTATAAAAACAAACGTATCTCTAATAAGAGACATTAATTAAATTGTTGTATATTTTAATTAATTAGTATTTTTGATAAATGCAAAATTGCAGAAATTTAAGTGCAGCAGTGAATTCTGGCAATTTCGAAAACTTAATTATCAGTAGATTAGCCATTGGTTTAATTTATTAATGTCACCTCATATTGTTTTTCATTTATTTCTATTTGTATAAAGTATTATTCTGCCAGATTTCATAGTATACAGTAGTATATTTACTATATTAATTCAAACTACCTCTAGGATTTATTTTCAAAAAATATTTTTAAAAGTACATTAATTAGTTTTTTATTGACTCGTTTATTAAAAATCTAATGTAATTTAAACTGCATTTAAATATCATGGTGGACTGATCTTTGAAGAATAGCGTGACGGCCATCACTTGGTTGATTTTATGGTATATACATACACAGGCATTTTCACAATCAAATTGATAGAAAAGTAAATATTAGCTACATAATATAATTTTTTAACGCTAAATATGCGAGAATTTGACTGCATTAAAGTGCATACTTTTCGGAATAACTATCTTTCGCTTTAAATAGATACATGAAATTAGAGAGTCGGTGGAGAAAATAGGGTAGGTATATACACTACATGACTAAAAATCACCAGACACTTTACAAGTAATACGTTCTCGAATATCTAGACAAATGACAAACGAATTCTTCTGGAACTTCTTCAATATAAAGAAGGTATAGGATCTAGTATTTTACAGTGAAATTTTGATCACGAAGCAATCAGGGGACCAACAACAAATTGGAGGAAAATATAATATTTGGGACCACCCTGTAAAATAAATAGCTTGAAATGGTTTATAGCTTCAGCACATGACTCTTATGATCTTTTTCAACATTTTTGCTCGTTTCATAAGAGCAGCCCGAATATTCTTAAACAAGTAAAAGTTTACTTGTTTTTGTTGTTGTTGTTTCTAAATCATGGTTTTTAACCAAATTCAACGTCACTTTCAGAAAATATGAAAAGATACATTAGAGACAGTATACAATAATTTTATTATAAATATGTTACATATTTTATGAAAGATAAGTATTTATATGTCTTAAATTCCGCATGTGCGAATAACAAAGATTTTTCGTGATTTAGCAATAAACTTTATACAGAAATTGGAATACATAGATCAGAAAGAAAACAGCAAAATTCAGAATACTAGCAATAGAGTGTGTTGAATTTCTGTTACTTTCTAAAAGTAGCTGAATGATAAGACATTTTCCAGAAATTGTAATATTTTTTCATTTTTTATTGATGATTTAAGATTTTTTTGGAAAACTACCAAAACGAGCCTTTTCCAACAGAAAGAGAATTCAAAATCGAAGCATCAGTTTTAAACTTACCCATTGACTTTCATAATATACTAATTACTTCGTTGCAAATTAGTTAATAAAAAATGACATTTTTTGAAAAATCTCTTATCACCCGGCTACTTCTCGAAGGCAACCAAAATTCAGCCAAAATCCCTGATATCTTTATGAATTTTCAGGCTTTTCGACTGGACTGTTTATATAAATTGCTATACAGAACTTATTTCCAAATCATGAAAAAAAAACCCTTTGATATAATTCGCGCATGCGCAGGTAGTAATCTTTTTATGCAATTGTTCATTTTTCATTAAATGTCTAATATATTCGTATTTTAATTCTCAGTTGTTGTTTCTACTGTATTGAGTAAATTTTTCTGAAATTGGCGTTAAATTTGATATAAAACCCTAAATACTATAAAGACAAAACATACAAAAATTTTTAGAAGAAATCCTTAAAGCTACATTAATTTACGAGATAGTCTTAAACAAAGGAGTACAAATGGTGTACGATATCAACATAATCATATGCTGCAGCGACAGATCATTTTGTGCATTTTATTTTACAGCGTGATCGCAAATATGTTTTTTTCTTCAATTTGCTGTTGTTCCATTAATTGCTCTCCTTGTCAAATCTTCATTGCAAAACATGAGCTTAATCATGTTCTTTATATTCCTGAAGTTTCCGAAGAATTATTTCCCTATGTGACAAAAAGTGTAAAATCGAAAGAATCCAATGGTGTTTGTCTATGTGCCTCGTAATACTTTCAAACTCATATTGTTGTAAAAATAAGTTATATTTTCGGATGATTTCAAGCTTAAAATGGGAAACCTGACAAACTGAAAGGCTTCTTAAAACTACTGCCAATGACTTGGCCTTAGAGCAGGTTTACTTCACACCTCCACCCATCTGTTTTGTTCTTGTATGCTAAATGCTTCGAAAAATTATGTACCGTAATTTCCGGCGTATAATCCGCGGATCAAACAATTATTTTTCGACCCAGAATTTTTTGAAATAAAATGTAACTTTTTAAATCGCCGTAAATATTTGGCTTCTATAACTAAATAAAATTTCTGAGTCCAGAAAAATTGTTTTATCGGCAGATTATACGCCGGAAATTACGGTATTTCTCATTCAAACTTACATTATTAATGTAGGCGTACATTTTCAAGATTCGCACAGTCCTTATATTTTTTAAGGACTCTGCCACCACTATTAAAAATAAATAAATTTACATTTAATTTTCAAAACATAGATTCATAACCCACACCTTCGTTCACAGATTTTACAATATTTTTCTACAATGTAACACTTTGAAAATATTCTTAAAATTTAGCGGTAGAACCGTGCGAACCCTGATTTTTTGAAAATTTTAATGATTCTAATCATCTCATCTGTATGTATAGTTAATTTACTACGTGAAGATAACTACTACGTATTTTGGTTAAAATTATTCAAAATGTACTCTATAACAATATGAGCCTTGAGCACAGCAATGGAAAACTCAGAAAGAAATTTCCCTTCCAAATTTTAAAATGTTAAGCTATATGATGTTCATACATTAAAAAAATGGAAGCTTCAAAAAACCTCTCGCTAAAAGTCTCATTTTATTTCATAACTAATTTTTTATCTTTTTCCAAATGTTTTATTTATATTCTTTTTTTGCAGTTTATTTCAGTATTTCTAGGAAGTTTCCGTTACTTCTAACAGTGTTTAATTTTGTTTATGCGTGAGTGGCAATGCTAAGTTTCTTTTTCTTTTTCATCCCCGTAATAACAATCTGACTTATTCGCTGACATATATTTCCGTCTTTTATTATTTATAGCAAAACATTCAGAACTGATCAACAGAATGAGTTCTATCTTTATGGATATAATTGGTGTTATCTGCTCTATTTGACAAAGAGATTTGTTAATTAATTGCTCCCGAAAACATTGACTCCAATCCTTTTTCAATTAACAATTATAGATAAATTTACCGCAAAATTTATCATTTATGTTTTACTTAGCTCATTTAAGTATGATAAATTATCATTACCTATTTATTTACATTTGTTTTTAACTTTATGAAAGTAGATAAATAATATTATGATAAGATTATGATAATTAGAACATTTATCTTGGTGTCAGAGATAGTCAACCAGGAGATCACAGGCGCACTTACGGCCACTGGTTATTTTCTTGAGCCTATGACGTCTCTATAACTTTAAATGAATAAAAATATTTTTTTAACTCGTGGTAAGTATTAGATTTCACTGAAAGAAAGAAAAACACGTATATCTTTTTGGTGACACCTGCTCTAGTCAAAATAAGGAAAAACTCATTCGAATGAGGAAAAGAATTTTTGAGCAATTACTTATTTGTGTTCTCTGTAGCAAAAAAGAACTTTGTTACACTTTGCGTTTAATTTTTTTAATAACTGTTCTGTTATTTCATTCAAATGGGCGATTCTGTCTTTTTATATAATGTGCACACAGTATATGCATATATAAATGCACATATGTATACGGAATACATGGTGATGCTAATGGAACTTGAATCAAAAATACAAATGTGCCCGTGAAAATGAAAAAGTGGAATACCCCTGGTTTACATAGTTCACAAATTTACTTTGATGCCCAGAAAGATACATATTTCCAATTACTCAGTAACAAGTAGAGTTATTAATATTTAGCTTTAATAATCGCTTTTTAATTACACAGTAAAAAAAAAAAAAAAAAAAAAAAAGATTATTTTAATGTCTTTCAAAAACACGGTTAACACATTTATTGTTAAATTAAAAAATCACAAAATATCCATTAATTTGACAACTGTCATAGATCCTACAAGCTGGTACTAGTAGATGTCTCATGTCAATTGCATATGTAGGTTCGGCCATTGGCACCTAAGCAGCTGTCGCATTTTTCTCACTGCAGATTTTCCTTCCGTGGGACCTAGTGTTACCAGTTTGGCCTCTTTTTATAATCAGAAATTCAGAAAGAAGAATTTCTACTGTACTTAAACTTGAAAGTTTTGACTATAAATAAAGCGAAAAGTACTATTCTGAATTTCTTGTATGAATTCGGAATTTCGCGATACAAAAGGAAGCCAAACTGGCAACCTTGCTGGCATATCTTGTGATAAATCCAATTCTCAATGTGTTAACTTTAAACAATGCAACAAAATAAAATTTCTTTTGAATGCTAATTTTATACTTAACCCCTTTAGAACGAGCGTATTTTACAGAAATTTTAATCGTTTTTTGACGGTTTTTAACACTAGAACAGCCGGAAATGTTACTCAAGTTTTATAAAAGATGTTACTCACCAGAATTTCAATTATAAATTATATAACTTATTTGATTAATCCATTTTTCTGCTGCATACATTTAATATATCTTATGAAGAAATTTCTGATTCGAATCGATTATTATCAATCTGATAGGGGTCACTTTGACCCCTAATAGCGGTTCTAGTGTTAACCCTTTGAGGGGCAAGCAATTGCGTTCGTGTAATTCTGAACTCCCACCGGAAATTTGTAAAAAAAGTTATATCAAAAAGAGGAAAAGCAAATTCACGACTGTTTTCCACCAAAGTTAGAAAAGTGAAATTTAATGACATTTTTCTGGTGTAAATCTTCATCAATCGTTAAAAAAGAATAACAAAACTTTACAGATGAGAATAATCAAGAATTCTGAGAAGAATTATGCGCTCATGTACCGGTCGCTCGTCCCTAGGGGATTAAGGATGAAAACTTTGTAATAAAAATAAACAGTTAAATAATTAGTTATATTGTTATGGAAACAATTGGAGGATTTCGAACTTCATTCGAATCTTGAATATACTATTCCTGTTGACTCTGAGAAATTTAATCAAGATAAATTCTATGAATTCAAATCTAACCACCAGCCACTGCATACTAGGGCTGAATGCTAGAATAAAAATAGCGGCTGTTGTAGAGTTTTTTTATTTAAAACTTGCACGTCCCCGTAGATTTGCATGCATACCAATATTTTTCTACGATTTTTAGCTATATTTTTCCGCGATTAAATAAGTCAAAAAAAAGTTTTGAAAAATACTGGTGTCTAAAGTCAGGGGACTATATAAATACTTTAAATAATCCGCCTACGACAGCCGCCATTTTTGCGTAAGCGCGCTCAGGCCTACTTTTTAGGTGGCAGTGATCTAATTCACTATGACATGCCTCTCTCTCTCTCTCTCTCTCTCTCTCTCTCTCTCTCCCTTTCTCATCAAAATTTATTTTTAACTTAATTGTTTTCCAATATTTTATTTCTGGATTAATTAAGTGTGGTAGCTATAAATTCGTATTATTTGGCATTTTATATGCCAAATACGAAGAGGCAACCACACACTTTGTCTGTAGTAATCAAAGTATTTAGGACCTTATGTATCTGCCTTGGTTTTACAAATTTCTATTATATTCCTTTATTCCTTTTATTCCCATATATATATAGTGTGTATATATACAGGGTAAGTGTACAATATTTTTACAAATTCAGAAGACTAGTATAGGCATCAAGGGATGAAAAATTGCCATAGAATATGGGGTCGAAAATCACTTATTTAGTCGCAAATACAGGGTGTTAATATCCTAACTGACTTTGAGTTGACTGCAATAGTTTTGAAATACATAGAAACATTGCAATGAAAATGGAAATATACGTACCTTGTTTTGTGTGAAATGTTATAACATCACGAAATGTTCTTGGAAGTAGGGTGATCAAGTTATTGATGACATCGTATAAACCGCAGTCCAAAAGGTGGAGCGTCAAGTGCATATTGCTGGAACGTATAATCAAAACTACTAAAAAAATTTTTATATTATCACATTTTCAATAAGGGTGAGAATGTCTATTAAAAATGTTATTATAATATACTTCAGTTTTTTCAAAATTATTACAGTCAAATCAAACTGAGTTACGTTGATACATCCTGTGTTTGTGACTAAATAAGTGGTTTGCAACCCCATATTCTATGGCAGTTTTTCATCCTCTTGACACTTACTACTACTCCACTTATTTTTTAAAAAATATTTAGACTCGCCTTACATACGTATATATATATAACCATTCATTGCAAAACAATATATAAACCATTGAATTTAATACAAATTTGCGCATTGAAACATGGATAAAAAATAATAATAAATTTAAAATGAATACAATCGAAATCTGCAGAACCAAAGCAGAATCCTCAGGCCCACAAGTACTTTGGAACTAGAAATAAAGTGTGTGGTTTCATCTTCCTATTACCTATGAAAAAGAAAAATGATGCGAATTTGGGGCTACCATCACACATAATACCAAAATAAAATGGAGAAAAACATTAAAAATAAAACGTACTAGCATTATTAAATTGGATAGAAAAGGAAAAAACATATCTGACACTATAGTTACCTCTAAAATGATGTAGAAAAAATCCTTTAATTTGACAATACTAACCTAATCTCAATATCTTAATATAAGATAAAAGAAGGAATAAAATAAATAAATAATTAATCTATGCAATTTATATACTTGGAAATAATATTTTAGGTATTGTCCAAATTGTTAAAAGTTGCATTCAAGTTAATCTTTAACATTAATTATTAAATTATATTAAGAGATTTAATTAAATATAACTATACAATTATTTATACCTATGTGTTAATTAAATATTCAGTATAAAATATATTGCAATTTAGCAGATACCTCTCCCCTCTCAGTTTTTTTAATTAAACATTGCGTATTATCCAGACAACACCACCCTTCTCCGCACTTCAACATCTACCCATTCTATTACTATTTTTTATATTTATTATCCATTTTTATTTTTTTATTTTTTTTATGTTTTAATAATTTTGTATACGTTTTTTACGCAATGCGTTAATTATTTCTTAGATCATGTAATTACTAATTGTATATTAAAGAACGTATGATTTTTTTTTAGGAAAACCACTATTTAATGCATCACAAATTAGCTTTTAATATTTGTGTTAATAAGATGAGAAGAGCATAAACATTTTATTCCATATAAATTATTAAGGATTATATTACGATATACCGAATTATGAAGACAGGCTTTAAAATTATTAAATGTATTAACTTTGAATTCCAATTCATTCGTTTGTCATACATATCAGTTATTAATATGTTTTCTTTTAATATAAATTTTAAGATCTAAAAAGTTAATAGTATTGTTAGAAAGCAAATTTTCCGTAAATTCTAAATTAGCTGGATAATCTACAGGAAGTATATATATATATAATAAAATTGAAATCCCAAAAAAGAAAAAAATATAGAACAAAAAATAGATATGTAAGCAAACAGGATAAACAATTTTGCAGAAACATACATACATATATATATACACTATCTACCAAAAAGTATTTGTACACTTTCAGTTTTTGACATTTTGTCAAATATTTAAAAATATACTGGTCGGATTCTTCTGGAACTTCAGAAATATAAAGATTATGTTTCACTTTATATTTATTTACATTCATTTGTTAAGCGGGTAATTAGGGGGCCGGCAAAAAAACAAAGAATAATAGAAATATTTGGGATCGCCCTGTACATGAAAATGCACGAAACGACTTATCGCTTTAGAATACAAATATATGAATACAGTAGAATATGTACACTAATTTTTGTGAGAATAGCTCGTATATTTATGGCGATAGAGCGATTTTTTTGAAAAATTCAAAAAATTCTGGTATGTTTTTTGTTTATATCATGCTGGGTTTTTGACCAAATTTAACGCAAATTTCAGAAAAATTGGCAAAATGCAGTAGAAAAAATGTAGCGCAATTGGAATATAAATATATTAAATATTTTATGAAATATGAGTAGTTGTATAAAATAATTTTTATCTGCGCATGCGCGAACTAGAAAAACATTTTTTTTACATCATTTAATAGTCAATTCTATGGAGTGACTTATAAAAAAAAATCCAATCAAATATCGTGAAAATTCAAAAAGATATCATTATTTTAGTGAGATGTTTTTACTCTGCTCTCTAAAAACGGCTGAATCTTAAGCGATTCTCCACAAATTGACATTTTTTAATAACTGACTTTAAAAAAAAAAACTAGTATTGAATTAATACAATATCTAATACAATATTGCTGCTAATAAGTACTTGACAATTGTGATAGAAAAGAAAAAGAGCTTTATTCGCATTCAGGGCCAAAACTAAGAGAGGGGGGGGGGGAAGGTCATGTGCTCCGGCCGCTAGGATGAAAGTGTTCCAAATGTATCTTTCGTTTGGCGATTTTTTTCATGGCTATGTTTAGCATAATATTGTTAAAATTATTATATCCGGGCTATGTTAAAGCATAAAAAAATCTAATGATGATGGCTTAAGGTCCCTGCCCCTACCCGCAAGATGCTCACGAGCTAATGCTATTCCTATGGGGATGCATTTTTCTAACTCTTTTGCATTTGGACATTTTTAAATAATATGTTTTGCATTGGATAGCGGAAGTCCTTTTCAAGATCGCTCCGTGATTACTTTTTCAATTTTGGCGTAGATATTTTTATAATGTTTCTTTCACTTCCAAAAGCGGTTCTGAAAGTGAAACTAACTTTATAAAAAATATCTATGACTCAAATCGAAAAAGTAGTCAAGGAGCGATTTTGAGAGGGACTTCCGCTATCCAATGCAAAAAAAAAAAAAAAAAAAAAAAAAAAAAAAATGAAAATTTCAAAATGCGAAAGAGTTATTAGAAAAATGCCTCCCCACAGGAATAGCATTAGCTCAGCAGTGTCTTCGCGGGCAGGGACAAGGGCCTTAAAGATCCTGTTGAAAGTAGAATTTTTTTGATTCGGTTTAAAGTATCAAATTGGAGTATTTTAATAAAGCAGAATACGTTATTTTATATTACATATTTTAAGTTTTAAAATAAGTCGGCTATTAATAAATTGGAGAAATTTTCTTTGTAAATATGCTTTGCGAAGGAGGGGGAAAGGGGTACCTTCAAAATCCACGTTTGCCTCGGGAAAAAAAGACTGGTTTTGGCCCTGTTCACATTTAATAATTTGTAGATCCTCCTCGAGAGGCAATTACAGCTGAGACTCTCCTGGGCATGCTCTCAACTAGTCCTTGTATTACATTTAATGGTATTTTATTCCACTCTGTTTGCACAAGGCAGGTAAGCTCTTTTACTGATTTTGGGCGTGTGTCAGCCGCCTTAATTCGACGATCCAACTCGTCCCAGAGGTTCTCTATTGGGTTCAGGTCTGGGCTCTGGGCAGGCCACTCGAGTCGATGCACTCCATTATCAGCATACCAATCCATGCTGGACCTCGCTACATGGCAGCTTGCGTTGTCATCCTGGAAATAACATGGGTCCAATCCATAGTATTGCCATAACGTAGGAAGTACACTGTTGTCCAGTATATTACAGTAGGCATCGGCATTGAGCTTACCATGAATTGGGACCAAGGGTCCTAGTCCGAACCAGGAAAAAAAACCCCAGAACATAATTCCCCCTCCGCCAAATTTAACTGTGGGCACAATACATTCTGGTAGGAGGCGTTCTCCAGGCAGACGCCAGACCCAGACCCTACCATCAGAACGGTAGAGGGTGAGCCTTGATTCATCACTCCAGAGAACCTGTTTCCATTGCTGTACAGTCCATTGCTGGCGTGTTTTGCACCAACTTAACCGAGCTGCGCGGTTGGACTTGGTGATTAAAGGCTTATGGGCGGCAGCACGGCCATAAAAATTAAGCAGATGAGCTTCCTTACGGATGGTATTCATGGAAACAACACATCCTGAAGCTTGTTGAAATTCTTGGCGTATGTGTAACATTGGTTGGTTGCGGTTCTTCCGAATTTCTCTAGACAGAACCCGTCGGTCTCTATCTCCCAGTTTCGTCGGTCTGCCTACTCTGGCCACATTCTGACAATCACCATTCAGCTTCCATTTTCTAATCACATAAGTCACAGTCGTTTTGGGGTAATTAAGCTCGCTAGATATGTCGATTAAAGATCGGCCATTTCGGTGGTACCCGATGATCACACCTTTCTCAAAATCAGACAGCTCTGTTCTTCTTGGCATCATGCATGCGATTGATGTCAGTGTTGTTTTCGACACCACATTTAACAGTGGAGAACTTGACGTATTTCAGGATCGCAGATATCGGCATTTGCATAAGAGCCATTATCAATTATGTATCAATGGGTAGATTTGACACAAATGCTTCGATTTTTTATAATTATTTTTATCCTGAAATAGGTTCGTTCTGGTAATTATCTAAGAAAAGAAGTAAATCACCAGTAAAAAACGTAAATGGAGATTTGGCAATTTGCGTAAAACCTGACGTCATTCAACTGCTTTCAGAGACCAATTGAAAATCAGTTCACTCCTATCCACAATAACTTTCTGAATTTCCACGAAATTCGATCGGATTTTTTTATGGATAGCTCCATAGAGTTGAATATTAAATTATGTAAAATGATAAATTTTATCGTTCACGCATACGCTGATTAAAAAATATTTCATACAAATACTCATATTTTAGAAAACTTTTAATATATTTATATTTCAATATCACCTTATTCTTTCTACTACATTTTGCGAATTTTTCTGAATGTGGCTTTATATTTGGTTGAAAATATTGCATGACATAGAACATTTTAGAAAATATTTAATATATTTATATTTCAATGAATTTTGGTGAACTCCCCCCCCCTCCCTTTTCTTCTTTGCAAAGCATCTGCAAAAGTATTTGCAAAGAAAAATTTTCTAATTTATTAATAGCCGACTTCTTTTAAAACTTAAAATATGTAATATTGATTAAAGTAGTCTGCTTTGTTTTAAAAAAATGATACCTTAAAATCGTGAAACCGAATCAAAACGAAAAAAAAAATCTGCTTTATGCGGGATCTTTATGCCATCATCATTAGATTCTTCTATGCTTTGGTATAGGAGAAATGCTTTGAATGGGACGATTTTGACAATATCATGCTAAACATAGACATGGAAAAATCGCCAAACAAAAAGTACATTTGGGACACTTTCATCCTAGCGCCCGGGGCACATGCCCTTTTCCCCCAGCCCTCTCTTAGTTTTGGCCCTGAATGTGAATAAAGCTCTTTTTCTTTTCTATCATAATTGTCAAGTACTTATTAGCAGCAATATTGTATTAGATATTGTATTAATTCAATACTAGTTTTTTTTTAAAGTCAGTTATTAAAAAATGTCAATTTGTGGAGAATCCCTTAAGATTCAGCCGTTTTTAGAGAGCAGAGTAAAAACATCTCACTAAAATAATGATATCTTTTTGAATTTTCACGATATTTGATTGGATTTTTTTTATAAGTCACTCCATAGAATTGACTATTAAATGATGTAAAAAAAATGTTTTTCTAGTTCGCGCATGCGCAGATAAAAATTATTTTATACAACTACTCATATTTCATAAAATATTTAATATATTTATATTCCAATTGCGCTACATTTTTTCTACTGCATTTTGCCAATTTTTCTGAAATTTGCGTTAAATTTGGTCAAAAACCCAGCATGATATAAACAAAAAACATACCAGAATTTTTTGAATTTTTCAAAAAAATCGCTCTATCGCCATAAATATACGAGCTATTCTCACAAAAATTAGTGTACATATTCTACTGTATTCATATATTTGTATTCTAAAGCGATAAGTCGTTTCGTGCATTTTCATGTACAGGGCGATCCCAAATATTTCTATTATTCTTTGTTTTTTTGCCGGCCCCCTAATTACCCGCTTAACAAATGAATGTAAATAAATATAAAGTGAAACATAATCTTTATATTTCTGAAGTTCCAGAAGAATCCGACCAGTATATTTTTAAATATTTGACAAAATGTCAAAAACTGAAAGTGTACAAATACTTTTTGGTAGATAGTGTATATTCATAAAAAAAAGTGAAATTTCTGATAAGTTGTAATTCCAGGGGGGGGGGGGGGGCTATTTGAAAAAATACGAAAATTAAATTTTTATACGGCCCCCGTAGGGCAAAATTCCAAGTTAGGGAATTATTCCTTATGTATTCCTAAATTGAACAAAAAAAAATTTTCATCTAAATATCTAAAAACATGACAGAGAAATTAAAATCCGAAATACTCAAAAATTTGTGACTTACACCACTTTACCATGCCTGTAAAAGCTGAGTTTTTAGCTCATTTTCAAAGCAAGTGAGGGATCGTCCATAAATTGTGCATTATTAAATGTCGATTTAAGACAGTGCCTCCTACTTGGAAATAGCAAAGCAGCGTATTGAATTAAATCTAAACTTGTTTTCAAAATATGTTGGTAGTCTGAACTGGAGGTCGCATGGATCGAAATATCTATGTCCGGTTCTAAACTGACACAAAGGGATAAAAGTTTGGCCAGACCTGAAAAAAAAATGTTAAAATCATAACTCGGACCGTTCTGGAAAATAGTTTAAATCATAGCCCGGTTCAGCCGCAAATTTCTACATACTTTTTTAACTTCGGTGTGGGAAAAGTTTCGTATGGAGGAATTCTGACCAAAAATTCCTTTTATAGGTTTTCGTTTTTTATATTTATACTTTTTATTATTAAAGAAGCGCCAAAGACTGTAATACATTTATCAATGAATCTCTATTTATATGTAAATGTTTCACTTATATTTTAATATCGTTTATCCATATCCCATGCGTTGGAGACTTTGAAAAATTCTATACAGTAAAACCTTTTAAGACGGAATCACATAGGAAAGAGAAAATATGTTATAAGCAGATAGCAGATGCCCTTTCTAGGAGGTATAATTGGAGTTTATTTTTTCTCAGGTATTATTGTATTTATTTTGCAAGGATTAACATATTTTCCGTTTAAGACATAATTCCGTCATAGGCAGTTTTTTTTTTTCACTGGTTTTATTGTATTTAATTTTTTTATCGTTTGAATATGTTATTCTTCAAAAAAGTGAATTTTATTTTTTTTTTTTTCAAAATAAAGATTTCAAAATTTATGTGTTTTTCGTAAAAATTTCGATTGAGCCGAATTTTATTTATTTTATGCACGTATTAAGTCAGTCAGAGACAGTGTTTTCAATACGGGTTTTGTCGAGACCGGGATTGAAAATTTAGTCCAGTGTACACCTAGGAAGAAGGAAGCAGTCCTCTCCTTTATGAAAAGTACGTTAGGCCCGGCCTGGCGAGTCTTCAGAAAAAAGTAACGCTTCGGACTTGGCCCGGCCTGGATCCAGAATGCAGATTTTTTTTAACAGCTTCTCCAGAACGGTATATATATAAAAAAAAACTTAATCTGCATCTTAGAAAAAGCATTCTTTTAATTTAACTGTCGGACATTTAAACAGTACACTTCGTTTTTCTGCATAATGGAATTTTTTCCCCACTATTTCTTGTCTTTAAATTATTAAATGTTAAGAATTTTTAAGGAAAAAAAAACTTGAAACACGTCATTTTTTATTTTTTTATATTAGTTGTGCTTCGGCAAATTTGAAAAAATATTTACTTTTGAAAATATGATTTTTTTAAAGCTGTATTACTTTTTCAATAAATATTTTTAATAGTTTCAAAATTAATATTAAAAAACAAAAACTCTGGAACAAAACTAAAGTCAGATTTTCATCTTTAATGAAATGGAAAGAAATCTGATAAATTATGTTACGAGTTATAACGATTTTTAATTATTCCATTTAAACCAGTACTAACCACATGAAATTTTTATAAATTGTATGAGAAATTTTAGGATGTGATTTTCATAGCAAATTATAAGGCTAGCCATCACAAAAAAAAAGAAAAAAATCAAAACTCTAACTCAAAAAATAGATATTTTACGCGTTACCTAGAACTGTTAAAGTAACATTGTTTTTTGAATTGCGCACATTTCAATTTGTGTCTAATCCCTTAAAATCTGATGAACTTTTTAAACGGCTATAACTTTGCGAGTTTTGACGATATGAAGATGCAACTTTTTGTGTCTATTCAGTCCTCAATAGGACTGAATAAGGAAAGTTTTCCTAATTGGAATTTCTATCCTACGAGGGACGCCTACGCCCCCCATGGAGTTGCAACTAATCTTATCAGAAATTTTACCTTTTTTATGAATTTTGCAATTGGAAGTATGGGTTTAAGGGCAAGATTTAATTAGATAGCCTATTGTTTCGATATTTATGACTCACCCTGTATAGGAACATACTCCTTGGTCAATTATTTTTTAAATATCCCTTTTTTGGCAACAGTTGCATGTAATCATACCAAACATTTTAATCTTTTGTTTGTTTGTTTGTTTGTGCGTTTATGTGTGTTGGTAGCCTAAAGTTCGTATTATTTTGCTTTTTTATGTCTAATACGAAGATGGCACCACACACTTTATTTGTAGTTCCAAAATGTATGTGGGCTTGATGATTCTACTTTGGTTCAGCAAATTTCGATTATATTTCCTTTTAATTCATTTCTTCCATGTTTTAATGTGGTAATTTGAATTACACTTAATGGTTATATATATATAACTTTAAATAAATAAATATCTTATTTCACATAACGATATTAACCAGATTTCTAAATAAAATAGTGTGTAATAATATGTATATTAGTATATTAGAAATTGGAGGCAAAAAATATGTCGAGGTTTAATTTATTAAGAAAACAAAATTAATAAAAAGGCAACGGTTCTATGAAATATCTATAAGTTTAAATGTATAAAAATATTTTTTTATTTAAATTAAATAATGTATAATTCCGATATGACATGTATTCTATAAAATATGCTTAGTTCTTTATTTTCATATTTGAACGCAACTGTATTAAATTTTTTTGTATTTTCTTTTCCATTTATTTTTACACGTTTTATTCTATTTTAATTGTCTCATACGTGTATACCTATATGATTAATTTTTTTTTTTTTTTTTTTTTTTTGAAATAATTTTAGCCATTTTCTTTTTAATGTGAGATATTTTCTGAAAGAATAACTTTTTCATACTCAGTTTATTTTTCAGTGAAAAAAAAAGAAATATTATTTTTTTCTTATGGATTTAAGAACGTTTTTAGTTTTAAAAAATTCAAGAAGATTTAAAAAGTGTCTTCTTAGAAAACTTTTTACTACGAGATTCATATTTTCAAATTTTTCTAACAAATCAAAAAATTCGGAAGACAATTTAAAGAAAACTGACTATAAAAGAAAAACATAGCACAAAGTTCTGTAACTTTAGATTTTATAGATATTGAGATGTATCAATTAGAATATAACTCAATTTCAAAAAATACAATTTGATACTGTATTCAACTATATTTAATACAAATAAAGAGTTTTCTCGTTTATTTTAATTAATATATTTCTATTTGGTTTGTGCCATTTTAATCTTAAAAATCTGCAGTATTTTTTAAGACAAAAAGATTTTTTTTAAAAAGTTCAAGATTTTTATGTCTTGGACACTTTTAAATACCCTATACGGCCATTAATGACCGGACACTTTCAATTTTAGACATTTTGTCGAATATTTAAAAATATACTTGTAGGATTCTTCAAGAACTTTAGTATTATAAGGATTTTGACTCATATTTATCAACGTCCATTTGATAAGGAAGACAAATAGGAAACCGACAAAAAATTCAAAGAATAATAATAATATTTGGGATCACCTTGTCCATTAAAATGCACGAAATGATCTACCTTTGCAGAATACATATATGTGGATACTGTCATAAAATGTTTATTAAATCTATTACGTTTTTAAATCATAAGATTTTAAGAACTTCACCTTTTATATGAACATTTGAATGAACAATTTTATATTACTTAAGAGGTGTAACAAAAAATTAAAAACAATTTTTATTGTTTTTAATTTTTTGTAACACTTCTTTCAAGTAATGTAAAATTTTTCATTCAAATGTGGATGCTGTACAACAGTCCACCGACTTTTGCAAGAATAGCACCTATATTAATGAAGATACACTGGTTCCAAAATTTAAGCATAATTGGTAATTAAGTAATTATTTTTAAGTAATGAAAGAAATATGAATCGGAATGTGCGTAAACTCCAGGTGTGTAAACAAAATAGTACGCGTCACATATTTTCGCGAAGAGTTTTCCCCGAAATCGAACAGGGGTCCGTCAACAAATTGAAAAAGAACGAAGATCTTTTGGGTAACCCTGTCAAAACTAATGTAGCAAAAGCGTTCAAACTGCACATTATGATTAAGTGGTTTATTGTAATGTACTGTGTTAATTTTTATAAGGATAGCATGTATACTCGTAGAGAAATTAAGGTTTTTATAAAAACAGTCCTAAATTTTTCCAAGTTTTTTGCTTAAAATTTGCAGAGTTCTTATTATAAAATAATGTTCTTTTCTGAAAATATGACAAACATCATTGTACACAATACCCTGTCATCAGAATTTAAAAATAATAAAAATTGTATGAAAAATGAGTATGTTTAGTAAATAATTTTCCATTGCGCATGCGTCAACGATATCAAAATGCCATTTGCTGTTAGCTAAATGTATAGAGCAACTTCTGTAAAATTTTAAAAAACATAGCTTGAAAATTCTGAAAATGGGAGCCTATAGAATCAACTCAAAATCCGTTATTCCTAAAGGAAGCAAAAAAATCAGGGGTTTTACCTAAATATAGTTGTACGTGCAATATTGTGTAGGCACTAAACAATGGAATATGGATACAGCCCCTCATCTTTTTGCTTCATTTAGGGAATAAAGGATTTTGATCTCATTCTATCAACGATAATTTTCAGAATTTTTAAGCTATGTTTTTGAAACTTTCACAAAAGTTGCTCTATACATTTAACTAACATAATATGCAAATGAAATTTTAATAGCGTTCACGCATGCGCAGTAAAAAATTATTTAGTAAACCTGCTCATTTGTCATACAATTTTTATTATTTTTTAATTCTGATGACAGGGTATTGTGTACAATGATGTTTGTCATTTTTTCAAAAAAGAACACTATTTTATATTAAAAACTCTGCAAATTATAAGCAAAAAACTTAGGACTGTTTTTATAAAAACCTTAATTTCTCTACGAGTATACATGCTATCCTTGTAAAAATTAACACAGTACATTACAATAAGCCAATTAATCATAATGTGCTCTTTGAACGCTTTTGCTACATTAGTTTTGACAGGGTTATCCAAAAGATCTTCGTTCTTTTTCAATTTGTTGACGGTCCCCTGTTCGATTTCGGGGAAAACTCTTCGCGAAAATATGTGACGCGTATTATTTTGTTTACACACCTGGAGTTTAAGCACATTCCGATTCATATTTCTTCCATTACTTAAAAATAATTACTTAATTACCAATTATGCTTAAATTTTGGACACCAGTGTATAGTGATTTTTAGGTGCGTTCGTAATTATGTAAATACGTAGCACCTATAGTCCTCGTCCAGTCCGTCCGTCCAAATTTAAAATATATAATTCTTGCATAATTATGTTAAGTCATTTCAAATTTTATAAAAATCGAATGTATAGTTTTATTAAGGGCCAATCAAAAGTGTTCCGTTACATTACGGTCAATGGGAAAAAGAAATTGTTTCAAGTTCATTTTATGGTGTAATAGCTTTTCAAACAGAATAAAATTGATATGCGTATACTGAAGTCTACTAAACTATATGTTCTGTACAATATGTGGCGCAAAAAAGTTTATTATTCATTTACAGAGCTACACAAAAGAAGTCCATTAGATAATGATTTATTAGAAAACATTGTCTTCGGCGAATTTCAGTAATGTTAAATCATTTCATACATAATGAAATTGATATACGTTGCTGAGATTTGGTACATATTACTTCCTGTATAATAAAAAGTGCTAATAGTATTTACAGGGACTCACAAAAGATTTCGAATACTATACTGTACTAGAAGTACTGTGTGTTACAGATTTTTGCTGGAAGTGCATTTTTAGTTGTGGTATGAGTTTTTAAATTTAACTACATTTTTGCATATAATGCTGTGTGTATAAATGCTGTAGATCATATGAATGGTAACATAACAGAATCTGTAAAAGTTATGAAAATATGAGAAGTTATGAAAATAAGAGTATGAATGAAAATAACTCAAAAGTGGTTTTCGAATGAGTTGCGCATTTTTACGATATCCCATGATAGGTAATGATTCTAGGTTTGCCATGTTGATTGCATCCTATTTAAGAAGAAAACCTAATTGAAGATAATAATCGTATCAAATTCGATATTCATACATTTTTGCTTAAGAGTTTAACAGCTAATGCATCAAGCTCTGCATCAAGCAAATTAATTATAGTACAAACGCACCTCATTTACCACGTTTAACGCTCAATTTCCAATTTTTTTTTTTTTTTTTAAGTTGAAAAATTCTGACATGTTTTTAGCTTATATCATGCAGAGTTTTAAAACAAATTTCAGAAAAATTAGCAAAATGTAGTAGAAGTAATGTTGTGCAATTAGAATATGAATGTATTAAACATTTTATAAAATATGATTAATGGTATGAAATAATTTATATCTGCGCATGCGAGAACGATAAAAACGATCAATTTACATAATTTAATAGTCATCCTAAGGAGCAACTCATAAAAGACAAAATACAGTCAAATATGGTGGAAATTCAGAATGATATCGACGATAGAAGAGAGCTGATTTTTAGTTCTCTCTAAAAGCAGTTGAATGTCAAGACATTTTCCACAAATTGTTAGTTTTTATTAACTGAGTTTTACGAAAAATACAGTATTTAATGAATATCAGTGAAAATCGTATTTTCATCAACGTCGAACATTTTTCAATTCTATTAAATCATGAAAAAATCGTTTTATTTGATTTCAGAGTCGTACTTATTAAAAATATAAGTGCATTTTTCCACATTAAATAGTAGTATTTTTTAAAAAATGCAGTTTATTTTTCCTTTTTTGGGGGCAATTTCAATTTCGGAGCTGGTTCTGAAAGTCTTTTCATTTAAAAAAAAAAATACAGCCAAACTGAAACAAAAAAACTCGTAAAACGTTAGATACATTCTTCGGATATCCTATGTAGAAGAAGTCGCATAAAAATATTAAAAAATAAACTAAAAATTTTAAACGAACTCTGCCATAGATTTAACCTTAGCTTGCGAGTGTTTTCCATTTCTACAGTAGGCTGTTAGGATATCTTAACATCGGAACTCCTGATTTCTCTTATACATATCAACGGGGGCACTTAAAATTACCAATACACAGTTCATATGCATATACAGGGTGTTGCCTTCTTTCTTAGTCCACACAATGTTCGAATGTTCTCTTATTTGCCCCACGAATGTTTTTTATTTTGGTATGCTGTCACCACCGTTATAAGTACGTGATATCGGGCACGTTGTGAGAAGGATTATCAAAAGAACATTACGCTTATTCAATTAAAATTAACGAACAATTAATTTACACAATTTTACGTATAACAAAACAGTATTTACAATTAAGAACTCGAATATAGACGATCCGGCCCGATATTAAGTTACATAGCGCAAATACTTTCTACGCACTCGGTCCACTTATTAAAATACTCAATATCCCTATCACACTACATCAGTTAAAATAGATTTATCAGAGATCACTCTTGATCTTCCCGTTACGTCGGCTATATCCGCCAGAGCCAACGCTGTTGTCCACACCTCAATGCACTTTCCGTCCGAAAACTCAACTCAGGAAAGATTCGACCGCGCATCTTGTTGTCTACCAGAACTGACTTTCTCTCTTACCAATTCCTTTCCAAAAACAGCCTATGGGGATTATTCTTTGTCAACAGGGAACCCCATCTCTTCATCTAACCTTACACTGTCACCTTTCTGTGAGTCCATTATCTCTCTAGATAACCAATAAAATTCTCTATCTTTTATTATTTTTTTTTCATTGTCTCAGGTATTTATTTTGAATGGAAAGACGAACTCTACTCTATTGATACAATACACATCTGTTCATACCATACTATCTGACTAAAAATAGCTTGGATTAGCTTCCAGAAAATAAAATTACACCTTACTTTATACCTTAAGTACGCAGAAATCTGTACATGTTATATACAATACATAAATAAAAAAGATAGTATCAAATAACAATAATTCTAAATAGCTACCTGTGCATTAGCGTCAGAAACCTGACATAGGATATTGCCGAATTCGACTAACAAATTCAGAGGAGTGATAGTAGGATCAATGGAATGAAAAATTGCCATGAACATGGAGTCGCAAACAACATATTTAATCAAAAATACAGGTTGTTCTAACCTAACTCAATTTCGGTTGACCGGTAATAACTTTTAAAAAATTGAAGTATATTATATTGAAACTTTTACTAGACATTCTCATTTTAGTTGTAAATGTGATAATGTAAAAAAAGTGGTAGAAGTTTGCATCATACTCGCCAATAATCTCACCTGACGCTCCAGATTTTGAACTGCGATTACCAGCTCATTCGGTATCATTGATTCCTTGAGCACCTTGTTTTTCCAGAACTTTTCATGATATCACATTTTACCCAAAAAAGTTTACAAAATGTTGCATTCTCACTACAATGTTTTTATTTTTCTCAAAATTATTAGTTTCAACCCAAGTTCAATTAGAATGAAACACCCCATATTTGTGAATAAATAAGTGGATTGAGACACCATTCTCTATGGCAATTTATCATCCTCTTGATGCTTACTATCACCTGCCTCAATTTGTTGATCGAATTCGGCAACACCCTGTATATTATTTAATACATTTGTGTCCCTTCTTAATGACAAACTAAGCTATGTCTTTATATTTACTGTTATTATGCCTTTAAAATAAGTTTGTTATTTTCTGTATATAGTAATGATAATACATTTCTTTAGGTTTATTATTTTAATACCACTTTGTTTATGTTTCAGCATTTAGCAATAAAACAAAGAATTGCTTGTCCGAACCAATAATTTACGATTAAAATAAACTTAGAAATTGTTGTTATTTGCATATAATCTTGTTATTATACGATATTTTCCTATCGTCTTTAATAATTCTTCCATATTCTAATGTCTTATTAATATAAAGCAAAGTGAATACCATAATTACTGACGTATAAACTACGGTACATTCATTTAATTTCAATAAATGACATATTCCTTAAATTACATAGCTACTTTTAATATTTTAAACCTAAAAATGAACTATCACCTCCCCCCCCCCCCACCAAAAAAAAAAAAAAAAAAAAGAGCACGAAAGAGTTAACATAAATTATAGGTGAGTGTTCATGTAAAATTGAGAAGGATTTTAATTTTGAGGTTTCTTTTAAAGATAGTGGGAAGCAAATGGTAATTGATATACATGACCTAATATTTATAAAATGACCCATAACTTTATCTTTGACGCAACAAAAACAAAGCAAATGTTTTAATGTCTATCCTCCTGAAATTAATTTTTATCATTTTATCAAGATAAAAAAATACAAATCTAATAAACTATTTTATTTAAATCATCAAAAACATCTATTCATCAATCATCATTATCAGTGACAGGAGTGGGCACAATCAGTCTCCGAGTAAAGAGAATGAAAAAAATATATATATCGAAATAAGGAGGTTTTTCGCAATTTTTTACTTTGATTTTTCTCCTAAATTCTGGAGGGGTGTCTGGGTTAGTTACATCCTTTCTCCCTCCTGCTATTATAGTTGCGAAACTGAACGGCGTTAAAAGTAGGCTGAACTTTCCTCTCTCAAAATACATTTTTCTAAAGAGAAGGAATAAAACTGAAATATTTTAAAACAATGAATAGTAACGCCATCTATGATTGCTTTTGTAAACGAATTTTCAAAACAATGGAAAAGCGCCAGAATTAAAATCGCGCACTTCATTTGTGAAAAGGAACGATGAAAATATGAGCCAAATGCTAATCGCACTTTGTTTTAAACAGTGTTGCCCATAGGTGCCGACCTGGCATAGATTATCCGTAATGCGTGCGTTAATTTGACCCTGGTTTAATCAGTTTAGAACCAGAATTTTTTCAAAGAAATGAAATTAAGCATGTTCCACTAATAATCCTGAAATTAAATAAATAAGGATTCATGCAACATATTTTCTAGTTTGGAATGACGTTAAATTAGATCAAAGTAATCGAGGTATTACGGAAGATTAGATGAAAGTTGGCAGCTATGGTGTTGCCACATCTCATTGGTTTCCGGCTAGGCATTTCGAATTATCACCAGGAAGTTTTAACAGTTATTTTTGCTTTATAAGGTAACTGATGTTCCATAAATGTAACAAAAGAAATTTTTTAATAAAATTTTTCTGGTGTGAATTCAGTATTCCTAAGAAAATGACCGCCAGATGCGGCAACACTGGTTTTAAATTATGCGGCTACGTATATATTTTGTTACTCTTATTTGAAAAATAATTTTAACTAAAATTAATTTTTAAAAATAGATATATGAAGATATCAAATCTAGTCAGGGCCGGCGCCAGGGGTGAGGCAAGTGAGGCGACCGCCTCAGGGCGCAACGTAAAAGGGCGGCATTTGGCGACATTTTGAAAAAAGTTTTGTTTTGACAAAAAAAAAAAAAAAAAAAAAAAAAAAAAGATTTGATGACCTCTCCCCCCCCCCCCCCTTCCTTGAAAAAAGTTGCTTTAAGGTGTTTGGGGAGAAGGGCGCATTTTTACTCTGGTGGATAATTAAATTATTTTCTTTAACTAAAACGTACTGTAGAATGTTTTGCTATGTATTTTTAATTCTGAATCGAATGACACTTCCGCAAGTCGATGCATTTATACATTAGAAAGTTCTGGCAGGTTCAGGGGCGTGCCAGCTGCATCCAGCGCCTGTGTGTACAACTTCAGTTGGGGCCATATACCCCCCCCCCCCCTCCTCGTCTCCAAAGAAAAAAACTTCAAACATCAAAAAATAAAACAATGAATATCTGTAAATGCATAGTTGCCATCCGTCTTGAGCTTTTACCAAGTCGAATAAAGATTTCTGAACCAGTAAATATATTTAATAAAATGTGTCTTCTTTTTATACAGTTCGTATTTCATTTCATTTATTAAATAAATTTCTGGTTCCAAGCATGCTTAAATGATTTGAAAAAAAGAGAAAGATATCAGACATGCAAATAAAATTCGTAACACACTAAAATCTGTGAAAATGGAAACAATATGTATCAGAATCCTGTGTAACGATTAAATTTCACTATCCAGGAGAACATAATTCAATACATTAATAATAGATTGCATTTAAAAGAAAGAAAAGACAAGTTGAATGTAGATTCTGCCAATGCAGAATTCAGTTTCGCCTCCGATTAGGAACAAATATATATATATATATATATATATATATATATATATATATATATATATATATATATATATATATATATATATCGATAGAGGTTTTTTGGAAGGGCGACCCTGTTTAGATTTCAATGAACTAACTTCATTTTTCTTGTGTTTATCAATATAATAGCAAACAGAACGGCGTGAAATACCCAATTGAATAGCAATTTCTCTCTGAGACATTGGAATTGCGGAATAATAAAGAGATACAATTTGACGTGCTACTTCTTCATTGACTAGATTCATCAAAAACGGATTTTTACTTTAGTTTAAACGCTTTTTTATAGATTATGTGTAAACGGAAATGCAATTTAACAATAAAACGAGTGTAATCCAGTCGAATTCGACGAATGAAATGTTTAAAAAACCCGATCGATATGGTTTTAAAAAAAGCAAAAGTAATTACATTATTGAATCAATATATAATAAATATATTTACAAAGTAAATGTCAAGTTTGTCAGTTACAATTTTGCATGCAAATATTCGCACGTCTTCAGTTAAAATTGTAATCTGAGTGCCGGCGAATTCCAGAAATTTTATTTTATATGCACTCATAGAAAAATAGTTTTATTTAAAAAAAGAAAGAAAAAAAATTAATTTCATTTTTATTGTGACATTATTTTCACTAACTGAAGTCATTTGAAAGTAAAATCTCAATATCAGTGTCCATAATGAAAAGAAATATTGAAATGTAATATCGGGTACTACTAGGTTATCCCGTCGACTAAAAAACTATCGCCAAACTATAAGATTAAATGCCAATAATGGATGATCGTGAATGTCACATTCAATGACATTAAATACGATTCATGTGTTAAAAATGTCATTAAGTGATTTTTATTTCGACTTTTTATTAATATTTTTATTAATATTGTACTAATTATTTGTTTTTTCGTTATTTAAAATAAAAATTATGTCAATATGTATAATTCGGCTATTAGTTTGGCGATTTGTATAATTTGGCGAAATTGGTCGACGGGATAACATAGTAGTATCTAATATCGTTATGAGTAAAAATGCGATGTTTTAAATAGTGGCGTCATTTTCTCTTCAAATGTTTTTTAAAAGTTACTGTTAGTAATATGAAAAAGGCATCCCTAATAATATTGTCATTTCCTTTTATCTGGTTGCTGAATGACATCATTTTCCTCATTTGAAATTTCTCTTATTTTGATTTAGACATTAATTTTTATCATAAATTATTTTCTGTTATTTTATTTACATTATTAATATTTTTTCTCAGTAAATATATTTTTTTAGCTCAATTAGTGCAATCATTTTGGAAAATAATTTTTTATTATCGAGAGAAAAGCTAAGCTGTGTTGCCACCATTTTGAAGAAATGTCATGAAAAAGCTTTTAAAATTAAAACTAAAATATAAAAATGGAAATAAATTAAAAAATAGCTAAAATGGGCACAACTACAAATAAATAGCTTTCATTTAAAAAAATAATTATCAAAATCGGTTGAGTAGAAAATTCAGGGCTGATGACACGACATTTTTAGCTTGTCTGAAAGAAATAGCATCGGAGGCTAAAAAGAAAAAAGTTTGTTTTTACTTTGCATGTATTTGCGATGGCTAAAAAAATTTACCTAGAGATCACCACGTAGAGATCTAAAAATTTGGAGAAGGATAGATGCTGGCAGGTGCATCTGTGAGTCAATTTTTTCATTTTTTGTTAATTAACCGAAATGTTAATTATAAGCCTTTAATGATCATCAGAAAACGGCGAGTTTTCATTCTTTAAAGAGATCATGCTTGTGTGCCTCCCATGTAATGCCAGACATAGATTTAATAAAATTACGTGTTGTATTATTTTGACATGAAAGAAATTCGCGTTTTTTACGCAACTGATGGACGGAATTCGCATTTTTGCGCAATTCATGGACATATTCGCATTTATTGAGCAATATGTTGACGAAATGTGCATTTCACGCAATTCATGGATGAAATTAACGTTTTTTACGCAATTCTTTGACAAAATTTGCGTTTTTTATGCGATTTATGGAAGAAATTTGTTTTTTACGCGATTCTTGGACGAAATTCATGTTTTTACGCTGTCTTGGGATGAAATTCACGTTTTCAGCCCGATTTTTAGCCGAAATTCGCGAATCTTAGTTTTTTGTCGAAATTTGCGCCTTTTGTGAGGTCTTTTGTCGAAATTCACGTTTTTTGCGTTACGGGCTTTTCGCACGATCGTTTACGAAATAAGGCTTTTGCAGTTCTTTGTTGAAATGCGCGTTTTTACGCGATTTTTTCGAGGTCTTTCTACGAAGTTCGCATTTTTCTCACGATCCTTTTCGAAATTTGTGGGATTCTTTTCGCTATTCTTCATCGAAATTTGCAGTTTTTGGTTACTCTTTGACGGTATTTCGCGCTTTCATCGCAGAACTTTGACTAAATTCATGTGTTTTCCATGATATTTTCATGAAACTGGAAGGGTTTTTTTTCTGCGAACGATTGAAGAAATTGATTTTTTACGACCACCGTTCGCCAAAATTCGCGACTTTTGGTGTCTGAAATTTTAGACTGATTAATTTCTAAAGTTTTCGGCAGCAAATGCCTTAAATTTTCGGGAATTTCGAAAAATTGGTCCTGTTTTTTTTACAATTAACACTAACTACAATTAGCGCTAACAGTAAATATATAAAGTTTAGGGAATATGTTTAATTTTTTGGTACTAAAAAAAAGTTACAAAATATTGCTTATTTCCTAAAATTTTCTGCAAAGTTCATAAAAGTTGCTGCGCACGGCATGCGCGCTTGCGTCTATGTTATACACTATACAGCTCTGTTTAATGCTATTAATTTGTTATTCAGTAATTAAGATTTCTGGCTTCTTCATCTGCAAAACTTTTGACGATAGAATGCCCCTCTGAAAATCTAATTTTAAATTTATTCTGAATTAAATTATTGCTGCAAATTATTTTTAAATAGTTTCTGAACCATAAGGGACTTTATATCTATTACCGTGAGATAATGTGCATTATATAAGATATTTCTTATGTTACCTCTATATTTATGGCATGATTATTGTAGGAGAAACTTTTACTAGTATTTACAAATAGTAATTTTCTTCTTATTTATGACAAATTTTGTAGTAAAGCTATGATTTTATTTAAAAATAAGAAACAGGCAGAATTTAGCCTTTATGGAAATATGTATTATGCTTTTTCACGAGAGTGAGATAATAGTGTTGCATGTTTTCAGCCACGTGAAATACGGGCGCCTTTTATTGTTTACAAGAGGTGTGCCTTTGTTTATAAAAGTTGGACAGGTAAGCGTCTAAATGACTTATTAGGCGACTCGCATAAGTAGAATAAAACGTAATAAATTTTTAAACAAAGAATTGAATGTTTATAAATAAGTTTGTGAATCTAGAAGTAAATCTAGAAAAGAAAATTCAGATACCAAAAACATATAACACATTTTAATGTAATTAAGTTATTGATTTTTTAAAAAATATTTGTTCTTTAATTAAAATTTTTGGCGCCTTTTACTACTCCAGCGCTTATGTGCACAGTACACTTTGTACACTGGGTCGGCACGCCCCTGGGCAGGTTTTATGAATGCAAAGTCATGAATGGTTTTATGAATAAAAAAATATGAATACATGGGATATTTTGACAACATTACTAACCTTGAAGAAATCTGATGAACTGATTTTGATTGTTGCTGTTTTGAGGATGTTTAATAAGTTTGATATTATTTGATATGATGTAATAGGTTTTGAATGTGATATAAATATGACAAAGCTGTGTTCAATAATAAAACATAACTTTCAACATTGAATATTTATAAAACTTACCATAACTTTTATAAAGAATGGTCGTACGGAGGACTTTCAAATGATGTTATTTGATCCAGAATTTGAAAATACATAACAAATGATACCCAGTTCACCTATTTTTAAAAAGTTGAGGTATTCTCATTACCTCGATGAACCTCCATCCCCCTCCCCCTAAAAAAAAGAAAGTAATGATTTATTCTTGTGGGATTTATCGAGTTTTCATGTTTAGTAACAGAACGATGCTTTTCTCCAAATTTTGGTGAAAGGCCACCAATTATTACTGGAAAAACTACTTTATCTGAATAAAGTATAATTTTTGCCATTTCATTCATAAAATGTGCCGTAACTTTGAAAAAACTTATCGTACCGACTTGCAGATGGAGTCATTCAATTTAGAATTTAAAAAATCCATGCGAAACGATATCCCATTTGACCGACTTAAAAATGTTGACCCCCTCCTCCTCGAAAGATTTAAAAAATAAAAACTCGCCTTCTGCTTCTTAAAACTTATTAAACTTTGTTTTGGGGGATTCCTCATATTTTCATAAAAGAAAAAAAAAATTATTTTTCCTTTAATGTATATTGAACATGTAGTCCATTATATGTAATCTATTAATTAGGTATTAGGTTTTTAAAAGTTATTTAGATGTCTTGGAGCTTTTCTGTGCAAAACCCGTAGGTGTCTTCTCCCAGATTTCTTCATGATTACGCGTAATTTTAGAACTTGACCTTATTACTTCAGGATATCTTACATTTTATCTTCCGCAATTTACAATATTTTTTTTACACTTTTTGTGTTTCACGCCAATTTTTTGACTTCAGGAAATAATTCCTGTTAGACTGAACCAAGGCCATATTGAGTAAATTTGGTCCTCTGCGACATTTGACAATTTTTGTTTTTCCGGCGATTTTTCCATACATTAATAATTCCATATATTAAGATAATTTTAAATCCTTCTAGTGATTTTTGGATTTTCTCCTGTTTCGAGGAGATTTTTTTTAGATTCGTAAACAATTCCGAATTCAGTTTCAAATGTAGCAAATTTTATCTCCTCATTTTTTTGAATTTTTGGTAATTCGGATTACAAATGTTTTAGCTCACTAGTGTAAATATTGCCCTCTGAATTTTTTCTTTCTTCATTTTGACACGATTTTTTGACATTCGTATTCGTAAAAGAGATTTGGTTTCAAACTTCTTACTAATGATGTAAATTTTGTTTAGAGAATTTCTTTTTCTTTCTTTCTTTTTTTTTTTTTTTTTTTTTTTTTCACTTTTATGGATTTTTAAAGTTATTTTCAACGGGATTCTTCACATGATTTTGCGTACTGCCTTTTTTTTTTCTTTTTTTAACATTTGTAAAAAATAATTTAGTTTGAAAATTTTAACCTAATCGAAGTATATTTTATCACATGTGATTTTCAATGTTTTGCGATTTTTAATGCGATTTTCAATGCAATTTTCATCTTTCTTTTGCGTTCCGCGACAATTTTCTGACATTAATAATATGAAATTGTCTCCAAACATTTATCCTAAACCCATTATTTTTAATGCGGTATTTAGCGTTCTTTTTTTAACATGAATATTTTAAGAATCGTAAATTTTTTAATTTACGCATTTTTTTTAATCTTTAGAGACCTTTACTGTATTTTTTTTTAGCCTCGAAGCATTTTTTTCAACATTATTAAAAAGGAATCCGGTTTTAACTTTTAACCTAATGTACTAAAATATGTCCTCTTTTTAGTTAAATTTATTCGAAATTCGCTTAGCGATTTTCGAATTTTTCAGATTTTTTTTAATATTATTAGTTTTTTGACTTTGTAAAAGAAATCCTGTTTTAATCTTAAATAAATTTTACTGACTGCAATTTTTTATAGAGCCCGGAAACGCAGTGTCTATCAGGTCAGCTGCGCGAGTAAATTAAATTATTTTAGCAGATGAAAATATAATTGTTTTCTATATTGATTAGAGTGATATAAAAACGATTTTCACAAAAAAAAAATTCAAGGTCAATTTATCATTGAATTAAATATTTCATTGTTCATAAGTATTTTTGAAAAAAATATTGTTATTATAATATTAAATCTTCATATTAAATATGCCAAATCAAATTTGAAATGATAAGTAATTTTCTCTGCATGTCATAATTTTTCCATTTAATGTGAATATTATATTGCAAAGTTTGCTCTAATAAGTTTATTTATTTATTTTTATTTTTTCGCTCTATACATTTCGACATTGTAATGTATGATTTCTGCAAAGCTAAATCAAGAGAAATAACTCACTTCTAGAACTTTCATTTTATTTTTAATGGCTGTTTTCTTATCAATATTACCAATATGCGATTTCCCTTGCATATACGGTTTAAAAAAGATAAATAGCTTGTAATGCTATATCATTATTTTTCTGTTTGAAATTCATATACAAGTTTTATACGCAATGCGATTGATTTTAGGTGTTTGACATATTTTGTCTCAGTAATATCTATTTTAAAAGCATACTTTACCTGTTGTAACAGGATTTTTTTTTTTTTTTTTTAATATTCATAATATGCCTGATTTTTTGAAAGGAAAAACAAAGCATAAGAAATTTTGCAGTGTTACTGTTATTCTTTGTGTGATACTTACACTTTCATGGTATTTTTTTTTAAAATATTAGTAGAATATGATTTATTAATTTAATCTGTTGTTATTTTTTAAAATGATGCAAAAAATGAAATAAAATAAAATAAATAAATTACGCAATTCCGTTATTTTAAATTCCTTAAAGTTAAATGCTTTTATAATACATTTTATATTATATTTATGCAAATAAATTATAGTTACTATATTAATTTAGTGATTTTTTTTATAAAGTTTGAGTAGTGGTTTTAAAAAATGACATCATAGGGGCGGCAAAATAAGGCTCGCCTCAGGCGGCGAAATGTCTAGCGCCGGCCCTGAATCTAGTTATTATGTTATTTCCGTTCAACCCTTTCCAGCACGGACAAATTCTGTTAGTAAAATGAGAAATTATCGATTGTCACCAAAATTTACAAACGACTTTTATAGAAACTAAGACTTCTTATTTAAGCCCTTTCATTGTAAAAACAAGGTTTTAATAAAATATTATTGGTGCCGTTTGCAAGTTTGGAATTAAAATTAGGTATCCCGGACTAGAGACACTGTGCCGGAAAGGGCTAATATGATATTGGTCAGAGTATTAACCCTTTGAGCTCTGGTGGTAGAATTTTCTACCACATAATTTTAATTACGAAATGTCTCAACGGCACCAGAAAATTCAACCAAATTTTTTTCAAAAAGGTTTAATGCATTTTTTTTTTCATGTATATCGTTATAATCGGTTTTTTCTTTGCAAAATACTGGTGCCAATGTGACATTTGGAATTTTGAAGAAATTTGCCAACCAGAGCTCAAAGGGTTAAACATTCAATTTGATATTTGGTCTCAGTCAATGTTCCTAGTGGGCTATTTTTTTTTTAATTCAGCTTTCTTGATTAGCACCATCTTTTTGAAATGGCAATATTCCCCTTATTTATAGACATAATAATTAAAGCGAAAACATTTACCCTTTCAAATAAGTGATGCCAATGAAGAAATTTGAATTTAAATAAGCAGCCCATTGACAACACAGGTCCCAACATACGAAACTATATTCATTTGCTTACAAATGTTTTGCCACTGCAATACATATCTTTAATTTACAGTGACTTTAGGAGTTATTTTTAACACTGTAACTTCTAAATTTGTTTCTACTTCTAACTATTTTTTAAAGGCTTTCTATGTTTTAAAAGTCATTTATGTAACTCTTCATAAAAGGTTCAACTGACGGAACGTAAATGATATCCTTAAAAAATGTGTTATTTAAAGACGTGTGTTATTTGTATCTCTAAGCCTTAAGTAATTCTGCTTACTTAGCAAAAAAGTCAGAAATGAAATTGCCAAAAACATCGGACATTTTCGCAGAAAAATTTGTAAATGCTTACTGATACCTCTCCCCCTTTTTTATTAATTCTCGTAAAAATGGAATCAGATGTGGTTTTAAACGAACTGATCCTCTATTATAATTCGTTTATTTTTTTCCTCATTTATTACTTTAAATCGATTTCAATAATTTTAACATTTAAGCGCAAGTTTGAATAGAATATTGAATTGAAACATAGCTGCCAACATCTTCCGTTTCTTTCAACCAGAAAAAATTTACAGTAAATTTTCTCATTAGTAAGTCGCCGTAAGTCGTCGATTCAATAAGGCAAAAATTTCAGTTAAATTTTTCTCGTGTAACTATGATTAAAATAATGTTTTCTGATATTTCTTTAGAAGTTTTAATTTTAGTATTATGTAAAATTAATGGATTTCAATTATATGTTCTTTTAATTTTTATGTAGGGGAGAGTGGGGATACTTGAGCATAGGGGATACTTGAGCCACCCCTATTATCTCGACAGTTGGTTAATTTTTCTTTCTAAAACTGCCAATATGATAACATATTTATAGTTCTGAATATGTAAAAAAGAAATCACACATCTTGGTACCATTTTGAAAGTATAGTGATTAATAGTTGTCTTTTCCCTATCTGAAGTAAATATTTGGGTGCATGGTTTTTTTGTTTTTTTGTAATCAAAGTTTTGTTTAAAGTTGCAACTATATACATACATTCAATAAGCATAATTTCAATTGTATTTTGAGTCGAAAATAGTTCTAATTGCTGCATGCTTTATTTAGTAAAACTCTGGGAAACAAAAATAGTGATAGTGGGGATACTTGAGCCAATGAGAGTGGGGATACTTGAGCCATGTCTTAACCATCCCCACTAGAAATTAAACACGGGTGAAACAAACAAAAAATAAAATTTCATCCTTATATTCACTAATAGATATTTTTCTGAAGAAAAGGGAGAATAATCTTTCATTTTATTTTTTTTTCTTAAAAAAATAACGACCTAAAAATGTTTAAAAATGTATATTTTTTAAATGAAAATGTCTATTTTATTTTTCGATTTGACTAACAAAATAGCCTGTCTAGATAAATGTAAACATAGTTTTCAATTTAACTTTCATTAAATGAAAATAACTTTTTAAAACGGTTTTACAGGCTATAATCTCTAATACTTTAATTAGTTAGGTCCAACTTATTAAAATATTTATTTTTTAATATAACATATTAAGATTAGTATTTTATATTGAAATCGTAACCTCTGTTGCTGTAACTTTTTTTTTAACTAAGAAAATTGAAGAAAAATTGGTAAAAAGAGCGCACAAAAACAAGAAAAGCAACAAAAATCCCAGTTCATACTTACCTACATGGAGCCAAAGAGGAAGACAAAATCTTTTCCTGTTAAAAAGTGTTTGAAAGTAAAAAGTGTTTGAAATAGTAGAATGATACATCTGGCTTAAATTCCGACAGCTACTAAACTAAAAGCATGAGTTCGACAATATTATTAGAGGAAAATTCTGTCAATGATGGTGATGATGTGAAAGAAAACCTTCTATTGATGGTTGGTTACTAATAAAATATGCCAGAAAGAAAACTGTAAAAATATTTGTTGGATAAGTGCTTAATATTTTGAAAATGAAATTTGCCCGAAGAATTGCAGATTCCAAATTTAAATGACTCTGAACTGAGGATGTTTCTACCGTCGTTATAACTCAAGTTCAAATTATCTTTCGACAACCAGTTTTAACGACAAAAAATGATCGTATTACTAGCTTTGTTTTCTCAATTGGTTTTGAAAGACTTTACGTTTCATAATTTATCATTCTGTAAAATGTTTGCGCAAAAATAAAGCGAAAAAAATTATTTTTGTAGGTATTTTTCCGTAGTGGCTCAAGTATCCCTTCACTATGGCTCAAGTATCCCTGCCATGGGGATACTTGAGCCATGATGTAAAACAAAAAATAAACATTTATTATACAAAGAAAAATAGTTCAAAATTTATTGAAAGTGGTTTTTAGTTGAAGGAAAAATATCAAATTTTCATTTTCAATATTTTATTTTATTCTAAAAAAATATAAAAAATTTAAAAAAATTAAAATTCAAAAAATGGCTCAAGTATCCCCATCTTCCCCTATTTATTTTCAAACAGGTGTGTCACTTGAACTATTTTACACATTTCATGTCTTAATGATTTTAATTTTGCGAAATACTGGACTTATATATATATATATATATTAGATTATTTTAAATTACATAGTCCAATGGTTAAAAGATATATATTGTTAATGGTGAGCACTTTTACCTTTCAATAACAAATACATGGAAAAACAAAAAAGATAAAATAAAACGACTGTTTAACGTAATAGAAAATAGAAAGGACCTTTATTATTGAAAAGAGCGTGCCTGTCTGTGACTCTATTAAAAGATACGTGCACGCCTAAGAATTTTTCAAGGAATTTAAGATCTACCCTAATTTCCTGCCTATAATCCGCGGATCAAACAATTCTTTTTCGACTCAGAAATTTTATTTTGTAATTTAAGGCAAATATTTACGGCGATCTGAAAAGTTATATTTTATTTAATAAAATTTCTGGGTCGAAAAATGATTGTTTGATCCGCGGATTATACGCAGGAAATTAGGGTACTTCTTTTATTGGAAAATTTCTATTATTTATTTTGATAGCAGAATCTGTAAACCACTTTGTTTTATAACACTTTTTTACATTTTTCATGGGATAAAAAAAGTCTAAAAAAATATTGGTGCAATGTACACAGCCTGAAAGTAATAATTTTTTTATTGTATTTTTTACTTTTTTTACAATAAAAAATATTCTAGAAATGGAAATCATATTGAAGTTGTCATTTCTTAGCACATTTTGTTCTAGTAATATCTGTATAAAACCATTTCGTAATGAATTTATTGTAACCCTTCAATAGATTTTTTTGACACAATATACTGAAAATTGGGACAAAACGCCACTTTTTCCGTCCTAACATATTTGCCTCGTGTAATCGAGAAATGCCGGCCTATTAATAGAACAAAAATTACAGTTTAGTAATGTCTAAAAGCTTTTAGTAACAAAACAAGCAAACCCTTTTTGCTCGAGTGGCAAAACTATTATGCAGTTAATTATTCAAATGAAATTTCTCTTTCAACGATATTTAATTGCAATGAACAAAAAAAAAAATCAGTTTCTAAATGCTTATGAGAAAAGCACACTTAAGAACTAAATACATTTTTCTGATAATCCTAGGATTATAAAAGTATGGAAGAAGTATTTCAACTCCATATATATATATATATATACTATATATGTGTGTGTGTGTGTGTGTGTGTGTGTGTGTATAGAAAATGGTTATTTGACCAGAATTTGAAGCATTCTCATTGGTCAGAATAGCAGCAAATGACAGTCATGTAACCCTATTCTATAAAAAAAGGCCGAATGACTGGACAGTTTTCTGCAAAATTTTAATAGTGTACCTAAAGACAGATTTAGAAGGAAATGAGGCTGCAAGATCACCCTCAGGACTCCCAAATGGTCCGCAAACTGAACATTAATATTTTCTTAGAATTTTTTTCTTTTTACATTTTTCTTGGAAATCACGCAGAAACCACTTCAGGAGATTAATTCTAGAGCAAATGCTGTAGAAACCTACCATGATTTTTACTATTAAAAAATATTGGTGTTCAATTCGCGGACCATTTGTGAGCCCTGCATCTTGGACACTAAAAGTTATGTGCCGGAAACTAAACAAAAAATAGCTTGTGCAGTTAATTTTTAAACTATAGTTAGTAATTAAATAATAGTTAAGGGCATTTCCATGCGAATTTGTTAGTCTGTTACACAACTGAAAATCGCTATGTTTGTTGGCCACCGTTATTTTCGAAAAGTTTGCTTCGCCTTATTCAATTGATGATATATCTTCCATAAACTAAGTCTCATTTTCTCACTTTAAAATACTGGTAGCAAAAAAACCATAGCATGTAACAGACAAACAAGTTCGCATGGAAATGCCCTTAACCAGAAAATAGTCGATAATAGTTTCTTTAGAAGTTTAATTGTTAGGGCATTCAAAAAAATATCTTGACCAATGCCTCTTCTGTAATAAAGACACCGCTGGCCTTATTTATAACTGTGAATTTATAGAGCTAGTAGCTTGTGATGGGGGGGGGCATTAGATATCTTACAAAAATGACATAGGGACTTAACGTAATGACAAATAGAGTATGAGGGTGAAATTTGTTACTGCAAAGAAGATCAGGAAAGTTGTAGAAAACTTACAATTTTACTTTGCTATCTGATAAATTAATGCAGACTATTTCCTTTAATTCTTCGTGCCAAGTATAGCCAACATTTACCTATTAGCTTCAAAAAATAAGATATTTAAAGATAAAGTAGCGAAAGAAGTACATAGGCAAAAAAGTGTTCATTGCAAAAATAAAGAATTCGAAACACAACGTGAAAAATTTCTGGAGAAGACTTGATCCTGGCTTAAGCTCGTAAGCATTAAAACATTGTTGTAAATGTTTTTGTTGTTGTTGTTGTTGTTAATATCACATTATGTTTAAACGTTTATACTTAACGTTAAAAAATTTTTCTTTAGATTTTAATGTCAAAATGCAAAGGATAATTGTGGAAAAAATAATAACATCTAAAAATTGATGTATAAAATCAATATTTTTCTCAGGAGTTGACATTGGTTTTCACTATATTAAATTTTGTATCATTTAATTGAACCATCTGAATTTGAAAACAATTCACTTCTTCTTTTTATTGTTTTATTTTATTTTTATTTTGTCATAGTTGCTATCTTGCATTGTATTTGAGCAAATTTATCAAACACAATATTTTGAAGTTATCGACTTTAATACTACAATGTATTTAAAATAGATTATAATCGTTATTAAATTCTTCTCTATTACTTCTAAATGAGTTTATTTCAATGATATTACGAGTAATCCCTTCAAAAAATAACTGAAATCAGGATATAAAAATCTTTATCTATTCTTCTCTTCTCTTCCAATCTATCCTGTTTTATTTCTCAGTCCTTTAAGTACTATCGTCAAAGCCTCTGTCTCCAACGAAAACTCCTGGTTCTCTCTGAATAAAAGGGATAGATGGATGGAAGGAGGAGGAAATAAAAAAAAATGAGTCCCCCCTTTGCAGTCGAATCTCTTTGGGCAACCGAGAGAACTTGATACTTTGCAAGAATCCTCAATTGGTGCTAGGTCAGCATCACTGCCATCAATCACTGTCAAAATGGGGCTAGCTGCCAGAACGTATCGAAGCCCACAATTATTCTCTTGAAATCCCTTTACCAGATGAACTACACTGCACTCTTTACAACTTTACTTTTTAAACTTTCCAGCAGATTACCAGGACTCCAAGATGATGACGCCATCAATAATTCGATCCTTCTCTATGGATATGTTTTATGTTTTTTTTTTCCTTCATATATTTATATCCATGATGTTTCGTATTGCTTTTTTATGCATCTCTTTTTTTAGTTTAGAATTTTTAAGAAAAGTTACTCACATACAACGGGTAATTTAGAATTTGAATTTTCTTGTTTTTATGTCTCTCATCTAAGGTCTTCTTTACTGGAAAAAAAAAAAGTTACTTTAACACTTTGATACAGTACAGTATTTGGCAGAGTATATTATAGTAAATTTTGAAAATATGTATGCGTGAAACTTAAATTCCTGTTGTCATATCGTAATATTAACAATGAAAAAAATATTCAGATAGAAACACCGCAAGACTGATTTAGAAAAATAAACTCCTGCTTACTACATAAATTTGACTACTAAATGCGGAATGTTAGTCTGTGATAAGAATTTCTACATTTTCTTAGCTAATGCCTTATTCCAATTTCTGACAGATAAAATAGGAGGCTTTTGTTCCAAAATATCTGTTTCGTCTTAAAGAAAACAGAAAAAAAGCCCCACACTGTGGGCAATTCATACTTCAGTGTTGCACAGGGTTAAAAAAAAATATATCACTTACAGAATGTCATAATATACCAAAATCAATCTTTTGATAACTTTTAGATATTGAATTGCTTTGTGGCCTATAGCAGCTATGGCTTTCTCATCGAATGATCCATTACACACAGATACAACGACATCTCAGAATTATTTTACTTCGCATATCCATTACATACTATTTTACAACAAAGAGACACCACACCACCCATGTCTTACCCCGGATTCGAATCCGGACCAATCAACGTTGTAGTAGCTGCCTTTACTGATTTTTCCACTGCAGCGACACCAAAATCAATCACTCGCTTATTTTTTCTTTCTTATATATGTGCCGGTTATAATCATAGTGGTGAAAGTTATCAATTTTGAAAATTGTAGCTAAGCACATTTAAAGTATCTAGACACATCAAAATATTAATAGAGAAAGGATATAATCTTGCAGTTTCAAACAAGAACTGTAGGCAGGGATGAGATTTCCGCTTTTTTGCACACCAGTAAAATTTTAGAGAAAATGCTATATCATGTAATCGGAACATTTTTGTGATTTAAGAGAACAGCATTTTCTCTAAAATTATACTGGTGGCCAAAAAAGCGGAAATCTCATCCCTAGCTGTAGGTCAAGAAATATTTCAGTACATAAGCAAGGCTGTCACAGGCGACTATTTTTTAATTCTAACTTGCACCACCTTTTTAATACAGAAATCCTGAATAAACTGTTTGACGACATTTGCAAGAAAAATCTACTTCAAAATTTATATTAGAGAAATACTGGTACTAACGGAATTTAAAAACAGTCGCATGTGGCAGCCCTGCAAAAGTATGCACTGTAATCAGTGGTGGAAAAGTGGCGCAGAGGTGGAGCCTACTGACACCACTAAATTTTAGCAGCTTTTTTGCGGTTCATCTATTCACGGAACTTGCGAGTTTTTATTAAGTTCAAGAATACCATAAAATGTTACTGGTGTCAATAGGCTCCACCTCTGCTCCAATTTTCTACCACTGATTGTAACGGTTCTTTTAAATCCCTCACCCTTAATCATATAAGAAAGAGTAACTTATACCACCATGATTTAAATGGCTTGTATACTTACTCGATGAAGGACAGATACTGTCTAAATATTTTACCAATTATTTTTTTACAGAATATTAGATAATTTTCATTATAAAATATCTAAAATTTGACGGAACTTATGAAGCAACATTAACACTAAAACGCCCGGAAATTTTACTGAAGTTTCATAATAATATTTCACACCAGAAATGTTATTCAAAATTATTTAATTGATCTATTTAAAGTAAATCTGCATGTTTGAAATTTAACTTATTTCAAGAAAAAATTTCTGGCTCGAATTGAAATTTAATTACATGGTTGGAGTCGAATCGACTCCTTTCGGGCGTTCTAGTGTTAACCCCTTAGAGACAAGCATCACTTATATGTACTGAACATTGTTAAAAAGTCTTAATTTCCCAGAATAAACTTTCAGACAGGACTCCGGTAAAAAGTTTGTTTATTTTATGTCAGTGTACCGTAGGGTCATTCCATGTCAATTCAACCAATTTTTCCCCCATTTGTAACCCGACCGACACGGATTTGGATGAAACTTTGTGTACACACTAATTCTATCATGAAATGATTCCATCAGAAGTTTTTCCTTCCTAGACCTCATGGTTTGTGAGATATGGGGGGTCCAATTCTTTGGTTTTTCTCAAATCGCACATTTCTGAGTGTGTATTCTGAGATTGCAATTCCATCTTCAAAAAAGTCCTTCCGGCAATGCCGGGAGGAAGAGGTAGCTTTCATATACTTATTTATTTATTTTAAGGTAAGTTACATTGTTCAAGAATACTAAGCTCAAATTAGTGGAAATAATCTTATAAAATTAGTGATTTTATAAGATTGAAACTAGTTTTTGTCAAGACTGAATATTAATAGGAATTTTTAGAAATTAGTCATCTTTTATTCAACCTGGTTTTATTTTAAGCGATTTAGAGAGTCACCAAATTCCACGATATCATAAAGTGTATGCCATTTTAAAGCAACATTGTGGATCGTTCAGATCAGACCGTTTCAAAATGTCAGCCATCAAAATTCAAAGTGCTATAACTCAGTCATTTTTTAAGATAGAGACAAAATAAAAAGTGTTCTGGAATCTTTGTTTTAAATTCTAACACGTAAAAGAAAAATATTTTTCAATTTTTAATTTTTTCGCATTTAATTTTAAATTTTAAATTTTTTTAAAAATTTAAAATGGCCACCATTTTGAAACAAAATGGTGTATGATGCTGGCCAACGAACTCGGTCGAGACATTTGTATGTACTATGTACATTCTAAGTTTCATTGAAATCGGTTCATAAATACGCGTGTTATCACGTGACAAAAATCAGATCGTTTCAAAATGTCAGCCATAAGAAAAATTCAAAGTGCTATAACTCAATCATTTTTTAAGATATAGACAAAATAAAAAGTGTTCTGGAATCTTTGTTTTATGTTCTAACACATAAAAGGAAAATATTTTTCAACTTTTAATTTTTTCGCATTTAATTTTAAATTTTAAATTTTTTAAAAAATTTAAAATGGCCGCCATTTTGAAACAAAATGGCGGATGATGCTGACCAACGAACTCGGTCGAGACATTTGTATGTACTATGTACATACCAAGTTTCATTCAAATCGGTTCATAAATACGTTAGTTATCGCATGACAAAAATCATATATATATATATATATATATATGGTTATATATATATATATATATATATATATGTCAACATTTGAAAGGAGGGTGGTTTTGGGGTCTGGGGGTCATGATCGGTGAAAATATACCAAAATTTTCCGGAAGTGCTTTCCTCCGGACGGCTGCAATAGGTAGCTTTTTACTTTTTGTAATGAAAGCTACCTAAAATTGTTTCTCTGGATCTAAAACATGAATCATCCTAAAAATATCACTGTAAGAAGATAAAAAGATGCAGATTTTAATAAAAAATATTAAAAAAATTTACTTGTAATATTTAGGATAAAAAAAGTGAGCCAAAGTTGAGAGTTATGGTTATTTTTCCAAATTTTTGTAACTTCACCAAAAAGGCTGTATACAAAAAGGCAAATTAAATTTCCAATTTCTTTTTGTTTTAAATAAAAGTTTACACTTTGGGCTTTCTATCTATGAAATAAAAATGATGTGTTTCGCATGGCTTATGCAAAAATTTTGGGTACTTTCCAATTAGCTGGATAAGTGCTTTATTTTTATAAATTACATATGCACACAAAAAAAGCAAATGAAATTTCCCATTTCTTTTTCTTTTAAATAAAAGTTTACACTTTGGACTTTCTACCTATAAAATAAAAATGATGTCTTTTGCATGGCTTATGCAAAAATTTTAGGTACTTTCCAATTAGCCGGATAAGTGCTTTATTTTTACATATTACATATGCGCACAAAAAAGCGAATGAAATTTCCAATTTATTTTTTTTAAATAAAAGTTTACACTTTGGGATTTCTATCTGTGAAATAAAAATGATGTCTTTCACATGGCTTATACAAAAATTTTAGGTACTTTCCAATCAGCTGGATTTGTGTTTTATTTTTACATATATACATATGTATAGATCTATATAAATTCAGGTGTATTATACATGTACATATATATGTATAACACTGGTGCCCGTCTAACCGAAAAGTACCAAATTTTGCCTTGTTTTGAAAATCTGCACCAATTAAGGGGGAAAAATATCTGACTAAGTTTAGCTGTGGTACTTAAATAATTACTGCAGTTTCTATGAGTTACTGAATTTATGTTATTTGATACAAAAACAAATTGGAAATTTCTCTTGCCTTTTTGTGTAGAGGCTTTTTCATAAAGTCACAAAATTCCGGAAAAATAATCATAACTTTCAACTTTGGTTTACTTTTTCGGCCGTATATAAATCTCTATTAACTGCCCTAATTGCTTTTTTCACTTGCTTTTTATGCCGCTTAAATGGATCTCCACATTTATATAATTCATATTTCATTAAGAGCGAAATTCTGTGATGCTAACATATATTAATCAAACGTTTTTCACTTAATTTTTGTTTTATAAGTGCAATAGTCCTAACTAATAAAAGTTATTTTTCTGAATCACAAAGATTATCAATGTAGTCTAGAGATGTGTCATTTGTTGAGGAACGATTCCAAAGGAACGGTTCCGGTGGTGGAACTGAACGAACGGTTCCTGTCCGTAAAAAGGATTCGTTCCTTTTCGGAACGATTCCGAAATGGAACGGTTCCTGGGACTCGTTCCGAAAAGGAACGGTTCCTCGGACTAGTTCCGAAAAGGAACGGTTCCTCGGACTAGTTCCGAAATGAAACCATTCCGAAAAGGAACGATTGATCGGACTTGTTCTGAAAAGGAACGATTCCTCGGACTAGTTCCGAAATGAAACCATTCCGAAAAGGAACGATTCCTCGCACTCGTTCCGAAAAGGAACGATTTTTCGGACTAGTTCTGAAATGAAACCATTCCGAAAAGGAACGATTGATCGGACTCGTTCCGAAAAGGAATGATTCCTCGGACTAGTTCCGAAATGAAACCATTCCGAAAAGGAACGATTCCTCGGACTAGTTCCGAAATGAAATCATTCCAAAAAGGGACGATTCCTCGCATTCGTTCCGAAAAGGAACGATTCCTCGGACTAGTTCCGAAATGAAACCATTCCGAAAAGGAACGATTGATCGGACTCGTTCCGGAATGAAACCATTCCGAAAAGGAACGATTCCTCGGACTAGTTCCGAAATGAAGCCATTCCGAAAGGGACCGATTTTATTTTAAAATAAGATATATTTTGATTTATTAAAGCAAAGTGTATTGCCCAAATATCCTTCAAATGTGCATGAAAAAAAATCGGGGGGGGAAGGGAGACGAAGAAAAACGAAAGAAAGAGAAAAGAAATTAAAGTTGTAGGAGGGGATAAACGTTTAATAAACTACAACTGTGCATTATATCTAGAGGTCTGTACGGGCCGGAATTTTCAGGCCCGTAGGTAATTTATTTCGGCCCGGCCCGTTGTAAAGTTCAAAAGTTCGGCCCGGGCCCGGCCCGTTTAAATTTTTATATTTTAGGCCCGGCCCGTACAGAAATCAGTGAAAATAGGCCCGGCCCGTTTTGGCCCATTACAATTTCTACGATTTCTAAAAAAAAAAAAAAAAAAAAAAAAAAAAAATCAGATTTTTATCATATAATTAAGATTTTTTTAAAGAATACTGCATACATATCTATGGAATGATTTTACAGTACATTTTACAGGAAATACACATTAACAACATTAATGGTTGCTTAGACTCTTAGGCTATTAACATTCGAATAAAGATTCATTAAAAATTTAATATGGCTTAGAATAAAAGAAAAAAGAAAGAAAGCTAAAAACGTCGTTACTTTTGAAGATGTTTGATAAAAGAAAATTTATAAAAGTATTTCTATATCATTTTATTAAAGCTTTTAAATCCCAATTCATTCTTAAATTCAAAGAAGCTTCTTTCTGATACATTTCTAAATTCACTTTTTTCTCAGAAATGCATAAGATTAGCAGGTATCTTTATTCAAAAACTATATAATCGAGGGGCGTTATCCATTTTTTGATACAAGCAATTTAAGAATACTACAAGTAAATAAAATACTGTCATAATCATATGTCACTGCTGGAAAAAAAATTAAAGGATTAAAATAGAACGATATTTTTTAGCCCCGTTAAGGGGCTACTTCTGTCAAATGAAAAGACACGCTTACTGATGCTAATCCTATGGAAAAAAATTATAAAGATAACTCGGTTGCATTTCAATATTTTTAAATGATTTTTTTTCATTGGATAGCTTAGATGAATCAAAATGCAGGCAGTTTTTTATTTTTTCAATTTTGATTGCAGATATTTTTATAAGGGTGTTTTCCCTTTCTAAACCGGTTCTGAAAATGAAAGTCCCGCATAAAAAATATTTGTAAATATAATCGAAAAAGCAAACAACGACTTGAATACAGATCAATCTCAGCTATCCAATGCAAAAAAATAAAAATATATAATAAAAATATTAAAACACAGCTGAGATATCTTTATAAATTTCTTGCACAGGATTAGCATTAGCAAACGGGTCCATTTGACCTTCCTTTGAGTGAACCCATTTGAGTGAAGTAGCCCCCTAACATCTGTTATAGTCCTGAGTTTTTCGGGATTATACCAGGGGTTTCCAGAGTTTTACTCGGTGCTATAACCGAGGTGCTCTTTGAATCCATTTTAATCTTTTATTTTATCTTATTTTTTACGCACTGAGGAAGGGGATTCACACAATCCTCGAAACGGCCATTGTGGGATTTTTCTTTTTTTTTTTTTCATGTCATGATACTGTACATATTTACGTGTTTAAAAGTTGTTAAAGGTTTTAGCTTATGTAACCTAACTTCATAAACAAAAATTATTAAAGAAATTTGGATGTTTCTAAAATATTTTAATTACCGTCAATAAATGAACATTTTAGAAGTAATTTACTATTCATGACAGCTATATATTATATATGTTAAATTTCTTTACTATAAAAAAAATAATGTTGAATTGTTTGTTGTACTACCATTTTAACCTTGCTCTTATTGAAACGTATCATTTTATGATTTCACTAAATCAGCAAATTTTGTGTGCTCCTATTTTTGAAATAAAATTCTTTTGAACAACATTGTATTTTGTAGTTTTTATTTTTTTACTTATTCTATGTATTTCAAAACTTATTTGTCTTAAAATATATAATTGAAGAAAATTAGTTACGTTATTGAACTAAATAGTTATAATTTCCTTTCTTACTACATAAAACCATAGTTTTAATTATGTGCAATTTCTAAATTTAAATATCCTGGATTTTCATTTGTATCCTTTTTCAGAAACTTACAATCCCATTTTCAGCTCACTAAGCTTTGAATTTCAGAAAATATTTCTTTAATGGATTTTTATATTATAGTAGGTAGTAACAGCTAAAATTTTATAATTTTAGGTACAGGCATTTCGGTTTCGGCTCCGCATTGATGATTCATTTAGGAAGCACACTGTTATATACATACTAAGGCTGTCATATGTACTCCATTTAACCAATTATGTCTCTCCAAATCGATAAATATTGAATTTGATTATGTAAAAGATTCTATTCATATTTAGCCTTAACCCTTGAGGACGAGCGACACGTATACGTGCCACAAAAAAGCCTAAGAATCCTTGTTTATTTCCACCAGTAAAATTTTACTGCAAAAGTAGCTTTATTTAATCAGAGCATTTTCTCGAATTCATAAGGCACAAATTTCTGTTTTTAAAAAAAAGATGACAATACATTAAAAATTTCATAAAATACTCCCGTCACGAAGGGGTTAAGGGTGTATTCCAATCCAAACTGCTTATTGTCTGATTTATTCTTAAATTCATTTTTGCTCTCAAACGTTTCAAACTGGCAATTCTCTTTCTTAGAAAGTACACAATGCGCCGTCCTTGTCATTTTTTTTTTTTTTTTACAATTGCAAAAAACATTGCAAAAAAACTGTTGTCAAAGTTGGCGTTTTGAACTGAATTTCCTGAAGAGGGAGATCTGGGAACGAAAAAAATGGTCATACTGAGAAAGTAATTGTTTATAAATCAAATTCTAACGAATTGAGCGAAAAAAAAAAGAAATCACGCGGCTTCTTATACATCTCTTTAAAAATCACCTCAGCAAGTTTCACGTATCTACTTTTAACCCTTTCCGGCACGGGCAAAATCTGTTAGTAAAATAAGAAAATGTTGACTGACACCGGAATTGACAAACGATTTTTTTTAGATATTTTGAATTCCTTAATTTAAACCTTTGTTGCAAAAGCAAAATTTTACTAAAATGTTATTGGTACCGTTTGCAAGTTTGGAATTAAAATTAGGTATCCCAGACCGGGCACAGTGTGCCGGGAAGGGTTAAAAAGTGTCTGAAACTGTATCGGATATTTTCGAGCTGTTGAATGTGGAAAAATATTTTTTCAAATACACCCTTAATTCCTAAATAGATGGACTTCTAGGAATTTTCTCGAAATGGGCAGACTCCGAAATTCATAATTCCTGAGGAATCGTACTGAAATGGACCAACTTGGAAAACGGCCGGTTACGAAGGCCGATATATAAGTTAAAGATTACGTTAGGGTGAATTTTGAAGAGGAAACAAATCATAGACCCCGATATCAAATATTAGATCAATAAAGAAATTTCCTACGCAAAAATAATAAAATAAATAGAGGGTCATTTGACGACAGATTTTGGAGGGGAAACCAATGATTACATTGAAAATCTAATAGACCGCCGTAACAGCCTGATGACCAAAACCAAAACTACAGTAAAATTTCATGGATAAACTATAGTGATAAATGAAAGGTCGACCAAATGCAAAATTTCAAGAGGAATTATGCTTATTACAATAAATCATAAAGTCAGGGAATACTTATATTATGGGGATTAGAAATAACTATGCTAATTAATAGCGCACACAGATGAATAAAATGAACTCTTAAAAACAAAATGAACTGTCCAAAATATTTAAAAATTAAAGCAAACGATAAGAAAAGATATGAAAAAAATGAATACATAAGAAAATAAATTAGTTATAAATAATACATATTAGGGATTGCATGTCGCTCCGAGATCTGTTATCCCTGTTTCCGGATTCGTTCCCTTTTTTCGTAAAATAGTTTCGGACGCGTTTTTTTCCCTTGGAACCTTTTTTTAAAAAATCCATCCTATTTTACCGGATTCCTTCCTTTTTATCTCGAAGTCGTTCCTTTTTTTCTCTGATTCGTTCCATTTTTATCGGACTCGTTCCTTTTTTTCTTGAAACCGTCCTTTTTTCTCGAATTCGTTCCTTTTTCTCAAAATCGTTCCTTTGTCGGAATCGTTCCTTTTTTTACGGATTCGTTCCTTTTTTTGAAATCGTCCTTTTTTCTCAAATTCGTTCCTTTGTCGGAATCGTTCCTTTTTTTACGGATTCGTTCCTTTTTTTCTTGAAATCGTCCTTTTTTCTCGAATTCGTTCCTTTTTCTCAAAATCGTTCCTTTGTCGGAATCGTTCCTTTTTTCGGAACGATTCCAAAAGGAACGAGTCAAAAGAACTCGTTGCTTTTTTTCGGAACGATTCCAATAGGAACGAGTCCAAAGAACTCGTTCCTTTTGGTGAACGGTTCCGGCTGGAACGGTTCCTTAAAAGGAACGATATTGCCCATCTCTAATGTAGTCTATTTCTCTATCATTTGTATAGCTAGTTTCATTCTAAACCAGTTAATATTACAATACTGCAAGCCTGAAGACTTGAAGGTTTAACAACAGGCACCATATTAAAACAACAAAGCAAAAAGATATTTATATATATCACAAACTATAAAATATGTAACAATCAGAATATATTTTTAGTAGCACAGTAAACGTTAGATCATTCTTTTATCATAAGAAACAACAGAATGACAATAATTTGATTAATTTGATTTCAAAACATCTGCTTTCATACTAAAGAACATTACCCTGCTTTTATCAGAAGGTGTTTATACAAGGCAGGTGCAATTAAATCTTTCAGACTATAGAAACAAGTTTAAGTTCTGTGTATTTAAACTTGCCAATATAAACATTTAAACTGATTAAAATTAACCAAGGAAAGGAAATACAAGGTTTTGAACTTTTTTAAACACAAATAATTAATATATAACAGGGTGCGTAGTCTGGAAGCACCTTGTAAGCACCTTTTACCAGAATTTTTATAATGTAAAATCTGTTTTATTTAACGAAAACGAAATCCTTTTTCAGATGTAACAGCCAGTACTTTAAAGAATTTCTGATACTAAAAGAATTAAAATCCTCTGATTTTCTTGATGACTACGCACCCTGTATAAGCATTCGAAAGAAAGAATGGAAATGTGAGGAGAAAAAATTATCTATTTTATACTGTACAAAAAAAAATCTGTTTTGAGATTATTGAAAATAAAAGTAAGAGATTCTTTAGATTAGCAAAAAATGTCCATTATTAAATAATTAAATGAAATATATGGACCATTCACTAAATTTAATGGGGAAACATATTACAGTCAGATTTTTTTTTAATCAGGAAAAACAAAGCCTAAACTTTACTTTGCAAATAAAAAAAACTTGCATCAAATAACATTAAATTAAAAAACTCATAGAAATTCCAGTAATTATTTAAGTACCACAGCTCAACTTAGTCAGATTTTTTTCCTCTTAATTGGTGTAGATTCTCAAAACTAGGCAAAATTTGGTACTTTTCGGTTAGACGGGCACCAGTGTTATACATATATATATCAATATACTGTATATATACATACATACGTACATGTATAATACATCTGACTTTACATAGATCTATACATATGTACATATGTAAAAATAGAACACGCATCCGGCTAATTGGAAAGTACCCAAAATTTTTGCATAAGCCATGCGAAACACATCATTTTTATTTCATAGATAGAAAGCCCAAAGTGTAAACTTTTATTTAAAACAAAAAGAAATTGGAAATTTAATTTGCCTTTTTGTGTACAGCCTTTTTGGTGAAGTCACAAAAGTTTAGAAAAATAACCATAACTCTCAACTTTGGCTAATTTTTTTTAATCCTAAATATTACAAGTAAATTTTTTAAATATTTTTTTATTAAAATCTGCATCTTTTTTTATTCTTACAGTGATATTTTTAAGCTAATTCATGTTTTAGATCCAGAGAAACAATTTTTTGAAGATGGAACTGCAACCTCAAAATGCAGACTCAGAAATGTGCGATTTGAGAAAACCCCAAGAATTGGCCCCCCATATCTCACAAACTATGAGGTCTAGGAAGGAAAAATTTCTGATGGAATCATTTCATGATAGAATTAGTGTGTACATAAAGTTTCATCAAAATCACTGTGGGTAGGGTTACAAGGTCTGGTTGAATTGACATGGAATGACCCCGTATTCATTAACCCTCTCATGCATACGGCCCTCATATGAGGACAGATAATTATTGCATTATTAAGCAAAATAATTTAAAGCATTCATTTATGGAGATCTGATTTGTGTAAAGATAATAGCTTGCATACAGCACAATAATAAAATTATTTTAGAATGGGTCTTTCATTTATCATAAAAAAGATTTTTTGTGAATAATGGAAAATAATGAAAAATAATTTATGCATGAGAGGGTTAAGAGCTTGTGAGCAGACAGTTCGTAATAAATACAGATTATTTCCGTAAAATAAATTATTTTTTACTGTCATTCTGGCTTTTTCATTCAAATCAACAGATTTTTTACATTATATAAGTTGAGTTCTTAATTTTGAGTACCATTATTTCCAAATAGTAACTTTTGTCTTACTTAATCGGATAATTTATGCTATTATATAAGCCGAACGTGGCTATTCGGGAAAAGTATTACTAAAATTAAGAAATGTCAAATACGTTATGCATTTTCCGAAGGGTTTAAAATATGAAATTTTAGAATACATTTAATACAAATTTAGATTTTTAAATTTATGTGGATTTTGCAATACTTTAACAGTTTTTTTATTATTTATTTATTTATTCTATCTACCACTGATTTTGAAGTATATTTTCTGCATAAGATAAATCGATAAGATTTTAGATAGTCAAAAGAATAAAAGTAACTAGTTATTCCAAAATTATTGTTTCAGAGTATAAACGATAAGATTGAGAGATGGGTTTTAAAATTAAATTGAAGTTCTTGTAAAGATAATTCTTTGTTTTACTTAATTCTTTCCGACATGGAGGGTCAAGTTCTATCCCACTTAAATTAAATTCCCAAATGCCACAGCGGTACCAAGGGCGGTGGTTCATTTTTGCACCACCTAATTTTAATTCCTAAATGCCACAATGGCACCGGAATATTGGAATGAAAATTTCCCTTTTATTAAGTACGTGAATAAAAGCTTTTATGTACTTGTGAAAAAATTTATTTTTATATTCTGGTAAGGATCACTCATTTCAGTATTTCATGAGTAGAACTGGCTTGCCCCTGAAAAGTTTTAACCCTTTAACGAACATAGCATTTTCATTGCTAAGATGTCGAAATAAATAAATGACACCGGTAATGAAGAACAAGTATATTTCTAAATAAGAAAACGTGATTTTTCACATACAAAATAAAAGGGATATTTTTAGATAAAAATACCGGTGTCAGTGTTGCGTATCGGAATTAAAATTTTTCGAGACGAAACCAATGAACGTTAAAGGGTTAAACGAAATTTTTACTTTGTAACTGTACATGAAGAAATGGTTTAACATGTTTTCAAATAAATTGTTTTGCAAGTTCCAGTGTCATTCAATTATTGAAGCATTTTAGCAACCGAAATACTTTGAATCGGAAATTGTAAGCTGTTTCAGGAACAACATACTTCCATTAATAATAGGAAATGTTTCATTCCAATATTCTGGAACCAATGTAGCATTTAGGAATTAAAATTAGGTGGTCCAAAAATGAACCACCGCCCTCGAAGGGGTTAAAGTATTCAAATTATACAGGGCAAATATTGCATTGAATAAAAAAAATTATTAACGTCCTGGAGAATTGGTGTTATTAAAAGAATATTGAAAAAGCTTCCCATTGGTTGGTGCGCAGTCGTGGTTGGGCAGATTCTTGTTAGCTAATTGTGTGAATTAATTGCAAACATAAATTATTCAGCTTTTAAGGAAGAAATTTTACTACTAAGAGGTCTGTTGGATAGGTTCATCATTATTTTTACAGTTAAAATTTTATGATTACATGTCCGCACATTTTCTGAATTAGAAGAATGAGCAAATGTTGTGCGTTCGTCCAGTATCAGATCCTTAAATAATCAGACAATATTTTTATCCGTGAAGTGTTTCCTTCAAATCTAAAAACGTACTTTGAAGAAACAAATTGTATATCATAATAAATTTTGAATATGTGTCTGCGCACTCTTACAACATGGAGAAAGAATTATCAGTAGAGTTCTGATTGCTGACACTGAAGTTGTTGTTTCTCCGAACAATTGCTTTGATTCATCCTATGAACCAGAAATTCATTTCTAATTGTAAGGTACAAGTGTGAAACTAAGAATTTTGTATTTTCATTTAAAAACACTATCATTTATGACAGACATAAAACAAACATTTTCTGCTTGCATATAGAATATTTGGAAGTAAAAAATATATTTTTTATCTAAAACCCATCTTTAAGGAAAATTATACATAAGAAATATATAGTATTCTATGCGATTTTAAATGAGTGAAAACAAGTGATTACTTTAATTTAAACTCAACTCCTAAGATTAAATATATTTTTGTATTCGATTTTATGTGCATTTATCATAGCTGCCAACTCTTCCGATATTTTGACCCGGAAAAATTTAACAGAAATTTTTGACTTATTTAATCGGCAAATTACGGCGATTTGGAATGCTAAAATTTTCTTTAAAAATTTTCCGGGCCAAAAAAGCGGAAGATGTTGGCAGCTATGATTTATTATTACTAAAATTACAGAATTATTTACCACATACTGGGAAAACTTTCTCTACATTTTCTCGCAATATTTATTTTATTATTATAACTTTTATAATTACTTTCGATTATTATGCAAATAACTATTTATATGAAAAATAAATGTTTTAACGTATTTTAAAAATGAGAAAAGGTTTGTAAAAAAAAATAGTTTACATCGGAAACTTTAATAATTAGCTGTGTGTGAGATTTTAAGCATAAATAAAACTAAAACTAGTTAAGAAATTGATCGATTTAAATCACACTAAATCTAGTTTAATGTGAACCTAGATAATTTATCCAAAAAATTAATCAAACACTTATTTTACATTTATGTGATTTTTGGGGGGAGGGGGGAGATAATTTATTTGGAAAAAAATAATTTTTAGCTTCAAAGCCCATAATTTTCTTAAGAAACTCCGTTTCATGCCTTTCATATGTGTTTTTAAATAGCTTCTAAAATTAATTGGACGCGGTGTATTTTAAAAGAACCATTCGGGTTTGATTAAAACTCTTAAATAAAGCCTAGAGCTATGTCTATTTAATGGAACTCAGGTCAGCTTGACAAAATCTTTGACATTCCTATACTTCTAGAAATATATTTTAAAGGTGAAAATGCTAAAGATAGCCATAGTTTTCGACTTTTTCTTGAACCTGATAGTGATGATACTGTTTAGGAAATTATGACACTTGTGAATTCCGTCGGCTTGAAGATTAATGATGAAGATAATGCACAACTAGTGTGGGAATATAACATTACAGTTGACTATTAAGAGATTCAAGAACTTTACATAGAACAATAAAAGATTAAAACTAAGCATAAAAAATTAAGTAAATTATGAAAGATTGATCTATAAAATCAGCAGCATTCTGCAGCACCTGATCACACATAATTTAAATGAATGTACAGAGCCGATAACACATGAGGTATTAAAGGTTTGGAATCATTTGACCGACATTATACACATCATTGTTGCGAGAGATTATACACATCAGTTATTCATGGCTATTCCATGCTAACTTGTCATGTATGTTACACAGCTGAAAATTGCTATGCTTATTGGCCATAGTTATTTTCAAAAAATTTACTTCGCCTTATTTAATTGATGAGATATCTCCGATAAAATGAATCGCATTTATCCTATCCAAAATACTGGTACACAAAAATCGTAGAATTTGACAGACATGACAAGTTCACATGGAAATAGCTTTTTGTGTTTACCGATTCCATGATCTGAAAGCATATCTCTTTCAGCTTCGATTTGACCTTTTGAAATAAATAGAAGTCTCGGGGGTCTATGTCTGGTGAATACGATGATAAAACATGGGAATTTTGTTTTCTGCGCCACGTTCACAAAGTGGAATGGGATGGTGCATTGTCCTAGTGACGGACCCAGGATTCTTCATGTTGAATTTTTCATGCAAACTTTAATGAACAATTTAGGCCCTTCATCCGACTGACCCTGTAGATTCCTGTGTCAACTCGGAAACAGTTCGGATACTCAGATGATGATTTTCAAGGATCAACTCGCCAATTTTTGATTTTTTACATCCATTTTTTGAGGTGAAGTTCCGTCCAGGGTCTTAGGTCATTTCTCGACCCTTTTTAAATATTTTAAGTCACACAGAAACTTGATTACGCTATAAACATTCACGTTCATACACTTTTTTTTAACATAGCACAAACATCTGTGGTAGTTTTTTCGTGAAATTTCACAAGAAACTCGAGGCAACCCATTACTCTGTCTTGATATTTATCATTTGGCTACAGTCAAACTCGTGACCTTGATGATCAAGTAAGGGATTGGGGAGATACCATGCAATAACACTACGGAAAGTTCGATTGCACCTGGGGATCGCTATTTGCCGGTTGCAGCACCTATCTGATTATTTAATAGCCCCACTTCACATGCATTTCATTTACAAATTTAAAATAAAATGTTTTAAAAAATGCACAGTAAATCACATGAATCAAATTTTTACAGTATATATACTACATTTTATTTTCATGTCATGCATAAAACCACAGCAGGTATATATTAAAATTTAAAGTGACACAATATTTTTTTTTATATTACTAAATAGTGCAATAATAAATTCATTAATAAAATTACTCATTATCGTATAAAATCGTAAATTTATGAAACAAGCAAAAATTAATTTTACAAATTTGAAATTCAATTTTTTGTTAATTATGCTCAATGGTAAAAAACTGAAAAACTCAGCTAATAAATAAATAAATAAATAAATATATATATATATATATATATATATATATATATATATTTACAGTTTCTTATTACTTATGTAATATATTGTCTATTTGGGGTTATTTGTTGTAGTTGTTGTTGTTGTTTTTGTTTTCTTATTTCAATTTTAGTAAATCATCGAACAAAAATTTCGTTTTAATCTTATCAAATGAAGTACAGTTTTTCTTACTGTTTATTTTAATAGTGATTATTTCAATATCTCTAGATAATACTGCATGCAAATAACTGTGCACTAAACTTATAATATGTACTAAAGAACACTAAACTTATAATATGTACTAAAGAACACTAAACTTATAATATGTACCGTAATTTCGGGTGTATAAGCCGCGGATCAAACAATTCTTTTTCGACCCAGATTTTTTAAGAAACAAATATAACTTCTTAGATCGCCGTAAATACTAGTATTCAATCACTAAATAAGATTTCTGGGTCCAAAAAGAATTGTTTGATCCGCGGCTTATACACCCGAAATTACGGTACTAAATAATAATAATAAACTTACCTATAAATTTACGAAAAAAATATATTATTTCGTCAACATTCAGAATAAAACAGCACATTTGTTATTTTCATTTCTAAAACTAAGCTCTATATGAGTTGAAATTTTCTGCAGCAAATATTCTAAATTTTATCAATATCCATCAATTTGTCTAACACGTCAACCAAACATCCAGTAAAAGAAAGTACAGTAGAACCTCGATTATCCGAAGTAATTGGGACCGACCCTACTTCGGATAATCCAGATTTCATCAATAACCATGTAGTTTAATATGTAGTATCGTCATCACATTGAACTGTTTTTATGACTTATTTTAACTGTTAAACACTAAATTAAAATTATAAATGAAAATAAATTTATTTCTGAAACAAAAATTTACAATGGTTTAAATGTAAGCTTCATCTGGTGTAAATTGGTCATCCTTTGTCGTGCAGCTCTATCCCGAAGTTTTCTTAAAAACACGGGTTCATGAAATTCATGTTCAGTGAAATGACATGTTCCTTTCGGGAAAAGGGTGAGTCCAAAATATTTATCTGCACTTGTAGTTTGGAAAGCACGGCTTGCATACAAAAGGAATGAGGGGAAAAAAACAGCCTTAAAATGCATGTTTGTTAAGAGAAAATTTTGGATGATAGTAGAAGGTGAAAAAAACGTGCAGAAGAAACCGACTTCGGTTAACGGAGAGTTTCGGGTAATCGAGATTCTACTACAGTTATGTAATTTTAATCTCTATATTTAAGCAAATGGTTGCTGTTGTATGTTGTTGTTGCTGTATGTATGTCGGCCGATTATCTACGCTATGGGATATAGGCCCTATGGGGTGGGATGCCCTCCGTGGGGGTCTTTCTAAGGGAACCTAACCAGTATTTACGCAAGGTTCGAAGAAAACTACGGAAAACTCCGAACGGTTAGGCCGACGGTCGCGATTGGGTTCGAACCCAGCACCTACCGTCTACCAGTTTGGAGGTCAGAACCTCGCGGACACTGGTGGGGCTGCAAATGGATTAATTAAAAGAGTTATTAAAAATTCAACTGTTCATTTTCTGTCAAAATGCTTTTTTAGTGGTAATTGTAGCTAAGCATTTGTATCTAATTATTACTTTTAACCCTTTAGGGCGCAGTGTGTCCGGTCTGGACACACCTAATTTTAATTCCAGACTTGCAATTGACACCAATAATATTTTAATAAAATCTTGCTTTTGCAATAAAGGCTTAAATTTAGGAGCTCTTGATTTCTTAAAAAGTCGTTTGTAAATTCCGGTGTCAGTCGATAATTTCTCATTTTACTAACAGAATTTGTCCGCGCCGGACAGGGTTAAAGGTATAAAAATATGTGGTTGCTCAGTACTTTCAGTTAAAGCAATATATTTACCATGGTAGTAATCTAAATTCTACTGCAGTTGAGTCCCTATCTATAATTAAAATCAATTTAACATTTACTTCCTCATTCTTTGGATATTGATACTTTTGTAACTGCTTTTTCTCTGTTATGCCGTGGTAAAATGTATGACGGAACATCAGATTTTGTATCGATTAAAAATTGACACTAGTGCTCACGGGCAAACGACGAGAATACAATAGAAAGTTGAATCACTTTGTCATTTTTTTTATTGTATGAGGGTAACTATATTCTGCTTTTCGTCTAAATTTATGGAGGTACAAGCAATTATCAAATGGTTTAGAGGTTCTCAGTAACCGTTGGAATTTTTTTAACCCATTAACGCCCGAATTATTTTCTTCGCTAAAATTTTAATTTTGTATTTCCCACCACTTTTAAAATCAAATTAACTTTTATCTAAATTTATGGAGGATTCTGTCTCGTGAAAGAAGGCATGTATTTATCTTCCTCTTGACTGGTGGGAAAACCGCTTTCTTGCTGGTTTTGTAACCGTCCTCAAAAGAGGACGCTGGGCGTTAATGGGTTAATATATTTTAGTAAATTATAATACCTTTTTGACAAAGTATTTAAAATGCTACCATATGAATATATTTCGGTTCAAACCAGAAATTTCATTTTAAAATAAGTTTGAAAGACAGAAAGGAAAAAATCCTTAGCTATAAATGTTAAACTGTTTTAAATCAAAATTATAGGATGAAATATTTTTATAATACTTGAATAAAATTTCCGGCCTTTCTGGTGTTAATGTTTTTATGAAAGAAAATGATTTAGTCAAGAAAAAATACTATTTTTACAGTACAATTTGAAAAAATAAATTATAATTTAAGCAAAATGTGGAAGCATTACAAAACCCGACTTCACCTATAATTTTGAGTTTTCGGCAATAATATTTTCCATACTTTTGTTACAAGTGTATAACTACTACGACTATTTTTTCAAAAAAAATAATCATTTAAAAGAAATAAATAAAATGTCCTGACGTATATGAAAAAATACTACAAAAAATCGCAATCTCATTAATATATTTAATTTAAAAAAATAAACTACAGTAGATTCTCTCAAATCCACGCAACTTGGGACCAGAGGTTGTGTGGATTTCAGAATTTTGCAGATTTCTGGATATTGCTTTTTTTTTTTTTTTTTTTTTTTTTTTTTTTTACATTTTTTAAGCATTAATTTGAATGTAATCGACAATGAAGTCGAAACTATAACGAATGCTTAAAATATAATAAAATATAAAAATAAGTATTAAATTACAATAATAAAAATTTAGATAGTTTTTAAAATGTTTAAAATATTAAAGCAAAGGTCAAGTTAATGTATAATTAAATATTTATCATAAAAATGAGATTTTTTTTTTATACGAAACTTGCCTCATAGAGATACATTACTAATTCATATCAAAATCATAAAATAAGGAAGTTTTATTACAGGTTTAGCCAGACTTAATAGCCAAAATGTTTGATTAATACATAAATATATTTGGTAAAAACAATGTGATTACCAGTGATATCAGCAATATCTTGACTTTTATCCGAAGTAAATTCATTCTTCCTTCATGAAAACACATGAATTCAATAATATTAATGAAAATTACAAATTAAAATATCTATGGAATTGATATAAAATAAAAAAGTCAAATTTTGTCCCTACATTTGAACTGAAAATTTTATCGTATATATGTAAATTATGTGCAGATTTTAGGGAGTTGTGGATTTCAGGGTTGCATATTTAAAGGAGTCTACTGTAGTTATGTAACTGGATATCCTATTTTTCATTTTATGAATACACCATACGGATAATCTGTTTTAATAATGCAACGAATAGAAAACATATGCTGAAGTTTTAGTATTTTGATCTTACTGATACATTAAACAAACATAAACTAAAGAAAATTAATTTTAAAATCGCAGCTTTTAATCATTTAAAGGGAAAAGGATGTAGTAAAGTGCCTTTCCTGCATATATATTATAAAGAAAAACCGTGTCCGAGAGTAACATTGTCATTATATTAACGAGTTCAAACCCTTACCAATAAATTCTGTTTTACTGCAATTTTTGTGACTTTTAAATATCGTACAATTTCAGTTTTTAAGCCATAGTCGATGCATGTCGATGATACTTCAAATTCGATTTGCTTGAAGACTATATCTAATTAACTGATTTTAATGGGTTTTAATGTATTTTTCAAACACGATTTTTTTCCCCAATCTATCGCGTGCAATCAAATTACGAAAGGTCAACCAGTTGTCGCTTAAAGCATTATAAATAGTTCAAAAACTGTCCCCAGCTACTATTCCATAGAGAAATTAAAGGTTCATTAATAAATAAATTAGTATGAATAAAACACAAATTTAACAGTCGTGTAACCGAACTATGCGTTTAAAGGATTAAAATTCACATCATCAAAAAGGCAAAATATTTGGCTATTTCTTAGAGAATCAACTCCTAACATCCGGCTAATACAAAATTATGTATTTTAATCAATTTCAAAGTTTTATTTGAATGCATAATTAATATTTTTCATATAAAAACGCGTTTCAGTATGGTCAATAGACAATCTAACTATATATATTAAATGTAAAAATTCTATAAAAGTTTTTATTTAAAAAAATAAGGTTTTGATCTGTGTTCTGTAACCCCCTAATATTTATAACTATCAGATTTTTACGAAATTTCGAGAAAAAGTATTAAAGATGTATAAACTCATTTTATCCAAAAAAGGGGAAGGGGTAAATTTGATGGTTTCATAATTTTTCGTAAAAATCAAGGGCATCAGCCCTCTTACGGAGGTTGTTCACACATTTTAATAATGACGCTGAAAAAAGAGATATAGGAACAAAAATAAAAATTTTGTTTTCTAATATGTTCAGTCTGATAATCATTTTGTTGAACCATTATATTACATTTTTTATTTCCAAGATAAAAGAGCTTTTCTTAAACTATCAGGGTCGATTTTGTTCCAATCCCTTTAAAAATCTGAATGACCAGTACCGTAAAATGGGGTGAATCGGAACACTTTTCAACTTTAACGTTAAAAAAAAGCAGCAACTGATTTTTTAATTATTTTATTTTTTTACCAGAAACTTCGGTCTTGTTTTGTTCTTCACTTTTTAAGCAAAAACGTAACATTTACGTAACCATACGTAACCATACAAACGTAACATTGTTACCGTTTATATGAGTGATTCTCAAAATAGGGGACAATTTATGTCTTTCAGCATACAAAAAAAATTGAGAGGTTTTCTGTCATGTTTTTATACTTAGATATGGTTGTCTTAATATTATTCATTATTTGCACTCAAGAATTACTCACTTTTTAGTTAAAAACACCTTAAAAAAGTCCTTCCGGCAATGCCGGGAGGAAGAGGTAGCTTTCATATACTTATACATTTATTTATTTATTTTAAAGTAAGTTACATTGTTCAAAAATACTAAACTCAAATTAGTGGAAATAATCTTATAAAATTAGTGATTTTATAAGTCGTCGTGAATGCTAGTTTTTGTCAAGACTGAATATTAATAGGAATTTTTAGAAATTAGTCATCTTTTATTCAACCTGGTTTTATTTTAAGCGATTTAGAGAGTCACCAAATTCCACGATATCATAAAGTGTAAACCATTTTAAAGCAACATGATGGATCGTTCAGATCAGACCGTTTCAAAATGTCAGCCATAAGCAAAAATCAAAGTGCTATAACTCAATCATTTTATTAAGATATAGACAAAACAAAAAGTGTTCTGGAATCATTGTTTTAAGTTTTAATACGTAAAAGAAAAATATTTTTCAGCTTTTAATTTTTTCGCATTTAATTTTAAACTTTAAAAATTTTTAAAAATTTAAAATGGCTACCATTTTGAAACAAAATGGTGGATGATGTTGGCCAACGAACTCGGTCGAGACATGTGTATGTACTATGTACATACCAAGTTCCATTGAAATCGGTTCATAAATACGCGTGTTATCACGTGACAAAATCAGATCGTTTCAAAATGTCAGTCATATGAAAAATTCAGAGTGCTATAACTCAATCATTTTCTAAGATATAGGCAAAATAAAAAGTGTTCTGGAATCGTTGTTTTAAGTTCTAACAAGTAAAAGAAAAATATTTTTCAAATTTTGATTTTTTCGCATTTAGTTTTAAATTTTAAATTTTTTAAAAAATTTAAAATGGCCACCATTTTGAAACAAAATGGCGGATGATGCTGGCCAACGAACTCGGTCGACACATTTGTATGTACTATCTACATACAAAGTTTCATTGAAATCGGTTCATAAATGCGCGTGTTATTACGTGACAAAATCAGATCGTTTCAAAATGTCAGCCATATGAAAAATTCAAAGTGCTATAACTCAATCATTTTGTAAGATATAGACAAAATAAAAAGTGTTCTGGAATCGTTGTTTTAAGTTCTAACACGTAAAAGAAAAATATTTTTCAAATTTTGATTTTTTTGCATTTAGTTTTAAATTTTAAATTGTTTAAAAAATTTAAAATGGCCACCATTTTGAAACAAAATGGCGGATGATGCTGGCCAACGAACTCGGTCGAGACATTTGTATGTACTATGTACATACCAAGTTCCATTGAAATCGGTTCATAAATGCGCGTGTTATTACGTGACAAAATCAGATCGTTTCAAAATGTCAGCCATATGAAAAATTCAAAGTGCTATAACTCAATCATTTTGTAAGATATAGACAAAATAAAAAGTGTTCTGGAATCGTTGTTTTAAGTTCTAACACGTAAAAGAAAAATATTTTTCAAATTTTGATATTTTTGCATTTAGTTTCAAATTTTAAATTTTTTTAAAAATTTAAAATGGCCACCATTTTGAAACAAAATGGCGGATGATGCTGGCCAACGAACTCGGTCGAGACATTTGTATGTACTATGTACATATCAAGTTTCATTGAAATCGGTTCATAAATGCGCGTGTTATTACGTGACAAAAATCAGATCGTTTCAAAATGTCAGCCATAAGAAAAATTCAAAGTGCTATAACTCAATCATTTTGTAAGATATAGACAAAATAAAAAGTGTTCTGGAATCTTTGTTTTAAGTTCTAACACGTAAAAGAAAAATAATTTTCAACTTTTAATTTTTTCGCATTTAATTTTAAATTTTTAAATTTTTAAAAAATTTAAAATGGCCGCCATTTTGAAACAAAATGGCGAATGATGCTGGCCAACGAACTCGGTCGAGACATTTGTATGTACAATGTACATACCAAGTTTCATTCAAATCGGTTCATAAATACGTTAGTTATCGCATGACAAAAATCAGATATATATATATATATATATATATATGGTTATATATATATATATATATATATATATGTCAACATTTGAACGGAGGGTGGTTTTGGGGTCTGGGGGTCATGATCGGTGAAAATATACCAAAATTTTCCGGAAGTGCTTTCCTCCGGACGGCTGCAATAGGTAGCTTTTTACTTTTTGTAATGAAAGCTACCTAATAACAGAATAAATGTTCAAAATGGCATTAGCATGGATGTCCACAGCAGCTGTGCCTTGTATATACTAGCTTTTTCAAGAGTTAATATCATGTTTATAAAATAAAACAAATGTTATTCTTTCTTTAAATTAATCAAGGAGAGGATTTATCCAATAAATTTCTTTTTAAAAATAAAATTATAGTATATAAAAAGAGAATTAAAGTTTGTCCTCCATATTCTGTTTTCAAAACAAGGTCATACTATAACAGCTGTTTATTAATCAAAATTTCATTTTCACATATGACAATACTTTGAAAATATAAAGTTTCTCCATGGCAACAAGTAGCCATTTTATTCCAGCCTGAAAATAGAAGCATGTATTGTATTTTAAGAATAGAAGTTGAATATTAGGCGAGTACATCAATTGTATGTCATTAGAATGGATAATAATTTTCATGTTTATTTTATAGTTAAAATTTTTATTTTACTTATTTGCATAGAACTTTTGTGTTTTAAAAAGCCCGAGAAAGGACTATTGCATTGTGGTTATATTATGGCTCATAATCTTATTTAAATTAAAATTTGTCATTAGCATGGTTTTTCTGTCCATGCTAAAGACTCCTATGTACATAAATGTAACCAGTACTTATATTGTATCCTTTTTAAAGTTTAATTTTACATATAAATTTAGGTATTACATTTATTATCCTTAAAATATGCATTAAATCTGTCAGAAAATCACTAAGACAGCTTCTTACACTGTTAGTGTCAGAATTTTGTTCATGTAAACAAAGTTTGCTCTTTGGTAATGTTTTTATTCTCCTTATATGTATATATGTAAAAATGGAAACTATTTGTTGGAAAGGAAGGCTAATAAACGTAGAAAAAAAATATTTAAACAGGAAGAAAATAAAAATTTCTTAATATATTTATTCCATGTAATTTGTTTTGTCATTAGCATGGCTCAAAAAATACTAATTATTTTTTAAGTTAATTTTTAAATATTTAGCTCTGTTGACTACATGTAAAGTATACCTAATACTATATTAACAACACATATTTTTTTCAGAAATTTTGCTAACAGTAATTTTTTTAAGATTTCATTTTTGAAATTGTCCCCTATTTTGAGAATCACCCATATATATATACAGTTGGCAAAAAAAGTATTTGTACACTCTAAATTTTTTAATTTTTTTCTAAATAAAAACAGATATTTTGTCAAAAATAGTTTTAATACAGTCTGTTTACCGTGCGTTTTAAATTACTCAACAGAAAATTTTGATAAAGATGTAAAATATTTTTCTAATAGGAAAAGTTTAAAAATTTCTTGCAAAAAAAGTATTTGTACATTTCTCTATCCTGATATGTACTGTGTTTTATAGTGTTTATGGTTCAAAGGACTACTTTTACAGAAGCTGTTAATGATTTTTAACTTCATATTATATTTCTCTGACATTTAATCTAATTTGCTCTTGAAGTAATTGAGTATAGAACCTAAAACTAGAAAGGCACCTCTAGATATATGAAATCCTATGATTGATCATAATAAAAATTTAAATTCTCAACAAGAATTTGTAAAAGCTATTAAATTACCATTTACAACTATTGGATGTATAGTGAGAAACTATGAATAAATTAAAAGCATTGAAATTCAATGAAAACTAGGACTTCTCAGCAAACTAACAATGAGGAAAAAAGGGAGTGTTGTTAAAAAAGCTTTAAAAAATCCTATGCGTTCGGTTCAAAAATTTGCTGGAGACCTTGCAACATCTTCTCGCATCAGAGTAATACTTCAAACAATAAAAAGTATTCTTCTCAATGCACATTTAAAAGAAAGAACCTCAAGGAAAAATCCATTCATCAGCGAAACAAATAGGCGAAAACGCATAGTATTCGCTTTCGCATACAGAAGTAAATCATTGAATTTTTGGAAAACAGTAATTTTTTCTGATGAGGGAAAATTCGGAATTTTCTTACCACCAAGCATTCGAAAAAATTGGCGTAAAAATAAAACTGTTCTAGATCCAAAACGTATACTTCAAACTATCAAGCATGTTGGGGGGAATATTACAGTTTTGGGTTATAGTTCTGTTATAGTTCTGTATCAGTAAAAAACAGTTTTAAAGAAGCTCTTATTGTGTCATTGAATAACATTAACCAGACCGCTACAAAAAAGTTGATGGGATCTATGTCACACCATCTAGAAGTAGTCATAAAGGCTAAATGAATTCACACAAAATACTAATTTGTATCATTTTACTAAATTTTCATAATTATATTACATTAATATAGTGTACAAATATTTTTTTTGCATTATATTTTTGTATATTTGTTTATTATAATGTAAAAAAATCTATTCGTTTAATTTTGGTTTTGCTTCTATAATATTATAATGCATTAAATTAATGTATTACAGTATTTTTTGCTTAAATCTTTTGTTTAATTTCATTATAATTTAAAAAATGAAGTGTACAAATACTTTTTTTGCCAACTGTATATACATATTTAATTTTTTTAATGGTGCTCCGATTCACCCCGTAGATAGGGGTGAATCGGAACAAATGTTATAATCTTTATTTATTTTGATTCTAACTTTAATAGGGTTAATAAAAATAGGTAATAATGATAAGGGAGGAATAGGAACACGTAGTTATTATCAAACCAAGCCTTTATTTACATACAAGTAAAGGTATGCCTTTTTAAAAATTACAAAACAGCTTTGAACTCAAGAAAAATTAAAACTTATTCAAAGAAATTCATAGCTGCCAACTCTTCCGATTTTTTGACCCGAAAAAATTTAACAGAAATTTTTGACTTATTTAATCGGCAAATTACGGCGATTTGGAATGCTAAAATTTTCTTTAAAAATTTTCCGGCCAAAAAAGCGGAAGATGTTGGCAGCTATGGAAATTGCATTTGAATTGCAGAAGTTGGAATTTAATACGAATTCAGCCTGTTCTATTTTATCCTATATACTAATAGTCATTGGGGAAGTGAATCTATTAATTAACCCCAATCTCTGCATGTATTATTACGATCTACTAGTACGCCCTCATCCCCAGCCCTTAGTACTGTTTGCACCCCTCTCTTTTTTTAATACTTTTCCATTTTGAGATGTTTGTGTAATGTTGTCGATGTCTGAGAATAATTCTGAGCAATTTTTCTTTGTAATTTGCCATTTTTAAATGATTTTATTGTATGTTCCATGTCTGTTGGATTGGGCATTGACTTTTTTGTTTAACTACGTAATTTAGTGGTAAATTAAACTATTCAAGTAATTAGAACAAACATAATATTGTTACAATAGATATCCATACATACGTTTTCAGATATTACGTGAAATTATTACTGTATAGAAAAAAAAACTATGAGAGAAAACGTGTTCCGATTCACCCCGTAAATCTTAAATCTCTGATGTTACGATCTATTTTTCACTTTTTCATTATGTAGTCTAGAAATAAGTAGAATTTAATACAGCATATCGTTTACAGGTATATCATTAATTAAAAATTCCTACCCTTAGGTTTAGAATACTAAAAATACTGCAGTTACGTACAAAGTTTTGAAGACGTTGAAAAAATGAGGTTTTTGAGGATCCACTAGCAAATTTTTTATATAACCCCAGTAGTGATGCCAACATGGCAAAACTGAATTTCCCAACTCTTATTGTTATTACCTTCGTATAAAAAAATTGTCAATTAAAAATATCATCACATATATTTATAATGAATTTGTTTGTATGACCGGGAAGTTTCGTTCTTATTCACCCCGCTGCTCCTATTCACCCCATTTTACGGTAATTCATCAAACACACTTCAATTCCGGTTTTATTTCTCATTTAGAGGTATAGCTGGTAGTATTGTTGTCATGGAACTTAAAACAATGAATACTGTTTGGATAAAGAGATGGAATGCCTCTTTGAAAACAAGTGTTAAAATATATTTCTGATAGTAATCCGAGCTCAATTTTACCTTTTTTTCTATTTTCTTATTTTAAATTTCCAGTTATAAGATAAATCCAGCAATTATCATAAAACCTTTAGCGGCTTTTTCCTCGCTCTTCCGAACAAACAATTTAGGCCCTTTTGATCTATAAACGTACCTTTGTTGGATGTGGATTTTATTTACTTTTCCCCAGACAAATGTAAACTTAGGCATTTTTTTCTAATTATGTCATTTATTTTACGTGTATAATTTTTATAACCATGCCTTTAATGCCACCTTTTTTATTAATCAAATGTTTTTCTTCGGAAAGTACAAACATACAGCCTCCGATTTATTGTTCGTTTGATGAAACAGAATAAACTCTTACCGGCTTGCGTATTTAAAAAATTCTCTCGGTGACCACTGTTGTCTTATCTACAGTAAATGACCTAACTAAACAATAGATTAACCTTAATGCATGATATTTATTTCCCTTTTTTCCTCCCCACCCCTTAAAAATACGTAATAACTGTATATTTAACAAGAAAAATGTTTCAGAAATCACATGTCAGTTTTTATTTATAATTTAGGAGAAAATTAAACTACAGTGTATCAAATGACTACATTATAGTCTGAATACCATGTTACATGAAAATTAAAGTGTTCCAGATGGCTACACTATCCATTGTAGGTTTAATAGATAATGTGCATATGACGTCACGCATCCGAAAAAATACTTACTTCTCACCTTGTTGTAGGATATAAAAGCAACAGTTCTCACAAAATTAATATTTTATAACGTATTATTTGCTTCATATAATACAAAATATTATAACTACATGAAAATTACGAGCATTTTAGCATAATTTCAAGCAATTTAGTTCGAACTTTTGCATCAAGTTGAGTTGTCACGCAACTAACTAGTTTGACGACAAGCATGCATATATGTAGCTTGTCGTGTATTTTAATGTAGAGTATTGAGTCAATGTTCTTAAGTGTGCCAAGTTAGTAGTAATTCAAGCACCGATGAACTGTTTTATATAGAAGTACATTCATATCTACCTGTATATCTAGTACATCTATATATATATATATATATATAGCTACCTGTATATCTACTACATCTATATTTATATATCTATATATGAAGAGTGATTATTTTTCTAAAATGTATTTTGATGGAAATGAAGTTTCTTTTAATTGAGTTTAAATTTCAAGTTTTTTAAATCGTCACCTGTATATTTAGACATTTTACTGGAAACATTATTCATTAATAAATTATTGCCAGCTTTGCAATTTTGTCAGATGCATTATTAATATTAATTCAAATCTACATTACATGAAGAGGTAATGCTTCAATCATATACGCAAAATATATATATTTTTTTTCTTTAAGCTCAATATTATCCGGTAGTAATGAATTGACCGCATGTAATTTTGTAATATTGTTTCAGTGTTGAATCCAGGGGGTGGCCCGAGAAAAGTGTCTAAATTCAACACTGTTCTTTACTCTAAATGATTTTGAATTGTTCTGTTAAAGCTAATTTGAATTTGAATCCGTTGAAATAAGTTATTTAATCACAATATATGTAAAATCATTGCACTAGTACTTTAAAGAATCTTGTCTGACATTTGCTTAAAATTCAGCTTGCATATTTGCATTTTATGAAATCAAAACAATTCCAAATAAGAAATTAAATACCTAAAATCCAGAAAACCTTTTTTTAAATTTTAGTGGCTCCATCTGCTATAAAAACCCTGAACTATATCTAACTCTTGCATATTCGCTTTTTCAAATCCAAAGAACTCCAAATAAGAAATTAAATACATAAAATTAAGGATCAATCGAAATAGAAAAAAAAACATATTTCTATAATCTTCCTATTTTCGGCTGAAAACGAAAAAAAAAAGAAAAAAAAAAAAAAAAAAAAAAAAAAAGAAATTGTCTAAATAATTTTTAAAGTGGTTAATGCATACGTAAATACACATAATTTATTAATTACGCATGTATAGAAGCACATTTCTATCAAACATCCATATAATATACGTATGTGTGCGCATAAGTTTAAAAAATAAACAAAACATACTACCGTCCTGCGTCGCTACTAAAGTTTTGAAACAGTGCCTATATTTGAAATTTTTATCTCCGGGACGTAAGTCTGTCCTTTTGACAATTTTTTATTTTTTTTATTTTTACATAAAATAGAATGTAATTAATTCACATACAAAGCACAATGATTTTCAGTTGTACGAATTTCATCTAATTAAAAAAGTTTTAGAAATGCATACCTCGATTTATCTTTTATATTGTTTTTCTGTTATGGCTAGAACTTTCTTAGAAAGCAATCGAGCACTTCTGCGTTTTCAAACTAAAAATTTTCTATTACTATTAAATCTGCAGTTTTTAATGAGCAGGTGAGCAACTTCAAAGTTTAGTCATCTCATACATGCATTGCTTAGTTTGCATTACGTCTTGAGTCTGTCATGACTGTTAATTATAAACAATGAAAATCATAGCAATAAATAAAGAGAGTCTCATTCTCATTTCAACTGATGCAGCACAAATCAATGAGTAAATTAAAATGAAAATTTACGAAGAAAGAAGCGAGATTTTTGGAATATTGGTAGTTTCGGTCGAGTTTCGTTTAGGCCGAATTTTCCACAGCATTTTGAGCCAAAAACGATAATGAAACCAAATTTTCGGTCGATCTCTAGATGAAATGCAGACTTCCTTTTTAGGTGCGTTCGTAATTATATAATACGTAGCACCTATAGTGGTCGTTCAGTCCGTCCGTCTGTCCGTCCGTCTGTCCGTCCGTCTGTCCGTCCGTCCGTCTGTCCGTCCGTCCGTCTGTCCGTCCGTCCGTCTGTCCGTCCGTCCGTCTGTCCGCATATAACAACGCAAAAACTACCCAACCGAATCGTTTGAAATTTAAAATACATAATTATTACATAATTTTGTCGAGTCATTTCAAATTTTATGAAAATCGGATGGATAGATCAATTACAGGGACAATCAAAAGGATTCCGTTACATTACGGTCAATGGGGAAAAAAGTTTCAAATGCATTTTAATCGTTTGAAATTTAAAATACGCAATTATTACATAATTCTGTCGAGTTATTTCAAATTTTTTGATAATCGTGTGCATAGATCAATTACAGGGGCAATTAAAAGTATTCAATTACATTATGGTCAATGGGGAAAAAGTTTCAAATATATTCTGTACGTTTGAAATTTAAAATACATAATTATTACATAATTTTGTAGAGTTATTCCAAATCTTATGAAAATCGGATGCATAGATCAATTACAGGGACAATCAAAAGTATTCGGTTACATTACGATCAATGGGAAAAAATGTTTCAAATGCATTTTAATCATGTTACACTCATGCGAACTTAATAAAATTTATACGCAACTATAAAGTACATATTATAATATACATCTTACATAATTTGTGGTGCAAAGAACATTTGTTATTGATTTACAAGGCCGCACAAAAATATTCCATTACATAATGGTATAGGGAGAACATTGTTTGATGAGCGTTTTAATTGTAATTCACTATTTACAGTTTTATGAGATTGATACATGAAAGTAATATTTTAAAAATATATCGTACGTTATCGTACGAACGCACCTAATTTGCTACGCTTCACGTGCAATTTCCAACTTGTTAAATATTTCAGTGGCTCCATCTACTTTACAAATTCTGTACTATATATAGCACTCTTAAGTTGTTTTTTCATGGTCCTCTATTAGAAAAACGGAAATCTACGTTTACACATCAGTACTTAGCGTCACTAAAAAATTATCAAAGCTTCAGTCTAATAACGCAGAAAATTTACGATTATCAAGAAAAATATTTCAAGAAGAAAAAAGTGGGACCATTGCGCATATCTGTCATAGTTTATTAAATTATTCATGAAAAACATTTGAATACATTAAGTATATTCCTCTCTGGTCTGCAATAATATTCAGAATGAAAAATTATTCAAATTAAACATTATTTTTAAAACAGCAGATTTTTTAAAATGTAGTTTTCAGAATTAATTATGTAAACTTTTTTTTTAGTACTGTTTTTAAACTGTTATTTCATGCAATGTTTTGGATTAAAGTGATTAACTTGTGGTGTGCTTATAAATATTTTATAAGCTTCATACATGTTTAACATTTTACTCCTTTGATAGCAGTCCTTATTCCAGTAAGTATGTATATCAATCTATAAACAATGTAAAAGTGTGGAATAGCCAAAGCTGATACAAAAACTACAATTTTTAACTCGAAAAGTAAACACTAGATGACGCTCTGACATTCTGAAATATCAGTTCATTTAATTAGACTATGAGCACATTAACTTTCTTTAAAAAATGACGATAATAATATGCAGGCTTTTAATTTTAAAAGAAAGTGTTTGATTTAAAATAATTGTTGTTACATTTTCAAAAATTGTATCATAACATAAATTCACGAAATTTTATTATTAGAATTATTGGTTACATTTTAAAAAAGGCAATCGTTCTAACGGAATATACTTATAAATAAATTTAATAATTACGCATAGATTATGAAACACTTTTTTGCACTACCAGAATATTTTTACGAAACATATTTTATTCATAGTATGAATGGAGATATCTAAATAAACAATCAAGAAAATCCTTAAACACCAATTTCAGCATTTTTAGTAATGGATTAGAAACTTTTTGTGCGCAGCATTATACACGATCGTTAAATTTTTAGACATATTACATGCTAAGCTAAAATTTAATTAGGCGGTAATCGCAGAACAAAATTGTGTGGAAACTTTTTCTCACAATTATAATCCATAGAAGTCAATTTATTAATAGCATTTTCCGCAGCCCTGTATATGGATTTTTTCATATCATACTCAGGGCCTTTGCGAAGTCTTTTTATTGGTGGGGGAAAAAGCCTTAAATTGCCAAGTCAAAATTCAGTATTTGCCAACTCAATGAAACGCAAACATAAATAGTTCTCGGCTTTTACCAATTAGTTTTATTATTTTACCAGGTTATCACAGTTAGAAAATGTAATAAAGTTTTTATTTGAAAAAAGCATAATAATATTTCTAATTATATTGGTAACTTTCGTCAAATCTAGCAGGAATAAAAAGTGCATTATAGTTTTTTATTAAATTTTTGAATTAATTTGCCAGTTCAGTTTGTAAATTTGCCAACTATAACAGCATGTGCAAACGTTTTGGGGGGAGGCTCCCCCCTGTCCCCCCCCTTAGAGAGGCCTCTGATTATACTTTTATATTCTCATCATATACTATAGGGCCATTCCACAAAAAATGACCAAGAATTAAAAAAGAGCTGTGGCCACCTGGTAACCAATTTTAATAAAATTTTATACACAGGTTCAATTTATATTCAAATGGAGCTCTGCAAAACATCTTGACAAAAAATAAATTATTTTAGCAATCTTGAACATTTAAAAACTTGTGATATAGAATGGCATGTGCGCAATCGCCCAAAGTTGCAAGTTTGAAGTTCTGTATCTCAAAAATTATTTAAAAGAAATAAATTTTGCTTATAATAGTATAACCTCTGAAAAATTATTTTCTTATTTATTCAGTAATAATAATCTGGTAACGCCATGATTACTTTTAAATTGGTTCTAAAAATTTTAAATTTGTGAATTTTGAGAAAATTAGAAACGTTATAAAAATTAAAGGAATTAAAAAATGTATGTGAAATTCATACCTGATGTAGTATTACATATAAAGATGGATTTCCCCAAGTTTTAAAGTTAACATTTATTTCCTTCACCTTCAATAAAACATAGAAACTTTTTAAAAAACTACAAAATCATAATTTTTACTCTTAAGTATGTACAAAAAATAAATAAAGGAACGGTCCGACATTAACAATATTGCACAGATATAAAGTCATAAGGACATAAAGACAGGACATAAGTCCATAATATGCTAGTAAAATTTCAAGATTGCCTTTTTATTCCTAATATAAAAAATAGGCTCAAAAAGGTAATTTTGTTTCATTCCATGAACAATTTCTCGTTGAATTTGCCCGCTTTTCCTAAAATATTGCGCGATTTCAAGGGAAAAATAGTGCTGCTATTTACAAGAATATAAAATTACTAGATAATTATTTTTTCAATTCTACCATTTTTAATATAATCCTAAAGCAAAAAAGAAAAGAAAAGAAGAAAAAGGCGAGAAGTAGCGTTTCAATATTTAAAAAAGACACTTTTATCTATTATATCAAATACTTTGAAAAGATAAAGAGCTTTCCTTCATGTCTAAAAAATCAATAGAAATATTCCCTTTTCTCGCCAATTTTTCCTTATTTTTTTTCGCATTTAGAAATAAAAAAGCATATATGAAAATTCCTGTATATAAAATACGCACTATTATCTACAACCATAATAAATGGAAGCAGGACGTTTCGGTCCTGCCATTTCGGTCCCGCCGTTTCGGTCCCGCCATTTCGGTCCCGCCGTTTCGGTCCTGCCATTTCGGTCCCGCCGTTTCGGTCCCGAGACATTTCGGTCCCGAGACACTTCGGTCCCAAGACATTTCGGTCCCCATCCATTTCGGTCCCAAGACATTTCGGTCCCTAGCCGTTTCGTTCCCAAGACATTTCGGTCCCAAGACATTTTAGTCCCTTCTCCTGCAAACTGAAATTTTGTGAAATAAGACATAATTTTATAGGGAACATTACAGAGTTTTTAAACTGAAGGACATAAAATTTTAGTATAATGCGATTATAAGTGCCCGAAAACCGCACACACGTATAACTCTTATCCAAAGTATTATAATTCTCACAAATTTTCTATGGTAAACCTAATCATAATTAGTAATCCTAATCATAAATGGTTATCCTAATGATAATTGGCAATCCTAATTCTCAAAACAGTTAGTAATTTTAATATAAAAATCAAAATAATATTTTAAAATCAATTATATTTATTAATTAATAACATTGTTAATTTACATAATGAATTTTACTTTAAAATAAACTCAATACATAATCCATTTTATATTCAATACATCATTATGTTTCTAGTAGTTCTAAACTGAAATTTATCTTTTACTTGTTTTTTTATTGTATATTTAAATTACAGAAATTTAAAACAATTAGTATAGTTACAAATAAAAATAAAATAAAACTTTTTTTTCTGGGAAAGTAGGAGCGAATAGATAATACAAATAAATAAATAAATAAATAAAAGCTTAGTTTTGTCGCTTAAAAATTGAAAATAAAATTATTTAAAATATTATTATAGTACATTTTAATATATTTTATTAAATTATATATTATATTTTATATATAATATTTATACTATTATATTTTAAAATATTATTACATTAATTTTATGTAAATAAAAAAATAATCATCTTATTTGAATGAAATAGGCCCAGTTTCAATAAAATTAACTCACAAAAATTGTCTTCATGGCGTGAGAAGTCTGTTAAAAAATGCAATCAATAAATACTAATATTATTATAAAAAAAGAAGAAAAAAGTGGCGGAGGCAAATTTCTAAATACAAGTATTTTTCATAACATGCCCAGTTATGAAATCGCGATTGCTTTCGCAATGATAATAATGGAAAGTAACTTGTGAAAACAAATTTATAAGCTGCAGCTTTGCATTATAAAAATAATTTTAAAAATTTTTTAAAAATGTTCTTCAATTATTATATTTCACTTCTGAATTATCAAAGGAGAGGGTTTAGATGGGTGATTTGAGGAAATGTGTACGCATTATAACTTATAACTGTCTAATTAAATTATTAAAGACATTTATTATTAAACTAATTGGAAGAAAAAAAATTAAGCACAGTTTTTTTATTATTTAATTAATGGTAATTTAAAGATTCTAAAAAAATGTAGGTAAACAGCCAAAAAAATAATTATAGCAGTTTATATAAAATACTTTTTAGTTTATAATAGTTTATAGAAATTTATATAAAACACTGATACTAATAATAAATAATAAAATTTAAAATATTTATTCTGGTTAATAATAATACTACTAAAAGCAAATAGACATAATCCCCTAAACTTTATCACATTGTTTAATCAAACAAAATTTTCAGCTCGCTGTGATTTCATTATCACGAGTTGTAAAAGTTTAAATTTATAGGACTCTTATATTCAACTTTTTATAAAACTTGGGGGGGGAGGGAGGCGGAGGTTTAAAAAAAAATAAAAAAGGCCTGAATAATGTTGAACTTATACTATTTGGCAGGCCCACAACAGTTAGAATCCTACTTATAAGGTAGCGAGCAAAGAAATATCAAGGGACAGAAATGACTATGGACCGAAATGGCAAAGAACCAAAGTTGCTGGGAACCAAAATGGCTACGGACCGAATTGTCTCGGGGCCGAAATGTCTTGGGACCGAATTGTCTCAGGACCGAAATGTCTCGGGACCGAAATGTCTCGGGACCGAAATGTCGTGTACCCTTAATAAATAATTATAAAGTTATAACAGCTGCCCTTGTTTAAATAACTAATAGAAATATTGATTTTTCCCCTTAAATTTTTTCCTTTTCTATAATTTTTTCTCATTAACGAATAAAAATTCAAATCCCAGATTACACCATTCTTTTACTTATTATCCATTTTTAGCTAAAGATAGTTTATGATACAGTTTTTTCATTCCTATGGCTAATAATCAAAATTAAAATTTCAAGCATGTCGACAAAAATTCGATTTTGTTGTCCCCTTACGGGCACGTGTTGGTTCAGCTGATGACGAGCTGTTATTGTTGTAGCTCTAAAAGCGTCCTGATTTGTTATTTTCGTTTAATGGTGATTTATACAAAGTGTATTATTGTAATTATTATCGTATAAGCTGGACCTGAATTCTCGTTCATATCTTTAATGATGAAGAAAATATTTTTGTGAGATTTTTATCATATTCATTTTGCTTTGTATGAAATATGATGAAATCATTAGAAGTGACTGAATTTTGGTCAGTAGTACAGTACTTCACAGCCACCGCCAACCGCACTTTGAATAATGGAATATCTAGCTTACTGTTTTGAGGTGAATTTTGCCAGTTTAAAATACTTCTTGATCTATAGCATGATGCTTATCATAAATATATCCCCCAACCTTTTTTTTTTCAAATGTTTACAAAAAATTCAGAAATATTACATTTAAAAGTATACAGTTCAAAGACGTCCATGTATTCAAAACAGCGGATGTATGTCTTTATCCCCGTGTTGCCGCATTTGGCAGACTTTGTTTTTCTAGAAATTTTGAATTCAAACAACAAAAAATTATTTGATATTTTTTTTTATTTATTTATGATAAAATCAATGATCTTGTGAACCAAAAATAAGAGTTAAAATTTTCTGGTGAGAATTCGGAATGTCTAATTATAAAATGAGCCAGATATCATGACGTACGCAACGACGTCATTGTCGAAAATGACCAAAATAGCAATACGTACGTTGTGTACGTCATAGAGCTCAAGAAATTAACCCTTAATTGGCTGAATTATTCTTTCAGAATTGTGGTTTTTATTCGCATATTAAAGATTAGACACCAGAAATTTTAAGATAGATTTTTAACTTTATTTAGTAGCATATTTTTGTAATTTTTACCGGATTACTGTTTTAATATAAATATAATGGTTGCTAAGCACTTAATTAATTAATTAAACGTTAAATACAAAGAGATGCAAATTTGCATCACTATGCATTTAAGGGTTAAAATTTAATAAAACTTGCAAAAAAAAAAAAAAAAAAAAAAAGTATGTAGATTGAGCAATTTTATCCCATCTAAGATAGATAATAAACCGGGCCCGGAGTTTCAAATTTGTTTTAACTTAAACAAGATGTTAAATCCAAAGAAACAGGTTCCTCACATATTGGTTAAAAAAATTATTTGTATTTCACCGAATATGGACATGGGCTGATATGGTACCTGAATTGGTATTGTTGTGGAATTCAAATACTACTTACTAATGAAATTAGTGATCGGCAATAACGAGTTGTTTTATCGATTTTCTCGATTGTATGCACATCTCGATAACTTACGATTATGTAAAAAGGGACTCCAGGACTCCAGTTTGCAATTGCTTTTATACGATACCCGCAGGGGCGTGGGAAAAGAAAACTGCGTCCGGGGCAAAGTTTCAATTTGGCGACTCCCCCCCCCCCACAAAAAAAAAAACTTTTTCTTTTGACAGGTCAAAAAATGACATTAGTAGTATAAATTTGGTACCCCCTAAATTTCCGCGCCTGGGAAGATCACTCCCCTTTCGCAGGGCGGTGCATACCCGATTCAGTATTATCAAGAGTCATCTGCAGGTGAACTGGGATGAATTGGCGGTAATAAATACACGGCCTATTCGCTCGTTAGTGGGCCCTTCCTTTCATCGGGGTTTCTAATTTATACGCAAATTTGTTATATGAAATCTCGAACTGGATCCCCATTACATACGGCATCGTATAGCAAACGCGGTATGCACGCACAGCAAAATCTTGTAAACAAAAAAAAAAAAAAAAAAAAAAAAAAAAAAAATTCGAACCAAACGAACCGCTGACCGGAACCTTGGGTGAAGAGGGGGGATAAAGGTGGAGGAAGGGGCATAGGAATTGAATAACATGGATAAGTGGGCTTAGGGTTTTCCAAAGATATATCACATGAGAGATATTGGCAAAATTTCGAAAAGGGCCCCTGAGAGGGCAAAGTGGAGTGAAGTTCATTGAATGTGCATAACTTCAATAAGTGATCATAAGCTTTTCCAACCATATGCCATCTGAGGGATATCGATCTAATTTTAAAAAATGTCCTTCTTTAGGGCGCAAAAAGGAGGAGGGCCGAGGAAGGTGCATAAAATGAGTAAGTGGTCACATGCCTTTCCAACAATATTTCAAATGAGGGCTCTATGCTAAGTTTAAGAAAGTGACCCCGTGAGGGTAAAGAGGGAAGGGACACCGAAAGGGCATAATATCAATAAGTGGTTATAGGACTTTCCAACCATATGTCACATGAGGCATCTCGATCTAAATTTATAAAACTGCTTTCCCCGTGGGGAAAAGGCAAAAAAGAGGGGGACAGCGAGGGAGCTTGGGGATAAAGGGGGGGGGCATAGAAGCTGCATAATATGAATAATTGGTCACAGGCTTTTCCAAAAACATATCACATGAGGAGACTCGGACAAATTTATAATGCGAATGCTCCCAGGGAGAGACAAAGTAAGGGGAGTACCGCGGGAGGTGCATAACATACGAAAGTGATCACAGGAGTTTCTAATCATATGTCACATGAGTGGTCTCGGCTTAAATTTATAAGAATGCTCCCGTGGTAGCAAAGCGGGAGGGGGAGGGCCGCACGAGGTGCATAATATAAGAAAGTAAGTAGTCAAAGGCCTTAGCAAAAACATGTAACATGAGAGGTCTCGGAGAAATTTAGAAAAATGCCCTCCGTAGGGGTAAAGTGGGGAGGGATACCGAAGGTACATAACATGTATAAGTGATCGCAGGCCTTTCCAACAATGTATCCCGAGGGGCCTCGTTTGCATTTATAAAAGTGCTTCCCGTAGGGGCAAAAGGTGTTGAAGGGCCGTGAGGAGTGCATAACATGAGTAAGTGGTCAAGGCCCTTTCCAACACTATGTCATATGAGGGGCTCGGATAAATTTTGAAACAGCCTCTCAAGGGGGCGAAGTGAGCGCGAGTACACCGGAGGTATCTAAGATCAATAAATGGTCACCTGCCGGACTACAACTTCCTGCTTTTCTAGGTTTCATATACTATAAATATTATTTACTGGAGGACTCTGTAAAAAAGTTCGTTCTAAAATGATGAAAACGCAGAAAGGTTCGAAAACTGCATCCCGCAATCGGAACCAAATTCGGAAGGGGGAAAAAAGTACAATAATATTAAAGAGTAATCCGAGATCTTTAAGATGATACACCACATAACGGGTGCAAAATAAATAAATAAATAAATAAAATAAAATAAAATAGTGGCACTCTGAGAGTACTGACAGAAGTGAAAACTTGAACAATTACGTGTATATTTTTTGAATCTCCAGGAAATATTTTATTGAATATTTTAACTCATTATGGGTCTGTAACTTGACCCAGAATGACGAGAGAAAATTTTATGCTAGATTTGTAATGTGTAATGTATGAAGCATAAGCTTTCAACAGATATATTACATCAAAAAATGAAAAACGCCCCTCCCCAAAATGGTCCTATGGGAGAAACCGGAAAACTGAAATAGCAAATAGAACGGTGAGAAAAAGTTAGCTATGCTAGAATTTTTCTCCCCGCTGTTGCTTCTATAGAAGCAAAGTTATAGCCTTTTGAAGATTGGAATGAAGTGGAGAAATGAGCAAAATTAGGTGAGTAACCGAAATGGGGAGTCCACAGCCTCGGGGATGCCCTGTAGCTTAAACTTTTAAGTTGAAAATGGTAGAGAATTACTTGAGCGAAATTTTAAGGTGTACGTTGGGGGGAGGGGCAATGTGCCTTGACTCCAATAATATATTTTTTCCCATCTCAAAAATGCCCAACACGCCTAAAGAAGTTTTCACTTCAAAAGTTTGAAAATTATCCCCCCTCCTCACCCGGCCCCCGTGGATTCACCCTTTGACCCCCAAATTCATGCAGCCCGCACTTTAATTTTTTTATATTTGATAAATAATATTTAACGGATGGCTTGATCAAAAAACCACACCTAAAATGGTACGTATTGTAGAAATCGCTACGGTTTTTTAAAAATGCGTTCGTCCCCTCTCTAACCCCCTCTTCGAAAATTTTTAAAATAAATAATATTTATTGGAGAGTTCCAGGTATGTGACAGCTTGGTAGGGATAAAACACGAGGAACTTTGAAAATTAGGGCTACATGTCATATTCTCATGCTTCTTTCTGTACCATGTTCTTCGATTACCATCAATAAAGTTCATTTATGTTGTCAGAATCGGGTACTGCTATTGAAAATACAAAGTTAAGCTTCGTTGTAATATATAGATGGCCCCTATGCAAATTTTATATACGTCATTTAAAAGTAGACTTTTTTTTCTAATCACTTGTATCGATAACTATCTACTACGATAATTTTTTGCAGAATTAGTAGAGTAGGGGTTGTTTACTTTTTTTCCCCCACGACTGTACGTGTACATCGATGTAAGTGAATTATAAGTGCTAGTCTTTCTATATTCTATATAAAGCATTATGTAGTGTTCCTAAGGGATTATCGGTGTCATTATGTTTAAATTACACTAGCCAACACTCAAAATGTTTCTTACACAAAAATAGTTGTTTCACTGTCATTCGGATGTGGCAAAAAAGATTGAAACATTTAAAATGCTGAGTTAGTTTTTCATTGAAATTTCATGAAAAACTATGGAATTTGTCATATTCTTATAAAATATCATACATACTACTGGGTCGTTTCGAAAGTCGTTTTAGTTTGGGAAAATTAATTACTGGAAAATGCTATCATATAATTATTAGACATTGAATCCAATATTTAATGTCTAATAATTGACAGCCAGAAATTTCCAGTACGAATTCGTTTGTCCAAACGGGAACGACTTCCCGACCGCCCTAATATAACTTAATTATAATTAATTTGTAACATTAAACATTTATTAGATTAAATGTGATGTCAATTCTGACTTTATCTTATCCATATCATATAGGTTTTACTACTTAAATTAGTATACCAATATTGTTTAAAAAGTTTTGTAGTTAAATATTTTAATCTTAAAAAAATTAAAGCTAATAACAAAAATCTAAGTCATATTCGATTTTATCGGCCCAAAATTAATGAAGATTGACGACAGCTTACAAACAAGAAAAACTGATTTACAGACATCATAATAACACCGTACAGCCTTTTTACTATACAAGTTCATATAGCAGTAGTACTGTATCTTAAAAGTTAGAGCCAATTAAAAAAAAAAAAAAAAATTGAGGTCATATTCCTCAATCCCATATAAGTAAAGATTAAAGTTTTTTTGTTGTTGTCATTGACTAGTGTATCATAAAATGATTAGAGTGTAAGATTTTTCCCGATTGCCAGGAACGTACCGGAATTTTTTATATACCCCAGTAAACGAATTATAAATGCTGCACATTTCATTTTCAATATCGAACATTCTATGGTGAATCTGAATAACATATAAGAATTACATGGCACTCTGAATGCGTTCACGAGGATTAGAGCACTGCCAAACGGTCAGACAGACAGATAAACGGAATTCATACATACTTTGCATCGCTTTTGAAAGTGTTTAACCGCTTGAAGGGCGGTGATTCATTTGTAGACCACTTAATCTTAATCATTAAATGCCAGACTGGCACTGGAATTTTGGATAAAATGTTTCCTATTATTAAGTACGTGAAGAAAAACTTTTACTTATTTTGAAATAAATTTGGTATTAAATTCTGGTGTCATTTAATCCTTTCAGTAGTTTACGATTAGAAGTGCAATGCCAATGCCCCTGAAAATGTTAAACGATATTTATATACTTAGCTTATTGTAAATTACTGCAAAAATGAATGATAGATGGCAGCACTAACGATACATCCAAATGAATGGATTTAATTCTCTGTCAGATGGGCGGTGTGGCTGACGGTGGTTAGTTCTTCGCAAAACACGTGGGGGGCGTATACCGGGTGGCTGGGCTGCACGGTGTGTTTGACTATATTTTAGTGTTTTGTTTCAAGTGTTCTCTTGCTTCGGTGTAGAAACGGATTAACTACTACCCGGGTCCCTAGGCTTGAATTTTTGAGGGCCCTCTTTCACTCCTTCAAAGAGATATACAGTCGACTCTCGTTAATTCGAAATCGGATAATTCGAATCTTCGCTTAATTCGAACTAAACATGAAGTCCCGAAATTTTCATTGGCGCAATAACGTTAAAAATTTCCATTAATTCGAACTCATTTTCTCTTGACTTCGTTTAATTCGAACTAACGAGAATTCCGATTTTTCATTTTTCTTTTCTTTCTCACGGATTTCAGATCATTTGAAGAGCTTTCTTTCTTTGATTTTTGTGAAAATTGTTCCGAACGAGTATACATATAATCCAATGCATCTGATATCCACTTTCTTTATGACCCATCTGTCTATCACTGACGCTTTAAAATTTTTCTTCCATTGTGCTTGTTTCTAATCTTTTAAATTAGTTTATGTATTTATATATTCTAATTTAACATTAAGTCATATTCTAATGATAACAAAGGAAATAGATTTAAAAAACACCATAACATTAATTCCTTTATAATAGTACCATATTAAGCATGTTTTTATTTCATATTTTCCATAATTCGAACTTCGGATAATTCGAACATTTCTTGTGGTCCCGACGAGTTCGAATTAACGAGAGCCGACTGTATATCGAAAAATTTAAAACACATACTTGCTTCATTAACTCATAAGTCATTGATGATAGAAATATAAATGATTAAGACAAAGAATTTCGCACATCTTTTGTCTTTTGCATTAAATATTAATATCCGACCTGTGTAAAAGAATATTTTCTTGTTCGTTATATTAGGAAAATTTTAGCTCCGGGCCCCCTTTTCTTCTGGGCCCCTAGGCTTCAGCCTACTCAGCCTAATGGGTAATCCGCCTCTGTTTCGGTGGTATTTATCTGGTATATTTTTTCTTGAATTGTTTGTGCTACAGTGTGCGTTATAGTAAATTCTGTGTGTTGTTTACTATGCCAGGCCCAACTGCGGAGAGCAGTATGGCAAGTTCGGTAATTACTATAGTAGATGACAAAATATTTGAGTATCCTCCGGTGGAAAATGTGGAGTCCATGGAAGTGGTGGAAAATAACTGGGTTAGTGATGGAGATAATAGGAAAGTAGCTCACTCGTCTATGTCGCTGCATTTACTTCTTCAGTGGGCGGCAGCAAATGGAGGTAAGGCATTTAATATTTTTATACAAAGTAACGACTCGAAAGCTTTTCCGCAGCGCGACCCAAGAGCGGTGCAGGCAGAAATAAAAAAGAATATTACAAAGGTAGAAGATATAGATAATGTTAGATATACGAGAAATGGGTGTATTATAATTAGCAAAAAAAAAAATGTAAACTGTGCTTCTGAAATTGTTAATGGTCAGAGTTTTTGGCCATGTCTATTAAAGTACGTGTGGTATGGAAAAATATTACAAATAAATTTTTGATTTACAATTTTCCAGTAGATATTCCTCTCGCTGAGTTAGGGCAGGGGATTGAGGTAGCAAACTCATTAAAAGTTTTTGAACTTCGACGGTTTATAAGGAAGGACTCTTTGAACAAGGTGTCACCGGTTTTGGTGACGTCACTAGGTACAAATCTCCCAGCTGAAGTAAAAATTTGAAATTCTATCTACCCCATACGGCAGTTTGTAGACAGGCCGCGCCAGTGCGGTAGGTGTCATAAATTTAATCATCCAACTGGTAAGTGTTCTTCAGATCAGGTTTGTGTTACATGTGGTACTGTGCACACGGGCCCTTGCACATCTCCAGTTAGATGTTCAAACTGCGCAGGCGACCACAGATCAGATTATTTGCATACCCATTCCGTTTAAAAGAAGTAGAATTTTTAAATTTCAAAAGCAAGAATTTTTTGTCGTTCGTGGAGGCTCGGAGAAAATTCTCTCAGAGGTTTAGCTCAGGTTCTTATCCTAAGGTAGCCAGTATCAAAAAATCGGACTATGAGGAAATACAGAAGATAATAGAAAATAGGACAAACAACTTGGTTCGTATGTTGGTGGAAATGACCGACAAACACGCAGAAAAGGTTTTGGAATCGATAAATACACTCAGCAATGTTACAGCTCATATTCAAAATATTAGAATAATTGAGAAAAAGTAATAAGAAAAAATTATTTGTCATTTATTTATTTTTTATACTAAGTAAATGCAATTAAATTTCTTATAAATTAAATCTGGAATGTTCAGATAAGATTTTAACATTTATAAAATATAAAATACAGCACAATAAATTAGGTATGCAGCTTCCTTAAACACACCAGAATATTAGAATAAAATTTAGATTGGTTCAAAATATTAGAATATTTTATTTTACGCAACAATATTACCTTATGAATATGAAGTAAATGGTAGTTAATATTTTGTAGTATCCCCTTTAGCTTTCATAACAGCGTACAATCGATCTTGCATACTATATACAAGGTGTTTACAAACATTTCTATCAATATTAACCCAAATAGACTTTATACGTGCCACTAACTCAGTTTTACTTGAAGGAGGATTTTCTTGAAGTTTTTTCTTCATTATACACCATAAGGTTTCGATGGGATTAAGATCTGGTGAATTTGGTGGCCAAGGAAGTACCTTAATGTTGCGTTGGCGGAATCAATTCTTAGTTGACACCGAGGTATGCGGGGACGCTAAATCTTGTTGAAAGATGAAATCATCTTCAAATAAATCTTCTGATGATGGAATCATGTAATATTCTAAAATTTCTTGATATATCAGAAAGTTAACCTTTTCATAGACGATGCATAACTTTCCAGGTCCTTCTGCACTCATACAACCCCAAACCATGACACTAGCAGCAAATTTTACGGAACGTTTAAGGCATTCTTTATCAAAGGCTTCTTGCTTCATTCTCCAAACTCGAATACCTTGATTACCATATGAAACACAAAACATACTTTCATCATTAAATAATATATTTTTCCAATCTTCATTGCTCCATAAACGTCTTGATTTACACCAATTCAATCTTATATGCTTTTGTCTTGCAGTCATGAGAGGTTTTGTTTTCGGTACACGAGATTCAAATTTAAATTTATGGAGATGTCTTAATGTTGTCGATGTAGAAACTTCAACTCCTTCTTCTTTCCATTTTCGGTGCAAGAATCGCACACTTTTAAAACGGTTTTTCTTAACTATACGCTTCAGTTTCCTGTCATCTCTAGCAGATGTTTTTGGTTTTCGGCCACCATTTCAGCGATTATTTTGAAATTTTCCAATTTTTGAATATTATGTTAGTATTTTACTAACGCTCGATTGCGAACAATGTAAATAATTCGCTATAAAACATTGATTTTTACCGTGCCGATGCAAATCAACCATACGAAGTTTAGTAGATTCAGGAATATCACTCACACGGCCCATTTTAAGACGAAAAAGAAACAAACTGCAAAAAAGAACACTGATTTTAAATAAAATAGTCTGAATTTAATCAATGATGCCACCAGTTAAGAATTGGTTATAATTAAAGGAGAATTAATGTGAAATATTCTAATATTTTGAACCACTTGAATAAATATTCTAATATTTTGACTTTTCAAAATAATTTTTTTTGCAATTAATCTTTTCAAAAATGATATTAAATTTAAGATAACAAGTAAGTTTAATCAACAATAAGTTCTTAATAAAAATATCGTTTGCATATTTTCATTAAAAGACATTAAATTACCAAACGATATTTTCAATTTCTAAAAAAAGGGTAATTATTCTAATATTTTGAATATGAGCTGTATAATGAAGTTCATGGTAGAGGTCAGTAATTCGCAGCCTGGGCGGAAACGCCCCAGTAGAAAAGAAAACTTAGGATTAAAAAAAAAGTTTATTTATGTTTTTTGTTGAAAGTGTATGTTTTTTCTCTTTTTGATTGACCAAAAAAGTTGGACTGATTTTCTTCTGGGTTTGTGGGCTGGAATTGGCGGTCCGCTTTCTGCCTGGGTAAACTACTTGTGGTGGATTTTTTCGGCTTTTGTTTTTGGTCTTCGGGCTTTTTTTGATTTATTTATGGAGGGGTAAAAAAATGTGGTTTTGTGGACGGGCATTTGCAAGCTGCATTTTGCCTGGGTAGTTTATGTGCTGTGTTTGTTTTTGCTTCAGCTGGTTGATTTGTTGGTCTTTTGCGTTAATTATGGGTATTAAAATTATTCAATGGAACTCTCGTATTTTAATGAATAAACTTCCCTTGCTCAGTCAACCTCCCTTCTCTGTTGCTGATATTTTAGTTTTTCAGGAGACTTTTCTGTCTCCGGACAAGTTGGTCTCCTTTCCTGGGAAAATCATCTATAGGTCGGATAGGCAGAGTCGTCCAGGCGGCGGGCTGGTTATTGCTGTCAACAATAAATGGTCTTCTGTGGGTATCAATTTTCCTGTTTTGGGATCTGCGAATGAATTTATAGGCGTCCGTTATCTTTTTGGTTCTGTATCATGTATCATTGAATATTATTAATGTCTATTCTAGTTCCGGTCTAGTGGTTCCGGATTTGGCGACGATTTGTCGTGGAGTTGTTGGGCCAACTCTAATCCTGGGGGACTTCAACCTCCACCATCAGCTCTGGGGATCCCAGGTGTCGTCACAGCATGCGGAGGCATTCGTGGCGTGGCTGTGTGACAGTTCTTTTTGTATAATGAATTCTTCTGATCCAACTCATATTGCCCCGAGTGGGGTTTGTTCGCTAATCGATTTGTCTCTTTGTTCGTCGGATCTGTTGGTGGGTTCAACTATTCATGTAGAAGAGGATACTTATGAAAGTGACCATTTTCCAATTAACATTCATGTAGAAATCAGGACTCCTCTGCAGCCAGGTTCTACTCTTTACAAATGGCCCCGCATTTGCCAGGTGGTAAATGATTCTCTGTTGAACTCTCCTATTGCTCAGTATGATCCCTTTATCGATTTAGTCCACAGTGCTATGCACCAGCATAGTTTCTCTAGGCAGCTCCCTGAGAAAGGCCTCCCGGTGTGGTGGTCAACTGAATGTAGTGGTTTACTAAAGCAAAAGCAAAAGCGATATTACCTTAAGAAGGCCCGCCAGCTGGTGTCCACGGAGTTCTGGATAAAATTTAAACAGGCTTCAGCTAAACTTCGTCAGACTATACGGGCTGCTAAACGACGGTACTGGGACTCAGTGTGCTGTGATGCAAAAGATCCGGGTATCCTGTATAAAGTTTTCCATAAGTTCAAGTACCGTCAGTCCGTGTCCTTTGATTCCCACCTCTGCCTGAGGCATGATGACAACATTAGTTCAGAGGCGAGTGCTCAGTCAGAACTTTTTGCAGACCACTTCAGTGAGGCTGTGTGTCACGACCCTATTCCTCTAGCCTTTGGTGCGGATAATTCTGAAAAGCTAAATCGAAAGTTCACTTTGAAGGAACTGAAGGAGGCTATACGTCGGACGAAGCTAACAACTCCTGGCGAAGACAAAATTAGTGCTGTGTTTTTTAAGGGACTCTCTGACCACTCCTTGGAGTGCATCCTCAATATTTATAACAATATCTGGTCCACGGGCGATATCCCTCGGGGGTGGACTTCTGTCTTTGATCATTCCTATTATTAAACCAGGTAAACCAAAATGTGATATTTCTTCCTACCGGCCTATTGCGCTGACCTCGGTCATGTGCAAAATATGTGAAAGAATGATCGCCAGTAGAATCACCAACCACCTTCTTGAGAATAAAATTCTTAATTCCAGACATCTCGGTTTTCAACCATTCCAGGACAGCCAAACTGCAATCACAGCTCTCCACCTTGACATCAAGCAAGCTAAAATAGAGAAGAAATTTGTCCTAGGCATTTCGCTTGATCTCTAAGCGGCCTATGATTCTGTGTATATAGATGGGCTGATTCTCAAATGTGCTACGATTGGAATTCTGGGTCCGATCCTTCTCTGGCTTCATCGTTTCCTTACCGGTCGGAGTATTAAGGTACTGTGGAGGGGTGTCAAGTCATCTCCCCGCACTACTGGTCGAGGTGTTCCTCAGGGGGCAGTATTAAGCTCGATTCTATTTGCCATCTTTTTGTATGATTTTTTCGAGGTACTGGAGGGGCTGGGTGTCAAGTTTCTCATTTATGCCAATGACATTTTTCTTTACTGCATTAATTCTACCTTAGCTACCTGTCATGCAAAATTACAAGAAGCCTTGCGCCTCATCAATCAGAGGTGTGAGTATTGGAAGTTGACCATCCCACCTGACAAATGCCATGTTATCAACCTTACTCGCAGACGTGAAGAATGTGATTTTAACTTCAGCATGAATGGAGGCCTGATCAATTGGAGTAACGAAATTAAGTTTCTGGGTTTTCACGTGGCTCGTCGTGTAGATTTCAATAGTCATTTAACTATCTGGGCAGGAAAGTGTTTTGACGAATTAATATGTTAAAATCGTTGACCTGCAAGAGTTATGGTGCGAGATCCCGACACTTACTGACGCTGGCTTCTGCCTCCGTATACAGCTGTATTGAATATGGGGCGGTGGATCTTAACATGGCAAGCGACTCTATGATTAAAAAGCTAGAAGTCATGCAAACTAGTGCTATTAGGATTGCTTTGGGGCTCCCGAAGTGGATCCCAAATATAATCCTCCGGAAACACGCTGGTTTTGTCCCGGTTCATGATAGGATCGAGGGTCTCGCTTGTGGATTTTGGATTAAACACCTGGCTTTAAGACAGTGGTCCCACCTCTGGGATAATGAGCTGCATGCAGTTGTTAATAACATTCAGTGTGTTCGAGCTGGTTTTAATGTTTCTACTTGCACGCCTGAGTGTCTGCTCAGCTTTCAGTTTCCATTGCCTTTGAATACGAACATTGTACACTATCATACTTCGGATCTACCGTTCCAGAGAACAGATCTGGATGCTTCTGTAATTCATCCTCTTTTTGCTGATTTTATTCAAGCTTTTGCTCATCCATAGGAAATTATTGCTACTGACGCCTCAAAGTCATCCGGTATTACTTCGATTGCTGGTTATTCCCCTAACAACCAATTCAGATATAGGGTTAATAATACAAATTCAATTTTCACTGCGGAGGCTCTGGCGATGGGCACTGCTCTTGACGAGTTGGTTTCTATGGTTTCTTCCACTATAATTCTTACTGATAGTTTATCAGTTTTATTTGCACTTCAGTGCGTCAGTTGGCGGTCCTTCAGAGTCATTATTTGGCTGCACAATAAGATACAGAGAATGGCTGAACACATGATAACCATTGACTTTTACTGGGGGTTCCAGGCCACCGGGGGATTTCCCTTAACGAAAAAGCTGATGGTCTGGCCCGTAGTGTTACCGAGGCTGACGCCTTGCTGGATTGGGTTTCACCAGAAGACCTATATCGTTTCAGTAAGTCACATATCAGGGAGCAGTGTGATAAGATTTTCTCTATTAGCAAATACCAACAGTCTCATAGCGATATTCCCAGCATTACGCAGTCCCACACTTGGGCGTTGAATAGACGTGAGGACATTCTGATATCCCGGGTTATGTGTAAGATGGCGATCACCCCTGCTATATTAGCTCGTTTTGGGCTGGTGAATGATGGTAACTGTTGTGATTGTCATGTTCCTGACTCCTTGGAGCACACCCTCTTTACTTGTATAAAATATCGGCAACAACGAACTTTGTCTTGGAATGGCTCAATTTTGAACAGTGACTGTTTTCGATCTTTTTGGATAAGTTTGTTTCATCTAGTACCTTTTGAAATTCAACTATGGATTTTCTGAATTGTTTTTAATGGTGTCTTTTCATGAGTTATGTTGGTTTGCGTAATTTTTTTTTCCAAGCACCTTCGTCGTTCCACGCCCAAGCTCGCACTCTGATTGGTTGTTGCTCTCGGCACTGTTTTCATGTAACTTGGCGATAATCATACTTGGCGTAGCAATAGTTGCTTCCGTTGAGGAGTTTCATTTCCTTCCGAACCGAGTACAAAGTAACTTTTCTCTTGCAGCATTGGATTGGATGGAACGTGTCTTACTGAAAGCTGTACTCTTTAAAAGTTTTTACACACAAGAACATAAGACCACGAGGATAAGAATGAAGGAAGAATAAGAATGAGTAGGTTAGGTTTTAGGTTTACTCATACGAGCAAAGTATTTTTCGCCAAATATGGTTATCGCCAAGTTATGTGAAAACAGTGCTGAGAGCAACAACCAATCAGAGTGCGAGCTTGGGCTTGGAACAACGAAGGTGCTTGGAAAAAAAAAATTTCGCTGTTGGTTTGATGGATAAATTGAGACGACAGCCGTGCAGCAACAGGTCTCAAAGTACCCCTCCATTCAAAGTTCAAGATTCGATACTACAGTAAAACACCGGTTATCCAAAAAAAAATGGGACCAAAGAATTTTCAGTTAACCGGGTACCATAGGAATTTTTAAATAACCGGAAGACTTATGGAGAAAACTTTTTTAATGAAAATCTGTGAACGTAATTTAGAACATAGTTGTACTAAAAATGTTGTGGTACCATATTCAAAGCATCCTGAAGGTGAAAAACACAACATATTTTGTAAAAGAAAAAGAAGAGCCATATGTATCTGTCTAATAAAGTGGCAAAATTAAGTAATGGTTAGTTGACTTTGTTTATTTAATAAAGAATATGCTTTTTTAACATTATTTCTACCAGTGTTCAATAATACCCTTTCAAAGTTTTGATTTTTATTTATTTTGCTCCTAATTTTAAAAACTAATATGTATTAAAACAAAACAACTCTTCAGAATTGTTTTGAGTTAAAACTTACAAGTAAAATAGTAATCTTAAATAAAAAATGTTGAAAGGTATCATTTGACATCGGTAAAAATAGAACTGACAATAAAATTTTTCACATTTATAATGGACTTTAATAAATTTTAAGGTCTTTTGGTTAAGCCAATTTTCGGATAACCGGGGTTCTACTATATACTGGTCCTAGCCCCACTAGCGATCTCAACTCAATCAGTGCTTTATAGTATTAGTATAAGGTATCAAATATTCCATTTTACTTTCAAAATGAAATTGATACTCTAAAATAAGTCTTTGACTATAACGAAAGTTGGTCGATAAATACCTGCATATTGGCTTTTATGCGAGCTAACTACTGTATAAAGTAAAACCTGTCAATATCAATACAGTGAAACTCGTTTAAGATACGTTCGTTTAATATATGAATGATCTGAGGTCCCTCGAAAAAGAAACTTGTGTAAAATTACCTGGATAAGATACAAATTTCCTCGGTCCCTTGATTTTATTAAACAGAAAAACCAACATAATTCCTTAATTTTAATATATATCAAATCAGCAGTCAGTTTAAAATTATTATTACTTCTAGGAAAAGAGTAAAAAAAAGTATAACAGATTTTTTAGCTCACAGGCTATCATAGCCTGAGAGATTATGTGCCCGTCCGTTCTGTATGTATGTTCGTATGTACGTAACGCGATAACTCATGATAAAAATATCCGATCCACTTGAAATTTTGTATGTAGGTATATCCTGACAAGGCGCTTCCCTGATTAGTTTTTGGAGTTCATTCGATATGTATAAGAGGGGGAACGGGGGGCTCATGCCCCCCGTTAGTTGATATAGATGGGATTTTTATGCAGAATTAAGTTTTCAAAATTTAGATTAGGATCATTCTGATGAGGCGATTCCGTGACTGTTATTAGGTGTTCATTGATTAAGTATAAATAGGGGGAACAGGGGTTCTAATGCCCCCTCCCGTTAGTTGATATAAATGGGATTTTCATGCAGAATTAAGTTTTCAAAATTTAGATTAGGATCATTCTGATGAGGCGATTCCGTGACTGTTATTAGGTGTTCATTGAATAAGTATAAATAGGGGGAACAGGGGTTCTAATGCCCCCCCCCCCCCGTTAGTTGATATAAATGGGATTTTCATGCAGAATTAAGTTTTCGTTCAAAATTTAGATTAGGATCATTCTGAGACGATTCAGTGACTGTTATTAGTTGTTCATTGAATAAGTATAAATAGGGGGAACAGGGGTTCTAATGCCCCCCCCCCCCCCCCCCCCGTTAGTTGATATAAATGGGATTTTCATGCAGAATTAAGTTTTCGTTCAAAATTTAGATTAGGATCATTCTGATGAGGCGATTCCGTGACTGTTATTAGGTGTTCATTGAATAAGTATAAATAGGGGGAACAGCGGCTCTAATGCCCCCCCCCCCCCCGTTAGTTGATATAAATGGGATTTTCATGCAGAATTAATTTTCGTTCAAAATTTAGATTAGGATCATTCTGACGAGGCGATTCCGTGACTGTTATTAGGTGTTCATTGAATAAGTATAAATAAGGGGAACAGGGGTTCTAATGTCCCCCCCCCCTTAATTTATATAAATGGGTTTTTCAAGCAGAATTTTCAGATTTCGTTCAAATCTCTGAATAGTTTTGGAAGTTTAATGGTTAAGTATAAAAGAGGGGGGTAACTCTTTTTAAATTATATAAATGCTAAATGGGTTTTTATTAAGAATTATCTAATTTGCTCTGAATTTTGGATATAGATTTTTTATATGATAAAGCATGTCTTTGATAGTATAGGAGGTTCAATGATTAAGTATAAAAAAAGAGAAAAGGGGAGAGCTGTTTCCCCTTCTTAATTTTTTTTTTCGAACGGAATTAACCCTTGAAAATATAAAGCTTTAATGTGCAATTAGTATTTGTAGCCTGTGAGCTCAATGCCTTCAGTTTAACTGGGCAGTATTCTTTATTATATTAAAAATGGGCTAAAAGAGCGAGAAAGTTAGGGTTATATCAGGGTTTGTAAAAGTCCTAGAATTTCCAGACCATGAAAATTCTTTGGTACCACTATTTTCTTCTAAAAAATCTGTTCTTAAATAAAAAGTTTCATGCGTTTGAACTAGACTAATTTTTTTTATTTTAAAAAAATGGTAATTTACCTGAAAAATAACTGGTCTGGAATTCAAGAAATCTTGTGTTTACAGGATAAATCAAACAGTGCGCTGAAAAGTCTGCTTGCTATAGATCAAAATTTTTTCACTAGATTTCCATCGAACATGTTTCCTATACTAATTTTAGAACGAGGTCTCATCTAGCTGTTTTGAATTCCAAAAAGTTCATTTTGGCCGATTAAAACAAACTCAGCTCTGAAAGTGATGTTATCTCAAAAACCACTCTAACGATTTTCTTAAAACTTGGCTTCTATACAGAGTCGAGCACAAGAAATCAATATGTCTAGGTCGCTAATTTAGGAAAATTCATTTTGTATGATTAAAATGGCACTTATTATTTGGGCCAAGCATGACACCAATAATACAAATTACATTAAAACTTATTTTTAGACACAGTTTGTTTATTATAGTGTATTAACTTATAATTGTTCATAGTTTACTTATTAATAATAATTTATAGTTTTTTTTTGTTATGATTTATACTTTTATGTATTGATTAGAGTATGTTTGATATAAATTATTTTTCTTTTTAGTTTCAATTTTATATTACTTATCATTTTTAATAGTGTTATGTAGTTAATAATGTTAAATCCTTATTCTAAACGTTATTGGCAATTGTCAACCATTTTTGGTGATATATTAGCCCGGATAATATATCAGTACCTTTTAAAACAAACTAATGTCTAAAAATGATGTTAGAAACTGAAAATATTTCTGAAAATTTTTATGAAATAATTCTTATTTGAATATGAGAACACCATCCATTCAAAACTCTATTTCAGAATTTTTTTTATGTACATTTAAACATTTTTTTATATTTAATCTTAGGTAACACAATAACATGCAATACTTACCCCCAATACTATTGATCATGAATTATCAAGACAATATATTATAATCTCCTATATGGCACCAATGGTTTTTCTTTTATAATAAATTGGAATACAAAAGTTACATATGCGCTCAGGTTGCTAATTTGTGCCAAAATAGTTTTATTTTACTTGAGATAGTAATCCAGCTGGAATTTTTTTTTATTTACTAATAATTTCTTTTTTTAAAATTATATAGATTTTTTGGCTCTATTGTTATTAATTAAACAATCATTTATTTATTGTTATTTACTTTTTTAAAAAGTGGAATATAATATTGAAATTTATATTAACTGGTATTCGAAAACGAGCTTTTTGGCAAATTGGAGTAAAAAAAATAACCACACCACACCCAATATATATATGTTTTTTATGCACTCAAACTGAAGCTTCAGAATAAAAAAAATTGACTTTGTAATCCTCTCCAGAAAAAAATGACACCATATGTAAAAGTAAACAAGCACTTTTGTATTTAAAAGTGAAATATGTACCATTTTGCACCTATGTCACACCATTTTCACTGACTTCACTTTTGATTGTGCTTGGACTATGAGCCATAGATGTAAAGATATCCACCATAACTGATTGATGTTTTGCGTAGAGTAACTTTCACTTTCTATATCTGTTGGGAAAAAAAAGGTCGAATACAAGTGGGAAACAGAAATTCTCTGTTTTCAAAATTTAATGTCACCACCGATAAAAATAGATATATACAGAATGTCTCAAAATTATATCCACATACATTTAGGGGAGGTAAAGTACATGGTAAGGATTGAGAATTGCATAGCAACCCATGACTGGAAATGTCATTGCACACCGATAGATACAAAATATACAAAACGTATTTGTTTTATGTCTCAAAATACATGCTTTTATTTTGTATAAAATGATATCATTTGCATCCATTGAAGCACTCCAGATTTATGATCCATTCTTAAAGAGCATACATAGGAAATTATGCACATAACATCACCATCAAGGAATAATGCACAAATTCATCAAAACACGATGTCGTCAAAAATTTTATACTCTCATTGGAAATGCATCTCTGTACACAAATTTTACAATTCTGGTGCATCAGAATGTGGTTTAAAAATCAATTACAATCGATCTATTTTTAAATACAAAATTTTACAATTCTGGCACATCAGGATGTGGTTTAAAAATCAATTACAATCGATCCATTTTTACATACAAAATCCATGCTGTGTTAAATAAAAGAGTTTAATAAGCTACCGAGCAATGCTCGGTCTATCTGGTACTGTTATATTAAGAAGTCTGCAAATTATAAGCAAAAAACTTGGGAAAAATTGGGACTGTGTTTTCATAAAAACCTTAATTTCTCTTTGAGTATACATGCTATCCACATAAAGTTGAATACAGTTTATTACAATAATCCACTTAATCATAACCGAACAGTTTGAACGTGTTTGCTGCATAAGTTTTGGCTAGGTTATCCAAAAAATATTCATCCTTTTTCAATTTGTTGATTGTCCACTATTGAGTTTCGAGCAAAAAATCTTCATGGAAATGTATGACCTATACTATTATGTTTACTCACTTTGAGTTTCAGGATAACTCCCAATGTCTTTTTCTAGATATTTAACAAAATGTCTAAAATTGGAAGTCATAGGTCACCTTTGGCCAAATAGTATTTGTGCTACATTCTGCACAGTGTTTCAGGCATCTTTAATCGGACTGATATTGCTGGTCTGTATTATAAAACATAAACATGTCCATAAGTTATATTATATTGAAGATGGCAACAATCTGAGTAAAAAATTTCTAGTTTTAGCAAATCTATTAATGTCTAATCACCATAGTTTAAAGTTTTACATCATCGAATAGAGAAAAAATATATCTTAATTTATGTATTTCTTATGGTTTTTATGAAAATATTGAGCATGATTTAAAATATGAAATCTATGCTGTAGACTCCCTCAAATCCGCAACCCTAAAATCTGCAACTCTCTAAAATCTGCACATAATTTATTCATGTAAACAATGAAACATTCAATTGAGATATAGGGACGAAATTTGACTTTTTTATCTTTATATTAACTCCATATGTATTTCACTGTGTAATTCTCAATAATATTACAGAACTTATCCATTTTCATGAAGGAAGAATAAATTATAAAAAAAAAAATTGAAGATATTGCTGGTATCACTGATAATTACAATCTTCTTACCAAATACGTTTTATGTATTAATCAAGATTTTTTGGTTATTAAGTATGGCTAAACCTGAAATAAAATTTCCTTATTTCATGATTTTGATGTGAATTAATAATGTACCTTTTTGAGGCACGTTTAATTAAATATTTTAAGAAAAATATATTTAATCTTTATAATGAATATTTAATCAGACATCACTGATTATTAACTTTACCTTTTCTTTTAATATTTTAAATATTTGAAAAATTATCTGATTTTTTATTATTTTAGTTTATTACTTATTTTAATATTTTATTATATTGTAAGCATTCATTATAGTTTTGATTGCATCATTAATTACATTCAAATTGCTGTTTAAAAAAGTAAACAAACCAATGACCAGAAATCTGCAAAACACTAAAATCAGCATAATCCCTGATCCCAAGCTGTGCGGATTTGAGGGAGTCTACTGTATTGCATGCAGCCTGATTTCAGAAGATTTATCGCTCCTGACTAATATTTGATGACAATATAAAAAGTTCACCAAAAATAAATAAATAAATAAAAACAAATTAAACTGATATATAATTGAATTACCATTCAAATAAAAAGAATTTAAAAAAAACCCTGCTATAATTAGTGAATTCTTTAACAATTTCTTTGGATATTAATCCTTGACAAGTGGCTAATGTGAAAGTATTATTTTTAATAAATATAAAAACTTTGCTTTAAATTCATAATTTATATTTTTCATATAAAATTGCTTTTTGTGTTATTAGAAAACAAAAGAAACATAAAAATGCATAAGATTTTTTTTAATTAAAATGATTTTCATCTATGTATTGTAGGCCAAGCAGTATGTTCTGTAAAACAGGAAGCAAGGGTTAGCTTCACATGAGTCAAATAAAAAATGAGGTGTCAAAATGTTTTAGAATGCAAAATCACTGTGAAAATGCTTAAGACCCCTGTCGATATAAGCAAAGACATTCACGAGCTAATGCTAAACCTACGGGGAAGTTTTTTCTAATATTTTGTTCACATTTCAACAATTTTTTTCTTTTGCATTGAATAGCTAAGATTTATCTCTACATTATTCCTTTGTTATGTTTTCAATTTTGGTTGCAGATATGTTTAATAGAGTTACTTTCGCTTTCAAAACCAGTTCCAAAAGTGAAAGTGTCATTCTAAAAAATATCTGCAACCAAAATAGAAGAGGTAAAAAAGAACAATGTAGAGATGGACTTCAGCTATCCAATGCAAAAAAATTATTTAAAAATGTCAAAATGCAAGCGGGGTATTAGAAAAAAACCTCCCCATAAGTTTAGCATTAGTTCACGAGTGTCTTGGCTTACAGGAGCAGGAGTCTTAGCTATAGGGTGTTTTTTTTAAACTGGCGCTATTCAGAGCCACCTGTAGCTCGTTCTAATAACTGGAATGGCACAAAATTTTATAAATGGACTAAAAAAAACCCATAAAAGATTCCAATAACAAAATAAATAATTAATAGTTTCACTCACTGCCGATAGCAGAAAATTGGGCACTGTACATGGAAAAAAAATAGTCGGAAATAGACAAAATTAATAATCTGGATGAAGTGCTATGTTTTATTCATCATATTCACTTTCCTGATGAGGAATTCGACCACATTTAATGTGAATACCATTCTCTTGCACCACACCTTGCATTTTTTTTTCTTGGAATCTTTTTTTCCTTGATTTTATTAGTCCCATTATAAATTTTAAAGCAGTTCTGGTTATTAAAATTAGCAAAAGAAAGCTCTAAATAGTGTCAGTTTAAAAAAAACACCCTGTATAATAAATCTAAGTCTGCATTTAACCAAATTAACTACATTTCTAATTATACTCAATGAAAATACAGTTAATATACATTTGCATACTTTATGAATAAATTGAACAATTTTTATAATAAAGATTAATTATAATTAAATGAATATCAAAGGTATAGTAAACCATATTAGAATCTCGATTGAATGAATACTAAGAAACTAGGAAGAAAAAATGTTAATAACAATGTATGGTAGTATAAGACTAAAATTTTTCTTTTAAACACTTTTGAAGTTATTTTTTCGTCATTCAAATATTTAACCTATAAAATAATATCTTGTTTTATACTGCTGGTATTTTCCTGTATTTTTTTATTATCATCAGCAGAACATTAAAAATATTTCACATCTACTAGTGTACATTCTGTATTGTTATAATTAATCCTCTTAATAAACTTTCATTGCAAGATTTAGCAGTTATGAGCTTCTGCGATAATGAACAACATTACATTTCTAAGGTATTTTAAATAGGCAGCACCTGCCTATACAACAATTTTCACACAATTGTATCTCATTGAATGTTATGAATTTAAAAACTACTATTGTGACTATTCAGCAAAAGTGCTTCTACTTAAGTAAACATCTGATCCATTGATATGCTTATTATACCAAATGTTAAATATTGTGTAGATACAAACTTCTAGAAATGAATTCGAAAACTATTCAATACACAAAAGGATGCATTTCTCTGTTCCAAATCCAGGATCTGTATGTAATACTTTGAATTTGCAAAAGCATTCCAAAATATATTATCAAACACATTTGCTTTAAAACAATACAAAATACAAATGTATTTTGAAAATTGTTTCAAATACATGTATTTTTGATAATGCCCAACTCTGTCAAAAGTTATAAACAAAAAATTCTATATAATTTTTTTTATTATTATTTATTTTTGAGATGATGCAGTGTGTCAATACAGTTTGTTCATTGACACTTTATTCCACTTGCATTGGTTTCCACTCCAATAAGACAACTAATTCTGATATTATGACCACCATGGTATTACTGGTTGCATCATATACAACGAATAGAATGTTGTGGATGATCACACAGGCGATCACCTCAAAAAATATGAATTTCCAAAATTAATTCAAAACTGTTAGGTAAAAAGCCAGACCTTTTTAAAAATTTGCTTTCTAACAAAACCCTTGCAGATAAAGGGAACTCATGCCAAAAAGCATGCAGAGTAACCAGCAAATGCTGACGGCACTGATAAACTACAACCTTTAGTCCAGGGCTGTCCAACGCGACGCCCGCGGGCGCCATGGCGCCCTTTGCAGCCTTTATTGGTGCCCTTTTGAAGATTGCACATTACTAGAATTTTTTAAGAATAAAATTCCTTTTTAAAGCAAGGTTTTTTAAAAATCCTTCATTAGGAGAGAGATTATTTTTAATACATTTTCAAATGTATTTCACGCATCAAAAATTAATGCCTTTTTGCTGGCCCATTATCTGTTTTAAAGACGGAAAAGGGCTCTCAGAACTTTAACATTTTAGGGGATTTTCTTTTTTTCTGTGAAATCATGCGAAATTATTTCCATTCTCTTCCAAGCTCTCTTTAGAATCTCCTGTAGATTGATCACTATATCATGCCTGTCTTTGTTTCTGTACTTTCTATACTGGCTAATTTACAAATTTAAAATAAATCTACGTTTTTTGCTTCCCCAAAAAATCTAACAATATCGTTGGTTACCATTTTACTTTAAAGTAAATTTTTTATCTTAACGAATATGCAAGATTTAGTTTTCTTCCAATAATTTTTATATATATACTCCTTACAGAAAAACGTATAACTCGAAATTTACAACAATTTATAGTTATTTTGAAGAGATTTTCTATATGGTAGTATTTCAGATCCATAGGGGGTTTATGTCCTCTATAGCGAAATAAAATTGCATGTATGTATCGGGGCTAAGTACCCTTAGATAATTTTGTTGCGTGTTTTCAGACATGTTAATAATGGCGCCCCTCATTGTTTGACAAAAGCTGAGATGCACCCCCGCTTATTAAAAGGTTGGACAGGCCTGCTTTAATCATTAGAAAATACAAAAATTTTTGCTGGTATAAAAATATAACCATGTTCTTCATGAATTATAAGCATGGATGACACAGCAGTAGGCAAAAAAAGACTAGATGTGCATATAGGAAAAAAGAAATTCTAGATTATTCTATTTATGAAACATTGTGATGCACAGCCATCCTTAAACCAACATGAGAACATCCAAGTAAAGTTTACTGCAATGAATATTGCAGCTCTTACTTTTGGACACAACTGCAAATTGTAAAATGCATTTAAACAAGATACTACTTCAGTATAGTATGTCATGTATTTATGCAGAACAAAAGTACTCCAAATTTATTGTTCTGGTAAGACTTTAAGGCAAGAAATAGTTTCTAACTGAAATGTCTTTCAATAAATGATTTATAAAATTTTAATGATTTCTTTTAAGTATCCCATAATGTGTAAATAGAAATATTTTTAATAAAATTTTTAGGATAAAATAATTTTTCTTTGTGCCTTCTCATGTGCCCTTCTCATGTGTCTTTTTTTTTTACTTTATTCCATTTTTATGAATTTATATCATGGTGCATAATACTTGTGAAACTTTAATTTTTGATAAAAAAGATAATAAACTTGTCAGCAAAACAAAATTTTAATGATACATTCTTAAAAAAGGTACAAGTAGACCCATTAATTGAGTTATACATTTTATTGAGTTGTATGTTTTGTGAACTAGCAGGGTTCATACTATCTTTCTGTGATAAAATTCAAGCACTTAACCCAAATTTCAAGCACCTTTCCAGAAATGAAAATTTTAATGTTTTAAAATATTATATTACAAAAATATCACAAAAAGAAATATTATTCATTTTCACATATTTTCAGGCGAATGCTAAACATAGAGTAGCAAAGTTTTAAATGTGAAATGTTATGAGAAAGGCTCTGAAAAATAAAGAAAATCTTTTTGCATTCTACTTTGAATATTTGGGCTAACACTAGACAAAAATAGACACTTGACAATTGTGTACTATGATAATATTTATACACAATTTTAAATAAAAAAAAAATAAAAATAAAAAAAACTATACAAATTTTTTTCATAGCTTGCTTTAATTCACTAAATCATTTTACAAAAAAGTATATTACACACATATAAAAGAAAAATTTGCATATTCCAACATGAAGAATTTATTGCATTTTAAATAAAACTTACCCACTTTCCAGCATTTAAGCTTTTTAACTGCAACTTTATCTAAAATTTTTAACTTCAGCCTTTCTCTTTTTTTCTTTAACATTTTTTCAGAGGCCTCTTGGATTGAAAGCAGAATGTCTTTTTTTTTTTTTTTTGTAGACTATGTTAGTAGTCTATGTATGTAGTTATGCTAGATTTCATTTGCGAAATGCAGCTTTCTTTGTCCCACACAATTTTACCAAGATTAAAAAAAAAAAAAAAAAAAAAAAAAAAAAAAAATGAACTGCACTCAATACTATACTTTATTGGAATTTTTTATTTATTGATAATTTTTTTCATCATTACACAAATGAAGTCTCTTAATTCTCATTTCAGAGGAATAACACCACTTTCTTTTACAGATTGTTGTTTCATTGGATTCTTAAACAATTTATCCCCAGTGAACAAAAACACTATTTTAGCAAGAAAATTCAACATACAGTCGAGTCTCTATATAACGAAATCCATCGTTCCAGTAAAAAATTCGTTATATAGAGAAATTCAATGTAGAGAGAATGATGTTAAAAATCTTATTTAATGTGTAAATTTTGAGCAAATATTATTTTTGATCTTTTTAATTAAGAATTTGAAATGTTTAAAAGTATATATTAATCTAACATTTTATTTCTTAATTATTTAAACAGTTTCAAAAAAGAGAACAGACATTTATTTGAAAGCTTGATGAAAACCAAATAAGGAAGATGCATTAATTTCAGAGGAAGAAATCTGTAATTTTTTGTTGTTTTGATTTTTAAATTGTTACGCTCTCAAAAAACCCCTTAAATTTTAGCAAGGAATGGAAAATTGTAGTTAACATTTTCCTCCATTTGAAGGCCTTCCTTATGTGCCTCTCATTGATTCCTCTCTTATATGTGTAACAAACCAATTGACTCTGTTTTGAGAAGGATGTTGCAAGGTGTGTGGGAGGTGGGATGAACTCATCTGATTTAAAGAACAAAGAGAGAAATAACAGTCATAAAAAAAAAAAAAAAAAAAAAAAAAAAAAAAACTCAGCACTGAACAATAAACTAAAAATAAGTGATGGAAAATTGATTCCATATGATTTCGAAGCTTTTTTAAAACTGAATAAATCAAGACCAATTTATGAAAAATGGAGGTAGATATTTCGCTATAAAGAGACTGCTTTTAATGTTATCATGCGAAAAGGGGACTGTTCTTATTAAAAATTCGTTATATAGAGAAATTCGATGTATGGAGTTCCGTTATAGAGATTCGACTGTATGTGAAACTTGTCCTGTTTAGTATACGATCCCGCTTAAGAGACGAATGATCTGCAGTACCTTGAAAAGGTAACCTATGTAAAATTACCCATATAAGATACGATCCCACTTGAGATATGAAATTTCCTTGGTTCCTTAATTCATATCTAAAACAAGTTTTACTGTATAAGCTTTGAATTAAAGACAAGGAAGTTTAGAAACTGTTACATGTTTTATTTTACATCCTTAAGTATCTAGTTTTCTAATTAGCACGACTGAATCAACTTTGTTAAATCAGTTGCAAAAAACGTCAGCATTGGTTTTTCAGTTTGAAATTTTGCCATGAAAGGCTGCACCAAAAATACAACTGATGAAGGAAAATGCAACTTAAGAATAAATATATCTTTAAAAAGATACAATAGAATTATACTTGTAATTATTGGGATTTTTTTTCTTCTTTTGAACACAAGAAATGAATGACTATAAATATTTCAAGACTTCAATCGCTCTTTTTATAGCTGGTAGTCTGTCAAGCTACCTATAAAGCTTAAAGGCACTATTGCCAGTTGAAGATAGTTCATAATAATCTTGAAGCCTTGCTTGACATTTTTTGAAAACTATGTACTGTTTTAATAACTATTTTATTCCACCTGATCCTAGTAATAGATTCATTGATAAATTTAATTACTCATTTATTATAGCAAAAAACACAATCATATATATATATATATATATATATATATTTAAATAACAAAGGTTAATACATAAGATCAAATTTGAAGAAGAATTTCAGGATTAACATCCTATTTTTTTCTTTCATAAATCACTTTATTTTGGCTACCATCATTTTTTTGAAAGAAAATACTTAATATAATATCAAAATATTTAAAAAAAAATTAATATTAAAAACTTATGTTTGCACACAATTTTATTTTTCATAAATTAAAAAAAAAAAAAAAAAAAAAAAGATCAACTAGCATATTGAGCAAGAAATGGGGAAAGCAATTGCTTAAAAATGAAATTATTAAAAATAAAACAACTCCCATTAATTATTAACAGCAATAAGGTTCTTTTTGAAAGATATTTCTTTAAAAATTTAAAATCATGCAAATTCGATTAAAGCCCAAGCTATTTGGGGAGAATGCATGGAAATATGCTGCTGAAGTCAGTGGGGCCATCTATCATAAGTTTATTTTGAATGATTTTCATTTAAAAACAAATTACACATTCAATCAGGATACAGGTAACACCTGGTGGGGTAGTTAGTATGCAATAAAAATAATAATCAATTCATTACATGGGCAGCATCAAAGGTAATTTTAAGTATGGGATACTTGTTCTTTCTTTTTGGTGGAAGGGAGTTCAATTGTTATGTTATTAATAAATATTAATTTGATTAATCAAAAACAAAATCATTTGAGAAAAATTAAATTTAATTATTTAAAATCAAAATTGAAGAAATCTAAATAACTTAAATTGTCTAATTTAAAAATTTTTAAATCTTACAAGGGTCATAACCTTTTCCTGCTCCTCTTTGTTGGTAGCCATGATTCACGACACATAAATAACAATGATATTGCCTCCAGTCATCCTACATTTTGCAATATTGGATCTATATATATATATATAATAGAAATTATTATTATGGAAAATAGCTCTTATATGAATTTTTAATGCAGATTTTCCCTTATTCTCTAATTTCCAAGTAACACAGTATAGCTTGCATGCAAAACTGATATGCAATTTGATACTGCTTCGAACTAACTTTTGCATTTTTCTTGTTCCATCCACAGTTTATTGAAAGTTCACTTTCTTGTTCTTGTTATAGTACATATCTCAAAGAATAATTAACTACTAAAGATCAATGGAAGACAGAGGAAAAACTATTTGTTGCAAAGACCTGAGTATGTGCATGTGCACATGTATCAATTGATCAAGTTCAGTATATAGAACATAGTAAAATACAAATGCCCGTACTCTGATCTCCAGAAAGGAAAACTATTTCAGAATAAATATTTTTGCCTGATTAATTAATCTTTTTCAACACTTGGAACTTTAATTTTGAACATCTGAATAAGAAGAATTAAGCACCTATAAACACAAATAACAAAAATCAAGCACCTTCATTAAAATTTAAATAAATTCAAGCACTTTCAAGGACCTTTTCTCTCTCCTGAAAATTCAAGGACTTTCAAGCTCAGTATGAACCCTGAACTAGTTTCAAGCAAAATGTATAACTGTATTCCACTATATAACTTATAGGACCCAGGAAGTGTATAAATATTTAAATTTCATAACTTGAACTGTACTTCCGAAACTAATGTTTAGAATAGGCTATTAGAAAATCATAAAAACGAACATTATGTCTAAATATTTCAAATAACAAACTATACAATATTAGTATAATACATGAGTCTTTATTAAATAAATATAAACAGATAAAAATGATGTTTTATAAATACAAGAAATAAATATGATACATAAAATTAAAAAATCACAATTATGAACATTGCCTTTTAACTAATTTATAATAACTTCCACCTTTATTCATTAGTTCATCATGTGTTCCAGTCTCAACTATTTTACCTTGCTCCAAGACTGCAATACAGTCTGCCCCTTGAATTGTTGAAAGTCTATGTGCTATAACAATACAAGTCCTGCCTTGTCTAGCTTGATCTAGTGCACTTTGTACCAACTATAGAAAGAAAAATAAAAAGCTGATAAAAATAAGCTTGTCATGAGACATATCAAAATATAGATAAGTTTAATGGTTTTTTATTTATACACAATACAAATTTAGATTGATTAAACTGACAAAAAATTAGTGTCCAGAAAAACAAACACAAATGTCTTTCAAAATTAAGTTACAGAAAAAAAAAACTGGACTCTGCATTTATTTATCATACATATGTATTATACATATGTAGAACTACTTTTAGCTACATCAGGTAAGCTATAATTTTTTATTCTTAAATTAGTTAATCAATTTCAATGGCAGTTTTCAAACATGTAGGAAAAATATATAGAATGATAATGTTTTGTTAATTAGAAATTAAATAAAACATTATTTGAGACCATAGAATGTTAGTAAAATTATATGAATGTTGGCATAATCATCTTGGTGTCAACACTGTCATTTTGTTGTGTGTATCACTGATTTCTTTGCTTTTGTTCTAAATAAAATTAAACTATTTTTTTATTATATGTATGAATAACACACATAAATTATAATACTGTTAAAAATAGTTTAAATTTGAAAAATTATAAATTACTTACATAATTTCAAATTATTTTAAGATTTAAATACTGGTTATTTCGGGTATTAAATCTTTTAAAGAGAGATTTTTAGTTTTATTCTCTGAATTTTAAAAGTATATAAATTTTTAAACTTTTAAAATAAAACAGTAAATCAAAAATTTTAAATTATACAAAATTGTTGTGTATTACTATATATTATTCACAATAAATTCTTTTTAGGGAAGACCTTCTCCCTTGAAGAATGTGAGCAACTTAGTCGCTAGATGTGACTTAGTTGCTCAAGATATTGAGAATGATGAAACAGGAAAAATTTTTGTTCAATAACTAATTCTAATATGATCTGTCTAAAATATTTCTACACAAAATGAAAGAAAAAATATTGTTATAAAAAGACCAGTCATAATTTTAGAATATAATAACTGAAAATCAACCAAAATTTTGTTTCAGTTTTGGCCCAAAATTAGTTATGCCAAAAACTGCTGCTTAAAATTTGTCCGGACCAAAACTATCTGTATTTTTAAATTTTCTTTCCTTCCTTTGGGAATTTTCAACTTACTAATTCATTTGATCTGCATTGGCTCAAATGAGACATTATTTATTGCTATAACTTCTCTGCTTATAATAATCAGATATGACTGACGCAAGGTGTGTATGCAAATTATAAGGCGAGAAATGCATAATCACTAAAAAAGTCTCTTTTCATGTGGTCATTAAAAGCTGCAAACTTAAAAGTAATAGTTTTTTTTAAAGTTTGAAACTGTAGAAGTATTTCGAATACTTTTTGAGAAAATTCTAGATAACAGATGATCATTTATAAAAATTACTACAGAGAATAAATAGTGGTATGTATACCTAAAACATTTTTTAATGAAATGAAATTCATATAATTAGAAAAACATTTTGTGTAATTGATTAATTAATTACACTTTATTTAATATGGAAATAAACCAACTTGAACCACATGTATAACTAATAATTATATATATTTATGTTTGTATTTATGTATGTATTATGTATTTATGTATGCATTTTTTAACATTTTCATTTCTAGCCAAAAATAAGAATGATACTAAAACTCGATTTTAGAACAATACAAGAGAGGAACAGTGAATGAAAACCCAGCATGTTATAGAGTTGCATTAAAAGGAAAGAAAATTAATAATGGATATATTTACAAGATTCATTGTTGTGGCTATTCAAAATGGATTTGTCATAAGGAAAATTAGGGAAAATACAACTAGAGGTTAGAAGACAGATTGCTAATAGCTATTTTTGAAGATATTCAGTGTCATTTCAACCCAAAGACCATCATTCCCTGAGAACTTGCTGCTGAATCTCTATTAGAATTCTTTTTTTTTAATTGCACGAAAATTGTTTCCAATAAATGAAATTATTTTCACTTTAACTTGAACAGTTCAAGTTAATAAATAAATAAATATTATTTGTATCAAATAAATCTGACTTAAAAAAAATAATTATTCCAATGTTTTCAGCAAGAAGACATTGGCTCTATTTTTGAACTTCCTACTCTCATATTTAAAAAAAGTTTTTATCATTTGGGGCAAGTAGAAGACTCTGACCATTATTTCCTATATTTCTCAATAGAGCTGTCACCATCGTAGCACTGTAACAAGAAAAGGCTAGCTACTGGAACTGACTGAATGGCCTAGTGAATGCCAAAAGTGGAACTAACCCATCAGTTGTAATTATTTTCTAGTGATCAATGGCTTTTCATGTAACTTAAACAGTTTTGTTTAAGTACTTTCAAATATGATTAAAATATATGTTTAAACATTCAATTTAAATTTAAAAAATACTTTTTTTAAATCATTATTATCATCCCTGTACTTAAATATTTTTTTCTACACACACACACCTATACAATCAACACCAATTAAAACTTACCTACAATATAAGGTACTTTCACTTATAACATACTCAGATGCTTGATCCTGAATGAAATCCTTTATGACGTAATGATTAAAGCTCCTGCTATAATGGACTTTGCAAAAGCCTTAATCTCATTATAATACACTTTTTAAACACAGAAGAAAAGCCAAATTTGCATGCCAACCTAGCATCTCAATTTTAGAAATCGGTAAACAGTTTTTAAAGTTTATCACAGTGTGTCCTAAATTCCTTTTAATGGAAGAGACATGCATTCTAACTTGACCTTTGATTAGTGAATAAAGTTTTAAATATTGAAAATGTAATTTTCTATTGTGTCATCTAATCAAAGAAAACAATGAAAAATTATAGATTATTTTCTAAATAAACATGAAAGTAATAAAATGTTTTTTTTTTCATTTATCGTATTTTATTTTGAAAATTACAACTTTTCTATTTAAAATCTCTATTATTGCATGAGTTATTATGCACCTTTTTCTTTTACATAATGCAAATTTTTTTGGTTGTTCTTATAATGTACCACATTTACAGGTCCCCTGAAAGTAATATTATAACCGGGGCTGACTGCATATATTTATTTTCTTTTTTTTTTGTATTTTTGCCTAGAATCTGTAATCATGTAATCAAACAGCCTACTTTCATTTGCAATATTGTGTCAAGTAAGTAACCTACAACTTTTTTGGTTATAACAAGTACCAATATGAATTTGCTTCTAAATACATTTTAACATTAAATAAATCAAAGCTTAATTGATAAATTAAAAAAATTCCCTTCATTTTTAAACAAATTTATGCAACTTATTTTGATTTAGGATTGAAAAATATGCAACATTTGTCATTCAAAACAGCTACATAACATGAAATGAGGAGTCAGTTTTGAAATTTCATAGGCAGTCAACCAGATTTTTTTTTCTGTTGTTATGGTTTTTATAAAAGGAAAGAAAACTTAAATGTATTTTGCATAGATGATTTATTTTTATATAGATGACTCATATTTGCTGTGCTTTAGAATGTGGATATTTTGAGAATACAATTCTATAACAGGAAAACTAATCTTAAATTTCTCACACCAGGATTTCTTATGTTTGTTTTTGTGATTAAACATACATCACTTTAACAAAGAATATGGAAAAAGAGAATCAGGGAACACATGCAATCATATACATATATTGTATCACAAAACAAACCTTTTCACTTTCAGTATCAAGAGCAGAGGTAGCTTCATCCAATAGCAATACTTTTGGATTCCTAACTAAAGCTCGAGCTATGGCTATTCGCTGCTTTTGGCCACCAGAAAGTTGTGTGCCTCGTTCACCTACAGGAGTATCATAACCCTAAAATAGAAAAATAGGATTAGATTCTCAGCAAAATAATTCTTAGTATTATGAAAAAAATGTATGAACGATGTGTCTTGATGAGCTTAAACAGAAGCTTTAAAATAAAAAAATAAAGGAAAATGAAATACATAACAATTTTTTTCTTGATAAAATAATGCATATTGTACTGTATTTGAAAAAAAAAACTTTCTTTAAATATTAACATAATATAAATGCAATAAGTTTTAAAATTTAAACTTGTGAAAAATATTTAGAAATCTTTAAAAAATCATATATAACACACTGGAATCTCATGCCTACTTTCCGAAGGTGAAAAAACTTTGATAATTATATAAAAGATTCACAATCATAGTAAACCAAGTCCATTTTTTTGGGGGGGGGGGGGAAGACTGTCCATTTAGAAGGTGCATAAATTCTGTTTTATCTACCCCTACAGTGAACTAGCCTGTTTTCATATACCTTCTCATGTACGGCATCTGTGTACAGACTTGGTTCAGAGTTGGAATAAATAAAAGAGATATTATTCACCTTCTAAATGGACTATATTTTTTTTTCTAAAATGGACTTGGTCTACAATAGTTGTTACATACCTCATATTACATATGCACACATACTGAATAAAATTTATATATACATATTACGTTAACACATGTGGCACAGAAATTGCAATTATTTTTTAATAGGAAATGTCTCAATGAAACACATCTTTTTGGTTATTGTGTAAAAGGCCATGGTAAATTACGTTTGTTTACGCTTTGTTGTTTTGCTGGATTTATGGAACTTCAAAATATCATTATTTTTTCTTTTTTTTCTGTTCTTTTTACTTAAAAAAATAAATAGAAGTCACAAATTTTAAACGTTTTAATTTCAAATTAAAGTTTTGGTGCAGATTTCATATACGCACCACATTAGCAAAAAAAAAAAAAAAATTTCTGATGTCAATTTGGCAAAAAATTCATTTTGAAATATCAGTTGCATACATATTCAATTCATATATATTCAGTTTAGTCAATAATTATTGAAAAAAAAATCTAAAGCATTAAAAAAAGTAAATAAAAGTAAATAAACAACAATAGCCGGGTTACTATGTGACATGCAACTGTAATTTTGTTGCAATTGTGCCAATGTGGTGTGTATATGATATCTATGTTTATTTCTCTAACAGAATCTTCTAATTCAGCAAAAATTTGAGCAATTAAAATAAATTATGAATAAAAGCAATATGATTTAATGCGTGGTGTACATTTAAGGGAGACCAAACTGATCGCCAAGGGCAACTAGTCTTGTTTAATTTCACCACAAGTTAACATGGTATCTTGTAATCAATATGGATTGTTAAGCAGTCTCCCTATAATCTTTAAAACATCCCTGAAATCTTTAAAAAACACATATAACACACTGGAATCTCATGCCTACTTTCTGAAGGTGAAAAAACTTTGATAATTATATGAAAGATACACAATCATAGTAAACCAAGTCTATTTTTTTTTTTTGGGGGGGGAGGGGGGTAAGACTGTCCATTTAGAAGGTGCATAAATTCTGTTTTATCCACCCCTACAGTGAACCTAGCCTGTTTTCATATACCTTCTCATGTATGACATCTGTGTACAGACTTGGTTCAGAGTTGGAATAAATAAAAGAGATATTATGCACTTTCTAAATGGACTACATATTTTTTACAAAATGGACTTGGTCTACAATAATAGTTGGTACATACCTCATATTACATATGCACACATACTGAATAATCTCTATATATACATATTACGTTAATGCATGTGGCACAGAAATCGCGATTATTTCTTAATAGTTTAGAGGCAATGTCTCAATGAAACACATCTTTTTGGTTATTGTGTAAAAGTCCTTTGGCAGGATTTAGGCCATGGTAAATTAGGTTTGTTTACGTTTTGTTCTTTCGCTGGATTTATGGAACTTCAAAATATCATAATTATTTTCTTTTTTTCTGTTCTTTTTACTTAAAAAAATAAATAGAAGTCACAAATTTTAAACGTTTTAGTTTCAAATTAAAGTTTTGATGCAGATTTCATATACACCACATTAGCAAAAAAAATTTTCTGACATCAATTTGGCGAAAAATTCATTTTGAAATATCAGTTGCATACATATTCAATTCATATATATTCAGTTTAGTCAATAATTATTGAAAAAAAATCTAAATCATTAAAAAAAAAGAAAATAAAAGTAAATAAACAGTTTAGTTTATTGATGAATAAATAACAATAGCCGGGTTACTATGTGAGACATACAACTGTAATTTTGTTGCAATTGTGCCAATGTGGTGCGTATATGACATCTATGTTTATTTCTCTAACAAAATCTTCTAATTCAGCAAAAATTTGAGTAATTGAAATAAATTATGAATAAAAGCAATGTGATTTAATGCGCGGTGTACATTTAAGGGAGACCAAACTGTTCGCCAAGGGCAACTAGTCATGTTTAATTTCACCACAAGTTAACATGGTATCTTGTAATCGGTATAGATTGTTAAACAGTCTCCCTATAGTCTAAGAGACAGAGACAAAAAAGTCAAGGTATCTATTACAGTTATTTATACCTATATTGTAAAGTTTATTTATTTGTAGGGGGGGGGAGGTGATCTCTAAAACTACCAAACTGATTTCAAAAGTAATGGTACCAAAATGATAGTGTCTGCTCTGATTCAAACATAGGCTATATCTCATATTGATGGCAGTAATCCAAAGGACATGAACAAAAAACGTTCTAAAAATGCAATTTTTGTGTTACTGAAGAAGCATGAATATTGGCATGGTAGTTACTTATTAGATATAAATGATCTATAAGAACATTTTTAAACAATGCAAAATTTAAAATGGGTAAAAACATGCAAAAACTGTCCTAAAAAACATTCTCTGGTAGTACCGAACTAATTTTGAAAATAATGGTGACAGTCCTTGCTCCAACATATTTCCAGCTATATTTCACGTCAGTGCCAGAATTCCAAAAGGCGGTGCAGGTGCAAAAAGTGTTCTAAAAATGTAATTTTAGTAATACTGGAAGGACTAGAAACAGGATATTGGGCATGGTAGTTACTTATTAGATATAAGTATTCACCAAAACAAAAATTTCAAAAATTAAAAATTTAAAGGAGCTGAAAATGCATAAAAAGCATTCTAAATGGCAATTCTAACATAATCTCAGGAAGTATTAAATCGATTTCAAAAGTAATGGTTAGAAATGGATGGTGCTCTAACATAGCTCTATTCCTTGCTCTAACATAGGTTCTATTGTATGTTGGTGTCACTACTACCTTGGTTGTTGCAAAAGTAAAATATGTTCTAAGTTATGTTTCTTTTTGTTGTTGTTGTTGTCATGAAAGGCCTAGAAATATTAAATTTGGCATGGTAGTTACTTTTAAGATATAAATGATCTCTAAGAATATTTCTTAAAAAATCGAAATTTAAAAGGGTAAATGCATAAAAAACGTTCTAAAAAGGTTCTAAATTGCAATTTCTATGCAATCTCAAGAAATACTGAACTGATTTAAAAAATAATGGTGTATAGATGATGGCGATAGCCTTTGCTCTAAGATAAACTGTATTTTTTTATTGGTTGCCATTAACCCAGTGGGGATACAGGAGCAAAAAACCTTCTAAAAATGTGAATTTTGTATTTTTTGTGGGTCTACATTCATGAAATTTGCCTTGGTAATTACTTATTAAATATAAATTACCTCTATGAATTTTTTTTTTTAATTCGAAATTTAAAAAGGACAAAAATGCATGAAAAGTATTTTAAAAACATTCTAAATATCTATTCACAAGCTATCTCAGAAAGTATCAAACTGATTTCAAATGTAATGGTTGGAAAGTGATGCAGTCGGCCTTTGCTCTAACATAGTCTCCATTTCATGTCTGTGTTAATACCACTTGGGTGCTGCAGGAGCTAAAAACATTTTAAATTACAACATTTGTGAAACTGCAGGAACTAGAAACTTGAAATTTGGCATAGTAATTCCTTATAAGATGTAAATATTCTCTGAGAACAGTTTCGAAAAAATTTGAAATTTAAAAAGGGGTTGAAATGCATGAACAGTGTTCTAAAAAAAGTTCTGAACTGCAATTTTCATGCAATATCATGGACTACCAAACCAATTCCAAGAGTAATGGTTGCAAATTCATGGTGACAGTCCGTACTACAATATAGGCTATATTTTGCAATATTATCACTACCAAGAGAAAAAAATGCTTTAAATTGTGTTTTCTCTACAAGTGAAGGGTCCATAATTTTGAAATTTGACATAGTAATTACTTAAAAGATGCAAATGCTTTCTAAGAACAGTCAAAAGAAAATTCTAAATTAAAAAAAATAAAGTGAGCAAAAAGCATTCTAAAAATGTTGTAAATTAGGATTTTTATGCAATTTTATGAAATGCCAAACTGATTTTTAAAATAATGGTTGCAAACTGATGATGACAATTGATCAACTTGATTAAACATAAGCTGTATTTTATGTCGATGCCACTATCACCATAGGATTGCAGGAACAAAAAACATTCTATATTGCGATTTCTGGAATGCTAAAGAGGCTAGAAACTATGGTATGGCATGGTAGTTACTTAAAAATATAAATGTCCTCTAAAATAGTCAAAAGTAAATTTGAAATTTAAAAGTTTTGAAGTGAAGGGGAGGAGTGAAAAGTGTTCTAAAAAATTCCTGAAATTTGCATGAAATGTCAGAAAATAATAAACTGATTATAAAAGTAATGGTTGTGAATCACAGGGATAAAAGTGCACTTAAGCCATTTTGTAGCAGCTTTGGAGCAGCAAAAATCGAATTTTGGAGCAGTAAAATCTATTTTTGTAGCAGCAAAATTCAGACTTTGTAGCAGTAAATATCGGATTTTGTAGCAGCAAAAATATAATTTTGTAGCAATAAAAGCTGTTTTAGGAGCAGATTGAAATATTCTAATGCTAATAAACTCTTAACAATTACAATAATTGCTATCTTGAAAAATATTTTTACATTTAAAAGAATAAATACTCAGATTGAATTTCTCCACACGTTTCAGACCTTTTGATGAAATTTGCGGTTTTTCGCGATCTTGTAACATAATTCACGCTTTTTCACAATCTTTTGACCCTGTTTGTTCGTTTTTAACTAGATTTGCGAGTTTTTTAACGATTTTTTGATGAAATTTGCACGTTTTCTGAGATCGTTTCACGAAATTTACGGATTTTACGATCCTTTTGATGATATTTTCGGGGTTTTTCACACGATCTTTTAAAGAAATTAACTTTTTTTTCACGATCTTTTGACCGTATTTTGTTTTTTTTTAATGACGAAGTTAGATATCCTGTGACAAAATTCGCATGTTTTTTGTGATTTCTTGACGAAATACGCTTGTTTTCGGAATCCTTTACAGAAATTTGCGGGGTTTTTTCGCCATCTTTTACAGAAATGAACATTTTTTCACGATCTTTTGACTGTGTTTTACTCTCTTTTTTTATGATATCAACGATTATTAAGCAAAACTCATATTTTTCTCGCGATCCTTTGATAAAATTTGTTATTTTTCGATAAAATTTGCGTGTTTTTCGCGATTTTTTTAATGAAATTCCCGTGTTTTTCCTGATCTATTGGTGAAATTCAAGTGTTTTACGCGATATATTTATGAAATTCAAGTACTCTTCGCGATCTTTCGATTAAAATTTGCGTGTTTATCGCAATTTTTTGACAAAATTCGCGTGTTTTTGTGATCTTTTGACGAAAAACGCTTGTTTTTCGGGATCCTTTAATGAAATTTGCGGGGTTTTTTCGCGATCTTTTCCAGAAATTAACGTTTTTTTTCACTGATTCACTCTTTTTTGATAACAATCCTATAGCAAAACTCACGTTTTTCTCGCGATGCTTTGATGAAATTCGAGTGTTTTTCGTGATTTTTCGATAAAATGTGCATGCTTTTTTGCGATCTATCGACGAATTTTTCATGATCTATTAATGAAATTCGAGTGCTCCAAAGCAAAATATTTTGCAATGTTCTGCAACGAAATTCAGTTGATCAAAAATGTTCTGCGGGAATGAACAAGACACAATGAGATTTATATATATATATATATATATATGGGTGATTCTCAAAATAGGGGAAAATTTCAAAAATGAAATCTTAAAAAAATTACTGTTAGCAAAATTACTGGAAAAAATATGTGTTGTTAATATAGTATTAGGTATACTTTACATGTAGTCAGCAGAGCTAAATATTTAAAAATTAACTTAAAAAAAAATAATTAGTATTTTTTGAGCCATGCTAATGACAAAACAAATTGCATGGAATAAATATATTAAGAAATTTTTATTTTCTTCCTGTTTAAATATTTTTTTTCTACGTTTATTAGCCTTCCTTTCCAACAAATAGTTTCCATTTTTACATATATACATATAAGGAGAATAAAAACATTACCAAAGAGAAAACTTTGTTTACATGAACAACATTCTGACACTAACAGTGTAAGAAGCTGTCTTAGTGATTTTCTGACAGATTTAATGCATATTTTAAGGATAATAAATGTAATACCTAAATTTATATGTAAAATTAAACTTTAAAAAGGATACAATATAAGTACTGGTTACATTTATGCACATAGGAGTCTTTAGCATGGACAGAAAAACCATGCTAATGACACTGATATTTGTCCATGCTAATGACAAATTTTAATTTAAATAAGATTATGAGCCATAATATAATCACAATGCAATAGTCCTTTCTGGGGCTTTTTAAAACACAAAAGTTCTATGCAAATAAGTAAAATAAAAATTTTAACTATAAAATAAACATGAAAATTATTATCCATTCTAATGACATACAATTGATGTACTCGCCTAATATTCAACTTCTATTCTTAAAATACAATACATGCTTCTATTTTCAGGCTGGAATAAAATGGCTACTTGTTGCCATGGAGAAACTTTATATTTTCAAAGTATTGTCATATGTGAAAATGAAATTTTGATTAATAAACAGCTGTTATAGTATGACCTTGTTTTGAAAACAGAATATGGAGGACAAACTTTAATTCTCTTTTTATATACTATAATTTTATTTTTAAAAAGAAATTTATTGGATAAATCCTCTCCTTGATTAATTTAAAGAAAGAATAACATTTGTTTTATTTTTAAACATGATATTAACTCTTGAAAAAGCTGTTATATACAAGGCACAGCTGCTGTGGACATCCATGCTAATGACATTTTGAACATTTATTCTGTTATTTTAAGGTGTTTTTAACTAAAAAGTGAGTAACTCTTGAGTGCAAATAATGAATAATATTAAGACAAACATATCTAAGTATAAAAACATGACAGAAAACCCCTCAATTTTTTTTGTATGCTGAAAGACATAAATTGTCCCCTATTTTGAGAATCACCCATATATATATATATATATATATATTAAGAAGTGCAAGTGTATCTTTTAAAGAAATGCATTTTTTGCACCTTTTTGACGAAATTTAATGTTTTTGCGATCTTTTGATGAAATTTGCAGTTTTTATTGCGCTCTTTTGAAGAAATTTGTTGTTTTTGGAACTCTTTTTGGGAATGTTTGAGATAAATTCCCGATCTTTTGACGAAATTCGTCGGTTTTTTTCGATCTTTTGACGAAATTTGCCTCTTTTTCGCGATCTTTTTATAAAATTTGTCGTTTCTTGCTATCTTTTGGTGAAATTTGTCGTTTTTAGCACTCTTTTGAGGAATTTTTCCGTCATCTGTTGACGAAACTTGCCGTTTTTTCATGGTCTTTTGATGAAATTTGCCGTTTTTTCGCGATCTTTTAATGAAATTTGCCTCTTTTTTGCAATCTTTTTGTGAAATTGGCCATTTTTCGCGATCTTTTTTTGAAATTCGCCGTTTTTTTGCGATCTTTTAATGAAATTCGCTGTTTTTCGCAATTTTTTTAGTGAAATTTGCCGTCTGTGGCATTCTGTAGAGGAATTTTTCTGTTTTTCGTGATCTTTTAACAAATTTATACGTTTTTTTCGTGGTCTTTTGGTGAAATTTGCCGTTTTTTCACGATCTTTTGATGAAATTCACCGTTTTTTCACGATCTTTTGATGAAATTTGCCGCTTTTTCGCGATCTTTTGATGAAATTCGCCGTTTATTCGCGATCTTTTAATAAAATTTGCCGCTTTTTTATGAAATTTGTCGCTTTTTTGCGACTTTTTGATGAAATTTGACGCTTTATCGTGATCTTTTAAAGAAGATCTTTTAATGAAATTCGCCGTTTTATCGCAATTTTTTTAATGAAATTTGCCGTTTTTCGCGATTGTTTGGTAAAGTTTGTCATTTTTGGCACTCTTTGGAGGATTTTTTTCCGTTTTTTTGTCTTTTGGCGAAATTTGCCGTTTTTCACGATCTTTTGACAAATTTTGCCTCTTTTTCGTGATTTTTTGATGAAATTTGACGCCTTTTTTTTTTATCTTTTTATGAAATTTGCCATTTTTTTCTCGATTTTTTATGGTATTTTGCCGATTTATCGTGATTCTTAAACGGAATTTGCCGTTTTTCTTGATCCTTTGACGAAATTTGTCGTTTATTTCGCGCTCCATTGACATAATTTCCGTTTTTTTTCGCGATCCTACAACAAAATTTGCGATTTTTCTTCGTACGATTCAAAAAATTCATTTTTTTCGTTGACGATTCGTCAAAATTCGCGATATATTTTATGTCCGAATTCTCGGATTTATGTCCGATTTTTTCTAATTTTCGGAATCTTTGCGATTTTTTATATTTTCCCTCTGACTGAAGGGTGAATTTCTTAAATGATTTTTTGAGATGTTCTGAAGAGAAGTTCGCTGTTCTGCGACGTACGTCACACTTTTGAGTACATTCTGCTTTGTGGTATCGAGTGTTTTTTACGATCTGATGGTGAAATTCGAGTGACGAAATTAGCGATCCTTTGACAAAATTTACGTTTTATTTTTTCGAAATCCCTTGACAAAATTCGCGTATGTTTTTTGGGATGCTTCGACAAAATTCGTGTGTATTCCTTGATTTTTTGAAGAAATTCGAGCATTTTTCCCGATTTTTTGCTGAGATTTACAATTTTTTCCTTCAGTGTTGAATTCAGGTGGTGGCCCTATGGGGACATCACCCCCCCCCCCCGAAAATTTTGAGCTTTCAATGGTTAAAAAGTGCAAAACCTCCCCTCCTCCCGTAGCTACAGATGTCCCTCTCGGAGAAAAGTGTCTGAATTCAACACAGTTTTCCTTTGACTGCGTTTTGTTCATTTTTTAGCAAAATAGCAATTTTTTTGACCAAATTAAATTTTTTTTAATGGTTTGACAAACATGTAGCGGATTTTTGTACGCGCTTTCTGCTTTCGGTTTTGCCGTCTATCGGCAGGATTCGCCGAGGAGCGAAATAATTCACCACCGACACGGGGAAGACACAAAACAAGAAGATACTTGATTTACAGAAAATATGTACAATACATAAGAGGCGAACTCCCATTGTTTGGGAATAAACATATTACGGCAGCTCTCATTCGTCGCCCCCAATGGGCGCGCTGTACGTCACATGACATCCCACTCCGAACTCTGCGATCGGCTGCGATGAAAATGAACGTAGGATGACTCGAGGCAAAAACAACTTGCGCTCGTTTCCGGAGCCACGATAAAACTCCACAAAACATCGCGTGTTTTTCATGAACGAATTCGCATGTTTTTCGGCAAGATTTGCGTGTTTTTTGATGTCTTTTGCAATGTTTCTTTGTTTTTTGACGAAATTAACAGCCTAAAAAAAAGTTATTCGTTGTTTCCTGGATCGACGAAATTGCGCTAAATTTCATTTTGGCACTAAGTGCTTTTTGGTGCAGGTTTGGCGCAAAATTGACAAAAAGAGCTATTTTGCAGCAGTTTGGTGCAGAAAAGCGGTTTCGGCGCAGTCTGGCGAAATTGGCGCAGGTCTTACATCCCTGCAATGGTAATGATCTCTGATTGTACATAGAGTATATTTTATGGCACTGTCACTACCACCAGAGCTTGGCAGACACTATAAATATTCTATGAAAGCCTTTTAAAATATTTTAAATTATGTTTCTGTGAAATATTAGTATATACCAAACCAATTTCAAAATAAATATTAGCAAATTCATGGTGATTGTCTCTGTTTTAACATAGTCATTTTATGTTGGTGCGACTATTACTAGACAGAATGCAGATTGTTAGAAAAGAAACTTGGAATTTGACATGGTCAATTTTGAGATGTAAATGCATATCAAGGAGATGGTTTCTAAAAAAATCAAAACTTTAAATGAATACTCAAATGAGCATATAAAGTGAGCATAAATGTTTCAAAATAACTTCTAAATTATCATTTATTTAGAATTAGGTTCAGTTTTTCTTATTAAATTAAGTCTCATTTCTGCTTAATGCAGTGTAATAATGAAGTTCAGTCAAACTGTGGTTTAAATGATAATTTTGAATATTCCTAAAAGTATAATTTCTTCTAATAAAAATTAGACATATAAATATCAATTGGCATATTTCAACTAGTACATGAGCAAAGAACCATGGGGTTTGCTAGTAATCTATAAAGCCATACTGATTAGAGTAGTTATACTATAAGGAAATGCTAGTCTGCCTATTACTTAGCATGATAAAAAGGAATATAAATTGATATAAAGTAAAAATAGCAGCAAATCAAGGAATTCGATTAATGTTTGTACTTTGAACCATAACAGGTAAAAGTTCTCTAATATTGAAAAAGACTATTTGAATGCTGCATTACAAAGAAAGTGGCAGATGTCACCAAATGTGCAAGAAAGATAAACTTCATTTAAATGTATTCATTTCAAGGTAATATGCAAATATACTATATGGTTATTAATCACCAGACACTTTAAATTTTAGACATTTTGTCAAATATTTAAAAATGCACTTGACTTCATATTTATCAATGTTGATTTGATAAAGAAGACAATAAGGAAGCCAACAAAAATAAAATAATAATGTTTTGGATCACACTGCAAGATAAAATGCATGAAATAATCTATAGCTGCAGGATACAAATATGTGGTAGTTGTACAATATGTGTATTAATTTGTGTAAGAATAGCACTTACATTTAGAAAGATATAGTGATATTTTATAAAATATGAGAAAATCTATGAAATATATATATATATTTTTTTATCTGGCATGCAAAAATGATAAAGATTTTCTTAAATTTACTTTTTAATAGTCAACTCTATGGAGCAACTCTTATAAAAAATACCAGTTAAGTATTGTGAAATTTTAGAAAGATATCGACGATAGAATGAGCTGGTTTTTAGCTGCTTAACTGTTCCTATTTCATCAAACATTTAATATTCTTATACAGTAGACTCCCTTAAATCTGCAACCTTAAAATCCACAAATGCCTATAATCTGCACATCTTTACATATTGAAACAATGAAACTTTCATTTCAGATATAGGGGCAAAATTATGCAATTTTTAAATTCTATTCCATTTTCATCCTGTATGTATTTTAATGTGTAATTCTTAATAATATCACTGAATTCGTGGTTTTCCATGAAAGGAGTATATATATATATATATATATATATATATAAAATCAAGATAGTGCTGATATCACTGGTACTCAGAAGCTTTTTTGGTTATTATTATGATGATTTTATTGTGAATTAATAGAGTTCTTTTCATAAAATTCCACTGAATAATTCAAGGAAATACCTTTTTAGTTTATTAATTAATTATTTTACTATATTAAAATCATTCATTATAATTTTGATAGCATTCAAATTTAGATTTAAAAAATGTAAAAAAAAGTAATAACCACAAAATTCTAAAATCCACACAACTCCTGGTCCCAAGCTGTGCAGATTTGAAGGAGTCGACTGCATTTCATATGTACTATATTATTTCTACAACAGTTTGACAAATTTAACAAAGTTGATGTTAAATTTGGTTGAAATTATGCATGAAAAAGAAAAAAACCATACAAGAATTTTTGGAACTGAAAGAAAAAAAAATAATAAATCACTATCTCCATGAATGTAAATGCTATTTTCAGACAAATGAGTACACATGTTCTACAACATCAAAATATCTGTATGCTGTAGCAATATATAATTTCATGCATTTTATTTTATAGGGTGATCCCAAAATTTTTTCTATTTGATTTCTTGTTGCTCTCCTCATTGTTCTTATCAAATCAACATAGATAAATATGAGGTCGAACATATTCTTTATAAGTTCCAGATGAATTTGAGAAATACATTTAAAAATATTCAACTAAATGCCTAGAATTGAAAGATAATGTCTAAATGAAACTGCTGGTGATTAATTGGCCATAAAGAGTATCCAATGCAAAAAGACAGATCAAAGTTCATTTATGAACACATTGTTAGACATGCATAAGATGTTAAAAAATAAAAGCAATGGAACAAGATAAGAAATTTGCATAAGTTCTTTGCTTTGTACCCTAGTAAATAACAGTATAATAATTAAATTACCATGGATAAACTATTTGGACATTGCAAAATAAATGACAGACTTCATCAAAGTGCATCAAAGAATGGATGTTAGCATCACTAAAACAATCAAAAGTATTGTATGAATGGTACAAAATATTTTATTCCAAATACAAACTCATGCAAACTTCTTTTCCCTTTTAAAGTTAAAAGGATTTCATTACGGAAAGATAATTTAAACAACTTCATTTAAATGACTTTTAAATGTTTGTGTCATTTCATAAGCTGACTTTTTGATTTCATAGATTTTCTGTACAGCAGTTCAGAAGTAATCTCAAACAATTTGAGTAGACAAAATTCCCAAGTTTTAAATTTCTCAGACCATTTTCCCCTTATATGCTTCCAATTACTTTTTTTTTAAAAATTAATTTGGAGATTGTTCAAAATTGCTTTCAAAAAGATTGAATTCCATTTTTAGGAAGAACTCTTTTGCTGCTCTTCAACTGCTTATGCATTATAACTTTAATAAAATGCCTGGACTTTGTCATTATCTCTTGGTTTAATAAGGGCCTCCAATAAGTATACCACACACTATGTACACATTATTTCCATTCTATATAGTCAGCCTTAAACTCATCCATCTAGAATTAAATTCATCAAAAAAAGTGTTGTAACTTTTGTACAAAATAAAAATATTTAACCCAAAACACCAATTTCGTAAATCATTACAAAATAAATTTAGACAATAAAATTGCAGAGAAAAAAAAATTACAAGCAATAGCCATTTTCTGTCAGATTTGCTTTACTCATCTTACCTTTAAATATAAAAATTTGAATGAAAAAAAGCTAATTAATACTGAAATTCATGAAATATATCTTTATTTACACAATATATATATATACATATATATAGAAAAGCAATCTCCAACCATTCATAGCTAACAAGCCAAGAACTTTTTTTATGATTTAAATATATATATACAGTAGACTTCCTCAAATCCGCACATATTTTATGGATGTAAACAATGAAACTTTCAGTTCGGATATTGGGACAAAATTTGATTTTTTTTTAGTTTTGTATCAATTCCGTATATTTTTTAATTTGTAATTTTCTTAATAATACTCTATTTATGTTTTTTTCATGAAGGAAGAATGTTCATGAATTTTCATGAAGAATAAATTTTTTTGGAAAAAATTCAAGATATTTCTGATATTACTGGTAATCAGAATCTTCTTATCAAATATATTTATGCATTAATCAAGATATTTTGGTTATTAAGCCAGGCTAAACTTGAATAAAAAAATCCTTATTTTACGATTTTGATGTGAATTAGTAATGTACTTTTATAAGGCAAGTTTTGTTGAATAATTTTGGAAAAATACATTTAATCTTTATAATGAATATTTAATCATACACTACTGATTATCAACTTGATCTTTGCTATTAGTACTTTATTCATTTTAAAATTTATCTAAATTTTTATTACTTTAGTTTATTACTTATTTTAATATTTTATTATATTGTAAGCATTCATTATAGTTCTGATTGCAGTATTAATTGCACTCAAATTACTGCTTAAAAAATGTAAACAAAGCAACGACCAGAAATCTGCAAAATTCTAAAATCCGCAAAACCTCTGGTCCCAAGCTGTGCGGATTTGAGGGAGTCTACTGTATATATATAAGGAGGTATACTTACATGAGGAAGATTTTTTATGAAATCATGAATATTGGCAGTTTGAGCAGCTTTCTCAATATCAGCTTGGCTGACTTTGTCTTCAATTCCATATATAATATTTTCTTTTATAGAGCAGTTGAATAATACAGGTTCTTGACTCACAACAGCAATAAAACTTCTTAAATATTTCAGATTGACTGTTTTAATGTCAAAACCATCTATTTTCTATAAAACAAAGAAACTTTTTTAAATTAAAGATAAACAATAACTATTATAAGCAATTACGTTACAATACTCACCACTGTTCCCTGTTCTGGATCATAGAATCTCTCAATAAGTGATATTATTGTACTTTTGCCACATCCAGAAGGACCTACTAATGCAAGTGTTTTACCAGGTTTCACACTGAGATTAATACCTTGCAGAACACAGATATTTTTACGACATGGATAACGAAAATGTACATTTTTCAGTTCTATTTCACCATTAATTTCCTGAAAAAAAATGCCTATTTTAAAAATGTAAAATGAATATGAAATTTTAATTATGCTAATATTATGAAGCAAGGATATTAAATGCACTTTTAAATGTTTTTCCAGTTATTCTAAATGCACATTTATCATAGATTAAAAGAGAAAATTGGACATTTGCAGTTAATTGTTTTTAATTTAAAAACACTTCAGCAGAATCTTTTCCCCTTTTTAGATATATATCTATTAATACAGAAAATTAAAATATTCAAAGGAGAATTTTAAAAGTAATCAGTCAAGTATATGAATTCGTATTATTGCCAAAAAAAAAAAAATAAATAAATAAATAAATAAAAATGGTTGATAAAAGAATAATAAAATTTTGTAAAAAAAACTATACATGTAAGGTTGGGTACAGCTGAATGTACTAAAAAAGTATGAATGGGTAACCATAAAAGTTCAAAGAAATATGAATCATAAATAGTATCAAATATCACTATTCTGTATAACCTTTTTTAAAAAAATCTTATCCTAATCTGTTTATAATGAATTTAATTTTGTTTTGACAGTAAAAGTAGTGCATATTCAAACTTCATTTGGCATTTCATTTTCAAATTCAACATAATAAACTTTTTTTTTTTTTTTTTTTTTTTTTTTTTTTTTTACAGCATACCTAAAGAAAAACTTTTGTTTAAAATTTAAACTTGGAATTGTGCTAAGCATGCTTTGAAAGGAGGTCACAAAATTGCAGTGCCACATTTTTTAAGATAAGTTTTTAATTAACCTTTAAAGACACAGGCGGCATACTGAGATGCACTCAATGTCTTGAGCTATGAATACTAAAGTAATTATGTGATTAATTCTGTTTTTAACAGTTTGACATTTATTGCTTTTATATTACTACTGGGCATTGCATTACACAAATATGCCATTAAAAGTTATTATCTAGGCTATCACAATAGAACTTCGTGACAAGACTAAAAAATAGTCTTATGTAATTTAAAAAATAAAAGAAGAAATTATGTTTAGTTTGTAGTTATGCATACATGTTCCAGATTCCAAATTGTTTTTGCTGACGACGTTACATCTTCCTTCAAAATATCAGAAAAATAAAACAAAATGTTCATCATACCTTGAATTGTCTTGGATGGACAGAATATAACTCGGGAAAACAGAGGCTGTGGTAAGGTGTGAACTATAATATGTCAAAAACCCAGAACTTGAGAAAAAGGAATATGTCTTTATTGAAGAAAAACTGATGAATTAAAGGAGGAAAAACACGGTACTGGCTGAATTACAAGCACAACTAAATTACAGTATTTTTAAGTAACAAACAAAAAAAAAAAAAAAAAAAAAAAAAAAAAAAAATGGCGAACACACCAATGTGCCACTTTTTTTTCTTTTGCTTGGATACAATGCGGGAAACTGGCTTCCAAAGAGAGAAGGAACAACTTGAGACTACTGTCATGGACTCCGGAACGCTACTGACAAAAATCCGGATCAGAGATCGCGAGGCAGAAATATTGGTGAAAGGAACAATGCCAACGGAAGAGAAAAAAAAATGCCCACAAATGAGAGTGGCAGAAATGAGCGTCAAGTGTGATGTCAGTACGTCATGCCTGCAGACGAAAGCGCAAGAAAAAACATGAGGAAGAACTTCCTCAACATGGCAGTGTCAAGATGGGAAAAACGTGCTACGCGATAATAAAAAAAAAAACTAGAATTATGATCGCCGGCCTGGGAGGACAAAAATTGAAAGAATTAACCAAAATTAATGGGAAACATATCAAATTAAAGTTAATAAATTGAAACTAACGATCGTGTTGACAAATTAATAAAATATTAGTTAGAAGAATAAATAAAGATTAAACTAACACTGAACAGAGCATGTCATATTGTGACGTATGCTTTAAAACTTGATGGCATATGCAGTATACCACCTGTGTCTTTATGTACAGCCAAATTGTCAGCGTCTTTAAGGGTTAATACCTCAGTTAATTATCAACAATGTTTTCCAAAAATTATCATCAACAATCCTTTTATATTTCTGCAATAACAAGTGCCTCCAGTATTTCTGAATTGCCTTGCTGGATGCCAGCAAAACAAAGTTTGTTTGTAAGAACAAATTTTTGATAAAATCACTGAAAATATATACATAAAATTAAAAAGAAATGTATTTTTGAGTTCACTATGAAAGTTTTCACACATTAAATAAAGGTTTTTTTTTTCAAATAACTTAATTAGCCCCTCTACATTTTTCCTAAAAATATCTGTGAACAGTTAATAATGTATAAATACAGGGTGTGTCAGGTATTTGAAAAAAAATCAATAACTGCTATCAAACAGGAAAATACACTAGAGATAGAGCATTTATTAACATTCTGTACAATGACCACACACACACACACACTGTATGGCATCATTCTTTAAAACCACTATAGCTATAATAACTGTCTCTACAGGCTGTCAAAACTGACTGCAGACAAAGATCAAATTTCTGTTAATAATATTTATCAATACTTGAAATTACTTTAAAGTATTCACACAATGTGTAATGCATAAAAAAATGGAAAAGAAATTTGCACAAAATATTAAAATAAATATTAATAAAAGCTTACAGGCCTTATTCCTCCTTCTGAACTACTGTCAATTTTGGGCTGTGTATTAATAAGATTGAAAATAAGTCCAGCAGAAAGCTTAGCTTTAGTATAATCTGGAAGATATGAAGTCCACTGTCCAGCAGATACTGCACTGAATGCCATAGCAAAAAATACTCTGTAAATAAAATTTTTGGTGAGTTTCTTATTAAGTTTCAAAAACATAAAATAACTAAAAAATGAAAACTATTTTTACAATCTCAAAAGCATTTTTAAACTACCAATAGCTACAAATCAGCTGTTTCACATTACTAAAGTGATAAGTTAAGCGTTGGCTAGTATTTACCATATTGATAAGAGCAGACCTGCTAACTGCTACGAAAAAATTGTAGTTGCTACAATTTGAACCTATAAACTACAATACTATGAAAATCGATCTTGAGCTGCAATTTTTTGCACAAAAAAGCATATTTTTCAGAAGTGGATCTGTTCTGAAATTTTAAAGTATTCAGTCCCAAAAGTTTTTAAAAATCGATCATTAGTCTAAAATTCAGACAATAAGAAATGCTCAAGAGGAAAAAAGTCTGGATTGCAAAACAAACTTAACATAAAAGCCTCTTAATGGATATTAATCACGAGTGAATCATGTTTCAATATATTTATATATATAGAGAGAAATTCTCTTCCTTCTCACCAAAGAAACTTTTCATTGTGAGAAGCATTTTAGTCCAAACTGTAATAATGTACAATAATTACTTGATTTAATATTAAATTTGTCAGGGCACTACCCTGCATTATTAAATTATCTATAATTCTTTAAAAAAATGTGTATTTTTTTTATAAGCATAGAAAATATTTACATTAACTATTGCATAAAGGAAGCAAATTTGAATGCACATTTTTTTCCCTTTTTCTCAGTATTTGGTTTAAATTTTATTAACACAAAAAATTAATGTATACTAATGAACAAATTGATTAAAATTATTACCTATATACATTGACAGGTTTCATACCATCATATGCGACTAAATATGCACCCAAGCGAAATGCAGCAGAATATGTGAAAAACATAATAGCTTGAGAGAATGCAAAAGTCACACCGTAAACTATAGCATTTTTCTTGCTTTCCCTAAAAAGATGACATAAAAGAGAAAAATTAATGGTATTTTTAAAATTCTGTGATAATAAGATAAAATTGCATTTTAATTAAAATATATATCAAATACAACAAAAACATCTATCATGATACATGATGTAATAAAATTTCATTTCCACCAATTTATTTTTGCTGTGAAACAATCACAATCTTTTCCTGGTTATTTAAAGCTTAAAAAAATCATGATTATATTTTTATATCAAATATTCAGATATTTAAGAATATTATGCAATTTTTCCAAAAATTGTTAAATAAAATAATTTTACTACTAGATATTTACTATTCATAATATTAAAAACATATGTTGTATTATCTATCCATTTGCATAACTGAATCATTAAAATATATCTTATTTTATTTAAATTGGGAAAAAAAAAATCAAAATTACCAGAACTTAAAAAAGAAATATTTTTCTGTTCAAAAATAGGAAGGCATACCACAGTATATAGTGAAGTATGGAAATAGCCGTGGAGACCTTAAAAGAAAAAGGGGGGGGGGGATGGGAAGACATTCACAGTCCTGCAGCTTGTTTTTGAGTTGAACTTCTTCCTTCATTATGAATTTAGAAGAAAAGAATTTGAAAAACCAATGTAAATTATTTAGAGGGCGACCACTAAAGTATGTTCCCACCCTTTTAACATCTAAACAGTTGCAGCTATAGTCATAAAAGTAGTGTCTTGGTATAATAAGGTGGCTATGCACTACTAGATGAGACTGCTTCTATTGTCCTATGGTGCAAAACAGAAAAGTTAGCATCCCCATCTCAAAATTGGTACGAGATATAGGAAAAAAGTGAATAATAAAATTGCAGAGCATCATTGGTTTAGCACAAAAAAAGAAAACTTATCAACATGAAATTTAAAAACAAAAGGCCTAAATTCACATTTGTTTGTTAGTGATCTTTACCCTGTGGCGTGACGTAACTATCTTAGAAATAAAAATAACTATTAGTTATCACAAGACACTTTTATTTTTTCTGATCAAACTTGTCTTTGTCAGCTGCAATGCATATCTCAACCCTCGTTTGATGGGCACATTGAATTTGTTGTAGCATAGATGATAAATATGCATAAGCATCCATAATGTCATTGGAGGTCCTGTAATTTTGGTAGAGAGTTCACATACACTTGCTGTTTCAAGTAGAACAGTTCACACAGTTTCACACAGAAAAAAAAAAAAATCCACTGAAGTCAAGTCATTTGAACATGGAGGTCACTCTATGAAACCACCATACCTGATCATTTGTTCCCTAACTTCTATGTTAATGCTGCCATGATGCAGGTTCATTTTTCATCTGAAAGATAATCTTTTCTTATATCATTCAATTTTTGTGATGTTGCAGCTTGGGAACAGATGGACAAATGCCCATTTTAAGCATTCTGTTTTTAGCATTCATGTTCACAAGATTTCTTTTTGAAATAAATTGGTGATGCTCTACAACTTTGTAATTCACTTTTATCTTGTACCATTTTGAGATAGGAATGCTAACTCCACAATTTCACACTAGGTGGCACTGTAAACAGTCTCATCTAGTATAGCATAGCCACTTTACTATACCTAGATACCACTTTTATGACTATAGCTGCAGCCATTCTGCAATTTAACCCTTTAACACCTATTCCGTCTCATTCTGGCTCTGTCGATTAACTACTGAGGTGGCCGGTTGTCGGTGAAATAGGGGTGGAGGGTAGAGAAAGAGATACTTTTCACCCCGGTGTGCAGGATTTGTCGTTATTGTCCATGATCGCTTTGTGTGATGACAATCATGGAATGATTCGTAATAGGCTACAGGTTTGTCAACTGAAGTGATTCTATTCAGACAAGCTGCATTTTTTTTCTACTTAGTATTTTATTATTCAAGAGAACTATATTGTCGGTGGATAATATTTAGAGCTAATATTTAGATTTTCCTTTTTTTTTTCTTTTTTAAAATCAGTAAAACAAAAAGACCTCTAACCATATTAGAAATAAATGAAATACTATTTCTGTCAGATGATAATGATAGTGATTTAGACAGCAAAGATGATGGATGGCTGTTAGAAGCAAAAGAAAACTGCTCTTTCATTAATAATCAGGATTCTGATAAAGAAATTATAGGCGATATAATGGAACAAAAAGAAGAGGATGATTTTCTAAGAACAGAGGGTGATTACAGTTAAAAATAAGTACAAAAATCTATTGTTTCTATTTTCTTCCTTATTGATGTAATATAAAATGACTTCTATTTAATTTTTTATTAAGTCATATCTTTTTTAGCACTGTACCACAGCATTTTTCATGCTGCAGTTTATTTATTTTTTTAAGAAGAATTAAATATTTCCATACCATTTTACAATCCCACAGTTTTTAAAAATATTATTGATACCAGAGTTTCCTTCAGAGGGTTTCAGGGGGGCGCTCTGCCCCTCCTACCCTTTAGTTTAAAAACTAGCGCCCTCTTTTCGCTCATTAAAAAAAAAAAAAAAATCTTTTTTAAAATGAGTAAAACAAAAAGACCTCTAACCATATTAGAAATAAATGAAATACTATTTCTGTCAGAAGATAATGATAGTGATTTAGACTGCAAAGATGATGGATGGCTGTTAGAAGCAAAAGAAAACTGCTCTTTCATTAATAATCAGGATTCTGATGAAGAAATTATAGGCGATATAATGGAAGAAAAAGAAGAGGATGATTTTCTAAGAACGGAGGGTGATTACAGTTAAAAATAAGTACAAAAATAGTATTTTATCTATTTCCCCCCTCATTGACATAATATAAAATGACTTCTATTTAATTTTTTATTAAGTCATATCTTTTTGAGCACTGTACCACAGCATTTTTCATGCTGCAGTTTATTTATTTTTTGTAGAAGAATTAAATATTTCCATACCATTTTACAATCCCACAGTTTTTAAAAATATTATTGATACTATTTGGATTTCACTTATTCTAGAAATCAAATTTAGATAAATATACAGCAAATCTGTATTCCTTTATTTTTAATTTTTACTGTTTCAATTAAATAATAAATATTCAGGCTGAATTTTATTTTTTATTTGAAATTGGAATAGTAAAAATGAATAATAAAGTAATTAAATAATTTTCAGTAGACCTACATACTGGGTCTTTTTCTTTCTTTTTTTCTTTTCATGTGTCAAATTTATTTGTGTATTTTTCATATGTTTTTAAAATTTGTGTTTAACTTTTCATTAGGTTTAATTTGTTTTTTAGCAACGCAATTTACATAATTTTCATTACTAGTATTTTCAAGAATTTAAAACTAGTAATTTATTAACGACTCTGATTTATTTAACAACTTTAAAATTATTAAAATGATATCATCATATTCGAATTATTAAAATAATATATGTAAATATCTTATTATAGGTGATAATATAGTGAAGTTGAAAAATAAACAGAAGTAAATAGTTTTTCCATAAAATGATTAATAACCATTAATGGGAAATAAATTAAAATTTGTTATCATGAATATATATATATGTAAATTTTTTAAAACAAATATCAATACAGAAATATATAAAAACTAATTATTTCACATTATATTATTATTTTCCTTTTTCTAATTAATTAAATAACTAATTAATATTTTTAAGTAAATATTTCTTGCTTATTTTACATTCTCGTGAATTTTCTATTCATTCCTAATTTATCCTTTGTTTTCCAATAACAAAAGCCAATTGAATAAATACCAATTTTTTAAATACACAGAGGTAGCAAAGAGAATTTTGTTGTAAAATTGCAAAAATTTGCCTTCTTATTGTGGCATCCGAAAATGTCAACCCCATCATTCAAAGAACCACACCCCCTGTCTCCGCACCCCAACTTACAGGGAAATGGAAACCGTTCTGCAATTACGGGATCCTGGGCATTGGGAGGTTTTGACTATTGTAGGATCCAGAGAGTTAAACATACATCAAGATGACATTTCGACCATGCCTTTCCCATTTAAGAGCTTAAGAAAGCTAAAATGCGGAAAATGGACGAGTCTATTTTCAGATATTCTTCTTTTCAAGTTCCAGGAGTTAGTTAAAGATACAAATATTTTCACCTCCTCCATCATTAAAGAGTTTATAGGATGGGAGCAGACTTTAGTGGGCACCCTGTACACTATTAAAAGAAAATTTTGCTTTATATATGTGATGGAAATATTTTAAAGAAAAGGTGCAGTAAAAGTCTAAAAATTTGGAGGGGCAGGCCCTGATGCACCTGACACCCAGATTTTAAATTTTTTCTGTAGTTAGCTGAGATTTTCATTGAAAATTCATTGAAGAAATTCTTTTTCTGAAAATCAGCTGACACACCTATGCATGTTTGTTCTCAGTTAACTAAAGATGGTAAGTAGAAGATTGACAAATGTGAGATTGGCCTTTTTTTTTTTTTATTCTTTATCCTAAACAAACATAGGGAGAACTGTTGAATGTATGTAAAAATGGAAGAAATCCTCTGAAATTTCATGCTTTTACAATTGAAAATCAAGCACACCATATACAAAATATTTGAAAAAATATTAATATTTACAAAAAAAAAAAAAAAAAAAAAAAAAAAAAAAAAAAAAAAAAAAAGGTCAAAAAGATCCAATTTTATCTTTTTTTTCTCCCTTTTGCTGAATTGCTCTGAATTTCACAGATACTGATTAAGAAAAAATACCCATTTAAAGAAAAAACATTCTTCTGCAATATGCTACCATTAGTTTTCAATAATAAGAGTTTTGATAGTTTTGAATAGTTTTGGTAATTCAAATGTAAACCAGTCTGTTAATGAATAACACAAAAAATTTGATTCTGGTATTTTTAATTTATTTTGAAAAATTTTTAACTTCTTCTAATCAGAAACAGTTTTATGATCAGAAAGATTACTGTAATTTCTTGGAGATAAGCTGTGGATTATATATGTTTAAAAAAAAAAATTCCCCATGTGGCCAATACAATGATTTTTTTTATTTCCAACCAGGTCTTGAGATCAAAGCATTGCATAAAACTGCAAAAAATACAAGTTGTGGGAGTACAGAATTTATTGAGGACTATTTGTTGGGGAAGACACAAAGAAATAGTTTGGAGCTTCTGTGAAGAGGTAAATGAAAATTCTATAAGTGCAAAGATTTGAAGTCAGAAGTATAAATTATGTGATCAACTTAACTTGCAAGTGCAAAAGTATTAAGGTTGAAAAGACATCTACAGGGTTTCTAGCAAAACATGATGGACGAATTCCTTGATTTTCCTTGACCAAATCACAAAAAAATTCTTGACTTTCCCTGATGAAATCTGAAAAATTTCTTTTCATAATCTTTTGTCAAAACTAATGTTTTATTTTTTATTTGTTCTTCAAATTTCTAATATTTTTTTCCTTGCAATTGGTTTGACAAAATTTGATAAATTTTGTGTTTTTTCCTGAGACTATTTGATGTCTTTCGCATCATTTTTTTTCTCCAAGACTTTTCCATGATTTTTTAGAAAATATTTGTAAATTCCCTGACTTTTTCCAATATATTTTGAAATTTTCATAATTTTCCATTACTAATTTGAAATTCCTTGACTTTCAAAATTCCCCCTGACTTTCCATAACGCTGGGAACCCTGCATCTAGAATAATGTGAAAATAGCATGTTAACTGCTGAAGGGCAGTCGCTAAATGAGGCTGATAGATCTCTTTCAAAATTAAAACATATTTGTTTATAGGGGAAGGTGGGGCACATTGGGATGTTTTTCAGTAAATAATTTTTCTAAAACTTATTGACATCTATTCTTATCCAATTAGATATAAGGTATAAAATTTCTGCATCAAATAAATCTCATAATAATCTAATATCTCACAGAGGAAAAAAGTGAAAAAAAAAAAAAAAAAACTTTAAAATATCCCAATCTGCTCCACCATGTAAGGCAGGTTGAGACACTAGTTTTAATCAAAAATACATATAAAATTTCATATTTAATTGATGAACAAAGCTTTATTTATAAAGCTTTAGTTGAACATGAAATAATTTAGGCATTAAAACACTTTCATAATTTGAATTGTAACACATTTTTTTCATTAACAGATCTTGTATTTGATGCAAAAAAAAAAAAAAAAAGACATTCTTCAAATTCTGATAAAAACATCTTTGACCTATTTTATTTTTAGGTGTGCCAAGTTTTAAAAAATATCTGCTTAATACACAAATGAGCTATCTTGCTTATCAGGATTTTAAAAACAAATGACAACTCTTGATCTCCTCTTCTCAAAATGGATATCTCATACTTGCTGCTGTCCTCAACAATTTGAACATGCCCTATAAATTCAAGAATGCTTTCTTTTCCTGTAAACTTCACCAATGCACACTATCCCACAGTGGTTTTGCCTGTAAGTTTCTGAACCTATCTTGAGCAAGTATGCAATCTATAGGAAAATCAGCATCACATGAACAGTTAAATTCATCACTACTGACATTACACAAATAATTTATATTCTTTTATTTCCAGGGGTAATTTTCACTAATTTTGCTAGTGAAACTGCCTCATCTTCACTGCTTAATAAAAATCGTAACTTCTTGTGTACCTTTTTTTTTCTTCTGTAAGCTGCAAATGATCTTTTCAACATTTTTGGAATGCCCCAAAATGCCCCATAACTGAGTGTCCCAAATTGCCCCATCTCACATATTAAGTAATAAAAACTTTACTCTGTTAGATTTAGTATTACAGTCTATTTTTTTACCATGAAAATAACAATAAATCCACGTTTTTTTCATCACAACATGCTCCCACTTGTGTTATTTCATTTCTTTAATGAAAAATGTATTCTTCAAAACACACATTAATGTTACTCAACCTCATTCAAAACAAAAATAACGGTATTATTTGTTGCCAGAAAACAGCAGTCATTCCAAAATACATGAGAGTAGATTTTAATATCATATATTGGTGCTTATGCGTGCTAGTTTTTAACTGTAAAATAAAGCCTGAAAATTGAGATGTCCCAACATGCCCCACCTTCCCCTATAATTCTGAACAAACTGGCATGAGTGTGAACACTAATGATCATTTTCAGATTAGAACTGTTCCAAAAAAAAAAAAAAAAAAAAAAAATTAGTACAGGAGGGTATGTGAAAACAGCAATGATACAAAGTACTGAAATGCAAATAGTATAGTATTTTTACTCATGCAACACAGTTTTTCAGACAGTTGGAAATGAATGATATTATAATGTCCAAATTACAACAAAGTTTTATGCACCACCTAATTGTATTAAATTTGCTAGTGATCTTCTGGATAATGTTCACTTTGAAGTTATAAACACAATGCAAAATGAGCTTCATGGAAAAATTGTAACCTTAATGCAAGATCAGTGGAGTAATATCCGTAATTGTCAAGACATTTTTAACAAATGCTAACTTAATTTTAACGTATGCTGGTAAAAAGTATTTGATTAGTAGCAAATAAATTGAATAGTGAATTACAGTGGTCAAAATTGATTTTGACCAGGAAAGTTAAAACCAGTTTAAACCCCCATGGTTAAAACCTATACAATCCTAATTCTAACGCATATTAATATATTTTAAATTTGATAAGCTTTCGTAATAAGTAGATCACATATGTAATGTAATGCATGGTGTTTCGATAACTTAGACTATAAAATTATTCACTTTGTAACATTCTACTCTATAGATAAAACACTAATTAAAATATTGTTCCATTAAATAAGACAAATTTGAGTACAAATAGTACTTACATGAAAGGTAATAGAAGATTGTCTACATATTTTTCATAAAATTTTTCTTCCAGAGTAAGACTTTGAACAGTCCTTATATTTTCAATAGCTTCAGAGGCAACCTACAAAATGTCATTAAAAAGAGCACAATTAAACAGAAATTACGATACAATGTATAACAAAAACTTTTAAATGTTTCTTATGATGAATTGTTTTATGAAATTGTACTAGAATTATTAATTTTAAATAAAGCAGTAGGAAGTATTATTCTTACAGATTGAAATAAATTTACTATGAGGTATCTAAAATTTCATTTTATTTTTATGCACTAAATTTAAAAATCTGAAAAAAGTTTTTTAAAGACTCTTTTTATAAGGCTTTCTAATGTGTAAATGACCACATTTTGAACTGATATAATACCTGGAATAATTGGTGAATACTATATTAATAGACTCTTTTTTTTAAAAAGGGGGGAGGGGCGTACAAATTTAGAGGTAATTTTAAACGTGAACTACTTTACGAGTTTGAATTCATTAGCAACGAGAAAAACAATGAAATATTAATAAAATACTACAAAAGTTTTATCAATGTATCCATCTTAACCCTCCGAGCGTCTTGCAAATGGCTAAAATTGTAATGTTGTTTTCTCTGTATTTTGTTTTAAATGCCAGAAAATACGATTTTTTCAACATTATAAAAAAAACTTAACTACAAATATTAATGCAATCCTTGAGAGTATTAATTATTATAAAATAAACTGAAAATTCATTAAATCTACATAATTATATTATCTAAAATATTGCTGTTATTGCAGTGAAACCTGGATCTTAGTGAATGGAATATTACATTCCAGACACTTAGAGGGTTAAAAATAAACATTAATTAAATATTTATAGCTAAAAATTCAATGATATGATAAATATTTACACACATTTATCTTATTTTAATCAAATAATTTCATCATTGTAAGTACTTACATTCCCAGCATCGCTCATAAGTTCAGCATCTCTTCTTTGATGGCCTTTCAAGACCTTCATTTGCAAAGCACCCGTAATCAAAAGTATAGGTACAACAGCAAGCAGTGCTAAAGCAAGTTTCCATCCAAATATAAAAGCAATGATAATACTTGCTCCTAGAGTAACTGCAGCAGATATTACAGTTCCAATTCTGGTACCAGCTGCCTGAAATGAAACATAACAAAATAACGCATATCACATACTGCATAAAAAGAATTGATATATTGTAAAATCCCAAAAATAGCCCCCCCCTCCCATCACTTTTAAGCAATTTTGATTTTTCCTTTATTGTTGAATACAAGCCTTCTTCTCTCCAAAAAGAAAAACATAGTAAAAACCCTTATTTTCAAAATAAGGATAATAAACATAGTTGTTTAGATTATTTACCTCTTTATTTAAATTACGAATCTTCTTTAAATTTAACTCAATTTGCATTTGAAAAAAAAAAAATATATATATATATATATCATCTTGATAATCTGGATTTTACACAATTTTACAGGACTCATGAAGTTTTTTTTTTTTAATTCATTAAACATTTATTCATTTATTTAATATTTAAAATTAATTCAATAACAAAAAAGAATTTTTTGTATGTATGTATCATTATTTTTCAACTTACTTATTTCAAAATTGTTTCTATTATGTAAATTTTGAAATTAAATAAATAAAATTTGCATTACGTTGCAATCTATCTTCAGAGAAAGGAAATGATATTATTATGTTTTTTCTGAGAATAGATTCTGACACAATACAAATTTTTATTATTTATTATAAAAGATGAATGCTTTAAAATTATTTAAGCAAAATGTCATATTTTGCTAAAATAATATAATATATAATAAATATATAGTGATAATTTTATAATTTATTTACTCTTAAAACTCGAAATTAATAATAAAAACAGAATTTAAAGGATTCTTTTTTAAAAAATCTTGATTATAACTCTCCTATAAAAGTTAATTTTTTTAAAGGGGGGGGGGGGCTTACAATTGGGATTTTATAGTATGTTTATAATATGTGTGTTGCAGGTAATACTCATGATACTGACCTGATATATATACAAACTAAGGATAGTGTTTGAAGTTGACTGGAAAAAATCCAGATCTGGACATAAAAATGACTAAAAGTATTTAGAACAAACATCGTTTAACTACACAGCTGTACTTGTGGCTAGATAATGCTTAGATCAGGTTTGTTTAGCATTAATAGACAAATCATTAACATTTTGGCTCACATGTACAAGTGAATAAATTTAGAAGACTGCATTTGATAGAAGATATTTAAAAAATTTCTCTTAAAATAATTACCAAATAAAGATTTATCAAATAAAAAAAATGAAATGGAAGAACTGTTTAAAGAGTTTATCTAAATGATAAGCCACATAATGAAATATAACAACTACAGATATTTTCTAATAAAATACACAATGTAACAATATATTTAATAAAAAAAATTAGCTTATAAATCATAGCAAAGCTTCTAAATCATTTAATGTTTTAAAAAATACATAACAATATTAAACTCTAAAAATTATGAAAAAACTTCCCTCAAAAACAACGAAAGCACTGGTTTTTAAAACATCACAATTTTATGGGTTTCTTTTAGCTATTCCTTTAATGTCTCAAAGACTGGATCCACTGAACTTGAAAGTTCATTTTTCTTCATGTATACAATAATTAAGATATTAAAAACAAGTGTCATAATTATTACAATATATTTTTTCTTTTCTGTTTTGTACAGGTTATTCTGTATTACAAATAAAAATATGTGTTGTGGATGTAAAACAGTACTTCTTTTGTATTTCAGTAACTTTGCATATTTACTAAAAATGGATCGAATGGACCTGACCAGTAATTCTTGTATAATCTAATTTTTCAATAGTTAAAGGGTTAAATCACTTAATTTAAAACCAATATTAGGTATTTTTAGAGTACTATTTGCTTTTATACAACCAGGATGTAAAGGTTAAATACTAGTCATATCATTCTTATGATAAAGAAGATAAATAAAAATAAGGTTCATAATAGATTATCACATCTAAGATCCTAACTTATATTTGTCAATACTTAGCTGAACAACATATATTTGAGCATTACAGAAAAATCTCAAGTAAATGGCATACTCAGAAAGTGCCAATTGTCAGATACCTGAAAAGTCTGGATGGTTGAAATGTATTAAATATTTCTTGAAAGAAGGGTGGGTAGGAAGAGGGGTACATCAATGTAACAGTGAAAAAGATAAAGGATTTTTTGGCCTATATTCGTATCATCAGGAAGCCTGTCAAATAATTCTTTTGTTATTATTAAATTTGCTTTAGATAAAATCATTTTTGCTAAATTAAAAATAAAAGTAAACCATATTTTCTGTTAGGATGTCATTTGTAAGCATATTTATTTTATAACATTATTAACCTTCTATAATGTTATACACTTCACAATGAGCAAAACAACAAAACTAATAAAGCCAATTATCCAACTAGTGCTCCTGTTAGACATCTTTCAAGGGCCTTTTTTTAAAAGTGAAAAATTCACCTTGACATTTTCCTAAACATCAACTTTGTGCCCCATAATTAATGATAAAAAATTGCCCTTTTCTCTTCCTTTCAAGAACAACTGCAATTGGAAATTTTTAAGTTCTATGTGATTCACTTGTGTTGCCTCCATTATACCCGTCTTACATAATAGGTACAGAAACCCACCATAATGATTCCTTTCTGTATAGCTAAAAATGTTAACCGTTTAAATGCCAATGTACCCAAATGGGAACATTGCATTATTTATAATACAAAACATATATTTTCCAACATAATAACAATGTCCTTATTTTCCTTATAAAATATAAGGTTGATTTGAACTTTTGAAAGAAAAAATATTTATGTTTAAGCATTTATCACAGGTATAAGGAAAATGTAATTCATTAATTTTCATAGAAATATATTATTTGTTTTTATCGTTTTCTCTATATTACTTACATTTTACTGCTAGGAATCTAAATGTTTTTAGAATTCGAGAAAATACTCAAAAACAATATACAATAGAATATAGCAGAAAATAATTAGTTATATTCGCATAAGTATCAATCAATAATCATGTGCCAAAATGTGAATACTGAAATGAAAACAGCCAAAAGAACTGTAGAATTTTTTTTTTGTTATTTTTTAAATTTGTATGCATAAATTAAAGCATTTAAAGCTGTAATATAGGAAAAACAAAATTATAATTACCTTGGAATATTAATTTGGTAACTATAACTTATTCCGACTATAACTTATTGATCATATTATGGACAATATCACACATTGCTGTATTGGTGCTAGGAGTAGTCATACCACATATTAAAGGTACTTTTTCTACACCAATTTGACACATTTATTTTGTTTAATTTACAATTGCAGTAATTTCTGAAATAACATAATTGTCTGGTAATTTCTTTTAATGTTATCATATAGCTTGCTATGTGCTGTATATTGTGGCTCAGTTTTATTAAAATTTATTTATAACTTTTGAATAATTGCTATTTTTGCTGTTTTTCTTTAATTTTTTTAAACCAGTGTATATTGATTCATTTAATATATATATTTTTTTTTAGCTTAGATTTATAAACATTTATGCATCAGCACTTAATAATTTTTTGTTTGATGAGAGTTTTTTAATATTTTGAGTGCATTTCATTTAATATAGTTTGAAATACAGAACAAACTCATTAAGTAAATGATCAAAAACTGAAAAATAAAACATATATAACATACACTTTTAATCATTGGAACATCAGTTGCAAGTCTTGTTGCAATTTTGCCTGTGGTATGACGTTCATCTTCAAACCAACCAATATCTTGTCTAAGAATATTTGTGAATGCCTTATTTCTTAGTTTCATAGTCAGTCTCTCACCAGCAGTGCTATAACCTAAGGTCTGTTCAAACAAAAATGGCATTTGTTATTAGTGATAAGTAGTAATACATGGACAATTAAATGATTGACAATCAGAACCATCAAAAGAGTAAGAATAAAAACAATGAGCCCATTGATCTTTAGATGTCAGAATGCAAGATTTGACAGAATTGATTTTAATGTATTTGAGATATATTTAGAAAATACTTAAAATATTTTATAATTTTCTTTTAAACAGAAGTCAAACAAATTCTAATCTTTAGCTTCACCATTTTTTTAAAATATGGGACTTTAGGATTGATGTTTATATCAAGAACTTATACAATAAATAACAATAAAATTGATATGTAGAGTTAAACCCACCACAAAAATCTCCAAATTCCAAAAAAGAAAAAAAAATTGAAAGCAAGAATTCTTTTTGAACCAGTAGTAGGTAATGATGAATATTTATGTAATTCATATGAACAATAACAGCAACAACAAAAATGTAATACAAAGAAAATGAAGTTGCAAAAATAAATTTTTTTGAAAATATATTCAAGAAATCTTCTTATGTTATGATAAACTTCATTATATTGAAGTTGTAGGTTAGAAAAACAGGATGAAGAAAATTATGCACTTATAATTATGATACTTAAACATTATGATACTGTTATGATGTTATATTATAATATGATAATATACTATGGATAATTATGCACTATATTAACAATTCTGCACAAAAATTAGACTAAAAATTTTATTACTTACTCGAAAAATATGTGCTATACATGTCACACCAGCCAAAACTAAAAACATCATAGACCAAAAGAAAGCAGCATCTAATAAATCTTGTCCAGATAGAGTAAAAGTCTAAGAAATAAAATTCATCAATATAGATTAATGCACGATGATGCTTAACATACAGTATAAAAGCACTTGGATGATTTTACAAAAAAATTCTGTAAATAAGGATTTGAATGTAGCATTAAAAAATAATATATTGCTAAAGTTAAATAATAATATACATGATTTTAATGCATAAATTACTTATTTATTATTAGTAATGGTAATTATGCAATATATTACTTATACAGAATTAAATATTATACTTAATTCTGTCAATTCAAATTAAAATTGCTTACATTAAAATTAAACTTACATTAAAAATCTCACTGTAAAATATTGCATAAACAGGCATAACTGCTCCAGTAACTACAGAAAATATAGATCCAAGGACAATTTCTTTCCATTCATCCTTACATATTTTGAAAATCTGGAAAGCTGAAGGAATTGCAATATTTTCCTAAAACATTTCAAAAGAAATTTACAATGGCTAACTGACATGAAACTAGTAAACATGCATCAGAAGAAAATTCAGTCTTTATACTCAAACTAATATATTTAAAAATATAGTGGAAATATACAATGGACATTTAAAATAAAAGGGGAAGTGTTTAAAATTCAACAGCAAAAATCCTTTAACCTTCAAATTGACAAATGCTTTCCTGAAGAAACAGAAACAGCTAAAAAATCATCTAGCAATAAAATAAGAAATACATTTATGTAATCTGTATGTATGAATTAAGAGATGTAATACATTTTCACAATTTTTTGGCTAGCATAAATTTGCTTAAATTTAGCTTTATACAATTACAGAAATTTTAAAAATAGCAAATGCAAAACAGAAAAAAAAACTGTCATAATACTTCTTTGACTTGTTATTTATGTTTTAAACTAATAAAATTATTTACAAATTCCATTATTTTTATAAAATTATTTACAAATTCTATTATTTTTATAATTAATTACTAACTATAATTTTATTAATTAAAACATAAAAATGTATATAGTAGATTTGCTCAAATCTGCAACTCTAATATCCATGAATGCCTAAATTCCACACATTAGGCAGATGTAAACAATGAAACTTGTAGTTCAGATGTAGGGACATAATTATTGATTTTACTGTTTTTACATCAATCTGTAGGTATTTTAAGATGTAAATCCTGTTAATAAGGCTGTTAAAATCTCATGTTTTTTTTTCATGAATGAAGTGTAAACTGTTTTCTGAAAAAAATTCAAGGTATAATTGATATCACTGCTGTTTGCAATATTTTTTACCAAATATATTTTTCTATATATTAATCAAGCTTTTTTGCTTATTAAGTCTGGCTAAATCTGAAATAATTTTTTTTTTTTTTTTATTTAGTGAATTAGTAGGGTTCCTTTATTAGACAAATTTCATTGAATAATTAAAGATAAATGTATCTGATCATTGTTTTACATTATTAATTATTTGATTTTAGTTTTAATAATGTCTTCATTTTTAAAATATCTTAATTTTAATATTTCATTTCTAACTTTACTTAATTATTTTAATATTTTATCAAATTATAAGCATTCATTTGCATCGTTTTGATTTCATTATTACATTGAAATTACAGTTTAAAAAAACAAACACATGACTAGAAATTTGCAAAATTCTAAAATTCACACAACCTCTGATTACAAGTTCTGCAGATTTGAGAGAGTCTACTGTATTGTACCTCTTAATAAAACCTAATTAAATTTTTAATTGTTTTTTGAAGCCAAACATTCTTGGTAGGCATTCAATATTTTAAAACAGGAAAAAAATCATAAAATTACATTTTAAATGAAAAAAAAAAAAATTAAAAATGATTTTTTTTAATCAAAAATTTTACACCCTGCTTAAAATATTTGTATTCCTAAATATAAATAAACTATAACCTTTTATCTATGGGATTATTTATCAAGAAATTGCTCCACCTCAATAAATGTTTTCATCAATATCTGAAGGTATACAGAAATTTTTAAATAATAATGTGAAATAAGGTATTTTTTCTCAATGAAACTGATTAAATATATTGGTACATATATATATATATATATATATATATATATATATATATATATATATATATATATATATATATATATATATTGTAAAATATTTAGAAAATTAATCAAATTGTTTTACAAAAAATACTTTTATAGAAATATCACAATTCTTATAAAAGCAATGTATTTAAATGTATTACATTCCTTTTTGTACATAGAAAGCCTTTTTGCAATTCAAAAATGTTCCATATAACTTATTTTCAAGGAAGAAAAGATATACTTATGAAAATTAAGAAAATTATCACTTTTCAAAAATATTTAGCTTTGACTGTTCCTCTATTCTATCTAAATTAGAGCAAGCACAGTATATTGTAAGGAAAGAAAATAAAACTTTTTATTAAATAGACTGATTAACCCTTTCCGGCACAGACAAATTCTGTTCGTAAAATGAGAAATTGTTGTCTGACACCGGAATTTACAAAAGACTTTTTTAGAAATTAAGAATTCCTTGATTTAAGCTGTCATTGTAAAAGTAAAATTTTACTAAAATATTATTGGTGCCATTCGTAAGTGTGGAATTAAAATTAGGTGTTGCCGGAGTGGTAACACTGTGCCGGAAAGAGTTAAAGAGGTTTATGAAATTTTTTTTTCAGTGGTATTTAAAAGTACTGTCAGTGCATAAAGGGTTAAAAGCAAAGATTAACCAAATTTAGAGCTTATATTGCTTAAATAAGTCTATGACAACAGAAATAAAAGTTGTGCTCCAAACTTAATACACTAAAAAAAATTAAAAGAAAAGTTAGATGCTTCAAATGAATATCAATTCAGGCATTGTTGAAAATATGGTATTACAGTGAGTTCTCACTTATGACTTTTAAAATCTGTAGGATAAGTCAGACACCTTAGAGAATTGCATAAATGAAAGGTCACAAATTTCACAAGAAAGATTATCAGTTCTTTTTAACAAAATTAGCATATTTTTTGGGAGGGGGGGGTACAAAATTTACTTTATTTTTGAGATTTTTTTTTAACAGAGTTTGCCTTTTTCCACGATCTTTCGATAAAAATCATGCTTTTCCATGATTTGTTGATGAAATTCACATTTTTCTGTGAATGTTTGACTTAATTTGCATTTTTACGGCGATCTTTTGATGACATTCTCATTTTTATTGCAATCCTTTGATGAAATGTGAACTTTTTTTACGATCCTTTGACTGTTTTCTTTGTGAACCTGACATACTCATGTTTTTTTCCTTCAATCTTTTGACAAAAGTGCATCTTTTGGTGATCCTTCAAGAAATTCACGATTTTTCTGCGATCTTTTCCGATAATTCACATTTTTTAAAAGATTTTTTTACGTAATTCACATATTTCAGCTATCCTTTGATAGCATTTTTTTTTTTAGAACTGACATAATTTGTGCTTTTTTCTGCAATCTTTTGATGAAATGTTTGCCTTTTGTTGATCCTTTGATGAAATTCACAAATTTTTGGCAATGATTTGAAGAAATTAGTGGTTTTTTTTTCATGATTCTTTGACAAAATTCATGTTTTTTTCAGCAATCATTAGATAAAATTTCCTTTTTTTTGCAGTTCTTTGATGTATTTTCCATTTTTTAGTGATCTTTTGAAGCAATTTACATTTTTTCAGGTAGTGGGGGGAGCGCTTTCTTGTGATTATTTGGAATTTTTAATTTTTTTATATAGTTAGGTGAGGACGTGATCAGGAAGGGTGGATTAACAATATTTTATGGTATGCCAAAAAAAAAAAAAAAAAAAAAAAAATGCTATAAGAATAAGATCTTGTAAAAAGTAACACAACACAAGACTTTGTACAGCTGTGCATTAGAGATGAGACGGGCTCTATTTTCAGTTTAGTCTTCAGGCCCGAGCGGGCTCGGGCTCATTCTTTCTGAAACCGGAAAATTATTTATTCGAGTGTAGAAAAGTTTGAAAGAACTCCCCCCCCCCCCCCCTTACGAGTACTTATTGTTTTTCACATCATTTCAATGCTATTATGTCAAAACAAAAGTTGAACAGAAATCATGTTTTTATATTTTAATAGTTGATTGCTGTTTCAAAAGAAAATTTGTGATGATTGGAAATTTATGTCTGCTGCACTTCTTACGATAATCTATTACTGATATGGTGCCAATCAAAACAAGCACAAACAATAAATTAGCTTCTGGTTGGATTTTCTTTTGTAACAGAGGATATTTTTTAACTCAGTCGTTTATTTATTTAGTTAGTTAGTTATATAGAACTTAGAGAATGATTTCTTGGTTTTTTTATGTAGACCAAAAGCTTGATATTTGCAAACTATTTAATTGTGCGAGTTATTAATCGTTCAATTTATGAAAATAGCATAGTGATTAATCTTTCTCTTTTTCACCATGAACTCTACTTATGCTGAGGATTTCCCTTTCGTAAGTAAACATATTTTCCATTTTATACCGATAGAAAACAATCGATCAGTGTTTCTTCTTTTCCTATAAAAGCATCAGGCCTTTAAGATAACTTTATCAATGTTTTAATTTGCATAGATTTTTAGGTTCATGTCATTTACGGTGAATTACTACGAGAAATGAATTGATTATACTTAAAGATGTAATATTTTATAGGAAATTGAAAACCTTTTCCGATTCTTCAGCATACAAATAGTAATTTCTGCAAACTTCATATATTTATTCATTACACTTTTTTAATGTATCTATCAACTTTTCTCATTAAAGGACAAAAAATATGGGAATCTTTTTAAATATGAAGTATATTTTTATTTTATACTAAACTGCTCTTTTGATAAGATTGAATTTAAATTTTTATTTAACCATAATTTTTATGTAAGAAATTTTTAAAAGCGAGACATCACATTTGAAACAATTTTTAAATGTCGTGGAATTTTTTTTTCTTTTTCTATTTTTTCTTGTATCGGGCTCAGATGGGCTCAGGCTCTGATAACAAAAAATCTTTCGGGCTCGGATTCAAAATCAATGGGCTCGGGCTCCGAAAAACGAGCCCAAACTCATCTCTACTGTGCATACTAGAAAAGCAAAAATGGATATACCCATAAAAATTCAGTTAGGTAAGAATCCTAAATAGTATCAAATATTGCTATTCTATAACTGTTTTTAATTTTATCCTAATCTGTTTATGATAAACTTATTTTGGTTCTGACAATAACAAACATTTAACATAACATAACAAACATTTAACATAACAAACTTAAACATTAATTGGCATTTCATGCATCCAAATCCCATGTAGTGATATTTTCTTTTTACAGTGTACCTAAAACAAAATCTTATTCAAAGTTTTAACTTGGCATTGTGCTGAGCGCATTTTGAAAGGAGTTTGCATATTTGCTATGCTAACTCGGTCCATGCCAGGTTTTTTCAGATGTGTTTTAATTAACCTTTAGAGACATGAGTGGCACATTAAGCAAGCCACTCAATGCAAGCTAGTTGTGATTCTAAATCATGTAATTGATTCTAATCAAATTAGTCTCCTTTTAACTGTTTGGCATTTATTGCTTTTATACTACTACTAGGCATTGCAATATACAAATAAACCATTAAAAGTTGTTAGCTAGACTTTAAAAGCCAATGGCACTTATAATATTCCAGTTTTTTTAATGTGCTTCCAAACGGTCTGTCTTGAGGGTTAAAATCTCAGCTAATTATCGAGAATTTTTTTTTAAAAATCATTATCAACAATTTTTTAATACTTTCATGATGATAAGTAGCTCCAGTGCTTCTTAAGCTTTTTTTGCTGAACAGCTGAAAATCGAAATTTCTATGTACTTGAAAAAAGGTGATTTTCTCAAAAACTATGTGACCAAGGGTAATTGCTATAGTTTCCCTACAAAAATTATATTAACTTCTACTACTGCTATTTTTTTTCATAATTTTAGCTCCAGTAGATACAGAAAAGGATGGGGATATTTTTGGACTACATTTTTGACATCTTTGGAAGAAAAAAAAAAACTTAATAAAATAAGAATCTAAGGAACATTAGAAACATAATTTAAATAATACCTCTTTAATTTCACTTTCAAGTCTAGTAAGTAGTCTGTGATTTTCATGAACAGATTTTGTTCTAGACCTCTTTCTTAAACTTACACTTTCACTCAGATCAGGTTCTTTTTTATCATCTACAGAAAAAATAATGTTTAAAACCCATAAACAAAATATAATGCCTAAAATACATTAAAAAACTAATATCTTTCACTTTAAATATCATTTTAACTATTTCATAAGGAATAATTTAACCAGTTAGGAAATTTAGACATATATTACTTCTTTGTTAACAAGAAAGAAAGATATACACAGAATAACTAAAAGCGTTGTTTTTACTACACTATTTAAAATATTTAAATAGTTTTTTAGTAAATGATTATTACTCAGTAAAATTACCTTAATGAGAAAAAAATATCAACTGAAAAAAAGTGAAAAATGATATTAGAATTACTTCAAATGAATGAAAACAAAACAAAATAAAAGCAGAGATTCTATTTTTAAGGTACAATTAAATTATTTCAATATTTGTAACAGTACAAATTTATAATTAATTCCTGACTGAGTACTTTAAAACCAAATATTTTGCACACTTAGTAATTAGTTTTAATTTATTTTTTGTGGTCTTAATTTCATAGGTCATTAAATTTCTTCTCTCATTTGATTGTTGTTCCATAAATAAAAAAATAAATATTGTGGAATTTTTTGTACAGAAGGGTCTTTCTCTTGAACACAATTTCAAAATTTTGTTCCCTGAATTTCAGACCTAGTTAATAGAATGGAACACTCAAAAATGTACACAAACAATAACATAATTTAAAAGAAATGCATATATGTTGCAACCTTTAAAAATAATTAGTTAACTAAAACAATATTAAAAAATTTAGATAACTAAAAAAAGAACAATCAAAATACAATGGAACCTGCTAAAGTGACCACCTTTGTAAAGTGGCTACTTGGCTAAAGTGAATGATTTTGCAAAATTTTACTTGTTCTCATATAAAATATGAAAATTGTCTGGTAATGTGACTGCCTTTCTATAGTGTAAAGTGACCAAATAGCCTGTCATTGTCAATGTTACATGAACATGTAAAGTGTGACCATCCCTTTTCCTTCATGTCAAAAATTTTCAACTAAAAAACTAAAGTTATTATTTTCCAAAATTTTTATTTTCATCCATAAAAAAGTACAAGAATTTACCTTCTAAAGTGACCAAATTGATTCATGTATAAACATCCTCACTACCATATTGATTAATAGAATTTGGTATGCCAAAGTACAATTTCAAAATGTTTTGAAAAATCATGCTTTTCGCAAAAATTTCTGAAGATGTGTGTCTTTAGATTGATAGTGTATGATTCAGTCTGCAAATGATAATAGCCTGTCAGACATTCTAAGCCTTATAAATCACTTACCTTTTGAAAATGAATCAGTAAATGATGAATTACCCATGAATTTTGGCAGTGATATCCAAACATGCAATGCTTTCATTTATCAATAAAAATTAAAGGAAGAAATTTGTGATATCTTTAAAAATGATGAAGACATTGCATTTGTGCAGATGAAGTTGAAATCGAAGAAATTGATGAAATTTTCAATGTAGAAATATTAAAGATGTGGCAAAAAAAAAAAAAAAAAAAAAAAAAAAGAGAGAACATATGCCCTAAATAACTGTGCACAAATGCCAGATTTATTGAGGCAACTTGAAGGCATGACTGAAAGCATATTGTTGTAACAAAACTGTAACATATTGTTTAAAGCAACAAAAACTTTGAGATTTTTGTTGTAAATGAAAATTTAAGTTTATATATTTTTTTAATGAATAGTTTATTACTTCTAGTTATAGAAAAGTTAGCATTATGCAGTTACAATCAAAATAAAATTGAGGGTTGATTACAGTGTACCTTGTCCTTATGTATTATTTAAATCAATCGCAACAGAAGTTCTTCAATCAAATTAAAAAAATAATGAGGTGAGTTTTAAGTTATTTATATTTTATATAGTATATTTTTAATTAATATTTCAGTTATTATAAGCGTTAATTAATCAATTTATCATTTAGTGTAGTACATTTTCCTGTATGTATATTTTGTTTCCTTTTTTGAGATCACAAAACATTTGAATGTGTTATTTTTAAGACACTTCACGAAGGGAACATTTTAGCTGATCTGAAGGATGGTCACTTTAGGCAGACTTCACAGTAATTAGTTAACTAAAAATAAAACAAATTTAGAGCCCATAACCTATTAATAACTGAAATATTTAATAAATATTATTATTAGTAATATTAGTAAATATTAGTAAAAAATAAAAATATTTATGAAAATCTATGAGAAAAACAAATGTATTTAATATATACTACCATGCATACTTTTTTTTTTTTAATCTGAAGATATTTCATCTGAATATTATGAGAGACTAATATATTAAAATGTAGCTTGCATATATCTACTTCCCATTTAACCATAGCATACCATGGTAATTTTCAGAAAGATTAAATTTATTAAATCAGTCAAATTATAATGTATTTCAAAGGACTTTGTTGAATCATTTTATGCAATATTTAAACAATAGTAATAAAAAAAGGCCTTTTGAGAATTTTGCAATCATATAAAATTAAATAAATCCAGGCTTTTGTTGAATGTGCAATGATTTTTATCTTTACTTTCTGAGTTAAACTGTTTTTGTTGCTTCAAAAACATTATATGCTGTTTCAGTGCTTCAATATATATTTTTTAATCTTATAATTGAAACACTGTCATCTTTTATCCCTTAATTTATGCATGCTTTAAAACAAATATATACTAAGAATAAATTCATCATTACCAGAGCAAAATTCAGAAGCATCAGTGAATACTTGGTTGGTAACTAATTGATAATAAAGGCCTTTCTTTGCCATCAATTCTTCATGGGTTCCTTTTTCTTTAATTTCTCCATTTTCCATAGCACAAATTACATCAGCACCTTTTATTGTAGAAAGCCTGTGAGCTATAACTATTGTAGTCCTACCTTCTCTGGCCTAAAAAAACATTCCAAAATGAACTCAAGCTATATTTAAAATACAAAAATTTAACAATTTTGTATATTCAGAAACTAAACATGCACTAAGAAGGGTGAATCAAAAAGACAGAACAAACTTTAAGAGGTGATAATGAATGCTACAACAAACTAGGGTTACAATCCATTTATTCAGTCAAAAACACAGTGTCTCATTCAAATAAATATTAGATTTTTGTTTGTAAATTCAATAATGAGGATGATGATATTTTAACAAGTGTTTAAATAGAATGATCTTTGTGTGAAAGATAAAATTATTAGAAATGGTAGAAAAGGCTGTGATTTTTAGCTAAATTATATTAAACTAGATGCTATTGTCTATTTTTCCAAACATAACTAACAGTTCACATGGTTTCCTTTAGTGAAATACTGTACAATTCCTTAATTTTTCATATCATTGCATTTCACATGAAGCAAGTCTGTTGAAAATTTCTTTCATATATATTTATATTTCAATAAAAATTATGAACAATACAACAGATAGACCCTGAATTTTTGAATGAAATACCAGCCCTGGTTTCCTATGCAGAAACTATTTTAGTATGCATTAGTACTTCTTACGATTTGACCAAATGTTTTTCAATTGTCCTGTATGTAGTAAAAAACTACTAATTTGTAGGGCTCCAGACTACGGGTAAGTTAAAGTTTAGCTTAGTATCAAATTTCTAAGAATTTAGGAAAGCCCAACAAACTTTATGAAACTTTTAATATCTTTCCAATAAAAGTTTTGATACTTTTAGAAGTCAGATTTTTGATCATCAATATCAATTAATGATACTGATGTGATTTTATCCCATTTGATCACTTGTGAAGATGGATGTGAAAGGGTTCATACACACTTTTCTAAATAAAAATAAAGGAATTTCAAAGCCAAAATAAATAAAATAAAATAAATTAGGAACTCAAATCGAATAAACTAATGAATAATAGCATGTACTTTTGGATACAAGCTTTCATTTTTTTAAAAGCAACTTTTTAATATCAAGCTGAAAGTAGGAAATTTTGGCATGTAGCAGTAGAAATTTAGAAGACATTATTTGTTTATAATTTACAAATACAATATAAGAATTTTAAAAAAATCTAGTGACTGCAAACCTTGGTGGAAGAAAGAGAGAGAAAAATTTAGAATAATGAAATTATTGCCAATTTCTTTGGTTAACAAAAAAAAAAAAAAAAAAAAAAAAAAAAAAACATAGTTTTTAATAGATTTTAAAACTTTATTTGAATAAATGGTATTTTCCATGTAAAATTTGGTGCTGTTAGCAAGCAATTAAAAAAACAAATTAAAAATAAGCTATTAGGGTTTTCAATAAAAAAAATTTTCATTTAAGTTCTGTACACATGGCAATTTGGGAAATGCAGAATTGATATTCTAAAGTTCTTAAAAATTCAATTTTTTAGATTCTAAATTTTGTGCACTTGGAGGAGAAGAGGAGAGTGGAAATTTTGGAGGAAGGATTGAGATTAATTAGTATTACAAAAAATACAAAGAAAAGGAAATATTCCATAAAATGTAAAGAGTTTTGTAGATTTTAAACTTTGTAAGATGGAAAAGGGGTAAAAGAGTATATGTTAAACTGTTTTAGAAGTTTTTATTAGATGATTGATTATTCATTTACAATTATTAAAGAGTTGAGAACAGAGTACAGATTAAAAACTAAATATTTATCAGTTCAGAATGCATTTGTGTATTTTATATTTGAAGGAAAATGCAAACCCAAAAATTTGGGAGACATAAACTTAGATGCGTGATAATTTATTGTAGAAATAAAGAAACAAATAGAACAGAAAAGTTTTAAAGATTTAAAATTTTTTTAATCTTTGAAGAGAGGGTGGGGAGGAAAAGAAGCAGAAATTTTGTTTTTGGGAAAAAAGAATTAATTAGGTGATTACTAAGTTATTTATCTTGACTAAACAGTTAACATGTTCTTGACCTATTCACTTTTTTATTTAAAGACAGAATTAATACCGATCCTTGTATGTGTTTATATAATATAAAATTTAATTTAATTTTCAACTTCAACAAATATCTGAAGAATCTAAATCCCATGCTGACTGTACTTTTTTGCTATTTATTTTTTTAAGAACTGAGTTCTTTAACTAAGACAGGCAATTGTTTTAACATTATGTACAAATTATGACTTTTAAGTGAATGACCCAATTTATAAGATTTTTGTAGAATTAAATAGCACAAAAACAAGAGAAAATATATAAATTACAGAAATTACCCTTAAAATAAAAACTAGAATACTTTTTAAATAAGAATATTTTTTATTAGCTGTAATAATTTTTAAAGCACAAAACTTCTTGAGTCTTAAATTTTAATATCATACATTAAATATCATGAAATATTTGTTTTATGTACATAATGAACTTGCTTGATTATATAATAAATATTTAAATATAATTGATGTATTCAGTGCATCTTTTTCATACTAGGCATCAGTAACACAATAATTTCAACTTCAACTTCTCTATACAGATAAATTTGAACCTGCAATATAAGCTACAAGAAAATGCCTTGATGATTAATAAATTATATTCATATACTTAAAATTACTTGCAGGATTTAGAGCATTATAACAAGCTAAGAAAACTAAAGTACTACCATTCTTTTAATCAGAGTATCAAGAGAAATATAGTTTGATTGTACTATAAATTAAATAATACACAATTTTAAAAACATTACAGATTGAACTAAAATGTAAATACCAGTAGAAAAGATAAAACATTACTTTATCTAAAGCTTGTTGTACGATTGCTTCACTTTCAGAATCTAGAGCAGATGTGGCTTCATCCAAAAGTAGTATTCTTGGGTCTCTTACCAGGGCTCGTGCAATAGCAATTCTTTGCTTCTGACCACCAGACAATTGAGCACCCCTTTCTCCTACTAGGGTGTCATAGCCCTATATGAAATCACAATTTCGATATTACCATTGAATTATTTATTTATCATTATCATTTGCTTTTATTATAGTTAATAATTCAGTGCATAAATAACATTGATTTTTTTTCTTACAAAATAAATGTAATAATGGAGATACTTCCTATAATGTACAATTATCAATAAACAGAATGCAGGAATAAAGTTAGAGTAAATTATATAAAGGAGAAATTTATATATTTAAAATTCATTTCAACAAAGTAAATAGGAATATTTTATTTATTTTCAGTTTAATAATTAATTTTGTAAACAGAATATTGTTTAAATTACCTTTGGCAACTGAGAAATAAAATCATGAGCATTTGCCATTTTAGCAGCAGCAACAATGTCCTGAAATGTAATTCCTTGACATCCATATTCAATATTCTGAGCAATAGATCCACTAAACAAAACTGGTTCTTGACTAACAAGTCCTATTTTAGATCTTAGCCAGTGTAGATTTAAAGACCTTAAATCAAAACCATCAACAGTGATCTAATAAATAAAATAGATTGGTGTAAAATTAAATTATATCTATAAAATAAGTATACAACAATAAAATAATACATAACCAATAATAACTAAAACAGGTAGCAAATCTTTATGTAGATAAAACTTTTTTCACCTATTACCAAAATTAAAATTAAAGATAATTTTAATGATTTTAGTCAAAAATTAATAAAACCATTTTTAATGTAAATTATTGCTTTACATATTTAAATATACTTAAATACCTTTTCTTCTAAGTAGAGTTTTAATGATTTTGTACATTAAAATGAACTTCAAAAAATAAGTTCAAAGCTTTATAAAATTCAATTTATGGTGAAATTTCATAACTTAGAAAAACAAATGTAAGCAAGACCTTTAAAATTACAAACTGTGTTAAACAAAATATTCTATTTACTAATTTTTGTCCAACACCAGTAACTTCTTATTTCATGGGAAAGAAGCTAATAAAAAACTTATTAAATGATGAATTTTAAATACTTTATACTTTTATAGCGAAGAAATTTTTTGTTTCTAAAGCTACCAGTTAATATTGATAATATGTTACACGGGACAGAAATCATTTAAAATTAACAAATCGGATAAACTTTTAAAAGTACTATAAAATTTTCTCTTTAAAATGATTAATACTACCAAAATTTTTTTGAATGAAGTTATATTTAGTAACATGTGAAAAGACTACTTTTTATTGTCTTAATGCAACTGAATTTAATAATTAAATTCAACGTTGCTTCAACAGCAGGAAAAAAACCATAGTTTTTAGAATGTTTTAAATGAACTGCATAGATGAATGTAATATGATGTAATAAATAAATATAATATGATATGATGATAAATAAATAAATATATTATAAATAAATACAGATTTTTTTCGTAAATTCTAGGAGATAATTTTTTTTTCCATTTACAGCCAGAATTTCAATTAACCTACAAACTTGAGCTGAAATAAATAACATCTCAGAGCTCACAAGATGTTGCTACAAATGCATGCAATGAGAGATAGGATGAAAGAAAATTGTTTAATGTCACTTCCATTTTTTTTTTTTCAAAATTGTCTTTAAAATTGCCACATTGAATCAAAGATAATATATTTTTATTGTTAAAAATTCATTTTTACTGTTAAAAATTCACATTTATTGTTAAAAATTCACATTTATTGTGAAAATGAAACTAATTTTTTACTGAAGTGGGCTTCAACAATTGAAAACTGACCTAAACTTTATAGAGTAATGGTAATTGGAGAAAATTTGAAATTCAGTATGTATCATACACCTATTTGTATCTGACAACTTTTTAACTAGGCTGCACTACTGTGTTATCTCTAAAGCTTCTCACATTGAAAATCTTATCCATTACATTCTTTTCCATGTTCTATTAAATAAAAAGAAGTTTGCACTGTTGTCTACTATGACTCAAAAATTATTTCAATTCAAACTTGTTGGTTAATTAGATTTCATACTATATATGCTGAAATGTGACTTACACTGCCTTTTAAAGGATCATAGAAGCGAAGAATTAAGTTAATGATGGTAGATTTTCCACTGCCACTGGAGCCGCACAAGGCTACAGTTTTCCCTTCTGGTATGAACAAAGAAAAATCTTTTAAAACCTACAGGAAAAATCAACCAAAATGTTTGAAATAATAATGTATGAAATTCAATGACAAAGTAAAAAGTTCTAAAAAAAAGTATAAGCAAGATAAATTATACCCAAACACATATTAAGGGAAACCCCCCAAATGTAGTAAAGATTACTTAAAAAGAAATAAAATAACAGTAATAATATATTTTATACTTTACTTTATAACATTCCAATAAAATGAACATACAACAAATTGTGGACTTTTAAAAATTACTATGTAGCATATCTATAAAGTTAATTAGCAACTGAACAACTCAGGATGTTTTATCCGGTTGAAAAATGAGAGCTAAAGGCATCCCAAGACACTAATATTTTTTGTTGATTAAGATTGTGTTCACTCAAGAATTTCAATATATATATGGTGTGCAATTATAATAAATTACATCCCAAAATTTACATGAATCACTAGAAGCTTTTTGAATCTGTTAAAATATACTGACATCCAAATATAATTTTGGTATGGGATTTTGCTAAGCATTGGCTAATTTTAGCCATATACAAGGGAGATATCTTCTGGAGGACTTTTGAAGGAAAGTGACATAACAAAAATCCTGAAAATGTTATGCAGTAAACCCTAGTATTCAATGATAATGAGATGTTTTAATTTATTTTCTCAATTGTATGGACATCTCAATGTTTTTTAAATGCTGTACTTGTTACTTGATACTTCAATGCATACTCTAATGTTACACACAATCAACCAATTGCTATTTTTATTTAATCTAATCATATCAAGAATTATCTGTGGATGAAATGGGGGTGAATCAACATTAATGACTGAGAGCAAGTTTTCCATGTACAATCAAAATATGACTGAAAAGCTAGTGAAAAATTTAGCCCCATTTTGTTCTGTCTAGTAGAAGCCAGTGAATTGGATCTTTTTAAAGTCCATTGCCTCTATAAAATGAGAAAATGCAAAATGATTTTTTTCCTGATCAATATTGAACGAGGAAAAGAAACATCCATCAATGTTATCAAAAGAAATAATAGTTAATTGTTGATACAAACTAAAAAGGAGAACCTAAAAATAACGTAAGAAAAGATTTGTAAATACAGTACAGGAAAAAGTTTGAGACCACATGCTAATTTTGCTGTTTAGATTAAAATTACAAAAAGAGTTATATATCTTGAATTTAGACACATACATATAAAATAATACATGCATTTAATTCAATTGCAAGAGTTATTTTTCCCCCCAACAAATGATAAAATCTTTTTATATTAATGATTGGAAATAAGTTTAGAACCAATTCCTTCTTTTAAATCTTTCATAATGAGATGACATCATTACTGTAGTATTTTATAAGAGACTCATTTGTGATGATATGCATAGGTTATGTATATGTTATGATATATGTATAGGTTATAATATGTATATATTATTAGTTGCTAGATTTGGAGGGTTACGATATGAAAATGCTGTTTTTAAATGGTTCACCAGAAATCATTGACTGAAGGAGAAAAGAGCAAAATAAAAGCTTTTTCAAGTTGCAGGCTGATTGAAAGGATAATTGTCTGAAAAATAAATAAATATAAAACAGTTGTGCATAATTTTCTTTATGATCCAATGATTTAATTTAGAAATAAAACAAGCAGATGGCTATCAAAACTCTCAGCCCATTGAGACTGAAATTTTATAAGAATAATGGTTCAAAGATTGTGCTTATTCTTCTACTGTAAAATCTGCTCTAGGAAATTCAGTAACACCCAGAACAGTTAAAAAAAATTGTTAAAAAATACCAGATGCTTGAATAATGCTAAATTTAAAGTCGAGCCAAAACTACAAAAGCATCACATTAATGAAAAGCTAAAATCTGCATCTTATGTCTTAAAATTCAATCTGACTCAAATTGGTATTTACTGATAACAAAATATTCACCCTTGATGATTTAAGATTAAAACTGCCATGATTTAGCACGTGAGTCATACCTACTTTCAAAATGTGTACAAGGATAGCTCAGTCCTGATTTGGACAAGCAAAAGAAAAACAAGTTTGTTTTTCCTAAGACAAAGATGAACCTCTGATTATCAATATATTCTAGGTAGTGATGGACGATTTCGATTTTTTAAATCGATTTAATTGATACTTTAAAATTTTTAATAGATTTCTCTGAAGGTAATATAATTTTCATTTTCCTTCAAAAGTCAAAGATAAAATAGTTGGATATGCCAATTCCAAAATTTCAGTGTATTAGTTTCTAAGATAGAAGAATTAAAGAAACCTCAGACCCCTCCCCCTTGCAAAATAGCGTTTTTTGTTGAGTGATGTACACCAAAAATTGATCAGGGTCAATTTTTATCAGGTACCAGCTGAATCTGAATTTTGATGAAAATCCATGAAAGTACGAGATACAGCTATTGCGAAATCATGAAAAATGCAGCATATCAGAGCCACCTGTAGGGCAATTTACACCAAGAACTAAACAACACTAATCTATGTCAGGGATTTACTGAATCTGAATATTGATGAAAATTCGTTCTTGAGATAACACTATTGCGTTAATCATGAATAATGCAGTATAGCAGCATCATCTCTTAAGCGATTTCCACCAAAATGTAATTAGCATCAAATAATATCAAGGACTAATTGAATCTAAATATTTATGAAAGTCCGTGCATTAGTTCTTGAGATAAAGCTAAAATGAAAACAGGGACATGCGAAAAGAGAACTGCACCCAGTTCAAAGTTCCAATTTACCCCCCCCCCCTATTCCCTTTTTCTTGTGATAGGCTAGAAGTGATGTTAGTAGTAAAAATTTGGCACCCCCTAAATTTCTGCGCTCGGGAAGACCGTTTCTTTCCCCCCCCCCTTTCACATGGCGGTGAGTGGAAATTGTGAAAATTCAGCATAGCAGCACCATCTGAGAGGCGATATACATCAAAATGTAAAAAACATCAATTCATGTCAAGGACTAACTGAATCTGAAATTTGATGAAAATCTGTGCATTCATTATTCAGATATAGCAATTGCACAAATCGCAAAAAGTGCAGCATAACAGCGCCACCTGTTAGGCTATATACACCAAAAATTAATTAGATTCAGTTTATATCAAGGTCAAACTAAATCTAAAGTTTTGTGGAATTCCGTACATTTGTTCTTGAGATGGAATGGTCAGAAATTTTTGTCATATATAGACTCACAGAGTGACACACACAGAGACAGATATTTCTTAAAAACCATGAAATCGTGTTAAAGACCTTCTAAAACATATAAATCCATCGAAAATGGGAAGTCAAAATTTTTCACGAATCTAATACTATCTTCTTGTAAAGTTACAAAAGAAAGTAAAAATGTAAAATCAATTCTGCCCTTAAGATTGGTCTTTAGATTCGATTTCGATCTTTAGATTTGATGTCGATCTTTAGATTTGATGTCGATCTTTAGATTTGATGTCGATTTTTAGATTCAATTTTGATCTTTAGATTCGATTTCATTTTGATTTACTAAAATTGAAAGCGCATTTTACAAGATTCTTAGATACCAATAGAATTGTAATTTTTTTGATTTACTTTAAATCGATCCACGTTTCAGATCAAATCGATTTTTCCAATTTTATTGTTTTAATGGTAGTATTGATGTAAAATTACATATAAGAATGGATTTTTTTTTTTTCTAGGCTAAATCAATGTTGAATGCAGGTATTTTTCTGCGACTCTGGAGGAAGGCATCATGTTTTACAGCTCTTTAAGAGAGGGGGAATCGCAATTTGTGCATTAAAAAGCATAAAATCTCCTAACTTCTGTGTGTGTGGGGGGGGGGGGGTATCCCCTGCGGGCCACCCCATTAATTCGATACTAGGTTAAATCGTAATATTTTTGTTTAGAAGTCCAGTTATTTGAAGTATTAGTTTATTATGTTTTATTTTGGGGTTCGAACCCGCAATCTTTTGATTGCACACGTAATCCCTAAGCTTATTGGCCACCGAGTGCTCAGCAGCGCTATTATTTCTTTAGATTGTCATCTTTAAATTGTAACAGGCATGAATACAAAATGATTTATTTGGATAAGGATTAAGGTATCGATAGTATGGTCTAGTTTCAGTTGGTGCATTTATTGCGTTTTAAAATGTAAGAAAGTAGTTACAGTGAGTTAACTACAATAGCTGGACATATGGTATTGAGCGTTTTTTTTATAGCTATTGATATGTTCTTTAATATTATAGAACCTTTTTTTATTCATTTAAAAGTATTTCCTGACGATTCAAAATTATATATCCTAACGATTCAAAAAATACACACATAATTGTTCAAGCTTTCACTTCTGTCGGCCCTCTCGGAGTGCCAATTTTTTTTTCATGTTCGCCCGTCTTAACCCCCTCCCCCCCTCCCACCCATACCAATCTTAACTTACAGGATCATTCAAATTATGAGTGCGATTTTAACAAAGTCTAATCCTTGTTCTATTTTGTTATAAATCGATATTTTGAAACATCAACAAAAGATACACTTGGACCGGGGTCGTCCTTCTGTCCATTTGGAATTTACCTTGCCCCCTGGATGGGGGGCATATTTTTTGTTTCTTCCACATCATCTCATGTAACATATCGTTATAAAGCTTTTATCTCCTCGTTTTTTTCTGTTACTACCCCTCTCTCCACCTAGTTACATGCTCTTGGCACTTTTTATAGTTTCAAAGAGTGCATGTTCCCCACTGGCCACCCCATGAATTCAACACTAAGTTAAACACTATATTTTTGTTTAGAAGCTCAGTTATTTGGGTTATTAGTTTATTATGTTTTTTTTTTCAAGTTCGTCCATTCTAATCCCTCGCCCCCCTCCCCCTTTCCTTGCCAATCTTAACTAAATGGGCCGTTCAAAGTATGCATGCAATTTTTAAAATGTCCAATTCTCGTTCTATTTTATTGTGAATCCTCATTTTGAAACTTCGACAAAAGATACATTTGAGCTATGGTCGCCCTTCCATCAAGAGTGGGGTTTACCTGCCCCCCTGGTTATGGGGCATATTTTTTATTCTTCCAAACTATCTAGTGTAACATTTGGTTGGCATTAGAAAAAAAAAAAAAAAAGAGTTCTTTTTTTGGTATACCCCTTGTTTTCCATCCAAGTTACATGCTCTTGGCACTCTTTATCCTCAGTTTAATGCCATGTTACTCAGTGTTGTTATTAGTTGAGTTATGTCTCTCAAATTTGTCAAAGTTTTTGTGTAAGTGACAACCATAAGTGACAATCATTTTAAAATTTAAAATTCTTATTATCCAACTCTAAAATCTGCAATAGCTTAATTCTATGCCACCCTAAATGGGGATGGGGGGGGGGAGGCATAATTACGGTCCTGCTGATTGTCTAAGTTTTGGAATTACTCATTTGGAGCTTCTCTGTGTGAATCTGAATATTGAAATATCGATTCTAGAACTGAGAAATCGATTCTTATTATGATCGATGTTGTTTTATACGATGTCGATTTTAATCAATTCTCAAAATTTCCAGAATCGCCCATTACTAATTCTAGGTAATAATTTTTTCCAAGTAAAGTTGAACTTAGGGATAAGAATATAGCATTGCTTCAAGATAATGCTTCTATATGAAAGTCGGTAACAACATCAGATTTGTTATTTGCAAATAAGATCAAAACTTTAGACATTCCAGCTGAAATTCTTGACATAAATCACATAGAAAACATGTTGAGAATCTGGGTTTGTCAAATTTATGCCAACAGAAAGCAGTTTGATTCAAATTTTGAACTGAAAGCAGATATTTTGGAAATATAGAAACAGACACCTATTACTACATGTAAAAACATGGCCAAATACTTCCTGAAGCATCTTTTGAAAGTCATCATTGTTACAGGGAAACAAAGTATGAAAAATGAATATACAAATAATTTACATCTGTAATTTAATTTAAAGATACTGTTCCTAAGCTTTTTTCCACCACATTGTTTTATCTAAAAATTATTTGTTGCTTATTTTTTAAACATACTATAGCTTACACCAAATAATAGTAATGATAATAAAAACTTATATAAGTCTATGCATATAATTTTGCAATGATATTGATTTTTAATTAAAGTAAGAGCTTTACTGCTTTTGCTGATAGTCCTAAACTTTTTTCAAGCACTGTATTTTAACCTTCCCACTGCTGAGACCTGATATATCTGTTTACTAGACTGCAGGTTTCAATGAATTTAAAGCATTATTTAAATTAATATAATTCAACAAATATAATCCAGTTTTATGAAATTACGTTATCATTGATCCTCTCAAGGCATATAAACATATACATTAAAAAAAAAAAAAAAAAAAAAAAAAAAAAATACCATATTAGAAGAATCCTCTTTTTTAAAGATTCAATTAAATTACAGAAAAAATAACATTACAATTTTACCCTTTTGCTCGGCGGTCAGGGGGTTAATATGATGTTTATCAGCAATACATAAACATATATTTGTTGGACAAGTAATCGAAGCATTGAAGTTTCATCCATATGTTGCATAAGATGAGGTGATTAAGAATGAGCATTATCTATGAGATAAAATTATAACTAAATGTCAAAGTGACTGCTGTCTAACAATGTACCATGTTTCACTGTCTAGTACTCTCCCCGATCAAAGAAAATTTTGAAACAAAATATTAGAAATAACCTTTATAGACTTTCTTGTAGGATAAGCAAAATGAACATTATGAAACTCAATATTTGGAGAAAAGGATTTTGGCTGGATGCCTTCTATACTATAAGGATCTATTTTAGGAACCTAAAAGAGAATGAATGAAAGTTAATTTTATTTGTATAGCATTATAACTCTAAAAAGATCTCAGAAAATTAAGAAATTTAAACACAAACATAATAAAAGAGAGAAGTTAGAGTTATAAACATTATATTCAATTTCATCAATTTAATTAATAATAATGTGCAGTATGAAAATAACATACTTTATTAATATAGTTATGTAAAATTATGCATAAATGTGTCAAAATTTCTATTAATGCAACAGAAAAATTTTATATGTATATAATTTTCATACAGAAATAGCAAAATAAATTGAATATTTGAAAGAAAAACTTGTTTTAATAATCAATGATAAATTTTCATTAATCATTAATTAGTATTTAAGTGTTGATAAAGTAAAAGAGAATAACTTTTGAATAAGCAGTTAATTTAAAATTAATATATAAAATTATATACTTACAAACTGAGCAAAATTTTTGTATGCTGAATAATTTATGCAGAATGTATAACTCTTACATACATACATTTAAATACAAATGCAAAGATACAAAAACTTAAATTATATTTATAATATGATATCAGAAAGTGTTTAATATAGAATACAATAAAGTGTGTTAATATAGAATATATAGTTAGTGTGTCACATGAAACCTTGAAAATACCTTTTGCTTTACAAGAACATTCATGATACAGTTATATATGTGTGGCTTCTGGTAATAACCAGGTACGGCACATTTTTAATATTTTGAGTAATCGTTTAAAGTTTTCAAAAAGGTCTTTTTATCATTATTTTTATAAAACAGATTAGAACTTAATAATTTTCACTACATTCAATTAGGATATAAGAACCTCTTTTTTTGTCAAAATAGTTAAATAAAAATGGCTTTTATTAATTGAGAACCAATTAAAAAATGTAACTTTATTTAATAATTTTCACTACATTCAATTAGGATATAAGAACCTCATTTTTGTCAAAATAGTTAAATAAAAATGGCTTTTATTAATTGAGAACCAATTAAAAAATGTAACTTTATCAGGTTATTACCGTTTTACATTTATTTTTAATAAGTGTAAAATGGTAATAACCAGATATAGTTACAGATATTTTTAATATATGTAAACAAAATGAAATATTTATTAACATTTTAAACAATAATTTCGCAACAATTAAATACATTGTCAATTTTTTTTAAATTGAATTAAATTCTTTAATTTTTTATTAAGTTAAAATTAATATATCTGTGGCGTTGTCTTAAAAAAGATTTTTTTAATTAATATTTAATTTAAATTCATAATTTCTGTTCTAATTATAATAAAAAAATTTCATTTTTACCAACTTTTATTATTCTAATTGTTTATTTATATTATATTAAAGGAATACATAGCATTAATCAGATCATTTATTTTGTGTGATTATCTTGCAAATTTATCCACTAGCTGGGTGCAGTTTCCCGCCACAGATAGGTAATTTTTATAGTTTATTGATGTTAATTTAAATATTTAGAGATATTTATAAGTTATACAAGCCATTTTTATGTTATTTTTATAATTATAGACGATTTAAAAAAATAAATAGAAATCTTATCTGGTTATTACCGTTACTTTATGCACTTACCCAGTTATTAATGTTTTTTCAATTTTTAAACGAAAATTTATAGTTGCCATATAACGGGAAGTAATTGATTTTAATTTTTCAGACTATGGCAGATGAAAGTACTCTGTTAAAGCTACATTTTCCCAAATTATCTCAATTTTTTCAAAAATGTGCCTTACCTGGTTATTACCGGAAGCCACACATATATAATGCAAATATAATATGAGCAGATCTTGTGTGTGCCTGTGTATGTAACTTTTATCTTAAAAACAGCTCTAATTATTTCGACAAAATTTTGCATTTTACCATTTTCAGGCATGAGAAAACCAATGGGCTAGATCACATGTTCTGGAAAATTTGATAGTGGGTCAGGGTCAAGCTAATTATATCTAAAAAGCAACTCCATCGATTTTAACTAAATTTTATATCCAAACTTTTTTGGCATGAGAGCAAACACTATTGGGCTAGGTCACATGTTCGAGAAATTTCAATTAGTGGATCAATTTTGTGTCATGATGAGTCAAACCAATTTTATCTAAAAAATGGCTGTTACAGTTTTGACTAAATTTTTTATCCTATTGTTTTGGATTATGAGAAGACCATTGGGCTGAGTCACACATAAAAAAATTATTAGTGGGGTAATTTTGGGGTCATTCTGGGTTACACTAATTTTATCTAGAAAATGGCTCTCACAATTTTGATTAAATTTTGTTTTCTATCGTTTTCAAGCACAGGAATACTGTTGAGCTAGGTTGCATGCTCAAGAACATTCAATTAATGGGTCATTTTGCATCATGATGGGCTAGGGTAATGCTAATTTTATCTAAAAAATGGCTCAAATGATTTTGACAAAATTTCATATTATACTGCTTCTGTGTTCAAGAATATCACCTTACTAGATCATGTGTTTGAGAAATTTTGATTAGTGGGTCATTTATGGATTACCATGGGTCAAGCTAATTTTCTAAAATTGTCTTGAATGATTTTAATTAAAAATTGTATTCTCTCATTTTAAGGATCAAGAAGACCAATGGGTTACATCACATGGTCAGAAAATTCAATTAGTGGGTCATTTGGGGTCACAATGGGTGCAGGTCAAGCTTATTATATCTAAAAAAGCTCAAATGATTTTAACAAGAAATTGTATCATATCATTTTTGAGCATAAGAAGATCATTGGGCTATATCATATGTTCAAGAAATTTTGATTAATGGGTCATTTTGGAGTCTCTGCGGGTCAAGCTAATTTTATCTAGAAAATTATTCTAACAAATTTGATTAAATTTTGTATTCTATCATTTTTTAACTTGAAAAACCATCGGGTTAGGTAGCATGTTTCAGAAAATTTGATTAGTGGATCAATATGGGTACAGGTCAAGCTAAATGTATCTAAAAAACATCTCAAATGACATTGACAAAATTATGTATTATATTATTTTTAGGCACAAGAAAATCATTGGGTTAGATCAAATGTTTAAATTTTTTTTATTAGTGCATCATTTTTGGGTCACTATGGGTCAAACTAATTTGATTTAAAATACGGCTTTGATGATTTTTAACTGAATTTGATATTTTACCATTTTCAGCCTTCAAAAGACCACTGGGATGTGTTCCATGCTCAAGAATATTATATTAGTGGGTCAATTTGGGGGTCACTATGGGTCAAGCTAAATTTATCTAAGAAACAGCTTAAACAATTTTGACTAAATTTTATATCTTACTGTTTTTGATTACCAGAAGACCATTGAGCTAAGTCACGTGATTAAACAAATTTGATTAGTGAGTTATTTTGAGAAATACGGGTCATGGTCACAGAGCTGATAAGTCTGCAATAGCCAAAAAATGGTGATATTTGGCCAAATAATTGACTTTCAAGATTACAAATGTTTGAATAAATTTAAACAGAGATTATCAGATTGAGCATACTATGAAAATCGATTTTCTTTTTTTTTTTGCACACTGCACATTTATGGGTCTAAGGGCCTTTCAATCTGGAGCAGTAATTCCCAATGTGGGGCAATATGACTTTTGATGGAAGCAATTTCAGATTTTTTTATTAATTAATTTTCTGTTAGCCTTTCTTTTTTCTTTTAATAATGAAAATAGTGTCACAGTCTAAAATTAGAAACAATACATAAAGAAATTTAAAAATAACTGAATAATAAATACATTTTTGAAGCATCCCTATTTAAAAGTTAAAAAAGAATTGTCAGTGGAATAATTATGTGAAATGCTTTTAGATAATTTGATGCCCCTTTTATATATTATAACATTTTTATAATATAGATTTTAATACTAATTCAGTAAAATACACTCCTTTTTTACTATTTATTGCAAAATATATGTATACAGGTTGTTATCAAAATAATGAAAACACCCATGATTTTTCAGAAATCCTTTAATAATACGCCATAAGACTGCCTTTGGCATGTAAAACAGCAAGGGTTTGCCTGGGAATATTTTCTTACAAGTGCTGAATAATGTTTAGAGGAATATTGTATAATTGTTCAAATGAGATATTGTGAGTGAATGATCTGAGAGTGATGCCAGTGGAGGATATAGATTCTGGTTATCTAAAATAGACCATAACAGTTTGATCACACTAAGTCAGAGAACTATGCAAGTCAAAGTACATGTTGCATTTAATTCTCATGCTCATCAATACATGACTGAGCAAGTTCCACTGCATGATAGGAGCATTATCTTGAAAATTCCATCTCCTGCAGGAAATGAAGTTTGCATCATAAGATGGACCTGGTCAACTAAAATTTATCTATAATTCCTCCTAGGAATCCTTTTTTTCAGGATTATGATTAGGCCAGCAGGAAATTACAACACAGCTGCTCATACCATAACAGATCCACCTCCAAGCTTGACAGTCAGAAGGAGATAATTACAATGATATGCTTGTGCAGGTGTCCTCCAAATGGCATCTGTCCTGTATGGAGAAAAATGTGAAAGATGATTCATTTGACAATTTAACTGTCGTCCACTTATCAATTGACTAGGTTTTGTCTGTGGCATCACTGTAGACTGTTTGGCATTGACATCTGTGACAAGTGGCTTTAGAATTGCTGCTCTGCCATAAATGTTCTGTTTATGATGCTGCCTCTTAGCTGTTATTACTGACACTGGAGAATCCAGATGCTGATTGAGCTCTGCATTCAGTGTGGCTTCAGTTGCTTTCTTTTTTATATATTACAAGCTACTTCAATGCCTGTTAGTCTCTTCCACTCAGCTTCTCCTTCTGTTCACTATTGCTCTTTGCCAAGCTTATCTTGCTGCACTGTCATAATTTTAGACACAGTATCTAATTACATGTCTAAAAGCTGGGATGTTTGAGTCATAGTTGCTTTAGCTAGTTATGTTCGTATAATCTGATGTTTATGAAAGTCTATGAGGCCTGACATTTTATGCATTTGACAAAAATCAGACTTATACAACTTCAAGAAAACTACCTCATACTACCATAACTGTTTACATTAAAAAAAGATGAAATACTGGTAGCTAAAATTATCTTTTAATGCTTACAAAGCACATTCTTAAATATCATGCTGTTTAAGCTCTGCATTTATTTTGGCTGCATCTGTAAATTGTAAAGTTGTTTTCTTTTTATACATTACAAGCTGCTTTAATACCTGTCAATCTCTTCCACTCAGCTTCTCTTTCTATCCACTATTTTTCTTTGCCAAGCTTGTCTTGCTGCACTTTCATAACTTTTGACACTGTACCTCTAGACATGCATAAAAGCTGGAATGTTTTAGTCACAGCTGCTCTAGCTAGTTGAGCTCCTATAATCTGACGTTTTTACAAGTCTGTGACAGCTGACATTTTACCCGTTAGACAAAAATCCAAGATTTATACAACTTCAAGAAAACTACTTCATATTACAATGATAACTATTTATATTTTTTTAAGAAAAAAAAAAACTGGTTAAATTACATTTTAATGCTTACTGAGCACATTCTTAAATGTCACTTTTATTCACAGATGTTTCTATTACTTAGAAAACCACCTGTATCTATTCATAGTGCAATATGTCCAACGAAGAAGCTTTTATGAAATAAATTATGTACATTGTTAAAAATTTTACCCTTTTGCTGCATCGTCACTCCACCGCTTTTATAGAAAATGATTACTTCACCCAATTATGGAGCATTCTCATGGATCAAAAGAGAGATATTCTATAAAAGTGGGGGAATGACAATGCAGCAAAAAAGTCAAATTTTTTCCAGTGTAGGGGTATATTTAAAATTGATAATGTTGACCATATGTAAGTTGAAAAATGTTTTGAAATGAGCAAACAAGATACTACTTTTATGAAATTAATAAAGTCCAAGTGCACATCATGGAGGAAAATAAGTAGAATGTAAATGTCTTATGATTCTTGCAATACACGTACACAATATATAAACATACTTCATAACATATGCAATTGAAAATTTAAAATCAAAGAATACATAAATACCAGCTACTGTTAATAGGGGAAAAAACCCACTACCCAAGAAGTACATGCTATGAAGAGAAAGAAAAATATCTCTTAAAATATATATAAGTGTAAATCTGAAAATGTTACTCATGAATTATCATACAGCCTCTCTGATAAACAAATATCACTTGCTCTTTATTAACTACTAAAATTCATTATAAAGTAAATCAATTATGTCAAATAGAATACAAAATGTGAGAGTTTTCAAGAAATTTCATGAAAATAAAACTGCAGGCCATCACTTATGTTTGAGATAAGTTACCCCCCCCCCCCCTCCAAAAAAAAAAGTAGCTATAAATGCAGAAATCTATGGTCTTATTACATTAATAGAGTTATGTTAAAAATATACTTGCAATAAAAAGTTAAGAGAGTATGAAAGCATTTATCTAAGTTAATGCTATTTTAGGTTACTTCCCAGAAAACAGTAGTAATTTTTTTATGTAATATAATTTATATGTGATTGAAGGAGGGAGGCGAGAGCATCATAAATCTAGAGATTTTTAGGTGGGGTGTGGCCCAAAAAAAAGGTTGGGAACCATTGCTATAGAGTATTACCTAAAAAGTTATTTTGTTTTAAATGATTTGTTTCAGAATGAAACATTTAAAAATGTCCAATATGCAAATATTTTATGCAGCATAGTTTTCCACAGCAATAAAACAAGTAAACTCAACTTATTCTGCTAAAACCTTTGAATTAGTAATTATAAATTTTCTAAACTTCTTAATTAGACAAAAAACAGATATTTTGGTTCAGAATTGTCCTTTTAAGCTTTCAGATTGAAATTAAACTTTTAATAAGTCATACATTGAAAAATTGTTAAAGAACCAATATAAAATCAATAAAATCAGGAAATATTAGATTAAGATTTTGAGAAAAATAAAGGAAGAAATTTTTAAACAGCTAATTCATAATCTTACATCCACTGCTTTTGCTTCCTTCTAAAAAACACCCAATATTTAAATTATTTTTAAACACGATTATTCAATCGGTAAATTAGTTATAGCAGATGTAATTTTTTCCATTTTTCATTTTTGAGTGAAAAAAGTCTGGGCCAGGATTCGAACCAGGGATGTATTGGCTGAAGCCGCCAATGCTCTACCAACTGAGCTATCCCGGACACGAACACTGGAGGACTGGAGAACACTGGGTGAAAAAGTCCTCCAGTGTTCGTGTCTGGGATAGCTCAGTTGGTAGAGCATTGGTGGCTTCAGCCAATACATCCCTGGTTCGAATCCTGGCCCGGACTTTTTTCACCCAAAAATGAAAACAATTACATCTGCTATACGCAATATTTATTTTATCTAGAAAAGAACTTTTTCAAAAAACAATTGTTATATCAAATTTATATACACATAATGCCTTATTTTAAAAACACGCCTTTGAATGTTCATTTAAATTTGCTACTTTGAGTAAAAAATGTTTCACCAACATTAATTTCCTAAGATTTTTCATCAATATGTAAAATTGCTTTCTTCTCATCCTAGACTAATAGTAATCCATAGGTTACAAATCCCTTAAGAAAAAATTATTTGGAAGTATTTATTAGAATTGTTGTAAATATATCTCTAGTATTATTTATTTAACCGAGTTTTACCAAAGTTAAGAAAAAACTGGTATAAGTAGACATATGTTGAGTGATTTAGGATTAAAATGCCACAAAAATAATATAAATTTTGAACTTCTAGAAAAAATAGCTTCAATACAAATGACAATCTACAAAACTAATATTTCATACCGATTCAATAACTTCATACACTTTTTGAGCAGATCCTTGAGCTGTAGCTATTGCAGTCATATGTGGTATTGCATTACCAAGTGAGAATGATCCAATCATTACTGCAAAAAATACCTATAAAGAAAATTTTATTTATTTAAATTATGCTTTTACCATTATTATATATTTTTAATGAGTGAGGTATTGCAGAATTAGAAATATAAATTTTCCAACTATTCTGAAGCATAAAAAATAGCTTTTTTAAAACTTTTTTTTTTTTTTTTTTTTTTTTTTTTGGGAAAAATTGGATAAACTAAAAAAAAATGATTTCTAAAAAATATTTCACAAAAATAAGTTTATTTTCTTAAGATATATAAAATATATTTTTTAAATATTTATGTACACTAAGAAAATTACTTTCTCTTTACATGAATACATAATAAAAAAGAAAGAGAAAACAAGCTAGCTTTTAAAAGTTTAATATTTCAGCCTCAGAATTTCAACAGTATCTTTTCTTGCTTAATTTAACACCAGTGTTTGTAATATATCATGCATCTGCAGAAATTATTTTTCAATTGCATTTGTTTAATTATATCAGTGGAGCTAATTAAAAAAAAAAAATCTTAAGTTTGAACCAACATCATTGCAGTTTAAAAGAAATTTTTAAACTGTAAACCATCTACATACCATTTTTTAAACCATCTACATATTACTGGTTTTCAAATATATAAATGATGCCAGTTTAAAAGAAATGAATGATAGTAGTTTGGATATTATTATAAATACTATTATCCTTTTCAAATCTTTAATTGCTTAAAAATTGGTATTATTTTAAAATATTATATCCTGCCCTATATAATTTTCATTTCCTGTGTATTAAGTTTTTCTACAAATTTCTAATTTAAACCCAAGCTATGTTTTAGTTTTTAAAACCTAGGTGGATTTTTCTATATGTTTAAAAATTGTCATCAGCTAATTTTTTTTAGAAATTTACCAACAATTCGTTTGCAAAGTTTGTTTCTATAAATTCAATATAATATTTAATTTTGAGATTGAAACTTTTTCTGAAATGCCAATTTTAAGAGGAAGAATTATTTTAAAGGTCATATGTTTTATGGTGAAAAAATTGTGAGGATCCTTTAAGGGACTCAAATTCTTTCTAAACAGATCTCTGCTTACAGATATTTTCATGTGGGAGACTAATCACGGGGAAAAAAATAATAAAAAAGCATAAATAAAAGTATCAGAATGTAGCAATTATAAAATGTTGACCACATTATTTTATAAATGAAACTTCAATTTATCCAAATTGGGGAAAAAAAAAAGGCCCTTCAGGGAAAAAAAAAAAAAAAAAAAAAAAAAAAATCCCCAAATTTTCTGAGCATTTATCTCTAATTAGAATAATATTTATTCCTACAGAAGCATAAATTTGAATTTCAAACAAGTTATTCTGAACTATCATATACTAGTAAAAGAGAGAGAGAGAGAAATAGAAGAGAGCAAATACACAAAACAGAGCAAAGTTTCTAATCAACAGTAGTTGTATATTCAGCTTTCATGGCAATAACAGCCCAATGCTTGAACTTCCAAAGCTCTGACAATAACCTGAACATGTTTAATGCACAATATTTTGCTACTTTACAGCATTAACTAAGATTTTTTTCCCTTTTAAACACTATTTCAACAACTAAAAATATTGTCCCATGAGTTAAAATTTTAGTCTAACAGCTCAAAATATATTGTAAAAGAGTTTTTCTAAGTTTTTCAATAAAAAGACAAACTCTAATGCTATTTTATGAGATTTTTTATTATTAAATATTAAATTTACTTACAGCAAAAACATCTCCAGCAGTCATCTTCTGAGCTATAACCATCTGGGACCCATACCTAAAAATTTTAGAAAGAATTAAATTAAAAATTATTTCACAGTATATTCATAACAATAACAACAAAAATAAATATAAAAAAATATTTCAAGGTTATTGAGTAGATTATTAAGTAGATATAGAAAAAAAAATCAAACGAATTAAAATAATAACACATCTAGAGGCAATAATTAAATCTTGAACTATGCAACTTCAGTAACATAGTTAAAAACAGAATATGTAAAACCATTTAAATTGAGCAAAGTAAAGAAAACACGTTAAAAAGGACTGAAAAAAAAAATATATATATATATATATAAATTGTAAGTTTTAAATATTTTTATGATGTACTTAATTTATAAGAATATTATTTCATGAAACAAAATCATTAGTTTATCAAAATTGCCATATTGGATATATAAAATTGATACAGTAACTTAAAAAGTACAGTAAAATATGGCATTAGCATGAAGTTCAGCAATAAACACAATAAACAGACGAAAGTTATTTTTTTTTCATACAAGAATAAATTTCTTACCAAAAAGCTAAAGCATATGCTCCATACAGCACCAGAAAAGTGAATCCAAAAGCAAGTCCAATAAATACATATTTTCTTATAGCTATTTTCATTCCTTGAAGTAGAGCTGAACTATATCTGAAATGAAGCAACAATTTTAAAAGTAAACTGCAGTTTTTTTTCTTTATTCTTTTAAAAAGTAAAAAAAAAAACATACATATAAAAAAATAAATAAATAAAAAAGCTTAGATACTTAAATATAGTACACAAATTATATCAAGATGGAATATTTTTTTTTTTTTTTTGTGATGGTTAGTTGTATAATTTGCTAATGAAACCACATCCTAAAATTTGTCATAAAATTTATAAAAATTTTAAATGATTAGTATTATTTTAAATGGGATAATTTAAAATTGTTATAACTTGAAACATTATTCATTGGATTTCTCTTTTTTTTTTTTTTTTTTTTTTTTTTTTTCGTTTAATTAAAGTTAAATGTCTAATTTTAGTTCTGTTCCAGGGTTTTTTTTTCAATTTTAATTTAAAAACTATTACAAATATTTATTTAAAAAATGATTTAACTTATTTTTTAAAATATCATATTTTCAAAAGTAAATATTTTTTTCAAATTTGCTGAAACAAAAAAATGTAAAATAATCAAAAAAGACATGTTCCAAGTTTCCACTTTCTTTCTTTAACGATTTTTGATTTTAATAATTTAAAGACAAGAAATGGTGATGGGGGTGGGAGAGGGATCATCATGCAGGTAACACATTTAATGTTTCAAACGAAGTTCAGGTACTAATAAAATATTTAAGTGCTTTTTAAAAAATTGAAAGTGAAAAGTAACTGTTTTCTGTTGCTCAAACCTGTAATTCAGTTTAATTTTCTCATTTGCAACTCCTTTCTGTACTGTTTAAATGTTGTTTGTTATTAAAAACAATACTTTTTCTAGCATGCGGATTAACAGCTTTTTTATAATTTTAGCTCTCACAACTTAAGGCTTTTTATGATCCCGGAGAGGATGTTAATAAAGTCCGTATGCTGCTCCCCCACTGGGTCAGGACCTGTACGTTACTTTTTTCTGAAGACTCGTCTGGCCGGGCTTAACATATTTTTTCATACCATACCAGGATTGCTTACTTCTTCTTAGGTCTGCACGGAACGAAATTTTCATTCTCAGTCTCTATGTTTTTTCTCAGTCTCCTGTATTAAAATTACTGTCTCTGACTAAGCTAATATGCATAAAATAAGTAAAATTTCACTCATTCAAAATTTTTACGAAAAATGCATAGATTTTGAAATTGCCTTCATTTTACAAAAAGAAAAAAAATTTAAATTAAATTTTTTTTTCTGAAAAATAGTATATTCAAAGGCAAAAATATTTAAATGTGATAAAACAAGTGAAAACAACCTGCCTATGATAGAATCCTGTCTTAAATAGAAAATGTGCTGATCCGTGCAAAATGAATATAATAACACTTGATTAAAAAATAAACTACATTTACACCTCCTAAAATCAGAAGTTGTCTATAACATATATATTTTTTTCTTTTCTATGTGATTCTGTCTTAAAAAGTTTCACTGTAAAGCATTTTTGAAAGTCTCCGATACATGGAATATGGATTAATGGTATTAAAATATGAGTGAAACATTTACATATAAATAGAGATTCATTGATAAAATAAATATATCACAGCCTTTGGCGCTTATTTAATAATAAAAAGTATAAATATGAAAAACAAAAAGTACAATATATAATAGAATGAAATATAATATAACAGAACAAAAAGTACAATATATAATAAAGATTTTTGGTCAAAACTCTTTCATACAAATAATTTTTAATCATATTGGAGTAAAAAACTATGTAGAAATTTACAGCTGAGCTGGGCTATGATTTAAACTTTTTTCCAGGCCAGGCCGGTTTATGATTTTAATATTTTTCCAGGCTGGACCAACCTGTTTTCCCTATGGATCAGTTTAGGGCTGGATCTACTTATTTTGACCCATGTAGACCTCTAGTGCAAATGCCATCAGTATATTTCCATACAAATTTACCGTAAAATCTATTTGCTGCTATTTTATGTCCAAAGAAAAAGTGCTATCTTAAATCAATTTTTATTAAAGTACAATTTGTGAATGTTCCCTATTTAGTGTTGAAATTGAGTCAAGAAATCACTGCTTAGAGGCAGGAAAAAATGGTGTAAGTCACAATTTTTTGAGGATTTCAGGTTTTAATATCTCAGTGGGATTTGTAGATATGGAGATGATTTTTTTAAAACTCATGAATGGATAAGGAATATTTTCCTAATTAGAAATTTTATCCTACAGGGGCCACATAGAAAATTTATTTTTGTATTTTTTCAAATAGACCCCCCCCCCCCCCATGGAGTTGCAACATATCTCATCAAATTTTCACCTTTTTTATGAAACTTTGGAATTGAAAGTATGTGCCTAGAGGCAATATTTAAAGAGATAGCCTATTGTTTTGCTATTTATGACTCACCCTGTATAAATTTATCTATATTCTACTTTACTTAGCATATTAAAACAGACTTAAGATGGAAAATACATACCATGACTTCCCATGTATATGCCACAGCTTAGTTAAATCATTTTCAAATCAGAAATTTTACTTAAAAAAAAAAAAAAAGAGAGATCAAATAAGTGTTAAGCAGAAGTAAGTCATATTTTATTAAAAATAAATTCTGGTAAGAAATTGAGCTATCTGAGATGCAGCATATACATGCAAAATTATATTAATACTTGAAACTCACTCTAAACAAGTCACGAACATGCTTATCAATGCTTACAAATTTTTTTAGTGAAATCCTCTGTACAACCTGCAGAATTTAAACTTACACCACATAGTAAACTATAAGCTTAAAAACACATACAAGTAAAAAGCAGATTCTCAGACAGAATTATTCTGTGTGTCTCTGAAAATGATTGATAAATGCTACACTCTATATTTTATTAAAAAACATGCTGCAGTACAACTTAGTGATGCATATTAATATGTTTGAAGCAGACTGAGATCATAAAAAAATACATAGCAAAAAGATTTTCTAGATAGACCATATATAACTGAATATTTTTGTGGATTCCTGTAAATGAACTATAAATCCTACATGTTGTATTTTAAATAGGAGAGTTCCTATAGGGAACTCAATAACATATACAAATTACACGATGATCCAAGTCTATTTATGAAAGTTAAAGCAGCATGACAAACTGAAATCAAACATTCTCAACTACATTGGAAAGCGTAAAAAAAAAAAAGTTACTTTTTTAAATTATAGAGAGGTTGGGACTCTTAATACAAAGATTCACCGAAATTATGACTAGGTAGCAGGTACAAAACTAGCAGTGGTTAGTTGCATTTTTCACCTATAAATTTAAATTTGGATTGTAATCTTCTAATTAATTATTTTTATTCCCAAATTTTTAAATTTTCTTTCATAAGCATAATGAAAATTTTCTTTTTTCAATCAAACATTCACTAATTTTTCTAATAATGTAGCTAATACATATTGATTCACTCCTTTCAGACTCATTCATTACTTTAAAATATTTCATTTCATAAATAGTCCTTTAAGAGCTATTGAATGTCAGAGGTTTTAACCTTTTGCACTCGAGGAGATTCTCACTGAGCACTAGTGTCCCACATAAATGGGTGCTCCATGGACATCAGTATTTTAATAATTTTCTTCACCTTATCTAATGGTGAAATGATCTGAGATAAAAGATGGTGAAATAAACTGTAACATATTAGTGGTGTCTAAAACATTTGGCGTCCTAATTTATGAGAGACACTTAACAACACTACTGGTGAGTGAAAGTCACATCTCAAGTGCAAAGAATCAATTATTCAAATTTAATTGAAAGATAAACAATGCTACCAACAGTCATTGATTTATCATTTGCTAAGTAGCATGGATTCAGGCTCAAAAGCATAACTAATGCACTCAATTTTGCAAAATTTTAGATTTAGTTAGACCTTGAAGATCTAACTAAAGAAGAACCATTGAACTAGAACCGATTAGTTTTTGATGTATATCTCTCAACTTCTGGTTTACAAATTAGTAAACTATTTTGGACATTTAACCCAGTGAGTTCTAAGGCTGGATTTAGTCCTTCATTCAAATGTTCTTTTTCAAAAGCAATAATTATCCTTTTTCCCCCAACCATTTGTTGTTATTCACAAAAAGACTGGGGAGACTCAACAATAGAAAAAGGTGAAGATGAATTTTTAGGAAAGATTTCCATCCACCAGAATGATTCTTCAAAAGAAGAAAAAAATGAAAAGCACTGTGAATCCACAAAAAAGCTCACTGACAGTGCAAGAACAAGTCTGGTAAGTTTTTAATGCATGTAAACTGTTGGCTTTTTTGTTATGATGGGGCAGTGTCTCATTTTAAATGCATTTCAAGCATATTAAAAATCATTCAGTAGGGCAAAAGGTACTGATCTATTTCATCCTATTGTTGAATCTCTTTAAGCTTTTGTTATCAACTGCAAACTGTTAGCAAAGAAAGGAGATAATCATAGTTCAACTTGAAGGAAATTAAAAAGGTTGTAAACTCTGCTTTTAGTCACTTTTCATGGAAGAGACATGCATTCTAACTCAACATATGAAAATGTAAATTTTATGTTGTCATAAAATGTATGTAATAAAATGTAAATTTTCTGATTACATTTACTGTGTTATGTAGTTAAAGAAAACAACAAAAAATATTATATTTTGTAAAATAAACATGTAAGTAGTTAAATGTTTTTTTTCTATTTTATTTTGATAAATCTATAAAATTTCAATTTTAAAGCTCTATTGCTGTGTGTGCAACTTGGCACCATTTTCTATGTTATGCATGCCATTTTATTACTTATTGCTTATAACGTATCTCAGTAATTACATATCATATTTTCAATTTCCCTGAAAGTATGTTATAATCGGTGTTGGCTGTACATATATGGTAACATTTTGTTTATATTTTTAGCTCAGTTTTGCACAAATCCTGCTTAATTTAAAAATTTGGTCAACAGTTGTTTAAGCATCAAATAATGCTACATTCCAATAATATTCATATTTACAAAATAACTCTCAGACAATGATAGAATCACATATAATGAAAGCAAAAAATTTGACTGCTAGTGAATAATTCTACTAGCAATCAGATCTGATTAGAAAAATGGCTAAAACTTTTCATACAATAAAAAGCAGTTTGTACAATCAAGAATAGAAAATAATATTAAAATGAAAAAAGGATAGAAATTTAAAGAGAAGTGTTACTCTTTGGGCCTAAAGATAAAGGGATTTTTATAATGTTTTTTTTCTTTTTTGGTCAACAGAAAAGTGATATGATTTTGTGACTATTTGCATTACATTTATTGACATTTTATTTACATATTCAATTTTTGTGCATATAAAAATGAATTATGCACAATTTGTGAAAGGAAGTATCAGCAGATGGTGCCATAAACTTCAAATCAGCTGACCATTTTTCTCCAGTCACAAACATCTGAAAATTTTGGTCACTAAATTATGAAACATTTTCTAGAGCTTATAGCAACATTTAGTTTAAAAAGTGGATTTTTGTCAAAATGAAAGCTGTTTGAACAAAAAAGGTCATTTTCTGCCACCCCCCCCCCCCTCTTTAAGAGCTGAAAAAAGTAATGAATGAAAATGATACTTTTCAGCAGTATAAATTCCAGCAAAAAGAATTATACAGTTGAACCTCTCCAATCCGGCATGTATGGGACTCGGGCGATGCTGAATTACGGAATTTTCCGGATTATGGAAATTCTAAGATGCTGCAGAAATTTTCGTCAATTTCTTTTCTTGTGGGCAGGGGGGGGAGGGGGTATTTTAGGAATTAAATAACGAAATTTAAAAAATATAACGCTATCGTCAGGAGCATTATATAAATCAATTTAAAAAACTATTCAATGCAAGAAATAAAGCAATATACGTTTTGTATTTATGAGAAACAGATTTCTAAAAAAAGTATTAAGTTTGTTTGCAGCAAATAAAGTAAATTGTCATCCAAATCGATTAACGAAAATTTACGATTGAAAAACTAAATGAAATAAAAAGAAAATTACTTATAAGAAAAAAAAGGAGACGTCTGTTGGTACATAACCATCCAGAGCGCGGGATGCGGATCCCTCTCCTCATGGCACTACTCCAGCACACTCGTGCCAGCGTCCACTTGACCTTGACCCGAGGCGAAGAATTTCTTCTGGCATAGCTAACAGATCAGATATGGGGAAGGTTATTCAAATTGGAAAAAAGCTCTCTCTTTAGCGTCTTATTCCCAACATCTTTCTATTGTCGTTGAATAAGTGATTGATGCTAGATTTGTTGCAATCAAGGGGTGGCGAATTTCTCAGGGAATTATCACCCAATAAAAAAAGAATCACTGAAGACTACAGAAATCTTTCACAGTTTACTGTAACAATAATGTTCATCCCCACGAGATTTCTCTTTGTACAAGACACCTGAATCGAAGATAAACTTTAGGAGGGATATCTGAGGGATTAAAGGTTTCACATTAGGAAGTAACTACCCACGTATTGTGTTGCTGACAATTGGGCATACAAAGACGAGGGAGAAGAATGTTAGCAAAAAATTTTTAAAATGCGGCTGTTTCCGGTATTCTGAGTCCAGCTAAATTTTTGGGCTTCCGCTGCGAAAGTGTTAAAGCGCAAAATTTTATATTTTATAACGATACCAGCACACTTCGCAGACGTAAAAAAAATAAACGTAGGAAAACATAAAATGGGAGGATATATGTATATATATGGCAAAATACATAACGGAGGAAAAAAAACAAAAAAACAAAAAAAAACAGGGAGAAATGTGCCGGATAATAGAGTTTTCCAGTTTATAGAATGCTGGATTAGAGAGGTTCAACTGTATAAAAAAAAACTAGTCAGATATGGCAATCTCAAGTCTTTCTTCTACCTTATGCCTGTTAATACTTCCTGAAAAATGCAGCATAGCAGAGCCACCGTTTAGGTGGTTTAAACCAAAATCGATAGTCAGCAACAACTTATGTCAAATTATAACTGAATCTGAAGTTTGATGAAAATATGTGCAGTTTTTGAGATAGAGCTATTGCAAAATCTTAAAAAAAATCTGAATAACTGTGCCACATATTGGGTGATGTACACCAAAAACTAATGAGGATAAATTTTTTATCAAGTACTAACTGAATCTGAAGTTTGATGAAAATCCATGCATTAATTCTTGAGATGCATTTATTGTGAATTCATGAAAAATGCAACATAGCAGCACCATGTGTTGAGCAATATATACCAAAAACTAATCAGATTTAATTTACATCAAGGTCTCACAGAATATTAAGTTTTGTGAAATTCCATGCATTAATTCCTGAGATAGAGCTAGTGCAATAATCACTAATAATACATCATGGTAGCGCCACCTGTTGAGCGATTTGCATCAAAATGTAATCAGCACCATGTTATTTCAAATACTAACTAAATCTAAAGTTTTAAGAAAACCCATGCACTAGTTCTTGAGATATGGCTATTGAAACCATTGTGAATAATGAAGCATAGAAGCACCACCTGTTGAGCGATATACATGAAAAACTAATCAGATCTAGTATATATTAAGGTCTAACATAACTTAAAGTTTTGTGAAATTCCATGAATTAGTTCTTGAGATAGAGTGTGCACAAAATTTTTGTCACATACAGACATTTTTTGAAAACATGTTTTTGGGGTTCTTTGACCCATAAGATGTGTAAATCCATCCAAAATCAGCTTTCGAAAATCTTCACGAATCCAATATTTTCTTCTTGTAAAGATAGAAGAAATTAAAATCTGTTGAAAAGTTTGGGAAAAAAATGGCAAACTATTGATAAAGCACAGTGTGTGGACACAATTCTCCAGCACGGTGTTTGAGATGCATTTTCGACATGGTTTCAAAACAATAAATTTTGAATATAGAGCTCTGCATAGGACGCTATTTTCTGGCTGTTACAATAGTATGTTCAAAGAGCAAAAAATAGTGTAAGGAATTGGAATAGCATGAAATTACTTTATGGTAATGATTGGCATACAAAAATAGAAAATCTTGACCCAAAGAAGTAGAACCTCTCCTTAAAATTACTAGTTTTAACTACTATAAGATGCACAGGCAAAATTGAAAGAGAATAATTTATAATAAGTATTTAAAAATTCCTTAAAATAAAAAAAATGTAAGATAAGTGTTATTTTTAAACATTATACACTAACTCAAAATGTACCTTTTTATCTCTCTCTCTTGGCCATTGAAAGCAGTAACTGTTTTGATTGATGACAAGACCTCTTCTGCTATACCACCAGCCACTGCATATTTTTGCTGTTCTCTAGCTGATGAGGAGGCAACTAACTTTATTGAAAATAAACTTTAAATCACATACAGAACACAATTTTTTAAGAAGAAAAATATTTTAAGACAAAATGGAGATAAATTTATCAAGTATTTCTACTAAATACTCATAGAAAAATGTTAAATAGTTATTAGTGATGCTGGGTCATTGTCACACAAAAGCTGAGCAGAAAGACATTAAAAAGAAAACGCAGGACAGTGACTTTTAATGAAGTTAAAATGCAACAAATTCTATAAAAACAGAACTATCTATTATGGTATCTTGCCTTAAAAATAGAAAAACTATGGTTCCTACTACCATATAAATATACCTGATTACATGAAAATCTCAAAAACAAAATTTTGTTCGGGTCATTTCAGTTTCTATCTTAATGGGTTTTACCATGTTAAATAAAACAGTAAAATCTATGAAAATAGAATTACTAGTGCCTAAAATGAAATTCCATTTTGGAGATGTTTCCATCTTAACAGGCCACAATGCATGGTATTTTTTTCATGATTGTTTTAAGTTTCAGATAGGTTCCATTTTCAGGATTAACTAAACTACATGGTAAAACATGTAAAAAAATCACTAGAAACTGGAAAAATATACGAATTTAAACAATTTTCTGCTTGAGCATGTAGATTTGTGCAGAATTTTTTCTGTAGGATCATAAAATTTCGTTATAGACAGGTTCTGTTTTTATAGATTTTACTATAGAAGAATCCATTTGATGCATACTAAAAAACACCAGGAAGAAATTTTTTTTTTTAAATTGTGCATCATGAAAAATCAAAACTTTTAGCATTCCACACATTGGTTCTATGAAATGGGTCTTGGAATCTTGAAATTTGGCATGTCTCATATTATAAACTAGGACACCTGGTAACAATTATTATAAGATATATTTAAATGTAAAACCATTCTTTTTTTATGTAGACATTTTTAATCAATAAATATTGAAAAAAAAATCAATAAAATTGTAATCCTTGTTATGTACCACAGTTAATAAAATTACTTCATTATAACTAAATTGGTAAAAAAGAAGTAAAAACTATTTTTTTCCCATGTGGAATGATCAATATCACACATTACAAATATGCATTATGTATATTGAATAAGAATTTAACTACAGCTATTTTAACTAGCAGAGTTAAATTGAATATTCTTTGTTAAAAGGCTCAAATCTTTTTTTCTTTTTTTTTTTTTAGAAAATGTTATATGATTTCAATTTTGTAAAACTTAATTAAAAAATCAATTAAAATGAGGAAGAAAATTTTTTTTAAATAGATGAAATTTATAATATATATATGCTCAAAAATCAATAAATTCTAGATATAACACTGTATTGTTTCCAGCACATTTTTTTGTTATCAGTTAAATAAAATGGAAATTAACCAGAATACTTACAGTCTGCCATAAGGATGGCAAATTTATACCAGAAGGCCACTGGCTGCCATTTTTTATTAATAGTTTTCTTCATCTTATTTAATCTCAGAATTTCTTTCATTAAAATTTAAACAGTATATTTTAAAAATAGCAGTGGCGATTGACTTTTTGACATGTCAGATTTCCCCTGAATTTTCATGTAAATTTTATTCTGCATAGCCTTTTATTCAAAGCATGGTTGTTAGTTTGATCCCCATTTTTATTTAGAAAATCTGAATGCATACTACAAATTTTGAAGTTTTTTTTTCTTTTTTTTTCTGATGCAATGATTACAGACATTTCATGATTACTTAAAGTAAAATTTCATTTTTAGGAATTTTTGATGAGAGTTTGAAATTTCAGAATAAAAATTTACACCGAATGGCAATTCTGATACAAAGTTATGCAAAAAATTGCATTACATACCCTACATTTAAAGTACCATATTAACTTAATAAATAAATCAATTATTTTAATAGACTCTTTAAGAAAAAAAAAATAAACATTACTTTTCCTAGAAAAGCTGAAGATAAAGCAAGTAAAGGTGTCAAGGACATTATAACTAATGTTAGCTGCCATCCTTTCAAAAACCCAACAGCAAATCCAACAAGAAATGTAGCAGTATACTGAATCACCATAGAGAACTTATCACCAATTCCTTCTCTAACTCGCTCAAGATCACTGTAAGGAACAATTTACATGATCAATATTTTAATTATTTAGGCAGGGCAAATTTTTGAAAAATCATTTTGAAAAGCACAATTATATGTTTTCATATATAAGTCTGTTGATATTAAGGAATAGTAATTTTTTCATAAACTGGTATACAGTAAAATATTTTAATGATAACTAAACTTCTTTTAAAGTCCCACAGATTGAGAGAGACTACAAATAACTACAAATTTGCAACATAAAGCATTCATTAAATATTTTAAAACTTTGTTCTAAATATATACATATATATGTATTTCTACTAAAGTTTTAAAAGTTTTTAAAGTTCTTTATACATACATACATAGAGTCAGCAAAAAAATATTGACAATCAAGCCACAATCTCAGTGTTTGAATGCTTTATTTTCCCCAATTTTAAATAGATGAGTCGGGTGAGAGTTTCTATCATGCACTGATTACATGGAATAGTGGCCCTTGCAGCTTAATGTGATTTAAAATTATCCCTTTATTTTTTAATTCTGGTAGTGGTTTGAAAAGAAGGATTTTGAAATTTTTTTCCCTCTTTAAAAAAAGAAACATTACTAATGAATGTATCAGTAAGGCTTATCTGTCACAAATTTCAAAATTTTCAATGAATGTCAAGATTTTTTTTTTTTTTTTTGTTTGTTTTAAGCTGACACTGTGTATATATATATATATATATTGTTACATAAAACAAAATTTACACTCTCAAATAAAATCAAGGAATATTATTACACCTTGAAAATAATCCTTTTCATACATGATATTAGCAGTCTTCATCCGCTATGTTAGTTGAATTCTTTAAAAGAATCTTGAATGAAACAAAATGCATGTAGTAAAGATTTTTAAAAACTTCATATCTAATCAAATAGGCATAATTGTTGTCTTATTCGTATAATTTCACATTATCTGCTGCAAAATCAATGTTGATGATACAATAGACAGAATAGCTCTAAAATCATTAAACTACTTTTTAGTAGATTTGCTATCTTAAATTTTGCACTTCTACCTAAATTTGCTGCAGAAATATGGTGAAATGTCCTAAAAATATGACCACTCCATTAAACCCTCTTAGGTGGGAATTTCTAAAATAGATAAAATACATGTGTAAATACGTTTGATTTGGTAGATTAATTATCTTCAAATTCATGCCTGTATCTAAAACTTTGGCTGAGGTATGGTGGAATTACTTAAAACTTTACTTTTGTACCTCCCGTTAATCCTTTTGGAAGGGGTTAAGGGAATTTCTGAAATAGATGAAATAAACATTTCATAATTGTTTTGAGAGTTTTGTTATCATGAATTTCAAGCTTCAACCTAAATTTACTGCTAGGACATGGCTAGTGATAGGTGATTCTCAAAAATTTACCAATTTAAAAAAATCGTCATCATAAAAAACACAATCAATACCATCATTGATTACTTCCGGGAATCTACAATCGTTTATAAAAATCATTGTTTTTACATGGTTATGAAGTCTATATTAATAAATACATGGAAACTAAAAACAGATGGAATTAAAAAATAACAAACCAAAAAAAGGCTACAAGGGAGCCAGAATAGTAGAAAAGTCATGTGATGACATTACCTAGTTGCAAATTGTAGAAAAGTTGCACATAAGTATAAAAAGATAAGGGAGTTTAAGCATAAAAAATTAGAATTTTTTTTCTTCAATTATCAGCAAAATAGCCAAAGAAGTAAGAATTAAAAGTACACGATTGGCAAAAACAGGAACTAAAAGAATGGTGAATGGGACCAATATTTTGTATAAATTTTTTCACATCATTTAAGATCAGATCCATAATTTTCCCATTATTAGAAAACCTGTTCTGGAATACATTAAACATAAAACCCCAGAAGGGGCAAAATGTGGGTAGGAATAAGGGAGCAAATAATATGAATAAGTGATCACAGGGCTTAACAACGATACATTACATGAAGGGTTTCAGCAAAATTTAGAAAAATGCCCTTCCCTCTGGGGGGAAAAGTGGAAGTGAGAGACTAGGGAGGTGTATAGCATAAAATAGAGGTCACAGAGCTTTCCAATGATATGTCATATGAGAGGGTTCAGCCAAAGTTTAAAAAGTGCACTCCAGGGTTCCAGCTATCATGCCCTACAGAAAACATCTCCTCTCCTACCTCTCTCTGAAATTTTCATATATTATAAATGAGATTTATCGGAGGCCTCCATAAAAAATCTGATTTAAACCGACAAAAACACTGCAATTTCAAAAAAGTACAAAAATTGCCCCTGCCTGTGAGGCCAAATTGGGAAGGAGGGGAGAAAGGTCCATAATCTGAAAGAGTGGCCCGAGGGCTTTAAGATTATATATCACATGATGGGTACAAAAGAGTTTGAAAATTTCAACCTCCATTTCCCCTCCTCCCCTCCACACACACAGGAGTGGAAATTTTAAAATCGCTGAAACAAGTTTTTAATTATTTTTTTAGATTTATCTTCTGGAATTTCAGGTTCCTACCTATAACCGTTATATAGATATAGCAAGATGTTTTATAACTTTTGAGTCATCATTTAACTCCCTTAAGAGAGACGTTTTCAAAAATCCCGTTTTTGTGTATGCTTACATCATAAGTATTTTTTCTCCCACTTTTCATGCTTCTAGGTTCAGTAGTTTGGGCTGTGCATTGATTATCAGTCAGACAGGACAAATTATTTTATATATGTATATACAGATGATATCCTCACTAACAGAATTTGATATTTTGACCAGGTAAACGAACCTAGAGGGGTAACCCCCACCTTTGTAAACATATTTGTTATCTCATAATAGACCACAGATCACCGCCTTGAAATAAAATTACCTCTGATTTATTGTTGTGGCCCTCGACCACACAGATATATAATATTTGTAAATGGCAATTTTCTTGAAAAGGTTGTGCACTCCTAGTTTAGACAATTGCACTTTGATATTTTGCATAATGAGTCAACATATTATTATTCTTTTGGTGATCCTTGTTTGTTTCAGTCTTTGCTAGAGGGCATCTTCCAGTAAAAGAATTCTTGAAATGATAAATTTTGTTTTACAAAAAGACTACTGTAAATAAGCACAGATGAAATAATAAGAAGAATCTATCAAAAAGCCTGGAAGGCATATTTTAAAGTTGTTACTTTTTATAATTTGAAGAGGAATAAAACATCATTGCTAACTTACTGAAGACTAATGTTCTTCATGCAGAAGTTTTTATTTTTGCCAAAAAGCTATTAAAAGATTCTTTTGAAAAGGAAATACCATATAAAAGCTTGATTAAGAGAGACAGTGCAAAACATTATATACCCAGAAAATTATACCTACTCATTTAATTTTGTAGTTAATTCTCCTGTTTGGTTTTTATCAAACCATGAAATTTCATGCCTTAACACTTGGTAAAAGAACTCTTGCCGAATTATATAAGTTTGACGTTCACAAGCTGTGACCCAAGACATTATCTGAAAAAATTAGAAAAACAAAATAAATTTAATTTAAACTTTTAATATCATATTCCCAAACATTAAACTTTTAGCATTGAAAAATTATACAAAAGAAAAGCATTTGTCTGACTTATAAACAATTTTTACTTATTAAAATTGCAGCAATTTTGAATTAAATATAACGAATTTGAATATATTATTCATAAATGTTTTAATATTTTTGTTTAGTTAACTTCAATTAACTCTAACAAGAAACTTACTTGAAAAGCTGAAGCAAACAGCACAGCAAGTCCAATGAATGCATAGAGTATTGCATAGGTTGTCATATAATTTTGGAACATATCAGGTGGTATTGCTTCAAAGACATTTACTGGCTCATTAGCAACTAAAAAGAAAATTAAAATATTGACTGTAGGTAATTAACATGCTTAATAATGTAGCAAAAATTTAGAAATCTTTCAATAAAGTTTTTTTTACCAGTAAAATTAGAGTAATTGAAATACAAGTTAGATGGATTTTGCTGGATAGATTGTAAAAGGAATTTGTTTGTCATCTCTCCAAACACAACTGCAAGTAACGGCCATCCAACTCCATTGATAAATGCAAAAAATGTACCCAGGGTCATAAATAGAACATCAAGTTTTTTACTGAACCGAAACTGAAATTAGAATGTACATGTAAATTACACTGAATTAGAAAAAATCATTATTATAAAAAATAAAAGTTTTGTAAATAAAAATTATTTCAATTTACAAATTTATTTAAATATTTTATTTTTCAACTTAAAAAGAGGTATATTTCTGTAAGTAAAAATTACACATTTTGTTCATTTTACAACTAAATACAGACGGCCCTACTTAATTGCATACATTTGATTGCACTGAATTGTATGCATTTAAGCGAGAACAGCAATTAATGTTATTAGTATAGGTTATCATTTGTTTCTATGCTATATATGATAAATATTAATGAACAATAAACAATTTACACTATACAGTCGAGCCTCTATATAACGAAATCCATTGTTCCAGTAAAAAATTCGTTATATAGAGAAATTCGATGTATAGAGTATGATGTTAAAAATAGTATTTAATGTGTAAATTTTGAACAAATATTATTTTTGATCTTTTTAATTAAGAATTTGAAATGTTTAAAAGTATATATTAACCTAACATTTTATTTCTTACTTATTTAAGCAGTTTCAAAAAAGAGAAAAGACATTTATTTGAAAGCTTAATGAAAATCAAATAAGGAAGACTTACATAAATTTCAGAGGAAGAAATCTGTAATTTTTTGTTGTTTTGATTTTAAAATTACAATTGTTATGCTCTCAAAAAAAATTCTCAAATTTTAGCAAGGAATAAAAAATTGTAGTTGATATTTTCCTCCATTTGAAGGTCTCTCTTATGTGCTCTCATTGATTCCTCTCTTATATGTGTAACAATTCAATTGACTGTGTTTTGAGAAGGATGTTGAAAGGTGTGTGGGAGGTGGGATGAACTTGTTAGATTTAAAGAATAAGAAGAGAAGTAATATTTATTAAAAAAAAAAAAAAAAACCTCTCCACTGAATGATAAATCAAAAATAAGGGATGGAAAATTGATTCCATATGATTTCGAAGCTTTTTTAAAACTGAATAAATTAAGATCAATTTATGAAAAAATTCGTTATATGGAGATAGATATTTCGCTATATAGATTCTGTTTTTAATGTAATCATGCGAAAAGGGGACCGTTCTTACTAAAAATTCGTTATATGGAAAAATTCGATGTATGGAATTTCGTTATATAGAGGTTCGACTGTAGTTTAAAAATTAATTATTGCAATAGTAATTTTATTCAATGTTTTATTATTACTCTATACATTATGATGTATACACCTAACTGTTATGTATTATAATATTATTTACATTACATGATTTAATTTTTTATTGTAATTTATTTGATTTAAGTGAAAATTAAAAGGAAAGTAAATAACGAATTTTTGTTTTCAAAACACTGCTTTTGAAAATATTAATAAATTTCCGCATAAAGTCATTTGATTTTTCATTATTTGTCAACTTATTCATTATTAGCTGCCTACAAAAAAATCCTTTGTTTTTTCTTACTTTGGACGCTAAATTTCTCCACTTCCAGTGCTAAATATTGTTCTTTTTTTCTTCTAATTGACCACCACTATTTTGTTTCCCCTCTCCCCCCCAATTCCAGGATTTTCAAATAATTTCTCTGGCATCTTGAGTCACTGTATATGTATGATTAGCTTTTAAAAAAATCATGCCTTTTCGAATCAACATTCTCATGCGCTTCCAAGAATTTAGAGAATAAAGTCTATTATTTCACAACAATATCTGCTCTTCGATTTTAGAGATAATAAATTTTTATTACTCCATTCATCGCATTCACAAATTCTGAATTGGGAATATTTTATGTGATTAACCTAGGATTGTTACATGATAAAACGAGTATTTTTAACATTAATCTTTTGGGGATCATTTCTGTTCCACGGCATTCTATGCATATAAGCGGGGTATGCATTTATTTGTTACCAGATTAAGTGGGGCCAACTGTAATTTAGTTTAAATAAATAATATGCAATTTAAACCAAAGTCCTTAAACACAGTTTAGATAATTATTAATTACCAATCAGAATTAATTATTAATCCAGCTTCTATATAGGGAATGACAGAATTTCACGATCCAGATTAAGAAAGTCAAGAAAATGAAATTTAATTTTTCTTTTCTTCTAAAGTAATGTCAAAACAGATGATGTTTAAAAAATAATTATTTTTAGAAAGTGCACACTTGAAGGATTTTTTTTTTTTTTGGTTTAAAAGGTACAAGATTAGATAATTTCATGCTAATTTTATTAAGCTGTCTATCCATGTGAATTTTGATTTCTACAGAAATGATCAAAGTAATAATTAAATTTGAACGTTAAAAAAGAATGCAATTCCTCCCTCTTAAAAAAACTGTTGTCAAATTTCTATCACATACTAATAATTTCTTATTAAAAATAATTTTAAATCTTCAATTTTCCAAAGAGTCAAACTACTGGCCATTATTAATAATAAGAAAATTGTTATTTCATTTTAAAATCACAGACTTCGCAATTTCCTCATTTATTTACAGAATTTGTAATATTTTCTACAGTCAAATAAAGTGAACAATTACGTTTAAAAAATGCAGTAAAACTGTATGAATCAGTGTAAATAATTAGGTAAATAAACTGTTTCACTAAATTTCCATTCATCTGTTATAAGGAAAGAAATTTGAGTGTGTGTGTCGATGCTCTTCTGAAAAGGCCACTACACCTAGATACAAAAAATTTAGTAGAAAGATGTTATGTAATTATGCATTTTAAAGCCCAATTTTAGATTTTCAGCATTTGTACATTTTGCCGCGATTTTCACACATCAATAAAAAGAATGCAGTTTCATTCTTTTAACATAATACAGTAAAATGTGTCCTCTTTTCAATAATGTTTGTAAAAATTGGCCTATAATTAACTGAGGCATTAGGGCAATTCAATGAGATATTTAAAATTTCAACAAATGTCCAAATTAAAAAAGAATTTTTTTCCTTTTATGTTTTAACACTAGAACATCCAGAAATTTTATCCAACCTTAATAAAAACATTTTAATACCCGAATTTTTATTAAAAACAATTTTACTTATTTATTTAACTAATTACAATTTAACTAAGTGTATGAAAAAAATTCTGGTTCGAATCGACACCAGCTGAACATTTTAGTGTTAACTACAACTGAGACTGCAAAGAGTGTGGAGGTGGATTTTCTTATTTGATGTCCTTACAATTTCTTTATTAATATCTATACATTGCTTAGCAAAACTCTGCTCTTAAATAGGCATAGCAAGAGGATGGTGGGGGTGATCTAATCTAAGCATGAACAAGCAGTAGTCATTTGAACTTTTTATCAATCGTATGATGATATTTCTTGTCTACTTGCAGGATGTATTTTTCTCTAAATGAATGGATTCAAAATGAAAATTTTAAAAATTAAGTTACAAGTTTAACAACCCCTTCCCGACGAGATCCCTTTGCTTAATTTTTAATCTTTTATCACCAGTTTTTTAAAACAGAAAATTTTCTATAATTGAATCGTGAAAATGCTCTGATTAAATAAACTAAACTTTACAATAAAAAATAACTGGTGAGAATAATGAAGGATTCTAGGCACCTTAAGTGTAATATACACCGGTCACTTGACCCCAAGGAGTTAAGGTGTAAGTACATGAAAATTAGCTGAGATGTACAAAGGCGGAAGGACCCAAATAGATAACATTCTGGAAAAAAGTGACTTTTATTTAGAAAAGACATTTCAAGGTGTAAATTTGAAATTTAAAACTATGTGCCAAAAAACTGGTTATGATGAGATTGATAAGTTGTTTTTGGAATAGCTTACTAATTGTCGAGAGAAAAATCTCCCAATTTCTGGACCAATGTTGCAGGAAAGTGCCTCAGAAATTGAAGAGAAACTGTTATTAAAAAAAAATTGTACTCGCTCAAAATTATAAACAATTTTACAACAAATCTGTGAAAGTGATTATGCATTTAAAAAAAAACTATAGGCTTAAAAAAAAAAAAAGCTTCTACAGCTTTTTTTTTTCACACAAGGCCAAGGTCCTATTTGTTTCCTATGATTGGCTCACTCTCTATATTTCATGATTGTTGACAAAATACTTGCCAGAATATTTTCACTTTGTGAGGAAGAATTATGTGCTTTCTAGGAGCAGTATGCAGATCTAGTAAATGATTGTGCTTGCACAGATGAAGTTTAGAAACACTCCTTTCAAATGACCTCTCATATTAAAAGAACGATTCATGTTGCAACAAACAACAAATGTCCACTAGAATTTGTAATTGCTATAAAGTTTAGTATAGACAGGTGAAAACATGTTTAAAAAGCCAAACCATTCTTTCCTTGGCCTTCTGATCCTGTCCTTATCCTTGTCCCACTACCCAAACTAAAGAAAAATTTCAAGGTGACCATGTGATAATTTTATCTTTTACTATGCTTTGTGACAATTGCTAATGGCTCCAACAAAGTGCAAGGAAATGTTTCAATCTTTTCAAAGAATGCATGCTAACCTTCACTGAAATGATCAATAGTGAGCAAAACTGTACAACAGTCAAATAGACACTATGTCAAGAAGAGTGTTGTTTTGGTGAGTTGGTGGGGGATGAAGGACATAAAAACATATATTTGTTGGGCATAAAAAAAAAGGTAGAATTCAACTTAGAAAGATAAGTCAGGGATTAATAAAGAAAAATTGATTCCATGTAGTCTTGAAGATTTTTCTAAAGAAATGAAGAAACATTTCCCTAGATGGAAATAGATATTTTAGCACAGGAGATGATTATTTTTAATGTAATAATGAGAAAAAGTGACTGTTCTTATTAAAAATTTGTTATACAGAGAAATTTTTTAGAGGAAGTTCATTATAGAAAGACATAATACTATACATTTCATACTTCATAAAAATGTTTTACTATCAAGTTTACATTAGCAAAAATATTTTTACAAATATATTTTAGTTGCAAAATATTAAAGCTACTATTTACATTTTGGTGTTAATTTGTGAATTGTAATAAAATACTTTAAACATTAAATAAACAGAGTAAAACCACCAATGATGACCATGTTAAGGCTCCTGTCACTACAAAAGAAGAAACATGTGAATTAATACTAAGCTTATGAGGATTTTTTTTAATACCTCATTTGCATTTTAACATTTTTAAAAAAGTTTTAAATAATTTCATTTTTCTTTTGCATTGGATGTAATCGAAGTTCATTTCTACATAACTGCTTTTTTACTTTTTCGATTTTGGTTGCAGATATTAGAACCAGTTTCAAAAAGTGAAAGTAATTTTATAAAAAATATCTGCAACCAAAATTGAAAAAAATAAAAAGGAGTGATGTAGAGATAAATCTCAACTTTCCAATGCAAAAAAAAAAAAAAACAAAAAACAAAAAAACAACAACAAAAAAAAACTTTAAATGGAAATGTGGTTTTAAAAAATAATTACCCCATAGGATTATCTTTAGCTCATGAGAGTCTCTGCCTGTAGGGACGGGAACCTTAAGGACAGGTCATCAATAGATCAGGACATCACTGGATTTTTTTTTTTTTTTTTTTTTTTTTAGCAAAATATGTAATACTGATTAAGAAATATTTATTGATTTTTTGAATGTTGCTTTATTTACCATGGCCTCCAGAGTCATACTTTTGTATAATAACACAGATAAACTGAAGCAAATAATGCAAGGTAGGCTTTATTTCTTACAGTACATGAGCGGGGAAAAATGTCAGCAAAGAATATATAACTAAAAACAACAACAAAAACTCATCTACCTCTCTACTTCATTAAAAATCAAACACAAAGCTCTTTAGATAGACTAGAATGAATGTCAGAACATAGCATAAAGAAAAAAAGCAGTATTGCTAATTTAATGTGTTTTTTAATTCAAATATGTACCACTATTTCAAATAAGTAACATTCGCCTTAATTGATCTGTTATTACACAAGGCTAATATTTTGGGTAAGGTTAGACAAGATTTTTTGATTCAAGGAATCAAAATTTTACTGTGCATTCAATGGGGTTGCTTAATAATTGCGTGAACATTAAAAATATTTTTGTATTAGACAATATTCAAGTGACAGGAAAAATTCTACATATTAAATAAGAATACATATTAACTGTGAATGACTTGAACCAGCTTTGATTGTATATATGCATACAAATATTTGTAGTAAACACCTTGATATAATTAATTACATCAGTTCCTTGATTAAATGGACGGTATTCTCTTGACACCACAGAGGGAATCATGTAGTTTAAAACGAATGGTTGCTAGTATGTTTATTTTGTTATGATGCCATTTGATGCAGAATACATACATATAAATGCAACATAAAATACTGCAGATTTATTCTGTATGAATTATTTTTGATAAATACTAATTAAAATCCATATACATTTATTAATTAAAATTTAAAATTTCTATTTTATAAATAAAATTTAAAATGTGCGTGCAATTGCTTTAAAATAGAGAAAATAATTCATGTATACCTGTCCCTGAAAAAGTCAAACTTCATATAAAAATAAAATATCAGCATAAATTTTTTAACCACAATGCTTTTCAATGGCGCTGTTATGAATGTTATTCTCCAAGTTGATGAATTTTTGTAGCCTCAAACCAAAAGGGAGAATATGGTCCATTAATTTGTATCCTTTAAGGGGATTCTTCACACGATGATCAGATCGAAAACGAAGAGCGCGACCTCTTGTGTGAAAAGGAAGAAGATCCCTAGCTCAGCCTTTTTACCCTTCTTACAATATTGTTTACATCCGCTAAGAGCTGACCACTGACCAGGAAAAAAAATAGTTCTTCTATTTACCCCGCTCGGTTTCCGCGAAACTAATTTCTTGTATTTTTATCATGCAGGGAGGTGGGAGAAGTTTTGCAGACATTTGATCCAAAGAGTGGGGAATTGAAGTTACAATTTTTACGTAAAGAGAGGAATAATGAATGCAAAAATATTCATTTTTAAGACCTTTGAAGCAATTGTTATGTTCGCAATTTTTAATTGACCACAGAGTTATTTTACTGTGTTGAATGTTGTAACTGTTATAATTTACTGGCAGTAACATTATGCACATTAATGGGCTCGCGATAGCAATACAGTATTTTAATATTTCATGAAATTAACTATCAAGTAACAGATCAGTACGAATAATTAGCAATGAAAATGAATAAAACAGCGAAAATACGGTAATGTAACATTGCAGGTATTTATTTCAGCAATATAATGTAGCCAGAAATTGAACTTTTGTAATAAATAAACTCTGCTATTGTTCAACAATAAAACTGGTTACAATGATTATTATAATGATAAATTATTAAATACACTGAATATTAAAAATATTTCTTAAAATAAGCTTTTATAATAATATTTAAAAGCAGTGGAGATAGTTTTTTCAACCAAATATATTTAAAATAAAATAATATATTTAAATATATTTAAATATAAAATATATTTAAATATATATATATAAGTACACAAATAAAAGTGTGTTTTTATGTACATTTTTTGCTTTTATTTCATTTCAAATAATGATTGAATTTTATACTCTCTATTTAAATCCATTGAGTTAGATGAGCGCTGAAAATTTACAAATTCAAAATTATAAATATTTATCCATAAATTTAGAACAATAAAATTATGATCTCAGATAAAGAGAAAAATGTACGATATATTTTACATTTAGTTAATAACCGGGAAAATCGAGATATTTCTCCGGACATATTTAGTTCGGTATAGCGCTGTATGATTTTTAAAATGCATCATGCATTTTTTAAAATGCGTTGGCGAATTTTACTGTACCAGGGATGATTCTATTCCGATATTTCCCAAAATTTAAGGCATTCAGTTACGAAAATGAACAAATATCGATCATCAGCCTGCAAATTTTAATGATGTTAAACTTGAATGTATCATTTTTTGCTGATACTTACATCTCGAATTCCCTTACTCAGGTATACCTTTTCAGGCTCCTTTTTTGCTGCGAGGGGGGGGGGAGTTTTTTTTATTTCAAATAAAAGATTCGAAAAAGGCTTATGGGTTGCACGAATTATATACACACACACAAAATAAAATATATATAAAAAATAAAATAATAAAAAGATTGTAAAGGATAATAAAAACATCTGTGCAATAATTCCTCGTCTGCCTTAAATTGTTTCCAGGAAATTAATTCTTTCATGTATATATATATATATATATATATATGTATATATATATATATATATATATATATATATATATAATTTCATAAGCATCCTGTTAAATTCAGAATTGTTACAATTGGTTGTAATACTTATAATAATGCTGCTAACAAACTTCTATTAGTAATTCTTAATCAAATATATAATATTACAAAAAAAAGTGATAATACACATTGCATAAAAAATAGTTATGAACTGGTCCATATTATGAAAAATCTTAAATGTATAAAAAACATCACTACCTATGATATTAAAGATTTATTTAATAATATCGATTTATCGGATTTACATAATATCATAAATGAGCTTTTTAAAAAATATCAACACGAGTTGGATATATCACATAATATCGATTCTGATTACTTTCATACCTTAACTAATTTCATTATCTATAATAATTTTATCATGCATGATAACAATATATATATTCAAAATGTTGGTATACCACAAGGTGGTAGTACATCTAGTGTATTATCTGACTTATACTTATATTACTATGAACGTCATTATTTAAATAATACAATACATTTATATCGATATATAGATGATGTAATTTTAATTGATACTGATAACACCTGTTTATCTCAATTCCCTGTTGATTATCCTTCTAATCTAGAACTTTCAAAAAACCTACTTTTTAATAATACAATCAATTTCTTAGATATTAAAATTATATTAAAAGAGAACAAATTTATAACTGATATTTATGACAAAAGGAAAGAATTTAATTTTAAAGTTAATACCTTTACTAATTTTAAATCATGTCTTCATAATTCTGTATATCGTAATATAATACTTAACCATTTATATAGAATAAAATGTCTATGTTCTTCCCATTTAATTAATACTAATATTAAAAAGCTTGTATATGATGCTATAAATAATGGTTATCCTAAAAAATTCATATATTCTTTAATTTATAATTAGATATTACATGATCTTATAATTAATTCTTTGCGTAAAAAATGTATAAAAAAATTATAAAACATAAAAATAATAATAAAAAATTAAAAATGTTAAAAAGTAATAAAAAAAAATATATATATAGGTTGGTTGGGTGGGTAGATGTTAGAGTACGGAGGAGGGTGGTGTTGTCTGGATAAAAACGCAAAGGTTAATTATTTATTTAAAAAAAAAAAAAATTGAGAGTGGGTTATTTATTTTAACATAATTTTTAAACTGTTTAATTTACACCAATATATGGATATTTGTCTCGTTATATCTATAGTTAAATAGCTACATTTTAATTATCAAATTATTTTTAATGATATTGATATAATTTTTGGTATTATTATTAATATTATTACTATTATTTTTTTTATTTTATTTAATTTTTTTTATTATCCTATATTAAGATAATGAGTTTTTACCATGTAAAGTCACAATAAATGTTACTGATTAAAGTAACAATAATGTATTTTAAGTTATATGTTAATATGAATGGTATCTCTTAATTCTAATTTTAATCATTTTATTAATTTAATTTTATGTTAATATCGATTATTAATTATTTTTCCGGTTCTATTATATTTCCATTCAGCTTTATCTTTTCTGTTTGTTATGGATAACTATTATTTTTACTTACTTTCAACTCCTTTTTGTAAAATATCTTTGTTCCTTGTTTAATAATTAGGTTTTTGTGTGATGGTAGTCCCAAATTCGTATTGTTTTGCTTTTTCATGGCAAATACGAAGATGAAACCACACACTCTATTTGTAGTTCCAAAGTATTTGAGACCTGAAGATTCTGCTTTGGTTCTACAAATTTCATTTGTATTCATATTATTCTTTTTTCTTTCCATGTTCATTGTAAAGTTAAATTCAATGGTTAATTTCAAATGGTTAATATTGTTTACTATAATTCAATTTAATTCTTCGTTTTGGTTTATTGTTTTATTGATAAAATCCATTGGTGAATCTTGTCTACTTTTAATGGTATTATATATATATATATATATATATATACATATAGATAGATAGATAGAGAGATAGAAATAGAAAGAGAGACTTAATTTTCATCTAAGTCTGTAATAGTTCTACTTTTTTGCGACATTTTAAAAAAATCCTTAAGTGAAACTGTTATGGAAGAAATTCCGTATTTCTTGAAATGACCGTAAAAAAAACCTTGTGAATTTTTTCAGAGATCTCAGAGACAAATAAAAATTTTTCATTAAATGATTTTGTACCAGTTTAAATTTTTAATAATGATTTCGTTTTCGGACTACAATATATAATTGAATCCATATAACTCAGAAATATGCAAAGATCTAGATTCTTGTCATATAAGAAAGACTTTTGGGTCGGGTTGGATTAACTTTAATTATTTTGAATTCGGGTTCATCTTGGTTTTAAAAAAATCTTGATTATTTTCAAATAAAAAAGCGTATATCAGAAAACTTCTTCTGTTTTATCAAAAACAAACAAAAAACAAACTAAAAAATCGGCTTAAAAAAAAGATTAAAAATTTTAAATTAAAAAAAAAAGGTTGGAAAGATTAAAAAAGTTTCAAAGAACAATTTACCTTATTAAACTAAAATATAGAAACTCATTTCCTATGAACGTCATGAAATGCAGTAACCTGGCAAAAATGGGTTCTCGAGTCGATGTAAATACTCAAAACACAAAAGAAGAAGAAAAAAAAAACATTTCTTAGATCGGGAATCCGTTACTAGTGAATTTTTTTCACAATTTGTCTCGAATATCAATTTTACATGCAAAATGAACATCTAAAGAGTTGATCATATTTAATTTGTACTTTTATCTGAAATATTATTTTATTTATTTTATTTTTTAAATCGGATTTAAACGAGCCGACACAAATCGCTGATTGAGTTGGGCTCGCTAAAATCTGGTTGCTCGACTCTATGCAGAATTTCAGATCGGGTAAACTTATTTTTCTGGGAGTCAATTTCCCTTTATTTAGTAAGTACTTTTGTAATCATTAGAATTTTAATTTGTAAATATTCTTCAATGATTCAAAATAAATCTCAATAAAATCACGCATCAACTCGGATAAACCGATATTTCCACATGTCGAGTTTCTTCCTTTTTCCCTAATTACATTTGTGATTACTTTTATTTTTATTTATAATTATCCTTGAACTGAATAAAAATACTTAAAAACCATTTTTTACAGAGAGCTTTCGTTTCTTATTTTTTTCTTTTTTAATAAAATATTTAAGAAGGTTTTTTTTTTATGTCGGCCAATTATCCACACTAGGGATATAGGCCCTGGGGGAGAGTGCCCTTCGTGGGGGGGTCTTTCTAAGGGAACCTAACCCGTAATTACGCAAGGTACGGAGAAAAATCACAAAAACTCCGAACGGTCAGACCGACAGCCACGATTGGGTTCGAACCCAACTAGTCTGTCTACCAGTTGAAAGGTCAGAACCTCTCAGCCACTGGTGGATATATTTAAAACGGAATTACGGTGTTTTGAACAATTGTAAGAAGGTTTTCAATATTGTTCCAAGGAATTTGTTTAAAAACTTTTTTTTAGCATTACTTCTACTGTATTTTCTTCAGTACCCTTTACTTCTCCTAAACTTTTTTTTAACCTCGTTTTGCCATTTTAACCTTTTTGTATTGCATTTTTTTTTCTAGAATAAACTCTAAAATTGTATAAAAATCTAAATCTAAAATAAAATAGTATTTTATAAGATAATACTTTATAAACCTTTTTTCCATCATAAATGACTGAATTTATGATTTAAAAATGAAACCTTTTTTAATCAGTAATGAAATTCGTTATTTGTTTTTATGGATACAATCGATAACAAGAGTTGATCAGTAAATGTTTTCTACAATTTTAAAATTAATGGTAAGAATAATATATAAATTTACAGAACTGTATATTTTAGACTATGTAAGTTTTTTTTAAGAAAAAACTTGCAAGTCTTAATTCATAATAGTTTTGAAATCTGGTTTCATTAATAACTGAGAATTAATCCAGACATTTTTTCAGTTAAAACAAAAATAAATGCGAATATTGTACATTTTAAACTAGCCCACCCAGCGAAAACTTGAAATGTATCTTTGAAATTACAAAAATATTCATAGTATTTTGGGACAGATAATTGCATTTTATTAAAATAACATAAAATAAAATTATTATTTTTTGAAAATATAAATAAAATTTTGCCTTATAGATTTAACAATAGCATCCTCAAACTTTGATCCCTTCTAATTTAATTAAAAAATTTTTAAGTGTATATTAGATTATGTACTTTTTCGAGCTTATTTATCGAATGAGCTCAAGAACAGTGAAGAGTAAATGTTACCACTTGAAAAAAAGAAAAAAAAAAGCACAATTTTATTATATAAAGAGCTCCAAGTTATAATTCTTGTGTAACACTTATTGTGTATATTATTCTTACCATTGCAAGTGTTATTAAAAATCAGTTGGAACCAGTCTCATTTTCATATGATGATTTGGTCGAGCGGGGGGGGCATAAATTTTTTCTTATTTATACTTTTACGCGCACGCGCGCGCACACACACACAAGAATATTATATATATATATATATAAGAGATAGAGAGAATATTTCCCATGTTTTGATATTATGAAAAAGAAGGATCATTTCTACCATGACACATGACTTCGAAATTACCAAAGTAGGCAATATTGTATAGACGGTTATAAGGCGAATGATAATAATAAAAAGTTAACCAAACATTAGTTGTATAAATAGTGAGGGGCGGATTTTTAACACTTGCCTAGAAGCCAGAAAATACCTGGAAATGCCCAGGAACAAATTACTTTTCATAACTGATATTATAACTCTTAAATTATTTGATTCTTGTTTCTTAAATTACATCAACTGTTAAAAACTTTAATTTAACTTTCTTTATAGATGTAAAAATATAATTTTGTAATCGATATTTTACTTATTTCAGGATATGTTAGATTTCTGACATTTATATGGGTTAGGTTCCCTTAGAAAGACCCCCACGAAGGGCACTCCCCCCTGGTCCTATATCCCTAGCGTAGATAATCGGACGACAAAAATAAACCAAACCTAAACTGACATTATATATTATTGATATGCTTGTGATGACAATAGAATATTTAAAATTTTCCACTGGTTCATTGCCAGTTAATTTAAGTTAATGATTTAACACCAATTCAATTTAAAAATGGAGAAGAATAAAACAAAGTAAAAGCTATGACAAACAAAGAATGTGTTTATTTCAACAATACATCAATCATTTTCTATACAACGTTGCAAAATAATAAAAGAAAGGACCGTCAATAATGTTGCAAAAAATGTTTATTTCAAAATAAAATAAAAGGAAATAAAAATAAATCAATACATATTTAAATAAATTAATCGAAAAATTAAATGAGGAAAATGTTCAAAGAAAATTAATATAATAATAATTATATTGAAGCAATATGAAATGTAATAAATACTAAAGTGTAGAAAAATATTTTTTTAAGTACACTTTTTATGAAATTAAAAGTAGAAAAGAATTACTTTACTTAAAAATCTGGAGACAAAATAAAAAAAATCTTAAAGTGTGACGCAGTGAAAACAGTACTATAAAAAATAAATAAATAAAATCATAATGAAACGCACAAGAACAAAATATGCTCTAAAAATTTAAATATGTTATAAATGAGTTTAGAATTTTAATTTAAAGTATTTCTATCAGAGTCTTATGCTTTTCTAATAAATTGAGGTATGTATACCTAAACCTCTTTTTTAATTAAATGATTCGTATTTTTAAGAAATCATTGATGCATATTTACATTTTATTTTATACGAAAATAAAAAGTGTTGGTCAGAGGCACAAGAACCAATTTGGGCCTGACGTATAACTAATAATTATGCATACTTAATAAACAACTATAATTAATAATTATGCATATTTATGTAGGCATTAATTACTTAAAAAATATTTTTGGACATTTTCGTTTTCGTCCTAAAATAGGAAGATTATCGAAATTCAGTTTCGGTTTTGGTCTTAAAAATTGGTTTCCGTCGATCCTTAAACAAAATTCAGGGGGCATAAAACAATAGTAAAATTATCAAAAAGTATTTCGAAATGCAGAGAAAACATGCCGGCTCATATCAACAAATACACATGGGTCATTTCATGAGCATTTGTCGTGTATGTAAGCCACATACTACAATTTTGGCGTTGTCCATATTTCATGCTAAACCTCGTTATGAATCTAATTACAGGAGATTTTAATTCTATATATAAATATATATTATAATTCTATACATGAATATATATATATATATACTTTTACAAATAAAACCAAACCTTATTAATATTATATATAAAAAATTTCATCGTAATTGTCCGCTTCTAGAGTGTCGGGAACTCGTACAAATAATTTATAACGAATGTTAGAGACGAAATCTAGCAATCTGGTCTCAACAGTCCTGAAAAAAAAAAAAAAAATCTTGTACAAAAGAGCATTTCCCTTTCTGAAAGATCCTAAACTGACCGGGGAATGAAAAAAGCAATAAATTAGACAGGACCCCTCTTTTTTCCCTTTATTTTGTAACTTGATACGAGTCTCTGTAATTGCTTCCTTATCGCCTTGCCCGCCCACCATCAGTTGCAACTGTAAACATTTGTATTCTTACGCACGTTTAAAAATCAGCTTACTTGTGAGAAAAATCCCTTATAACTCTGTTATTTAAAAAAAAAATACTTGTTCATTTTTTTCATTGAAAAGAAGAGACTTGCAGTTTCTATGGCTCTTTTCTCTTTTTTTTCTATGATGCTCCAGTGATTTTTTATATTTTTTTAAAGTATAAACTTCCTGATTTTTCAAATTTTGCCAACTTTAAGCCAAATTTAAAAATACTTTAAAACGTTTTAAAAATAATATAGAAAATAATCTTTATGAGTATTCTTCTGTTTTATCGATTGCAGCAATTCCCATCCCGATATCTAAAATATTAAGCTCAGAAAGAGAAAAGTAAATTTCTCCATAGGTTAACATGGGATGCTTTCTAATGGCGGCTGGGTGTGAAGACTCCCCTTAAGCACCATCACTGGGACTAAAGGCCATTTTGTGGACTAACGATAAATTTTATCGCGTTCACTCTTTGTTAAGAACATACTGTGTACTATACACAAATAATAGACACTAGATCTTTTTAATGCAATCATAAAACTTCACAGTTGTGCACTATATAGAATTTAGCATTATATGGATCACATTTCACACATCATTAAGGGGGAAAAAGGGTAAAAAAATTGATTTTTTTTTTCTGACACTTCAAATTATAAGAGATATTTTCAGAAAATTTGAAGTCATTTAGGAGCAAAATTTTCCAAGTTATACACAATTAAGTCTCTGGTGCTCAGTCCCTCTGACCATCATTAAACCATTAAAAGCGAATAGAACAGATGCCAGAAGTTAACCAAAGATAAAGTTTAAGGTATTAAGGATACTTTGGATCATATAGCAGCTGCAGACGAGTTGTTTTATGGAGCTGGAATGGATGATTCTATGTAAGTTTTTAAAAAAATTTCTAATTTATTCATGTATTAAACTTTAATTGCATTTTTCTCAAAACTTTTTTTATAAAAGTCAGTAGTCAAAATTTCTCGAAAACCTTTGGACTGATTTCACCTAAACTTTACACAATCATTTACATACTAAACACTAGTTTCTGAATGAAGATTTTTTTTCTTTTTTTCAATTGTAACTTATTTTTTAAAAAGAGCAATTTTTGGCAAAAGTCTAAGTTTAAATCAGAGTATTTTGATAGCACCCTCACCGAAAATTCAAAAATGAATAATTTGTTAATTCCTTTGTTGATATTCAAGATAAACTTATGTATTAAAGAAATCCCTTTGTTTTTTTAATTTCAAATGAAACAATCATGAGTTATCCTGACTACTGCATGGATACTTTCTTTTGAGGTGACTCAGTTCTCACCTCTACCACTGGTTGAATTTTCAATATTTTTTTTTATGAAAATGCAACAAAATATTCTTAAAATAATGCTTAATAATGTGCAATAAGTTTAAAATTATTAATAAATAAGGTAATTTGTTACAAAAATATGTTTTTTTTAGTATATCAGATCCCTCCTTAAAAATTTACTAATATACATTGTCAAAGATGTCTGAAACATATCAAAATACATTAGATTATCTTCAAACTGATTCAAATCTTGATACTAGGAGTTATCCAGATTATAAATTTTTCCATAATATAGAACAGTCCACACATTGTTAAATTTATAAACAAATCATTCCAAAGTCCAAATTGTTCATTATTTTATTCATTTTCAAAAAAATTTATTATAATAGTAATTTTTTTTTTTATTAAAAAGCTCAGAATTAAGGAGATAAAGTTGAAGTAATGTATCAAATTTAGTCTTCTAGAGAGAAGTAATATTCTCAGGTGCTCCTTAACTAGAGATGCAACGATTATTCGGCTGTAGCTGAATAATTGGCCCATTGAGTCTGACTGCCAAATATTCAGCTTCGGTCGATGAGCAAGTCTATTATTCGGTCTTGGTCAAATAATACTGTAAGAAATATTTTTTTATTTACACAGTAAAACTTTTATGAAAATTTTATGTGAAATAAACTAACACTTCTTTTCTTAACTTTCTTATCCTGTATGGTTTATTTATTTTATTTTATTTTATTTATTTTTTTTTTTTTTTATCTTTACCCATTTTTATACAAGAGTAATTTAGAAATCATGTTAAAATTTTTATGCTGTATCAATAATTAGAAAAAGTATCTACAATAAGCTAATGTAATCTATTAAATTTAAATTAATCTACTCAAAATTTTTCTAATGGAAAAACTTAATATTGATCCCTTGTTACATAAATAAATATTTCTTTTACTGATATTTTTAATTAGACTTATAAAGAACATAAATATTTTTTCGTATGTGCAACAATACTTTATTTTAAATAAAATGCACTTAAAAGTGAAATATAATTTAAGTATATATTTTTAAAAGTATGTTACTATTTCTTATTAAATAATAATAAAATAAATGTAAGCACTAAATTCTTTTAATAAGTAGTACATACATGTTTTACATCAATATTTAATTTAGACTTCCTTTCATCTGAAACATAAATTTATGTTGTCTGGTCCTTTAAAATTTTTGTAAATATTTTAAAATAGCAACAAGATACATAATACACACTATCTATTAAATTGTAACAATACAGACCTACAATACTATATTAAATGTTTTTCTAATTTATTTTCCTTATAGATATTTCCTTTCTTTAAATCTGAAAACATTCACTATACACTTCTTAACAGTGCTGTCTGCTGGTATAGCAAAAAAAAAAAAAAAAAAAAAAAAAAAAAAAAAAAGGGAGGGGGGGGGGAATGTCGATTTTGTTTAATTGTGAGCTTTGTAAAGTCTATCCTGATTTCTTTCCATCATTTTAGAGGACATTTCTTTCCATCAATGATTTTTCTTGAAATTTCTAGTTTTTATTTTTTTTCCCCAAGTTTCAGAAAGTTGAAATTTGTTTTCTACTACTTTTAAAAACTTGTAATTATTTTAAAATGTAACAACATAACGTAAGTTTACTAAAATATAACTAGACAATAACTGATAAGGAACTTTTGCTAAGTTTTTTTTTTTTTGTTTGTTTGTTGGAGAAGGAGCGGTGCAAATCATATTTATTGACACAATTTTTAGTCCAAACAATAATTTAAAAAATCAAATTTGTATACAAACAATTTTTTGAAAAGAAAATAATATATAGTGAAATATACAAGAATTGTGCATATATTACATGCTATATTGCATTTTTAGATAAAAATAAGTTCATTATTCGGTGGCTGAATAAGCCAAATAATTGATATTCGGCCAAACCATTATTCGTTGCATCACTATCTTAATTGCAAAATTCATTGTTTATGCCTGAGAAGTTACGCATTATATGGAAAACTGTTGAATTGTTAATATTTGACAGTTCATATTCAATAATTTCAAGAATATTTTCACTGCTGATAATTAATTGAAAAATTAATTATAATTAAATAAGGAGAATTGTGTTATAATGATACACTGTATTTTAATTTTATGACACTCAAATATTCTTATGCAAAATAAGACATATATGGTCAAACAGACAGATAAATTTTTAATATTCTTTATGTTGTTTTATGTGTTTGTTCAGTAGTTTTATTATTAAGCATTGCATAATGAATTATCAGTTTGTAAAAACATGCAATTTTATTTTCATAATTTTGCACACACATTTTTTTTGCTAAAATTTTCATTCAAAGATCTGTGAAAATTACAGAAGTAGCTATATGGTATTTATTTCATTCTAGATGTGCAGATGGTAACTATGAATATATGCATATACAAGGTTTGCACACTCCTTATATTTTTTAAGGACTCTACCACAACTATTAAAAATAAGAAAATTTACATTTAATTCTTAAAGCACATAATTCATAACCATCACCTTCATTCACAGATTTTTACAATATTTTTCTGCTGTGATATATTTTGAAAACATTCTTAAAATTTAGTGGTAGAACTGCGCGAACCCTGATATAAGTGTTCATTATTATTTATTTATTTATTTAAATAGAAATTAGTCCAAACATAAGATTTAAGATTGTCAAATAGAAGTGTAACAGGAGAAACATTGTTTTAAAGTTTAGGTTGATTATGCTAAACTGAAATGAATCATATAAAAATAAATCATTTTTTAAAACATATATATACAAAAATGTTAGTAAAAAATAATAAAAGAGGATTACAAACTACTAATGTTAATATATATTATTGTAAAAATTTCATTTTACTTACAAGTGAGAATATTGAGACTTTAGCACCAGTTGATTTATGTTTTTGTAGACTCTTCTGATGCCTGAAAAGATAAAGTGTGACAAATTAAAAATTTCAAAATGAAATAGATATAATGTATTATATATTGAAGAAAGAAAAAGAGTAGGGTACTAATTATTTAAAAAGGCATTATTAAAGCAGGAAAGGATCATTAGTTCTACAGAAAGAGGCTTTATTCAACAGAAAATGCATTATGTTATAATAACCAGTAATAATAATAAAGTGGAATTTTTAGATATGTTCACATACTAACAATAATTTCAAATGATTTTATGAATTATAAAAATGTGATTAAATTAAAATATGACTGAATAAACTCCTATGATTTTTTTCAAAGAAATGTGAGATTCTATGAAATTTGAAAACACTCCAGTAAATGACATACATTTAGACTCTGACATGGGTAGCATTTTTATGAGCAATTTCTGTGTGCAACTTTTCACTATTTTAAGGGCAACCTTTCAATAATGGTCTAGCATGAACGCTATGCATATGCTGGTTTTAATAATAAAAAATACAATTTTAAACTGAAAAGTTATTTTCTTTTGTGTGTGGGAAAGCTAACACAATGAAATATTTAAAATAATTAAATGACAAATTCATAGAAAATAGCTAGGCTACATGTTACAATGAAATAGAAAAATCAATGGCACAAGCTTATGAAAAAACTGGGTGGTGAAATGAAGGCAGGAAATCTAATTTTTAACTCAAATGGGAGTCTTCCTATCAACATATATAAACCTACCATAATAACTCTGCCAATAAGTAACACAAATTTAGATAAAGTTATTTGTTAATTAAGGTGACAAGCATTACTAGTAAATATAGCAACAAAAATAATGCAGTTTTTAATTAAATAATGTATTAGCTCTACTATTTAATGTTTATCAGCAACTTTTTTTAGTGAAGCATTTTAATTATTTAAATTGAACATTTAAGTTTTCTTTTAACTGAAAGTGATTTTATTGAGTTAGAATTAATAAATAAGCTAATTTGTTAATAATGAAGACATTAAATATTTTGGTGCAACATATAAATGGAGCTGTTAGTGATTTGTAATTAGAATTGCAAGTAAGAGCTAAATTAAAAAAGCATGCCGATTGCATTACACTGGCCTTTAGCACTTTTTTTTTTTTAACTGCTGTAAATTTCAATAAAGGAATAGTTGTTTGGATACATATTGTATAGCTTAATTTTAAAAGCTGTTGTAAATAAAATCTATGAACATGAAAACTTGAAACACTTTTCTATTTTTATAACCAGAAAAAAAAAAGTTTTTTTGAGATTGGCCAAAAGTCATCAACCATGATTCACTAATACAATTTATGCGAAATAAATAATCCAAAGTTGATCATTTTTGCAAATTATCCATTTTACAAGGAGAGGATACGAGGCTTGTGTCATCGAATTGGATGAACATTTGTGTATCGATAGAGTACAGTTAGTATATAAATATATGACAGCCATAAAGCGCAATATCCAGGGGGTCTCGAGAAAATAACCCTTAAAGTTCATGCTATAGTTTATAATGGGATAAATTTCCACCATCAGCAAGTACCTCCGTGGCTTGATCGGTAGAGCGCTGGACTTGAGTTTTTTCCACCTGGGATCTAATCCCGCTCCAACCTTTTTTTTGGAACGAAAATTCACAGTGATGAACCGCAATTGAAAAAATATGCATGACAATTGAAATTTACGAAAAATATAAATTAAATTGACTTTTTTGTGAGATATAAATGCATTTTTAACTGCGAAATTTTCCATATTTAAATGTGTACACATGGTTTTTTCTTAAGTAAGCATATTTATTTTATATATATGTATAGACTTGAAATTTTTTGTTGTTATTTAAAATTATTTAGTTTTCTTCTGTGATTTGCTACTATTTTTAATAGAGAAATAAATTAAAATAAGTAAACAAATATGTTATTTTAATTTTTTTTCCGTGCAAATACTTGAAATACTTCCAGGTTTATTTGAAATATGATTTTTATATTTTAAAATGATTTTTGTTTAAATCTTGGATTCTGGCTTTTTAATTAGAATAAGCGTCGATGTAGTATTTTTTTCGGAATTTTTTCTTGTTTAATATGTTTATATAATACAGTTTTATTATATTTCTATAATGAAACAAATTAAAATATTATTCTTCAAGCATTTATTTCACGAATTTAATTTATTTGTCTGTAATAATTAGTAGATTATTCATAGAAATAAATGTAAACAATTTTAAATAACAAAATAAAAGTTGTGGTCTATAGACAAATAAATTAAATTACTTTTTTTCTTTTTTACATAAAATATTTAAACATGCAAAATTTCGCCGTTAAAAATGCATTTATATCTCACAAAAAGTCAATTTAATTCATATTTTTCGTAAATTTCAATTGTCATGCATATTTTTTCAATTGTGGTTCAAAGATAATCACTGTGAATTTTCGTTCTGAAAAAAGTTTGGAGCGGGATTAGATCCCAGGTGGAAAAAACTCTAGTCCAGCGCTCTACCGATCAAGCCTCGGAGGCGCTTGCTGATGATGGAAATTTATCCGATTCTAAACTATAGCATGAACTTTAAGGGTTATTTTCTCGAGACCCCCTGGGTATTGCGCTTTATGGCTGTCATATATTTATATACTAACTATACTCTATCGATACACAAACGTTCATCCAATTCGGTGACACAAGCCTCATATCCTCTCCTTGTTAGTTACATTGGAGCACTTTCAAATAAAATTAAAAGTGTTGCCTTCATACACACAGAATTGTACACAATATGAAATCCAAGATAATGATAGAAATCACTTTAAGACAGGTCTTGAAAACAAGGATGGCAAGTATTTGACATGCGGCGCTCTAAACCAATTTTAACCATGGTTAAAACCATCATGTCAAAAACCTAGATTTAATACTGAAAGAATTATTTAGCATATTTAGATAGACTTTAATCAATAAATTCTAAATAAAACTGCATAAATACATTAAAATTGGGATACCTATAAACTGTACAAATACATTCTTGAAACCTATTTACACAGGATCTGAAAAACTGCAAAATGAATTCTTGCATACTTTTAAGATGAACAGTTAATAAATACTTAATAATTTGTAATCATTAAAATTATGTAAGTTTAATCTAAATTTTGCAGAGGCACAAAAAAATTGTTTTTTCATTTTTTTAAGACTATATGCAGAAACTTATTGTTGCACAATTGGTAGCTAATGACCATTGTACTAAACTTAAGGTACAGCAAATTCAAAGATATTTCCCTTCCAGTACAAAACAGTATTGCTATTATTACAAAACCAGTTTTCTTGTTTTCCTCCTATGTTCTTATGGATGAGGTTGCTTAAGGGGCTACTTTTTTTTTTTTTTTTTTTTTTTTTTTTTTTTTTTTTTTTAAGTAACTACTTTGCTAAAAAAAGGGGGGGGGGGCAACTTTTTTTTTTTTTTTTTTTTTTTTTTCAATTCTGACTCTTCTTTAAGTTATTAAATTCATCTTAAAGTAATATAACAAATTGCTAAATTTATACAATATTTTGTACTGAGGGGAAAAAAATATTTTTATCAAGTTACTTAATTTGGATGTTAAGAATTTCCTTCAATTTAAAATCAAAGGAGCAAAAATATTTTTTATTTATTACACATGACATTTGAATAATATTGCAGCAATTCAAATGGAGCCCCTTAATTTATCTTTGCTCAGAGCCCCCAATTAGTCATGATTAGTGCCTGGTTAAAGTGAAATCGCCCACCAGTCACCCACATGTCAATCTATAGGAGAATTTCTTTAAATATCTTGTATTAAATTTCATACATTCAAATGATTGAGTAAAAGTAAAAACACCCACTAAATGATGTTAACTCTGTAGGAGTTTTTAAAAAATACTTTTAGTTTTCATTTTAATGACTTTTTTTTTTGTGTGTGTGGATAACTAATATTGATAGACAAAAGTGGTTTTTACTTTTTTGATTTTGATTGCAATTTTATTACTATTATTAGGATACTTTCACTTTTGGAACAGATTTCAAACTAAATTATGCAGAAATTTGTTTTCCCTACAGGTATGGTGAATTATTCATTGTCCCTAATTTCAGGAGATATTGTGAAAATAAAATAGTTTCATAAGTAAGAGCCAATTGTCAGTCATTCAAAAAAAAATTAATTTTGGGATTCTTTAAAATATTATATTTGAATCATTCTATCCCGATGCTTAATTCTTTTTCTTTTTAATGAAACAAATACTGGTTGGTTGTTTGGTTGCAAGATACTGATACAATGTTACATCCAAGAGGATGGCTTGGTCTCGAAAGTCCTAAATACAGGATTTGTGCCTGCATGCAAAGGTAGAGAGCTAGAGAAGACAGGATATCCCACCCAGGACAAACAGAACAAAAGCTGCAGCAAGCCAGAAAGGAAGTAATTAGACCAAGCAGAGGCCAGGGTTGGCAAGTTCCTTCTGCAGTGGATAAAACCGCGGAAAAAACCGGCCGGAAGAAATGGAAGAAACTGTTTTTCTTCAAGAATTTACCATATACTTTCAATTTTGTTCGATGTAATAAATATCTTCTTCCTATAATCTTACATAAATTAACTTAATTTGACCCAAACAAATTTAATTAAATATATATGCTAAATTACATCAGTTTCTTAGCCAATTCATAGATATTCATGCTTAATGTTAGTATAAATAATTACAAATTTATTTACTGTGTTGCACAGTTTAAAATAAGGCATTTTTTTTTTATAAAAATAATAATTTTTGTATGAAAAATAAACAGTTTGTAGGTGTTTTTTCTTCTCTTTTTACATAAATAGTGTAATTATTATTAATAATAATAAAATATTCCTCTATCTCTAGAGTAGTAAAAATCCATCACCTGAAAATGTCTGCTGAACCTGAAATTTGTTTAAAAAAATAATTTGCAAAAATATTTTTAATAATTAAATTTTCCAATTTAGATTTCATGTAATTATACTTTAATTCTCTTTTATAGTTAATATACTTTAACTTTGAGCATGTGTTTTGGTTTCCGGTGGTTTCTTCCACCATCCTGGAAGAAATAGGTTTCTTCCGGAAGAAACCCAACCCTGGCAAAGGTTGTCAAAACAAGTGAGGGAAAGCAACACAAGAGAAATGGATGAGGGCTACAACCCCCCCCCCCCTCCAATCTTTAAAATAAATGTTCTATAGAGTGATGAGGATGAGAAAAATGACATACATAAATATAGTTCATCGTAAGCCCATATGTATTATGAGAAATAATGGTAAATGAATTTTTATTGATTTAGATTTGATAGGCAATGTATTTTTGTGCATTTAAAAAAAATGGTATACATAGAATATTGTATATGTAGTGTCATTTTTAAAACAGAAAATATTTGTAAAAAATGAAAAATCTGGAAGAAAATTTGTAAAAATCAAAAAGTTCAAAGCGATAAATTTTATTAAAAAAACCGAAAAATCCAGGACAAAAAATTTATAAAAATGGAAAAATTTAAAAAAAAAATAATTTGTAAAAGTAGAAAAATTGGATGTTTCTAAAATAGCCAAGAAACGTGGTTTTGGCGATTTTTTGACATGCACCAAGCACTCATGCAAGCGAACCCAATTTCCAACAACCTAAAAATTCTCCCCAATCACAATGCATGTTTTCCAGTAGACAATTTGATAATTGTACAGTTCCAAATTCCAAGGTCCATTCCTTTCATAAAGCAAACTTTTAAATTTTTTGCAATTTTGCTTGAATTTGTAAAACTATTTACTTTCTTATGTCCTCTTTAATTTTTTGTTACTTTGTAAATGCTTCAATGTCTTTATTTTTTCACTATATTTAGAAACTATAACCTCTCCATTTTTCCATACCTACAATATTTTTTATCCTTCCATAATTGTCGCCATAAATTTTTGCATTTTTACAAAATTTACAATTTTGAATTTTAAAAATCTTCACTTCATATTTTTCAAATTTATCCAATTTTACTCAGAAACTTTACATTTTTACAAACTATATTGCTCAGAATATTTCAATGAATGCAAATTTTTCACACAGAATTTTTTTTTTTTTCGACAAAATTTTTAACCCTCAAACTTTTAAAAATTTCACTCCAAAGACAGAAATGTACAAAAAACACTAAAACGTACAAATTTCTAAAATACTAAAAATAATAACGTAGTTCTTGCGACGTCAAAATTAGTAAAATTGTGATTTCTATAGCCTGGAACCGAAATAAAAAATATATTCCATTCTTTGAGAATTATTAGCTGGAAATAATGTGTATATTGTATACTACTAATATTTTTTTAAAGCAAAATAAATTTTCTATAATCATCTGCATTTTTCATTAATTATAATAAGCAGCATTCGTCTGACCTCAAAGTTTATAAAATGTCAATTTTTATAGCTTCGAACCGAATTGAAAATACAGTCAAATGAAAGCTATGAAAATTCCCTTACCTTTACTTTTCATACTTCGTTTTTATGAGAGATGGACTTGGTTGGTGAATGTCATCATATGATGACCAATTTTCTTCTTCATTAATCTCATCACTTATATTTTTCTTCACATAATTTATCATCAATGAATGTCCTCATCAACATCACATATCTCATGTTCCTCCTCTTCATCTTAAGAGGATAAATTCAAATAAACACCCTCAAGAATGACACAGTCAGTTCAAGACGATCTATCCTGTGATGCTTCTTCCACACGAATTCATCTATGTGTGGATGATAAGTATTTTCCCCTTCATTCCCCTGTACCTGGTTCTTTCTGCAAACTGAGAATGTACTAAAGTTGAATTCCAATTTGATAAACTTAAAATCAAAATTTTAAAGCACACTTCTCTGGATCAATCAGAAAAACAGATTGAGTATGTACAAGAATGTAGAAAGTTTTCATCACAATGAAATCGCCTTCTCAGCACACTTAAGACAAGGTTGCCATGTTTGATGGATTTATCTTACAAAATTGAAAGTATATTGAAAATTTTTAAAGAAAAAGAGTTTCTTCCACTTGGAAGAAACCTGTTTCTTCTGGCTGGTTTTTTCCACTGTGGAAGAAACTTGCCAACTCTGATGGATACTGTAATGCGACGCTTCCTCCACATGAATTCAGCAAGGTATGGGTCATAAGTATTCCCCCCTATACCCGCCTCTTTCCGTAAAATGAGAATGTTCTAATGTTGAATTCTAACAATAAATTTAAAATCAAAATTTTAAAGTTCTCTTCACTGGACCATTCAGAAAACAGATTGAGTATGTGTAAGAATTGTAGGAAGTTTACATCACAATGAAATCTCCTTCTCAGCACACAAGGAGTGAAGAATTTCCTTCTGTTTAAAATCAAAGGAGCAAAAATATTTTGTATTTATTATACAACTGACTACAGTTCTATTTGAATAATATTGCTGCAGACAGTTTGTCATATTTTATGGATTTATCACTAACAGAAAAGTCACTAAAATTAATCAACAAATTCGTATGGCTACTATAATGCGACGCTTCTTCCATATGAATTCAGCTAGAAGTACGTGTCATAAGTATTCTCCTCTTCATTCCCTTGTACCTGCCTCTTTCTGCAAACTGAGTATGTTCTAAGGTTGAATTCTAATTTGATAAATTTAAAATCAAAATTTCTGAAGCACTCTTCTCAGGATCAATCAGAAAAACAGATTCATGTGCAAGAATGTAGAAAGTTTTCATCACAATGAAGTCACCTTCTCAGCACACTTAAGACAAGGTTGCCATGTTTGATGGATTTATCACTAACAGAAAAGTCACTAATAATAATCAACAAATTAGTGTGGACACTATAATGTGATGCTCCTCTACATGAATTCAGCAAGGTATGGGTCATAAATATTCTCTCCTGTACCCGCTTCTTTTTGCAAACTGAGAATGTTCTAATGTTGAATTCTAATGATAAATTTAAAATCAAAATTTTAAAGCACACTTCTCTGGACCAATCAGAAAAAAAGATTGAGTATGTGCAAGAATGTAGAAAGTTTTAATCACAATGAAATCGCCTTCTCGGCACACTTAAGACAAGGTTGCTGCGAGATGAAATCTCACAGTGTTTAAATTATCATATCTTTTTTTATTCCTTTCTTCAGTTAAACATCGATATTTCCTTAAATTTAATTCAGTATTTACTTTTACGATCGCACCTGAGTAGACTTGTAAGCATCCTTTTTATCGTACTGCCAGAGAATCGCACGTCCGTTCCTCTCTGTGACAGGATGTATTGTGACAACGTCATGGCATGCTTTTGCCACATCGATTTGTTTTATGAGGGCATGATCGGTTCTTCCTCTGAGTGCTTGAAGTGAATTAAAAATAATTCTTTTAAAATGTACTTTTTGGATTTGTTTTGTAAAATTGTGACGAAAGTTTAATTCTCTAATCAATTTAAAATTTACCTCTTTTTACTTTGTTACTCCCCGTAGACTTCATTTAAATACTAAGTTCTGTTAATTTTAAAATCAGAATTAGGTTTGATGCAGTTTTGAAACAATGTGGTTTCAGATTTAGCGAGTCACAGCTGGCTTGTACTGTATTACTGAATTTAATATATAGAAACATAATAAATTTTGTATCCATGCCTGTTTGCCCAAGAATGTAACACTTATTGCACCAACATTTAAATATTTATAGAACTCATAAAGTCATAATATGAATGCACGTCATGATGGGCTGTTAAAATTTCTAGCTCAAAACATGTCCTGTGTTTTTACATATTGTTTTGATTTATATAAACTTTTATTATTTGTGTTTTATATTTATCACTAACAGAAAAGTCACTAAAAATAATCAACAAATTAGTGTGGATACTGTAATGTGACACTTCCTCCACATGAATTCAGCAAGGTATGGGTCATAAGTATTCTCCCCTGTACCCTGTACAGTTCTATTTGAATAATATTGCAGCAGACAGGTTGCCATGTTTGATGGATTTATCACTAACAGAAAAGTCACTAAAAATAATCAACAAATTAGTGTGGATACTGTAATGTGACGCTTCCTCTACATGAATGCAGCAAGGTATGTGTCATAAGTATTCTCTCCTGTACCCGCCTCTTTCCGAAAATTAAGAATGCTCTAATGTTGAATTCTAACGATAAATTTAAAATCAAAATTTTAAAGCACTCTTCTCTGGACCAATCAGAAAAAAGATTGAGTATATTGAAGAATCTAGAAAGCTGTCATCACAATGAAATCTCCTTCTCGGCACACGTAAGACATGGTTGTCATGTTTGATGGATTTATCATTAACAGAAAAGTCACTAAAAACAATCAACAAATTAGTGTGGATAGTATAATGCAACCATATCCTGATTTTACACAATGACAACTTCATTTCAAATTCTATGGAGAAGCATCTAGAGCTCTGGATAGCCGAGCCACTGTGTTTACCACATTTATGAGTAGGCCTGGTAGGGAAAGTGGAGAGTACCTGTTCAACATGCTAATAGAACATGTTAATAGTCTTGCGATTAATAGAACTAAGTGTTCTTTAACTCAAATATGGATGATTTCTTCAGATCTAATGGGCATAAAAAGTTCACTTTTCATAGCTCAGTCCAGTCGTGACTTAAATATAAGTTGAATAAGTTACTCTTTAGTCTTTTCACTAATGTGATATAATGGTAAAACCCAACACTGAAACCTACTTGGAAATTCCCTTTTGATCCTCTCTTAAATTCTCCAAAGCGTATATATTTTCTTTCGATCCCTTTAAATACCCAGTCACCATCCACAGGTTTATCTGTTCCTTGTTTGATTGTCTCCAACTTACATTCATCCTGTAGGTCTGCAAACGAGCTTTATTTCCATAAGTGTTTCAAGAAATTGTATAATTTGCTTTTTGGTGCATGTTTATAAAAATCTTAGCTTTCAAGAATTATACTCCGTTATAAAAACTAATTGAAAACTTTCTGAAAGAGATAGTATGAACGAACAACGATCATGAGAGGATCGTAGAACAAAACACATTATACAAGATGCTTCTCAGAAATTTAAATAACAACAGTCAAACGTAAATGCCGCCGAAGCAAACCAGCAGACGAAAATGGTTGACTGGTTGGTTTGAATGCTAGGAGGATAGAAAAGTTTTGATGTCATGCAAAAAGATCACGGATGAGAAGAAGTCATCCAGGTTGATTCTTTGCTGTTTAGCGAAGCGAAATTGACCGATGAAAAGCTTGCATTTTTGCAAACAACGAAAAGTTTGCAAAAATGTAGGTTTCTGGTTGGCCGATCACGTTTCGCTAAACAGCAAGAAATCTATCTGGATCCCAAACACATACAGTGTTGAATTCAGGGGATGGCCCAGGGGGGGGACATCCCCCCGGAATAATAAGTGTCCCCCCCCCCGGTGTAATAAATATCCCCCTCCGAAAAATTTGAGATTTTGTGTTTTCAAAAGTAAAAAAGTGTGATTTCCCCTCCTGAAATTCTATTGTGTCCTTCCGGATCCACAAAAGTCCCTTCCAGAGAAAAGTGTCTGAATTCAACTTTTGCTGAATAACTTTTTGTTTTGAAATATAAATCCTCATCCTTCATTGATAATACACGGTGGCGTGTGGTCAGAGAAAAACATGGTAAAAAAAGGTGTTAAATACAAGTACAGTCGAGTCTCTATATAACGAAATCCATCGTTCCAGTAAAAAATTCGTTATATTGAGAAATTCGATGTGTAGAAAATGATGTTAAAAATCGTATATAATGTGTAAATTTTGAACAAATATTATTTGTGATGTTTTTAATAAAGAATTTGAAATGTTTAAAAGTAAATATTAACCTAACATTTTATTTCTTAATTATTTAAGCAGTTTCAAAAAAGAGAATAGACATTTATTTGAAAGCTTAATGAAAATCAAATAAGGAAGACTTGCATTATTAATTTCAGACGAAGAAATCTGTAATTTTTTGTTGTTTTGATTTTAAAATTGTTATGCTCTCTCTCTCTCTCTCTCTCTCTCTCTCAATAAAAAAAAAAAAAAAAAAAAAAAAAAAAAAAAAAAAAAAGGCTCAAATTTTAGCAAGGCATGAAGAATTGTAGTTAACATTTTCCTCCATTTGAAGGCCTCTCTTAAGTGCCTCTCATTATGATTCCTCTCTTATATGTGTAACAATCTAATTGACTCCGTTTTGAGAAGGATGTTGAAAGGTGTATGGGAGGTGGGATGAATTCGTTAGATTTAAAGAACAAGGAGAAAAAAAAAACTCAGCACTGAACGACAAATTAAAAATAAGTGATGGAAAATTGATTCTATATGATTTCGAAGCTTTTTTAAAACTGAATAAATTAAAACCAATTTATGAAAAAATTCGTTATATGGAGATAGATATTTCGCTATATAGAGACTATTTTTAATGTAATCATGCGAAAAGGGGACCGTTCCTATAAAAAATTCGTTATGTAGAGAAATTCGATGTATGGAGTTTCGTTAAAGAGAAACTCGACTGTATTTTGTTAAAGAGATATTCGTCTTCTTTAATCTCTTTATATTATTAAAAGTATTTTCTAAAAGAAAATACTGATAGTTTCCTCTTTCTTTTACTGTGTTTTTCCCTGACCACACGTCACCTTGTAATAATACTGTGTTGGCAGCAGTAGCGTAGCCATGTTTTTTGGCGCCCGGGCCAGCAAGAAATTTTGCGCCCCCACCCCAATATAGATATATAACAATTTCTCTCAATTTGGCGCCCCTAGGCCTCTGCGCCCGGGGCGGACGCCCCCCTTGCCCCCCCCCTTAGCTATGCCACTGGTTGGCAGGGCCTGATTACTGCACAGGCCAACTAGGCGATGGCCTTGGGCCCAATGCTGAGGAGGGCCCAAATTTAATAAAGTGATTTAGAAAAAAATTCTTAATATTGCATTTCCTGCAATTACTTTCTAAAAAACTAAAATTGATTTTGGTTGATTTGGTAACCATAAAGAAACATTTCGAATATTCCCGGGGGAAAGAGAAATCTAGCTAATCTGTTTTAAGTTCATTTGTGTGTTTTGCCATTCTTTGTTGTGAACAGAATCGCCATTCATAAGAAATAATTATTTGGGAAAACATTGCGTTTCTTCTTTAAATGCATTGTTTGTAAACTGGAGGCAGTAATTCTAAATGCAAAGAGCCTAAATTTGTTTCAGTTTAAATAATTTGAATAAATGCAAAACTAAAAAAAAATCAAGACAGAATGATTTTTACATGTCAATAGATTTTATGTCAACGTCTCAGCCTACATACATTTCATTTGCGCTCTGTAATAAACTGATTCCTGACATTTTGATGTGTGAAAACAAGTTTTTATTCATTATATACTGATTCAGGATTGCCAGTTCGGCCTCGAATTTTAATTTCAAATTTCAAATTCACACCGAAAATTTCGAAAGAAATTTTTTTATTTTATATGATCATTAAATTATCACATTAAATAAAGCATAAAATACTATTCTTTACTTCTGGTGTGAACTCTAAATTTCTAATTAAAAAAGGGGGCCAAACTGACAATTATATAGTGATAACTACATTTCAATATTTGAATGAAGGGAAGTACTCGTACGTTATATTTATTTTATAAACAATGGGTAAAAATATAAATAATAAATTGCACTTTCGGACATGGGCGCTCATATGGGGGGGGCAAGGTGGGGCTTAATCCCCCCCCCCCCTAGATTTAGGTTTTGTCACACTTTTTAAAAATATAAATCAGTTGCAAGATATGAAAATTTTAACTTGATCCTGTAAAGAAGGCATCGTAAGAAATTTCGGTTTAAACAGTTTTCCGTTTAAGGAGCAATAATTATGTGGAATTTATTTTCTCATAACGATGAATTTTATTTCTTTTCAAAGCTAGATTCTGATTTAAACAGATTCGGTTTGGTAAGATTTGAATTAATCCTCTCAAATAGTTCTTTTTTTACAAAGAGGAAAAACATGAGATAGGAAACAAATTGTATTTTATACAATTTTTATTTTAGCAGGTGCTATTGAGTGCTTTTTTTTTACTAGAGTATAATAATTTTTCTGCATAAGGAAGGATTTCGTTACAGACAAGACCCATTTTCATAGGTAAAACGGATTTTGCGTGAATAAACTACTGAGAAATTAGGCACAGATTTAACAATAAGATGTGAATGATACAGTGCTATTAGGTAGATTTCGTATGAAATACTACCTATTGCATTCTCTCCCATGTTGGAATTTCTGAAAAAATTTTGCAGATCTACACCGATCATGACTCCTAGACCCCAAAACTACCATCAGTAAAAAAGTTTATCTATCTATCTATCCAGTGGCGCAGCCAAGGATTAAAACCCCTCCCAGAGCTGAGAAAGATCGCTATAATTGCTGCTTATATGAATGAAATCCAAACTTAATATTTAAATGTTTTGGCGCATTTCGGAATCCCCCACTTTATTGAATCAGATTTCATTTAATAAAGTGATTCAATTAAATGGCGAAAATACTACTTACAATTGTGTAAGTGCATATTACATGAATCAGTTAAGTAAAAATTGGTTATTTGAACTAAATTACTTTTCTTAGATGCTTCATGCTAAAAAAAAATTATGATTTCCGGCCACACAAATGTTTTTTGAGTTTAAGTATTATACAGTAAATATTCTAATTAGTACTGATTCTATTAACCGGCGATTCAAATAACCGGCAATCACCTTTATCAGAAACTCAAAACCCCCCTTAGAACCGAATTCTGGCTGCGCCACTGTATCTATCTATCTCTCTATCTACCTATCTATCTATCTGTGTATATCACTTTCTTCTGGACACGATAACTTCTATAATTATGCTCAGATCTTCTTCAAACTTTTACATAAAATCAAGGAGCATAAAATCTCGGTTGAGTTCGTTAATGGGCAAAATCGTATCAAGGGGGTGGAAATTGGGAGCGTTTTTGTGAAAACCGAAAAAACGCGATAACTTCTTAAATAAAATAGATATCGAATCAGTTTAAAGTTTATATTACTTCTCAAAAATGGGCTAAAAGTTTATGTATGACAGATTTTTAATAAAATTAAAAATGGGCTCAAGGGTCGAAAAAAACAGGGTTTTGGGGAGAAAAAAAATCATAACTTCGTCAATTCTCAAGATATCAAATCCAACAAATTTTTTTATAAATGCACTCAACAGTATCTAAAACTTTTGTATTTACAAGTTTTTGATAGGACCAACTTTTACCGATGAAAAAATTTAAAAACGAAAAGAAAAGAGGGGGGGAAAAGAAAAAAATCCATAACTTACTCAATTCTTAAGCAATCAAATATAATTAAATTTATTTTATATCTTCTCAATAATATCTAAAACGTTTATATTAACACGTTTTTCATAGGACCAATTCTTCTAGCAAAAATAAATCAAACAAAAATAGGAGTTGGAAAAAACCCCCAAATCCAAACTGCTTATATTCTGACTCATTTTTAAGTTCATTTTTGATTTTAAACGCATCCAAATGGCAGATCCTCTTATTTAGGATCTATATAATGTGAAGTATAAGCCAGTGTTTTGATAAACTCAGAATATATTTCAAAAAAGGCTGCCAAAAAGAGTATTTTGAACAGAATTTCCCGAAGTAATAGTAATTGAAAAATTGAGGAAGTATAACAAATTGCGTTTTTTTCTGAGTCATTTTTAAATCCATTTTTGTTCTCAAACACATCCAATTTACAGGTCCTCTTATTTAAAAACTATATAGTGGGACAGATTTGGCCAGTTTTTTGATAAAGACAGAATATATTTCAAAAAAGGCTACCAAAATGGGCACTTCGCACAAAATTTCCCAAAGCAATCATGATTAAGAATTGAGGATGTATTCAAATAACAAATTGGTTATTTTATGACTCCTTTTTAAATCCAATTTTGCTCTCAAACGCATTTAATTGACAGTTTTTTGTTATTTAGAAACTATATAATGTGCGTATTTATCAATTTTTTGATAAAGGCTAAATATATATTTTTAAAAAGCTGGCAAAGTGGGCACTTCGCAAAAAAATATCCCAAAGTGATCATGATAAAAGAATTGAGGATGTATTCAAATAACAAATTGGTTATTTTAGGACTCGTTTTTAAATTCAGTTTTGCTCTCAAACGCATTCAATTGACAGTTGTTTGTTATTTTGGAGCTGTGTAATGGACCCTATTTGTCAGTTTTTTGATAAAGGCTAAATATATATTTAAAAATGCTAACAAAGTGGGTACTTCGCACAAAATTTCCCAAAGCGATCTTAATTAAAGAATGGTGGATGTATTCAAATAACAAATTGGTTATTTTATGACTCATTTTTAAATTCAGTTTGGCTCTCAAACGCATTTAATTGACCATTTTTTTTTTGTTATTTAGGAATTATATAACGTGCGTATTGGTCGATTTTTTAATAAAATCAGAATATATTTCAAAATATGTTTTCAAAATGGGCATTTGAGCCGAATTTCGTTTAAGATGATTTTGATAAAATCAGTTCTTTTAGAAAAATGAAATAAGATTTTTTTCAAAAGTGGCCAAATATAATAGTTAAACTGTGTTTATCGCTAGTAATATTTTTTTTTTTTTTTGTTCAAATGAAAACTCTTCGAAATCTACCTCCGTCTATAGGCCAAGCCGACAGGGAATTTTTTTAATTGGAAAATTCCTTTTCCCGAATCTAATGAAGATTAGAACCCTGATTGTGTCAGACTGTAACCAGGGACCGACTTATGAGGGCATGCGGGGCAATTGCCCCAGGGCCCCCCACGAGAGTAATTAGGATTTTCACTAAAAAGTGCCAAATGATTGAAAATAGCCAAAAGGGGATCAAATTTCATATATTTTCAAACATTTAGGAAGGTAAGAGTGGTTCTCCTTCCTCTCTTTGCTTCCAGTATCCCATTCATCTATGCGAAATACAAACTACCGTAATTTCGGGTGTATAAGCCGCGGATCAAACAATTCTTTTTCGACACAGAAATTTTTAAGAAACAAATGTAACTACTTAGATCGACGTAAGTATTTGTCTTCAATCACTAAATAAGATTTCTGGGTCCAAAAAGAATTGTTTGATCTGCGGCTTATACACCCGAAATTACGGTACATTAGAAAATTAATAATTAATGTTTTATTATAACGACTTAGTATTCTATTGTTTTCAAAAGAAATTCTTTACTAACATTTTCGTTGTAGAATGGGAAGTTAAAATTATTAATAATGATTCATTTGGGACATTATCTTTTAGCCATTTTATATTATGTACGTAGATAATCAAAGAAAAAGTACTTCTGTGTAAATGATACTTCTGTCAACTAATCTTTTTTTTTTTTTTTTTAACAATTATTTTGCTAGTACTTTTTCTTAAAGTTGTGACTATCTTTTTGTGATACCCTGTATATAAATGTGAACTGTACCGAGAACAAAATTTACATATACAATACAACACTTATGAAGTTTAGTTGAATTTTGCCAAAGAAATGCAGATAAATGCGAATGTTGTCAATTAAGAGAGACGCACATTTCATCAAAGATCTGTGGAAAAACACAAATTTCGTCAAGGAATCGCGAAAAGATGTCTAATTTTGTCAAAGAATTGCAAAAAAGATCTATGATTTTGTTCAAAAAGCATAGAAAAAACCGAAAATCGTGGAAAAAACACAAATTTCGGCAAAGTATCGCAAAAAAAGCTTTGTTCAAAAATCACGAAAAATTTGCAAATTTCACCAAAAAATTGAAAAAAATAGCAATTTTTGTCAAAAAATTGGGGAAAAAACATAAATTTCATCAAAAATTCGTAGAAAAAGCACATATTTCTTAAACAACTCAAAGTACCTTATATAATGTACCTTAAGTAAAAACTCAAAGTACCTTATATTTTTAAAAAAATATGTGATAGCTTTGGGGGAAGTTGAGATTTTCTTCAACCCCCCCCCCCCTAAAATTAATCATATGGGCGCTCTTGCTCTCGGAGTTTTACCCTTTTTATCCCAAATTGTGAATCTAAAAAAACTATCTCCTCGAATCTATAGACTATTTCCATAAGCTCTTGTAATGTAAGTCACATGCTACGGTTTTTGGCTACCAGTATTTTAGCATGAAAAATGTGACTTCTTTTATGGGAGATCTATCATTATTTGAATAAGACCAAGCGAACATTTTCAAAATAACACTGGCCAACAAGCATATCAATTATCGGCTATGTGACTTACACACAAAAACCCATGGAACTAGCCTATGATTAATTAGATGATAGATACACTAAAATTAACACTAGAACCGCCGGGTATTTTACTCAATTTTTATAAAAAGTGTTTCTCACCAGAATTTAAATTTTAAACTATTTAACTTATTTAATTAGTCTATTTTTCTGATGCATATATTTAACATATTTTATGAAGAAAATTCTAGTTCGAATCGAGTATTATTAATCTGGCAGGGGTCATTTTGACCCCTAATGGCGGTTCTAGTGTTAAAAGATTTAATTTATTTTGGTTAATTATGGCAAATTACTGGATGTGGTGCATCAAAGTACCTAACGGTTGCATAAAAATCGAGAGTTAGAAAAAAAATTATATCCAATTATTCTAATTATTTTAATGCGACTTATTATGCATATGTTTGGTGTATATATGTGTGTGATGTATATATGACTAGATGATAATGCTGTTGGTACATCATAAGTGAGCATTTGGCCACAGAAGAATATTCTACTGTTGTAACACACTCGTCCAATGGAAAGCATATCCGAAAGAAATTTTCAAACTTTCAGTTATATGAAACTTAAAAGTATTCAGTAAAATGCCGAAGGATAGTTTTTGAATTTTTCTAATTTGTATTTTTTCCCATTTTGTTTGACAAAAAACGTACATTTTTAAAAGTAAGTAACATGTTTTTTGTTTTAGAGTATACTTTTTTGGAACATAAAAGTAACGCATTTTTTCATCAATGTTATACATGAATCTCCCAAACATACATCTTCTCCCAAATTATATCAAAATATTCACCCATCTAGGACCCATGCATCCCTGGTATAAGTATATACATTTTTATGCATCATATGTATTCAAACGATAAAAATTTAAGTAAAAATCCTGTTCATCGTAGTCCCGATGGTACTCAACTTTTTAAATATAACATATTGCCAAGTTATCCAGTTAAAACAAAAAAAAATTATGACAACCTTAAATTAAAAATTCAAGATTTTTCCAAGTAAAAGTTAGGGATGCTGTGTCCGACAAGAAAATGTAAGCAACATTGACACGCCACGCACCAAAATAGCTTCTTGAAAAAATTTCAGCTTACATGAAACTGCTATTGCTATCTTGTAAAGGTCAACGGAAGTATTTATTTTTTCCTAAAAGTATTATTGGGAATACGCTCAATGTGTGTTTTAAACGGGATAGAAAACTATGGCACCGTAATTTCAGACGCATAATCCGTGGATCAAACAATCATTTTTCGACCCAGAATTTAAAAAAAAAAATAAAATGTAACTTCGAAGATCGCGGAAATTATTTGGCTCCAATTACTAAATAGAATTTCTGGGTCGAAAAAAAATTGTTTGATCTGCGGATTATACGCCGAAAATTACGGTACTTTAACACTAGAATCGCCATAGTGGTCATTTTGACTGGTACCAGATAAAAATATTTAGATTCGAACCAGAAATTTCTTTTTAAAAATAGTTAAATATGTACCTCAGCCAAATAAATTAAATAAAGAAGCTAAATAGTTTTGAATACAAATTCTGGTGCGAAATACTTTTTATAACAGTTGGACAAAATTTCCTAGTGTTAAAGTAATGTCAGGGCATAAATGATTAAAGCTTTAACACTAGAACCGCCATTAGGGGTCAAAATGACCCCTGCCAGATTGATAATACTCGATTCGAACTAGAATTTTCTTCATAAAATATGTTAAATATATGCATCAGAAAAATAGACTAATTAAATAAGTTAAATAGTTTAAAATTTAAATTCTGGTGAGAAACACTTTTTATAAAATTTGAGTAAAATACCCGGCTGTTCTAGTGTTAAATACATATTGTTTACTTTCCAGGTTTCAAGGTATTTTTATTTGTTTATTTTCTGTATTGAAAATATTATTTTCAAAGAATATTTGACAGGATATTAGTACTTAAATATCTGTAGCATTTTCATCATTTGTGTCATATAATATTTTCGTTCTGTTTCACAAGGATGATGCTAAATAATAACAATAAAATCGAAATTTCGTGAAATTATAATCATTGTGTAAAAATATACTATTTGATTTTAAAATGTTAAAGCTCAAAAATAAGATTGTTTTTTATACGCTATTTTTTTTCTTAACATGCATTTTCCAAAGATTTTTTTTCTATTTTAAAAATGATTTTCATATTTTTAAAGACTGGTTAGAAGTTCAACGATCAGAGAAATCTATCCAAGTATTTTGAGATATAAACTTATTAAAGACTTTTTAAACTAACAGGAATTTGGTTTCGGTATTTGTATGTTATTTCAGGTGGGATTATTAAAGATTTTGTTTAATCTTTAAATGTATATTGACACTTTGCAGACGGGGCACTGTGATCACAGTCTTGAACAAACGTTGAAAGCCAGAATTGTAATCTCAGTTGAGTTTTTATTATTCCCAATAGCAAAAATTTTTGAATTGTAATTTTACTTTATTCACGTAATGTATATCATTATGTATAACAGAAATAACTATTTAAATTTTCTGATGGGAATTCAGAGATAATGAACAACAAATTCGTCACAATTCGCAACAATAAGTTATCAAGTTATCAGTTAAATTATCAGATTATTGTAGTGAAAGTGTTGACAATAATTATTTCGAATACAGCGGCATTTTCTCAATGAATAAACGCCTCCGTGCTTATCATTTGTTTAGCAATGATTCAGAAGCAGATTATTAAGTTGATTCACAACCCCAATAACTGGATTTGCCTATATACTTTCAAAATTGCTGAAAAAGCCGCCTGCCTATAAAGTGATAGAATATAATAATACAAAATCTCATTAAACCAACTGTATAAATTTTGTAGCAGTGTCGGAATGTAAATAAAATAAATCCTATTTAATAAAAATATAAACAATAAAAAATAATAAATAAAATTTAATAAAATAAATAAAATTGTAAAAAGTTAATAAATAAAATTAATACCGTAATTTCGGGTGTATAAGCCGCGGATCAAACAATTCTTTTTCGACCCAGAAATCTTATTTAGTGATTGAAGACAAATATTTACGGCGATCTAACTAGTTATATTTGTTTCTTAAAAAATTCTGGGTCGAAAAAGAATTGATTTGTCTGCGGCTTATACACCCGAAATTACGGTATATATACTATTTAATAAATAAAATAAATCCTATTTACTTGAAAAAGTAGAGCCTCACCTAATATCCCTTTAAAATCCAGCCCACACCATCGTGCGGGTCAGACATTCCTTTAATTTTTTTTTTTTCTGAGTCGTATGTAATAAAAATCCAAATTGAACGACCGTTCTGTTTTGAAGAAAGAGTAAGTATAATTTTTCATCAGCAGATAGCGGCTGAAGTACATTTTTTACTTTCAGCCGGCATAATTAGTTTTGTTTACAAGTAAGTACAAGGGATACATTGAGTCTTAAAGGGATATTTGGGTGACGGGCCCCCGTGGAAGCATACCCGTCACCTAGATATGGGCAATGAGGCGACAAACTTGTTTTAAAAAAAAGGGGGGGGGAGGGGGAATTGCTTCAAAACACTTTCTTTTAAACAAGTGAAATTATATTAATGTATTTCAAACAATTAATGTTACACATATTTTTGATTTATAAAAAAAAAAAAAAATGGATATCAAATATAGTGGAATAGTTTAAAAGCAGTGGTATTCGTTATGCGGCCTAGGAGTTTATTTCATACATCCTTACAAGCGAAAAGAGATTCTTGGAACTTAACCTCTAGAATATGTTCCGAATTTGACATCTTGAGGTAAAAAGACTTCGAGCCTTTTAGTTATTTTTATTTATATGGGATGAAATTTAGTCGATTGAAAATAAATACAGGTCTCGTCTGACGGAAAAAAGACTGTAAATTCAATTTTAAATAATGCCAGAAAAAAGTACCGTTTTATTGACATAAAAATTTTCACATTTGTATGCAGTTTACTTTGTCATTACCAAATCATCTACATATTAAACTTGAATCAAACTTTTTAGCGTTCAATAACAACACCACTTCATTGCTTATTTAAGTTCCGCATGCCAAAAGAAATGAAAATATAGAATTTCATCAAAGATGAATGATAATTTAGGGAAATATAATTTTTTTAAAAATGAATTAATCAATGTTAAAGAGAATTGTCCATTAGTTAGACGTAACTCAAACATTAATTTACGTATTTTAATACTTGTTTTATAAGTATATTGCGTTGTAAAATAGCAGAAAAACACGCACGACAATTTTAAATGAATACATTTTTGAAATATTAATTAATAATCGATCATTTAAAAACAAATGTTAAACAGAAATGCATATTTTTGTTCGTTATGATTAGAATTTGCTTCTGCATGTTCGAAAACCACCGAAATAAATTTTCATTCGACAAATGAAAAATTTGAAAATCGTTTGCAAATTTCATTGTCCAGGACACTAACAGACTTTATTAAATCGCCGATTTCGACATATCTGTCTCGGAAATTATTGGTGGATCATATCCTTATAAGAAACTTGCGTCATCCATCCATCTAAAAAACCGATAATACAGAAAAGTTTCGTTTTTAAGTTTCGTAATACTATGTATAACTAACTCATATTAAAAACTGCTAATATTTACCTTTAGTAAAATTATTAATAATCGAATTTATATTAAACTGTTAACATTCGTTAAAATCACGTATTAATAATATATTTTAAAAATAATTAAACTACATAGAAATATGACAACTTAAATGAAATTGTGGTCCTCGAATTAACTTTTCTACTAAATTTTGACTTTTATAATTTTACTAAATACCTTAAGAGTTGGTTTTCCCTGAAAATATTAAAAGAAATAATTTTTTTCTTTACTGTCCTTTGATGCTTTGTCCCACCTAATATTTTAGCTGCGACAACCATTTTAACGCACTAGTGTCACGGCTGACACTATAAGGATAAAAATTTTATCATCGCATTTTCCTTGAAACAGATTTTTTATATTTTTATTATTGATGTATTTCCTTGCGCTTAAACTTCTGAAATTATTAACGTTTTGTTTTTAAAATCAGACTAGTCTGTTTTAGTTGGATTACAAACCTTTTAAATAATAATAATAATAATTTCAATTTTTTAAACAGCTTTGAAAAGAAAAGTGACAAAAATTGATCCCAAACTTCAAGGAGTTCTTCACTTTATGAAATTTTGTTTTATTTTATCAATTTTAGGTTTTGGATTGAACTAATTTAATCTACTTTCATCATTAGCGCATATATAGGTCAATTTCAAGAATTTCCCTTTTTTATTAAGAAGCTCCAAATTCATACCAGAAATTCGAATAATAATTTTTGTTTTATTTAATGCCAAACTTTTCATGAATGCATAAAGTAAAAATTTTCTTTTCGAAATTTCCAGTTTGTATTCGTAATAAAAAAGAAATCTCTGAAATGCGCGCATATGTGCGCTAATGATGAAAATGGGTGTATATATTTTATTAATCCATGTCAATGTGCTGTTTCTGATTAATATAAACCATCCTTATTGCCAGGTTTTAATTTTTATGAGCATTCATTGTTTTGCGTGACTTGAACCAAGAATTTAATTCTATCAAATAATTTCTTCTTGCAAAATGTGTATCTGATTTTATTTATTAAGTTATTTTTTCTGAAGACGAAAAACTCAAAAAAGGAATGATGGAGAAGTTAAGAAGACCACAAATTCATTTGACGCGTTAAGAATGCAATCACGTACACCGATTATTGCGGAACACTGAAAAAATAAGAAGGAAAAAACCGGCGATTTTACAGAGATTGTACGCCGGAACGACAGTTCAATTTACTGTTTTTTTAACGGAAAAATTCTCCTAAATTCCAGAAAAATTTCCGATTTTTCTAGAAAAAAAGGAATATTTTCTGTAATTTACGGGAATTTTTCTGTTAAAAAAGTGAATTGTACTGGCATACCGATACCAGTACGATCTCCGTAAAATTGTCCTCCCATTACCTTTTTATTAAAACTTTTCAACAAAGTTGAAAAGTGTTTATGCATTCGGTTTGTCTGGTCGTCTGTCTGTCTGTCCGAGCTCTAACTTTCGCAAATATACTCGGATTGCCATGAAATTTTCGGACGTTATTGATGTTTACTCTAACACGAACCCTATTGAAAATGAAGTTTCTACTATGATTAATTTTTTTACAGGGACAGTAAAAGTTTTCCGCTACAATATGGCCTATGGCAGAGTTGCCAACCTCCGGCTTTTTTTAAATTATAAAAACATAGTTTGAACCAGAAAATTTATTTAATTAGAACTGTTCAACATTAACCGAAATGGTTGTTCGAAAATTACTTAATTTCGTTAACTAAGTAAATTTCTGGTTAGAAGTATAATTGTTTCATTTTTAAAAAGCCGGAGGTTGGCATGTATGCCTATGGTGAAAAATCGTTTCAAATGAATTTTAAAGATATTACACCCGGTAAAACATATTCAAATTTATATGCCTCTACGAAGTGCACTAAAATATGCAGTTAAAAGAATAATTATTATTCATTTACAGGGCCACATAAAAGAATTCTAATACATAATAATACAGGAGGAAGTTGTTTGTGACCTATCTTAATCATGGTAAACGGTTTCCTATGCAATCAAATTGATATACCTCGCTGAGACTTAATATGAGTTATTTCACGCATAATATGAAGTGCATAGCATTTACAAGGGCATACAAAAGATTTCAAATTGTATATTCTATCCGAAGTTCTGTATATTATGGATGATGACTGTTCGATGGACGAAACGCATTTTTAATTACTATATCTGCTTTTAAGTTTCACTACATATATGCACATTATATGGTGCGTATAAATGCTAATAGTTACACAAATTAGATATACAGGATTACACAAAAGAATCGGAAAGGTTACTGAATATGAGCGTAATTTGCTTAAAGATGGTTTTTAAATGAGTTTTTCATTTTTTCGTTGAATTGTATTCATTTTCATAGCTGCCAACTTTCAATAATCTTCCGTAATACCTGGTTTAGTTTGATCCAGGTTAACGTCATTTCAAACCAGAAAATATATTTAATGAATCTTTCTTTATTTAATTTCAGGATTGTTAGTGGAACATACTTAATTACATTTCTTTAAAAAAATTCTGGTTCGAAACTCATTAAACCAGGGTCAAATTAACACACGAATTACAGATAATCGATGTCAGGTTGGCACCTATGCATTTTACTAAGAAATGTTTGTAGAATATAGATAAAAAGACATACATGGTCACGCAAAGAACTGACAAGAAAGATACAGGATCGCCTATGGATGATAATTTCTAGTAATGTGATTTAAGTAGTATAAAGAGTATTTTTGCTTGAACTAAATTTTAGCAAAATATTTTCGTATAATAAAGGTACTAGGTAAAGTACAGGGATGAACAAAATTATTCAAGTATGTTTCCATCTATTAGTATAAATTGCTAAAAGAAAAATTTCAACCAGCTAGGCTTTTTTTTTTTTTCTTTTTTTTTTGCTAAATTAAATTTCTCCATTATATTGTCGGCTGGTATATATACCAATCGACAAATCAAATACAGGGATGTTCAAGAGTATTGGAATACATATTTTGTTATGGATAGTAACACCTTTATTTCCCTGGAAAACGATGTTTTGTTAAAGATTTCTGGAAGTGTTGGAAAGTGTTTCATAATCTATGCTTAACGCACGATTTTTCTTACTTTTTTGTATAGTATGTAAATAATTTTGAAACAATTCAGATGAATTAAAATATTAATATTTTTGTATGAAAAGATTTACACATTTCAGGGCTCTCAAATGAACCGCGAACTGAACACCAATACCTCTCAGCAGAAAATTTCATAGTAGGTTTCTACAGCATTTGTGCTAAGACTTACCACCAAAGGTGTTTTATGTACAATTTGCGAGAAAAATGTAAAATGAAAATTTTTCTGAGAAAACATTGATGTTCACTTAGCGGATCATTTGGGAGCCCTGACATTTAGATGAAAGTAAAATAAATTAAATCCTCCTCCCCCCCCCCTAAAAAAATTATATTATTTTATGTATATTATTTATACGAAAACAAAATTACCGAAAAGGCCCTAAAAATAAATTCCTTAGGAGGGACCTTAAAAAGCCATATTTCCGATTAAAGTTGAAAATCTATTTCCTAGTATTTCATAAAAATTTAATATAGTAATTCAAAGATATATTGATGTATTTCCTGATCAATATTGCTTGGTTAAAAAATATTGTTGCAATGTTATTTTAACATCATTAACTACAACATAAGCGAATGAAGTAAAGAAATGTAGGTATTTGTATTAATATTTTAAGAATTCGTATAAAAATAAATAAGCATATAATAAAATCTCACTATAAAATGCATGTAGGAAATGACAAATAGGGAACTGTATAGGTAAACGACTTCATTCTGCGATTTTTAAAATAGGAATCAAGGCTATCAGTTGGGCGTATAAGCTGTAACCATCCAAAACAAATTATAGCTTTTTTTTAAACTTTGATTGATTTTATTCCTTTTATAACATTTGTCCTCTTAGGAAATGAAAAGTCTTGTAAGGAAATTGAGTATGTGAAAAAAAAAAAAAAAAAAAAAAAAAAAAAAAAAAGAAATTTAGTATTCTATATGTAAAATTTTGAAATCTTTTAAACGGAGCCATTTTACTATTAGTGACAGTTCTTAATGGTTAAAGATAAAAAAAAAAAAAAAAAAAAAAAAAAAAAAAATCCACAATGAATTTTTTTTTTCTGGCTATTTCTATGCGAACTTGTCATGTCTGTTACACACTAGGATTTTGGTTACCGGTATTTTAGAAAGGAAAAATGTGACTTATTTTATCGGAGATATCTCATCAATTGAATAAGGCGAAGCGAACTTTTCGAAAATAACGGTGGTAAACCAGCATAGCAATTTTCAGCTGTGTAACAGACATGACACGTTCGCATGGAAATAGCCTCCTGCGAAAAATCCTTAACACTAGAACCGCCGGTTATTTTATTAGAGTTTTATAAAAAGTGTTTAACACCAGAATTTTTATTTAAAATTATTTGACTTATTTAATTTGCCAATTTTTTGTGCTGCACACATTTAGCAAATCTCATCAAGAAATTTGTGGTTCTAATCGGCTATTTTCAATTTGGCAGGGGTCATAATGACCCCTAATGGCGGTTCTAGTGTTAATTTGATTCAAATACCGACACCCCCAAAACAGAATTAATGTACAAAATTAATTTTAGTTATTTTTCTTTCTAATAAAATCTATTTTTACTAAAAAAAAGAAGGTGGTTTATAGAATTATTTAATCTATCAGCAAAATTTTTAATAATTTCGTTTTTTTTAAAACTATTAATAATAATAATAAAAAGTGTGTTATATTTCTGATAGAATTGCAAGAAAAACGCCTTTTCCGCCAAAGTTTTATGAAATTAATAAAGCCGAGTTTTCTTTGAAAAGTAATATGTTAAAAGAACGATTGGGAATCCTAGCTTGTTTAACCCTTTCCGGCGCAGTGTTACCACTCCCGGCAACATCTAATTTTAATTCCAAACTTACAAGCAGCACCAATAATATTTTAGTAAAATTTTACTTTTACAATGACAGTTTAAATCAGGGAATTCTTAATTGCTAAAAAAGTCTTTTGTAAATTCCGGTGTCAGTCAACCATTTCTCATTTTACGAACAGAATTTGTCTGCGCCGGAAAGGGTTAAATGAAACTTGGTAGCTGTGGCCACTGAATATGTTGCGCATACTTACCACCTCCCGCTTTTTTAAAAATCGAAAATCACTCCTTAAATTAGAAAATTTATAAAATTAAATGTTCTTTTGCTTCTGTGTGGCAGTTATTTGAAACCTAGATTATTTTATTTACTAAATAAAATTTCTGGTTTAAAGTATGTTTTGTTGATTAAAAAAAATCGGGAGGTTGTCAAGTATGGCTGCGAGTTCGCGGTTAGACTTCGGACAAGGTCCATTCAACTTTTCATTTCTTTGGATTTGATAAAATGAATACCAAGTTTTCTTGGGAACTAAACTCTAAAGGTTCCAAGCTAGGCTTACTACCTAACAGAAACATATGCTATATAGCACTTCAAGGTCCATGATCAAGCAATCAAAAGGGGCCACTATCGGCCGCTATCGTTAAAGGATCGTATTGCTGCAAAGTTTAGTTTTAGCACATTTAAATTTTCTTAGCTGTATTTTAAGCCTTTGAGCTCTGGAGTGTAAATTTCTTCAAAATTCCAAATGTCACATTGGCACCAGTATTTTGCAAAGAAAAAAACCGGTTAACGATAAACACACACACACACACACACACAAAAAGGCATTAAAACTTAAAAAAAAAAAAAAAAAAAAAAAAAAATTGGTCGAATTTTCTGGTGCCATTTTGACATTTCGGAATTAAAATTATGTGGTAGAAAATTCTACCATCAGAGCTTAAGGGATTAAAGGGAACAGAACACTGAACATTATCGTATATTCTTTTATAAATTCAGAGGATCAAACGAACATACTTAGAGCCACTGATTATACAGAGGTGATTGAAAATGAATGGGGATTGCTTGTTTTTTAGTCCTATTCATTTCGAATCACTCTGTATTTAATGAATTGTAATTCCGATTTATGCCGTACTTATTCCACCTTATTTATTAAATAAAATTTCTGGTTCTAAGTATGTTTCTGATCTACAAGTTATGACGGTACACCGCAGAAATTTTTTAAAATGCTAACCAAAGTAATTCCTAAAAATAATTAAGGTAATTCCTAAAGTTAAGGCAAACTGTTAAAGTATTGTTAAAAGTTGAAGTATTAAAACTCCTAAAGTTAAAATTAAGGCAATTCCAAATAATTAAGGTTATTCCTAAAGTAATTCCAAAGTAATTCCTAAAATAATGTTCCTTGTAATTCCTAAAAATAAAAGTTGCTCAGTAAAATTTTCAAGGTGTACATCATCACTATTTCAGATTAGAAATCATTAGCTAATTCATATTCTTCAGATTAACAATTGTCCGACGTTTAACGGTAGAATTTGTTATTTTTTCTGTAATTAAATAAAACGAAAATTGTCACAAAACTGTATGTATATTGCTCATGCACAGCTTTACCGAACTGTAGATTAATATGACTTTAGCGTAGATTTCACTCATCCTTATGGCGTTGGAAAAAATTTACACAAAGCAGTTTGTTTTAGGTCATTTGTTGATAAAGTTGAATAAGAAAATTATCTATATTCAATATTTTCAAATCATAGGATATAAAAAAAAAATTGAGATTCTTTTTAGGGTTTTAAGATGGAAAATGTTTCAAGAAGATCGCATCATTGATTGTAAGTATGCAAGATCTTGATTGTAAGCATATAACTATTTAAAGAAAATTTGTTAACGAATGAGTTTTTTAAGGTACACATTTCTTTTTAAAATGTTTGAAACCTCATCTGGTTCCGTAGTAATATTATTTGCATAAAAAAATTGCAATATTAACTGCTCAGCATTACCAACGCTAATCGTTTTTAACCCATTTTAGGCCAAGCACAGAAATTTTATAAAATGTAGCATTATTTTTATTGAAATATGCTTAAATTACATACATTAAGACACAAAAAAAGATTCGTGCATGAAAAATAATATTTTATATAAGAAATAATATTTTATATAATAATATAAAATATTATTTCTTATAATGAATAATATGAATATGAATAATATTTTTATGACTTTTGTTTTATTCTTATTTCATACACAGAATTTGCAACATTAATCTATTTTAAAAACATATAATTCATTTCAATTGGAATAATAATATATTTTTAAAAAGTCGAATTTGTCAAAGGCGTTTCAAATTAAAACTCTAGCGTATTTTGAAAATTTTTTAAGAGAAAGTGTTTACTGCAATTGAATTACTAATATTTTATTGATGTCTTCAAAAGCCTTAAAAAATAGAAGAAAAATAAAATTCTTGAAAAAAATGTGTCAGAGTGTTAAAAAAAAATATTTATCGAAATGTTTCGTATACGAACCTTTGGCCGAAAATGGGTTAAGTGCTTTTATTAAAAATAATGCAGTTTTAACATTTACTTTTTACATCCAATAAATGCCCGAAACTATTTGAATTTTATATTGAAGTTCATACAATTTCACCCACTTCACATTATGAGATTTGCACTTCATAAAAAAATGATCCACGGTATTCATAAACATATTTATTCATTCGCATTACTTGCCTATTTTCGTAGAAAACTCGAAAAAGTAGAAAGCGATTGGAGCTTTGACCGAAATTTCGGAAAAAATTATCTAGGAATTTGCGTGGCCAGGTGTCCAAATTTACGGGGGACATCCGGATTTAGACTTGTCCAACTGAACAGTTGTGCAGGACTCCTGAAATTCCGAATTTTCGTGACGCAGAAGTTTATTAAATTTCTTTTAATGCCATGCTTTTCTTTAGCCTCAATCAAGTGCAAAGTATCACAATAAAACACGTGAAAACAAAAGCTATCTCTAAAGGAAGATTTTATGATACCATCAAAACGAACAGCATACAAATCTACTTGATAAGACGGGAATTTGTGTAAAACAGAATATTTTCCAGGTCATAGCTATTGCGCTTATTAGAGGTTTTTCTGTACTTTGTTTTGTAAAAGCTGTAAAAACGGGATCTATTTACAACAAAATCCATTCTTAAACATAAAAAATTCATGGTTCGTATGGAAGAAATACCTTATAAAAATATAACTGCTCAATCGAAACCTTTCCAAAACACAATTTTGTCCCCACCTTTCACAGGCTTTACTTATACTAATATTATTATATTTATTTAGTACAGAAAAACCTACAAAAACGGAAAGTCATGATTGGATAAACTTGGTTTTGACAAGTTTCCATCTTAACAGATAATTGTATTGTATATCTTCTGTAGAATTTATTTATTATTATTATTTTTTATTTTTTTTTTTATGTATAAGACACGATTTCATTACATGCAAGCTCCGTTTGCATAGGATTTTATGTCCCGATAAAGAAACTCTTACCCCATATTTTTTTTACTTTTTGTTAAGCTTTTTTGTCAGTAGACTTGGAAACACTTAGCAAGAATAAACGGTAGTTAAAATAATAACGTAATATGGTTGTTAACTCTTTGCGTTCGAGGGGTGATTCTCATTGACCACTAGTGTCCCGCGTAAATGGGTGCTCCAAATCCTCTGGATAACAGTATTTTAAACTAATTTTCTTCGCCTTATCGAATAGACTGCGGTAGAAGGTGGCAAAATAAACTGTAAGTTATTAGTTGTGTCCAAAGCATTTGGTATCCCGATTTACGAGGGACACCTGACAACACTAGTGGTGAGTGAGAGTCACTTCTCGAGTGAAAAGTGTTAAAAACTTGATACTTCTATTAGTGCTTAGCTAGTATAAACATTCTATATTAATTTAATATACTGCATAAATGTCTAAAACAGTGTAATATATATCAATTTTAACCAAATTCAAATTTCACGGCCTAGCATATGATATTATTTGCAGTTATCCAATTAACCCTGTATGTAATAATACCCCCGAATTATAAATCAGAAATTTGCACTTCTTCTGTAATTATCTTCGTTAATGTCTGAAGCTATCCAAAACAACTTATACAGTAGAAGATCTTTATAACGCAATTCCATATAACGCAATTCTCCATATAACGCACAACCTTTCAGATGTAAACAATGAATTTTGCCATGAAGGAGCACCTGAATTTTAAGACTGTAAAAAACTGCTACTGTCTGAAAATTAAATTTAATGCATTAGTACAATTTTACCTCCTTAATTTAGAACTTTTAAAGGAAAAAAATTATTATTACAATAAATGTTTTTGAAAATGAGCAATATAATGAATAAATTGGGTCCAGGTGAATCTGGACCATTTTTAAAATGTATATTTAACAAAATGTTGAATGATCGCAATAATAGAAAAATTTATAATATGGATAAGGAATGCAGTATAAAGGTAATTCTAATGTATTTTGATGTGTTTCAGACATATTTGTCTATATTTATGAGGTAAATTTGATGATCTGTGATATGTGATCCATATAACGCAAAATTCTATATAACGCACAACCTTGCGTTTTTAGGTTTGCGTTATATAGATCTTCTACTGTATAATAGTAATTTGATTTTTCTATACATTTTTAAATAAAACTGATTTAATAAATCGGTAGTTAGAATCTCTTTTGCAAAACTTTTACAAGAGTAATTACCGTAATTTCGGGTGTATAAGCTGCGGATCAAACAATTCTTTTTCGACCCAGAATTTTTTTTTAAATGAATGTTACTACTTAGATCGCCGTAAATATTTGTGTTCAATCACTAAATAAGATTTCTAGGTCCAAAAAGAATTGTTTGAGCCGCGGCTTATACACCCGAAATTACGGTAGATTATTTAACAAAAAATACCGTTATGGAAACCTCATAATTTTTACAAGAACAATGCCAATAAATGTATTGTGATCCTATTGTAACTAAAGTGTTTTATAGTAGCTAATTTTTCGTAAAACATTTTTGATGGGAAAAAAGCTAAATCCACGTAAAATGTTTTCAGAAAATAAAAACATTAAAAATTCTTAGCTTCGACTATTGCGCTGTTCTTACTGAATGTGATCCAGTAAAGTATTTTGTATGAAAATTACCATATATTTTTGTTAGTAGACGAATAAAAAAATTTTACATTGCATTTTCTTTAATGGACCTTAAAAGCCCCATCGGAGCATAAAGGATAAAGCAAGTTTGTTTTCATTTACATATAACTGACATTTTAAAAATAATTTTATATTACCAAAAAATATGTAAAAGTTTACAATACCTTTCTTTTGGGCGCGTATCAGTAACAGTTCCATATCCACTAGAATTACCAGCTGATTTTGTAAGTGTTGTTTTTTCGTCGGTAGCACCACCCATCGTAAGTAATGTTGTGAACAGTTTCAATGCATGTCGCGTTCTGCCGATTAAAATAAATTTGAAAGTCGATAACTTTTGTTTTTATCTTTGAATCAATAGGATTTCGAAAATTTCTTTCACCTCATATCTATTTCCATTGTTATTGTAATAAGAAAATGACTCTAATACATAAAAACTAAGCAATAGCTTATAATCTATGACTGATAACTGTTTCATGATGATGCGAAAAATTTGTGGAAGAGATAAGTTTTATGAATTTGAGACATATTTGTTAAATTTTTGCTTCAATGCCTGCGTCATTTTTTTTTATTACTATTTCAAACAAAAACAAAGCACAAGCTATAATTGTTACTTATTTATTTATTTATTGATACGAATTGTACTTTGAATTAAAAATTACGTAAATGAAATATCAAAGAACAAGAAATAAAAAAAATATTCCCAGTTAATATATTAGTGCATTTTTAAGTACATTCATAATTAGGTAAATATTTAGCACCTATAGACGTCATTCAGTCTGTTTATCTATTTGTCCGTCTGTCCGCATATAACAACGCCAAAATTACTCAACTGAACCGATTGAAATCTAAAATATATAGTTATTACATAATTTTGTCGAGTCATTTCAAATTTTATGAAAATCGGATGTTTAGTTCAATTACAGGGACAATCAAAAGTATTCTGTTACATTACGGTCAAAGGGGGAAAAATAGTTTCAAGTGCATTTTAATGATGTTGTTACACTCATTCAGACATAATAAAGTTCATATAAATTGATGAAATATACATTCTGTATAAACTGTAGAATATTTTTATTAATGTAAAGCTCCACAAAAAGTGTTCTATTACATAATGGTATAGAGGGAAACATTTTTTGAGGTGAGTTTTAATTATATTAAACTATTTCATATTTTTTGAAATTAATATATGTTGCTGTGATTTACTACAAGTTAATTCCTGTATACAGGGGCGTGCGAAGAAAAAATTGCGCCCGGGGCGAAGTTAGATTTTGGCACCGCCCCCCTACTCAACTTTTTCTTGTGATAAGCCAAAAATGACATTCGTAGTATAAATTTGGCGCCCCCTAAATTTCCGCGCCCAGAGCGACCGCCCCCTTCACCCTCCCTTTCGCACGGCGGCGCTGCCTATATAATAAAAAGCAGTTAGTATTTACAGAGACACCCAAAAGATTCCAGATACTGTACTGTATATCTTAAAATTTTCGTTATAGTACAAACGCACCTCATTTGCTACATTTGACGTGTAATTTCCAACTTTTTATTCTTTTAAAGTCAAGAAGTAAATTTTTATAAAAAGGTGGAATTTTATGCTACTATCGCAATATTGAAATGCACTTTTATTTAAATAGGACAAGCACTCATTTGAGATTATCTGTGTGAGGCAATCCAAAAGTTCCGTAATGCATTTAGTATGATCGGTGATCAAATAAATCTGTTTAAACTAGAAATTTTATTTATTATGTGACGTCAATTGTATGCAGCAAATAAGTTTTTTTAAAAATTAAATAACATTTCTGCTTCGAAATATTTATGTGCATTCCGAAAACTATTGCATCATGTTATGAATAAAAAAGAAAACTATTACCGTAATTTCTGGCGTATAATCCGCCGATCAAACAATTCTTTTTGGGCACAGAAATCTTATTTAGTGATTGAAAACAAATATTTACGGCGATCCAGTAAGTTACATTTCTTTTTAAAAAGTTTCTGAGTCGAAAAATAATTGTTTATCCGCAGATTATATGCCGGAAATTTACGGTAGATCATTACTACAAGTATCTTTACACAATATTGTATTGTTCCTCGAATATTTCAATATCATAAAAATTTGACTCCTTACTTATATTTTCAGGAGGGGTAACTGTGACCACTTTTTACATTTTCAACATTTTTATTTTTTTTACTTGTTTCTATTTGGAAAAGTAGTGCTTTTAGTACATAGGAAGTAACTTTGACCCTTGAACAACACGTCTTAAAAGTTTTAATTCTCATAGCCTCATTTCTTTTTAAGTTAAAAAGATGGTTATAAATACCCCATCAAAAACACATAATCAAACAAATTTGGGGGAATTAAGACCACTAATGGATAAATTATAACCACTATGTTTCCTCTTTATACTTATCAACATACATTTGTTTGGGGGTAATTATGACCATTAGAACTCCAAACTGAAAAATTCGGTTATTAAAAATTTTGGTACACATTGTTCAAACTGCTATTTGGATCTCAAAAATGCTTCAGATTAGTGATAAAAAATGTTTAACACTAGAACCGCGGTGACGGGTCATTTTGACCCGTACCAAATGAATACCTGCTGATTCGAACCAGAAATTACTTTATAGGAATAGATAAGTATATGTTCCATAAACATAATTAAAGTAATTAAGTTGCATAGTCTTAAATAAAATTTCTGATGTGAAATATTTTTCTATATCTACAGTAAAATTTCCCGCGGTTCTAGTGTTAAAATGAAGAATACATTATAAGTTTAAAACTTTATTTCACGCTTATAAGCGTGAAATAAAATTTTACAATACACAATTTTCTCCATTATATGGGTGGTCATAATTACCCCCTATAATGGAGTAATTTGTCATAATTAACCCCACCTGACCCTACTGCCCGCAAAAGCAAACAAACATTCAAAGCTAAATAAATTTAATATTTATCCATTGGGAATATATAGAAGTCATTGTTTTGCTATAAAAGAATGTTTTCGACATGCTCTCATAGTTTTAAAAGACCTGGGGAATAAAACTCTCTAAAAAAGAATCTTTTTAATATTTCATTTAGAATGAAACACAATATTTTTAGACCGAAACATGAGAAATGAGGTATCCGTACAATAGCTAAATGAAATGACATGAAATATTTATTCAGAACGACCTGTGTTGTATAAAATAAAATATTTCATCCATTTATCTGAACTAGCCATACTTTTTCCCTACTGGAGATTTATTTTTCTTATCCCAAATAGGAAAATTTCACGGTTTATCAATTTAAAGGTATACATATGTAGTTTAGTAATATAAATGAAATTTTATACACATTATGCTGTATTTTGTATGAATTTTGCAGAATTTCAGTTTTTTGTTAATTTGTTTTATGTCCCAAATTATAAATAACAAAATACCACCAAAATCAGGCTTCCCAATTTATTACCATTAAATTTTAACAGTATTTTCAACGTATTTCACTGCAGAAAAATATTGCAAAATTTGAGAATAAAAGTGATGGCTGGAAATTCTGTTACTTAAAAATTAAATATAAATTTTCTTATCATTAGTAGTGGTGCCAGAGTCCTTAAAAAAAAAAATAAGGAGTGTGCGAACCTTGACAATGTTTTTTGATATGTTACAAAAGTATGTTTGAAGATTTATGCAATAATTACAATAAATAAATAAATAAATAATAATAAATCAATTCTTTAATTGCAGATAATAAATTGAAGTGATACTTTAAAATGCTATCTGTTCAATATAACTGAAAATATTTCGCATTTTATAAATAAAAAAGTAAAATTGTGCAACATTGCATTGCACATTTATATTGCATTTCTGACATTCTGACAAAAATACGGAAATTTAAAGATTAAATGTCTCTATATCATAAAACAAATTAAAAAATAAGTTCGATTTCTGCTATTAAAAGAAAAAAAAAAAAAAAAAAAAAAAAAAAAAAAAAAAAAAAAAAACGAGAAAACACGTTGGGTTGTAAACTCAGTGTATATAAATAACCAATACACTAGCCTTACAAAATAATTATTTTTTAATTTTTTCTGCACAATTTGTTATATGTGTTCTTATATGTCTTATATGTGTTCATAATGTTTTTCAAACCTACGTGTTAAAAAATTCCGAGCTTTTCTCTATCACGTAAAGGTTTTTGACCAAGAGAAGATGAATATCCAGGAAAATAGTACAAAGTTATTTTCTTTACTTTAGTTAATCATGAAATCTGCATGATATTAGGAATGCTATATTACTTAACACGTTGTTAAAAAAAATGAGAATTCTTTTTATGCAACGAAATATCTGTCATTAAATAAACATGAAATTATTATTTGGAACTTCTGGCCTGAATTCCGAATTTATAATTAAAACAGGATCCATGTTAATTTACCTTGATGTGGTTATGAATAAATTGCACTTTAAGTTTTATTAATTAGTTACATTTGTCATATTTGGAGCAAAGTTAAATATAATTTTCATGTTTCTCTTCCACTAAAAGATCTCTCTGTCTATTTGTTTTATGCCCGGTGTTGCGTCATATACAATTTTTTCAGCATGTATATAAGCGATAATATTGCCAGTTTGTCTTTCAATTTTAATCCGAAATTAGATATTCACACCAGAACTTTTGAAAGAAGATTTTCTATTTTATATGACAGCTAATTGTCTCTTATTAGATAAACCATAAAACACTATTCTTTATTTCTGGTATAAGCACTAACTTTCTGCATAAAAACGAAGGCTAAACTGGAAATCATAAAAGTCGCTCAAAACGCAGTCAGTCAGAGGCAAGTCACCGCCCCCTAAATACTAGGGCTGAGCGCTTACACAAAAATGGAGGCTGCAGAAAGCGGTTTATTTTAACTTATGTACAGTTCCTGAAATTAGAAACAAGTGTTTTATAACGGATTTCTTGGACTTGTTTAATCTCTGAAAAATAAAACAGTAAAAACTATGAAAAGTTATTGATACCAAAATACAAAAAACCGTGCACACGAAAAAAAAAAAAAAAAAAAAAAAAAAAAAAAAAAAAAAAAAAAAATCTGCTTTTGACATTTGCCATTTTTGTGTCAGCACTCATGCCTAGTATTCAAAGAGCGGTGGGCAAGCTTTGAATCATTAGGTAACATCAATTACAGTACTCACATCAAGCGAAATAAGCAAATAAAGTAATTCATTTATAAAAGGTTCGTCATCACATTTATTTACTACTTCTCATCATTGGTCCTGGTCAAACCAGGAGCCTTTTGAAGTATACTATAGAGAAAAATAATACATTAAAAGAATTAAATCGTGTTCCTGGAAGGATTAAATTGAAATTAAACAATATTTCAAAATTCACGGAAGAATTTACCTGAGACCTAGCGTCAGGGAACGTTGGGTAGTTTTACTACCATTATTATTACACCTTCCCTTACTCTTTTTTTTTTGTAGGATAAAAATTTTATAGTAAATTTTACCTGTTTAAATCGCCGTAATCTGCCGATGAGATGAGATAAAAATTTCTATTAAATGTTTGTGGGACAAAAAGCGGAAGAGTTTACAGCTATGTTATATGTGAATGCCAAATGTTAAAAGTGGCCAAATTTAGTACATAATAATTCTAGCAGTAAAATGATGCAGTATTTCCAGACGTTACGCCACTTGTATTTACAAGCCAACGATGAAAAATCTGATATAATATGACAGCTTATATAATATGACAATATAAATTATTAAGGAAAGACTGGCTATTCTACGAGAACATCAAACGGACCTAAGCAATATATTAAAACAATATATAAATATCAACAAAGGAACAAGTGAAGAAATAACAAAGAACGATGAAAATGTGTAAGATGGAAGAGCAGCGAGATAATTTTAATGTAAGTTAAAAGTGCTTCTTCCTCTTTAAAATCATTAAAAATTTTATTATCGAAGAAGTATACAAAGATTTAAAGCATAGTAGAAATTCTTTGAATGTTCTAACTAAACGTCTTGAAATTATTTTGTCAATGTTTAGTGGGGAAATTAAAACATCTTCAGAAGTGAAACAAAAATACTCACTTTGTTTTAAGAGCTTTATATGGATTAAAATATAGTGATATTAGCAATGCTATATTACTTAAGACGTTGTTAAAAAAATGAGAATTCTATTTATGCAACGAAGAATCGCATCCTTTAATCCAATATTCTCAATTATTGTCTTCTCAATTCAAGTTTGTCGACAAAAGAATTAAATTTCTCAAAATAGATAATTGGCCAAAATATTACACTATTGTCTTTTCAAACCTACTTTCAAGTACAAAATATGCGGCAATTTTCACAATACAGTAATTTCCGGCGTATAATCCGCGGATCAGACAATTCTGTTTTGACCCAGAAACTTTATTTCGTAATTGCAGTCAAATATTTACCGCGATCTAAAAAGAAAAATTTTATTTCAAAAAAATTCGGGGTCGAAAAAAGATTGTTTGATCCGCGGATTATACGCCGGAAATGACGGGCATTAATTAATTTCAACGTTAAAAAAAAAAAAAAAAAAAAAAAAAAAAAAAAAAAAAAACAGGTATTATTTTATTTTCCAAAGTCATTACTGATAAGGGCAATTCCATTTTGTAATAAGCCACAGTAGATAATAATTAAAGTTGTATAAATTTATAAATATGAAGTTTTTAATTCACGGAGTGCCAATGTATCATTGAAGTTTCTTAAGAAAGTTGGAGAAAAGTTTGTGTGGTCTTCAAATGATATTTCAACGATCGGTAAAGAAGAAATGATATCACTACTTCCAAAACCTTTGTTTAACAACAGGGGAAGACTACCATTTGAACATAACTTCACAGAGTAGCACTTGAAATAATTCGTAATTGTTCAAACCCCTGACCGCCGAGCAAAAAAGCAAAACTGTAATGTTTTTTTCTCTGTAATTATTTTTATATACTAATATAAAAGGGATTTTCTAACATGGTATAATTTTTTTGTTATGTATATGCTTATACGCCTTGAAAGTATAAATCACAACTTAATATTTTTAAAACTGGATTATCTTTGCAGAATTATATTAATTTAAATAAAGCTTCAATTGCAGTGAAACCTGCAACCTAATGAACGAATATATCAGTTTGCGGCGGTGGGAAGGTTAATGCTAATAAATGTATTTATATAAACTTAACTGTTTCTGCTTACTAGAAATTAACTATAATTATCATCTAAAAGTTAAAAAAAAAAAAAAAAACGCATATAAACTTTGAAAACTGATATTTCCATAATTCACAACTGATACGTCCAACAACTGCAAACGGCGACAATAATATTTTAATGAAAGTTTGCTTTTAAAGTGAAGGTTTAAATTAAGGGCTTCTTAATATTTCAAAAAGTTGGTTCTAAATTCCGGTGTCAGTCGATAATTTCTCATTTAAATAACAGAATTTACCCGTGCCGGAAAAGGTTAAGGGGTTAGTAACATTCCTATTCATTATTTATGTATACAGGATGAGCAAAAAAGTCTGTAAGAACTTCAAAAATTCATAAAAGAAGGAAAAATATCCGAAATAAAAAAAAAGGTTTGCAGTGATATTGTTTGCAATGTTTTCCAATATTTTTGTAATATTTGATAAAAATTAGAAATGGATATTTGTTGTAAATATTCAAAATGTAAACAAATTTTGAAGTTAAGGAAATCTAGTACAAAATTAAATAAATATGGCAATAAGAAGGAGACCAAATAAGTAATGAAATAATGCTTTTAATATCTCACTAAATAATAAGTACCGTAATTTCGGGTGTATAAGCCGCGGATCAAACAATTCTTTTTGGACCCAGAAATCTTATTTTGTGATTGAAGACAAATATTTACGGCGATCTCAGAAGTTATATTTGTTTCTTAAATATTTCTGGGTCGAAAAAGAATTGTTTGATCTGCGGCTTATACACCCGAAATTACGGTATATAAATGGGACAATTTACCCCAATATTTTTCATTCATAAGAATCTTATTATGTCACATGTAAGTATCATACTTTTGTTGGTTGAAATAAATTACAGTTAATTTTCTTTCATGCATATTTTCAGAAAATTTAAAAATTTTATAAAGGCATAAAAATAACTTTCATTTGCGAGATACGTTACTGAACAAAAAATGAAAAATAAATTATTGTCTTTAGATATCTTCAAAATTAATTGCATTATATAGAAGCAGAGTTCTTGTTCTTCATAAAGTTCATGCAATAAAATAAGAATCTAACATATTTAGTATCTTTGTAAGATGTTTCATATACCGACTGATACGGCCGTTACCGCGGAATTGTCCATAAGTAATTTAAGATAAGAATATTGAATGGGATTATTATGACAAGGAAATTTATTTATTGAAAATGTCTTTAAAAATCCGATAGGCTCAATTTGTTTGGAAATAGCTGTGAAAAAATTGAAACGAGACGATCCATTATTGTAATGTGCGCAAAAACTATAAAAGTGTTTCACTGAAGATAAAATTGGCAAAGTTGGCTTTTTGGCATTTACGAAATATTTTGTATGCCGATTTTCTTTATGAAATGTATGCATAAAATGTGGTTAGTTTTGTAAATATTTGGGGAATATTAAGACAGAGAATCGTACTAAATACATTTGAATCCGATATCAGTACCCTTCATCTGAAGTACAATACAAAAAAGCAAAATTCTAGGAAACTTTATTCTACAATCACCTCGAATCATCCACCTTATAGTCATAAATTTTCAACTTCAGATGAGATTTGTTTTAGATCCTGTAAAAGAAGCTTTGAGAGTAGAAAGATTTTCACCATATGAAAAAATCAGGTGAAATCTTTTTAAAAGCTATATTTTAATTGCTTGATTTAAATAATTATAAACAGTAAATTACGCTTGAATATACAGGGTGTTTCTAAACTCATGGTACAAACTTTAGGGGTAGGTAGAGCACACAGTAACAATCATTTATTGCATAGAAATGTATGGTACCAAGTGACGCATTAAGGTAAAAACACCAGAGGGGCAATTAGGCCTTTTTTTTTAATTTTCAAAATTTCTCATTCATACCAGAAAATTTTTATGCTATCCTTTTCTTGACATTTCATCATTACCTAACAATAAAATTCTTCTTAAAATTTTTTTGGTATTAAACCGAAACTTTTGGATAAATAAAAGCGCAAAACTGGCAAACTTATAAAACGAAATACATGAATAAAAAATGTAAAATATTTATTTAAAATGTAGTTTATCAGTAAATAATAATGCATACAATAATATTACAGTAAGTGTTAGAAATTGCACTCACCAACTGTGATACATGCTTCGCAGCATTGGTGGAACGATTGGCGTACACTTGTAAAGATGTCAGGCATTTTCCGCAGCAGTTTAGAATATGCAAGATACTAGATTTTCATCTTAGTCAACTAGAGAGTCTCATAAACCAGACTCTTCAGATGTCCAAATAAAAAAAAATCAAGTCTCAATAAATCGGGAGATCGCGGTGGCCAAGGAACTGATCCATCACGCCCAATCCACCGTGTCCCAAATGTGGCATTCAGGTAACTGAACACATCATTGGTGAAGTGCGCGTGTGTTCCATCATGTTGAAAACACACCCGGTTATGAATGGTGATCGGAATATTTTACAGCTGTTCTGGTAAAACCTGTTGCAACAAAATAAAGTAACAGCGACCATTCAGCCTCTTTGGTAGTATGTATGAGTCAACCAAATAATTATTAACAATACCCGCCACAAATTCACAGAAAATAGTTGTTGATAAGCATGTGGACGTGTTGCATGTGGATTATTGGTTGCCCGAAGATGGAAATTGTGCGCATTAAATACACCTTCGCGTGTAAATATTGCCTCATCTGTAAATAGAATATGAGCAGTAAAGTCTGGCTGCAATACATGTTACTGCAAAACCCACTAGAAAAAGTTCAACCGCAGAAGATAACCTTCCGGATTCAAAGTTTGTACGCGTTGAAAATGGAAGGGATTAAATCGTTTTTGATTTAACGCATTTTATTCGGGCTTTTCACTCACAAAATTCAAAATAATTTCTCCCAGGCTTACACTGCGTACAGCACTTTCTCGCCCAGTTTAATGTCTGATGACGTGAAAAGAACCTATTTCAGAAAGCTGGCGGTGTAAGCGCTGAAACATTGGATTATCAGGCATTCTTCTGAAAGGTAACTGCTCCTGATACATCCGTAGGGCAGCTCTGGCGTTGCTCTTTGCACGACCATACATGAAACGCATGTCGGTTTTTTCGGCATAATCGTCGGTACCATGTCTAACTATCCAATGTGAAAATATTGGATTACTTTTTAAAATTCATACCTCTTCATTGACACCAATTTTTTGAATTAGTAAAATTTGCCTTTTTTAACCTTATTTAATGAAATTTTATTTAGGAAGAAAACAAGGAGAATTTTACCATATCAAAAAAGTGGTGCAAATCAAGAAAGCTGGATTTAAAAAAGCTAACCCACTATTTTCACATTGGATAGTTTGACATGGTACCGACGATATGTAAAGTCTTCCATGACGAACGATAGCACAATTAAAAATGGAGATTTCTTCAACTTGAATGCATAGTATTGAACGGCGACCAACCCCTTACTGCCCTCTACCGCAAGTGGAATCAACCAAAAACTCCATTTCTATTACAAAAAAATTTCCATTTAATTCTATTATCAATTCAAAAAATTTCGATTTCACACCAAAAATTTTCAAAGAAGAATTTTACTACTAAGTAATTATGAAATGTCAAGGAAAGGATAGCATAAATATTTTCTGGTGTGAATGAGAAATTTTAAAAAAATTTAAAAAGGGGCCTAATTGCCCCTCCCCCCTGGTGTTTTACGTTAACCCTTTCCGGCGCGAACAAATTCTGTTCGTAAAATGAGAAATTGTTGACTGACACCGGAATTTACAAAAGTCTTTTTTAGGTATTAAGAATTCCCTGATTTAGGCTGTCATTGTAAAAGTAAAATTTTACTAAAATATTACTGGTGCCGATTGTAAGTTTGGAATTAAAATTAGGTGTTGCCGGAGTGGTAACACTGCGCCAGAAAGGGTTAATGCGTCACTTGGTCCCATACATTCCTATACAATAAATGATTATTACTGTGTGCTCTACCTACCCTTAAGGTTTGTACCATAAGTTTAGAAACACCCTGTATATTAAATAATAAATATGCATTATTTAATTTGGTTTTAAAAATAAATTTCAAGTAAGAATTTTTTTTTATCTATGTCTATTTCGAACCGGCTCCACTACAGAATAATGACCGACTTGCACTTAAAACAATTCAAATAGTTCAGCAATTCGTCAACTGATAATAATAAGGTTCTATCTGTGTTTTTGAAAGAAATGACTTGTCGATTTAGAAAGGTTCTATTTGCATCTATGAAGGCATTTTTACATCAAAATGATGTTATATATAATTTACATATGACGTTACAATTATATTATGGCATTATTTTAATCTATAAATGCCTTTACAGATACAAAAAGAATCTTTCTATATCGATAGGTCATTTTTTTTCAAAACACAGATAGAACCTTATTATTATCAGGTGACGAGTTGTCTTCATCTAATTTTCCATAATTTAATCAATAAAACTGTGGAATACTAATATATAATAAAATAATAATATACTATAAAGTAAGTAATAATAAATAATACATAAAGTAATTAGGTCATTTTGACTTCTGCCAAATAAAAATATTTTGATTCGAACCACCAATTCTTTCTAAAATAAGTTACAGATGTTCCATATCGAAATAAGTTAAATAAATAATCTAAAACGTTGTAAATAAAAATTCTGGTTCGCAATATTTTTAGAGCACTTGGGTAATAATAAGCGTTAGGTAATAAAATAAAAATAATTTAAAACTTCATAAGTAAAATATTTTATGGAAATTAAATTACGGGGACAATCTCATAATCTAATTCTTTGACTACTCTTAAGTTCAAGAATAGAGATACTTAACCAGAGTGATATATACAGGGTGATTCAGCTCGTCGGTGACAAACTTTAAGGATCGATAGAGCACACCTAGACGAACATTTTTGAATAGGGAATGTAGGGTCCCTGACGCGATGGTAAGGCGCTAGGCGCTTTCGAAAATTTGGGTGCCGAAATTCGAAACGTCATAAAAACTAGGGAAATGGTTAGATTTTCTTGCTTGTTGCGTCGAAATGATTCTGTTTGTTTAGACTTTCTTCAGTACCAATTTGATAAGCGTATCTCTTAAAACATGGATAGGGGGCGCTGCAGACTTTGGAGAGCTAGACAGCAACTTTAAGCCCGTTATTTTGATAATTTAACACATGCTCGCCAAAGTTTATACTCTAACTTAAAGTTTGAACCCAAAAGTAGAGCCCTGCAAAAAGCGTAAGAGCCGGAATAAAATGTCAAAGTACAGGGTGGTCGAAACTCGAAGGCTCCTAAGAGATAAACAAACAGATTTCTTGACTTATGGCATGCATTTTCATGATTCTGTTTGCTGGGGCTCTCTGAAACTCAGTTGAACGGTACAAAAAGAAACATCGATAGGGGGCGCTTTGGGCAAAAAACATAATTCGTTGACATTTCGGACGCTAACTGGAAACGGGGCGCTACGATCAGTTAGAAACAAAACAAGAGAGTAATTTACTTATCATAAGAAGCTATTAAAACTGCAGTTTGTTTGTTTTTTTTAACAAACATAGCTGGTTTCAATCATGCACAATGCGCGCAATAAAATTTACATAAGGTGCTTTTTGCTGATTTATGCAAAAGATATCGTACCATATCGATATGCAAAAGATACGTAATGCGTAGACGACAACGCGAGATGACGTAGTTGTATGCGCAGACACGTCTTTTGAACGTGCGGTACCTACTTAAGCTTCGGGTTACTTGTCTGCAGATCGGTAGTAGGATGGAACGGTACACAAACTCTGAATTGGCTGACATGCATTTGGCGTATGGCGCTGCTGGTTGTAATGGACGAGCCGCTCAGCGGTTGTACGCCGAGCGTTACCCCAACAGGCAAATCCCCTGCCATGCCTTCTTCGCTCGAGTACACCAGAGGTTGTCCACAACGGGATCTTTCGACGGAGGCAGGCCTGAACGGGAGCGATCAGTGAGCATCCCCGACAACGAAGAGGCTGTGCTTAACCTGGTTGAGGACAACCCAGGTCTTAGCACGAGAGATATCGCCAGACATGTTGGCATTTCGCAAGCAACTGCGTGGCGCATCTTACGTTCCCGGAATCTGCACCCCTACCACATCCAGCGGGTGCAGTTGCTCAGAGAGCAGGATTTTGGCCCTCGAGTGGAATTCTCAAGATGGTACTTGGCGATGAGATCCAGGGATCCCCGTTTTGTAAACAGCATTTTGTTTACGGACGAGTCCGCCTTCAGCCGGGAGGGAATGTGGAACGCCCACAACAGTCATGTGTGGTGTGATGAAAATCCACATGAAACCAGAAGCCGAGCAGCCCAGGAGCGTTTCTCAGTAAATGTGTGGGCCGGCATTCTGGGGGATTGCCTCATTGGCCCTTATTTGTTACCTGAACGGCTGACAGGTGGAAATTACCTGATTTTCCTGGATCAAGTGCTGCCGCAGCTTCTGGAGGAGGCGCACGTACCCGAAGGTTCGCGTCGCCAGATGTGGTTACAGCACGATGGAGCTCCGGCCCATTACACGAACGACGTGCGTCTCCATCTAAACGCAAGGTATGGCCAGCGGTGGATCGGGCGTGGGGGTCCAGTTCACTGGCCTGCCCGATCACCAGACCTCACCTGCTTGGATTTCTTCCTTTGGGGTTACCTGAAAGCCGAGGTATACCATACACCTGTCAGCAGTGCTGAAGAACTTGTGGCGCGCATTGTGGCAGCTGCAGGGCAGATCAGAGATACTCCTGGCATTGTTGGAAACACACACTCCTCAATGCGACGGAGGTGCGAAGCCTGCATCATGGCCCAAGGTCGAAATTTCGAGCATCTTCTGTAGTGTTATTTTTTGTAAATAAATTTCCAGTATCATTGATGTTTTTGGTCTAAATTTATTCAGAAGTGTTGAGCAGAGGTAGAAAATGTGTTTTCATTATTACTAACTGATCGTAGCGCCCCGTTTCCAGTTAGCGTCCGAAATGTCAACGAATTATGTTTTTTGCCCAAAGCGCCCCCTATCGATGTTTCTTTTTGTACCGTTCAACTGAGTTTCAGAGAGCCCCAGCAAACAGAATCATGAAAATGCATGCCATAAGTCAAGAAATCTGTTTGTTTATCTCTTAGGAGCCTTCGAGTTTCGACCACCCTGTACTTTGACATTTTATTCCGGCTCTTACGCTTTTTGCAGGGCTCTACTTTTGGGTTCAAACTTTAAGTTAGAGTATAAACTTTGGCGAGCATGTGTTAAATTATCAAAATAACGGGCTTAAAGTTGTTGTCTAGCTCTCCAAAGTCTGCAGCGCCCCCTATCCATGTTTTAAGAGATACGCTTATCAAATTGGTACTGAAGAAAGTCTAAACAAACAGAATCATTCAGACGCAACAAGCAAGAAAATCTAACCATTTCCCTAGTTTTTATGACGTTTCGAATTTCGGCACCCAAATTTTCGAAAGCGCCTAGCGCCTTACCATCGCGTCAGGGACCCTACATTCCCTATTCAAAAATGTTCGTCTAGGTGTGCTCTATCGATCCTTAAAGTTTGTCACCGACGAGCTGAATCACCCTGTATTTGGGTGAGTTGATGTATTGCTATATTGAAAAAAAATTAACTATTTTAAAATATTTTATCAAATATTCTATTTAAATCTAATTAAACTGTAATTAAAAATAAATATTTTAAAAATATAGTCTGATTAATACAAAAAACGGTCATTTAGGCTTCTGCCAAATAAAAATATTTTGATTCGAACCAGCAATTCTTTCTAAAATAAGTTACAGATGTCCCATATCGAAATAAGTTAAACAAATAATCTAAAACGTTGTAAATAAAAATTCTGGTTCGCAATATTTTTAGAGCACTTGGGTAAAATTTTTGGCGGCTCTAGGGATAAATCGGTACTTATCAAATTCCAAGAATGTTTTCATTAGGTTTCATTAAACAACTTTTCTTTATATTAGCTCCCAAATCATAATAAAAAAATGCTCAAATAAAAATCAATTACAATTCAATTATTATCTATTACAATTTATTCATTTATCAATTAGAAGAAACCATTTTGCCAAGAAAAAAATTATGGCTGTTTTATTTTTATATTTTAGCGACTATTTACACGAAGTTATGTTTTTAGAGCATAGGATTTCTCATATGCTGCTATAGTATTTCAAAGTGGGGGAGGATAATGCCGTGACTATAATCAACTCGCTAAAAAAGAAATTCTAGTAAGAAGAATCTCAAGTCCAATCCCGGCATAGAGATAAATCGCCACCCGTCACGTGATAATACAGATCCTTGAGATGAAATGTGGTCTAGTGAAGTAAACGATGGAGAAATAATATTTTTTTTGAACCAAAGGATATAATAAAGCAGACTGAAAAGTCAGAATTATAAAATATGTGCGATTTGTAATCTAAAAGAATGGCGTTTATTTAATTTTTTTGTTTTTGTATAAGCATAGTTTATTTGTTAAATGTTTATGAAATATAATTATGCCTTTTAACTTTTTCATCAAGAAAACAGTTGCAGAAATAACTGGGGAAAAATAATTTTCTATTGGTGGAATTTATGTATAACCAGCTCAGGGCTCCCAAATGGTCCGCCAACTGAACACCAATATTTTCTTAGAAAAAAATTCTTTTTAGATTTTTCTTGCAAATCGCTCAGCAACCTCCTTCACAGGTTAATTCTAGCGCAAATTCTGTAGATACTTATCATGAAAAATTTCATTAAAAAATATTGGTGTTCAGTTCGCGGACCATTTGGGAGCTCTGCCAGATGGAATGACAGTTATGCTCGGTCAAAATTAGCTTTGTGTTCAACTTGATATAATATTCTCATTTGTATAATTCTGTATTACTGCTATAAAACATGATATTTTATAACAGTATTATATAAAAAAACAATGAATATAAAATCTGTATACGTACATATTAAATGTTACATTATTTACACATTTACAACGAATAGTCGTTGAGCCAGGAGCTTGTGTGGTTTCATCTCTGGGGACTTGATAAACTATATATTTTTGAATTCACCACAACAACAGCATTTCATTTATATATGATACTTTCAAAATTAGGGTAGCTTTTGGGCGCCATATTGGAAAATGACTGCCGTCGTTGAGTTAAGCGGTCATGTGGTTTCATGTCAGCGGACATGGTAAATCATACATTTTTGGATTCATCAGAACATCAGCATCTCATTTGTTCATGATACATTCAATACTAGTGTAGTTTATGGACGCCATATTGGAACATGGCCGCCGTCGTTGAGGCAGGGACTCTTGTGATTTCATGTGAACGGATTTGTTAAACCATAATATTTTGGATTCACGACAACATCAGAGTGACATTTATCATTGATATTTTCAAAATAAGAGTAGCTAATGGGCTCCATATCGAAAAATGCTGCACCGTTGAGCAAGGGTCTCGTGTGGTGTCATGTCAGATGACTTGTTAAATCATACACATGCATTTTTTGGATTCACCACAACAACAGAATGATATTTATCCATATTTACAAAATCAAGATAGCGTATGGGCGCCATATTGGAAAATGACCACCGTCGTTGATCAAGGGGGCGTACTTTCATGCCAGTAGACTTTGTAAACCATACATTTTTGGATTCACAACATCAGCCACAACATGACATTTATCCATGATATTTTCAAAAACAGAATAATCAATGGACGCCATATTGGAAAAATTTTCCGATAAACGCAGTGATAGAAAAAATTTTCTTGATTTTACATGCTGTAAAATTAAGACTATTAAAGAGACAATAAGTTAAGACAGGCAGAGGTCAAAAGCTACAAAAAAGTTCAGTCAAAGATCTGCCGCAGTTAAAAGATATTTTTGATACCAGGGCAGAATTTCTTCACATGATTCGTGAAAGAACCACAATCCGTTTTCAGAAAAATCTATTCTACATCCATATCCGTCTTTGAGCAAGATCCAGAAAGACGAACGTGATATCTCATATTTACAGAACATGGTTATCAATGAATAGATAAATAAAGACAAGCTAACAGAATCAACTGAAGCTATTACAAATCCAGAAATTGTCGAAGACATGATCAAAGCTCATGAAATGACTGAAGAAATTTACTTAACTCTCAACAGAGAATATCTGTCTGAAAACTCAGAGGCAGGATTTTTCAAATCTCCAATAAGCTAAACACATTTTGTGACTTGAATAGAAAGAGAACTTGAAGTTAAATAAATCAGAGTTTGTTCCCATGACAAAAGGAAATCTGTTTTCTCAGATGACGATCCTTGTAGAACGAAGAAATTTGGATATAAAAACTGTTTTTTCCTACCATCTAGGACTTTTTCGATAATCCTTAGAAACACTTGATGGTTCAATGCGAAAAAATAAAAAAATAAAACTGAAGGATGTTCTGACAAAATTGCGACTGCTGAAAGAATGAAAATAATGGTGTTGTTAATATAAATGGCAGAATGTGCTTTATTCAAAGCTACCATAGGAGCTACAATCATTTGCACAACTAGCAAAGAATTTGTTTTTTGAAAGAATACAAGATTATATATCCTCTCAAAGGATAGATGTTGTATTTGATACATACAAGCAGTTGTCAATAAAAATAAATGAACGGAAAATATGAACTGTTTGTGATGTTATAAAAGTTATATACTCTTAGACAAACAGTACGAAAATGGAAGCAGATTTTATCTGATGAGGAGGACAAGAAAGAACTTATGCATTTCATTTCTCAAGAATTGCAAAATGAACATTATTTGAAATAGTTGAACATACAAGTGCTGTACGTTATCTACGGAGAAAAATATTATAAATTCAAGAAATAACTAGTTGAAAAATCCACTAAATTGACTTGCTTCCAAGAAGCGGTGGTACACAATTCATATGTTGCATACACCATGCTTTCCCTTGAAATGCAGTCACTGTCAGTGCAATACGTGCTTTTGCAGACAAGGGAAAATGATGAATCAGAACACAAATTTCGGGATGCCCTTAAGGCGTTTGATACTGAAGCTGATTTATCAGAGGAAACAAAGAAACGGCTTGAATCGCAATTTTATTATCTGTATTACGGAAAGCAAAAATACTCAAGCATCAAGGAATTGCGCTATAAGCTATATATTTTTCTGTTAAACAATAAGTCTGGAGTCGCATTGCCTTTTGCCATGTAGTAATACACTCAACTTATAGGTAATGCAAGCCAATTACCACGGTCTTGTTCGGAAGAAGTGCCTGCAGGCTGATCGTGATCTTCCATCCCCATATAAATATGGTTGGATTTTTGGAACAGATAGTGAGGAAAAAGGTTCTCTAGAGATCCAGTGGAATGGCGGTCCTCTTGCTCCTGAAGCTGCTTTGGAACTGGTGTCATATTTTTGTTCAAGAACATATGTCACACTATTATGTGTGTGTCTATTTAATAACATAATGTACAAGCATATGCTGAACATAGAACTGTTCTATGACGATTGAAGTTATTTGGATACAGGAATGTGAACCAATCATGACAGAAATGCAGAAGACTAAGATTTCTGTTATTTATTAACCCGTGCGTGACCAGCATCTTTTACAAAAATTTAATTCAATTGACACCATTTTTTGTCAAACAATTAAATTTAGCTTAGTAAACAAGCGAATGTCTTAATTAGAAAAGGAAAATTATACCTTTTTAATAGTTCCCCAAAAAAGCGATGGAAGCACGTTTTGAAGTTGCATATATGTACCCGTGGTCCCGAAAGGGTTAATTCTTAACAGACTAATTACAATAGTTTCACCAGTACTATTTTTTTCTTGAACTGCTGTGTCTTATCCACATGAAAATAATATGCATTGAAATACTAAACAAGATTTCGATTTTCATCCATCGCAAATGTCTTTTGATCGGTTTATCCAGTTGAAAATGCTAATAATCATATTGAAATAAAATCTTAACAAACGTATAACTTGTATAACGTTATATGTTCAATATTTTTTTTTCTGCATTTTTTCCTTGAAATTTAATTATGCGGTAATGGTTAAAAAGAAAAAAAAATCATTTGTATCTATGTGCGATAGATGGCGCTCATTTTTTTAATATGGCGTCTATAAGCTACCCCAAATTTAATAGTATCATCATAAAATGAACTCCTTGGACCATTGTGAATCCAAAAATGTATATATCACCAAGTCCCCAGAGATGAAACCAAAAACCCTAATTTTGGCTTCTGGCTCAACGACTAGAAAGGACATGAATCGGAATTCATTTCAGTTCCACTCTGGTTGGTTTAACCATATATCTCGAGTCATATTGGGAATTTCTAAAAAGTTTCTTCACATTCTGAAAGACAAAATTGCCGCAAAATCATTTAAGTCGTTTTATAGAAAAAATTAGCTTGACCCAAAGTGACCTCAAAAGTGACCCTAAATCCCCCTAAGTGACCCTCTCACTAATCTAATTTTCTTGAAAATGTCTCAGTCTAGTGGTCTTCTCAAGACCGACAATTGCAGACTACAAAATTCACTCAAAACCATTCGAGCTGCTTATCTTAAAAAAGATAAAATAAGCTTGACCCATAGTGACACAAAATGACCCACTAATCGAAATTACTCGAACATGCTCAATGATCTTTACGTGTCGAAAAACGATAGAATACAAAATTTTTAATATATATCGTTTGAGACGTTGTTTAGATACAATTAGCTTGACCTTGACCCATTATGACTCAAAATGAACCACTAATCAAATGTTCTTTAACTTGCGACCTAGCCCAATGATCTTCTTGAGCCAAAAAATTATAAATATAACATTTTGTCAAAATTGGACTCTGCACTATCATGTGATTCCGAGTCGTCTCTGTGTCATTTACGCCTCCTGCAAGTTTGTCGGTTTGGTAGTGAAACACTCTGCATATTGTTCCCTGTAAGGTAATTCGTGACATATGTACAGGGCTTATGCACCGATTGGAAGCTTTTGCTTAAACTATGACAATCCACATTCAAAATTCTCATCGAAAAGTCCCATTAAACGAGTGAGAAAAATTTGCAAACGTTTGATTGGCGATAAATGCAGGATCGCAAAGTTTTTTTTTCAAAAATATTTATTAAAATTTCTTGTTCCTATGTCGCCACCGCTCTTATTTATAAACATTTTTTAATTGCCAGGACCGCTTTTGTTTGAAATGCAGTGGACAAGTTTTGGAATGTTCTGCTTAGAAAACTATACGATACGATGGCTATCAGTAGTTTAACAACCCCCCCCCCCCAACCTCCCGCCTTAGTAGATTTGGAGAGAAAAAGTTACATTCAATTCCGTTCAGATGTTGTTGAGAATACAGCAAATATACCTGCATACATACATATATGCTTACAATAATACATACATACAAGCACACATACATACATGCATACATAACTAAAATTCATATAAATAACTGGCAAGAACAAAATCCTCTACTAAATTGCTTTAAAAAATAACTTTTGCAGCAAAAGTGAACAAAAACGCATTTGTCCTCGGTCATAAACCAATTTCTAATTTATTCTGATACAAGATGGAAAATTACATCCCAAAATTAATTTGCTAAATTTTTATGTGTTTTTTTATTCTTTTCAAATTTTATATATTGGATTATTTTAATATTTATATGATTCATAATTTTAGTCATATTTTCAATTGTGAATTTATAATCATATCTAGTTTGAGAAATTTTGGATATGAAATTGAGTTTTGCCATCCATATATTACCATGTTTTTCATAAAACAAGTTTATTTGAATCTCAAAGAATTGGAAATAGCTTTGCATCATCACATTTGTCACATAATAAGTACACCTGTTTACTAAACAAAAGAACCATCTCAAGAAATATACCTATATTAAACGCTTAACCATTAAATTTTTTTTGACAAGATAAAATAAAAATAGGGTCTGATAACCACTTTTTCTATACTAAAATATTTGCCTTACTTAATCGAAAAATATCTGACAATAAATAGAAATAAATTTACAGTTACAAATTAGCAGTATCAAATAGCTTTTAGTAATGAAGCAATCAAAGTGTTTTTGTCCGAATCCAGTTCGGGGAACAGAGTTAACCCTCTCCGGCATATTGTGCCCAGTCCGGGATACATAATTTTAATTCCAAACTTGCAAACGGCGACAATAATATTTTAATGAAAGTTTGCTTTTAAAGTGAAGGTTTAAATTAAGGGCTTCTTAATATTTCAAAAAGTTGGTTCTAAATTCCGGTGTCAGTCGATAATTTCTCATTTAAATAACAGAATTTACCCGTGCCGGAAAAGGTTAAGGGGTTAGTAACATTCCTATTCATTATTTATGTATGCAGGATGAGCAAAAAAGTCTGTAAGAACTTCAAAAATTCATAAAAGAAGGAAAAATATCCGAAATAAAAAAAAGGTTTGCAGTGATATTGTTTGCAATGTTTTCCAATATTTTTGTAATATTTGATAAAAATTAGAAATGGATATTTGTTGTAAATATTCAAAATGTAAACAAATTTTGAAGTTAAGGAAATCTAGTACAAAATTAAATAAATATGGCAATAAGAAGGAGACCAAATAAGTAATGAAATAATGCTTTTGATATCTCACTAAATAATAAGTACCGTAATTTCGGGTGTATAAGCCGCGGATCAAACAATTCTTTTTGGACCTAGAAATGTTATTTAGTGATTGAAGAGAAATATTTACGGCGATCTGACTAGTTATATTAGTATCTTAAAAAATTCTGGTTCGAAAAAGAATTGTTTGATCTGCGGCTTATACACCCGAAATTACGGTACATGCCATTAGTATTTGCAGCGGAAAACAGGATATAGTTCATTTATTTGTAAGTTTAGTTAAGATTGTAAATAATTACTAACTTTTGATCAGTTTATCACCATTTGGGGTTGTTGGTCTTTTATCTCATCAAAAACGTTTCCCACCTTTTTTTCTATAACTTAAATGAATAAAAGAAAAAAAAAACGAGATTAGATTTGATATCTAAAAGAAAAAAATACTTATTTGCAAAATTTTAGTAAACTAGATTCATTGTGAGAGAGATTAACGGTATTTAAAATATTCCAAACTACTGGATAATGGATCAGTGTTTAAGATGAGAAAAGTTTTATATAATATATCTGTATGATCCATAAACATAAATTGTTATTAAAAAATATTAATAGTTATTATTATACAATCCAGTTCATAAAAAACTATAATATCGTCGTTATTTTTGGATTGTTTATAATTGCGTCTATTAGAATATAAGTACTTTGTTATCATAAAAAATCATTTACATACATTTTAAATCAACATTAACTTTTTAGTAGCAATCTGTAATTGTTTTACAATAAAAAGATCATCAGATTATGATTACTCCATATACAAAACTTGCTACACATACAAACATAAATATAGAATTTAAAGAAGAAAAAAGGGCCATAAAGTTAGAAAAAATAAAATTAAAATGGTTCAGGAAAGTAAACTTGAAAGGATTTTTCTTCTTTTAAGCATTTTACAGTCGCACTTTAATCAAAAACATTTATTACTTTGATTTTACGACTTTATTCTCAAACCCGACAGACATCCACTGTAGGCATATTAATTATAGCTGATAATTTCTGATGATTAACTCTTACATTATTGGCGAGAAATGAAAATGTAAGCATTATACAAAGATCCGCGAAAGGTCGTATGGAAACTTAAAGAATGTAGAGTACATCAACGAAAACAATTTTTTTATAGGAAGCCAGCTTCGCAACTATTTATTCAGATAAAAATACAGGGTATCTCATTCCAATCCGAATCTGAATCCATCGTAACTTTAATAAAACGATATTATATATATATATATCGTTTTTAGGAATTTTCTAGACTTACTGTAATTTCGCGTAGATAAGCAGCAGCTCAAACAATTCATTTTCGACCCAGAAAATCCATTCAGTAATTTAAGATAAATATGTACCGCGATACAAAATGTTAGACATTTTCTAAAATTTCTGGGTTGAAACAGAATTGTATGACCTGCGGCTTAGCTACGCGAAATTACGGTACCTTATTTTGCGTGAAATGTAAGAATATTAACCCATTAAGTTACGATGGCATTTTTTTAGATTGCTAGACTTAGTTGCAAGAAAGGGCTTTTCACACCAGTAAGTATGGAGATAAATATATACTTTGGTTCACGAGACAAATTCTTTGATAAAATAAGATAAAAATTACTTTTCTTTTAAAAGTGGTGGGAAATCCAAAAGTTTAATTTTGACGAAGGCAATAATTCGGGCATTAACCCCTTGAAGGAAACGGTGGGTTAAAATTTATTCCACTTAATTATAATTGCGAAATTCCACATTCACACCAGAAATTTAGAATGAAAAAATTAATAATTTAAAGTATGGGAAAACCAAATTTCGCTTATTTTGAAGTAAATCTATTTTTAAATTTTGTTGCCATTCAATCATGTCAGTATTTTGCGCATAAAAGTAGATTGCCCCTGAAAGGGTTTGTGGGTTAAAAGTGAAGGAAGTGACCACAATTTGCGTAGAAACAGAGATAAACTAGACGCTCTGTATTTTAGATTTCAGTTGACATTATACATAGTGTTACTGAACCGAATTTCAGTGCACTTGCACCAACTTCTGAGATGTCATCACATTTCACAAAACGCAAAGTTACCCTTTAGAAACATTACTTAAACTATCTTTATTATTGTGAAAATTATGAATGAAAATCTTGATGGCGGGAGACACTCTGTAGTTTCAAATGAATAAATTAATTGCGACTGTGGTTTCGTACACAATAATTATTTATGTAATATCTCTATCACTTCTTAAGATTACAAAATACATTTCGAAACACCACATGTTCTTTCAGAACCGTACACATCTGAATAACAATGAAAATGCTTTGATGTGTTTTGGGTGCGTCAGTGAAGAGGTTTGTTCTAAGTCAACAAAATTGTGTGTATATAATACATTTCTGATTTACTCTAATATATGGCTTTTTCTTATATAGACGTGACTTTCTTTATAGTTGTTTGAAAAGGATTTTTGATAAGTTGTGTATTTATCAGTTGTGCTTCATGTATATTTTCGATTGATTTCTTAATGCATTTTGATTTTTAATTTCTTACTTTTGTTTTTCTACTGTTATTCATATTATTATGAGAGACCTCGAAAGTTTGTTTGAAAAAAAAAAAAAACTAAGCAATTTCCAAAAACCTGATTATGGCACGGGCACCCGGGGATTTTACCCTGGGCACGAAATTTCTTAAAGGCATAGAATTTTTCCGAATTTCATCGAAATTTCCATGAAAAAAGTGAAACCACTATTCCATCAATTGTGAAAAATGTAATATTTGAGATAGTAGTATGATGAAATGGCAAAAATGTATCTCAATGTATGGTTGAAAGCACATTTCAATAGATATGAGAAAAATATTTTGTTTCCTGGAATCTTTTTTCAATTTCCAGAAAAATTTAATTTTTTGAGTTGACATTTTCCAAATAAATATGTAATATGTAAAATAAAGCTCGTATCAGTAAATCTAAGAGGAGATGAAAAATTGAGAGTGCCCTGGTCGCCAATAACAGCAAATTCATATGATTTAAGTTAAAAAAAATCACTTTCAATGTCAGAGTAATTTGCAGAATAACGTTAAATTGTTAGTTATTGTCCTTGCGCATAAATTGTGCTTGTTAAATTTTCTTTCTCCTTTCTGGATGTTCTCCTTTCAATAGAAATTTGTGCCTTCACTTGGTTGAAAATTAAAATTTCATTATAATTTCAAAACTTTTAAAAAGATTGAAATGTAATGAAAGCTTGCTTTTGAAAATTTTGATTATCTTTAGGTAGAAATTTAAAATATAGTTCATCATTCACCAATAATTTTAGTTACTGAAAATTTATGCTTCAACCAAGAAATTATCTAGATTATGTTTGAATCATTCTTGTTTATAATAATAATAAAAAAAATCAACTTTTTAAAATTTTGATAAGATATAAATTAAAGTTTGCCGAATGGACTTGCCTTTCACATTTGACCCATTATAACTGCGCGAAAATGTAAAAAAAAAAAAAAAAAAAAAAAAAAAAAAAAAAAAAAAAAAAGGCACAAACTATATATTTTTCAGTACTGACTTAACCCTTTCCAGTGCGGAATAAATCTGTTTGAAATATTTAACTTACACCAGAATTTATAAACGAATTTATTAGATATTATGAGCTTGCTTATTTTCAGGTATGCTATTAAAGAATTTTTTTTATTAAATATTCTTGGTTTCAAGTGAAATTAAAATTATGTGTCTTTTTTAAGAACATCGTGCCGGAAAGGGTTAATTGATTTAATTCTATTGATGTCCTAAGTATGAGAATGGTACACGTTGCTTGCACAAGTTGTTGCAAATGATCCTGAAAAAAGGGAAACTAGGCGGTCCATTATGATATTTTGCGCGTAATGTAAAATTGCTTCTCTGAGGGAAAAACTGATAAAGATCCCATAACTTTTTGTCATTTACCATGGAACCATTAAGAAAGAGGAACTGACATATCCATAAAATAGTGAAGCTTCAACTGTAACCGCTTTCATACGGAGTCATTACCACCGCGGCAAATTTCGACTAGTAAGTTTGTGCAAAAAAATTCTTTTTATTTAAACGCCTCAATAATGGAAGATTTCAATCAAAAATAATGGAAAAACTGATATTCATTTTTATTCATAGCAGTTTACTTCCGCCACATTGTAAAAAGCAAGACAGCCCCTTGTCAGTATCAGTGAAAAGATTATAATATCTTGGCAAACTGACACCAGTAAAAAGAAATATTATTTTTTTAACATATTTGTGAGAGAAATATCGCATCAGTAAGGCTCTAAAATAAGACGAAATATTCTATCTAAGTTTACTGATGGAAGTTTTCAGCGGCAGTAATCAAATACTGCTGATCCGATTAAGAGAATAAACTGTCATCTTGTGACAACCTCCTCAGTTACTCCACTCGGAATTAATAGACATACTCTATATGTCTCCTCTGCTTTATTCATAACTCCATTGCCTCTACTGGATATTTTGTACATCGATTTTCTTTATGGACTGTATACCAAGGTTCGTACGGCTACCATTAATTTCCAGGTAAAATACCAGTATAGTTTTAGAAAAAAATAAATTTAATTAAAATCCGCGAAATTTCGCCTTTTTTAAAGAGATATTTTCTATAAGAAAATACTGGTGCCGAAAAATTTCCTAGTCTTGAAATTCTAGAATACGTACGAAACCTGTATACGTAAATTGTAGAATAGTTTTGTAAATATTTGACGAATATTAAGGCAGAGCATACACTATCTACCAAAAAGTATTTGTACACTTTCAGTTTTTGACATTTTGCCAAATATTTAAAAATATACTGGTCGGATTCTTCTGGAACTTCAGAAATATAAAGATTATGTTTCACTTTATATTTATTTGCATTCATTTGTTAAGCGGGTAATTAGGGGGCCGGCAAAAAAACAAAGAATAATAGAAATATTTGGGATCGCCCTGTACATGAAAATGCAAAAAACGACTTATCGCTTTAGAATACAAATATATGAATACAGTAGAATACGTACACTAATTTTTGTGAGAATAGCATGTATATTTATGGCGATAGAGCGATTTTTTTGAAAAATTCAAAAAATTCTGGTATTTTTTTTTTTTATGTCATGCTGGGTTTTTGACCAAATTTAACGCAAATTTCAGAAAAATTGGCAAAGTGCAGTAGAAAAAATGTAGCGCAATTGGAATATAAATATATTAAATATTTTATGAAATATGTGTAGTTGTATAAAATAATTTTTATCTGCGCATGCGCGAACTAGAAAAACATTTTTTTTTACATCATTTAATAGTCAATTCTATGGAGTGACTTACAAAAAAAATCCAATCAAATATCGTGAAAATTCAAAAAGATATCATTATTTTAGTGAGATGTTTTTACTCTGCTCTCTAAAAACGGCTGAATCTTAAGGGATTCTCCACAAATTGACATTTTTTAATAACTGACTTTTAAAAAAAAAACTAGTATTGAATTAATACAATATCTAATATAATATTGCTGCTAATAAGTACTTGACAATTGTGATAGAAAAGAAAAAGAGCTTTATTCACATTCAAGGCCAAAACTAAAAGAGGGTTAGGGGAAAAGGGCATGTGCCCCGGGCGCTAGGATGAAAATGTCCCAAATGTAAATTTTGTTTGGCGATTTTTTCCATGTCTATGTTTAGCATGATATTGTCAAAATCGTCCCATTCAAAGCATTTCTCCTATACCAAAGCATAGAAGAATCTAATGATGATGGCATAAAGATCCCGCATAAAGCAGATTTTTTTTTCCTTTTGATTCGGTTTCACGATTTTAAGGTATCATTTTTTTTAAACAAAGCAGACTACTTTAATCAATATTACATATTTTAAGTTTTAAAATAAGTCGGCTATTAATAAATTAGAAAATTTTTCTTTGCAAATACTTTTGCAGATGCTTTGCAAAGAAGAAAAAGGAGGGGGGGGGGCTATGTTTAGTTAAAATTATTATATCTGGGCTATGCTAAAGCATAAAAAAATCTAATGATGATGGCTTAAGGTCCCTGCCCCTACCCGCGAAGATGCTCACGAGCTAATGCTATTCCTATGGGGATGCATTTTTCTAACTCTTTTGCATTTGGACATTTTTAAATAATATGTTTTGCATTGGATAGCGGAAGTCCTTTTGAAGATCGCTCCGTGATTACTTTTTCAATTTTGGCGTAGATATTTTTATAATGTTTCTTTCACTTCCAAAAGCGGTTCTGAAAGTGAAACTAACTTTATAAAAAATATCTATGACTCAAATCGAAAAAGTAGTCAAGGAGCGATTTTGAGAGGGACTTCCGCTATCCAATGCAAAAAAAAAAAAAAAATGAAAATTTCAAAATGCGAAAGAGTTATTAGAAAAATGCCTCCCCACAGGAATAGCATTAGCTCAGCAGTGTCTTCGCGGGCAGGGACAAGGGCCTTAAAGATCCTGTTGAAAGTAGAATTTTTTTGATTCGGTTTAAAGTATCAAATTGGAGTATTTTAATAAAGCAGAATACGTTATTTTATATTACATATTTTAAGTTTTAAAATAAGTCGGCTATTAATAAATTGGAGAAATTTTCTTTGTAAATATGCTTTGCGAAGGAGGGGGAAAGGGGTACCTTCAAAATCCACGTTTGCCTCGGGAAAAAAAGACTGGTTTTGGCTCTGTTCACATTTAATAATTTGTAGATCCTCCTCGAGAGGCAATTACAGCTGAGACTCTCCTGGGCATGCTCTCAACTAGTCCTTGTATTACATTTAATGGTATTTTATTCCACTCTGTTTGCACAAGGCAGGTAAGCTCTTTTACTGATTTTGGGCGTGTGTCAGCCGCCTTAATTCGACGATCCAACTCGTCCCAGAGGTTCTCTATTGGGTTCAGGTCTGGGCTCTGGGCAGGCCACTCGAGTCGATGCACTCCATTATCAGCATACCAATCCATGCTGGACCTCGCTACATGGCAGCTTGCGTTGTCATCCTGGAAATAACATGGGTCCAATCCATAGTATTGCCATAACGTAGGAAGTACACTGTTGTCCAGTATATTACAGTAGGCATCGGCATTGAGCTTACCATGAATTGGGACCAAGGGTCCTAGTCCGAACCAGGAAAAAAAACCCCAGAACATAATTCCCCCTCCGCCAAATTTAACTGTGGGCACAATACATTCTGGTAGGAGGCGTTCTCCAGGCAGACGCCAGACCCAGACCCTACCATCAGAACGGTAGAGGGTGAGCCTTGATTCATCACTCCAGAGAACCTGTTTCCATTGCTGTACAGTCCATTGCTGGCGTGTTTTGCACCAACTTAACCGAGCTGCGCGGTTGGACTTGGTGATTAAAGGCTTATGGGCGGCAGCACGGCCATAAAAATTAAGCAGATGAGCTTCCTTACGGATGGTATTCATGGAAACAACACATCCTGAAGCTTGTTGAAATTCTTGGCGTATGTGTAACATTGGTTGGTTGCGGTTCTTCCGAATTTCTCTAGACAGAACCCTTCGGTCTCTATCTCCCAGTTTCGTCGGTCTGCCTACTCTGGCCACATTCTGACAATCACCATTCAGCTTCCATTTTCTAATCACATAAGCCACAGTCGTTTTGGGGTAATTAAGCTCGCTAGGTATGTCGATTAAAGATCGGCCATTTCGGTGGTACCCGATGATCACACCTTACTCAACATCAGACAGCTCTGTTCTTCTTGGCATCATGCATGCGATTGATGTCAGTGTTGTTTTCGACACCACATTTAACAGTGGAGAACTTGACGTATTTCAGGATCGCAGATATCGGCATTTGCATAAGAGCCATTATCAGTTATGTATCAATGGGTAGATTTGACACAAATGCTTCGATTTTTTATAATTATTTTTATCCTGAAATAGGTTCGTTCTGGTAATTATCTAAGAAAAGAAGGAAATCACCAGTAAAAAACGTAAATGGAGATTTGGCAATTTGCGTAAAATCTGACGTCATTCAACGGCTTTCAGAGACCAATTGAAAATCAGTTCACTCCTATCCTCAATAACTTTCTGAATTTCCACGAAATTCGATCGGATTTTTTTATGGGTAGCTCCATAGAGTTGAATATTAAATTATGTAAAATGATAAATTTTATCGTTCACGCATACGCTGATTAAAAAATATTTCATACAAATACTCATATTTTAGAAAACTTTTAATATATTTATATTTCAATAACACCTTATTCTTTCTACTACATTTTGCGAATTTTTCTGAATGTGGCTTTATATTTGGTTGAAAATATTGCATGACATAGAACATTTTAGAAAATATTTAATATATTTATATTTCAATGAATTTTGGTGACCCCCCCCCCTCCCTTTTCTTCTTTGCAAAGCATCTGCAAAAGTATTTGCAAAGAAAAATTTTCTAATTTATTAATAGCCGACTTATTTTAAAACTTAAAATATGTAATATTGATTAAAGTAGTCTGCTTTATTTAAAAAAAATGATACCTTAAAATCGTGAAACCGAATCAAAACGAAAAAAAAAAAAAAAACTGCTTTATGCGGGATCTTTATGCCATCGTCATTAGATTCTTCTATGCTTTGGTATAGGAGAAATGCTTTGAATGGGACGATTTTGACAATATCATGCTAAACATAGACATGGAAAAAATCTCCAAACAAAATTTACATTTGGGACATTTTCATCCTAGCGCCCGGGGCACATGCCCTTTTCCCCCAACCCTCTCTTAGTTTTGGCCCTGAATGTGAATAAAGCTCTTTTTCTTTTCTATCATAATTGTCAAGTATTTATTAGCAGCAATATTGTATTAGATATTGTATTAATTCAATACTAGTTTTTTTTTTAAAAGTCAGTTATTAAAAAATGTCAATTTGTGGAGAATCCCTTAAGATTCAGCCCTTTTTAGAGAGCAGAGTAAAAACATCTCACTAAAATAATTATATCTTTTTGAATTTTCACGATATTTGATTGGATTTTTTTTATAAGTCACTCCATAGAATTGACTATTAAATGATGTAAAAAAAATGTTTTTCTAGTTCGCGCATGCGCAGATAAAAATTATTTTATACAACTACTCATATTTCATAAAATATTTAATATATTTATATTCCAATTGCGCTACATTTTTTCTACTGCATTTTGCTAATTTTTCTGAAATTTGCGTTAAATTTGGTCAAAAACCCAGCATGATATAAAGAAAAAACATACCAGAATTTTTTGAATTTTTCAAAAAAATCGCTCTATCGCCATAAATATACATGCTATTCTCACAAAAATTAGTGTACATATTCTACTGTATTCATATATTTGTATTCTAAAGCGATAAGTCGTTTCGTGCATTTTCATGTACAGGGCGATGCCAAATATTTCTATTATTCTTTGTTTTTTTGCCGGCCCCCTAATTACCCGCTTAACAAATGAATGTAAATAAATATAAAGTGAAACATAATCTTTATATTTCTGAAGTTCCAGAAGAATCCGACCAGTATATTTTTAAATATTTGACAAAATGTCAAAAACTGAAAGTGTACAAATACTTTTTGGTAGATAGTGTAGTCTTAAATCCGATCGAATTCGATCTCAATAACTCTCTTCTCAAGGACATACCTAGACTCGAAATTAAGCTGGGCTCGGCAGATCACTGACGTACACGCAGGGTCGTACTGGCATAACAGAGAGGGCGGTGGCAAAATGGATAACAAGGGCGCCGATTGCCTTACAAAGGGGCACAAATCTTATATACGCATCCTACATACACATCACACATGCTACATAATATACGAGTACATTGTTGTAAAAACTTTATTCCTAAATTATATATGTCACCCAAAAGAATATTAAATAATTATAGAAATGTAATATACACGAAAATAACTCTCAGCAAAACATTGCACTTTTTAAAAATCTTGATATTAGACAATCCAGTTTAGAGGGTTCGTTTCCACCACACTTTTTAAAAAAATAACCTCTATTTTCGACAGAGATGCCGCGGAAGCGCATAAAATACTTAAAAAAAATCGCAACGGGGGTAGAAAAATGGCATTTACACGTCCCATAGGACGCGTAATTTTGTCAAAAGATCGAAAAAAAGGAGACTTTCGTTAAAAAATCGCTAAAAAAAGTTTATTTTCCGGCAAATTTCGTCAAAAGATTCGCGATTAAATCGCTAATTTCGTCACAAAATCTCGAAAAAATGGTAGATTTCCTCAAAAAATCGCGAAAAAACGACAAATTTCGTCTAAAATTGCGAAAAAAAGGCAAATTTTGTCAAAAAATTCAAGTAAAAAGCCAATTTTTGTAAAAAATCATGATAAAACGTCAAATTTCGTCAAATTATCGCGAAAAAACGTCAAATTTTGTCAAAAAATGCGCGAGAGAACGGAAAATTATCAAAAAATTAGCGAAAAACGAGAAATTTTGTCAAAAAATGCGAGAAAAACAGAAATTCCGTCACAAATTCTCGAAAAACTGGCAGATTTCCTATAAAGAATGCGATAAAATGACAAATTTCGTCTAAGAATCGCGATAAAACGGAAATTTTGTCAAAAAATCCCGAAAAAACAGTAACTTTCGTCTAAAGATCGTGAAAAAACACAAATTTCGTCATAGGAGCATGAAAAAAAACAGAAGTTAATGCCGGGAGTGAATTTTCTTGCTCCAAAAACTAAATCTCTTGCTTCAAAATTGTTTTTTTGCTGCTCCAAAAACGGATTTTCCTGCTTCACAATCCGTTTTTGACTGCTCCAAGTCTTTCTGAGCAAATTTAACTCCTGAAAGCACCCATTCATTAAATTAAAAATACCCCTTTACTCAACAAGGTTTTTCTTTTATTTCACTGGAAAAAATGTTTTTTTTTTCAATAAATTTGTCTTGCCCCTTTTTAAAAGAAATATTAACAATAGTGACTCTTGTTATCTTCTACACACAAATAAGTATTATTTTATAATTAAATATATATTTTGCACATTTATTTTGTAAAAAGTAAAGAAAATTTCTCTTAATAATTAAAAAAACTTAATATTGTTTTAATTAATTAATTATTTTTATTAAAATAATTATTGCATTTCATTTTTCTTTTGGAAGTGAACAAGTTTTGAATCGAAAAACATGTCTTATAAAGTAAAGAAAAAAAAAGTGGGGACCCGCTTTTGTAAAAAAGGGACCCAAAATTTTACAAGTTCCGGGTCTCAGGGACCCAGGATTTTTCAAATCCAGCGGCATCACTGTAATTTCACTCGCGTTATCTAATTATAGATTAAATAAGCCTAATATTACTATTGAGAAATAGTGGGGATTTAAGTACCGTAATTTCGGGTGTATAAGCCGCGGATCAAACAATTCTTTTTGGACCCAGAAATCTTATTTAGTGATTGAAGACAAATATTTACGTCGATCTAACTAGTAATATTTGTTTCTTAAAAAATTCTGGGTCGAAAAAGAATTGTTTGATCCGCGGCTTATACACCCGAAATTACGGTAAAAATATTTGCGAAATTTAAGCACTGTGTTAATTCTCTTCAACCGCATTACATCAGTTAGTATATGTGAAGAAGAATTGCATATTAAATAAATGTATCTGTGATGCCCTAAAAAGTACAGTACAAATCTCAAGAAATGTGGAATACTATTAATACGGAATGGATTAATATTTATTTAATTAATAAGAAGTAAAATCTGCTTTTAACTACATATTACATTTACTTATATAATTCAAACTTTATCTCGAATATCTGAATAACAGAATCCATTAAATTATTTCGAAATAAAAAATAAAAATAAAACGAATTAAAACAATTTCATTGGCTCAAAACACAAAAGTCAAAACATTTTATACAATTCAATAATATTTTATATAATACAATCTCTAGGATATAAATACTAATTATGATGTAAAAAATTTCCAAACCGTAATAGGTATGAAGTTTTTTTGTTTTTTTAAGGGGGTTTTATTTAATTCAAACTTTATCCTGAATATCAGTCTCTACACAATTATTTCCAAGTAAAAAATAAAATATTAAAATAAAACGAAATGAAACAAGTTCATTGACTCAAAACTCAATGTTCAAAACATTTTTTCTTACAATTGAATAATATTTTATATAATACAATCTCTAGGATACAAATACTAATTTTGGTGTAAAAATATTCCAAATCATGGCAAAAATGGCATCTGTTTTACAAGAATTATTTTAAAAAAAGGCTTTCTTTTTTTTTACATATAACATATAAATCAATTTCAAATTAGAAAAAAAAATCATTTTTTCTCTATCTTACATAAAATTGACAAAATTATAATGTGACTTAAAAAGTTTTTTTTTTTCTTGTAAACAATTGAACTTTTAAAAAGTAAAATTACTTTGTTTTAGAAATGCTCTGAATAGATTTTTTTTTCGCAGTACAAATCTCAAGAAATAAAATTTTTCATTGAAAATTTTCTAGTCAATAACATCTTTCATTCATCTCCCACAGCTAACTTTAAAATATTAATGGATTAATATTTATTAAAATATTAATATTAATGGATTAATATTTATTAAAAATTATTTAACTAATAAGAAGTAAAATTTGATTTTAACTGCATGTTATTTTACTTAGCAAATTCAAACATTATCCCGAATATCCGAATAACAATCACCATACAATTGTTTCCAAATCGAAAATAAATATTAAAATAAAACAATAAAAAAAAATTATTTGTATCAAACTCAAAAGTGCAAAATATTATTTGATACAACCCAATAATACTTTATATAATACACTCTCAAGAATACAAATACTAAGTATGGTGTAAAAATTTTGAGAAAAGTTATTTTAGTTCGGGGCAAAAATAATGTCGATTTAAGTAAATTATTAAAAAAAGGTTTTATTTGGGTTTTTTTTAAACAATAAAATGATATCATATAGAAGTCTTGATTTGAATCCTGCTTTTAAACAGTTTATATATATATTAATACTCTTGCGAAAGTGGTACAATTATTAATAATAAAAAAGTAATAATAAATAATCTTACCTTATATTGTTTTTCCATGGGGCAATCATAGCTCTTGCTATGGAAAGTGCATGCAACATCAGTGGTGATGAAATTTTTAGAGTAGTGTACACTATTTTTAAAAAGTACGAAGCACGAGCTTATTAAAAGAAAACATATTTAAGATTACAACTAAATAACTCAGGATACAGGCAAATAATGTAAAAGGGGATTTTTCTTTGGAACTGGATCGGTTGAAATTAGAAACACATGTATTTCCAGTTACTGTAGAGTGGATAATAGATGGCTGATTTCGCTTTTTCCCTCGGACATAATGTGTTTTGGTAGTATTTCAAATGAGCAGACTTATATTTACGAAGGCTGTGCCGGCAATAGATTTGTTTATATTTTCTCCAGAAAGATACAGCGATCCAGATATCTCAAAATACAGTATAATCAATAAAAAATGTCGCACCTGGTATTAATTACTACAATCACACTGGCTATCTGCAAAGTTAACTTGAAACCCCCCTGAAATGACAATTTGTCTCCTTGGGAACTCCCACGTTATTGACTAACGGCTTTGAAAACTGAACCCAAACACATATGCGCTTCTCTTAACGACGTTGATTTTCAGGGGTTTATATATTTAAATTAACTACATGTGTATTTTTCTTTTTGTAACTTGCGGTGGTGTTTGAAGTTTAAAGAGGTTAAGCAGATCAGATCCAGTATAAAAAAAGTTTTTAGATATTGGCATTTTTTGATGCTAAAAATTGTTGAATTTTCAAAGAAATATAAAAAAATAGCCTATTCTTCTTTTAAGGGTGTATTTCGATTCATAATGCTTATTTCCCGATTTATTTTTAAATTCATTTTTGCTCTCAAATGCATCAAACTGGCAAATTATCTTATTTAGAAAGTACACAAGGTGCCGTGATTGGCGATTATTTGATAAATGTAGAAAATATTGCAAAAAAGCAACCAAAAACGGCATTTCGAACCGCTTTTTCCGAAGCGGGAGATCTGGGAACGAAAAAAAGGGTCATACTGGGAAGGTAATTGTTTATAAATCAAATTCTAATGAATTGAGCGTAAAATAACATGACATGGCACCTTATACGTCTCTTCAAAATATACCTCAGCAAGTTTCATGTTTCTACTTTTAAAAATGTGTCCGCAATTGTATCGGAAAATTTCGAGCTGTTGAAGGAGGAAAAGCATTTTTTCGAATACACCCTTAAAAGCAAAATTTACACAAGTTTCCGTTGCAAACTCTCCTGAAAAATTATTCTTCGTAATCTGGTCCATATTATTATTTAAAAAATTATAAAGTGCTTCAGTTTATTAGAACTAGGAGCGCAAATTTATGTACACGTAAGGGGCGGTGTTATTAGAAAAACCAATATAATTGTTTTTTAAAGTTCTTTTTACCAAAGAGCTCAAAGAAAGAAAGGGAAAAAAATCTGATTAGGGGCACCAGCATTACAAAAATATGATAATAATTTTTTGAAAGTTAGTTTTCTGTGGCGTTGAAAAAAAAAAAATCTGATAAAGGCTCCATGATTACACAAAGACGTTGTTTTGTGACATAGTTTTTTGAAAGTTTTTTTTACATAAACACGGAAAAAAATCCGAACAAGAGCGTTGTGATTATAAAAACATGATATTTGTTTTTTGAAAGTTATTTTTAAAGAAACACTGAAAAAAAATCTGACCATGGGCGCCATGATAACAAACACGCGATATTAATATTTTGAAAGTTATTTTTACAAGAGGCGCTGAAAAAAGCTGACGAAGGGCGCCATAATTACAAAAACATATATTAGTTTTTTAAAAGTTATTTTTGTAAAGGCGTCGAAAATATCTGTCCAGGGGCGCCACGATTCCAAAAACACGGTATTAGTTTTTTGAAAGTTATATTTAAACAGACGCCAAAAAAGATCTAAACAAGGGCACCATGATTACATTAAAATGATATTAGTTTTTTTTAGGTATTTTTACAGAGGTGTCAACAGGTTTTTTTTACAGAGGAAAAAATCTGACTAAGGGCGCCATGTTTCACAAAATACGATATTAGTTTTTAAAAGTTATTACAAGAAGTGCTGAAGAAAGCTGATCAAGGGCGCCATATTTATAAAAACCAATATTAGTTTTTTAAAAGTTATTTTTGTAGAAGCGCCGAAAAAAGTTTGACCTAGGGCGCCACGATTCCAAAAACATGATATTAGTTTTTAAAAGTTATTTTTAAAGAGGCGCTGAAAAAGATCTAAACAAGCACGCCATGATTACAAAAACATGATATAAATTTATTTATTTATTTATTATTTTTTATTTTATTTATTTATTTATTTATTTTTTTTTTTTACAGAGGTGTTGATAAAATTAGACCAAGGGCACCATGTTTAAAAAAAACACGATATTAGTTTTTTGAAAGTTAATTTTTACAAGAGGCGCTGAAAAAAGCTATTTTTTATTTATTAAGTTTATTTTAGGTTATTTTTACAGAGATGTTGATAAAATAATCAGACCAAGGGCGCCATGTTTCCCAAAACACGATAGTAGTTTTTTGAAAGATATTTTTACAAGAGGTGCTGGAAAAAGCTAACCAAGGGCGCAGTAATTACAAAAACCGATATTAGTTTTTTAAAAGTTATTTTTGTAGAGGCGCCGAAAAAAATCTGTCCAAGGGCGCCACGATTCCAAAAACACGATATTAGTTTTTTGAAAGTTATATTTAAAGAGGCGCCGAAAAAGATCTAAACAAGGGCGCCACGATTACAAAAACATAATATAAGTTTATTTTTTATTTTTTATTTATTATTATTTTTTAATAAGTTTTAAGGGCGCAGTAATTACAAAAACTGATATTAGTTTTTTAAAAGCTATTTTTGTAGAGGCGCCGAAAAAAATCTGTCCAAGGGCGCCACGATTCCAAAAAAGTATATATTTTTAAAGTTATACTTAAAAAGGCGCCAAAAAAGATCTAAACAAGGGCGCCAGGATTACAAAAACATGATATTAGTTTTTAAAAGTTATTTTTAAAGAGGCGCTAAAAAAGATCTAAACAAGCGCGCCATGATTACAAAAACATAATATAAGTTTATTTTTATTTTTATTTATTTTATTTTATTTTTTTTTTTTTTTTACAGAGTTGTTGATAAAATAATCAGACCAAGGGCACCATGTTTCAAAAAACACGATATTAGTTTTTTGAAAGTTATTTATACAAGAGGCGCTGAAAAAAGCTAACCAAGGCCGCAGTAATTACAAAAACCGATATTAGTTTTTTAAAAGCTATTTTTGTAGAGGCGCCGAAAAAAATCTGTCCAAAGGTATTTTTTTAAAGTTATATGTAAAAAGGCGCCAAGATTACAAAAACATAATATCAGATTTTTTTTTTTTTTTTGATAAAATCAAACCAAAGGCGCCGTGTTTCCCAAAACACGATATTAGTTTTTTTAAAGATATTGTTAAGGAGCGCTGAAAAAAGCTGACCAAGGGTGCTATAATTTCAAAAACCGATATTAGTTTTTTAAAAGTTATTTTTGTAGAGGCGCCGAAAAAAATGTCCAAGGGCGCCACGATTCCAAAAACACGATATTAATTTTTTGAAAGTTATATTTAAAGTGGCGCTGAAAAAGATATAAACAATGGCGCCATGATTATAAAAACATGATATTAGTTATTTTTAGGTTTTGTTACAGAGGTGTTGAAAAAAATCTGACTAAGGGCGCCATGTTTCCCAAAATACGATGTTAGTTTTTAAAAGTTATTTTTACAAGAAGTGCCGAAAAAAGTCTGACCTGGGGCGCCACGATTCCAAAAACATGATATTGGTTTTTTGAAAGTTATTTTTACAACAGGTGCGGAAAAAAACTGAAGAAAGGCGCCATGGTTACAAAAACACAATATTATTTTTTAAGTTATTCTTACAGAGGCGCTGAAAAAAATCTGATAAAGAGCGCATGATTGCAAAAAGGCGATATTAGTTTTTTAAAGTTGTTTTTACATAAAGACTGAAAAAAAATTTGACCAAGAGCGCTATGATTATAAAAACTCGATATTAGTTTTTTGAAAGTTATTTTTACAGAAACACTGGAAAAAACCTGACCATGGGTGCCATGATTACAAAAACCGATATTAGTTTTTAAAAGTTATTTTTGTAGAGGCGCTGAAAAAAAAAATTCTGACCAAGGGCGCCACACTTCCAAAAACACGGTATTATTTTTTAAAAGGTGCTGAAAAAAACATGATTACAAAAACACGATATTAGTTATTTTTATAAAGGCGCTGAAAAATCTGAACAAGGGCGCCTCTGACAATGTGACCAATTAAAATGAAAATCTTTTCTTATAAATTGGCATTCCATATCTTTTCCCCACCGTTTGTATTTCCACAAAAAAGCAGAATAAATATAAAACTACAGCGCAGCCAACTATGGCGCTAAATGTTTGATAGAAAATGCTAAATATGTCATTACCTTTAATTTGCCAAATGAAAATATTTGAAATTTTATGCCTTTCAGAATGCATAAATTAAAATTCTCCCATACAAAAAGTGACGAGGGGCGCACCGGGCATTTGCCTCGTTGCCCGGTGGGCCAGTACGACCCTGCGTACTCGCCAAGACTGCTGCGGCTCGAGTTTCCTTTAAATCTCTCTTAGCTAAACGTAGCTTCTGTCTATTCCTAACCAGTTACTGCTGTATAAATCCTTTATCAGATCCACTGTAATCTACGGTTCAATTGTTTGGGGATCTATCTGTGAAACCCGGATGCATAAACTTAAAACTGCCCAAAATAAAGTTTTACGTTAGGATGAAAGTGCAACCACGTTCGTCTGGAATAACATCATTCACTTCGATCTCAACATTCGGCCTGTCTTGCAAGTTATCAAAAACCTTGCACAAAATTTCCACAGAGATCGTATTATAATACCCAACGAAGCGTTGCGGTTCATTAGACTGTACAATATAAACAGCCCTATCGGTCATTAAAGACCACTTGTCATTCTAAGTCGAGATGATGGCTTAGCACCCCCCTTTGAAAAGAAGGAAGCGTGAGCCACATTAATATGCAACGTTGCGGGAAATCTAAATTCAAAATTGCCTTTTTTTCTCCCGGCAACATTTTTATTTTTTTATTGCTTATTCTGATTAATGTCATCCAGCCCTTGCACCGGTACTACTTTGGCACCGGTACTAATTCACCTTGATTTTGTTTATTATAATGTATAAGCTTATTTAATCATAATTTTACTATTTTGTTTTTAATTTATACTCCTATTTATATTAATTGTATTGTCCTGTCGGCATTTTTCCTTTCCTAGAGTGTTTGCTTGATATATCAACCATTGCCTCTGCAAGAACTTCGTTAAAAAAGTTCACTCTTGCTAATTCATCTATGCATTCCTGAATCGACTCATCGATTCCGACAAGAAGTAAACGCAAGCATCGCGTGGGAATTCAAGAACTCTGCATTGGTCAAGTAAAATTCTAGGAAACTTTATTGGACGACACTTATCATCCTTCTTATAGCAAGAAATTTTCCTCGTTTGATGAGATTTGTTTTCTAACCTGTAATAGAAGCTTTGGGAGGAAAAAATCATCTGAAGAAGAAGTTAGAGAATTTTCAAGTGGCTTTATACACATGGAACTATTAAGAAAGAGGAACTGACAGACTTAAAAGAGTGAAGCTTCAACTGTAACTGCTTTTGCACGGGTTTATTACTAACGCGAGAAAATTTCTCTTCTTTTAAACGCCTCATTAACGAAATGATACCAATGAAAATAACGGCAAAAACAGCATTCATTTTTACTGGTGGAAGTTAACTTCGCCGGTAGTAGTTACGCCTCATTGTGAGAACCAAGACAACTTCCTGTCAGTGACAGTGAAAACATTATAATGCACGGGAAAACTGACAGCAGTAGAAAGAAATAGAATTTTTTTCAGGATATTTGTGAGAGAAATTTCTCATCAATAAGGAATTAAAAGATGACGAAAATTTTGATTCAAGTTTACTGGTGGAAGTTTTCCCTGGCGGATTAAAATAAACAGCTGTTATCTTGCTACAACCACTTCAGCTACTTCACTCGCAATTGATAGACAATACCATTAGATGTCTCCACCTTTTTATTCACAACTCTTTTTTTATATTCGTCATTGGATCTTTTCGCCCTAAACATCGAAATTCTTGCCCTGCTTAAAAATAAAGGACAAGATGTATAAAACGAAACAGAATGCTAAACAATATTAAATACAGGTTTGTATAACGTCATAGAACATATTATTATTTATCTGTATATACTACTTAAGGAAATATTTTTATGCTGTAAAAGTCATTCCCGTGATTACCTTGCCTCCACCTTAGCGTAAAAGTGGTTCTTAAAAGTTGACCATCCAAGTATATTTTCGTTAAGATTATGTTTACGTTGATAAACTAAAAATATAAAACTTGTAAGGAATTTTTATGGTTTGTATTTTTTGAAAAAAAAAAAATGTTTTTTTTGTTATTTTCTTGTCATAAAATGAAAGTACAGGGTTTGCACAGCTCTACCACTAAATTTTTACAGTATTTTCAATGTATTTCACAGCAGAAAAATCTTGCGAAAATTGCGAAACGAGGAAGTAGTTGCATATTCTGTATCTTAAAAATTAAATATAAATTTTCTTATCATTAATAGCGGTGCCAGAGTCCTTACAAAATATAAGGAGTGTACGAACCCTGAAGTAAGGATTCTAACATCTGGCAACAGTCATATTTTCTCAGAACTTCACTTGGGAACAGTGGTATCACCACAAAGGCTAACTTGAATTGTTCATTTTCTAGAACCGGGCATGGACATGGACAAGCAAAGCTTAGAGATTTCCAAATATATCGTGATAAGAACGATTCACTATAGTATAATTGTAGCACAATGTATTTGATTGTCATTACCAATCTCTTTTGCTTGATTTAATTTTGTAATTAAAATTCAATCAGCCATTAACCCTTTCCGGCGCGGAGAAATTTTGTTAGTAAAATGAGAAATTATCGACTGACACCGGAATTTACAAACGACTTTTTAAGAGATCACGAACTCCTTAATTTAAGCTTTTTATCGTAAAAGAGAGTTTTTATTAAAATATTATTGGTGCCAATTGAAAGTTTGGCGTTAAAATTAGGTGTTGCCAGACCGGCAACACTGCGCCGGAAAGGGTTAAACCTTATTTGTATTGAGTTTTTAAAGTGCGATTTTTTTTGTGTGTATCGTTATCATAGTAGAGCAGCTAACATTACTTTTTGGCATTCTTCTGTCATTCTCCCTAGTTATGATTTTCTTTCTAAGTGTCATTCTACTGTCAATTCACTTGTTATATCTTTGTCTATGTGTTATGTGTCTGTGTGTTGTCTCTTGCTCATTTTGTCATTGCTCTGCCTATGTGGAATTTCAAATTTTGTTTTTGTGTCTTTAAGAGGGTCCGGGACGCAATTTAAAATAATTTTTATTAATCGAGTTAAAATTTTGAATTATTTTGTGATGGTTAATCATATCATTTGTAAATAAAATCACATGATAAAACTTATCATAATTAAAATAAATAAATAAATAAAAGTTTATTAAAAAAGGTAAATTAAAATCGTTATAACTCAAAATATTATATGTATAATTTCAATATTTTTGCATTTAAATAGACAAAAATATCTAAATTTTAATTTTGATTCAGCATTTAAAAAAATACTAATTAAAAAAAAATAAAAATATTTAAAGTAAATATTTGAAAAAAAAAATATGTAACATTTATTTAGAAAAAATCATATTTTCAAAAGGAAATATTTTTATCAAATTTTCTGAATCAAAATTAAAGTAAAACAATTAAAAAAACATGCTCAAAGTTTGAAGCAGTTATCTTTAACAGTTATTGAGTTATAACAATTTAAATCCGAAAAATTGTGAAAAAACGAGATGTTAATCATAAAGAAAAACGCATTTTCACAAGAAGTCATTTCCATGACAACTATTGCTTGAAAGCTAGATTTTGAAAAGAAACCAAAACGAGAAAAGTAATATTTCTTCTTCTAATTAATATAGAAACATAATTTAAACTTTATTTTAAGCATAAAAATAGAGAAAGTTTTAATGCGGTAAATTATTTTTAGGAAATTTAGAGATTTTTGTGACCCTGACCCTTCTTAAATTCGAAAAAGATTTTTGCTGATAGTCATATGTATTGTTTAGAGATAATTCTTAAGTACAACAGAATCCAATTTTAAAATGAAAAACAATATTTTTCAAAATGTATAATCCACAAATTGTCGTGTTAACAGAAAATGATCCAACTGTTTTTATTATATCAAAAAGGAGCTTTTTAATGTGATGGAAAAAAAATGAATACATGTTAAAGAAGGATACCTAGAAAACATACCTTATCATAATTTTGCAAATCTTACCGTAATTTCCGGCGGATATAATAATCCACGGATGAAACAATTCTTTCTGGACCCAGAAATTTTATTTAGTTATAGAAGCCAAATATTTACGGCGATTAAAAAAAGTTACATTATATTTAAAAAAAATTTTGGGTCGAAAAATAATTGTTTTATCCGCGGATTATACGCCGGAAATTACGGTATTTGAAAAAAAATCTATTATAAACCTCATTTATATATGATTCACTCTCGCAAAATAAATCTAATTTAAAATGTCATTCATACTGACTAAACACAAATTCTCAAAAAAAATGCAATATTATAGATGTTTTACTTATTAGTAAAATCAACTATGAAAGTACAAATAAGTACTAATTTTTTTTATCAATTTAATGATTACCGAGGTCGTAGATCTTTTATCTCATTCAAAACGTGTTATAGCTTCTTTTCTATCATTTAATGCTGGATTGAAAAAAAAAAAAAAAAAAAAAGAAAAAAAATCTTAAAAGGAATCGAGATTGCATTTAATTTCTGATGGAAAAAAAATCTTGTGCAAAATCTTAATAAACTGGACTCATTGTTGGAACAAGTAACGTTTTTGAACACAATCATTTCAAAGAAATGAATAATAGGTCATATTTTGTGATGAGAGAACGTTTCTGATTGGATCTTTGTAAGATGAACTAACCTAAAATACTCTTTAGAAAACATTAAAGCCTATCACTGCACGTGAATCTGAAACAAAAGTAATTTCAAACTGTCATTTGTACATGACTAACCTTGAGTTCTCAAACCAATCGAACTTTTCTTTAATATTTCTTATTTTCGTGCCATGGGGAAAGAAAAAGAAATTATTAATCACTACCACTTACTGACGAGTGACAGAAACCTTCTGAAGAGGTCATACAAATTATATTTTTATTTCAAAATATTAATATGGAAATGGAAAAAAGAGATTTAAATGTTCCCAATTGCGCTTTGTTGGTTTATGAATACATTTTTTAAATACCTTAATTTCGAGTGTATAAGCCGCGGATCAAACAATTCTTTTTGGACCCAGAAATCTTATTTAGTGAATGAAGACAAATATTTACGGCGATCTAATTAGTTATATTTGTTTCTTCAAAAATTCTGGGTCGAAAAAGAATTGTTTGATTTGCGGCCTATACACTCGAAATTACGGTACATGGGATATTTTTACATATAAAACGTAATTGAAACATTTTAAACGTCCTCTTTTTTCATTTATAAGGATGTTTAATGTCAATTAATGGAATCCAAAAGACTAATTTTAAAAATACAGTTTTCATTAAAATAAGAAATCGTATTTTCAGACTGTATATTTACAATCTACAAAGATAATACAAATACCCAAAATAAGAACATCAGTATCCGTATTTACAAAATGGAACGATGGTATCTACCCCTCCCCCTCCCAAAGAAAGAGCCAAACAAGCAACAAAAATATAACAAAATATAATAAATAAATAATATTGATATATAAGGTATAGTGAGATGACCTCTGACATAATGAAATATTAATTCTTTATTTTAAAAATGAGTTTTATTATTAATTTATTTATATAAGGTTCATAATAAATTTTATTAGAGAAAACTTTTATAACATAATGATAACTATAAGGATTAATATAAAGAGTATAAAGATGATAATAATATCTGCCTCCTAAAATAGGAAAATATATCAAAGCGTTTGGGGTTAGTGCTCGATATAATAATAATATATGATGGTTTAAGATTTAATGAAAGGTGTTTAGAGGTAGTGTTAAAAATAATATTATGAAGGGCCGGTGGCGTTAAGATAAATGAATGGGAAAGTACTGTTTTACCCAGGGTTGTAAAAATATTGAACCAAGCGGCCAGACTTTTACCACTAAATTTTTTTAGTTTTCTTCCCTTAAATTTTATTAGCATTGTTATAAAAAATAGAGGAAATATTAGTTGAAAAATAACGAATAAAATTTAATTGTGTGCGACTACCTGCTGGCGAATAGATTCTTAGACCTCTGGTTTTAACTTTACCTATTTCTTTGAAATAACAATTCTTAAGTTGTTCATATATTTTTAAATGATATTATCAAATATGTCTACCGCCGGCTTTTTTTACGATCCCATAATTATATTTCGAACTAGAAATTTATCTAATTAACGAAATAAAACAAATTTCAAACGGCTTTCTCATTTAATGCCAGGCACTTTTAATTAAACAAATTTTCTGGTTCAAAGTATGTTTTTTTAATCTAAAAAAAGCCGGAGGGTGGCAACTTTGTATTATAGGTTTGTTAATTACAAATATATTTTGTCCGGTATTCTAAAAAATCTGAAAGTTCTGCCTTACTCATTTGTCTTCCGAAATTCATAGTCTGGCCAGGCACTATAAAAAATCAATAAAAACAATACTGATCCAACTCTACCTGACTCACTTTTTCCGAAAAATGTTACTTTATTGTATCAATAGTATCCTACAATTAAATTTTGTTTTTAAAAGTATATTACATACGTCCCAATGCAAAAATTTCATAGTACAGTCTTTTTCAGGTTACATGCTTTTAACCCCCGGTCTGGGATACCTAATTTTTATTCCAAACTTGCAAATGGCACCAATAATATTTTAGCAAAATTTTACTTTTACAATAAAAGATTAAATTAGGGGTTTCAGAATATTTAAAAAATTCGTTTGTGAATTCCGGCGTTAGTCGATAATTTCTCATTATACTAACAGATTTTGCCCGTGCCGGAAAGGGTTAAAGCATTCAATGTGGATTTAACAATATGAATGGTCACTTTTAAACAATTGCATTCATAGGAAGACTTTGTAACAAAAAAAAGTAATTTAGAAAAGTATGGTTAAAATCCTCACAATTTTAATTGCCGAAACGTCAGTGAAGGCTTACTTTGGAGACACGAATTTTTTTTGTGTCTGTCTGTCTGTCTGTCAGTCAGTCTGTCTGTTCCGCGATAACTAACGCAAAAAACATCTGATTGGCTTGAAATTAAGTGGGTATGTTAATGAGGCACTGGGATTAAGCTGTATAGTTTTTTGTTAGATTTGATTCATTCGTTCGCAAAATATAGAATATTTTATTTTCCGCAATAATGCTTTTCTATGGCAAATCCAATGATTTTCAATTTATTTTTTTTCCTTGAGAGAAAATGACACATTTCATTAATGGAATTCAATGATAAATGGATACTGAAATTTACCGGTTAATCTATTCGTATTGTTTTGAAAATTTGTCTACGTATTTGTCAGACTTTTCAAATTATTACTGTAAATTTTGGAGATTTTTTATAAATGTGTTCCTATAATATAGACTAATTTGTTTTAGAGATTTATTTATTTTAAATGTATATTTTTCATTTTCTTTATTTTCTCATATTGGTTGCTAAGCAACCATTCATCCTAATTCTTATCCATAATTTGAAAGCGTGTACAAAAATTTAAATGAAGTCAACATCAAAACGGATGAATTAATTAATGTCTTTGTATCTTTGCGTATAAATATAACATAGCCCAGAAAAGAACATAGATTATGTTTTATTAATTTTATTCAAATATTTTCATTAATAATTCAAAATTTCATTATTTTTCATACATAATCAATAGAGACATTTTAGATACAATTTGAACAATTTCATTTATCGTTGCCAAAAAAAAAAAAAAAAAAAAAAAAAAAAAAAAAAATTAAAATCTGGAATAATTATTTTTCAACGGCAATAAGTTTCAATTGAGCAATCTCCATTCGAGAAATTAAACTAAAAAATTAATAAATAAATATGACGCCAGAGTTAAAATAAAAATAGATATAGTACTTTTTGTTAAATATTAAACACGGATATTTGTTTCGTTAATAAGAATTGTTCTGACAAAAATGGAGTATAATTAGAAGTAAAAGAAATAAAAAAGAACCATATTTTTAACAAACAATTCACTTAGTAAAATATGATGTCATAATTGAAATAAAACAGGTATTTTATAGTAGTTGTTAGAAATACAAGAAACATGGATATCAATAACTCATGAATAATGATGTCATTGCCGAAACTTCAGTGAAGGTTTACTTTGGTTACACGAAATTTATTGTTCATGAAATTGTTCGAAGTTTATTGTTTATTCCGTCTGTCTGTTCCGCGATAACTGCTGCAAAATGCAATCAAACTTTTGTTTTCGGGAAAAAATTATAAAACTCTAGATTACTAATTTTACACTTTAAAAAGTTCCTTATACATCAGATTTAGGTGTGTTGTGGTTGTCAGGCATGTAGAAGTATGAGGTTAATGAAAAATGCTTGTCCAAACTGTTACTTATTCTTATGAATCAAAATGTATAAAGAAATGCAAGATATACGATAACCATCAGCACATTTAATAGAAAATTGAAAATTCAAATTTAATGAGACTACGGGGGGTTCAGGGGGGCTCCGCCCCCTGAAGAGATCTACTATGTTATAATAAAAAAACAAAAATAATAGATCATGAAAATTTCAAAATTTCCTAACATAACTAAAATTTTAATTTAACGGATTTGATGGCTGAAAACTTCTTATTCTTATTTTATTCTTATAAATAATTACGTAATTTCAATATTTTAAATTACAGTTTCCAGAAAGTTGAATTTTGCCCAAAGTGTGTTTAAAAAAAATGATGTGCAAAGCTGACGTTGAGGCTCCTGATCTGCAGATTTACTATTTACTATAACATTGAAAATTATATAATTACATGACAATCGTAGTGAGTGGTCCAACATCTAGTGTTTATTGAAACAGATTTATCATGATGTAGTGTAAAAAATGAGTTTCATTTCATGGTTTTTGACAGCAAGTTAAAAGCATCTGTGATTGTAACATTTATAAAAGATTTTAAGAAACATAGCTTAACCTTCACGTGTCTGCACTAAAAGTTTGCAAATATTTGAACAAGTAAAGAGTCTGCTTGTTGCTCTTCCGCCCGTGTCAATGCACTCTAACTCAAAGCTCTTTGACCCGGCCCATGGTTTCTCGCTTTCTTTTTAATTAAATTTGAGTTCTTTGCTTGTATTGATGCTTGTATGGGCAGATCATACCAAATGGTTTATTATACGCTATTCCATTTTATTAATTTTTACAAGCTGGTCACAGTTTTCTACATATCTATTTTAACGCTTCAAAAAATATGTTCCTATATGTGATTCTGTTTAGAAATACAAAACATTCGAAATTAAGGTGTAATCATTGTCTATTAAAACACCAAAAGTATCAAAATGTATATGGTTTACAATCGTAGGCAGAAGTGGCAGAGTACGATTGATTTTATTGTATTTTATTGCACTGATTTTTACAAACTGGTTTCAAATTTATATGCATGTATTACTTGACTTTAAAACAAACATTAATGTATGATTCATTTTAAAAATAAAAACAGAGTATAGTTAAGGGGTAACTATCATCATTTTGAACACTGATAGCGTTGAAAATGAATGCGCTTACAATTTCATTTCAGATATAAGATATGTCTTTTTTAATTAAGAATATCAAATGTGCTTGAAAAGTAAAAATCTCTCCTCCTTACACAAAAAATCTAGCCTTGGACAGAGGGACATTTGTTGTTTTGCCATGGTTTAACCCTTCGGACTCCGGTGTCCCTTACACAAATTTTATTTGGCCAGCACCACTTTTTTAAAAGAAGTTTCTTTGAAGTACACAATTTCAAAAAATGCTCAGATTTAATAAGGCAAATTTCATTTTCCTTTAGTACTGATGACAAAAACGAATTTTGCAAGGAAAGATGATGGCTCCGCAACGGAGGGCCAAGGATTAAAACACTAACCTTTTTTTAACCCATTAATGCCTGAATTATTTTCTTCGTTAAAATTCAAATTTTGCATTTTCCCACCACTTTTAAAACATGAATAACTTTTATCTGAATTTATCGAGGAATTTGTCTCTAGAAAGAAAGTATCTTTTTATCCTCCTTTTTACTGGTGCGAAAAGCGCTTACTTGAATTTTTTAAAACTGTCCCAAAAATGGGACGCTAGGCACTAATGGGTTAAGCACTTGCTAATTTAAGTCGTAAGAAATAATTTTAATTGACACCAATTTAAGATTAAATTACATTTTTATATAGAACAAGCAATTTTTACGGGATGAAAGAGTAGAATTAAATACAAATTATGACATTGAGGTATCTGATGCAGGACTCTTACTCGGTCCGCTTTTTGAACACTACTTTTATGCTAAGAAAAATCTTTATAAATTTAATATATACAATGCGTGTAAAAAATATAAGGACAGCAAAAAATATTAACTTTTTTTGATAAATTTCAAAACAAATGAAACTTTTTTCACATATCATCAAGCTCAAAAGCAAATAAAAACGTCAACAAAATTCAACTGCCAATATTTTATCATGAAAATAAAGTAATTTTGCTATTTTTGTTTGTGTAAAAACTATAAGGACACCCAAAGAAAATTCTCTATAGTAACCAAAGAAACATATTTTTTAACGTGTTATGCACTCACCTATGAGTTTAATGATTGCAAATATTCCATCAGTCCTTGACATCATTAACTACATCTAATTAAATATATTTTTTTATTATAACTTGGCTTTCTGTTAAGTATAAAACAAACCGTATCCCCATTATATTTAACCACTTAACTGATCAATATTTTGGGAGAAACCTTTCAAATAATGCCTATTTTTTTGTGACTTTTACAGAATTTTTAATCTTTCAGCACTGGTTTTTCAGCTCGGATTAAATAATGCAAATTTTACTATAAAAAATTACTAGTGAAAATGATAAAACATGATTGGCAAAATCACGTTGCCCATATGACATATCGACAAATTAGGGAAACGGTTAATTATTACCGTAATTTCGAGTGCATAAGCCGCGGATCAAACAATTCTTTTTGGACCCAGAAATCTTATCTACTGATTGGAAACAAATATTTACGGCGATCTAACTAGTTACATTTGTTTCCAAAAAAATTCTGGGTCCAAAAAGAATTGTTTGATCTGCGGCTTATACACCCGAAATTACGGTATGTGTAATTTTCAATTCATATGTTATATATAAACATAATAAACAAAATATAAAGGATTTAATAAATATATAATTAATTATACCTCATCCATACGTTTAATAATTTGACAAGTAAATTTATTTCGAAAAGTTTTAAAATTTCAACTTCTAGCTGAACAAAAATGGGCCAATGCTAATCCAGTTTTAGAATTTTAAACAGTTTGGCAGTGACGGGCAAATGAAGATTTTCCATCTTTATTTTGTGACCCTAAAATACTAGAAAGATCCAATACTGGGGGAGTATTACTGAATCCATGTGATGACGTACTTCAAACAGCCAACTCGGAGCCAATATTTTTCAGTTGATGCGCGATCGCTGGCCATAAATACCAATATTAGCCCAAAAAGTAGCCAACAAATTATGTTTGTTGGGAATTAATTATTATATTAAGTTTAAATACTAAGCAATTGGACAATTTTTTTTCGTAATAAAGTAAAGAAAAAGAAAGAAAAAAGAAAGAAAACGCTATTTGGAAATTTTAGAATAAATTTGCGTAATGATAAATAGAATGAAGTTTTCCATGATTTTATCGCATTGCATACTTAAAATTTCGATTTTTTTCCAGCCAAAATATTACTTTCTTCACAATTAAGAAAAGTAAATTACAATGTAAGTTCAGGATGCAGAATGGCCGAGTTAAGGTGGTATCAGTGGCATAATAATACTATATAGTGTTAAAATTAGGATATTTTTCGTTGGTATGATTTCGAAGGTGTCGTACTACCATGACAGAGTTTCGCTTTGTGTCCTCTGAGTTTAGTACGGATATGTGCCAGATTACTAAAATCTCCCACTTCTCAAGGTATTCCTCAGCCTTCTGTCTATCAATAGGAAATCACCGGGTAAACATCGTAATAGTTAATCTGTTCCACATTTGTGATAGAAAACATGAATTTTGTTATCATTTGCAAATTCAATGAATAAATAGGTAAATTTATCCCTTTCGTGTCTGGTGTACTATTAATAGTAGAGGTCATTTTACCGAATATTATTTTTTCTTAATAATTACATAATTACTTTCGACACATAGAAATGATAGTATATGGCTATACCTTTCTTTATTATGACTTTATTTATGTTTTGACATTTTGTAATAATAATAATAATAATAATGAAAGTTATCTTTGCACATTTGGTGATTTCTTTATTTTATACATATATTTCACTCTTTAAATTTAAAATATAAGTTACTTTTCTGAACCAATCATGTGTCATAAAACACATAAAGTATTAGAAAGTTGTAGTTAATGTACCGTAATTTCCGGTGTATAAGCCGATGATCAAACGATTCTTTTTCGACCCAGAATTTTTTTGGAAACAAATGTAACTAGTTAGATCGCCGTAAATATTTCTTTTCAATCAGTAGATAAGATTTCTGGGTCCAAAAAGAATTGTTTGATCCGCGGCTTATACACCCGAAATTACGGTATGTTAACCCTTTGTAGTGCAGAGCCTTTCCATTGAGAAGAATGGAAATAAATGATAAATAAATGATTGGAAATAAATGATTGGCACCGGAATTTGAAAACAAATTTATTTCTAAATATGAAAAAAGCTACATTTCAAACATATACTAAACAGAATTTATTTTTACCAAAAACCTGGTACCAATTTGGCCTGTGGTAATTAAAATTAAGTGGTTTCATAGACATACCAGCACCCCTCAGAGTGTTAAATCCCATTGCAATGCGATATTTTTCAAATGTCTCCAAGCATTTTTTTAATCTATTATCATATAAATATGAATTGAATAGTACACAAAATATGTACATTCCTTAGATTTCAGATAATGAGATAACTTTAAATTTCAGTAAGTCTATTAGGATAGCTATGATTAAGGTTATTAAAATAAAATAAAATTTGTTCTTAACCACTTAATCCCGAGACATTCACTTGACATTCACGATTGTTATACCCGAGTCATTCACGGGCTGCAAGTTTCACGGCTTTTATTCAGAATTGTTTCATTCCCATCAGTTTTATAAAATAGTGTAATTGGTTTTATTCTGGTATCATTTTTTTTTTTTTTTTTTTACCTGCCATTAAATAAGCTAAATATATATATTTTTTAAGTGGTGGGAATAATGAATTTGAATTTTTAAAGCGTAATTTAATGCGACCATTAAGTAGTTACAATGAAAAAAAAAGATTCGGACTCGAAAGGGTTACGTAAATTGTAATTTCTCCACACTGAATTTTAGTTTTTAGTAATTACCCTTTTTAATTCAAGTGACTATTTTATAGCATTTTTCTTTACATTGTTTACGGGTCATTGAAAGAGTCCGTTGAACAATCAACTGCAAAACAAATGTTGGTGGAATGTTTCAAAAATCCTTTTAACTCGTGTAAGTTAGGCGATGAAATTTGAAATAAGCTAAAAATTCGTTCAAAAATATGCTTTTTTATTTTTTTTGTTAAAATCTGTAACTATTTAAGAAAAAAAAAATCAACATATTACTATAAATTTTACAGAAAATGCGTTTCCAAATTTTTAAAAGGTAAATAATGTAAATAAAATATCGCAATGTTTCAAAAAATATTTTCATTAAAACAAATTTTTCGTAGCGTAAAATTTTCGAAATGCTTCAAAATGTGTTTTAGTTTTTGATCAAATAGTTGAATGCCCTCGAGGGGCAATCGCGATACATTCTGAAATTAATACTATAAGGTTCGGACGGGTACCGTTATTTTTTCAAGTTTTCTATGACAAATACCTGTATTTATGTATACAGGGTGAGTCATAAATATCGAAACAATAGGCTATCTCCTTAAATATTGCCCCTAGACCCATACTTCCAACTGCAAAAATTCATAAAAAAGGTGAAATTTTTGATAAGATGCAACTCTATGGTGGGGGGGGGGGGCTATTTGAAAAAAATACGAAAATTAAGTTTTTATACGGCCCCCGTAGTGCAAAATTCCCAGTTAGGAAATTATTCCTTATCCATTCCTAAAATGAACAAAAAAAATTTCATGTCCATATCTAAAAACTTCAAAGAGATATTAAAATCCAAAATTCTCCAAAATTTGTGACTTACACCACTTAACCATGCCTGAAAACAAAGAGTTTTTCACTCATTTTCAAAGCAAGTGAGGGATCGACCACAAATTGTCCGTTATAAAAAGTCGATTTAAGAAGTGCCTCTTATTTAGATATAAAAAAAGCAGCGTTTTGAGTTAAAGCTAAACTTGTTTTCAAAGTATGTTGATAGTTTGCACTGGAGGTCTGCATGGGTCGAAATATCTAGGTCCGGTCCTAAACCGACCCACAGGGAAAAAAGCTCGGCCCGACCTGGACAAACGTTAAAATCATAACCCGGACCGACCTGGAAAAAAGTTCACATCATAACCCGGGTTTGCCGTAAATTTCTACATAGTTTTTTTTTTTTTTTAAATTTGGTATGATTAAAAATTGTTTCATATGGAGGAGTTCTGACTAAAAATATTTATTATAGCTTTTCGATTTCCATATTTATACTTTTTATTATTAAATAAGCGCCAAAGGCTGTGATATATTTATTTTATCAATGAATCTGTATTTATATGTAAATGTTTCACTTATATTTTAATATCTTTAATCCATATTCCATGCGTTGGAGACTTTGAAAAATGTTGTACAGTAAAACCTTTTAAGACGGGATCACATAGGAAAGAAAATATAAGTTATAGACAAGTGCCCTACTTAAGAGGTGTAAATGGATTTATTTTTTTATCAGATATTATTATATTTATTTTGGATGGATCAACAAATTTTCTATTTAAGACAGGATTCCGTCATAGACAGATTTTTTTGTATTTAATTTTTTAGCCTTTGAATGTACTATTCTTAAAAAAATAAATTTTAAAAGTTTTTTTTAATAAAGGCGATTTTAAAATCCATTTCTTTTTCGTAAAAGTTTTGATTTGAGCCAAATTTTACTTATTTTATGCACGTATTAGGTCAGACAGAGACGGTGATTTTAATACGGGTTGTGTCGAGACCAGGATTGAAAATTTCGTCAGTGTAGACCTACGAAGAAGGAAGCAACTCCCTCCGGTTTGAAAAATACGTTAGCCCCGGCCAAATGAGTCTTCAGAAAAAAGTAAATCTCGGTCCTGATCTGGTTTGGACCCAGAATACAGATTTTTTAACAGCCTCTCCAGGGCGATAAAAAGCCTGAAATTTTCAGAGCTAAATTTATATAAAAAAAAGATTTAATCCGCATCTTAGAAAAAGCATTGTTTTAAATAACTGACGGACATTTAAACAGAACAGAAAGGAGATGGAAATTAGAGAAGTTAAACTCAATCGGAAGTTTGAGTTACAGAAAGGAGTTACTTTGCACTTTCAATTAAAAAAAAGTATTTAAACATTTTATTAGGAGCCAAACTTTATGTAAAACTTTAAATTCGTTTTTCTGCATGATGCGTTTTTCCCCCACTATTTCTCGTCTTTAAATTATTAAAAGCCTAGAATTATTGAAGAAAAAAATTGCAAAAACATGAAACATGTTATTTTTGATTATTTTACATTAGTTTTGTTTCGGCAAATTTGAAAAAAAATTACTTTTGGGTATTTCCATGAGCAATTGTCGTGTAAGTCACATTTTTAGTAAATGCTAAATTCTTGGCCACCGTTATTTTCGAAAGGTTTGTATGGCCTTATTCAATTAATGAAATATCTCTGATAAAATAAGTCACATTTTTCCTTTCTAAAATACTGGTATACAAAATCGTAATATGTGACTTACACGACATGTGCTCATGGAATTACTCTTTTTAAAATATGATTTTTTTTAAGTTAGGTCATTTTTTAAATAAAAATTTTCACTAGTTTTATAATTACTATCGAAAATAAAAAACCCTGGACCAAAACTAAAATTAGATTTTCATCTTTAATGAAATGGAAAGAAATTGAAATTTGATAAATAATGTTTCGAGTTATAACGATTTTAAATTATCCCATTTAAACCAGTACCATTTGAAATTTTTATACATTTTATGAGAAGTTCTAGGATGTAATTTTCTTAGCAAATTATATGGCTAACCACCTCAAAAAAAGAAAAATTAATCAAAATTCTAACTCAAAAAATAGATTTTTTACATGTTTCTTAGAACTAGTAACATTGTTTCTTGAATCGCATTTCAATTTGTGTCTAATACCTTAAAACCTGATGAATTATTGAAACAGCTATAACTCTGCGAGTTTTGAAGATATGAAGATGCAATTTTTATGTCTAATTTAGGACTGGATAAGGAAAGTTTTCCTGATTGTAATTTTTATCCTACGGGGCCCGTATAAAAATTTAATTTATGTAATTTTTCAAATAGACCCCCCCCCCCCATGGAGTTGCAATTTATCTTATAAAAAATTTCACCTTTTTTTATGAATTTTTGCAATTGGAAATATGAGTCTAGAAGCAATATTTAAGGAGAGAGCCTATTGTTTCGATATTTATGACTCACTCTGCATATATGTATACACAAAAGAAAAAATCCAGTTAAACGCCAAAAATTTAAAGGGAAATTTTCTATAAGGAAATACTGATATGGAAGAATTGCCTGGTCTTAAAGTTTCAGGACCCGTACGAGCCCTGTATGTGCATTCATTTTAGAACTTCGCTTTTTTAGGATCATCAAATTAGTAATAAATTTTATTAAGATTTGATTTTTTGAACAAAAATTCAGTTTCGTGTCAGATTTTTGTTAGGAATTTTCAAAAATATTTTTATCAAATTGAAAAAAATGCATAACTTTTTTTTAAAAAAATTCTTCATTCAATAAAAGGAAAAAAATGAAAAAAAAATATTTTGAATACAAGAATGCACAGAGTATTTAAGAAATAATAATAATAGCTTTAAAATTACTATATTTTTATTAAAAAAATAAATTTTTTTAAATAAATATTTAATTTATGATTCAGAGCATTTCTTTGAAAAAATTCTTACTCGAGTAATATAAAGGTCGATATAAATTCCTTTAACTTCTCTGAAAATAAGTGTATTTGTATACATGTTTGTGTTTCAAAATTTCCTTTAAGCAATAAAAAAGTTTTATGTTGAAAAAAAAATAATAAAGTTTATCCACCGTGTTTGAAGAAATTCTAGCTGGAATGTCATAAAAGAGTGGAAGTAAATGATAATTTGGCGAAAAACGCCGTCTCTGTACTGATTTTGGCGGAGGTATCTATGGTTACGCTTCTCAGAAATTTTGCGCTGGCTATTTGAACTATCTGACCGTCTGGAGCACAGGTTGTCGCAATTACTTAGTTGTTGTAAGAAGAGGAAACTTTATTTTCGTGCTTTGTTTATACAGCCCTGTTGGACTTTATATGTTCGTTTGTGACAGGCCAAATTTATCGTGTGTTATCAAACTTTTTCTCGCGGTGTTTACCTTGGAGTAAGGTAAGTGATAAGTGTTGTTTTATATCTATTGTTAATACGGGGCACTCGAAAGATTTTTCAAAGATTATTTCAAAAGTATGACTTGGAAATTAAATAATTTGAATAATTTTTAAATGTTTTAAGTATTGGGCGTGAATACACACTTATTATTATAAATCACATTTATTTGTTTGCTAAAGTATTTTCAGATTTACACCAGCAAAAGTTTTTAAGCTTACAATATATTAAGGATATTGCAAATGTTTAAAAAATTACTTCACTTTTAATAAAATGAAAATAACTGAAAGATGAACGAAACTGGACAACTATTTGTAGAAAAACAATGGCACTATTTGTCTGTTTAAATATTTTCTGTCGTATGTTTCTTAGAGTAAACTTGAAATGAGTTCAATAATTTTACTTTACAAAGTTTTTAATTTGAAACCATGTCTGTACCCACGTGTTTAAGCAAATTTCAGAAAAAAAATAAGAAATTTAAAAATGAATGTTTTCTTATAATGGAAGTTCATCTTAACGATTTTATCTCGTGAAAAAACATCATCATTAATCACACTCTGTCTGTTTAATGTTTCTCTGCTGTACATTTCATAGTAGAGTTGTTATTTAAACCTGCGGTATGTTATAGAAATTGAACATATTCTTTTTTAATAATTTCAAATGTCTAAGAGAAAATAGAAAATATAAAAATATTTTTATGTACATAATAGAATTTCATGTCAATCATATGCATTTGAAAACAAAACAAGACAACAAGAACAAAGAAATAAAAAACAGTATTTTTTGTTGTAAATTTCATAGAGTAGTCGTCCAGAATTTCATTTCCTCCTTTTAAAATTTAAACATATAAAACTATGTGTGTATAACTATATAACTATCATATAGGGATGAGAATTTTCCGAGGTTTTCCGCTTTTTTTCCCACCAGTATAATCTTAGAGAAAATGTTATTTTACTCAAACGAAAAATGCTGCGATTTAACAGAACAATATTTTCTCTAATATTATACTGGTATGTAAAAACGCGGAACACTCTCATCCCTAATCATAGTGTTTAACTAAATTTAAGAAAGGAAGATAAAAAATATAAAAGTATTTTTCTATAATAAGATTTAATTTTCACGATTTAACACTAAAGCAGCCGGGTATTTTACTAAAGTTTTATAAAAAGTCTTTCGCACCAGAATTTTAATTTTACACTATTAAACTTATTTAATTAGTCTGTTTTTGTGCTGCATATATTTAACAAATCTTATGAAAAAAAATTCTGGTTTGAATCGACTGTTATCATTCTGGCAGGGGTCATTTTGACACCTAATGGCGGTTCTAGTGTTAATGAAATGTTTAATTTGAAAAATTGATGAATTAAAATTGTACTTATGCATGGATTCTGTTGAAAATAATTGGAGATTTTAGTTATTTGTTGAGAAATGTTTAAGTAACTATGCAAAAATCCAGTACTTATTTTAACAATATTAAATTTAGTACTTTTTGTTTTTAATTTGCAGTGAAATATTCTGACTTGATGAATTAAATAATGAAAGTCATATAGCAATTTTATCAATTGTTAAATTTATTTATAGGCAACAATGGAAATGTATATTTCAATTTCTTTTATATAATATTATAAAAATAAGCACCGTCGTTTTGCTTGGGTTACTCACAACCAGATGGATATTTTAATATCAAATTCTAAATTTTATTTTTTAACATTAAAATTAAAAACAGCAACAATAATATTTTTGAGTAAATTTAATCAAAATAAAACAAACACTATAAAAATGTTAAAAAATAAATGGATCAAGTTAATATTTTTTATTTCTCTGTATATTAGGACAAAAAAGCAGAAAAAAACTCCATAGCATTTTAATGACTAAAATTTAATGACGGAAATAGCCAATCAACTGGAAATTGTGCCCAATTTACATTAAAAACAGGGCTCCCAAATGGTCCGCCAACTGAACATCAATAATTTCATAGAAAGATTTTCGGTTTATATTTTCTAGCAAATTGCGCAGAAACTGCCTTCGGAGGTCGGTTTTAGCGCAAATGTTATATAGAAACTTATTATGAAATTTTCTGTTAAAAATTATTGGTGTTAAGTTCGCGGACCATTTGGGAGCCCTGTAAAAAAATAAGTTTAGGGTCATCTTTACTGAAATTATATGAAATTGCAAAATTTTCATTGTGAACATGTGATTTTGACATCATATTTGGATTTTTGGTAAATTTGACCTTAGAATAATAAACGGAAAGTCATTTGTTCGAAAAGTCTAGGAGTTATGAAAATTTAAAGTTTGGAACTCCTAACATTAAACTCATTCGCAATTGTTACAAACCGGTAGTTTTGAAGCATAATCAACGAACTAGATGACGAAATGAGCTATAATTTTGTATTAGTACAATTTTAGCATTTAGATATCTGTAACCGTAAAAAACTTTGTCGGATAATTAGTATTTTTTTTTTCAAAATATTCATTTTTAAAAAATAATTTTCAAAATGAATACAAATTTAACCTATGAATAATTTAATGTACGAAATGAAATATTTGCATAAGTATAAATAATTAAAGCACATAATCATTACTTTTGACGAAGTTTTAATTTATTCTTTATTTTAGGTTAAAGTTTTTTGCAATTTGTTTCTTATTCATATGTATTTTTATACTGATTTTTTTTATATTCCTTTACCAAAGCGTTAATTTTAAGTAAAAATATAATTTTAATTAAGCCCCCAAATTAATGAATCGATGTAAAATAGTGTTTCATAGTTTTGGAACTTTGAAACCTTTCATATATATATTTTTAAATACTTCTAAAAAAATACTGTCACGCAACTGGCAAAATCTTTTTTCTTTGTATATAAAACTTTAGTGTACATATGTGTCTAACAAAATATTAAAATTTGATTTCAAGCCCTTCAAACATGCATTAATTTCTTTTTTACAATTTTTTTATTTGCAACACTTCTCCTTATTTACAGCTGATTTCATTTAATTTTAATTTTAATTTATTTCTTTTATATGTGTATATATAATAATTCAGAGAAAAAAAAATATTCTACCGTTGGTTGTACTTAGCTTTATTTCCATACTTTATTAATTAAGTATGAAGATATCTAACAGCTTTAATAATTTTGAGTTTTAGATTATCACGATCAAATTGAATAAAACAATGAAAATTACAGTTCTATAGCTTTAAAAATTTAGAAAACACATCTCCTTTTTTAAGGGTACAGACACAAAAACCACAGCTATGATCACGGTTTAGATTTCCTTTGTTAAAAGATAGTTACCGTTAGATAACATGAAATATTTTCTTTAGAAAAACATACACACACATATATATACATTTATATCAAAAAGTTCACATTTTAAAGCCTACATGTTCATATAGAGGTTAGGGTGCAAGCCACCGGATAAAGGATGCTGGTTTTGAATCTCAAAACAGGCACTGTTTTGATGCTGGATCGGATTCCATTTTAGACTGAGTTTCTGGTCTGTTCACCCCTTGTGTGTAAAACAAATGATTGTAGCACAACACAAAACAAAACATTAAATTAGAGACTATTCATTTCCCAGTTTTGAAAAAAAATCTTTGTATTTATATAATTATTATTTTACTTTTATTGAAGAGTTGCATGGACAGCGTCCAAAATAACAAATAATACCCCCAAAATAATAAAGAACTAAAATAAATAAAGAATAACAGTTGTAGGCCTTTTTTTTCGCATTATAAATCCTTAAAATGTGCATAAGGACATTTGTGAGATAGTATGTAAAATTTATTCTGACGATAGTTCTAAAATACTTTGAAATATCTTTAAAATCATAGATGGTGAGAATGTAAGTGATTTGACATTTGGTATGGCAAAGACTTTTTATTTATTTGTCTTTTAGCTATTAATTTCCTTTTTAGTTTTGAAATTGCAGTATCAAAATCTAAAATTTCATCCTGCAATAAATTTATTAAAAACAACATGAAACAAATAATTATTTTTCATCTGTTTCAAAAGTTTAGACCTCTATAATTTCTGGCATGATATTTTTTAAATGTCATTAAAATACAAAAACTTATACAGTGATGCCAATTGCAGGGCTCCCAAATGGTCCGCGAACTGAACATCAGTATTTTTTAACAGAAAATTTCATAATACGTTTGAGCTCGAATCAACTTCCAAAGGTGATTTCTTGGCAATTTGCAAGAAAAATCTAAAATGAAAATTTCTCTAAAAAAATTCTGATGTTCAGTTCGCGGACCATTTGGGAGCCCTACAATTGTTATGGATTTTTAATAACACCATTTTCCACTTCGCATTCTGTAATCGCAGATTCTTTGCAGAAATCTGCAATTTAAAAAAGGAGAAGTGTTAAGAGAAAAAAGTATAAGCATATCATTTAGCCCTTTGAACAATTTATTGACATTTATTCACTTTTCACATCTGATATTAGCTTAAATTGGAAAAAGAATTTTTAAATTTCAAAACAAAAGCTGGCAAATTTGTATAATGTTTATACCCAAAATATCTTATTGAAACCTCATGAAAGTTATTTCTTTGGGATATATTCATTAATTTCAGTTTAGATTACTTTACGCATAATAACGTAGTTTATTGTACAAATATATTAACTATAATCAATACTAGTTTAATAAAATATCTGCAAAATGTTACTTTTACGCATTTTTGCTACCACTAAAATTATACAGCGATTTTTCATTTGTTTAATCGAAAGATTTCGATGATTAAATAAGACAATATTTATTATAAATTTTTTGTGGTAGGAAAAATGCGTAAAAGTTGGCAACTATGCTTTGTACTATCTGAGACAGCTATCTAAACCTGCCTTGTACTGTGTACCGTTTACAGGGCTTTCATAAACTGCTGTTTTTTAATTTTGTCTCCCGCTATTTTTTCAAAACGAAAATATTTTACGAATACTTTGCCAAAATGTGCAATAGAAATATGCGAGAAATGTTATATTTGAAAAATAGTGGTGCGAATAGAATATAAAAATAGTCCCTTGTGGCAACCCTGAGTTTATTGATAGCAATCTTTTTTTACTATATACTAGTTTCTTATAAAAAGTATAAATTGCAATTGATTAAATGTTAATTTTATTACATATGATATGATTTTATAGAGAAAATAACAAGTAATGCATTCATATATAATAATTAAGAATACACCTACATACATTATATTAATGTAAACACGAGCAATATATGTTTAGAATGTTTTACGAAATTTATAAAGAAAATTTTTCTTTGAGAAATAGTCGTGTTCCAATAAAAGGGCCGAGTGGGAGTCCTGATTACATCATAGCAGCCAACATCTTACGCTGTTTTGTACTACAAAAATTTTATAGTAAATGTTACCTTTTTAAATCGCCGTAATTGCAGCTATGCATATAGTGGTATCTTCTAGCATGTTTAAAAGAACAAGCCTCACTTAAATACATTATTCACTGAAAGATAAATGATTTCATAAACCAAAAAAGGAGGAAATAATTAATGACTTCCTACGTAATAATGAAAGATTATCTATCTATATATATACATGCTTTATAAATTTTGGGAAGGTTAAAGTACCTTCAATTACTATTATTTGCATCTAAAAATCGAATTGAAATGTCCTAGTCACCTCGAACTGCACCCAGAGCCGTTGGAACATACATTTTTGATTGGAAAGTGTCCAAAATGATTCTTGTTTCACAAGTTCATTAGATGCCCTAGTTTTTTTCCTCGTGATTTTTGTAACCAGAAAAAAGAAGACAGTGTTGGAATATCTATTTTTAGTATAATTTTTAGATAAATTAGTTCACCGACAGTTATTCGCGCACATTTTAAGTCATTATTGTTTTAAATCTACCGCTAAATATTCTAATGAACTAAATATTTTAAAAGTTTTACGTTTTTTAAATTATATACCCATTTCATGCTCCATCTTAACTCGTTAAGTATTGATGGTACAAAAATTGAATTGTTACTCTTTTATTTGCTAAATGAACCGGGGAGTATAATTTATAGCAACCCCAAAACTGCATGAAAACTAAAATTTAGTATCAAAAAGTAACTACTTTTACGAAAATATTTTTTCATATAATGAAGAACAACAATTTAAATATTTTTGAAACTGTAATTATGCTTCCAAACTAACGGTTTAGGGACCAGCTATTGATAAATAAAAAGAAAGGATGTCCTGTATATCTTCTAATCTGTAAAATCTAATGAGATGAATAAAGTATAACTTAAAATTTTCTACCTATAGTACAAACATTCATCTGACTAAAGCATAAAAATGTATTAAAAAAACGAAGGAATGTTACCCATCGTAAGACAGCAAGTGTAAAAGTATTATAATAAAAAAATTAGGAGATTAATTAAATTGTGGAAGAATGCACGGCGCGAATGGCGGGATAAAAAAATGTTCATGTAGTGTAAAATTTTGTCATTTTGTAGTAGGATAACGGTGGTTTTCTATAATACGGATTTTTTATGTTGGCTATTTATAATAAATTTTTTATGTTCTATTTTTATGAAATCACAGATTTCATAAAAACACACACAGATTCAATCCCCACGTTTATGAAATAACAATTTTATTAATACACAACATATTTTAAATATCATGTGTTTTAAATGTACAGTTTTTTAAATGGCTTGAACCAATAACTTAGAATCATGTACTGGAAACTTATAATGTTTTTACATAATAAAACTGAAAGAATTCCAAGTCTAGATTTCTTTGGGTACCCGAAAACTTCCTTTTAAAAAATAGTAAAACTGTGTCAATTCGTTATTTTTTTACGAAATGGATACAACAGAGTCACATTCATTATGATTTTTCCATGTTGTCATACATTTAGTTATTCAGGTTGTATCAATTATCAATTCCATAAAAGTATCTTTTCCCATAGTTTATGTAGAACCTTCATAAATATAGTGTTCTTTTTATTAGTCTTATTTTTTTTTTGGCAACACACGAAGTTGTTTTACATGATTATGCCAATAGGCCGACCCAGTGGCGTGGATGGTAGCGGAGGCTGCTCCCACACCGCTGGTCCCTGGTTCGAGTCCAGCTTGCGGCATGGGTGTCTGTGTTGTCCCTGTGATAATGTATGTACTGGATATTCTGTAATAAAGTGTTCTGTATGGTTTCTTGTGATCATTGGAGGTTATGCCGGCGAATAGTTGTAGCGCCTACCTCAAAGCAAATAAATAGAAATAGAATTGCCAATAGAAAACTTCTACAAAATGTTTAATGTTCTATGTACATTAACAAATAAGTTTTAACATGCTTGTTTTCTTTTAAAAGTATAGATTTTTAAATTGTTAAAAAAACATTAATATCTTTACGCTTCCAAATGTTTCATCGTATCATGACTGGAACTTTCCAAAAAATTATAAAATGAGATACATGCATACTTGGAAAGTCTACCTTATTTTGTGTTCTACTATGGCGGAATGAAATTTGCTTCATAGTATAATCTCGGAATTTTTGAAAAAAAAGAACACAAACATTTCTATTCCTTAATAGCGCAACTAAAAATGAGAAAAATTTGAAGGAATGTAATTGGATGGCGTTTCGGGATTTTTTTTGTAAAAATTGTGATATAATATTTTAAATACTATGTATAGAAATATTGCTTCTGAATTAAGACCAATATTTAATTCTTTTAATTACCTTGCTAATTTTTCTTTGTTTTAAAAAAGGGGAGTATTTTTTTTTTGCATAACACGATAGTGAAAATAAAGTTTCTTTTAAATAAAAAAAATCTTTTATTCTCAATTTTGAAAAAATGCGTGGATCGGGTCCCGGAACCCTATTACTAAGGATAAGACCCTATTTTTAAGGATGAGACCCTATTTTTAAGGTAAAATATCCCTTATAATATATATAATATATACCCGGGACCCTATTTTTAAGGTAAAGCATATTTTAAAATGCTATTTTGTTTTCTTTGTAAAATTAAATGAAAAATGTTCTTAGATTAAATGTTTAGAAGTTAATTAAATTGCGGCTTTTGTATTTAATATATTCTCATATGGATTTTGTATTCAAAATTTAGAAAAACTGAAAGTAAAGTAAATTGTTTGAACATCTAAACAATCCCAATTAGCTTATAACAAGCAACTATCAGATAGTATCATTTATCATCTCCGTATGTCAAAAGAACGCTAAAAAATAATAATCATCATTTTTATGATGATCATAACGAGTCATATATTACGTACGCCATGCATTAACCATTAATATTCCTAGACGAAAGATAAAAACACAGTAGTTTTTTAAACATACAACTTTAACTGTTTAAAATGTGCATTTTTATTTGATGGAGTTAATTAGAGTGACTTCGGAACGCCTCATGTTAATATTCCTGGACCCATCATAAACAAATTTTAAATGAAATTTCAGTTTTACAATTTTCGGAACTGCAAAATTTTAAACTTTTAAACATCGCATATTTTAAATTTTTACACTATTGCGTAGAAAAAAATTCACTTTTAAAAGAAATTTGTTTGAAATCTTTATCACAATTTGTTTTCATATTACTATTTTTTAAAATTTTTATTCCTTTTTTTTCGTCATCGTGGCAACAATCAGAGAACGAAAAATAAGTTGCGGAATTCAACCAATAAAAAGATTCAGATGTATTTCAGATTTCCCAGTTTTCTACTGAGGATAACAACTACTTTCCAAATAGTTAAAAAGCATTATTTAAAGTATGCATTATTATCAAATGAATTAAATATTTCGAAGTTATTCAAAGGAAGTTTTCTAAAATGTGTCTGAACAGATCTCCCGTTTGTTAGCTTTTATAACTTAAATTTTTTAGTAAATTAAGTTTTGAATTTATACGAATCGATACAGATACATATGCCTCTTCTGCAACCTATGAAGTTTCTACTAAGAATTTCATAAAATTCTATGCAAAAATATTATTTTAAAGAAATTAATATAAAGTACTACAACTTAATAATTATTTACACCCTAATTTGCTTCAATTAGATTTTTTTTCACTATTTAAATTTTCAAAATAAAAGTAACATTCTTTTATAATTATCATAGAATTATAAAAAAAGTAAACAAAAAGTTAGCATAACCTTAAGATATCTGCTATTCTAAAAACATTTCTCTTTTCTTCAGTAACCACGCAAGTAATACTAATTAGAAATAGTTAGAAACCAATAAGGCATTGAGATTTAAACAATTGTTTTTGAAATAAAAAGAAATCTCAGCTATTTGTAATTCTTGAAAACTTTACGAAGCTATTTTTAAACTGGTAAAAAAGAAATATTTTTTATTCCCAAAAAATTTCTACGGAACCAGTTGAGGGTGAGAGCCATTGAGAATTTTTGAGCCTATCATACAGAAAATATTTCAATGAAACATCAGCGAAATACTTTCTGAATTTTAGCAAAAATGTAATCGATATAGGGTGAACCTGCCTGTAGTTGATATCCTTAGAATAGTTAATCGAATTTTTGAAATATTGCGCCATTTTAAGGTAAATGAGTTTTATATGTGGCACTAGACATAACATTTTGTTTTAACCCTTTGAGCTCTGATGATTGAATTTTCTACCACATAATTTTAATTCCGAAATATTACCTTGACACCGGAATATTCGAAGAATTTATTTGAAAAAGGTTGAATGCATTTCTTTGTGGATATCGTAAACCGATTTTTTTCTTTTTAAAATATTGGTGTCAATGTGACATTTTCAATTTTGAAGAAATTTACTCACCAGAGCTCAAAGGGATGCTAGTGCACGTGGGTCATTCCATGGTACCTTACGTTACATGTGGAACAATTTACTACAGTAATTTTAGTAATGTAACACTAAAAAATATTCAAATGTAAAATTAGCATGATTTGTCAATGGAACTTATCTAAGGGTCAATTTGAATGAAAATTACCTAAAAGATGATAATGAAAATTTCACTTTATATGATAACTTACATTCCTTTTTCAGTAATGGCAGTTACCATAGTAAATATAACCTCCAAAATTTAAGAAATAACATTAAAATTCTTAATTTTAATTGGAATTGGGCTTTGAATAAGTTTAATTAGCAAACCATGTCAAATTTATATTTTGAATAATTTTTTTTGCTTGTGTTATATTACTAAAATTACTGGAAATAGTTCTAAATATAACGTGTTACCATGGAATGACCCACTTGTTATTAAATTGTTGTCAGCTGTCTACTATAAGTTAAGCTATTTTATTATTTTTTTCATTAGAAAATATAAACATTTAGTTTTTGATTAATTGGAGATAATTGTGGTAAAGGGTATAGCCGGGTTTCTTAGTAAAATATGCCCTTGAGTTAACCACATCGAATCTTACATGGATCGATAGCCCATAAAAAGAAATCCATTTCTCCCCAGTTTTAAGTTTGTATCTCAAGAGCATGGGGGGTAATGGCGCTAAATGCCTCTTTTGGAAATGAGCACATTGTGACAAAACTACTAAGCAGATTTCAACGAAAAAAAATAAGGGGTGTAAAAAACCACCACACGAATGTTTGACAATTTTTTCAGATTTTTTTAAACAAAAGAACAAGTTTTCTAACATTTTTCCTGTTTTTAAATGAACATTTTAATTAAAAATAAATTGAAATTTCTGAGTGACCACCTTAATTTTTTGCATGAAATACTGTGAGACATGATGCAAATTCACTATCAATTTCAACTTTCTACGTATGGTGCATTATATTAAAAAAGGGAAAAATCATATTCCAGCGGAAATGTGGGGCGTGTCTTGGACAAATTTCACGCCTTTTAAAAATACCGTGTGAATTAATATGTGAGATATGAAAAGAAGGCGTGAAATTTGTCCGAGACACGCCCCACATTTCCACTAGAATATGATTTTGCCCTTTTTTAATATGATGCACCATACGTAGAAAGTTGAAATTGATAGTGAATATGCATCATGTCTCACAGTATTTTATGCAAAAAAGTTAAGGTGGTCATTCAGAAATTTCAGTTTATTTTTAATTAATAAATAGTATGGTGGTTTTTTACACCCCTTATATTTTTCGTTTAAATCTGCTTAGTAGTTTTGTCACAATGCGCACTTTTTCAAAACAGGCATTTAGGGTCATTATCCCCCATGGTCTTGAGATACAAACTTAAAACAGTGGAGAAATGAATTTCTTTTTATGAGCTATCGATCCATGTAAGACTCGATGTGGTTGACTCAAGGGCATATTTTACTATGAAACCCGGCTATACCCTTAGAATAATCCGCTTCCTACTTGCTTATTTAAACCAATGTTACCAGTAAGCTACTTTAAAAAAAAAAAATCAGATCACTTGATTGACTTTATTATTAAATTCACCTTATTTAATTACATAGTTATTTAAGCCAAGAACAAGGGCAATTTCACCATTTTAAATAATTGGTCCCATTCAAGCTATATGAATTTAAAAAAGTAGCCCACTAGCAACACTGATTTCAACTGATAATTTTATAAGAATGATTGTTAATCACAGCCCAAGGGTGATATTTTAAAGATTATTTTTAAAGATTTTCGATCGATTTCTTTCATATGATCGACCACTAGGAAAATGGCAATAAAAACTATTTATTTATAATTTTGTTGCTATTTAATTTCAGCGGATTTCACTTTTGCCCTAGTTGCCAACCTCCCGATTTTTTTCTTACCAATATTTTTATCCATAAATTCTTGCTTTATATAATTTCACAATTTAAGCAATTGAATAAAGTGAAAATTTCTGGAAGTTTTTGCTAGTGTCAAAAAAATTGGGAGGTTAGCAACAATGCTTTTGCTCAATATTAGGACATTCAACAAATATTTTGTTTCATTGCTGTATTACATGGAGTATTCAAATCGATTCCCAAATGCCACATTGACATCAGAATTCCGATCTAAATATTTTCCGTGTATAACGTATGGGACAACATAGCTTCTCATGTTTCTAAATACATTTGTACTTACATTATGGCTTAGCTGCCAACTCTTCTAATTTTTTGGCCAGAAAAAATTTAAGAGAATTTTTTGACTTATTTAATCGGCAAATTACGGCGATTTGAAATGATAAAATTTCCTGTAAAATTTTTCCGGGCCAAAAAAGCGGAAGATGTTGGCAGCTATGCATTATGGTATCATTCGGTCACTTCAACATTTTTGCAATGAAAGTGCCCTGCGCCGGAAACTGTTAAAGATTGTAGCAATATTGTTAGTAATAAAACATAAAAGGAATGATATACAGGGTGAGTCATAAATATCGAAACAATAGGCTATCTCCTTAAATATTGCCCCTAGACCCATACTTTCAACTGCAAAGTTTCATAAAAAAAGGTGAATTTTTTGATAAGATAAGTTGCAACTCCATGGGGGGTCTATTTTAAAAATTACGAAAATTAAATTTTTATACGGCCCCCAGAGGATAAAACATCCAACTAGAAAATTTTTCCTTATTCATTCCTGAACTGAACAAAAAAATTTCATCTTGATATCTTCAAAACTGAGAGAGTTATGACAATTTTAATAAATCGTGAGGTTTCAAGGGATCAGACACAAATTGAAATGCGTGTAATTGAAGAAACAATGTTGCTGTAATGGGTCCAGAAACATTTATTTTATTTATTTATTTATAAAGTTGGAATTTTGAATGTTTTGTGATGGTTAACCATATAATTTGTAAGCATTATCACATCATAAGACTTCTTAATATTTTTTTTCAAAAAAAAATTGAGTAAATTAAAATTGTTATAACTCAAAATATTATTTGTCGCGTTGAATTTTTTTCTTTTGATTAAACGAAAATGTCTAATTTTCAATTTTAATTCAGCATTTTAAATAATATTTATTTAAAAAAATAAAAGTATTTAAAAAAGCAATATTAAAAAAAGTAATTTTTGTAAACAAATCATATTTTTAAAAGTAAATTTTCTGAGCTGAAAAGTTACCGTGACCGACGGTTATTGACGTATGTCAATTTAAAAATGAGAAATACTGAAATAAAAACATTTGATGAAGCAAAGTGCATTTAGTTTTAATATGGGCAAAGATGGTCTATTAACGTTTAAATGCTGTATAGTTTCGATTTCAGATTTTGTTTAAGTTTTGCCATTTTCATTTTCTTTAATTACTGTTTAAATGCGTCAGTTCATTTAAACTTTATTTTTTTATCACGTCGATTTCAAATTTTTTCATTGTGAAGTGACTCACAGACAGACATTTCATAAAAACATGTTTTTCGGTATCTCTGAGCCCTGAAACGTGTGAATCCATCGAAAACTGGAATTCAAAATTTTCATGAATCCAATACTTTCTTCTTGTAAAGATAGAAGAAAGCAAAAGTAGGTTTAAAACCTTCATAAATTTTGAAACTGAATACAGTAAAACCTCTAAATAACGGACACCTCAGGAACGCAGAAATTGTCCGCTATTCGGAGGTGTCCGTTATTGGGAAAATCAAAGATATTCAAAAAGTGCTAAGAAACGTTTAACATTTCATTAATTGACTTTTATGTGTCCTAAAACCTCTTTTATATGATTAATCAGAAATTAAAATTATTTTTTAAGCAATGGGGCTAAATAAAACTGTACACACCTTTACCCACTGTTCATTACATGCTTGTGAAAAAACCCTGTTACAAAAGTTAACTTTTGCTTGCGATTACATGTAATTTGTTTTTCAAAGTGACATTTTTGGACAATATAGAGTTCCGGTCGGGGAGGGGTATTGCACTTTTTGACTGTTAAAAGCATAAAATCTCAATTTTCCGAGGGGATATTTCAATGCTCTGGAAGATGTCTCTCCTTGGCAACCCCTTCAATTCAACTCTGAACGTGGGGGGGGGGGAATTTTCCCCAGCTCATTTATCACAAAATTCCCTGATAAATTTAGAGGCCTTTTTACTTTTTTCTCCTTAAAAAATACTTTTTCATCCTTTATCGCCTTAAAGAGTGTCCACTATTCGGAATGTTCGTTATTCAGAGGTTAAACATACAGAAATTTAGGTTTTGAGAATGGGGATTGGAAAATAGTCCGTTAAACAGAGGTGTCTGCTATTCGGGAGTGTCCGTTATAGCGGTTTATCACTAGCATAAAGTAGATTTTTGAAAATATTTCTATGTAATTTATTAAAATATATTTCCATTGATTCCGCTAATAGAAGAGTCATTTTGGCTATTACAGTAAAACCTCTAAATAACGGACTCCTCGGGAACGCAGAAATTGTCCGCTATTCGGAGGTGTCCGCTATTGGGAAAACCTCAGAGATACAAAAATTGCCAAGAAATGCTTAGTGTCTCATTAATTGACATTTATATGTTCTAAAACCTCTATTATATGATTAATGAGAAATTAAAATTATTTTTTATGCAATAAGACTTAAATAAAATTGTGTACACCTTTAACTGCTATTTATTACATTCTTATTAAAAATAAATAAATAAATCTGTTACAGAAGTCTACTTTTGCTTGCGATTACGTATAATTTGTTTTTCAATGTGAAGTTATTGATCATTATAGAATTCCGAGCGGGGATAGGGTTTACACTTTTTGATCATTAAAAACATAAAATCTTCCGGGGGGGGGGGGGGTACTTTGATATTTGAATGTTCTGGCAGATATCCCTCCCACGCAACTCCCAGAATTCAACAATGAACGTGAAGGAGAAATTTCCTCAGCCCACCCTCTACATTTATCTCTGATCACAAAATTTGTGACACATTGCCCTGGTAAATTTAGAGACATTTTTTTATTTTTTTTTCTTGTTAAAAAATACTTTTTCATCCTTTATCGTCGAAAATAGTGTCCGCTATTTAGAATGTCCGTTATTCGGAGGTTAAACATACAAAAATTTAGGTTTTGGGAGTGGGGATTGGAGAACTGTCCGTTAAGTAGAGGTGTCCGCTATTCGGGAGTGTCCGTTATGGAGGTTTTACTGTACTATATTTACTAAACTTATTGCCTACGCCAATAAGTTTTTAAGACACTTTTAATGAGAGTTTAATTAATATCACTTAATTTGATAACACTTTTAATAAGTGTTTAATAAGACGGTCCGTTCAATGAGTCGTGCCAGTTACGAAGTTGGCGGCAAGGTCGAAATATTGCAGACATCTAGGATATTTCATCGAAGTTTACAGCAAAAACCTACACGCTTTTATTTTATATCTAAAAGTTTAAGTGTTGTCTTGGATCGACATTTAACAATACGTAAATTTATGGTCGATCCCTTAATTGTACTTCAAATGAACTGATTTTGCTGCACTCAGAGGCATGCTTAAGTGGTGTAAGTCAGGAATTTTGGAAAATTTTGGATATTAATATCTTTGGGAGATTTGCAGATATCGAGATGAAATTTTTTTTGTTCAATTCAGGAAGGGATAAAGAAATTTTTTCTAATTGGAAGTTTTATCCTCTGGGGGCCATATAAAAATTTAATTTTCGTATTTTTTAAAACAGACCCCCCATGGAGTTGCAACTTATCTTATCAAAAAATTCATCTTTTTTTATGAATTTTTGCAATTGGAAGTATGGGTCTAGGGGCAATATTTAAGGAGATAGCCTATTGTTTCGATATTTATGACTCACCCTGTACAATAAAATTCCCGTAACACTGACTTTATTCGATTAACTACTGGCGAAGTCACCCTATATAGGAAAGGAATATATTTTTTAATTTTTATAATTGAATAAAATTCAATGGTTTATAACTGAATCTACAATGCATAAATGCTTCTAAAGTAATTGAAACTCGTGAAAAGTCGCTGCGAAATCGCCCATAAAAAATTTATTATACACATTTTTTTCCTAAATTACTCATTATCTTACTTTTAAACAAAAGTAACAAAGCTATGTGCTTATTATTTCTAAAGGAAATTTATCACGCAACGCTATAATTTGGCATTCGAAGCAGGAGACAAGCATTTTGATACAACAACAGTATCGATTAAGTTTTTACCTAAAAAAGGAAAAAATAAAGCTTATTTTCTCTAGACGACCTTGAATATAGTTATATATAGAAAGTAAGTATTTGTAACCTGATATGTCAAGACTATAAATCTTCCGAAAGCTCATATTGTGAATCATAGGAAAATTTTTTGTCGATTGAAATGTTTGATGCATAGTTTCATGCATAGTTAAATAAATATTTTAAAGTTATTTAATATTCATAAAAATAAGTTTTCAATCTTAGTAAATCCAACAGTGAAAATCAGTCTACTAGAAATAGAAGTCGAAAAGCATTTTTTATAATTACTGCTTCTTTCAATTTAGAATTTTTTTAAATTCATGTATTAATAAAAACAAGAACAAATGTATGAATAGCAGTTAGCAGTGTATTGCAGGGCGCCCATTTGCGCCTATTTATATATTTTATTGGCAAAACTTTTTTTTAAAAACATATTTTGTAGCATACTTCTCTTACCCATATTGTTAATATGTATGTAAATTTGTTTTGTTTCGAGAAAGTGGTGCAAATATAAGAATTGGCAGAAGTGCGAGCCCTGGTACCGCTTAATTCATTGAAGATTGGCGCGTATTAGCGTCCTTTGCCTACACGCAACTCTAAGCATGCTTTTTACATTTTATACCTAACATTATTACTCAATAATATACACAAAAAACGTATTTACACAATTAGCGTACCATATACACACAATATGGCCATGAATGACCGGACACTCAGTTTCAGACATTTTGTCAAATATTTAAAATTATACTTTTCGGATTCTTCTGGAACTTCAAGATTACAAAGATTATGTTTGACCCCATACTTATAAATGTACATTTGATTAGGAGGACAATTAGGGGGCTGCCAAAATATCAAAGAATAATGATAATATATCAGATTACCCTGCAAATTAAAATCCACGAGATGATATATCGCTGTAGAATACAAATATGTAAATACATGTACACTGATTTTTGTGAGAATATCACGTATATTCATGGAGATATAATAATTTTTTTGAAACGTTAAAAAAATTCTGTTATGTTTTTAACTGATATCATGCAGGATTTTTAACCAAATTTAACGCACGTTTCAGAAAAGTTGGCAAAATAAACTAAAATTAATATAGTGCTATTGAAATAGGAATACATAAAGAAATTTAAGAAATATGAACAGCTGTATGAATTTTTTTTTTATCTGAGTACGCGTGAACGATAACAATCTTTTTTACATAATTTAATGGTCAACTGTATAGAACAACTTATAAAAAACAAAAATCCAGACAAATATCATGAAAATTCAGAAAGATATCGGCGATAAGAGTGAGCTGATTTTTAATCTTTCTTAGATTTTTAAATCTAAAATTGTCAATTTTTGTTAACACTAGAACAGCCATTAGGGGTCATTATGACCCCTGCAAAATTCAAAATGGCCGATTCAAACCAGAAATTTTTTTATTGAATTTGTTAATTATGTGCAGCACAAAAATAGGCTAATTAAATAAGTTAAATAGCTTTAAATAAAAATTTTGGTGTTAAACACTTTTTATCAAACTTTTATAAAATAGCCGGCGGCTCTAGTGTTAACTGAATTTTACCAAAAAGTCAGTATCTAATGGATATCAAAAAGATTAGGAAGAAATCAATCGGTTTTGGCACTCCTTTTTGAATTTATTTAATTCCAATTCTTGAAAGAAAAAGAACATTTTCCGCTTCGTATGCTGGTTAGGCTGCAGTTCGCAGCATGAGATGGAACCGTCTTCATGAGCACACAATCCTGCGGTGTAACATGAGACAGAGGAAACCCAGCTTCGGTAAATCACATATTTTAATTAATTTTCAACAGTGAAATTACGTTTGAAATTCTTGAATATTTAATACGTGAAGTTTCACATTGCTAACTAAGCGTAGAGCCAACTTAGTGAAAAATGTCCAAGCTGGATATCGAACCCTGAACCCTTGGAATAATTGTATTCAAAGGGTTCCGTGCTCAATTCCCGGCTTGGACATCTTTCACTAATTTGATTCTACGCTTAGTTAGCAATGCGAAACTTCACGTATTAAATATTCAAGACTTTCAAACGTAATTTCACTGCTGAAAGTTAATTAACCCTTTCCGGCGCAGTGTTACCACTCCGGCGACACCTAATTTTAATTCAAAACTTACAAACGGCACCAATAATATTTTAGTAAAATTTTACTTTTACAGTGACAGCTTAAACCAAGTAATTCTTAATTCATAAAAAAGTCTTTTGTAAATCCCGGTGTCAGTCAACAATTTCTCATTTTACGAACAGAATTTGTCCGCGCCGCAAAGGGTTAAAATATGCCTTGTATATTTATACACAGAGTTCGCACAGTTCTACAATTAAATTTTAAGAATATTTTCAAAGTGTTTTACTGCAGAAAAATATTGTAAAATCTGTGAATGAAGGTGGGGATTACGAATGTTGTGGTTTAAAAATTAAATGTAAATTTTCTTATTTTTAATAGTGGTGCTAGAGTCCGTGGAAATTCCAAAGAGTTGGCGAATCTTGATGCAAGGTAATAGCGTAATCAGGATGGATGTCCAAGTGCTCTGAATACTGGTAATTAATTAAAGTTCTGTTCACCTTATCTAGCCAGAAAAATTTCTGCTATGAATCAAGGAAAAGAAAATCTTACAATATTACTGGTTTTGGGCACCCATCCTGGTTACGCAACTGCAAGGTTAATTCAATAATAGGCTTTACCTTTAATAATATACGCAACATATTTTGTGTGCTAAGGATGGCATGTCGACGTGTCCGCAGGCCTGATGACATTAATGGCACAAAATGTGTTTCAAAGTAAGGTAAAGATTATCTTGAAATAGCGATAACTATTGGTCAATTGCATTCATGCTCGCCGAACCTGTTATGTACAATAAACCTTAAACAACGTTCTTAAAGTTTAAAATCTTCTTTAAAAATATCGAAAATATGACAATAATCTAAAAAGTCCATAACAAACTATATGATCAGTCACTGATAACTATGAAAATTTTCATACACTTTTTCAGATTATTACGATATTTTTTAATTATTTTTACATAATGTTTTTATCGCTATATATTGAATGAAACCTACATAATATTTATTTCTAAATGTATATAGGCAGCCTGAATTAATGCATATGTAAATATTACCCTTTTGTGTACTTTACTGCGAACAGGAAAATGAAAAACTTGAAATAAAATAATTTTTTTTAAAAATAAATGTAGAGAACAGGTATTAACAGATTAAAAAGGTATTAGTTATAACATGTGGAGAATGCTTGGTGCTAAAATTAAACGGGATGTTTTTAATTTATAAAAAGTAAAAGCTATTAATTCAAATAAAATTGCAGCTGTATAAAGAAGCCTTTAAGTAGTGCTATTGACGATACAAATGAAACTTCTGCCACTTCAGGTTTTGTGGTGTGAGAATAACATAAGGGCGTTTCCCGGAAGCATCAGCTAAAACAGCTGATTTCTCGCTTGAGCACCATGCTTTTAGAGAATTAGAAAAGAAATTCATTAGATTGATTCGTTTGAACGTGCCATTTTGCGTGTTATTTCCAAGAAGTTATTTAGAGTTTGGATTGTTTCAATGCGCTGATAAAGACAATAAATATGAAACGAGTAATGCAAAGAAAATACTGCCGAGAACACAAATTATATTTTAATATTTAATTATGCGTATTTGTAAGTTAAATAAAAGAGAATTAAAAAAATGATTTGGATATTCGCGGATAAATTTAGAGACATTCATTTTTATCATATTTTGAACTAGTATAAAAAAGCCATATTTAAATTTGCTCTATGAATATTATTTGCAAACTGTTACTAATAGTCATAGGGTGAATTTTCATGTGACAGTTGCAATATACATCTAATATTCATTTGTAGTCTCGGGATGATATTTCTGCATTTTTTTGCACACCAGTATTTTTTAGAAAAAATGTTATATTAATTAATCAGAACATTTTTGCGATTAAAGAAAACAACATTTTCTCTAAGCATAAACTGATCTGCAAAAAAGGCGGAAATCTCATCACTAGTGTAGTTTAACCCTTTCCGACACACTGTGCCCTGTCTGGGATATCTAATTTTAATTCCAAACTTGCAAACAGCACCAATAATATTTTAGTAAAATTTTTCCTCTACAATAAAAGCTTAAATTAAGGATTTTAAAATATCTAAAAAATTCGTTTGTGAATTCTGGTGTCAGTCGATAATTTCTCAATTTACTAACAGATTTTGCCCGTACCGGAAAGGATTAAATGTACCAGTACCGTAATTTCCGGTGTATAATCCGCGGATCAAACAATTATTTTTCGTCCCAGAATTTTTTAAAAATAAAATGTAAGTTTTTAAATCGCCGTAAATATTTGGCTTCTATAACTAAATAAAATTTCTGGGTCCAGAAAGAATTGTTTCATCCGCAGATTATGCGCCGGAAATTACAGCAATTCTTTTGTATTTCAGCAGTTTGCTCCTTTAAAAAAAATTGGAATATTTTTATAAGTTTCCATTGCATACTTTTGATAAAAAATCTATACAAGGTTTGGAACTTAAAATGTGTTATTGTGAATGTTCAGAAGTAAATGCGTACAGCTTGTGATTTACTGTGCAATGAAAGAAAAAAATTACCATACACTGTCAGAAAAAATCATCTTTATACCAGAACTGCCATAATACCGGCTTTTTGAAAACGAGTATTATTTTATACGAAATATTGTTCTGTTAAATCGCCCAAATGTACCAATTTAATAAAAAGTCATTTTCTGTATTAAAATCCTGGTATAAAAAAAGCCAGAGACTTGGCACTCTGCTTTATACATTAAAATTTTCGTTATTTCAACCCTTTGAAGGGCACCGGTATATTATGTAGGGGAAGATGGGGATACTTGAGCCATTTTTTAAATTTTAATTTTTTAAAATTTTTTAGAATTTCTTAGAACAAAATAAAATATTGAAAATGAAAATTTGATATTTTTTCTTCATTTGAAAACCACTTTCAATTAATTTTGAACTATTTTTCTATGTCTAATAAATTTTTACTTTTTCTTTTACATTGTGGCTCAAGTATCCCCATGGAGGGGATACTTGAGCCAGATGTCACATTCGCACCAGTATTTTGCAAAGAAAAAAACCGATTTACAATATACGCGAAAAAATGCATTAAACCTTTTTCAAATAAATTTGGTCGAATTTTCTGGTGTCGTTGTGACATTTCAGAATTAAAATTTTGTGGTAGAAAATTCTACCAGCAGAGCTCAAAGGGTTAATCACCATACTTTAAAAATGGTACCAAGGTATATGATTTCTTTTTTACATGTTCAGAACTATAAATATGTTACCATGTTGCCAGTTTTAGAAAGAAAAATTGAACAACTGTAGAGATAAAGGGGGTGGCTCAAGTATCCCCTATGCTCAAGTATCCCCACTCTCCCCTATATACCAATTAATTTTAATTCCATTATGCCACATCGGCACCGGAATTTTAAGATTTGCTTTTAGAACGATTTTAAGAACCTTAAGATTTGCTTTTTACAATGTACGCGAAAAACAGCTTTTACTTTCTATCATATAAATGCGTTTGTGAATCCCGGTGTCAATCAATCATTTGACCATTTTAGGAACATAAGTGCTTTGCCTCTCAAGGGGCTAAACAAATTATTTCTAATAATTAATAATTGAAAAAGGGGAGGTAATGGCGTTTATTTTTGCATACATTTATTTGGCTGTACAAAATACAAAATGTAATACAAAAGTTCTTATTTATTCTTAAAAGGAATAAACGAAAATTTAATAAATTGAAATTTCTCATTTATTTACTTCGAAACAAAAATAATGCTTTCAAATTTAATAAAATAGCAATTTTCGCAGTCATTTAAACTTATTCGCAATTTATGTTTTATAATATTAAAATATTCACATGTAAAGTATATTCTAAAAGAACATATTAAAAATTTATAGTAGTTCAATCAAGGTAAAAAAAATCGATTTCATAAAAAAAAACATTTCTTCTCGATTTTAATTAAAATTATAATAATCATATTTTATATCTAACGATCAAATTATGTCTTATTAAAAAACATGTCTAATATACAATAGTTTTTTCTCTATTATTCCATAATTTCATAATAACGAAATGTCCCTGCACTTAAATTTAAGTATCCTAAATTTCTAAACAAGAAATTTTACAAGCCTTATTAATGCAACCCTTTTTAAGGAAATCCACATCTTCATTTAAAATTCCCCTAAAACCAAACGCTCGCTAGTCTAGTTGTATTGTTGCTAGATTGAAAACGCGTTCCAGGTTCAAAACCGAAAGGATCCAGGGAAAAAGAAGAGATATATTTTACAAAAGACTCCTTTTCTCTGATTTCTGAAATTTTCTGTTTTCGAAAGGGAAAAAGGACGGACATTTCTTTAATTTTGGGAGCAGCAGTGCTGTCAGTAATATTTCCGTAAATAGAAGAAACTATTTTTGAGGGAATAGTTAAATATCTTGTATTTTCACCTGCTATTTTTAAACCGTGATAATATTCTTATATAAAAAAAAAAATTCAAGATAATCATCAAAAAATATAATTTAAGTATTTTGATCAATTACACATCTTCATAAATAAAAATAAAATTATAAAACTATTATGGCATGTAATTTCTTGAAACTAAGAAACTTTAGAAAATTATCTTGTGTTATGGATGGTCGGAAGCCACGATTAGGGTATGCAAAAAAACCGTTTTTAAGCAAAGGGGTGGATTACAAAATTTGTAAGTGTTTACGTTCGCGGACGATGATTGAGAGACTATGGACAACCATAAAGCATGGTAATAAAATGCAGAATCTTATTTAATGGCATTTTTCACGTAAGATTCAATTAGAGAATTTGACGTACTATATAACTAGACGTTTAAAACCCATAAGAGACTTGAATTAAACTGCGGCGTATTCGGGTGAACAAAGTGAGACCTCAGAAATACGAAATAGTGGCAGATGACAATATTATCCATTTTTTTGGACTATGAATAGGTCTTCTTTGCGTTTGTCTTCTTTTCTCTTCGCATTTATCCAATATTTTAACGTTATTTATGTTTTTTTGAGCATTAAGATAATTCTGCGATGAGAATAATTGAAACAGGGTTCGCACACTCCTTATATTTTGTAAGGACTCCGGCACCACTATTAATGATAAGAAAATTTATATTTAATTTTTAAGAAACAGAATTCGTAACCACGCCCTCGATTCGCAATTTTCGCAATATTTGCCTGCAGTGAAATACATTGAAAATACTGTAAAAATTTAGTGGTAGAGTTGTGCGAACCCTGTGAAAGATTCAAATTGAAAATTTCCAATTTTCTTACTATGTCCGTAACTGTAATAATTCTATTATTGTGTTTTTTCTCCTTCTCAAGCGCATTTCAGCGACAACATTGACAATACTACTCCATTTAGTAGAACAGTATTGTCCCTAGTAGTCATATATTGGCGAAGAAATTTTATAATCACATTGTAGACACTTTTGGCTAATTCCATGGGTTCTGTAGTGTAAGTCACATAACTTATTAATTGATTTGCTTGTTAGCCACCGTTATTTTCGAAAAGTCTGCTTGGCCTTATTCAGTTAATGAGACTGTGCCAATAAAATTAATCACATTTTTTTTGTTCTATAATGCTGGTAGCCAAATATCGTAGCATGTGACTTACACTACACGTACTCATGGAAATAGCCTTTTAAAAATTGCAAATTGTCCAGTCATTTGGCCTTTTGAAAAAATAACGGTTACTTAACCATATTATTCAGCGTATATCTCACCGTATTTCCCACCATATTATGGCTAGTATAAAATTAAATTACAATTATATATCCGTTTTTTAAAAAAGCGGGCGAATGTAATAGTTTGCTTTAAATGTTTATCAGTGTATGTATTCCGAAGAATTGGCTATAATGTAGGTTGTTTGAAAACTTTCTTATTTTGCTATAGTATTTAACAGTGGAACCTAAACAGAGCAAAATAGGAAGATTATGAACTATTAATAGATCTTACGACGTAGTTTAAATTGACTCTAATAAAGATTTTTCAAAAAATTCCTTGTATTCATGTATGCAAGAGTCGAACTGTCATGAAAATCAAAATATGAAGATAATGAAGTATTAATAGAATTTATGGCAGGCAATCCTATGTTATAGTTCAGACACGCCAAGTCGCATCCTAAATCTGTTTAGAAGTTTTATGAAAAATTAGCACAATTACTACAGACATCAACAAAACTATGAACTAAAGTTTTGAACAACTCCACCCGTATCGATTGAATATTCGCAGCTTTTATTACGAAACATTCCAAAAACAAACTTTTTGACCCAGTTAGCTTCTTTTGTTGATTTTTTTTGCTCACTAACTCTAAAGTGCATATAGTGATTAAACCTTCATGCATAGTAATTTTGTTAAGTAATTATGCGTATAAATCATACAGAATTTGACGCAGTGAAAATTCAACAAATTTAGCTCTACTATATATGTTAAGGTGCCCTATGGGATTGTGCCAGATTCCTTATAGACGAAAATATTTTTGTTCTTCAACATAAAATGACCGTTTGACATTTCAGGCTATTTTCTAATTTATAATAAAAAAGTTTGGAAAATAATACGCTTTTAATAGGAACATTGCCCAAACAATATCTTCAAAAGAAAATATCTTTTATTATTTTTTCGGACTATGTTTAAAAGTACAGTTTTAGGGAGGAAAATGAGGCAAAACCATAAATGCAAGCGCAACGCTAGACATGAGTGATTTCCACCACTAACTTTTAATAAAATTCTTCACCTTATCAAATCCTAGAAATACTGTCATTAAATAAGATGAGGAATACTATAGAAATTTAGTGGTAGCAATCAACCATTTCTGGCGCAGCGCTTGTTCCCTGGGTAAAACTAAATGAAACTTCAATTTAGTATTTTTTAATGGCTCAGACTTTGTAAGAAACTTGGGAGCTCCAATTGAGCATTTTTTCTCAAACAGAGTGATAGGATATTTGTTTATTAACCCTTTGCGGCGCAGTGGTTTAGTAGATAAACCACTTAATTTCAATTCCCAAACGTCACATTCGCACCGGAATTTTGTATAAAAAATTTACGGTTTTTTGAATGCGTGAAATACAGCGTTTTCTTATTTACAAATAAAGTTGTTTTCAAATTCCGGTGTCAGCCATTAATTTCGAAACTTAAGGAATTAATTTGCCTTGCGCCGCAAAGGGTTAAATTACAAATGCATTGTAAGATATCTATGTAACTGTTAAGGGGAATGATGAAAAAAAAGGCATTAGTTGGAAAAACTATTCGGAAAGCAAAGATATCCTGTTCAACTCATTTAAATGAGTTGTTAGCTTGTTAATGTCAATGGCAGTTGGCCCATAAGTATCCACGCAAATCGTATTGCTTCCGTTTAACTTGCGTCTAATCTGTGATGTTTAACAGCTTCTCTGATTTGTTTGTACGTCATACAGACAACGTGTTTTTCTCAATCATGATTTGCCCCAGACATTTCAAATCATGATTTATTATTCTCACCAGTAATTTTTCATTGTGAATTTTGTATTATTTAATACAAGCATTTTTCTAATTCAACTAAGCAAAAATTTCTGTTTTTAAAAGTTGGTGATAAAAAATTAAAAATTCTGTAAAAGACGCAAAAAAATAGGCATTATCTGAAAGTTTTTTCAAAAATATTTATAATAAAAAACTTTCAAATAATCCCTATTTTTTTGTCTTTTATAGAATTTTTTATCTTTTATCACCGGTTTTTCAAAACAGAAATTTTTGTCTAATTTAGTTACAAAAATGCTCGGATTAAATAATAAAAAACTTACAATAAAAAATTACTGGTGAGATTAATAAACCACGATTGGAACAAGGATTCTCGTACGTGGTATGGACAAATCATGATTGGCTAAATCACATTGTCCGTATGACATACGGTCAAATCAGGGAAGCGGTTACGAGACATGTTCATTATAATGCATATTAGATCAACCGGAGAGTTTTGCTGTATGATGTTATATCACGCCTACTTTTTTAAAATTCAGATTTCATTATTGGCGCCACTTTTTTGAAATGGTAAATTCCAGTAGTTTTCGCGTTACACATTAAGGGTGTATTTCGATTCAAACTGCCTATTTTCCGATTTATTTTTGAACTCATTATTGCTCTCAAATACACCAAACTTTCAAAATCTCTTATTTGAAAAGTACACAAGGTGCCGTAATTGTCGATCCTTTGATAAATACAGAAAATATTGCAAAAAAAAAAACAATCAAAAACGGCATTTCGAACTGATTTTTCCCACGCGGGAGATTTGAGAACGAAAAAAGTGGTCATACTGAGAAGAAAATTGTTTATAACTCAAATTCTAATGAATTGAGCGTAAAAAAACGTCACTCGGCACCTCATACATCCCTTCAAGAATCCTCTCAGCAAATTTCATGTTTCTACGTTTAAAAATGTGTCTGAAATTGTATCGGAAAATTTCGAGCTGTTGAAGATGGAAAAGCGTTTTTTCGAATACACCCTTAAGGAGAAAACAAAGGGAGTTTTACTTTAAAGAAAGGGGTTGCCAATGAAGAAATCTGAATTTTAAAATACTAGGCGTGAAATAACGTTATGCAACAAAACTTTCCGGTTGACCTAATAGTTCATCTTACAGGAATAATGTGTGATGGAGAAAAACACAAGATGGTATATTTACTTGGTAGAGTGAGATATTTCATGAGCGTTGAAGACAATATATTTTTATAACTTCAATAAATGTAACATACTGGCATCGTTGTCTAGTTTCCCAATTTTATAGTACCACTAATTAATGGTAGAAACATTAGTTTTATTTAATCTGAGAAATCTGTGATTACTTAAAGCAAATGTTTCTGTACATAAAAAGTGAAATTAAAAAATTGGCAGAATGGGCAACTATATTGAAAGTTATTTAATTTGAATAGCTTTACAGCCGTCAATAGACACAAACAAGCAAACAAATTATTATTACATTTCTTCATGGATATGCGTAATAAAAGCTTGTACTTTAGTATTAATTAGGGATAATAGTTTCAATGAATTCTTTTCAGTTTAAGTGCAAGACTATACACTTTTTTGACCAATTTCCCTATTTTTTTTTTTTTTATAGTAACACTATTTTTTTTCTCTGAAACAGTTTCGTTTTGGAATTTAACATGTAAATGAATAAATGTTTTAAAGTAATAAATGTTTAAAAAAAATTTGTGTTAGTGTCATAAAAAAGGAAACTAAGTGTGGAGAGAAGCCAAAAATCAAATGTAAAATGTCGCAAATACTGCATTGAAAAACTCTATAGTGTTTTGCCAAGTTCATGTAAATCACGGAATTTAATCTATTGTTTTTAATTCTTTTTTGTGTCACGTAATGCGTATAAGCAAGAATTAATGCATCCGATACATCCTACCAAGAACTCACATACAGTTCTTCGAAAATAGTTTCTGCCCACAACCAGTGAAATGTATTGTCCTCATCCTTTTGATATAAATTGATCTTAACTAATCCACGATATATCAATAATAAATTAATGTATTCAAACGCAATAGTCATAAGTTAATTAACATAATCATTTAGCAGTAACATAATATATGCAAAATCATTTTAAATCGTAATAAATAATTTATGTTACTATGAAAAATTAAGTTATATATTTACGACTAAAGCTCAACCCCTACATTTCTATAATGTCATGATTTTTATCATGGATGATAAACAGACATTATGTTCATATGTCATTTATTATTCCTACCTGAACTCTATTTTTATTTTGCAATAAAAGGCCACTCATATATAAAGTAGTTTATGATACTTTTCTGAAGACTTGTAAATCAAAGTTATTTGAATACTTCTAATTATATAAATAAAACAATTATATAAATAATGAATAAAACAATCTGTAATTGAAAGTATTAATGAAGGTTTTATGCATATACTATTATTACTTTTACATTCTAAATTCAGAGAAAAAAATAATCCGCGAAAAGAAATCAAACACTATGCATTTATCATATTCTCAATTTATATATATTGTACAGTCCTAGAAAAAAGAAAAAAATCGCTGTCCCTCCCTACTAAATATGCAACCAATCATCGCAATAAGAAGTAATTGCCACTAGGTGGTTAGAAATAACGCCTACAAAATAATGCGCAAACTTAAATTTTACTTAATCCTTAACTGGTGTTATGATGCCATTTAGTTCTCATGCAATTTTTACCTGTGCAATTTCTTTGTTAATCAGTAATATTCAGATACAAATAATAAAGTAATATACTTACTTATTTATTCAACTGACAAATACAGTTATGTTATAATACAATTATTTAATATAAAAGCGAATCTTCTTTGTTTCTTATAAGTTACTGTACCAGATGGGGGAAACATTATACACTGCTCAAAACAATTAAAGGATATTGCAGTTTTAGGTGTATTTTGTATCTGGGAAACTTTTTAGCTGACTGATACTTGGTCGACAGACATAGTAGGTTATATGAGAATAAATTACACATGTTTGGCAGAAAAAATGAATTGCGCATTTGTGTACAAAAGGAAAAAAAAACAAAATTTGTGCATATGAGAAAAAAAGAATAAGAAAAGGTGTTTTCTTCAAAGAAAATCATTTTCAGTAGAGGGTATGGTTTCCACGGGCGGCCAGCAACGTTGAACACCTTTGAGGCATGGACTCAATGAGGCTATTAATGACGAGTTGGGGTATTCTGCCCCACTCTTCCAGAAGAGCTCTTTCCAGTTCTTGGAGAGTTTGTGGGGGTTGTTGGCGGCCAGAAACTCGTCTTCCTAGAGCGTCCCAAACGTGCTCGATTGGATTCATGTCTGGAGAACACGCTGGCCATTCCATTCGAACGATTCCTTCCTGGAAAAGGAAATCCTCCACCAGGGTTTCACGATTTGGCCTGCAGTTATCGTCCATTAAAATGAAGTTATCTCCGATTGCTGCAGCGTAAGGGACTACAATAGGTCTGAAGATCTCATCCCTATATCGGCGACCAGTCAGAGCTCCATCTCAAATGATGTAGAGGTCAGTGCGCCCGTCAATGGAGATGCCACCATACACCAACACTCCTCCACCGCCAAATCTGACACTTTCGTGCACGAACGCAGGATTATTCCTACTGCCACGGTCCCTCCAGATGAAAATACGCCTATTATCCGGATGCACAGAAAAACGGGACTCGTCAGAAAACAAAATATTGCTCCATTCATTTCTCCTCCAGTTGACATGCTCGGTTGCCCACTCCCTGCGGTCGCGACGATGCCTTGATGTTAATCTAACACATACCATCGGTCGGCGAGCATACAGACCTACAGCATGGAGCCGGTTTCGGACAGTCTGAGTTGAAATCGTTGTGCCTGTAGCCGAGCGAAGGTGTTGTTGGAGAAGAGTAGCGTTCATGTTTCGGTGTCTCCGAGCTGTTAACGTTAAATACCGATCTTCATTGGGCATTGTTGCCCGTCTACGACCTTGCCCTGGGCTTCGGCCTGCACATCCACTCTTCAAAAAACGGTTCCAGATCCTGGAAATGACACTTTGTGACACTCCAATGGCTTGCGCTTCTTCGGCTTGAGTTTTGCCCCCTTCTAACCTACCAAGAATTCTCCAAGCTTCTGAATCTGCCAAATGACTTCGCTGAGGCATCGTACTCATCGAAGCAAAGCAATCACTGAATGCCGATCATCCTTGTCTTCATTCTCTTTTATCCAGTTGAAAGTCAAATTTCATTCGCTGCCGCTGAAGCGACGTTTTTGACGTCGAACTCAAAATTTGCATACTCCACAGTTTGAAAACCAGAAAAATTTGCATTTGTGATTCTCTTCTTCTATTTTCGGCAAAAAAAAATATTTTATATCTTTATTTTATATAAAACTTCAAATATCCTTTAATTGTTTTGAGCAGTGTAGCATGAGGCCAGTCGCCACTCAAATATAACAACGCCACGCCGGTTTATGTTCAAGATATTGTCTTCATTCAGAAGTTGTTACAAACTATACATTTTTCAATTACTAATATCAAATTTGGACATCATATTTGGCTTTTTCATTCAATTGTACTCTAACAGAGTTCATACGCTTCAGATTTTTTACCAGAGTATTTTTATAAGGTAATATTTGACATATTTCATGAAAAAAATGGTCTTCTGTTATCAGTGGCGTAACGAGGGTTGGTTTTCAAAGTGCTCTGAACACCCGTATTTTTGAAAGTTCTGTTTCCCTTATCTAACCATACAATTTTCTACTATTAATCAAGGATAAGAAAACCTTACAATATTACTGGTTTTAGGCGCCCACCTGGTTACGCCATTGGATATAATAACCAGTACTTTGCAAAATTTCTGTTACTAAAATACCTAAAGTCCCTTGAATCCCTTTACGCAAACGAATCCTTTCTAGGATAAAAATGGGAAGTCATTTGGTCTTGTAGTTTAGAAATTATGAAAGGATAAAATTTTGGAACTCTCCTTAAATTTATTTTTATTAATTGTTGCAAAACAGATTGCAGTACGGACATTTTTTAAACGTAGCTCAAAAACTAAACAGAATAAGATGTAATTTTAGATTCACATGTTTGACGCTTAAAGAAATCGCAAGCTTAAAAAAATGGGTAACAATTCGTATATTTTTCTAAAATATTTGTATTTTGAAATTGACTTTTAAAATATATATATGAATTGTAACTTATGAAATTGTTAAATAGACCAATTTCTTGAAATTTCAAATGAAACTGCAAATTTAAAATTATAGCTTATTCACCCAACTAGTTTTTGAGTTAATAGTAAAAACTTACCGCATTACAATGTGTTATGAAGCGATTAAAAAAAGAATTTAACATACCAAATTTTAAACATGTATAATCTCTCAACTACGTAAGCAAGTGACTTCCCGTTTTGTATCCAAAATCCAAATATGATGTCAATTAACAGTTTGTTACAATTTCCATGTACACAGAAAAATATATGAATATAATTTTTTATTAGACGTTATTACAAATCAATTCGAACCAGTCGCATTTTAATACGCTGATTTTTGGAAGAGTTAAAAGGGGGTAGTTTTTTCCCCTGGACTGTACATAGAGAAAAACTGTTGTTTTTAAGTAAAAAGCAAATGCATTACAATTATAAATTCAGATACACTATTCAGAAAAAATGGAATTCTATTACTCATTTTAAGACTTTCATTAGATTTATCCAATTTATTCTTGGGGTATAGTATAGATTTGAAATCAAACATTTAGTAGGGGTTTTCCATTATATATATATATATATATGTATATATAAGTATCAGCACTATTAAAAATATAAACATTAAGCTTAAACATTAGTATTTCCGTATTGTCTCATATCTACAAAACCACAATGAATGTTAATTGTTACTGGAATTCCCATGGACGTCTCTACAATAATGTCATTTAAATCTTTATAAGCTGTTGTCGTGATGACTGCTGAAATTACACTTTTACGTTTACATGGAATGTTTTATAAAGTGAGATGTATGCGGTATCACCGTGCAATTCGAATTAATGTATTCAAAAAAAGCAGATTTCTTAGGTGGGACACCCCTGGTCTAAATACAAAAATTTAGCTAGAAAATAAATTTAAAATAACTTCTTGCGCTAACAAAAGATAAAATAGTTTCAATAAAACTGTTTGTAACCAACGAGATTCAGTGAGCTTCAATCAATTTTATTCGAAATAACCAAACTCCTTTTTCATTATCACGGGCAAAGGAAGGAACTAGAAAAATTCTCACTTCCACAAAAAAGCATCAATCACTCAATCTCAGAGGGACAAAACTCTAGAAAAGGAAATGCAGATTTATTAACCGCATGTCACAGGTGTGCGTGTTAGAATATTATTTCAACATAGCGTTGACTAAATCGAAGTTCTAAATCAAGATACAGTCAGCTCAAATTATTCTACATCTCATTATTCCTTTATTTCCGTTAATATTCGACTTTGGCTAAAAATAATTTTTCTTATCACAAAAAAGCCTAACGCCAATTACCATCAAAAATCTCTCAACCCGCTAATACTCTTCAATTTCGCTTTGCAGTCACCAATGCTTCGTCTAAATAAAGAAACAAAAGAATAATTTTTTTCTAATCTAACAACAAATTTCTAAGTAATTTTGATGAATTATTATTTTTTATCCCCTACTGTTTTTCCTTTTAGTTATTGGCACGCCATTGTCCCTTAAAATATTTTTTGAAAAAAGAAAATGCCACGTTGATGCGGAAAATCGTTATACTTGCTCTGGAGAAAGTAGAGGGCCAAAAGTTTGGCGAAGTGCGCTGCAATGTGTAGATTTATTTGACGAAAGTTTCTTATATTATCATATTAAAATAAATACGTAAACTATTAAGAACAGTAAATTTTGTGGAGCATGTTTAAAAAAGAGATAGTTTAAGAATTCAATAATATATTTTTTAGTTAATCACGCATTCTTTCTTGTTACACAGATAAGAAGACAGGGCTCAAAAAATTTAATACTCGACATCAGTGTTATCACACGGACTTCGCATTTTTAATTTGAATTTCACCACTTTTGTTAAAAGATGAAATTCCTATTGATTAATATGCCAATAACCAGCACGAAATTTGCCATTGCAAAAAAGTCTTTGAATCTGAATTTAAAAAGTAGCCCATGTGATAACACTGATGTCGGACATGTAGTTTTTTCGAGCCCTGTTAGAAACCCACATGTGGAAAAAACGTTCGCAATGTAAGCAAGATACAGTCAACTCAAATTATTCTACATCTCATTATTCCTTTATTTCCGTTAATATTCGACTTTAGCTAAAAATAATTTTTCTTATCACAAAAAAGCCTAACGCCATCTTTTAATCTCAGAAGCAGGGCTCAGAAATAGGCGACTATTTTTTAATTCAAACTGGCAGTATTTTCTGATGATAGAAAACCTTATTACACGCTTTGGCAACATTTGCTTCTTCAAAATTTACATTAGAAAAATACTGGTGAGAACAGAATATAAAAATAGTCGCTTCTGGCAGTCCTGCAGAATAGAGAATTTTCCCCGTTACATATTAACTCTTTGCAATCATACGTTCTGTCTGACTGGACATAATTTCTCTTTTTAAAATTCAGCCCCAGTAACAAATGAAAATAGAATATGCCTTATTTAAGTAGAGCATTTTAAAAATTGTATAATTGAAAGTAACTTATTTTTAAAAAAAATGGTGCCGACAGAATAAAATTTGTGTAAGAGGCATCGGAGAAAAAATGTTAAATTTTTCTTTTCGTATGTTTAAAATGTCATTTTTAAAATTTAAATAACTTTTTTTAAATTAAAGAACTTTCATTAAAAAGTGTTTAACATTATTCGGATTAAGTCATTTATTTGATCTTTGACGCAAAAGACTAACCATTTAATTCTTAAAAATGAGATTATAAAAGTAATATACAATAAATTTAATTGGAATGAATAAATATATGCTAAATTACAAATTCATTCTAGACATTCTCTCAAGTTTCAATTACATGCAAATTCACAGACGTCGATCACTTACGTACAAAAGCAAAATCAAAACTATTTCAGACACAAAAGAAGTCAGCAGCCTGTTTCTGAAATAGTTTTTATTTTATTTTGTACATAAATGATAGCAGTTTGTGAAGTTATATGTAAATAATACTTAACCATAAAATGTTCATAGTAAGATATAAGCTACAGATAGTGTTTCGGACTTAACGGGTTTTTTAGTTCGGGTATTCCAAGTTCACACCAAAAGTTTGAAGTAGCAATACTTGCTTTCTTTAAGAGCAGACATTTCGTATTTAAATAAAGAGAAATTTATTAATGAAATTTTCTGGTATAAATTCAGGTTCCCTAAACTTCCAAATTCTAAAACGTATTCTGCCATGGGAATTAGAGGGCTGATATATATATGGCAACATCACTTAATTATTCCGGAGTCTTATCCATGACGAGTATGTTTGCAACCAAAATTTTATTTAACCAAAAAATTTAAAATGAAATCTAAAATTTACCTTACTGAAAGAGGAAACATTTCTATATATATATATTTTCCGGTTAAGAACATGTTTGTCTTTGATCAGAATCCGGATTAATTAACCACTTAATCGTCGCGTCCGGCACATTCACGGGTATCAAGCTTCACGTCTTTTATTCAGAATTGTTTGATTCTCACCAGTTTTATAAAATAGTGTAATTGGTTTTATTCTGATATCATTTTATTTGTCATTAAGTAAGATTATTATTTTTTTTTTCAAAAAGTGGTTGAAATAATGAATTTGAATTTTTGAACCGTAAATTAATGCGACCATTAAGGGGTTAACAGATGTTGGCATCTATGCTTAAAATCTTAGAATTAATTGGTAAATTCTCATGCTTATATATTTTAAATTTTGATATTATTACTCATATATATGAATTAAGTAGAATAACTCAGCTATTTTAAAATAAATAAAAATCGCTGGTGCTATAAGATGCATCATACTAATCTTTTTCTAGCCATAATTTATCACAATATCTAAAATTAAAAAATATGTATCAAGCACTTTTATACCAGTCTAGCTTTTTGTAGATTACCTAATATATCTCTCACTCTATCATTTATCGTTCAATTGATTTTCCTATCGCGACATAAACCTTAAATCAAATAGTTAAGTTGAAACATTAATTATGGATTAAAAGGACACACCTAGCCATTCACTTTCGCTACATTTTAGTAGAAAATACACCTTTGCATAATCACATGGAAATGTCTTGTCTTGAATTTTATGTGTTTGTTTACATTTATTACAGGTGTAAAAAACTTTACTTGTCTAAATTAATAATACCAAATCAAAATTTATATATGTATATTAATTTACACCAGAGCTTGTTAAATAATGAAAAAAGATTATGGAAAAGAAGATTAAATAATTGAATATTCTGGCCTCCTACTTGGCCCGCTTTTTGAAAACCACTTTTATTTAAAGAAAAATTTTATTTATAAATTTCGTAGAGTCGTACCAAAAATAACTTTTTTAAAAAATTGTTGCAGAAACCTACCACGAATTTCGTAAAAGATTATTTGTTTTCAAAAGACGGACCCATGGCAGCCCTGTGTATTCCATTTACTTTCGGATATATCATGTATACTTGCGTCTAAGCTGACCCCTAAATTCGAGAATAAAATATGTTGTATACCAATATTTTCATTTAGCTATCTTCGCCTTATTTAATATCAGCATATTTTGCATTTAGATATTATGAATATATCATTTTTTAATACTTGTGTGCAATTTGTTTTTCGTCTCGAATTCAGTGCAGGCTTTACACACGAGTATATACGATAATTTGGAGATATTCTGCTCACCATCGAATAAATAAAGAAAATTAACTAAATTAATGCATAATCAGGATTCGTACGGGTCCTGAAATTTAATGACGAGGAAATTCTTCGCTACCAGTATTTACCCACAAAAAATCTTCAATTAAATAAGGCGAAATTTCGCGTGCTTGAACTAGATTCATTTTTCTACGTAAAAATACTGGTATTTATCCGGAAAATAACTCGTACGAACTCGGATAGTAAGTGTGTGGTGTTATTTATGACTGGCAATTATCTGCTCTAGGGATATAAGCCCGAGGAGGAGTGCCAGCCGTGAGGGGTCCTTCCCACAGGACCCCGTAAGGGATCCTAACCCATATTTACTCAATGTTACCCAAGGTTAGAAGAAAACCACAGAAAACTCCAAACGGTTTAGCCGACGATCGCGATTGGGTTCGAACTCAGCCCCTTCCGTCTACACGTTTCGAGAGCATAACCCTCAGCCACTGGTAATGCTTTCTGATAGCATATTTACTAATTAAAACAAAATATTGTGGATTGATTAATTTTATGGTACATATATGGTATACTTCTGCACATCTCGTGTGGAAAGTTTGGCTGGTGAACTTTGATTTATAATTCGAGTTTCCTAATGTAATTTAAAATTCATTTTTTAATTCTACTATTTATTACGTTGAAACTGTAGAATAAGTTCCAAAAGCTACATGGCAAGATTAACCGATTTACAGATGTAATTAAACTCAGATGTAATTAGGTGTAATTATTCAAAAATGTTGTGATATGTTCTTGGTAATAAGAAATTATTTTCGCATTTTTTTTTTATATCATTTTTCAAGATTAAAGACAAATTGTTTTCTATGCCACAAATCAGCGAGATTTTATCATCTAAGAGTATATTCAGGCAGGTGAAAGTCTGGATAAAGAGAAACATTCTAATTGAAGTTTGGAATCAGAGGTGAGCCTCACATAATACTTACGTACTTATCCCAGGTGCTTACTAAAGTTTCCGGGATATTGTGATTATTTTCTAGCACGTCCATGTGGATGAACTTCTTCCGTGGGGATGTTTATTCAGCGTTGCCAGTGGGCTACTTTTTTAAAATTCAGATTTCTTGATTGGCACCAATTTTTTTAAACGATAAATTACCTTTTGTATTTGCCATAATTATTATGCCATTGAATAAGGTACATTTCATCATTTGACAAAAGTGGTGCTAATCAAGAATATGAATTTAACCCATTCGTGCCCAGCATCATTTGCGTAAATTTTATTTGGTTGGCACCACTATTTTTATAAGATTTAATTTTAGTTCATTAATCACGAAAATGCATCATTTAAATAAAATAATTATTGCTTTTCTTTTTTACCGGTGACAAAAACAGCGCTAGGCACTAATGGGTTAAAAAAAGTAGCCCATCTGACAACACTGTGTTTATTCAGTATAGAAATTCGTATTCCAATATTTGTTCACTCAGATGTTACTACGTTAAACAAAATTTCCCTTGATGCCATGAACAGGTCATGCAATGTTTAAATAATTACATTTAATATTAGCCTAGAAATTTGTATCTAACGGTACGAATTAGATTTTGTAGCACTTTGTAAAATCATCACATAAAATGCAGAGTGATTTGAAAAGGCAGTCGAGAAAGTGCTAATCACAGACAAGAGAGATTTATCTTGGCGTATATGCAGCCAGGCAATTTAAGCTGAGAATGACTTGATTACCCTAATTTCCTGCCTATAATCCGCGGATCAAACAATTCTTTTTCGACCCAGAAATTTTATTTTGTAATTTAAGGCAAATATTTACGGCGATCTGAAAAGTTATATTTTATTTAATAAAATTTCTGGGTCGAAAAATGATTGTTTGATCCGCGGATTATACGCAGGAAATTAGGGTATATTGAACATAAATGAAAATTTATCATCTTGTTGATGACAGATTCCAGTTTAGAGCCATAAAGTTACGGTTAAATCTCATGGTTTACTTTTTCGGTGCGGTTTGGTACAAATATGTACCGGTGAATTATTTTTATCTTATTCGTATCACTTTTTGATGCCTAATCTCTGAATTACGTCTATACTAAGATATTTTCAATAGTAATATGTCATGAAGAAAAGTTTTTTTTTTTTAATTTGATACATTTGAATATAAAGATACAAATCGGTTTTCAAATAGGTCAAAATATTCTAAAGTCGGCAGTAATGGGCCTTACCGTAAGGGTTAATTTGATCTTGCGGTTAATATTCGGTAATCAGGTATATAGTCATTAGCTTTTTTTAGCAAAGTATTCTTGAAAATCTGTAATATATTAACTTAAAAGAACATTCTAGCCATAGTCTATTAAAAATTTGTCCCCAGTTCTGGAAGATAAATGGAATGTAAGAAAAGTAAAAAGAAAGAAAGAAAATGTTCTTCTTTTTTATTTTTCTCTGCGCCGTGAATTGCCAATTGTGTAAACCCTGCCACTAACAATTTTATGCTATTATAGAAAACAGATATTTATCATTGGAATTGATTTAAAAATAATCGTTTTAAAATTATTTAAAAAGTTAAAAACGAAAATCACCAAATTGAGCTGTAGCATTCAAACAATTTTAGTTTGTTTAAACAATTTAGCACAATTTTTCCTATTTGGCGCAGCTAAAAACTGAAATTATACGATATTTTAATGTGATATATGAGTGATTAAAATCAAATCGATAGCGCTGGTTGTTGCCATATCGTTATGACATCGGCATATCACACTACGTTTTATATAGGTTTCTAATATTAATTGCACAACACATTTCAGAGGGCATAACAGGCCGTAGCGAAAGAAATAAGACTTTGTCGTGATTAAGGGTGTTCTTAACTGCTCGCTCAACAAGCGCAAAACGTTTTGACACATGTACAAATTCATTTTTTAACAGAAAGGAAAAAAAAATTGGAATGCCTGACTATGGAAGCGATTTCGAATGGAACTTATTTTTCCATTTTATGATAATTAAACTACCAATCCAATTCTAAGTTATTTCGATGACGTAATCACCATTTTTTCTCCTGCTTTTCGACCGGTTGTTCTGCTTTCGTCGTGAAATGTGCTCAAAAGTGTCAACTTTGAAGGCTTGTTATGAAAAATCTATCGTGTTTTTTAAAAAAACAGAAAATTGAGTGCAATTAGACAGTTTCTGATCAATAACACCGGCTATTTTCATGCATTTTCGAGCAAAAATAAATTAAAGCATGTGTCACAAAGTTGCCCTTTTAGATTTAAGAACACCCTTAAAGAAATTTGCGTTTAATGATTGTACTAGCATGAGCTCTCATGATATGCTCATATAAAGGATCTCTCAAAAACCCATGCATATTTAAAGAACATTCGAGAATTTTTTGCTCGAATAAAAATTTCATTTCTTCTTCCCAGAACAAATAAAGTATATTTATTATTCATTAAAGAAATTTTCCTGAAATAATTTTGAATGGAAAAATGACAGCGCGTAATTCAAGTGAACGATAAAATCAATATACTTCATGAAGCGAAGTGCTATTTGTTCAATATCTAACAAGTTTTGATAAAATGAAGTAATAGACACTACTTTGACGTCACGCTAACTATCATTAGTAATTTTCTCTTTTATTTTATTACGTAAACCCAACTACTATATTAAGTTAACTATTTCTGAAAAAAAAATATAGTTGAGAAAGAAAAAACATTGACCATTATGATGTATAATGATATATTATATTTGAAAATCATCAAACATACATTATTTCTCTCTAAAAGATAAAATTCCCTACATATTTCAGAATTAATAAATGCATTTTTAGAGATACATATTGAAATTCGTATGACAAAAGATTTGCTATTCTATAAAACAATTTATAATGGTTTTAAAATGTTTTAAGTTAATGCTCTGGAAACTTAGCAAAAAGATTTTAAGCTATAATATGAGGAAGTGTAACGCATATTATTTTATCTGCGGCACATTAAAATAAAAGTTATAACATTTTGATATAAAAAAATTAACTATTGAAAATGTAAGAGATTTTTTTACATTTTGAATTAACGTATTAGAGAAGCTCGATGCAATTGTCAATCCACATTCGTTGTAAAGTAAAAGGCACTTCAAATTTTTATTTGCGTAAGACTGTTTGGTGTGCTTAACATGAACGTAACAACATATTAGAACAAAAACATCAACTATTAGATAAAAATAAAATAATTAAAATCCATATACAGAAAAAATAAGATCGTATAAAATTTATATTACTCTCTTAAAATGTCCCCGCCAGTGGCCGCGAGGTTCTGACCTCCAAACTGGTAGACGGTAGGTGCTGGGTTCGAACCCAATCGCGACCGTCGCCCTAACCGTTCGAAGTTTTCCGTGGTTTTCTTCGAGTCTTGCGTAAATACGGCTTAGGTTCCCTTAGAAAGACCCCCACGGAAGGCATACCACCCCATAGGGATTATATCCCATAGTATAGATAATTGGCCGACATAAAGACAACAAGCCCCACCAGTGGTCGAGAGGTTCTGACCTCTCAATTGGTAGACGGCAGGTGCTGGGTTCGAACCCAATCGCGGCTGTCGGCCTAACCGTTCGAAGTTTTCCGTGGTTTTCTTCGAGCCTTGCGTAAATACGGGTTAGGTTCCCTTAGAAAGACCCCCAAGGAGGGCAACCCACCCCATAGGGCCTATATCCCATAGCGTAGATAATCGGCCGACAACAATACATCATCATATACTCTTAAAATGTCAGCCAAAAAATAAATCAATTTGAGCCGAAATTCGCTCATCTCACGTTCTGAAAGGCAGCTTCTCATAAAACGTTGAAGCAACTCAAATGAGTGAGTTGTTTTTAAGCAATTTAAATCAAAAGGAGTTGTTTAAATAAGCAATCTAAATCAAGATGAGTAAAGCATGTAAAAAACAACTCATTCACGATTCAATAAATTACAGCTCTTTCATGAGAAACCAAATCCACTCTTTCGTTTTTAGAGTGTAGGCACTCAAAACTCTACACATAAGGTATGCTGGGGTAATTGAACCATAGGCTATTTTATAAAAAAACCGTTGATGCTTTTTTAGTTTTGGATTTTCTCAACATTGCATCCCAATCTCTACTTCATGAAACAACATGTGTCAACTCAGTCATAGCTCTATCTTTGCTGTAACACACTGTTGAAAATTTAGGTTTCTTTTTTTTTACAAATAACGTCGATTTAGTTGAAATTGCTCGGTGTTTTGTTAAAATATGGTAAGTACTTTTACTAAACCAAGCTTTATTTTAAACATTTAGGCTCTGAATACTTTACTAATATTAGGTATCTAAACATATTTACGTCATGTTTCAAATGTAAGGACGGTGTTCCAATCTCTCCATATATATATATATATATATATTTATGAGTAAGGTAAATGGGATATGTATCAAGAATAACTGGACAATGTGGGATCCAGTTGCTCAAATAGTTATATAAATAAATTTTGTCTTTTTCTTACTACGGAAATTAATTTTTACGTTGTTTTTTCCTTGTAATAAAGAAAATTTTATAATACCATATTAAAATGACATAATAACATTTTGAAAAAGCATGTAGCGGGTATCAAGTTAAATTTCTTATATGAGATTTTAACATTTCAAAACCTTATGATACAGATGAAGAAGCGAACATAATACAATGTGACTTTATTTGAAAAATATCAAAACCAATAAAAAATAGTTCTGTTAGATAGTAAAGGATAGTTGCATTCTCTACAGATAAAAAAAAGAGAATGAAATACTTAAGTAATTACGTACCCGTTTGTACATGGATTTACCTTCTTAATTTTTTTTTTCAAAATACCCATTTAACTTTTGGGTAATTCCATGAGCAAATGTCGTGTAAGTCACATTCTACGATTTTGGATACCAATATTTTAGAATAGAAAAATGTGACTTATTTTATCAGAGCTATTTCATTAATTGAATAAGCCCATGCAAATCTTTCGAAAATAACGGAGGTCAGCAATTTAGCTGTTACTAGAAACGTGACTTACACGACAAATGATTATGGAAATAACCTTTTATACTTAGTACCTATACTAAAATACATAACTATTTACTTAATTCTTATGTTTGTGTATAAAAAAATCTAATAATTTCAGATTTTGTGTTTTTTCGGTGGTTTTGTATGACAGCAGATGTTTTTCTTACAACGCTGTTTAGTTCTATTATAATTTAAACGCTTTGATTGGTTTTAATTTGTTAAAATATTTACATTTTTTAAAGTAGAATATAATATCCCACATTAAAAAAACAAGTAAGAAAAATAATACATTAGACATAGATAACTTCCTGAAATAACAAAACTTTGTCATTTTGGGAAATAAGGTGTTACTGTATATAGCCAAATATGTATTCCAATACTTTTGAACGGCCCTGTATTTGATCTGTCTGTTGATATATATACTATATAATGGAAAATTTAGTTTAGCAAGAAAAATCCTATCTGGTTGAAATTTCTCTTTCAGAAATTTATACTAACGGATGGAAACACACTTGAATACTTCTGTTCAGCCCTGTAGTTTATCTAGTATCTGTATTACACGCCAGTATTTTGCTAAAATGTAGTTCAAACAAAAACTCTTTTAAAACTATTTAAATCATATTTCCAGAAATTATCATCCATAGGTGACCATGTATCCGATTCCTTACATGACCCTGTATATCATTTTATCTATATTCTACAAACATTTCTTAGTAAACTGAAAGCGGTTTAACGTAAAAATGCATAACCTATTTATAAACCACCTTTAAATAAATTACACTCATATTCAGTAACCTTTACGAGTTCTTTCATGTAACCCTGCATATCAACTATAGCATTCATACACAGCATATAATATAAATACATTTAGTGAAACTTAAAATCGCGTATCATAATTAAATATGCGTTTCATCCATCCATCAGCCATTATCGATAATATACAGTACTTCGGATGGAATATGCTATTTGAAATCTTTTGTGTGTTCCTATAAATGCTATGAATTTAATATTATGCATGAAATATAAAGCCTCAGTGGCGTATATAAATTTTATTATGCATGAATTCTTTTAACATAACTAAAATATGTGTCAAACAATTCTCCCCTTTATTATTGTGTAATGGAATTCTTTTGTGTGGCCCTGTAAATGAATAATAAGGATTATTTTCACTGCATACTTTACCGTATGCATATTTTAGTGCCCTTCGAAGATTCATATAAATTTGAATATGTTTGACAGTGTGTAACACCTTTAAAATTCATTTGAAACGATTTTTTTCCCATAGGCCGCAATGAAATGGAAACATTTTTATTATCCTTGTAAAAAAACTAATCACGGTAGAAACTTTATTTTCAATAGGGTTCGTTTTATTGCAATTGTCAATAACATCTAAAAATTTCATTGCAATCCGAGTATATTTATGAGAGTTAGAGCGTGGCCAGACGGCCAGACAAACCGAAAGCATAAACCAGAGCTGACACGTCTCCGGCTTTTTGGATACCAGTACTTTTATACAGAAAATGATGCTTTATTTAATTGGAACATTTCGCCGATTTAAAAGAAAAAGATTTTCTCTAAGATAATACTGGTGGGCAAAAAGCCGGAAACTTGGCAACTCTGCATAAACACTTTTCAACTTTGTTGGAAAGTGGACCTACCTGCTCCAGTTGTCCCATTTTTATGGAGCCATTGGTCCTATGACAAAAGAAAGATGAAATATGTATATATGTTTTATTTTTAGACATTAAGATGTAATATTCAAAACTTCTGTCTGATAGAATGAACCTGAATGAACACATTTACAAAGGTTCAAACTTAAGTTCAAATGAAGAATGGATTTTAGACGGTGAATTACTAGAATTTCCAGGAGAACATTGTTAAATCATATCCCAGCTGCCCCAAGAAAATTTATATTAATCCAAAAATTATTTTCCGTGGTGGAAATTGTGCATTTTAATCCAATTTTGCTTCCAATTGTAAATATAGAGTCCCATTTGCGTATTTCTGTTTCAAATCTCAACGATTGTTACTGGTAAAATATACAAACGGTCATCTTAGGAAAATTCATAAACAGTTTCTAGTAGACTTTCCTCTAATTTTTCTTCTGTTTTTCCTCTGTATTTGATTGCAGACTGTCTGGAAGACTCCTTTATAGAAGGATTTTTTTAAATGTTTTGTGCGATAATTTTGAGATTAAATAGCAAAAAGGGATTTAATTTTTTTGGTTATACATAAGTTAGGCAAAAGAGAAAGAAAAGAAAGAAAAAGAAATGATGCTTATAACTTTAATTCTAACAAGAAAAAAATGCAATTTTTAATTTGCATAAAATTCTCTGAAATTGTGAGCGGTTTATTTTTCTATAACCTCCTCAGACCTGAAGATAAATTAAAATGGCCTCCTGTTTTAATTAGAAATTCCGAATTTACACCAGAATCCCAAAGAATAATTTGATCTTTATTTAATCGCAGAGATTTCTGGATTAACTAAAGTGATGGTAATTCATTTAAAATTTCTAGTAATTATTATAATTTTTGAATGTAATTCCCAAGTTCAGAAGTATCACATGTGATACTTCAGAACCGAGGAGGATAAGAACTCAATATATATTAGAATTGAATTGTTGAAGTCTTGAAATTGATTGAATCTTTTAATCATTGAAATCAAATGAATATTATATAAAAACAACAGACATTTAATTAAATAAAATTTTTGGTTCAAAGTATGTTTTCTTGATTTAGGCTATTTCCATGAGCACTTGTAGCGTAAGTCACAGGCTACGATTTTTGGCTACCAGTATTTTAGTACGAAAAAATGTGATTTATTTTATCGGCACATTCTCATTAATTGAATAAGGCCAAGCAGACTTTTCGAAAATAATGGTGGCAAACAAGCATAGTAATTATAAGGTAATGTGACTTACACTACAAAACCCATGGAACTAGCCTTTAAAGAAATCGGAAGTTCGGCAGGTAAGCCGTTATTATTATTTTTTTTTTTTCATGCCATGAAAAATCTCGTATCAGGGGGAATATAAATTTGAACTGACAAGTCTATCTGACATTTATATTTTTTTTTATTGCATTTTATTTTTGCTTCCAGAGTTTGGACATACCATATAAGTTATCCAAGCCAAAAAAGGAGAAATATAAATATTTAGCAATTTTAATTATCAATTAAGAAATTAAAAGCCCGAGTGTAATAAGTTATCATGTTTGTAATAAAACGTTTTAGAAATAGTAATTATTTGTTAAGAATGATTTTATTAAAAACTTACAGTAAATGATACTCGGGAAAGAAGTGTCGTAACACGACGTATTTGAAAATGGAAAAGTGCACCAGGAAAACAATACAGAAAGATGACACCGTAAGTACTTTTACAATCAAAAAGTTTTCGAAGGCAAGTTCCACGAGTACTTGGAGAGTGTCAAATGCTATGATTTTCGGCTACCATTATTTTAGAATAAATAGATGCTTTTATTATTATTATTATTATTATTATTATTATTATTGGAGATGGTTCATAAATTGCATAAGGCGAAGAAAACTTTTCGGAAATAACTATGGCCACCAAGTTAGCTGTGTGAATTACACTACAAAAACCCATGGAATTAGCCTGGATTGTATTTAGTTTAAGCGACAGATCAAATAAATCTATTTAGAACCATAGATCATATTTAATAAAATGTAACTTATTGTTTGTATTAAGTATATGTCTTCATTTACCAACTATAATTTCTGATTCAAAAAAGTTTCATCCAATACGCGGATTATATGAAACTCCAGGAAACTTTGGATGACACCGCGTATTTATACACACTGTGTAATACACGATTTAAGGTATTATCTCTTGCTATATAAAATTATATAATTAGAAATATGTTTTACTTCAGTATAACTTTATTTTACTTAGAGGAGTTTGAACGAAACAATATATGCCCTAAATATTCAAATTCAAATAATAAATATAATCACCATTAATATCAAATATTCTTTATGAATGACATATTTTTAATGCAAGGATTATTTATTATTCATCATTCAAGTTGGAACAATGCAATCGGCTATCGGCTTGAATTACTTTTGCTACGAGTTTTTTTGTTGTTGTCAAATAAAGCATGTGTCTTTTTTTTATGAAATTGACCCAATTATTTATTTATTCAGAAAATACTTTTTTATACTCAGAATAAATGGAAGTGTTTTTTGAAGTTTTAACAAAGCATCTGTGTGAGGCGATAAATTACTTGATTCTGAATACGAGAAATGAGAAAATCTCTAATTAAGATTGTTTTTCGTGCAAATTAAAACCGTTTATCGATTAGCATTGTAAACAAAGCAGAACAGTAGTTTCTTGAAATTAGACATAATTTCGGATATGCATACTTTTCACTAAATGCAAGACCTGAGCGTTGATACAAACATGACGGCTGTTGTAATTCATTTTAGCATTAGTACGGTCCATTGAATTTGGATTCCAATAATACCGTAATTTCGGGTGTATAAGCCGCGCATCAAACAATTCTTTTTCGACCCAGAATATTTTAAAAAATGAATTTTACTATTTAGATCGCCGTAAATATTTGCATTCAATCACTAAATAATATTTCTGGGTCCAAAAAGAATTGTTTGAGCCGCGGCTTATACACCCGAAATTACGGTACTTTAAACTTCCCTACTTCCTTAATTTTTCTTAGATTAAATAAGTAAAAGAAAACTTTTAGAAGTGACTGGAGTCTAAATTCAGGAGATCGTACAAAAATCCGTCTACGACAGTTGCCGTTTTTGTGCCAGCTCTCTGGCTTAGTATTCAGGGCAGTGGCGTAACCAAGGTGGACGGGGTGCAGATGCTCTTGATTCAACTAATTAGATAATGATTAGACTAATGATTCCACTTCTTTAGACTTATGATCGATGAATTTGCTAATACTATAAAAGAAAACATAACAATATTAGGGAATTCTAGAGCATTCGGACCCCCTCCATGGCTGAGCTACTGATTTAGGGAGTAGTAATACTCACATGTATAACATACCTAGAATACACATGATACAAGTACACGGAAATGGGATTCAAGAAACTCACAAACTTTCATGCAATAAATACGCAATAATCACTACATTCAGAATGTAGTAAAATTATGAAAATTACCAGTGGCGCAGTATCTGGGGTTGCTGTATCATTTTACTATCGCTGTTATTGTATAATAAATTTGGTCTCATTTAATCTTTGAAAGTTATATACTAATTAAATAAGGCCTAATTTTGTTTTCACTAATACTGTTAATAATGTAATGACACATATCCTGACGCTACACCACTGATAGTTACATCCTGCATGTATATCGGAGTAATTTAAGAGCTACATCTCGGCGACGCATCATTTTAGAAAAAAATTTAAATTCAAAAGTAGGACGTCCCATACCATATAGCAGTTTGTTACATATTACCATTGCAGTGACCGTTATTTAAAGTAATATAGCAATACTCACGAACGGAGCGTAATATTACTATTCAAAAACTGCTGATAGTTTCATCTAATGCATTTTAACCCTGTAAGCTTTGGTGGAAAAAATTCTTCAAAATCCCCAAATGTCCCATTGGCACCAGTATTCTGAAAAGATAAAAAATAATATACTATATACGCGGGATAAAAAAATTTCATTAAACTTTTTTCAAATAAATTTGGTCAAGTATTCCGGTTCTATTGAGACATTTCGGAATTAAATTTGAGTGAGAGGAAATTCAACCACCAGAGCTCAAAGGTTGAATCTTTGCAGCACAGCTGTCCTACTCCCGGGCAAGCCTAATTTTAATTCCAACCTTGCGATTGGCACCAAGAATATTTTAATAAAATTTTGCTTTTACAATGAAATCTTAAAATAAAGAGTTCTTCATTTCTAAAGGAGTCGCTTGCGAATTCCGGTGTCAGTCAATGATTTCTCATTTTACGAACAAAATTTGTCTGTTCCAGAAAGTGTTAAACCAAGCCAAACGGCAACTGCTTATTTGCATATTATAAACACGCCTACTGGCCATCTCTTTTTAATTTGTTTCCTTCAGGAGGCTACGGGTTTAAAATTTTAAGTTTAAAGTTTTTTATTTTTAATTTAAATCTTGTATTTTACTTGGTTTGAAATTTCACGAGGTCCAGTAAAGCTTATTTTTGGTGTTCCGGATGCGACACCAAACTTTTGCTTTCGCATTTCTCTTGAAAATTATGCGCATTATATGTATGGTTCTTTGAACACTTTTCATGTATCTCTTGTCGAGTATTTTTGTTTTGGTAACTTGTGCGGTGGTATACGAAAACCCTGTATATTATAGTCAATGTGCATTTGCTCAGTTTTCTCCGTATAAACTTAAGAAATATAGTGGATTATAATAAAAGTAACTGTTAACTGAAATATTTTTTTGTCATAAGATATTTATTCTTTTACTACATCTATACTTACATTACTACATCGTTTTAACATATGTGTAATTATTAAGTACATACAAAATAATTTTTTTTCAGAATATAAAATAGATAATTAAGTATCACAAGAACATTCTACTACTTTTAAAGGCTAGTGCATAGAGTCACTCCTTTCATTTGACATCTATGAACATTCAGTGGAACTAACCGTCGAAATTTGAATCGAAATTTGCATTTCACTTATGCATTAAGTTTACTACTGTGTGAGTATAGTTTTATTTATGGCATTAAATGTGGATGTTACACCTTTAAAGTTTCATTCATTTTTATGGTCATTACAATTTTTCAGAAATTTATATCGCATTTTTTTATTTGTATTAAAAATTTCAGTTTCATTCCTGTATCTAGCTTCTGGAATGTGAATTATGCAAAAAATGAAAGGCCTGTTTAAAGCTCCTGCTAATTTTTATCCTATTCTAGTATTTTAAACAAATAAGTAGACTTTCTGAACACTAGAATTACCGGAAATTTTAATGAAGTGCTCTAAAAATATTATGCACCAGAGTTTTTATTTACAACGTTTTAGCTTATTTATATAACTTATTCCGATGTGGTACACATTGAACTTATTTTAGAAAGGCATTACTGGAACGAATTGAAATATTTTTATTTGGTAGAGGTCAAAATGGCCGCTACGACGGTTTTAGGGTTAATCACCAAAATTTAGGAGCAAATAAAATATTTTTTTTTTCTAAAACATTGTGGCGGGAGAAAAACGTAAAAAATGGAAGTGTCGTATAAAGTACGACAATTTACACGAAATATTCTTATTTCAGCACAACATTTATTTTTTCTGCTTTATTCTTTTCCATCGAAATATTTATGTGTAAATACATTTTAATAATATACAGGGTGTTTCTAAATTCATGGTACAAACTTTAAGGGGTGATAGTACACATCTAGACAAACAATATTAAATAAGCAATTGAGGGTCCCCAACGTCTTCCGCAGGAGATAGGCGCCGTTAAGGCTTAGAGTCCAAGATTTCAAATAATTATAAAAATCGGAAAAATTGGTCGAATCGTTTGCGGTTTTCACTAAAACTATTATTTATGTCAGTATTTTCTTGAAAATAAATTATAAAGATAAATTTTTAAAAATGTCGATAGAGGGCGCTTTAGACTTTGGAGATAAAAACAACTATTTTTTCCCGCTATTTTTTACATCTCATTGAATATTTTCGGAAGTTTAGGCTTAAACTTAAATTTTGAGCTCAAAATCTGAATAGTTGTGTGTGTTTAAGTAGCGCAAACTGAACTGTGTTCAAGGGGGGAGGGAAGGTTCAAATTTCAAATGATTATAAAAAACGGAAAAACTGGGCGATTTATTTGCGGTTTTCACTACAAGTATTCTTTATGTCAGTATTTTCTTGAAAATAAATTATAAAGATAAATTTAAAAAAATGTCGTTAGAGGGCGCTTTAGACTTTGGAGTAACGAACAACTACTTTTTACCGCTATTTTTTGCATCTCATTGAATGTTTTCGGAAGCTTAGACTGAAACTTAAATTTGAGCTCAAAATCTGAATAGTTGGGAGTGGTTAAGTAGAGCAAACTGATCTGTGTTCAAGGGGGAAGGAAAAGCTTAAATTTCAAATCTATATAATAAAGGCCAAACGTATCTGTGCGTAACGCATACGTCATGTTTTGAATGGCAACACTTTCCGATGAAATTTCGGTTTTGCAATTTTCGCTATTGTAAATTTTTAAACTTCTGGACATTGCACGTTTTCAATCTTTATACCACCGTTTAGAGAAAAAAATGCACTTTTAAATGCCGTTTGTAAGAAAACTGTATCTCAGTTTGTTTTTGAGATATTAATTTTGTTGTAGTTTTTGGTTCAGTTTCTCTAATGGTGGCAACTTGAGTATCGCATTTATGTGGGAAAGAGAGGAAAAATAACCATAGAGTAAAAATGAAAAAAAAATAAAGATGCATTTAGTGGCTGAAGGTGACGCCAAAAATGTAATTCTAAAATTCGCTGCATTGCATCAAACACATACGCGTGCTTTCACAAAAAAGAAAAACTTTTAGCGATGCAATTTTAATTCATAATACAATGAAATGCTATTTTATAATGCTAAAATATAATCGGATCTTTTTCATTTAGAGAAAAAATAATGTTAAAAAATTCGGTCTCTGTTTCAGGTGATTGTTTTGTTTGGGTCGAATGAGAGACTTAAATTGGAAGAATAACGACCATCAAACCGTTTTAATCGCATACTGCACCTCCATCTATCTCTTTTCTCCATGGAAAATAACAGATCACTGTATATTTGAGTTGTCATTTTTTCATAGCAACTGAAAAAAACAGTTATTAAAAACCTGTTACGTCAATATATCGTCGGCTATAAAACCCGGTAAATGTTGTGAGTTTTATTTCGTTTTTATCTATGAATTTAATGACTTTTAGTTCGTTGTACAAATATTCGTTATCGTTTATTTGTTCGTATTACAAAAGATACATCAATTAATCTTTACAAAAATGCATTTTAAAGAACATCTGGGTATCATATTTTCTTAGTTGTTTTTAAAAATTGAGAATGCAGTTTTATTCTTTTGCGAAATATTTGGCTAATAACTTCTATCTTATGTCTAATACGGAAGTATCGATAATTTTTAAAGTTATATATGATTACATAAATAATATGTTTCACACAAAATTGCTGTTTGGAATTAGTTGGCAGTTTAAAAAGCCTATTACGCAGAAAAAATTTATTAGATTTTCCAATTTTAAATTTTAAAAAAGTTTTTCACCTTCACTTTGTGACCCGGGAACCCCGGGTTCGGTGTACTTGTTATTATAAAAAACGAAAACATTGGTCGATTCGTTTGTAGTTTTCGCTAAAACAAACGATATGCCTTTATTGCATTGAAAATAAATTTTAAAGATAAATTTCAAAAAATTCCATTAGAGGGCGCCATAAACTTTAGAGTAACCAACAACTATTTAAAAAAATTATTTATTATGTCTAATTAAATGTTTGCAATAGTTTAGACTTAAATTTTGATCTCAAATTCTGAATCGTTGGGAGGGGTCAAGAAGTGCAAAATTGAACTGTGTTCGAGGGGGGAGTGGAGGGTTAAATTTCAACTCTTGAATACGGTTCAGTTTGTGCTTCTTGACACCTATCGAATGATTTAAAATTTAAGCTCAAAATTTAAGTGTGAGCTTTTGAAAGCATTTATTTAGATACAAAAATAACGGTGAAAAATAGTTTTTGGTTACTCTTAATTTTATGGCGCCCTCTGACGGAATGTTTTGAAAAATTTCTTTAAAATTTATTTTTATGGAAATACTAACATAAAGAATAGTTTTAGAAAAAACCGCAAACGAATCAACTAATTTCACCGTTTTTTATAATCATTTGAAATTTGAACCTTCTCTCCCTCCCCCCTTTAACACAGTTCAGTTTGCCCTGCTTAACCACTCCCAACTATTCAAATTTTGAACTCAAAATTTAAGTTTAAGTCTAAGCTTTCGAAAACATTTAATGAGATGCAAAAAATAACGGTAAAAATAGTTGTCCGTTACTTCAAAGTCTAAAGCTCCCTCTATCGACATTTTTTGAAATTTATCTTTATAATTTATTTTTAAGAAAATAGTGACATAAACAATAGTTTTAGTGAAAACTGCAAACTAATCGACCTTTTTTTCCGTTTTTTTATAATCATTTGAAATTTTGGACCCTAAGCCTTAATGGCGCCTATCTCCTGCGGAAGACGTTTGGGACCCTTAATTTCCTATTTAATATTGTTTATCTAGATGTGTACTATCACCCCTTAAAGTTTGTACCATGAATTTAGAAACACCCTGTATATATGTATATCACATACTTCAGCACTTAGATCAACCTGAAATTTGCTGAAAGGTATTGATTTTTTGGAACTTCAAGTTCTCGCATTTTGGAATTCTATCCTTACTTAGTAAGGTTAATGACTTTTGATTTACGCCCAAAAACAATTAAGGTGAGACTTTAGTATAACACCGAGCTAGATTTTTTTTTGCGCTTCTCTCGTTCAAATTTTCTTTCCTTTTTCATATAATTTAAGAGTTTAACTGCTAACTTGCATTTAAAATCTTTTTAATATATTTATTTGCAACTTCTTGACTCCTACGACCATCTTATTCCCCATTTAAACGCCTCCCATTTCTTCTTGCATGTGTGCGTGATCATAAGTAGTCTTTTCACGGACATATAAGTAGCACGTTACAAATTCAGTGCAGTTAAACACGCACGCTTTAAATTCTTCGATATATTCTAACGCCCTTCTAACCTCAAAATCTAAAGTATTTGTTTTATAATATTAACATCATCTGTAAAATCGGAGAGAAATATATTTAATCAATTCAAAGTTATAACAGTAAGGGCAAGGTTAGAGTCGAAAAGAATTTCTTTAAACATAAAAAAAATTCTAAATATTTTTTTAACAATAAATATGGAAACCGTCATTTTCCTCATTTCTGCCAGTATTTTTTCACTTTACAGGTTTAATTTCCTATACAATTTTCATATTGTCTGCCCCCCGTAATTTCCTGTAATTCTATTGTTCAATAAATCTGTACATTGAATCTGATATGAGTAAATTTCGTTATTATTTGCATTGATGACGGTACTCTGCATTTTACCGAAACTAGTTTGCTACAAGTTGAAAGTTCTGGTGCTAAAAATTCTTTTATCTGCTTACATTGCATTGCGCCGAGTATAATCTTAATTGACAAAATAAAATTATTGATAAAGTGAAACAAACACATATGTAATTCAATATGTTTTATTGGAGTGAATTTTAAAGTATAGCAGAAATTCAACAGTGAAAAATTTGATAAATTATAAATATTATTAAATAAATGATGAAATAAATATTATTAGCCTAAAGGGGACAGTTCACCTTTTCAACAATTTTGTTTATTTAAAAAGTGTGTTCGAATGGCAAAATCACTGCATTTCAAAGTTCAACTAAAACTACAATAAAAAAAGGTAACTGCATGTTTCATTTTAAAAAGGCTTTTTTTTTTTTTAAATTCCATAAAAATTTTATTTTTTAAAAATCCCTACTATCTTTTTTTAAAGCTTATATTTTTGCCCAATGTTTTTCAAAAGATTTTCAAATGCATATTACACAAGACTCTGCATGAGTTTTTAGATACATCTAATACTGCATTTAATAAATTTAATATTATATTTAATATTTTTTTTACTGATATGTACCGTAAAATGATGAAATCTGACACATCTTTATGTACTTTTTAAAAAATAACAAAAAAACTTGAAGGTTAATTCCAAGCACGGATTTATCCCATACATAATAAATTTCAAGCACAAAAAAGTTTAAATCTCTATTTAAAATACAAAAAGGCCTTAGAAAATTTAAAAGATGATGAAGAAAATGTGACCATGGAGAAAACGCCATTTAAAGTTTTAATTTGTATGGGTAATTGTGCTGAGTTAATTAACAAAATTTACAATATCTCATGATGTAATTACCGTATGAGGTTTCAAAATATTAACAATCAAACAGGCTCTTAACCCGGGAGAACGCGCGCTTACCAGAGTATGAATGGTTTTAACTTTGTCACCAATAAAATCAAATTAAAACAGTCGCTTTATTTAGATGGAAACAATTCTTACAAATCTTGCGATAAAATAAGTTGAAGATTACTTTAAAAAATTTAGTGGTTGCAATTGTAAAAACCATACGCACTCCGGGTCTTTTAGGCCCTGCGCGCGTCCTCCCGGGTTAAATAATATTAACCCGGGAGAACGCGCGCTATTCAAGGTATGAATGATTTTAACTTTGCAACCAATAAAATCCAATTATAACAATCACTTTATTAAGACGGAGACAATTCTTAGAAATTTTGCGATAAAATAAGTTGAAGATTACTTTTAAAAAATAGTGGTTACAATTGTAAAAAACCATACGCACTCCGGGTCTTTTAGGCCCTGCGCGCGTCCTCGCGGGTTAAAAAATAAAAATCGACTTTTTGAACAATTTTATGGTAAATTTTCCCTTTTATAGTCTTTACGTTAAATAATATTCTATATATATATATCTATAATATATATCTTTCATTAAGTATATAACGTGAGCATAAAAAAGATGTTTAATCAAATATATATGAACTTCAATATAAGGTGTATGAATATAATGTAATGAACAGTGCCAATTCGAAATGCTTAATTAACCCCTTAACTCTGGCATTGTTTTCGACAACATAAATTAAAAATAGGGGCTATAAACCACATTTTCCATACTAAAATAGTTGCTTTACTTAATCGAAAAACATCTGCCAATCAATAAAGTTAAAATTTCAGTTAAAAATTAGTGGTGTTGAAAAGCTTTAAGTAACGAAGCGTGCAAAGAGTTCCTGCCCGAAGTCAGTTCGGGCAACAGAGTTAAGGGTTTAAAAAATCAGCCGCATCTGGCTGATTTTTTTATTTAGGCATTCCGAATTCTCACCAGTAAGTTTTATTTGTTATTTTTGATTTATCAGATGATAGATAATTCATAAATAAAATAAAAGAAAATTTTTATTCAACATTTTCTGCTCTGAATATAATATTATTAAATACAAAATTCGCTAGATGCGGTTACACTGAACGAATATATGAAATATACACAGAATTAATCCTTCGCACTCAAGAGCTGGCTCTCACTCGTCATTAGTATAGCCAGGTGTCCCTCGTAAATTGAAATGCCAAATGCTTCGGACATCTCTAATATCTTGCAGGTCTATTTCATTGTTTTTTATCACAGTTTATTCGGCCATTAGATAAGGTGAAGAAATTTAGTTTATAATACTGGTGTCCAGAGCATTTGGAGCACCCGTTTACACGGGACATTAGTGGTCAGTGAGAATCATATCTCGAGTGCAAAGGTTAACACCTTCAAGGGCGGTGATTTATTTTTGGACCACCAAATTTTAATTCCCAACTGCCACATTAGCACCAGAATATTGGAATGAAAATTTTCCTTTCATTATGCTTGTGAACAATTGCTTTTGCATACTTTGGAAAAAATATGTTTGAAAATTCCGGTTTAGATCGCGCATTTTACGAATAGATGTAACTCATCCCTGAAATGGTTAACTAATCTTTAGATTATACAGGGTGTCCACCCTCAACGGTGGCCAATGGCTAATTTCTAAACCGTGTCATAGACATATAGTTCCAGTTACAAAAAATGCTTTAAAAAAGGTAAAGAATTGTTTTTTTAAGCGATTTAGGTAAAAAAAAAATGTTGCACTAAAAAATTACGAAAATTAAATTTTTATACGGTCCCTCGGTCTATAAGTGATATTTAGAAAATTTTGACCACTTTACTCTAACAAGTAAGACAAAAAAAGTCCCATTCCTCTGCGATTAAAACTGACCGAGTTATAGCTGTATAAAGTTGAAGCATCTTTTTTTGCTGAAAAATAGGGGTCAGTCACAAATTTACTGGAAATAAAAATAAACGTCAGATGGAAAATTTAACTTTAAATATTGAGAGTAAAAAATTTTTACGATGTTGTTTCTGAATTTATGTTGACGTTTACATATTAAAGCAAAATATACAATTTGTGCTAAAAATATAAGTAAAAAAAAAAAGAGAAATTTCGTTAAATTAAATTAAGAAAAGCAACAGTCACAAATCGTTACAAAATAATATATATTTAAATTTCTATTAGATTACTTAAACCAATAGAATTTGATATTGTCTTAAAAAAATAAATGGTACGCACTTAAAATCGTATTAATATTACATTGTCATTGGATATAAATAAGTATGCGAATTGAACCTCGATCGGATATTTAGAAGTGAGTTAAAATTTTAATATAAGTTTTGAACTAGGAAAAGTTACATACGAAAACTATGAGTAAAACAAAAGTTTATCAAAATAACATACCTTTATAAAATAAAATCACGAAAAGAATCAACTTCATTTTCTTAAATAAATAAAACATATGTAAAAATACAATTGAGACTATGAATTTCAAAACGCGCCTTATTGCTTTTGTTTATTCTATCAGTCTATACAAATCTGCACTATTGTAACACTGCAATCTCCGAATTTTAATGAAAACCAAAGGACGCATTCAAAGGTTTTTCGCTATTTCCCAAAAATTGATTTTGTCGATAACGAGAATTTTGAAATTCATGTCTTCAATTATTTTAATAATCAATCTAGAAGTTAATTAATTAAAACTAACACTACCGTAAAACTTATGTGGTGACAGCACCTTCAGTTAAATCGATTTTAAAATATTTTTTTTAACTCATTAAAAACATTTTTGTAATTGGAACTATAGGTCTGTACAAATGGTTTAGGAATTAGCCTTTGGACAGCGTTGGAAATCGATACCCTTTATACACTATATTGCCATTGATTATGGGACACTTGCGATTTTAGACATTTTACTAAATATCTAGAAAAATACATGAGGAATCATCTCGAAACTCTTAGTGTATAAATATAACAGTATACGTCATACATCTCCGTGAAGATTTTCTATCGAAACGCCATAGGGGACCGTCAACAAATTAAAAAAGAATGAATATCTTTTGAATAACCCTGTCAAAACTAATGTAGCAAAAGCGCTCAAACTCTAGATTATGATTGAATGCCTTATTGTAATACACTATGTTCATTTTTATCCAAATAGCATGCATACTCGCTGAGTAATTAAGGTTTTTATAAAAATGGTGCCAAATTTTTCCAAGTTTTTCCATTATAATTTTCAGAGTTCTTAATATAAAATAATATTTTTTTCAGAAAATATGACAAACAACATTGCACACAGTACCCTGTAATCAGAATTAAAAAATAATAAAAATTGTATGAAAAATGAGTAGGTTTACTATATAATTTTTTACTGCGCATGCGTCAAGGATATCAAAATTTCATTTGCATATTATGTTAGCTAAATGTATAGAGCAACTTGTGTAAAAGTCTCAAAATCATAGCTTGAAAATTCTGAAAGTAATCGTCTATAGAAAAAGGACAAAATCCGTTGTTTCCAAAATGAAGCAAAAAAATGAGGGATTTTATCCAAATGCAGTAGTACATCCCATATTGTGTATTCTATATTGACACTAATCAATGAATATATGGATACAACCCCTCTTGTTTTTGCTTCATTTTGAGAATAACGGATTTTCGACTTATTCAATTGACGATTATTGTCAGAATTTTCAAGTGATTGTGTGACTTTCACAAAAGTTGCTCTATACATTTAGCTAACATAATATGCAAATGAAATTTTGATATCGTTGACGCATGCGCAGTAAAAAATTATTTAGTAAACCAACTCATTTTTTATACAATTTTCATTATTTTTTAATTCTGATTACAGGGTACTGTGTGCAATGTTGTTTGTCATATTTTCTGAAAAAAAATAATATTTTATATTAAGAACTCTGAAAATTATAAGGAAAAAACGTGAAAAAATTTGGGATCATTTTCATAAAAACCTTAATTACTCTGCGAGTATGCATGTTATTTGCATAAAAATGAACAAGGCTTATTACAATAAGGCATTCAAACACAATCTAGAGTTTGAGCGCTTTTGCTACATTAGTTTAGACAGGGTTATTCAAAAGATATTCATTCTTTTTTAATTTGTTGACGGTCCCCTTTGGAGTTTCGGGAAAACATCTTCACGGAGATGTATGACTTATACTATTATATTTATACACTAAGAGTTTCGAGATGATTCCTCATGTATTTTTCTAGATATTTAGTAAAATGTCTAAAATCGCAAGTGTCCCATAATCAATGGCAATATAGTGTAATACTTTAAGCACTTAGTATACGTTCCCTTAACACTAGAACCGCGGGAAATTTTACCCAAGATTTATAAAAAATAATTCACATCAGAATTTTTATTTAAGTCTATTTAACTTCTTTATTTTAGATAATTTTTGTGCAGCTCATATGTAAATTATTTTAAGAAGACTTATCTGGTTCGAATCAACATCTTTTCACTGAGTACGGGTCAAAATGGCCCGTCTCCGCGGTTCTAGTGTTAAAGCTTAGTCGAACTCATCCGTTTTCAGTTATAGAAAAGTGGTTTAAGTCATGAAATTTAAAGTTTCATAACTCGGTCAATTTTAATGTTAGATGAATGGGACCTTTTCTGCATTGCTTGTTAGAGTGTTGGGAAATTTTTACAAAATGTCACTTATAGGACCGGGGGACCGTATAAAAATTTAATTTTCGTAATTTTTTGACCTAAATCGCTTAAAAAACAATACTTACCTTTTTGAAGCATTTTTGCAATTGGAACTATGTGTCTATGACTAACGGTATAGAAATTAGCCATTGGCCACCGTTGAGAGTGGACACCCTGTATTGTACAATAGCATTCTAAAATATGTGCAATTGTCTAAAAAATTGCTCCTGTTGCTTTTGGTCATTTCATTTAAAAAAAAATTTGTATTTTTTTCCTTATATTTTTAGTGCAACATGTATATTTTTCTTTAATATGTCAGAATGAAAAAATATTTCAAATTTATGATCTAAAGTTATGTTTACTTTCAACTATTAATTTTTTGCATGAGGGAGAGTCGGAAAATAAGTTTCTCTGTTGACTATGGTCAGAGTTGTGTATGAAAGTCAAAAAATAGAATGAGACATTAAAGATAAGTCGTATCTTTATTTTCCCACATAATTACCAAGTATATTGAAACATTTGTCATGCCATTTGATAAACATAAAAAAAACCCTCCAGTAAAAACTCAGAGCTTTGCATACGGAAAAAGTGTTTAACAGCTTGTGCGTTTGTGAAGTCTTGATGTTTTCCTGAAGGGCTTTTTGCAGCTTTTCAAATGATATGACAAATCGTCACCTGAGAATGATAAAGTTCTACCTGTGTTTTTGAAAAAAATTACTTATCCATATAGATAGGTTCTATTTGTATCTATGAAGGCATTTTTGCATCAAAATGATGTTCTATATAATTTACATATGACCTTACAATCATAATATGACATTATTTTAATGCATAAATGCCTCATAGATACAAATAGAACCTTTCTATGTCAGTAAGTCAATTTTTTCAAAAACACATGTCACGATTTAAGGAGAAACTCCAATTATTTTCACTGGTTCACTGGTTTAAAAAACACACAGTCATGGCAAGCGAAGGAAAAAACAAAATAAATAAATAAATGTAGAAGATCCAATAAATTACTCATTGGCTACTGCAAGTTAATTTATTAAACTGTAGTCATAAGAGAGGGAAAGGCTCCCTTTGCAAGCCGTCTTTAACCGAAACATCAAAAAGAATATTCCATCTTTACTTCAGCAAGCCGTACTCATCGAAGAAAAAACCAAGAATCTCCCTTCTCACCTCCTGGCTTCCTTTCTTAAATCTAAAACAAAGTTCTAGAAAATTCTCTACTCTCTAACCATCATTTTTCCATGAAAACATAACTCATGCCCAGAGTCGAGATTTTTATTCCACAGACCAGTGATGCACATCTTTTTTACCAGAAAATCGTTTGCCACCAGAATATTTGAAAAGTGTAGTTTCTTTTATTGAATGGCAAATTTTCTGTCATTACTATAAGGAAAATTATTCTGCGTAAAAATAGAGTGGTATCATTTTGGCGCGCGGGCCAGAGGTTGTGCACCCCTGCCACAGACGATAATTTTATTTTTTAAAAAATATTATTTACCGTAATTTCGGGTGTATAAGCCGCGAATCAAACAATTCTTTTTGGACCCAGAAATCTTATTTAGTAATTGAACAGAAATATTTACGGCGTTCTAACTAGTAACATTCATTTTTTTAAAAATTCTGGGTCGGAAAAGAATTGTTTGATCCGCGGCTTATACACCCGAAATTACGGTAACTAATTTATAATCGACTCAGAATTTCAAATATCTTGCAAACGAAGTATTTTTGCAGACGATTAATTTTAAGAGAAAAAGAAAAGAAATGAATTTATTGATATGCACACATATCGAATGTTGAAGGAGGGAAAATAAATAAATAGATAAATAAAAATAATAATATTTTTTGAAAGGTATGGTTTTGGAATAAATTTAATAAGACTTTCTTAAAAAAGGTTGATAAAAACGTAGAAAAAATGAGTTTTATTTGTAATATTAAGAAATAAAGTTTAATTAAGAATATTTTTAATTTAGAGCCATCTTTTAAATTTACGCGTATTAGAATAAATGTTTTTTAAGGCGAATTAAGAATTTATATCGTTTCCATAAAGATTAATAGATTAGATCTAGAAACAAGATTTTAATTTAATAAGTTGAACTAAGTACGGAATATTGTTATAAGGAAATTAATATAGTATAAAGGTTAATTTTGGCGAAAAAAAAAATGAAATTTGTAATACACATATAGGACCTTATTATTCTCAAGTGACGAAATGTCTAAACGCGCTTGATACTCATGTTGACAAATAAAGTTCCACCGTATCTTTTATGTCTCATTACATTGTTTGACTTTCATATATACCTCTGTTGACAGACGCTAGGGGAAACTTATTTTCCGACTTCCCCTCGTATATGACGTTTATTTATGTTTCTAGGAAATTTGCTATTGATCCCTATTTCGCAGTAAAAAAAAGATGGTTTATCTTTAATCAACGATTATTCGGTCAATTTTAATCGTAGAAAAAATAAAGTTTCTCATCTTGCTTGTTAGTGTAATAGGATATTTTTGCTAGATAAAACTCATAAAATCGGGCGGAGGGGCGGGGCGTAAGATTTTAAATTTCGTATTTTTTTAGAAATGTTTTCATTGACCCAAATCGCTTTTAAAGTATTTCTTTTCTCCATAATTATTTTTTCTAATTGAAATTATACATCTATGCCTAACGGTTTAGGAATCTGCCATTGGACACCATTGAGAGCGGAAAGTTATTTTTCAAAAAGCAGTCATCTTCAATTTCAATTCGAATCAGAAATATACAGAATTTCTATTGTGAAATCATTAAATGCAATCCATTGTGAAACAATTGAACTACGTCGAAATAATAATAAAAGAGAATTTGTTTCATGTATTTAATATATTTTATAATATAATGATTATTTAATGTCTTAAAATGTATTCTAAAATTTTTAGGATAAATATAATCTCATTAATGATATTCAGTAACGTAATATTTGTAACATAATGGTCATTTGTCCATCTCTTTATATATCTACATGCAGAAAACCATCTGGATTTGCCGATGTTAACCATGAGGCCATACAAATAAATTAAACAAAAATGCAATAATATGGCGAACGCAATAGCGGAGCTCTGTAAATTTACACACATAAATTGTTAATTGTCAATTAGGAAAAAATGAAATTATTTTGATAAAATCCCGGGGAAAAAATCCTTGTATTTATAAATGGGAATGTGCATTTTCTTTGGTGCATAGGACAGAATTCTTACGATCACTGTGATAAGACGAAAAATTAAAAAATAAAACAAACAGCGTAGCATTTAACCAAACTGTATTTCGTATAAGGAAAATCTTTTCTTTGGAAAAATGTCTTACGCAAAATATCTAATAAAAAATCAACAACAAACTGGTAAAAATCTCAAGCTGTTGTTGCATTGTCATGCTACCACTTTTGCAGAAAACGATTGCTTGAATATACTATGGAGCCTTCTCATAAGTCAGAAGAGAGATAGTCTAAAAAAGTGATGGAGTAACTATGCAGCAAAACATGCAGATTTTTAACAGTGTAATTGCCCTGTTCGTCTAATTTTCAATAATCAGATTCACAGCCAATGCTGGCAACGAAATTACTAAAATATCTCTAAGATCACTGAAATTCGTGTTTTAACCATTGTGTAGAAAATATTTTATGCTGCATTTTGTGCCCCTACTTTAATCTGCTGGTAGGAAATGACGAAATATTACATTTATAAATACAACATTCAACTCCATCCCTTTAACCCCCTTTGGTGGATGATATTCTAAAACAGTTAAAATACACTTTTCCCTACATTTTTAGTAGATTTGTTATGCTGAATTTCACGCTCCTACCTAAAACTGCTATTGAGATATGGTGAACTGCCTTATAAATTTTGATCCCACCCATTTATCTACTGTAGTTCTCAAATTTATAAAAATGTCAAAATCAAATATCAAAATTATATAAGTGTTTAATAATAATTCAATAGATTTGTTATGCTGAATTTAACGCCTAAATTTTCTGGTGAAATATAAGAAATGAACTACAGCTTTTGACCCTCCCATTTAAATTCTCGAGGGGGATGAATTTTCAAAAATCCTTTCTTATTGTTTACCTGGATCATAAGAGAAATCTACAGCCGGATCTTCGTGATCTTGAGATTATCGTTTCAACTATAGGGTAATGAGTCAGTCAGTCTGTCAGGAATTTGATCTTTATTGTATTAGTACAAATATTGTCTATCATAGCGATAATGCGGAATGTTCTATTGAAACTCTTATTCGGTACATATGCAGGTTTCGTGCTACATTTGAATACAATTATTTCTGAAAAGTAATTTTCGCTTCATTTAATCAGAAATTTTAAATGAAATAAGTCGAATTTTCGAAATAGTGGTATTCAAAATTTAGAACTCGTAAAAACTCTGGTGTAAAAGACCAAAAAAAAAATCTGCGTATCATTTTAAAACAGATATGTATATACTGCAGTTACAAATATAGATTTAATTCGATGTTTAATCCTTTGAGCTCTGGTGAGTAAATTTCTTCAAAACTACAAATTTCACATTAATACCAGTATTTGAAAAAAAAAATGGTTTACAGGTACACGAAAAATGCATTAAACCTTTTTCAAATAAATATGGTCTAATATTCCAGCGCCATTGTGGCATTTCGGAATTAAAATTAAGTGGTAGAAAATTCAACCATCAAAGTGTGTTTTTTGTTCTGACTTAGATTTAAAATAACCCATTGCCCTTTGATCTCTAGTGGTTAAATTTCTTCAAAATTCCAAATGTCACATCGACACTAGTATTTTGCAAAGAAAATTTCATCTTACCATATATACGACAAAAATTGATTAAATACATTTCATATATATTTCAGTGCCATTGTGACGTTTCGGAATTAATGAACACTAGAACCGCCGCGTATTTTACTCAAGTTTCATAAAAAGTATTTCTCACCAGAATTTTAATGTTAAACTATTTAACTTATTTAATTAGTGTATTTTTCTGCTGCATACATTTAGCATATCTTGTGAAGAAAATTCTGTTTCGAATAAACTATTATCAATCTGGCAGGGGCCATTTTGACCCCTAATGGCTGTTCTAGTGTTAAGTGGTTGAAAATTCAACCGTCAGATCTCAAAGGGTTGGCTGCCAAAATCACCAGACTTAGGTTTTTCAACGTTTCAGCTGAATGTCGTTTGCCGCCACAAAATCTGAAAAACGATTTTCTATTATTTTATCTTAAAACTGCTTTTTTTTTTAAACTGAGGCCAATTTTTTAACTGAAAAAAAGTTGTAGGCAGTAAACAATTTAAATATGCGCATTTACTTTGACCGTTGCGTCAACGCAACACCAGCGAGGAATCGGTTAAGCAAATCTCGCATTTCAAAAACTTTAAATGACTTTTATATTGTAATTCAGAGATAAAATAGTTAAAAAAATAAAATTAAAATAAAAAAAGCTTTGTGAAATGAATGAATTTCATTTCCACATTTTTATTTCTATCATATTATTTTTCTAACATTTGTGTTGTTTTCTTTAAATTTCCTCATTAAAATGTCTTTTAATTAATAGGTTCGAGTAAAAAATTATTGAATATTACATATGTATTTCACAATTTTCTTTAAATATCTTTTACAGAATGTTTGATATATTTTTTTTGTCTCTAATATGCGTTCTACAATGTTAACTAATATATTTCTCTTTATTCCCTAAATATATTTTTAATCTTTTTTATTTTAATGCTGTCTTTTTTATAATCTCGAAGCTCTAAATATATTTTTCAAAACCCACTGTTCAATGGAGCGTTTTAGCTTTGTTTTGCACGTAAACGTCCGAGTTCATTGCTTTTTGTGACCGCAATGTAATAAATTACTAAAGTAGATTCGAACATTTTCGTCGAATACCCTCGTTAAAACCGACCACGTTTGACCCCAGTATTGATTTTTGCGCTAACGTTTTCAGACGCCATTGAATCTACCTTTTTTCAATTATGAAATGATCATAGAATAATACGCCTATTAAATTTTTCCAAGAATTCCTTTCCGTGTGTGACACTCAGATCTAATTTCTTGAAATTTATGAGTTGTGTTTTTTGTTCTACGACATGATGACAAACTATAGTATTGCTCTATATGTGCCACGGTTATACTCTATTTAGTTTAATGTATAATTTTATACGTTAATATGTCATACGTTTTGTACGTTTCAATTTTATACGTTTTATCGAAAATCTGGAGGAATATTCGATGAAATTTACCTGAACTTCGGAAATAGGGAAAACATGTTTGATCTAATTTTTTTGATGGAGGATTTAATGATGTGGTCAATCAGGAACCAATAACAAACTAAAAAAAATTACAATCACTTTATATCAGCAAAAGTTCGAAAAAATATCCATAGCTGTAGTACATGAGTATGTGCATTCTACGATACATTTGTGTTAATATATGTAAGACTCGCTCGTATATTCATAAAGGTGTAAAGTTTTCTTTAAAAAACTCAACAAATTTCCTCACGGTTTTGTTTATGGTATCCATGGTTTTCAACAAATTTAATGCCGCTTTCAGGAAATTTTACATAGTATACTATAAATAAAATATTGCGTTTGGAATATAATTATATCAAATATTTGATGGAGTATGAACATTTGTATCAAGCAATTTTTAATTGCAAAAGCGTGAACAATGATAAGATACTTTTTTGTATAATTTAACAGCCGTAGAAATTCCTAAAAATCAGAAAGATAACGGCATTACTGAAAACAGTTTCAATTGCTTTCTAAGAGCAACTAGATAATAAGTAACTTTTCACAAATTGTCCTTTTTATTTTTTATTGCAACTTTTTATTGATATTTTAGTTGTATTTGAAGAATGTTCAGTAGAACTTCAATCCAACGAACACAATTACCAAAATTGGAGCATTCGTTCAGAAGCTAAACACAAGCATACGTTAAATACATTCTCTTTTGCCAGAAGGAAGTTAAGGGATTTCAGTAATAAAGGTTATAGCCGGGTTTCTTAGTAAAATATGCCCTTGAGTCAACCACACCGAGTCCTAAATTTATCGATAGCCCATAAAAAGAAATTCATTTCTCCCCAGTTTTAAGTTTGTATCTCAAGACCATGGGGGGTAATGGCCCTAAATGCCTGTTTTGGAAAAGATCGCATTGTGACGAAACTATTAAGCAGATTATTAAGCCATACGAAAGTTTGACAATTTTTTCATATTTTTTTAAACAAAAGAACAAGTTTTCTAACATTTTTCCTGTTTTTAAATGTACATTTTAATTAAAAATAAACTGAAATTTCTGAGTGACCACCTTAATTTTTCTGCATGAAATACAATGAGACATGATGCATATTCACGATCAATTACAACTTTCTACGTATGGTGCATCATATTAAAAAAGGGCAAAATCATATTGCGGCGGAAATGTGGGGCGTGTCTTGGACAAATTTCACGCCTTCTTTTAAAAATACCGTGTGAATTAATATGTGAGATTTGAAAAGAAGGCGTGAAATTTGTCCGAGCCACGCTCCACATTGCCGCCGGAATATGATTTTGCCTTTTTTAATATGATGCACCATACGTAGAAAGTTGAAATTGATGGTGAATATGCATCATGTCTCATAATATTTCATGCAAAAAAAAATTAAGGTGGTCACTGAGAAATTTCATTTTATTTTTATTTAAAATGTTCATTTAAAAACAGGAAAAATGTTAGAAAACCTGATCTTTTGTTTAAAAAAATCTGAAAAAATTGACAAACATTCGTATGGTGGTTTTTTACATCCCTTATTTTTTTCGTTGAAATTTGCTTAGTAGTTTCGTCTCAATGCGCACTTTTCCAAAACAGGCATTTAGGGTCATTACCCCCCCCCCCATAGTCTTGAGACACAAACTTAAAACTGGGAGAAATGAATTTTTTTTATGGGCTATTGATCCATATAGGACTCGATGTAGTTGACTCAAGGGCATATTTTACTATGAAACCCGGCTATACCCTTTTGGGAAAATCAATTTCAGCAAGTATAACCATGTGAAAGTATTTTTGACTGGCTATTCAATTCCAGGGTTCGCACAACATTACCACTAAAATTTTACAGTATTTTCAATGTATTTCACTGCAGAAAAATATTGCGAAAATTGCGAATCGAGGAGGTGTTTGCGAATTCTGTTTCTTAAAAATTAAATATAAATTTCCTTGTTATTAATAGTGGTGCCATAGTTCTTACAAAATATAAGGAGTGTGCGAACCCTGTAATTCTAAAATTTTAAGTCTATCTGATAATAAGAACTTACTTTTTAAATCGGATGAAGCGAACGTTGTCAGTCCCTCATTGCGCAGCAGCAGTATTTAGAAAGCCAGTTGCTCCTTGCAGTAACTGTCTAGTTTTAGTCATACAGCCAGAATGGCCAGTTTAAAAAGTGATAAACCTGTTATGTAGCATCGTTTTTATGAATTTTTATCTTACTTCAAAACAGTAAAGTCGTTTTCTTGAAATGACATTTTTTAAAACTCGATAGGCATCATTAGAAGCAAAGATCTTAACCGTTTCCGACGCGAAGTAAATCTGTTTGAAATAATTAACTTACGCTAGTATTTATAAACGAATTTATTAGAAAATACGAACGTGCTTATTTTAAAGTATGTTATAAGAGGATGGTTTTAATAACATTTTTTTGGGTGTCCATTTTAAAGGCTAAGCCCACGAAAGGGTTAACGGGTTTCATTGAAACTTTGTGAAATTATAACTATTAGAATTATATTGCAATTACGCATAAAAGTTTAATTTCTGATCAAAATCAATATTTTTTACGCACATTAGAATAGACAAGTTTTAAGTAAAAAATAGCCATCTCCTTCAAACTGAAGCTTTTTTGTTTACAATCTCGATAAATTAATATATTTTGTTAAAGATAAAGTTTATTTAATCTATACTAATAAAAGAACATATCGCTCTGTCTCTGTGTGTGTGTACGCGCGATGACTAACAGAATCTACAGTCACCAAAAAAAAAAAAAAAAAAAAAAAAAAAAATCTTGACACTTGTGATTTTAGACGTTTTCTTAAATATCTAAAAATATACATGAGGAATAACCCCGAAACTCCAGATATATAAACAAAATAGTACAAGTCATATATTTCCGCGAAGATTTTTTTCTGAAATCCCATTGGGGACCGTCAACAAATTGAAAAAAATGAAGATTATTTGAATAACCCTGTCGAAACTAATGTAGCAAAAGCGTTCAAACTTCAGATTATGATTAAGTGACTTATGGTAATAAACTGTGTTAATTTTTATGCGGATAACATGCATACTCGTAGAGAAATTGAAGTTTTTATCAAAACGGTCCCAAATTTTGCTAAGTTTTTTGCTTATAATTTACAGAGTTCTTAATAAAAAGCAATGTTCTTCTCAGAAAATATGAGAAATGGTATTGTACATAATGCACTGTAATCAAAATTTAAAAATATTAATAATTGTATGAGAAACGAGTAGGTTTACCAAATAAATTTTCACTGCGCATGCGTCAACTCTAAAAAAATTTCATTTGCATATTGTGTTAGCTAAATGTATAGAGCAACTTTTGTTAAAGTTTCAAATTTATAGGTTGAAAATTCTAAAAATTATCGTCAAAGGTATAAGATCAAAATCCGATATTCCCAAAATAAAACAAAAAAATAAGGAGCTGTATCCAAATATAGTAGTACGTGCAATATTGTGTAGACACTAATCACTGGAATATGGATACAAACCCTCATTTTTTTGTTTCATTTTTGGAATATCGGATTTTGATCTTATTCTTCCGACGATAAATTTCTGAATTTTAAAGGTATAATTTTTTTAACTTTAAAAAAAGTTGCTCTATACATTTAGCTAACACAATATGCAAATGAAATTTTTATAGAGTTGACGCATGCGCAGTCAAAATTTATTTAGTAAACCTGCTCCTTTTTCATACAATTATTAATATTTTTTAATTTTGATTAGAGGGTATTATGTACAATGTCATTTCTCATGTTTTCTGAAAAGAACAGTTCTTTTTATTAAGAACACTGCAAATTATAAGCAAAAAACATGACAAAATTTGCGACCGTTTTTATAAAAACCTTAATTTCTCTATGAGTAAACACGCTATCCGCATAGCGTATACGTGCTATCCCCATAAAAATGAACCCAGTTTATTACCATAAGCCACTTAATCATAATCTGCAGTTTGAACGCTTTTGCTACATTAATTTTAACAGGGTTGTTCAAAAGATCTTCGTTCTTTTCCAATTTATTGACGGTCCCCTATGGGATTTCAGAAAAAAATCTTCCCGAAAATACATGACTTGTACTATTTTGTTTATATATCTGGAGTTTCGGAGTTATTCCTCATGTGTATTTTTAGATATTTAAGAAAACGTCTAAAATCGCAAGTGCCAAGATTTTTTTTGCGGTGACTGTACTGCACGTATGAGACTCAATTTTTTTGTGAAATTAGACCAAGGTTTCTCCTGGTGTACCTGAAGCTCAGAATTTTTTTTTGATTGGTTTCCTAGATATCAATTACGGAGCACAACTAACTCTTATCGAAAAGTTAATTCTTTAATGCTCGGAGAACGAAAAATTTTGCACTTGCGCACTAACACATTTCCGATCCGAAACGAGGGAAGAAACATTTTTTTTTCGAATTTATTTCTATTTGGATCATTTTATTTAAATAAATTAAATTTTAAAAAAATGATAGTTTTTCCGAAAAAAGGCGTTTTTTCCTTATGTCAACGCGAAATCTCACTTATGATGTTAGGGCGCAATTTTAGAGATATAAACAAATGAAAAATATGATTTTAACACTGGAACCGCGGAAAATTTTACTCGCTTTCTGTAAAAGTATTTTACACTAGAAATTTTATTCAAAACAATTTAACTTAAGTATTTAAATTATTTTTGTGTAACCTAAATTTACCATATTTCATAAAGAATTTTCTGGTTTCAATCGACGTCTACTCATTAGGTACGGGTCAAAATGACCCGCCATCGCGGTTCTAGTGTTAAAGTTGAAACTTTTTTTAATAGATGATGTAATTGGTTTTTAAAATATGGATTTTAACCCTTTCAAATACACTGGCAAAAGGAGGTCACTTTGCAACTCACCGACAGGATATCGTTTCTGCGCTAAAAGTATCTAAACGTACATATTTTAACACAATCGTTTAAAAGCATCTCATTAGACCAGATTTACACCCTCTGCAAAAATTTCAAAATAGTCGAACGAGTAGAAGTAGTTTTTACAAAGTAAAATGTGCGAGAAATTTGACGAAATCAATTAAACAAGATTGTTTCGTAGTGATTTTGCCCCTCCGGGGCTCAATTTTATAGGTACCGGCAAACCAAAAGTATATTCATAAAGCTAAAACCTTCTTATAATATAGATTCTTATAAAACCTTCTTGTAAATGAATTTTTTGGAAAAGAATGGAAATTTTTCTGGATTTTACGGGAATTTTTCCGTTAAAAAGCATTGAATTTTAGTGGTATCCCGATTGCCAGAGCAATCTCTGTAAAATCGACCCTTTTTTTACAGTGCACTGTTCCACCACTGCTCTACTTTACGAAATTACCTGAAAGTGGTTTTTAAACTCTTGAAGGGCGGTTGGATAAAGTATATCCCACTTAATTTTAATTGCAAAATGCCACATTGGCACCAGAATTTTTAAATGAAAATTTTAATTTTTTCAAATACATAAAGAAAAGCTTTTATCTATTTTGAAATAAATTTGTTTTTAAATTCTGGTGTCATTCAGCCATTTCAGCATTTTCAGAATAGAAGTTCATTGCCTCTCAAAGGGTTAGTTTGATTTAAAACCTTGCGTGTTTGCGGAAATTTCTTGAAGTTTTAAAAAGAAACCTTTATATTTCTTCGTGCATACGTGCTATTTTTAATGCAAATATGTTCATATAAACATAAATGTTGCACAGGACTCATACAGTCATATGCTACAGCTGTAGATTATTTCGAAAATTTTTGAATACAAAATGATCGAGCACTTTATTTTTTTTAACCCTTTGATTACGGGCTTGGGACATATGTCGTCCCAATGATTATTTATTTATTGTATTCGTACCATTTTTTGAAAAAAAACTCTCTAAGATAAACTTACATTAGAATACTTTTAAGAAAGTTCTATCTTAAAGAAATTCTTTTGTGAATTGTGGTGTGAGTGAATACCTGAATAGTCGCCAGTGCAAGTCCGTAATCTAAAGGTTAATTCAATTTGTTTTTTATTCTGTCATTTCACGCGTGACCAAATATTCAGTGAAAAATGTGAGATTAAACATGTTTTTCACAACCACGAAGAATAAAAACAATTCGCCAATGATGATTTCTCTAAATTTTCAACAAAAGTACAAAATCAAAAACATTCAGATAGATTTAACCAGACTATGTATTTCAGGTTAGAGAAAGTTATGATTAAAATATTTACTAAAGCTTTGTATTTTAACTACGAGGGAAAAATGGATTCAAAACATAAAAGTGGAGTAAATCACAAAAAAATTTTTGTGATGAAATTTTAAATAAGCTAATTTAATGAAAAAATTTTCTTTTTTTTTCATTATGTTATTAATTTATTTTGATAATACTTATTTATATGATGAGGACTGAATATGAGATATTGTTAAAATATATAGAAGTAAAAAACCCATATTTCGAATACAGAATATTGTAGCTGACATGATGATAGCTAACATTTAATAAGAAATCTGTAATATGTTAAATTTTATAATAAATATTTTCCGTATCTTGCGGTAAAATATTTGATTAAAAAAACTGTTCCACACTAAGCCTACAGATATTAAGTTTTTCTTGGTTCTTCCAGATTAGCGATAATACACAGGCGAATTTTCCAGTGAATATAGCAGCTTTATTAACTTTTTGCTTCATAACTCTACATTATGCAATTACATAGAGCAATTATAATGTAGGTCAATATAATTTAACCCTTTCCGGCACGGGTAAAATCTGATAGTAAAATAAGAAATTATTGACTGACACCGGAATTCACAAACGATTTTTTTTAGAAATTTTGAAACGCTTAATTTAAGCTTTTATTGTAAAAGTAAAATTTTACTAAAATATTATTGGTGCCATTTTCAAGTTTGGAATTAAAATTAGGTATCCCAGACCGGGCACAGTGTGCCGTAAATGGTATTAGTACTATTGGTGCAAGTTTGAACCGATAAAGTCTTATATTTTCATGTGGCCGTTTCCTACTCTCAAGTGGAAAACCTATACAGCCTCCCTCACAAATTTTCCGAACTTGATGTCTTGAACATTTCCCTATATCTTAACAATAACTTCTTTTAACAATTTATTAATAAAAAACTCTCCACATACCATTAATTTTTTTTCTGCCCAAACATGCATTTGATCATGTAATTGTATATCGTTCTGATCATTCAGCGTAAAAAATGCGGATAAACGTTTACATTTAACATTTTCATTTATTTATATTTATATTTTGAAAAACAATTCATGTTTTTAGAAAAACCCAGTCTAATACCGTGTTAGAAACAGACTTAGCTCCCAACAGAAATGCAAACACATGTATATAAACACGTTAAATATCACGTTTTATGTATTCTGTAATATTTTTCATTTAACGTTTTATATTAAAATATATAGGAGAACTATATGCAGAAAATGCCACCACTAATTATTTAAATTAAAATTGCACACTGTTTAATGGACGAAATGGTTAGACTGAATATTACGAATATTTTAGTTTAAAAAAGTGTGTTTAACTCATATTTTCAATTTGTTGTATGAAAGAAAAAAAAAGAATCAGTTAAGTGGTTAATGTTACAATCATTTAAAATGCAATTTAATGCCCGGTTATTCTACATTTAACCTTTTTTATGTTCATTTGTTTGAAAATTGTAGGCAAAAATATGCCATATCTTACTTTTGAAGGTCAGTATATGCAGGGCCTGATTATCAACGGGGCACACTCACACCAGGAAAAACAAATAAAAATCTTTTCCTTATTCAAGACAGTAATTTTGAATGAAAAGGACGCTTAATTAAGACGAAAATTTCTATAACATTTTGCTGGTGAGAGAGTGCCCCGTTAGTAATCAGGCCCTGAGTATATGTATGATCTTTTGTTTAGGAGATGCAGAACAGGTCATCTTCAATGTTGTTCAGAACAGATCAATTGGGCAATGAACTGTTAGAGTAATACTCTGTTTTACATTCAAAATTATAGTCTGATGTTTCCACTTTAAAAAATTATTTATGTTTAATTCTTAAACAAACATTTAAAACCACTATTTTTCGTATACGTATATTAAACAAATTACTATTTTATGTAGCAATAAAATTTGGGGTGAATAACTGCACCAGTTTCCGAATTACGTCATATTTTCATTTTTGTGCATTTTATTTAGGAAGGGATATTAGTACTTATTGTTGTGTTATAGTTTCGATATTTGTTTTAGACTAATTTAATATTTGTATAAGTCTAAGACTGGCTGATTAGAATAAGTTAAATCCAGCGTAAATGAATGATATTATTTTTTTAAATGTTAAGCTTAGAAGTAAATGGCTCTTTGGTATGACTTTACTATCAAAATTTGAACTTTCGATGAATAACATTTAGTGAGGAAGTATTTTAAATTAAACAAATATTGGGACAGTGTGTTTGTCCAAGGTAAATGCATGAATACTTTGCTAATGACAGGGACATCGAAATCATATAACTTCCATGTTCTGTGATTAGATTTGAGTGTTGTAGTGTGCATGGTCTGCAAGTGAGGTAATATCTGATGATCTCACACCTACTGCAGGGCTGCCACAGACGACTATTTTTATATTCTGTTCTCACCAATATTTTTTTTATTATAAAGTCTGAAGTATAATTATCTTGCAAATGTGGACAAAATGTGTGTTAATGATTTCTGTTTTGAAAAAATGGTGCCAGTTAGAATTATAAAAAAAGTCACATGTGGCAGCCCTGCTTTTGAATAATTAGCTGTGAAGCTAATGAAATTAAGTCCAGCAACTTTGTTATGAACAGTTAAAAGTATTTTATTTTGTAATAAAATGAGATTTAGTTAAATTTATAAATAATAGTTGCATTTAATTTAACCACTAACTGCGTCACATTGTTTTTTCTAATAGATGCGCCATAATTTAAGCTATCTCTGATTATCATATACCTAGAGAAAGTTTGGCTGCGATGCTAAGTGCGATAAGCGTGTTATAAAAAATTAAAATTATTTTAGTTTCTAATGAAGCGGGATTTAATTAAATTTATAAATGTCAGCTACATGCAATTTTACCCTTAACTGCAACACACCGATTCTTTTAATAAAGGTGCAATAACTTAACCTACATGATACAGAGAGTCATATTTTTAAAATAGTGTAATTTCTTTTCTTATATGTTATTTGATATTCTGATATTTTAAACATAAGCTGTTTACTTTACAGGATACAAGTGTTTCTCAACACTCAAATGATTTATTGAATAAGAAAAATGAATTATTGAATAAGGAAAAAGTCTTCAAATTATAGTTTTATACTAAAGAATTATGTTCTTGACAAAAATCTAGATTTTTTTAATATGATATTGCCATAAAAAATTCTCAAAGTATAATTGGTTTCTATCTTTTAAAGCTCAATTTTAGTGAAGAATGGCCGACAAGGGAATGGCGTGTTTTATCCGTTCTGTGTGATTAGACGATTGCAACCTACTTGAGGTGCTTGTCACAATCAGTACTGCAGCGCCAAAAGTTAAAGATTTTAGCCAGAATGGGAGGGAGAATTTCTGAGAATCAAGGTAGAGTTGGAAAAAAACTGGGATTCTTCTGTCTTTATTGCTATGATCTCGATTGGAAAAGTCAAGGTTTTGAATAAAACTGTTTCAATAATGTTCTTTTGCATTTCTGAAAAAAGGAAATTTGTTTTCTCTCCGAGAAAGGAAAACGTTTGCTGCTTTAATGAAATGAGGTATTGATAAAAATTTTATATTTCAAAGCAATACTTGTTGTTGTAATCCTTCAAATAAAATCAGACATGTTACATTAAGAAGATTGATTTATGAGACTATCATTTTTTGAAATTTTTAGTAATGTGTAAAATGTTCCTTATAAATATTGAGCCTAACCGGCTAAATTATTCTAAGTCCACAAAATTAAACTTACAGATTTTTTTCACTTTTTTTTCAATTCTTTATAATATTCCTTCATTGCGTTCAAAGGAAATATTTTTAACACATTTGTACTGTTTTTAAAATATTTGTTTTTTGTATAAAGTCATAGTTTGGCGGTTATGGTATTTGTGTTTTTAAATTTAAGAGATCAAATTGCATTTAAATATTTTTTGCTATCGTGTACTTTACTTAATGATTTAAAAAATAAGCTAGTTAATTGGAAATTGGCATAACAATTTCAAGATGTTTCTTTTACTTTTCTGATGTACCACTATCAAATTACAACGGGAGGGGAGGATTGTTACTCTTTCATTTTTAACTTTTAATCATACGCGTTGTAAAGTGAGCAGGATTGAGGGATTAATGTACATAAAATAAAATGCACAACTAAGAAGGATGTAACGACTATACTTTTTGCCTACTTTCCGCACTTTCTATCATGAAATACAGTAAAGCTCTGATTATTCAGACACCGATTAACCGGATAGATGAAAGACCATACTTTTTTTTTTTCGTTTCCTCAAAAATTTTAGAAGTGGCTTTTTAGGCGCGGTAGGGTAAATTTAACTGGATGTCACCAAAGCTAACCGTAAATTAACTATTTGCTAATCCAGAAATTATAAATCACCAATAAATGGAAAGAGAGCATTGTATAAAATCAACTGTTAGTATAACCTCAGAAATTTCATTTCTAACTCGCAAAAGTACCACGTATATTTTTCCCCCATAAAAATCCCTTTTATCTGCAGCAGAAGACTACCAAGAATTTATTTTTCCAATCACAATGATGTTTTAAATGTATGTACTGCACAGTGCATGTACATATACATGTAATAATTTCTATACATGTAATAATTAATATACATGTAATAATTTCATGTAATAACAATGCGTACTTCTATGTATAAATGTATGCAAATTTTATATTAAAAATTAAAAAAAATAATTTTTAAAGATGCCATCTGTTATATTCTTAAATGTGCACTACTAAAATTTCCAGTCCTAAGTCTGAAAAAAACGTAAAGGGAAAATTACCCCTAAAAAAATATGCCATAGCCGTTTTTTAAAATTGTCCAGCCATCCGATTTTTTTATTAACCGGATTTTTCTCGGTCCCGACAGTCCAGACAATCGGCATTCTACTGTAATTATAATCTCCAAATAAATATTTAATACACTCGAAAAATTAAAGAATACTGAACGTATTTATGAATAAACGGTATATTCAGTATTGATTTGAGGAAATTGAAGAGCAATAATAATAAAAAAAATATTCACTTTTTTAATTAAAAAATATAATTTTTGTCTGTGGCATGGGAAATTATACATTAGATTTTGTATATGAAATTTTACTATCAGTTTATTCAAAGAAAGGGCGAATGGCGTGTACTTGCTACTTTGTATGGCTGAAGGCGATATCTGAATCAAGTCATTTAAGACACATCATAAGTCTGGAGAAGAGCTTGATTTTCATGAGCGTCCATACTAAAGCCGTAGTTTCAGAGCCCATCACAGTATCATGAAGCGAGATTTCCGAGATATGAAATCCATATATCAACTATCAGTTCCCTCCCCATTCTATTTATAGTATGAAGGCAAAACTCTCTTGCAGATTCCAAACAAACCAACAAAGGTGATTTCGAATAAAGGAAAGCGGCGTGTTAATAAAATTCCAAGTTTGGAGAACGACATTAGTATTACATTAGTTACTACTGTTAATGCTGCAGGAAATGTCCTCCATCCAGCATGCATCTGCATAAAACGAATGAATTGAGAATTTTTAGATGGGATTCCACCTTTCCCAGTGGGAATGGTGTCAGACACGAGCTATACGAAGAGTACCGTAATTTCGGGTGTATAAGCCGCGGATCAAACAATTCTTTTTGGACCCAGAAATCTTATTTAGTGATTGAAGACAAATATTTACGGCGATCTAAGTAGTTATATTTGTTTCTTAAAAAATTCTGGGTCGAAAAAGAATTGTTTGACCTGCGGCTTATACACCCGAAATTACGATAATCTGTTTTTTCGATTGGTTGTCACATTTTAAAAAGGTCACGCAAAATCACCGTAGAAAAAACATTCTTATAATATTGGACAACACATTCCACCAAACTCACTGCGCTTTAGGATCTGTAAAATGTTGTCGCGAATGTAGTGCGTCATTTTCATGCTCTGACGATGCTACCCCATAGTAATGATAAAACACAGCTTTTGGACAGATTCACTTTTTTCAGCTTCAAAGTCTATTACGTTGCAGAGTGTGAAAGGTGGATGCTTAATCATCCAGGGAGAGTCACGACAGTATGTCAGATTGCTCCATAGTAAATCCAGCTAAAATGAAAAACTCTAAATATGAAATTCGTACAAACGCAACTTAAAATTTAAGAATCACTGGAATTTGTCTATTCAAATGCGATATTTTCAGAGGAAAGGATTTCTTAGGACGACTTCAAACGCATTCGGAAATATTTATTTGTCGTTAAATGAAGAATTTTACCATCCTTTTCAAATAACTCCTTTCGCCCAGCCACAAATTCATTTCTTAGTTTCCGTGTCTGATAAGCCAGAATCTTTGGATGCAAAGACGGCTGTCATTTGGTTCAAAACAATCTGACTGTAGTAAATTCATCAAAGCCTTCTATAAGCAAAAGCACCTTTATATTGCTTACAGAATTTACTCCTTTATTACGTGGGCATCTATTTTACAGATTCGATTTTCTCGAAAAAGGGCAGAATCGTAAATGAATCTTGCCATTCCAAAATGAATTAAAATGACAATCCTCAAAGAAAACATTTCTAAAAAACAGCAAAACTGATGTTAAAAAATCTCTTGATGTTCTTGGTGTCATGCGTGGTAGAATAGAGTCTCCACTAGATATATGGTATTAACCAAATTTGTGATATTTGTGTCTAAAATTAATTATTTAATTGCTCGTGCATACTCTTGCCTATGTTGATACGCATTCTTACATACACTCTGGCATAAGACTATGCAAATCTCACATTCTGTTCTTTTTTTAATTTTAAAAAAACTAATTTTTCATTTTTTTTCTTATATTACTATATTTAAGCCAAATTGGAGTACTGTTGAAAGAAACACTTTTAAAATTTTTCAATATTTTTTGCATCTATTTTACAGATTTTCAAACGTTAAGTGCATCGTCTTGAACTACACTACCCTATGTATATTTTATAGTAAGAATTTTCATACCACGCTTATACTTAATCATATTATAGAATGCAGTAATTAATTTAATGTGAAGCTATTTAGGGAAGAATAATTTTTTTAAATCTTAAAATTCCCTAATGCAGGTGATTTAAAATACTGGTAGCAATTTGTGAAAATTTTAGGAACGGTGCGAGTCCTGTACCACTATATGAGTTAGGTAGGACGCTCCAATACGAAGGTTAATTTTGTGTACAATACATGGTAATAGTATTCAAAACTAAACCAAACAGCTTGCGAAAATGCACAATCAATCACTACCATCGAACGCTATAAAATGTCTCATATTCTCAAGTTCCCAATTCAAAACAACAAAAAAATAGTACTTGCTATCGGGTTAGCAGGAATATCGAACGACACCATCTGAATGCTAAAAAGTGGCTGATGACGCCATTAGAGGATATATTTCCTGGTGACTTTTAACATTGGAGCAGGGCAGAATTAAGTTCCAACTTCCTTTGCGTGACACAATCTATCACAGAACAAAAGAAGGCATGCACAGCTTAAATGCGACTAAATTAAAACTTCGATGCTTTTATACTTTTTCTCAAATCTCTTTATAGTTATTTAGAAATCTTATTTAAAATAATTTAGAATTTATATAGTATTATTGTGTGAAGTCTCAAAATTATAAGTTCAAGGTCTTTTGAAGCTGATATATAGTCAAATTTTGTAGTTATTGCAATATTCACTTCAGTTACCGAATTTCCGGCATTACATTTTAAATAATTTTTACATTATGCAGATATTATTCTAAATTTAGTGTTATAACTATATATTTTTTGCCAAGAAATTTGGAGATTAGGCTGATTTTCGAGGATTCGAAATTAGTGTGGTCTGGACAGGGTAACTGTGCCAGTTGGTGAGAGTTTTACTTGTACGAGAATGATAATTCGAACACATCAATTTCAATTTTCCTTCTTGAAGGCACCTTTCCTTTCGCAGTAGCGTTTAATTGGCCATAGCTTAATAAGTTTCCATTTTCAACGTTTATATATGCATGCAGAGCGAGTATTTTTTAATGTCTGTGTATATTGTTGAAAAATGATTTCTCCATCAAATTTATTTTTATGTGATCCGACAGAATGCTTTCAACACACGAATGAATACCTACTGTTTGTACTGATCTATAAATGAATTAACGTACGAACATACGCAGGAGGACTTCACCTCAAATCCAGAAAATCAGTCGCTAGCAATATAGCTAAACATAAAAATAGTAAACTTGTAAAACGTAGTAAACACTTGTTAAGCAAATTAAAGGGAAAGTTTAGATTTAACCCTTTCCGGTACACTGTGCCCGTTTCCGGGATACCTAATTTTAATTTCGAACTTGCAAACGGCGCCAATAATATTTTAGTAAAATTTTGCATTCACTAAAAAAGCTTAAATTAAGGAAGTCAAAATATCTAAAAAAAATAGCTTGTGAATTCCGGTGTTAGTCGACAATTTCTCATTTTATTACATATTTTGCCCGTGCCGGAAAGGGTTAAAGAACAAGGTTGTTCGAGCTATCCCCTGATAACACCAAAAGTTGTGCAACAAATGTACGAGGCAGTTACACCTGGATCCGTTTCATCTATACGAAGACTATTCGGATGTCGCTATTTGACGCTCTACTGTTTTGAACATTCTACTTTGTCTTCAAAACAAACTTTCCTACATATTCAAATTATGCATAAACTTGAAGATGAGGTTTATGTAGTTCGGTAAGCTATGCGTTATTATATTCTGTACGAACTAAGCTATGCGTTATTATTTTCTGTACGTGAGAATGAAAATTAATGCGGGTGGGATCCTTCTGCACATGCTCATAAACTGATCCTTACAAATGAGAAAAAACGGCAGCTATTCTTCTTCTGATTGCAAAAAAATCTGTAAATCTTCAGACGTACAGTTACAGAAATCTGCAAGCTAACTAAAATTTTATCTGTACACAAAAAAGATGTAAATCTATAAAATTAGTTCTTGTAAAGCTACAGAAGTCTGTAGTTTTGCAAAAGAAAAAAAAAACACTAAAATTATAGTAATCTTACAAAAATTTTCTTTGTAACCCGGATTCCAGTTATACAAAAAGTTTTAGGCATCCCAGTTTCCTAAAAAATTCTTAGTTACCTAACAGATTTTTTTGATTTACATTGAAAATGTGAATCTGTTGCATGAACTTTTGCTGTTTTTGTTACATAAAAAGTTCTAGGAATCCGAATTTCCGAGGAAAATTTTAGTAATTGCGCAGATTTTTTTACAATGCTGTTGATAAGCATTCTGTCATTTCACTTTTAACCTTCCTACCCTGAATGGGTCTAATCGACCCAGTCCTATAATTCGTTTCATTCCATTCAAACCAGAAAAATTTTCATAAAGTAAATTAAATAAACAACACAAAGATTTAAGTTAAATAAGTATGTTAAATGGCTTTAAATAAAAATTCTGGTGTGAAATATTTTAATCATGTTTGAGAAAAATTTCAACAGGGTAGGAAGCAGTAGCGGCTCGTCAGGGAGTGCTGCATCAAATTATTCTTACCACTAAAATTTAGCAGAATCTTTTATGTTATTTATTCGACAAATTTTGTTTATTACAAATAACTGAAAAAACTATACAATTTTAGTGGTGTGAAAAACTTGATGCAGCACCCCCTGACAGGCCGCTACTGGTAGGAAGGTTAAACAAATTGGATTTAGAATCACTGTCTCAAAATGCATATACTAGACATTATGAGCATTCTGTATATATACGTAAAATTGAACCATTTATCACGGAAAAGGGGTTCAATGAGTAATTGCTTTTGAATAACAGTATTTATGAATAGTAATATTGTCCTATTTAAACTCAGTTTTTCTGTAATTAAAAATGGTGACTGTCATATCCGTATTTAGAAATACCGTAATTTCGGGTAATATAAATATAAATACAAAAACTGTAAATACCGAAATTTTTTATTAATAATACCGTATTAATCCACAGATCAAACAATTCTCTTTGGACCCAAGCAATTCATTCCGTAATTGCAGAAAAATATTTACCGCAATCTAAATAGTTACATTTTATTAAAAAAAATTCTGGGTTGAAAAGTGATTGATTGATATGAGGATTATACATCATAAATTACGGCAGTAGCACTTAAAATTTAATGTCCATGTGGGGACCACGGGATTTTAGATAAATGATTCCATACTCAGAGTGTATACAGTGGCTTATATTTAGTATCTGCATTTCCAAGAAGTAAGTAGTAGCCTTATTTACTTATTGGATACTGCTTCATCACCTTTTTTTCCTCATATAGAATTGTGTGATTACGTGAAGCTAACATTAGTATTATGATATTCTGGTACCCAAAAATAACATACTGATAGAGTACATTTGTAATGGGGGGGGGCACTTTTTTCACTTTATAAAAGCTTTTTTTATTAAACAATTATCATTAGTGATAACTATCTTTTTTTGAAATAGTTATATTCGCCTTATCTAATGAATAAAAAAAGGCGAATAACACTCTTTCAAAAAATTGGTAGCAAGCAAGCAATCTAATAAAAGAAGATTCCCTCTCAAATAGAAACACTGTTCACTATAATCATAAAGTGTAAATCATCAGTGGTACACTTTATCTTCATTGACAGAAGCAATCAAGCCAGTAGCTGAGAGATTCTGCTCTCAAAGCGGTATCGAGGGGGGGGGGGGGTACTGCGTTCGAACCCAATCGCGCCTATCGGCTCAATTATTTGTTAACCTTGAGTAATCTTTCGAATTACGGTTTAGTTTCTCTAAGAAATAAAGACCCGCAAGGAAGGACACCTCTCCCTCAGGTCTGTATTCTTCGTGTGGGTAATCGACCGTCTTATACAACAGCAACATACGTACATGTGCCCTTTTGAGTACTATTGTCATTCTTTTGTTATTAATCTCTGCCGCCAAAAGATAACTCCTGATAACGTATTTTGACACCTCGGTGATACTTTCTTTTATTTTTATTTTTCAATTAATCACTTCTAATATTTTATATTGACAAAAGAAGGATAAGCCATATATTTAAAAACAATTGAAAGCTAATCAATATTTCCAATTTTTTCTATAAAAAAATGCGGTAATTTGTTGTTACTTATCACTTAGGAACTATCTCGTATCACATAGTATTCAATAAACAAACAAATTCTTATCAAAAATTTAAAAAGAATGAAGTCTATTACGACATAGCGATTTTTTTTTTTTCAGAAACATGTGTAGTCACACATTATAAAATTTACTAAAACATATATTTTACAACATAATAACGATGTCCTTATTTTTCCGATAAAATATAAGATTGATTTGAACTTTCTAAAAATAATTTTTATGTTTAAGCAATTATCACAGGTATAAGGAAAATGTAAATTCATTAATTTGCATAAAGAACATATTTGCTTTTATCGTTTTCTCTATAATTACTTACATTAAACCGCAAGGAATCTAAATGTTTTTGGAATTCAAGAAAATACTCACGAACAATATACAATAGCATATAGCGGAAAATAATTTGTTATATTTGCGTAGGTTGTCAACCAATAATCATGTTCCAAAATGCGAACACTGAAATGAAAACAGTAAAAAAAAAAAAAAAAAAAAAAAAAAAAAACTGTAGAAATATTTTGCTTTGTTATTTTCTAAATTTGTATGCATAAATTAAAACATTTGACGCTGCAATATAAGAAAAACAAAATTATTATTATATTGCGATATTAATTCGGCATGTAAATGGTTAGTACTTTTGCTTAAATTATTTTTACTTAAAGTTAAATCATTGAAGTTTTAGTATCCGGTATTAACACATACTTTTTTTCTTTATTTACAGACTAGTATCAAATTATAACTCTATATGAAACAGTGATATTGTAAATTAAATTAGTATCTTAGGAAATAATGAGTAACACTACCTTCACCTGTCATCGGCAAACCAACAGGAGAGGGGAAGTTCGATAGATACTATGTTTTGCACAGAAAACTTCGCTTTGTTTAATCGCTAGTACTGTGGTTAAATAAATCGAATATTTCTGCACAAAAATAGTTTAGACCCCCTATGTGTGTGCCAGTGTTAACAATTAACACTAGAACCGCGGGAAAATTCATTCAAGTTTTATAAAAATATTTATCACCGGAATTTCCATTTAAAATTGTTTAAGTAAATTATTGAAATTATTTTTTTTTTGCTCATCTTATATTTAGCTTATTTTATAACATGTTTTCTGGTTCAAATTGACATCTCTACGCATGATGCGGGTCAAAATGACCCGTCGCCGCGGTTCTAGTGTTAATAGAACATCTTAAATTAATTTTATTTTTGAATATGCTATTCAAAATGAGCCTAAACAAGTAAATAAAAAGCCAAAAAATGGGTGTTTGATAAGGTGTCTTTTAAGGAATATAGCTACATGTTTATCAAACACGTTGCAAAACTTTAGCAGTAAAATAAAGCTATTGTTGTTTAACATAATTTTTCTTAAATACCTACATTCTTTGAAATAAGTTATTTTTGTCAGGATTCGTATGATTCTTGAATTCAGGGTAGTAGTGGAGGGTACACTGTGGAATGTGACGCATGCTTTCTCGGTAAGTCCGAATACCATCTGTTGCTAGCATATACCCTCTGTTTTTTACGACTATGTCATTGCTTAAAATTGAATACCATTATTTCTAAGTAGCAATTTCCCTTTTTAAATACGATTTTAAAAAGGTGAAGTACTATTCGAAAATAATGGCACTCAAATTCAAGAACTCTGTTTCACGTTCTTCAGAACTTTTATGTCTTGATAATTTGAAAGAGACACAGAGTAACTATTTAAAGTTTAAAAATTAGATTATGAATTCCTTGCTATTAATGTTATGGTCAAAATAATAAACGCCTTCAAACAAAGTAAATGTTTTTAATAGAATCCAATATCTCAAAAATATCTTTAAGAATCTGTTTAATTTTTTGATTGCCTATACAGGGTATATTTGTTATTAAAAAATTGTTCTCATCAATACATATAATAATGTGTCTTTTTTATATGTAATATTTTAAAAATACAATAATACATCGTGAAAAACACCGTAATCACTGGCGATAGATTGATAAATAAACTAAAACACTTTGTAAAATCACCAAAAAAGGAAAAATTAACTAACGTACACGTGTTGGTTTAGCTGATGACGAGCTGTTATTGTTGTAGCTCGAAACGCGTCCTGCTTAAGTTTTCCTTTTATGGTGATTTTACAAAGTGTTTTAGTTTATTTATAATAAAACATAATTTAATATAATGTAAGAGTAATAGACAAATATGTTATATTTTCTGACTTATTTTTTGTTTCAGGTTTCTGCTGGAGATGGTGACAATGTTTCAATCACAGGAAACGCAACAAGCTAAGAAGCAATGATGACACTATGTCTGATACTGAAGCCTCTCCCTCAAAGAATAGAAACCGAGAAACATTGCACATAGATGGTAATTAACCTTTTTATGTTATTCACAAACAGACCGTAATATAAGTTCTCGGTTTGGTGGTTTTACGCTTAGTTAGCAATATGATAACACACGTATTTAATATTTAGACTGCAATACAGGGTGCAATATGTTATCTATCGCAGGGCTCCCAAATGGTCCGCGAACTGAACATCAGAATTTATTTAGAGAAATTTTCTTTTTAGATTTTTCTTGCAAATTGTCAAGAAACCACGATTAGAAGTTGATTCTGGCTCAAACGTATTATGAAATTTTCTGTTAAAAAATACTGATGTTCAGTTCGCGGACCATTTGGGAGCCCTGCTATCGCCGTTCTTTAAATTCTCAATCGTTGGTCGTAGACATATAGATCCAATTATAAAAACTTTTCAAATGAGATTGATACGTATTCACGTTGTGGCATTATTGAAAGTAAAGAATCAATTTCATAAAAATTGCGAAATCCAACTCTTTATACCATCCCCCAGTCCCTATAGTTATATTTAGTAAAAGTTTACACACATCATAACAGATATAACGCAAAAAGTTTGACTTCCGTGCTACAAAAATTAACAAAGTTATTAAATTTCAAAATTTGAGATTTTTGCACATGATTTTGTCTTTCATCGAGAGATCAGTTAAAAAAGGAATTAAAATATTTAAAGATCAAAATCAGGGTGCAATGTCCTTTTTACGGCGAATCGACTTTTTGCCGGTAACGCCAAATCGACTTATCATCAAAGAGGGTTAGTTCATCTATTATTTTTATGACTTTTATGGGTCGTATATAAAGCAAAGAATGAAATATTGAAATTAATCAAAAAAATAAATTTTAAATTTATTTTCATATCAAAAAATGGTCTATAAATTGTAAAAAATAAATATACATGAATGCCGAAATCTACTAGAGATATTAAGTAATAGGTTGTTGCCTGGTGCAATATGATAAAGTCAAAATTATTTTCAACGTTAGAACACCAGAATATTCGTATTCCAAGTGTTCTAACGTTGAAAATAATTTTTAAATTTACAAGAGATATTGCTCAAAGTGTTCTCCAATGGGGTTCATATCCAATTGAATGCGTGACTGTACTGAGTCCTGGCATGTTGGATCAGCAGTGTAACTGTGCGACAAGCAAAGATGATGTGCTGCTTCAGATCAACCAGAGAAGCAGGCTTAGTCATATAAACCTGTGCCTTTATGTAACCCCAAATGTAGAATTCCATGGGAATCAAGTCCGGTGAAGGTGGTGAGCACTCTAGCGAATTACTAGCATATCCAATGGTCTATCGACCAAATTCCGTAGTTAGCTACGCATGGCCATTTTATGCTTTATGAGGAGGGTTATGATGCTTTATGATTATGTTGAAACCACAGCCGACATGCATTTCTGAGAGAAACTCTTCATATCAGTCAGGTACCGTGTTTCCTACCTGGTGCAGGTAACGATCTCCTGTTTAAATTCTATCATAGCAGATGGGTCCAATAATCCAGGTTCTCCATATACCGCATCAGACGTTCGTTTACCAGCATACCTGTGCGGGGAATGGGAGGTTTTCCAGAGACTAGTAATGTACACTGCGCACGTTCGCAATGCCAGCCCGTGTAAACGTAGATTCATCTGTCCACAGAATGTCACAAAGTAATGACGTTTTTTTCTCTAAAGCAGCCGTACTCAAACTTTTTTTTCTCGCAAGCGGCAAGCTTATTTGCGACACTTGACGGGCCGCAACATCCATAATAATGGAACAAACCTGTAATTAAAATATATAGCAAAGCAACATAAAATCTTATGTAATCAGGATTGAACATTTGTTGCGAAAGAAATGCTACCAAAAAATTTAACGAATGTATTTCCAAACAGTATGTTTCGTACTATTTCTATTACAAATAGTTTAGAAATATGCTGCGATGACTATTATTTGAAAATAGTAGTAAGTATAAAACTTTTTGATGCCAATTTTTCTGTGGCAAAAGTTCAATCCTAATAAGCATTATTAACTATAAGATGAGTATGTAAAACTTGATATTATGTCAATGCAGGTTTTTCTAAATCTAAATAAACAAATCAAGAAACTTTCTTTTATGATTGGTTGGTTGAATTGGGTTTTATGGCGCTAGGTCCCTTTTGAGACATGCAGTGCTAAGACAAAGTCAAAATGACACAGTATTTTCTTTGATGATGTAGTCGTTTTCTCAATGCGAAAACCTTTTCTTTAAATATAGAAATGTATGGTGCAAAATTAATTTAAATTGAATACCTTTTTATGAAAACTAAGAAATGATGCATCATTATAGAACAAATAGAACTACATGCAGAAAGAACTTTTGGCTAGTGAAATTAATCGGAACATTTTTGCGATTTAACACATCAACATTTTCTCTAAGATTATACTGGTGTGCAAAAAAGCGGAAATCTCATCCCTGTATGCATAAAAATTTTTAAGACTTCAATTGCTCATTTTTATCGAAAGAAAATCTTTGTCCTATTATTTACTATGATTACTAATTTAAAATGTTCTTGAAATATCTTGAATTTAAATAATATAGCATTTTACATATAGGCGTTAAAGGTCATGAGTCTCGGGTCACACGTAAAAGGTCGCCGGGCCACGTGTGGCCCGTGTGTCACAGGTTGCGTATGGCTGCTCTAAAGTTTTGAGCCTGAAATTTCAATGATAAAATCTTCATATCTGGTTATCCAGCATCAATGATTTACCAGTGACGGATGGTATGGATGCGCACCATGAGTATGTAACAAATGCCAGGTATGCTGACGCATATATATCAGGGTTTGAAAAAACCCGGGTTTTTTTGAAAAAGCCCAACCCGCTGGGCCCAGTAGTCTAAAATCCGGGTTTTTTTGGGTTTTTCTGAAAAAACCCAGGTTTTTTCGGGTTTTATTAAATTTTTTTAGAGAACTCGTCAAACTTCTAATTTTAATATGCATAACACCTAAATTTTTCATTTATCAGTGAAACAAGGGTATAATTTTGCATTAAGTATGGATTAACAATAAATATATATAAAAAGAAAAAAAAAGTTTATTTAAAAAGATTATTTTGTATCTCATGTGACTAGATTACTGTAAGAATAATATATTATGCCAAGTACAACTGAATTTCTTTATATAAACCTTACATAAGTTAAACAGACTAATAATTTATACAATTTCTTCCATTTACTTCAATCAGAAATCATAAACATATTTATTTTTGTGTTTATTTATTTATTTATTAAATAGAAAAAATTAGTTTTAGTGTTTGTGATAGCTACACATACTTATAGAAAATTAAGTTACAATTACTTGTTTTAAAAATTGTCATTGGGAGAATTAAGACTTTTTTTCCCCCTTGGAGGGAAAGAGGGGGGGGGGTTAAACTTTATAAGTGGTGAACTGATATTAAGAAATATATTGCCTTATGTAATTTAAAGTTGAAATTTTGAAAAAACCCATTTGGGTTTTTTCAGAAAATCTTTGTGGGTTGGGGAAAATCGCAATGATTCTGCCTATGGTAAAATAATATAGTTTCTTTCATTCACTTTAATCAAAAATCAGTCAATTAAGGGGATTTATAATAATATTTTTGAAAATTTTAGCTAAATCTACTATATATAATGCAACAGTATTACATTTGTAAATTCAGAGCACAAATGGAAATGCACTTTTACTAGCTTTGTTGTTTAATAAACTCCTAAATGATTATGAAATTTGTTCCAAACCAGATCAAATGTAGAAAAGTATTGTTCTATTGAAGTAGCAATAGTCCATGCTGAATGTAAAAAAAAAAAAAGAAAAACTGACAAAATCCATGAGGAAACTTATCTTTTACACTTTTTATATATATATATATACTATTATATATATATATATTAGATTATATATATATATATATATATATATATATATATATATGTATATATATATAATCTGTCATTGTGTTGAAATTATTGTATAACACTTTCATTAAGCATTGAAGCAGGATAACAAGTAGAATGATTAATCTTAAAAGCTATAACAATGCAAGCAAACAGGATGGGGTTCAAGTTTCAAATGCCACTTTTAGGTATACATTAAAATTTAAAGTACTTGAATGCATTTTAAATACAGGCATAAAAATCTTCCTTCTTTACAAGCTAATTTCTGCTTTTTTTTGGTCATTTTATCAATACTCAAATTCCTTTAAATCTGGTTCTTTTGAACTATATTTAAATTAGTATTTTTCTTTGCATTCTCATACCTTAGGTTAAATAATGATACAGTTGTGAAAAAACGGAAAATTTTGAAAAAACCCACAAATGGGTTTTTGATGGGTTTTTTCAAGTGGGCCCGCCCGAAAAAACCCAGGTGGGTTTTTTCGGGTTGGGCCCACTTGGGCGAACCCTGATATATATACATGCTTAGTTTATTTCGTCTTGTTCAGGTTGTGGATTTAAAAAAGCGAATGACAGTATCTCCTTCGGTGTCACTCAAATATTCCACAAAATTGCCGGTCTCTCAAAGACACGACGGAACAATGCATCTGTTGAACTTTCAATGAGTTGGATGTCAATCTCTAGGAAAGCATTCTGAATAAATTCTCCCAGACTCTCTTGCATTCCTTTGACATTCATCATAAATAAGTTTATTTTTGTCATGTTACGTGTATGTGTAGTCTGCCATAACAATCTCAGTGCTGACTAGCATATCCATTGCTAGATGGCTCGTGTTTTATCCAGAATGTGTGGCACTGCAGTTATATTATATTACATAATCACGCAAAATTTCTTGCTAGCATAGCTCGGCTGGTCGTTTGTATTCCGCTACCATTTATCTAATTCTTAGTGAAAATATTTTATTTTTCATGTGCCGATACTATTTACTTCGATTTTTCAATGTTGTTCGACCCCTAAAAATATCTCTAGTAGATTCTGGCATTAAATGTACCATTTTTCTTTATAGTAGACCGTTTTCTAATATGATAATAAATTGATATTTAATTTCAACATTTCACTCTTCGCTTTGTATAAGATCGCTAAAAGCCAGCTAGTATGTTTGGATAAAATAACCCCGATTTGGCGATACCAGCTACAGGTGGTTTCGCCATAAAAAAGACATTGCAATCTGATTTCTATATACATTTACTTTAATTCATTTTTAGAGTTTCGTTCATCTGACGAAACCCTAAGCGTTTCTGTCCTTAAGAAGATACAGGTTTATTATATGATAAGACGTATTCCTGATTAGTTTTGGGGGCTCAATGATTAAGTATAAAGAAAGAAAATGGGGGGAGGGGATTTTTCCTCCCTTTATTTGTTTTTCAAAGGGCATTATTATATAAGTCTTTAATATACAATTAATGTGCATAGCCTGTGAGCTCAATGCCATCAGTTTAATTAGTCAATATTAATTTTATTTATCATAGTTTTCTCATTCATTATATAAAACTAAGCAAAATTTTCAATAATAACGGTGAGAAACAAACATAGCAGTTATTAGCATTATGACTTACACTACAAAATCCCGTGGAATTAGCCTATACAATTCAGCAAAAAATGTTCCAAAGTCTTATTTTTGTTATTTTTCTGTGGCGTAACCAGGGTGGATGCCCAAATCCCGTAATATTTTAAGGTTTTCTTCTCCTTCATTCATAGGAAAATTTTTTCTAATTAGATAAGCCGATCAAAACTTACAAAAGTACCGGTATAGGGAGCAGTTGGGTACCCAACCTGGTTACGCCACTGTTTTTATGCACTGTTAATTAATTTGATTTGTAAAATTTGCATATGTGTTTCAGAAATTTTGTTACATGCACTTGTGAATATTACAAAAATATATAGCACTATAGACGATTGGCATTAATTCATAACACGCATTTAATGTATTTCCTTATTTTTATTTACGATATCTTAGTGAATACAAACAGTGTTGTGACACCAAGACCTCTTATGTTAATGATCATTCTCGTCTTCTAATCTGCAAGTGATCACGTTTTCTAAAGTTTTTACTCTCACAGTGTTGTCATTTTCGGAGAAAGCTTCTTAATGAATCGTAGCACGAAGTGGTATTGCATATCCTTCATGCTTTTCTTGTTCTTGCAGATTCGTGAGCTGACACACTAGATTTAAGACGTTCTCGAGTTTTATGGATGTTTTTAAGTGACATGCGAAATTAAATAAATCGAAGGATTATGCCTCAATCAGGATGCTGTCTCAAGTAAAATATAGACAAGAAGCGTATATCTCTGCACAGAAGTGGAACCAACTAGATTTGTTGATTATGTTGTCCCTAGTGAAATTATTTTTGATTTATACTTCGTTGTTTATTTTCAAATTTACTCTTATATTTGGAGTTAGAATGACTTTCAGTTATATGTCACTTTCTTTGAAATATACTTATTTCTTTTGCTGAATTTTCTCAAGAGTTTTACTCATACAAATAACCTTGTCTTTTTAAGAGAATGTTTCTTAATGAATCTTAGCACGAAATTCCCTAGCATATCCTTCATGCTCTATTTGTTCGGAGTTTGCTCACTTGATTTAAGTCAGTCTACGCTTCATGGATATGTTTATCTGACACATAATATTAACTCATTACTGTCCAGCGATCGAATTATAGATTACCTAAAATTGCACAGAGCTTTTAAATTTAAATACCAGTATTTATGTACGGAAAATTTCTTATTATCTAATCTCAAATTTTGAGATATTAAATAATTAAAAATTACTAGAAAGAAAAAACTAGTGTCAAAAAACTAAAAGCGTAAAAAAAAAAAAAAAAAAAAAAAAAAAAAAAAGAGAGCGTTAACGGGTTAACCTTTTGAACTGTGTTGGTTAAATTTTCCACCACTTAATTTAGATTCCGAAATGTCACAATGGCATCAGAATATTCCACAAAATTTATTTAAAACAGGTTTAATGTATTTTTTCGAGTAAATTATAAACTGAATTTTTTCTTTGCAAAATACTGGTGCCAATGTGACACTTGAAATTTTGAAGAAATTTACCCATCGGAGCTCAAAGGATTAAACAAATTGAAGTTTTATGCCTGAATCATAAAGATGTATGAAATGAAACGAATTCAAGACATTCATTCCTATGCATAGAATAAGGAAATCAGTAGGACTTTCTGATCATGCTGTGTGTAGTGAAATTATTCCATTTTAAACTTATAAATAAATTCGGAACTACACTTATATGGCTTTCGATTTTAGAAGTTTTGCCGAGAGAAAAACTCAGCTAATTCCCCATTAGTACCCATGCCCAAAGTACTTTTCAGAACGAACACAAACAATATTTTTATTATTCAGCTTGTTGTTGATACCCAAATTGCCATCGGAACCAAACTTTCGCTGAAAAATATGAGATCACATGTTATTTTTATATTCTTGATGTTCAGGAAAAATTCGCTTTATATTTCCCTAGATATTTGACAAAACTTCTCAAATTGAAGTTGTACGATGTCTTTTAGCCTATTGCTTATATATTTATATTTGGAGTTTGAATGATTGTTGGCTTTTTATACTGTATTCTCGAAAATGCTGAAACTCCATTGCTGAATTTGGAATATTTGGAATATTTATAGTTCACTTTGAAGCCGTAAAAGTTAACTAACATATTTGCAATTTGAATACCATTGGAGTTTCAGAATACCACTGGCTGGAATTGGAATACCACCATTTCCGAATAGTAATCTTCTCTTTATTGGACAACAGAGATGTGTGATTAAATAAGGCAAATACTACTGTTCAGGATTAACGCTATTCTATATCTCTGGCCTTTAGTAAACGTAAATTAAGGTTTTGACATTAACTTTAATTAATTTTCTACGTTTAGGTTTTGGCGTATATTAGTATTTATGAAAAAAAAAACATTGTTAAAGTTAAAATTAGAACTAACAATCTGCCAACAAGATAATAAGTTTTTGTTTGGATTTTTATTAAGATTAGTCTTATTTATAAAAATACATCTACCGTAATTTCGGGTGCATAAGCCGCGGATCAAACAATTCTTTTTGGACCCAGAAATCTTATTTAGTGATTGAAGACAAGTATTTACGGCGATCTAAGTATACGATCTCTACGTCGAAAAAGAATTGTTTGACCCGCGGCTTATACACCCGAAATTACAGTAATTTCGAGAAGGATTTTGAAATAACGCAAATTTTGTCGAGATTATTTTTCAAGTTCTCTAATTTTTTTAAGCGAAACGGACATAATGCTTTTGCAGCTTTCTCTGTAAAAAAAAAAAAAAAAAAAAAAAAAAAAAAAAAAAAGGCGAGGCGAGCGCATACACAGATACAGTATCACTTGAATTTTTGCATTGTATAGATTAAACAATTCATGATCAGGAGATTTCGTATAACAAATCATGTTTCTTATGAAATTAAAAAAAAAGTTAACTCATTAGTGCCTAGCGTCCCTTTTTAGGGACGCTTCAAAAGGTGCATTCAGCACTGTTTTTGACACCGGTAAAAAAGAAAAGCAATAATTATTTTATTTAAATGATGCATTTTCGTGATTAATGAACTAAACTTAAATCTTCTAAAAATAGTGGTGCCAACCAAATAAAATTTACGCAAAAGATGCTGGGCACGAATGGGTTAAAGAAAAAGATTTCAATTTTATAATAATTTTGAGGGGTTTTTTTATACCATGCTTTTATAAATTTTTCTTTTAATTTTTTAAATTTTGTAAATAAGGATATCTCTACTCATTAAATGAATCAGAATGTTTCGAAATAACGAAAATTTACTAAAGCTTGATCGTGATTTAAGAAGCCTGCAATTTTAGATTACTATACTTCTTTTTGCCATTTATTTATTCATACTTAACATAAATCAAAAGTACTTGTTAAATTGTTTAAGACAATATTATAATTTTATTATAACCATAAATGTATTAATTTTATCATACAATAATTATTGTATGATAAAATTAATACATTTCAAAACAAGTGTTGTCATGGTTTTATGTATATTGCATGTTGTTTTGATGTCAAGTTTCCCCATTTTAAAGTGTTCATTTCTATTTTACATTGCTTGTATATGTTATCTATCGATCATTACGGAAAAACAAGCAATTTATTTTCAAGTTACAACAAAAAATGCGATTAACTTTTACGCATTTTCAAATTTCTATTAGAATTTTTTTAATTTTTTACAGGTTTGGAACTTGCTATATCTCAGTTGGTACCCTGTATACTTTGTTTATGTGTGGTACTTTGTTTATGTGTGATACACATCATTACAAATATTGATGTTTTGTGTCATAAACACATAGTTTCATATATTCTCACAACGTACATGCCATTTATTTGGATTATAATTAATATGTGTTGTAAGGAACTGGTTTAGCGCATAGTTCCAGATGGTTTATTGCTTCCATATTTAAATAATGGATATTATAGTGTAGTTATATTAAAACAGATCACGACATTTATGACGAAGAGATTTACGAACATTATGAGGGAAATTCTCAAATTTGCACTCTGTTTTTTCAGTGCAGATCTCCGGCTTTTTGGATACCAGGATTTAACCCCTTAACACTAGAACCGCGGAGACGGGTCATTTTGACCCGTACTCAGTGAAAAGATGTCCATTCGAACCAGATAAGTCTTCTTAAAATAATTTCCATATAAGCTGCACAGAAATTATTTAAAATAAATAAGTTAAATAGACTTAAATAAAAATTCTGATGTGAATTATTTTTATAAAACTTGGATAAAATTTTCCGCGGTTCTAGTGTTAATGGTTGCATTAAATTGCAGTTTAAAAATTGAAATTCAATATTGCCACCACTTTTTTGAAAAAAATACATCTTATTAATGAAAGTAAAATGATACCAGAGTAATACCAATTACACTATTTTATAAAACTGGTGGAAATCAAACAATTCTTAATAAAAGCCGAAAAGCTTGCAACCCGGGAATGTCTCGGACGCGACAATTAACCCTCTGAGGGATGCCGTTTGCAGTCTGCAAACAGTTAATTTTAATGTCCAAATTTTCAAATGGCACCAGTAAGTTTTTGTTACAAAATCGATTTGAAAACATGGGTGAAAAAGAGCTTTTGATTATTATCAGATAAATCTGTTCGACTATTGCGGTGTGAATTAATTATTTAAACACTTTTGGAGTAGAAATGCTTTGTCCCTAAAAGGGTTATGTGGTTAAATACAGAAAATTTTCTTTTATTTAATTGGGGCATTTGGAGGATATAAAAGAACAAGATTTTCCATTAAATAAGAGTGGTGGACAAAAAGCCGGAGACTTGGCATCTCTGTCATTGTGATTTAGAGTTTTTCCAAAATTGCATGCTAAGTTGAATATGGATTAGCATACAGTGCTCTGTGTGACGAAATTTTGGATGAAAGCAGTGGCGTACTCAGGGTTGGTGCCCCAAACAAGTAATATTGTAAGGTTTTTTCCCCTTGATTCACAGAAGAAAAATTTCAGGTTAGATAAGGCATACAAAATTTTCTAAAATTACCGGTATTCAGAGCACTAGGGCACCCACCCTGCTTACGCCACTAGAAAGCTATTATTGTTATTATACTATGTGTAGGTGGGTCTTCATGCAACAAATGCTGAATAAGTTAACTTATGGCTATTTCAATGCGGATTTGTCATGTCTGTCACATGCTAGGATTTTGGCTACCAGTATTTTAGAACGGAAAAATGTGACTTAATTTATCGGAGATATCTCATCAATTGAGTAAGGCGAAGCAAACTTTTCGAAAATAACGGTGGTCAACCAGCATGGCGATTTTCAGCTGTGTGACAGACATGCAAAATTCGCATGGAAATAGCCTTATGTTAAATAAATTTAGTGTTATTGTACTACCGTGGTGTCAGGAGACACTGGATCAATTTATTACCAGTATTATTACATACTAAATTTAACTTTATTTGGTATTTGAACATTATACGATTAAATTAGATCGAATTTAGTTATAATGATACAAGTAGTAAAGTGTTCTAGAATTCCTTGACGCTAAGCCACTAAGTTATTGGTTTTTATAATACTGAACTATATGATATTGAAAAATTTTCGGGGGAACTGAAACAGTCAGTTTGCAACAAATGTAATCATTTCGGAGCTAATCGTTTCAATTTTATAGTAAACTGGTTTTTTATGTTAAATTATCCAACACTTGTTGTGGTTTTCCCTCTGAAATAATAGTGACTGCAATTGAGGTTTATAATAAAACAATCCATTACAGTTTCTACCATATGCAACGGAGATGAAAAAAAAGTCTATATCAGGGGGTCAAGTTACGGCCAGCAAGATGCCACTAAAATTTTATAATAATCGTTGCCTAATTTAATTATCGAATCTCTAAGATCATGGTTCGTACGATTCCTGTAATTTCATGGCCAGGAAATTATTCGCTACCAGTATAAAAGATATCAAAATGCTACAGACTTAAATGCTAGGTATCCTAAACTTAGTAGAAGATTTACGATTTCTGTAACTGTTAGAATATAAACCGAAAAATTTTCAGCATTTTATTTTTATTGGAGCTAATGTGAAAAATGAGTGATTCTTTAACCCGGGAGGACGCTCGCAGGGCCTAAAAACCCGGAGTGCGTATGGTTTTTACAATTGTAACCAGTAATTTTTTTAAAGTAATCTTCAACTTATTTTATCGCAAAATTTGTAAGAATTGTCTTCGTCTAAATAAAGTGACTTTTATAATTTGATTTTATTGGTGACAAAGTTAAAAAATATTCATACCCTGGGTAAGCGCGCGTTCTCCCGGGTTAAAAAATGCTTGCGGTTGCATTGTCTAAAATAAGAAAAAGTAAATAATCTAAAATAAGTCAAAATTTTAAGATTTTATATGCAATATGTTAAAATGTTTAACTACTATGTGAGTGATTTTGAATAATGCCATAAAACAATACACTAGACACTAGAGCAAGTGTAAATCTAATTTGTTTCGTTTCTTTAACAGCTACATTAATAAAATTTCTATAAATGTAATGTTTGATTTATTTACTCATATCTTTTAGAATTTTTTAAGAAGTTGTAGACTTTGTTTTATTTTCTCTTGTTTCTTTTTCTTTTTTAGATTACAGCTATCAAGATCGAGAACCGAAGTGTGTCAATTCTCTTTGTAATTTAATTAATTCAAGATTAAAAGTTCTTGAAAGTGAAATAGTAGCACAGCATAAAGTTTGGGAGTCAATACAGAAAGAAGTATGTATATGCTGTTCATGTCTATACTTGAGTGTGCTTAGAGGTGAAATAAATGGTATGGATTGTTATCAAATTCAACACTAGTCAGACATAATATTGTAGATTGATGTTGAAGGTACCTATTACATTTAAAAATACCTTTTACATACTCTGCGAGATTTTCTTCTACGATTGCTATGTTAAAATGTGAGAATAGAATGAGTTAACTAATGTGTTTATTTTTGTTTTTATAAGAAAAATACAATGAAACGTAAAAGTTATTGAAATTGCAATCGTGATACAACAGTTGCTCATAATTTAATAATAATTAAAAAAATTAAATTCTTTATCACTTCAATATTCTTGCCTGCATTTTTTAAGACAACAATAAAGGAGACCAGGAGGGAAGTGTATGCACTACATATTTAATTCCTAGTTTGAGCAGTTTCTCTTGAGCAGTAAAAATAAAAGTACAATTCTTTTAATCCTTTTTTCCCCAAATTATGAGTTTTTGAAAATTTAATCTTCTAAAGCATTTTTGTTAAATTTTAAAAATACACTGGATGATTTACCCAATCATTTAATAAATTTCAAAACTATTTTGCCAAATAAAATTAGTTAATGAAATTTGAATTTACTGGGATTTTGTACACTATTTACAACTCCACTCAATTTTTTTATATAGAATATTTTTTTAGTCTTTTACACAATTAGGAAATGTACAAACATAATTACTCTTACAATGGAAATATAGAATTATTTCCTGATTGAATAATCTTTTGACGCCAAAAAAGAAGAAAAAAAAAGAAAACTTTTCAAACATTTTTTTTTGTGTGCAACCAATGAGTTCCGAACAAGATAAATTAAAGTATCTTTAAACTGTGATACAACTAATCCATGTATTAAATAAATTTTATAATAAGTTATCTTAAAGGCACTTTAAAATACCGTTGGTGTATAGAGGTTTAACGCATAGCTGTGACCTTTTACGCATATTTGCTACCACTAATATTGTACAGAGATTTTCCATTTGTTTAATTATAAGCTTTCGACGATTAAATAAGACAATATTTACGATAAAATTTTTGTGGTAGGAAAAATGCGTAAAAGTTGGCAGCTACGGGTTAACGTTTAAAAATTAGTCTGTAAATGTGTCAGAAAGTTTATCGGAAAAAATATCTTTTCTACAATCACCTTAATGAAAAAGCAATATTTCCAATTTACTTAAAATACTAGTTACAGAAAGAACAATCATATATTCAATTAAATTCTAACTTTTACACAGATGTTAATATTTATTCTGGAATGGATTTTTCATTTTATTTTATGATATTAGCCAGTAAATATAAGAAATCAAAACTATTATGAAGTGCTGCCATCTATTTATATTTTTGGGAAACATAATATATGAAAAAAGAAAGTTCGATATCAAATAAAATTCGATTTAGTACTACGATCCTTTAACACTAGAACGCCGGGAAGGTGTCAATTCGACACCGACCACTCGACCAACTGTAGATTGTCACCAGAAAAATCTTCAAGAAATGAGTTATATTTCAGTTGCAATGAAATGAGCAAAGTAAATAAACTAGATAATTTCAAATTATTTTTCTGGTTTTAAATATATTTTATAACAGTTGCGTAAAATTTCCCGGCGTTCTAGTGTTAACGGTTACGTGAAACATTTGAAAAATTCTGAAACTGATAAATTTTGTTTAAATTACAAACATTCTTAAATTCAATGTATTTTATTTAACCTCTTTTAAATTGATCTTAAATAACATTAAATGTAATACTCACAAATAAATGTAATGGTGGAGAATATGCTTAAAGATTAAATCTGATATCTTATCCAATTACAAAATCCAATGTGTAATGACAGGTGAAATTTCAGTAATCGTTATCTAATAAATTTATAAAAAATCTGTATTTAGTCATAGAAGTTGGGAATAAAACAGCAAGATTTTACGATTCTAAAGACTATTTTTTTAATTTAAACCATTTTTTAGAAAACAATTAAATGATTCTTGTCCCGAATTACATATTTTTTCACCTAATAAAATTTGTGGTTTTATTTTATCAAAATGAACTTGATGATTAGCAGCTACGTACGGAAGGGTATCGCAAAGTTTTAATTATAAACGAATATTTTTATTTCTATTCGCACCACTACTTTTAAAAAATACATGTCGTAGTATATTTCTCTGGTTTTTAAACCGCATATAAATATTTTTGTTTCGAAAAAGTGGTGCGAAGTAGCACTGAAAAATATTCGCCATTAATTGAAACTTTGCGATACCCTCACGTGTATTGTCTGTGATTTCCCAATATGCCTCACACCCTTTATCTTGCCAAAAAAAAAAAAAAAAAAAAAAAAAAAAAAAAAAGGGTTGTATTTTTCTATTAATCTCAGTATATTCATTATCAGATAAGGGATTTATAGTTTCAGAATTACTATTTAATATTTAAATTAATATTTAAATTTTTAGAAAAATCTTTAGTTATTATTTTACATGGTTCTTCTTGTATTACTTTGCTCTGAGATATAACATTGTTAAAATTAAATTTCCTCTATATTGATGCTTCTAAAGCTGATTCTACGGTTCTAATTTCACTAGTATCAGATCAAGTAACGCACTGTGAGAAAAATGATTAAAGATAGGGAAACATGTGATCACTAAGATAGCGTTAATCTCGAATTATGTAATTATTATGTCAGTAATTTATTTTGAAGTAAAATTAAATAATTCATTTGCATTTCAAGTAGTGAAGCTTAAAACTTGCCAAATTAAGTTCTGGGAGTAAATTTATTATTAAACAGTTAGAAGTGATAGCGAGCTCGAAGTTGTTACTAGATATCGTCAGACGTATTAAATTTCTCAGCCCACGCGGATACGCTAATCTACGTCTTAAGCTTTTCTAATATAGCTTTTAAACAAGATGAGATCTTCCGTGATCAGTTCTGCTTCAATTTCGGTCAGAAACTGAAAGAAAAGGACTTCCTATTCTGCAAATCATCTTTTCTAGGAGATAATAACAGTCCGATGATTTTATATAGGACATAACGGTCGTGAAATCGCCGGCCCCACCAGTGGCCGAGAGGTTCTGATCTCTCAACTGGTAGACGGCAGATGCTGGGTTCGAACCCAATCGCGGATGTCGGCCTAACCGTTCGGAGTTTTCGTGGTTTTCTTCGAACCTTGCGTAAATACGGGTTAGGTTCCCTTAGAAAGACCCCCACGAAGGGCACTCCCCCCGGGTCCTATATCCCTAGTGAAGGTAATCGGACGACAAAAATAAACGAAACCAAACCTTGAAATCGCCGCGAGTACTTGGCATATTAACACTAGAACTACTGTGAGCCGTCAGTTTGACGGCTCTTATATGAATGTGTTTCAGTTCAAACCAGAAATTTTATTATGAAATAAGTTTAAAAGTTATAAAGAAGAAGAAAAAAATAGATTAATAATAAAGTTAAACTATTTTAAATCAAAATTTCGGTGTGAATTTTCCGGTAACTATAGCGTTAAACGCCGAAGTCATCTCGGACTCGCGAGTCGCTGTCTTAAACTTTTCTAATTTAGCTTTTAAACTTTCCCGGTGGGATCTTCCATAGAATTTAGTTTTTTATAATTTTTCCATTTGGATCTTCTTTTAACGCATTAAAGCCGGATTTACTTTCCGCTTTAAAAAAACAAAACTTGCATTTCACACCAGTTTTTTTTCAATAACGATTTTTGTTTAATTTTATTACGAAGTTTAAGTAATCAAATAAAGAAAATGGTCCCATTCAAAATTCTGGTATTGAAAAAAAAAGAAAAAAAAAGTTTGAAACTTTCTTTGTACCGCTAGGCTTTAACGGATTAAAGGCATATGGTAAAATGGTTCACATTTTTGAGATTTTAATTATTGGCTTAAAAAATTGAGCTAAAAGAAAATGGTGTTAATAATTGTGTACCTAAAATATTATGGTGCTAGAAGGTATTAAAATAATGTATTTTAAGCACTGGGGGGGGTGTATACATATTTCTTTGCCTGTTTTTTGAAATGTGTTGTTTTATGCTTTGGTACACTTTTCTAAAATTCTATTTTAGTTTAACTGTTGAAGCTTTCCAAAATTGTGCAACTGACTTGTTTCTTTAAAAATATCTATCATTGTAGATCGGAATAAAAAAAAAAATATGTTCTTAAAATTTTTAGAAGTTTTTTAGTAAAATATTTTTGATTTCAATTAAATTTTTTATCTGTTCTAAGGGAACCAGTTAACGAAAATTCAAAAAAAAAATCTTTTATAGAGAGCTTTGCTTCAATAAAAAGGCAAAGAAATTTGTTTCATTAGAAGCAATATAAACAGTTTTACAGCCTCCAGCATAGACAAACTTTATTTATAACAATCCAGCGGCGTGACCAGAGTGGGTGCCCAAGTGCTCTGAGTGCTGGTAATTTTTAAAATTCTGTTCATCTTATCTAACTAGAAAATTTTCTGGTATGAATCAAGGAGGAAAAATCTTTACAATATTGCTGGTCTTGGGCACCTAATTTGGTTACGTCATTGCAGTCTCATGTATTTTGATACATAAATTAAATTCAGATCAATTACATCTATTTTCCATTTCTTAGTAGCCAAAACACTCTTTTGGTAACTACTATTTCAAAGAAATGTCTTCTTAGTGAATTTTTGGTATAAATAATCTTCTGCAAAGACAGTTTAGAATTGGCAGTAACTGAGGGTTCCTATATTTCTGTAGTGTAAGAAGTCATCTTACAAATTTACAAGAAGAAAGAAAGTAGAACATCACTTATCTTAATATGCATATCTCGGCTTCTTTAAATACTTTTTATTACTTGAAAAAAAAAAAACAGCATTTACATATAGCACACTAACACACACACACATTATATACAAATAAAGCTTTTTACATAATTCTGGTCCACGCCACCATCACAAGACATGAACTACAATTCACAACCAACTTTTTTGAACATCACTAAGAATAGAGCATTTTTAATAGAGCTAGTGTTGCCAGATTTTTTTTTAAGACGAAATATATTTCAACTACATTTTTAATTTAGGAAAACTCAGGTCACGTGGCGCGTGACAGTCTATTTTTTTTCTTTGGAATGCGCGTGTTACAGTAGGCTATTTCCATGCTAACTTGTCATCTCTGTCACACAGCTGAAAATCGCTATACTGTTTTACCACCGTTATTTTCGAAAAGTTTGCTTCGTCTTTTTCAATTGATGAGATATCTCCGATAAAATAAGTCACATTTTTCCGTTCTAAAATACTGGTAGCCAAAAATCCTAGTATATGACATACATAACAAGTTTGCATAGAAATAGTCTGCAGACATTTACATATGATTTCGATTGGTTCTAATAAGTTTGTTTTTATTTTAAAAATTTATTTTCTTACATTCTGTGAGTTTTTGACAAAGTTATGTAATTTTAGGTTGATGAAGTAAAATCTTTAATTGAAGACTGTACTTCAACCTGTGGGTCCTCATCATCCAGTGCACAAGGGAATGAAAGTGAAAATGTTGACTCAGCTCTTGAAAGCCACAGGACTTGCAACAGCTTATTATGGAATAAGCTTAAGCAAGCGGAAGAAAACGTGGAAGAAAAGAAATCGCTTATGCGAATGCTTAGCAATGATGTTTCAAAACTCAAAAATTCTAAAAAAAGGTGCAGTAGAAGGCATTCCAGGACTAAAAGTAACGTAGATTTAATACTTGAAGTAACAAACGGTTTACATGTTTTAAAGTGTAGCAGTTGTAAATTCTGTAGTGAACATCTGGATTTTAGAGAAAGTCTTTTATCAGCTGTAATTGAACTCGTACATTTTACAGAAAAAAACCACAGCCATTCCGTCGAAGAAAATAAAGCTCTTAAATCATGCCTGCAAAGAATATATGTAAAAACAAAGAGCTGTCTTTTGCATAGTCAAATATATCAAAAGCATAGTCAGCCTCATTCTTCTTTTGATACTGAACATCATACAGTCGATAATGTCTACACCAGTTTTGAAGAATTTTGCCAGCATTTTCAAAATCTCCAAGACGAACTACTTCAGCTGCGGCAAATATTACTTGCTGCAGAAGAAAACCAGCTTGATGAACTCTTCCAAGATTCGCATTCAACAAATTGTGTTTGTTATAATTTTATGAAAAAAGGAGATGCCCATTCAAGTCGAGAAAGTGACAAGAACGAAGCCAAATTTTCTAAAAATGTAAGCATTTATGGGAAAAAGTACAAATCCGTAAGTAACTGAATTTCACATATTAATTTATATCTTCTTTGAAAAATAGTCATTTTAAATCGAGCAATTTTGAAAATATTTATTACACTTGAAGATTTATTAAAAAATATATCTTAAAAACATTAACTTATGAAATACCAAATGAGTTTCAAATAAATGCGATTTTCTTCTTAAAACTGCAGTAATTTTCGGCGTAAAATCCTCAGATCAAAAAATTCCTTTTGAACCCGAAAAAATTATTTAGTAATTGAAGACAAATATTTATCGCGATCTCAGAACTTACATTTCATTAAAAAAATTCTCGGTCAAAAAATAATTGCTTGATAAGCGAATTTTTCATCGGAAATTACGATAAGTAGTGCTCGTAGTTCGTGAATCTATTGGTATAGTTGTCAACATTTGTGATTTTTCTTACCGCTAAAACTTAATAAGGAATTTTGCCTTACTTAATCAATCAAATATGTATTTAAATAAGTCAAGTACTCCTTTTAAATTTTAGTGGTAAGTATCAGCGTAAAAGTTTCAAGAGACAGCCGCACTACCTACCTCACTTTGTTTAGCAAAGTACAAATTATTCAATTCAACTGTTTTGGGGTGCATTCTACTACTCCAAATGAAAAGTCCTTTAACCCTTTGAGAGGCAAAGCACTTGCATTCTTAAAACGCTGAAATGTTTGACTGACACCAGAATTTAAAAGACAAATTTATTTCAAAATGAATAAAAGTTTTTCCTTACATGCTTGATGTAATTAAAATTTTCATTTCAAAATTCATATGTCAATGTGGTATTCCGCAATTAAAATTAAGTGGGATATATTTTATCCTACCAAACTTCAAGGATTCACATTATACTTTCATGTAAAGGATTGATGTACCTGGAGTAAATAATCAATATGTCCGCCTTTATTGTCAAAAATGGTCTGTAATCGCATACCATATTTCCAAACCTAAAACTAGAAAATTCCGACAAATATCTGAAACATGGTGACGAATAAGGCGATATTTTTTCGTTAATAACTGGTACATTTATTAATGCTTATATTACCAATATATTCATTGATTAATTTCAAACTTTTTGCAAAATGTTACAAATTCTTACATATTTTTTTATTTAATATATGATTAGTGCATTATCAGCGGTTTTAATTTAATATGATTCAGAGTAATAGAACGCACCTCATAGTCTTGAGTAATTGAGCAATTTTGAGAACCGGGGCAAAAAGTTACCCCTATTTCCGAATAGAAATATTCGCTTTATTTATGACAGAAATTTTTTGTTTAAAAAAAGGTGAGAATTACTATTCGAAAATACCGCATCCCCCCGCACGCGATGTTCCCATGTCGTGAACTGGACTTATTTTAGAGCCGTCTTAATTGCGTAACATTTTTTCTCTAACATTAAATTTCAAGAAAAGATAACCTTTATACAAGACTGACTGAGCAAACTGTCATTCTCGTATAGATTTCCTACAGCTTTAGTTTTAAAAAAATATTTTTGCTTTTTGGTGACAACTTTTTTCTTCTGTAAGGTTTAAGTAGAAAAAACAGATAATCGGGAATCTACCGTAGTAAAATGTGTAACATGGTAACTTATTTGAAAAGAGTAGCAGCAATAAAACATTTAAATGTATTATTTCCGAACAAAAATGATCTGATGTTTTGTAATAACAGTTTTATTTTCTTATTATATAAGAAAATATATTGAATATATCAAACACATATATGTTAAGTTATAGAATATGTTATCACATTCAATTCAGTAAATGAACGAATTTAAAATTCGGTGTAATAAAATTGTATCGAATTTTAAGGTTAGATCAAAAATGCAAATAATTTTTTCTTGTATAAGAATATTAATATGCATCTGAAATTTCCTCTTTGCACTACAAATAAGAAAATATCTCTAGAATATTTGGCGTTTAATTTTGATTCCATTTTACTAGAAGGAGCACAAGCATTGATACTTTTGATTGACATATCCATTTCTAATTTAATGCAGTTGAATGCTATTTTTTTTCTCTTTTCATTAGCTTACATACAGCGATGAAAATGACGAAGATGTTGATGTTACATTCGATCCAGATCAAATTTTCAAATTGAGTGATAATGAAACAAGCAAACAGGTGTGTTGGTAATGTATGACTTTGTAGTTGTACTATATAGTAAGATTTCTGTGATAAAATACATACTTTATAATATGTTTTCTAAAATATTTTTTCATACGCGTAAATGATGAGATGATTTTCAATCTGAGATAAAGTATTTAAAACTTCTACAGAGGACATTACATTGTGAGTAATATAAAATTTTTAGCTCGTTATTTACGGAGATAGTTTTTTGAATAGTCGCAAAGAAATAGCATTATGTGTTTTTGATATACTTTATCATTCATGTTACCACCATCGAAGTAACCCTACGGACTTAGATTAAGTGGATATGAAAATAGTTTCGTACTTTTGTTGCAGAAATTTGGAAAGTTCATGTTATGTATACATCTACCAACTCAAAATCCTTATGTTATTCAATGTACAGGATGTCCCGGCTAAGATGTTTCAAATTTCGAGGGGAAGTAAGATACATATACAAGAGTAAGATACATATACAAACAGAAATGCTGAGTCGGAAACACCTTATTCCTAACCCATAAAGAACTGGCGGTCAAAGAGGGTTAATTAGACCGAAAAAAGGCATGCCAGAGGAAATTTTGGGTTGCGCAGCGAGCGGAATGTGAAAATTTTGCGTTTTTTATAATTGAAAATTTTCGATTTCACACCGGAAAATTTTGAAGAATTGTTTTTCTGTAATCCTGAAATGTCTGTCTCAAATAAAGAAAAGAATACTAGGGTAGATGTGCCAGTAATGGGCCACCTCGCACTTTTTGGTTTATAAAAAAATAATAAATAATAGTTAAGGTTTTATTATTTTTTTCTGAACTCTACCTTGCATGCTTTATAAGCTGGATTAATTTTTTACACTTTTCGTCAAAACAATTAGGAAGCAGAAAATAAAGTTTCACAGTTTTTCTGTTTTTCACTGAAAATCTTAATGAACATGCTAAGAGCAGACTTTACTTACTTAGTTTTATATCTTTTTTATTTTTCCGTAAAAATTGAATGTTTTTGTTTGGTTAGCAATATAAAACATTGAATTTAATATACCAATGGCCATTTACAAAATTTTATTTATTTTTAAGATTTTAGGAGGGGTGGTCCATTACTGGATTGCTTATTTCGTGATTTGCCAGTAATGGGCCACCCAAGTGACCAATACTAAAAGTGTAATTTCAGTAGTGATAAAATATTTTGATTTAACTGAAAACTAAATAAACAAATTTAATACTTAAATTTTACTTACTAGAATTTAATAAAGACAATTTCTTTATAAATACAGTCAAGTCTCTCTATAACGAAACTCCATGCATCGAATTTCTCGATATAACGAATTTTTAGTAGGAATGTTCCCCTTTTCCCATGATTACATTAAAAACAGTCTCTATATAGCGAAATATCTATCTCCAAATAACGAATATTTTCATAAAATGTTCTTTATTCAGTTGTAAAAAAATACTTCGAAATCACATGAAATCAAATTTCCATCTCTTATTCCTAATTTATCGTTCAGTGCTGAGTTTTTTTTAATATTACTCCTCTGCTTGAATTTTCTTGTTCCTTAAGTCCAACAAATTCATCAACCCCCTCCTTTCACACACCTTTCAACATCCTTCTCAAAACAGTGTTAATTGAATAGTTATACATATAAGAACGGGATCAATGGGGGTAATTGAAAAAAAAAACAATTTACAATTGCTTCAAAAAGGCAGAATTTTGTATACAAGAGGATAATGTGGATTCTGAGGAAGAAGAAAATGCGACTTACGCAGACATAAAAAGAACAAGTTGGAAATTGCACGTGAACGTAGCAAATGAGGTGCGTTCGTACGATAACGAACTTTAAAAAATATTCAGATCTTGCTTTTATAGTAAATAGTACTTCGGATACAGTATATTGGTTGAAATTCTGTAATTATACAGGAATAGTACTTCTTATTACACCTCAGCAACGTATATCTTATTCATAAAATGTGAAATAGTTGAATATAATTAAAACACGTACCAAACCATGTTTCCCCGTATAGCATTATATAGTGGAATACTTTTGTGTAGCCCTGTAATTTAATAATAAAAATTCTTTGCGTCACAGATTGTACAGAATGCATATTTTAGTATATATTTCATAGATTCATGCCAATTCTATTATGTTCGAATGAGTGTAACATCATTAAAATGCATTTGAAACTTCTTCCCCATTGACCGTAATGTAACGGAATCCTTTTGATTGTCCCTGTAATTGATCTATGCATCCGATTTTCATAACATTTGAAATGACTCGACAAAATTACGCAATAATTATATGTTTTAAATTTCAAACGATTAAAATGCATTTAAAACTTTTTTCCCTATTGACCGTAATGTAACGGAATCCTTTTGAATGTCCCTGTAATTGATCTATCCATCAGATTTTCATAAAATTTGAAATGACTCGACAAAATTATGTAATAATTATGTATTTTAAATTTCAAACGATTCGGTTGGATAGTTTTCCGTTGTTATATGCGGACAGACAGACGGACAGACAAACGGACAGATAGACAGACTGTCAGACAAACGGACAGATAGATGGACAGACAGACGGACTGAACGACAATTATAGGTGCTACCTATTTACATAATTACGAACGCATCTAAAAATAATTATCTGTTATTTTTTGAAGGGTGGCCCATTACTGGAACATAGGCGGTCCATTACTGGAACATAGGTGGCCCATTACTGGGCATTTGGGTGTTTAGACATATTTCTATTATTTAAAATGAAATTTTTATTTTTATTGGGAAATGTAACTGTGGGATTAGTTAAATATTGTTGAAAGATTAATCTAATGTGAAAAAAATTGGAATACAATAATTATAACTATTAATAAAAAAATATTTTTTAGAGAAATTCCTTAAGGTGGCCCATTACTGGCACATCTACCCTATAGAAATTTTCTGGTGTCAATGAGAAATTTTGAATTAAACTAAAAAGGTCAAATTAGACCACTGTGTTTCTATTTCGACGCGTCATTTGCGCCCGTATATTCAATATTTATAATATACAATAAATTATTGTTATACTGTCCTGTACCAACCCTTAAAATTTGTACCATGAATTTAGAATCAGCATGTACATATTATATTAAAGTATCAATTTCATTATTTCTACTTTTAGTTGGAGAATTTGCGAAATGGAATATACGAAGCAGTGCGAACCATCCGCGATGTAGAAGTCGAGGAAAACGATGATAGGAATCTTATTTGTATGGTTGCATCTTTAGCAGAAGAATGTAGTGCGCTACGGCAAGAAGTCAGCTATTTGCGTGATGTTCGTCAAGAGAAGAAAAGATCTTGGAATAAATTGCAATGCTTTATCATGGATGCAGAGGTGAAGCATAATAATATTTAATTAATATATTATTTTGCATTTACAAACAAAATGAAGTATTAGGTCAACCGGAAAGTTCTGTAGTATAATGTTATTTCGCGCCTGTTTTTTTAAAATTCAGATTTCTTGAACCACTTTTATGAAATATTAAATTTCCCATTGTTTTAACATGTGAAACGTGAAAACTGTGGGAGTTTTACCATTAGAAAAAGTGGTGCAAACAAAAAAAAAAATATATATAAATATTGAAAAGTAGTCAATAGTAGTCAATATCAAAAATGTTTTATCATTTTTTTATGTAAAAGTTGATTGGCAGAATGGTAGTTGAAGTCATTGATTGCTGTTTAAAATAAATTCCGTTCTACAAGTAACGTTCTACAGTAAACGGCAAAACTCTCCGGTATCCTTTATCGTATAATTTTCTTTCAGGTTTTCCCAAAGTCAGGTTCTTGCCTTCCAATCTTTCACGATTGTTAACCACTTTGATAAATTTCATTGTATATTTTTTTAGTGCTGTGGGTTAAGCTCTAAGTTAAACAGCAGATATATGCTTATTACACTGTCAGAAAAATTCGTCAATATACACTAAGTTATCGTTATTTTTTCACAAATAATTACCGTATTCCCAGAAAACGTATTTGATCTGTGAATTCATTCCGAAGGTCGAAAAATGAGGAAGAGATTCTGTTTATTTCTTGCACGCATGCGTGTTGGGTCTATTAGCAATTAATTCGAATTTATTTGTAAAATGAAAAACAAAATATTCTATAGATTAAAATGTCTAATTTAGTTTAAAAAGACACAAATTATTATTATTATAAATTAACAGTTATTTATATAATAAATATTCCCATTTAAAATATACTTTAAGAAGATAAGATATTTAAAAGATATTTTAATTAAAAAATAAAATGCAAAAAGAAAAAAAATGATATTATTCAAAAAATCTTGTCGTAGAACATCCATATTTTTCTTCTAGCAATCTACGTAAACATAATTAAAATTCACATTTTTATACTACATTAATATAAACGTAAAAAACCCCAGCCGCAGTTTCATTAAAGATGAAATCTTCCCGAAATTGATTTCAAAATTAAAAGCTCTTTAACGAAATAAACCAAACCACACTCATAAGAAATAAAGACCTCTACTTCAAAGCACTTTTCTCCTGAGCAATCGTGGCGCCGAGCCAAGGCGCTGGCTTTCTAATGCTGGGAACGTGAGTTCGACCCCCACCGCCGGAGTATTTATCTTTTCCACACTTTTTTCAAAAGACGGATATTTTACCTCTTTTGACGGAGAAAGAAATAAACGGATATTCGACAATATACAGACAAAGTGCTTTTTCTGTGAAAAGACGGAAGTTTTTTTGCGAGTGTATAGAACTTTAAAAATGTGATATATTTTTTCTGTATGTATAGCCTTCCATGGAAAAATGCATTTTGAATGCACCTAGAAATTTGTTTAAGATTCCTTCCTCTGAATCAAAGAAAATAATGTAAATGTTTAATTATAGCTGTTTTATAATGCAACCTCAAATCAAAATAATATCCCAAAAACGAGTTTATTTTTTTTTTCAACTCATTTCTATTTGCAATGATGCCTTCCTTTACCCCTTCGCAATAGGAGCCTTTTACGAAACTTTTAATTTTTTGTCACCAGTTTTTAAAAACGGAAATTTGTGCCTTACTAAACCGAGAAAATGCTCCGATTAAAAAGGGTAAATTTTATTGGTGGGGATAAACAAGGATTCTTAGGCGCTTTTACGACACGTATACATATCGCTCCTCCTCAAAGGTTTAAGAATGTGACTGAATATTTGCGAAATTTTTAGTAAATTTAATCTATTGTCAAAGGAGTCATTATCGTTTGCGCTTTTTTTTTCTCCAAATTGAAATCCATTCTGTTCGCTTCAAATTTCTACTTCCTTTTACAAAACGATGTTTTATCATTTTTTTATGTAAAAGTTGATTGGCAGAATGGTAGTTGAAGTCATTGATTGCTGTTTAAAATAAATTCTGTTCTACAAAAGACTGTCTATTCCATGATTTATAATGCACTGAAGAGTCCGAAAAACTCGTATATTCATGAGTATGCGAATAACGCAGGTATGCAACAAATCAGCGTAACGCATGCGATCGGAAGCGCCTGTATAACACAAGTGTATGGAGATCATGAAGTTAGGTTGGTTGTTACTGTTATAGTGTTAAGTTATCACGAATTATTTATTTAAGCTAAGTTTATTTTTTAAGCTACTTTGAACGTGGCTTTATAGGTGGCACACACGAGAGATGAAACATAGCATTTCTGTCGTAGCGATGCAATTTGGATATTTTTTCCACGCCTATTTGACGAGTTGACCGTAAATATTCTGACACCGATAAAATATCAAATCTCTGACAGCAATGCTGTTGGAAAAAGACCCTGAAAGAGCTGGCTGTCAGCCACTGACGAGAATAATTCAACAAAATAGATGTGCATCACTTTCTCAAATTACTATGGATTTCAGTGCTGGTGCATTAACAAATGTCAGCTCTCAAACTGTTCGACGGACCTTCATCAAAATGGGCTTTTAGAACCACAGGCCTACTCGTTTACTGTTGACGACTGCACGCCACAAAGTTTTGTGCCTTGCTTAATCCCGCCAACTATTCCACTGGATTATTCTTGACTGAAAACACATTGCCTGGTCTGACGAGCTTCGTTTTCGATTGTTTCAGGTGTATAGACGTGTACAAGTATGAAAATAATCTCATGAATTCATGGATACTGCACGTTAAAAGGGTAATGGCGTGATATGGGTACCTAGATATGTCTACAGATGACTATGACAGGTGACGGTTATGTAAATATTCCACCCAATCACCTGAATCCATTCATGTACATTGTCCATTCCAACGGCACTTGGATAATTTCAGTAAGAAAATGCGACACCCCCCGTTGCAGAGAATCGCTACCAAATGGCTCTAAGAGCATTCTTCTGACATTAAACGCTTTAATTGTTATTTAATCCCCAACATTAACATTATTGAGCATATTTAGGATGCCTTGGAACGTGCTGGTCAGAAGCTATCTCCAATAATTCTTATGTATTTGGGGACTGACTAACAGGATTTATGGTGTGAATTACCAACAGGATACCTTCAGACATTAGTCGAGTCAAAGTCATGCAGTGTTGCGGCTGTTTTGTACACACAGGGGATGGTGATTCTACAGGATACCTTCAGACATTAGTCGAGTCAAAGTCATGCAGTGTTGCGGCTGTTTTGTACACACAGGGGATGGTGATTCTACAGGATATTGAACAAAAGTTGATATTAGGGATAGTAACACTAGAAAGCCCGGAAAATTTACTCAAGCTTCATAAAAATATTTTACACCAGAATTTTTATTTAGAATTGCTTAAATCATTCATTTTAAGTATTTCTGTTTTCTTTAAATTTAACTAAATTTGCGAAAATATTTCTGGCTCCAATTGATATTTTATCATTTGGTCGGAGTCGAAGCAACTTCGTCCAGGAGTTCTAGTATTAAGCAAATGTAACCAGTTCTTCTGGCACTTGAATGTACATGTTGCTCCTGCATAAGTGTATTTGAACTGAAACAATATTGAATTTTCTTACATTGAACATGAGTCCTTCAAAGGACGTCAGAATCCAAAGCGATCTTTTCTAAAGCCCTACAAATTTCACTATTAAATATTAGCTGAAATACATTCCACAATTACGGTGAAAAACCCCAATAAATGACACATATTCTTGTTGAAATAACTATTACAAAGCTTTAAATCTACCTCATTCATTTTTAATTTTTGTAAGTACAGTAGAGATAAATTAAAAAAACTATTGTTGAAAAAAAATTCTGAAAAACTAAACTTTTATTACTAAAAATTATTTTTTTTCATATAGTAAACAAAAATAAGTAGCTGACACCATTCCTATTTTGAAAAGCAAGTAACTGAAACATAAATTATAACAGCTAAGACAAATACGTTGCATCTTATTTTTCAGAATTTTATAAGAAAATTTTTATTTGAAAGATAAATTATTAGAAGAATTATTGAAAGATAGATTATTTATAAGAAAATTTTTATCTGTGAAATGTCAGTTACTGGTCAGGTGCCCATAACTAGGGGTTTTACACTGTGAATACAATTTACCGAATACAAAATGATAAATACGCTTTATTCCTATATACTTTATTTTCTGCAAATATTCAAGAAAGTACGCATAAAGAATTAGAAAAAAATACCATCATACTATTTATTCTGTTCTAAGCAGATACTGATAATATTCAGTAGGTAATTAGGTTTAACGCATAAAGAATTGGAAAAAAAATTATCATACTATTTATTCTGTTCTAAGCAGATACTGATAATATTCAGTTGGTAATTAGGTTTAATGCATAAAGAATTGGAAAAAAATTATCATTATACTATTTATTCTGTTCTAAGCAGATACTGATAATATTCAGTAGGTAATTAGGTTTAATTGTACTCGATGTTTTCTGCAGGAAATGTTATAAATGTTAGAAAAAAATGGTCTGGGCTATGGCAGGGTGCATGGTCGCTGGTTTACGTGAAGCGTCTATGGGAGGAAATGAATTTTAAACTATTGCATCGAAATAAAAACCAGATTTGTGCCTTACACCAAATTTTCTTTCAATATAAAATATACAGATAATAAAGCACGACATTCATTTCTACTCGTATTCCACGACAGTTTTGTTTAACATTACCCTATGATGTGAAAGAGAATAAACATGGTGTATATTATCAACGTCGATGTGCATGGGAAACGTAAAATTGATCGCCTAGTGTTGTTGATTCTTTTGGCACGTAGTTGAGGACCATTTTTCGAAGCTGCATGCCAGTGGCCCTGCTCAACATTAATTCGACTAAAATGATATATCCACAGCTTGGAAACGTTTTTGGCAGAAATATGAGTAATATATTCATTTGCTATGTCCATTGTTTCAAACACAGCAGCAGATAGGTTCTTGCATCATTGTTTACTGAGCACTACACGCCTGTATTGTGAAGGTTCTCAAAGGATCTCGCTCGCTTTGCGCCCGAGATTGGGGGATTTTGTACGTGGCCCATAAGTTTAACTTTCCAATGGTATGCATGATCTATATTTTGCCTCTGTAATGCAATTTTGATACCACATATGGTAAAATATATGCCGTTACAAAATATTTTGAAAACTAAAATCATTTTAATTTAAAATCATTTATGACAAATACAACAACAAATACTTATTTAATATTTTATGTGGCGGCTATGTGTGTGTGTAAGTGTATGTGTTGTGATAGAGAGAGAAAGACAAGGCGATAGAGTTTTCATTTCTTTATAGTCTGTTATCCTCGAATAGCATGGATTTCTTATTACCATAATTTCTGATCTATAATCCGTGGAATAAAGAAATATGTTCGGACACAGAAATTTTGTTTAATAATCTGTAACTTATTAAATCGCGCTAAATAATTAACTTCAATTATAAATAAAATTTCTGGGCCAAAACATGATTGTTTGATCTGTGGGTTATAGACTGAAAACTACGGTATTTCCATGTTACAGTATATTTAGCGAATTTTTAAGAGCCTGTCTTTCTTTATCTTGTATTGCTTGATTAAAATTGTATTTCAGTCGTATATTTCTTCCTTCCAACAGAGGAAGCTGAAAGACAACAGAACAATATCCGCAGTGAAAGAAGTAATACGGGACTTACAACAAATACTTTCATCAAATGAGTCATCTTCCTTGGACGAAACTATTCTTTATATGTATAGCAACCAATTAGAATGGATGGAAAAATTATCTACAATAAAGGAAAGCCCATGCGAGGATGAAGTAGCAAGTGAGTTAGTATTTTTTTCACTTGTTCCTTTTTCTCTTATTAATTTGAATATAAGTTCGAATACATTACGAAAAATAAAGTACAATGAAAGGTCTTAAGTTCCTTAGACAAGGTTCGCACACTCCTTATATTTTTTAAGGACTCTGGCGCCACTATTAAAAATAAGAAAATTTTCATTTAATTTTTAAAACACAGAATTCATAAGCACCGCCTTCATTAACTGATTTTACAATATTTTTCTGCTGTGAGATTTTTTTGAAAATATTCTTAAAATTTAGCGATAGAACTGTGCGAACCCTGTTACTGAAATAAGCAAAAACTTGCAAAATGAATTTAAATAAATAAGTGAATGAAAATTATACAGCTGTTCGAAATCTACAATGGAATCTAGTAGTCGTAGAAATAAAATGGGAAGAAAAAAGAATCACCAAATCATAATTTCATTCAATTTGCACTGGTGAACATTTATTAAAAAAAAAAATCCTTGCCAGCTCGGTTTTAAGGCATATGCAGATTTAAGTTAAATAGCTATTTCGATCCAGAAAGAAAAAAAATAAATTTACATTAAAGATAAATCCAATTTCACAATTTAATTTGGCCGCTTTTGAAGAGTTTTTAATTTTATTTATCTGTAACAGTTGGTTGTTATTACTTTAATGTTTTCTCCAACTTCTATTTTTTCCTCCCATGAGAATATTTTTAGTAGTATCATCCATTAATAGCAGGGATGCACAACCTTTTTACCAGAAAATCGGTTGACACCAGAACATTTGAAAAGTGTAGTTTCTTTTCTTTAATAGCAAAGTTTCGGTCATTACTATAAGGAAAATTATTCTGCATAAAAATAGTGGTATAATTGTGGCTCGCGGGCCAAAGGTTGTGCACCCCTGATTAATAGAGTTCATCTTATTAGTAACTTGTTACTATAAAAGTTTTAGATAATACTATGAGTATTTATATAAATTGAAGGTGATTGTTTCATTAAATGAACTACCACAATAATAATCCTTTATTTTTACTGAGGCACGCGTACGTTTATTAATGCAATTCTATATACAGCATATCTGAAGATTGTTAAAAATTTTCATCACACCTATGATACCTTTTTATCGCATTGATGGCGGATTAACAGAAATGTTTTTTTTCTTCTACTCTCCCCCCCTCTTTTTTTTAGTTGTTTTGCTGTAAAAGTTGGTCCTATCAAAAACGTCTCAGTAAAACAGTTGTAGATAGCAATAAGAAGATTTATAAGATATTTAAGCGGATTTAATATAGGTGAATTGATGGAATTATAAATGTTTTCTTTTTCAACCACTTTTTTTGTTTTTATGAAATTTTTTTACTGTAAGAGTTGATGCTATCAAGAATTTGCCGACATAAAAGTTGAAGGTAATACTAAGGAGCTTTTAACTTTCTTTCTAGTAAGAGCTGATTTTATTAGAATCATTTTAATACGATAAATTTTTACAACCCCTATATTTTTAATTAGTTTTTGCTCTAAGTGTTGGTTCTATTAAAAACTTGTCAATACAAAAGTTATAGATAGTATTAAGAAGATTTGTAATAAATTTAAGTGAATTTGCTGTCTTGGGAATAGATAAGGTTATGAATAGTTTTCTTCTTAAAATCTTATTTTTTTCTCCCCTTGACATTGAAGACATTTTTTAATAAGATCAAAAATGCATCATGTATAGTTTATTGTTCCTTTTCCTAGAAGTAATAATAACTTAGAGTTGAATCGATTGTATCATTATTATGAGTGTATTTTTTTGCGAAATTCCATCCCATTTCCACCCCCTGCGTCCGAATTTACTCATTAACAAACTTCACCGAAATTTTCTGCCCCCTGATTTTTTGTGCAGAATTGCCAAGTCTCGGGTTTTTTGCGCGCCGCTATTCTTTTAAGTAGATCAAATATTTGAATTAAATAAAAAGACATTTTCAGCATTAAACTACTGTTATCCAAATAGTCGAAGACATGGCATCTCTGTACGTATCAGTTTGGAAAAGATTTGAGTAGAATTATAGAAGTTACCGTATTCACATAAAAAAGTATTGTACGCATATATATATATATATATACATATATATGAAGTTTTGAAATGGGTTTTGGAGAATGTATATCTGCAAAAATGTTTAAGAAATTTCAAAAGCGGGGAGGATGAAACAGGTAGTACTTGTTACGAAATTTAGCAAAGAATCACCAAATAGAGTAATATATACACTATTTAACGAAGATTTTTCTCAAATCTTGCCATGTTTTTAACCCTTTGCTTCTCTCAACTCTTCAATTGAGTATATTAACATCAATAATAAAAATCAGTGTTTTAAAAGTCGATTAAATTCAATTAAAAGTTTTCGATTAATTCTTAAATTGACTGAATTTCTAAAATATTTCGTTCCCATATACCAGATAAATATATATATTTTTTATATAATATTGAGTAGCATTTTAACTATTTTAATTGAAAGAATGATTCATGAAAAGAAATTCGCGCTTGAAAGAAGGAAACATTTTCTACATTTCTGCATGAAATTTTCTTCAAAATGTTTAAAACTTATTTTTCTAATTGTGAATAAAGCTATTTTTTAGTAATTATGAATCTTTATTATTATCATCATTATTATCATAATTATTATCATTATCTTTTTAATCTTTTAGTATTTTAAAAGGTTGTACAAATGGAAAAAATACAGTGAATCTTGAAGAAGAGATTGTCCCTGTAAAATGATCTTCTGTATGAGATATATAGCTGCCAAACTGTTTGACATTTGAATAGCAAAATTTATTAATAGAAACCACTGTTCTATATTTTCATAGGATGAATAATTTGGGTACAAATTCAGAAAATTATTCTTACATGTTGTAGTGTGAAAAATATGTATTTATAAAATCCTCTTCAGCAATAATAACCTATACTGACTAGAAAACCTCAAAGATTTTTTGAAGATATAAATATCTTCGGATATCTTTAAAATATACGGATCGAGATAATGGATAGATCGTATTTAAAAAAGGAAATGTAACAGCATATGTAGTATATGTAGTTAAGCATATGTAGTCAGAGGCTTTATTAGTTTTAAAACATAAAAGTGAAATTGTTACCCAGTTAATGCTTAAATAAACATTTTCGTTTTTGAATATAAAGATCATTATATTATATTTTTGCATACCGTAATTTATCACGTAAACGCCGCACCTTGGATAACTCAATTTCCCACCAGAATTAATTAAAAAAAAATTAGCACGCATTTGACTTCTTTTTCTCAATAAATTTTCTGGTTTGAGAATGACTTTACTAAGCCGCGGCGTTTACGTGAGAAATTACGGTACTTATTTTATTTCCATAATTTCTTCCCTATAATCCGCGGATCAAACAAGTATTTTTGGTTTTAGAAATATTATTTAGTGATTGAAGACAAATATTTACGGCGATCTGTTAAGTTACACTTCTCTTTAAAAAATTCTGAGTCTAAAAATAATTGTTTGATCCGCGGATTATACGCATGGAATTGCGGTACATTAATTTATATTTATGTAACATAATAATTGTATAAATTATGCATCTGTAATGTAAATAGATTTTATAACATTAATAATTTACATTAAGTAATTTGTAATATTTAATATACCAAATGATACAAAATAGAGCTATAACCTCTTATTTCTTAACTGCTAAAGAAAGAAACATACTTCCAATTACAAAAAGTATACAAATCAAGTATAACTTTTAGGCATAGCGTTTGATTTAGAAAGTGATATCTGCCCGTAAAATACGATATTTTTGTATACGACCACCCCTTTTTTTAAATGAATATTCGGAAACTTGTCTAATTTTTTAACAACAATTTTAAAAAGCTGTATTTAGAAAAATATCGCTTTACGTCTAATGTACATTCGAAAAAATCCTGTTCTTTTACGAACAGAATTAACAGATTTATGATGGCTTTAATTTTTTGAATTTGCTGTGTTTTCAGGCAATAAAACTGATTCGGTTTTTAATATTTTAACATATATTTAAGTATACGTTCAGTATTATTTGTGGTATATATTTTATAGTGTCAGCCCAAACATATTTTCACTTAAATTAGGAATTATCACCAGGGCTCCCAAATGGTCCACCAGCTAAACACCAATATTTTCATGTAAAAATTTTCATTTTATATTTCTCTCGCAAATTACATGGAAAACTCCTTCGGAGGTTAGTTTTAGCATAAATGCTGTAGAAGCTTAATATATTTTTTGTTAAAAAATATTGATGTTCAGTTAGGGCATCTTTTGGGAGCCCTGTATCATGTAAAATAAATAATTGTTTCACAGGACATTTGTAATATATATTTTATAATTTCAGTCCAAATGCCTTTTTATTTAAATTAGGTATTATCATGAAAAATAGACAGTTGATTTACGGGATAATTGTTAAACTTTGGATAAGCCTGATTAATATAATTGTACGATTTAATAGTTATAATAAGCATAAACTATGCCGTGTAGTAAAAAGGAAATACAAATCAATAAAATATAAATAATATTCTTATTTTTCAGGGGAAAGTAATGAATCTACCGGGAGAGCATCTGTAGATGGGTCTGCACAAACTTTATTGACTGCTTCCTCCGAAATATCGAAAGACTATCATACAAGGCATGATATTGAAGTATGTGATATTGGAATACAAGTGGAGGGCGTTTTCGAGTATTTTACAACAGATGCGAGTAAAGAATATGAATCGGCTTTCAACAGGGAAATCAATAGAGAAATATATGTCGTACCAGAAGCAATTGAAGAAAATGATTCTTGTGACTCCAGCAGTAAAACCGATGACAAAGATGTGATCACTGATGAACCATTGATTCCTGAGCTTACTTCTGAGGGCGCAACTCCTCCTGAAGCACTTGAAAAGCCTTCTTCGGAAAGTGATTCTCATGTTTCTAGTGAGATGCCCGAGTCTGCTTCCTATTTTACTGGAACATTTTCAGATTCAGCTAACTATGGTGAACTTGTCCCACGAAAATCTTCCAGAAGGTTTTCATTACCGTTGATAAATATGTCTGATGCTTCGTTTAGTGCCAGCGAAAATGAATACTGGAGTTTATTTTCTGGTTCTAAAAATCCTTTTCATAATCCTTTTGAGAACAGTATGTATATATACATGTTTATGAATCACCAATCTGATCTTTCTCATAAATTTAATAGCTTATTCTATAGTATGTTCAGAGGTGCTATGAGTCCTATTGAAACCCCAGAAGGAGACAGAAATTGGAGTTGTATAATTTTACAGTTAGGTGATTCTCCTTTAACGTTGAATTCTTCCATAGAGTCTATAAAGTACTTGCCTTATCAATCGATGTCTACTTCATTTCAGAATGAAGAGGTCCAAAGTGGAAGTGATAAAGATTCTAACTATGATACTAAAGATAGTAAAGTAATTTGTAGAGAAATAATTTTCAAATCTAATGCTACTGACATTCCAGATACGTCTTCCAGTTCATCTGATGAAAAACAAATGCCAAATACATCTACTGATTCTGAAAATGACCGTGAAGACAATAATTCTACAGAACCATTGCCATCTGAAGCAGCTATCATCGATAGTATTCAAGATCAAATCATACAGGAAAGTGAAGATAAGGTTGACGACGATGGAAGCATGGAAGCTTTTACTTCTGAAAGACGACCGCAAGCATGTAGGGAAGGAACATTCATTTTAGAACCATCTGAATCTGTCCATTTTAGTCAAAATCAAATTATCGGTGATAATATGTATTATACTGCGATATTAACTACTTTAGTTTCAAGCAGTCTCAACTCATCTGAAAAGAATTACGTTTTATTTGAAATTTGCAAAGCTCTGAAATCATCTACTGTAGATGAATTCCAGAGTGATGAAGAAGTAGCAAATGACAATTTAGAAGATAAACCCAGTGTTCAGCATTTTGTATTATGTGAAGTTGATCAAGATGACACAACTAAAGGACACCAGATTACATCAGACATCTGTCATATCATATTTTGTAAATCTAACATGAATGTAGAGAGTAAACATATATTTGATATTTCATCTGGTAATAACTCTTCATTTAATCCTCTTGTACCGCAATATTTACCTTTAGAAACTTTTAATTATGACATGTTTCAAACTCTTTCTCTAACTCATAATTGCGAAATTTACACGAGTGATACAAAGGGAGACATTAATTTAAATAATGAGGATGAAAATGCTTTATTCATTCCAAAACAATTTTTAAAATTCAAATCATCTCTAACTTCAAGCAAAGATCCTCAGAGTGAAGAAGTAAATGAAACAATAGAACGACATTATGTAGCAAGTGAATATGCTGTTCCATTTGATTTTCCAAGCGAAGACCTCGATAGTATTGTTGCTAGCTCCGCGGTAGACAATCAAAATATTGATGCTGTGGAGGATGTTTCTGAAACAAGAGATAATGAGGTTCAAATGAATGAAAATGACAATGCAGATTTTCAAGCCAGCTCTGACGTAGATGTAAGTATTTATTATGATCTCATTATTTATATTTAATTGTATCTCTTTCTATTTCATTATTCTATGTAAAATTGTTAATTACAGACATTTGAAACTAAATATAAAATATGTGAAGAAATGAAACTGTCCTTCAACATCTTTGCTCTCACACAAATATCCAAGTAATTAATCAAGAATTTTTAAGGAATAACAAAACAGGATATTTAACCTTTTGACTACGGTCTAGAATGGTGACTATTTTCATATTCACTCGCACCACAATTTGGTAAAAGTTTCATTGTTGTAAATTGCTCCTGAAAGTATCCCGGTATAACAGTGTACCGTAATTTCGGGTGTATAAGCCGCGGATCAAACAATTCTTTTTGGACCCAGAAATCTTATTTAGTGATTGAAGACAAATATTTACGGCGATTTAAGTAGTTACATTTATTTCTTTAAAAATTCTGGGTCGAAAAAGAATTGTTTGATCCGCGGCTTATACACCCGAAATTACGGTAATAGAATTTTTTTTTTTCAGAAAGTAGTGCTGATAGAATATGGGAATAGTCGCTCAGACGACATATGTCCCAGCCCCGTAATCAGAGGGTTAATTTACAACCATTGGTCGACGTGGTCATTGTTTAGGCTGCCTCTATTTTCAAACAATAATCTTCATAATTAATTTCTCTTGAAAGTGTTTTAGAAAACTGCCACGAAGCTTATAGCTTGGAAACGGTTGTAGTAAAAAAAAGACCATGCCCACCCATAAAACACATATCAAAACTTCTAAACAAAAATAATCGTATTGCTTTTAATTTTGCTAAATACAAAAACTTAAATACACCGAATGTTAAGTGGTATCTAGTACAAAACTGAATATGAATACATAATCTTCACGTAAAACGTCGAGCTATCGAAGTTTTTATGTATAGAAGTACGCAAAAAAGCCTTCAATTGCTCTGACTTTTTATTACATATTTGGATATAAAAATACTAATGATGATGATTGTAGGAAAGTGGGAAAACATTGATATAAAAATTTTATTCCCACATTTAATTAAAAAAATGATTTGAAAGTTTAATAAATAATAGTTATGAAAAATTTACTCGATTATTTGCAATTTAATTTATAATTAAACAGGGCTTTGAGTGTGGGAACTACTTATACACCACTAAAAATAATTTTTTTGAACAATAGATTAAACAATAATTTAACAATTGATTAAACAATAATTTTCTTGAAAATTATTATTGCATATGTAAGAGAAAGTAATCACGAAGATTAGCTTTTCTAAACAGTCGCCTCATTAAGATTTCTGTTTAACTACTTAACTAATTTTTTTTTTTACGTACAATAAATTGAAATTATGGGTCAACACCACTTTTTTTAAGCTAAAGTATTCGTAATATCTAGTAATTATAAATATTTCTGCAATTAAATAGTATAAAACTGTATTAAAAAATAGTGATTTCAAAAAGCTTTAATTGATGAATCAAGCAAATTTTTCTTATCCGTACGACATGCGGGGAAATCAGTTAAGTGTTTAACACATTCAGGGCAAGGTACTTCCATTCATAAAATTCTGAAAAGAGTGATTGACACCATATTTTAAAACAAATTTATTTCAAATCAAGCAAAAGCATTTGTGCACGTACGTTATAAACGGAAAATTTTCATTATAATATGCTTGTGTCAATGTGGCATTTAGGAATTAAAATTAGTTGGTTCAAAAACGGACCACCGCCCTCGAAAGCATTAATTTCACTGTTAGTCCAGACATATCTTGCGAACTAGAAAATACAAAAAGAATTAAAATAAACGACAACAGAAACTGAATAAAAATTCATAATCTAATATTGGGTCGTTCGAAAATTCGTTCCTGTTCGTGAAAATCAATTCGCACCGGAAAATTCTTCCCGTTAATATTTAGAAATTAGATATCGGAATTAATGTCTGATACTTAAATTGGTAGAATTTTTCCTTTTTAAAACGGATGTTACTTTCTGTACGACCCAATAAAATCCTGAGAACTAATATATTTTTAAATTCATATTAATATTATTTTTACTTTCATTCACATCATTCCTTAACTCTTAGAAAGAAATCGAATGCAACAGATTTCAATTATATAAATCATTTTTAAGCTAAAATATATTTAATAATAATAATAAAAAAAAGACCCAGCGACAGTGGCGTTGTTTTATTTTGTGTGTGTGTGTATGTTGGGGGGGGGGGGGTTCAAAGCGTTTATGTAACAGCAGTATTGCATGCTAAATTTTTCTTAGTTTAATCGCATAACGTTCAGCGATTAAATAGTCAATTTTTTTTGTATAATATTGATTGTAGTGAAATGGTTGAACCCCTCCCCCCATAAAAAAAACTACGCCTCTGGCTAGTACTAAATACATGCGGCCAACTTGTACGGGTTTTCCACGCCACTAAAAATTAATAGCAAATTTTATCCCAATTGAATCCTTGAACTGCAAGCAATTTTAACAAGTCAAAATTTCATATTAAATTTTAGTGGTAAGAAAAATCCGTACAAGTAGGTAGCTATCTAAATGATATATTTTTTTTAGGGATACAAAATACTAAAACACATGCCTAGAGTTCTTTCTCATAATAAATTTTTCCTTCAACATTATGATTTTATTCTGCTATTTATCTACACTATATTTACAGTATACATAACAACAAATCTTAAAATATATTCAAAAGTGAGGGGGGAAAACATAGAAAGAGAAATTTTTGCAAAATTGTTTTTTTTAGGCTTGTTTACTTTTCCATAAGAAATCTTTGTAAAGAAGTTAACACCATACAAATCTAAGGTACCTTACATAATGACGTGAAAAAAAGTTGTACATTTGTCCAGGGTTGCAAAAATCTAGGTGCCACCAGGAATTCTCTCACCAGTAAATTTATTCGTTATTTTTTGTCTAATTTTTCCTCTAAGTATTCTAATAAAGTTTGTGCGAAGAAAACCGAAAATTTTTTGTGGTAGGAGACTAACCGTTGGCACTTAGGTTTTTCCACCCCTGCATTTGACGCTATTTCGTATAACTGCGATTAGAATTACGGAAAAGTTGAAAAAAAATCACCATAAAATGTTTTTTATATAATCCATTTTCATTCTATTTTTGTATTTTATTCATTTTTAGCACCAAGTGCCTTCTGAAGAACAAGTTGAAGGTGAAACATCCAACAAAGAAGAAATATCGGAAAGTGAAAAACCTTCTAATGAAGCGGAATCTTCTGCGATTGATTTGGAAGGCACAATTGAAAATCAAGATGCAACAGGAGAAAATGAGTCACCGGCCATAAATAAACAGCATGTAACTATCCAGACCGAGCACAGCACAAGCGAAACAAGTCTGTTAGACGAGATTACAGCATTAAAGGAAAATTTAGGTCATCAAAATGCCGTTTTACAGAGGCTAAAGGAAGAATTAGAAGACTCTAATATTAAATTAGATCGGAAAGAAGGCCAGCTGCAAATAATGCAACTTGAACTTAGCAGTAAGTAAAAATGCAGATAATCGCAGAACTATATCTTCATTTATCTGAGAAACTCAGCTCTATCTTTTTAGGAGTCTCATATAATTATAGAGTTATGCGAAATCATGCATAAGGAAAAATAAATACTAGTTTTTACAATTATAAAATAATAGGTATACATTTAATTATATTTAAAATTCTTAATCCATGTTGCCTGCTTTCAATATTTATTCAATTAGACTCTATTTTGTACGTATATGTATTATTTAAGAAAGCAGCATTCAAAAACAAACTTTTGCATAATTTTAGGTATGTCTTTTTATAGACCGGAATGCACCGCTGTCACATTTTTGGTCACCTATATCTATAAACAATAATAATCACGATATACATTTTGACCATTTGAAACGGAAATATACCGACAAGTTTATTGTTTGAAAATAGTGATATTACAAAAAGGTGAACAAAGCGACCTCTGAATTAAAAAAAATTCAAAACTTAAGAAAATGTATTCTCAGAAAATATATTAATTATTTATAAAACATAGCTTTTACAATTCATTAAATTATGTATCTAATATACAATATTTTAAAACGTTTTTACAAATGAAAAGTTAAATAGTATCAATGGATTATTTTTAAGGTTTAAATTGTTTTACAAATAGAATAAAAAGAATCATTCAAGTCTGTTAATCTTATAATAAATTACATAACAATAAAGTAGCGCATGCATTTCTCATGTACATATTTCCGAGAATTAAATAATTAACCACCGAACAGATTTGCTGGTACGTCGTACGAGCAAGAAGAATTTGCTTGATTCATCATCTTAAGTTTTTCGGCACCACTATATTTTTTTAGAAATACAATTTTGTATCATTTAATTGCAGAAATGTTTAGACTAAATATTATGAATATCTTAGCTTAGAAAAGTGGTATTAACCCATATTTTCCGTTTATTGTACTTAAAAGAATCTGTTAAGTGGTTAATTGAAATATAAATGGCAAAATTATTGAATTAGTTCTCATTTAATTCTGGTCAGTAATTTTCCCAGTTATTATTATATTCCCCAGATAGTTTTCTAAATGTGCGTTACCAATATATCGGTATATAAAAGTTTCTACAATTGGCCTCATTGCGATATTCTAGTGTTTAAAGTTTCACGAATATTAATATTCACATTCTGTACTCAGTACTGCCACTTATAAATAAAAAAGACTGTGTTTTAATTGAAAAAAGTTAAGAAGTCAACATCGTATTGTGTATATTTGTCGAAGACCAACATTGGTTAATTTTATTAAAATTGCAATCGCTGCTTCACTGACAAACAACAGTAACAAAACTCGTGTTAATAGAATAAGTAGTTTAAACTTTGTAATTAACTTTTAAATTGTTAAAAATATTAATTATTAAGCATATTAACAATGTTAAAATATATATTCTCGGATTATAGGACGAACGATTAATTTAATAATTTCTTCTTGTTTATAATTATATTACTGTTCTTTATTTATAATTATAGCAAACACTTTCATCATTTAGGATTAAGCGAGGCAATGTTTCAACACAATATTAAAGAAATTGATGATAAAAAATGCCAAACAGAATTTCCAGACGATTATGAAAAGTATGAAAATCTGAAGAAAGAAGTAAACACTTTAAGGTGCTGTTGAAGTTATAAATAATTGTTTTTAATTTCAATTATATTTTTATATTGTTCATTTCATTACAAAAATATTGCTGACAAAATTTAAGTAATTTGTCCTAGTTGTTAATTTTCGTAATTAGTTGAAATGTTACCCTCCCCACTTCTCGAACACAGTTCAATTTTGCGCTACTTAATTACTCACAACGATTCAGATTTTGATCTAATTCTAAGCTTTTAATAGCATTTAATAAGATAAAAAAAGGTTAAAAATAGTTGTTGGTTATTCTAAAGTTTAAGGCGCCCTCTAACGGAATTTTTTTAAATTTATCTTTAAATTTTTTTTCAAGGGAATACTGACATAAAGAATAGTTTTAGTGAAAACCGCAAACGAATCGACCAATTTTTCCGTTTTTTAAAATCTTTTGAAATTTTGGACCCTAAACTTTAATGGCGCCTACCTCCTTCGGAAGACGTTTGGGACCCTTAGTTTCCCATTTAATATTGTTTTTCTTGATGTGTACTATCACCCCTTAAAGTTTTGCCCAAGAGTTTAGGCACACCCTGTATTTGCCTTGTTTAATCTTATTGTAATGATTTCCTGCTATTAACAGAAGAACCGCGGTAACGGTCATTTTGACCATTACCAAATTAAAATATTTCGATTTGAACTAGTCACGTATTTCTAAAATGAGTTTAATATGTAAGCCAGCGAAATAAGTTAAATAAGCTGAAACGTTGTAAATAAAAATTCTAGTGTGGAATATTTTTTGAGCACTTGTATAAAGTTTCCGGCGGTTCTGGTGTTAAACAAGGCACAGAAAACTTCTGAAATAATGGTATATAAGACATATTTTTCTCGCAGTACAGGGATCGACCTATGTGGTAGTATATGGGCCATTTTTGCCTTTATATAAGTGGTGTCAAAACTTTGAAAGACGTTTTGTCATCACAATTTCCGAATAAAAATTTCGTCTCATTAAATCATAAATTTTCTATCCTTAAATAATGTAAATTCTTCTAAAAAAAATAGGGGTAGATGGAACGTTAGCCACATGTTAATCACTTCTGATTTAAATGCACAGAAGAGTTATTTTATTTTATAAATTTGAATATTTATTAAAAAAAATCTACTTTTAAAATACACTAATCCTTTAACATTTGCAAGGGTTAAGTACACGAAAATCTTCGCGAATGTCAAAATCGCAACGGCAAAGCTGCCACAAGCGACTATTTTTAAAGCCTGCTCACACCACTATTTAAAAAACAGTATATTTTGTATTAAATTTTTTTTCCTGCAAATGCTATCAACGCGTCTGTAAAAGATTTTTTTTTTTTTTAAACGTTGTGCGAAGTATTCGCAAAAGTGGAAATGTCCCTTTTTTCTGTTTGGCGAATAATCAAAACTCGCGAATGTTAATCCTTTCGCTGCGCATCCCGAGATTTCCACGGGCAAAACTTATAAAAATTTGTGAAATTCGAGATTTCCACGTGGATGCATTTTTCCGTCTAACTAACACTCCTTGATTATTCCCACCAGCTATTTTTTATTGTAAACATTGCAATATTTAATCAGGGCATTTTCCTGATTGAATTAGACAAAAATGTCTATTTTGAAGAACTGGTGAGAAAAGATTAAAATTTTTCTAAAAGACGTTCGTTGCGAATGGGTTAAATGCTTAAATTTTTAACATATTTTCATAAAACAACTACGCAGCGAGAGGTATAAGGGATTACTGAAGTTTAATGTACAGGGTGGTCATAAAAAACTTTGCGATATACGGAGCTCTAGCGGCCAGTCCGCTCAACCGATCGAAATGAAATTTCAGATATAGCTATTCAGAGGTATGAGCTCGAGATTCTGTGAACGACAACAAAATGGCGCGCACGGTTACGGTTATAGTTACAGAAACTCGAAAATTTCCAATGGCAACATCCATTTTTTTTCATCGCAAAATGCTCAGAGCATGAGAAAACCCTAAAGAGCGTTGGAACCGTACGTGTATCGCAAGAAACGGACATGTTATGCACGCACAAAAAACCGTTCTGCGAATCCTTCCCCCCCATAAAAAAAAACTCGATTGGGCCGCAAGGAGGAAATTTGCATATGACACAGAGTCAGTACACTAATCTCTGATTACAATACAGATCGGAGAAACTAAAACTTTTATTTTGATTACACATTTTCCACATGGGTGTCATCACAGGCAATTAATGGTGATGTCATATAAGTTTTTTTATGACCACCCTGAATATTAAAAAGATATCACATGCAAGTGATGCCAATGAATGGAATTCTCATTTTCAATATTTTACAGTTTTTCCACAGTAAATAATTACATAAAATGGTATGAAATGAAAAAATTAAAATCACTTCTCTGAACCAGCGCCCCCCCCCCCCCAAAAAAAAAAGATGCGCCCGATGACGAAACACGTTCTTTCGAAAGATCTTTCACTTTTTATTACAATTTTTTGGTGTTTTTAAGAAGTACTTTTTATCTTATTTTGCAGTTTTGTGCTGCAGATTTTTTATGTTTTAGACAAAATTCAATAAGTTAACATAAATGATAAATAAATTAAAAAAATATATTAGAATAAGTAATTAAACACCAATTTGTTTAATACATTATTAATAAACATAGTTTTTGTTAAGTGCAACTTTTTCATTGTTCATATTTATATAGCTGATGTTATATAATTACAGGCAAGAAAATGTGCAGCATCATGCCAAAATCCTTAATCAGAGCAAAACGATACAACATGTTAAAGCGCAGCTTTGTGCTACTATATCTCATTTGAAAACATTGAAGGAATCAGCGTCAAAACAACTGAAGAAACAAAAACAAGACATTTTGAAAACGTTGAAAGTAAGAAATATTTTATGAACAATTTCATATCGTTAAGTTTTCGCATCAAAAATTGTCTTCAATACGCGATTAGTTAAAAATTGATGGCTTTTAACCCATTAGTGCCTAGTGTCCCATTTTTGGAACAGTTTAAAAAAAAATCAAGTAAGCGCTTTTCACACCAGTAAAAAGGAGGATAAATAAATACTTTCTTTCTCGAGACAATTTCCTCGATAAATTAAGGTAAAAGTTATTCTTGTTTTAAAAGTGGTGGGAAAATGAAAAATTTGAATTTTAACGAAGAAAATGATTCAGGCATTAATGGGTAAAATTTAATTATCATAGTTGTGAAAAAAATTAACGTGAGTTTGAATTCATTTATAAATAGGGGGACAACTGTAGTGAATGACTAAAGGATAAGCTATCATTTTATGCTAAATCTTTAACATAATAAATGGATTAATAAAAATAAAAAATTATAAGAAATGCTTCATATTTTATTTATTTATTGATTAATTTGGTATATTTTAATTCTGGGGCAAAAGGAATTGCTATTTTTTTCTGATCCAAACGAATATTTTAAAATTATAGAGGTGTCAACCGCTACTTTTTCTTATTATTCAGTTTGTTTTATTGCCAGCCTCTTTTGAAATAGTTTAATTCGACTTGCTTCGTTTTTTTTAATCTGTAAATAAATAAGATATATATTTTTTCTTATAAAATGGTGGCAATCAAGAAACACGAATTAAAAAATGTAGCTAACTGGCAACGATGGAGATCAAATGCACAGCTTTGCACAATAAGGGAGCTATTATAAACTCCTTTAACCCCTTGAGAGGCAAGCAACAATGTCTCTGTAATATTGCATTCTCACCAGAATAAAAAAAAAAAAAAAATTTATAAAGAAAGGCAATTTTTTTACATTTTGATCCCCAAAGTTAAAAGTATGAAATTTCGTCAAAAGTTTGTGGTGTGAATCTTGTTTAAATTAGGTGGGATAAAATATATCCCACCGCCTCTCAAGGGGTTAACCTTTCGAACTCCGGTGGGTAAATTTAATCAAAATTCCATAGGTCATATTAGTACCAGATCTGAATGATTGCTAAACGCAAACTTTTTCCGGTATGTCAAAATGGTATTGTTTGAATATTATTATTTTTTTACCCGTGTTTAATGCCATACTAAAAGGATAAAATGCTACTTTTCACGTTTTTTAAAAATCTAATTATATTAGAATAACTAAATGATGAATTATATAATCTAATTTTAAGGTCAAGACATTATTAACTCTGATTACAATACTGTGTCTACTTCGTAAACGTAAGTTACAATCCACCTACAAAGTGTAATTAAAATATGCATAATTTTTTTTCCATAAAGTATGTCTCATTAACCTGTTCCCTGTTTTGCACGTGCGTCGTACGGGCAACGTGTTTTTGCCAATCAGGATTTCCCGTACACGTACGGGCATCCGTAATCCAATCATAATTTATTATTTTCACCAGTGAAATTTTATTGTGAAATTTGCTTTACTTAATCCGAGCTTTTATCTGATTCAATTAGGTAAAAATTTCTGTTTTGAAAAACCGGTGATAAAAGATTAAAAATTCTGTAAAAGACATGAAATAAACAGGCATTATTTGAAAGTTTTTTTTTAAATATTGATCAATTAAGTGGTTAATATTTCAATCATATTTTTTTAAATTATTTGGTCAATTTAATGTTTTGTCGCAACATAGCTATCAGGAATATATTCAGTTATTGTTTTCTCAGAGTCCTTTGAATACTAGGCCTGAGCATTGACACAAAAATTGGCGCTTGCTAAAGGTAATTTTTTTAACGTAGGTACGTTCAACTAAATTTAGACGCCAGAACATTATAAAATATTTCTTGGACTCGTTTATTCTCAGAAAAATAAAGTAAAAATGTTAAAAAAAAAAAAACTATTGTACTAAAATTCAAGGGACTGTACACATGCTAAAAAAGATCCGCCTGCTTTAGCCGCCATTTTTGTGTCAGCGCTCAGGCCTAGTAGTTAGAGGGCTGGGGGTTTTCTTTACAATCACAGAGTTTGCTTAGACAGAATAAGGTTCCTTGGTGAGTGAGTTCTTTGGATGTCATTAATTTCATAAAATTACTTTAATTTAGTTTAATTGAAGAAAAGTCTACGATTACATAAGATAAAGACTATTTTTTTAATAATTATAACCAGAGCGTCGGTTGCAAAGCTTCAAACTTTAAAATGAAGATTTTTCTGAACTGTAGATGATATTGTAGAATTTTAGAAGAACTGTAGAAGATATTTCAATAAATTGTTTAACCCTTAGATCGGTGGTCGGTAAATTTCTTGAAAATTTCAAATGTCATACTGGCGTCAGTATTTTGCTAATAAAAAATCGATTTACGATATATACGAAAAAATAAATTAAAGCTTTTTCAAATAAATTTGGTCAAATATTCCGGTGCCATTGTGCCATTACGGAATGAAAATTAAGTGGTAGAAAATTCAACCATCAGAGCTCAAAGGATTAAGAAAGCCTTTATTTAATTAAGCAGAAATTAAAAATAAAATAAAACAGCCAAAGCATTTTTTAATCCTTTTAAAACGAGGTTGAGAGACAGCGATTCCCAGCAAACTATTTTTTTTAAATTTATGTCGTAACATTTTTTGAAAAATAATCTCTACCATAAACTTATATTAGGATATTTTTAATTAAAAATATATCTTAAAGAAATTTTTTTAATGGTTGTGATACAATCGAATATAAATATAGTCGAGTGTTCCCAACAGTAATCAAAATGTTAAGAATCAGAAACTTAATCTAGACTCAGAAACAAGTAAGAAATCAGAAACAAACTACAGAATTAGAAAAATTAGCACTGCCAAATTTATAAAACTGGATTATTTAGAAAACCACAGTTGTTAAAATATTGAGCGTCATTATACCCATAGCTGCCATGCTTTACGCCTTTTTCCTGCCACTAATCTTAAACAGAGATATTTGTCTTCGTTAATCATCGAAAACAGAAGAATTATTAATGAGCATTTATCTGATTAAAAGTAGTAATATGAAAAAAGCGTAAAAGTTGGCAGCTAAGCCAAATAGGAATTATGCTTTTTTATGACAGAAGGTTGCGATTATGTAAGACGAAGATAAATTCGAATTTTACTCGATCTTGATAAAACCATTTCACACCAGAATTGTAATTTAAAACATTTTAATATATTTAATTAACTTATTTCTCTGAATTTATTATTTAACTTTCTTTATGAAAAAAGTTCTGGTTCGAATCGTATAAAACAAGTTATAGTTATGGGTCGAATAGACCCATTCAGGGTAGGAAGGTTAAAAAGAGAGAAACAGTTGGCAACTGTTAAAAACGTTTCTACGCGTTTTCAAGTTATTCGTATGAATTCTTAAGTGCTGAATATGTTTTTTAAAATTTATCTAATTGTAATTGGCTTATTTATATAATTTAAGTTATTTTGTGTCAAATATCTTAAATGTGTGTGTAAATATCGATCAATTAAATGCCATATAATAATAACTTATAGATATACAAATGTAAAAAAAAAAAAAAAAAAAAAAAAAAAAAAAAAAAAAAAAAAAAAAAACATTATATTATAGCTGCCAATTTTTCCGATGTTTTGGCCCGGAAAAAATTAACAGAAATTTTTGCCTTATTTAATCGGCAGTTTTTGGCGATTTGAAATGGCAAAATGTACTATAAAATTTTTCCAGGCCGAAAAAGCAGAAGATTGTTGGCAGCTATGCATTATACTGTATATCGACGCTGACTTTGGGTAATTAGTATTTTGCAAACGGAATCAGATTTCAAAGTTTCAATGGAATTAAACTGCCACAAGCGTAATAAAAAATTGTCGCATTGTACTAATTTGTGCACTCTCACGTATGTTCTAAGTGTTATGGAAATTCAAACTGATGCAAAAAAATTCTCAAAATTCGGTGACAAAAGGATATAGAATAAGAAATAAAAGAACAAAATACGAGCAAAAATTAAAAAAATACGTGGTTTTGTGATGTAAATCTGTATAAGGTTGATCGAAGTCTTGAAAAATAATTCATTTTTATTATACTAAAATGGCTTTAGACGTTAGTAGATAAAAAAATTACCAAACAGCAAGCAAAACGTTTGCTCTTTTTTGAGATTTGGACTTTTTTAATAACGGATGTTTATGCTTGACGATTTATTGAGTATATTCACTTTTTTCTGATTTGTAGGTTAAACAGCAGTTGCAGGATACTAAGATGGCACTGGAAAAGAAATGTGAAGAAATTGAGAAAAAGAATGAAGTTATTTCTGATCAAGAATTTCAAATACAGTAAGTAAAGATATGTGATATGTAAACTTACAATAAAGTGATATGTAAACTTAAGTTTCAGAGTTCAGTTAATGAATTTTGATTCAATGTTGAATTACCGAATAAAGACGCGTTTTTTAATACACATTATTGCCAGCCTTCCGCTTTTTTAATATCAATATTTTTATTTAGAAATACTTAATTTATATAATCACACAATTTCTGTAATTAGATAAAGCGGCGAACATTTTTGTAAGAATTTAGTGTTCGGGAGAATGGCAACTACGAATATACTACATCAGTTCATGAAATTGACGTTTAGAAGAGAATAAATAAATCTGAACAGGTTTATTTTAATCATGTATTCTTTGTAGATTCAAGTGTTATTAATAAGTTGTATTTGAAAGATTTTTCTGAAACGAAACTTTACTTTCCACACATTTATAAATCGAAGACATACATTAATTCCCCAACAATAAAATTTTATAAAATATTTTAAGGAAAAAGAATACGTTATTGTATTTATATTGCCAGGAACACTGAATATACATATGTATCTTGGTATCTGTTTTTGGCATTTTGATTAAAGATGATTCAGTTGCATAGCTATAACCAAGTGAGGGGTGGGTCAATCATTTTACTACCAACATTTGCATTTCTACCACATGCGGAATATTTGGATTTATTTAATCATTGAGTTTTATACGATTAAGCAAAGAAAAGTTTTGCATACAATAATACTAGTAGCAAAATGATTTGATTCCCCCTCCTCCCCCCAAAACCACGCCACTGAGGTGGTTTAATTTTAATAAATATTTTTCAAAGTTTCTTTATATTATTACAGAAGAAGTAATTTAATTGTAGGATAAATTAAAGGAAGTACATTGGTATTTACTAGTTACCTTTCTTATGAAGTGATTGGCAGACACAGGGAAAAAAACATAGTTATCATTAAGGAATGCTGATTACTATAGAATAGGAGAAGTTGGGGATGTTTGTCCATACAGTACGTTTAATCTATTGTCCTAGTTTCATTTTAAAAAAATGTTGCAATAAGCTCTAGGTTTAAGCATAATATAAACTGTTTTCTGCTATTAGTTATTATTTTTCATTCATTTGTGGTGCGAATAAAACTATAAAATGAAATTATTCAACTTCAAATACAAAAGAAATACGTTTTGCCTTAGCTGCCAACTTTTTCCGCTTTTTTGGCTTGGAAAAATTTTATATTGGGTTGGAAACTAAGTTCCCGCCGTTTGTTTAAAGACAATTTTTCTACCGGAATCTATACTCTGTTTTTTTGATCGACCTAATTCATGTTAAAATGCTGATTGTTAAAATGTAATGTCAGCGATAAAGTAGCAAGTGGGTTGGCAACGAAGTTCCCGCCGTGTTTTTAAATACGTTTTTGTTCTGCCAAATTTACATTTTTTTTTGATCGAGTTAATTTATGTTAAATTTCAGATCATTAACTCTTTGCATTCGTATGTCCAGTCTGACTCGACATCATCTTTCTTTGCAAAATTTGTTTTTGGCACCAGTAATAAAGGAAAATAAAATTTGCCTTATTTAATTACAGCATTTTTGAAATTGTGTACTTGAATTAAACTTTTTTTTAAAAGTGGTGTAAACCAAATAAAATTTGTGTAAGTGACACCCGAGTCGAAAGGGTTTAAATGGAATGTCAACTATGGAATGCCAACTGGGTTGGCAACTAAGTTTCCGCCGTTTTTTTAAAAATTATTTCAAAGTTTATTTTTCAATAAAAAATAACAAATAATTAATCAACAATGTATTCTCCCTTGTTGTTTACAACTTCTTCCCAACGTTCAACAAGATTTTCAATACCTCGTTGGTAGAAATCCCCTGGTTTCGACTCGAAAAATTCATCCAACCAAGCTTTCAAGTCTGCATCAGTATTGAACGAAACTCCGCGCATAGCGTTTGATAGAGATCGAAAGAGATGGAAATCCGTTGGTGCCAAATCAGGAGAGTACGGCGGGTGCGGCAGTACTTCCCAGCCATGCGTTTGAATGGCTTCCTTGGTCATATTGGCGATATGAGGGCGGGCGTTGTCGTGCAGCAAAAGGACTCCATGCTGCCGATTAGGTCTTTTCTCTTGAATAGCTACGTTGAGTCGTTCCATTTGTCGAATATAGAGTTCCGCGTTGACTGTTTGGTTCCGTTCTAGCAGTTCGTAATGGATAATGCCTTCCCAGTCCCACCATACGCACAACATCGTTTTACGTGGGTGAAGATCTTGTTTTACACGCGGTGTTGGTAATTTACCAGGGCTGAGCCATTCCTTGCGTTGCTTCATATTAATGTACAGGCACCATTTTTCATCGCCAGTAACGATTCGGTAAAGAAATCGTTGCTTGTTTCCATGAGTTGAGCGGTGACGAGCAAGCAAACCAGCGGAGATTGCGGCTCGTTGATTCTTGTTGTTGTCACTTAAAACATGCGGAACCCATGCTCCAAACTTCTGAACTTTTCCCATCGAGTGAAGATGCTTCACTGTAGCAGTGTGGGAGAATTTCATTTTCTTTGCCAGTTCTCTTGTCGTTTGACGCGAATTTTCGTGCAAATGTTGGTTTAATCGCTCCTCATCGAACTCAACTGGACGGCCAGAACGAGGTGCGTCTTTGATGTCAAAATTTCCATTTTTGAACTTGGCATACAAATCATGGACGGTTCTTTCAGCTATCGCACCCTCGCCATACACAGCACAAATGTCACGAGCAGCTTTTGCGGCCTTACAACCTTGATTGAAAGCAAAGAGAAGGAGGTGTCGAAAATGTTCCTTTTTCTCAACTTGACACTCCATTTTATAGATCTGAGTTTCAACACAAATTAGCTCTAGTATCCAAAAAACAAAATATAGATTCTGGTAGAAAACTTCTATTTAAAAAAACTGCGGGAACTTAGTTTCCAATCCAATAGTAAATTTTACCATTTCAAATCGCCGATAACTGCCGATTAAATAAGGCAAAAATTTCTGTTAATTTTTTCCGGGTCAAAAAATCGGAAGAGTTGGCAGCTATGGTTTTGCATTAGCCAATCTTATATTAGTTCCTTAACTGTAAAAAAAAATTTGACAACATAAATTAAAATATGGGCTGAACACCACTTTTTTCATTCTAAAATATTCGAGTTTCTTAATCGAAAAACATCTGACAACATATAAAGTTAATTTTATAGTCACTAATTAGCGATATCAAAAAGTTTTTAGTAACGAAGCAGGCAAAGCGTTGTTGCCCGAATCCAATGTGGACAACACAGTTAAGGGGTTAATATGTTTTTTGTAAATAAAAAGTGATATTTTAACTTCACAGGGCACTTTATTTAACAGTCTGGAATGTAAGACAATTATTTAAGAATATTTGCAGCAAATTTTCAAGTTTTTTTTAACTTAATTTTTCCAAAATATTAGTCGCGGGATGTTAGACTCACCAGATTTGTTGACAGGGTAGAATCTGTGGTTTTTCATTGCTTTAAAAGGCACTTTTTAATAATTGGGTTTTACTTTAGCAGCCATAATAATTGTTGACATATTTTAGTAATTAAAACTTGATTTAAGTCACCGGCTTTTTGGATACAGGAGTTTTAATAAAAAGAATGTTTTGTTATAATGATACATTGTGCCGATTTAAAATAACATTTTCTCTAAGGTAATAATGGTGTGTAAAACAGCTGTAGTTTTGGCAACCCTACGATGCAAAATCTCAATCCAAACAAATGTATTTTAGAATTCGAAAAATGAAACTGCATAACAAAGCTATATGTATTTAAAACATCATTATTTTGTGCATGATGTTCATACTGTGTTTACATACGTGCCCTTTTCCCCGGAAAGATTAAGCCTTAAATTTTAGTTCACATTATATGAATATTTATCACAACTGCCTGAAACCACGCATGATTTCACGAAGTTACTGAGTGTAGCATATATACATTGTTTTACAATTACACAAAAGTAAATACAATAACATAGCTGCCAATTTTTATGCTTTTTTATTACTACTAAAATTTAAAAGAGAGTTTTTTACTTATTTAATTGCAGATTTTGCTGATTAAAGAAAGGGAATTTTTTTTTCTAAATTTCAGTAGTAAGAAAAAAGCGTAAAAATTGGCAGCTATGCAGTAAGTAAAATAAACGAAACCTTTTTTGTACGTTCTAATTTGGGCATTATAAGCAAATGTATTGTATTTATTTTCGGTGTCCATGAATGCGGTAAAACAAAGTCTAAAAATGAGAAAATGTAGATACTGCAAAATATTAATTTTTTGGTATTTTAACATATTGATGACTGGCAATTATCTGTGACAGGAATCGTAAGGGTACTGGGATTTTCAGACCAGAAAATTCTTCGACACCAGTATTAGGTTATAGAAAATAATTCTTAACAAAAGCGAAATTGTACGCGTTTGAACTAGCTTTATTTTATTTTTAATAATAAAACACTGATATTTCACCCATAAAGTAATGCGAACCGCAAACAACAGAACTTTGTGTATAGATTTTTTAAAGACAATTGAACCTCCGCCTTTTCAAAAAGGTCGATTACCTAGATATGTTTTTCAAGTCTTTCATCTTTCCATAAATATTTTGAAAATGTCGTGAACATTAAGAGGTCAAAATTTCAGCAAGTTTTTTTTCTAATTTCTAATATTGTTGCCTTTAAACAATAATGGTGCAGATTATACATAAATTGTTTTCGTTTTACCCTATCAAAATAATGATGCAACTTATACTGTGCAAAAGATATTGCAGTAAATTCTTCCGAGGATCTTCTAAAATTATCACATCCAATCGCCAATTATGATTTAACATAAGTAAATTCAGCATTTATATTTTACTTACCAGGTTGTGAAAATATTCATTGACCTGTAAAAATGTGAGATACGTTGAGAATCAATAGTATTTTCCGTGGCCAGTTTTACTGCATCTAGCGGATTATTTATTTAGAAATATTGATTTCACACGAGAAATTTTTTAATAGAAATTTTCTTTTAATTTATTCATTCAATATCTATCATCTTATAAAGCAAAAATAACTGTTAAAACTTACTGGTGGCAATTCCGAATACCTAAATAACAAAAATGTGGCAACAGTAATTTGGTTTAGTAAAATAAATTAAATAAATACATTTCACTAAATGAAACTTACGTTGAGAATATAGATATACGTAGATTGATCCAAAAAAAGTTCACAAGCAGCAGCATTTGAAACGGAATAATTGTGGAGCAAATATTTCCACCCAGGGTGGTTAACAGATGGCGCTAGTTGCCCTACAGCGGTTCTACGAGTAAGTAGCGTCAGTACGCAGACACTTAAGAGCGACAGTAAAGGCACGACGTCTAGAAAAGTGGTTTCGCATAGAGATGCGAGCCGTAATTCGATTCTTATGGGCCAAGAATGTGGCCGCATCCGAAATTCACAGACAAATTCACAGTCATTCTTCTGAATGACAATGCTAGGCCCCATACAGTTCGCTGGACTCAGAAATTGCTGCAAAGGTTCAAGTGGGAGGTCTGGAATCACCCCCATACAGCCCCGATTTGGCTCCAAGTGACTATTTCCTTTTTCCGGCTTTGAAGCGAAAGTTATCCGGAACACGGTTCACCTCAGACGATGCAGTGAAAACAGCTGCCGAGAAATGGATCAATGAGCAGGGCCCTGATTACTACCGAGACGGGATAAATAAGTTGGTCGAACGTTCTGATAAATGCCTAAACAGGTTTGGCGACTATGTGGAAAAGTAAAGGCCAGATGTGTCTCTTGATTGCCATTTGTATCTGGTTTCTATTGCTAATAAATACTTTTTCCTTTGCCTTGTAACCTTTTTTTTGGATCACCCCTCGTATATTTGATTTAGTGGGTCAAATGTCCCCGAACTATGAAGACTTAATTCCGTTTACAGTGTTATTGATTCTAATTTTCCAAAAAAAGATTTAGTATACGTATTATAGAAACCATTTCCAATTTACTTCGAATATTTAACTAATATATTTGTTTTCTTTCAAAAATAATTTTTCTGCAGTTTCACAATCTCACTAGCATTAGATGTGTATCAGCGATTACAAATGTTGAAAAGATAAACGAATGAAATGAAAAGCTAAAAATTTTAAGCACGATTATAAAATATCAACTGCTATTGTGACAATGTGTCATGAGTGCTAAAATTATTACGAAATCAAAACTGTGTAACACGATTTAATAGAATATAATCAGTGATCGCAACGTCCTGTATTTTGAATATTCCTTTTTTCAAACAACAGTTATCTTTGTGGTACATTTTTAATCTCTTGTAATAACCCTAAAAAAAAAAGATTATTGTTTGAAAGTAGTGGTAGCAAAAATTAAGCGTATAAGCTCTAGTGCGTGAATTTCTTCAAAATACCGAAATGTCACACTGGAACCAGTATTTTATAAAAAAAATATGTTTATAATATGCGATAAAAAAAGGCGCATTAATTAATTTGTACCGTAATTTCGGGTGTATAAGCCGCGGGTCAAACAATTCTTTTTCGACCCAGAATTTTTTAAGAAACAAATATAACTAGTTTGATCGCCGTAAATATTTGTATTCAATTTCTAAATAAGATTTCTGGATCCAAAAAGAATTGTTTGGTCCGCGGCTTATACACCCGAAATTACGGTAAATAAATTTGGTGGAATACACCGGTATTCCACCCATTTGTTCCACCCATTTATTCCACCATTATTCCACCACACCCATTGTGTCATTTGGAGATTAAAATTAAGTGGGAGGAAATTCTCTCACTAGAGTTCAGAGTGTTAAGACACTTCGGTCTTGTATAATTTAATTTTTATAAAACTCTATTTTTACTTTGACTAAACTGAAACATTTATTTCAATACAGTGAAATGCAAGCTCGTTTGGATTCTACTATGGAAGAACTCAGTAGAAAATCGGATATTGGACGCAAAACTTCTGTAACTATTAGAGTGGACAACGAAACACAAACGCAGGTAAAGTATTTCTTAACAGATTTCAACATAATACAGTGTGAGCAAAAAAAAAATCTTGACACTTGCGATTTTAGACGTTTTGTGAAATTTCTAGAAATACCATAATTTCCGGCGTATAGTCCGCGGATCAAACAATCATTTTCCAACCCAGAAATATTTCAAAAAGAAATATAACTTCTCAGATCGCCGTAAATATTTGTCTTCAGTCATTTAATAAAATTTTTAGGTTCAAAAAAGAATTGTTTGATCCACGGATTATGCGCCGGAAATTACGGTATACATAAGGAATTAGTCTGAAACTCCAGGTGTGTAAACAAAATAGTACATGTTATGCATTTTCAAGATTTTTTTCCTGAAATCCCATAGGGGACCTTCAACAAATTGAAAAATAACGAAGATCTTTTGGTTAACCCTGTCAAAACTAATATAGCAAAAACGTTCAAACTGTAGATCATGATTAAGTGGCTTATTGTAATAAACTGTGTTAACCCATTTGTGCCCAACATCTTTTGCGTAAATTTTATTTGGTTGGCACCACTATTTTTAGAAGATTTAAGTTTAGTTCATTAATCACGAAAATGCATCATTTAAATAAAATAATTATTGCTTTTCTTTTTTACCGGTGTCAAAAACAGTGCTGAATGCACCTTTTGAAGCTTCCCTAAAAAGGGACGCTAGGCACTAATGGGTTAATTTTCATGCAAATAGCATGTATAAGCTTAGAAAAGTTAAAGTTTTTAGAAAAAGTCCCAAATTTTTCAAAAGTTTTTGTGCACATAATTTGTAGAGTTCTTAATACAAAAGCAATGATCTTTTCAGAAAATATGAGAAACAACATTGCACATAACACTCTTTAACCCTTTGAGGGGCAGGGTAAATTCATTGCTTAAGTATTGAAATAAATGATTGACACCGGGATTCGAAAACAACTTTATTTATAAATAAGAAAACGCTATGTTTCACGCATTCAATAAACCGTAATTTTCTTTATCAAAATTCTGGTGCCAATGTGGCGTTTTGGAATTAAAATTAAGTGGTATATCTATGAAACCAGCGCCCCTCAAAGGGTTAATAAAAATGAAAAGATATTAATGGTAATAGGTAATGGTATTAAGGTATGAAAAATGAATAGTTTTACTAAATAAGGTTTCAGTGCGCATGCGTGAACTCAATCAAAATATAATTTGCATACTGTGTTAGCTAAATGTATAGAGGAACTTTTATTAAAGTCTCAAAAACATAGCTTGAAAATTTTGAAAATTATCGTCAATAGAATAAGATCAAACTCGTTATTCCCAAAATGAAGCAAAAAGTTGAGGAGCTGTATCCAAATATTGTAGAACATGCAATATTGTGTTGACACTATTCAATGGAATATGGATACAGACTTTCATCATTTTCTTCATTTTCAGAATAACGAATTTTGATCTTATTCCATCGACGATAATTTTCAGAATTTTCAAGCTATGTTTTTGAGACTCATGTCAAATAAATCTTTAGACAATTTTAGCTCTTGATATACTACCCCTCAAAGCATGGCATAACCTAACTCATCTGTATTCTGATACAGAAAAGTGGTACAAGTCGTGCATTTCAAAGTTTTATAACTTGGTCAATTTTGGTGTTAGGTGAACGGAACTTTTTTTGCCTTTTTTGTAAGTGCAATAGGAAAATTTACTTATATTACTTATATTAACATAACTTATATTACCGGCCGACCGTATGAAAATATTTTTTAAAGAAGATTCAAAAAGACTCAAATCCCTTTTGAAATACTTTTTTGCCTTATTTAAAATATTTTTGTAGTTCCAACTATACATGTATGAATAATGATTTAGGAATTAGCCATTGGACGTCGAAGAAAGTGGAAACACCGCAAAGTAACCAGCAATCTGATGCAATTTACCAATTAATCCAAATAAGTACCGTAATTTCGGGTGTATAAGACGGGGGTCGAAAAATTCTTTTTGGATCCAGAAATCTTTTTTAATGATTAAAGACAAATATTTACGGCGATCTAAGTAGTTATATATGTTTCTTAAAATATTCTGGGTCGAAAAAGAATTGTTTGATCAGCGGCTTATACAACCGAAATTACGGTATTATGTTTGAAAGTAGCAATTTCACTTAATAAATAAACGCAATTTATCTAATGAATTTCCTTGTTTGAAGATGGATTTTTTAGTGGGTAAAAGTAGCACAGGAGTTTTTGAATCTTGGTAACTATAGAAATATATTAAAAATACTTGTGAACATGAGAAACAGAGAAGTCATTTTGCAAAAAGTAAAACAGCATTCCGACTTCCCAAGTTTATCTGAAAGTATTTTTTTTTCAAAACTAGTATCTCTCTACTTACTTTTAAAAAACCGCATTTCTAAGATTCTTCAGCAGTATGATTGCAAAATAAATTTCATCTCTCTCAATAAACTCCATGCTGCCTTAGTGGCGTAGCCAGGGGGGGGGGGGCAGATGCAATTGACACCATTAATTTTATAGCATTTTACTCCCCGTTATATAATCAGAGAATTTCAAGATTTTAATCATTGCGAAAAAAACTTTACATTTTTAGTAGTGTGGTGTGAAGTACATCTGGAACTCCCCCCCCCCCCCCGATCTTTCTGGCTACGCCACTGGCTGTCATATGAAATGCCCTATAAATATTTTTAAATTTCTGGGGTATTTGTAGCATTACTTAACCATGTAGTCTCTTTTAACATAGCCATAGTCTAAGTCTAAAATTCAAAATTTAAGAGCACACTAGGTGTATTAGTAAACAAAAAACAATAAGTTCGGAATTTTGAAGGAGGTGGGAGTTGAACCCCACTTTCACAATTATCCTTAAAAACACGTCCATATTTGAACTTGATGTTTCAGAATCATTTTGTATTCATAAAGATTTTTTTTAATTGCCACTTCGCTATTCTTCCTCTATCTGATTGTTGGAATCTTAGAGTAACCATAACTGATATGATTACTCTGAGGTTGGAAGTCTTACATAAAATCTTCGTTTTCTTAATTTCTGTTTATTGTTTTCGTATTACGAGTGCCTTTTATTTTTCATCCTTCCTCCATATTTTCTACAAATCTTTTGGACAACAAATCCATGTCTCCATGCCACTTCTCTCATATATATGTAAGTAAATGTCCATTATTTTTTGCCCTGATAACGTTAATTAAAATAATATACTTTGTAAAAATCAGCATAAAATAAAAAACAATGCAGGACGCGTTTCGAACTAAAATAATAACAGTTTGTCATCAACTAAAGAATACACGTATCTGCAAGGGGACAATGCCAGAGATGAACTGATATTGTCCCATTATAGACACGTGTATGTTTCAGCTAATGTCGAGATATTACCATTTTAATACGAAGTGCGTCCCAGTGGCAAAACCAGGGAGGGTACCCAAATCCTTCGAATACCTGCAATTTTTGAAAGTTCTGTTTGCCTTATATAACAAGAAATTTTTCTGTTATGAATCAAGGTGAAAAGAAAATTAGAATATTATTGGTTTTGGGCACCCACCCATATTACGCCACTGTGCCTGCTTTTTTATTTAATGGTAATTTTTACAAAGTATATTATTTTAATAATTAATTATCACCAATGTTTTTTGATTTTTTTATAGCGTTATTTTGAATGCTGCAGAATCTGTATGCAGTATTTAGTGCAATAGTTTAGTGCTTAGTAAATAATATGTGTTATTTGCTTATACAGATCACTCTTACTAAAATTTTCTTTAAATTGTCTTTAAACTTTTAGTTCTTGGTTACAAATGGTAGAGAAGAAGAGAAGAAACCAGTTACTGAACAAGATATTATACTGAAAAAGCATTCAGAAGAACTGCATGAATTGCAAGCCAAACTACAACAACTGGAGTCTGTGTTTTCTAATAAGAAAGGTAACTTTTGATTTGGAGCTTAGGGAAATTTTCATTTATGAATATTTAAAATATGTTGTTTGAAATTAAAAACAGCTTTATTCAAGGGCTAATTGCCAAGGTGACAAATTTCCACCAGTAAATTTTAATAGAACGTTTTTCCTTATATAAACGTCTTATTCAAGCGAGGTTTCTTTCACAAATAAGGCAAACTTTTCCATTCCTTTTTTACCGATGGATGTTTACCCATTGATCATTAGGCCATGCCTCTGTTTTATTTTAATACATGAGTATACATTAGGCAGGTCACTTTTACTCCTATTTCTGACTTATCATACTGCAGTTAACTAAAGGAAATATTACTATTCTTTAAATAGTGCTAAAAAGCGTACCAACAGTTCCTATACATACTATAATATAAACATTGTTATAGAATTGTTTCATTTCAACTTTTATTACATTAAAATAAAATATCAATTAACTAAATAGGGGAGACTAGAAATGGTTGACCCATTTTTTATAAATGATTTTTAGCTTTTTCAATATTGAAACTAGAACAAATTTTTATATATCATTTTATTGGTTATGCAATCAGCTATCAGAATAAAATTATGACATTAGTGTAATATATAAGAAATTTGAAAAAAGATAGATTTTAAACATGAGAAAATAATGGGTCAAGGATTCCCATATATAGAAGGCTTGACCCACTATATTTTATAGTAAAATATTTTCAATGATATACAAATATACAAATAAAATAAGTTTTAAAAATGCAGAACTACTTTATTTAAAAAAAAAAAAAAGATTTAAAAATGCAGAATACTTTTATTCAATAGGGTTTAAACAAATAAAATAAGTTTAAAAAACACAGAATATCGTTAGGCTACAAGATTTAAAGAAGTAAACTAAGTTAAATTAAAAAAAAAAAAAAAAAAAAAAAAAAAAGAATCTTTTTATGTTGTAGGATTTAAAAGTTTAATAAACCCAGAATACCTTTAAGCTATAACGTTTAAAAGTTTAAATAACCCAGAATATTTTTATCTATTAATGTTACACCGGCCTCACAAACCGCTGTTTTTTTAATAGTTTAACTTGTAACTGTCAGTTTGTTTAAATACAAACACTTCCGAAATTTTGTTTCATTTGGAGCTTTAGTATAATCACTGGAGACATTTGAACAGGTGCATTTTAATTATAACAGCCCTGCACAAAATTTAAAAAACACTATTCTATAAGTTAATATCGCCGTAAATTCCTTTTGATGGAGCATTTTGACAGACCGTTTCATAGTAATTATGTGCCAATTTCTGTCTCACAAGTTAAAAGTTAAAAACTTTCCATTGTATTGATCCTGTAGCTTTATAGAATAAATTTACATTTTTTACAAATATAAGCGTTTGCTCTTTATTATATATCAACTATAATAAAAATATTTCAAAAAAACTTAATTAACCCTTTCCGGCGTACTACTCTTTAAAGTTGGAATTTTAAGAAAAAAAAAATAGGCAATCTATTTAGGCCTAGAGGAGTACACAGGTATTGTTTTGTAAAGATTGCACTAACCATTTTAATTATACAGCTGTTTCCAAAGTGGTAACCTCCCATAAGTAAAGCACTGATAAGCCCAGTGAGAAGAGCATTGCTGTGAAGCGCGTATTACAGTAAAACATTTTACCTATTATTTAAAACCGGTAGAGTTTGATCTCTGTGGTCCTGCCATCTAGAACTCATAAGAAAGATTTAAAGTAGCCATTAGAGTAGTTTTTGTTATAGTCACGGAGTTTTTGTGTCTCTAAACAGGGGGAACTTTAGGTGTTGCCGACCCGGCAACACAGCGCATTAAGGGGTTAAGGGAACTTTGACCATGTCGAACCCTCCCTCACATTGATTGGGTCAAGCTTACCCATATAGCCATTTTGTAATGAATAGCACATAGTTATTTTAAGCCTAATTTACTGTGCAAACCTCATGTATAGAATTAAATCTCAATATTTGAGCATTAATTAAAACCTAGTTACTTTAATTTCTATGACATATTTTTCTGAAAAACGTCTACAAAGTATTTCTAAGAAGCTCACCTTTTATGTTGAAAACACTTCACAACTGATTCTATCTATATCTGTTTCAATTATCTACAAGAAACGAAGGTTGTTGTTTGATAATTCCATTAGCTTTAATTGCCAGTAAAAAAAATCTGATTCACATTTAAATATGAAAATGGACGGGTGGGTCAACCTCCCATATGGTCAACCATCTCTAGTCTCCCCTACTATCATTGTTACCAACATCTTTTCATTTTTTGACCCGGAAAATTTTTATAAAAAATGTACTATTTCAAATTGCCATAATCTGCCGATTAAATAAGCCAAAAATTTAAATTAAATTTTTCCGGGTCGAAAAATCGGAAGAGTTTGGCAGCTATTCCAACTATATATCGTAGATACCATGTCAACCGTATAGGTACCTGTATGAAAACAGTGTTTCCAATGGACAGCTTTTATTTAAATTTTTTTTTATTGCCACCCATTTTTTGATATTGTGAAATTCGCTTTATTTAACTTTATTTAATGGCATATTAATTAAGGCGCAAAGATGGAAAATTTTATCAATTTAGAAAAGTGGTGCCTGCCAATAACTCTGAATTTTCAAATAGTAGCCCACTGGCAACACTGTTTCCATGTTAGATATTTTGACATGACACGATGATATAAAATTTTGAATTTTAATATATATCAGTAATTTAATGCAGCAAATATACATTATCTATGAAGTGTCATATTAAAGTGTCTTTCAGAAAATGATTTTGTTAAGTCATAACTATAAAACCCTTTAAAAATATATCAGGATATGTTCAAGATTTTAAAATAGTAAAATTTTACATAATTTAGTGAAAAAACGCATAAAATATTTTGCCATTTGGTAAAAAGAAAAGGAAAAGAAAAAGAAATTGAGCAGAATTATCTTTTACAGAATACGTCAACTCTAATTTCTTTTGTGTTCGGAAGAAACTTTAAGGTTCTAAATGATATTAAAAAAACATAACAAAATATCATCCTCTTAAATACTTATATTGTTGAAACAGCAACATTTTATTCCCTCTGATTAAAAATTCTCTTTAGAAGAAACGTATTAAAAAAAAAAAACAGCATTGTCAAGTTTGCACAGTTCTACCACTAAATTTTAATAATATTTTCTGAGTGTTTCACTGCAGAAAACTATCGTAAAATTTGTGAATGAAGGTGGCGGTTGCGAATGTTTTGGTTTAAAAGTTAAATATAAATTTTCTTATTTTTAATAGTGGTGCCAGAGTCCTTGGAAATTCCAAGGAGTGTGCGAACCTTGATTGTATAGTTGAGTTATTTCACTTGAATTTAACTCTGCTGTCATATACATAATAATAATTGTTTGTTTTGTTCCAGATTTCCATAGGAATGTTTATGAAGATCATATACCAAAATCCAGTCATGAGTTAAAAATTCCATCTCATCTGAAAGAAGGTAACATCTGGAAACTACTGATGATCAGCGAACAAAGTGTAAGAACGGATTATAACTTATATTTTTACTGTTTGAAATGCGAAGACTGGGTTTGTACGGGGTCCCATTATTTTCCAACTTAAAATAACTGTATATCTTTTATACAAAAATAAATCTATATCTTAAGCACCAAATTTTCGCCTTATATTAAGGAGAGATTTTCTATAAAATAAAAACTAATTCAGAATAATTTCCTTGTCTAAAAATCTCGGGACATCTACGAACCCTGGAAGAACAAATAATTTAAAACTATTAACAAAATAATATATTTTACAATCTAGCAGATTTTTTTACCTGTGGGTACAATTTACAATTACTGTCCCTTACGTAATTTACTATTGTATTAATTATTATGTATCATTCCAGATTTTAAATTAACATTTTATTCTACTTTTCTTTTACAACTACAACATATATGGTTAAAGCTGCTAATTTTTATCTTTTTTGTGGGATATATTATATTCCACCTAAGTTTAATTAAGATTTTCACCATAAAATTTTAATTAAGTTTTATTTTTATAGCTTTGGGGGGGGGGAAGGAATTGACAAATTGCTTTTCCTTATTTTGAAATAATTTTTTTTTCAAAATTGCCAGTGGGAATTAACTTTTAAACAGACGCAAATGCTCGCTCCTCAAAAGGTGAAGAATAAGATTGCTTGATTCCCACTTTCTGAAGTAGAGATTATCAACTTAATGATAGACATATCGTGATTATCTAAGATAAAATTTATTCTTTCAGAATTTCCGATATGAATTCGAAATTTTTTTACTAAAAAAGCACCAAACTATCATACCTGCTATTTAAATGTGTAGGTGGCTCGTAGCTGAAAATATTCGTAGTAATACATCAGTTGAGTAACAGTATAGAATATCGGATGAGTTAAATGTTATTCATTTGATTAGATGATTACATAAATATTGCAATTTTCTTAACTGCGCGATTCTAAATAATAGGGAGTACAAAAAGACGAGAACAGATAAAAAAATTTATATTCTGTTATTTGAATTTTTTTTAACTATATTTCTATCAAACTCTCTTTCGACAATAGCGATACTTTTGTTTCGAATGTGTATTAGATTTGCTCGTGTGGTTGGATGTATTAGACTATTTTAGGAAGTAGAAGATAATGAGGCAGTTTAACATAGTTTTTAAGTTTGATCTTCATGCAAATATTGGTTTAGGAAACCAAACTATTGTAATCCCACTGAAAGTCATTAGTTATTAATATAAATTTTCCTTGAAAATAATTTTAGTGATGTGCAGTTCATGATGTGTATATGATGTACGATATTATACTTCATATTTTACATCGCACAACATATTGCACGATTCTCAATAATAGCTATACTGTCATTATAAGTGAGAACATCGTTGGTACCATGGCAAACTATCCAATATAAAACAGTGTTGCCAGAGGGCTACTTTTTTAAAATTGAAATTTTTTAATTGGCATCACTTTTTGAAATAGTAAAATTCGACTTTTTCTAATCTTATTTAATGGCATATTATTTAAGACGAAAACAAGCTGAATTTTATCATTTCAGAAAAGTGATACCAATCAGAAATTTTAATTAAAAAAAAAGCAACCCATTGGAAATTTTTTTTTTAAAAATCGGATAGTTCGACATGATATCGACTGCACGGTAGACGGTCAAAAACCGATAGTGTAGCCAATGTTAACGGCATTAAAGAGAAGATTTTTAAAAATAGGTAATTCTCAGTGGATGAGATTGGCATGAATCAAACATTTCTTATATATAAGTATTGTTCGTAATTTTTACAAGAATTTTTACATTAAGGAATAACTCTTTTCATGCCAAAATTTTTTTTTGAGAATTTTAGTGATTATACCAGAATATGTCGGCACACTCTATGATCCTATATACGTAATTTTATATTTTGTGAGGCTGAAACTGCATTTCTGATTTACTTACCTACAAAAGTACGTTATTGGAGCACTCAAAGAAAAAAAAAACAGCCAGAAAATCGCATTGTAGTAAAGATAGTACCGTAATTTCGGGTGAATAAGCCGCAGATCAAACAATTCTTTTTCGACCCAGAATTTTTTAAGAGACAAATATAACTAGTTAGACCGCCGTAAATATTTGTCTTCAATTACTAAATAAGATTTCTGGGTCCAAAAAGAATTGTTTGAGCCGCGGCTTATACACCCGAAATTACGGTATAATATGGGACAAATATCAATTTTGTAAGCTACAACAAGCATAATATTCAGTCGGAACATTTCTGCCCCTAAATAATATGGAAATGTATTTAAGGAATTTAGCGGTGTCACAAAGTTTTAAGTGATGGGTCAAGCAAACTCTTCTTGCCCTTACGACGTAACAGCAAATCCGTAAAGTGGTTCAACAAAGCTTTTTAATTCGTTTAATGCATTATATAACCTTATATAAAAGCATCGTGGACAGGGGTGCAAAAATCTAGGCGCCAGCAGGCAGACTCTCACCACTAAAATTATTTCGTTAATTTTCATATTATATTTCGTATAAAACTCTTGTAAGAATGCTATTAAATTTTAAGCAAAGAAAACTTTTAAATTTTAGTGGTGAGAAACTGCTAGCTGGCGCCTAGATTTTTGCACCCCTGATCGTGGACATGAATCAAAATATTTATTAAATATTTTTACGCGTGTTTTTACCCATTTTCTTAGGTTGTCTGAATATAACTTGAAAATACACGCAATGTTAAGAGTAAAACTATTTTTCTTTTGAAAATTAATGTGCCGTTGTATATACAGGGTGTCCAGCAAATAACACCCTGATTTCAAAATTAAATTTCTCAAAAACAAAGATCTAGAAAATAGTGCGGTAAACGGTTTGTTTGTTAGGTAAGTTATAATCTTATATAGAAGTTTCGAACGCTGAATAATTTAAAAAGATTGTGTTCTAATTAAAACAATGCCTGATTTGACATTTTTCTTGTTTTAGTTTTTTTTTTTTTTTTTTTTTTTTTTGCACAGAAAACATTTTTTGGCGTACAGTGCCATATTTTGACGATTTTTGGAAAGAAAGTTTCGAAATTTCAAAAATTAAGTTCGAAAAATCCTTAAATATGGCACTGTACACTGAAAAACTCATTTTCTACAAACAATCTAAAACAAGAAAAATGTCGACTCCAGTATTCTTTGCAATCAGAACACAATCTTTTCAAAATATTCACTGCTCGAAACTTTTGTATAAAATTTTTACAGCTTACCTAATAAACAAACCGTTTTTCGCATAATTCTACCGATCTTAGTTTTTGAGAAATTTAATTTTGAAATTAGGGTGTTATTTGCTGGACACCCTGTATATTAATGTGTCTATTTATTACTACATAATTCTGATAATATTTTTTAGTATCTCAGTTTGCTGAGTAAACTCTCAGAGTCTCTTCAAATAACGGACTTAAAGGGCGCAGTTACTCTCATGCATTCGTCGTGGTTGAATTGCGAGGAACTCGCTGATGCAAGAAGACAGGATCACAAGAAAATATTACAAAGTTTAGACAAATTGAAAAGGAGTATAAGATATTTGCAGGAGTCACATCATTTGGAACACAGAAGGTCAGAAAGTTTGCTCTTTGAAATACAATAATACTTAATACAGATCTACAAATTATCTTTATTTTTCTTTACAACTGTCTTAAAACAATAATATTTGCTGTATATAATTCAGAATCTCTATTATTAAATAAGGGAAATATTAGCATTCGAAAATAGTAATAGTCAAAAATCTGATACCTGTATTATTTATTGTCACAAAGAATTATTGAGCTAAAATTGATTTACACCATTCATACAAATGTTTTAAAAAGTTTCCTATTTTTGTTATAGAACATACGTCTATATGTTTTTAGTCATAAGTGAAAAACCATAAAAGCTTATATTAAGGCTTCAAAAATCGTATTCGAAAGTATTAAAAACAATCTGTTTGTTTTAATTTATGTAATAAGTATACATACACCGTATGTCCAAAAAAGTATTGGAGGACAGTAAAATGCTACAATATTTTATTTCAATATACAAGGTAGTTCAAAAATCAACGTACAAACTTCCAGGGTGGTAGAAACACAAAAACAAATGAGAATCCCATAGAAATGGATGACTTCAAATTCCAATCTAATCAGATAATTATAATGAAGATGCAGAAATAATAAGTCAATGATGTCTGGGAAAAACTCTTTATTAAGTGATATTGTACAGTAGAATTGTGTGTGTCCATGTTAAGTTTTACACAGGGTTCGCACACTCCTTATATTTTGTAAGGACTCCGGCACCACTATTAATGATAAGAAAATTTATATTTAATTTTTAAGAAACAGAATTCGTAACCACGCCCTCGATTCGCAATTTTCGCAATATTTGCCTGCAGTGAAATACATTGAAAATACTGTAAAAATTTAGTGGTAGAGTTGTGCGAACCCTGTTACAACAAATTTTCCAAGTTTTTACCTCTCAATATTCACGCTTCGCAACGGTGATTCATTGATTGTAGAACTACTCTTTCAAAAATACCAGACATTTCTCGGACGATTAGTGCTACGACACAGATTCTGGTAAAAAGGTCTGTGCTCGAGTTAATGGTGGTCTTGGAGTCCATGGCTACCAGGATTTCTCACAATGAGAAATCGAGTCTAGACAAATCGAAACTTTAAATTATTAACGCTTCTAAATACGACATTGGCTTACAGAGCCCTCAAGTGTGCATAGCTGTGGTTTGTAAGACTTATGAGCACTTGTTGTGAAACTTAACGAGCCTGCGTATTGTCATAGTGAAAAGTATAGCTAAATAAAGAGTTTTGACCCTTTATTGACTTACCGTAATTTCCTGCGTTTAATTCGCGGATCAAACAATCAATTTTCGACCCAGAAATTTGTTTAAATAAAATGTAACTTGATAGATCGTAATCTTTGGTAAATATTTTAATTCAATTACTAAATAAAATTTCTGTGTCGAAAAAGAATTGTTTCATCCATGGATTATACGCAAGAAATTACGGTACCATTTCTAAATCGTCTTTTATCCTCCATTTCAGAGCTGTCCAACCTGGTGCCCTCGTAACACCAGAAAAAGTTTACAGAATATTTTGCCTCATTAAATATCCGAATAGCTCTGATTCAGTAAAGTCTTGATTTCTATAAGAATTTTTCTGGTATTCAGTAGGTGCCAGGTTGGACATCCTCGCTCCAGCTGGTGAGATTGAGGTTTGGTAAATATTTTAATTCAATTACTAAATAAAATTTCTGTGTCGAAAAAGAATTGTTTCATCCATGGATTATACGCAAGAAATTACGGTACCATTTCTGAATCGTCTTTTATCCTCCATTTCAGAGCTGTCCAACCTGGTGCCCTCGTAACACCAGAAAAAGTTTACAGAATATTTTGCCTCATTAAATATCCGAATAGCTCTGATTCAGTAAAGTCTTGATTTCTATAAGAATTTTTCTGGTATTCAGTAGGTGCCAGGTTGGACATCCTCGCTCCAGCTGGTGAGATTGAGGTTTTTAGTCATATATTCCTATGTCATTCTGTTTTGTTTTTGTGTTTTTATGCCTCTGTTCAAAGTTATTACTTAGAGTTTAAAATTTTGGGATTGTGTTTCCATAAACTCTTCTTGTTTCAAAATGGCTGCCAGTTACTACGATTTTTGTACACACGTAAATCTGAATAGATATATTTACCTTAATCAACTGAAAATTGTCTGCAGTCCAATAAGGTAAGATATATATTTGGAATTATCGTATAACCGGTGGCCAATTATCGTAACGGCAGCGATTTCTTTTCTGTAAATAATGTCGAATAAGCAATAATATCATGCAATGGGGAAAAACCTAGAAACTGAGTAATGGTCTATATTACATGTGGACGGTGCTAAAAGCCTTACAACTTACAATTATCAGAAATATGCTCTCGGTTGCTATCTTGATACGGTTTTAAATGTATTAAAATTCTCAAGTTTTTTGAATTATGTTTTAAATTTTTGCTTTAGATTGCTAAAGTAGACACGCCGTATGTACTCGTGTATAAGTCGACCTTTAAATTCCAGAAAAAAATATGTTGCATATCAGCATTTTCTTGTAGACTGATATATATATATATATATATATATATATAGCGCCTTTCTATATTGGCTTTGTTTTATTTAAGAAAATTCTGATTAAAAAAAGACAAAGGTAGTTTTTCCTAAATAGTGGTATGTTGGCTTTTACATTTTCGAATCTGGGGTTGATTATGCACAAGTATATACAGTGTTTATTCACTGTATCATCAAAAAGTTCTTGATGTCCCAAACCGAGCTGACTTTACAGACCCAAACTGTTTTGTAACCAGCTCCTTCTTTTACAGTATTTCGTAAGTTTTTTACATTCAATGTAATTTTAATGTGCAACAAACTCTTTACTCCGATTTGATCGGAAAATATACAGAATTTGCATTTATTCAAAAACAAATAATATTATATCCGAATTTTGTTGCTGTTTTTTTATGAAAATTAATAAATACCTAGCATTATCAACTTGCTTTGCTGATGTATGATTTCAACTTGATAACTTGCCATGTTTTTATAAAATACTCTTGTTAATTTAAGGAATTCTAACAGTTCCAAATATCCTTTCAATTTCAGAGAAAATTTTACGAAATTATTTAGGATTAATGTGAACTTGTCTCAAAAAGTAAAACGTCCTCGACTCTCCAATATATGCTCGTTTTCAATATAATTTGTTTTTTAAGTTTTTAAAACCTCCAAATAATATAAAATACATTTGAATTAATAATATTCGACATTTTTCGTATACAATATAGCGATATTCCATTTTTTCAGCGATTTAACACTTTTTGCACAGCAATAGACACTGCTTTATTTTTTGCTACTGTTAAATAGGTGATACGTTATGTTAAAATTATTACTTTAAACCTTTGAAAATTGCATTGTTTAAAATTGTTATTATTTTTATTATATTTATTACTAAATTCTGAAACGTAAATAAAATTATAACAATAAGGATGTAGCCATGAGCTATCATTACTACATCCAAATATGTATATATATATATTAAATTTGGCAAATTTATCTCTCAAATAAATGACATTAGGATGATATTTTAATATTTTTCTATTCAAAACTGTCCCAATACGATTCTAACATCTATGTGGGGGCTAATCTTTTGAGCTCTGCTAGTTAAATTCTCAAAAACATAATTTTAATTTCGAAATGTCACAATGGCACTGGAATATTCGACCAAATTTATTTGAAAAGGTTTAATACTTTTTTTTTTTCGTGCATTTCATAAACAGTTTTTTTTCAAAATACTGGTGCCAGTGTGACATTAAGAGTTTTAGTGAAATTTACACAACAGAGCTCGAAGGTTTAAACAATATTGGAAAGATTATAACAAACTGGGTTTCTAAAAATAGTAAGGATTTTTTCTTATACAGGGAGAGTCTAAATTTATAGTGCAAACTTTAACCCTTTAACCCCTTGAAGGGCACCGGTATATTATATATACCAGTTAATTTTAATTCCCAAATGCCACATTGGCACCGGAATTTTAGTATTAAGATTTGCTTTTTACAATGTAGGCGAAAATCACCTTTTACTTTCTGTCATATAAATTTGTTTGTGAATCCCGGTGTCAATCAACCATTTGAGCATTTTAGGAACATAAGTGCTTTGCCCCTCAAGGGGTTAACTGGTTAATTCTTTCCGTTCAATAAATTGAAAATAGCGGATTCACACCACTATTATTTAAATAAAATATTCGTAAAATTTAGTCTAAACATTTCCGCCTTTCAATAGTATGAAAGTTTTCTTTAAAATAATAGTTTTGTCTAAAAGCTTTAAATGATGCAATAAGCAAATTCAACTTGCCCCAACGGCGTTTGGGCAAACCAGTTAAGGGGTTTAGTGTTAATACAGGGCACTGCATATTTTTTACTGCATAGGAATGCAATAACACAAGAATAATTCATAAGAATGCAAAAGCGTTGAGGTACATACACCAGAGAGCCAATTTGGTCTCCTGGTGTATTTATTTCAAAGTATTTTTATTTTAAAATTTCTCTTTTGTATCAGAAAATTCCTGTACATTTTTTTCTCTTTTTAAGACAGACATTTCATGATTACTTAAAGAATTTTTTTTTTAATTTCGTATGTGAAATAAAAAATTTTTAATTACATAAAACATAAAACAGTCAAACACATGAAATATATAAAAAGAAATAGAATGGAGTTTTTTTTATTCAAAAGTTTCAATTTCATACCGGAAATTTTTAAAGAAGAATTTTTTTCTTTAAGTAATCATGAAATGTCTGTCTTAAATGAACAAAAATACAATATAGGAATTTTTAAGTGTGAATGAGAAATTTTGAAATTAAAAAAAGCCAAATTGGCCCCTTGGTGACCTCAACGCGTCACTTGCACTCATACATTCCTACGCAATAAATTATTGTTCTAGTGTTCTAGTGTTCCCTTTAAGTTTGTACCATGAATTTAGAATCACCCTGCATATTATTCAGCAAACAGAAAACGATTTTATGTTTAATTTTATTTTTGTTTTAATGTAATTGCCCTTATTAAATAATAATTTTGTTATTTAATCGTCAAAACTTAGGATTATGTCAATCTTTTCTATTAAAAAAAAATAAAGATGAGAAAAAAGCGTAAAAAATAACTGCTACGATTGTCATTGTTACACATGATGACAGCTGCCAATTTTTAAGCTTTCTGTTATCATTGAATTTTAAAAGACGATTTTGATTTATTTAATTGCAGATTTCGCCGATAAACTAAGGGAAAATGTTTTTTTAATAAGTGGTCAGAAAAAACGTTAAAGTTGGCAACTATGTATAGGCTAAAATTATCAATATTTGTTTTGAGTGACTCCATAGTCCATTAACAAACATCTAGTGATAATCAAAAAGATAAGCTATTTTCAGTAAAAATATTCAGTTACAAGAATATTTTTCAATTTTAAAATAGCGATTGATAATGTACAGCTTTGAATTTAAAAGAATTTTTTTTAACAATATAAATGAAGTGAAATTAATATTAGAAATAAAAAGTTTCCCTTGTTTTCCAGACAGAATGCAGAAAGTGCAGGTTCCGATGAGAAAAAGGTATGTTTTATAATATAATTATGAAAAGTAGTGTTTAAAAGTATTGTATCGCATTCAAAGAAAGGGACAACTCGCGATGATTTTACCAAAATTGTTTTGTATTTAGCCTGTGCATATGAATACTGAAATTTAGCACGTTCAAAATAGTACCATCTAGCGGCAGTCTGTACAATACTTTGCAATTTATATTCAGCTCATGCTTTATCGTAAAATATTAAAATGCACCAGTAAAAGATTAATTGTTGTCAGCCAAATGTTAAAATTTATAAAATAATAAAATAAATTCCAGCCCAAACATAAAAATTTTAGTATAATATTAATACTTTAAGTATAACCGTAATTTCTGACATATAATCTGCGGATCAAACAATCATTTTTTGACCCAGAAATTTTTAAAAGTAACTTGTAACTTTTTAAATCGCTTTAAGTATTTGGCGTCTAAACAAAATTCTTGGTCCAAACAGAATTGTTTGATCCGCGGATTATACGCCGGAAATTATGGTACATACAATATTAAATCGTATCATTATAAGATTAATTTTTGTCAGCTCAATGTGTTAAGATTTATAAAATAGAAAAATATATATTCTAGCTCTTGTGTTTAAACGTTTTTTATTTAGTGTTAATAGTTTCATTATTAAGTCCATGTATTTAAAATGTTTAATTTAACATAATAGATTCAGTAATAAGAAAGCGTTAAAGTGGAAATCACAAAAGTAAAACACTTCAAACGATAAAAAGCTGGTGAAATACCAGTTGTACTGCGCATAGAAATACTGTGTGGAAACCGACCAGCGATAAAAGGCTAAAAAAATAAATCGCATCTATGTTGAACGATTATGAACGATAATTGGCGATCACAGCCACATCTGGTAGTTCAAATTCTGTTCGTAAACATTGCATAAGAATTGAATTGCAAAAGCGTTTCGTCCGGTTAACCCCTTGAAGGGCACCGGTATATTATATATACCACTTAATTTTAATTCTCTTAAGCCACATTGGCACCGGAATTTTAGTATTAAGTTTTGTTTTTTACAATGTAACTAACAAAATAGCTTTTACTTGCTATCATATAAATTTGTTTATGAATTCCGGTGTCAATCAATCATTTGAACATTTTAGGAACAGAAGTGCTTTGCCCCTCAAGGGGTTAAGAGCTTGCACGTATGGCTGCAGTCGACATTTGTCGTTCAGTATTATTCATCAGTTATGGAACTATTTTTAGCATACTTTTACAATTTCCGGCACGGACAAAATCTGTTAGTAAAAAGAGAGATAATCGACTGACACCGGAATTCACAAACGAATTTTTTAGACATTTTTAATTCCTTAATTTAAGATTTTATTGCAAAAGAAAAAATTAACTAAAATATTGCTTGCGCCGTTTGCAAGTTTGGAATTAAAATTAGGTATCCCAGACCGAGCACAGTGTGCCAGAAAGGGTTAAGCACTACTAGAATAGCCGGTTGCGACACTAGATCTTCTAGAAGCTATATTAGTACTAGTTTCACTTCAACGCTTGACTGTTTTCACAGCCATTTACTGGATAGGAAAGTAGCGTTAGCTTACACTAAATAATTTTAGACGTACTGTGCATGCTATAAATATAGTCGCTTTGACTTCCACTCACCTCGAATATTATCTGATAAACGTAGAATATTGACGATTAATTGCACTGAGGAACAATAGATCTGCTCCATAACTGAAATTAGTTGTTTATAGACTGTTATTTTAACACAATCAAACTATTGGTAAAGTTATCATACGAGTTGAATATTTTCAACTGAGTAAAAAAATGCCTAGGCTGGGAATCGAACCTAGAACATTGATTAACAGGACCAATGCTTTACCGTTAATCTAACTGGGCCTATAACTAGCGAATACTTTTCGCTCAGATGACCTTATTGGTAATAACATCTCGTCCGTCATTTAGAGTTCTCAACAGAATAAACCGCAGGTAAAGGAACCTCATATAAACGATGGATACGTTGATATAAACTGTTATTTTAACACAACTAAACTAATTGGTAAAGTTATGAAACGAATTGATTATTTCAAACTGAGCAAAAAAATACCCTGGCTGGGAATCGAACACAGAGCTGTTTGTTGATTAATTTTTGGGCTGATCTGAATATGCTTTCATCGTTTCTCTGGGTGTTTTGAGTTTTGAGTAGTTTTTGAGAAATTTGTATACTTAAGTTTATACAAATTCTGTTGAAATCCAACGATAAGTGGTGATCACATCCACATCTGGTAGTTCAAATTTTGGTTGTAAACAATGCATAAGAATCGTATTGCGGAAGCGTTTTGGCCGGTGAAGATCTAGTTTATGCGATTTTGTTTTTTGCTTTTTTGTCTCATTTTTGGCAAAATTTAGGTGCAATAAATGTCACATTGAATTATCTTTTCAAAATAACTTATACTGGACTATTTACTTCAGATAAATACCGCAATCTTCATATTATTAACATTTATGTGAAAAAAAGCTCAACTTGTATAGAAGGGTCTCACAAACATAGTAGACCATAGATTTTTTTTTTTTTTATTTTATTTTTTTATTTTTTTTTTTAACGAGATAGAACTTAGATGGTGTATTATGTCTGTAAACAGATGTCATGTATGGGAAAGTGTGTGAAAACCGACTTGAGTCACATTAGGAGTAGAAAAACAGATTTTATGCAGACTCTAAATGGACTATCTCATATTGTTTTCAGAATTAATTTGGTATACTACTATGATTGCAAGCCCCTTATAATTTTCAATGATGCGATGTTTACATTTCTACCAACTTTAGTTTCCATAGAATTGCCGTTGTGTTTTCTAGAGTAGATTTTAATGCTGATTTTAAATATGTAATCTGTTTCCTTATACCACGTCTAGTTTCTGAGTAAAATAAATTTCAACTTTTGTATGGTGCTGTAGAACTTTCATTGGCAACTATTTTTCAAATCTATCTTGCACCGCTTTCTCACATCAAAATATTCTACTTTTCACACACACACACCAGTGTCACAGCCCAAAAATAAGGCATAAAAAGGTATGGTTGCCATTATACGCGGTTTTCATTACTCTACCAATCTTTTAAAGTAGAAGATAGTACACTCAAAATCCAGGAAATATGTAACGGTTGTGTTTGTAACATGCCAATTGAGCCCACCACAACTTGAAACAGTTTTTCGCATTTCCGGAAAAACGAGGTTTTTCGAGTTATGACAGTTTTGTTGCTTGGATGCGATATGCTTTGATAGAATGTTTTGATATCATGTGCAAGAAAAATGTAATAAAATGTTTTTCATTTTAAAATAATAGTACGGATAGACTTTCAAATTAGTCACCAGTGTTAGCGTGCTCACCTGTATTAGCGTAAATTTGATATAGAATTCTTATTAGGGATATATACTTCATTGTCAAAAGTAACTGTGTCATCTTAGTCAGTAAGGTAATCAGGATCGGTGCCCAAGTGCTCCGCCGTTTTAAAAATTACCAATATTCAATTGGTACCGTAATTTCGGGTGTATAAGCCGCAGACAGAACAATTCTTTTTCGCCCCACAATTTTTTAAGAAAAAAAATATAACTAGTTAGATCGCCGTAAATATTTGCCTTCAATCACTAAATAAGATTTCTGGGTCGAAAAAGAAATGTTTGATCCGCGGCTTATACACCCAAAATTACGGTAATTTTTGAAAGTTATGTTGACCTTATCCAATTTAGAAAATATCCTGCTTTGAATCAAAGAGAAGAAAATCTTACAATATTACTGGTTTTTTGCACCCACCCTGGTTACGCCACTGTTCTTTTCAATTTACATATGATAACTACTAATGGGTATATTAGAAAAAACATTTGAAAAATTAATAGAATCTAACTGAAGTACATAACAAATTAGAATGAAAGTGTTTTTTGGCATTTTGTCGAAAAAAATAAAGTTTCACTTTTATCAAAACTAGAAGTGATAGAAGAAAACGGATACCAGATTTGAAATCAGCGCAAAAGAAACTGGTTTAGGAACATATTATCGTACTTCATATAGCATACGTATTTTAATGTCAAGAAACGTTATTATAAAAGCATGAAAAATATGCAAATTAGGTTCAATACCACTATAATTTCGGACACAATATTTAAAAAAGTAAACTGGACCGCAATCGTAATTTAAAAACGAAAATTCCGTTTGATAATTCTTCATGCCTTCAATTTGCATATTACTGTACAACAGGGGTGCACAACCTTTGGCCCGCGGGCCACAATTATACCACAATTCTTATGCAGAATAATTTTGCTTATAGTAATGACAGAAAGTTTGCTATTAAAGAAAAGAAACAACACTTTTCAAATATTCCGGTGGCAAACGATTTTCTGATAAAAAGGCTGTGCATCACTGCTGTATAAATATTCCAAAATTTGCATAAATCGAAATATGCAAATATTTCAAAACTAAATGTACTGAAGAAAATCTAAAATTAAATTCGGCATCAACCAAAAAAAAAAAAAACTGAGTAAGAAACAGTAAGTTCGACTTTGTGACATACAAAAAAGTTCAAATTTGTTGACCACTGTCATTTAATTGCTTTTTCGTCTACCATAATTACCGTCATTTCCGACGTATAATCCGCTGATCAAACAATCATTTTCTGGCCCAGAAGTTTTTGTAAAAGATATGTAAGTTTTTAGATCGCCGTAAATATTTGTTTTCAAAATTTCTGGGTCCAAAAGAATTGTTTGATCAGCGGATTATACGCCGGAAATTACGGTCCTTAAAATTCAGATGGTCAGCCTGTCCCTCTCATTAACTGCGGTATATGAAGTACTGGTATATGTTTAAATTGTGTGCATTTATATCTCTATTCTCTTTTTTAGAATCATAATATCGATTTAGACTAAAATATTGAATTGTTTTTCTAGTGTCATTCAGAAGAAATGCATTTTCAATATCTATGTGATGTTCTTCAAAGAGCTCAAGAAAATCTAGTAAAGGAATATTCTCAAAAGAAAATTTCTCACCAACGAACAATTGTCACACCTGGTTCATTAAGGGTAAGATTATATTACAATATTATACTATAATATACACTCTAAAAAAAGTAATGCTCATGCAATATTACGCCCATATTGTTCTTCTTTAGTTTTGTTTAATGTTGAATACAAGAACTATATTAATATTTTATTGAAATTACTTTTTATTTAAGTAATCAGAAGGGTGCACAATTTTTTGTTGAAAAAATCTTATGGAAATTTTACCCTTTTCACCTTAATTAATATGTTATTAAATAAAGCGAAGTTTACTATTTGAAAAAAATGTTGCCTATCAAGAAATTTGAATTTGAAAAAAGTAGCCAACTGACAACACTAGGCATTGAAAAGGTTGGACTACATAAATCTTATCTTTGACCCTGGCAGAGTTGCCAATGGATTACTTTTTTTAAAATTCCGATTTTTTGGTCAAAAAGCCGGAGTCTTGGCAGCTCTGCTATATGTCTTTTCCTCTTTATTCAAGGCTCCATTCTTGCAAATTGTATCAATGGAATTACCAGTAAAGAGGATAAATATAGTGTATTGTCTAGCTGTTGCGAACTAAGTAATTGTAGAGGTTATGTAAAGATTGCTGCTTTTTTTAATCGAATCCACAGTTCTGGATTACTACTGGCGAAAACATACATCAGTAAACTTGAAAAGAAAATTTCATTTTATTTAACACTAGAACCGCGGGAAATTTTACCCAAGTTTTATAAAGGAATTCACATCAGAATTTTTACTTAAGTCCATTTAACTTATTTATTTTAAATAACTTTTGCGCAGCTCATACGTAAATTATTTCAAGAAGACTTATCTGGTTCGAATGGACATCTTTTCACTGACTACGGGTCAAAATGACCCGTCTCCGCGGTTCTAGTGTTAAGTGCCTCAATCACGGGAATTTTTTTTTCCACAAATTTGGTAAAACTTTTCAATTTCTATTTACTTATGTCAGTAAATAGTCATTGATGTACCATTTGCTCAGGTATTATAATTTTTTTACTGGCACTGACAAGAGGTTATTTTTTAGTTGGTCACAATATGGCGGAACTACATCCGCTGATTAACATTTCCACTTCTTAAAATGAATATCGGTTTTCGCAATTAATTTTTGATGGAAATATTCTATTAATAAGACGTTTGAATAAAGAAAACATTTGCACATAAATTTACTGATCGATGTTTTTCCCTGCGTTATTTGTCTTAGAAGTATGATTTTTATTTTATTTCATAGAAAATGTTGTTGCTTTGAGCTTTTACGCTGATCAAAACAGATTCAGTAAAATTTAGTATTTTTCAGGTCATCTCGTGAACCAAACTCTCAAACTTTCTATTTTTAAAAATAACTTAAAAATGACAAATGAATTTTCTTTATTATTCTTGATACATATGTTTTGAATTTTTTGCATTAAAAGGATTAAAAAAAATGTAATTGTAAAAATATTTGATAAATTATAGTTAATTATTTGTTATCTAGTTCTGTATCTGGAAAGAAAGAGCTCCTCGAGTTATATTGCAATTAGAGCGCAATTTAAACATTCAACTGATTTCTTTGATTATTACAAAGATGATTTTGTTAACTGTTATCAGTAAATATTTATGGAATTGACAAAATATTCCACCCCCTCCCTATCGGTATGATGGCAGAAACACTATTGTCAAGTTTTACGTACTTTATATTATAATAATCGCCAAGTGAAAATGAACAAGAGGGATGCTGCTAGATTTACAGTTCATGCACCAGTTAACGACAGATTTTAAGAAAAACAGACTTAAAAAAAAAGTCAAAATAATGTTAGGCTGTAAAAATAATGTTATTTGTAGAAGAAAATGATGATGATAGGAATGGCAATAGGCTTTAACGAAGTTTTTGTTTATTTATAAGCAAAGAAGTTTGACGTTTGAAGCGGTGTGCTCTGAGACTTTTAGCGGCAAAGAAGTTACTATTTTGTTTTGCCTTAAGCTATATTTTTAAAGAAATTTTATATTAATATGCAATTGTTAAATACCGACTGCAATGTATATTTAAAAAGTAAACATTATTTGAAAGTCGGAAAAAAAATAGTAAATTGTTTTAAGGTTGTCAGTGACACTACTTAAAGGGACTCCCATTTAAGTAGCGTCATTGACAACCATTGAGTAGTATAATTGAGTAGAATTGAGTAGAATTAATTCAAAATTTCAATTCCTGATAAGACGAAAAAGCAAAATAGCTTCCGTTCTAAAATTTGTATGAGTAGAAAACATTTCAAGACTCTTCAAAACCCATCTTATCGAAGCCATTACCATCTTACTGTGACAATTGCAAGTCATAATATATTTTTCCATTGTAATGTTCCCTTTCTTGTAATACAACTTTAATAATAAAGTATTTATTCTAATTTTTATACTTCATTCGCCCCTTTTCCCTTTTAAGTCTTTCAATTTCAATTTCATTTTTTTTGTCTGATTTGATTTTCTTTAATTAAACTCTTTATTATGTGCAAAATGAAAACAAAACGCTGAAAAGAATATAAAATGGAATGTTGCAATTTATTTTCGCGTTTTCATAGAAAGTCAATATTAAGGATTCCGATAGATCCTGGTCCTGAAAAACGCGCATATGTTTAAATCTATAATTTTTTTTTGCAGAAAAATAATGTGCAGTTCTTCAAAGCAAAAAGTTTTGTTTTTTGAAATGAGACCCGCATTATGTTTCTAACTTCTGCTGTATTCGTTTTATGAAGGAAAAACAGTTTTTTTTCCCAAAAAATCACGTTTTATTCAAACTTTGACCTCAGTGAGGCATAGGTTAACATTATCCAAATGAACTTAAGCTTTTCTATTCCCATTTTCAAGCTAATTCGCAACCCTTTTTTTTTTTGGGGGGGGGGCGTTTTCCTAAAAAATTCAAAAATTGATTTTTTGTGACCACCGAATTGCCAAAGGCGAATCTTTTTTTTTTGATTTCGCACCGCTTTTTAAAAACAAAAATGTTGTGCATACGCTTTAACAACGTTTGTCAAAGAAATATACTGCAGAATGTCTTTTTTTAAATAATGGTGCAAACGGAATATAAAAATAGTCGCATCTGAACCCTATTGATACATAGCTGCCAAACTTTAGATTTTGTTTAAACACTGAACTGATTTACCCGTACATCGTACTGACAAGAACAGTTTGCTTGATCCATCACTTAAAGCTTTCTGGCACCGCTATTTTTTTTAAACAATTTCATATTTTTAATGGCTATTTCTAATGTTTAGACTAAACATTAAGAATATTTTAGCTTAAAAAAAGTGGTGTTCATATCACATTTTCAATATTGTACGTAAAAAAAGAATCAGTTAATAGGTTCAACAACATATTTCCGTTAGAAATTTTACTTCATGAATGAAAACATGTAATATCCTTTAAATTGTATTAAGTGTAGTTATAAAAAAATATAGAAATGTAGTTTATAGAAGTACTGTGAAACTAGAAAAAATACTAATAGACTTATTGCAAAATTATTTGTTTTTATTTCAGTCGACTCGACATGGTAATTCTCGAGAAAGAAGAATTCCTTTGGAGCTAAAGAATGGGAAAATTCTTGCTCTCCTTGATGTAAGATCTAGTTATTGCTATAATCATAAAGTGTTCGTTTGAAAACTAATGTTTTATTAAATTTTATATATAGAAAACCGATCAGATTTTGATGATACGATTTTCCCAGCTGATATCTAAGCGTTTAGTATCTTCTGAAATCTTATAACAATAATCTATCTCAAAATTTTCTTGATTGTAGAATTTTTTATTTTACAAACATAGTAATTTTCTCCTACACAATTTGTATAACATTCCGAAATTCTAATAAAATTCGTTGGTGCTATTTTGTGCAAAATAAACATTTGCGGTACAGCTCAACGAAGCATTGCTTTATTTAAGCGGCTGTTAGAAAAAAGTGCAGTTTTGTTAAATCAATATTTGGAAGAAAGAAGATGCATAAAATGAGATATCCAATGTAACGATAAGTTTAGAAAATTAATCACTATTATAACTGGATTTTATTATTGGAGTAAACTAAAGCCCTTTTTTTTAATTTTTAAATTTTTGGCGAACGAATGCCGTCATATTTGCAACAAATAATTTTTATTGTACAAATGTTGTTTTTCAAATTAGTTTTCCAGTAGTATTCTTTTCTGACAAAGTTATTTCCTCATAATTTAACTGTTCAAATCTTGAGATTAACCCTTTACGGCGCAGGCAAACGCTGCTCATAAAATAAGAAGTTATTGATTGGCACCGGAATTTAATAATGACTTTTATAGAAATTAAGAATTCCTAAATTCACGCTTTCATTGTAAAAGCGAAATTTCTTTAAAATGTTCTTGGTATCGTTTGCAAGTTTGAAATTAAAATTAGGTGTGGCCGGAGTGGGCATACTCCAAAGGAAACGGTTATATAAGGTACCGTAATATCTCGCGTATACGCCGCAGCTCAGGTAACTCAATTTCCGACCAGAATTTATTTTAAACAAAATGTGATTTGCTGTTACTTAGCATTTATTTAATTTCATTTTTTAAATAAAATTTACGGTCTGAAAAAGAATTAATTAAGCTGAGGCGTAAATGCGGGAAATCGAGGTACATTTTTCTGTGCACAGATGCTGGTTTGCAAACGAAGGAGGTTGCAAATGTACCTGCCGTTTTGATCCTTGAATATCGACTCCAATATTTTTGCACCAAACGTTTCACCTTTTAAAATCGCAAAATATCAGCAAATAAATATTGAAAAATAATAAAAATTGCCAAATATGTTTTTGGCAAAAAATATTTTGTAGCAACATATTTAATTAATAAAAATTTGTTGTGGCAAATATTGCGGCATTCTTTTGTTAAGGATTAAGTAAAGCTAAAGTATCAGCACTTTGTTATTAGCAAGATATTTTAGAGCCAATAACCCAAGAAAAATTTTCAGTCTTATGGAAAAGACAACAATAATATTAAACATTATATGAAAAAATTTCAATTCATTCTTTCTTATCAACTGTGAAAATCATTTTTATAAAGTACGATTGACAGTTCTGTATATCACAGCTGCCAAATTTTACTCTTGTTTCCTACCACTATTTTTAATCAGAATTTTTTTTACTTACTCCTATGTTTTCGAAAATTAAATAAGACAAATTTCTCAGTTAAATAATAGTGTTAGTAATAGCGAAAATTTGGCAGCTGTGGTATATGAAATCATATAAAAAATAATAGTTTTCAAGTGTAATTCTTTTCTTTGGTTATTTAGGATAAAGTGAACCAAAAGGATCTTTTGCCTAACAAGCATGATTTTAATAAAATGGAATCGAAAGCAGTAAGTTTTTTTTCTTTACTAGACAATAATTTAGATTTAAATACTTAAAAAAAGTAAAAATATCAATATATTTAAAGTTACTGCACGTAACTGTTATAGGTCAATTCCATCGTAACTGACGTAATATTTCATGATCGACTATTGTTTTCTAAACTGTGCAGAAAATTTATGAATAAAGCTACTAGAACAAATTTTTATAATTTGAAATATTTATTATTAAGGATTTATTACCCAAGTACCATCACATTATTAATCTCTATTTAAATCTCAAAAATTTGATTTTATATTTCTGTATCTGATATAAAATAAAGCTTATAAACACATTTTCTACCTTCATTGATGTTTAAAAATTAAAACTATCTAGTTAAAAAAAAGGGATTTTATCTTCTTAACTACAAGATGTAATCACAAATAATAAAAGCAACTTTTTAAAGTAATTTCTGAATTTAAAAAAAATAGCATTTACATATGTAATTGACGTAAGTTTTAGTGTGTAACTGTCAAAACATTATCTCTTTACAAAGGCAATGATGGTAATTTTTGAAGAGGAATTTTATTTTTTATTCTTTGTTATTGGGATTTTTATAGAGCATGGAAATATCAAGCTTTCCAGTCATGTCCTTAAATTAAATAGGTTATTATTTTTATTTTTTCTCTCCTCAAAATGAGTCTTTTCTGTGGAATAGCCTTATAATGTATGATATAGGTAGAGAGTAGTAATAAACACCCGGCTAAAAGTAATTCCTTAATTACGCCTTATTTTAGCAGCAGTATTTTGGAGAAATTATCCAATTTACGCTATGCATTTTAATAAGTGTAACAAGAAGTATAATATTCCACATTATTTTCCAATATATTTCACTATAAAAAGAATTTTTAAAAATTTTAATGAAAAGCAAATAAAAAATAAATATACCAAGTGCAATATTTCCACTACCAGTAAGGATCATATTATTGTTGATTTTCAAGTTTTCTTGATCATTTGTTGTAAACTAAAAAATAAAATTTCCAAAGGTACGTGGAAATTAAAAAATACAAAATCGAACTAGAATTTCCGTATAATAATTTTCGTTTAATTTAATGTCGGAATGTCTTTCTTTAAAAAAATAACTTTTAGTAATTTCTGAATAAAAATATTTGTTAAATTGAGAACTCTGTTTGCATTTGGTCTCACCAGTTACTAACATTTAAGTTTTTTTTCCTACTACTATTACTAAACAAAAAATATGTTTTGTTAAATCACATGAAAATTAGGATTAAATAATACAGTGGAAAAAAGTGGTAGGAAAATATTATAAAAGTTGGTAGATATGCATTCGTTTCTTGACCATGCACATTCGAACAAATTATAAGAATTACCTTAATTTCGGGTGTATAAGCTGCAGATCAAACAATTCTTTTTCGACCCAGAATTTTTAAAGAAATAAATATAACTACTTAGATCGCCGTAAATATTTGTCTTCAATCACTAAATAAGATTTCTGGGTCCAAAAAGAATTGTTTGATCCGCGGCTTATACACCCGAAATTATGGTACGTATGCCATGCGATCGATTGGAAAACGAATAGCTGGATGACTGTTTTGCTGTAGAATAAACCTAAATCGTCGACAAAATTCGTTAAAATATATCAGAATGATTATGAACCGAGTGAGAGAAGTAGTAACTATATGTATGTTTTTAAGAGGGTTTCAATGAAAATCTGATTTCACGCATCCGAATTGTATGTTTCTGCGACATTTTTCAAGAATGAAAACTCTATATTAGTAACATTTATAAATCGCAAATATGCTTTACAATGTTTACCATCGTATGTTTTTCTACATCAAGTTATAATAGGAATTTTCTTAAAATTCATTCAAAAATTTTAACTGAGATTACAACTCAAAACAGATTTTATGCTTCTGATGTTAGTAACGACGCAGGTCTCCGAACGGTCCACTTTTTGAAAACCAGTAATATTTAAGAGAAAAAAAGGTCATAGGTTTAAGCAACAATCGCAAGAAAAAGTCATCCTGTGTAACACTATATGAAGCTCATAAAGAAGATTTTATTTACAAAAAAAGTGGTGTTTAAAAAGCGGACCAAGTGGGAGCGATAGAGATGGCAAAGATTTGATCGATATGTCCAAACCAACAAAAGCAATTGCTAGATTGAAGTGAAGAGAAATTTTTAATTGTGAGCTCAAATCACGAATAGGTCATTCCATGAACACATGTCGTGTAAGTCACATACAACGATTTTGGATGCCAGTATTTTAGAACAGAAAAATGCGATTTATTTTATCGGAGATTGTTCATTAATTCAATAAGGCCATACAAATTCTTTGAAATTAATGGTGGCAAACAATTTAACAGTTACCTGAAATGTGATTTACACGACAAGGGCTCATGGAAATACACGAATGTAATTTGTAAAAATGATCTGCTACAAGACATGTTATGTACCAAATTGCTAATCTTAACAAAAAACAAGCTCTAATTGCAGTTTTAAAAATTAAAGTGCCGTAATTTTGTAAGTATAAGCCGCGGGTCAAATACTGAGTTTCCTACCAAAATATCTTATGTATATAATGTCATTTTTTTTATGCTTAACATTTACATTACTTAAGTCTTAAAAAAAATTCCAGTTTGACAGGAGATTTAACTTAACTGCGATTTACACGTTGGAAATCACAATAAGTTTTCTTGCGAAATAAAGGAGTGTACATTTTTATTTCATTGAATTAGAAATTTTCTAGGATTTTTTTCGTTTTCCAAGATTTTAGAGGTTTTCCCGTATCGATAGTTGTTTTCTCAGTTAAGCGAATATCTTAATATATAATCTATTTGTCAAATGCAGTTTTTGAATTTCACTGCACTCTGATGTTCACAATTTTACTTAAATTAGGGATGAGATTTCCGCTTTTTTGAACACCAGTAAAATCTTAGAGAAAATGTTGTTATTCTAAATCACCAAAATGTTCCGATTTAAAAATATGGCATTTTCTCTAAGATTTTACTGGTGTGCAAAAAAGCGGAAATCTCATCCCTGTTAAATATTTTGCATATATCTCTGTTTAATCTGAACAGAAATGGTTTAAATAATATATATGTACATGCACATTTTTTCTTCAGAACAAAAAAAAAAAAAAAAAAATACATATATTAACTGTAACAGCTAACTTCAGATTAAATACAGATATAAGTAAGAGTTGCCAAATCTCCGGCTACTTGCACACCACTATTATCTTAGAGAAAACTTTCTTCTATTAAATTGCCCAAATGTTCCAAGTAAATAAAAGAACACATCCTGCGTTAAAATACAGGTATCCGAAAAGCCGGAGACTTGGCAGCTTTGCATAAATGCAAAATGTATATAAAATTGAGAGTAATTCCAGTCGAACATGTAATATTTAACGTAAAAAATAAAAATAAACTAACTGAGAGCACTTTTAGAATTTTTTAATTTTTCTTTTTCGGAATGACGAGTTGCATCAATGTATGGAGTACTAAAATTTATTTTTCGAAATCCAGAATTCGTATATTTTTATTTCTGACTGTTAATAAATATAATGAGCAATTAACAAAAATGAAAATTTCTCTCTCTTAATATTAAAAAAAAAAGAAGTTGAAACTGGTGTCCGTTAACATGAAGAGTTAAAAACTTCTTTAATATGCCATAAAAAACTAAAATTCCATAAGTCTTTCAAAAGCAGCTTCTTCCCTTTCCCGCCTTTTCATTTCAGTCGTGCTACTGCTTTCAAAGTAGATGCACGTCTTCTTTCACCTGGCGAAGAAAAACCTAAGTTTTTTTTAAAAGGCCTAGCGAATTTAATTTTTTTTCAATGGTGTCTTAAAGAAATTATCTCTTCATCTTACTATTTTAATTACCGTAATTTCGGGTGTATAAGCCGCAGATCAAACAATTCTTTTTCGACCCAGAATTTTTTAAGAAACAAATATAACTATTTAGATCGCCGTAAATATTTGTCTTCAATCACTAAATAAAATTTCTGGGTCCAAAAAGAATTGTTTGATCCGCGGCTTATACACCCGAAATTACGGTATTATTGTTGAGCATATTTGAATATTTATTCAGCAGCTTATTTATTTTGGCTTAGAAAAATACTGAATCGTTAATCAGTTGCATTTTTCGTACTACTATTTCAATGAATGTTCTCACTGGATATCTGTGCAGCATTTGTAATTTAAAACAATCATGAAAATTTTTGTTTGGATTTATTAAAAAAAGGGATCATTTAAAAAGATCATTTTCTCCTACAACATACGTGAAACTCTTATTTATAAGTGATCAGATTTTGTAAAATTTTAAAAGTAATATTTAAATAAATATTCAAGAACAATTTAGAATCTTAGATTTTTATTCAAAAAAAATTTCAAGAAAGTGCAATCAAAATAAGGATCTAGAGGATTAGGGTTATGGATGTCAATATTTTCAAAAAATAATTTTTGCCGTATTTAACAGCAGAACTGTATGATGAAAGAAGACTAAGTTTTCTCTCCCAAAATATTGATATCCATAACTCTCCTGTGTGTACTGTGGTGATTGATGTATTATTCTTTAACCTGGATTTATATATAATTATAAGCTTTTAAAAATGTTTATTTTTTCCCTTTCAGGGCACTTCATCTTTTAAGTCAAAATCCTCGTCATAGACTTTGAAGCCATTGTATATTTCCAGTAAAATATCTGTGATCTTCATTACAACTTTTTTCATCAAGATTTATTTAAATATCTAATAAAATAATCTTTTGGTTATTTCTTTTAATTATTCTTCTTTTAATAGTACACAGATTACGGAAACACTAACACTGATTTTCATCATTTCTTTTAATTTACAGTAATCATTGTATAAACTATTCACTATAATTTAATCTGATTAACCCTTAAACTCTGATGGGTGAATTTTCTACCACTTGTCTCCAAATGTCACATTAACATCGGAATATTCAACCAAATTTATCAGAATATAGATTAATGCATTTTTTATCCTGTATAGTATAAACCGAATCTTTTGTTTACAAAATACTGGTGCCAATGTGACATTTGGACATTTTGAGAAAAATTCACCTACAGAGCTCAAAAGGTTAATGGGTCATTTACTTCTAGCTTACTTTTATGTGCAGCGTATTTGATTTTATTTATTGAGTAGGATTTCTGGTTGAAAAACATATTTGATTGGCTCGTCCCTATTTTTTTTTTTTTTGGGGGGGGGGGGTGGTAGACTATTGAAAGCTTGCAGCTGTGCATAATACTTATACCAAGGTTTGTACACTTCGCATATTTTTAAGGACCCTGACACCACTACTAATAAGAAAATTTATATATAATTTTGAAGAAACAGAATTCGCAACCAACACATTTATACTAAAATTTCTCACTGTGTTTCTGCAGTGAAGTATTCTGTAAATACTGTTAAAATTTACTGGTAAGTATGTGCGAACCCTCTATTTAATGATATTCCAATGAAACAGTGGCGGATCCAGAGACTAGTTTTTTTTTTTTTTTTTTTTTTTTGGGGGGGGGGGGGAGCGATCTCAAGTGACATGTAATCAATACATTTATAGTTTCTATTAGTTACGTCATTATTTGCAGTTAATTATTAAATGGATATGGATTAATTAATGCGAATAAAATACTATAAAGTAAAATGAAGATACTTTTCCATCTGAAAAATGCACCGTTCACTGCTAGAGTGGTAGCAATAAAGAAAGTTTACAAACAAACATTTTTGTCATAGTGATCATTGCAGGTATAAACTTGGCAACGCAAGTTAATCATATCAGATACTTGTTAATCATAGACCAATCAAATTACCGTGATCATCTACAATAGAAATCATAAAGAATGAATAAGTTTTTCTTGTTGACCTACAGTATCGTCAGCTGCCCTTTCTATATATGGAAATTGAATGAACTGAAATATGACCTGTTACATAATGCACCTTATTCGCTTGATTAGGCTAATTGTGATCTCCACTTATCCCAACGGCTAAAAAATTTTACGACTGAAAAAGTTTTGCATGAAAGTACACTGTTAAAAAAATTGGGAAAAACTGACTCCATTTTAAAGATTATCTATTTTCTGGCCAATGTGAATGCTCCACATCGTTTTAAGATCATCCTCATTAACCAGAAAATAGGTAGCCTTTAAAAATAGAGGTAATATTTTACGATATTCTAAACAGTGTAGAAGTGAAATTATCTGTCGACGATTATTTTGGAGGACTTGAAAAATCGAACTTTCATGATGGCGAATGACTTTACAACATTGTTGGAAAAAGTGAATTGAACTTCAAAAAAAAAAAAAAAAACCTGTTTTTAAAAAAAAATCGTTTTTCCATTCATTTCGAGAACTTTTCAAATCAAACTCGGATTTTTTTTTTGGGGGGGGGGGGGCGATGTCCCCCCGCTGGATCCGCGCCTGCAATGAAATTTTATATGCACAAAACAAGAATCTACCAAATTATTTTTTAGAGATAGCAAAATATAAAGAAACATTTCAGAAAAGTTTTTCTGTATCTGTTGATTGTGGCTAATCGTAAAGTACTATCAAGCATTTTCTTGTCACATCATACAAAGTGGTAAGATATTTTCCTTCCCCTTGACTTGATTTACTCCTTTGAATAAGTGTAGATGGCAGCACTAAAAGGTTAAAGCTTTATTCAAACATTATTCCACATAATTTTCGATATTAAAATGTTATTGGTACTATTTAGATTAAAACTAAGAACATTTACAATTTTCAAACTTTCCAAAATTCAATTTTTGAAAAAAAATATCTAAAATGTAAAATTACTAAATACTTTATCACGAAATGAATGATAGTCTTAATAGTTCTTAAATTACTGATATTTTCAAAGACAAAGTTTTAAGCCAGGGGTGCACAACCTCTGGCCCGCGGGCCAAAATGATACCACTATTTTTTTGCAGAATAATTTTCCTTATAGTAATGACAGAAACTTTGAGATTAAAGAAAAGAAACTCCGCTTTTCAAATATTCTGGTGACAAATGATTTTCTGGTTAAAAAGGTTGTGCATCACTGTTTTAAGCTGTTTTTCTCAAATTTCGATTTTGTGAAGAGATATAAAAAAAAACAATATCTTTCATGGAACTTTCAGAATATATAGTGTATTTTAGGCTAGCTAAATTTTTATATATTTATATTTCTTTTGATAAAAAAAGATTTTTTCTTTGTGTTACATTGAAAAAATTTTGTAAACAAGATAAAACTTGCTTTTAAACATACAAATACTATAAATAGCCAATTTTATTAGGTTCAGTGCAGTGGCGTAACCGGGATGGGTGCCCCAAAGCGGAAATATTATAAAATTTTCGTTCCCTTCATTTGTAGCAGAAAATTTTCTGGTTAGATAAGGTAATCAGAACTTTTAAAAAATAAGGTATTCAGAGAACTTGTGCACCCACCATGGTTACGCCACTGCACTGAACTGAACTCATAAAAATCCCAAGTGCAATTAGATGCAAAAAATTTGCTTTTCATGCTGAAACTCCTTCGTAATCAGGCGTAAAATTGTGATGCCAATTTTTTGGCCAATAAGTTAAAAAAAAAACTATAAAATAATATTTGCAATTATATTAGAAAAAGTATGAAATGAAACAAGAAACATGAATCTATTAAAGACTGAAATAATGCATAGCTTTAAAATTATAAAGTGACAAAAATGGCCATTTACCCCCTGAAGCAACCATGTGGTTATGGGATATCACGGCTGCTCAATCTTAATTAATCTATCATTTAGTCGATGTTTTTAACAAAAACACGGTGTATATGGATAAATATTAATAGCACGTACTTAAACAAACATAAATTTAATTAAACTTATAAAGAAGTAGAATACATTTCTAAATATCTTGAGACACGTTTTGTCTCTCGGAACAAGGTGATTTTTCTTGCGTGCTACATAAGCGGCGGCAGTCCAGTAACTGACTCACCGAACCAACAGTCTCTTACAGCCTGCCTAGAGTCCTTGTCCGATGCGCATGTGGCGCCATCTGTTGACAGTTTTTAAATGTTCTTGATCGAAGAGGCACCTCAGTACCCCCTTCCTAGTGCAAACGATACTCTTAATTTTCCACTAAACGTTCTGGAAATCTGACAGTTCTGCCGGATCGTGTGATGTGAGGTGGTTTTGTTTTTCCAGAATTCGAGGCAGTCCCGGGAGTCGCAGCAGTTGTTTCCAGGGTTGAGGTTGTTTCAGGAGTCGAAGATAGTGAATCATTCACCAAAAAGGCTGGCTTCAGTCTGTCCAGCGATATATTTACTATTTTGCCTTTTATGGCCACTTTAAAAAGTTTATCGTTGCGCTCAACAACTTCAAAAGGTCCATCATACGGCGGTTGTAAAGCTTGCCGAATACCTTCTTGACGCACAAATACATGCGTACATGTTTTAAACTGCTGAGACACAAATGTTTTTGTGCTGTTATGGGACTTAGTTGGTTGTGGTTTGAATTCGTTGAAGGTATTTCTTAATCGCTGCACTAATTCTTCAGGACTTTTAATGGTGGATTTGTCATCGAAGAAATCACCTGGTAGTCTGAGAGTAGACCCAAAAACAAGTTCAGCTGGCGAAACATTTATATCGGTTTTTAGTGCAGCACGAAACCCTAATAACACTGTTGGAAGTATTTCAGTCCATTTTTCAGTTCGTCTGGCTTTTAGTGCACATTTTAGAGGTCTGTGCCAATTCTCGATAATCCCATTACTCTGAGGGTGGTACGGAGACGATCGGTACTTTCTAGCACCTAACAATCTGGCTAACTGCTGGAAAAGTTCAGATTCGAACTGGCGTCCTTGGTCCGTGGTAATTTTCTCAGGACATCCAAATCTTGCAATCCATTCGGAAAGTAGTGCACGTGCCACTGATTCTGCTGTGATGTCACTAAGTGGGTATGCCTCTGGCCAACGCGTTGCTCTATCAATTACGGTTAAACAATACCTTTTACCATTTGATTCCGGTAAAGGTCCAATTAAATCTAAATGTATGTGTGCAAATCTATCTGTTGGAAGATCAAATTTTCCTAACTCTGTTTTTGTGTGTCTAACAATTTTGGAGCGCTGACAATCCAAACATTCACGTGCCCAAGTTCGACAATCTTTAGCTAGGGAAGGCCAGATAAATCGTTGTCGCAATAAATTCACACTACCTTTAGTTCCAGGATGAGCAAGTGCATGTAAATTCCAAAATGCCTGTTTTCTAAAAGTTGGAGTTAAATATGGACGTGCTTTGCCACTAGAAATGTCACAATAAATTTCTGTTGTGGAATTTGGAAGGGTAATTAATTTGAGTTCTAAGCTGGATTGACCGCTTTGCATAATTTCTCTAAGTTCTGAATCCTCTTTTTGCTCCATACTTAATTTATCGTAATCTAATGGAGTAGGCATTTGTATTACGTTAATTCGGGAAAGTGCATCGGCTGCATCATTTTGGTTTCCTTTTAAAAATACCATATCAGTGGTGAATTCAGATATAAAAGATAACCACCGACTTTGTCTGTTAGTGTAATTATCTGTTCTTTTTTTAAAGGCAAAAACAATTGGCTTGTGATCGGTAAAGATTGTACATTGACGGGCTTCCAAAAAGTGTCTAAAATGCTTAACGGACTCATAAATTGCTAACAATTCTCTGTCAAAGGTAGAATACTTTAATTGTGTTTCATTTAGACGTTTGGAAAAAAATGAGAGTGGTTTGAGACCCTCCTCTGTTTCTAAGCTTAGTGTAGCACCAATAGCAAAATCACTAGCATCAGAATGAAGTGCTAATTGACCGTCATGGCTAGGAAATGCAAGAGTTGCATCCGTTAATGCCTTTCTTGAAGCTTCAAAAGAATTTATTGCATTTTCAGACCAATCGATAGGAGTTGAATCTTTCTTTTTAGCTCCACGCAACAAATCTGTTAAGGGTGCAAGGATAGTTGCAGCATTGCGACAAAAACGTCGAAAATAATTGAATAAGCCAATATATGTACGAAGTTCAGAAAGAGTTTTTGGTCGTGGATATTGCTTAATAATTTCAACTTTAGTTTGTAGTGGTCGAATTCCAGCAAGAGAAATTTCGTGTCCTAAAAATGATACGCTGTCTTGTTTAAAAACACTTTTGGATATATTTATGTTAAGTCCGTATTTAGAGAGTCTGCTTAGAACAGCTCGTACATGGTCTATATGTTCCGATTCCGTTTCGGAAAAAATTAGAATGTCATCCAAATAAGCTATAGCAAATGGAAGACCATAGAGAACCTCATTAATAAATCTTTGGAAAGTGTTTGCTGCACATTTAAGTCCAAAATTTAAATATAGAAATTCGAAGCTTCCAAAAGGGGTTATTACCGCTGTTTTAGGAATATCTTTTTCATGCACTGGAATATGAAAATAAGCGCGGACTATATCTAATTTTGTAAAAATTTTCTTTCCATGTAGAATATTGGTAAGATCATGGATGTGGGGTATTGGATAACGGTCAGGAAGAGTTACTGAATTTAGACGTCGATAATCACCGCAAACTCTGTAAGAACCATCCGGTTTTGGTACAACGTGAATAGGGGATGCCCAAGGGGATTTGGAAGGACGACATATACCTTCATCCATAAGATATTGGAATTCTTTTTGAACTTCCTTTAAAATTTTTGGATGTAATCGGCGAGGTTTGGAATAAAGTGGTGGTCCTGTAGTTTCGATATGATGAACTGTATCATGGCAAGTTGGTTTTTTAAAATTTGGTATGGGATTTAAGAGCTCTGGGAATTCCTCAAATATAGTTTTAAAAGACATGTCTTCAGAAATTAGTTTAATTTGGGACTGTTTTGAGCAAGTAAGCTCACCCTTAGTGGACAATCCAGTTACAGAGTCAATTAATCGAAATTTGTGCAAATCTACAAGCAAAGCAAAATTTCTTAAAAAGTCTGCTCCAATTATAGGGCAAGAGACATTTGCAATAACAAATGACCAGCGAAAACTCCTTCTCAAGCCGATGTTTAGGTCAAGCAGTTTGTTACCATAAACAGGAATTTTGGAATTATTTGCAGCATAAAGATAATTAGAAGGACTCTTTTTGTTTACTTGTTTTGGTACAGGGATACAAGAAATATCACTACCACTATCTATTAAAAATTTGAACCCTGAATTTTTATCAAACACATGCAACCTACATTGTTCTAATGCTGCTACGCCAACTGTATTTTCGCTTGTTGACCTAGCAGCAGCCACTAGTTTTTTTTAATTTCATCAAAAGAACAAGGTTCGCGGCACTTTCGAGCATCACTACCAAATTTCTGATGGTAATAACATAAGTCTGATTCGTTTTGTTTACGACTCGATTTTTGGGAATCTCTATTTTTACTGTATCGTCTTTCCCTGTAATGCGATCGGCCGCGAGACATCGATCGCCTAAACACATTTTTGGATAACTCTGAAACCTGCAGTGTCAATTGCTCAATTTGTGTTTGAAGATTTAAGATCGCGTTATGGTCGTTCCGAGGCGATTCGGTGGGTTTGGAAACTGCATACACTGCCGATTCAGATTTAATTTCATTAATTTTGTCAGCTAGGGTTGCTAATTCCTGTAATCCGGAGCTTGAAACCGACAAAATTGCTTGCGTATGCGTCGGCAAACGTTCTAACCAAATAGCTTTCAAAAATTCTTCGGTAACGGAACTTTGCGCTAATTCTTTCATTTGCCGCAGTAAAACGGAAGGTTTTTTATCACCTAGCACAAGTTCAGAGAGTAATTTACGTATCTGCTGCGATTGCGAATCTGAAAACTCCTGAATTAGTCTCTGTTTCAAAGCATTATATTTGTCATTTGGAGGCGGCGTAAGAATTAAATCAGATACCGCACTTAATGTATCTGTGTCTATAGCAGATAATAAATAATTGTACTTAGTAGTGTCGTTCGTTACTTGCGCCACGGCAAAATTTGCCTCAACTTGTACAAACCAAACAGAAATATTACTTTTCCATAAGGGAGGAATTTTAACAGCTACCCTAGCAAGCGTTTCTGTCGGATTATCGGCAGGAATATCATCAGGCATTGTGAGCGCAGAATTAAAAATACATATATTGATAGAGCAATAAATAAATAAATATACAATTTAGTAAAATTTTGAATAAGAACGCTTGGGCTCGAAAATTTTTTAATTAAAATAACTGGTAAATATAACAATTGGGCCAGAGAATACCACAAAGAAACATAGAAAATGGCACATACCGTTTTTTTTCATCGCTGTAGTTGTCCAGGAACGATATATCAGAAGGCGTCTTTCAAAATTGTCCGGTCAACACTTGAAGCAACCATGTGGTTATGGGATATCACGGCTGCTCAATCTTAATTAATCTATCATTTAGTCGATGTTTTTAACAAAAACACGGTGTATATGGATAAATATTAATAGCACGTACTTAAACAAACATAAATTTAATTAAACTTATAAAGAAGTAGAATACATTTCTAAATATCTTGAGACACGTTTTGTCTCTCGGAACAAGGTGATTTTTCTTGCGTGCTACATAAGCGGCGGCAGTCCAGTAACTGACTCACCGAACCAACAGTCTCTTACAGCCTGCCTAGAGTCCTTGTCCGATGCGCATGTGGCGCCATCTGTTGACAGTTTTTAAATGTTCTTGATCGAAGAGGCACCTCACCCCCTTTCCGCAATTTAAGTTCCCCAAGTCTACTTAAAATCTTTTATGCTCAATAAGTGGAAGTAATATACACCCTGTGATCCAAAATAGACAGTGAAGCAGTCAAGGAGAGATAAGAAATGAGTGTTGTGGATACCAGTATACACGAATGGTAGTTTCAGCCTAAAGTAATTTTAGAATTCTGTAATTAGATAAAGAGATGTATAAATGTATGGAAACAATGCTATCCACACTTCTCTTCTTTAGCTATACCACTGAAAGATTTTGGTATTAAATTAAACTGTTTTTGTCTTATTTTTAAAGTTTGTAGTTTCGAAGATGATATTTATTCGGCTGTTGATCAGTATCGGAATTTGAATTTGGAGAAAATGGGATTTGCCCCAAGAGCAATTCCATTTGAAATTGGAAGCAAATTTAAAATATAACTTTAGTTACTTTTATTTATAGGATACCGTACGAAATATTTTGTATAGATTTTAATAAATTGATTTGTTTTTACGTTTGAAAAGCTAACGTAAAAGATTCTTTTCCTATATTAATATGTGCATTCATGGAAATGTGCTACATTATTTTATTATTAAATTCGATATATTATCAAACTTTCTAAACAGTATGTTTGTATAAATAAATAAATACACTGGCGGAAAAAAAAATCCCAACACCAATAAAGACTTGTGTCAGCTAAACGAAATTTTGTAGGCGTGTTTATACATCTGAAAGACGACATTGATTTAAATTTCATGCTTCGCGCATACGTGTGGCGCTAGTAGCGCCACTCACAACTTTAAAACCAGGTTTGCTTTAAATGCGTGCTGTAAAGTTCGTGAGCATTATTTATCTACAAAATTTGACGGATTGAGTTGAGATTGATCATGAATGCCTTTAAGAAGACGAAGAAGCTATTATCATCAGCTCCCCGAGTTGGAAAGAGGTCGTAAAGTAGGGCTACGAGAAAGTGGATTTTCTTTCCGCGATTTTTCAGAAAGACTTGGACGGAATTTATCCAATGTGCATGATTGTTGGGAGCAGGGGTCAAGGAATGGTTCTGCTTCAAGAAGACCAGGCTCTGGGTGACCACGTGACACTACTGAGAGGGAAGACCGTAGTATTCGGCGTACGGATGTGGTACGTCGTATTGCGTCTGCGACAGAAATTCGAGCTACAGTTGGTATTACAGTGACACAACGAACTGTTAGAAATCGGTTAACTCAAGGACAGCTCGGTGCAAGGCATGCATTCCACTGACTTAAAGCCATTGCAGTTTGCGACGCTAATGATGTCAAGCCAGAGCTCACTGGAGCATGAAGTGGAGATCTGTTGTGTTTTCTGATGAAAGCATGCTCTAGATTGGTGCCAATAATGGCCGTGTGCTGGTCAGAAGGAGGCCAGGGGAACATCTGCAACCAAACTGTCTGCGGCCTAAACACACTGGATCTACAATCTGGAGTCATGGTCTGCGGAGCAATTTCCTATGACAGCAGAAGCACTCTCCTGGGTCTCTCAAACACACTGACTGCAAATGTGTACGTCAGTCTGGTAATTCAACCTATAGTGCTGCCATTCAAGAAAAGCTTTCAAGAGGAGATTTTCAACAGGATAACGCTCGCCCTCATGCCGCTGTTGTAACGCAACGTGATCTACAGAGTGTCGACATGTTACCTTGGCCAGCGAGATCACCAGAACTGTCTCCCATTGATCACGTATGGGATATCATTAGATAAGAAATTCGGTGTCATTCCCAGCCAGCACTGACCATCACAGTATTGACACAGCAAGTACAACAAGCATGGAACTCCATACCACAAGGTGACATTCGGCACCTGTATGACACAATGCATGCACGTATGCAGGCTTGCATTCAAAATTCTGGAGGTTATAGCGACTGTTAATGTAATAGCATTTCACATTTGAAATGCATTTTATTGACCTTAAATTAACCTGTGATCTTGAAAATCTAATCAATTAAACATGTTAACTAGACACATGCACTGTCCAAATTTCATTACTCTACAGTAAGTTTTTCTTGGTGTTGGGATTTTTTTTTCCGTCAGTGTAGAAAGCAAACTTTAACACTAGAACCGCGGCGACGGGTCATTTTGACCCGTATCGTATGGAGAGACATCGATTCGAACCAGAAAACTCTTAATAAAGTAAGCTAAATATTCGCTGAGCAAAAGTATTTTCAATAAACAACTTAAATTGTTTTAAATGAAAATTCCGGTGAGAAATATTTTTATCAATCTTTAATGAATTTTCCCGCGGTTCTAGTGTTAAAGCACCTAAATAATTTATTATTTGTCACGAACCAGTTTCGCTAGCCATAGCGTACCGTCATCAGTGTAAAATATTATTGCTCAGAAAAGAAATTTGCCGAAAAATATGTTGGAGAAGAAGATATTGGAGAACCTGTAATTTTATTGGCTAATGAATTTTGGCATTTAATCCGTTTCTCCAATATATGTTTCGGCAATTTTCTTTTCTGAACAATAATATTTTGCACTGGTGACGGTATACTATGGCTACTGAAACTAATTTCCAACGAGAAATAAAGTGTTCTGGTGCATTAAATGTTGTTTTATATTTTTATTTATATTGTTCTGTGCCAAGTAATTTCTCATTGTAAAGTAAGTTCTTATACTTGGCTGTGATTCATATGTGTGAATATTTAGTAGCATTCATTAATTTTATTGGAGAACCTGTAATTTTATTGGCTAATGAATTTTGGCATTTAATCCGTTTCTCCAATATATGTTTCGGCAATTTTCTTTTCTGAACAATAATATTTTGCACTGGTGACGGTATACTATGGCTACTGAAACTAATTTCCAACGAGAAATAAAGTGTTCTGGTGCATTAAATGTTGTTTTATATTTTTATTTATATTGTTCTGTGCCAAGTAATTTCTCATTGTAAAGTAAGTTCTTATACTTGGCTGTGATTCATATGTGTGAATATTTAGTAGCATTCATTAATTTTATTTACAAGTTTACTTCTTGAATATGATAAAATAAACCACGTCCGTTACTTTATGAATGTTATAAGGAATTTATATGAAGACTTGTTCCCAATCACTGCGTTAAGATTGTTTAGCTTCTTAAAAGCTTTTAAATAGGAACTAGTAGCAAAATGCAAAAATGCAAAAATGTAAATGTGTGCAGAATGTGTTGTGTAAAAGTATACGGGGTGTTACCTATCATTTTTGTCAATAGATAATTCATAAACTATCAATTTTAGAGGTAATGTTTCAGTTACGAAAATGTTTCAAATTTTCTTCTTCGTATTAAAAGTAACTTAACCTTTTAGCGGGCTGTATCCACAAAATTTTTCACACATAATTTTAAGCAGCACCAAGAATATTCAATTGAATATTTCCTTTTATATGTATAAAAAAAAGGGGGGGATACACACTTTTTATTTTCGATTATAATTGTTTGTGAATTCTTGTGCTTGTCCATCATTTTACAAACAAAATTACTCCGCGTCGGAAAGGGTTTGAGAAACACATGATTGGGTGCAATCCCATCGAAAATATGCGATCTATAAGACCTGTTTCTTTGGAAACTACCCGAACGATTGTGATTAAAGGGCATAGCCGGATAAGCATTGGAAACATGCCTTTCAATCAAATTTCTTGATTTTTCCCCCATGTGTGGCTGCTTATCTGACAATGTATTTTCCTTATTATCACATCATAAATATTGATATTTTATGAGAAAAAAATGATTTTCCGTTTTTTTAAAAAGCTCATTTTCTCAAAAACTACCAAAACGAATTATATGCTATTAATTGAGTTTATATATATATGTCAAAGATGCATATCTGGGAATTTTTGTATAATTTTCTGATTGTAAAAAGTATGTGAAAGAGTGATTAAAAAATTTACAAAAATAAAAATCATATCTTATAGTTGTCCGAAAATTACCGTTTTTTTGTAAAAAATTCCTCATATGTGCCTGCATATTTTACAAAATTTACAAAAGTTTGCGTTGGGTACTTCATACAAATATTTACGAAACTATGTATACAAATCATTAAAATTCATTTAAACACGTTATTTGGGGCAGAGCTATTTAACACTAGAACCGCGGGAATTTAGGCTCAAATTTCATAAAAATATTTTACACCAGAATTTCTATTTAAAATATTTAAATTATCTATTGCAACTATTTTAAATTGGAACATACATAACTTATTCTGCGAAGAAATTTCTGGTTTCAATCGGCACTTATTCATTTGGTACGGGTCAAAATGACCCGTCACCGCGGTTCTAGTGTTAAGTTCGACACCTGAAGAATGTTGGGAATATAAAATTACAGAATTGCTGGCTTTTAAATTTTAATGAACACATGGGCATCATTCTCAACGCTGGCGATACAGTTTCAATTTCAAAATTTGTTGTTTTCGTGGTATGCAACGACAGGGAAGAATATTTTTGGTATAGAAACAAAACTACATTCTTCGATATCAAAATGTAATGGCAGTGATCGGAAACAATTTAATTAAAAAGGTTTCTCACCAGTTTTTATAATTAGAAATTATAGTTAGTAGTTTGAAGATTTTTAATGGAATGATATGCTCTGTTATGCCTCGTGTAGATGCGCATAAGTGTGTTATTGCTAACTTCCGCGGTCAGAAACAAAATCATTCTACTTAATGATTTTTGTTTCTTTCGATGTCGTCTAAGAATGGTAATTCGAAATAATGATTGTTTTAGAAGTTTCTTGGGGGGGGGGAGAGGTTACAGAAAAAAAACTAATTTTTTATGTATAAAGTAATGTAATACATTATCAATTGTCAGATGTTTTTCCCCATAAAAAGTGACACTTCTTGAAAGTGAGGCCTAAATCATTGAACACGACTATGTATTTGCATATATTCACAAAAAATTAGCTATGTCTTTACAATATTTTAATCTTCTGGTAAATTTTCCACTGTTTTTTAACTAATATTTATTTAGTAAAAAAAAGAAACATTTTTATTTTATTAAATATTAAACGGTTCAAAATTATAGAAATATATTTTTCAGAACAAAATATCATCCAATGTTATCATCTTTTTTTTTCTTTTAACTCAAATTATGTATCTTTCGCTAATATTTATCTTCGAATTAAACAGTAACAGTAATCTACCATAAGGATAAACAAAAACTTCTAGTAGTATAAATCTTGAATATAAAATTGTCTATTTCCATACAATCCAGATAATACGTTTTCACTCTAACTACATAACATCCATTCTTGAGCAGTAAAAATAATAAGCTCTTATTCTTATTATCCTTTGCTAAAAGTGGTGAAAATGTTTGAATAAAAATCATTATATAATTGTCGTTACATTTCGATACCGAAGTCTTGTTTTTTTCCAGGCAAAACTATTTTTCTGCATTGTCTCCGAAGCAAAACACCACTTTTCAATATCGAAATTGTATCGACAGTGCTGAAAATAAAGGCTTATATGCTTAATGAAATCTATGATTTATTAGTTGACCCATTCTCTGCTGACATTGAACCAAAAAGTCTTCGGATTTCGAACTTAAATAGCTCCGCCCCAAATAACGCCTTTAAATGAATTTTAATAAAATGTATACATATTTTCGTAAATATTTATATGATGTACCCAACGCAAACTCTTGGAATTTTTATATAATATGCGGGCACATATGAAGCATTTTTTTTACAAGAAAATGGTAATTTTCGGACAGCTATAAGACATGATTTTTATTTTTGTAAATTTTTTTAACGCTTTTTCACAGGCTTTTTATAATCAGAAAATTATACGAAAATTCACAGTTATGTATCTTTGATGTCCATATAAACTCAGATTATGGCAAGTAAATCGGTGGACTAGTTTTTAAAAAAATGCGATTTTTAAAAAAATCGAAAAAACATTTTTATCTCATAAAATATTAATATTTGTAATATGATAAGAGGAAAATACTTTGTCATACAGTTAGACACATCTGAAAAAAAAAAATGAAATAATTTGATTGAAATACATGTTTTCAGTGCTTATCCGGCTATGCCTTTTTGAACCCACATTCATCAAATTATGCTTAAGAGCATAGCAGATATATTTTTCTGCAACTAAAACCTTTTATTTTCACGCAGCGAGAAATTTTCAGAATTTTTTCAATTTTCATACTTTTTTTTTGGAAACTAATTTACATTTTTTAGAACTGTCTGCCAAATATATATGATAATTTATTTACAGGGTGTCCAGCGAATAAGACCCTGATTTCAAAATTAAATTTCTCAAAAACAAGTATCGACAGAATTATGCGGTAAACGGTTTGTTTATTAAGTAAGCTATAAAAATGTTATACAGAGGTTTCGAACGGTGAATATTTTGAAAAGAATGTGTTTTATTTGCAAAGAATGCATGATTTGACGTATTTCTTGCTTTAAATTGCTTGCAAAGAACGAGATTTTTTCGGCGTATTTTTAACGTGTTTTGGAATTAAATTCCGAAATTTCGAAATTCCAAAAATTAGTTTGAATAACCGTTATAATAGCGCACTGTACGCCGAAAAACTCGTTATCTGCAAGCAATCTAAAACAAGAAATATGCCCAGTCAAGTATTCTTTGCAATCAGAACACAATCTTTTCAAGATATTCACCGATCGAAACTTCTGTCGAACACTTTTACAGCTTACCTAATAAACAAACTCTTTAGAGCATAATCCTTTCGATCTTTGTTTTTGAAAAATTTAAATTTTAGATCAGGGTCTTATTAGCCGGACACCCTGTATACACTATCGCTAAAAACTCTTTTTATTGAAACCACTCGATAACTGTAAGAGTTAATGGACTTTTTATCTAAAAAGTACAGTTTTTTGGAAAGCTAAAAAACTTGGAAACTAAAAAATTATCTTGTGTGAAGTTCTTGCATAGTTTCATCAAACACATAAAGACATAAAGTATATACGAGGACATGAGTTTCAAAACTGACCTTATCCAAAGTTTAAAAAAAGAAGGAGATATCTCTAACAATCTATTCTATTAGTGAATCTGCACTGAAAACAACGCTACAATCTGAAAAAATGTTTTATCCTGTATTTTTGGCATTTTAAAACCTTGGTTTACAATGAAAAACAATGGACGCTGCCAGACGTTTCTCGCCATTTGATTTTCCGGGTAAACGAGTTTTGAAACTCACGCCTTTATATAAACACTTGAATATTATTTAGTTAGATATAATAAATGAGTATAAAATGTTAGATTAAAATTAATGTGAGCGGGCATGGCGTCCCAGTCTTTTCTTAACTCTTTAACGTTCATCGATTTCTCTACGAAACCGAAAAATTTTATTTCGAAATTTTATTTAGAAAAATCCATTTTATTACGTATGTGAAAAATCACTTTTCCTTATTTATAAATATATTTGTTCGCAATAACCGGTGTAACTCATTTATTTCAACATCTTAGCAATGAAAATGCTTTGTCCGTTAAAGGGTTAACCCCTTCGCGACGGGAGTCTTTCACGAAATTTTTAATGTTTTGTGACCTGTTAAAAAAAAAAAAAAAAAAAAATTATAACCTATTAACCCATTAGTGCCTAGCGTCCCTTTTTAGGGACACTTCAAAAGGTGTATTCAGCACTGTTTTTGACACCGGTAAAAAAGAAAAGCAATAATTATTTTATTTAAATGATGCATTTTCGTGATTAATGAACTAAACTTAAATCTTCTAAAAATAGTGGTGCCAACCAAATAAAATTTACGCAAATGATGCTGCGCACGAGTGGGTTAAATCGAGAAAATGCTCCGATTAAATGAAGCAAAATTTATCGTATAATTTTACTGGTGGCGGTAAACACGGATTCTTAGACTACTTGCATCACGTATACTTGTCGTTTGTCCCCAAGAGTTTAAGTCAGTGATTTTCGTTCAAAATAAATTTTTATACGGTCTTTGGATCATATGAGTTATATTTAGATAATCTTTATACATGACTTAACAAGTAAAACACACACATAAAGTGTTAGACAAAAATCTACCAAATTTTGAAAGTTTGAATTTTGTAAATTTTCAGTGTTTTCTGTCTGAAAGATGCCAAAATGATGTTTTAGCGCATAAAAATATTTAAAACTAAATTTTCTTATGAAATTGTGTTCAGAGAAATCCATTTCTTACATAAACGATAGATATTATTATAAACTACTTTTTTGTGTTTTTATTAAATCGGAGAACTAATTTTTTTTCTGATTTCGGGTCGGGACGAAAATTAATTAACCCTTTCCGGCACGGGTAAAATCTGTTAGTAAAATGAGAAATTGTCAACTGACACCGGAATTCACAAACGAATTTTTTAGATATTTTGAAATCCTTAACTTAAGCTTTTACTGTAAAAGCAAAATTTCAATAAAATATTATTGGTGCCGATTGCAAGTTTGGAATTAAAATTAAGTATCCCAGACCGGGCACAGTGTGCCGGAAAGGGTTAAACAAATTATCAGTTTTAATCCGGTAATATATATATATATATATATATATGTATAATGTATGTATCTTGCCAATTTCTGATAAAATATAGTTACTCGGTCATACACAGGATTTTATCGAGAACTAGAAATAAAGTAACAAAAACTATATCCAACCTGGATCCGATCGTGTTTTCGAAAACGATGTCACCGAACCTCTAATCCAAATCTAAGCTGTTGCCTCCCTCAAAAATTTCGATTGCAACTTTTCGTATTAGATTAAGGTAAAATTTTGTCTCCCAAACTAATGCATAATCGTATTAAACATCACAAATAGGTAGCAAAGCAAAAACAACAACAAAATACCCGTCTGAATTTTTAGATTGGATCTTTATTTTGGTTACTCGACTCTAGTCATTATAAATTTTACAAACCTGCAGCAAATAAGAAAAACCCTGGCTCGAACTAAGCAGTTTGGACAAAGAAAATTCTGGTCGCTCGACACGATAAAGATCCGTCACAAATGTCACATATTCCACATTGAAGTCACATGATGACTTTTCCAAGTTCTCACAGCTTAAGTTGATAGAAAAGCTTGAAAAAGCTCATGTCGATTTCACATCCACATCATTATGACTTCACATCCAAGTCATTATCACTTCACATCAACGTCACATGAACAATTACAAATTCATGAGGTGACGTTACAGCGACGTTGCCGTGCATTTGGGGTAGATGGATAATGGCAATCGTTAGTTTTTTCCCCCTCGACTCCTATCTTATTAATTTCCAATTTTAATAAGCATCGAAATTAAGATAAAATATTATACTTTCAGATCGCATAAAAGTATTTCTTGTTTAAATATTAAAAAAAAGACGTGCAAAAACCGTTAAGTGTAAATATTCGAGTCCTTTGTTTTAGCTAGGTAATCGTACGACGTGATTATGATGTTTATGTCCCCCCCCCCTTGAATATTAGGCTTGGCCCTTTCCGGCACGGGCAAAATAAATAATTATCGACTGCCACCGGAATTTGCAAACGACTTTTTTAGATATTTTGAATTCCTTAATTTAAGCTTCCATAGTAAAAGCAAATTTTTACTAAATTATTATTGATGCCGTTTGCAAGTTTGGAATTAAAATTAGGTATCCCGGACCGGGCACAGTGTGCCGGAAAAGGTTAACTCCTTGAAGGGCGGTGGTATAAAATATATACCACTTAATTTTAACTGAGAAATGTCAAATCGACACCAGAATTTTGAAATGAAAATTTTAATTTCATCAAGTACGTGAAGAAAAGCTTTTATCTATTTCGAAATAACTTTGATTTTAAATTCTGGTGTCAATCAATGATTTCAGCATTTTAAGATTAGAAGTGCTTTGCCCCTCAAAGGGTTAAGTGATGACACAAACGTGGCGGCGGCTGAAAGTGGATACATTTTGGCGTGCTTACGTCCCTTTGAATTTCTATACCAGTAATCTTTAAAAAAATTTTCCACTTTAAATTCCTGAGATTCAATAAGATGAAGACATACCGTAATTTCGGGTGTATAAGCCGCAGCTCAAACAATTCTTTTTAGACCCAGAAATCTTATTTAATGATTGAAGAGATATATTTACGGCGATCTGACTAGTTATATTTGTTTTTTAAAAATTTCTGGGTCGAAAAAGAATTGTTTGAGCTGCGGCTTATACACCCGAAATTACGGTAGTTACATCGCTTAAAATATTTGTCTTCAATCACTAAATAAGATTTCTGGGTCCAAAAAGAATTGTTTGATCCGCGGCTTATACACCCGAATTTACGGTATTTTAGAAAATACTGCTTTCAAAAGTTACGGAACCGTACATACAATAAAAAATCCGGCTTTCAGCAGTCGCCATTTTTGTGTTAGAGCTCAGCCCTGGTATTCAGGGGGCGGTGGATTTATGTTTAATGTTGGATCACAAATAAAAAAATAAGACAAGAAGCTATTTGCATGTTTCATTTCTTTTATTTTACATGAAAACATGAATACATTAGGTAGGATGAAATACTTCACTTTTCACTCATATTGTCTACCACGGTTTCACAGCAGAAAAACAAGGAATCTCCATTTCGATATTTTAGACTTTTAGATGACAGAGCGAATTTGTTATATATATTACAAAATAGCAGTTTTAATATTCCATTTTTTACAATAATTTCCAGAAGATAAATTTTAGTTATTGTTTTATGAAAAGAAAATCACATAACATATTTTAGTAATTCAAACAATATGTATATAAACAATATTTTTCTCCAAATCTATAATTTTTAATTGCAAGATGTTTAATTTGACCTTCATGTTTTTACTGACACATTAAATTAGATTTTTAAAATACACAGATATAATTTTTACCGACATTTTATTTTTATTATCATTCTTATGTTACTAGCATTTTTATAAAATATTATTCAAACTACAACATGTCCTTATGGGGAAATTTTAATTATATTTATACAAATACTTTATTCAAGAAATTTACAATACTGAGATATTTAAAGCTAATATAACTATTTCATTTTTGTAAATAAAATATAGTAATGCAATTCTGCATATTCACAAAAGTATTAAATCACTTATTTATGAGCAAGAAATCTAATTTTTAACTAGATATATCACAATAAATATATTTTAATTTCAAATTGTGCGCACAAATTTTTATCAAATCTCTATCTAGTTTAGAACATGTCGATTGAGATGGTATAAATATTTTCAGATTTTCTTGTTAGTTGCTTGAAAACTAATGTGTAGTTTTTATAGGAGAAAAACCATCCATTAATGTTGAAAATTTTAACACTGAAAGTTTATAATCCCCAAAAACATTCAGTTCTAGACTACAACTGAAATCCACTGCTATAAATAATTTGAAAACGCATTCGCATTTCCCAAAATCTTCGTTCAGCTAAGCTTCTTCTCTGATATGACATATAAAGCAGGTTTCATAATAATTTATTTGCATCTTGAAATTATTAATTTAATCAACTAACATTAAGGGAAGAAAGCTAGGCGTGTTCAAACATTTAATTGCTTATTATAAATTAATGTGAGAAGATGTCGTATACAGGCTATCCCAGTAGATGTTGTGTAAGTATTTTGATGCTTCTTAGGTTAATATACAAAGGTTTTTTAGAATTATGGAAAATACTACTGAAGAATCGGTATAGATATGCATTATTTGATTTTATATATGAATAAATTAAATCCGAAAGAAGATAAAAAATATTTTAATTTCTTTATTACACCGATTTCAGTCATTCTATTTCAGACAGAAATTATAATAAAGCGATAAATAGGAAAGTAAATAGTGAATTTAAAGCATTTTCTGTTTAAGTAAATATTATTTATTTTATATTTTTCATATTTTTGATAGTGAAAATGATTTAACTGTTCGGGAAAAAACGGAAATACTTTTACAGTTTTACTTTAGCATGCAATATTTAGAATTAATTATATTTAAATTTTTAATTAGCAGACAATTTATGTTACTAAAAAAAGGTTTTCTAAATTTGCTTAAAGCTTATCTAAGAAATATTTAATACCCATTTTCATTAGATGACTTTTTTAATGCTATGCAAACAGTTATACATCTTCCGTTTGCGTAATACTTTTCTTTTTCTGGGAAACCTGTATGTTAAAACATTTTCTTTTGAACCCAACTAATTACTTCTTTCGGAAAATAATTTAAATTTAAGTCTATAAAACCTTAATTTTACAGTTTTATACTTTTTTAATCCAAAAAGAATAATATATTAACATTATCTAGCAGAAAAGCTTTGTTTCCATAAATGATAATTAAATATAAGATTTCTGTAATCAATAACTCTATGAAGATTTGGTGCACTGAAAAAATAGTTCGTTAAGCAGAATACGTAAGAAACAACTTAATTACTTATTTTCTCTAACAGAAATAAATTATAATATATATATATGTACACACACATACATATAAAGTTGGTTATTGCGAGATAAAGTATGTTTGTCCATATAAGATTGTATGAAAACTTTGGGTCATGAGAAAATAATCAAAAGTGAATAAGACTGGCCTTGCCATAGCCAGCTTCACATTGAAAAGAAAAGCAAAAGAAACTTTATATTAGATTTACAATAATATATGCATGTAAAGTGTAAAGAAGAATAAGATAGTATTGAATGGAAAATAAATTATCCTATAGATTAAAAGAACTTGTAGGAGAATATAAATGACTATTTTAATTGCTAATCTGGAAGTTCGTACATATCGCTACAGAGTTAAGCATGAAAGATAAATAAATACATTCTTCACGCCCTTAAAAATGCCGGTTACGTTCCTACACATTTTCTTCCCTAAAATAAATGTAATAACCTAGTATAAAAAATAGTATATTCCTTGAGAGCGCATAAAACATCAATGGGATTGAATGTTAAATATTTTTAATGAAGTCATGAGCACCTTCTTAAAATATTAAAGCTGCTTACGAATATTCTCATCTACCCTACGGAATATTTTTAAAAGTCCGCAATTTTTAATGAAACATAAAGTAAAATACACTCATTAACGGGATATTTATATTGAATTATTTCTCGCATGCTGGCAACAACTTATTCCATCATATGAAAAATACTACCTTTGAAGATACTTTTCTGCATCGCTTAGCTTCAAACATACCCCCAATGTGAAGCCGGCCAGGGCAGATTTACCTTACCGAAATCCTCAATTTTCTATTAAACCGGAGTAACAACACCTGTTTCACTATCAACAGGATCACTTGTATGCCGGCGGCTACTAGTAGAAGACAGAGCACGCACTATCTTCGGGTTGTAGAGCTTAGGATCAGAAACCATTCGCACGAAAAAGCTTCGTTTGTATTTCAAACTGTGCTTACGCTTACGCTCAAGAAGGAATACTTCATCCACTGATTCTTCCACGTGTTCTTTAATTTTCTCTTCTTCTTCTTCCTCCTCCTCTTCTTCTTCCTCTTCCTCCTCTTCTTCTTCCTAAAAAACGAAATAAAGATATTTTTACCTTTTTTTAAAATCTAAGTGTTAAATATTGCGAACAAGTTTATTCTCTAGCAAATACAGGGCTCCCAAATGGTCCGCGAACTGAACATCAGTATTTTTTAACAGAAAATTTCATAATACGTTTGAGCCAGAATCAACTTCTAAACGTGGTTTCTTGACAATTTGCAAGAAAAATCTAAAAAGAAAATTTCTCTAAATAAATTCTGATGTTCAGTTCGCGGACCATTTGGGAGCCCTGCAAATAATAAGACTAAAAACTATTTTCTATGAAGAAATCTTCGTCAAGTACCTAGATGTGAGTAAAAGTTAAAAAATTTTAGGGAATCATATTGCAGGTTTAGAATTTTATCATTTAACTAAAATAATTTGTTACGTGTGAAAAGTGAAATATGAGAAAAAGGTGACCATTTTTTGTACATAAACAATTCTAATCTATAAACGCTTGACAATTTTATAATCTCGATGTGCATAGGGTGTTTCATGTGTTCCTAGAGTTTAAATTCGCATTAAAAAATTAAAAAAAAATCATTTAATTGATATTTTTGAATACTATTTTTCTTTAAAATGTCTGAAAGTGTGTTTCGTATTACGATAAAAATCCGGTTTTTATTTCCGATAAAAACTTAGGGAGTTATTAAATGTTTAAATTCTAATAATAATAAATGATCTGAATTTTTTGAGGAAAATTTTGCAACTTTCCGTAAAGTGCTGTCTTCTTTACTACACTAGCTAGAGAAAAAATCGGCATGCATTTACTGTTTAAAAATTTCGCAGATGTTAAATGCTTGAAGTTAAATTTTGCGGTGTTTTTCTGCTTCCATTAAAAAAAAATCATAAAACATCATTTTATATAGATTGATTCTAAATTAATGGAATAAACTTTAAGGAATATAGTACACATAAAGACAAACGATATTAGATAGGAAACTAAGGGTCCCAAACGTCTCCCGAAGGAGATAAGCACCATTAAAGTTTAGGGTCCAAAATATCAAATTATTATAAAAAACAGAAAATTTGGTCGATTCATTTCTATTTTCGCTAAAAGTACTCTTTACGTCAGTATTTTATTGAAAATAAATTTTAAAGATAAAGGTAAAAAATGCCGATAGAGGGCACTTTGCACTTTGGAGTAACGAAAGACTATTTTTTACCGTTATTTTTGTATTGCATTAAATGTCTTCAAAAGCTTGCATTTAAACTTAAATTTTGATCTCAAAATCTGAATCGTTGGGAGTGGTTAACTAGCCAAACTGAACAGGTTAAGAGAAGGGGGGAGAATTTCAGTTCCTGAACACAGTTCAGTTTGCGCTACTTAACGATTAAGGTTTTGATATTTCAGTACATAGAGTGAAATTCACCTCATTTAACCTTATATGATGCCATATTAAATAAGATGGAAACCAGGGCAATGTCACCATTTCAGAAGAGTGGTTCCCATTAAGAAATAGGAGTAAGAAATTAACTTACTAGCAACGCCGTTTTGATAGCTTGACATGATACCAACAAAATGGTCCCGTGAACGCATAACGTGGGCAATGGTGCAAAGGGATTACCTTTTCTCTTAATTAAATTCGATTTATTTAATGAGACGTTAAATAAGCGAAAAAAGGTGAAATTTACTATTTTGATAAAATACTCTCAATCAAGAAAGCTGAAATTAAAAAAAAAAAAAAAAAAAAAAAAAAAAAAAAAAAAAACCAACTGGCAACACTGTGCATGGGTTTGTCACCATAGAAACAAATGCAGATTAAATTTTGTAATCGGGTGCAACTGGCATATCTTCGTGAGTTTATGGTATTTTATGACTACTTTGTTGTATTACTGTTAGACCTATATTCTCCGCAATACCATTATGATGTGAACCTTGGTTAACGTTTGTTATTTCTAATATACACATTTGTCTCGATTCTGTAGCAAAATTTGTCGATTACTGCGATGTCTTGTTTTCTGAATGACAAGGGAAAAAATGATTTCATTGACCTAAAATCTACGTTTTATGACTACATCTGAAGATTTGAGCAGCATCGGTAATTAATTTGTTCAAACTTTTAAAAAATTACTCGTGTTACAATGTTAGAATAACTGCAATTTAAATTTTAATATTCTTTCATCTTTACCTACTTTAATGTTAGCACATACTAGATAAAAATGAATAATAATTGCATTATATTTATTTCTGTTGTCAGTAAATGTTTGTTTTGAAGGTTAAAAATGGATATTTTCTACTAAAGGTAACGTTACTTTCCCCACGGAATCCCTTTTTTTCATAATGAAAACGTAAGTTAATAAAAGAAAATATTTCTCTTTGGCGATACACTTACTAGGTATTAAGCACCTGTTAAATTAAATGATGTTAATTAAAAATTTATTTTCTATTAGGGCTATAGATTTTTTGTAAAAAAGTAGTAAAGTGGTGTTTCCAAAAAATTGAAAATGAAGGAGGATAAAAAAATAATCATTATATAGAGAATCCTCATATTGAATGGAAAATAAGTCAGACGCATGCAATCGTAAGTATAGGGCTTCAATTTCATGTTTCAAAATGAATGTTTTCTTTTGAAAATGGCCTCGTGAAAATTACAGTTTTGTAACTATTATTACTTCTAATAGTTTAACTGTTTGATATATCCTTGAAAATTAAAACAATGTACCTTTCTGATGTGGGGCTGTAATCTTAAAAAAGGCCTCAAATAAAAATTTCATTACAATATGTTTTATTTGTATCAATGAAATCATACCTTTACTAATGTCATTTACATATGGGTAATTCCATGGGTTCGGTAGTGTAAGTCACATAACTTATTAATTGCTATACTTGCTAGCCACCGTTATTTTCGAAAAGTATTCTTGGCCTTATTCAATTAATGAGAATGTGTCAATAAAATTAATAACATTTTTTCTTTCTATAATACTGGTAGCCAAAAATCGTAGCCTGTGACTTACACAACAAGTACTCATGGAAATAGCCATATGTCATATTCAATAATGAGATCCCTGCGTCTTTATATTTTTAGTAATGATGAGTGTATTTCCTAATTTTTTCCGTGTGTAGTATGGCTTTACTGTTATTAAATAAATATTTTCCAAATAATCGTGTCTACTTCTAGTGCTGATAAATTATAATAAACTCACTTATAATTTATTTTTAACAATTTCACATGCTTAAACGATGCAATCATCGCCAACCCTTCTTAGTTCATAATTTTGAGCTGAATAAATAATGTTTAACAAATTCTTAGGGTAATGTTGTTCATAAGAGTTCTGTTGCGATTTATGTTATTCTTTATCTTAACTCTTTATAAAACGGTGAGTAATTTCTTCAAAATACCCATATGTCACACTGGCACCAGGCCCCATCAGTGGCCGCGAGGTTCTGACCTCCAAACTGGTAGACGGTAGGTGCTGGGTTCGAACCCAATCGCGACCGTCGGCCTAACCGTTCGAAGTTTTCCGTGGTTTTCTTCGAACCTTGCGTAAATACGGGTTAGGTTCCCTTAGAAAGACCCCCACGGAGGGCAACCCACCCCATAGGGCCTATATCCCATAGCGTAGATAATCGGCCGACAAAAAAAAAATACACACTGGCACCAGAATATTGGAAACAAAAAATTTGGTTTCCTATATACACGAGAAAAAAATGCATTAATATACCTTAAAATAAATTTGGCCGAATATTCTAATGTAATTGTGTTATTTCACGATAAAAAATAAGTGGAATAAAATTCACCCACCAGATCTCAATGGGCTAACGGAAAATATTTTGATTGACATAGTGACGGCTACTGTTTATTTATAAATTATCTCTCAGTTTTCGATAAAAGACAAGAATGCAATGTAACACAGAAGATTTGTACTTTATATAAATTTGAGATTTTCTGTTAAAAATACTGTAGAATATCTACAAGAAGAACAGATTTGCGTAGAGCGCGTTACAAACTAATATGATGAAGGAAAATCTAAATCTTACCACAATATTACACTGCTTAAAAAAATTAGAGGAGCAAGCAAAGAAGTCAAGAAAACCGTGCGAGACAGCCATGTATTGGCATAAAATAAATAGTACATGCGTACTATATGCTCCTCAATTTGCAATACAGAAAAAAATTCGCGAAAAATTGCAGTTAAGCTTTAATTCTTTAAAAAGATGGAAAAAACATGAAAAAATTATTTAAGGGAACAATTTGGTTACATGGAAATGATAAAAAAATAATTGTTTAGAAATGATGCAAAATTTTTAATATGGCGTGTGATCTACTCGAACAGCTAAGACTGCTGCATGCTTGTTTTCAATGGATGCGATGATGTTATCGATAAGACTTTGGGGAATATTGTTTCGTTCCTCAAGAAGTGCAATCTCCAAGTCTTGAACAGTAAAAGAGGGCTTGCTCTCGCAGCAATATGTCTTCCGAGCATGTCCGAAACATGCTCGATTAGATTCAAGTGAGGATAGCAGGCTGGCAATTCTATACACTATATTGTTTCAGCTTCAAGCATGTTCTCCACAAGACGAGCTGTATGCGATCAGGCATTATCATGTTGGAAAACAAAGGAATCTGCAATGGCTGCAGTGCAAGGTATGACATGAGATCTCACTATGTCGTCAGCATACTTTTGGGCCATCAAAGTATAATTCCGAATGATATGCAGGTATGTACGCCCACCTCTGCTGATTCCATCCTATACCATCAAGCCACCTCGTCTGTATTGTGACCGTTCACGGACGAATATGGGCTTGTTTCGAGTCCCCCTTTTCCTCTATAACAAAACACGTCGGGTGTCACACTCCGGGACTCGTCTGTAAAGAACACTCACTGTTAAGCATTTGTGTAACGGTACTACATAAAATAGGTGTCAGGCTTGCTGCCACCCATTTTATGGAGTAATTTTTTCACTTATATAGTGGTGTAATTTAAACGTATGTTACTAGTGTAACATTATATATTAGTGTAATGTTACACGGGTTATATCGATTAAATAGGTTATATCGGTTATGCCACCATAAAATTGGTGGCAGCAAGACTCACATCAATTTATGGAGTAACGTTACACAAATGTTTTACAGTACTTGGCTCCAATCATGTTGCTCCCAATATCGATGCTCAGCAAATCAACTTCTTCGGGTCGCACGGTGACTTGAGATCTACAGAATGCAGACTATTGGCATCGAGACCTCCCCGATGAAGCCCATTGCATACTGTACTGTTTGGCTGAAAACCTTTCGTCCTGTTCTCAAGAGGAACTGTTTTAGTAGCTGATTAGCATTATCTGTTCTATTTCGACGAGCTGATAACAGTATATGTCGGTTATCAGTTGCTGTAGTGGTGCATGGTCGACCTTGCCCTGGTCGACGTCTAACATTCCCTGTTTCTGAGAATCGATTCCACAGCCTTGCATCGACACTTCTGGTGACTCCAAGAGCGTCTGCGACACTTTATTGTGTTTACCCAGATTTAAGTCTGCGTATAATACGGCATGCCACGGATTCAGGTAAATCACATTGTTGAGGTATTTTCAAGTCACCCTTTCTCAAAAATAAATAAATAAATAAATAAATAAAAATAAAAAATAAATAATTCAGCTGAGCAGTCGAATTTCAACGTTAAGGCAGTTAAACAGTCGTTTTTCAATATCCCAAATTTTGCTTATATGTTCTTTTTCTAGTTTTTGAAGACATGAAATTTGATTTGCAAATGAAGTTTTCTTTCTCTGTTTCCTGCTAGGATTTAAATTATGGATGGTATATTTTATGTTATTTATTAATGTAAGCATTGCGTAATTTCATTAAAACAATATGCTCCTCAAATTATTTCGAGCTGTTTAGTACAATATTCGTCTATGCTAATACTAGGTAATTTTGGTGACCCATTTACATTTTATAAACAGTTAAATGCCATAGAAATTTTCGCACTGTGATAGTTAAAATCTTTAGAAAACGAATATTATATTGTTGAAATATTAAAGAAAGTTCATTTGTTTCAAAGCCTAGTACTACTCCTAAAATTTAGTGCTCTACGAACCCCAGACTGTTAAATATATCGATAATAGCTGATCATTAAGATGCAAAATTATTTTTCGAATGCATCACCTGTAATATTTTTTCAACTTTTTCTATAGTAAAGATTGTCACGTTGAAAACAGATCACTTTTTTGTGAGTTACAGTGTGCAACACTGTTAAAAGTTTGCAGCAAACTGGTCACTCATTCGATCGTTTTTACTGAAAACACTAACATGACAACAATTAAACTATGTTTTGATTGTAATATGAACAATAATATGCTCAGAATTCAATAACATTATGGTTATGTAGTCGTTGTTTTATAAAAAGAGACCAATTACTGGAGAATTTGGTGCAAATTTCTACCAGCGTAGAACAGAAAAGAGAATTATTATCGAGATGACGAACACTATGGAAACAGGTGAAAAAATATTACAGTGACGATATCTATACAAATGTTTAACATTTTTCACTCAGCAGAATTCCAGTGATGTTTAAATTATCATCATAACACAATCTTGTAGAAGAATATAAGTAGTAGATATTTCATGATGTTTGATAAAGTGTTATCATTTGTAATTTAATAATATTAAACACAAAAGTGTATACACGCCGTGAAATTTGCAAAGAGTATTAAATCTCTATTTTAAATAAAAAAAAATTCTATTATTTAAAGCGTAGAATTTTTAATACTTTTCTATGATTAAAAAGGTCACAAAATTTTCTCTTCAATAATTGAGGCAGAATTGTATACCCACTGTGAAATTTTTGTAACACATTTTTCTGTTTTGAATTTCAAAAAAATTGTGTTGTGTGTTTTGTACAATTTTTAACCCTACAATTCCCTTGTAAAATACTTTTTAGAGATTGCGTTATTCAAAGAAGTTGAATTCGTACTAGAAAATACTAGTAAATACGGAATGTCAGTTATTAAATAAAGTAAATATTACTAATTAATATTAAGAGTATGAATTTAGAATATTCGAATAAAAAAATTCACTATATTGGTAACACTCGTGGTACACTATGGGAAGGGCTCTCAAATGGTCCGCGAACTGAACACCAATATTTTTTAACCGAAAGTTTCATGGTGGGTTTGTGCAGCATTCGTGGTAAAATTAACTTTTGAAGATGTTTCTGTGTAGTTTTCAAGAAAAATTCAAAAAGAAAAATTTCCTAAGAAAATATTGGTGTTCAGTTGGCGGACAATTTGGGAGCCCTGTATGGGCACACACACACACACACCATGGACATTAGATTGTTAAAATTATCGTACTAAATCTATTTCTGGTGCAAAACCGGCGTCCCGCGGGCGTACAAGATACCACTATTTTTATACAGAATAATTTTTCCTTATTAACCCTTTAACGATCATAGCATTTTCATTGCAAAGATGTCGAAATAAATGAATGACACCGGTAATTAAGAAGAAATATATTTCTAAATAAGAAAACGTGATTTTTCACATGCAAAATAAAAAGGGATATTTTTCGATAAAAATACCGGTGTCAGTGTTGCGTATCTGAATTAAAATTTTGTGGTTTCGTGGCGAAACCAATGAACGTTAAAGGGTTAAATGGCAGAAACGTCGCTTATGAATAAGCCAAATTTTACCTTTCAAATATTGTGGTGGCAGACAGCTTTTTGGGAGAAAAAGCTTGTGCAGCACTACTGTATACTATAACCTACAAAGTACAAGGTCTAGTAGTAAGGTCTGAAATATTTTCCAGCTAGGTTTTTTCAAAGTTTGGTATTTTTGTTTATTTTGTAGGTTTTGAAATGTAGATATCAAATATCTTAGGTGTTATTTTTTTTATTTCATATTTCTGAGGTGATTTTCAACGATGGTGTCAAGTATGGCTACCATTTACTAACTTCTTAATATGTTAAATTATATGTTTTTAGAAAATAATGCAAACATGCAATCAAAATAGGCTTAAATGGAGTTATTTATCATATATTTATAAATTTATTAAAAAAAAATACTAATATTGCTCGATTTTTTTTTGTTGAAACGTGAAAGCTATTTATTCTCTGGAAGATATCTATTTATACTAGTGACTGTGTTAAAATAAACAATACACAATGGAATGTTTAGTGTACTTGAAAAATGGAAAATTATATGAAAGACCTGTAAAAGACACCTTCATAAACTGAATGTATACGCTACAAAGTAAACAAAATTTGATAAGTCACAATTAGTTACATTCTGTGAACGCATAAGTAAATTCGCAATTGATGAATAACTTGTGTTTCGATGTTATTTTTCCTACTACAAAGAAATCGTACGTATTCAAAAACTGCAGAGAGCTCAAAAATGATTTCACGAATCTTCATCCATAGCAGTGCTAAAGCGTCATCCTTCATCTTTCTCATTGGAGATAGGTGATGGTAGTGAAAATTCTAATTCTTTAGAAATAGCTTTCATTAATTTAATATTAAACATTAACAGTGATATTATCAAGAAGTACACAGTTAGTGATTTATCATGGTTCTTTTCTTATTACTCACATCGTGATGACACAATGGAAGTTTTATCTCCAAAAACAAGTGTCTCTGTCATCTGACAACGAAACAAAGTTAGACAAAACATTTGCACTCAAGAATGATATCATTTACTTCATCAAATTCTATTCTGTTCCCGATACAATAGTATGGAAAGAAAAATGAGAAAACAAATAGTGATTCAGTGTTATCATTAACCCATTAACGCCCGAATTATTTTCTTCGCTAAAATTTAAATTTTGTATTTCCCACCACTTTTAAAAGCAAATTAACTTTTATCTAAATTTATCAAGCATTCTGTCCCGTGAAATAAGGTATAAATTTTTCTTCCTCTTTACTGGTGGGAAAACCGCTTTCTTGCTGTTTTTGAAACTGTCCTCAAACGAGGACGCTGGGCGTTAATGGGTTAATGAGACTACTACCAACAGCAGACAATACTGCACTTTACGCAGTTATGTGCATGGCTGAAGAAATTGCATAGTTCAGGGGTAAATACCTAAAATGATAATGACGATGGATATGTATGAACGTGCTCTCAAAATTCATTTGTATACCGACAATCGAAAGTAACTGCTGCGAGTGTAAGAGCTTTATGTTTGTTTGCATCTCTCCATGCACTATGGATGTGTTCGAACAAGGTGTTATGAATAAAGAGGAAGATACATGTAATGAATTGGCAAGAAGTGAAGAATGAAGTAACTGAGGAGTTTGTGTCTGCTGGTTTTTAACCGTATCCTCAATTTCTGATTAACGCTAGTGAAAAGATCCACCAGTAAACTTAGACAGAAAATTTCATTTTCATTTAAGCGCCTTATTCATTTGAAATTTCTCTCACAATTATGATTAAAATTTTCTATTTCTTTTTACTGGTACCATTTTGCCCAGTATTATAATATTTTCTCTGGCCCCACCAATGGCCGAGAGGTTGTGCTCTCGAAAGCTGGTAGACAGCACGTGCTGGGTTTGAACCCAATCGCGGCCGTTGGCCTAATCGTACGAAGTTTTCCCTGGTTTTCTTCAAACCCGCGATTTCCTTGCGTAAATTTGCGGTTCCCTTAGAAAGAATCCCCATGGGGGCACTCTCCTCTTAGGTCCTATATCCCTCGTGTTGATAATTGGCCATCATAAATACAACCAATCTTTTGACACTGACAGAAGGTTGCCTTGGTTGTCACAATATGGTGGAACTACTACCGCTAATGTAAAATGACAGCAATAAAAATAAATATCAATTTTTTGCCCCAATTTTTGACTGAAAATTCCCATTAATAAAGCGTTGGAACAACGATGAAATTTTTACTTCAATTTACTGATGGAGTTTCGCTCCTGCAGAAATGGTTACAGTTGAAGTTTCACTATTTTAGGGATATATCAGTTCCTCTTTCTTAATATTTCCATGGGTTTATTCGGGTTCTCATATTTTCCAGGTGAAATACCAATATTATTTTATAAAAATATGTTTCTAATTCAAACATGCAAAATTTCGTCTTATTTAAGTTGAGATTTTATGCAAAAAAATGCAGATGAAGAAAAATTTCCTGGTCTTGAAATTCCTCAATTCGTACGAGCACAGGTATATTGAAGGAAGTGACCTTGATCTCATACGTACTGAAATTGATCTGTAAACAGATCGTCTAATTTTACGCGGGGAAAAATACAATAGAGGCATAGAGGTTTGCATAAACATGATTTTTGCACGCTATGACCTTATCTTTGAAACACTGCCAGATTCTACAGGGATTATTTCCCTGCAAGAAAAATGCATTTCACTACATGAGTAATTGCACAATTTTGAAGTTGAAACAACTTTGTTCGGAAAGATCAAAACAGTAGTTGTAAAAGCTTTTCTTCCACATATTACACAATGCAGTGGTGATATAGAAAATTCCTTCAACAGCATATGAACATGAACTAATTTGCATGATTTTTGCGTTTTATCCATGTTACTCGCTAGGAAGATTGGGCATTGCATCTCGTATCATTAGAGGAATAAATGAAATATTATTTTATTCGTGATTTATTTCATTATGCAAGACATATTCCAGTATACATAGAACAGATGAAGAACCTAAAAACAACGTATACAGAGTAATGAAATGAATCTGGTAGTTCCGCAATATCTAAAGCCAATGGACCGTTTACCTAACTATTTGCAGACCAAAATTTGAAGAACATTGATAGAGTTATTGGTTTAACTCAGAATGAAAGGGCTCTTGAAGGCATTTCTTGTATGCACCATAAAAATTATGCATTGTTTCAAGTGTCTTCCAAAAAACACTGTTCAACAGAAATCTCTTAGCAGCCCAAGAAGCACGATCAACATCAAACTTCCATTTGACTAAGAATTTTTTTGTGATGTACCTATTGTCAAGGGGAGTATTCGTAATCATTGAAAAGGAAACAGTTTCTGACATAATAGCACACTAATGAATCTTGCATCATTTATGAAGATTCCAGAAACTGGAAAGTTTGATATTTCTGAATCGTCACCAAAAAGGTCAACTGGAATTCAATGATTTTGTAAGAGATAGACCATAGAGTCAACTCGCTAAATTGTTAGCTTGGCATTCAATGAAAAAAATGAAATAAAAAACATGCAGTACATGAAACGTAAAGACGGGATTTAAGAGTAGTGATAAATTGGTTAAAATTGAAGAAGTTAGGCAAGTTATTGCTCATTTTCTTATTGTTATGGTGTCCAGACCTCAAACGTCTACAAATATAGAGATAAAACTGGAAACTAAGAGTTTTCTTTAATACCAAAATCATTATTTTCCTGAATCCATTTATTGCTGAATTATCACAGTATAATTATTCTCCCATAGCTGAATCATTAGAATCCGAGATGGCTTCTCTGATAGAAAGAGTATATATTATAGCTAGAATGTTAATCGTGCAATCAGTAAAAAAATGTTTTCCATGAAAACTCATAACGACTCCGGAAAGTGATCATTATGATAATGAAAAACTTATACACTAATGAGAAAATAATATTTGACCAAAAACTTGATAAAAAAAATCTCGACCAATAATAGCTCCCGCTTATTGGTAATGGTAAGGAAGTAGATGACAAAGGAGTAATTTCTTCAGTGAAATCCCTGGACTGCGGCCAAAAGATTTATTGAAATATGAAATGTAGGTATAAGAGAATGTGTGCAGTTGGAAAATACTTTTGATTAAAGAAGTCTTTGGTTTGTACTGACCTTTGAAAATGCAGTGACTGTAACAATACAAAGGGCTATCAATACGGCTACACATTGTTGCCAATGAGCTGGTTTTAAAAATTCAGATTCCATCATTGGCACCACTTTTCTGAAATGATGAAATTCCCCTCTTTTCCGTCTTTATTAATATATCATGAAATAATGCGAATTTTGCTGTATCAAAAAAGTGGTGCCACTGAACAAATCTGAAATAAAAAAAGAAAAAGCCCACTGCATCTACAGAGACAGTAGAGATTCAGAAAAGGATGTGTTACATTCGGGTGCTATATGTAGCTATAAATGCTTTTTAATAATTATGTTCAATATCTTCAATTACGTATGTTATTTTATTTAATTATTTTATTTGTGTACAATTCGTTAATAAAACACGAATATACAGGGTGATTATAAAAAAACTATCCCGACATTTGGGCTCCTAACTATTATACCATTCACAGAAACTGAATGAAAATTTGGGAAAAGATATTTTGAGGTATGCCCTCAAGAATGATATGAAAAACAACAGTGTCACTCAAACAGTTACGGTTACAGTGAGAAAGATTCGAAAAAATCAAATGGCAACACCATTTTTTTTGTATTGGAATGTGATCTCCATTGTGAAAAAACCCATATAGCGTTGGAACGGCAACTGCAGCATGAAAATCAGCGGCGGTAGATAGGTTAAAAGTGAGGACAACCGATAAGGACAGAGAAGCAGCATAAAATAAAGCATTTTATTGTGTTTCACAAATTTTCCACATGACCTCCTTCACACACGATGAGACTTTGCATGCGGCAGATAGCACTACAGTACGTACGATGGCAATAGGAATCTCTTGAATCGCAGTTCTGATGGAATCTTTCAAATCAGATGCAGTTTGAGGACAAAACTGATACAGTTTGGATTTCAGATATCCCCACAGCCAGAAATCCATTGGTATTAGATCAGGAGACCTTGGTGGCCACGGAAACGGGAAATCACGAGAGATAACTCTGTCACCAAACTGTTGACTTAAGACACATTTGACGGAAGACTCGACATGTGGAGAAGTACCATCTTACATCCACACAACTTCTGATATAGCATTTTGCCATTGCAATGCGGGAATCGCGTAACGAGTTAACATGTCCAGATAGCGATCACTCGTTACTGTCCACGTTTGCAGATTGCCGGCAATAACCTCTTCAAAAAAGTAAGGGCCGTGGATGAATGCACTCGTTATACCACACCACACGGCCACCTTTTCCTCGTGAAATGGACGGGCAAGCACATCATGTGGATTATTTTCTGTCCCGTGCACACAAGTTTTTGAATTCACGTTACCAGTTAATGAAAAATGAGTCTCATCTGTCCACAGAATGCGTAAGGGTCAGCTGCTATCTTCATCGCACTGGATAAGGAATTGATTTGCAAAATCCAGCCGTAATTGATAATCTCCTGCTTCCAACATCTGGACACGCTGGAATCGATACGTAAACATGTTTAGAGCAGAGCGCAGAATCTTGCGTACAGTTGAATTCGGCATATTCAGAACACGCGCAACATCACTTGCAGTTGCGTGACGAACTGTGCTTATCGTTTGATGAACTTTTGCAATAGCTTACACAGGAACGGAAGGTCGAATTTATGAATCGAATTTATGAAATTTATGAATCAAGTCTCGTACAGCTTTGACAGTGCACGGGCCTCGCCGTAATCCATGGTTGCGGCAGTAAACACGCAATGTCTCTGCGGCATTTTGTCCATTCAGGTAATAAATCTTTACCATTTCCCACGTTCTTTCCCTGACAGCGGCATCTTGTTTAGAATGGCAGAAGGCAGCATACGCGGCCGCATTTCAAGGTGCCTTTTCTTTCACCTGCGTAACGACGTCACTCATGACTGTGTCTTAAGTTAACTCGAAATTTGCGTTTCTTGGTTTCTTCTTCTCGTTTTGTGGAAAACAAATCAGGCTGGGATATCAGCCAAATAAACGGTGTGACGTGTGACGTAAATGAAACGAACATTAATGTTCTGGTGCACGGCAAAGTCCTTTTTACTTTTCCCTTGCCTAATTCCGGTGATTTTCATGCTACAGTTGCCGTTCCAATGCTATTTCGGGTTTTTCACAATGGAGATCACATTCTAATACAAAAAACTGGGTGTTGCCGTTTGATTTTTTTCAAAATTTTCTCATTGTAACCGTAACTGAGTGACATTGATGTTTTCCATATCATTTTTAAGCGCATACCTAAAAATACCTCTTGCCAAAATTTCAGTCAGTTTCTGTGAATGATATAGTAGTTAGGGGCCCAAATGTCGGGATAGTTTTTTTTATAATCCCCCTGTATATAATTTATTTCATATTTCTTAGGGTTTATTTGCATCTTATCACTAAAAACACTTAAAAAATTCAACTTACGCTTGTTTTGATTATAGATTTGCATTTCTTAAGGGTAAAAAATACATAATTTGACACACTGGTCAATAATATGGCACAATTATTAAAGAATTTAATAACGGTAGCCATCTTGGACGTTATGTTAAAAATCATCTCCAAAATATATAAAAAAAGATGAGATTTATATGTCATCATATTTGGTACCTATATATAAAACCCTACAGAATAAAAGAAAAATATCTAACTTAACACGCCAATCCAACTGCAGCCATATTTTATTACATTTCAAAGACTACTATTGCGTTGATACAGTCAATTAACGTAATTTCCGGTGTATTCTGCGAATCAAAAAATCTTTTTTGATCCCCCAAAAATTTTTTAAGTAAAATGCAAGATTCTAGATCATATTTCTATTCAATTATTCAATAAATTATTGAATAAATTTTCTGGGACCGAACATATATATTTAATTTGCGGATTATACGCCAAAAATTACGATAAGTTTTGCTTGAATATATCCTTAAGTGTCAACGCATCTTTTATGCCAATTTTATTCGCTTGACATCATTTTTGTTAGTCATTTGACTTAACTTCATAAATCACGAAAATGTCGCAATTAAATATAATCAATTTTATTTTTCTTTTTTACTGGTATTAAACTCAAGCACCATAAGCACCCTTTTTAAGGTTCATGTATGCGCCCATAATTCCGCACGGGTTAATAAAATGTTCAACACAGTACGCTAACTGAATTCAAAAATATGTTCTTAGAAAAAATTTCTTTTTAGATTTTTTTAATTGCCCAGAGTCTTCCTTTAGAGTTTAATCTTGGCGTAAATGTTGTCGAAACCTTCCATGGAATATTCTGTTAAAAATATTGCGATTCAGTTCGCGTATTATTTGGGAGCCCTGTTAAGGGAAGGCAAGCTGGATGCAATCCAATGGGAAACATGCGAGCTTTAAGGACCGTTTACTCGGAAACTACCCGACTGATTTTGAGGAAATTTGGAATTCATATTCACTGGATTACGTTCAAAATTCATGGAAGACAGATTTTTTCTTCAACTAAACCTTTTTATTTTAGAGCAATGGAAATTTTTCAGAATTTATTTTCCGAAACTAATAAGAAAATTCTAAAACTCTCTGCCACATATCGCTCACCCGCAAGAAAAGTGACATATCTCGACAAAAGTGAATTTTACAGGAGAGGTAAAAGAAAATTTGCATGATTTTTCTGTGGTGTGAAATAGCACTCAGCTCTGCTTGCAGGATTTAAAACGTGCGTAAAAGTGTAAAACCCTTAAAAGTGAAGACATATGATGTGGTTTAGAGGATTGGATAAACTTACTTCCCCACACATTCCACCCCTCTTTTGTGTTCACGAACGGACGAATAGCATAATAAAGTGATATTTCTTATAACTACAATTACGAAACTTTTTGCGTAGCAACACACACCTATGACAGACCTATTAGTGGAATGAAACGCAAAATGACATTTTGCGAGGTGTGTCACCTTTCTTGCGGGTGAACGATATGATCATATATTTATACTCTACCGCAAAAATCTTTTTTATCAAAATCGCTCGAGTACTTTAGGAGTTAATGGGGGTGAAATCGGTCGGGTAGTTTACGGGGAAAGAAGACTTAGCCCTTTCTGGGTCGTCGTTTGCAGTCTGCAAACAGTTAATTTTAATACCCTGCGACGTCGTAACTAAAAATACTACGACTCGTTGTATAAATTCGCAATTTACTTTAATAAAATAAACACTCAGATGTACAATGAATACACTACATACGACAGCAGTGCGCTATTTACACTATGCGCTATTTACACTATTTACAGTTAATTTACACTTATATCCATTAGGAAATGCACTTGAAAATATACAGCCCCTTCAAGGCATGAGGTTTCGAACACCGTTTTCCGATGTTCTTTAAAACTTGAACTATACACGGCTCACACCCGAGCCCGCCGAAAAAACCGTTCTTTCTTTGCTGCACACCAGGCAACAACTGAACTCTTTCGTTTCAATTCCATTTCAAACCGAAAAGTTACTTTCAAAAAGAAAAACCACGCAGCGGACAGTTTTCGCAGACCTCATGGCACTAGGCATGGAACGTCATCGCAGACTTATTGGCGTCGACATCACGGAGCCGGCCGATATCACAAACCAAACTTCCAAATGGCACCAGTAATTTTTTAGAATAATTTGGATTTGATAATATACGTGAAAAAGAGCTTTTGATTATATTCAAATAAATTGTTCATAAACTGTGTGTCAATAGATTATTCGAAAATTTATGGAGCAAAAATGACTTGTTTCTGAAAGGGCTAAATCTCATTTTTCCAGTAGGATTGCATCTATTTTTGACTTCTCTCAATATTTAACCCTTTGAGCTCTGGTGGGTAAATTTCTTCAAAATTCAAAATGTCACATTCGCACCAGTATTTCGTAAGGAAAAAGTTCGGTTTTCGATATACGCGAATAGACGCATCAAACATTATTCAAATGAATTTGGTCGAATATTCTGGTGCCACTGTGACATTTCGGAATTAAAATTATGTGGTAGAAAATTCAACCACCAGAGCTCAAATGGTTAAATTTAATTGTTTTAATCTTAAGTTAACCCTTTGTGGCGCAGGGCAAATTCATTGCTTAAGTGTCGAAATTAATGACTGACATCGGAATTTGATAACAACTTTATTTGTAAATAAGAAAAAAGGCCCTATTTCATGCATTCAATAAACCATAATTTTTTTACCAACATTCTGGTGCAAATGTGACATTTCGGAATTAAAATTAAGTAGTTTAATAGATGTACCATCGCGCCGCAAGAGGTTAAATAACACCTAAATATCTATTAAGTTTTAGCGGTAACAAGAAACATAAAAGCTGGCAGCAGTTATCGAGCTATATTTGTGGAACTACAGACTTCTCGTGGAAAACGATTATACATTAGTATGGGACTCCTGAGCGACTACTGACGATTTCGAGAATCTCAAAGAAAATTTTCATGCACATTAATTCACATATAAAGCTTAAATATGTTTAAAAAACAAAGAATCAAATAACAAAAACGTAAATTTATATTAAGTATATTTATTGATTACATATTTTGGAATTACTGTGTTCTTTTAATTTATTATAGAAAAATTACAAAAATAAATTTTAGAAACCATGCAAACAATAAATATTTATTTAAATCCATATCATGCACATAGCTAAAAATAACTACTTTTTTGCAACAGGTATTTGAAAATTATTATAATTGTTGTCTAATTCCAGAAATTTAAGATCAAATATCCTGAAGACAATTCTAAAATACTGCTGCTTAATATCATAGAACTTAGAAACAAAGTATGAATTAGAAAGAAAAAAATATTTTACTTAAAAAGTATAACAAGGTAATTTATAATAAAGAAATAAGGTATAATAACTGATAAGGAGATAATTTGTTATTGAGAAAATTTATGTGAGCAAGGACACGCTATGATAGTATTTATTTTCTTAATTTAACTGAAATACTTTATTTACTTGAATAAATATAATTTGTTTTGCTTACTAAATAGACTTCTTTTATAAATTAGACCACCAACTGTGAATAAAAAGGTGATATTACGTTCGTTTACAAGTATTAATATTTTTTCTACGGATTAATATTATTAATAAATTTGAAAACTTTATATGTATTTAATATATTTTCTATTATCCATGCACTTGCAGATATCATGCATTTCATGCGATTTATCAACAAGATTTCTTACGACGATGTCTTCTTTATTCAGATCAAGCTTAATAAGTTCTAAGAGCTCTTCTGTAAACATTGTAATGACATCCCAGGCATGTATGATATCAGCGTCTGTAGCGTGCTGAGCACATACACAAAATCTTATTACATAGTTTCCACTTAAAGATGCTGGCACCATATGTAGCTTCCCGGAGGCATTGATTGATGATAGTAGTCTTTGATTCAGATTATTGGTACCCTATTGGAAATATATGAACTGCATAGTTAAAGATAAAAATAATTAATTATATACAGCTAATGTCATAATCTAGAAATAGACTTCAAATTCAGGGTTGACGAAATAAAACCAAACAAATTGTAATCATACTTTATTTTTTTTATTTTTTTATTAATAGAAATAAATAGTTCGTAGAAGAGAAGTTCTACATACATGTGTTTTGTAAGGGCGAAGAAAGAAAAAAAAATGCAGAATGAGAGGGACTATCCAGTAGCGTAACCAGGGTGGGTGCCCAAAACAGTAATATTAAAAAGGTTTTCACTTCTTGATTCATAGTAGAAAAATTTTTGGTTAGATAAGGCGAACAGAACTTTCAAAAATTAACAGTATTCGGAGCATTTGGGCACCCACTCTGGTTACGCCACTGCTATCTAATGACTCATTAAACTATATGTTTAAACAACTATAACAGTTTCAATAGAGTGAAGGGAAAAATTCAGAAAGAGAGGGACTATCTACTGGTTCTTAACTCTCCACTGCACGATTTTTTCTATTTTTATATATTTTCCATTTATTTTGCTATTTTTGTTGAAAGCAGAGCTCCCAAATGGTCTGCAAACTGAACACCAATATTTTTAATAGAAAATTTCGTAGTAGGTTTCTACAAAATTAAAACTTAAGGTGGTTTCTGTGTAATTTGCAAGAAAAGTCTGAAAAGAATCATTTCTAAAAAGATATTGGTATTCAGTTGGCGAACCAATTGGGAGCCATGTCAAAGTAAACTGCATAATATGAAATCATAATAAAGTCCTAGGTCTGTTTAACAAGCATACATTCGAACCTTCCGTTTTTTGTAAATCGACAAAACATATTTTAAACAAGAAATTTTAATTAATTAATTAAATCATGAATTTTCAATTAAGTACTATATAAAAGCAAGATATGTTTTTAATGTGTATTTTCTGGTTAAATGTAGGTTTCATTCCTTTAAAAAAGCGGGAGATTGGCAAGTATGAACAGGGAATATGAAAGCTACTTTTTCTCTAAGCGCAGGTCAAAAGGGGTTTTTTCTTCTCTTATTCATTGACTTTGTAAATTCTGGATATATGAGATGCATTTTGACATTATCGGAAAGAGATTCCGCAATAATGCTTTCGTTCATAAAATATAATTTGCAGTAAGCATAAATTTAATCGATTAGTAAATTTATTAAAAGAAAGAAACGTGAAATAAGATTACGAGTAACAGCATTATCACAGGATAAATAGTGAACTACGCCCTTGGCCAAATGCATTGCTTTCTATATGATGTGAAATAAGGTAAGTGAATATATTCCTCACCTGATGTGAAACTGTTAATGCATTATTTCGTTTTAAAATCAAATACGAAACAATTAATTTGTCAACACTTACAGTGTATCTTTCCAGACAGACTATATTTGTGAAGAGAAAACCATATATGCATATACTCTTTGCATTTTATGATATTTGCCTGATATCTCGGGACATATTGACAGCATTTAAAGAATGGATTCGCTTTAACCCTTTGCTGGGCTGGACAAATTCATTGCGTAAGTGCTGAAATTAATGACTGACACCGGAATTTGAAAACAACTTTATTTGTAAATAAGAAAACGCCATAATTCACGCATTCAATAAACCTTAATTTTCTTTAACAAAATCACGGTGCGAATGTGGCGTTTGAGAATTAAAATTAAGTGGTATATCTATGAAACCACCGGCCCTCAAAGGGTTAAACTTGCTTACTGCTGCTCCTACTTCGATATTATTCAGTTGTTTTGATATTCCTTTTCCCTGAAAATTTTTAATGCACCTATACTGAATGCATTTTTCAATAATCTTCTTTATTGTATTATAGTTTCTTTATGAAACTGCAGCGCTTTTACTTAGTGATTTTCCTTTTTTTTTCAAAATTAGTTTTTTGATATATAACGCTGTTGTCCCTTATCTAGAGATTTTTGCTAAACATGGGAAAATAGATTAATTTTTTATGAGAGAAGTTACAAAAACAGAGAAAAGTTTAAAAAAAAGGGATTTTTAGGTTGAAATTGATTTAGTTTGAAATCCTACAAGAGTAAAAAATGTGAAATTGAAAAAAAATTAAGTAAAGATTTATAGTTGTTTATTTTTTGTTATGCTTAACCTTCCTACCCTGTTCAAATTTTGCTCAATCCTCATAAAAACATTTCACACCAGAATTGTTATTTAAAACATTTTAACATATTTAATTGACTTATTTCTCTGAATCTGTTATCTAACTTTCTTTATGAAAAAAGTTCTGGTTCGAATCGTATAAGACAAATTATAGTCATGGGTCGATTAGACCCATTCAGGGTAGGAAGGTTAAAAATGAATACAACTTTCGGATTTAGAAGATTATTTCTTGTTGAAATTTTATAAAGCATTGAGCTTTTGTTAAATAATTCATTATTTATAAATGATTGCTTTATATTATTAGGCAGTGAGGTATTTATAGGGAAACATGTAATATAGATAAAATGAGGTTTTTGTTAACCCCTTGAGGGGCGGCGGTATATATTATATACCACCTACGATTGATGAAGATTCACACCAGAAAAATTTTATTCAATTTCACTTTTCTAACTTTGGTGGAAAACAGTCGTGAAATTGCTTTTCCTCTTTTCGATGTAACTTTTTTACAAATTTCCGGTGGGAGTTCAGAATTACTCGAACGCAATTACTTGCCCCTCAAAGGGTTAAAGCTCTTTTTACGTTTCTATTTGGCATTACATATCAAATAATGTAAATATATTTGAGAAATCTATCTTACCTTAAGTCGAAAACATACTAAACCGAAGTGAACTTGATTCGCTACAACAAATCTATCATCTTTTTGTACTAAGCTTTCAAATTTCTTTGCTAACCGTACGTGCTGAAAAACAAAATAAAAAATGCTCGTAAATGTAATAATAATAATAAATGTATAGACATAAGTACTACATACATATAAAAAAACTATTGTTAATACATAACAGAAGTCAATGAAGAAACATGTCGTATTAATATGGCACATACTTTCATGGGTTGAGCTCGCTTTTAATTTTTAAACGTTTTATTAATTGTCTTTATTCAGTGGCATAACCAGGGTGGGTGCCCAAAACCAGCAATATTGTAGGGTTTTCTTGTCCTTGATTAATAGTAGAAAATTTTTTGGTTAGATAAGGCGAACAGAACTTTCGAAAATTACCAGTATTCAGAGCACTTGGGCACACACCCTGGTTACGCCACTGTTATCTGTATTTTTAGACAGAGATTTCAAATTCTGACCATCGGAGTACCACTGTATTATAATAGTATCCTCACCTATGTTTATCGGCTATGGTAATTGCGCAAATATATAATTAATGCAGGCGAAGGTTACCAGTAAAAAGTAGCGTTATCCTGCTCGCAAAAATTGATATCCATGATTTAAGATGATGTGCTCAAAGTATAAATGACGATAAAATGCTTACTTACTTCACGAATATATTTTTGAAGGCCTTCCACTCCGTATTTTCGAATAACAAACCATAATTTCAGTGAACGGAAACGACGACTGAGAGGAATGCCCCAGTGCTGAAACAAAAATATTATTGTCTTAAATTATTATCTAACAACTATTAATATCTATATAATATTAATATCTGAAAAATATAGTTTTTCAAAATGATAAAAGATTAGATGGAGGCTATTGATAAAATAAAATTAAGTTTGAAGTTGTTTGGTTTTTTTTATTAACTAATGGTATGTATCCAGATCTTATAGAAGAAAAAAAAGATTAAGATGTTAAAAACTGGTATATTTAAAAATTATTCAAATATACTGCACTGTATTAAACAGTAACTTCTGAATAATTTTTATGTAGTTTTACAGTTGTTGAATTCTTTTACGTAACGAAATCTGGGGAAAATTTGAAAAGATGTTTTGCTAACAAGTCGCCTCAAATGAGAATATATGTTTCAAACTGTCAAAAACCAACTGTTTTCAATTCGTGTTACAATAATGGCTTTAGTATAGCCACAAAACGATTTTATAAAATTTGAGTTATCAAAAAAGTAACACAAATATGCCGCTTTAACTAATTACCGATAACGCAAAATGTAAATGCCTGAGAACCGTACGCTAAAATCTATCGAAACTAGTCTTTTCAAATTTTATATATTCTGGCATTTTTAAGGTTTATTTAAAATTTAAACTACTCTGCGTCAAATTAGATATTAATATTTATGTAAATACATTAGTCCTGAAATGATATTTTTCTGTCCTGCCGCTTGGATTCGAAGATAACCTCTCCATGTATATCCAAGTTAAATACAAACACGTTCAGAATTAATATTTCCATGGAGTAATTAGTATTCTTTGGATATTTTTCTTTTTTAATCTTTTACAAGCATTTTAATATATATATACATATACATAAGTATATATATATATACTTAACGGGGCGGCGAAGAAAAGTTATATTCTGTCTATCTATTAAAAATTTTTGCAATTCACTCACATGCTTAATTTAGTTGCTATGCAATATTTTCTCCAGAGATAGTACATCTATCCTTTTCACCTTTGGCACTCTCAAACATCTGTTCAAGCTTTTTATACAACCTATAAAATTACTTCAGTGGATACTTTTTCTCTAACCACTTTTGTCTTTTAATTAATAATAATTTTTCGAGCTGTCCATTCTTATCATTTTTACAACCCCTTATAAATGTGGTCTTGTGGTTTTACAGCTTTCTCTACTTCCCATGCTATCCTTCAGCGTTATGATTTTCATAATTGTTCTTTGTCACACACATTGGATTTTCATTAACGGAAAAATAAAATATGTCGTCGGGACCGTGTGAAACTATCCAATATGAAAATAGTGTTACTTTTTAAAATTCAAATTTCTTGATTGACACCAATTTTTTGAAATAGTAAAATTCGCCTTTTTAACCTTATTTAATGAAATTTTATTTAGGAAGGAAACATGTTAAAAACCAATTATATAATATTAATTATGTAATATAAACCACTTATTTTTAAAAATGTGTAAATATTAGGTCAGCCGGAAAATTCTGTCGTCAAACATTATTTCAAGCCTATTTTTTTATAAGCGATAAAAGTCCCATAATTTTCACCTTTTACTTTACGATGTAAAACAATTTTACTATTTAAAAAAAGTGATGCCAATGAAGAAATCTGAAATTTAAAACAGAAGGCGTGAAATAACATTATACAACAAAAATTTCCGGTTGTGAAATTCAATTAAAAGCGTTATTCGGGACAGAGCTACTCAAATTTCACTCATTTTCGCATTTCATACAATCGAAATTTTTTATTCTTATTTAAATACTACTAGTACTAATATGTATAACTAACAAGGAAGGTCTCCATACTGGGCATACTCAGAATTTTTTGAAAAAAATACTGATTAAACTACTCATGCATGTAATAAAGGATCAGTCAAATTTAGCGGCGGAATTGCAGATGAAACGGAGTAAAAAAATAAAATGCTTTCGAGTATTTGGCGCGAAAAGACGAAAGCGTCACGCGATTTGGCGAGCAGCGTTTTCCCTCGCCAAAAGCAAACGATTTTAATGAACCTGAAAATTTCTTGTGAACTAAATTTTAGAATACGTGTAAATAGATTTAATGAATTTAAATTTGAACAATGAGAGAATTAGACATATACACTGTTAAAAATCTTGTTCTAGTTTGAACCAAAAAAGTTTGTTTTTTGGTGCTCAATATCTGCCACCGTAAGATGGTGAAATCTTGAACCAAAATTTGGAACTCCCATTGAAGCATAGTTCCAATACTTGGAACGAGGTTGAATTAGGAAGCTCCAAATGTTGGTACGAGATTTCACCATCCTATGGTGGCAGTTATTGAGCACAAAAAAAAACCGAACTTTATTGGTTCAAACTAGAACAAGATTTTTAACAGTGTAGATGCATTTTATATTACATATTTCTGTTGTTTTTGCTACAGTTATTTAATTTTATCACCTTAAAAATAATTCCTTATATAAAAAAATACTTTCATATTGAAAAGTATTTTTTCATATATTTAAGCGTATGACAAAATAAAGGCCAAATAAAGAATGCCGCAGTAATGTATTTCAATATTGGGGAAGTTTTTATTTCCATAGCAACAAAATGAATGAAATGAAAAGAGCTCAATTAGATTGGAGTTAATTTTGAGATTGAAAGAATTTTGTTTTAATTCATAAAATTTCGCAGTTAATTTTCATTCTAAATACATTATGACAAAAATATAGTTAAAACAAACTAATGCTGACAAAACTAATGTTATATAAATAAAATTTTTTTAAACAAGTTCAAGATGAAACATTTTTATCTTAAAAAGAATTTGACATAAAAAAGAATTTTTTGAAATTTTATTTTTCGCCAACCGATGATAAATCGCCAAATAAAAGAAATGTTCATTATTTTTTTACGAACGTTCTATCGGGGTTCCGCCAAACAAATTTCTACAAACATATATATCCACATGAGAAGAATATTCTGTAATTGCTTCAGAATTTTCTGAGTATGCCCGTATGGAGACCTTCCTTGTAAGTATATATTATTGAGTTAAAACACCAAAAATTGTTTTTCACTGTATTTTGATGTTTTAAACAATAAATAGTTCTTTTTTTTCTTCTAAATATTCATGATTTTTGCCTTCCACTCTTCTTATGCATAATATTTGTTGTAATATCATAAATTATACCAATCTTGGGAAATGTAAATTGGGAGATTTTACATATCTGAAATCATTTTTGGGGGCTCAAAGCTGTCCTAACTATAATACCTTTTTATTAATTATTTTACATGATATTTATCATATGGTGCAAAGTTATCCTACATGGCTGGATACTTTGAACCAAGTTAAAAATTCATTTTTTGTTGCTCTTATCATTATTATTCCTTAATTTTAGAAAGTCATATAATAATTTACAATCATTTTTTCTGTTTTATGCCCCTAGTTGCTACAACATTCTAAAAAATAAGAGTGTGGCGTCTGAAAATAGAGAAAATGCGGATGAAAATTACGCTGAATGACTGCATTATAGATATTAATTATTAAATGAATATGAATACGAACATTCAGGTTTTTAAAAATTCGGATAAATATAAATAAGAAAGTTTAATCAAGTAAAATACTTTCATTTCAGAGTGATAATTATTCGATTTCATTAAGAAGATGTAATTTCTGGATCAGATTACATTTATTCAACTTGGAAAAAAATAAAAAATGAAAAATGGAATAAAAAACGAAAATTGGCAGCTTTGATATTCTTCTACTTTATATTTAAAAAAGTGAGCATAGCTGCCAACTTTCAACTAATCTTCCTTAATACCTGGATTAGTTTGATCCAGGTTAACGTCATTTCAAACCAGAAAATATATTTCTAGAATCTTTATTTATTTAATTTCAGAATTGTTACTGGAACATACTTAATTTCATTTCTTTGCAAAAATTCTGGTTTGAAACTCATTAAACCAGGGTCAAATTAACGCATGTATTACGGATAACCGATGTCAGGTTGGCACCTATGAAAGTGAGTAAAATTATTTTTTGTGTTACATATTCACAAATATCTATTGCTATAAAAGAATTTCGCATAATTTATCACGAGAAAATTACTTACCCTATAGTCAATTGATTTATCTGAAAAATGAAATAAAAATCAAATATCAAATTTCATATAAACATTAAAAAAGTTATTTTCCGCTACTCCTTATGTGTTACTATGTTTAACCTTCCTACCCTGAATGGGTCTAATCGACCCATAAGTATAATTCGTTTTATACGATTTGAACCAGAAATTTTTCCATAAAGAAAGTTAAATAATAGATTCAGAGAAATAAGTCAATTAAATATATTAAAATATTCTAAATAAAATTTCTGGTGTGAAATGATTTTAATCAAAATTAAGTAAAATTTGAACAGGGTAGGAAGGTTAAAATAAGAAGTAATATTCACTGGCTTTTAATGTTATATATATTTGTTAAACAAATATTACAGATAATGCAATTATTTTAAAATATTTACAATACACAATAATAAATTTGATAATATTGGCTTTGAAATGAATTTATTGCTACTTTATTACAAATACTTATGTAAGGATCTTATTATCTAATGATCGGAAATTATTAATTACATCTGAAGTAAAATTATCATTCTCGTTTTACAGATATAGTGAATTAAAACTTATTTTTTCGTTAAAAAAATATTAATTTCTTTACATGTTTTGCGGTTAATATGTGCCAATCTTTTTAAAACTTCGGGGCTGTGCAACTAGAATGTTGTTAACTTTTCGGCAATTTTGGACCCCAATCCTCTTTCTGATATGATATCAAAGTGCAAAAATATTTTGATTTATAAAATTAATTTATTTTATTCCAAGTAATACATACAACTATTTACATTTATTTTTCGCATAATTTTATATTTCAAATGAAGAGAAGTCAATGTAATATCATTTTGTATATGAAAAAATATTATATCAAATAATACTTAAAAGATATAGTCGCAATTTAAAAGTATTTTATAATAGCTTTATGCTACATAATGTATTCAAATATAGCACTGTTGTGCTTGCCTGGACGGAGGAGATGTTGGAGGGGGGGAGGAGACAAATAGAAATTCTTATCAACAAAACAAGTAGACAACATTCCTTATCTTTTTCTTTTATTTATTAGTAAACATGAGCTTCATATATAGTTTTTGGAACCGTGATTTTATATTTATATACATATGAAGAAGAATAAGAATGTAAAACGTTGGTGTATTTCATATATTAGAATTAAATAATTTTACAATATTTTTGTGATTTTAATAAGAACTTTGCATTTTTATAAAAATGGATAACAGCCTAAAAAAAAGACAACATACTATTTTGTACCAATGATCATGTTACAAATAAAAAAAGAACATTTTGATGGGATAAAAAATAATATCGATATCAAAAGACAACCCCTCTCCCTCCTATAATGATAACTTTATGTTTGCACAGCCTCTTACCAGGTCCTTTTACACATTAATAAAATAAAACAAAAAATCTTTCACTTTCTAGGGCTCCCAAATGGTCCGTCAACTGAACATTAGAATTTTCTTAGGAAAATTTTCCTTTTAGATTTTTCTTGCAAATTCCCAAGAAATTAATTTTGGCAGTTAATTCTAGCTCAAATACTGTAGGAACATATCATGAAATTTTCTGTTAAAAATATTGATGTTCAGTTCGCGGACCATTTGGGAACCCTGCTGCCCTATCTTAAAACTTAAAAAGTGCAGGAGCAGATATTTATGGCAGTTTACATTAAAATAAATGAAAGTGGACTTTTACCACATGCCTTTCCTTTCCATTAATTTAAATGTTTATTACTGTCTTCAAACAGTAGCCAATAAACTGATTATTTCATTCATATATCTTCGCATTATATACAATAAAAGGCACCTCGCATTCAGAGTTCTGCATTTTATGTCGCTCCTTTTGTTTCTTTACACTAGAACCGCCGAAAATGTTACCCAAGTTTTCTAAAAAACTACATACCAGGATTTTCATTTATAACTTTTTAACTTATTTATTTAGCTTATTTCGATGTGCTACATCTTGAACTTATCTTAAAAAGACATTTCTGGTTCGAATCGAAATATTTTTACATTTTATAGCTTCAGCAGTTGTAGTGTTGATGTTAGTTTTTCCATGGAACTATCAAGAAAGACGAACTAGCATGTCCTTTAACCCCTTAAGTGCCACAGACGTATATATCCATCGCGCATAGTCGATGCGTTAAGTTCCACTGACGTACATATACGTCAGTCCAAAATATTGTCCTTGATACTGCGATGTACCAGTAAAACCACGCCCACGGCTTTGGAATTAAAAAAAAAGAAAAAGAAAAAAACTTTGAAGGTGTTTTTGAAAGGCTGACCTATTTCAGAGGAGAAGGGTAGAAAGAATTACCTTCAATAAGGCTATCGCACTCAGCTAGTGACATGAAAATACAAGCTAATTTTTTTCCACATTTGACAAGGCTCCGCCCTTTTTGAACACCACTATTATTTTAGAGAAAATATTGTTTGGTTTGCCGTTCACCTTTCACCTTCATTGCTATTTTTCTTTCATTGCTTTTTTGATGTCACTACCTCAGGCTCATAGCTTTAGCTGTGCAATTTCTCGAATTCACTAGAATTTCGTAAGAGTATGTCCGATAGTGATGATAATGAGTTGGATGACGACTTTCCGTCATCTTCTGGATCAGAGACGTCAGAATATGATATGTCAGATGAAGAGGATTCAGATAACGACTATTCTATGAAAGATGCCAGAAACTGGGTACGACTGGATATAAAAAATTTACCTATGCCACATTCACGTTTTCCATTTTCGGCACAACAAGGAATAAATAAAAATTTAACAGATGTTACGAACACACTTTTATTTTTTTAATTATTTTTTGATCAGAAGCTGGTGCTTCATATTGTTACAGAAACTAACGGTTATGCAGACCACTATAACAACCAGCATCCTGGAAAAGATAAATCAAGGACGAAGTTGTGGCGTCCAACAACTTTAGAAGAAATATATGTTTTTTAAGTATACTTATTCTGCAAGGAATACTTGTAAAACCTCACGTTGCGCTTTACTGGTCTAAAAACAAATTGATCGAAACTCCAATTTTTGGGAAATGTATGAGCAGAAATCGCTTTCATCTTATCATGAAATTTCTGCACTTTTCTGATAACAGTACTTTTGATAAAAATTCACATCCAAATCCAAAACTAAGAAAAATATGGCCTGTTTTTTCTGACATGATGAAAACATTTTCAAGTGTCTATGCACTTGAAAGGGACCCGAACATTGATGAGAACTTGATGCTTTTCAAAGGCAGGCTATCATGAGTACAATACATACCAATGAAAAGATCTCGCTTTGGAGAAAAATTCTTTGTACTTGCTGAAGCAGAGACAGGATAATCCAGGGATCGCAGCGTCCCTAAAATTTTCACACTTTCCTACCGCAATTTTTAAACGATAATATTTATTGTAGAATTTCATTATAGTCGTTAAAGGAGTCTGAGACGAAGATTTTCGATGTAAAATACAGGTAGAAAAGTGTGAAAATTTTAGGGACGCTGCGACCCCAGAGGATATATTCACAATACCATCGTGTACACAGGGCAGAGTACAATCTTTGATAAAAAGTATGAGAACTATGGAGTCGCAACAAAAGCATTGATGACGCTTATTGAACCTTTTTTTGGGAAACGGTTATTGTGTAACTGCGGACATTTCTTCTCTCACCAGAATTAGTAGACCTTCTTATCCAAAATTCAACTGACGTATATGGAACTCTTCGTCCTAATCGACGTGATTTGCCGGAAAATTTCAACAAACTTACTTTGAAGAATGGCGAAATAGCCGCTTTCCAAAGAAACAAAATTACCGTGTTGAGAATGCGTGACGAAAAAGATGTTTCGTTTCTTAGTTCAATCCATACAGCAAATTCCTCTGAAAGTGAAAAAAAGTCATGAAGCCAGCTATTGTTATAGATTATAACTTGAAGATGGGTGGGGTTGATACAGCGGATCTGGCATTAGTTTGTTATTCAACAACACGAAAAAGACAGAAGAGACTTTAACAATATTTCGCCATCTATTAGATATAGCTATTTGGAATGCCTTCGCATTACAAAAGAAACAACTCCGTAACGCTGATAATTAGAACTTCCGTATGAATTTGGTGGAACGTATATTTGAGAAATTTCATATTACTCCCCCACAACCTGCTAAACGACTTAAATTAGAAAGTGGCGGTCCTTTACGACTTTCTGCTAGACATTTTCCGGACTTAGTAACATCAACGTCTTCAAAGAAAAATGCATCGAGAAGATGTGCGGTTTGTTCAATGAAAGAAATTCACCGTGAATCCCGCTATAAATGCACTGAATGTGATGTTGGTTTATGTGTCCAACCATGTTTCAGGATATATCACACGGCCACTAAGTTCTGAGATCTTTTTTATCATATTGTTATACTATAATTTTACATTTTTGGAATAATTTTTGTGCATAATTTTTGTATTTTCGTTTTTTTTTATATTTTCGTGGAAGTACAGAATGTTTATATTAAAAGATTGTCTCTTATCTCCCCCTATACACCACATAACTACGCGCACCTGTTTGGAAAACTGTGGCACGGAGAATGATTCTCGTAAGTTTTTCTCGGCAGGTAAGAGATTACAATAACTACTAATTGTTTAATATTGTACTTATGACAGTAATTTTTGCTCGTGTTGCAGATGTGCAGTACAAGACAAAAGTTGACGTTATACGAAAAACTCATCTCTGATTTTATCATTATTTTTTGCAGTGCAATAAACCTTCCATTAAATCACATATCATTTTTTGAAAAAAAATAAAATAATGCATAAAGACATGACATAAAGAATCCGACTAAAATGAACGCTGGAAAAACTTTTTTCATATAATGAAATAAATAGAACCAATATTGTTACCAACAAATTGTTGGTTCTAAAGTGTAGGGGAGAGTGGGGATACTTGAGCATAGGGGATACTTGAGCCACCCCCTTTATCTCTACAGTTGTTCAATTTTTCTTTCTAAAACTGGCAACATGGTAACATATTTATAGTTCTGAACATGTAAAAAAGAAATCATATACCTTGGTACCATTTTTAAAGTATGGTGATTAACCCTTTGAGCTCTGCTGGTAGAATTTTCTACCACAAAATTTTAATTCTGAAATGTCACAACGACACCAGAAAATTCGACCAAATTTATTTGAAAAAGGTTTAATGCATTTTTTCGCGTATTTTGTAAATCGGTTTTTTTCTTTGCAAAATACTGGTGCGAATGTGACATCTGGCTCAAGTATCCCCTCCATGGGGATACTTGAGCCACAATGTAAAAGAAAAAGTAAAAATTTATTAGACATAGAAAAATAGTTCAAAATTAATTGAAAGTGGTTTTCAAATGAAGAAAAAATATCAAATTTTCATTTTCAATATTATATTTTGTTCTAAGAAATTCTAAAAAATTTAAAAAAATTAAAATTTAAAAAATGGCTCAAGTATCCCCATCTTCCCCTACTTATTTATCGGAAAAGAATCAATAAATCATTTCGAAAAATATGAATTATTTACCTAGATGAATTTTTATATAAAAAGTTTTTTTTTCGGAAATATGGTTTTGTTCACGTAAAACTCACTCCTGACTCTTTTGATCGCGATATATGCAATAGTTTCCTATCGGTAGCTTAAGGGCACAGCTTTCAATTATTAGTGAATCCACAAAAATTAAAAATTGAATGAAACATCTTCTATCTCTCTATGATTATTTACAGAGTTCGCACGCTCTTAAGCCACGCCCCATTTTTAAGGCCACTAACAAGGAAGGTCTCCATACTGGGCATACTCCGAATATTTTGAAAAAAAAATACAAATTAAACTACTCATGTAGGTAATAAAGGATTAATCAAATTTAGCGGCGGAATTACAATAGGAAATATGTAAAAAAATAAAATACTTTAGGATAATTGGCGTGAAAAGCTGAAAGAGACGCGCGATTTGGCGAGCAGCACATTTCCACGCCAAAAGCAGACGTTTTTAACGAATATGAAAACTGATTTTAATTGACTTGTAGAATGTACAACATTTAATGAATTTAAACTTAAACCATAAAAGAATTTATTATTATTTTATCATATATATGTTGCTGGTTGCTACCGCTATTTAACTTTATTATTGAAAAAATATTTGTGTGAATTATGTTTTCTTCTTAATTTTCCATAAAAATGAGTTTAAAATGTTTTTTTATTAGTTTAAATAAACAATTTTATTTAGCATAAAGTTTATTTTCTTTTTTTTTCATGATGAAATTTATAGTACTGTTTTACTCAAAAATTTTTATAGTACTGGGAATTAAATAATTATTAAAGATGCCTTTAAAAGTAATTTTGTCTTCCATTTTCTCATATTTTCTACTTCAATCTAAAATATCCCTACAATAAAATACATATGGATAAGTTAATATCCATTGTTTAATTTTGTAATAATAATCTTGTTTACATAACAGTACTTATAAAATATTTTTAAGTTAAAATTACTTAAAACAGTTTAGCATAGAAAGAGATATATGTTATTTGGTAAATTTTATCCAATTATAGAAATAAAATGTAGGCGATTACACAATGACACTTTTAGGGCCTCGTACTTGAAAAGAGAAAAAGTAAATCCTTATGATGTCGCTTATAAATTTTTTATTGTGAAAAACGACGCAATAAATCGACATACAGTTAGTTATACATCAATGGGTTTCGGAATTTTTGCTATGCATATGCTCTAAGATTAGCACAAAATTTCAAGGTCCTAAGTCAAAGGAGCTATCCTTTACTTTTTAGAGATACATTTACAAGGTACTTTCAATAACTGACATAGAACTTTGAAATTCGATACGAAGGGAAGTTCTGTAGCAAATGTAAAGAGAAAAATCCGAAAATAATATGACTGGTATTTCAAATTATAGAAATTCATGAGTCTGAAGCGTAATAAAGCGCCATACATTTATAAAATATGGAATTCGCATTTTTTTCGTTATATGAGATAAAAGAATTTCCTTCCTGCCAAATATCAAGGTAGTAGGTAAAACAGAAAGTACCGCATATCTTTTGAGTGCATAAAATATGGTGCATTACAGCTTGAACCGGAACCTTGAAATTAAAAAGAAGAAAGTCGTTAATAGAACCTATTAAGGAAAATAAAGTTTATTAACAGTGCTATGTAAAGAGGGGGCGAAGGGGCGGTCGCCCCGGGCGCGGAAATTTAAGGGGCGCTAAATTTATATATCCAAAGTCATTTTTAGCCTGTTGCAAGAAATATTTCGGTGGTGGGGCTTGAAATTGAAAATTTGCCCCGGCCGCAGTTTTCTCTTCGCACGTCCCTGATCATTAATTTATAATTCTATGTCGAATTGTTGCGCATCATACTAATTTTTACTGTTCCGTACTTAAAAAGTAAAAACAGAAGCATTATAAGATCACTTCTGTGTCTGTCTGTCACAGAGATTTTACTCTTAAGCTCTGGAACGATGTAAGTTCAAATTGGTAAAAGTAAACAAGATTGAGGAATCGCATTTTTACAGATTATTAAACATTCGCAAATATATTTAGGAAAAATGCATAGGGTCTAATTATTTTACTCGAAAAAAAAAAAAAGAAAGAAAAAAAAACAAAAAGAAAAAAGAAAGCTGAGTATCCTCGGAGATCTCAAAGTGCGATTCCTACTGTCATTTGTCTGGATTTTTTAACCCATTAATGCCTGAATTATTTTCTTCGTTAAAATTCAAATTTTGCATTTTCCTACCACTTTTAAAACAAGAAAACTGTTATCTTAATTTATCGAAGAATTTGTCTCGAGAAAGAAAGTATTTATTTATCTTCCTTTTTACTGGTGTGAAAAGCGCTTACTTGAATTTTTTAAAACTGTCCCAAAAATGGGACGCTAGGCACTAATGGGTTAATATTAATGCGTATTTCTTAAAAAGTAAAACAGTTCTGCGTAATTTTTTTTAAATCTGTATCAGTCATATGGCGAATAGCACTCTCACATACGATGCAGTGGAAACGAAGTGAAATCAGATTAAAAATGGCTGAAATAGATTAAATCTAAATATTTGACTAATAATCTGATTAAATCTAAATAATTTGAATAATAATCTAAGTGCTTAAATTTCCAATTTGCCAATGGAGACTTTTGTAAAGTGTGATTTGTCTCAAAAATTTCTTTACTATTAGTTAAATCCTCTTATTCAGTATAATTTCTATTTTTTGTACAACATTTTCAATTTTCTGAACATTTGCAGTAATATTAATTTAAAATGCTTTATAAAGAAGGTTAAATAAATACTTCATCTTCTTTTTTCTTTTTATTGCTGATTTGAATGAAATTTCGCCATTATTTTGTTCTCCAATTCACAATTTTTTTAAATTTAACTGTTTTTACCGGTTACAAAAAAAAAAAAAAAAAAAAAAAAAAAAAATCATTTTTACGGTGACTGTCGTCGTACATTTCCAATTCGAACAAGAGGTTTCCATAGCAACAATGTCTAATCTTCTGTGACATGTTTTTGAGTCTGGAACAATTTTAATCAATTTAAATTGTGTTTTAAATCGTAAAATATAGTAGTTAAATTTTGTTGTAAGTACATATAAATGCATATGACATAACTATACTTAAAACAAACTAAAAATGCAAAACTAAAATTACTTAAATTGAGCATAGAAAGTTTTTTTTTCTGTAAAAGTATCCTAAGGGAAAAAGCTTATTTTCTAAAACTTTGTTTTTTCGCCAACCGGTGATAAATAGCCAAATAAACGAAAATTTTATTATTTTTTACGGACGTTGTATGGAGGTTTCGCCTAAATTATTTTATAAACATATATACCCATATGAGAAGAACATTCTGTATTTTTTTCAGAATTTTCCGAGTATGCCCGTATGGAGACCTTCCTTGTAAGTTCTAACTGTGGCACTAGGGAGTGAATCTCGTAAGTTTTTCTCAGCACTTAAGTGGTTAAATAATGAAATTACAACTCGAACCGCTTCCACACGGTGTTTAGAACAATAACCGTCCCTTTAAATTTCCAACTACAGAGTACGGAACAGAGAATCAACTTTCATACACTGTAATGGCAACTTGTTTAACATGGGATTACGCATAGACAGTAGCGACACGAGCGGACCACTCTGAAACTACGATCGTAACATAAGAGAGGTTGCTAATTCGGCGAAACATCGCTTCCTTGGCGACAAATGATAAGGGGAAAAAAGAAAAAAATACAGCGACGGTTTGCTGCTTCTTGTTTTGAAATTTATGAAAGAATTCTTTTAATATGATATAACTTTGACGTATTCGTCTTGCAAACAATACATGTGTCTCTTCTTAACATAACGACCTAATAATTTAAACTTGAAAATTCAAGAACAATAACAGTAATAATTACAAATCAATATAAGCGCGGAAATCTAGGATCAAATAGCATAAGCACGTGTGCAAAGATAATCAAATCAGCATTCAGCAAGAAGTGCCAAGCCAGAATATGGTTACAGTTAAACAGGAACCACGAGGATAAAAATCGCCAACGCGATGGTGTAGTTTTTTTTAAAAGCCGAGTTGAGGCTCTGTCAGTACCCTGTGCTTCCAACAATAAATTCAGGTAGAAAATTTCTACTTTTTTAACTGACTCAAAATGTCAAACAAAATTATGGCAAAAACTGCTATTTAATTTTACTGGTTGCAATTCACTTTGGCGGTAGCATTTGCGGTCATTTCACATATATGACATTGTGTCAACCAAGATAATCTCCTGTCAGTGTCTGTGAAAATATTATAAAATCTAGCCAAACTAACACTGAAATTACGATAAATAATGCTTGTTTCGTTCTGCGTTATTTTAGATTATAAATTGATACATAAATACTCTTTATGTCATAAAAAAGGACGATATATTATTTATTACGAACTAAATAAATATCCCAACTAACCTGAATAGCTATGTTGTAAATATAATGGATCAACAACTAGGGCTTGTGTTAGTTTGAAACGGTCTTTTACCCTAAAATTGAAATAAAAATTGAATGCTTTTTTATACAGTCATATTTTATTGACAACATGAAAAATATACAGAATACATATTAACTTACCACATTGTTGAACAATCGAAATTTACAAGCATCCATTTGTTAGGATTCATGTTAAAGGACATAGCATACTGAAAAATAAAATAATATACTTTTATAAAAAAATTAAATCACAAATGAATTTATTTTCAGTACGGTTTACTAAATTTAGCGTTAGCAATTTTCTCTCATTAACACTAGAACCGCGGGAAAATTCATTCAAGTTTTACAAAAATATTTCTCGCCAGAAATTTCATTTAAAACTGTTTAAGTAATTTATTAAAATTATTTTTGCTTAGCTTATATTTAGCTTATTTTATAAAGAGTTTTCTGGTTTGAATTGACATCTCTGCGCATGATACGGGTCAAAATGACCCGTCGCCGCGGTTCTAGTGTTAAATAATTATAATACTTCAATATAAACTATTTTATCACAAAAATTCTGTCGTGTGTTAAAATATGATAAATTGAAAAAGTGTTTTAAGCAAGAAAAAAATTATCGATGTGCATTTATAAAAAGTACAATTTTTTTCGCTAGATGGAAGAACATTCCATACTGCTTAAATATCCAGAAATTTTTCCAGGGAAATAAAAGTATCCCACGAGTGCAAAAATCTAGACATCAACAGGCAGTCGTTCACCACTAAATTTATTTCGTTATTTTCCGTCTAATATTTCGTGTATAATTCTTGTAAGAATTCTACTTAAGTATAAGTGAATAAAACCTTTAAAGTTTTGTGGTGAGAGATTGCCCGCTGGCGCCTAGATTTTTGCAACCCTGCCCCCCCCCCTCGAAAAAAAAACTTTTTTGAAACATTCCTGATCTAAATTGACAAAAACATTATGTTAGTGGACTTTCCTAGTGTATGCCAAAATTTTGAAGCAAATTTCCTTGATAATTTTGCGAAACTAATTTTACCATTATTTCCCAGGAACATTTCTGAATTTTTTTAGAGCGTACATGCATTTTGGTTCAAAGTGCTCTCTTGAAAATTCTCTCTATTGTAACTAAAAATGCTACTAGCTCCAGTAGTTTTTAAGTACTTATAAGATATTTTTAAATGGTTACCTTGTTTTAACTTTAGAAATCAGCCCTTCCAAACAGAGAAAAAATATAGGTGAAAGAAAAGAACATAATTTTAGAGAAAATTGAAATCACTAATAAATTTATTTGTACATTTAATGACATTTTGCTTAACTGGATTTCTTTCATGATATAAGTATTTACCCCCAAAATAAACTATTTTATTAGAAAAAAAATTACTTTTATATAAAGGTTCTTGTCATTAATTTGCATAAATATTTACAAGTCTGCGGATTTTAACATTTTCGTTATGCTTCAAGCTGATAAAAGTGATTGGTAGAAAGACTGGTTTAGCAATTCGATTGAATCTTTCGGGAAACCGCGAAATCGTAGCTGCCAACCTTTTTTTTAAATATTCAATTTCCAGCAGAAATTTTGTGTCCAAAAAGAAATTTCCTATTTTATTTAGAATTAATATTTCGCAGGTACCATGTCCAAATATCCAATGTGAAAAGAATGGGATAGCTTTTTTAATTAAAATATCTTATTTTGGCACCAATTTTTTTTGAAATTGTAAAATTCTCCTTGTTTTCTTCGTAAATAAAATTTCATTGAGTAAGGTTAAAAAGACGAATTTTACTATTTCAAAAAAGTGTTGTCAATCAAGAAATCTGACTTTAAAAAAGTAATCTATTATTTTCACATTGGATAGTTTGGCATTGTACCGACGATATAAACCCCCATAAAATTATGAAACTCTTTTTTTATTTTCAAAATTTCTTAATACAATTAATGAAAAAAAAACTGAACGCTGGCAACTAAGTTTTTATTTTTTTTTATTTTTGCAAAACTTTTAATGGTAATTAATTTACACTCTTGCTGAGCATTCTGATGTTTCCACGGGCAAAGCAAATTTAGAAAAATTTGTGCACCCTAGATTTCCACAAGGGTGCATTTTTCTGTCTAATTAACCTTCTTTGATTATTCCCACAAGTTTTTTTAATTGGAAATATTGAAATTTTTAATCAAAAAAATTTCCCGATTAAATTAGACAAAAAAATCTTTTTTGAAGAACCGGGAAGAAAAGATTAAAAATTCTTTAAAAACATTCGTCAGGAAGGGCTTAAACGCGAAATTTTTTAACCTATTTTCATAACACAATTACGCAGCAAGAGGGTTAAAAACATATACAAAGACTGGTAATTATACTTTGCGCATGCGCGAATGATTCGTACGAATAGTAAAATTATCCATTTTGCCCATAACTATCTTATACGTGGTTGAAATTGGATTTAAAGTGATAAAAACAAGTCATTAGACATACACAGGGCTCTCAAATGGTCCGCTAACTGAACATAAGAATTTTCTTAGAGAAATTTTCTTTTTAGATTTTTCTTGCAAATTGCCGTGAAAGAATCTTTGGATGTTAATTCTAGCGCAAATTCAGTCGAAAACTATGATGAAATTTTCAGTTAAAAAATACTGATATTCAGTTCGCGGACCATTTGGGAGGCCTGCATACGTACATGTAGTTTTCAGTGTTGTTCAGTTTTCAGTTGTTAGTGTTACATCTTTATTAAAATTTAGAAAAAAAAAATACATTATAGCTGTTAAAAATTTGGATTATGACTTTTTTTCTTTATTTTAATCAGTGTTTGTTATAAACTTTTTATTATTCACTGTGAGGGGAGGCAGATATGTGATGCATGTTTGGTGTAAAGTATTTTCTATAGTTCCTATGCTTGACGACTTTGCAACAGTATTGCTACTATTCATTTTCCATCCATCAGAAAACATATGTCCCTGATTTCCTCGTTTAACCCGGGAGGACGCGCGCAGGGCCTAAAAGACCCGGAGTGCGTATTGTTTTTACAATTGCAACCACTAATTTTTTAAAAGTAATCTTCAACTTATTTTATCGCAAAAGTTTTAAGAATTTTCTCCGTCTAAATAAAGCGACTGTTTTAATTTGATTTTATTGGTGACAAAGTTAAAACCATTCATTCCCTGGGAAAGCGCGCGTTCTCCCGGGTTAAAATAGATAGATATTTATGAATACAAACACGATTTTTGGCATCCAATAGAATGAATGCATGATTTGTAAATATGTGTGTAAAACAGAATACACTCCACTTACTTCAATGCCTCGTAATAAGTGCTGAAATTCGGGACAAATTAAGGCACTGCCCGCGTACGCTGCATCTACGTGAAGCCAGACACCAAATTTCTCACAAACTGGTCCAATTTCGTGAATGGGATCGAATGAGCAGCACGACGTCGTTCCTAAAGTTGCAGCTACCTTTGATGAAATGAATGAAATAAACGTTCATAATTTTCTATAAAATAGTTAAAGCATAATTATTGTTACATGTTCTACTGGAATATGCATGCATCGAAAATTTTTTAATTTGTTATTTTATTTTTTCTAAAGAAAATAATAAAAATGCGTTCTTTTTGTGATTTTTTACGAGAAACGTAAAAATTAATTTCTAAATGATAAGGGAAAAAATGAAATTAAGTAAAATAATTTGTTTTTGTTTGGCATTGGGAATATTTAACACCATTCCAGTATTTTTTCAGATGTGGAAAATATTTTATCAAATGGCAAGTTCCGTGTGTACTTGTGGTGCACGTCAAATGCAATGAATTTTGGCTACCAGTATTTTAGAATGGATAAAGGTGAATTTTTTTTACCGGGGATATCTCATAAATTGTATAAGGCGAAGAAAACTTTTCGAAAATAACGGTGGTGACCAAACATTGCAATTATCAGCTATACTACAAAAATACATAGAAGTAGCGATATATATTTTTTAATTCTACTTATATTATGCTTGTAATCAAGATATTTAAAGAAAATACCACATTCTTAAAACCCACTTGTTTACGTACCGTAATTTCGGGTGTATAAGCCGCAGCTCAAACAATTCTTTTTCGACCCAGAAATTTTTAAAAAACAAATATAACTAGTCAGATCGCCGTAAATATATCTCTTCAATCATTAAATAAGATTTCTGGGTCTAAAAAGAATTGTTTGAGCTGCGGCTTATACACCCGAAATTACGGTAAATATTTTGGAACACACTCTAAATGTTAGATTGAATTGAATGAAGCCGCGTTAATATTACAAGTTGTTTTATTCAATCCTAGCTTTTTAAATTCCTTACTTGTTTTTATTTGGTTCACCAAAGTGATGGAATGATTTTAATATTACAGTCATTCAGAGTAACTTATATTCACGAGGATAACTTTGCAGTACGTACAAATTTTCAATATTTTTGACTTCAAAAGGCTAGATAATCTCCTTTGCCGCATTCTGTTAAGGTTCTAAACTGGACTTTCTACTGTTTATTTTAGAAAATAAATTAGCCGTATTGTACAGTTAATTGTACTAATAAGCTATTATTGTGAAGTGCTGTTTCAAGTTAATTTTGAATGCTATTTTGAATTTGTTGTAATCCAATTGAATTTTATACAGTAAGTAAAATCTACTCATTTACCAGACATATATTATTATCTAAATGTTGTAAATGTGTTAATATTTTGTGATTATTTAGTTACTAATAGTTAATAAAATACAAAATAAGAAGGCATTACAATTTTACTGAATTTTAATAATAATTTTGAGCTGGCTCAAAGATAAGCATAGGTTTATTGTTTACTGATTATAGGTACTAACAAATTTTATGCAGACAACATATGAAAATAAATGTGTGTATTTGATTGAAATATATGCACATAATAAAAGGACATTAATGGATAAGCATTGGAAGCATGCCTTCAAATTTTCTAATATTCCCTCTTTAGATTTGACTAACTATCTGACAATATATTTCCCATATTATTATTTTATATATAGTGATTCTTTATGAAATAAAAATGTTTTTTCTATTTTTATAAAATCTATAAAATCTATAAAATCTTTCCATTTCCTCAAACTACTTTCATGTTTTAACTATAAGATTATATAGATACCAAAGATGCATAGCTGTCAATTTCTGTATAATTTTCAATTAACAAAATCCATATGAAATTTTGATTTAAAAAAAAAAAAATCATATATTACGGTTATATAGAAATTACCTTTTTTCTTGTCAAAAATTAACGATATGTGCGCGTACATTACATATAAATTTCGAAAAAATGCATTGGATATAATGTAAATATTTTCAAAAATACGTGTAAAATACATAAAATTTATTTAAAAACGTAATTTCGGGAGGAACTACTCAAATTTGCCATCCTATTATTCTTGTTTGATTAATACTAGTACTAGTAAGTACTTCTGTAACTATGGACACTATATTGATTTATACTACATACTAGTATTGAGTTAAAACGTTGATAATTGTTTTTAACTGCATTTTTAAGTTTTATATGAACACTGAAGATTTTTCTTTTGTTAAATATATTCATGGTTTTCATCTTTCACTCTACTTGTGCATAAGGTTTGTTGTAATATCATAAATTTTACAAATCTTGTGATGTTGGGAAATGTAAATTGGGAGTCTTTACATATCTGAAAGAATTGGTTTTGGCTCAAAGTTTTCGTAACTATAACGCCTTTTTTATAATAACATATTTTATATGACATTTATGATATAGTGCAAAGTTACCGTACATTGCTAGTTGACTTTGAACAAAAAAAATGTGTCTCTTTAAGCCATTCACGGATAATGCACGTAATTGCTAAAAAGTTAAAATAAACGAATGACACCGGAAATTATAAACAGATTAATTTTTAAATATGAAAAAAAAGGGGGGGGGGATATTTCACAAAAATACAAAATGGAAAACAATTATATTAAAATTTTGGTGTCAATCGTATTAAAATTTTTGTAGTTTCATAGTTTTTGTAGTTTCAACCTCTATCCGTGAATGGGATAACATGCAAAGGTGACGTTTCTGGCCATTATTTCCTATGTAATTGTAATTTCTAACGATCTTCCCCAAACTCTAAGCTTGTACACAGCATTCGTCAACACCCTGAATAGGTCATTGAAAGTATTTGTGTAATAAATTAGTTGTATAATAGTATTTTCGTAAAACGCGACTTAAAAATTTAACTCTTTTCTGTAAGGATGAAAATCTCTTTAAAGTAAGTAAGCATAGACGTTGAAATGTGACTGATGAACAATATATAAAATAATTAAACTTTATTACTTAAAATATGATGAAGAATTCGTAAAAGTAGCAAGTTAAACCGTCTTCGTAGCGTACATTTGAAAGGACAAAACCGCAAAGAGTACACAAAAGATAAAAGTTATATTATGATACTTTGAAAACACTTTTACACGATATGAAATTGATTATGAATGACTTCTAGATTTGGATGCAAATTTTTGTGACTGTCAGACTGAAACAACACCAATTATGTATGGTATTTTCAACAGATATAAAACCTTACATTAAGCATTACATTTAGTATTACAACCGGTTCATAATTTTTTATTGTTATAATTAGCCTTTCTCTTAAGATTTTTTTTTACATGTTTTGTATAATATATGTTTTTTTGCAACCCCGCTCAGAATAATAATAGTAGGTAAAATAAATAAATAAAAATAAAAATACTCTGTGTATGCCTCAATTCGGTCGTACATACCATGACACATGCTCTTTTTTAAAAATAATGTTAGTAAAAAAGCTTTATGCTTCACTCTTATATAATATTTTATTATGCTAAATTGCGTTCTACACAATTAAATGTAAAAAAAAAAAAAAAAAAAAAAAAAAAAAAAAAAACACAGATTTTTGATGAATGTATGCAACAATATCAAGGTTCGCACACGCCTTGTATTTTCCAATGACTTTGTCACCCCTAAATTTAATAAGAAAATTCATATCTAATTTTTAAAACATAGAATCTGTGAACACCACCTTTATTCACAGCTTTTATGATATTTTTTCACAGTGAAATAATTGGAATATACTGTTAGAATTTAGTGGTAATAGTATGTGAAACCTGCAGTATATTTCATTAATGAGTTTAATTTGACGTAGAATCCGTCGATACTTACAAAAAATGGTGTTAGACCCATATTTAGATCTTCCTAAAATGGAAAAAAAATATTTTATAATATAATCAAAATTATTTACATGCATTTACATAAAAATGTGCTAAAATATTTTATAATATAATCAAAATTATTTACATACATTTACATAAAAATGTGCTTAGAAGTTCATACCTCCATTGCTTTTGCTAATGTAGCACCTCGAAGTTGAAATTTTTCATCAGTATCAAGTATCCGTAATTTGACAAAGCCTATCATAGCTGCTTTTTCTACGCTAGAATGAGCCTGAAATATTTTATCAGTATGCGTAAAATAGTATTTGGCAGTCTAACTGTGCAAAAAATATTAAATTACTATTACCTGGTGTAATACAATGCATAAAAGGATTTGCTAATGTTATTTCCAAAACTAACATTGCCCATCAATATTTTCAGGTTTAGCTGGATTTTTTAAAATTGAAAATACTTTTAAACGAGTTCCTGTACCTTTTCAATATTAAAACTCTGTCTTGCGATCGACAGAATTTTTCGAATTTTTATTTTACGAGGCATATTTTTAAAGTAAGTGCCATTTATGAATTGAAAAAGAAACAAATGTAAGAAAATACTTTTTAATACTTACATTTGAAAGGCACATTACGTAGCTACCACATATAAATAAAAAAGGTTATCATAAAGTGCAGCAGATTGTGAATTTCATCTGAATAAAATTGGGCTGCTGGCCTCTTCAAAACTCGGATTTTTTAATTGTATCTTGCATCACGCTTTCAAAACAGAATTTTTAAAACAAACATTTTGATAACATGTCCAAGCGAAATATACTACAAACTTATTTTTTAACGTTGCAGTAGAATATAGAAATAGTCGCCGGTGGCTGCCACTAATGACTATTTTTTTATATTATTATTAATTTTTATAACTACTAAATTTTTATGATATTTCTATGTAAGATTCCTATATATTTCTATTTTACAATATATCTATTTTTTTAATATTTTTGGAAATGACAAACTGCTGTAAGTTATGATAAAATTTTTAATTTATACGGCAATTATGTTGAGAAGTAGCTGCATAATATGCCTTTCAAGTATAACTAAAAAAAAAGTTCCTTTTATATGTTTTTTTTAAATTCATAAACGGTATTTACTTTAAAAGTACGCCTTGGATTTATCTCTTTTGTATATCCTGTTAATGGCGTTATCCTTTCGCATTATAATAAATTAACAAAACAATGCATAAAACAATCATAATAAGGTAGTAAATAATCGTAGTTTTAACCACTCAATCGTCACGCCCGAGACATTCACGGGCTGCAAGTTTCACGGCTTTTATTCAAAATTGTTTGGTTCCCACCAGTTTTATAAAATACTATAATTGGTATTATATTGGTATCAATTTATTTATCATTAAATAGATGGATATTTTTGTTATCAAAAAAGTGGTGGCAATAATGAATTTGAAATTTTAAACCGTAATTTAATGCGACCATTAAGTGGTTAACACTAGAACTGCCGAAAATTTTATCCAAGCGTTCTAAAATATTACACACTAGAATTTTTATTTACAACATTTTATATTATTTATTTAACTTATTTCGTTGTGATACATATTGAACTTATAAAAACATATTGATACATATTGAACTTATTAGAAAGAAATTACTTGTTCGAATCAAAATAATTTTTGTGGGTTCTAGTGTTATGATTTAATCTAATGGGTCTTTATGGCGGTCCTAGTGTTAAGTCGGATTTTTCTAAGAATGAAAATGTGGGCAGCAGAGTTACCATTATTTGCAAATAATATTTTACAACATATTTAATGACAAAATTTATGTCAATAAATAAGGCGAACAGTAATATTAAATAAGACAGACAGTGGTAGTCCTGGCGTCGGCATTACGTATTTAGGTAATGTCAGCTTTAAACTCACCCGCAAAAAAATGACAAATCTCGACAAAAGTAAATTTCACAAGAGAGACAAAACGAAATTTGCATGATTTTACTGTAACATGAAATTATAGCACTTAGCTCTGCATTTAGGAGTGAAACTTTCATAAATGTATTAAACACTTAAAAATGAAGACTTGGGATGAGGTTTGGAGGGTTGGGTAATTTTATCTCTCCACAAAATACACCTTTCTTCTGTAGTCACAAATGGACATACAGCGAAAATATTGTGATTTTCAGCATAGCTACATTTACGGTTTTTGAACTTTTTTACCTGATAGCTCCACCATCATAAGTTCGAAATGTAATCTTTAACCATTTTTAACTGCAAAGTTTTAGCCATTAGTAGAAATGAGTTCTTTATTCTAAATAAGTGGTAGCTTTTAGCTCGAGGGCCTTAAATTGAAGATTCCTTATATAAATGGTGCGCCAAAAGTAAATTCCAAAACATAAAATTGAATAATTCATCAGTACTTCAACTTTCGAAAGCGCTGTAACATCTGTGAATTCAATCGCATCGTTAGTTGTAATAATTATTTGTTTGTAAAATATTAAATTGCAGCTACTTTTAAAAACTGTAAAATTTTACCCCACACTTAAAATTATTATAGTATGTATGTATATTTTCATTGGAATGCAAGTGTGCCTGCAATAAATTATTTCACTGCGATGCTTTCAGTGTACAATTATGTTGTCATTATAATCAATATTGACTTACAACATGAGAAAAGAAAGATTTTGCAGAATATGTGTTTTAAGAAATCAGAATTGAGATAAATTTTACTCACTTCTTTTGAACAGTATGCCATAAGTGATGATAATAAAGTTCCTTCTTCAACAAAAGGTTTCTGTTGTTTAAGAGCTTTAACAGCAGAATGTCGTGCCGCAAGTAGATTTACCAATATACAATCACTAGCTGAGCCCTATAAATTTCATAAATCATTAAAATAATTGGTAGTTTTTGTTACAAAGAGAAAAATGATAAAACATTAAAGCTTATAATAGAGAAAAAATATGATGTTGTACATGAAAATGTTTATTAATTTAGATCTGTTTCATTAACATACTGTGAGCTGAACTATAATATAAACGAAATAAAAACAAAGAAAACATTTTGCATTTGCTGTTCTAATGTACAACTGTTTGTATTAAACATAAATTCATAATATTGCAATTATTACTAAGGAAATTGTTTATGAAAATTGTTTATATATTTTAAAATGTAAATCACTGTAAATTATTCGAAATAAAACTCTTGAATAGTTTGTAATTTCACATGTCATTTAACAAAGATTTTTCAAAGAAATTCTGAGCGAATTCGTTTAGTTCGCAAAATTTCTTGAAAATGACTGGAGGAAAAATGATATCCGAGATCAAAATATAACCAAATTTAACTTGTAATCATATCAGGATATCGCTTCAGAACTTTTAGTAACTGTCATTTTTAAATCTTTTTAGAATCCATTTACTGTTAGTATTAAAAAATCTATTGGAAGGCATAGCTGCCAACTCTTCTGATTTTTGGGCCCGGAAAAATTAAATAGAAATTTTTGCCTTTTTTAATCGACAGATTGTGGCGATTTGAAATGGTAAAATTTGCTATAAAATTTTTCCGGGCCAAAAAGTCGGAAGATGTTGGCAGCTATGGGAAGGTCGAGAATTTTTTCGAAACAATCCAAATATTTAATTGCTCGCACGGTCGCAAACAAAAGAATAACAGCAAATGAAATTAGAAATCATATAAAGATGCTAGAATAGCTGCCAACTCTTACTCTTTTTAAAACCACAAAAATTTAATGTAAGTTTTTCTCCATTTAAATCGATATTAATCTGCCAATTAAATAAGGCAAATATTACTGTTAAATTTCTGTGGTACAAAAAAATATTAGCTTTGGCAGCTATGCGCTAATATCAGTGGGCTAAAAAAGCACTAAAAAAGAAACTATAAAAAGTGGTAAATTTTTAAATATGTATATCGAATTCATCAAATATCGAAATATGTATATCGTCATTTTAAATATGTATATCCGTGGGGGGGGGGGGGGCAGCGTGGTTTACAACAGGCCCTATTTCAGTTTTTAGAAAATACCTAAAGCATGAAACGAATAGATCTACAGTTATTTTTAGCGTTGAAAAGAATTTGGTCCGAATGGTATTCATTCATATTGGCATGACCTTTGAAAGAAAAAGGAAGTATTTACCACTCATGAAAGGCGCGGCTTCCAAATAGTTAGGCTGCTTTCTTGGAGGGTGTATACTTAGAATTGCGTTTTTAGAAGGACAAATATATATATATATCTACACATGACATTTTCTCTTGTGAGAACGTCATTTGTTGAACTGTGAAATAATTTCCGTCCATAACTATATTTTTCACCAAGACACTGACTCAATTCACTCTTCGTAAGACACAAATAATTGGTTTGAATTTAATAAGATCCCCGTATTTAATTAGTTGGTTAATATTACGGACCTAAGTAAAATGAAAAAAGTTTCAGGTATTATAGTGCGCAATATTTACCAAAAAATCGTCAGATCGTCCAATATAACTTGAAAGCAGAAATAATTCTGCCATTTGTGAGGTATTCTTTTGTTTTTTTCACCGCGAAAAGCTCAAAATCGTGTAAACTTTATCGGCTCACTCAAGTATTTTATGTCGCACGATTTATGTACAGTGTGGGCTCCTTATAGAGCTTATGCAGGCGGGGAAGCTTTCTGTGTGCGAAAATGCTGCATTGAAATTATTAAACACAAAGGAAACACAGTTGGTATGTAACATTTGAATAACTTTTAAAAATTTGCTCAGATCTTATCATTTTCTTCCTATTCAGTATCTAACAAAAATGCAATTAATTACATTGAAAAAAATAACAATTATTTTATTATTATTACAGTATATTTTGCCTGTTTAGCTTAATAAAATCAGTTTATTTGGTTTATATTTGGTATTTATTGTTTATGATAATATTTATTATTATTTCGTTAAATGTTCCAACCTATTATTTCACATCCCGGGGTAATTGCAAATTTACAAAATGCGTAATCCAATAACGATATCAATAATAATTTTAAAATTCCTATATAAGCAATGTATAAAATTTTTTTTAATGCTCACGACTAAATAAATAGCAGAAATGGACTTTCTACAAATATAAACTTAATTATATCAATAGACATTTGAAGTACTTAACCATTTTCATTCGTATGTCCAGTCTGACTGGATATGATATTTCTTTTCAAAATTTATTTATAGCATCCAGTAATAAAGAAAAATAAAATTTTCTTTATTTCATTAGAGCATTTTTTAAACTGTGCACTGAAAAGAAGCTTCTTTTAAAGAAGTGGTGCAAACGAATAAAATTTGTGTAAGAGACACTCAAGTCGAAAGGATTAATTCAGTAACAGACGAGCAGCAGATTTAAAATTGATGGGACTAAAAGAATTTGACTGAAAAATATTTATAATTCCGATATAAATGTGCGCCTAACCGAAGATCCGAAAGTTGCCGCTACTTCCGAATTGACCTTATTTAATCGCAAAAAACCAAAACAAAGATCGCTATCAACCCTTTGAGCTCTGATGGTTGAATTTTCTACCACTTAATTTTAATTCCAAAATGTGACAATCGCACAGGAATATTCGACCAAATTTATTTAACCTTTCTACTCTGTTCAAATTTTACTCAATCTTGATTAAAAACATTTCACACCAGAATTGTTATTTAAAACATTTTAATGTATTTAATTGACTTATTTCTCTGAATATTATTTAACTTTCTTTATGAAAAAAGTTCTGCTTCGAATCGTATAATACGAATTATAGTTATGGTTCGATTAGACCCATTCAGGGTAGGAAGGTTAAAAAAGGTTTAACCCTTTGAGCTCTTAGGTGTAAATTTCTTCAAAATTCCAAATGTCACATTGGCACCAGTATTTTGCAAAGAAAAAAAACCGCTTAACGATAAACACGAAAAAAAAAAAAAAGTGCATTAAACCTTTTTCAAATAAATTTGGTCGAATTTTCTGGTGCCATTGTGACATTTCGGAATTAAAATTATGTGGTAGAAAATTCTACCGTCAGAGCTCAAGGGGTTGATGTACTTTTTTCGTCTTTATCATAAACCGAAAATTGTGTTTGAAAGATACTGGTGCCAATGTGACTTTTGTTATTTTAAAGAAAGGGTATAGCCGGGTTTCATAGTAAAATATGTCCTTGAGTCAATCACATCGAGTCCTAGATGGATCGATAGCCCATAAAAATAAATTCATTTCTCCCCAGTTTTAAGTTTGTATCTCAAGACTATGGGGGGTAATGACCCTAAATGCCTGTTTTGGAAAAGTGCGCATTGTGACGAAACTACTAAGCAAATTTCAACGAAAAAAATAAGGGATGTAAAAAAACCACCATACGAATGTTTGAAAATTTTTTCAGATTTTTTTAAACAAAAGAACAAGTTTTCTAACATTTTCCTGTTTTTAAATGAACATTTTAATTAAAAATAAACTGAAATTTCTGAGTGACCACCTTAATTCTTTTGCATGAAATACTATGAGACATGATGCATATTCACTATCAATTTCAACTTTCTACGTATGATGCATCATATTAAAAAGGGCAAAATCATATTCCGGTGGAATTGTGGGGAGTGTCTCGGACAAATTTCACGTCTTCTTTTCAAATCTAACATATTAATTCACACGATATTTTAAAAAGAAGGCGTAGAAAGTTGAAATTGATAGTGAATATGCATCATGTGTCATAGTATTTCATGCAAAAAAATTAAGGTGGTCACTCAGAAATTTCAATTTATTTTTAATTAAAATGTACATTTAAAAACAGGAAAAATGTTAGGAAACGTGTTATTTTGTTTAAAAAAATGTGAAAAAATTGTCAAACATTCGAAAGGTGGTTTTTTACATCCCTTACTTTTTTCGTTGAAATCTGCTTAGTAGTTTCGTCACAATGAGCTCTTTTCCAAAACAGGCATTTAGGGCCATTGCCCCCTATGGTCTTGAGATACAAATTTAAAATTGGGGAGAAATGAGTTCTTTTTTATGGGCTATCGATCCATGTAGGACTCGATGTAGTTGACGCAAGGGCGTATTTTACTAAGAAACCCGGCTATACCCTTTATCCACCAGAGCTCAAAGGATTAAATAGTTGTAAGTGACAGATTGCCAAAGTTACAAAGAACTAAGTTGAATATATTTAAAAACTTTCTGGTGTGAAATGTTTAATAAAACCAAGGCAAAATTACAACAGGGTCCAAATTTAACATTATAGGACGAGAAGAGACAGTATAAATTGTTATGTTTTCAAATACAAGAAGATAATATAATTCATGTTGAATAAGAAATTGGCGAATCTAGTGATCCAGCACTGCCCATTTCAAAAATTAACAACACTTCTGGTATACTTTTTAGAAGCTTATCCCAAGTTCTGTAATACAATAAAAATAAAATATAAAGACTGTTGCTTTCATCTAGTACAATTATAATATCTTGGTCTATCTTGTCGTGTACGGTGTCAAATATATCACGGACGTGTTTTTCATAATTAGTTTCAAGATTCATCTACATATGGTTGTTTATATGGCTCCTGGAATTTCCAAACCAGGAAATTCTTCTGTACCAGTATTTCCTTATAGAAAATCACTCCTTAAATGCCATAATTTGCTGCGTATAATCTGCGGATGAAACAATGCTTTTTGGACCCAAAAATATTTACGACGATCTGAGAAGTTATATTTCGTTTAAAAATAATTCTGGCTCTAAAAATAATTGTTTGATCCGCGGATTATACGCAGCAAATCATGGTAATACGAATTTTCCAGCGTTTAACCTAGATTTATTTTATATAAACAATTACTAATATTTTCCTGAAAATACCCGTAAGCGTACGAACCCTGGATCCATATTATCGAATACAAAAACAATTTGCATTTTAAAATTAAGTTTAAACCCTTTGAGTTCTGGCAGTTGAATTTTCTACCACTTAATTCCGAAACGTCACGATGCTACCGGAATATTCGACCAGATTTGTTTGAAAAAAGGTTTTAATGCATTTTACTTCCGTGTACATCGTATAACGAATTTTTTATTTTCAAAATACTGGTGCAAATGTAGCATATAGATTTTTAAAGAACTTTACCCACCAAAGCTCAAAGGGTTAAATAGTCTTATTATAAAAAATAGAAGATATTCAACGTTCAGAAGACCTTCTATCTGACTGCCACCTTTTTTTTTAAAAAATAGCATATTAGTCTTGTTTTTATATATAATCCTCCGCTTAACAAGAAAAATATTTCTACTTCAAAACAGTGCGATAGAGTAATATGAATCTTAAAAATGTAAAAAACTTGCAAGAATGTATTGCTGGACATTAAGTACAAAGTTTTGTAAAGTCTGACTCAAAAGAATGCTACTTTTAATTTGCTAAATTTATCCCATTTGCGTACTCTGCTAGATTGCCAGTTTGCCTTTTACTTTCAATTTAAAAACTTAAAATTCTCTTTAGAAATTTTGATATAAGAATTTTTATTACCCTAGCCAAGAAAGGTCTTTCATTAAATGAAGAAACGAATTTTATATAGAACTAGCATACCCAGCCCGCTTCGCCGGGCTTAATTTGAAGGTTTATTTAATAATTTATGTGTATGGTACGCTTCTCTCTCAGCTCGCGACGGATCCCCCGGTGACTCTCCCCGGACCATCGGCACTCCACGTGCGTCGGGTGAGCGTCAGAACAAACTTTCAGCATATACATATGGGTGGTTGTACTTGAATGCACAGACCTGCGCGTTTTTTTCTATCTTGCTTTTATACCTCTGGACCGAGTTGGCGCATTGCCAAGATTTGCTTCCTCTGGACCGAGTTGGCGCATTGCCAAGATTTGCTTTCGCCTGTGCCTCAATTATCCTCAGAATTCCTTTTATATATATAGATTTCAGCAGTGAATGTAAAATTTCAGAAACAAAATAGAGATAAAATCTGGCAACTCTGATACTCAGACTTAACACTAGAACCGCCGGGTATTTTACTCAAGTTTTATAAAAAGTGTTTCTCACCAGAATTTTAGTTTTAAACTATTTAACTTTTTTAATTAGTCTATTTTTCTGTTGCAGATATTTAACATATCTTATGAAGCAAATTCTGGTTTGAATCGACTATTATCAATCTGGCAGGGGTCATTTTGACCCCTAATGGCTGTTCTAGTGTTAACTGATAAAGGCTTTGAATAATTTCTAATAAAATATGCATGTAATTTTTCCGAAAAAAACTTTTTTATTTTATAAAGAATTATACTTATTCTAACACAGGGATTCTCAAACTGTTGTTTCGCGTACCAGTAAATGGACTACTTTTTTTTAAATTCATATTTCTTGATTGCACCAGTTTAAAAAATTAGAGTGCCATAGTTTGAGAACCACTGTTCTGACACATTCTTACTAACTTAACACTTTTTTTCCAGTCAAATATGCCCATCTGAAGCAAATGTTTAACTAAATAATTTAAATCAGATTGAGATCAAATAACTAACACATAAGAACTGGATATTTTTAATTAAATACATTTTATGGTAAGAAATGTGTTTATTTATATACAAAAACCGGAAGGTTGGCAAATATGTATCGTTCAATTTAGAAATGACAAAGATCAAGCGATCGCATTTACGTAAAAGATCTTCCGGCATAATTCGCTTGAAATAAATAATCAAAGTATATCTCTAAATTTCATCCCCTAGAGAAGCATTGGATTTCCATAAATGCCTCACATATGGAAGTGACTTGCTTAAGAGATTCTAACTGCGTTAAAATCGATTAGAGCTGAAAATGAAATAGAATTACCTCTATGTTTTCCGACAACCGGTAATTTAACCGGTACCAAATAAAAAGAGTTTAATTTTAACTAGAAATTTATTTATAATTTAACCATATCGATCACCTAAATGTAATTCAGATAAAAATTTAAATAATTTTAAACAGAAATTCTCATGTAAAATAGTTTTATAAAACTTCAGCATAACAACGAAAATGCATGCTTAAAATGTAATCGTTATCAGAATTCATGAAAACCTGAAATCTACAATTCTAAAACAATAAATTGCTCCATCACACGATTTTAATTACGCTTTATCAAACATATGATTCAAAGCAGATAAAAATAATTATTTTCCGGTATATTTTTTGTATTTTTGTATGCACTGATGTAAGAAGTTACGTTTAAATTCCGAAAAATAAATTAAAATTAGTAAACAGAAAAGGTGTAGTGCGATAATCTTATTTAATAAAATGTAATATTCATCTTCGCATTATAGCAAGCATTTAAGCCATTCGTGACGAGCGTATTTTAAAAAATTCTTCTTCTTTTATGACTGGTTCTTCAAGCAAAAATATTAGTCTAATTAAAACAAGAAAATTCCATGATCAAATAAGGCAACATTTGAAATAAGAAATAGCTCGTGGGTAGCGCTCCCAAATGGTCCACAAATTAAACACCAATATTTTTTCTCAGAAAAATTCATAATATGTTTCTACATCATTTCCGCTAAACTTATACTCCGAAAGTGGTTTCTGTGCTATTTGCAAAAAAATTTAAAAAAAAATATTTTCAAAAGAGATATTGATGTTCAGTTGGCGGAACCATTTGGGAACCCTTCTGGTGGTAAATATCAAGTGATCTGAAACCTCCCCTGAGTATTAGACCTGAGCGCTGATATAAAAATTGCGGCTGTCGAAGCGGATTTTTTTTCTTTTAACGTATCTACGGCTCAATAAATTTCAACACCTGTATTTTATAAATGATTCCTTTTGCTTTTTTTAATCACAGAAAAAGAAATTGTAAAAATTATTGGTATCAAAATTCAAGGGACAGTGCACGCATTGAAAAATAATCCTCCTTCGGCAGACGCCATTTTTGTGTCAACGCTCAGCCTTAGTATTTAAGAGGTGGTGATTCTGAAAAACGAATAGATCACGTATGCGTATCGCTCGGGATGTTAGCTACGAATAAGGACATAATAGTAATCGAGCGTTTTGCAGGTGATCGCTATTTTCTGTGTCTTTGAATGTATAATAGGGCAATCTAATTATTTCATATGTGAACCAGTGTAATAATTTATGAATGCTACTGAATGAATTTAATTTCATAAATGCAAAAGCTTGACTAATTATATATACATTTAACTATTTACATATAATTTTTTTTACAGATATGAAAATCATCAGCATTGTTTCCAAATCTGGCAATATTTTTTTAAAGAAATTCCTAATTCTCTAAAGAAAGTTTTCCTAGTTAATTTGACTTTACATAATAGTACATATTCTGTCAATAAAATAAAAGGAAATGTTTACTATATAAAATTTTCTTTGCATATGAATTAAGAATTTTTGAATAAGAAATCCATCAGATTTGGCAATACTGCATATTGGAAATACTTCTATTTTCATTAATATTGAATGTCGCAAATCTCTTTAAAACTGAGTAATATTATAATTAAATATAATTAAATAAAACAAAATTTCTTAAAAAATCACACAATATTATCCTAATTTAATCATAATTATCAGTACCCAGATACATAGCTGCCAACATCTTCCGCTTTTTCGGGCCGGAAAAATTTTGCAGTAAATTTTACTAATACTGCATATTGGAAATACTTCTATTTTCATTAATATTGAATCTCGCAAATCTCTTTAAAACTGAGTAATATTATAATTAAATATAATTAAATAAAACACAATTTCTTGAAAAATCACGCAATATTATCCTAATTTAATCATAATTATCAGTACCCAGACACATAGCTGCCAACATCTTCTGCTTTTTTCGGCCCGGAAAATTTTTACAGTAAATTTTACTAATACTGCATATTGGAAATACTTCTATTTTCATTAATATTGAATCTCGCAAATCTCTTTAAAACTGAGTAATATTATAATTAAATATCTATACATATAATAAAACAGTAGGACCCGGTGTGTCTGTACATTGAAGATAATTGACAAAAATGGAGTCAGGGCGATAAAAGAAAACCAATGAAACACAAAAAAATTTTTTTTGAATTTTTTGTCTGTCTGTCTGTCTGTCTGTCTGTCTGTCTGTTTGTTCGAGGTTATCTTCGTAACTACTGAATGGATTTTTATGCGGTTTTCACTAATGAAGAATGCACACTCCCGGGCAGTGTATAGGCTTTGTTTCATCAAAATCGGACAACAGACAAAAAAGTAACAAAAAGAAACAAAAGAAACTATTAGGTGCGCTGCTCACGTTTTTTAGTACATAACGTTTTTTAGTACATATAAAATCCAATAGATGTCACTGTGCGATTTTAAAACGCGCTATCGTTATGTTTTCGCCAGTCTACTTAAGTATGAGAAAGTTTCAAGCTGGCTGTCGTTCCATGTGGTTTAGTCGGTAGAACGTCAGTGCGCCATACTGATGGCCCGGGTTCGATTCCCAGCATGGAATTTTTTTTCACTATGTTGGCATTAACGCCTATAAGCAATTAAAAGAATTTGAAATATTGTATTCAAGGCGAATTTTCTCTCTGGGAAAATTTCCTTGCATTAATATGTCAGTGTAATTTTTTTTTCGATTTAATTTTTTTTTCGAAACTTTGTTTTTCTTAAAAAATTACAGTAAATATTTGATATTTCCCAACGTTTTTTGAATGATCGACTTGCTTTTTTTTTTTAATGTATGTCTGAACCTTATCTAACTACTTCTTCAAGATTTCTTTAGATAAACCGACCAGCGTAGCGGGCGAAGGCCGCTAGTAATTAAATAAAACACAACTTCTTGAAAAATCACATAATATTATCCTAATTTAATCATAATTATCAGTGACGCGGTGATTAGAATGTAACATCTCTTATACTATAACGGCTTATGCAGGAAAGTATTTTTATTAATTTCGGATAATTATTCAATCCCAGTCATTTGATAATATTTTCTGTCTTTCCTATGTGGCTATTGATAGTAAAGTATATAAAACCGTGTCCCATTTTCTACTGCACATAAATTTACTCCTTTCCTTTACACATAGATAAAATGACACTGGAATATTTCCCTGAAAACTGGAAAATAATATTAGAACAACTTGGCAATGTATAAAATTTCATTAAACATGTTTCTATAAGAAAATAACTATTTCAACTTTTCAATCACAATTTATCATTGGACAGTTTTAGAAATTTAATAACCACCGAAATTTTGCTTTCCTCTGAATAAATATACACAAAGAAACAAGGAATAACTAAATAAAATGTATGCTACTATGATACGTTTCAATGATTTATTTTTTTTTAAACTTTCTCTGAATAATAGTTATTAGAGATTTTGATAAAATAAACTAGTCGAATGTGCCAATCCCAAAACTTTTTTCTTTCTCATACACGATAATGTCAAAATTTGCTATCACATTGACAAAATTTAATCACAATTTGTGCCCATCATGAAGATCTGTAGGTATAGGTTTGTTGAAAAGTGTATATTTTTAAAAGGATACGGCGTAATTTCAGGTTTAAAATCAACGTATCAAACAGTTACGTCCGTACTCAGAGATCTTATTTCATGAAATGCCACACATTAAAATCGCGATAATTATTTAACTTCAATTGTTAAATAAAATTTTTGTATCGGTGTATGATTGTTTGATCCGTAGTTTATAGCTCGAAATTATCATATATTTATCACTTTTTCAAACAAATCTTTGATTTCTGCACCCACCCTCTGAGATGTCTGCCACCAAAATTTTCAATCAAAAGAGCATAAAAGTGCATTTGTTTAGATGTATACATCCTAATTAGAATCTAGTAATGAAAAAGAGTGACAAAAATGAATTTTGATTAAATTCCGTGCATTAGTTTTTGAAATATAACTGTAGCATAGCAGCGCCATCTTTACATTTTTTACACGAAAACCTAATCAGTACAACTCATGTCAAGATGTAACAAAATATAAAGTTTGATGAAATTCCTTGACTTAGTTATGACACATGACAATTACTAAAATCTTGTAATTAGTAATTTGACAATTACTAAAATCTGAAAATAACAGCATAGCAGGGCAACTGTTGGGTGATTTACACCAAAGTCGAATCAGAAACAACTTATGTCAACGACTAGCTGAATCTAAATCTTGATGAAAATCCGAAAATTATTTTTTTAGCTAGAGTTATTGTGGAATTCGTAAAAAATGCAGCATAGCTGCGCAGTCCGTTTGGATATTCACATTAAAAAATAATCAGCACCAATTTATACAAATGACTAAATAAATCTAAAGTTTTATTAAATTCGGTGCATTAATTCTTGATACAGAGCTGTTGCGGATAACGTGATAAAACGAGCGTAGCAGCGTCACCATTCGGAGAATTTACGGTAAAACCTTATCAGCATTAATTTATCTTAAGGACTAAATGAATCTAAAGTTTTATTAAATTCCGTGCATTAATTAGCTCTTGAGTTAGAGAGCCCACAAAATTTTTAACATGCAACTAGACAGCTTGCTAACTTTGCGAATTTCCGAAATTCTGTATGCATCCTATTAATTCCGAAGAGTAACTTTTTTATAGAGTAACTATTTAATGAAAAACATTCAATGATTGCATAATGTACAAATTATTAGAAATTTCTGTTATGAATTCGAAATTCCTGACTCACGAACTCACAGAGAGATACTCTCTAAAATCTGTCTAATCTTGTTCAGGACCGTCAAGTATGTACAAATATGTCAAAAACCAACCGTCGAAATTTTCACGAATTTAACACATTCTTCTTTTAAAGATAGAATAATATAAGAATTAATTTATTGATGGACTGGATGTTTAATGACGCCAAGTTCCGATAATTATAAAACTTTTATTAGTATTTATCATTATCGTTATTATGTGTTGCCATTATTATTTTATACTGATGATCATTGTAAATTCCTTTAGTACGGATTTGCTATAATATGAAAAATAGAAAATTTTGATTAAGAATAAGTAGAAATATATACGCTTTTAGTTAAAATTTTATTTGTGTTAACCAGGGATGTAAAAATCTTGCTAGTTGGCAGTTTCTTGCCACTAAATTTTATTAGTTTTCTTCAGTTAAATTTTATTGATAATCATACCAATTAAAAAAAATAATAGAGGGAAAAATCCCGAGTAAAATCTACTGGTGAGAAAGTGCATGCGGGTGCCTAGGTTTTACACACCTGGTATTATCTATATAATATAAAATAAATTATTTTTTTATTATTTTTAGTGAGTATCATTACTACTTTAGAGCACAATGAAATACCTTATTTGATGGCTCAAAATTTATTTAAAATAACTAAAAATTACATACTGGTGGAAAATATCTTTTTGACAAAATAATTGAAGATACTTACTTTATACAAACAATCATTATAATTTATATCACAAAGACTTTTAAAAATACAAATTCTAAAAGTGCATTAGATCAGGAATGTCTAAATTGTTTGACTGAAAATCATTTGTCACACTATATCAGAATAAAAATCTTCGCAATAGATGACTAGGAACTGGATTTTTTTTTATATTTAGTTCAGATAATGATATATTTTCCACTGTATCCTAGAACTCGAACAGAACGTCCTCCCATAATAAGGGGAAAATTGATTTAAGAAATTGAAAATACATAATATATTCTAATACCAAGTTTAAACAATTTTCCCTATAGTCGGAAAAGTATCCAAGTTTTTTTGTGACGTCCTGTATATTAACTGTAGAATTGTATAAACACAGCATAGTATACTAAAATTTAATTCAGTTGCAAAACATAGTTGGAAATTCCCTTTCAGGAATTTACGCCAAAAAACGGAAATGTACTCAAATTTAATTAAACAGCCCTGTATATGCTCTGTAAAAATTATGCATATGAATGAATAGGCAACAAATTAATCCTAGTTATTACAACTGAAAATGCACTTCCAGCAATTAGCACTCAGAGACAACATTGAAAGAGAATTTTTTGTGTACCCCTGTAAAAGGATTATAAAATGCTATGCGCACCCTGTTCTACATAAAGTGTCCTTTAGTGCGCCTCAGTGATACAGTACCTCAATCTCATTATGTTTGATAGATTAACAAGATTAAAATACGCTTCAAATTATTTTTCGCCGTATACCATAATACAACGGAACCCTTTTGAGTAATCCTGTAAACAAACTATAAATGCTACACAGTTCATTTTCTTTACCAAAGGTACTATTGTAAACTTCTATATTTATATCAATTACAGGAGAATCTGAGTATATTTACGTGAGTTAGAACTCGGAAAGATAGACAAACAGCCAGACAGATAATCTGAATTCATAAACACTTTTCAACTATATATAGGTGCCAACCTGACATTAGTTATCCGTAATAGATGCGTTAATTTGAACCTGGTTTAATAAATTTCGCACCGGAATTTGTTCAAAGAAATAAAATTAAGTATGTTCCACTTAGAAACCTGAGGTTAAATAAATGAAGATTTATAAAATAAATCTTCTGGTTCGAAATGAGGTTAACCTGGATCAAACTAATCCAGGTACTACGGAAGATTAATTAACCCCTTGAGGGGCGGTGGTTTCATAGATTGTACCACTTAATTTTAATTCCCAAATGCCACATTCGCACCGGAATTTTGTTAAAGAAAATTACGATTTATTGAATGCGTGAAGTATAGAGTTTTCTTATTTACAAATAAAGTTTTTTTCAAATTCCGGTGTCAGTCATTAATTTCAACACTTAAGTAATGAATTTGCCCTGCACGCAAAGGGTTAAAAGTTGGCAGCTATGACTATGTTGGAAATTGTTAAAAATAATTACCGTAATTTCGGTTGTATAAGCCGCGGATCAAACAATTCTTTTTAGACCCAGAAATCTTATTTAGTGGTTGAAGACAAATATTTACGGCGATCTAACTAGTTATTTGTTTCTTAAAAAATTCTGGGTCGAAAAAGAATTGTTTGAGCTGCGGCTTATACACCCGAAATTACGGTATGTTTGACTATGTATGTTTTTAAGTTCAGAAAATGTGCCCTTACATTTCCCGTATTTCTTTTTTTTAATCATTTTTTAAAACTTATTATTTAATAATCGCGGTTTATACTACAAAAATCTTATTAACAGGAGCAATCAAGTTTGTGATTATCATGAATTATCCAACATTGAATGAAATCGAAAATAAAAACGCGTTCATTCTATTTGATTCAGTGTAGACATTAATAGAACCATTTATGCATCATAATAGCCGTTGCGGGAGGAATTTAATAAACTTGGATTAGAAATTCTTCGAATAGCTGGAGTGATCGATCGGTTGAAATGAGTACCTCCAAGAACGATTGTCTTCCATTGGCTCAACAGTTGCGGAAACGTGAGATGCTACAGCTCATATTCAAAATATTAGAATAATTACCTTTTTTTTAGAAATTGAAAATATCGTTTGGTAATTTAATGTCTTTTAATGAAAATATGCAAACGATATTTTTATTAAGAACTTATTGTTGATTAAACTTACTTGTTATCTTAAATTTAATATCATTTTTGAAAAGATTAATTGCAAAAAAATTTTTTTTGAAAAGTCAAAATATTAGAATATTTATTCAAGTGGTTCAAAATATTAGAATATTTCACATTAATTCTCCTTTAATTATTACCAATTCTTAACTGGTGGCATCATTGATTAAATTCAGACTATTTTATTTAAAATCAGTATTCTTTTTTGCAGTTTGTTTCTTTTTCGTCTTAAAATGGGCCGTGTGAGTGATATTTCTGAATCTACTAAACTTCGTATGGTTGATTTGTATCGGCACGGTAAAAATCAATGTTTTATAGCGAATTATTTACATTGTTCGCAATCGAGCGTTAGTAAAATACTAACACAATATTCAAAAATTGGAAAATTTCAAAATAATCGCCGAAATAGTGGCCGAAAACCAAAAACATCTGCTAGAGATGACAGGAAACTGAAGCGTATAGTTAAGAAAAACCGTTTGAAAAGTGTGCGATTTTTGCACCGAAAATGGAAAGAAGAAGGAGTTGAAGTTTCTACATCGACAACATTAAAAAGTCTCCATAAATTTAAATTTGAATCTCGTGTACCGAAAACAAAACCTCTCATGACTGCAAGACAAAAGCGTATAAGATTGAATTGGTGTAAATCAAGACGTTTATGGAGCAATGAAGATTGGAAAAATATATTATTTAGTGATGAAAGTATGTTTTGTGTTTCATATGGTAATCAAGGTATTCGAGTTTGGAGAATGAAGCAAGAAGCATTTGATAAAGAATGCCTTAAACGTTCCGTAAAATTTGCTGCTAGTGTCATGGTTTCGGGTTGTATGAGTGCGGAAGGACCTGGAAAGTTATGCATCGTCTACGAAAAGGTTAACTCTCTGATATATCAAGAAATTTTAGAATATTACATGATTCCATCATCAGTAGATTTATTTGAAGATGATTTCATCTTTCAACAAGATTTAGCGTCCCCGCATACCTCGGTGTCAACTAAGAATTGGTTCCGCCAACGCAACATTAAGGTACTTCCTTGGCCACCAAATTAACCAGATCTTAATCCCATCGAAAACTTATGGTGTATAATGAATAAAAAACTTCAAGAAAATCCTCCTTTAAGTAAAACTGAGTTAGTGGCACGTATAAAGTCTACTTGGGCTAATATTGATAGAAATGTTTGTAAACACCTTGTATATAGTATGCAAGATCGATTGTACGGTGTTATGAAAGCTAAAGGGGATGCTACAAAATATTAACTACCATTTACTTCATATTCATAAGGTAATATTGTTGCGTAAAATAAAATATTCTAATATTTTGAACCAATCTAAATTTTATTCTAATATTCTGGTGTTTTTAAGGAAGCTGTATACCTAATTTATTGTGCTGTATTTTATATTTTATAAATGTTAAAATCTTATCTAAACATTCCAGATTTAATTTATAAGAAATTTAATTGCATTTACTTAGTATAAAAAATAAATAAATGACAAATAATTTTTTCTTATTACTTTTTCTCAATTATTCTAATATTTTGAATATGAGCTGTAAATGGGAATTTAAACTTATTTAAAAACTTACGATATATAGTGGAAAGATTTAAGATATATTTGATATTCTCTGATTTTATTAATGAATCTCAGTTAATCAAGTTACACATTTAATTTCGTGAAGTTATAGGGAATATTAGGTCAACCGGAAAGTTCTGTCGTTTAATGTTATATTATGCCTACTTTTTAAAAATTCATATTCCTTCATTTGCACCATTTTTTGAAATGTTAAAATGACTATAATTTTTGCGTTTCACATTAAGGTAACAATAATTAGATTTTTAATATTTCAAAAAAGTGGTGTCAATAAAGAAATCTGAATTTAAAAAAAAGTAGGCTAGAAATAACACTATACCGCAGAACTTTCCACTTGATCTAATAATGATGTACCGTAACTTCTCACATATACGCCGGAGCTCATATAACTCAATTTCCTCCTACAATTTATTTTAAATAAGAGGTGTCTTTCTTTTTCTTAACATTCATTTTACTTGATTTTTTAAATAAAATTTTCTGTATGAAAAAGTCTTAACTTACTCCGCGGAAAATTATGCTAGTATTATGGAGTTGTAAATATTAGTTAACATTAGTTAAATAGTTAAATTTAGTTAGTTAGTTATTATTAAATTAGTTAAATATTAGTTAAATATTAGTTCAGGAACAAAGTACTTCTACTCGTAAAATTGTGAAATGATTGAGTGACACCAGAATGTACATCGGAATTTATTTGAAAATAAGTAAAAGCCTTTTCTTACTTTACAACTAATTTAAGTAAAAGCTTTTCTTACTTCGTACTTAATGTAAGGAAATTTTGGATTTTATAAATCTGGTGTCAATGTGGCATATCGGAATTAAAATTAAATGCTCCAAAAACGAACCAACACCCTTGAAGGGGTTAAAACATATTTAAGAAGTTATGATATCACTTATACTATCGAAGAAATTACCGTAATTTCGGGTGTATAAGCCGCGGATCAAACAATTCTTTTTGGACCCAGAAATTTTATTTAGTGATTGAAGACAAATATTTGCGGCGATCTAACTAGTTATATTTGTTTCTTAAAAAAATTCTGGGTCGAAAAAGAATTGTTTGACCTGCGGCTTATACACCCGAAATTACGGTAATGACAATTTTTGTAGTGGTTTCATTACCCATTAGAAGCTAATGGAACTATAAGCAGGGCTTGATTACTAATGGGGCACTCTCTCACCAGTAAAATGTTATAGAAATTTTCGTCTAATTTAAACGCTTTTTAAATTCAGAATTACTGTCATGAATAAATGAAATTTTATTATTTCTTTTTTCTGTTGGGAGTGTGCCACAGAAAAAAAGATCTTATCCTGTACCGGGTTGAAAATCAGGCCTTGATTGTAAGATATACAAAAGATATAGAAAAAGTGGCAGAAATATGAAACGATAACTGGGAGGTTATAGCTGTTCAAATACATACTACAAGGCTGTTATGAGTGTTGCCAGTGGGCTACTTTTTAGCTCACAGGCTATCATAGCCTGAGAGCTTATGTGCCCGTCCGTTCTGTATGTATGTTCGTATGTACGTAACGCGATAACTCATGATAAAAATATCCGATCCACTTGAAATTTTGTATGTAGGTATATCCTGACAAGGCGCTTCCCTGATTAGTTTTTGGAGTTCATTCGATATGTATAAGAGGGGGAACGGGGGGCTCATGCCCCCCGTTAGTTGATATAGATGGGATTTTCATGCAGAATTAAGTTTTCAAAATTTAGATTAGGATCATTCTGATGAGGCGATTCCGTGACTGTTATTAGGTGTTCATTGATTAAGTATAAATAGGGGGAACAGGGGCTCTAATGCCCCCCCCGTTAGTTGATATAAATGGGATTTTCATGCAGAATTAAGTTTTCAAAATTTAGATTAGGATCATTCTGATGAGGCGATTCCGTGACTGTTATTAGGTGTTCATTGAATAAGTATAAATAGGGGGAACAGGGGTTCTAATGCCCCCCCCCCGTTAGTTGATATAAATGGGATTTTCATGCAGAATTAAGTTTTCGTTCAAAATTTAGATTAGGATCATTCTGATGAGGCGATTCAGTGACTGTTATTAGTTGTTCATTGAATAAGTATAAATAGGGGGAACAGGGGTTCTAATCCCCCCCGCCCGTTAGTTGATATAAATGGGATTTTAATGCAGAATTAAGTTTTCGTTCAAAATTTAGATTAGGATCATTCTGATGAGGCGATTCCGTGACTGTTATTAGGTGTTCATTGAATAAGTATAAATAGGGGGAACAGGGGTTCTAATGCCCCCCCCGTTAGTTGATATAAATGGGATTTTCATGCAGAATTAAGTTTTCGTTCAAAATTTAGATTAGGATCATTCTGATGAGGCGATTCCGTGACTGTTATTAGGTGTTCATTGAATAAGTATAAATAAGGGGAACAGGGGTTCTAATGCCCCCCCCGTTAGTTGATATAAATGGGATTTTCATGCAGAATTAAGTTTTCGTTCAAAATTTAGATTAGGATCATTCTGATGAGGCGATTCCGTGACTGTTATTAGGTGTTCATTGAATAAGTATAAATAGGGGGAACAGGGGTTCTAATGCCCCCCCCCGTTAGTTGATATAAATGGGATTTTCATGCAGAATTAATTTTCGTTCAAAATTTAGATTAGGATCATTCTGATGAGGCGATTCCGTGACTGTTATTAGGTGTTCATTGAATAAGTATAAATAAGGGGAACAGGGGTTCTAATTCCCCCCCCCCCTTAATTTATATAAATGGGTTTTTCAAGCAGAATTTTCAGGTTTCGTTCAAATCTCTGAATAGTTTTGGAAGTTTAATGGTTAAGTATAAAAGAGGGGCATAACTCTTTTTAAATTATATAAATGCTAAATGGGTTTTTATTAAGAATTATCTAATTTGCTCTGAATTTTGGATATAGATTTTTTATATGATAAAGCATGTCTTTGATAGTATAGGAGGTTCAATGATTAAGTATAAAAAAAGAGAAAAGGGGAGAGCTGTTTCCCCTTCTTAATTTTTTTTTTCGAACGGAATTAACCCTTGAAAATATAAAACTTTAATGTGCAATTAGTATTTGTAGCCTGTGAGCTCAATGCCTTCAGTTTAACTGGGCAGTATTCTTTATTTTAAATTCAGATTTCTTCATTGGCACCACTTTTTGGAATGGTAAATTACCTTTTGTTTTCGCTTTAATTGTTATGACATTGAATAAAGCACATTTTATCATTTGTAAAAAGTGGTATCAATCAAGAATTGAATAAAAAAAAAGTAGCCCATCTGGCAACACTGGCTGTTATTGCCTATGGACCGCAGACCATAAATCTAGCTTTTCTGAAATCTGTAAGGCTATGGCGTGTGTTTAGTGACGTAACGATAATAGTTCTGAAAGAGAGCAACACTTTATCTAAAATAATAGCGGAAAAAACGGAAACTAGGCAACTATGGAAAAGAAATGCACTTTTACTGTTATCTCACAGCCAATGGGAACACAGCCTTTCTGAAAATAGGCGTGGTAAAGCTACCTGTATTTTCCTATAGAAAAATTCTATTTACAGAACAATTTTTTTTATCCAATAACGCGAAATTTTTTACCGGGAAATACTGATCCAACTGTTAATTGTGGTATTTTCTGCTAAAAAATTGGATACCCTTATACAGGGCATACAGAACAATGGGCGTAACCAGGATGGGTGTCCAAGTGCTCTGAATACCATTAATTTTTCAAAGTTTTATTCGCTTTATCTAACCAGAAAATTCTCTGCCATGAATGAAGGAGTAGAAAACCTGACAATATTACTAGTTTTGGATATCACCCTGTTTACGCCACTGCAGAAAGATTAAAATGCACTTTAATTTTATGCATACTGGCAATACGTAAGTATTGTTTGTAGCAAACGTTTTAAAAATAAGCTAGGAACTGAGATTACGTTAATGAAGTAGTCCTAATAATAGATTCTGCGATGTTAAAATCTGTATGTGGCTCTTGGTCTTATAAGATAGACTGACATCTCATGATAACATAAAGTAAAGAATTTTCCTTGAAAACTTCAGATATGAAATCGAAATTTTTGAATTAAAAACAACTCTATTTCTATTTCTTTTCATGTATTAACTGTGTTTGACAAATTTGCCAGGTTTGTGGGGGAGGGGGGGGGGGTTCGCTTTCAAAAATTTTAATTTCATACCAGAAATTTTCAAAAAAGATTTTTTTTTCTTTATGTAACCATCAAATGCCTGTCTTAAAAAAAGAAAATAAATATATAGGAATTTTTTGGTATGAATGAGAAATCTGAAATAAAAAAAGAGACCACATTTTCCCTCTGGGATTTGTAACGCAACGCGTCACTTGCGCCCATAAATTCCTATACAATAAATGATTGTTTTAATGTCCTGTACAACCCTTAAAGTTTGTACCATTAATTTAGAATCACTCTGTATTAGTGATTTTTCGAATATTGTACTATATATTTTAAAACTAGTGCTTCACTGAAGAATATAAGAGCATTATATAAGAATTATCTGGTATGAATGCGAAATTCTGAAATAAAAAAGCGACCCCATTAGCACCTTGGAGGTTGTACCTCAACGCGTCACTTGTGCTCATAAATTGTTACAATGTTACGTTGTTACAATTGTTACAATGTCCTGTACCTGCACTTAAAGTTTGTACCATGAATTTAAAATCACCTTATATTACTGATTTTCCGAATGCATACTATATATTTTAAAACTAGTGTTTTATTGAAAAACAGAAGTTATCGGATGGGAAAGTAAGCACGTTTGAAAAAAAAGTTAAAATGTTGAATAATTTGCAATACTGACAAATTATGAAATATATATATATTTATAAGATTTTAGATCATAAAAAAGAGAGTTTGATTTCTTTAAATGAAAATGTTGGGTAGATGTGCTACTAATGGATACCCTTCAACGTTTTTGGTTTACAGAAACATAACCAATAGAAATTTAGATTTTATTTTTTTCAGACCTAATGCATATTTCATAATCTTGCATTATTGTTGACACTCTTAAACACTTCAGTGAAAATCTGAATGAACATACAAGCAATATAAATTTATGTAATCCTTAATTTCTTGCAAAATTTCTCGTTTTTTGTTTCGGTAGAAATTGATAACAATGAATTTTATATATTAGCAGCCATTTGTAAAATTTCTTTTATTTTTAAGGTTTTAAAATGAGTCTCTATTACTGGGGTGCTTAATTACCGTAATTTCGGGTGTATAAGCCGCGGATCAAACAGTTCTTTTTGGACCCAGAAATCTTATTTAGTGATTGAAGACAAATATTTACGGCGATCTAACTAGTTATATTTGTTTATGAAAAAATTCTGGGTCGAAAAAGAATTGTTTGACCTGCGGCTTATACACCCGAAATTACGGTAGTAATTTTATATTATTAAACATCCATGTAGACTTTGCTAAAAATTCAATTTCAGTTATGTTTATGGTGAATAAAATATTTTGACTTAACTGAAAACCTAAATATTCAATTAAATTTTTAAATTACCCTTACCAAAGCAGTGGAGTAACCAAGGTTGGGGACACAAAGCCAGTAAGATTTCAAGGTTTACTTTTCCTTTATTCATAATAGAAAATTTTCTGGTTAGATGAGGCAAACAGAACTTAAAAAAAATAACCAGTATTCAAAACACTCGGGAATCCACCCACGTTATAGGTGGCAAAAGCAAAAACTCACAAAACTTTTATAAACAGCTCCTTTTAAGTTATTTTATATGGTTAATAAAAATTTCAAAATTTTATTCTTTTTTTAATGTAATCAATTTTGCCTTGCATATTTTATTACCTGGAAATCAAAACAGCCAGGAAGCAGAATATATATTTTATGGGCACAGTCAAAGAAGGGGTCATAGGCTTCATCCCTTCTCCAAACCCTTTTTAAAATAAAAAAATTAAGTTGCAAAAGTTCTTAAAAATATATTTTCTGTCTTAAGTATTTGCTTATTCATCTCAGACAGAAAAGAATTGTAATATTAATGAATTTTTATAATGATCATGAAATTAGTAAATGTGCAGATCAGTGGTCTGAAACATCAGTTCTACAATTTATTTCGAAATTATTTTACATACAGGTGAACTTATTTTGCTGTTGCTTACACCGAGTATTGAGACTTGTTGCGTATAACCCTTTGAGGGGCAAACCACTTCTATTCAAAAAATGCAGAAAAGATTGAGTGACACCGGAAATTACAAACAAATTTATTTGAAAATAGAAAAATGCTTTTCTTTACGTTCTTGATAACATTAAAAATTTTCAAAATTCTGTTGTCTATGTGGCATTTCTCAATTAAAATTAAGTGGGATATATTTTATCTCACCTCCCTTCAAGGTGTTAAAAGCCCTGGAATAGCAAGATTGAGAATCGAAAAAAAAAATTATGTTAAAGTCATTTTTTTTTTATTTTGCAGCAGCATAACTTTCTGAAAATGCTATTTTCGAGGGCACTTATCGGACTATCAACCCGGAAGAACGCGCGCTTACCCAGGGTATGAATGGTTTTAACTTTGCCACCAATAAAATCAAATTATAACAGTCACTTTATCAAGACAGAAACAATTCTTACAAATTTTGCGACAATATGAGTTGAAGATTACTTAAAAAAAATTAGTGGTTACAATTGTAAAAACTATACGCATTCCGGGTCTTTTAGGCCTTGCGCGCGTCCTCCCGGGTTAAGGGCAATTATAATATTCGATTTGAGGGCATATATTATTCGATGGCAATTATAATATTCAATTCACAGTACCATTACTTTCTATTTGCAGAATTAATTATTGCATGTATAATATCGAGTAGCTTCTGGAAGTTTATTTTTTAAAAATAGCAAGTAAAGTAATAACTATACACTAATATTCCAAAGCTTTAAAAAAATATTACATTTTAAATCCTCCAATGTCTCAATATTTTGATAGCTGTGGTTGCCTGATATTTAGTATTTTAAACTACCTTTCTAAAATAATTAAAATGTCGATCTTTTGATAATTACAATAATTGATGCAAATAGTGATTTATCATCACAATCATTTTATTAATTACTGGCATATGAATTGTTAAATTTATTTAAAATTACTTATTTTGTTTCATTAGTATCTTTCATTAGATTCTGGTTCTAAATATAGTAATAAAAACAATTATATTTATTAATTTTTATGGGGTTTGCATTGCTTTAACAGAGGGGGGCCATTCAGTGGCGTAGCGAGGATAAGGGGTCCTAATGCTGCGGATACCATTAATTTTGTCAGAGTCTGTTCATCTCATCTAATCGGAGAATTGTCAACTATTAATAAAGGCGAAGAAACTTTACATTATTACAGATATCCAAAGTATATGGACTTCCTCCCTGGCTAAACAACTAATGTCCATTACTGGAACAAAAGGTGTCCAATACTACCATTCTAGGTATTTTGAGATAGTTTTGTCATTTACAGTTAGATTTTGATCCATATAGGGAAAGGAGACTATGAGAATGGTTAAATATTCTTAGTAGATTAATGTAATATTGAAAAACAATAATATAATAATTATAACTATTAATTAAAAAACAATTTTTAAAGAAATTCTTTACGAGTGTCCATTACTGGCACATCTATGCTATATTATGTATAAAATTAAAATATAACGCTATAGATATTAGTTTAATAAATATCGTAAATTAAATTAACAAATTGCGTGTCAAAGGGCACATTTAAATTATGATTTTATTTCGTTAAGTGTACTGTGTTGTGCGAGATTTTATCCAATATAATCTGAAAAATTTGCATAGCTGCCAACTAGAGTACATTTACTTATCAAAGCAATATATTATAAAGTCTCTTATAGAGGGAATAAAATTTTATTCGTGGAGAGGATTTGGGAAATGAAAGACGATATCCCAAGCTGTTATTATCGCCTTTCGTTTGTTTACCTATTTAACCCTTTACGGCGCATACAAATTCCGTTCGTAAATGTGAAATGATTGACTGACACAAGCATTGACAAACGTCTTTTTTAGAAATTAAGAAGTTCCTATTTTAGGCTTTCATTGTAAAAGCAAAATTTTATAAAAATATTCTTGGTGCCGCTTGTAAGATTGTAACTAAAATTAGGTGTGCCCATAGTGGGACCACTGTGTCAGAAAGGATGTACTGATCTAACAATGAAGGTCTCCATACTTTGCATAATCATAATTTTAAAAAAATACTAATTAAACTACTTATGTATGTAATAAAGGATCAATCAAATTTAGTGGCAATTGCAGTAGATACTCTGTAAAAAAATTAAATACATTCAATATTAGGCATGAAAAGACGAAAATGTCACTCGATTTGGCGAGCAGCACATTTCCTTGATGTTAATGTGACTGAAAATTCTTTATCAAAAGATTTTAAAATGCGTGTAAATGGTATTTATGAATTTAAATTTAAACAATTAAGGAGTTTAATACATATATTTTCTTTTTGTAGTACATATTTAAGTTGCTTGTTGCCGTTGTTATTTATTTTATCAATGTAAAAATAATTTCAAATATAAAAAATGTTTTCATATATTTAAGCATGTTCCAGAATAAAGACCAGATGAAGAATGCTGCAGTAATACGTTCCAATATCGGAGAAGTTTTTGTTTCCATAGGAACAAAGTTGAATCGATAGTGGTCATTTGGAGTTCATTTTGAGAGTAAAACGATTTTATTTTATTTTTTAATTCATAATATTTCATAGTTAATTTTCAGTATAACATATAAAACAAACTAAAACTGACAAAAATAAAATTATTTAATCTTTTTTCCAATACAAGTTCAACATGAAACATTTTTAGACTTAAAAATATTTGACATAAAACATATTTTTTTAAATTTTATTTCATCTCCAGCCGGTGATAAATCGCCAAATAAACGCTCATTATTTTTTTATGAACGTTTTAAAAGGATTCCGCGAAAAATTGTTTCATAAACATATATATATCCACACGAGAAGAATACTCTGTAATTTTTTTAGAATTTTCTGAGTTTGCCGTATGGAGATCTTCCTTGTAAGCTTACTCGCTCAAAATCTGTAATTTTGGCTTCCAAAATTTCGATAAAAACATTAACCATAAGACTTGTGCGTGTGTTCACTACTCTGATATATAAGTAGTCTAAAGTCAACACGATAATGACATTTAAGTTGGATAAAATTTTGCGCCTAATAATATGCTTAAGTAAATAAAATCATATTAATTAAATTGCCAAAAACAAGCATCAAATATAAATCAGCACTATGTGAATGAAATATAAAAAATAAATTACACTTTATGGTCATTTTTTTAGTTTGATCTCATACATTCTTATAATGAAAAATAACATTTCGATCAACAGCAGACGATAAAATTCAAATATTTAAGTCATTATTTTAATATACATAATAAGAAACGTTAAAAAAATTCGATCTAGTTATAAGAGGAATTAAAAACATTTGAAAAGAAAGCTAGGTGTGCAGTTTTTGTAAACCAGGAATGAATTTAATATTAATATCTCTCAATTACGAAGAAAAAATACATCTGAAGCCTTAGACGCTTATTTTTATTACTTATTTGGAATATCTGACTACACGACAAAGTTTGCTATTGGATACAAGTGAGTGGTATTCATTTTAAAATTAATAGGAAATAATAGACATTAACTGACAAGATATTAGCCAATGAAAAACCATCTTCCACGATGGTTAATTCACTACCTTCTTACACAATCACAACTTACATACTGAAATGCTAATTCGATAAGCATACATGAATGAATGTATTTCTTCATCTATTAGTAAATAAATTTATTAAATAAATCAGTGTTAAAAACAAATCTGTTAAATATTAAATTAATTGTAACAAAACCAAATAAAAATGTGGAGCAATTTTCCTGAGAAAAGTGACGTCACATTTATTGAAAGATAAATTCTCTTATAACTCTTGAATTATTATTATTGTTATTAAAATGACCGTATTTAACGACAAAAAATATTAATTAAAGTGAGTCATTTTTTAAACCCAGTAAAAAAGTGAAAACTACATTAATAACTTCACAATATTGTGATATATTGAATTTTCAAGCTCGGTGTAAATAATCGTTTGGCAGTACATTGCTTTTGCAGATCTCCAGTGGCAACATTAAATGAATAACTTTGAGAAATTGTTTCATCTCTTAATATTCTGAAAGTTTTTTTTTTTTTTTTTTTTTCGGAATAAAAGAACGTGTAACCTCAGAGGCAACAATATGTACACATAATGATGTTTAGAGTGTTTTGAATAAATTTCGAAGTAATAAGAATATTATGGATGTATGTAAGTATTTTAAACTTTATCATATTTTGTAAATGGTGCACTTGTTATTGATTTCTCGTTATCATCGAATAGCATTAACACTGGACTACCATGAGCCGTTATTTGATGGCTACCATATGAATGTGTTTCAAATCAAACGAAAAATTTGATTATGAAATAAAAAAGATACAAAGAAGAAAAATGTTAAATGATAAAGTTAAACTGTTTAAAATCAAGATTCTCGTGTGAAACATTTTTATAGAACTTGACTCAAATTTACGGTAGCTTTAGTGTTAACATGGCTGCCAACTACTACGCCTATTTACAGACGAATAAACATATTAGAATCAGAAATTTTGATAGATAATTAACAATACGGAGTGTAATGCATAACATTGCTTATATTTGGCATACATTTTACAAAAAAATTTTCGTGGTTCCAAACATGTTTATGCGATTTAAATAGGCGTAGAAGTTGGCAGCTCTGTGTTAACAATAAGAAAGTTTTGACGAATGTTATTTCGCGTCTACTTTTTAAAAATTCATATTTCTTCATTGGCACCACTTTTTTTAAACAAAAAAATTCCCATTTTTTCGCCTTAATGTGAAACGTGAAAACTCGGAGAATATTACAATTTCAAAAAAGTGGTGCCAATAAAGAAATATGATTTTTTTTTTTTTTAAATAAGGTGTAAAATGACATTACAAAACAGAACATTCAGGTTGATCTAATATTTAATGACAACAATGGTCGTTAACGACGTTTTAATATTGATTTATAGCACTTTCTAACAAAGTTGAAAAGTGCTTATGCATTCGGTTTGTCTGTCCGCCTGTCTACGCTCTAACTCCGGTAAATACATTCGGATTTTCATGCAATTGATAAAGCTTATTTAGGGCCACCAAAGCATGTTTGGTTTTGAATATGAAGTATGTATGATCAGGGCCTGATTATCAACGGGGCACACTCACACCAGGAAAAACAAATAAAAATCTTTTCCTTATTCAAGACAGTAATTTTGAATGAAAAGGACGCTTAATTAAGACGAAAATTTCTATAACATTTTGCTGGTGAGAGAGTGCCCCGTTAGTAATCAGGCCCTGTGTATGATTAATGTATCTTTTGTAGGAAGCGTGAAAATAATTCGATTACATTACGGTATATGGTGAAAAGTCGTTTGTAGAGTACTTTAATGACATTACGCTATTTCAAATGTTTTGAAACAGATATAAATCACTGAATTTCACGACGACCACGTTAAAGCATAGCATTCATAGCATTTTTTATTAATTTACAGGGACACACAAAAGAAATCGGTTACAGTACTGTCTTTGCGTAATAATTGCTAGAGAATACGTTTTAAAATCCAGTATGCGCTTTTAAATTTAATTAGTTTTTTTGCATATTACTCTTTATATATAAAATCTATGCCTAATATACAGGGATCCACAAAATTATTCGCATACCATTCTTCTTATTAGAGGAAATTGCTGAAGGGTAATTTTCTGAAATAATAATAAATCTCTTACATGAACTAAATTTTGGAATTCTTGTTGTTAATAGATACAAATCTCTGTATCATATACAGAGCTGCTAAAATATATGGAGAATTTTCCGATTGTAGATGAGAACAGCTGAAATTCGGCTTTTAAATGTATTATACATTTCAATATGGTGAAATGAGACGTAATATTTTTAAGAGATGCAGTTTTGTTACATTATTTTGAATGTATTGGAAAGTTCTATGTAATCTATGCTTGATGCATTATTATTTTTTTCGTTTTTGTTATCTGATTAACAGGATTGCCAACTGAAACGATTCCCTGTCAACAAGAGTTTTATAAAATAATCTTCATAGTTTTGCAACGCAGATTAGATAAGTTAATGATAAGATTACTATATTGAATTAGTGATGCCAAAAATACAGAAGCTGTTTACGATTATGCAATTACAATTGCGTTATGTACAAAGAAATGAAAAAGAAATGTCGAAAAACGAATTTACTTACTTGTATAACACCACCTCCTTTACTTTTGTCCGATAAACATAGGAAATCTTCTGGTAGACCAATCATTTTCCCTAAAATAAATAAATAAATTCGTAGCCTGTATACTATATGTTTTAAGTTACCATAATATCCCGCGTATACGCCGCACTTCAGATAATTCGATTTCCTACCAGAATTTGTTTTAAATAAAACGTGACTTACTGTTGCTTAGCATTTATTTGACTTCATCTTTTCAATAAAAATTTCCGGTATGGAAAAGAATTAACTAAGCCGCGGCGTATACGCGGGAAATTACGGTAAGTATTCTTATTCGAAAAATTTTTAACTCTTTCCGGCACAGTGATCCCACTTCCGGGAAAACCTAATTTTAATTCCAATCTTACAAGCGGCACCAAGAACATTTTAATAAAAGTTTGCTTTTAAAATGAAAGCCTAAAATAGGCACTTCTTTTCTATAAATGTTTGTAAATCCTGGTGTCAGTCAATAATTTCTCATTTTACGAAAGAATTTGTTTCCCTTTCCGGCACAGACAAATTCTTTTTCTAAAATGAAATATTATTGACTGATGCCGGAATTTACAGACGACTTCTTTAGAAATTAAGAACTCTTTATTAAGCTTTCATTGTAGAAGCAAAATTTTGTTAAAATAGTTTTGGTGCCGTTTGCAAGTTTGGAGTTAAATTTAGGTGTTCCAGGGGGATGGGGGGGGGGGGGCGTGGGAACAGTGTGCCTGAAAGGGTTAAGAGTCTTTTCGTAAAATCGATTTTTGGTATGATTCTTTCCAGTAAAATTAAATTAAAAAATTTGTTTTCCTTGCAGTAGTAGTTTGGTTGTATCATACTCCAAATTAAAAAAATGTGCACTCTTTTATTTTACAGATTATGCATAAATATTTCAGATCTATACGTTTTTAGTTTGAGCAGTGTCTTGTTATGAAAACTGGAATCAAAAAAAATATTTAAAAAGGTATTTTTAAATGCAAATGATAATACCGTAATTTCTGCCGCAAAATCCGCTGATCAAACAGTTATGTTGGGGACCAGAAATTTAGGGTTCGTATGGATCAAGGAATTCAGGGGATTTAGGGGGATGATGAAATGGGGGATGATGAGATTTAGGGGGATGATCAAAAAATGATTGTTTGATCTGTGGATTATACGTCGGAAATTACAGTAATAAAAAAATCTAATAGTGTTTTATTCATGATTTTCATTTTTTGTAATATTGTAGTGCGTTTGAATAGCAAAGAAATTTTAATTTAAATTAGTTTAAAAATATAAAGGATATGTATTTTTATATGGCGTCCATAGAGTAGAATATTAAGTAATAAAACTGTTTAAATTTTGATGATTAAATTAACATATTTTCGGCAGCATCTGAACACATAACATAAATCTTAAAATGTTACAATAAATGTTTTTACTATTGTTTACTTTCATTCAAGTGAAATTAAAAATCTTTATTAAACCGTTGAGATGGAAAAACTTACCAAGCCAGTCCAGCATAATTGTTTCTAATTCTGTACACGCTGGACTTGCAGCCTATTGAAATACAAAAATCAATAAATATTCATGTTCTAACCTCCTAGATTATTTTATTATTGTTTGTAAATAAAGGATATGGAGAAAAAGAACATCATGATTTGGAACGTCATGAAAAAACGACATTGAAAACTACTAAAATTTACATTTTATGCAATTTCAGTTCATTACGCTCTGAAATTATGTCTGCTAATTGTTTATTAATATCGATAACTCTCGGAACATATTCATTTGCCAGACTATTGGATTCATAAAGATTTCTTTCATTATTGCTGACCTGAGGTGTTGCAAGGTCTTTAGTTTTTTTTTTTTTTTTTTTTTTTTTTTTTTTTTTTTTTTTTTTTTGTATGATTTCCGGCGTTATCTTCGATTGCATCAGATACAGTGTTAAGGGGGTAGTAAGGTATTTTTTTTTCTTTTTTTGCATTTTTTAATTTTAATTTTATATTAATGTACAACATCTTAAGATTATTCTGTGAAAATTTGAAAGCAATTGAAGCAAAACTGACGGAGATATACACTTGTAAGTCTCCGTCCTCCGATTTCGACAAAAGCGTCTGTGAAACTTTAAACGTGTTTTTCTAACACTTCGCTTTTTCGAAGCCGGTGAACTCTGTAGCTCAAAATCTACCGAACCGATCTTTTTTAAATTTTACACACTCTTTCTTTATATAAATTACGAGATAACGCTGTCGAGTTTTTTTCTTTTTTTTAATTTTAACTTACTTTTAAAAAACAAAATATCAGATTTTTTTGATGAAAAATCAGTATTTTGACTTCTGAGCCTTGTAAAAAATTGAAAAATCAATAATTAAAAAAAAAACTCGACTGTGTTCCCTGAGGAAACTTATCAACTAATTAAATCAATTTGGTTTTTTAATTTCTGTTGATCCAGTCATGAGTTATGCGGTTCACCGCGAATCAACTTTTTTTTGGGACGTCTTCGAAGATTCGCTGTCATCGGCTCATTTTTTAATATTTCTTAATGAAAATTTCACAGAATACTCTTTAAATGACATATAAGTATACTATAACTATACAAATAAATAAATATTAATTGTATCCTTACAAAAAATGATAGAAAATATGCTTTTTTTCCCTCGAATTAACCTTACTACCCCCTTAAAGAAACAACTCCGATTGCATTACCTTTACACCAGTGGTACGTCCTACTGAAAGTTTGGACTCTCTGTTATTAAACAGGAAATATTACTTTTCGTAAATAGTAGTTTGAAACAACTTTTCGAAATAGAAGTGAGTACCACTGCTCTATACCAAGTCAAGTACCGTAATTTCGGGTGTATAAGCCGCAGATCAAACAATTCTTTTTCGACCCAGAATTTTTTAAGAAACAAATATAACTAGTTAGATCGCCATAAATATTTGTCTTCAATCACTAAATAAGATTTCTTGGTCCAAAAAGAATTGTTTGATCCGCGGCTTATACACCCGAAATTACGGTAATACTTTCTTCAAATCGGGATTATTTTTATTGCTGCAACCAGTATTTATGTATTAGTTATGTTTGTTTTAGTAGATGAAAAAGAGGTGAGTAGTGAGAAGAGGCGTTTAGAGGCGTCTGCTGAACACGCTGTTCCTCTAGTTCAGAAATGGCCAACTGTGGCACTCCAGCTACCACTAGTATTGTAAAGAAATATTTGACTTCCTGAATCTCAGAGATTTTGTGATTAGATTATTGAATGGTAACTATGAAATTTTAGTGGTATTCGGCGTGTCACAGCCTGTCATCCGTATTCTAGTTTGTTACGGTGATACTTGCCGGAAATCTGTGTGCAGAACATTACTCAATTTTTTTAATATTAGAAATCTGTGGTGTAACCAGGGTGGATGTCCAATTGCTCTAAATACCGGTAATTTTTAAAAGCGCTGTTCGTCTTATCTAACCATAAAATTTTCTGCTATGAATCAAGGTGAAGAAAAAATTACAATGTTTCTGATTTTAAACACCCACTCTGGTTACGCCACTTGAAACAGCTGAAAAACATTTTTAAAATGACCTGTTTAGGATAAATTCATCATAAATAAGGATTAGATGTTAAGCCTTAATCATATTAAAAGACTGTTTTGTGATTCATGGTTTGAGAATTACCACCGTCTTTTGCATAGGATGCGTAGGAAAAACAGGGTCAATGGTTAAAATCCTGTGAAACCTAAACCAGGTTTGCCATACTTCTGGGAATTTTCCAGTCAATGTATCAGTATTTTTTAAATACAAATCTATATCTAGATTTAACGCACGAAATTTAGCCTTATGTAAAGAGATATTTTCTGAAAGAAAGTACTGATGCCGAAGAGTTTCTTGATCTGGAAATTCCCTGATGCGTGGCAACCCTGTAAACAAAGAATCAGAACTGGATACCATTATCTAGTATGCAGGTGTTCACAGATTTTTAAGAGGCTCTTGAGTTAGAATATCGAATTTTTTTAAAATTTTCCTTATTTGATTGCAGAATATGAATTATTAATAGACCGGGAGGCGGCTACACAGATCATCACCTCATTGAGTTGGCGGCTGAAATTCCGAGATTAGACAGAACTCGATTATCCTATGAAAATGCAACTGATATGACAAGACACATCTTGATGAAAACCACCTGTAGACACAATTTTCGGGATTTATAGGTAGGTTTGTCCTTATATTTTACAACACCCTAATATATGAAAACACGGAGGACTAAGAACAGGAAACACAAGAGTAAATCTACTATTTAAGCACTAAAATCGGGTTTGCAGGAGTCCACCACCGAGATACCACTTGACAGACTAGTTGTATTTTAGTTCGCGAATTGATTGTCAACTAATCTTGGAATTCCAACAGTCAACTCGATGAGGTGATGGTTTGTGTCAGTCTATAAGGTGTCGCACATATTTGAGACCGGGAAATTTAAGGTAGTTTCAGGTTATTTAATACGAAATGTTTATAAAAAAATCCATTTATAGTAAATTATTAAGCATATAATAAGTATGGAAATTGTATTACCGTAATTTCGGGTGTATAAGCCGCAGATCAAACAATTCTTTTTGGACCCAGAAATCTTATTTAGTGATTGAAAACAAATATTTACGTCGATCTATGTAGTGACGCTTATTTCTTAAAAAATACACCCGAAATTACGGTATTTTTAAATTTATGCATTTAAAAATCACGGTTTGATGGCTGATGGGCGAAAGTGCTTCTGAAGAAAAATAATAATAAGGACATGCTGGACATGGTAACACATTGTAGACTTGCCTTAGAGTAATACAACAAAAACAATTATGTTTTAAAGTACAAAAGCTAGTTAAATGTGTAATCATTTAAAAAACGTGTATCGATTCTCTATATATTCATCGATTCATAGTAAAATGTAAATTTTCAACCAAAAATATTCGTTTCTTAAATTTACACAATAAAAGAAGATATAGATATTTTGAAAACAAAATCCTCTATATTTTACAAACGAGATACGTGTGACGAATAATTTTCAAGAAGATTCAAATTATTTGATTGAAAATTGGCAGAGCCAGTGTTCGATCGATTTTAAAACTGTTATTTTGAGAAAGAAGCACTTAAAATATTTTAATATTTAGTGGTAACCCCCCCCCCCCCAAAAAAAAAAAAAAAAAAACTTAGACACCTATGAATACAGCAGGGTTCGCACATCTCTACCACTAAATTTGTACAGTATTTTCAATGTATTTCACTGCAGAAAAATAACGCGAAAATTGCGAATCGAGGAGATGGTTGCGAATTCTGTATTTTAAAAATTAAATATAAATTTTCTTATCATTAATAGCGGTGCCAGAGTCCTTAAAAAATATAAGGAGTGTGCGAACCCTGATACAGGCATGGTGTCTATATTGATAGTTGCATATTTTGCATTGCTCCAACTATTTACATATAACTGCAAGATTCATGAGACAGAATCTTCTTTTTCGATGATTACAGCGACGCGCGACGTGCCTCTTTATGAAAGTCATTTTCGCTCGTATCTAAGAAAATTGTATCTAAATGAAATCTATTCTCTAAGTCATAGACTTTTATAGTGTCGCCTCGAAATAGTCGGGGTAATGGTTTCTCTGTCGTATGATTATTTGAATAACTAAATATTTATAAGTAAAAACAGCATACATACATATACAACTCAAAACATTTAATATATAAAGCAGACAATATGTACTGATTATATTATCATTTTTCTTCTTTCTTTCTTTCTTTCTTTTTTTAAAATTATTTTGAATAAATAGATAGGTTTGTAACAAAACAATATTTTTTTTTTCAAAATCAATTTCAAAATCCATAAATAACAGGTTTCATTATACTTTTTTTTAAATTGATTACAAATGTCATAAATGTCCGATACAAATAAAAATTGAAAATATACAGAAGTATAATTTTCTTTTCTTAATCCACTGAAAATTTTAATTTCTTCTTCGTTATCTTCAGGTTTCTGATTTTTACACCCCTGGGTAAAAAGGTCGTAGAGTTGGCAACTCTTCCAATACTGACATAACTAATATTCAGATACTACATTGAATTAATTGGTACCATAACTTTAACCGCTCAATATTTTTAATTTTTTTTGTCATTTAAAGTACTGTTTTTACACGCGATAATCATTGTTTATTACTGGTAAATCAGTATTGAATGTAAAACTTCCTTTTCGGAGCTATAAGAATTAAAGTACAGCATAGTGAGTAAATAGTAGCTAAAAACGTTTTTTAAAAACATGGTTTTAGAAATTAATTGACACTGTATTCTTACAAATGATCAGACGGAAAATTTGCTATTTTAAAAATTAATCGCCACATTTTGTCTTAGTAAAAAAATTTAAGATTTTTTACCTATATTGATATTTTACTTTTCTGTGGGCTCTACCAGTGGCTGAGAATTTCTAATCTCAAAGATGGCAGACGAGAGTGGCTGTGTTCGAACCAAATCGCGAACGTTGACTTAGTCGTTTAGAGCGTTTCGTGTTTTTCTTCGAATCGTGCGTAAATATGGGTTACGAACCCATAGAAAGACTCCCGAGGAGGGAAACCCTCTCCTCAGGCCTATATCTTTAGTATAGATAATCGATCGTCATAAATAATACCAACAATAACACTGTTCTCTGAAACTATTAGTCTAGAGCTGTTAGCGCATAAGTATGCCACTACACTGTTAAAAGTTTGAAACTTTTGCTGCCTTGTCTCTCCACCGCTTTTATAGAAAACGATTACTTCACTGTATTATGGAACATTATCATTGATCAAAATAGAGATATTCTACAAAAGAGATGGAGTGACGAGCAGCAAAAGTTTCGAATTTTTAACAGTGTCGCCACCAAAGTTGCCGATCTGTCAGTTAAAAAAAAATCACAAAAATTTAATTGCTAATTTGCTTTTACTTTAGGAAAAAATAAATAATCTTGTAACGCAAAAATAAGAGTCAAAACTTCATGATGAGGATTCGGAATGCTTTATAACAAAATCAATCCAATATCATCCAATATCCGTTGTCAGAAATAACCAAAACAGCATGAGGGACGCTGCGTATGTCATAGAGCTCAAAATATTAAGTAACGAAATTTGACGATGAAAATTTATATTTTATTTTCAAATGCCAGTTCACTAAAAGACATATTTTTTAATATGGCTACGCATAAGACTAACTTTTTCACAAAAGAAACTATTGTAATTTCGCGCGTATCCGCCGCATCTCAATAAGTCGAATTCCCCCAGAATTTATTTTAAATAAAATGTGACTTAGCATTTACTTAAATTCTTTTTTACAATAAAATTTCCGGACTGTAAAAGACCTAAATGAGCCGCCGCGTATACGCGCGAAATTACGGTAATTCTTCTGTTATATTGTTCTAGAACAAGTCTACGATGAATGTGTTTATCCATCACTTGACACTTTTTTTTCGAAGCAATACTACCCATCTATTAAATAAAAATGCATTTTTCTACTTTTATGCATGTGTAATAAATTAAGATATATGGATTCTTATAAATATTTCACACAAAATTTCCCAAAAGCCTTAAATTTCAGGGCAGCAGAGTTATGTTAACCCTTTCCGTCACAGATTTATCCTATATGTAAAATAATAAAATGATATACTTACACCAGAATTTGCAAAGGAATTTATTGAAAATAGGAACTTGCTTATTTTCACGTACATGATAAAAGAAAAATGTTAATTATAAATTATTGGTGGCAATAAATTTAAAAGCAGATATTCTTTTTTAAAAACACCATCAATGAAAGCGCTTACCACTAAAACTTTGTAATAAAATACTGAAAATCATCTTAAAAGTGTACTAATATAATTTTTCTGTTTATGTTTTAAATAATACTCTTGTAAATAATTACAAGTTTTATTTCTAAACTAAACTCTTTTAATTTAAAATTCAATCATAATTTTCATAATGCAAATTTTTACATACTTAGAATGCCTGTTAAAAAGCAAATTTGATTTTAACTAGAACATTTTTATGTTATATATTCATTTTGCTAAACAAACCATTAAGTAGCAGTGAAAAAGGTGATTTCTTATATTTTAATGTATTGTTTAATAGTTTAATATTTCGTGTAAAATAACCAATTTTATCAATTTTTGAATAAGTAACAGAGACAAAACTAAATATGTATAATTTATAAGTTAATTTTTAATGCTGATTTAATGAACTATCATTAAACAGAAAAAAAATTAAAAACGCTTTTCATTAAAATTACATACCCAAGAAAAGCCAACGCACCCGATTGCGTCAGACAGCATGTCTGCTAAGATGGAAGGATATGCATTGCCAGCTGGAAAATACGCGTGAAACCGTGGATGTTGCCAATGTGTCACCTGGAAGAAAAAATATTACATTAAAAAGATAAAATAAAATAAATTCGTACATTTTATCAATTTTTTTTAACTCTTCACCATTTTTACGATATAAAATTAATTTTTATAACATATTTTTATATTTATTCAAATGCTATAACGAAATATACAAACAATCTACATAAAGCATGGAACTAGGAAGAAAGAGGAATTTACATAACCTCAAAATAGTGAAGTTTCAACTGTGACTGGTTCCACAATTATGAGTTTCCACTTTTAAATTTGAAGAAATTTTTTCTTCTTATTTGAAAGCCTTATTAAGCCATAATAAAGGCAAATTATTCATTCTTTTTTCCTGGTGGAAGTTTTACACGGTTATAGTGAGGGCCTTTGGTTACAAAATATGTTTAAAACATAAAGAATCCACCTGTCAATATCAGTAAAAATGATTGTAATACCTCTTGAGCAAATTTCAACCAGTAAAAACGGAAAGATATTTTTGCTTATTTCTAACAAAAATGTTGCTTTAATAAAGAGTTTGTGTATCGAGAATTCCCATTCATTTTTATTTCGGGATGTTTGTACTGCCTGTAAAGTAATTACAGCAGCTATCTTGTGATTACATCCTCAGAAACTTCACTCGCAATTTTTAGAAACTACATCAAATACATATATCTCTTCCTCTTAATACATAGCTAAATTACATAGAGTATACTCATAGTTAATCATACTTTTATCAAAGGAATGTTTTGGAATTTTGGAAAACTGTGAAATAATTATTCTATGAAATTGTGGAAGTCCTCATTTGTTAATCTCTGTACAATATCTTTAACCTTTAGGTTCAATGTTTTTGAATTAATCTCTATTACTAGTAAATCTGCAGATCAGGAGTATCAACGTCAGCTTTGCAAGTCATTGTTTATTTACACACTCTGCTTAATATTGAACTTCCAACAAATTGCTTTTTAAAATTTTCAAACTCAATAAATATTTGCAATAATAAAAAATACTTCGTAAAGTTTCGGAAATTAAAAGTGTTATACAAGATTCTTTCCAGACTTTACAAATATCAGTTGTAACAAAAATATACGAAAAAGCTATTTTTAAAAATGGCAAAATGTTTTTACAACTTCAAAATTAAAAGAAATGTTTTACCACAATCCTGTTTCTAAACTACGATTTACAAACTTGCTTACAATATATTTCGAGATCCCAAGCCTTAATTCGGTACTGGTAGAAAGAAAATAATTTTACTTTAATGTACTCATATTAAATATTTAAGTTTTATGAAATAAAGCGCAATTAAAAAAATATTCATAATTTCTAAAATGTGGCGGGTGTAAGAATTAACAGTATTAATTAATTTTTATTCAGGCAGTCTAGTTAATTTTTTATTTTTTAAACATGGAAATATTTATTTTCCGCTAATGTACAACGTTGTTTTCGACATTTATAACTTTGAAGTGTTACAGGCATTTTCTATCCATATACTTTTCAAAAGTTTTTAAAAAAAATAATAAATTTAAAATCTTTATGTTAACTGTGTGTAGACGATAAATCGCGAATTTATTTTAACAATAAAGAATACTGCCCAGTTAAACTGATGGCATTGAGCTCACAGGCTACAAATACTAATTGTACATTAAAGCCTTATATTTCAAGGGTTAATTCCGTTCGAAAAAAAAATTAAGAAGGGGAAACAGCTCTCCCCTTTCCTCTTTTTTTATACTTAATCATTGAACCTCCTATACTATCAAAGACATGCTTTATCATATAAAAAATCTATATCCAAAATTCAGAGCAAATTAGATAATTCTTAATAAAAACCCATTTAGCATTTATATAATTTAAAAGGAGTTATCCCCTTCTTTTATACTTAACCATTAAACTTCCAAAACGATTCAGAGATTTGAACGAAATCTGAAAATTCTGCTTGAAAAACCTATTTATATAAATTAAGAGGGGGGGGAGGCATTAGAACCCCTGTTGCCCCTATTTATACTTATTCAATGAACACCTAATAGTAGTCACGGAATCGCCTCATCAAAATGATCCTAATCTAAATTTTGAACGAAAACTTAATTCTGCATGAAAATCCCATTTATATCAACTAACGGGGGGGGGGCATTAGAACCCCTGTTCCCCCTATTTATACTTATTCAATGAACACCTAATAACAGCCACGGAATCGCCTCACCAGAATGATCCTAATCTAAATTTTGAACGAAAACTTAATTCTGCATGAAAATCCCATTTATATCAACTAACGGGGGGGGGGGATTAGAACCCCTGTTCCCCCTATTTATACTTATTCAATGAACACCTAATAACAGTCACGGAATCGCCTCATCAGAATGATCCTAATCTAAATTTTGAAAACTTAATTCTGCATGAAAATCCCATTTATATCAACTAACGGGGGGCATGAGCCCCCCGTTCCCCCTCTTATACATATCGAATGAACTCCAAAAACTAATCAGGGAAGCGCCTTATCAGGATATACCTATATACAAAATTTCAAGTGGATCCGATATTTTTATCATGAGTTATCGCGTTACGCACATACGCACATACATACAGAACGGACGGGCACATAAGCTCTCAGGCTATGATAGCCTGTGAGCTAAAAACCAGTTTATTTCAACATTTTTGTTCTCTGTGATAAATGAACTTTTGAATTTTTAAACAAAATATTTAAATAAAAGAAATAAAATATTGACTACTAAGAAACTATTTATTAAAAATACAAAATATTGCTCAATGGTGCATAAAACAAGAACTCTAATATGAACTTGTACAATTAACACTAAAACCGCTATTAGGGGTCATTTTGACCCCTGCAAAATTCATAATAGTCGATTCGACCCAGAATCTTTTTCATAAGATATGTTAAGTATATGCAAAGCACAAATATGCTAATTAAAAAAGTTAAATAATTATAAATAGAAATTCTGGTGTGAAACACTTTTTATAAAACTTGAGTTAAAAAGCCGTCTGTTCTAGTGTCAAAATAAAATATTATTATTTTATTTTAATTGTACAAGTTCATATTAAAATTCTTGTTTTGTGCACCATTGAGCAATATTTTGTATTTTTAATAAATACTTTCTTAGTAGTTAAATTTTATGGTGCAATTGTCCAGTATATGTTTATAAAATATTGACTATTTTCATTTCTGGGTTTAAAATCCTTATATGTTTAAAGGTAGAGATTCATTAGTTTATCCGTTTTGACGTTTTTGATTTTATTGAAACACTAGCTGACCTGCTCGGCGTTTCCCGGGCGATTGATATTATTCAGTTTTTAAATGTGTTATCTCTTTTTACATAAGACCTTTAAATGAAACTCAAATTGGTATGATTTGATATATTTAAGTCCATTTTGTCAGAATTTATATTTTTAAACGGAAAAATTGCGAAAAGATATTGAACTGTTTGTACTATTTGGTATTTTATTTTCTGCGTAATTTGATTTTTGGAGCCAATGCGTACGGAAAGCGAATGGCATAGCGACGGAACACTCAGGTTTTCACTGATTTTGTAGAAACTTTCACACATATATTTTATAAAAAATAATATTATCCATCCGAACATTTCAAATTTCTTTTATGTCATTTAAATCTGGTTTATTGAAATTCTCTACAAAATAAAAATACGGACATGCGAAGTGATTTGCATTTGTCGGTGTATTTAAAAGGGCTAAATGACACAAACTATGGTGTAATTAGTGTTAATAAAACTGGTTACACCATATTTTATAAGAAGGTTTTAGCTTTAAGAATATATTTTTAGTTTGTCGGTACCTGTAAAAATTGCGCCCTGGAGTGGCAAAACTGCAATGAAATAATTTAATTTTTATTCATTTCGTCAAATGCTTCGCACATTTTATTTCGTAAAAAATATTTCCACCCCTTCAAACGTTTCCAAATTTTTGTAGGAAATGTAAACCTGTTCTACTGTGGTGCTTTTAAAAATTGTGTTGAAATATGTATGTTTAGATACTTTTAGTGTAAATATTCTGTGCATGAATCACAAAAAGACCTTCATTTGCCAGTGTATTTGAAAGGGTTACAATCCATATTTTTTTTTAAACCGATTACATAATCGATTAAAAAAATGTTTTAACTTTTAACATATTTTTGGTTTGTTTATGCCTCTAAAAATGTGCCTTGGAGAGGCGTTGACATAAAGGAAAAAACGTTTTTCGGAAAAACAACCCTTTCTATTTTTTTGAAAGGATTAACTGCAATATTTTATTCGAATTGCTTACAGCATTTAAGACCTAAAAGTAGGATTTTAAATATGTCTTTCAAGTTTAACTGTGCCGAGTGGTTTGGCTCATTTGGATTTAAACAAAATGATCCAGAAACAGAAATAAACTCGAAAAATTTTCCTTCCTTTCTTTAACTGCATAGATGTGTTTGAGCATCAAAGAATGAACTTTTTGATGAGAATGAGTTCCGCTTCGTAATTAATATCTCAGAAACTAATAAAAAAATTCAAATTCTGAGCTTCAGGTACATCAGGAGAGATCATGGACTAACTGCACAAAATTTTTTAACCTCGTACTTGCCGTAGATTTTGATAGCCATCGCACACACACACACAGAGAGACAGAGCGATTTGTTCTTATATTAATATGGATTACACGCATACATACTCGCATTTAAAATATCATTATTACGATCAAATACGTTGCTAGGCAACTGACAAATGAAATGGAAAAAATGTATGTGTGCATTCCAAATAATAGATTATGAGAAGTAGTAGATTTATAAAACAAAATGCTTTATATTATTGGAACACATGCAAAAAAATTTTACTAAAAGATATACACCTAATTTGAAAAGTCTTAAAAATGTATCGACCAAATTTCGAAATAATAGGAATAATTTAAAACCATTATTGGGAAATATCTGAATTCTGTAATTTACCATTTAAATGTATTAATCAAATGAACCATTTTTCTTCGAGAAATGAAAATTTGAAAATCGTCTGAAATGCCAGAAAAGCATTATGATGCAAAACAGAATATCCCACATTTTCCGAACAAATAAACCAAATATAAATAAAAAACTATAGCTCTAATTCTGGGAACCTCATCAACATGCTTACTTAATTTCAAGCGAATCGAATGCTTTTTTGTGGCAGTTATAGTGTAATAGACAAGCAGACAGGCAGATAGACTAACAGGCAGACAGATAGAAACAAAAACTTTTCCTGTTTCCAATAGGACATCACAGACGTTTCGGAAACAATACCTCTAGTAATAGTATTTCGAGTCAGAGGAAAACAAAGATTGGCCATTGTTAGATTCAACTATAAGTTTTCAAGTAGAGTTTTTTGGTACATAGCTTGAAATTCTCATGACAAGAAAACTAAAAAAGAAAAACTTTTCTATTTTTTTTATGTTTCTAAACAACTTGCGTATCCCATGCAAGCCTGGATGATTTTGTGAATTAATTGTATAGTTACCAAGTCTCGTATTACTTATTTTTAATAGCTATATTTGTCTCATTTAATTTCAGGATGCTTGACATAAATAAGACGATGATTATCATTAAAAATTATGATACGAAACTTAGCAATTAATACGTTGAGTGGATTTCTGCCATCGGTGATTGACACTGAACTTTCCGTTTAAACCGCGTCAGTTACCGGTGATCTTATTAAATTATATTCAAATATAATATTTCGTCGAAAAATATTCATAAATACTTTACCTTAAAAGGCAAAATATCGACAAGATCGCACGAAAATACTTCTTCTGGGAAAATATCAGTTTTTTAATTGGGATTTGATTGTCCAATAGAAAAAAGTATGTATGAAATTTGGTTCAGTTTTGTCCATAACTTTACGCACTTTGCAATGATTTATTAGAAAAAATTCGACAAAAATAGCCATCACATACCCATCTTCCATGAGAATTTCCCAAATTTCAACTGTTACGTTACATCTATATTTAAAAACATATATATGAATAGTGGTTCAATTCTATATACAGGGTACCCACACTCAACGATGAGTAGCTCCTTAGCATAGACATATAGTTCCAGTTACAAAAATATTTTAAATGGGGCAAAGAAATATTTTAAAAGAGATTTGGAGCATTAAAAAAAATTTTTAATTACGAAATTTAAATTTTTATATGGTCCTCCGGTTCTATAAGTTATACTTAGTAAAATTTACCTGTTACACTGACAAGTAAGACAAAAAATCTACACATTCTATGATTAAAATTGTCTGAGTTATAGCTGTTTAAAATTGGAGCATAATTTATGCTGCAAATTGGGGGTTATTCAAAAATTTAGTAAAAATGTAATTTCCTCAGAAATATTACAAAAATGGTTGAAAGTGAAATAAAAAATGTAATATAAATTTGAAATACATAAAAATTTTAAAATATCAATGCAAAATATAGATATTTGTAATAAACATGTAAGGGAAAAAATCAGAATTTTCGTTAAAAAAATGATGAAAATTAACAATTTCAATTTTTTACAAAATGATACATAATTCAAAATGTTATTAGATTACTCTAGAGTGCAAAAGATGCATTAAGTCATGTTCTTTCGCTTTTGATATTTAATTCTTATGTATTCTGTACCGCTAAATCCGAAATTGATCTTTATTTTTTACCACCGCTTCAAGATATTTTTGAAATCGTAAATTTTAAAGTTAAAAAAAAAAAAAAAACTGAAAATTTGATACAATAAAATAGATGTGGTTGTTGTGTTTCTAACTCTTGATAATTGTTTTTTATGTATCTTTTACCACTGTATCTGAAAATGACTTTCATGTTTAACCATCCCGTCAAAATTTTTCGCAAACTGTAAATTACAAAGTTAAAAAGTTCGAAGTTAAAATTTAGCATCTCTAACTACCTCATCGGATCCATCAGCTGTTTAGCTCTAAGAATCCTAGTATAAACAAAAAAAATGAATAAATTATTCAATAAAATAAAAGAAAATAAAATTTAAAAAGTTTTGCATCTTCTTTATAGCATCAGATTTTAGCTACATTTTAACTTTCACATTTACGATTTTCCAGAAAATTCTAACGTGATGGTTAAAAATGTAGGTCATTTTGAGATTTAGTGCTATATAATACATGGAAATTAATTATGAAAAGCTAATAAATCTCCTTAATTTTATAATATCTGATTTCTTTTTTTTTAACTTTGAGAATTTATCATTTGCGAAAAATTCTGACATGATGTTCAAAAATTAAGGTTGTTTTTGGATTCAGTGATAAAAAAAAAAAAAATACATAATAGTCAAAAAACATAACCATCGCAGTCTTGTTTTATGTAATCAGAAACTTTTTCTTAAACTTTTTGGTGGTAATCTGTACATTTTTTTTGTGTCATTCTGTAATATTAGTATAAATGTAACTACAGAAAATCAAAACAATTGTCATCGGATTTACATCAGTATGTAAAATTTAATCTCGATGGGATATTTGAAAGTAAGTTAAAGTTTAAGCATAAATTTTAAACTTCAAAAACATACATTCGAATAAAATCTAACAAAAATAACGTAATTTTTGCTAAAAGAAATCACGAAAAGAAAAAGTCTCAAATCCTTACAAAATAAAACGTATGTTAAAATAAAATTATTTTAACCAATGTAAAATTTAATGGTAGTTAACGCAATCGTAAAACTTGTACGGTGTTTTTTTTAAAGCGCAAATATACGTGATAAAGTTCTTCGAATATTATAAGCACTTGGCATACTATCCCTCAAATTAGGCCGATCTGATTTGTGTTCACATGCAGAAAAGCGTATGCGTCATGCATTTTTAAAGTTTCTTAAGTCAGTCAGTTTTAGTGTTATATGCCCAGTACTTTCTTTGTCTTACTTGTAGGACCATATAAAAATTTAGCCTTCGTAATTTTTTAAGAAATATTTTTATTGACTCAAATCGCTTTTAAAATATTTTTTACCTCATTTGAAACATTTTTACAATCGAACTACATATATATGACTAACTGTTTAGAAATCAGCCACCGATGTTAGTGGACACCCTGTATAATTTAGTATACTTTCCAATGATACAATAAAGAAAATGGCACAAAAAGTTTTATCACAACGTTTCTTTGACAGGATATTCTCGATTTCAACTAGGACCTATTATAAGTAAAAAGATATGTGAAATTTGGTTCAATTCCACGCATAACTTTATATATTTTTGGATGATAGAAAGCGGAAACGCAGACACTTTCACAGAAATCATCGCTCTGTCTGTATGTCTATCGCAAATGTCCACCAAAATCTAAAGCAGCTTAGGAGTCTGAAAATCAGCTTGGCGATAGACCAAGGATAGTCTTGATGCATCTGGGTCGCAAATTTTTATTTTTTGTTTTACATATTTAGCTGATATATTAATTAAAATATCCTAAAAATTCATCTCTTTTTATAAAATCGTCAACGTTTAAAAAATAATAAAAAATGGTGTCATAAAATTAGATATCCAGGATAATTCTAAATTCATGGTTCAAACTTTAAGGATTGGTACATAGCACTGTAACAATCATTTATTGCATAGGAATGGACTGGCGCAAATGACGTTTTGAGGTAGAATCACCAAAGGCCCATGTTGGCCCTTTTTTAATATCAACATTTCTTATTCACACCAAAAATTTCCTATACTATTCCTTTTTTATTTAAGGCAGACATTTCATGACTTCTTAAACAAAAAATTCTTCTTTGAAAAATTACGCTATAAAATAGAAAATTTTAAAATAAAAATATCTCCATTTCGATCTCTTTTCATGCATTTCCTCTATTTGACAGATTTGCCAGTTTTGCGTTTTTTTCTTTCAATTTAAAAATTTCGTTTTCGTAACGGAAATTTTCAAAGAGGAATTCTTTATTTAAATAATAATAAAATGTCTGTCTTAAATAGTGAGAATGATAGTATAGGAATTTTCTGGTATGAATGAGAAATTTTGAAAAAAAAAAAAAAAAAAAAAAAGAGCCAAGTTGGCCTTTCGGTGTTTGTACCACAACGCGTCCTTCGCTCCATTACATTCTTATGCAATAAATTAAGGGTGCACAACCTCTGGCCCGCAGGAGACAATGATACCACTGCAGAATAATTTTCCTTATAATAATGACAGAAACTTTGCTATTAAATAAAACAAACGTCATTTTTGAAATATTCTGGTGGCAAACAATTTTCTGGCAAAAATGTTGTGCATCACTACAATAAATGATTGTTACAGTTACCTGAACCAACTTTTAACCCTTGGCACTCCGCTGCGGAGACATCATCTTTCCTTCCAAAATTTGTGTTTGGCACCAGTAATAAAGAAAAATAAATTTTTCCTTATTTAATCAGAGAATTTTTTTAAATTGTCTACTTCAAGAAAAGTTCTTTTAAAAAAGTGGTGCTAATCGAATAAAATTTGTGTAAGAGGCACCGGTGCCGAAAGGTTAAAGTTTTTACCACGAGTTTAGAACACCCTGTATTTCTAATTTAAAATACATGTTGCGATAATATTTTTATTAAATTAAGAATATTGAGTTAATAAATATATTATTGTGTGTTATTACTTCTGTATCACAGATTTATCAATGACTGACTCAATCTGAAAGTTGAAGTTTGCTGTTGTTTTGAAACTACATTTCTTTCTTTATCGCTTGCTTTTTCTATTAGAAAGTATGGAACTTTCAGTTAATAAATTTTCTTCATTTAATAAAAGATTTCATGTTTTTTTCTAATGTTGAAAAAATTACAAACGTAGCAAACCTAGCGAATATAGATAAAAATGAGAAAGTTTGTCATTTGTGCGAGATAATCTTAATATTTTTTCAAGTTAAAGCCGAATTTGAATACTGTTTTTTACTGCATGGCATGTAAATTATATACTATTGTAGCAATGGCATTTAAAAAAATCTGTTTACATACAAAACGGGACAAACAGAGATCATATTAGCAAAGATAGTCACACATTTTAGTTCATTATCCTGATTGTTTTTTTCTAAAGTAAAGGAGATATATAGGAAAAATATTAAAGGAAATCAAAATGAGCCTGATCGATAAATCAAAATCAAAATCAAAATGCAATGAGAAAGACAGAAATAACAAGGTTTGTACGGGTTCCGGAATTTCCAAACCAAGAAATTCTACCAGTATTTTCTTGTAGAAAGCCTGTCCTTTTAATTAAGCGAAATTTTGCTCGCTTAAACTAGATTTTTTTATTTAAAAAATACTGATATTTCAATTAGAAATCTGGAATAAACTGTATTTGCGCAATATTATCTGCACAATATTGGAATAAAATATTGTACTTCTTGCACATAGAATAACACTAAAGTTGTAAAATTAAGTCATGAAGCATTATATAATTATAAAATATTTATTTGTGACATTTATCTCGTATAAAAAATCAATAGCATGTCTATGAACAATAAAATTTTATGTCCTATTGTGTTCAGTGACGCCCTATTACCGAACTTGAGATAAAAATAAAAGACATAACAAGGAGGTTATACTGTTATGTTGTAGAAGATAACTGGACACAATGGAAGATTACAGCCAATAAAGGAACATATAATGATACATATCTTTTCTTACTTAGACATTGGAGTAACAGTATGTTGTGCAAAAAGAAGAGGCTGTTGGGAATTATCTGTACAAAATATACTTTAAAGGAAAGCATAAATTATGTATACATATGTGTATAATTAATAAAGAATACAAAATACCAGTAATTTAGAATGTTTGATGATTCTCTGAGTCAGTAGAATAAAAAGTAAAAAAAAATGTACAATCTAATATTCGTGAAATAATTCAGCTAAATCTTGTATTTCACTTTTTTTTATAAAAAGTTATTAATCATTTCTGAAATAGTACCTATGTTAGTTTCAATAGTACTTTACAACCACACAGTTAATACAAATAATCAAGAATATGATATAAATAAATAATTATACGTGATTACTAAATAAAATGTTGATTAAATCAAAATTATAAACTTCATATTTGAAAAATTATTTATGCAACAAAAATACTTGATACATATTTATAAATATTTATAAACACAAATATGATATTGAATATTGAATATCAAAATTAGAATTGGTATTTTTCATACTCTAAAAACATTATATATTACATTACTTACTGTTCATAACATGCTGTCACTTGACAGAATGTTTTTTTTCTCTTTTGTTCCATGGTTATTGATAATAATTTTTCCTAGAATTTGCACCAACCTTTAATGAATATGGAAGTTTGCCAACTTACCTCTATTAATGCTTAAATACTAATAATTTGCATCAAAGAATTTTTCAAATTTTAGAGCTGAAATGGCCAAATTTTAAAAAGATTTCTTACCTTTTTACAACTGCGTGATTTCTGCTAAAAAGTATATCACGTGCTCACAGTATAAGAGAAACAACAACCGCACACACACAAACAAACACAAGCACGCAAATACAAATACAAATATCCTACTACAAAAAACTTTCATATAAATTTAGATAGTACATCAGAAGGGAATAAGAATATTAAAATGTATAAAAAGTTAATAAAATACAGAACATTTTATGATGTTTTATACAGTTGTCATGACCTAAAAATAGTTAAAAAAGAACTGAAGTTGCATCATATTATTGTTTCATTAATTTTCAGATATAATAATTTGATGAGCTTAACTAACATAGTTTCCAAATTTAAGATTTTTTTCGGGTCTAAAAACATTCATCGCGCCATAAAAGTTATTTAAACCAATAACGATGAGGCTGTTTTGTACTTTTTAAAAACTATTCGACACTAGTATTTTCCCCATTGCAATTTTGAGTTATTTAATCGAACATAATTTAAGATTAGATATTGTGAAGATTTTCAAGCTGAAATATTGGTATTCAAATTTAAGAATTTCGTTCGTTTTACATGGTAAGTTGTCTTGACAACCGGCTTTACTGAGTTAATATTTTTTATTATGTATAAAAAAAACCTTGCACCATAAAACATTATATAATAAAATGTTCATTGCTATTATATTGAGTGGTGTTTGTCACAGTTGCCAGTTTGGCCTCCGTTTTTATTTTTGATGTACCAAATTCGAGCCAGAAATTAAATATTGTACTTTTGACTTTACTAAAAAGCGGAAATTTGTAATTACATAAAATAAAGAATTTTTTTTTCAAATTTTCTGGCATGAATCCCAAATTTTGAAATAAAAATGGAGGCCAAACAAGCAATTTTGTTATTTATCTGAAATCCAGTTGAACATGAACACATTTAAAGTTACCTAGATTTTTTTTTCAATATTGTGTGTAACATATTTAATAAGAATATATTCACACTCTCAAAATAGACTAGACTGTTGGAATGACTTATTTTGGAAGTTTTTTTAATTGGGGAATACCGAATATTCCGCGTGGGATAAAAATGATATTAAAAAATAATTAGCTTCGCAATAAAGAACCCGTTAACAAGGTTTAAGGAAAAAGGGTGTACATAGAGTGCGCCCACAAGAAGGAGGAGATCATCTAGTGCGCTTGCAGTTTCTTTCCCATCTGTATCTTGTGCGCTTGAGGGGGGTGAGATAAGTAATCCATAATTCTATTGAGGGTTGCCTTAACGAGATTTTTTCCCTAAAAGTTCTGGGTGCAAATCGAGCCATGATAACTCTTGGCGACAATATTCTTAATACTTATAAACACTTGGTCTACATTCATCTAGAATTGCATTACGTCTTATTGTGACTTGGATAAAAAACATTTTTCAATTTATAATGTCAAAAAATACTTAAAATTCATAAAATTCAAGTTAATATCTCGGTAAGTTTTTTGTACAAAAATGAAAGTGTTATTGCTTTAGTTATTAATACACGGAGAATGTTTTACTAAAGATATAGTACTTAAATCTCGCAAAAAAATTTAATTTCTGTAACTTTTAAAAATAATGATTTTTTTATAGAAACGTAGTTAACCCTCTAGGTCATGATTTTTTACCTTTCCTTAAAAAATATATTTAATTACTTATCAGGCATACATTAAGGATGTATAATCTCTGTGCAAGGATTTCATACTGAAATGTTTGAGATAACGTTGTTGAATGTTTGATAATACGTTTTACAACAATTTTTCAATTAACTACAATGTTTAATCAAACGATGTGTTTTTAAAAAAATTGTGGAACATGATAAAAATCTATTCAGAAACTTTGCGTACACCTATGCATCGTTATGTGTTTTGTATACATATAGAAAGAATGGTTTTAATATCAGAAATAATAGTATATGATCAAAGTTGAATTCAGGGGCGTAGTCTGGGAGGGACATTCCTACGGAGCAATAACATGTCCCCGTTGGAAGATTGCACATTTTGTGTTTCCAACAGTCTAAAAATGCAACCTAGCCCCCGAAAGTTTATGATGCCCTCCCCTCCAGAAAAAAGTGTCTGAATTTAACAATGTATTTGGTGATTTAAGGGCTAATTTAGTCACATGGTAAGACTTGCTCGCTAATTTTAATACTACAAAAGAAAATGTTAATGATATCTCATTTACATTTTAATATTTTAAAATGATTTTTTTCTTGCATTGGATAGCTGAGATTTATCTTTACATCTGCTCTTCTTTGCTTTTTCTATTTTGTTTGCAGATTTTTTTTCAAGAGGATGCTTTCATTTTCGAAACCAGTTCCGAAAATGGAAGCATCCTAATTAAAATTTATCTATAAACAAAATTGAAAAAGTGAAAAACGCCTTTGTACAGATCGGTTTCATCTAACCAATGCAAAAAGCTATTGCAAAAACTGTTTAAAAATATTCAAATGCAAACAAGATATCTTTAACACCAGAACCGCAGGGTATTTTACTCAAGTTTTATAAAAAGTGTTTTTCACCAGAATTTATTTTTTTAATTATTTAATTTATCTAATTAGTCTATTTTTCTGCTGCATACATTTAACATATCATATGAAGAAAATTCTGGTTCGAATCGACTATTATCTATCTGGCAGGGGTCATTTTGACCCCTAATGGCGGTTCTAGTGTTAAAACTTTCTTCCACGGGATTAGCATTAGTGAGCGGATCATATTAGTTGATTTAAGTAGTCTCTTAAGGATCAATGTTTTTTATCTCGAAAAAAGGGTCAAGTTCTGTAATAAGGTTCGGAAGTTCTAACACTATCATAAAGTTTTCAATATTTGAAAAATCGAGCATATCATTATGTTCATGTGATGATAATTAATTAATTAATTGCAATTAATTATTTATAAGGAAACCTGGTTTAATAATTATCTTTTTTTTAATGTTTTAAAAACAAATATTAATGAATTCTGCATCGAAACTTGCAATATTTTCGAAATCTTTAAACAAGAAAATTATTGTTAAGAAATAATGATAGTCAGTAAAGTGTTTCTGTAAATAAGTTTTGATTACTTTACGATTTGGAGAGTTTCAATTATTCTCTAAAGCAAAATAAAAAAAAAAAAAAACATCGAGCAAGTTTAAACAGAAGTGGAGAAGTAAGTTAGATGAATCTGTGATATGTTATGAAAAAATAAATAAAACTTTGTGAATGGAAGTAGTCTCCTTTAATAGCATATAAACATGTTTCAAGTCAAAGTAGTTCAGTTTGAAAATAAGGTAAAATATCATAGAAATATGCAGAACTTAACAATTCTAATTCACCTGTAATATCTGATTAATATTGAAAGAAAATATAAAAAATATTTTACCAATTTTTATCTAGTATTTTAAAGTGGTATATGCACCCGTGGGGCCTAAGTTCACCCAATAATTTTGAATCATAGCGTATCCAGTTTTTATTGTTCAAGTTATTTATTTCATTACTATTTTATACTTCATTTTTCTTCTCATAAAAATGACAATATATCTTAATTCTCCGACTGATACCCATAAACCCCAAATGACTGAAATGTTTTGCTTTCTGTTTAATTTTTTGCTAACTTAATTTATAGCCATGTTCATATCATCATGACAATACAATTAATATTAGTGACTTTACAAGTTAAAACGTATGAAAATATAATTTAATAGAATTGCAACGTAATTAAAACATGATATAGCTTGACTAAAAATTCTCATCTTTCACCATGTATAAACCCATCAAATTAAAAACAAATTGGTTACACCCTTTTAGAAAAATATTTTTGAGCCAACCCAAAATTTTTCAAAAGTTGGCGCAACTAGTTTTTTTTCTAATCTTGCATTTTTTAGGATTCGTTCGCCTAGAAGAGTTTGCTACAGCTGCTCCATGCTAGCTATGTCCCAGTCAATGATAAGACTTTAGTAGGAAAGTGCAATGTTACAAGGAACTATAAAAGGGCCCTATTTAGCGAATTAACGCCAATAGAAAATAGTCTTTCTATCAACAGAAGCTGTCACTTCGTTCCCACAAGTATAAGAGAAGGGGGTGACAATGATATTCGGTCCTCGTGACGCCGGGCGCACTTCATGCAGGGGAAGGCAAAGGAGGGTCGGCAACGGCGCACTAAGCCGATCTCCAAAGAAAAAGCAGGCAATAGTGATTATGAAAATTATGAAGGATATAAAGAATGCGCACATCATTCCGGGAATTTGTGATATTATAATGAAGACAATTACACTTTTGTTTTTGAATGTTAATTAATTCGACTAATAATTGAAATACAATTAGATTGGTAAAAAGTTTATTAAATCCAATAATTTTTTTAAATCACCAGATTTTAAAAGATTCATCTTTTATGTAAACATTTTAGCAAAAATTTTATTTTACTTAAGAAAGGTGTTATAATAATTAAAAAAATGAAAGAAACATGTCAATGTCATTTATTTTTAATTATTATAACACCTTTCTTAAGTAAAATAAAATTTTTATTAAAAAAACTATTAGATTGGTTTGTTAGTTAAAATTTTTAAATATTATATAATGTCCCCCCCCTTTTTTTTAAAGTACACGTTTACCTTACTTGTAAGATTAACACATTTATGCACTTTCACTAAGTATCATTTATTATACGGACAAATCATACGGATGATTCGATGCAAATAGGCCATAATCATGAAAAAATGGAGGATTGAATTAAAAAAATTTCACCACAAAAACCTAACGTATATTTTTCAAACATGTAGTTTAAAGATGGTTTTATTATGTTAGCCAATAAAATTGAAGCATCATTTAAAACACATATTTAAAATAAATTGTTAAACCTTTAACATATTATTCCATCACATGTAACAACTACTACCCAAATTTATAAAATAAATAATTTCTTACTAAAATATTTATATTTATTTTGTCTGACTTCTGTCTTTTATTATGAACACAAAGTATTATTTCTAAGTATTACGTTACCTTTTTTTTGGTGCTCCCATGCAATATTTAATTGGTAAAAATGTTTGCAATTCATAATTTACACCATTCCCCCATTCATTAATAATTCTTATGTGAGAAAATTGTTCCATTATTTTTAGAAACTTGTAGAAAATATATTTTTGTTGAAATTTTATACTCTTTATAAAATTAAAAGAGTAATTTTAGCCAAATTGGTGTATGAAATGTTATTTGTTATGTAAAAGCTGATGAAAAATTAGAGAGAAAAGTAAAGCGAATTTCAAATATGTATAAATTGATGTGAACAAGATTAAAATAAAAATAAAGTTACATGCGCGTATCGTGCAAAAAATAAGTTAAAAAGCTTTGAATAAAATTCTGGTTCACATTTCTCTTTTATAAAAAAACTTTTCCGGCGCTTCTAGTGTTAAAAATGTAATAAATGTGGAATTTCTTAATATTATTTGAAAATAGACGGGCAGCTATTTTTTGTCAATAAGTATCTCGTCTAGTATCTTGTAAGAAAAAAGTAGAAACTTCTGACATGATTTATTTTTCTTTATCACTATGATGAAAATTATCGATTTGTGTCGAATCACCTACACATTTAAAATAATATTATAGTGCAAGGGTACAAAGAGCATGCACGCAAAGATAAAAGACATAGCTGTCAAGATTTTCGCTTATCTTACCGCTATTTTTTAACGGAGTATTTAAACGTATTTAATCGTCGAAAAGATAGGATTAAGAAAAAAAAAACCTTTTCTTTAAAAAAATACTGGTAGGAAAAAGCGTAAAAGTTGGAACTACGACATGAAATTCTTCTGAAAATTAGTGAGTTTACCATATTTCCCCTTATAAAATATATTAATGCAGGACTGCCACAGGCGACTATTTTTTAATTCTAACTGGCACCACTTTCTTTAAACAGGAATCTTTAATCAGGCAGCATCAACAGTAATCAGGTCGGCCATAATATGACTATATAAACAATTCTATGACCAATTAGAACGAATTAGATTGCTGCCCGAGCAAACTTACATCGTTGAGTTAGTGTAGAAATTTTAATTCATTCAGATTTTCTGTACTAAATAAGGCAAGTATTTCTAGTCAAGTTTGCTGGTCGAAGTTTTAAATAGTATAATCAATGGAGTTGTGCGTAAAGAAAATGAGACATATTGCGTATTGTCTAGCTCAGGGCTGTCCAACCTGGCACCCGCGACATACCAGAAAAAAATTACAGAAATGTTTGCCTCATTAAAGCTCCGAATATCTCAGATTCTACAAGGTCTTGATTTTTGTAAGATTTTTCTGGGATCTCGCGGGCGCCAGGTTGGACAGCCTTGCTAACGAATTAACTGAAGGGGTTGCTATGAGATTGCAGTGTTTTTAAATCGTATCTACAAATTATGATTTCCATCGGTGAAACATTCCATCAGTAAATTTGAATGAAAAATTTTGTCTTATTTCAGCGTCTTATTTATTGGAAAATTATCTCAGAAATACGCTAAAAATTTTTCATTTATTTTTACTGTTGTCAGTTTTGCCAGATAATAGAATTTTTTCATTGACATTGCCAGGAGATTGCCTTGATTGTCATAATATTGCGGAACTACTACCGCTGAAGTAAACTTTCACCAGTAAAAATTAATATCAGTTTTTTCCATTATCTTTAAAAGAACTTTCCATTAATAAGATGTGTGAATAGAGAAAAAAATTCTGTTTAAATTTACTGGTGGGTATTTGCCTAGACGGTAATGAATGCTTACAAGAGCGATTACAGTTTTACTAATTTAAATCTTTCAGGTGCAGAGCACTTGCACTGCAAAAATGTTGAAATGATGGAATGACACCGAAATTTACGTACTAATTTATTTGCAAATAAGGAAAATCTATTTTCCCCATACATAACAAACGGAAAATATTTAAACCAGAATTCTGGTATCACTGCGGCGTTTGGGAATGAAATTGGAAATGAAACACAAAAAGGTGATGGATATGTCAGTTCTTTTTTAACAGTTCCATAGTGAGATGTAAATAATGTCAGGCCCTCATGTAATAAACCTGAGGTAAATAAACAACAGCCGTCATCTTATGAATACATGTTCAGTTATTTCACACGCAACTAGACACTACACTATTTGCCTCAATATATTTATTCATAACTCAGTTATTTTAGACGTTACGTCGAAAATTTAGAGAAATACCTGATGAAGTTTTATTGTATGACAGATTGAACTTGACATAATTTTGAACTAGCATGTGCACATAATATAAGAACTTTTGTTTATTAATATAATTTATAATTAATTGTTTCACAATATTGAGTGATCCATGAAATGCCTTTCCCAATAAAATAAGAATTCGCAACCTATTAATTCATAGTTGCCAATTTCAACATTGTTTTGTCACCAGTTAATTTTCAATGGTAAATTTTACCTCGTTTCATTAAAGATTTCTGCAATTAATTAAATTAAAATTAAAATGAACTTGTGAAAACGATTTAAGTCAGTTTAGTTGCTTGTCGTGTTAAAAAAAAAAAAAAAATTTACAAGATGTTACTGCCGAGAAATTTTGCATTCGTTCTAAATGTCATCTTACTTGGAATTTAGAAATACTTTTCGTTTAATTAAAAGTTATGTATAACATATTTCAAATACTCACCCCTGGCATAATATACCTTTCAACATCTTTCATGATATCATCCCAGTCTTCTCCTTTTTTAGGGGCTGTACTAGGAATCAGATTTCGAAGGTAACCAGGCTCTACATTAGGCGTAACTCTTCTCTGAGAGATGGTTTCAAGGTAATCTGCGATATAGTCAACCATTTCTCTTCCGCGCTTTCGGAATTCACTTGTGTCCATACCGCTATTTTTGGGAGGAAGTTTTGGAGATTCTTGCCGCCTCTCGGTTTTTTCTGTTTCGTTTCGAGGGCATGCAGGACTAAAAAATAAATAATAATCTACATGAAACACAATTAAAAAACTTTGTTTTTGATCTAATTAACAATTAATTAATTAAAATGAACTACGATTTGTTTATTTATTGTAGCTTATTTTTTATTGAAAATATTTACATCAAATAATTGACTTGGAAATTTGACCAGAATAATAAAACCTTGAAATAATTGACCAGAAAATAACTTTTGGGTCTTCGTCTTTATTTTTATAATAAGTGTTACAACGAAATGGTTATAATTACTATGTGAATTATAAGGTTATTTTACCTTAATAAATAAACTCATACAGAACTGTTGCACTGCTGATATCAAACGTAAGAATGGCTTAGCAAAATTTCATTAAGGCATTAAGGTATAACAAAATTTCATATATCAAAGTTGCGTGCGAAAAAATTACGTAGATTTCAAAGAAATATTTTATTTGTAATTAAGATAGGCTCATTATGTCGAAATTGAATTATAAAATTAATATTTATATCGAAAATAAAAAAGTCATATATTGAAAATTTTACAATTCTTTGAGATCGTTCAACATTTCTGTTTAACATACGAACTGAATATTTACAACTGAGCAAAAAACCTTGCCCGGGCCGGTAATCGAAACCAGATTGTTGGTTTATAAGGCCAATGCTTCCACTGTTTAAGCTAAATGGACATTGACCGGCGGGCATTTTTTACTCAGATAACCTTATTGGTCATAACATCTGGTCTGTTGTTTAGAATGCTGGACAGAATGAACCACAGATAAAGGAAATCATATAACAATGGGTACGTAGATATAATATTTTAACACAATTAAACTGGTTGGTAAATTTATTATACAATCCAGATCATTTGCTTAGAAGGCCAATGGTTGGGCTAGACAATTCGTATGATAAATTTACCAATCGATTTCATTGTGTTAAAATGATATTATAATCTACGTACCCATCGTTATATGAGTTCCTTTATCTGTGATTTATTCTGTCGAGCAGACAGATCTAAATGACAGATCAGATGTTATGACCAATAGGGTTACCTGAGCGAAAAATGCACGCCGGTTGTTGCCCAGTTAGTTTAAACAGTAAAGCATTGGCCTTGTAAGCCAAGGATCTGGGTTCGATTCCGGGCCTGGGCAGTTTTCGGTCAGTTGGAAATATTCAATTCGTATGATAAATTTAACAATCAGTTTGATGGTGTTAAAATAATATTATTTATGCTTAAATTAAAATTTTAAATGTCTGATAGGACAGACGTGTCCAGCGTTTTATATAATAAAAATTAGCTTTAAGCAACTTAATCACTTAATCGTCGAGCCCGAGACATTCACGGGCTGCAAGTTTCACGGCTTTTATTAAAAACTGTTTGATTCCCACCAGTTTTATGAAATAGTGTAATTATAGTTAATAGTGTTATAAAATAGTGGTTTTATTTTGGTATCAATTTATTAGCCATTAAATAGATGAAAAATTTTTTTTGTTCAAAAAAGTGGTGGCAATAATGAATTTAAATTTCTAAACCGTAATTTAATGCGACCATTAAGTGGTAAATTATCATAAATACCCATAAAAGTGATGGAAATAGATCTGCAAATTATGCTGTTCTAATAATCTTTAACACGCCCTTCATTTTTAAAACCGTGACTGAAATATGTCGTCATTTGGAAATTCCGTACCGCCAATGAATACTAAAAAAGGATTCGAAGAGGTCCTGGAATTTCTAGACCAGGAAATTTTTCGGCACCAGTATTTTCTTACAGAAAATCTCTCCATAAATAAGGTAAAATTTAGCACTGTTTATTTTCTATAAAAAATACTTATACATGGCTGCCAACTAATACGCCTAATTAAAGACGAATAAATGTATCAGAAACAGAAATTTTAGCAGATAATCAACAATATGGAGTGTAATACATACCATTGAATATATTTGGCATACATTTTACTGAAACTTTTTTGTGGTTCCAAACATGTTTATGCGATTTAAATAGGCGTAGAAGTTGGCAGCTCTGCTTATATTACTCTATAAAATTCCCACAAGCGTACGGACTCTGTAAAATTGAACGAACCAAAATTCTGTTAGACTAAGTGATATTAGACTAAAAAATTGCTGCTATTTTAGACGAATTTTTTTAAGAGTTTGTACGGTCCTTAGAGTTTGAATCCCAAATACTTTTTTCTGCTTCGTTTTCCTGAGATAAATAAGACAAAGAAAATTTTTAGAAAATATTAGGGATTAAATCCATGATTAAATAAAAACACGTAACACTAGAAGGCCATGGAGAAATGAATTCGACTCCGGCCAAATGATTAAATGTCGATTAAAGCTAGAAATTTTTCCATAAAATAAGTCACATTCAAACCACACAGACATACGTTAGATAAATCAGTTCAATAATTTAAAATAAAAATTCTTAAAATTGTTTTTATTAATCTTGAGTAAAGTTTTTGGACGTTCTTGGGTTAAAAAATATCCGCATATAACAGCCGCTATGTGTCGGCGCCCAAACTTAGAATTCAGAAGGAAGAGAATTCCATTGTCATCTTGTGGCATGAATGATGGTTGAATCAATGTCCTAATGACGACGAAATTTCAGATTTTGAGATAAACTGCAAAGGAAGAAAAAAGCAATAAGTTGATAATATTTTAAACCCATGTCATATAAATAAAACAGTTCCATTGTAACTATATTCATCCGGTTTATTAATTTTGCTGTGTACTACAGTATTCTTATTCATTCCACTATTCCATTGCGGTTTGGTGAAGTGTAGATGATCATCCGCTATTGAAGTATGAAGGACGCTGACGTTTGCCAACTTTGGTGTAGATCTCCGTACAAACGTGTAAACTTATGGCCCGTACTTTTATCTGTAATAGGTGTTACCTACGATGAGAGGTAGGGGTAATACATGTGTTCCAGTCTGCTTCATTGCATTAAACAATGGAGAGTTGACCCACTTTTTACAAAATGATTTTTTTATTTTTTTAAATATTGAACCTAAAATGAAGTTTTATGATCATTTTATTCGTTATACAATAAATTGGTAAAACAAAAATTGCTACATAAATATGATATGCAAAAATGATTTATTTTAATTATGAGAAAATGATAGGTCAAAGCTTTCAACATATAGGAGACTTGACCCATTTTGTTAAGAGAAATAAAATCAGTTTAAACAAATAACAAAATATTTTAAATGCTTTAACTATTATAAAAATATTTTTGAATATATGATGCTTAAAGAAACCTGTTTAGACGGAATCGCAAGTCACAAGAAAAAAAAAAATCTGTTTTAAACGCGATTCGGTCAGATCAGGTATAATTGCACAACAGGCAAAATAAAATTTGAACATTTAAGGCAGTATTCTATTAGAGACAGTGTGCGGTTTCATTGGGTTTCATTTATTAATATGTCAGGACTTAGAACTCACTGTCTCGTCTTTTTTTATCTCCTTATTCTACAGTCACAGCAATAAAAAAAAAAAAAAAAAAAAAAAAAAAAAAAGTCTTGACACTCTGCGATTTTAGACGTTTTGTTGAATATCTAGAAATATAGAAAAGGAATTATTCTGAAATTTCAGGTGTGTAAACAAAATAGTACAGGTTATATATTTTTGCGAAGATTTTACCCCGATATCCCTTCGGGGACCGTCAACAAGCTAAAAAATAACGAAGATCTTTTGGATAACACTGTCAAAACTAATGCGGCAAAAGCATTCAAACCACAGATTATGATTAAAAGGTTTATTATAATAAACTGTGTTCATTTTTATGAATATAGCATGCAAACTCGTTGAAAAATTAAAATTTTTATAAAAACGGCCCAAAATTTTGTCAAGTTTTTTTTATTATAATTTGCAGAGTTCTTATTAATAAACAATGTTCTTTTCAGAAAATATGACAATCAACAGTGTACATAACACCCTGTAATCAAAATTTAAAAATATTAATATTTGAACGAAAAATGAGCAGGTTTACTAAATAAATTTTTACTGCGCATGCATCAGTTCTATAAAAAATTTCATTTGCATATTGTGTTAGCTATATGTATAGAGCAACTTTTGTTAAAGTTTCAAAATTATAGCTTGAAAATTCTGCAAATTATCGTCCAAAGAATATGATCAAAATCCGATATTCCCAAAAGGAAACAAAAAGATGAGGGGCTGTATTCATATTCCATTGATTAGTGTCTACACAATGTTGCATATACTACTATATTTGGATACAGCTCCTCATCTTTTTGTTTCATTTTGGGAATATCGGATTTTGATCTTATTCTTTCGACGATAATTTGCTGAATTTTCAAGCTATGATTTTGAAACTTTAACAAAAGTTGCTCTATACATATAGCTAACACAATATGCAAATGATATTTTTATAGAATTGACGCATGCGCAGTAAAAATGTATTTGTAAACCTGCTTATTCTTCATGGAAATATTAATAATTTTTCATTTTGATTACAGGGTGTTATGTACAACGTTGATTGTCATATTTTCTGAAAAGAACATTGTTTTTTATTACGCACTCTACAAATTATAAGCAAAATATTTGTCAAAATTTTCGACCGTTTTTATAAAAATTTTAATTTTTCTACAAGTATACATGCTATATTCATAAAAATGGACACAGTTTATTATAATAAACCTCTTAATCATAATTTTCAGTTTGAACGCTTTTGCTACATTAGTTTTGACAGGGTTATCCAAAAGATATTCGTTATTTTTTAATTTGTTGACGGTCCTCTGTGGGATTTTGGGGGGAAAATCTTCGCGAGAATATATAACCTGTGTTATTTTGTTTACACACCTGGAATTTCAGAATAATTCCTTATCTATATTTCTAGATATTCAACAAAACGTCTAAAATCGCAGAGTGTCAAGACTTTTTTTTTGCCGTGACAGTACTTTTATGACAAAGTTCGATAAATTTACATGCCTGCCATCAGTGTTACCAGACGCCCCACATTTATAAAAGGATTCCAGTTTTTTTTCTTTCAAAAAAGTGGTGTCAGTCTGAAGTTTAACCCCTTGCCGCGCGGTGGTATATCTGTGAAACCACTTAATTTTAATTCCCAAACGCCACATTGGCACTGGAATTTTGGTAAAAAAGTTTGCGGTTTATTTAATACGTGAAATATAGCTTTTTATTATTTGTAAGTAAAGTTGTTTTCAAATTCTGGTGACAGTCATTAATTTAAACATTTAAGCAATGGATTTTCCCTGCTCCGCAAAGGGTTAAAAAGTAGCCCGCCTGATTACACTTATGTCGGGCATGTAGATTGATCCAGCCTCGTTTTATGACACCCGACCAAGCAATACTAGTTGTCACATAGTTTGACTTTATGTTACTGAATTAATCTTGGGGAAATTTGGCAACATACCTTCCTAAATTTTTTAGATCAATACTATGTTCTTTTGCAGGTGCAAGAGCACTTAACCCTTTCTGAGACAGAAACATACTGTTCATAAAATATTAAAATGATTGACCGACACCGCAGGGTTCGCACAATCTTACCACTAAAATTTAACAGTATATTCAAAGTATTTTACTGAAGACAAACATTGCGAGATTTGATTGTAAAGGTTGTGGTTGGGAATTCTGTCTATTTAAAATTAAATATAAATTTTCTTAAAATTAATAATGGTGTCAGAGTCCTTAAAAAATATAAGGAGTGTACGAACCCTGCACCGGAATTCAAAACCGACTTTTTTCGAAGTCAGAAAACTGATTCTAACTATCATTGTAAAAGAAAAAAAAATATTAAAATGTTTTAGGCGTCGTTTTTAAGTTTAGCATTAAAATTAAGTGGTCTCGACGATGTAGCACCACTGCGTCGGGAAGTTTTAATGGAAGAAAAGACTGGGGAATCCTATGGAAAATATAATGGATTTATGAATAAAGAGTCGGAGATATATAGTTTTAGCTGAAAAGTACAATTTTTCGAAGAGCTAAAAAGCTTAAACACTTCTTATTTGTGTAATGTTATTGCACAGTTTCATCAAACTTATGAACTAAAGTTTATAAAAACACTTTGATAAAATTCAGTTACAGATTATAAATGCTTATAAAATGTCAGAGTAAAATTAATATAAATAGGCGTGGTATCACAATCGTGTCTTTCCTTCACTTTTAAGACCGCTACTTTCATTAGTTATAGTCCATTTTAGACTTTTCTACCGTTTCTATTTACACATAGTAGGTGTTAATTAAATAGAAAAAAGTTCCTGTCAACTTTTCCATTTATATTTCCCAAAATGTTTTCATGCATTGGATATTATAGCAATTTCTGACATCTTTCTTTATTCAGTCTTTTCCATTGTACCATATTCTTCTGAGTAGTGTATAAAAAAGACTTCAAAATGTACTTAATTAAGGGAGCCTTGACCGTGGTACACCCTACCTCACATTGCTTGAAGCCCCTACACAACCTAAAGAATAGCACTTCGTTAAGTTAAGCCTAATTACTGTATAATCTTTCTGCCTGGAATGCAGTAGCGGCTGGTCAGGGGAGGTGCTGCATCAATTTATTCACACCACTAAAATTGTATGGTTATTTCAGTTTTATTTAATCAACAAAATTTGTCGAATAAATAATATGAAAGATCCTGTTAAATTTTAGTGGTGTGAAAATTCAGATGCAGCACTCCCCGACGAGCCGCTACTGCTGGAATGAAAGCTCAGTATTTCTGCATTACTTAAAACCTTCTTACCGTAATTTCCCGTGTATACGCCGCGGCTTAGTTAATTCTTTTTCATACCAGAAATTTTATTGAGAACATGAAGTCAAATGAATGCTAAGCAACATCAACTCAGATTTTATTTGAAAAAAAATCTGGTAGAAAATTGACTTATTTTTGGCGCGGCGTATAGGTGGTAAATTACGGTACGTAAATTTCTAAAATGTATTTTATATGAAAAAAGCTTACAAAATATTTTTTAAAAACAAATTTTATTTTGAAAACGTCTCACAGTAGATTTTTCCACACCGATTTCGATTATCTGTATAAAGCAAAGACAATTGTTTCAGTATTCCACTTGCTTTGGTTGACGTCTTTTGACAAAACTGAAATCCTTTTAACCGGTCAGTAGTCGCGTGTTGGTCTTTTTGCCGCTCGTATAACTTAACTTATCCTAACTTGTATCACATTAAAAATACAACGGAGATCTACCATATAGCTGACTTTGAGGGATTCTCGACCACCTTAGTAAAGTAACAAGAAACCTCTGTTTTTCCTTCAGGTGCATTTTTAGAAAAAAATTTGAAATTGGCCAAAAAGTCTACGTAACAATCACTAATGTCAGTTCATTTTTACTTTTTCCAATTACTCCAGATCTCATGAATAGAATGCATAATTTAAGAAAACTACAAATTTAAATCTTTATTAAAATGTTATTTTCGTATATTAGGCGAAAAACATTTCTTATATTATATATTTGGTATGCAGGGGGCCAGCGGCGAAAAGACCGAGCACGACTAATGACTTTGTGAAAAAAGTCGCAACTACTCGCGGGTTAATCTTCTCACCGCCGCGAACTCGTATATCTGTTTTCTAAGTTGCAGGTTTCACTACAATGAAACCATTAAATAAGTTAATGTAATTCTACAAATATAATGCAGCTTTAAAACATTTTAATATGATAATCTCAAGTCTTATATTTCTATGCGTCATTAAAATTTTTATCCAATAAATAAAATCCTCTTTTTTTCTATTTTTCTTTTAAATTATTGAGAAAATAACATTCCAACTCTGCCCTTTTTCCCAGCGATCAAGGTGTTAAACATGAAAATGGGTTTCACTTGCAGTAAACCCTCGCTAGTCTCCCCGATCCATAAAATTATCTTTGTGGATACGGCACGGCACTGTGTTTAGAATATAGTGAGAAATACATTTGTCGATAAGTATATATACAGTTAGTGCAATAAAAGATAACCCCATAAAATTTAGTCGCCAAATCGTTGCAGAGAAAAGCGGAAATAGACGTTCAATTCTGAATTAGTTCTTATTTTAATTTATGTTAAATGATAATTATTTTTATAATATTTTTTTTTCGAAAACCACTTTTACAATACGCATGTTTTCCAAATTAATTGTGTAAGAAAATAATGGTATTAGCAGCTCATATTGAAAGTATTTTAATATATATAATATCAGGGTTCGCACAGTTCTACCACTAAAAGTTAAGAATATTTTCAAAGTATTTCATTGCTGAAAAGTATCGCAAAATCTGTGAAAGAAGGTGGGGTTTGCGAATGTTGTGGTTAAAAAAATTAAATGTAATTTTTCTTATTTTAAATAGTGGGGCCAGAGTCCTTGGAAATTCCAAGGAGTGTGCGAACCTTGATAATATATACTTATGGGTAATTCCATGAGCACATGTCGTGTAAGTCACACACTACGATTTTGGTTACCAGTATTTTAGATCGGAAAAATGTGACTTATTTTATCAGAGATATTTCATTAATTGAATAAGGCCATGCAAACCGTTAGAAAATAACGGTGGCCAACAATTTAGCAGTTACTAAAAATGTGACTTACACGACAATTGCTCATGGAAATACCCTTATATAAATCATGATAAATGTTTATTTATCAATTCCAATTAACATAACTAGAAGTAGTTAAGCATTTTACTCATATTGTACGCTTTGTTTAAGATACCTTACGTAAAATCATTTTTCTTATATAATATAGTTAGTATTGAAACCAAAAACGACCTTTTTTATTTGCACCATACTAGTTACACAACACAAAAGAAAAATTGTAAAGAAAACAAGTACAATAAGAAGTCAAATACTAAATTAAAAATATAACATGAAAAAAAAATCCATGATGAATTTATATTATGTATTTTGCTGTATGATCATCTTCCTTTTCAATATCTGCATGAAAAGTAAATTGACTGGAAATACTTTTAAATATAAGAAAATACTCTACGCTTACGACACGTGTTATTTTTAAAGTTTTTTAACGAAATTTTCTATGTATGAACCTGAATGGACAATCTTCTTTTCACGACGCTACAGAAACAATACAGGGAATGTAGGGTGTATACGACGATTATTTAATCGTAAAATTTTTAATAAAATGAATTAAAACGAAAATAATTTGGAGAAGTAATAGTGAATGCGCTATACCAAGTTGAATATATTATTAAATTTCTTAGTTGAACTCGACATGATTTGCAATTCGTTCATTCCCCTTTTCTTAATATTCTGATGAAAAGTAAAATGAATGGAAGTAGTTTTATATATAAGAGATAATCTATGCTTGACACACGAATTTTCGTTCTCATATAAATCTCTTAGCATTTAAACCTAAGGCAACTTATTCTTTCTTTTGACGATGCCAATAAAACAACATGGGAAACAAACTGTGAAAACGACAGGTGGAATAAAAACTAAAGTACTTGATAAAAGAAGTTAGAAAGAAAAATAAAATGGAGAAAATAAAATAGCATGGAAGCGGTAAATGAAAAATAATCGGTATCAGTACAGAATAAAAATGCGGGGGCTCCCACCAACAGTTTGTGACGTCATGGACGACGTTGCTTAGGCAACGCGTCATGTAATTAAAATCCAGAGGCCGGCGCGCCTATCCTTTTCAATTAAGGCAAGCGAGAATAGATGGCAGAGGCTGTCATGTTCTTCAAAGGCATTGAAGGTCCGCTCTTTTATAAAGTCAAGGAATGCTGTCCTCATCCGGAGTTCATTTTCCACGTCCTTTCCAATTCGCCGGATATGTTAGTCGCCGTCGTTGCCAGCCAGGAATTCTCCTGACCCACATACTTCGTTCTTCGGATGCAAATTTACGATGCCCGCCCCAGTTTTTTTTTATTATTATGACCACTATTATTTATTCGCCGTTCCTTCTTCCCCCCTTTTTCTCACCCAAAAGAGAGCTTTTGAAGGGGCTGCAGAGGATTGAATCCTGATTTTAGACTAATATTTTGACTCGACTTTGGAGAAGACTGTTATTAGTCCACTCATTCATTGTGTTTTATTTGTTGACACTCTTGTTTTTTGCTTAAAATGAAGAAAAAGTGTTTGACATAAATAACAAATAAAATAAGAAGTATTTTGTATTGTTAATTAACAATTAGTTATTTTAAGTTTAAAAAAAGGTTTTTTTTAAGTTCTTCCAATTGTAAAATATAAAAAATGATTTTTTTAACCGTTTTCCTAAAAAGCCCAAAAGCAGAGGAATAAAAATAAATTATTATGTAGGAAAGCAAAAGTACAAAAAAAAAATTGTGTAGCTGGGAAGATATATTAGACAGTTTTAACTCCATTTGTTTGAAAAACGGGCATTGTTTATCTTATAAATTATTAATGTGCAAGAAAGCACTTTTCATACACCATTTGCAGACCTATGGCGTCGAGAATGAAAACGCATTTTTGTGGTTTTTCACATGAATACTTCATATAATAAATGACTGAAGAATAATAATAAACAAAACTGGATTCAAAATAAAAACTAAAGAACTTATTTGCGTTTTTTCTCGCGTAAAAAAAAACTTCCATAGTGAAAATGTTTTTTTTCTTTTTCTTGGGGGGGGGGGAGATTTGATTTCATGATATTATGAATAAATCACTCTAGTAGTTCTTTAGCATAAGACAGATTTTGATTATTTTAAAAAACTATAAAACATATTTTATAGTTAAAATGTTTTTTTTATTTGTAGACGATGTCACAGTCAGAGTGCGTACATGTACAATGACGCAGTAGTGTATTTTAAAGACCAAAATTGTGTTAACGCAATAAGTATCTTTTATTCCAAACACCTCTAATCGTTCACATGCCACTGAACGTAATTTTTCTTTTAACCCCTTAAGGTCTGAGGGTAGAATTTTCTAAATTTGGATGAGGAAAGTCCTAATGCAGATAAATCTCAAATATTGCATTCCTTCATGAGTAGCCGAAATATAAATTAAACCAAACGATTAAAAAGGTCGACCGAAAAAAACGTCGCAATGGCGCATGCTTAAACCCCGTACCGAAGAACAAAAACAGTGACGAGATCGCAAAGTGCTCATTGTTGCCATTAGTCATGCGTTTCGAGTTTTGAATTGGTAAAACTCTTCGAAACATAAAAAAAACTGAAACTAATTCGGGAATTTTGCTCTTTTTACTATTGAATAGCACATTCTGCTTAAAAATGCGAATTTCAGCTTTTTTAATATTTTAAAAAATTAAATTAGTTTTTTTTCAAAGGCGGCAATCATCATAAGAATTCGAAATAAGTGAGAATGATAAATACTCACTTAGTACGAGACCTCTTTCTCTATGATTCTATAATCTGTTTCGAAAGACACGAATATTATTACTTAAAAAAAAATTGTATAACGTTCTAGAGATTTCATTACTTACTTCAAAGTTTAAAAATCTGAATTGGCTTGTCAAATCAAAACGAGAAAACAAAAAATATTCAAAATTATAAATAATTTATTTATCTTTCCAAAGGTACAATCAGTTTTAAAAACAAAAATTAGCAATACTTTATAAAAATTCGAAATTTTACTCCGAAAATTTACTCTCGCAAATTCGACTTTTTCCGCTGATTTTAAAATTTTGAATCTGCATTTTCCATCGAAATACAGAAAAGTAGGAAACATGGACTTAACTCTTTCCGGCACCCTGTGCCCGATCTGAGATACCAGATTTTAATTCCAAACTTTCAAAAGGCACCAATAATATTTTAGTAAAATTTTGCTTGTACAGTGAAAGCTTAAATTAAAGGATTCTAAATTTCTTAACAATCGTTAGTAAATTAAAGTGACAATCGATAATTTCTCATTTTACTAACAGAATTTGCCCGTGCCAGAAAGGGTTAACTAATACCAGTGTATAAATGATCTTAAGAATTAATTCCGTAAAACCTAGCTTCCAACTGCTAACATTTTTTCGCATTAATAATTTCGATTACTAATTTCTAATATTTTTTTAAGTAATTTTTTTTTTTTTTTTTTTTTTTTTCAAAATATCTAAAACATTCGTTTTTAAATTCCGATGACAGTCAATAATTTCTCATTTTACTAACAGATTTTGCTCGTGCCGGAAAGGGTTAAAGAATGCACATTTCAATTTAAAGCCACGTGTTAAGTTTTAAGAAATATAAATATATAAATCTTTCAAAAAAAAAAAATTCTTTTCCAAAACTCGTTTTCCTGACATTTGTCTATGAGACATAATTAAAAAGTCTGCATCCGGTTTCAAAATCAAAATACGATAGAAAAAAAAGAAAACGCATCTTCTAAACAAACTTACATTTGGCTTTAGAAGGACCTTTTAGTTAAAAAAAAAAAAAAAAAAAAAAAAAAAAAAAAAAAAAAACGAAAATTAACCCTTTGAAGAAAATTCGTGCCTGCATTTCACTTCACGACTAACCGGGACAATTTTATCCAGGCTCAACATTATTAAATTTCGGTATTTTAACACACATTTTTATACGATTTTGTACACTTAATCTGTAGAAAAAATTCGACATATGCAGCTGACTGAAAATTTTTTGAAAATAATAATAATTTTTTTTTTTTTTTTTATATTTGCCCAGAACGTAAATAAGCAGGGGCTTTAGCTCATATTTTTACGTCTAAATATAACTATTTTTGTAAGAAAATTATGCGTAAACTTTGGAAGTGTTATAATTGCAACTTGTTACAATAAATGTTTTCAAAAGTTTGAACAGCAGCAAATATACATTTAAAAAATAAGATGTCCTGGGGTAATAACGCCACATTAAAATGGCACTAATATTCGCGTCTTAGTTTAATATTTTTTTTTTCATACAAATATAGGATTTCATATAGTAATTTATTGACTATTTATACAAGGAAGAATATTTTAGCAGACATGTACTCAGAAAATGTGATGGCGTGATCTCTTGAACAATACTATTTGGTGTTATGACCCACCTATGTAGTTAACAACGCCTTTCAGAGAAAAGTATAAAATGAGATGAAATAATGGCATGTAAATTGTCCTGTTTTAATTATACAAAATCTACAGCCCTAGAAATAGACATATTTCTCTTACTTACCATTAATTGAAGTATCACCTGCAATGCAATAGTCATTCATCATGTGATATTTTACTCTCCGGACAGGAAAAAATTAGCAACATTTAGGACAATACAAATTTCTTTTTACCCTTTTTAATTTTCAATAATGGACAGTAATAGTCTTATATGCATAAAATAATAATAATAATAAAATAAAAATTGATTTCGATTTTTTTAAACAAACTTTAATGAACTTTTGCATTAATAATTTTTTTTACCATTCGCATCTTAGTAAATTTTGCATTTAAGAGCTTAAAATCGAACAGACAAGAACAAAAAATTATACAACAAGCATAGAATAAGAAACACTTTTCAAAACATTCCAAATATTGTAACAAAAGTTTGCAGATTTATAAGATGAAGAGTATGGGTAAGTAAACAATTTAAAACATATTTAAAACATTTGGAAGCCCAGTTTGAGCAATTACAATGACTATCGAAAAGATATTCAAACTCTTTTGTGCAGCCATTATATTTGCTATATTAGATTTGAATATGTATTACGTAATATGCTAATATTTAGTTTTGATAGGAAAATCATAACGCAGTTCAAAATTCCCCATCAACTATTTTAAAATATAAATGGAAATTTATTCGATATAATTTGCGAAGTCCTGTATATAATCTACTAATTTAAAATAAACGAGTAATATTCTAAAAATTAGTTATTTTAAAAAACCTATACCACAATTGAAAATGCACTACCAGCAGCTATGTTTTACAAACATTAATGTAAAAGAAATTTTTGTCTGTCCCTGTAAATGCTATGCATACCCAAGGTTCGCACACTCCTTGGAATTTCCAAGAACTCTGGCACTACTATTATAAATAAAAAAATTTACATTTAATTTTTAAACCACAACATACGTAATCTCCACCTTCATTCACAGATTTTACGATATTTTTCTGCAGTGAAACACTTTGAAAATATTTTTAAAATTTAGAGGTAGGGCTGTGCGTACCCCGTGTATACCCTATTCTTTAATAAATATATCTAGTACCTCAGTGATAGATATGAATTTCAATACGTTTCAAATTGCATAATATTATTAAATCACAATGTAAACGATTTTGTCTCGCAGATAGCAATGTAGCGGAATTATTTTGATTATTATTATTACATTGAAAGAACGATAAATGCTGCACACTTCATTATGAATATCAAACAATTCACAGTAAATATCAATAACATAAATAAATTGTACAGCAATACGCGTTTACTTGTGTGAGTTAGAGTACAAAGAGAAGAGCAGAGAGAGAAAGAGAGAAACACACGGACAAACAAACACTTTTCAACTATACTGGAAAGCAGTGGCGTAGCGAGGGAGGGTATGGTCCAATTGTTATGAATACCCGTAATTTTCTGAAGCTCTGTTCGCCAAAGTTAATCGGAGAATTTTCTGCTATTAATAAAGTCAACGAAAGCTTTACGATTTTACTGGTATAAAGACCAGACTATCAAGACTGGTTTGAACCCTCTCTCTGGTTACGTTACTGCTGGAAAGCGTTTAAAATGCACGTTTAGAAAAAAAATTATTTGAAATTCTATAATGTTAGTTATTGAATTTTAAAGATTATTAAAAAAACACTTTTAATTAATTTCTAAACATGTAAATAATTTAATTCAAATAATTTTATTTAATTCAGATAAATGTCAAATTGAAAAGTATTACCATATATTCCGGCGTTCAACAATCACTTATAAACTGGAAACTAGATCAAAATTCACAAATAAGCATTATACGTCGGGTGCAAAAATTAAAATTTAAAAAAGAAGCATGTGTATTAAAATCTCCATGTTTACCACTTAACTGATCAATATCTTTGAAAAAACTTTCAAATAATGCCTCCTTTTTGTATCTTTTACAGAAGTTTTAATCATTTATCATCGATTTTTCAAAACAGAATTTTCTGCCTAATTGAATCAGAAAAATGCTCGAATTGAATAATGCAAATTTTACAATAAACATCTACCGGTGAGAAAAATAAATCATGATTGAGATATGAATGCCTATAGGAGGTACAGGCAAATCATAATTGGCAAAAACATGCTGCTCGTATGACGTACTGGAAAATCAGGGAAGCAGATACAATTATTTGAATTAATCTTTTGAGCTAATCTTTTGAGTAAGTGAATTTCTGCCCATTTATTTTTAATCTTCAAATATCACATTAGCACCGGAATATTTGACCAAATTTATTTCTAAATAAATTAATTCATTTTATTGTGCATGTCAGGCCTGTCCAACCTGTCGCCCGCAATATAACAGTCAATCTTGCAGAAATCAAAGCCTTGTTGAATCTGATGAGTTATTCAGAAATTTAATGAGGCAAAAATTTCTGTAAAGTATTTCTGGTGTTTTCTGGGCGCCAGGTTGGATATCCCTGGTGTATATTATAAACCAAACCTTTTCTTTGCAAAATAATGTTTCTAATATGACATTTGGGTATTTTGAAAAAGTTTACTCTCCAGAGTTAACCCTAGCCTAGCGTCCCTTTTTAGGGACGCTTCAAAAGGTGCATTCAGCACTGTTTTTGACACCGGTAAAAGAGAAAAGCAATAATTATTTTATTTAAATGATGCATTTTCGTGATTAATGAACTAAACTTAAATCTTCTTAAAATAGTGGTGCCAACCAAATAAAATTTACGCAAAAGATGCTGGGCACGAATGGGTTAACAGGGTGCGTAGTCTGGAAGCACCTTGTAAGCACCTTTTACCAGAATTTTTATAATGTAAAATCTGTTTTATTTAACGAAAAAGAAATCCTTTTTCAGATGTAACAACCAGTACTTTAAAGAATTTCTGGTACTAAAATAATTAAAATCCTCTGAGTTTCTTGATGACTACGCACCCTGGTTAACCTTCTCAGGGGCAAAGTACTTTCATTCGCAAAATGATTAAATGATTGTTTAACAGCAGAATTTAAAAAGAAATTTATTTCAAAATATGTAAAAGCTTCTTTTCCCATATTTTATAAAGCTAAATTTTTCATCGCTAAATTCTGGTATCAATGTGGCGTTTTGCAATTAAAATTAGGTGGGATATATTTTATCCCATCGCCCTTCAAGGATTCAAAGGGTTAATACAAGAATGCCGAGTGAGTGTCAATTCAACACCGACCCTGAAATATCCTTATGAGATACGTTAAATATAAACTACATTGAAATAAGTTAAACAATAACTTAAATAATTTTTAATACATTTTCTGGTTTAATTTATATTTGTAAAAATTATGTAAAATTTCCTCGCGTTTAGTGTTAATGAGTGTACGTTTCCAAACGCGTTATGATGATCTAAAATGAAAGGCTTGGCAATGTAGTAAATCCTTAATTTCCATTTCCATTTGTTTATTACTTTTATACTGGTTCTAGTTATGATACATTTTAATGTTTTTATTGTACTTTCATGTTATCTTATGAAAAAATTATTTTTAAAAAATGGTGGTGAGCAAAATACGGTGATTATGCCAAAAATTGAAAAATATACACTCAAAATGTAGTTGCGCGTTATGTGTAACACTGAAAAGAACTTTATTTTGCGAAAATAATCAGTATGTATTAGACGCTTTTTGTTATTTTAACAGTTTTTTTCTCTTAATGTCGTAATAAAGACTAATAATAACAATCATTTCCATAAAATGCACAGTTGTTTACTGGGCTCCTGGCTTACCATTTCATTCTGTTAAATCAATGAATTTTTTACAGTGCAGAGCATGTTATACATATGCGGTATGTTGTTTCATTTTTCCTTTCTTTCTCACAGTAGATAAATAAAAATAATATTATGTTGTTCTTTCAAACGTTTTCCAACATTAACGAAAAGTATTAAAATATTCGGTTTGTCTGTTGGCCCGCTGACTAGGCTTTTTTCGTAAATATATTTGGATTTCCATGTAATTTTAAAATGCTATTTATGTTTATTATGGTAACAGAATGTTCGAGATTGAAAATGGATTGTGTATCATTCATAGTTCACTTACAGGGGCACACATAATAATCCCGTTATTATGATAGATTAGGAAATATTGTTTTTTAATGATATTGCCATTTAATGAAACTGTCGAAGATTTTTTTCACAAAACTCCATAGGGGACCGTCAATAAATTGAAACAGAACGAATATCTTTTGGATAACCCTGTAAAAACTAATGTAGCAAAATAGTTCAATCTGTAGATTATGATTGAGTGGCTTATTGTGATACACTGTCTTCATTTTTATGAGGATAGCATGTGTACTATTAAAAAAATTGAGGTTATTATAAAAACGGTCACAAATTTCGCCAAGTTTTTTTTTTTTTTTTTTTTTTTTTTGCATATAAATTGCAGAGCTCCTAATATTAAAAAAAAGTTATTTTCGCAAAATATGTCAAACAGCATTGTACATAATATTCTGCAATCAGAATGAAAAGATAATGAAAATTGTATGAAAAGTATTCAGGTTTACTAAATAATGCTTCACTACGCATACGCGAATGCAACCAAAATATATAAAATATTACTTTAATGTACACAATTACTTCTGTGAATGGCTCAAAAACACAGATGAAAATTCAAAAAATTATCGTCGATAGAATAAGTTCAAAACCTGTTGTTCCCAGAAGGAAGCAAAAAGGTGAGGGAATGGATCCAAATATTGTACTATGAGCAATATTGTCAATGCTACATTAGCACTATGTAGCATTGACACTATCGAAGATAGCGATAGTGTCAATGTTACATAGGTACATTGTAGCATGCACCGTCAATGTATAAATGGATACAGTTCCTTATCTTTTTGCTCCATATTTTGAACAACAATGTTGAAGCTTATTCTATCGACGATAATATTCAGAACTTTCAAACCATATTTTTGAGACTATCACAAAATTGCCTCTATACATTTAGCTAATGTGCTATGCACATTATATTTTTATTGAATTCGCGCATGTGTAGTAAAACATCATTTAGTACACCTGCTCATTGTTCATATAACTTTCATTTTATTAAATTCTGATTAAAGAGTGTTGTGCACATATACAATTTTGTTCGACATTAGTTATGAAAAGAACATATATTTATGTTAAAAACTCTGTAAATTTTAAGAAAAAAACTTGACGAAATTCGGAACTGTTTTTTATTTAAAAAATCTTTATTTCGCTAATAGTATACATGCTATCCTCATAAAAATGAAGCCAGTTTATAGCAATAAGCTACTTAATCAGAATCTGGAGTTTGAACACTTTTGCTACTTTAGTTTGTGTACAGCTAGCCAAAAAATGTTTGTTCTTTTTCTATTTGGAGATGGTATAGTACTGTGGCGTTTCGGGAAAAAAATCTTCGTGGAAATATATTATCTGTACTATTCTATTTACGAACCTGGAGTTTCAGGATAATTCCTCATGCATTTTTTTAGATATTTAACAAACCATCTAAAAGCGCAAATGATCGGTAATCTTTGGCCATATAGTGTATGTGCTTACAATACACGGCGACCGCAGATGATTATTTTTTATCCTACCTTACACAACTTTTTGCACTTGTACTTACGCTTTGACAACACTTGCAAGAGAAATATACTGCAAAATGTATTTTTTTTAAATACTGGTGCATGCAGAATGTAAACAATAGTTGTCTGTGATAGCCCTGACAACATGATGTTTTTACTTTGCTTTTACTTACTGATAAAATACTTCATCGACGACAGTTTTCATTAAAAGCAATAATTAAGGAGGCTAATACACAGTTAGTCAAAAAGTAGTATTCTTTAACATATGACGACAAAAACCTTTTGCTAAATTTTAAAGTAATACTAGTACACCCCGCAATAATGTATAAACGGTTTTAACCCCTTGAGAAGCAAGCAATAATGTCTCTGTAATATTGAATTCTCATTGGGAAAATAGAAAAATTTTGTTTTAAAATAAGAAAAGTAAATTTTCTAACATTTTGCCACCAAAGTTAAAATTATAAAATTTCGTTAAAAGTTTCTAGTGAGAATTTCATTTAAATTAGGTCGGATAAAATGTATCCGACCGTTCCTCAAGGAATTAACCCTTAGAGGCGGGGTGTAAATCTGTTTTAAATAATCAACTTACACCAGAATTTATAAAGGTAACGCTGTATCTGGTCTATAGAATGCATAAATACCACGTATTGTTTGGAAATTTTGTGAAGTTTAAAAAGCGTGCCATAACTGAAAGATATCGAGCAATCATCCCATGTTGACGGTATTTCGCATGCCGTATTATACCAAATACATTTTATGTATCGCTGTAAATGAACGATAAATGTGATACGTCATAGTCCACTGCAAATATCTTGCACCAAATCTTGGTAATGTATATTGATTTTATCATGTTTTGAATAGTGTATTAACTAAAATACGCTGCCTACAGTTTTTCTTCCTCAGATCATTATATAACATAATTCATTTGCGTGATCTTGTAAATGATTGTTATATGTTCGTATTCTACAGAAAGCATGCTTTAAGGTATATCAGAAATTCATATCAATTTAATTAAATTTGGAACAGAGTAACATCACTTAAATACGCTGCATGTAATTTTTCTTCATAGACCGTAATGCAACAGAATACTTTTGAGTTCCCCTGTACTCGTACTGTAAAAATTAAACATATTTTATTCTGTAGTAACTACCTTCTAGTGCTCTTAAGTAATATATATATATATATATATATATATATATATATATATATATATATATATATATATATATATATATATATATACATATACATATCATTATTTTTAAGATTGTGTAGTATGAAGATACGCCGCAAATGATTTTTCCCCATAGACCAGAACGTAACGGAATAATTATGAGTGCCCCTGTAAATGAAAAATGAATGCTACACACTTCATTTATAATACTAGGCATGTCATGGCAAACTCAATAACCTATATCAATTACGCCAATCCGATTATATTTGCGCGAGTTAGAGCACAGATAGCAGATAGACAGACGACAGACATACGTCAGGCCGACCGCATGTGTACGGCAGACAGAAGGTAGACGCGAGGCAGATAGACAAACCGATGTAAAAACTTTTCAACTATGTTGGAAAGTGTTAAGTGTTGGAAAGTCTCTTTGAGATCTGATGGTAGAATTCCTTCCCACTTAATTTTAATCGCCAAATGTCACAGTGGCACAGAAATATTTGACCTTTACTTGCAAAGATTTTAATGCATTTCTTCGTGTATATTATAAACCGAGTTCTTGGATTGCAAAATACTGGTTGTTACTTGTGACATTTGGATATTTTGAAGAAATTCATCCAGCAGGGCTCAAAATGTTAAAAACTTTTATTTCAGTGGCGTAACCGAGGTAGGTGCCGAAAACCAGTAATATTGTAACTTTTTTTTCTCGCTGATTCATAGCAGAAAATTGTCTGTTTAGATAAAGCGAACAGAACTTAAAAAAATTATCGGCACTTGGGCCCCCACCCTGGTTACGCCACTGTATTTCGCGGTAAAAGGGATAAAAATAAGTATAAAGGAAAAAGGTTGAGTGGCGATTCAAAATTTCAAACAATATTTGTTGTCGTACAAACCATGTCTAATTCTCATAATAATATATTGATACCGAGTAGTAAAGCCCCACCAGTGGCCGAGAGGTTCCGCCCCCGAAACTGGTAGACGGTAGGTGCTGGGTTCGAACTTAATCACGACCGTCGTCCTAACCGTTCGGAGTTTTCCGTGGTTTTCTTCGAACATTGAATTTCGTTGCGTAAATACATGTAAGTTTCCTTTAGAAATACCCCTACGGAGATCACTCCCCCCCTTAGGGCCTACATCCCTCGTGTAGATAATTGGCCGACATAAACACAAACAAGCAAACCGAGTAGTAAAAAGTAATGCTTTCTGCTGTTATTTTTCTGTTTCATTCTCTTTTTTTTTTCTCATAGGTGGAATATACACTATATGACCATTAATGATCGGTCATTTGCGATTTTAAACGTTTTGTTAAATATCTAGAAAAATACATGAGGAATTATTCTGAAACTCCAGGTGTGTAAGCAAAATAGGACAGGTCATATATTTCCGTAAAGATTTTTTTTCAAAATCCCACAGGGGGCCGTCAACAAATTGATAAATAACGAAGATGTTTTGGATAATCCTGTCAGAACTACCGTAGTAGAAACGCTCAAACTGTAGATTATGTTTAATTGGCTTGTTGTAATAAGCTGTTAGCTAAATGTAAAGAGCAACTTTTGTCAAAGTCTCTAAAACATAGCTTGAAAATTCTGAAAATTATCATGAATAAAAATAGCTCAAAATCCATTGTTCCCAAAAGGGAGCAAAAAGATGAGGTGCTGTATCCAAATATACGTGCAATATTGTGTATGATATACTGACAATAAACATTGGATATAGGGATGCAACCAGGGATGAGATTTCCGCTTTTTTCCACACCAGTAAAATCTTAGAGAAAATGCTATATTCTTTAATCGAAATATTTTTGCGATTTAAGAGAGCAACATTTTCTCTAAGATTATACTGGTGTTCAAAAAAGCGGAAATCTCATGCCTAGATGCAACCCTTCATCTTTTTGTTTTGTTTTAGGAACAACGAATTTTGATTTCATTCTATTGACGACAATTCGCAGAATTTTTAAGCTATGTTTTAGATAATTTAACAAATGTTGCTCTATGCATTTAGCTAACACATTTTGCAAACTATATTTTGATTGCTTTCGCGCATGCGCATTGAAGCATTATTTAGTAAGCCTGCTCAATTTTTATACAATATTTATTATTTTTTGATTCTGATTACAGGGCATTATGTACAGTGTTGTTTGTTCTATTTTTTGAAAAGAACATTTTTTAATATTAAGAACTCTGCAAATTATAAGCAAAAAATTTGGGACAGATTTAAAAAAAAAAAAACTTAATTTATCTACGTTTATACATGATAATTTTATAAAAATGAATACAGTTTTTTACATAAGCTACTTAATCATAATCTGTAGTTTAAACACTTTTGCTACCTTAGTTTTGACAGGGTTATCCAAAAGATCGTTGTTGGTTTTCAATTTGTTTACGGTCCCCTATGAAATTTCGGGAATTTTTTTTTAGGAAAATGCATTACCGGTACTAATTTGTTTACAAACCTGTAATTTCAGAATTATTCTTCGTGTATTTTTCTAGACATTTAACAAAGCGTTTAAAATAACAAGCCGTTTTTAATGGTCATATAGTGTATGTCACTATTTATGAAATTGCTACCCTCGTTTTTACATCTATATCATATGTATTCTGAAGTAAAGTTTTAGTTATAAGTATGTTTCTGACGACTGTGGAAATTTTGCACCAATAAATTGATATTTAGTTCTGAAAATCAATGTTTTGCGCATATTATATAGTTTCATACTTGCCAATCGTCTGCTTCTTTTAAACGAAGAAACGTACTTTCCATCAGAAAATTTATTAAATTAAACGCTTCTTCCTGGATATGGTAGTTATTCGAAACCTCCATGCTTTCATTTATTAATTACATTTTCTGGTTTGAAGTATGTTTTGTTAATTAATAAAAAACGGAAGGTTGGCAAGTGTGTAATTTATTTAATTTTTTTTTCTCTTCAAAGTCCTGAATGAAATATTTTGATATTCTAAGAACCATAATTTCCTGTGTAAACACCACGGCTTAATTAATTATTTTTCAACCCGAAAATTTTACTGGAATAAAAGAAGTCAAACAAGTGCTAAGAAGGTCAATAATTGCATTTTATTTAGCACTAACTAACTAGCTACCGCGAGCCGTCATTTTGACGCATATTTAATGCATATAATTCATTTCAAACCCGAAATTTGATTACGATATAAGTTTAAAAGATATAAAGAAGAAAAATGTTAAAAAATAAAATCAAATTGTTTTAAATCAAAAGTCTAGTGTGAATTATTTTTTATAAAACTTGACTCAAATTTACGGTACTTGCACTGTGAAATTAATTTCGGGTTGGAAATCGAGTTATCTGAGCTGCGGCGTATACGCGCGAAATTATCGTAACTAGTACACCGAACCCGGGGTTCCCGGGTCACAAAGTAAAGGTGAAAACTTTTTTTAAATTTAAAATTGGAAAGTCTAATAAATTTTTTCTGCCTAATAGGCTTTTTAAACTGCCAACTAATTCCAAATAGCAATTTTATATGAAACATATTATTTATGAAATCATATACAGCTTTAAAAATTATCGGTACTTCCGTATTAGCAGGACCGTAGCTAAGGGGGCGCTATGGGCGGCTCAGCCCTCCCCTAAAATATTTTGAGCCCCCCCTCCCCCTCTGGAAAAGATTCCAACGTCATTCAATGAATTTCTGTTCCGAAAATTCAAATGAAATATTGTTTAAAAATCTAATTTAGTTTTGAAACCTTTTCACAGTTTTGCAGAGTTACTAAATTGTATCTGAAATAAGTGTTTCACACTCCCTCATCCTATATGTGCATATGAAGCTAACATGATGGGCTATTTTGCACCAGTTATACTCTCAAAACTTCATCATCATATACTTTTTTAAGCATAAAATGAAGTTATTTTAGCAGTTCAATAAGAAACAGAGTACCTACAATATGAATATGCACTAATTTATCTTTCTGCGTCAGAGAGAGAGAGAAAAAAAACTATGAGCCCCCTTACATTCTCTTGAGCCCTCCCTATTGTTCACTACGGCCCTGCGTATTAGACGCAAGATAGCAGTTATTAGCCAAAGATTTCGCCAAAGAATAAAATTGCATTCTCAGTTTTTAAAAACAACTAAGAAAATATGACACCCAGATATTCTTTCAAATACATTTTTGTAAAGGTTAATTGATGTATCTTTTGTAAAGTAAGTTTACAACGAACTAAAAGTCACTAAATTCATAGATAAAAAAGAAACAAAACCAACAACATTCACCGGGTTTTATAGCCGACGATATATTGACATAACAGGTTTTTAATTACTATTTTTTTCAGTTGCTATGAAAAAATAACAGTTAAAATATACAGTGATCTGTTATTTTCCATGGAGAAAAGAGATAGATGGATGTGCAGCTTTCGATTAAAACGGTTTGGTGGGCATTATTCTTCCAATATAAGTCTCTCATTCGGCCCAAACAAAACAATCACATGGAACAAAGACCGAATTTTTTAACATCATTTTTTCTCTAAATGAAAAAGATCTGAATATATTTTAGCATTATAAAATAGCATTTCATTGTATTATGAATTAAAATTGCATCGCTAAAAATTTTTCTTTTTTGTGAAAGCACACCGTTGTGTTTGATGCAATGCAGCGAATTTTAGAGTTACATTTTTGGCGTCACCTCCAGGCACTAAACTGCATCTCTATTTTTTTTTCTTTTTTACTCTATGGCTATTTTTTCTCTTTTTCCCACAGAAATGCGATACTCAAGTTGCCACCATCAGAGAAATTGAACCAAAAACTACAAAAAAATGAATATCTCAAAAACAAATTGAGATACAGTTTTCTAACAAACGGCATTTAAAAGTGCATTTTTTTCTCTAAACGATGGTATAAAGATTGAAAACGTGCAATGTCTAGAAGTTGAAAATTTACAATAGCGAAAATTGCAAAACCGAAATTTCATCGGAAAGTGTTGCCATTCAAAACATGACGTATGCGTTACGCACAGATACGTTTGGCCTTTATTATATAGATTTTTTCTCCCTTAAATACGTTTATACCTGAACCATATCAATATTTCCTTATTAACATGCGGTGTTCATTTCGAATGTACAGTCGTGGTAAATAAAAGTAAACATCCCCTACTAACTCTGCAAAATTTATCGTAGAAAAAAGTTACTGGTACTAAACGATTGGCAATAAAGTCTGCTTTTAAACAATGTACATGAAATTTGCTTAGGGGGTCATCTGCATATTAAAACAAACCCTAAATTCGTTTTTCAATAGCAGTATCCAATGCTGACAGCATAGATGAACTCAACACCCTTCATTTAGCTTAAAAACAAATTTTCATGCAATTCGTATGATAAATTTCCGAGAAATTAATTACTTTAAAACGAGCATATTTTAGTGGCTGTATCCAAACGGAAGTTCAGTACGAAATCTTTGACCGAGGGAGCCGCAATCTTGATCAAGATATCTTAGGTTCACTCAGACAGGCATTACAAACTGCTAGATTACAACATAGCACAAGAAATTTAAAAATAGCTACCGTAATTTCGAGTGTATAAGCCGCGGATCAAACAAATCTTTTTCGACCCAGAATTTTTTAAGAAACAAATGTATCTACTTAGATCGACGTAAATATTTGTCATCAAACACTAAATAAGATTTCTGGGTCCAAAAAGAATTGTTTGATCCGCGGCTTATACACCCGAAATTACGGTAGTTACTTCTATGGTAGACGACCCCTCAAACCATCATTTTGCCGTTTTTTAAGTATAAAAAGTAAAATTTGAAATAGTAGTTTAAGTAAAATTTGAAATATTGGATTTCCATAAAATAGGACTTAATAAATCTAAATCCATCAAAAATAGTAGTTTGCAATTCATAATGTTTTTGAATATTAATTTAATAATTCACAATTCATATCATAAAATTATAAAAATGGTAAATTAAATATATTTATAATTGGGTATTTTAGAGTTATTTAGGATGGGTAGTGGTCAGGGGAAAACACAGTCAAAAAAAGGTGATGAATACCAGTATTTTGTTAATCAGAAATACGCCTTCTTTAATCCATAAATATTACAAGAAATTTTTGCTATAAGAAATACTGGCAGTTTTGTCTTTTTTTTTTTTCATTGTGTTTTTCCCTGATAACTCGCCACCCTGTTACTGCTACTGAAAAAAAATAGCACATTAGGTGTATAATTTTAGGATATATTAAGAAAAATATGAAAATGTAATTTAGCATCAGAAGCACTAAAATTTGAATATTTATAATTAAAAAACTTATCGTTCAAATGACTTTAAATTTGGTATGTAGACATAGATTGAACCGAGGATTTCAAAATACTTTATAAGATTAGGTATTGCCATCGAAAAAAAATTAAGTTTGAGTTCGTTTTAATATGTAGATGACCCCCCTAAGTAAGTTTTATATACACCATTTAAACGTAGATTTTATTTTCAATCATTCGTTACCAGTAACATTCTTCTACGATAATATTTTGAAGATTTAGTAGGGGGTATTTACTTTTTGTACGACTTTACATTGTTTCAAATAGGCAGAGCCTCTAAGTTTCTCACCAATATTGTAATGCAGAAAATGTTCTATTATTTAATTGGAACATTTGAACGATTCCAAAGAGCAAAAATTTCTCTAAAATAAAAGTGGTGGTCAAAAATCTGTAGAATCAAAAACTAGGAACATGGCTTTTGTGTCGAAATAGACCCGAATAAGTTAGCCGAGTTAACTAAAGGGTTCGTATTAATTTTTCAGAATGATTGTATCATGCTATAAAATTAAGTGTATTTTTTAACCCTTTAACGTTCATTGGTTTCTCTACGAAATCACAAAATTTTAATTCCGATATGCAACAACGACACCGGAATTTTTATAAAAAAATTCATTATATTATGTATGTGAAAAATCACTTTTTTCTTATTTATAAATATATTTGGTCACAGTTACCAGTGTCATTCATTTATTTCAACAATTTAGCAATTAAAATGCTTTGTCCGTTAACCCTTTGATGGGCACAGTATTTCTATTCTTAAAATACTGAAATGATTGACCAATACCGAAATTAAAAAAAAAAAAATCAAAAGGGATACATGCCTTTTTTTCCGCGTATTTCATAAAATGAAAATTTTCATTTCAAATTTCTGGTGTCAATGTAGCATTTCGCAATTAAAATTAACGGGTATATATTTTATACCACCGCTCTTCAAAGGGTTAATGGGTTAATCAAAATCCACTCAGTGTTAATCTTACGGCAAAATGCATGAAAAAAAATGAAACATGAGTTTGGAGAATGAATTCTTTTTAAAGGATTAATTTTCGTACTTTTTGAGATGGTTTGCCATGCTTCAAATAGAGTGGAAATAATATGCTGTTTGGTATTTTCAATTCGTGTATTTTGATTTTCGGAGTCAATAGGTAATTAACCCAAAGAAGATCGCGCCGGGCTCAAAGTTACCCCTTTATTAGAAAAACATCATTCCTGGTTGAAATGTTTATCTGTATTCAATAATCCTTTTAACTGTTTGAGCTCTGGTGATTGAATTTCTTCCCACGTAATTTTAAGTCCAAAATATTACAATGACACCGGGAACGTTTGCGACTCTCCTGTGTATAAACTATAGCATATATACACGCCATATAATATGCATAGATTTAGTAAAACTTAAAAGCGCATTTCTCAGTTGAAATGCATTTCATCCATTCATCAGCCATCATAGGATACATATACAGTACTTCGAAAAGAATATACTATTTGAAATCTTTTGTGTGTCCCTGTAAATACTATGCATCCCATAATATGCATGATTATATTATATATTTTAGTAATATTTTAAGCCTCAATGGCGTATATGAATTTTATTTTTCATAAAATACTTTAATACATAGTTTAAATATGTCGCACACCATTTCCCCCCTTAACCATTATGTAATGGAATTATTTTGTATGGCCCTGTAAATAAAAAATCGTTTTTTTTTTCATTGGTTATTTTACAGAATAGATATTTTAATGCACTTTGTAAATGCCCATATTTTTTAATACGTTGACAGTCTAACATCTTTAAAATTCATTTGAAACGATTTCTTCTCATAGGCCGTAAAGTAACAGTAAATTTTGACTGTCCTTTTCTAAATAAACTAATCAGGCTAGAAACTTAATTTGAAATAGGGTTCGTGCTAGGATAAACATCAATAAAATCCAAATATTTCAGGGCAATCCGAGAATATTTACGGAGTAAGAATAGATCGCGGACAGTCAGACGGACAGACGGGCAGAAAATCGAAATCATAAACACTTTTCAAATTTGTTGGAAGTGTTAAAAATATTAATGCATTTTTTCGTGTATAATTGTTTACCAAAAATACATTCATATTGCAGCGGTCAAAATGACCTCTCTTGGCCGTTCTAGTGTTTATCAAAAATTTTAAATTTGAATCAATAAAGGACCTTGTAGAAAGCAGAAAAATTCCCCTATCTATATTTTCCAGTTTAAAATATATTTGTAACGGATCACACTCCGGAATGACTAAAGGTTGGCATATACAGTAATTCCTTAGCGTTCATGAGTTTTAATTATTCGCGAATTATTTGCACCACTTTTAAGGAAGAAAAATCTTTTACATAAACGTTAACAAAATTTGCAAAGAACATATACCGTAATTTCGCGCGTATCCGCCACACCTCAGTTAAGTCGATTTCCTACCAGAATTTATTTCATATAAACTATGACATACTTCTGCTTAGCATTTATTTGACTTCTCTTTTGCAAAAAAATTTCCGGTCTGAAAAAGACCTTACTGAGCCGCGGCGTATACGCGCGAAATTACGGTAATACAAAATATATTTTTAAAAAATAGTGATGCCGAAAAAATGTCAAAATAGTCTCTTGTGGCTAATTTGCGGTCGCGATTTTGACATTCACGGGAACCTAACCCTTGCGAATGTTAACCACTTCTATGATTCGCCCATACGTCGAACGGGCAAAGTGTTTTCACCAATCATGGTTTGTCCATACCACAGAGTACGTAACAGAGACTCAACTCGACTTTAAAAGAACGCCCTCAGTGGATCACTTAAAAACTAAACCATCGCGTTGGCGATTTTTATCCTCGTGATTTCTGTTTAACTGTAACCCTATTCTGGTTTGGCGCTTCTTGCTGAATGCTGATTTGATTATCTTTACACACGTGCTTATGCTATTTGATTTTAGATTTCCGCGCTTATATTGATTCGTAATTATTACTGTTATTATTCTTGAATTTTCAAGTTTAAATTATTAGGTCGTTATGTTACGAAGAGACACATGTATTGTTTGCAAGACGAATACTTCAAAGTTATTTCATATTAAAATAATTCTTTCATAAATTTCAAAACAAGAAGCAGCAAGCCGTCGCTGTATTTTTTTTTCTTTTTTCTTTTATCATTTGTCGCCAAGGAAGCGATGTTTCGCCGAATTAGCAACCTCTCTTATGTTATGATCGTAGTTTCAGAGTTATCCGCTCGTCTCGCTACCGTCTATGTGTAATCCCATGTTAAACAAGTTGCCATTACAGTGTATGAAAGTTGATTCTCTGTTACTACTCTGTGGTCCATACCACTTACAGGCATTCATATTTTGATAATTATTTATTATTCTGCACAGTAAATTTTTTTTTTTTTTTTTTTTTTTATTTTTTATTTAATCCGAGGATTTTTTTTTTTTTTTTTTTTTTTTTTTTTTTTTTTTTCACTGAGGCAAAAATTTCTGTTTTCAAAAACCGGTGGTAAAAGATTAAAAATTCTGTAAACAACATGACAAAAGTAAATTGTATTTGAAAATTTTTGTCATAAACATTGATTAGTTAAGTGTTTCACGGATTATTGTATACCGAAACACCTAAAATCCCCTGAATCACTTTACACGTACGAACTATGAAAATATCATAAATGTGTACATGTTTTAGCATACGTTCACTGCATTTTTACTCTTAAATATTTTTGTTTCTCGGATATTTATTAAATTTCAAAATCTTATGACTTTTCATATTCTCTAAGTGCTGAAATTTTACACGCAACTTATAAATTAATAATTGAAAAGATTATTAAGATTTGTTACGATCTTACCTGGAAATGTAATAATTTTTTAACCTTGTTCCATGAAATATATCAGAAGGCATTTTAAGTATTGTATTCCCCCTCCTGCGGTTGATCAGGAAAAAGGAAGATTACAGATGTAAAATGCACTTTTATTGTGTAGTAAACCTGTAGAAACTTCATGAAGAAAAAGATCGTCTACAGATGGTTACTTAAATTTTATAATTTCATGATATCTAAAGAGACATGTGTTACAGCTGTTTTGAAAGCTTAAATGTCTTTTATTCTTTTTTTAGCATCAGTTCATCATTTTCGAATCTGTCCTTTATAATGACATTTGAAATGTTAAACTTACGTAGAGAATAATCAATCCGTTCTGTTACTATGGAAGTGATTGGCATTTTTTTGTATCATGAATAATTTAATTTTAAAATGCACTTGTAGTATTTAAAAATCTACATATAAATATATACATGTATATCTATACATTTATAAACATGCTAAAGCACAGGGGTGCAAAAATCTAGGCGCCAGAGTGTAGTCTCTCACCACTAAAATTTTAAAGTTTTTTTCGCTCTAAATTTAATAGCATTCTAGCAGGAATTTTGCACGAAATATTAGACGGAGAAAAACGAAATAAATTTTGTGGTGAGAAACTGCCTGCTGGCGCCTAGATTTTTGCACCCCTGCTAAAGCAAATAGTTTTTGTACAGAGGAATTATTTTAACAATTAATCAATGTTGAAATTAATCAAGAAATTTCTGTTACATATAATTTTTATACAAATAAAAAACTGTACATAGACACTTAACCATTTTTTTTAAGTATGAGCTCGACATAGAATGTTATGTGTAGTTGTCTAGCCGTTTTTACTTTCTTTTGTCTTTACAAGAGGAAAGTATTGGATTAAAAAAACTCGACTTGTGGTTTTCGATGGACACGTTTTAGAAGATTCTGAATATAACTCAACAGTTGTTAGAAAATGTCTGTCTGTGAATCTGCATGTAACAAAAATTTTATGTGCGTTCCATCTCAAGAACTCATGCACGAAATTCTATAAAATTTTAAATTCACCAAATCTATGAAATAACTTACTACTTTATTTTGGATATATATTTTATTATTATAGCGAGTCCGAACAACGCGGGGTGGGTCAGCGGAAAATTTAAATTGAGTAAGATTTAAGTGGATCTGTTGATCTGTGTGCGTGTTTTTCTGCGATGCCTACTGAAGTCGTTCACACATAGAAATCTGAATTTTTTTTTGTGAAGTCACTCCAAGTCCTTTTTTGCTGCACTCGAGGGTGAGAATTATTAATTTATTTATTAAAAGCTGGATAATTAGTTAAAATCACAACGAACGGTAAAAAAATGCGCTTTTTCTTTCCACTTATTTTTGGTTGGTAGGTTGTATACAGCTTTCACAAAAATATTTAAATAAAGTAGCAATGCAATTTGTGTGTTTCAGGCTTCAAGGGTTACAGTTTTCCCCCATTAAATAGCAATACTATAAACGAATGTTAAATACATGCTTTTGAAACATTATTATTCATGAAAATTTAAAGGAATATATTAATTTCAAGTGACGTCACACCCTAGTAAGGAACATGACAACATCGGGGTTATTTGTATCTGATCGGGTTTTCTGTTTTTCGCTTCTGTTATTGGTTGATCGGCGGCGTGGAAAATGGGGGGCATGTGTTCACATGTTCAAACTGATGTATTTAGAAAAAAGAAATATACTTTTTAAACTTTCAATAAAAGATTAGAACACTTCTTACTGGCTCTAAAAATTATAAATTGGCAATAATAAGTTCTGCTATTTATATTTTAATGCTTTATATTGCTGAAGGGAGTAGCAGCATTTTACAAAGAAATTAAATTCTCATTTTAAATACTATTGATAATAACGTTATTTCAGAAGATTTTTTTATATTTTTAAAGGCATTTTTAAATGCATTTTTTCTTTCCTGTTTTTGTTTTAAATACAGAATAATTTTTTGAATTTGCCGCACACCAACTATACGATGCCGCAGGCAGAGGGGACTCTTGTCGTACAGAGCGTACACTATATGGCCATTAATGACCGGACATATTCAATTTTTGACATTTTGTCGATTTGTCCCCCCCCCACCCACACACACACAGAGCCTGATTACTAACGGGGCACTCTCCTACCAGTAAAATTTTATGGAAAGTTTCAACTTGTTTAAACGCCTTTTTCATTCGAAATTACTGTCATAAATAAGGGAAAAAATTCTATTTCTTTTTACTGGTAGGAGAGTGCCCCGTTGATAATCAGGCCCTGCACACACACACACAAAAATCTTGTAGGTTTCTTCTGGAACTTCAGGATTATACAGAATATGTTTGACCTCATATTTGTCAAAGTCGAAGTGAAAAGAAAGACAGAGGGCAAAAAACTCAAATAAAAATAAACATATTTAAGATCATCCTGAAATAAAAATGCAAGAAATTATCTATTGCTACAAAACACAAACTTGTGGCTACTGGACAACATATTTGCTGAATTATGTAAGAGTAGCCCGTACATCCGTACATTCAGGGAAATATAGCGATTTTCATGAAAAGTTAAAAAAAATTCATCTACATTTTAAGCTTATATCCAGTAGGATTTCCAAACAATGCAGTTTCAGAAAAATTAGAAAAGTAAAGTAGTAATAATACAGTGCTATATTGTATTGAATAATATATATAAATACATTAAAATATATGTATATATTATAAGTATATTAATATAGTAATACCATAGCGTAACCAGGATGGGTGCTCATTTGATCTGGATACCGGTAATTTTTGAACGTTCTGTTTGGTTTATTTAAACAGAAAATTTTCTGCTATGAATGAAGGAAAATAAAACCTTACAATATTACTGATCGTGGGCAGCCACATTGGTTACGCTGCTATTAATATAAATATATTAAATGTTTTGTGAAATATGAGCAGTTGTACGAAATAATTTTTATATGCACATTCGCAAACGACAACAAAGATATTTTTTACATAATTTAATAGTCAACTCTTAAAAATATTCAGTCAAATATCAAGAAATTTCAGAGAGATATCGGCGATAAGAGCGAGCTGATTTTGAGTTGTTCTCTAAAAGCAGCTGAATGATATAGGGATTTTCTACAAATTGTCAATTGTAATTAAAAATTTTTTTTTACTTTCATTTTTTGTTGAATCTTTAGTTCTTGGATAACCAGAACGAACCATTATTAAGAGAAGTATTGAAATCGAAGCATTTCTTTCAGATTTACTCAATAGTATTCATTAATTCTAACTTTCTTCAAAAGGTCACTTAACAGAAAAATGACAATTTGTAGAAATTCCTTTATCATTCTGCAGCTTATAGAAAACAACTATAAGTCAGCTCATCCTTATCGACGGTATCATTCTGAATTTTTACGATTTTTGAATGGAATTTTTTTATGAGTTCATCCAAATATTTCAATATTAAATTATATAAAAAATATCTTTATTGGCTATTTCCATGAGTACTTGTAGTGTAAGTCACAGGCTACGATTTTTGGCTACCAGTATTGTAGAACGAAAAAAAAAAAATGTGATTAATTTTATTCGCACATTCTCATTAATTGAATAAGGCCAAGCAGACTTTTCGAAAATAACGGTAGCTAACAAGTATAGCAATTAATAAGTTATGTGACTTACACTACAGAACCCATGGAATTAGCCTATTATCGTTCGCGCATGCACAGATAAAAATTATTTCATACAACTATTCAGATTTAATAAATTATTTATTATATTTATATTTCAATTGCACTCTTTTGTTTCTAACACATTTTGACAATATTTCTTAAACTGGCGTTAAAGGGTATAGCGAGGTAAGAATGGCGAAATGGCCCCCATGGTCAATGACTGAATTATTATTTGTACTAGTATCAGCACTCTAAAGGAGTACGAAATGCAAGGTCATTGACCCCCGATCTTGACCTGTCTCTAAGATATTCGATAAAGTTCGTACGCGCGCCGTTATTTTTTAAATGTATTTTTCTGAAAAACTGTAAAAGCTAGAAAGATGGGGCCAATTGCGTATATTGAGAGATACTTTGAAAAATATTTTATATTTTTTTCAGAGTTTTCGTGAAATGACAACTGGGCAAAATAATGAAACAAAGTATAAATCTTTTATTTTAGCACTGTTCTGTTATGTCTACCGCGCCAAAAAAAATACATAATATTTTTTAATTTATATACTTTTAGCACACAAAAAATGATCAAAATCAAAGAGGCGCTTTTTAAGTAATATCTAAGAAGAAAATAGAAAAGGTTAAAATAAAAATTCTAAATAGAAAAGGAAGAAAAAGAGAAAAATTGATACCGGACAAATTTAAAAGAAAAAGTAAGACTGATATACGGCTAGTGTGAGTCTGAAACACGGCTAGTGGAAGTAAGACACTGAAATACAGCTTGTGAGTGGGTGGAGCGATGAAACTAGCGATCGCCTCGACCTACACCCCATATACGCTTGTCCTGTTGAAATTCTGTCTAAAAATTTTTTAAGCGATGAAGTCAATGTTGTAATTAATGAAATTAGAGATGATGATAATTATAGTTATACCTATGATTATCATGTCTACCGCGCCAAATACATATATATATATATAATATTCTTTCATTTATATATTTATACCACGCAAAACATGATCAAAATCAAAGAGGTGCTTCTTTGAGTAATTATGATTTTAATAAGTGAGATCACGGATGGTAGGAACTAATTAAAGAGGTCTTTTTTAGAATTATTTATTATAATTATATCATACATAAGATTTCAAACATCATTATTTTCATTTATTACAATATTGACTTCATCATTTAAAAAAAGGGTATAGCGAGGTAAGAATGGTGAAATGGCCCCCATGGTCAAGGACTGATTTATTATTTGTACTAGTATCAGCACTCTAAAAGAGTACGAAATGCAAGGTCATTGATCCCTGATCTTGACCTGTTTTAACACTAGAACCGCCATTATGGGTAAAAATGACCCTTGCCAGATCGATAATAGTCGATTCGAACCAGAATTTTCTTCATAAGATATGTTAAATATATGCAGCTGAAAAATAGACTAATTAAATAAGTTAAACAGTTTTAAAACAAAATTCCGGTGAGAAACACTTTTTATAAAACTTGAGTAAAATACCCGGCGGCGGTTCTAGTGTTAAGATATTCAAAAAAGTTCGCACGCGCGCCGTTATTTTTTAAATGCATTTTTCTGAAAAACAACAAAAGCTAGAAAGATGAGACCAATCGCGTATATTGAGAGATACTTTGAAAAATGTTTTGTATTTTTTCAGAGTTTTCATGAAATGCCAACTGTGCAAAATAATTAAACAAATTATAAATATTTTTTTGTACCGTCCTGTTATGTCTACCGCGCCAAAAAAAATATAATATTCATTAACCCTTCAACGGACAAATTCTGCTAGTAAAATGAGAAATTATCGACTGACACCGGAATTTACAAACGACTTTTTAAGAAATCAAGAACTCCTTAATTTAAGCTTTTATTGTTAAAGCAAGATTTTATTAAAATATTATCGGTGCCAATTGCAAGTTGAGAATTATAATTAGGTGTATCATGACCGGACACACTCCGCCGGAAAGGGTTAATTTAACCTGTAAGTACGCGCGCAGGGCCTAAAAGACCCGGAGTGCGTATGGTTTTTTACAATTGCAACCAATAATTTTTTTAAGTAATCTTCAACTTATTTTATTGCAAAATTTGTAGGAATTGTCTGCATCCAAATAAAGTGACTGTTATAATTTGATTTTATTGTTGACAAAATTAAAAACATTCATACCCTGGATAAGCGTGCGTTCTCTCGGGTTATATACTTTTACCATACAAAAGCTGATCAAAATCAAAGAGGTGCTTCTTTGAGTAATTATGAATTTGCTATATATGAATACGAATGGTAGGAACTAATTAAAGAGGACTTTATTTGGAATTATTTATTATAGTTACATGAGAAATATAATTTCAATCATCATCATCGCTATTTAATTTATTACAATAGTGACTTCATCATTTAAAAAAGTTTTAGACAGAATTTCAGCAGGAGGTAAAATGCGAGATAGATATCTCGCATGAGCTAAATAACATATGCCACTTGTGACATGGGCGCAGCATCCAACTGCCATGTTTCCATTTGGACAATCGCAACAATATCCTCGGATTCCTTCGATATTGTTAATATTAAGAACATAATCAATGAACAAGCGGTAATATTTACTATTTACGTGTCTGGAACGAACATTTAACTTGATAATATTTGGGGTTTGTTTAACGTAATATATGAATAGATTACTCGTGCCGTCCATTATTTCAGCCCGGTATGAAATGGCAAATGAGAGCTGATAGGAAACTTTAAATATTATTTTAAATTGTTCTTCATTTAGTTGTGGAAACTCCAAAATTTCTGATGATACCAGTCGTTGTAAAGCTATTTTTCTACGATTCCAGTGCTGCTTTTTTACCTCTTTACTTAAAGAGTATGATAACGTCATTACTATTCACTCTATTCATAACGATCTTTAATGTATTGAACAATTATCTCATTTAAGCCTGCATCAGAATCTAATCGCTTACTGAATTTGTTGAGTAAAAATCCGACAATATGCGTAATAGACTTACTTTTGGAAGTATTTTATTATCAAGATTGTTATGAAGCAAATTATATTTCTGAGCAATGGCCCCGTGCACAGATCGACTACCCAACGGATTTTAGTCACCTGTCGTGACATGTTGGCTTCTTCGGTAGGTAACTGGGCTTGATTACCTTTAAGTGCTGGCATTAATACGGCGTAGCCTTCTTTGGGGATAGAGTCAACGGCGTCACGAAAACCGAGATCTACAACAAATATATCATTTGGACGTAATAGAGTTTGAAGTTTAGCATTTTGTAACACTTTTTTCATAATAGTAGCATCATTTTCACGATTTCAAAAACAATATTTAATTAAAACTTTTAATTTAAGCAAACCGCGGGTGCGTTTTAAATTTCATTATAATCCCCACCCCCAACTACCAGATAATTTTGCTATAGTTTTAAATGCAGATTTCTGTTGAAATTTTCTTTTTTTCTTTCCCCTTTTTTTTTTTTTTTTTTTGGCTACATTTTTTCCTCTCCAAGTTTAATCGCTGTATTTATCAAAATTGTTTCCGCCTAACTTGGCTATGATTGACCACAGTTGTTATAATTTTTTATCATCCTTTAAAATGCAAACACGTCATTTAGACGGGCTATCTTCTAGTTATATAATAACTATCCACTGACCGATGGATAAAGACAGCAAACTCTCCCTGCGAATATCATATTGCGTATATACGTCGGGGCGACCGCTAATTTCACTACTTTACCCACTCAGTAGCCATATGTATGTGTCTCTCTAACCGTATATCAGTATTACTTTTTCTTTTAAATTTGTCCGGTATCAATTTTTCTTTTATCCTTCCTTTTCTATTTAGAATTTTTATTTTAACCTTTTCTATTTTCTTCTTAGATATTACTCAAAAAGCGCCTCTTTGATTTTGATCATTTTTTGTGTGCTATAAGTATATAAATTAAAGAATATTATGTATTTTTTTTGGCGCGGTAGACATAACAGAACAATACTAAAATAAAAGATTTATACTTTGTTTCATTATTTTGCACAGTTGTTATTTCACGAAAACTCTGAAAAAAATATGAAATATTTTTCAAAGTATCTCTCAATATACGCAATTGGTCCCATCTTTCTAGCTTTTATAGTTTTTCAGAAAAATACATTTAAAAAACAACGGCGCGCGTACGAACTTTATGGAATATCTTAAAGACAGGTCTTGATCGGGGGTCAATGACCTTGCATTTCGTACTCTTTTAGAGTGCTGATACTAGTACAAATAATAATTCAGTCATTGACCATGGGGGCCATTTCGCCATTCTTATCTCGCTATACCCTTTGGTTGAAAGCCCTGCTTGAATTAACCCATTCGTGCCCAGCATCTTTTGCGTAAATTTTATTTGGTTGGCACCACTATTTTTAGAAGATTTATGTTTAGTTCATTAATCACGAAAATGCATCATTTAAATGAAATAATTATTGCTTTTCTTTTTTACAGGTGTTAAAAACAGTGCTGAATGCACCTTTTGAAGCGTCCCTAAAAAGGGACGCTAGGCACTAATGAAATAAGGTAAACACATGCAACAATTTTTTTAACTTTTCAAAAAAAAAAAAAATTGCTATATTTCCATGAATATACGTATCATTCTTACAAGTATCAGTGAATATGTTGCAGATTATTCACATATTTGTATTCTGCAGCGATAGATCTTTTCGTGTATTTTAATATACAGGGATAATCCAAGCGTTATTATTTTTCTTTGATTTTTTGTCGGCTCCACAACTTTTCTCCTTATCAAATGGACGTTCATAACAATGAGGTCAAAGATAATCTTTATAATTCTGAACTTCCAGATGAATCCAACAAGTATATTTTTAAATATTCTTCATAATGTTTAAAATTGAAAGTTTCTAGTGATTAATGGTCAGATAGTGTATAGCACCCATAGTAGTGATCCCAAACCCGAATAGTAACCCCAATAAATTTCTTAAATTCTTATTTCAGTTCCCCACCTCCTCAGCCAATATATCTATGAATAAGTTGATGAAGAGTTAAGTACGGAGTATCGTTCAGATAGGAATCTTTAGATTAGACTGCGCCACTTGTCGGTAGAAAGATGAATAAACATACTTTGCAGAATGCCTGCTATACGGTGGCAAATGCAGCACTGACAAGTGGCAGAGGTTCTTATAATTCACTCTACGACTTTAATTGTTCGCAGGTTATCAATATTTCAGAAAAGTAATTTCAGCAAATTTCTTAAATTCTTATTTAAGTCTTGACAACAATGAGTAATATATCTACGTATAGACTAAGAATTGGAGTGCGTTCCCATATAGGTTTGTTTATAAAAATGCGCGGTGGAAAGTGGAACTAAAACATTTTGCAGACATCTGCAACATGATGCTACAGGTAGGATGGAGTCACGGGGACGTATGTCGGAGTTTGTACAATGTGACCCTTGACCGTTGAAAGTGGAGCGAAATACTTTGCAACCAGGGCGTAGCAAGGAAAGAGATGCAAATGTTCTGGATATCAGTAATATTGTAACTTTTTCTTCAAGTTGATAAAAAGAAGAAGTTTCTGCGATTTGATAAGGAGAGAAAAACTTTTCAAAATTAGTGGTATCCATAGAATTTGGACCCCCACCCACCCTAGCTACCACTGTTTGCAGAGCGTTCGATACAGTTAAGAATAAAAAAGATGAGTCACTTGTATTGTCAATATATTGCGAGTGAAGTAACTGAAGAGGGATCATAAGATGACTGCTGTTTCTTTTATTCAGATCTACAATGTTCATAGACACTGGGGATATTTAACCTTTAAATAAAAAATACGAGCTATTGTGGGTTATACAAATGGCTATATTTATTTTTAAATATATTTTAAACATCTTAGAATGGAAATAATGGTTTTAATATAAGATAATATATAATTTTACTAAAAAAAACTTAAATCCGCATATTGCAAAAGTTTAGACACTTTCTCGATTTTTGGCAATTGTTCACGAAAAATTGCAAATTTCAAACTTAACACGTCACATGCATGAAGTATTTAACAAGGAAGGTCTCCATTGGGGGCATACTCAGAATTTTTTGAAAAAAATACGAATTAAACTACTCATGTAGGTAATAAAGGACCAGTGAAAATTAGCGGCGGAATTACATTATTAGATATGTAAAAAAAATACAATAGTTTGGAATAATTGGCGTGAAAAGCTGAAAGCGACGCGGAATTTGGCGAGCAGTGCATTTCCTCGCCAAAAGCAGACGATTTTAACGAATCTGAAAATTGATTTTAATTGACTTCACTGTTAAAAATCTGCAGCATTTACTGCAACGTCACTCCACTACTTTTATAGAATATCTCTCTTCTGACCAATGAGAATGCTCCATAGCACGGTGAATTGACCGTGTGATACACTGTTAAAAATCTGCTGCATTTTGTTGCAACGCACTCCACCGCTTGTATATAATATCTCTATTCCAACCAATGAGAAAGCTCCATTTCACGGCCAAGTAACCGTTTTCTATAAAAGCAAGGGGGTGCGTTGCAACAAAATGCAGCAGATTTTTAACAGTGTATTTTTCAATTTGGAACAATTTTAATCAATTTAAATTGTGTTTTAAATGATAAAATATATTAATTTCATTTTGTTATAAGTACATATAAACGTATATGACAAAATTACACTTAAAGTAAAGTAAAAATGCAAAATTAAAATTACTTAAACTAAACTTATTTAAATAAATTGAACATAGAAAGTTTTTTTCTTAAAAGGTATTCGAAGCGTAAAAGCGTATTTTTCAAAATTTCGTCTTTTCGCCAACCGGAAATAAATCGCCAAATAAACGAAATTTTTATTATTTTTTTACGGACGTTGTAAGGAGGTTCCGCCGAAATTTTTTTATAAACATATATAACTATATGAGAAGAACATTCTGTAATTTTTTCAGATTTTTCTGAGTATGGCCGTATGGAGACCTTCCTTGTAAGTGCTCCTTTCAGTAGCATCGGTTACTGAAGATGCTGTGACCTAAAAATATTTGGTCAGATCAAGTAATTGAACTATGGAAGATGAAATTGAAAGAGAAGACTGTTGCAGAAATTTAGATTAATTTGAATCGCCCAAAAAGTCTGTCTTATCAAGTATTGTGTATGGGTGATTCTTTCGAATAGGGATGAGAATTTTCAGCTTTTTTCCCACCAGTGTAATCTTAGAGAAAATGTTATTTTATTCAATCGAAAAATGCTGCAATTTACCAGAAGAATGTTTTCTCTAATATTATACTGGTATGTAAAAACGCGGAAAAATCTCATCCCTATTCAAAGCAGAACATAGATCTGGAAGGCTTCGTGTGACCAGAAAAAGAGATAATAGGCTCTATAAACTGGCATCTGGGTAATTCCATGAGCACGTGTCGGGTAAGTCACACGATTTTGGATACCAGTATTTTAGAACCGAAAAATCTGACTTATTTTATCAGAGAAATTTCATTAATTGAATATGGTCATGCAATTTTTTCGAAAATAACGGTGGCAAACAATTTAGCAGTTACTAGAAATGTGACTGACACGACAAGTGCTCATGGAAATACCCATCTATACAAATGATGATTGCTACTCGCATTAAAAATGAGTCAGGCCTTTTCGTGTCAACGGGATCGATTCGTAGCTGAATTAAAGAAAGAGAAATATTAGTTTGCATGAAAATAAAACATCCATCTTTGAAATCTCATTAGAATTGCTGAAAATGCAGTGGGCTCTTAAACATAGGTCATATGGACACGAGTGATATACTGTGATACTGACAAGGAAGGTCTCCATACTGGGCATACTCAGAATTTTATGAAAAAAAAATACTAATTAAAATACTTATGTATGTAATAAAAGATCAGTCAAAATTAGCTGCGGAAACACAGTAGAAAGTATGTAAAAAAATAAAATATTTTCGAATATTTGGCGTGAAAAGACGAAAGAGTCACGCGATTTGGCGAGAAGCCCTTTTCCGATTACAATGCAACTCAAAACTGTTGGATATTTAGAATGCGTGTACATGGTATTTAATGAATTTAAACATAAATAATGAGAGACTTTAATATATTATATACATATATATACACAATGTATTAAATATATATATTACTTGTTGAAGTACTTATTAAATTGATCACTGGAAAAAAAATTTCCTAGATAAAAAAATATATTGTGAAAAATTATCTTCATACATTTAAGCGTATTCAAAAATAAAAGCCAGATGTTTCCAAAACAACAAAATCCATTTTGCAATTCTCAATTCGACTTTGAGCTTGAAACAAATTTAATTAATTTAAATTAAGAATTTCGTTTTAAATCTCAAATTTTGATGATTAAATTTGAATATATATAAATATCGATATAACAAAATTATACTTAAAACAAACTAAAACCTACAAAACAAAAGTTATTTAAATTAAATTTATCAAAACAAGTTCAACATGAAACTTGATGTGTATTTTCTTTTCTTGATGTGTATTTGACATAAAGTATTTTTTGAAATTACATACCATCGCCAAATAACAAACTTTTCATTATTTTTTTACGGATATTGAATGAAGGTTCCGCTGAAATTTTTTTTATAAACGTATATATCCACACGAGAAGAACATTCTGTAATTTTTTCAGATTTTTCGGGGTATGCCCGTTGGAGACATTTTTTGTGAGTAAAGTAATAATAACGTAATTTGGATAGTCCAGATGGGTGGGCATGATATTAGCACGACTTGCGTAAAGAGCCTTGGACTTTCTTTAGTTATCAAAAAGGGGGGGTGACTATTTAATGATTTGGACTCCACTTTGCTTTAATCTTTAAGCATCTCCGGAACACCTCGATATTAAAAACAAAAATCGCAAGACTACAAACATATATTGGAGAGTAATTTACAGCCATTTGGTGCAGAGCCTGATTACTAACGGGGCACTCTCCCACCAGTAAAATTTTATGGAAAGTTTCAACTTGTTTAAACGCCTTTTTCATTCGAAATTACTGTCATAAATAAGGGAAAAAATTCTATTTCTTTTTACTGGTAGGATAGTGCCCCGTTGATAATCAGGCCCTGATTTGGTGAACTTTTAGATGGTCACATGTATGTATTTAAACAAGATAATGCGTCCATCCATGTCGCGTACAAAACAAAAACTTGGTTTAACTCTCAAAATATTATTGTTTTCCAACGGCCGGCGTGTATCCTTGATCTGAAACCAATCGAAAATCCTTGTGGCATCGTATCTCGTAAGGTTTACGTTAACTTTAGATAATACACTTCTAACTCTTCTGTTAATGAACTTTCAGCTGCTGTTAAGCGTGTTTCGTACAAAATAGACCCGTAAATGATGCAGGATTTAGTTTTTTCGATAAAAAGTCACATTATTTCACTAATTGCAAATAATGTGGGTGCAGTTCGATTTTAATTTATGGTTTTTTTCCCTGTAAATATACAAATTGTCTATACTTTTGCCACAATGTTAATTTTGATTTTTTATCATTATACATTATGTAAAGTGTATAATTTAAAATTTATCGTTTATGATTAAGGGCTAGGTCACAAGTAATATGTGATACTTGAGTTACAACAATTTGGTGCATACTTCTCCGTACAGATGCGTAATCGATCATTGTCTAAACTGTCTCTTTTGCTGAGCACTGTACACATTCTGAGTACCACCAGTGAAAACTTGTATAGTAAACTTGAATAGAAGTAAACCTGATTAGAAAATTTCGTCTTCTGTTCGTGCCTTATTGATGGGAAATTTCTATCACAAATGTGGTAAAATATTTCTATTTCTTACTGCTGGAGTAATTTTGCCAGGTATTATAATCTTTTGATCTGACACGGGGTTGTTTTGGTTGACTCAATGTGGCGGATCTATTGCTGCAGAAGTAAAATGTTACCGGTTAAAGTGAATATCGGTTTTTGCAATTATTTTTTATTGAAAGTTTTCATTATTGAGGCTTTTAATAAAAGAAAAATTTTCTGCATAAATTTACTGGTGGTAGTTTTCCGCGATGGTAATGAACCCCTGCGAAAGCGGTAACAGTTGAAGCTTCAGAATTTTAAAGTTATGCCAGTACTTTTTAGGTCACAGGCTATCATAGCCTGAGAGCTTATGTGCCCGCCCGTTCTGTATGTATGTATGTTCGTTCGTTCGTGCGTGCGTACGTGTGTAACGCGATAACTCATGATAAAAATATCCGATCCATTTGAAATTTTGTATATAGGTATATCCTGATAAGGCGCTTCCCTGATTAGTTTTTGGAGTTTATTGTATAAGAGGGGGAACGGGGGACTCATGCCCCTCCCCTTAATTGATATAAACGGGTTTTTCATGCAGAATTAAGTTTTTGTTCAAAATTTAGATATAGGATCATTCTGATGAGACGATTCCGTGACTGTTATTAGGTGTTCATTGAATAAGTATAAAAAGGGGGAACGGGGATTCTAATGCCCGTCCCCTTAATTTATATAAATGGGTTTTTCAATCAGAATTGTCAGATTTCGTTCAAACCTCTGAATAGTTTTAAAAGTTTAATGCTTAAGTATAAAAGAGGGGATAACTCCTCTCAATTTATATAAATGCTAAATGGTTTTTATTAAGAATTATCCGATTTGCTGCGAATTTTGGATATAGATTTTTTATATGATAAAGCATGTCCTTGATAGTTTAGGAGGGTCAATGATTAAGTATAAAAAAGGGGTGAGGGGAGAGCTGATTCCCCTTCTTAATTTTTTTTCGAACGGAATTAACCCGTGAAAATATAAGGCTGTAATGTATAATTAGAATGCGTAGCCCGTGAGCTCAATGCCATCAGTTTAACTCATAGCTGCCAACATCTTCCGCTTTTTTGGCCCGGAAAAATTTTACAGTAAATTTTACTTTTTCAAATTGCCATAATCTGCTGATCAAATAAGGCAAAAATTTCTATTAAATTTTTCCGGGTCAAAAAGAGTTGGCAGCTATGGTTTAACTTGGCAATATTCTTTTTATTTTCTTATAGTTCAATGGCGCTTGCACGGTTTGAATGCAGTTAGGTTAAGGTTAGGAATAAATTACAGTTATGTTAGTATTAGATTATATTTGGTTATATTTAAATTATGGTTAGGATGCGGTTACATTACGGCTAGGTAACGGTTTTGTTACAATTAACAATAGAACTACCGACCATTTGAGTCAAGTTTTATAAAAAATATTTCACAGCAGAATTTTTATTTAAAACAGTTTGAACATTAGGATGAACACGTCGGCTGAAGTTCGCGTATATTTTGGTTAAAAAAATACTTAATTTTATGCATTGAGATTTTATTAATATCTTGTCTTTGCTCTAAAGGTTAGATTTCTTTATCTAACCTTTTAGTTAATGATCGAGAATAGAATTTATTCAAGTTCAAGTATAGTCATAGGTGCCAACTTGACATAGATTATCCGTAATACGTGAGTTAATTTGACACTGGTTTAATGAGTTTCGAACCAGAAATTTTTCAAAGAAATGAATTTAAGTATGTTCCACCAACAATTTTGAAATTAAATAAATAAAAATTCATGAAATATATTTTCTGGTTTGAAATAACGTTAACCTGAACTTAAACTAATCCAGGTATTACGGAAGATTAGTTGAAAGTTGGCAGCTATGTATAGTCGCAAGTAAGAATAATTTAACACTTTCTAGCGCAGTGTTGCCGGGCCGGCAACACCTAATTTTAATTCCAAGCTTACAAAAGGGCACCAGTACTATTTTAATATAATTTTGCTTTTACAATGAAAGCTTAAATTAAGGAATTCGTAATATCTAGACATATCCTTTATAAATTCCGGTGTCAATCGACAATTTTTCATTTTACTAATAGAATTTGCTTGCGCCGGAAAGGGTCAATGAACTTGAAAATAGAAAAAAAAATCACCCAGGATTTCGATGTAAAATAAAATAATAGATACGTCTATTTAGAGATTTTTTCTTTTAAACATCAATATTTTCCACGAAAATTACGCTATAGTCGAAAATATACATATGCCCCGTCCTACCGTTTTACTTGTTGTGAGATATTTTGACCGCTTTTACCGCTATTATATATATACAGGGAGTCCCTAAACTCATGGTATATACGCTAGGGGGTGATAGAACACATCAAGACGAGTAATAGTAAATAGGGAACCAAGGGTCCCAAACGTTTTCCAAAGGAGTTAGCCGCCATTAAAGTTTGGGGTCCAAAATTTCAAATACACATAAAAAACGGAAAAACTAGTCGATTGAGGTTTTCACTAAAACTATTCTTTATGTTGGTATTTTCTTGAAAATGAATTATGAAGATAAATTTCGAAAAATGCCGATAGAGGGCGCTTTAGACTTTGAAGTAATGAAAAACTATTTTTTGCCGTGATTTTTTGCATCTCATAAAATGATTTCGTAAGCTTAGACATAAACTTAAATTTTGAGTTCAAAATCTGAATAGTTAGGAGTGATTAAGTAGCAGAAACTTAACTGTGTTCAGAGGGTTTAAATTTCAAATGATTATAAAAAACGGAAAAATTGGTCGATTGATTTGAGGTTTTTACTAAAACTATTTTTTTTATCAGTATTTTATTGAAAATGAATTATAAAGATAAATTTCAAAAATACCGATAGAGAGCGCTTTTGACTTCTGAGTAACAAACAACTATTTTATACGCTATTTTTGCGTTTGATTAAATGTTTTCGTAAACTTAAAGTTAAATTTTGAGCTCAAAATCTGAATAATTGGAAGTGGTTAAGTAGCACAAACTGAACTGTGTTCAGAGGGTTTAAATTTCAAACGATTATAAAAAACGGAAAAAAATTGTCGATTCGTTTGCGTTTTTGTTAAAACTACTCTTTAAATCAGAGTTTTCTTGAAAATAAATTTTAAAGATAAATTTCACAAAATGCCGATAGAGGGCGCCTTAGACATCGGAGTAGCATACAAATATTTTTAACCGTTATTTTTTTAAATTTCTTTATATGCTTTCAAATGCTTCTATTTAAATTTTGAGATCAAATTTTGAATCGCTGCGAGTGTTTAAATAGCGCAAAAGAGAACTGTGTTCGAGAGGGGGGGGGGTTAAATTTCAACTCCTGAACACACTTCAGTTTGCGCTTCTTATCCCCTCCCAACGATTCAGAATTTGAGTTTAAAATTGAAGTTTAAATTTAAGATTTCGAAAACATATAATAAGTTTTGGAAAGCATTAAATTAGATACAAAAAATAACGGTTAAAATTAGTTGTTGGTTACTCTGAAGTTTAAGTCGCCTTCTAACGGTATTTTTTGAAATTTATCTTTAAAATTTATTTTTAAGAAGATACTGACTTAAAAAAATAGTTTTATTTTAAACCGCAAACGAACCGACCAATCTTTCCGTTTTTCGTAATCATTTGAAATTTGAACCTACTGAACACAGTTCAGTTTATGCTACTTAACAACTCCCAACTATTCAGATTTTGAGCTCAAAATTTAAGTTTAATTCTAATTTTATGAAAACATTTAATCAGATGCAAAAGGTAACGTAAAAAATAGTCGTTCGTTACTTTAAAGTCTAAAGCTCACTCTATAGGCATTTTTTGAAGTTTATCTTTATAATTCACTTTTAATGAAATACCGACATAAAGAATAGTTTTAGTGAAAACCTCAAATCAATCGACCGATTTTTCCGTTTTTTATAGTCATTTGAAATTAAAACCATCTGAACACAGTTAAGTTTGTGCTACTTAACTACTCCCAACTATTCAGATTTTGAGCTCAAAATTTAAGTTTAAGTCTAAGCTTACGAAACCATTTAATGAGATGTAAAAAATCACGGCAAAAGATAGTCTTTCATTACTTCAAAGTCTAAAGCGCCCTCTATCGGCATTTTTCGAAATTTATCTTTATAATTTATTTTCAAGAAAATACCAACATAAAGAATAGTTTTAGTGAAAACCGCAAATCAATCGACCAATTTTTCCGTTTTTTATGCGTATTTGAAATTTTGGACCCCAAAATTTAACCCTTTAGAGCGCAGTGTTGACGGGCCGGCAACACCTAATTTTATTTCCAAACTTGCAAATGGCACCAGTAATATTTTAATATAATTTTGTTAGTACAATGAAAGCTTAAATTAAGGTATTCGTAATATCTAAACAAGTCCTTTATAAATTCCGGTGTCAATCGACAATTTCTCATTTTACTAATAGAATTTGCTTGCGTCGGAAAGGGTTAATGGCGGCTATCTCCTTTGGAAAACGTTTGGGTCCCTTGGTTTCCGATTTACTATTACTCGTCTTGATGTGTTCTATCACCCCCTAGCGTATATACCATGAGTTTAGGGACACCCTGTATATATATATAAATATATATATAAACTTTTCACACAGTCATCGAGCGCGTTTTTCATAAAAAAAAATCAGTTAACCCCTTGAGGGGCGGCGGTATATATTATATACCACCTACGATCGATGAAGTTTTACACCAGAAAAATGTCATTAAATTTCTCTTTACTAACTTTGGTGGAAAACAGGCGTGAAAATGCTTATCCTCTTTTTGATATAACTTTTTTACAAATTTCCGGTGGGAGTTCAGAATTACACGAACGCAATTGCTTGCCCCTCAAAGGGTTAAAGATTTAAATCTATACAAAATTTCAAGTTCATTTACGGTTCATTTACGGTTCATTTAAGGTTATTTCAGATTCATTTAAGAAAATTGCCATGAGCACGGGCTATTAAATTAAATTTTGAAGAAAATATTAATATCTAATTATAAAAAAATAGATTTTTACTGCAAACAAATAAAAATACATAGAAAATAAATATTACCGACGGGCATGTTCATCGAATGAAATATAATTATAAAAATGTTTAAGTGGATATTTTCCTTCTTTTTGTCGGCATTAGTTTACACATTATTTTAGACATTGAATTTATGAGCTTCTTAAAATACATTTAATTAATACGAGGCAAGACACGACAGTCAGACTAATATGCTTGTTTTAGATTACTTGTTTTGGTATACAGAATCTACACATTTCTTGTCATTTATTTTGCATATAGATTCTGTGGGATTTAAATGAAAAGTTTAGAAAGACAGTAAATAACTGTGCAAATTGTTATAAAATAAAATGTGGTCCGCTATTTTGTTTAGAAAATCTGTACACGTGTTTATTAAATATAATTCGTTCATTTCTAGCATTCATGGAATTTATGACATTAATGCCATGCTAACTAAATTAAACTAAAAGATTTTCCATCTTTTCCTTTAAATTACATCGGAATAACTTCTTTATTGACTTTTAGTAAAATAAAACTTAACAGGGTTAATATAATAAAAATAACAGGGTACGTACGGGTACTGCTATTTTCCACGTCGGATATCAATACTTTTTCACAAAAAAAAGTTAATCGCGCGAAATTTTCGTCTTATTAAATGAAAGGTTTTCTATAAGAAATACTGGTACCGAAGAATCTTTTTGTCTGGAAATTCCAGAACGCATACGAACCCTAGTAAAACGTCTCATTAAAATTAGCCATCATCTCACTCATCTATGCCAAGTTTTCAAAGCTCACGAACTCAAACTCAACTTTAATAGATTACAAAAGAACTAATAAAACAAAAATGAATGCAACACACAGACCGAAAAGGCAAAAGACATTACAGAAATGGTTGCCTTTTATACATAAAAATCACTGATCTATAGAGATCGTGAATGTGATCTCTTATACAGTGAGCAAAAAAAGTATTTGCACACCGGATAAATTTGTAGTAGGGTAGATGTGCCAGTAATGGGCCACCTCGCACTTTTTGGTTTATAAAAAAATAATAAATAATAGTTAAGCTTTTATTATTTTTTTCTGAACTCTACCTTGCATGCTTTATAAGCTGGATTAATTTTTTAAACTTTTCGTCAAAACAATTAGGAAGCAGAAAATAAAGTTTCACGGTTTTTCTGTTTTTCACTGAAAATCTTAATGAACATGCTAAGAGAAGACTTTACTTACTTAGTTTTATATCTTTTTTATTTTTCCGTAAAAATTGAATGTTCTTGTTTGGTTAGCAATATAAAACATTGAATTTAATATACCAATGACCATTTACAAAATTTTATTTATTTTTAAGATTTTAGGAGGGGTGGTCCATTACTGGATTGCTTATTTCGTGATTTGCCAGTAATGGGCCACCCAAGTGACCAATACTAAAAGTGTAATTTCGGTAGTGATAAAATATTTTGATTTAACTGAAAACTAAATAAACAAATTTAATACTTAAATTTTACTTACTAGAATTTAATAAAGACAATTTCTTTATAAATACAGTCAAGTCTCTCTATAACGAAACTCCATACATCGAATTTCTCTATATAACGAATTTTTAGTAGGAATGTTCCCCTTTTCCCATGATTACATTAAAAACAGTCTCTATATAGCGAAATATCTATCTCCATATAACGAATATTTTCATAAAATGTTCTTTATTCAGTTGTAAAAAAATACTTCGAAATCACATGAAATCAAATTTCCATCTCTTATTCCTAATTTATCGTTCAGTGCTGAGTTTTTTTTATATTACTCCTCTGCTTGAATTTTCTTGTTCCTTAAGTCCAACAAATTCATCAACCCCCTCCTTTCACACACCTTTCAACATCCTTCTCAAAACAGTGTTAATTGAATAGTTATACATATAAGAACGGGATCAATGGGGGTAATTGAAGAAAAAACAATTTACAATTGCTTCAAAAAGGCCGAATTTTGTATACAAGAAGATAATGTGGATTCTGAGGAAGAAGAAGATGCGACTTACGCAGACATAAAAAGTACAAGTTGGAAATTGCACGTGAACGTAGCAAATGAGGTGCATTCGTACGATAACGAAGTTTTAAAAATATTCAGATCTTGCTTTTATAGTGAATAGTACTTCGGATACAGTATATTGGTTGAAATTCTGTAAATATACAGGAATAGTAATTCTTATTACACCTCAGCAACGTATATCTTATTCATAAAATGTGAAATAGTTGAATATAATTAACACACGTACCAAACCATGTTTCCCCGAATAGCATTATATAGTGGAATACTTTTGTGTAGCCCTGTAATCTAATAATAAAAATTCTTTGCGTCACAGATTGTACAGAATGCATATTTTAGTATATATTTCATAGATTCATGCCAATTCTATTATGTTCGAATGAGTGTAACATCATTAAAATGCATTTGAAACTTCTTCCCCATTGACCGTAATGTAACGGAATCCTTTTGATTGTCCCTATAATTGATCTATGCATCCGATTTTCATAACATTTGAAATGACTCGACAAAATTACGCAATAATTAGATGTTTTAAATTTCAAACGATTAAAATGCATTTAAAACTTTTTTCCCTATTGACCGTAATGTAACGGAATCCTTTTGAATGTCCCTGTAATTGATCTATCCATCCGATTTTCATAAAATTTGAAATGACTCGACAAAATTATGTAATAATTATGTATTTTAAATTTCAAACGATTCGGTTGGATAGTTTTCCGTTGTTATATGCGGACAGACAGACGGACAGACAGACGGACAGACAAACAGACTGTCAGACAAACGGACAGATAGATGGACAGACAGACGGACTGAACGACAATTATAGGGGCTACCTATTTACATAATTACGAACGCACCTAAAAATAATTATCTGTTATTTTTTGTAGGGTGGCCCATTACTGGAACATAGGTGGTCCATTACTGGAACATAGGTGGCCCATTACTGGGCATTTGGGTGTTTAGACATATTTCTATTATTTAAAATGAAATTTTTATTTCTATTGGGAAATGTAACTGTGGGATTAGTTAAATATTGTTGAAAGATTAATCTAATATGAAAAAAATTGGAATACAATAATTATAACTATTAATAAAAAATTATTTTTTAGAGAAATTCCTTAAGGTGGCCCATTACTGGCACATCTACCCTAGTATATGTATAAATAAATAAAAAGCAACTAAGAATCACAAATACGAACACTTTTGAAAAACAAATAAACATATTTAATTATGAAAACATAAAAAAAAGCAGGATTTGTACTGCCAAAAAATATTTGCACACTAGCAATAAAAATAGAACTAGAGGAATTATTTATGAGTTTAAAACAGTGCTAATATTTAGTATGCATGCCCTTAGCTTCAATTATAGCTAGTAATCTTTTGGGCATTGATTCTATTAATTTGTGACATGTTTCACTGCTGATTTGTAGCCATTCTTCCCTAAGAGCTTGCTCAAGTTCTGATTTGTCAAAATTTTCTTTTTACTTATTTTCACATCCAAAATATGCCAAAAATTTTCAATCGGATTGAGGTCTGGTGATTGCGGTGGCGTTTTCAATTGATTTTTTACATTATAAAACAACCATAATCTCGTAATATAGGCAGTGTGTTTCGGATCGTTATCCTGTTGTAAATAATATGAGTTACGAATTCCTAATTTCAGAGCCCTATTAGATAAATGATCTCGCAATATATTAATATATTGTTTAGCATTCATATTGCCTTCAATAAAGGTCATTTCACCATCTCCGTTAAAAGACATGCATCCCCAAAACATTACATGACCACCGCCATGTTTTAGTTGGTTTCAAGTTTTTAATGTGAAGAGAAGAATTTGGCTTTCGCCATGCAGTTTTCTTACCATCTGAGCCAAAAATATTGAACTCACTTTCATTAAAAAAAAAAAACACTTTTCCAAAACTACTGGTTTGCTGACATAAGCTTTTGCAAATTCTTTTCACCCTATTTGTTCCACGAATAAATGGTTTTTTTCGAGGGGATCTTCCTCGAATATTTGCATCATGAAGAATATTTCTAATTGATTGTGGTGTAACTATTGTTTCCGACGTTTAAGCGACATGAACAGCCAATTCTCGAGCACTTAGAAAAGGGTTTTTTGAAGATTCTTTTATGATGGCTCTCCTTTGCCTGGTATTTAGCTTTCTTGGACGCCCAGTTCGCGGCTTATTTATTGCCAAGCCCGTTTCTGTTTTCTTCTTAAGAGCCCACAACAGTCACAGAAAAATTATTCAAAAAGACCCGGATGACCATGTGAAGTCTATGGGAGCGTTCTTTTCTAATATCTCGCTCAAATTTTAATATTTTTGCATGATTGTTTTGCACAAGATAGCTAAGGGCAATCCACAACCGGGCTAGTTTTTACTTTTTCAATTTTTGTTATATATTTTTCATATTACGATAGTTTCAGTTTTAGAACCGGTTTAAACCGGTTTCGAAAGTTAAAGTAATTTTTTAAAGAAAATCTGAAACAAAAATTGAAAAAGTAAAAACTAGCCCGGTTGTGGATTGCCCTCAGCTATCTTGTGCAAAAAAATCATGCAAAAATATTAAAAATTGAACTCGTTCTTTTCTAATATCTCGTTCAAATTTTAATATTTTTACATGATTTTTTTTTGCATAGGATAGCTTAGGACGATCCACAACCGGCTGGTTTTTACTTTTTCAATTTTGGTTTCAGATTTTTTAAAAAATTATTTTAACTTTCAAAACCGGTTTAAACCGGTTCTGAAATTGAAACTATCATAATATAAAAAATATATGAGCAAAATCGAAAAAGTAAAAACTAGGCCGGTTGTAGATCGTCTTAAGCTATCCTATGCAAAAAAATCATGTAAAAATATTAAAATTTGAACGAGATATTAGAAAAGAACGCCCCCATAGACTTTACATTAGCGCTCGGCTTTTACCGCGTGACTAGTGTAGGCTCTTAATTACATAACGAACACTAGAAAAGTTTAGATTTAATTTTTTACCTATTCTATAGTAACTTAATCCAGAATTATTAAGAAATATAATCTTATCACGGGTAGCAACAGACAGATCAAAAGTTTTTGGCGCCATTAAAACAAAAATACCCCAGAATCCCTGCTCTAGTTAATATATTACGTGACTTTAAAGTGCGGGGCGAATGTACTGCGGGAATGATATGCTAAACATTTGCATAATGTTCACATTTAATGCATTTTTTAACAGTCAATGCTTTGTGTGCAAATACTTTTTAGGTATGAGAAAATATTAATTTATTTTTTAAATGTGTAATATTACTATTTAAGGAAAATGGGTAGTTTTTTTTATTTTCTTCTTATTTAAATAAATGAATAATTAAGAGAATAGTATCAAATTTGCTTTCTATGGTTACTAAAAATCGTCTGCGTGCAAATACTCTTTTTGCTCACTTTACTTTTAAACCTTTTAAGGGCAAGCAATTGTGTTTATGTAAGTTTGAATTCACATTGGAAAATTCCAATTTTTTTTCTGTATAAGGAAATACCAAAAATTAGGAAAAGCAATTTTACAGCTTTTTTTCCACCAAAGTTATCAAAGTAAAATTTAATTAAAAATTTCTTTTGAAAATCTTGATTAACATTAGGTAGTATTTGCCATCCCTCAAGGAGTTAAGTGCTTTTACATTAATTCTACTTTTTAATTTTGTTTCCAAATTTTAAAATTGCATCTGTTATTTGTTTATAAATTTAAACATTTATGATGCATGCGAAGAAAATTATTTATTTCTTTTCAAATTCCTTTGTTTTAAACTCTTGTGGCATTCTGTGATTTTAACATTCAGATTTACTTTGTCTCAGAAAGGTTTAATTAGCAATAGGGCATTTCCATGCGAATTTGTTAGTCTGTTACACAACTGAAAATCGCTATGCTTGTTGGCCACCGTTATTTTCGAAAAGTTTGCTTCGCCCTGTTCAATTGATGATATATCTTCGATAAACTTAGTCTCATTTTCTCACTTTAAATACTGGTAGCCAAAAATCATAGCATGTAAGAGACAAACAAGTTCGTATGGAAATGCCCAATAGCATAAAATTGCAGCGCATGTCAAACAGGATGATTTTCATGACGAAACTTTGCTTTTTTATATCCTCAGCCTTCGTGATCGTGATGATCAATAGCATTATTTATTTTATCAAATAGGACTCTTTTAAATACTTTTCCAAAATGATTGGGACAGCACGTTCTATTTTTCCAGATTAAAATTTTACTCCACATCTGTGGAAATTTCTAGTTCCTGGCTTTTGTTTTGGATTAATTAAAAAATTTCTTGGGTCTTAAATGATTTGGGATATGGATGTCCATTCTGCGATTTGGATCTCTTATGTTTTACTGAGTTTATGAATTGGGGAATGTATTCCGCGCATTTGTTCGCTGGCATTTAAACCAAATGTGCGTACTGTCCAATAAATTCGACAAACATTCCAACATCTACACCACTTCATTAGTTCAGTGTGGTGTCGTATTAAAATTTAAGTAAAAAAGACATGTTAATGGCAACGTCGAACTAACACACTCCTAGATGTCTTGGCCAAAAAGACTTTTCTCGGTCGTCATTTCTAGGAAACCGTTAATCAGACCTTTTTGTGATCATCCGCTATAATGTAATCCTGACGGGCAAGTCGAGACTCCGATATCCTTCTCCAATGATAATATAATATATTTGGGCATTTCCATGCGAATTTGTTAGTCTGTTACACAACTGAAAATCGCCATGCTTTGTTGGCCAACGTTATTTTCGAAAAGTTTGCTTCGCCTTATTCAATTGATGATATATCTTCGATAAACTAAGTCTCATTTTCTCACTTTAAAATACTGGTAGCCAAAAATTATAGTACGTAACAGACAAACAAGTTCGCATGGAAATGCCCATTTGTGTTCAAACATCTATTTATATCAGATTTGGATCAGAATAGTTCCTAACTCAGAATTGGTTAACATCTGTCTGCTTTAGAAGCTGTTATAAAATATGAAATAGATGAGCAAGCATTGATAGAAGTAGGGCGGGTCGTTATAAAAAATACAGAAAAAAAAGAGTCTGCTCCAAGAAAACCTTGACACTTAGAGTTTTGTTGTTATAGAGATGTATTTTGATATATTTTTCGTTGATTGACCTCAATCTTTTTTCATATGAGGAACATAATGCTACTTTTAATATTAACTAGTTTTAACGTTATGATAGTTAACAGGTTTTCTTTGGCTATCCCTAACAATGTCTTGATTATCCATATCGATATTTATCGAAAGATTTTCCGCATACGTGAAATGCAGGAAGTCGTTTTCTAAATCCCCTCATTGTATCTCTCGACTGTAACGTACATTAGAACGTTGGTTCACGAAATCTTACAGACTTCAAACTACTTTCGTATACATTTTTTTTCATCTCTTTAGTGGTACGTTTTCTGTTTGTTGCTACAAGCATGATACTCAAATGACCCTTTTTCGAAAACTTCTTAAATAAAATGACATTTTTTAAAAAGTTTGATGAGATATAAGTCGAAGGTTGTTTGAGTTGTAGTTTCAGGCCTCATACTGAGGTCGTTTTAGGAACACTATTTGTTTCTATAACAACTTTTTTCTACATTATTAAACAAATTTTCTACACACCAGCCCGGAACATATTTTTGTTTTAAATGATATTCAAACCTAAAGCGAAACAATTTCTCAAGAAATTCTGGTAGTCTGAAAAAGATCAGTAAAGTATGGGGGGATGGACAACAAATGTAGTAGAAATATATGGAGAAAATTATTCTTCGTGTCAATTGTATTCAAAAAACGGAATATTTATAAGCAGTGTATAATTCTAATCCATAGAACTATGAATAACGAGGAACTGGCTTAGAACCATAATCGTGAAGCTTCAAATATAAGTGTTTTCGGAAAGCATGATTACTGTCGGTACAAACTTCCACCAGTAAATATCAATAGAAATTTCCTGTTTGTTTAAACGCATTGATTCTGTTGTAATTAAAGCAAGAATTCTATTCGTTTTGATTGGTGAAATTTGCTCCGTAGGTATTTAAACTCAACTGTTCTGCCGTATTGAGGCAACATATGTTTAGGCATCGCAAAGTTACAATTACAGGCAAGTGTTTTTTTTATAATTTATTCGCACCACTTAAAAAAAATAATTTTCGTAGTATATTGCTCTTGCAAAAGTTCTTAAGTTTATGTAAAATATTTTTGTCTTGAAAAATCGGTGCTTGATGGCATTACTAAACATAATTGTAATTGAAACTTTGCGATAACACCCTCACCAAGTAGGAGGCAAGCAATTCAATATTACTGAATTTTATTGCCTCCGGGCAAAACTTCCGCCAGTATATTTGAATAGAAATGTTCGCCTCATTTTAACGCCTTAGTGATGCAGAATTTCTGTGGTAGATAAGAAAAATATTTATATTTGACTTTACTGGTGGTAATTTGCTCGAGGTTAATCAGTTACTGATTTGATATAAATAGACAATAGTTGACATACTGTGACTATACCCTGAATCACTTCACCCACAACCGTTTTGCATTGCACTATATGTTCACTTATGTGGTCACTTTTATATTATTTATAGCTCCAATGTCTGATCTGCCTGTTTAGAGTTCCTTCAGGTTTCAAAATGCCACTGTTTAGAGGCTTCCGTTAGAGATGCTCGGCAGAATGGTCATAGTTAGGGGACCGCGGTAAAGCCGCGCTCCGTGAATTTTGCGACGCATCGGTCGTATGAACACCAAAGAATAAACTCGTTTTTTTCAATCGCGCGATTATGTAAGATGATATTTTCCACATAAAAATAATAATAATTTAGCTGAAGATGTAGGAACACCGCCATTCTCTATGTTGTTGGGCTTCGAAATAATGCCTCTCTGTAAATTTTGTAAACCGTATATATAATACAGATTCTCTAAAATTACACTCTTATTCAACTGTATTATAAAGTAGTTGTATAATTTGAAGTAAGATTTGTGGAAAGAAATTTGTATAATACGCGGCTAACAGAAATGCAGCTTTTCTAATCCGATTAGTTTTAAGATATCTTACATATTTTCATACACTGTTATTTAATAAAGCAAAAGTGAGTATAAAATTGATTGTATAGCAAATAAATATATAAAATGACAATTTAACTTATTAAATAAATTAATTTGTTGCAGTTTTTATTTTAACAGTCTTAATTAAACGTGACGCAATATTTTATACCATCTGACTGCGAAAAATTTCCTCAGTGGAAATATATTAAATGTTCATTAATTTTTCTCAGTTATACAAATTTTCAGTTACATTGACTGTTAACGAACTTCAGTGTCTTCCGTACACGCTGACAATAAGTAATAGCAGGGATGCACAACCTTTTTACCAGAAAATCGGTTGACACCAGAATATTTGAAAAGTGTAGTTTCTTTTCTTTAATATCAAAGTTTCTATCATTACTATAAGCAAAATTATTCTGCATAAAAATAGTGGTATAATTGTGACCCGCGGGCCAAAGGTTGTGCACCCCTGAGTAATAGGATACTTTCGTAGTCGATTGGGACTGTCTCAGTCGAATCTATCAAGGTCACTTTTAGAATAAAAATTCGTTGTTATTTAATAATGATAAGCATTTTTAACCATTTTAGTGCCAAGGAGCGCCGTCGCGCTGCTCCCGCTAGTCGTGAAAAATGCCAGCGTCGCGATAGCGCTCCTTTTGACAGTTCACTTTTGGCGCGCGCAGTGTTTGATAAAATGCTATTCAATTTTATTTAATTTATTGTCGCCTAGCAACAGAAATACCAAAATGTAAGAAGTTTTCTAATTGCAAACGATAGACTGTGAATGAAAGAAATTATCATTTTATTTCTGCAGTTTTTTTTAAGCTGTGTGAAAAAATATCTTTGTTTTTCTGGCGACGCTGGTATTTTTCATGCAGCGCGACGGCGCTCCTTGGCACTAAAAGGGTTAATGTATCCATACATGTCTCTTTTTTAAACTTTTGAAGATCACACTTAATTTTAATTCCCAACTATTACATTGTCACTATGTAGGAGTTATATTTTGCTTTGTACAATGCACGTGACAACCCCCCCCCTTTTTTTCTTAATTTTATACAATTTTTTCTTAAATATCGGTGTCAATCAGCCATTTTAACATTTTAGCAACAGAAATACTTTAAGCTTGAATGAGTTAAAATAGTTTTGTGGATCAGGAACTATCCAAAGTGACTAGAAAGGTTCAGAGCCTGATTATTAACAGGGCACTCTCACACCGGTAAAATGTTATAGAAATTTTCGCCTTCTTTAAACGCCCATTTCATTAAAACTTATTTGTCTTGAATAGGGAAATTCTTTAATTTATTTTTCCAGGTCGGAGAGTGTCCCGTTGATACTCAGACACTGGAAAGGCTGTAGCGTAATCAGAAGGGGGAGGGGTTTCAGATGCATGTCATACCACCAAAATGTAAAGTTTTTACGCTTTCATTAATAGCTGAAAATTTCTGACTAGTTAAAGCGAAGAAAACTTTATAAAATGAAAGGTTTGTTTGTTTGCATTTATATCGGTCAATTATCTACACTGTGCGATATAGGCCCTAAGGGGTAGGATGCCCTCCATGGGGGTCTTTCAAAGGGAACCTAACCCATATTTACGCAAGGAAATCCAAGGTTCGAAGAAAACCACGGAAAACTTCGAACGGTTACGCCGACGGTCGAGATTGGGTTCGAATTCAGCACCTACCGTCTACCAGTTTGGAGGTCAGAACCTCTCGGCCACTGGTGGGTTATAAAATGAAAGGTGTCAAGTGCATCTGAACGCCACCCCTCTGGAAATGCCTGTATAGAAACATCATTAAATAAAAATAAACTCATAAATATTATTATAAAAAGAATTCACATTAGGATTAGTTAAATCAAGGGTAGTTAGGGGAAGTTAGGAATAGTTGAATCACTTTTTGCTGAAATGCTCGTAATTTGTGTTAGACATAAAATAAAATCAATGTTTACATTATACAATTAGTCTTTCTTTTTATGGCGCAAATACATTAAAAGATATCTTCTATAAATCTTTAACCTGGATACTCGTACTTCGTTTGAACTAAAGAATTAAAAAATATTAGGTTGTCCCAAAAGTTTTTCTTTTTTTTGACCAAAAATAAGCCAAGTAAATTTCGAAAATGACGAGATTTTATTGAAGAATATCTGTTCTATTCTGCTCAGTGAGCCTTCTGCTACTTTTCCAGGTGTCTTATAACGCCTTCTTTCCATAAATGCTTTGATTAAGTACCGAGGTGATTTTTTATGTCAATCAAATATTTTTTCATGAGAATTTTCCGCAGAAAAAAATACAAATAGTAATTGGATAGAGCAACGTCCGAAGATTAGGGAGGGTTCGTAAGAACATCTCAATCGAACGCAAGGGATTTGTTTTTAACCCTTTCCGGCACGGGCAAAATCTGTTAGTACAATCAGAAATTATCGACTGACACCGAAATTCACAAAATAATTTTATAGATATTTTGACTTCCTTAATTTATGCTTTTATTGGAAAGCAAAGTTTTACTAAAATATTATTGGTGCCGTTTGCAAGTTTGGAATTAAAATTAGGTATCCCAGGACCGGGCACAGTTTGAATTTAAATTATGCAAAGGGTTAACAGGCAAAGATTGTCCCAAAAGCTTCTACGCACTTCATTTACAATTTTTAAATTCAATTGGCAGCACTTGCTGAAAATCTTTTACTCACACTTTGACAACATTTGCAAAAGAAAAGTACTACAGAACGTGTTTTTAAAAATGAGAGTGTGAATAGAATATAAAAATAGTTGCTAGTGGCCGACCGGCACAGTTGGTGAGCTAATTGCATTTTCAAAACAAAATGATCCTTTTATGGGAAGATTGTTCCCCATGAAAGAAAGTTGTATATTTTTGAACAATCAGGAACGTAAACGATCCTAATCCAGTCCTAATAAAGTTTCCATTTCTGTCGCTAGACCCGGACTCTTACAGAAGAAAGTTTTGGTCTCTATTTGACAAAATTGGATCTACTATGAGTGACTTCCACATAACCAAAGCATCAATTTTGAAAATTACTACTGGCAACTAGATGAGATGAAGGTAGCAATACCATGAACGACTCCGAAAAAGCAAATAAGCGAGGTATCATCTTCCATTATGACTACCCCATTACACATGTATATTTGACTGTCGCAAACAAACGCCTTGCACTCATTTGAGACATTCTGACCCACCTCTTTACTCTCCTGACATTTCTCCGTCCGAATATAATTTTTTTCCTTTCTCTCAATAATTTTATTCATCAAAAAAAGGAACTCTTGGAATGAAATAAAAATCACCTCGGTATGTGTTTCACCACCAAATAGAAAAAGTTTCGGATTGAAGGTGTTATTAGATACCGGAAAGATAGAACAAGGTTTGTTCAACAGATTGGCAAAAGCGTTCTTGAATAAATTATTGTCTTTTTTAAAATTTCTGTGGCTTATTCTTTGCAAAATATTGAAAGAAATTTTTGGGAGAACCTAATAATTTAAATCGGAAGAATCTGAATAAAATTTTTGGCACGAAATATATTTACTTGACCAAGCAGCCAAATAATGCCAATGATAATCAATATAGCAATGTCTCATTTTCATAATTGTACAATTCAATGAAATTTTTACAACCAGAGAATCTCAGTCTCATTTTTAAATTAAAACTTTGTTTACTTTTACTCTTTATAAATCACTGCTGGTGATTAGATGTAGCTTAAAATTATCTCAGAGGAATTAAAAGCAATATTTCCAATACAAACTGTTACATATGCATATTTTGTATACAATACCGAAAAGAATTAAAAGCGCTTTAATTTTCCAGTGTTGGAGATAAAAAAGCAATGTTACTTTAATTTTATTTTTAAATATGGTAGTAAAGAAGATTATCGTAAAAAATAAGTCAGTCCTAATTTGTCATAAGTTTTGGTAAAAAAAAAAAAAAATAATAAGTAGATGCGACATGCCAATATTGTTAAAATAACTTGAATTATGAAAAATGCTTTTTACCGCTTTACCCTACCATTTGAAAAGTTGTTCCGTCTGTAAAAACAGGAGCCATTCAAAATTGATGATGTGCTGTTTAGATGAAAATTGTATTAACACAAACGGAAAAATGTCAGTATACGAATGACAAAGGAAAATATACTGTTTGATCAGTAAAATTATAAATTTTCACATTATTTTATTTTCTACTGGGTGCGTGCAGCTTTGCCATATTTTATAGTGCATTGTTTCACCTTATTTTACAAGAGAAAAATAAAATTTGCAATTCTGTAAATTATCAAGGTGATTACGAATTCTGGAATATATACATATGTATATAACGTCTTTAATCGACCTCTTTAGTCCTGAGTCAAATATTACAAGGGATCACAAAAAAATTCTGTACATTTACCACAAAACATATAGAAAGATGTATCAGCCTATATATCAGGCCTTATGATATGCACGCATGTATTAAAAATGTCTAGAAGTAATTTTAACAATGGAAGGATTTAAATTCATTTGAAGGGTATTCTTTACTGTCTCCTACAGGCGACTTTAAGACTGAGGAGGTTAAATAACAGTGCAGACTTCATTGGAACTCCAAGGATTTTATGCTCTCGGTTACTACAACGGCTGAAATGTTACATTGGACAGTTTAAAACTAGCACAATAGGCTTCTATCTTATGCCTATTAGCCAGTTAACTCTCAAACATACTCAGTTTCTCCTTTATTTATCTCGAAAACAGGCAAAACTTGAATTATTGCAAATGGAATTATTGCAATTTTTGAACTATTTCAAAACTAATATTTTCCAAGTCTTTATAGATCAAACTTATAAGTTCAGAATATGTTAAGTATGTTTGTGTTTTGATTATATCAAATATTAAACTACTGTCAGAAATGATTGGTGTTCATTATTCTTCTGACAACTAGTGTTATTTTTTAAAATACAAACTTACTCCTCAATGAATTACTCTAATAACACAACTGACACGAATTGTCATTTATAATAAGAACATACAACAACAAAAACAGGAGGCTGCTAAATGCATTTATTTTATTATTATAAATGAAAATACTACTAAGAAATAATTTCTTGAATCGTAATTTAAATAGAGACGTAATTTTGTCGTTGTCACATAAGAAAAAGTGACAGATGTCATACAAAAGAGAAAAAGAAATGGAGCAGGGTTGTCGGTTTGGCCTCCAATTTTATTCCAAAATTTCAAATTCACACCTGAAATTTTGAAAGAAGAGTTATCAGTTTAATTGATCGCTTAATGTTTTTCATAAAATAAAACATAAAATACTATTCTTTATTTCTAGTATGAACTCCAAATTATTGGATTAAATCGAAAGCCAAACTGGCAGACCTGAAATGGAGTATTTAACCATTTCCGGCGCAGTGATCCCATGTCGAGAAACCTAATCTTAATTCCATACTTACATTCGGCACCAAAAATATTTTAATAAAATTTTGCTTTTAAAATGATAGTTTAACCCTTTGAGCTTTAATGGTAGAATTTTCTACCACTTAGTTTTAACTCCGAAATGTCACACTGGCACCGGAATATTTGCCCAGATTTATTTGAAAAATGTTTAATGCATTTTCTCATGTATATGGTAAACATAATATTTCCTTTGCAAAGTACTGGTGCAAATGTGACACTTGGAATTTTGAAGAAAGGGTATAGCCGGTTTCATAGTGAAATATGCCCTTGAGTCGACCACATACAGTCCTACATGGATCGACAGCCCATAAAAAGAAATTCATTCCTCCCCAATTTTAAGTTTGTATCTCAAGACTATGGGGGGTAATGACCCTAACTGCCTGTTTTGGAAAAGTGCCCATTGTGACGAAACTACTAAGCAAATTTCAATGAAAAAAATAAGGGATGTAAAAAAACCACCATATGAATGTTTGACAATTTTTTTCACATTTTTTTAAACAAAAGAACAAGTTTTCTAACATTTTTCCTGTTTTTAAATGAACATTTTAATTAAAAATAAACTGAAATTTCTGAGTAACCACCTTAATTTTTTTGCATGAAATACTTTGAGACATGATGCATATTCACTATCAATTTCAACTTTCTACGTATGGTGCATCATATTAAAAAAGACAAAATATTTTTCCGGCGGAAATGTGGGGCGTGTCTCGGACAAATTTCACGCCTTCTTTTCAAATCTCACTTATTAAGCCATTAGTACCTAGCGTCCCTTTTTAGGGACGCTTCAAAAGGTGCATTCAGACTGTTTTTGACACCGGTAAAAAAGAAGGGCAATAATTATTTTATTTAAATGATGCATTTCCGTGATTAATGAAATAAACTTAAATCTTTTAAAAATAGTAGTTCCAACCAAATAAAATTTAAGCAACAGATGCTGGGCTCGACTGGGTTAATTCACACTATATTTTTACTTTCTTCTATCTTTACAAGAGGAAAGTATTGGATTCATGAAAATTTTCGACTTCCGGTTGTTGACGGATTTATACGTTTTAGAAGGTCCTGAACACGTTTTGACTATTTTTAGAAAATGTCTGTCTGTGAGTCTGTCCGTCTGTCTGTCTGTCTGTCTGTATGTGACAAAAAATTTGTGGGCGCTCTATCTCAAGAACTAATGCTCAAAATTTAATAAAATTTTATATTCAGTTAGACCTTGATATGAATTAGTGCCTATTGGTTTTTGTTGAAAATTGGCCTGCAGATGGCGCTGCTATACTACGTTTTTTATGATTTTCAAGATTGCTATATCTCAAGAACTAATGCACAGAATTTCACGAAACTTCAGATTCTGTGACCCTTTGATATACATAGATGCTGATTGAGTTTTGGTGTAAATTGGCAAGCATGTGGCTCTGCTATGCCACGTTTTTCATGATTTTCATGATAGCTATATCTCAAGAACTAATGCACGGAATGTCACCAAACTTCAGATTCCGCGATACCTTGAGATACATAGCTGCTGATAAGGTTTTGGTGTGAATTGCCTTATAGGTGGCGCTGCTATGCTACATTTTGAATGATTTTTGCAATAGCTATATCTCAAGAACTAATGCAGAGAACTTCATCAAATTTTAGATTCTGTTGCACTAGAATATATAATATAATTAGACGCTGATTACATTTTGGTATTAACCTTGCAACAGGTAGTGCAACTATGCTGCATTTTGCTCGATTTTTCCGATAGCTATATCTCAACAACCAACGCACAGAATTTCATCAAACTTCAGATTTTGTTACAAAATGACATATAACATAATTACACGATGATTACGTTTTGTTATAAATCCTTCAACTGATGGTGCTGTTGTGCATTATATATTTTACATGTTTTTTTTTAACTAGCTATATCTCAAGAACTAATGCACAGAATTTCATCAAACTTGAGATTCTTTTACACTATAAAATAATTAGACGCTTTTTTACGTTTTGGCATAAATTGTTCAAGATATGGTGTTGCTGTGCAACATTTTGCAAATTTTTTGTTATAACTATATCTCAAGAACTAATGGACGGAATTCCATCAAATTTCAGATTCTGTTAGGTATTGACATAAATAGATGCTTATTAGGTTTTAGTATAAATTACCCAACATGAGGCACTATTAAGCTCTTTTTCTCAGAATATTAATTAAACTTTGCATTTTAGGCTTTTCGGATACCAGAATCTCATTAGGCTAGGTCAAATGTTCGAGGAAATTCGATAGTGGGTAACTTTGGGGATCCCCACGCTTTTTTTTTAAATATTAAAATGTACTTATGAGATAGAAGAAAGTTTTGGGATTGACACATCCAACTAGTTAAAAGAAGGCGTGAAATTGTCCGTGGCACGCCCCACAATCCCGCCGGAATATGATTTTGTGTTTTTTTTAATATGATGCACCATACGTAGAAAGTTGAAATTGATAGTGAATATGCATCATGTCTCACAGTATTTCATGCAAAAAAATTAAGGTGGTCACTCAGAAATTTCAGCTTATTTGTAATTAAAATGTACATTTAAAAACAGGAAAAATGTTAGAAAACTTGTTCTTTTGTTTAAAAAAAAATCTGAAAAAATTGACAAACATTCGTATGGTGGTTTTTTACATCCCTTATTTTTTTCGTTGAAATCTTCTTAGTAGTTTCGTCACAATGTGTTCTTTTACAAAACAGGCATTTAAGGCCATTACCCTCCATGGTCTTGAGATACAAACTTAAAACAGGCGAGAAATGAATTTTTTTTTTTATGGGCTGTCGATGCATGATGAGGTTGACTCAAGGGCACAAGAAACCCGGCTATACCCTTTACCCACCAGAACTCAAAGAATTAAAGTAACAAGTTTCTAATTTCTTAAAATGTCGTTTATAAAATCCGGTATCAGTCAATCATTTCATTACTTTACAAAGAGAAAAATATTCTATTCCAGGAAGAGTTAAACGCTTCTTGAAATTAAAATTTTAAAAACGTTTTTTTATTCCAAACCCTAATTTAATAAAAGAATCAAGGGTTTATATAAACGATTATTCTATATAGTGGAAATGTCCTGGCAAGAAAAAAATTGGTATCACATAAAAAAATAACAGCATTGAATGAACTGAAAAAAGCATAGTATTTGAAGGTACATTCCCATGCTACTTTAACTCTTTGCGCCGTAGAGCACTTTCATTGCTTAAAAGCTCAATTTAATGACTGGCACTTGAATTTGAAACAAATTTATTTGTAAACATGAAAAAAATCTATAATTCACGCACCTAATAAACCAATTTTTATTTTTTAACCAAAATTCGGGTCCCGATGTGGCCTTTGGGAATTAAAATTAAGTGGTTATATTAGACATACCTTCACTCCTCATCGGATTAATAAAGTTTCTGCAGAAAGATGGCTGACGAAGGGAAAGTGCGACTTCTTTCTGAACATAAAAAAAGTATAATTGTCAATTGTTATGTTTTATGTTTCCTGTATAATAAGCTTAATTAAATAAGATACAGTTTTTATTTCAAAAATAGTGGTAAGGAAAAAAAAATGCAAATTTTGAACAATAATCGATTTACGTACATCAAACCTCTTTTTTATTATTTGGAACCTATCGGCTGGTGGACGTTAAGGAAATCTGGCAAAATAAATGAACATTTGTTTTTTCTTTCTACGTGCTAGGAAAAGCAGGTACGGAGCATGCGCAGGAACGCTTGCCTATTTTCAGGAAAAAATAATGCGTTTTTGATGAGTTTTGACAGAAAATAAGAATCTGAGCCTCAGGTGAATTAGGATGTGCCTTGAGCTATCCTGATAGCGTATTTTACATATCAGCTTTAAGTACAATTTACTAGGCATTGTTAGCACATTCACACACAGACAGAGAATGGTATTTTCTTATATTTCTATATATACAGGGTTGCCACAGGCGACTATTTCTGTATTCTGTTCGCACCAGTATTTTTCTAATAAAGATTTCAAGGTATATTTCTTTTGCAAGTATTGTCAAAGCGAGTATTAAGGATTTTTGTTTTAATAAAGTGGTGCCAATTAGAATTAAAAAATAATCGCCTGTGGCATTCTTGTATATAATAATTTTTGCTTGTCCTTTTTTGAAATTTTCAAAGCTGCCAAGTCTCCGGCTTTTTCGATACCATTTATTTTAATACAGATAATGCCCTTTTTTATTTCGACATTTAGGTGATTTAAGATAACAACATTTTTTTCTAAAATAATCCTGATTTCCAAATTTTACTTTATTTAATCAGAAATTTTCTATAAAAAATACTGGTACCGAAAAATTTTCTGATTGGAAAATTCCAGGGGGTGTACGAACCCCGTAAACTTTACCCTTTAAGGTGCAATGGTATGTTTATGAAACCGCTTAATTTTAATTCTCAAACCATTCAGATCGATCCCCAGATTATTTTTTTAAATATAACATTTATTATAATCGTAAAATGTAGTGTTTCCTTATTTACTACTCCCTCTGTCCCAAATTTGTTGCGACATTTGAATACTTTTGTACTGATTATTCATATTTATGACTTTATGATTTCGTTTGAACATTTTTTAGAGAGCCATACTATCAATCAAGAATATTTACGTACCTAACATTCCTTCCATAATTCCATAAATAGGTTATTAATTTATTTAAAAAATCCCGGTTCACACGCTCATAAGCCACGCCCCATTGTGTAAAGATTTTTTTGAACAGTAATCACATAAATCTGTCTTCAAGCTAATCAATCGTAAATTCATTTATGAATCTTTTATTCCAACATTTCTGAAATGTTTTAGCACAAACATGCTGCAAACAAAATCGAATTCTGTCGAGCATATTCTTTTTAAATAGACTTTGCTTAATGATGGGTGAAATACGCACCAATGTTTTTTCTGCCTTGAGAGACCTATTCAATACTGATTTACGAATTATAACAACATACGATAATTTTCGCAGTGATTGACTTCGTTTTCTTGAGACATCTTTGTTTTTTCTCAGTGGCCCTTTTTTTTTTCTTTTTTTTTTTTTTTTTTTGCGTCCGCATTTACAATTTTTTGTAAACTTACATTGCAAATTTCTTCATCTTTTACTTTTGACCAGTGTTGCCAGTGGACTACTTTTTTTAAAATTCGGATTTGTTGATTGGCACAAATTTTTTAAAAGGTAAATTATTTTTTGTTTTAGCCTTAATTATCATGTCTATGAATAAGCCACATTTTATCATTTGTAAAAAGGGGTGCCAATCAAGAAACTGAATTTAAAAAAAGTAGCCCATCTGGCAACACTGATTTTGACGGCTTTTCCTGTTACTATAAACGAGATAGGATGATAAACATTATGATATACATTGAATTATATAGCTGCAGCATTTATGTCATTAAGGATTAGTTTAAATTTTTTCAAATATCGTTTCAATCATTCCAGCACAGCGTTGCGCTCAATATCAATCATTTCATTCTTCAGCTACGTTTCTAAATTATTATTTCTTTTACTTTAACTTTAAATTCGAGTTAACATCGTTTCAGGCACCTAGTAAACACCATTATACTCATTGTAGTACAATTTTACTGGTGTCTATCTACTAAACTACATCAGAGGTTATATATGACTCCGCCTACTTGAAATGTCGCAACTAATTTGGGACAAGATTTTCAACCTAAATGTCGCAACTAATTTGGGACAGAGGGAGTAATAAATTTCTTTGTTAATTCCGATGTCAAACATTCGATCCAAAATTTTAATAAATAAAGTGATTTGTACCTGAAATTTTAAAGATCTACCGTAATTTCCAGCGTTTCCGCTGCTGTTCGTATAACTCGACTTCCTGCCAAAACTTGTTTCAAATAAAATTGGACTTGCTTTTGCTTAAAATTTCACTACATTTTTAACCCTTTGAAGGGCAAAGCAGTTTTTTTTTCATAAAATCCTGAAATGGTTGATTGGCACGAGAATTTCAAAACAAATTTACGTCAAAATAGATAAATGCTTTTCTTCCTGCACTTGATAAAATTAAAATTTTCGTTTCAAAATTCTGGTGTCAAAGTGGCATTTCGCAATTAAAATTAAGTGGTATATATTTTATACCACCGCCCTTCAAGGGGTTAAAATAAATTTTCTAATATGAAAAAGACTCGATTAAACTGCGACGCTTACGCGAGAAACTATGGTGTACAGTGTGCTCGCTAAATTCCGGAGTCATCGCAATAATTTCTGAACGGTAAGAGCTATAGTCATAAAAAAGAGTCTAGGTGTACTAAAATAAAATAGTGATATTGAGAACTAGTAGTATTGTTGCCATGCAATACTGAATGAAACCGCCTACGGCACAAACTGGTGGTAACCTGCGCAGTTTTCTATCTTTAAAACGGGGAGATAGGAAAAGAATGGGTTTTACAAAGTTGTTAGAGTGTCATCCTTAAAAAAAAAGTTATGAACATTTATGCGAAGATAAGAACGATTAAAACGCGCATTGTTTTTTTCGTGATTTTCTATATTGTGACATCACGAAACTATATTGTGATATCACGAAAGGAGAAATAATTATCTTTTGGACAAATGTACATCAAATGTTCATTGCAGCTGATGATGAGACGTTTGAATATCTCAAATAAAAGTATATTAATATAACTAGTTCTTTTTCTTTCTAAGTTGATTATGTCACGTCATAGTGTAGGATATCACAGAAAAACAAATGCGGGTCTCAACCATTCTTTTCTTCGCTTTAATATATGGAAGGTGTCTTTTTGTACTTAATGGATCGTGCTCTACAAATTTGTAAAACACCTTTTCCCACAATTCCATTATGTTTTAGAGAAAGGAAAGTTAAATTTGCATTTTCCATCGGCTGCTGTCTTAAGCGGTTCTATTTCATAGCGCATGGGTACTTTACTGTTCCTAGACCCCCCCTTTTATGATTATAGATCTTACCGCCCAGAAAATATTTGCTCGACAACGGACTTTAGGGGCACACTGTATAGTAAATTTTTTTATATGGAATTCGTACGATTTCTGATATTTTTGAAAATTATATTATTATATTTTTTGAGTTTTTCTCGCGTATAGTGACTTTCGCGAAAATGCTTTAGATTCGTAAAAAAAATCCTGTTTTAATCTATTAGTTCAATATAATAACTTTTGTTTTCTGTGATTTTGAAATAAATTCTAGGTTAATTTCGTGAAAAGTTCTAATGTCTGTCACGCAGCTAAAAATCATTTTGTTTGTTCGCCACCGTTATTTTCAAAGTTTCCTTCGCCCTATCCAGCTGATGAAATATCTCCGACAAAATAAGTCACATTTTTCCGTTCTGAAATACTGGTAGCCAAAAACTGTTGTATGTGACAAACTTGACATGTTTTCATGGAATTAGCCTTTAGCGATTTTTTTATGCGACTTTTATGTTTTCTCGCAATTTGCTGAGATTTTTCCACATTAGTAAGAGCAACCCGGTTTCAAACTTCTCGCAAAATATGTAGATTTTTTTTCTTTTAAGTAAAGTTTATTCCGAATTTATGCGATGATTTTTTTTTCGCGTTTTTATATATATATTTTTTTATTTATTTATTTATTACATTTTTTTAAATTTTTTGTGCTATTTTATGAAGGGCTCAGTCAACGACAGACAGGTCAGATAATATTAAGTAAAAATATTTCTTTCAAAATTTAAGTTAAGTGAATTCAGAATTTCTGAAATTAAATAAAATCTAACCCGAAAACCCCTGTTTCTGTTTAAAAAAAATATTATAAACCTGTCAATAACATCCAGATATATAAAAATTACTCATCTACATTCAAGCGTACTGCTAATGATTACTTACAATTCCTTGTCTAATGATTGATGATCTTTTAAATTAATATTTTATGGTTTTCGGATGACAGTGAAGGCTTAGGATGCGCCAAATGTGACATTTACTACGACGACATGCTCAATAACTAGATATGAGATGATATTTTCGCTAAATAAGAATCTAAAAATCTTCAGTAATATACGCAATTCACTGAATACTATTCTTAGATAAACTTTTCGCGTATTTAAATTGATAATGACTTCAACAAGTTTATTCTTTGTACATTATCGTTATCGTCAAAATTTGTCTTAGCTGCCTGAGATATTGTATGACTCAGAATTTCATTTGTATAATTGATTTATCAGGGTTCGCACGCATCAAATGTTGGTTGGTTGGTTGAATCAGGTTTTATGGCGCAAGGTCCCCTGTGGGACATGCTGCGCCAAGAACAAGGTAATGAATACAAAAGTTAAAAAAGTAACATAAAATTTTAAATGCTAAATATGAAAAAAGTGAAAATTATATTAAAAGAGTGGCATAGCCATGAGGTAAATGGAAAAAAGAAAAAAGGGGGTACATGGAATTAAAATATAATTAAAACAGTCGATGAGATTAAAAAAGATTTAAATAGTTAAAATTCTACAAATAGTTAAAATTCCAAAGCATTAAGATAACACGAAGAATTAAACAGACAAATACTACATAAAACCTAATGTATAATTAAAACTCAGTAATGAAAAAGAATTCAATCAGGCATGTACTCTTCTAATACAGTATTGTACACGGAATTCGAGTCATTGTTGTATGACTCTGACTCCATGGCTTCCTCCACATAGTTTTGTAGTTGCTTCGGGTCTTTTAAATTACGGATACAAGCGCTAAGTGAAGAATTTTTCTGTCTCTTCCCCACGGTCTTCCACCGTGGAGAGGCAGGAGTAGAGATTTTAGAATTATTTTGTATATTTGTTTTACGGGTAGTATCAGAACTCTGTGGTGGTATTTTAGTACTCATGCCAGCCTTGATCTTAGTCTGTGGTTCAGATCATTTTAAAGTATTTTTTTGTGATGGAACAGTCACAGTTTGAAGTTTGGATGATGCCTTAGATTGAATTTGAGATTTATGTCGCCGTTTTTCTAGGTCAATTATCTTAACAGGTTCTGAGGATGGAAGCCAACGTTCTAATTGTGGGTTTCCAAACATTTTAGTAGGGAGACTGACATCACGGGATTCTTTGATTGGTGTGTTAGTTGACTGTGTTATGGTTGATTTATTTGGTGGATATGAGGTATTAGTTTGGGTACTTAGGTATCTTACGGATTTTGATTGGTTCTTAAGTAAGCTGGAGTAAGAAATTCCAACAGATGGGGTTCTGGTCTCGACTGGTTACTAGGCATCAGGATAAGACAAATTTTGAGTAATTTTAAGAGTAAGACTTTTTCTCAGTTCCAATTAGGACAAGTGCGGGAATATGCTGTACGATCTCTTTTACAATTTGCACAGCGTTCGGGTTTTTCACATGATTTACTGTCATTGCTGACTTCTGCACAATGTGCGCAGGTAACAGATCCATGACAAGTAATGTTAGTATGGCCATAATGCTGGCATTTATAACAACGGATAGGATTTGGTATATAGGGGCTGACTGGACAGCTTAGATAGCCAGCTTTAATTCTGGTTGGTAATGTAGGGCTATTAAATGTTAGAATGATATGCTTGGTCGGTAGAACTTGTCCATTCCGACGGATAGTGATAAGGCGTACATTTATTACATTTTGGTCTTTTAAATTATCTATAAGTTCATCCTTAGTGGAGAATAAAAGGTCAGATTCGGATATTACACCACGACTTGAATTTACAGTTTTATGAGCTTGAACAGACACGGAAAAGTACCTATTGTAGAGCAATTACACAAAAATTGTGATTGTTTGACAGCAGAAACCTCAACTAGTAAATCCCCAGATTGCAGTTTTTTGAGAGTATGACCATCCCCCAAAACAGATTGGAATGTTTTAGCAATGAGAAAAGGTGAAGTCTTTTTAAAGGAGAAATCAGAGTGGATATCGGTACGTTTAATGATAAAAAAGCGAGTGAAAGAAGGTACACATTGTTGCTCTCAACTAGGGAGAGAAATAGAAGGATATGAAGTTTTTCCATCCATAATAAAAAGAAATATAATTCAGACCTCGGCCGCACCACCCACTACCGAACCCAACAAGGGGATACACATTCTTCCACCAGTGCTAACCAGGGCCCATACGGTCACAAGACAACCCTATGTCAGTCTTCACCCTTAAGAGCCCACAATAGTCACAGAAAAATTACTCAAAAAGACCCGGATGACCATGTAAAGTCTATGGGAGCGTTCTTTTCTAATATCTCCCTCAAATTTTAATATTTTTGCATGCTTTTTTTTGCACAAGATAGCTGAGGGCAATCCACAACCGGGCTAGTTTTTACTTTTTCAGTTTTCGTTTCAGATTTTCTTTAAAAAATTACTTTAACTTTCGAAACCGGTTTAAACCGGTTCTGAAACTGAAACTATCGTAATATAAAAAATATATAACCAAAATCGAAAAAGTAAAAACTAGCCCGGTTGTGGATTGCCCTCAGCTATCTTGTGCAAACAAATCATGCAAAATTATTAAAATTTGAGCGAGATATTAGAAAAGAACGCTCCCATAGACTTTACATGGTCATCCGGGTCTTTTTGAGTAATTTTTCTGTGACTATTGTGGGCTCTTAACGAGATGACTAGTAGTTGCTCGATCACTTGATCTCTTAGCCAGTGATGAAAGTCAGCTGACCGGCCGATTGATGCATACGGGACCAATATGCACCGCCCGTCTACATGAAGCAGAGGCCAAAGCAGTGTGTTAGTTTCCTTCAACTGCCAGAATCCCCCTTTCCAGGGACCAAAGTTCTTAAAATAGATAGGTTAGCTCGTAACTTTTCGCCCAATCAGAGGGCTTCCGCTCCTCTACGTCACAAGAATCCTCAGTCGGACTTCATTCCATGCTAATACGTTATAAACAGTTGAATTACTATGCAATTTTAAGCAAAAATAAATGTCAATACTTTTTTTACTCGTGTAAAGAAGTGACAGACCTTTGTTTTAAAACTACTTAGAAGAAAATTAATAATTAGTTTTAAAATTTTTACAGTGACACAGGGGATAAAATTAAAATATTTTTGAAAATAAGAGGAAAAACATTTATAGCTGCATTATGATTCTTATTCTCTCTCTCTTATTTTGTTATTATGATATATTATTTTTTACTTATCAGTGGTCTATTTCTACTTTTTATACATATTTATTAATTTAGTAAAATAGAAGTTTGAATTCATTTAATTAAAATATACGTTTCAACATATAATTTCTACAAATTAGAAAAGCAAAATAACTTTTTAGAATTATATTTATAAAAACTAATAAGTTTTAAGATATTTTTAAGTAATAAAAAACATTAAAAAATACTTACAACGTATGCAATTATATGCAATTATTATTTTTTAGCATATTAATAAAGTCAACAATTCGAAATCCTCCGGAACCCGTCAATTGGATTTTTCCAAATTTCAGATCATTTGGAAAAAAAAAAAAAAAAAAAAGAAAAAAAAAGAAAAAAAAGAAGGAAAAAAGAAAGTTTATTAATTTTTACAGGCAAATTATTATTTCGGGAAAACATTTTAATACTAAAATGAAAACAATTAATTATTAATTGAAGGAAAACAAATGAAAATAATGCTAAACCAGATATGTTAATAGGAGGTTAACATATTTTTTTAAAAAGGTTAAAAAAAAACTATCAGAATTACAACTTTTTTAAATTTAATTTTTTATATGTGATTTTAAGCATTTTTGTGAATTTTGTGATAAAAAGAATCATATTTTTTCTCTTTAATCTTTATATTACCTACAGAAATCTATCTGATGGCTACGTTTTAATTCCGTATAATAAATGTTAGCCTCTTAACAAAGAAGTTTACTTGGAAATATAGATGTTCAAAATTTTTAAAGTTGTTTTGAGATTTTTTCACATTTTACGACTATTTTTTGACATCCGTAAAAGGAATTAGATTTCAAAGTTTCAGTCTAATATAATAAAATTCATACCCCGTGATAAGTAATTTTTTTAGGAATTTTCAATACGTTAGTTTCCAATTCGGAAAAACACCCTGGTTGGAAAGTTTTAGACAGTAAATTTATGTACCAGAAACTTTGTTATATGCAATTTTTAAATTTTTAGTTTTTGGTTTTTTTTTTCATTCTCAGTTTTTCTACGTCATGAAAAGGAATTCGGTTTTACCTTTTTAGGTGCGTTCGTAACTATATAATACGTAGCACCTATAGTGGTCGTTCTGTCCGTCAGTCTGTCCGTCTGTCTGTCCGTCTGTCTGTCCGCATATAACAACGCAAAAACTACCCAACCGAATCGTTTGAAATTTAAAATACACAATTACTACACAATTTTGTCGATTCATTTCAAATTTTATGAAACTCGGATGCATAGATCAATTACAGGGGCAATCAAAAGTATTCCATTACATTACGGTCAATGGGGAAAAAAGTTTCAAATGAATTTTAATCGTTTGAAATTTAAAATACGCAATTATTACATAATTCTGTCGAGTTATTTCAAATTTTTTGATAATCGTGTGCATAGATCAATTACACGGGCAATCAAAAGTATTCCATTACATTACGGTCAATGGGGAAAAAAGTTTCAAATGTATTTTAATCATTTGAAATTTAAAATACGCAATTATTACATAATTCTGTCGAGTTATTTCAAATTTTTTGATAATCGTGTGCATAGATCAATTACAGGGGCAATCAAAAGTATTCAATTACATTATGGTCAATGGGGAAAAAGTTTCAAATGCATTTTAATCGTTTGAAATTTAAAATACGCAATTATTACATAATTCTGTCGAGTTATTTCAATTTTTTTTCATAATCGTGTGCATAGATCAATTACAGGGGCAATCAAAAGTATTCAATTACATTATGGTCAATGGGGAAAAAGTTTCAAATATATTCTACGTTTGAAATTTAAAATACGCAATTATTACATAATTCTGTCGAGTTATTTCAAATTTTTTTATAATCGTGTGCATAGATCAATTACAGGGGCAATCAAAAGTATTCAATTACATTATGGTCAATGGGGAAAAATTTCAAATATATTCTATACGTTTGAAATTTAAAATACGCAATTATTACATAATTCTGTCGAGTTATTTCAATTTTTTTGATAATCGTGTGCATAGATCAATTACAGGGGCAATCAAAAGTATTCAATTACATTATGGTCAATGGGGAAAAAGTTTCAAATATATTATATACGTTTGAAATGTAAAATACATAATTATTACATAATTTTGTCGAGTTATTTCAAATTTTATGAAAATCGGATGCATAGATCAATCACAGGGACAATCAAAAGTATTCCGTTACATTACGGTCAATGGGAAAAAATGTTTCAATTGCATTTTAATCGTGTTACACTCATGCGAACTTAAAAAAAATTATATGCAACTATAAAGTACATATTATAATCTACATCTTACATAATTTGCGGTGCAAAGAACATTTGTTATTGATTTACAAGACCACACAAATGTATTCCATTACATAATGGTATAGGGAGAACATTGTTTGATGAGCGTTTTAATTGTAATTCACTATTTACAATTTTATGAGATTGATATATGAAAGTAATATTTTTAAAACTTCGTTATCGTACGAACGCACCTAATTTGCTACGCTTCACGTGCAATTTCCAACTTGTTTATTTTAATGTGATAAATGTAGTCTTATTTTTAATGTTTATTTGGAATTCGTTGTATGCTAACATTAGCGGTTCATTTTGCGTTTTGCTAAAATAAAAACGGCAACTACGAAAATGTCCGGATTTGACACTTTGTATTGTACATAAAACACATAGTACCTTAAAGGGTTTTTTTTTTTTTTGAAAACCAAGTATTGGATAATTTCAAAAGCTGATACAAAAGAGAGGGGAGGGGGGGGGAGGTATAGAAAAAAAATCCATCCATTTTTTATTAAATCTTCTATGTATCCATAATTAAAAGTTAATAATACTTACAACATTTCAACTGTTCACATATTTTTTACAATTTGAAGCATTTGATTTTGTATAATAATAATAAAAAAAATAACAATGAAAAATAAAACAACTATGCAGTTGTTTTTACCTTTTTTCCCCTTCCTTTTTTAGCACTCTCAATATTTATTAATAACATCCATTTTTTCTTAAATATTCAATATAGTCATGATTTAAAAATAATAAAATAACTCTTACATTTCAATTGTATGCATATTTTTAACAATTTAAACCATTTGGTTTTGTAGAATAAGAAAAATAATAATGAAAAACAAAACAACTGTGCAGCTGTTTTCATCTTTTTCTGCTTCCTTTTTTAGACCTCTCACTATGTATTAACCCTTTGCTTACGGGGTTGGGATATATGTCGTCCCAGAGAAGATTGCTTTATTATATTCGCACCACTTTTTTCAACTAATAAGTGCCATACACTTGCACCAGAAAATTTTCAAGACAAATCTATGACAAACATTTCTTTTCGTAAATTGTGGTACGAATGAATATATAAAAATCGCCATTTCTGCCCCGTAATCAAAAGGTTAAGAACATTCATTTTTTTTAATATATTCATAATTTAAAAATAATAAAGTAATTATTACATTTCAACTATTTTTTTTCACAATTTAAAGCATTTGATTTTCTATAGTAAAAAAAAAAAATTATAAGGAAAAATAAAACAACTATGCAGTTGTTTTTACCTTTCCCCCCTTCCTTTTTAAGCCCTCTCAATATTTATTTAATAAAATCCATTTTTTGTTAAATATTCAATATAGTCATAATTTAAAAATAATAAAATAATTTGTACAATTTTAACTGTTTGCATATTTTTAACAATTTAAAGAATTTGGTTTTGTACAATAATAAAAATAATAATGAAAAAAAAAACACTGTGCAGTTGTTTTTACTTTTTTTTGCTTTCGTTTTTAGTCCTCTCAATATTTATTAAAAACATCCATTTTTTGTTAATATAGTCATAATTTAAAAGTATTAAAATATTTAAGAGTTACTATAATTAAGAGAACTAGTTAATAACTAAGAGAACTAGTTTCAAATTCAAATCTTAGTGTATTTTTCTTCGAATCTAAAAGAAATATTTCGGACAAACAGACAAAAACAAAAAATATATATATGTTACGTCCGAAGGAACTAGGGCACTTCCTGGTTCCCTGGATTCTTGTGACGTATCCCTAGTAGCAATCCAATTTTGATCCAACGTTGCGCCAATATTTCATTTATTGGAAATATCGCTAATAAAACGCCAATATTGCTCCAATATTGGGGTGTTTACATTTTGCCCTTATTTAGCCAATATTTACAGCCAATATTATGCCAATGTTGGCATTACATTGAAGATATTTCCAATGAATTCCCAATATTGTACAAATGTTGGCGTCACATTGGCAATATTTCCAATGAAACTCCAATATTTAACCAATATTGGCGTTATATTGGCAATATTTCCAACGAAATCCCATTATTGGCATAATATTGGCTGCGAATATTGGCTAAATAAGGGCAAAATGTAAACAACCCAATATTGGAGCAATATTTCATGCCGGTATTGTGCAATGTGCCAATTTTGCTCCAAGATGTAGCCAATATTGGTCCAATATTGTTTGGCTACTTGGGATGATCCTGCATAGCAACGAGAGTGGGCGAGATCGAGTCCTTAGCAACGAGCTAACCTATCTATTTTAAGAATCTTGTCCAGGGATTAAGGGTCGCCACGCACGGCCAACACGTGGGTGGTTTACAATCCCCCATGAGTCGACATACAGGATGATATCGGCTCTTGTGGAATTGCCCGCACCTCCGAAGAAGAAACCACAATGACAGTGAAACAAAGAGGAAAGGAAAACCAGAGGAAAACAACAAGGAAAGGAGAAAGATCGTGCCTGGGGTTGTGAAGCCCGTGAATATCTAAAGAAGGTATCCCCCTGAGGAGCGTACGCATCAAAGAATTCATGGAATTTTAGATGTTTTAGAACCAGAAATATCGTAAATTACTTAGTCGCTTTATCTAAAGAAGGAATATTTTATAAAGAAAAGGAAGAGAAAAGAAAAGAGAAGAAAATATTACTTTACAAAAATTCTGGTAACACGTGCTTGAAAATCCTTGGCGCGTACAAGCCCTGTTCATTATGATTGAAAAGTGGAACTTTGGAAACATAATCTATCGCCACCACTCTGATTTCTTTGGAGCCAAATAAACATTTTGTTATGATTATCTTTCATTTAGATTCATACATTTTGCAAAATATTTGCTTACATTAGCTGTTTAGCCAGTTCTACGCACGGATTGATATTTCGGATTAAAATTAAAACCTGAATAATTTAATTATTACGGATTAAAATTAAAATTCATAGTAAAAAGTAATAGTATATGTTAAAAATACACATCAAATAGATATAATAATAATCGAAAATGAAACGAAAATCAGCATAAAACCCAATGACAACAAACTTTAGAATATCTTAATAAGAAATGCGAATTCTCTGTTAAAGTGTTGAGTTGTTTAATAACTATTCGGTTAAAAAAAAAGTTTTTCTATTACTGCGCGTTTTTTAATAAAATTTAATTTATCTTGTTGCTATGGTAGCAGACTATAAAACGATATTTTTATAGTAAGGAAGTACAATAAAAACTTTTACTAATGTTTGTGATTGAATGTTTTTCTTTATTTTTTTAAATGTTATATCTAAGAGCAATTAAATAATCTCTAATTATTAGCAAGAGAGGTGAAATAATTATCTATTGCAGCATGGTGTACGTAATATGTATATCTCACATTGCTGTATATCTCACATTTAGAACTTGTTAAAACTCGCGCGATTACGGGTTGAACTTAAGAAAAATGTATTTTAACAAATTAAAACAATTATATGAATTAGGATTTTTTTCAAACACTAAAATTTAAACAAATAAATTCTATATTAAAAAAATAAAAATAAAAACATAATTTTTATGATGATCAAAGCGTGACTTACGTAATAACAAAGTCATTTAATACGTACTCCATGGATTAAACATTAATATTCTTGGACCAACAATAAACAAATTTTAAATGAAATTTTAGTTTTACTATTTTCGGTACTAAAAAATTTAAACTTCTAAACATCGCAAATTTTCAAAATTTACATCGTCGTATAGAGAAAAAAGTGTACTTTTAAATTAAATTTTTTTTAAAGCTGTATCTCAATTTATTTTTTAGTTAGTAATTTTTTTGTAGTTTTTAATACTTTTTTGTCATTGCGGCAACAGAAGTATGTCAGATAAATCTCAAATACATCTATTCTTGTCCGATAACAAAAACTATTTTCCAAATGATTAAAAAGTGCAAAAAATCGTTAAAAATGTATGAAAAATCTATTTAAAATTTTTGAATTTTTGACCCCAATCGTTCATAGGCTCCTTACCAGCAACCCGTGAGACAAATTTCGAATCCCTACGACCTACGGTTTCGGAGTCTTTGAGCGTAAATAGATACGTCACAGATTGATATTAAAAAAATATTTCTGAAAAAAGTATTTCGATAAAATCATTCGAACATGAACGGATGTAGGTTGTATGTAATAATTTGACTCAATCAGCGTTTTCTCCATTGATCTCGTTTTCGTATCAACAATCTTACCCGTAATTGAAATAATTACCCTTGTAACATATAGGTCAATGTCCTAAAAATATTGGCAAATACAGGGTGTATCTAAACTCTTAGGCAAAATTTTAAGGGGTGATAGTACACATCAAGACAAACAATATTAAATCGGAAATTAAGGGTCCCAAATTTTTTCCGAAGGCGATTGACGCAATTAAAGTTTAGGGTATAAAATTTCAAATAAACATAAATAAAGAATACTGCCCAGTTAAACTGATGGCATTGAGCTCACAGGCTACAAATACTAATTATACATTAAAGCCTTATATTTTCAAGGGTTAATTCCGTTAAAAAATTAAGAAAGGGAAACAGCTCTCTTCTTTCCTCTTTTTTTATACTTAATCATTGAACCTCCTATACTATCAAAGACATGCTTTATCATATAAAAAATCTATATCCAAAATTCAGAGCAAATTAGATAATTCTTAATAAAAACCCATTTAGCATTTATATAATTTAAAAGGAGTTATCCCCCTCTTTTATACTTAACCATTAAACTTCCAAAACTATTCAGAGATTTGAACGAAATCTGAAAATTCTGCTTGAAAAACCCATTTATATAAATTAAGGGGGGGGGCATTAGAACCCCTGTTCCCCCTATTTATACTTATACAATGAACACCTAATAACAGTCACTGAATCGCCTCATCTGAATGATCCTAATCTAAATTTTGAACGAAAACTTAATTCTACATGAAAATCCCATTTATATCAACTAACGGGGGGGGGGATTAGAACCCCTGTTCCCCCTATTTATACTTTTTCAATGAACACCTAATAACAGTCACGGAATCGTCTCATCAGAATGATCCTAATCTAAATTTTGAACGAAAACTTAATTCTACATGAAAATCCCATTTATATCAACTAACGGGGGGGGGGGATTAGAGCCCCTGTTCCCCCTATTTATACTTATTCAATAAACACCTAATAACAGTCACGGAATCGCCTTATCAGAATGATCCTAATCTAAATTTTGAACGAAAACTTAATTCTGCATGAAAATCCCATTTATATCAACTAACGGGGGGGGGGGATTAGAACCCCTGTTTCCCCTATTTATACTTATTCAATGAACACCTTATAACAGTCACGGAATCGTCTCATCAGAATGATCCTAATCTAAATTTTGAACGAAAACTTAATTCTGCATGAAAATCCCATTTATATCAACTAACGGGGGGGGGGGATTAGAACCCCTGTTCCCGCTATTTATACTTATTCAATGAACACCTAATAACAGTCACGGAATCGTCTCATCAGAATGATCCTAATCTAAATTTTGAACGAAAACTTAATTCTGCATGAAAATCCCATTTATATCAACTAACGGGGGGGGGCATTAGAGCCCCTGTTCCCCCTATTTATACTTATTCAATGAACACCTAATAACAGTCACGGAATCGCCTTATCAGAATTATCCTAATCTAAATTTTAAACGAAAACTTAATTCTGCATGAAAATCCCATTTATATCAACTAACGGGGGGGGGGCATTAGAACCCCTGTTCCCCCTATTTATACTTATTCAATGAACACCTAATAACGGTCACGGAATCGCCTCATCAGAATGATCCTAATCTAAATTTTGAACGAAAACTTAATTCTGCATGAAAATCCCATTTCTATAAATTAAGGGGGGGGGGGCATTAGAACCCCTGTCCCCCTATTTATACTTATTCAATGAACACCTAATAACAGTCACGGAATCGCCTCATCAGAATGATCCTAATCTAAATTTTGAACGAAAACTTAATTCTGCATGAAAATCCCATTTATATCAACTAACGGGGGGCATGAGCCCCCCGTTCCCTCTCTTATACATATCGAATGAACTCCAAAAACTAATCAGGGAAGCGCCTTGTCAGGATATACCTACATACAAAATTTCAAGTGGATCCGATATTTTTATCATGAGTTATCGCGTTACGCACATACGCACATACATACAGAACGGACGGGCACATAAGCTCTCAGGCTATGATAGCCTGTGAGCTAAAAACTGAAACATTGGTCGATTGATTTGCGGTTTTCATTAAAATTATTCTTTATGTCAGTAATTTCTTGAAAATAAATTATAAAGATAAATTTAAAAAAAATGGCCGATAGAGGGCGCTTTAGACTTTGGACTAACGAACAACTATTTTTTGCCGTTATTTTTTGCATCTCATTAAAAGGTTTCAGATGCTTTGACTTAAACAGAAATTTTGAGCTCAAAATCTGTATAGTTGGGAGTGGTTAAGTAGCGCAAACTGAACCGTGTTCAAAGGTTAGAATTTCAAATGATTATAAAAAATGGAAAAAATGGTCGATTCATTTGTGGTTTTCGCTAAAACTATTCTTTAAATCAGTATTTTCATGAAAATAAATTTTAAAGATAAATTTAAAAAATGGCAATAGGGCGTCAATACGGTAAAAAATGGGCGTATTAGACTTTGGAGTAACGTACAACTATTTTTAACCATTATTTTTTTAATCTCATTAAATGTTTGCAAAAGCTTAGACTTAAATTTTGATCTTAAAATCTAAATCGTTGGGAGTAATTAAGTAGCGCAAAATTGAACTGTGTTCGAGGTGGGGGGAGGGTTAAATTTCAACTCCTGAACACAGTTCAATTTACGCTTCTAAAGCTCTTTTAACGATTCAGAATTTGAGCTCAAAATTTAAGTCTAAGCTTTTGCAAGCATTTAATTAGATACCAAAATAACTGTTAAAAATAGTTGTTGGTTAATCTTCAATTTAAAGCGCCCTCTACAGAAGTTTTTTGAAACTTATTTTTAAAATTTATTTTAAAGAAAATACTGACATAAAAAATAGTTTTAACGAAAACGGCAAACGAATCGACTAATTTTTCCGTTTTTTATAATCTTTTGAAATTTGAACCCCTACCTTGAACTCAGTTTAGTTTGCGCTACTTAACCACTCCCAACGATTCGTATTTTGAATACAAAATTTAAGTTTATGTATAAGCTTCTAAAAAAAATTAATGAGATGCAAAAAATAACCGTAAAAAATAGTTGCTCGTAGCTCCAAATTCTAAGGCGCCCTCTTTCTTCAATTTTTTTAATTTATGCTTAAAATTTATTTTCAAGAAAATACTGATTTAAAGAGTAGTGTTAGCAAAAACCACAAACGAATCGACCAATTTTTCTGTTTTTTATAATCGTTTGAAATTTGTACCTTTGAACACAGTTCAGTTTGCACAGGGTGCGTAGTCTGGAAGCACCTTGTAAGGACCTTTTACCAGAATTTTTATAATGTAATATTTGTCTTATTTAACGAAAAAAAAAATCTTTTTTAAGATGTAACAACCAGTACTTTAAAGAATTTCTGTTACTAAAAGAATTAAAATCCTCTGAGTTTCTTGATGACTACGCACCCTGTTTGCAGTACTTAATCACTCCCAACAATTCAGATTTTGAGCTCAAAATTTAACTTTAAGTCTAAGCTTCCGAAAACATTTAATGAAATGCAAAAGATAGTTGTCCGTTACTCCAAAGTCTGAAGTGCCCTCTATCGACATTTTTTGAAATGTATCTTTATAATTTATTTTCATGAAAATACTGACATAAAGAATATCTGTAGTTAAAACCGCAAATCAATTGACTAATTTTTCCGTTTTTTATGTTTATTTGAAATTTTGGATCCTAAATTTTAATGGTGCATATCTCCTTCCAAAAACGTTTGGGATCCTTAGTTTCCCATTTAATATTGTTTGTCTTGATGTGTACTATCACCCCTTAAAGTTTTGCCCAAGAGTTTAGATACACCCTGCATATTGAATGTAACTGAATATTGTTCATTAAATTTACCACAACTGATGATATTTGCTTTTATAACTTAAATTAAAAAAAAAATATTAAAAAGAGTTTTTTCATTACTTATAATCTTATAACGCTGAAATTGTATTCTAAAAAAAATTATAATTTTGTCATTTCCAAGAAAGCTAATTTTTAATGCTGAATTTTTAATATCAGGTTTATAATGGCCAAGGTCTTAAAATTTGTATCATTTAAAAAAAACAACAAACTTAAGAAAATTCAAAATTTCAATCGTCTAACGAATATTATATTGCTTGTTATTATTATTTTTTAATTCTTCGAAAATTTAATGTTCACACGTTGTTTCTTTGTTGAAGTTGTAAAAGAAAAATATTATAAATATGTTTTGATTTTAAAAACAAATGTTTTATGCTTTTAATAATTCCCTTAGATCCCTGTCCTTATATTCAGTGGATCAAGAACTGTGGGAATAATACAATCATGCAGGACTTGACTAAATTTCTTCGGATTCTAGGCATAGTGTTCTTTACGGACTCAGAAATCACTACTATAAGTAAAAATGAATTCAATATATTTTACGCCCCTGCCTGTACTTCAGGACACACACATCTACTAAAATTACCGAAATTTCCCGTGGAGAACCCGCAGCTCAAACAATTCTGTTTAGACCAAGAAATTTTGAAAAATAAAATCTAACATTGTGCATCACGGTATTTTTTTATATTAAATTACTGAATAAATTTTCTAAGATGAAATAGAAGTCTTTGAGCTGAGGCTAATCTACGGGAAATTATGACAATGGTTGAAAAAGATTTGTGCAAACTGTAAGTTTTTTCAATATTTTAATACAAGACTTAATTTTTACTGAAAACTTACAATTCAGATTCAAGTGAAATATAAAAATATATATCAGTTCCAGTGGAAAACGGTATATCATTCAAAGTTCTTCAGTAATTATGTATATAAAGAAGCCTATTTCTACCCATATCAAGAAAATTGCACCTGTAGGAATTTCATACAGTGCTGTTAATATAGGATTTATATTAACGGTTATGGAACATTTCACTACGATATCAAGTCACATTTCAAAACTCATCTTTAAGATTAAATTCAAATGCCGTTCTAAAATTTTCACATGTATTTCCTATGTAAGAGCATAAAGAAACAAAGTAACTACATATTATAAGAAAGGGCATAGCCGGATAAGCATTGGAAACATGCCTTTCAATCAAATTTCTTGATTTTTCCCCCATGTGTGGCTACGTATCTGACAATGTATTTTCCCTATTTTCACCTTATAAATATTGATATTTTATAAGATAAAAATGTTTTTTCAATTTTTTTAAAACTTTAGTTTCTCAAAAACTATTAAAGCGAATTAAATGCAATTAATTGAGTTCACATGGCCATCAAAGATGCATAGCTGCGAATTTTTGTATAATTTCCTGATTGTAATAAGTGAGTGTAAAAACGATTTAAAATTTTACAAAAAAAAGTATAATATCTTATAGCTGTCCGAAAATTACCATTTTCTTGTAAGAAGTTCCTCATGTGCACCCAAATATTGTACAAAAATACCAAAATATTGCTTTGGGTACTACATATAAATATTTACAAAAATGTGCATAAAAATTATTAAAATTCATTTAAAGGCGTTATTTGGGGTGGAGCTACTCAACTTCGATATCCGACTTTTTGGAACAATGTCAACAGTCGAAGTGTCAGTTGATGTATTTTAGATTTCATTAAGCATACAGACTATAATTTTCAACACTGCAGATACTATTTCGATATCGAAAACTGGTGTTTTGTTACGGAGATAGCAGAGAATTTTTTTTTTTTTTTTTGCTTAGAAAATATTAACATTCATTGATATCGAAATGTAACGGCAGTTATTATAATGGTTTTTATCGAAACATTTTCTCCACTTTTAACAAAGGATAGTAAAAATAAGTAGTTCTGTTATTATTTCTTTTGCGCAAAAATTAATACAGATGTTATATAGCTATGATTAAATCGTAATGAGTTCTTTTAATTCTGACATGTTATCTATAATGTGTGGTAATAGACAACTTTTTATTCAAGATATACGCTACTAGTAATATCTGTTTTTTCTAATGGCAGATTTCCGTGGCTGTTTTATTTATTGATAAATATTAGCGAAAGGTACATAATTTGAGTTAAAAGAAATAAAAAATAATACTGACAACATTGGATGATATTTTGTACTAACAAGGAAGGTCTCCATACTGGGCATACTCGAAATATTTTGAAAAAAATACGAATTAAGCTACTCATGTAGGTAATAAAGGATCAATCAAATTTAGCGGCGGAATTACAATAGGAAATATGTAAAAAAATAAAATACTTTGGAATAATTGGCTTGAAAAGCTAAAAGCGACGCACGATTTGGCGAGCAGCACATTTCCACGCCAACAGCAGACGATTTTAACGAATCTAAAAATTGATTTTTATTGACTTGAAGAATGTGCAATATTTAATGAATTTAAACTTAAACCATGAAAGAATTTATTATTTTGTTATTATTTTGTATTACACATGTTGCTTGTTGATACAGCTATTTAATTTTATTATTTAAAAAATATTTCAGTATATTATGTTTTGCAAATATTTATTTTAAGTTTTAGGTAACTTGGCATTTCTTTTCGATTATTCAATTTATTTCTTTTATATTTTGAAAGTTACAAAAATTTACTTTCAGTTAATTTTTAAGATTTTGTTTTAGTATCTGGAATATTAACCCTTTGCGCTCTGATAAGTAAATTTCTTGAAAATTCCAAATGTGACATTGGCACCAGTATTTTGCAAAGAAAAAAATGCATAAAACCTTTTTCAAATAAATTTGGACAGATTTTCTGGTGCCGTTATGACATTTTGGAATAAAAATTAAGTGGTAGAAAAATCAACCATCAGAGCTCAAGGGGTTAAATCGTTTTCTGTTTTTGTTTAAAATAACGGTTTTGAGAATGGACACATATAATGTTGTTTAGATGCTATTTAAAGTAGCTATATGGAAAGGAATATAAGGCTGACAAATGCTACAGAAATTATCGCATATCTTTTGAGAGTACAAAATATGGTGTATGGCAGCTTGACCCGGAACATTGAAATTTTAAAAAAGAAAGGCGTTAGTAGAACCTATTAAGAGAAAGTAACAAACAAAGATCATTAAGAGTGCCATGTTAAAGAGGGGGCGAAGGAAGCGGTCGCCCCGGAGCCGGAAATTTAAGGGGCCCCAAATTTATATATTCAACGTCATTTTTAGCCTGTCGCAAGAAAAAGTTCGAGGAGGGAGGGAGGGGGCACCAAATTCAGACTTTGTCCCGGTCGCGGTTTTCTCTTCGCACGCCGTTGATCATAAATTTATAATTCTATGTCGATATGTTACGCATCATACTCATTTTTGTGTTCCGTGCTTAAAAAGTAAAAACGGAACCATTATAAAATCACTTCTGTGTCTGTCTGTCACAGTGATTTTACTCTTAAGCTATGAAACGTTGAAAGTTCAAATTAAGAAAAGTAATAAAGATTGTGGACTCACATATTTACAAATTATAAACATTCGCAAATATATTTAGATAAAATGTATAGAGCCTAAATATTTTACTCGGAAAAAAAAACTTTAGAGTAATTTCGGAGATCTCAAAGTGCGACTCTTATTTGGGTCATTCCACGTCAAATGAGCAAAAATGGAAAAAAAGCCGTGGCTGCAGAGAATCCGATTTTAATAAAATTTGAGATACGTGTTCATTTCATATTCAAATGTATGTGTGCACAATATTTTCAGAAAAAAATAATTATTTTATCAATTTTGGACATTTAAAAAACTTGTGATATAGAATGGCTTGCGGATAATCGTCGAAAGTTGCAAGTTTCAAGTTCTATATTTTGAAAACTATTTAACAAAAATGAAGTTTTTTTTATGATATTGAAATCTCTGGATATCAATCTTTATATTTATCGAGTAACAATAATTTGGTAATATCATAATTAATCAAAAATTGGTTGTAAATATTGAAATTTTTTAATTTTTTAAAAATTTTGAAATCTTATAAAAATCAAAGGATTTAAAAAACATCTCTGAAATTGATGCAAGATGTAGTACTATGTATGAAGATCGAATTCTCAAAGTCTCAAAGTTGTTATTTATTTCCTTCATCTTCAAAAAAACTTAGAAACTTTTAAAAAATGACAAAATCATAATTATTCCTCTTATGTTACCTCAAAAAACAATTAAAGGACAACTTCTACATCAACAATATTACACGTACATAAGAATTAATAAGTCCATGACACACTAAAAAAGTTTCAATACTGCCTTTTTAATTTCTAACATAACAAAAATGGGTTCAAAAAACTAATATTTGAGAAATTCTAAAAACTATCTTTCTTTGAAAACACGCGCTTTTTTGGAAATTTCTGGCTAAAAATAGACGTGTGCTGCCATCTATGTTTGTTAATTGACTTTAAGATTAAAATACAGTTATTTTAAGAAAAAAATACTTTTTCTTCTACACAAATTTAAAATATTCTTGAGGCAAAAATAAACTGAAAGCAAGAATAAAACTACGTATACTTAAAATATACACTTTTATCTGTAATATCAAAGAGTTTAAAACTTTTAAAAGCTTTTATTCGTCTCCAAAAAAATGAAAAAAAAAATGTTGACTTTTTAATCAGCAGTTTTCACTATTTATTTTTTTTCTCATAAAGGAATGAAAAAGGCATGAATTAAATTATAGATGTATTAAATATATTCAATTAGCTATAATGGCAAAAAAAATTGAATTTGGAATAAGTGTCCTTCATTTTAAAACATATAACTGAAATATTTAATTTTTTCCACGATTTTTTTTATTATTTATTTATTTTTAAATTATAAAATAAAAATACAATTACTAAATTATGCTAATCTGTTACTTATAGTTCATTCTTAAGTGTAAATAATTTTTATTACAATCTTTCCATTCCTACGGCAAATAATCAAACTTGAAATTTCAAACATGTACACAAGACCTCGATTTCGGCTCAACTTTAATGTAATTTTTTATACTGAAATAAACTAGTCTGAACTCTACTACTTTGCGTTTCCTCGTAAATGATTGTGATCTAATTATATGATGATTTTCAATAAAATCTGTGACATGTCAGCCACACCTGATTTTCTCATTTGGTGTGGAATGACCCATTTGTCTCAATTTTTTAATATTAATGCGTATTTCTAAAAAAAAGTAAAAAAGTTCCGCGTAAATTTTTCTTAATCCGTATCAGTCATGTGGCGAAAAGCACTCTCACATATCGTGCAGTGGAAACGAAGTGAAATCAGATTAAAAGTGGCTAAAATGGATTAAATTTAAATATTTGAGTGCTTAAATTATGCTTAAAAAATATGCCTATGAGATTTTTTAAAGTTTGATTTTTCGCAAAAACTTCTTTACTATTAGCTATAACTGCTCTTATTCAAATTAATTTTCATTTTTTGTACAACATTTTCATCTTTCTGAACATTTGCAGTAATAGTAATTTAAAATGTTCTATAAAGAAGGTTAAATAAATAATTCATCTTATTTTTTCTTTTTATTACCGATTTGAATGAAATTTCGCCATTGTTTTACTCTCCAATTCACATTTTTTTTTTTTTTTATAAATTTAATCGGGTTCACCGGTTATTAAAATCACTAGGAAACTGTCGGCGTATATTTCCAATCCAACAAAGAGGTTTCCATAGCAACTATGTTTTATCGCCTATGTTATATTTTTCAGTTTTAATTTTAATCAATTTAAATTGTGTTTTAAATCGTAAAAAATGATAGTTAAATTTTGTTATAAGTACATATAAATGTATATGACGAAACTATACTTAAAGCAAATTAAAAATGCAAAATTAAATTACTTAAATTAAACTTATCTAAACAAATTGAATATAGAAAGTTTTTTCTTTAAAAAGTATTCGAAGCGTAAAAGCGTATTTTTAAAAATTTCGTTTTTTCGCCAAACGGATATAAATCGCCAAATAAACGTAAATTTCATTTTTTTACGGACGTTGTATGGAGATACGCCGAAATTTTTTTTATAAACATTTATATCCATATGACAAGAAGATTCTGTAATGTTTTCAGATTTTTCTGAGTAAGCCCGTATGGAGACCTTCCTTGTAAGAAGCATACTTCTGTAATTTTGAACCGCTTAATATTTGAAAATACAATAAAATAAAATTTTTTTATAAATAAATTAAAATATTTCTTTTTCATAAATAAATTTTAGCTCAAGAACACAGTGGAAAAATTACTAGGAGATTAAAATAGCTATTTCTTTGCGAATATATTATAAACATATATGCATATATATACCGGGTGTCCCAAAATGACTGACGGATTTTAAAATTCAATAACATGCAAACGGTGACAGCTATTTAAAAAAAATTTGCGGGAGTGTTATGTATAATGTCAGAAGTTTTTTACCGTAATTTTTTATTTTATTTCGAATTTCAAACATACGATGGCGCTGACGGCAATTCAAGCCCAGGTTGACGCCGAAACTGACTTCAATCAGAACTGATCACCTGGCCTTCAATCGCCGTCAGCGCCATCTATTGTTTGAAATTCGAACTAAAATAAAAAATTACGGTAAAAAAAAAATCCTAACATTCTACATAACTGTCCTGCAAAAATTTTGTATATAGCTGTCACCGTTTGCAAATTATTGAATTTTAAAATCCGTCAGTCATTTTTGGGACACCCGGTATATAGTCGTGTTGAGTGCTTCACTTTCAAGTACAGTGACATTTATGGGGAAAACAGCTGACACATGATAATGTATTGCATTATTTTATACATAAAATAAAAACCTACTTTTCTTTCTGTAATTACAATTTTGTTTCCGAGAAACTTCCACGACAATCATATTTCGGATTTTCATTTTCAGATGACATCGTAACAAACGGAAACGATTCACTACAAAAATCAGTTTCTGATCGCGGCAATTAAGAACTACTTACGCATTTCACATGACGGTAAACAGGGCAAACCGGCGGATTAATAAGCTTGAAACCACTAACCTTAATTTATCTATATAAAAACTGGTGATAAACATTTTAATTTAAATTGTTTCTGATCATTGTCGTTACATTTGAATATCGAAGAATGTAGTTTTTTTTAGTCCAAAAATATTCTTCCTTTTGTTTTATCCAACCCGAATAGCAAATTTTGATATCGTAACAGTATCGTCAACGTTGAAAATTATGCCAATGTGTTCATTAAAATTTAAAATACAATAATTCTGTAAGTGCATATTCCAAAAATTCTTGAGGTGTAGTAGATGAGTAGCTCCGCCCCAAATAACGCCTTTAAACGAATTTTAATAATTTTTATGCACATTTTTATAAATGTTTATATGTAGTACCCAACGTAAACTTTTGGTATTTTGGGGCACATAATTCGGGCACATATGCGGAACTTTTTATAGGAAAATGGTAATTTTCGAATAACTATAAGATATTATTTTTATTTTTGTAAAATTTTAAATCGCTTTTTTACACACTTATTACAATCAGAAAACTATACAAAAATTCCCAGTTATGCATTTTTGATGCCTATATAAACTCAATTAATGGCATTTATTTCGGTTAAATAGTTTTTGAGAAAATGAAGTTTTTTAAAAATCGAAAAAACATTTTTTTCTTATAAAATATTAATATTTATAGGGTGATAATAGGTGAAATACATTGTCAGATAAGTAGCCACACTTAAGAAAGAATCAAGAAATTTGATTGAAAAGCATGTTTCCAATGCTTATCCGGCTATGCCCTTTAACCCCTTGAAGGGCACCGGTATATTATATATACCAGTTAATTTTAATGCCCAAATGCCACATTGGCACCGGAAATTTAGTATTAAGATTTGCTTTTTACAATGTACGCGAAAATCATCTTTTACTTTCTGTCATATAAATTTGTTTGTGAATCCCGGTGTCAATCAACCATTTGAGCATTTTAGGAACATAAGTGTTTTGCCCCTCACGGGGTTAACCACTTAATGATCGCATTAAATTACGGTTTAAAAATTCATATTGATTATTGCCACCACTTTTTTGAAAAAAAAATATTCATCTTATTTAATGCAAGTAAAATGTTACTAGAATAAAACCAATTACACTATTTTATAAAACTAGTTGGAATCAAACAATTCTGAACAAAAGTCGTAAACCTTGAAGCCCGTGAATGTTTCGAGCGCAACGGTTAAAGGGTTAAAAGTAGCGTAACTGTAGAAGTTAAATGTCTAATAAATTTAAATATACATATGAATTAACTAAATCCAATTTAAATATGCGTTATAGAAAATCATCTTTTTTGGAAATAATTTTACTCTTAGTTATGCATTTGAAATAGCATTCATATGTAAAAGAGAATTATTAACAAAAATCCGACTTTATAGATGCGCATACTGAAGACTAAAGTATATAAGACTCTTCTCAAACAATCCATGGACATTTGATAAAGTAAATTTATTTTGAATAATAACGAACTAGGTGAGGGTTGTTCAACCTGAGAAGATTTTTATTTGGAAATATTGTTGATAAACAGATTCCAAACAAATATTTGGGGATTCCTGACGTAGCCAACCGTAGTTTTGTTATTGAAAACATAAAAGACATCGATGTAAACAGTATACAATAGGTCTTTGGTCTTATTTTTTATTTGGAAATACCGAGTTCCAAAGGTTAAAGCATATAGAACAAATTTTATTTATGTTACTAGTATCTTTTATCAATAACTTTCAAGAGACATTTCTATAAGATACATATATATCTTTATATATATAAATCTTCTGTGCGTGTGTATGTCACTGAACCCTTCCTGGAGCGATTTTAATGAAATTTTGTGTGTGTGTTCCAAATAATTATAGAATGGTTTAGATTCACATTTCATCGAAATTCCCCACTAAAAACTAGCAAAAGCCATGCTTTGTTTGGATTCGTGAAGCATTTTTTTATAAAGCATATATTTGAAAGTGACAATATTTTTTAGTATTATTTTTGCATCTTTATTAAACAAAAACGTTATTTTATGTTTTGGCGCATTTTAATTCTACAAATGTAAGTTCAGCCAAATAACTATCAATTTCCTAGGAATTTTCTATTTATGATGTAAGACTGGCATAAAAAAATATTTTCGAAGCAAACTTTTACAAAACATTTTTAAATTTTCAACTAAAAATTCTTTTAAAGATTTTTTTTACAATTTCTAGTAGCCACTGGTGTTTTTTAAAGTTGTTTGAAATATGCATGTTTCCAATCTTTGTAATTAACATCAAATAATCTTTGATAGCTATTTTAGAATAATATATTTGAAGAAAGCTTGAAGAAAGTTACTTCTTTAAAATCCTATTTTCTGGAAAAACATTTGAAATCTGCTCTCGTCGATACTATGAATTTTTAACTGTAAAACTTTTTAGTCTAATTTCTTCGTTTTTATACATGTTAGTGCATGAGAATTTTTGATATTAAAGAATTTTTCGCAAGGAAGATTTCTATTGAATGCTTAATTTTGAATGATTTTCACTCTTGACAACGTTACGTACGTTTTTAAGCCAACTGGTGCCTATATATCCTCAATATCTACAACTGCTTCATCTAATGTTAAACCTTGGGATTTATGAATTGTAACAGCAAAAGCTAACTGCAGAAGAAATTCTTTCTTTGAGCAATTTATGCTTCCATATTTCCAGAATTCAATTACAGTAGACTCCCTCAAATCCGCAAACCTAAAATCCGCAACTCTTTAAAATCCGCACATAATTTACGGATGTAAACAATGAAGCATTCAGTTCAGATATAAGGACAAAATTTTACTTTTTTTGTTTTATATCAATTCCAAATACATTTTAATTTGTAATTTTTGTTACTATTACTGTCTTAATGTTTTCTCTTGAAGGAAAAATAAATTTATTTCTGAAAAAATTCAAGATATTCCTGTTATCAATGATAATCATAATCTTACCAAATATATATGTCTTAATCAAGCTTTTTTTTTTCTTTTGTCACTAAGTGTGGCTAAACCTGGAATAAAACCTCCTTACTTTATTATTTTGATCTGAATTAGTATTGTACATTATTTATGAGGCAAGTTTCATTGAATAATTTATTCAAAATACATTTCATCTTTATAATGAACACTTAATCATACATTATTAATTAGACCTTTGTTTTTAATATTTTAATCATTTTAAAAATGATCTAATTTTTTATTATTTTAGTTTATTACTTACTTTAATATTTTATTATATTGTAAGCATACGCATTCAAATTACTGTTTAAAAAATGTAAACAAAGCAATGACTAGAAATCCGCAAAATTCTAAAATCCGCAAAATCTCTGGTCCCAAGCTGTGCGGATTTGAGGGAGTCTACTGTATTGGGGGAATTGGTACGCACCAATTCTTTTAAGTTAAATTATTTCAGTATTCAAATTTATCCATGATTATTCGCGGTATCTAGTCTGGTGGCTTGTGATTTTCTTTAATACGTGCAACAAAGTCTAAAGTCCCGTTCACTAAACTTTTTTCGGTCCACAAATAAGAACGTAACATTACTTTCGATACAAATGATAAAGTAAGAAATGGTTGAAGTCCACTTGTCATTTCTGAATCGGCCAACTTTTCCTTTAGTACATTTATAAAGAGCTTGAATCGAGGTATCAAGTTCACGCAATTCTTTTAATTTTTCATTTATATAACAAATTTAACAATTCATTTTATTTGTTTACAATTCTTTTGTTGCCACTTTACAAAAAAAAAAAAAAAAAAAAAAAAATCCATAATACAATTCTTTTAAAATGTTTAAGTGTCATTTGTGCATACGATTTTGCTGAATAATGAAAACATATTTTATTTATTAAATTAATCGTGATTCTATCTATAATCACTTACTCCATGATTTATATTTTTTTTTCTGAAAATATACGCGTTTCATTTTTTATTTATTTGCTAAAATGCGTCCGTATTGGAAATGCATGTAAAATAAATTAATTAAAATAATATTTTTTTAACGTTTTACTGTAAAAAAATTATATTCTGCAAATCTACAGATCATATTTTATTTTTGTGTTTAATTTGAAGTCAAAATATTGAATAGTTTTTTTTGTAAAGTGTACGACAAATTGTAATTTGAGTGGCCTAGTAGAGGTTTCGCTTCACTCATCCTAATAATCTTAAGATTATCTGAAGAAATCGACACTTTCTTCAGAAATTCTACAGAATTTTGAAGAAAGTTTGAAGATTTGGCTTTATTTTTAAAAATTTCTGCAGAATTTTTAAAGATATTCTTAAAAATATCTGCATAATGGGCCAAATCCCGACGGATTTCCCACAGATTCTTGGGCCAAATATCTATAGATTTTCTACAGATTTTTTTAGTGGGGGTGATTCTGTACTTTTTTAGTAATTAGGCAAAAACTAATAAAGTTAGTGATTTTTCGCTAATTAAATGTGTTGAATAAGTTTGCTGAATAGAGTGCGGATATAATGGCCGAGCGGTCTAAGGCGCTAGATTTAAGGCGCCATATCTAAGGCACCTTTGGTTCTCGAAGAAAGTGATCGTGTGTTCAAACCACACTCCTGACATACGTGTATGCTTTGTAAAAAAATTTCCTATATTACAATTTTAATTAACCGACTTCAGAAAATCGTTTACTTTTAACTAAAAAGAGAAAAATAAACTTTTCTAGCAAAAGTTGAACCGACTTCAAAAACTACTGCAAAGTGAAAAATAAATTCCTTACATAATTGTAATAATAAATTACATTAAGAGCGTTGTATTTATTATGCGTATTATTATATTTATGTACATTTATTTGATTTTTAGGAGTCGGAGCCAGGACAACGTCTGTCGGGCCCACTAGTATATATGTATATATATATATATATATATACAGATAGATAGATAGATAATACGAATAAATCACGAAGATTATTGAATAATATTACTGGTAAGAAAAAAAAATTAATCCATCCTCCGACCCCTGAAATTCACATTGGAAATTCATAAAAAACAGCTTTTTGCTCGCAGGCTATAAAAGCCTAATAGCTTATGAGCCCATTCGTTCTGTATGTATGTGCATACGTGAGTACGTGCGTGTGTAACGGGATAACTCATAATAAAAATACCCGATTCACTTGAAATTTTGGATATATGTATATTCTGATAAGGCGCTTCTCTGATTAGTTTTTCAAGTTCATTCGATATGTATAAGAGAGGCTAAGTGCTAATGTCCTCCCTTTAATTTATATAAATGGGTTTTTCATGCAGAATTTTGTTCAAATTTTAGATATAGGATCATTCTGATAAAGCCCCTCCGTGATTAGTATTAGGTGTTCATTGGATAAGTATAAAGAAGTGAACAGGTTTCTAATTCCCCTCCATTGATTTACATAAATGGGTTTTTCATGCAGAATTTATCAGATTTCATTGAATCAGATCTATTGAATATGCTAGATATTCTTATAAAAAATTTTCTCTCCAGACTTTTGCTCTGGACCCTGCATGGTGTAATGCCGTCCTCACTTCGACTGGACAACGTCCTTGAATTCAGCTTGTCGATTGAATTCAGCTTGGGATCTATCTATCACAGTCCCGTTTCTTTTTCAGATTTATCTTTGAGTGCGTTCGCATCTATTAAGTAATCGTAAGCTCTTTGCTTTAAAAATTTCTTGTAATTAAATAATAAGTAAAATAATTTTACATTAAAATTAGTAATGTCAGCTCTTGTGATTTTCATGCGAGATTTTTTATTCGTTTGCATGTTTTTTTCTTTCTATGAAGCTATTGAACAGGTGGTCCAATTTGTATACTTCTTTTAAATTTCTAAGTTCCTTTTCTGCTGATGGTCCATTCTCAATATTACTACTAATGGGATATTTGACTTTGGCTCTAGTTTCTTGTCATTTTGCAGTTTTTAACATTTATTAAAACTGAGCACTCAACACGAATTTTGAGTATGGTGCCTTAGTACACATACTATAAGTTTTTACGTACCCAATTATTGATCCATTAATTGCTCTAGGTCAATAATAAAATTCATTAATGTCTCAAGAACTATTAGAAAAATTACATAATAATAAAATGAAATTTAGATAAGTATTTTCATTACAACTGAATTAACAAGTCAGCAATAATAGCTCTTTTTGTAAAATAAATATAATACTAATTAGTTTAGCCTATTAACGCCCAGTGGCATTCTTCCAGATTGCTAGACTTAATGGGAAGAAAGCATTTTTCACACTAGTAAATATGAAAATAAAAATTACTTTTATTCACGAGCCAAATTTTTTGATAAAATAAGATAAAAGATTCTTTTTTTTAAAGCGGTGGTGAACCGAAAATTTAAATTTTAAGAAAGAAAATAATTTTGCCTTTAATGGGTTAATTAATGAAAAATGCTCCAAAGGAAGTATCATAATGTTATAAAAAGGAAAGAAGTTTGCGTGTTAATATGTGAGTCTTTATGTATGTGGACGGTTTTTTGAAGATATCGCTGCACAAAGAGTAAAAAAATATACTAGAAAAATCTCCTATCAAGGCTTTTAAATGATCCGAAAATTTAATATGAATATTTTTTTACAAAAAATTTCATGATAGATTTCTGATACATTTGCACAAGAATTAACCTCTTCCAAGGTTCGTATTGGTACCTTTTTTCAGGTTGAACATCAGTATTTTTTTGTAGGAAAATAAATCTAATTCGACTATTCGGCGAAAGGTTTCCGTATTTAATTAGAGATTTTTGATAAGAGAATACTGGTACCAAGAAATTTCCTAGTCGTGAAATTACAGGGCCTGTACCAATCCTGCATCCAATGGCAAAGCATTTCTGTTGCTAAAATATTAAAATAATTGATTGACATCGGTATTTATGAACAATTTTACATGAAACTAAAAGCTTTTCTTGGCGTACATTATATGAAGCATAATATAGTTCCTATATAGGTGTGAATGTGGCATTTGGGAATTAAAATTAAGTGGCATAAAAGTTTATACCTGTGCCTTTCAAAGGATTAATCTATAGAAGTGATTTCTGTGCAATTAGCAAGAAAATTCTTAAGAGAAACTTTTTCTAAAAAAATATTAATATTCAGATACTCCATTTGTGAGCGTTGCTCTATGTATGTAGTTTTACACCTCGAATTCCAAGATTTGATTTTTTTATTACATTTTTTTAAATTTGTAACACGCGCCTACCCATTCCGAAAAAAATAGACTAACGCATCACGTGACCTGAGCTCTGCTGAATTAAAAATGTAGAAATATTTTTCGTTTTAAAAAAAATATGGCAATACTATTTTTTCTATTAAAAAAAACATTCTATTCTTAGTGATGTTCGATAATTCGAAAGTTGGTTGTGAACAATGAGTTTATGTCTTGTGTTAGTAGCGTGCGCAAGGAGAAATTTGTAAAATAAAGCTTTATTTGTAAATAATTTATGTGTGTTTATTGTTCTAAATGTTAGTGCTATCTTTCAAGTAATAAAAAGTATTTACAGAAGGCTGTAGCCCCGAGATATCCGTATTAAGATAAGTGATGCTCTTCTTTCTTCTTGTAAATTTGTAAGACGAGTTCTTACAAAATGGCAACCCAACCTGGAGCCCTTACCTGAAAATACTTTTAAAATGTTCTCACATTTTCTTAATTCTACAAATACTTGATGCTTTTTAATTGTAATATATTATCTACAAGTAAGCAAGAAGAAAAAACGGTTCGAAGTCTTTCCAAAATGTTCCCACAACTTCATGAATCTTCTAAAGCTTTTTAATTTTTTTAATTATGAAATATGCACGAAATAAAATGCATGCCTGTTTAATGCAAGAAAAAAAAATGGCTCGAGCAGTCATTGCTCGTTTATTCGTAAAGAATGTTTTTAAATGCGCTACACATTGTTTCATTCAGAGCCTGATTACTAACGGGGCACTCTCTCACCAGAAAAAATTTATAGAAATTTTCGTCTTCTTTAAACGCCCTTTTCATACAAGATTACTGTCATGAATAAGGAAAAATTCTTTATTTCTTTTTCCTGGTGGGAGAGTGCCCCGTTAGTAATCAGGCCCTGGTTTCATTGCCTTTAAAATTCTCGTTCTTCGTTTGTGAAATACGTTCCATGGAATAATCTTAAGCAAAACGCCATTTTCATTAGCTTGTGAAGTATTTTCTAAGAATTGAATTTGTTTAATTATCTGCCTCAATCATCGCCGTTTCGTGTGATGTGTGTTTATTTTGGAACGGTTTAAAGTTCTCTAAATACTTTCGTCATGATATTTTCAATAAGTAAGCCAAGTTTTAAATGATCCATAATTCTTTTCGCAAGTTACCACATTTTACCTATCTGTAATATTTTTCATATCATATATTAGTTTTAATTCATTTTATGATTATTTTATAATTTATTTATGTATTGTGTAAAATTTCCCTTTCCCCCGATGCTTATTTTTATTCTTTAGTTTATTTTTATTCTACGTATGCATGTTTAATTTTACCTTGATTATATAAGAAATTTTCTTAATACGAATAAAAAAAAGGTTGAGAAATAATGAAATAAGCATTTATTTAGGGGAAGAAGGGGATACTTGAGCCATTTTTTAAATTTTAATTTTTTAAAATTTTTTAGAATTTCTTAGAACAAAATAAAATATTGAAAATGAAAATTTGATATTTTTTCTTCATTTGAAAACCACTTTCAATTAATTTTGAACTATTTTTCTATGTCTAATAAATTTTTACTTTTTCTTTTACATTGTGGCTCAAGTATCCCCATGGAGGGGATACTTGAGCCAGATGTCACATTCGCACCAATATTTTGCAAAGAAAAAAACCGATTTACAATATACGCGAAAAAATGCATTAAACCTTTTTCAAATAAATTTGGTCGAATTTTCTGGTGTCGTTGTGACATTTCAGAATTAAAATTTTGTGGTAGAAAATTCTACCAGCAGAGCTCAAAGGGTTAATCACCATACTTTAAAAATGGTACCAAGGTATATGATTTCTTTTTTACATGTTCAGAACTATAAATATGTTACCATGTTGCCAGTTTTAGAAAGAAAAATTGAACAACTGTAGAGATAAAGGGGGTGGCTCAAGTATCCCCTATGCTCAAGTATCCCCACTCTCCCCTACTTTGATATTATTTTTCTTTTCTTTTTTAAAAACAGGGAATTACACTGAGAGTCGGAAAATATTAAAATGTATTTATACTTTTATTTCAATTTTCAGATGATATGTGTTTATTAATTGTTTCTTTTTGTTTTGTTTTGTTGTTGTTGGTTTCGCAAGATAGCAGAATTTATTAGAAATTTTTTTTGAAAGTTCTGTTGTTATTTATTTTTAAACATTTAATTTAGAGTTCCTGATATACTGTGAAATAGCCTTGAATATGATTTTCAAAACAGGTTGAGTAAGTTTTGCATTTATTTATTTATTTATTTTTTATGAAATGAGACTTTCTTTTCTTTTACAGTTATATTGAAAAATCTACATTACGTAGTCTTGTCTTAATATTATGATAATAATATTGATTGACATTTTAATTATTCAGATTTGTTTTGACATTATTTAGAACGTTGTTTATAAGTGATGTCAACAATTCAGTACTAGTTTTATATAAGTTAAAATAATGTTTTGATTAAATGACACGTAATGATAAACTAGTTTTTTTATATCAGTAATAATTTAAAGTATATTTTCTTTGAAAAAAATTAAATTTTAAAGGTACTTAAAAGTTTAATGAAGTTTAATTATTTTAAAAGTATATTTTACTAAAGTTAAAGCTCACTGTTTTGTTTTATTAATGTCTTGTTTATATGAGTTGTAAAGCAAAGCTCACGTCTGGGGAACAATTTATTTAAACGAATTTTTAGCATTTGTGGGGTAATTAAGAAATTAAGTCCGAAATTAAGAAAGCACGAAAAAAGACTTGTTTCAGGTCGCTGTAGAAATGAATTTAGATGCGCAACCCTCTATGACCGTTGTCACATTGCGTGATAAGATTAAATCCTCTCCCTCGTACGAAATTGATTTCATGAATTCATTAGTTAGAAACCAAATTTCGACTCGCGATGAAGAACAGCGTAGACGAGACTTAGAGGAAAAACAAAAAGCAGCTGAGTTAGAACAGCGTAAATTAGAAATAGAAGAGAAGCGTCGTTCGGAAGAACTGGAATTAAAAAAAATTGAGATGAATTTTGATCTTGAGAAGCTTAAGTTGCAGGATCAGAGTCAAAGTGTTTCCAGTGGAGCGGTACATTATAATGCGGCAGGGATAATGTCTCATCCAGACAGTAAAATAGATATCCAGAAGCTGTTGCCTACATTTAACTCAGAGACAGATGATGTAACATTGTTTCTGGTGCTTCTGGAACAACAGGTAAAGCTTTCGAAGGTACCAGAATACCTCTGGGTTTCTTATTTACTAAGTGTTGTACCCTCCTCTATATCTACGCTTATTGCTCGTGAAAAAGAAGAAAACGCTTCAGATTTTTCACATGTTAAAGGTCTACTTCTAAAAAGGTTTAAAATTAGCGCCGAAAAGTTTAGGCAGCTGTTTTTCACACATCGCAAGGACAAGGAAATTATTTGGAGAGATTATTATTTCGAATTACGTGCTTGCTTTGAAAACTGGCTTAAAAAGTTAAATGTATGCCTTTTGAAGCTCTTTAGGATCTGATCATTGCGGATCAGATGAAAAGGCGCGTGCCTGTCGAATGCAAACAGCATATGTTAAATGATTGGGAAAATTTAAATTCGCCAGTCGATCTTGCCAGAAAATTAGATGCGTATTATACTATCAGGTCTATGTTTTCTAAAAAAGATTCGGTTGTACCCCAGGAGAAAAAAAAGTATTCTCGCCGAGAAAATACATGGAAGCAGAGTAAGCCTCCAAAAGAAGACAGATCTTCTCTTAAGTTTGCTAATCGACGTTTAGAATCTGAGATATTTTGCTATGGTTGTGGCAAAGTGGAATTTATAAAGAAGAAATGCCCAGATTGTTCCCCTACGGCTAAGAAACAAACAGTGCAAGCTCATCATCTTAAGCTGTATAGTTTAAATACATCAGCAGTTTCAGCTCCAAATGTAACTATTACGATCTGCAATAAGATGGTGTTAGGAAGCGAATCGTTCTATTGCAGGAGAACGTATGTATAAATTATTTTTGAAAGCTGGTGTTGCAATGAAACCTCATACTCATGAAGTAACATTAGCTGATGGAATTACGATGGCTAGAAAAACACTGTCTGCCACTGTGCCTGTAAAGATTGAAGGCCGAATTTTCAAAAGAGTTTAATTTATTACCAAATGCCAAAGGTAATAGAATTCTTTTAGGAATGGATTTCCTGCACACAAAGCTAACCTAGTGTTAGACACAGCAAGTAAAACATGACATTTTAGTGACAAACCTCATAAAAAGTTTTATTTTTTAAAAGAGCACGAAGTACAAAATAGTACGTGTACTGAAGCGGTCAAAGTCTGTCCGTATGCCTTAAGTAAAGATGTAGGCAAAAATTTAAATTCCGATGAAAGGAAGAAACTTAAATATATTCCTAAAAGGTATGAAAAATGTTTTCAACCAGGGGGAGAGAAAGCCCCATATCTTAAACGTCTAGTAAATATTTCAAAAAGTGTAAAAGAACGTATTGAAATTAAACAAGATCATCGGAAGAAATATTATGATAAAAATCGCAGACAAGTATATTTCAAGCCTGGCGAAAAATTATGATTTAACCTACACCCAATGAGTAAGGCAAGTAAAAATAAAACAGCAAAATTTATGCCTAAGAGAGATGGGCCATACATAGTTTTGACTCAAAAGTCATTAATGACATATGACATTACTAGTCTGGAAAATCCTACTGAACGTATTGAATCTTAACACGTTTCTGCCTTGTTGCCTTTCCAAGACTCTGAAACTATTCCAGTTACACCATTGAGAAAAAGAGGAAGACCCAAAAAGCATCCTGTTTCCTCTCCTTTCCTTTCTTCTCCCAAAATTCTAATTATTAATTGAGTAATTAATTAAAATCCAGAACTCACTCTCATCAAAAAATCATTTTTTTCGGCTTTTAATCCCTTTGCTTAATTATGGTTGGTTGGTTGTATAAAACTTTCGACGCAAAAATTGAAAAATCTGGGATAGAATTAAAGAAAACAGTTTAAAAGTTACAGTTTTTTTCAAAGATCTTTAAAATACATAAACCGGCAAACATCCAGTTTAATTGAGGATTTTGATCACATCTGTTGTACGTCAGAATGTTGGCACTTCGTACATTAGAATGTATGCGGTTAGCTGTGTTGATGTAAAAAATAAAACGAGGCTTTTTTAGTAGTTATTTTTTATCATTGATTAAACTTAAAAGTATTCATTTAATTTAAAATTTTATTATGGCTTTAATTTGTTTTAAAACGAAAATAAAACGGCTGTTATGTGTACATTTGCTAGATCGGCAGACGATTAATACAACTTAATAAATTATCAAATAGCAAAGCAAATTATACATCAGAAATAGTCACTAAAAGAATAGTAGCAAAACTGGTTACAATCAGAGCCTGATTATTAACGGGGCACACTCTCACTAGGAAAAAGAAATAAAAAAGTTTTCCTTATTCATGACAATAATTTTGCATGAAAAAGTCGTTCACACAAGTCGAAAATTTCTATAACATTTTACTGGTGAGAGGGTGCCCTGTTAGTAATCAGGCACTGGTTGCAATCGTAATGTTTAGCCTTATTAACACATAATCCAATCCAAACCAGAAAAAAAATACAGATCATAATCTGATCTGAAAAAGAGAAAAATTCTGCGAGCATAAACCCGAATCGAATCAAAAAATATCATTTGAAAAAAAACTAAGGATTTGACATCTGACTCGAATCAAATATGATTTCCCAAAAATGTTCAAATAAAGCATAACCCGATCCGAACAAGGAAAAATAATTTTCTTTGAGATTTAAACTGACCCAAACCTAAATATTTTCTTTAAAAAAAAGAAAAAAAACAGAATATAACGTTAACGAAATCTGAAACCGATAAAAATATTCCAATGGAATATAAACCGATCCGAGAAAGACAAATTAATTTCCGTGGACATAAACCATATTCGAACCTAAAAAATTAAATTTGAAAAAACCTGAAATTTGATTCAAACCTCATCTGAATCCGACCAAAATATTCGAAAGAACCGTAACCGGGTTCGAGTATAACAAAATAATTTCCGTAAACATGAACCCAATCCGAACCTAAAAATTGAATTAAAAAAAATACCTGACATTTGAATGGAACCAAACCTGAACATGACAAAAATATTCCAAAAAACCATAACGGACAACAAGACAAAAAATTTCCATGGACAGGAACCTAATCCGAACCTAAAAAAATTCTTTGAAAAAATCTCGAAATGTCAACTGAACCAAATCTGAACCTGACAAAGATATTCCTGTAATGCATATACTTATTAGAACAAGACAGATCAATTTCCGCAGACCTTGCAACCCTACCCGAACATAAAAATTCCATTTGATGAAAAACCAGAAATCTTAACTTAACCGAATCTGAACACGACAAAAATATTCCTAAGTACCATCTTATTTGAAAAAAAAACCCGAAATCTGAATTGAACCAAATGTGAACCAGAAAAAAATATTCCAAAGAACAGTAACCGGATCCGGGCAAGACAAAATAATTTCCGTGGAAGCACAACCCGACCCGAACCTAAAAAAAATGTTTGAAAGATCCTGAAATATGAGCAAGACGAAATCTGAAACGGATAAAAGTATGCCAAAAAACAATAACCAGATCCGATATCGTCTGAGAGCAATTTTCGTGGACATGAACCCGAACGAACCTAAAAATTACATTTGAAAAAACCCCGAAACGAAACCTGAGACCGATAAAAATATATCAAAGAACCATAACTCGATCCTTATAATCATCAGAAATTTCTGATTAAAAAAGATTTATAACATAAAAAGAATATTCTTTATACTAATAGAAGTACATCTCCAATCAAAAACTCATTTTCTATAGGTGAGTTAATAATCTTAACTCATTAACCCTTTCCGGCGCAGACAAGTTCTGTTCGTAAAATGATAAATTGTTGACTGACACCGGAATTTACAAAAGACTTTTTTAGAAATTAAGAACTTCCTTATTTAAGCTGCCATTGTAAAAGTAAAATTTTACAAAAATATTATTGGTGCCATTTGTGCGTTTGGAATTAAAATTAGGTGTTGCCGGAGCGGTAACACTGCGCCGGAAAGGGTTAACGCCCGAATTATTTTCTTCGATAAGATTTAAATTTTGTATTTCCCACCACTTTTAAAATCAAATTAATTTTTATCTAAATTTATGGAGGACTCTGTCTCGTGAAAGAAGGCATATATTTATCTTCCTCTTTACTGGTGGGAAAACCGCTTTCTTGCTGTTTTTGTAACCGTCCTCAAAAGAGGACGCTGGGCGTTAATGGGTTAATTTGCTTCCTGTTATATAATTTTAGGTCATATTTTTAATATAAATTATTCTTTTATGTTAAAAAATGCAAAAATTTCTTTTGATAACTAACATTTGAATTAAACACGAACGTAGGTACGTTAGTGTTTCAAGATTGTAGCAATTAAGGTTATTTTCGAATAAGTGCTGCTACTTTTTCACGCATACATGCATAATTTTTTATTGGTAAACTCAAAAGATTAACAGGTACTCTTATTCAAAAATTTAATGAGTTTCTGTTATTCGATAAAAGAAGACGATTATTAAAGTGATGTTGTCAAACTTGGCTTTTTGTACCAAATTTCCGGACGCGATAAACCAATGACGATCGACATGACACAACAATCATTTATAAATTAAGATTTTTCTCAAATGAAATTTTTGTTTTCGGATTGGGTTCATGTGTATGGAAATTATCTTTCCTGTTCGGATCCGGTTATAGTTATTTGAAATAGTTTTGTCCGTTTCGGAATTGAATCAGTTCTTAAATATATATAGGACAGTTGCACCATAAAATTTAACTAATAATAACACATTGCTCAGTGGTGCACAAAACAGGAATTTTAATATACATTAGTACATATTAAAATAAAATAAAACTTTCAACGTTTCGCCCCGTCTTCTGCGGGCGTCTTCAGGAAATTATGAAATGGAAGGACTACGTTTGCATCTTGTTCGAGAGATAATATTTCTACTAAATTAAAAACTAAATGAATTAAAATTAAAAAACATGTTGCCATTTACACGTGAGTAAAAATTAAAATATTGCAAGGAAATATTTTTTTTTTAAAGATTTTATGATGTTATGCCATATTTTTGGTATATTGTAGGATAAATTATCATTACATGGTTTATTTTCTCGTGCTATGTTTTCGATGGATTCTCTTATTTTACCTTGAACTGGGTTATTGCATGGAACTATGATTTTGGCTTCTTCAAAATTAATAAACTAATAATCATTTATTAAAAGAGCTTTTATGATTTGTTCAGATGACACATTAAATAAAAAAATTGATTTTATACAGAAAATAGCTTTTGACCATGGTTTTCCAGCAAAATTTTTAAATAAAATAGTTCAACAGTACAATACTCCTCCCACATCTGGCCAACGACACAATAAACTTATGGTTTACAGAAAATTTCATTATATCCCTTACATATTTGAAAAAGTAAAAAAAGATCGCACAAAAATATAACATAAAACTTGTCGCCATTCTTTCTCCATATCTCATTGACCTCGTTACAGATAAAATCGACAAAATTCCAATAGATCAAAAATCTGGTATTAATGAAATCCCCATCACTTTATCTAATAATCTTAAAAAAGTCTACATCGGCATGACAACGCGGAAACTTTTAATTCGAATTAAAGAGCATCGCAGAGATATAGAACAATATAAACAGAATACTGCCCTTGCTCGCTTCTACTTGGCGAACAAGGGTTGCCATATTAATTTTGAGGAAGCCAAAATCATAGTTCCATGCAATAACCCAGTTTAAGGTAAAATAAGAGAATCCATCGAAATCATAGCACGAGAAAATAAACCATGTAATGATAATTTATCCTACAATATACCAAAAATATGGCATAACATCATAAAACCTTAAAAAAAAAAAAAAAAAAAAAAAAAAAAAAATCCTTGCAATATTTTAATTTTTACTCACGTGTAAATGGCAACATTTTTTAAAATTTGAATTCATTTAGTTTTTAATTTAGTAGAAATATTATCTCTCGAACAAGATGCAAACGTAGTCCTTCCATTTCATATTTTCCTGAAGACGCCCGCAGAAGACGGCGCGAAACGTTGAAAGTTTTATTTTATTTTAATATGTACTAATGTATATTAAAATTCCTGTTTTGTGCACCACTGAGCAATGTGTTATTATTAGTTGAATCAGTTCTGATTTCGGAAATTTGCAATTTGAATTTTGTATTCGGCTGAAATTATATTTATAAAGAAATTATTTTGTCGTAATCGGATCAGTTCATAGGAATATTTTTAATCAGTTCAAATTTGTATCGTGTTAGATTTCAGCTTTTTTATTAAATATTGAATTTTTAGGTTCGGTTATGGTTGCAATTACGTTTACGATTGGTCTTAAGTTATATTTAATTTTTGGTTAGGTTATAGTTAGATCACGGTTAAATTACAGTTAGGTTAAGGTTAAGTTGCAGTAACGTTATGGTTATGGTTAGGTTACAGATAAGTTTCGGATAAGATAACGGCTAGAGGTTACCTTTATGTTATATTTAAGTTACAGTTAGTTTATAGACAGGTTAAAGTTACGGTACAATTAGTTACGGTTAGGATTTTGACCACGGTTTGAACATTACGCATGCTTTGATTAAAAATATAGCCATTTTTTTTTTACAAGGACTCTGAAATTACCGTAATTTCGGGTGTATAAGCCGCGGATCAAACAATTCTTTTTTGACCCAGAAATCTTATTTAGTGATTGAAGACAAATATTTACGGCGATCTAACTAGTTATATTTGTTTCTTAAAAAATTTTGGGTCGAAAAAGAATTGTTTGATCTGCGGCTTATACACCCGAAATTACGGTATATTATATACATTTACACTACATTTTATAATGTTACATACTATTAGCTAATCATCAAGTATCGATTTCATTCACGGTATAGTTGGATTTAAGAGTGGTATAATTAGTTTGAAATTCAAAATATTTCACTTGGGATTTCTATGTGAAAAAAGTAATTAGTTACGTGACTAAGCAGATTTTTATGGATAAATATCAACTCTTTAACACGAAAATCACGTAATAGCTGCACACATATTCCATCCCACGTTTCCCATTGCAGTCATTTTGAGAATTTTAAAAATAATAATAATTTCTCACACAGCCAGTGCCACGTATTTCAGACAATGTATTTCCACATATTTCAAGTTAAAGATAAAATCATACAAATTTCAAATTCGTTTAACATTATTATTACGGATCCAGGCAGCGCCGGGCGGTCAGCTAGTTATACACAATAAAATAAATATGAAAATTTTACTGCCAATATAGACGCCAATACTACTTATGTACATTTTAAACGAAAATATCTGCCGCAAGTTCCAGAAAAAAATTCATTTTTTCCCTCTTTTTAACCCATTAACGCCCGAATTATTTTCTTCGCTAAAATTTAAATTTTGTACTTCCCACCACTTTTAAAAGCAAATTAACTTTTATCTAAATTTATCGAGGATTCCATCTCGCGAAATAAGGTATATATTTATCTTCATCTTTACTGGTGGGAATACCGCTTTCTTGCTTTTTTTGTTACTGTCCTCAAAAGAGGACGCTGAGCGTTAATAGGTTAATTTCTGGACAGTGTTGCCAGATTGTCTACTTTTTTAAAATTGAGATTCATGATTGGCACCACTTTTTTGAAATGGTAAAATGAACGTTATTTAATGACATATTGCGAAAATAAAGAAAATTTTACCACTTTAAAAAAGCAGTTGCAATCAAGAAATCTGAATTTTAAAAAAGTAGCCCACTGGCAACACTGTTTCTGGATATAAAAATTTTCATTTAACCTTCTTACCCAGAATGGGTCTAATCGTCCCAGTCCTATAATGCGTTTCATTCGATTCAAACAAGAAAAAATTTCATAAAGTAAATTAAATAAATAACACAAAGATTTAAGTTAAATAAGTATGTTAAATGGATTTTAATAAAAATTCTGGTGTGAAATATTTTAATCAAGTTTGAGTAAAATTTTAACAGGATAGGAAGGCTAAAAGATAAAATGTAATTTTTCCAAGACAATCCTGCATGTGCAACTTCCGCTTTCCTGAGTCAGATATTTCATACAAGATTTACACATTTTATTCAAACTACTGTCAACATGTAACACATACCCGATGGGAAAATTGAACCATGGATCTGGCGCTTGCCAGATAAGTACGTTTATTAATGTGCCCGGTTTTCACACAATGAATGTATAAATTTTGCTCTTCATTTATGATATACCAGCAATGTAATTTCAGTAGTGGTAGATATTTTCACTTTTATAATTGTGAAAGATTTATAAATTGCCGTTCTAGAGTTTATTTGTCTTTTTACCGTAATTTCGGATGTATAAGCCGCGGATCAAACAATTCTTTTTCGACCCAGAATTTTTTAAGAAACAAATGTTACTACTTAGATCGACGTAAATATTTGTCTTCAATCACTAAATAAGATTTCTGGGTCCAAAAAGAATTGTTTGATCCGCGGTTTATACACCCGAAATTACGGTAATTTTTTGCGCCAGGCACAAAGATTTCTCTTTTTTATATTTTTTGTTCGATCTGTCTTTGGATTTGATCTCTTTTTTTATCTGAATATTCTGACTAGAAGTTGGATTCGGAGAGCGTTGATGTTATGTTATGATGATGTGTGGATTTAATAGATATACGAGTGCATATGATCGTAAATATAGTAATGCATATACTCGTATTTATATATTACTTTATATCTTTAACTCGTTTCTGTCAGAATTTATATTTTTGTATAAAAATAATGACGTTTTTAATTGCATTTTTCATTTGAATAACAGAATTTTAGTTATTGTTACATAATGATACTTTTCACAGTTATGTGATACATTTGGCAGCCTTGTCCCAATGCTTAATGATTTACGCGTGTTATATAAAATGCCCGTCCGCTGGTTGTGTGACAAATCAGTTGAAAGAGAAAAAATATCTAAAAGAAAATTGATGAAATCAGAGTATATGTGACTACATTTTATTTCGACAGAGGGTGCCAGCCCTGACCTTAAAGAAATTTCTTTAAAAATAATTTTCAAATCCAAAGATCAAATTCTGACAGAAATTTCATTTCATTTTTCATAGAAACGTATGAAATTGGCAGGTACAGGTCAGAGGTGTGTATGCGATGATATATGCCGTATATCTTCTGGACTTTATTAATAACACCGTATACCCTCTGTTTCTCATAAAAGTCTATATAATATACTATCTCAGTTATACGCTCTGTCAGTGTTGAATTCAGAAATTTTTCTTCAGGAGGAATTCCTGTGGCTCTGGAGGGGATAGCAATTTTTGACCATTAATCTTCCTACCCTGTTCAAATTTTACTCAATCGTGATAAAAACATTTCACACCAGAATTGTTATTTAAATCATTTTAATGTATTTAATTGACTTATTTCTTTGAATCTACTATTTAACTTTCTTTATGAAAAAAGTTTTGCTTCGAATCGTATAAAACGAATTATAGTTATGAGTCGATTAGACCCATTCAGGGTAGGAAGGTTAAAAGCCTAAAGTCGGAATTTTTTTCGGTGGCGGGGGACGTTACAATGCTCCGGGGACAATGTCCCTCCCGGCCACTCTCTGAATTCAACACTGCGCTCTGTTTTGACCGTATATCTTTGCCTAGAGCATATAACATCTGATTTTTTACGACTATACCAGTGGTGATGGTAATGTTATTCAGAAACGATATAATCGAAATGCGTCTTCCATTTATTTGTAAATAAATTACCTATAGAGCTCTAAGCGATTAAGCAGAATTTTCATGTCTAATACACTTGATTCAGGAATATAGATACTGAAATATATGAGGTTGTTTTTAAAATATTATATTTTATCTTTTAAGTGAAAATTTTTATGTACATATGTATGCAGAAAAAAAAGAAACATAAAGGAAAAGAAAGGAAAAAAACGATATTTTCTAGGAATTTATGGAAGAAACTTTTCATTAAAATACATAAATAGCTCAAGAGTGCTAATTCGGAGTACAATTTCCATATTTTATTGAATACATCTATATATCTATATATGTATCTACATCTGCATATATATGAATATATATATACAGGGTGTTTCTAAACTCGTGGTATAAACTTTAAAGGTAAGTAGAGCACATAGTAACAATCATTTACTGCCTAGGAATGTATGAAACCAAGTGACGTATACCATGGGGGCACTTAGGCTTCTTTTTTAACCTTCCGTCTACCAGACGGGTCCATTGGACCCGACAGCAATATTTCTGGTGTCGATGGTAAAATGAGAAATTGTCGATTGATACCGGAATTTATAAAGGACTTGTCTAGATATTACGAATTCCTTAATTTAAGCTTTCATTGTAAAAACAAAATTATATTAAAATATTACTGGTGCCGTTTGCAAGTTTGGAATTAAAATTAGGTGTTGCCGTAGATAAATGGGTGTTTTGTCTGGTAGACGGAAGGTTAATTTTCAAAATTTCTCATTCACACCTGAAAATTTTTATGCTATTCCTTTTCTTAACATTTTATAATTACTTACCAATAAAATTCTTCTTTGAAAATTTTTGGTATGAAATCGAAATTTTTTTTAATTGAAAATAGAAATAGAAATAGAAATGGAATTTTTGGTTGATTCCACTGGCAATAGAAAGCAGTAACTGACTGGTCACCGTTCCATACCTTGCATTCAAGTAGAAGATATCGCAATTTTTAATTGTACTATCGTTCGTCATGGAAGACTTACGTGAAAGTCCGACATACTTTTCATGTATGGTCGTGCAAAACGCAACGACAGAGCTGCTCTACGAATGTATGAGGAGCAGTTTCCTCGCAAATGAATGCCTGATCATAGAATGTTTCAGCGCCTACACCTTCAGATTTTTGAAACAGGTTCTTTCCACGTCACTAGACAGGAAACTGGGCGAGAAAGTGCTGTACGAAGTGCAAGCCTGGAAGAAATTATTTTGAATTTTGTGAGTGAAAGGCTCGAATCAAGTACAAGAGCTGTTGCACGGAATTTAGGTGTGAGTCATCCGACCGTTTGGAGAGCTTTAAGTGAAAATAGATTTCATCACTTCCGTTTTCAACGTGTACAAACTTCGAATCCGGAAGGCTATCTTCTGTGGTTGAACTTCTTCCAATGAGTTTCGCAGCAACATATATTGCAGATAGACTTTACAACTCATATTCTATTTACAGATGAGGCAATAGTTACACACGAGGGTGTATTTAATGCGCACAATTTACATTTTTTGGAAAGCAATAATTCACAAACAACACGGCTACATGCTTATCAATATCGATTTTCTGTGAATTTGTGGGCGCGTATTGTTAATAATTATTTGATTACCCATACCTACGACCAAAGAGGCTGGATGGTCTTACCTTACCGGTCTTACGGTTATCTTATTTTTTTGCAACAGGTTTTACCAGAACTGCTGCAAGATGATCCGATCGCCATTCGTAACCAGATATGGTTTCAAAATGATTGAGCGCCTGCGCACTTCCCGACTGATGTGCAAAATTGATAAAATTGAACTAAAATAAGTAGACATTCAATTTTATCTAAAATATCTATGGCCTCACCATTGGGCGATAGGTTCTGACGTCTCAACTGGCGTTTAAATCAGCATTGTAATAACCTCTTCTATTTACAAGTGTAGATGACACAAATCCCTTAAATTTTAAACTTGACATTGTGCTAAGAGCATCAATTTGATATTTATTGTTTTTTTTTTACTGTTATTCGGTATTGCATTACACAAATATAGCTTCAAAAGTTGTAATCTAGGCTTTTAAAACCGATTCGTATTTCAACTCATCGAATCCAACAGGAGAAAAATGTAGAATCGGGAGATAGTAAATGAAAGAAATGATCGGGACAGTGGATACTGCGTTGGCTTCTGAAATGTTTACAACAGCTTTTGTCTCATGCAATATTAAAAAAAACTAGAAGAAAAAGAAACGAAACTTTATTTCAGTAAAAAGTTTCCGTAAAAATGTTTTGCCATAAAATTGCCTATAGATATTTTAGTTTGGTTTGGTTTATTTAATGTCGACCGATTATGTACACGTGGGATATGGTTCAGAAAGGGGTGGGATGCCCTGCGTGGGGGTCGTTCTAAGGGCACCTAACCCGTATTTACACAAGAAAATCCAAGGTTCGAAGAAAACCACGGAAAGCTCCGAACGGTTATGCCGACAGACGCGATTGGGTTCGTACCCAGCACTGCCGTCTACCAGTTGAGACGTCAGAACCTATCGCCCACTGGTGGGGCCATAGATATTTTAGATAAAACTGAATGTCTACTTATTTTAGTTCAATTTTATAAATATTAATATTGAAAAATAAATTGAACATTGGTATTTTTTATACCTAATTAAAAAAAAAGATAATAAATTATATTTACGTAAATATATTTTTATATATACGTAAAAAAGAGTATAAGTTAAGCGGTTAAAATAACATATTCCGAAGAGAATTTTGAAACACTAAAGAATATCCTTTAAATTAATTTATTTTTTTCTATAATTGTTAAAAATATTTCTAGGTTTCTTTAACAAATGTTTGCTTGTCATAAATATTTATTCATAGATTGACACACCTTTGTTTTAGAGTAATTTTAAACTAGTTTTTGTAGTTCCCCGTGATATTTGTCTGAGGAGGTTACAATAGACATAGGTTGTTACAATAGACTTAATTCAATCTTAAATGTTATTTTAAATCTCGTTCCAATCAACAAACCCTATTTCTGCAGTTGAGTGGAGACTTGATTCAACATTTCGACTCAGATTCGACTCGGAAAAATGAGCTGGAATGATCATCAGCTTCAGAACAAGAAAACAGGCTGTATTTCTACAGTGTGATGCCGCCAGCACCATCTTTTGGCCGAAATTAGAATTACTTGAAAGAAGTGTGTATTAAAATTTTATTGATATTCTAATAACAATACCGCAAACCGCGCATTTTTATCTCAAACCGTTTTTTTTTTTTGTTATTTAATTTTAAAATGGGTCAGTCATTTACTGGACACCCTGTAATTTTATTGTATGCATTATTATTTACATGTAAATTACATTGTAAATAAACATTTTATCTTTTTTATTAACACGTTCGCTGCAGCTCACGAGAAAGCGCGTGATATGACACCAACGTTAAGGGGCCACTCACGCGTCAGCGCGTGATGTGGGTGATGTCCAGTCACGCGCTGGCGCGGGAAAATCTTTCACTGATTGTTTGTTATAAAAAGTAAATCGGCTTCTGGGAAAAACCCACTTCTACAGTGCGGCATTATCTATCATCGCATCTTCATGTACGCGGCAGCGAATGTGTTAATGTCTTTTGTGTGAGAAGTTTGCCAGTTTTGCGCTTTTTTTAATTCAAAAATTTCGATTTCATACCAAAAATTTTCAAAGTATTTTATTTTTAAGTAATTATGTCAATAATTGTTAATTATGAAGAAATCTCAACAAAAGAGAAGCATAAAAATTGTTTGGTACGAATGAGTAATTTTGAAAATTAAAAAAAGGGCCTAATTGCCACCCTGGTGCTTTTAGCTTAATGCTTCACTTGGTCCCATACATTCCTATACAATAAATGATTGGTACTGTGTGCTCTATTTACCCTTAAAGTTTTTTGCATGAGTTTAGAAACACCCTGTATGTATTTACAGTGTACAATGTTAAGAAAAAGAAAAGTGAAAAAAATACCTGCCTATAGTCGACAAATCAGACGCGGGTCAAACATGTGCGGGATCCAGACATTTGAAATACGTTCAATTCAGACGCATATAAGTGTTTTACAAATTAAAACACTTCAAAATGTCAACAATCTTCAAAATTAAAACACTTTCAAACTTGAACACTGCATTTTAAGACACTTAAGTGACTAAATTTCAAACATTTCAATTTAAACTGTTTATACCTTGATCATGTAAGTTTCTTAATTTCAGACATGTATGGTATAACATGTCTGAAATTTCGGATTCAGGCATGTAACATCAGAAAGTCATACTGGTCAATAACAGTGGCGTGGCCAGAAGGAGGGAATTTAAATTTTATGCATAATACTTAAATTGCAAAGCATTTTTTACTTTATTTATAGTAGGAATTTCTCTTATTAAGAATAATGAAGAAAACTTTATAAAGTTAGTGGTATACAGTGCATCTAGACCCCCATTCTACCTATGCCGCTCATCAACAATGGTTGTGCCAGAGAACTGAAATTGTTTTACTCTAGATCAGACCTGTCCAACCTTTCAGTAAGCCAGGGCGCACCTCAGCTCTTGGCACTCATTGAAGGGCGCCATCATTCACTTGACCGAAAACATGCAGCAATACTATCCCAGAATATTAGTGTAAACGCACATCATAACTTAATGCAAATAAATCTTACAGCCTAGACAAAAGACCCTATGGTTCTAGAGTTAAATGCGTTAAATTTCTAACTATACAATTTTCTATGAGAGAGCAATCTCAAAAATATCTGTAGGATAAAATTCCAGAAATTCGCGCTTATAATAACATAAAAAAACTTGGGAATTAGGGATATTGATTTTTTTAGGATGTGAAAATACACTATGACGTATATTGAATGACTGAATTTAGATTTTATAAAAATTACAAAAACAAACGCAGGCATAATAGTGACCAATCCATTCAGGTGGTTCCAGAGATATAGTCAGGAAGAGTTTTTTTAGATGGAAATTATACTCAAATTTTTTAAGCAAAGTAAAAAACCCCCTAAAATTTCAAAAGTCAAAAAGGAATAATTAAGCCTCTTATCCCTGGTGACAGGCCAGAGTGATAACAGTAAAAAGAAAAATGCTGAACTTTCAAGCTCATGTATCTCAAACTATTGGAGGAGATGGGAAACGTTTAATTTACTTTTAATACTCAATTATCTTTAAAAGATCTATTTCAATTATTATGAAAATACCAAAATTTAAAAAAAATTAACTCTTTATAAACAATAATTAAAAATTGTGAAAATGTGCATGATTAAATTTTTCAAAATATGTTTCTAGTTTTTAACAGGGTTTTTTAATAGGGCAAGAAATTGTATTACTCTAATATTAAACTCGCATCATAATTTTAGAAAAAAATTGTTTGAAAATAGCGAAAGGTATTTTTGAAGCGAAAATTATTATTTTTTTTCTCCATCAAAATATAAAATTAAAAATTCATTAAATGTTTCTGGTGGAAATCTTGATTAAAATTAGGTGAGATATAATATATTCCACCACCTCTCAATGGGTTTTAATGCGTTTTCACAATTTTTGGAAATATCTGATTCAAATATTAATGATTTTAAAAAAAGAATTTTTTATAATGGAATTTTACTTCTAAAAAGTCTAATAACAGAAAACCTTAAAAGGGCGCCAAGGAAATCCTCAAAGGGCGCAATGGCGCCCGCGGGCGCCGCGTTGGACAGCCCTGCTCTAGATGAATATGTCGCGCTAAATCGTAATATGCTTTCCGTTTGTCTCTAAGAGCTACGGTATTAGAGAAATTTGCATATTTGTTTGTGCCAATTTTAGTTTTTTGTAATATTTTATGTAAATTTTAACTTCAATAATTTTCTGATTGAATGAGTTAGGTAATGACTACTAAAAATTGGATTCAGATATATGCTGCAATATGCATATTCTTAGCAAATATCTGTAGAATTTTCATTTAGAATATGTATGCTAAAATTATTTTCAAGGAGTCACCTAATTAAAGTCGCTTTCAAAATTTTGTCTACTTAGAAAGTTTCGCACTGTTAATTTTTTTTATTATTTATTTGTAGAAAAAGTTCAAAACTTCATTTTTTTACCAGCATTTTATATATGTAATGGAAAGTCAAAAAAGTATTAATAATAGAAATAAACAATTAAAATAAATAAAAAATACAAATATTTACCGTAATTTCGGGTGTATAAGCCGCGGATCAAACAATTCTTTTTGGACCCAGAAATCTTATTTAGCGATTGAACAGAAATATTTACGGCGATCTAAGTAGTAACATTCATTTTTTAAAAAATTCTGGGTCAAAAAAGAATTGTTTGATCTGCGGCTGATACACCCGAAATTACGGTATATCCAGAGACCATAATTTGTTTTTGTTGTTATATAAAATTAATTATAGTTATTTCAATGTATAACCTACTACTTTTTAACAAATAAATAAATTTGCGTTCCGAAAAAAATGTACCAGCGGGATTTTAACTCACACAGAAAAATATCAAATTCTGAACGTTACTGACCATGCTACAGAGCCGCGTGTCAAGGTAGGGAATTTCTCCGATTATAAACTGTAGCTCTGCTTAGATTTGATCTCGATTTTCGAGCAGATGATAAATTCAGGGCTCGCACCGTTCCTAAAATTTTCAAATATTGCTACCAGTATTTTAAATCAAAAATCTTCATGGAAGGACCGTTTAACGACAGAATTATACAATAAATATTATCGTTTAAAAATTGTGGTAGGAAATTACGAAAATTTTGGGAACAGTGTGAATCCTGTAAATTAGACCTCAAATATGCATGCGCCAACTTTGTAACTCTCAGTTGCTACAACGACGCATTTTCGTCGAAACCCACCGATATATCCATAATAACAAACTGCGCATGCATATGGACTTAGATTGAAATTCTCTCTACTGGAAAAATTGTACGGGTTACCGAGGTTGGTATATGTCATCATACTAAGTTGGCGTTCGAAAATGTAATACAGATAATCTAAATTGGTAATTAACAACATCAACAACTAAATTATTGTTATTATTAGATTTACAGAGGCGTCTAAGACACATTTTTTTTTAAAATCTAGCGATTTAAATTTCCGATATAAATTTATAATATATTATTAATTTGTTTCCGAGCTAATCATATTAAGGTAGTTAATAGTTTATTGAAGTATTTTATACTTTATAATATTTATTTTTTATCATTATTAACTTATCGTAATTTAATATTATCAAAAATTAATAATTTTGTAGTATCAATGCAAATAGATAAATATTGTCTATATTAGCCAAATATGGTAAACCTGTACATACATTTTTTTAGTAGAGATAATTTTAATGAGTCCACATGCATGCACAATTTGTTATTTTTGATATATCGGTTGGGAACGGCAAAAAAGCTACTACAACCATTTTCAAAAAAAAAAAAAAAAAAAAAAAAAAAAAAGAACGTGCCAGAAAAGATTGACAAATAAGAAGCCTTCAATTTTGCGAACATTGGCCGGGATCCTGATAGATTTTTAGCTGTACGAGGTTGACCAATAAGTATCTTGCTATTTTGGGAAGTTTTCGCGTTTCCAAAAATGCGTGTTTTTCATTGTTCAATCTCGTTCCGCTAGAGAGCTAAAAATCTATTTGGTTCCCGGCCATTATTAACTTCTTTTAACACTAGAACCGCGGGAATATTCATTCAAATTTTAGAAAAATATTTCTCACCGGGATTTTTATTTAAAACTGTTTAAATTACTTATTGAAATTATTTTTGATCAGCATATATTTAACTTATTTTATAAAGGATTTTCTGGTACGAATCGATATCTCTCCTAATGATACGGGTCAAAATGACCCGTCAACGCGGTTCTAGTGTTAATGTGAGTTTTTAAAATTTGGCAGAAAAATATTTTATTTCAAATAATAAACATGTCCAGAAGATGGAATCAAAGTACCGTAATTTCCAGCATATACGCCGCATCTCGGATAAGTGAATTTTCTACCAGAATTTGTTTTAAATATAACGTGACTTGCTGTTGCTTAGCATTTATTTGACTTCATCTTTTAAATAAAATTTCCGATGTGAAAAAGAATTAACTAATCCGCGGCATATACGGGGGAAATTACGACAACTGATTTCACAGGTACTTGCTAGGTAACTGCAAAAGAAAAGGCCATCGAAGTGCGATGTTAGCAGAAAAATCCCTTTTATCACATCTTATTCTTGCATATGATGAAGAATGATTGGATCAGATGGAACTTGATTTTATTTCTAGATCCAGATTGATTTTGCGCTGTTAGCAAAATAATATTGACCAATCAGAAGCCTGAATTTTTGCAAACAGAGAAAAGATCGCAAAAATGCTGGCGTCTGATTGCTCAATCTCGTTTTGCTAGCAGCGAAAATCTGCCTGGATATCGACCTTACAAGGAAGGTCTTTATACGGGCATACTCTGAAAAATCTGAAAAAAATTACAGAATGTTTTTTTCATAAGTATTTATACATTTATAAAAAATAATGAAAAAACGTCCGAAAAAATAATGAAAATTTCCTTATTTGGCGATTTTGAATCGGTTAGCGATGGACTGCTATTTCAAACAAAACTTTTTATGACAAATACAAATTAAGGGGGAAAAGTTCCATGTTGAACTTATTAAGATAAATTTAATGTAAATAACTTTAGTTTTGTCAGTTTAGTTTGTTCTAACAAGGAAGGTCTCCACATGGCCATACTCCGAAAAATATGAAAAAATTAATGTTCTTCTCAAATCAATGTTCTTAAATCAATGTTCTTCTCGTGAGGCTATATACGTTTATAAATTTTTTTGGCGGAACCTCCGTACACCGCCCGAAAAAAAAAATTAAATTTTGTTAATTGGCGATTTATCATCGGTTGGCGATGGAATGCAATTTCAAAAAATACTTTTTTATGTCAAATACACTTTCAAGGAAAAAAGTTTCATGTTCAGTTTTCTTAGATAATTTAAATTTAAATAACTTTAATTTTGTCAGTTTTAGTTTTTTTAAGCATAATTTTGTTATATCAATATTTATATGCAATTACATGCGATTTTAACTATCAAAATTTAAAACGAAATTGAAATTTAAATTAATTAAAATTGTTTTAAGTTCAAAATCCAATTGAGTATTGTCCATTCGATGTCGTTGCTATAGAAACATCTGGCTTTTGTTTTTGAATACGCTTAAATGTATTAAAATATTTTTTCTCAATGTGAATTTTTTAATATGAAAATGTTTTTCCAGAGGTAAATTAAATAACTACAACAACAGACAATATATATATGCAATATAATATATAAATATGTATATAATATATTGAACTGTCTCATTGTTTTTTATATTTAAATTCATTAAATACCATTTATATGCATTCTAAAAATTCAAAAATTTTCAGCTGCATTTATATCGTTTGTTTTTGGCGGGGAAAAGTGCTGCTCGTCAAATCGTGTAACACTTTAGTCTTTTCGCGCCAAATCTTTTAAAATCTTTTTTTTTTTTTTTTTTTTTTTTACAAAGTTTCTACTGTTATTCCGCCGCTAAATTTGACTGATGCTTTATTACATACATATGTAGTTTAAGTAGTATTTTTTTCTCTGAGTATGACCAGTACTGAGACCTTCTTTGTAAGTATAATTTTGTTACATCGATATTTATGTGTATTTATATTCGAATTTAGTGATTTAAAATAAAAGTCATAATTTAAATTGATTAAAGTTATTTCAAGCTCAGATTCCAATTTAGCATTGACGATTCAATTTTTTTTGCTATAAAAAAAAAATCTGGCTTTTAATTTTTAATACGTTTAACCGCTTGAGGACGAGCGACACGTATACGTGCCGCAAAATGGCTTACGAATTCTTGTTTATCCCCACCGGTAAAATTTTACTGTAAAATTTGCCTTAATTAATCGGAGCATTTTCTCGATTTAAGAAGGCACAAGTTTCTGTTTTTAATAACCGGTGATAAAATAATAGAAATTTCGTAAAAAGCTCCCGTCGCGAAGGTGTTAACTCTTTTCGGCGCAAACAAATTCTGTCAGTAAAATAAGAAATTATCGACTGACACCGGAATTTACAAACGACTTTTTAGGACATTAAGAACTCCTTAATTTAAGCTTTTATTGTAAAAGTAAGATTTTATTAAAATATTATTGGTGTCAATTGCAAGTTTGGAATTAAAATTAGGTGTGTCCAGAAAGGACACAATTGGCCGGAAAGGGTTAGATGTATAAAAATAATTTTCCTCAATGTATGAAAATATTTTTTCCAGTGATAAATTAAATAACTACAACAACAAACAATAAATATATGTAATACGTATGTATACACATATACAGGGTGTCCGAAAAGTCTGGAAATGGTTGAATAACTCGAGAAATACATAATAGATTGAAAAACGAAAATATACGTCTTAAATATTTTTAAATAAGCTACTCAGTGATACGAAATTTCACCTTCGCAACCGACCCCCTGGGGGTCAGAGGGGGTCCAACTTCGAAATCTTAAATAATAACCCCCAATTTTGCAGATTCGGATTCTACCGACAAAAATACGCAACTTTTGTATTTGATGTTTATTTCGAATCCTCGTTTATCATGATGTAATTGAGCATATTACATCGATACATATTTCCCTTTTCCCAACCAGATTTTGCCTGATTGGCCAGAAATTTGACGTCAAATTCTTCGTCTTTTGCAGGAATAGTGGTTTTTTGAAAATCACCCGTCGCGATTATTTCGATAATACTACACTGTTAAAAATTCGACCCATTTTTTACCGTCACTCCACAGCTTTTATAGAATATCTCTTTTATGACCAATGAGAATGCTCCATAACACAGTAAAGTAACCGTTTTCTATAAAAGCGGTGGAGTGACGCTGTAGCAAATGAGTTAAATTTTTTACAGTGTATAGGGTTTTTTATATATTTCTCTACAAAAATTCATTGAAATATATTAATTTAGTTTTCTATTTGGATTTTTATTTTATCCAGCAAATGGTTTCTAAATAACGAATGGGTCTAAATACGGCTGATGTGGGTGTAGGTTTTTTTTTAATTATATGCTGTAGCGTCATTCCACCGCTTTTATAGAAAACGGTTTCTTTACTGTGTTATGGAGCATTCTCATTGGTCATAAAAGAGATATTCAATAAAAGCTGTGGAGTGACGATACAGCAAATGGATCAAATTTTTAACAGCGTAGCATTATCGAAATAATCTCCACGGGTGATTTTCAAGAAATGCTATTCCTGCAAAAGACGAGGAATTCGACGTCAAAAATTCTGGCCAATCAGGCAAAACCTGATTGGGAAAACCGAAATATGTATCGATTTAATATGCTCAATTACACCGTGATAAACGAGGATTCGAAATAAACATCAAATACAAAAGTTACGTATTTTTGTCCGTAGAAACCGAATCTGCAATAAAAAAAATGGGGTATAATTTAAGATTTCAAAGTTAGACACCCTCTGACCCCCAGGGGGTCGGTTGCGAAGGCCAAATTTGGTATCACTCAGTAGCTTATTTAAAAATATTTAACACGTATTTTCGTTTTTCAATCTCATATGTATTTCTCGAGTTATTTGACCGTTTCCAGACTTTTCGGACACCCTGTATATATATACACTGGTGTGCAAAATTTAAGGACGAGTCCCAAAATGATAATTTTCAAGGGATTTTTAAGCGATGATTTTCACGCAAATATTCAAAAGGAAGTAATATAATTCGAATAATTACTATTCCTACATAACAGCTAATCCATATAACATCTCATTCAGGTCACACATAGTCACAAAAGTCACAGGCACTATGGCGAAACAAAAAATAGAAAATTCCATAGATCTCATTTATCAGTCCTAAATGACTACTATATGTGACTCCACTGACAAGTCATTGTGACGAGTCACGAGGTGACTTTACGGTGTCATTTCATTGAGACTCTCGTGTTAGTTCTCATCTGGAGACTCAATTTCAAAGTCACTGTGAACGTTGCATTATGATAAATTACCAAATAATGTCCCATTGAAGTCACATGGTGACTTTTCACCACTTTTCACAGTGGTAACTTCACAGTAGGATCTCTGTCACCATTCGAAAAAGTATTGTTACAAAAAGTCACCATGTGACTTTAATGGGACATTATTTGGTAATTTATTCTGTATTTGGTAATTTATTTATTATTATTTAGTCGGCGAGGAAAAGAGCTGCTCGAAAAATCGCGTGACGCTTTCGTCTTTTGACAACAAATATTCGAAAGTGTTTTATTTTTTTACAGATTTTTTACCATAATTCCGCCGCTAATTTTGACTGATTCTTTATTACATACATATATAGTTTAATCCGTATTTTTTTTCGAAAAAATTCTGAGTATGCCCAGCATGGAGACATTCCTTGTTAGTTTTACACAGAATTTTCAATACAACTTACAGTTGGGTGCCTATATAATGGAGTTATGAATAAAAAGGAGGAGACATATAGTCTATTGTCTATCAGTGGCGAGTGAAGTAACTGAGTTGGTTGTCACAATATGACAGCTGTTTCATTTAATCAGATTTACAGTTTCTCATTACCGTCTGTGAAATTTCCCACCAGTAAACTTAACTAGAAAATTTCGCCTTCTTTTAGAGCCTTATTGACTAAAAAATTCTCTGCGAATTCTGCTAAAAAAATTCCATTTCTTTTAACTGGTGTCAGTTTGGCGAAGTGTTGTAATCTTTTTACTGACATAGTTTTGGTTGTCACAATATGGCGGATCTATTACCACAGAAGTAAACTCCTACCAGTAAAAGTGAATATTAGTTTTTGTCATTCTTTTTAATTGAAAATTTCTCTTATTGAGCCGTTTAAATAAAGAGAAGTTTTCTGCATAATTTTATTGGTTACAATTCGACGCGGTAGTAATGAATCCCTGCGAAAGCGGTTACAGTTGAAGCTTCACTATTTTAAGGCTATGTCAGTTCCTCTTCCTTAATAGTTCCATGGCCTATATATGTGAGTGGTGGTGTATGGTATACAAGGGGTATAGCCGGTTTTCATAGTAAAATATGCCCTTGAGTCAACCACATCGAGTCCTGCATGGATCGATAGCCCATAAAAAGAAATTCCTTTTTATCCCAGTTTTAAGTTTGTATCTCAAGATCATGGGGGGTAATGGCCCTAAATGCCTGTTCTGGAAAAGAGCGCATTGTGACCAATCTACTGAGCAGATTTCAACGAAAATAATAATGGATGTAAAAAACCATCATACGAATGTTTGACAATTTTTTCAGATTTTTTTAAGCAAAAGAACAAGTTTTCTGACATTTTTCCTGTTAATAATGTACGTTTACATTAAAAATAAACTGAAATTTCTGAATGTCCACCTTAATTTATTGCATGAAATACTATGAGACATGATGCATATTCACTATAAATTTCAACTTTCTACGTATGGTGCATCATATTAAAAAGGGCAAAATCATATTCCGGCGGTAATGTGGGGCGTGTCTCGGACAAATTTAAGGTGGTCACTCAGAAATTTACGTTTATTTTAATTTAAAATGTACATTTTAAAGCAGGAAAAATGTTAGAAAACTTGTTCTATTGTTTAAAAAAATCGGAAAAAATTGTCAAACATTCGTATGGTAGTTTTTTATATCCCTTATATTTTTCGTTTTAATCTGCTCAGTAGTTTCGTCACAATGCGCTCTTTTTCAAAACAGGCATTTAGGGGCATTACCCCCCCCCCCCCCATGGTCTTGAGATACAAACTTAAAACTGTGGAGAAATGACGTTCTTTTTATGGGCTATCGATCCATTTAGGACTCGGTGTGGTTGACTCAAGGACATATTTCACTAGGAAACACGGCTATACCCTTTTGATTAGTTTACAAGATTCTGGACAAATTGAGAATCACCAAGAATTTTGTAATACTTGTTAAACGATACAGTGTTAATATCTCCAGATTTTGATACCTAGCAACGCCATCGTTACAGATTTTAGAAGATATAGTATGATTAGATCGACTGCCTAAAAAATAATCATAAAAAATTGTACCCGATAAATTTATGACTATGTTGAGTAACAAGCTGTTGATCGCAGTGATATTTGGTAATTCTAAGTTTTTTTCAATGCAAACACTGTATAAGAGGTGATTTAATATAACGTTTCATCTTAAAGCTAGATATATATTACTTTTATTTTATTTAAATTAAAGAGCGCATAAAAATCTCCTAAGTTAAAAGTATATAATCTCAACTGAAAAATATTAAAAGATTAATATACAGGGTGATTCATAAAAGATGGGCAGAACTTTAAGGGGTTATAGTACACTTAAAGACAAATAATATTAAATAGGAGACTTAGGGTCCCAGACGTATTCCCAAGGAGATAGGGGGCATTAAAGTTTAGGGTCCGAAATTTCAAATGATTATAAAAAATGGAAAAATTGGTCAATTCGTTTGCGGTTTTTGCAAAAAATTTTCTTTATGCCAGTATTTTCTTGAAATAAAATTTTAAAGTTCAATTTCAAAAAATGCCGATAGGGGGCGCTTTAGACTTTGGAGTAACAAACAACTATTTTTTAACGTTATTTTTTGTATTTCTTTAAATGATTTCGAAAGCTTAGACTTAAACTTAAATTTTGATCTAAAAATCTGAGTCCTAACGAGTAGTTAAGTAGCGTAAACTGAAATTTGAAATTTGAAACCCTTCTCCCCCCAGAACAAAAATCAGTTATTCCCGATCTTTGTGTCGTAGATTAGGCTCTAACTACTGCCGCGTTTTGCTAAAATTATTCCTTATGTCAGTATTTTCTTGAAAATAAATTTTAAAGAAAATTTTCAAAAAATTCCGATAGAGGGCGCTTTAGACTTTGGAGTAACGAACAACTATTTTATACCGTTATTTTTTGTGTCTCATTAAATGCTTTCTAAAGCTTAGACTTAAATTTTCAGCCCAAAATCTGAATCGTTAGACGTGGTTAAGTTTCTGGGGAGAGGGGTTTGAAATTTCTACTCCAGAGCACAGTTCAGTTTACCATGTCCACACATTGTGTGCTGTGATACGAGGTAAAAAGACACAAATTAGGATTATGTTACCAAAGCATATTTATTAACATGTAATTACAATAAATGTTCAAAATTGTGACCACCACAGGTTATGCACGCAGAACAACGGCGAAGAATGGAACGGCGAACATTCGCGAAAACATCAGGCTTTTCGAGCACTTCCCCTACAGCGGCGGAAAGTCTGGCGACCAGTTCCTTTGGGGATTCAATGGGTGTCTCATACATAAGAGCCTTCAATTGTCCCCAAAAAAAGAAATCGAGAGGTGAAAGATCTGGCGAGCGAGCAGGCCAAGCAACAGGACCACCTCGACCAATCCATCTGTTCGGAAATGTGATGTCCAGATAGTTGCGGACGTCTCGTACGTAATGGGCTGGCGCTCCATCGTGCTGGAACCACATGACCCGCCGGATGCGTGGAGGAACAACGTTTAACAGGTCTGGCAGCACATGTTGCAGAAATGTGAGGTATGTTTTACCGTTGAGGCGTTCAGGAAGAAGGTACGGTCCGATTAGGTGGTCTCCGAGGATTCCTGCAGAAACATTGATAGAAAAGCGTCTCTGATGAGCATGTGGATACGTAGCATGTGGATTGACATCCGCCCATACATGTGCATTGTGTGTGTTAAATGTACCTTCACGTGTGAAGGTACATTCATCGGTGAAAAGCACAGTTCGTCCAAAATGTGGATTTAGCGCGTTCTGCTGCAGAAACCAGCGGGCGAATTCAATACGATTTGGATAATCCCCTGGAGACAGTTTCTGGACTCGTTGCACATGAAACGGGAGCAAATGTTCATCCTTCAGTACCCTCCAAGTCATGGACTGTGAGGTATCCACCTGCCTAGCCACTGTTCGTGTACTTGTACTTGGCTGCGCCGCTACTACATACAGAATGGCTTCTGCAACAACTACTGATTCGTCCTTTTTTGCACGACCTGCATTCGACCGGGAAGCGAGAAATGATCCCGTCTCACACAACTGTCTGTGCAAGCGCTCGAAAGTTTTGCGGTTAGGCAACCGCCTGTTGGGAAATCGCTCTCCGTACATTCGTTGTACCTCTGCACCATTTCCATCTGCCGCTCCGTAAATTAAATGCATCTCAGCCTTTTCCTTATTCGTGAAGGGCACCATCTTCCGATTCATTACTACAGCGACTTACACTTGACTCACCGTTCAGTGGTTTTTATGCCTGAATCGTGTCGAAATTTTGCATACGTGTTCTTTTTCTTCTTCATTTGACATTTGCATACTTTCTGTCTCCTTCTTCACCCGGTGACTAGCGTCAGGAATGGAGCTTTAACGTTTGCATGAGCGACATTTCCAACTGTGCCAGTGCCTTTATGAGTGAATTCCGACTATGCAGTCCTTGACGAAAGTTGTATTTTTCCCTCGTATCACAGCACAGAATCGTTGGGCATGGTTAAGTAGTGCAAACTGAACTATATTCAGAAGTTGAAATTTGAACCCCCTCCCCTCGCTACTGAACCACGCTCAGCGATTCAGATTTTGAGCTGAAAATTTAAGTTTAAGTCTAAGCTTTAGAAAGCATTTAATGAGACACAAAAAATAACGGTATAAAATAATTGTTCGTTACTCCAAAGTCTAAAGCGCCCTCTATCGGAATTTTTTGAAACTTTTCATTAGAATTTATTTTCAAGAAAATACTGACGTAAAGAATAATTTTAGCAAAACGCGGCAGTAGTTAGAGCCTAATCTACGACACAAAGATCGGGAATAACTGATTTTTGTTCTGGGGGGAGAAGGGTTTCAAATTTCAAATTTCAGTTTACGCTACTTAACTACTCGTTAGGACTCAGATTTTTAGATCAAAATTTAAGTTTAAGTCTAAGCTTTCGAAATCATTTAAAGAAATACAAAAAATAACGTTAAAAAATAGTTGTTTGTTACTCCAAAGTCTAAAGCGCCCCCAATCGGCATTTTTTGAAATTGAACTTTAAAATTTTATTTCAAGAAAATACTGGCATAAAGAAAATTTTTTGCAAAAACCGCAAACGAATCGACCAATTTTTCCATTTTTTATAATCATTTGAAATTTCGGACCCTAAACTTTAATGCCCCCTATCTCCTTGGGAATACGTCTGGGACCCTTAGTCTCCTATTTAATATTATTTGTCTTTAAGTGTACTATAACCCCTTAAAGTTCTGCCCATCTTTTATGAATCACCCTGTATATATATTTACAATTTAGACTTTTTAGACCCACTTTCGCTACATCATTCACACCTTTGACTGAAGTCACTAGTGCCTTACATGCCTGTTAGTATTAATTTTTTTCCAGTTAATGACATCTGTTTAAAAAATGTTTAAATCCATAATAAAAAAAACTCAAAGTGCTACTTGTTAGAAAATCTTTAATGTTCTTTTGGAGGAATGACACCATGATCAACACGTGTACATTTTAAGGGCTCATATTTTTTTTTTTAATTTCTCAAAGCATGCACCAATTTTCTTTTACTTTGAAAAAAGACATTATTATCGAAAAAGGAAAAAGCAACTAGTTCTACTGTCAAGTACAGAAATGTCCTATGAACGTCTTTATAGTACACAAAGAAATGAGTTAAATTTTTTACAGTGTATAGGTTTTTTTATATATTTCTCTTTATAAAAATTCTTTGAAATATATTGATTTAGTTTTTTATTTGGATTTTTATCTTATCCAGCAAATGGTTTCTAAATAACGAATGGTTACTAAATACGGCTGATGTGGGTGCATGATTTTTTTTTAATTATTTGCTGTAGCGTCACTCCACCGCTTTTATAGAAAACGGTTACTTTACTCTGTTATGAAGCATTCTCATTGATCATAAAAGAGATATTCAATAAAAAGTGTGGAGTGACGCTACAGCAAATGGATCAAATTTTTATTAGCGAAATAATCGCCACAGGTGATTTTCAAGAAACGACATTCCTGCAAAAGACGAGGAATTCGACGTCAGAAATTCTGGCCAATCAGGCAAAACCTGGTTGGGAAAACCGAATTATGTATAGATTTAATATGCTCAATTACACCGTGATAAACGAGGATTGTAAAAAAATGGAGGTTATAATTTAAGATTTCAAAGTCGGATCCCCCTGACCCCCAGGGGGTTGATTGCGAAGGTCAAATTTAGTATCACTCAGTAGCTTATTTAAAAATATTTAACACGTATATTTTCGTTTTTTAATGTCATATGTATTTTTCGAGTTATTCGACCGTTTCCAGACTTTTCGGACTCCCTGTATATATATATACACTGGTGTGCAAAATTTAAGGACGAGTACAAAATGGAAATTTTCAAGGAATTTTTAAGCGATAATTTTCACGCGAATATTTAAAAGGAAGTAATATAAATCGAATAATTACTATCCCTACATAACAGCTAATCCATATAACATCTCATTCAGGTCACACATAGTCACAAAAGTCACAGTTACTATGGCGAAACAAAAAATAGGAAATTCCATACATCTCTTTTATCAGTCTTAAATGACTTCTATATGCGACTCCACTGACAAGTCATTGTGACGAGTCACCAGGTGACTTTACAGTGTCATTTCATTGAGACTCTCGTGTTAGTTCTCATCTGGAGAATTAACATACTTTTCCCTACTTTTCACAGTGGTTACTTCACAGTAGGGTCTATGTCACTATTCAAAAAAGCATTGTGACAAAATGTCACCATGTGACTTTAATGGGACATTATTTGGTAATTTATTCTGTATTTGGTAATTTATTTATAATTATTTGGTCGCAAGGAAAAGAGCTGCTCGCCAAATCGCGTGACGCTTTCATCTTTTGACGTCAAATATTCGAAAGTGTTTTATTTTTTTACAGATTTTTTACCATAATTCCGCCGCTAACTTTGACTGATTCTTTATTACATACATATATAGTTTAATCCGTATTTTTTCGAAAAAATTCTGAGTATGCCCAGCATGGAGACATTCCTTGTTAGTTTTGCACAGAATTTTCAATACAACTTACAGTTGGGTGCCTACACTGTAAAAAATTTTGCCGTTAAAAAACGGAATTAGTACTGGTAATCTAGACGCCAGTACTACTTCCGTTTTTTAACGGAAAAAAATTTCCAGTAATAGTTTCGTTTTTTCACAAAATATTTCCGTTTTTTAATATTTTCTTATGTAAAAATTTTCGTTTGAAAAGTTAAAAGAATTTTTCAAGGACAAACTAAGATCTTTATGATTTTTATTCTTTACTTTACAAAGGCACGTTAATATCAGGGACACATTATATACATTTAATTTAAACAACAGAGAAGAAATGTTACTAACCTTCCATGGGGTTTGAACTCAGGACCTTGTCTGTCGTAGCCGGTAGTGTAATACTATTACGCTATGATTTCATATAGCACTATTTCAAATAATGGAGTTATGAATAAAAAGGAGGAGACATATAGTCTATTGTCTATCAGTGGCGAGTGAAGTAACTGAGTTGGTTGTCACAATATGACAGCTGTTTCATTTAATCAGATTTACAGTTTCTCATTACCGTCTGTGAAATTTCCCACCAGTAAACTTAACTAGAAAATTTCGCCTTCTTTTAGAGCCTTATTGACTAAAAAATTCTCTGCGAATTCTGCTAAAAAAATTCCATTTCTTTTAACTGGTGTCAGTTTGGCGAAGTGTTGTAATCTTTTTACTGACATAGTTTTGGTTGTCACAATATGGCGGATCTATTACCACAGAAGTAAACTCCTACCAGTAAAAGTGAATATTAGTTTTTGTCATTCTTTTTAATTGAAAATTTCTCTTATTGAGCCGTTTAAATAAAGAGAAGTTTTCTGCATAATTTTATTGGTTACAATTCGACGCGGTAGTAATGAATCCCTGCGAAAGCGGTTACAGTTGAAGCTTCACTATTTTAAGGCTATGTCAGTTCCTCTTCCTTAATAGTTCCATGTTTCAAATACCTTTACTTATTTCGGATGCATTTCCTGAAGTAAAGACAATATTTTTGAACGCGGGTATTTTTGTAGAGATAATATTTTTTATTGAACGGACAGTTCTAAATTAAGTTTTACAGATTTTCTTTCTATAATTTCTAATAGTTAGCTTTTTAATTTTAGCTTTATAAAAAAAAAGTTTAACCTTAAAATATTACATGCCTAAATGAAAGTATTAAAAAATTTTGTTTCCTTCTTTTTTGGAAGAGTTTTAAAGCTATTTTATTCATATTTATTTATTTATTTTATAAAAGGATACTAACACACTTAAAAAAAAAAAAACATGTATTTTAAAAAATATTTTGTAGGACGATCTATTGTAAACTCAATAAAGATAATTACTATAGGTTATGGGTTATTAAAATTAATTACATTTATTGATTTTTATAACTTAGGTAATCGCCAAAATGATAATAATTTCGGTAATATATTTCGATATATTTTAAATTTTAAGAGCGAATTTCTTAATTTGAATATATTAAAATATGTATATATTAAAATTAAAAGTAGATTTTTTTTCCACTTAAAATATCTTTCGCACTTTTTATATCATGATATAAATAAATTAAACATATTTAAAATTATACTGAAAAAAAAAACTTTCCTTAGCTCTATCTCAAACTTAAAAAGAATTAATAAATCTTATTATTATTTTTTTTTAATTTGTAAAAATATGCTATCTTTTTAATATACTTTAAATTTTATGTGCGAACTTCTTAATTTGAATAGATTAAAAAATATATATATTAAAATTAAAAGTAGATTTTTTTCCTCTTTAAATAACATACGCACTTTTTATATTATAATATAAATAAATTAAACAAAATCAAACTGAAAAAACAAAAAACTTTCCTTAACTATCTAAAACTTAAAAAGAATTAATAATAATAATAATTATTATTATTATTTTAATATTGTAAAAATATGCCATCGTTTTATAATTAAACAGAAAAAATAAGAGAAATGTTGCTATGTTTTTCTATTTGTCATACAGATGGCGCCACGACACTTATCAGTTAAAAATACTGATAACTTGTGCTGTTTAAAACGGAAGATGTTCTGTTTGCGGTGAGATTTACGGAACAGTTACTGTATTTTTAATCTCAAAATAGCAAAAAACGGAAATACTGCTGTTTCCTTGTAAAAACCAAACTATTCCGTAAAATTTTATGGAAAAGTTTGTGTATATTAACGGATATTTTTTACAGTGTATATATATGATTGGTGGTGTATGGTATACAAATTTTGATTAGTTTATAAGATTCTGGACAAATTGAGAACCACCAGGCATTTTGTAATACTCGTTAAACGATACAGTGTTAATATCTCCAGATTTTGATACCTAGCAACGCCATCGTTACAGCTTTTAGAAGATATAGTATGATTAGATCGACTGCCTACAAAATAATCATAAAAAATTGTACCCGATAAATTTATGACTATGTTGAGTAACAAGCTGTTGATCGCAGTGATATTTGGTAATTCTAAGGTTTTTTCAATGTAAACACTGTATAAGAGGTGATTTAATAAAATGTTTCATCTTAAAGCTAGATATATATTACTTTTATTTTATTTAAATTAAAGAGCGCATAAAAAACTCCTAAGTAAAAGTATATAAGCTCAACTGAAAAATATTAAAAATTAATATATATATATTTACAATTTAGAAAACATTTAATTCTTATGTATTTTTTATACAAAAACATGGAACCTTTCAGTAAGGATGCAGAAAGCTATAAAGTAAATAAATATAGGCCATTTAAAAGTATTTCTATTTATGTTTATAATGGAGTTGTAAATAAAGAGATCGGAGCACATAGTGTTATAGCTAGTTGTTGCGAGTGAAGCTACTGTGGTAGTTGTCGCAATGTGCCTACTGTTTTTTTTAGCCCGATCCACAAATTCTGTGCGAAACCGGGGAAAACATCTACAAGTGAACTTGGTTAGAAATTTTCCTATTATTTCAGCCCCTTATCTATTTGAAATTTCTCCCACAATGTATGGATAAAAAAATCTATTAATTTTTTATGGCGTCAATTTTCCCGGGCATTACATTTTCATTGCTGCTGACAGGACGACGTCTTGGTTGTCACGATATAACAGAATTATTACCGCTGAAGTAAACTTTCACCAGAAAAAAATAAATATAACTTTTTTCCATTATATCTGACTGAAACTTTACTTTATTAAGTCGATTAAGTATGAAAAAAATTCTACTTAATATTACTTGTGGGAATTTGGCTCGGCGGTAATGAACTCTTTTTAAAGCGGTTACCATGTGAATGTTCCCTATTTTAAGGATATGTCAGTTCTTCTTGAGTCCCATTATGTATATGTCGAAATCTGATTATGCTCTTGTGTACATTCAAAAAACAAAATGTTCAAATTTCAATATTGTTTAATTATAGAAGTATTTGAAAAATGATGATTTCGTAGTTATTAATAATCTGAAATGCTTTTACATATTTTTTAAATATTATTTCGCTTTTAATTACATATAAATGTAAGATAATTAACAACTAAAATGCTTAAAACATTAAATTCGTAAAAAAAATAACCTATGATTTGAAAAAAATAAAACAAATCTAACTTTGATTCGCTCTAAACTTTACAATCGCTTAAGAACTCAAAAAGCTGATATATTGATGTTTCTATACAAAAACTTTCACTATTGAAAAGTATTTTTTGAAAATAACGGTGGACAACAATTACGCAGTTATAATCTTCGTCACTGACGTTACAAAACATCATGGAATGACCCATATTCGTATCAAAAGCCGATTAAGCAGAACCCAAAACTTAAAAAAAAAAGATATTTCGGAAGGCGTTAATTTGACTGCAGCGGCGTAACCAGGATGGCTGCTCAAATGCTCTGAATACCGGTAATTTTTGAAAGTTCTGTTCGCTTTATCTAACCAGAAAATTTTCTGCTATGAATGAAGGAGAAGAAATCTTCACAATATAACTGGTTTTGGGCACCCACCTGGTTATGCCACTGAACTGTTTGTTCATTTTAATAGCAAAATTTTCGAAGATATTTTAGGATCTGAAACTGCAGGTTATATTACCGTAATTTCCGGCGTATAATCCGCGGATCAAACAATACTTTTTGGACCCAGAAATGTTATTTAGTGATTGATAACAAATAATTGCGGCGATCTAAAAAGTTACATTTCTTTCAAAAAAATTTCTGGGTCGAAAAATAATTGTTTGATCCGCGGATTATACGCCGGAAATTACGGTACTTTAAATCATACTTTAATCAATATTCCAAAACTTTGAGCAGGAACAGGATAGGCAATATTTTCTGCTCTTAACAGAATTTTGTTATCTTGGAGATTACAGAGCAAATAAATTCTATGAGTTTTGAAATATTTTTTGTTAATACAGGGTTACCAAGAGAAGTTTGTTCGCTTGTAGAATAGAATATAAACAAAGAAATGTTTTGTTTTACTAGCATGACATTCTTGAAATGGTGTTTTTGTTCTTCATTTTTTACATGAAGTTTATTGTATTCCTCCATGAATCCTACCCCCACTTTCGCTACATCATTCACATCTTTGACTGATGTCACTAGTGCCTTACATGCCTGGTAGTATTATTTTTTTTCCAGTTAATGGCATCGGTTTAAATAATGTTTAAATCCATAATTAAAAAAACTCAAAGTGCTACTTGTTAGAAAATCTTTAAAGTTCTTTTACAGGAATGACACCATGATCAACCCGTGTACATTTTAAGGGCTCATAATTTTTTTTAATTTCTCAAAGCATGCACCATTTTCTTCTACTTTGAAAAAAGACATTACTATCGAAAAAGGAAAAATCAACTAGTTCTCCCTCTGTCAAGTACAGAAATATCCTATGAACGTCTTTATAGTACACAAAGAAATGATTTTAATTTCTGTTTCGTTCTTTATCAAGTTCTTCAGGAGCAATAAATGATTGGGCCTCATACCAGCTTTGAATGTCGATTTTCTCGACAAATGAGTAAAATTGACAAACTCCAAGCTATTTCGCTTAGTAATTTTAAACTGATCTCTAAATAAATAATTAATGAGCGAGTATATGGAGTTCATCATCCATGCAGCTCGATAAACTTCAGAATCCGTTAGTTTAAGATGTAATATGATGTTGATTACGTTTTGTGAAAATTGTCCAACAGAGAGCGCTACTATGCTGTATTATTAATGATTATCGCAGTAGATCTATTACAAGAATTAATGCATGGATTTTTATTTAACTTTAGATTCAGTAAGGACCTGATATAAATTAATTCTGTTTAGTTTTTGGAGAATATCGCTCAACAAATGGCGTTTCTACCCAGATTTTTTCTTACGATTTCTACAATGGTGTTATCTCAAAATCTAATGTACGGATTTTCATCAAGTTTCAGATTCAGTTAGAACTTGACATAAATTGTTTCTGATTAGTTTTCGGTATAAATCAGCTATCCGGTGACGCTGCAATGTTTATTTTTCAGGAATTATTAACATGTATGTGATACAAGAAAGTTTTGGGATTGCTACATTCGACTAGTTTATTTTAACACATTCGCTGCCGATCATGCGCCAGCACGTGATATGGCGCCAACGTTAAGGGGCCACTCACGCGCTAACACGTGATGTTGGGTGATGTCCAATAGCCAGTCACTCGCTGGTGCGGGAAAATCTTTCACTGATTCTTTGTTATAAAAAGTAAATCGGCTTCTAGGAAAAACCCACTTCTACAGTGCGGCATTAATCATCGTCACATCTTCACGTAAGAGGCAATCACGTGTCAATGTATTTCAGTTTAATTTTATTAACAAATAATTAAAGCATATTTCATTAAAGTTGCTACATCTTCAATTACTTAATTGCCATTTTCTAAAATACAAAATGTGATACATACTTGTTTTATATATAATTTTAAAGTTCCTTTTACGTCCTTTAATTCTATATGCAATGTAATAAAATTTATTAACATTTATTTTTTTTAATTCAAATTTTTTTTAAATTTTTCAAAAATCGACATTTCTCAAAATTAGAAATTGCCTTTATAATGCCCTTGTGCATTTCCCAAGTTTTATGATCTCATCACTATCGGATTACAAGATACATGTAATAGAATTTCATATGAGAAGTGGAAACTTTAACTTACATTTAAATATCTTTTTTTCCAACTGATGACAAAGTAATGGAAAAAATTATATAAATGCCACAAACTAACATTTGCCAAATTTTAGATAAAGATTTCTATTTTCTAAACATATTGTAAACAATTAGAAATTAAAATTTCGACATTATTATTTGTTAATTCTCAAATATATATCTTATAAACACTATTGATTATGTTATATTACAAGTGTAATTTAGTTTCGAATACATAAACTGAAAATTAATTTCACTTTGCGAGGTATATTGGACAAAAATACCTTGCATATGAACTAATTCATTTTGATTCGAGATGGTACCCTTTCTTTCAGACAAAATTAATATTTTTTAAATATACTTAACACTTTATATATATGTAATCTCTTGAAGATTGGTGGGATATACAGGGTGTTTCACTACCAGACCGACAAACTTGCAGTAGGTGTAGAGCTCATACAGGTGACTCGGAATCACATAGCAATGCAGGGTCCAACGTACCTTAGTTGTGAATTATGGTACAAAGCAATGTTGCCAGTACAGTGGCGTAACCAGGGTGGGTGCACAAATGCTCTAAATACCCGTAATTTTTGAAAGTGTTGTTTGCCGTCTCTAAACAGAAGTTTTCTGTTATGGATAAAGAAAAACAAAACCTTACAATGCTACTGGATTTGGGTAATCACCCTTGTTACGCCACTTCAGTAGACAACATTTTAAATTCCAGATTTCTTGATTGGCACTACTTTTTAAAATGGTAAAATTCCTCTTATTAAATAACATATTAATTAAGGCGAAAATAAGGGGAATTTAGAATTTCATAAAATCGGTTCCAATTAAGAGATTTGAATTTATAAACAGTAGTCCGCTATCAGTACTGGTACAAATAAGCAGAAGAAAAGAACAGAAACAGGAACACATTAATAGAACACAAAACATTTTATTGAAAGGTTGTAGTGCAGAAGGTGATCGAAATTACGATTGAAAGTTGTGAGACAAGCTTCACAGCGACTCGCTGTTTCTTCAGTTGTATACACCGTCGCTCGAATATCTCGTCACCTGAGAATAATAAAGTTCTATAAGTGTTTATGAAAAAATTGACTTATGGATATAGATAGGTTCTACTTGTATCTATGAAGGCTTATTTGCATCAAAATGATGTTATATATATTTTACATATGAACTTACAATCATAATATGACATTATTTTAATCCAGAAATTCCTTCATAGATAAAAATAGAAAATTTATATATCAGTAAGTAACTTTTTTCAAAAAACAGATAGAGCCTTATTATTCTCAGGTAACGATCTGTAGCTGCCGGTAGGACACGCGACATGCCAGGAATCTCAGAACGTAAAAAATTCTATGCGGCACAATTATCAATCTGGTCGTAATTTCGATCACCTTCTGTTGTACAACTGTTCAATAAAATGTTTGCTGACCCCTTAATGTGTTGCTGTTTCTGTTCTTTTTCCCCTAATTCTTTATACTAGTGTTGGCAATGGGCTTCTTTTTATTAATTCAGATTTCTTGATTTGCGCCAGCTTTTTGAAATTATAAATTTCCACTTATTTTTGACTTAATTAATATGTTATTTAATAAGGGGTGTTTTATCATTTTCAAAAGGCTGTGTCAATGAAGAAATAGGAATTTAAAAACGGTAGCCCACTGGTAACAATGCTTTGTACCACAAGTCATAATTAACCATTTGAGCTCTGATGGTTGATTTTTCTCCCACTTAATTTGAATTCTGAAATGTCACATTGACACCGGAATATTAGAACAAATTTATTTGAAAAGATTTAATGTATTTTTTTTTTTTTCGTATATATGCTAAAATAATTTTTTCTTAGCAAAATACTGGTACCAATGTGACATTTGGAATTTTGAAGAAATTTACTCACCAGAGCTCAAAGGGTTAAGGCATGTTGGATCCTGCATTGCTATGTTGTTCTGAGTTGTCTCTGTGCCTCCTACATATTTAGTTTGCATGTAATTGCTAAGAATTAGAAATATTCTATGAAAATGTTAATTTACATTGGCAATGCTATTTTTACATGCAGATGCATAATTACATTTTATGTCAAATACATCTAGATATTTTTTCTCCTTCTCATAAATAAAATAAATTTTTTATTAATTAATTAATTTAATTTAATTTACCATAATTTCGGGTGTATAAGCCGCGGATCAAACTATTCTTTTTGGACCCAGAAATCTTATTTAGTGATTGAAGACAAATATTTACGGCGATCTAAGTAGTTATATTTGTTTCTTAAAAAATTCTGGGTCGAAAAAGAATTGTTTGAGCTGCGGCTTATACACCCGAAATTACGGTATATTTATTTAGACCTGATCTTTTCCTTTTTGCAAGAAATCTGAAAATATTTTTCCAATCTTGCTTGTTTCATCCTATATCAGTATGTATACAATCAGTAGATGTAGTAAGGTCATCTTTGTAATCATCTTTGAAAATGACATCATTTGATGAAATACAAAGAATGTCAGGTGCCGAATGGTAAATGGTGGTCCTAGAGGATGAAGAAAGGAAATCTTTACTTCATTTTCATCTGCATTTTTATCTAAAATATTACATAGACACCGTCCATTATTGACTTTAGAAACAAGGTAGCCAGTTATTTCCTCAAAATCTACTTTTTTCTCCACCGGGATAAAATTGCATGAATTTCTGACAATAACGAAAATGCAAACATCTTTTGTCTTTTTTTAATTTTCGTTCCACATGTTGAAGGAATGAAAGTATGAACTTCTATTACTAAGTACTTCCACAGTCTGGCTGAGTATATTCAAAATGCTGCTCAGTTTTGATATATTTCTCTTGTTTTACATAACAAAATTCCATTTTTTAGATTAGTGAAATTGTAATTTCTCATATAAATAAAACAGAGTAATTATTTGGTCTTGGTACAATCTTTGTATGTTTTGCTCTTCCCGTTTCCCTTTTCCCTTTTCACTGTTCCTTCTGCTCTAACACAAAATCCTACAGTATACATGCTACAGCAGAAAAATGTCATTCTGCATCAATTCCTAAATACTTCTTGTGATGGCAAAGACCTGTTCTTTTTTTTGATTGGGGGGGGGCTGCACTGTCATCTGTAAAATAGTTAAATTTCCTTACTTCATTAAATTTTGATTTTTAAACTGAATAAGTTTTTTCTTAAATGTTTATACAGCTATGGTACTATGTTAAAGACATTCTTTGTTGACAAAAATACAATGCTTAGTTTTATTTTCTTTTTTAAATATACTACAAATGGATGCGTAATAGCCTGAGGTTTGTTCTATTGGTTTAAATGTACTTCGTCCTGCAATAAAAAACTGTAATTTTCTAAATAGTCGCAAACTACAGCCGATTCAGTAGTTAATAAATTTTCCTTAGTACATAACACATAAAAGCACTTTGATGCATACTAATGAAATCATTTCAAAGTTTTTCACAGAATATATATTAATAATTTTTTGTACAGTTTTCTGAAACGTTTCTAAGTTGCACCGTTCAGCTGAATTCCATTGCCAAACATTTTATGTTGCAAATTTTCTGGAAATCCTTCTTGTAAAACTTTTGCTAGTGTGTCTTTAACACCAAATCAAGAGACGCATTTTGGAAATAGAAGTCAATCACGGCAGGATTACATACAGTCATTCAGGGTAACTGAAATAATAATATAAACTGAAATAATAAGAGAAATAATAATAGGGATTTACAACATTGTTTATTATATTTTATGCAAAGTGCAATGTGTTTTATTTTCAATTTTATATTAGACCTGAAAATATCGTGATAAAAAATACAGGATACATACAGTAGTGGGATTCAAAAAAGTTAATAACTGGTTCGCTATCCCATGGCTCCCAACACATTTTTACAAATACCCAAAGCCAAAATAAAAAGTAGGGCAGACATTTTTTAAATAAAAAAAGAGATGTAGAGAAGACATTTATGTTTTAAAACGGGGCTAAAAAGAGATAATTTCTGTAAAAAATTAGCGCCCATAAGTTGTTTTAACTATACAAGCGAATTTTAATAAAATACTCCCTAGTACATATATGTGTCATAATGGTCAGAAACATTAAATGCACACTACGTAACAAAATTCTAAATTCTCATTTAATTATAAGAAGTATCGCCATACTAGATAATAGATAAAAGCTTGTTTTGTCTGGAAATTTGAATACCCATACCTGGCATCTCACCTGATGTACAAAATTAAATTATAATAATTTCTTCCAGACAATTCTCGAATAAGCTCGTTCTTTAAAGAGTCATCATTTCTGAAAAATATATCGAGAATCAAACAAAATTTGTACCTGGAAACATTACAAACGAACAAATTTCAAAATAGCGCACAAAGTAATATGTCGTTTAAAAAAATTATACTTGAATTGATGTAAAGCTTCCACAATTTACTTAAAGGTGATAAATTGCACCATTTTTAATTTATTGAACCATTTTAAAGTGTATTTACACCAGAACTAGTTCATATTGAAACTTTTTTCGGAATTTTACAAACCCAAATTAAATGTAAAAAAAATGCCTTTTTTTACAGTGTATGTGAATGTGGATTTATTTTTATTTATTTTTTTAACAGCCATATTGTTGCATACAGTACACTGTTTGTAGTATAATTTTTTTCAATTTCTGTATTTTATCTACTTGCATTCATAGTACCATTTTTTGCATGCTAAAAGGTTGACTCTTACTTACTAGAGCCGCTATTTTACTCTGATTTCTTAACGCCGATTTTCTAACAAGCAGCATTTAAAAAAATATATATGGATTTACCTTCAGCAGATTTTTAAACAGATGCAACTAATATGAATGAAAATAAATCCTACCAGACAAGTAAAAGAACTATAAAGTTCAGTCGAAGTTGTTAATTATGTAGCGAAAACTGCAGTAACACTCATGCAGGAATGCTATAAACTTCATATGAAAGAAGAACAATAACAATATTTCAAGCATGTGGTGATGGTAAGCCGAAGCTCTCTTTGTTCATATTCTGTTCCAGAAGAGCGGAAACTTCTCTTGATTACTCAGCATTAACAAAGATTATATGAAATCTCATACATTTTATTCACTCGGTAATCTCCAAAACTCCAAAATGTCTTTAAGAGCTGAAACAATTGCCTAACCAGTTTGTAATTGAAGTTTTAGTATAATAAGTAACAAGTCGATACCTTTACCTGAAACATCAATAGGCAATCTGTCTCTTGTTTCACTTCATGGAATATCTTCTAAAATTTTGCCATCAAACTGAACTTTCAACTGAAGTTTTGGTCTATGTTTGATCGATTTTCGATATGAATATGGACAATTAATGCGCCTTTTTACAAATATCAAAAATTCAAATACCATAATTTATAAAAAAAATATCTTATAAAGTTCTACGAATTTTACCTATTGGGTTGGAAACTAAGTTCCCGCAGTTTTTTTAAATAGAAGTTTTCTACCAGAATCTATATTTTGTTTTTTGGATACTAGAGCTAATTTGTGTTGAAACTCAGATCTATAAAATGAAGTGTCAAGTTGAGAAAAAGGAACATTTTCGACACCTCCTTCTCTTCGCTTTCAATCAAGGCTGTAAGGCCGCAAAAGCTGCTCGTGACACTTGTGCTGTGTATGGCGAGGGTGCGATAGCTGAAAGAACCGCCCATGATTGGTATGCTAAGTTCAAATATGGAAATTTTGACATCAAAGACGCACCTCGTTCTGGCCGTCCAGTTGAGTTCGATGAGGAGCTATTAAACCAACATTTGCACGAAAATTCGCGTTAAACGACAAGAGAACTGGCAAAGAAAATGAAATTCTCCCACACTGCTATAGTGAAGCATCTTCACTCGATGGGAAAAGTTCAGAAGTTTGGAGCATGGGTTCCGCATGTTTTAAGTGACAACAACAAGAATCAACGAGCCGCAATCTCCGCTAGTTTGCTTGCTCGTCACCGCTCAACTCATAGAAACAAGCAAGATTTCTTTACCGAATCGTTACTGGCGAAGAAAAATGGTGCCTGTACATTAATATGAAGCAACGCAAGGAATGGCTCAGCCCTGGTAAATTACCAACACCGCGTGTAAAACAAGATCTTCACCCACGTAAAACGATGTTGTGCGTATGGTGGGACTGGGAAGGCATTATCCATTACGAACTGCTTGAACGGAACCAAACAGTCAACGCGGAACTCTATGTTCGACAAATGGAACGACTCAACGTAGCTATTCAAGAGAAAAGACCTAATCGGCAGCATGGAGTCCTTTTGCTGCACGACAACGCCCGTCCTCATATCGCCAATATGACCAAGGAAGCCATTCAAACGCATGGCTGGGAAGTACTGCCGCACCCGCCGTACTCTTCTGATTTGGCACCAACGGATTTCCATCTCTTTCGATCTCTATCAAACGCTATGCGCGGAGTTTCGTTCAATACTGATGCAGACTTGAAAGCTTGGTTGGATGAATTTTTCGAGTCGAAACCAGGGGATTTCTACCAACGAGGTATTGAAAATCTTGTTGAACGTTGGGAAGAAGTTGTAAACAACAAGGGAGAATACATTGTTGATTAATTATTTGTTATTTTTTATTAAAAAATAAACTTTGAAATAATTTTTAAAAAACGGCGGAAACTTAGTTGCCAACCCAGTTGGCATTCCATAGTTGACATTCCATTTAAACCCTTTCGACTCGGGTGTCACTTACACAAATTTTATTTGGTTTACACCACTTTTAAAAAAAAGTTTCCTTCAAGTACACAATTTCAAAAATGCTGTAATTAAATAAGGCATATTTTATTTTCCTTTATTACTGGTGCCAAAAACAAATTTTGCAAAGAAGGATGATGTCGAGTCAGACTGGACATACGAATGCAAAGAGTTAATGATCTGAAATTTAACATAACTTAACTCGATCAAAAAAAATGTAAATTTGGCAGAACAAAAACGTATTTAAAAACACGGCGGGAACTTCGTTGCCACCCCACTTGCTACTTTATCGCTGACATTACATTTTAACAATCAGCATTTTAACATGAATTAGGTCGATCAAAAAAACAGAGTATAGATTCCGGTAGAAAAATTGTCTTTAAACAAACGGCGGGAACTTAGTTTCCAACCCAATATATAAGATAAAAAAAAAGTCAGAGCTATTTTCAAGGGCAGAATGATACAGTCTCTACCTTTCACAATATTGCTATGTTGAGGTGAAATTGAGTTAGTTGAACTCCTGTCTCTATTTTGACAATAGACTGTATAAATATGTTGAAACTTGAAACAAGTGGACATTATGAACAGCCTAAAATCATATATGACTCATTTTGGTGATGACTGTAGATTAATATTAATAATTTAGATTTAGATTACATTACAGGGTTCGCACACTCTCTGACACCACTATTAATTAAAAGAAAATTTATATTTAATTTTAAAGAAACAGGATGCCTAACCACCACCTTTACTCTCAAATTTCGCAGTTTTTTTTCTTCAGTAAAATATTTTGAATATGCTGTTAAATTTTAGTGGTAAGTTTGTGCGAACCCTGCATTAAGTTTTTGAGTGTCTGTTATGTATATATGGATTTTATCACTTGAAATATATTTTTGGCGTTATTTTCAAAAAGCAGGTCAAAGTGAAATTTTTTCTGGCTCCAAAATATCTGATTTAGATACATGAAATTATAATAGATTTATTTTAATTCCCAGAAGAAGCCATAAATTTGAAAATTTTCCTAAAAAACAAAGTGTTAAGGAAGATATTCTCCTTAAAAAAATTACTCAAATCATAGATTTTTATTTTAGTGTAAAGTTTACATTTGAAAGATCTAGTTTATCAAAAGGAAAGTGTTGTGTTTTAAAATATAATAAAAGCAAATTATATATAAAAAAAACAGAAAACATCTTGGGATGAATTGTTAAATATTCTATTGTGGATTGTATACAGTATTAATTTAAACCGATCTATTTTGGATTTTATACAATATTTATTTAATGAATCTAGAGCATGAACACATTTAACACTAGAACAGCCGGATTTTGGACTTACCTAAAACCGCCATACGGTGTCAATTTGACCCCCGTAAGAAATTCAAGCCATATCAAAATAAAAATGCTTTTTCTTGATAAATGATGTTTAAATTGCAAAATATAAAAATTTTTGAAGATTTTTTATTTTTTATTTATTTAGGTGTTAGAATACGTCTATGCCCATTTTTTTTTTTTCTGAAACGACGGTATATAAATGACAATATATAATTCAATATATTTTATTACACAATACCGCACAATATAGTAAATTATATATATCATATCATAATATAATAATATTACACAAAAAAAGTAACAAGAAAAGAAACAAAAGTTACAAATGCAAATAATACAAATAAGCACACAATATGCTTCAAAGGGAGAAAATAAAGAAAATAAATCCTGAATAAGCATATAAATGAGTACAAAAGTTACTTAGACATCAGCTCAAAAACAGAAACATGCGCGCTAGACTGTAAAAGCAACACATTTACCATTTTTTTTAATTTTTAAAAATTATTTTCTGACATCCCTTACAGCTTACATAAGTTTTATTTCATCCCTTGCAATGTTAAAGGCACATTTCTTTTGCTTCAGAGACTGTACTTGATCTATTAGGGGTAGGTGGTAACATGATGCCAAATTTGTGCGGGTTATTTGCCATGTATTGGATAAATCTGCATCTTGATTTACATGGCAACAACTGTTCAACAATGGTTATTTCTTCTCCAGGATTACAACACAAATAACAATTTGCAATCAGGTTGTACTAGGTTTCAGGAGCGAGAGCAAATTTATCTGTGGCAGGTGCTTCGTCGTGTAACTTCGCACATCAGATCTGAGATACCGAATGATTTTACAGAAAGGATCAGGGCCTGATTATCAACGGGGCACTCTCCTACCAGTAAAAAGAAATAGAATTTTTTCCCTTATTTATGACAGTAATTTCGAATGAAAAAGGCGTTTAAACAAGTTGAAACTTTCCATAAAATTTTACTGGTAGGAGAGTGCCCCGTTAGTAATCAGGCTCTGGAAAGGATTGCGTGTCATTGTCTCTTTGAACACAGATGGTCCCCAACTTTTGTTACATAAATCATCTGCACAAAGTTGTAAATAACCTAGTGCAAAACGGGCATATAAGAGAGCTTAAAAAGCATCGATTTCTACCAAAGAAACAAACCAGTTGCTACCAATTCCAAGCTGACGTAGTGCTTCAGCAATTGTGCATGTTTTAACACCATTGCTGCAATCACCATCAAAGGCCAGGCTAAAAATGTATTTGACACAGATTAATTTATAAACACGATTATTCAATCGGTAAATTAATTATAACAGATGTAAATTTTCCATTTTTCAATTTTGGGTGAAAAATGGAAAATTTACTTCTGTTATAAAGTTTTATTTGTTTCAAAGTTACAACAAGCAAACGATGTTGTTTCACTTGCAATTTTCACAATATTTCGAGCTGGTGTGTGATCTGTAGTGGAAGTAGGGCTGATAAAGCTCATCGGAAAACAAAGAATATCGTTTGATGATGTGTACTTTTCGCGACTGTTGCCAGCAGAAATGTTAGTTATGTTATTGTCTCGTCCTTGTACATGTAAGCTTCCTGATCCGCAAGAAATAAGAGAAATCACTTTGATAGAATTTTGTACGGCATCATTGTTACTGCTTTCAGGATACGACGCATTCTACAAATTTAGATTACGCCAGCGCTGCTAGGATGCCTGCATATTTCATGACAGAGTCGAAATTCTTAGAAGAACCCTCCTAATTGAAGGTGAGCACGCAACAGAGAGAAGACTACTCCCCTTCCCCCTGCATCACTATGCATCATTCAAACAAAGCAAAACTGGAGTTTACTCTTCAGTTTTTAGTAATCGCAATAAGAAATGGGCGCCCCATGCGCACCCATTTCGCACTGAAATGCAGTCGGGAATTGAAAAACAGACTTTAACTTGAAAATTTGTCATTTTTCTTATGTTGGTCAAAATGACCCCTTTTGGCTGTTTTAGGTATTTCTATGATTATTTTCTTTAATAATTAATGTAGAAAGATGAAGAATTGTCACAGTATGCTTGATAGTATTTTAGAAAAAGTAAAAAAAAAAAAAAAATGAGCTGCGCTGTTCGCTTACATGTTGAAATAACGCATTGGAAATTGGAAAAAAAAGTGAAATGACCCCAACGGCGCTTCTAGTGTTAACCTTCCTACCCTGTTCAAATTTTCCTAAATCTTAATAAAAACAAATCACACCGGAATTGTTATTTAAAACATTTTAATAAATTTATTTAACTTATTTCTCTGACTCTATTATTGAACTTTCTTTGTGAAAAAAGTTCTGGTTCGAATCGTACAAAACAAATTATAGCTATGGGTCGATTAGACCCATTCAGGGTAGGAAGGTTAAAACGGTCATGATTATATGCTATAAATTTAAATGGATATGAAAAAAAAATCTTCAATATTAAAAAATTTGAAAAGAAACACCAGCTTATCAGCTTTATTAGTTCTTAAGAGATTGCATATTTTATAAAGCGAATTGAATTTGGTTTTATTTTTTTAATCATATTTTGTTTTTGAGCTTTTTAAAATGTTAAACATTTTAGTTATTAATTATCTTACATTTATGTGTAATTAAGACTTAAACTATATTTAAAAGAACATTTAAAAGCACTTCAGAATTTTACTAACTATGAAATCATCACTTTTCAAATCTTTCCATAAGAAATCTACATTGAAATTTGAATATTTTGTTATTTACATGTGCACAAGATCAAAATAAAATTTCGACATAAGCTTCAAAACAAATATTTTTAAATGGCCTATATTAATTTAATTTAAAGTTATTAGCATCCTTACAGGAAGTCCCCATGTTTTTGTATAGAAAAAATACATAAGAATTAAATAGCTTCTAAAAGTTACATGTGTTAGTAATTATTTAATATTTTTCAGCCTAGATTCTCTATTTTTAATTTAGAAGTTTTGTTTTAACCCTTTCCGGCACGGGCAAAATCTGTTAGTAAAATGAGATATTATCGACTGTCACCAGAATTCACAAACGAATTTTCTTGATATTTTGAAACCCCCCTAATTTAAGCTTTCATTATAGAAGCAAAATTTTACTAAAATATTGGTGCCATTTGCAAGTTTGGAATTAAAATTAGGTATCCATGACCGGGCCACAGTATGCCGGAAAGGGTTAGAATGCCACTTTTGATCGTCATTAGGAAGGATTTAAAGATTATTTTTGCTGCTGTTCATGATGCTCCATTTCTTGACATTAAGAATAATTTCGTATTTTCACATGAGATTATGATGCACAGTGCATTTCATCAAATGAAAATATTATTTAAAAAAATAATAAAAAGATAATAGAAATTGCACTTCTTTTATTAGTTTGCTTGAATGATCATTGTAGAAACACAGGGAGAACGAATATTGTGAATTTACTTGGTAGCACACTTGAAAGTGTCCAGAATATTCAATACCACTATTTCTTAATACAAATATCAGCTTTATTTAATCGGAGAATTCTAAGATAAAATTTATTTACTGAATAATTCGTACTACGTGCTACAAAACTGGAGCTCTTTCCTAAAAATATATGGCAAGCAAATGCACAAATATCGTATTAACTAATGCTATAAACACTTTGGATTTTTTAATACTATTTTCAGATATTTATAGAGAATTATATTTTATACAGAAAACTCTGCAGTTAAATATGACAAACATTTCTTTGGGAATATTTTTATTCCAAAATTATAAATTTTCATAGGTATGCTAGTAACATAAATATCAGCTGTATCAAATAATTTGAGGGAATTTTTATTGTTTTAATACCTTCTGAAAATTCTGAATATTATCGTCGATAGAATAACATTAAAATCAGTTATTCCCAAAATGAAGCAAAAAGATGAGGAGCTGTATCCAAATATACGTACGTACAGTATTGTGTAGACACTAATCAATGGAATATTGATACAGCCCCTCATTTTTTTTGTTTCATTTTGGATAAATGTTATACATCATAATGAAATTAATAACATTATAATAAATGATATACAGAGTGTTTATAAATTCATGGTACAAACTTTAAGGGGTGATAGTACACATTAAACAAACAACATTAAATAGGAAACAAAGGGTCTCAAACGAAATATCACAAATTATGTCAGAAATATCACAAAGTACTGGTAGGATTATCTGATGGTAGAGTTACTTTTCAATAACTAAGGCAAGGATTACTTAACAAAAATTCTGGTGAAGAGCCCTTACACATCCTTGAAGCGTACGAACCCAGTTGTCTTTGCATTTTATTGCAAAAAGATAAAAAGTTGCAAATGATAATTTGTTTTATTTTTATTTTAAGTATCACTGTTTTTATTATCAAAAATGCAATTTTGTTTTTTAGATTTTCGATATTTCCAATGAACCACTTATCAGATCAAAATTTTTGAAAAAAAACTTTCAAATAATATCTACAGTCATGACAAAAAAAAAAAAAAATCTTGACATTCGCGATTTTATACGTTTTGTTAAATATCTAGAAATATACATGAGTAATGACTCTGAAACTCCAGATGTATAGACAAAATAGTACAGATCATATATTTTCGAGAAGATTTTTTTCCAAAATCCAATAGGGGACCGTCAACAAATTGAAAAAGAACGAATGTGTTTTGAACAACCCTGTCGAAGCTAATTTAGTAAAAACGTTCAAACTGCAGATTATGATGAAGTGGCTTATGGTAATAAACTCTATGGATGGCGCTATGCGAATAGCATGTTTACTCATAGAGAAATTAAGGTTTTTATAAGAACGGTCCCAAATTTTGGCAAGTTTTTTGTTTATAATTTGCAGAGTTCTTAATAAAAAACAATTTCTTTTCAGAAAACATGAGAAAATGACATTGCACATAATACTATGTAATCAAAATTAAAAATATTAATAATTGTATGAAAAATGAGAAGGTTTACTAAATAAATTTTTAATGTGCATGCGTCAACTCTATAAAAATTTCATTTGCATATTGTGTTTGCTAAATGTATAGAGCAACTTTTGTTGACGTTTCAAAATCATACCTTGAAAATTCTGAAAATTATCGTCGATAGAATAACATTAAAACCAGTTATTCCCAAAATGAAGCAAAAAGATGAGGATCTGTATCCAAATATAGTAGTACGTACAGTATTGTGTAGACACTAAACAATGGAATATTGATACAGCCCCTCATTTTTTGGTTTCATTTTGGATAAATGTTATACATCATAATGAAATTAATAACATTATAATAAATGATATACAGAGTGTTTATAAATTCCTGGTACAAACTTTAAGGGGTGATAGTACACATTAAACAAACAACATTATATAGGAAACAAAGTATCCCAAACGTCTTCCGAAGGAGATGGGCACCATTAAAGTTTAGGGTCCAAAAATTCAAATGATTATAAAAAACAGAAATATTGGTCGATTCCTTTGCGGTTTTCACTAAAACTATTCTTTATGTCAGTATTGTCTTGAAAATAAATTAGAAAGATAAACTTCAAAGAATACCGATAGAGGGCGCTTTAGAATTTGGAGTAAAGAACAACTATTTTTTACCATTATTTTTTGCATATCATTAAATTTTTTTAGAAGCTTAGACATAAACTTAAATTTTGAGCTCAAAATTTAAATGGCTGAGAATGGTTAAGGAGCGCAAACTGAACTGTGGGGGGAGGTTCAAAAATTCAAATGATTATAAAAAACAGAAAAATTAGTCGATTCGTTTGCGGTTTTCACTAAAACTATTCTTTATGTCAGTATTATCTTGAAAATAAATTATAAAGATAAAATTGAAAAATTGTCGATAGAGGACGCTTTAGACTTTGGAGTAACGTACAACTATATTTTATTGTAATTTTTTGCATCTCATAAATTTTTTTAGAAGCTTAGACACAAGCTTAAATTTTGAGATGAAAATCTAAATCGTTGGGAGCGATTAAGTAGCGCAAACTGAACTGTGTTGAATGGGGGTGGGAAGGTTCAAATAACAAATGATTATAAAAAACGGAAAAATTGGTCGATTCGTTTGCGTTTTTCTCTAAAACTATTCTTTATGTAAGTATTTCCTCGAAAATAAATTTTCAAGATAAATTTTTAAAAAGTCCGTTAGGGGACGCCTTAAACTTTAGAGTAACTAACAACTATTTTTAAACGTTACTTTTTGTATCTAATTAAATGCTTCCAAAAGCTTAGACTTAGATTTTGAGCTCAAATTCTAAATCGATGGGAGGGGTTAAGATGCGCAAACTGAACTGTGTTCAGGAGTTGAAATGTTACCCTTCCCACCCCTCGAACACAGTTCCATTTTCCGCTACTTAATTACTCACAACGATGCAGATTTTGTGCTCAAAATTTAAGTTTGAACTTTTACAAGTATTTAATTAGATACAAAAAATAACTGTTAAAAATAGTTGTTGGGTACTCTGAAGTTTAAGGCGCACTCTGACGGAATTTTTTAAAAGATATCTTTAAAATTTATTTTCAAGGAAATATTGATATAAAGAATAGTTTTAGCGAAAACCGCAAACGAATCGACTAATTTTTCCGTTTTTTACAATCATTTGAAATTTGGACCTCCCCACCCCCATTGAATACGGTTCAGTTTGCGTTACTTAACCACTCCTAACGATTCAGATTTTCATCTCAAAATTTAAGTTTATGTCTAAGCTTCTAAAAAAAATTATGAGATGCAAAAAATAACGGTAAAAAATAGTTGTACGTTGCTCCAAAGTCTAAAGCGCCCTCTATCGGCCTTTTTTGAAATTTATGTTTATAATTTATTTTCAAGACAATACTGATATAAAGATTAGTTTTAGTGAAAACCGCAAACGAATCGACCAATTTTTCTGCATTTTATTATCATTTGAATTCTTGGACCCTAAACTTTAATGGCGCCTATCTTTTTCGGAAGACGTTTGGGACCCTTAGTTTTTCATTTAATATTGTTTGTCTTGATGTGTACTATGACCCTTAAAGTTTGTGCCATGAATTTAGAAACACCCTGTATACAGGGTGTATCTAAACTCTTGGGCAAAACTTTAAGAGGTGATAGTACACATCAAGGATAAGAATATTAAATGGAAAACCAAGGGTCCGAAACATTTTCCGTAGGAGCTGGCGGCCATTAAAATTTAGGGTTCAAAATTTTAAATAATCATAAAAAACGGAAAAATTGGTCGATTGATTCACAGTCTTTACTGAAACTATTCTTTATATCAGTATTTTATTGAAAATAAATTACAAAGATAACTTTCAAAAAATGCCGAAGAGAGCGCTTTAGACTTTAGAGTAACGAACAACTATTTTTTGCCGTTATTTTTTGAATCTCAATAAATGTTTGCTGAAGCTTAGACTTAAACTTAAATTTTGAGCTCAAAATCTGAATAGTTGGGAGTGGTTAAGTAGCACAAACTGAACTGTGTTCAGAGGGTTTAAATTTCAAACGATTAAAAAAAACGGAAAAATTAGTCGATTCGTTTTTTTTCTAAAACTACTCTTTAAATCAGTGTTTTCTTGAAAATAAATTTTAAAGATAAATTTCACAAATGTCCGATAGAGGGCGCCTTAGACATTGGAGTAGCGTACAACTATTTTTAACCGTTATTTTTTCAAATCTCATTAAATGCTTTCAAATGCGTGTGTATGTCACTGAACTCCTCCTAAACGACTGGACCGATTTTAATGAAATTTTGTGTGTGCGTTTTAGTGGATTGGAGAATGGTTTAGATTCACATTTTGTCGAAATTGATTCAGTACTTTTTTAGTAATTAGGCAAAAACTAATAATTAGTGATTTTTCGCGAATTAAAAGTGTTGAATAAGTTCGATGAATAGAGTGCTGACGGAATGTCCGAGCGGTCTAAGGCACCAGATTTAAGACTTGGAAGAAAGAGATCCCGTGTTCGAACCCCACTCCTGACAAACGTGTATGCTTTACAATAATATTTCCTGTATGATAATTTTGATTAACCGACTTCAGAAAATCGTTAACTTTTAACTAAAAAGAGAAAAATAAACTTTTCTATTAAAATTGAACCGACTTCAAAAAATACTGAAGAGTGAAAAATAATTTCCTTACATAACTGTAATAAGAAATTAAATTAAGAGCGTAGTATTTATCGTGCGTATTACTATATTTACGTACATTTGTTTGATTTTCTGGAGTCGGTGCCAAGAAGGAATCCGTCTGTCGGTGACAGGACAACGTCTGTCGGGTCTGCTAGTATAATATAATACATTGCATTTTTATTTGATATCTACTGGGAGCAAAATGATAAGAACAGAACAGACTTTTGTAAATATAACACAGGAATTTAGCTTCTTTTGTGCTTTGTAATTTCTATGCAACACACATTCAAAAAACTTTTCACAGAAAATGTACTGGCAGCAGTAATTGTTTGTACATTGACGAATATCCGTTTATTTTTTCTCCGACAAAAGAGGTAAAATTTGCGTTGTTTCCAAAAAGTTTGGAAAAGTTAAATGCAGCGGCCGTGTGGATCGAACCACCGAACTCAGCATCAGAAGGCGAGCACGATGGCACGGCGCTACTGTTTCACACAAGAAAATGCTTTATGTGTTCACTTAAAGTATATTTTAAATTCGAATATTTATTATATAAATAACTTAGTAAATTCAACTTTATTCAACTTATCCAACTTTGAATAACAAACTGTGAGAATATTTGAATGAATGAATAAAAATAATTGTCTTTTATTTTTAAATTCGAGAACTATTTCGTCTTTTTAGACATCTTAATCTATAGATTTTTTTGTTTTTCATTTTAAGAATAAATTCGAATTTTTTACTAACAGACCCAATACGCATGCGTGCTAGAAATAAACGGAATATCATACTCATTTTTAGACGTTCGGAATGAATTCACGGATCAAATATATTTTCTGGGAGTACGGAAAATATTTGTGGAAAAATAAGGATAACTTAGTGCATATTGACGAATTTTTCTGACAGTGCATTGTAGAACAGAGTTAACATTTATATTACATTTAATTACTTAGTGTTAGAGTTACTTAGTGTTTCGAATTTATAAACCCATTCGTGCGCAGCATCTTTTGCTTAAATTTTATTTGATTGGCACCTCTGTATTTAGAAGATTTAAGTTTAGTTCATTAATCACGAAAATGCATCATTTAAATAAAATAATTATTGCTTTTCTTTTTTACCGGTGTCAAAAACAGTGCTGAATGCACCTTTTGAAGCGTCCCTAAAAAGGGACGCTAGGCACTAATGGGTTAAGGCATGGCTGCCAACTACTACGCCTAATTCAAGTCAAATAAACATATTGGAATCAGAAATTTTACTTATTAATTAATAATATATATTGCAACACATGACATTTAATGTTTTTGGCGTACATTTCACTCTAAAAGTTTTGTGGTTGAAAACATGTTAATATGATTTAAAAAGGCGTAGAAGTTCGGAGCTCTGGTTAAGGTGACCAAACACATCATATCTATAAAATTCTATTTATATTTCATGATTTGTACATATAAATTTTGGGCAATACATATAAGTTTTATTATATGTATTGCCCATTATAATATCGCAAATGTTCTTCATTGTATCAAGATTTGGACCATTCACTAGCCAGTCACGTTTAAGAACATTACCGTTATCAACGGCATTTAATCTGTGGATCAAGCGATTTTGTTTGGTCCTAGAAATTTTATTTAGTAATAAAAGCCAAATATTTACCGGAATCCAAAAAGCCAATTTTTTTTTCAAAAAATGTCTGCGACAAAAAATGATCCACGGATTATATACCGGAAATTACGGTATTTATCTCCAAATCACTTATTTGTGTCTTTTTCACAGCGAGTTTAAACATTGCCTTGTTGAAAATTCTATTAATTATTACCCAGGTTCAATAAGTTCATACTTATTATATTAACATTCTAACATGTTAATATAAATATGTCTTTTTTGTTTATCCCTCTTAAAAGCAATTCTAAGCTTACCTTACGAGGAAAAAAAGCAGCCCCAAACTTTGAGGAACCTTCACCTAATTGACGCATGAAAAAAATGATGTTTTCCTATTAGAGGATATTCCAATATAAATGAATACCATCCGGTAAATGTCAAAGATTAACATATTTTCATTACTAAAGACAATTTTAAACCAATTTGTTTGTTGCTTCAGGTGTTTTTCTGCAAACGGAGTGTGGGATGTTTTATTGGCAGATTTTAAACGCAGACAGCGACGAAATTTTACATTTTTATTCATCTTCGTACAATCGATACTGATGCTAGCGTTTTTATCTGGCTTTTAGTTTCTTCTGTTATCATTCTTTTACTTGGAAACGTGGGAACAATAAAACTTTCGGATCGTTTCGAAAGAATTTTCAGCTTTCCTGTAGATTTTGTCGTAACATAAGTAGTTAGATTCTGTAAGGTATTAAAAATGTCAGTCTTTGAACGCTTAATTTTATCAGCAATTCTTTGAAGTGGCATTCTCATGTTGTTAAACTAGAATTTGTCTTCTTTGGAAATCACAAAGTATTTTGCTTCACCCTCTAGTCGAAATGTTTTGCTAGTTAAACATGTGTGCTTGGAATATCTTTCAAATGCGGTTTAACCCTTTGAGCTCTGGGCTGTAAATTTCTTCAAAATTCAAAATGTCACATTAGCACCAGTATTTTGCAAAGAAAAAAACCGGCTAGCGATAAACACGGAAAAAAAAAATGCATTAAACTTTTTTCAAATAAATTTGGTCGAATTTTCTGGTGCCAATATGACATTTAGGAATTAAAATTATGTGGTAGAAAATTCTACCAGCAGAGCTCAAGCGGTTAAGAGCCCACACTACGGATTGAAAAAGACCCGGATGATAATGTAAAGTCTATGGGGGCGTTCTTTTCAAATATTTCGCTCAAATTTTATTATTATGACGTCAATTTTTTGCATATGATAGCTGAGCACGATTCACAACCGGCCTAGTTTTTACTTTTTCTATTTTGGTTATTATATTAATAGGACTATCTTGTATTTAATTTTGACACAAAGTCTTCTGCATTTGTATAGCAAACGCAAACTTATTTCTTGCGTTTTTTATCGTTCCTATCATTTTGCACCGCACTGTATGTAGATTGATACAGACATTTCACACTTTATGAATGAAATGAAGTACATTTCAAATAAAAAAGAAACAAGTCACGCTTAATTTTTTTTCTGGTTGAAATTATGTTTATATATATATATATATATATATATATATATATATATATATATATACAGGGTGTATCTAAACTACTGGGCAAAACTTTAAGGGGTGATAGTACACATAAAGACAAATGATATTAAATGGGAAACTAAGGGTCCCAAACGTCTTCCGAAGGAGATTGGCGCCATCAAAGTTTAGGGTCCAAAATTTGAAATTATTATAAAAAACGGAAAAATTGGTCGATTCGTTTGCGGTTTTCACGAAAACTATTCTTTATGTCAGTATTGTCTTGAAAATAAATTATAAAGATAAATTTCAAAAAATGTCGATAGAGGGCGCTTTAGACTTTGGAATAACGAACAACTATTTTTTACCGTTATTTTTTGCATCTCAATAATTTTTTTAGAAGTTTAGACATAAACTTAAATTTTGAGCTCAAAACCTGTGGTTAAGTATCGCAAACTGAACTGTGTTCAATAGGAGTGGGTAGGTTCAAATTTCAAATTATTATAAAAAACATAAAAATTGATCAATTGATTTGCGGTTTTCACTAAAATTATTCTTTAAGTCAGTATTGTCTTGAAAATAAATTACACAGATAAAATTCAAAAAATGCCGATAGAGGGCGCTTTAGACTTTGAAGTAACGTACAACTAGTTTTTATCGTTATTTTTTGCATCTCATTAAAATTTTTTAAAGCTTAGACATAAACTTAAATTTTGTGCTGAAAATCTGAATCGTTGAGAGCTGTTAAGTAGCGCTAGCTGAACTGTGTTCAATAGGAGTGGGAAGATTCAAATTTTAAATGGTTATACAAAACAGAAAAAATTGGTCGATTCGTTTGCGGTTTTTTCTAAAAACATTCTTTATGTCAGTATTTCATTAAAAATAAATTTTAAAAATAATTTTTAAAAAAATCCGTTAGAGGGCGTCTTAAACTTTAGAGTAATCAACAATAATTTTTAACTGTTATTTTTGTATCTAATTAAATGCTTGCAAAAGCTTAGACTGAAATTTTAGATCAAATTCTGAATCGTTGAGAGGGGTTAAGAAGCGCAAACTGAACTGTGTTCTGGAGTTGAAATGTTACCCTGCCCACCCTCCGAACACAGTTCAATTTTTCGCTACTTAATTACTCACAACGAATCAGATTTTGAGCTCAAAATTTAAGTCTAAGCTTTTAAAACATTTATTTAGATAAAAAAAAAAAAATAACAGTTAAAAATAATTGTTGGTTACTCTAATGTTTAATGCGCCCTCTAACGGAATTTTTGAAATGTATCTTTAAAATTTATTTTCAAGGAAATACTGACATAAAGAATGTTTTAGAGAAAACCGCAAACGAATCGACCAATTTTTCCGTTTTTTATAATCATTTGAAATTTGTACCTCCCCACCCCCATTGAACACAGTTCAGTTTGCGCTACTTAACCACTCTCAACGATTCAGAGTTTCAGCTCAAAATTTAAGTTTATGTCTAAGCTTCTAAAAAATTTAATGAGATGCAAAAAATAATGGTAAAAACTAGTTGTACGTTACTCCAAAGTCTAAAGCGCCCTCTATCGGCATTTATTGAAATTTATCTGTGTAATTTATTTTCAAGACAATACTGACGTAAAGAATAATTTTAGTGAAAACCACAAATCAGTTGACAAATTTTTATGTTTTTTATAATCATTTGAAATTTGAACCTACCCACTACCATCGAACACAGTTCAGTTTGCGCTACTTAACCACAGATTTTGAGCTCAAAATTTAAGTTTATGTCTAAACTTCTAAAAATATTTAATGGGACGCAAAAAATAACGGTAAAAAATAGTTGTTCGTTACTCCAAAGTCTAAAGCGCCCTCTATCGGCATTTTTTGAAATTCATCTTTATAATTTATTTTCAAGACAATACTGACATAAAGAATAGTTTTCGTGAAAACATCAAACGAATCGACCAATTTTTCCGTTTTTTATAATCATTTCAAATTTTGGACCCTAAACTTTGATGGCGCCTATCTCCTTCGGAAGACGCTTGGGACCCTTAGTTTCCCATTTAATATTATTTTTCTTGATGTGTACTATCACCCCTTAAAGTTTTGCCCAGTAGTTTAGATACACCCTGTATATATAAGGTTAGAAACGGTATGTCAAACGTGGCAAATGAACCATCGTACTATAACTAGTCTTATAAATATTTAGGTTTTAATGCCATAACTGTTGTACTTCTATAAAGAATGCACGAATGCAAAATTTAATGCGATAATCTATCTTAAATTCAGAAATATGAAAATAACATGATTACACCTTAAACAGGACGTAATCACCATGACAAACCTAGAATCGTTACCTTTAATGAGATAACATTGAATTAATTACGTATATAGGATATAATAGAACGAAAAAAAACCATTTTTATTATCCTTTTAACCCCTTGGAGGGCACCGGTATATTATATATACCACTTAATTTAAATTCCCTTATGCCACACTGACACCGGAATTTTAGTAATAAGATTCGCTTTTAACGATGTATGCGAAAAACAGCTTTTACTTTCTATCATATAAATTTGTTTATGAATCCCGGTGTCAATCAATCATTTGAACATTTTAGGAACATAAGTGCTTTGCCCCTCAAGGGGTTAAATTCTGTTACGATTTTCCTAAAATTCGAAATGACTCTACACAGTTCTCCAATGATTACAGAAATTAAATTTAAATAATTCGGTTGGGTAGATTTGCGCTGTTTTATGCAGACAGACCAGATGGCAATTATACGTGCAACATATTTATATAAATGCGACATTTTCCTCATAGATCACAATGTAATGGAGTACTTTTGAGAGGCTCTGTAAATAAACGATGAACGTTATGTACATTATTTTCTTTTCCGAACATAGCATAGTAAATTTCAATTATGTATATCAATTATAAAGCTATTCAACTATATTAAAGCAATAGTACCTATCTATAGTCTAACTTTAGAGTTCAAACACACAGACGGACAGACAAATCGAATAATTAAACTCAACTATGTTCTAAAGTGTTAAAACACATAACAGGTTGGAATTTGACTTTCATAAATTCATGCCGATAGGCTGTAGCATATTTGAATATCTTTGTAAAGCCTTGTATTTTGCCTACTATCTTAATATATATATCATATTTAGCTAAAATTTTATTAAAGTTAAAGCATTCTTAAATCTAGTGAAATTATATTTCCAGAAATTATTCCATAGACAACCTATATTCTATAAACAATCTAACAATTTGCGTGGCCCTGTACATCTTTTTTTCTATAGTCTATAAACATACCTTGGTTTGCTAACTGATGTTCTGCGTAAAAATGCATAACTCATTTAAAAAACACCTTTAAGCTATTTCCGTCCATACTCTGTAACCCTTACATATTCTGTTGTGTTACCTTATATGTTAGGTAGGGCCGAAAAAAAATTTCGATTTTTCAGCTCATTGCAAAAAAAAAGCTGTCTGATGGTTTATCAATGTATAAACACTGCAGGATAAGAGATGGTGGTGGATTAGTAGTGCTGGCCCAGCGAAGGAATAGTAGTAGGATAGGTACTAGCACTGAAGGAAAAGTGCCGGTTTCAAGTAATGTGATGTCATACTAATACTCGCCCGTTGTTGTCATCACTGATGGTTCAGCTGCATTTCGCACGGACACTTTTATACTGGTTTAAGTAATGGCACCATTACACTTTACCGCTGATGGTACAGCAGGCTGACATCATTTTTCCAGCTAATGGCCCGCTGATTCTTTCTTTGCTGGGCAGGATATTCAAACTTCTTCGTAAATTGATACTTGTGTTTTTAAGCCTTCCTTATTATCCTTTTTCTATACTGTGGTACCACTCTGGGAACACCTAATTGTAATTCCAAATTCCCAAATGGCACCGATATTTTTTTTTATAAAATTTTGCTTTTACAATGAAAGCTTAACAACGTACTTGATTTTTTTTTTTTTTTTTTTTTTTTTTTTTTTTTTTTTTACGTACAATGGAATTAAATTAAAAATATGAGAAAAATACCGTTTTTAAGGTTAAAAATATTGTAAATATTTAATCAAAACATTTCTGCCTTTAAATATATGAAATTGTTAAAAAAATAGTGGTGTCATAAAGTGTTAACATTTACCGGTGCTGTGTCCCTAAAAAAGGACGCCAAATTTTAAATTTATTGGCACCAAGAATATTAAATTAAAATTTTCCTTTTATTACATACCTCAAAAGACGGGAGCTTCATATCTTTAAATAAATTAGTTTATAAATTGTGGTGTAAATTAATTTTTTCAAACAGATTTACGCCATGCCGGAAAGGGTTAAGTGATGAATCGAGCAATCTCTTCTCGCCCGTACCACGTATGGGCAAATCAGTTAATTTATCTTAATTTCTAAAAAAGTCCTTTATAAATTCCGCTGTCAGTCAATAATTTCTCATTTTACGAATAAAATTTGCCTGTGCCGGAAAGGATTATAGCAAAATTTTATTAAAATATACTTGGTGCCGATGTAAGTTTGGAATTAAAATTAGGTGGTCCCACAGTGGGATCATAGTGCCGAAAAAGACTAAATCTTTTCTTTTTTAAACAACCATTATTTTATTATATGATTCAATCTATTAGAAAAACATAATTGGACTATATGAAGATATTTTCATGTTCCATTTGCTTCACATACTCTATCTATATTTTTTCAAATGTCTCTACAAAACATTCATTATTAAACTAAACGCAAAATACACACTTTTATATTAATCTTTCGCACTCGAGAAGTGACAAGTAACTTTTTTTGTATAATATTTTCATTTCTTACAATGCAAACGCGGTACAAAAACAATTTATTCAAAAATCATTATTATTATCGTAATATTTATTCAAAATTCTGTAGATTTTTGAAAAAATAAACAACTTGAAACTATTTTTTAAATATCTATTTATGATCTTTTCTCTTCTGTATACCGTCCTAATCAATTACACTAATAATACCCTGAATTTTCCGTGCTTATTCCACTAAAATGCTTCTTGAAAATTACAATTTATCGCGCATTTCATTATTAGACTATTGCGCATCATCCCGCCTACCATTCTGGAATCTCATCTAGAGCGCAGAAAAATTTGGGAGGAGCTTTAAATGAAAGGGGCTCTTAAAACAGAGATATAAATTGCGTTGAATTAAGAGGAACTCACTGAAAGCGCAATGAAAATAAGCCCGAAATACTGATATATATGGCTATAAATTGTGGTTTTGTATGGGGGTATCAAAATTCGAAATCAAATAAATGGGGGAATACAATAATTATAATTAACTAACGACATATTACCTTAACATCTGGCATCCGCGATCAAAAAATACTTTTTCGATCCAGAATTTTAAAAAATATATAAAATGCAACTTTTTAGATTGCGGTATTTACTTGTCTTCAATAAACCGCTTTCCTGATTTGGCCGTACCGAGTACGGGCATCCATTTTCGCATCATGATTTTTTTATCAGTTAATTTTTATTGTAAATTTTGCATTTTTTAATCCGAGCATTGTTCTGTTTTAACTAAGCGAAAATTTCTGCGTTGGAAATCCGTTGATAAAAGATTAAAAAAAAATTAAAGACATTAAAAAAATAAACATTATTTGAAAGAATTTGAAAAATATTGATCAGTTAAATGGTGAAGAAATAATTTTTTTGTGTCCAAAAATAATTATTTGATCTGAGGATAATACACCCGAAATTGCAATATATCTTTACATGCAATTATTAAAAAAAAAATAATAAAAAAATTAAAAAATAAACTTAGAAACATTTTCGCTTTTAATCTGAGCAAAGCTAAAAATTATTTTAGATATTCGAAATTACGTATATTTTTATACAGATCTACTAAGGAAACTGTTACTGAAAACTGAATTTTAATAACTATCACATTTAAATGTATTGACAAATCATTAAATATTATTAATTAATAAATATTTTTTACTACAGTATAATCTAAAGCTGCATTATAAAGCAAATAATTGTTGTACAAGACAACCATTATCTATAAAGAAGCAAAATTCAAGTTACTAAATCTGATTTCATAGAAAAAAAACTTTTGCCATAATGAATGTAAGCGTATATTAGAAAATAAAATCATAAAAGATATCATTATCAACCTTTTTGCTTCTAAATATACAGAATTATAACTATAATCTTCACGGCATAGGGTTTGTACGAATAAGGAGATTTGCAGAGCTGCCAACTACTGCGCCTGTTTAAATCATATAAACAAGTTCGGAAGCACATTTTTTTTCAGTAAAATATATGTCAGTTATATTCAATATTATGCCTTACAATAGATATTATCAATTGATAAATTTCTGCTTCTAATATGTTTATTTGATTTCAAATAGGCATAAAAGTTGGCAGCCATGGATTTGATTACTATAATATTTCATAAAGCAGTATTTGTTTTATCGTATATTACGGCATATAATGTGCAGCTCAAACAAATCTGTTAAGACTCAGAAATTCCATTTATTAAACGAAGTGAAATAATTACAACACATCAATAAAAGACATTGCGTTAAATAAAATTTTGGTCAAAATAAATTTAATTGAGCTGTGCGTTCTATGATGGTTTTAAAATACATTTTAATACCATCATGGAATATTAATTATTTTTATACGGTATTAAAAAAAAATTGTACTTAACTATGAAGATCATTACTTTAAAAAATTGTGGTATTCAAATCTCCTGATTTCTTCGAGGCCACATACCCTGCAAAGACTTTTAAAACAACAGAAAAAAAGAATCTCCATGCAGCAAGAATAGAAATTATGTATCAGGGTTCGTACGGGTACCATTAATTTTCCAGGTTTTGCTGGTTAAACGCCAGATTTTTTTTTATCGGAAAATAAATCCAGTTCAAATGCGTGAAATTTTGCCTTATTTAATGAGAAATTTTCTATAAGAAAATACTGCTACCAAAGCCTTTCCTGCTCTTTAAATTACAGGACACGCATGAATCAACTTTATAAATAACTATATTGCATAATTTTATATTATATTTGTGTTTTGCATGTAATGAATTTATTTTGAAAAACATAAAGTGCCAATTAAGTTGCATCATTGTTAAATTGCATCTTCAAAAAGTTGCATCTTCGTTAAGTTGCATACATCAGTGTTTATTCCCTTTTCTTATTTTCCTTTTTTAAAAAGAAGAATGAGAAACTAAATAGGAACTTAACCTCTTGGGGTGGAGCGACACATATACGTGCCGCAAAAAGGCTTAAAAATCCCTTTTTTATCCCCACTAGTAACATTTTATTGTAATATTTGGGTTATTTAATCGGAGCATTTTCTCAATTTCATAAGGCAAAAATTCCTGTTTTTAAAAACCGGTGACAAACCATTAAAAATTTCGTAAAAATCTTCCGTCGGGAAAGAGTTAAAGCGCAGTATTAAACGTTAAAAGAATACTGTGATATGATTGACGACTTTTTATAATTTAACTAATATAGCTACCAACATAATGGGATTGGCACAAACATTTTAATTCTTTTCTCAGTTAGAAATTTTCGTGTTATTCTGGCCAGAATTTCTCTTTTTAAAAATTGTAATCATTAACGTTCAGAAAAAATGAATGAAAATTTACCCATTTCCCTGAAGACGGTGCGCTTACTAACGATTAACCGTTCCAAACAATATGAAATTCCGTTTAAAATAATGCTATGGATCTACTGCACTTAATTTGTAAGTCATTCTTCCATAATTTTATCGTAAATATACTATTTAAAAAGGTTTCTTAGTAAAAAGCGTAAAAAAATATCTAAAACAAATTTCTATGTATTAAAAATAATTTTTTAGAAGTAATATTTCAACGTGTCTTTATATAGAAATGTACTGGCAGAAAATCTGCCGTTCGCATAGGAATGTATTTGTAGAAACATATTTCGATGTACTAATCTCATAATTATAAGTGTTTAAAAAAAAGACCGGGAAATACTGAAGATGAATGTTAATTATTTTTGTTTAATTTAAAACATAAATGGCGAAGTAAATAATTTGAATGGTAGTATAAAATTAATGGAATATCAAGATGCGGCATTTAAAATTTTATTTCCCCATTCACTGTGAAAAAAATATTACGAATGTGTATTTAACCCAGCAAAGCGGAAATTGCTGGCCAGCAGAAAGTTAGGTGCTGGCAATGATGGAGAAGTGCTGGCTAATGGTCTACCACTGCATAACCACTGGTGGAAAGCTTCAGTCTATTTTGCTGTTGGAAATCATCAGATAAAATTCTGATCGGCCTCCGTTTTATCCGATGTGCTGGCCCACCATACCATGGAAATGCACGAACTTTCGAAATATTATTGCAGGGAGCCCTTACAATAGGTGGAGTTGCGAATATCGGAGACATAGAGTATTTCAGAATTTATCGTTTGGCAGAATTCTGGTTATTTGGAATTTTATTCTGGAAATTTAATTCGTTTATTAGCGACCATTACGTACGTTTTGTTGTAATCAAAAACAATAACAAGCATTAAAAATAAAATAAATGACTAAAACAAATAAATTCTCTATTAAAATGGACATTTTTTCTTCTTCAATCTGATTTTCTAAGCTACAATTGGCTTCGGTTTTTACAATTCACACATTTGAAAATTAGTGCATAAAATGTATATGATTTATATACAGCTTTAAAGATTGGGAATACAAATCACAAAAGTAACAAACTAAAAAAATGTCTAATAAAAACAGATAATCTGCGAGCAGGCATAGCATGCGCTGAAGGCACCAATGCTCGTCCGATCACATAACCCAGGCAGCATCGAACGCGGTTAATACTTGGGAAGGTCAGCTGCATGTTGGCGAAATCTGAATATATTCGACTGTTTTTTAAAAAAACTCTCTTGACCTTTCTACAGATATTTCTATAGCATTTGGTAAAATTAGTTTATACAAAAACAAGCCGATATTCTACAGAATTCCGTAAGAAATTTTAGTAAGGATGCTGGGTGGATGACGGCTCATAGTAAAAAACAGCAGTCTGACGGTGTACCACTGTATAAACGCTGTAGGATAAGTGATGGTGTTGGATTAAAAGTGCTGGCCCAGCAAAGGAATTGCTGCAGGATAGGTGCCTAGCACTGCAGGAAAACTGATGGATTGAAGTAGTGTGATGGCATATCAATGCTAGCCTGCTGTTGACCATCACCGATGGGCCACCTGCATTTCGCACGGACACTTTTGTACTGGTTTGAGTAATGGCCCCATTGCACCTTACCGTTGATGGCACAGCTGGCTTCCATCTTTTTTCCAGCTGATGGCCCACAGTTTCTTTCTTTGTTGGGAAAGTTTGAAAAATTTGTCTACGAGCGGACCAATAGCTATCACTATTTATATATAATTTTCTTTTCATCTAATGGCATAATTTCTGTCATTAACCCTTTCCGGCGTGGACAAATTCTGTTAGTAAAATGAGAAATTTTCGACTGACACCAGAACTTACAAACGACTTTTTAAGAAATAAAGAATTCTTTGATTTAAGCTTTTATTGTAAAAGCAAGATTTTATTAAAATATTATTGGTGCCAATTGCAAGTTTGAGATTAAAATTAAATGTGTCCAGACCGGAAACACTACCCCGGAAAGGGTTAAATAAGACACGCTATTCAGAAATATGGCTGAAAGTTGAACCATAGATAAGCATGATTACCCCGTTGCTATACGGAATCATGCATCACTGTGAATCGTACTCTGCAAATCAGTAGGTCTATTTTTTTAATATTTTTAAACTTTTCTGAATTTTCCAAGACTCGGCAACTAAATATGCAAAACATATTTTTAATTTTCATTCTTTACATGTTTTATGCTTTTTGTTTTATACTACCGTAATTTCCGGCGAATAAGCCGCAGATCAAACAATCATTTTCCGACCCAGAATTTTTTTTAAAGAAATGTAACTTATTAGACCGCCGTAACTACCGTAAAATGGGGTGAATCGGAACAATTGTCAACTTTAACGTTAAAAAAGTAAAAGATATGTATAATGATAAAAGATAATGGTAATGATATGTATAATGGTAATGATATGTATAATGGTAAAAGATATGTATGGGCATTTCCATGCGGATTTGTTTGTTTGTTACGCAACTAAAAATCACTATGCTTGTTGGCGACCGTTATTTTCGAAAAGTTTGCTTCGCCTTATTCAATTGATGATATATCTTCTATAAACTAACAAGGAAGGTCTCCATTGGGGGCATACTCAGAATTTTTTGAAAAAAATTACGAATTAAACTACTTATGTAGGTAATAAAGGATCAGTGAAAATTAGCGGCGGAAATACATTATTAGATATATAAAAAAATAAAATAGTTTGGATAATTGGCGTGAAAAGCTGAAAGCGACGCGGGATTTGGCGAGCAGTTCATTTCCTCGCCAAAAGCAGACGATTTCAACGAATCTGAAAATTGATTTTAATTGACTTCACTGTTAAAAAACTGCAGCATTTACTGCAACGTCACTCCACTACTTTTATAGGATATCTCTCTTCTGACCAATGAGAATGCTCTATGGCACGGTGAATTGACCGCTTTCTATAAAAAGCGGTGGAGTGACGCTGCAGAAAATGGTACAGATTTTTAGCGGTGTTGCAGCTTGTGAAATATTGCATTTTGTTGCAACGCACTCCAATGCTTGTATATAATATCTCTATTCCAACCAATGAGAAAGGTCCATTTCACGGCCAAGTAACCGTTTTCTATACAAGAAAGGGAGTGCGTTGCAACAAAATGCAGTAGATTTTTAACAGTGTATTTTTCAATTTGGAACAATTTTAATTAATTTAAATTGTGTTTTAAATGATAAAATATATTAATTTCATTTTGTTATAAGTACATATAAACGTATATGACAAAATTACACTTAAAGTAAAGTGAAAATGCAAAACTAAAATTACTTAAACTAAACTTATTTAAATAAATTGAACATGGAAAGTTTTTTCTTTAAAAAGTATTCGAAACGTAAAAGCGTATTTTTCAAAATTTCGTTCTTTCGCCAACCGGAGATAAATCGCCAAATAAACGAAATTTTTATTATATTTTTACGGACGTTATAAGGAGGTTCCGCCGAAATTTTTTTATAAACATATATAACTATATGAGAAGAACATTCTGTAATTTTTTTCAGATTTTTCTGAGTATGCCCGTATGGAGACCTTCCTTGTAAGTCACATTTTCTCGCTTTAAAATATTGGTAGCCAAAATTCGTAGTATGTAACAGACAAACAAGTTCGCATGGAAATGCCCGTATGTATAATTATGTATAAAGAGGAGCAGACATAAAGCAAATAGAGTCCACCACTTTCGAGTGAAGTAACTGACGAGGTTATTACAAGAAAATAGCTGATTTTGTTTATATCGGATTAGTAGTTGATGATTACCGTCGTAGCAAACTTCTACAAGTAAGATTTGAATAAAAATTCTCGCCTTACACCTTACTCTCGGCTTATACATGCAAAATTTCTCTGATAAATTTAGTAAAATTCGCTGATCGTTTTTAGCGATTGAAGTTTCCCCAAGCATAATATTCTCTTTCACTGACAATGACAGGAGGTTGTTTTAATTGTCACCAGGGTTGTCTGTTTGGCCTCCGTTTTTATACTGAAATTTTGAATTCACACCGAAACTTTCTAATGAAGAATTGTCTCTTTAACCATTAACTGTATGTTTATCATTAAATAAATAAGAAAAAATTCTATATATTTTCCGGGATGCATTTGGAATTCCTAAATAAAAAAAATGTAGGCCAATCTGGCAATTTTGGTTCTCACAATATGACAAAAACACATGCTTTGACTACCACCTAAGCATTCCACTAGTAAAAATATGTATCTTATTTTAGTCATAATTACAATTGAAAACCTGCATGAAACAGGCGCTTAAATAAGGAGGAAATTTTTTTCACATTTTCTGGTGGAAGTTTTATCCAAGCAGTATTGAGTTGTTGTGACAGTAGCCACCATTGTAGCTTCACCATTTTGAGGTCTTATAGATTTCTCTTTTTTCATTATTTAATGATTGATACACTAGCGTAATCGTTAAAGTAGAATAACTAAAACTGACGAGCGTAATTTCTTGTGAAAGCACCGTCATTTCAATATTAGGTGTACATGCTGAAACAACAATGGCGACTGGTGTAGAAGAATTTTTTCAAGTGCTTGCACGGTCCTCTAAATTTCAGCATCAATATTTTTAAAACATTTCTTTGCATTTTTTAATCTCAGAAACAAAGATAGACGAAGAAATCATTAAAAAATTATTAGTATTCATATTGAAGGGACTGTACTACGTTGCAAACAATCCTCCTACGAACACCATCAAATTTTGTGTCCGCACGTAGACTTAGATGATGGACAAGGAAGTTCCAAAAAATGACATACAATCGGAATGGTGAAGCTTTAATTGCATTAGGTTACGCAGAGGTTTATTATCATCCGGGCAAATTTCCTAAAGTAAATTTCAAAAGTTTCTTTTTACTTATTTAATTTTTTCAATGGCAATGGTACTTTATAAAACCACTTAATTTTAACTCACAAATGCTGAGGTAGCATCAAAATTTTGACAAAAAATGTTGATTTATTATGCATGTAAAATATGATTTTCTCATTTCCGAATAAATTAGTTCGTAAATACCGGCGTCATTCATTATTTCAGCATTCTAGCAAGCAAATAGCTTTGCTGAATGAGCTAAACATCTTTATAACACAGAATTTCAGCCATAATTAGAGCCATAAACATTTATTAGTTTTTATTGTTGGAAGTTTAGTTCCGTGGCAGTGAGTTCCTCTGTTTCGACCATATTGTGACAATCTACCTCCTGTCAGTGTCAGTGAAGGTATTATAATACTAATTTCCAGAAGTAAAAAGGAGTAGAAATATTTACCATATTTACAATGTTTGCATAAATAAGCCGCTAAAATAATACAAGGCGAAATTTTGCATTCAAAATTTACTATCGGAGGTTTGCTTCGGTGGTATTTAGGCACTGCTGCTACTATGTTACAAAAATAGGCCGCTATCTTGCGACAGTCTCCCCACTCATAACTCGTAACCACTGCACAAAACGTCCTTTCCCCTTTATCCCCTTGAGGGGCACCGGTATATATTATATACCACCTACGACTGATGAAGATTCACACCAGAAAAATATTATTAAATTTCACTTTTCTAACTTTGGTGGAAAACAGTCGTGAAATTGCTTTTCCTCTTTTTGATATAACTTTTTTACAAATTTCCGGTGGGAGTTCAGAATTACTCGAACGCAATTGCTTGCCCCTCAAAGGGTTATTCATAAGTTAGTCGTAGTGGACGGAACAAACACATTTTCAGGGAGAAAATGTACATAGTAATGGAAGGTAAATCAACTACACGTAAAGAGAAGTACATTTTGAAAAATGAAATTTCTGGTTCTAAACATTTTTATTTGAATCTCTGATTATAAGTAGCAATTATACAGAGTGGCGAGTGGTCAGGGAAAACCGGGAAAAAAACAGTCAAGAAAAGAGAAAACTACCAATATTTTCTTACAGGAAATATTTCAAATAATATAAAGAGATTACATAAACTGAATTTATCTTTTACAAAATACTGGTATTTATCATTTATATTGATTGTGTCTTTATCTAACCACTCGCCACCCTGTTATAGTAACATTCAGTCACCAAAATTAATACAAAAAGGGTCGCATACAGTTTTAACAGATTTTTCAAACAGAAAATTTTGCTTAATTAATGTAAAAAAGCCGAAAACATTGTGCGATTATTTGCGGAAAGCTTTTTAGACTAACGAAAAAGAATAGGGTAATATTTAACCATTTAACTGATTTGCCCGTACATCTTACAGGCAAGAAAATTATACTTGATCCATCACTTAAAGCTTATGACACCACTAAATTTTTTAAATAAAATTTTATACTTTTCAATGGAGTAAATTTTTAGACTAAGAATTACGAATGTTTTAGCTTAAAAATGTGATGTTAATCCCATATTTTCAATTTATTGTACGTAAAAAAGAATCAGCTAGGTTGTTAACATCGCAAATAATATTGAATATACGGTGTTGTCAATAGGCTATTTTTTTATTCAGAGTTTTTGATTGGCACCGCTTTTTTAAATTAGTAAAATTCGCCTTATTTGTCGACATATTAAATTAAGGTAAAAAACAAGGGCAATCTCAAAATTTCTAAGTATTAAAAGATTTTAAAAGATAGAAATCCAACGATTATAAATGCACAAATAAAATATGAAAAGAGAGCAAACAGCTGTTTCGAATCTACTATCGAGATTCTTCTTCTGTGCAAAAACTCAGCGAGCTAGATTGAATGCAAGAATCAATAGAATTCATGACAGAGAGAATGATTTATATCTGAATTCACTTGAACTAAAGCATAGATATCATCTACGTAACGAACATAAAACTGAAATTTTAAGACTTCAAAAAATTTTATTTCAAAATAGTGCATGAACAAATCGCATAAAATCGAACTTTTGCGATTTGTACATGCGCGATTTGTACATGCACGATTTTGAAATAAAACTGTTTGAAGTCTTAAAATTTCAGTTTTATGTTCGTTAAGTAGATGATATCTATGCTTTAGTTGAAGTGAATTTAGATATAAATCATATTCTCTCTTCATGAATTCTATTGATTCTCGCATTCAATCTAGCTCGCTGAGTTTTTGCACTGAAGAAGAATCTCGATAGTAGATTCGAAACAGCTGTTTGCTTTCTTTTCATACTTTATTTGTGCATTTATAATCGTTGGTTTTCTATCTTTTAACATTTTTGCACAAAGGATTTATTTGCTATTTTGATTTCTAAATATTGGTATCATTGAAGAAATCTGAATTGAAAAAAGTATCCCTCAGACAATACAGATGCCATAATCAATGAAAAATCTAAGTTTTGTACGCACCTTCATAAAACTATCGAAAGAGAAACTAAATATCAGTATCTGTGCTTACTGTGCGATAAATTTTTAACTATAATAATTCATCTATAAGAAAATTGTTGTTTTGTCTGATTACCTCTAAATAATTAAAATTATAAAAACATGTACTACATAAATTTTCAATAGAAAAGCTTTATAATTTATGTATTTTAGGTAGAGTTTGTTTGATGAAACAAGCACAATTTACTTACTCTTCTTAAAAGTTAATGTATTTGCATAACTAACAAGAAAAATAAAAGCAACAGAATTTAAGTCATTTAAAAACTTCATTAAACCTTTTTGGGACCGGCGTCTATTCCACAAATTCTATTCAGTTGGCACCACATTTTTTTTAAGGAACCTTTAATTTCATAATTTCAATAACTCTTTAAACACTTAACTGATTTGCTCGTACCACAGAGTACGGAACAGAGAATCAACTTTCATACACTGTAATGGCAACTTGTTTAACATGGGATTACGCATAGACGGTAGCGAGACGAGCGGATAACTCTGAAACTACGATCATAACATAAGAGAGGTTGCTAATTCGGCGAAACATCGCTTCCTTGGCGACAAATGATAAAAGAAAAAAGAAAAAAAAAATACAGCGACGGCTTGCTGCATCTTGTTTTGAAATTTATGAAAGAATTATTTTAATATGAAATAACTTTGACGTATTCGTCTTGCAAACAATACATGTGTCTCTTCGTAACATAACGACCTAATAATTTAAACTTGAAAATTCAAGAATAATAACAGTAATAATTACGAATCAATATAAGCGCGGAAATCTAAGATCAAATAGCATAAGCACGTGTGTAAAGATAATCAAATCAGCATTCAGCAAGAAGCGCCAAACCAGTATAGGGTTACAGTTAAACAGAAATCACGAGGATAAAAATCGCCAACGCGATGGTTTAGTTTTTAAGTGATCCACTGAGGGCGTTCTTTTCAAGTCGAGTTGAGGCTCTGTTACGTACTCTGTGGTATGGATAAACCATGATTGATGAAAACACTTTGCCCGTTCGACGTATGGGCGAATCATAGAAGTGGTTAACATTCGCGAGCGTTAGGTTCCCGTGAATGTCAAAATCGCGACCGCAAATTAGCCACAAGAGACTATTTTGACATTTTTTCGGCATCACTATTTTTTAAAAATATATTTTGTATTACCGTAATTTCGCGCGTATGCGCCGTGGTTCAGTAAAGTCTTTTTCAGACCGGAAATTTTATTGCAAAAAAGAAGTCAAATAAATGCTAAGCAGAAGTATGTCACATTTTATATGAAATAAATTCTGGTAGGAAATCGACTTAACTGAGATGCGGCGGATACGCGCGAAATTACGGTATATGTTCTTTGCAAATTTTGTTAACGTTTATGTGAAAGATTTTTTTTTTTTAAAGTAGTGCAAAGTATTCGCGAATAATTAAAACTCCTGAACGCTAAGGAATTACTGTGTATGCCAACCTTTAGTCATTCCGGAGTGTGATCCGTTACAAATATGTTTTAAACTGGAAAATATAGATAGGGGAATTTTTCTACTTTCTATAAGATACATTATTGATTCAAATTTAAAATTTTTGATAAACACTAGAACGGCCAAGAGAGGTCATTTTGACCGCTACAATATGAATATATTTTTGGTAAACAATATACACGAAAAAATGCATTAATATTTTTAACACTTCCAACAAATTTGAAAAGTGTTTATGATTTCGATTTTCGGCCCGTCTGTCCGTCTGACTGTCTGTCCGCGATCTATTCTTAGTCCGTAAATATTCTCGGATTGCCCTGAAATATTTGGATTTTATTGATGTTTATCCTAGCACGAACCCTATTTCAAATTAAGTTTCTAGCCTGATTAGTTTATTTGGAAAAGGACAGTCAAAATTTACTGTTACTTTACGGCCTATGAGAAGAAATCGTTTCAAATGAATTTTAAAGATGTTAGACTCTGTCAACGTATTAAAAAATATGTGCATTTACAAAGTGCATTAAAATATCCATTCTGTAAAATAACCGGTGAAAAAAAAACGATTATCCATTTACAGGGCCACCCAAAATAATTCCATTACATAATCACGTGTGCAAAGATAATCAAATCAGCATTCAGCAAGAAGTGCCAAGCCAGAATATGGTTACAGTTAAACAGAAATCACGAGGATAAAAATCGCCAACGCGATGGTTTAGTTTTTAAGTCATCCACTGAGGGCGTTCTTTTCAAGCCGAGTTGAGGCTCTGTCCGTACTCTGTGGCTCGTAAGTCATAAGGGCAAGAAGAGTTTGCCTAATGCGCCACTTAAAGTTTTGTGACACCAATAATTTTTTTAGATACAATTTCGTACTATTTCAACGGCAGAAATGCTTATAATAAATATTGTGAATGATTTAGATTAAAAAAGATGGCGTTAATACCCTATTTTCAATTTATTGCTCGTGAAAAAACAATCAATTAAGTGGTTAATTAAATAACGCAAATATTACATATCTTTATTACTGGTGCCAAACACCTTTTGTATGTAACTTTTAAAGGCGCATATATGCACCCATGGTCCCTAATGGTTAGAATCTTGTAATTTCAATTTTAGAATATGCCCTGAAAATTGCGTTGTTCAGAGAACCTGAATTCAAATCAAAATATTTCAACAATAAAGCGTAATGTCTTTTTATAAAATAAAGTAATTATTGCTACTTAATTGAAATATCCGAAATATAATATCCACTAAATGCGAAATACTTTTTGTAACTTATGTTCTACCACGAGAATAATAATATTAATCCTTTGTTTACGGGGTCACATACACATCCTAGTGATTTAGTCTAACCTGCCCAGTTTAACCGCTTCCTTGATTTGCCCGTATGTATTATGGGCAATGTGATATTGCCAATCATGATTTGCCCGTACCACGTACGGGTATCCATATTCCAATCACAATTTATTATTCTAACTAGTAATTTTTTATTGTAAATTTTGCATTATTTAATCCGAGCATTTTTTTGATTCAATTCGGAAAAAGTTTCCATTTCAGAAAACTGATGACAAGTGATTAAAAATTCTGTAAAAACATGAAGAAAAGGCATTAATTACAATAAAGACTGTTATTCGGAGTTAGTGGTGGGGAAATTGAGATAAATTTTGAGCCTGAGCTACCACCATTATTTTCTATACTATCTAATATACAAAGTGCCCCAGGATTATTGGGGAAATTTTTAAGACGAGGTAAGGAACATCAAAAGGATTCAGATTTGCATAGTAACCTATGGTTGAAAACTCTTTCCTAGAGTGATAGTAAGGACACAAAACACAAGAAAGACACGACACGAATAAGAAGAAAAAAAGCGTTTATTATTCTTACTGCAGCAAAATCTAAAAAAGAACATTAAAGAAACGACGATCGCCATTGAAGTAGGTATGGGAAATTATGACCCAGGGCCTCGATGCTTGGAAGCGCAACTTCAACGCTGTCCGGACTTCCCCAGTAGCTTCCAAAATGCGTACAAGAAGTTCCTCAGCACTTTCCATCATTATCCCGCCATTTTTCCAGCATTAAGAATAATAAAAATGTTTTATCTCCCTGTTCGTTTCCTTTCTTTTGTGTGTTTTGTGTTGCCACTACTGCGCCAGGAAAACGTCTTCAACCATGGGTTGCTATGCAAATCTGAATCCTTATTATGTCCTCTCACTCCCCTCAAATTTTTTCCCAATATTCAAGGGACAAACTGCATAGGAGGCTTGTAAGCGTCTTCCCTTTTTCTTACTACTATTTCCATATAATAATTTTTATAAATTTCTCTTGTATGTGTTAAAGAATGCTACCACGACGAATATCTTTTGTAAATACTAAATGATACAAATGAACATGCTGCAATGCCGGCGTAAGAGATGATACAATTTCAAGTAAACCAAAATGATATCGTTACTACTCAAGTTATTATTTTTATTTGAGGTAAGTGAAAAGCATTTCAGAAAAAGTCAATATTTCCAAAAACCATTATAATCATACATACATATCATTCTTTATAAACACTTATATTTCATTATCTGTTAAGTAAGCTTTTCTGATTTTTTTCAAATGATTGATTATGTTTAAAAAAAACTAATCCAAATTTACATTTTAAAATTTAAAAAAAAAGTAATATGAGAGATACATTGTATCAAATGCGGTGCTCGTTATAACCAAATATTTTAAAACGCTCTTTTAGCCGAACTTATAACCAGGTGCTAGAATTTCAAACACTGATTTTTTTGGAGAAATATTGGCGATTTTATTAAAAAAATTATAAAGTGTTTGTAATTAACACTAGAAAAACAGGAAGTTTTATACAAGTTTTATCAAAAAAATATTTAACACCAGAATTTTTATTTAAAACTGTATAAGTTATTTAAATAACCAATTTTTTTTCCCCTTTGTTTCTTTTAAACATATTTTACAGAGAAATTTATGGTTCGAACCGAAATATATTCACTTAGCAGGGGCCAAACTGGTCCCGCGCCGTCTTTCTAGTGTTAACCCCTTGCGGCGCAGTGGTTTCATAGATATACCACTTAATTTTAATTCCCAAACACCACATTGGCACCGGAATTTTGTTTAAAAAAATTAGGGTTTATTAAATACGGGAAATATAGTGTTTTCTTATTTACAAATAAAGTTATTTTCAAATTCCGGTGTCAGTCATTAATTTCAACACTTAAGCAAAGAATTTGTCCAGCGCCGCAAAGGGTTAAGGCAGAAAATTTTTACACATTAATCGAGTTCGTTTAAAAATATTGTGGATATATGTTTACCGTAATATCTGGAATATAATACGCGGATAAAACAATTTTGGCTGGACCCAGAAATTTTACTTTGCTACTGAAGTCAAACATTCACGCAATTCGAAAAACCATAGATCCCAGCATCTCGTAATGATTCGGGAGTCTGATCCAAAATTTGAATGTTCAAACATGAAAATATATACAAGAAAATGTGTCTTTTTTTCTACGAGGTACATTTTCGATATTTCTTTTTGAAATTTTTGGTTAAACAAAATTTCCAGTTGAAAACCTGTTCGTCTTGGATCAGGCTCCGGAGTAATTAAAAGATGTTGGATCTATGAAAAAGGTTAGAATTTATTTTAAAAATCTTCTGGGTCCAAAAATGGTTGTTTGATTCGCGAATCATGCTTTGGAAATTACAGTAATATTTCTTTCTTTTTAACCCTTTTAACCCTTTGAGGGGCAAAACACTTGTATTCTTAAAATCTTGAAATGACTGATTGACATTAGAATTTAAAAACAAATTTATTTCAAAATAGATAAAAGCTTTTCTTCATGTACTTGATCTAATTAAAATCTTCATTTCAAAATTCTGGTGTGAATGTAGCATTTTGCAATTAAAATTAAGTGGTACATATTTTATACCACCACCCTTCAAAGGGTTAAACAGTGTTGCCAGTGGTCTACTTTTTTTTAAATTTAGATTTCTTGATTCGCACCACTTTATTGAAACAGTAAAATTCTCTTTATTTTCGCCTTATTTAATATGTCATTAAATAAGAAGGGTTGTACCATTTCAAAAAAGTGGTGTCAAGCAAGAATCTGAATTTAAAAAAGTAGCCCATCTGGCAACACTTTTTTTAAAGTACCGTAATTTCCGGCGTATAATCCGCGGATCAAACAATCATTTTTCGACCCAGAAATTTTTCAAAAAGAAATGTAACTTTTTAAATCGCCGTAAATATTTGTCTTTAATCGTTAAATATGATTTCTGGGTCCAAAAAGAATTGTTTGATCCGCGGATTATACGCCGGAAATTACGGTATTTCTTTGCATAGCGGAAACAATTAAATCTAATTACAAACTGCAAAATGCTATTGAGATTTTTTAATAAAATTGTTATATCAAAATGCATTTTGAGAAAAGTTTTTAATTTTCTTTTATTCATTTTTTTTGTTTATTCTGGTATAATTTAATTATTTCAATGCAGAAGTACTTTGTCATAGAAAGAATAAATGGTTAATTACAGGCATGTTTATGGCAAAAATTAGTTTAAGTCAAGTTTTAAAACTATAATAAATTTCTAAAAGCAAACGGTATAAATACGGTTTGTTTAAAATCTAAACAGTACTAATACAGACATTTTTGGAATTCCATAGATCTGTGGGAATAATTAAAATGTATATTATAGGAAACATTGAAATGCCTTACATATCAAAAATAAGAAAAAAATGTATGTACTTACATAATTGACTTCAATTTAAATAGGCTGTACTATAGAAAATGCTTAGTTTTAGATACGATTGAAATATCCATACAATTACGTATACAGAAGACACTATAATGTAAACAAATTGCGCTATTGAATCCGCAAAATGTCAGCTTCAAAATTTTCATATCCACAAAACCACGTCTACTCAGTGAGAACGCTACGCAAAGTTTCGATGAAAGCTTAAGGTTGCACAAGATGTATGAATGTGTGAAGAAATGACAATGCCAAACAAGCTTGAAGGAAAAAAATAAAAACATAATTGACGTAACAGATTTTTAGATTGGATCATAAAAGAAATGATTCAATAACCCTTAAAGGCAGTAAGTCAACGAAATTAAACGATAGAAATAGTTACAAGTTATTCTACCGAGAGTTGTACAGCACATAATGCTTCCTGAACGAAGATGTCTTCACCTATTTAGAACAGAGAGAGTCACAGTGTTTTATTTATTCATAATTATTTTTTTTTATTTACCGTAATTTCCGGCGTATAATCCGTGGGTCAAACAATTCTTTTTCAACCCAGAAATTTTTGTTGGTAATTGAAACCAAGCATTTACCGCGATCTAAAATGTTACATTTTATTTGAAAAATTTTCTGGGTCCAAAAATAATTGTTTGATCCGCGGATTATACGCCGGAAATTACGGTAATTCTTTTTACAGATCCTCACATTAACACTAGAACCGCGGGGAAATTCATTAAAATTTTAGAAAAATATTGCTCACCGGGATTTTTATTTAAAACCGTTTAAGTTATTTATTGAAAATATTTTTGCTCAGCATATATTTAGCCTTTTTTATACAGGATTTTCTGGTTCGAATCGACATCTCTCCTTATGATACGGGTCAAAATGACCCGTCACCGCGGTTCTAGTGTTAAAAATACAGCTTTTCAGCCAAAAATTGCAAACGTTTTTTTTTTTTTTGGGGGGGGGGGTTATTGCAGTAAAATAATGTGTTTACATTTGATAGGCGGATCTGCTTGTATATCAGAACTACTATTTCTAAATAGTAGCTATACTATTATTTAACAAATAATGAAAAGAGTATTATCCTGAGATTGTCGTACTTCAAAACAGGCACTTCTCAGCACCTTGTGCTTCTTAGCAAGAGCTTCTTATGAAACAAATGAAAATTTAAATGCTTTAAATCTGTTGTAAATAGTGTTAATGTAAAGATAAATTATAAAATTACATATTAAAATATAATGGGCAAAAATTTAAATTCTGAAACACTTTATAAAAAGAACAAATAATTTTATTCTAATAGTAGATCGCTTTACATCTATAGGGAAAATAACATTTACACATTATTATACTTACAGACTAAACACAAAGATTTAATTTATGCCACTGCGCAATGTGCAGGGTGGTAATAAAAAAACGTTCGCAATATATGAGCTCCTATTGATTTTTCCGTTCAGGGAAATGGAATGTAATTTTGTAGGTTGTTATTTAAGGGGGCTCAGTATTTGAAAACTTTTCAAAAAATCGATTTTTTATGATCTAATTTGGTTATTCATTTAATTCTTAACTCAATGCAAAAAACCGCATAAAAATATTTGCATTTTTAACGGAGTTATAAGCATATATGTATCAACACTTTCATAGCCGCATCCATATAATTTCAAATTTAAGTCGCGTTTTCTCAAAACTTGATTTTTGATGACTAACACCAAGATTTAAAAAAAACTATTTGATAGAATGGATTAATTTTTTTTTTGCATGCATATAACATTATTATCTAGATTATGAATTAATATATTTTAGATAGTTTAATATTTTGAGTATTTGGAAAAAATGGAAAAAATAAATGGAAAAAAAATAAATGGAAAAAAAATGGTAAATGGAAAAAAAATTGTATTTTTTAAGGTTTTTTTAAATTTTCAACTTAGAGATTTTTTAATACTGTTTTTATTAAGTGATAGTTATATCCTTAATTCATAATCTAGATTATGATGTTATATGCATGCAAAAAAAATTTAAGCCATTCCATCAAACAGTTTTTTTTAAATCTTGGTGTTAGTCGTCAAAAATCAAGTTTTGAGAAAACACGACTTAAATTTGAAATTATATGGATGCGGCTATGTAAGTTTGATACATAAATGCTTATATCTCCGTTAAAAATGCTAATATGTTTATGCGGTTTTTTGCATTGAGTTAAAAATTAATTGACTAATCAAAATAGATCATAAAAAAATCGATTTTTTGAAAAGTTTTCAACTCCTGAGCCCCCTTAATGGCGTTTATTCAAAAATAACGTAAAGAACAGCAATCAAGGTCTCACACGCGGTTATAGTAACAAAAATATTTAGAAATTTAGAAAAAACAACACCTAAGTCTTTTCATCGAAAAATGATCTAACGTCATACTTGCCTATCTCCTTCTTTCTTAACCCCTTGAGGGGTGGTGGGATAAATTATATTTAATTAATTAAAGCAAGTCCCTGCTTTCTAATAACTCTGTTTATCAATTCTGGTATAAGTTAATAATTTCATTCAGAAATATTCCCTATCGGATAGGGTTAAACTTTAACCTTTTTATTCTCGGACTAACCTTTTGGATTTCGGCGTCTCTTACACAAATTTCAATCGGTCAGCACCACATTTAAAAATAAGTTTCCTTCAAGTACTCAATTCCAAATAATGTTCGAATTTACTTTTACCGGCACAGTGTGCCCAGTCCGGGATACCTAATTTTAATTCCAAACCTGCATGTGGCACCAATAATATTTAAATAAAATTTAGCTTTAGCAGCGAAAGCTTAAATTAAGGGGGTCTATAATTTTTTAAGAAGTTGTTTCTAAATTCCTTTGTCAGTCGACAATTTCTCATTTTATTAACAGGGTTTGTTCATGCCGGCAAGGATTTTATGAGATAAATTTATTTCCCTTTATTACTTGTGCCCAAAACAAATTTTTCAATGAAAGATGATATCGTCACAGTAGCGACAACGTAGTGCATAGGGATAAAAAAAGCTACGGTGACTTGTTTATGTTTTTATGTCAATAGAATTTATCACAATGTTCAAGCCTACAGACGATTTTATTATTTTTTCTAAAACAAACATATTACTGAAGTTTGAATATGTGAAAATAAGTTTGAGTGTCATGAAAATGTTTTTTGGAAATTACAATTCAATCACAATATTATTTTCTCCAACGAAAAAAAAGTTCATTTCAAATTAAACATGGTGTTGGTGTATTTTTGTCGGCCGATTATCTACGCTATGGGATATAGGTCCTATGGGGTGGGTTGCCCTCCGTGGGGGGTCTTTCTAAGGGAACCTAACCCGTATTTACGCAAGGTTCGAAGAAAACCACGGAAAACTTCGAACGGTTAGGCCGACGGTCGCGATTGGGTTCGAACCCAGCACCTACCGTCTACCAGTTTGGAGGTCAGAACCTCGCAGCCACTGGTGGGGCAAATTAAACATGGTTTCAAACAAAGTGTTTAATAATCACTGTCGTTTATAATTACAGAAATTTCATTAAATATTAAGAAAGATATAATCTCCCTAAATCTAGATCAATTCTAAAATTCTAAGACCACTTTTGACACCTCCGGGTGCATGAAGATAACTGGCACAAAATGCAAAATTATAGAAGTAGTTGTAAAATAGCAACGAATGAAACTGCAAAACAGTCGATTTTTAAGCCTTTCCGGTACAGGAAATTCTATTCATAAAATGACGAAAAGATTGATTAATACCAAACTATGTAAACGCATTTTAACAAAAGTAAACAAAAAAAGAAAAGAAAAAAAAGCAAAGAATAAAATACATAGACTGTCTAAACCTTCACTGTAAAAGTAAAATTTTACTAAAATAAACTTGTTGCCGTTTTGAATTAAAATAAGGTAGATCCACAGTGGGATCATCGCGCTTGAAAAGGTTAACACTAGAACCGCAATTAACCCATTAGTGCCTAACGTCCCATTTTTGGGACAGTTTTAAAAAATTCAAGTAAGCGCATTTCACACCAGTAAAAAAGAGTATAAATAAATACTTTCTTTCTCGAGACAGAGTTTTTGATAAATTAAGATAAAAGTTATTCTTACTTTAAAAGTGGTGGGAAAGTACAAAATTTGAATTTTAACGAAGAAAATAATTCAGGCACTAATGGGAGATAAAATGGGAATTTGGGATAAAGGAAATTTCTTGAAGATAAAATGTTAAATATGTGCTGTACAAAAATAGATAATTAAAAAAGTTAAGTAGTTTCAAATAAAAATTCATGTTTAAAACGCTTTTTGTAAAACTTGAATGAAATAGCCGGCATTTCTAGTGTCAACCTTTCCGGCACACTGTGCCCGGTCTGGGATACCTAATTTTAATTCCAAACTTGCAAACGGCACCAATAATATTTTAGTGAAATTTTGCTTTTACAATAAAAGCTTAAATTAAGGAATTCAAAATATCTAAAAAATTCGTTCGTGAATTCCGGTTTCAGTCGATAATTTGTCATTTCACTAACCGACTTTGCCCGTGCCGGAAAGGGTTAATGTAACACATCGATGAAGTTTTAATTTCGTTATGAAAAATTAGCCAGAGAGATATGCTGAACTATTTATAATGTTTTAAGTGTAAATGTGTTACTTCGTAAGGGAGCCTGCAAATGATGGAGATAGATTTACAAAATTTTTCGAAAATTGTTTTAATCGACATAATCAGGAACTATTAAAAACAGTTTTGCACTTTAAAGTAACCACTTAATATCCAGGAGTCAAACAAATTGCATTTTGGAAGTAGATTGTTTTTTTAAATGGAAGTTAAAAAAGGAAAAACGTGCGATGTTTCAAAATAAAAAAAAACTTCAGTAGAAAAAATTGGGAAATCGAAATTTCAGCGCACAAAACTGAATAAAAAGCAAGTTAATTTACTCGGGAGAACTATTATTGCCCAGTGTAATTTATATCAGTGTGGCCAATTAAGAACATAGCGTATAATGCAAAATACATTTTTAATATTTAGCTTACGTTATAAAAAATATTTATTTATTTGGGGAGATCTAACATTAGTTTTTTAAATCTTACTGAGAAAGTACGACACGAATCTCAAACAAAATTATTTAGTAATTTAACACTTTCCATTACAGGCAAAATGTGTTAGTAAAACGAGAAATTATCGACTGACACCGGAATTCACAAACGAATTTTTTAGATATTTTGAAATCCTTATTTTAAGCTTTTAATGTAAAAGCAAAATTTTACTTAAATATTACTGGTTCCACTTGCAAGTCTGGAATTAAAATTAGGTATCCCAGAATGTAAAAGCAAAATTTTACTTAAATATTACTGGTTCCACTTGCAAGTCTGGAATTAAAATTAGGTATCCCAGACCGGGCACAGTGTTCCGGAAAGGGTTAAGTGAAATAGTAAAGCCACATAATTAGGTAGAATTTCATTTATTAAATTACTAGGTGTGAAAATATATTTTTGAGCTGCGAGTTATGTGCCAGAAAATACGGTAAACCAATTATTGTTTTTTATATATACGGAAAAATTAAAATATTCGATATTGAAAATCTGTTTTTACAGAAAAATGATGAAGCTAAGTACTTTACAGCACATTTCCACAATATTTCATAAGGTTAAATCTGGTGAATATTTCAGTTAGAAGTTCCGATTTCAATGTTGATTACTAATTTCAGTTTATTTTTACTCACGGAATGTCCAAAAATTTAAAAAAAAAAATAACTTTTAAAGAATTACTATGAGAATTGAAAATTTCTCAATAAAAAATTGTCATATTTGGCAACACTGTTTTCTAAATGCATAGCTGCTAACTTGTATGGATTTTTCCTACCCAGGATTCGAACACTCCTTATATTTTTTAAGGACTCTGACACCACTATTAATTATAAGAAAATTTACATTTAATTTTAAATAAACAAAAAATCCTAACAACAACCTTTGCTTTCAATTTTCGCAATGGTTTTCTTCAGTAAAATACTTTCAATATATTGTTAAATTTTAATGGTAAGATTGTGCGAACCCTGCTACCACTAAAATTAATCAGAAATTTTAAAATTGTTTCAAAATTTGAAAACCTCAGAATTCGGCGATTGTTTTATGTGAAATTTTCTCATAAATTTTAGTGGTAGGAAAAATCCCTACAAGTTGGCAGCTATGATGTATGTGATGAAATTTTATATATTTAGTAGTAGTATGTTAACCCATTGAAAATCTATACAACCAAATTTTAATTTCTGACTTGGTAGGTTTAACCCTTTATTTCTCGCGCCCGTAAGTCTCCCGGTCCGTGTTGGCTACATCTATTTTGTTCAGATTGTTTGATTTCCACCATTTTTTTAAACATAATTGACTTCATTCACGAGCCAATTTATCTATCAGTCAGTTAGGTTAATATTTCTACTCCTAAGTTTTGGTGGCAATAAAATATTCAGGCTTTTAAAAGAAGTATTTTTCAGTTGTTGGGCGAGAAGTGCAACCTGTTATAACAGGATTTTTAATATTTTATTCGTTTTTAATGCATGTGTAGTAAAGTATTTATTTATATACAAATCAATTCATTCGTAAATTCTGGTATCGTTCATTTTATTTTAATATTTTGGGAACAAATTCCTATAAAATGTTTACGATATTTACTCGTTAAAATGAATTTTATTTAGTAATTTTTTCCATGCTGTTTGATTAGATTTCAAATTAGAAAGTTGATCGTAAAATTCTGAAATATTCTTTAACCATTTCCGGCACACTGTGCTCGGTCTGGGATACCTACAGCAGGGTGCGTAGTCATCAAGAAATTCAGAGGATTTTAATTCTTTTTTCATCAGAAATTCTTTAAAGTACTGATTGTTAGATCTGAAAAAGGATTTATTTTTCGTTAAGTAAAACAAATATTACATTATAAAAATTCCGGTAAAAGTCCTTACAAGGTGCTTCCAGACGACGCACCCTGCTACAGTCACCGCCAAAAAAATCTTGACACTTTTGATTTTTGATGTTTTGTTAAATATCTAAAAATATACACAAGGAATCATTCTGAAACTACTGGTGTGTAAACAAAATAATACACGTCATATATTTTGACAAAGCTTTTTCCCCGAAATCTAACAGGGGACCGTCAATAAATTGAAAAAGAACGAAAATCTTTTGGATCACCCTGTCAAAACTAATGAAGCAAAACAGTTTAAACTGCAGATAATGATTAAGTGGCTTTTTGTGATAAGTTGTGTCGATTTTTATGAATATAGCTTGAAAACTCGTGGAGAAATTAAAGTTTTTATAAAAATGGTCCAAAATTTTTCCAAGTTTTTTTGCTTATAATTTTCAGAGCTCTTCATAAAACACAATAATCTTTTCAGAAAATATGACAAACAACATTGCACATAACACCCTGTAATCAGAATTAAAAAATAATAAAAAATGTATGAAAAATAAACGAGTTTACTAAATAATTTTTTACTGCGCATGCGTCAAGGCTATTAAAATTTCATTTGCATATTATGTTAGTTAAATATATAGAGCAACTTTTGTGAAAGTCTCAAAAACATAGCTTGAGAACTCTGAAAATTATCGTCAATAGAATACGGTCAAAATCCGTTATTTCCAAAATAAAGCAAAAAGATAAGGAGTTGTATCCAAATATAGTAGTACGTGCAATACTGTGTAGGTACTAATCAATGGAATATGGATACAGCCCCTCATCTTTTTGCTTCATATTGGGAATAATGAATTTTGACAATATTCTATTAACGATAATTTTCAGAGTTTTCAAGCTATGTTTTTGAGACTTTCACAAAAGTTGCTCTATACATTTAACTAACATAATATGCAAATGAAATTTTAATAGCGTTGACGCATGCGCAGTAAAAAATTATTTAGTAAACCCGTTCATTTTTCATACATTTTTTATTATTTTTTAATTCTGATTACAGGGTGTTATGTGCAATGCTGTTTGTCATATTTTCTGAAAAGATTATTGTGTTTTATGAACAGCTCTGAAAATTATAAGCAAAAAACTTGGAAAAACTTTGGACCGTTTTTATAAAAACTTTAATTTCTCTACGAGTTTTCAAGCTATATTCATAAAAATCGACACAACTAATCACAATAAGCCACTTAATCATTATCTGCAGTTTAAACTGTTTTGCTTCATTAGTTTTGACAGGGTGATTCAAAAGATCTTCGTTCTTTTTCAATTTATTGGCGGTCCCCTGTTACATTTCGGGGAAAAATCTTTGTCAAAATATATGACGTGTACTATTTTGTTTACACACCAGGAGTTTCAGAATAATTCCTTGTGTATATTTCTAGATATTTAACAAAACATCAAAAATCGAAAGTGTCAAGATTTTTTTGGCGGTGACTGTAATTTTAATTCCAAACATGCAAACGGCACCAATAATATTTTAGTAAAATTTTGCTTTTATAGTAATAGCTTAAATTAAGGATTTGAAAATATCTATAAAATTCGTTTGTGAAATCCGGAGTCAGACGAAATTTCTCATTTTACTAAAAGATTTTGCCCGCGCCGGAAAGGGTTAAGCTCACATTTTTTGTTAATATTCCGATCAGCTAACAGTACAAACTAGTGAACAGTGTTTCAGTGGGCTACTTTTTTTTTTAATTAGGATTTCATGATTGGCACCACTTTTTGGAAATAGTGAAATTTGACTTATTTAATGACGGTTTAATTAAGGTGAAAATAAGATTATTTTGCCCTTTTAAAAAAGTGGCGCCATTCAAAAAAAATCTGACTTAAAAAAAGTAGCCCAGTGGCTAAACTCCATAAAATCATCTACATGAGCGCTTTGTCATAACAAATTTTCCTTTTTTATCACTTTCCGAAAAAAATTCTTATGCATTGCTTATTGCTTTTATCTCTTTTATGCATGCAGAAAAGTGCTTATGCATTCGGTATGTCTGCCCGTTTGACCACGCTCCAACTCTCGTAAATAAACTCAGATTTTCATGCAATTGATGAAGCTTATTTAGGTTCACCAAAGCATGCTTGATATTGAATATGAAGTATATACGACTAATAGTTCATATTCAGGGGCACTCATAAGAATTCGTTTACACTACGGTATATGAGGAAAATTCATTTGGAGAGCATTTAAATGACATTATGCTGTTTCAAATGCATCGAAACTGATATAAATCACTGAATTTCACTACGATCACATTAAAGCAGTGCATTTATAGCTACTTTTATTAATTTACAAGGACACACAAAAGAAATTGGTTTTGCGTAATAATTGCTACAGAGCACGTTTTAAAATTTGCTATGCGCTTTCAAATTCTTTCGCATTAAATTCAATGCTCTTTTTATATAAATTCTATATTTCATATACAATACTCCACAAATGTATTTGAATACCTTTCTCCTTATTAGCGGAAATTGCTGAAGGGAATTTTCAACTGAAATATGTGTATCTCTTAAATGAACTAAATTTTGGAATCCATGTTGTTAATAGTTACAAATACATACATTGAAACTTTTGGGAAGCTATTGCGCATTTTACGTATGATTAAGTTGTTTTGCAATTTTAGGTAATAACAATATTATTTTAGTAATAAAGAAAATTTTGCGAACGTGAGTATTATTATTATCATTATCTATACTAATAAAAGAACAAAACGCTCTGTCTGTGTGTGTGTGTGTCTGTCTGTGTGTCTGCGATGGCTAGGGAAATCTATGGGACGTACGAGGTTCAAAATTTTTATGAGAGTAGCCCAATACCTATCCTAATGCACCTGAGGCTCAGAATTTTAATTTTTTGATTAATTTCATAGATATTAATTACGAAGCGGAACTCACTCTCTTCAAAAAGTCATATTTTTAATGTTCGAGGAAAGAAATCGTTTGCACATGTGCACAAACCCTTTTACGCACCTAAGCGGAAGAAGAACCATTTATCGGCGTTTATTTCTGATTTGAGATCATTTTGTTTAAATCCAAATCAACCAAACTGCCCGACGCAGTTAAACTTAAGAGACATATTTCGAAAGATCATATTTTTAGATCTCAAATGCAATAATCAATCCGAAAAAATGTTGCAGTTAACCCTTTGAAAACAAATATTCAAAAATGGTCATTTTTTTCAAAACTATTTTCTCCTTTTTGTCAATGCCCCTCCAGGGCGTAATTTTTAAGATATAAACAAACAAAAAAAAAAGATATTAAAGTTGAAACTTTCGTCTAACCGATGGTGCAATTGGTTTTAAAATATTTGGATTTTAACTCTTTCAAATACACTGGCAAAAGAAGGTCATTTTGCGACTCGCAGAGAGGGTATTTTTTCTATGCTAAAATTATCTTAATATACATATTTCAACTCAATCTTTTAAAATCTTCTCAATAGAACAAATTTATACTCCCTACAGAAAATTCGAAACGTTCAGACCGATAGAAATATTTTTTACAAAATAAAATGTGAGAAAATTTTTATGAAATCTATAAAAACAGATCGTTTTCATTGCGGTTTTGCCTTAGCAAAGCGCAATCCTATAGGTACCGGCAAACAAAAAACATATTCTTAAAGCTTAAAAACATTCTCATAATCTATGATTCAATCGGTTTTTAAAATAAAAGATTTAACCCTTTCAAATACACCGGCAAATGGAGGTCATTTTGTAACTCACGGATAGATTTTTTTTTACTCTAAAAGTATCTAAGCGTACATATTTCAGCACAATCTTTTAAAAGCATCTCAATAGACCAAATTTACATTCTTTAAAAAAATTAAAACATACGGACGAGTAGAAATATTTTTTACAAAATAAAAAGGGAGAAAAATTTGACGAAATCAATAAAAACCAGATCGTTTCATTGCGGTTTTGCCTTTGCATGGCGCAATTGTATACGTCCTGAAAACCGAAAATATTTTCTTAAAGCTAAAAGACTTGTATAATCTATGGTGCATTTTGTTTAAATAAAATACGAGATTTAGCCCGTTCAAAGACACCGCAAACACGAATCACATCCCGGCTCATGGAGAATACATTTTTCCTAGGCTAAAAGTAACTAAATGTCTTTATTTTAGCACAATCTTTTTAGAGGCTTTCAATAAACCAGATTTACATTACTTACAAAAATTTTGGAACTTTCGCATGGATAAAATTATTTTTTTACAAAATAAAATATGTGAATTTTTTTATGAATTCAGTGAAAACCCGAGTGTTCCGTCGCGGTTTCGTTCGCTTTCGGTAAGCATAGTTTCCAAAAAATCAAATTACATAGAGAATAAAATACCAAACAGCATGCGCTTTAAATTCAATAACTTTTCGCGATTTTTCCATTTAAAAATGTAAATTTTGACAAAATCGATTTAAAGATATAAAATCATAGAAATTTGAGTTTAATTTAAGGGTCATTTTGAAAACAAATAACACATTTGAAAACTGAATAACATCACGGGCCCGGGCAACGCCGGGCAGGTCAGCTAGTTTAATAATATATTTCAAATTTATCATGTTAGAGAGATAAAACGAACATAGTCATTTTGCTGTTGTTCTATCCTGTAACACACATTTTTCCATAATTTTTGACGAATTTGCATCTATGTCAAAAAGCGATGGAAAATAATGATATACTAACGGCCTTCGCTCGCTACGCTGTTCGGTTTTGCTAAAGAAAACTTGAAGAACACGAAATATATCTGTAACTTGGATGATGACTTTTAAAGTAATAGTTTTTTAAAAGGAAAAATAAAACTCAAAAGTCCCCTGAAATATTTTGAATTCAGGAGAAAAGCAACTCGCTTTTCACATGATGCCTAAAACAGTCTGGAATAGATTTCTTGTAATTATGTGTTTCGTCATCGCATTCATGGAAATTATATTTTTTTAAAGTATTCTGTCAACACTTTCAAATTTTTGAATACTCTTAAATCATGTTTAAATAATGAATTAAAAAAATTGAGTGAAAATACCAAAAAATCGGCGAGGTATAAAATGTTTATTCTTAATTGCATATCTATCATTTTCCAACCAACCACTCAATCGATTTTTTCTATCTACGACAAATAGTTAACCAATGTTTAGACACACATAAAGAAAAGCAAATCGATAGTGCAATAACTTTGGGAGACATAAAATATTTACTTGTGGAAACTATATAATAATAACCTTTAGAAAAAAAAACATAAAAACTTGAAAAATTCGAAAAAAAACTGTCACTCTTAAAAAGGAATGATAAATTAGATTCCGGTATCGTTTTTTGTCCGATTTTCTTAGAACTCTCAGAATTGGAATTCAAAATTGCATTCCTCGAAAATATTGAAAAAAAGGCCTGAGAATTGATGTTCTGTAAAAAATTCGAATAAAATCGAAAAAATTGTAAATTTGAAAAGAATGTTAGACCGTTAATCCAAGAAAAGAACAAGCTCTTTAAAAATCTCATCGTTTTTTGTTTGACTCTGTTAGAACGCCCACGATGGCAATTTAAAAAAGAGAATAAATATTCTCCTTTTATTATTCATTCGCGGTTGACTTCGGGATGGATCTTTTCGATCTGTGTGAACACTGTGCTAACATACAGGGGCAAATTAATTAAAATTCTAAAGTTTTTATTTAATAACTTACGAACTAATTGGAATTTCGAGATGTGAAGGGGCAACTCGGGATCCTGGAATTTTTTCCCTTCAATTCAAAACAATCGAGACGTTTCTCCGTTTCCGGGATCGGAGGAGAAAACGTCACATACATACAACATACAACTTACATATGGTCGGATTTTAATAGTGTACGCATTTTTAAGTATCTTTATTTTAGGTTTGGTTTGGTTTATTTTTGTCGTCCCATTATCTACACTAGGGATATAGGACCAGGGAGGAGTGCCCTTCGTGGGGGTCTTTCTAAGGGAACCTAGCCCGTATATACGCAAGGTTCGAAGAAAACCACGAAAACTCCGAACGGTTAGGCCGACAGTCGCGATTGGGTTCGAACCCAGCACCTGCCGTCTACCAGTTGAGAGGTCAGAACCTCTCGGCCACTGGTGGGGCATCTTAATTTTAGATCATTGAAAATGTAAGGGATCGTTTTATGCTTACTTGTAGTTTATATCACTTAGGTGCAAATGGCTGCGATGTTGGAGTACCAGTATTTTAGCACGAAAATAATGTAACATTTATTGAAGATACATCATTCATTGAATTAGATGAAGAAAACAAAATATCAGTGGATAAAAAGCATAGCAGTTATCAGCTATGTAAATTACAGTAATTTTCCTGCGTATAATCCACGGATTATACGCAGATGTGATTTTCAATTATTTTTAGACCCAGATTTTTTTTTAGAAATGTAACTTATCAAATTGCCGTAATTATTTGTGTTTAATCACTAAATAATATTTCTGGGTCCAAAAAGAATTATTTGATCCGGGGATTATGCGTCGGAAATTACGGTAAACTAAAAAAATTCATGGCTGCTTATATCTGCCAACAATTTACGTCTTTTTGTACCACAAAAATGTAATAATAAATTTTACCGTTTTTAATCACCGTAATCTGTCGACTAAATAAAATACAGTTTTTATTGAATTTTTCTCGCGTAAAAAAACAGACGGTTTCCAGCTATGATAGTTTAAAATATTATATCATTCGTCAACTACTGTAAAATATATAAACTTCATTGTAAAAAAATAGTGCTACATTTAGTAAAAAATAAAATAAAATAAAATAAAGTTTAGGTTTATTCCTACCCCCTTTAGTATTCAGTAATTGTTCCTCAGTCTGTGAAAAAGTGTCTTTTTTATTCAATTGATTTTCAATATATCTGTATTGAACGTACACGAAGTACATAAGTGATGTTATGACAATGTGCCATAAAGGTACAATCTTGAGCAAAAATTTAGACGCTGGTGATGTTTAACCTTTAAATAAAAAATACGAACACTTGGTTTGTACAAATGACTATATTCATCTAAAATTATATTTTAAATATTTTAGAAACGAAATAACGATTTTAATGTAGGATAATATTTAATTTGGAAAAAGTGAAAATTGCATTTTACAAAAAAATGAACACGAAAATTATGAGTCTAAAAATAATTGTTTGATCCACGGATTATACGCAGGAAATTACGGTGATTTTTGGCAGCTGTTCACAGAAAATCGCAATCTTAAACATATGGCATCACATGCATGAAGTACATAAGTGCAAATCGCAATAATATCGGTTGGTGAAAGTGTGAAGATGCTACGAGCTAGAAATTTTCGGTCAGATGATGTAATTAAAGCGTGGAAGCTGAAATGAAAGGGATTATTGTTTCACAAATTTCAGCTACTTTGAATCGTCAAAGAAGTCTATCTGTCAATCAGGGTTTGACTATCAACTGGATTCACATCCTCCAGGAAAAAGAAACAAGAAAAATTCCCAATTTATGAGAGTAAGTTTGAATGAAAAATGTGTTTAACCCCTTGAAGGGCGGTGGTATAAAATATGTACCACTTAATTTTAATTGCGAAATGCTACATCGACACCAGAATTTTAAAATAAAAATATTAATTTTTATGAAATATGCGAAGAAAAGCTTTTATCTATTTTGAAATACATTTGTTTTTGAATTCTGGTGTCGATCAATCATTTCAGCATTTTAAGTGTAGAAGTGCTGTGCCCCTCAAAGGGTTAAACAAGTCAAAAATTTCTATAAGATTTTACTGATGAGACAGTGACCCCTTAGTAATCAGGCTTTGCTATCAAGTGTTGTCTAAGGGGACTCTTTCAAAGCAAATCATAGGTCTCGATTGTCTCGTGTGGCCAGAAAACGAGATGGTAGAAGGAGTCTATATCTATACAGTGTACACATCTACATGGACATCTACATCTACACAAATGATTATTGCTGGTCTCTTTAAATGTGGACCAGAGAGTTCTCTGTCAACACTTGCGATCCGTAAAGATGTAAATTAGTTTACATGATAATTATAAAACAACGTGCTTTGAGGTTCCACAACAAATTGACGGGAGTGAAGAGGGCTCGCAAACATATGTCATACGGACACAAAGGGTGGATGTACGGACGCTGTGATAATCAAGGACGAAAAAAGCGAAATTAGGATGACAAACATAGGTGGGCATACTATTGTCACGACTTGCGTGAAAAATCTCGGACTCTTTTTTTTAGTCGGTAATAAGAAGGTGATTCTGTAATTATTTGGGACTCATTTTGTTTTAATGCTCAAGTATCTCTTAAGTTTGTTTCTCAATGGTCGTCAAACAACGTAAGACTGCATACATACAGTGAAAAACCATTTACAGCCATTTAATGAATTTTAATTGACACAAAGCATGTGTTTGAGCAAGACAATGCGTTCTTTCATCTTGTATACAAAACAAAAACTTGGTTTAAATTTCAAAATATTACTTTTTCGACTGACCTGCATTTAGTCCGGATCTGAACCCAATCAAAAACTCGCATCCTACCTCGTAAGTTTTACTCATTCTTTTACAATATTTCTCTATTAATGAACTTTGGGCTGCTATTGAACATGTCTTGTAATAAATAGATCCCTAAGTGATGCAGAATTTAGTTTCTTCGATGGAAAGTTCCATACTTGCACTAATTGTAGACAATGTAGGTGTAGTTCGATTTTTATTTATGATTATTAGTTTTATTTTTTTAATAAAAATATAGATTTTCTATATTTTTGCCAAAATCTTAAAATTGTTTTTTGTCATTATATATTATGTAAAGTGTATAATTAAAAATTTATTGTTTGGGATTAAAGGGTAAATTCCCAGTAATATGTGACAGTGGAGTTACTTCAGTTCGTAACATACTTCTTCTTACATACATACATAGTACAGAAGCATAATCAATCTTTTTCTAAACATTTTCTGAGCAAGGTATATAAAAAACAAATTTCTGGGTAGGAACATGATTCTTTTATCTGCGGGTTATAGGTACCGTAGGTACCGTACAGGATAGTACCGTAGGAAATTACGGTACTATCCTGTTCAGCAGTGTTGCCGCACCTCTGGGATTTTGTATTGAGAAATATATGTTTCTCACTAGAAAATTTTGAATAGCAAATTTCCTTTATTTTATTTAAGGATCTTGTATCATCTTACAAAGAAAAACTAAATATTAAAACTTACTGGTGCGAATTTGGAATGCCTAAAAAAGCCAAAATCAGTCAGATTCGTTAATACTGCTGATCAATGACATAAGAATGCGTACATGCCACCCTTCTGTTTGCAATTAATTTGAGTTAGCATCAAAAATATCATTAAATAAAAATTAAATAATAACAAATCAGAAACAAAACAAGCCAAAAAACACTTATTAAATAATTTTTGCTCTTCTTTTATTTTCATGATTTGTCCGTAGGTCATATGGACAACATGTTTGCCAATCATGATTTGCCAGTACCACTTACGGGTACCCATACTTCAATCATGATTCATTATTCCCACCTGTAAATCTTTATTATAAATTTTATATTATTTAAACCGGGAGCTTCTCTGTTTAAATTAGGCAAAAATCTCTGCTTTAAAAAACCGGTGATGAAGGATTAAAAACTCCGTAAAAGTTATGAAATGTAGCCATTATTTAAAAGTTTTTTCAAAAATATTGATTAGTTAAGTGGTTAAGTTATACTATATGAACAGCATGTGGTAAAACTCATTTCTGTTTATATATCCTGATTTTACTTATATTTTAAATGTGTTAGAATGTGGCAATAACTAACTTGCCTCAAAGAAAGATTGGTGTTGTCCTCCCTCATTAATTTGGTGAAATAGGTGATGACCATATACAAGTGATAAGATCAAGTGAAGAAATTTTCTTTTCATTTAAGGGGTTTTATATCTTTTAAACTCGTCAAAAAAAAAAATATTGAAAGTTTGAATTAGCGTATCTCCATTAACTTTTTTATGTATAAACATGAGACATGGGCTGTTGATTAAAACAATTGTGCTTTTTACAATAATACAACTAGAATAAGACTGGTCTTTTACAGAAATTAACCCATTAACGCCCAGTGTCCTCTTTTGAGGACGGTTACAAAAAAAGCAATAAAGCGGTTTTCCCACCAGTAAAGAGGAAGATAAATATATACTTTCTTCCACGAGACAGAATCCTCGATAAATTTACATAAAAGTTAATTTGATTTTAAAAGTGGTGGGAGATACAAAATTTAAATTTTAGCGAAGAAAATAATTCGGGCGTTAATGGGTTAAATGAATTCTATTTTAACTCCGCAAGTTCATGCGCGCATATCTTAAGAGCGCATGTATAGATTGTTATGAAATTTGATATATATAATACGCATACATGTATTCTCAAAATGACCTACTCTTAGGTAAAAATTATTTCATTAACTATAAAAAAAAGATTTCTTGAAAACAAATCTAAATTTTACATTTTTTTTGTGAATAAAATTAGTCATAACTAAAAATGTTATCACCATAAATACGTAAAATTAGGTCATTTTAAACACCTATATTTATTTATTACATACACTAAATTTCGTAACAATTCATGAATGCGTTCTCAGGATAAGCGTAATGACAGGCGTAATAACTTACTGAGTAAAAAAAAGAACTCATTTAGTTTTAACAATACACAAATTCTGTAAACAGCTAATCAAATTCCAATGGTAGCATATTATAAAGCAAAATCTGTTCAGCATACAAAATTTTATGTTTATACATAAAAAGGTTTTGAAGATAGACTAATTCAAACTTTGAATTTTTCCCGTTAATTTCATCGAGATTAAAATGTACAAGACACCTTAATACTTTTATTCCGTGCCAAGACTGGCGAGAATTTCTATATTCCTCAGCACCACAAACTCAAAAAAGTATTTTTCTCTAGCAAGTATCGTATAAGTATATGGCAGAGATAACATTTTTAAAATATTGTAAGGAAAGAATTAACAAATATTCCACATGAACATCGAACATATATGCCTCGATCCGTATCCAAGGGATTCATTGTGGAAAATCAAGAAGTTCTCATGCCCTGTCTATGAAAGTACAGATTTCGTTTAATTCTATTTCAGTTCTGATTTTTTTTTTTTACTAAATCCATTCGGGACATCCACCTAGTTGTTATGTGCCGCATTATATTTTCTGTTAACTCCATCTACATCAAGAACTTTAGTGAATCTGCTAGGCAGAAAACTATTGGTGATGCATTTTTACTTTCTCGTGTGCAACACTTCATTAACAATAAAGTGATATAAAAGATGATATTTGTGGTTAATAACATGGGAACCGTTACGACTCACATGTTCGCTTTAATTATTTTTTATATCATATTAGCATCTTCCTTTGTCAGCCGAGGTTTTCTTTTAACCTTCTTACCCTGTTGAAATTTTACTCAAACTTGATTAAAATATTTCGCACCAGAATTTTTATTTAAATCCATTTAACATACTTATTTAACTTAAATCTTTGTGTTATTTATTTAATTTACTTTATGAAAAATTTTCTGGTTCGAATCGAATGAAACGCAATATAGGACTGGGTCGATTAGACTCAGGGTAGGAAGGTTAAATCTTAAACGTTAGTAATCGTAAATTATAACAACCTTATGTATATTCAAAAATATACTTTTTAAATAATATAATTTTACAATTCTGACTTAAATCTTATCAAACGAGCGAAATCTTTGAAACCCCACTGTCTTCGGCAGCATATACCCTAGAAATTGAAGGATTTTATCTTTTAAATGAAAATATATCGAAACGAAATTAAAGTTGGAAACTGAAACCGTACTCTATTTACTAAAATGGAAAAATCATAATCGCAGAAAACTGTGCAAAAATGCTTAAAATTCAAAAATTCCAAGATCAAAAATTACTATACCAGGCTAAAATGTTTAAAAAATATTACTAATGGGGAAATATTTTATAAAACATCCCATAAATTGCGTTAAAAAATTGCAAAGAAACAAAAATATCTCAGCAAATTCATAACTTGCAATCTTTATGCTATTTTGTACCACAAAAATTTAACATATGTTTTTGTCTTATTTAATCGGCAGATTACGGCGATTTAAAAAATAAAAAAAAATTAGTACAAAAAAGCATAAAAGGAGGCAGCTATTTCCAAAGAAACCTAATTAAAAAGAGTACAATTTTTATTATATTAGATAAAATTATTGAAACCGGTTCTTATGTAGAAATCTTCCTTAACCTGAGAAGGCGCGCGCCGGGCCTAATAGACACAGAGTGCGTAAGGTTTTAGCAATTGTCACCATTATTTTTTAAAAGTTTATCTTCAACTTATTTTAAAGCAGAATTTTAAAAAATTGTCTTCAACTGAACAAAATGACGATTCTTATTTGTATTTACTGGTGACCAATTAAAAACCATTTGTACCCTAAATGTGCGGGCTTTATCTCGGTTTAAGTATTTTTTAAATAAGATAAAAATATCTCAAAATGGTAAAAATCGCGCAAAGTGTAGCTAAAAATTTTTAATAGAGCGAAACATTTTAGCATACACACTGAAGATTTGAAGCTGACTTCTTCTAACGAGTGTAAAAAATAGGGAAAGAAAAATTCTAAAATCCGAATAAAACAACTTCCAAAAGTAAAAAGTTAGTGTACAAATTCCAAGTAAGCTTTATTGAGAAATCGAGAAAATCAGTTATTCTGGGCAAAATTTTTTAAACTACATTCTTTTAACGAATACCTGAAAATTGCCTCACAATGAAAATAACTCTAAAATCAGCAAAAAATTAATATATATGTGTATTTAAAGTATTTCCATATAAACTCTGTTGAAAAAAAGAACAATATTTATTAAATTGGACAAAAAGTTTGATACCAGAAATGTGAGAAAATTGCAGCAAAATTAAAAACAATCAAATGAAAAAAAACCCACAAAATATTTAAAAATAGAAGTGGGCAAAGTTTATTGCATTGAGCTAAAATATTGAAAGCAGATTTATTTTTAAAATGTGAATAAAAAGCTGCGAAATGAAAAAAACTCTCTTAAATCAAAAAAGGGGGGGAAATTCAAAAATTGCAAAGGAAATTTAACCAGATTCCTTACACCAATGAAAAAATAAAAAAACTTGCAAAATTCCAGCAAATCTCCATAAAAAGCGCTGAAAACAGCAAAGCTTTAAAATTCGAAAATATCAAAATTTACTTTAATTGGCAAAAAAGATTCTTCTTTACTAATGGGGAAAAATCAAAGAAAAATGTAAAAAATGCTACAATTCGAAAAAAAAAAAATAAAAATTGAACTGGATTTATTTATTTATTCATTCATTTGTTATAAAAATAATATTGGTATTGAACCTAGAAAATACTAGTATTTGTATGAACTCTGGATTAGTTCTACCACTCCTTATAAATATATTAGTTTTGCATGCTATGAATGTTTTTTCGAAAAATGAGGGAATTTTTTCTATACTAACGGGGTTGGTGATTCAAGAATTTTTATTTTAAGTTGCACTTATCCCTTTTTAATGATTTTTTTTATTTTATAGTACTGAGTGCTATAAAATATACTTTTCAAAGATTTATGTCATAAAATCTATTTAAAAAAATTAATCATTATTTTCTACCAAAGTTTGATATAGATATAATAAAACGAAAATTATTAAAATATATATATTATACTACAGTCGTACAAAGAAGTTTTTGTAATGTCTTTAACCCCTTGAGGCGCAGTGGTATGTCTATGAAACCACTTAATTTTAAATGCAAAAGGCCATATTGGCACCAGAATTTTGGCAAAAATAATTTTGGTTTATTAGATGCGTGAAATATTGCTTTTTCTTTTTTACAAATAAAGTTGTTTTCAAACTCCGGTGCCATTCATTAATTTCAACACTTAAGCAATAAAAGTGCTCTGCGCTGTGCCGCAAAGAGATAACATGTGTACCGTAATTTCCGGCGTATAATCCGCGAATCAAACAATTCTGTTTGGACCCAGAAATTTTATTTTGTGATTGAAGACAAATATTTACGGCGATCTAAGAAGTTACATTTATTTCTGAAGACCTTCTGGGTCGGAAAATCATTGTTTGATCCGCAGATTATACACCGGAAATTACGGTAGCTAAAAAGATGTAATAAAATGATGCAATACAGTCACAAGGTGACTATCGTTTAATTTTAACTGGCACCACTTTCTCAGAACAGAAATGTTTAATAGAAACTTTGACAACATTTGCAAGGAAAATGTACTTCCAAATTTACATTTAAAAAAAACCGGGGCCAATAGAACATAATAGTCGCCTGTGTCAGCTCTAAGTCGTATACAATATTCTATTTTTTATTTCATTTCATAGTCATTTTAAGTACAGAGTTAAAAGACATATATGGTTTGTATATGTTTTGTATATAGGGGTTCTAACTTACACGCTGCCATTGCTTTTTCAAATTTATATCTTGCTTAACATTTTAGCTGTCGGTTGCATAGTTTATAAAAAGTATCACAAAATGCTTTGTTTCAGAAATACTATTATTAAAAATACTGACCTGTGGAAGCATAGAGTAATTATGTATCTTAAGATTGAACATAAGTATTTTTTTTCTAATGCAGGGATGAGGGCGCTAAGACACAAATCATTTATTTTTAAAACCAAATTTTAGAAGTATTCTTTGCTGCATCAAATCTCAGATATTCTGTCATCATGTATGTTGAGAAATACTATTAAAAATTAACGGTACAAATCGGTTATTTGAGCCGAAATGCTCTCATCCCTGTTCATCTGAAAACAAAAAAGTATGCATAATAACCGAAACAATATGTGCAATATGCAAGCTTATTTTTAAAAGCATAATTTTTGCTAAATTATACACGACTTTAGGTTTAGTCTTAAAATTTAGATAATATGCGTAATTCCCTGCATATAAACAAATATGGATTCATTTAACCTAAATCTTGCATGCTTAGAAATGTAAGTTTTTAAAAATCTGAAATAAGCCGCTTTCAACGTTTCTTGGGTGGTGATCACAAGGAGGGACACCTAATTTTAATTCCAAAACTATCAAACGGAAATAAGAATATTTTAATAACGTTTTGCTTTTACAATGAAACTGCATAAAATCTGGTTTTTCATTTCTTAAAAGATCGTTTGTAAATTCTGGTGTTAGCCAATTATTTCATAATTTTGCGAAGAGAATTTTTCCGAGTCCAAAAGGATTAAATATCCTTCAAATAATTGCTAAAAATGGGAACATCTGACATATTTTTAATCATAACTGTCGTAGTTCAAGAAATTTTTTGTATGGGTGAGTGGAACGATAAAAAAAATTGTTATTTGATGTATACTTTTTGGAGAAAGAATTTTTTTTGTAAATTTGACGGCCTTTTTATTCTAGATTTGATATGCCTGACCGCTCTCCATCTGACTCGCGAAAGAAACTTGAACAACAAAGTAGAAATTCATTTCACAGCTCTCGCATTCGGCATCGAAACTCCTCAAAGTTAGTTCCTATTGGTTTATCAGGTACTTCTCTACTATTTTCAATGTGATATTGTTATTCCAATGTTTATTGAATGTTCTTTTATCTGGACGACACATAGTTTGAAAACATTGTAATATTACCGTTATGAACAGTTCTATAAAAAAAATATGTACTTGTAGTGACATCATAAGTTTCACAGTAAAGTTGGCCCGAAAGAGTGAATATTCACGAAAGGTTTCTTCGTTACTATTATAACGGTGTTTTTGTTAACCCCTTGAGCTCTGCCGGTAGAATTTTCTACCATATAATTTTAATTCCAAAATGTCACAATTGCACCAAAAAATTCGACCAAATTTGTTTGAAAAAGGCTTAATCCATTTTTTCGTGTTTATCGTTAACCGGTTTTTTTCTTTGCAAATACTGGTGCCAATGTGACATTTGGAATTTTGAAGAAGTTTACACCCCAGAGCTCAAAGGGTTAAAAAGGAGACTATCCATTTATTTTAAGTTTTGCTAATTGTACTATTTTTTTCAAATGGCAACACAATTTTGATGGTACTACTATAACATCAAAACGGAAATATATATTTTTAATAGCATTTTTTAATCTGAAAAAATTTCCTGATTGGCGTAGCGTTGGGTGCACTTTTCATTTATTAATCCGTTAACAACCAGCATCTTTTGCACGATTTTAATTCCTTTGGCCTTACTTTTTGTTTTATATTTGACTTAACTTTATAATTCACAAAAATGTCATAATTAAATAAAACTAATTTTACTGTTCTTTTTTACTGGTATCAAAGTCCTGTCCGTCTGTTCAGATTCTAACTCCACTAAATACTCTTATTTCTTGCAATTGGTACATCTTATTTAGGGTCCCCTAGTCATGTTTGGTATTGTATATGAAGTATGTGGGATTAATAGTTCGTTTACGGGGGCACCAGAATGAATTCCATTACATTATGGTCTATGGAGGAAAATCTATTGCAGAGTATTTTAATGACATTACGCTGTGGAAAATTTATTGAAACTGACGTAAATCACCGAATTTCACTACGATAACATTAGAACAGGACATTCATAGCATTTTGAATCCATTTACAAGGACACGTAAAAGAAATCGGTTACATTACTGTTTTTGAATTATAATTGCTGGAAATGCGTTTTCAATTTCCGCAAGCACTTTTAAAATTAACATTGTTTGGGTGCGTTTGTTATGACATAAATAACAAAATATAGTAGTACACATATAGTAGTCGTTTGATCCGTATGTTGTTGCAAACACCAAAATATCTTTTAACAAATTAAGAAATATATTTTCCTCACGCTAAAATGAAGCAGTTTTTCTTACATACAAACATGAATGATTTCATTATCATACAGAAAGATTTAAATTTGATTTGGGCAATTGTATTCCTTCAAAGGCAAATATCGCATAACAACGATTAACCATTTATCAGTTTTATCGTTTTTAAACAGTAAAATAAAAATAGGGACTTAATACCACTTTTTCCTTTCAAAATTTCCTTTAAATAACCGAAAAATTCTACCATTAAATAAATCAAAAATTAAAGTTTGCAATAGCTGGATTAGAAAAGTATTTAGTAACGAAGCAAGAAAACTATTTTTGCAAGTACGAACCAAACAGTTGTGTGGGTAATTCGGAATCAGTCACCCCGGTATGATTCATCCAGAAATGCGTCCGGTTTTTGCAGTTGTCACCAATATTTTTTATAGAGTAATTTTCAACTTACGTAATTGCAGATTTTGCAAGAATTATTTAAGTGTGAATAAAGTGATGATTATTTTTTGAATTTGTTCGTAGAAAAGTGAAACCACTCATAATTTAGATATTAGAGTAAATCATTTTTTTTTTTTTTTTTTTTTTTTTTTTTTTTTTATGATGAGTCTCGCGGAAAAGTTGCCACTGACACCACTCACAAGGAAGGTCTCCATACGGGCATACTCAAAAAAATCTGAAAAAAATACAGAATGTTCTTCTCATATAGTTATATATGTTTATAAAAAAATTTCGGCGGAACCTCCTTATAACGTCCGTAAAAAAATAATAAAATTTTCGTTTATTTGGTGATTTATCTCCGGTTGGCAAAAAAACGAAATTTTGAAAAATACGCTTTTACGCTTCGAATACTTTTTAAAGAAAAAACTTTCTATGTTCAATTAATTTAAATAAGTTTAGTTTAAGTAATTTTAGTTTTGCATTTTTACTTTACTTTAAGTTTAATTTTGTCATATACGTTTATATGTACTTATAACAAAATGAAATTAATATATTTTATCATTTAAAACACAATTTAAATTGATTAAAATTGTTCCAAATTGAAAAATACACTGTTAAAAATCTGCTGCATTTTGTTGCAACGCACTCCCTTGCTTGTATAGAAAACGGTTACTTGGCCGTGAAATGGAGCTTTCTCATTGGTTGGAATTGAGATATTATATACAAGCGGTGTAGTGCGTTGCAACAAAATGCAGCAGATTTTTAACAGTGTATCACACGGTCAATTCACCGTGCTATGGAGCATTCTCATTGGTCAGAAGAGAGATATTCTATAAAAGTAGTGGAGTGACGTTGCAGAACAAAGAAGTCAATTAAAATCAATTTTCAGATTCGTTAAAATCGTCTGCTTTTGGCGAGGAAATGCACTGCTCGCCAAATCCCGCGTCGCTTTCAGCTTTTCACGCCAGTTATTCCAAACTATTTTATTTTTTTACATATCTAATAATGTAACTCCGCCGCTAATTTTCACTGATCCTTTATTACCTACATGAGTAGTTTAATTCGTATTTTTTTCAAAAAATTCTGAGTATGCCCCCAATGGAGACCTTCCTTGTCAGTTCATACAAAAAATTGAGATATTTGGACAATTCCTTCATTTGCTGCAAACGGCTGGAAGTTTTGTTCAAATTCTGATTGTTTAAACTTTTTGGCAAAAAATTTAAAAAAAAATTAAACTTATTTTTGCTAAATTTACTTGAAATGTCATGTTTAATGTAAGAAATTTTTAAAAATGCTCTGATTATGTAATATTTAATAAAGTAAAACCCCGGTTATCCGAAAACCATGGGACTAGAGCTTTTTCGGTTAACCGGGGTTCCATGTGAATTTTTGAATAACCGGAAAGCTTGTGGTGAAAAATTGATAGACTTGATAGCTGTGATCGTGATTTAGAATATAGTTGCAATCAGGGCCTGATTATCAACGGGGCACTCTCTCACCAGAAAAAATAAATAGAAATTTTTTCCTTATTCGTGATAGTAATTTTGATTGAAAAGGGCGTTTAAACAAGGCGAAAATTTCTATGTAATTTTACTGGGGAGAGAGTGCCCCGTTAGTAATCAGGCTCTGGTTGCAATAAAAAATGTTGTGTTGAAGTATTAAGAGCACCCTGAATTTCAAAAACAAAAGAAAATCACAACATATTTTGTAAAAAAAAAGAAGTGCCATATGTGCCTATCTAATAAAGTGCCCGAAATTGCGCAATGGGCCAAATAAGTAAGTTGATTTTGTTTATTTCACAAAGAATATGTTTTTTTAGCATTATATCTACCAGCATGCAATAATACCTTTCAAAGTTTATATTTTTACTTATTTTGCTGGTAATTTTTAAAGCTGGTATGTATTAAAACAACTCTGCAATGTATTAAAAATGATTCAGAATTGTTTTCATTTAAAACTTACAAGTTAAATAGTAATCGTAAATCAAAATATGATGAAAGGTATCATTTGACATCAGTAAAAATAGTGTTAAAAATAAAATTTTTCACATTTAAAATGGACTTTAAAAAATTTTAGTCTTTCGGTTTACCCGATTTTCGGATAACCGGGGTCTGCTGTAGTTATATGCATTTTGAATTAAGTGATTTTTATCGCCTTTTCGCGTATAGGTGAGCAAAAATTGCAAATATTGTTTGGTTCGTTTGTTCGTTTCTGTCTTTTGTTTCTATTATGGTCTCGTTCTTCCTTCTACTTTTTATGCTTTCAGAGTCACATATTGGGAGACGGACCATAGCATGCCTTGACAGAAATTCTGGATGGAGAGGCGAATGTGGAGAAGAAACCAATGAAAATGCAATCAGTCATCATCAGCAAGTGTGCAAAATTTTACGTGCCATCAGGCAGTGTCTCACCACTAAATTTATTTCTTTTTTTTTCAAATAATTCGTGTATAATTCTTGTTAGAATGCTATTACATATTCAACGAAGAAAACTCGGCGAATAAAATTTTAGTGGTGAGAGACTATCCGCTGGCCCCTAGATTTTTGCACTCCTGATAATGAGGATGGTGGAAGAAGTAGGAGATGGAAAGAGTTGCGACGAGAATAAATATCTCCATGTTGCCTGAATGTGGTTTGGAATATTTGAGTTTTTTGACACCTCCTTCTGGATACTGCGGATAAATAGCAAAATCATTAAATTATTTTCTAAGCCAGAATAAAACCTGATTCATAAAAGTTAAAAAGAGAACTGTAAAATTTGTTATATACTCTTTCTACAAACAAGCTTCCACTCCGACATCGACATCGACTGCATATACTAGATATAAAATCACTTGACCTAAGACCTTTACCCATCCAATCGAAGATAGATTAACCCTTTCAAGGGTGGTGGCTAGAGGGTCTAGCCACCTAATTTTAATTCCAAAATTGACAAATGGCACCAAGAATATTTTAATAAAATTTTAATTTTTCAATGAAAGTTCAAAATAGCAATTTTTTATTTTCTAAGAAGTTTGTTTGAATATTCTGGTGTCAGTCAGTTATTTCATCCTTTTACGTGCGTAATTCCTCTGCCCCTGAAAGGGTTAATGGAGTACTCAAATATTTAGACATTTGCACTTCGGATGTTCATGAAACAGGAATAGGTTCATAGGAAGTGACATATATATTTTTTTATGTGATTAATGATATGTGATTTGTATTTCTCTCGACGGTGCCGATCATTGCTTTCTTTAAATGAAGACCTGTTTTTCTCCACCATAAAAGAATATGGTTGTAATTTTTCATTTTTCAAGCTATTTTTCCGCCTGTACCTTCTTTCGAAGTTTTGTTTTCTGCCATCTAAACTTGTCTTTATAAGTAACGAAATTCCACTCTGCTGTCACAATTCCTTCATCTTGAAGCACAGATAAAGCTTCTGACGCAATTTTCCTATCTGATATATCAGTTCTAAATGCACCGAATGCTGTTTGAGAAAGGGTTATGCATAATATATTATCTGCTTTTGAAGGCTATGGTTTAAATTCTAATTCAGACGACATGCCTGCCTCGAAGCTCCCACTATTTAAATCGTCCAAAATATCTGTATTTTAGAGCAGAAAAATAATTAACATCACATTTCGCAGTTTGTCGTATGTCCTATTTCTTTCCACAGCCTCATGATGAATGATTGCGTTCTTTATGATTTCTGCTCTACATTCTCTTTTCCTTCTGGAATTGCTATCAAGACATACTTTGGTCCATAATCTAAATATGCGACTTCGAACGCATCAAAAAACAGAAGCAAGAGCAAAGAACATAAGAAAGACAAAAGAGAGAATCAATGAGCGAACCAAACAATACTTACGATTTTTGCTCACTTACACGCGAAAGAGTTATAAAAATTGCTCAATTCAACTGTTAAATAAAACATAATCAGAGCTTATTTAAACATTCCATTTCCTAAACATGACATTTCAAGTAAATTCACCTAAAATAAATTCCTTTTAACATTTTTAACTTTTTTGCTAAAAACGTTCAAAAATGAGCATTTGACTAAAACTTCAAGCCATTTGCTGTAAATGAAGAAATTATCCAAAGATTCTCATTTTTTGTGTGAATTTAGTGCCACCAGTGGAAACCATTCCGCGCTATCTATAATTGAAAACTGAAAAAAAAAATTGTCCCACCCTACCGGGTATATGCGATTTTTATCGGGTTAATACTTAACAAAGAGGACACTTAAAATTAGGGTTTTGTAGATTGGAGCAAGAAAACATTAACCCTTTCCGGCCCAAGCAAATTCTATTAGTAAAATGAGAAATTGTCGATTGTCACCGGAATTTATAAAGGACTTGTCAAGATATTACGAATTCCTTAATTTAAGCTTTCATTGTAAAATCAAAATTATATTAAAATATTACTGGTGCCGTTTGCAAGTTTGAAATTAAAATTAGGTGTTGCCGGCCCGGCAACATGGAGCAAGAAAGGGTTAACGGTATCGGAAATTTTGTACTTACTTCTGGTTGGCTGTGAGCAGGTTTTAATTTGTAGTAATTTTTTGTAAACGTGAATTTCGTGCTCATTTTTAAAAAATGTCCCTTCGGTTATGTTTTAAACTTTTTCTAAAAGATAAAAATAGTTATTTGACTACAATTAGTTTATACGTAAATCATCTTAGATTGCGCAAATCTATACCTTGTAAAAGTGAAATGCAGAAACTAATTTTTCATCAAATAATACTTATTCTTTTGTACCCAATCCCAACAGATTTGGAGTCACATAAATTATCAAACATTTCATTCTTTATTTTCCTTCTTGTATCTTTATGAAACGCATTTCATTTACTTTTGTTTAAATAATTTTTATATCTGAAAACTTGGTTAAGACGGTTCAAAGAAATTCAGTTTTAACAGTAGATTTGTAAATACGCATATATTATGCAAAACGAGTTTTCAAATATTAATTTTTTATTATCTGATAATGTAATTGCAAAAACTATATCTGTTATTGCCGAAACATCAGTGAAGGCTTACTTTGGAGACACGAAATTTTTTTGTGTCTGTCTGTCTGTCTGTTTGTCAGTCTGTCTGTTCCGCGATAACTTCCGTAAAAAGCCTCCGATTGGCTTGAAATTAAGTTGGTATGTTAGTGAGGCACTGGGATTAAGCTGTATAGTTTTTTGTAAAATTTGGTTCATTCGTTCTGAAAATATAGAATATTTTATTTTGCGCAATAATGCTTTTCTATGGCAAATCCAATGATTTCCATTTTTTTTCTTGAGAGAAAATGTCACATTATGATAAATGGATGCTGAAATTTACCGGTTAAATTATTCGTATTGTTTTGAAATTTTGTCTATTCATTTGTCAGATTTTAAAAATTATTACTGTAAATTTTGGAGATTTTTTATAAATGTATTCCAATAATATAAACGAATTTGTTTTAGAGGCTTCCTTATTTCAAATGTTTTTATTTCATTTTCTTTGTTTTCTCTTAATGGTTGCTAAGAAACCATTCGTCCTAATCCTTATTTTTATAATGTTATAAATTTGAATGCATGTAATTATTGAACGCAAAAATTTAAATGAAGTCAACGTTAAAACTGATGAATTAATGTCTTTGTATCTTTGTGTGTAACATAGCCCAGAAAAGAACATAGGCTATGTTTTATTGATTTTATTCACATATTTTCCTTAATAATTCAAAATTTCCTTCTTTTTCATGCAGAATCAATAGCGATCTTTTAGATAAAATTTAACCAATTTCCTCTATCGTTGCCAAAAAAAAAATCAAAATCTGGAATAATTTGTCAACGGCAATAAGTTTCAATTGAGCAAGTTCCATTCGAAAAATTAAACTAAGAAAAAATAAATATGACGTCAGAATTAAAATAAAAATAAATATAGTACTTTGTTAAATATTAAACACGGAAATTTGTTTCGTTAATAAGAATTTTTCCGACAAAAATGGGGGCATAATTAGAAGTAAAAGAAATAAAAAATAATTATATTTTTAACAAATATTTCACCAGATAAAATTTGACGTCATAATTGAAATAAAACAGGTATTTTATAGTAGTCGTTAAAAATATAAGAAACATGGATAGCAATAACTCATGAATACTGACGTCACTGCCGAAACTTCAGTGAAGGCTTATTTTGGCGACACAAAATTTATTGTTTTCCGCCTGTCAGTCTTTTCTGTCTGTCAGGCCGCGATATCTGCCACAAAATGCAATCAAAACTTCTTTTTTTCGGAAACAAAATTTTAAAACTCTAGATTACTGAGTTTACACTTTCAAAAGTTCCTGATACATCAGATTTAGGTGTGGACAGGTATGTAGAAGTATGAGGATAATGAAAAATGCTTATTAAAACTGTTACTTATCCTTATAAATCAAAATGTATAAAGAAATACAAGATATACGATAACCATTAGCAAATTGATAGAAAGTTACAAATTTAAGTTTAATGAGACTACGGGAGGTTCAGGGGGCGGAGCCCCCCTGAAGAAATCTACTATGTTATAATCAAAAAACAAAAATAATAGATCATGAAAAATTCAGAATATCCTAACATAACTAAATCTTTAATTTAACGCTTTTGTTGGCTGAAAACTTCTTATTCTTATTTTATTCTTATAAATAAATACGTAATTTGAAAATTTTAAATTACAGTTTCCAGGAAGTTGAATATTACTCAAAGTGTGTTTTAAAAAAGAAATGATGTGCAAAGCTGACGTTGAGGCTCTTGATCTGCAGATTTACTAGTTATTTATATAATTTGAGAATTGCCCAATAACAGGCTCTAAGTTCTAAAAATATCTGTAATTTCCAAAGAGTTTGGTACCATTATTTCTGATTGAAAAATTTCTGTTTAATATTCTAATCAGAATTTGTAACCACTTTGTTAGGGTGATCAATGTTTTGCTAGAGTTTTTGAATAGAGTATTTAGTTTTACTTAACTAAATAACTAATTCATTTTTATGTACATTAAATTGAAAGGGTAGGGTGAACACCTCTTTTTTTTCAAGCTAAAATATTCATAATATTTAGTCGAAACATTTTTGTCATTAAAAAATAAGAAACTGTATTTAAAAAATTAATTGTGTCAAATAGTTTTAAGTGATGAATCAAGCAAAATCTTCTTGCCCGTACGACGAACGGGATTAAGTGATTAACGGCGGAAAAATTATTAGAAATACCGTAATTTCGGGTGTATAAGCCGCGGCTCAAACAATTCTTTTTCGACCCAGAATTTTTAAAAAAATGAATGTTACTACTTAGATCGCCATAAATATTTATGTTTGATCATTAAATAAGATTTCTGGGTCCAAAAAGAATTGTTTGAGCCGCGGCTTATACACCCGAAATTACGGTACTATTGTCAAACAAAGCAAATAAGAAAACTCCAATTTAAATACGAAATAGGAACGTCTTATCAGAAAAAGTGGTACAGGCTTCTCGGAAATAACTTAGCGTGTATGACAGCGTACTTTGTTCAATTTTTGATATTCATAATATTTTCTGTGATTGAATAAACCAAAAAATTCTATTAAGATTTGTGGTAGAATTATTCATGCTATAGAATTGGCCTCTCTTTAAAATATCACTGTTTTTAAACTCTAATGTTCGTGGCAATTGTCTGTTGCAAAGATACTAAAAATTCAACAAAAAAGTATTATCTCCGTAATCTTCCACCCACAATACGGGTTCAATGGACCCGACAGGTGCATTCAAATTATATTATATGACCAGAGGGTTCCTTAAATTAAACTAAACATAAAAATTATAGTTAAATTAACCACTTTGGCACACTTGTACTTCTATAGCTCCGGAATTTCTCTTGTTCTTTGGATAAAAATTTCCTACTACTAAAAAGGGATTTCCATTGATATCAAATTTACTTTAAGCGAAAAATAAGAAACAAAAATCAGAATTTTAAATCCTTTAAACTGGTGTTTCACACACAAGTTATACTAGAACAAGCTGATTGGTTAATAAATCATACGAGTACCGTAATTTTCAGCGTATACTCCACAGATCAAACATTTTTTTAAAACCCAGAAATTTTATTTAATAATTGAATAAAAATATTTAAATGCAACGCTATTGTTGCATATGTTATGTCTCTACGTTGAATAGTAACAAAACATGCTTTCCCCAGAAACACAACTTTTTATAGAAAGTAAGAAAAGAACAAACTGTTTAAATCACTTTTGATAATTTAAGGTATTCTAACAAGAAATCGGCCAAAGAACAATTCTATACATGAATTTAACACATATTCTAAAAAATGAAGTTTATTAAATGCTGAAATTCTTTAAAAATCTTAATTAATAATTTGATTTTTTTAATCCGCCGTGTGTTTCAATTATCAAACAGAGTTTAAAACAATAGAAAAAAGATTTGGAGTGACTCTACCCGGCTTTATGAGGTATGTTTATGCACAAAAAGTACTTTCTTTGTATTTGTGTCACAATGGATTAGCTGGATACGAACACCGAAGTTTCTGTTTAAGTGTTGGAAACATTGAATCTACGCACTAACGCTTGATTAGACTACTGCAAAAATTATGCATTATGCTCTGACTGAATTTTTTGATAATTTTCCCAATAGAATTGGTTGCCAGGTGGTTTAAAAATCGATAAAAAACCTAATCCTATGGGTTGAATTTTATAAATATATATTCAGTTATTGCAATAGTAGTTTAAAACACATTCATCAAAATCGGAATGCAAATTTAAGGTCTCCTGTTCATTATCAATCTCACAATTTCTGTTACACACACTCATGCAAATCATGATTGTAATGTGCGTTCGGAAAATATAACTGGTAACATAATGAATTTTTTATCAAGTAAATCATCTGTTAATAGGTTTTCTTATTGGGATAATAAGAATCCCAAATTGGATTCGCATATATCGTCGGTACCAGTAGCGGCTCGTCAGGGGGTGCTGCATCAATTTATTCGCAACACTAAAATTGTTGGGTAATTTCAGTTTTATTTAATCAACAAAATTTGTCGAAAAATAACATGAAAGATTCTGTTAAATTTTAGTGGTGTGAAAAATCTAATGCAGCACTCCCTGACGAGCCGCTACTGGTCAGTACCATGTCAAACTGTGCAATATGAAAACAGGTGTAGCCCGTGGCTAATATTTTTTAATTCAAATTTCTTTATTGACACCATAGTTTATGAACAGAACATTTTTTTTAATTAAGCACTCCGCAAATTATAAGCAAAACATTGACAAAATTTGGTATTTTTTTAAAATAAAAAACCCAGTTTCTCTCCGAGAATACATGCTATCTTCATAAAAATGAACACAGTTTATTACAATAAGCGTCTTAACCATGTTCTGCATTTTGAACACATTTGCTATATTAGTTTTTAGGGGGTTATGCAAAAGATATTCGCTTTCAAATTGTTCACGGTTCTCTATGGAGTTTCGAGAAAAAACCCTCGCTGTAATATATTGTACTATAATGTTTGCACATCTGGAGTTTAGGAATTCCTCATTTTTGTTTTAAATATTTAAAAAGGTGACTGCTTAACATTGGCCATATTGTGTATGTAAGAGTCACGTAGGGACATTTTGTCCGTTTCTCATGGCATGGCCCTTTTGTATAGATCCGTATAATTCGAATATATATATATATATATATATATATATGTGTGTGTGTGTGTGTGTGTTTGTTTTTATTTAACCTGAATGCAAAATCAGTATTCTGGAATAAAGCAAATTCGCAGGAAAGAAGCTTTTTAACAGTTTCTAAAAACAAGTATGAATTATTTTTTATGTTAAATATTTTTTAGTCTCTTCAGTTTAAAAAATAACAAAAATAGTAAACATTGACGTGAAAAGGGGGTACATGAAGTGTAAAAATGTTTTCATTTCTAGTGAATGGAGATGCAATAAATTTTTCTATTTACATACCAGGAATGCGCATTTTTGGCTTCCGTCTTTTACTCCTCATAGAAAACATTGCGAAAAATTGATAGATATATTTTTCTTTAGAAAAGCGGGAGGTTTTCAGAGTCCAAAATCTTTTTTTTATTATTTAGCTTGTATTATTTTTTAATATTTTATTTAATTAATTTTTGCATAATTTAATCTATCATTAACTCATTAACTCATTAAAATGTTGTAACATCCGTGAGTGAAAGTGGTGGTAATGACTTCTGTGTTTTAAATTTAAATGTAAATGTTCTTATTTTAACCCGTTCGGGACCATGGGTGCATATACGCACCCTGAAAAAGAGGATAAAGACCTTCTTTTTCCCACCAGTAAAAAAGTAAAGTTATACTTCCTTTCTTTAATCGAAGCAATTTCGTGATTACTAAAGTAAAGTCAACTTTTTAAACGAAAGTGGTGATAACCGAATAAAATTTATGTAAAAGGCGCCGGTCCCGAACGGGTTAATAGTGGTGTCAGACTCCTTAACCGTTTTAGTGCTAAGCAATTTTTGCAAGAATGCACGAAAATTGCGGTACATATTTTGATTTCTTTAAAGGAAAAAATAATGTTGTCATATAAAACACTGTTATTTAGACAAATATCAATCAATTTTAATAATTCTTTTTGTATTATAAAGAACTCGCAGCGCAAAAGCGCTGCGCCGCGGTTTTCGAGATAAACTATCGCAGCGCTTTTGCGCCGCGTAGCAGTCAAACGGTTAATAGAATATAAGGAGTATGCGAACCTTGTATTATTAATTCCTGTTCATGATTTTAAATTTAGATGGCTGACGGAAGCAATTTGATTTCAGGAATTGCACGTAAAACAGTTGATATTCAAGTGTCTATTTTCAGGACCTACTGGAGCGATTTCAACATATTTTTTAATAGTTTTGGCAGAAGATAAAAAATGAATTGAACACACGGCAAGACACGAGAAAATGTATAGTAGTTAAACAATCTCGCAAACAATTTTTTTTTTTTTTTTTTTTTTTTTTTAGTTGGCATAAATATTTTTGTTTTCTTTTCTTATCGCAAAGCGATTAATTTGTAGCTTAGCGATTGCCAATCTTGTTACAAAAATTTTATATAGTGAATTAATAAGTTTCGAAATAAAAGTTATTGGAAAATAGGATTATGTAAAAAATAAATTTCGTACTTTAATTTGTATATAGCTTCCTACGAAAGCTAACGAAAGTGGTAGAAGAAAAGTGCGGAATTAGTTTGAACCTTTGCGTCTAAAATATATATATTATCGATTTAATAAACTAATATTTCTATTAGAAAATAATGACACTCAAAAATCTGAAGCTATGGCAGCAATACTCATATGTATGTGTTCATTGACAATAATATGATGTTGAACAGATAACTGAAGGTTTTTAATTTTTCTAAAATATAGATATATATCTAATATAAATATATATACATATATGCATATATGTATAGTTTTAGTCAAAAATGTGAAATTTTAAGAAAAAAATGATGAAAAAAGCGTGCAAAAACAAAGTAACATTAAAAAGTATATATATATTAATCAATTTATTCATATCTTGATGATACTTATTCAAAATATATAGTTCTGAAGCATGTAGTTATGTCTCTCATTTATTACAGCTAATTCAAGTTTTTATAAAATAAATAACTTACTGATTATTTTTTAAGAAAAATTAAATTTTTAGATATTAAAAAAATTATTAAGCGAAGCCAGAATGAATAACAACAATAAAAAAAAAAATCCGAAAAAAATGAAGTAATAATAAATGGTACTTGATAAAATATTCTATTGTGATAAACTCACCTGATAAAATCAAGCAATTTTCGCACTTGTCCACACATTGTCTTTTGTTGGATTTCCGGCCGAGATCCTCCAGAATCTGCAACGGCCACCTCCCTCTTCCGCCCGCCAAGAGGGGATCCGCCAAAACGGGAATTCAGCATCTATGTATGAGTAAATATTGTCAACTTTCTTGCACTAGGTAATTTTAAATGACATGTTAATTCTGGTACATTCAGCAAACTTAATTTAGCATGCATAATAAATAATTTTGCGTTTTATCTTTTCAGAAAATTATATCATGATATCTAATTTCAGTAACCATTGAATAGTTATTTTGGGTCAGACATTTTTGCCTCAACCCTTTCATCGGCTATTCGCAAAATGCAGAAATGAGTAATCGACATCAGAATTCAAAAACAGATTAATCTCAAAATAAGCAAAAGCTTTTGTTCAAGTTCCTCATAAAGAAAAAAAATTCATTTCAATATTCTTGTACCAACGTGGCATATAGGAATAAAACTTATGTGATCCAAATATGAACCCCTGCCCTTGAAGCAGTTAACTATTATCGGAAATTCTATGGTTATAAAATGCGAAAAACTGTGTTAATAATACTGGTTCCACAGGGACTGCAATATCTATGGTTGAGGTAATATAGTTAATTTTTCTTGCACTAGATAATTTTAACTATGCTAACTCTGGTACATTCAGTAAACGTAATTTAGCCTTCATAATAAATAATATTGCTTTATATATTTTCAGAAAATTATATAATGTTATCTAATTTCAGTAACCATTGAACAGCTATTTTGGGTAAAAAATTTCTTCCTTATATCACTATTCTTAGAAATTCTGTTGTTAAAATAGGCGAAAAACTGTGTTAGAAATATTGGTTCCACAGGGACTGCATTATCTATGAGTGAGCAAATATTGTCAATTTTTCTCGCACTAGGTAATTTTAAATGATATGTTAATTCTGGTGCATTCAGTAAACGTAATTTAGCCTACATAAAAAATAATATTACCGTATTTTCCCCCGTATACGCCATAGCTTAGTTAATTATCTTTCATACCGGGAATTTTATTTGAAAGATGAAGTCAAATAAATGCTAAGCAACAACAAGTCACATTTTATTTAAAACAAATTCTGGTAGGAAATCGACTTATCTGAGATGCGGCGTATACGCGGTAAATTACGGTACTTTATATCTTTTCAGAAAATCATATCATGTTATCCAATTTCAGTAGCTGTTGAACAGCTATCTGGGTTCAGTGTTTGATATTAAAATAAAATTTGTTTTAGAAATTTGTTTATCTTAAATCTTCCCGGCACAAAACAATTTCCTGCTAAAATCTTGAAAGGCCCATGCAATTTAGGGAAAAAAATATTTGAAAATGAATAACTGTTTTTAGCTCACAGGCTATCATAGCCTGAGAGCTTATGTGCCCGTCCGTTCTGTATGTATGTTCGTATGTACGTAACGCGATAACTCATGATAAAAATATCCGATCCACTTGAAATTTTGTATGTAGGTATATCCTGACAAGGCGCTTCCCTGATTAGTTTTTGGAGTTCATTCAATATGTATAAGAGGGGGAACGGGGGGCTCATGCCCCCCGTTAGTTGATATAGAAGGGATTTTCATGCAGAATTAAGTTTTCAAAATTTAGATTAGGATCATTCTGATGAGGCGATTCCGTGACTGTTATTAGGTGTTCATTGATTAAGTATAAATAGGGGGAACAGGGGTTCTAATGCCCCCTCCCGTTAGTTGATATAAATGGGATTTTCATGCAGAATTAAGTTTTCAAAATTTAGATTAGGATCATTCTGATGAGGCGATTCCGTGACTGTTATTAGGTGTTCATTGAATAAGTATAAATAGGGGGAACAGGGGTTCTAATGCCCCCCCCCCCGTTAGTTGATATAAATGGGATTTTCATGCAGAATTAAGTTTTCGTTCAAAATTTAGATTAGGATCATTCTGATGAGGCGATTCAGTGACTGTTATTAGTTGTTCATTGAATAAGTATAAATAGGGGGAACAGGGGTTCTAATGCCCCCCCCCGTTAGTTGATATAAATGGGATTTTCATGCAGAATTAAGTTTTCGTTCTAAATTTAGATTAGGATCATTCTGATGAGGCTATTCCGTGACTGTTATTAGGTGTTCATTGAATAAGTATGAATAGGGGGAACAGGGGTTCTAATGCCCCCCCCCCGTTAGTTGATATAAATGGGATTTTCATGCAGAATTAAGTTTTCGTTCAAAATTTAGATTAGGATCATTCTGATGAGGCGATTCCGTGACTGTTATTAGGTGTTCATTGAATAAGTATAAATAGGGGGAACAGGGGTTCTAATGCCCCCCCCCCCGTTAGTTGATATAAATGGGATTTTCATGCAGAATTAAGTTTTCGTTCAAAATTTAGATTAGGATCATTCTGATGAGGCGATTCAGTGACTGTTATTAGTTGTTCATTGAATAAGTATAAATAGGGGGAACAGGGGTTCTAATGCCCCCCCCCCCGTTAGTTGATATAAATGGGATTTTCATGCAGAATTAAGTTTTCGTTCTAAATTTAGATTAGGATCATTCTGATGAGGCTATTCCGTGACTGTTATTAGGTGTTCATTGAATAAGTATGAATAGGGGGAACAGGGGTTCTAATGCCCCCCCCCCCCCGTTAGTTGATATAAATGGGATTTTCATGCAGAATTAAGTTTTCGTTCAAAATTTAGATTAGGATCATTCTGATGAGGCGATTCCGTGACTGTTATTAGGTGTTCATTGAATAAGTATAAATAGGGGAAACAGGGGTTCTAATGCCCCCCCCCGTTAGTTGATATAAATGGGATTTTCATGCAGAATTAAGTTTTCGTTCAAAATTTAGATTAGGATCATTCTGATGAGGCGATTCCGTGACTGTTATTAGGTGTTCATTGAATAAGTATAAATAGGGGGAACAGGGTCTCTAATGCCCCCCCCCCCGTTAGTTGATATAAATGGGATTTTCATGCAGAATTAATTTTCGTTCAAAATTTAGATTAGGATCATTCTGATGAGGCGATTCCGTGACTGTTATTAGGTGTTCATTGAATAAGTATAAATAAGGGGAACAGGGGTTCTAATGTCCCCCCCCTTAATTTATATAAATGGGTTTTTCAAGCAGAATTTTCAGATTTCGTTCAAATCTCTGAATAGTTTTGGAAGTTTAATGGTTAAGTATAAAAGAGGGGGATAACTCTTTTTAAATTATATAAATGCTAAATGGGTTTTTATTAAGAATTATCTAATTTGCTCTGAATTTTGGATATAGATTTTTTATATGATAAAGCATGTCTTTGATAGTATAGGAGGTTCAATGATTAAGTATAAAAAAAGAGAAAAGGGGAGAGCTGTTTCCACTTCTTAATTTTTTTTTCGAACGGAATTAACACTTGAAAATATAAAGCTTTAATGTGCAATTAGTATTTGCCTGTGAGCTCAATGCCTTCAGTGTAACTGGGCAGTATTCTTTATTTGCAGTTTGTTTCTTTTTCGTCTTAAAATGGGCCGTGTGAGTGATATTCCTGAATCTACTAAACTTCGTATGGTTGATTTGTATCGGCACGGTAAAAATCAGTGTTTTATTTTATGATACTACCATTGCTGCCTACATCTAACACTTTTTTGTACCACAAAAATATAATAAGAATTTTTCCCTTATTTAATCAGCAGAATATCATAGTAAGAAATGACATATATGTCCTACTAAAATGTTGAAGAATGCTGGTACAAAGTTAGTCATTGCCAATTAAAATTAGCTGGTATAGATTATATATCACCATTCTTCAGTGAGTTAATCCTTCAAGCTCTCGAGGGTGAATTTCCGCAAAGTACACAAATGTCACATTCGCACCAATAATTTGCAATAAAAAAATCATTATATTATACGCACGAGAAATGCATTAATTTATTTTCAAATAAATTCTGTCGAATGTTCAGGTGCTATTGTGATGTTTGGCGTTTAAAATTAAATTTGAAGAAATTCGCCCAACAGCAGGGGCAGGGCCAGAGTGAGAAGTCCGTATACCCTACATACAACTAATTTTGTATAGTTCTGTTCGCCTTACTTAATTGAAGAGTATAATGAAATTAATCTAAGCGAAGAAAACTTTACAATAATATTGGTATCCAGAATATTTGGACGCCTTCCCCAATTACGCTACTGCCCTCTAGAGCTCAAAGGGTTAATATTTAAATCTTTAAGAATTTGTTAACATTTTTTATTTAAAAATATTTGAGCAAATTTCTATTATTAACTACAATTTCCAACGAGAGAAACTGTTTTCCTTACTGAAGGATGAATAACAGGAAATAATAAAACAAAATTTTTGATTTAGGTATTTTAAATTGTTGCGGTTTACCGATCGACACGGCATAATAGAACAGGCTTTCCTACAAGTCAGTGAATTTATCTGATATCGATCAGATAAACACCCTATTTTCGAAAAGGATTTTCTTTTATATTCGCGCAATTACGTAATTCGAGGTTTTCTACATAAAAAATACTGGTATACCAGCTGAAAGTGTAATAACCCGGTAGAAAGGCTACTACAAGGCTCCCAGTGGTCCTATAATATTTTAGAAAATATTTCTGGTAATTTTTTGGATTTTTACATTTTTGGACTTCCTGGTAGGTTTCTGTAACAATTAGAAGAAAAACGCTTTTTCCGCTATGTTTCTACGAAACCTATAAAGAATTTTTTATTCAAATAAAAGTGGTTTAAAAAAATGGACCGATTGGGAGCCATGATTCTGTTGGCGTTTTGTAGGAATATAATCAGTTTTACATGTGGTAAAACTTTTTCAGATATTTCTTACAGTAATTCTAGACATAGAATCATCGTCCTCATACCAGGTAATAGACGACAATAATAAGTCTTTGCAACATTTTCTATTCATTAATGGACAAATAATAGCTAAATTTAAGGAATATATGGAATTTTAAGTAAATAATAAATATAGTAAAAATTATAATTATATAAAATATATATAAAAAATTGCCGCCATAGTAAAAATTATTCTTTCGGTATCTGATATGGATTCCAAATTTCTGATTAAATAAAGCAAGCGAAACTTGCACCCATTGATATCCCTTTTAAACACCAATATTTCTCAACAGAAAAATGTATTGTAAACAATTGTTGTTGCTATATACTCCAAAGGTTTCGTTTGGGAAGACAGGGATTCCAAAATTAAACCATTGTGATGTGTGAGATTTATTTCCAAACAGAGCATACGTTACGAATAATATTTTTCCTTTAATTTAAGTTATCCAGATTATTTTTCTCTTTCTGAAATTAGGTGTTTCAGGGGTGTTCACTTTTAAGCGTTTGGCTACGTCGAAATCGAAACTTATATTGGTTTCAACCACATAAGTGACAATTGGTAAAGATAGAGGGAGGAATTCCACAATTTTTTTTTTTCTAGTAGCTTATTTCTCCAATTTTCGGTACTTAATCAGGGTTTATACGGGTACTGGAATTTCTAGAGCAAGAAATTATTCTGTACCAGTATTTTCTTTCTCAAACATCTGCTTATGAATATAAAAATATTTCGCGCTTGAATTAGATTTATTTTTTTTTCAAAATAAATTTTTGATATGTTCAAAAATGGAATACTTCTGTTTTTTATTTTATTCGTTTTCTGATTTGTCCATGCTTAATGTATAGAAATGAAATACTTCTGTTGCCCTGATGACAAAGAAAGTATTAGAAACTCCAAAAAATTAATAACTCAATAACAAATTTAGATACAGGTTTCAAAACAGTTTCATTTAAAAGTATTTTTTTCTGTATACGACGGTGTAAAAAATGAAAATGCGCGATGTTTAGAAATTTAAAAATTGACAGTACCGAAAATTTTTAGACTGAAATTTCATTTAATATTTGTTTATGACTGGCCCAGGAATATTAACATGACTCGTGGCTCTGTTATTATGTAAGCTACGTTTTGATCATCATAAAAATGATATTATTATTGTTTTTTTTTTAACATAAAAATCATTTACAAGTCTAAAATTAGTGTCATTGAAAATATTATTTTCCAAATAGTCGTTGTAAATTGTTAAATTACATTTTTTTTTCGTTTTATAATCTGCGGATTAAACAGTGATGTTTCCATCCAGAATTTTTTTTTAATAAGGGCAGTTAAATATTTACCGTATTTAATTATATTACGATTTAATATGTTATTTTGGTAATGGTATTTAAAAACGAACCCCTGGTAATTCTCTGATATTCGCCTTACATAATAGCAAAATTCTACATTTAAATAAGAGAAATTTAAATCTGCGGAACAAATGACGTCCAAAATCCGCCATTCTTGACATTTGTGGGTATGCAAATTTGCAAAATGCACAGAAAAGAATATTTATGAAAAATGAATTGATGTAGAAGTAATTATTGACATGAAATAATTTATAAAGTGTTAGAAAATTTTAAAATATGGCTTTATAAATTTTTTAAATTCTTTTCAAGCTTTACATCAAAACATACTGAAAGTATATAAAAATGCTTATTATATGATGTGCAAGTGGCCGTATTTCTAATTATTTTTCTAAAAATTACTATTCGCATTGGATGATTTCTACCAGTTTTTGAAACTGTAATGTTCCTTTTATTTAAATTTTTGTTAAATAACGCTAAAATTAATGTATAAAAAGTGGTAGAAATCCAGTCATCTGAATTTAAAAAACGACTAATTGGGTACAGTTTATGAAATTAAAGAATAAAAAGTTCAAATTATTAATTTAAATGTTCTTTTTGTTTGCAATATACATACATTTAACGCCTGAATTAAAAGCTTTTAAAAGACTAAATAAAGTAAAATATTACACATTCAAATACAGCTCAAAAATAAAAGTTATAAAAAATTAAAAATACTGAAAGTATTTAAAATAGAATTAGCAAACATTTCGCCAAGCTACCAGCAAGGCATCATCGGTACAAAATATCCACTGCAAAACAAACAACGGAATGGATCAAGAACATTTAAAATCAATTATTTTTTAGAGACAAACAATATTCATTAAGGATAGAATGAGTTTCATTCAAGGACGGCGATCGCAACTGACAAGGAAGGTCTCCATACGGGCATACTCAGAAAAATCTCAAAAAATTACAAAATGTTCTTCTCATATGGGTATATATGTTTATAAAAAATTTCGGCGGAACTTCCATACAACGTCCGTAAAAAAAATGAAAAGTTCGTTTATTTGTCGATTTATCTCCGATTGGCGAAAGAACGAACTTTTGAAAAATATGCTTTTACGTTTCGAGTACCTTTTAAATAAAAAAAAAATTCTATGTTCAATTTGCTTAAATAAGTTTATTTAAGTAATTTTAGATTTGCATTTTTAATTTGCTTTAAGAATAATTTTGTCATATTGTTTGCTATATGTACTTATAACAAAATTTAACTATTATATTTTACGATTTAAATGAAAATTTAAATTGATTAAAATTGTTTCAAACTGAAAAATATGACACAGACGATTAGACATTGTTGCTATGGAAACCTCTTTTTTTGGATTGGAAATGTACGATGAAAGTTTCCTTAATAGTGATTTTTATACCCGGTAAAGACGGTTAAATTAAAAAAAAAAATGTGAATTGGAGAATAAAACAATGGAGAAATTTCATTCAAATCGGTAATAAAAAGAAAAAAGAAGATGAAATATTTATTTAATTTTCTTTATAGAACATTTTAAATTAATATCACTGCAAATGTTCAGAAAGTTGAAAAATGTTGTACAAAAAAATGGAAATTATTCTGAATAAGACGAATTATAACTTATAGTAAGGAAATTTTTGCGAAAAATCACACTTTACAAAAATCTCATAGGCAGAATTTAAATTTAAGCACTCAAATATTTAGATTTAATCCATTTTAGCCACTTTTAATCTGATATCACTTCGTTTCCTCTGCATCGTATGTGAGGGTGCTTTTCGCCATATGACTGATACGGATTTAAAAAAAAATACGCAGAACTTTTTTCCTTGTTTTAGAAATACGAATTACTATTTAAAAATCAAGAGAAATGACAATAGGAATCGCACTTTGAGATCTCCGAGGTTACTCTAAATTTTTTTCCAATAAAATAAGTAGACCCTATACATTTTTCCTAAATATATTTGCAAATGTTTAATAATTTGTAAATATGTGCGTCCACAATCTTTATTACTTTTCCCAATTTGAACTTTCAACGTTTCATAGCTTAAGAGTAAAATCACTGTGACAGACAGACACAGAAGTGATTTTATAATGGTTCCGTTTTTACTTTTTAATTACCGAACACTAGAAATGAGTATGATGCGTAACAATTCGATATAGAATTATAAATAAATGATCAGGGGCGCGCGAAGAAAAAACAGCGCCCGGAACAAAGTCTCAATTTGGTGCACCTCCAACCCTCCCCGAACTTTTTCTTGCGACAGGCTAAAAATGATGTTGGATATATAAATTTGACGCCCCTTAAATTTCCGCGCCCGGGGCGACCGCATCCTTTGCCCCCTCTTTAACATGGCGCTGTTAATGATCTTTGTTTCTTTTCCTTCATAGGTTCTACTCACGCCTTTCTTTTTTTTTATATTTAAAGGTTACGGGTCAAGCTGTGATACACCATATTTTGTACTTTCAAAAGATATGCGGTGCTTTCTGTAGCATTTGTAAGCCTTATATTCCTTTCTATATCTTCTTTAAATAGCATCCAAACAACATTATATGTGTTCATTCTCAAAACCGTTAAAATAAACAAAAACAGAAAACGATTTAATATTCTAGATACTAAAACAAAATCTTAAAAGTTAACTGAAAGGGAAAGTAAATTTTTGTAACTTTCAAAATATAAAAGAAATAAATTGAATAATTGAAAAGAAATGTCAGGTTGCCTATAACTTAAAATAGATATTTGCAAAATATAATACACACAAATATTTTTTCAATAATAAAATTAAATAGTTGTAGCAACAAGCAACATGTATAATACAAAATAATAACAAAAATAATAATATATTATTTCATGATTTAAGTTTAAATTCATTAAATATTTCACATTCTAGAAGACAATAAAAATAAATTTTCAGATTCTTAAAATCGTCTGCTTTTGGAGTGGAAATGTGCTGCTGGCCAAATAGTGAGTCGCTTTCAGCTTTTCACGCCAATTTTTCCAGGGTATTTTATTTTTTTTACACATTTCCTATTGTAATTCCGCCGCTAATTTTGACTGATCCTTTATTACCTACATGAGTAGTTTAATTCGTATTTTTTCTGTTTTTTCTCAAAATATTCTGAGTATGTCCACAATGGAGACCATCCTTGTGAGTGAACCAGCTCTCGAGGAAGGTATCATGTATCAAAGTAATCTACAATGATAGCTGTCAAAATACAAGAGCTAGCAAATAGCGGGATGTGGTCCGTTTGATGTGAATGTTGGACAATCTTTTATTTTAAATTACTATTTTTTTAAGCAAAAGTATGTACCTTCAGGCAAGATTTAACCCTTTCAAGGGTGGTGGCTAGAGGGTCTAGCCACCTAATTTTAATTCCAAAATTGACAAATGGCACCAAGAATATTTTAATAAAATTTTAATTTTTCAATGAAAGTTCAAAATAGCAATTTTTTATTTTCTAAGAAGTTTGTTTGAATATTCTGGTGTCAGTCAGTTATTTCATCCTTTTACGTGCGTAATTCCTCTGCCCCTGAAAGGGTTAAATGATGTACCCATTTCACCAAATTAAACATTATTGCAATCTTTACAGGAAATAACATAAACAACACCGGGAAATTTGAATTATTATATTTAAATTTATGCTTATTAAAAAAAGGAATACTCGTTATTAATTGGTTTAAATGAATACAGTGAATGATCTTAGAGTTCCAGAGAATTTATCAGAAATGTTACTATAATAAGAGATGCAGGTAAAAGAATTTAGTTTACTACGTTGAAGAAGAAGGAAATAGAATTAACAAATTTTAAAGTATTTTTAAAGATTTTCTGATCAAGGCTAATAAGATGACTATTATTAACCAAATCGTGATAAACATTACATTTCTTTTTTTCAAAGCCATTTCTGAAACTGCAATATCTAGTGGCCCTGAAAGCTAGGCTTAATAGCAGCTACTTTATGGCTGAAAGGGTAAATTAAATTGAAATTGGTATATTGACCTGTAGATGTTGGTTTTCTGCAAACAGTAGTTGTGATATTGGGTGAGATACTAGCTGTCTGTCTGCGGATTAAAATATCGAGAAATATTAATTCAGCATTATTTTCAAGGGTTACCTATAGAACTAAAAATCATGAGGTAATCATTTAAATCTGATTCTTTCGCTATCAAAAGATAGCGTCAACAAAACGTCTCAACGAAAAAAAACCATTAAGTTAAGTATTAAGTTAAGTATAGTATTAAGTTAAGGATTAAGTTAAGCATTAACCCCTTGCACCAGGGCTCGAAAAATCTACATGTCCGACATCAATGTTGCCATACAGGCTGCTATTTTTTATTTGATTGGCACCACTTTTATTGAAAAATAAAAATCTGCTTCATTAATACGTCTTAAAATAAAACAAATTTTACCATTCCAAAAAAGTAGTGCCAATATGAAGTTTTAAAATTTGCCCGGTTGGCAGCATTAATATCCGGACATGTAGAGTTTTTGGGCCCTGTATTGCACTTGCGAGGTGATTCTTACTGACCAATAGTGTTCCGCATAAATGGATGTTTCAAATGCCTTGGACACCAGTATTTTAAACTAATTTTCTTAGCCTTATCTTATGGCCGAATAATCTGTGATAAAAGTTGCGAAATGAACTTTTACTTCAGACATTGAGATACCTTTGAACTTCAGTAAGTCAATTTGGATAGCTACGATAAATGTTATTAAAACAAGAGCAATTTTGTTCTGAAAATGGAAAAAAACTCAAGCCCGAAAGGGTTTGAATTTAAAACTTTAAAAATAAAAGATTGTATACTCAACCAAAAAGCATAACATTAGAAAATTAAAAGACATAAATATATTAATGTATTATATATATCTTAATACAGGAACATCGATTCTTAAGAGCATCATTATCATATTGAAAAAACTACCCTATTTCCTGCCTATAATCCGCGGATCAAACAATTCTTTTTCGACCCAGAAATTTTATTTTGTAATTTAAGGCAAATATTTACGGCGATCTGAAAAGTTATATTTTATTTAATAAAATTTCTGGGTCGAAAAATGATTGTTTGATCCGCGGATTATACGCAGGAAATTAGGGTAGTTTTTATTCGATATTCATGTTACACCCTCAGCAAATAAAAGCAGTTTTTAACACTTCATTTCATATTTTAAAAGTGTTTCTGAATCCAGTTTGTTTGTCTTAGCGTTTGTCCGTGCTCTAACTCTCCTAAAAGTACTCAAGTTGTCATGTATTTTTATATGTTATTGAGAACTATTGGGGATTACATTGCAGTATACTAAAAACTATCGGGGATTACATTGCGGTATATTGAAAACTATCGCGAAGTACATTGCGGTATATGAAAAACATCGATAACTGTGCATTTTATTTATGTTATGACATTTCAAATATACCGAGCTACTTTTGTCTTTGCAGGATTACTTTGCTCCATCTGAGAAAAAAGATTTCGTTCTTTGTATTGAACAAACAATACAAGATAATTTGGATCTATGCCCTTGAAAAATATTTTATACCCTACTATAGGGTATTTGAATAGCTTGGAGTAATTTAGTGGCAACGCTCATGTGTTTGCAAACAAATATTTTCGTGTGCAGATTTTATCCTTCGATACTTTCTATACTGAAACAATCTGGATAAGAGTTACAAATACGATAAGTGTCAAAATATTACCTTTCGTAACTTGTAATCTATGTGTGATCACAGTTTTTCCTTTAACTTTTTATTTTGACGGGGATTATTTACGTTTTCCTAAAAGTAACATGGAAACTACCGTAATTTCGGGTGTATAAGCCGCAGATCAAAAATTCCCCGCAAAAATTCCCCTTTAAAATCATACAATTCCCTTTATTATTTCATGTTAATTGTTTACAACTCGATCTCGAAAAATTATATATAATATTTTAGTAATGGAAATGAGAGTGGAACCAGGAAAATTCGGCCCAAAGTAACGAGACTGTAATTATTATGATATACACAAGGTTCGCACACTCCTTGGAATTTCCAAGGACTCTGGCACCACTATTAAAAGAAAGAACATTTACATTTAATTTTTAAACCACAACATTAGCAATCGCCACCTTCATTCACAGATTTAACCTATTAGTGCCTAGCGCCCCTTTTTAGGGACGCTTCAAACGCTGCATTCAGCATTGTTTTTGACACCGGTGAAAAAGAAAAGCAATAATTGTTTTATTTAAATGATGCATTTTCGTGATTAATGAACTAAACTTAAATCTTCTAAAAATAGTGGTGCCAACCAAATAAAATTTACGCAAAAGATGCTAGGCACGAATGGGTTAACGCAAGTTTTCTGCACTGAAGCACTTCGAAAATATTCTTAAAATTTAGTGGTAGAATTGTGCGAACCCTGGATATACACCATATACACTAGTTTACAGTACATCTGTTGCCAAAAAAATTTTACCTGTTGCTGACTACATATGATATGCTATTTTCAAAAATATAATTAGAATATTTCAATCAGCTCTAGTTTCTGAGTTACAGCTATATAGGTATTAAAAAGAAAAAACACGTATTTACTAAGAAAAACCTTACTAAAAAAAGAATTAATCATTGAGTTTTAAAAAACTTTGTTTTAAAGCTCTTCTCTGGTGTGTAGGCTTTGGAAAATGACTTATCAGAGACCAACAATAGTCAGACATCATATTCGTATCCCAGAAACTCTGATAGCGCTCTTCCATGACGCGTAAGTCCTGATGCATACGATCTCCCTGCTCTTCACTCATATCTCCTTATTTTTCCGGAAACCTGTCTAGGTGACTGTGGAGGAAGTGGAATTTTATGCTCATATTACACCCCATATTTTTTAATTGTAGAAGCAAGGTCTTCTACAAGTTCAATATAATTTTCAGATTTTTTATTTCTGATAAAACCTAATTTTAGTAACTGAGAAAGCAATTTTTTTCTTTTAGTCTTGATGCTAACAATTCTGAAGCTTGTTTAGAAAGACTAATCTCTTACAAGATCATCTAACTCATTTTGGGAAAAGCATTTTGACTCATTTGACATACCTTCAAAATCAGCATCATTTTTGTGATGAGCTTGGTTCTTCAATGTCTTGTTCTAATGGTTCAGATATATTTTTAGCCTCTGAAGTGTCAAGTGAACGCTGCAGTGGACATTGAACACAACTAGTACTTGGGTACTGCCATTTAGCACGATTTTTAGTGTTTAAACCGTTTACGTTCACGCTACAAGAGCAACAGTCTTCGAGATAGTTTCGTGGTTTTCGCCAAATAGTCGGTGTTCCTGGCACTTCTTTTACTACTTTTGCGTATCTTCAATATTTCACACACGATTTACAAACACAATTGGGAGGCCAAGACTTCTCATTTTTATCCAAGAGCATCCCAAAATACCCTAATTTCCTGCGTATAATCCGCGGATCAAACAATCATTTTTCGACCCAGAAATGTTATTAAATAAAATATAACTTTTAAGATCGCCGTAAATATTTGCCTACAGTTACAAAATAAAATTTCTGGGTCGAAAAAGAGTTGTTTGATCCGCGGATTATACGCAGGAAATTAGGGTCTCAAAATAGTTATTTTCCCCCAACTCTGATATAACTTTTTTACAATTGTTAAACATATATTCTCCGCATATGTAGCAAAAATGATCTGGATTGTTTAAACAACGTCTTTTTGAACTATTCATGACACAAAAACTTGAGAAACTAATTTTAACACAGTAAAATACGCCGGTTATCAATTAATATATATGCTTAAATGATAAAAATCAAAAACAAATTAACTCGAGCTGCTCAAAAAATTTTCCTCTTACATTTCACAAAAACAAGTCATAAGTGAACATTTTCAACCACAGAATTCGCAGCAACAGACAAAAAGTTTAATTTTGTAAACTAGTGATATGATACATTGGGACTGCAACTTATTTTCTCAGGAGTATTAAGTTGCAGTTTCTTTCCCCGTAATTTACGGAGGGTCAAACAATTCTTTTTGGGTCCCAGAAATCTAATTTAGTGATTGCAAAGAAATATTTACGGCAATTTAATAAGTTATATTTCATTTTTAAAAGTTTCTGGGTCGAAAAGTGATTGTTTGATCTGCGGATTATAAGCCGGAAATTACGGTACATGGCGGCACAAAAGAAACCCATCACCTTTGCTTTTTATTGCCATTATCATGCTTTAAGAATTATTCAGCTGAAAGTACCGTAATTTCGGGTGTATAAGCCGCGGCTCAAACAATTCTTTTTCGACCCAGAATTTTTTTAAAAATGAATGTTACTATTTAGATCGCCGTAGATATTTGTGTTTAATCATTAAATAAGATTTCTGGGTCCAAAAAGAATTGTTTGAGCCGCGGCTTATACACCCGAAATTACGGTAATTATACATTTATAAGTTTTTTCCCTTTTAAATTTTAAGTTTAATTTCCTGTAATATCACCCAAATATAATAACCAATAAAAATAGTATTAGAATATTTTATATGCATCAAATTAGGATAAAAGTTCAGAAAAATTATTCATCTTATTGCATTCGCAACCGCTGACGGATATTCGTGTTATTTGGATATATCCACATCCAACATTCACTCTCCTTTTATCAAATATTGCTTAAAAAATATAACAATATTTTACAAAGTATATAAATACACCGATCAAAAGCAGTATAATTATCATACATAACATATGTATATGGAAAATAAACATGACTAAAAAAATTATTTTTTAAGGGTACAGTGGACTTTCAAAATCGCAAAAAATCATCAAATTGTCGAATTTTCATTTTTAGCATACTAACATTATATGAACACCCTGCTATTGAACACAAAAGAATTTTTCAATTTTGACTTCTTTTACTGGAGTTCCAAGCATTTTTGTCCAATCAGCTGATTCTGCAACGCCCCTTTGTTTACTTTTTTGCCAATTCGCATCCGTAAAATTTTGCCTAGTTTTTAGTTTTAATTTACAAAATGTTATTATTTTGCACTGAATACTCATTAGTTTTGTGATTTCGCAAAACAATACTTTAACTGTTCTATTTAGCGTCTGTTTACAATGTATTTAGAGGAATTGCTGTTTGTCCCCAATCTTTTAAGTGTAAAAATATATATATTAATATATTTAATGTATTAAAAATATTTAACAAAAATTTGTACAGTAAGAGGTATTTATACCATGAATATTGCTAGAAAAATTAGAAAAAAAATCATTGGAAAATACAAAAAGTTATTTTTGAGAAGATTTTTTTAAGTTCAGATACTTCCCGTCCTTTGCATGAATTACTCTCGAAGCCACATATTTTACGTGAATTTACCATAAAAACATAAAAATCTTACATATAAACTAGAAATGATATTACCCTAATTTCCTGCCTATAATCCGCGGATCAAACAATTCTTTTTCGACCCAGAAATTTTATTTCGTAAATGAAGGCAAATACTTACGGCGATCTAAAAAGTTATATTCTATTTAATAAAATTTCTGGGTCGAAAAATGATTGTTTGATCCGCGGATTATACGCAGGAAATTAGGGTATATCCCTTATATATCGCTGAAAATGTGTCAACAGGAAAATATTACGTAATTATAACCATTGTAGTTACTAAAACCTGTTTTTCTCAAAATGAATATTTTCGTCGTGTTCATGATTTCAAAATGTTCCATGCGAAATTCTTTATGCCCAATTTTTCAGATTTTTTGTTTAAAATGCTCTCTATGTATGTGTTAACCCTTTGAGCTATGATGGTTGAATTTTCTACCACTTAATTTTAATTCCAAAATTTCACAATGGCACCGGAATATTTGACCAAATTTATTTGGGAAAAGTTTAAAGCAGTTTTTTTTCCTTTTGTGTATATCGTAATGCGAATTTTTCTTTGCAAAATACTGGTGGGAATGTGACATTTTAATTTTTGAAGAAAGTTACTCACCAGAGCTCAAAGGGTTAACAAATGTTACTAAAATAAACTTTTTTAGACGCATTTAAATTTTTAAAATTTCAGTTATATGGAATTTTTAATGATTTTTTAACGAAAAATACAAAAGAATTAAGTTAAAATAATTTTTTTAATGTTTTACAAGTAATATGCTAAAAATGCTTAGTAACATTTGTTAACACATACATACATTTTAAACAAAAAATGAGAAAAATTGGGCATAAAGAATTTCGCATGGAGCATTTTGAAATATTGTCATTTTTCGTCAATTAAAAAAAAGAAAAATCTGTATCTCAAAAACTATTGAATATATTTAAAAAAAAAATTGTGAAATAAGATATATATATACTATGAATATTCCCAGAAATTTTTAAAAAAATCATTGATAAAAAAATGTTTTGAGAGTCCATTGTACCCTTAAGTTACGCAACCTGCAATAGTAACGCCTAAATGCGATGCTTTCTATTAAAAAGATTTTTAGATTGAACTTTTATGTGATATGTCTTATTTTTACTTAAGCTATAAAATAAAAATTTTACTCATTACCGTACAGATTTTGATTAAAATTTAGTTGCATACATAATATATTATAGCCATTGAAAGGATTAAGTGTATTGTTTTAACACTAAAATTACAGGAAATTTTACTTAAGTTCTATAAAAACAGGTAATACCGGAATTTTTATTTAAAACTGTTTAAGTTATTCATTTAACCTTGTTTTACTTTATATCTTTAAAACAAATTTCAAAAAAAATATCTGTGGTTCGAACAGGTGTAAATTCATTTGGTAAGATTCAAAATAACCGCTCACCGTAACTCTGGTGTTAAAAATATACCCTTTTTTGAGGCAGATATATTACAATAGTTAATTTAATTACCTTAGTGCTCATTTTAACCATTTTAAAATGTTTATTTTTTGCGATAGTTACGATTTATCTATTTTTAAGTGTAATATTTTTTTCATGTAAATTGTACTTATTTATTCAAAAATTCCGGTATAAATTTTAATTAAACTTAAATTGTATAAATAATATTCCACAGCCATTGAAAAGATTAACCCTTTGAGCTCTGGTGAATAAATTTCTTGAAAATTCCAAATGACATATTTGCACCAGTATTTTGCAAAGAAAAAAAAATCTGTTTATGATATTCACGAAAAAAAAGTGCATTAAACATTTTTCCACTAAATTTTGTCAAATATTCCGGTGCCACTGGGACAGTTCGAAACTAAAATTAAGTGGTAGAAAATTCAACCAACTGAGCTCAAAGGATTAGGTGTACTATTGGGGGGGGGGGAGGAATTAATTACTGAGGCAGAAAATTTACAATTATTAATTTTAAATATGTTAATGGTAATAGATTATATGTGATTCAGATTATTTAATTAGACTATATTTTATGGTTACAATTTTATATTTTCAAGATTTTATATATGATAGTATGGACTTTTGTGTAAATTTTAGTGCAATTTTCAATAATACAATTTCTAATAATCACATAAGCGTATAACGTCTAATATTAATCTCAATTCATGTGGAATAACGGTTCAAAAGAAGCGTATTTGCAGGGTTGTAGTCTGATATTCTGAACACATGCAGCATGTGCAAAAGTTCACCAATATTTTAAAATAAAAGTTAATCCTATGTAAATAAGGCGAAAATGTATTTGCGTTTGATAAGAATATTACTCCGCGCAATTTCTAGCTTATGACTATAAAATCTGTTTAATATACGTATTGAATAAATATATTTTCTTTAAATTACATTAATTTATTATTATTTTAAATGGAAAGCATTATATAGGTGTGTTTTACTCTTAAACACTTAACCGATTCTCTTTTTTATGCACAATAAATAAAAATATGGAATAACCAACACTTTTTAAGCTAAATTATTGATAATATTTAGCCTGAACATTTCTGCCATTAAATAGTATAAAATTGTGTTTAAAAAAATGAGTAGCGTCATAAAGCTTTAAATGATTGATCAAGCAAACTTGGTAAATCCGTTAAATGGTTTAACAGCTAGGAGGAAAGAAGAGCATCTTTGATTTCATTCCTTAAGGAGAAAGTGCTTCTGTTCCGAGCTCCCAAGTCTCCGGCTTTATGCTCACCACTATTAACTTAGATAAAACATTGTTCTTTTAAATCACCCGAATGTCCGAATTAAATAAAAGATCATTGTCTCTGTTAACCCTTTCCGGCACACTGTGCCCAGTCTGGGATACCTAATTTTTATTCCAAGCTTGCAAACGGCACCAATAATATTTTAGTAAAATTTTGCTTTTACAAAAAAAGTTTAAATTAAGGAATTCACGGTATCTAAAAAATTCGTTTGTGAATTCCGGTGTCAGTTCATAATTTCTTATTTTACTAACATATTTTGCCCGTGCCGGAAAGGGTTAAAATACAGGTATCCAAAAATCCGGAGACTTGGCAGCTCTGTTCTGTTGCTAAAATATTGAAATGATTGAATAACTAAATTTTAGAGATAATTTTCATTAGAAATGAGTAAAAGATTGTCTTCACGTATAACTATACGTGAAAAATGTTATTACAATTGTGCTACTGTGGCGTTTGAGAATTAAAATCAAGTGCTAAAAATGTTCTACCGTTCTTTAAGTGTAGTTAACCACTTAACTGATTTGCCCTTTCTTCGTATGGGCAAGAGCAATTTGCTTGATCCAGCGCTTAAAGATTTTTGACACCACTAAGTTTTTGAAATACAATTTCATACTACTTAATGGCAGTAATGTTTAGACTAAACGTGACGAAAATTTTAACGTAAAAAAAGCGTTGTTCATCCCATATTTTCAATTTATTGAACGTTAAAAGAAGAAGAAGAAGAATCAGTTAAGTAATTAACAGCACATGGAAGATTTCGAGGAGTAAAATGAAATAGGTTTTTCGAAATACTTAACATCATCTATTCGACTTAAAAATAGAGATAAAAATACAATTTGTTTTCAGTAAATATACCGTACATGTCAACTTCGGTCATTTTTAACCCGCGAGGACGCGCGCAGGGCCTAAAAGACCCGGAGTGCGTATGATTTTTACAATTGTAACCACTAATTTTTTTAAAGTAATCTTCAACTTATTTTATCGCAAAATTTGTAAGAATTCTCTCCGTCTTAATAAAGTGACTGTTTTAATTTGATTTTATTGGTGGAAAAGTTTAAACCATTCATACCCTGGTAAGCGCGCGTTCTCCCGGGTTAAATAAAAAACACACACGTTGAACCAGAAATTTATTTAGAGAATTAATTTAAATAAATTGCAAATGAGAATGATTTTTAATACGATATATAATCAATAAAACGAATTTTCCTATTCAAAGTATGTTTCTTGATTTACACAAAGCCAGAATTTGGCAAGTATGACTCTAATACGTGTCTTATATGAGCAATTCTTATATGTGTCATTTAATCTCTTTGGTCCCTGGGTCCCCTTTCGGTGACTTCTTTTATTTATAAAAAGTAAAAAGACTAATTATTTTACATTTTTACATAATTTCTTAATAACTAAATGTCTCATGAATTGAAAATAAACGAATAAATACCTACATCTAAATTGAATGCCTCATAAAATAAATGTTATTTTCATGTAAGTTAGCAAAATGCCTAAAAAAGTCCAAAAGACTGAGTGACCAAGAAAGTGATAAATTTTCATTAGTATTTAACTTATATCTTTTTTTTAAATATTTGTAGATTATTTATTTGTTTAAAGCTCTTAAATTTGTGATTGTGTTAGTTTAGGTTAATGATTATTAAATTGATGTTTTAAGGGCATTTGTAGTTTTAGATCCATATATTTGAAATTACTTAGCGCCTAAAGGATCAATTTCAGAAAAGATAGTTTTTCTGCCATTTACAATGCAATTTGTTTGGAAAAAACCAATGAATAAGTATTTGTATTATTATTTTAATTTGGAACTGAAGAGGTGTAAAGGGAGGAAGAACTTGAAGGAGAACAAATGACCAGTTAGTACCAGTAAGTTTTAATAGTATTTCTTGCCTTGTTTAATGACACGATAGTGAGATTTAACAATGCAAAGAATACTATTAAAAATTAACGGTTAAAATTAGCCATTAATGACACAACGCTTGCATCCCTGTTAAAGGGACATAAAATTCTTCAATTTGAACGCCAGTATTTTAATTAAAAAATTGTTTTATTTAATTAAAAAAATTACATGTTTTCCTAATTTAACCGTGGTACGTCTCTTTCATAAACACAGAGATACATTTGAAAAATGGAAAAAATAATCTCAATAAAATTAATACCGCTCATAGACACAAGTTTTCTACATTGGCATTGTGTTAAAAGTATATATGTTAATATCAAAATTAACTAACTAAACTTACTTATTAATTAAATAATGAAAAAATACTAATTCAACAATTTTATGAAACCTTTTTTCATCATTGACAAAATGTTCCACAGAAAGTCAAAAAACATGTACTCTTAGAAATGTAAAGTATCGAACAATTTAAATTAATGATTACATTACTAATTTTTATAATGTATTGTAAATTGATATTTATAATTATTAATGAACGAAGGCGAGTTTATTGTCGTTTACACATCACTAATTTAGCTTATTTTTCTATACAAACATGTACCAAAAATATTTGTACCCATATTTGATTTTTTTTAATAATGGGATGTCTTTCATAAATAAAACTAAAATTATTATTTATAAATTTTGGTATTTATTTAATTAAAAACTCGCTAAACTGACAAAATTTCGTTCCAATAATGTGTTAAAAATAACCAAACTAAATATTATTTTAATGAAAATAAATTTTCAGTACATAATAAATTATTTAAAACATTAATTTGGCTGCTAAAATATATTAAATTTGTAGAAAACAATGTTAATCCTATTTATATTTCTTTATTTTTTAAAGACTTTTATCTTATAGAAATAATCAATTTATTTAATAGCAGAATTTTACTAGCAAATGTTGCTGAAAAAGAAAAAAAAAAGTTCCGACAGTCCAGAAACACAATCACTCCTCAATGTTATAGACAAAATTTTTTTTTAAAATGATATATTTGAGAAAAAAATGGCTGAGAACAAAATGCGCTAATTTAACCACTTACATAAGTGCCAACCTGACATTAATCTTCCATAATACGTGCGTTAATTTGACCCTGGGGTAATGAATTTTGAACCAGAATTTTTTCAAAGAAATGAAATTAAATATTTTCAATTTAGAAACCTGAAATTAAATATATACAGATTCATGAAAAAAATTTTCTGGTTCGAAATGAGGTTAATCTGGATCAAACTAATCCATGTATTACGGAAGATTAGTTTAAAGTTGGCAGCTATGCCGCTTAACCCTTTGAGCTCTGTTTTGTTAAATTTCTTGAAAATTCCAAATGTCAAATTTGCACCAGTATTTTGTAACGAAAAAAAAATCCGTTTATGATATTCACGGAAAAAAAAAGTGCATTAAACATTTTTCAACTAAATTTTGCCAAGTATTCCGGTGCCACTGTGACATTTCGGAATTAAAATTAATTGGTAAAAAATTCAACCATCAGAGCTCAAAGGGCTAACAGATGAATATTTTTGAAAAAAAAAAAAAAAAAAAAACCTTTCAAATGATGCTTATTTTGTTAAATGTCTTTAACAAAATTTTTAATATTTTGTCACCGGTTTTTCAAAACAGAAATTTTCAACTAACTGAATCAGAAAAATACTCGGATTAAATAATTCAAAATTCACAAGAAAAAATTACTGGTGAGAATAATAAATCATAATTGGAATATGGATGCCCATACGTGGTACGGGCAAATCACGATCGGCAAAAACACGTTGTTCATATGACGTAAGGACAAATCAGGGAAGCAGCTAAATAACACAAAAGAATTTCACTTTATAATAAGAAATTATATATATAGTCTGAATTTCCAAACAAATATACATGATAAATTTCTGCAACATATTTATTCGACGATTAACCACTTAATGGTCGCATTAAATTACGGTTTAAAAATTCAAATTCATTATTGCCACCGATTTTTTGAAAAAAAAATCGTCTATTATATACAAATAAATTGATACCAAAATAAAACCAATTACACTATTTTATAAAACTGATTGGAATCAAACAATTTTGATTAAAAGCCGTGAAACTTGCACCCGTGAATATCTAGGGCGCGACGATTAAGTTGTTAACACTAGAAAGTCTGCAGATTTTTATTTTAAAACAGTTATCATTTTTATTTAGTGTTTTATCTTCTTTGTGTCATTTGAATCTATTTTATAATGAAATTTCTGGTTTGAATCGTCATAGGGTTGCGGTTAAAATGACTGATCAAGGCCGTTCTAGTGTTAAATGTTATCTGATTACGTATAATAGCATTTTAACCCATTAACGGCCAGCGTCCTTTTTTAAGGACGGTAACAAAAACAGCAAGAAAGCGGCTTTCTCACCAGTAAAGAGAAAAATAAATATATACCTTATTTCACGCGACACATCCTCGATAAATTTAGATAAAAGTTAATTTACTTTTAAAAGTGGTGGGAATATAAAATTTAAATTTTAGCGAAGAAAATAATTCGGGCGTTAATGGGTTAATGAAACGCCTTAAATATAAAATTTTCATAAATGCCATAGGTGCCAATTTCTATGCGTTTAAAAATAATATTAACATGTTTTGAAATAAAAAATATTATTTAATAAAATATGTATTTCGTCATTGTGTTATCTTGTATATGTTCTATTTCATGAAGTAAAACTTATAGTTCAAATATGTTTAATTGACTTTTAAAAAAAGCTAGAAGTTGACACTTAAGAAATACATATATTTTGCGGAAATGAACATTTGTATGAAAAAAATCTTAAATGTTTAAAGCATTTTCAATACAGAAACGTATCTCTTAAAACGTCGAATATTCAAATGCGCTCGTTCACTTATCAAAAGCAGAGGCGTATATAGTACAATATACATGTACTACTTAATGATATCGTAACAATTTAAAAAAGTATAAATTTAAAAATAAAAATTAATTCATGAACATTTAGACCAGAGCATTCTAATCTTTACTGAATGAAATTTGTTTGCAAGGTGCTTAAAATTCTTGAAATTCCCAAGTAGCTTCTAAACTATTTTTCTGATTAGAAAATTTCTTTAAAAAATTTACACAGCAAACTTTGTAGTCACCTCATTAAATTGCGAAATCTGTAATGGTTTTCTGCTGTTAAATAACGTGAAAAAATCCATTAAAATCTATGGTAAGCATCCTGTTTTTTGTAACTACTTTTTTAACTACAATAAAAATTTACTGATGAGAATAATAAATCATGATTTGAAATCATTTGCCCGTACATGGCACGGGCAAATTAAGACTGGCAAAAACACGTTGCCTGTATGACTTTCGGGAACCAGGGAAGCGGTTAAATAAAAATTTTATTTTTATCTTAAAGTAAAATATTTTTTATTAACATTTCAACAGTTTAATTTTTTGACCTTATAAACTAAAAAGGGGACTCAACATCACTTTTTCCGTACTAAAATATTTGCCTTGTAAAATAAAAAATAAAACGTTAACTAATAAGGGAAAAGATATAGTTAAAAACTAGAAATGTCCAAAGTAACGGAATAAGCAAACTCTTTATGCCCGATAGGCGCAGCATTTGGGCAGAACTATCAAGGAATTAACCTCTTCCCTGATTTGCCCGTACGTCATACGGGCAACGTGTCTTTACCAATTTTCATTTGCTCGTATGACGTACGGGTATCCAGATTTTAATCATGATTTGTTATTCTCATCAGTAAAGTCTTAATGTAAATTTAGGATGATTTATTCCGAGCATTTTTCTGATTCAATTGAACGAAAATTTCCGTTTTGAAAACCTGTGATTAAAGTTTAAAAAAATCTGTAAAACACACGAAAAAATAGGAATTATTTAATTTTTTTCACAAATATCGATCATTAATAAATAAAGAGTATTTTCAAAATCAATGTCAGCATAGACCGCAGTCCCTTGATTTTGATAGTGTTGCTAGATTGGGAGGGGGGGGGGGGGGTTCAAAGTCTTTTCTACACTTTTCTTTGTCCGACCAAGAAATGTCTGCTACTTAACACTGGATTTTTATCCTAAGGTTCCCACTCGGTCTGTTTTTTAAAAACCATTTTTATTAAGGGAAAAATCTTGTGTATAAATTTCGTAGAAACGTACCGGGAAGAGCGTTTTTCCTTCAACTGTTGCAGAAACCTTACACGAATTTTTGTCTAAAATATCACTGGTTTTCAAAAACCGGATGAGTGGGAGCTCTGTTATCCTTGTATGTGAAAAACATGATGTTTAGTCTTAATGATATCATAAGTTTATTTTAACTTTTGGTAGCTATAAATTTCAAATTTATGTTTAGGAAGTTTTAAAAAAAAATTGGGATTAGAGAGAAAAGAACATACCTACTTGGTTAATCAGTAAATTTCTCCAAGATAGTTATTAACTGTAAAAGTATGGAAATTACGTCATGTATCTCAAAGATACAACGAAAGCAATAACGTTAGTTTTCTCAAGACAGGTAAAGAACGAAAAATTGGCGATTTCTGTTATGAAATAGCGCAAGATTTTGTGAATAAAATAATTATTCAACGTAGAAACACTGTATTTAGATACTGCTAGAGTATTTTTTCACTTATATATTTTAGGCATTTTGCACATTTTGCATTTTGCTAACAAGCCAAAAGTTTTAAAAGTATTTATATTTCTTTTCACAAAAGTATACTAATACTCTAATCTAATCAGCTGTGTTCCGAGATACATACGTGAAATTCAGTAATTTTATAGTCTCATATTTCATACTCCTTGAAAGAAAAAAAAATGTTGCTTACCTCCGATTCTTACTTTCGTCTATGCTATTAGCATAGGGCAATCTCCGAGGATAATTGGTCTTAGAGTATTATAAAAACGATTTAACACTTATCTTTCACGGTAGGTCCCATTATCCTTTTCACAAATTTTAAATGAATAAAATATTTTTTGCAAAGTAACATACATGAAACATACTAACATTTATTTAAATAGATTTATAAAAAAAATCTATTTTGTAATATGTATTAAGGACATTATCCGTAAAATAGAATTATACAAATAAGGCTGGCAAACATAAATATTTAATGTATTTCGTCATTGCATGTGCTCCAGTATAATCAAATAATGAAGTAAGAAAGATAATAAAAAAAATTTCTAATTATGGTAGATTTTAGAATTTTCTTAAAATTAGTATTTTTTTCATCATTACTCTCTTTTATTGACCAAGTTTCAAAATAAAACATGCATTCACTCTCGCAGCTATGCATTCTAATTCTATTTGTAACTGAAATAAACCATTATTTATTACTTATTAGAAATTCTTTAATAAGTTTTATGTTCTTTGACACTTTAGAAAAAAATGAAGTGAAATTGAATGTCATGAAAAATGTATAATCAAAATTACATTATATTTAAATGAAAAATTTAAAGCCCATTAAAATTCTGACATCAGCAATCAAACTTATTGCACAAGATAAAGTATCTATAAGAAAAAAATAATTATTACTAAAGAAAGTTTTTTTGGAAAGCTATTGTGATTATAGCTTTTCAAATAATTGTTCTGAGAATTTAATGTCTTATTTACATCTAAAATGTGCTAAACACATGCAAAAATGAATTAAAAAAATTGTAGAACAATGATGAGAAAAATGTAATCGTTTATAATTTTTCATTATACATATATTATTTATTAATCAAATAAAATTAAGTAAAACGTGTTTTGATGCACAGAATCGTAAGAAAAAAAATATTGACTATATTTAATTAATTAGGGCCAACAGATAACCACCGTATTTCTTTATAAAAGACTCTTAAAACAATATATTAATCTTCAGCCTGTAATTATTATACAATGTTCCAATTAAGTCCTTTATAATTTCTTTTGAAAAGTTTATAAACTTTCGGGATAGAAAGTTTTTTCTTGAAAGTTTGTCTGTATTATGAAGTATGTAAATGCGAGTGGCTTACCGTTTAGGCGAATTCCTTGATATGAGTTGGCGGCTAGGATATGACAGGGGTGGTTAAATGGGAGAGAGGAAATAGAAGAGTCCCCAATCTTTTTATTGCCTTCGAATGGTGACGACACCGGCTGTTCTGATTGGTCGAGTAGAGAGGCGCAAGAGAGACGATTCTACACGTGAGTAGAATCTCGCTCTTCACAATCTTTGATCACTCTCTATTTTGCAGGGCTTCCACTTTTGGCGATAACATTTTTTAACTATATTTTGAGTAATTTATAAGAAAAAAAAATATGTATTTCTGTTATCTTGTATAAAATCATCTTTGCGAAATAATAAATTTATCCGAGTCAATTATTTCATACTTACCTTAAAACAACAGAAGATACCATTCATTCAAATCCAGTGATTTTAGATCCTAAATGCGCTTTTTGAATGACTGGAGAACGACAATTACAAATGAAAACACTTTTCTATTATGCTTTTTTTACCACTATTTTATATAATAATCTTCGCCTTATTTATGAGCTCATATCTGCGAAGGATGATAAAAAATAATGGTCCCTGCTTCGTGAACGCAATGATTTAGTATGATAAAAAATGGAAGAAGAAAAATACATTCATTGGTAAATTTAAATTAAAAATTTTCACACATATTTACCAAAATTTTTACACATCATTGAATCTGTTATATCATTTAACAGCAAAAATTATTTCATGTTTATATACTAAAAGAGATTAACTTTTAAATTCATTAAAATGAATTCACCACCTTCTTTTTTTTTAGGATTATTGATTTTAGGGGCCTTTGAGTTTGCCAAAATGATTAAACAGATCGCTTTTATCAAAGTATTAAAACAAAGACAATATTCAATAACGATCATTTTTTCCTATTCTTTTTGAATTATATATTCCTAGCTAGATTAACTGGGAAACTAAATGTTATACCTAAAAATTATTATTTAAATTTTCATTTTATTTATCAGCTCACTAGTGTGTGACTTAAAATCGTTAAGTGCTACGCGCACTATAAAACTTTAAACTATATATATAGAAAACTTTCTTTGAACAGAATAGTATCATAACATATTTACTTCTTAGTTAAAACTAAAATTTATACAAAAAGTTTTGTTTAAAACTTAACTTATCACAAAATATAGAAAAAATACAAATTTTTAATTTTTTTTCAAGCTTTTTAAGTGTAAAAAAATAACTAAAATATGTGCATTTTTAAAGCATAATGACTACAAAGAGACGCAAATTTGATAATTTGTTTAATCTGTAGCTTATATAGTGGAAATAACAGTGAGCGCAATCTCCAAATTTACTTATTTCAAAAGACATGTTTTAAAGTTTCAATGTCAACCGACTTCCAATTGTACTCATCGGCTATAATTGATCATAACTTAAGAAATAATTCAGATTTTTTAATGGATTTTTCTGCATATTGTTGAGAAATTTCAAATACGGTAATTTCCAGCGTATAATCCACTGATAAAACAATTTTTTCGACCCGTAATTTTTTTTTAAAGTAGAATTTTTAACCACCATAAATATTTGTTTTCAATCACTAAAAGCTAATTACATGAAAACTTGTCTTGTCTGTCACGTACAACGATTTATAGCTACCAGTATTTTAGAACGGAAAAATGTGACTTATTTTATCGGGGATATTTCATCAGTTGAATATCGAGAAGGAAACTTTTCGAAAATAACGGTGGAGAACAAGCATAGCGATTTTTAGCTGAGTAACAGACATGACAAATTTTCATGGAATTGACCAAAATAAGATTTCTGGGTTCAAAAATAATTGATGTGCGGATTATAGGCCGGAAATTTCAATAATTCAGGATAACCCAAAATCCGATAACTGATTTTTTGAAAATTTAAAAGTCCTGCGACCACTTTAATAAATTACCTACCATTAATTGCCATATTTTTTAATTGTCATCATTGCCTTATTTAAAAAAAATATTTAACACTAGAACCGCGGTGACGGGTCATTTTGACCCGTATGACAAGGAGAGAGGTCGATTAGAACCAGAAAATCCTTTATAAAAAATGTTAGATACCGCTGAGACAAAATATTTCCAATAAATAACTTAAACAGTTTTAAATAAAAATCCCGGTGAGAAATATTTTTCTAAAATTTGAATGACTTTTCCCGCGGTTCTAGTGTTAATATAAAGAAGACGAATAGTAATATTTAAAAAAATTCTAGTATTTTTTAATGCCCGTAATGTATTAAGCCTATTGTTTTGTGAAAGCAGGCGTACAGTGCGTGACATAAATTCGCATAAAATTAAATAATTCATAATAAAAAAGTAATGCTCACAAATTGTTTTCGACTTCTGCCAATATGATCAGAGGTATATAGGGTTTATTTTTTCCCGTTTAAAAAATGATTCCAAAGGTAACCGAAAGAAGGCGCTCACACGTCATTCAGAGACGTTTTATGCAAATCAGAAAAACACAAACATACCACGAAACAAAACACAATAATATGACACTGTGCATTTATTTTAAAATAAAACATGTTCGACATGCCGAGGTCAGGTCTGGAAATTGAGAGAACCGGTGAAAATTAACACCTCAACTTATCAGTCGGTCTTCAGTTAAAGTGCCCAAAAGAAACGTAGACGATTTTCTAAAATCCGCGTTTAGTTAAAACGTCGTAATAAATTCAGTATCGCATTCAATCAAATATTGCATTTTTGCGAATGAAAGTTAATTTACTTATCAAATGGTATTTACGGTTGATTACTGATATAGAAGGAAATCATAGAAATAAATATTAATCAAAGTTATTTCTAAGCCTGTCTACTGCTAAAATTCTTTCTCTCAACGTGGATGTATCGAGTCCTAAAATAATTAACTTTTAATATTTCGATTTTTTTAACTTACTTTTTTTCTTATTCCAATTATAGACATTATTTAAGTATATTTACAGGGCTCCCACTACGTCCGTTTTTGAACTCAACCACTTTTTAAAACGAAATCTTAATTGTAAATTTCGTTTAAACTTACCTAAAACAGAATTTTTCTTGCAACTGATGTAGAAACCAACGAAGGTACGAACAAAGAGAAGGAGACATATAGGGTAGTGTTTAGAAAGTGTGAGTGATGTTTCTGAAGAGTTTGTCACACGATGACAGCTGTTTCTTTTAATCGAATCAGAGGTTTTTGATTACCGCCGGTGAAATCCTTTGAGCAGTGTTGCCAGTGGGCTACTTTTTTAAAATTCAGATTTCTTGATTGGCACCACTTTTTTAAAACGACTTAATTCGGTTTGTTTTCGCCTTTATTAATATGTCATTAAATAAGGCGCCTTTTGCTAATTCAAAAAAACTGGTGATAGTCAAGAATCTGAATTTAAAATAAGTAGCCCATCTGGCAAAACTGCCTTTGAGATCTGATGAATGAATTTCTTTCCGTTTAATCTTAATCTCTAAATTTCAAATTGATACCGGAATATTCAACCAAATTTCTCTGAATATAGATTAATGGATTCCTTTGTGCAAATTTTAACGCGAAGTTTTGTTTACAAAATGCAGGTGCCAATGTGACATTTGGGCATTTTAAAGAAATTCGCCTACAGAGCTCAAAAGGTTGATGGAAATTTTCATCTAATCTAACCCCTTAGAAACTAGCGATAGATATACGTGCAACTTAAAATTCTCGGAATTCTTGAATATCCTCACCAGTAAAAATTTATTGTAAATTTTGCCTTACTTAATCCGTGAAATTTTGCAACTCAATCAGCCAAAATTTTCTCTTTAAAGAACCGATGATAAAAGATTAAAAATTCTGTAAAAGACGCTCGTCCCGAAGTAGTTGACTGTTTGTGTCCTTAAAAAAGGATACCTAACTTTATTTTTATTGGTACCAAGAATATTTAATTAAATTTTTCCTTTTATAACATATCTGAAAACAAGTTAATTCGAATTTTCTGATAAATTTGCTTAAAAATTCTGGCATAAGTTAATTATTTCAAACAGATTTACACCGCGAAGTCTAGGGTTAAGCACTTTATTGACGAGGAAATTTCTTTTACAAATACGGTAACAAAATTCTATTTCTTTTTACTAGTATCAGTTTGTCTCAGTATTATAATATTTTCACTGATACAAATAATAAGTTGTCTTGGTTGTCACAATGTGGTGGAACTGCTACCGCCGAAGTTAACTTCCACAGTAAAAATGAAAATAACTTTTTGCCATTATTTTTGACCGACATTTTCCAATTTTGAGGCATTTAACGGTGTATTTCGATTCAAACTGCCTATTTTCCGATTTATTTTTGAACTCATTATTGCTCTCAAATACACCAAACTTTCAAAATCTCTTATTTGAAAAGTACACAAGGTGCCGTAATTGTCGATCCTTTGATAAATACAGAAAATATTGCAAAAAAAGCAATCAAAAACGGCATTTCGAACTGATTTTTCCCACGCGGGAGATTTGAGAACGAAAAAAGGGGTCATACTGAGAAGCAAATTGTTTATAACTCAAATTCTAATGAATTGAGCGTAAAAAAACATCACTCGGCACCTCATACATCCCTTCAAGAATCCTCTCAGCAAATTTCATGTTTCTACGTTTAAAAATGTGTCTGAAATTGTATCGGAAAATTTCGAGCTGTTGAAGATGGAAAAGCGTTTTTTCGAATACACCCTTAAAGAAAAAATTTCTACTTAAATTTACTGATGGGAGATTTCGGCGCTGGTAATGAACCTCTGCGAAAGCGATTACAGTTGAAGATTCACTATTTTAAGGATATGTCAATTCCTCTCTCTTAATAGTTCCATGCAGAAACCCACCATAATTTTTTTGTTAAAAAAATTACTGGTTTTCGAAAAGCGCACCAGAAGGAGCCTTACATATAATGTGATACGTATATAAAGTTACTCGAATTTTTTAGTCCATTAACCCTTTCCAGCACAGAAAAATTCTGTTTATTATATGTTTATTGTCTAATTATTTTAAAAAATTTCAAATAATGCCTATTTTTTCATATCTTTAACATAATTTTTATCTTTTGTCACCGGTTTTTCAAAACAGAATTTTTTGCCTGATTGAATCAGAAAAACGATCGGATTAAATATTATTAACTAATAATAAAAATTTATTTGTGAGAATAATAAATCATGGCTTGAAATCATTTGCTCTCAAATGGTACGGGCGAGTCATGATTGAAAAAATATGCTTCCTGTATGATAGACGGGCAAATTAGGTAAGTAGTTAAAAATGGGGTAATAAACTGTGAGAAATTTATAGTGTCCAGAGCCTCTTAAGCCACGAGTTAAGCAGAACACCTAGCAACACCAATGATGAGTAAAAGTTGCCTCTCGCGTAAAAAAGATTCACTCTAGAACTGGCATAGCGGACATTTTGACCGCTACCGTTATTAAAGCGGTCAGCGAACCGTTACCAAATAAAAATAATTCGATTCGAACCAGTAATATCTTTCTAAAACGCGTTCAACACGCAACCACATCGAAACAGGCTAATTGTTATGAATAAGCTACATACTAAGAATTAGTAATAATTAAGCAAATAGTTGTAAATAAAAATTCAGGTGAGCAGTATTTTTAGAATAGTTGGGTAAAATTTCTGGCTGTTCTAGTGTTAATCCTTAGCACTCCATTATCTCTGGTGCGGAGACATCATCTTTCCTTCCAAAATTTGTTTTTGGCACCAGTAATAAAGGAAAATAAAATTTCCCTTATTTAATCAGAGTATGTTTGAAATTGTGCGCTTCAAGGAAAGTTCTTTTGAAAAAGTGGTGCTAATCGAATAAAATTTGTGTAAGAGACGCCGGAGTCCGAAGGGTTAATAAATAAAGGAAGTAATTCCATTCACGAGATTCACCCACTTAGAATTTTCAACGAGTCACGGCATTACTATTCTTGATAAGACAATTTCTTTTTAATTTTTGAACACAAAATAAAGAACCTTCTTATTTATTGAAAGAATTTGTGTAATTTTTCTGTAGTTAAATAAGGCTAAAAACTTAAAAATCTGGTGTAGAACTATGTGAGCCCTGTATGCACAAATTGTGGTAGAATTTTCGCATAATTAGTATGGCCTTTGTCATAATCATTGCTAAATGATGGAACTATGAAAACAGAGACATTGGCTTACGCACAAAATAAGAAGCTTCAACTTTAACTTATTTCACAGTGGTTCATTACTGCTAGAGAAAAATTCTACCGGAAAATTTGAATAGAATTTTTTCCTTATTTTAAAGTCTTGATGATGAACAGCGTCCATCCGAATTATGCTTAAAGACAAACTCTTATTTTAACTGTTGGAAGTTTACTTTGGCGGTAATCTGATCACTGTCCCCTGGGTACTAGGCCTGAGCCCTGGCACAAAAATGGGGGTTGCCATAGGAGAATTTTTTTTCAGAGTGTGCACGCTGGTACCAATAACTTTAAACGAATTTTTCGATTTATTTTTCTGAGTTTAAACAACTTAAAGAAATCTTTTATAGGAAACGTATCTCTAAATTTAAGAGACCGTGCATAAGTTCAAAATTATTTCCCTGCGATCGCCGCCATTTTTATGTCAACGCTCAAGCTTAGTATTCATAACATTCAGGGGGTGTTGGTAAGTCCTTACGTTTTGGTCTTACTGTAATAACTTAAAAAATCTTCTGTCAGTGTCAGTGAAAGATATTTTAATGCTTGATCCAACTTCCACAAGCGAAAAACTATAGAAAATTTTATTAAGTTTTGGAAGGAAATTTACTATAAACTAGTTGACCTGCCCGGAGTTGCTCGGGTCCGCAATAATAATATAAAATGAATTTGAAATCTGTATATTTTAACTTTAACTTGAAACATGTGGAAATACATTGTCTGAAACACGATCTGACACACATCTGACCCGAGCCAATTCTGAAACAGACAAAATTATTCCAAATAACCATAACCTGATCTGAATAGGAGAAAATAAATTCCATGGACTCAACCTGAACATAAAAATTTCATTTGAAAGAATCTTAATTTATAAGCGATTGTTATCTCATGGCAACCTTCATTGGTCTATAGCATTCGGAAATTTGGTTCAAAAGACCAAGTTTGACAGCATCATTTTAATAATCGTCTGCTTTTATCGAACAATAGAAAGACTTTATTTTTTTTATTAAGAGCACCTTATGATTTTACCAATACAAATTATCGCACGTATGTGTGAAAAAGTTGCAGCTCTTATTCGAAAATAACATTAACTGCTACAATCTTGAAACACTAGTGTAACTACTTTCGTGTCTGTTTTAAACATATAAAAAGAAAATTTGCATTATATATTTTTTCATTAGGTCATAAGTCTGGGTTCTTTCAAATGGAACTTTTAGGCTGGGTTCGGATTCATGGCCACGGGAATTATCTTGTCTTGTTCGGAACGGGTTATGGTTCTATACATACATGCCAACCTCCGGCTTTTTGAAAAATCAAACGATCATGCTTCCAACCAGAAATTTATTTCATTAAAGGATTTAAGTATATTTCAAATGACAAATCGCATTTAATTCCAAACATTTAATCAAACAAATTTTGTGGTTCAAATTATGTTTTCTTAATTTGTAAAAAGCCGGAGGTTGGCAACTCTGTTCTATGGCATATTTATGTCGGTTTGTAATTTCGCTCGGATCTTATTTCGGGGTTTTTATTTTAAACTTTTTTCAAGTTTGGGTGGGGTTCATATTCACGGAAATTATTTTGTCTTGTTCAAATCTGGTTCTTATTCTTTCTCATTTTTTTGTCGATAACAGATTCCGTCTGGGTCATATTCCAGGTTTTTTTAAACAATTCTTTTAGGTTCGTTTTGGGTTCATGTCCACGGAAATTATTTTGCTCGGATGCGGTTATGGTTCTTTGGAATAGTTTTGTCGGGTTCAGATCTGGTTCAATTCATATTTCGAAATTTTTATTTTCAAATGGAATTTTTAAGTTCGATTCGGATTGTGTTTCCACGGAAATTATTTTGCCTTGTTCGAATCAGGTCATGCTTCACTGGAATATTTTTGTGAGGTTCAGATTTCGGGTTTTTTTAACAAATTTTATAGGTTCGGATTCGGTTCATGCTCAAAGAAATTAATTTGTCTTGTTCGGATCTGGTTATAGTTCTTTGGAATATTTTCGTCTGTTTCATATTTGGTGCGATTCAGATTTCAGGTATTTTTTTCAAATTGATTTTTAATATTCGTGTCGGATTCATGCCCACAGAAATTGTTTTGCCGTGCTTGGATCCGGTTATGGTTCTTTGGAATATTTTTGTCGGGTTCACATCTGTTTCAGTTTAGATTTCGGGTTATTCTTCAAATGGAATTTTTAAGTTCAGTTCGGGTTGAGTGTCCACGGAAATTATTCTGTCTTGTTCGAATAATGATGTGCTTCATTGGAGTATTTTTGTCAGATTCAGATTTGGTTCAGTTCAGATTTCGACATTTTTTTCAAAGAAAATTTTTAGGTTCGGATTGGGTTCATGTCGATGGAAATGTTTTATCTTGTTCGGATCTGGATATGGTTCTTTGGAATATTTTTTTCAGGTTCAGATTTCGTTCGATTCAAATTTCAGGTATTTTTTCAAAAGGAAATTTTAAGTTCTGGTCGGGTTGCATGTCCACGAAAATTATTTTTCCTTGTTTGGATCGAGTTATGCTTCACTTAAACATTCTTCTGCGATTCAGGTTTGGTGCGGGTCAGATATCAAATCCATAGTTTTTTCAAATGGAATTTTTAGGTTCGAGTCGGGCTTATGCTCATGGAATTTTTTGTCTTGCTCGGATTATAGTATGGTCTGTTTTTTATCTTTCCTTTTTTTGTGTCTGTGTGTTTCGGGTTGAGATAGAACTATGTGTTAATAAGCCTAAACATTATGGTTTTAACCAGGTTTGCTACAATTTTTAGTGTCTATTTCTGATGTATAATTTACTTTGGTACTTGATAATTTATTATGGTGTATGAATCGCCTGCCGATTCGAACAATTGTACGCCAAACAGCCGTTTTATTTTTGTTTTAAAAACAAATTAAAGCCGGAATAAAATTTTAAATTAAATAGAATGCATTTAAATGTAATCAATGGTTAAAAAACACCTAGAAAAGTCTAGTATAATATGTCTTACTGCAACTCAACTAACCACGCATACATTCTAAAGTATGAAGTGACAATAATCTGACATACAACAACTCTGATCAAAAATCCTCAGTTAAACTGACAGTTTTCCGGTCTATGAATTTTAAAGGTTTTTTTTAAAATAGTCACTTTTGAAATGTTAAACACTCAAATTGGTTTTTTTTTAATTCTGTCCCAGTATTTTAAATTATTTCTGCGAAAGTTTTATACAACCAACGAACCGTAAGCAGGCGAGGGGACAAAAGCGAAAAAAAGGCGAATTTTTGGTGAGAGTGAGTTTTGGATGTTAATTAATTACTGAATTGATAATTAGAATATTGAAATTCTGAATATCAGGTACATTAGGACAGATTTTGGGCTATTCTCAAAGTAAGTTTGAGCTTCTTAAGGGAGAGGGGGGTTAGTGTGGACAGATAAATTTTATTTAATTTTATAAAATTCTGTGAGCATTTTTAAAATTTCGCAACCCTTTCAAATTGAAGAATGATATTTTCTGTTTATTAATATACAGGAAAGATGATGATAAATGCAGTTAAACAATAAGAAAATTGCCAGTTTTTAACATTGATCCATGTGTCCACAGTAACCCCTTGTAGGGGTTAGTGTGGACAAAACCAAAATATGTTGGGGGCTAGTGTGGACAGGTAATTTTTTCACAAATATTCCTTATTATCTAAACTTCTAAGTTTAAATTACAGTCTAAAGGGTTTATGGAGAAAGAAGTAACATTAACAATTACAAATTGTGTGATTTTTTTCTATTATTTCCCATTTTTAATTAGGGAATTATTTTTCATATCAAGAAAAGTTAAATGATGTGCTGGATCTTTTTTTCTGCAGAAATACAATATCATAGACACTAAAAAAATTTACACTTTTCACTCTGCCTACAAAATATACAATATTGCAACATCTAAGAATTGGTGACGATAGGATTCGTTTATAATAATGTAACAGTTGATATTTCTCATGCTTCTAACCAACATAGAAAAAAATGTATATTCTATTTTATTGAATTAATTTAAAATTAAGTCTAAATTAATCCTCTAAAAATGCAAACTTGGTGAATTTAAACAAAAAAATAGCAAAAGAAAAAATTTCAAATTTCTGCTTGAAATGATTAGATGAAAATCTCAATACATATCTTTATTTATATGGAAAATAGTCTTATTTGATGTTTAATTTAGTAATTACAGTTGTAAGTTAACATACTTTCTGTAAATCTTTACATTATAATAGATTTAGTACTATACAAATTATGCAGTAGAATAAGCTGTCTACATTAACCCCTAGTAGTGTGTCTACACTAACCCCATGCTAACATTTTGAAGTTATTCTTCAGTTATACTCATTTAACTAATTTAATATCTTAAGGAACGTTATAGAAATAAAGAAGACAAATCACACTTGTCTTATAGCAACTTGTTTATTGGATTCTAAATTTAAATTCTTTGTGCTGCAAAAATGAAAAAGAAATCTTATTTTTACTTTTCATGCATGAAATTAAACTTCTTGCAACTATTCAAAAACTTTTTAACCGTTTGCAACTAAATTTTTGCTTAGTATGGAGTACCGTAATTTCGGGTGTATAAGCCGCGAATCAAACAATTCTTTTTCGACCCAGAATTTTTAAAAAAATGAATGCTACTTCTTAGATCGCCACAAACATTTGTGTTCAATCACTAAATAAGATTTCTGGGTCCAAAAAAAAATTATTTGATCCGCGGCTTATACACCCGAAATTACAGTATATTGTTGTCAGTTTGTATAAATTTTTTAGTAATTTTTTCTACATTATTTAAATTGTTACACTGCCAGAAAAATTCGTCAATATACACTAAGTTATCGTTATTTTTTCACAAATAACTTCTGTTTTCCCAGAAAACGTATTTGTTCTGTGAGTTCATTCCGAACGTCGAAAAATGAGGAAAAGATTCCGTTTATATCTAGTACGCATGCGCATTGGGTCTGTTAGTAATAAATTCGAATTTATTTTTAAAATAAAAAACAAAAATATTCTATTGATTAAAATGTCTAATTTAGTTTTAAAAGACAAAAATGTTTTCGAATTTAAAAATAAATAACAATTACTTTCTTTATTCGTTCAAAAATTCTCACAATCTGTTATTCAAAGTTGGATAAGTTGAATAAAGTTCAATAAACTAAGTTTTTTCTATGATAAATATTCGCATATAAAATATACTTTAAGTGAACGCATTTAAAAAATATTTTAATTAAAAAATAAGATGAAAAAAAAGAATATATATATATATACTATTAAAAAAATCTTATCGAATAAAAATAGAACATCCATGTTTTTTCTCTAACAATCTACGTAATATATTTAAAATTCACAATTTTATACTATATTAATACTAAACGTAAAAAAAAACCCAACCACAGTTTCATTAAAGATGAAATCTTTCCGAGATTAATTGCAAAATTAAAAGCTTTTAAACGAAATACACCAAACCACACCCATATGAAATTAACGCTTCTATTTTAAAGCATAGTCTCATGAGCAACCGTAGCGCCGAGGATAAGTGCTGGCCTTGTAATGCTTGGATCGTGAGTTCGATCCCCACCTCTTCCGCGTTGATTTTTTCCAAACTTTTTTCGGGTGACGGATATTTTTCCTCTTTTGACGGAGAAAAAAATAAACAGAAAATCGTCAATCTACAGACAATTTCTGGCAGCAGTGCTGCCCGTACTTTTTTTGTGAAAAGACGGAAGTTTTTTGAGAGTGTATTTTGAATGTCTACACTAACCCCTTGTCCACAATAACCCCCCTCTCCCCTATGTGTCGCAGATATCGCTATCAATCGCACACACACACAGAGCGTTTTGTTCTTTTATTAGTATAGATCAAGGCTGTCCAATCTGGCTCCCGCTGGATACCAGAAAATTCTTACAGAAATCAAAACCTTTAATCAAATTGAAGCTGAGATATTCGGAGATTTAATAAGACAAAAACTTCTGTAAACTTTTTCTGGCGTTTCGCGTGCGCCAGGTAGGTCAACTCTGGTATAGATAAACCGATAAAATAAGGCGAAATTTCCTAATCAAAATTTACTTATGGAAGTTTGCTTGATTGGTAATCAGAAACTGTTGATCCGATGTAAAAAATCACCTTGTAACGAACCTCCTCAGTTATTTCACTTGCAAATGGTAGACTATACATTATATGTCTAATTCTCTTTATTCATAATTTGCTCATAATTCTCTATTTTCTAAAATTTAGTGCAGGGACTTAACATTCGGACATGGAGACATCATGGACAAAAGTGTTCCTCTAAAAAAAACCTGAAAATTAATAGTTAACTTTTAATTACCGTAATTTCGGGTGTATAAGCCGCGGATCAAACAATTTTTTTTGGACCCAGAAATCTTATTTAGTGATTGAAGACAAATATTTTCGGCGATCTAACTAGTTGTATTTGTTTCTTAAAAAATTCTGGGTCGAAAAAGAATTGTTTGATCTGCGGCTTATACACCCGAAATTACGGTAATTGAACCACGATGTGAAATAATCAATAAACTACATTTATAATACATATATTTTTTTCTTTTTATCACTTTGAGCTGTAAGCATGAAAATAACGTTCTAAACTTTTTGATGGAGTTTTTATAGATTTTTCCGTCGGTGATGTGAAGGTTGTAATAATTGATAATTTCAGACTCCAAGTATGGTATGAAAAATAGGATTATTAGGTTTAAAATGAGAAACGCGGTAAAGAAAGTACAACCACTGACAAATTTCTGTTCCTGAATCTTGAACTGTTCTTCGTAGAGAACCCCGCCTACGCATCCAAATATTTGTTATATTGAAGATATAGATTCTATTACATTATGTGAGCTTAAGAGTTACCTACGTAATTTTCTTGCAATATTTGTTCGCTTTTTTCCTAGGTTAGTAAAAATTGAATTCCGGATCGCACAAAGTCTCTGATTTGGATGAACTCTTGAATGAGAAAAATAGTTTTAAAATATTAAAATTTAAATTACACTAGTATCATACGAGCCAATTTATATTATAATGTCTCTTTTTTTGTTTGAACAGCTTATTCGCGATAGCAGCAATACACATGGTTGCAAAAATCTAGGCCTAAACAGACAGTCTCTCCCCACTAAATTTATTTCGTTTTTTTCGTACAATATTTCGTGTAAAATCGTTCTAGAATGCTATTAAATTTTCATCGAAGAAAACTTTTAAATTTTAGTGGTTAGAGACTGCCCGCTAGCGCCTAGATTTTTGCACTTCTGAGTATACAAATTGCAACGTACAAATATCATAACTATACAAATGGAAGATATACACATACAGCTATAAAAAAGAGTTTATGAAAGATAAACTGCCACCTAATACGTTTTAAACCGTTTTCCTCCTGAAAATTCTGTTCTTGAGGAAATGCCTTATATTGTCTATGTATGCTACTGAAGGGAGATTATTCAGACGAAGATACCAGATCTGTAGATGTCTAGGTATTCTGGACTCTTTATTACGGTCTTCAAAATAGCATAAAATTCAGCCGTAGCCAAACTCTCCGGATAACACACCTGGGAATAGAATGAAAACAGATATAAGAAGTGTGGCTATTAAATAACGACACTAATGCTGTGAAATATTGTATTTTAAATTTATGCATATTTAAATATTATCCCCTTTCAATATACACCCCTTCTTTATCCTTGCAACACTAAATGCGAGTTTTCCATTATTTGGAAAAGTGTAAAAAGTTTTTCTCTATAAACTCTTTCCTGGCGCGCCACTTTTTCTTTTACAGCTTCTACGGTCTGAAATTCAAGGATGAAAATTCGCGCTTTCGAACACCAATAATTTTTAGGGGGAAATTGTTTTATTAAATCACAAAAATGCTCCGATTAAATGAAGTAACATTTTCTCTAACAAAATGTTTGTGTGCAAAACCGTGGAAATCTCATTACTAGGAATATGATTCTATTTAATGCATATTTAACATTGGGAAAGGGACAAAAGTCCTATGTCGAGTGAATAAGGCGGATGATCCACCGCTGGGATGTTACTCTTAGCAAGAAACATGTTGATAGAGAATGCATTTTGAGACGATGCGTTGAACTGATCAGGCTTCTAGAATTTGCTCTTCCACAATTCCGATCGTTTTATTATATTTTTTGGACGGAATTGAACAACGACCTCGAGGTAGTATTATTCATAAATAGATTGACCTTCAGAAAAGCAAAGAAAGTAGTCAATTCACTGAATATCGAAAATTTTCTCCATTACTGACGGGGAAGTGTAACTTTGGTGAGCTTAATCTTAACCGTCTTTTCGATCATCTTCGAAACGCTTAAACTATTCATAAAACCGTGCACGTGATGAACATTTATTGCTGTATACTTATCCTAACAAAAGATGAATTTCTGTCGCAGATTTTCTAAGTTTAAAGAGAAAGTTCACATTATTCCGTTTCTCTTATAAATGACTCAACATTTTTGCGGCAAAACATTAAAATAGGGTACAGAACAAATGAAGGTCACGGCCAGACTATTTGGAATACAGCCAACTTAGAGGCAGTAAACAATATAACAGGCTATGTTCTACACAACTATATGTTGTACGAATTTGGTGCATACGCAGTTCTTCTGTGGAAGCATAAGTTTCGTTATTATATAGCCACGCTTCGTACAATGAAAAGCCTCATAAAATTAGAATACGTTCGAGTTCGCTGTCTTAGGTACGCTTCCCAAGCGCAGCTGGGCATTTCAGATTTGGAATCGATAGCACCTGCGATCGTAGCTTTAGAGGCGATCGTTCGTAAGCTTTTATGTTCATAGACGGTCTTATGCTTATTGAAGGAGAGCTTGGCAATACCCAACGAATGTAATTACAAAACACACTCTATGTTTTATACACGTGCTTATGTTGCCACTTACTTCCCACTTATTTTTTGCGTTTTAAATACTAGTTTCGGTATAAAAACAAACTTTTCTGTGTAACACTTAGTCACACTCTCTTGTAACACTTAGTCAAACAAGTAAAGGCTCTATATTCCGGCGTATAACGTTTAATGGCTTTGTTCATCTACGCTGCATGTAAGGGTATTTTGAAAGTGGAGCACTTAAATATAACCAGCACACTGAATATTTGATGAATAATCGTTTCTAGGTGTTTTAAGAGGTGTGTAAATTCAAAGTCTCAAAACAGCTACTTTTATTCCAATTATCAACTCTTCCCCTTTTCTGTACCACAAACCTTTAACAGAAATGTTCACCTTATTTAATCCTGTGTCTCACTATTTCAGTACATGAATATGGATTTGCACCATTTTTATTAAAAGATGGTATTCCCCTTGATTACTGTGCCATTGAATGAACTAACCTTACCGTTCCAAAAAAGTTGTACTAATCTGAATTGTTAAAAAAGTAGCACGTTGGGCAACACTGATGTCGGCATGTAGATTTTTCGAGTCCTGCGCCGAAGTAAGCTTCAATCCGTCAAAAAAATTTCTCTTTTTGACATGTCTGAAATTCTGCGTTGGAAGTGAGATTAAAAAGGTAGAAATTTTTAATCCAAATTTACAGTTGGAAGTGTACCATTTAGAGGACATGTTCATAATTCGGTGACAAATCTGGATACTTTGGCATCTGAATATAAAGCAGGATTTTTATGGATAAGGATATTTGAATACAACTATTTTTAAATAGTTATTTTACTTTATTTAACCTGGGACTACGCCTGAGGGACTGATAGATAGAGAGTGCGTATGGTTTTCCCATTTGCTACCACAACTTTTATAAAAGTAGTCTTTAATTCATTTTATCTCAGAAGTTTTAACGATTGACTCCGACTGATAAAGATGACGAATATTATACATATTGATTGGTGACAATGTAAAAACCATTCATATACTACGCGGTTATGAGTTCTCCGAACACCCCGCGCCGGCTATGCCGGACCAATGTTGCCAATGGGTTACTTTTTTAAATTCAGATTTCTTGATTAGCACCACTTTTTTCAAACGCTAAACTGTCATTTCTTTTCGCATTAAATAATATGCCATTAAATAAGCCGCATTCTACCTTTTCAAAAAAGTGATGCCAATCAAGAATCTGAATTTAAAAAAGTAGTCCATCTGGCAACACAGTGCCGGACTTATACCAGAATTCCGATATTATATAAGGGGAGTGTTACTTTTTTATAAATAGAATTATTCAAATTCCTTGACTCTTAGCTGACAGATCACTACTCTATGTGGAAACTAGTCTTCTAATGTGACACATGTAGCGAAGAATCGTTGATGCCATATGGGCGGTTTTTATTCAGATGCCTACAACTATATACGAATAGTAGTATTCGCCTTGCTTAACCCTTTTCGGCACACCGTGCCCAGTCCGGGATACCTAATTTTAATTACGTAATTGCAATCGACAGCAGTAATATTTCAATAAAATTTTGCTTATATAGTGAAAGCTTAATTTAAGGGATTAGTTACTTTCTCAAAAAGTTGTTTGTAAATTCCGATGTCAGTCAATAATTTCTTATTTTGCTAACAGAATTTGCCTGTGCCGGAAAGGGTTAAACAGTATTTAAATGCAAAGATTAATGTAATTAGAAAATAAATGCAGGTTTCTGAATATAAATCCGCACAATTGAAAAGAATGAGAAAAAACGCAATTTTATAATATATTAAAACTCAGCCATATTCAAACAAATGACTCGTATAAAATTACGTAATTTTTCTTTTAATTAATCCAAGTGGAGCACACTTTTTATTCTTTGAAAATGAATTTAATCGTATTTCTGCGATAGTCATTGGGTGAAGTAGTGCACAATAGCGCCCCGCGGGATTTAGTTTTTTTTCTTTGTTAGACAAGCTTCTCAGCATACGGCATATTCATAAGCTAATTTTAAATCTATAAAAGAATAGTTGCCGACTCTTCCGCGTTTTTGTACCACAAAAATTGAAAAGATTTTTTTCCCTTTTTTTAATCAACCAATTACAGCGATTTAAAACAGTAAAATAAACTATAAAAAATTTGTGGTACAAAATCGTTAAAAGCTATGTAAAAGCGTTCTTTAAAAGTTAACTCTAAATTTTCGTCATTTTTAACCCTTCGCACTCGTGTCGACTTCGACTGATGTCCAGTGTCATCGGACATCATCTTTTTTTGCATTTTTTTTATTTTTTTGGCACACGTAATAAAGGAAAATAAAATATGCCTCTTTACTAGATTATTTTTATATTGGTTAATTGAAAGTAACTTTTTTCAAAAACGTGGATCCGACCGAAAAAATATTATCCAAGGAGGCATAGCCGAAAGGGTTTAATGATTCTTTTTACACAAGCAATAACTGAAGTTGAAGCCTCATGTTGGACATGACAAATTCCGAATTATTCAAGGGTATAAAATAAGACATAATTTCATACTCTCCAGGTTTGAAATTTAAAGCGTTCTCAAAAGAAAATCTGAACAAAAAACCGAAAGAATACAAATCCATCATTATATCCCAATCCCGCTATTCTTGCCATTGGTTAATGTCAGCGATTGAATGTCAGAAATTGACGATGTTTATTAACTTACTATTGATCATCATAGTCAACTTTTAGCACTGGCGGGCGGCAAGAGTCGTATCATTGGAAAGGTATTGTCATGCGTATTAACTCTTAAATGTATCGTGATGCATATCCGTATCACTTTTTATTTAACTCTTAGCAACGAATATATTTACATAGAAATACTAATACTGTAAAAAATTGCAAAAATGTGCTACTTGATAAAATTATAAATCTATCTTAAAATTTCTTGTGTCAAATCTTTAATATAAAAATAAAAAGCACAATTTTAAAAGAATAATTCATGCATTAAAGAGTTAAATTTAAAAAAAATAAAAATTTATATAAAATAAGGTATCTAGATTCATACTTATTAAAGTATTTATTAATTTGTAATATTTTAGTTATAGTAGTTTCTACTTCTACTGCATAACTGGGTACATAAAAGAGGTTGGTGCATTATATGAAAAATGTATCTCTGATTTTTTTTCATTAAATTTTATGAGTAATAAACCTTTCTGGAAATCAATATAATGTTTTCGAAACAAAATAAAAAAAACATGCATTTAAGGTTTATGAAAAATACAGGTATCACCCTCTTGAGTACAATCATTCAAGATATATGGGCTAATTTCTTCTGTGACGTCATAGATAAAGAAAAATTTTAAAGAAATCCGATTTTGTCAAGAATGGTATCAGTAGAAAACTCCTGCCTACAGGCGCCGACTTAGGGAAGGTGGTGAAAACAGGGCCTGATTATCAAGGAGGCACTCTCCTACCAGTAAAAAGAAATAGAAATTTTTGCCTCATTCACGGCAGTAATTTCGCATGAAAAAGGCGTTTAAAAAAGGCGAAAATATCTATAAAAATTTTACTAGTGGTAGAGTGCCCCGTTAGTAATTAGTCCCTGGGTGCAACAGGGATAAGCAGGAAACTTCTGCTACTAATTTTAAAGTGTTCTTTTTAAAAACACGAGCGATTAATTAGGATCAAAAGCTTTTCAAAATTAGTGGTTTAGCTATCACTGTTTATTTTGCTCTGGTGAAGTCGGTGCCTATGAGTGTTGTGATGAGGATTTAGGTAACTATATCACTTAATCGCCAAAATGCAGCTGGTTACAAGATATGGTGAGTTTTATTTCTGAACGTTAGGAATGAAGAGAAATAAAAAAGAAATCGTATTTCATCAAAAGTGGAATTATTGGAAAGCTCTTATCACGAGGATTTATAATGAATTAACTTATTAACGAGATTAAAAGAGTACCCGAGATTGAGCTTCTGGAAAAAATATTCTCTTTTTTTGTGCATAGTGAAATTATGGAAGACATGATTCCACATCTTTTGAAGGTTAGCTTCAGACGTGTAGTTTCTGTATATTTCTTGATCTTCATAGCAACACACTTCAGGGTGGCCAAAGGTTAGAGAAAAACACAGTCAAAAAATGGTGTTCAATACCAATATTTTGTTAAAGAGAAATTCGCATCCTTTAATCTCTTTATATTATTGGAATTATTTTCTATAAGAAAATGCTGGTAATTTCCTTTTTTTTGGACTGTGTTTTCCCCTGACCACTCGCCACCCTGTATTTCCATCATTACTACCATAGCTTCCAACTCTTCTGCTTTTTTGTAGCACAAAAATTTAATAGAAATTTTTTATCTTATTTAATTAGTACATTACAGCGATTTTAAAAGATAAAATTTACTGTACAATTTTTGCGGTATAAAAAAAGTTTTAGTGTTGGCAGCTATTTTACTACTCTTGAGTTATTTCAGATTTAACAGTTAAAGTTTCATCCCTTTAGGTCACAATGCTGATCTTTAATCAGCAATCGGTTTTTAGCTCACAGGCTATCATAGCCTGAGAGCTTATGTAACCGTCCGTTCTGTATGTATGTTCGTACGTTCGTTCGTGCGTAACGCGATAACTCATGATAAAAATATCGGATCCACTTGAAATTTTGTATATAGGTATATCATGATAAGGCGCTTCCCTGATTAGTTTTTGGAATTCATTCGATAGGTATAAGAGGGGGAACGGGGGGCTCATGCCCCTCCTCTTAATTGATAGAAACGGGATTTTCATGCAGAATTAACAGTTTTCGTTCAAAATTTAGATATAGGATCATTCTGATGAAGCGATTTCGTGACTGCTATTAGGTGTTCATTGAATAAGTATAAACAGGGGGAACGGGGGGCTCATGCCCCTCCCCTTAATTGATATAAACGGGATAAAAGTTTTCGTTCAAAATTTAGATATAGGATCATTCTGATGAGGCGATACCATGGCTGTTATTAGGTGTTCCTTGAATAAGTATAAACAGGGGGAACAGGGGCTCATGCCCCTCCCCTTAATTGATATAAACGGGATTTTCATGCAGAATTAACAGTTTTCGTTCAAAATTTAGTTATAGGATCATTATGATGAAGCGATTTCATGACTGCTATTAGGTGTTCATTGATTAAGTATAAACAGGAGGAACGGGGGGCTCATGCCCCTCCCCTTAATTGATATAAACGGGATAACAGTTTTCGTTCAAAATTTAGATATAGGATCAGTCTGATGAGGCGAGTCCGTGGCTGTTATTAGGTGTTCATTGAATAAGTATAAACAGGGGGAACGGGGGCTCTAATGCCCCTCCCCTTAACTTGTATAAATGGATTTTTCAAGCAGAATTGTCAGATTTCGTTCAAATCTCTGAATAGTTTTGGAAGTTTAATGGTTAAGTATAAAAGAGGGGAATAACTCCTCTTAAATTATATAAATGCTAAATGGGTTTTTATTAAGAATTATCCGATTTGCTTTGAATTTTGGATATAGATTTTTATATGATAAAGCATGTCCTTGATAATTTAGGAGGTTCAATGATTAATTATAAAAAAGGAGAAAGGGGACAGCTGTTTCCCCTTCTTAATGTTTTTTTCGAACAGAATTTACGAAAATACAAGGCTGTAATGTACAATTAGTATGCGCAGCCTGTGAGCTCAATGCCATCAGTTTAACTGGGCAATATTCTTTTTATTTTCTAATCTTTTATTTATTTGATTGACATTATGAAACTTTAAGTCAACGCTACACAAGCAATGTTATCATTTATTCACAATTAAATAAAGTGATCATGATTTTTCTAAAAGACTCTGAACAAAAAGCATAAATGCAGAGCTGCTAAGTTTCCGTGTTTTTTTTTTATTTTTTTAGCATAGAAAATGTTTTTTTATTTAACAGGAGCCATTCTGCGATTTAGAAGAACTATATTTTATCTAATAAAAAAATAGTGCAGAAAAGCCGGAGATTCGGCAAGTCTGTATATAAAACATGTGCTAAATACAGTCTTGTTTATAGCAGAATATATCTTTTTATGTATATAAAGGCTGGGAATGTTTCTCCTTTAAATTCTAATACATAAAAATCCATTTTCATAGTTTCTGCAAAAAAATTATACATTCTTTATCAAATCTTCAATAAAATATTATCTGCTCCGCATCTTCAATTAAATTTCATCTCGTCGAAATTTCGTATTTCGTAAGAAACTGAATGTGGTAAAACCATTCATGAGTCTGAATGACAAAGACTCTTCACTGATCTCAAACTTGTTGAGGCAATGTTTGGCGCTTGTGAGAAAAGGAGAGCTTTTGGCATCCCTTCCGATCTCTTTGGCGATCCGATTCCGCCATCAACAAGTGTTATATAAGATAAATTGAATATGAACTTTCTGAGCAACTTTAAGCCAAAATGCATTTCTTCTCCTCAAGAATTCTATGGCAGCGATTCACGAAAAGAGATATTTTTTATTTAAATTCTCAAATATTAATGATTTAGCCGAAGCATGCATGTTTCTTTCGATGAATTTATATGAAAATTTAAATACTTCTTTGTTATGACCCAAAATATTTTACCCATTCTCTTTCTTGAGAGTCATTTTTATCTTTTGATTCGTTTCTCGTTTTCCTCTCCTAAAAAGTCATTATTAATTATTTATTGCAATAAAAATGATATGTTTGCGTCTGTTATTAGATAATCTGAATACGAACTTCTCGAGCGACTTTAAGATAATTTAATTTTTATTATTTCTTTTATGAATTTCATAGCAGCGATTCAACACAAAATATTTTATCCTTAAACTCTCAAAGATTAATGATTTAAGCAGACGCAGACACATTTCTTTTAAACGGATTTTTATATAAAAGAGATATTTGCTTTACTGCCCGGGGTAGTCTTGCCTATTCTATGATGCTCCCACTCCTTTTCTATTTTGATCCGTTTCCTCGCTCTTCTTTCCTGAAAAGTAATGATTAATTTCCTTATTTGAAAATATTGATCTGTGTTTGTCTGAGATTCCTAACTTTCTCAGACGCACAGTCGTCCAAAGGAAAAAAACACCCTACACTTATTTATCATCAAATTGTACCAGAAAAAATGGAAGTATCAATTTGACTGGAAAATTAAATCTTCTTTCAGTTTATGATTTTTGCAAAAAGCATATGAAGCCAACTTCATGCTACAAATGTACCAGAATTATGCAATTTTTAGTATAAAAATATAATTTAGTCACTATTTATGTATTTTCTTTAGGATACCAGAGGGAAGGCTTTTAGTCAAACAATTTATTAATTCTGAAGTATTAAATAATGGAACGTTTGAAGTCCAATTCATTTGCAATCGTTGCAAAACAGATTGCAGTGCAGGTAATAATTTAAACAGAATCACAAATCTACTTGACGCAATTAGCTGTAATTTATGGTTTGCCTATTTAGATTGTCTACAAAGAAATTAGTCTTATTATGTACTAATTTTTCCTTTATTTACCGTAATTTCGGGTGTATAAGCCGCAGATCCAACAATTCTTTTTCGACCCAGAATTTTTTAAGAAATAAATATAACTAGTTAAATCGCCGTAAATATTTGTCTTCAATCACTAAATAAGATTTCTGGGTCTAAAAAGAATTGTTTGATCCGCGGCTTATACACCGGAAATTACGGTAATCCTTGTGTGCTAACCATTTCAAAGTTATTTGATCTGGGACTTATATGCCAGAAATTACGGTAATTAAAAACATTGTACATAATACACTATATGGCCATTGATTATTGGACACTTGCGATATTAGACATTTTACTAAATATCTAGAAAAATACATGAGGAATCATCTCAAAACTCTTAGTGTATAAATTTAATAGTATACGTCATACATCTCCGTGAATATGTTTTACCGAAACTCCATAGGGGACCGTCGACAAATTAAAAAAGAATGAATATCTTTTGAATAACCCTGTCAAAACTAATGTAGCAAAAGCGCTCAAACTCTAGATTATGATTGAATGTCTTATTGTAATACACTGTGTTCATTTTTATGCAAATAGCATGCATACTCGCAGAGTAATTAAGGTTTTTATAAAAATGGTCCCAAATTTTTCCAAGTTTTTCCCTTATAATTTTCAGACTTCTTAATATAAAATAATATTTTTTTCAGAAAATATGACAAACAACATTGCACACAGTGCCCTCTAATCAGAATTTAAAAATAATAAAAATTGTAGGAAAAATGAGTAGGTTTACTAAATAATTTTTTACTGCGCATGCGTCAAAGATATCAAAATTTCATTTGCATATTATGTTAGCTAAATGTATAGAGCAACTTTTGTAAAAGTCTCAAAATCATAGCTTGAAAATTCTGAAAGTAATCGTCTAGAGAAAAAGGACAAAATCCGTTGTTTCCAAAATGAAGCAAAAAAAAAAAAAAATGAGGGATTTTATCCAAATGTAGTAGTACATCCCATATTGTGTATTCTATATTGACACTAATCAATCCCTCTTGTTTTTGCTTCATTTTCAGAATAACGGATTTTCAACTTATTCAATTGACAATTATTTTCAGAATTTCCAAGTTTTGATTTTGTGACTTTCATAAAAGTTGCTCTATACATTTAGCTAAGATAATATGCAAATGAAATTTTGATATCGTTGACGCATGCGCAGTAAAAAATTATTTAGTAAACCAACTCATTTTGTATACAATTTTCATTATTTTTTAATTCTGATTACAGGGTACTGTGTGCAATGTTTTTTGTCATATTTTCTGAAAAAAATATTATTTTATATTAAGAACTCTGAAAATTATAAGGAAAAAACTTGGAAAAATTTAGGACCATTTTTACAAAAACCTTAATTACTCTGCGAGTATGCATGCTTTTTGCATAAAAATGAACAAAGCGTATTACAATAAAGCATTCAATCATAATCTAGAGTTTGAGCGCTTTTGCTATATTAGTTTTGACAGAGTTATTCAAAAGATGTTCATTCTTTTTTAATTTGTTGACAGTCCCCTATGGAGTTTCGTGAAAAAAATCTTCACGGAGGTGTATGACTTATACTATTATATTTATACACTAAGAGTTTCGAGATGATTCCTCGTGTATTTTTCTAGATATTTAACAAAATGGCTAAAATCGCAAGTGTCCAATAACCAATGGCCATATAGTGTATACGAAAGCTTAATGCTTTCAGTGCAAAGTACTTCGATTGCTAAAATGTTAAAATTATGATTAACACCGGTTTTTACCAACAAATTTATATTAAAATAAGTAGAAGCTTTTTTTTCGATCCCATTGCATACAACTAAATTTAATTCTAAAATTTTCGGACGTGATATTTATGAATTAAAATTAAATAGTAAACATACCGTAATTTCGGGTGTATAAGCCGCAGATCAAACAATTCTTTTTCGACCCAGAATTTTTTTTTAAACAAATATAACTAGTGAGATCGCCGTAAATATTTGTCTTCAATCACTAAATAAAATTTCTGGGTCCAAAAAGAATTGTTTGATCCGCGGCTTATACACCCGAAATTACGGTAATATACCGATGCTCTTTAAGGGGTTTATCAATATCCCAGAAGTAAATTCGTGAAATGCAAGCGAACACGAGAAGAAAATTTTTCTTTGTTAAATGTTAGCAAAAGTGTCATTTCAAAAAATTACGTGAAATTTTATTTATTTATTTATTTATTTATTTATTTATTAGTGCCGCGCTATTTTTTTTCTCGCATTTATTTACGGAAATCTATACAGAAAATAAGTTTAAAAAATTACAAAAAAAAAAAAAAAACTATTTTAAAAGACCTTTTACTTACAAGCGTTCAAAAACTGAGAGTTTAGACCATTTCGAGATTTATAACATGTTAGAAAATTTTCTAACTAACAAAGATATAAAAATATGTAAAATGACCTGAAACTTGCTCTTTTTTTATTAGAGCTTCCAATTGCATCAGATTTATCAGTATTTTAGAAAAAAGAAATAATATTTTAAAACATACTGAAATAGCTAAAGAAAATGACAGTTTTTGAAAAATTAAATCTCATGAAAGAAAACAGATAGAAAAGATGGCGCGGTCGGTTTAATGGTGGCAGGCGTTGCATAGATCTGACAGACGTAGATCCATCAGCGTCACTATTTGTAACTGATAATGCTCTAACGATAAATGCAAAGACGGAAAAAATTAACTTTTGTTTTGATGATAAACACGAATCATTTTTTTTTCTGAATATTACTTGTAGAATATTCGAACCATTCAGAAAATCTGCACCAGCTGAATAGTGTATGATGCATTTAAATTTCCTACCATAAATGAATCTAATTAACTCATTTCTATAATTTACTTTTTTCGACTTTTACCAGAAGATTTTTCATAAATTAATTAAAAGTCTCTGAGTACTATAAATAAATACTTTAAACATTCCAAATAAGAAATTTGTTTTCCAATTATTTTGCCAATGTACTAAAGATTTAACCACTTAATGGTCGCATTAAATTACGGTTTAAAAATTCAAATTCATTATTGCCACCACTCTTTTGTAAAAAATATTCATCTTATTTAATGACAAGTAAAATGATACCAGAATAAAACGAATTACACTATTTTGTAAAACAGGTGGGAATTAAACAATTCTGAATAAAACCCGTAAAGCTTACAGCCCGTGAATGTCTCGGGCGCGACGCGTAAGTAGTTATCAATGTATGAAGGTTAACCCATTAATGATCACTTTCTTTTGCATTTTTAAAATATCTCAATGTCAGTTGACAGTAGTTTTTCCATATTTTAACTCAATTGGGCTGTCAAAGTTTGAGATTAAGTAAGATAAAAATTTCCCTATTAAAATACTGCGACTATTTTTCAATTAAAAAATTAACCCTACATAAAATCACAAAATTTAAAGATAAAATAATGCGAAAATTATCTTTTGGAATTTGTGGTGGAAAACGAAAGTTCAGCTACATAATTGATAATCTCAACTATATACCATAATTTCCGCCGTATAATTCGCGGATGAAACAATCATTTTACTAACCAGAATGTTTTAAAAATAAAATGCAACTTATCAGACCGCGATGAATATTTGACTTAAATTACTAAATAAAATTTCTGTGTCTAAACAGAATTGTTTGATCCGCGGTTTATACTCCGGAAATTACGGTAGTTTTGACGATTAAAGAGTTAATGAGTTAACCCTTTACGGCGCAGAGCACTTTCATAGCTTAAGTGTTGAAATTAATGGTTGACACCGGAATTTCAAAACAGCTTTATTTTTAAATAAGAAAAAAGCTGCATTTCACGCATCTAATAAACCGAAAATTTTTTTACTAAAATTCTGGTGTTAATGTGGCACTTGGAAATTAAAATTAAATGGTTTCATAGACATACCGCCGCCTCTCAAGGGGTTAAATCACACATACTTTTGCAGCTTCCACATACAAAAAAAATGCTTTAAATAGAAGAGATTTGGACAAAACTGAGTAGGTAGGTAAAAATCGGTAGTGTTGATTCCTTTTCGATTTGAACTTTTATCTATTAGTTAACACCAGGAATTGCTTGTCGAAAGTCATTATGGCATTTGCTGATGAAAGAAATGCTGTTGTGTTCGGTTATTTTTTGTGAAAGGATTGAGTTGGAATTTCTCTTAGAAATTATTCCGCATGTTTTTAAGTTTTACGCATATACAGGGTGATTCTAAATTTTTTTTACAATAAAAGAGGGGTGATAGTATGCATCAAAACAAACAATATTAAATAGGAGACCAAGGGTCCCAAACGTTTTCCAAAGGAGATAGCTGCCATTAAAGTTTAGGGACCAAAATTTCAAATAAACATAAAAAACGTAAAAATCGGTCGATTGATTTGAGATTTTCACTAAAATTATTCTTTTTGTCGGCATTTTCTTGAAATTAAATTATAAAGATAAATTTAAAAAACTGACGATAGAGGACGCTTTAGACTTTGGAGTAACGAACAACTATTTTTTGCCGGTATTTTTTGCATCTCATTGAATGTTTTCGTAAGATTAGACTCAAACTTAAATTTTGAGCTCAAAATCTGAATAGTTAGGAGTGGTTAAGTAGCACAAACTGAGCTGTGTTCAAAGGGTTCAAATTTCCAATGATTATAAAAAACGGGAAAATTGGTCGATTGATTTGCGCTTTTCACTAAAACTATTGTTTATGTTGGTATTTTCGTGAAAATAAATTATAAAGATAAATTTCAAAAAATGTCGATAGAGGGCGCTTTAAACTTTGGAATAACGAACAACTATTTTTTGCCGTTATTTTTTTTTTCATCTCATTAAATGCTTTTGGAAGCTTAGACTTAAAATTTGAGCTCAAAATCTGAATAATTGGGAGTGGTTAAGTTGACAAACTGAGCTGTGTTCAGAGGGTTCAAATTTCAAATGATTATAAAAAATGAAAAAATTGGTCAATTCGTTTGCGGTTTTCGCTAAAACTAATTTTTAAATCAACATTTAAAAAAAAAATAAATTTTAAAGATAAATTTCACAAAATGCCGATAGAGGGCGCCATAGACTTTGGAGTAGCGTACAACTATTTTTAACCTTTTTTTAAATCTCATTAAATGCTTTCAAATGCATAGACTTAAATTTTGGGCTCATATTCTGAATCGTTGGGATTGTTTAAGTTGCGAAAAATTGAATTGTGTTCAAGGAGGGGAGAGAGTTAAATTTCAACTCCTGAACACACTTCAGTTTGTGCTCTTAACCCGTCCCAACGATTCAGAATTTGAGCTCAAAATTTAAGTTTAAACCTAAGCTTCCGAACACATTTAATAAGCTTTTGCAAACATTTAATTAGAACCAAAGAATAATGGTTTAGAATTAATTGTTGGTTACTCTCAAATTTAAGGCGCCCTCTAACGAAATTTTTTGAAATTTATCTTTGAAATTTCTTTTCAAGAAGATACTGGCTGAAAAACTAGTTTTATTTTAAACCGCAAACAAATCGACCAATTTTTCCAGTTTCTATATAATTTTTTAATTTGACCCCCCCCCCCCTTAAATACAGTTCAGTTGTTGCTACTTAACCACTTCCTACAATTCAGATTTTGAGCTCAAAATTTAAGTTTAAATCTAAGCTTCCGAAAACATTTAATGAGATGCAAAAAATAACGGCAAAAATAGTTGTTCGTTACTCCAAAGTCTAAAGTGCCCTCTATCGACATTTTTTGAAATTTAACTTTATAATTCATTTTTACGAAATTACCAACATAAAGAATAGTTTTAATGAAAACTGCAAATCAATGAACCAATTTTTCCGTTTTGTATAATCACTTGAAATTTAAACCCTCTGAACACAGTTCAATTTTTGCTACTTAACCACTCCCAACTTATCAGATTTTGAGCTCAAAACTTAAGTTTGAGTCTAAGCTTCCGATATCATTTAATGGGATGCAAAAAAATAACGGCAAAATATAGTTGTTCGTTACTCCAAAGTCTAAAGTGCCCTCTATCGACATTTTTTAAAATTTAACTTTATAATTCATTTTTACGAAATTACCAACATAAAGAATAGTTTTAATGAAAACTGCAAATCAATGAACCAATTTTTCCGTTTTGTATAATCACTTGAAATTTAAACCCTCTGAACACAGTTCAATTTTTGCTACTTAACCACTCCCAACATATCAGATTTTGAGCTCAAAACTTAAGTTTGAGTCTAAGCTTCCGATATCATTTAATGGGATGTAAAAAATAACGGCAAAATATAGTTGTTCGTTACTCCAAAGTCTAAAGCGCCCTCTATCAGCATTTTTTGAAAGTTATCTTTGTAATTTAATTTCAAGAAAAGGCCGACAAAAAGAATAATTTTAGTGAAAACCGCAAATCAATCGACCGATTTTTCCGTTTTTTATGTTTATTAGAAATTTTGGTTCCTAAACTTTAATAGCGGCTATCTCCTATGGAAAACGCTTTTTACCCTTGGTGTCCTATTTAATATTGCTTGTCTTGATGTGTATACCCATCTTTTATTGTAAAAAAAAATTAGAATCACCCTGTATTAATGTCTGCAAGCATATTAAACATTGGTAAATATTATATCTAATTATTTGCTTTTCTGCTAGTGCATTAAAAGTTTTACTGATCTTTTTGTATGGGACTAAGACAAGTAACGCCATGTTTTTAAATTTGTGTCATATTGGGGTAAAACCGAGTACTTAAGATTGGTTCAAAACCGGCTATACCCTGTTTTTTTCTACTCCCATGAAATGATATTTTAGGATATTTAATAATTCAGCATGGCGTTTTAAGCTTTTTAGTACAGTTAACCCTTTGATTCATGGCTCATCTAAACTTATACTACAAACAAGATGTAATAAAGTGGTTACTTTCTAAATCTGAAGTATCTGTAAAAAATTCTTAAATTGGAAAATTATTCAAAATTGTTTTTCAGCACACATACAAATTTGTCTTGTTAAATAAAATAGAAATTATTTTCTTATTATATTAAACAAGAGATTTTTGAAGATAAAGAATTCTCCATAAGTTTCAAATGGGTACCCGGTGTTATCCAACCAGTAGAGTAAAATAGGTTTTTGCATATGTCTGGAAAAAGCTATCTATCTATATAATCAGTTACAATTTTTATCGAAAGAAGTATGTTTTAACCCTTTGAGGGGCAAAGCAATTCCACTCTTAAAATTCTGAAATGATTGATCGACACCGGAATTTAAAAACAAATTTATTTCAAAATAAATAAAAGCTTTTTTTTTTTCACGTAATTAATAAAATTTAAATTTTCATTTCAGAATTCTGGTGTCAATGTATCATTTCGCAATTACAAGTAAGTGGTATATATTTTATACCACCGCCCTTCAAGGGGTTAATATAGCCAAAGATTCATTTAATATTAAAATGTTGTTCAGAGTTTCTTTTCTCATTTGATTGCATTTGAGAACAACAAGTATTTATGATGCGCGATTTTTCCCCATCTTCCCCTACAGGATGTTATCAAAAAATAAATTTTCTTCACATAGAAAGAATTTTATTATAATTTCCTTTAGTAATATTATAATGTTAATTAGTGGGAAGACGTAAATAAAGAGAAAAAGTGCTAACTAGAGCGTCTTATGCCGCGGGAATGGCCAATTTTCGTCTGCGACCCCTTCCTATGTCAAGAATAGTCCGACTCTCTTGCGCGAAGCGCTGCCGGTGTCAATCGGCCAAGATCCCCGTCAAATGTCTTTACTTACGACCCGTATGCCTTAGACTCTAAATAAAAAAGAGAAATTGAAACCAGACAAATTAAAGACACTGAAAAGCTGGAAGTGTAGTAGGCCGGTGAAATTAGCAAATGCTGGATGCCACGTCCCAAGTATATTATTATAATAGTCTCTAAATAGAAAAGGAAAAGAAAAAAAAGAGAGAAATTGAAACCGGACAAATTTAGAAGAGAAAGTAGGCAAATTAAAGAAACTGATACAGCTGGAAGAATCGGTGGGACGATGAAACCACAGAGTACGGAACAGAGAATCAACTTTCATACACTGTAATGGCAACTTGTTTAACATGGAATTACGCTTACAAGGAAGGTCTCCATACGGGCATACTCAGAAAAATCTGAAAAAATTACAGAATGTTCTTCTCATATAGTTATATATGTTTATAAAAACCATTTCGGCGGAACCTCCTTATAACGTCCGTAAAAAAAATAATAAAAATTTCGTTTATTTGGCGATTTATCTCCGGTTGGCGAAAAAACGAAATTTTGAAAAATACGCTTTTACGCTTCGAATACTTTTTAAAGAAAAAACTTTCTATGTTCAATTTATTTAAATAAGTTTAGTTTAAGTAATTTTAGTTTTGCATTTTTACTTTACTTTAAGTGTAATTTTGTCATATACGTTTATATGTACTTATAACAAAATTAAATTAATATATTTTATCATTTAAAACAATTTAAATTGATTAAAATTGTTCCAAATTGAAAAATACACTGTTAAAAATCTGCTGCATTTTGTTGCAACGCCCTCCCTTTCTTGTATAGAAAACGGTTACTTGGCCGTGAAATTTAGCTTTCTCATTGGTTGGAATAGAGATATTATATACAAGCGGTGGAGTGCGTTGCAACAAAATGCAGCAGATTTTTAACAGTGTATGACACGGTCAGTAGTAGGAAAACAAGAGTACGGGGACATGCGGAGGCACGGAGGCACCGTGCCACCGCCTCACCCAGTGCCACCGCCTCACTTAGTGCTACCGCCACCACCATCCCTCCTGCGGTGCCTCCGCATCCCTCCACGTCCCGCCTGCGGTGCCGCCTGCGGTACCTCCTGCCCCCACCATGCATCCCCCTCCACGAACGCCCCCTAGTGGAAAAAAGGAACATTCTATTCTAACAGGATAGGTGAACAACCTTCCCTAATTAAAAATATTATCAATCACATCTCAACTCGGAATCATACTATATGATGAAGATTAAATTTATATTTGAATTTTGAACAACTATAATTTTAATGAGTATTATTAATTAAGCGAAACACCGGAAAAATATCAGTTTTTAACCATTTTATTTAGATTTCTTCAACTACAAGATGAGATTATCAATTTAACTCAAGAAAGTTAAACATATATTTGAATTTTGCTTCATAGACATCTTAATGAGTAGTATTAATTAAGTAAAAACAATGGAAAATATCAAGTTTTATAGAAAAAGACTGACTTCTTACGATTTTTATCAACTTAAGAGAGAAAACTTAAACGTACATTTCAGTTTTTCAACAGCTCATATTAATGAGTATCGTTAATTAAGTAAAAAACAATGGAAAATATCAAGTTTTATAGAAAAAGACTGATTTCTTACGATTTTTATCAACTTAAGAGAGAAAACTTAAACGTACATTTCAGTTTTTCAACAGCTATAACCTTAATGAGCATTCATAATTAAGTAAAAAACAATGGAAAATATCGATTTTTATAGAAAAAGACTGATTTCTTACGATTTTTATCAAATACAATATCAATGTATCGACTTAAAACTTAAACATACATCCTAGTTTTTCAACAACTATAACCATAATGAGTATTGATAATTAAGTAAAAAACAATGGAAAATATCAAATTTTATAGAAAAAGACTGATTTCTTACGAATTTTATCAACTTAAGAGAGAAAACTTAAACGTACATTTCAATTTTTAAGTGGTTATCATCTTAACGAGTATTTTTAATTAAGTAAAACAGCGAAAAATATAAATTTTTATTTGATTTCTTAAGATTTTCATCAACTACATGAGAAGTGTACCGACTTAAAAGTTGAAAGTTAAACATACATCCCAGTTTTTCAACAGCTATAACCTTAATGAGTATTGATAATTAAGTAAAAAACAATGGAAAATATCAAGTTTTATAGAAAAAGACTCATTTCTTACGATTTTTCCAACTCAAACTTCAGAATACCAATTTGAGAGAAAGAAACTTAACCATGTATTCAGTTTTGAACAACCATTTCCTTCATGAGCATTTTTATTTAAGTAAAACAATGGAAAATATTAAATTTAACCAATTTCTTTAGAATTTTTCAACTATAATATCAACTTAAGAAAGGAAACTTAAACATTTATCTTAGTTTTTGAACAGCAATCCCTTAATGAACATTGTTAATTAAGCAAAAAACAATGGAAAATATAAATTTTAACCGATTTCTTTAGATATTTTCAACTTAAAAACGAAATTTAAACATACATTTTTAACATTCGAACAACTATTACCGGAACGAATTTTAATAATTAAGCATTTAACGAACGAAAATAGTGATTTTTTATTTTATTTATTTATTTATTTTTTTTTTTTTAAGCAAGAAGGCCAATTGTATAAACTTTTACAGTAATTTGACATTTTAACATACTTTAAAAAACACTACTTACATAAGATTTCAAACTTTAGATGACTAAATCTCAAGATATATTTTTCTCGAAAACAAATATAAAATACATTTTTTAAACTAATTTCCTCAATCTTACGAATTTAACAGGATTTTTACCGATGCAAACATTAGAAACGAACAACAAATTCTCTCCCCATCTAACCTCAAAATTCCTAAAGGGGAGAGTACAATAGGTTTTTCGACGTCACACTTCGTAAGGTTTTCATTCAAGAAAAATATCTTTTACGTTATAAAAGTCGTTTTCTTAGAAGGATATAAACTTGTGATTTTTGTTTTTGAACAATCATTATCTCAATAAATATTAATAATTAAGGAAAAACAATGGAAAATAATATGTTTTAAGGAAAAAGACGAATTTTATCGAATTTGATTAATTTTTACACTAGTATTTTCAAAAAGCAACATGGAAATATCGATTTTTTTAACTGAACAATTTAACGCATGTTTTAGCTTTAACAACAGAAACTTAATAAGTATCACTAATTAAACAAAAAAACAAAATACTGATTTTCAAGAAAAGACGAATTTTTATACAATTTTCAACACTTTACCTTTCTGAAATTTTTATGTTATCAAACACCAAGTTATTTAAAATATAAATATTATGCTTAATGTTTAGATAGTACACATGACTAATTCCACTTATTCTTTTCATATTATTAATTAAATTGACACATGTTTCACTCTACACTTCAATGATTTCTGAATTTTTACAATACTCACCACCAATTTTCTAAGATTTTCCGATTATACATTCCTCAGAAGTACATATTCGAAATGGTACAAACACTTTACATATCTAAAAAATATCATTGAAGTAGCTGTATTTAATATTTTTAACACCAATTTTCTAAGATATTCTAACATTTTCCAATTATACATTCCTAAGAAGTACATTTTCGAAATGCTACAAACACTTTACATATCGAAAAATATCATTGAAGTAGCTGTATTTAATATTTTTAACACCAATTTTCTAAGATATTATAACATTTTCCAATTATACATTCCTCAGAAGTACATATTCGAAATGCTACAAACACTTTACATATCGAAAAAATATCATTGAAGTAGCTGTATTTAATATTTTTAACACCAATTTTCTAGGATATTATAACATTTTCCAATTATACATTCCTCAAAAGTATATATTCTAAATGCTACAATCACTTTATATATTGAAAAACATCATTTATCTACTAAGTATTAGTAAAAATTATAATATGTTTTCACCCTATAGTTAAAAAATATCTGAATTATCACACAACAACATTTTTCAAATATGAATATTATTTTAACAGATTAAAAAGGCAAAACATAGACGAATATAATCTTTAATTTTTGTAATCATTTCATATTTCATACCAAACTATCTGAAATTTCAACCAAATAAGAGCAAATATTAGACTAATTTTTTATCATTAATATTGCTTAGACCTTTTCATCATAACTTTTAAAAATGGTAATTATCCATTTTTTGGGTTCATTATCGAAAAACTGTAACTGAAATTACATAAACTCAATGCAAAAAAAACCCTGTTCTCACACAATTTCTTAAAATTCAACAAAGAATTGACTATTACTGCAATACTTATCTATATCAATTTCGATTCTCGATAATATATAGGTATTTTATTATTACACACTTACATCTCTTTTCAAACGTTTATCAGAAAATAAGTCAATCAAAGTCTAGTAGTTATCACATCTATTCCCCAGAAATATTGCTATCATGCGAAACAGTAAAGAAAATTAATAGATATTTAATATTTAATAACCTCATACATGAAATTACTGTCGAATGAGAATACTAATAATCAATAAAATCAACTATTGAACAAAAATATAGTACAGATTACCGAAAATTCAAATGTTTTCTTCTACAAAAGTTACAAAAATTAACAAATGAATGACAAGTTAGAGAAATAACTAAAAAAATTAATGAACATATTTACAAATTTATTAAAATCACACCTTTTTCTGGATTATAAACCACAATTTCTTGAAAAAAATTAACACCGAATTTATCAGATTTTAATCATTGTATTACATACACTCAATAAATATTCAAAATTAATCAAAAAATAATTTTTTAGTCTCATCAATAAGCAGAAATTCTATATTAAAAGAATATTTTCATAGTAGTACTTATGAAAATGAAAGTTTACAAACTGATTTTCATAATTTTACCACATTTAAACTTAATTTTTATACATAAAACATTATTTAATCAAATTTTATACTTTCTAATTCAGTAAAATTCAATACTTTTTAGTTTTTAAACCAATACCACAATATTTATTTACATCAAACTTGATTCTTCACCTTTTATATTTCCACATTACACACGTGAGATAAATACTAACTTGGATCAGGAGTTGAAGTCAATTGATTCCATTCGATTTTCATCATGTACGCATTGCTCCTACACGAAATTTCTTACTGCTATAATCATCTAATGTATTAAAACTAATCTACTCATATTTTTAATCAATTCATCAGATGTTTCATCTCGCACTTCTGAATTATCGTGCATCAAGTTGCTTAAAATATAAATACTATCTTTATAGTTTTAATGATATATAGTATACATGGTTTATCTTGAGTTAACACTTCCATAGTATTAATCAAATTATATGTTTCATCTTGCACTTGATCTTAATGTTTTCATCTTGCATCTGAATTATCGTCCATCGAGTTTTTTAAATAATAATATATTTATAGTTTTTGATTATACATAGCATGTACAAATACAATCTTTAATTTTAACATTTCATATTTCAAATAACCTATTTCCGAAACCAAGCTATGTGAATTTTACCACAATGCTTATTATCATAGAATAATTTGTGTTTCACACTTTTCTAAAAATTATCAGATATGTACCCCTCAGAGAAATTACTATCATATGAATAAATGAAGAAAATTTAATTTATATTAAATGTACACGAAATTGATTGCAATATACATGAATTTAATAAAAATAAATAAATAAGCGATTATTTATACATTAAACCTTTACTAAATATATACTTCTTTCATTATACAGATGTTTCAACAAGATGAACCAAAACAGCAGCAAACTTCAGAAATTAATGATCCGAATGATTCATCTCTAGCACATGTAGCGTTAACGAATAACACATATGTGAGTACTTATATGAGAAATACTAGAATTCGTATATGAAACGTAATTAGAGTAAATACAAAATGATTTGTCTTACTACCTACACTTTAACAAGTGCTTTTTACCTATATTATTGAAGAGAATCCTAACTGTGTTCATTTATTTCTACTACAGATGTGCTCTATTTGCTACAAACACTTCTTAAGTAAATGGAATTTAACAGAACATACAAAAATCTATACAGGTGAAAAACCTTACACTTGGAAAGATTACCATAAATGCTGTTTTCAAGGAGACGTGAATCAAAAATGCACACATCATCATATAAAGCATCATCAGATATATGTAAACTTAGCGAAGATATTCAAAAATTAGTCAGACTTTTGTAGAATTTAGAAATAAAGGAAGATATTTAGGCTATTTATCCATCATATTTTCACAACATTTACCACAATATCTCAAACTTAAAATTTGGAAGACATACACACTGCTGAAAAGTAATTTTGTGATTCTTCTAACCAGTATGAATGTATAGATGTTATTTTGCAGTGTATTCTTTAAATGCTCACATTAAATATTCTTTTATATGCATATATCGTTGTGTTTATTTTTCTAATACCTATTACATTAATGAAATACATAACATTTTAAGTGAAATAACACTCTCACAACTTAAAAAATGCATAAGAACATACAAAAATAAACAGATGTATAAAAAAATATGCAAGTTTACAAAATATTTTCATTGTTTTCTAGAAATATTAACAAAAAATATTTACAATATGAAAAAATTGTAAAAGTGAAAAGAAAAAACATAAATGTAAAAACAAAAACCACAAAGTGAAAAACTCATAACAAAGTTTTTGAAAAAAATATTTACAACAAAATTTTTTTTACAAAAACCAAAACTTCCAAAAATATTTTTTTCAAAAACTTTGTTATGAGTTTTTCACTTTGTGGTTTTTGTTTTTACATTTATGTTTTTTCTTTTCACTTTTACAATTTTTTCATATTGTAAATATTTTTTGTTAATATTTCTAGAAAACAATGAAAATATTTTGTAAACTTGCATATTTTTTTATACATCTGTTTATTTTCTTATGTTCTTATGCATTTTTTAAGTTGTGAGAGTGTTATTTCACTTAAAATGTTATGTATTTCATTAATGTAATAGGTATTAGAAAAATAAACACAACGATATATGCATATAAAAGAATATTTAATGTGAGCATTTAAAGAATACACTGCAAAATAACATCTATACATTCATACTGGTTAGAAGAATCACAAAATTACTTTTCAGCAGTGTGTATGTCTTCCAAATTTTAAGTTTGAGATATTGTGGTAAATGTTGTGAAAATATGATGGATAAATAGCCTAAATATCTTCCTTTATTTCTAAATTCTACAAAAGTCTGACTAATTTTTGAATATCTTCGCTAAGTTTACATATATCTGATGATGCTTTATATGATGATGTGTGCATTTTTGATTCACGTCTCCTTGAAAACAGCATTTATGGTAATCTTTCCAAGTGTAAGGTTTTTCACCTGTATAGATTTTTGTATGTTCTGTTAAATTCCATTTACTTAAGAAGTGTTTGTAGCAAATAGAGCACATCTGTAGTAGAAATAAATGAACACAGTTAGGATTCTCTTCAATAATATAGGTAAAAAGCACTTGTTAAAGTGTAGGTAGTAAGACAAATCATTTTGTATTTACTCTAATTACGTTTCATATACGAATTCTAGTATTTCTCATATAAGTACTCACATATGTGTTATTCGTTAACGCTACATGTGCTAGAGATGAATCATTCGGATCATTAATTTCTGAAGTTTGCTGCTGTTTTGGTTCATCTTGTTGAAACATCTGTATAATGAAAGAAGTATATATTTAGTAAAGGTTTAATGTATAAATAATCGCTTATTTATTTATTTTTATTAAATTCATGTATATTGCAATCAATTTCGTGTACATTTAATATAAATTAAATTTTCTTCATTTATTCATATGATAGTAATTTCTCTGAGGGGTACATATCTGATAATTTTTAGAAAAGTGTGAAACACAAATTATTCTATGATAATAAGCATTGTGGTAAAATTCACATAGCTTGGTTTCGGAAATAGGTTATTTGAAATATGAAATGTTAAAATTAAAGATTGTATTTGTACATGCTATGTATAATCAAAAACTATAAATATATTATTATTTAAAAAACTCGATGGACGATAATTCAGATGCAAGATGAAAACATTAAGATCAAGTGCAAGATGAAACATATAATTTGATTAATACTATGGAAGTGTTAACTCAAGATAAACCATGTATACTATATATCATTAAAACTATAAAGATAGTATTTATATTTTAAGCAACTTGATGCACGATAATTCAGAAGTGCGAGATGAAACATCTGATGAATTGATTAAAAATATGAGTAGATTAGTTTTAATACATTAGATGATTATAGCAGTAAGAAATTTCGTGTAGGAGCAATGCGTACATGATGAAAATCGAATGGAATCAATTGACTTCAACTCCTGATCCAAGTTAGTATTTATCTCACGTGTGTAATGTGGAAATATAAAAGGTGAAGAATCAAGTTTGATGTAAATAAATATTGTGGTATTGGTTTAAAAACTAAAAAGTATTGAATTTTACTGAATTAGAAAGTATAAAATTTGATTAAATAATGTTTTATGTATAAAAATTAAGTTTAAATGTGGTAAAATTATGAAAATCAGTTTGTAAACTTTCATTTTCATAAGTACTACTATGAAAATATTCTTTTAATATAGAATTTCTGCTTATTGATGAGACTAAAAAATTATTTTTTGATTAATTTTGAATATTTATTGAGTGTATGTAATACAATGATTAAAATCTGATAAATTCGGTGTTAATTTTTTTCAAGAAATTGTGGTTTATAATCCAGAAAAAGGTGTGATTTTAATAAATTTGTAAATATGTTCATTAATTTTTTTAGTTATTTCTCTAACTTGTCATTCATTTGTTAATTTTTGTAACTTTTGTAGAAGAAAACATTTGAATTTTCGGTAATCTGTACTATATTTTTGTTCAATAGTTGATTTTATTGATTATTAGTATTCTCATTCGACAGTAATTTCATGTATGAGGTTATTAAATATTAAATATCTATTAATTTTCTTTACTGTTTCGCATGATAGCAATATTTCTGGGGAATAGATGTGATAACTACTAGACTTTGATTGACTTATTTTCTGATAAACGTTTGAAAAGAGATGTAAGTGTGTAATAATAAAATACCTATATATTATCGAGAATCGAAATTGATATAGATAAGTATTGCAGTAATAGTCAATTCTTTGTTGAATTTTAAGAAATTGTGTGAGAACAGGGTTTTTTTGCATTGAGTTTATGTAATTTCAGTTACAGTTTTTCGATAATGAACCCAAAAAATGGATAATTACCATTTTTAAAAGTTATGATGAAAAGGTCTAAGCAATATTAATGATAAAAAATTAGTCTAATATTTGCTCTTATTTGGTTGAAATTTCAGATAGTTTGGTATGAAATATGAAATGATTACAAAAATTAAAGATTATATTCGTCTATGTTTTGCCTTTTTAATCTGTTAAAATAATATTCATATTTGAAAAATGTTGTTGTGTGATAATTCAGATATTTTTTAACTATAGGGTGAAAACATATTATAATTTTGACTAATACTTAGTAGATAAATGATGTTTTTCAATATATAAAGTGATTGTAGCATTTAGAATATATACTTTTGAGGAATGTATAATTGGAAAATGTTATAATATCCTAGAAAATTGGTGTTAAAAATATTAAATACAGCTACTTCAATGATATTTTTTCGATATGTAAAGTGTTTGTAGCATTTCGAATATGTACTTCTGAGGAATGTATAATTGGAAAATGTTATAATATCTTAGAAAATTGGTGTTAAAAATATTAAATACAGCTACTTCAATGATATTTTTCGATATGTAAAGTGTTTGTAGCATTTCGAAAATGTACTTCTTAGGAATGTATAATTGGAAAATGTTAGAATATCTTAGAAAATTGGTGTTAAAAATATTAAATACAGCTACTTCAATGATATTTTTTAGATATGTAAAGTGTTTGTACCATTTCGAATATGTACTTCTGAGGAATGTATAATCGGAAAATCTTAGAAAATTGGTGGTGAGTATTGTAAAAATTCAGAAATCATTGAAGTGTAGAGTGAAACATGTGTCAATTTAATTAATAATATGAAGAGAATAAGTGGAATTAGTCATGTGTACTATCTAAACATTAAGCATAATATTTATATTTTAAATAACTTGGTGTTTGATAACATAAAAATTTCAGAAAGGTAAAGTGTTGAAAATTGTATAAAAATTCGTCTTTTCTTGAAAATCAGTATTTTGTTTTTTTGTTTAATTAGTGATACTTATTAAGTTTCTGTTGTTAAAGCTAAAACATGCGTTAAATTGTTCAGTTAAAAAAATCGATATTTCCATGTTGCTTTTTGAAAATACTAGTGTAAAAATTAATCAAATTCGATAAAATTCGTCTTTTTCCTTAAAACATATTATTTTCCATTGTTTTTCCTTAATTATTAATATTTATTGAGATAATGATTGTTCAAAAACAAAAATCACAAGTTTATATCCTTCTAAGAAAACGACTTTTATAACGTAAAAGATATTTTTCTTGAATGAAAACCTTACGAAGTGTGACGTCGAAAAACCTATTGTACTCTCCCCTTTAGGAATTTTGAGGTTAGATGGGGAGAGAATTTGTTGTTCGTTTCTAATGTTTGCATCGGTAAAAATCCTGTTGAATTCGTAAGATTGAGGAAATTAGTTTAAAAAATGTATTTTATATTTGTTTTCGAGAAAAATATATCTTGAGATTTAGTCATCTAAAGTTTGAAATCTTATGTAAGTAGTGTTTTTTAAAGTATGTTAAAATGTCAAATTACTGTAAAAGTTTATACAATTGGCCTTCTTGCTTAAAAAAAAAATAAATAAATAAATAAATAAAATAAAAAATCACTATTTTCGTTCGTTAAATGCTTAATTATTAAAATTCGTTCCGGTAATAGTTGTTCGAATGTTAAAAATGTATGTTTAAATTTCGTTTTTAAGTTGAAAATATCTAAAGAAATCGGTTAAAATTTATATTTTCCATTGTTTTTTGCTTAATTAACAATGTTCATTAAGGGATTGCTGTTCAAAAACTAAGCTAAATGTTTAAGTTTCCTTTCTTAAGTTGATATTATAGTTGAAAAATTCTAAAGAAATTGGTTAAATTTAATATTTTCCATTGTTTTACTTAAATAAAAATGCTCATGAAGGAAATGGTTGTTCAAAACTGAATACATGGTTAAGTTTCTTTCTCTCAAATTGGTATTCTGAAGTTTGAGTTGGAAAAATCGTAAGAAATGAGTCTTTTTCTATAAAACTTGATATTTTCCATTGTTTTTTACTTAATTATCAATACTCATTAAGGTTATAGCTGTTGAAAAACTGGGATGTATGTTTAACTTTCAACTTTTAAGTCGGTACACTTCTCATGTAGTTGATGAAAATCTTAAGAAATCAAATAAAAATTTATATTTTTCGCTGTTTTACTTAATTAAAAATACTCGTTAAGATGATAACCACTTAAAAATTGAAATGTACGTTTAAGTTTTCTCTCTTAAGTTGATAAAATTCGTAAGAAATCAGTCTTTTTCTATAAAATTTTATATTTTCCATTGTTTTTTACTTAATTATCAATACTCATTATGGTTATAGTTGTTGAAAAACTAGGATGTATGTTTAAGTTTTAAGTCGATACATTGATATTGTATTTGATAAAAATCGTAAGAAATCAGTCTTTTTCTATAAAAATCGATATTTTCCATTGTTTTTTACTTAATTATGAATGCTCATTAAGGTTATAGCTGTTGAAAAACTGAAATGTACGTTTAAGTTTTCTCTCTTAAGTTGATAAAAATCGTAAGAAATCAGTCTTTTTCTATAAAACTTGATATTTTCCATTGTTTTTTACTTAATTAACGATACTCATTAAGGTTATAGCTGTTGAAAAACTGAAATGAACGTTTAAGTTTTCTCTTTTAAGTTGATAAAAATCGTAAGAAATCAGTCTTTTTCTATAAAACTTGATATTTTCCATTGTTTTTTACTTAATTAACGATACTCATTAATATGAGCTGTTGAAAAACTGAAATGTACGTTTAAGTTTTCTCTCTTAAGTTGATAAAAATCGTAAGAAGTCAGTCTTTTTCTATAAAACTTGATATTTTCCATTGTTTTTACTTAATTAATACTACTCATTAAGATGTCTATGAAGCAAAATTCAAATATATGTTTAACTTTCTTGAGTTAAATTGATAATCTCATCTTGTAGTTGAAGAAATCTAAATAAAATGGTTAAAAACTGATATTTTTCCGGTGTTTCGCTTAATTAATAATACTCATTAAAATTATGGTTGTTCAAAATTCAAATATAAATTTAATCTTCATCATATAGTATGATTCCGAGTTGAGATGTGATTGATAATATTTTTAATTAGGGAAGGTTGTTCACCTATCCTGTTAGAATAGAATGTTCCTTTTTTCCACTAGGGGGCGTTCGTGGAGGGGGATGCATGGTGGGGGCAGGAGGTACCGCAGGCGGCACCGCAGGCGGGACGTGGAGGGATGCGGAGGCACCGCAGGAGGGATGGTGGTGGCGGTAGCACTAAGTGAGGCGGTGGCACTGGGTGAGGCGGTGGCACGGTGCCTCCGTGCCTCCGCATGTCCCCATACTCTTGTTTTCCTACTACTACGGTCAATTCACGGTGCTATGGAGCATTCTCATTGGTCAGAAGAGAGATATTCTATAAAAGTAGTGGAGTGACGTTGCAGTAAATGCTGCAGATATTTTAACAGTGAAGTCAATTAAAATCAATTTTCAGATTCGTTAAAATCGTCTGCTTTTGGCGAGGAAATGCACTGCTCGCCAAATCTCGCGTAGCTTTCAGCTTTTCATGCCAATTATTCCAAACTATTTTATTTTTTTACATATCTAATAATGAAATTCCGCCGCTAATTTTCACTGATCCTTTATTACCTACATGAGTAGTTTAATTCGTATTTTTTTCAAAAAATTCTGAGTATGCCCCCAATGGAGACCTTCCTTGTTAGACAGTAGCGACACGAGCGGACCACTCTGAAACTACGATCATAACATAAGAGAGGTTGCTAATTCGCAAAACATCGCTTCCTTGGCGACAAATGATAAGGAAAAAAATACAGCGACGGCTTGCTGCTTCTTGTTTTGAAATTTATAAAAGAATTATGAAATAACTTTGACGTATTCGTCTTGCAAACAATGCATGTGTCTCTTCGTAACATAACGATCTATTAATTTAAACTTGAAAATTCAAGAATAATAACAGTAATAATTACGAATCAATATAAGCACGGAAATCTAAGATCAAATAGCATAAGCACATGTGCAAAGATAATCAAGTCAGCATTCAACAAGAAGCGCCAAGCAGAATAAGGTTACAGTTAAACAGAAATCACGAGGATAAAAATCGCCAACGCGATGGTTTAGTTTTTAAGTGATCCACTGAGGGCGCTCTTTTCAAGCGCTCTGTTACTACTCTGTGGATGAAACTAGTGAACGCCGGAAGCTACGTCCCGAATATATTAGTCTCGGACGGTGGCTGCGGGGGGGGGGGGGGGGGGTATGACGGAGATTTCTTTGTTGGAGTTCATATGATGATGTTTACTAGACTACAATGCAGTACTGAAAAGAACTGAATAAAAGTACTGTTGGCCAGGTCCGTTATAAAGATAGCGAAAAAACCCACAAGCAGTAGATAGTCACAAATTTATTATATGCATAATTAGTAGGGAGAGGTAGAAGCAGCTCAGTCGGACAGAGTCTCCGAAAACACAAATTCGAACTTGTTTAGTTCGTGGCAAGCGGCGAAGTGACCGTCTTACAGAGATAACACACACAGCGTTGGCGTAGAACAAAGTCGCCAAAATACCAAAAGTTTGTCCATGCACAATGGAGACGACTCGACAAATTGCAGCCAAAACGCAGCTGGCATGATCGGTATTCAATTTGACTGCCCTGCTGGAAAAGGGGGTAAAGTTCCTATGGTTGCCAATACATTAATTTACACGTGCAAGAAGGGTTTGGTAACCGCCGAGAAAAATGTTCACACACAACAACTGCAACAGTTATGTCTAGCTAAGAGGTCCAGACAAGGGGCAACCAGATTTTAATGCGCAGATGTTAAATTATTTTTAGAATTTTCTCATGAAAGGAAAAGAGGCATTAAGTTGCTATTTAAACGCGTTACTGTGTGATGCCCATAAAAGGCAATGAAAAGAACATCCGATCAGACTTAGCTGACCTTTGGAAATTGTTTGAAACGGTTGATTAAAGTGCAAGCATATTTCTTACGAATAATCCTGAGGCATTAATTTTGGCGGTTAAAGAAATAATGGCTGAGGGAAATGAAAAAAAAATGAAGCATAATTTTAAACGAATTTTGAATTGAAAAGGGAACGGGGGTGTATAGAAATAATATATAACAAAATAAGCAATATATAAGGAAATAATGGTATAGGGGAGTCAACTGCCGCGGTAGCGGCCAATCTTCGTCTGCAACCTCTACCCATGTCCCGAATAGTCCGACTCTCTTGCGCGAAGCACTGCCGATGCTAATCGGTCAAGATCCCCGAAAAACGTCTTTATTTACGATCCGTATGCCTTAGACTATAAATAATAAAGGAAAAAAAGGAGAAATTATGTTGTTCGCTTTAAGGACTTTCAAGCACTTTTTACCAGATTTTTATAAAGCCAAATAAAAGAAAAAAAAAATAATTATGATACTTCGAATATAAAACCAGTTTTTCGACGAAATTAAATTATTATTTATAATATCAGTTAAAAAAGGAGAATTGTCACATTTTGTTTATTTTTCCCCTACGTAAAATATCCAAAATACATAAACGTGACAATGATAATGAAATTGACTTATGTTATCTACTAAAATTTAACTTATTTCATAATATAAATACTCTTAAAGAAAAAAATATTTAGCTAAAATTCAATATTTCTGTCGTTTTCTTGAACAGAATTGCCACGGGCGACTATTTTTTAATTCTATTTCATGCCATGTTATTTAGCCCTTTGAGGTGCGAACATTTCCATTGCGAAAATGTTGAAATGAATGACTGACACCGGAATTTGAAAACAAATTTATTTGTAAATGAGAAAAAAGGCTGTTTTTCACACATATAATAAACCAAATTATTTTTCTAAAATTCTGCTGCCAATGTGACCTTTGGTAATTAAAATTAACTGATTTCATAGACATACCACCGCCCCTCAAGGGGTTAAACCAAACAATTTCAGATACAGTTTGACAACATCTGCTAGAGAAATATACTATAAATATCTTAATTTAGTATCATTATTGTTTTGCTAAATGTTAATTACAGAGATGAATTACTTTAAACTACCGTAATTTCTGGCGTATAATCCGCGGACCAAACAATTCTTTTTGGACCCTGGAATCTTCTTTAGTTGTTGAAGTGATATTTACGTCGATTTAAAAAGTTACATTTCTCTTTTTAAAAAATCCTGGTCGAAAAATAAGTGTTTGATTCACGGATTATAATCCGGAAATTACGGTAGTATCAATCAAATACTAATTAATATTTTTACATGAAACTTTCAAAGGTTTAAACTACGTATAAAAACAATTCAAATGACATAAACTGCGTAAGAATCCGATAATTACACCTGTCTGTAACTCTGTCAACAATTTTTGGTCTGAGCACGAATTTAAAAAGTGCAATAAACAGCACTTTTAAAATCGTATTTACTGAAACCCTATTAATGGAATTCTGCTTTACTTTTGTTTTCTTAGTTGCTTGGCCTGTCCGATTTTATAGAAATAGAAATTTTGATATAGATGCGACAAAATCCCGTTTTGGTCAGTCCACAAAATATAAACTAGACAGAGTACTAAAAAGTTTTTGTAAAATTCTTTGCCATCCATTGGCGGAAATTCCTTTCATTTACGGTTTATTGCAATGGAATTTTTGAATAAAGAGGATACATAGTGTATTGAATAGCAGTTGCGAGTGAAGTAAACGAGGAAAATGCCTCAAGATGAGGGCTTTTATTTTTAATTGGATCATACAGTTTCTGATTGCCGACGGTGAAAACTTCCACCATTAAACTGCAATAGAAATGTTCTTCTTATTTAAACGCCTTATTGACCAGAAGTTTCTGTCACGATTATGGTTAAAACTTTCTATTTATTTCTATTGGCGTTAGTTTGGCGAGGTATTATAAGCTTTCCACAGACAATGACATCTGGTTGTCTTGATTGTCATAATATTACGGAATTACTACTATCGTCTAAAAAAACTTCAACCAGTAAAAATATACATCAGATTTTGCTATTATTTAAAATTTAAATTGTCCATTAATGCGGTGTTTAAATAAGAAGAAATTTTCTACATAAATTTATTGGTATAAGTGTGCCTATGTGGCAATGAAGCCCCTGAGAAAGCGGTTACAGTTGAAGCTTCATTATTTTAAGTATACGGCAGTTCCTCCTTCTTAATAGTTCCATGCTCATTACATTATTGTTTCTGTTGCTTGGCAAGTAACTCTGTCCAGTGGCGTAGCTACATTTTTTGGCACCTGGGGCCGGAAAGAATTTTGCGCCCCCCCCCCTTTCCCCCCCCAAAAAAATAAAATGAAATAAAAATAAATAAATAAATAACCACATTATTTTAACTTAAGATGAAACAAAAGTTTTTTCTGCTTGTACCGGTAAGAAAAGGTAATTCATTCTTCCTTGTTTTTAAAGACTTAGTTTATTTCACTCAAACACACGAAACTAAAATGTGTGGAACTTCATTAAATAAGAAATTTCTAGGTTTCATCAGTACTGAATTTGTATGAGAATTAGAAAAACTTAGCGGAACGGTCATGGATTTGACTACTGTTTTAAACGAATTGAAGTAGCAACATTGAAAAAAAAAATTGAAAATCCACCCTTGCTAAAATTTTAAAATCTGTTCGATTACCAAAAAAAAAAAAAAACCTTTTTTTTTTTTCAAAAAGGTAGCCACCTTAAAATTTTAAATTGCCGAACCATTTTTTTTTTCTTCCCAATAGAGAAGAAAACAAAAAAATTTTCTTGCATCCTTCTATCAAGATTTAATTATTAGGCTAGTAAACTATATTTTTTTGCATCTTTTCAATTAATTTGAAGTGTTTAAGGGGTCGTTACTAAATTACTTAACTTTTGAAATAAGATGGTGGAAGAGGGCTGATCACGTTGAAGGTTAAAAAAAAATGATTTTTCAGGAATTCAAGAATGGGTACCTTCAAAAATTACAAATCCTCTGCAAAAAGAATTTTACAAAAATATCAATTAAAACAGAAGTCATGGTTAATCTTACATAACAGCATTTCCTGCAATTTTATAAGCCAACTTTGAAGTCAAATTTTTTATTATTTTTTTTAAATAATTTTTGTGTTGCATGCACTCTCAATTAAAAACTGATTACCTTAGAACCTTGAAATTATGCATATTATTAGTTTACATGTGTTAGTTTATGCTGAACCTCTTATTTTAGTTTGATTAGTAGTAGGAAAAGGAGAGTACGGGCTCAGCCGGCGGCACTGCGGCACCGTGCCGCCGCCGCACCACGCAGCAACCGTCCCTCCGCATCCCTCCGGCTGTCCCGCCTGCCCCTCCGGCTGTCCCTGCGGCTGCCCCTCCTGGCCCCGCCTGCGGTGCCGCCGCTCGAAATCATACTATAAGATGAAGATTAAATTTATATATGAATTTTGAACAATCGTAATTTTAATGAGTATTATTAATTAAGCGAAACAATTAAAATCTCATTTTTTAACCATTTTATTTAGATTTCTTCAACTACAAGATGAGATTATCAATTTAACTCAAGAAAGTTAAACATATATTTGAATTTTGCTTCATAGACATCTTAATGAGTAGTATTAATTAAGTAAAAACAATAGAAAATATCCAGTTTTATAGAAAAAGACTGATTTCTTACGATTTTTATCAACTATATGATCAATGTAATGACTTAAAAGTTGAAAGTTAAACATGTATCCTAGTTTTTCAACAGCTATAGCCTTAATGAGTATCGTTAATTAAGTAAAAAAAAACAATGGAAAATATCAAGTTTTATGGAAAAAGACTGATCTCTTACGATTTTTATCAACTTAAGAGAGAAAACTTAAACACACATTTCAGTTTTTCAAACGCTATAACCTTAATGAGCATTCATAATTAAGTAAAAAACAATGGAAAATATCGATTTTTATAGAAAAAGACTGATCTCTTACGATTTTTATCAACTTAAGAGAGAAAACTTAAACACACATTTCAGTTTTTCAAACGCTATAACCTTAATGAGCATTCATAATTAAGTAAAAAACAATGGAAAATATCGATTTTTATAGAAAAAGGCTGATTTCTTACGATTTTTATCAACTGAAACATCAGTGTATCGACTTACAAGTTGAAAGTTAAACATGCATTCTAGTTTTTCAACAGCTATAATCTTAATAAGTATCGTTAATTAAGTAAAAAACAATGGAAAATATCAAGTTTTATAGAAAAAGACTGATTTCTTACGATTTTTTCAACTCAAACTTCAGACTATCAATTTGGTAGAAAGAAATTTAAGCAAGCATTCGAGTTTTGGACAACCATTTCCTTCATGAACATTATTAATTAAGCAAAACAACAGAAAATATTAAATTTTTAACTGATTTCTTCATATTTATTTATTTTTTTTTATATATATATAAAATCAGAATACACAACTTAAAATAGAAATTTAAACATATTTTTTAATTTTTGAACAGTCGTTACCTCAAAGAATTTCAATAATTGAACAATTAACAATGTAACTAATGATTTTTTAACGAAAAAAGACGAATTAAACGAATTTGGTTAACTTTTACTCTAAATGGAAATTTCATCATACTTTTATATACTAACTAAGTAGAATTTTAATGCATAAACGAACACATTTCAGTAAATATTCAACGCACACGCAAATATGAAAACAACACCTGCTTCTTGTGACGTCATATTGAAACCAAAAGTTATTCCTCCGAAGTCCCTCACCATACCTTTTCACCCCCATCTCCCCCAATTTTTTACCTTAGGTAGGGAAATGGACAATGCAATGACCTCTCATTCTTGTATATTTAGAAGTCTGGGAGAAAAAAAGAGACATTTTATACACTACAATTTCATAACAGTTACCGCAATATCCCAAAATTTGAATTTTGGAAGACATAATCAGTATAATTAATTAAACAAAATAATAAAAATATTATTTTTTAAGGTGAAAAGGTGAATTTAAGCGAATTTGATTAGTTTTACAATAGTCTTTTGAACAACAACTTGGAAATATAGATTTCTAACAGAAGAATTAAACGTATATTTTAATTTTAACAACAAAAACTTAACAAGTATCATTAATTCAACAAAAATAAATATCAATTTTAAAGAAAAGACGAATTTGAATAATTTTACACTAGTATTTTCAAAAGCAACATAGAAATATCAATACTTATTCACTGTATTCAGTACTATATTTAATAAATATGGATACAATTTAAGAATTTTCTAATCTATAATTAAATATTAGCTGTATATTTAATGTTACCCATGTTTTCAACATTAGTTCATAATCGTGAATTTTGTATTTTAAATACCATGTATTCAGGTTCAGATTATTTTCACTTGAAATCATACAGAATTTTTTAACAGAGTTTGTTTTTGAAATCATTGAAGCAACTGTATTTAATATTTTTAACACCAATTTTCTAAGATTTTCTAACATTTTCCGATTATACATTCTTCAGAAGTACATTTCTAAATGTTACAATCACTTTACATATCGAAAAGATATCATTGAAGCAACTGTATTTAATATTTTTAATACCAATTTTCTAAGATTTTTTAACATTTTCCGGTTATACATTCCTCAAAAGTTATTATTACGTATTCTAAACAATAGAAAATATTAATTTTAAGAATAAAAAGACGAATTTAAACAAATTTTATTAGTTTTACACTATTTTTTCTCACCTCCAACACGGATATATCAATTTTAACAGAAGAATTAAACGTAGGGGAAGATGGGGATACTTGAGCCATTTTTTAAATTTTAATTTTTTAAAATTTTTTAGAATTTCTTAGAACAAAATAAAATATTGAAAATAAAAATTTGATATTTTTTCTTCATTTGAAAACCACTTTCAATTAATTTTGAACTATTTTTCTATGTCTAATAAATTTTTACTTTTTCTTTTACATTGTGGCTCAAGTATCCCCATGGAGGGGATACTTGAGCCAGATGTCACATTCGCACCAGTATTTTGCAAAGAAAAAAACCGATTTACAATATACGCGAAAAAATGCATTAAACCTTTTTCAAATAAATTTGGTCGAATTTTCTGGTGTCGTTGTGACATTTCAGAATTAAAATTTTGTGGTAGAAAATTCTACCAGCAGAGCTCAAAGGGTTAATCACCATACTTTAAAAATGGTACCAAGGTATATGATTTCTTTTTTACATGTTCAGAACTATAAATATGTTACCATGTTGCCAGTTTTAGAAAGAAAAATTGAACAACTGTAGAGATAAAGGGGGTGGCTCAAGTATCCCCTATGCTCAAGTATCCCCACTCTCCCCTATATTTTAGTTTTTAACAACAAAAGTTTTACACTATTTTTTCTCACCTCCAACACGGATATATCAATTTTAACAGAAGAATTAAACGTATATTTTAGTTTTTAACAACAAAAATGTAATAAGTATCATTAATTAAACAAAAATAAATATCAATTTTCAAGAAAAGACAATTTTTTACACAAATTTTCAACTTTGAAATACATTTGCTTACATATATTGTTACAGTATATTACTAAACTTAAACTTTTTAAAAAGTTTGAATGTCTTTACAAAGGTTCATACTTATATTTTTCACGTCTTGACTGCATTCGAAATCTTACAACAAAAGTATACTTTTATTATTATTATTATTATTATTCTAGAAAACCTAAAAAATCGTTTCTTGCTGCTTTAGACACTTGACATATTAAAACTACTCTACCCATATAATTAATCAAATTAGGACATGATTCATCTTACACTTCAAAATTTCTGAATTTTTACAATACTTATTTTCATCAAACTTTATTCTTGATCCTATATATTTTAATAGCACAGAATTTTAACATCTGTTTTTATCTACTTATCAAAAAATTATTAAAACACCCAACAACATTTTCCAAATATGAATATTATCTTTACAATTTAATAATGCAAAACATACACGAATACAAAGTTTAATTTTTACAAACATTTCATATTTCAAATCAAACTATTCGAAATTTTCACAACATAAGAGCAAACATTAGACGAACTTTTTAACATTAATATTGCTTACATCTTTTCATCATAACTTTTAACTATGATAATTATCCATTTTTAGGTTGATTGTCGAAAAACTGTAACTGAAATTACATAAACTTAATGTAAAAAACCATGTTCTCACACAATTTCTTGAAATTCAACAAAGAATTGACTATTACTCCAATACTTATCTACTTCAATCTCGACTCTCGATAGTATATAGATATTGCATCATTACATACTTACAACTCTTTTCAAACGTTTATCAGAAAATCAAGTCAATCAAAGTCTAGTAGTTATTACATACCTGTTCCTCAGAAATATTACTATCATATGAAACAGTAAAGAAAATTAATAGATATTTAATATTTAATAACTTCATACGTGAAATTACTGCTGAATAAGAATACTAATAATCAAAAAAATCAACTGTTGGACAAAAAAATAGTACGGATTACCGAAAATTCAAATCATTTTTTCTACAAAAATTACAAAAATTAACAAATGAATGACAAGTTAGAGAAATAACTAAAAAAAAAAAAAAAAAAATAATGAACATATTTACAAATTTATTAAAATCACACCTTTTTCTGGATTACAAACCACAATTTCTTGAAAAATTTAACACCGAATTTGTAATATTTTAATCCTAGTATTACATACACTCAATAAATATTCAAAATTAAAAAAAAAATAATTTTTTAGTCTCATTAATAAGCAGAAATTCTATATTAAAAGAATATTTTCATAGTAGTACTTATAAAAATGAGAGTTTACAAACTGATTTTCATAATTTTATCACATTTAAACTTAATATTTTACATAAAACATTATTTAATCAAATTTTATGCTTTCTAATTCAGTAAAATTCAATACTTTTTTAGTTTTTAAACCAATACCACAATATTTATTTACATCAAACTTGATTCTTCACCTTTTATATTTCCACATTACACACGTGAGATAAATACTAACTTGGATCAGGAGTTGAAGTCAATTGATTCCATTCGATTTTCATCATGTACGCATTGCTCCTACACGAAATTTCTTACTGCTATAATCATCTAATGTATTAAAACTAATCTACTCATATTTTTAATCAATTCATCAGATGTTTCATCTCGCACTTCTGAATTATCGTGCATCAAGTTGCTTAAAATATAAATACTATCTTTATAGTTTTAATGATATATAGTATACATGGTTTATCTTGAGTTAGCACTTCCATAGTATTAATCAAATTATATGTTTCATCTTGCACTTGATCTTAATGTTTTCATCTTGCATCTGAATTATCGTCCATCGAGTTTTTTAAATAATAATATATTTATAGTTTTTGATTATACATAGTATGTACAAATACAATCTTTAATTTTAACATTTCATATTTCAAATAACCTATTTCCGAAATCAAGCTATGTGAATTTTACCACAATGCTTATTATCATAGAATAATTTGTGTTTCACACTTTTCTAAAAATTATCAGATATGTACCCCTCAGAGAAATTACTATCATATGAATAAATGAAGAAAATTTAATTTATATTAAATGTACACGAAATTGATTGCAATATACATGTATTTAATAAAAATAAATAGGCGATTATTTATACATTAAACCTTTACTAAATATATATTTCTTTCATTATACAGATGTTTCAACAAGATGAATCAAAACAGCAGCAAACTTCAGAAATTAATGACCCGAATGATTCATCCCTAGCACATGTAGCGTTAACGAATAACACATATGTGAGTACTTATATGAGAAATACTAGAATTCGTATATGAAACGTAATTAGAGTAAATACAAAATGATTTGTCTTACTACCTACACTTTAACAAGTGCTTTTTACCTATATTATTGAAGAGAATCCTAACTGTGTCCATTTATTTCTACTACAGATGTGCTCTATTTGCTACAAACACTTCTTAAGTAAATGGAATTTAACAGAACATACAAAAATCTATACAGGTGAAAAACCTTACACTTGGAAAGATTACCATAAATGCTGTTTTCAAGGAGACGTGAATCAAAAATACACACATCATCATATAAAGCATCATCAGATATATGTAAACTTAGCGAAGATATTCAAAAATTAGTCAGACTTTTGAAGAATTTAGAAATAAAAGAAGATATTTAGGCTATTTATCCATCATATTTTCACAACATTTACCACAATATCTCAAACTTAAAATTTGGAAGACATACACACTGCTGAAAAGTAATTTTGTGATTCTTCTAACCAGTATGAATGTATAGATGTTATTTTGCAGTGTATTCTTTAAATGCTCACATTAAATATTCTTTTATATGCATATATCGTTGTGTTTATTTTTCTAATACCTATTACATTAATGAAATACATAACATTTTAAGTGAAATAACACTCTCACAACTTAAAAAATGCATAAGAACATACAAAAATAAACAGATGTATGAAAAAATACGCAAGTTTACAAAATATTTTCATTGTTTTCTAGAAATATTAACAAAAAATATTTACAATATGAAAAAATTGTAAAAGTGAAAAGAAAAAACATAAATGTAAAAACAAAAACCACAAAGTGAAAAACTCATAACAAAGTTTTTGAAAAAAATATTTTTGGAAGTTTTGGTTTTTGTAAAAAAAATTTTGTTGTAAATATTTTTTTTCAAAAACTTTGTTATGAGTTTTTCACTTTGTGGTTTTTGTTTTTACATTTATGTTTTTTCTTTTCACTTTTACAATTTTTTCATATTGTAAATATTTTTTGTTAATATTTCTAGAAAACAATGAAAATATTTTGTAAACTTGCGTATTTTTTCATACATCTGTTTATTTTTGTATGTTCTTATGCATTTTTTAAGTTGTGAGAGTGTTATTTCACTTAAAATGTTATGTATTTCATTAATGTAATAGGTATTAGAAAAATAAACACAACGATATATGCATATAAAAGAATATTTAATGTGAGCATTTAAAGAATACACTGAAAATAACATCTATACATTCATACTGGTTAGAAGAATCACAAAATTACTTTTCAGCAGTGTGTATGTCTTCCAAATTTTAAGTTTGAGATATTGTGGTAAATGTTGTGAAAATATGATGGATAAATAGCCTAAATATCTTCTTTTATTTCTAAATTCTTCAAAAGTCTGACTAATTTTTGAATATCTTCGCTAAGTTTACATATATCTGATGATGCTTTATATGATGATGTGTGTATTTTTGATTCACGTCTCCTTGAAAACAGCATTTATGGTAATCTTTCCAAGTGTAAGGTTTTTCACCTGTATAGATTTTTGTATGTTCTGTTAAATTCCATTTACTTAAGAAGTGTTTGTAGCAAATAGACCACATCTGTAGTAGAAATAAATGGACACAGTTAGGATTCTCTTCAATAATATAGGTAAAAAGCACTTGTTAAAGTGTAGGTAGTAAGACAAATCATTTTGTATTTACTCTAATTACGTTTCATATACGAATTCTAGTATTTCTCATATAAGTACTCACATATGTGTTATTCGTTAACGCTACATGTGCTAGGGATGAATCATTCGGGTCATTAATTTCTGAAGTTTGCTGCTGTTTTGATTCATCTTGTTGAAACATCTGTATAATGAAAGAAATATATATTTAGTAAAGGTTTAATGTATAAATAATCGCCTATTTATTTTTATTAAATACATGTATATTGCAATCAATTTCGTGTACATTTAATATAAATTAAATTTTCTTCATTTATTCATATGATAGTAATTTCTCTGAGGGGTACATATCTGATAATTTTTAGAAAAGTGTGAAACACAAATTATTCTATGATAATAAGCATTGTGGTAAAATTCACATAGCTTGGTTTCGGAAATAGGTTATTTGAAATATGAAATGTTAAAATTAAAGATTGTATTTGTACATACTATGTATAATCAAAAACTATAAATATATTATTATTTAAAAAACTCGATGGACGATAATTCAGATGCAAGATGAAAACATTAAGATCAAGTGCAAGATGAAACATATAATTTGATTAATACTATGGAAGTGCTAACTCAAGATAAACCATGTATACTATATATCATTAAAACTATAAAGATAGTATTTATATTTTAAGCAACTTGATGCACGATAATTCAGAAGTGCGAGATGAAACATCTGATGAATTGATTAAAAATATGAGTAGATTAGTTTTAATACATTAGATGATTATAGCAGTAAGAAATTTCGTGTAGGAGCAATGCGTACATGATGAAAATCGAATGGAATCAATTGACTTCAACTCCTGATCCAAGTTAGTATTTATCTCACGTGTGTAATGTGGAAATATAAAAGGTGAAGAATCAAGTTTGATGTAAATAAATATTGTGGTATTGGTTTAAAAACTAAAAAAGTATTGAATTTTACTGAATTAGAAAGCATAAAATTTGATTAAATAATGTTTTATGTAAAATATTAAGTTTAAATGTGATAAAATTATGAAAATCAGTTTGTAAACTCTCATTTTTATAAGTACTACTATGAAAATATTCTTTTAATATAGAATTTCTGCTTATTAATGAGACTAAAAAATTATTTTTTTTTTTAATTTTGAATATTTATTGAGTGTATGTAATACTAGGATTAAAATCTTACAAATTCGGTGTTAAATTTTTCAAGAAATTGTGGTTTGTAATCCAGAAAAAGGTGTGATTTTAATAAATTTGTAAATATGTTCATTATTTTTTTTTTTTTTTTTTTAGTTATTTCTCTAACTTGTCATTCATTTGTTAATTTTTGTAATTTTTGTAGAAAAAATGATTTGAATTTTCGGTAATCCGTACTATTTTTTTGTCCAACAGTTGATTTTTTTGATTATTAGTATTCTTATTCAGCAGTAATTTCACGTATGAAGTTATTAAATATTAAATATCTATTAATTTTCTTTACTGTTTCATATGATAGTAATATTTCTGAGGAACAGGTATGTAATAACTACTAGACTTTGATTGACTTGATTTTCTGATAAACGTTTGAAAAGAGTTGTAAGTATGTAATGATGCAATATCTATATACTATCGAGAGTCGAGATTGAAGTAGATAAGTATTGGAGTAATAGTCAATTCTTTGTTGAATTTCAAGAAATTGTGTGAGAACATGGTTTTTTACATTAAGTTTATGTAATTTCAGTTACAGTTTTTCGACAATCAACCTAAAAATGGATAATTATCATAGTTAAAAGTTATGATGAAAAGATGTAAGCAATATTAATGTTAAAAAGTTCGTCTAATGTTTGCTCTTATGTTGTGAAAATTTCGAATAGTTTGATTTGAAATATGAAATGTTTGCAAAAATTAAACTTTGTATTCGTGTATGTTTTGCATTATTAAATTGTAAAGATAATATTCATATTTGGAAAATGTTGTTGGGTGTTTTAATAATTTTTTGATAAGTAGATAAAAACAGATGTTAAAATTCTGTGCTATTAAAATATATAGGATCAAGAATAAAGTTTGATGAAAATAAGTATTGTAAAAATTCAGAAATTTTGAAGTGTAAGATGAATCATGTCCTAATTTGATTAATTATATGGGTAGAGTAGTTTTAATATGTCAAGTGTCTAAAGCAGCAAGAAACGATTTTTTAGGTTTTCTAGAATAATAATAATAATAATAATAAAAGTATACTTTTGTTGTAAGATTTCGAATGCAGTCAAGACGTGAAAAATATAAGTATGAACCTTTGTAAAGACATTCAAACTTTTTAAAAAGTTTAAGTTTAGTAATATACTGTAACAATATATGTAAGCAAATGTATTTCAAAGTTGAAAATTTGTGTAAAAAATTGTCTTTTCTTGAAAATTGATATTTATTTTTGTTTAATTAATGATACTTATTACATTTTTGTTGTTAAAAACTAAAATATACGTTTAATTCTTCTGTTAAAATTGATATATCCGTGTTGGAGGTGAGAAAAAATAGTGTAAAACTTTTGTTGTTAAAAACTAAAATATACGTTTAATTCTTCTGTTAAAATTGATATATCCGTGTTGGAGGTGAGAAAAAATAGTGTAAAACTAATAAAATTTGTTTAAATTCGTCTTTTTATTCTTAAAATTAATATTTTCTATTGTTTAGAATACGTAATAATAACTTTTGAGGAATGTATAACCGGAAAATGTTAAAAAATCTTAGAAAATTGGTATTAAAAATATTAAATACAGTTGCTTCAATGATATCTTTTCGATATGTAAAGTGATTGTAACATTTAGAAATGTACTTCTGAAGAATGTATAATCGGAAAATGTTAGAAAATCTTAGAAAATTGGTGTTAAAAATATTAAATACAGTTGCTTCAATGATTTCAAAAACAAACTCTGTTAAAAAATTCTGTATGATTTCAAGTGAAAATAATCTGAACCTGAATACATGGTATTTAAAATACAAAATTCACGATTATGAACTAATGTTGAAAACATGGGTAACATTAAATATACAGCTAATATTTAATTATAGATTAGAAAATTCTTAAATTGTATCCATATTTATTAAATATAGTACTGAATACAGTGAATAAGTATTGATATTTCTATGTTGCTTTTGAAAATACTAGTGTAAAATTATTCAAATTCGTCTTTTCTTTAAAATTGATATTTATTTTTGTTGAATTAATGATACTTGTTAAGTTTTTGTTGTTAAAATTAAAATATACGTTTAATTCTTCTGTTAGAAATCTATATTTCCAAGTTGTTGTTCAAAAGACTATTGTAAAACTAATCAAATTCGCTTAAATTCACCTTTTCACCTTAAAAAATAATATTTTTATTATTTTGTTTAATTAATTATACTGATTATGTCTTCCAAAATTCAAATTTTGGGATATTGCGGTAACTGTTATGAAATTGTAGTGTATAAAATGTCTCTTTTTTTCTCCCAGACTTCTAAATATACAAGAATGAGAGGTCATTGCATTGTCCATTTCCCTACCTAAGGTAAAAAATTGGGGGAGATGGGGGTGAAAAGGTATGGTGAGGGACTTCGGAGGAATAACTTTTGGTTTCAATATGACGTCACAAGAAGCAGGTGTTGTTTTCATATTTGCGTGTGCGTTGAATATTTACTGAAATGTGTTCGTTTATGCATTAAAATTCTACTTAGTTAGTATATAAAAGTATGATGAAATTTCCATTTAGAGTAAAAGTTAACCAAATTCGTTTAATTCGTCTTTTTTCGTTAAAAAATCATTAGTTACATTGTTAATTGTTCAATTATTGAAATTCTTTGAGGTAACGACTGTTCAAAAATTAAAAAATATGTTTAAATTTCTATTTTAAGTTGTGTATTCTGATTTTATATATATATAAAAAAAAATAAATAAATATGAAGAAATCAGTTAAAAATTTAATATTTTCTGTTGTTTTGCTTAATTAATAATGTTCATGAAGGAAATGGTTGTCCAAAACTCGAATGCTTGCTTAAATTTCTTTCTACCAAATTGATAGTCTGAAGTTTGAGTTGAAAAAATCGTAAGAAATCAGTCTTTTTCTATAAAACTTGATATTTTCCATTGTTTTTTACTTAATTAACGATACTTATTAAGATTATAGCTGTTGAAAAACTAGAATGCATGTTTAACTTTCAACTTGTAAGTCGATACACTGATGTTTCAGTTGATAAAAATCGTAAGAAATCAGCCTTTTTCTATAAAAATCGATATTTTCCATTGTTTTTTACTTAATTATGAATGCTCATTAAGGTTATAGCGTTTGAAAAACTGAAATGTGTGTTTAAGTTTTCTCTCTTAAGTTGATAAAAATCGTAAGAGATCAGTCTTTTTCTATAAAAATCGATGAACCTCTTATTTTAGTTTGATTTTTGTCACAGAAAACCATGGATTGAAAAAATAAGCATAAATTTGGGGGGGGGGGATTTAGTTAATATGATTAGAAAAGCCATTAATTATGCTAAAGAATTTTAATATACTTTCAAATTTAGTTCAATGTAAAACTTAGCATCATAAGTAACAAACTATGAAACATTAAACATATATCTGGAGTAAAATTTGTAAAATCGTGCACGAAAAATGCATATTTCAATATTCATACTTTTCAAAAGCCAGTTTTCTCGTTATGTTTTCATTAATTAATGTTACTAAATGTATGTGTATTTGAATATTTTATCAAACCATAAGAATGTGGGAATGTAACAAAAAAATGTTGCTTTTCATTCATCGGTTAAGAAACTGCAATTTTTTCCATCCTGCTTTCAATACGATAATTTTCTGGCTGCTGATCGTGATCTGCCTTCTTAAAACACTCATACACACATAAATAGTGCCTGCATTTATCTGTTAAAAGAATGTACAAATATTATGCAAGCATGCAAACAATAAATAGATAAATCCAACTGGAGTGAAAAAAATAACCGTGGACCCAGGTTCGATTCCTGGATCTGGCTAATTTTTCATTCTAGCTCGATTTATTCTATTTATTGTATGCATATCTGTAATATATTTGAATATTTCTTTAACATTTCTTACATTCACCATTAAATTTAGAGAATAACTTATTATAGAAAATGCTATCAGTTGAATAGTTCTCCTTAGTTTGTGGTTAAATTCTTGTATGTCACAGATCCCGGGAATTTTGTAGATCTTGACCGCATGTCAATTATGACCTAATTAACCAATTAAACAGATGTTTTTTCTCACATGACACGTTCGCTCCCGGCTGGAAAATATTGCCAACACATTAGAAACAGCACGAAAAATATTAGATTTTGCTCATTTGAGATACCTTCACAATCTAAGACCATATAGGTGCCGAAATTGACGTAAATGGCTCGTAAGGCATCCAGTCGAATTCGCGGTCATCATTGTAAGATGCAACGACGAAATAAATAAATAAGTTCAGGCAACAAAGAGGTTCCCGTGTCAAATTCATTTTTCCCATTATTTTTTCAATTATTTCTTTCATAAATATACCGTAATTTCGGGTGTATAAGCCGCGGATCAAACAATTCTTTTTGGACCCAGAAAACTTATTTAGTGATTGAAGACAAATATTTACGTCGATCTAAGTAGTTACATTTGTTTCTTAAAAATTTCTGGGTCGAAAAAGAATTGTTTGATCCGCGGCTTATACACCCGAAATTACGGTAGTTTTTTTTAATGCATATTCGCTAAATTTGAGTATGTATAAAAAATATTTAATAATAATAATAATAATAATAATAATAATAGCCATTTGTACAGGTTATACTTAGAAGGCCAAAAAAATCTTACTTTGTTTTTATACATTTTAAGAAGGAAAAATTTGCTGATAGGTTGCCTACATTTTATTATTCAGCTGTTTCTCAATGCCAATTTGATGGAAAAATGGAATTTTAAATAAACAAGAAATAATTTTACTTGTTTTCCCAGCTAAATCTATTTTGCGTTGGTTCACAGAAGTCTACATTACACGAAAATAGCCATATGGAATGAAGAACGCAAAAATCAGCGTATAAACCAATCCATGTGTGTGTTTGCATGACAGAGAAAAATAGAAATGTCTACCGAACATGCAAGTCGGAAAATTGGTGTGGGGATAGTCTAAAGCGGGTCCTGTTGCATGTGAAGCTCAGATTTCTAATTTTCTTCATAAAATTTTTAATATTTTGATAATATTTCTATTTTTTTAATAATTAGTCAAAAATATTAATTAAAAACTTCTGAAAAAATGTAGGGTTTTTTTATTTTTTTTCGTCACAAAATGGCACAATCGCGCACCCACCTGAATCTGACTCTACAGGCAAAATGAGATAAATTAAAATTTTTCACTAATGAGCAAAAATTGAGAAAATTAAATAAGATATCGATTTGAAAATTTCAATTTAAATGTAGAAAAATATTTAACAACTGTGTTTTTGTTGCTGTTTTTACACAGACCGTACAGGTCAGCTAGAATATAAATGAGAAATGTTCTTTTGATAACATAAATGCCATTCGAAGTCGTAAACAGGTCTTTTTATTTATAAAAGAGAGGCTAGATAGTCAGAAATTTCCATCAGTGATTGACAATTATGGATCTATCCATTCCACCCACTTTTACCGATTTTTTTCAAAACATTCACACACACACACACAAAAAAAAGAGGTCAACAATTCTGATTTACAATCAAAATATCTGAAATAATTCCGGTTTAAAACTCCTCTGACTTTCTCCCCTTATTTAATCTTTTAGGTAGATTTCGTATGAAATACTACCTATTGCGATCGCTCCCATGTTGGAATTTCTGAAATTTTTTTTCAGATCTACACCGATCATGACCCCTAGACCCCAAAACTACCATTAGAAGAAAAGTTTATATCTATCTATCTATCTATCTATCTATCTATCTATCTATCGGTGTATATCACTTCCTTCTGGACACGATAACTTCCATAATTATGCTCAGATCTTCTTCAAACTTTTACATAAAATCAAGAGGCATAAACTCTCGACCGAGTTCGTTAATGGGCAAAATCGGACCAAAGGAGTGGAGTTAGGAGGGTTTTTGTGAAAACAGAAAAAAACGCGATAAGTTCTAAATTAAACTGGATATCAAATCAAAATTAAAGTTTATATATTACTTCTAAAAAACGGGCCAAAAGTTTATGCATGACAGATTTTTGATAAAGTTAAAAATGGGCTCAAGGGGCGAAAAAAACCGAGTTTTTGGGAGAAAAAAAATCATAACTTCGTCAGTTTATTAGATATCAAATCCAACTAAATTTTTTATAAATGTTCTTAAAATTATCTAAAACTTTTGTATTTACAAGTTTTTGATTGAAACAACTTTTACCGATGAAAAAAATTAAAAACGAAAAGAAAAAGGGGGGTGGAAAAAGAAAAAAATCCATAAATTAATCAATTCTTAAGCAATCAAATCTAATTAAATTTATTTTACATCTTCTCAATAATATTTACGACTTTTATATTAAGTTTTTCATAGGACCAATTCTTATAGCAAAAATAAATTAAACAAAAATAGGAGTTGGAGAAAAAACTCAAATCCAAACTGCTTATATTCTGAATCATTTTGAAATTCACTTTTGATTTTAAACCGCATCCAAATGGCAGATCCTCCTATTTAGGAACTGTATAATATGATGTATTAGCCAGTTTTTTGATAATGGCAGAATATTTTTCAAAAAAGACTGGCAAAAACGGTATTTTGAACAGAATTTCCCAAAGTGATGATGATTGAAAAGTTGAGGAAGTATAACAAATTGCATTTTTTCTGACTCATTTTTAAATCCATTTTTGATCTCAAACGCATCCAATTTACAGGTCCTCTTATACAGGAATTATATAATGTGACGGATTGGCCAGTTTTTTGATAAAGGCAGCCTATATTTAAAAAAAGGTTGCCAAAATGGGCACTTTGCACAAATTTCCCAAAGCCATCATGATTAAAGAATTGAGGATGTATTCAAATAACAAATTGGTTATTTTATGACTCATTTTTAAATACAATTTTGCTCTCAAACGCATTTAATTGACAGTTTTTTATTATTTAGGAACTATATAATGTGAAAATTCGTCGATTTTTTGATAAAGGCTAAATATATATTTTTTAAAAACTGTCAAAGTCGGCATTTCGCACAAAATTTCCCAAAGCGATCATGATTTAAGCATTGAGGATGTATTAAAATAACAAATTGGTTATTTTATGACTGATTTTTAAATTCAATTTTGCTTTCAAACGCATTCCATTGACAGTTATTTGTTATTTAGGAACTGTGTATAATGCTGTATTTCTCAGTTTTTTGATAAAGGTTTAATATATATATATTTAAAGCTGTCAAAGTGAGCACTTCGCACAAAATTTCCACAAGCGATCATGATTTAAGAATTGAGGATGTATTCAAATAACAAATTGGTTATTTGTTATTTTTAAATTCGATTTTGCTCTCAAAAGCATTCAATTGACAGTTTTTTGTTATTTAGGAACTATATAATTTGCGTATTGGTCGATTTTTTAATAATAAAGTCAGAATATATTTCAAAATATGTTGTCAAAATGGGCATTTGAGCCGAATTTAGCTTAAGATGATTTAGATAAAAACCAGTTCTTACATAAAAATAAATTAAAATTTTTTCAAAAGCGGCCAAAGAAAATTGTTAAACTGGATATATCTCTAATCATATTTTATTTTTTGTTGTTGAACTGAGCTCTCTTCAAAATCTACCTCCGCCTATAGGCCATGCCGACAAAGACTTTTTTATTTTTTTTTTTCTCGACAAAGACTTTTTTTTTTTCTAGTGTGATATATAGATATTGTTATACATTCATTTTTCGCAAACTTCGTTGACACAAATCAAGAGAAATGAATAAAATATCACTTGTATATGAATTTACATTAAATAACACTAAAAGAAATAGCTAACTTTCCCCTCCCTGGAAAGGGGGGGGACATCATAACAGCAAAACAGGTGGACAACTATCTTTCTCATATAGTTACACTAGTTTACAGTACATCTGTTGCCAAAAAAATTTCAGCTGTTGCTGACTACATATGATATGCTATTTTCAAAAATATAATTAGAATATTTTAATCAGCTCTAGTTTCTGAGTTCCAGCTATGTACGTATTAAACAGAAAAAACACGTATTTACTAAGAAAACTTTACTAAAAAAATAATTAATCATTCAGTTCTAAAAAAACTTCGTTTTAAAGCTCTTCTCTGATGTGTCGACCCATTTTTATCACTAAGTTTTTGATATCTGAACAAAAGGTAATACCGTTTTCTTCTGAAAAATACCGCCGTAATTCTGCATTTCTTTCACGATAAAAATTTATTTTAATATCTGTGGAAAGCAAACTTTTTTTTTATGCTAACAATTCTGAAGCTTGTTTAGAAAGATTTAAATATCTTACAAGATCATCTAACTCATTTTGGGAAAAGCATTTTGGCTCATTTGACATACCTTCAAAATCAGCATCATTTTGTGATGAGCTTGGTCCTTTAATGTCTTGTTCTAATGGCTCAGTTATATTTTTAGGCTCTGAAGAGTCAGGTGAACGCTATCCTGGACGTTGAACACAACTAGTACTTGGGTACAGCCATTTAGCTCGATTTATAGTGTTTAAACCGTTGGGGTTCACGCTAAAAAAATAACAATCTTCGAGATGATTTCGTGGTTCGCGCCAAATAGCCGGGGTTCCAAATTGAAAGGCACTTCTTTTACCACTTTTCCATAATTTTAAATATTCTACACACGATTTACAAACACAATTGGAAGCCCAAGACTTCTCATTTTTATCCAACAACATCCCAAAATACCGTAATTTCGGGTGTATAAGCCGCGGATCAAACAATTCTTTTTGGACCCAGAAATCTTATTTAGTGATTGAAGACAAATATTTACGGCGATCTAAGTAGTTATACTTATCTTTTAAAAATTTCTGGGTCGAAAAAGAATTGTTCGACCCGCGGCTTATACACCCGAAATTACGGTACTCAGAATAGGTATTTTTCACCAACTCTGATATAACATTTCTACAATTGTTAAACACATATTCTCCGCATATATAGTAAAAATGATCTGGATTGTTTAAACAACGTCTCCTTGAACTATTCATGACGCAAGAACTTGGCCAACTAATCTTAAAAATGTAAAATACGCCTGTTATCGAATAATATACAGGGTGTCCCAAAAGGTCGTTTACAAACTTAACATGCTGGTCTGCCATATCATGATGAACAATATTAAATAGGAAACTAAGGGTCCCAAACGTCTTCCAAAGGAGATATGCGCCATTAAAGTTTAGAGTCCAAAAATTCAAATGATTATAAAAAAAAGAAAAATCGGTCGATTCGTTTGCGGTTTTCACTAAAACTATTCTTTATGTCAGTATTTTCTTGAAAATACTGATCTGAAAAAGTATCTGTCTATCTGAAAAAAGTATTTAATTAAGTCACTTAACAGTAATTTTAAGGATAAATATCAGCACTTTAACACGAAAATCACGCAATCTATGGGCACATATTCCCTCCTGCGTATCCCATTGCAGTCATTTTGAGTATTTTTGCAAGTTTTTGTAAACCGATTTTTGACACAGTCAGGAAGCACGTATTTAATAGAATGCACACTGTAAAAAATTTGACCCTTTGCTGCATCATCACTCCCCCGCTTTTATAGAATATCTCTCTTTTGACCTATAAGAATGCTCCATAATAGCCTGAAGTAATCATTTTCTATAAAAGCGGTGGAGTGACGATGCAGCAAAAGGTCAAATTTTTAACAGTGTATTTGCACATATTTCGAGTTAAAGATAAAATCATAAAAATTTCAAGTTCATTTAACATTATTATTACGGACCCGGGCAACGCCGGGCGGGTCAGCTAGTTTCAAATATACTTCCAATTTGTTTATCTAGTTGCATTTTATATACGCATCCACATACAACAGAAGAATATTAAAACCAAACGTTTGGATATTATACATTTTGGAATTATATAATTTAATAATCATTTTATGATTTAATGATTTAACAATAACTTTATATTTCTGTAAGAATTGATAACAGTCTAAAAAAATTACAGACTATTTTGATATTTTATGATGATGTAAAGTTTTTTTTTTTAAATTTCTAACTTGTAGGAATTAGGAATTAAAAAAACTTGGTTGAATGAGAAATGATAACGATATAAAAAGACACTCCCTCTCACCTAGAGATATATTTCGATATCATGTGCCAGAGATCCATTTCCCCCTTAAATGATAACGTTATATATGCCCGTAACTATTCTTAATTGTATATTTATGTAATGCAATGCCCATTAACAGCATAAAAACTATAAAGAATTGTTAAAACCGACTACTTTAATTATTATTGATGATATGAATACTATGGGACTTCCTTTGCGACTCCTGTGATACTTTGCGACCTCCTTTCAGAGCACCCTATGCACAGTGACAAATTTAAACTTTGAAGAAGTGTTTTATTCTTAGCTACACTTTAAAAGGTAAAGATTATTACTACGCTGAATTTAGTTTTCTGAAATGACAAATGAATATGCACTTCTTTTATTGTTAGAACTGAATTAAGTTCATTATTAACAGTTTATGATAAGATTAAAGAAAAAAGTAATACAGAATTAAAATATTTTATATAATTTAGGTTCACATCGCTTTGAACTTATATGGTATTCTCATTTATATTTTTTTAGTATACACAGCTATACCCATCCTACGTTGCATAGTTTTTTACTAAGTCTTATTATCTTTTTTAGCAACGGTTTTTTTAACAATACAAATAATAATTATTATGGCTAATGTACGGATGAGCGCGAGCAATACTCGCACTTGACAGTTTTTTGATTACAATTAACGCCGAATAGTAATATTTGATTTATTTATTCGTAGATTCTACAATTAAATAAGGGAAACATTACTATAGAGGTGACAAAAAATCGCAGCAGTTTTCAGAATGCATTTTTTCTTCTAATGTATGTCCAGACATATCTCTTGAAGCAGTACTCAGATTTTTATTTTTTCCCCTTTTTGGAAAAATCTCGTTCTGTTGGTGGTCCCGTTTGTATTTTATTGGGGCCTAAAAATGATATATAAATCGGCATGTCTATATTATAGTCTTTTGTTGATGTTTGTTATGGGCTTTAACTTTCTTAATTATTCACGAATTTTGAATTTATTTTTTGAGTACACAGTACTGCTTTTAGGCGTGTTTGTAATTTTGTAAACACAAAGCACTTATAATCGTTGTTCAGTCCGTCTTTCTGTACGTATGTCTGCCCGTCCGTCTGTCCTTCCGCATATAACAGAGCAAAAACTACCTAACCGAATCGGTTGAAATTTAAAGTATATAATTGTTGCACAATTTTGTCGAGTCATTTAAAATTTTATGAAAATCGAATGTATAGTTTAATTAAAAAGACAATCAAACGTATTCTGTTATATTTCGGCTAATGTGAAAAAGTATTTTCGAGTGCATTGTAATTATGTTACACTCTTTCGAACTTAAAAAAAAGATATGCATGTATAAAGTAGGGGAGAGTGGGGATACTTGAGCATAGGGGATACTTGAGCCACCCCCTTTATCTCTACAGTTGTTCAATTTTTCTTTCTAAAACTGGCAACATGGTAACATATTTATAGTTCTGAACATGTAAAAAAGAAATCATATACCTTGGTACCATTTTTAAAGTATGGTGATTAACCCTTTGAGCTCTGCTGGTAGAATTTTCTACCACAAAATTTTAATTCTGAAATGTCACAACGACACCAGAAAATTCGACCAAATTTATTTGAAAAAGGTTTAATGCATTTTTTCGCGTATATTGTAAATCTGTTTTTTTCTTTGCAAAATACTGGTGCGAATGTGACATCTGGCTCAAGTATCCCCTCCATGGGGATACTTGAGGCACAATGTAAAAGAAAAAGTAAAAATTTATTAGACATAGAAAAATAGTTCAAAATTAATTGAAAGTGGTTTTCAATTGAAGAAAAAATATCAAATTTTCATTTTCAATATTTTATTTTGTTCTAAGAAATTCTAAAAATTTTTAAAAAATTAAAATTTAAAAAATGGCTCAAGTATCCCCATCTTCCCCTATATACTAAAGTATACACTCTGTAGTTGAAAGAATATTTGTTATTAATTTACACGATTCATTTACTACACAAAAGTATTCAATTACATATTGGGATAGGGGAGAGTATTGTTTGGCACGCGTTTAATAATATTAAATTATTTCACATTTTATAAAATTGATATACGTTACTGAGGTTTACTACAAGTTAATTCCTGTATAATAGAAAGCGGATAGTATTTACAGGGACTTAATTTACAGGACAAAATATTTCGGCTACTATACTGTATCCGAAGCACTGTACACTGTAAAAAAAAGGGTCGATCTACTAAGAAAATTTTAGTGATCCTTGTAATTACTAAAAAAATTTTTAGTAATCTCACTCGGTTACAAGGAATCTGTAAAAATTACTAGAAAATAAGCTAGCAACGAATAGAGTTAATAGTTTTACATTTTTAATAGCTATTACTAAAACTCACTTGGTGTGGCCGTGATAACATAGTGGTCATAACATCGAACTCCAGGCTGAAAGTACCTGGGTTCGATGCTGGCCGCCACCAAATATGCACCGAATGTATGCAATGTAAGTACTTGTTAAAATAAAGGGATTATGAATATCCTGTCCTAGCAGTTACCATTGGTAATGATCTCTGAATTTTCCCTCCCCTTTAGAAACATGTCAAAATAGAGCAGGTAGCAATGTTTGGTGCTGCCATCTATTGCCTGTTTTGCCGAAAATCTTCCGTTTCAGAAGTGTGTTTTTTTACCCACTGGATGCAGCTCGAAGGAGGCTCCTGCCCTTCGGGCACACGTAATGGCTACTAAAAATAATTTTGGAGTTATTACTAAAATTCGCTTAGTGGCTCATACTAAAAAGGTTTTAGTTAGTTATACAAAAAATTCTTTTGTTCAGTTTACAAAAGAAATGTTTGTTTCACCTGCAAAAAAAAAAAAAGTTTGTGATGGTTACTAAAAAATTCTGTTTAATACAAATTTACTAAGAAATTTTTAGTAACCTCTTGATTTTTTTTTTCACAGTGTATACTATTAAACCAAGATCTGAATATTTTCAAAACTTCCGTATAGCAGAAACGCACCTTATTTGCAATGCTTGATGAGCAGTTTCTGATGTTGTTTTTAATCGTACCGTGTATAATCATTTTTCTTTTACTTTTGTTTTCATGGAAGGAAATTTTCTACCGCACATCAAAATAAGCGATATCGGCAGCATTGGTATTTTAAATGGTAGTCCTGCACCTAATCGGGTATCCCATTTATTTCCCGATCCTGGTTATATTTGCGATATTTTTTATCGTATTAATTTCCTTTTATTTCAGGTATCGAATCGAAGTTAATGCAGTTGGGGGTTGGGATTCGGAATGCCTTTACACAGTAATTTCAAAATTCTAGTGAGGTTAACGATAGAGGGTTTTCACAACCACACACAAAAAAAGTTAAGAAACAATGCTTTGAATTCGTTTTTCATTAATAATCAAGTATTTTCCTTTAATTTTATTTTAGTTCTGTTTTGTTTTGTCTGAATAAAATAGTTTTTTATAAAGTTTTTGTAGCTTTAATAAAAATGGAAATTTTATACGTTTAACAATCTTTATTAATTAAAGCAGTGAAGCACAGAGACGTGAACAAACTCTACATGAAATTTCGACATTTTACGAAATGTCGCACACTATCTAAACACGCCTACAGCAAGCATATCCTTTCACAGTCCACAAATTTAATTTTATTTAGAAAAATATACACTTGCTTCTAAACCTCATGCTCACTTAAGCACATATTCAATAAAAAATAATTAAAGTGCAATCAATCATCAAAGTTCAAGCAAATTCAAATGTCATGTGCCATACTGTTGCGTTTCTATGAGTTTCTCCCACCTTCCGCCTTCCTAGGTTATTACTGATTTTGATTTTAACTTTTAAGATATGCAATGATTTTTTTTTTTTTTTTTTTTAGAATTAACAAAATATTTTTTCCCCTTTTTCTTTTTCTTTTCGGACTTTAGGATTTCAGGTATTTGAACACACTGAAGTTTTATTTCTTTCATTACATCATTTGTTTAGTTTAATCAATGAACATTGTTTTTCTAATTTTTTACTAGTTTTGACTTTAAGATGTCGCACTGGTGTTTTAATTCGTACATTCGACAAAACAAATTTGTTCTCGTCCCTACTTTTATCGCCTTGGTGATTTAGACTTTAAGATTTAACCCATTTTCGGCCAAAGGTTCGTATACGAAACATTTCGATAAATATTTTTTTTTAACACTCTGACACATTTTTTTCAAGAATTTTATTTTTCTTCTATTTTTTAAGGCTTTTGAAGACATCCATAAAATATTAGTAATTCAATTGGAGTAAACACTTTCTCTTAAAAAATTTTCAAAATACGCTAGAGTTCTAATTTGAAACGCCTTTGACAAATTCGACTTTTTAAAAATATATTATTATTCCAATTGAAATGAATTATATGTTTTTAAAATAGATTAAAGTTGCAAATTCTGTATATGAAATAAGAATAAAACAAAAGTCATAAAAATATTATTCATATTCATATTATTCATTATAAGAAATAATATTTTATATTATTATATAAAATATTATTTCTTATATAAAATATTATTTTTCATGCACGAATCTTTTTTTGTGTCTTAATGAATGTAATTTAAGCATATTTCAATAAAAATAATGCTACATTTTATAAAATTTCTGTGCTTGGCCTAAAATGGGTTAAAGAATAAAAATATTGAAGTTTAATTACTTTTGCATTACTAAGCATCATATATTTACTTTAGCAAATAACATTTTTTTCTCATTTACTTCCTTGTTAGGTTTGACTTTATGAATTAAGGTGTTAGAACACTGATGCATTAGACAGATTTAGACAGGCTTGTAGAATAAATAGATTTTTCATCATTTAACAAACGAAAACTGTCTTTGTTCAAACATTTATTTTTATTTATTTTTTATTTATTTTAATTATTTATATATTTATTTATTTAGATTGAAAAGTTAGTTTTTTGTATTTAAGGTATTTACGGTTTAGAATTTTAAGTACTCGTTGATGTTTTATTTTGATAGATTTAAGATAGATTTTCTAGATAATTTGCTTAGTTTGATAAAATAAAATTATTTTCTTCTCAACATTCAATGAAATTTCTTATAGTTTCCACATTCTTCCGATTACCCAATGTGTGCCAACACAGGATTTCGTTAGTATAAAAAAATGAAGATGTTACATCAAAATTTGCCACAAACATGACGTCACAATCTGAAATGGAGTAACACAGTTCTTTATTTATTACGCATACATTAAGCTCGTTACACATAGATCGATACCGTAGATATTTCATACAAGGTTCGCACATTTCCAAGGACTCTGGCACCACTATTAAAAATAAGAAAAATTACATTTAAATTTTAAATTACAACATTCGTAATCCCCGCCTTCATTCACAGATTTTACTATATTTTTCTGTAGTGGAACACTTTGAAAATATTCTCAAAATTTAGTGGTAGAACTATGCGAACCCTGTTCATAGCAATATATCATTTTTCATTTCCAGTTTACATTGGTCGTTGTTTTCACGCTCATAGTGGCTAATTCCATACATTTTATGTTTAACAATGCGTTAAAAAATCTCATGTAATACAAATTTATTGAAGAAAACCACAATTCATCTTGAAGTTTCAAATTGCTTTAAAATCGAAATGACCAAAATGTTGCACAACGATATTTTATAAATACGTTTTCCTCAAGACTGATTTTTGATAATAATTTATGTGCATAAAAAATGATAGATTATAAATAACATCATGATATTTTCATAAAACTTAATGGCCTTAATCTATACATTAGTCTAGCTTCTGCTTGAGAATACAATAAAGATGCTTATTTTATTGGGACATGACATTATAAAAATAACAAAAGGTTCTTATCGATAGATTTTTATTTTCTGCGGAAGAGTCTATAAGGTTATTATTATTATTATTATTATTATTGTTATTATATATTGGTTTTAAAAGAAATTAAGGTGTGAAAGAATTTAGTTTTTAAGGTACATTATTCGTCTAGATGCGCAAATAACATCTACAGCTGAGACAGATGTTTATTGTTTTCATCAGTTGACTAAGGTTATTTTCAGTCCGCTTGTCATAATTGGCATGCCAATCCCAGTTCCTTTCCGTCCTACAACGTGGTTTGCGAAATATAACTTTTAAAATAAAATCTTAAACGTCATTTACCTTATCTTTTCGAAAAACATTAATATATCTTCAACAAAAATGATAATTTTATCAGAGTCTTCTTAAAAAATCGATTCTTCGAAAAAAAATAAGTATGAAAGAGCAATATTTTTTGCACGATTTAAAATATACCTTGCAAACGGAGGTGCATTTTTACATAAATGTCGATGTAAACACCCATAAATGCAGGGGGGATTTGGGCCAAACAAATCCCTAATGTTATGTAACCAGTTTCTATTGCGCTATCCTAATGTCATAGTTTAGTGTGATATGACAAAAATTTCATAATTGGACCATTTTTCTTTGAAGAGCAGTCGACAGCTGAACCTCTTACATGCACTGTGACTACAGCTCGCTTACTAACAATGTTAAGATTTTTCGTCATACCTGAACTAGAGCAACGTGGCATTGTAAACTCCATGATTTTTATGCAAGATGGGTCCTCACTGCACATTGGTACATGTGTCACACAGTTACTTAATCAACATTTCATGAATGAACGGATTATACGCCGAAACGTTCCCACTTTTTGTCCACCCCGGTGACCAAATCTCAATCCCTGTGGTTTTTGTCTATGGGGTTATCGCAAAAGCACTGTTTATGGTGATAACTGATAATCTAAACAATTTAGCAGAACTAAAGATGAAATACACCGGAAAGTCCATAAAATTTCTCTCGATATGCTAAGAGCTACTGTTTAGAATGCAGTAATACGATTTCACTTACTTTCGAAATTCTTTTGGCCCCCATAAATAAATAATAAATATTGTTTGCACCACATAGTCTACACAATGTATATTTTAGGGCCCTTCATAAATGGATATAAACTTGATTATGTTTGAAAGGGTGTAACATCTTTAAAATGCACCTGAAACTAATTTTCCCATTGACTACAATGTAACAAAACACTCTTGAATGTCTCTGTAATTGAACAATACATCCGATTTTCCTAATATTTGAAGTGAACCAACAAAATTTGGCAACAAATATACATTAGAGATTTTAAAAGATTCGGTAGGATGTTTTTGTGCTGTTATATGCAGATAGACAGACGGACGGACCAGACAACGACAATTGGTGCATCGCATTTATGCATTTACGAACGCACCTAAAAACAATTTTCCTTTGTATTCTGTAACTGAACAATGTATACTCTAACCTGGGGAGCTCTGGTTGGATTACCTTGTTATAATAAACATGCATTTAAAATCAAGAACATCTTACAGAGTGTCATAAAACATTTGCTAGCAATACTTTTCGGTGAACTTAAATATAAGCCAGTCTGTCGAGAATAATATTTATTGATGCTTTTAATTATAAATCTAACAGCAATTTTTCAGTTAATTAAAAATAATACACACTCTGTCGCTATATCTAAAAGAAAGAAATACATATTTAATGAATCAGTGGGATTAACCATTAAATTCGAACACATTTCCCTCTCAAGTAAACATATACTATTAGTTTAACTGGATTCTCTGAAGAAAACCACCTGCGCATAACATCATTAACTTTTCATTTAGTGCATCTGAAATGATTAAAAGGTCGTTTTAAAGTCAACAAAAATATACTTTAAATGAATTTGCTCAAAATAAAACTTCAAGATTTTTATGTTTCTTGAAGCATATTAATTTTGATTTGAGAATGCATAACATTTTTCATTTAAACTCATTTTTTATTTTGTAACTTTATTTAGCGTAATTTTGGTTTCTAAATTTATGAAGATTTTCAAAACTCGATTATTTTTTTCTTTTGACATTCAAAATTCTGAAGAAATTTAATAATTAATTTTTAAGAAATGCTTTATTTTTTAATATATGAAAACATTCCTTGAAAATTAACTATTTATTTAGTAGCAGAGTCAATAGATGTGACATTATTGTTACGTCAAAATCAACCCAAGTGGTCACAATCAAAATCAAAACTAGAGAAGAACTCTTTATTTCGTCACATTGTAACTCTCAAGTGATCATCATTTTGCTTTTCCATTTTGGTTTCTAAATTCATAAAGATTTTCAAAACTCGATTATATTTTATCTTTTGATATTCAAAATTTTGAAGAAATTTAATAGTTAATATTTAAGAAATGCTTTATTTTTTTATGTATGGAAACATTCCGTAAAAATTAACCATTTACCGTAATTTCGGGTGTATAAGCCGCAGATCAAACAATTCATTTTCGACCCAGAATTTTTTAAGAGACAAATATAACTAGTTAGATGGCCGTAAATATTTGTCTTCAATCACTAAATAAGATTTCTGGGTCCAAAAAGAATTGTTTGATCCGCGGCTTATACACCCGAAATTACGGTACTTACAAGGAAGGTCTCCATACGAGCATACTCCGAAAAATCTGAAAAAATTACAGAATGTTCTTCTCATGAGGATATATACGTTTATAAAAAAAAATTTCGGCGAACCTCCGTACCCTGTCCGTAAAAATATAACGAATATTTCATTATTTGGCGATTTATCATCAGTTGGCGACAAAAAGCAAATTCAAAAAATGTTTTTTTATATCCAATTTATTTAGGAAAAAAGTTTCATATTCAACGTGTTTAGATAAATTAAATATCTTTTGTTTTGTCAGCTTTAGTTTGTTTTAAGTATAATTTCGTTTTATTGATAGTTATATGCATTTATATTCAAATTTAATCATTAAAATTTGAGATTTAAAACGAAATTCAAATTTAAATTCATTAAAATTGTTTCAAGTTCAATGTCCAATTGAGCATTGTCAATTCGATCTTGTTGCTATGGGAACATCTGGCTTTTATTTTTGAATACGCTTAAATGTATGAAAATAATTTTACTGAAAAATAATTTTTAGGTAGATTTCGATGAAATATTAGGTAGATTTCGTATGAAATATTAGGTAGATTACGTATGAAATACTACCTATTGCGATCGCTCCCATGTTGGAATTTCTGAAAATTTTTTGCAGATCTTCACCGATCATGACCCCTAGACCCCAAAACTACCATTAGTAAAAAAGTTTATCTATCTATCTATCTATCGGTGTATATCACTTTCTTCTGGACACGATAACTTCCATAATTATGCTCAGATCTTATTCAAACTTTTACATAAAATCAATAGGCATAAAATCTCGGTCGAGTTCGTTAATGGGCAAAATCGGACCAAAGGGGTGAAAGTTAGGAGGGTTTTTGTGAAAAATTAAAAAACGCGATAACTTCTAAATTAAAATAGATATCAAATGCATGACAGATTTTTGATAAAGTTAAAAATGGGCTCAAGGGGAGAAAAAAACCGAGTTTTTGGGAGAAAAAAAATCACAACTTCGTCAATTTATTAGATATCAAATCCAACTAAATTTTTTATAAATGTTCTTAAAATTATCTAAAACTTTTGTATTTACAAGTTTTTGATTGAAACAACTTTTACCGATGAAAAAAATTAAAAACGAAAAGAAAAAGGGGGGTGGAAAAAGAAAAAAATCCATAACTTAATCAAATCTTAAGCAATCAAATCTAATTAAATTTATTTTACATTTTCTCAATAATATTTACGACTTTTATATTAACAAGTTTTTCATAGGACTAATTCTTATAGCAAAAATAAATTAAACAAAAATAGGAGTTGGAGAAAAAACTCAAATCCAAACTGCTTATATTCTGAATCATTTTTAAATTCACTTTTGATTTTAAACCGCATCCAAATGACAGATCCTCCTATTTAGGAACTGTATAATATGACGTATTAGCCAGTTTTTTGATAAAGGCAGAATATTTTTCAAAAAAGACTGGCAAAAACGGTATTTTGAACAGAATTTCCCAAAGTGATGATGATTGAAAAGTTGAGGAAGTATAACAAATTGCCTTTTTTCTGACTCATTTTTAAATCCATTTTTGATCTCAAACGCATCCAATTTACAGGTCCTCTTATACATGAACTATATAATGTGACGGATTGACCAGTTTTTTGATAAAGGCAGAATATATTTCAAAAAAGGCTGCCAAAATGGGCACTTTGCACAAAATTTCCCAAAGCGATCATGATTTAATAATTGAGGATGTATTCAAATAACAAATTGTTTATTTTATGACTCATTTTTAAATTCGATTTTGCTCTCAAAAGCATTCAATTGACAGATTTTTGTTATTTAGAAACTATATAATTTGCGTATTGCTCGATTTTTTTATTAATAAAATCAGAATATATTTCAAAATATATTGTCAAAAAGGGCATTTTAGCCGAATTTAGTTTAAGGTGATTTTGATAAAAACCAGTTCTTACATAAAAATAAATTACATTTTTTTCAAAAGCGGCCAAAGAAAATTGTTAAACTGGATTTATCTCTAATCATATTTTATTTTTTGTTGTTGAAATGAGCACTCTTCGAAATCTATCTCCGCCTATAGGCCAAGCCGACAGGGATTTTTGTACTTTTCTTGAGTTACGTAATTATCTTAGATTACTAAGTATGTTGAGTGTTTTCTAGAAACACTTACAGAATCATTTTCTTTCTTCTTTATTTGGATATAATGTAATATCTTACTAAAGAAAACATCTCACTAAGACTCTCTTTTTTTCTCACACACACACATAAAAAAATCTACAATATTGTCAAAATATGTGAAATAATTTCCGTTTAAAATTCCTCTCAATTTGGCGCCTCATATTTAATCCGTTTGCACCTCAATTCAGGCATATAATTATCGTAGGTACCAATATGTTGAATCGTTTAGAAATATTTACAGAAGCTTTTAGATTATTAGTTATTTTTATATAACAGAATAGCTTACTAAAGAAAACAGTCACACACACACTGAAAAAAAAATCAACAATTCCTATTTATTGTCAATATATATGCGGGTATTTCCATGAGCATTTGTCGTGTAAGTCACTTTTCTGGTAACTGCTAAATTTGTGGCCACCGTTATTTTCGAAAATTTTTCATGGCCTCTTTCAATTATTGAACTATCTCTGATAGAGGTAATCAAATTTTTCCGTTCTAATATATTGGTTTCCAAAATCGTAGTACGTGTCTTACACGACATGTGCTCGTGGAATTCCCCATGCAATAATTTTTATTTAAACCTCTCACTTTTGGCACTCCTTATTTAATCTTTTTGCGTCTCATTTCGCGTACATAATTATCTTAGGTATCAAATGTGCTGAGACATCTCTAGAAACATCCAAAGAAGTTTTTACTTTTTTCATATTTTGATTTAATAAAATATCTTCGGAAAACACTCACACTCGTTTAAAAAAAATCAACAATTCTTATTAATTTTCAAAATATGTGAAATAATTTCGGTTTAAACACCTCTCAGTTTGGCGCCCCTCAGCCTTGGTGCCCAAGCGGCTGCCCCCCTCAGCTACGCCACTGACTCTGTTGAGTTTCTTTGGTATCAAATTGAATAATACTACCTCATCCGCAATAACTCTTTATATAGGCAATATCCTTTGATTGTTCTAATTGCATTTTATCTAGTCAGATGCCAATCATATTTGAAACCTACACAAGAAATTACGCTATCTTTTAATATAAAAAAAAATCTGGTCTGGAAAATGTAAAAATACTACATTTGATTGAATTTTAGTTTTCAGAACATATGTTTCTGTTTTCATTTTTCGTGTGTCTCCAAATCATTTACTTCATTCTGTATCATCAAACATATAAAATACATTGCCTGTTTGAAGTCAATGTTATAGTTTCCAATTTTATTTTTCATGCATAAGAATTTTATTTAAAAGATGTCTATTTAAAAACATCTGATTATACTGACTATCAGCTGTATATCTATGACATTTATCATGATTTCAATGTTAAATGTATTTTTCTATTTCCTTCGCCGCTATTATCAAATGCTCACAATTTGTGAAATAAAAAAACAAACATCTTTGTTCATCTTGTAGTTTTTTTATGAAACTGAAATTTATGGCGAATATTCCCATTTACCGTAATTTACGGTGTATAATCCGCGGATCAAACAATTCTTTTCGGACCCAGATATCTTATTTAGTAATTGAACACAAATATTTACGGCGATCTAAAAAGTTACATTTCTTTTTATGAAATTTCTGAGTCGAAAAATAATTGTTTGAACCGCGGATTATACGCCGAAAATTACGGTAAGTCTTTGTTAACTCTTTAGCGTGCAGTGGTCCCACATCGGGACAGCTTGATTATAATTCCAAATTTTCAAACGGCACTAAGAATATATTAAAAAATTGTGTTGTTATAATAAACTTTGTAACATGTTAATAATTTTTTTTAAAAATCTTTTGTAAATTCCACTGTCAGTCAATCATTTCATCATTTTACGATAAAAATTTGTCTGTGCCGAAAAGGGTTAAAATGATATATTATCTTTGAAACCATCTCTTCAATTTTAAATAATATTGTAATATATTTGGTGGCATAATACTTAATACTAAAAATTAAATATACATATATTTTTAATGTAGAACAGCCTATTTTATTAAAACTAAATTAAAAAAAAATTACTTTTTTAAAATCCCTACTATTTTTATAAATATGAATATTTTTCCTTTGATTTTTTTTTCGTCACACATTAGAATATGCTTTATAAAACTGTGAATGGATTTTTAGATGTATGGGATTTTACATTTAATATGATTTTTTTCTCTAGTGCAAATTAAAAATGAAGCAAATTCAACAAACTCACAATTTAAATATTTAAAAAAAATAAATATAAACTCGAATTCTAAATCAATACACAAAATTATTAAATACACCATAGAGAATAAGTAAAAGAAATTCAAACGCCTATCTAAATTGGCAAAAAAGCCTTTGTGTTTCTCGAACAAGCAAGTTATAAAAACATAAACATGGACAAAAATCAATTTTAAAATTTCATTTGTATGGGTATTTTCACTGGATCTATTGACAAAATCTACAACATCTCGCAATATAATTGTCGTATAGGTAAAAAAGAGGTGTCAAAATATTCAGAATTAACACTAAAACTGTCGTGAGTCGTCAATTTGACGGCAACTATACGGATATGCTTCAGATAAAACCAGAGATTTGATTATAAAATAAGTTTAATCCTTTAATGGACAAAGCATTTTCATTGCTAAGATGTTGAAGTAAATGAATTACACCGGTAAATGCGAACAAATATATTTGTAAATAAGAAAAAGCTATTTTTTAAATACATAATAAAATGGATTTATTTAAATTAAAATTTTGGTGTCGTATTGCATATCGGAATTAAAATTTTGTGGTTTTAATATATTATTGGTGCCGTTTGTAAGTTTGGAATTAAAATTAGGTGTTGCCGGAGTGGTAACACTGCGCCGGAAAGGGTTAAAGGGTTAAAAGAAATAAAGAAGAAAAACGATAAAAAATAATGTTAAAATGTTTTAAATCAAAATTCTACATATTTTTATAAAATTTTACTCAATTTCCGGTAAAGTCAGTGTTAAACAAGCTTTCAGTTCAGATAGTTCACTAATACTAATAATACTCTTCACTAAACTTTCAGATAGTTTAATCTATTTTAAGATACTCTATCCTCTTAAAACTAACAGTGAGTGAGGGGGGGGGGAGCAGGGTGCTATTTTGTTAAGCATTGGTCATTTTGGGGCATATTGCAGTAAGAAGGATGCCTCCAGTGAGATCTTGTCAATGGAAAGAAACTCAAATTCTTATTCTCGTAGAAGAAAAATCGCTAAAACGTTGCACAGTCGCCTCGCTCAGATCGCAATATTTTCGGACACACAAAAATCGGCTCAAACACATCATTTTGTGTCTAGTCTACAGCACTGCAACTGGTCCATTTTTTGAAAACCAGTTATGTTTTAGAAAGAATTTCGTGGTCAGGGGTGTAGTCGTAAAAATAACAGAGGCTATACGCTCTAAGCAGAGGGTATACCCTAGAGTGTGTATATTGTGTTTTTCTCAAGAAACAGTTGGTATACGGTGCTCTTTTAAAAAATCCAGTAGGTATACGGCGTATACCCCCTATACTCTCCACTACATCCCTGTATCGTGGTAGGTTTCTGCAACTATTCCTAGAAAAACGCTTCACCTGGTATGTTTCTATGAGATTCATATGGAAGGATTTTCTTTAAATAAAAGTTGTGTTTAAAAAACGGAGGAAAAAGGAGTACTGAGTCTAGCACCACAATTTCAGTACAAAAATATTTGTTTAAATCTTCAATCACCACTTTTAATCGTATAATTTATAAGATTTTTTTTCTACTTAAAATGGGACACCTTCTCTTAAAACGTTGCGGTATTAACTGTGTACACGTTGGAATTAGATATCGTAGCGGAAAAGATTTACAAATAGCAGAGAATAGTAGGCTTCCATATTACTTTAAAATTGTACTTTTTATGACAGCATTTTCATTCGATAGCTTAAATTTTAACTAATGCAATTTTAAAGTAAGTTAATGTTTCGAAAAATGATTGTTGGAACCGCGAATTATACGCCGGAATTTACGGTAATCAAGTTTTAACGTCAAGTAAAGAACGAGAATTTTCCTTACCTGTTCCTTACCTTCCTACCCTGAATGGGTCTACTCGACCCATAGCTATAATTTGTTTTATACGATTCGCACCAGAACATTTTTCATAAAGAAAGTTAAATAAAAGATCCAAAGAAATTAGCCAATTAAATATATTAAAATGTTTTAAATAACAATTCTGGTGTGAAATGCTTTTATCAAGATTGGGTAAAATTTAAACAGGGTAGGAAGGTTAATTTCCGTTAACCCTTTCCGGCACAAACAAACTCTGTTCGTAAAATGGAAAATTATTGACTGACACCGGATTTTACAAACGAATTTTTTAGAAATTAAAAAAAATTCCTTAATTCAAGCTTCCATTGTAAAAGAAAAAAATTATTAAAATTCTTGGTGTGCCTTGCAAGTTTGAAATCAAAATTAGGTCTGTCCGGAGTGGGACTACTGTGTCTGAATGGGTTAATGTAGCGCTTATTGTTTTAATTCTCACTGCATGGTGGTGAGCTAAAAAACTTTTAATATTTTTATTTTATTCAAAAAGATTATCTAAACACTGATGAGAGCAGATCCACAGGTTCACAGCGATTTTTGGCTATGTTCCGTTTATTTGCACTTCTGGATTATACAGCAAAATAAAATTAGTACGTAAAATAGCAATCGCTTAATAATCTAATTAAAGTTGTTCATAATATTGAACATTTATAATTGGTGAAGATTTAAGCATAATTAAGACACAGCATATGCTAGTTTAAGCAATATTCTGAGCAATAAAAATAATATTGTTACTGAAGCGTCGAGTTTTAGAAAAAAGGATTTTCAGAAAAATTAACCTACTACTGGCTTGGTTAAGAATCTAACCGAGATTAAGAGTTTTCGGGGCTGTGGTAATACATGGAAGGATTTAAATTATTTCAAATAAAGGAAAATTCCTGATTCAGAACTAAAAATTTGTTCATTTGCACATCTACGTGATATATGCTCTGTCGTAAGTTTGGTGCTGACCTCTCTTGTCAGTGTCTGAAACTACCGAAGTAGGAAAGGAATTTTAGTTTTGACATCTATCATCTTCTTGAGTAGATATGTTCAGAGTTTTGTCGTTCATACAAAATTACTTTACAAAACAGTCTGCATATTTTCACAAACAGAAGTTTCACAACGAAACTTATGGAAGTGAGGATTTCTTACACCTTTCTTTCAGTTAATAATTTTATTATTATTAACGACATAGTCCTAATTCCTTCAGCAAGTGTTTCAAAAATCTTAGAGCAATAGTAAGATCAATTGCAAATACAAGATGCCAGGCAAATGTTATAACGATACTGATAATCAATCTGCGTTATCGGTTTATAATTTGTCACTCATAGATTTTATCATTCGTACTTTTACATTTAAAAATTTCATCATTTCAACTTATACACTATCGAATAAATAAAAAAATTACTTTTAAAATGAAATTCGCTTGAAAACTGTAACTCAATTTGCTGGCATTTCAAGTTATTGATGCATAAGATTGTTTAAGTTATTGATTGCAGCATGATCATGGATGCAAAAATCTAGGCGCCAGCAGCGAGTCTCTCACCATAATTTATTTTTTATTTTATTTTATTTATTTTGTTTAAAATTCGTGTTAGATTGTTATTAAATTTTCAGCGAAGAAAACTTTAAAATTTAAGTGGAGAGACTGTTCAGAGTTAGTATTTTAGTGTTTTAGTTAAAGTTTAAGTGGAGAGCCTATTCGCTGGCACCTATATTTTTGAACCCGAGCATAATCTTTCAAAATCTGTATCAACAATAAAATTTTGATTGCTAAAGTAAAGCAGAGTAATAATAATAATAATAAAAGTGGAAGAGGTACCAGAATAAGCAGTTGTTTGTTCATGCTTGATGAAAGCATATTTGAATGTAGAAAGAATTTTTCCTATTTATTATTAATATTACATTCATTTTACAATTTTAAACCCTTCCGGGGAAAAATTCTTGCATTCGTAAAATATTGAAACAATTGATTGGCAGCAGTATTTACAAGAAAATTTATTTGTTAAGACGTAAAGGTATATTCCCGCCTACTTCAAAGAAGTGAAATTTTCATTCAAAAATTCTGGTGACAATGTGGCAATTAGGGATTAAAATTATGTTATGCCATAACTGCATTGCTGTCTTTCAAGGGGTTAAATAGAATTGGTTAATCTCCTATAATTACACCCAGTTCCACTCGGAGTCACCCTGGCTACAAAGTGCTTAAAATGAATGCTAATTTTATAAAAGGTTTGAAAAAACTTGTGATAAATCATATTTCCTAAAATACGGCATTTTGCCATTAACCCGATTTAAAAAATATTATCTTTAATAATTCGCCTAATTTTTATTTTATTTTATTTTATTTTATTTTTTTAATGGAAGTCAAATTGCTAAAGTGAAAAATCGAAGTAAGTTACACGAATTTGCGTTCCCATGCTTAAATGCATTTTGAAAAGTAAAATGTAATGCGATCTAATTTAAATTTTGAATTATGTTAAACTGAAGTTCCACATTTGGAATTTTATTGTTGATAGACTAGGGGAAAAAAACTAAAGATGAAAATGTTTTTTTTTTTTTTTTTTTTTTTTTTTTTTGTGTGTGTGTGTGTGTAAGATATTTTGGAATCTTATTTTACCACTAAACTGAAGTCTCTCAACGAAATAATAACAGATTTTATTATTATTGTTATTATCGTTATTGTTACTATTATTAATATTGTTATTATTATTATATCACCAATACCTTTATCTAACTTTATCTTTTAAACATTTCTGTTTTTCTGGTATTTTATATCAATCAATCAATTTATTTTCATTTTGAAATAATAATTATCTCAAATGTTTCTTGTCAGTTTATTTCTATATTATAAATGTTACTTAGGCAAAAGTACTCTTACTTAAGCAAAAGTACTCTTAATTCAATGCTAGTTTATTATTATTTTTTTATTCAACGTGCATTAATCAAAAGAGAACTGCAACAGCTAAAAAAAGTCCTAAAGTCATGCCATGTAGAGTAAACTACCCTTAACCCTCCAATCCCCATGGCAGAATATCTTCTAAAAATTACTTAATTTAGAGAATCTGAATCCATGCCAGAAATTTTTATTAATAAATTTTGCTTTATTGAACGACGGTAAGTCTGTTATTAAGTAAAGGAAATAATTCAATTTTGAATTTCTGGTGGAAATTTGGAATACTTGAATTAAAAAGTGGCAGCATATATGCTTCCATGCGTTTAGTCTTTCATGGGCAAAGAACTTCTGTTACTAAAATGTAGAAATTATGATTGGCACCAGAATTTACGAAAAAAAAATTCTTACATTCAAGTGTAAATTTGGTAGTTGGGGCTTGGTAGTTTGGTAGTTAAAATTAAATGGTATGCATAATAAACCATTGCTTTCAATGGATTACTAAATTAACCCTTTCCGGCACACTGTGCCCGGTCTGGGATACCTAATTTTAATTCCAAACTTGCAAACGGCACCAGTAATATTTTACTAAAATTTCGATTTTACAATAAAAGCGCAAATTAAGGATTTCAAAATATCTAAAAAATTCGTTTGTGAATTCCGGGGTCAGTCGATAAAGGTCTCATTTTGTTACAGATTTTGCCCGTGCCGGAACGGGTTAAGTAAAAATCTTCAAAAAAAGGAATCAGCTCCATTTTCAAAGAAAAAAAAATTATTTACATAAGTAAATAAAATTTTTGATTATAAAGATGTTGGCTCTATCCGAAACTTACAAATAGGAAATTTCAATTATCATGATTTTGTTTAATGATACTTTTTTTCTTTTTTTAACATCGATTATATATATATATATATATATATATATATATATATTATTTTCTTACACAAATTTACATTGGAGAGAGAATTAATTAAATATGAGTGGTGTAATTAAAAAAAAAAGTACTATGAATAAATTTCTTTTATTTTCTGACAATATATACATTAAATAATTAATTTGAATTAACACGAAGCCAATAATATTTCAATTAACACGTACGCAATAAGTACTTTCTTTTTAACATTATACATACAAAAGAAAATAAATCTATAAACTTTGCATGATTCAAATCTTAAATTCTTTGTACTTCTTTTCATTCACCAAGAATGAATTAAATATCTTACAAAAGACCGTAATTCTTAAAAGGTAAAGAAAGAAAATGTAGGCATTTTAAAAAAGAGATTTCTGCGTTAGAGATGCGATTTAATTTATTTTAATTTGAGCGTTAGGGATTTGATTTAATTACTTTCTCATATATTTGGTTACAAAATGTTAAAAATATGTTAAAAAAATATGCCATAGTAAATGATAAATGCTAGGGATGAGATTTCTAAGTACGCCAATATTTTATTTAAGGCTATTTCCACGCGAACTTGTTTGTCTGTTACGTACTACGATTTTTGGCTACCAGTATTTTATGACGGAAAAATGTGACTTACTTTGTCGAAGCTATCTCATGAATTAAATAAAACGAAACAAACTTTTCGAAAATAACGGTGGCCAACAAGCATATCAATTTTCAGCTGTGTAACAGACAAACAAATTCGCATGGAAATGCCCTTAAAAAAAAAAAAAAAAAAAAAAAAAAAAAAGAAAAAAAAAAATTGTTGTGTTAAATCTCAAAAATATTCCGATTGATTGAAATAATATTTTCTCTAACAAAATACTACTGTGCAAAAGCTTGGAAATCTCATCCATAGCACTTTTCATTTACTATGGCACATTTTTTACATATTTTTAACATTTTGTAACCAAAGTTATGAGAAAGAAATTAAATAGCTTCTAGGAAGGATTACTTTCTAATAGTGCTGCCATCTATTTACGTATATGCCAACTTCCGGCTTTTATTAAACCAAGAAATTATACAGCGCGACCTCGATTATTCGTGCTAATTGGGGCCGATTGCAATCAGAACATGATCAAGCTGAAGTTTGGCCCAAGGCCTGTTAAAAAGTTGCCCTCCCCTCTACCTCCCCATTGCTGCCGATACTTTCACAAAAAAAAAAAAAAAAAAAAAAAAAAAAAAAATATTTGATAACTTGACAACGTTGTTTGGGTAAAAGTTACAAGTTTACAAAAAAATTTATCTTAAAAAAATAATCAAAAAAATGAATTACCATCCACTTTCTCAAATAAGCATTTATGTAATTCATAAACATCTATGACCCAAAATTTATGTTGCAGAGTAAATGAGGGCGTCTTTTTCAAAACTTACTTCATAGAAAATTATAAATATTGTGTTTTCTCTAATAGTCTAGTAATCATTTTAAACTATAATTCTGATATTGTAAAATCCTCATTTCTATTGAATCCAATAGACACAGTATGCAGTTTTTGACATTTTTTCTCAAATTTGATTTTCTGACTATGGCAAATTTTGAAAACAACCTAAAAAAAAAGGTCTTTTACAGAAAAATGCCTAGGTTAAAAGTTTTAAAAATTTTTATGGAGTCATTCAGAACATGGGGCTCTATGGGGTTTGTTTACCTGCGGTCTATTCTGTTGAGCGGTCTAAATGACAGACCAGATGTTATAAGCTACAAGGTTATCTGGGCGAAAAATGCCCATAGGTTGTCGTGCTCAGTTAGCTTAAACGGTAAAGCATTGGCCTTATAAGCCTAGTATCTGGGTTCGATTCCCGACCTGGACAATTTTTCGCTGAGTTTGAAATAGTTAATTCGTATGATAACTTTACCAATCAGTTTGTTTGTATTAAAAAATCCAATTATCTCAGCCCCCTGGGCCTATATCCCTAGTGTAGATAATCGGCCGACAAAAATACACCAACACCAACACCAATTATCTCAGTTGTTTGTGTCTCAGCCAACACAGAAATATAACATGTTAGCATATTTAAAAGAGATATTATTTACGTATACGTTTCATAGATGGCAGCACTTAACAATTTTAAATAAGTATATTTCGTACTCGGTTGCTAGTTTCGCCTCCACTTTCAATTTTAAAGTTTCGAATTCCCTTAAAAGATTTTGAAAGAAAAATTTTCACTGTAGGAAAAACGAAACATCGATCATTAAATAAAGAAAGCAATACATTACAGTGTTTCTGGCGGAAATATAAAATTTCAGAACTAAAAAAAATGCGAAATCGACTCACTTTTATAGCCAGATAATTCTTTTCCGTAATGTTATAATATTTTAAAAAATTCTCTTCGCTATATAATGTGGTGTCATTTTCAGGAAGAACACTTTATCAACTGTGGTTAGTTTCCGAATGGTAATATTAAAATTATCTAACCCTTTGAGCTCTGGTGGGTAAATTTTTAAAAAATTCTAAATGTCACATTGGCACCAGTATTTTGCAAAGAAAAAAATGCATTAAACCTTTTTCAAACAAATTTGGTCGAATTTTCTGGTGCTGGTGTGATATTTCGGAATTAAAATTATGTGGTAGAAAATTCTACCATCAGAGCTCAAAAGGTTAAAAGAGGAATATCTCTATTTCTAAATAAGGAAAATGTTCTACTTGAAATTAGTGACATTCCAAAATAAATAGCCGCTGAAACAAAGTTTCAAGTTTCAAAACGGTCTCGTATTGTAATTTGAAAAATAGCGTTTTCTTAAAATTAAAAAAGGTGAAATTTGTGAAACATGCGTATTAAATTTTAAATCATCTGAAATATACATATCTTTTGTTCGTTTTTAATCATTTCTGTAGATTTATTGAGAAACCAATTTCAGTATTCCAGGATAAATGGATTTTAAATAAATTAAAGTGACGTATTAAAGGACCGTGTTATTAAAAAATATATGTATTTATGAGAAGTCTAGAATATCAATGTACACTACTATTTTGGAGAAGTAGCCTTTGCGTGTCTGTTAGTAGCGGGAAATACTAAAACTGTCGAACCTGTTTTAAAAATAACGATGGGAAAATAATCGTCATAGTAACTGAACCAGCAAAGGATATATATTTTGCCGGCATAACTAACTAAAAGGGATGTAGTAGAAGAAAAATGGTCTTAACGTGCAATTTTTGTTATATTTCTGGAATAAGAAGTATTACAATTCTTGTGATGATTAATTTTATGATGCAACAAAGAATAAAAGTAACTTGTTGCAGTTTTTAACATAATTTAAAGGACATGAAACTAGTTGGCTAATATATTATACAACCAATATATATATATATATATATATATATATATATAAGGTTTTCTTTATTTGTTTTCAGCTCACAGGCTATCATAGCCTGAGAGCTTATGTGCCCGTCCGTTCTGTATGTACGTTCGTATGTTCGTTCGTGCGTAACGCGATAACTCATGATAAAAATATCGGATCCACTTGAAATTTTGTATGTGGGTATATCCTGACAAGGCGCTTCCCTGATTAGATTTTGGAGTTCATTCGATATGTATAAGAGGGGGAACGGGGGGCTTATGCCCCTCCCCTTAATTGATATGAATGGGTTTTTCATGCAGAAATATTAGTTTTTGTTCAAAATTTACACATAGGATCATTCTGATGAGACGATTCCGTGACTGTTATTAGCTGTTCATTGAATAAGTATAAACAGGGGAAATGGGGGTTCTAATGCCCCTCCCCTTAATTTATATAAATGGGTTTTTCATGCAGAATTATCAGATTTCGTTCAAATCTCTGAATAGTTTTGGAAGTTTAATGGTTAAGTATAAAAGAGGGGGATAACTCCTATTAAATTATATAAATGGGTTTTTATTATTAAGAATTTTTCGATTTGCTCTGAATTTTGGATATAGATTTTTTATATGATAAAGCATGTCTGTGATTAGTTTAGGGGGTTCAATGATTAAGTATATAAAGGGGAAAGGGGGAGCTGTTTTCCCTTCTTTAATATTTTTTCGAACGGAATTAACCCTTGAAAATATAAGGCTGTAATGTACAATTAGTATGCGTAGCCTGTGAGTTCAGTGTCATCAGTTAAACTGGACAATATTCTTGTTATTACTTTACAACTAAAATGAAACACTCAAATGGCTCAATGCGCAATTTTATATAAAGTTAAAAGTTTACATTTAATGGGTGAATCTGAATATGTGAATTTAAAAAGTCACTAGTTTTGAAACAGCTGTGGTAGCATATTTGCTACTATGGGCATTAGAAGGGTTAAATGTAGAGAATGATTTTAAAATAATAAATCTATAAGAACGATTTTAAAATTTAAAAACTGACTACATCCTTAACCCTCTTCAGGACAGGCATAAGAAATCAGTGTCGCATAGGGTGTGTACCACACTTTTTGAATAATAATGTGATCTTTATTGAATCACAGATTTCCATTGCCTAAAGGAAATATTGACTCCTTGAACATAGTATTGCTGAAAAATATAAAGCTCTATAAGGGATGCTGATTTCCTACAGAGAGCACGTCAAAGAATTCTTGCCATAACAAAATTAATTGTTAGAATTTTTCTTTGCAGTGTTTTTAAATGCCCAACAAATGTTATTCTTACATTTCATCATTGTCTGTGCTGTCTTTACTTTTGAAAACCAATTTTCTAAATTGTAAATTCAATCACGGAAATTATAATAATTTTCTACAATTTCACAAAGTAACTTTATTACTCTTAGATAGTTATACTAAAAATAAGCATTATGCAAATCATAAACGTATTTTTTAAAATCGAGTTTATTTAAGATTTAGCTGTATCCTATTCCCTGAATATAAAACATAATGCAAATAAAAAATGTCCATGGGTAATCTAATTTAGCGAAAACTTTTAGAAATGTTAATAATGCAACAACTGCAGTGACCCTACCAAGTGTCTGCGTAAATTAAAGTTAAAAATGATCCGGAAATCCCCAATTTCTTTCAGTTTATTACGCCATTTTTCATCGCATATAATTTTGCCATTAGATGAAGCGATGAAAATTACTTAAAAATATTAATATGCAAAGTATTTAGAGCCACCAAAAAATGTTGCCAATTGCACTTATTGTTATTAAGAAATCCATCATTAATTCCGAAAAAGAATATTTGTCAAATTAACGGTTGGCTAGGTGGTTGGTTATATAGGGTTTTATGGCTCAAGTTTCCTTTTGTGACATGCTGCGCCAGAACAAAAGCACAATGAGAACAAAAAAAAAAAAAAAAAAAGAAATAAAGAGAGACTTCCGAGAAAATGAGACAAAACAATACAATTAAATGAAAACAGTAGTGATATAGATTATAAAACAAATTAAATACGTCCAATAATAAATGTATACCAAATACTGCAGCTAAAGAGAAGAATGAAAGATTGACATTGGATGAATTGCTACTGTAAAAGAATATATAAGAGAGAAAAAAAATCTTTATGAAATGTTTAACATAGCAAAAGCTTCTTCAGTAAAGTTGAATAAATGTTTTTTTTTTTTTAATTTTTGAACTCAAATACACAAAATAAAAATTGTGAGGGATTAAGGGGTCTCAAAGGTTGAAAACTTTTCAAAAAATCGATTTTTTTATGACATTTGATTATTCAATTAATTTTTAACTCAATGAAAAAAAAAAAAAGACTAACACCAAGATTTAAAAAAAAAAAAAAACTATTTGATGGAATGGTTTAAATTTTTTTTGCATGTATATAAGATCATTATCTATATAATGAATTAAGGATATAACTATCACTTAAAAAAACATTATTAAAAAAATCTCTCAAATTTGAAAATTAAAAAACTCCCTAAAAATACAACTTTTTTTTCATTAAAAATACTCAAAATATTAAACTATCTAAAATATTTTAATTCATTTTATAGATAATGATGTTATATGCATGCAAAAAAAAAAAAAAAAAAAAAAAAAAAAAAAAAAAAAAATTAAGCTATTCCATCAAAATAGTTTTTTTTTTAATCTTGCTGTTAGTCGTCAAAAATCAAGTTTTGAGAAAAAGCGACTTAAATTTGAAATTATTTGGGTGCGGCTATGAAAGTGCTGATACATAAATGCTTATAACTCCGTTAAAAATGCAAATATTTTTATGCGGTTTTTTGCATTGAGTTAAGAATTAATTGAATAATCAAACTAGGTCATAAAAAATCGTTTTTTTTGAAAAGTTTTCAACCCCTGAGCCCCCTTAAAACAGCGACAAAACTGTTTAAAATACTGAATGCTGAGAATTCCCAGTGAGTGCTAATAATGCTGTTTATTGTTTTGAGAATTTCAGATAACTGGCTATTCCTTACATTTACTCTGCTTGTGCGTATAAATGACCAAACTCATTTTCATGTTTTGGGGGATTAACATATGCATACATGTGTGTAAGTTTAGATTTAGTTGATTAACAGAACACATGTAAAATGAGTTGCAAATAATATTTGTTAGTTTTATTTTGTGCTGCTAAACTAATGAAATTACTTAACGGCAGTTTTTATTAATTATGGAATTACTTGCTGTTTTCTCTAAACCATTTTTTAGGGTCCTACATCCTGTCCCTTTTGGAATTGGCAAAATGCACCTTGCTTTAAAAGAATTGTGAAATATATCTACAGTAGATAGATCTCTTGTAAAAAAAACTTCTAAGTTCACCAGTATTTCTTAATCTATGTGTCCAAGCCTTGTAAAAATGATAGAACATTATTTCTTTAGAAAAAAAAATTAAAATTATTAGCGGGGTTCAAAATGATAGGAACGCTATAAAAGCAAAGAAATTAAAATCGTGTTTGCTAAGCAAATGCGTAAACCTTTGTATGAAAATTAAATACATGGTATTTGAATCAATATTAAAATAACCGTTTGATAAAATTACACATAATTTTTTAATTATTTTTTAAATATGTATTTTGTAAAATTTACACAAGAGCTAAATAATAAGAACGCAATCGATATTTCTAAAACGGCGGAACATGATTTATGGATAGTTTCGCATATCATTTAAAAAACATTCTTGGTACATTCACTTAGTTCACCAAACATTTGAAATACAGGGTGAATCAAAATGCTTTGTAACTTCGAAAAAGAGCTAATTCTAGCTTTTAACAATATCGGGATGTAATTTCAACGAATTACTATGAAATTAAACTTTCAAAGACTGTCATTTTTAATTTTTTAGCGAATCCAGCTATTTATGTTTCCACAAAATCTACATGGTCAAAAGTTCTTTCGAAACGATCATAAAGTTTGGTTATATGCACTGTTCCAAGTAAAATAATGATAGCAAAGGAATTTGCAAAGCATATAAAGTCGTCAAAATTAATTTCGACCATACGAACAACAATATAAATGTCGGTAGTTCTTAAAAATATAAAAACATGTCAATGTTTGCGTTTAACATGTGGCAGTAAAAAAGCACAATTTCCGTTTGCAGAGAAACATCTAAAGTAGCAAACAAATTGGTCTAAAATTATCTTCAGTGCTGGAAAGAAATTTAATTTCGAAATTGGAGATGTAGTCATCCATATTTGGATGGCCATCAAAATGCAAGAGATGTATTTTTCGCCCATCAACTAATTGGAGGCTTCTTAATGATTTGGGCTACTTTTTTCTCGGTAGGTAAACTTATAATTGCTTTTTTAGATGAATAAATAAAATATACATACATTTATTTATATGTTAGAATGCCGTTTGGTGAACCTGAGTGTAAAGATCGCTGACCTTTTCGAAAATTTCAACAAGGAAGTGTGTAAATTCACTGAGAAAAAGACACAAAAAAGTGGTTTGGGGATAAATAAGAGTGCCAAGTTTGATTGGCCAGCCAATGGTCCAAATTTAAGTTCCTTGAATAACATTTCTGGTACTATAGGGCACAATATATAATGAAAGATGGTCACCCAGGTCGAAATTCATGCTGGTATTTGTTTGCTAGACAAGCACCAAGTGCTATAACCCAACAAGTAAAATAGCATAAACTAGCATTAAACATTGCTGGTTCCAGCCGAATTTCCAGCAATTCATGGTGTGTATTGGCTCACTTTGCTGGAAATAAGTATGAGATGCTTGCATATAGCTTGTCATGCTTTTGTTGTGCAAGCTAGCGATATAGCATGTGATGCTAGATACAATATAATAGCATAGAATTTCCAGCAATCCATGGTGTGTATTGGCCCACTTTGCTGGAAATCTAGCAGACATAGCAATACCTAGCAATAACTAGCATATTTTTGTTGCTGGTACAAGCATAAGTTTTGACCTGGGCAAATAGTGCAATATCAATTGAAAGCAGAATTAAAACCTGAAATTTGGACGATATGACGTGTTTTATCACCTCAAGAAATTCAAAATTATGTGAACTGTATGTTACAATGTTGCATTGGAATTTTTAAACACAAAATAAGCCCATAGTTTGCATTTAATATTTCTATAATTTAGAAAAGTCTGCTTCGTTCTTATTATATTGCTCTCAGTGCATATCGAGTAAAAATGCAATGTATTATATTATATTATAACAATTATTTTAGAATGATTTCTTTATGATTATGTTGAGTATTTAATATGGTACAATGAATTTATATGGTTTATATGACGGTTAATATAATTATATTTTTTATTTAGGTACCGTAATTTCGGGTGTATAAGCCGCAGATCAAACAATTCTTTTTCGACCCAGAATTTTTTAAGAAACAAATATAACTATTTAGATCGCCGTAAATATTTGTCTTCAATCACTAAATAAAATTTCTGGGTCCAAAAACAATTGTTTGATCCGCGGCTTATACACCCGAAATTACGGTAATCACATGATCGTTCCGATCATTTTGCACCCTGGTAGATAAAGTTATTTCACGCCTACTTTTTAAAAATTCACATTTCTTCATTAGCACCAGTTTTCTAAAATGGTACAGTTCACCTAGTTTTCACCTTAATGTGAAAAGTGAAAGCTATCGAAAATTTACCATATCAAAAAAGCGATGCCAACGAAGTAATTTGAATTTTTTTTTTAAAAAGCGTGAAATAACAATATGGGACAGAACTTTCTGTTTGACTTAATACATTCGAAATGAACACGACACGAAGGTTAAATGGAAAATTTTTATTGTCCAAGTAAAAAAAGAATGCAAATCAGTTGCAGTTGGCAGAATGCGTGCTAAGACGGAAACAGTTCTAAAGCAGCATTTGTTTCTGATAAAATGGTGTTAATATTAAACACAATAATCTCTTAACACATATTAAAAGTCGGTTTTTCCGTTACTCGCCGTTCGTCGAACACAATGTTAATCTACGGGGAAATTGAATTAAATGGCTATACATTAGATAAAATAGTGCTCGAAATACTGTTTTCAGCATGAAAAGTAAATGATTAATACCAATATAATTTGTTTATTAAATATTGTCTCTGAATTTTTAATGTTTTTAATTGACCGATAAACTGAAATTTATCTTGAAAAAACTATTTATAATTTATCATCTTCTAAAAAACACTTTAAAACTCAAGGAAGCACTTTTAAAAATCATGCAACGTTGGTTTCACACATCTACTTTCTCGTGATGATAGCCTTATTTTAATAATTATGTTAGGTTAATGAGTAATTACCCAATTACATTTTGCCGTTAGAATATCGTAGAATAACACTATCGAAGAGAAGAAAAGTCTGGATCGATGAACAAATAAAACGAATACTGCCCAGTTAAACCGATGGCATTGAGCTCACAGGCTATTCGTACTACCGTAATTTCCGGCGTATAATCCGCGGATCAAACAATTATTTTTCGACCAAGAAAATGTTTTAAGTAAAATGTAACTTTCTATATCGTGGTAAATATTTGACTTTAATTACCAAATAAAATTTCTGGGTCGAAAAAGAATTGTTTGAACCGCGGATTATACGCCGGAAATTACGGTAATTGTATATTACAGCCTTATATTTTCAAGGATTAATGCCGTTCGAAAAACAAATTAAGGAGAAAAAAATAAGTTTAATCAAATTAAACAGATTAAACAAATATTATTAACCCTTTCGGGTCTATTTTTTTTTTTACGTTCCAAAAAATATATTTTTTGGATTTAAAAGTGAAAAATTATTACTCTGAAAGGCAAAAATTAAGGTTTTATTAAAATACTAGCTGTTACCCGTGACGTCGTTTACGTAGCATTAAAAAAAGATAAACGCTTTATTTAAACAAAACGTTTCATTAACAATAATTTAAAAAATATATAACACCTATCTTATAGGAAGCTATCCAGTAGTTTTTTTTATAGGGGACTTAAAGAACTCAGTCAAATAAAAGGGAAATGTGTTAGATAATATGAACAATCGCGAAAATGAAATTGCAACCACTTATACTGTAGAAAAACTGTAACGCACCCCAACTGTACAGAAATCGTGTTGTAGTGCATTTCAGAATTCCATACCAAAGAAAGAAAAATCATGTGTTAAACCTAGGTAATAAAAAAATCCAGCATTTCCATAATACATAACTTCGCCAGCCTATTCTTTTCTGCAGCTGTGTATCTGATCTATGTATTTGTAAATATTCTAAATATAATGTTAAAATTTTGCTTAGTTAGAAAAAGTATAACGAAGATTAAAATTCACCTTTAGCAATTTCTAATAATAGACAGAAACTTACTTGTATTCTTTTTTACAGTCCTGTATATTACGTTCAAATATTCATACGACCGCATATTTAGCTTAAATTATTCAAGCAAAAAACCCGATTCAAATTATTGGATTCATATTTCCAGGAATCGTTATTTCACAGGTGACCATATATCCAGTTTATTGTATAGTCCGATACATGATTTATTTAAATTCTACAAACATGTCTTATTATACCAAATGTAGCTGAACTTCAGGATGCATTAGTTTTCCTTAAAATACATACGAGAATTGAAAAAGCTCTTCAGCAATCTTTTCAAAGGCCCGCCACACATCTGTGAGACATTGAGCGAAAAAACATGAGGCATGCGACAATTTCACCCTGATAACAAAGAAAAAACCGGTTTGACTGCGTCATGTTTCACGATTTTTGACGCATGTCTCCCTAGTGTGTGGCGGGCCTTATAGACCATACTTTGGATACAATATCTGAAATCTGGACACAGGTCCAAAATCTTTTATGCGTCTCCGTAAATGAACAACAAATGTGATGCAAATCATGCTTAACTGCAAGCATATTGAAGTAAATTTCAGTATTTATCATTGTATTGATTATCTCAGTATATTAATTTCATCATGTTTGAAATAGTGCAACGCAATTAAAATACGCTGGGAATATTTTTTCACCGAAGACCATTATATTGCCGAACATTTTTCTGTGATCTTGTAAATGAATGTTGAATCTTTTCACCCCTTTTTCTACAGAAATCCTGTTTTAGTGCACTTCAGAAACTGATATCAATTTCAATATTATTAAAATAACCTTAACAAAATAACATTATCAAAATACGCTGCAAATGGCTTTTCTTCACAGACTATGATACATTGAAATACTTTTGAGCTCCCTGTACGCACACTTAAGTACTACACTTAACATATTCGATAGTAGCCATGTTCTTGTGAACCTTAAAAATGCATGTAAATTTCATTACATTTAAAATTATTTAACATTATCAAAATACACTACAAATGATTTTTTCGCCTTAGACCATAATGTAAAGTCTCCTTTTGAGTGTTCCTGTGATTCAGCTATAATTGCTAACTGGTTCATTTTCAATGTCGCACATATACTATGGCAAATCTCAATAACGTATGTTATTTTCGTATGAATCCCACTATATTTACTCAAGTTGAAACACGGACAAACAGACGGCAGACCCCCAGGCACTCGGCATCCGGTATACAGACAGGTCGAAGTCGTAAACACTTTTAGGTCATGTTAGAAAGTGTCAAAAAGGGGGTAGTTTCCTTAAAACGAAAAAAAAACAGTGTTAGGAAAAATCTACTGCAAAACTGTGTTTTAGGTGGCATTTTTGTATAATTTGAACATACCGTAATTTCGGGTGTATAAGCCGCGGCTCAAACAATTTTTTTAAAATTGACCCAGAATTTTTTTAAAAATAAATGTTACTACTTAGATCGCCATAAATATTTGTGTTTAATCATTAAATAAGATTTCTGGGTCTAAAAAGAATTGTTTGAGCCGCGGCTTATACACCCGAAATTACGGTATATGCTTTGCATACCATAAAAATTTATAGAATTTTATTATAAAAATAATTCTTAAAAGCGACAACATATTTTTACTTTTTAAGAGCTAAAAAAATGCGGAGTTAATATCCATTTACAAACCTGTTTCTAGTACACTTCGAGCACATTATGCGAAATTGAGATATTGACTGAGGGAATGTATTTTCTCACAATTACATTATCTTTAGATTTTAACCCCGAAAGTGCATTTTTAAAGTGATTTTTATTTGTATTTTCAGAATTGAACAATTTTAAGAATTAACACACACAATTTTTTTTTTGATTAGTTGGGCTTTTCTTAATTTCTAAGAATGATAAAAAGTATTTTCTTTGATCATTACGTCATTTACGATATGTATAAATTGTTAACATTTTCTAGTCATTTAATATTTAACCTTTAAAAAACATTATTTCATTTTAAAATTAAATATTTATATTAACCACGCTCAGTCGATAAACTTAATTTTCTTTATATAATAACTTTTGATATCATAATTCAATCTCATTTCATTGCAACATCAGAGCATATTTACTTTATTTTTAATATGTGACGTCACATTCGTCTCTTTTTAGCACTTACTCAAGATTACATTGTGTTATTAAAAATTAAAACTTGAAAACTGATTCTTTGTTTCAGATATGACGTTACATTGATATTTTTAAAATTCTTAATGGAAAGTATTCCTGTGACGTCACTATTGGTAAAAAGTTGAATTTTATAGCCTCGAACCGAAAGAAAGAAAAAGTTCATTTTGATTACGGATTACTATCTGGAAAAACTACTAAAATATTTATATTCTTGTAAAGTGTGAAGTTATATTCTTGTGAAGTCTTCTAAGTGTAAAAGAAATTTTATATAATCGTCTGCATGATATAAGAAAAAAAAAACCAGTATTCCTCTGACGTCACAATTGGTAAAATTGAGGTTTTTAACCTCGAACCGAAAAACAGAATAGGGTCCATTTATTTATTTCATTTTGTTTTAGACGTGAAAATCTTTCAGTTGAAAATTAATTTTAATTACAGAATAGAAATAATTATTCCTTTTTTTTATTTTTTGGCAACGAAAAAAGAAAGATGATTAAATATTATGGAAAATTTTTCAATTTATTCTGTATGAAAAATAGTGAAATATTGAATTATTAAGAAAAATATTTGAATAAAATAAATAAAAATTAGCCTATGTTCATTTCAAGCCAATAATCTATCTATATACAAAAATTCAAAGACATTAAGCCATCCGTTTTGAAGCCAACTTCAATCCAATTTTTCGGACACACTTTCACATTTATAATATATATAAGGATTATAATTATTTAAGGAATTACATTATGTACTATTAATAGTACAATGGTCTTTCAAGAAACAAGTCGTCATTAACGGGTATTCTATTATTAGTACAATCAGCTCAAAAAAAAAAAAAAAAAATGTAGTACAATTTCAAATCTAAATTCTGAAAGATATATAAAACACGTAAAAATATATTTGAAAATATGCAATTAGCATTATATAATTCGCAATAGTTGACATTCAATTTACACTTCTAAACAGGAAGAACCGTGTAAAAATTGAAATAAAAAGTAATAAATTTTTGTATGAATATTCTGCTGACGTCTCTCATTTGGTATGAAAAGTTTTAAAGCAATTCCTGTCATCATGGGAGTAAAAGTAGGCGTTGCATTTTTACCGACTTCAAAGAGGAGGTTATGATTTCGACCCGTATGTATTTGTTGTTCACGCATAACTTTTGCAAATATGAACCGATTTTGATAATTCTTTTTTTGTTTGAAAGCATATGAGGCCCAAGTGGTCCCATTCGAATTTCATAAAAATCTGATAATTAGAACTTTTTTAAAAATAAAAACTTTAAATTTCAAATTCATTTTGAAGCAATCGATCAATTAGAAGTGTTCCTTTTGAATGCTTTTATGTTACACTTACATAGACACACGATCTTTTCACTGTTAAAAGTTTGAAGTTTTTGCTGCATCGTCATACCACCGCTTTTATGGAATATCTCTATTTTGACCAATGAGAATTCACCATAATACAATGAAGTAATCATTTTCTATAAAAGCGATGGATTAGACGATAAAGTAAAAGTTTCAAATTTTTAACAGTGTTCAAAATGCAAAATCCTAACTGGACGAGGACCAGGATTCACATAAATTTTGCGCTATTTGCGAAACGAGATTTAGTAACAAGAAAATTTATTTAAAACATTGAAAAATTTGCTAAAATTCAGGCTTCTGATTCGTTAATCTGGTTTCGCTAACAGCGCAAATTCTATCTGGATTCCGGACAGGTTCTCTTATGCAAGAAACCGGAAATATAGCATCTAGGGGATATAGTGTGGAAATCGGCTATCTCAGGGCGTGTTCAGAGCAACTTACAAAAGTAACCAATGTTACCGACCTATTGTAGGGCAGTACGAAAGCAAATTGTGGCATCAATGAAAACTATTCTGTTGAATTGTAGCTGACGTCACACTTCGCTTTGATTTTCATTTCGTACTTGTCTACAGTCGGTAAGTGATCGGTAAGTACGGCAAACGTACGGTAAGTACGGCAATAAATCGGTAAGTACGACAATCGGTAAGCGAATAAGTAAGCACAACTTACCGGTAAGTAACCGGTAAGTTGTGCTGAACATGCCCTCTGTAACACTTAAAAAAGCGCTAAAATGTTCTATTCTTTAAATGTGCAACAATTCTAATGAAATTTAAAGATAGAAGCGACATCTGTAGGATATTTTCTAAAAATGAAAGAATTATTGCTACACTGTTAAAAATCTGCAGCATTTTGCTGCAACGCACTCCCCTGCTTATATAGAAAACAGTTACTTGGCCGTGAAATGGAGCTTTCTCATTGGTTGGAATAGAGATATTATATACAAGCGGTGGAGTGCGTTGCAGCAAAATGCAGCAGATTTTTAACAGTGTAGTCTAGATAATGTATCACGAAAATGCCGCAGATGTCGCTGTGATCGACACTTTGGAATTCAGTAGCATCGTTGCACATTTAAATGATACAAATTTTTAGCACTGTTTGCATTGTAAAAATTTGAACCCTTATGTTGCATCGTCACTCCATCGTTTTTATAGGAAACGATTACTTCGTTCTATTAGGGAGCATTCTCATTGGTCAAAATAAAGAAATTCTATAAAAGCGATGGAGTAACGATGCAGCAAAAGGGTCAAATTTTTTACAGTGTCGATCGCAGATTTTCACTCCATGTATTCCAGACTCTCTCCTTCGAATAATGAAAAGTTCTCAAAAATGAAGGCTTATGATTGGTCAATCTTGTTTTGCTTAACAGCAAATAATCCTTCTGGATCCTAAACACTGTTGCAGAGATGCTAGTTTTTTTTTTCAAAGTACGAAATCCTAGCTGGAACAATTCTCGTATCCACCAAAGTGAAAGATCCACATCAATCCAGACATGAAAATTCGATATCGAAAAGCTGAAAATTCATCTCTAAAGAGCCTTACACGTTAAAGCAAGAGTGTCTGTGATCAGGGTGCTTGTTATGCCGGATTCACAAAGTGATTAAAGTACATTGCTATGTGCTAGATTTAGATTTGGACATATAAAAATGACGAAAAATTTTGATAAGCTTACCATTAAAGTTATGCTAGTTAACTTCTTTCACCCATAAAACAAACTCGTTCAGCCGCCAAGTTCTGGAATAAAAATTCTTAAATTTTCTGCACTTTGGAAAGTCGCGTTTATCAAAGAACATTCTTAACTTCAAATATTACTACTTTCATATAGACGCATGTTGAATCATGGTGTGATTATGATAATATCTTCCTTTTTAGTTTTTATGACTGAAAAGGGTATTTTAATACATACGAACATTTAGAATTGCTATGCATTTAATCATAGAAGCAACTTGACGTGTTCTGATTGTGTACGCGTACTTTAAACTGTAAAAAATCTGACCCTTTTGCTGCATCGTCACTACCCCGTTTTTATAGAATATCTCACTTTTGATCCATGAGAATGCTCCATAATAGGCTGAAGTAATCGTTTTCTATATTAGCGGTGGAGGGACGATGCAGCAAAAGGGTCAAATTTTTTACAGTGTAGCCTGTTTAAAATATCTTGAAAAATTACCTCTGTTTTTAAAGACTACCTATTTTCTGACCAATGAAAACGCTCCATAGACGGTTTTAGATCGCTTTCATTAGTCAGAAAATAGATAGTCTTTAAAAACAAAGGAAATTTTTCACAATAATTTTAACGTGTACTGATGGATTGTCAGCTTTTAAGTGCCCATTTACGAAGTCTGTAGATTTCAATGTGGACCTTAAGGCACTCCACTAGTCTCAGAAAAAGGCCCGGATGTTAGTGTAAAGACTATGGGTGTGTTCTTGTCAAATATCTCGCTCAAGTTTTAATATATTTACATGATTTTTTTTTTTTTTTTTTTTTTTTTTTTTTTTTGCATAGGATAGCCGAGGATGATCTAAACCGGCCTAATTTTTACTTCTTCGATTTTGCTTATGTATGTTTTATATAATGATAGTTTCAATTTCAGAACCGTTTAAACCTGTTTTGAAATTTAAAATAATTTAAAAAAAAATCTGAAACCAAAATTGAAAAAGTAAACACTAGGTCGGTTGTGGAATATCCTCGGCTATCCTATGCAAAAAAAAAAAAAAAAAAAAAAAAAAAAATCACGTAAAAATTTTAAATTTGAGCGAGATGTTTGAAAAGAACGTCCCCATAGACTTCACATTATCATCCGGGTCTTTTTCTGTGCCTAGTGTGCGGCCTTAAAGTTTGCTGGATGCGGTAAATTTCCGAAATGTTAAAGCTTAAATGGACAAGTTCTCGCATCCACTAAAGCGGAAATAGACATCGATACCAATCGACATCCTTAAGTTGTTGAAAAGATGAAAATCCTTTAGTATATATTTTGCTCCGGAGGAAAAAATTATCTCTACATATCAATGCAAAATAAAATGCATAGATATGTGTAGCAAAATTATCCTTAGATTCAGATTTGGTTGCCGGATTAGACACCAGAATGATTTCAGATTTTGTTCATGTAGGATTCCTCGATGTGAATATGACGACACATGGAGCACAGTATACGATTGATTGAAAAGATTCTGGACAAAAATGAGTCATCAAAGGGGTCCTTGTGGCCGAGTGGTGAAGACATCACGCTGCTAATCTCTTGAGAGCGTAGGAGGTTGTGGGTTCGATTCCCACTGGCTCCGTTGCACACACTCTTTATGTGTAGCTCCCGGTTGTAATTTTCTTGTGTCGTAATATTTCCTTGTGCTATCTTGTCTTTGTATGTCCACGAATTTGTAAAATAATATGATTATGTATTTATGTCTGTGTAGAAATAAAAAATCATTCGGCGTACAATCGAATTCTACCAGAAAATCATCATCAAATTTTATGATGGAAAATGCCTAGCATTGTGCCGATCCAGTGGCGTGGTCGGTAGCGACGGCTCCTCCCACACCGCTGGACCCTGGTTCGAATCCAGCTAGCGGCATGGATGTCTTGTGTTGTCCCTGTGATGTGTATTAAATGTATGTACTGTATTTCATGTAATAATAAAGTGTTCTGTATTGGTTTCTGTGTATTAAGGATCATTCGAGGTAACAGCCATTGTAGCTTCTAGACCTCAAAAGCATTGTTCACCCAAAACCAAACCAAAGCCTAGCATTGCGATACATTGTTAAAAATTTAACTTTTGCTGCATCGTCACTCCATCCCTTTTATGGAATATCTCATACATACGCTGTAAAAAATTTTACCCTTTTGCTGCATCGTCACTCCCCCGCTTTTATAAAATATTTGTCTTTCAAGCCATGAGAATGCTCCATGATAGGCTGAAATAATCGTTATCCATAAAAGCGGTGGAGTGAGTTTTAAATTTTTAACAGTTTAGTTGGGACAAAAAGCGTCTGTGAAAAAAGTATTTGGGCATCGAATTCTGTCACTCTTTTATAGATGCTGCCAAGTACAGGTTATGATTTTCGGATTCCTCGTCGAATCATTTCCGATGCCTTTACTGCATTTATAGGAATTAGATTGTTGTTGTTTATCTATTGAATCATAAAGCGATTTTTGTTAAAATCTTTCTTTTTGCTTTTTCTGACTATAGGGGGAGTACTTTTGACTACACTAGAAAAGCATTTTACTATTCATTGATACATGGAGTCATTTTGCTGTTTACTCATATATGGAAGCTTTTTGCCGCGCGCTTATGTGTAAGGACACTTTACTTGAGGCATTGTCACCTTTCGATAACCACTTCCGATGTCCGTACGATTAGATTTTGTCTTTAAGATTTCATGAATGCAGTAGCTTTTTGTCATGCCAGATCTGGAGAAGTTACCACATCCAGAAAACCTAAAGATTTACAACGATACTAACCGATATTGTAAGTGTCTTTTGAAAAGTTGACAATCAAACAGTGACAAGTAAAGCGAATACATCAGAACTCAGCAAAGTGCGTTCATTAGTAATGCATTGCAAAGAGCCATCATATGTCAGTACACATAATTATGTATTACGGTATAAATAACTAAAAAGTAGGAAATAAATTTAACTTTTTCAAAAAAATGTATAACCGACTCCAAAAAAAAGCGCTAAAAAGAATTAAATAATTCTATAAAATTCTCTAATGACAAATCGTTATCCAATAACCACACATTGACTATCATATACCGGTATAAAACGGTTAAATTTAATATATAGAATTTAATATCCACCAAACATAGGTTTTCAGGTGAATATTTTTTACAAGAGATTAATTTACATATTTTTGATTTAATTTTTGAATATATACATATAAAAAGTAAGGAATTACTTTTTGAAGTTGGTGCCAAATTATCTTAAGTATAGTAAGAATTGTGGATATATTATGTTTAGTACCATAAATAAAATGAGGAAAACATTATCGATTATGATTGTTTGGCACCAACTTCAAAAAGTAATTCCTTACTTTTTATATGTATATATTCAAAAATTAAATCAAAAATATGTAAATTAATCTCTTGTAAAAAATATTCACTCGAAAACCTATGTTTCATGGATATTAAATTCTATATATTAAATTTAACCGTTTTATACCGGTATATGATAGTCAATGTGTGGTTATTGGATAACGATTTGTCATTAGAGAATTTTATAGAATTATTTAATTCTTTTTAGCGCTTTTTTTTGGAGTCGGTTATACATTTTTTTGAAAAAGTTAAATTTATTCACAAAAAGATGTTGTTCTAAAGTTACACCCTCCTAATTTGCACCTGCCCCACCAGTGTCTGATAGTTACTGACCTCGCAACTGGTAGACGGCAGGTGCTGGGTTCGAACCCAATCGTGACCGTCGGCCTAACCGTTCGGAGTTTTCCGTGGTTTTCTTCTAACCTTGGATTTCCTTGCGTAAATACGGGTTAGGTTCCCTTAAAAAGACCCCCCACGGAGGGCATCACACCCCTTTAGGGCCTATATCCCACTTGTAGATAATCGGCCGGCATAAAAGAAACCAAACCTAATTTGCACCTTTGTGAATCTTGCTTCTCTCTGTCATATAACCAGTATTATCATATCTTTCATCCTGAATTAGGCGAAGTGATGGTTCCAACTTCTTTTAGATGGAATGGTCAATGGTTGGTGAGTTACTGAAGCCAGCACTTCAGCAAATAAAAAAATTAAGTCTAACAAACTTTTTTTTTTTTTTTTTTTTTTTTTTTTTTTTTTTTTTTTAATACAAATTTTTTTCTAATAATATTACATAAGAATATCATGTGACAAAAAGCATGAACGATATTACTATAAAATAAAAAATATTCAACCTAAGTTACTACAAATTTCATTTCTAAAAATTAATGAATACAATGTGCCTTGATATGTGATATAATTCCTTTAAAGACCACTGTACTACTAATAGTACATATATTCAAAGATTGATAAATCACAACTTTTGAATGGTTTTTATTAATGAAATTACATCAAACATTACTTTAAATAACCTATTTTACGAAAATAATTTCAAATAATAATTCTAATTATTTATGATATCAATAATGAAAGCAAATTCAATAGATCTACCTTCTCGACATGCATTCGAAATTTCATCCGTTTTGTTTTTCTAGGGCTATCTTTTAGCGAAAAAATTAAATGCACACTTTCAACAGAAGTCTTTAAAATTGTTTATAAGGCTCTTTGAAAACAATTAATAAATACTGAAAAAAATGTTAATTGAAAGATGATGTACTATTAGTAGTACACCAGACCCGAAAGGGTTATTTAATATAAACGAAACAAGGAATAACTCCCTCCATTTCCTCTTTTTGTACTTAACCATTGAACTCCCTAAACTAATCAGATATATGCTTTATCATAACAAAAACCTATATCCAAAATTTACAGCAAATCGCATAATTCTGAATTAAAAACTATTTATCAAATTTTGGTAATCACCCGTACCCCCTTTACTTTTAACAAAAGAATCCCACAGCTAATTAAAGAAGCATCTTATTATTTTGAACCTGTTTTAAAAAATTGAAGCAAATCGGTTAATTCTGCATGAAAAACCATTTACCTAAATTTAGATAGGTAGTTCCAACGATCCCCCATTTATATTTATCCGTTGAATTCCCAAAGCTAATCAGGGTGGTACCTTATCAGAATGAACTTATATAAAAAATTTGAAGCAAATCGGTAAATTCTGCAATAAATTATCTTCTTTATACTTATCCAATGATCTCTCAAAATTAATCATGGTAGGGCTCTCATCAGAATTATCCTATGTCTAAAATTTGAACGAAAACTAATAAATCTGCATGAAAAGCCCATTTATCTAAACTAAGGGTGGCGAATTAGCCCCCTTCTCCCTCTTTATACTTATCCAATTAAATCTTACAACTAATCACGACAGTGTCTTCCCCAGAATAATCCTATGGAATATGAATATAGATCCTATATCCTATATCCTATATCCTATAGAATGAAATCTGATAAATCTGCATGAAAAACTCATTTATTCAAATAAAGTGAGGGGGATTAGCTCCCGTCCCCCTCTTTATCCTTATCCAAACAACTCTTAAAACTAATCATGACGGTGTCCTCATCAAAATGATCCTATGTCTAAAATTTGAATGAAATCTGATAAATCTGCACGAAAAACTCATTTATAAAAATTAAGGGGAGGGGCATTAGCCCTTGTTCCTTCTCTTATATTTATAGAATGAAAAAACCAATATCCAAAATTTCAAGTAAATCGGATATTTTTATCATGAGTTATCGCGTTACGCACGTACATACACACATACATACAGAACGGACGGGAACGTTAACTCTCAGGCTTTGTTAACCTGTGAGCTAAAAATGAATTGATGTATTTATACAAGAATCTTCCCTGTATTCCATTGATTATCATAAAAAATATTGTACTCCATATATATAGCATATGAATACAATTTTTAAAATACACAGAATATCCAAGTAAACATAAAATTGTAATCGTGAAAACCAAACATCACATTGTTACGCTCTAATCAGGGTTGATACGGGTCAGGGAATTTTCAGACTAAAAAATTCTTCAGTACCAGTATTTTATTATAGAAAATCTCTCCTTGAGTACGGCGAAATTTCATGCTTCTTTACTAGATTTATTTTCTCATAAAAAAATATTGATATTTGACCTGGAAATTTCCTTGAAGCGTAGCAACCCTGTATAATGACCCTTTCAGGGGCAAGATATTTCTGGTCCAAAAATTTTCCTATAATTGATTCACACCGCAATTTAAGAACAGATTTATTTGAAAATAATCCTGAGTTTTTTTTCCCCCCCACGCTTATTATCAGGTAGAAACTGCATTAAAAATTTACTGATGCCCGTTCGCAATTGGAAAAGTAAAATTGAACGTTTGTAGGCTGCGAACGGCGCCCCTGAAATGGCTCAGACAGTGTAGAAACTTTATACTGATATGGTAATACCAAAATTGCAGGGCAAAAACCTCTGGACAGAACTCACACCGGTATCAAAATTGTATCGACGTGGGATTAACTTTTTTCACGTCTACATACGAGTTTGAACAAGGAAAATAAATATGTATTACGGTTATTGAGTATTTTTTATTCATAAATTGGAAAACATTATACAATAAGGACTTTAGAAATTGTAAAAATTACTCCAAAACGTGCGAATTTTATTTAATGCAAAAAATAAAATAAAAATAATAATAACAATCAAGCTAAAAATAAAAAAATAAAAAATGTTTTATGCGTTTAACTTAAAACAAAAATTTCCAAAATGTTTAACACAGTTTTAAAATAAGAATATCTTAAATTCTCTCAAGGAAAATGGGAAAATAGTTATAGCATCTCGTTCTTCACGAGGATTTTATCGATCACTTTTAAAGTGAAGCAGCTGTTATGGTGTAATATTTTCTTAAATGCCTTTATCAATATTATTTCTAAAACGTATCTTTTTTAAAATAGAAAATAAGTGAAATTCATTAAATAATATAAAAAATTCTTAACACAGGGCAAAATTTGAATGAATATCGATATTCACTTATTTATCTTTTGCAAAAATAACTAACGCAATCCAAACAGTTGAAATAAATTAATAACTTTCGAACCTTACTGAAGGCAATTGTACATTTTATTAGCATTTCTAAAAATTCATATTGCTTATGGGTTTGCACAGAAAAGAATTACTTAACCCCTTAAAGGGCAGTGGCTCTTTTTTGGACAACTTAGCTTCATCCGCTAAATGCCACGATATTAAACGAATTTCGGAATAAAACTAATCCCTTTAACCTTTTGCGGGGCAGGGCAAATTCATTGCTTAAGTATTGAAATTAATGACTGACACCGTAATTTGAAAACAATTTTATTTGTAAATAAGAAAACGCTATACTTCACGCATTCAATAAACCGTAATTTTCTTTAACAAAATTCCGGTGCGAATATGGCGTTTGGGAATTTAAATTAAGTGGTATGCCTATGAAACCTCCGCCCCTCAAGGGGTTAACGAGTACGCGCAGTAAAACATTCATTCGTTTTCAAATAAATTTGCTTCTAAATTCTGGTGTCATTCAAGCACTTTAACATTTTATGAATAAAAGCACTTTGCTCCTGAAGTAATTAATGTTGCTATCTGGCAGTGACTTAGCCAACTGGGAGGAGAGAGTGTCCAAATGCTCTGGTTACCACAATTTTATAACAATCCACAATTTTATAAAGTTCTCTCGGCCTTACCTAATCGAGTTATTTTCTGCTATTAAAGGAAGAGAAGAAAACTTTAGAAAATTAGTGGTATTCAGTGGATTTGACCCCCCCCCCCCTCTGTGTCTAAGCTACTACTATCTGGTTTAGCTAAGATATTTTCCTATTATAAATATTTTAGTGTTAAATAAATACAGCAGATTATTCGAATTTTGTTTATCGAAGTGATAATCATTAGAGAAAAATGTACCACGTTATTTGAAATGCCACTAAAACTTACAAGGAAACCACATTTGGTGTTGCTCGCACTTAGCATCGAGACTTGGTGCATTTTGTGGCTCTATACATAAAAATTATAGAACGATAAAAATTCTCTTTTAAAATCACATTTTATATATTTTATTTACACTTTGAATTTTTTATTTTTTATTTTAATCAGCTTATTTTACGCCAAAAGTGAGTTAAATTGCCAAATATGACACAAAAAAATTTCTTTTGCCCTATTTTAAGGTTACGACATTCGGATAGGGTTAGTATAAAACTGTTCTTTTGAAAATATGACAACCTTTTTCCCGCCAAAAAGGTTAATATAATGTCGTAATTTTTCAAAACAAAATTTGTAGGTTTATAAAGGAATTTTTTAAAGTTTTTTACAATATTGTACATTTATTGTTAAATAATTTATATTTTTATATGCTTTTATTTAAAAAAATATGTTAATAGTCCTATAAGTGGACTCGAAAATAGCATTTTCAGAAAATTATGATATTGTTAAATAAAAAAATATGACTTTAACAGAAATTTTTTTTTCGATTCTCAAACTTCCTAATATAAGGCTTTAAAATACACCAAGTCTCAATGATAGATATGAGCAACATCAAAAGTGGCTCCCTTGTTAGATATATAAATATAAAATTGTTCTTTTTGAAAATCCTTGATTAATACAATTTGAAGTTACTACTTTATTATTTGCTTGCTGCTTAAATAATCCGACGGTAAATTTTACAACGTCTACATAAAATGAGCATCGTTTATTCCTTTATAACTTAAATTTTTAATTAAAAGAATTATCTCCTCGAAACTTTTCCCTTCTATTATTTGCCGCATTAGAAGGTATTGTCGGTACCATGTCAAACTAAAATGTTAAAAATAGTGTTACGATTCATGATTTTACAGAGTTAACAATTCCGCTTTTGTTCAGAGTGATTACTCACTGTAAAGAGGTTCTGCAGTCTGCAAATTCACTCTGCGATAGAGCGACTATACTCTCTTTCGGAGTGAATTGATGTTCTTTTTTATTTAGAGTGTAAAACCAGGGCGACTCGTGGCTGGCTTTCTTCGAGACAGGAAATGTATGGAAGCTAAATTAATTTTTTCTTACTATTAATTTTGAAAAGAAATCTTTGCCTTGCTTAATGGCAAAAGGTTCTGTCAAAAATAAGTTAATGATTTATTAGTTCGGTTTCGTATTTTAATAGTAATCCGACGTAATTTAAAACTGTATACAGGGTGTATCTAAACTACTGGGCAAAACTTAAAGGGGTGATAGTACACATCAAGACAAATAATATTAAATGGGAAACTAAGAGTCCCAAACGTCTTCCGAAGGAGATAGGCGCTATCAATGTTTAGGGTCCAAAATTTGAAATGATTATAAAAAACGGAAAAATTGGTCGATTCGTTTGCGGTTTTTACGAAAAATATTCTTTATGTCAGGATTGTCTTGAAAATAAATTATAAAGATAAATTTCAAAAAATGTCGATAGAGGGCGCTTTAGACTTTGGAGTAACAAATAACTACTTTTTACCGTTATTTTTTGCATCTCATTAAATTTTTTTAGAAGGTTAGACATAAACTTATTTTGAGCTCAAAATCTGCGGTTAAGTAGCGCAAACTGAACTGTGTTCAATGGGAGTGGATAGGTTCAAATTTCAAATGATTATAAAAAACAGAATAATTGTTCAATTGATTTGCGATTTTCACTAAAACTATTCTTTATGTCAGTATTTTCTTGAAAATAAATTATAAAGATAAATTTCAGAAAATGCCGATAGAGGGCGCTTTAGACTTTAGAGTAACGAACACCTATTTTTTACGGTTATTTTTTGCATCTCATTATTTTTTTTTACAAGCTTAGACATAAACTTAAATTTTGAGCTCGAAATCTGAATCGCTGGGAGTGGTTAAGTAGAGCAAACTTATCTGTGTTCAAAGGGGGGGGGGGGGGGTATGTTCAAATTTCAAATGATTATACAAAACGGAAAAATTGGTCGATTAGTTTGCGGTTTTTTCTAAAACCATTCTTTATATCAGTATTTCCATGAAAATAAATTTTAAAGATAAATTTCAAAAATTTCCGTTAGAGGGCGTCTTAACTTTAGACTAACCAACAACAATTTTTAACTGTTATTTTTTGTATCTAATTAAATACTTGCAAAAGCTTAGGCTTAAATTTTGAGCTCAAATTCTGAATCGTTGGGAGGGGTTAAGGCCCCTGTCCTCGCTCGAGGAAACGCTAGCGAGCTAATGCTATTCCTATGGGGAAACATTTTTCTAATAACTCTTTCGTATTTTGACATTTTTGAATAATTTTTTCTGCATTGGATAGCTGATGTGCATTCCGACAGCGCACCTTTTTTACTTTTTCGATTTTGGTTGCAGATATTTTTTACAAAGTTAGTTTCACTTTCAAAACCGGTTTCGAAACTGAAAGTGCTTTTTAAAAAATATATCTGCAACCAAAATCGAAAAAATAAAAAAGGTGCGCTGTCGACATGCACCTCAGCTATCCAATGCAAAATTTTTTTTTCAAAAATGTCAAAATGCGAAAGAGTTATTAGAAAAATGCTTCCCCATAGGAATAGCATTAGCTCGCGAGCGTTTCCTCGAGCGAGGACAGGGGCCTTAAGAAGCGCAAAGTGAACTGTGTTCAGGAGTTGAAATGTTACCCTGCCCACCCTACGAACACAGTTCAATTTTTCGCTACGTAATTACTCACAACGATTCAGATTTTGAGCTCAAAATTTAAATTTAAGATTTTAAAACATTTATTTAGATTTTAAAAAATAACGTTTAAAAATAGTTGTTGGTTACAATAAAGTTTCTCTGAAGTTTAAGGTGTCCTCTAATGTAATTTTTTGAAATTTATCTTTTAAATTTATTTTCAAGGAAATACTGACATAAAGAATGGTTTTAGAGAAAATCGAAACGAGTAGAACAATTTTTCCATTTTTTATAATTATTTGAAATTTGAACCTCCCCACCAGCATTGAACACAGTTCACTTTGCGCTACTTAACCACTCTCAACGATTCAGATTTTCAGCTCAAAATTTAAGTTTATATCTAAGCTTCTAAAAAAAATTAAAAAGATGCAAAAAATAACGGTAAAAGATAGTTGTACGTTACTCCAAAGTCTAAAGCGCTCTCTATCGATATTTTTTGAAATTTATCTGTATAATTTATTTTCAAGACAATACTGACAAAAAGAATAATCTTAGTGAAAACCGCAAATCAATTGACCATTTTTTCTGTTTCTTATAATCATTTGAAATTTGAACCTACCCACGCCCATTGAACACAGTTCAGTTTGCGCTATTTAACCACAGATTTTGAGCTCAAAATTTAAGTTCATGTCTAAACTTCTAAAAAAATTTAATGAGATGCAAAAAATAACGGTAAAAAATAGTTGTTCGTTACTCCAAAGTCTAAAGCGCCCTCTATCGGCATTTTTTGAAATTTATCTTTATTATTTATTTTCAAGACAATACTGACATAAAGAATAGTTTTCGTGAAAACCGCAAACGAATCGACCAATTTTTCCGTTTTTTATAATCATTCCAAATTTTGAACCCTAAATTTTGATGGCGCCTATCTCCTGCGGAAGACGTTTGGGACCCTTAGTTTCCCATTTAATATTATTTGTCTTGATCTGTACTATCACCCCTTAAAGATTTGCCCAGTAGTTTAGATACACCCTGTATTTACAAACATTTTAAATTAGCGTAAGCTCCAATTTCATTTCAAAATCAGGTTGAATTCTCATGGACAGTGTTTGCAACGGTAATTCACCACTAAAAGATAAGAATATACTTTATCACTAGAACTACAGTGTTCTTCATATATTTAGAATTGCGGCATGGAATATTTTAAACCCTGAGTGTAATACTGCGCATTTCATTATGTAATATTTTAATGCTTGTAAAAATAAATTTAAATTGAGGTAGAATAGGGAGGATTGACCCTCTTTTTTCAAAATGATTTTTTCTTAAAAATGTTGAATGTAGAATAAAGTTGTATATATCATTTTATTTGTTATACAATAAGCTATTAAAAGAAAACTGCTACCTAAGTGTAATATATAATAAATTTGAAATATTATTGATTTTAATCATGTGAAAATAATGGGTCAAGGCTCCCCACATTCCCCATCTCCCCATTTTTCTAATCCATTGTAATCTTTTCTTCTGTTTCTATTTACATACTGTAAATAACATTAAAATGGCAAAAAGCTTTTATCAACTTTCCATTTATATGCTATCAATGATTTTCTTGCAATGGATACTACATCAATTTCTTACACCTATCTTTAATCAGTTTTAAACATTACCTTTTCCACCTTCCCATTTTACTTTAGTTTTGTAAAATAAATGTGCATTTTTTTATGCATAGCTAATAGCCTTTCATTATGCGCAATGCATAATAGAAGCTTTGACCATGGTCAACTCTCTCTCAATTAGACTAGGTCAAACCTCCCAGTGTTGCCTGTGGCTACAATTTTTTCAAATCATATTTCTTGCTTTCCACCATTTTTTTGAAATGGTGAAATTCGCCTTTTTTAATATGTCATTAAATTTCGCAAAGGAACTCCATCATAAGGAAAAATAGAAAATTTTGGTTAAATTTAATGACAAAATGTCTGTTATTAAATAAAGTGAAATTTTCTTTTAAATTTCTGGTGTGAATACGGAATATGTGAATAATAAAATCCAATAAATTGTGATCGATGGTACTATCATAGATGACACTATGGGTACTTAAGAATTAAATTGAGAAATTATAGAGGATTACTGAGAATTAATCAAATTATTTAACAGTGGTGATTCTGACGCTCTGAATTATAATGAAAATGGCGTATTTACCTTTTGAAATCGAATATAGCGGGTTTTTTTCAGCCAAATTTAAAATGCATATTAAAAACATAAGAGGGCTGGATATTTGAGGTTTTAAATAGACTCATCTCTTGAAGGGCACCGGTATATTATATATGTCACTGAATTTTATCTCCTAAATGTCGCATTGGCGCCAGATTTTAAGAATTATATTTTACATTTTATAATGTACACAGAAAAAAAGGAGGGGGGTAATTTACTTTTATACAAATTTGTGCATAAATACCGGTGTCATTCCATTATTTCTTCCTTTTAGCAACAGAGGTATTGTTTCCTGAAAGGGATAAATGGATTATTGTATTGTGATAGTCTTTTTTTTTGGTATATATACGGTTGAAATAGTTTGTAGCTTTTCATCCAAGCTAGTGCTGTATTCAAGGACGCTGGCATAAATTTTCAAAATTTATTTTAAATTCAAAAGAATTAAAATAGTTATGGGGCTGTAATCAAATATGAAATAATCCTTATGAAAGGGCTGCGTTGTTTGGTCTGTAATTAGACACAGATAAAGATAGTTTAACATTAGACAACTCAGAATCGATAAATATTTTGACCAAAGCCACTTTGGCCACTAAAAAAAACTTTTCATCACGACGCGGTTAAAATTTACCACCTTTTTAGTTATGTGAACCGTTTTCTAATCAGATTTAAGCTAATAACACAAAAATGTGACGAAAATGATGAATTGTTGCTTGAAGATTTACATTGAATTTCAAAACTGATTACCCTCAATTAATGGGTCAGAAAATAAATCAATAGATAGAATGTATTTTCTGGAAAAGAAATATCCAAGTAAAGTAAATTTTGATGTGCTTTAAGGAAAAGTGAATACTTCTCTTATAATGAGGGATGCAAGCGCTTCGCCAAAAATGACTGATTGTGACTACTAAATCTTAATATTACCTTGAGTCTAAAGTTTTGAATCTTTCGCAGAATAGTGCTACTAAAACAGCTGGCGTTCGCAAGTTAAGTGACATTTTTACATACAATTTTCTGGTTTCGAAAGAAGAAGACGTGTGCTACAACACTGTATATTTATTGTTTTGAAAAATTATCATCTGTAGCCTCCACGAAGCCTCGAAAATGGAACTATCACGTATCCAGCTTCGAACCATCATCTACTACGAGTTCTGTAGCAACACCGGAGTGACAGAATGTCACCGTAACATGTGTGCACGTTTAGGTGAGTATATTGTATCACTTAGTACAGTCAAACGATGGTATCAAAATTTTAAGATTAAGAATTTCGATATCGAAGATGAATCACGTGCTGGTCGACCTGATTGATGAGACCGAATTGCGGAAATCCATCGATGAAGATCAAAATGCTACATCACGGGAACTTGCATCTCACTTTACTGTTTCTCAAACAACCATAATTCGAGCATTAAAAAACATTGTTTTGACATACAAATTCAATCGATGGGTGCCGCACAATCTGACAAAAAATGACAAAGAAAAACGAAAACGGACCTGTGTAAACTTGCTCGAATATCACCGAAAGGGTAATTTTTTGAACCGGATTGTTACGCGTGGTGAAAAATGGGTTTATTACGACAACACCAGTCGAAAAAGAGGATGGTCTGAACCAGGTGTACCGGTCAGGACCGTAACCAGGCGCACATTGACCTATAAAAAAAATCCTCCTCTGTGTTTTCTGGGATAGTCGCGGTATTATCAACAAGGAGTACTTAAAAAGTGGCCAGACCATCGACAGTGAGTCGTGCAACAGCATGCTGCATAAAGTGGACGCAGCAATTCGGGAAAAGCGAAGTAAGGAGTTCCGACGCAAGGTGGTTATGTTTCACCAGGATAATGCCAGGCCACACGTCAGTGCGTGGACGAATTGGAACTTATACAAGCTGGAATGGGACTTAATGCTACATCCTCCATATAGTCCGGACATGGCACCCTCCGACTACTATCTGTTTTCGCATCTGCAACTGCACCTTAGTAGTGAAATTTTCAATTCTTCAGAAGAGGTCAAAAGGTTGACCTCTTTCTCGACTCACGTAGCCCAGAGTTTTTCAAGGAAGGCATTGAAAAACTGCCAAAACGTTGGCAGAAGATTGTCGAACTTAATGGTGATTACTATCCTCACTAATGTTTTGTATTTTTGTAAATATTTGTTGTCAACATTAAAATAAAAAAAGGATTTAAACTTTAGACTCAACCTGATAGTACGTTCTGTTTCATTGAAATCTCAAAGATTTCGTCAATAATTAAAGCGATAAGCACTCTAAAAAATAAGTGGTACGAATCTGGCATTTCTGGCGCAGCGCTTGCATCCCTGCTTATGCTAAATATTACTTTGTTCCTCTAAAAAGTTTAATGCGGGCAAAAATTGCTGAAAGAGTATATACTTGTATTAAGAACTCAAATAAGATCTGTAGTGACTATTACATTAACCCTTTGCGGCGCAGGACAAATTCATTTCATAAGTGTTGAAATTAATGACTGACACCGGAATTAGAAAACAACTTTATTTGTAAATAAGAAAACGCTATATTTCACGCATTCAATAAATGGTATTTTTTTAACCAAAATTCCGGTGCCAACGTGACGTTTGAGAATTAAAATTAAGTGGTTTCATAGCTATACCACCGCGCCGCTAGGGGTTAACATTACTTTTTAGATTGAATCAAGAGTAGTTCTAACTTGTATTAACCTACTAACCCAGGGGTCGGAGCATATAGGACAAATTTTATTGTTCGCACCAGTATATTTTACGAATGAATTTGCAAAAGAAATTGCTATAATATATCCAATAGGACTATAAAATGAATAAAATTGATAAAATATACTGGTAAGAACAATAAAATTTGTCCTATATGCTCCGACCCCTGCTAACCCTTTGAGCTCTGGGGTGTAAATTTCTTCAAAATTCCAAATGTCACATTGGCACCAGTATTTTGCAAAGAAAAAAAAAACCGGTTAACAATAAACACGAGAAAAAAAAACATTAAACATTTTTAAATGAATTTGGTCGAATTTTCTGGTGCCATTGTGACATTTTGGAATTAAAATTATGTGGTAGAAAATTCTACCAGCAGAGCTCAAAGGGTTAAGTACGTCGTCAGAAAGAGCGATGCTTTCAATGGTGTTATAAATAAAGTGAAGAAGACATTTAGTGTAGAGTCTACCAGTTTCGAAACAAGAACGATAGTTTCCGGCCTATAATTCGCGGATCAAATACTCATGTTTAGGCCTACAAGTTTTATTTAATAATTGAAGTCAAATATTTACCGCGATTTAACCCTTAAATGCATATTGTATCATTTTCGATACCATAAGTGTTCCCGATTTATTGGGGGTTTTATTAACATATTCCGTATTCTCACCAGAAATTTAAAAGAGCAATTTTCACTTTACTTAATGACAGACCATTCGTAATTAAATAAAGAAAAATTTACTATTTGGATTTTTCTGGTATGAATTCTGATTCTTTGAATTGCGCATTTTTTAGAACGCGTTCTATCCTATGCATTTAAGGGTTAAGAAGAAAGATTTCACCAAACAAAATTTCTGGGTCCAAACAATGGTCACTGATAGAAAGTTTTGCAGCCGGAAATTACGGTACCTATTATTCATCTGACTATCTTAAAATATAAATATAAAAAACTTATATTTTTGAGTATCAAATCATGAACCTCTGACTAGATTGTTCTTGACTACATACATTCAAGTAATAGCGAGCATGGAGTGCGCGGATGAAATAAATCGAATATTTCTATTACAAGTAAATAGTACAAATTTGCACACTTTCCATGTGTTCACAATACATGTTTTCATATGCGCAGTTGTTATGTCTATAGAATACTAATTTCTATATTTAACTTTTTGCCTAATTCGCCCGTACGTCATACTGGCAACGTGTTTTTTTAAATCATCGCACCTACAATTTGCGAGCATCTATATTCTTATCATGATTTATTATTTTCAGCAGTAATTTTTTATTGTAATTTTGCATTATTTAATCCGAGCATTTTTCTGATTCAATTAGGCAAAAATATGTATTTCGGAAAACAAGTGATAAAAGATTAAAAATTCTGTAAAATACATGAAAAAATAGGCATTATTTGATAGTTTTTTCCATAATATTGACCAGTTGACCCTCTAACGTTCATTGGTTTTTCAACGAAACCGCAAAAATTTAATTCCGATATGTTACAACGACACCAAAATTTTAATTAAAGAAAATCTATTTGATCATGTATGTGAAAAATCACTTTTCTTATTTAGAAATATATTTGTTCACAATTACTGGTATCATAAATTTATTTCAACATCTTAGCAATGAAAATGCTTTGTACATTAAAGGGTTAAGTTCCAGTAGTAAACTATTTTTTAACACGCAGCATTAAAAAATTGTATATTTGGCTTTAAAAAATTCATAATACAAAATATTTTTAGATATCTTATAGTATCTTTCACAATATAAAAAGCATGTAATAAATCTATTCTTTCTGAAAACTTGTATTTCACGAATTTCATTTTTTACCACAGGTGTAGCTTAATGTAACAAAATTATATTGCAACTTTTATCGTCATATTTATGTGAATAAAATTTGAATATTTGAAAATCCATTTAATACAGATTATTGAATTAGTAAACATTTTAAATTAAATGTTAATGCTATGTACATAAGAATATTTTAGAATATAAATGCTCTACTAAAATTAAGCGTAGAAAAATGTTGTTTAACATTACTGAAAATTAGATTTTGCACTAATTAGGTACATTATTGATTATGCAAGCAGTTGTAATTTACCTCAGCTGACATTCAATTTTTTCTCGAAAAGTAATCAAATTTTCGAAAAAAACCAACAAAATTTTCCTGAAAAAATAAAGGTTCTGTTAATGTAGTTATGTTTTACTAGCAATTCAGGTAATAAAAGTTTTTTAACCCTTTGAAGGCGGTGGCGTATCATTCATATCCTTATTTTTTATACATCATCTGCCAAATTCGCGCGAACATTTTTGAATAAAATCTTTCTTTAAGGTACACGTGAAGAAAAGCATTTATTTTTTTTTCAAATCAATATGTTCTTGATATTTAACTTTTTATCTATTGCATTATGAATTCATGAAAGTTTTACATTCTAAAGTATTTTACGCAATTTTTTAAAACTAAATTAAAAGATTTACACAATCATTTAATGAATATTTGAAGGATTTTAGAAGGTTTAATTAAATTTGAACTTACAGGGATTTTGTGCAATTTTTAAAACCCCACTCAAATCTTTATTTTTAATTATTTTCTTAGTATTTTGTAGAATTATAAAATGTACAAGTATGATGTTCTTACAATATAACTATAAAAATATTTCCTCATTGAAAAACCCCCATCCCCCTCCCTCAGCGCCAAGAAAGCTGAAAAGATGCAAAGGCAAAACAAATCATCCTTTTAAAAATATTTTTGTTTTGTATAACAAATAATGCTTTTGGAATAAAATAAAGTAATGTACTTGTAGTTCATTCTAAACAGTATTACAACTAAATGACGTATTAAAAGAATTTTATAATAAGTTATTTTAATGGTACTTATAAGTATCGTCGGTAGACAAAGGGTTAAAATCGGGAATTATTTCAGCATTTTAACCTCAAAATTATTTTTTTCCTTTAAGCAATTGTCGGAGTATATAGGAGAAATTTTATTGTTCTTACCAGTATTTTTTATCAATAATCTTACAGATACATTTTTATAAGATGTGCAATAGGGCCCTACAATGAAGATTAATGAAAAAAGAGACTGGTTAGAACCATAAAATTTGTCCTATATGGTCCGACCCCTGCAGAAAGAGATAAAATCTAAATTTTTATTGCACTATTTAAAATCAATATTTATATTAATAATAAAAAAAATCTTGCTCTATCTGTGTATTTGTGGGCGCGATCGCTAGCGAAATATATGGCACGTAAGAAGCTCAAGTGTTTTGTGAAGATAGTCCAAGGCCTCTCCTAATATACCTGAACCTCAGAATTTAAAATTTTTTATTTATTATTTAACGAACGTAACCAACTCTCATCAAAAGGTAATTTCTTTCATCTTCGGTCGAGAAAATACGTGCGCGGGCATGCAAAATCATTAACGCGCTGCAAAATCATTAACATCCATCTGCCGGCGCAGAAACATTTTCGACTGCATTTTTGTAATTTTTTTATTGTTTTGTTTTAATACAAATTAACGAAACCATTCAGTACTGTTAAAATTGGAATACGTATTTAAAAAAAAAAAAAAAAAAAAAAAAAAAACGAATTTTTTACGTTTTAAATGGTGCAATATATTTTTTAAAATGTTGTAGTTAATCCCTTGAAAGAAAATTTTTAAAAATGGTCGTCCCCCCCCTTTTTTCAACGCCTCTCTAGGGCGAAATTTTACAGGTATAGACAACCCAAAAGTATGCTTATAAAGCAAAAACAATTTTCAAATGTATGGTGGAATTGGTTTTAAAAAATATGAATTTAAACTCTTTCAAATATACCGTCAAACGCAAGTCATTTCGCAGTTCATGGAGAGGATAATTTTTTAAAAGTAACTAATCATCTGTATTTTAACAAAATCTTTTTAGAACATCTTAATGCACCAGATTTACATCACCTACAAGTATTACAAAGCGTTTGGACAAATGGAAACGTTTTATACAAAACAAATTGAATGAAAACTTTGACGAACAAATTAGAAACCGAAGGATTTCGATGCGGTTTCTCTCGATTTTGATTAAACGTCTTCCCTTTTAAAGTATCAATACCTTTTTTTAAAATAAAATTTGAAAAAAGGCTTGGTTTTAGTTACATTTACAGGGCTTCCAGTGGTCCGCTTTTTGAAACCAGTAATTTTTTAAAAGAAAATTCGTAGTATGTTTCTTCAACAATTGTACGGAAAACGCTCTTCTTTGTATGTGATCTACGAAACTTATGAAGGAGAATTTTCTTTAAATAAAAATGGTGTTCAAAAAGTGCACTCAGTTTGAACCCCGTATTTATGATCCATTAAATTTCAAGAACTCGGACAACAATAACTCTCTATTTTTGTATGCTAATGAAACCGACCCAAAAAAAGGAAAGAAGCCATTTACGCATCTATAAGGAGCCTTAATTTGCTCTTTTCTTTGCAAAAATTGTAGCTTAGGCGTTTAACGCGTTTGTTTCCAGTAGGAAAGGTGTCTGATTTGAAACTAGACAGGGCTAACAAGGAAGGTCTCCATACTGGGCATACTCAGAATTTTATGAAGAAAATACTAATTAAAGTACTTATGTATGTAATAAAGGATCAGTCAAAATTAGCGGCAGATCACAGTAGAAAGTATGTAAAAAAATATAATATTTTCGAATGTTTGGCGTGAAAAGACGAAAGAGTCACGCGATTTGGCGAGCAGCCCTTTTCCTCGCCAAAAGTAAACGATTATAATGCACTCAAAACTGTTGGATATTTAGAATGCGTGTAAATGGTATTTAATAAATTTAAGCATAAACAATGAGAGATACATTGTATTACATATATAGAGGGGGGTCGCAGCATCTCTAAAATTTCAGCACCATTCTACCAGTATTTTAAATCAAAAATCTTCATCTAAGATTCCTTTAACACCTACAATGAAATTTTACAATAAATTCTGTCGTTTTAAAATTGCGGTAGAAAAGTGCAAAAATTTTAGGGACGCTGCGACCCCTGTATATACATATTATATGTTGAAGTAGTTATTTAATTAATCACTGGAAAAATGTTTTCATAGATAAAAAAAATCATATTGAGAAAAAATATCTTCATACATTTAAGCGTATTAAAAAATAAAAGCCAGATGTTTCCATAGCAACAAAATCTAATCTTCAATACTCAATTGGACTTTGAGCTTGAAACAAATTTAAATGATTTAAATTATGAATTTTGTTATAAACCTCAAATTTTGCTGATTAAATTTGAATATAAATACACATAAATATCGATATAACAAAATTATACTTAAAAGAAACTAAAACTTACAAAACTAAAGTTATTTAAATTGAATTTATCAAAACAAGTTCAACATGAAACTTTTTTTCTATTGGCGTATTTGACATAAAGTGTTTTTGAAATGACATTCCATCGCCACCCGGCGATAAATCGCCAAATAAAGAAATTTTCATCATTTTTTACGGATACTGAATGGAGGTTCCGCCGAAATTTATTTTATAAACGTATATATCCACATGAGAAAAACATGCTTTAATTTTTTCCGATTTTTCGGGGTATGCCTGTATGGAGACCTTCCTTGTAAGTTGAAATTTGAACTAAAATAGGTATCGTATATTTTTACAGTGTTAAGAATTCCTTCTTTTAAGTGTAGCAAAACAACAACAACAAAAAAGTTCCGCATTTGCAAAATAATATGGCAAAAGTAAATAAGTGTATACAGTAAATAATGTTCTTTAATTCTTCGCCTCTTAGACAAATTTTATCCGATTAGCACCACTTTTTTAAAAGAACTTTCCTTGAAGCAGACAATTCCAAAAATTCTCCGATTAAATAAGGAAAATTTTATTTTCCTTTATTACTGGTACCAAAAAACAAATTTTGGAAGGAAAGATAATGTCCCCGCAGCGGAGGCAACAGAGTGCCAATGGTTAAAACAATTGAAATATCAAAAAAAAAAAAAAAAAAAAAAATGCATAAATCAATCGAATTGTGAAAAAATAAAGTATTACGTTTGATGAATCTTACTGTTCAACGTATTTAATTAAAAAAATATATATATCTATATATATAATGTATGTATATGTGTATATATATTTTAACAATTTTAAGGGTTTCTAATTATCCTTAATTTTAAAACTGTTGAATTATTTAAATAAAAATTCAACATAAATGAATATATAATAATAATTTTAAAAAAACCCTACTTTTTCCATGTCCGATCGATTTAATTAAAAAAAAAATGTTTGGTGATTTTTGTTCAGTTTTAAGTTGTTTTTTTTAATCTTTACCAATAAAAACAATTCTTTCACTTATAAAATCTCCCGCTTGATTGCACAAAAACTGTCTAAAGATATAAAATGATACAAAGTTGGCTGTACTGGACTCAGTGCCGTACAGAAATAATCCTAAAACAGGGCCCCCACCAGAACTAAGATACAATAAAACCTCCTTAGGTGGACCAATGATAAACTCCTTTGTATGTGGTCTATTTAAATTAGCAAAGCGTAAATGCATTTATTTTAGGAGAGGGGAGCTGAAACCTCTCAGTTATTGCACTATTCCGTTATAAACACGCTCTATTCTATTAAAAAATTAATTTTGCTGAAAAGTGCCTTTTTTAACCCATTAGTGCTTAGTGTCCCTTTTTAGGGACGCTTCAAAATGTGCATTCAGCACTGTTTTTGACACCGGTAAAAAAGAAAAGCAATAATTATTTTCTTTAAATGATGCATTTCGTGATTAATGAACTAATCTTCTAAAAATAGTGGTGCCAACCAAATAAAATTTACGCAAAAGATGCTGGGCACGAATGTGTTAAAAATCAATATAGTAGATTTTGCTTGCAAGTTTATTATTTCTTTTTCGGTATCACAGTTTTTGATGCATTTGTAATTACTTTTCATCTAACCATGATAAGTAAAAATTTAAAATGTTGAAAACATACGATTAACCCATTCATGCCCACGAACTTTTGCGCAAATTTTATTCGGTTGGCACCACTATTTTTAAAAGAATTAAGTTTAGTTCATTTATTACGAAAATGTTTCAATTAAATAAAATAAAGATTGTTGTTCTTTTTTACTGGTGTCGAAAACAGTGGACATGCATCTTTTGAAGCGTCCCTAAAAAGGGACGCTAGGCACTAATGGGTTAAAGTTTAATTTAGTTCATTAATTAATTTTGAATAAAAGATTTTAAAGTTTGTAACGAATAAAAATTTAAAACATTAACCCCTTTGGGACGAGAGACACGTGCTGCAAAGAGGCTTAAGAATCCTTGCTTATCCCCACCAGTAAAATTTTACTGTAAAATTTCCCTTATTTAATCGGAGCTTTTTTCCGATTTGATAAGACACAATTTTCTGTTTTTAAAAACCAGTAACAAAACGTTAAAAATTTAGTAAAAGGCTCCCGTTGCGAAGGATTTAACCTATGACTCTACTCAATTTTCCAATTGAACAAGAGTCGGGTCCTCGTAATTGCACAGCCTCTGCTCCTCCCCCTATCTGCGCAAAACTGATACACATTTCATGTTCATTTAGGACTATTATTATGGACCTGGGCAACGCCTGGCGGAACAGCTGTTATGTAATTAACTTTTGTAAAATGAATCTGTCTGTTATTTATACTCTTCTTGTCAGTGTGAAACAGGATACATAAGTCCCTTATTTTCGTAGGCCAGTATATCCCAATAGAATTGTTTGCCTTATCGAATCACAGAAATTTGATAAAAATTCTTCATTTAAATAAGGCGAAGATTTCTATTATGACACAGTGGAACCTCACTCCTTGGAATTTTCAACAAATGTACGCACCTTGAACAAAATTTGATAAAAATATAACAAAATTTGGCATATGTTGGTAATTTAAAAGGTATTGCGAATCTTTGGCTCAAAAGTAAGTGGTTTGCTAATATAATGTTGGAAGATTTGACATAAACGCAATTCTTTGCTAAAATTTGACTCAATATTGCTTAATTTGGAAAATTCAATTAAAATTCCATTAAAAATTACTTGAATTCATCGCTTTACTCACTGTTTTAATCCTTTAACCCCTTGCGGGGCGGTGGTTTCATAGATATACCACTTAATTTCAATTCACAAACGCCACATTGGCAACGGAATTTTGTTTCAAAAAATTACGCAGTATTGAATGTGTGAAATATAGTGTTTTCTTATTTGCAAATAAAGTTGTTTCCGAATTCCGGTGTCAGTCATTAATTTCAATACTTAAGCAATGAATTTACCCTGCGCCGCAAAGGGTTAACCCTTTGAGCTCTGGATGGTAAATTTCCCTAAAATTCTAAATGTCACATTGGCACCAGTATTTTGCAAAGAAAAAATTACGTTTACGACGTACATGAAAAAATGCATTAAACCTTTTTCAAATAAATTTGGCCGACTATTCCGGTACCGTTGTGACATTTTGTAATTAAAATTAAGTGGTAAAAAATTCAACCATCAGAGCTCAAAGGGTTAATGGACAACGCATTTTCATTGCTAAGATGTTGAAATAAATGAGGGACACAAGTAATTGCAAACAAATATATTTATAAATAATAAAACGTCATTTCTTTTTTTTACATACATTATAAAATGGATTTTTTTAAATTAAAATTCCGGTATCGTTGTGTATATCGGAATTAAAATTTTGTAGTTTCGTAGAGAAACCAATGAACGTTAAAGGGTTTACTAAAAACTCATGTATTTAATAAAAATTTCATATTTTTAAATAAAAGTGCCCCAAAGGAAGGCACACACCTCAATCCTTTCAGGAGCAAAATACTTCTACTCGTAAAATGCCGAAATGAGGAAATGACACCAAAATTTACAAACAAATTTATTTTAAAGTGGTAGAAAGTCTTGTTTCGCATTCTTAATAAAAGGTAAATTTTTGTTCCAATATTCTGGTGTCAGTGTGCCATTTACGAATTTAAATTAGATGGTTCAAAAATGAAGCACCGCTCTTGACAGGCTTAAAGGGAAGCACGTAAAATAACGCATACAGAAAATTATAAGATTTCGAATAGAGTAAGCAATTGAAAACATTTCATAAAACACTTCGCTTTGTATTCTTTTCATGTGTTTAAATGACGATAATTCAATTAAAAATGTTAAATTGTATACTTGAATACCGATATCTTAGAAATTCCAGTTATTTTTTTATGTAGAAACTCAGAGATTAAAAAGGAGGATTCCTATTTAAAAAAGATGGTATTCAATGAGCCGAAGTATAGGCAGTTTTACTAAAAATTAGGCAAAACAGTTTATTTTTTATAGCGTTATTAGGTCATTAATTATGAAACGTCCTATTTGATGCCACTTTTTATTTCAGAAATTAAAAATTTTCACCAGAAAATTTTAACAGTTATTTTTGGATTTTAAAATGTTAGACATCTCATTGGGAAGGATAAGGGGGGGGGGTATAAAATTAAATTAATATTAAATTTTTTCTGGTGTCAACTCGAAATCTCAGAATAAAAATTCCGCCAGATTTGACAGTTTCAAATGGGACGTTTCGTACTCAATAAAAATTCCGATACAAATGTACCGTAATTCCGGGTGTATAAGCCACGGCCCAAACAATTCTTTTTCGACCCAGAATTTTTTTAAAAATGAATGTTACTACTTAGATCGCCGTAAATATTTGTGTTTAATCATTAAATAAAATTTCTGGGTCCAAAAAGAATTGTTTGAGCTGCGGCTTATACACCCGAAATTACGGTAGATTAACCCTTTCGGGTCTGGTGTACTACTAATAGTACTTCATCTTTCAACTAACATATTTTTCCAGTATTTAGCAATTGTTTTCAAAGAGTCTCATATTCTATTTTAAAGACTCCTGTTGAAGGCCTATATTTAATGTTTTCACTAAAATATAGTCCTACAAGTCCAGGAACACTCATTAAAGATGGAGGAAATGTCGATCATATCTCGAGCAGGTAATTCTTTTGAATTTGCTCTTATTGTTGATATTATAAATAATTAGAATTATTATTTAAAATTATTTTCGTAAAATAAGTTATTGTAGCTGATGTAAGATGTAATTTTTGTAATCAAAACTATTTAAAACTTGTGATTTATCAATCTTTGAATATGTGTACTATTAGTAGTACAGTGGTCTTTAAATGAATCAATTTTACTAAAATACGCAAATTGCATTTATGAATTTTCAGAAATGAATATTTAGTAACTTAGGTTGAATATTTCTGTTTTATAGCAGTATTGTTTTATAATATTATCAGTCTAGCTTCGATGGAGATGACAATGTTTATCCTTGGAAGACTCTCTATAATTCATGTGTGGAAGGTGTCGATAAACATGATTTTTCAGCTTCCTTCTATGGAATTAATATTCGGTGCAAAAAGTATACCGTTCGACTTTTATTCCATTATTTTTCAATGGGTGTAATAAGTTAATGATTGTAATGTAAAAACGATTAATCTAATCACGGTATTGCTGTTTTTACAGCACTAGCTTTCAAAATACAAACTCCGTGAAACGTGGTCGTCCAAGTAATTCACTCACTATGACCATTCCATAAAAATAAAGAGTCGAAACCATCACTTCGCCTAATTGTGAATATAAGATATGATAATACTGGCCGTATGACGAAGACAAACAAGGCACGACAAAGGTGCAAATTAAGAGGATGTAACGTTAGAACAACATCTTTTTTTGAAAAATGCAACGTCTTCTTTTGCTTCCATGCTGACAGGACATTAAAACTTTTATACCAAATGAGAGAAGTCACGAAAATACATCAACAAATGAAATTTTATTTTTTGCAATTTTTACATGTTTATTTCTGTTTAGATGTGTAACCTGAGTGTCAACTACTGCAAATTATACAATGCTAATTGCACATTTTAAATATATCTTTTACATTTTTTATATATCGTTCAAAATTTCAATTTTAAATCTACTACATTTATCTTTTTGAGCCTATAGTACTAATAATAGAATATCCGTAACTGACAATTTGTTTCTCGAAAGACCACTGTACTATTAATAGTACATAATGTAATTCCTTAAATAATTATAATAATTTAATAAAATTTAATTTTTGGCCTTTAAAAACAATATTTTTTCATGTTTAAATCAAAAAATATTTTTGGAACACAAAAAATTTTTAGATTCGACACTTTGCACTCGAGAGGTGATTCCCACTGACCACTAGTGTCCCGCGGTGAATGGATTCTCCAAATGCTCTGGACATTAGAATTTGAAATTAATTTTCTTCGACTAATCTAAAAGCCGAAAAATATACTAAAAAATATCGAAATAAACTGTAAGATATTACTGGTGTTTCAATCATTTGGCGCCCTGATTTCCAGTTGATACCTAGGAACGCTAGTAGTGAGTGAGAGTCACCTCTTAGGTGCAAAGAGTTAAAAATAATCAGGGTTTGCAGCATTCCAAAAAATTTCTCCCTCTGACACCACTATTTTAAAACAATAACCCTTACTGTAAATTCCTATTGCAGAAGTTAAAGAAATCAACCACGAATATTTTGGATTTAACCCTTTAACGAACATAGCATTTTCATTGCTAAGATGTCGAAATAAATGACTGACACCTGTAATTAAGAACAAATATATTTCTAAATAAGAAAACGTGATTTTTCACATACAAAATAAAAGGGATATTTTTAGATAAAAATACCGGTGTCAGTGTTGCGTATCGGAATTAAAATTTTGTGGTTTCGTGACGAAACCAATGAACGTTAAAGGGTTAATATTGTGGTAGGAAATATAGAAAAATTGAAGAACGCTACGAGCCTTGATATGTATGTCATCGACCTTCCCCCGGTCGAACAATTCCGTGTTTCGCCGAATTATGCAGGGATTTTACTTTTACTTTTTCGACGCCGGCGTCTCTTACACAAATTTTATCTGGTTGGCATCACGTTTTAAAAAGAAGCTACCTAGAATTACATTATATCGGAAATGTTTTAATGAAATAAAGAAAATTTCATTTCCCTTCGCTACTGTTGCCAAAAGAATTTTGAATATATATATATATATATATATGTCACGTCAGACGGGACAAAGGAGTGAGGGATTAACAGAAGATAATACAATGCTATTCAGAGCCACTGTATTCTTTCAAATACAACTTATTTAAAATGTTAATGATAACAGAGCGTGGTTCAATTACTTACCACATAACGTTAAAGTGCAAAAGGGGATGGTTTTTTTATATATTGGTATTAGTTTTTTGCACGTTATTTTTTACTTTCTGGTAGGGAATGCAGAAAAAATTAGGAACTCCACAAGTCTAGATATAATATATATCATCGACATTCCCCTGGTCGAACAATTCCTGGTTTTATCGAAGTATGGGGAAGGGGGGATTTAACCCCTTGAAGGGCACCAGTATATTATATGTACCACTTACTTTTAATTCCCTTATGCCACATTGGCACTGGAATTTTAGTATTAAGATTTTCTTTTTACAATGTACTCGAAAAACAGCTTTTACTTTCTATCACATGAATTTGTTTGTGAATCCCGGTGTCAATCAATCATTTGACTATTTTAAGAACGTAAGTGCTTTGCCCTTCAAGGGGTTAACTTTTACCCTTTCGACTCCGGCGTCTCTTACACAATTTGATTTGGTTGGTATCACGTTTTAAAAAGAAATTACCTAGAATTACACTACATCAGAAATGTTTTAATGAAATAAAGCAAATTTCATTTTCCTTCGCTATTGGTGCCAAAACAAATTTTGAAAAAAAGATTACGGCACGTCAGACGGGACAAAGAAGTGCAAGGGGTTCAGCAGAAGATCACATAATGCTTTTCTGAGCCACTGTATTTTTTCCAAATACAGCCTATTTAATACGTCAGTGGTAGCAGAACGTGGTTCAACTGCGTGCAACAACGTTAAAGTGGAAAAAAGAAATGTCTCTTTTCATATACTGGTGTTAGTTTCAACATATTATTTTTTACTTTCTTCTATCTTTACAAGAAGAAAGGATTGGATTCGTGAAAAATTTTGATTTCCGTTTTCGATGGGTTAATATGTTTTAGAAGGTCCTGAACACGATTTTAATGTTATTAGAAATTGTCTGTCTGTGAGTACGTCTGTCACTATGCCAATCTCCCACTCAGTGACACTGTATGTTAAAGAAATATTGTGGGCGCTCTACCTCAAGATCTAATGAACGGAATTTCACGAAACTTTAGATTCAGTTAGACATTAATATAAATTAGAGCTGATTAGTTTTTGGGGTATATCACTCGACTGGTAGCGCTGCTACGCAGCCTTATTTGCAATTTCCACAATAGCCTTATATGAAGAACTAATGAACGGATTTTCATAAACCTTTAGATTCAGTTACTACCTGATAAAAATTTATCCTGATTGCATTTTGGTGCAAATTGCTCATCAGCTGACGTTGCTGTGCTGCCTTATTCAAGATTATGTCAGTAGCTCTATCTAATAAGCATACTCGAATTTTCATAAAACTTTAGATTCCATGTGTTCCTGATACAGATTAGTGTTGTTTAGGTTTTGGTGTAACTCGCCCTACAGGTGATGCTGCTAAGTTACACTTTTTCACGAATTTGTAAACACTGTATCCTAAGAATAAATACATGGATTTTCATCAAACTTCAGATTCAGTTAGTAACTGATAAAAATTGATCCTGAATAGTTTTTGGTGTACATCATAAAACAGGTGACACTTTTATGCAGATTTTTTTAAGATTTTGTTATAGCTGCATCTCAGCAACTAATGCACAGATTTTATCAAAACGTTAGAAATTGGCATAAATTTTTGCTAACTAGATATTGGGGTAAACCATCTAACCGATGGTGCTGCTAAGCTGCATTTTTCAGGAATTACTAACATGTATGTGACAGAGGAAAGTTTTGAGATTGTTAGATCTAACTAGATTTATTACATGATTATTTGCTCAGTTTTGAAATTTCAACTAATAAAATATCAAATATTTATTCGTACTACAAATTAGCCAATATTTTGAAATACTGTTTTTTAATACAATCAAACTGATTGGTAAATTTATCATACGAATTGAATATTTCCAACTAAGCGAAAAATTGCCCAGGCCGGGAATCAAACCAAGATACTTGGCTTACAAGGCCAATACTTTGCCTTTAATCTAACTGGGCGATAGCCGGCTGGGATTTTTTGCTCAGATCACCTTATTGGTCATAAGCGGAGAATTCCAGCCGGCTATCCCCCAGTTAGCTTACCAGGTAAAGCATTAGCCTTGTAAGTCAAGTATCTGTGTTCGATTCCCGGCCTGGACAATTTTTCGCTCAGGTGGAAATGTTCAATTCGTATGATAAATATGACCAATAAGGTTATCTGAGCGAAAAATCCCAGCCGGCTATCGCCCAGTTTGCTTAACACGTAAAGCATTGGTCTTGTAAGCCAAGTATCTGGGTTCGATTCCTGGCCTGGGGAATTTTTCGCTCAGTTGGAAATATTCAATTGGTATGATATTTTGAAAGTAACAATTTTAGTTTAACCGCTTCCGTGATTTTCCCGTACGTCGTACGGGCAACGTGATTTTGCCAATAATGATTTATTGTTTTCACTAGTTAATTTTCATTGTTAATATTGTATTATTTAACCAGAGCACTTTTCTGTTTCATATAAACAAAAATTTACATTTTCAAAAACTGATGATAACAGATTCAAAGTTCTGTAAAAGATGTGAAAAAATAGGCATTATTTGAAATTATTTTTGAAAAATATTGATCAGTTAAGTGGTTAAAACATAGTCATTTGATCTGAGGTTTATGCTTCCAAAATTAGGGTGTTTTTGATAATTTCATTATCATTTATTATTTATTACTTTATTGTCCAATACAAGAATAGTATGAATTACGTATTTAATGTTTTACTAATTTTTTCCAATTGGCAATATTCCTGTCAACATATACAGGGGGGTTCAAATTAAAGTATCCGTGTTTGCGACGCTCTAACGAGAGAAGCACTGGATGAAATGTCTTTATATTTGGAAGTTATACATATCAGACCATGGGAAATTGAATGGTGCAAAGAAAATTTTTAGTTGAAACAAAGGCCACCAGGGGATAATAAGGCGCTGAGATCGTTGTAAGATAAGAAAAATGTAACATGACCAAGGCCATAAACATATTGGTTCCAAAGAGCTGATTCCCACAAATAATTTTATAAGTATTATTCGTTTAGATTTTATCAGTATAGCCTGCGATTAATTTTATTGCTTTGCCTATTAGGCGAAGAATACTAAAAACTTAGCGGTGGGAACTGGACCATTTTCACCCCGATTTAAAAACCCTTTGATATTACGCAACCAATAAAATCGAAATCTTCAAAACAGACTGCTTTCCTATGTCCTCTCAATAAAATTTAACTTTGAGGTTACACCAAAGCCAAAAATCACACGCCGCGTCGTCAAGGCAGGTGAACGTGGAAGCCATCTTATAGGAAATGCATGGCCGATAATCCGATCTTCCCTAAAATAGCATTGCAGTAATTTTTGTACTTCACGTCCAATGTGTGTTGCCGCCCCATCTTGTTAGAATGTCGTTGTAGCGAGCCATCCTGGACTTCTGGAATGACCTAACTTGCAACATACAACATATCCCGGGAACGTGTTGTAGCTACGGAACAGGTTTTTGGTCCCTCAAGAAAGTTTTCCTCACTAAAAATGGCCCAGTCAAAGAAGTCGCAGTGAACCAGACTGTAACATGCGGAGAATACAGGGTCATTTGTTGGATATAGTGAAGATTCTTGGCAGACTAGATAAGACCGTTTTATGTACCCACTGTTCTACACATGTTAAAGCGAACTTCATCGGTCGATATGATGTTCCATGGCCAATTCTTATCCATCTCCATCTTTGCCAAGAACGTCAAAGTGATCGTTTCACAAAAATCGTTATCCAGGTTTCAATTCTCGAAAGCAACGAATTTTATTGCGATCGGCCTTGATTGCTACACGCACGGACCTCCATACGGTAGTGTGTAGCAAATCAGCAACAGCGATTGCGAAGTCAACCATTATCTGCGATATCTTTTTTTTTCGGCATGCTTGAACTGCAAAGCTACTAGTTTCCTCAAAACGTTTGACCATACGTCACAGTGCGCATGGTGTAACTGGGCCCGTACGCAAAGATTTCTTCTGTCGGTACAAACGAAACACTTTGGCAGTATTATTGTCATTTTGGTAAAAAAGCTTTAGCAGTAAAGCAGTCTCAGAAAAAGGAAGAACCATCGTGGCGGTCTCAGAATGTTTCAAACATATTCACTCTCCTTTCTATCTGTTACAGCGGTCCTTTATCCCGCCTCTCAGGAAAATATTGTTCTCAGGTACTGCGCGCAAAAATAATCACAAAATGCAAAGCGTAGGTCACTAATAATTTAAAAAAAAATATTGCATGCGAATTATTTTACCGAGGTGTGAATGGGAATATTCTTTTCTCCTATTTAGCATGATTCGAGTAAACAAATAAAAAAAAAGTTCATTACTGATACCTTGAATTCTTTATTTACTGGGGGATTTCTCTCAATTCTCAAAATAGGGGACAATTTCAAAAGTGAAATCTTAAAAAAAATTACTGTTAGCAAAATTTCTGAAAAAAATAGGTGTTGTTAATATAGTATTAGGTATACTTTACATGTAGTCAGCAGAGCTAAATATTTAAAAATTAACTTTAAAAAAAATAATTAGTATTTTTTGAGCCATGCTAATGACAAAACAAATTGCATGGAATAAATAAATTAAGAAATTTTTATTTTATTCCTGTTTAAATAATTTTTTCTATATTTATTAGCATTCCTTTTCAGCAAATGGTTTCCATTTTTACATATATACATATAAGGAGAATAAAAACATTACCAAAGAGCAAACTTTGTTTACATGAGCAACATTCTGACACTAACGCAGTAAGAAGCTGTCTTAGTGATTTTCTGACAGATTTAATGCATATTTTAGGGATAATAAATGTAATACTTAAATTTATATGTAACATTAAACTTTATAAAGGAAACAATATAAGCACTGATTACATTTATGCACATAGGAGTCTTTAGCATGGACAGAAAGACCATGCTAATGACACTGATATTTGTCCATGCTAATGACAAATTTTTATTTAAATAAGATTATGAGCCATAATATAATCACAATGCAATAGTCCTTTCTGGAGCTTTTTAAAACACAAAAGTTCTATGCAAATAAGTAAAATAAAAATTTTAACTATAAAATAAACATGAAAATTATTATCCATTCTAATGACATACAATTGATGTACGCCCCTAATATTCAACTTATATTCTTAAAATGCAATACATGCTTCTATTTTCAGGCTAGGATAAAATGGCTACTTGTTGCCTTGGAGAAATTTTATATTTTCAAATTATTGTCATATGTGAAAATGAAATTTTGATTAATAACCAGCTGTTATAGTATGATCTTGTTTTGAAAATAGAATATGGAGGACAAACTTTAATTCTTTTTTTATATACTATAATTTTATTTTTAAAAAGAAATTTATTGGATAAATCCTCTCCTTGATTAATTTAAAGAAAGAATAACATTTGTTTTATTTTATAAACATGATATTAACTCTTGAAAAATTCTAGTATACACAAGGCACAGCTGCTGTGGACATCCATGTTAATGACATTTTGAACATTTATTCTGTTATTTTAATGTGTTTTTAACTAAAAACTGAGTAATTCTTGAGTGCAAATAATGAATAATATTAAGACAAACATATCTAAATATAAAAACATGACAGAAAACCTCACAATTTTTTTGTATGCCGAAAGACATAAATTGTCCCCTATTTTGAGAATCACCCTACTGTGCCATCTTCTGAGGTGTACAAATCATGGCGCAAATAAAACAACTCCCACCACTATATTTTTAGTATTTTTCACCTAATAAGAATGCTAAATAATTAATCGTCATATAGAAATAAAATTTAAACGAATAATATTTACAAAAAATATTGGTGGGAATCAGCCCATTAGCACCAAGATGTTTACATCCTTGGTCAACTTACATTTTTCTTATCTTAAACCGATCGCAGCGCTTTTTTATCTCCTGGTGGCCTTTGTTTGAACTAAAACTTTTTATTGCACCAATCAATTTCCCATGATCTGATATGTATATGCTCCAAATATAAAGTCGTTTCATTCACTTCTTCTCTTTCTAGGGTGTCTGAAACAAGGATACTTTAATTTGAACCACGCTGTACTTTCAGGATTTATGCCACTAATTTTGAAAAATATTATTTTTATTTTTTATGACAGAAATTGGTGATTAGATATGAAGAAATTTGATATTTTAGACTAGGTATATTTAAAAGTTAAAAATTACGAATCCAGGTTTTTGCACGTACATCAGATAAAATAACACGAAAGCAATAACAATTAATTTTGCAATTTATTTGTAAAAGTTCTGCTATTACATTTAGTCTTATTTATTGATTAAAATCTTATTAACCTAATTTTCTTTTTATAATACACGTATCAAATAAAACAAATTTAAAGGAAAATATTTTGTTTACAAATCGTTGTCCAATCTGTATAGATGAAATTAAGTAAAAACATTTTTAATAAGCTCTTTTTGTGTATACATGTTTGTTTGGTCCGACGATTGAACGCAGGAAATTATAAGGGGAAATTTGGTAGTGTTCCGTGAAAATTGTCTAGGTTATTTTTGGATCACTGCACTGCATCTATTTAAACAAGTTTCGGAATCATCTTGGAATTTCCAAAGTAGGAAATTCTTCGGTGTTAGTATTTTCTTATGGAAAATATCTTCAGGGCTCCCAAATGGTCCGCGAACTGAACATCAGTATTTTTGAACAGAAAATTTCATAATACGTTTGAGCTAGAATCAACTTCCAAACGTGGTTTCTTGACAATTTGCAAGAAAAATCTAAAAAGAAAATTTCTCTAAAAGAATTCTCATGTTCAGTTCACGGACCATTTGGGAGCCCTGTATCTTGTTAAATCAGGCAAAATTTCGAGCACTTGAACTAAATTTATTTTTTTTTTATAAAAAATTCTTATATTTTACTTGGAAAATAAAGGAATCTATATGAATAATGTTATGACAAGTCGAAAACTGCAACTCAAGTGCAGAAAATGAGGTACCTTCGCCCTATATTGAAGTTTTAGAAATATTTGGATGCTTGTGTAATAGTATACAGTACTTTGGATATAGTATGGCAGCCGAAATTTTTCGTGTGGCCCTGTAAATACTATCTGTTTTCTATTATGCAGGTAGTAACTTGTAGTAAACTTCAGCAACATATATCAATTTCATAGAATGTGAAATAGTTTAATGTAATTAAAACGCATTTCAAAGAATGTTTCCTCTTGTACTATTATGTAATGGAATAGATTTGTGTGGCTCAATAAATGAATAACTAATACTCTTTGCACAGCAGATTGTACAGAATGTATATTTTAGTGCATACTTCATAGATTCATATCAATTTTATTATGTTCAAAAGAGCGTAACATCATTAAAATGCACTTAAAACTACTTTGACCTATTAGCAGCAATGTAATGGAATACTTTTGATTGTACCTGTAATTAAACTATGCATATGATTTTTCAAAATTTGTAATGACTCGACAAAATTATACAAAGTTATATATTTTAAATTTCAAACTATTCGGTTGGGCAGTTTTTGCTATGTTATATGCGGAAGTACATAATTATGAACATGCATAATAACATACATAATTACGAATGCGCCAAAAAATGCATGTCAATCGGCTTTTTATGAAGACCACGGATTCTATGAAGATATAAATAATAAAGATAAATATCATACAATTTTATGAAAAGACGAACATGAATTCTATCTTCATCCTTAATGACCAGTACTTTACAAAATGTTTGGTACTCAAACTTTAAAATCTCCTGAATATCTTAATGAATACGAAGCCTGAATATGTCCTATACACAGATGAGTTATACAATGGATGTGTTACGGCCTTCCTTATTCTGGGCTGTCACGCGCGCCTCCATGGCGCATTCTACTGTAATTTAGGTTTTGCCGTTTGGCAACATATGAGAATCGTCAGTTGGTTGTTTATCGGTGATCTTAACCGATCTATGGTGCGTTCGCTGGATCCACATTCTTTTCGTTAAAATGTAAATATAATCTGTAAATAATCTTGTATATAAAAAGAATTTTAAAGTAATAATAGCTGTAGTAATTAAATCAGCGTCAAAATGAGTATTCCAAAATACTCGCACCATTCGGCACTTCATTACATTGGTCCGTTGATCTGGAGAACTTTTGTTTTTAATTAGTCGTAAGTATTATAGTTTTTAATTTATTTTGAACTGAAATGGCTATATTAGTTAGTTAAAACAGAACGAAGGGATCATTAAAAGCTTAACTTACAACACTAGAAAATATTATAAATGATAAGACGGAAGAATGGTCGAAAATTAAAATCGAAATGAAAATCAAGATTCTTGAAAAGTATCTACAAATATTGGCTGTCTAAGAACAGATTATTATACTACAGCTCCTGAGAATTACGATATGAGCGGAATTGATTCTTCATTGATCGAGATGGAACAATGAGTAGAACAGCTGGAGTAGTGCTGCACAACTTTTTTCCTAGAAAACTGTTTGCCACCACAATATTTAAAAAGTGATGTTTGTTTTATATAATAGAAAAGTTTCTGTGATTACTGTAAGGAAAATTATTCTGCATGAGAATAGTGGTATCATTGTGACTCGCAGGCCACAGTCTGTGTACGTCTGAGCTAGAGGTAAGTTTCAATCAATTATTGTATTCTAATAAAAATGGAGCTAAAATTTTTGAATTTAAGATAAATAATTGTAAGATTAAATTATTTGAAATACCATTACCTTAATTTAGTGGAAAACATGAGGATTAGAACATGTTCAAAATAGAAATTAACAAATAATGAAGAATTGATTGAAGTTCAGAAATTACATTTTTTACATTCCGCATTAAGATGAGACTAAATTATTAGAAACTCCAGATAATACAATTGATTCAATGTTTAAAGCGTTAGAAAATGTATTTGAGAATAAACGAATAATTGTTAATATTCATTTAAAAGCTGTATTAGATTTCGAAAGAATTACACATGAATCATGTAAAGAATTAAGACTCTTATTAGATGTCATAAGCAAAAATATCAGGATTCTAGACAATTTAGGATTTGAGAGAAACACTTTCTCTGACTTTTTGTTTTCAACTATAATTTTAGTAAAACTCGATAAGGAAACGAGAAAGCAATTCAACCTCTCAATAAACACATCTGAAGTTCCTAGTTTTGATAATTTAATGGACTTTTTAGAAAAAAGAAGCCAATCATTCGAAAGCATTAATAGAAACAACTTACCTAGGTCAAAAATCCCTTCTGAAACAATATATAATGTACAAAATCAAAATCCTTGTTTGTAAATTTAAGTTCTGGGGGGCCGTGTATTATTTGTGACTCATTTCATTCCCTTTATAAGTGCAATAAATTCTTAAATATGAAATTTGGTGAACGATTTGCTATCGTTAAAAAGCATAAACTTTGCCTTATACAGGGTTCCCAAATGGTCCGCGAACTGAACATCAATATTTTTTAACAGAAAAATTCATGATAAGTTTCTACTAAATTTGCTTTATAATTAACATCCAAAGGTCGTTTCTCGGCAATTTGCTAGAAAAATCAAAAAGAAAATTCTGATGTTCAGTTGGCGGACCATTTGGGAGCCCTGCTTATATGCTTCAATAAAACACATTTAGCTGCTAACTGTGTGTCAAAATATGTGTGTAAATATTGTAAATTACCCCACTACAGTTTCTTACATGAGATAAATCAGTTGGATCTAATAATGAAAGGCATCATCAGAAAGCATGTGTTTACCAGACAGATCTGCGACTGGAAAGAAATCTGGCTCCTACGGTTTCTCAAAGTTATTCTAAATGTTTATTTGCTTCGAATAGAAGCGTTATTTTGTCAATTGTAATAATTGAAATTAAAACAATAAAAAGGAAATTTTATTCAAGGAAAGCGTCTATTAGATTCTTGTAACCAAATAAATTTCTGCCGTTTGATTTTCCAAAAAAATGGGCTTAAAGAAATCAAATGTTTTTGCGCCAATATCGGGTCTTAACAATACAACCACGACACTAAATTATAAAATTAAAACTGTGATTTCAAATAAAAATAGCGATTTCACAAAGGAACTGGAATTTCTTGTAGCACCAAAAATTACCGAAATAACACCACTTACAATTATTCATGTAGAAATTGCTGAGATATCTACAAATATCGAGTTAGCAGATTCTAAATTTAATATTCCAGGGAGTGCAGAATGTTTTTATGATGTTTTGAAATCAGGTAAAATTCTTTGCTCATCACAAAACCTGTTATTTCAAGAAACTTGTTCGGATATGTTGCTAGCAGTCTCGTGAATTATTCCTCAGATGATTCCCAATATTGTGGTCTACTAACGAATGACAAAATAGAAGAATCCTTATGAACTTTTTGGGAAATCGAAAACATTAATGATTCTAGTTCTCTACTTAGTAATGAAGAAAAATTTTGCGAAAATAACTTTGAAATAACTCGTTATCGATCTGCCAGTGGTCAGTATGTTGTCATCATGCCTATAGAAGATGCTAAATTCTTAGGAGAATCTAAAAAACTATCCGAAAAAAGACTTGATCAAGTTTGGCACCGATTAGATAGGGATTTTGAACTTGCAACCTCTATATTTGGCATTTATGAATGAGTATAAAAATTTAAATCATATGAAATTAGTAGAAGAATCAAAACCCGTAAAGGACTATTATTATATACGTCATCATGGGGTTTATAGACCAGAAAATAGTACTACACGCTTGCGTGTTGTTTTTAACGCGTCAACGCCAACGACGTCTGGTTTGTCATTGAATGACATTATTTTAAAGGGCAATATTCCTCAACAAGAATTATTTTTAATTATGATACGTTTTCGAAAACATCGATATGCATTCACCGTCCTTATTTAGCAACTCGTGCTCTTAAACAATTAGCTCTTGGTGAGCAACCAAACTTACCTCTAGCATCGTCAGTCGTTTTAAAAGATTTTTATGTAGACACCTACTTTTCGGAGAATCAATTCTCGAAAAGGAAAGAATTCTTTAACCCATTAACGCCCGAATTATTTTCTTCGCTAAAATTTAAATTTTGTATTTCCCACCACTTTTAAAAACAAGTTAATTTTTATCTAAATTTACCGAGGATTCTGTCTAGTGAAAGAAGGTATATATTTTTCTTCCTCTTTACTGGTGGGAAACCGCTTTCTTGCTTTTTTTGTAACCGTCCTCAAATGAGGACGCTGGGCGTTAATGGGTTAATCCCAATTGACAGAGCTTTTGAAGCGGGATAACATGAAATTGCACAAATGATGTGCAAACCACCGAGAACTACCGTAATTTCGGGTGTATAAGCCGCGGCTCAAACAATTCTTTTTCGACCCAGAATTTTTTTAAAAATGAATGTTACTACTTAGATCACCATAAATATTTGTGTTTAATCATTAAATTAGATTTCTGGGTCCAAAAAGAATTGTTTGAGCCGCTTCTTATACACCCGAAATTACGGTACTTGAATCTCATACTATGCTTGCCACCGAATATTATATGGATGATCAATAAAATTGGGTGTTCTATGGGAACGTTTAAGTGACTGTTTTTTTGTATAAATTGAAAATTCTCAATAATGACTCTTATAGTAAACGAGATGTTCTTTCTCTAATTTCAAAAATCTTTGATACGTTAGCTTTAGTTGGTCATGTAATAACAATGGATAAGGTCTGTATGCAGAAGCTTTCGTTGGCTAAAATCAATTTGATTGAGCCATTTAAGGAGAAAATGGAATCACTTTACTTACTCTATCTCAGAATCAGATAATTTAAAGATTCCTAGATTTGTTTTTCGTGAAGAGCGCATAGTCATACACGGCTTTGCGCACGCGTCTTTGTTAGCTTATGGAGCCGCCATTTACATTCAGTCTTTACCATTTGAAGGTTCTCCTGCTGGATAATTACTCTGTAGCAAGGTCTAAGGTAAACTGACAATTCCTCGGTTGGAATTGTGTTCGTGTCTCTTTTTAGCAAGCTTATTTCATAAAGCTATACCGTCACTTGACATTCGAATAGAAAATATATTTTTCTGGAGAGAATCCACGCTATTACTTGCTTGGATTAGAAAATCGTACCACTGGTTAAAAACGTTCGTAAGCAGTAGAGTTGCTGCTATTAGACCTTAGGGACTCGTATCAATGGCAACATGTGACATCGGAAAATAATCCAGCTGATGTCTTATTTCGAGGACTGGATGCCAAAGAACTGTCAAATTGCAATTTTTGGTTTTAAGGCCCGAATTTCCTTCGGATCAAAATTCAACATGAAGAAAAATATTCAGTTATCCTGGAAAACAACACTGTCAGAATTTAAAACTCTCCAGAACATTAATCTTTCAGTTCAAACTAAAAATTGTTTTTATAATTGTTTATTTGCTTTGACTAATAATTTTTTGAAATTAATTTGTATAATTAGTTATATTTTTTTATTTATAAATAATTTCCAGAAAGTTACAGGAAAAAATGTGATGCCTTATTCATTGATGAATTGAGAAAAGCTCAAAATTTTCCTTGTTAAACAGTTACAGTATTCGGAATTTGCTGAAAAGATAAAGCATTTGAAAAAAAAGAGGAGCATTCTAGTTAATCGTAAATTAAAATTTTTCAATCTATATGTAGATTCCGAAAACCCTATTAGAATTGGAGGTCGTTTAGAGAACTTCAGTCTGACCTATGAAAAGAAACATCCTGTAGTTTTACTCTATAAACATAAATTAAGTAAAATGATTTTTGAATATTTTCATTCCAAGTTTTTCCATTTAGGGCCCCAATTATTATTACATCATGTCAGACAAAAATATTGCGTAATAAATGGGTGATCTTTGGCACGTAAAATAGTTCATAATTGTGAAACCGGTTTCAGAAAAAAACCAATAGGGGTAAATCAAATTATGAAAAATTTGCCAGCCGAACGAGTAAATCTTATCCCGCCATTTCAAAATGTTCGATTAATTTTTGTGGAACCTTTATGATTAAGTATGAAAATCAGAGAAAAGGAAAATATTCTAAAATTTAACCCTCTGAGCTCTGGGGTGTAATTTTTTTCAAAATTCCAAATGTCACACTATCACCAGTATTTCGCAGAGAAAAAACCGTTTAACAATAAACGCGAAAAAATGCATTAAACCTTTTTGAAGTAAATTTGGTCAATTTTTCTGGTGTCATTATGACATTTTGGAATTAAAATTATGTGGTAGAAAATTCTACTAGCAGAGCTCAAGGGGTTAAGCTGCATTTTTTGTTTTTCTCGACACAAGGAAATCATTTAGATATAGGGACAAGTTTAAAATCTGAATCATTTATTGCCGCACTGAAAGGATTTTTCGCTAGAAGAGGTAAAAGCTCAATCATATGTCGGATAATGGAACTACTTTGTCGGTATAAATAAAGAATTGAAGAAATTATGGGATTAGAAATTACGTGTTGCGCCTTAAGACGCGACACTAGTCACTAAAAAAGTTCCGGATGATAATGTCAGGACCCACCAGTGGCCGAGAGGTTCGGACCTCTCAACTGGTAGACGGCAGGTGCTGGGTTCGAACCCAATCGCGGCTGTCGGCCTAACCGTTCGGAGTTTTCCGTGGTTTTCTTCGAACTTTGCGTAAATACGGGTTAGGTTCCCTTAGAAAGACCCCCACGGAGGGCACTCCCCCTGGTCCTATATCCCATTAGCGTAGATAATCGGACGACAAAAATCAACCAATCAACCAACCAAACTGGTAGACGGTAGGTGCTGGGTTCGAACCCAATCGCGACCGTCGGCCTAACCGTTCGGAGTTTTCCGTGGTTTTCTTCGAGCCTTGAGAAAAATGCGGGTTAGGTTCCCTCAGAAAGACCCCCCACGGAGGGCATCCCACCCCATAGGGCCTATATCCCATAGCGTAGATAATTGGCCGACATATATACAAACAATGTCAAGTCTATGAGGACGTTCTTTTCAAATATCTCGCTCTAATTTTAATATTTTTACGTGATTTTTTTTGCATAGGATAGTTACGATCCACCACCGGCTTAGTTTTTATTTTTTTAATTTTGGTTTTAGAATTAAAAAAAATACTTTAACTTTCGAAACCCGTTAAAACCGGTACTGAAATTGAAAATATTCTAATATTAAAATTATCTAACCAAAATCGAAAAAGGTAAAAACTAGCCCGGTTGTAAATCATCCTGAGCTATCCTATGTAAATATCTAATGACTAGTGTTGCACCTTAACCCCTTCGGGATGGGAGACTTTTACAAAAATTTTTATGCTTTGTCACCGGACTTTTAAAACAGAAATTTGTTCATTACTGAATCGAGAAAATGCTCCGATTAAATAAGGCGAATTTTACAGTAAAATTTTACTGGTGGTGATAAACAAGGATTCTTAAGCGTTTTTGCGGCACGTATACGTGTCGCTTGTCCCCAAGAAGTAAGGCGCCACACTTAGTCACTGAAAAAGACCCGGATCAGATTAATTTTAATTAGACTCTTCTGCTGCCAAACTGCAAAGGAAATTCTATCAATCAATTCTTCGCTGCACTCCGCACTGGTCACAGCTTATTAAAAATATTAAGAAAATAAACCACAAGTAGACCAAAACCTCTCAGCATATGTGCTTTGTAATTCGTGAAAATTCAGAGAGTAAATTCGTTAAAAAAAATATTGGTGTATGTACAATTTTTTCACATGCAACATTAATTTACGTTAGAGATGTGCAATACTTTTTGTCAGAAAATAGTTTGCCCCCACAATATTCGAAAGGTTATTTTGTATTTATTTAACAAAAAAGTTTGTACAACTAAATAAGGCGAATTATCTTTTGTAAAAACAGCGGTATCTTTCTTGCTTGTGTAATTTTCCAGGCTTTCTTTGTTTCTACAGGAGTTTCACGCTGTCTTATATATTTAGCTACCACTATTTCCAAACATTAATATATTCATAGCAGATTTCTATTGCATCTGAAAAAGAAACGTACCATGAAGATTATTATTTGAAAATTCTGATATCCAAAATATGGCATACTGAAACCTCTCTTTCAAACGGAATTTCTATGTAAAGCATCTGGAGCAATTGATTCAAAAAAATTCACATATCTTTCAATTGTCTCGGCATTTATTGCATCTTTATCTAGTTGTCACTGCAGAAGTTATATTTTTATAAATTTACCAATATTACCTTTTCCATTTCTTTTTTAAAACACGCACTTAACACATTGGGTCCATTGACTTATGTCATTTAGCCATTTGAGGCAGTAGCGGCTCGTCAGGGAGTGCTGCATCCGATTTTTCACACCCCTAAAATTTAACAAAATCGTTCATATTATTTCTTCGACAAATTTTGTTGATTAAATAAAATTAAAATAACCATAGAATTTTAGTGGTGTGAATAAATCGATGCAGCCCCCTGACGAGCCGCTACTGATTTGAGGGACTGTGGTATGTATATGAAACCACTTAATTTTAATAGCTAAATGCCACAATGGCACCAGAAATTTGGAGCAGAATTTTATTTTATTTTATATATATATATATATATATATATATATATAGATAGATAGATAGATAGATAGATAGATAGATAGGTATATGCATATATAATAGCCCTATTTTATTTGCAAAAATGTATATATAGGTCGTAAATTCATGTGTTACAAATTAATTTCAACGTTTTGAAAAATGGAATTGGTTTGTGTCCTAAAAAATATTAAACAATAATTCCAACAAACAAGCTTTTATTTTGACTTTTTTGCACCGATTTTACGTAATAGATACATACTTGTGTCTGTTGCGTTACTTCTAGAAATCTTTGTGTTATTTAGTCACAAATTTTAGAGTGAGAGTAGTTGTATGTGAAAATAGCGGTCCTAAAAATCGAGAAAAAAAATCTCATCAGTATAATAATAATTTCTGAACTCATCCCTATGTTGCGTTTATTAATTTAAAATAAACGCTTAGATAAAATTTAAATCGCAAAGATCCGAAAGAAATTTATTTTATTTCACAAACGTAAAATTTACACCAGACTTAAGGAATTAACTTTTGTTTCATAAAACATGCACGAAGGTTTAACTTAGTTTCATATAAAATTGTTTATAAATACCGGTGTCAGTCAACCTATTTGACATTTTAGCAATCGATGTGTTTTGCTTCTGAAGTGTTTAAGTGCAAATTTTAAAGTCTATGCGATGTACGTTTTTCCTTATTATTACAAAGCTGCCAACTCTTATTACTTTTTGTACCATATAAATTTAATACAATATTTTGTCTATTTAATCGGCATATTACAAAGATTAAAAAAAAGTAACTACTAATAATTTTTTATGATACAAAAGAGGGCGATAGGTTGAAGCAAGGATGATATTTCCGACTTTTTGAAGTATCGGAATAATCTTAGATAAAATTTTGTACTATTAAATCACGAAAAAAAGAACACATAACATGTTCAATATAAATATGTTCAAATAAAATAACATGTTCTCTAAAGTTATACTGGTATACAAAAGACAGAAATCTCATTTCTGGGTCGAAGCTATGTTATTATACAAGGTGATTCATAAATATCCTATCATAAATATCATTAATTTAATTTATTTACAGGAACATTCAAAAGTTTTCCGTTACTAGTGTTAACCCGGTGACTCTGGCATATGTTACACAAATTTTATTTGGTCAGCACCACTTTTTAAAAAGAATTTTCTCCAAGTAAAATATAAAGCGAAAAATGACCGGATTAAATAAGGAAACTTTTATTTTCTTTTATTACTGGTGTCAAAAACAAATTTTGCAAGGAAAGATATTCTCGCTGCAGCAACGAAAACGGAGCGGAAATTTTAATCATTGATTTGACGGATTTTTTATTTAACCCATTAACGCCCGAATTATTTTCTTCGCTAAAATTTCAATTTTGCATTTCCCACCACTTTTAAAAACAAATTAATTTTTATCTAAATTTATCGAGGATTCTGTCTCGTGAAAGAAGGTATATATGTTTCTTCCTCTTTACTGGTGGGAAAACCGCTTTCTTGCTGTTTTTGTAACCGTCCTCAAATGAGGACACTGGGCGTTAATGGGTTAAAAATATTAACTTCCCATAAAAAAATTTGAATAGCAATTTTATTTTATTTTTTATCCAATATCTATCATCGTATATCGCAAAAAAAATTATTAATAGTTAATGTTGAAAATGAGGAATACCTGAATGATAATCAATCACATGCGGCAACTCCGGTGTTAATAAGATATCCCATCATTAGGATGACACCATCACTACAGAGAAAAAAGCAAGAATTTCTCGTTCCATCATCGGCCATGAACATTGATATGGATCATTAGTTGAGAATGAACTATCTTTCGAAAAATTAAAATAGATTTTTTTAACATTATAAAGATTTACTGCACGCTTAATATAACAAAAAAGAAAAATTAAAAAAGTATTTCAAATCCTTAATTCTCTCTCCCGTGATATTCTTGGTTATGCATTTTGTTTATATTGTTTCATTCCCACCAGTTTCATAAAATAATATCATTGGCTTTATTCTGGTAAAAATTTATTTGTCATCAATTAAGATGAATATCACTTTTTCAAAAAATTCGGAGCAATCGCTAATGTGAATTTTTTAATCACAGTTTAATATGAGTCTTAAGTGGTTAAAGGAAATTACTAAAGACCATAATAAATTGTATTCTAATTGTATTTGTTATTAAATAGGACCAACTTTTGTTTCGTATTACATATTTCTAAGGAAAATGGATCATTGCATTGCTTTTTTGGCTACTCATGGCATATCAGAAAATTTATGCCATTTATTCTGAAAAGTTTAACACATAATTTAAACAGCCTCGAGGAAATGCCGTTCAATGGCTAAATAAATCTGAAAATCATTTATCATGTTTTGCTTACGCAGCTGTAGAATAAGTATACGAGCCTTGCCTGCAATGTTCTACCTTCGGGATATTCGTTTCATTAATAGTTTTAGACTTCGTTAGGATATGTTAAATTCAATCAAAATGAAAACATGAGTTCACATCGTTTTATTACAGAAGTTTCTAATAAAAATATTTGTCCCCATTTTTTAAAGTTACCATGCATGTTATTTAATGGTCTAAAAATGCATTACAACTTATTAAAAAAATAATTTATATATTTACATATTAAGTCAACCGGAAAGTTTTGTCTTTGAATTTTGTTTCACGCCTGCTTTTTTAAAATTCATATTTCTTCATTGCACCATTTTTTTAAATAGAAAAATTCCAATTTGTTCACGTTAATGTAAAACATGAAAATTATGAGAATTTTTACCATTACAAAAAAGTGGTACCAATGAAGAAATCTGAATTTTAAAAAAGTAGGCGTGAAATAACATAAGACAAAACTTTCCGGCTGACCTAATATTTATAATTGCTCTATTTCTATTTTATCACATCTATAATGATTATATTTATATGTGTAATCTGCTTTTTTCTCATATAAAATAAATATAAATAAATAAAAAATAAGTAAAAATAAATGAATAATTGCGCAACTTGAGACGAGAGTTTCTGTTTACATGAACATCGTTACGGATTATTCAACAGATCTTCCAAACAGTCTGAATCTTGAGTGAAAAATTTTAATTTTTTCTTTCTTAGATTTTGCTCGCAAATTTTGCAGAAACCTACCCTATAGATTGTTTACGTAGCAAACGTTAAAAGTTATCACGAGAACATTTGTTAGGAAATATTAATATTAAAATACCGACAATTTCTCTGCCCTGATCATAAAGTGCTTAATTTTGAGTCTCATTATTTCCAAGTAGTAGCATTTGTCTTATTTAATCTCAGAAAATCATTTCAAATTCTGCTATTAAATAACGGGACTACTATTTTAAAAATAGTACTATAAAATAAGGAACGTACACGCAGGGATATAGCTAGTATGGGAGAGTAGATGTTCTGAAACCCTTAATTTCGTGAAGTTTTCATCACCTTGTTTAATCGCAAAAAATTGACCAACTAGAAATCTTTTGCACCCAGTGCTAAATAAACGGAACCTCTGTTTAAAATGAAAGTTGACAAACTACATGCATGAATGCCTGCTTTGTTATACTAAGGTATTTGAAATAACCTCTATTTTAAAACACATAATAAATATTGTGCTATTACAGGGTTCGCACACCACTACCACTAAAATTTTACAGTATTTTCAATGTATTTCACTGAAGAGAAATATTGCGAAGATTGAGAATCGAGGTGGTGGTTGCGAATGCTGTTTCTTAAAAGTTAAATAGAAATTTTCTTATCTTTAATAGTGGTGTCAGAGTCCTTACAAAATATAAGGAGTGTGCGAACTCTGTATTACTGTGCTACAACACATAGAAATTTTTTGCGTGCATTTAATATTTTTTAAAACTTTGAAACCTTGTAATTTTATTATAGCTGACAGCTTGTACACTATTGCTGTACCACTAAAAGCTAACAGTGGATTTTGTCCAATTTAATATATGAAACCCAAAATTTTTTAACAATTAAATAAAGCGAAATTTTCTATTTAATTTTAATTGTAATCATAAGCCGTACAAGTTAGCAGCTGTACTCTGTGAAGTTTTGAGAAAAAGTACATAACCTCGGCCTATCCAACATGGTGCCAGCGGAATACCAGAAAAATCTTACAGAAACATTTGTTTTATTTAATCTCCTAATGCCAGGGATTAAATTGGTAAGATAATCTTGTAAGAAATTTCTGAAATTTTGCGGTTGCCAGGTTGGACAGCCAGGATATAACCTATAGATTTTACAGGGATATTTTTATCAAAGAAACTTAAAAGATTATAAAAGTGCGTGATAAAATTTGAAAAAAAACCTTAGTGCAGTGTTTAACTTATTTAAATCCAAAGCGCATTCATGCGTTCATTTCAGGAATCTCTGCTTTACACTGAAATTCCGAATCGACACTAGAAATTAGAAGATTTTTTTTTTTTACTTGATGTAAATCATAAAACGTTTGTCATTAAACAAAGCAAAAATAATTAATCGGAATTTCTGAATAAAAAAAGTAATTCTTGAAATATTATGATTCGTGTGCATCACAGATCTCAGGTGCTGACATCGAAATCTCCAAACCTGAGGACAAGAGTGTGACCTAATCACTAATCGACAAACTCCAAGCTAGTGTTGTAACACACACAGGAAAATTGTTAATAGCAATTTTCTACTATTTTATTTGTGGAATATCTTTCATCTTTTAAAACAATAATATTTAAACTTATTGGTGGGAATTTGTAATCCCCCAATACAAAATCAGAAAGATGCGGAATGCCACAGTGTTGTCGCATCTGGCTGATTTTATTTTCGCGGATCCCAAATTCTCACCCCTAAGTTTAAATAGTCATTAATGTTTTATGCAATGTTATATTCCTCATATATTCCTCAAATAAAACAAAAGTGCTATTCAAAATTTTCCGGTGTGGTTTAAAACACTAGTGAGAAGTCGGTCGATTAGTGATAACATCATACCTCGTGTCATCTCATCTCCTGTCATCATAGTATTTTGATGGCAGGAATAGAAGTCGCAGTTTTATACGATGATTTGAAAAAGATTATGTTGAGTTTTGAGGGGTTCCTTTTCTTCATGGCTATTAGCAGCATTGAGAGAATCGACGTGCTTGCAAGTGTAAAACCATACGGAATTAGTGTTATAAAGACGAAAACACGTGAATTTGTATGTAAAAAGTGAAAAAGAAAACAAGTTTTCAAGCAAGTATAAATACAGTACTACAAGTGACAACCTTTCAAAAATTAGGACTATTTTTGGACATTCCCTTAGTTCAATAATTAAAACATGATACCAACGCAGGAATATAACATTTTGATAAATTCTATTAGGGAAGCAATCAGATGCAACCCTCCAAACTTAGAGCGTATTTTGGACACCTATTAATTTCATAAATATAACCCTTTACGGCGCAGACTTGTGTCGAAAGGGACTTATTATTCGATGCGTGTATTATAAGAAAAATTAGGTTAATTAGCTTTTATTCATTAAATAAATACTACTTGTAATAGCTGGAGATTCACGAAAAAATACAAACTTAATTACTGTTGCATTTATGTTCTTTTATCTGAAATGCATGTAAAAGCCAGGATTAGTACTCTTTTAACTTTTGAAAATCCCTAGAGACAGTTAACCGCTTCCCTGAATTGCACGTACCTCATACGGTCAACATGTTTTTGTCAATCATGTTTAACCCGTACCAAGTACGGGCATCCATATTCCAATCATAATTCATTATTCTCACCAGATTACTTTATTATAAATTTTGCACTATCAAATCCGAGCATTTTTCTGATTTTATCAGGCAAAAATTTCTGTTTTGAAAAACCGGTGACAAAAGATTAAAAACCCTATAAAATATATGAAAAAATAAGCATCATTTGAAATGTTTTGAAAAATATTGATGAGTGAAGTGGTTAATCATTTCCTGAACGAAAGATTTCTTTTCTTAAAATGGTGAAATGATTGACTGGCACCAGAATTTTGCAAACGAACTACTGAGAAATTATTAACCTGTTCATCTAAACTTTGATAACTAAAGCAAAATTTTATGAAATTATTCTTAATTTTTTTTTGTAAGTATTTTATTCAAATTAGGTGGTCTCGCTGTGTGATCACTATTCCGGAAAGGGTTAATGGGTTAATAGTGGCAAACTGCAAAAAAATTCAACCTCGATCAATGGAGTTGTTAATTATTATCTCAGTTAATTATCAAAAAATGAAAAATCCGAGTCTATAGTTCATGTTGACTTTTTTGTTCTACCTTTGTAGAAATTTGCAGACCTGCACGTGAGGCAGATCTTTACATCCATGGGCAGCAGACTGAAACACAATCACATGAAAAGTTTCTTTTATTACAATAGATGATATTAAAGTGCGAAATTTGTTAATCCTCTTTCTTTTACGGAAGCAAAATTCAGAAAACATTTGACCATGTGCTGGTGGGACAATCTTTCCAAAAATAATCTTTATGAACAATTCATGAAATTTCTCTTTTTAGAAATCAGTTTATTGTCTTAAAGGAAATGTAGAGAAGCGAATGCTATCCCTGGAATTTTATTGAGAAAGAAAGGTTGGAAAGGTATGCTCGAAATAACTGTTTATAAAAATGCATCATGAAGAAAAGAAGAATTTTGCCTAAATAAGAAGGAGGATATTACTTCTTAATGGAGATACCAGGGAATATGTTTAACATTTAATTAGAGCCCGGAAAAGTATAATTTCTTGAAGTAATAGAGCATTTTAAATATATGCAAACCTGATGCGATTTTTCACCACCACTATTTCCACAGATATTTTAAAAAATATATTGATATCTTCTCTGTATTTTATTTTAAGTACACGAGATTAGATATGTAGTCATACCACGTAATTTGGACAAAATTATTTTTTTTTATGCGGTACTATCCTTTCTACATAGAAACCGATATACAAATGTAGTAAAATTTATTTCTAAAATATTTTTATCTTAACCCCTTAACTGATTTGCCCATATACCGTTCGGGCAAGACGAATTTACTTAATTCATCATTTTAATCTTCTTGACACCACTATTTTTCAAAAGAATGATTTCATACCCTTTAAAATACGTTAAATTTATAGGAAAGGTGACATCTTACACCGCTTGGGAAAGCATTTATTCCTTACATTCTGTAGGCTCAATTATTTGGGGTATTTCCCTCATTCTATTGCATTTTTGATTTGCTTGAGGGGTACTTTTGTTATACGTTGCCTTAGGCAGCGGCATTCCAGTTAACAGGTTATTAAAGACTTTTTTTTCGGAAAACACTAGACGCTTGCTAAAGACATTGAAGCCAGGAAATTAATTTCATTTGAAACAATCTGTGCTGCTGAAGGAATTGCAGCACCCGAAACTACGTTAATTTGAAAGTGTTTCTGAATATATAAGTATGGGAATTGTTACGGTTATTATAATGCATCCGGACAACGTTGGGGGGTCATAAATATAATTAAAATATTTGCAACTCATAAATATAAAAAGTCAAAAATTTATTTCAATTTATTTTGTACGGAACCTAAGTTTTAGGGTGTTTTAATTGTCATACTGTTTGAATTTCCTTTTTTCTTTTTTATATTCATTCGTTTAACTTAATTCTTACAAAAACTACGTTAAATGTAGAGCTAATTGAATAAAAAATCTTAATATTTGTCCCTTCTCGGGCATAAATAATGCAAGAAATATTTTTTCTGCAAATTCCTTTTTTGTTTATTTATTTTGTCATATTTGTTATTTTATTGTAATAATACATAAAAAAATAAACAATTTTTACAGAATAGTTCCCCTACGAATATTAAATCCTTGTCTTCCCTAGCAAATAATCATTAAAGTTTAAAGAGTTAATTCATTTTTATTGCTAAGTTATTACATGATTCATATTATTTTTTGAATTATTTCAAATTATCAGATTTAAAATTCTAAAGGAAATTGTTAAATTGAAAAAATATATTATATTACAAAACAATATTATATTTCTTAGAATTATTGAAAATTTTTCTGCCATATTTGTTATTTTGCATTTTAAGTAACTACCGTAATTTCGGGTGTATAAGCCGCGGATCAAACAATTCTTTTTGGACCCAGAAATCTTATTTAGTGATTGAAAACAAATATTTACTTCGATCTAAGAAGTTACATTTGTTTCTTAAAAAATTCTGGGTCGAAAAATAATTGTTTGCTCCGCGGCTTATACACCCGAAATTACGGTAATCAATCATCTGTATCATTAATCTTACCTCCACCTGAAATTTATACTGCTTCACTCTCCTTGCACAGCGAGAAAAACAAAATTTCTTTACATCTTTTTTTTTGTTCTATATGTCTTTTTATAGTAATAATTTTTTTTTAGTCTCATACCTCCATTTTAACACTAGAACTGCCGGCTATTTTACGAAAGTTTCATAAAAAGTGTTTGAAACCAAAATTTTTATTTAAAGCTATTTAACTTATTTAATTTGCCTATTTTTTGGCTGCACATAATAAACAAATCTTATATATAAAAAATAAAAAACTTCTGGTTCGAATCGGCCATTTCGAATTTGGTAGGGGTCATAATGACCCCTAATGGTGGTTCTAGTGTTAAATGATTAAAAAAAAGTAAAAATGCTGAAACCATCGAAACGCAGAATCTCAATACACCCCGCACCCAAATAATCATGATTATCTTTTTTTTTATGTTCGGGGCTGAGAGGGATATATTTACTGAATAAAAGATCGAAGTATGCATGTTACTATTTAGATTTGATTAATTAATTGGATTAAAATAAAGACATTATAAAACTAATTTAATATAATTCTGATAATTTTTGTGGCAAAAGCAAATAAAGCACGTTTGTCATCGATACAACCTCCACACATAGTTTTCGCCAAGCACAATTCCTTAAAAGGCGACAACTTTGACCATGAAAGCTTTGGTCAATTAGATTTCTAGATGGCCAACCATCGTCCGGAGAAGAATATCTGCCTGACAAATTTGACTTGATTACACTGTGATCAACGATGAATCGTCAAAAATGTTAAATATTATAGTTACGTGTTTTTGACCGTAGAATCCGAATCTGCAATAAAAAAAATGAGAGTTATCATTCAAGCTATAAAAGTTAGATCTCCTGTAATTTTAAGATTCTGGAAAGTTGATATCACAGATTTTTTTTTTAAATATTCAACATTTATTTTCCTGTTTTTCTATCGGGTATGTATTTCTTGAAAAATTTGGCCAAACCAGACATTTCGGGCATTTTGCACATAAAGTTTCAATATTTCACTTTAATATTTTGACGGAAGTGGTGTTATCAAGGTTTTCCACACTCCAGCTTTTTGTACATTACCATTATCCTAGAGAAAATATCGTTCTTTTCACACTAGAACCACGGGAAATTTTACTCAAATTTTATGGAAATATTTTTCATCAGAATGTTTATTTAACACTAGAACCGCGGGGAATTTTACCCAAGTAAAAAAAAAGATTCATATCAGAATTTTTATTTAAGTCTATTTAACTTTCTTATTTTAAATAATTTTTATGCAGCTTATATGTAAATTATTTTAAGAAGACTTATCTGGTTTAAATCGACAACTTTTCACTTAGTACGGGTCAAAATGATCCGTATCCGCGGTTCTAGTGTTAAAACTATTTAACCTACTTATTTATGTTATTTTTGTGCAGAATATATTTAAAAATTTTTAAATACAGTTTCCTGGTTGGAATCAACATCTATTCATATGCTACGGGTCAAAATGACCCGTCACCACGGTTCTAGTGTTAAATCACCCAAGTGTTCCAATTAAATAAAATAACATTTTCTGTCTTAAAATACTGGTATCCAAAAAGCTGGAGCCTTGACAGCTCTGTGTTACAGCACACTAATATTTCGCCAAGCATTTTCTGGGAATATATGTTTACTTTATTTTGAAAAATGAAAATCTATCCTTATTCAGAAGAGTTTAACCCCTTGAAGGGCGGTGGGATAAAATATATCCCACTTAATTTTAATTTTGAAATGCCAGATTGACACCACAATTTTGAAATGAAAGATTTAATTTTATCATGTACGTGAAAAAAAAAAAAAACATTAACTGTTTTGAAATATACATATTTTTTTAATTCTGTTATTCAATCATTTCAGCATTTTAAGAATAGATATTCCTTGCCATTCAAAGAATTAAATCTTTCAAGAACGGTGATATTTTTATGAAGCCACTCAATTTTAATGCATAAATACCACAATGACAGGGTATAAACTTTTTCCACTTTTTGTATGGAAGGACAGCCTTTTTTTATTTTCAATTAAATTTGTTAGTAAATTCAGGTGTTAATCGTTCATTCGAATATTCTAGACTTGGAAGGGCTTTGCCTCGGTAAGTGTTAACACTAGAATGACCGGATATTTTACTCAAGTGTTATAGAAATGTTCTATACGAGAAGTTTTATTTAAAACTATTTATTTAACTTATTTCACCATATTATACATTCAACTTATTTTAGAAAGAAATTTGAGATTTGAATCAGAATATTTCTTATGTGGTATTGTTCAAAATGACCAGTATGGCCGATCTAGAATTAATTGTAATACATGAATGGGCGTGAGTGTCAAATTGTACAGACACTGGTGGAAAACTGGCCCAGAGATTTAGTGTATTGACACCACTAAAATTTAGCTGTGTTTTCATTGGATATTTAATGACAGCATTGCAGCGGGTTCTTTTTTTTCAAAGCTCAATAGTACTATAAAATATTTGCGGTGTCAATAGGCTTCACCACTGCGTCAGTTTTTCACCATTGCACATAATATGTTCTTTGTGTTTAAATAACACATTTAGGTCAAAGTCATCCAGCGATATTATTTTTGGAAGTAAGCATAGCACCTGCAGCAAGTTTGGTGTTTTCCGTTGATAAAAAAAAATCTTAATACTATGTTGACCAGCAGTACTGCCAATTTAGCGCACCTTCTAAAAGCAATTTTCACTTTTTTTCAATGAGAAACTACATAGGATTACATATTTTAATTCACTACTAGTTGAAACATTATTGTCTGACATGAGGCTCATATACAAGCAATTAATGATTTCGCAGTCCTGCATAGAATTATTACCCTTATTGAATATCAGTAATTTTGCAATTTTAGAACGCGAAGATTTTTAGACTGAAATACTGGCAACTGGTACAGTTTTGGCAGGCAAAATGTTTTGAAACCCATAAATTTGAGACCGCTAAAACAAAAACATCGTTGGAATAAATAGCTAAATATTTATTATTGAAAAATAGTTATAAATATATTGATAAAAAGCGTATTCCATGTAACATAAAGCATTTGGTATTCTCAACTTAAATAAAAATAAATTGTTAGAAAATACTTTATTTAGAATCAAATAGAGTATCAAATTTATAAGCGTAAGATATTTTTTGTTTTATTCGTTTTTTCTGTTATTACGAATATATATTTTGCGCAAGAAGTTCTTTAATCTAACTTACTTTTATCCTATTTTCATGAAAACTATCTGATTTGAAATCCTTTCCGAACACTGTAGAGACTTTTATTTTTTATTTTTCTCTTTGAAGAAACAAGACATTTTCCCACTAAAAGTTAGAAAAAATAACAAAACTATTTTTTCTTCATTTAATCAAATAACCCAAAACTTCTTATCATACTTCTAACGATATAAAAAAAATACTCTCCTTTTATTCATCGAGATTCTTTTAAAAACATAAAAAATAACTACTGCTTAGTAACTGACAGTTGCATTAATTTCGCAAAAAAAGTTTTGATGCACAAAATATGCAAAGATTGTAATTATAACGCAACTTTTGTCATCTTATTATCTCTTTCATGGTTGCGTTTAACAACTGTCTTTATGAAAACCCATAACTAGTAGAAAACATTTTATAGCACTTTTGAAAACATAATTAGCCATTGTGTGGCGTAGTTTTGGCAAGAACTTGATGAATACTTCTGATAACTTCTTACGAAATATTTCATGTATGTGACATTAATTCATGCATAAAGATAAAAAATGTTGCTGTAGAGATAAAAAAATGCATCACGATTTCTGTTTTTTATAATATTTTGCGGCAGATATTCTCTGATGAAAGTCTAAGATTATATGTAGAAAAAAAACACGAAGTATTTATTTGAATATTGTACTTTCACACAGGGTTGCCAGTTTAGTCTCCATTTTTATGTACAAAATAACAATTAATATCTGAGATATGAAAGAGTACTTTTTTGTTTATTTAATAAAAGATATTTCGCAATATATTGAAATTTTTTCATTGGTATTTTCGAAATTTGAATTTTCTGAACAAAAAAGGTACCCAAACTGGCGAAATCGGTTCCACTTTATTAAAAAATGAAAAAAAAAGTCGAAAATATATTCTGTATCAAAAGAGGAAAGGACTATTTAGAAAACGATTATTGCATTTTAAATATTTTTAAAAGTTTTGTAATGTTATCATCGAGATCGTTTTTTAAGAGAATTTTTAAGAGAGTATTATTATATATTACGCATTATTTTAATTCTAAATTAATTTTAACAATCTGAAATTTAAAACTTGGATTGATTTTGACGAACTGATTGCGTATTATCACCACAAAAATGGGCAACGAATAAAAATAAAGTATTAAATTTAGCTTCAATGACAAGCATATTGCAAAGACCCATTTTTGTACTAGCATACAGTAATCTTCACATAGTAATATTCATTTTTTTAAAACATTTATACAAGGTTATTCAAAATTAACCCATTAGTGCCTAGCGTCCCTTTTTAGGGACGATCATAAAAAAAGCCAATAAAGCACTTTTCACACCAGTAAATAGAAAGATAAATAAGCATTATTTTTCGCGAGATAATTTCCTCAATAAATTAAGATAATAGTTATTTGTTTTTTAAAAGTGGTGGGAAACCCAAAATTTCATTTTTAATGAAGAAAATAATTTGGGCATTAATGGATTAATAATATCCGAAAATTAAAACCGTACCCATACCAAAGGTTACATTGTATAATGTATTAAATTACATGTAATATCCATACAGAAGGTGTTAAGGTAACAATGCTAACCGAGAAGGTTTAACAACAAGAAATTTTAAAGGGAAATACAGAATCGACTCAAAGCGATTGCTCTTTATTTTCGTGTTAATAAGTTCCAAGTGAGCTGAGACATTTGTCATACCCTTTTATAAGCTTCAACAAGCACTCCAGGAAAAAAAACAGGCCTCAGTACATACGAAAGAAACGTTGAACGGCTTGTGTGGAAGCCGTATTGCTTCCAAAGCTGTAGTCAAGAATTGTTTTCCTTGTGGTAACCGCACACGTTCGCTCAGGTCTCAGTCTGTCCAACATTTGCTAACGGCCCCCACTCCATTGGCGGCACCATCTCCATACGATTTGTTTCGACATCACGTCGGCCCATAAAATTCCATGGTGGTTATGGATTTCTGCTTCCGATACTCCACATACCCATTTATAGCGGACAACTTCTCTTTCTTCTGACTTTGATCACGAATTCAAAATTCCTTTTCCCTCCATACCTACCGGGTCTAGAATGATGCACAATCATACTTTTTTCATGGCGTGCTTTTTGAAACCTGTGAAGGAGTATGACAAAAGACACTCAACTCACTTGGAACTTATGTAGAAAAATAAAGTTATGTCTTAGCTTTAATGTTTCATTATATTTTTTCTTTGATACAGGGCTCCCAAATGGTCCGCGAACTGAACATCAGTATTTTTTAACAGAAAATTTCATAAGACGTTTGAGCTAGAATCAACTTCCAAATGTGGTTTCTTGACAATTTGTAAGAAAAATCTAAAAAGAAAATTTCTCTAAAAAAATTCTGATGTTCAGTTCGCTGACCATTTGGAAGTCCTGTTCATACACACGTCTGTCCACTGTCATCACTGGAAACTTATTTTCGACTCCTCACGTTGTAATAGTTCGAACGATTTGGAAGTTGTACACCAAATCTGGCAAAAGAAATGCTTTCACTTTCTTTTTCCTGCTCTTATAAAAATTTCCTCTTTTGCATTTTCTTTCCTTTCTTAGTTCTCAATTATGTGCGATGCACGTGAGGGTATCGTAATGTTTTAATTACTGGCGACTATATTCCATTCACATCACTGTTTTTAAAAATGCTTTTCATAATATATTTATTTCTCTTTCAAATGCTCTCAAAGCGTATGTAAAAGATTTCTGTTTTGAAAGAATGGTGCGAGATATCATTACAAAATATCCCCCAGTAATTGAAACTTTAAGATACTCCGCTGAAATATACTATTTTTCTTCAAGGAATTTCTACGACGAAATGAGACAGTTTGACATATTTTTCTCGAAAAGATCTCAATTTCTTCGATTTAAAAACAACTGCATTCATTTTTGAATGCAGCTTTTAAAATGAAGATAAATATACACACTAATAATCCAGTACTAACCTCCTGCTATAACTATACATTTTCTAAAACTTATACAGTGAACATTATATAGATGTATTGGTGTGGGTTTTTGAATACAATTTAAGTTATACATTTGGTTAATTCCATGAGCAGCACAAGTCGTGTAAGTCACTTACTGCGATTTTGGATGCCAATATTTTAGAACGGAAAAATGTGACTTATTTTATGAGAGATATTTCATTAATTGAATAAGGCCATGCAAATTTTCGAAAATAACGATGGCCAACAATTTAGCAGTTACTAAAAATGTGACTTACACGACAAGTGCTCATGGAAATAACCATTTATAATGCACACAAAATTTATAATTATTTACATAACGTGTCATCTAACAGTAGACAAATTGCATACATATATATCTATATCTGTGCACAGTATTTATATTATTCAGTATTTATAACTTAGAACTAAGCTGTCGCAAAATAATACGATTGAGACGTTAAAAAATTCAGGAATTTCTCAACTTGCATTTACATATTGCTGATTTTAAAAAAATGTATTCACAGAATTTTATCACATTCATGAAGGTTGCTTTGCGTATTTAAAACAGAAAGTTCCGTTTAAGGTCTTTATTCTAGCATGTTGCATTTTTAAGAGATCGTTCATGTTTAAGTGAGCAACATTTTGGATGCTAATACTGTATGAACTTTAATAATAATGTATTAGTCATTCAGTTATAATTTCTTACTATGCTTGAAAACGTTTGCAGCCGAAAGGTACATTTCAGATATTTCGTCTTTATTTAGAAAATTCATACCAGAAATTTTAAGTAGTATTTTTTTATTTACATAAGAAATTATCTAATGACAAAGATGCGTATTCTTGAAGTGAATTGTTGCACAACAAACGTTTCCTGATTACATAATATATAAAATTTTTCAAAATTTCCGATGTGTATTAGGAATTTTTAAATAAAAAACTCCTTAAATATAAACATACTATATGCCCTACGGACAAAAATTACTTAAAATGTGATATAAGTTTATATAAAAAAAATATGAGAAGCTAATTTATAAAAGCGATAAATCAATTTCTAATTTTATTTATTAATTGAAAATTCTAACTTTTATTTTGCATGGACATTTAAAAAAAGACATACCTAACTATTCCTTTATTGGTTACCAATTACATCAGCAAATTTGAACCATTTATTCGAGAAAGTTAAACTAAAATTAAAGCAGCCCCAAGCGAATGCCGTTTAACTGCTAAATAAATCTGAGAATCATTTATCGAGTTTCGCTTACGCTGAAGTCAAATAAGCAAGTGTTCAATTTTCTACTGCAGTGTTTTAACTGCGAGGCATTCCAATTCATTAAAGCTGTTTTAGATTTTGTTAGAATAAGTTAAATTCAATCTAAATGAAAACATGAATTTACATGAATAATTTTGTTTCATTACAGAAGTTTTTCGTGCAATTTAATCATTGTTAATACTTTTTAACAAACTTGAAAGTTTTTATGCATTCGGTTTGTCTCTCCGTCTGATCGTCTCTCCACACTCTAACTCCCTTAAATATACTCGCATTTGCATGTAATTCATAAAATTTATTTAGACTCACCTAGACATGGTTGGTATTGTGTATGAAGTATGTGAGACTAACAGTTCATTTACAGGGACACTCAAAAGAACTCCAATACATTGTGGTATGAGGGAGTACGTAAATCGTTTGCAGAGCATTTTAATAACATTTTGCGGGGTTCGTACACATAAAGAATAAAAAAAAATAGACATTTTAGTACCAGAAATATCGTAACGTTGTGATCGTTATCTGTGAAGTTAGCAATGTTTTGCTTAAATAAGGCAAATAATACTTAAAAAGAAATCCTGGTAATATGATGTCTAAATATTCTTTTCTTAATTCCTTATGCTTACAAACCCTGAATTACACTGTTTAAAATGTATTGAAACTGATATAAATCACAGAGTTTCACTGAAAGATGATTACGATAAAATAGATGTTTCTATGCATTTGTCGTTCATTTATGGCAGGGATACAAATGCTGTACAACAAATGGCTGATTTCTACTACTAAATTTTAATTGAGGAGCCCAGAAGCCAAGGAGTATAAGTGACAAAATTGAAAAAAATGAGTTAAGTGCACAGACTATCTGGAAATAAGTCTATTTATTTGTAGATAAGAAGTTATGAGTGATTTTTTAAATTATATACTGCGTTTTAGGGATCAGTTACTTAACCTCTTTCCCAAAACTGTGAAACGCGTGGAGGCCAAAGGATATAAGTGCAGTTGTATCCGTTAACATCTACAGCAGAAGCGCGACCAACGACATACAAGGCCATTTGCTTTTTTATACATTAAATAAATGCATTTTTACTGTTAACATGTAAGAAAATCATGCGTTAAGCGTAGATTATGAAACACTTTCCAACACTCTCTGAAATCTTTAAAAATCTTTGCTATTTAGGGTAATAAAGTGTTACTGTCTATAGCCAAATATGTATTCTAATAATTTTGAACAGCCCTATGTTTTATCTGTTGGTTGATATATACTACATAATGGGGAAATTTAGTTTAGTAAGAAAACGCATAACAGATTGAAATTTCTCTTTAAGCAGTTTATACTGATAGAAAAACACTTGTTAACTTTTGTTTATCCTGTAGTTTACCTTAAACCTTTATTATACGCTAATGTTTAGCTAAAATTTAGTTCAAACTAAAACACTTTTAAGACTACTGAAATCACATTTCCAGAAATTATCATCCATAGATGACCATGTATAAAATTTTGTGCTTAACCCTGTATGTCATTTTATCTATATTTTACAAGCATTTCTTAGTAAACTGAATGCAGTTCAGCATAGAAATATGACTTATTTAAAAGCAATATTTAAGTAAATTACGCTCATATCCAGTAACCTTTACGAAATCTTTTGTATAGCCCTGTATATGAACTGTAGCATTTATATGAACTATAGCATATAAATTAATATGTATGAATTTAGTAAAACTTAAAAGCGCATGAATGTGTGGGAAATTGTTTTTACACCCTATGCTTGGCACATGATTTTTTTTCTTTTTCTTTCTTTTTCATTTTAATTTGAATATCTGGTCCAAAATCGTTGTAAATAGACTTCGCACTTTCTGTCTTTTATCAATCTAATTTTGCTTTTTACAAGAAATTCTGATCACCGGCCTTTATTGAAGACTATTTTTTATGTTTAATCGAACAGCAGTTCACAATTTTCGCTGTATAGTTGATTTCTCATGAAACAAATCCTTCTATAAGTGTATGTCAGGAATTATTTTTCAAAAAGCGGTGCAAATAGATTAAAACATTGTCTCTGGGATGACATATGTCCCAACCTAAACAAAAGAGAGGAATTGTAGAGTTTACATTAAAATGCTGCATAATCAAGATTTCTTTTTTAAATCAAGATGTGTTTTGTTGACTCGGATTTCATGTGTAGCTTGTTTTAAGAGTATTAATTGCTATAATATTACAGTTGTAGTTTTATATGAAGAGACTGTTATCTAATCTATTAACAGAGAATTTTTAGTTAAGTTATAAGAAATAACAATGGGAATTAGAGGGTTAAGCGATGTATTTAACATAAGTCAATCTTGTACGCTTCGGGGAACTTCAAGGAATGATATCGGTATTTTTTCTAAGAAAAAAATCTACCTTAGTTTTATGTAAATAAATATTGAAACCAAATAATTTCCTTTCCTTGAAATTACAGGTTGTACGTCCTGAGAAAACATTCAGTAGATGTATATTCTATTTTGTCATGCTTATTTAATATTGGCTTCAATCAGGAATTTATCGTAAAATAAGATTCTGAAAAGGCGCACAGAATTGCGTTAAATAAATAAATTAATTATTTTAAAATAAAACTTATGGTGTGACATATTTTTTTAAAGATGGAGTAAAATTTCTGGACATTGTAATGTTAAGGCTGTATATCGCTAACCCCGAAAAAAAAAAAAAAAAAAAACGAAAAAAGTAAAACACCACGCAGAAATTCATTTTGCGTTTTATTCCACTATAAACGTCTGTCATAGGTGCGTCTTAACGTAATTTCGCGTGTATAAGCCGCAGATCAAACAATTCTTTTACCACCCAGAAATTTTTAAGAAACAAGTATAACTAGTTAGATCGCCGTAAGTATTTGTCTTCAATCACTAAATAAGATTTCTGGGTCCAAAAAGAATTGTTTGATCCGCGGCTTATACACCCGAAATTACGGTAATACAGAAAAAAATTCATAAGTGTAGGTATAAGTAAAATCAATTTATTTCCTTCACGTCCATTCTTAACCACAAAAGGGAGATGAATTGTTTGGGGAGGGAAAGTCTCTCCAAATATCACTTACGTCTTCATTCATAAGATTTTTAGGATTTTATGTACGTTTTCACTCCAGCATGCAAATCTAAGAGCCATAATGTCAAGTCACAATAAAATACCACAATATATTTTGCCTATCCTGTGAAATTTAGTTTTACCGAAATATGTCACTGTTCTTGCCATGAGAGACATCTTAAATTAAATTTCAATAATCATTACTTGTCACTTTTAAAATCTTTACTAATGCTTAATCCCCAAGATCATTTTATCTCTAACTTAATAAGCGTTTAAAGATAAATGAATGCAGTTTTAAAATTCGGGAAAATGTAATATGAGCTATCAATTAAAAATTTAACACGACATAACAGGAGTTCTATTCAATTTTTATGTATGTATAAAAAAAATTTTACACCATTAAAAAAAAATATATTTAACTTTTATTTAATATAATTATGTGGATTTATATATTAATTTTTTACGAAACAATTTCTGATTCAATTCGAAATTCTATTCATTTCGTTCCGATCAAATGGTCTATTGCGGAAAAAATAATGTTTTATTGCTATACAGGCCGTAAACAGTGTTGCCAAATGTCAATGGGGTTAACGGTAATGGAATAAACAAGACGAAACATATAATTTATCGTCTGTCAGTTGCAAATGAAAAATTAAAGCAGTTATCACAAGATGGGTGCTGTTTTGTTTTATATCGGATTAACAGTTTTTGATAACCGCCTGGGCAAAATCCACCAGTAAATTTGAATAAAAAAATTTGTCTTAATTAGGCGCCTTATTCATGTAAAATTACTCTCACGAAAATGGGGAATTTACTGATGACAGTCTGGTCATTATTCTTTCTCAATGAAGCTGACAGAAAGTTATCTAGGTGTCACAATACGCTGGGCCTGAATATCGGAGAAGAGAACTTCCATCATTAAAAATGAATGATGAATGAATGATGGAAACACAAGCCGACCCGAATCTAAAAATTCCATTTGAAAAAAAAAAAAAACCCGAAATCTGAATTGAACCAAATCTGAACCGGGCAAAAATATTTCAAAGAACCATAGCCGTATCCGAACAAGACAAAAAATTCCATGGACATGAACCCAATCCGAACCTAAAAAATTTCTATGAAAAAAATCTCGAAATCTGAAATGAACCAAATCTGAATCGGACAAAAATATTCCAAAGAAGCATATCTTTATTCGAACGAGACAGACATGGACAAGCAACCCGACACGAACCTAAAAATTCCATTTGAAAAAAAAATCGAAATCTGAGTTGAACCTTACAAAAATATTCCAAAAAATCATAACCAGATCCGACGAAGGCAAAATATTTTCCGTGGACATGAATCCGACCCGAACCTTAAAAATCAATTTGAAAAAACAACTGAAATTTGAATCGAACTAAACCTCAACCCGACAAAAATATTCCAAAGAATCGTAATCAGATTCGAACAAGACAAAATAGTTTCCATGGACATGAATACAATCCAAACCTTAAAAAAATTGTTAGGAAAAATCCTAAAATCTGAATCAAAGCAAATCTGAATCTTTAAAATATATTTCAGTGAAATATAACCTGATTCGAACAAGGCAAATTAATTTCTGTGGAAACATAACCCGACCCGAAATTAAAAATTCCATTTGAAAAAAAAAACGAAATCTGAATTGAACCAAAATCTGAACCCAACAAAAATATTCCAAATAACCATAACCGGATCCGAACAAGACAAAATAATTTCCATGTGTATGAATCCAAACCGAATAAAAAAAAATGTGTTTGAAAAAAACCTGAAGTATGACACAGACGAAATCTGGAAACGACAAAAATATGCCAACGAACAATAACCAGACCCGAACAAGACAAAATAATTTCTGTGGACATGAACCCGGCCCGAAGAAAAAAACCGAACGAAATCTGAAATTTACAAAAATATGCCAAAGAACCGTATCCCGATCTGAGCAAGACAAAATGAATTCCATGGACATGAACCCGAATCTAACTTAAATATTTCATTTGAAAAATTTTCGAAAAATGACCCGAACGAAACCTAAGACCGACAAAAATATTCCAAAGGACTATAACTCGATTCTTATAATTAACAAAAATTTCTGATTTAAAAAGATTTATAACATAAAAAGAATATTCTTTATACTAATAAAAGTACATCTCCTATTAAAAACGTATTTTCTATATTTGAGTTAATAATTTTTATTTGCTTTCTCTGTATAATTTTAGGTCATATTTTAAATATAAATTATTCTTTTATGTTAAAAAAATGCAAAAATGTCTTTTTATAACTAACAGTTAAAATAGACACGAACGTAGGTACATTAGTGTTTCATGAATGAAGATGCTAAGGTTATTTTCGATTAAGATCTGCCACTTCTTCACCCATACATGCATTAATTTATATAGGTAAACACATAAGATTAACAAGTGGTCTTATTCAAAAATTTAACGTCTTTCTGTTATTTCTGTTATCGTCTTTCTGTTATAGACGATTATTAAAATTATGCTGTCAAATGTGGCCATTTTTACCAAATATCCATACCCGATCGATCAATGACGATCGCGAAGAGACAACAATCGCTTATAAATTAAATTTTTTTTCAAATGAAATTTTTAGGTTCGGATTGGGGTCCAAGGAAATTATTTTGTTCTGTTCGGATTCGGTTATGGTTATTTGGAATAATTTTTACCGTTTCAGAATTGGCTCGGGTAAGATTTCGGGATTTTTCAAATTTAATTTTTATGTTCGATTCAAATTACAGGTTACAGAAATTATTTTGTCTTAATCAGATCGGGTTATGGTTTATTGCATTATTTTTGTCGAGTTCAGATTTGCTTCGTCTCAGATTTCGTTTTTATTTCATATTGAATTTTTAGGTTCGGCTCGGGTTACAATTTTGTCTTGCTCGGATTGGTTTATGTTACATTGGAATGATTTTGCTAAGTCCAGATCTGGTTCAGGTCAAAATAATGAGATCACTAAATTTCTTAAATTCTTATTTCACTTTCCCACCCTCTCGACTAATATATCTACGAATAGGTTTGATAACGGAGTTTCTTTCGAATATAGCTTCGTTAAGTAATGAGTGCGCTCCTGGAGGTGAAAAGTGGAACTAACATATTTTACAGAGCGTGCACAGCTTGCCTTCTATTTGGTGAAGCAAATAGTGGCGAGCAGAGTAGCAGGCTTTTATAGATCAATATTAGGCTCTTAATTGAGTGGTGTTTACCATTATTTCCGAATAGAATTTTCAGAAAATTTCTTAAATTGCTATTTGTATCCCCACCCCGTACGGAAATATATCTGCGGATACATTGAAAATCAGAGTATCGTTCAGATTTAGGTTTGTTTACGAGAGTATGCTCATCATGGGCTTTCTATACTCGGCCGTGGGTGGCCGTTATCCGTGTCGGATGTTCACGAAACATAATGCAACCCGTGGAGATGGAAATTGAAACTAAAGTATTTTGTAGCACATGATGGTTAGGATATTTAGTTGAACATTAAGGTTAAGTTAGAATTCGGTTACTGTTAGGTAACAGTTAGGTTGCGATTTGGTTACGGTTAGTCTTAAGTTATATTTAATTTCCGGTTACGTTATAATTAGGTCATGGTTAAGTTACAGTTAGGTTAAGGTTAAGTTGCAGTTAGGTTATGGTAATATTACGGATAGGTTACGATAAGTGACGACTAGGTTAGATTTATGTTATATTTAAGTTATGGTTAGGTTACTATTAATTTGCAGTTAGGTAGTCAGCGGCCGCGTATTTCAGACAATGTATTTCCATTAATTTCGAGTTAAAGATAAAATCATACACATTTCAAATTCGTTTCATATTATTATTAAGGACCCGGGCCAAGCCGGGCGGGTCAGCTAGTCTTTGAGTAAAACTTGCATGGGATAAAAATTAATCCACCATGCCAGGAAGAGTTAATACGAGAAATTTGATTAAAAAAAGGAATTAAGAATTATATGAGTGTGGCTCTTAATTTTATCAACTTCTTGTACTCTCTGATATATTCAGAGTACATCATGATATTTTGGTCATTTTCTACAATGAAGTGCACAGTGTATGTCATGATATATTGCTGACTTCTTAATCACTTAACCCTTTGAGGGGCAAAGCATTTCTATTCTAAAAATGCTGAAATGGCTGTATGACACAAGAATTTAAAAACAAAATTATTTCAAAATCGATAAAAGCTTTTCATCGTGCATTTGATAAAATTATTATTCTTTTAAATTCTGGTTCCAATATGGCATTTTGTAATTAAAATTAAGTTGGATATACTTTATCGCACCGCCCTTCAAGGCGTTAACTGATTCATTTTTTTGCGTTCAGTAAATTGAAAATATGGGTTTAACACCATTTTTTTAAGCAAAAAAAAAATATATATATATATACTATTTTGTCTTAACATTTCTACCATTAAATAATACGAAATTGTATGTAAAAAAATTTAAGCGTCAAAAGATTTTACGTGATGGATCAAGCAAACTCTTCTTGTCTATACATCGTACGGGCAAATCATTTAATTAGTTAATTTAACATTCTGAATTCTCACAAGTAAGTTTTAACTCTTACTGTTACTGATGTTTCACATATAACGAACAAAAAAATTAGCAATTAAACTTACGTGGCGCGTATTCAAAATGTCTGAAAAATAAATAGCTGCTAGATGCGGTAACACTGCTAACTAGTGAGATACATCAGCTATAATGGCTAGGGTGCAAATACATAACTTCTTTTTTACAAATTTTTTGGTTTTAATCGATTAAAAACAATGCACATTTTCGCTTTTGTTCATGCTCATCTGATTTATTATAGTATCAAAACCCTCATTATATCATTCATTAAGGCCATTCTAATGTTAACACATTAGTGACTACTGATGTCATTTGGAAATCGATAACTCCGGCGTTACTCTTGAATTTTATACTCTTAGATTATTTTTTAAAATTAAAAAAAGTCGTATTTATATGATAATTGTATTTTGTATATAAATATAACCATCGCAAAGATCCTCGTTTTTATGAATATTCAATTAGTAATGTAAGCAAGGGTTTAGAAAATATTTTCATTGAATATGCTGCATTCAAAATAATGTCCATAGTAATTACTTTCCGCTAAGTAGACGAACTCAGCTGTCCAGAATAAGTTTAACTTACTCGAAATATTCCTGATAAATATATGTTTTTAGCTTAGTGTTGTAATATTCTGATTTTGAGATGCAACGACTATTTCTAATTTTATAAAAAAAAAAAAGTTTGCACTTAAGATAAATTTATTTTATTTACTATGTTTTAACGAAATTTGAAAAGGTTCTTTCTTTTACGGAAACAAACTCCAAAAATCCATTCGACCCTATTTTGAAAAAAGCAATCCGTTGACAAAAATGTTTATAAATAATTCATGTTATTTCTTCTTTTGAGATCCTTTTATTGTTTAAAAGCAGATGTAGAGAAACTTATAAATTCCATGGAAATTCCTTAAGAATGAATGTTTGAAGACATGTACTCAATAAGAAATTTTCAAATACAGCAAACAAACAATGCATATTGAAGTAAAAAAAAGCTACAGTCGAAACAGGAAGTTGGATATTTCTTTTATTAATGAAGATATCGGGGGATATTTTTATTAATTTCGTGGGGCTATCACAAAGATTCAATTATAGGCGAACATTTTTTTGTTCTATAAGTACCTTATTTTTTAAAAATACAGTATATTTGTTTTATAGTCTCAGGTGTTTATCGCAGTATATTTATGTTAGTATAGCAAGTTCTAAGAAATAGTCAGTCTCAGCCTGTTCATAGCAGGGCATTTCCATGCGAATTTGTTAGTCTGTTACACAACTGAAAATCGCTATGCTTGTTGGCCACCGTTATTTTCGAAAAGTCTGCTTCGCCTTATTCAATTGATGATACATCTTTGATAAACTAAGTCACATTTTCTCGTTTTAAAATACTGGTAGCTAAAAATCGTAGTATGTAACAGACAAACAAGTTCGCATGGAAATGCCCAGCAATAGACAAGTTTAGCTTTTTCACACGAACCTATCCCCGTGAAGTCTATTGGGCTCCGCATAAAGAAATAAAGCACTCATCAGATTTAACGCTGAGAAATTGAAATGTAAGTATAGAAGTGTCAGTTGTTGTCTGGTTTTCGAAGAAGGCAGATCTCTTTTCCCTCAAGATGTAATCATTGAAACTAGGTTAGCCGCAATGGCCAATCTTTTTACTGTACATAATTTTATTTAATCGATGTATGATAATTCAAACCAGCATTAAAAGTTATTTATTCTCAAGTATGTTTCGTCAACCTTTTATGAAGTCTGTCTCTATACTTTATATTTATTTTGAAAATATTCTCAAGGCGTACGTAAAAGATTTCTGTTTTCAAAAAGTGGTACGAGTTAACATTAAAATATGTTCGCCTGTAACTGAAACTTTGCGATACCAGGGTTGCCAATTTTGGCATCTTTTTGTATTCTGAAATTTTACATCCATACCAAGATTTCTACATAGTATTGTTTTGTTTATTTAATGACAGATGTTTCGTCATTACTCTAGTAAAAGTTTTTCTTTCAAGATTTCTGATGTGAAGTCGAAGCTTTAAAATTCAAAGTAGAGGCCAAACTGTATAGTGAATTAGATCCTCATATATAGTGAATTAGAACTTAAAAAATGTCTAATCTTTCAAAATATTCATTTATTTTATGGAAAGTTGAGATTACAAGGTGGCGGATGGTCAAGTAAAAACATAGTAAAAAAAAAGAGGAAAGTACAAGCATTTCCTTACAGAAAATACATAGAATTTTATAAAGGGGTTGAAGACGGCAAAATTATCTTTAACAAAACACTTTTATTTAATACCTTCTTTGGCCATGTCTTTTCCTGACCGCTCGCCACTCTGGATTAATAACAGAGTTGCCAGTTTCGTTTCCCTTTCTCTATCTAGAAATCCCAAATACTAATTTATGCTTTATTTAATTAGATTTCATTCCGTGATTACGGAAAATCGAAATCCTTCTTTCTAAAATTCGTACATGATTTCTGAGTTTCTGAATAGAGAAAGACAAAATGACAGCAAAAGACCGAAATGACCGAAATGACAAAAATGACAGAAAAAGAGTCTGCACTAAATGTGAATTTTGTTCCCATACATAGCACCGCGCAGATATGAATTGTAAAAGCAAAAATAGGCATTATTTGAAAGTTTTTTTTGAAAAATATTGATCAATAAGTGGTTAAAATAGAGATTACACATTCGATCAGTTTTTTTAACCACCTGTACTAATTATATATTTAAATTTATGTAATTTTTTTATTTTATTTGAAAATTTTGTTGATATTTATTCACAAAATTATTTTTATTACCTATCACGAAAAATCGTCCCAGGAATTATCTGTATTCAAACAGCGGCAGTGTAATAAATACATGTCAATTAAAATAGCTTATGTGCTTTCTTCAAATAGTAACAAAATGTGACGATATGCTTAAACAAGCAAAAAAATAATATGCAATAAACCTTTAATCAGCTTGAAGTATTAATACAAAAAAAAAATACACGGAATTTTTTAAAATAATGCTTCTTTTTTTTTACATTTCAATATGATTTGAAAAGGAAAAAAAACATATATTAGGAATTTTTTTAAATGACAGCTCAAGATAATTAATGGCGGTTGAAAAGAATTAACGAAAAAATATTATACCCTACTGAATTAAAAACGCAATAAATCACTCTGCATCGATCATGATAATAAAAAACAAATTTTAAAAGATGAATATTTAGCATGGACTTTTTTTCTTTCTTTAAGGAAATTAACTTTTAATAATTTACATTCTTGATATATCTTGTTACTATATTTTTTACAATGTCCAACGAATTTTTTTCTTTTTTTATTAACTGTCAATCATATACAAGAATTTTTTTGTGTATTTTGTAATTTCGGTTTTGAAATTAATACAGGGTTTCGACAAACCCTTAAATATAATTATTCCTTACTTAAGAATAAAGATATTTGCCTTAATTTTTCGTAGAATTCTGTCTTTAAATAAAAGCAAATATTACTACCTGGAAATGTTGACACTTAAACGAATAAATCAGCAAGTTTTTAACTGACATAAAGTACCTTAACCATTGAGGGGTGGTGGGATATGTTTTATTCCTCCTAATTTCAGCGAGATTTTCACCAGAAACTTTTATATTTTTAACTTTGGCGCTAAAATGTCGGAAAAATGCCTTTTCCTATTTTAATACAAAATTTTTCGATTTTTCCGGTGAGATTTCAATATTACAGAGCTATTATTGCTTGCCGCTCAAAGGGTTAAGCTGAATTGGAATGTCCTCTGTATGCATGGTTCGTACGGATACCGTTACTTTTCAGGTGCAATACTAGCCTTTCTTTATAGAAAAATAAATGTAGTTTAAACGCTCGAAATTTCGTGTTACTTAATAAGAGATTTTCTATGAGAAAATATTGGAACAGAAGAATTTCTTCGTCATAAAATTACAGAACCTTACCTTGCTATATTTAAACTCTTGCGCTCTGTAACGACGCATTGTACGTCATGCTATTTTGGTCATTTCCGATAAAGACGTACTCAGCATAGGTCATGCTATGTTGCTGATTTGTGAATTAAACATTTCGATTCTCACCAGAGATTTTCAGCAATTGATTTTGCTATATAAAATGATTTATTTTCCATCAATAATGTAAAAGAAGATTAACAATTAAAATTCTGTGGTGTGAATTCAAAAATTTTGAAGAAAAAATCTGCCAGATGCGACAACATTTATGGCTATTGACAAACATCCGTTAACAGAGCTATAGAGTAAGGAGTTAACGTTCACGGACATATTTGCCGATTCATCGAGGGTGACAGGGCTAAGGAAGCAAACTTATACACCTAATTTTAAAATGTTATTTTACACTAATTAAAAATAATGGCTAAATAAAACAAAATATTTAAAATCAGTGACAGAAGTACACTGTAAAAAAATGTGGTAACGTTCCAAGAATATTCCCGGAACGTTTCGCCTTTTTTTAGGTTTTCAAAGTAATTTACCACTTTCCTGTAAAATCCGGTTTTCATACCTGAAACCTTCCAGAAAAACAGTTTGCATCAGCAAAAAGCGTCGGAAAGGGAAGCCATTTTTTTTTTGTTGTTGTCGTTGTTATCGGTTGCTCGCGTCGCGCGCGAGTCTCGAAAACGAATTCCTTATATGAATGTCAAAAAATCATTGTGGAATACGAATAAGTGAATAAAGGGAAGAATCATTTCTTTCACTATTGACAATGCCAAGCCCTTTCAGAGGAAAATGCAATACCTTTTTAACATGCTCTAGGGTGACATCGCTAAAAGATTATCCCCCTTATCTGTTTATGGAATGTTTAACGAGCAGCACGTGTAAAAAAATGCGGTTAGTTTTTGGATTTCTATTAAAGACTGCATACTAATTCTAATCTAACTGGGGATCCTATGGTAGCTTGATTAATTTAAATGAAAAAGTAATTAATCAGTTATCTAGGACACCCTTGTTGGATATAAAAGTTTTTCACCTCATTTAAAGGATTATTTATTAAAAGAAAAGGATAATCACAAGAGTAAGTGAATATAGATATATAATATTCTATCTTGATCCACTAATATTTTTTTATATGCTATATTAATTTTAGAACAAATGAGGTTTTTATGTGTGTCTTAATGTTATTTATATTTTAATAAGCTTCTATTTAAGAATTATAGATTTATGTCTAAGATTTAAAATTAAAATTAATCCATATATACGCTATTGTTTTTTTTTTTGTTTTTTTTTTTTGTAGTTAAAAGAAAACGGTCGAAAAGAACATTTCTTTCTTTCTTTTTTTTTTTTTTACTTTTTCATTTTAAAAAATAACTTTGTTATGCTAATAATTATAAATATTTTAGTAGCAGCTATCTCTCTCCAGAAAAATATTGTATTATGTTAAAATTTAGCATTATTTAACGTAGTAATATCCGCATGATTTTATTTTTATCCTTGCTTTTGAAGCTGTCAAATTCACTTTTTGCTTCCTAAAATGTAAATTTATATATAGTTTTTCATTTAATTTTGCTTGAGTTGAAATATTCTATTTTTAAATCAAGTTGAATAACGGCTATTCTTCAAAAGTATTTTTATAAAATTCAAATTGAACTTAAAATTATCCAATTTCTTATGTGATTTATTGCTAATAGCTTACAATTAATTTACAAATAAAACAGAGCTTTTAAAAATGGTTGTAAATATGGAGAAAAGAAAATTTGTAATTACATATAGTATAAAACTAAGATCATAATTAATATTATACTAAATATCATTTTTAAAAGAAATCTTAAACGAATTAATATATAAAAGTTTCGCAAATTTAATTATTAAATGTGTTTATAGGTTATATGGAAGAAAAAAGATGTGCTATGTTTTCAGATTTTGATAATTATCAGATGGCAAATATTTACGTATGAACGGTGAAATATAACATCATATTTTAAATTATGTATGAAACTATTGAAAATAGTTCTATTTGTCTAAGAAAAATATTGCTAATTTTTGCTTCATAAAATGATTACTGTCTATTTCCTAAGGCTTTTTTAATTTTTTATAGCAGAATAAATCTAAATTGTATTAATCATAAATGGCTATTTTAATTTCACCTTAAACAAAACAAAAGAAAAAAGAAAAGAAAAACTGCAGAAAATTTGAATAATCCTTAGAATGTTGTATATAAAATGTGTCTGGATTTTTATTTGTGCACATTTTCCTTGAATTATAAATGAAACGTAAAAAATTGTAACAGTTATATCAAAGATATAAAAATTCAGAAAATTAAAGTCGTGTATGTACTGTTGAAGGGAGGAAGAATTATCGAATTGTCTTTAATTACATTGAATCTATGAAAAAATATCATTTATAAAAAAAATATTCTCAGATATGGTTTAAATTATATGTCTAAAAATGAGTCATAAACTGCTTCAACTATGTTTTAAGTAAAGAAAAAAAAAGTCTATATTTTTAAATCTTAGAAATGTATTAATATAATATCTTTCATCTAATCTAATGAAAGTAAAAAAAAAAAAAAAAAGTGTAATATATGAAATGTCCCTGCATTGTAAAAAGAAATTCGGAAATATTTCTAGGAAATAATGGGCAGATAAATTGCTCATAATTTATATGAAACATTTCTGAAAAATAACAGAAATCTTTTTGAACACGTCTGAAACGTTCCAGAGAAAATAATGTAAGCTTTCTGCGAAATATCAGTAATGTTTTGTTGTCAAGAGAAACGCTCCTGCAATTTCACAGGAAGCTTACTGGCATTTCCGTGGAAAGTTTTTTAGTTGTACAGTAAACTTCCGGTCATTTTCAAGAAATGTTTCTTGGAAATAATGGGCAACTCAGCTGCCCATTTTTTCCCAGGAACGTTTCTGGATTTTTTTTACAGTGTATGTCTGGGGGGAAGGGGGGCGTCCGTCCCGGGTGCCGAGGCCTAGGGGCGCCAAATTGAGAGAAATTGTTATATATCTATATTGGGATGGGGGCGCAAAATTTCTTGCTGGCCCCGGGCGCCGAAAAACATAGCTACGCTACTGGTTGGGCCCATACCCTGTCAGCTAGTTAAACGTATGAGCGAGCAGAGTATGCAATGTTGTGAGGAAGATTTTATTCAAAACGACAGTTCCATTTAGAAAGAGATTTAATAAATACCAAATGAGATGAGATGCACAAAATAAGACATTAATTTGCCGTTAACATAAACAAAAACTTAAAATAATATTTAAAATATAGCTAAATAAGGATAAAGATAATAAGCGTGAAAAAATATTTCAACAAGGGAGAAAGACTATTGAACTCGTGCATTCCATACATTTACAGACAACTTAGATAATGGGTAAAAATACGTTATTAGAAAATAATTTTTGGCAAATAAACAATCTGAAGTAAAATTAAATAGAAAAATAAAGAGATAACGGACAGCAGCACTGTACTATATGTTCCAAAAAGTGCGATATTTAAATATGACTGTTTTAATTACATACAATCTAATAAAAAAATCTATTTGTTATGCAATCACAGAAAATCAATGCTTGAATAAGGAGGTGAAAGTAAAATAGTGGTTTTCAAAATCTGCAAATCGTGTAACCGATTTTGTATGTATCCTGCCAAAAGCTTAGAAAAAAATAGGCAAATACTTTATGTTATTGACAGATAAAACATAGTCAACATTCACTTTAATAAAATAATAAAGTTACTACTCTTCCTTTTCGAACACTTTTCACAAAAAAGCAAAATAAGTACATGAGAAATCTTCTAGAGGAATCCTAATCAATGACCAAATTTCGAAGCAATTTTACTTGTTATTGGACCTTAATTCTATTTTTAGAGACCGACTTAAATCTCCTTGACCCAAGAGGATCCATGTAGGTTTCTCAAGTAATATATTTGTTGCCTTCAAGAGCGTAACTTTCCAGTAAATGTTTTGCGTTGTTTCACAAGAAGTGTAAATCTCTCAAGGATTGTGAAAAGTCATTGCTATTAGCAACGTTTATTGATTGAAAAGTTTTGAGAAGAAAAGTAAATTGTTCCACAAGTTAAGATAAAAAAGAGAACAGCTTAAAAGTTTTTAAAATTTTTAAGGATTTATAAAATGCAATATTTAAAGCAATATAGTTTCCTATGAGAACTTTGTTTTCTCTAGACAAGAAATAATCTATTAGTTAACCACTTAACTGCTTCCTTTTTTAGATGCAATTAATGTGAAATATGAGATAAACGTCACTTATTTTAAGCTAAAATATTTTGTCCAAACATTTCTCCTGTTAAATAGTATGAAATTGTAATTAAAAAAAATGAGTGGTATCAAACATCTTTAAATGATGGATCAAGCATACTCTTGTTGCCTGTACAACGTACGGGTAAATCAGAAAAGCGGTTAAAATAATTTACAGTAAAAAAAATCTAAATTTTCATATTCTTTATCTTATATTATTTAAGGAAATTACTTTCACTTTTCCCTTACACATAACATAAAAATATCTGTCTAACAACTGACAACTTCCTCTATAATATATGTTTATTGACACACGCATTATGCAGAGAACTTATTTATAACATTACTTTTGCCAATTTAGTATATCTTTCGGATTGGTTCAATTATAAGCATTCCGAAATTTGATATGGCTAATCCCATGAAAACATGTAATGTCTGTCGCATACACCGATTTTTCGCTACCAGTCTTTTAAAACGGAATAAATGTGACTTATTTTATCGGAGATATTTCATCAGTTGAATAGGGCCAAGCAAACTTTTCGAAAATAACGGTGGCCAATCAGCATAACAATTTTTAGCTGTGTGTCAGACATGACAAGTTTTCATGGAAATGACCATATATGATATGAGAATCTAAAATCATTTTAAAAATCACAATTATATGTGCTATGTTATAACTAACAAAAGATATCTTTGTGAAAGCGTTATATAAAATATTTTAATTCTGTGTCATTTCATTGCCACCAATGAATATTAAAAACTGAGTTTAGAGTTAATTCAATTTTAAAGTTAATCTTTTTTTCTATGTTAAATATTTTAGGTTTTGTCTCATGGATTAAGATAATTTTTTTTTCTATCTATTCTAAATTTTTGTTACAATTCAGGCGACTTTTGAAAAGAATTTTTTTAAACGGATTTACACGTTTCAAAAATTGGAGATTCAGGAAAACACATTTATATATATATATATATAAAAAAAAATGCCGTCCGTTAGTCTGTGTGTCTGTAAAAGTTTTATCTCCCAAACAAATTGAGTTAGAGACTTGAAATTTGGTGTGTATTTAGTATTTAATAATGCAAAGAAGCCCCTTGAATATCAGTAACCTCGATTATCCAAAACTATTTTTATCGGACTTTCGAATTATTCGTATTGATGAAAGGTATATAAAAATTTTTGAAATTTTATATTTTAAGGAATCAATGTAAAAGGAAATAAAATGCATAAATTTTGCCTAAAGAATGAAGTCTATCAGATAATTAGTTGCCGACAGATTTTTTTCCAGACTTACCGATTTTTCATGACCCTGTATTTCATTCACATTTCAATTGAAAGATATAATTTAATTAGACGCTCAACCAGACGCTTAATCCGAAACAGTAAGCTGTTAGTTAATAGGATTATCATTTTTGGAGTTACAAGGATTTTTTTTATGTAGTTCGGTACTACTTGATTATATTGTCGACTAAAGAACTATAGTAAAACTATAAGATTAAATGCACTTATCGTAAAATACGCTTATCGTAAAGTCACATTCACTTTACATTAAACATGTTACACCTGTTACGTCATTAAGTGGTTTTTAATTCGACTTTTTTTTTGTATTTTTATTAACCTCTTACTAATTTATTTGTTATTTCGTTATTTAAACTAAATTCTTTTCAAATTGTATAATTTTGAGAGTAGTTTGGCGATTTATATAATTTGTGGAAATGGGCCTATGACATAAACAAGTAGCACCCGCAATTCCATAATAGAGCATTATTATGCAATAAAAAAAATTAAATATACGTTTAAGTTTTATTTTGGAATTGCAGTGCATTTTATAAATAGTTTACTCATGTCTTTATTTTCATATTTTATATTATGCATATCCATGATGGGTAAGTATTACGCTGCCCCCCCCCCCCCCCCCCCAACGACTAGTTTGATTAAATGTAGGATATACAGGGTTCGTACACATCACAGGATTCAGGCGGTTTTATGTGTTTCAGCACGAGAACTTTCCTAAAGTACTGGTGCTTTTGGCTTAAAAAGTAAGATTTTATTTCATTAAACAAAAGATATATTTCTTTAAGAAAAAATTGATAAAAAGCCCTTGGATGTGCTTGAAGCGGACGATCTCCGATATAGAACTGGATCAGCATCTTAGTGTTTATTGGAAAAATCAACTATTTGTGTAGGATGCCATTAAGAAGAGCAAGACAGTTTTATTCCATTTCGGACTCATTAGCAATATTGAATAATAAAATTTGTAAAAATAATTCTAGAGTAATATTACTAAATGGAAATTAAGAACATTTTAATTAAAATAATACACTTTGTAAAAATCACGATAAAATAAAAAACAATGCAGGGTTCTAGGTAAACCGAGGTAAAACGAGGTAAAACGTTTCGAGGTAAAATATTAACAGTTCGTCATCAGCTGAAGCAGACACGTGTCCGCAAGGGGACAATGTCAAAGATGAACTGAAAGAAAGAGAGTGGAGAATGCAAAGAGTGCGACAAGTGACGCCAATTCAAAGAGTATATGTGGAAGACGAAAGTGATGACAAAATAATAGAAGAGAAAAAGGTGAAAAAGTGGAAATAAAATAAACAAATAAATTAAAAAGAAACATTAAAAAAATAAATAAAAATAAAATAATAATAATAAATAAAATAAAATAAAATTATTTATATATACATATATATATAATGAAAATAGACAAAAAAGGGAGAAAGTAATTACAAAGGTAATTTCCACGCAGGAAAGAGGAAGGGAGATGATGATAGATCATTGACAAGATTCAGATTATCTTTCATTTCACCTATTTCATCGCCCCTTTACGAACACGTTGTTGTTTTAGCTCGAAACGCGTTCTACATTGTTTTTATTGTATGGTGATTTTTGCAAAGTGCATTATTTTATTTATTACTTATCTCCTGTTTATTTATTTATTTAAGTATTTATTTATTTGCTAAGAAATATTTTAGTAAATATTTACTGAAGGTACTACAAAATTTTCAATATCTATTATTAAAAGTACATAGAATTCTTATCATTTAGAACTGGATACTTAGTTAAAATCGCAATTATCGGTGTTACTAGTCGTAATTGAGTTTAGAAACATGAAGAAATAATGCTTTCATAGCTGCGCATTTGCCCCACTCATATTTTAGCTAAATAACAATCATGTATAAAGATAAAAAATAAAGTTGGAAATGGCACATCAAGCCTAGCAAATGAGGTTCGTTCGTTCTTTAACAAAGATTTAAATCTATTCAGATCTTGGTGTAATAGTATGCAGTACTTCGGAAACAGTATAGTGCCGAAATCTTTTGCGTGTCCCTGTAAATACTATGTGATTCCCATTATTCTGGAAGTATTTTGTAGTAAACCTTAGCAACGGATATCAATTTTATAAAATGTGAAATTGTTTTAAAGTATTAAATCTCGCCCCAGACAGTGTTTTCTCTTATACCCTTATGTAATGGAATACTTTTGTGTGGCCATGTAAATTAATAACAAATATTCTTTGAACCACAGATCATGCATTATGTATTTTTAGAATGTACATCATAAATGCATATCAATTCCATTATGTTCTAAAGAGCATATCATCATTAAAATGCACTTGTAACATTTTTTTTCCTATTGAAAGTAAAGAAACGGAATGCTTTTAATTGTCCCTGTAATTAAACTAAAATCCGATTTTGATAAAATTTGAAATGATTCGACAAAATTATGCAACAATTATATATTTTAAATTTCAAAGGATTCGGTTGGATCTTTTTGCTATGTTGTATGCGGACAGATGGACAGAACGATGACTATAGGTGACTATAGGTTAAAAAAAGGGCGATTTTACGGAAGTTCTACTGATAATCTGGACGCAGTACAATTTACTTTTTTTTAATTGAAAAAATACCGTAAATTCCAGAAAAAATCCCGAAAAAATTTAAAACTTTTCGAATTTACGGAAATTCTTCCGTTAATAAATAGTAAATTGAACTGGCGTCTACATTACCAGTAGTAATTCCGTAAAATCGTCCGTTTTTTTACAGTGTAGGTATTTATATAATAACGAACGCACCTAAAATCAACACTTGTAATAGAACATTTGCCGCAATAGATTTACATGATCTTTTTAGTCATACCGAACACAGACACAGAGTGATCAAATTCAGACAAGTGAAATCAAGGAGTCAATATAGCATAACATGTTACCGCAACAGTAGAACACTCAATATTTTAATGCACGTATTTCATTGAAACATATATCTATCTGAAACAAAACGTCTCTTGAAATGTGTGAAACACACTTTAACATCTTCAGTCCCTGAGTACCCAAATGGGTATATCAGTTTTGTCCCATTTTATTAATGATACTCAAATATAAATGAAATTTCGATATAAGAATAATGTTTCGAATTCTAAGATTCGAGCTAATGAAAATAAAACAAAAATCTCGCTCTGAAGTCAAGCGAGAAAAGAAATAATTCAGTAATAATTAAAAATACTGTAATACTCGCCAGTAGCGCAGAGGTTAACAAACGCAAAACAAACACTTTATCCTCTTGAAGGGCGGTGGGATAAAATGTATCCCACTTAATTTTAATTGCTAAGTGCCATATCGAAACCAGAATTTGGCAAATGAAATTTTAATTTTATCAAGTACGTGAAGAAAAGTTTTTACCTGGATTAAAATAAACTTGTTTTTTATTCTGGTGTCAATCAATCATTTCAGCATCTTTAGAGAAAAAATGCTTTGCCCCTCTAAAAGTTATAATAAATACACTAATGTAAGAAATTAAGAGAATTTTCATATTTGACCTACGATCTCCAGAACTACTCGACAGATTTTAATAAAATTTGGTGTGAACATAGGTTGATATAATAGAAAAAAAATAAACATTCAATATATAATAGACACACATGGGGGACCTGAAGGTCTGTTGCAGAATACACAAAAGAAATGCGTTAATATTGAGTATGGTCCTTTTTTTTACAGGTATACATGCCTCGCAGTGTGATGCCATACTGGAAATAAGGCAGTTTATCCGTGCCTTTGGCAACTGGTCCCATTCATTCAGCAACCCTGTTTTCAATTCCTAGATGGTTCTTGGAGGGGTGTTGCGAGTTGCAATTGCTTCCCCAGAGCGTCCCAGACATGCTCTATAGGGTTGAAATCTGGAGACCTTGCTGGTCAATCCATCCGGCGAATATCCTCACTTTCGAGAAATTCGTCGACCAGAAGATCTCTATGTGGCTTCGCGTTATCGTCCTATAAGATGAACTCGGGGCCAAATGCACCTCGGAAAAGGCCAACATAAGGCTCCAAGATCTCATATCTGTACCTCACACTAGTCACAGAGCTTCTATCATAGACATTGAGAGGTGTGCAGGCGTCCAACATGATGCCTGACCAGACCATTGTACCGCCCCTGCCATAATTGTTGATTTCGTGGATAATGGAGGGTAGGTAGCTGGTCGCTGGCTTTCTCTACATAATTGTTAATTATTATCTCAGTTAATTATCAAAAAATGAAAAATCCGAGTCTATAGTTCATGTTGACTTTTTTGTTCTACCTTTGTAGAAATTTGCAGACCTGCACGTGAGGCAGATCTTTACATCCATGGGCAGCAGACTGAAACACAATCACATGAAAAGTTTCTTTTATTACAATAGATGATATTAAAGTGCGAAATTTGTTAATCCTCTTTCTTTTACGGAAGCAAAATTCAGAAAACATTTGACCATGTGCTGGTGGGACAATCTTTCCAAAAATAATCTTTATGAACAATTCATGAAATTTCTCTTTTTAGAAATCAGTTTATTGTCTTAAAGGAAATGTAGAGAAGCGAATGCTATCCCTGGAATTTTATTGAGAAAGAAAGGTTGGAAATGTATGCTCGAAATAACTGTTTATAAAAATGCATCTCTAAGAAAAGAAGAATTTTGCCTAAATAAGAAGGTGGATATTACTTCTTAATGGAGATACCAGGGAATATGTTTAACATTTAATTAGAGCCCGGAAAAGTATAATTTCTTGAAGTATTAGAGCATTTTAAATAGATGCAAACCTGATGCTATTTTTCACCACCACTATTTCCACAGATATTTTAAAAAATGTATTGATATCTTCTCTGTATTTTATTTTAAGTACACGGGATTAGATATGTAGTCATACCACGTAATTTGGACAAAATTATTTTTTTTATGCGGTACTATCCTTTCTACATAGAAACCGATATACAAATGTAGTGAAATTTATTTCTAAAATATTTTTATCTTAACCCCTTAACTGATTTGCCCATACGCCGTTCGGGCAAGACGAATTTACTTAATTCATCATTTTAATCTTCTTGACACCACTATTTTTCAAAAGAATGATTTCATACCCTTTAAAATACGTTAAATTTTTAGGAAAGGTGACAACTTACACCGCTTGGGAAAGCATTTATTCCTTACATTCTGTAGGATCAATTATTAGGGGTATTTCCTTCATTCTACTTCATTTTTGATTTGCTTGAGGGGTACTTTTGTTATACGTTGCCTTAGGCAGCGGCATTCCAGTTCACAGGTTATTAAAGACTTTTTTTTTCGAAAAACACTAGACGCTTGCTAAAGACATTGAAGCCAGGAAATTAATTTCATTTGAAACAATCTGTGCTGCTGAAGGAATTGCAGCATCCGAAACTACGTTAATTTGAAAGTGTTTCTGAATATATAAAATCATATAAGTATGGGAATTGTTTAAGGTTATTATAATGCATCCGGACAACGTTGGGTGGTCATAAATATAATTAAAATATTTGCAACTCATAAATATAAAATGTCAAAAATTTATTTCAATTTATTTTGTACGGAACCTAAGTTTTAGGGTGTTTTAATTGTCATACTGTTTGAATTTTCTTTTTTCTTTTTTATATTCATTCGTTTAACTTAATTGTTACAAAAATTACGTTAAATGTAGAGCTAATTGAATAAAAAATCTTAATATTTTTCCCTTCTCGAGCATAAATAATGCAAGAAATATTTTTTCTGCAAATTCCTTTTTTGTTTATATATTTTGTCATATTTGTTATTTTATTGTAATAATACATAAAAAAATAAACAATTTTTACAGAATAGTTCCCCTATGAATATTAAATCCTTGTCTCCCCTAGCAAATAATCACTAAAGTTTAAAGAGTTAATTGATTTTTATTGCTAAGATATTACATGATTTATATTATTTTTTGAATTATTTTAAATTATCAGATTTAAAATTCTAAAGGAAATTGTTAAATTGAAAAAATATATTATATTACAAAACAATATTACATTTCTTAGAATTATTGAAAATTTTTCTGCCATATTTGTTATTTTGCATTTTAAGTAACTAATCAATCATCTGTATCATTAATCTTACCTCCACCTGAAATTTATACTGCTTCCCTATCCTTGCACAGCGAGAAAAACAAAATTTCTTTACATCTTTTTTTTTTTTTTGTTCTATATGTCTTTTTATAGTAATAATTTTTTTTAGTCTCATACCTCCATTTTAACACTAGAACTGCCGGCTATTTTACGAAAGTTTCATAAAAAGTGTTTGAAACCAAAATTTTTATTTAAAGCTATTTAACTTATTATATTTGCCTATTTTTCGGCTGCACATAATTAACAAATCTTATATATAAAAAATAAAAAACTTCTGGTTCGAATCGGCCATTTCGAATTTGGTAGGGGTCATAATGACCCCTAATGGTGGTTCTAGTGTTAAATGATTAAAAAAAAGTAAAAATGCTGAAACCATCGAAACGCAGAATCTCAACACACCCCGCACCCAAATAATCATGATTATCTTTTTTTTATATTCGGGGCTGAGAGGGATATATTTACTGAATAAAAGATCGAAGTATGCATGTTACTATTTAGATTTGATTAATTAATTGGATTAAAATAAAGACATTAGAAAACTAATTTAATATAATTCTGATAATTTTTGTGGCAAAAACAAATAAAACACGTTTGTCATCGATACAACCTCCACACATAGTTTTCGCCAAGCACAATTCCTTAAAAGGCGACAACTTTGACCATGAAAGCTTTGGTCAATTAGATTTCTAGATCGCCAACCATCGTCCGGAGAAGAATATCTGCCTGACAAATTTGACTTGATTACACTTTGATCAACGATGAATCGTCAAAAATGTTAAATATTATAGTTACGTGTTTTTGACCGTAGAATCCGAATCTGCAATAAAAAAATGAGAGTTATTATTCAAGCTATAAAAGTTAGATCTCCTGTAATTTTAAGATTCTGGAAAGTTGATATCACAGATTTTATTTAAATATTCAGCATTTATTTTCCTGTTTTTCTATCGGATATGTATTTCTTGAAAAATTTGGCCAACCCAGACATTTCGGGCATTTTGCACATAAAGTTTCAATATTTCACTTTAATATTTTGACGGAAGTGGTGTTATCAAGGTTTCCCACACTCCAGCTTTTTGTACATTACCATTATCCTAGAGAAAATATCGTTCTTTTCACACTAGAACCACGGGAAATTTTACTCAAATTTTATGGAAATATTTTTCATCAGAATGTTTATTTAACACTAGAACCGCGGGGAATTTTACCCAAGTTAAAAAAAAAAAAGATTCATATCAGAATTTTTATTTAAGTCTATTTAACTTTCTTATTTTAAATAAGTTTTGTGCAGCTTATATGTAAATTATTTTAAGAAGACTTATCTGGTTTGAATCGACAACTTTTCACTTAGTACGGGTCAAAATGATCCTTATCCGCGGTTCTAGTGTTAAAACTATTTAACCTACTTATTTATGTTATTTTTGTGCAGAATATATTTAAAAATTTTTAAATACAGTTTCCTGGTTGGAATCGACATCTATTCATATGCTACGGGTCAAAATGACCCGTCACCACGGTTCTAGTGTTAAATCACCCAAGTGTTCCAATTAAATAAAATAACTTTTTCTGTATTAAAATACTGGTATCCAAAAAGCCGGAGCCTTGACAGCTCTGTGTTACAGCACACTAATATTTCGCCAAGCATTTTCTGGGAATATATGTTTACTTTATTTTGAAAAATGAAAATCTATCCTTATTCAGAAGAGTTTAACCCCTTGAAGGGCGGTGGGATAAAATATATCCCACTTAATTTTAATTTTGAAATGCCAGATTGACACCAGAATTTAGAAATGAAAGATTTAATTTTATCATGTACGTGAAAAAAAAAAAAAAACATTAACTGTTTTGAAATATATATATTTTTTTAATTCTGTTATTCAATCATTTCAGCATTTTAAGAATAGATATTCTTTGCCATTCAAAGAATTAAATCTTTCAAGAACGGTGATATTTTTATGAAGCCACTCAATTTTAATGCATAAATACCACAATGACAGGGTATAAACTTTTTCCACTTTTTGTATGGAACGACAGCCTTTTTTTATTTTCAATTAAATTTGTTAGTAAATTCAGGTGTTAATCGTTCATTCGAATATTCTAGACGTGGAAGGGCTTTGCCTCGGTAAGTGTTAACACTAGAATGACCGGATATTTTACTCAAGTGTTATAAAAATGTTCTATACGAGAAGTTTTATTTAAAACTATTTATTTAACTTATTTCACCATATTATACATTCAACTTATTTTAGAAAGAAATTTGAGATTTGAATCAGAATATTTCTTATTTGGTATTGTTCAAAATGACCAGTATGGCCGATCTAGAATTAATTGTAATACATGAATGGGCGTGAGTGTCAAATTGTACAGACACTGGTGGAAAACTGGCCCAGAGATTTAGTGTATTGACACCACTAAAATTTAGCTGTGTTTTCATTGGATATTTAATGACAGCGTTGCACCGCGTTATTTTTTTTCAAAGCTCAATAGTACTATAAAATATTTGCGGTGTCAATAGGCTTCACCACTGCGTCAGTTTTTCACCATTGCACAGGGTGCGTAGTCATCAAGAAACTCAGAGGATTTTAATTCTTTTAGTATCAGAAAATATTTAAAGTACTGGTTGCTACATATGAAAAAGGATTTCTCTTTCGTTAAATAAAACAAATATCACATTATAAAAATTCTGGTAAAAGGTCCTTACAAGGTGCTTCCAGACTACGCACCCTGTTGCACATTAGGGTGGGCCGAAAAAAACTTTTTTTCGATTTTCGATTATGGCGGGTGCGGAAAAGTGGCCACTGGTGGCACTCAGTTCATACAAAAAATTTGAGATTTTTTGAACATTTCCTTACCCTGCCGCAAACGGCTTGAAGTTTTGCAAAAATGTTCATTTTTGAACTTTTTTCGAAAAAAATTAAAAAATGTTAAATTAAATTTATTTTGGTTGTATTTATTTGAAAAGGCATATTTAATGTACCAAATGTTTAAATAATATCTGATCATGCATTATTTAAAATCTATGTGTACTATAACTCAGGCTATTTTTATAGCTTTTTCGCGTATAATAGGCAAAAGTTGTATTTGTTTGAATCGATCGTTAGTTTCTACATTATTTATGTCCCTTGGTCTTCTTTATATTTTTTCTATGTGTCAAATGTCATACATTTGGGGAAAATATATCAGCATACTTCAAAAACAAATCTGGAAGGTGAGAAAGTGGTGAAGCAGGACTCTAAGCGAGCGCAATGACTCGTCGTAATACTCAGGGAGTGAAGGACGAAATAGCTGAGAGCCAAAATGCGATAAATGATTCTTATTATTTATTCTTGCTCAGTAACCTGCGACATTTGTTCAGTGTTAACGTGAAACCTTTTTGTAGTGATTATACAGTGCTTTTTGGGTCGTTTAATGTGCCATTATAGTGTTTTGTGCGTTTTATTACAACGAGTTTAGAAATGGCTAGTATAAAGGGCCATGACAATGCAAAGACACGTAATAGCGTGAAAAGTAACTTTTTGGGGGCGTCATGTATATTGAAAGAATTGCAATTGCCAACTTATGCTGATAATCATGCGCCACTACTACTGGTTGCTCGACCATGTAGAAGTTGTGACAGCAGATGATACGAATCTCGTCATCGATAAAAACAAAGTCAGAAGAGAGAAATATAAACTTGGAAAGAAGACACAGGTAGAAGAAGTTATTGAAAGAAGGAAAATAAAAAGCATATTTTTTGAAAATATAAAAGTATATTAAGAGGAAGAAAAATAACAAGCGGCACCGTCGAGAGAAAGGCGAGGAACACATCACCGCGTTCCGGTCACGGAAAAGAAATAGCAAAATCATTATACAATCTTCCAAGTCACCACAAGTTAGACTTTTCTGAACTGACGAGGTATCAAGTGACCCGAGTATTCCTAACCAGGTTCAAACAACACGGTGATGTGTTCCCCGCTTTTCTCTCGACGGTGCCGCTTGTTATTTTTCTTCCTCTTAATATACTTTTATCCTTTCTACCATCAAAAAATATGCTTTTAATTTTCCTTCTTTCAATAACTTCTGCCTGTATCTTCTTTCCAAGTTTCTATTTCTCTCTTCTGACTTTGTTTTTATCGATGACGAGATTCGTATCCTCTGCTGCCCAACTTCTACATGGTGAAGCAACCAGTAGTAGTGGCGCATGATTATCAACATAAGTTGGCAATTGCAATTCTTTCAATAGGCATGATGCCCCCAAAAAGTTACTTTTCACGGTATCGCGTGTCTTTGCATTGTCATGGCCCTTTATACTAGCCATTTCTAAGCTCGTCGTAATAAAACGAACAAAACACTATAATGACACATTAAACGACCCAAAAAGCACTGTATAATCACTACAAAAGGGTTTCATGTTAACACTGAACAAATGTCGCAGGTAACTGAGCAAGGATAAATAATAAGAATCCTTTTTCGCATTTTGGCTCTCAACTATTTCGTCCTTCACTCCCTGAGTATTACGCCGAGTCATTGCGCTCGCTTAGTGTGCTGCTTCACCACTTTCTCACCTTCCAGATTTGTCTTTGAAGTATACTGCTGTCTTTTCCTCAAATATATCACGTTTGACACATAAAAAAATATAAAGAAGACCAAGGGACATAAATAATATAGAAACTAACGATCGATTCAAACAAATACAAATTTTGCCTATTATACGCGAAAAAGCTATAAAAATAGCCTAAGTTATAATACACATAGATATTAAATAATGCATGATCAGATCTTATTTAAACATTTGGTACATTAAATATGCCTTTTCAAGTAAATACAACCAAAATAAATTTAATTTAACATTTTTTAATTTTTTTCGAAAAAAGTTCAAAAATGAACATTTTTGCAAAATTTCAAGCTGTTTGCGGCAGAGTAAGGAAATGTCCAAAAAATCTCAAATTTTTTGTATGAACTGAGTGCCACCAGTGGCCACTTTTCCGCACCCGCCATAATCGAAAATCGAAAAAAAGTTTTTTTCGGCCCACCCTATTGCACATATGTTCTTTGTGTTTAAATAACACATTTAGGTCAAAGTCATCCAGTGATATTATTTTTGGAAGTAAGCATAGCACCTGCAGCAAGTTTGGTGTTTTCCGTTGATAAAAAAAAATCTTAATACTATGTTGACCAGCAGTACTGCCAATTTAGCTCACCTTCTAAAAGCAATTTTCACTTTTTTTCCAATGAGAAACTACATAGGATTACATATTTTAATTCACTACTAGTTGAAACATTATTGTCTGACATGAGGCTCATATACAAGCAATTAATGATTTCGCAGTCCTGCATAGAATTATTACCCTTATTGAATATCAGTAATTTTGCAATTTTACAACGCGAAGATTTTTAGACGGAAATACTGGCAACTGGTACAGTTTTGGCAGGCAAAATGTTTTGAAACCCATAAATTTGAGACTGCTAAAACAAAAACATCGTTGGAATAAATAGCTAAATATTTATTATTGAAAAATAGTTATAAATATATTGATAAAAAGCGTATTCCATGTAACATAAAGCATTTGGTATTCTCAACTTAAATAAAAATAAATTGATAGAAAATACTTTATTTAGAATCAAATAGAGTATCAAATTTATAAACGTAAGATATTTTTTGTTTTATTCGTTTTTTCTGTTATTACGAATATATATTTTGCGCAAGAAGTTCTTTAATCTAACTTACTTTTATTCTATTTTCATGAAAACTATCTGATTTGAAATCCTTTCCGAACACTGTAGAGACTTTTATTTTTTATTTTTCTCTTTGAAGAAACAAGACATTTTCCCACTAAAAGTTAGAAAAAATAACAAAACTATTTTTTCTTCATTTAATCAAATAACCCAAAACTTCTTATCATACTTCTAACGATATAAAAAAAATACTCTCCTTTTATTCATCGAGATTCTTTTAAAAACATAAAAAATAACTACTGCTTAACCCATTAACGCCCAGCGTCCTCTTTTGAGGACGGTTACAAAAAAAGGAAGAAAGCGGTTTTCCCACCAGTAAAGAGGAAGATAAATGTATACCTTCTTTTATGAGATAGAATTCTCGATAAATTTAGATAAAAGTTAATTTGATTTTAAAAGTGGTGGGAAATACAAAATTTAAATTTTAACGAAGAAAATAATTTGGGCGTTAATGGGTTAATAACTGACAGTTGAATTAATTTCGCAAAAAAAGTTTTGATGCACAAAATATGCAAAGATTGTAATTATAACGCAACTTTTGTCATCTTATTATCTCTTTCATGGTTGCGTTTAATAACTGTCTTTATGAAAACCCATAACTAGTAGAAAACATTTTATAGCACTTTTGAAAACATAATTAGCCATTGTGTGGCGTAGTTTTGGCAAGAACTTGATGAATATTTCTGATAACTTCTTATGAAATATTTCATGTATGTGACATTAATTCATGCATAAAGATAAAATATGTTGCTGTAGAGATAAAAAAAATGCATCACGATTTCTGTTTTTTATAATATTTTGCGGCAGATATTCTCTGATGAAAGTCTAAGATTCAGAAAGTGTAGAAAAAAAACACGAAGTATTTATTTAAATATTGTACTTTCACACAGGGTTGCCAGTTTAGCCTCCATTTTTATGTACAAAATAACAATTAATATCTGAGATATGAAAGAGTACTTTTTTGTTTATTTAATAAAAGATATTTCGTAATATATTGAAATTTTTTCATTGGTATTTTCGAAATTTGAATTTTCTGAACAAAAAAGGTAGCCAAACTGGCGAAATCGGTTCCACTTTATTAAAAAAATGAAAAAAAAAGTCGAAAATATATTCTGTATCAAAAGAGGAAAGGACTATTTAGAAAACGATTATTGCATTTTAAATATTTTTTAAAGTTTTGTAATGTTATCATCGAGATCGTTTTTTAAGAGAATTTTTAAGAGAGTATTATTATATATCACGCATTATTTTAATTCTAAATTAATTTTAACAATCTGAAATTTAAAACTTGGATTGATTTTGACGAACTGGTTGCGTATTATCACCACAAAAATGGGCAACGAATAAAAATAAAGTATTAAATTTAGCTTCAATGACACGCATATTGCAAAGACCCATTTTTGTACTAGCATACAGTAATCTTCACATAGTAATATTCATTTTTTTAAAACATTTATACAAGGTTATTCAAAATTAACCCATTAGTGCCTAGCGTCCCTTTTTAGGGATGATCATAAAAAAAGCCAATAAAGCACTTTTCACACCAGTAAATAGAAAGATAAATAAGCATTATTTTTCGCGAGATAAATTCCTCAATAACTTAAGATAATAGTTATTTGTTTTTTAAAAGTGGTGGGAAACCCAAAATTTCATTTTTAATGAAGAAAATAATTTGGGCATTAATGGATTAATAATATCCGAAAATTAAAACCGTACCCATACCAAAGGTTACATTGTATAATGTATTAAATTACATGTAATATCCATACAGAAGGTGTTAAAATAACAATGCTAACCGAGAAGGTTTAACAACAAGAAATTTTAAAGGGAAATACAGAATCGACTCAAAGCGATTGCTCTTTATTTTCGTGTTAATAAGTTCCAAGTGAGCTGAGACATTTGTCATACCCTTTTATAAGCTTCAACAAGCACTCCAGGAAAAAAAACAGGCCTCAGTACATACGAAAGAAACGTTGAACGGCTTGTGTGGAAGCCGTATTGCTTCCAAAGCTGTAGTCAAGAATTGTTTTCCTTGTGATAACCGCACACGTTCGCCCAGGTCTCACTCTGTCCAACATTTGCTAACGGCCCCCACTCCATTGGCGCCACCATCTACATACGATTTGTTTCGACATCACGTCGGCCCATAAAATTCCATGGTGGTTATGGATTTCTGCTTCCGATACTCCACATACCCATTTATAGCGGACAACTTCTCTTTCTTCTGACTTTGATCATGAATTCGAAATTCCTCTTCCCGCCATACCTACCGGGTCTAGAATGATGCACAATCATACTTTTTTCATGGCGTGCTTTTTGAAACCTGTGAAAGAGTATGACAAAAGACACTCAACTCACTTGGAACGTATGTAGAAAAATAAAGTTATGTCTTATCTTTAATGTTTCATTATATTTTTTCTTTGATACAGGGCTCCCAAATGGTCCGCGAACTGAACATCAGTATTTTTTAACAGAAAATTTCATAATACGTTTGAGCTAAAATCAACTTCCAAATGTGGTTTCTTGACAATTTGTAAGAAAAATCTAAAAAGAAAATTTCTCTAAAAAAATTCTGATGTTCAGTTCGCTGACCATTTGGAAGACCTGTTCATACACACGTCTGTCCACTGTCATCACTGGAAACTTATTTTCGACTCCTCTTCGTTGTAATAGTTCGAACGATTTGGAAGTTGCACACCAAATCTGGCAAAAGAAATGCTTTCACTTTCTTTTTCGTGCTCTTATAAAAATTTCCTCTTTTGCATTTTCTTTCCTTTCTTAGTTCTCAATTATGTGCGATGCACGTGAGGGTATCGTAATGTTTTAATTACTGGCGACTATATTCCATTCACATCACTGTTTTTAAAAATACTTTTCATAATATATTTATTTCTCTTTCAAATGCTCTCAAAGCGTAAGTAAAAGATTTCTGTTTTTAACGAATGGTGCGAGATATCGTTACAAAATATTCCCCAGTAATTGAAACTTTAAGATACTCCGCTGAAATATACTATTTTTCTTCAAGGAATTTCTATGACGAAATGAGACAGTTTGACATATTTTTCTCGAAAAGATCTCAATTTCTTCGATTTAAAAACAACTGCATTCATTTTTGAATGCAGCTTTTAGAATGAGGATAAATACACACACTAATAATCCAGTACTAACCTCCTGCTATAGCTATATATTTTCTAAAACTTATACAGAAAACATTATATGGATGTACTGGTGTGGGTTTTTGAATACAATTTAAGTTATACATTTGGTTAATTCCATGAGCAGCACAAGTCGTGTAAGTCACTTACTACGATTTTGGATGCCAGTATTTTAGAACGGAAAAATGTGACTTATTTTATGAGAGATATTTCATTAATTGAATAAGGCCATGCAAAATTTTCGAAAAAATGGATGGCCAACAATTTAGCAGTTACTAAAAATGTGACTTACACGACAAGTGCTCATGGAAATAACCATTTATAATGCACACAAAATTTATAATTATTTACATAACGTGACATCTAACAATAGACAAATTGCATACATATATATCTATATCTGTGCACAGTATTTATATTATTCAGTATTTATAACTTAGAACTAAGCTGTCGCAAAATAATACGATTGAGACGTTAAAAAATTCAGGAATTTCTCAACTTGCATTTACATATTGCTGATTTTAAAAAAATGTATTCACAGAATTTTATCACATTCATGAAGGTTGCTTTGCGTATTTAAAACAGAAAGTTTCCTTTTAGGTCTTTATTCTAGCATGTTGCATTTTTAAGAGATCGTTCATGTTTAAGTGAGTAACATTTTGGATGCTAATACTGTGTGAACTTTAATAATAATGTATTAGTCATTCAGTTATAATTTCTTACTATGCTTGAAAACGTTTGCAGCCGAAAGGTACATTTCAGATATTTCGTCTTTATTTAGAAAATTCATACCAGAAATTTTAAGTAGTATTTTTTTTATTTACATAAGAAATTATCTAATGGCAAAGATGCGTATTCTTGAAGTGAATTGTTACAAACGTTTCCTGATTACATAATATATAAAATTTTTCAAAATTTCCGATGTGTATTAGGAATTTTTAAATAAAAAATCTCCTTAAATATAAACATACTATATGCCCTCCGGACAAAAATTAGTTAAAATGTGATATAAGTTTATGTAAAAAAATATGAGAAGCTAATTTATAAAAGCGATAAATCAATTTCTAATTTTATTTATTAATTTAAAATTCTAACTTTTATTTTGCATGGACATTTAAAAAAAGACATACCTAACTATTCCTTTATTGGTTACCAATTACATCAGCAAATTTGAACCATTTATTCGAGAAAGTTAAACTAAAATTAAAGCAGCCCCAAGCGAATGCTGTTTAACTGCTAAATAAATCTGAGAATCATTTATCGAGTTTCGCTTACGCTGAAGTCAAATAAGCAAGTGTTCAATTTTCTACTGCAGTGTTTTAACTGCGAGGCATTCCAATTCATTAAAGCTGTTTTAGATTTTGTTAGAATAAGTTAAATTCAATCTAAATGAAAACATGAATTTACATGAATAATTTTGTTTCATTACAGAAGTTTTTCGTGCAATTTAATCATTGTTAATACTTTTTAACAAACTTGAAAGTTTTTATGCATTCGGTTTGTCTCTCCGTCTGATCGTCTCTCCACACTCTAACTCCCTTAAATATACTCGCATTTGCATGTAATTCATAAAATTTATTTAGACTCACCTAGACATGGTTGGTATTGTATATGAAGTATGTGGGACTAACAGTTCATTTACAGGGCCACTCAAAAGAACTCCACTACATTGTGGTATGAGGGGGTACGTAAATCGTTTGCAGAGCATTTTAATAACATTTTGCGGGGTTCGTACACATAAGGAATTAAAAAAAAATTAGACATTTTAGTACCAGAAATATCGTAACGTTGTGATCGTTATCTGTGAAGTTAGCAATGTTTTGCTTAAATAAGGCAAATAATACTTAAAAAGAAATCCTGGTAAAATGATGTCTAAATGTTCTTTTCTTAATTCCTTATGCTTACAAACCCTGAATTACACTGTTTAAAATGTATTGAAACTGATATAAATCACAGAGTTTCACTGAAAGATGATTACGATAAAATAGATATTTCTATGCATTTGTCGTTCATTTATAGCAGGGATACAAATGCCGTACAACAAATGGCTGATTTCTACTACTAAATTTTAATTGAGGAGCCCAGAAGCCAAGGAGTATAAGTGACAAAATTGAAAAAAATGAGTTAAGTGCACAGACTATCTGGAAATAAGTCTATTTATTTGTAGGTAAGAAGTTATGAGTGATTTTTTAAATTATATACTACGTTTTAGGGGTCAGTTACTTAACCTCTTTCCCAAAACTGTGAAACGCGTGGAGGCCAAATGATATAAGTGCAGTTGTATCCGTTAACATCTACAGCAGAAGCGCGACCAACGACATACAAGGCCATTTGCTTTTTTATACATTAAATAAATGCATTTTTACTGTTAAAATGTAAGAAAATCATGCGTTAAGCGTAGATTATGAAACACTTTCCAACACTCTCTGAAATCTTTAAAAATCTTTGCTATTTAGGGTAATAAAGTGTTACTGTCTATAGCCAAATATGTATTCTAATAATTTTGAACAGCCCTATGTTTTATATGTTGGTTGATATATATACTACATAATGGGGAAATTTAGTTTAGTAAGAAAACGCATAACAGATTGAAATTTCTCTTTAAGCAGTTTATACTGATAGATAGAAAAACACTTGTTAACTTTTGTTTATCCTGTAGTTTACCTTAAACCTTTATTATACGCTAATGTTTAGCTAAAATTTAGTTCAAACTAAAACACTTTTAAGACTACTGAAATCACATTTCCAGAAATTATCATCCATAGATGACCATGTATAAAATTTTGTGCTTAACCCTGTATGTCATTTTATCTATATTTTACAAGCATTTCTTAGTAAACTGAATGCAGTTCAGCATAGAAATATGACTTATTTAAAAGCAATATTTAAGTAAATTACGCTCATATCCAGTAACCTTTACGAAATCTTTTGTATAGCCCTGTATATGAACTGTAGCATTTATATGAACTATAGCATATAAATTAATATGTATGAATTTAGTAAAACTTAAAAGCGCAAATTATAATTAAAAAGGCATTTCTTCCATCCATCAATCATCATGGATAATATACAGTACTTCGGATAGAATATACTATTGGAAATCTTTTTTGTGTCCCTGTAAGTACTGTATGCTTCGTATTATGTGCTAAATAACTTATATTAAGCCTCAGCGATTTATATAAATTTTATTATACATGAAAGTATACATGAAAGTTGTAATATTATTAAAATATGTTGTAAAAAATTCTCTCTTTATCATTAGGTAATGTAAGTATTTTGTGTAGCCCTGTAAATAAAAGATATCTATTCTTTTCACCTCATATTTTACAGAATGTTTATTTTATTTTAATTCGTAAAAGCATATAAACTTTAATATGTGACAAGGTGTAACATCTTTTAAATTCATTGAAAACGATTTTTCCCACAACCCGTAATGTAACGGAAAAATTTTGATTGTTCCTGTAAATGAACTTATCGTGTTAGAAACTCCATTTGCTATAGCTTCGTGTTGAGATAAACGTGAATAATTCCCAAAAATTACAGGGCAATCCGAATATATTTACGAGAGTTAGGGCGCGGACAGACGGACAGACAAACTAAAATCATATTCACTTCTCAACTTTGTTGCAAAGTGTTAAAAAATATAAAATTTCAATGTTTCAAAATTTATAATAAAATTTTAAAATTTACATTAAAACAAAAATTTTTCCTTTCATTCATTTATATCAACATCGTTCATATATTTTTTTTTCATAAATTCATTTTTTATTTCACAATTTTTTCTTTTTTAGAACGCATATTAAAACTAAATTTTGTCCTTTCATTTATTTGTATCGACATTGTTTTTAATTTTTTCACAAATACAATTTTTTATTTCATAATTTTTCATTTCTTATGCTCATTCGGCACTTGTACCCTTTAGTTTCCAAGCACTTTTCATTACTGCTTGGAAGCCAAGGGGTACAAGTGCCGAATGATGATAAACATTGCTTAGGGGTATTTCCATGCGAATTTGTTAGTCTGTTACACAACTGAAAATCGCTATGCTTGTTGGCCACCGTTATTTTCGAAAAGTCTGCTTCGCCTTATTCAATTGATGATACATCTTTGATAAACTAAGTCACATTTTCTCGTTTTAAAATACTGGTAGCTAAAAATCGTAGTATGTAACAGACAAACAAGTTCGCATGGAAATGCCCTTAGTTATAAATAAAAAGAAAAATTGTATTCCACTTTTTTTTAAAACAGTTATTCAAATAAGAGTTTAAAGATCACTAAGATATAAGCAAAAGTTTCATATCTAAATTCATTCAATTACAATTGATACTTAACCCTTTGCGGGGCAGGGCAAATTCATTGCTTAAGTATTGAAATTAATGACTGACACCGGAATTTTAAAATAACTTTATTTATAAATAAGAAAACGCTATACTTCACGCATTCAATAAACCGTAATTTTCTTTAAAAAATTCCGGTGCGAATGTGGCGTTTGGGAATTAAAATTAAGTGGTATATCTTTGAAACCACCGCCCCTCAAGGGGTTCACTTTGAACTCATTTTACTCGAAATCTAAATTTCGACACTTGTACCCCTTGGCTCCTGGGGTCCTCAATTGTTTTCAATGACTTACTAAATTACAGAAATTCTGTCATTAAATAAAAGTAGAAATGCTATAAAATTTTAGTGGTAGCAATCAGCCATTTGTGGCGCAGCACTTGCATCCCTGGTTATAAGGGCATTCAAAATGGAACTGCGTTTTCAATTTCGGCCTCTGCTTTTAAATTTAATTGTATTTTTTTTTTTATTTAACTGGTTGTCTATAAATTCTGTATACAGTGTTGCACACAAGAATTCGTGTAACATTCACTTTGATAGTGTAAAATTGCTGAAGGGGAATTTTCAAGTAAAGATATATTTCCTAACTGAACGTTTGGTATGCATGAGTTAATACCGGGTATCCCAAATAATGATTGATGAAATTTAAATTCAATAACTTGAAAACGGTGACAGATATTTAAAAAAACCTTTGCAGAAATGTTAGGTCAGAAGTTTTATGCTGTGATTCTCAGTTTAAGTTACAAATATCCATAATGGATTGTGCTGCAATCAATAACCGCTAAATCAAGGTTCGATTTTTCGGCCTTTCTCTTCTTTCCTGAGAAAACAGGAGATTTAAACGTATTAAATAGATCCCGAAGTACTAAAAATCGGGTCTGAACTGAGAACCAATTGATCCAAGTGCCATATATTGTTTGAAATTCTAACTGAAATCAAGAATCACAATACAAAAACTCCTGACATCTCACATAACACTTTTGCAATATTTTTAAAATATCTGTCACCGTTCACTAGTCAATGAGTTTTAAAATCAATGAGTCATTTTTGGGATACTCTGTACGTAAAAATCCATACATCATATAGAACGCTGCTGAGATATTTCGGATAATTTTCTAACTGTAAATGGAAGCAGCTGAATTTGAGTTTTCATATGTGTTACGGAAATTAGTCATAATATTTTAACGTATTAAACGTAGGACCTGATTACTAACGGGGCACTCTCCGACAAGTAAGCTTTATAAAAATTTTGACTTGTTTAAACGTTCTGTAATGCGAAATTTCTGTCATGAATAAGGAAAATTTCTATTCTTTTTTACTGGTAGGAGAGTGCCGCATTGATAATCAGGCGCTCATTAATCCTTTCCAGCAAACTGTGCCTGGTCCGAGATGCCTAATTTTAATTCCAAAACTTGCAAAAGGCACCAATAATATTTTAATAAAATTTTTCTTTTACATTGAAAGCTTAAGTTAAGGGATTCACAATTTCTAAAAAAGTTGTTTATAAATTCCGGTGTCAATCGATTATTTCTCGTTTTACTAACAGAATTTGCCTGTGCCGGAAAAGGTTAAACGGTTCAGTTTTGTTGCGTTATTCTGAATGTGTGGGAAATTGTTTTTACACCCTATGCTTGGTACATGATTTTTTTTCTTTTTCTTTCTTTTTCATTTTAATTTGAATATCTGGTCCAAAATCGTTGTAAATAGACTTCGCACTTTCTGTCTTTTATCAATCTAATTTTGCTTTTTACAAGAAATTCTGATCACCGGCCTTTATTGAAGACTATTTTTTATGTTTAATCGAACAGCAGTTCACAATTTTCGCTGTATAGTTGATTTCTCATGAAACAAATCCTTCTATAAGTGTATGTCAGGAATTATTTTTCAAAAAGCGGTGCAAATAGATTAAAACATTGTCTCTGGGATGACATATGTCCCAACCTAAACAAAAGAGAGGAATTGTAGAGTTTACATTAAAATGCTGCATAATCAAGATTTCTTTTTTAAATCAAGATGTGTTTTGTTGACTCGGATTTCATGTGTAGCTTGTTTTAAGAGTATTAATTGCTATAATATTACAGTTGTAGTTTTATATGAAGAGACTGTTATCTAATCTATTAACAGAGAATTTTTAGTTAAGTTATAAGAAATAACAATGGGAATTAGAGGGTTAAGCGATGTATACATAAGCCAATCTTGTACGCTTCGGGGAACTTCAAGACTAATATCGATATTTTTTTAAAGAAAAAAAATTACCTTAGTTTTATGTAAATAAATAAAAAAAACCAAATTATTTCCTTTCCTTGAAATTACAGGTTTTACGTCCTGATAAAACATTCAGTAGAAGTATATTCTATTTTGACATACTTATTTAACCCTTAAATGCATAGGATAGAACGCGTTCCAAAAAATGCGAATTCAAAGAATCAGAATTCATACCAGAAAAATCTAAATAGTAAATTTTTCTTTATTCAATTACGAATGGTCTGTCATTAAGTAAACTGAAAATTGCTCTTTTAAATTTCTGGTGACAATACGGAATATGTGAATAAAACGCCCAATAAATCGGGAACACTTATGGTATCGAAAATGATACAATATGCGTTCAAGGGTTAATATTGGCTTCAATCAGGAATTTAAGGAAAAAGAAGATTCTGAAAAGGCACGCAGATTTGGTTTAAATAAATTAATTAATTGTTTTAAAATAAAACTTATGGTGTGACATATTTTTTTGAAGATGGAATAAAATTTCAGGGCATTGTAATGTGAAGGCTGTATATCGCTAACCCCGAAAAAAAAACGAAAAAAGTAAAACATCTCGCAGAAATTCATTTTGCGTTTTATTCCACTATAAACGTCTGTCATAGGTGCGTATTAATACAGAAAAAAATTCATAAGTGTAGGTATAAGGAAAACCAATTTATTACCCTACACGTCCATTCTTAACCACAAAAGGGGGGGATGAACTGTTTGGGGAGGGAAAGTTAGTCGTCTCTCCAAATATCACCTACGTCTTCTTTCATAAAATTTTTAGGATTTTATGTACGTTTTCACTCCAGCATGCAAAGCTAAGAGCCATAATGTCAAGTCACAATAAAATGCCACAATATATTTTGCCTATCCTGTGAAATTTAGTTTTACCGAGATATGTCACTGTTCTTGCCATGAGAGACATCTTAAATTAAATTTGAATATTCATTACTTTTCACTTTTAAAATCTTTACTAATGCTTATTCCCCAAGATCATTTTACCTCTAACTTAATAAGCGTTTAAAGATAAATGAATGCAGTTTTAAAATTCGGGAAAATGTAATATGAGCTATCAATTAAAAATTTAACACGACATAACAGTTTTATTCAATTTTTATGTATGTATAAAAATATTTCACACCATTTAAAAAAATATTTAACTTTTATTTAATATAATAATGTGGATTTATGTATTATTTTTTTACGAAACAATTTCTGATTCAATTTGAAATTCGATTCATTTCGTTCCGATCAAATGGCCTATTGCGGAAAAATTTGTTTTATTGCTATATAGGCCGTAAACAGTGTTGCCAAATGTCAATGGAGTTAACGGTTATGGAATAAAAAAGACGAAATATATAAATTATTCTGTCAGTTGCGAATGAAAAATTAAAGCAGTTATCACAAGATGGTGGCTGTTTTGTTTTATATCGAATTAACAGTTTTTGATAACCACTGGGGCAAAATCCACCAGTAAATTTGAATAAAAAATTTGTCTTAATTAGGCGCCTTATTCATGTAAAATTACTCTCACGAAAATGGTGAATTTACTGATGACAGTCTGGTCATTAATCTTTCTCAATGAAGCTGACAGAAAGTTATCTAGGTGTCATAATACGCTGGGCCTGAATATCGGCGAAGAGAACTTCCATCATTAAAAATAAATGATGAATGAATGATGGAAACACAAGCCGACCCGGATCTAAAAATTCCATTCGGGAAAAAAAAAAAAAAAAAAAAAAAAAAACGAAATCTGAATTGAACCAAATCTGAACCTGGCAAAAATATTCCAAAGAACTATAGCCGTATCCGAACAAGACAAAAAATTCCATGGACATGAACCCAATCCGAATCTAAAAAATTTCTTTGAAAAAAATCTTGAAATCTGAAATGAACCAAACCTGAATCGGACAAAAATATTCCAAAGAAGCATATCTTTATTCGAACGAGACAGAGTAATTTCCATGGACACGCAACCCGATACGAACCTAAAAATTTCATTTGAAAAAAAAAAAAAAAAAAAAAAGAAAGAAATCTGAATTGAACCTTACAAAAATATTCCAAAGAATCATAACCGGATCCGACGAAGGCAAAATATTTTCCGTGGACATGAATCTGACCCGAACCTTAAAAATCAATTTGAAAAAATACCTGAAATCTGAATCGAACTAAACCTCAACCCGACGAAAATATTCCAAAGAATCATAATCAGATTCGAACAAGACAAAATAGATTCCATGGACATGAATACGATCCAAACCTAAAAAAAAATTGTTAGGAAAAATCCTGAAAAATGAATCGAACCAAATCTGAATCTGACAAAAATATTTCAGTGAAATATAACCTGATTCGAACAAGGCAAATTAATTTCCGTGGAAACATAACCCGACCCGAAACTAAAAATTCCATTTGACAGGGCTCCCAAATGGTCCGCGAACTGAACATCAGAATTTTTTTAGAGAAATTTTCTTTTTAGATTTTTCTTAAAAATTGTCAAGAAACCACGTTTGGAAGTTGATTTTAGCACAAACGTATTATGAAATTTTCTGTTAAAAAATACTGATGTTCAGTTCGCGAACCATTTGGGAGCCCTGATTTGAAAAAAAAAAAGAAAAAAAAAAAGAAAAGAAAAGAAAAGAAAGAAAGAAAGAAATCTGAATTGAACCAAAATCTGAACCCAACAAAAATATTCCAAATAACCATAACCGGATCCGAACAAGACAAAATAATTTCCATGTGTATGAATCCAATCCGAACATAAAAAAATGTGTTTGAAAAAAAAAACCTGAAGTATGACACAGACGAAATCTGAAAACGATAAAAATATGCCAAAGAACAATAACCGGACCCGAACAAGACAAAATAATTTCCGTGGACATAAACCCGGCCCAAATTAAAAAAAAAAAAAGAACGAAATCTGAAATTTACAAAAATATGCCAAAGAACCGTATCCCGATCCGAGCAAGACAAAATGAATTCCATGGACATGAACCCGAATTTAACTTAAATATTTCATTTGAAAAATTCCCGAAAAATGACCCGAACGAAACCTGAGACCGACAAAAGTATTCCAAAGAACTATAACTCGATCCTTATAATTAACAAAAATTTCTGATTAAAAAAGATTTATAACATAAAAATAATATTCTTTATACTAATAAAAGTACATCTCCTATTAAAAACGTATTTTCTGTATTTGAGTTAATAATTTTAATTTGCTTTCTTTGTATAATTTTAGGTCATATTTTAAATATAAATTATTCTTTTATGTTAAAAAAATGCAAAAATGTCTTTTTATAACTAACATTTAAAATAGACACGAACGTAGGTATATTAATGTTTCATGAATGAAGCTGCTAAGGTTATTTTCGATTAAGATCTGGTACTTCTTCACCCATACATGCATTAATTTATATAGGTAAACACATAAGATTAACAAGTGGTCTTATTAAAAAATTTAGCACTAGAACCGCCATTAGGGGTCAAAATGACCCCTGCCACAATGATAATAGTAGATTTGAACCAGAATTTTCTTCATAAGATATGTTAAATGTATGCACCAGAAAAATAGACCAATTAAATAAGTTAAACAGATTAAAATTAAAATTCTGGTGAGGAAAACTTTTTATAAAACTTGAGTAAAATACCCGGCGGTTCTAGTGTTAACGTCTTTCTGTTATTTCTATTATCGTCTTTCTGTTATAGACGATTATTAAAATTATGCTGTCAAATGTGGCCATTTGTACCAAATATCCGGACCCGATAGATCAGTGACGATCGCGAAGAGACAACAATCGCTTATAAATTAAAATTTTTTTCAAATGAAATTTTTAGGTTCGGATTGGGGATTCATGGAAATTATTTTGTTCTGTTCGGATTCGGTTATGGTTATTTGGAATAATTTTTACCGTTTCAGAATTGGCTCGGGTAAGATTTCGGGATTTTTCAAATTTAATTTTTATGTTCGATTGAAATTACAGGTATACAGAAATTATTTTGTCTTAATCGGATCGGGTTATGGTTTATTGTATTATTTTTGTCCAGTTCAGATTTGCTTCGTCTCAGATTTCGTTTTTATTTCATATTGAAATTTTAGGTTCGGCTCGAGTTGCAATTTTGTCTTGCTCGGATTGGTTTATGTTACATTGGAATGATATTGCTAAGTCCAGATCTGGTTCAGGTCAAAATAAGGAAATCACCAATTTTTTTTAATTCTTATTTCACTTTTCCACCCTCTCGACTAATATATCTACGAATAGGTTTGATAACGGAGTTTCTTTCGAATATAGGTTTGTTAAGTAATGAGTGCGCTCCTGGAGGTGAAAAGTGGAACTAACATATTTTACGGAGCGTGCGCAGTTTGCCTTCTATTTAGTGAAGCAAATCGTGGCGAGCCGAGTAGGAGGCTCTTATAGATCAATGTTGGGCTCTTAATTGAGTGGTGTTTACCATTATTTCCGAATAGAATATTTAAAAAATTTCTTAAATTGCTATTTATATCCCCACCCCGTCCGGAAATATATCTGCGGATATATTGAAAATCGGAGTATCGTTCAGATTTAGGTTTGTTTACGAAAGTATGCTCATCATGGGCTTTCTATACTCGGCCGTGGGTGGCCGTTATCCATGTTGGATGTTCACCAAACATAATGCAACCCGTGGAGATGGAAAGTGAAACTAAAGTATTTTGTAGCACGTGATGGTTAGGATATTTAGTTTAACATTAAGGTTAAGTTAGAATTCGGTTACGGTTAGGTAATAGTTAGGTTGCGATTTAGTCTTAAGTTAGTCTTAAGTTATATTTAATTTCCGGTTACGTTATAATTAGGTCACGGTTAAGTTACAGTTAGGTTAAGGTTAAGTTGCAGTTAGGTTATGGTAATATTACGGATAGGTTACGATAAGGTGACGGCTAGGTTAGATTTATGTTATATTTAAGTTATGGTTAGGTTACGATTAATTTGCAGTTAGGTAGTCAGCGGCCGCGTATTTCAGACAATGTATTTCCATATATTTCGAGTTAAAGATAAAATCATACACATTTGAAATTGGTTTCATATTATTATTATGGACCCGGGCAAAGCCGGGCGTGTCAGCTAGTCTTTGAGTAAAACTTGTGTGGGACAAAAATTAATCCACCATGCCAGAAAGGGTTAATACAAGAAATTTTATAAAAAAAAAAAAAAAGGAATTAAGATTTATATGCGTGTGGCTCTTAATTTTATCAACCTCTTGTGCTCTCCGATATATTATATGTACATCATGATATTTTGGTCATTTTCTACAATAAAGTGCACAGCGTACGTCATGATATACTGCTTACTTCTTAATCACTTAACCAGACCTGCCGACCTCCAGCTTTTTGAAAATGAAACAATTATACTTCTAACCAGAAATTTATTGAGTCAACGAAATTAAGTAGATTTCAAATCATCTCTGAGTCAATTCTAGACCTATCAAATTACATAAATTTTCCGGTTTCAATACGTTTTCATGATTTAAAAAAAAAGCCGGAGGTTGGCAACTCTGCTTAACCCTTTGAAAGGCAAAGCATTTCTATTCTAAAAATGCTGAAATGCCTGAATGACACAAGAATTTAAAAACAAAATTATTTCAAAATCGATAAAAGCTTTTCTTCGTGTATTTGATAAAATTATTATTTTTTTAAATTGTGGTTCCAATATGGCATTTTGCAATTAAAATTAAGTGGGATATATTTTATCCCACCGCTCTTCAAGGCGTTAACTGATTCATTTTATTTTTTTTGCGTACAGTAAATTTAAAATATGGGTTTAACACCACTTTTTTAAGCAAAAAAAATTATAATATTTTGTCTTAACATTTCTACCATGAAATAATATGAAATTATATATACAGGGCTCCCAAATGGCCCGCGAACTGAACATCAGAATTTTTTTTAGAGAAATTTTCTTTTTAGATTTTTCTTGCAAATTGTCAAGAAACCACGTTTGGAAGTTGATTCTAGCTCAAACGTATTATGAAATTTTCTGTTAAAAAATACTGATGTTCAGTTCGCGGACCATTTGGGAGTCCTGTATATAAAAAATTTAAGCGTCAAAAGATTTTACGTGATGGATCAAGCAAACTCTTCTTGTCCATACATCGTACGGACAAATCATTTAATTAGTTAATTTAACATTCTAATTCTCATAAGTAAGTTTTAACTCTTACTGTTACTGATTTTTCACATACAACGAACAAAAAAAAATTAACAATTAAACTTATGTGGCGCGTATTCAAAATGTCTGAAAAATAAATAGCTGCTAGATGCGGCAACACTGCTAACTAGTGAGATACGTCAGCTAGAACGGCAAGGGCGCAAATAGATAACTTCTTTTTTACAAATTTTTTGGTTTTAATCGATTAAAAACAATGCACATTTTCGTTTTTGTGCATGCCCATCTGATTTATTCTAGTATCAAAACCCTCATTATATCAATCATTAAGGCCATTCTCATGTTAACACATTAGTGACTACTGATGTCATTTGGAAATCGATAACTCCGGCGTTACTCTTGAATTTTATACTCTTAGATTATTTCTTAAAATTAAAAAAAAGTCGTATTTATACGATAATTGTATTTTGTATATAAATATAACCATCGGAAAGATCCTCGTATTTATGAATATTCAATTTGTAATGTAAGCAAGGGTTTAGAAAATATTTTCATTGAATATGCTGCATTCAAAATAATGTCCATAGTAATTACTTTCCGCTAAGTAGACGAACTCAGCTGTCCAGAATAAGTTTAACTTACTCGAAATATTCCTGATAAATATGTTTTTAGCTTAGTGTTGTAATATTCTGATTTTGAGATGCAACGACTATTTCTAATTTTATAAAAAAAAGTTTGCACTTAAGATAAATTTATTTTATTTACTATGTTTTAACGAAATTTGAAAAGGTTTTTTTCTTTTACGGAAACAAACTCCAAAAATCCATTCGACCTTATTTTGAAAAAAGCAATCCGTTGACAAAAATGTTTATAAATAATTCATGTTATTTCTTTTTTTGAGATCCTTTTATTGTTTAAAAGCAGATGTAGAGAAGCTTATAAATTCCATGGAAATTCCTTAAGAATGAATGTTTGAAGAAATGTACTCAATAAGAAATTTTCAAATACAGCAAACAAACAATGCATATTGAAGTAAAAAAAGCTATAGTCGAAACAGGAAGTTGGATATTTCTTTTATTAATGAAGATATCGGGGGATATTTTAATTAATTTCGTGGGGCTATCACAAAGATTCAATTATAGGCGAACATTTTTTTGTTCTATAAGTACCTTATTTTTTAAAAATACAGTATATTTCTTTTATAGTCTCAGGTGTTTATCTCAGTATATTTATGTTAGTATAGCAAGTTCTAAGCAATAGTCAGTCTCAGCCTGTTCATAGCAATAGACAAGTTTTGCTTTTTCACACGAACCTATCCCCGTGAAGTCTATTGGGCTCCGCATAAAGAAATAAAGCACTCATCAGATTTAACGCTGAGAAATTGAAATGTAAGTGTAGAAGTATAAGTTGTTGTCTGGTTTTCGAAGAAGGCAGATCTCCTTTCCCTCAAGATGTAATCATTGAAACTAGGTTAGCCGTAATGGCCAATCTTTTTACTGTACATAATTTTATTTAATCGATGTATGATAATTCAAACCAGCATTAAAAGTTATTTATTCTCAAGTATGTTTCGTCAACCTTTTATGAAGTCTGTCTCTATACTTTATGTTTATTTTGAAAATATTCTCAAGGAGTACGTAAAAGATTTCTGTTTTCAAAAAGTGGTACGAGTTAACATTAAAATATGTTCGCCTGTAACTGAAACTTTGCGATACCAGGGTTGCCAATTTTGGCATCTTTTTGTATTCTGAAATTTTACATCCATACCAAGATTTCTACATAGTATTGTTTTGTTTATTTAATGACAGATGTTTCGTCATTACTCTAGTAAAAGTTTTTCTTTCAAGATTTCTGATGTGAAGTCGAAGCTTTTAAATTCAAAGTAGAGGCCAAACTGTATAGTGAATTAGATCCTCATATATAGTGAATTAGAACTTAAAAAATGTCTAATCTTTCAAAATATTCATTTATTTTATGGAAAGTTGAGATTACAGGGTGGCGGATGGTCAAGTAAAAACACAGTAAAAAAAAGAGGAAACTACAAGCATTTCCTTACAGAAAATACATAGAATTTTATAAAGGGGTTGGAGACGGCAAAATTATCTTTAACAAAACACTTGTATTTACCGTAATTTCGGGTGTATAAGCCGCAGATCAAATAATTCTTTTTCGACCCAGAATTTTTAAAGAAACAAATATAACTAGTTAGATCGCCGTAAATATTTGCCTTTAACCACTAAATAAGATTTCTGGGTCCGAAAAGAATTGTTTGATCCGCGGCTTATACACCCGAAATTACGGTAATACCTTCTTTGGCCATGTCTTTTCCTGACCTCTCGCCACTCTGGATTAATAACAGAGTTGCCAGTTTCGTTTCCCTTTCGCTATCTAGAAATTCCAAATACTACTTTATGCTTTATTTAATTAGATTTCATTCTGTGATTACGGAAAATCGAAATCCTTCTTTCTAAAATTCGTACATGATTTCTGAGTTTCTGAATAGAGAAAGACAAAATCCTTCCAAAGACCTTCTATCGTAAAGAGTCTGCACTAAATGTGAATTTTGTTCCCATACATAGCACCGCGCAGATATGAATTGTAAAAGCAAAAATCGGCATTATTTGGAAGTTTTTTTTGAAAAATATTGATCAATAAGTGGTTAAAATAGAGATTACACATTCGATCAGTTTTTTTAACCACCTGTACTAATTATATATTTAAATTTATGTAATTTTTTATTTTATTTGAAAATTTTGTTAATATTTATTCATAAAATTATTTGTATTACCTATCACGAAAAATCGTCACCAGGAATTACCTGTATTCAAACAGCGGCAGTGTAATAAATACATGTCAATTAAAATAGCTTATGTTCTTTCTACAAATAGTAACAAAATGTGACGATATGCTTAAACAAGCAAAAAAATAATATGCAATAAACCTTTAATCAGCTTGAAGTATTAATACAAAAAAAAAAAAAAAAATACACGGAATTTTTTTAAATAATGCTTCTTTTTTTTACATTTCAGTATGATTTGAAAAGGAAAAAAACATATATTAGGGATTTTTTTCCATGACAGCTTAAGATAATTAACGGCGGTTGAAAAGAATTAACGAAAAAATATTATACCCTACTGAATTAAAAACGCAATAAATCACTCTGCATCGATCATGATAATAAAAAACAAATTTTAAAAGATGAATATTTAGCATGGACTTTTTTTCTTTCTTTAAGGAAATTAACTTTTAATAATTTACATTCTTGATATATCTTGTTGCTATATTTTTTACAATGTCCAACGATTTTTTTTCTTTTTCTTATTGACTGTCAATCATATACAAGAATTTTTCTTGTGTATTTTGTAATTTCGGTTTTGAAATTAATACAGGGTTTCGACAAACCATCAAATATAATTATTCCTTACTTAAGAATAAAGATATTTGCCTTAATTTTTCGTAGAATTCTGTCTTTAAATAAAAGCAAATATTACTACCTGGAAATGTTGACATTTAAACGAATAAATCAGCAAATTTTTAACAGACATAAAGTAACTTAACCCTAGAGGGGTGGTGGGATACGTTTTATTCATCCTAATTTCAGCGAAATTTTCACCAGAAACTTTTATATTTTTAACTTTGGCGCTGAAATGTCGGAAAAATGCCTTTTCCTATTTTAATACAAAATTTTTCGATTTTTCCTGTGAGATTTCAATATTACAGAGCTATTACTGCTTGCCGCTCAAAGGGTTAAGCTGAATTGGAATGTCCTCTGTATGCATGGTTCGTACGGATACCGTTACTTTTCAGATGCAGTACTAGCCTTCCTTTATAGAAAAATAAATGTAATTTGAACGCTCGAAATTTCGTGTTACTTAATTAGAGATTTTCTATGAGAAAATATTGGCACAAAAAATTTTCTTCGTCATAAAATTACAGAACCTTACCCTGCTATATTTAAACTCTTGCGCTCTGTAACGACGCAGCGTACGTCCTGCTATTTTGGTCATTTCTGATAAAGACGTACTCAGCATAGGTCAGTAGCGGCTCGTCAGGGAGTGCTGCATCCGATTTTCCACACCACTAAAATTTAACAGAATCTTTCATGTTATTTATTCGGCAAATTTAGTTGATTAAATAAAGCAGAAATAACCATACAATTTTAGTGGTGTGAATAAATTGATGCAGCACCCCCTGACCAGCCGCTACTGGCATAGGTCATACTATATTGCTGATTTGTGAATTAAACATTTCGATTCTCACCAGAGAGTTTCAGCTAACTTTTGCTATATAAAATGATTTATTTTCCATCAGTAATGTAAAAGAAGATTAAGAATTAAAATTCTGTGGTGTGAATTAAAAATTTTTGGAGAAAAAATCTGCCATATGCGACAACATTTATGGCTATTGACAAGCATCCGTTAACAGAGCTATAGAGTAAGGTGTTAACCCATTCGTGCCCAGCATCTTTTGCGTAAATTTTATTTGGTTGGCACCACTATTTGTAGAAGATTTAAGTTAACTTTATTAATCACGAAAATGCATAATTTAAATAAAATAATTATTGCTTTTGTTTTTTACCGGTGTCAAAAACAGCGCTGAATGCACCTTTTGAAGCGTCCCTAAAAAGGGGACGCTAGGCACTAATGGGTCAACGTTCACGGACATATTTGCCAACTTATCGAGGGTGACAGGGCTAAGGAAGCAAACTTATACATCTAATTTTAAAATGTTATTTTACACTAATTAAACATAATGGCTAAATAGAATAAAATATTTAAAATCAGTGACAGAAGTATGTCTGAGTACCAGTAGCGGCTCGTCAGGGAGTGCTGCATCCGATTTTCCACACCACTAAAATTTAACAGAATCTTTCATGTTATTTATTCGGCAAATTTAGTTGATTAAATAAAGCAGAAATAACCATACAATTTTAGTGGTGTGAATAAATTGATGCAGCACCCCCTGACCAGCCGCTACTGCTGAGTACCTAATTCCCTGTATATCCCCCTCCTCCGGTTTGCCCAGTGGAAGCGTGTTGGGCTCATACTCTGTCAGCTATTTAAACGTATGACCGAGCAGAGTATGCAATGTTGTGAAGACGATAATATTCAAAACGACAGTTCCATTTAGAAAAAGGTTTATTAAATATCAAATGAGATGAGATGCACAAAATAAGACATTAATTTGCCGTTAACATAAACAAAAACTTAAAATAATATTTAAAATATAGTTAAATAAGGATAAAGATAATAAACGTGCAAAAATATTTCAACAAGGGAGAAACACAATTGAACTCGTGCATTCCTGACATTTACAGACAACTTAGAGTTGTTTTGCATACATTTGTTGCCAATCTATAAATACAAAGTTATGTTTGAAACACCATTCTCTACAAAGTATGATGTTACAAAACAAGCCTGTCACGGCGAATGACGGAATCCCGAAATCACAGTTACTAAATAACGTACTTGCTTCTGAAGCTAGTGAGCGAAACTAGGGTTCTTACGGGAATCGGTTTTTGCAGCAACTGAGAGTTACAAAGTGTGCGCATGCATATTTGAGCTCTGGTTTGTCGTCTGCTCGAAAGATTGGTGTAATGTCAATCGGTCTTACTTTTTGGAAATTTCTCTTTTTATCAATCAGTTTCGAACCGCATTTGAAAAAATATGTATGATAATCGAAATTTACAAAAAATATAAATTAAATGTACATTTTGTCACGTATAAGTATTTTTTATCTATGAAATTTTTGCATGTTTAACTATATGTACCGTAATTTCGGGTGTATAAGCCGCGGATCAAACAATTCTTTTTCGACCCAGAATTTTTTAAGAGACAAATGTAACTTCTTAGATCGACGTAAATATTTGTTTTCAATCACTAAATAAGATTTCTGGGTCAAAAAAGAATTGTTTGATCCGCGGCTTATACACCCGAAATTACGGTAATAAAAAGTAATTAATAGTAATAATAATAATGGTAAACAAATAAAATAAATAGAAAATACAAATATTTATGTCCTCAGAGCAGAATTTTTTGCTCTTATTTAAAATTATTTATAGTTATTTCAATGCCTAATCTACTTTTTTACGAAAAAAAAAATCTTTTCGAAAAATAAGTTCCAGCGGGATTCAAATTCACATAAAATATTTCAAATCTCGTATGTTACTGGCCCTGCTACAGAGCCACTTGACAACAACGGAAATTTATCCGATTATAAACTGTAGAGCTGTTTAGATTCGATCACGATTTTCGAGAAGACAACAAATCAGTGCTGAAATACGCATGCGCCAACTTTGTAACTCTCAGTTGCTACGCGGCCCCACAATAGTCACAAAAAAAGATCCTGATGATAATATAAAGTCTATGGGAGCATTCTTTTCAAATATCTCACTCAAATTTTAATATTTTTACATGATTTTTTTTGCATAGGATAGCTGAGGACGATCTACAACCGGCCTAGTTTTTACTATTTCGATTTTGCTTATATACATTTTATATTACGATAGTTTCAATTTCAGAACCAGTTTAAACCGGTTTTGAAAGTTAAAGTAATTTTTTTTTAAATCTGAAACCACAACTAAAAAAGTAAAAACTAGGCCGGTTGTGGATCGTCCCCAGCTATCTTGTGCAAAAAAAAAATCCTATAAAAATATTAAAATTTGAGCGAGATATTTGAAAAAAAAACGCCCCCATAGTTGGTTTGATTTGGTTTATTTTTGTCGTCCGATTATCTACGCTAGGGATATAGAACCAAAGCCCCCATAGACACTACATTTTCATCCGGGTCTTTTCCTGTGCCTAGTGTTGCGCCTTAAGGCGCAAGCTAGTCAAGGTCACAAAGTGTCAATTTTCTTTATTGTCTCCTAGATATGGTATGTGCAATTCTTAAAATTCTTAAAGGATATAAGCCCCCTGTTTCAGACTAGGAATTTTCTTCCTAATATTTATTGCACAGAAATTGTAACTACATTACATAGTTCGTAGAGCATATTTTGCTCTTATTTAAGCCGGAAAATTCTATTAAAAAATGTAGTTGAGTTCTATCATATCGATGTTGCAAGTTCATTATATTTGAAAATTCGTATTGTTCTCTTATACCACCAATTTTCAGAATTCGAAATATACCATTTGTTTAATAACAGGTTAAATAATGGGTATAATAATGCTAAGGATTAAATAATGGGTTAAATATGGTAAAAATACATTATTGGGAAATACCGTAATTTCGGGTGTATAAGCCGCGGATCAAACAATTCTTTTTCAACCCAGAATTTTTTAGGAAGCAAATGTAACTTCTTAAATCGACGTAAATATTTATCTTCAATTACTAAATATGATTTCTGGGTCCAAAAATAATTGTTTGATCCGCGGCTTATACACCCGAAATTACGGTATTTTTTGGCAAATAAACAATCTGAAGTAAAAATAAATAGATAAATAAAAAGATAACGGACAGCAGTAGTGTACTATATGTTCCAAAAATTGCGATTTTTAAATATTACTCTTTTAATTACACACAATCTAATAAAAAAATCTATTTGTTATGCAATCACAGAAATTCTATGCTTGAATAAGGGGGTGAATGTAAAATAGTGGTTTTCAAAATCTGCAAATCGTGTAACCGATTTTGTATGTATCCCGCCAAAAGCTTAGAAAAAATTAGGCAAATACTTTATGTTATTGACAGATAAAACGTAGTCAACATTCACTTTAATAAACTAATAAAGCTACTACTCTTCCTTTTCGAAAACTTTTCACAAAAAAGCAAAATAAGTACATGAGAAATCTTGTGGAGGAATCCTAATCAATGACCAAATTTCGAAGCAATTTTACTTGTTATTGGACCTTAATTCTATTTTTAGAGACCGACTTAAATCTCCTTGACCCAAGAGGATCCATGTAGGTTTCTCAAGTAATATATTTGTTGCCTTCAAGAGCGTAACTTTCCAGTAAATGTTTTGCGTTGTTTCACAAGAAGTGTAAATCTCTGAAGGATTGTGAAAAGTCATTGCTATTAGCAACCTTTATTGATTGAAAAGTTTTGAGAAGAAAAGTAAATTGTTCCACAAGTTAAGATAAAAAAGAGAACAGCTTAAAAGTTTTAAAAATTTTTAAGGATTTATAAGATGCAATATTTAAAGCAATATAGTTTCCTATGAGAACTTTGCTTTCGCTAGAAAAGAAATAATCCATTAGTTAACCACTTAACTGCTTCCTTTTTTACATGCAATTAATTTGAAATATGGGATAAACTTCACTTATTTTAAACTAAAATATTTTGATTTCAAAAATATGCATTAAAATATTTAATTGCTATAAAGGACGTTAAATACTAATAAAAACATTAAAATATCTTATTAATTTTTACATGTTTCGATTAAATTTACTCAATCATCATCAGAAAAAGAAAATACAAATAAACACAAAGATGGAAAATAACAATAAACTATTACAAAATAGTAATAGTTTATTGTTATTTTCCATCTTTGTGTTTATTTGTATTTTCTTTTTCTGATGATGATTGAGTAAATTCAATCGAAACATGTAAAAATTAATAAGATATTTTAATGTTTTTATTAGTATTTAACGTCCTTTTAGCAATTAAATATTTTAATGCATATTTTTGAAATGTTTTTAATGGACGTATATGAAAACTTCTATTTATAAAATATTTTGTCCAAACATTTCTCCTATTAAATAGCATGAAATTGTAATTAAAAATATGAGTGGTATCAAACAACTTTAAATGATGGATCAAGCATACTCTTGTTGCCTGTACAACGTACGGGTAAATCAGAAAAGCGGTTAAAATAATTTACAGTAAAAAAAAATCTAAATTTTCATATTCTTTATCTTATATTTAAGGAAATTACTTTCACTTTTTCCTTAACACTTCACTTTTCCTTCACTTTTCACCTTCCTTCACTTTTTCCTTTTTCACATAAAAATATCTGTCTAACAACTGACAACTTCCGCCATAATAATTGTTTATTGACACACGCATTATGCAGAGAACTTATTTATAATGTTACTTTTGCCAATTTAGTATATCTTTCATGGATTGGTTCAATTATAAACATTCCGAAATTTGATATGGTTAATTCCATGAAAACATGTAATGCCTGTTACACACACCGATTTTTGGCTACCAATCTTTTAGAACGGAATAAATGTGACTTATTTTCTCGGAAATATCTCATCAGTTGAATAGGGCCAAACAAACTTTTCGAAAATAACGGTGGCCGCAATCAGCATAACAGTTTTTAGCTGTGTGTCAGACATGACAAGTTTTCATGGAAATGACCATATATGATATAAGAATCTAAAGTCATTTTAAAATTCACAATTATATGTGCTATGTTATAACGAACAAAAGAAATCTTTGTGAAAGCGTTATACAAAATATCTTAATTCTGTGTCATTTCATTGCCACCAATGAATTTAAAAAACTGAGTTTCGAGTTAATTCAATTTTAAAGTTAGTCTTTTTTCTATGTTAAATATTTTAGGTTTTGTCTCTTGGATTAAGATAATTTTTTTCTATCTATTCTAAATTTTCGTTACAATTCTGGCGACTTTTGAAAATGATTTTTTTAACGGATTTACACATTTCAAACATTGGAGATTCAGGAAAACACATTTTTATATAAAAAAAAAATGCCGCCCGTTAGTCTGTGTGTCTGTAAACGTTTTATCTCCCGAACAAATTGAGTTAGAGACTTGAAATTTGGTGTGTATTTAGTATTTAATGATGCAAAGAAGCCCCTTGAATATCAGTAACCTCGATTATCCAAAAATATTTTTATCGGACTTTCGAATTATTCGTATTGAAGAAAGGTATATAAAAATTTTTGAAATTTCATATTTTAAGGAATGAATGTAAAAGAGAATAAAATGCATAAATTTTGCATGAAGAATGAAATCTATCACATAATTAGTTGCCGACATATTTGTTTTTCAAACTCACCGATTTTTCATGACACATTTCAATTTAAAGATATAATTTAATTAGACCCTTAACCAGACGCTTAATCCGAAGCAGTAAGCTGTTAGTTAATAGGATTATCATTTTTGGAGTTACAAGGATTTTTTTTATGTAGTTCGGCACTACTTGATTATCTTGTCGACTAAAGAACTATAGTAAAACTATAAGATTAAATACGCTTATCGTAAAATATGCTTATCGTAATGTCACATTCACTTTACATTAAACATGTTACACGTGTTTGTTACGTCATTAAGTGATTTTTAATTTGACTTTTTTTTTGTATTTTTATTAACTTTTTACTAATTTATTTTTGATTTCGTTTTTTAAACTTAATTCTTTTCAAATTGTATAATTTTGCGAGTAGTTTGGCGATTTATATAATTTGTCGAAATGGGCCTATGACATAAACAAGTAGCACCCGTCATTCCATAATAGAGCATTATTATGCAATAAAAAATTTAAATATACGTTTAAGTTTTATTTTGGAATTGCAGTGCATTTTATAAATAGTTTACGCATGTCTTTATTTTCATATTTTATACTATGCCTATCCATGATGGGTAAGTATTACGGTGCCCTCCCCCCAACGACTAGTTTGATTAAATGTAGGATATACAAGGTTCGTACACATCACAGGATTCAGGCGGTTTTATGTGTTTCAGCACGAGAACTTTCCTAAAGTACTGGTGCTTTTGGCTTAAAAAGTAAGATTTTATTTCATTAAACAAAAGATTTATTTCTTTAAGAGAAAATTGATAAAAAGTCCTTGGATGTGCTTGAAGCGGACGATCTCCGATCTAGAACTGGATCAGCATCTTAGTGTTTATTGGAAAAATCAACTATTTGTGTAGAATGCCATTAAGAAGAGCAAGACAGTTTTATTCCATTTCGGACTCATTAGCAATATTGAATGATAAAATTTGTAAAAATAATTTTAGAGTAAAATTACTAAATGAAAATTAAGAAGATTTTAATTAAAATAATACATTTTGTAAAAATCACAATAAAATAAATAAAAAGAATATTGCCCAGTTAAACTGATGGCATTGAGCTCACAGGCTACGCATACTAATTGTCAATTGCAGCCTTGTATTTTCGTTGATTCCGTTTGAAAGAAAATTAAGAAGGGGAAACAGCTCTCCCCTTTCTCCTTTTTTATACTTAATCATTGAACCTCCTAAACTATGAAGGACATGCTTTATCATATAAAAAATCTATATCCAAAATTCAGAGCAAATCGGACAATTCTTAATAAAAACCCATTTAGCATTCATATAATTTAAGAGGAGTTATTCCCCTCTTTTATACTTAACCATTAAACTTCCAAAACCATTCAGAGATTTGAACGAAATCTGACAATTCTGCTTGAAAATCCATTTATATAAGTTAAGGGGAGGGGCATTATTACCCCCGTTCCCCCTGTTTATACTTATTCAATGAACACCTAATAACAGCCACGGACTCGCCTCATCAGAATGATCCTATATCTAAATTTTGAACGAAAACTGTTAATTCTGCATGAAAATCCTGTTTATATCAATTAAGGGAGGGGCATGAGCCCCCCATTCCCCCTCTTATATATACATCGAATGAACTCCAAAAACTAATCACGGAAGCGCCTTATCAGGATATACCTATATACAAAATTTCAAGTGGATCCGATATTTTTATCATGAGTTATCGCGTTACGCACGACCGCACGTACATACAGAACGTACGGGCACATAAGCTCTCAGGCTATGATAGCCTGTGAGCTAAAAACAATGCAGGACGCGTTTCGAGATAAAATATTAACAGTTCGTCATCAGCTGAAGCAGACACGTGTCTGCAAGGGGACAATGTCAAAGATGAACTGAAAGAAAGAGGGTGGAGAATGCAAAGAGTACATGTGGAAGAAGAAAGTGATGACAAAGTAACAGAAGAGAAAAAGGTGAAAAAGTGGAAATAAAATAAACAAATAAATTAAAAAGAAACATTAAAAAATAAATAAAAATAAAATAATAATAATAATAATAATAATAATAATAATAATAAATAAAATAAAATGATTTATATAGATATATATATAATGAAAATAGACAAAAAAGGGAGAAAGTAATTACAAAGGTAATTTCCACGCAGGAAAGAGGAAGGGAGATGATGATAGATCATTGACAAGATTCAGATTAACTTTCATTTCACCTATGACATCGCCCCCTTACGAACACGTGTAGATAACGAGCTGTTATTGTTTTAGCTCGAAACGCGCACTACATTATTTTTATTTTTTGGTGATTTTTACAAAGTGCATTATTTTATTTATTACTTATCTCCTGTTTATTTATTTATTTATTTATTTATTTATTTCCTAAGAATATTTTAGTAAATATTTATTGAAGGTACTACAAAATGTTCAATATTTACTATTAAAAGTACACAGAATTCTTGTCATTTAGAACTAGATATACTTAGTCAGAATCGCAATTATCAGTGTTACTAGTCGTAATTGAGTTTAGAAACATGAATAAATAATGCTTTCATAGCTGCGCTTTTGCCCCACTCATATTTTAGCTAAATAACAATCATGTATAAAGATAAAAAATGAAGTTGGAAATAGCACATCAAGCCTAGCAAATGAGATGCGTTCGTTCTATAACAAAGATTTAAATCCATTCAGATCTTGGTGTAATAGTATGCAGTACTTCGAAAACAGTATAGTGCCAAAATCTTTTGCGTGTCCTTGTCAATACTATGTGATTCTCATTATTCTGGAAGTATTTTGTAGTAAACCTTAGCAACGTATATCAATTTTATAAAATGTGAAATTGTTTTAAAGTATTAAAACTCGCCCCAGACAGTGTTTCCTCTTATACCATTATGTAATGGAATACTTTTGTGTGGCCATGTAAATTAATAACAAATATTCTTTGAACCACAGATCGTGCATAATGTATTTTTAGTATGTACTTCATAAATGCATATCGATTCCATTATGCTCTAAAGAGCATATTATCATTAAAATACACTTGTAACTATTTTTTCCTATTGAAAGTAAAGTAACGGAATGCTTGTGATTGTCCCTGTAATTAAACTATAATCCGATTTTGATAAAATTTGAAATGATTCGACAAAATTATGCAACAATTATATATTTTAACTTTCAAACGATTCGGTTGGATCTTTTTGCTTTGTTGTATGCGGACAGATGGACAGAACGATGACTATAGGTGCTCACTGTAAAGATTTAAAACAAGTAAGAAAAATCATGCTTTAAGCATAGATTATGAAGCACTTTCCAATACTTAATGAAACCTTTAAAAAAACTTTGTTATTTAGGGAAATAATAGTGTATAGCCAAATATACCCAAATATGTATTCCAGTACTTTTGAAAAGCCCTGTATTTCATATGTCAGTTGATGTAATGGGAAAATTTAGTTTAGCAAGAAAATACCCAGTAGCTTGAAAAATCTTTTTCAGCAATTCATACTATTAGATGGAAACATACTTGAATACTTTTGTTCAGCCCTGTAGTTTACATTGTACCTTTATTACACGTCAGCATTAGGCTAAAATTTATTGTAAACTAAAATACTTTTAAAACAACTGAAATCACATTCTCATGAATTATCATTCATAGGCGCCCATGTACCGAGTTCTTTGCGTGGCCCTGTATATCCTTTTATCTATATTCTGCAAACATTTCTCAGTAAATTGAATGAAGCTCAGCGTAAAAATACATAGCTTATTTAAGAACCACTTTTAAATAATTTACGCTCATATTCAGTAACGTTGGTGAGCTCTTTTGGGTAGCCCTGTATATCAACTATAACATTTATACACACCATATAATGTGCATATATTTAACTAAATATAAACGCGCATATCATATTTAAAATGCATTTCATCCCTCCATCAGCCATCGTCGGACACATATACGGTACTTCGGAAAGAATATACTATTTGAAACCTTTTGTATAGCCCTGTAAATGCTATGTACTTCATATTATGCAAGACAGTAGCGTATAATTTATATTAAGCTTCAACGACATATATTAATTTTCTCATACATGAAACAGCTTAATATATTTAAAATATGTCACACACAATTCCCCTTTTACCATTATCTAATGGAATTCTTTTGTGTGGCCCTGTAAATGAATAATAGCTACATTTTCACCTTATATTTTATAGAATGCAGATTTTAATGTGTTTGACAGGGTATAACATCTTTAAAATTCTTTAGAAACGATTTTTCCCCATAGGCCGTAATGTAATGGAAAACTTTTGATTCGCCCTGTAGATAAACTAATCATGGTAGAAACTTCATTTTCGATTGGACTTGCGCTAGGGTAAACGTCAATAACGTCCTAAAATTTCATGGCAATCCGAGTACATTAACGATTTTCCCCCATAGGCCGTAATGTAATGGGAACCTTTTGATTCTCTCTGTAGATAAACTAATCATGGTAGATACTTCATTTTCAATAGGGTTCGTGCTTGCTAAACGTCAATAACGTCCAAAAATTTCATGACGATCCGAGTATATTTACGAGAGTTAGAGCGCGGACAGACGGCCAGACGGCCAAACGGACAGACGGACAGACGGTCAGACAAACCGAATGCATAAGCACTTTTCAACTTTGTTGGAAAGTGCAAAAAAGGGCGATTTTACAGAAGTTCTACTGGTAATCTGGACGCAGTACAATTTACTGTTTTTTAATAGAAAAAATACCGTAAATTCCAGAAAAAATCCCGAAAAAATGGAAAACTTTTCGAATTTACGAAAATTCTTCCGTTAAAAAACAGTAAATTGGACTGGCGTCTAAATTACCAGTACTATTTCCGTAAAATCGTCCGTTTTTTACAGTGTACGTATTTATAGAATAACGAATGCACCTAAAATCAACAGTTGTAATAGAACATTTGCCGCAATAGATTTTACATCAACTTTTTAATCATAGCGAACACAGACACAGAGTGATCAAATTCAGACAAGTGAAATCGAGGAGTCAATATAGCATGACATGTTACCGCAACAGTAGAACACTCAATATTTTAGTGCACGTATTTCGTTGAAACATATATCTATCTGAAACACAACGTCTCTTAAAATGTGTGAAACACACTTTAACAAACACAAAACAACCACTTTATCCCCTTGAAGGGCGGTGGGATAAAATACAGGGTGATTCAGCTCGTCGGTGACAAACTTTAAGAATCGATAGAGCACACCTAGATGAACATTTTTGAATAGGGAATGTAGGGTCCCTGACGCGATGGTAAGGCGCTAGGCGCTTTCGAAAATTTGGGTGCCGAAATTCGAAACGTCATAAAAACTAGGGAAATGGTTAGATTTTCTTGCTTGTTGCGTCGAAATGATTCTGTTTGTTTAGACTTTCTTCAGTACCAATTTGATAAGCGTATCTCTTAAAACATGGATAGGGGGCGCTGCAGACTTTGGAGAGCTAGACAACAACTTTAAGCCCGTTATTTTGATAATTTAACACATGCTCGCCAAAGTTTATACTCTAACTTAAAGTTTGAACCCAAAAGTAGAGCCCTGCAAAAAGCGTAAGAGCCGGAATAAAATGTCAAAGTACAGGGTGGTCGAAACTCGAAGGCTCCTAAGAGATAAACAAACAGATTTCTTGACTTATGGCATGCATTTTCATGATTCTGTTTGCTGGGGCTCTCTGAAACTCAGTTGAACGGTACAAAAAGAAACATCGATAGGGGGCGCTTTGGGCAAAAAACATAATTCGTTGACATTTCGGACGCTAACTGGAAACGGGGCGCTACGATCAGTTAGTAATAATGAAAACACATTTTCTACCTCTGCTCAACACTTCTGAATAAATTTAGACCAAAAACATCAATGATACTGGAAATTTATTTACAAAAAATAACACTACAGAAGATGCTCGAAATTTCGACCTTGGGCCATGATGCAGGCTTCGCACCTCCGTCGCATTGAGGAGTGTGTGTTTCCAACAATGCCAGGAGTATCTCTGATCTGCCCTGCAGCTGCCACAATGCGCGCCACAAGTTCTTCAGCACTGCTGACAGGTGTATGGTATACCTCGGCCTTCAGGTAACCCCAAAGGAAGAAATCCAAGCAGGTGAGGTCTGGTGATCGGGCAGGCCAGTGAACTGGACCCCCACGCCCGATCCACCGCTGGCCATACCTTGCGTTTAGATGGAGACGCACGTCGTTCGTGTAATGGGCCGGAGCTCCATCGTGCTGGAACCACATCTGGCGACGCGAACCTTCGGGTACGTGCGCCTCCTCCAGAAGCTGCGGCAGCACTTGATCCAGGAAAATCAGGTAATTTCCACCTGTCAGCCGTTCAGGTAACAAATAAGGGCCAATGAGGCAATCCCCCAGAATGCCGGCCCACACATTTACTGAGAAACGCTCCTGGGCTGCTCGGCTTCTGGTTTCATGTGGATTTTCATCACACCACACATGACTGTTGTGGGCGTTCCACATTCCCTCCCGGCTGAAGGTGGACTCGTCCGTAAACAAAATGCTGTTTACAAAACGGGGATCCCTGGATCTCATCGCCAAGTACCATCTTGATAATTCCACTCGAGGGCCAAAATCCTGCTCTCTGAGCAACTGCACCCGCTGGATGTGGTAGGGGTGCAGATTCCGGGAACGTAAGATGCGCCACGCAGTTGCTTGCGAAATGCCAACATGTCTGGCGATATCTCTCGTGCTAAGACCTGGGTTGTCCTCAACCAGGTTAAGCACAGCCTCTTTGTTGTCGGGGGTGCTCACTGATCGCTCCCGTTCAGGCCTGCCTCCGTCGAAAGATCCCGTTGTGGACAACCTCCGGTGTACTCGAGCGAAGAAGGCATGGCAGGGGATTTGCCTGTTGGGGTAACGCTCGGCGTACAACCGCTGAGCGGCTCGTCCATTACAACCAGCAGCGCCATACGCCAAATGCATGTCAGCCAATTCAGAGTTTGTGTACCGTTCCATCCTACTACCGATCTGCAGATAAGTAACCCGAAGCTTAAGTAGGTACCGCACGTTCAAAAGACGTGTCTGCGCATACAACTACGTTATATCGCGTTGTCGTCTACGCATTACGTATCTTTTGCATATCGATATGGTACGATATCTTTTGCATAAATCAGCAAAAAGCACCTTATGTAAATTTTATTGCGCGCATTGTGCATGATTGAAACCAGCTATGTTTGTTAAAAAAAACAAACAAACTGCAGTTTTAATAGCTTCTTATGATAAGTAAATTACTCTCTTGTTTTGTTTCTAACTGATCGTATCGCCCCGTTTCCAGTTAGCGTCCGAAATGTCAACGAATTATGTTTTTTGCCCAAAGCGCCCCCTATCGATGTTTCTTTTTGTACCGTTCAACTGAGTTTCAGAGAGCCCCAGCAAACAGAATCATGAAAATGCATGCCATAAGTCAAGAAATCTGTTTGTTTATCTCTTAGGAGCCTTCGAGTTTCGACCACCCTGTACTTTGACATTTTATTCCGGCTCTTACGCTTTTTGCAGGGCTCTACTTTTGGGTTCAAACTTTAAGTTAGAGTATAAACTTTGGCGAGCATGTGTTAAATTATCAAAATAACGGGCTTAAAGTTGTTGTCTAGCTCTCCAAAGTCTGCAGCGCCCCCTATCCATGTTTTAAGAGATACGCTTATCAAATTGGTACTGAAGAAAGTCTAAACAAACAGAATCATTTCGACGCAACAAGCAAGAAAATCTAACCATTTCCCTAGTTTTTATGACGTTTCGAATTTCGGCACCCAAATTTTCGAAAGCGCCTAGCGCCTTACCATCGCGTCAGGGACCCTACATTCCCTATTCAAAAATGTTCGTCTAGGTGTGCTCTATCGATCCTTAAAGTTTGTCACCGACGAGCTGAATCACCCTGTATATCCCACTTAATTTTAATTGTTAAGTGCCATATCGACACCAGAATTTGGCAATGGAAATTTTAATTTTATGAAGTACTTGAAGAAAAGTTTTTACCTGGATTGAAATAAATTTGTTTTTAGCTCACAGGCTATCATAGCCTGAGAGCTTATGTGCCCGTCCGTTCTGTATGTACGTTCGTATGTTCGTGCGTAACGCGATAACTCATGATAAAAATATCGGATCCACTTGAAATTTTGTATATAGGTATATCCTGATAAGGCGCTTCCCTGATTAGTTTTAGGAGTTCATTCGATATGTATAAGAGGGGGAACGGGGGGCTCATGCCCCTCCCCTTAATGGATATAGTGGGTTTTTCATGCAGAATTAACAGTTTTTGTCCAAAATTTAGATATAGGATCATTCGGATGAGGCGATACCGTGGCTGTTATTAGGTGTTCATTGAATAAGTATAAACAGGGGGAACGGGGGGCTCATGCCCCTCCCCTTAATTGATATAAACGGAATTTTCATGCCGAATTAACAGTTTTTGTCCAAAATTTAGATATAGGATCATTCTGATGAGGCGATTCCGTGACTGTTATTATGTGTTCATTGAATAAGTATAAACAGGGGGAACGGGGGACTCATGCCCCCCCCCCCTTAATTGATATAAACGGGATTTTCATGCAGAATTAACAGTTTTCGTTCAAAATTTAGATATAGGATCATTCTGATGAGGCGAGTCCGTGGCTGTTATTAGGTGTTCATTGAATAAGTATAAACAGGGGGAACGGGGGTTCTAATGCTCCTCCTCTTAACTTGCATAAATGGATTTTTCAATCAGAATTGTCAGATTTCGTTCAAATCTCTGAATCGTTTTGGAAGTTTAATGGTTAAGTGTAAAAGAGGGGAATAACTCCTCTTAAATTATATAAATGCTAAATGGGTTTTTATTAAGAATTATCCGATTTTCTCTGAATTTTGGATATAGATTTTTTAATATGATAAAGCATGTACTTGATAGTTTTGGAAGTTCAATGATTAAGTATAAAAAAGGAGAAAGGGGAGAGCTGTTTCCCCTTCTTAATTTTTTTTTCGAACGGAATTAACAAAAATACAAGGCTGTAATGTACAATTAGTATGCGTAGCCTGAGCTCAATGCCATCAGTTTAACTGGGCAATATTCTTTTTATTTAATTCTCGTGTCAATCAATCATTTCAGCATTTTTAGAGAAGAAGTGCTTTGCCCTTCTAAAGGTTATAATAAATACACTGGTGTAAGAAATTAAGAGAATTTTCATATTTGATCTACGATCTCCAGAACTACTTTACAGATTTTAATAAAATTTGGTGTGAACATAGGTTGATATAATACAAACAAAATAAACATTCAATAAATAATAGACACACATGGGGGACCTGAAGGTCTGTTGCAAAATACACAAAAGAAATGCGCTCATATTGAGTATGGTCCTTTTTTTACAGGTATACATGCCTCGCAGCGTGATGCCATACTGAAAATTTAAGGCAGTTTATCCGTGCCTTTGGCAACTGGCCCCATTCATTCAGCAACCCTGTTTTCAATTCCTAGATGTTTCTTGGAGGGGAGTTGCGAGTTGCAAATGCCTCCCCAGAGCGTCTCAGACATGCTCTATAGGGTTGAAATCTAGAGACCTGGCTGGTCAATCCATCCGGCGAATATCCTCACTTTCGAGAAATTCGTCGACGAGAAGATCTCTATGTGGCTTCGCGTTATCGTCCTATAAGATGAACTCGGGACCAAATACACCTCGGAAAAGGCTAAAATAAGGTTCCAAGATCTCATATCTATACCTCACACCAGTCACAGAGCTTCTGTCATAGACATGGAGAGGTATGCAGGCGTCCAACATGATGCCTGATCAGACCATCATACCGCCCCGCCATAATTGTTGATTCGTGGATAATAAAGGGTAGGTAGCTGGTCGCTGGCTTTCTCTACACGAAAGTATGGCGAGAATTGATGTTTAGGCTAATCTGGGATTCGTCAGTGAACGAAATGTCACCCATTACTCCATACTCCATTTACTATGCTGCCTGCATCATGTTAATCGGATTCTCCTGTTCGTAGACGTGAGCGGGAAGCAAACAGCCGGTCTTCGGGCAAACAACCCTCTCTTATTCAGTCTTTTGGAAACAGGCACTCTCGTTACATGGGCTCCTGTGGCTGCATACAAGTCCCGAGCGAGCTTAGAAGCTGTACTCCCTCTGTTAAGATTCGCTAAAATTGACAAATGGTGATCTTATCTGGCCGTCGTGGCTCTTGGACGACCTTGCCCAGGCTTTCTCTCGATGGATCCAGTATCCTGGAACTGTTTCCATTGGTTACACACGAAGCTAAGTGTTAAACTTTCTGCATGTCTGGACTTGCGAATAGCCAGTCTACAGCCTCCCCAGAATTTGCCGCCTCATTCCACCATCTAAACGTTGGTGGTTACTCATTGTTACTGTTCCGTTGTGAATTTAACCGATTATTGCTAGATAACACCAAGAAATTCGCGGAGGTGTCCTAGCGTATGCAATTCGTCTTACCCTTCACTTGCTTATAAAGCCTGTTTTTCTGCTCGCTCCACCTACACACATGTGTACGCTTATGTATTTGCCGAACAAAATTTGCATTTTTATCTAGAAGCAGTGGTTTTTCCTTAAGTTCAGTTCTTCTCATGAAATTCAAGAAAACATGGAAATTCTCTTAATTTATTTCATCAGTGTAAATGTAGCAAAGTAAAAAATGTCTTGGCTTTTAACTAAAGTAATTTTGCGCGTGTACGCTGCGGTTCAGTTAAGTCTTTTCCAGACCGAAAATTTTATTTTAAAAAAGAATTCAGATAAATGTTAAGTAAAAGTAAGTCACATTTTGTTTAAAATAAATTCTGGGTAGAAATCGACTTAACTGAGGTGCGGCGGATACACGCGAAATTACGGTAGTTAACAGAACCAGTTTTTCATGATAACAAATTAAAAAAAAAATCATTTTTTCTTTTTTAAATGTCTTACTGTTGCTTTGAGAAGATGATTTTGTCATCCAAAAAATTGAAAAAAAAGTAGCAAGAGTTTTATTTATTGTCTTAAAATAAGTATCTGAAATGAATTCTGAAATGAGATTCATTTCTTCAAATCTGTACTTATAAAATGAGCACCTGTCTTATTAAAATAAGGCATTTATTTTAAGTTTGTTATTCTTTGATATGATTTTGACGAATACATATATTTGTTTTTACATTATAATTAGTTTATTGCTCTTTTTTATCTGTTTCAGAAAAAATATCCACTTCGATGCCATTTCCAATTCATTTTAAAATAAAATTTCCGCTTTGTTATCTTTTCCAAATCATATATTGTAAAAGCTTCCCTTTATCTTTTTCCCCTCAAAGGAACAAGAAAGTTTTACTCTGAAAGTCTTAAAAATACAATTACATTTTTCCTTTCCTTTATTTCAAGAAATCAAAATTTTCTTATCAAGATAATTACATTCACTTCTTCAGTTCCGATTTTCCTTTTAAACACAAAAATATCTGCATAACAACGCAAAGTTGATAACGTCTGATAAAGTGAAGTTTTTGATGCACAAATTATGTATCTTAATTAGAATGTAACTTTTGTCAATTTAATATCACTGTCATGGTTGGGTTCAATTATGATAGTACCGAAATTTGCTGTTTTTGGTAAATACTATCTGATAATATTTTTGAAAATATAATTAGCAAACATTTGCACAGTTTATGTACGAACTTGAGAAATATTTGTGATAGTATATGACAAAAAAATTTATTTTTATTGTCACATTTGGTCATCCATATAGATAAAAATTGTATCGAGAATTACTTTAAAAAAAATCTCAAATGAATTCTGAAATTGCATTTTTAATGCCTATTTGTAAAATCAGTATCTGATTTATTTCAAAAAAGTATTTTTTTTAGGATAAATATTCTTTTCTAGTATGTGATGGCTATAATTTTTTTACATGGTAATTCCTTTATTACAGTTTTTATTTGTTCTCATAATTATTATCTGCTTTGATATATTTTCCAGATCATACATAAATGAAATTGCGTTTTTCCTTTTTTATTTAAAAAAAAATGTCTTCGCTTAAATGTCCTAAGAAAAAGAAATTTTGTTTATTTAAAAAAAATCAAAATTTTTATCACGTTTGTAACCATCACGTGAATTACTGTCATATATACCGCACAAAAACTTTTTAAATTGTATAAAATTCTTCTTAAAATGGCTGCTAAATACTTCTACAAAAAAGTTTTATTGGCGTAAAACTTATTATGACACAACTTTTGACATCTTATTGTTATTTTTATGGCTGCGTTTAATAACAGTCTTTCTGAAATTCCCTCATAAAAGATGCGATAAGTAGCAACAACATTCTGATAGCATTTTCGAAATCACAATTAGCTCTTCTGAGAATAGTTTTTGTAAGAACTTGACGAATATTCCTGATACCGTCTTCTTGTCTATGACATTGAACCATGCAGAAACATAAAAGAGCGCATCAGTAATTTTGCTCTTTTATTACAGTTTGTAAAATATATTCTATGACCCTGACTTTTTCAAGGAAACCAGGTAGAAAATAACTCGATTTATTTATTTAAATAATGTATTTCCACATCACTTTTTAATAGGTGAAAATGGCAAAAGTGAAATATGTTTGGAATCACAAACGTAAAAAAGTCATTTCGAAAGTTAGTTTTGAATTTATTATTGTTTTTTTAAGTTTCTATATCTTATCACAAAATTTTTTTTAAACTGAAAAATGTAAAAAAATGAACACTTAAATTTTTAAATCGGAGTATTTTTGATGATTTGAAACAGTTTAAATAATATTTACTTAATTTGAGAAAAAAATGGAATGTTTGAAGTTATTTAATTCAATTTAAGTTATTTTGACAGTAATAATCATCAAAACTAAATTCTTTTTCAGGGGTGCTTTAGGGCCCCAATACTCCAGTTTTTTTAAGATCAATATTTTCTTAGAAAATTTTGATTTTTGATTTTTCTTGCAAATTTTGCAGCAACCACCTTAGAATTTTAATTTTAGCAGAAATGCTATTAAAACCACTGGTAGATCAAAACAGCATCGCCTCCCTACAAAGACTATCACTGCACATGCTCTATCCCAATTTCGTTTAGAACTTTGGATGGCTAACTTTTGGCGAGCAAGCTAAAAATTCTGCATAAATCGAAAAATCCGGAACTAAAAATTTTGAACAAATCGATAAATCCGGAGCTAAAATTTTTGAATAAATCGATTAGTCCGGAGCCAAAAATGCTATATAAATCGAAAAATCCGGAGCTAAAAATGTTATATAAATCGAAAAATCCGGATCTAAAAGTGTTATATAAATCTACGCTTAATGAGCATTCGCAGTAAATCTCGATAGGAAGGCTCTGCAGTTTCGATCCGCCTGTATTGAAACCTACCGTTATATTTTCTGTAGAAAATGTTGGTATTCTTTTGGCAGATCATTTGGGAACTCTGATGTTTCCACTCAGACTAGGGTTTCCAGTTAGGTTTCCAATTTTAATCCGAAACTTCGAATTCTCTCCATAACCCTATGAGCTCTGGCGGATAAATTTCTTCAAAATTCCAATTGTCACATTAGCACCAGTATTTTGCAAAGACAAAATTCGACTTAGGATATTAACGAAAAAATTCATTAAACCTGTTTTAAATAAATTTAATCGAAATTTCCGGTATCATTGTGACAATTAGGAATTAAAATTAAGTAGTAGAAAATTCAACTATCAGATCTCAAACGGTTAAATTTCGAAAAAAGAATTTTTACTTTATGTGATTGCTCAGCGTTTCGTATTAAAGAAAGTTAAAAATATAATTCTTATTCTACATCATTATTCGTAAATATGCCTTCAGCGCATGCTCCAAAAGTTTAACAAAAACCGAGATGAGTTTTTAATGCGAGTGACTTGCGGTTGTAAATTAATAACCCAACTAATTATAACAATTTTAATTTTATGAGACTTTGGTGCATCAAGAGAGACCTTCGACCATCTTCACGAAAAATTTCAGTCTCGCCGTGGATTTCGCCAGTCATCGCAGATACACACATACACACACAGAGAGACAATGCATTTTTTATAGATGTGATGAAAAAATAGTAGTTATACATGGTCAGATTTATAAGTAATGAGCCTTTGTTCAAAGGGACAGATTTATTGAGCGAATTGGTACAACTGCTTAGTATTCTTAAAAATAGGTACCTCCTGCATCAATACACTTTTGTAGGCGGCATTTCCATGACTCAGGCGTCCACGTAGCCTGTTCCGGGATGGCTTCAAGGGCTGTCTTGACATTTTCTTGGAAGTCCTGGAACGTCCTGAAGCGTTTACCTTTCAGCGCTGATTTTAAGCACGGAAACAAGAAGACAGAAGGCGACAAGTCCGGACTACAAGAAGGATGTTGGACAATTGGAACGTTCAGCCGAGCCAGGTAAATGCTCATGATGAAGGAGGTGTGGATCGGCGCGTTATTTTGGTGATTCTTCCAGACATCCTTGATGTCCCTTCGCTTGCGCGCGATGCTTTTTTTCAGCCTTTATATGCCAACATATAAGTCAACGCCTTCCACCATCGTTCCTAGCAACAGGTGCACGCGCCAATGTATGCTAGCTTCAAAAGAAAGTGAGGCTGATTCCTTATGAATCCGATTATATATTTCTTAAAACGACACAGAGACCAACATTTTAGAATTTACGAGTTGAAAAGTGCATTTTATGTTTCCCTGCATCCTCGTTTAGGATTATTGCATGGCTTTTACGCTTCAAGGATTTTCAAGTACGTATCATCAGAAATTTTTTAAAGCAATATTTACTTTATTCAAAGGAAAAAAAAATATTATCTTCAGCTGTAGCGTCCAATACTTTACGAAATGTCTGGTACTGAAAATTTTAAACCTCATAAATGCCTTGGTGATGTTATGAACAATGTATTATGTAAGTGAACGGTCGCGAATTGTCATTTACAGCCACTTCAAACATATGTACTACAAATTTTAACATGATTTGATACAGATAAAAAAAATGCTTAACAAATAGATATTAATTTGAGAATGATTTATAGCTTATTTATTTTTTCGAAGCTTTCAAAATTTTAAATACAACTATTTTAATGTAAAATTTTAATGTAACTGCCAAAGGCAACTATTTTTCTATTCTGTTTGCACCAGTAATTGTCGAAATAAATATTTTGTTTGAACTATATTTCTTTTACAAATGTTGTCAAGGAAAATGTTGAAGTTTTCTATAGCAAAAAAGTGGTGCCAGTTAGAAATAGCAACAGTCGCCTGTGGCAACCCTGTAATGTGGCTTATCTTTTTTAATGGCAGATTTCTGTTGTTAACCCCTTGAAGAGCCGTGGTATAAAATATATACCACTTAATTTTAATTGCGAAATGCCAAATTGACACCAGAATTTTGAAATGAAAATTTTAAATAAATCAAATAAGTGAAGAAAAAAAAAATTTAATATGCTTTAAAATAAATTTATTTATAAATTCTGGTGTCGATCAATCATTTCAGAATTTTAAGAATACAAGTGCTTTGCCCCTCAAAGGGTTAAAAGACAAACTATTTCTATTCGGAAGTAGTAGAACTCAAAAATCCATTAAGTTTGAACCTCAACATATTACTTTGAATAATTTTTTTTAAACTCTTAACCTTCCGTCTACCAGACGGGTCCATTGGACCCGACAGCAATATTTCTGGTGTCAATGGTAAAATGAGAAATTGTCGATTGACACCGGACTTTATAAAGGACTTGTCTAGATATTACTAATTCCTTAATTTAAGCTTTCATTGTAAAAGCAAAATTATATTAAAATATTACTGGTGCCGTTTGCAAGTTTGGAATTAAAATTAGGTGTTGCCGTAGATAAATGGGTGTTTTGTCTGGTAGACGGAAGGTTAATATACATATTTTAGATTCTTCATTGCATAATATGACATGAAATTAACTGATTAACTATTTACACACAGTTTCAGTACCTAAAGTTTGCAATTAAGTAAAATAAAAATAAAAATTTATGCTAAGTGAAAAAAATTGCTCTAATTCGTACACGTTTCGTATTTCGTTAAATACAAACTATTTTTTTTTTTTTTTTTTTTTTTTGCATAAAATAGTCTTTTGTAAATGGGTGCACAGTATGATTTTTAATGCTTTTCTAAAAAAAATGTTGAAAAAGAAGACAAAAAAATTAAAACATTTCAATAAAATTTAAATTACATTTCACAAAATTACTCTTGCATTAAATTTGAAGGAAGTTAGGAATATTTAAAGAAATTAAATATTTTGTATGATAAATTAACAAAAAGGTTTTTTTTTAAATATTAAGATGATGAAATTATGGATTCCCTTACCAATAACATATATAATATTTTATTGGAAAATATATTGTATATATGTTACAGTTAACTTGATAAATTCGGTAATTATTAATAATAACCGGCTTATTATTAATAATGACCACGTCTTTTGGTAAATTTGATAAATGTTGCATATTAATCAAATTTACTGGTTATTATTAATAATTACCAATGAAGTTCGAAAAACATGATTAATTAGGCTTAGTAATGAATAAGGTTAGTAAAAAGTATACTTTACAAAAATATATACTATCATAACTATTTAAATTTAATAACAAAAATAATTGTTAAGAGACAATAATACTCAATCAAAAAGTGTTCTATTAATAAGAAGTAAATGACTAAACAGTAAAAAATATTTTTTTTTAAACTTACTGAATGAATTAGGTAAAAATTTAATTTTAAACACTAAAATATTCAAAGAATACTTGTTTACAGCTTTGAAATGCATGCTTTTAGAAATGAATATTTAGAAAAAGCGTATACGAAACAAAAAACTCAAGCTAAAGAGTTGAAATTTGTTATATTTACGAACCGGTTAATTTGATAAATTCTCATAAATTTATCATATTAACCGGTTTATTCGGATATACCAATTTGTTCGCTTTATTCAGTTATTAGTACCGTAATTTCGGGTGTATAAGCCGCAGATCAAACAATTCTTTTTCGACCCAGAATTTTTTAAGAAACAAATATAACTAGTTAGATCGCCGTAAATATTTTTCTTCAATCACTAAATAAGATTTCTGGGTCCAAAAAGAATTGTTTGATCCGCGGCTTATACACCCGAAATTACGGTAATAACCGATTGATCAAATTCACCGTACACATGCACTTACACACACTCATATATTTATATATATATATATAATTGAATAGTTTAACACACTACTAAAGCAACCTAAACCACATGAGTTTAAAATACAAACAAATGTGAAAAGAATTCATCATATTCTATGCACCCTGATTTTGACATTTTGAGTAAGCAAATCTGCATGTTGCACCTGCAATATTTACTCTCCTGATGTTATGAATTCCTAAAGAAATGTGGACCTCTGTTAGGATTTGTTAATATGAAGGAGAATGAAAACGCGTAGGAGCATGAATAATTAAATAGCATGTTTATTTTAAAAAGCTCTCTATGCAACGTATTTTATGTTTAGTTATAGTACTCCCTGAGCTAAACTATGTAAACTTTGAGCTTACTATATGATAATAAGAAATTCAATAGAATAATGTAATTTTAAGTTTAAATGATTTGTATTTGCAAAGTTGCCAACATCTAATCTCTTCTGTTTACACAACAATTTATCACTTAACTGCTCAGGTAAAAGAAAAATCAGTAAAAAAACTTTAAATAAATAAGATTTTACAGGTATTTTCAAGGCAAATTAAAAGTGCAGGTTTATTTGAGGGAATTTACTGTTTATTAAAAGATTTTATGTAGGCATTTATCTGGTCTCTAAATTACTAATCGGGTATTTTGAAGGTCACTTCAGGTATTTTGAAGGAAAAAGAAAACTAAAACAAAATGCACAGATTTTTAAAGGTTGAATAGAGGCTTTTATCAGCAAGTTAATAGCTTTCAGTTTATCTTTAGTGACTTAGCTGATTTTTGATAAGTATACTTCAGGTATTTTGAAGGAAAATATAGCCTTCAATTTACCTTCAGTGACTTAGCTAATTTTTCTTAAGTGTACTTCAGGTATTTTGAAGAAAATATAGCCTTCAATTTACCTTTAGTGACTTAATGACTTAGTGAATATTTACAATCTCCTAGTTCAAGCCTTCGTTTTGTTACGTGCTGACGTGTCCTAGGAATGCTCTTCAAAATACAAGAATAGGCGCGACCCACGGCCCTTGCGACGGGGCCATTCTATTGATTTAGATGAAAGAATATCCCAGCTACATTTTGAGGTAAGTTGCATGTTTGAAGGACAATTATTAATTAAATTATAAATAATTAATTATCACATCCCTTTGCCAGTTAATTCTACAGGCCCTTACAAATACTAAGTTCCGCAATTCTAAGTATTTAATGGCTTGAACTCTTAATTAAAAACTCTCAAATCGTGTAAAATTCATCTCCATAGTCTAATTTTCAATCAAGATTAGTTTATAAAAATTTTCTCATAAACATTCTTGCATTAACTAAAGTTTTATCATTATTTCTTCCAAATTAATCTAGAACCACGTATTTGAATTCGAGCTAAATAACGCTAAGTTCAGCCTAATGGGGATAAGTATTAAGATATATATACAGAACTGCCAAGTCTCTGGCTTTTTTGATACAAGAATCTGTATACAGCAGGGCTCGAAAAATCTACATGCCCGACATCAGTGTTGTTAGACGGCGACTTTTTAAAAATTCAGATTGGCACCACTTCTTTGGATTGGTAAAATTACGTTTCGTTTAATGACATATTAATCAAGAGGAATTTTATCCTTTAATAAAAGTGGTGTCAATCAAATTTTTAAAAAGTCGCCGTCTAACAACACTGATGTCGGGCATGTAGATTTTTCGAGCCCTAGTATACAGGAAATATTGTTTTATTTAATTGGAACATTTCGGTGATTTACAATAAATATATTTTCTGTAAAATAATATTGGTGTTCAAAAAGCCGGAGACTTGGCAACTCTGTATATACCCAAGTAGCATCCCGTTCACCCCTGCCGGCAGCAAGTTAGACCCCATAGCGACCACGTGGAATTGCTAAGCTTTGAAAAAAACACAAGATTCTAAAACTTCAAGACAATACACCAGCCTCAAATGTACCCAGTAATTACATATTGTAATTATATGCGTTTATATAAAAAACTATTGTCTCCATTTTTCATGTTTTAATTTCTAAACTTAGATTATTTTTCAACTTTTTTTTTAAATTTTTTCGCAAAAATATTTTTTTTGTCGAATTTTTAGATAAAAACTGGCAAATTGACTAATTATTACATAAAATTAACGATTTTAATCAATTTTCTTTAAAATAAAAAAAAATGTACTGCATTTTAGTTTTTACCGGTGGTCAGCATGATTACACCGTACCCACCGTACTATCCATCCAGCCGTTAAACACAAATTTCTAATTATCTCATTAATTAATTAATATTTATTCTTTTCCGCTGGGTTCCTATACCTACTACTTCAAAATTGTGAGGAGGAAGGGTGATTGTTTATTTTGAGTACAACTGAGAAATGTGCAATTTAAATCTTTGTTTTCATACATATGCAGGGAATTTGCTGTACCTTCAAAACACCTTAGTTCCAAATACCTGCAAAATACCTGAATACTTTACTTTCAGGGAAAATGCAGGTTTTTTACCTTCAAGCAACCATATCTCCAAATATCGACATTTTACCTGAAAAAATTTTTTAAGGTTTTTTCCTGTTTTTTTTTTTTTTTTTTTTTTTTTTTACTGGGTGTTTTTTCACTTTTTTAAACCTAAAATTTTCGTAATATTTAGTATAAACATTCATTTCATTAAATAGCATGTAATTGTATTTAAAATTTGCAGTGATGTCAGAAAGCTTTAAGTAATAGACCAAGCAAACGCTTCTTCCTCGTAAGACATACGGACAGATCAGTTAAGTGTTTAAGGGAAGATAAGACTGGGTGCTATTTTAGAGAATTATGGGAGCTTTATGACCCATTTCCTTTAAAACTATCCGTCCGATTTCCGCAAAATTTGGAATCTATATTCAATGGATTATGCTCAAGACGTATGGATGACAGCTTTTATCTGCGATTAAATTTTTTCATTTTAAAGCAATGGCAGTTTTTCAGACTTTTTTTTTCTAAAACTAATTAAACCAGGATTCGTACGATTCATATACTTTTAAGCACCGTTTATCAGAATTTTCGTAAAGTAATCTTTGTCTTATTGAATAAAAAAAATCTTTATTTATAGCTACCAGCACTTTACTAAATTTCCAAGGACGAAAACACCAAAAACTCCCTGAACACATTGATCCGTAAGAACCCTGTAAATTATTTAAAAATTGTCTGCTGTATATGATTTTATATTTATGTAAGAATCTTGCAGTTTCAGTTTAAAAACTAGTGATTTTATATAAAAAATCTCGACTTAGATAATCGCACGTTCGCAAAAGTCAAGCTTATCTCGAAGTAAATAATGGTGTTGATCGGATCCAAACTTAGGGAAATTCCGTAAACTGTAGGAACCTTGTTATATTTTTTTGTATCGGAATCGCTCGAAGTAATTAATGGGATTTTTAGATGAAGAATGCAGTTTTTCTCAGAACTTAAAACTTCTATCTTACGTGAAGCTTTTGCACAGTTTTATCAAAAAGATGTATTAAAGCGCGTACAAGCTCTTGTGTAAAACATAGTTACATACAAAACACTCGGACAATATGTTGGATTAGCGCTAGTGCAAGCGGGCGTACCGTCCATGCCTATCTTCAATTAAGCAATGTGAATATCTCTACAAAAAAGTGGTGCCAATAAAAAAACATGATTTTTTAAAATTTCCTAAAGGGCATAGCCGGATAAGCATTGAAAACATGCCTTTCAATCGAATTACTTCATTTTTTTTCCAGGTGTGTCTAACTATATGACAAAGTATTTTCCCTATTATCACGTTATAAATATCAATATTTTATGAGATAAAAATGTTTTTTCGATTTTTTAAAAATCTCATTTTCTCAAAAACTAATGGAGCGAATTACTTGCCATTAACCGAGTTTATATTGACATCAGAGATGCATATTTTGTATAATTTTCTGATTATAAAAAGTCTGTGAAAAAGCGTTTAAAAAATTATAAATATAAAAATTATATCTTATAGTTGTCCGAAAATTACCATTTTCTTGTAAAAATTGCCTCATATGTGCCTGCATATTATATAAAAATTCGAAAAGTTTGCGTTGGGTACTTCATATAAATATTTACGAAAAAATGTATACAATTCATTTAAAGGCGTTATTTGGGGCGGAGCTATTCAACTTCGACATCCGAAGACTTTTTGGTACAATGTCAGCAGAGAGTGTGTCAACTAATAAATTATAGATTTCATTAAGCATAAAAGCCATAATTTACAACACTGTCGATACTATTTCGATATTGAAAACTGATGTTTTGCTTCGAACACTATAGAGAAAAATAGTTTTGCCAGAAAACAACAGCATTCATCGGTATCGAAATGTAACTTCAGTTACCGTAATTTCGGGTGTATAAGCCGCGGATCAAACAATTCTTTTTGGACCAAGAAATCTTATTTAGTGATTGAAGACAAATATTTACGTCGATCTAAGTATTTACATTTGTTTCTTAAAAAATTCTGGGTCGAAAAAGAATTGTTTGATCCGCGGCTTATACACCCGAAATTACGGTATATGATGATTTTTATTCAAACATTTTCGCCACTTTTAACAAAGGATAATAAGAATAAGTTGTTATTATTTGACTACGTTTATTTGGACGTTACATAGATAGAATTAAAACGCATAGAGTTCTTAAAGCTCTGACATAATATCTGGAATTTGTGGTGATCGACAATTTTATATTCAGGATATATGCTACAAGAAATTTTTGTTTATCCTTATGGTAGATTACTGTGGCTGTTTAATTCGAAGATAAATATTTCCGAAAAATATATAATTTGAGTTAAAAGAAAAAATAGAAAGCTGGTAACATTGGATGATATTTTGTATTAAAAAACATATTTATGTAATTTTGAACCATTTAACACTAGGAAGGTCGGAAATTTTACACAAGTTTGATAATAATATTTACCACCAGATTTTTTTTCAAAATTATTTAATTGATTTCTTTAACGGAAATTTCCGGGATTTGAATTTAACTTATTTCGAAAAAAAAATTCCGGCTGGAATTGAATTTTAATCACGTAATCGGAGTCGAATCGACTCCATCCGGGCGTTCTAGTGTTAATATTAAATAAAGTAAAAATGTTTTTTTCTTTTTTTTAATAAATAAATATTACTCAAAAGAACAGTAGAAAAATTACCAGGAGATTAAAATATTGTAAAGACATAGCTAATTTTTTGTGAATATATTATAAATTTATTTGCAAATACCTAGTCGTGCTCTGTGGTTTAGGCCTCACTTTCAAGAACAGTAACATTTTATGGGGAAAAACGACTGACACTTGATAATGTATTACATTATTTTATACATAAAAAAATTTTAGTTTTTTTTTCTGTAACGATTTTTTTTCCATAAGCTTCCACAGCAATCATCATTTCGAATTATCATTCTTAGAGGACATCGTAACAAATAAAAATCATTCACTACTATAAATCAGTTTCTGATCGCGGGAGTTAACAGTAACATACGTACGCGTGGTCTAACATGATGCTAAACGAGACATATCAGTCGGCTAAAAAGCTTGAAACTGCCAACTACAATTTCTCTTTATAAAAACTGGTGAGAAATATTTTCATTTATATTATTTCTAATCATTGTCGTTAAATTTGGATATCGAAGAATGTAATTTTGTTTCTGTACCAAAAATATTCTTCCCTGTTGTTGTATAACACGACAACAACAAATAATTTTGAAATTGAAACTGCGTCGCCAGCGTTGAGAATGATGTCTATTGTTCATTAAAATTTGAAATACAGCAATTCTGTAAGTGTATATCCCCAAAGTTCTTCAGGTGTCGAAGATTAGTAGCTCCTCCCCTAAATAACGCCTTTAAATGAATTTTAATAATTATTATACATATTTTCGTAAATATTTATATGAAGAAACCAACGCAAACTTTTGGAATTTTTATATAATATGCGGCCATATATCAGAAATTTTTTACCAGAAACTGGTACTTTTCGGACAACTATAAAATATAATTTTTATTTTTGTAAATTTTTAAATCACGTTTTCACAAATTTTTTACAATCAGAAATCTATACAAAAATTCCCAGATATGCATCTTTGACATCTATATAAACTCAATTAATAGCATATAATTCGGTTCGGTAGTTTTTGAGAAAATGAAGTTTTTAAAAAATCGAAAAAACATTTTTATCTCACAAAATAGCAATATTGAAAAGATGTTAATAAGGGAAATATATTGTAAGATAAGCAGCCACACATGGGGGAAAAATCAAGAAGTTTGATTGAAAGGCATGTTTCCAATGCTTATCCGGCTATTCCCTTTATTGTGAATGATGTTTAAGGGCAAGGATGTAAAAATCTATGCGACAGCGGATAGTCTCTCATCGCTAATTTTTATTCGTTTTTCTCGACCAATATTTTGTCTAATTTTTTGTAAGAATCCTAATAAAATTTTAGCGAAGAAAACTAATAATATATAGTAGTAAAACTCTTCCCGCTGGTGCCTAGATATTTACACCTCTGCTTAACCCTTTCCGGCACGAACATAATCTGTTAGTAAAATGAGAAATTATCGACTGACGCCGGAATTCACAAACGAATTTTTTAGATATATTGAATTCCTTAATTTAAGCTTTTATTGTAAGTGCAAAATTTTACTAAAATATTATTGGTGCCGAATGCAAGTTTGGAATTAAAATTAGGTATCCCAGACCGGACACAGTGTGCCGGGAAGGGTTAAGGGTTTAAGAATTTTTAAAGTCAAACCAAAATGATAAAATAAGCATGTAAACGCTGTCATTATATACAGGGGTGCAAAAATCTAGGCGACAGCAGGCAGTTTCTCACCACAAAATTTGTTTCGTATTTCTTCGTCTAACATTTCGTGTAAAATTCCAGCTAGAATGCTATTAAATTTTGAGCGAAAAAAACTTTAAAATTTTAGTGGTGAGAGACTACTTTCTGGCGCCTAGATTTTTGCACTCCTGATTATATAAATGACAATATGACGATATCCTAATGTTTGCTTCTTTTTCCGGATAAGAGCTAAATTTTTCAACCATTGCTTACTAGAGTCTGCTCAAACTAAATCAAAATTGTGATGCATGATTTCACCCCACTATAGAGATTAAACATATTTTCATCTACTAAACATTGCTTTTTTATACAGCAGTTTATACCGTAATTTCGGGTGTATAAGCCGCGGGTCAAACAATTCTTTTTCGACCCAGAATTTTTTAAGAAATAAGCGTAACTACGTAGATCGACGTAAATATTTGTCTTCTATCACTAAATAAGATTTCTGGGTCCAAAAAGAATTGTTTGATCTGCGGCTTATACACCCGAAATTACGGTACAAATAATATCGATGCTAAAGATTGTAAAATTTGAAAATCATTATTTCCAAATTGTAATTTTCTCCTAAATTAATAGCAGATATATGTGATTAAATACCGAAAAAACATTTTTCTAAAATCATGGTATATAAGATCTATACTATTTGGTACCCGTACCTATCCATTTTGACTGATGTGATTAAAAAAACATATTTCTGATCGATGTTGCCAGTGGGCTATTTTTTTTTAAATTCCTATTTTTTTATTCGCATTACTTATCTCAAATGGTAAAATTCCCCTTGTTTTCGCCTTAATTAATATAAAATTCAATAATGCGAATTTCGCTATTCCAAAAAACTAGTGCCATTGAAGAATTCTGAATTAAAAAAAAAGTAAATCACTGTTTCTTATATATATCAGGGATGTCCTGATGTCCCAGTTCTTTTTATGGTCATCTTTACAGGGTTCTTACGCATCGAGGGATTCACGTAATTTTAGGATTAGTACAAGGAATTTTGTAAATCATTGATTGGTACATCTGAAGATATAGCTTATTTTTACTTAAATAAGGCGAATATAGCTTTACGAAAATTCTGGCAAATGGTCTTTGAAGCGTACAAACTAGGGAGTGAAAAATATATATGCCCGGAATAAGGCTTGCCAGACGGGCAACTTTTTTAAAATTCAGATATACACCACTTTAATGGAATGGTAAAATTCGTTTTATTTAATGCCACATTAATCAAAAGGAATTTTATATTTTAATCAAATTGATGGAAATCAATTTTTTTAAAAGTAACCCGTGTCTAGCAACACTGAAGTCGGGCATGTAGATTTTTTGAGCCCTGGTTCGAACCCTGCTTTTGTCATATTTGTTATTCCCGAATGAGAGATTTTGCCATATGAAAACGCAAACATTCGGTTACAAAATATATAAATAAAAAAACGAAATTTTTATATAAAAATAATGTTAGCTATGCACCCCGTGGTCCGTGGTTGGACTTTCCTCATCTGAATAGTCCATCAGCATTAATTGCCTGTGATGACACCCATGTGGAAAATGTGTAATCAAAATAAAAGTTTTAGTTTCTCCAATCTGTATTGTGATCAGAGATTAGTGTACTGACTCTGTGTCATATGCAAATTTCCTCCTTGCGCCCCAATCGAGTTTTTTTATGGGGGGGAGGATTCGCAGAACGGTTTTTTGTGCGTGCATAACATGTCCGTTTCTTGCGATACTCGTACAGTTCCAACGCTCTTTAGGGTTTTCGCATGCGCTGAGCATTTTGTGATGAAAAGAAATGGGTGTTGCCATTGGAAATTTTCGAGTTTCTGCAACTATAACCGTAACCGTGAGCGCCATTTTGTTGTCGTTCACAGAATCTCGAGCTCATACCTCTGAATAGCTATATCTGAAATTTCATTTCGATAGGTTGAGCGGACTGGCCGCTAGAGCTCCGTATATCGGCAAAGTTTTTTTTATGACCACCCTTTATTTTTAGCCATTATTTTCGAATAAAATTTTTGATTAATAATGTTATTGAATAATCAAAAAGTTTACTGGTGGAAGTTTGCTCCGACGGTAATGAACTGCCTGCGAAAGCGGTTATAGTTGAAGTTTCATTATTTTAACGACATGTCAGTCTCTCTTTTTTAAAACTTTCCATTCGAGAGGGGATTTTTACTAACCACTATTGTCTTGTATAAATGGGTGCTCCAAATGCTCTGGACACCAGTATTTTAAACTAATTTTCTTTGCCTTATCTGATGGTCGAATGATCTGCGATAAAAGATAGCGAAATAAACTATAAATGGTGTCCAAATCATTTTGAGTCCGATTTAAGAAGGACACCTGTCAACGCTAAAAGAGAGAGAGAGAGAGAGTTATTTCTCAAGTGCAAAGAGTTACGGGTTCGATGAGTAATAGTTCTACTGTAATTTTCGGCGTATAATCCGCAGATCAAAAAATTCTGTTTAGACCCAGAACATTAATTCAGTAATTGAAGGAAAATGCTTACTGCGATCTAAGAAGTTTTATATTATTTTTTTAAAATTCTGATTCGACAAACTATTGCTGGGCATTTCCATGCGAATTTGTTTTTCTGTTACATACTATGATTTTTGGCTACCAGTGTTTTAAAGTGAGAAAATGAGACTTAGTTTATCGAAGCTATATCATCAATTGAATAAGGCGAAGCAAACATTTCGAAAATAACGGTGGCCAACAAGCATATCGATTTTCAGTTGTGTAACAGACCAACAAATTCGCATGGAAATGCCCTGCTGTATCTGCGGTATATGCGCCAAAATTATGGTAATAGAAGCTCTGATTTAGTCTCTGTAAAAAGAAACCGCTGCAAGGCCTATTAATGCATTTTAAGACAGAATAAAATATTACAGATGGAAATTTTACAAACGTTTCTTTAAAAATAAATCAAATAAAACAAGCATGTAGACGAAAGAATATTTAAATAACGGGGTGGAACGTATAGAAGCATGGTGAAATATTCTTCCGGGATTCAACGTGGTCAAACATGTAAAATGTCTGAAAAAATTGGGACATTTTAAAACATCTGAAAACTGAACACTCTGTTTCAGACACTTAAGTGTCTAGATATCAGACATTTTAAATTAGAATGAAGTCATCTACACAGACTGATTCTCCCATTAAAATTCAGCTAAAAATGGAACATCGTTTATCTAAAAAATATAACTGCAAAAGAAATAAATCAGATAAAAAGATCGAGAAAGAAATAAAATCCGTTACCTACAAGGAATCTGTTCGGATCTTCCTCTATAAATGTAAAATGCATTAAAACCTCAAACCGTAAAAAGAAATAGCTAACTTAAAAATTTCGAGCAATTAATGCTGATAGGGAAAACCCAATACTTTTTTGTGTCTTTGTAAATAAATTATAAATGCTACACAAACCGTATGCTACAGTAAGCATGAAACTATTAAGAAAGATGGACTGACATAGCCTTAAATTAGTTAAGCTTCAACTGTAACCGTTTTTGGTAAGTTTAATTAACTCTGCGGCAAAATTCCTCCAATAAATTTATGCAGAAAATTTCTCTTTATTTAATAGAAAATTTCAGTAAAAAAATAATGTCAAAAGCAGGTATTTATTTTATTGGTGGGAATTTACTTCGGCGGTAAAGTACCACCATGTTGTGACAACCATGATAACCTTATTTTTGTGTTAGTGAAAAGATAAGAATATTAAGCAAACTGATCCGGCGGTTATTACATATATATATACATGGCCATTTCCATGCGAATTTGTTTGTCTGTTACACAGCGGCAAATAGCTATGCTTGTTGGATACCGTTATTTTCGAAAAGTTTGCTTCGTTTTATTCAATTGATGAGATATCTTCGACCAAATGAGTCACATTTTACCTATATAAAATACTGGTAGCTAAATATCGTAGTGCGTAACAGACAAACAAGTTTGCATGGAAATAGCCATATATATATATATATACATTTGTAAGAGAAATTTCGATTACCAAACAGTAAACACAAAAGTAATACGAAATTTTCTATTCAAGATTACTGCTGAAGTTTTCACTGGTGGCAATCAGAAACTGCTGATCCGATGAAAAAGAGCACCTATTATCTTGTGAGAACCTCCTCAGTTACTTTCCTCGCAACTGGTAGACAATACACTATATTTCTTCTCATCTTTAATGGTAACTATCTTATAGTAAGCATCTTGTGGTATAACAATTCCAGAATGTTTGAAACTTTCTAAACGAGTTTTTCTGTAGTCCATGATGTAACGGATTTTTTTAGTTTATCGGTAAATGATAAAAATTCTTCATTTCGAATAACGAAAAGTACTTAGGAAAACTTGATAAGATATAAAAAATTTACCGCTGTCTGATAATATTAATTGGAGAACGTACCGGCAGATCTGCACAAGACTAGACAAACAAAACTGATACACACTTTTCAAATATATTCGAAAGTTTAAATAATCGTAACACCCAATGTATGTCATGCGCAATACGTGAGCTTTAGAATAAAAAAAATCAATAAACCACGCATTCTATTCGAAAATGTTACTTTTAAAATACAACATGTTTCGCTTTAAAAATTAAAAGTCTTGATCAAGAAATACATTAAAGTCATAAAAAGAAAAACATTAAACATCATTATTTTTACTTCTCTGTGTAAAGGCATGCCAAGAAAATTCGATGATAATTTTAAACACACACAAATGAACAGAAAATAATCACATTTCCAAATATTTTCTTAGATATTTTGTTGAAAGGTTGCAAAGTCTTTTCTTCTTTGACAGCATTTATGATAAAAGTAAACATTCAAATATGATAAGTTTATTTTAACACAAGGTGTATTATCGAATTATACTCATCATTTTATTCGAGGTAACACTATCGGAAATAACTACTTGAATCTTTTGTTTATGTAGGTACACATTTTCAGAAATTTTACCAGCATGAACCAGATTACTTCCCAAAATATATAAAATAAAATTGCATTTCATGGACACTAAAAAATGAAATGAAATAAATGCATTTTCGACAGCAAATAGCAACAAATGTTACTTAACCCTTTGTGTTTTAGTGTTCCATTACATAGAAACATTCAACTTGATAGCGAAATGCCATAATAACACCAGAATTCAGGTATAAATATTTTCGGTTTATTACGTACGGTAAAAATAGTTTTTCTTATTTTCGAATAAACTTGTACGTAAATTCAGGTATTATTTAGTGATTTCAGCATTTTCAAAATGAAAGTACTCTGCGACTTAAAGGTTAAAAGAAACAGGCAAATCCTTATATGTAAATCTATAATTTTAAATTACCGTAATTTCCGGCGTATAACACGCAGATAAAACAATCATGATTGAATTAAAAAATTTTATTTAACAATTAAGGAAAAAAATTACCGCGATCAGATATGTGCATTTAATTAAATAAAATTTCTGGGTATAACCATGGTTGTTTGACCCGCGGATTATATGCCAAAAGTTACGATAAGTACAGTCCTGGAGAAAAAAAGTAAACATCCCCTGCTAACTTCTCAACAAATTATCATAAAAGAAAGTTACTGGTATCGAATGATGTGATTGGAAATAAAGTCTACTTTTAAATGATGTATACAAAATTTACTTAAGGGGCCATCTATATATTAAAATGAACCCTAATTTCATTCTTAAAATATAAATACCCAATTTTAACACTATTTCAAATTGTCGGTTCAAACTATGACTAGACACAAAATTTCAAGTGATTTGAATGATAAGTTTTTTAATTATAACCATTCAAAATTTAAGACTTCTAATTGTAAATTGCAGTTTTATATTTTTATTAGTATCTTCTGAAATTATACTCCTAACGGGCGAAATTTTTATGTAGCAATGACACTAAAATTCCCGAGCATAAATAGGTTGATTTTGCAATTTTAAAAATCTTATATGAATTACAAACTGTGATTTGTACCCTACAATTTTATTGATGGATTTAGGTTTGTATGTCCTACTTGGTGGTAATCCAAATAACTTTCCTATAAATAAAATCCTTGGTGGTAATTTTTCTTCCGAGTAGTTTTCAAATTATTTTTTAAAAATGGCAAAATGATGGCTTAAGGGACAGTCTATTACAGTAGTGACTAAATATTTTGAATCTTTATATGCTATTCAGTAATCTGTCAGTCTTCAATGACTGCTTGAGTAGCGCCTAAGATGCTTTGATCAAGAAGGGAGCTCTCTCGTTCAACTTCGGTTTTGAATCTGCCCCTAAAATATGCTTGTTTTAACCCTTTGAGCTATAAAGTATGTATGAGTGGGTAAATTTAGTAAAAATTCCAAATGTCACATTGGCACCAGTATTTTACAAAGAAAAAATTCGGTTTATGATATACACGAAAAAATGCATTAAACCTTTATCAAATAAATTGAGTTGAATATTCCGGTGCCATTGTGACATTTTGGAATTAAAATTAGGTGGTAGAAAAAATTCAACCATCAGATCTCAAAGGGTTAACCCATTAATACCCAAATTATTTTCTTCATTAAAAATGAAATTTTGGGTTTCACACCACTTTTAACCCCTTGAGGGGCGGTGGTTTCATAGATATACCACTTATTTTTAATTCCCAAACGCCACACTCGCACCGGAATTTTGTTAAAGAAAATTACGGTTTATTGGATGTGTGAAGTATAGCGTTTTCTTATTTAAAATAAAGTTGTTTTTAAATTCCGGTGTCAGTCCTTAATTCCAATGCTTAAGCAATGAATTTTCCCTGCCCCGCAAAGGGTTAAAAGACGAATAACTTTTACCTTAATTTATTGAGGAATTTGGTTCGTGAAAACAGTGTTTCTTTCAGAAACAGACGTGAAAACAGTGATCTTTCTATTTACTGGTGTGAAAAGTGCTTTATTGTTTTTTTTTATAATCGTCCCTAAAAAGGTACGCTAGGCATTAATGGGTTAAAATAATTAATTTCTCAAAAGTTACTGTACGAATTGCATGAAAATTTGTTTTAATGCTTATTCACGGATGTAGACTTCATTTATGATATCAGAATTTGGTACTGCTATTGAAAAAAACAAACTTAGGGATCGTTTTTATATGTTGTTGGCTCTCTAATCAAATTTTATATACATCATTTAAAAGTAAACTTTATTTCCAAACGTTCGGTGCCAGTAACTTTCATTCACGATAAATTGTTGAGGAGTTAATAGGGGTTGTTTACATTTTGTTCCATGATTGTACATTTTGTTTAAACAATATGTATTAATTATCGCTTATATTACGATTTTTTTTTAACTTTAGCGTGCAGATATTATTAGTGTAATTTTCTGCGTTCATTCTGTGAATAAAACATATAAGTTCTGGATTTTCTAAACTAGGCAAGTGGAGTAACTGAAAACAAGACAATAATTCGTCGCCTTTTTTTTTTCGAATAAATTAAAAAAAATTGTAGTACATTTTTAATAGTGAAAATTGTTACACCTAAATAAGTAAAGGGAAATATGAATTATATTTCACCAAAACAACAGAAATAATTTTTAAGTCAAATATAGGCATATGAAGTTCAATTTTCGAAAAGTTTAAAAAAGATAAGTTTTTTATTTAAAGCATATGCAGGGCATTTGATTTTTAGACCGAAAAACTAGCAGACGACGCGGAATCACATAGCAATGATGGATCCAAAATTCCGTAGTTGCCAGTTATGATACAAAGCAATGTTTCCAGTGGGCTACTTAAAAAAAATATATACTCAGAATTCTTAATTGGCACCATTTTTTAAAAATTCTCCTTATTATATAGCATACAATTAAGGTGCTAATAAAGGGAATTTTACAATTTCAAGAAATCTAAATAAAAAAAGGGCAGCCTATTGGCAACTCCGGTACAAAGAAGCAGAGAAAAATAAGAGAAACCGCAACAGATTACTGGAAAAAAATATTGAAATATTGTACCACTGAAAAGAGACGAAATTTTATAATTTTTACAAATGATTTCCAACATCTTTTGGTTTTTAAGTTTTAAAGACTAGTTAATCTTGTAACGGGAAAATTTTAATAAAATCGTACTGCACCTTTCTAGTAAATAGTTTTATTTTTAGTGTTTTAAACGCTAGGTGAAAAGTGTCCTTCTCAGAACTCGATTTCAGTTTTAAGTCTTTCAAGTGAAAAAATATATTTTCTGTGAATTCGTTATGCAGGGATCCCAAACAGTGTGACAGTTTTTCAAGCTAAAAGCAGGCTAGATTTGGACTGACAACAAGCTAAAAATAAATTCGATGGTCCTGCCATCTATTGATGATCAGTATATGTAAAAAATAAAAACAATCGTATTTTGGGAAACAAATTTGATATATGGCATCTAGCTTCACTCTATCATTTTCCAAGTCAAATATGATTGATAAATATTTATTATTCATGCACAGGGCTCCACAAAAGTCATCGAAACAACTATTTTCTAAGATCGATAATTGTTAGAAGTCCCATATTTTAATTATGTTGTTTAAAATTGCGAAATTAATGTACATTGTTGATGTGCATTATTATATGATTTTAACAATAGATAAATTCATTTCAATTCTATTATATTCGAAAGAGTGTAACTTCGTTAAAATGTACTTGAAACGATTTTTCCCGGTTGACCGTAATGTAATGAAATACTTTTAATTATCCCTGTATTGAAATTATACATCATATTTTCATAAAATTTGAAATGACTCTACAAAATCATGCAAAAATTATATATTTTAAATTTCAAACGATTTGGTTAGTTAGTTTTTGTTCTGTTATATGTGGGCGAACAGACAGACGAACGGACAGACTGAACGACGTTTATAGATGCTACGCATTTATATAATTACGAAAGCACCTAAACATATTCAGATCTTGATGTAATAGCATACAGTATTTCGGATACAGTATAGTAGCCGAAATCGTTTGTGTGTCCCTGTAAATACTATCTGCTTTCTGTTATACATGAAATAACATGTAGTAATCCTCAACAATGTACATCAATTTCATAAAATGTTAAATAGTTTAATACAATTAAAACGCGAACCAAAAAAATTCTGCCTACACCATTATGTAATGGTATACTTTTGTGTGACCCTGTATTTCAATAACAAGTGTTCTTTGCACCCCAGATTGTACAGAATGAATATTTTAGTATATACTTCATAGATGCATATCACTTATATTATCTTCGAAAGAGTTGAGAGAATCTCCATTAAAATGCACTTGAACTTCTCTTTCCCATTGGTCATAATGTAATGTTTGACTGTCCCTCTAATTGAACTATGTGTCCACAAAAATTGAAATAATTCGACAAAATTATGTACAAATTATATATTATAAATTTCAAACGATTCGTTTATTTAGTTTTTGCATTGTTATAAGCGGACAGACGGATTGAACGACAACTATTGTTGAAACGTATATTCATAATTACGAACGCACCTAATTATATTACAATCGGTGATTTACAAATCTCTCATTTAACATTTATTCGTTTCATACTTTCGTTCTCTTTTATATAACCCTATATAATATTATAAATACTGTATACATATTCCATAATAAAAATATACTATAGAATAGATAGACAGACAGACAGAAAAGGTAACCCGAAGGAGCAAAAAGCAGTCAAAGCAATTGTTTCAATCATTTGCAATCATTTCAAAATTTCGTTATACGAGAATCTGTTAATTTTGAACCAATGGACTGACAACTATCTTTTAGCCTGAGTTTTTAGCTTGATTTAGCTTGTTGTAAGTCCTACAACAGTCCAGATTTCTTACAACAATCTAAAAACGGTCACACTGCTCTAAAATGGTCCGCCAACTGAACATCAGAATTTTCTTAGAGAAATTTTCTTTTTAGATTTTTCTTGTAAATTGTTGAGAAACGACCTATGGATGTTAATTCCAGTGCAAATTCAGTAGAAACGTATCATGAAATTTTGTGTTAAAAATATTGATGTTCAGTTCGCGGACCATTTGGGAGCCCTGGTTATGAGAAACACAGCCTTTAAACACAAAGTGCATACAATTATTATTATTATATTTTTATTGAGAATCTTTTTACTCAAGTTATTTTTTTATTTATTCGATCAAAACTATAATTTAATATCACGTGCTGCTAGTGTATATAAAGAGTATATCGTGTAGTTTCACATAGCATAATATATCTTTTTTTCCGTATCTTGAAATCGGATTACAGGAATAATACCATGTTTTCTTACAAATTCTTGTTCTAGTATTATAATTCTTTGAAGGAAGAATTTTTTTAAATCGAAAGAATGAACGACGCTGGAAAGAATCTGTGTAAATAAATGTATGCATGAATGCTCATTTCTATTCGAATTCCATGAATAGAAAACTAAATTATAAGCATTTAGAATGAGAAAAAGCAAGTAATATACGCTGAAATGAAATAACATTTCAAACTCATTCAATGGTTAGTAATGGTGTTTCAGGAATGTTGAACTCATACTTGTATTTTATAAAACTTTCCTTTATATTTAAGATCATTTTTTTCTCCAAAATTATAACAGAATTAAAAAAAAAACACTGATTAAAACGTCTTAATTATTACATACGCAAAATCATAGTAGCAAATGTTTAACCTTTTTACTTACTATTAAAATTTAAAATAAAATCTTGATTTATTTATTTAAGATTTCGCCGATTAAATATGGGAAAATTTCCTTGTAAATTTTATTGGTAAAAGAAAGTGTAAAAGGTGGCAACTATGTTAAATATATCCAACTACAAAGCGATAGAGTTATTTTGATATTAGTATCAATAATTCTAAAGTGCGCAAAAGCATACCTGCAAACCTTTGTATACTTCTTAATCAATTACAACTAGAATTAAAAAAAAAAAAAAAAAAAAAAAAAAAAGGATCAACTAATGCACCCGCGGTTTTTTTTTCAAATGTTAGAACCATCGAGTGGGATATAATAAGTGTTTTTTTTTTTTTAATCTTTCATAGTAAGTTAGTAAAATGCAAATTAAGAAGAGATTTACTGCTCTCTTTTGCAAAATGCATATAATCTTTGTTTCTAGAGGGGAAAATCATTCTTGTCGTACTTTCTGATTTTTTAACAGTTTCTGTAAAAATCACGTTTCTCTATAGAAATTATGCGAACGAGTTGTTCTAGATCTTAATTATTCTTTCACAAAATTGATATTAAATGCACTTAATGTCTTTTCATTAACATATGCAAGTATCTTTTATGTTACGCTTTAGTTAAAATTACTTTAGTGCGTGTCTTGTAAGATATAAAGGTATCCGAATTAAATGCTTGTACACGCGCGCCATTATTTAAACCTAAGAATTATATTTCTCCCCTCATAGCGAGCTACAGAACTGCCAGTTATGCCTCCCATTTTAATCCGAAATTTTAAATTCATACCGAAGATTTCAAAAGAAGAAATTTTACACAGTGTGATTGCTAAATATCTCTATTTATATAAATTATAAAATACAAATCTTTGTATTTGGTGTAACCTAAAAACTTCTGAATAGAAATAGAAAGCAAACTGGCAACCCTGGCGAACAAAGCGACATTCCTTCACTCACCCCTTTCATGCCTTGACCATGAAGGTACAAGTCAGATCAGAATCGTTCTTAAAAATTTTATCCTTTTTTATATATTTCGTGTGGGATTTATCCCAGCACCTGTGCTTACAATTTAATTAAAAATCACGTATAAGTAAATTAATTGTATGTGGTTCTTAATTAATTCTTTAAAAAAATCTGTTCACTGATTTAAAAGAATATGAACATGCCTAGTTATGGAGAAATTCATACCCAAATGACTCGCTCGAAACGTTTAATGACTAGCAATCATGAGATTTCCGTCTTCTTTCATACCAATATAATCTTCGTAAAAATGTTCCGTTTCAACAAGATAACATTTTTTCAAAGACTATACTACTATGGGAAAAGTTAAAAATTTCATCCTTAAAATCATTATGTCAATCACTTTCAGAATACTTCATATCCGCGTTTGTCTCTCTGTGTGTGTGTGTGTGTGGGAGGGGGGGAGTGTCTATATAATCAACGAATATTAAAAATAAATATTCGGACATTTTTTAAGGACATTTAACACATTAAGGATATTATTTTTTTTAAATCTTAATTGTAGAAAATAACATAAAAATTATCAACTATACCTTAAGCACAAAATATCGATGGTCGTCTTCAATATTTAACCCTTTGGACTCCGGTGTCTTTTACACAAATTCTATTCGGTAGGCGTGGCTTTTTTGAAAAATATTTCCTTGAAGTACATAATTTCAAAAATGCTCTGATTAAATAAGGCGAATTTTAATTTCCTTTTTTACTGGTGTCAAAAACAAATTTAGCAAAGAAAGATGATGTCACCGCAACGGCAACAATTGAGTGCAAAGGGTTAATATGAAATTATATTATTGTGTTTTTTCATACTAATAAAATTTTTCATAAAATTAAAAATGTATTCATGAATTTTTAGGTTTCTTTATATGCACTATTTACCGATATGCATTAGGACACCTGTGATCGAAAAAAAATATTTAAAAATATATGTTATATATATTTAAAAAAAACTGTTAATGGAGTCTCCCCCCTCATGAGAAGTAATTGTAACTGCAATCCTACTAGGCTTGCTTTCTAGAAGTTCTTGTAAGACAGCTAGGGATATTTCTTTCCATTCTGCCTGAAGAAGACAAGTAAATTTCTTCGAAGATTTTAGATGACTTTCGCACCCTTTAATATGGCGATCCAACTCGCTTCAAAAATTTTTGATTGTGTTAAGTCTGGGCTGTGGGCAACCCAGTTCAGTCGATTAATTCCATTGTCACCATACCAATTGATGATAGATCTTGCAATATAACAGCTGCCGTTGTCACCCAGGAAATAACACGTTTCTAACCGCTGCCACCGACATACTCAAGGCATGGCATGAGTGTTGACGTCATCACTAATCGACCAACTTCTCACATGTGTTTGATTTGACTCTGGAAAAATTTTAATAGCAATTTTATTTGTGAAATATCTCATCCTATAAAACAATAATAACTATTTAACACTAGAACCGTGGAGCGGGTCAATTTGACCCAAATCGATGTTTAATTTCATGCCGCTCGAAAAGTATTCATTGAAAAAATACTTTCTTTTCTGACTTTTAATATTTTAAGGTAAACAACAACTTTTCGTATTTAACCTTCCTACCCTGTTGAAATTTTACTCAAACTTGATTAAACTATTTCACACCAAAATTTTTTATTAAATCCATTTAACATATTTATTTAACTAAAATCTTTGTGTTATTTATTTAATTTACTTTATGAAAAATTTTCTGGTTTGAATCGAATGAAACGCATTATAGGACTAAGCCGATTAGACCCATACAGGGTAGGAAGGTTAATAGTGATAAAACACAAATAATATTTCAGTTATATACACTTATACCTAGAATCGCGAAGCGGATCAATTTGCGTAAATTTTTTCGCATAAATGGCAAAATATAGATGCATTTTTCGGAAGTAATGAGAAAGTATATCCGCCTCACTCCTAATTCCTCTAATAGCAGAATCGGAAGGGGGGATATTGAAAATTTTCTATCACGATCTTATATTCTTGATGTGAAGATTGGATGATTGCAATATAAAATTACAATAACTTTTTAGACATAATATTGAAGTTGCTTTTGTTATGCATTTATTGGAAATATAGATAAGATTTCCGATGTCTTAATATTACCATCAATGAAGCTTTTGACTTCTAGCAACTATTATCTGAAAATGATCGAGAATGCAATGCATGAGGATGAATATCTGCCTGTAAATGGAAAAAATTAAATTCTAATGGTGAAAATGAATGTGACAATGACTTTTCTTATACTCCTAGCATTTTTGGACTTTTTTAATTGGAATATACATTAAAAAATATCAGTATTGAACGAAAGTTTGTGATATTTATCAGATAAAATATTGCACATAAAAAGAAAAATTAAAAATTTGAACAAAAAGTGAAGAAATTTGAACTTTATGCTCATGAAAATCTGAAAAATAAATAAGCAATAACTTGCGCATTCACACCTGCAAATAAAGAATATGACAAGAAAACTGGAAGACTAAGTAAATTAAAGGGCCTAAATAAGCATGTATGAACACTTACTTTTTTCTAAATCTCTGAGTAGGTTTACTCAGTGTGTATGTCCAGTGTACTATGTCCAGTGTCTCAGTGTACTATGTCCTACAAAACGAGATAAATTCAACATCGTATCACGTTTTAGTTACTTATAGATGAAAATAACCGGCCCTTATAGAAACTGTAAAACACCAAAGACTAGAAATACTGGTAAAACCTCTCTAAAATTATCAAAATCGGAATTGCATGCAGCTATTCATCTAACATATTCAGACATCCGCATAACTGTTTATCAAGGAGAAAAGGGTAAAAATGTTTTGTTGCGTAGCAGTCTACATCTGAGTGAAATTTTCGGTAATTCTAAAAGATACTAAAGACACTTGTTTACAGCAATGCTACTAAATTCAGTGTAGCTGTGTGATTACCTAGATGACAGGAAGTCTTATGTCAATCCAACTTCTTACAGGAGGCCGGCGAATGCAATTTATAATGTTTTGTATTTTACTGCTACTAATACTTAGTTTTATGCAAATCTGTAACCGGAAAGTCTATTAGTATCCGGGAATTTATTCAAGACTTAGTTGAAGACTACAAAAACAGTTTGTTATTTCTCGCCCCTCTTCCCCCATAAAAAAAACCTCATCTTTTGGGCGAAAAGAAACACTAAAAACGGTGAAAAACACAAACTAAGCATAAAAGAGTTTGTTATCACAATTAAAAAAATTAAAATAAAACTAAAGATAATTGTTCAAAATATAATATACACGCACTTTTCTGGTAAATGTGAAAATCTTTAACACATTTTTTCAAGCAATATATGCAATAAATTGGATTAGATAAACTAGTAAAATTAGTAAGTAATTTGTAATTTTTATATTTTTTAAAACTTTTCTCGGATTTTATGTTTTATTTGAAGGGGATAGTCTATTTTTAATGTTTATTAAGTTCAAGTTTATTTATGTTTAAAATATATGTTCAATGTATGTTCAATATGTTAACCTTCCTACCTTGAATGGGTCTAATCGACCCAGTCCTATAATGCGTTTCATTCGATTCAAACCAGAAAATTTTTCATAAAGTAGATTAAATAAATAAAGCAAAGATTTAAGTTAAATAATTATGTTAAATGGATTTAAATAAAAATTCTGGCGTGAAATATTTTAATCAAGTTTGAGTAAAATTTCAACAGGGTAGGAAGGTTAATGAAATTTAATTCTGAATAATAGCATTTTCTGAAATGTGGGAAACTTCTGCTGACTTTATGCGTAAAATATAATGTAAATAGTGAGAAATATTGGTTATTATAAGAAAATATGATCTTTTAGTACACGCGGATCGAAACAGGAATAGCTCCCTATGGAGATTTACTGCGCATGCTCATCTAGTGCTAAAGTGGTAATTAGGATTGGCAATAAAGCTTTAAAAAGGACTGCCAAGTACACAGGGGAATAGAGTGTCAATTTATATAACATTTTTAGCTTCGGATTTTTCCATTTTTACAGCATTTTTAGCTCCGGATTTTTCCATTTATATAATATTTTTAGCTCCAGATTTAGTCTTCGTAGGGAGCCATTGCTGTTTGGATCCACTGGGCATACTTACATATCCTTTTCCATCTCGGGTTAAATTGACCCGCTCCGCGTTTCTAGGTATACCGAAAGTCACGCGGTTGTAGTGTTAAATTTACTGGTGAGAATTCAGAACCCCCCCCCCCCCCCAAATAAAAATTTAGCCAGATGCGGAAGCATTCAGTTTTACCATATCTGGCGGATTTTTTATTGTGAGATTCCAAATTCTCACCAACAAGTATAAATAGTTATTAATGTTTTATAAGATGACAGATATTCCACAAAAAAAGTAAAATAAAATGGCTAAAATTACTTCTACTACGGTTCTACTAACAGTTAAATGTGAAAAAATGTTGTTTTGGAGGGGGGGAATTCCAAAATTTCACGAGTAAATTTACCCCCCCACCCGGACACACCTAATTTTAGTTCCAAACTTTGCAATGGGCACCAATAAAATTTTTCTTTTACAATGAAAGCTTATATTAAAGAATTTTAAATTTCTAAAATTATCGTTTTGTAAATTCCGGTGTCAGTTGATAAATAGTCATTTTACTAACAGAGTTTGTCCGTACCGGAAAGTGTTAAATAGCTATTAAATAGCTTTTATTGTCTTGTAAGATGACAGATATTCCACAAATAAAATAAAATTAAACTGCTAATCAAAATTTATTTGCATGAATTCCAACACTAGTGAGAAGTTGGATATGAATATATTTCGGGTGGCAACCAAAAATTTGAATATGGAATAAATTTAAAAGATACAAAAAAAGACATACGTTAAAAACTGAAATAATGCTGTTTTAAATTAAAATTTTAAAATAAATTAAAATTAAATAAAGAAATTTTTTTATAAAACTTGACTCAAATTTCCGGTACTTCTAGTGTTAAAAAGTATATATATAAATATATATATATATATATATATATATATATATATATATATGACAACGAGCCGAATACCGCTTTTCCAATACTTCGTAATTGTTCCAATATTGCCAACTCCTCTTGTCTTGTTTTAGTTTGTTATTTTATGGGTTATTCTATAATCATTATAGATGTTAAATAGTAGTATTATATAATGGTTCTATATACCGGGTGTCCCAGAAATGACTGATGGATTTTTAAATTCAATAACTTGCAAACGGTGACAGCTATATAAAAAATTTTTGCAGGAGGGTTATGTATAATGTCAGGAGATTTTTTTACCGTATTTTTTTATTTTAGTTCGCATCTCAAACAATAGCTGGCGCTGATGGCGATTGAAGGCCAGGTGATCAGTGCTGAGTGAAGCGTCGACCTGGCCTTCAATCGCCATCAGCGCCACCTATTGTTTGAGATGCGAACTAAAATAAAAAATTACGGTAAAAAAACTCCTGACATTATACCTAACCCTCCTGTAAAAGTTTTTTAAATAGCTGTCACCGTTTGCAAGTTATTGAATTTTAAAATCCATCAGTCATTTTTGGGACACCCGGTATGTATATATATATATATATATATTGAGCATAGCTGCCAACTTTCAACTAATCTTCCGTAATATCTGGATTAGTTTGATCCAGGTTAACATCATTTCAAACCAGAAAATATATTTCATGAAACATTATTTATTTATTTTCAGGATTGTTAATGGAATATAGTTAATTTGATTTCTTTGAAAAACTTCTGGTTCTAAACGCATTAAACCAGGGTCAAATTAACGCACGTATTACGGATAATCGATGTCAGGTTGGCACCTATGATTGAGATAGTTTTAAGGAGAGTATGACTTTTAAGCGTTAGGTATACATGAAAGCATATGTTTTAACTCAGTTACTTGAGTAAAACTTTCACAACAATTCCTAGGTGTAGCAGGATAGAATTATTTTTCACATCTTTTAATAAAATGACTAAATGAATAAATATTGAAATCCTCACCATATGAAAAATACTAATTTATTTTCCATTACCCTATGTCAAAGAAAATGCTTAATTAAATTATTAATAGGGATGAAGGAGGAAATTTGTTTCAGAAGATGCTTCTGGTGGATGTATTGGAATATACGTAATTAAGGGATCATATTTGCAACAGACTATGCCACATAAAAGAAGAATTAATTTTGTTATAAAATTTTTTATGTATATATAAATGGGAAACATGCGCTTTCAACGTGAGAAACATTGAAAATTGACGTAATTTAAAGTATCATAACTCAATGTATTTTGTCCTTAAATAATTCGAGTTTATTATTGTTTTTCTAGAACCTCCTCCTAATGTTCTTAAACATTATTTTTTAAGACTTTAACGTTGCTATATGTTCTTAAACATTGCTCATTATTCTTTTATATTGATTAACGTATGTAAAATATATGTATCATATGAGGGTGCTATGTAAAAATATTTTTTTCATTTAAATATGCATGCGGATCCTTTTTAAATAAAGGCCATACTTAAAAGATCTACTTGATTTGTTTACGTTTTGTAATTGGGAATATCTTTCTATTATCTTGGTTCAAGAAACTGTATCAATTCGGAAAAACCCGGTATCTAATTCATGCGAACAGTACTATCAATGCAAGGATTTCAGTATATTTTCATTAAGGCGACAAGGGACAATTTTTTTATTTATTTTTTTATTTTTGTGCAGATTTCTTTGAAATTTTCAGAGAAAGTAAATATGCATGTAACATAGCTAAATACAAATTTTTACAAAAAAAATATGCATAACTTTTTAAGAAAAATTAAATTTAAAAGTTTAAAAATTTAAAATTTAAAATTGCTCCATGCGTCTCAAATTAAAAAAAAGAAAAAAACTACTTTATATGCTTATCAAGAGTATTTATAACAATTTGTTGGGAGTAATTTTCTTAAATTTATTATTGAAATTTAATTATTTTGAAAAAAATTGAATTTTAACCGATTTTTTTTAAAGCATTTTATCGATTTTAAAGATCAATATACAAAATTATACATTCTAAAAAGAAAAAACATTCGCAACAATTTGTTAGAAATACCTTTATGAATAAAACTTGAAATTTTCAGAAAGATTTTTCAAAAAATAAGACGCATGGAACATTTTAAAGCGTTTAAAAATGCTAAAAATCGTAAACTGAGAAAAACAACAAAAGAGACATTTTTACCTCTCAAATCACCATTGTATTCAAACTTATGAAAATTGCTTGATAAAATCATCAAATATATTGTTTACTCCATAATTAATGAGCATAAATAATACGTAAAACAATAATAATAAAAAAATGATTGATTTCTTGAAAATAATAATTTTGACGATAATCGTGAAAAAGTGTAGTCAAAACAAATTTTCTTCTGCTGTACCTGTTTATACTTTAAAATTTAATTCAGGTTATTCCATAAATAATAAGCACAAATGAAATGTAACACAATAATAAAGAAATAATTGATTTCTAAACAATAATAATTGACGATAATCACAAAAAAGTGTAGCCAAAACAAACTTTCTTCTGCTGTACCTGTTTAATTAAAAATAATAATAATAATAATAACTACATTATATGCTTTATCTACAGTATTTATAGCAATTTGTTGGGACTAATTTTCTTAGAATTGTTAATAGAATTTAATTATTTTAAAAAAATTGAAATTCCACATTTTTCTTTCTTTTCTTTTTTTTTAATAAGCATTTATAAATTTTAAAGATCAATATACAAAATTAAACATTCTAAAGAGAAAAAAACATTTACAACAATTTCCTACAACTATCTTTCTGAATTAAATTGTAATATTTGGAAAGCTTTGTCAATAAATAACAATCATAGAACATTTTAAAACTTTGAAAAATGCTAAAAATTGCCACCTGAGAAAAACAACAAAAAAGACGCTTACCTCTCAAATCATCATTGTATTCAAACTTATGAAAGTTGCTAGATAAAATCATCAAATATATTATTTACTCCATAATTAATGAGCATAAATGATACGTAAAACAATAATAATAAAAAAATAATTGGTTTCTGGAAAAATAATAATTTTGACGATAATCACGAAAAAGTGTAGTCAAAACAAACTTTATTCTGCTGTACCTGTTTATACTTTAAAATTTAATTGAGGTTATTCCATAAATAATAAGCATAAATGATATGCAACACAATAATAAAGAAATAATTGATTTCTGAACAATCATAAATGACGATAATCACAAAAAAGTGTAGCCAAGACAAACTTTCACCTGCTGTGCTTGTTTATACTTTAAAATATTATTGAGATACTATTAAGTTTAAAATTCACCAGCAATGTATGAAGGCCCTTCTTTTGTTTTAATTTTCATGTTGTCTTTGTTTTTTTTATATTTTTTATTTAGCCTTTTTTGCTTATATTCGCTCGACTGTCGATTTCTTTTCTGTGCTGCTCTGCGTTGATCTTTTTTTTCAACTATAGCCAAAGACAAATTTTCCGCCAATGAAGTATTTGAGGAACACAGCTGAAGTGAAGCTGCACAACCAAGATTAAACTCACTAACCGCAGTTGTGGCAGCAATATCCAATCGCGTTTTAGAAACAAACGTTTCTTTTGAACATTTGTTCCAAATGCAGCTGTGCAAACACGCATTTGCATTTTGGGTTTTGCCTTGTGTGCACCTTTCTAAGAGTTTATCTGAGGCGAGCCTTTGATAAACAGGTAGAATTTTTGCTACAATATCCTCAGATAATCGTGTTTTCATCGTAGAATGTTTTTTCGGCCTTTCGCCGCATGCTATCGCACGTTGATAAAAACACCAAGATTCTTTCCCAGTTGGGCATTTCTGATGCTGCGGCTTTTCATCTGTAGACATACAGTGAAATAAAGTAGCAAATATTGCAGTTTTCATTTGTGAAATTGAAGGAGCATTAGCTTTAATAGCTTTTTGATAAAATCCTTGCAATTTCACAATAGTCTCTTCTTTCAAAATGCCATACTTGCGACCGCCCAGTGTGATACCTTTAGCACGCTACTCTTTTACTTTATTACGAAGTCCTGTGCCAACTCTTTTTGCAACATGGTTCAGGCATTCTTCTTTTTTATAGTGTTATTTGAACCATACACATTGGAGCACACAATTGCATCGTAGGTTTTAGTATCTCCATCAGATAAAATAGTTGTGTATCTGAAGGAGTACTCTAGGGATCGTTTCCACAAACACAAAGCCGCACTCATTTTCATGCTGTTAGATGAGCCGTTAAAATTTTTTTCACATTCTGCAGCATGTCCTTCACTCCATAATTTATATTCCATTGAATTTTCTCCGAGATCCTTCGCACAAGTACCGCACTCATGGCAATATTTCGACAAAATTTCAAAGTCAATTACGAGGCCAGTAATTGTTTCAATGACAATGCAATGCCATAAAGAGAAGTATGACCTCTCTTTTGCCACGTACCACCATAAGATACACTGAGGTCAATAATATCACCTTCCTTTATTGACGAGTCAGCTTCACGGTAAACTTTGCGCACTGTTTCTCGAGAAATTTCAAACATTTCAGCTTTTAATTTAGATTTTTTTTCCACTACTGAGCTAAAACACCTTCGAAAAGTTTTGGAATCCATTGTTGGCATGCCTATAGCCATGGAAAAAGTTTCTAATGCATTGTACCCTTTCCCTATTTCAATAAAGGCAGACACCATTTTATTGTTTATGTCAAATCTGTTACTGTTCACAGCACGCTGACTGGTGTAGGAGGTTCCAGCAATCAAGCCACAAGAAGAACAGTTTAGTGTAAGCTTCGAGCAGTAACCAAAGTTATTACTTGACGATGCCAAAGTCAAAATTTTCATTTTGCATCCACTACATTCTACTTCTAGGAATAGATTTGATAAAGCTGTTATATCAACAACTTTATAGTCTTCAGTTTGTTTTGGAACATCTATGCTTGAAGTTTCTTCATTTGATTGAGAAACATTAGCCTTAAAATTGTTTAGCAAAGCTTTTTTACGTTTAGTTAGCCTACCTTTCGGTTTTCGCCAACGTGCACTAAATCTCTCCATTGTAAAACGAATTAATAATAAAATAAATTTAAAAATAACTAACTATAAAACGTAATTAATAACAAGAAAAGATAAAATTTAACAAAAAAAAAAATAATTTAGCAGTGAAAACTGCTGTTGTTTTTTAGAAATATCGATGAAATACACTAGAAACAAAAGCTCAGAAAACACTCAAGTTTGCAAGTAAATAACGCTTCTAAATGTAAACATTATCTGAAATACAGTTACAGTTAAGTTTTGTTGCCAATCCAAAGTAGTATAATATATAACTCATTAACTAAAAAATAATATTAAGTATAAAAAAAATTATATACAGTAAAAAATAAGACTAAAGCATCAAAATATAAAACCGAAACTAACATCAACACAGTTTTTAAAACGTAAACAAAGGGGCGTGGTCTATGTTGCAATTTAGAAATTTGACTCTAACTCCATGAGTTTTCAACCGATTTTAAAAATTCTTTTTGCATTTTATTCTGTGCAATTTTTCCTTTCAATCTAAACTAAAATTAAAATTTCGATATTTTTGAAGAAATGTAACATTTTTGAAGCCCCTTGTCACCTTAAATGCCCATTTTAATATTTTTCTAGTCCTTTTAGTTAAATTTGCAATCAAATTCGGGGCTCCCAAATTGGTCTGCCAACTGAAGATCAATATTTAATTAGAAAAAAATTCTTTTCAGATTTTTCTTCAAATTTGCCCAGAAAACACCTTTGAATGTTAATTCTAGCTCAATTTTTTTTAGAAACCTACCATGAAATTTTCTGTCAAAAAAAAGTATTTTGTTCACGGATTTCTTGGAACCCTTTGCACAATATTATGCATTAGAGTCCGGAAAATGAAGATAGCCAATGAGAATAAAATGTTCTCTTTGCAGTTTTATATCTTACTCTAAAAAGTTTTAACTGGTTGTAATTTGAAACTTATCTTTTCCCAAATCTTTAAAGAAAGCAAAATGTTAGGGCCATTTTACTCTAGAATTGTTTTAAGATCATCCATTATTTTTCAAATGTTGGCAACGCTGTCTATATCTACTTTCGCGGTTCACGCGAGGTCTTACATTTGAATACTTCAAGTTCCAAAATGTAATATTCACCTTATTCAACTGCAGAAAATTGCAGATATATCAGACAAAAGTAATTTTTCAAAAAAAGCGAAATTCAAGAATAAATGCTGCTTCAGTCAGCCCTAATATAATTTCTAGAAGAATATTTATGCAAGAAAGTTTAAACATTATATTGTTTGTAATAGAATGCAAAATTTACGATACTTGCGAAAAATAGTTTTATTATACAAATTCCATGTACAATCCATTGAAATAAACAAATGAACTAGATTTATTAACTAGTAAATCTGCAGATCAGGAGCCTCAACGTCAGCTTTGTTCATATTTTTTTAAACACACTTTGGGTAATATTCAACTTCCTGGAAACTGTAATTTAAAATTTTCAAATTTCGTAATTATTTATAAGAATAAAATAAGAATTAGAAGTTTTCAGCCATCAAAAGCTGTAAATTAAAAATTTAGTTATGTTAGGATATTCTGAAATTTTCATGATCTATTATTTTTATTTTCTTTATTATAACATAGTAGATTTCTTCAGGGGGGCTCCGCCCCCCTGAACCCCCTGACCCTCACTTAATTTAAATTTATCACTTTCTAATAATTGTGCTAATGGTTATTGTATATCTTGCATTTCTTTATACATTTTGATTTATAAGAATAAGTAACAGTTTGGGCGAATATTTTTCATTAGCCTCATACTTCTACATGTATGCCAACCACAAACAGCTAAACCTGATGCATCAGGCACTTTTGTAAGTGTAAACTCAGTAATCTAGAGTTTTACAATTTTGTTTCCCAAAAAAAAAAAAAAAGTTTTGATTGCATTTTGCTGGAGTTATAGCGGGACAGACAGACATACAGAAGAAGAGACTGACATATGAAAAACAATAAATTTCGTGTCTCCAAAATAAGCCTTCACTGAAGTTTCGGCAATGACGTCATTATTCATGAGTTATTGATATTCATGTTTCTTGTATTTTTAACGACTATTATAAAATACCTGTTTTTGTTCAACTATGACGTCATATTTTACTAAGTGAAATATTTATTTAAAATATAATTCTTTTTTATTTCTTTTACTTCTAATTATGTCCCCATTTTTGTCAGAAAAATTCTTATTAACGAAACGAATATCCGTGTTTAATATTTAACATAAAGTACTATATCTATAATTATTTTAATTCTGACGTCATATTTATTTAGAGAAATTTTTCTTTTAATTTTTTCTCGCAAATTGCCAAGAAACTGCCTTTCGAAGTTAATTCTAACGCAAATTCTGTAGAAACCTCTCATGAAATTTTCTGTTAAAAAATATTGATGTTCAGTTCGCGGACCATTTGGGAGCCCTGCTCAGGGGGAAAAAAATGAAAATCATTGGATTTGCCATAGAAAAGCATTATTGCGCGAAATAAAATATTCTATATCTTCCGAACGAATGAATCAAATCTAACAAAAAACTATACAGCTTAATCCCAGTGTCTCACTAATACACCCACTTAATTTCAAGCCAATCGAATGCTTTTTACGTCAGTTATCGCGGAACAGACAGACAGACTGACAGAATGACAGACTGACAGAATGACAGACTGACAGACAGACAGAATCCAAAAAATTTCGTGTCTCCAAAGTAAGCCTTCACTGACGTTTCGGCAATTATGACAGACATATCAGAAATTTGGGAACATTTGTTTTTTTCACTGATTGAAAATTTCATCAAAAGGCTCATTCTAGAATAGTAATAAAAATAAATTATCACAGTACAACTGTTTAGAATGTTATTGTAAAATTTTCATTTTTCTGCGACTTAATCGCATAAAGTTTTGAATTTTTGCGAAATATATATATATATATATATATATATATATATATTTGCTTTATACATTTAACACAACACTTTTAATTAATAAATAAAGGAATAAAAATTTAAAAAAATACAGATATATATATATATATATATATTAACTTTTGTAGCTAGGATATTTCAGATTGTAATTTCCTTTTGGAAATAAAAAATATAAGTAGAAGTTTTTCAAGAAAAAAATTAGAAAAGCATGTTCTTAAATAGAAAAAAAATCATGCTTGAAATCTGCCTTATAAAATTTGTTCTGGTCGATCTTGATCGACAGAGTGATTTATTGCCCGTTTCTTTCAACAGGGAATGATATTTTCTCGAAACTCTTTTGAGCTGCTATTAAAAAAAAATCTTAGCGTATGTTCTCATTGCTATTTTTTACATTAAATTTTCATATAAAAATAAAAATGTTTTTTAAAGGAAAATATTTTTTACTATGACTAAATATTTTAAATTGATTAAAATCTTATTAAGATACGTAATTACTTTTCTAATTATTATATTCTGAATTTTTTTTATTATTTGAAAAATAATGATAATTTTAAATACATTTTTTTCAGATTCTGTATTTCTGTTATACATATGTGATAAATATGCATATTTCTGTCACACATGTGTGATAAAAATTTAAGCGATAAGGGGACACGTGCCTACATGGATGGGTGTTTACATTGTGCAGAGCTTTTTTTACCTGTATTTCTGAATATAATTCTAAACCTTATATAAATACAGAAAATTATTACGAGTTATGAAGTTAAAAAAGAAATGAACATATACCTAATCTGAAATAGGGGTACCATTCTCTTTCAAAATTCAAAAGAGTACAATTACCTTGATTTTTTTTTAATTAAAACTATGTCAGAAGCCATTTAGAATTACCGTAATTTCGGGTGTATAAGCCGCGGATCAAACAATTCTTTTTGGACCCAGAAATCTTATTTAGTGATTGAAGACAAATATTTACGGCGATCTGACTAGTTACATTTGTTTCTTAAAAAATTCTGGGTCGAAAAAGAATTGTTTGATCTGCGGCTTATACACCCGAAATTACGGTATAGGAAAGTTGCCCCCATCAGAAAATTAAAAAAAAGAGAGTCCGATACAATTTAATCACCGAATTTCCCTATAATAAAAATAATCATTTGACTGGAAATTTTCTTTCAATTAGTGTTTAAAAAATAGACTTTAAATGTCATCATGATACTAAGATTGTAGAAAGCTGGGAATTCTTTTCTAAAACCTAATTATATATTACACCATATCTGAATTTTCTGGTACATTTTACTATAGAACATTAAACGAAATGTCATTCGCTGAAGAAGTATAGGAATTAGGCAGATTGTTTGAAATTTTCAATCTAATGTTAATTTCAATGTTAACAGTTACAAAAGGAACTGCGATGCATATGGTATGCTAAGCATAAATCAAAAACTACTTTGATGAGTAAGGTAAGATTACAGCTTTGCGTACTTGAATCTTCTTGAAATTGATTTATTTATATTGAAAAATACATGCGGGAAATTTCACAGTTTCTCCAAAATTTATTTCAAAAGAAAAGTTTGTTTAATTTTTGAAACAAAAATTAATTAAAATCTACAATTTGTTTAACTTAATTAGACTTCTAGAGACCTCAACTATGCGAGAGCAAAATTTTAAGGTAATTTTGTCAAATAACTTTTGGGGATGCTTAAAAGAGTACCATGATTGCAATCTCTTTGCAGAGTTTACGCATGAATTTTACATTAGAATTTCTAAAATTGAAATGTTCATAATTCCTTAATTACTCGACCGAATGACATCTTGTGTCATATCCTCTAAAGAAAGATTTGTCAAAAATGCGATATATGATATCATAATTAAATGTTCGTGTTAAAACAATTCGAATATGGTGCACTTGCAAAATATAAAAACGCCCCCTCCCTAATGCTATTTTGTAATGTTTGAAATTTTAAAGGCAATTTAGAGATTCAAATGTATGGGGTGTTTGCCTCTTTTTGCCGGCTGTACGTTTTTTAAAGAAAGAATATTATTTATACATTCCAATTAAAAATACATAGGGTGTATCAGAAGTGCCAATTTGGCCAATTTTATTTATATTTATTAATTTTTGTTTCACACACGAAAATGCAAAAAGTATTTTCAGATTTATTTATTTTCAAACTTTTCTTGATTTCTTAAAGTAAATATTCATCTTCCAAAATTAACCGGTCTGAAGTTGGAAATTTCGGTGTAAAAATGGAAGCCAAACGGACAACCCTGACATGAGTGCAGTTTAAGTTCTATTTTCATGTTGAAATTTCGATTTATTTAACCCTCTCATGCATACGGGCCTCATATGAGGACAGATAATTATTGCATTATTAAGCAAAAAACTTTTGAGCATTCATTTATAGCGATCTGGTTTGTTGATAGGTAATAGCTGGCATATAGTTCAACAGTAAAACTATTTTATAATGGGTTTTCGTTTATCTCAAAAAATGATTTTTAGTCAATAATGCAAAATAATGAAAAATAATTTATGCATGAGAGGGTTAATACAGGGATGCAAGTGCTGCGCCAAAAAAGGCTGATTTTAACCGCTAAAATTAAATAGCATTCTTTGTTTTATTAATTCTCAGAAATCTTGTCATTAAATAAAGCGAAAAATACATTAAATTTTGTGGTAACAGTCTGTCGATTTTGGCGCAGTTTTGCATCCCTGTTTAATAGCAGGAATGTATTAGAAATACTGCAATTAATATTAAAAGTTTCTTAACCAGAAGAAAAATGTATTTGTCAAATATTTGTAAGTTGGAATAGTGATATAAAACTCGAAACGTGTCACTTGCAAGCGCCCACATGTTGATAAAGTGCGGTGTGAAATTTCATTTTGGTAAATATAGTACCGTCTGAGTTCAATAATCCCTTGACATTCGCGAGGAATAGGTTGCATCTCGGCATAGCGAGCGCAGGGATGCAAGCGGTTCGCAAAAAATGACTGATTTTAACCAGTAAATTTGAATAGCATCCTTTGATTTATTAAATCTCAGAAATCGTATAGTTAAAGAAGGAGAGAAAAACTTAAAAAAATAGTGGTATTCATCGGCCATTTCTGGCACAGCTTGCATCTCTGCGCGAATGTGAAAGTCGCAAAAACAAAACTGCTAATTTAATATTTTGCTCGCACCACTATTTTAAAAAAAAACACATTTTGTATTATAATTTTCTAGCAAACTGAAGCCACCACGCGTGTAAAAGATTTTTCTATTTAAAAAAGTGGTGCGTCTGTTGAAATGTCCTGCATTTTATATTTCGCGAATAAACAAAACGCGCAAATGTAACGTTTCACTGTACCATGTGTTACATCCGCAACATATCTAATAACACTACATTTCTCATTATGTGCCATGATTTTGGTCAATATTATCCCTGTAACTGATCAAGAACAGTCCAAAGAATATAATAACACTTATTTTGTAAATTTCAGATGACTGCATTTGGCAAAAAATTAGAAGTTGTTCTTCAGAAACAGACAAACAAACAAAAAATAATCAAGCTATTACCCCCTTGAGAGGCAAAGCACTTATGCTCCTAAAATGTTCAAATGATTGATTGACACCGGGATTCACAAACAAATTTATATAATAGAAAAAAAAGCTGTTTTTCGCGTACATTGTAAAAAACAAATTTTAATTGTAAAATTCCGGTGCCAATGCGGCATAAGGGAATTAAAATTAAGTGGTATATATAATATACCGGTGCCCTCCAAGGGGTTAACCCCTTGAGCTCTGATGGTAGAATTTTCTACCACATAATTTTAATTCCGAAATGTCACACTGGCACCAGAAAATTCCACCAAATTTATTTGAAAAATGTGTAATGCTTTTTTACGTGTTTATCGTTAACCGGTTTTTTCTTTGCAAAATGCTGGTGCCAATGTGACATTTGGAATTTTAAAGCAATTTACTCCCCAGAGCTCAAAGGATTAAGGAAAAATTTACTGTTATTATTTTTACTCAATACTCAAAAATAGTAATATAAATAAATTTTTAGAGTGTTAAGCCGATAAGATTAATTAATTTCAGCCCATTTAATTTCAAAATATGGAAATACAATACTTAAAAACCTTAACTGTGTGTACAGGGTACGCGCCGTAAAATATTCAATTTCAGCTGAAAATTTGAAAATTAATTTTTTTAAATATTTTTTTCACATTTAGACTGATATATGGATTGCAAATAATTTTTGATAATCCTCTAATGCCTATGGTATAATATATACTACAACCTTATTTCGAATTTACCGATTTTTTATAATTCGGATATTCTAAATTCACACCAGAAGTTCAGCATAGAAATATTTGTTTTTTTTTTTTAAATAACATACATTCTGTATTTAAATAAAGGGAAATTTATTCTGAAATTTTCTCTTTGAATTGAGATTTTCTGAACTAAGAATTCCTAGACCATATTCTACCTTAGGAGTTTGAGGTCTAAGATTTTTTTTTTTTTTTTTTTTTTTTTTTTTTTTTTTTTTTTTTTGCTTGAAATCACTAATTAGGCTTACTGCTATTTTTTTTGGTTTTAGTACACATATATTTGACTTACTTCATAACTCTTTGCGACTTTTTGGGGAAATATTCAGTCAAATAAGTTCAAAACATGTGGTAAAGTTGTTAGAAGTAAATGCTCTTTTGCGGTGTTTGGAAACATAATAAAAATATCTGCACTTCTTAACAACCCTTAGGTGTAAACAATACAGAATAATACAATATATAGTAGAATACAATATAGAATAATACAATAAACATATGCAAAATTACAGCTATCGTAATCCGATCCCAGAAAAACAGTATAATTTATGTAATTTTTTCTTTAAGTTTTCTAAGAAATACAAAAGAAATGATGCTAGTCGTTTATCTATAAATTTAAGAAAGCAAAATTAAAATCTTACAGGAGAAAAAAAATTCCTAATTGTCTCTATATTGCATAATATCGAGAGAAATTTTACTAAATATCGGATTACGATAGCTGTAAATTTGCATGTGTTTTGTGTCATGAAGGAATTATAGCAATTTTCTGAAAGTAAAATATCTCTTTGCTATTAAGTATAGTTTAAAGAGTTCTTATTTAAAACTATAAATTGAACTGAAATATGAAGATAACCCCAAATTTAATGTGCAACGCTTCATGAGTTTCAGGTGGTTATTTCGGATATTTCAAAATTGCTTGGGGTGCCCAAAGTTAGAACTGCACGTTTATGATCACTCAAGCTTGGACTTTATAACTTTGGGTATTTCATTGCAAATTGCTGACAGAATTCTTATTTTATTTATGTATCATCGGATATTAGAAATATTTCATGTAATGATCGCCTCAATACTGAGAATATATTCTAATTATTATTATGGGTATTTATCGTATATTTTCCAGAAAAAGGAAACATTTTTTAAACGATTATTAGTAGAACATCATAGCTGCCAACTTTTACGGTTTTCTCTTCTGACGAAAATTTAATCGTAAATTTTCTTTTATTTAACCCCTTCGGGACGAGCGTCTTTTACACAATTTTTAATCTTTTATCACCGGTTTTTTAAACCAGAAATTTTTGACCAACTGAATCGCAAAAATTCTCGGATTAAAAAAGGCAAAATTTACAATAAAAATTTACTGGTGAGAATAATCAAAGATAATGGGCACCATTAAGGACACGTACACCGGTTGCTCGTCCCCAAGGGGTTAATCGTCGATATCTAAAAAGAGATCAATGTTTCAGAATTTAGCTAATTTTTTAAGTAGACATGAAGAATTCTCACCGAAATATTTTAACAGTTATTTGTGCTTTGTAAGCTTACACATTTCCCATAAATAAAATAAACGAAAGTTATTGCTGACATTTTCGTAGTGTGAATTCAAAACTTTTGAGCATAACCTCCTCAGTCCTGAAGCCGCCTGCAGGAGACACTAAAAAACACCCTTTAAATCAATTTAACTGGTTCTAGAATTGAAAATTTTCTTTTAGATTTTTTAAATAAATGTGTGCATATCATAAGTATCGATGTATAGATTGATACGTCTTTGAGGATGATTTATAGAAATTTAAATAAAAAAACTGGTTTTTGAAGTCTTACGTAATATTTGTCTCAGAACTGAGGAGGATAAAATCAGTTTGATGCGGCAACACTAGATGACATAAACAAAAAAGCAAGGAAAATTCGGAACTGATGCCTATAGAATTCTATTCTGATGTATAATAAAATTAAATATTATTGCTTTAATTGTGCACTGCAAGATATCTTTTTAGTTGAATAAAAATTGAATTCTTTTAAAATAGTTCAAAAGCATAATTCTTAAATAAATTCTCTTTAAACTGTAGAATTTTCTTTTGTGGCTTTGTGTAAAAAACAATGAAATCTCAAAAACATTTATAAATTATTCATGGTGTTATTCCTTCCTCACAGATGTATGCATCTTTTGAAATCCGATGTCGGGATCCTTACAAAAAGCATAAAATACTTTCAGAAAATGTTTTCAAGTGAAAATATTTGATAGCTTTATTTAACATATGAAACAATTCATTTGGAAGAAATGAAATTTTTTTGAATGAATAGGGGTGGCATTTTCGTGCTTCCTCTTCTTTAAAAAAGCTGAATAACTACAAATGTATGTTTTTATTAATTACCGTAATTTCGGGTGTATAAGCCGCAGATCAAACAATTCTTTTTCGACCCAGAATTTTTTAAGAAACAAATATAACTAGTTAGATCGCCGTAAATATTTGTCTTCAATTACTAAATAAGATTTATGGGTCCAAAAAGAATTGTTTGATCCGCGGCTTATACACCCGAAATTACGGTATATTTTATTAAAATATGGCTGTTATTGATTACAGGGATAAAATTTCCGACTTTTCCAATAGAAGTATAACTTGAACGCCAGTATAATACCTGCAAATTGCTCGCTAGGTTGACGCAATATTTTTTGTAAACAATCGCCAGTTAATTTTTATGGTTCTTAGAATAAAAACATGAAGATAGTTTGGTATTTCATGATTTTCCATGCTTAGCCACTTAATTGCATTTTTTAAGTACAGTAAATTAAAATATGGGACAAACACCACATTTTTTAAGGCAAAATGGTTAAACCAAATCATTAGTAGCTAATCTAGCTATTACATAAGTGAAACATTTCCGCCATCAAATAGTTTCAAATTGTATTTTTAAAAAAATGTGGTGTCAAAATGCTTTAATTGATGGATCAAGTAAATTCTCCTTGCCCGTACGTCGTACCGGAAAATCAGTTAAGTGGTTAAACTTTATTCGACTTTTCGTTAACATTCAATATCATAGCATCAATAAAGAATATGAGGGTTTTAGTAAGTATAAAATCTTTAACTAGAGAGAAATATGAACACTGTTGCGCAAGATCATAGGAACAGATTTGCGTTTGAACAAAATAATCTGCATGACCACTGAAATTTGCAAATAAGTTTCGAATATCTGGAAAATGATCTCTCAGGATGCATGCCGAATGTTGAAACCAAAATTCGTAAAACACATCTGGTATTTACTTGGTAAGTAAACACAAAACTGGTACGGTCGTTGCTATTTTATCGAACAATTACAGAATAGCAATATTTGCCTCTCACTGCAAAATTTCTTTCATAAAATCATGGTACCATGTCAAACTATTCAACTTGAAAACAGTGTTGCCAGTTGATTCATTTTTTAATTCAAATTTCTTGATTGGCATCACTTTTTTGAAACAGTAAATTCCGCCTTATTTAGTAACAAATTATTTAAGGCGAAAACAATGGAAATTTTACCATGTGGAAAAGTGGTGCCCATCACGAAATATGAGACTACGAGTATAAAGAGTAGCTCACTGGTAGTACTGTTATTTCTTTGCATAGTTTGACACGTAACTGATGAAATATGGAAAATTGCATAGCTCTCAACTATGAAACCTTCCTTTATTACCACTAAAATTAATTCGAATTTTTGGCCTATCTGGCAGATTTCGACGATGGAATTGGGAATAATAAATGTTCATTATTACTGTTCGGAGTAACTGGAATACAAGTTAAAAGACTATTCAAATACTGTATATAGTTTGTAAAAATTCCTTTGTAAAGAAGGATCGTTTAACCCTTTCCGGCAAGGACAAATTCTGTTAGTAAAATGAGTAATTATCGACTGACACCTGAATTTACGAATGGTCTTTTTTATATTTTAATAACACCTTAATTTAAGCTTTGATTGTAAAAGCAAAATTATATTAAAATATTATCGGTGCCGTTTGCAAATTTGGAATTAAAATTAGGTGTGTCCAGACTGGGCACAGTGCGCCAGAAAAGGTTAAGAGCCCACAATAGTCACAGAAAAAGCACTCAAAAAGACCCGGATGAGAATGTAAAGTCTATGGGAGCGTTCTTTTCAAATATCTCGCTCAAATTTTAATATTTTTTCATGATTTTTTTTGCATAGGATAGCTGAGGACGATCCACAACCGGCCTAGTTTTTACTTTTTCAATTTTGGTTTCAGATTAAAAAAATAATTTAACTTTCAAAACCGGTTTAAACCGGTTCTGAAATTGAAACTATCATAATATAAAAAATATATGAGCAAAATCGAAAAAGTAAAAACTAGGCCGGTTGTGGATCGTCCTAAGCTATCCTATGCAAAAAAATCATGTAAAAATATTAAAATTTGAATGAGATATTAGAAAAGAACGCCCCCATAGACTTTACATTAGCGCTCGGCTTTTACCGCGTGACTAGTGTACGCTCTTAACAGATTGTTGAACTGTTTTATTTACCCATATATGCCTAATTTTATTTCCAATTTTTATGATAAAATTATTTTAAAACGTCACAAAATGGACTGGAAGGATGCTAAAAAGAAGTTTGTATTTATCAATAAAATGTAAACGCCCTAAATAATGAATATGTATAATATCCGTAATAGTATAGCGGTATTTGGCCTTTCTTAATAGTTGAATTTCTATTATTAAATGATAACTACTTAACGCTGCCATCGAACTACTCAAGGACAGAGGACACAAAATGTGACGTGAAAACGAATCGACTGACTTCTCACTGTTGGAATTCACACCGGATACTTTTGAATAGCAATTTTCTTTGATTTATTTGTGAATTATCAATCATCTTACACAGAGTTCGCACACTCCTTACATTTTTTAAGGACTCTGACACTACTATTAATTATAAGAAAATTCATATTTAATTTTAAAGAAACAGCAATCCCAATCACAAACTTTTCTATCTGATTTCGCGATGTGTTTCTTCAGTAAAATACTTTGAACATACTGTTAAATTTTAGTGGTAAGAATGTGCGAACCCTGTTATAAGATAAAATAAGTGTTTAAACTAACTGGTAAATTTTCGGAATCCCTAAGTAAAAATTCCGAATTTTTTATTGGGGAATTACAAGTTCTCGCTAATATGTTTAAATAGTTATAATTTTCATATAATATGATATCTACAACACAAATAAAATAAAATAAAACTGCTATTGAACATTTTCCGGCGTGAATTCCAATACTAGCTAGAAATTGGTCGATTAGTGATGGCGTCTCACTTCCTGTCACCTGGACTTCAGTATTTTGATGGCAAACACTTAATACCTTGGGGACGAGCCACTGGTATGCGTGCCATAGAAGGTGCTCAGAATTCTAGATTATTCTCACGAGTATATTTCTATTGTAAATTTTGTTTTATAATTTAATCCAAGCATTTTCTAGATTCTGTTAGAAGAAATTTCTGTTTTGAAAAACCGGTGATGAAAGATTAAAAATTCTGCTAATGACGCTGGCCCGAAGGGATTAGTAAAGTAGTATCCCTCGGACATTTCATAGCCTTATACTAATTTTGCTATTAAGCCTTTAAAATATTTTTTCTAAACAATTACTTTAAACCATTATTTAAATCAGTCAAAATAAATCGATACAAAAAATATGTAGTGTAAATATTTTCTTTAACACAAATTTTTGTGTACATCGAAATGTTTGGAAAATAGTCGATGCTAATTTTATATAAACTTGGGAATTGTATATTTATATATTTCATGATATAGTTCATTTTATTGTACAATATTATAATGACCAAAATAAAATGTGGATATATTTTAAGTCCAACAGCAATTTTCTGTTGTAAAAGATAATTATAAATGCATGTACAGAAAATCATAATCATAACCTGCATCAATTTCTACAGAATCTACATATTCAAGAAAGTAATTGCATTATTTCACAGTTTACTTTTAATAGATTATGAAGATACCGAGAAATACTGTTAATGACGAAAAGACCGAAATATCATCGCAAATTTTTCACATTTAGAATACAAAAGTTATAGTATAATAAAAAATTAAAGAGCATGGAATGGTATTTTTTTTATTCAACAGCAATATGCAATAACACAGAAATTTATTTCATTGAAAAGTGGTATTATTAATCATCCCAGTAGCTAATGCCTTACCTTCCTCAGTTCAGTGGTATTTTCAGCTGCATAGTTGCCAAATCCTGCGCTTGTTTGACACCACAATTTTCGATGAAAGTGGCCCATCGACAGATTTGAGCGATTAAATAAGGGTGTAATTACTAGTAAAAGCTACCAACTGCTACGATTTTTCGGCACCAGTAATTCTGTAGGAAAATGTCCGCCTTATTTGATCCAGAATCCGCCAGAAATCTTTGCTTCAACAAGTCAAAAAATTCCTTGTGAAATTACTGAAATCGATAAAAAGAAGTTGGCAGCATTATATTCGAATATTGTGATATCAAAAATCACAGTTTCTTTGAGTTATATAGTTTTTGTATGTAATTTAGTTACATAATTTCATCACTGTTTGTAAATGCGACACGATGAAAAACAAATAGTAATGTAATTCTAATAAATTCTATTTCTTATAGTTTTTATAAGACACGAGGAATTTCTCAATACCAAAAAAAAAAGTTTATTTATTTTTTTAAGTATTTTTTATGCAATTCATTTTTTCCTTAACGTTTGTAAATTTAATCCTGGGAAACGATGAAAAACAATTAGTAATGTAACTTTAATAAATTTTATTTCTTATAGTTTTTATACCACATGTGGAATTTATCAATCCTGAAATAAACATGTATTTTTTTAGAGATTATGCCATGATTTTGTACGGGTGCCATTATTTCCAAACTTTAATACCAGAAAATATTTGTAAAAAAATAAACTTATTTCAAACGCTCATAATTTCGTCTCTCATAAAAAGGATCTTTCCATAGGAAAATACTAGTACCACAGAATATTCTGCTCTGTATATTCCAGGACCTGTACAAGCCCGGTATACTCTATGAATTAAAAAAATCGCAATTTTCATAAATAAAAAACGCGCATCAAAAAAGCATTTAATCCGCTTAAAGTATTATAGAAAAGTGAAAATTCTCTAGGTGATTCTCTATATTCAGCACACTTTGACTTTTTCAGCAAAAATCTAATATAAAAAGAAACGAGATTATAAAAAAAATACAATTTATTAAAATTTTCTCATGGTAGCTCAAAAGAATAATGTAAATTTATATATAACAGACTGAAATATTCCATAAATCATTCGACATCCATCATTATTGTGAAAAAAACGTTTTATGGTGAGGTTTGATCATGTTTTACGCAGTCGCTTTATTTTAGAATACTATTCTTCACACAAAGTCTTGCTTTTTATAAATGTTTTTATGTTTTTTTCCCTAGAAAAGATTTTTCTTTCAAATTGTGTTGTGTATAAAATATTTCTTTCCATATTTTGGAATTTTATTTTCAGAATTTAATCTTCCTTAAAATTCGCTAAGCAAAGCTTTAACACTTTAGCCCTTTCCGAGGCAAGGTACTTGTAGTCGTAAAATGTTGAAATATTTGATTGACACCGGTATTTACAATAAATTTTATTTGTAAAATAATAAAAGAGTGTTTTTTTTTTTTTTTTTTTTTTTTTTTTTTTTTTTGCATATTTAATAAAAGTTAAATTTCTTTAGAAAATTTCTGGTGTCAGTTTAGAAATTTGGTATTAAGATTAGATGTTGTCATTTGCCAAAACCGCCTTGCTAACATGTTGAAATAAAGGAATGACACAGGTAATTACGAACAGTAAACAAGAAAAAAAAAATTTTCACATATATAATAAAATGGATTTTTTAAAATTAAAATTCCAGTGTCGCTGTAACATATCGGAATTAACCCATTAGTGCCTAGCGTCCCTGTCTAGGGACGCTTCAAAAGGTGTATTCAGCACTGTTTTTGACTCCGGCAAAAAAGAAAAGCAATAATTATTCTATTTAAATGATGCATTTTCGTGATTAATGAACTAAACTTAAATCTTCAAAAAATACTGGTGCGAACCAAATAAAATTTACGCAAAAGATGCTGGGCACGAATGGGTTAAATTTTTGCACTTTCGTAGAGAAACCAATGAATGTTAAAGGGTTAAACGGATATGATTTCTGATTGAATATTATTATCTAAGTAAGAATAAAAACTTATAATAGTCTTCAATAATTGCCTATCTAATTTTTTAATGAACCATAATTAAACATAGAAAAGAAATCACCATTTATGTGGTTCAATCAGAGCTCCCAAATTGTCCTCCATCTGAATACACATATTTTCTTAGAAAAGTTTTCTTTGTAAATTCTTCTTTCAATTTGCGCAGAAACTACCTTCGGAGTCTAATTCTAGTTCAATTGCATTAGAAGCCTACCATTAAATTTTCTTTCAGAAAATATTAGTATCCAGTTGGCGGATCCTTTGGGAGTCCTTTTCGATATAAGATCGAAATTACGCCATAATATATAGTCACTATAGCACTTCATTGATAATAAAAAGAACGTATGTCGTCCGTACTTGGTCAAACTATCCAATGGGAATACAGTATTCCCAGTGGCCTCTTTTATTAAATTTAGATTTCCTGATTAGCACCCGTTTTCAGAATGCGATGTTTAAATATAGAGAAGTTTACTGGTGGAAGTTAGGATCAGGAGCAATCAGGCACGGTAGAACAAGTTACAGTCGAAGCTTCGCTGTTCTCAGGTTACGTCAATTTCTCTTTAGTCATAGTTCCATGCTCCTAATATTACATTCTAAATTCCATACATTTATACGTTAATATTGTTTGTAATTAAATCTTGAAAATGCAAATATATGAAATATAAAGAAGCTTTGTAGACACCTTCAGAAGGTAATACATAAATCACGAGGTTAATTACATTATACAGGGTGTTCCTAAACTCATGGTACATATGCTAGAAGGTGATAGAACACATCAAGAGGAGTAATAGTAAATAGGAAACCAAGAGTCCTAAACGTTTTCCAAAGGAGATATCCGCCATTAAAGTTTGGGGCCCAAAATTTCAAATAAACATAAAAAACGGAAAAATTGGTCGATTGATTTGCGGTTTTCACTAAAACTAACCTTTATGACGGTATTTTCTTGAAAATAAATTATAAAGATTAATTTTGAAAATGCTGATAGAGGGCGCTATTAACTTTGGATTAACAAACAACTATTTTTGCCGTTATTTTCTGCCTCTCATTAAATGGTTTGGTAAGCTTAGACTTAAACTTAAATTTTGAGCTTTAAATATGAATAGTTAGGAATGGTTAAATAGCACAAACTGAACTGTGTTCAGAGGGTTCAAATTTCAAATGATTATAAAAAATGGAAAAATTGGTCGAGTGCGTTATATTTTGAATCTCATTAAATGGTTTCGTAGGCTTAGATTTAAAGTTAAATTTTGAGCTCAAAATCTGAATAGTTGGTAGTGGTTAAGTAGCACAAACTGAACTGTGTTCAGAGGATTTAAATTTCAAAGGATTATAAAAAACGGAAATATTAGTCGATTCGTTTGCGGTTTTTGCTAAAACTACTCTTTAAATCGGTGTTTTCTTGAAAATAAATTTTAAAGATAAATTTCACAAAATGGCGATAGAGAGCGCCTTAGACATTGGAGTAGCGTGCAACTATTTTTAACCGTTATTTTTAAAATCTCATTAAATGCTTTCAAATGCTTAGATTTAAATTTTGAGATCAAATTCTGAATCGTTCGGATTTTTTCAGTAGCGAAAAACTGAACTGTGTTCGAGGGGGGGGGGGGTAAATTTCAACTTCTGAACACACTTAAGTTTGCGCTTCTTAACCCCTCCGAACGATTCAGAATTTGAGTTCAAAATTTAAGTTTAAATCTAAGATTTCGAAAACATTTAATAAGTTTTGGAAAGCATTTAATTAGATACAAAGAATAACGGTTAAAATTAGTTGTTGGTTATTCTGAAGTTTAAGGCGCCCTCTAACGGAATTTTTTGAAATTTATCTTTAAAATTTATTTTCAAGAAGATACTGACTTAAAGAATAGTTTTATTTTAAACCGCAAACGAATCGACCAATTTTTCCGTTTTTCATAACCATTTGAAATTTGAATCCTCTGAACACAGTTCAGTTTGTGCTACTTAACGACTCCCAACTATTCAGACTTTGAGCTCAAAATTGAAATTTAAGTCTAAGTTTACGAAAACATTTAATCAGATGCAAAAATTAACGTAAAAAATAATTGTTCGTTACTTTAAAGTCTAAAGCGCCCTCTATCGGTATTTTTTGAAATTTATCTTTATAATTCATTTTCAATAAAATACCGACATAAAGAATAATTTTAGTGAAAACAGCAAATCAATTGACCAATTTTTCCGTTTTTTATAATCTTTTGAAATTTAAACCCTCTGAACACAGTTAAGTTTGTGCTACTTAACCACTCCCAACTATTCAGATTTTGAGCTCAAAATTTAAGTTTAAGTCTAAGCTTACGAAACCATTTAATGAGATGCAAAACATCACGGCAAAAATAGTTTTTCATTACTTCAAAGTCTAAAGCGCCCTCTATCGGCATTTTTTTAAATTTATCTTTATAATTTATTTTCAAGAAAATAACAACAAAAAGAAGAGTTTTAGTGAAAACCGCAAATCAATCGACCAATTTTTCCGTTTTTATGTGTATTTGAAATTTTGGACCCCAAACTTTAATGGCGGCTATCTCCTTTGGAAAACGTTTGGGACTCATTGTTTCCTATTTACTATTACTCGTCTTGATGTGTTCTGTCACCCCCTAGCGTATATACCATGAGTTTAGGGACACCCTGTATAAATATAGAAACCTAAATCAAAATTCTTTTACCTTTTTTTCGATACAACGTGTATTTTATATACAAAATGTGCCTGACTTTATGACAATTTACAAAAAACTTTAATTAATTGAAAAGTAGTTGGGTCCCATAATACCGTAATTTCGGGTGTATAAGCCGCAGATCAAACAATTCTTTTTTGACCCAGAATTTTTTAAGAAACAAATGTAACTAGTCAGATCGCCGTAAATATTTGTCTTCAATCACTAAATAAGATTTCTGGGTCCAAAAAGAATTGTTTGATCCGCGGCTTATACACCCGAAATTACGGTACATATTTCTTCAGAAGAATTCATATCAAATCTGAAACGCATAAATATTATTCATAAAGAATTCCAGTACCATTAACACACACAGTGTTAAAATATGATCCCACATGACCACTCTTATAAATCAATTATTTCATAAAGAAATGACTGTTAGTATCGATATATATATATATATATATATATATATATATATGTATATTATGATTGGTTTCACTTCGGTATTTTCTTTGTTTTAACTAAACATAATCTTTTACGGAATGCGCTAAAGCTACATAATGTTACTCTGGGGTTTAGAGGGAAAATATTAGCTTCATATGTAAGATAATATATTCTGATTTCCATTTTTTCCTTGCATATAAATGTATATATCTGCCAACTTTAGTTATAATTTTTTATCTAACACACTTTGAGCCAGAAAATTTCTTAAATTATTGAAATAAAATAAATACCAGTCAGAAACAACTCACATAATTAAATAATCGCATTAAAAATTTTTTTAGCACCATGAATGTTTTTTAACCGCTTCCCTGATTTGCCCGTATGTCTTACGGGCAACGCGTTTTGTCAATTATGAATTGTCTGTACCACTTACGGGCATTCATATTCCAAACATTATTAACCCGGGAGAAAGCGCGCTTATCTAGGGTATGAATGGTTTTAACTTTGCCACCAATAAAATCAAATGAAAGCAGTCGCCTTATTTAGACGGAGACAATTATTACAAATTTTGCGATAAAATAAGTTGAAGATTGCTTAAAAAAATTAGTGGTTGCAATTGTAAAAACCAAACGCACTCCGGGTCTTTTAGGCTTTGCGCGCGTCCTCCCGGGTTAATTATTTTCACTGGTATATGTTTATTGTGAATTTTTGTGTTTTTGGCAAGAACCACTTATTTTAAACTATAATATTTGTAATATCTAGGCCGAACATTTCTGCGCATTAAATAGTACGAAATTGTTAAAAAATTAGTGGTATCAAACATCTTTAACTGATAGATCAATGAAATTCTTCGTGTCCCTACGACGTACGGGGAATCAGGGAAGCGGTTAACCCTTCGCTGCACGGTGTGCCATATATGGAACATAACGATAAAATCCTCTTATTTTCCTAAAAATCTTAAATTTTGGTTATCTGACCTTTGTGCCATATCTAGAAAATTTAAACAAAGATTTTTGTACCAGTTTTTATCAATTGATGGCAGTACCTCACTAGTTATTAAATTTTTAATTCAAAAAAATCTTCCCAGTCTGCATCTTATGAATCACCATAATTTGCTTCGACTTTTTCACCCCAAAATATTGAAAGTATCGCAAGAAAAATTTTAGACACTCGAGTATATCACATATTTATAATTAAGGTTACTTAAAATCAAAATATTTCAGTACATCAGTTTGAAATCTTGTTTTTTGAGTTTGTACCAGATATGGAACAAAGAGCATAAAGGACAAGTAACATTCTAATGAAAAATGACCCTCAAAGGGCTAACGCAAGATTAAATCAATGCAATATTATTTGCATCTGATAATGATGATCAGTCTTTTGGAGTTTCTGATCATAGCTGGGAAGATTCAACAAACATTCCAACTAAAAATAGGACTTACCGTAATTTCGGGTGTATAAGCCGCAGATCAACAATTCTTTTTCGACGCAGAATTTTTTAAGAAACAAATATAATTAGTTAGATCGCCGTAAATATTTGTCTTATTTCACTAAATAAGATTTCTGGGTCCAAAAAGAACTGTTTGATCCGCGGCTTATATACCCGAAATTACGGTAAATACTATTTATACATGAGAATCAGACGTTGACTGCATGATAACAACAAATGTGATCAAGAAATGGGCTCAACTGCCACAGGAGATAACTTTTCATGTTAACTTTTAAAGTAATTTTAAATTTTATTAAAAGTACTACTTAAAAGTTAAAATCAACAAGTGAAATTCAACAATGTTGAAGTCAGACGTTTTTCCGTAGCAGGGACATTGTTATGTGCCGGGAGTGTGTGTGGGTGGAAGGGATTTAACACTTTGAGCTCTGGGGTGTAAATTTCTTCAAAATTCCAAATATCACATTGGCACCAGTGTTTTGCAAAGAGAAAAAACGGTTAACGATAAACCCGAAAAAATGCATTAAACCTTTTTGAAATAAATTTGGTCGAATTTTCTGGTGCCAAATTGACATTTCGGAATTAAAATTGTGGTAGAAAATTTTACCAGCAGATTTCAAGGGGTTAATTTCTAAACTAAATAAATGCAGAGCCTGATTACTAACGGGGCACTCTCCTACCAGTAAAATTTTATGGAAAGTTTCAACTTGTTTAAACGCCTTTTTCATTCGAAATTACTGTCATAAATAAGGGAAAAAATTCTATTTCTTTTTACTGGTAGGAGAGTGCCCCGTTGATAATCAGGCCCTGAATAAATGCACAAATTATAATGTTCCCCCCCCCGGACACTCTGAATTCAGTTTTATATATATATATAATGAGAAGCATCAATTTAGAGGAAGAGTGTTTATTCTTTCAGATGCTATAGATATCCCTGCTGGACCCAGTGTCGATTTAAAAAAAGTCACTAAGGAAATACAAATTCCTCAAGTACAAATGAAATATAGAGAAAGTAACTCCTTAGTGCTGAAATTATGGCTCTGTAGACTCCCTATCATTTTTTCCAATTTTTAACCCAGAACTTTTGAATCTTATTTCAGGAGAAACACATAGATACAGCATAAAAAAGGATCTTTCTCAACCTTTACAAATTTCCATTACGGATATTACTGGAGTGATGTTTTAGGTAATCAAACAATTAAGGAAGCAATGTCTGTCAAAGAATTTGAGAAACATCCGACAATTTTCACATTTTAATGACAATACTAAAGAAATTCTTAAAAGCATGAAGGACCATGATTAACTTTTTGAATTAAAATTTCTAATAGAGTGTATCAAGGCAGTGGGATATCTTATATACCACCTAAATATGAATGATGATTCGCAGCAGAAGCTTTTAATTAAATTTTATATTGCAAACTTTGGAGAAAAAAAAAGGTTTCAAAATTGTTTTCTTTATTTTAAAATATTTTTCGAATATTTCGCTGTAAATTCAACATTACAGAAAAACTACTGCTTGCCTTACAAAAGGCTAAATACTTGTAATGAAATTTTAATATATATTATACTCTTTTTGTATAAATAATACACCAGTATTGAGAACTTCATGCCACATTGGTTTAAAAAATGCAAATATCTCATTGTGTACTTTGGGACACATATGGCACGTATCACGAAAATCCTTATTAAAAATGCATATATGAAGTCAGATTTTTTTAAATTTTTCCTGCATTTGTGACTATTTAAAGAAATCAAAATATATTTTTCATAAAGAAAGGAAAAATCGTGCAGTGAAGGGTTATTTCTGCTAAAGTGTTCGGATCCTTTTCGACCCAAAATTCATAGTTATTGAGTCTGCGGCTTTATGCACACCATTATTATTTTAGAGAAATCATTGTTCTCTTAAGACCAAAAAATTTTACGATCAATAAAAGAACATTTTCAGTATTGAAATAATGGTAAAAACCTGGGAGCTCTGCGTATTCGAAACAATATACTTTCGTAATGGACGCCGCATGAGGGTTAATAAAATTTATTGCATTTAAAATAGAACTGGGATATTGTAATTCATATATCAGGGCATGTATTCAACATGAAATATGCGACAGCCTTTCTGCACAAATACTGAACACTTCACTTCATTTTGTTTTTGAAAATTTTCTTTTTCCTTTCACTTTATGTAATTTATTATAAAGGTTCCAATAAACTATATTTATTCTATATGCAACTGTGACCTACAACATGAAAATAATAAACCTATTCAGAGAAAATACTGGATACCTCACTTTATTTTCTTTTTTCCATTTGGTATTATACACTTCACGTGAATTTATTTCATTCATAATAAAGATTTTAATGAACTATATTTCCTCTAAGTACTTACTGTGTAGTCTTTTAGTTAAACGAAATTATAAGCAAAATTAACGCATAATTGTTATCGTTTTATTGTTATCGCTTCTATAGTATAATGAAAATCTAAAAGAATGTAATTGGAGGATTCTTGCACATGAAGAGATTCCGAGAATTTTAAGTGTTTTAGCACTAGATATTTCGTAAAATACTGGTCGCTATATCTATAGATGGAATACTTTTCATTAGCTACACAAAATATATCTATGATATAGCTACATACAGTACTCAGCAAAAGTTTAGACACTGATGTTATTTGATCTTTAAATAAAAAATATGATCTCTTGAGTTATACAAATGGCTATACTTATTTTTAAATATATTTTAAATTTTTTTTGACGAAAATAATGCTTTTAATATGGGATAATATTTAATTTAATTGAAAAATGTAAAATTTGCATATTACAAAAGTTTAGACACTTTTTGATATTTTGGCAACTGTTCTCGGAAAAATGCAAATTTTAAAGGCATGATGTCGCATGTCTGAAGTATTTAAGTATACCTTGCTATAGCAAAAGTTATTGAAGATGCCGCGAGCTAGAAACATTCATTCGGAAAATGTAATTGAAGTAATGAAGCTGAAATGGAAAAGAAAGACTGTTGTAGAAATTTTAGTTACATTGAATTGTCGAAAGAGGTCTGTCTATGAAGTACAGTCCAAGTGTCACTCCTTCAACACAAAGCATAAATCTAGAAGACCTTGTGTGACCAGATGACAGAAGGATCCATAAACTATCATTTACACAATTAGTGGTTACTAGTCACATTAAAAGAATGCTAGGACTTTCTATGTTGACGGATATGATTCGTAGATGAATTAAAGAAAGGGGAAAATAAATTTACATGAAAATGATAAAACAACCAGCTTTGAATCCTCACTATAAATTGGTTAGAATGAAATGGATTTGTAAACATATGTCATTAGACCCAAGTGGTACACTGTGATAGACAGTAACGAAAAAAAAAGTGGTATTTGAATAGTCCAAATGGATTATCATACTATTGGCACGACTTGCGTAAAGAGCCTGGGACTTGCTTTAGTCGGCAACAAGAAGGTGACTATTTAGTGATTTGGTCCTCAATTTGCTTTAATGCTGGAGTAAATCTGAAGTTATTCAAAGGTTGCCAGCAGCGCAAGACTATATACATACGCTGAGGACAATTTACAGCTATTTGGAGAAATTTTAGCTATCCCAAAGTATGTATTTTAGCAATACAATGCGTCTATTCATGTTGCATACAAAACAAAACTTTTGTTTAGCTCTCAAAATACTATTGATCGCAACTGGCCGGTGAATAGCTCTGATCTGGACCCATTGAAAAACCTTAGTGACATCACATTTCGTAAGATTTATGAAAATTTTTCCTATACTTTTATGTTAATGAGCTTTGAGCTGCTGTTGAACATGTTTTTGCAAAATAGGCCCCCAAATGAAGCAGGATTTAGTTTTTAAGATAGAAAATCACATTCTTGCACTTATTGCAGACAATGTGAGTGCAACTCGATTTTAATTTATGGTTACTTTTCTGTAAATTTACAGATTGTCTATACTTTTGCCTCAATGTTAATTTCGTTTTTTAAGTCATAATATACTATTTGAAGTTACAATTCAAAATTTATTGTTTGTGCAAAGTAAATAAGTCACAAGCAATGTATGACAAATGAGTTACAGAAATTCGTTACGTACTTTGAATATAGAAGCGTAATCGATCATTGTCTAAACTTTTGCTGAGCACTGTATCATAATATATACTGATATTTAACATATTAGTAAATATCTGGCATTTTGGAAAAGCTTGAATTGTAGAAGATTTATTTTACGAAAGATATGCTTGTCATAATCATAGTTTTATGCAAAATTGAATAACATAACCCCTCCCATTTTTTAAAATTAAGAAGTAACAAATACTGTGGCAATATAAAATGAAATATAAAATTAAACAAGACTCTATTCCAGATTAAAAAATTGAAAAATATGCATTATTTTGAATTTGTAGACACATATCTAGACACCATTAACCCTTGCCGGCACAGAAAAATGCCATTCGTAAAATGACAAAATTCACACCAGATTGACACCAGAATTTACAAGCGAACTTCCTAAAAAATAAAAACTAGACCTTCTAAATAGTCATTGTAAAAGCAAAATTTCACTAAAGTATTTTTGGTTCCATTTGTAAAACTGCCGTTAAAATAAAGTCTTCCCGTAATGGGATCACTGCGATTAAAGGAATTAATCCCTTCAGGACGCGGGTCTTTTATAGAATTTTTATTATTTCATCACCAGTTTTTTAAAGCAGAAATTTTTTGCCGAATTCAATCGCGAAAATTCTCGAACTAGATAATGCAAAATTTACAACAAAATTTTACTCGTGAGAATAATCAAGGATTCTGGCACCTTAAGTGTCGTGTATACCGGTCGCTCGCCCCCAAGGGGTTAATTTATTTTTGTTAGTTTTCTTCAGTTGTTGTTATTAATTAATTTAATAAAATTAACATTAAAATGTACATTACCGTAATTTCGGGTGTATAAGCCGCGGATCAAACAATTCTTTTTGGACCCAGAAATTTTATTTAGTGATTGAAGACAAATATTTACGGCGATCTAGCTGGTTATATTAGTTTCTTAAAAAATTCCGGGTCGAAAAAGAATTGTTTTGTCTGCGGCTTATACACCCGAAATTACGGTAATCGGATATGAAACAATCTTTAAGTGTAAGTATATTTCAGTTTAATACGATTAAAGCATTCTGAAAATGTAAAAACTTTTTTATTTTTCTAATATATTTTGTTTAATCCACGCTTCATAAACTTCATCCAGCTTTGTATTCCACTTAATTAATAATTTAGTCAAGAACATATGCTATGAATTGTGTGTGTGTTTTCAATTTACTTAATATTAGAATCATGAGATTAAATAAAGTGATGTTTATTACTACAAAATTCTGGTATTCAAAATCCTTAATCCATGTCTACAATCAAACTTTTTTAGCCATGAATATTAAGATCACTTATACCTTTCATTTACACCAAAAACGATATGCTATAATCATGTTTCTCCAGCTCTAAGCCAGTGATACTCACTATTTTTATAAGAGTGTTTTCATACCACTATTTATGTAAAGTGATAATCGCATTATTTTATAGATGATTTTCAGCAAAAATATTACGATGAAAGTTTCTAATATTATACAACAAGTAATATGTCTGCGGTCGGTGTGTCAAGAATATACCCCTAAATTAGGTTCTCAGATTTTATATCCTTCTTTTGTTTTAACTCTTCACATTATCCACCACGTTCCACATCTGGCATATACCTAAACACACCACAATTCTCATTATGTACCATGAATTTGGCCAATATGATCGCTTTAACTATTAAAGAACAGCCCAAAAAATAGAATAACATTTAATTTGTTCTTGTCAGATGGCTGCATTTGATAAAAAATTACAATTTGTTCTTCGAAAGAAAAACAATCGATCAAACAAAATTTACTTTTATTATTATTTATTTACTTTTATTATTTACTATTTACTTGTTCGCGGTTTAGACCACCACCTAATTTTAATTCCTAAATGCTACACTGGCACCAGAAAATTAGAATGCAAAATTCCTTTTATTAAGAACTTAACAAAAACTTTTAATTCTTTTGAAATAAATTAGTGAATAATTTTTTATGTCATTCACTCATTTTGGCTTTTTGAGAAAGGAAGCACTTTGCCCCTGAAAGGGTTAAAGATCAAAGTTATATAAAAAACAACATATTATGCAATAAAAAAATTCATTTCCAGAATGTTTTAAATATTGTAATTCCCACATGCGACATTTTGAAATTACAAATCCAACTTTAAAATTATATTTTTATTTCTTCGAATAAATTGTCTTTTTTGTGATCTTAACATACTTTATTTTGAGTTTTATCGCAACAAATGTAATATGTAACATTCACTTTTTTTCAAGTGTTCCACATTTTTAATTTAGAAGACTGAAAGTAAAAGCACTTTATTTACAAAATATTACTATATACATATATATATATATATATTTCGCCATTCTATTTGTTTCAAAATTAACTCTCATAAAAAACCTTTTGAAACATTTTTAAAACACAAAAGTCATGTCGCGAAAAGTCAAAAGGATTTCAAAAAAATATTTTTTTTAGCAATGAGGGTTTTTATCAGTTTACATTGTAATGTTTAATTATAATTTTTTCGTGAAAGAAAAAAATCAATTTGACATAACCGAGAAAGGAGTGGCATCACTAAGAAGATTTTATGTAATCTATTCAAAAAGGAATCTGAGGATTTCACTGGTCTTCCTTTTTTGTATTAGTTTATTTTTAAATTAAAAAGAAATAAGCATGATAGAATTTTTTTTACATCATTATATTTTTAATTAAGAAAAGTTTCTGTATGTTCGGGAAACTACAACAATTAAATTGTTTTTTGTTTTAAAATAAGATGCGTTTTAATCACAAAAATATTTTCTTTTTAAGAATAAATAGATTTTTTTTTCATTTTGCAATGGTTTTGGTTACCGTTCATTGGTTCTGAAATTCAGCTTCGTATTCAATCTCAAACATATGTCAAAAATAATAAAAAGAATATTTCCCAGTGTTTCCCCCAGGACAAGGGCGCACAGGCCTTCGACCAGTAAATTTTTGATCTTCCACCAGTAAATTTTTGAAAAGAAATGTTCCCCTTATTTTTGGCATTAATTCTGTATCTTTAAGAATTTAAATAAGAAAAAACCTTCTGCTAACATTTACCGGTGGACGTTTCCCCGAAGGCCTGTGCGCCCTTCTCCTGGGGGAAACACTGTATTTCCTACTCAAAAATCAGAGTAAATTTTAAATAAATGTTTATGTTTAAAAATGGCAATGATATATGGAAATAATGGCGACAAAATTCTAAAGTTTTTGAACCATACTAATGTATAGATGCCGAATTTGCGCACTTTTCTTATCCCTAGTTCTTAAAATCACACAGAACTTACAACGAGATGTGGATCTGGAGGTATTGGCTGAATTTTTGTATACTGCAGTTCTTTCGCAGTCAAGTGGCGTAGTGGTCAACCACGCAACGTGTACAGAGTTAGGTGCCGAGCACATTTCAGACATGTTTATCGCTAAGACGATTACAGCCTCTAAACCAATCAGCGAGCGTCATCATCACGGTCAAATAAACGCCCACACAGTTTGATTGACAGTGAACACGTGGATGATCGATAGTGTGTGTTTATTATTATAATTAGTCGTTTTGAAAATGAAAGTTTTTTAAAATTTAAATTGAGAAAAGTGGTGGGTGTTTGCACCTCCTTATCTGTCCCTTAGCCACAGTCTTGCATAGGTACATATAACTACATAAAAATTTTACATATAGTTTTTACTTCTTAAAATGGGAAAATCGAATTCTATATTTATTTTGTAAACTTTATTGTTGTTATTATGCATATTTTCATTAAAATCTTGAGCATTTTCTCGACAATATTTACTCTAAAAATAGCTTTAATTTTACTTACCTTCTTTGTTCTGTGTGAAGAATGATGACATACACAGATCTTACTGGACGCATACCTCGAACTCTTGCCACATTTGCGATTTTTGTATACATGTTGAATTAGTCTTTTCTTCAAAGTCCTTCAACCACAAAAAAATCCTCATACTATTTTATTCATATCCTTAAATCCACATTAAAAAATCTCCAACAGAAACAAAAGTACACGGTGTCCCTGAATGTCGTGTACGTACTTGGATAGCAGCTAGAGAGCATTGTTAGGAATCATAATCACTTAAAAAAGCATGGGCGGTATACAGTTGGTAGTGTTGTTACATGATCGCAAGGTCGTCATAGTGTTGTTGGTTGTGGCTACTTTTCCTTAATTCAGTTTTTTTATTGGTACCACTTTTTTGAAATGGTAAAAGTTGCCTTTTTTCCACATTAATTTGACATTAAATAAGGCGAGTTGAAAATAGTGGTGGCAAACTAAAACGTTCGCAGCAAGGAAAAGTAACCATCTGGCAATACTGGATTGGCTCGCGTGGCTTTTTTAATGTAGACGCCGACTGCGTGCAATTAAAATGGATCACACGGACAACTGACACAAAATATGACCACAAGCCACACAGCAGTGCTTCGTTGTTAATATGTGGACTGGTGTCGTGGCGGACAGATTAGTGAGGCCTTACCACCTCAACTGCATGTTCGAAAGTGTCCCATTTTAATTCAGAATGTTCTTCTGGAATTGCTTAACGATGTCTCTCACATGCATGACACTGTATGATAGTGGTTTAAGTGGTTTCTACAAAATGGGACGCCATTACATTACGCGAGGGGTGTAAGCGATCCTTTGGAATTGACATTTGAAAACAATTTGATTTGATGTTGAGGACACGGCACATGTGTCTCTTTAATCCTTTCATAGATAATTCACGTCCATTGCTAAAACATTAAAATAAATGTCTGACACCGGAAATTACAAAAAAAAAAAATATTTTAAAATAATAAAAAAGCGATATATTTCACATAAATAATAAATGGGAAAAATACATTAAAATTCTAGTGTTACTGTTGCATTTCGTAGTAAAAATTTTGTGCTCTCATAGACAACCTCCAGTCCAAGAAAGATTTACCAAGTGAGGACGACGTTTCCTCTCATGCTTTTCTATGTAATTGCGGTTTATAACGATGTTCTCTAACGCTCCGCCAAGTTTTTACAAGGTGTTCAGGGACAACCTGTTGATGTTAATATTTTAAACGGGAATTGATGGAAACGGGAATCAAAGAAAATTGCTATCTGCAACAATAACATCCCTTTTGCATCTTTTAACCCTTTCCGGCGCAGTGTTAGCATTCCCGGTAACACCTAATTTTAATTCCAAACTTACAAACGGCACCAATAATATTTTATAGAAATTTCGCTTTTACAATGAAAGCGTGAATTTGGGAATTCTTAATTTCTATAAAAGTCGTTTTTAAATTCCGGTGTCAATCAAGACTTTCTTATTGTATGAGCAGAATTTGCCTGCGACGGAAAGGGTTAACATGGCTGCCAACATCTACGCCTATTTACAGTTAAATAAACATATTAGAAACAGAAATTTTATTTAGTAATTGACTATATGTACTGCAATACATAATATTGAATGCATTTGGCATACATTTTACTAAAAATATTTTGTGGTTCCAAACAACTTTATATGATTTAAGAAGGCGTAGAAGTTGGCAGCTCTGGGTTAACCACGTAACACTAGAACCACGGAAAATTTTTCTTAAATTTTACAAAAATATTTTGCATCAAATTTTTTATTTTAAGCGAATCAAATTATTTATTTAAATTATTTTTTTGCAGCATATATTTAACTTATTTTTAAAAAAATTTCTGGTTCGAATCGATTCATTTTGTACGGGTCAAAATGACCCGTCAACGCGGTTCTAGTTTAATCGTCACGCCCGAGACATTCACGGGCTGTAAGTTTCTGGGCTTTTATTCAGAATTTTTTGATTTCACCAAGTTTTATAAAATAGTGTAATTGGTTTTAATTTGGTATCGTTTTACTTGTCATTAAATAAGATGAATATTTTCTTTTTCAAAAGAATGGTGGGAATAATGAATTTGAATTTTTAAGCCATAATTTAATGCGACCAATAAGTGGTTAAAATTAAAAACAACCAAACAAAAATAAACAGACAGGAAATTTGACAGATTTTTTTTTGTTTCAAGCCGTAGGAAGACACTTTTATTTGACAGTGGACAGAGTAATTCGATGAGCAGGCTGGCATTGCTAACGATCACGGATTGGCTTAGAAGCTGTAATCTTTTCCACGATGTACATATCTGAAATATGCCGCTGGAATGGGCAAGGTTCACACTGCCTTTCATCTCCTCTGAGTCATTAAAATGGTCACCGAGCGTGCTTGGGGATTAAACACTGAATTTCCCGCTTGACCGGGGCACATGCTGCTGTACAGCACCTTGGGTCCAAGGGTCTAGAAAACAGAACTAGCGAACAGAAGAACTAGCGAAATGAATCCCAGAAAACGTTTCCAACTAAAAATAATCTAACAAAGGCAATAAATTTTTTCTCTTTTATGTACGCACTGCATCAGAGTCAGTAGTTTCACTCACAAAATATATAATCCAAGTTAATGCTCAAAGATGGTTTATACCAATCCTGTGAATAATAATAATACTCAACTAAAGAATCAATCTAACATCTTATGGGACGTCATAAAACAAATATTTAGGACAATGGTTGCTTTGCACGCCGAAAGCTAATTCTGATTGTAATCCTCTCTGGCAATCTTTATCACATTAAATTGTTAGCTTCCTAGCATATAGAAAATGAAAGATGTAGAGAAAATGATGACATATTCAAAGTTGAAGTACCTACAATCAGTTTTGAAGCAGATCATTATGTATAAACTGTAATTGACTGAAAAAATATTGTTGCAATAGAACTCTCAGTGATAATGTATTAAATGCCTGAATTTTTGCTGGAGTTTATAGACGGCTGAATAACTTAAACTAATCAATATTTTTTGAAAAAACTTCCAAATAGTGCTTATTTTTCATGTCTATTAATCTTTTATCACAGGTTTTCCAAAATAGAAATTTTTGCCTAAAAGAATCAGAAAATTTCTCGGACTAAATAATCCAAAATTTACCATAAAAATTTACTGGTGAGAATAATAAATCACGACTGGAATATGGATGCCCATACGTGGTACGGGCAAATCATGATTGCCAAAAACACGTTACCCGTATGACGTACGGGCAAATCAGGGAAGCAGTTAATTACGTCCCAACTACATTGCTCCGCTTGTCTTCTTTTACACAAGCTGTAAAAAAATGTGAAAGAGGTTACTGAAGCTCCGTCCAAAGTCTGTGAATACAAAGAAGAGATGAACTAGGTTGATACATAGAACACTTATGCCTATTTTCAAGAAACTAAAATCAGAATTCATTGAATAAATTCAACACTGTGCATAGAAGGTCGTGCGGTTGAGACGATATGCCATAAAATGTATTCACTTCTACGAGGTATGTGTAGGGTAGTTTAGAAAGCTACTAGTTAAGAACTGTATTTAAAAAAACAATCTCTTTATACCCCATTAGAGCGGTAACGCATTTTTTAAAACCAAAAGTGAGTTTTGCTGAAGTTACACAGAAAAAAGATATTGTTTTATAGTTTAACCCTTTGAGGGGCAAAATACTTCTATTCATTAAATGCTGAAATGATCGAATGACACCACAATTTAAAAGCAAATTTATTTCAAAATAGATAAATGCTTATCTTCGCATTGATAAAATTAAAATTTTCATTTCAAAATTCTGGTGTCAATGCGGCATTTTTCAATTAAAATTAAGTGGTATATATTTTATACCACCGCTCTTGAAAGGGTTAAATATGTTAAGTAGTTAATAATCAAGATTTAAACATAGCACTTTTGAGTAATAACCAGACCTGTAAGAATTTTTCTATTTTTTTGGAAAGATGTCAAATTTTACCCATAATTTCCATACTTGGACCAAAAGCGCAGATTCAAGTCGTTTTTTTCATCAGTAAAATTTCAGTCAGTTGATAAATTGCTATAAAGGCAACTTTTGGCACCTACTCTTTTTGATAAAAACAAATTCCTTTTTTCGCTTCACCCTATTATAGAATACCTTCGTATTTGAGTTTGGAAATTTATCGTAGACAAAATCAGTAATTATTTTCTACAATAACGACTTTTCTTGGTTGTTGAATGATCGAGAATTTCCATCACTTGTAAGAATGGTACACGCAACCCATAATCTTGTTAAATCTAAAAGGATGTATCAATAGATGACTCCTCTTTTTTGATAGATATATGAAAGACAAATTGACGTACTAAATTTCGCAAAATAAAAGTTTCCTATTAGTTTCCTAAATTTCCTATTAGTTTCTTGATGATGTTTATTATAAAATATTAACCGCGTTCACTATTTGTCCATACGTCATACGGGCACCCCTATTTCAATCATGATTTATTATTCTCACTATTAAATTTCTACTTTAAGTTTTGCATTATTTAATCCGAGGATTTTTCAGATTCAGTTAGACAAAAATTTCTGTTTCGTAAAACCGTTGATAAAAGATTAAAAATTCTGTAAAAGACATGAAAAATAGAAAGTTTTTTTAAAAATATTGATCAGTTGAGTTGTTAATTACGGATTTTTCCGGATTTCAAAATTATGATGAAGGATGTGGTCTAACAAATACGTAAAAATAATAAGAAAATTTCTACTTTTTTCTTTTTTATTAAAATTACATCATCATTTTTTTAAGATTTTTCATTTAAACTCTTTATTTTTCACTCTCTTTTACATTGAGCGCACAAGAATAAAATATGTTTCATAGAGCCATTAAAATGTGACACTTTCTTGGCTTTTTTTTATTTTGATCGTTTAGTTATAAGCTTCACCTTAACTTACTTTCGAAGCTATTATTTTCAGATGACTTCTTTTTCACCCTTAGAAAAGAAAGTAATTTTAAAGGAAAATAAGTATTTTCTGAGTTAAATGAATCAAACTTGCGATTTCAAAGATCACTATTATTTCTTTTTTTTCAAAAAAACAATTCTCTCGGTTGTGATCTACTTATTCAAAATGCGTGCACGCCTTTGAATTTTAAAGCTTATGCAACTACATTTTTAGATAGAAAACTTCTATTTAATATACCAATCGCAGGATTTGTTGCCATCAATTTAATCTCTGAACATTTTTCTAGACTATAAATTGTCGTGCAGCCTTATACATCTATTGTTGTTGAAACTGTCTGTCTTCTTTTCATATTTTAAAGACTTCTCTCGATCTGTTCTAATTTATGTATAAACTAGTCAGATGTGGCACCCAAAACTTTTTTTCTATCTTATACGCGTTAATATTTGATGCAAAATGCCGCATAGCAGTGTACTGGTTAGATCGTTTATAGCAAATTCTAGTCATCAAGTCAACTTATAGCTGAATCTGAAGTTTGATGAAAATCCATGCATTGGTATCTGAGATAAAGCTATTTCTGTATTAACAAATTCTGTAGAGCATTGCCACCACTTGGATGATATACACTAAAAACTAACTAGGATAATTTTTTTTCTAAAAATTTTTATTAAATTTTTAGATAGTAACTGAATGTAAAAATTGGGGAAAATCCATGCATTAGTTTTTGGGATACAGATATTGCAAAATCGTGAAAAAATGCTGCATAGCAGCGCCACCTATAGGGATATTGACATAAAAAACTAAACAGTTCTCATCTAAAACAAAGACTAACTGAATCTGATGTTTGATGAAAATTCGAGCAGTAGTTCTTATGATAGAGCTATTGCGATAATCATGAATAATGCAACATGGCAACAACACCTCTTGAGCAATTTACACCAAAACGTAGTAAGCATCAAAACTTATCAAGGACTAACTGAATCCAAAGATTTATGAAATTCCGTGCATTAATTCTTGAGATATTGCTGTTTTGGAAATTCTTAATAAGGCAAAATAGCAGCGCCACATGTTGAGCAATAAAGACGAAAAACTAATCAGTTGTAGTTTATATCAAGGACTAACTGAATCTAAAGTTATCTGAAATTCCGTGCATTAGTTCTTGAGACTGATCGCCGACTACTGTTTTGTTACATAGAGAGTCACAGAAAAACAGAGTGAGAGACAGACTCACAGACAGACATTTTTGTATTTTTTTTCTTTAATTACTGAATAAATTTTCTGGGTCCAAACAGAATTGCTTTATCAACGGATTATACGTCAGAAATTTTGGTATTAGACCTTGGCACTACCGCAAAATGGGGCTTACTCAAATGATTTATTTCAGCGTTTCTATGGTCCATTGAATTTCAAGTACAATAATTTTTAAACGCTTATTCAAATTTGACTTTTTTTTCTTCGATTCATCAAGGCAAAGAAAATTATTGGTGTTTGAAATTAGGGAGCAATACAAACTGTTAAAAAAATCCTTCTATGCTAGACGTAGGGATGAGATTTCCGCGTTTTTGCACACCAGTATTTTGTTAGAGAAAATATAATTTCCTTGAATCGGATCATTTAACCGATTCAAAAGAACAGCTTTTTCTATAACAAAATACTGGTGTGCAAAAACGCGGAAATCTCATCCCTATAGACGGCTTTTTTGTGTCAACGCTCTTGTCCAATATTCAGCAAGAACTGGACAGAGTGAAAAAATGTCTCACAAACTATACTTACGATTAAAATCTCATTTCTCGAATGTATCTGATAAATACAGGAATTCAAGCGCTGAGCCGCAAATGACTAGTTAGTTTCACTAAATTTTACTAGTATTTTTCGCCTTACATAATGACTGGATTTCTCAGATTTTATAAAGCAAAAAATACTAAATTTTAGCGGTTACAGCAAGCCATTTGTGGCGCAGCGCTTGCATCCCTCTAAATACTACTATTGCAGGAAATGTATATTTATTTTCTTACAAAGTGGCTAACAGATGAGTTATTTAAACCATTTTTAAACATTTTTGCAACCGATTCTGTTGAGAAAATAACCAACGGACCGAAAAGCAGTATGAGTGATAAATATTACGGAGATTTAATCAAGCACTAGTCGCGCACAGTCTATAGTTTCATAACGTAGATTGTTCGAGAAACGTAGAATTTGAATCTAGCGGAATTCATTGTGTCAGGAATTTATAATTTTGTTTTTTAAATTCAAAGTAGAGTCAAGTCATATTTTTAATTCGATGTACATACATCAGGTTTAATAGAAATGGAAGAGATTGGTTGTACTTCGTTTAATTTTACTATTTGGGAGAGACTAGTTATTATTATTTAATTGTTTAACTTGATTTATCAAATGTTATCGAATGATTATCACAGTTAAACCCAGTTGGTCTGCTCTGTGACTATTACTTTTTTCAATGATTTTTTTTTTACTTATCTTTAAAGTTTTGAAGAAAAAAAACTGAATTTTATTTTTGTAGAAAATGCTGTAAAAACCTATCTCGAAAGTTATCTTTAGAAATATTGGTACTTATTATTAAAAAAAAAAACATTCAAATAACGCTTTTTTTCCTGTCTTTTACAGAAATTTAAATCTTTTATCATTGGTTTTTCAAAACAGAATCTAACGGAATTAAACAAATGCTCGGATTAAATAATGCAAAATTTAAAATAAAAATTTACTGGTGAAAATAATAAATCATGATTGAAATACGGATGTCCGTACGTGATACAATCAAATCATGATTGGCAAAAACATGTTTCCATATGCAGGGTTCGCACAATCTTACCACTAAAATTTAACAATATGTTCAACGTATTTTACTGAAGAAAAACATCGCGAAATCTGAGAGAAAAGTTGATAGTTGGGATTCTGTTTCTTTAAAATTAAATATAAATTTTCTTATAATTAATAGTGGTGTCAGAGTCCTTAAAAAATATTAGGAGTGTGCGAACTCTGATATGACATACGCAGGGGTTGGAGCATATAGGACAAATGTTACTATTCTTACCAATTTCTTTTAACAATAATCTCCATCACGTATTCCTGTTTCGTATCTTATGAAAATGTCTCTCGAAGATTGTTGATAAAAAATACTGGTAAGAAAAGTAATTCCCATAATCTCTGTTTTATATTCTGTGATCCCTGCGTACGGACAAATCAGGGAAGCGGTTAACCCTTTCCGGCGCAGTGTTACCACTCCGGCAACACCTAATTTTAATTCCAAACTTGTAAAAGGCACCAGGAATATTTTATAGAAATTTCGCTTTTACAATGAAAGCGTGAAATTGAGCACTCTCAATTTATATAAAAGTCGTTTTTAAATTCCGGTGTCAATCAACAATTTCTTATTTTATGAGCAGAATTTGCCTGCGCCGGAAAGGGTTAATAATGAACTGAAAATATAAAATAGCATTATTATTATTTTTTCTCTGTTTGATATTTTTTGCTACAAACGTTTTATCTTATCTGTGATTAGCAAAAAAAAAAAAAAAAAAAGAACTTATAATAACGACATTTAAATTATGTACAATTAGAAGTATACATCAAAAAAGCTCAGTTACAATAAATATTTAACTGAAATTCATTGGAAATTCATTTCTCCGCTTTAGAATGACTCAAACAAATTCTAATGTAGAGTGAAATTGCAATTACATTTCTAGTTACCAATGAGGAGAATTGCATTTGAGATCAAAGTTATAAAGGCAGAGTTATATGACGCACGAAATTGTGGAGCTTATATTATTGTGATAAATTCAACTACAATATACACACGTTCAATTTAATAATATATTTAATATGTCATATGTATTCTACAAGCAATTTGTACATTCCATGCTAATTTAGAAGCAAATTAAGATGACAATTAATTATTTAATAAATAATGACAAGAACTCCTTTATATATATATATATATAGCATGCAACCCACTTAATAGGATATTCCATTAAGAGTAGCAATATATCGTCTAATCATACATATATATTGGTATTTAATATGCTATTTATGAATATTTTCCCCACCATGTTTTCATGTGGTAATTTTCTATTAAATTCAATGGTTCATATATTGTAATTCAATTAATGGTTTTATATTAGCATTCAAATTATGCTGCGTTAGCGCAAATAATTATGAATGTATACAAATTTTGATATTTGATAACTTGGTATATTTTCATTTTGATTATTCATTATGGATTTTTTCTTATTTATAGTATCTTATACATATTTTTTAATTATAACATTAGTAGCTAAGAAATTGTTTTAGCAATATTATAAATATTATGCGCTAAGGTAATTGCTGCGTTGCGCATAACCTTAGTGTATTGTCATCTTGATTTCTACTATGTAGTTTTCTGATACCACTTAATAGGATCGTCTAATCATACATACATATTGGGATTTAATATAACTATTTGTGAATATTTTCCCCATGTTTCAATGTGGTAATTTTCTATTAAATCCAGTGGTTCATACATTGTAATACAAATAATGGTTATATATATATATATATATATATATATATATATATAACCATTAATCATATTACAATATATGAACCATTAAATTACATGTAATATAATATACAATATTTACTTATGCATATATCTTTATCCTTGTATTTATTTTCACAAGCAAAAGCCAATTTTATATATGAAATACGATGAAATATTACATCCAGTATACTTTAAGATCTCGATACCCATTTTTAAAACAAAATCGATGGTGTCGTATCCAAACATTTAAATCTCGCAATCGGCCTGGGCAATTTTTTTAAAATTAATATATAATATGAATCTTTTCTTTATTGAGTGAATAAGACTTACCTAGTTTCTAGGAAAACTCTTGTTTCTTATATAATCCACATGAAAAATCAAACTATATTTTTCGCATTTCTATGGGAATCTCAATGCAAATACTCGATGCATACTTGCCAACCTCCCGCTTTTTTTTAAACGAAGAATCGTGTTTCCCACCGGAAAATTTATTAAGTTAAAAGTTTCTTGCTTCAACGTGGTAGTTATTCGAAACTTACATGATTTATTTTATCAAATAAATTTTCTGGTTTTTAGTATGTTTTCTTAATTAAAAAAAAAGCGGGAGGTTGGCAAGTATGCCGATAAGCCATCTACTGTATTCATGAGCGTTCTTTCTTTTTCTCCAGCTTCATTTATCTCTACTTTCCCACGTAAATGTGTGGTCCAGCCGGCAAGTTACTGGGCAGAAGATCTAAAGGTTTTGAGTTCTATCCTGTTCAGGGCTTTGGCCTTTTTTTCTTATCTTTTTAAAATGAGTTAATAAAGTTAGTTGACCTTTATCATCCGTTCCTTTGTATATTTTTTTATATTGTTAATCAGTTGATGTTAATCAGTTGATTAAATGAAATTTTAATTTAAAAAAAATGTAATAGTTAAACAAAATCAAATTACAACTATATCTAATTTAAATGAAATAAAAGTTTACTTTGAATAAATTTCAAGAATTATATTTTAAAATTAAATTTATATAAGCTACTTTTTATTATTAAAATGGGCATTAATTATAAATTATAAAATGAAATAAATACTTACTTTGACAATATCAAATATTTTATTGCGAATTCATCTAACAAATTATAAATTTCTGGATTTTGTGGGCAATCAGATTGGCAATTCAAAAAAGTGTACCAGTAAACTAACTGACATGACAAGCATCAATTTTAGGCCATAATTATCAATAATGTATGGTACATTAAAATATTTTAAAAATACAGAATATGAATGTGAAAAGTATACGATAATAAAATAAAAACAACACTGTTTTTCGAATTTGTAGGGGGGGGGGGGGGGTTATGATTATACCACAGTCGTGCAGTTTATTTTCATTTTTAATTACTTAATATCAAAAATCAAAGTTTCAAATTAATAACTTCATAACTTCTAATCTAAATTACGTGTTACTTAATCACGTACTGGAATAAAATTTAAATTTACTCTATACTTTGAAAAGTTGGCATTAAACTTCAGTTTTAAATTGTGATTCAAGCTTTTTTTTTTTTCTTTTTTCACAGACATTATTTTAAACTTGTCATATAGAAATTTTTGCAACTGAATTATTGTGAGAAATCTGAAAACAAGGAAATGTTTCTGAATATTCGACTGTAAAAGCCTTTTTATTATATATCTTCTTTTAATTTTCATTGTTTCAAGAATTGATCCATGTTTTCATCTTCCTCATAGACTTTAAGATCTGTATCTCCCCGGGAGCGCAGCAGATGGCAGCACTAATCTTTAATTTCAGAGGGAATTTTAAATTGCACATTTTTTAAATTATAAGAGCGTCTGGTTGAAATTTAAGGGTGAAGGAGGGGGGGGGGGAATAGAATTATGGTGTTACGCATTTTTGGCTCACGTAAATTGAGTTCAAAGATAATTGAAGTTAAATGTAAACATCAATAATAATTAAATTAATTGATATAAGAAACAGCCGTTTATTTCATTGTGGTCTTTGAACTCTTATTTAAATAACTGTAAAAAAAAAAAATAAAAAAATTGAGTGCAATTTTTATTAAATTTATAATTATTCAATATTGATTATTATTCGGGAAAAGTGGCTTATCTCTAGAAAACTGTACATAATTCGAAAATCAATTATATTTCTTTACATGAAAAGAAAGAAGCATATTTCCGGGTCATCTTAGCACTTAGTTTATTATTATTTTTTTTTATTTTGTCGCTTATACCTTATGGCTTATGGGGTCCTCATATATATTGAGTGCATGTGTGTGTGAGAGAGAGAAGGAGAAGGAGAGAGGTTTATATATATATAAATGTATTGTGTGATTAATATGTATGTATATTAAGAGTTAAAAATATTTTTTACATATAACATAGCAATTTAAAAAAGAAATTTAGAAGAAATCATAGTACATTCTTTTTTTTTTGGGGGGGGGGGGAGGGGAAGCATGATGTATTTTACAATAGAAAGAATATTCCACTTGTTACTGTATTTCTAAGAATATTTTTACTAGATTGAATATTTTTATTAATATGTGTGTGATACAATTGTTTCTAATTATTTTATATAAAGAATGTTATATTCTTTTCTGAAGTAAACCATTTTTTTACATATCTTTAAAGCAAATATTAAAATTAACTAAGATACAGAATTAAAAAATAAATAAAAATTGAAATAAAGAAGCATTGTTCATAGCTTAAATGATCAATTTTTATGCATTTAGATAATAAATCAATTGCAAATTTTAATATAATTACATTATTAACACCTGCACTTCATAGTTATAAATCAGGAACTACGAATTTTAGCATCAGTACCAATATCAATGTATACTTTCAGAATATAATATAAAATATTTTTTTAAGGTTTGAGTTTAGACACATATCTGTGTTTCTAAAGAAATTATAACTCATGTGTCGTTTAAAAATAAATTTAAAAAAAATAAGAAACTTATAAAAATTAAATTCATTACATTAGACATTCATCGACAGGAAATGTATTTCAAAACACTAACTTTTAGACAATTATCTGAAAAATCTTCTGCCTTTACCAAATAATGGAAGAAATTTTTCAATTACACAGTTTCTGCCTAAATGGACATGAAAAATTTTTGCGAATAATAAGAATTCAAAAATGTTTCATAAAGTTGGTAGCTTAGGACTTGAAAATATAATTAAAAATAAACTTGCATTTAGATTCATAAACAGGAAACTTTTAGTCGCAATTGCTTCAAAGTGACATTCTTAAATTACATCTGTTTCGGGATTAAAACCTATAAAATGTAGGATATTTTTAAGTTAAAAGTTTTTAAGTTTTTAAGTTTAAAAGTTAGTTTTTCGTATTTTTTCTTCTTAAATTCTGCATCAAATCTCATAAGAATATATTTTTTAATATTTTGATCACTAACCTTAAAAAAGCAGTAGTATCAATACAAAAACCCTTAACGGATTAAAAGTTTTGACGCAGCTGTTTAACTATGGCTCTAAGAATTTTAAATATGAATTTTAAAAATAATGATATCAAATTTTGAGTGACGCCATGCTATTAACTAAAACACGCATTTTTGTATTATTTATTTCATCACTTTATTTTTGTTCTATGAATAATAGCATGTGCAAAAGTTATCTTTAACATGAAAGATGTATAAAACTTTATTCGCCGATTCTTTTTCACAAACGCCTCTCATAAATTAAAAATATAAGTTTTAAAATGTATGATATAAAATTTAAGTGGTGCCTTTATGTGACTTTAAAAAGTTTGTTTTGAAATTCATGTTATTTTTTATTTGGTAAAATGTATTTACACATATAAAAAATACTTTTAATTTTCCAATTCGTTGTTAAATATAATTTTAATTGAATCTATACTATGCATTGAAAAGTATTTATTTCAACAAATTGATTTATCTTTTGTGTAGCGTTATTGAAAATTTTATATAATATTTATGTAAATGGTTCCTTTGCGTCAAATTATCCATTTCCATGCGCTTCACTTAATTTGGATATTTTTAAAATTCATATTTAAAATTCTTAGAGCCATAAGTTAAGCAGCTGCGTCAAAACTTTTAACCCGTTAAGGGTTTTTGTATTGATGGTATATACAAGATTGACTCATAAATAAAGCTACCTGCTATACATGGTAGTAAATACCTAGTATTTTAAAATATAACTTTTGTTTTTATAGTTTTTGTTTCGCTCAAAGGGTCGTTTGAATGAGTGATTTCACTTGAATGATTCAAGCACACTCTGGAGAACAGTGTTGCCAGATTGGATACATTTTTAACCTTCATACACTGTTCAAATTTTACTCAATCTTGATAAAAACGTTTCAAACCGATTAGACCCATTCAGGGTAGGAAGTTTCATTCAAATTATTTAACTGTCACCACTTTTATAAACAATATAACTCGCCTAATTTTTCACGATTTTTCAGCCATTTTTAAATAGGCTGAATATTACTATTTCAAAAAAAGCGATAACAATCTGTGGACCTTTTTTGTCCCCAGTCTGGCAACAGTGCTCTGGGAGGTAGGTACATAAGGCAATCCACACACACATATTTCCTACTTTAGATAACACTATTTCGAAGCAGTAATTGTCGCTTTATTTGTTCAAGATTTTTTTTCAACAATTTTTTCGGCGAGCAAATGAAGCGGAATTTCTCTGAAATACTCAAGAACTCAAAAATAAACACTCAAAATGTGAATATGTAATGCAAAATTAACTGAATAAAAAACTTAAAAATAATAAGCACGAGAATTTGAACAGAGTAACCCTTTTAAGGAAACTCGTGCATAAATTTTATTCATTAATTTCATTCCATCAAAATCTATCTTATAATTTTTTAATGAAATTTTGATTTTATGTTTTATGCGAATAAAAAGTTTTCTCTAATTTTAAATAGATTATTCGTAAATTGTTATTAAGTTACAGAATATATTGAAAACATTTGTTTAACCTTGCGTCTACCAGACGGGTCCATTGGACCCGACAGCAATATTTCTGGTGTCAATGGTAAAATGAGAAATTGTCGATTGACACCGGAATTTATAAAGGACTTGTCTAGATATTACGAATTCCTTAATTTAAGCTTTCATTGTAAAAGCAAAATTATATTAAAATATTACTGGTGCCATTTGCAAGTTTGGAATTAAAATTAGGTGTTGCCGTAGATAAATGGGTGTTTTGTCTGGTAGACGGAAGGTTAACCCCTTAAATGATTTTGAAGACGAATTTCCTTAATTCATCATTTAATGCTTTTTGACACCATTATTTTTTTAAAGTATGATTTCATACTATTTAATTTCAGAAATGTTTAGACAAAATATTACGAATATTTAAGCTTAAAAAACTGATGTTAACTTACATTTTCAATTAATTGTATGTAAAAAAGGGAATCGGTTAAGGGGTTAAATTGAAAGCGATTAATTTTTCTTACATACAATATATTTTTAAAGTGTTCATTAACAATAAAAATCATTTTCCATATGGAAAATATGAATTATAGAATCAAATGTAGATTTGAAATTTATGAAAAGATATATTTTCTTATTATCCGCCGCATTCTATGAGTTATTATCTCAAAGATTTTGCTACTTACGGCTTTTTTTTTTATATTCCGACTATTTCAGAGTAATTTATTGGTAATAGTTACGCCACATTTTGAAAACTAAGACAACCTCCTGTCAGTCTAAATTAAAAGATTATAATACCTTTGCAAACTGATACCAGTAAAATTAAATAGAAATTTTTACCATATTTGTGAGAGAAATTTTCCATTAATAAAGAGCTAAAATAAGAACTTTCTATTTAATCCTTTATCGACCGCATTATGAATACATGAAAATTTTACGTTCTAAAACATTTTGCGTAAATTATTTAAACTATATTAAAAGATTTACATAATATTTTAATAAATTTTTGAAGGTATTTAAAAGTATTGAAGGATATAGAAGGATTAATTAAATTTAAATTTACAGGGATTTTGTGCACTATTTATAACCCCACTCATATCTTTTATTTTAAATTGTTTTCTCAGTATTTTGTAGAATTTTAAAATGTACAAATATGATGTTCTTACAATATAAATATATAAATATTTCCGAATTGAAAGATCCCCATCCCCCCCTCTCAGCGCCAAGAAAGCTGAAAAGTTACAAGGGCAAAATAAATAATATTTTTAAAAATATTTTTGTTTTGTGCAACCAATAATGCTTTTGAAACAAGATAAAGTAATGTATCTGTAACTCATTCTAAACAGTATTAAAAATAATTGACGTATTAAAAGAATTTTATAATAAGTGATTTTAATAGTACTTATAAGTACCGTCGGTAGATAAAGGGCTAAGCTTAATAGTAGAAGTAGTCATAATGTGCTAACCAGAAACATAAGATCCAATAAAAAAAATAGCAGCTATCTCATGACAACCAAGTCAGTTACTGCACTCGCAACCGATAGACAATGCAGAATATGTCAGTTCCTTTTTATTCATAATTCCATTGTTGTTTTAAGCCTTTCTTGCGCAGTGTTGCCGGGACGACAACACCTAATTTTAATTCCAAACTTGCAAACGGCACCAGTAATATTTCAATATAATTTTGCTTTTACAATGAAAGCTTAAATGAAGGGATTCGTAATACCTAGACAAGTCCTCTATAAATTCCGGTGTCAATCGACAATTTCCAATTTTATTAATAGAATTTGCTTGCGCCGGAAAGGGTTAACCCTCTACTCTTAAAACGCTGATATCATTGATCGACACCAGAATTTAAAATCAAAGTTATTTCAAAATAGATAAAAGCATTTCTTCACGTACTTGATGAAAATAAAATTTTCATTTCAAAATTCTGGTGACGATCTGACGTTTCTCATTTAAAATTAAGTGGTATATATTTCATACCACCGCAATGCAATGGGTTAAGGCGCTTTCTCCCCCATAAAAAAGGAATAGTAAAAACGTCCATTTTTTAATGACAACAAAGGTTGTCTAGTGTATCAAAATTTGTGGGTTTTAGACACTAAACTGAATAAAATCAATCAAAGGTCCGCATGGCTAACAATGCGTATGCCAGAGTTACCAGTTTTGGCCTCCATTTTTATTTAGAAATTTTAAATTCTTACTTGAAATACAGAATAATTTTTTATGCTTTATTTAATACGAATTCACATGAAACAGAAATTTTTCTTTCCAAATTTACGGGTAGAATTCGAAATTTTGAATTAAATTTGGAGGCTAAACTGGTAGGCCTGGCTAAGCAGTGTAGCTTCAGCAGTATTTCCATTGTGCCACTTTTTTAAAATTGAGATTTCTTGATATGCACCATTTCTCTGAAATGGTGAAATTATTCTTGTTTTCGCCTTAACCCCTTGCGGGGTGATGGTTTCATAGATATACTACTTAATTTTAATTCCCAAACGCCACATTCGCACCGGAATTTTGTTAAAGAAAATTACGGTTTATTGAACGCGTGAAGTATAGCGTTTTCTTATTTACAAATAAAGTTGTTTTCAAATTCCGGTGTAAGTCATTAATTTCAATACTTAAGCAATGAATTTGCCCTGCCCCGGAAAGGGTTAATTAACCCATTAGTGCCTAGCGTCCTTTTTTAGGGACGCTTCAAAAGGTACGTTCAGCACTGTTTTTCACCCTAGTAAAAAAGAAAAGCAATAATTATTTCATTTAATCCTTTCAGGGGCGGTGTTTGCAGTCTGCAAACACTTAGTATTACTGTTCCAATTTCGAATTGGCACCATTATAATTTTAGTACAATTTCGATTTTATTATATTCGCGAAAAACAACTCTTGATTATTTTCAAATAAATCTGTTCTTAAATTGTGGTTTGAATCAATTATTTGAACATTTTCGGAGCAGAAATACCTTGCCCCTGAAAGGGTTAAATGATGCATTTTCGTGATTAATGAATTAAACTTAAATCTTCTAAAAATAGTGGTGCCAACCAAATAAAATTTACGCAAAAGATGCTGGGAACGAATGAGTTCATATGTCAATAAACAAGGTGAATTTTTCTGTTTCATAAACAGCGTTGCCAATCAAGAAATGTGAATAAAAAATAGACCACTGGCAGCACTGCGGCTGAACTGCGGATGTCATTGATTGTTATATAAATGGGGGTGGAGGACAAACTCTTAAATCTTTTAACTTTTGTGTATGTATTATTTATGGTGGATTCTTTAAACCATTTATTGCACGAATAATTTTTTTAATTATTCCAGTAAGAATTCGATATAACAGGGACAATATTGCTTACCCATCAAGAGGTTAAAAAGATAAATCTTTTCGCGTAGAGAAAACGTAATAAAGCCTTAACAATGACTATACATTTTATATTTGATTTATAAAAGAAGTTAATATTCTGTGATAAATGTGTTTCTAACATCATTTTACAAGTGAAATGATGTTATAAATCTTCACCTTTGTGCCAAAAAGACTTTTCTTGTACTTTTCTAACTTACTTCAATGTTAAAAGGAAACTTTTATACAGTCTGTATTCCTATTTTCACAAAATATTTTCAAGAGATATTTTTATTCAACGCTAAAATTAATAACATTCACATATTTTATAATTAATTTTTGTGACTTATTAAGAAATGGTGGAAAAGCTTTGGCCTCTAAAATTTATTTTTATGGATAACACAATACATAAGAAGCATTTGAAAACTTTCATATTTCTTAAAATTAAGCAGCATTATCAGGGCTCCCAAATAGTCCGCGAATAGTCCATCAATATTTTTTAACAAAAAATTTCATGATAGGTTTCTATTGAATTTCCAATAAAATTAACATCGAAAGGACGTTTCTCGGCAACTTACAAGAAAAATCTAAAAAGAAAATTTCTCTAAGAAAATTCTGATGTTCAGTTGGCTGTCTATTTGGGAGCCCTGCATTATTGCCCATCACAGCATGTTTTCTCTGTTTTCTCGTTCCCAATACCGTTAATTGTCTTCCATGAATTATTTTATTTTAAAATTTAAAATGCCCATGATATCATGGAAATTAATTTACTGTGCAGGATGCCTGCACGAAAACCATATATATATTTACTGTCTTCCCTTTTCATTTTCTAATGCTATTCAAGTTTACAAAGTTGGTAGTACGTCGTTCAGATACTTTATATATTTTTTATGTTAAATATGTTTATAACAGTCAAATTTATATACAGTCTTTTAACCCCTTGAGGGGCAAAGCACTTCTGTTCCTAAAATGTTCAAAGGATTGATTGACACCGGGATTCACAAACTATTTTATATGATAGAAAATAAAAGCTGTTTTTCGCGTACATTGCAAAAAGCAAATCTTAATACTAAAATTCCGGTGTCAATGTGGCATAAGTGAATTAAAATTAAGTGGTATATATAATATACCGGTGCCCTTCAAGGGGTTAAGTAGCTTCATGTGCAAAAGAATCTTCGAGTAACATATAGCAGAGCAAATCGAAGTTGAAAGAAATCAATAATTAATGGAGATCGTTACGAAAAATTTCAAAATCTCGTCTAAAAAAAAAAAAAAAAAAAATAATAAAATATAGTAAAATTTAATACTGTCGAAATATCTTTAAATAGCTTTATGTACGTTGTTTGACAGTGCTCCTTAGTTCTCAAGGTACCGGAGATATGTGGAGGTGTCCACTGGCACCTCGGTCAAACAGGCTTTCGAAGTCGGAGCTGTTCGTAAAGTTATCCTGGTGTTAACCCTTTGAGCGTTGAATTTTCTACCACTTATAATTCCGAAATGTTACAATGACACCGGAATAGTTGACCAAACTTATTTGAAGAAGGTTTAATGCATTTTCTCGTTATATCGTAAATTGAATTTTTTTTTCTTTGCAAAATACTGGTGCCAATGTGACATTTAGAATTTTGGAGAAATTTACCCACCAGAGCGCAAAGGGTTAAATATACTTTAGTTCCTTGAGGGGCAGTGGTATGTCTACGAAATCATTTAATATTAATACTCAAAGACGACAATGGCACCAGAGTTTTGTTTAAAAAAAATTCTTTTTATGAAATGCACGAAATATCGCATTTTCTTATTTATAAATGGATTTGTTTTCGTATTCCGGTGTCACACAATAATTTGAACATTTAAGCAATGAAAGTACTCTGCGCCGAAAAGGATTAAATTGGTAGATTTTTTAATTGAATAAAAAAACCTGTTATTTCATAATGTTACTTGTATTCCGTTTATTTTAGTCGACAACAATACTTTAGATAAAATACAGAGGCAAAAACTTGAAATTTCACCTCCCCCCCCCTCACATAGAAGATCAAATTGCCTCCCAGTGAGACACACAACCCTCGTTGGAAACCACTGCACTAGACCATCCTCCCCTGAATACTAGGCGCTGGCGCTGACCAAAAACGAAAAAAAAAAAAAGGCAAATTTTTTTTAGCGTATGTACGGTCCCTTATATTTTGGTATAGGTAGATCTACTTGTGTAAAGGAAATGTAATAAAGCCTTAATAATGACTATACATTTTACATTTTTGAGTTATAAAAGAAGTGAATAATCTGTGACAAATGTGTTTTTGGCATAATTTTACAGGTGATATATATACAGGCTGATATTATAAATCTTCACCTTTGTGGCAAAAAGTTTTTTGTTGTTCTTTTCTAACTTACCTCAATGTTAAAAGGAAAATTTTATACAGTCTGCATTCCTGTTTTCACAAAATATTTTGAAGAGATATTTTTATTCAACGTTAAAATTAATAACATTCACATATTTTATAATTAATTTTTATGGATAACACAATATATAAGAAGCATTTCAAAACTTAATTTTTCTTAAAATTAAGTAATCGTTATTGTCCATCACAGCATATTTTTTCTGTTTTCTCGTTCCCAATACCGTTAAATGTCTTCCATGTATCATTTCATTTTAAAATTTAAAATGCATATGCTATCATGTAAATTAATTTACTGTGCAGGGTATCTGCACAAAAAATACGCGTTTCCCGCGTTTTATTAAAGTCTTTTTGAAACCAGGAAAATTATTGAAAAAAAGAAGTTAAATGCTTGCTAAACACAAGCAAATAATATTTTTTTAAAAATTAATTCTGGTGGGAAATCGAGTTATCCAAGGAGTGGAGTTTAAGCACGAAATTACGGTATATTTACCGTAATTTCCAGCGTATAATCCGCGGATCAAACAACTGTTTTTGGACCCAGAAATGTTATTTGGTGATTGAAGACAAATATTTACGGCGATCCGAACAATTACATTTCTTTTCAAAAAAATTATGGGTCTATAATTAATTGTCTGATCTGATTATACGCAGGAAATTACAGTATTGTCATGTCTTTTCATTTTCTAATGCTATTCAAGTTTATAAAGTTAATAGTTACGTCGTTCAAATACTCCATATATATTTCTATGTTAAATATGTTGAAGCGAGTCAAATTCATATAGCCTTTTAAGTAGCTTCATGTGCAAAATAATCTTCGAGTAACATATAGCAGAGCAAATCGAAGTTGAAAGATCTCAATAATTAATGGTGATCGTTACGAAAATTTACAAAATCTCGCCTCAGAAAAATTATAGTGAAATTTAATATTGTCAAAATATTTTTAAAATGGTGTACATTTGTAATTTGGTAGTGGATTTTAGCTCTCAACATACCGGGGATATGTGGTGATGTCCCCTGGAGCCTCGTGCAATGTTATTCGTAAAGTTATTCTGGTCCTAAATGTAATTTAGCTCCTCGAGGGGCGCGTAGTAAAATCACTTAATTTTAACTCTAAAAGGCCACTTTGGCACCAGAATTTTGTTAAAAAAAAATTCGGTTGGAATCGAATGTAGCCTTTTTTCTCATTTACAAGTAAATCTGTTTTCGAATTCCGGTGTCACACATTAGTTTCAACACTCAAGCAATGAAAGTACTTCTCGCCGCAAAGGGTTAAGTATTTCATTGAAAGAACTTTTTTAATTCAATTAACAAAAAACCCTGTTTTTTCCTAATATTACTTCTATAACTTTTATTTTATTCGACAACAATACTTTAAATAAAAGACAGAAGCAAAAATTTGAAATCTCCCCCACCCCTAGGAATTAATTTTGCCTTCCAGTGGGACACACACCCCTCGTGGGAAACCACTTCACAGGACCGCAGTGGCGACAACGGAGTATTTAACTTACCATTCGATGTCTCTGCAGCACAAAAGGTTTATTGTCAATTGTCAAACTTTGAACCAATACGGTTGAACTTTTTTTGTATTTTAAAATGCGCTTAGTAGAGAAACTTCATTTATTTGAAAATCGTTTTGTTTATTAATTCTAGTGTTACTCAATTATTTCCACATTTTAGCCACGTAATTATTTTGGTTAAGTATAAACTTTATATACGATCACTGGGGTCATAGTCACGCGTTTTATGTTTACACATATATATATTAAGCACTTCCCTGATTTGCCCGAACGTCTCACGAGAAACGTGTTTTTGCCAATTATGATTTGCTCGTATCACGTACGGGCATCCATATTCATGAAATATCAGGATGCTAGCCACAAACATAATTGACAAAATAAGAAGTTCTGCGTACTCGAATAGTGCCTTCCGAGAGTTTGTCATTAAAGACATGAACTTTGAAATTAAAAATTGTACCTAATTATTTGACTGGCAATACTGTAAACTAAGGGAATTGAAACAGTTGTCGAGTTTGATTGAGAAGCTAGTCAGTGAGGTCGACTGACGCTATCACAAACGTAGTGAGTATGGGAGATTCGACTAAAGATATCAGCTGATATAAATGCTATTGATAAACTGAATCAGCAGAATGATGCTTAAAATTATGTCACTAAAGCAGCCTGTAAAGATTGTAGACCGAAATAGAGCATGGATTACATCCTATTAACTTTGGCATCTCAAGGAGTAATTGCTCCATTTGTAAGCAAGTCACATTATAAAATTAATTTAGTATATTAAATACTTATTCAGTTTGAGAAGCTAGTCAGTGAGATCGACTGACGCTATCACAAACGTAGTGAGTATGGCAGGTTCGACTAAAGATATCAGCTGATATAAATGCTATTTATAAACTGAATCAGCAGAATGATGCTTAAAATTATGTAACTAAAGCAGCCTGTAAAGATTGTAGACCGAAATAGAGCATGGATTACATCCTATTAACTTTGGCATCTCAAGGAGTAATTGCTTCATTTGTAAGCAAGTCACATTATAAAATTAATTTAGTATATTAAATACTTATTCAGTTTAAGTTCATTTAACCGCTTTCCTGATTTCCCATACATCATACAGGCAAGATATTTTTTGCCAATCGTGATTTGCACGTACCACGTACGGACATACATTTTCCAATCATGATTTATTATTCTCACTTTTAAATTTTTCTTGTATATTTCGCATTGTTTAATTTGAGCATTTTTCTGAATCAAATAGGCAAGAATTCTTGTTTTGAAAAACCGCTGATAAAAGATTAAAAATTCTATAATCGAGGCAAACAAATGAGCATTATTTGAAAAGGTTTTTTTTTTAAATATTGTAAGTTAACCCGCGAGGACGCGCGCAGGGCCTAAAAGACCCTGAGTGCGTATGGTTTTTACAATTGTAACCACTAATTTTTTTAAAGTAATCTTCAACTTATTTTATCGCAAAATTTCTAAGAATTGTCTCCTTCTTAATAAAGTGACTGTTATAATTGGATTTTAATGGTGGCAAAGTTAAAATCATTCATACCTTGAATAGCGCGCGTTCTCCCGGGTTAAATAGTTAAAGTAATGTTCATAACATTATTTCCTGCTGTACCTTAATTTCCGGCCTGTAACCCGCGGATACGTGCAGACCCAGAAATCTTATTTCATAAAATGTGACTTCTTAAACAGTGCTAAATATTAAAAATAAAAATTATTAAAATTAAAAGTTATCGCTGGGTCAAAACATGGTTCTTTGATCTGCGGATTTTATGTCGAAAATTACGGTAATTTATATTAATCCTTTTATTCATATTGGCCTCATATAAGGACAGACAAGTACTGCCCTGTAAATAATAATTAAAAAAAATCAGCATTCATTTATGGAAATCTGATTTGTGGATAGATAATAGCTAGCATGTAGCACAATAATGAAATAATTGTATAATGGGTTCTCATTTATTACAAAGAAAAGAAAGATTTTATGTGAAAAATCTAATATCATAAAAAATAATTTATGCATGAAAGCATAAAAATTACTAAAAGTATAAAAAAGTATAGTATTACCAGTCGCACGGGTAGGTTTGCCACTGAATACTAATGTTTAATGTATATAATAATAGGCTAATGCTTAATGTTTAATATTTAAGGAATAATCTAAATTAATGAAAAATAATTTATGCATGAAAGGTTTAAATAAGTATAGAAATTACCTAATACTATCAGTCGCACGGGTAGGTTTGCCACTGACGACTAATGTTTAATTCTATGTCGCACCACTTTTTTAAAACAAAAAGTTTTCATATGCATTTTGATAACATTTACAAAAGAACTATAGTACTATAGTACAAGATTAATTTTCTAAAAATAATGAGTGAAATATAAAAATAGTTGCCAGTGGCAGCCCTGTACGAGATACTATTGCTCTACAGATTTTTCCTACACTTATCATTCACTTTATTTAATAACATATTAAGCTAAATCCATACTACTATTCGAAAATAGTGACTAACGGAATAAAAATTACCGAAAATCTGGTAACACCGATATTTACATTTTTTTATTATCCAAAAAAATTTCATACAACGTTTATACATTTTTTATATTTTACTATAGCTACAAGAAATATCACTATAGACAACTTTTTACATATTAACACTAGAACCGCGGGAAATTTTACTGTAGATTTAGACAAATATTTCACATCAGAAATTTTTTTTAAGACAATGTAACTTAATTACTTTAATTATGTCTGTGGAACATATACTTAACTATTTTCATAAAGTAATTTCTGGTTCGAATCAGCATATATTCATTTGGTACGGGTCAAAATGACCCGTCACCGCGGTTCTAGTGTTAAAAATAGAGTTGCAGTTATACCAGTTACAAATTTAAAAACCTGTTCATTGTGAAGCACTGAAGAAATCCATAAAATATAAGTGAATTTGGTTTAGAAAATTGGAAAAAAGAAGTAATAAAAAATCCAAGTTTATTCATCTTTTCCTTCTTATCTCAACAAAAGAAAAATAATGAGAAAAGTTATTTTAGCCTTTTTTGTGTAACACAAATCTCTTCACTGGGTCTGTGAAGTAAAAATAGCTGATATTTTCCTACAAAAGAGAATATTGATTCTGTAGGGTAGTATTTATTAAAATGTTATTATTATAATTTCATATAAAATATACGATATAAGGAATGCAATTTGATATTCCAGTCAGTGTTCAAGCTTAAGTACTGCAATTGCATTTTCAATACTACAATTTTCGTATAGTGTCATGCTCTTTATTGAATCACAGAATTTCTATAACTAAATCTACGCCTTTTTTCTGTAAAAATATAGACTACTGAAATTAAAATTGCGGTATGTTCCTCTCAACCGTGCCTCTGGTTGAAAACTTCTATAGGTCCAAATTTCAATCGCGATTCGTCAAAGGCGATGTTTATATAGAGATAATCTTTTTGGGAATACGAGAATTTGGGAAAACTTGACTATCATCTGTTTTATACGTGTTATTGACGGGAAATTTCAACTGCAAATATGATTAAAATTTCCTATTTCTTTTTACTGATGTCAGTTTGGCTAGGTTTTATGCCATTTCACAGACACTGACAAGAGATCGTCTTGGTTGTCACAATGTGGCGTGAACTACTATCGCTAAAGTAAGTTAAAATAAATGGCTGTTTTTTGCCGTTGTTTCTTATTGGTAATTTTTTTTATAAATGAGGCGTGCAAATAAATAGAAATTTTCTACATAAATTTATTGGTGGAAGCTTAAAATGGTGTTTATGAACATCTTGTTGAACTATTTACAGTTAGAGCTTCACTATCTTAACCCGGGAGAACGCGCGCTTACCCAGGGTATCAATGGTTTTAACTCTTTCACCGATAAAATCAAATTAAAACAGTCGCTTTATTTAGACGAAAACAATTCTTACAAATCTTGCGATAAAATAATTTGATGATTACTTCAAAAAAATTAGTGGTTGCAATTGTAAAAGCCATACGCATTCTGGGTCTTTTAGGCCCTGCGCGCGTCCTCCCGGGTTAGGAATGTATCAGTTAACCTTTCTTAATAGTTCCATAATATATTCGCGTATAATCCGATCCCAAAATTCGTGAATAAAATATTTTGCGTGCCATTAGTTTCGCGTAGCCATCTTCGCTTTACTTAATATCAGTAACTTCTTCTTATAGAAAAAACAAAAGTAACATTTTTAAATATTGGTGTTTAGTCTGTTATTTCTTACGAATTTGGGGTCGGTTTATATGCGAGTATATACGGTATTTAACAATGGTGTTATTAAGAGAATGAGACATAGTGATTTGATTAGCAGTTGCGAGTGAAGTAACTGAGGAAGTTCTCACAAGGATGATGGCCTTTTTTAAAATCGTATCAACAGTCTCTGATTTCCGCTGGTGAAAACTTCCGCCACATAGCTTCAATAAAAATTCCCGACTTTTTCAAACACTTTATTGACGGGAAGTTTCAATTACAGATATGATTGAAATTGTCTATTTTATTTTACTGGTGTTAGTTTGGATAGGCATTATCTTTTCGCAGGTACTGGCAGCAGGTTGTCTGGATTGTCATGCATTATAATCATTTCACAGGCAGTGATAGGAGGTTGCCTTGGTTGTCACAATGTGGCAAAACTATTATTACCAAAGTGCATTACAACCAATAAAATAAAAAAATTGCCATTTTTCATTAGTACTTTCGATTAATGGTGGGTTTAATTAAGTAGAAATTTTCTACATAAATTTATTGGTGGAAGTTTGAGGTGGTGGTTATGAATGTCCTGCGGCAGTGGCTACAGTTGAAACTTCAATATTTTAATGCTATGTCAGTTCCTGTTTCATAACCTTTTGATCTCTGGTGGATAAATTTCTTCAAAATTCCAAATGTCACACTTGCACCAGTATTTTGCAAAAAAAAAAATCGCTTAACGATATACACGGGGGGGGGGGAGGAATGCATGAAAACTTTTTTAAATAAATCTGGTCGAATTTTCTGGTGCCGTTGTGACATTTCGGAATTAAAATTAAGTGGTAGAAAATTCAACAATCAGAGCTCAAAGGGTTAATAGTTCGATGTATTAAACCCCCTGTTGCTAAATGTTCCATTACAAGGTTCCATTTCTGTGTACCAACTTGATTCCGAAATGTTACAATGAAACCAGAATTCTGGTATAAATATTTTCCGTGTACTATGTATGGTAAAAATAGCTTTTTCTTATTTTCAAATAAAATTGTACGTAAATTCCAATGACACCCAGTAATTTCAACATTTTCGCAATATAAGTGCTCAACGTCTTAAAGGGTTAAGCCTTTGCATCACCAAATTTCTTATCTGCAGCATACTCAAATGTCAATGTTAGTTTATAAAGTGGGATCTAAAAAACAATTTTATTAATTGCCGTATAGTCGAGACAGTAGTTAATATAAATTGTTCATAGAATTATCAACAGATTTCAACAGTGAGTTGATGAGTCAAGCAAAAGTTTCATTTATAGCTTGAGCTGTTTCACATAATTGTTGCTAAAAGAACTTAGTAAAATTAAAAATGCTGGAGATGTCCAAACATTTTTTTTGTTATATAGAAAAAAAGCTCGTTTAAATGCACGAAATTTCGTCTGATTTAACCCTTTGAGCTCTAATGATTGAATTTTCTACCATTTAATTTTAATTCCGAAATGTCACATTGGCACTGGAATATTCGACCAAATTTATTTGTTAAAGGTTTTTAAACATAACTTTGCGTATATCATAAACCGAATTTTTTATTTGCAAAATACTGGTGCTGATGTGACATTTGGAACGTTGAAGAAATTTACCCATCAGAGCTCAAAGAGTTAAGATGAGTTTTTCTATAATAAAATAGTAGTATCCGCTTAAGACAAGTACGACCCCTGTAATGGATATTTCTATTGTTCCCTGATAGTTGTGGAGCAAACAAAAAATTAATCAAATCAACTACGATAGTTATTTAACCAAACGTGGGTCAAATAAAATATAAATATAGTCGTCAGTGTGATCACTTAATTACTAAAATGTATTTTTCTATACGAAGAATGTCACCGCTAAATTTCATTGTCATAATGAACAACACTCTTGCCTGAGGCACGTTTACTCCTTTTGTAATCACAATGTTTTGCATGTTTTGATCAAGGTTCGACTCATCAAGTGATTTAGAGGATTTTAGTTTATGTATGAAGATAAAAGTTTTTCTTTATTAAGTAATGCAAATATTAGATCACAAAAATCTCGGCAATAGAATAGCGCGTAACTTATTCGTTGTAGTAGAGTGGTGACTCTCATTCACTACTACAGGGCTCCCAAATGGTCCACGAACTGAACATCAGTATTCTTTAACAGAAAATTTCATGATAGGTTTGAGCTAGAATCAACTTCCAAAGGTGGTTTCTTGACAATTTGCAAGAAAAATCTAAAAAGAAAATTTCTCTAAAAAAATTCTGATGTTCAGTTCGCGGACCATTTGGGAGCCCTGCTACTAGTGTTGTCAAATGTTTCTCGTAAATCGGGACGCCAAATGCATCATACCACCAATATCTTTCATTTTACTCTGCAATCTTTTATCGCAGATTATTCGGCCACTCGATAAGGCGTAGAAAATTAGTTTAAAATACTGGTGTCCATAGTATTTGGAGCACCCATTTATGCGGAACACTTACGTTGCCAGTCAGAATCACGTCTAGACTGCAAATGTTTAAATAAAGCAAAGTTTATTATTTTTCATATTTTAGAGCAGCCAACTCACCGGCTTTTTGGATACCAATATTTTAAAACAGTAATTATTATTAGATTTGACTGGAACATTTGAGTGTTTTATAATAGCAACTTTTTTCTAAGATATTAATGGTGTGCAAAAAGCCAGAAACTTGGCAAATCTGACATTTCTGGTGTTATTTCGGAAGATCTGAATAAAAATATCCGCTACATTGGCAACATTGTTTGAAACATACATGCTAATACAATTATTGTTAGAAAATGAAGCGTAGTTCATTAAAAAGTGGAAATATTTCAAGAAATTCAACTCATAGTGTTGACAATTATGCATGTCTTTTTTGATAAAAACACACACCAAAATTTTTCAAAAGTATTTTTCACTTTATTTTGTACTATATAGTTCATGATCTAATTCAGTAAACAATGATTCTCCATAACAATAGTACATATTTAAAAAAAAAATAATAATAAGGCATTAACCTTTTAATCTCCGATGGCGAAATTTCTTTCCAGTTAATATGTATAACCAATCGTTACATTGACTTTGGTATTTACGACAAAATTCATTTCAAAATAACGTGACGCATTTTTTCGTGTATATAATAAACCGAATTTCTTGTTTTCAAAACACGATAATAATGTGATACTAGGAAATAACTTTATGAAGTGGGAAGAAATTTATCCGCCAGACATTAAAAGGTAAACTTAATGACCAATTTTTAAAAATTAATCAGCAAATTGTTAACCTTCTCAGGGGCAAACAGTTGTGCTTCTTTAATGTGCAATTCATACCGGAAAATTTGAGAACAAATATTTCAAAATAAATAAAACTATTCTTTTTACCAGTTTCCTACCGATGTTTAAAAAAAAGAAAATGTATTTAAATGTTTGCGGTGTAAACCACGATTGAAATTTAGTAGGATATAATATATCCCTCCACCCAACAAGGGGTATAGGGATTGCTTTTCTTAACACTAGAACCGCCGGCTATTTTATAAAAAAATTATAAAAAAGTGTTTGACACAAGAATTTTTATTGAAAACTATCTAACTTATTTAATTAGCTTAGTTTTGTATTTCACATATTTAACAAATCTCATGAAAAAATTTCTGGTTCGAATCGGCCGTTTTCAATTTGACAGGGGGTCAAAATGACCCCTAATGGAGGTTTTAGTGTTAATCGAAAACACCGTCTTGGTACTTTTAATCCGACGGAAGAATCATTTTTGAATATCTCGTTTGCATTTCAATACTTTTAAATGATTTTTTTTTTATTTTATAGCTTTGTGATTAATCTTTACAAAAGCCTTTGTATACTTTTCTATTTCATTTAAAGTTCTTTTTTTTTATTAAAATATTTTCACTTGCAGAACCGTTTTCGATAGTGAAAGTAGTCTCATAAAAAGTATCTGCAAACATGGTTGAAAAAATAAAATACGGCTTTTGCAGAAATCGATCTTAGCAATCCAACGAAAAAAAGGTATTAAATAGAGAGAAATGTGAACGGGATATTTTTAAAAATCTCTGTCGTAGGATTTAACTTTAGTGAGTGGATGTTTTCACGTGAATTATATAGCCCTCAATAATATTTCTTTATATAATTTTCAAAGTAAAACTATAATATTTTCGCAATTCTACAGTTTATTACTTGTTTTTTCTGTGCCTTGGTAATTATTTGTGACTAAATTATCTTAAAAAATGGAGCAATACAATCTTTATTTAAACAAAGATAATTTTAAAACAAAACTTCATTTTAACTTTTGGGTTATAACTACTTCAGTGGAAGAGAATATTACTAATCTGAGACACAATAAGCTATTTGCACAACAACTCTAAAGTAAAAAAAAGACATTCTTTTAAGTGGAACTTTTCTTAATTTTTTTTTTAAAATAATAGATCAGTCTTTCCTATGATCCCCAACCTTATTTAAGCCACAAAACATATCTTTTTTAAAGTATATAAAAAATTTTCATATTTATCTAATTCATTATCTCTTTTCAACCTCAACATAAAATATAATATAATTTTATATATCTTTTATATTTACTCTCTTTTTGTGTCAATATTTTTTGTATCAATGATTAGATAAAGATTCATAACATATCTTGTTTTCAAAGTCTTGTTGCAGAATTATTCTTTTAAAGGGAAAAAACTTTCTTACGATAATCTTTATTGCATTCGAACTTAGATTGTTTTCCATGTTCTTGGATTGTAGACAGTTTTTTTAATATTAGTTTTACAATAAAAAGTGATTTGTACAAAATGTTGTTGCTTGAGTTTTCTAAATTTATATTTAAAAAATAAGTAAGAAGAAAAATTCTATACAAAACCATCTAACACAATAAATTATTTTCTATTTCTATAAAAGGATTTTCGGGGCTATTCAATTTCAGCGAGAAAAAAAAAAGTAATAAGATCTTGAAATCATATCCTCTATTCGAATAAAGATTTTTTTCGCAGAAATTCTTTATTTAGCGAAGGTTAGTCTGGTGTATTGTATAAATAAAATCAGTTCAAAAAAATATGTTGTTTTTACTAATTTAATGATCTTATTAAACAGAAGTTGTAGCATGTAGAACAAATTTTATTGTTTTCGCCATTATTTTTTATCAATAATTTTCATGAGACATTATTATATGATCTGCTGGGGGGAAATAAAATGACGATTATTAATAAAAAAATACGGTATGAACAGGGGTGCAAAAATCTACGCAGAAGCGGGTAGTCTCTCACTACTGAAATTTCTAGGGCTGAGAATTTTCCGCGTTTTTTCCCACCAGTTTTATCTTAGAGAATATGTTATTTTACTCAATCGAAAAATGCTGCGATTTAACAGAACAATATTTTCTCTAATATTATATTGGTATGTAAAAACGCGCAAAACTCTCATCCGTAAATTTAAAACTTTTCGCTAAAAATTTGATAAAATTCTTTCAAGGATTTTGTGCGAAATATTAGACAAAAAATAGCGAAAAAAATTTAGTGGTGAGAGACTGCCTGCTGGCGCTTAGATTTTTGCATCCCTGGGTAAGAAGAATAAGATTTGTCTTATATGCCCCGCCCCCTAGATTAATACAAAAATAGCTATACTTTAAAATGATGAATTTATTTCTATCTAGTACAGTGTAACTTACAAATGTAGTCTCCCAATTTATATCAGTTGTTCCCTAACAAATTATCAAAGAATATTATTATCAGAACTGAGAGCCCTTTTAATCAAATTATCGATTTTCATCACTAAATTTGAAAATATTTGCCTCTTTATTCAATGACACAGTTTATGAGATTTATTTATTTATTTATTTATACCTAAGTGGGACAAGATCACCAGATTGCTAGGATCCGGTGTAGACCCTATTTGTCCCACCCGGAATATTCTCCGGCATGTGGGGATTCATTACAATAACTTCAACAACAAAAAATAAATAAATAAATAAATAAAATAAAAAAAATAAATAAAATACATAAAATACATAATATACAGGCTGTATACAACAACACAGTGGTATGCGCGCCGGAGACCTGCTCCATCGCGACAAGTGGCGCTACGACTGCCAAAAGCTCAAAAAAGGCTCTAACGCGACAACGGGCAGTCTTAGGAGAGAACGGTTAAGTGGTAAGATTGGCCAGGTCCATAAGGAAGTGATAAATTTGTGCCAATTGACGGAGTAGTTTTGGGCGGGTTAAGATATTTGTGAGCCAAGTATCTGGGCGGGAATAAGGGTTCTTAAGGTGCCAGGCCTCTGTGAGTGTGCAGAAGAAATAGTAGTGGTCTGGAGACCCTATGGCCCCACACTCGCACAGGTCCGTATCTGAGCGTTTAAAATAATTTAGGTATGTCCTGAATAGACCATGGCCGGAGAGGAATGCTGATGTGGGAGTGGAGAAAGCTAAGAGATTGTATAAGACTTTTGGGATAAGGGAATAGGTGTGCCTGCCTTTGCTGAGGCATTGATGAGTAGATTTAATAAAGCAAAAAATACTATTTTATTTAGTGGTGAAAATCAAAGATTTTGTCTAAGCGCTCTCATTCTTGTGTTATACATTTTTCGCATTATCATTAATAATTAAAAAATACATGAAAGTTGGCGGTAGTGTTCCTAGGTATCCCGCGTAAATAATGGCTCCAAATGCTCTGAATACCACTAATTTCTGACATTTTATGGAACCATATCCCATATAACACACGCGCTTCTCCAGGATATCTTCAAGAGGATTTACATTAAAACACCATCATCCCCCTGGCATTCCTCAGGAAAAGAAAATGCCTACTTTACAGCATCCTGGGGAACTTCCTAGGTCTTCTTTCATATTCCTCCTCAGGAGGGTCTGTGGAATATTTTTGGAAGAGATATTGGAGGATTTTGGGAAACCTCGAGGTCACTTAATATGCTAAAAAAAATAAGGTATAATTTAATTAAATTATTTTTTTAGAAGAAAACACGTACATTTTTATCTATTATTCAGACGGATTCACAGATAACAGACAGATTTTCAAAAGAAATTTCTTACCTTCATTCTTCCAGCCGGATTTGAACCCGAGTACTTTGATACACCAGACGCGCACTCTAACCATTACGCTGCAGAGTCAACAAACAATAAAAGTTTCTAAGCTATTCCTGCATTTTTTCTTCCCTTTTCAAACTCAAAATTAGAAAATAGCCACTTTTTTGTGCCCCTAATTACCTAACTTTCATTACAGATCAAATTGCATAGCCTTTTATACCATTTTCGATATATCTTTAAATTTAAATTAATAACTCATATAAATAACCAATAATTATTTGGCATAACATAAATGTCTTCAAATTTTCAAATTTTTACATGAAACTGTATTTTTAAATGTTAATACTATTCTTTTAGTTTTTAACATTTAAAATCCATTAAAATCATTCTGTACTTAAAAAATTGATTATGCACCATATTTCACACAATTAATGATGCTAAAACGTTTCCTATGATACCCTCCAAAAAAATTTAATAAAAATTCTATTTCCAGAGATTAAAAAGTCAAAATACATATAGTTTCATTTAAAATATGAATTATTTTTATGATTGACAACGAATAAAGTCTAAATAAGTAAATCCTTTCAAAAATAAAACTTTTTTTTCTTTCTGCGTCTCTCTTAAATCTTTTATTAAAAAAAAAAAAAAAAAAAAAAAAAAAAATTAGTTCATTTTTTTAAACGCATGGTAAAAGCGCTCTTATTGTATGAGTTTATGAAAAACGATAGCTCAATAATAAATTTTTCAATCAGACTCACTCTCAGTCTTTTCTTCAAGTCTTTTCTTTTCTAATTTTTACTCTCTAAACTATTTCATTGTTGCAGTTTCACAGCGATTTGGCAAATTTTGGAAAGTATTTACTGGCACATAATTAAATCCGTACTTTATCAAATTCTCATACGACGCTACGAGTTGCATATGTTTGAGGATTTAGCCATTGTCGCGGCCTAATTGAAAAATACAGTAATACCGATGTATTATTTAAAAACAATATCGTAAAAATATTAAAATACTGTATTGTCATCGAAAGTCATCGCTTTTGTAAAAATTTGTATAATATTGTCGTGTCAGAATTTGGTCGTGTTAGGTGCTATTTATGACGCCTGATTATCTGCACGAGGGATATAGGCCATAGAGGGCCCGCTCCGTGGGGTCTTTCTAAAGGAACCTAACCCATATTTAAGAAAGGTTATACAAGGTTCGAAGAAAACTACGGAAAACTCCGAACAGTTAGACCGATGGGCGCGATTGGGTTAGAACAAAGTATGTCCCGTCTACCAGTTTCTGGAGCACAACCTCTCAGCCACTTGTGGGCCGTATCGGGATTTGGTATGAAAATGATTGTAAAATTCCATCATTACATTGAAAAACTGATTGAGTTACATAAAATAGAAAGTATTAATAAAATTGGTGCCTGTTACAAAAATTTTATTTTCCTATTGTTACAAATAAGATTAGTTTACAGTTAAATATCAATTCAGCGGTCTTTCTAAATCTTATGAAAACTTTCCGTTCAGATGTTAGACGTTTGCGCCGTTTTTCATTTAATTAGCGATGTGAAATATTTTTAGTGACTTCTTGAAATGTAATTTTAGTTAATAAAAATAACGTTTTAGGCAATTTAAAAAGTCTAAAAGAGCTGATTACTTTATTTAAAATATGAGATTTTTTATTAAGGAATTAGTGCTTATCCCAAACTAAATATTTTTTTTCCTTTTACACAAACCTGCCAACAAATTAATTCGTAATGCTTTCTCACAACTGTTCTCATTTGTAATTATTGGAATAAAACTCTCTTTCTCCTTTTAGGGATTTTCACAAACATTGTACACGCGTTCTAAGCTGACAAAACTGATCGGGGGTCAGATAAATTCTATTGAGATTATACTTTTGAAGCAGATTGCTTATTGAGAGTATCCAGTTGACTATGTTATATTTTCATTAAAACCTTACTAGGAATATATGCATGGTAACTGAAGAATTAAGAAATTCCATAGAACATATCCTTCATAGATATCCTCTATAGATATAATTTTTATTTAAACTAAAAAATTAGAATAGAACAACGGTTTGTTAAATGGAAGTTTTAAGTAATGCAAAAAACTTCCTAATTGAAAAGTCTGCTAAAATATTTATTATTTAGGAAACATTGATAAATATTTATCTGTAATTTCTGAATCTGCAATGTTATTTATATTTCTGAAGTTTTCTAAATGAAGATTTCATTTTATCATCGAGAAATTAAAAAAAAATAACATTTATTATGTTTGATAATTTAAAAAAGATACTAGATTTTTTTTAATTAGTCCAACACACGTTTGAAAAATTAATTAATGATAAAACAAAACAACATACCTTCAGAAATAGTATTTAAAATTGACCCTTCTATTTAGCTAAAATTTGTTCACAGTCAACACATACATAAGCTAAACTGGGTGACTTTAACGGTATTGGCTAGGTAAGTGATAATAACCTAAATTAAACTTTAAATTTGTATGAATTTATATTTCTTAACAGATTGTGAAAGAATATGTATTTTTATAATCCGAAAATCTTTGCAAATAACCGTGTATCGGTATGCGTCTGTGGGAGGAGGATATGCGGCTCAATATTTACATTTTTTAAAACCAAATATAACTTTTTAACCCTTTCCGGCACGGGTAAAATCTATAGTAAAATGAAGAATTATCGATTGACACCGGAATTCACAAACGAATTTTTTAGATATTTTGAATTCCTTAATTTAAGCTTTTATTGTAAAAGCAAAATTTTACAAAAATTTTGTTGGTGCCGTTCGTAAGTTTAGAATTAAAATTAGGTATCCCCGACCGGACACAGTGTGCCGGAAAGGATTAAAGAGAATTGTATTATATTTAAGTTGGTATTACATGCTTTGATAAAAATGCCTAGTCTCGTCGCGATACTTTTGTCTATATTTTTAAATGAAAGGTTTAATAAGTATGTTAGCTAATTATATAAACAAATTAAGATGCATCAGGATCCGATTATGATTATTTTCACAACAAAGTTTTAGTCGGCTATTTATAAACAAACTCACGTAAGGATCTCTTTTCTTTCTTTGTATAGATATCTGTGACTCTAAATATCAGAAAAGAATATATGGTCCAGAATTATATTCTATTTAGAGATTTTAGTGTATTAATTCAAGAGCTTATTATTTAGTTAATTTAAACAAGTTAAGATATTTCATTAATCAATAAAAAAGTAATAATAATAAAAAAGAAAAACGCATTATATTATTTATTAAAATCTAATAAAGTATTGATAAATGAACAAATTCTGGTTTAAAAATATATATAATAGTAATTAGTATTTAAAATATGAATTAACTGAAATATTAAATTAACTATTTTAATTCAACTAAGAAAGATGAAAATTCATAGCAGTAATTAAAAATAAGTTTAATTTAATGGCAATTATCTAATTTCCTAAAAAGTAAAAAATCAAATAATTAATAATGTAAAACTAAATCATTAAAATTGATCGCGTTCACATTGAATGCTTTGTTTTAATAAAAAGCAATTGAATATTGTACTCTAGAATCACTCATGAGATTACGCCAAAAATATGATTTCCTAGGCACTTCCCAAGGAATGACTTCCCAGATACTTCCTCAGGTGTATCGTCCCTTGGAGGTTGCTCTGTGGGGCGTTGCTGGAGCTCATACCTGAGGCAATCGTAAAATACTTATCTTCAGGACGTCCTGATCTTGTCATTTTAGTTTTAGGAGGAATTTGGAATAACTTGGAGCTGCCTGGCAAGTATTGATGAGCTTTTGTGCTATGTAGGATCGCCACGGCCGATAATTCTGCGATTAGATTAGACGAAGAATATTGCTTTAAAATCATTTTGTTCATTTACCGTAATTTCGGGTGTATAAGCCGCAGCTCAAACAATTCTTTTTGGACCCAGAAATTTTATTTAATGATTAAACACAAATATTTACGGCGATCTAAGTAGTAACATTCATTTTTAAAAAAATTCTGGGTCGAAAAAGAATTGTTTGGGCCGCGGCTTATACACCCGAAATTACGGTAGTTTAAAGCTCCGATTCACGAGGGACAACTGGTAACATTATTTTTAAATTCCCTAATAATTTTAACACTTTGTTTTCGATGCCGCCACCAAAGTGGCATTTAATTTTATTCCACAAATTTCACGCTGATACCAGTATTATTAGACAAATTTTTCTGTTTCTTACGTACAAAAATCGATGCAATTGTTTTTTTGCGAATAAATTTTATCTAAAATTTGGGTCCCGTTGAGGCAATTGTAGTATTACAAGGTACAATTAGTAGGTTTTTAACTTGAGTGGTCCTCATGACCTCCACACTTTATCCCAGTAGATATTTAGTTGTTCGGATACTTATAGACTCGTTAAACTTATTTTCTATTATTCTTAAACATCTAATTATTACGAAAAAATATAAATTTATCACAAACATTACATTTCGGGAAAAGTCACAAAAGTAAGGCTGTATTTTTATAATGTCAGATTAGTATTTATTTTCTCTGTTATATTTTTAGGAGGACTTTTAGCGACGTCTTATTAGAAGAATTCCTTTTCACAGCTAAAAATGTTTAATATCCTTCTGTAAGTCACTAGGGAGTTGATAGAAAAGATTCAGATGTTTTAACTCAGAACATATTTCATTGGAATCGAGGAAATAAATGGCTTCAGTTATTGAATATACGACGATTTTGAATGAGTAGTACTTCTCAATTTGACCTTATTAACATTAAAAACATTTCAAATCACTAGCCAGTGCTAAGAGTTTCAGTAATTATCAAGACTCTTGTATCAGATGCAGTTTTCTTAGTTTGGATGCCACTTTTATAAAAAAAATTCCTTAAAGAGGAATTTCTTTATTTAATCACGAAATATCGCACATTAAATAAACAGCACTGTTCGGAATTTCTGAGTAAAAAGGGAAGATAAATTGGCAATATTGATCCGACGCCTTTCAACGAAAAATTATTTTTAACCCCTTGAGGGGCGGCGGTATATATTATATACCACCTACGATTGATGAAGATTCACACCAGAAAAATTTTATTAAATTTCACTTTTCTAACTTTGGTGGAAAACAGGCGTGAAATTGCTTTTTCTCTTTTTGATGTAACTTTTTTACAAATTTCCGGTGGGAGTTCAGAATTACTCGAACGCAGTTGCTTGCCCCTCAAAGGGTTAATAAATTGTTTCGCCTTTAAGTAGATACTAGTAGATCGAACCCGGGATTCCCGGGTTACATAGTGAAGATAAAAATCATCTATGTAAAATTAAAATTGAAAAATATAATAAATTTTCTACATGTAGCTTTTTAGATGCTTTTTTAGATTACTAACTATCACGGAAAAAGCATTTTTAATACTTTAAGCGTCATGCGGATATTTTCATTCATGTTTAATTCATAAAATAATAATTGTGAAAAGTATTGTTATGAAGAACTGTATTTGATAACTTTACGTATCTTTTATCTTATACAATTAAAAAAGTTTAACATTACTGTCAATCTTGTGTTAAATAAGCTTTTGAATTGAAATATTGTACGATGGAAAAACACAGCTAGGCTGCTTAAAGGATTAAACGAAAAATATTAATTATAGTCTCAAATAAAGCTTTGAATTTACGTTTTTTTGAAAACTTTGAATAGAGATTAAAATGAAATGCTTGAAAAATAAAAAGTCTAATAAGTGAGTTTTTAATCAATTTTTTAATCAAATTGCATTTGAAAGAAGATTTATTTTCTTTTACAATGGAATAATAATTGAAAATGTGCGATGATTTAAAGATTAAAAAATTGCAGTAACGAAAATTTAAAAAAATCACTTTATCTTAAAATGTTGCAAAAATGACGTCAGTGCTACCCACGGACACTTTTCTTAGTTATAATACAGGCAGATATGTTGCGCATATGAAAAAATTTACGCGCATAGAAAAAAGTAAAGAAACAACAGCACATGCACTTTTTCAAAGAAAGTTTGTTCCTAAGTTAACTCTGACAAATTTAAAATTCGTATTGTAAATTAAACACACAAACACTGCCTTACGTCAATTCAATGTGTAAACAGAATACCATATTTTCCGTGCAACACGCGTACATTGATTTTTATATATGATGACAAAACAAATACCGTAATTTCGGGTGTATAAGCCGCGGATCAAACAATTCTTTTTCGACCCAGAAATTTTTAAAAAATGAATGTTACTAGTTAGATCGCCGTAAATATTTCTGTTCAATAACTTAATAAGATTTCTGGGTCCAAAAAGAATTGTTTGATCCGCGGCTTATACACCCGAAATTACGGTACTCAATTAAAACCTCAGATAATGGTGAATTATAAACTCTCATTTCATTATTTACATCTTTCTTTTTCCATTTCGGATCAATTTTCTAAGTGAAAAATGTACACCTTTTGTTCCCTTTTCTGAAAACATATTTGAAAAATAAAAATGGTTCAATAGATAAAGTAAAAAAATAAATTACATTAAAAAAATCCAAAAAAAAAAAAAAAGAAAGAAAAAATAAATAATTTAGTTTTACATTTTCCTTCTGGTAAAACGACAGTTAACAAAAAGAACTAAAAAACATTGTCTGAGAACACCGAAAAACACCGCAAGTTTAACTGAATATAGAATATTACATTATGCAAATTATGTTATGTTGATAAAATTACAGTAGAATGTTTAAAGAATAGCGATATTTTTTTATTGCAGTTGAGAAGCTTTTGAACAACAATTTAAAGACCCTGATATTTTTTAAGCCTCTAATTACTGCCAAGATCATCCTTGTTTGCTTGTCTAATTTGGCAGAGAAAATTCGACCTGGAGAGTATCGCCAAGTTCTGTAATATAAATTGCTGCATTTTGGACAAAGATTTACAATCTGGTGATGCACATTGCATGTTACAGCTTTTCCATAAACACGGGCTAATTTTTTAAAATATTGCGTTTAATCCGTGTATGATTTCAATTATTTTACTTTCAAAATTAAGGCATTTTCACCTGGGAAGAATTTCAAAGTCACTGGAGTGAAAATTATATACTTCTACAAAATATATTTTTGTTTTAAGACTTTAAACACACGTTTATATAAACATATAATGACGTCTTTTGCATCCACTAAAGCATTCGAATTTTACGGTCAAGTCTTATACAACATATATAAAAAAATATGCATCTGAGGTCAGAAATCCAAAAAAAAAAAAAAAAAGCGATTTCATCATTTAAAAAAACTCAGCAAGACATATCGATAGTGAAATGAATCATATGCCTTCATTTTTTTCTTTTAATAGTTCCATGTGTTATCAGATGTCATTATTTTTTTTTTCCAAAATTCGAAAGATGTTATTTCACAGAAATTAATGAAACTGTATTCCTTCAGATTTTTGATATGAATAAGACAAATGTTGAGCAAATAATCTACAAAAACATCCATTAAAATACATTTTTGTAAAGAGATTTTTTTTTTTTTTTTTTTTTTTTTTTTGTAAAATATGTTTGCAATAAACTAAAAATCATTTAATTGATGCATGAAAACGAAATAAAACCAAAACACACCATAGTATAACAGACGATAATCTTGAAATAGAGATACTTTAATTAATTTTTAGCTCACAGGCTATCATAGCCTGAGAGCTTATGTGCCCGCCCGTTCTGTATGTATGTGCGTATGTGCGTAACGCGATAACTCATGATAAAAATATCCGATCCTCTTAAAATTTTGTATGTAGGTATATCCTGACAAGGCGCTTCCCTGATTAGTTTTTGAAGTTCATTCGATATGTATAAGAGGGGGAACGGGGGGCTCATGTCCCCCGTTAGTTGATATAAATGGGATTTTCATGCAGAATTAAGTTTTCAAAATTTAGATTAGGATCATTCTGATGAAGCGATTCCGTGACTGTTATTAGGTGTTCATTGAATAAGTATAAATAGGGGGAACAGGGGTTCTAATCCCCCCCCCCACCCGTTAGTTGATATAAATGGGATTTTCATGCAGAATTAAGTTTTCGTTCAAAATTTAGATTAGGATCATTCTGATGAGGCGATTCCGTGACTGTTATTAGGTGTTCATTGAAGAAGTATAAATAGGGGGAACAGGGGTTCTAATGCCCCCCCCCCGTTAGTTGATATAAATGGGATTTTCATGCAGAATTAAGTTTTCGTTCAAAATTTAGATTAGAATCATTCTGATGAGGCGATTCCGTGACTGTTATTAGGTGTTCATTGAATAAGTATAAATAGGGGGAACAGGGGTTCTAATGCCCCCCCCCCCGTTAGTTGATATAAATGGGATTTTCATGCAGAATTAAGTTTTCGTTCAAAATTTAGATTAGGATCATTCTGATGAGGCGATTCCGTGGCTGTTATTAGGTGTTCATTGAATAAGTATAAATAGGGGGAACAGGGGTTCTAATGCCCCCCCCCGTTAGTTGATATAAATGGGATTTTCATGCAGAATTAAGTTTTCGTTCAAAATTTAGATTAGGATCATTCTGATGAGGCGATTTCGTGACTGCTATTAGGTGTTCATTGAATAAGTATAAATAGGGGCAACAGGGGTTCTAATGCCTCCCCCCCTCTTAATTTATATAAATAGGTTTTTCAAGCAGAATTTTCAGATTTCGTTCAAATCTCTGAATAGTTTTGGAAGTTTAATGGTTAAGTATAAAAGAAGGGGATAACTCCTTTTAAATTATATAAATGCTAAATGGGTTTTTATTAAGAATTATCTAATTTGCTCTGAATTTTGGATATAGATTTTTTATATGATAAAGCATGTCTTTGATAGTATAGGAGGTTCAATGATTAAGTATAAAAAAAGAGGAAAGGGGAGAGCTGTTTCCCCTTCTTAATTTTTTTTTCGAACGGAATTAACCCTTGAAAATATAAGGCTTTAATGTACAATTAGTGTTTGTAGCCTGTGAGCTCAATGCCTTCAGTTTAACTGGGCAGTATTCTTTATTTCTTTTTCATTTTATTTACAGAGATAAAATAAAGAATAAATAGTTGGAGCCAATTTTAAGTAACATTCACTTGGTCAAAAAGACATGAAAACAATAGGCATTATTTAAAAGTTTTTTTTTTAGTTTTGATTAGTTAAGTTTGATTTTCTTCGAAATGCCCAAGTATCACATTGGCACCAGCCTTTTATAGACAAAAAATTTGGTTTGTAGTATATGGGAAAAAAAATTAATTTACTTTCAAATAAATTTGGTCGAATATTCCGGTGCTATTTTGAAATTTAGATATTAAAATTAAGTGGAAAGAAATTCACCCATCAGAGCTCAAAGGATTAACCCTTTTCGGCGCAGACTAATTCTGTTCGTAAAATGAGAAATTGTTGACTGGGATGTGGACATGTGAGATGACACAGGAATTTACCAAAGGCTTTTTTAGAAATTTTAGAATTCCCTGTTTTAAGCTGTCATTGTAAAAGTAAAATTTTACTAAAATATTATTGGTGCCGTTTGTAAGTTTGGAATTAAAAGTAGGTGTTTCCGGAGTGGTAACACTGCGCCGGAAAGGGTTAAAAAGGTGTCATTTGATAGCGAACGAAATGTTGTTACAGGATTTTTACAATCAAGGACATTTTACCAGAATTTCCATGAAGTAATAGTTAGCTTATTTAATAAAAAACAAAGACCTAAGTAAAATCGTACTGATAAGTGTTAACTTAAACAAAATCTTTAGTTATAGTGACTAGTTATTTAAAAAATTTCTGGTATTAAAACAATTAAAATCTCCTGTATTTCTTTATGCGTAAAAACCCTGTATTAACCACTTCCCTGATTTCCCCGTACGTCATACGGGTAACGTGTTTTTTCAAATCATGATTTATTATTTTCGCAGGTAAATTTTTATTGTAAATTTCGCATTATTTAATCCGATTATTTTTCTGATTCAATTTGGCAAAAATTTCTGTTTTAAAAAACAGTTCATAAAAGAATAATCACTCTGTGAAAAGAATGTAAAAGTAGGTATTATTTGAAAGCTTTTTTTTTTAAATTTTTGATCAGTGGAGTGGTTAAAAGAAAACTGCCATCCTACCTGAACTTTTGTGTGGTACTTTTTTTCTTTGTCATTCTGTAATTAAACATAGCATGAATTACTGTCCAGAAATTTTTGTACCATGATCGTTTTTCAGAAAATAGAGGGCTAAGTGTGCGAAACTGCTTCTGCAACATTCGTTTGTATAATAGATTGGCCGTGGATTAATTGTTTGTTTTTTTTTTACTGTTCCTTGGGTTTGAATACAATATTTCCGTTACAAGACCTTTGTCTTATTTGTCGGCAGTAAAAAAATTAGGAACAAAAACCACCCTATAAGTGACAATAGACCCTTATTGTTTTGTTTCATTCAGAATTTTTACACCGAATATTTTTTCTATTTTAATTTCAAAATTTCAGCAATCAAATAACATACAAAAAATTAAAATCAAGCAAACCATTTAAAAAATAGTATTTGTTGGAAACAACACATTTTAGCAGTATAATTTAGTTGTCTTGAATATAGCAGAATTTGTTCGTTAATGCATGAATTTTAGAACTGCTTTAGCGTAAAAAGATAAATACTATCATTTTTAATCATTAGTTGCAAAAAATTTTCAAAGTACATTTAGGAGTACACGATTCGTACGGATACTGGAATTTTAGGACTAGGAAATTCTTTGGTACCAGTATTTTCTTATAGAAAATCGTCCCTTAAATAAGACGAAATTTCGCGCATTTGAATTGGATTTACTTTTTTATAAAAATGATACAGGTACAACACCTGGAAAATAACGGTACCCGTACGAACCCTATTTTAATATTTTTTTCCAAGTGTGAATAATAATTTTAATTTGTGAATTATTCCTTTTAAATTTTATGCTAAAAGATTCTACAAAACTATGTAGATTCTTACACAATTAAATTTTATCCTCCATTATTTTTTTGTATAAGTGATGCATGAAAAAACTTTTTAGTAATTACTTTTTTCCTATTATTGTAGTGTTTTGACTTGGAGCTTCATGTACAGGAACTATAAGTGAAGTAGTTTTTAAATAAATATTCTGATGTAAGATATTTTTATAAAACATAAAGAAATTTTTGGCTGTATAGTTATAAACATAAGTTTTTCAATAATCTGATACATACCTCCGCAACTTTGCTTATTTTAATTGCATATTTTATGCAATTATCGTACTTTCTGTCCTATAATCCGCAAATCAAACAATTATGTTCGGTCTCAGAATTAATATTTTTCAAAATGTAAGTTATTAAATAGTGTTAAATATTAATTTCAATATCTCAGAAAAATTTGTGGGTAGAAATATGATTTCTTGATCCACGTATAGACCGGAGATTACGATAAATAAACCGAAATTTTTTATTTGGAAATAAAAGTAAAATAGAATCAAAAGCGTTGGAAATAATGCACTAGTATTGTTCGCACGCAAAGAAAATCGGCTTTTGATAGCTAATTGTTGAGTCTTTTAAATAAAGAATCTTAAAAATTTATATGAAACAGGATTCTAATTACATGAAAGTGCAACATTTAACACTAATATTGTTTCGAAATTATCTACTGAAGGCTTTCAAGATTCTCTTTCAGGAAAATTTAAATAGCACATCCAACGACCCAAATAAAATCTTTCATTAGCATCCTTAATTATTTAAACTTGACGTAACTTTAAGAAAGTTATGCAATAAATTTCAGCTAATTGTTGTTCATAGTAAAAGGATTAAATATATTTCTAAACTGTTACAAATATATTAAGATCTCTAATATGTTAAACTCTTTGAGAAGTAAATAAAATTTAGAAATAACGGGCACTGCCAAACTTTTTCAAAACTAGTAAAAAATATATTTACTTATTTCTTAGAATGAGAATACAATATCATAGCATATGTGTGAAGAAATAAGCATTTTAACCATAAATATTTAAGAATTGTAATCTTTGCTTAATTTAACGGTAAAATTTTGGATAAAAAATCCTGACATTAGCATTTAGAAATACTTATATTGGAAAATTGTAATGTTTGCATTTACGTTATATCCTTGCTTTTGCTTGACTTGATAATTAAAAAAAAAAAAAAAAAAAACTGAAATTTTGTCACAAAAGGTATTTAGTATGTAGATTATTATAATCTACTTTTTACACTTTTTCTGACCCATATTTAGCCGCAGCGCAAAATTGACGGCATATTTACATTTAATCGTTTCAAGTGAGGTGGTTCATTTTTACACATAATTTTAATTCCCAAATGCCACATTCTTTTTTAAAGCACGTGAAAAAAGCTTTTGCTTATTTTGAAATAAAATTATTTGTGAATTCTGATGTCATTCACTCATTTCAGAATTTTACGATGTGGTCCATAATTTCATTGATTATAGTCCATAAGTTCAACGTTTTACAAAGAACCACCCCACGCCAGAAAAGGGTTAAAAGTTTGGGTTGTAAAGGTTCGAACAGATTCAGATGAATTACAGCATTCAGTAACAAACAACCGTCCTTCGTATTACTACTTGAAAATAAAAATACTGATATTTCAGAGTTCGCACAACTTCACCACTAAATTTTTACAGTATTTTCAATGTATTTCGCAGTGGTTAAAAATAATGCGAAAATTGTGAAACGAGGCGGTGTTTGCGAATTCTGTTTCTTAAAAATTAAATATAAATTTTCTTTTCATAAATAGTGGTGTCAGAGTCCTTACAAAATATAAGGAGTGTGCGAACCCAGTATTTACAGTTAATTGCACATATCTAATTGTTTGGCTGTGTATCTATTTACTGCGTATTTTTGCTGAGTGCTGCATATTTTTCTGTTAGTAAAAAAAGTGACATTAATACTTGCATATTTAAATCAGAGTCGAATGTTTCATTCTTGAATTTTCAGAACTTTCCAGTCGATTGATTCCCTTCAGTTTCAACTGAACAAAATTATAATGAGCATAAAAAAGAATTGTGACGAAAGAAGGTGACCTAAATGTTTAAATCTCAATTTATTTCTTTACGAAGTATTCATATTTCACGGAACTATGTCGAATAGTTTTATTTCATATGATTAACCGCTTAATCGTTGCGCCCGAGACATTCACGGACTGCAAACTTCACTGTTTTTAGTCTGAATTTTTTTATTCCCACCAGTTGTATAAAATAGTGTAAATGGTTTTATTCCGGTATCATTTTACTTGTCATCAAATAAGATGATTTTTTTTTCAAAAAAGTGGTGGCAATAATAAATATGAATTTTTAAACCGTAATTTAATGCGACCATTAAGTGGTTAATGCTTTTACGGACAGAGCACATCCATTGCTAAAATGTTGAAATAAATGAATGACACCGAGAATTACGAACAAATTTATTTGCAAATATGGAAAAGCGATGTTTCACATGCATAATAAATGGATAAATTTATCGAAAATGTCTGCTGTCGCTGTTGCATTTCGCAACAAAAATTTAATGGTTTCATAAGCAAACCATTGTCCGTGAAGGGATTAACTCTTCGTGTTCGAGATGTGTATTGCTTCAAAATGATCAAGTGTCACATTCGTAACAATATTTTGTAAACAGAATATTCGGCTTATAATATAAACGAAAAGAAGCTTAATTAATATATATATATATATATATATATATATTGAATATTCCGGTGTCAGTGTGACATTTGGAGATTAAAATTATGCGGTTGAAAATTCATCCTTCAGAGCTCAAAAAGTTAATTTAAAATGAAAGAGACAATTGCAAAGCATTTAATAAAAATATAAAGCATCTTACCATATAAGAACGCCAGTATCCGTTACACCGTATGGGACCGAAATATTTAAGACATTTTTGAGCCAAATTTTAAAACATGGTTATTTTATTATAAAAAAATATATATGTATGAGAAAATTAGTAATGTTTTTTTAAAAGTTTAGTAGGTTTAGTTTGTTAGTAATGTTTTACAAAAGTTTAGGTTTTATCAATTTAAATGAACGCATTTTTAAATAAGAATAGCACTTAATAATATCAAATAAGTACTACTTAGACATAAGGAATTATTTATTAAATATTTTTCTAGCTCTATTTTAATTGACATTTAATGTATTTTACAGATGTGTTTTCCTTTAAATATACTGACACCAAAAATATTTAAGAGAACGTTCCTAGCATCATGTGATTTGATTTCATTGTTTAGCAAGGCCGATTCCGATTAAAAATTTCCCCCGTCTTAAAAACTGGAAACCCATTGTCGCCTGCGATGCTGGAAGTAAATGAACTTGCAGCTGGTCGTTTCATGTTAAATTTCTGTTTTGACAAATTTTGATTTGATATTGGAGATGAAAATTTAGTAATTAGTGGGTATGATTTAACCATTTGAATGGCTGTGGCTCATTCTTGGATCACTGTACTTTAATCTATAATTGCCATATTCGCACAGGAATTTTGCAATGAAAATTATCCTTTTATTATGTATGTAAAGAAAAGCTTATACTCATTCTTAAATAAACACGAGTAAACAAATAAATTCGTTTGTAAACTCTGATGATATAGAATAATTTCTGCATTTTACGAGTAGAATAGAAGTACTTTATCCCTGAAAGTATTCACCTCTAGAAATGCTGCTTTAAAAAGCTATAATATATGAACCGCTTAAGTTAAATTAAAAAATGCCACAATGACAATATACTTTTGGAATATAAATTTAGTTTTATAATGTATGTGAAGAATAGTTTATAAGTATTCCTAAAGGATATGCATATTCTGGCGTGATTAGATCATTTCAACATTCTAACAAGTTAAGTTCTTTGCCCTTTAAAGTTTTAAAATAGGGGAGCTTTGAGTAGTAACTAGAATACAGTCCAACAGGATCCTTACACTCAGCAGCCACTAAACTAAAACAGAACACACCTTATTAAATATATTTCTAAAAGTAAATATCCAACTCCAGGGTTCGCACAATTTTACCATTAAATTTTAATAGCATTTTTAAAGTATTTCATTGCAGAAAAATATTGCAAAATTTGAGAATAAAGGTGGTGGTTTGCAATTCTGTTTCTTAAAACTTAAATATAAATTTTCTTATCTTTAATAGTAGTGTCTGAGTCCTTAAAAAAACATAAGGAGTGTACGAACCTTGAACTCACGAACAGCGGCTCTATAGTAACCTGGTAAAATAAATAGGTGCGTTTATGTTCATGTGCAAGTGCTAAGATTTTATTAACATGCTATATGTGGTTCTGTAATGAAAAAAGAACATGTATGAAATTTAAGCATTTGAATAATTTCAAAGAATATTTTCACAGTACTATTAAAATAGTCAATATTAACCCTTTCCGGCACGGACAAAATCTGTTAAAAATGAGAAATTATCAATTAACACCGGAATTCACAAACGAATTTTTTAGATATTTTGAAATTTTTAATTTAAGCTTTTATTGTAAAAGCAAAATTTTACTAAAATATTATTGGTGTCGCATGCAAATTTGGAATTAAAATTAGTTATCCCAGATCGGGCACAGTGTGCCGGAAAGGGTTAAAACAGTGATGCAAGCGCTGCGCGACAATTGGTTGATTGCTACCACTAAATTTTAATAACATTAACCATCTTCTTTAATGACAGGATTTTTTGACAATCTCGTGTTGATAATTCGCATCATAAACACAATCAACCAACCAAATCTTTCTATCATTCAGCACCGCTGCATTCAAAGAAGGACCCAGTTTTAAACCCCTTAACAGTTCCGGTTTTTTTCTAAATAAAAAACTAAAATTAGACTATAATTTGGTTGCCAGATTTAGCCTCTTTTTTAAATCACTTAAATCTGAAACGTTCACACCAGAAATTCTGTATAGTTTTCTTTTCTTTACTTAATGACAGATGTTTCGCGATTACTTAAAGTAACATTTTTTCTTTTAGAATTTCTCATATGAATTCGAAGTTTTAAATTGAAAGTAGAGGCGAAATTGGTAACCCAGGACTACAAAATACTTCCTTCCGAAGTAAAATATATGCCTACCGTAATCTAAAATCATTCGCAAAATGATAAAGCAAAAGGTGTCCAAAGACTTTTAGTAAAGAAACAAGCAAACGCTTCGTGGACGAACGCGTTCCCAGAAATACTGCTACAGACTTAAATAGTCTCGCATAATACACAGGATTTTGTAAGCTCACGAAATGAATAAAAACGGGCAAAAGAAAATAGATGCATTTATTTTCTGGTATCAATTATTTCAATTTTATTTAATCTTTATCGCAACAAAAATTTAGTTTTTATGTCAAGATCTATCAATATTTAACCCGTTCAGGACCCTGGTGAATACATGCCCCTTCCAAAAGAGAACAACGAACTTGTTTTTTACACCAGGAAAAAAGGAAGGTAAAATTTGCTTTTTTTTTTTAAATTATAGATTTCGGGATTGTTTAAGAGCCTACACTACTGACTGAAAATACCCCGGATGATAATGTGAAGTCTATGGGGACGTTCTTTCTAATATCTCGCTCAAATTTTAATATTTTTATATGGTAGTTTTGTACACAGGATAGCTGAGGACGATCTACAACCGGACTAGTTTTTACTTTTTCGAAATTTTGTTATATTTTTTTATGTTATGATAGTTTCAAATTCAGAACCGGTTCTAACCGGTCTAAAAAGTAGGACGATTTTACGAAAATTCTGCTGGTAATCTGGACGCCAGTACAATTTACTGTTTCTAATGGAAAAATTCCCGTAAATTCCAGGAAATTTTTCGTTAAACAACAGTAAATTGTACTGGCGTCTAGATTACCAGTAGTATTTCCGTAGAATCGTCCTCTTTTTTACAGTGTGTGTTCGTGCGATAGTCAAGGCCTGGATATTGTTATAATTAATTCTTATTGGTATCGTGCAAATACCTGAATTATAAAAAAAAGTCACATTAAACAGAAATAATGAATAAAAAACGATGTCAAATACTGATTGCCACAAAGTTAGAAAATGACTGTCGTTGCCAGAAAGACTGATTGCGCGTAGGCCAGGATTTTAAAAAAAAGTTTTTACTAAGAAATTTCTAGAAAAATTTGTCCTCTATTTTTTTCTCATTAAGTATGGTACACAAAAATTTTATAATTTGCAAGTTGTAGGGGAAAAAATGAAAAAAGTCCGACAATTTCTTGTTTTTTTTTTTGGCTTCACAAAATTTAGCCTCGAGATTCCTGTTATAACCATCCCTATTACAAGGTTCGCACACTCCTTATATTTTTTAAATACTCTGGCACCACTATTAATGATAAGAAAATTTACACTTAATTTTTAAGAAGCAAACCCCACCTTTTTCCAAAAATTTCGCAATATTTTTCTGCAGTGAAATACTTTGAAAATACTGTTAAATATATACTGGTTAAAACCGTGCGAACTCTGTATAAAAACTCTAAAAACATAAAATCTTCTAGTAGAATTTTTGCATCTGTTTCTGACAATTTGTTTGGACTATTAGATAAGTCGAAGAAAGTTACTTTAAAAAACTAGTGTCCTGAGCATTAGAGCTCTGATTTACGCGGGACACTTGACAACACTAGTATAATGATCATTTTGACCTGTACCATTTTGTTCGTAAATGCCGGGCTTTTCAACACTACGAAATTACGATTTTCCTTGAAAGGGTTAAATAATAAGATATGCTCACTTTTGACTTTATAAATATTTTCCATCTGAAATATTTGAAACATATTGCTTTATATGCTTGTCTCATGAATTTATCCTGGCAGACGAAGTTTCGAAACAAAATATCATTAAAATTACTTTGTAAGGAAAGTTTTGTGAAGTTACTCGGCAGTTCTAATTCATTTCAAACTGTATAAAATGTTCAGTCTAAGTATTTTACCTTGAAAGGGATAGCAACAGATTGCACCACAGGAATTTAAGATAAACTATTGTTTGAGGAAGTGAATCTGCTTATGAGCTTTCACCATCTGAATGAACAGTGAAGCAATGTAATGGAATTTCTTGACGAGTGGTATGGGAATTTAGTAATAATTTTATAAATTCATTCAAGCGAGTTTGAATGCCGATGAGAATTTGAATAATGTTAGTTCAAATAATATAACTCTGTTTAACCCTTTCAGAAGAAAAATACGTCGTTTGCATTTTATTAAATATATGTATATATAATGTTTTGTTCGTATGCATTATACAAGTAAAATTTTGCTCCGAAATTCTGGTATCATTTTGGTATTTGAGAATTTTATTTGAATGGTACAAATAGTTTACAACCATTCTTTAAAAGTTGAATATTATGCTTCCTTTTTAGTGCAAACGCAAAGAAAATTTCAGGCATATGGTTGCTGAAAGTTGCTTATTTTAAATACCACTACGTTTGAAAACTACTCCTTGCTACATTATACTTAATTTCAGAAAATTGCATTTACAAAATTCGGATAATGGTATTCAAAAGTAGCCTTTTTAAATTCCTGAATTTTTTACACCTATGAATAGGTTCCAAATTTTACGTTATTTTGCACTACAAAAACTAAACAGTAAAATTTACCTTTATTAATCGCCGTAAGTTGTAGATTATGCAAGACAAAAGTTATTAAATTTTATGTTATAAAAAGCATAAGAGTTGGGAGTTGCGCTATAAATAAACGCTATAAAACTTGAGCTCTTTGAGCTCTGGTGGATAAATTTCTTCAAAATTCCAAAAGTCACATTTGCATCAGTTTTAAAAAGAAAAATATCGGTTAACGATGTTCACGAAAAAATGCATTAAACCTTTTTGAAATAAATCTTTTCGAATTTACTGGTGCCGATGTGACCTTTCGGAATTAAAATTAACTGGTAAACACTTCAAACATCAGAGCTCAAAAGGTTAAACATAGGGCCTGTCACCTCCGTTTTGTAGTACATTGATACCTTTCGATATTGGTAAATATAAAATAAAAGGCATATGAAAAAGCACTCCCTCACACTGAAACTTAAAAGTTTCCTACGATGAAAATTTAATAGCATTCTAGCAAGAAATTTACACGAAATATTAGACGAACAAAAATAAATTTAGTGGTGAGAGACTGCCTGCAAGCGTCTAGATTTTGGCATCTCTGAATATGAGGATTACAAAAAACTACTTCAGAATCCTGTGATAGTGTAATTTTGAAATAATACATTAGATGAAAGTGAGATAAATGCATAATTGATCGCTCCCCTGATTTTCCCGCACGTCATATGGACAACGAGTTTTTAACAAACAGGATTTGTCCATACCAGGTACGGGCATTCATATTCCAGTCATGATTAATTATTCTCACCAGTAAATTCTGATTTAAAATTTTGTATTATTTAATCCAACAAATTTTCTGATTCAATTAGGCAAAAAAATTCTGTTTAAAAAACCGGTGATAAAAGATTGACAATTCTGTAAAAGATATGAAAAAGGGCATTATTCAGAAGATTTTTTTTTTTCAAAAAAGTTATCAGTTAACCCATTAACGCCTGAATTATTTTCTTCGCTAAAATTTAAATTTTGTATTTCCCACCACTTTTAAAATCAAATTAACTTTTATCTAAATTTATCGAGGATTCTGTCTCGTGAAAGAAGGTATATATTTAACTTCCTCTTTACTGGTGGGAAAACCGCTTTCTTGCTGTTTTTGTAATCGTCTTCAAAAGAGGACGCTGGGCGTTAATGGGTTAAGGGGTAAAATTTAATTGTTATAATCGCTTTCAAGACAGCGTCCTTTACACAAGTGTTATTCAGTTGGAAACTTTTTCCTTAAAGAGTTCCCTATGCTTATAATAAACTAAAATTCTGTAAAAGACTTGAAAAATAAAATATACATTATTTGCAGGGCTCCTAAATGGTCCGCGAACTGAACATCAGTATTTTTTAACAGAAAATTTCATGATACGTTTGCGCTAGAATTAACTTCCAAACGTGAATTCTTGGCATTTTGCAAGACAAATCTAAAAGGAAAATTTCTCTAAGAAAATCCTGATGTTCAGTTGGCGGACCATTTGGGAGCCCTGTATTTGTAAGTTTTTAAAAATATATTCATTAGTTAATTAGTTAAATTATAGTAAATGATTTTGTTGGGAACATTAATGAATAATTCTGATTTTAAAAGCACTTCTGTAATTTTCGTTGGTATGTACAATATTTAAAGAAAGATTTTAAAGAAAGATTGCTTTTAGTTTTCTAGACATGCAACAGACAATACTTGTATTTTAATAGTCTACGAAGAATGAAAATAGGACATAGGACATAAGTGCTCTTAAATGCCAATTTCCATAGCTGCTAACATTATCACCACAAATCCTGTTTAGCAAGTAATTTTAAATGATTTTTCTACAATTTTGAATGAGTAATAATATATTTAATAATAAATAAAATTTAAAAACAATACAAATTATCTACCTTTATAAGTATAGTGTCAAAATACATATTTAATTTAAGATGCATCATATTCTATGACTTTCACAGATATATTATTGAGATAATAAAAATCTTGTTAATGTTTCATATAATATGGTCTCGCGTGAAATTTAAAAAATGTAAAACACTTAAGCAAATTTTTACTCTTTTGTTTATTTCTTTTTCAGATGTTTCTAAAAATATTTCTGTCATCGATTTATGAAAAGATTTTCGTACTCGAATTCTGAAAATTTTACAATGTACTCATAGGCATAGAGAAAATACAGAAGAGAAATGTATATCAAGGATAAGACCTATAAGCATATGCACTCTCAAAAAAACTTCCGTCAATTCACAGAAAAAGTACTGGCAGCAGTGCTGCCAGCAAATTTCTGTAAAAAGACGGATATCCGTCTTTTTTTCCGTCGCAGGAAGGAAATGTTCTGTTTTTAAAAGGAACGTCCGTCATGTTTTTCTTCTTTAAAAGAGAGAAAGTTTCCGTCTTTTGATGGAAGTCTGTTATGTTTTTCTCCGTTTTAGGGAAGAAAATTTTCTGTTTTTTGAAGGAACGTCCGTCATGTTTTTCTTCGTTTTAGGAAAGAATATTTTCTGTTTTTTGAAGGACCGTCCGCCATGTTTTTCTTCGTTACAAGAGAGAAAATTTCTGTCTTTTTAAGGAACGTCCGTTATGTTTTTCTCTGTTTTAGGGGAGGGGGGGATTTTCCGTCTTTTGAAGGAATGTCCGTCATGTTTTTCTTTGTTGCAAGAGAAAATTTGTTTTTTGAAGGAAGTCCGTTTTTTTTCTTCGTTTTAGGGGGGGGGGGGGGGATTTTCTTTTTTCTGAGCAAATGCATAGCTCTCTTATTAAGGCCTGGAAGCGAAAATGAAACCGCGAGTCACGTGATCAGGATAGATGGAGAAATGTGTGTTCAAATGAAAAGAAAGAAACCAATTTTCCAAATACTCCAAAGATTATTACTGTTTTTTAATCATTAAAAATTTTTATATAAAAATACGATAAAAATAGATCAATATTCGTCAAATATTATTCAATTATAAGATGAATATTCATCAAACAAAGAATACACATTTTCTAAAAACACTGAAAACATTTTCACTCATATTAATATACAACATAGGCTAATTCTCCTTTAACTTCTTTAACTAATAAAAATATGAATAATATGTAGATATAAATCATAAATATTTCCCTTTATGATAACATTAATAGAACATAATAATTTTTAATATTGAATAGTTTCAAAGCTACAATCAATGTAATTAATAAAGTTAATGGTAACTTGTTGCATACAGAGTTGTTTTGCCATAGATGATGAATAAAATATTGAAAATTGACAGTAATAGATTTTTAAGAATTCGTGTGAATTAAAAAATTGTTTTTATTTGAAAAAGAAGGGCTTACACCCCATGAGCATCTTCTTTTCCTATGCTTTTGAGAACTGAACTTTACTATCTGCTTTCTAAGTGATTTGTTTAGGGAGAAATTGGGTCCTTTAAAAGACCCTTCACAAAACAGTACCCTTTATAAAATTCTTTGTCCTGAAAATAGGCTTTTGACAAAAAATTTCCATCTCTAAACTGAACCTTTCTCAAATTTAATAGTTAAAAACTAAAATCTAATCTTTACTTTTACACATATAAAGAAAATATATTCATTTTACACACATATATTTCATTTGAAAAATGTAAACAAAAACCTGAATGGATGGATCATTTCAAATTTACAAAATTATAATTATATTTTTCACAATTTTACAAAAACAGGATTCTAAAAAAAAAAAAGTCTGGACAGACAATTAGATTAAGATTTTCAACAATAAACCAGATTATAAAACATGCAATAAAAAAAATTAAAAATAATAAAAACAGAATTTTTAATTGTTATTCTTTTATAAATAAAAAATATTTGGAAAGTGTCAATAGTGCCTATTATTTGCATATTTTCTTTATTTTTTTAATATTAAAATAAAATTTGTCGCTGTTTCCATGCCACCCAAAGAAGTAAGCGACCAGCTCGTTTTTTTAATGTGGTGTCTCCGTCTCATTTAAATAAAATTACATTGACAGGCCTAGTCCACTATTTTCATCTTGGTTATAAGGTAGTTGTGCCAGTAACGTACCCCCTTAAGGAATTTCTTTTAAAAATATTTTTTTATTAATAGTTATAAGTATGATATTCCACTTTTTTCATATTATATTAATCTTTCAACAATATTTAATTTATCAATATTAATTAATAATAAATCCCCATAGTTACATTTCCCAACAGAAATAAAAATTTAATTTTAAATAATAGCAATATGTCTAAACACCCAAAAACGCAGTATTAGACAGCCCTCCTAAAATCTTAAAACTAGTAAATAAAATTTTGTAAATGACCATTGGTATATGAAATTCAAAGATTCAAATCCAAACAAAAACATTCAATTTTTACAAGTAAATAAAAAGATTAAATAAATAAATTCAGCTCTCAGCATGTTCATTAAGATTTTCAATAGAAAAACAGTGAAAAGTTATTTTCTGTTTCCTAATTGCTTTAATGAAATGTTTAAAAAAGTAATCTAGATTATAAAACATGCAAGGAGGAGTTAAGAAAAAAACAATAAAAACTTAACTATTTGTTATTTTTTTATAAACCAGAAACTGTGAGGCGACTCATTACTGGAAAGAGGTTGATTACTGCACATCTACCCTGAAATAAATATTTACATATTTTACCACTAAATAAAATAGAAAACTAATACAAAAATTTTTAAGATTCTTAGGACTATTATTTACATTTATCAGATCATTTTTATGTTTAATAGAGTTATTAACATGATTTTACATGAAATCAAAAGAATATTTCATAATCTAGTTTGTAACATCATTTGATAATCACAGGTATCTGATAAAGTCAAATTCAATTCTAGTTAACAATAAATAACAGTTCTTAGACTAATAATAACAAAAATTTCACAATATTATTATATAAATAGTATAAATACCTTCTTTAAACGTTATCCGCCTTGTAAAACACAGTTATATGTATTTTATAATCACAATAATTAAATAAAACGCGAGAACTACAGTTATGCGTATCAAAGTATTCCTGACTTCGCGGGGATCACTAAATCGTTCGACGCTGTTGGTCACATGACTTTTTCACATCCGGGCCATAGTAAGAGAGCTTTGAAAAAACACATGCAAACATTATTTACGTCAAAAATCTACAAAGAATAATAATAATATTGCTTACATTATATTTGCTTTTTCACCTGCTATTCGAAAGTTTGGAACGATGATTAAACACGGAAGTAAAATGGAGTCTGTCGTCTGCAAACATACGATTCTAATCAAAACAGAAAATTGATTTCTTTGCACTGAATTTGGCATTACATATCAATAATTTCGATTGTAGAATAGAATATCACCATTCCGAGTTTATTCTTACGCAAAATTTGATGTTTTATTGGAATAATTGCGACTAAAGGATAAAATACCATCATGGCGAGATTATTTTTACACTTTTAACGGAGCTACTACAGAAAATAGTGTGGGTTCAAAGTTTATTTAGCATTTCATAACTTCAATTTAAATGTAATAATGCTCCTATTTTTCACAGTATAGATAATAAAAAAGATCTATGACATGTGCCAAAGACATGCCTAATAATTTAACAGTTATACAATGAAAACATAGAAACGATTAAAACCAAATTCTGAAATAAGTACTTACACTTCAGAACTAGGTAAAGTCACAGAGTAGACGTAGAGAAGAAAAAGACAAATGCGCATGCGTGCGGGGAATAAACGGAATTTCTTCTTCTTCAAACTGGCAGGAACGATTCACAGAAAAATAACCTCTTTAAGGAGTACAGAAATTATTTGTTCGAGAATGAGGCAAAATCTAGTGTATAAAGACGAATATTTCTGACATTGCACAGCCTCGTTAACTCTTTGTATTCCAGTGTTCAATTACACGGCACACCCAACTTTATTCCCAAATGCATTAATGACAGCAGAACGCTAGTATAAATATTTAGCGTTTGTTATATATAGGGGAAAAATCGGTTACTATTTTTTTAGTAAATTTGTACGTGAATTCCTGTGCGATTCAGTCATTTCAACATTTTTGCAATGGAAATACTCTGCGCCCTAAATGGTTAATATGCTTGAGTGAAATTTACATATAGCTATTTCCATAAATTCTTGTAGTGTAAGTCATATGCTACGATTTTTTCGGTAGAAGTAATTTAGAACGGAAAAATATGACTTACTTTATAGAAGATATCACATTAGTTGAATAACTGGAAGCAGTTTTCAAAAATAACGATGGACAACAAGCATAGCAGCTATCCACAACACTTTCTTACAGTACAAAAACTCCTGGAATTAGCCATATTCTTTATGCATATAATGTATTGTTTTAAATATAATCGCTGTATAGTTCTAATTAAAGGGGTTACATGGAAAAAATAATTATTGTCCCTAGTGGGCCAATTATTCTCATGTCTGATCTATTTTTAAAAATAAATGATATTCAGTAAAACTTCAGGCGTTAATAATAACCATAAAAATCAGTCTTCGGAAAAATGGGACGCAATGTAAGCAAAGCATGAATTATATGTGCCACCGATTATAGATAATGAATAACACATAGCTGACAACTTCTACGCGTTTTTTCTAACAATGTTTTTGATTAGAAAAATTTGACTTATTTAATTGTGAGTTTTCAATGATTGGAGAAAAAAATGTCTATTAAAAATTAGTCGCAGAAAATTTTCAAAATTATTGAGCCACAAAATATTAGTATGTATAATAACAGGGTTCGTACACTAGAAAGACTTTCAAGCACATTTTAAAAGAATTTTTGTAAAGAAATATTTGCCTTATTTAATGAAAAAAAAAGAATCTTCAGATATTTTTATTAGTTCTTTACGAAACTTATAGTACTAAAACACCTAAAATCTGCCGTATCACGTGATACATAAGAACCCTGAAGACGCTTTGAGGTGCACTGTACTGAGGTGCCTGCACTTTGAGGTGCTACTGTATCTCTAAAGAGCATTTTAACAGAAAATTTGCCAGACATCCCAGTCTCCTCTGTTTACAATTTTTATTTCAAATATTACACTGATTTTCAAAAGATAAAGTAGAATCTGTGTTAAAAGTATCATCTTCGTATGCATATAAAATAACTTTAAAAATGCCTTTTATTTGCAATATGTTGTGTAACCTATTGTAAATGATAAAATGTATCAACTTTCTTACAAAAAATGATACATTTTATGTGTTGTAACTAGGGATGAGAATTTTCCGCGGTTTTCCGCGTTTTTTCCCACCAGTATAATCTCAGAGAAAATGTTGTTTTACTCAAACGAAAAATGCTGCGATTTAACAAAACAATATTTTCTCTAATATTATACTGGTATGTAAAAACGCGGAACACTCTCGTCCCTAGTTGTAACTCATTTAAATTCTTAACCATCTTTAAAAAGCTAGTACAGTTACGTAACAGGGCGGGTGCTCAAGTGATCTGAATACTGGTAATTTTTTAAAGTTCTGTTCGCCTTATCTAATTAGAAAATTTTCTGCTTTGAATGAAGGGGAAGAAAACCTCACAATATTACTGGTTTTTGGAACCCACTTTGGTTACACCGCTGTAGTACGTTGTGGAAATCCCCAAACTTGCTTCTATCTAATACATGTAAACTCTTAGAGAGACAACACTTATTTTGCTGAAATGCTGAAATTATTCAGTAATACCAGAATTTGAAAACAAATTTATTTCAAAATTTCTAAATGCTTTCCTTGACCATAGCTGCCAACTCGTCTGATTTTTTGATCCGGAAAAATTTAACAGAAATATTTGCCTTATTTAATCAGCGCATTACGTCGATTTGAAAAAGTAAAATTTGCTGTAAAATTTTTCCGGGCCGAAAAAGCGGAAGACGTTGGCAGCTATGCTTGACGCATTTGATAGAATTAAAACTTCCATTGCAAAATTCTGGTTTCAATGGGGCATTTCACAATTAAAATTAAATGGGATATATTTTATCTCGCCGCTCTTTTTGGGGTTACTGTTTCGTAAAAATGGAACATTACCGATACGCCAATGATTAGTTCATTTACACCAAAATCTTGTCAGTAACAAATTATGTCAAGTTCTAAATTAATCTGTAGTTTGATGAAAATCAGTGCATTAGTTTTTCAGACAGAACCAATGCCGAAACCTTAAAAAAATCCAAATAGATGGACCTGTTGAGCGATTTACTCCAAAAACTAAGCAGCACTAATGTAGAACAGGGATTAATTGAATTGGAAGCTTGGCGAAAATTCGATCATTAGTTCTTAAGATAGAGCTATTGGAATAACCATTAAAAAGGTCAAATATAAGTGCCACATGTTGAGTGATTTACACCAAACGATAATCAGTACCATACTATATAAAGGACTAACAGAGTATGAAGTTTTATGAAATCCCGTTCATTAGTTCTTGAGATATAGTTATTGCAGAAATCGTAAAAAAGGCAGAATAACTGCGCTCCCTGTTGGGTGATTTACATCAAAATGCAATCACCACCAGTTTATATCAGTGATTAACTGAATCTAAAGTTTTGTTGAATTCCGTTTATTAGTTCTTCAGATTGAGTGCCCACAATTTTTCCGTCACATACATACAAACTGTCATTTTATAAAAACTTGGTTTTCGGATTCTCTAACACCTAAAATGTATAACCGGAATTCGGGTATTTTGAAGAATTCATTACTTTCTTTCTTCTTGTAAAAATAGAAATAAGTAATAATGCCTGTTTGAATATAGCTATGTAATTTTTTTAATCTGTCCGCAAATTTATGATGCTTCTTTTTAAAATATCACTATGTGTCTTAAAATGTTCCACAAGTAGATTAATTGTAAGACATGATCAATAAGATACTTCGAAATCTTAACAACGTCTATCTACAGTATATGCATGCTGTATCTAATTTTATAAAGTCTATTAAATTTTTTAATGTTTGTGAGAAGTTTTATGAAACGATTTCGTAAAATATTATAATTGATCATGTATGAAATAGAAAGACAATAAATGGTAAGTTAAAATTACAATCTTTGCATCATTTCTGCATGAATAATTTTTTGCCGGAAGTAGTCTGGCAATCATTTATTGAACGGACACTTTAATCTTCCAAAAATAATCTAAACAGTAAAGAGAAAACTAATTAGCTAGCTGTTATAAATATGATAAAAATTTTGAAATTTCTTAAACAAGATAATTAAAAGGCATCTTTTATACTGTAAACATTGGAATTTTGTTTCATTTTACTACCAAAATAGTTAATTTTGCTAGAGGTTGCAATTCAGAAATACCGGTACATAAAATTTAGCAACTCTGGATTTAGCACCATAATATTCTATGCATCGAAGTAGAAAAAAAATTGTAATAAGTCTTCAATCTAATCTAAAATATGTAGGTAATTGAAGAAGGAAATGTACGATTCTGTTTTTGAAAAAAAAACTAAATATAAGTATTTAACCATACAACTACCGGAAATTTGACTCCAGTGTTATAAAATAATTTCGAACCAGAAATTTGTTTTAAAATAGTTCAAATTCATTATTTAACATTTTCTTCTTTGTATCATTTAAACTTATTTCAAAATCAAATTTCTAGTTTTAATCGAAACATATTCATATGGTAGCTTTCAAAATGTCGGCTCATGGTAGTTCTTGAGCTAATGTTTACATGATTATAACATGTTTAATGAAAACATGACATTTTTAAAATTTCAATTTTAACTAAATAAAATTATTTTTTCCCTGTGCCCCATAAAAGTCATAGATGAAAACATCTCTTAATTATTTCGGAGTTTGATCCAAGATTTGTATGCTCAAACCTGAAAATATACGTATGAAAACGTGTTTTCTTTCTGCGAGGTACAATTTTGTTTACATTTTGAAATCTTTAGTTAAATAAAATTTCCGGTTGAAAACATGTTCATTTTGGATCAAACTCCGGAATAATTAAGAGATGTTGGCATCTATGTAAAAATACATTGAAAAATTCAATTTGTGTTTGGATTAACTGAACAATTCTTTCTTTTATGCAACAATTTTTATTAAAAGTTAAAATTCTAGATTGGTCTATTTACATCCTTTCCTTAAAAATTCTATTTTTTATACTTTTATCCGTCTAATAGAATGCACCTAACAATATATAGAAATTAATCGCAATTAATGTGTCTGTTTAGTATTAACGTTGATAACGAGCTAAATACTATATTTCCAATACTTCGTATTTGTTCCAATATTTGCTAACTCCTATGTTTTGGTGTAGTTTGTTATTTTATGGGTTATTCTATATTTTGATGTTAAATTGTAGTATTGTATAATGGTTCTACACATATATATATATATATATATATATTGCGCGTTTTCATAGTGTATTATTTGGATTTCTACTTTGTAGTCATTTGATACCCTTCTTTAAGAATTTCCATTTGATAGCTACTTGTTTTTCATCACTCTGATTTATTAATGCTGTATTACCGTATTTTCGGGTGTATAAGCCGCGGCTCAAACAATTCTTTTTAGACCCAGAAATCTTATTTAATGATTAAACACAAATATTTACGGCGATCTAAGTAGTAACTTTTATTTTTAAAAAAATTCTGGGTCGAAAAAGAATTGTTTAAGCCGCGGCTTATACACCCGAAATTACGGTATATTACTGTAATATTGAAATTAATTATTCTATTAATTTATTTATATATTTAATACTTTATTTATCTACAACTCCTCTGTTTGATATAATTTGTCATTATCGAGTTATTCCGCATATTGATGTTGATTTGTAGTATTATCTAATGGTTATATATATATATATATATATATATATATACCGTAATTTCGGGTGTATAAGCGGCAGATCAAACAATTCTTTTTCGACCCAGAATCTTTTAAGAAACAAATATAACTAGGTAGATCGACGTAAATATTTGTCTTCAATCACTAAATAAGATTTCTGGGTCCAAAAAGAATTGTTTGATCCGCGGCTTATACACCCGAAATTACGGTATATATATATATATAATTAGGACAATATCTTTATTTCGTTAACAGTGCTTAACACTTACCGTAATTTCGGGTGTATAAGCCGCGGATCAAACAATTCTTTTTCGACCCAGAATTTTATAAGAAACAAATGTAACTATTTAGATCGACGTAAATATTTGTCTTAAATCACTAAATAATATTTCTGGGTCCAAAAAGAATTGTTTGATCCGCGGTTTATACACCCGAAATTACGGTAGTTAAAATTCGTAAGACCTTTAGTTATTTCGAAAACAAAAGGAGACTTAATGGAGAGGCGTGAATGTCAATGCCAAAAACTTTAATTCAGGATATTACATGTAGATTATTTATCCTGTTAATTTCTTCAATGACAAAGTATTTTTATTCGTAAAGTGATGAAATAATTTTAACCCCTAAATACAAATAAATATTTATCTTTATATATTTATTTATATTTAATCATGACAATATCTTTATTTCGTTAGCAGTGCTTAACATTTAGTTAAAATTCTTAAGATCTCGAATTATTTCGAAAACAAAAGGAGTCTTAATGGAGAGGAGTGAATGTCAATGCCAAAAACTTAAATTCAGGTTATTACATGTAGATTATTTATCCCGTTAACTTCTTCAATGACAAAGCATTTTTATTCGTAAAATGACGAAAAGGTTTTAACCCGTTGTTGCTCAGTGTTCTTATACATGCCATAAAGGCATTAAAAATTTGGCAGAATTATTTTCAGTTCATATGTACATGAAATAAAGCCCTTTTTCTTATTTTCAAATGCATTTGTTCGCAAATTTCGGCGTCACTCATTCATTTTATCATTTTAGCAATGGAATTGCTCTGAGAAGAAAAAGGTTAATGCACAGCTGCCAACGCTTCCGGTTTTTTGTACCAGAAAAATTTAGTAGCATTTTTTGTCTTATTTAATTTTCTCAATTCTATGTCAATTCTGGTAAATCAGTAAATTGCGATGGAACGTAGACATGATCTTTTATAAAGCCCCAGAGGAAAAAATCACATGACTGTAACGGCTTTTAAATCCGCATTTCAGCAATAACGCTTTAATACAGCTACCAATTTTTCCGCTTTTTGTACTATGAAAATTCTATAATTTTTTTTTTTACTTAATGGGCATTACGGATATTAAAAAAAGTAAAGTTTACTATAAAATTTGCGTGGTACAAAAAGCGTAAGATATTGATAGCTATAGTTTTATGTCCGGGAGTCGCGATTTTGCATATTTTGGACAGTGATTAATAACAAGCAAAACTCTGCATGCGCGTATCTAGAACTGTTTGAGTTGCGCTTTATTTTTGACTATGAGCCAACACTCTATAACGCTTACAGTTTGTACTATTAAAATTTATAAATGGAATCCTTCTTAATAGAAATCCTGTATAATGATGACATTTAAGTAAATTTAACTTGCTATTCCTTTAATTTCAGTGATGTAATTTAAAAAAAAGAGACAAAAATTTTGCTAATCTAGAACTGCTTACCCTGATGTACGATTTTTTTCTAATCTCTTTCGGAACCTGTTGGAATGGATAAATGTTAGATAAATTTCACTGATAGTTAATTCTAGAGTCATTCGATATTGCCAGTTTGGACTTTTAGAGACAATTTCTATTTTAAATTATTTCATGATACTGCGCTATTTCAGTGACGCAACCAGGGTGGGGTGCCCAAAGCAAGTAATATTGTAAGGTTTTATTCTCTTTGCTTCATAGCAGAAAATTTTCTGCTTAGGTAAGGCGAACAGAGCTTTAAAAAATTACCTGTATTCAGAACACTTGGGCATCCATCCTGGTTACGCCTCTCTAGTAAATTAAAGTTAATTCGAGATAACCTGATGGAAATGGCTTCACCATATTGAAATTCCTTTTTTGTTATTTTTAAATAGGCCGATAGTTTTGTGTAGGTTATTCACAAACCTCAAGCTCACAAAATGTTTTTAAAAAATGGCTTAAATGTCTAATTTCCAGGTCTATTTGAAAGAAAACTTTAAAGCACTTGTGACGGAAGCCAATAAAATATTCATTAATTTGAGCTTAATCGGATGTAAGATTTAGAAGATATCGTTTCCAATTTTCTGCATTTTTTAAATTTAGATTTTTTTTCAAATTAGATATTTTTAAATTAAATATCAATATTCGGGTATTTTTAATGCAGACTAAGAAACTGGAAAGTAATTTGAATTATATCTTTTTTTTAAAGTGGCAGCAATCAAGCAATGTATATAAAAAAGTACCCCAACTGATAATAATTATTGTTTTAACATTCACACACACATACATTATAGTTGCAATACTTCTTTGCACTATGTGTTCGGATTAACATCAGTAATTTCACTATATAAAATTATTTTTTAAAATTCCAAAATTAGTTGAAGGATTAAAAATATAAAGATATTGAAAAGTTTCAAATGCACGATACACGTTTTTAAGCAATCTTTATGTGTTAGTCCTTCTCAAAGAGCATATTTCCAAGGCATGATTATCGGTACAAGGTCGCTTCCCACAAGACATCGGAAGCAACATTTCAAAGGTTTAGCACCATTTTTTAAAAGAAACATTTTTACTTATACTTTGAAAATGTGAACGCGGAAAATATACTAAAATATTTATTATTATTATTATTTTAAACATAGTTAGCACTGCCACGTCTACGGCTTTTTAGATACCAGTATTTTATTACAAAAAGTGTTCTTTTATTTAATTGGAGCATTTTGTGGATTAAAATTATTATAATTTTCTTTGAGATTATAGTGGTGAGCAAAAACCCGCGGACGCTTGTCATGCGTGTATGGTGTTGCGAATACAATATAAAAATATAATCACGTATAGATAAGCTAGTGACCGATTAGTGTAAGATACTTCAATTATTAACAGCTTCCCTGATTTGTTCGTACTTTATATGGACAACCTATTTTTACAAATCATGATTTTCGCATACCACGTACGGGTATCCATATTCCAATCTTAATTTATCATTTTCTGTTGTAAAATTTTCATTATTTAATCGGCGCATTTTTCTGATTCAAGTGAGCTAAAATTTCTGTTTTAAAAAACCTTGATAAAAGATAAAAAAAATTCCGTAAAAGACTTGAAAAATAGTCAATATTTGAAAGTTTTTTGCAAAAATATTCACCAGTTAACTGGTTAACAAGACCTAAGCACATAGTATCTGGTGGTGATTCCGTAATTTATAATTAGTTTTCCTTTGATACTTCGAGCAATATTTTGTGAAAGCTTTCGAAAGCTCATAATTGCAAGTATCCATAAAAATGATAATAGGGTGAAAAAAATTAAATAAAAATACAATCATTGCATCTTTGGTACAAAGACAGATACCTCTTAGAGGGAGCAACGTGGATGTCAATTGTTGAACAGATACTTTTATGTTCCTAAAAGGATCTGAATAGAAAGTATACATTTATTATCTTGAAAACTAGAAATAACCAATTTTCAACTTTCTTGAAAATCTATATTGTAGAGGCCAAACGTATATGTACGTAATGCATACTTTATTCTGCGAATGGCAACACTTTCCCATGCCATTTTGGTGTTGCAATTTTCATTACTGCAAATTTTACACTTTTAAACGTCGCACATTTTTAATTTTTTCACCGTTGTATAGAAAAAAAATTTACTTTTAAATACAATTTACTTGAAAACAGTATCTCAATTTATTTTTGAAATATTATTTTTTATAGTTTTTAGTATCATTGTTTTAATTGTGGCAACAAAATCATTCCATTTTCTTTTAAAATTGAAAAAAAAAATAGAAATTAAAATGCGCAACATTTTCCCATACAATTTCGGTTTTGCAATTTTCGATACTGCAATATTTACACTTCTAAACATCGTACATTTTAAAATTTTACACCGCCGGATAGGAAAAGAAATGTACTTTTAAATACAATTTGCTTCAAAGCTGTTTCGCAATTTATTTTTGTTGAGATATTGCTAATTTTTTAATTTTTAGAACCAATTTTGTAATTGTGGCAATAGAATAACTCAATTTTCTTTAAAAATTGAAAAAAAAATGATATTAAAGTGCGATACTATTTCAAAAACATCGTCTGTTATGAAATCCGGTGAATTTTGTTTTTATTTCATTTAATAATCTGGATAATTGAGTTTCATTGATTTTGTTAATTTTAGCTTAAAATAATGTTTGTTTGAGAGTTAGAATGACCAACATAAGATTTTGTAGATTTGTAATGAATCAATGAAACAGTTCTTTCTTAAAGCTTTTCTTTCGTCGAATTTCGACGCATTCCACCTCGTGTTAATAAAGAGCTAAATAGTATATCTAACTTCGATGCGTATTTTTTCTTTTATCCTTTTTATAAGGATAGTTAGCATTGGCATATTTAATCGGTAATTTCTACGAATAAATTAGGAGATTATTTTTTTAAGTGGTGGTACTTAAACTGTATTACGTCTGCACACCCTGTCATATTGCGTATAAAAAAACAAATTCCGAATGCGAATAAATTAATCTGAAACAGCTTATAAATGTCTTTGAATATTCAATTATCCGAGTTTATTTAGTAAAATATATCCAAGTTAAGGATAAATGTGCTTTGTTTACTTTATCAGATAACATAAATTAAAATTCTAAAATTTGAGTTACCATTCAGTATGCTTTCTTATAAGCAACAAAAATCCTATTGTAACAAACAATATTTTAGATAACTAATTTGCATATTTAATAAATAATAGTAATCGAAAGATAAAAGCTTTTACGCAGCGTGGTTATAACAGTTTTTCTGTAGAAATATAAATTAGACAATATCTTTATTTATATTTTTCAGCTTTATTAATAAATTAATATTTTAGGACACGCCTAAATAGTGTTCCCTAACAGATGCTAATATGAATTACATTCCTTAATTTAATCGACTCCGCCGTCTCATACGGAAATTTTATTCGATCAGCACAACTTTCTCAAAAGAAGTCACATTCAATTTCACAATATTAAAATTGCTGTAATTAAATAAGGCATACTTTATTTCCCTTTATTACTGGTGCCAAAAACAATTTTGCAATGAAAGATGATGTGTAGTCAAACAGGACATTAGAGTGGAAAGGGTTCAGTTTTTAAGATAACTTTTATATATATATTACGAAATGAAAAATGAAACATACCATAAATATAACCTTTGATTTGCAGAAAAACTTTTATCACTTGCAAAAAAGAAAAGAAAAAAAATCTTCTAAAGTATACAAAAATAATATGTTGATATGCATATAAACGCAAAAAAAGTTACCTTTAAAAATATCGTTTTGAAAGTGACGACCAGTGTTGGTTTATTTTAAGAATTTCCTTTTCAAAAGTGTGTTTTCATTTTTTGTAAATGGAACGAAAAATCATAATAAATGCGTCTTGTTTTGAAGTATCTTGGTAATTGTTGCTGCATTTTGATCCGAAAAGTTTTCTATTGTGAAAATTAGTTAAACAAATTTTATTGACGCTTACGCAAAATACCAACTTTTATCATTGAATAAAAAAAAAAAGTTACCACGGGGTTCGTAAACTTCAAGTATTTTTTAACCCAAATTTTCTTAAAGTAATGTTTGCTTTATTTATTCAAAAAAAAGGAAAAAAAAGGTAAGCATGAAATCTATCTTCGATTAGTAGTTTACTAAATTTCTGGTATTAAAGTAATTAAAATCCCCTGAATTCTTTAAAACCTTATCTGCCATACATAGTCTATGTATTATTGATTGTGGAAATACAAGTCATTAGATGTTCATAGTTACATTTTTAAAATTTTAGTTTGAAAAACATTCTCCATGCTCTGAAAATCAAAAACGCAATAATAATAACAATATTTTCAGTTCTTTAACGCGAAACACTTATGAAGTTTGGCCCTTTGTATTGTGAGTTTTGAGAATTTTCCTTTACTGGAAGCCATTATTTCCCTTCTTTATGGCAAAAAGAAAAGAAAAGAAAGAAAGAAAAAACTAAAACCACATATACTCTCAAGATTATGCCTTACTAAAAGGATTATTATTTGTTGTTTTTGTTGTTTTTATTGTCTTTTTTTTAAAGATTGGAAATGTTTCTAAAAATGACTTACAAGACCGAATGACTACAAAAAGAAAATCAAACTTTTTGTTGTTAAAATCTATATATAAAAAGAAAAATATATATTTTTACGTAAATGAATTCTAAATGATGGGGAGAATCAAATGAAATATATTTGCAATATGACTTACAGCACCTCAAGACTACAAAAAATTTTATTTTATATCATTTACAGAAAGAAATAACAATGTTTACTTAAAATAATTTTAATATAAGAGAGAAAAACAAATGCATAACTGCCAAGTTTTACATTTTTCCTACCACTATTTTTTAACATAGAAATTTGTCTTCGTCATTCCTCTAAAACATAGGATTACGCAAGACAAACTGTTCTGATAAAAAAATAATAGTAGGATAAAAGCATAAAAGTTGACAGCTATGCAAATGAAACATATTTTTAATTGAAAGTATTTATTATAGTTTCGAACTACTATATTTTTCATTATTTCCGTATAGTTACCTGCTGTGTATTTAACTGCAAAAATCATCGATATAATAAATTAAAGATTACAATTGAGAAAAACTGGAGACAAAAAACACGTAGAATGTAGAATCTATAAGTATACTCAAAAATTAATTATAAATCTGTTTCGGAGTACGCTACTGCTTTAGTGAAAAAAAAGATACCTACTATAATTTTTAATCATTAGTTGCAAATAAGTATATTTAGGAGTACAAGATTCGTATTGGTCCTGGAATTTTTAGACTGAGAAATTCTTCAGTATCAGTATTTTCTTATAGAAAAATCTCTTTTAAAATAAGAAGAAACTTTGCGCATTTGAAGTAGACTTATTTTGTTCATAAAAAAAATACTGGTGTCTGTGCAAACCCTGAAATGGTACATGGATAGTATCCACAAAATTGTTATGGTCTTATTTATGCATTTATTTTTACAAACTGGTATAAATAATAATCCAAAGAAAATAAGAAAATATTATTAACACTAGAACCGCCAAATATTTTACTCAATTTTTATAAAAGGTGTTTCTCATTTAATTTAATTACTTATTTAATTAGTCTATTTTTTTTAGCTGCATATATTTAACATATCTCATGAAGAAAATTCTGGTTCGAATCGAGTATAATCAATCTGGCAGCGGTCATTAGGACCCCTAATAGCGGTTTTAGTGTTAAAAATCATACTTATCACTGAAATTTTCAACTATTATATTGCTTGAGATTAAAAATTCGCAAATATTTGGAAAAGGATAGAGTAGCAATTTAATACTAATCTTATTCCTAACTGCAAATTAAATTGAAATACGGAGAAAACTCGAAGTTTAATATTCAGTGATATATGAGATTCAGGCGGTGATTCTCAGATTCTGAAATTGCTAGGTGAATCTAAATTTATTCCAGCGAATCTATGATTATTGATGCACACATTTCGTATCATTACTTGCCAATTAAATTGAGAGTTACTGGAGGGATCTCTATTTTATTTATTTATGTGGTTTTAGTGTTTGCAAATATTTTTAAATGATGAGAAACTATATACAAAACCCTTTTTTTCCAATGTATGTATAGATGCCAACATCTCTTAATTTATTCCGGAGTCTGAGCCAAGATGAATATGCTTACAACCGGAAATTTTATTTGATAAAAATTTTAAAATGAAACCGATGATTTGCAGAGTAAAGTGAAGACACATTCTCTTGTGTATTTTTTCCGGTTCCAGCATGCAAATATTTGATCAGACTCCGGAATAATTAAGAGGGGTTGGCACCTATGTGTATGCCGGACTTCAGATTTTTGGTAAAAATGGTTTCGTATCTTGATAAATTTACAAATGTTTGTAGAATAGGAATATGCATATATAAATATAAAGTACTTTAATATCAGAAATATTTATTTGATGTTTTATAAACTGAAAAAAACATATGGTTGAAGAAAATTGGGGCATGCATCAAATAGATATTAGATTGCTTAACGTTTGTGCACCAAAATTTGCTAATTGTGTGCAATGTCATAAAAGAAAATGCACGGAAATATAAAATCTTTCTTTTTTTTGTATTGAAATCGCATAAAAAAATTATAGCTTACAAAGCTTGGCCAGTCCGTACTAGAAGATCGTATAAATTGATATAATAAAAAATCTACAACATAATGACATCTCACAATAAAAGGTAATTAACAATTCAGTAACAATAACAGGGCTCCCAAATGGTCCGCGAACTGAGCATCAGTATTTTTTAACAGAAAATTTCATGATAGATTTCTACAGAATTTGCGCTAGAATTAACTTTCAAGGCTGGTTTCTGCGCAATTTAGTAGAAAAATCTAAAAAGAAAATTTCTCTAAGAAAATTCTGCTGCTCAGTTGCCGGACCATTTGGGAGCCCTGCAATAAAATTGAAAGTTATAAACATCATCACGAAATTAACCAGTTTAAACATACCTAGAACATCGTGTCTAATCATAGTAAGAATTGCTATTCTGCATATGCTACGATACCAATAAGTTATTACCAGAGAATGTTAAAGTAAAATAAATAAATAGATATATAAATAAAAGATAAAGAAAAAAACCGGTGAAATTTATTTTGTAAAGTATACAATAGAAATATTGTGATATAAAACCATCTCTAAAAAGGATTTATTTCGAGTCAGATAATTTGTATAGAACTATGAATAGTAAACTCAGTGAATTTTATAGGTATAACAAATTCAATTGGAGATTTTCATCTTTATTCTGAAATGGTGCTTTACGAATTACATGATCCATAAACACCCTAGGGAAAATACATCATTCAACTATTTATGCACAACACTATGCTGTAATAAAGCATATTTTGAGAAAATTTAACGTACATAATCAATGTGCGTGTATCCCTTACGATTTCCAATAAGTATGGTAACACTATTTTGAATTAAATAATGATGATTGAATCACAGAAAATTTGGGATTTAATAAGTTGAAAATTTCCTTGAAGAATATACGATGGCGAACGATTTTCAAGAAAAAATGTTGAAGACCCTGCTTTATACAAGAGATGTCCAACTGTGTCACGCCAGCTACCACCAATTTTTATAAAGAAATAGTCGACTTTTTGAATCACTGAGACTCGGTGATCAGATAAATCAATGATAACTCTAAAAGTTTAGTAGTATGCGACGTGCCACAGTTGGACTCTCCTAATTTATAATATGTATAAGGTTTCCAACCTTATCACGAAAAGCAAGATCCTCTTTATTTAATCGCACGATTTCTCGCATTAAAAAAGTCAAATTTTTCCATTAACAAAAAGGTTGTTGGTCCAAAATCCATTGGATTAAGACTTTTTTAAAAACTATCAAAAAGTAAAATTTCTTTGTATCTCGAAAGCTAAGACTTGAGAGAATGTTTACATCTCTCTTGATTTATTGATCTGATGTTTTTCAATAAATCTTTTCGAACCTGCAGATTTTTATTAAATTTCTTTCCTCTACTTAATTTTTTTAGTAAAGCATGATAGAAACTAATTATTTTTCTTTCGTAGTTTTAAACGGAATTTTCAATTATAAACATGATTTTCAGTAAATAATAAATTACGATAGAAAACATTGAAAAGTGCTCCCATTTATACTGTAGAAATGACACTGAAAAATTGCCGTTTCCATCAGATAATAATATAAGGTACCCTGGGGTAATAACGCCAAGCGGGGTAATAACGCCAAGTGCTTATATTTTGCATAATTATGAAATAATCAGGTAAATGACACCCATGTGCTCTGCTCAGAAGGGTTTTGAGTCATATAAATCGCAAAAAAGAGCTTCAAGTTAATTTGTTTCATTTCTAGGTCTTATTGTTTTTACAAGCAACTAAAATTAACGCTTGATCTAAAATTTGCGAGATACGTTTTGTGATGTGAACACTATTTTTTTTTATCCGGAAATACTTTGTTAATTACATAAATTTGTAGTGCATTTCATGTACTTTTAAAATGTTGTTGAAGATTTTGGATATCTTCTCGAGATAATTTGTAATTTAAAATGTACTGTGCAATAACTATACCGGGGTAATAACGCCAATCCTTGACTTTAGTACCCCGTCTGATTCCCTACAGTGGCCGAGCTACATCCTAAATACTGATTCAAATAAACACAGTTAAAACTGTCCAATGTTTCTCATATTTCTATTTAAGTGGTCCTTTTTAAGCAAAAAGAAGCTCACGGTCTGATATTCTTTTGCCTCACCCCCCCCCCCCCACACCACACCTTTATTTTTCTTACACTTTCACAAAAAATTGAACATTTTCAATAGATTAGAATGCAATTTGTCAATTTCTAAGTTTGTAGAGTTTGTATTTTCAGAATTGGGCTATCTACATGCAATTATTCCATCTTCTTTCATAGTTTTGTTTGCATGGCGTTATTACCCATATAGGTGGGTAATAACGCCAAATAGCATTGGTCAAGAAAAAACGCCATTGCATTTTATGAATACATATCTGTTAAATTATTTTATTTTATATAGATAGTCAATGAGTTACTGTATCAGATCCTATATTTGTTTGAAAAATACAATTTAAAACTAAGCCGTGAAAATTGGTAGAACCTTAACATGGCGTTATTACCCCAGGGTACCTTATATACCTCCTCTCCCTAAAAAAAACTTTTAATTTCGTCCCAATAACTTATGAAGCAGAACCTTTGAAAAATGTGCTCAAGGAAAAATTTCAAGGGTTCATTTAACACCTGAACATCTGTTTTTGAAAAAGAATTTGATGTGAAGAAAAGGAATAACACCATGAATTATTAATGAATGCTTTCGACGCGTGATTTTTTTTTTCTACGAAGATCATCATATAAACATTCTGAAACTTGATGTCATGAAAATAATTCATGTTTCAATGTTCGGATTAAATAGATACAATGGATTTTGAGTGTTTTTTTTTTTTTTTTTTTTTTTTTTTTTTTTTTGTGGGAAAATCTCTTTTGAGAAATAAATATCGAGATATAATCTTTGCTTCGGTTTTTTTTTTTTTTTTTTCAAAATTATTTCCATTATACAAGGCAAACTTTACTATACTAATAATTTGCTGCATGTTAGTGATCAGAAAGCCGAAAGCTGAAAATAGCTAATATAAACAATCTAAACTTTTTCACTTATTTAAATTTATTAATGTACGAAAACGAAATATTTAATTTCTTCATAAACAACATCTTTGAAAAAAACTCGCCCAGGGAAAAAGAAAATCAGGACTTAGTAAACATCTGAATATTCGTTTTATAAGACAAATTTGATCCTAAGAGAAAGAGTAGCACCATGAATAATTAATAATGGGTTTCCCCTGGCTGATTGTTTTTAGGAACGTGATCAAATAAACGCTGTGCAACATACTCGCGCAAAAAAAAAAATGTGCCTGTTTCAATGTTTACGTTAAATCTAAACAAAGTGTGTTAAATAATTTTGTAAGAAAGTCGTTTGTAACCATAAATACCAAGATGTGATTTTCGCTTTATTTATCACAAAGATACTGCTAATAGAAGCGAAACATTTTTCGGTAATATGTTTAATGTATCCTTGTGACCACTCCTTTAAAATGCTTAACATAAACAATTTCAACTTTTCCACACTGTTTTACATATTTAATGGTTGATTTCTGTGTAGAATTTGCAATTATGTAAGGCAAAGAATTCGTTTCGTAAATAATGTATTTAACCCTTTCGGGTCTGATGTACTATTAGTAGTACATGACATTTCATGGAGTATTAATTTGCCTTAACAAATACTCAGTTACTTTTTTACATAAAGAAATATTTGTATATGGTTGCGCCTTTCTTATTATGACTTTATTTATATTTTGACATTTAGTAATAACATTAATAATGAAAGTTTGCTTAATTCTCTTTGCACCGTTGGTGATTCCTTTATTTTATGCATATGTTTCAGTCTTTGACGTTAAAGTATAAGTTACTTTTTTGAACGAATAATCTGTGATAAAACGCAAAAAGCATTAGAAAATTGTAATACCCTCTCAAATCCTGTTGTAATACGTTGTTTTCCAAACGTCTCCAAAATTTCTTCCTTAGTCTGTTTTCATATAAATATGAAATAATTATTACGCAAAATAAGTACATTCGTTAAATTTCAGACGATGAGATAATCTTAAAACTTTAGTAAATCTATTTGGATTTCTACGATTAATGTTATTAAAATAAAACTAATTTTGTTCACAAAATGCAAAAAATTCGGAAGTAATCCATATGCTTTGAAAACTGAATGCTTTCATATAATATGAACAGGGATCACACTAGCTCCGTTTTTTGAACACCACCGTTTTTCGAAGGAAAAAAATATATAAATTTCATGGAATCTTCCCCGAAAGAGGGTTTTTCTGGCAATGCTTGCAGAATTCTAACATGAATTATTTTCTTAAAAATTTCTAGTTTTCAAAAAAAAAAAAAAAAAAAAAAAAAAAAAAAAGAACCAGTGGGAGCCCCTGAATGAAATAATACAATATATTATAAATATTGTGATAATTACGCAGCTGTACCTGTGATATTTTTACACGATATATTTACAAGATTATTGGGACAATTATAATTTATTCACGACAATTTATTCACGATTTATTATATTAATACGCTCTTCATTAAATTTTGAACTAAAACACTAGCATGCACTACTACTTGCGAAAAAATATTATTCTTATTCAAAGATAGAATTTCTGTAATTACCGTAATTTCGGGTGTATAAGCCGCAGATCAAACAATTCTTTTTCTACCCAGAATTTTTTAAGAAACAAATATAACTAGACAGATCGCCGTAAATATTTGTCTTCAATCACTAAATAAGATTTCTGGATCCAAAAAGAATTGTTTGACCCGCGGCTTATACACCCGAAATTACGGTAAATTTTGTAAAATTTTCTATGCAGTCATCAGGCATTTTAGTGCTTAAAACTGGACTAAAGTGCATAAAACTGGACTTTATGCTAACCAGAATTTGGATTATAAACTAAGTTATAAAGGTACAAAGGCGGAAACCATTTAATAAGAAAGTTAAAATGTTTTAAATGAAAATTCAGGAATGAATAGTTTTATAAAACTTGACTAAAAGTGGAAACGGATGTATCTTTTGTAATCATGGTGAACAAGATAGATTTTTTTTAAATCACGCTTAAGTACTTATTTAAAAATATAAAAATCAGTAAATTGAGATACTTTTTTCAAGCAAAGTACATTAGCCATTTGAGCTCTGATGGTTGAATTTAATACCCCTTAATTTTAATTCCGAAATGTTACATTAACGCCGGAATATTCGATCAGATTTATTTGAAAAAGGTTTAATGCATTTTTTCGTGGATATCGCAAACCAAACTTTTTCTTTTCAAAATATTGATGTCAATGTGACATTTAGCATTTTGAAGCAATTTATCCACCAGAGCTCAAAGGGTTAAGAACAACATTGTACATAAAACGAAAAAAATGGATTGCACTATTATATGAAAAATAACACTCAATAGTGAATATTATCTATCTACAAAGGCTAATCTTGCGGGTCGAGAGTCACATACAGAGAATCACTGTCAGGGTTCCTATGGGTCTTGCAATTACCAAACCAGGAAATTCTAATGTTCCAGTATTTTTTTTTATAAATAGAAAATCTCTCTTTAAATAAGGTAAAAATTCGTGTGTTTGAACTATATTTATATTTATATAAAATAAATACCGATATTTCACCGGAAAAATGACGGAACCCGTACGAACTTTGCAATATATTAACCTCTTAACCTTTGAGTACTGGGGCTGAATTTCTTCAAAATGTCCAAATGTCACATTGGACCAATATTATGTAAACAAAAGGTTTGCATTTTAATATACGCGAAAAACTGCGTTAATCTATTTTCAGATAAATTTGATTGAATATTTCGGTGTCAATGTAACATTTGGTACCGTAATTTCGGGTGTATAAGTCCAGATCAAACAATTCTTTTTCGACCCAGAATTTTTAAAGAGACAAATGTAACTAGTTAGATCGCTGTAAATATTTATCTTCGTTTACTAAATAAGATTTCTGGGTCCAAAAAGAATTGTTTGATCCGCGGCTTATACACCCGAAATTACGGTAATTGAAATTAAGAGGTGGAAAATTCATACATGAGAGCTTAATCCCTTGAAGGGCGGTGAGATTAATTTTATCCCACCTAATATTAAAAAGATTCACATCAAAACTGTTAACTATATCTTATCTTTTAACTTTGATGGCAAAGTGTCGAAAAATTCCCTTTCCTTATTTAATTTTTTTTTTTCGCTTACCCAGGTAAGTATGAAATATTACAGAGACATTGTTGCTTCCCCCTCAAGGAGTCAAAGTGTTAAGTTTCATTTTTATTATTTCGAAACAATAAACTAAAATTAGGAACTGAACTAAATTGCTTGCCTAGCATAATCGAAAATTATCCATATAGAGATAAAGCAAAACTTACGGTTAATATTTGACGGTTTCCAAAAGCTTTTACTAACGAAGCAACCAAATTCCTCTTGCCCCAGCGGTGTTCGGGAAAATCTGTTAACCCTTTAACGTTCATTGGTTTCGTCACGAAACCACAAAATTTTAATTCCGATATGCAACACTGACACCGGTATTTTTATCTAAAAATATTTCTTTTATTAAGTATGTGAAAAATCACGTTTTCTTATTTAGAAATACATTTGTTCTTAATTACCGGTGTCATTCAATTATTTTCACATCTTAGCAATGAAAATGCTTTGATCGTTAAAGGGTTAAAAGGTTAAACAAAAAATCTGGAGGTTAGTTTGACAAAATCATATAATCGGGATATTGTAGTAACTAATAAATGCGTTCAATACATGCCAATTTTTTCCAATCACTTATTACATATGAAAATCTGTAGGTCATTTTTTCAGTTTTATTTTAAATGCTTAGATGTCTAACCTATACGCACAACTTTCTATGTTCAAAATCTGTACAGTGAAATTTTTCTTTTTTAACTTCATTAAATTCCGGTTTGTTTGAAGATTTTCAAGTAATTATATGGCTGTTTTTTATTGAAATTACAATATCTTTTGACCAGTGAATAATTACCGAGTGATGCATAAAATATTATAGAGCGTCGAAAGAGGTTTTATGTGACCAGGGTTGTCAACTGGCCAGTATTTTTAAATTCAGATTTCTTGATTGTCACTATTTTTTTAAATGATAAAAAATCATTGTACTTTAAAACATATTAATGACGGCGATAAGAAGGGGAATTTTACCAATTTAAAAGAAGTGATACCAATCAAGAAATCGCAATTAAAATAAAAGTACTCTAACGGCAAAACTGGATGTAACAAGGACACAAACGTCACTGCTACTTCTTAAAATAAATATCTACTTTAAACAATTGCAGAATTTCTGTCATTCTAAAATAGTGGTGATATTTTGCCTCTAACATGGGCATAATATCACCACTATTCGTCTTAGGCCACTAAACAGATTTTCAAAGGATGTTGAAATACATCAAAAGCCGTTTTAATAATTGTGACTCAAAATTTTCGCAATATGATATTTTATATTACCTTGCAATTCAAATTTTATCCATTTTATTAAATCTACAACTCCTTTATAAATCCTAAAAATTAGATGAATGCATAAAATCTAGTTTGTTTATTGACGAAATTACTTCGTAATAAATGCTTTCGGATTCTTTCCAACAACAAGAGAAAAATCATGTTGATGTATTTCCGATAAATCTTTAGTCACTGAAAGAATTATTCATGTATCAGGGAAGTAGAAAATTCCATATGCTGATAAATTACATTAGGAGAATCGTTGTTTTTTTTTTTTTTCACTTATTAATTTACAAATACAAGTACCAAACTAATGCCAAGAAGTACAAATTTTTCTTAGTTATCATAGTTTGTAGCATTTTACACTTTTTATGTACCACAGAAGTTTTATATTTTTCCCTTTTCAAAATGCCCTTAATCTGCCGATTAAAAAAGACAAAAAATAATTATTAGACTTTTGTGGTACAAAAAAGTGGAAGAGTTGGCAGCTATATTATTTATTCTTGCATTGAGTCTTTCGGAAAGTTCTTCCTGTTTGGAAAAAATCTATTCACCGGAAAATTATTCCCGTTAAACATTAGATTGCAGATATCGTAAATAATGTCTATTAATCAAGTAATAACATTTTCCGGTACGAATTAATTTTTCCAAGCGAAATGGACGCTGGAAGACGTCCAATAAAATGTGAAAAGGAATGTTAACGTTCGGCGTATTTTTCTAGGAATGTTTTCCAATCTTTTGCGCTTTTATGATACCGTAATTTCGGGTGTATAAGCCGCAGATCAAACAATTCTTTTTCGACCCAGAATTTTTTAAGTGACAAATATAACTAGTTAGATCGCCGTAAATGTTTGCCTTCAATCACTAAATAAGATTTCTGGGTCCAAAAAGAATTGTTTGATCCACGGCTTACACACCCGAAATTACGGTAATTAGCCCTTTCCGGCACGGGAAAATTCTGCTCGTAAAATGAGTAATTATCAACTGACACCAGAATTCGCAATCGATTTTATTAGAAATTAAGATTCCATTATTTTAAGCTTTCATTGTAAAAGCAAAATTTTATTAAAACATTATTGATGCATCTTGCAAATTTCGAATTAAAATTAGGTATCCCGGACTGGGCAAAATGTGTCGGAAATGGTTAAAGAATGTGCTGGAAAATTATAGTTTACCTTTCTTTTAGAAAAAATCAAATTGCATAACTTTTGTCATTAAATAAATCAACAATTAGTACTTGAATATGGAAGCGATAATAACTTATTTTCCAAAAAGTGTTTATATTTTAATTAAAAATTCGTACAATATTTTCTCGTCATACCTTTGTGTGAGCAGGTAATTCTTATTTTAAGAAATTGATGTTTATTTCGAAGTTAATTGATTAACGCCTTACAAGTTTATATTTTAAGTGACTATTTGTAAAAATGTACATGTGTATACGTTTTTCAGTGATGTTTTGAGCTAATTAATTCAAAAATGCATCAAAAGTGGGAGTTTATATTTAAAAAATATACGTTGGTGTAATATTTAATCTTTAAATGTAATCAAAATTTCATTCATTTTCAGGTAATTTGCGAAAATTGATGCGAACGGTACCACTATCATCTCACTGTGTGATTATAGTCCTGGGTTAGTGTAAAAACGAAAAAGAATAGTGCGTTTTTATTTACTCATAACTCCATGAAAACTTGTCATGCCCATCACATGCAACTATTTCTGGCTACCACTATTTTAGAACGGAAACTTATTTTATCTGAGATGTTCCATCAGCTGAATGATGCGAAGAAAACTTTTAAAAAATAACGGTGGCGATGAGCATAGCGATTTTTAGCTGTGTGACAGACATGAAAAATTTTCTTGGAATTAACCAAATGTCTCTTTTGATGTACAAGGATGACATAATTAGCCCTTCGTAGCGAGAGCACTTTGCTCAATTTTTAATCTTTTAACACCGGTTTTCCAATACAGAAATAATTCCGCGGTAGAATTTTGAAAATGCTTGGCTTAAATAGGAAAAAATTAAAAAAAAAATAATGATAATAATAATTGATGGAAATCATGAGGGATTCGGTCCACCTTAAGTGTCACGTACATCGGTCACTCGTCCCCAAGAGTTTAACCCCTTGAGCTCTGATGGTAGAATTTTCTACCACATAATTTTAATTTCGTAATGTCACAATGGCACCAGAAAATTTGACCAAATTTATTTGAAAAAGGTTTGATGTATTTTTTTTTTCGTGTTTATCGTTAATCTTTTTTTTTCTTTGCAAAATACTGATGCCAATGTGACATTTGGAATTTTTAAAAAATTTACACCCCAAAGCTCAAAGGGTTAAACTGAAAATACTAAACTAATACTGTGCTGCGATTTATTTGCAAGAATGCAGCCAAATTCGTAAGTTGTTTAACCACTTTAACTGATCTTTATTTTTGAAAAAAACTTTCAAAGAATTCCTTTTTTGTCATGTCTTTTAAAGATTTTTAAATCTTTTATCATCGGTTTTTCAAAACAGAAATTTTTGCCTAAATGAATCATAAAAATCCTCTGATTAAATAATGCAAAATTTATAATAAAAATTTACTGGTGAAAATTTTAAATCATGATTGAAATATGGATGCCCGTGAGTTAAAAAAAAAAACTTTTCCACATATGCCATGGCGACTTGCACCGCACATGCTTTTGAACTATTTTGGTTTTCACGATATTCTCCGCTCCATTCTTGCTTAATCACCCTAAAAAGGCTTAATTATTACAATTAGATCACGTTACATAAAAAGTTCAGTATTGTTACTTTAGTTATCGCCACCTTGTACTAAGTGTGCCTGTAAACAATTTCACAAAATATACTTCTAATAAAATGTAAACACGATATTCTCCGCTCCATTCTTGCTTAATCTCCCTAAAAAGGCTTAATTCTTACAATTAGATCACGTTACATAAAAAGTCGAGTATTGTTACTTTAGTTATCGCCACCTTGTACTAAGTGTGCCTGTAAACAATTTCTAAAAATATACTTCTAATAAAATGTAAAACGCGAAAGCAATTTTCAAATTTTTTATAGGATTTTTTATAATGTCCTTTACAGCATTAAAATGTAAAATTGCATTATACAGACAGAACCATTAATTAATCCTTTAAAGGTCAAAGTATTTCTGCTCCAAAAATGGCCAAATAATCAATTCACACCGCAATTTAAGAGCAGATTTATTTGAAAATTATCAAAAACTCTTTTCCTCGAACGTTATGAGAACGATATTGTACTAAAATCTTACTGGTGCCACTTCCAAATTTCGGAGTAAATTTAACCGCTTGCCGACTGCAAACGGCTCCCCTGAAAGTGTCAACGACTCAAATTAAATCCGTGGTATCCATTAGCTGTTTTCTGAAAATATCACCACTATTTTCTAAAAGTAACGATCTCTATAGTTAATGACTTTGTGTGTGATATATTTTATTCTTTATAAAAAATGTTAAATCCGCGGTCCGAACAGTGAGTGCTACTGATTTATTGATTATTATGTCAGTGTAAGTAATTTAAAGTTCTTTAATACTTTGGGAACGAGCGACACGTATGCGTGCCACAAAAAGGCTCAGGAATCCTTCTTTATCCCTACCAGTAAAATTATACTGTAAAATTTGACATATTTAATCGGAACATTTTCTCGATTTAATAAGGCACAAGTTTCTGGTTTTAAAAACCGGTCACAAAATATTAAAAATTTCATAAATTCTCCCTTCGCAACGCGGTTAATACATTTAACTACTAAACATAATTTTTATAGAAAATATAGCATGTACTTTTAAATTATTATTGACTAACTTGAAATCTATAAATTTCTCTGAAATCCATAAATTTCTCTACGAAAATTAATCTATAAATTTATTTCTAATTAATCTATAAATTTCTTTACGAAATAAACATTGTTTAACATCTTTATATTTTTGAACATTGTTTTGTCCTTCTGTCACCAGACTGAGGAGGTATGAGAAGCGTTCTTTGTTTCGATGATTTGAACTAGGAATTAATTCTATTAAACAATAAATTAATTTTGAAACTTTTTTCTATGATGCATTTTTTTATACATTTATAAAGATTAAAACATTCTTTCATAATGCGAAACATGAAAATTTTTAAAACAAAAAAAGTGGCTTAATGAGATTCCCTATGGGTCACTGAAATGCTAAAACTAATAAAAAATCTCTAGTTTTGTGGAAATATTATTTACAAACTGAATATTTAAATATCCTTATTGAAATATTTAGATCATTTGAATATAAAGTTATCCGTCTCTATTTTAATTGGAAGAGTTCGTTTCGTCTGGGCTTCGAAAATAGCACGCAGAGCAAACATTTGTTGTAAATATGCATCATGATAATATGGTCCCAATTGTTTGTAGTTTCACAACTGAAAACTCAAACTTTTGTCCCAAAAGCAATTATAGCTAACTATATTTTAAAAACTAACTTTACTCTATATCAGAAATAAATTAATTAGAATGACTTATAACTTTAATTTTAGTGTTATTCATCACTTCCATTATATATATATGTATAATATATTATGATTTTATTATATTAATAGAACAACCAGATTAATATTCTTACTTGTCCTATAGGACGCTTTGTACATGAATCCCACTGGTCCGTTAGGTTTTGGGTATGGGTAATTCCATGAGCACATGTCGTGTAAGTCACATATTACGAGTTTGGATACCAGTATTTTAGAACGGAAAAATGTGACTTATTTTATCAGAGATATTTCATTAATTGAATAAGGCCATGCAAATTTTTCGAAAATAATGGTGGCCAAGAATTTAGCAGTTACTAGAAATGTGATTTACACGACAAGTTCTCATGAAAATACCCATATACATATGTTAATTTTTTTAAAAATAATTTCCATAAATGACCATGTATTATACCACAAGATTCTCAAAGGGTATTCGAAGCACTTCTGCGGTTTCAAACTAAAAATTTTCGATTACGGTTAAGTCTGCAGTTTTTAACGAACGTGAAGAAAACATCTTTAAAGTTTAGTACTACATATATTTTTTGATATATAATTCGCATTCATGTCTTGAGTCAGTCATGACTAATAATTTTAAACTGGGAATAAAGCTCGTAACAATAAATAAAGAGTTTCTCATTGGATAGAACTCAAATGAATGAATAATATTGAAAATGTTTGAAGCAAAAAACGATATTTTTGGAATAAAGTTAGTTTTCGTAGTGTTTCGGACCAGCCTAAATTTCGTTAGAATTTTAGCCAAAAATGAATTTTCGGCGAAACTTAGATTTTGGTCCGACAACAAAAACGAAACCAAATTTTCGGTCGATTTCTTATTATTATATTTAACAAATTTTCATGACAAGAAATACCAGCTCCTCATGTCATAATTCATATTTAGAGCTCTGAAATAAATGAAGTAATAAAATATCACATCGTCGCCGCCTCAGAGGAACAGTAGGACATCTGGTAACAATAAAAAATGAGATTTCAGACTTACTGCTATGAGAAAGTGTGTTTGCAATTATCGGAAATACTTCTGAAACACAAAGTTATGTTTAATATTATAGCTCAGATGTGTTTCATAAAAATTCATAACTATTCCATCAGATGTAGACTGTTTTTCACAGCAGTAAGTCAGACATTTCATTTTCGATGATTACTAGACGTCCTATCGTTGCTCTGAGGCGACGTTATATTCCGATCATACCGGAATTTCGGGTGTATACGCCGCGGATCAAACAATTCTTTTTCGACCCAGAAATCTTATTTAGTGATTGAAGACAAATATTTACGGCGATTTAACTAGTTATATTTGTTTCTTAAAAAATTCTGGGTGGAAAAAGAATTGTTTTGTCTGCGGCTTATACACCCGAAATTACGGTATATCGTACACCTCAGACAAACATGTCCAGGCATTTTATTTAGTAAATGGGCATAATATTAATAATATAGAAGGCCATCGAGGACAGTGTTTCCAGATGGGCTACTTTTTATAAATTCAGATTCTTGATTGGCACCACTTTTTACAAATCATAAAATGCGCCTTATTCATTGACATGATAATTTAGGCGAAAACAAAAGGTAATTTACAGTTTTAAAAAACTGGTGCCAATCAACAAATCCGAATTAAAAAAAAAGTAGCCCATTGGCAACACCGATCGAGGAATTTATGCGTCATTTATAAAACTATCATTAACCCTTTGAGCTCTGGGGTGTAAATTTCTCCAAAATTCCAAATGTCACTTTGGCACCAGTATTTTGCAAAGAAAAAAACCGGTTAACGATAAACACGAAAAAATGCATTAAACTTTTTTGAAGTAAATTTGGTCAAATTTTCTGGTGCCATTGTGACATTTCGGAATTAAAATTATGTGGTAGAAAATTCTACCAGCAGAGCTCAAGGGGTTAAGAAATAATGAATTCTTCCCAGAAAGTTTTATTAGCTATTTTTGGTTATTATAATGACCATCCTGAATAACTTGCCGATAAAATAAATGTGATTATTTTTTTCCGATGTGAACATGTGAATTTCTCTGCCGATATTTAACTATATATTTTTATAGTTTAAATACACGATACTATGCTTTTGTACAAAATATGAAATTTTACATAAAAGTACATGACTATATTTACTTAGCTACTTGTACGGTTTTTGTTTCATATAAATTTTGCTAAAAAAATATTGGTATGGAAAACAGTAGAAGTTTTCAGCTATGGAATTCTATTTAGCTAAGGGCCTGAGAAATAGTTTTTCCAGGTTTTCTGTGTATGCCAGCGCTGCAAATGCGCTTGCAAAGTTTTTACGGGTCCTGGAATTTCCAAATTTGGAAGAATTTCGGTAACCAATATTTTCTTATCGAAAATCGCTACTTAAATAAAGGGAGATTCCGTGGGTTTAATTTTGATTTATAGCCAAACAAGCAGCAGAAAACAAAATAAAGCAATTACCATACGACCTGGTAAGGCCCATATCGAATCTTAAAAGAACAATGAAAGAGCTAATAATCAAACAGTGGCAGTTCGAATGGGATGACGGGGTCACGGGCAAGACTACACATAAATACTTCTCAAAAGTAAGTACAGATAGATTAGTCAGCAGCAAACTTCTGAGTCAGATTTATACAGGGCACGGAGCTTTCCCAAAATACTTAAAAAGATTCAAGTGCAAAAACACGCCATATTGTGCATGCGGAGAATTGGGAACCTCAAAACACTACCTAACGGCCTGCCCGCTAACACAAACATACAATCTGGCAAAAATAACGCCAAACAATAAAGAACTCTGGCGTAAGCAACTAGCAAACAATAAATACATACAAAACAAAAGCAAAGTAGTCATAAAATGGTTAACAGAAAACATAGATACAATATCACAATGAAAGACGAATAAATTTAAAAACACACCACTCCAACTAATGAACTGTCTTATTTTCAGGAATTGTCATATGCTAAATGTTATGTGTTAAATGTTGTATGTTTTTTTAAAAAAAAGGCCTAGGATTTATTCCTATCGCCAAATTAAAAAAATTAAATCTGTCTGTGTTTGTATTATGTCATCCAGCAGTGTGCGGTAGTAGCACAACATCAGCTGTTACATGGCCCGCAACAGGAGGCGCGCAACATATAAATTGCAAGCACAAAACATTTCACAATCGGTTCAGCAAGTTGTACATTATGATACAGTACGAAGCTTCAACCGCCTCCGACATTGCTTGTCTGTTCACTGTGATGTGCAATAAAAACAAAATAAAAAGTTAAAAAAAATATAATAGGCCTAGGAATCTCCTAACGCCAATTTAAAAAAAAGTTTTTTGTCCTAATTTTACCAGTTTTCAAAGTATTGTTAATTAATGTTATGCCTTTTTATTTCTAATTGTTATTTCTCTTTTTTTAAAAATATTTTTTTATTAGGGTTCAGTTAATTTATATCTTCTCTTTGACAATCGTCTCTCTTTATATATGTGCTTTCTGTACGAGCTACCAGGCCCGCTCCAATGGGGAGCCAGTTAAATTTATTTTATTTTTTTAACCCGGTTTGGTACGGTGGAATGGCGGAGTCTCACTCCCCCTTGAAAAGTTAAGTTTGCCTTTCAGTTCAGCTCAAAATTAATTACTGTGCAAAATGTTTATTTACTGAGTCCCCTCTTTTGTTTTTCTCCCCCCCCTCCCCTCTAAATTACCATTTTCATTAGACAAGTACGCATCAACAATTAGCTCCAGACTATCCTAAGTAGGTTGGGCAACGGTGTCCAAGTTGGCAGAACATTTTACTCATAACTTTTGGTTACAGGACTCAGGCTATCTGCCGGCTAAAATTCCGTCATGTACGCTAATGGCGCCTGGTGCATGTAAAATCCGTCGCGGGTGCAACGTCCTCCAAGTTACCTGTGAATTGTACCTCTGGAGGTGACTTGCCAGGTGAAGGTCTCGTCATCTGATCAAGGTTCTAAATTACGAGACCAAATTGAGTAGTCATTTGCAATACAAACAACAGGATATAACGATAAGCAACCGACAAAACAAAGTATGCTAGACTGCGAAGCAAGTACTGCAGATTTGATGACGCGCGAAGCAAAGGAATCATGTTTTTTGCCGCTACGCGGCAATTAGGCGGTCACCCGCCCCGATACCAGGTATCTAACACGTTAAGCTGAGGTAACTCGGCAGGTAGAGGCCTGGTCATCGGTTAGAGAGAAAAAGGTGAAGAAAATTAATTTATAATACTGGTTCCATTGCTTTGGAGCCCTATAGTAAAGACTTTAGTCTATAGCGAAATATTTCCGTGATTAGATGTAATAGTGATTCATACTATTGTGTCTTTCAAAATAATCGTTTACGTTAATCCAGGTTCGTAGATCCTTGAATATTAAAGAGAAGTACAAAAGAAGCCCTCTGAGAGTTTGAAGACAAGACGAATTTATTAGAAGAATGTAAGTGCTAGAGAGGGACCAACTGAGTCAGTTGTGAAGACTTCCATGTATTGTACAGATAGAGAAGAAGTACATTATAATTCTGAGAGAGCTTTGTTATTGGCGAGAAACAATTTACAAAAATATCAATACAGTACATATGTGGCTAAAATTAAGTTGAGATGAGACATGTGTTAGTTCCCGTTAATTGAATGTCAATGGGGAGCATGAACATGTAACATTTGAATTTTATCAACAACAAGATAAGTGGCAAATTCAGACTGTACAAAACCACAAAATCGCATTTTACAATGTTTTGTCAAATCATGAGAAGCAAGGGCAGCTGAATCAATTGGAAGCATATAGAAATAAAAATAAAACATATTGCAGATAAAATCGATTATAAGAATTTATACATTGGGGAAAGTATTTATCAGCTGTAGAAAAAAAACAGACAATGAATACAGGTAAGAAGGCATAAGAGGTCCCGCCTAGTGCCAAATTAACAGTGCTAATGTAACCGGTATGTTGCTACTATGCGAAATAGATAGCACGCTTCTTTTAATTTAATACTGTCTTCTGCGGTTATAAGACTTATAGAGAAAAGAGCATACTTTTATAAAGGAAGTGAGCGATGGAAAATAAATTTATTTAAGGTATAACCTTTTTCGGCCCAGTGGTCCCCCTCCGGGTGCATTTAATTTTAATTTCAAACTTGTAAAGGTACTTAGAACATTTCAATAAAGTTTTGCTTTTAGAATGGAAGCTTAAATTAAAGTGTTTTAAATTTCTAAAAAAGTCGTTTCTAAATTCCGGTGTCAGTCAATATTGTAAGTACTATTTTCATATTAACAATAATTTCTCATTTTGCGAACAGATTTTGTCTGAGGTGGAAATGGTTGAATATAGGATTTACTATTTAACCCGGGAGGACGCGCACATGGCCTAAAAGACCCGGAGTGTGTGTGGTTTTTTACAATTGCAACCACTTTTTTTTAAAGTAATCTTCAACTTATTTTATCTCAAGATTTGCAAGAATTATTTCCGTCTAAATAAAGCGACTGTTTTAATTTGATTTTATTGGTGACAAAATTAAAACCATTCATACCCTGGGTAAGCGCGCATTCTCCCGTTCTCCAGGGCAGTGTTGCCAGTGGGCTACTTTTTTAAAATTCGGATTTGTTGATTGGCACCAGTTTTTTGAAACGGTAAATTACCTTTTTTTTTTTTTTTTTTTTTTTTTTTTTTTCCCTTAATTATCATGTCAGTGAATAAGGCACATTTTATGATTTGTAAAAAGTGATGCCAATCAAGAATCTGAATTTATAAAAAGTAGCCCATCTGGCAACACTGCTCCCTGGTTAAGAATTTAGTTAAGTAGCTTTATTTTCGAAGGGGGGGATACATTTAAAAAAATACAGGAAGGAAATATCCTACATAAGCACCTATTTAGGCTGGACAACTGGGAAAACTACTGATAAAAATGGATTTATACAAGAACTTTTATGTACGCATTTTTAGACATGCTCATTTTTTATTTTGCCTCTTTTAATGCATATAATTTATTTTATTAATTAGGATATAAACTAATACAAAATACTGAATACAAATTACGTTTCATACATTTTCATCGGAGTAATTACTTATGTATTCTTCTTGAGATAAGAATTTCAGCAATATTAGAAATAGAAGAAATATTATTTAGTATTAATTGCAATTTGAGCTTGTTCTGATTGACAAATGCAAATTAAATTTAAATTCGAAGGAAAATCCATATTCAATATGATTCATGGGTTTCAGGCGGTGTTTCCGAGATTCCCAAATTGCTTCGAGAATCCAAAGTTATTATAGAGCTTTTATGATTGCTCATGCATGCACTCTACAATTTCAGGTGCTATTTCATTTCTAGTAGTTGGAGGTATCCCTATTTTATTTATGCACTCTTGAAGTGTGGAAAGTTTTGTATGATGAATGTCGAAAGTATAGAAACATGTTTCATTTATTACCATGTAATCCAAAATTTCCAGAAAACGCATTCAGCTTGCTAATAGCCCTAAGTTCGTTTATCTTATTCAGTTACTTTGAGTTAGGTTATTATTTATCTTTTATAATAATATCCAATATTATTGTTTTATATATAGTTTAAAATTTCGTGTATTACGTAACTTTGTGTTGTGATGTTCTAAATAGTATAAATTTTACAGAGACATTTGAAATGTAATATATTACTAAACACAGTGATGCCCGCGGATAGCACTTTTTTTAGTAGTATTTGTCTTATTTAAGCGCTAATCTTGAAATAGTTTTTTTTCACTTATCTCAAAGTATCATTACTTTTAACCCTTTGAGCTCTGCTGGTAGAATTTTCTACCATTTACTTTTAATTCCGAAATGTCACACTGGCACCGGAATATTCAACCAGATTTATTTGAAAAAGCTTTAATGCATTTTTCCGTGAATATCGTAAACCGAATTTTTTATTTTCAAAATACTGGCGCCAATGTGACAGTTGGCATTTTGAAGAAATTTACCCACCAGAGCTCAAAGGGTTAAGCTTCGGGAATTTGTATTAATTAGAACACATTTCTTTTTCAAATATGAGCTTTATTTAATAAAAAAAAAATGTAATTTATGATATGTCCTCCTTCAATAATGCAGAGAACTCTACCACAAATGACTAATTGCAACTACTAAATTTCTATAATATTCATCACCTTATAATACTCTCAACTTTTATTGATAAAAATCTTTTAAAATAGCTCTTCGATCGATCACAACACATTGGAAAAGGGTTGCCAGTTTGAACACAAATTTTAATGCAAAATTTCAAATTGCACTGGAAAATTCAATAGAAGAATTTCTGCTTTGTTTCATCTTGCCAACTTCAGACATGAGTTCCGTAAAATGCGAGTTAATTTAAATAAAATAAACCCCTTGAGGAGCGGTGGAACGTATTTTATCCTGCCTAATTTAAACGAGATTCTCACCTCTTAACGAATTTTTTTATTTTTAAGTTTGGCGGTAAAATGTTGAAAAATTGTCTTTTCTTATTTTAAAATATTTTTTTCGATTTTTCGGTGAGAAATCAATATTACAGAGTTATTTTTGCTTGCCACTGAAGGGGGTTAAAGAGGTTTCTAACCAGAGAATATTTAAGAAGTATTATTAGCTAATTCATTTCTATTTTCAACCTAGAACTTGTTTGAAATCATTTCTTTAAAACAATTATGGTTGAGAACATGTTTAACCCTTTCCGGCCAGGGAAAATTCTGTTAGTAAAATGAAAAAATATCGACTGTCACTGGAATTTACAAACGACTTTTTTAGAAATTAAGAATCCCTTAATTGAAGCTTTCATTGTAAAAACAAAATTTTATTAAAATATTATTGATGTCGTTTGCATGTTTGATATTGAAATTAGGTACCCCAGACTGGGCACAGTGCGCCGGAAAGTATTAACACTAGAAAGACGAGAAGTTTTGTACAAGTTTTGTAAAAAATATTTTACACCAGTATTTTTTATTTAAAACTGTATAAGTTACTTATATTGCCATTCTTGCCTTTGCTGGTTTTAAACGTATTTTAAAAAGATATTTAAGGTTCGAACCGAAATACACTCACTTACTAGGGGCCAAATTTGTCCCTCTCCGTCATTCGTGTGTTAACCTAGTTTAACCCATTAGTGCCTAGCGTCCCTTTTTAGGGACGCTTCAAAAGGTGCATTCACCACTGTTTTTGACACCGGTTAAAAGAAAAGCAATAATTATTTTATTTAAATGACGCATTTTCGTGATTAAAGAACTAAACTTAAATTTTCCAAAAATAGTGGTGCCAACCAAATAAAATTTACGCAAAAGATGCTGGGCACGAATGGGTAAAATGAACTGAAATTTTACGGAAGTTGTGTCTGAAGTTGACAAATATGACTATTTGATCAATAAATGTATTTCATTAAATAAAGCATAAAATACTTTTTTTCTGGATAAAAATAAAGGCCAAACTAGCAACCCTGAAATGAGATATCAAAAGAATAAATATTATTTGAATAAATACTTTTTAAGCACTTATTTGCTTTTCATTAACTTCTAGAAAACGCTTTGTTTTTCAACCTTGCGATCTCTCTCTAACTCTGTGACAATGTATACTCGGATTTTTAAATCACGTTTAAGTTATGAAATGCTTGATGAATCTTTCAGGAAATGGATTTTTTTTTCGTAAAAGTGACATGAATTCTCTTTAGCAAAAAATTCTCGAAAACATTTACTGAACTGGACTGAATTAATTTCCTAAACACAATGGGAACTCAATTTTTTTCTTTTTTATGTTCTTTAATCATTTCTAGGGTTAAATAAAGGATTTCTTTTTTCTTTGGTTTTCCCTTTTTTCTTCATTCTATATAATTTTACCGCTTGATTATAATCAATATTTGCAAATTTGGATCCAAAATGTTTGCATTAAATTTTGATTTTGTAAATTCACACGAGAAAAGGCATTTGGTTATATTTAAAATCATTTTTCTGTAAATTATGGTAGAAGACAATAATTTCAGGAACATGATTACCGTAATTTCGGGCGTATAATCCTAGGATCAAACAAATCTACTTTGACCCGCAAATTTTATTTAGTTATTGAACCCAAATAACTAACGGTATTTTAATACCGTAATTTCGGGTGTATAAGCCGCGGATCAAACAATTATTTTTGGACACAGAAATCTTATTTATTGATTGAAAACAAATATTCACGTCGATCTAAGAAGTTACATTTGTCTCTTAAAAAATTCTGGGTCGAAAAAGAATTGTTTGATCCGCGGCTTATACACCCGAAATTTCGGTAGTTACATTCTTTTAAAAAAATGTCAGTGTCGGGAAATTATTGTTTGATCCGCGATTTATACGCTAGAAATTACGATACTTTGTCCTCGAAAGAAGTATCAAAGTTCCAAACATATGGTATTATGCAATGGCGTAACCAGGATGGGTGTCCAAAATCAGCACTAATGTAAGATTTTCTTCCCCTTGATTCATAGCAGAAAATTTTCTGGTTAGATAAGAACAGAACTTAAAAAAATTACCAGTATTTAGAGCACTTGGGCACCCACTCTAGTTACGCCACTGCAATATCAAATTATCCAGTATGAAAACAGTTGCCAGAGGGTTATTTTTAAAAATGTCTGATTTCTTGATTAGTCCCACTTTTTAAACGCAGTAAAATCCGCTTTTTTAACCTTATTTAATAACACATTAATTAAGGCGAAAAAAAAGAAGGAGTTTTATTATGTCAAAAGAGTGGTGCCAATCAAGAAATGTGAATTTGAAAAAAATAGTCCACTTGCAGCACTCTACTTATATTGGATAGTTTGACTGGGTATCAACATTACATGAAAAAATATATTGTTTCTATCACTCTTTTGAATCAATGAACCTCATTCATATTTATGCTACAGAGTTAAAGGAATTTGCTAAAATAGTATTATTTGGAGATATTGGTGGGCACAATAAAACCTTTCTACACGTTTCGGGCTGAGGAATAGCCACAACTGTGGACTGTTTCCTCTCTGCATACAGCAATATATTCTGTACGGATGTAAGGCATCGTGAGGAAATATTTTTTCATAAAATGTATAGGTAACATTGCTTTTAAATCTTAATTTTGTAACTAGACAACTTTTCAAACTTTGTAACAATATTTAGAACTAAAAATCTGTATTTTAAATTGTACATTTTACTTTACCTTTTGCTCTATTCTTTTCTTTTAAACTGAATAATTTATCGACATTATTAACTTTTCCTTATATTAATTTATTGCTAAAATGGCAGTCAGTTTTGCAAATTAAATTTTTAATTTATGTACGAGTACGTTTATTAAATTAAAAATATAAAAGTAAAGCTCTAAAAAATGTTTTTATACTTGAATGAGAATAATTAATTCGACACTCTTAGAATAAGTATAAGATTAACAAGCACATAGAAATTTGTGATCAAAAAGCACTTATGTAAATAACATTATTATGTAGATTCTCTACAACTTTGTGTGTCGTTTGATCAAAAATTCTCTTTCATTGCTTTACTTATAATTGGATTATAAAACTAATATATATTTAACCCTTTCAAGGGCAAAACATATATATTGCTAAATAGTGCAAATGCTTGATTTACAACAGGATTTCGAGATTAGTATTTTGAAAAAAATAAGCAAAAGCTTTTCTTCGCATATAGTATTAACAGGTAAATTTTATTCCAAAATCCTGGTGTCAATGTAGCATTTGGGATTTAAAGTTAAGCGGGATATACTATATCCTATTACCCTTCAAAGGGTTAACAAATTTAGATGCGTCAGTGATAATCACTAAATTGAAGTGTAGAAAGAAGTAGATATGTTAGAATGTGTTTAAAAGAGTTTTTTTTTAATGTAGTATCAATATAGAAATTATTAAAATTTTATGTCTCGTTATTCGGTTTTTGACAAAATATGACAGGAATGAAAATAGAGTTCAATCAGTTTGCTAGATTATTAGCAAAGCTTGCTTATACTGCGAGTGGAAATTTTTATAAAAAGCTGAATAGCTTATTTCATGTGATTAATGTTTTATATAAATAAGTATTAGGTTAAATATAACGCCTTTCAGTTATAATTTTTGTTGATTATTTTATTAAATGAATATTTTCGTAAAGTGTAAGTGTTGTTCTGAATAAAAAAATTACATATTAAAGGAAATTTTTAAAAATCCAGACATAAATGGAACGATATTGCAAAAATTAAAAAAATAATAATTTATCTTCCAGAGAGGAATCTGAAAATAAAATTTTAATTAATTATATATGCTTGCCTAATACATATTGTACTTATACATATTTCTTGTGCTTTACGAATTGCTTAAGTATTAAGGACAAAGTAGCACATTGGGATACCTTTTAATAGCATCCATATATTTCAGTTAGTAGGTCTTAGCTCATATAAATAATATCCCTATTTTGTAGTCTACAGTCTCGGTAATATTTAAAGCCTTCAAACCAACTGAAAAGTTAAATATTTATTTTTTATTTATTGAAAAGTAAAATGAAAAGTATTGTCCGATTGTGTTCCTGCACAGGGTACATTGGGACAGAGTTAAACTGATACTGGGGCAATTTGGGACAAGGACCTGATTATTAATGGGGCATTCTCACAACAGTAAAAATAAATATTTTTCACTCTTATTCATGACAGTAATTTCGAAAAAAAAAGTTTAAACAAGCCGAAAATTTCTGTAAAATTTTAAAGGTGAGATAATGCCTCGTTAATAATCAGGCCTTGTTTGGGATACCGCAATTCATTTAAACTCTCGGAAAGAAATTAATGCCTACTTATATGCAATAATTTTTAATTATATAAAAAAGAAGTTACAGCACATTTTGTATTAGTATTGGACTTCAACATTAGCTACATTAACTTAGATATTCATGGTTGTCAATACCTTTGATGATGTTCCAAATAAAGTTATGGGTCGAGGGAGTTTTATAACAACAACTTCTTTATTGCCATCAGCTATATATTCATAATGTGGTAAGTAAAGTTTGAAGAATTATCTTATTTTTTCTTAAAAAATATTTCTTTATTTTCAATTGATTCCACATTGCTCACGTAATGCAGAAACATAGAACAAACTGTGATTTTTCCCACAAATTTGATAAGAACAAAATCATTTTCCTCGAATTCATCCTTGACAGATTCAAACAATTTTAGCTCCTTATGAAAATTTACAGTCAAGTTTAGGATCAGAGTTGCTGTCTAAAACTAGAATTGGAATCATTGAGAAATGGAATTTTTCTTTTAAGATATTTTTACTCTGCTGACGCTTTACCTTCAGTTATTTTTTTTCTGTTGATTTTCTACATCCTTCTGTTCTGTTTTTTCGTTAGGAGTCAGAAGGCGAGGTTTTGCAAATTTGTTTTACCCTTTTTTTGTTTCTGCTGAAGGAATTTGAATAAGGTCCGGTGGATAGGCTGGAGAGCAAATGTGTATTTCATGTTTTAATGCAGTAACACAAATATGACAAATGAAAGTTTGTATCGAGCTGGATAGTTATCAGAAGGACAAAACACCATCAGTTTTTCGATAGTTTTCAAAGCCTGAGTTTTTAATACAATCATCCCCTTATTCTCAGGTTTGTCATTGTTGTTTCTGTAACGTGAAATGCTAAAAATTATCTATACTGAGAGCATTTTGATAAAATGCCAAATTGCTGTACATTTAAATGCACTTGTAATGTTGCAAACATTAAATGATGCATTATATGCATATGTTTACAATATTATTAATTTTAAAAACTTTTTCCCCGAATTTGAAATCATTAATCATTGAAAGCTCTTTAGATGTAATGATTTGAATGAATCAAAATTACATACATCAAAAGAATGCAACCGATATTGGATAAGAGCAAATAAGAAATATTAATTATTCAAAAATACGACTTCTTATGATACACACATGCAACAAAATAACTATTTTTCTGCAATATAAACACTGAAAGGGCTTTGGATATCTTTATTTTCTAAAAATTATTTGAGCCTGATGCATGGTAACATTGTACAAATGTTTAATTTACAAGAACATACTTATGGTAGAAACAAGTTTCACGGACTGACAAGCAGCATTGAAATTGTCGGTTTTAAATCAACAATCAGGAATAAGTTTTGACACATTTGATCATCATAACTCAATAAATATATCAGCATTAACAGCTTTTTCTTATTCACACAATCATGCCCACCGGACTAATCGTTAGGAGTTTTCCATCGCTTTCTTTGAACCTTGGATTTTCTTGCGCATATACAGGTAAAATTTCCTTAGAAAGACACTCATGGAGGGCACCCCCCCCCCTTAGGCCTATATCCTTCGTCTTGATAACTGGTCGTCATAAATGGAACAAACATTCGCCATACTTTTTCTGTTTTTGTCCCATGCCTTATATAAGAACATTATTTTTTCCATGTAAAATTATTGACGTTTCTTTTAGTTACTAAGATTACTGAAAACAAATTTTACTCATACCGTACAAAATATAGACAGGCATATATTTAATTATAATAATAATTGCTTGTTTTGCTAATTTCCTTTACTATTATTTAAAGATGATAAAAAAGTAACCTTAAATGACAAACAGATAAATATTTTTCTGTAACTACAATAAAACGAAAGTTTGAAAGTATTGTTTTGTCATATTGCCTTTGCCGTATCTCGGCTTGTAGTGAAATCTGGAAAGTCAATAATGGCAGCTAGTGGAACTGAAGATAACAATATCCATGAAACACCTCTAAACAGCGAACAGACGATATATTACCTTCCATTATGACGGCTCCATTCCACATGTATGTTTGACACTCAGAAAGAAACTCCTTGCATTCGATTGCGATATCCTGACCCATCCTCATTACTTTCTGGATATTGCTCCGTCCGACTACTATTCGTTTCTTTCTCTCAAAAATTCTATTAACCAAAAAACTGAATTCTTTGAATGACATACATTATCAACTCGGTAAGTATTTTGCCACCAAATAAAAAAATTTTGGAAAGAAGGTGGTATTTTACTATAAGAAAGATGGAAGAAGGTTTGTTCAAGAGATTGGCTCAAGCGTTATTCACTAAAATATTGAAATTTCCATGGTTATTTCTGAAAAAAAAAAAAAAAAAACTTTGGGACAACCTTATAAAAAAATAATTATAAAAAATTCTTAAGAGAGCCCATTACTGACCCATCTAATCTACTTTAACCCATTTGTGCCCAGCATCTTTTGCGTAAATTTTATTTGGTTAGCACCACTATTTTCAGAAGAATTAAGTTTAGTTCATTAATCCCGAAAATGCATCATTTAAATAAAATAATTATTGCTTTTCTTTTTTACCGGTGTCAAAAACAGTGCTGAATGCACCTTTTGAAACGTACCTAAAAAGGGACGCTAGGCACTAATGGGTTAAAATAATTTTCTTCGTTTTTTTAATACGTTAACTAAAGCAGAATTCAAAAAACTCATCTAAGAAATGCACTATTATTGTTATCATTAAAAAGACGTTAATTTTATTAAATTCACACAACAAACACTTTAGAGCAAATTAGATATATAAAAAATAAAATGGTAGAACATGTGATTATGCCCAAAACCAAAATTGAAAGTATTTTAAAATGGCGGATTTGGTTTATTCCATCTCCGCTGGCTCTGACAGCTAAGTTTTTGTAAAAAGTTATGTGAATTTAAAAACATATTTAACCCATTAATGCCTGAATTATTTTCTTCGTTAAAATTCAAATTTTGCATTTTTCTACCACTTTCAAAGCAAGAATAACTTTTATCTTTATTTATCGAGGACTTTGTCTCGAGAAAGAAAGTATTTATTTATCCTCCTTTTTTACTGGTGTGAAATGCGCTTACTTGAATATTTTAAAAATGCCCCAAAAATGGGACGCTAGGCACTAATGGGTTAACCCTTTGAGCTCTGATGAGTAAATTTCTTCAAAATTCCAAATGTCACATTGGCACCAGTATTTTGCAAAGAAAAAATTTGGTTTATGATATACGTGAAAAAATGCATTAAACTTTTTCCAAATAAATTTGGTCGAATATTCCGGTGCCATTGTGACATTTTGGAATTAAAATTATGTGGTAGAAAATTCAACCATCAGAGCTCAAAGAGTTAACTTGTATAAAGAAGTTTTTAAAATCGTGCGCGAAAAATGTTATTTACAAATGCAACATTCATATATTTTGATCGCTTAGTTAAAAATAAATTAGCCTGCAAATTTGACTAATGTGTATATTTTTAAAATTTGATATAACAACAATTAAAAAGATATATAATAAAATATTTTAAATAATTTTGCCTTTGGCGATTTGAATTTATAAATTATAATCTAGAATAACAATAACAATACAGTTTTAGTTTTCAAGCATTTTACAATAAGGGAGAAACTTTTTAATAATGATTTTCAACAAATGAAATTTCAATAAATAAATAATTACATAAATAAATATGATATTAAAAAATTGCCCTCTGAAAAATAGAGCCGAATAAGCAATTGAAAACGCATTCGCTAGAGGAAACAATTCCACGAGAATTACGTGATGAAATTGTGAAATGAGACAATCTCGGAGTATTACATTTCGCAGAAGGTCTGATTGATTTTAACAAGTCTAAAAACCTTCCAGAAAGTTTTAATTGACTGCATTAAATTTAATTCAAGTTGAAGAATTCTATTTTTACTGAAAAATCCGTCAACGTAATATTTATTTTCAGTACATTCTGGAGATATTTTTATTGTTATTTTAATACTCTCAAAACACTGACATTTTAGTGATAATACTATTTAAAATACAAGAAGCAGTAAAAATAAATAAATAAATAAATAAAAATCACGGAATTTCGTTGTAACTTTAACCACAATATAATTAATTTGCTTACTCCCGTTATAACTTTTTACTAACAGAAATAATAACAGGCAGTGTGACGTCAGTGTAGGAGAAGGTAGACGTGAACGCATTTCAGTTGATTTGATGTGGGAGTTCGAGCAAAGAGCGATCATCAAACACATCTTCCGTTCGGAAAAGTCTGCTTCAGGTCTCCGCCCTTGAATTCTAGGCCTGCGCTCACATAAAAATGTGGATGTGGAAGGCGTATTTTTTTCACTGTGTGTACGGTCCCTTGAATATTCGTACCAATAACATTTAAATGCTTTTTCCACTTTATTTTTTACACATTATTAAAACCAAATAAATCTCTAATAAAATACTGGTGTCAAAATTTAAGGGATTGTACATGCATTAAAAATAAATCCTCCTTCGGTAGTCGCAATTTTGTCTCAGCGCTCAGGCCTAGTCTAGCGGTGTTCAGGCACTAGAATACACTGAGGGAGCTGATCTGAAAACAAACAACACTCATACAACAGAGCTGCTACAGGCGGATATTTTCATGTTCTATATGCACCACTGCAGAAAAAATTAGCATATTTTTCCAGTAAATGTTATCAAAAAGTGTGTGGCAAATTTTATTTAAAAAAAAAGGGGTGAGATAGAATTAAAAAATTGTCGCTTGTGGCAGTTCTGCAATTGGAAAGGAGGATGTTCACATTATCATACCAATGCTCCTTCGCACACACTGATTGTTGTGCAGACATGATTCGCAGAAAATAACATTTCACTCCTACATCAACATTCCTACTCACCAGATTTAGCACTATTGGATTTCCAGTTCTTTCTCAAGATCGAAACGGGCCTGAGATGTAACAATTTAGACCGTAAACCGTAGAACCGTTCCACCGCAACACAGGACTGATATACACAACTATTTTTCTATGCTATTCGCTCCACTATTTGGAAAAAAAAATGTTTTGTAATGTATTTCTCTTGTAAATATTATGAAACTGTATGTCAGAGATTTTTGTTTGAGGAAGCGGTGCAAGTGGAATTAAAAAATATTCATCTGTGGCAGCCCTGCGTAGAAAATATGAAAAACAACGCGACGGCTGAATTTAGGAAGACACCAAATCGGGACTTTCATCGTTGTTTCCAGCAACAGCAAGATGTTTGGACAAGTTGAGAGATGAGATGTGTGTATTCTAACGGAGCCTACTTTGAAGGCGATGAAAAAATGTGTATCTATATTGCGTTAATAAAGATTTACAAAGAAATTCCGTAATTTTTTTACTACTTCTCGTATGCTTATCCAGCTTTGTGGAAAATGTGGTATAATTTTTTAATATATTTTCAGCTTCACACCAATATTTCTTCAATTTTGTTTCGTTGGAAATAGTTTGATCTTTAACAGGATTGCCAGTATTAAACTAACAAGGAAGGTCTCCATACGGGCATATTCAGAAAAATCTGAAAAAATTACAGAATGTTCTTCTGATATAGTTATAAACGTTTATAAAAAAAAATTCGGCGGAACCTTATTATAACGTCCGTAAAAAAATAATAAAAATTTCGTTTATTTGGCGATTTATCTCCGGCTGGCGAAAAAACGAAATTTTGAAAAATACGCTTTTACGCTTCGAATACTTTTTAAAGAAAAAACTTTTGATGTTCAATTTATTTAAATAAGTTTAGTTTAAGTAATTTTAGTTTTGAATTTTTACTTTACTTTAAGTGTAATTTTATCATATACGTTTATATGTACTTATAACAAAATGAAATTAATATATTTTATCATTTAAAACACAATTTAAATTGATTAAAATTGTTCCAAATTGAAAAATACACTGTTAAAAATCTGCTGCATTTTGTTGCAACGCACTCCCTTGCTTGTATAGAAAACGGTTACTTGGCCGTGAAATGGAGCTTTCTCATTGGTTGGAATAGAGCTATTATATACAAGCGGTGGAGTGCGTTGAAACAAAATGCAGCAGATTTTTAACAGTGTATATGACACGGTCAATTCATCGTGCTATGGAGCATTCTCATTGGTCAGAAGAGAGATGTTCTATAAAAGTAGTGGAGTGACGTTGCAGTAAATGCTGCAGATTTTTATCAGTGAAGTCAATTAAAATCAATTTTCAGATTCGTTAAAATCGTCTGCTTTTGGCGAGGAAATGCACTGCTCGCCAAATCCCGCGTCGCTTTCAGCTTTTCACGCCAATTATTCCAAACTATTTTATTTTTTTACATATCTAATAATGTAATTCCGCCGCTAATTTTCACTGATCCTTTATTACCTACATGAGTACTTTAATTCGTATTTTTTTCAAAAAATTCTGAGTATGCCCCCAATGGAGACCTTCCTTGTAAGCTATATGTAGGCCATATTTTGAAACGCAATAATGGTATTAAGCATCCAAAATTTATTCTTACATTTTGATCCGTTATCTCATGAAGGAATGTTTAAACTTGTGATAGTTTGACTGATATCCCTCCAACATACATTTCTATCTAGGAAAATATTTAACCCTTTCAAGCACGGGCAAAAACTGTACTAACAAGGAAGGTCTCCATTGGGGGCATACTCAGAATCTTTTGAAAAAAATACGAATTAAACTACTCATGTAGGTAATAAAAGATCAGTGAAAATTAGCGGCGGAATTACATTATTAAATATGTAAAAAAATAAAATAGTTTGGAATAATTGGCGTGAAAAGCTGAAAGCGACGCGGGATTTGACGAGCAATGCATTTCCTCGCCAAAAGCAGACGATTTTAACGAATCTGAAAATTGATTTTAATTGACTTCACTTTTTAAAATCTGCAGCATTTACTGCAACGTCAGTCCACTACTTTTATAGAATATCTCTCTTCTGACCAATGAGAATGCTCCATAGCACGGTCAATTGACCGCGTCATACACTGCTAAAAATCTGCTGCATTTTGTTGCAACGCACTCCACCGCTTGTATATAATATCTCTATTCCAACCAATGAGAAAGCTCCATTTCACGGCCAAGTAACCGTGCTGCAACAAAATGCAGCAGATTTTTAACAGTATATTTTTCAATTTGGAACAATTTTAATCAATTTAAATTGTGTTTTAAATGATAAAATATATTAATTTCATTTTGTTAAAAGTACATATAAACGAATATGACAAAATTACACTTAAAGTAAAGTAAAAATGCAAAACTAAAATTACTTAAACTAAACTTATTTAAATAAATTGAACATAGAAAGTTTTTTCTTTAAAAAGTATTCGAAGCGTAAAAGCGTATTTTTCAAAATTTCGTTTTTTCGCCAACCGGAGATAAATCGCCAAATAAACGAAATTTTTATTATTTTTTTACGGACGTAATAAGGAAATTCCGCCGAAATTTTTTTTATAAACATATATAACTGTATGAGAAGAACATTCTGTAATTTTTTCAGATTTTTCTGAGTATGCCCGTATGGAGACCTTCCTTGTAAGATGAGAAATTATCGGCTGACACCGGAATTCACAAACGAATTTTTAAAATATTTTGAATTAAGCTTTTATTTAAGCTTTTAATTTAAGCTTTTATTGTAAAAGCAAAATTTTACTAAAATATTACTGGTGCCGTTTGCAAGTCTGGAATTAAAATTAGGTATCTCAGACCGGGCGCAGTGTGCCGGAAAGGGTTAATTAAAGAATTTTATTAAGAATGTAAATTGCTTAACACATTTAACAGTGTATTCTAAATCCACATGAATTACGTTGTCAATCATTAAGCAAGATAAGCTAATATTTACCTATTATATTCAAAGGAAAGAGCCAAAAATACATATTAATCTATACTTAACATTTAAACCTGTATGATTTTAGCTAATCGCAATTCCAATCAAACAGCTGCGAACCCTCAGATTTTGTTTCCAGTCACTGCACTTTTTTAACCCCTTAATGGTCATATTAAATTACTCTTTGAAACATCAAATTCATTATTGCCACCACTTAAAAATATATATATTCAACTGTATCATATTCATACATTCAAAAAAATATATATATATATTCAAAAACGGTACCAGAATAAAACCAGTTACACTATATTATAAAACTGGTGGGAATCGGACAATTCTGAATAAATGCCGTAAAGCATGCAGCCCGTGAATGTCTCTGGCGCAACGATTAAGTGGTTAAAGAAGTAATTTTATTTTATAAAATAAATCAAATTAAAACCCTACAGAAAGGAAAGATATTTTCTTTTCTCTTGGTAAATATGGTCATTTAAATAGAAAAATCAGCAAAGAATACGCCAGATGTCTCAAAACAGAAAATTCTACATAAAACAGAAAAGTGAAGCAAATAACTGTATACAAACTGTAAAAACTGAACTGTTGAAAACTGTAGGTCTTTTCTTAAGCAAAGAGCTTCTTTTCGTAAAATGCTCATTGAAAACAATTAGTTCGTGTATTTTTAAAAGGTGAAGTTTCATTCTAAAATTCTAATTCCACCCTGGAATTTACGTATTAAAATTAAGAGGTCACAAAGAACCACATGCAGAAGGAGAAAACCCGTCATCATAGAAACATGCTTTCAATATAAAAATTTAAAAAATCAAGTTCAGCTTTTATACGTTGCTTTTGTTTAAAAAAATACTCTATACCAAGGCTGTTCAACCTGGCACTCATGGTGTGCCAGAAAAATGTTACAGAAATCAGGACCTTGTTCGATCGGAGATATTTTGCGATTTAACAAGGCAAAAATTTCCGTAAATTTTTTCTGGTTTTTCGCGGGCGAGAGATTGTACAGCCCTGCTCTATACCTAAAAAAATACGAAAATTAAGTTTTTATACTTCTGTTTTTCTGTACATTATATTGAGAAAAGTTTGTCATAAAAAATTTTAGAATCTGTATCAAAAATGTCTATTTTTTAAATCTGATACTTTATCAAACAAAATTTAGAAAATGGATTATTTTTAATGAAATTTCGATCTTTTGTTTTACAGAAATAGCAAAAATGTGCATTTTTTGCCAAGAAAACTGAATATTCCTAAAATTCAAAGTATCACAGATAGATAAATAGTGGTCATAAAAGAACAGGTTAATTTAAATACTCTTCAAGAGCTGAAACATTCTTTTTTTTCAAAATATGATTTATTTTATATGAAAAGATAAAATAATTTCTAATGTCTAATAGCTGAGCTTGATTTCTATACTTATAGGTGATTTCGTAATTATGTAAATACGTAGCATCAATAATTGTCGACCAGTCCGTCCGTCTGTCTGCATGTAAAACGCAAAAATTACCGAATTGAATCGTCTGAAATTTATAATATATAATTGGTACAAAATTTTCTCGAGTCATTTCAAATTTTATAAAAATCGGATTTATAGTTCAACAATTACAGTGATAATCAAACGTATTCCGTTACATTACGGCAGGGGTGCACAACCTTTGGCCCGCGGGCCACAATTTTAACACTATTTTTATGCAGAATAATTTTCCTTATAGTAATGACAGAAACTTTGCTATTAAAGAAAATAAACTACACTTTTCAAATATTCTGGTGTCAACGGATTTTCTGATAAAAAGGTTGTGCATCCCTGCATTACGGTCAATAAAAAAATAGTTTCAAGTGATTTTTAATGATATTACGATCATAATTAAATCGTAATACGCTCATAATGCGATATTTCAATCATAATAAAATTGACATGCATATATGAAGTATGTACTAAAATATGCATTCTGAACAATCTGTGATACAAAGACTATTTTTTATTAAATTAAAGGCCCACACAAAAGTATCCCATTATATAATGGTATCGGGAGAACATTGTTTGCGTTGCGTTTTAATTATATTAAAGTATTTCACATTTTATGAAATTATTATATTTTGCTTAGGTTTACAACAAGTTACTTCATGTATTATAGATAGCAGGTAGTATTCACAGAGGCACACAAAAGATTTCGTACACTATACCATATCCGAATCTCTGTATACTATAGCACCAATATCTGAATATCTTACAAATTTCCTTATAGTATGTACGTACATCATTTGCTGAGTTTGGCGTACAATTTCCTACTTGTTTGAAACTGAAAGTAGCCTATCGGGCAAAATGTTATGAGCCACTTTCATTTTTAGACGTTTTGTTCAATATCTAAAAAATATATTTTACGAATTTATTTTTAACTTCGTAAAAAATGTGATAGATTTCGTATTAATCACACAAAGTGTAGGTAATAAGTCTGTCAGGAGAGCCATAAAAATGAAACATAAATAATTTTTGTGTTCATTCTGAAAAATAAAATATTTGAAAATATATGTAGCTGTACCAAATCCTTATCGCATATTTGCATAATATTTATATTGAAATGTGTAAGAATATCGTGATATTTATATAGGAGCAAAAATATTTAATAATAAACATTATTTTCAAGTTTTTTGTATATAGCATGCAAATATTTAAAGCAAAATTTAATACCACTTTCAGAAAATTTGAGTAATTGTAGTAGGTATGCATAATATGCTGCAACTGGAATATGAATATCTTAATTATTTGATGAAAGATGAGTATGTTTCAAAAATACTTTTCAACCGTGCATGCATGCGCAAACTATATTATTTTTCATACTTTGCCGATCAACTGTATGAAAACACTCGTATAAAAAGGACCAGTCAAACATCGTGTAAATTCAGAAAAACAAAGGCTATACAGTAAAATGAATTTCAGTTTCTTTCAAAACATAGTTGAATGATTAGGTATCTTAACAAATTGTCATTTTTTATCAATATAATTTGAAAATAAAGAGTATGGCATAAACAACTTGATAGGTTTATTTTAACTTAATTTACTAACTAACTAAACGTATCACTTTATTTAACTTTAGTAAAAGAAGGAGAAGGATATTTTTTGCGGTATTGGAATTTTTAAGACTTGAAAATTTTCACCGACACAAAATGCATTTTTATCAGGACATTAGAAGTATTAGATCAACCGGAAAATATTATTTCATGCCTACTTTTTAAAAATTCAGATTTGTTCATTTTTACCACTTTTTTGTTATAGTAAAATTCCCATTGTTTTCAATCTGTACGTGAAGCATGAGAACTATAGGAATTTTACCATTTCAAAAAAAAGAAGAAAAAATGGTGCTAATGAAGAAATATGAACTCTTAACCCTCTAAGCGTTTGTCCCGTAATATTCCGTACACTAAGCTCCAGGTTTCACTGCAATATAAGCAATGTTTAAGATATTATAACTCTATAAATTTAATGAATTTTCAAAGCATTGAAGAATGATTAAGACTCTCAAGGATTACATTTATATTCCTAAATAAGATTTTTTATGTAATATTGAAAGAATCATATTTTATTAGCATTTAAAACAAAATGCAGAGAAAACAACATTACAATTTTACCCATTTGCAAGACGCTTGGAGGGTTAAAAAGTAGGTGTGAAATAACATTATGCGACAGAATTTTCTGGCTTATTTAATATTATTGGATATACTGTGTTTGAAATATAAATTATTAAATATATGTAATTGTTACAAACTGTTAATTTATAAATTGAAAAATTTTTCAACTGTAATCCTATTGAATGCGTAATTATAAAGAAGATATCCTTTGCAAACAAGGGTTTTTAAGACCAATGACTCCTTTTAAAAGTTGAATCTAGCACGCAACAAACAAACATAGCGATTTTCAGCTGTGTGACACATATGACAAGTTCGCTTGGAAATAGCCGCAGTCATACTGGCTGCCTCAGGCGAGTTTTTTTTAATTTCATTTCATACCAAATTTTTCAAATACCAATCTTTTACATAAACATTGCTAACATTTGCAAGAGAAATATAGCACAAAATGTATTTTTAAAATACAGTGGCGCGAACAGAATATAAAAATAGTCACCTGTGCGTAAAAACAAACGCTGTTGCCAGTGGGCTACTATTTTTTTAATTCTAATTTCTTGATTGGCACTACTTTGAAAGGGTAAAATTTAATACGATATTAATTAAGATGAACACAAGTGGAAATTTGCTGTTTCAAAAAAGGGATGCCAAACAAGAAATCGTAATTTAAAAAAGCAGCCACAAGCAGAACTCAGCGCTGCCAAGTCTCTGGATTTTTGGATAACAATATTTTAACACAGAAAGTGTTCTTTTATTAAATTGGAATGTCTGATCGTATTAAAAGAATAATATTTTCTCTAAAAAAATAGTGGTGTGAAAACAGACGGAGACTAGTCACTTTGCAACACAGTATCTTAATCCTATTAAAAAAACATATTGATAGTGCACTAAACATTAGTGGACTAATTTCTTGTTTTTTTTTTTTTTAGTTCTAATCTTTCCTAATAGCAGAAAAAATAGAATTTTCTTTATTTAATGTCAGAAATTTGCGATAATATAAAGTATATCTAACAGTAAAATGGTGTGTCTGTACTTTTTCTTTCTTTTTTCTACATTTGGATTTTCAATAACTTTGACTATTGCTTGCACATTTCGTTTCGATATATTTTTTAAGGTATAAATAATGAAACTATATTAATTGGAATAAAAGCTATGAGAAACAAGCTATTTTGAAATAATATCAATTAAACACAGAAACAATTGAAAGAGTATATTATAGTTTAATTTTAATAAATTATATAAAGATTTTCTGTCTGCATAGTTTTATTTTTATAAACATGAAATTGACTCATTTGACATAAGCCTAATTAAGGTTTGCCGATTAAATAAGCAAACATCGTATTATATGTATAAAAAATGTCATCTTCAAAACATCTCCCTATCTCCGTGAAATGATTCTGGAATTTAAAAAAAAGTCAAGCATTTTTTATGAGAAATAATTTAGAAACTAATTACGATGAACATATTCGTAATATCTTCATAGAAATATAATTTCTGTCATCTCAGTAAAAAAGGTGGAACGCTTGAATAATAAAAAAAAAATAACTATTTCACTTTTTATGAGCATTTTTAGTGTTAGAAAAAATAAAACCACAATAAAAGAAAATTTTTCTTTAAAAAAAATAAAAAAACTCTCAACCTTTACATTTAAAATGTAACACAAGTAAGTTTAAGCATCGATTAAAAAAATATTTAAAAAAGGACTTGTCAGTCTGTCCTTCACTTTTATTTAAAAAAAATGGATTCACTCCAGAAATTTCAAAAAGAATTTTCACATTTATTTAATGTCAAACTTATCTTGAATACTTAAACAAAATATTCTTCTTCAAAATGTTCCGGTCTGAAGACAAAATTTCAGATCAAAATGAAGGCCTAACTGGCAACCCTTTTAGTGGGGTTCAAACTTTTTGCCTGAAAGTCTTTTGCAGCCAGATCTTCCGAAAGAATTATCCACCTTGTTTAATCACAAGGTTTCTGTAATTTCAAACACCAATTTCTTTCTCCTAAAATTCTTATAGATAACTGATTGACACTGCCATCTACAAATGACTTTTTTAGAAATTAAGAACGTCTTAATATAAGCATTCTTTGTAAAATCAAATTTCTATTTAGGTATTCTTGATGCCATTTGCATGCTTGGAATTAAAATCAGGTGTGCCCGGGGGGGGGGGGGAGTGAGACCACCGTGCTGGAAGAGGTTAAAGCTATTTGATACCACTAATTATTTAAATACAATTTCTCCCCAGTTAGGGACAGAAATGTTTTGAATAAATATTACAAATATTTTAGCTTAAAAATGTTGTTCATCCCATATTTTCAATTTATTGTATGAAAAAAAAGAATCAGTTAAGTGGATAAATACTCACCAAGTACATTATTTAAGCTTATGAAACTTTAAAACTTTACGCAAATTTTAATAACAGGCGAGATTTAGGAACGCAATGAGAGGTAATTTAAAGCTTAATTTATTTTAAAATATTTCCCGCTCATCCGTATAAAATGCGGCACAACACAAAAATACAATATTTTACAGAAGAAGTAAAAGTTTTGCATTTAAAAATTTTTACTAATACGTAAATTTATAGCATAATATTACGGTCAATTATCTATGCAAGGGAGATAGATCGAATGGGGCTTTTTGTAAGGGATCCTAAAAAAGGGATATATAGCAAGATTTTTATAAAAACCACTGAAAACTCCGAAATGTTCACATAAAAAAGTTAAAAATATATTAAGAACCCATCTTTTTGTATAATATTTCGCGCGCTGGCTACTAAGTAAAAAATGCGGGTTTCAAATTCTGATTTATGTATGAAGACTTATTTGGGGAGAAAGCTAGTTTAAATTGTGGAAACATCTGAATATTCTGTTTAGTCTGATAAAAAAAAATATTACCATAGAGCTTGAAAACAATCAACAAACCCTTGAGCATCAAGACATTGAATAGATAAGGACGATTGAAATTATCTTACCACTTTCCAAAATTTCACTCCTTTATGATAGAAAACTAACACATAGCATAATTTCCTAGTTTTCCGGATATGTTTCTTCCTGTAACAATGTGCGTTTAAGCTAGAATTATTAGTGATATACTGCGCAAAGTTTTTTTTAGGCTATGTGTCATTTTTCCTGGGAGTGGGGATGTACTTTAAATTTCAAAAGGTGTCATTAAATCAAAGCTACCAACATTATTAAAATTTAATAGATATTTTTGCCTTATTAAGAGACTTTGATAATTAAATAAGGCAAGATTTACAATTTAGCTTTAGTAAAAGACATAAAGCGTATTATTGGTAGCTGTGATAAAAGCTTCTATGATTATCATGATGTTAACTATGAAAATAGGCATTTTTATATTAATCGACTCTTTCCACAGGTTGTGTGCAACTAAGGATCAATTGTGCAACTATTTCCGAATTTTAATATTTGCTTTAAATAATCGTCGAAGTTCATCTATTAAATAAGGAGTGATTACTATTCGAAATTACTGTTTTTCTTTACCTTTGTTGCACACAATCCGGACGCTACCATACTCGCCAACTTCCGACTTAACGCCCGTTAAATGTGAATAACTTTATACCAGGTTAAACATGTTTTGAGTCAGAGTTTTTGTTAAAGAAAGGATATCAGACAACCTCAATGTGGCAATATGAAATTTCGCATACTGGATTGCTCTTAGCGAGAGATGCAAAAATCTAGGTTCTAGCAGGTAGTCTCTCACCACTAAATTTATTACGGTTTTTTCGTCCAATGTTTTGTGTAAAATTTTTGCTAGAATGCTATTAAATTTTCAACAAAGAAAACTTTTAAATTTTAGTGGTGACAGATTTCCCGCTGGCGCCTACATTTTGTCCCCTCGTTTAACACCTTGAAGAGCGGTGGTTTTTTTTTTTGTCTATTTATATTTTAATCCTAAATCCCACACTGACACCAGAATTTTTGAATAAAAATTTTCATTTGAAATTAAAAAGAAAAACCATAGCTTTTGTAAAAAATATTTTATATATTCTATTGTCATTTTTCTATCTCAAAGAAATTTCGTTGTAAATGAATCCGTGTGAATCCATGGCATCAATATTTACGAACAAATTTATTAGAAAATAAGAAAAATTCTTTATTTCAGCTATATATTAACTGAAAATATTTCTACCAAAATTCTAGTTCCTTTATGCCATTTGTGTATCAAGTTTGGTGTTCAATTTAATGAACACCAAATAACTAAGGTTAAATCATTTTATCATTTTATGAATAATAATTCTTTGTCACTGAAGGACTTATCAGGATACATAATCTGCATGATAATACCCTGAAATTAAATTTTTGGGATTGACATTTATTCCTCTCCATTAAGTCTACTTTTGTTTTCGAAATAATTGAAGATCTTAAGAGTTTTTCAGAACGTTAAGCTCTGTGGAATTACGATACTGTCATGATAAAAAAAGATATTGTTAAGTATATTCCAAAAAATTCAATTAAATGGAATAAAAGTGTTAAAAAATAAGAATTTTTAAAGACAAAATGTAAATAGCTCAATCCAGAATTTAACTTTTAATAAAAACTTTTGCATAAATGAAAGGATTTTTCAATTAATCAAAACAGAAATTGAACTGTTTTAATGCATGGCTGCCAACTACTACGCCTATTTAAAGACAAATAAACATATTAGAAACAGAAATTTTAGTAGATAATTAACAATATTAAATGTAACACATAACAATAAATATATATGACATAAATTTTACTAAAACATTTTCCTGGTTTCAATCATGTTTATACGATTTAAAAAGGCGTAGAAGTTGGCAACTCTGTTAATGTATTTTTATGGGGTACGCAGAAAAAATATTTTGATCTCGTTAAAGTTAAAATTTAAAAAAATTGTCATGTTACCATTAATCATGTTATAATCATGTTAGCATCATGTACTTATATTTATTTTTAAAACCAAAATTGAATATTTTCACATTTAATTACCTACATATATTATTTTAGATTGAAGACTGATTATACTTTATTTCTATATCAATGAATAGAATAACATGGCATACAGAGTTGCTAAATTTTATGCATCGGTATTTCTGAATTGCATTTTCTAGCATAATTAACTATTTTGTTAGAAAAAGGGGAAAAAATCCAATGTTACAGCATAAAAGTTGTATTTTAATTATCTTACTTAAGAAATTTCAAAATTGATATTATATTTATAATAGCCAAGCTAATTAGATTTAACTTTGCTCTTTAAATTCTTTTTAGAAGATAAACGTATTTGTTCAATAACCGACAGCCAGATTACTTCCTGTGAAAATTTATTCATGCAGAAATGATGAAAATATTATAATTTTGACTTATCATTTATCGCCTTATTTCTTTCATAGATGCGTCATTTATAATCTTTTTGAAAGCGTTTCATAAAACTTGTTACAAACATTAAAAAAAGTAATAGACTTTATAAAATTAGGTACAGCATGCATATACTGTAGATAGATGTTGAGATTCAAAGTAACTTATTGATTATGTCTTACACTTAATCTACTTATGGAACATTTTAAGAAGCGCAGTGATATTTAAAAAAGCAGTATCGTAGATTTGCGGCATTTAAAATAAGTTTACATAGCTACATTCGGCCAGGCATTTTTACTTTCTTCTCTTTTTACATGAAGAAAATAATGAATTCGTGAAAATTATTAATTCCGGTTTTCAATGTATTTACACGTTTTGGATTCCAGCAAATTCTAAAAACGCGTGTTTACAAAATGTCTGTTTGTATTTGTGTGACACAAATGTTGTGGGTACTCTATCTCAAGAACTGATAAACGGAATTCCGCAAAACGAAATTCTGTCAGGCTCTATTATAAATTGATGCCGATTAATTTTTGGTGAAAATCACCCAACAAATAGAGCTCTATGCTCCCTTTTTCAAGATTTCTTCAATAGCTATACCTCAAGAACTAAAAGACGGATTTTTATTAAACTTCATATTCTGCTAGTTCCTTATGCAGTAGGGTGCTGATTGCCTTTTGCTGTAATTCACTGAACATGTGGCATTTTTCATGGTTATTGCAATAGCACTCAAGACTTGCTGTCCCAAAAATTAATGAGGGCATTTCCATGAGCACTTGTTGTGTAAGTCACATTTCTAGTAACTGCTAAATTGTTGGACACCGTTATTTTCGAAAAATTTGCATGGCCTTATTAAATTAATGAATTATCTTTGATAAAATAAGTCACATTTTTCGGTTTTAAATAATGGTATCCAAAATCGTAGTATGTGACTTGCACGACATGTGCTCGTGGAACCCATGATCGAATTTCCATCGAACTTCCAATCCAATTACCCTAATTTCCCGTGTATACGGGCTTAGATAATTTCTAGATAATCAGATAATAATTAGATAATCCCCCGCTTAGATGATTTCTTTTCATACCAGAAATTTTATTTAACCTTTTCCGGCACGGGCAAAGTTTGTTCGTAAAATGAGAAATTATCGACTGATACCGGAATTCGCAAACGAATTTTTTAGATTTTTTGAATTCCTTAATTTAAGCTTTTAACGTAAAAGCAAAATTTTACTAAAATATTATTGGTGTCATTTGCAAGTTTGGAATTAAAATTAGGTATCCCAGACCGGGCACAGTGTGCCGGAAAGGGTTAAAAATTAAGTCAAAAAAATGCTAAGCAACAGCAAATCAGATTTTATTTAAAACAAATTCTGGTCTAAAATCAACTTATCTTAGATGCGGCGTATACGCGGGAAATTACGGTAGTCTTTGACATACATAGTTCTATTTAGTTTTAGGAGAAATCGCTCAATAGATCCATCTATCCAGATTATTTTACGATTTCAGCATTGGTTCTGTCTCAAAAATTAACGCACGAATTTTCATCAAACTTCAAATTCAGTTAGAACTTGACATAAGTTGATGATGAATGGATTTTGGTGTAAGTCACCTAATCGGTGACGCTGTTCTACTTCATTTTTCAGAATGCATTAACATGCATTAGATAGAAGAAAGTTTTGGGATTTGTACATCCGACTACAGAGGCGTAACCAAGGGGAGTATTCAAAACCAGTATTATTGTAAGGTTTCCTTCTCCGTCTTTGAAACCACAAAATTTTCTAGTTAGATAAGGCAAACAGAACTTAAAAAAATACCTGTAATGAGAGCACTTAGGCGCACACACCTTGGTTACGCCACATGACTAGCATTAAAAAATTGGGTTAAGAATTTAAATGTGTTAGAATACATGAAAATATATCATTTTTAGTACCGTATTTTCTGGCGTATAATCCGCGGATGAAACAATTATTTTTCGACCTAGAAATCTTATTTAGACATTTCAGGCAAACACTCACAGCGATCTAATAAGTTATATTTCATTTTTTTTCTTTCTGGGCTAAAAAATGATTGTTTGATCCTCGGATAATACGTCGGAAATCACGGTAAAATAGTCAATACATTTTATTCTTTAGAGTATGTTACACAACATATTGCACATAAATGGCATTTATTAAGTGAATTTATATGCTTATAATGATGATAGTTTAAACGCAGGTTCAACTTTTACTTTTTAAATTCAGTTTAATACAGGGGTGTAAAAATCTAGGCGCCAGCTAGCAGTCTCTCACCACTAAAATTTAAAAGTTTTCTTCGCTTAAAATTTAATAGCATTCTTACAAGGGTTTTATACGAAATATAATACGGAAATTATCGAAATAATTTTAGTGGTGAGAGTCTGCCTGCTGGCGCCTAGATTTTTGCACCCCTGGTTTAATATTTGAAATAAAAATTCTATCAGAGGAGACTGGAATATCTGACAAATTTTCTACTAAAATGTCCATTCCATATGCGGTAGCACCTCACTGTGTAATGTGTATAATCAACGTATTAAGAGTCCGTGCGTATCAAGTGATTCACGAGATTTTAGATGTTTTATTACCATAAATTTCGTGAAGTACTAATTACTATATCTAAAGATAAAATTTTTACATTATATATCATTTTTTTCCTTGCTCATTTCATCAAAAACGTGTTTGAAAGTTTTTGAAGCGTACGAAGTCAGTTAATATACATTTCATTATTTTGTGGCTCATTAATTTTGAAAAAACACTAAATATGTATGTTTTTTTCAATTATAAATCTTCAAAAATGAACAAAGAATGTCTGGTTATTTTGTGTTCCTCTACAATTATTAGCCATGGTCATAGTCGCCTGTTTTCCATTACTTCTTATGGGAGCAAATGGGGTTAACTCCTTCAAGAGTAGTGAAATATATAATGCTCCACTTAGTTTTGCTCAGAATTTGCAGCAAAATATTTTAATTTTATTTTTATATAAATTTTTTTGAAAGAAATAAAATTTCATTTCTTTATTTTCAAATGTATCTATATAAATACAGCATTACATAAACGTAATTTGTTTGCTATTTCCAAACTTTTGTTTACTTAAATCAAAAACTTAGAATTCTCAAAACTTTTTTAATAGTAAAATTTGTTAAGTGAAGCCGAAAACCAATCTATGTATTATTTTTTAAAATATCGAAATTATTACAACATAAAAGAAAGGAATCCAGCTTTATGAATCTTATTTTGTATCAACTCGATATAAAGAAAATAGTGCACCATTTGCGAAAAATTTATTTTAGCTATCATTTTTCTGAATTTCATCCTCGTTCACTTATTCTGCGAAGTAGAAGTAAACGATATTGCCTCAAATAAAGCTGATAATGATTTTGTGGAATCGTCTTTAAAAGAAAGAGATCATCATTACTTCATCTAAAGTAGATTTATGAAATCCATCCCTTTGAAGTTTGCAACACTGGAAAATAAATATCCACTATTAGTGCTTATCCAATTCCGCAAAATGTTTCGCATTGAGGTGCTCATTCACATCAGATAGTTTCCAAATATATTGATTCATACAGTTAAAGAGTATAACTTGTTAGAGAAGCTTTCTTTATTTATTAAGAAATGTTATTTATATGTAATTTAAATTGCAGTTTAAATATATCTGACAGCTGGTAATGAACAGTTTTTTGAAAAAAAGACCAGGGTTTTCTTTGGGGAATCCATAATTTCCGAACAGCAGTCATTCTGGTTACAAACTCTGTTTGAAGCTTTATTAAAATTTCCTCGAAGATTACACTAGGCTACAATGCAAAAGTATCCGAAATAATTTTAACTAATTTCTCCTTGTCTATCCATGCTAAATACGATTTGATATGTAAAAGTAATTTATTAGTTTAAATTTTCACGATACGTCATATCTCCCGAATTTTACGAATCTACCCTCATTCAACTTCTCTATGTTCATATTTACTTTGTTTGTTGCCATCAAAATTTTAAAATATCGTACTTGAGTGCTCTGTTGTGTATTATTAAATAATAAATGTGCGAAAAGTAAAAAACTACAAATTATTTTATAGCAAAATGTTTCGAAAATGTGTGAATAATCCCGAGAATTTTTTTTTTTACATTTGCAGGGAAGTGATATTTAGTAAACAGAGGTGTTCTATATCACCTACGATAAAAAAGGCTATTCTTAATACTTTAACGAAGACGTAAAACACCAGAATAAAATCTGGGTTCCACATTTCTGCTGCAATCCGTGTGTTACAGGTTTGAGAAATTGGCTGAGTGAAAAAAAAAAAAAAAAAAAAAAAAAACATTTTGTTTCGCAGTGCCAATGCAGTGGCGGGAATCGACAAATCACGTAACTGATTGTTAGTTCTGCCTAACAACTCATGTATTTGGAAAAGGTAAAGGTGTTTAAAAAAAGAAATGTGCCATAGTCTATCCAAATATACCATCGGCTAATCGTCCACTACCGCACGGTGATCTTCACCCAATCCCGAAACCTCCTAAGTTTGACTATAACAAAGATGAAGTCATATGTACTTCACTATTAATTTCCTCAATGTCAGAATGCGAAGTACCTACTACATCATCACAGCCACACATGATAAAGCAAGCTGTATTAAATGATCTAATAGGGGACTTGGGATTACCAAAGAACAAAGTAGAACTTCTAGGCTCCAGACTGCAACAGTGGAACCTTTTAGAAAATGGTGTGGCTATAACAGCTTTCCGTACAAGATAAAAATGTTGACACAATATTTTGAAATGGCAGAAAGTTTAGTTTTTTGTAAAGATATCAGTGGTTTGATGGGAGTTCTTAATATTACTTATAAATAGATTGAAACGATATCAGGGTAAGTGGAACGTTTGGTGGATTATTGTTGGAATATTTATCGAAATGTTCCAGAAACAATATATAAGAGAGCAGCGAAAAAATGAACTCGAAATTCTGCTGATGAATAGAGTATCAGTATAATTTTTGATATTTTTTGCATAATTTTGTATTTTTTATTTCTAATAAATAGAATCTAATTTAAATAAATAATTATTGTTTTCGTATTGAGCATGTGAGAAGAAAAATAAAAAAAGCCACTTTGCTCGAAGAATACTTTTTTAAAGAAAAGATTTGTAGACCAGTGTTATTGTTATAAAAACTTGGAGAGTTAAATATCTGTATCTTTCTCGCGACAAATTTTCAGCCACACTAATAGCGTAACAGTTGTTTCCAATTGCCACTTTTTCATTATCAGCGACGTAACTAGGGTGGGTGCCCAAACTAATAATATTGTAAGATTTTCTTCCTGATTCATAGCAGAAAATTTTCTTGTTAGAGAAGGCGAACAGAACTTTAAAAAGTTACCGGTATTTAGAACATTTGGGCACCAACCCTGGTTACACCACTGAATATGCGTTTTTCAGATTCTTGATTTCATTTTTTCATGCATCATAGTAACCAGTAACAGTGTTGCCAGTGGGCTACTTTTTTTTAATTCGGATTTCGTGACTGGCACCACTTTTTTGAAACGGTACAATTCTCCTTGTTTATTCTGTGATTAATAAGTCATTAAATAAAGCGCATTTTACTGTTTCAAAAAAGTGGTGCGAATCAAGAATTTGAATTTAAAAAAAGTAGCCCATCTGGCAACACTGACCAGTAAGAATACAGAAAATACTTCACAGAAAATAAAGCTGGCGAAAGAAACTGTAAAACAATATTGGTAGCCTGCGCATTTGAATCCCTGATTTACATAGGACAACTGGCAATATTAGTCATCACCCTCTTCGTACTAGGTCTAACTGCCGACAAAAAGGGCGGCTGTCGTAGACGAATTTCTTTCAGTGTAAGTACAATCACTTGTGTTTTAACAATATTAAAATGTAAGACTTTTAATGCTCTTTATCTTTATAAATTAAATAAATGCTAAAAGATTTTTTAGAAAACTACTGATGTTCAAATTTTAGAGACCATACAGGGTTGTAAAAATTTTGTATACCAGGGTTGCCAATTTGACCTCCACATTCAGTTTAATGAACTTCGAATTCACATCAGAAATTCTGAATGAAGAATTTTCACTTTAGGTAATCACGAAATGTCTGCCATTAAATAAAGAAAACAATACTATGTATAATTTTGTATGTGAGTGTAAAATTTCAGAATTTAAAAAAAGGCAAAATCTAGAAACCCTGTCGTATACAGGGTTCGTACGGTTTAAGGACTTTCAAGCACTTTTACCAAAATTTTTTACAGTAATATTTGCTTTATTTAATGAAAAATAATTCTAACTTGAAATTAGAGTGACTAATACTTTGCAAAATTTATGATACTAGAGCACCAAAAAATCCCATGAATCCTTTGATGCGTACTGAGTCTGATATAGACGCTGAAAACACCAGCCGCCATCTTGCGGGTCAGTGCGTAGGGCTTCTTCGTAGTGCATGCTGTTGAACAGAATTACCTACAGAAAAAGATTAGTTATATTTAGATCATTTTTCAAATACTTATATCAGACTCCATACGCATCAAATGATTCGGGTGATTTTAACCCCTTCAAGGGTAGTGGTACATTTTTGGAGCATCTAATTTTAAACAATAAATTGTATATTGACACCAGAAATTTTAATTGGAAATTTTTTTTTATTAAGTGCGCGAAGAAAAAAATCCTCAACTTATTTCCAAATAAATTTGTTTATAAATTCTGGGTCAAATCAATCATTTCCGTATTTTTTGACTAGAAGTATTTTGCCCCTAGGGTTTAGTTTTTTTTTTACCAAAAAATTCGTAAAATGTTTGCCGCAATTTTTGAAGACAGAATATTTTCATTGAGTAAAACAAAAATAATTAACTGAAATTCTGGTAAGAGGTGCTTAAAGGTTATTAAAGCATACGTATCCTGCATATATTTATATATGTTTTTAAAACTTTTATAATTTTTTAAATAAATAATTGTGCGTTATCATATAAAGATTTTCTTTGAATGTGTCGACTTTTTTTTCTCGATTACTCACAATTGTTTAGGGACGCCGTTATTTTTTCTTAATAAATTTAGCAGCATATATTTATTTCACTGCCTGTAGACTACATTTTGTTTCAAAATAAATTCCTATATTTAACACCCAAATTCATTAAATAATCTATCATATTAAACACAATTAAAGCAAATCTCAAAAATTGTATTATATAAAGTTATATTTCACTGACATTTATCTAAACAAGTATTGAAATAAAAATACTTCAGCAAATTTAGGCGAGAAAGATATTTCTTGAGCATAAATGCAAAGAAATATTTATATCAAATCATCAAGAATATCGATTATAAGTGATGACTTAATTTACGTCAAAGGGGCGTTCTTCTTTTTCTCGTGGCTGGTTATATTTTCGGGAAATAAACATTTGCATACAGGAATAAAAATTGAACTAACACAGTTATTAAACGGTTCGCTGATTTACGGTCTAGTCAAAAGATTCTTCAAAATTAGTCTAATAAATGATGCAAACATTTTAAACATAACAATTTTGTAAAATCTGAAGCTGTTTTATTGAAAACCATTATTTATTTTTCTTTTAGTCTGTTTTTCTTTTTTTCTGTTTTTGAATGTATTGCAATCCATTTAACCTTTCATATTTTCACTAGATACATTTAACGTATTAGTAAACTAAATTGTTTAACTACTTATTAAATAATTTATTTCGACTCTTTTTAGACATATTTATATCATATTATTCACAATATCGATTATGCATGATGACTTTATTTACGTCAACGTTGCGATTATATTTTTCTCGTGATTTAGTCATATTTTCAAAAAAAAATATGCATACAGGAGTAAAAATTGAATTAACATGGTTATTTAACGGTTTGCTGTTTTAGGTTATAAAATTCTCTGAAATAAATCTAATAAATCGTGAAATAAATTTAAACATAATAATTTCGTAAAATCTGAATTTCAAATCACCATATTTTTTTCATTTATTATTATTTTTGTTTGTGTGTTGGGAATGCACTGGTATTGATTTAACCTTTTATATATTCATTAGATACATTTATCGTAATCGCAAATTTTATGTGTTTAATTATTTATGAAATAATTCAGGGATGACCAAACTGCAGCGTGCCAACAACAGACATACCAACATTCTTTGTTGCAGATTTTTTTTAAAGCTTTCTGCGAGAAGCCAAATTAACAACAAAAATTTTCTGCAACGTGATAATTTTTAACATTAGAATTGAAAGCAAATTTAAACATAACACAATTAGAAAACAGCCAATAAAAAAACTAAAATATCATGAACTAGGTATTGTATGTTGTGTATACGTTTTTTAAACTGGATGTAGAAAAATGTCAAAAATATACAATTAATGAATCAGCATCAGGTAAATTACTTATTATATTCACAGTAATTTGTAATAAATAGATTATCTCAATTTTTCTTTTAAGTTTTTTCGACAGAGTGTGAGATCTGCTAAAATGCACCATGGATTTTAAAGCTATAATTAGACGAATGTATTTTGTTAGAGGGTGGGAGAGGGGCATTGCACATTTGTTTAATTATTTGTAATAATTAAACAAAATATAAATTACTATGTATACATACATATCTGATTTTTCCTCTAACTAGAAGTTGAGAATAGGACATTCTTATTCTTACTATAAATAAAAAGTAATATATTTATCTCTTTTAAAACAGTTAATTATAAGTCAAGTTTTCAAAAACATGTGTTATGTTTTCTACATAACTAAATAAAGAGTTTCTTAGTTGCATAAAATATCTAGTTTTATAGAAATATTTACTCTTACGCATAGCTGCCAACTTTCAACTAATCTTCCGTAATACCTTGATTAGTTTGATTCAGGTTAACGTCTTTTCAAATCAGAAAGTATATTTTATGACTCTTTATTTATTTAATTCCCGGTTTATTATTGGAATATACTTAATTTCATTTCATGAAAAAATTCTGGTTCGAAACTCATTAAACCAGGGTCAAATTAACGCATGCATTACGGATAATCGATGTCATGTTGGCACCTATGCTCTTACGTGTTTTACCAACTTTAACGCTTGGCTTAACCCTTTGAGCTTTGGGGTGTAAATTTCTTCAAAATTCCAAATGTTACATTTGCAGCAGTATTTTGCAAAGAAAAAAACCGGTTAACGATAAACACGAAATAATGCATTAAACATTTTTCAAATAAATTTGGTCAAATTTTCTGGTGCCATTGTGACATTTCGGAATTAAAATTATGTGGTAGAAAATTCTACCATCAGAGCTCAAGGGGTTAACTGACCCTAGTTTTTTTATATATATTTCTCTATTTATATTCTACTCGCACCACTATATTTTAAAAATAAGTTTCACAGTGTATTTCACTAGCATATGGGTCGTTCCATGTCAAATGAGCAAAAATGTAAAAAAAGCCGTGGCTGCATAGATTCTGAATTTGATAAAATTTGAGATGCGTGTTCATTTCATATTCGAATGTATGTGTGCACAATATTTTGACGAAAAATGAATTATTTTATCAATTTTTGACATTTAAAAAACTTGTGATATAGAATGGCTTGCGGATAATCGTCGAAAGTTGCAAGTTTCAAGTTCTATATTTTGAAAACTATTTAACAAAAATGAAGTTTTTTTTATAATATTGAAATCTCTGGATATCAATCTTTATATTTATTGAGTCACAATAATTTGGTAATATCATAATTAATCATAAATTGGTTGTAAATATTGAAATTGTGTAATTTTTTTTTAATTTTGAAATGTTATAAAAATCAAAAGATTTAAAAAAACATCTGTGAAATTGATGCAAGATGTAGTACTATGTATGAAGATCGAATTCTCAAAGTTTCAAAGTTGTTATTTATTTCCTTCATCTTCAAAAAAAAACTTAGAAACTTTTAAAAAAATGACAAAATCATAATTATTCCTCTTATGTTACCTCAAAAAAATAATTAAAGGACAGCTCCTACATAAACAATATTACACGTACATAAGAATCAATAAGTCCATGACACACTAAAAAAGTTTCAATACTGCCTTTTTAATTTCTAACATAACAAAAATGGCTTAAAAAAACTAATATTTGAGACATTCTAAAGACAATCTTTCTTTGAAAACAGGCGCTTTTTTGCAAATTTCTTGCTAAAAAAGATGTGTGCTGCCATCTATGTTTGCTACTTGAATTTAAGATTAAAATACAGTTATTTTAAGAAGAAAATCATTTTTCTTCTATACAAATTTAAAATATTCTTGAGGCAAAAATAAACTGAAAGCAAGAATAAAACTCCGTATACTTAAAATATACACTTTTATCTGTAATATCAAAGAGTTTAAAACTTTTAAAAGCTTTTATTCGTCTCCAAAAAAAAAATGAAAAAAATGTTGACTTTTTAATCAGCAGTTTTCACTATTTATTTTTTTTTCTCAAAAGGAATGAAAAAGGCAAGAATTAAGTTATAGATGTATTAAATATATTCAATTAGCAATAATGGCAAAAAAATTTGAATTTGGAAAAAGTGTCCTTCATTTTAACCCCTTGTGGCGCGGTGGTTTCATAGATATACCACTTAATTTTAATTCCTAAACGCCACATTGGCACCGGAATTTTGTTTAAAAAAATTACGGTTTATTGAATGCGTGAAATATAGCGTTTTCTTATTTACAAATAAAGTTGTTTTCAAATTCTGGTGTCAGTCATTAATTTCAACACTTAAGCAATGAATTTGCCCTGCGCCGCAAAGGGTTAAAACATATAATTGAAATATTTTATTTTTTCCACAATTGTTTTTATTATTTATTTATTTTTAAATTATAAAATAAAAATACAATTACTAAATTATGCTAATCTGTTACTTATAGTTCATTCTTAAGTGTAAATAATTTTTATTACAATCTTTCCACTCCTACGGCAAATAATCAAACTTGAAATTTCAAGCATATACACAAGACCTCGATTTCGTCTCAACTTTAATGTAATTTTTTATACTGAAATAAACTAGTCTGAACTCTACTACTTTGCGTTTCCTCGTAAATGATTGTGATCTACTTATATGATGATTTTCAATAAAATCTGTGACATGTCAGCCACACCTGATTTGCTCATTTGGTGTGGAATGACCCATATGTTGTTGAAATATAATTAAAATTTTTACATAAAAAAGTGATGCCATTGAAATAAAATTCGTGTAAGAGATTCCGCGGGAAGTGACATTTGACGATAGGGTTTGACACTTTTTATTTGAAATGAAAATAACAATTCTAAAAATAATTTTCCTATCAACTATGTTTAGCGGCTTGAGGATAAAAGTTTTCAGCAAGGTGTAGTTACCTTTCTGCGACAATTTCGCTGTGTCGCCACGTTTCTGCCACGTGTCCTGCATTTATCTACAAAATAAATAGATAAGCTTTCTTGTTTAATGACAAAAGTTCTTCAATTTAAAAAGGACAAAATTATAAATTTAAGAAACTATGGTAAGTGATTTTTTTACAGAAAGGTTGGTCCCCTCTGAAATAATTTATTTTGAGTCCTTTTACCTGTTGTTTTAGGTCGTTTGGAAAGTCGTTTACATTTGGAAAAATTAATTCGTACCGAAAAAGTTTTTCAGTTAATTAATAGACATTAATACCAATATCTACTGTCTAAATAATTAACGGTTAGAATTTTCCGGTATGAATTGATTTTTTTCCAAACGATTTACTGAATGACCTAAAATATGTAATTATGCTTTAGTATAATGAAACCCTAACGATAAATAATACTTTTCCTATTAAAACGCCCAATTAAAATAAATATAACCGTAAGCACTTAAATATAAATGCACTTTAAACTGAGAATATTCCTTTAAAACTAAATTAGCTAAAAATAATTTACCTAAAGAAAACAAAATCTAAATATAGACGCAAGAAATATTTGAATATCGTCTCTGAAAAGTCTTTTTAGCTCTTATTAATTACGCTATTGATTTTGCACTCTAAAATAGTTTTGACTTCCCTAATTTATTAGAAATATTAATACGATTTGCTTAAATAAAAGGGATATTGAATGAATATTATTTATATATCAATAAAATGATTTTTGTTAGAAGAGTCTTTTCATCAATAGAATTTTATAATTATGATAAATCCTAATAATTATCAATAGAAAAAAATTAAACCTTTTATCAACAAAATTGTGCAAATCCTCCTTGATTCGGAAGTATCCCATGTGATATTTCTGAACCTAAGAGGTTATATTCCAAATTCTTACCAGAAATTGTAAAAGCACTGCTTTTACTTTTATTAATCATGAAATCTCTGTAATTAAATAAAGATCCTATTATCTAAGAATTATTTTTTGGGATTTCTGGTATGGTTCCTGAACTTCTTATTAAAAAACGAGGCCATGTCAATTTATCTTCGGGTTTCAAAAGAATATTATTGAATCTCGTAATTTCGGTAAATTGCATATATTTAACATTTAATTGTTAACATTTTCTCACATTCCTACAACCCGTAAAATAACGTTAATCCGCCTACCTCAAACGTTACGAAAAATCGAAAAATAAAAAAAAGGGGGCACTTACACGGATTTTTCATCGATCATTTCACTAAATTTACATTTTATTTAAACATATTTGGGTTTTTTATTTGCGATATTTAACAAAATTTGAGGTTTTTTTTTTTTTTTTTTTTTTTTTGCAATATTTGACGAAATTACTGGAATTTTTCGTGATGTTTGACGAAATTTGTGGGGTTTTCCGCGATATCTGGTAAAATTTGCGCTTTTAGGGATTTCTTTTAACGAAAATCACATTTTTACCGCGATCTTTTCAAGAAATTCGTGTTTTTACGCAATTATTTTTCGAGATGCGCATTTCTTTCACAATTCTTTGATAAAATGGACGTTTTTTCGCGCATCTTTGATAAAATTCGCATTTTTAAAACAAAATTAGTGGTTTTTTTTACGAAATTCATATTTTTCCACGATTTTTTACGTAATTCTCCCTTTTCTACGATCTTTTGATGAAATTCACGTTTTTCCAAGATTTTTTAACGGAATTCTCCTTTTTCCACGATTTCTTGATGAAATTTACGTTTTTCCACGATCGTTTGATTTAATTCGCATTTTTACTACAATCTTTTGATGACATTCGCATTTTTTATCGCGATCCTTTAACTGTGTTTTCTTTGTAGATCTGACATACTCGCATTTTTTCCTCTGCAATCTTTTGAAAAAATGTGCGTTTATTGGCGATCTTTCGAGAAATTCATGATTTTACCAAGATCTTTTGACGTAACTTGCGTTTTTGCAGATTTTTTTTTTTTTTTTTTTACGGAATTCGTGTTTTTCAGCGATCCTTTGTAAGCATTTTTTTTAACATCTGACATAAATCGCACTTTTTCCTACATTTTTTGTCGAAATATTTGTTTTCGCGATCCTTTGAAAAAATTTACGTATTTTTTTCACAATTCTTTGACGAAATTTGCGTTTTTTGGCGATCTTCAGATAATTTTCTTTCTTTTAGAAATTCTTTGACTCGTTTTTCCGTTTTTAACGGTCTTTTCCCGTAATTTACGTTTTTTAGCGATCTTTAAGGGGTGGCGCTTCCTCGGGATTTATTGAAAATTTCAATTTTTTTTATAAAGTTAGGGAGGGAGTTATTGGGAAGGGCGTATTTACGGTGTTTTACGGTAGTCATATTTATGCATTTTTACTATCTGGTAGGGATACACCGATAGGGATCTACGAGGTCGGAAACAGAGCCTTACGTAGTGATAGAATACAGTCAATAGACAAATATGCAAAAGCCATAAAATGCTTGATTTGCCTATGTTAGAACTTCTTTCATGCGTCTATTTATATTTACTTGAATTACTCTTTTTTCGGAGAGGCTGATTTGCTGGGATTGCAGAACATTAAAATAGATGTTAACATTGCTTGATTATTCGGAAGTCTGATTTAAGACAAACATGTTTTCAACCGTAAATTTTATTTAATCAAAAATATCAAAATGAAATCAAATTTATTTTTAGGGGGGGGGGGCAGATTTCCTTGCATAATTTTTCCGGTTGAAAACATGCTTGTCTTGATCCAGCTCTAGAATAATTAAGAAATACTGGCATCTATGCGTCATATATCTGAAGTTTTGGTACGGGTTCGATTCCCGCTCATGCTCCTTTTTGCCAATGAAATAATGACAGGGTTGATACGGGTCAGGGAATTTTCAGACTAAAAAATTCTTCAGTACCAGTATTTTATTATAGAAAATCTCTCCTTGAGTACGGCGAAATTTCATGCTTCTTTACTAGATTTATTTTCTCATAAAAAAATATTGATATTTGACCTGGAAATTTCCTTGAAGCGTAGCAACCCTGAATGATGAATGGATTTTTTAAGTATATGTATATATAGTTAAATAAGAGTTAATTATAAATTAAAGCATATTATTCTGCATATTTGTACATATATGAAAACACTGGATGAAAAAGCAATACGACAATAAGCAAGACGAGTATGAGCAAAAAGCAATTTTCGTCATATCCCTGATTAAAATTTTCTAATGAAAACTGCAAACAAAACTTTTGTGAATGGTTTTTCTAAACCATCTGATATTATAAGAACAAAACTTCAGTTATCTCTTTTAGAAACAATGTGCTTTTATTCATGAAGTGTTGAAATGATTCAGTAAAATAAGAATTTGCAAAAAATTTATTAAAAATTAATAAATATCAAAGAACTGTAGTCAACTACCATTTGTATTGATAATGTCTACATTCATAACTTTTTTGTTTCTATACCACTTCAAGGCATTACTTTATATCCTAAAAAATATAAATAAATAAAAATATTTTATTTATTGTTATATATATCGTCAGTATCATAAATATTGAGATTCAGTATTAAAAAAAATACATACAGGATACATGACATTTAAAATCAATCCTTTTAGGATTGATGTGTTTAATTGAGACGGTGTTTATTGAGACGATTGATACACAAACGTGCACCGCATTCTTTGTTGCCTATTTTGAAAAGTACTCTTGTGAGTTTATTTATCATGACAGCATTGCACCTATCAGAAATTGTGTATTTAACATTTGTAAGAAAAATCTATGAAGATGCATACATCTTCATAAACGCGGTGTTAAACAGATTGGAAATTGCATGTTAAACTTGCCAAATGAGGTGCATTCGTTCTATAACTAGTTTAATATACATTCAGATCTTGATGAAATAGTTGTTACATTCTTATGCGAAAATGCATGAATACGAAATTTATTACGATTATATATATAAAATTTTGTTATACCGAAATATGACTCCGTCTTAAATAGCACATCATCACTATGGCAAATTTTGAATCTTTACTTACTATGGAATATCACTGAATTACTTATGCATGATAGGACTTAAAAGAACGAATAAAACTTTTATTAATATCTTTCCGATTTCCAATTCGATTTTCATAAAATTTGAAATGACTCGACAATTTTTTGCAAGAATTATATACATTAATTTTCAAACCATACGGTTGGATAGATTTTAGACATTTTCCCATAGACAATTATGTAAAGTAATACTCTTCAATGTCTCTGTAAATAAACTTTGTACGTTAGATACTTTATTTACAATATTGAAGAGGTCATAGTAAACCTCAATAACATATATAAATTATCATAAAAAGCAACCCAACTATATTATTGTAACTAAGAGTTCGGACAGGCAGAAGGTCAGACTGCAGACTAATTATGTTTTATTATTTTTAACACAATCAAAACTGATTGGTAAAGTTATCATACGAATTGATTATTTCCAGCTGAGCGAAAAATTGCCCAGGCCGGGAATCGAACCCGGATACTTGACTTACAAGGAAAATGCTTTACCTGTTAAGCTATCTGGGCGATAGCCGGCCTGGATTTTTCGCTCAGATAACCTTATTGGTCGTAACATCTGGTCTGTCATTTAAAACAGCTCGCAAAATAAACCGCAGGTAATGGAACTCCATATAACGATGGATACGTAGATAAAGTGTACAAATAATTAAATCACACCGCAAATTACAATATATATATATATATATATATATATTTGGAAATAACCTGTAGCTGCTTTATCATATATCTTATCAGATCGTAATTGTGCTAAAAATTTACTTGTGTCATTTGGTAATTTGGGCATTAAAACTATCCGTTTGCAGACTGCAAACGGCGCTCCTGAAAGGGTTAAACATTTCATTCATGAAAGTGTTTTGCCCCTAAAAATTTTAAATACACGTGACATGTCTTCCGCCTTTAGGATACCAATATTTTAGATCAGGAAATTTTGTTTTATTTAATCGGAGATTCACGATATTTTTAGAAAACAAAAATTTCCATAAAAAATATTAGTATCTAAAAAGCCGGAAACATGGCAATTCTGCCTTCGAGAATTCATAAGCTTTTTAGACGCTGTGGTGTATGCAAGATGGATATCCAAATGCTCTGAATACCACTAATTTCTTAACGTTTTTTGTCGCCTAGTTGATTTAAAGAAAATTCAAATGCTGGATAAAAAAGTTGAAAATTGCACGTCTAGCGTAGCAAATGAGTTGCGTTCCTACGATAAGGAAGTTTTCATAATATCTAAATCTTGGTAGGATAGTATACAGTACTTCGGATACAAAAGAATATACGAAATCTTTTGCTTAGCCCTGTAAATACTATCTGCTTTCTATTATACTTGTAGTTAAACGCAGCAACATATATGAATTTCATAAAATGTGAAATAGTTTAATGTGATTAAAACGTGCCTCAAACTATTTTTCCTTTTACACCATTATGTAATGGAATACTTTTGTGCAGCCCTGTAAATTAATAACAAATATTCTTTGCAACACAGATTGTACAGAATGCATATTTTAGTATATACTTCGTAGATGCATATCAACTATATTATGTTCGAAAGAGTGTAACACCATGAAAATGCACTTGAAGCTATTTTTCCCATTGGCCGTAATAGGATGGAATAATTTTGACTGCCACTTAGGGATGAGAGTGTTCCGCTTTTATACATACCAGTATAATATTAGAGAAAATATTGTTCTGTTAAATCGCAGCATTTTTCGTTTGAGTAAAATAACATTTTCTCTAAGATTATTTAGGTGGGAAAAAACGCGGAAAACCGCGGAAAATTCTCATCCCTACTGCCACTGCAATTAAACTATGCATCCGATTTTCATAAAATTTGAAATCGCTCGATAAAATCTGAAAAAAATTTATATTTTGAAATTCAAATGATTCGGTTGGATATTTTTGCTCTGTTATATACAGACAGACGGACTGAACGACAGCTATAGTGCTACGTATTTACATAATTAGGAACGTACCTAAAAAGGAATGTTCAATTATAATGATCTTAGCTAAATTCTGTAGACTCTGCTTACTCTAATATCAAGGTGTCTGTGTCTCTTCTTTTTTGTCAAAAAAAGAATAAAAACGCAAGATTTTTATTTCCAGTGTTTTATCATATTGGGGATGCTCTACTTCATTCGTGAAATTATTAACCCATTAACGCCCAGCGTCCTTTTTTGAGGACGGTTACAAAAACAGCAAGAAAATGGTTTTCCCACCAGCAAAGAGGAAGATAAATATGTACCTTATTTCGTGAGACAGAATCCTCGATAAATTTAGATAAAAGTGAATTTGTATTTAAAAGTGGTGGGAAATACAAAATTTAAATTTTAGCGAAGAAAATAATTCGGGCGTTAATGGGTTACCTATAAATGTGCAAAAAACCACATTTATATGCTATATGCTTGGAATTTCAATACAGCAAGAGCGATCGAAAAAACTTACCACACATTTCGGTATGTATTCTCCAATCTTGTTTGTTTTGCGGGGAAATGATGAAAATACGAACCATTAAATCCGGTGTTGCCAGGCTACTATTTTTAAATTCATTTTTTTTAATTGGCACCATTGTTTTAAAATGATAAAATTTTCTTTTTTTCGGCTTAATTTAACCAGTCTTTAAGTATAGAGAACTATATGATTTCAGAAAGTTGTGCCAATCAAAAAAATTGAATTAAAAAATATAGCCTACTGGCAAAATTGATTTAATTGCCTACGTAATAAACGTAAATGAGATGAAGTATGTGTGGGATTGATTCTACGAAAAATATTCAAAATAATTTGAAACACTTTATCTGAAACACTATAGCTAAACTAAAGCAATGATAGATTGCCAGAAGAATTCGCAAATTTTTTAACCTAAAAAAATACTTTTCTCCGTATACGTTATAAAAGCAGGAATACTTTTAAAATTTCTTACAATTTTTGCACCAAACCTGACGGGATTTTTGTTTTAAAACGTCTTATACAAATTTTGCTGCTGGGAATTAAAAATAATTGGTAAAGAGATATACCGCCACTCTTCAAAATGTGAATAAAAGAAACGTTCTTGCAATTATACCTTGCAATTTAAAAAGTTTTCGTGCCATAAAAGAATAATCGTTTTAAATGTTGAAATTGAACTTTTTGAAATGTAAGGATTGAAACACGGTAAAACATGCGTTGATAACGTTCGCATAAGTTGTAGTAACGTGTGTGAATTAAAAACTAACATTTAATGTCATTGATAAATAAATGTGTCCGAATATGGAATTTTATAACAAATTGAATTAAACTTTTGACTTTATATTGAATTATACAGGGTGGTCATAAAAAAACTTTGCCGGTATATGGAGCTCTAGCAGCCAATCCGTTCAACCTATCGAGGTGAAATTTCAGATATAGCTATTCAGAGGTATGAGCTCGAGATTCTGTAAACGGGAACAAAATGGCGTTCACGGTTACGGTTATAGTTACAGAAACTCGAAAATTTTCAATGGCAACACCCATTTTTTTATCACAAAATGCTCAGCGCGTGCGAAAACCCTAAAAAGCAATGGAACCGTACGTGTATCTCAAGAAAAGGACGCGTTGTGCACGCACAAAAAACTGTTCTGCGAATCCCCCCCCCCTCCCCCTTTAAAAAACACGATTGGGGCTCAAGGAGGAAATTTGCATATGACACAGAGTCAATACACTAATCTCTGATTACAACACAGATCGGAGAAAAGAAATCTTTTATTTTGATTACACATTTTCCACATAGGTGCCATCACAGGCAATTACAGATTGCGTAGTAGTGACTGTGGTCAATACAGCCGAATGTCACGTCGCATGAGGGATGTTTGCAATCTCACGTTTGATAGAATCTTTCAAATCCGGCAAAGATTGCGGATTGCACATGTACACTCTAAATTTTATATATCTCCAGAACCTGAAATCCATAAGAGTGAGGTCGGGGGATCGCGGAGGCCATTGGCGTTACTAGTTAAGGTAAAATGTGCCTTGTCCGTTCATAATATGCGAAGAGGCCGATCGTTATCTCCATCATATTGGATAAGAAATTCATTAACAAAGTCTATATGTTGTTGATGATCCCTCACTTCCAACATCTGGGCGCACTGGTACCGGTAAGAAAACATGCGGATTACATAGCGCAGTAACATTAAGACCGTTGCTTTCGGTACATCAAATAAACGAGATGCACCTTTTGTAGTTTGCATGCGTCCTCTGGTCACTATGTGATGCCCTTTCATAACATTATCCTTAGGAACAGTTGGTCGTCTTGATCGCGGACTACCAAAGGTGCAGCCAATATCTTCGAATTTCATTACTAGATCAGGAAGAGCTTGTGAAAATCATAGGCCACGCATTTGGCGATGGTTTCGACGGTAAACGCGCCAGGTTTTCGCAGCATTCATCTCATTTTGTTAATAGTTTTACCAACTCACCACGAACGAAGTCATTTTATTGGCATCTGCGAGCTCCGACTAAAGAACTAACATTGGCACTCCATTTTTTATCCGTTTTCTACGCTGACTATTTGGCAAACGACGTTCCGTGATTGGTATTTTGTCTCTATCGTATTCAAATTTTCTTCGTGCGCCTTGGTCGTGTTTTTGGGGGGACGTTCGTAGAGCTGATTTTGTTCGAGCATAACGCGTCGGTTTATTGCAATAACCATACCGTTCCAACTCTCTTTAGGGTTTTCGCATGCGCTCAGCATTTTGCGACGAAAAAAAATTGGTGTTGCTATTGGAAAATTTCGAGTTTCTGTAACTATAACCGTAACCCTGAGCGCCATTTTGTTGCCGTTTACAGAATTTCGAGCTCATACATCTGAATAGCTATATCTGAAATTTCAGCTCGATCGGTTGAACGGACTGGCCGCTAGAGCTCCATATATCAGCAAAGTTTTTTTATGACCACCCTGTATGTGTCACATGTTAAACTGACTTTGAATTATTTCTAAATTAATGATATATCATACTTTACCGAATACAAATGGGATAATAGAAATAAAAAATGCTCAATGATAAAAAATGCCCGATGCCAGAGGAGAAGTTTTTTCCGCTAGAGCAATTTCCGAATAGTAACATCGCCTTTAGTTTCTGTGATGAGACTCAATTTAAAATTTCACACAGAAAATCATTTAAAATAGCTTTAGTGTTTTCAGCTTATTATCTTTATACTGTGTTTCTGTATACTAAACCGTATTAATTGCCCAAAATATAAAAAGGTGAAAATTAAGGAAAGTAGTATATTTATCATATTTATCGTTCGATCTGAACATGCAAGATTCAATCGATTGAAATATTGATTAAAATTGAAACGTTATATCAGTCCCAAATTATCATACATAATGTGCCAAGAAAAAGTGTATAATATTTACAGTGTAATGAAAAGGAAACGAAAGCGTGCTGGTATTTGTGTTTGCTAACAATAAAGAAAATAATGAAGGCGTTAGGCGCAAAAATCTACTTAAAAATGAAGATAAATATGATAATGATTTCTAAAATATGTTGGAAGAATATAAAAGCTTCAAAAGCGTGATTGTACATCTGAAATGTTTCTTAATACATAATTTTATTTCATTCATATAAGGCCATCATGATTCAAGTCACGTACGGTAGTAAAAGCAGATTTTTAACCATTTGAAGGACGGCGGAACTTTATCTATATCACACTTACTTTTAATCCTCATATGTCATATTGGCGCAAGAATTCAGAACATATTTTTCTTATATGCCATTAACCGCAACCCTGATTTGCCCTTACGTCATATTGGCAACGTGTTTTTGCCAATCATGGTTTGCCGTACCACGCGCGGACACTCGTGATTTATTATTCACACCAGTAAATTTTTATTGTAAAATTTCCATAATTTTAATCCGAGCATTTTTCTAATTCCATTAGACAAGAATTTCTGCTTTTAAAAACCGGTGGTGAAATATTAAAAATTTCGTAAAAGACGCTCGTCCTAAATGGGTTAACCCTTTAACGTTCATTGGTTTCGCCACGAAACCACAAAATTTTAATTCCGATATGCAACACTGACACCGGTATTTTTATCTAAAAATATCCCTTATATTATGTATGTGAAAAATCACGTTTTCTTATTTAGAAAATATTTGTTCTTAATTACCGGTGTCAATCATTTATTTCGACATCTTAGCAATGAAAATGCTTTGATCGTTAAAGGGTTAAGGCGAAAATAAACAACTTTTTATTTGCATATATAATATTTATTTTTCATACATTTCGTTTAAAATGACATGAAAATTTGAATTTTGAAAAAAATATAGGCAGTATTTAAAAGGTTTTTCAAAAATATTTATCAGTGGTTAAAAATCAAACGTCTGATTTAAAACTGCCAAATCTGTCGGGTATTTCATTCGAAGTTTTCGAATTTACACGAAACCATTTTTCATAGTAAATTATTTTTATTTTATTCCATAAATATCTGTCATTTTTATAATCGAAAATAGCTATTGAAATTTTCTGGGAAAAATTTGGAAAGTTTGACTAAAGAAACTCCGAGATTTGACATTTTAAATTGGACGCTTCATACATAATGACCCAGTAATAAAAGCGAACAAAAACTTTCGCTTAGTTTAAATAAATTTGTTTTCCAATACTGATGGTATTCAATCATTTTAACATATCTGCAAAAGAAGAACTTTGTTCTTTAATTTTCTAAGCATATTTTTTATCATCCTTTTTAACGCCTTGAATTGTAGTTAGCTCATTTTTAGAACATTTAATGTATATCCCGAAATTCTACAGTGCCACTAAAATTTTTTAATTGGAATTTCGTTTTATTATGTACACGAAGGAAAGAATGAATTAATTTTAAATTTTTTTTCTTAAATACTGGTCTCATTTAATAATTTCAACAATTTGCGAGTGAACGTACTTTCCCGCTGAAAGATTTAACTTTTTGCACTCCCCGTCATTTTGATTAACCCTTTGAGGGGCAAAGCCCTTCTGTTCCTAAAATGTTGAAATGATTGATTGACACCGGGATTCATAAACAAATTTATATGATATCAAGTAAAAGCTGTTTTTCACGTACATTGTAAAAAACAAAACTTAATACTAAAATCCCGTTGCCAATGTGGCTTAAGGGAATTAAAATTAAGTGGTATATATAATATACCGGTGCCCTTCAAGGGGTTAAAGGCTACCAGTAACGCCGCGTCATTTCACAAATTCTATTCGAATTTTAGTCGGTTGTCACCACTTTTTAAAATGATGTATCCTTCAAGCACAAAACTTCAAAAACACCCTCATAAACTAATGAAAATTTTATTTTCCTTTATTACTGGTGCCAAAAAAAATTTACAAAGAGAGATGATGTCGCTACAGAGGTGACAACGGAGTTTTCAGCATACCTTACCGTATCACTCGCCGTAGCGGCGACAACGGAGAGTTTCGCTTACTTTATAATGTCGCCGCCGTGGCTACAATTGATTGCAAAGGGCTAAATAACTCTGATAATAAAAGTTCTGATGAATTGCATAACATGTCCGCGTATTCCTAATTTGTTCACAAATTTATAAAAGCAAATATACTAAGTAAACTACGCGAATTAATAAGGATTTGTCTTATACAAGTTTCATACTTGTGTTGACATTTGAATATCACTGTTTCCAAAACATAAGTTTCGCTTAATTTAACTGCAAAATTAACATACATGCCAACTGTCACGATTGTCATCAGAATTTCGGAATGGAAAATTCTCTTTTAATAAATACACAAAGGAAATCTTCTACTTATTTTCAAAAACACTTTTTCCGTAAATGCTGGTGTTTACAACATTTCAACATTTTACCAATGAAAGTGCTTTCCTGCTGTAAGTCTTTAACAATGCTATTAATGGAACCTGTGAATAATTATTTAACATGTTCGCGTAGTCTCAATTTCTTCACAACCTTTAAAATCAAATATAATTGTTTAAGTAAACCACGCGAATATTAAAGGATTTATCATATACAGTAGGGGTTCAAACTGATGGTTTGCGGGACACCATGATACAAATATTTTCATGCAGAATAATTTTTCTTATTAAATGACAAAAATTTTGCTATTAAGTAAGTCAAATATTACCTTTTAAATATTCTGAACGGAAACAACTTTCCGACAAAGGTTGTGCAGTACTATTTTACTGGTGCTGAAATTCGGATATCAGTTATTCCGAAAAGTAATTTTTGCCTAATTTAACGGAAAAAATTCTGATTAACATAGATTACCAATTAAGTGATCTAAAATTGAATCACCGCTCTAGAAGTGGTTAATGGACAGTGGTTTGTCTATAATACCACAAAATATTGGTTTTCTTCAATTAAAGAATTTTATTAATTAAAGTAAAAATAACTTTTTTAAAAATGTGGTTCCAACAAAGTAAAATTTGCATAAAAGCCATCGGCCACGAAGGGATTAATCAGTTTTAACTTTCATCAGACTTCAAATGAATGAAGATTGTAGAATCGTCTTTCAACATATACGGCAGGTTGTTTACACATAATTGATCGGTCACGAATATACTCGTATTTGCATAGTTTCTAACTTTTACGGTTTCTTTGTTATCACATTTATTTTTTTAATAATAATATCGAAATTCATTGCAAAGAAACAATTGTAACAAAAAATCTCAAAAATTTCATTTAATATAAACAGTATTGTCAATGGGCTACTTTTTTAAAATTCAGATTTCCTATTTAGCATCGATTTTTTGAAATGGTAAAATTCGCCTTATTTAATGTCATATTAATTAACCCTTTCCGGCACTAGAAAAACCTGTTAGTAAAATTAGAAATTATCGACGGACACCGGAATTCACAAACAAATTATTTAGATAATTTGAAATTCTTAAATTAAGCTTTTACTGTAAAAGCAAAATTTTACTAAAGTATTATTGGTGACGGTTGCAAGTTTGGAATTATAAATTAGTATGCCGGAAAGGGTTAAAGCGAATCCAAGAGGAGTTTTCCCATCTGAAAAAAGTGGTGCCAATCAAGAAATCCAAACTTCTAAAAAGTAGGACACTGGCAGCACTGAATGCAATTATGAGTAATTTCTGATAGGTCCACAATCCTTTATGGTTCTTCATTGCCGAGCATGTATGGGCGATCATCTGTCTTGGCGGAATTACAAGGTTAAAATAATAGTGACGTCTGTGTACAATACACACATAAAACATAGTTCTGATTATACTTGTATCCTTATGTGAAGCAGCTGTGAACAAGAAATCCCTGTTGTGCAGAAAGGTTATAGCCGGGTTTCTTCGTAAAATATGCTCTTGAGTCATCCACATCGAGTCCGACATGGATCGATAGCCCATAAAAAGAAATTCATTTCTCCCCAGTTTTAAGCTTGTATCTCAAAACCATGCGGGGTAATGGCCCTAAATGCCTGTTTTAGAAAAGAGCGCATTATGAAGAAACTACTAAACAGATTTCAACGGAAAAAATAAGGGATGTAAAAATCCACCATACGAATGTTTGACTTTTTATTCAGATTTTTCAAATAAAAGAACAAGATTTCTAAGAGTTTTCCTGTTTTTAAATGTACATTTTAATTTAAAAAAACCTGAAATTTCAGAGTGACCACTTTGTTTTTTTTCATGAAACACTATGAGACGTGATGCATATTTACTATCAATTTCAACTTTCTACGTATGGTGTATCATATTAAAAAAGGGCAAAATCATATTCTGGCGGTATTTTAGGGCGTGTCTCGAACAAATTTCACGCCTTCTTTTAAAAATACCGTGTGAGTTAACATGTGAGATTTGAAAAGAAGGCGTGAAATTTGTCCGAGACACGCCCCACATTGCCGCCGGAATATGATTTTGCCTTTTTTAATATGATGCACCAGACGTAGAAAGTTGAAATTGATAATGAATATGCATCATGTCTCATAGTATTTCATGCAAAAAAACTAAGGTGGTCACTCAGAAATTTCAGTTTAATTTTAATTAAAATGTTCATTTAAAAAGAGTCAAAATGTTAGAAAACTTGTTCTTTTGTTTAAAAAAATCTGAAAAAATTGTCAAACATTCGTATGGTGGTTTTTTACATCCCTTATTTCTTTCGTTGAAATTTGGTTGGTAGTTACGTCACAATGCGCACTTTTCCAAAACATGCATTTAGGGTTATTACCCCCCATAGTCTTGAGATAGAAACTTAAAACTGGGGAGAAATGATTTTCTTTTTGTGGGCTATCGATTCATGTAGGATAGTGATGCACAACCTTTTTGCCAGAAAATCGTTTGCCACCAGAATATTTGAAAAGTGACGTTTGCTTTATTTCATAGCAAAGTTTCTGTCATTCTTATTTGGAAAATTATTCTGCATAAAATTAGTGGTATGAGTTTGGCCCGCGGGCCACAGGTTGTGCATCCCTAATGTAGGACTCAATGTGGTTGACTCAAAGGCATATTTTACTATGAAACCCGGCTATACCCTTTCAGAAAAACGATCTTAACCCCTTGAAGGGAGGCGGGATAAAATGTATTTCTTTTAATTTTAATTGAGAAATGCCACATTGACAACAGAATTTTGAAACGAGTTTTAATCTTATTAAGTACATGAAGAAAAGCTTTTATCTTCTTTGAAATAAATTTGTTTTTCCGTTTTGGTGTCAATCAGTGCATTTCAGTATTTTAATAATGGAAGTGCTTTGCCCCTCAAAGTGTTAAGAAGAAATATGCAACAAGTCTAATATATGTTTAAAGATTCTACAATAAATGATTATTCGGGATATTAGCCATAATAGCTTAAAGTCTCAAATCAAGCCCCCGAAATATGCAAATTGCTTAAACAATGTTTTAAGCGAGTCTACGTTTACACCTTGTGTCGGCATTGAGTGGATTTTTTTTTAAATTCTGATTGCTTCATTGCTACCACTTTTTGAAACATTAATATTCATTAGGTAATCTGAATATATATTTTTTAAGAAGTGTGGTAAAAATGAAGTAATTTAAATAAAAAAATCCCTTTTAGCCACATCACTGGTCAAATCTTTCGTCGCTGCATTGAAACATAAACCTTTCATAATTTCATATTATATACATTGAAAAATACTTATCAGATACAGGTTTAAATATTTTAATAAAGATAACAGCACATTATTAGGAAACTTGTCCTTACTGGAAAAAAAATTAGTTTGATGCAAAGGGAAATTTTAAAATTCTAAAATTTTCTGTAAGTGCTACAGTTTTATCACAACTCAGCATATTAAATCAATACCTGAGCACCAATAATCAATTTAGACGAATTCGGTTTTCTGGTTCTTTCTTTAATAACGTACGCAAGTTTTCGATTGCTACTATGAAAATGTATCGCAAACATATGTAAAATTTCCGTTTCGAAAGTTTTATTACTCAAAAGATATGACATCAACTTATCGAAAGATAGTCAATTCACAGGAATATTTTTTACTTCCACATGTAATTTTTAAACTTCTTTTCAAATTATCTTAATTTTTGGTGCATAAAACGCGGCTAAAATAAGTCTATTTCAAGCCAAAATTTTCATTTAATAAATTACTGTAATTTCCCGCGTGTACACCGTAGCTTAGATAAAACGATTTCTAAACAAATTTAGTTTTATATAAAATGTTACGTGTTTTTGTTCAGCATTTATTTGACTTCATTTTTTAACCACTTAACTGATTCTTTTTTTTTTCGAACAATAAACTGAAAACATGGGTTAACACTACTTTTTAAAGCTAAAATATTTAGTCTAAAAGTTTCTGAAATTGAATGGTATGGAACTGTATTTAAAAAAAAATAGTGGCATCAAAAATCTTTAAGTGATGAATCAAGCAAAATCTTTTTGACCGTATCACATACGGGCTAAATAGGGAAGCAGTTTAATAAAATTTCGGTATGATGAAGATTTAACTAAGCCGCGGCGTATACGTGGTTAATAATGTGAGTACCAAATATAAATGAGTTTCATTTTATCAAATAAAACTTCTGATTAGAAATATATTTACTACAAAAGTGTTTATATATCGGGACTTACGGTTTCCAAAGGGTGTTCAAATTAAAGTATTCCTGTTTGGGACGCTCTATGAGGAAAGCAGTGAATCAGTGGCGCAGCGAGAGGGGGGGTTCCAAATGCACTGGACACCAGTAATTTTATAAAATTTTCATTGCCTTATGTATTCAGAGAATTTCCTGCAATTAATAAATGCGAAATAAACTTTTCAATTTTAGTGGTGTAAAGGGCATTTGGACCTATTTGTCTGGCTACGTCTCTGCAGGAAACGTAATGGCTTCATTTTTGGAAGATATATAGATCAAGCTACAGAAAATTTATTGGTGCAAAGAAATTATTTCAAACAAAATCGTAGGCGATAATGAGGCTTTACGATCGATTTAAAGTAAATTAGACATGATGTGATACAACCAATAAAGAATATGAGGCGTCAGTAATTAAATTTATTATTTCATTCTAATACAAACAATTTGTTGACCCCACAAAAAAGTCAGTAGCAGTGCAAACGAAAGACATATGATTTATAATTCAAAAACACACAAAACTTTCACAGGTGAGCTTCAATGTGTGTCCCAGGCTCTAGTTCGAACAATTCGAACGGGTAACAGATGGCAACCGATATTTCATGCAAGCAAGAGGATATGGTTCTTGAAATTCGCCTGACTTTCTACCTTTCCACAACAGATTTTATCAAAAGTCCGTCATGGGACTTGGAGACCCTCTAGAAGAAGATCTACGACGGATAATGCAATCCTCCATAAAATGAGATAGCCATGAAATTTTTTAACATCACATAAAATGGAGGGCGTCATCCTAGTAAAATGTTAAAGTTTTCGGTTTTTTAAGATACCGTAATTTCGGGTGTATAAGCCGCAGATCGAACAATTCTTTTTCGACCCAGAATTTTTTAAGAAACAAATATAACTATTTAGATCGCCGTAAATATTTGCCTTCAATCACTAAATAAGATTTCTGGGTCCAAAAAGAATTGTTTGATCAGCGACTTATACGCCCGAAATTACGGTAATTAAGTTCTACCAATGAATAAGGCAAAGTTTTCTTTATTAAAAATAGTAGTATGAAAAAATAAATTTGTTATCATACATTTACATAGTTGCCAACTCTACCGACTTTTTGGCCCGGAAAAATTTAACAGAAATTTTTGCCATGTTTAACGGCAGATTACGCCGACATGCAATGATAAAATGAACTATAACATTATTCTGGTACAAAAAGTGGAAGATGTTGGCAGCTATGCATTTAGTGCCCCAATAATTGTCAGTCATGAGGTGCCAGTAGAAATGAGGCATCCACTCTGCGAAGGTAATGGAATGGCCGCACCTAGCAAACTGTCCGGTTAACGTGCTGCTGTTACAGAACATGTTTTTAATTCCTGAGGGGTGATTTCCTCAATGACCCAGTCAAAAATGTCGTAATGACGCCGATGCATATAGTAACATGAAGAAAATGCAAGTGCATTTGTTGGATCTCAGTTTACAGATATAGTAGTTTTGAGAGTTCACTGTTCTGAACATGTAAAAGTGAGTGTCTTCGGACCGTAGGATGTTCGAAATCAATTCGTATTAACTTCCGCCTGTGCCAAGAACGTCAAAGTGAACATTTCACAAATATTGTTATCATCAATTTTCAATACTTTAAATCGACGAGTCTTACATAAGTAGGTCTTGAGTGCAGACATCGGAAGATATAGGACAAATTTTATTGTTCTTACCAGTATAATTTATCAATAAATTTCATCATATGATCCTGTTGAAGGTCCTCTAAGTACGTCCAATGAAGATTATTGATAAAATATACCGGTAAGAATAATAAAATTTATTCCATATGCTCCGACTCCTGTAAGTGTTTTCTCCATTCACCTCAATACCACTGTGTATGGCAAATGAAGATACCTTGATATGGCGCAAACACTAGATGCTCCTACTGTGTTCGTGTTGGTCTGCTGAACGACTGCGGTTGTGACATCATATATCCACGGCGGTATAGGTTTTTTTGCCCATCAGCCAGCTTAAAATGAAAAGCTACACATTTCTTCGAAGCGTTTGACAATTCGCCGCAGAGCATATCCTGTCACTAGACCATATGCAAAGATTTCTGCCTTCGGTAAAAACGAAATGCTTTTGCATCGTTATTGCTGTTTTTGGTAAAAAAAAAAAGCTTTAGCTGAAAAGAGAGAAAATGATCTTGGCGATCTCAGAATTCTCAGAACCTGTTCGTCCTCCTCTTTATCTTTTACAACGGGCCTTTAACCCGTCACTTATGCAATTTTTTTTCGTATTTTCTCAGGCAAATATTTCAATTCTCATGCCGATAACACGTTTGTTTCTAAAGAATTTTAATAATAAAATTAATTACCAAAATCCTGCATTTTGTTACTATTGGTTGTGTCGTGTTACATTTTCCTTACCTTAAACCGATCGCAGCGCATTATTTTTACCTAAAGGCCTTTGTTCGAACTAATGTTTTTACACCAATCAATTTTCCACGATCTCATATGAATACTTTCCAAATATGAAGACGTTATATCCATTGTTTCCCTCACGAGGGTAGTCGTTAAAACTGAACAGATCATATAAAAAACTGTTCTTTTTTTACATGTTCTTGCAGTAAATCAACGAGTGTACATAAAAATTACATAACGGTTTAATACTTATTTATTGTCAGTCGATACACTTTATAAAAAAAAAAAACTCTCACTACGTTTTTTAGTTAACGCTATATTTTGAGAAACGGTGTCTTGGGAGGTTTTTGTAACAATTTCAACAAAAGTAACATCTGAAGATAGTTTTTTAAAATTTAATTTACAACATAAATCTCGAAAGCATATTTTTGTTAGAGAGAAATGGTGTTCAAAAAAGAAAACTTAGCGTAATACTGCAAAATATACATTAACCACTTAACCCATTCGTGCCCAGCATCTTTTGCGTAAATTTTATTTGGTTGGCATCACTATTTTTAAAAGATTTAAGTTTAGTTCATTAATTACGAAAATGCATCATTTAGATAAAATAATTATTCCTTTTCTTTTTTACCGGTGTCAAAAACAGTGCTGAATGCACCTTTTGAAGCGTCCCTAAAAAGGGACGCTAGGCACTAATGGGTTAAGTGTCACGCCCGAGACATCACGCCAGAGGCTGCAAGCTTCATGGCTTTTATTCAGATATGTTTCATTCCCATCAGTTATGTAAAATAGTGTAATTGGTTTTATTCTGGTATCATTCAACTTCTCATTAAATAAGATGAAAATATTTTTTTCAAAAAAATAGTAGGGAATAATGAATTTGAATTTTTAAACCGTAATTTAATGCGACCATTAAGAGGTTAATGAATGAAAAAGATAGTTTCTTCAATGACGATGCACAGATGACAGAATTGCTTGAGGTAGAATTTATGGTAAATAAAATACATGTATAGAAATAAAATAGATATCTCTTAATGGCAAGTTTTAGGATACAGACGTTAATCTTATGTATTCATTGCGGATTTTGAACTTCGACCGATTTTCCACACATTTTTTAATGAATTCCAATTTCCAATTCTTTTTAGATTTCGCTAGCGGATATTACAGAAACCTACGCTATATGTTTTGCCTCGGCCAAAATATGATAAATCCCACCGCAACAAGGGTTTTTTCGAGACATTTGAAAGTAGGCACGGATTATTCTTTAACTTTTTCGACTCCGGCTATTCTAACACAAATTCTATTCGGCTGGAACCATTTTTAAAAAAAGAAGTTGTTTTTAATTATACAATATCAAAAAAAAAAGATGCTCCATTTACAAAAGGTATATTTTATTTTCCTTTATTACTGGTGCCAAAAACAAATTTTGCAAAGCAAAATGATGTCCTGACAGACTGGATATGCGAGAGCAAAGGATTAATATTATAAATTATCTAATAAAAGCGAATATACATTTAATAAGAACGAAAAATATGTTTTCTAATAAGAACGAAAAATATGTATGCGGGGCAATAAACAACAAATGTATTTTTTTTAATAAAAAAATATATAGTAATTGACATACCGAATTATCCAATATGAAAACAGTGTTGCCAGTGGGCTACTTTATTAAAATTGAGATTTCTGGATTGGCACCACTTTTTTGAAATTGTCGCTTTATTTAAGCTTATGTAATGACACAGGGTTTGCACCGTTTTTAAAATTATCGTTCTTTCTTTTTACAATCTTTACACGGTAATATTTATTGTGTAATTCTATTGTAGATGTTAAACGGACTTTCCATAAAGGTTTTTGATTTAAAATACTGGTATCAACGTGTGAAAATTTTAAGAACAGTGCGTGCACTGAATAACATATGAACACTAGAACCGCGGCGACGAGTCATTTTGACCCGCATTGTATGGAGAGATGACGATTCGAACCAGAAAACTCTTAATAAAACTAGTCGTGATGTTGAGACTAGTTGAGATGTGTCAATCCCAAAACTTTCTTCTATCTCATAAGTACATTTTAATATTTAAAAAAAAAAAAAAACGTGGTGACCCCAAAGTTACCCACTATCGAATTTCCTCGAACATTTGGCCTAGCCTAATGAGATTCTGGTATTCGAAAAGCCTAAAACGCAAAATTTTATTAATGTTCTGAGAAAATGAGCTTAGTAGTGCCTCATGTTGGATAATTTATACTAAAACCTAATAAGCATCTATTTATGTCAAAACCCAACAGATTCTGAAATTTGATGGAATTTCGTCCATTAGTTCTTGAGATATAGTTATAACAAAAAATTTGCAAAACGTAGTACATCAACACTATATCTTGGACAATTTATGCCAAAACGTAAAAAAGCGTCTAATTATGTTATGGTGTAAAAGAATCTGAAGTTTGATGAAATTCTGTGCATCAGTTCTTGAGATATAGCTAGTTTAAAAAAACGTGTAAAATATAGCACAGCAGCACCATCAGTTGAAGGATTTATAACAAAACGTAATCATGGTGTAATTATGTTACATGTCATTTTGTAACAAAATCTGAAGTTTGATGAAATACTGTGCGTTGGTTGTTGAGATATAGCTACCTGAAAAATCGTGCAAAATGCAGCATAGCTGCACCACCTGTTGCAAGGTTAATGCCAAAATGTAATCAACGTCTAATTATGTTATACACTATATTGCCATTGATTATGGGACACTTGCGATTTTAGACATTTTACTAAATATCTAGAAAAATACATGAGGAATCATCTCGAAACTCTTAGTGTATAAATATAATAGTATACGTCATACATCTCCGTGAAGATTTTTTACCGAAACGCCATAGGGGACCGTCAACAAATTAAAAAAGAATGAATATCTTTTGAATAAAACTGTCAAAACTAATGCATCAAAAGCGCTCAAACTCTAGATTATGATTGAATGCCTTATTGTAATACACTGTGTTCATTTTTATGCAAATAGTATGCACACTCGCAGAGTAATTCAGGTTTTTATAAAAATGGTCCCAAATTTTTCCAAGTTTTTTCATTATAATTTTCAGAGTTCTTAATATAAAATAATATTTTTTTCAGAAAATATGACAAACAACATTGCACACAGTACCCTGTAATCAGAATTAAAAAATAATAAAAATTGTATGAAAAATGAGTAGGTTTACTATATACTTTTTTACTGCGCATGCGTCAAAGATATCAAAATTTCATTTGCATATTATGTTAGCTAAATGTATAGAGCAACTTTTGTAAAAGTCTCAAAATCATAGCTTGAAAATTCTGAAAGTAATCGTCTATAGAAAAGGGACAAAATCCGTTGTTTCCAAAATGAAGCAAAAAAATGAGGGATTTTATCCAAATGCAGTAGTACATCCCATATTGTGTATTCTATATTGACACTAATCAATGAATATATGGATACAACCCCTCTTGTTTTTGCTTCATTTTGAGAATAACGGATTTTCGACTTATTCAATTGACGATTATTATCAGAATTTTCAAGTTATGATTTTGTGACTTTCACAAAAGTTGCTCTATACATTTAGCTAACATAATATGCAAATGAAATTTTAATATCGTTGACGCATGCGCAGTAAAAAATTATTTAGTAAACCAACTCATTTTTTATACAATTTTCATTATTTTTTAATTCTGATTACAGGGTACTGTGTGCAATGTTGTTTGTCATATTTTCTGAAAAAAAAAATATTTTATATTAAGAACTCTGAAAATTATAAGGAAAAAACTTGGAAAAATTTGGGATCATTTTTATAAAAACCTTAATTACTCTGCGAGTATGCATGCTATTTGCATAAAAATGAACAAGGCTTATTACAATAAGGCATTCAACCACAATCTAGAGTTTAAGCGCTTTTGCTACATTAGTTTTGACAGGGTTATTCAAAAGATATTCATTCTTTTTTAATTTGTTGACGGTCCCCTTTGGAGTTCTGGAAAAAATCTTCACGGAGATGTATGACTTATACTATTATATTTATACCCTAAGAGTTTCGAGATGATTCCTCATGTATTTTTCTAGATATTTAGTAAAATGTCTAAAATCGCAAGTGTCCCATAATCAATGGCAATATAGTGTATATTCTAGTGTAACAGAATCTAAAATTTGATAAAGTGCTCTGCATTAGTTCTTGAGATATAGCTATCGCAAAAATCGTTCAAAATGTAGCATAGCAGCGCCACCTATAGGGCAGTTCACATCAAAACCTTACCAGTGGCTATGTATCTCAAGGTATTGCAGAATCTGAAGTTTGGTGAAATTCTGTGCATTAGTTCTTGAGATATAGCTATCATAAAAATCATGAAAAACGTGGCACAGCAGCGCCACCTGCTGGCCAATTTACACCAAAACTTAATCAGCGTCTATTTATATCAAGGGGTCACAGAATCTGAAGTTTGGTGAAATTCTGTGTATTAGTTCTTGAGATATAGCAATCTTGAAAATCATGAAAAACGTAGTATAGCAGCTCCACCTGCAGGCCAATTTTCACCAAAAACAAATAGGCACTAATTCATATCAAGGTCTAACTGAATATAAAATTTTATTAAATTTCGAGCATTAGTTTTTGAGATAGAGCGCCCACAAATTTTTTGTCACATACAGACAGACAGACAGACAGACAGACAGACGGACAGACTCACAGACAGACATTTTCTAAAAATAGTCAAAACGTGTCCAGGACCTTCTAAAACGTATAAATCCGTCGAAAACCGGAAGTCGAAAATTTTCATGAATCCAATACTTTCTTCTTGTAATGATAGAAGAAAGTAAAAAGCTAAATATAAGCTAAGCAAAAATATTTTCAATAAATAATTTAAACAGTTTTAAATGAAAATTCCGGTGAGAAATATTTTTATAAAACTTGGATGAATTTTTCCGTGGTTCTAGTGTTAATTAAGGCAAAAACAAAGGGAATTTTAAGATTTTAGAAAAGGGGCGCCAATAAAGGAATCTTAATTAAAAAAAGGTAGCCCACAGGTAACACTGATTTCATATTGCATAGTTTGTCATGATACCAATGATATATCTTAAAACTTTATAAAAAATTTTCAATATTTTCTATAAATAAAAATATAACTACCGGTTTAGATTTTTAAATATCTAACCAAGAAATATAACAAACTGTAAATAGCTCTAAGAAAATTTAGAATATATCTGTAACTTAGTTCTTATCAAATCCAACGAATTTTTGAATGCGTGATTTATGTAATTTTTAAAATGACGGGCATAACTGCACTTAAAAATGATATTTTACAAATAAGTATGCCTATGCTACAAATATTTATATCAATATTAAAATAGTACAAGAACTTTTATTAATATTTTGCATATTTGTTTTTAAACGCGGGGATCAATACTTATAAAGTTGTGCTTACATATTCTAAAACAAATTAGATCCCTCATGCGAAACATCCGTATTTAGACTTTGAAATCAGATATCATGCTCATTCATGCATAAACCAAAAGAAATTTATCATTTTTAGTCGTGTATATTTTGGAACACAAGAATCAATACTTTAAATTTTGTGTTTACATATTCTAATTAAAGTTGGGAATTCGTGGAAAGTTTACTTTGCAGAAAGTGAAATGAATTATCTCACGTCTTCGCCCATCAAAACAAACTTTAAATGTAAATATTATTTAAAATTATTCTGAAACTGCACATTGAAATTCCGTGTCAAGTAATTCATATTTTTTTTCATAACTGATTGCATGATCACGGATATTAAATCTAAATCTAAACTCTTCCCTGTTTTGCCCGTACGACGTACGGACAAAGAGTTTTTGAAAATCGTGATTTGCCCGTACCACATACGGGCATACATACTCCAATCATATTTTATTACTCTCACCAGTAAAATTTTACTGTAAACTTTGTAACCTTTAATCTGAGCATTTTTCTAATTCAATTAGGCAAAAATTTCTGTTTTGAAAAACCACTGAGAAAAGATTAAAAATTCTCTAAAAGACATGAAAAAAATAGATATTTGCAAGTTTTGTCAAAAATATTGATGATTCAAGTGGTTAAGTAAAGTCAACACGGGATGCAATGAGGATGATTCTCACTGACCTCTAGTGTTCCGTGTAAATGGGTGCTCCAAATTCTATGGACACCTGTATTTTAAAATTATTCTCTTCGTCTTATTTCATGGCCAAATATTTTGAGGTAAAAGATGGCGAATTAAACTGTAAGATATTAGAAGTGGCTAAAGCATTTGGCATTGTGAATTACGAATGACACCTGAGAAGACTAGTGGTGAGTGAGAGTTATCTCTGGAGTGCAATGGGTTAATTGTATAGTAGCATATAATAAAATAAATGACATGCATTAAATAAATAAATGAGCTGAGGGAGGGGCTAAAACAAAATAAGTGGAGCCACTATGAATACAAGGTGAAAAAGCGTTGACTTAACTGATAATGTAATATTATCATAACTATAAACAATAATTGTTTTACTTTTTTCTGAGAAAAGCTAATATTCCAGACTAGACAGATAATGATATCCAAGGTTCGCACACTCCTTGGAATTTCCAAGGACTCTGGCACTACTATTAAAAATAAGAAAATTTACATTTAATTTTTAAACCACAACATTCGCACGCCCCGCCTTCATTCGCAGATTTTACGATATTTTTCTGCAGTGAAACTCTTTGAAAATATTCTTAAATTTTAGTGGTGGAACTGTGCGAACCCTGGATACCTTATCTTAATATTTTAAATAATTCTATCTTCATCAAGGGCAGTAGCGGCTGGTCAGGGGGTGCTGCATCAATTTATTCACACCACTAAAATTATATGGTTATTTCAGTTTTATTTAATCAACAAAATTTGTCGTTTGAATAATATGAAAGATTCTGTTAAATTTTAGTGGTGTGAAAAATTGGATGCAGCACTCCCTGACGAGCCGCTACTGATCAAGGGTTTACCTTTCTTTAATTATGCTAGCCAAGTTATGTTTGAAAAAAGTAATTTAAAGTGAAAGATTTAATGAAGAGATTTAACTTTAAACCATAAAAAATATTCCAAGTGTTACGAGATGTAAAGCCGCATTGCTTAAAGATGACATGTAATTGCATATGAATTATTTATTTCTTAGTACAAAAAACATTAAAATTCATATGTTCACTAAAATGCTATAGCGTTATTATTTAAGATGTTACTCAATAGTTGTATGAACAGCTACTGAAAGTAAATAACTAATATAATAATTGACATTTAATAACAAATTATTGAAGCGAATTTAAATAGCAGCTAAATGATAACGGCTCAAATTGTGGTATGAAAATTTCATCATTGTAAAATAAATAATAGATGTAGGTTTTTTTTTAATGCGAAGCCCTTTTTTTGGAATAGATGATAATAAACTACTTTTAATGTACTAAAAAATCTATCGTCATCATGAATTTCATTTTCCCAAATCATTTGTTAGGGCAATATAATTATGTTTAAAAAAGTAATTTTAAGGGAAAGGTTTAAGTCATAAAAAATATTCTGTTAAAAAGATACAAGATAAAAGGTTGGTTGATTTTTGTCGTCCGATTATCTACGCTAATGGGATATAGGACCAAGGGGAGTGCCCTCCGTGGGGGTCTTTCTAAGGGAACCTAACCCGTATTTACGCAAGGTTCGAAGAAAACCACGGAAAACTCCGAACGGTTAGGCCGACAGCCGCGATTGGGTTCGAACCCAGCACCTGCCGTCTACCAGTTGAGAGGTCCGAACCTCTCGGCCACTGGTGGGGCTACAAGATAAAAGCAAAAAAATATCGCAAAATTTTCAAATGTTTAAAGAAAAATTGTTATGTAATTTTGCGGCAAATTCTTATATTTAATCTTCTGCGATTTATTGAGGTACGAACCAGTTGTTTCATTTTAACACTAGAATCATCATAAGGGGTCAAAATTATCCCTGCCAGATTTATAATAGTCGATTCAAGTCAAACAAGAAATTTCTTCATATGTTAAAAATAAGCAGCAGAAAAATAGATTAATGATATAAGCTAAATAGTTTTAAATTAAAATTCTGGTGGGAACACTTCGTATAAAAATTGAGTAATATTCCCGTCGTCGATTCTAATGTGAAGTTTTATATATTTTCGCAACAAAGTATAACTGAGGAGACAAATTTAACTTTAAAAATTACATGGGAGTTTAAAAACAACAAAGAAAGCTCAGATGCTTGAAACAATTTCTAAATATTTAAATGAAGATATGATAGGGGAGAGTGGGGATACTTGAGCATAGGGGATACTTGAGCCACCCCCTTTATCTCTACAGTTGTTCAATTTTTCTTTCTAAAACTGGCAACATGGTAACATATTTATAGTTCTGAACATGTAAAAAAGAAATCATATACTTTGGTACCATTTTTAAAGTATGGTGATTAACCCTTTGAGCTCTGCTGGTAGAATTTTCTACCACAAAATTTTAATTCTGAAATGTCACAACGACACCAGAAAATTCGACCAAATTTATTTGAAAAAGGTTTAATGCATTTTTTCGCGTTTATTGTAAATCGGTTTTTTTCTTTGCAAAATACTGGTGCGAATGTGACATCTGGCTCAAGTATCCCCTCCATGGGGATACTTGAGCCACAATGTAAAAGAAAAAGTAAAAATTTATTAGACATAGAAAAATAGTTCAAAATTAATTGAAAGTGGTTTTCAAATGAAGAAAAAATATCAAATTTTCATTTTCAATATTTTATTTTGTTCTAAGAAATTCTAAAAAATTTTAAAAAATTAAAATTTGAAAAATGGCTCAAGTATCCCCATCTTCCCCTATAATCTAAAAATTCACTATTAAGTTCTTTAAAAATAAATTTTTATGGATCATGTGACAGTTAAAATTACGCATTCAAAGCTTTTGAACTAAAAAAAGTATTACATGCAATATTTATTCAAGCGTTTACATTTTTTTTGAGATGACTCAAAGCATCCCTATGTGCAAACTATTATAAAAGTTCATTTTATTTTTCACTAATCTAGCTTTATACGCAACTCGCAAATAAGATTTTTTGAATTTCTTTTAATAATAAATGCCAAAGAATGTTTTGAAATAAATTTTCTTATGATTGAGAAGCGTTTTTGTTGGATTTTTCTGTCTATTTAAATTTATCTTCGTACACAGAAAAAAAGGACTAATGTCACATAAGATACATTTGCATGAGAGAAAAAATAATGCATTATTCCAGCGGTTCCCAAACTTTCTTAGTACACGACCCACCTTTCAGCGAAAAAAAATTTCGCGACCCACCTTTCAGTAAATATATATACGCACATATATAAATTCGCAATTCCATCCAAGATAAAGTTGTATATCAGTATTGCAATTTTTGTATGATCTCTATGCGCTCGGCTGATCCTATCCTACAAAAAATGCTAATTTTCGTATGTAAAATACATTATCAACAAAAACAAAAATCAGTAATATCAATGTGTATAAGTGAATAGTAATTAAAATAATTCACAAAGTACAAAGATAGTTAAAAATAAGTTTAATTATTATGAAAACAGAACCTTATTATCAATGAGATTTCTGGTACTAATGTTTATCAATGTGGGAACAAGCAGTTTGCCTCAGTACTCAGTACTTCAAAAATAGTAAAGTAGAAAAGGCATGTTTCCATAAGCATGAAGTGTTAAATTTCATAAAGAACCTTAAAGCTAATTGAAATATTTCTGGATATTCTGTTCGTATATTAATCTAGAAGGAAATGGAAAATTTTCCTTTTAAATATCATTTCTTATTGGAACTGTCATATCTTTTTAAACATATGAAATAAAAGATATATTTGATGGCAAATCTCGATTGTTCCGCGACCCACAAAAACGTCTGCCGCGGCCCACCAGTGGGTCTCGACCCATAGATTGGGAACCGCTGCATTATTCTATTCAAGGGGTAAACAATAAAACTGTGAGGAAAGGAAACTTAACCCTTTTAAGGGACATAATTCCCTTCGTAAAATGATGAAATAATTGACTGACTCTATAATGTTCAAACGAATTTCTCAGATATTAAGAACCCGCTATTTTGCACTTTGATTCTAAAAGCAAAAAAAAAAGTAGTCTTGCCACTTGACAGTTTTGGAATTAAAATTGTGTCTAGACCTTAGGTGTCTAGACCCTCTAGCCACCGCCCTTGAAAGGGTTAAACTAGCGTCTAGTAATTGTGTTATGATTTATTATAAAAGACCTTGTTAACGACAGATGGCGCCTCTACGGCGCGCTTGTATGATCGGTAATCCTGCACGGATTACCGTAGAATCAGCAGTCCTGCACTAGCTACGATGTAGTGAGATTGTATGTTCTGAATAAATCTATGTTATTATTTCCTAACTGCCTACCGGCATGAGTTCCTATATCCCCACAACGTACCCAAATACTATACTGATGACAGAGGATGAGATATGGTGATACGAACAGAAGTTATTTTTGTTCTTTCGGCGAATTTACGACACCAAACGCCGATCTTAGATGCGCGGCGTTAAGCCTAACACGCGGTCGTGGAGTTTCCAGTTGCCGGTAGCGCATGTCGAACCAAGCCTAAAAAAAAGGTACGTGTTCTTTGAATTAAAACTTCAGAAAATAAAGCTAAGATAGGCTATTTTGGCCAGATAAAAGAGTTCGATTCGACAGCCGAATCGTGGACGTTGTTTACGGAAAGGCTCCAGCAGTTTTTCATTGCAAACGGGATTGAGCAAGCGGACCGCAAGAGAGCGATTTTCCTGACAGTCGTCGGTCCGTCTACTTATGCTTTATTTCGGAATCTCCTGTCACCAGCGGCACCGAATACGAAGAGATTGGAAGAAATAATCAATGTTTTGAATTTCGCACTTCGACCCTGCACCTTCCGTCATTGTTGAGCAATATAGATTTAACAGCCGAGTTCGGTGCGCCGGAGAATCGGTTGCAAATTTTATAGCCGAGTTGCGTAGCCTGGCTAAGCACTGCAGTTACGGCACATCGTTAGATGAAATGTTGCGGGATCGGATCGTTTGTAGAATTCAAGATGGAGCAATCCAGAGAAAATTTCTCGCTGAAAATCCATTAACCCTAACGAGGGCTACAGAGATCGCGGTGACGACGGAGACAGTGGCTAGAGATGCAAACAATCTGCGTATGATATCCAGTTCTGAAGTAAATATAAACAGAATACAATCAAAGAAGAATAATGCGCCGAAAAGTCTTAATTCTTGTGTGACAAATCAGAATGCTGCTCGTGCGACAAAACAGAATTACGAAAAATACAATCGATGTGGATATAATCACGTGTCAAACGAATGCCGTTTTAGGAATGCAACTTGCCATTCTTGTAAAAAAATCGGCCATATTGCCAAAGTATGCCGGTCGAAGAAGAAAAATTCCGGTGCTCGGGTGCATAATTTGCAAGTGGAGAAAGTAGAAAATGAAGTGCCACCAGTCTACACATTATTTAATGTCTCAGGTATGGAAGAAACCTTGCCACCTGCTAAAGTTAAATGCTTACTCTATGGCAAAACATTCATTTTTGAAGTGGATTCAGGGGCTCTCTTTTCTTTAATACCGTTAAATATTTACAATAGTGCAAATGAATATTTTCCTCCTTTGGAAAAAACTGCAATTAAGCTTAATTCGTACACAGAACATCCTGTTGAAGTGATTGGCATAGCACAAGTTAATGTGTCCTACAAATCTAAGTCCTCCTCTTTACCTTTGATGATAGTTGGGCAAGGAAAAATTAATTTAGCCGGACGTAATTGGATTTATCCATTGAAGTTAATGAATATTTTCAAAAATCCAAACCAGTCTTATACCATAAACAATTTGCCAACTCCAGAAATGATGTTACATAATCTTTTAGAAAAATCCAGATATTTATTTTCACCGGGGTTAGGCATGTTAAAAGTTGTCAAAGTGCACCTGATTAAGAAAGATTCTGCAACGCCTAAATTCTTTAAAACACGTCCAATTCCTTATGATCTTTTGAACAAGGTTTATCAAGAAGTAGTTCGCCTCGTTAAGGAAGGCATCCTTGAGCCAGTGAAGATCACTGAGTCTGCAGCGCCAATCGTACCTGTCCTAAAGCGTGACGAACGCTCAGAATATGTGGAGATTTCAAATTAACAACCAACAAGATGACTGAATTGGAGCAGTATCCACTGCCGTACATCGAAGATTTATTTGCACAGCTTTCAGGAGGAGTTGTTTTCTCTAAATTGGAGCTTCGTGATGGTTATTGCCAGCTGCAAGTGGATGAACAGTCCAAAGATTTAGTGGTGATCAATACCCATAAGGGACTTTCGGAATTGCCTCAGCTCCAGATATGTTCTAGAGACAGATTGACAAAATTCTGCATGGTTTGAAGGCTTCTTGCTATCTCGATGATATCTTGGTTTTCGAAAAGACGAAGCTGAACACTTACAGAACTTGACAGCAGTTATAATGCATTTACAGGAAGCTGGAATGAAGTTTAATTCTGAGAAATGTGAATTTTTGAAATCTTCGGTGGAATATCTGGGTCATCGTATTGACAGGGAAGGACTTCATCCCTTAGAGTCTAAAGTGGATCCTTTAGTCAAAGCTCCTGATCCGAAGAGTGTTGATGAGCTACGTTCGTTCATCGGGCTCATTACTTATTACAGCAAATTTTTACCAAACATGGCTACTTTATTAGCTCAATTATATGAGTTTGTGAAACGAAATGAAAATGGGAGACACGACAGAGCGAAGCATTTTCGTAAGTGAAAGAGGTTTAGAAGAACTCATCACTGCTTATACACTTTGATAACAAGAAAGAAGTTGTTTTGCCTTGCTATGCTACCCCCTATGGACTTGGAGCAGTCTTGTCTCACAAAACTGAAGATGATGATCGTCCAATAACCTTCGCATCAGGTTCTTTAATGGAAGCTGAAATAATTATAGCCATATAGGAAAAAAAGCTCTATCCCTGGCCTTTGGTGTGCAAAATTTCGGAAATACCTGTTGGGACGAACATTCATGTTGCTTACCGATCATCGTCCCTTAGTTAATCTTGTTTCGTCAGACAAGCCTGTACCAGTAGTAGCTGCTGCAAGAATTCAACGCTGGGCTCTGACCCTTGCAGCATATTCATATACAATTAAGTATAAAAAAGGCAGCTTGCACGCGAATGCAGATGCTTGCAGTAGATTGCCATTGGATACTAAGTATGCGGATCCACCAGTTCCAACAGAGTCGGTGTTTTTATTAACACAGTTACATGATACTCCCGTGACGAGAGATCTAATTGGATATCGACCTAAAGAAGCTGAAATCGTACATTTTAAAAGGTTTCCCAAAGAAAATAGAGAAAATTTGCATCCTTCTTTAGAGTAAAAGATGAATCATCTTTCGAAGAAGACATAATTTTGAGAGGCTGACGTGTTTTTATTCTTCTAAAATTTAGAAAATTTATTCTAGATGAGTTTCATTCATCTCACCAAGGCACAGCAGCAATTAAAGCACATGCTCATTCCTATGTTTGGTGGCCAGAGCTGGATAATGATTTGGAAGTAAGAGCGAAGGGCTGTGGTTCCATGTCAGCAGAATGCCTCAGCACCTCCATCAAAGTATGTTCCTTGGCCTATGCCAGAGAAAGCATGGGAGCGGATCCACATTGACCATACCGGTGCAGTGGAATATCAGATGCTACTTATAATTGTAGATGCCAAGACAAATGGTTGGAAGTTGCACAGGTATCGTGTACATCTGCAAATTTAACAATAATGGTTTTACGTAGCCTACTTTCTCGTTTTGGCATTCCCAAGTGTGTGATCAGCGACAATGGTCCTGGTTTTAAAAGTGAAGAATTCGCATTTTTTTTTATTTTGCAATGGCATTGCTGAAGTAAAAACGCATCCTTACCATCCACGTTCGAATGGGTTAGCTGAGCGAGCGGTCCGAACAATAAAGTCAGCTCTGAATAAAATGACTGGAGTAAAGGAATAAAGGACCTTGCCGAGAGGCTGTCTAGGTTCCTCTTCAACTATCGCAATACGCCATCAGAAGCCATTGGAATATCACCAGCCATGGCTATGTTTGGTCGTCCTCTCCGAACACGACTGAACCTAATTCGAGATCCTATCAGTCAGACGCACGAGAAGGAAGAGACAAGCTCAAGATTTTCAGAACTCCAGGTTTGGGTGCGTTCGTTTGGCCGTTGCCCACCATGGGTTAAAGCAATGTTTTATATCCCGTGGGGAATGTTATGTATAAAGTGTCAACCCCTTTGAGAAATTGGACACACCATATTGACCAGCTGAGTGTCAGACAGGAGGACCTGATTAGTGATGTTCCGACTCCATTTGACTTGATAGCTTCTGCAGCTTCAGCTGCAGAATCTGTCGATTTGCAGATTGATGTTCCCACAATTACTCCCAAACTTCCTGTGCTCCCCTTAGAAGTAAGTTCTCCAAGTGTAATTAAGAAACCATCTGCAGACTCCCCCAGTTCTATCACCACAAGTGTTCACTCGTGATGTAAGTACCCTATTGTTCAGACGTTCAGAACGAGTTAAAAAGAAACCAATACGCCTCCAGTATTAGACTGTTTTGTTTTGATTCTGGTGACAAACTGTATTAGTTTTGAACTGTTTCTGATCCAGCATGTCTGCAGTTATAGACTGCTTTGCTTGTTCCTGACAAACTGTTATTAGTCGTGAACTGTTTTATTTTGAACTATCTCGATGTACAAGACTCTATGATATCTTGCATATTCTTTAACCCTTTCCGGCACACTGTGCCCAGTCTGTGATACTTATATTTAATTCAAAACTTGCAAACAGCACCAGTTACGTTCTTGTTTTACGTCTAAATTTTACGTTCTAGTAAAATTTTGCTTTTAATGTAAAAGTTTGAATTAAGGAGTTCATAATATCCAAAAGATTAGTTTGTGAATTCCGGTGTCAGTCGATAATTTCTCATTTTACTAACAGATTTTGCCCGTGCCAGAAAGGGTTAAGAAGGGAGGGAATTGTTGTGATTTATTATAATAGATCTTATTTACGACAGATGTTTGTATGATCGGCAGTCCTGCAGGGAAATACCGTGGAATCGGCAGTCCTGCATTAGCTGCGATATAGTGAGGTTGTATGTTCTGAATAAATGTGTTATTATTTCCAAACTGCCTACCGGCATGAGTTCCTACTTAACCACAACCAGGGATGAGATTTCCGCTTTTTTTCACACCAGTAAAATCTTAGAGAAAATGTTGTAATTTTAAATCGCAAAAATGTTATGATTTAATAATATAGCATTTTCTCTAAGACTTTATTGGTGTGCAAAAAAGCGGAAGTCTCATCCCTACACAATGTACCCAAATATTACAAATTGCAAGTAAAATAACTAGGGACTAATTAGAAGTTGGCGCCTTTTGTCGGTTTACGTCAGCCTTATTATCAAACAAATAAATTTTCACTAGTTAATTTGAATAGAAGTTTTTGCCTTGTTTAAATGCTTTTTTCTTGCAAAAATTCTAATCCAAATAAAGCAAAAATTCTATTTGTTTTTACTAATTTTACAAGTTGTTAGAGTGCGGAGCAAAAGTTTAATTACCACGCAAATATTTTAATAAAAATAAAATTGTACGGCAAAATTTTTTCAAATACCCGCGGTAGATGAATACTATTATCATAAAACTCAATCCAATGTTTGGTAAAAAAAAATCGTTATGGAAATCAGAAAAAAAAAATGTGATGTTTCAAAAGTTTATGCACAATTGCGATTTTATTAAAATACCTCCAAACGTGATGTGTGAGGGATCAGAGTGACTTTTTTCTAACCACTTAATCGTCGCGCCGGAGACATTCACGGGCTGCAAGCTCCACAGCTTTTATTCAGAATTGTTTGATTCCCACCAGTTTTATAAAATAATGTAATTGGTTTTATTCTGGTATCATTCTACTTGTCATTAAATAAGGTGAATATTTTTTTTTCAAAAAAGTCATGGCAATAATGAATTTGAATTTTTAACCCATTAATGCCCAAATTATTTTCTTCATTAAAAATGAAATTTTGGGTTTCCCACCACTTTTAAAAAGCGAATAACTTTAATTTTAATTTATTGAGGAATTTTCATGTGAAAAATAGTGTTTATTTATCTTTCTACTTACTGATGTGAAAAGTGCTTTCTTGCCTTTTTTATTATCGTCCCAAAAAAGGAACGCTAGGCACTAATGGGTTAAACCGTAATTTAATGCGACCATTAAGGGGTTAATAGTGTAAAATGCAGCAATCGCTGTACATTTTTTTTCAAAATGCCTAATATCTGCAATTATCGCCTAAAGAAGTCGTAGAAGTTTGGAAGCTGAAATTCGGAGATAAATCAAATTTGCAATTTTCATCTATTTTTAATTGATCTAAATGAGATATGTTTTGTAACGTAGAAAACAATTCAAAAATGCTTCTTGTCCAGAAAGGTCGAATAAAATGATATGTGAAAATAGAATAATCAAAAGATTGGCTGTAAGTAGCAATTTATCTCTCAATCAGATAAAAAATATGACGTTACAACATATGCAAGCAAATAACCAAATCAGAATTCACCAAAGAACCAAACTTAGCTCGCAAGCCTTTTTGAAACAGTGTCATAAGCAACATTTAAACGGCAAAACAGCACATGTACCTTTCCGCGTGTAAATCGTAGACCAAGCAATTTTTCGGGACCCAGAAAGTCCATTCAGTGATTGAACATAAATATTTACTGTGATCTGAAAGGTTACATTTTATTTAAATAAATTTCTGGGTCGAAAAATGATTGTTTGAACCGCGGATTATACACCGGAAATTACGGTAAGTAAATGATATCTATTCACAAATAGTAGTAGTCAAATATAAGAGCCTCTGCGCACCCTAATTCACTGATGATAATAAAAGTATATCCTTATTTTATATTTATTTGGGAAATGAATATTATATGAATATTATAGAAAATGTGGAGATTGAGACTTTAAATTTAGAGAATCTCAAATATCACCTCAATCATTTATGAAAATTTACATCTGCTATTTTTATATATGGTCAATTTAGAATGAGTTATAATTCTTTGAGTCTGACGTTTGAAAACAGTTTTACCAATAAATAGTCAGAAAGAGATTTGTTGTCTCATTCAGCTGAATAAATGTATTGAACATTGTACTATAAATACGTAAATTATTAACAAAATATGAATATAAAATATATTCATATAATATTCTATGCTGCTAAGAAAACTATCCTCTTTTCAAGTTTGAAAAATATATCTCGCCTTTTCTAAAAGACTTAATGTTTTGAGAACGTGACAGTTACTACAAATGTTTTCAAAGGTTTATTGTTTTTGTGGTAAAACTTTATAGGAATAAATGTCTCTTCAACATTTAGTTTGTTAGAAATGCTGTTTATGGCATGCATAGTATTAGATATTTATATGAAATACAAAACTGTTTACAAGTGTAAAAATGAGTTTTATAATAGAATCATAATCACATGCGATTGCGTAACTTAATAAATAAATTAATATTTGAAAATAGTTATACGTACATGCATATATGTATGTAGGAGAGAGGGGGGCACGTTTGAACAATCTTTTAAAATATCAATACATTTCTTATTTGAATTACATTTTTTGCATTTTAAGTATTACATGATAAAAACAATGTATTTTTTCATCATATGAACCAGAAATTAAAAGTTTTCCATGTAAATTAAAAAAGTTGTGAGGGTTTACAAATCTGAAATATTTCTGTTCAAACCTGCCCGATGAAGGGGTACTTTCGAACAAGTAAGGGACACCTTTACACAAATGAATAAAATATGAAAATATTGAGAGTTTTCATAAAAAGTTGCATATTTTTCGGAAAAGTAAAGTAATATGAATAAAATTAAATAACTATATTTTATTGAAACTAATAATTTTCCTATTTTTTAACCAAACTTAACACTTGAACCGCGGTGACGGGTCATTTCGACCCGTATGACAAGGAGAGAGGTCGATTAGAACCAGAAAATCATTTATAAAAAAAAAGTTAGATACATGCTGAGACAAAATATTTTCAATAAATAACTTAAACAGTTTTAAATAAAAATCCCGGTGAGAAATATTTTTCTAAAATTTGAATGAATTTTCCCGCGTTTCTAGTGTTAAATCTATGAATGTTGATATCAAAAATCAGTGTTAAAACAACACAGAGTGTCCCTCCAGTTATATTTGGTTGCGAAAACTTTTTACAATATCCTTAAAATACACCAAAATGATATCTGATGCTTCTGCAAAATGAAAAAATTTCATTCACTCTTTTTATGAAAAAAATCTGACATAAATTCCGTCTTATCTAGTGCGAAAACAAAAAAAAGTTTGGAAAAGTGTAAATGGCTTATAGTATAGGCTACCAAAGTATAGGCTTTGGTAGACAAACCTCCAAAATCATGAATCATTATTGTGTATCCGGGATTTGCAATTATGAAATCAATGAATGCCATCATCAATTTAAATTTGAAACTTCCCATCGCTGCGCTGGTACATCCAGAGATTGTAATACATGTGTGCAGTAATGAGGGATTGTTAACAGTATATGTCCATGTTCTTTGATATTCTTAATTAACCTCTTTTCACATAGAAATATTCCAAAAATAATAATATTTAGGTACATCAACTCTACTTCATAGTTTTAGATGTTCAATGGTGCCCGGCTTTTTTGTTGAATGGTGACCCACCACATGGAGGGAATCTCCCAAAAATGAAAAATGAAAAATTTACATCCGTTATGATTAATTTACCGATTGAATAATCGTGTTGAAAATTAATCTAATGTAATTTCGTAGCAGCTATTTTCTGCAGTTCTATATATTGACCTCCGATTTATTCTGTTGAGCTTATCCAGAGTATCAGAACAGAGAAAGCGACCGTTGAGGTTATTTGGGTGAAATAGTCCTCCAGTGTTCGTGTCCGGGATGGCTCAGTTGGCAGGGCATTGGCGGCTTCAGCCAATACATCCCTGGTTCGAATCCTGGTCCGGACTTTCTTCGCCCAAAAATGAAAAATGGAAAATTTACATATGTTATAATATTGAGATATGTCGTCTCGAATATGGAAGAAATTTACATTAGTAGCATTTTCTACACACGAGCGGAAAAAGAAGCAAATTCTAATACCAAAAAGTAAGAAAAATCATGCGTTAAGCATAGATTATGAAGCACTTTCCAACACTCCATGAAATCTTTTTAAAAACTTCGTTAATTAGGGAAATAATTTTACATAGCCAAATATGTATTCCAATACTTTTGAACAGCCCTGTATTTGATCTGTCAGTTGATATGCATATTATAAAATGGGAAAACATAGTTTAGCAAGAAAAAAGCTTAAAATTTCTTTTTGAGCAATTTGTACTAATGAACGGGAAACATACTTGAAAACTTTTGTTCAACCTTGTAGTTTACCTTGTACTTTTATTAGACGTCAGTAAGAAGCTAAAATTCATTTTAAACTAAAACACTTATAAAACAACTGAAATCACATTGTTATAAATTATCATTCATAGGTGTCCATGTACACAATTATTTGCGTGGCCCTGTATATCATTTTATCTATATTCTGCAAACATTTCTTTGTAAATTGAATGCAGTTCAGCTTAAAAATGCATAACTTATTTAAGAACCACCTTTAAGTAATTTACGCTCATACTCAGTAACGATAGCGAGCTCTTTTGGATAGCCCTCTGCATCAACTATAATATTTATACACACCCTTATAATATACAAAGATTTAGTAAAACTTAAATGTGTATATCATAATTAAAATGTATTACATCCATCCATCAGCCAACATCGGAAGCATATACAGTCCGTCGGAAGGAATATACTATTTGCAATCTTTTGTGAGTCCCTGTAAATGCAATGTGCTTCATATTATGCAAGACAGTATCTTATAATTTATATTAAGCCTCAGTGACATATATCAATTTTGTTATGCGGGTGATTCTTAAAATAGGGGACAATTTCAAAAGTGAAATCTTAAAAAAATTACTGTTAGCAAAATTTCTGAAAAAAAATAGGTGTTGTTAATACAGGGTGTCCCCTCTCAACGGTGGCCAATGGCTAATTTCTAAACCGTTGGTCATTGACATATAGTTCCAATTGCAAAAATGCTTTAAAAAAGGTAAAGAATAATTTTTTAAGCGATTTAGGTCAAAAAAATGTTTTACTAAAAAATTACGAAAATTAAATTTTTATACGGTCCCCCGGTCCTATAAGTGATATTTAGAAAATTTTTACCACTACTCTAGCAAGTAAGACAAAAAAAGTCCCATTCCTCTGCGATCAAAATTGACCAAGTTATAGCTGTTCAAAGTTGAAGCATATTTTTTGCTGCAAAATAGGGGTCAGTCACAAATTTACTGGAAATAAAAATAAACATCAGATAGAAAATTTAACTTTAAGCATTGAGAGTAAAAAAAATTTTTACAATGTTGTTTCTGAATTTATGTTGACATTTACATGTTAATGTAAAATATGCAGTTTGTGTTAAAAATATAGGTGAAAAAATAACAGAAATTTTGTTAAATTAAACTATGAAAAGCAACAGTCACAAATCGTTACAAAATTATACATATTTAAAGCTCTATTAGAATACTCAGCATAATAGAATTTGATGTAGTCCTATAAAATAAACAAATGGAACGCACCTAAAATCGTATTAATATTACATTGTCATCGGGTTTAAATAAGTATGGGAATTGAACCTCAATCAGATATTTGAAAGTGAGTTAAAATTTGAATATAAGTTTTGAACTAGGAAAATTTACATACGAGAACTATGAATAAAATAAAAGCTTATCAAAATAACATACCTTTTAAAAATAAAATCACGAAAAGAATCAGCTTCGTTTGCTAACAAAATAAAACATACGTAAAAATACAATTGAGGATATGAATTTCAAAATTCGACTTATCGCTTTTTGATTTCTCTATCAGTCTATACAAACCGCCACTATTGAAACAATGCAATATCAAAATTTATAATGAAAACCATTAGATGCATTTAAAGTTTTTTCGCTATTTCCCAAAATTTGATTTTTTTGATAAAGAGAATTTTGAAATTCATGTCTTCAGTTATTTTAATAACCAATCTCGAAGTTAATTAATTATAATTAATTCTACCGTAAAACTTATACGGTGACAGCGCCTTCAGTTCAATCGCTCATTTAAAATATTTTGTAATTGGAACTATATGTCTGTGACAAATAGTTTAGGAAGTAGCCTTTGAACAGCGTTGGAAATCGACTACCTTTATAATACTTTAAGCGCTTAGTGTACGTTCCCTTAAAGCTCCGTCGAACTCATCCGTTTTCAGCTATAGAAAAGTGGTTTAAGTCATGAAATTTAAAGTTTCATAACTCGGTCAATTTTAATGTTACATGAATGGGACCTTTTCTGTATTACTTGCTAGAGTGTTGAAAAAATTTTACTAAATATCACTTATAGGACCGGGGGACCGTATAAAAATTTAATTTTCGTAATTTTTTAGTAAAACATTTTTTTGACCAAAATCGCTTAAAAAACAATTCTTTGCCTTTTTTAAAGCATTTTTGCAATTGGAACTATATGTCTATGACCAACGGTTTAGAAATTAGCCATTGGCCACCATTGAGAGGGGACACCCTGTATAGTATTAGGTATACTTTACATGTAGTCAGCAGAGCTAAATATTAAAAAGTAACTTTAAAAAAACAATTGGTATTTTTTGAGCCATGCTAATGACAAAAAAAATTGCATGGAATAAATATATTAAGAAGTTTTTATTTTCTTCCTGTTTAAATATTTTTTTCTATATTTGTTAGCCTTCCTTTTCAGCAAATGGTATCCATTTTTACATATATACATATAAGGAGAATAAAAATATTACCAAAGAGCAAACTTTGTTTACATGAGCAACTTTCTGACACTAACAATGTAAGAAGCTGTCTTAGTGATTTTCTGACACATTTAATGCATATTTTAGGGATAATTAATGTAATACCTAAATTTATACGTAAAATTAAACTTTTTAAAAGATGCAATATAAGCAATGGTTACATTTATGCACATAGGAGTCTTTAGCATGGACAGAAAAATCATGCTAATGACACTGATATTTGTCCATGCTAATGACAAATTTTAATTTAACCCTTTGCGGCACAGTGTTACCACCCGGAAACACCTAATTTTAATTCTAAACATACAAACTGCACCAATAATATGTTAGTAAAATTTTACTTTTACAATGACAGCTTAAATCAGGGAGTTCTTAATTTCTAAAAAATTCATTCGTAAATTCCGGTGTCAATCGACAATTTCTCACTTTACGAACAGGACTTGTATGCGCCGGAAAGGGTTAAATAAGATTATGAGCCATAATATAATCACAATGCAATAGTCTATTCAGGGGCTTTTTAAAACACAAAAGTCCTATGCAAATAAGTAAAATAAAAATTTTAATTATAAAATAAACATGAAAATTATTATCCATTCTAATGACATACAATTGATGTACGCCCCTAATATTCAACTTATATATTTAAAATACAATACATGCTTCTATTTTTAGGCTGGGGTATAATGGCTACTTGTTTCCATGGAGAAACTTTATATTTTCAAACTATTGTCATATGTGAAAATGAAATTTTGATTAATAACCAGCTGTTATAGTATGACCTTGTTTTGAAAATAGAATATGGAGGACAAACTTTAATTCTTTTTTTATATACTATAATTTTATTTTTAAAAAGAAATTTATTGGATAAATCCTCTCCTTGATTAATTTAAAGAAAGAATAACATTTGTTTTATTTTATAAACATAATATTAACTCTTGAAAAAGCTAGTATATACAAGGCACAGCTGCTGTGGACATCCATGCTAATGACATTTTGAACATTTATTCTGTTATTTTAAGGTGTTTTTAACTAAAAAGTGAGTAATTCTTGAGTGCAAATAATTAATAATATTAAGACAAATATATCTAAATATAAAAACATGACAGAAAACCTCTCATTTTTTTTTTGTATGCCGAAAGACATAAATTGACCCCTATTTTGAGAATCACCCATGCATGAACCAGTGTAATAGATTTTTAAAATGTCGCACACTAATCCCCCCCTTTTACCGTTATCCAATGGAATTCTTTTGTGTGGCCCTGCAAAGGAACAATAGCTATATTTTCACCGCATATTTTATAGAATGCATATTTTAGTCCACCTCTTAAATGCGTGTAAATTTTATTTTGTTTCACAGGGTGTAACATCTTTAAAATGCCATTGAAACGATTTTCTTCATAGACCATAATGTAGTGGAAAATTTTAACTCTCCCTGTAAATAAACTAGTCATGGTAGAAACTTCATTTTCAATAGGGATCGTGCTAGGGTAAACGTTAATAAAATACAAAAATTTCAGGGCAATTCGAGTATATTTACAGGTGTTAGAGCGCGGACAGATGGACAGACGGACAGACTGACAGACAAACCGAATGCATAAGCACTTTTCAAACAATGCATAAGCACTTTTCAAACTTTTGGAAAGTTTTATTAACGCTAAAATTCATTTGGAATTATTTTTTCCCATCGGACGTAATGTAATGGAAAACTTTTGACTGCCCCTGTAAATAAATTAATAAAGATAGAAACTTCATTTTCAATAGGGTTCATGCTAGGGTAAACCTATATAGCGTCCAAAAATTTCATGGCAATCCGAGCATATTTACGAGAGTTAGAGCGCGGACAGACGGCCAGACGGCCAGACAAACCGAATGCATAAGAACTTTTCAACTTTGTTGGAAAGTGCTAATAATAAAAATCATAATTAAGTATATCGAATTTGCATAAAAGTGCTGTAGTTCCTGAATTTGTGGCCGATTCATTACTGCACAGAATGTTCTTTGTTAAAACTGATTAACTGAAAAATCCCAAATTTATAAATAATCGCTTAATATGCAGTCGGAACGTTCACCAAGAAGATTTCTCTTCAATCATGAAAAATGCTGATACATGAAATCATGAAAAAATCTAACTTATGCGATATGCAGTTGGCGGGATACTCACTTATAGAAGATTAGTCAAAAATTCTAATAGCACCTATAACAAAAAGTGGCATGTATACGCAGTTATACTAAAAAGTAATGGGGTAAAATAGAAAAATTTATTTCACCATGAAAATTCTTTTGATAATGCGATTTAAATAAACCTCCGTAAGAATAGTTCTTAGTTCCAATGTTTTAATCGAAGTTTTAATCCTAATTTTTAATCGCATTTTCAATAAAACAACCAAAAGTTTTTACATAATTCTGGTGTTGTTTTTCTTAATAATACAGTCATTTAAATTCATCAGTAATAATCTAATGTATCGTCATCAAGATGATAATCTTCAATTTCTAACTTTTAAAGCAAAGAATATTTCTGTAATTGAAATTCTGTAACTGGCGATATGTTAAAATAAAATAAATATAATAATGCAAAATACTTAAAAAAAGGGAAAGAAAAAGAACATTTTTTTAAATCTTTGAATTAAAAATAAATATATATATTTGGGAGCAACAAAGAGCAGTGAAGTATAGAGAGAAACTTTTTAAAAGGCTGAAAATAATTTAGAATATGAGTGTGCGACAACCATTTACATTAAAATATTTATATTTGACTCCATTTTTGCAATATTAATTAATACCTACATAATTTACATACCTACATAACAATGTACCTACATAAAAGTGTACTCCAAATATGTTTTCGTACACTTGAAAAAAAAACTGCAAACTTCAAAGGGGTGAATTTCTCAATTGTGCATTTTTGGCTTAAAATCACATTATTTGGCGAAGAAAATAAAATTAAAATCGTATCGATACAATAATATGTAACTCACAAATGCTGTCTTTTTTACAATTTCTTCTGCTATTTTCCCTTGTAAGTTACATAATAGAGAAAAAAGATAAAAATCAAAAGAAAAGAACAGAAAGAAAAAAATGTCATTTAAATGACCTATAATCAAATTTTCAGATGCAAGTTTTTTAACCTGACGCAATCGATAAATCGCCAAATCTTGTATTAATTGTAATATTTTGCATTAAATGTTTTTTAAACATTAAAAATATTTTTTTAAGTTTAAATATTTTTGTATCGTACTATTGTCACTAATAAACTGTTTTTCTTTTTAAATTATTATTTAAAAAAAGTTTCAGATGTATAGCCATTTAAATTAGCCGTCAATTATAAAGAACGCCCAAAAATAACGTCGCCAAAATGGTAGCCTTATATCGTCCAAAATAAAAGAATTTTCCGTCATTATTCTATAACTAATCAGTGCGAAGGCACTTCGCATGCTAAAGGCTACAGAAATTAGCATGCTCAGAATTTGTATATTCTGGCGTTTTTAAGGTTGTTTCCAAATTTATATTAAGTATAATTATTTTCAAATACTATTTCATAATTATATATATCTATAAGGGGTAAATGCTACCCGTTAGGCACGGTCTTTTCCCTCAGGTAATCTGTAAGTTTTAATTACTTTAATTTAATCATAAAAATTTCCTAAAATCTTACCGGGAAAAGATACTCGAAATTGTTATTAGAAAAAAAAACATACCCAGTTTGTATAACAGGATTCAACTCTATTATATATATCAGGGCTGTCCAACCTGGCGCCCGCGAAAGACCAGAAAAAATTTACAAAAATTTTAGCCTTGTTAAATCTCCGAATATCTCCGATTCAAGAAGATCTTGATTTCTGTTAATTTTTTCTGGTATCCCGCGGGCGCCAGGTTGGACAGCCCTGATATATATAACAGAATTTCAGGAGTTAATCAAAATATTTTACTTAAGAACTGAAATCAAATATATATCATAATATTTCATTCAGTTATATATATAAATTGCATATAAAATTTCCAAGGCTAAATGCATTTGTTTAATCTCGAGATTGTACGCCAGAAATTACTGTTTATAGATGTGTGAAATTATGCCGGCACACTGCTAGAATATCATAATTTAAAATTTAAATTCAAAATCTAAAAATCATAATGCACATTTTGGTAGTACCATTTTTATTTTCCATGATTAACAGATGGGAGCAGTCTAAAATACAATGGTAAAATATATTCTCTCAAATATTAACGAAAAATAATGCGTTTGAGGATTATAAGTTAAACTTTAATAATGATTAAAGTAAGTTTATATGTCATCGCTTCTAAGCTATCGGTAAATCTCGAACCTTCTCGTTTTTCCTGTCAGCATATATTCTTACAGATGAAGGAAAACAGCAACAAGAAAAGCTGGCGGTCGATAAAACTGTCAACATGCTTGTCGAATAAATTTCATCTTATATTTGAAGCTGTAGAGCTATATTGTATCATATTTACTTTAAATAGAATACAATTTAGTTTTGAAATAATAAAACATACATGTATGAATAATATTTATATCACTAAAATATAGCAAAACAAGCTTTTAATGAAACGAATAAGAACAAAGTTAATATTTTTGTTTTGCCCATTGGAACAATTTTTGCAATATAACTAATTAGTATATTTTAAAATTTATCTGCAAATTTGATTAAAATATATATATTTTAAATTTTCTCGTCACTGTATCACAAAAATAACAAAAACAAAAACAATCGGAGCTACAGTTATCACTTTTCCCGAACAGATTTTTTGCATATTTATACTCAGAATTACTTCCATCAGAAAATTCGAAAAATACTATTTCGAAACGGCGATAACAGTTGACCTTCTGTTAGCTGTGTTTGACATCTATGCCATATGCTTTCCAGGAATCCCAAATTGACCTCTGTTTTAATTCCGAAATTTAACTAATTTAACTAATTTAATTAGTTTAATTTAACCTAATTTTTTGTTAATTAATTAATTGAATTAATTGAATTTAATTAATTTAATAAATTTAGTTTAACCGTATTCTTTTTAAAAGAATAATTTTTACTTTAAGTAATGAAGGGAAGTCTGTTATTAAACAAATGTAAAAATATTTTTATCATTTTCTAGTGTGGGTCCGAATTTTTAAATAAATGTATGTGCCAATCTGCAACCCTGATGCTTTCAGCATACTGAACTTCGTCGCATACTTGAATTTTGACAGACTAAGCTAACTATGTCCACACATGTTCGATCGATGTGAGAGCTTCCTTCAATTACTAACGATACATTTTGATATGTTAAAGATTTGTTTGATGATGACACTTGTCTGGTTTGTAACTATCTTGTGAAAAACCAGGCTTTGCAATCATTGGATGTAGTACTGTGTAGCTGGTAGCACTACTTATATCACGTATTATGGTACAATCATTGTACCTTAGACACGAATAAGAGGTAACTAATTTTCCGTAGTAATGCCGTTTTCAAATCACAACGTCACAAAACTGAGCAACATACTGGTCAATATTTTCTGCAGGATTAGACGTACTTTGTCCCTCAGGATTTTCTTGTCAATTGTCATCTTTCTAAAAAATACCAGACTCATAATTAGTGTTGTCGCATCTGGCAGATATTTTATTTAAAAATATCAAATTTACACCAGGAAATTTTGAACAGCAACTTTCTTTTAGATTATTTACGGAACATTTAGCGTTCCCTATTAGTCCGCAAAAAAAATTCCCATTTAGTTTTTCCGTGCAAAAAATACCTTTAAATTTTATTCTAAGTTCACATTCTGTTGATACCTATTATGAAATTTTCTATTAAAAATATAGGTGTTCAGTTCACGTACCATTTGGGAACACTGAATATTTATCATCTTATAACCCAAAAATAAATAATAAAACTTACTGGAAAGAATGAGGAATGGTTAACCACTTGGGTGGCCAGTTTGGCCTTTACTTTCATTTTAACCCCTTGAGGGGCAAAGCACTTCTGTTCCTAAAATGTTCAAATGATTGATTGACACCGGAATTCATAAACAAATTTATATGATAGCAAGTAAAAGCTATTTTGTTAGTTACATTGTAAAAAACAAAACTTAATACTAAAATTCCGGTGCCAAGGTGGCTTAAGAGAATTAAAATTAAGTGGTATATATAATATACCGGTGCCCTTCAAGGGGTTAAAAACTTCGATAACTGTATCTGAAATTCGATGAAAATCCGTGCATTAGTTCTTAATATACAGCTATTGCGAAATCGTGAAAAATGCAACATAGCAGTTGCATCTGTAGGCGATTTACACCAAAAACTAAACAACACTAATCTATATCAGAGACTAACTGAATCTGAAGTTTTAGAAAAATTCGTGCATTAGTTCTTGAGATGCAGCTATTGTGATAATCAGGAATAATACACCATGGAAGCGCCACCTGTTAAACGATTCGCACCAAAACGTAATCAGCACCGTGTTATATCAAGTACTAACTAAATATGAAAATCCATGCACTAGTTATTGAGATATGGCTGTCGTGAAAATTGTAAAATATGCAGCATAGCAGCCCCACCTGCTGAGCGGTATACAGCAAAATCTAATTAAATTATATGATTTTGAAAAAAACCCTTCAAATAATGCCTTTTTTTCACGTCTTTTAGAGAATATTTTATATTTTATCACCGGTTTTGCCTAATTGATTCAGAAAAATGCCCCGATTAAAGAATGCAAATTTTGCAATAAAAATTTACTAGTGTGAATAATAAATCATGATTAGGATATGGAAGCCCGTACTTGGTACGGGTAAATCATGATTGGCAAAAAACACGTTAGCCGTATGACGTACAGATAAACGAGGGAAGCTTTTACTGTAATGCAAATGGAACTAATCAATAAATAAAAGCATGCTAATACGGAATATCTGTTTTGCATCAGGTACTTCCCGTCATTTAATTTAATAGGAGAGCCATCCAAATAATTAAAGGCGAATTAATTGGGATGCGGCGTTAGTGATGATTTCGGATGTAATTTATGTTGTCAGCGACTGGTATATACATAAGACTGTTCTAAATACACGGAGAGCATTGGTTTATCAATAAACTTGAAATTCTTTTATCATATGAGAAAAAAAAACAATAATAAACTAACAAATTTACTTTCATTAAAATAATTTACGATATTTTCTTTTCCAATTTTATGAAAGTTTTGAAGATTTTTAAAAATTTTGTTTTGACCATTTTAAGGAAACAATATATTATGTATAAAATAGTGACAGTAGGATTTTTAAAATAAATTTAACATTTGTAATAGGCATGAAAAAAACCTTTTAATTATTTAAGAATTTTTTTTCTTCAATCCTGGTTTCATTCAATCATTTCATTGTTTTAGCAAAAAAAAAAAAAAAAAAAAAAAAAAAAAAAAAAGTTCTTTGACCCTGGAATTGAAATCATTACCTCTGAAATTCAGTTTTCAATTTCTAATACCGTAATTTCGGGTGTATAAGCCGCGGATCAAACAATTCTTTTTGGACCCAGAAATCTTATTTAGTGATTGAAGACAAATATTTACGTCGATCTAAGTAGTAACATTTGTTTCTTAAAAAATTCTGGGTCGAAAAAGAATTGTTTGATCCGCGGCTTATACACCCGAAATTACGGTAATCCTGTAATAACTGCAGTGTCATTATATTGACTTTGTTGCCAACCTCCCGATTTTTTCAGTATCAGTAAATTCTTACAAAAATATACACCTTATTCAATTGCAGAAATTGTGCAATTATATGAAACAAGTATTTCCTTTCAAAAAACACTGGTATTAAAAAAACCGGAGGTCGGTAAATATTGAACTTATTAATAAAAAGCAAATATATACAGGGTGATTCTAAACTGTTTTTACAAAAAAAGAGGGGGGGGGGAAATTATCATCAAAAATACAATTTTAAATTGGAAACCAAGGTCGCAAACGTTTTCCGTAGGAGATAGCCACTTTTAAAGTTTAGGGTCCAAAATTTCAAATAATTATAAAAAATGAAAAATTGGTCGATTGATTTGCGGTTTTCACTAAATTATCTTTTATGTCAGTATTGTCTTGAAAATAAGTTATAAGTTAAATTTCAAAAATGCCGATAGAGGGCGCTTTAGACTTTGAAGTAACGAACAACTATATTTGCCGTTATTTTTTGCATCTCATTAAATGTTTTTGGAAGCTTAGACTTAAATTTTGAGCTCAAAATCTGAATCGTTGGGAGTGGTTAAGTAGCGCAAACTGAATTCTATTTTTTGTTGCAAAGCTTTTTTCTGTAATAATTTCTCATTTTAGGACTCTCACATTGTTTACATTTAAAATACCAGTATTTCCGCAGAAATCATACACATTTGGTTTCTGTGACATTTACAACAGAAATATTCTTAGTGTTAGTATTTTGAAAAATTTGCAAGACAAAATTGAAAAATACTTTTTGAAAATAAAAAGAATGGTGCCCTGCAATTTGATCATACTATGATAGTTTAATCAGACGATTCATTAAATTTGCTTGTAAGAGAAAATATCTTTTTTTAACGCATACAATTTTAAGAGAAAACCTATTGTAAAAAAAAAATAAAATAAAAAATTTAAATAGTTCCATTTGTAATTGAATTCCTTCTGCTGAAAGATTACGTTTTTGTTACTTTTATTTAAAGGAAAAAAAATATTCTGTGTGTTTTTATTTCTTCTGCAATATCAAGAATGGAAGTAATTTCCCTTCAAAATAAAATGCACGAAAATAAAATTCAGTATTAAATAGAACACGTGTTTTCCATTTTAGTGATCATTTTTTTCTAAATCAAAAGATTCATATAAGTAATGAAATCTTTCCGAATAATTTGCCGAAGGGGTATTTAAAATAAAATTGTGCTACAGTCTTGAGAACGTATGAAGATGAAACATTTATTGCTTATGTTTTAAAAGCAATTCCAGAGTTCGAAAAGAGTGTTCCTGAATTATAGTCCAATATATTTTCTTTTACCAGAAGAAAAATGGAAAGTATTGAAGTCAAAAACAAATGTCCTGAAATATGCTTTACAAAACAAATGAACTGAAAATACGAAAGATTAGACCTGGTTATTTTTGTACGTTCTTTTTTCAGGTTATTGTTTTAAATTACTTAAAAGCCTGTAGTGACCGAGTTTTCCAATTGTTGACTACCATATTTCTACACAAATTTGACACAGACACATACATAAATACCTGTCAATCGCCCAGTATTCTTCTGTAAATTTTAGGTTAGTTTTATCCTAAGTTAAACCGTTTGCTTACACATTCTTGCTCGAGATACAAAATTAAATAAATAAAAATATACAGGGTGTATTTAAACTTCTGGGCAAAACTTTAAGGGATGATAGTACACATCAGGACAAAAAATATTAAATGGGAAACTAAGCTTCCCAAACGTCTTCCGAAGGAGATAGGCGCCATCAAAGTTTAGGGTCCAAAATTTAAAATGATTATACCAAACGGAAAAATTGTTGGATTCGTTTGCGGTTTTCACGAAAACTATTCTTTATGTCAGTATTGTCTTGAAAATAAATTATAAAGATTATTTTCAAAAAATGGCGATAGAGATCGCTTTAGACTTCGAAGTAACGAACAACTATTTTTTTACTGTTATTTTTTGCATCTTATTAAATTTTATTAGAAGTTTAGACATAAACTTAAATTTTGAGCTCAAAATCTGTAATTAAGTAGCGCAAACTGAACTGTGTTCAATGGGAGTGGGTAGGTTCAAATTTCAAATGATTATAAAAAATAGAAAAATTGATCAATTGATTTGCGGTTTTCACTAAAACTATTCTTTATGTCAGTATTGTCTTGAAAATAAGTTATACAGATAAATTTTTAAAAATGTCGATAGCGGGCGCTTTACGCTTTGGAGAAATTTACAACTATTTTTTACCGTTACTTTTTGCATCTCATTAATTTTTTTAGAAGCTTAGACATAAACGTAAATTTTGAGCTGAAAATCTGAATCGTTGAGAGTGGTTCAGTAGCGCAAACTGAACTGAGTTTAATGAGGGTGGGACGGTTAAAATTTCAAATGATTATAAAAAACGGAAAAATTGGTCGATTCGTTTGCGGTTTTCTCTAAAACCATTCTTTATGTCAGTATTTCCTTGAAAATAGATTTTAAAGATAAATTTCAAAAAATTCCGTTAGAGGGCGCCTCAAACTTTATAGTAACCGACAACTAATTTTAACCGTAATTTTTTTTTATTTAAATAAATGTTTTAAAAGCTTAGAATTAAATTTTGAGCTCAAAATCTGAATCGTTGTGAGTAATTAAGTAGCGCAAAATTGAACTGTGTTCGTTGGGTGGGCAGGGTAACATTTCAACTCCTGAACACAGTTCAGTTTGTGCTTCTTAACCCCTCCCAACGATTCAGAATTTGAGCTCAAAATGTAAGTCTAAGTCTAAGCTTTTACAAGCATTTAATTAGATACAAAAAGTAACAGTTAACCCTTTGAGCTCTGGGGTGTAAATTTCTTCAAAATTCTAAATGTCACATTGGCACCATTATTTTGCAAAGAAAAAAAACCGGTTAACGATAAGCACGGGGAAAAAAATGCATTAAACCTATTTCAAATAAATTTGGTCGAATTTTCTGGTGTCACTGTGACATTTTGGAATTAAAATTATGTGGTAGAAAATTCTACCATCAGAGCTTAAGGGGTTAAAAATTGTTGTTGGTTACTCTAAAGTTTAAGGCGCCCTCTAACGGAATTTTTTGAAATTTATTTTAAAAATTTATTTTCAAGGAAATACTGACATAAAGAATTGTTTTAGAGAAAACCGCAAACGAATCGACCAATTTTTCCGTTTTGTATAGTAATTTGAAATTTGAACCTTCCCACCCCCATTGAACACAGTTCAGTTAGCGCTACTTAACCACTCTCAACGATTCAGATTTTCAGCACAAAATTTAAGTTTATGTCTAAGGTTAAAAAAAAATTTAATGAGGCGCAAAAAATAACGGTAAAACATAATTATACGTTACTCCAAAGTCTAAAGCGCCCTCTATCGACATTTTTTAAATTTATGTTTATAATTTATTTTGAAGACAATACTGACATAAGAATAATTTTTGTGAAAACCGCAAATCAAGAGACCAATTATTCTGTTTTTTATAAGCATTTGAAATTCGAACCTACCTAATCCCATTGAACGCAGTTCCGTTTGCGCTAATTAACCACAGATTTTGAACTCAAAATTTATGTTTATGTCTAAACTTCTAAAAAAATTTAATGAGATGCAAAAAATAACAGTAAAAAATAGTTGTTCGTTACTCCAAAGTCTAAAGCGCCCTCTATAGGCATTTTTGAAATTTATCTTTATAGTTTATTTTAAAGACAATATTGACATAAAGAATAGTTTTCGTGAAAACAGCAAACGAATCGACCGATTTTTTCGTTTTTTATAATCATTTCAAATTTTGGACCCTCAACATTGTTGGCGCCTATCTCCTTCGGAAGACGTTTGGGAGCCTTAGTTTCCCATTTAATATTATTTGTCTTGATGTGTACTATCACCCCTTAAAGTTTTGCCCAGTAGTTTAGATACACCCTTTATATATAATGCTTTTTATGTATCAGAACGCATTTTACCTGATTCGAATAAAAAAAATTAAGAAAGAAAAGTTTGAATTTGACAAGCATGCACGCCTACACAGTCATTAGTATGCAGGGCTCGGAATGATGTATTTTTATGGTGATGAAACAAAAACATTACCACCAATGTATCCTTACAAAATATTCTGTTTTTTTTTCCGTTTAAATGCCACAGTGACCCGTTTTATGGTGAGCCTTCTATTATGCGATCCTTCTAGTTAACGTTAGATGAAAATAATTAAAAAAAAAATAATGGGAGCTAAAGATATAACCGCTATAAGGTCTAAATATATATGAAGATGTGAAATTCAAACTTTCCTTATCCAGAAAATGAAATATTGGGAAATTGTGAAAAACTTCTGACTGTGTCCATTAGCTTGATTGTAAAATAATATTTTACAGTGTTAGAAATACACGATATATTTTTTTCAGATTGTACGCAACTGCATCAACACAACAGATTTATACAGAAAACTCGATTTTAAAAATTTAGGTTAATTGCGAGTTTGGAAACTCAGGTCCTCATACTGTGTATGAGGTCATACAAATGAGGTCTTGAGTTTGCCTTATCCTGGAAGTCAAGTTTTGGGAAATTCGCAAAAACTATGACTGCGTCCATTGGCTTTCATTATACACCAAGATGTTACAATGCTAGAAACACACGGAAAAGTTTTTTTTTCTTTTTTTTTTTTGCAGAGTGTTGTTTGACGCCGATTCACCGTTAGAACAGTTTGATAAACAAAACTCGATTTTTAAATTTTGGATAAGGCGAATATTGAAACCCACGGACCCTTTTATATAACTTTTGTTTTACTCGTTGGATATTTCAAGGAATCTATTAATGAAAACATAATTTCTGTTGATTTTTAAGCAGAATTTGTAACGCTGCAGCGCTCCCAAATGGTCCGCGAACAGAACATCAATATTTTTTAACAGAAAATTTCATCATACGTTTCTACTGAATTTGCGTTCGAATCAACTCCCAAAGGTGATTTCTTAGCAATTCGCAAGAAAAATCTAAAACGAAAATTTCTCTAAGAAAATTCTGATGTTCAGTTGGCGGACCATTTTGGGAGCCCTGAACGCTGTCGCTTTTTTACGTAATTTGCAATGTTTTACTGCAGTTAAATAAAGCGGAAAGTTTAAAAATTTGAGGTAAAAATGTATGTAACTCTCTACATACTGTGTATATACCGGGTGTCCCAAAAATAACTGATGGATTTTAAAATTCAATAACTTGCAAACGGTGACAGCTATTAGCAACACTTTCGCTACTGCTGTTTAACCCTTTAACAGACAAAACTTTTTCAATGATAAGATATGTAAATAATTGAATAACACCGGTAATTGCGAACAAATATATTTCTAAATAAGAACAAGTGGTTTTTCACATACATACTAAAATTGATTTTTTAAATTAAAATTTCGGGTCGTTGTGGCGTGTCGCAATTATTTTTTTTTTCGGTTTCGTAGAGAAACCAATGAACGTTAACCGTTTCCGGCACGGGCGAATTCTGTTAGTACAATGAGAAGTTATCATTGTCGCTGGAATTTACAAACGACTTCTTTGGAAATTAACAATCTCTTAATTTAAGCTTTCATTGTAAAAGCAAAATTTTATTAAAATGTTGCTGGTGGTATTTGCAATTTTGGAATTAAAATTAAGTGTCCCGGACTGGGAACAGCATGCCTGAAAGGGTTAAACGGTTAAAATGTAAATTATAAATATTTTGGTTGGTAAATTTATTCTCCGTCGCTTACATGTGTATACAAAATCGTGTTGCGAATGCAACATTACATTATTTATAATTGATCTCTAAACATTTGGAACTTTAATTTTAGTCAGTCATAAATATATTATTAATTATATGCACATAATATATATATATATATATATGTATGTATGTATAAGGTATAATAATCATGCTTGCTAACAAAATATGTTAAACCATATATTACCCAATGAAGAAAGAAATGTATTCTAGACTAATAATTCCAGGATTGCAAAATATAGTAAAGAAAGCTGTAAAAATATATTACTTATCTTAATGGATTTTTATTGATGATCCCAGTTTTTCAGCAAGTTTAGATAGCTTAGTTTCCTCAATGGAGATTTATGTTTATGTTCATTTTAACTTCTTCGCATAGATCTTTCTTAACGCTAGGCATTGCTTTAGTTGTCCATCTTGAAGATATCTGTGAGATATCCGAAATTTCGGCAATTTATCTAGTAAGTTGTGAAAGCTCTAAAATACCGATGTTCGATCAAGACAACACAATATTTCAAAAGAAAATTTTTAAAAATTATTTTTTTAATTTTTTATTAGGGATTTATTATTTTTAAATGGATGTAAAAAGCCTCTTAATGAAAATAAAGGTTACTTTTTTTAATTATTACGACAAAATATTCAAGTGAATTTAAATATTTGTTACTCATTTTATCTAATTTATCTTATTACCACAATATTACCACTAAAATGTAACATTATATTCTAAGTATTTTACTGAAGGATAAACATTCGTAATTTGAGAGTAAAGGTGGTGATTAGGACATTCTGTTTCTTTAATATTAAATATAAATTTTCGTATAATTAATAGTGGTGTCAGAGTTCTTAAAAAATATAAGGAGTGTGCGAACCCTGGCCTATATGCATCAATTCAAGAATTACTGTATTTCCTTAAATTACAAATTTACGAAAGAATTTCTGAACCACATTTTTTGTTATGTTTGATAACAGACTTTCCTGAACAGGCACCCAACATCTTACGATTTTCTTACCACAAAAATGTAACAATATTTTTAAATCGCTGTAATCTGCCAATTAGTGCTTTGTGGCATGATTTTCAAAAAATGGAACAGCAAGTTTGATTCCTTAATTGCGCACTGGCACTAGAGTTGTAGCACAAGTACTTTCCAATCATTTTGTATGTGAATGAAACCTGTGTTTTTATTTCCAGCTAAATTTGATGTAATTTCCAGTGTCATTCTTACATGCAATCATTTTAGCAATGAAAGAGCTCTGCGCCTAAAAGGTTTAAATAACTCACAAACTTCTATTAATATTTTCTGATACAATAACGTGCAAGACTTTGCTGCTATTCATAAAATTCTTCTTTCGGAACGTTTAGAATAGAACAGAATTTTTGTCTGAGTAGAAATAGGCGTCAACTTGTCACACTAGAAGTGTTATCGCGTTGTCGAGTTTCACAAAATTAAAGTTTAAACAGATCATTAAAATATATTTTGTCTTACTTGGGTGCATTCTTGACAATGAGACAGACTAAAATTTATGATAGAAAATGACGTTTAACAGTGATATTGAAACACTATTTACAAAGCATTTTGCATCACGTCGCTTTATATAGGAAAACTTAAACACTACTGAAGATAAAGTAATTACGTAAAAACAGATTTTCAAGAATGTAGTAAACAATGACTGATCTGTATATGAATAGAGATAAATAAGAACAAAATAGTGTATCAGTTTGTCATTCTGGAAGTACTATTACGTTATCCTATTTTGTAATAAAATTTCATTTGTTGTAGATCTGAACTAGTACTATACAAACATTTCAGTCTGTCTGTTCATATCTTAATAATATACGGTGTAATTATGAAGTAATCGCATTTTGGTACAAAATTTTATCACCTTCAGAATTGAGATTAGTTCAACGCAAATACTTCTATCTAGCCTGCCAATATTTCATATACTCTATATAATAGTTTATTTCGGAGCTTGATAAAAAAATTTGACGTCATCTGGTCTTGATCTTTTAAACTGAAATACAGAAAGAAATTCTAATTCTATTTCGTTAAGTATTAGTAGTAACACCTGTCTTATTGAGATTTTCGAAAGAGTAAAACATAGCTTTAACCTGAAGAAATTTAATCATAAAAATATCAGTAAACTTTATCGTTTCTCCTAAAGGTGACAGATTTTATTCCTTGTTAATTTTCTTCGACATTCTCGCTGTTATCAGTTTTTATGCTGTGAAGTTTTATATGTATAATCTTAAATGTTTTACGCATTTATCTTTGGAATTCTGTAAAATTCGTTGGATGGCAAAATAATTTCAAAGCTATTCCTTTTTTAAAACTGATATGGACAAACATATTTAAGAAAAAGAAACAGTTATAAATCTTGACAACTCATGAATACAACGTTTAATCATCTTTCTTTAAATGCATACATGAGCGATCGCTTTCATAAATTAAATTTTCAATGGCATGAAAATAAATATATAAATTGAATCAATGTCAAGATAAAATATTTAATGAGCTTATTATTTTAAATAAATATAATTTGTAAATAATTGATTCTTTTATGTATTAGTTTTATTTTTTAAGAATTAGTTTTCATAAAATTTAACTTTTATCATCATCTTAAATATTTACTTATCGCCAGTAATGCTATTGGATCAACCTCATAAAATATAATCGACATAACTATAGTTCTTTATCATAAATTAGCGACAAATTGCAGATTTTTATGTACATTCAGTTCATTTTTAGATGTCAGTTATCCAATTTAAAAGGCGTTTATTATATATACAGAGTGTTTAACAAAAGATGACCAAAACTTTAAGAGATGATGGTACGGATCCAAACAAACAACTTTCATCAAATAATGAATGGTCGGAAATAAATGCAAAGATGCAGGCACTATGCTATCAGAAACTTGGTTCATGCAAACGTTAAAACTCCATCTTCTCCGAGATATCGGGATAAGAAAGACACTAACGGTATGCCAATGTAATATCGGGAGGAAGGAGAACGCGTATGCACGATTTTGCTTCGATTAATATATAAAAACTGTTGATCCCAGTGCATATCTGTGCTGTTACATCAGCCACAAAATAATTCAACTTGAGCCGAAATTCATTCACCTGACGATATGAAAGGCAGTTTCTAATAAAGAGTGGAAACAGCTCGTATTAATGTGTTGTTTTTAAGCAATATGAGTAATTTAAATAAGCAATTTAAATCAAGACGATTAAAAAGTAAAAAAAAAACAAAACAATTCATTTACGATACAATAAATTACGATTCTTCCTGAGAAGTCAAATCTATTCTTTCATTTTAAGAGATTGAATCACAGGAGAGACATACTAATTTTCCTTCACTAAAATTCCTTCTTGTACCAAGATATGACAACGCTGACTAAAATATTCTTATTGTACGTATTATTACTTTTAATGTGTCAAACTTTCAAGCCTACTAGAGGACGTAATATTATTGTCAAAATTAAGAATTGTCACCTTCGATATGCTTATCTTGTACTAAGGTGCGACGAACAGACTTACCGTAATTTCGGGTGTATAAGCCGCGGATCAAACAATTCTTTTTGGACCCAGAAATCTTATTTAGTGATTGAAGACAAATATTTATGTCGATCTAAGTAGTAACATTTGTTTCTTAAAAAATTCTGGGTCGAAAAAGAATTGTTTGATCCGCGGCTTATACACCCGAAATTACGGTATGTATTTTTATTATTCTTATTGGTATCGTTAATGTGCTAAAATTTTAAGCTGTAACTCAATGACATGATGGTTCCATCCAACTAGGATTAGGCGACCTGTTCTTCTCGCTTTGTACCAAATTAGGACGAATGAATCATTCTTTCACGTACTGTTAATAAGCATTTTCTAAACAATTCATTCATCTTGAAAATCGATAGCGAAATAATATTCATGGCAATTTTATTTAAAATAGTATCTTCATTGGGTTTGTATTGTGAATTATAACATCTTTCTTTGTTCTAAATATCCGTCTTCATGGGTTTTCTACCAGGATATGCGCAGACAGACTAATATATTCCTATAATACATTATTTTAATTTAATTTGAAAATTATTACATCTTGTAACTCGATGACCCAAAATAATGAGCTGCTACCTTCTGCTGCTCATATCGTACCAGTAAATGTCAATTCAGACCAGTCATTCCTTCATCGACACCTAATTATCCTGTCATATATCCTGATTTCAAATCGTGACTCGATCACTTAGTCATTTGCGTCGACACTACCTGGTCTATATATTTACAATAATAACATGTGATTAATAAAGATAAAGATTACTTTTCGGAATTTGTTGTGGCAAAGAAGTTTTAGGCAAAAAAGTTTCAAGACTTCTACTGTAAAACCTATAACAATTAATTTGCTTCGCATCTTAGTCAAGCAAATGTTCTCAGGCTTTATTTATCAAGTGTAGTATCTTATAATATAATAATATAGGGTGACGAGTAGTGAGGGTAAAACACAGCCAAAAAAGTGTTAACTATTATATTTCGTTACTGAAAAACTCGCCTTTTCTAATCCCTTTTTATTAATAAAAGAATTTTCTAAATGAAAATAAAGTTAGTTACCTCTATTTTTTGGTGTGTTTTTCCTTGCCCACTTGTTCCCTGTACGAGCAAATCTTGTGTGTATGTATGCCTGTCATCTGTGTATGTAAAAGTTATCCTAAAAACGGCTCTAGTGATTTTGACAAAATTTTGCACCCTACCGTGTTCGGGTAAGTAAGAGAAGTTGGCCTGGTATACTCGAGACATATTCGAGGAAATTCGAGACCACACATATTCGAGAAAATTAGATTAGTGAGTCGTTTTAGGTCATTATGGGTCGAGGTAAAATTAATTATATCAAAGAAATGGCTCAATCAATTATGACAAAATTTTATGTCGAACCGTTTTCGGGTACGAAAAGACTATTAGGTTTGCTCACATGTTCAAGAAATTTCAATTAGTGGGTCATGCTTGGGACATTGCGGGTCATTTAGTTTTATCTAAAAAACAGCTATACGATTTTAACTAAAATTTATATTTTGCAGTTTTGGATTAGGAGAAGACCATTGGGTTAAATCATATCTTCGACAACATTCGATTAGTGATTCAATTTTCGGTCACTGTGAGGCAAACTAATTTTATCTAGAAAATGGCTCAATTAATTTTCCCTAAATTTTGTATCCAACCATTTTCAAGTACGAGAAGGCAATTGGGCTAGGTCGCAGTTACTAGAAATTTAAATTAGTCGCGCATTTTTTGGTGTAGTGCGGGTTAAGCTAATTTTATCTCAAAAACGATTCTTTTGATTTTCACTAAACATTATGTCTTGCAGTTTTGGATTACGCCAATATCATTGGTCTAAGTCACATGTTTGAGAAAATTGGATTAATTTTTGGATCACTGTTTGTGAAGCTAATTTCATCTCGAAAACAGTTTCAACGATTTTGTCTAAATTTTGTATTCTATCTATTTGGGCTCAAAAAGAGCACTGGGTTAGATCACATGATCGAAAAAATCGATTAGTGAGTCTCTTTCGGTTACAATGACTCATGGTCAAGCTAATTCTATCTAAAACGGCAAGGATGATAAAGTGAGAATCGATTTAACACATAGCTAATTTTGACCGAACTTAGCTCCATTATCTCCGCTAGTTTGGTATATGTGGAATTCAAAATCATACAACATTTGTTAATTTGTTAATTTTTCACACTTCATTTCCTATATACACAAACTGAACAATCTTGAAAGATCCTAAGAAGGATGCCTGCAAATTTTAGCATCTGAAAATAAAAGTAATCTTAGATCTTCATTTGATTGTATTTACGAGGCTTGACGCAAAGTTCAATTACAGGCAAATTATTTTTAATGCTACTTCGCATCACTTTTTCAAAACAAAAACAATTTACACATCTTTGGGAACATTTACGGGATAAACGTACTAAGAAATGTATCTTTTTAAAAAATGTTGTAAATGGAATATAAAATATTTGTAATTGAAACTTTGAAATACCCTCTCATACTGTATGTAAAATTTCTAAATTTCCCTTCTTTTCACATCACATAAACATGATTAGAACCAAAAATTATTTAATAGCATTTGTATTATTGTTATGCGGTTACTGAAGGGCTTTCTTTTATATAATTTTCCGTTTAACTTGATTGAAAACAAAATGGAATGTTGACAGCCATGTAAATGTAAAACCAAAGTTCACATTCCCGCTTATTAACGGTTTCAAGTAATTATTATCATTTTTTTAATGTTGACATCACATTAGAATTGTTTATCTTTCTTTAAATAAAAAAATTATATGTATATATAGGCATGTAACTTTGTACAAAAATTTCAGTACAAATCGTGATTAAAATTAAAGAGCAAAAAATTGTCCCACAACTCTTCAAAGTGGCAACTTGTATGTGACAAAAAGTGCCTATAAATCGAACTCAAATCCGATAGGAATGTTAGACTGTATACCAATAAACATACCGTAATTTCGGGTGTATAAGCTGCAGATCAAACAATTCTTTTTCGACCCAGAATTTTTTAAGAAACAAATATAACTAGTTAGATCGCCGTAAATATTTGTCTTCAATCACTAAATAAGATTTCTGGGTCCAAAAAGAATTGTTTGATCCGCGGCTTATACACCCGAAATTACGGTATAACAAATTAACACCTTGTAATAATTCACTCTACTTAACTGTTAAAAAAAGTAAGATTTAGGTTTCAAAAACAGTAAGATAGTTTTATTTTATTTAACTCTTGACATGTTTCAATATATTAGCTATTTCAGGATATCGTTTTTATTTTTTTAAATGCTTCGGTGAAGACTTGAAATACATCAACAGTTAAATAAAAATAATTTTACTGTTTTTAAAACCTCAATCTTACACCCTTTTTAGAAATTAAAAGACTGCATAGTATTTATAAAATGTCGAACCCTTGTCTTATCAAATTGCAGAATTAGCGATCATTTTCTGAGATTAAATAAGACGAGGATAACTAGCTGAATTGAAGATACTTTTTCTCTCTCAAATGTAGGAGTCGACTAATAGTCAAGTATGTACAGAGTGGTGAGTGGTCAGGGAAAAACACAGTAAAAAACAGATAAAACTGCCAGGATTTTCTTATAGAAAGTACTTCCAATAATATAAAGGGTTTGAAGAAGACCAATTTCTCCTTAGCAAAATACTGGCATTTAAAAGATTTTTTGACTGTGTTTTTCCCTGACTACTTGCCATCCTGACATATGAGAATCCGTTTAACAAGAGATAGAACTTCTTCGGCTCTTTGGATACCAATATTGTAAAAGAGAAAGTGTTGTTCTATGTAATCGGAGTCATTCTGCGATTTAAAACAGAATTTTCTCTAAGAAATCAATAGTATGCAAAAAGTAGGAAGCTGAAAGTTGAGGAGGCTGCAAGTCCGGTGTAATGGATTTCAGTTAAATGGCTAAGCGCGTAATGAATCCAAATATTTTTTTAACTTAAAAAAAATATATAAATATTATTTTAATGTATTTCTTGCAGTACAGATATAGAAATAAACATATTATTAGAAAAATTTGAATTTAAAAATTTAAAGTGGCATTTTAGGATACGTGGGAAACTACTAGAGACTGGTAATCGAGGAATTATTAGTTTAAAATAAGAGAGTTTCATTCATCTGCAAAGCTGCCAACTCATAGAAATTCTTGTCACCATTGTTTCCAGGTAGTAATATTTTGCTTAAGAATTACATATTTCATACACCAATTAAGATACCTACACCAAAATATTGGTGACAAAAATAGTAATATTTGGTAATTATGTGCGTGTCACATAAAGGTGCAAGTAATGCAATGTTAACTATTATATTGTTACACCATGTTTTCGTCTATTTATAAGCAATCTTCATTTATTGGCTTTACTCCTGCAATTTTCATTATTTACGAAAAATATTTTTATGTATTTCAGTTTACGCTAAAAATGGATTTATATAATAATGATGTACATTTAATTTATATATTTATGTATATAAAATGTAGATTGTGTTTATAAGAATATTCTGAAAAATTTTCAGAAAACTGGAAATTGTAAGATGCAGAAAGAACGCTCACAAGCATTATTGCAGATTTAGAAATGAATACAATCAGGGATGCAAGCACTGCGCCAGAAATGATCGATTGGTACCACTAAATTTTTAAAGCATTTCTCGCATTACTTAATGACAAGATTTCTGAGACCTTAAAAAAGCAAAAACTACTATTAAATTTTATTGGTTTTAATCAGCTGTTTTTATCGCAGCGCTTTCATTCCTGAATATAATTCACATCAATAGTTAACAAACAAGTTAAAATAATAGGTTTTTTAATTCAAAAATACGACTTTCTAACAAAGACTCTTACAAAAAAAAGTGGAAAATGCACTAAAAGGCTGCTCTTAAAAAATATGCAACTATCTTATACAAATATATTCACTTCAATCGAACTTCCACTACAAATGATTTTGCTTTTCAAGGGGCAAAAGAAAACCGTAAAGTGGGTAACTTTTGCTACATATATAAATCTGTTAAAATTCGAAAAGCGTAAAGAACTACTGGATAAAAGTAAAAATCGAATTTCAATGAAAGTTCAAAAGAAAATGTAGTATTATAAATGCATTCGAATTAAAGTCTCTGGGATGCATAAAATGGGATTGAAAGGACTTATTCTTAACATTACCCTTAAACTTTTCCAGCGCTTTGGTCCCACGTCTGGACAACCTAATTTTAATTCTAAATCTACAATCAGAACCAAGATTGTTTTAATAAAATTCTACTTTTACAATGAAAATTTAAAGAAATAAATTTTCAATTTCTAAAAATGTATATTGCTAATCTCAGCATCAGTCAGTCATTTATTTGTTTTCCTAACTGAAATGTTCTGTGACAGAAAGAGCCTTTCTGTGTTCTGTGTCTTCTGAGTTTTTTTGTGCCTTTGCGGCACAGAAAAACTCTATTCGTAATAAGATGAAATGATTGTCTTAAACTAGAAATTACAAACTAACTTCTTCGAAAGTAAGAAACTTTACGTTTTAAGTTTTCATTATAAAACCAAAAAATTTTTAAAATATTCCTGGAGAGGCTTATAATTTTGGAATTAAAAGTTAGGTGGTCTCGCCGTAAAATAACTGAGCTTGAAACTGTTAAGTGCTTTTCCCGACAAGTGTCCGCTACTTTTTATTAACCCCTTGAGGGGTGGAAGGATATATTTTGTTCCATCTAATTTAAATAAGATTGGCACCACAAACTTTTAACGAAGTTTTATATTTTGGAGGCAAAATGTTGGCGAAAATGCCTTTCTTTATTATAAAATATTTTTTTTCGGTTTTTCCGGTGAGAAAGTAATATTACAGAGACATTATTCCCTGCATCTCAAGGGGTTAAATTCAGATTGTTTGAATGCCATTATATTTTTAACAAGATATAATATTTCTGTTTAATGTGAAATAATAAGATGCTGTAAATAAAGCTGATTACAGTATTAAAAAGCTGATGGAATCAAACAACCTGAATAATAAGGTAACCCAATCTGCCCGTGAAAGTCACTGACGCCAGAATTAATGGATTAACCCTTTAATTCCCATGCTAGAGCACGTTCTAGAAATTATGTAGTTCATTTCACACCAGAAAAATTCAATGGCTAATTTCGTTTTATTTAAATACGGAACGTTCTGTTATTGATTAAAGCAAATATTGTTGTTTTAATTTTCTGGTGGGAACTGAAATATACGAATTAAAATATCTCGGGCGGTCTCGGGCGGTTTGGGATCCAGAGGGTTAAATGATGTGTTTTGAACACTGGTTATTGAAAGCAACTCGTGACTTTTAAATTTTAATTCTAAACTGGTAACTAGTACGATAGGGTGGTGCAAGAGAACACTGTGTATATTAGTGCGCAGAGCAATTATCCAATCCCAAAACATAATTTTGCATTTAGCTACAGATATGAAGAATGCAATAATCATGATAAGTTTTCGGTAAAGCAAGTCTGCGTATTTTGGTAAAATTTATAGCACTGTACGGTCCAAGCCCGAATCTGATTCGGTATTATTATTATTGTTTTATTTATTAATTTTTTATTTTTTTGCAAAATTTGCTTTTGTCACCAGTAATAAAGGAAAATATTTTTGTTATTTAATTAGAGCATTTCTGAAACTGTGTAAATGAAATTAACTTCTTTTAAAAAAGAGGTGCCAAGCAAATAAAATTTGTGTAAGAGTCACCGGGCCGCAAATGGTTAAAGATTTAGAAGAGAAAAAGTGATCCGAGCTTTCTCGTTAAAAATTTTATAGCTTTGAAAATATAACCAAAATAAAGATTACAACGATTCCTAATTATTTATCTTTCCGATTACGTTATTATTGAACTAGCTGTGACATAAGAGATTTCGATTTGCTTATCAATAGATTATTCATGTTTCAAAGTTATTTAGTGACGATAGTGCAAGTGTCATAGTACGAAATTAAGCAAGAATGCTAATGCACTCTTGTTTAACATATCTGTTATGTATTTTAGTTGCCCTTTATAGCTACAAAATGGGTTTTAAGCACTTACAGTTTTGTTCAATAATTGTTATTTATTTATTTTTATTTATCTTTCATACTTTGGTTTTATTTTTATTAGTATCGCATATTTATTGGTATTTTTATTACAGCTTAAAAAAAGCATTTTTATACTGAATTTTTAGAAAGAAGTGTCATTGAAAGCCGAACTTGTCTAACCACATTTGTCAGTAGAATCATAGAACACAAAAAAATGAAGAGGAAAGAGAAATGCTTTCAATAGAAAATGATAATTCAGGAAAGGTAGAAACGTTATTTAAAGAAAAGATGAGCAATTAGTGTTAAATTAACTGATCTCCTGCTTACAAAGATGTAGCTTCGAATTCAAAAAATTCATCTTACAGAAATTAATATATTTGTCACCGTAATCACAGTCATTTTGGGGGGAATTCTAAAGTAGGAGAAACAGAACGACTGAAATTTTAAGAAGTTGATCACATAAAAGGCAGTTTGAAGATCACGCTGCGGAAAAAAAGGTACAAAATCTACTAAAAAAGTGTAAAAGTAAACCCTAAAACAACACGAATTAAAAACTAGTCGCCTGTAGCAGCCTTATGATTGCTATCACTAATTTTTACTGTCTTCTAACTTTGCAAGAAAACAAATTCAATAAAAAGATTATGTAGCGTTAGACGGGACAAGAGACTAAACAGTAGAACATACAATGTTATTCAGAGCCACCATATTTTATTTTCTAAATACAGCTTATTTAAAATGTCAATAGTTGCAGAGTGTATTACAATTACCGTAATTTCGGGTGTATAAGCCGCGGATCAAACAATTCTTTTTGGACCCAGAAATCTTATTTAGTGATTGAAGACAAATATTTATGTCGATCTAAGTAGTAACATTTGTTTCTTAAAAAATTCTGGGTCGAAAAAGAATTGTTTGATCCGCGGCTTATACACCCGAAATTACGGTACTTACTATTTAAAGAAAAGTGCAAAAGGGGACATCTCTTTTCATATACTGGTGTTAGTTTCTAACATATTATATTTACTTTCTTAAATATTGTTAAGAAGAAAGTATTAGATTCGTGAAAATCATCGACTTCCTTTTTTTGATGGATTTATACATTTTAGAAGGTTTTAAAAATGATTTGATAGATTTTAGGAAATATCTGTCTGTGAGTATGTCACTCTGTTAGTCTTTATGTAACGAATATTTTATGGGTACTCTATCTCGAGAACTAATGTACGGAATTTCATGAAACATTAAATTCAATTGGACGTTGATAAAATCTGAAGCTGATTAGTTTTTGGAGTATATCGCTCAACAAGTGCAGTGCTATACGGCATCATTCACAATTTCTACGCTAGTTTTATCACTAGAACTATTGCACGGGATTCCACAAAAATTTAGTTTCAGTTAGTCCTAGACATAATTTGATGCTGATTACTTTTTGGTGCAAATAGCTCAAGAGATTGCGCTGCTGTGATGTTTTAATCATGATTATTGGCATTCTCAAGAACTATTGCATGATTTTTCATCAAACTTCAGATTTAGTTAGTCCCAGATATAGATAAGTGTTGTTTAAATTTTGGTATGAATTACCCAACTGTTGGCACTGCTATGCTCTACATTTTGCAGGAATTCGCAATAGTTGTATCTCAAGAACAAATTCACGGATTTTCATCAAATTTCAGATTTAGATAGTAGCTGATACAAAATGATCCTGATTTACTTTTGGTATACATCACACAAAAAGTGACGCTGTTATGAAGAATTTCACAATTGCTCTACCTAAAAGCCTAATGCAAGCATTTTCATAAAATTTCAGATTGATGAAAAAGGTTGTCATTAGTTGCTGATGACTAGATTTTGTTCTAAATCCCCCAACCTTTGGTGCTGCTATGCTGAAATTTTCAGATGGTATTAATATTTAAAATAGAACAAAGATTTGGGATTGCCAAATCTGACTAGTTTTAGCTTTTCTCATCTTATTTAATGACATGGTTACCAGTATGGTTCACTTTTCCTTAAAATTTTCGGATTCTCACTAGAAAAGAGAAAAAGTGTTTTCAGATTTATTTAATAGTCAGACTTTTCTTGATTATTAAATGTAAAAATATTTCTTCAAAAATTTACGGTATATAGTCTGAATTTCCGTATATAAATTAAGGCCAAATTGGCAATCGTGTTTAATTTCAGAATTTCTGTATTTTAATTTTTCAAGGGCAGCGATAACTCCGACGTGACCACCTAATTTTAAATTCAACACTGATAAAATGCGCCATGAATGTTTACCGTAATTTCGGGTGTATAAGCCGCGGACCAAACAATTCTTTTTTGACCCAGAAATCTTATTTAGTGATTGAAGACAAATATTTACGGCGATCTAGCTAGTTATATTTGTTTCTTTAAAAAAATCTGGGTCGAAAAAGAATTGTTTGATCTGCGGCTTATACACCCGAAATTACGGTAATTAAAAATTTACTTGAATAATGAAAGTGTGGAAAAGGAGGTTTTTATTTTTTTTAAATTCGTTTGTAAAGTCTGGTGACAGTCAATAATTTCTCATTGTACTAACAGAATTCGCCCATGCCGGAAAGGGTTAAAGTAATGTCTTATTATGGACACCCTGTATATAGTATGAATTATTTAAGATTGGATCGAGATTAAATCTTGAAGGGATTAATGCCACGAAAAGTACATATTATACAAAATTGTTATCACTATAAATATGACGTTTGTAAATGAAGCCTTTAATTTTCATTGAGCGTTCATGCTCACTTGAATGCGTTTACTTGCCCTCATTGGTTGTGTGGTCTCATTGAGAGCGCGCTTTCGGGAGGAAAGTTCCTTTTTTTCGAATGATACCGAAAGTGTTTCTCATAAGTTGATTAGTGCATTTTTTATTAGCTTAAAAATCTAAGAATATAACTGTTAATATTATCCTTTAACCATTTTAGGAGCAAGGAATTTCTGTTCCAAAAATGTGCAAATAATTGATTCACATCGCAATTTAAGAAGAAATTTATTTTAAAATAATTATTAGCCCTTTTACATATATATTATAAGATCGAAATTGTACTAAAAATGTACTGGTGCCAGTTCACAATTGGAACCGTAAAATTAACCGTTTGCAGACAGCAAACGGCTCCCATGAAAGGATATGAAAGGCCCTTTCCTGCACCGACGAATTCTATTAGTAAAATGAGATATTATCGACTGTCACTGGAATTTACAAACGACTTTTTTCGAAATTAGGAATCAATTAATTTAAGATTTCGTTGTAAAAGCAAAATATTATTAAAATATTTGGAATTAAAATTAGGCATCCTAAACCGGGCACAGTGCCGGAAAGGGTTAAATCTCTTAATAGCTAAATTTTGCAATCTTGCACCACCTTAAAGTATCTAAAAATTTTTCATAAAAGTTTGCTTTCATAATGTAATCAAAGAAAAGGAATTATTTATTTCGTAATATAGTCTTTCGTAAATTTTGCTGTCAACTAGTTATTTTAAAATTTTTCAAAGAGAAGTAATTTGTCCTTCAAACGAATTCTTCATATCAAAATACAGAGATGCTAATCGTGCTTTTAACGATTTTGACTTTTTCTCTATTAAAATTTATATGAAATAATAATAATGATGTGTCAATTAAACCTTCGCACAAAAGGTTCTGTACACCGAAGACATTATACAAAGGTTTTACTTGGCATTGTGACAAGCGCGCATTAGAAAGAGATCGCAAAATAACAACATCACATTGCTCTGTGCCGCTGATTTCTTAATTAATAACACGGTTAAATACCTACATTTCATTTCGAAACTAAATATGAATGATTTTATGATAAATTCCCATTAGATAGATACGCAATTTGCCTTTCAACTCACTCGCTGAACAACTGCAGTTTGTGTGTAAAGGAAAAATGCAACGTCAGATAACCGCTATAGTTTTCCTCGAAGGTTAAACCCTTTTCACTCGTATGTCCATAGTGTGACTTCATGTCACCTTCCTTTGCAAAATTTGTTTTCGGCACCACCAATAAAGGAAAATAACATATGCCTTATTCATTTACATCATTTTTGATATTCTGTAATTAATAATAAATACTTCTGAAAAAGTGCTGCTGAGGCCTACCAAATAAAATTTGTGTAAGAGACACCGAAGTCTAAATGATTAAATCAATTTTAATTACCCAGGCACATGTTGCGCTAACTACACGGCTGCCACCAGTCTTGCCTGATTTGACGACATTTTTATTTGGAAATATTCAAGTCACACCAGAAAAAATTGAAAAGCAAATTTTCTTTGTTTTATTTATGGAATATCCGTCATATTATGAAAAAAATAGCTATTAAAACTTAGTAGTGAGAATTTGGAATGCTTAAACTAAGAATAAGCCAGATGCAGTGACACTCTATGCCACATGTGACATTTATTATCTTCAGTTCGCACCATTAATTTTTAAAAAATGTTTTTGTAGTACATTTCTTTTGAAAATATTGTCAAAGAATACGTAAAAGATTTATATTTTGAAAAATTGGTGCGAAATCGAATTAAAAATTAGTCGCCTGTTGCAGTCTTATGATTGCTGTCACTAATTTTTACTTTCTTATATCTTTACAAAAAAAAAAAAAAAAAAAAAAAATATATCAAAGTTTGAACAGAAAGATTGTCATGTCAGACGAGACAAAGGACTTAATAGAAGATCATGCAATTGCTTTTCAGACCCATTGTATTTTCTTCCAAATACAACTTATTTAATACATCAATGGTAGCAGAGCGTGGTTGCACTTCATACTGTTTAGCGTTAAAGTGCAAAAGGGGACATTTCTTTTCACATACTGGTGTTAGTTTCTGAGATATTATATTTATTTTTTATATATATTATCAAGAAGGAAGTATTAGATTCGTGAAAATCTTCAATTTCCGGTTTTCGATGGATCTACACATTTTACAAGGACCTGTAAACGATTTGACAGATTTTAGAAAACGTCTGTCTGTGACAAATATTTTATGGGTACTCTATCTCGAGAACTAATGTAGGGAATTTCACAATACTTAAAATTCAATTGGACGTTGATAAAATCTGAAGCTTATTAGTTTTCGGTGTATATCGCTCAACAAATGGCACTGCTATACTGCATTATTCGCAATTTCCGCGATAGTTTTATCACAAAAACTATAGCACAGGATTTCACAAAACATTAGATTAAGTGAATCCTTGATATAATTTGATGCTGATTACTTTTTGGTGCGAATAACTCAAGATATTGCGCTGCTATTATGCTTTATTTATGGTTATTGGCATAGCTCAATCTCAAGAACTAATGCATGAATTTTAATCAAACTTCAGATTCAGTTATTCCTAGTTATAGATAAGTGTTGTTTAATTTTTGGCGTGAATTGTCCTACTGGTGGAACTGTTATGCTGTACATTTTGCAATATTTCGCAATAGTTTTATCTTAAGAACAAATGCACGGATTTTCATCAAACTTCAGATTCAGTTTGTACCTGATACAAAATAATCCCGATTTACTTTTGGTGTACGTCATCCAAAAAGTGGCTCTGTTATGCCGAATTTCACGATAGCTCTATTTTAACCCTTTGAGGGGCAAGCAATTGCGTTCGAGTAATTCTGAACTCCCACCGGAAATTTGTATAAAAGTTATACCAAAAAGAGGAAAAGCAATTTCACGACTGTTTTCCACCAAAGTTAGAAAAGTGAAATTTAATAAAATTTTTCTGGTGTGAATCTTCATCAGTCGTAGGTGGTATATAATATATACCGGCGCCCCTCAAGGGGTTAAAACTGCATGCATGCATTTTCATCAAACTTCAGATTCAGTTAGTACCTGATACAAATGTCCATGATTCACTTTTGGTGTACATCACCCAACAAGTACGCTGTTATGTCAAATTTCACAATAGCTCTATCTGAAAACCTAACGGACGTATTTTCATCTAACTTCAGATTGAGTAAATCGTTGTCATTAGTTGCTGCTGACTAGATTTTGTTGTGAATCGCCCAACCAGAGGCGCTGCTATGTTGAATTTTTCAGGAAGTGTTAGCATGTAAAATAGAACAAAGATTTGGGATTGCTAAATCTGATTAGTTTTAGTATTTCTTACCTTATTTAATGACTTTCTTTAAAAATTCGATTTCCCACTAGAAAGTGCAAACAGTATTTTCGGGTTTATTTAATGTCAGATCTTTTCGTAATTACTTAAAGTAAAAATATTTCTTCAAAAATTTCGGTATGTAAATTAAAGCAAACTGGCAGTCTTGTTTAATTGCAGAATTTCTGGAACTCAACCCTTTCAATGGCTGCGGTCACTCAATCCCCCGTGACCACCTATTTTTAACTCCAAAACTGAAAAAATGCTCTAAGAATGTTTTATTAAATAATTTACTTTTATAATGAAAGTGTGGAAAAAGACGTTTTTATTTTTTTTTAATTCGTTTGTAAATTGGATTTGTAAATTATTTCATCCTCTTACGAACATGTTTATTCTGTTACTGAAAGTGTTAATAAGGCAATCGATACTATTAAAATTTAATGGTGAAAATCGGCCATTAGTGGCGCAGCGTTTGCACCCTACCCCTGTTTCACTCATGATTTCAGTTACACTATACTTCGACATAGGTTGGGAACATATTTTTGTGGTCCATTTTCAACGATAATATTTGATATATAATAGCAAAAATTTTTGAAATTGTATTATTGAATTTGGTGTAACAATAGATCTTTCGATCGATATTCCTCATAATGTGTATTTTAAAAAATCTCAGTTAACTCCCCCATTCATAAACGGTTCAGAAAAACATTTTTGAATAATCTAAAAATATGAGGGCAAATAATCATTTACATTTAAGACAAGTTTTAACTAATAAAATTTTTAGCATTATTTAATCTTTAAAAAATTTGCACAATTTTTTATATTTAGTTATGGTATTTAATTTTGTGTATTTTGAGATATAAATATGAAGCAATAATTTTTTCATCAACAAGAATAGAAAAAGGCTCATTTGGTGTTTTCATGTGCACGCACATTGATCACATGCCTGTGCTAATTTTTAACTAGTTAAGATACTGCCACCACAGAAAAATCCATGCCGGATCGGCCTACAGACGGATGTAGATTTTGAAGTATAAAACTAATTTCATTTCAAGCTGGTTTTATCTTAAAAAAAATAATCCCACCTTTTATAACTCATTTTAAACATGAAAATGTGAAACTTGCTATTGTGATCTTCAGAAAAGATTTATAAGCGACCTGTGTTTTTATTTTTCGTTCAGTTGATTAGAACTTGGTTTTAAAAGTATTACTTTTTCAGTACGATAAAAAGTTTTTCGTTTCCAAGATTATTGCTTGGGTAAATTCGGTTCAAAATGCCCATTTTGAAACAGGGTTCATATGGGTTATGGAATTCTCGAAACAGGAAATTCTTTGGTACCAGTGTTTTCTTAAAGAAAATCTCTCTTTAAATAAGGTGAAATTTAATGTGTTTAAATAAGATATTTTTTTTAATATATTGATATATCCTTTGAAAAATAACGATCCCTTGACAGCATTTTTTGAAATATATTGTGCCTTTATCAAAAAATGAACCAATATAAAACATTTTATAGTTTCTGAATAACAGAACCTGCCAAATTTTCTCAAAAAGTAATAGTTATTGTGTAAGAGTTTGTCTTATAAAAATCTTGTCAATATAAAAGCTGTGGATAGTATTAAGAAGATTTATAATAAATTAAAAAAGAATTTGATATCTTGATAATTGACGAAATTTTGAACTTTTTTCTCCCTAAAGCCTTATTTGTTTCGCCCTTTGAGCACATTTTAAATTTTATCAAATATCTGTGATGCATAAAATTTTTGCCCCGTTCTTGGAAATAATAATGACATTAAACTGATTTAATATGCATTATAGTTAAGAAGTTATGGGGGGGATTTTCAGTTGACACAAAACCCCTCCATGTACTCCGATTTTGCTCATTAACCCTTTAACGTTCATTGGTTTCGCCACGAAACCACAAAATTTAAATTCCAATACGCAACACTGACACCGGTATTTTTATCTAAAAATATCCCTTTTATTTTGTATGTGAAAAATCACGTTTTCTTATTTAGAAATATATTTGTTCTTAATTACCGGTGTCATTCATTTATTTCGACATCTTAGCAATGAAAATGCTATGATCGTTAAAGGGTTAACGAAGTTGACAGAGACTTTCTGCGTCAATTTGGAAGTGATTTTTGGATAATTATGGAATCTTTTATGTCCATAGAAAAGGGATTTATATATTTCTAATATTATAATAATATAAATTAACATGTACAAAAAACATAGAATAATCCTATAAAAATCTATATATATATATATATATGTTTGCTAACAGTATGTAGATATTGCGACCGTAGGCGCCATTGCAGCACTCATCAATTGCAACACATATATATATATACAATCCCAATTTCGTGAAAATATTTAATAAGCACCAGGTGCATAATGTATAAACAGTATTAAAAACAATAAACATTAAAATAACAATATTGAACAATATAAAAATAATATAAAATCACCCGCAGAACCAAAAGCCATCACTCATCAGCAGGCGGAATGGCTTTAACCTTCCCCCCGCTGTTAAAATAAAGCTTAATCAGCAGGTTTCGTGTGATCTGGCAAAACCTTGCATTAAATATGAAAATAACGTACTCAAAAGTCACTCAAAATTATTTCAAAAATCATTTAAAGATCAATTCAAATAAATAAGCTTTACTTATATGTTGAATATTTTGAATCGTAATAAACCATTTAAAGAATACACCTTTATATTTATGAAATCTTAATTGATTATAGTATAAAATGCAAGCAAATGCCACACCTCCGCCTGAACCCGCTCATTAGCACAAAAGTTAAACTTACTGCATAAGCTCGGCCTTTTAATTTCAGCAGGTGACAAAAACTAACTCAAACGAAGACCAATCCACATTTCAAACAACAAAGCCTTTTCTTTCCGGTCATGTCTTCTTTCTGTACGTTATTTCATCCACAGTCATCCTTTCTACCTTGTAGACTTTCAGATGACCGCTTCATGTAACAATACTCCAGAAGGCAGCATTCCTCTCGGCTACGCCTCCAATCCAAAAAGTTGCCATTTATTGAAAAGTAACTTTACGTAATATCTTAAAAATTTACTTGGATAATTATTTTTATAAAATAAATTACCTAAAAACTTATAAACCTGTTTATTTACATTGAAATCATTATTGCATATTTTTCTAAATCTAATAAACTGATTTATAACAGTATTAATCAAAACTTTTTTATTCAGGTTGGAGTACCAATGGGGTAAATTTATAGTATAAAAGTCAAAACTGTTTCTTTTATCATATAGATCGATATTGATACTATTGTCTGAAATATTAAAAGAAATATCAAGGAAATCTACTTTGTTATCAATATTGTTAGCTTTGTTTAATTTTAAGAAATCAGGATAAATTTTATTGTATTCATTAAAAAAATCAAAATTATAAATTAATATGTCGTCAATGTATCTATAAATATGTAAATGCTTATTATATTTAACTGTATAATTGTATTCATAATAAAATAAAAACAAGTTAGCAGCAGTGCTAGAATAGTTAGTTCCCATTCCGATTCCACATGATTGATTAAATATATTATTCCTGTAAATTACATAATTATTATAAAAACAAAAATGACACAAATTCAAGAAAAATTCCCGATTAATATTTAGCTCCTCATTGATACAAAAATTGTCAAAAATATCTCTAAGAACATTGTATAATGAATCTATAGGTATGTTATTGAACAAATTTTCGAAATCAAAAACCTGCATGAAATGAGGAGTGAAGTGTTTTTTGTCCAAAACCTCGTAACTATTATCGATTGACCAAAAATGGCTGGTGTTTTTAAATTTATATTTAAGAAAACCGTATATCCTTTTTAATAATTTTTGAAGAACTATGTTAAAATCTCTATTGATACTTTTGGTCGTGCTACAAATAAATCTAAATTTTATTGGATTTTTATGAAATTTAGGAGTCATAAACAAAAAAGGTAATGTGTGATGACTAGAAAGATTGAAACTATAAGAGTATAAAGTTTTACATTTCTTTTTAAAAGCAATAAATTTTTTATGAATGGGGTTTAAATTTTCATTAATTTTAGTGTAAAAACTGTCATTTTGTAATTCATTAATTACTATATCAGTATAAAATTTTTTACATATAACAGCATAATTGTTCGCAGCTTTATCCACTGTGACAAAAACAAATTTATTCTGCAAATCCTTAATATCTTTGTAATCACTTTTATTAAGCTTTTGGTATTCATATCTATCACTATTTAAAAATGTAGATAAACTTGATTTAAAATATTTAACTATGTTATCTTTCCATTCAAAAAAAGCTTCCAAAGGTAAACTATTCTTATAACTTTGTTGTTTAATAAAATTATCAATATCCTCATTAAAGATTACCAAAGCCTTTTTCATACTAATTTTTTCATTCAATCTAAATTTAGTTCCAAAGTTCATTAAATATCTTACATTACTATTAGCAATTATGTTTAAATCACCAGTAATTACATGCTTATGAAAATTACTATTAACTATATTTATAGTTATATATATATCATTAAATAGATAGGTAAAGTTTTTAGCTGCGGCTGATTTTGGGTTCTAATGATCATAATTGGAGTAAATCTGAAAGAATTTTCAGAAATTCTAAAATAAAAGTAGTTAGTAACTATATCATACGAAATATACCTAAAAGTTTATCACATTTCTGAGTTTAAAAAAGCAATATTTTCCCCCATGATTGTCAAGGGACGCATAAATTTTCCACGATTTTTAATGCCATTTTTGCCTTATTTATTCGCAGAAAAATATTTGAAAGATCTTAAGTTTTAAATTAAATGGAAAATTTCTAATCAGAATAGTGGTGGAAAACTCCTTTTAATTTCAGAGGACTAGTCTCACCTTGATCGTACGACCGTATTAACATCTCACTAATAAAAACACCACATCCAAAAAATATTTCACTGTATCAAATTTCCAAAATAAAGAGAAAAAATAGTGTTATTTTAGACGATAACCAGGGATCTCACCCTCTATCGCAACTTTAAAAACACTTCTAATTTATTTAATCATAGAAAAGTATTAATTAAATAGAAATTAATTTATCAAAAGCAGTAGTCTAAACTTTTTGAAAATTCTAACTCATTTTGAAAAATATAAAATATATAGTCATTTCTGTAAATTATATTTTACATGAGAAACAAACTAGTGTTTCTAGCAATTCAGAACATATTTTCTGTAACATTACATTCATTTTACATAACAATATAGCTAGAATTTGCTTCTACACTTCTCGCATTCATCATACAAAATAATCCCACATTCTAAGATTACATAGATAACATGTATTCAGTTGACAATTCTCAATGAAATAGTTTGAATGAAATTGTGAAGTGCAAGCATGCATAATAAAGGAATCACAGGGATATGACAGAATGCATCGAACAATCTGAGAATCTCTGAAACATCGCTAGAATCACGTAATTTATTGGTAATAAAACATCGGGTGTTATCTGTATTTCAACATAAAAAAAAATAGCAACGTTAGTCTTATTTAATGGCAAGCCAGGGGACTCTTACATAAATTTGATGCGGTTGGCACCACTTTTATAAAAGAAGTTACCTCCAATTACATACTTTCGAAAATGCTCTAATTAAGAATGAAAACGTTAATTTTGGTTATGACTGGTGTCTAAAGCACATTTTACACAGAAAATTAAATCTGCGTCATATTCGGGTTGCCAAGAATGGGCTGAAGCCATATTTGACAACCTCTGAGTTTTTTAAAGACCAATAAATTATTACAAAAATATTCCTTTATTTAACCTTCCTACCCTGAATGGGTCTAATCACTGCCCCCTCTACAATGCCTAATCACTGAGCAGACGACAAGCGTGAAACGTCATGAAGTGGAGGCGAAATCACTAACCCTACTGGTTCCACAATCGCCACGAAGCTCAGAGCGCGATCGTTGTCAGGGAAACCGCCTCCACTACGTCACAAGCGAGAAGGCATTGTAGAGGAGGCAGTGGTCTAATCGACCCAGTCCTATAATGCGTTTCATTCGATTCAAATAAGATAATTTTTCATAAAGTAAATTAAATAAATAACACAAAGATTTAAGTTAAATAAGTATGTTACTTGGATTTAAATAAAAATTCTGGTGTGAAGTATTTTAAAGAAGTTTGATTAAAATTTCAACAGGGTAGGAAGGTTAATTGCAAAAATTTTGAAATTATATGAAAAAAGTACTTTTGCATAAAAATATTGGTATAAAAAAATCGGGAGTCTGGCAACTATGAATCACTGTTTTTGTTTATTGGAGCAAGTTTGCACATGCTATACGCATTCAGAATACGGCCTTGGCTTTAGATGTTATGTAAAGTAAGTGCAGAAATACTAACCTCCAACTTTTATATAAAGAAAGAAAACATACTGATAAACAGCATTTTTTTACCAAATAAAATTAAGCAAAATTCAAATGACTACCTAATTTAATCCAAGACACATTAACTAATTGTTACTCAGCATTCCAATTACATGGAACACCCAACTTTATTCCTAAATGTCACAATGGCACCAGAATTTCAGTACAAGTATTTTTCTTTTATTACGTATATAAAATAAATCTTTTTCACGTTTTCGAATAAATTTATTCGTAAATTCTGGTATCACTCATTCATTACTTAGCAATCGAAATTATACATTAAAGGGTTAAGAAACTGTTCTAATTTAAAGTATGTTGTTTCCATTTCAATAAAGACTAGAGGTTGGCAAGTATGCGCATCTCACCCTGTATACTAGCAATGAGCGCCGACACAAAAATGTGCGGCTTCTGAAGCCGGTGTTTTTCAGCGTGTATGCGGTCCCCTGACTTTTGGTACCATTAAGTTTTTTATGTTTTTTATGCCTTGACTAGCTGTCATTTTTGTGTCAGTGATCAGACCTAGTACCGTAATTTCCGGCGTATAATCCGTGGATCAAACAATTCTTTTTTGACCCAGAAAAATGTTGAAATAAAATGTAACATTTTAGATCGCAGTAAATATTTGGCTTCAATTAATAAATAAAATTTCTGGGTCGAAAAAGAATTGTTTGATCCGCGGATTATACGCCGGAAATTACTGTACTCAGAGTGCAGTTGTATGGACATGGTATTACGAAAATCTCGATACGATAAGCCAACTACCATTTTTTTTTAAATTGAGAAATTGGAAATTCAACCAAAAAACTTTATTTTAGGTAATCTCGAAAAGTATGAAAGTTTTCAACCTTCATGTGGTGTTCATTTCCAATGTTCATTAATCTATACTAATATTATAAAGAGGAAAGATTTGATTGTTTGTTTGTTTGTTTGTTTGTTTGAATTGAATAGGCTCCGAAACTATTTGACGGATTTGAAAAATTCGTTCACCGTTGGAAAGCTACACAATTTCCGGTGAACATAGGCTAATTTTTAATTGATTTATTCAAATATTTTCCTTAATAGTTCAAAATTTTATTATTTTTCATACAGAATCAATTAAAATTTTTCCGATAAAAAATAACCATTTTTCTTTCACGTTGCCAATAAAATCAAAATCTGGGATAATAATATCTCCTCGGCAATTGATTTTCAATTGAACAGTATCCACGTGAAAAAATAAAATAAAAATAATATATAAGACGCTATATAAGACGCACAAATATCGGTTACGTTAATAAGAGGTTCTCTGCGAAAAATGGCGACATAATTAGAAGTAAAGTGAACGAGAAAGAATTAAATTATTATTAAAATATTTGATTTGGAAAAATATGATGTCATAATTTAAATAACATAGGAATTTTCAAATATTTGTTAAAAGAACAAGAGGCATGGATATATGTAACTAATAAAAATCAGTAAATAATGACGTCACATCTATACCCAATATTATAAAGAGGAAAGATTTGATTGTTTGTTTGTTTGACTTGAATGGGCTCCGAAACTACCTGACGGATTTGAAAAATTCTTTCACCGTTGGAAAGCTACACTATTTCCGGTAAACATAGGCTATATTACATTTAAAAAAAGGGGAGGATCCTTACTAAAATGCCAATAATGTAACCCAAGGTGTAGAAAAATGACCGTAAAAAATCCGGTACTTCTCTATTATCCCGCCGACCAATTTTGCCAAATTATACAAATCGCCAAACTAATAGTCAAATTTTACATATTGACATAATTTTTATTTTAAATAACGAAAAAACAAATAATTAGTGGAATATTAATAAAAATTCAGATAAAAAAATGAAATTAATATCACTTAATGACATTTTAAACACGTGAATCTTATTTAATGTCATTGAATGTGACATTCACGATTATCCATAATTGGCATTTAATCTTATAGTTTGGCGATAACTTTTTGGTCGATGGGATAACCTAGAAGTACCAAAAATCCTTATATCGCGTGCGCTGCGAATACTATTGATTATAAAACAAAATAATGTACTACGACTTTGCAGAACGTATAATTATCTAAAAAAAATGGCGCGACAGCATATGTCTAACTGTTATGTCTAAAGTCACAATAAGTGTTTTTGGCACAGATGTCATATACGCGCCACATTGGGCATATGCTTTTTCCCCCCCGCCAATTTGGCATTGCACATGTGTGCCAAGGAGAAAGATCCGTTTAATAAGTTTATAACAGTTGTTAGGGGAATAAAATGAAAAAAGTTAAAAGATTTCAGTGAAATGGGCTGATTAAATAATATAAATGCATGCATTCAATCTATATATATAAAAGAAAGTCTGGATTTCGTATTAATCACAGCACAAAAAAATCTACCGGACCCATAATCTTGAAAATTGGGGAAAAAATACTTATAGCACCGAGTGCCGCTAAGAAGGGATTTTCGAAAATTCCACCCCTAAGGGGGGGTAAAAAAAAGAACGAACTTTTAAAAAATTCCTTAAAAATCGGCTTATGTAATTATTTATCAACTGATAACATATTGTAATGTATTTTTCCATGCTGAATCGAATGGTACCAAGCAAATTCTTTTAAATCCAGTAGTTCGTGAGATACTTCCCATTTTCCTAATTTGGCGATGTCTTCGGCGCAAAAACCTGAAATTTTCAATCCTTATCTATATATATAAAAGAAAGTCTGTATTTCATATTAATCACAGCACAGAAAAATCTACTGGACCCATAATCTTGAAAATTGGGGAAAAAATACTTCTTATAGCACCGAGCACCGCTAAGAAGGGATTTTCGAAAATTCCACCCCTAAGGGGGGTAAAAAAAGAACGAACTTAAAAAAAATTCCTTAAAAATCGGCTTATGTAGTTATTTTTCAAATGATAACATGTTTTAATGTATTTTTCGATGCTGAATCGAATGGTACCAAGCAAATTCTTTTAAATCCATTATTTCGTGAGATACTTCACATTTTCCTAATTTGGCGATGTCTTCCGTGCAAAAACCTGAAATTTTCAATCCTTCTATATAGATCAGATTCTGTAGTCAATTCAATTGATACCATTTTGTAGACGATTCAATTGGTACCATATTTTAGTGTATTTTGCCATGCTGAATCGAATGGTACCAAGCAAATTCTTTTAAATCCAGTTGTTTGTGAGATACTTCACATTTTTCTAATTTGGCGATATCTTCTGCGCAAAAAGCTGAAATTTTCAATCTTTATACATAAAAGAAAGTCTGGGTTTTTTTTTTTATTAATAATCGTACAAAAAAATCTATTGAACCTACACTTTGGAAGTGAGTTCTATAATCAGGTTAACATGATTATGTAAGCTATATTTAATTGTCTCAATATATATAAAACACAAAGTAAAATTTCATTCCGGCCTCTTATAAATTAAGTTCTACTAGATAGATTTTAATAGAACTTACATTGTTAGCTGGGTAATTTTTCAGAAATTTTGTAACAATTGTAATATAGCATTCATCTTTAGATGAATACTTATGGAGATATTTTAAATCAGATGAACCCAATTACAAAAGGTTGGCTTTATTTTAAAGGTTCCACTGAATGAATTTTTATGTGATTAAAACTGTTAACATGTTGAGCGCTACGTCATTCGTTGGTGACTAACTTTGAACTTTCTGTTTAGATGACTGCCTTTTCTCCGATGACATACAGAATAAAATCAATATAAAACTAAAAATTACTATGATATAAAAATTTCGTTTGATTTAAAGTCCTTCTATAGTAAAAAAAAACTAGCCTTAAAAGGAATGACTCCTGGAATGATGCTGATGTGGAAGATTTCCGGAACTAACGAATCCGGGTTGTCCACTCCTTCCATGAGTCGAATAGACCAATCAGGAAAGGGCTCCGTCTATGCATCGCCATATGGGTTACCATAAAGAGAGGAAAGGTTACCATCTTTAACAATCGCCAAGTTTGTCGCCAACTTGGCGATATATCGCCAAATTTGGCGACCAAAATTAGTTGTCAAAAGTGACGCCAACTTGGCGAAAACTGTAATATTTCGCCAAATTTTTAATTTCTTTACAACATCAGTCGTTTGATACATCATTTGAGAGGTTTGCAACTGCTTATTCATTTAAAGGATGTCTTGTGTGTTATCCCCCATTCTGCTCCCCAGGGGGGAGACATTTTTAATTTCTTTACAACACCAGTCGTGTTACACAAGATTTGAAAGGTCTGCAACTGCTTATTCATATTATGGATGTCTTGTGTGTCACCCCCACACTCTGCTCTCTCCAGGGGGGGGGTCACATTTTTAATTTCTTTACAACACCAGTTGTGTGACACATCATTTGAAAGGTCTGCAACTGCTTATTCATATTATGGATATCTTGTGTGTAACCCCCCCCCTCTGCCCTCAGAGGGGGCGCATTTTGTAATTTCTTAACAACACCAATTGTGTGACACATCATTTGAAAGGTCTGACACTGTTTATTCATTTTATGGATGTCTTGTGTGTCACCCCCACTTTGCTCCCCAGGGGGGCACATTTTTAATTTCTTTACAACACCAGTCGTGTGACACATCATTTGAAAGATCTGCAACTGCTTATTCATACCATAGGATATTGGCGAGCGCAGCAAGCAGGGGTAGCCAATAATTTGGAATCGCGAAGCGATTACGCGGGGGGTTGGCGAGCATAGCGAGCAGGGGGGCGGGGCCCCCCTTGTTTCTTTAAAAAAAAACTGACCAGCGTAGCGGGCGAAGGCTGCTAGTTATATAATATTTGCAGAGCTTCCATATTTCACAGTGCTTTTCTGGCCCCTAAAACGCGTGAATACGTCGAAACCTAATTTCGAAAATTTTCACGAATCAAATACTTCTTCTTGTAAAGATAGAAGGAAGTAAAAAACTAATGGTATCAAAGAGCTTTAACCCTTTCAGGGGCAAGGTACTTGTATTTGTAGATGCTAAAAATATTAAGTGACACCAGTATTAAAAAGAAAATTTGTTTGTGAGCAAGTAACAGGCTAATATATACATATGTGAGCAAGTATTAAATAAAGAGAAGATTATTTTCCAAAATTTGTGGTGGCAAATTTTTTTTAGCAAAAAAGTTGAAGATTCCTTTCTTAAAGCTTCGGCAGTTAAGGGGTTAAGTAATAAAACTGATCTAACTGTGTTTAGGACCTTTGTATCAAACAGAATAGACGCATATGCCTAATTCGATCAATATTATTAAAGCTTAAATTCATTGGTATTAATCCATTTCTAGTACAGAATAAAATGTCTACATTTGTAGTTAATCATAAGGAGGTTTCCATTTGGGACGAACATTATAAATTTCGAGATAGATGACTCGTAAATCAATACATATAATATATTAATATTATGGATACATACTATAAAATGTATTCATTTTGTTAAAATATAAATATATTTAACATACACGAGATACAATGTTTGTATTGCAAGTGAAATTGTGAGATGTATACGGATTTTTGAACAGAAATGTCTAAATGTTACACAAATTCGCATTTGCAGCATATATACATATTTTACTACACTTAATAAAAGCTACTTTTGCTACTGAAAACTTTATTTACTTTACATAAAGTTTTACAGAATAAGAATTGTTATTTGTTTTACAAGTTAGAATTATCTCCCAATCCTTTTCCTGCAAACAGCAATTAACCGAAAATATTGCATAAGTTTTCAAGAATTAGGGGGAATTTAAATAATGACTGACCTTCATTAATGATTCTGTCTGGGCCGTTAAGTTTTCCATTTATATATTATCCTTAAAGAGTTTCTTCAAGATATTAAATGGAGTATTTGAAATTATGTTGGCGTTAAACAGAGTACTTTAATGGATTTGTTTTGTTTTTATATTGATTTTTTGCATAAAGCACTAAAATAAAAATTTAATTACCAGAGTATATTCCATGAATTAAACAAACATGTTCAGAACAAGAAATTTATATAGTCCTTTGATTAAGGACCATGAATGCAAATATTTTTATATCCAATCGTACTTCAATGTACAGAAATTACCTGTGTGTCGCATTTCCTTTGATCACTTGAAGGGTTGTGATATATATTTAACAAGATCTAATTCTAACATAGATTGCACCAGAGTTTTTAAATGCAAATTTTCTTTTACAATTTTATGATGAAATAAAAGGGGGACCATAAAATGTTATTTAGTTATTTTTAATTAAAATTTTCTGAAACTCAGATGAAAATATAGCATTGAAAAATACGAAGATATTTATATCTAAAAGTGATACAAATATTTTAGTATAAATTTTTGCCGATTTCGACCCGCGAAGAAATGAAGTGATAAATAAAGAGAAGGTGACATGTATTGTCTAGTAGTTGCGAGTGAAGTAATTGAGGAGATTGTCAAAAGATGGCTGTTTTTTTAATCGAATCCGCAGTTTGTGAATATTGCCAGTAAAAACTTCCACCCTTAAATTTTAATGGAAAATTTCGTCTAATTTGTGCACATCATTCTTAGAAAATTTCTCTCAGAATTATGGTAATTTTTTTCCATTTCTTTTTGCTGGTATCAATTCCAGTACTGGTGTCCCAGGTATTATATATATATATATATATATATATATATATATATATATATATATATATATATATATATATATTTTTTTTTTTTTTTTTTTTTTTTTTTTTTTTACGTGATGTTGATAAGGGGTTGTATTGGTTGTCACAATATGACCGATCCACTACCGCTGAAGTAAAATCGTACCTTTTAAAATAAATATCAGTTTTTGTTATTATTTTTCACGAAAATTTTCCATTGTTAATGCGATTGAATAAAGAGAAAAATTCTGTTTAAATTTACTGGTGGAAGTTTAGCTCAATGATAATGCATCCCTACGTAGACAGTTACACTTGAAACTTCAATATCTTAAAAAAATGTCACTTCCACATTCTTAATTCCATGGTGGAATTGCGTCTTTCCCCTTGGTGGATTGCACTTATATATTAAAGCAAAAGCTGGGTTCCCGTGATGGTCATCCCTGTCATCCCTTGCCCACAAGGTTAATCTTTTGGATAATTTCTGTGGATGGCATTACTTGGAACTCTGATGGCAATGTATTTATGTGCTAACTGTTTATTGATCGCACATGCGGATAATCTTCTTTTGGTTATCTAGGGTGAATCGTACTCCATTTTAGAAAAGGAAGGGAAATTTGCCTTAAGCATTATAGAAGAGTGTGTTATCTTAAATAAAATGCAAATATATATATTTAAAACATCGTGCATTACTTTTGGTTAACCTAAAAATCTAAAAACGCTCGCCAATTTTCAAAATTTCTAAGCAGATTTCTAAAAATGTTAAATTCTTAAAATATCTACGAGTAACTCTTGATCTCTGTCTTTCTTACTACATTTAAGAAACAAGCAACTAAAGGTTCAAAAAATAACGTAAAATCTTTATAGATTTGAATCAATTCAAGGTAGACTTCCGATGCATTTTTTATAATATGGTACAAATCAATTTGATTACGTAAATTGGCATGCGCGTGCTCCGTGTGATTTCCACATATTTGGTTTTTCCATGGCAGAAGAATCTTCTTTCTGCACAGCGTAAAGTTCTTTTTCTTATTTCAAAAGGATGTAAAAAACATCAACTTTATCACTTCAGATTTTAACCAATCTGCCGCTTTTAGATATCCATTTAGAATTCGAGACGGAATTCTCATTGGTGTCTAGATTGGGAATTCCTACCGAAAATTATTTTGAACCTCAATTTTACGGTAACTACTCAATATATATCATACATCCGACACGGAATGGTATCTAAATTGAAGACTTGTCTCAATACAACGACACAATACATATCTTCACAGAGGATCTGTCAAAGTCTGATCAGGGGGCTGGGTCAGTCTTCCGTGTATTTAAGGATAATTCCTTAATACATGTTTGGAATGCTCGTCTTTCAGTTGAGAATTCCGTTTTTCAAGCTGTACTTTTTTGCCATTAAAACGCTGTAATTTGGGTGAAATCAACTGATCACAAATCATTCTTAATGTCCTTAGATAGCCTCTCAAGTTCAATGGCTCTGCAAAATACGGATACAGTTGACTGTATGATTTCTGACATTCTAAATTTAATATACAAATCCAGCAAAATTTTCCACTTTAATTGGGTTGAAAGGCATCCAGGACTCACAGGAAATGAATTAGCTGATACCATGGCAAAAAAAGCAGTATATTACACTAGTGTTGCATCATATTTCCTTCCATTTCCGGCTTCATATTTAAAATATATATTAAAACATAAAATAAAAAATTATTCGCAACAAAAATGGGACTATGAAGACACGCGCCAATACACGCATAATTTACTACCAAAAATTACCATTCAACTTACTGTAAATAATTGTTACCTTTTTCTTTTCTTCCCAAATCATGGCCCTTTCCAGAAATATCTTATATGACATAAGTACACGGTATTCTCCTATCTATGTATGTGGTCTCCCTTTCAACTCATTACACTACGTACTGGATTGTTCATTGACATCATATTATCATGTTAAATAGCACATAAATACAGTTATCCCTGATTGGATTAATTATATTAGTGAAAGCCGTCTTCTAAAGAAAAGAATATCAGCAGTATTGAGATTTATAGAGAAAAATAATGTCATATTTAGGAATAATTATTCATACTTCTCAGACATTTCTTTAGATGATGACTTAAGATTTTCTGTCATCTTCTTTGCTTCCATCGTAAATAGTTTTTTCACATTCCTTAATTATTATTATTATTATTATTATTATTATTATTTTTATTATTATTATTGTTGTTGTTGTTGTTGTTGTTGTTGTTATTTTCTCCTACTAGTTATTACTCTATTTGGGCAATTGTTACAATTAATTAGTATTCATTACAAATTGTTGTGTTTCGAACCAAGCAGCTATATTGAAAATCTTAGTTTTATTTTATTTTATTGTATTTTCTCATTAATTTACTTTTTGGTGTGTGTGCATTACTAAATTATAATATTAAACATTGAACAATCAAGAAAAAGAAATATTTTCCTTTTATTGTAAAACTAAGTTCTGGCCTGGCTTTTAATGATGTTGGTAGGTTTTCCATTGAGTTTTGTTGCACCAAGCCCTATATTATTTTATAGCTTACTAACACCACTGGTCACAAGTTAGCACAGTAACGGCTTGTCAGGGAGTGCTGCATCAATTTATTCACACCACTTAAATTGCATGATAATTTCAGTTTTTTTTAAATCAACAAAATTTTTCGAATAAATAATATAAAAAAATCTGTTAAATTTTATGCAGACCTCCCTTACGAGTCTCTACTGAGCTAGCACAATGGGAAACCTACTAATGAACCAGTAAAATTGGTTCCACTGGTGGGTTTCTACTAAGATATAACTTGGCACCCAGTTCCATTTCAATTTTGCTGTAGATGCCACCTTAGTGGCATCATTTGATTTTAATCATCAAAGGTCCCAATGGGAACGGAATTTAAATTAAAATTTATTTGGAATCAACTAAACGTATTTATTCTGGAACATACGCAACAGGAAATCTTTTTTAAACTTTTCAGGAGTAAGGTATGTCTGTTCCAAATATATTCAAATAATTGATTCCAACCGCAATTGAAGAAGAAATTTATTTGAAAATAATCGAGAGCTCGTCTTTTTTTTTTTTTCGTATATTATGGGAACGAAATTGTACTAAAAATGTACTGGTGCCAGTTCGCAATTGGAACAGTAAAAATAACCGTTTGCAGACTGCAAACGGCGCTTCTGAAAGGATTAAAGGTATTCGTGTCAATGTGGTATTTGTGGATAAATGGGAAGAAATTCACACACCACAGCTTAAAGGATTCTAATAAACCAATTGAGTTCAAAACAATCGTGTAATTTCAGACGTGTTTATGATGGAGTATAGTTTGTTTAGCCGTCCATCGCCCGGTCTGTAATTTATTTTTTAATGTATTAACGGGAACAGTTCCTTATTCTACTTTTTTGTTTTTTTGGTGATTTTTTTTTCTGGCATTAAAAAATTGCTGAAGTTGCGATCATCGGCCTTTGGAGTTTCTTTTTTCACTACTGGTATGGACTTACTGTTTTTTGTGCAATGTTTTGCTTTTAGCATATTTTCTCGGAAAAAGTTATAACATTTGTTTTAGCTTGACAGGAATAAATTAATGTAAATTATATATAAGTATACAACATTTATTTATAGATGCATAGAATATGCATTTATAAATATACATATCTTTTTATAATTACATATATACAGAAATATTATATTTAATATATATATATGCATAATTTTCTTATCATCCTGTTAATTTTTTAACATGTGACATATATAACGTTTATTGAATCTATACACGTTTATAAATATTTATAGGCCATATTTTTTCCCACCATATCGAAATATTTTATAAGATACTAAAATGGCTTTTTTGGTGCCATTTTGGATTCCCTCGCCAATCTCGCAAACCAGAACAGGATATGGATCTCTCCCTCAGTAATGAAATGTTCTAAAGTTAACTAATGATATCACCTAAGTTAAACTTCGTTCGTGTTCTCTACCGCAGGCCGTAAGTGATCAAACATATTCCGTATCACACATATACATATATTTTTGTAAATACAGTTTGCTATTTAGCTTCGAAATGGTTAGAATAATAATTTTAGTCAATGGATTTTTGCATTTTTATTTTCTACTATGAAAACATTCAATTTCCTTTTACGGAAAATTCTGTTTCCTCTCAAGAGTAAACCCAGAAATACATTTAACGACGAGAGAAAAGAAGTCCTAGAAATAAAGATATAACATAAAAAGGGAAGCTATTTTTAGAGTTTTCTTCTAAGCGTCTAAAATGGGTGTTTTTATTTCTTTTTTTAAAGTTAAGAATATTTTTCCTCCATTATGCTATGTGACTTATACTAGTAGTTTTATATGTAAAATTACAAATACAAGTTTAAATTTTTGAATATTACATGCTGCTTTTGAATATCATTAATTTCGAAAACAGGGTTCGTACCATAAAGGTATTTTACAAGAATGCTTGTAAAGTAATGTTTGCCTTATTTAATAGAAAATATTCTGTTTTTTAGCTACCGTAATTTCGGGTGTATAAGCCGCGGCTCAAACAATTCTTTTTCGACCCAGAATTTTTTTTAAAATGAAAGTTACTACTTAGATCGCCGTAAATATTTGTGTTTAATCATTAAATAAGATTTCTGGGTCCAAAAAGAATTGTTTGAGCCGCGGCTTATACACCCGAAATTACGGTATATTAATCAGTACTTTAATTTTTTTCTGGTGCGAAAACACCTAAACTCCCATGTATCCCCCTGATGCGTATGAATCCTGGAAAAGTAACTTTCCAGTTATTTATTTTTGTAATTTTTTTAAATAAATTTGTAATAAATTAGTGATTTAAGAAGCAGGGTATTATAAATATTAAATAACATTATTTAAATTTAAGGACAGTGTGGTAACTGATTTGAATTAAATTATTTTTCTTACTTTTCCCTTTGTGTATGTTTCTCCGCTATTTTTATCCATTTATGGATCGCATGAAAAATTTCAAGATGATTCATGAAAATTTTCATTTTAGACTTCCGAGCACCACTGAGGACTTTTTTATCCCATTCAAATTTTAGTTTTTGAATTTCAGTGCAGATAAAATAAGGAGTTAAATCTAATTAATAATTCAAATAGGTAACTCATAGAAAGAAACTACAGACTATCGTAAGCTATTTCAGATTCAAAGAATAAAAATAAACGTTTGCAAGCTCCGTGATTTTTGTTTAGAGAGTATTAATTTATTTTTTCAATTTCATAAAAGAGAGAATTAAAAGGCTGTGTTAAATAAATGTAAGGAACACTTTAAAAACTGATGCTTTATGGAAAATTTCTATTCACTGGAAACAAAATTTTATATATTATTTTCGCTTTCATTGATTATGTGTTTATATTTATACTTACTTGACACGGTTCGTACCATGGAACTATTGAGGAAGAGGAACTGATATATCCTTAAGATGTGAAGTTTTACTGTATTCCATAGCTGTCAACACCTTCCGCTTTTTTGGTCCGGAAAAATTTTACAGTAAAGTTTACCATTTCAAATCGCCGTTGTCTGCCGATTGAATTAGGAAAAAGTTTCTATTAAATTTTCCAAACCAAAAAAAACAGAAGAGTTGGCAGCTATGTGTATTCGCTTTGGCATGGCATTCATAACCACCACTTTAAACTTCCACCAATAAATTTATCTATAAAATTTCTACTTATTTAAAAGCCTCATTAATAGAAAATACCAATCAAAAAATAATGGGAAAAATTAATATTTATTACAGGTTGAAATCTATTTTGGTGGTAGTAGCTCCGTGACATTGTTACTACCAAGACAACCTCCTGGTAGTGTCTGTGAAAAGATTATAATACCTAACCAAACTGACACCAGTAAAGATAAATAGAAAAATTTAACGATACTTGTGATTGAAATTTCCCGCTAATAGTGCATTTGAAAAAGACGAGATTTTCTATGGAAGTCTTATGGTGAAAGTACTCATCAGTAGTAATCAGAAACTGTTGTCCCGATTAAAAGATGCTGCCGTCATCTTGTGACAATCGCCTCAGTTATTTTACTGACAACTGCTGGACAATACACTTCAGGTCTCAGCCTCTTTATTCATAACTCCATTATTTGTACGGGTAACGTTATTTTCCAGTTAAAGTACCTGTATGTTTATTATAGAAAAATAAATCTAGTTCAAATGCGCGAATTTTCCCTTTAATTTTATTCTGAAATTTTCTATAAGAAAATACTGGCATTGAAGAAATTCCTGGGCATGAAATTCTAGGACCAGTACGAAGCATATTGGACAATCTCCAACTATTCTTCCCTAAAATGTGGTTTAGTTTGACACCTATTAAAAACTTTCGAGCCAAAAAATGTATTATATATATTTATTATTAGATAAATAACTGGATTAATAGTTATAAACAAAAACTATAACAGAACTTTTTTTACATATTGTAATGATTGAAAAATTACCTTTTATAGTTCTTCCTACTTTATAATATTTTTATAAATTCAAAAAAGAGTTTGTATGTGCCTTTATGACGAGGTAGTTATCAAAACACGTAGAACTCATGGGAATACAAGGAAAAAATTCTTCGACATACTTTTTATTATCTTATTCATTTGTTACATAATCATTAGTTACATTATGAGTTACATTTATCGCAAAGAAAAAATACATGTATATTTCTCTATTCTCGGGGTTGATATGTTTAAGCGAATGATTATAAAATGGAAATACGAGTAATTGGATTGGGATAAGAGGCTGAGATGATTGATTAAATATTGTTGTCATAAAATAAAATTAGTCGATACCGCAAACCCAAAACTTTCTTCTATCTTATACATGTTAATACTTCCCGAACAAGTCAGTATAGCAGCGCCACCCTTTAGGTGGTTTAAACCAAAATCTAGTCAGTAACAACTTCTGTCAACTTATAACTGAGTCTAATGTTTGATGAATATCCTTGCATTAGTTTTTGAGATAGAGCTATTGCAAAATCTTTTTAAAAGTGTGCATAACAGTGTCACATGTTGGGTAATGTGCATCAAAAAATAATCAGGATCATATTTTATCAGATTCTAACTGTATCCGAAATTTAAAGAAAATCCATGGATTGGTTCTTGAGATACAGCTATTGTGAAATCGTGAAAATTGTAGCATAAAAGCACTATCTGTAGGGCGATTTACACCAAAAACTTAACAACACTATTCTGTATCAGGAATTAACTGTTTAAAAAAGCTTCGTGCATTAGTTCTTAAAATAATTCTATTGCAACAATCACGAATAATGCACCAATGCAGCGCCCCTCTTGCGCAATTTCTACCAAAATGTAATCAGCAGCATATAATATCATGTCCTAACTAAATATAAAGTTTTATGGAATTCCATGCATTAGTTCTTGAGATATAGCTATTGTGAAAATTGTAAATAAAGTAACATAGCAGCAAAACATCTTGAGCGATTTGCACTAAAATCTAATAAGATCTAGTTTGTTTAGATCAAGGTATAACACAATAAAAAGTTTTGTAAAATTTCGTGCATTAGTTCTTGAGATAGAGCGCCCACAAAATTTTTGTCACATACAGAACAGACAGACAGACAGACAGACTCACAGACGGACATTTTGTAAGACATGTTAGATGGACATCTTTTATGTCGTATGTTAAATTATTGTACAAAAATTATGTGCGATGTACAAATTAACAGGCATTTGAATTTTATTCTTAAAATTGACTCATTTTTCTCTCAAACACAAACACAGTCTCTACAAATTAACAGGAATTTGAATTTTATTCTTAAAATTGACTCATTTTTCTCTCAATCAGAAGCCTATTAGTGTAAAACATATCATCAGCATATGTAAGCATTAAGGGTATGAAATCTGCAATTTGCCTATCACTGGTCCACTTTTTTCAACCATTAATTTTTAAGAAAGAGTTTCGTAGTAGATTTTTGCAACATTTATATAAGATGGAGTTCCGAGTAAGTTTCTACGAAATTTATAAATAAGAGTTTTCTTTGAAAAAAAGTAGAGTTCAACAAACGGGTCGATTGAAAGCCCTAAACATACTTTAACACAAAAAATATTGGAAATTTGAGTCATTTTATAAAAATATTTATAAAATGAGGGGGGTATTTCATTATATTAATCAAAGTCCGCACCAAACTTTTTCACAAAGTTTTACTTTTATCATGTTCGTGAAAAAAAGCAATCAAATTGAATTTCCTAATTTTCAAATAATTTTTTTTTCGAAACTCCTACTATGATTTCAAAATTTCTGGAAAAACAGTTACTTTTCCCCTAAAAGGGTTAAATTATAGTGAAATTTAATCATTTTAAAATTTCAGCAAAATTTTTACTTTCCTTAAAAAAAGTTTAATAATTAAGTAAAAGTAATAAATAACTTCACAGGCAAAGAAATAATTTATTAAATAAATTTTCTGGTTTCAATTATCTCCATTTAACTTCAAAGTAATTAGAAGGTGCAGCAATGGATATATAATGATCAAACAGAAATTATACATGATGGCAAAAAGGCTACAGGTAAAACATGCTTTTAGTTATTTTTATTTCGTCGAAATTCTCTTAAAAAAATTTTTAATGTGGTCTACTTTCTTCGAAAAACTAATGCGAAGTTACAAACTCTAAAGTTTCATAAAATAAAAATGAAAATGAAATAAAATGTCGCAATTTTATTTCAGATAGACTTCGGATGAAACTTCAGATAATTGATTTTACTTTGCTGTATCTCAAAATGATATTTCGGTCCGTAAATTCCAATTATTGTAGTTCATTCTTGCGTAACAACAATAATAAATGTTTTGAAAAGCATATCTTTTTTAGTATTTCTTAGAAAATCTTATGACTGTGATAACACAATTTTTGGTATTCATTTTGTATTGAATTGTGGTAAATATATTTTGCCACAAAATATTTTTATTAGGTGATTGTTTTCCTTGTTGAATTAACCCTTTAGGGGTAAAGTGCTTCTTATGCAAAAATATTAAAATGATTGACTGACCCCAGAATTTAAGAGAAAAATTATATGAAAATGTTAATCTTCATGTACGTCAAATAAAGCAAAATTTTGTTTAAAAATTATGGTGTCAATGTGTCATTTAGGAATTAAAATTAAGTGATACATATAATAAACTTCAAGGAGTTTGAAGGAGTCAAGCTCTTCAAGGGGTTGAGCATTATTTGTTTACACAATTTTTAAAGCTCACAATATGAACTGAAAATTGTCGAAAAACCGTTTAAATTTAAATAATACTCGTTAACCCCTTGTAAATGAGGACCGGTATACATGCCGCATGAAGCACTCACAATATTTATTTATCCCCGCTAGTAAAAATTTTCTGTAACATTTGCTTTATTTAATTGGACATTTTCTCGATTCAATAAACCACAAATATTTGTTTTAAAAAACCGGTAACTAAATATTAAAAAAATTGTAAAACGCTCCCGTCGCGGTGTTAAATTTTGACAGTGAACAACTTCATAGCTCCATAGAATAAAAGGTTTGATTTACTAGCTAGTTACATTTTAGCTCTCAGGCTACCAAATCCTGAAAGCTTATGTGCCCGCTCGTTCCGTATGTATGTATGTCCGAACGTACGTAACGCATAGCTGCCAACTCTTACAATTTTTGGTCCCGGAAAAAAAATAGAAATTTTTGCTTTATTTAATCGCCAGATTACAGCTGTTTGCCATTGTAAAATTTACTGTAATTTTTTTTCCAGGTTAAAAAAGCGAAAGATGTTAATCACTATGGTAACGCGAAAACTCATGATAAAAATATCCGATTTACTTGAAATTTTGGATATAGGCAATTTATGATAAGATGCTTCCCTCTATTGGTGTTGAGAGTTCATTCGATAAGTATAAGAAGGGGAATGGGGGCTAATGCCCCTCCCCTTAAATTATATAAATGGGTATTTCATGCAGAATTATCAGATTTCGTTCAAATCTTAGATATGGGATCATTCTGATGAGGCGCCTCCGTGATTAGTATTTGGTGTTCATTGGATAAGTATTAATAAGGGGAACGGAGCTATTGTCCCTCACCTTAATTTATATAAATACGTTTTTCATGCAGAATTATCAGATTTCGTTCAAATCTTAAATATGGAATATTTCTGATGCAGTGCTATCGTGATTAGGATTTGGTTTTCATTAGATAAGTTTAAAGAGGGGGAATTCCTCCCTCTTAATTTAAGTTAAAGGGCTTTTCATGCAAAATTTAACATTTTGCTTCAAATTTTGGATATAGGTTCAGTCTGAAAAGGCGCCTCCCTGATTTGTTTTTGAAATTCATTGGATAAGCATAAAGGGGGAACCACCCCTCATAATTTAGGTAAATGGTTTTTCGTGCTGAATTAACCGATTTGCTTCAATTTTTGGATACAGGTTCACAGTGGTAAGCTTCCTTCTTTAGTTGAGGGGTTCTTTTGTTAAGTATAAAGGGATTACGGGAGATTACCTTCCCCTTAATTTAGCTAAATAGAGTTTTATGCAGAGTTATTTTATTTCTTTTAAATTTTGGATGTAGGTTCTTTCTCATAAGTTGAATTTCTAAACGGCTTTGGGGATTTAATAGTTAAGTTTAAAGGAGGGAACGGAGGACAACTCTTCTTAAATTAAATAAATGGGTATTTATACAGAATTATTCGATTTGTTTCGAGTTTTGGATGCACGTTTATTGGCATATCCCTGATTATTTTGGGGGGTTCAATAAAAAAAGGCAGTTAGGGGGAACTATTTCCTTCCTTAATTTATTTTTCGAAGGACGTTATTATATAGGGCTGTAATATACAATTAGTATGCATAGCCTGTGAGCTCTATGCCACCAGTTTAACTGGGCAATATTCTTTTTTTTAATTAGATATTTAAAACTCGTTGTGAGAGTTTTCATTATTTATAGGCAAACTGTAAAGATTAAAAACGCTGCCAGACAACTGCTTCAATTAACCCATTACTCGCTGGTGTTGTGTTCACGCAAGAGCAGTGGTAGAAACTTGGCACTGTGGTGAAACCTATTGACGCCACCAAATTTAGTAGTATATTTCAGCTCATCTAATGAGAGAATTTCTGTGATTTTTTTAAGTCAAAAAAATGCAATAAAAATTAGTGGTGTCAACAGGCTTCATATCTGTGCCAGTTTTTCACCAGTCAGAATAAACGCACATATTTAAGTTATTTACACCTCCACCACTATTTTTCAATTAAAAAATTAATCTTACTTAAAAGTATAAAATTTTATAATTACATAACACGAAAATTATGCTTCAGAATGTGTGATGGCTAAATACGTTCAGCTAAAAAGTTAAAAATCTAAGTCTTATAGTATTGACGGTGAATGGGTTAATGAGAGAATTTTAAGCTTGTAATTTAATAATCTTCCATTTGTTGTTCATTTGACAACTGAGACTCGGTATGCATTTTCCTACTAGTGCCTATTTAAATACAGTATTCGAAACACTATTCAAATGAAAAAAAAATATAGTACGTTCCCTCTTTCTTAAGTTGCCAAAGAATATATATATATATATATATATATATATATATATATATATATATATATATATATATATATATATATGAGAAACTGGTGCGAGATAGAATTAACCCTTTCCGACACAGAAAATCTATATTCGTAAAATGATGGAATGATTCTTTGACACCAGAATTTATAAACTATTATTTTATATATTAAAAAAAAATGTTAGTTTAAACTTTCATTGTAAAAGCAAAATTTTATTAAAATAGCTTTGTTACCACCTTTAAGTTTGGAATAAAAATTAGGAGGTCCAGAATTAAGACCACCGAATTAAAATGCTGGAAGAAGTCTAAAAAAGTGCCACTGGGAACCCTGAAAATTTTGTACCTAATGAACAAGGTTTGCGCACTCCTAATATTTTTTATTGACTCTGACACCACTATTAATGATAAAAAGATTTATATTTAATTTTTAAGAAACAGAACTCTCAACCACCCTCTTTATTCTCAAATTTTGCCATATCTTTCTGGAGTGAAATGCTTTGAAAATACTGTTAAAATTTAGTGGTAATATTGTACGAACCCTGGTGAAGTAATAGCAGAAAGTTTTTAATAAAACAAATATTTTATTTCATAAATTGTCATGGCTAATGATTTTAAAGCAAAAACATAACCTTATTGTTACTGAAGGTTTATTATTAACCCTTTCCGGCGTAGACAAATTCTGTTCGTAAAATGAGAAATTGTTGACTTATACCGGAATTAACAAAAAACTTTTTCATAAATTCAGAATTCCTTGATTTAAGCTGTCATTATAAATGTAAAATTTTACTAAAATATTATTGGTGCCGTTTTTAAATTTGGAATTAAAATTAGGTGTTGCCGGAGTGGTAACACTACGCCGGAAAGGGTTAATGGCACCATGTTTAAAGATGGATTGACATATTCTCAAAATGGTGAAGCCTAGATTTAAACCGGTTTTCCGGTGGATCATTACCATCGAGACAAACACCCACCAATAAATTTTAATATATATATATATATTTTTAAATGCCTTGTTGAAAAATAACATCAGACAGAATTATGTACAAAAATAGATAGATATTTCTACTGGTCAAAGTTTACTTCGGCGGTACTTCGCTCCTGCGTTTCCGCCATATTGTGGCATCTTAAGCAACCTCTTGTCAGTGTCATTGAAAGAGGTTATAATATCCGTGCCAAGTTCCATCAGTAAAAACGAAAAGAATTTTTTGCATATTTTCGAGAGAAATTTTTCATGAATAAGCCACTAATATTAGGTGAAATTTTCTAATGAAAATGTACTGGTGTATGTTTGCTTTGGCAGTCGATTAAATGAGTCGAAACTGTTGATGTCAGCTGTGAACTTGTGACAACCTCCTCAGTTACGTTTCTCACAAATGGTAGATTCTACACTATTAAGAGCATAAACTAGTCACGCTGTAAAAGCCGAACGCTAATGCTAAGTCTATGGGCGCAATCTTTTCAAATATCTCACTGAAATTTTAATACTTTTACATGATTTTTTTTGCATAGGATAGCTGAGGACGATCCACAACCGGCCTAGTTTTTACTTTTTCAATTTTGGTTTCAGATTTAAAAAAAAAAAAAATACTTTAACTTTCAAAACCGGTTTACACCGGTTCTGAAATTGAAGCTATTATAATATAAAAAATATGTAAGCAAATTCGAAAAAGTAAAAACTAGGCCGGTTGTGGAGCGTCCTCAGCTATCCTATGCAATAAAAATCATGTAAAAATATTAAAATTTGAGCAAGATATTTGAAAAGAACGCTCCCATAGACTTTACATTATCATCCGGGTCTTTTTGAGTACTTTTTCTGTGACTATTGTGGGCTCTTAAGTTTCCACCTCTTTATGTGTAACTCCTTCGAATTTTGAATAAAAAGTCAGAGAGAGACACTGTAGGGTCTACTGGTTCCGAGTGATGTAACTGAGTATGTGGTAAAAAGATAAAGGATGGATATTTTAACCGTTTGATGGTCATGCAGCGCTATTGTACTTCCAGATTTCCAAAGAAGCAAAGCGGCGTTTTTATTTCAGTACGAGTCTGTATCTGTGTGCATGAGCAAATATTTTGCCGCTCTTTCTTTTTCGTAGCGGAACTGTGTCTTTTAAAGCATAAATAACATTTTTAATTAGTTTTTATATCAAAATCTGGAGCGCGATAGCACTGCATAGCCGTCAAGCGGTTAAAATAGGACCAATGTCTGATTAACGTCGGAGAAACTTCAACCAGTAAAAAAATCGAAAATTTTGTCTTTTTATGGCAGAATTCTACACAAATAAGGAATTTGAACAAAGTAAAGATTTCTATTTGAATTGTTTGGGGAAAGTTTGCTCCCGTATCATTGTCCAAAACTGGAATAATTTCTTTGTGAAAGACAAACACACACACACACACAAATTCTTTAAAAATCCAATGATACATAATGATCACTACTATATGTATGTTAATTATAAAAATAATATGAGCAGATGTGAGTATATTGTTTTAGTCAAGTAAATGAATTAATGTCCATGGAATTGATATTATTTACTTCATATGCCATTTTATTATCTTACCATTTAAATAAAAAAATTACTGCATAAGAAATGTCTTCAAATAAAGCAGCATAACAAATCTAAAAAACTGGAACCTTCTCATACAATAAACAGTAATTTTTAAATAGCTGCCTTATTTTTTTTTTCAGCTTCCCTTTTTTATAAACACTATTTTTTATTTGTTTCTTATTTTTCTTACTTTCTATGTGTTTAAAATGAAATAAGGAAATGATTAAAAATAATGCACAATCATTTCTAAGCCTAAATAAATAATGAATAAATACTTTTATTTATACCAAATCATTATATTTAATATCATAAATTTAAAACAAAATTGCCATTTTCTTTTACTGAAATAAAAACACTTCATGCCTTCATGAAAATTCTTTGAAAAAAAGTAGAAACGCAGCAAATATAAACGTAAATAACATGACATAAAATTTAATAGCTTTGTAAACAGTTTATGTTACACAAAAAGTAGTTTTATTTTTAAACACAGGTTATTTTAAGCAGAAAGCTTATAGGTTTATTATTTTACATTTTTATGTATCTTCTATTTTTTATTATATGAAATTAATAAAAGTAATGAAAAATTATACAATTTGTAATATATTCCTGTAACGCTATTGGTTCTACTATTTACACTGGGATGATTTTATGACACGAAGTAGAAAATATCAACTTTATATACCAGTTCATAAGTAACCAATCGTTGAACGCCGACTATTTTTTTAAGAAATAGCCGATTGGGTGAATCGCTGAGATTCTGTGATTATCGAACTGTTTAAAAAAGTTCTTAAACACACCATAAAGTATATTAAAAAGCGCGAGGCCTTTCGAAAGAACTGAGTCTTTCTTCGTCAGGAGCAAAAAAGACGTTTGTCTACTAAGAATGCAGCGGCACGACTAAACGGTAGAACTCTATTTTGCGAATGACGAAGAAAGACCCAGTTCTTTCGAAAAGCATCGCTCTTATTAATATATTTTATGGTGTGTTTCACCCTTTCGGGTCTGGTGTATCATCATCTTTCAATTAACATATTTTTTCAGTGTTTAGTAATTGTTTTCAAAGAGCCTCATATTCTATTTTAAAGACTGCTGTTGAAGGCCTACATTTTATTTTTTCACTAAAATATAACCCTACAAGTCCCTGATCACTCATTCAAGATGGACCAAACATCGATTATATGTGGAACAGGTAATTCTTTTGAATTTGCTCTTATTATTTATATTATATATAATTAGAATTATTATTTGAAATTATTTTCGTAAAATAAGTTATTGTAGCTGATGTTTGAAGCAATTTTTGTAATCAAAACCATTTAAAAGTAGTGATTTATCAATATTCGAATATGTGTACTATTAGTAGTAGAGTGGTCTTTAAAAAAATTAATTTTACTAAAATACGGAAATTGAGTTTACGAATTTTTAGAAATGAAATTTTCAGTAACTTAGGTTGTATATTTCTGTTTTATAGCAGTATTGCTCAATCTTTTTGTCATATAATATTGTTGTGCAATAGTATTAGTCTATAATTTGTAAAAAAAGGGAAAAAACTTTACTACAGCTTTTTTCTAGGTCTTATCAATAATTATACGTCTAATGAATCCTTATTTTTGTATAGTAAAATCTCAACGCATTGATATACATATTTTTTACAACATAGGAGTTTAGCATCGATGGAAAAGACAATGTTTATCCTTGGAAGACTCTATAACTCATGTATGGAATATGTCGATAAACGTGATTTTTTAGCATCCGTTTATGGAATAAGTATTCGGTGCAGAAAGTGAACCGTTTTAATTTTATTCCATTATTTTTCAATGGGTACAATAGATTTGTTGTTGGAATGTAAAAACGATTCATGTAATCATGGTATTGCTAAAAAAAAAAAACTTGATTTGCTAGACGTCACTTTATCAGTTGCTGAAGTGTTGGCTTTCAAAAACCAAACTACAATCTCCGTGAAACGTGGCCATCCAAGTAATGCATCCACTATGACTATTCCATCATAAAAAAAGGTCGAAACCATCATTTCGCCCAGTTGAGGATGTAAGGTATGATAATACTGGCCGTATGACAGAGAGAAGCAAGGTGCAACAAAGTTACAAATTAAAAGGATGTAACATTAGAACAACATCTTTTTTTTGAAATATGCAACGTCTACTTATGCTTCCACGGTGACAGGAATTGCTTCAAAACTTTTCATACCACTTGAGAGAAGTCACCAGAATACATCAAAAAATGAAAATTTTATTTTTAGTTTTAGTGTTTTGCAATTTTTACACTTTTATCTGTTTAGATGTGCAAATTGAATGTTAATTACAGCGAATTATATAATGCTAATTGCATATTTTTAAATATATCTTTTACATATTTTATATATCTTTCAAAATTACGATTTTAAAATTACTACATTTATCTTTTTGAGCCTACTGTACTAATAATAGAATATCCGTAACTGACAATTTGTTCCTCGAAAGACAACTGTACTATTAATAGTACATAATGTGATTCCTTAAATAATAATAATATTTTAATAAAACTTAATTTTTGCCTTTAAAAGCAATACTTTTTCATGTTTAAATCCAAAAAAAATTTTAGAACACAAAAAAAATTTTTGGAAGACAAAAAAAAATTTTGGACCCGAAAGGGTTAAGAAGTTTTTATAACAGTTTGGTTGATTAACACCAGATAAAACTTATTTCCTTATTCTGTGATTAGATAAAGCATTGATAACTATAAAATTTTAGTGGTATCAGTCGCGCTAAAGTTAGACACTCGTGTACCAGATTAATCCAAACAATTTTAGCCTAATAAGAATATGATTTAAAAGGTAATATTGAGTATAGCTAACAAATATTAGTAAAACAGATGTGTCCTTTTTAATAATATTATTTAAATGTTAATATTGATTATGGAGTTGATGTTCTAAAAACATAACCTAACCGTTTTCATAGGAAAAGCTGCTTTGTAAAAGAACTTCAGCAGGCATCCATCCACTTGTTGAAACAATTGCAGAATGATATCATTCTTCTTGGTATAAACATCAAACAAGAGTTATAGTAGTGCAACTTATAGGTTTTTATATTAATTAAAATACAGACACGGACTTGATACATCATCCTCGTTACAGATGAGAGACACAGATTTGACATTTAAAATACTAACACACGAAAAGAAATACTTCATTCTTCAAAAGAAGAACACTTCAAAAGAATACTTCATTCTTCACTATCCATCCTATGGGAAGTTAAAAAAAAATAAATTAAGGCAAAGTGCTGAAAGCAGTGTGTTTCATTAATAAATATGATTATTGTTACAATCCATGGCACTTATATTTACCTATGTTTATATTAAATTTAAAAAAATGAGCAATTAAAATCATGATTTTATGAATGGAATGACTACCGCTAATAATACCTATGTTAATGCTTACAAAAAGAATATGAAATAAACTATTGCAAAATTTACATTTTTGCATAAAATGAACTTTTGTTGTCCTTGAAATTTTTATTTTTATTTACTTGTAGAAGCTTGCCCAGGGCCTGATTTTCAACGAGGCACTCTCCCACCAGTAAAAAGAAATGTTTTTTCCCTTATTCATGACAGTAATTCCGAAAGAAAAAAGGCGTTTAAATAAAGCAAAAATTTAAATAAAATTTTACTGGTTTGAGAGTGCCCCGTTAGTAATGAGACCCTGAGCTTGCCCCCATGGAAATCAACCCCATTAGAAGCGGTTACAATTAAAGCTTAAATTTTGAAGCAATTCAAATGTCAAATTCTCCTTATTCATTGCCCATGTTATTATTCTTGCTTTATAGAAGGATTTTCAAAAACTTTAACTGAGATAAATATTAACTTTGCTAAAATATTAACAATAATATTAACTTTATATTTTAACCCTTTTGATTTCTGATAGAGGAATTTTTACCCACTTATTTTTAATATCCGTATGTCATAACGGCACCGGAATATTTGACCAAATTAAAAATAATAATAATAATTTTTTTTTTCGCGTCTATTATAAACCAAATCTTTTGTTTGCAAAATACTGGTGCCAATGCGGCATTTGGGTATTTCAAAGGTATTCATGCACAAGAGTTCAAAAGGTTATACTATAAATTATTTTAACCCCTTGCAGGATGGTGGGATAAATAAATATTTCTCACTTAATTTTAATTGCGTAATGCCAAATTGACACCAGAATTTCAAATTAAAAATTTTAATTTTACCAAATTTGTGAATAAAAACCATTATCTATTTTAAAAGAAATTTATTTTCAAATTCTGGTGTCATTGAATCATTTCAGCATTTTAAGAATAAAAGTTCTTTGCCCCTCAAAAGGTTAAAAAATAAATGAATATTGTGTTTTTGTAAATATTATAAACTTGTTTTTATTAGTCTGTTTCTGAAATTCTAAATTTCACTGTTGTTATATAAATACTTACCGTATTTTCGGGTGTATAAGCCGCGGCTCAAACAACTCTTTTTGGACCCAGAAATCTTATTTAATGATTAAACACAAATATTTACGGCGATCTAAGTAGTAACTTTTATTTTTAAAAAAATTCTGGGTCGAAAAAGAATTGTTTAAGCCGCGGCTTATACACCCGAAATTACGGTAAATGTTTTTTATATTTACGTAAAAATGTTTTTTTTCATCTTCGTATATTTTTTCCTTTCTCTTTTCTATTTTATTACCGGAAATAATTGAATACATTTCTTAGAAAACATGTCCTATTGATCCTTGTCGTAAAAAAAATATCCCAATTTGCAGATTAGTTCAATCTATTTAATCAATACTTTAATAATGGGGCTTTCAATTTAAGTATATTTAGTATACAGTTAGAACTTTAAAAAATATTGTAGCATGTTCATATAAGTTCGTAATAATTAGAAAATGTTTTTGTAAAAAAATATATACATACACACACACATATATATATGTATATATATTTTAATAATTCCCCTACATAAATAAAATATTTAAATGATTATTTGTCAATATTGATTGCCAAATTATAGTCAAAGAAAAAAATTATAGTTAGCATTTTTGCAATATAATGTGGAATTGCAGAAATATTTCTTTTTAAATAGTCAGATAACTTAATTTTTAATTAAAGTAAACTGACTTACGAGAAGTTAATTTTATTAAATGTAAAGAGCAAAAATGTAATCGCGCTAATTAAACTTTTATGAAACTCAGAATAAATAGATTTATTTACAAATTCTTGTGACCGAAATGTCAAAACAGTTTACTGAAAACAATTTTTAAAGGGTTGAATAACTCTGCAAGGTGTTTCATACCAAAATAACAGATAAGACATTCTCCCCCAAGAATAAGATTCTTCGAACCTTCTTTTAGTCATTATTTTAAAGTAAATAATCGGTATCATGTTTGTAGTATGTCATTTTCCCTTAGGGGATTAAATATTATAAATTAGTTTACCTAATTAACTGTCTAAGTATTGCCTTTTAAAGAACAGAAAGGATTTTCATGAATAGTGTTTGTTATCTTGCCAGTAAGTAATTTAGCTGGTGCATGATAATGTAACTGGTAATGATAATTTCGCTCTTCTTTCTTCTTTCATTTAATTTCTGTAAAATTCGTATTAATGTTGCACGCGTAAAAATTCCACTCCGCTGTTCTGTCGAAACATTTTACCACACAAGATGGACAAATGTTTTGACTTCTATTATGTGACTCAGTGCTTATTAAAATTTGAAAAAAAGCAAATAATTTTAGTTAACCTCTTCACTGCGGGAGCCTTTTACGAAGTTTTTAATGTTTTGTCACCGGTTTTTAAAAACGGAAAATTGTGCCTTATTAAATCGAGAAAATGCTCCGATTAAAGAAGACAAATTTTACTCTTAAAATTTTACTGGGGGGGGGGATAAACAAAGATTCTTACGAACTTTTTCGGCACGTATACGTGTCGCTCGTTTCCATGGAGTTAAATTTATTTCTTTTCTTTTCACATCATGTATCGCTTAAAATTCTCTTTATTTGTTTCCTCAACACCTAAAAACTAAATTTTGTGATTATATACTTAATATATATATATATATATATATATATATATATATATATATGTGTGTGTGTTTCTGTATTAAAGTAAAGAGGGTCTCATTTCTTATTAAAAAAACAAATTGAAGATTCTTTCAATTCAGTAAATTCAAGATTCAGTTCAGCTTTCCAATTTTTATGCACAAACTTGTATTTTTGTTAAAGTGTCGAAAATATCCTCATGGAATGAACAAATTAAAATCTAGACACTTTAAATTTTTTCTATTCATAAGCACATTGATGGCACTAAATCAGCAGTTATAGACTTCTTTGTCTCTTCGTCTTTTGTTTTTATTTTTAACCACTTAATCGTTGCGCCTGAGACATTCATGGGCAGTGTGGTGTGGACAAATTTCGTCGCGCCCATGACACTCATGGGCTTCGCTTCAATTGACTTTAGCGAAAATTTTCTGGTATCTTCTTCTGAATTTTTCGTTCGCTATTTTAGAAATACTAGAAGCTTCATGAGCAGTCAATTTGACTGCTATAAATTATCTACTATTCTATTCAAACCAGAAGTGTAAGTTAGTAAGTGTAAGTCTTTAAAAAAGTGTTAAATATGGAAATCATACACAAATAAGTTGAATGGGTAGGTTAAAAACCTTAAAATCAAAATTCTGGTGTAGAATTTTATTTTTAACCCATTCGTGCCCAGCATCTTTTGCGTAAATTTTATTTGGTTAGCACCACTATTTTGAGAAGATATAAGTTTAGTTCATTAATCACGAAAATGCATCATTTAAATAAAATAATTATTGCTTTTCTTTTTTACCGGTGTCAAAAACAGTGCTGAATGCACCGTTTGAAACGTCCCTAAAAAGGGACGCTAGGCACTAATGGGTTAACTTGAATGAAATTTTCATCACTTTAATTGTTAAATGTTTAAGTGCTCAGTAGATTGAAGCACTGAACAGACAAATTTGTTTTTAAGATTGGAATGCTTAATTTTAAGAGACTGTACGCATTTGAGGAAGTGCTTCAGTTATTTCAAATCTCAATACAACTGAGTTATCGCTTTATAAAATTCAATGTTGAGCAGCTCAAATAAAGAGGACGATTTTAGCGCAGAGATATCTGCGGAAATGAATCAGAAGGTTCTGTTTTTCAGATGTTTTTGACTTCGAAATTGAGAAACTGAAGTTATTGTTGATGACTTTGATATTCCTTTTCCAAACCATCAGTGGCATAAAATTTCGTCAAGTACTACCGATTACGCAGCTCCACGCTTTGAATTCAAATCAGAACCAATGGTTAGTGTCTCGTTTGATGCTAGTTGGAGTGTTTTGCAATAATATGAACATTTTACAAATGACGAACTAGTGGATATTATTGTAAAGGCAACAAATTGATATGCTGAGCAATTGGGAAATTTTGTTGGAGAAAAAGAGTAAAAGGGTGACCAGAATGGCAACATGTCTCTCGAAATGACATGCGACTGTTCCTTATTCTTATAGTTGTAGAAGGAATTGTGAAAAAGCCGGAAGTAAGTACGTATAGGACTAAAAATTTATCTGTTGTGAAGCTATTTTTTCGCAATATTATGCCGTACAATAGGTACAGCGAAATTAAAAGATACTTATATTTTGTAAATAATAAAGCTCATGATCCTGAAAATCCTCCTAACCGAAAACTGTATAAAATTTGGACTGTTTGTGAGCATTTGAATAATTTATATGAAAGTATAATTACCCCTGAAAGAGACGTCAATATCGATGAATGTCGTACAAAGGACGTTTATCATGACGGAAATACATTCCAATGAAAAAAGCGAAACTTGGAATGAAATCTTTTATGTTGTACGAAACTAACACTGGGTATATATGGTCTTTTATTATTTATACAGGGAAATGAACGTTGTTTAGCAAGATTTTGAAATGCTCTCGATGCCCTTACGGGCTGTTATGACACTATCACTGAGAAAGAGACATTGTATAACAATGGATAATTATTATACATCTCCGGTGTTGTGTAATACTCTTTTGAGATATCAAACAAATGTTATTAGTACTGTTAGAAATAGCAGAAAAAATATGCCAGAAAATTTCCGAGAAAAAATATTATAAAAAAGAATATTGCCCAGTTAAACTGATGGCATTGAGCTCACAGGCTACGCATACTAATTATACATTACAGCCTTGTATTTTCGTCAATTCCGTTCGAAAAAAAATTTAAGAAGGGGAAACAGCTCTCCCCTTTCTCCTTTTTTATACTTAATCATTGGACCTCCTAAACTATCAAGGACATGCTTAATCCTATAAAAAATCTGTATCCAAAATTCAGAGCAAATCGGATAATTCTTAATAACAAACCCATTTAGCATTTATATAGTTTAAGAGGAGTTATTCCCCTCTTTCATACTTAACCATTAAACTTCCAAAACTATTCAGAGATTTGAACGAAATCTGACAATTCTGCTTGAAAAATCCATTTATAAAAGTTAAGGGGAGGGGCATTAGAACCCCCGTTCCCCCTGTTTATACTAATTCAATGAACACCTAATAACAGCCCCGGTATCGCCTCATCAGAATTATCCTATATCTAAATTTTGAAGGAAAACTGTTACCGTAATTTCGGGTGTATAAGCCGCAGATCAAACAATTCCTTTTCGACCCAGAATTTTTTAAGAAACAAATATAGCTATTTAGATCGCCGTAAATATTTGTCTTTAATCACTAAATAAGATTTCTGGGTCCAAAAAGAATTGTTTGATCCGCGGCTTATACACCCGAAATTGCGGTGATTCTGTATGAAAAACCCGTTTATATCAATTAAGGGGAGGGGCATAAGCCCCCCGTTCCCCCTGTTTATACTTATTCAATGAACAGCTAATAACAGCCCCGGTATCGCCTCATCAGAATGATCCTATATCTAAATTTTGAAGGAAAACTGTTAATTCTGTATGAAAAACCCGTTTATATCAATTAAGGGGAGGGGCATGAGCCCCCCGTTCCCCCTGTTTATACTTATTCAATGAACACCTAATAACAGTCACAGAATCGCCTTATCAGAATGATCCTATATCTAAATTTTGAACGAAAACTGTTAATTCTGCATGAAAATCCCGTTTAGATCAATTGAGGGGAGGGGCATGAGCCCCCCGTCCCCCCTCTTATACATATCGAATGAACTCCAAAAACTAATCAGGGAAGCGCCTTATCAGGATATACCTATATACAAAATTTCAAGTGGATCAGATATTTTTATCATGAGTTATCGCGTTACGCACGTACGAACGTACGAACGTACATACAGAACGGCCGGGTACATAAGATCTCAGGTTGTGATAACCTGTGAGCTAAAAAACTGGTGAAGTTCATGAGTTTAGACGAGGAAAACTTATCGCGCTGCCAGGGCCTGATTATCAACGGGGCACTCTCCCACCAGAAAAAGTAAATAGAAAATTTTTCCTTACTCATGATAGTAATTTTGACTGAAAAGGGCGTTTAAACAAGGCGAAAATTTCTATATAATTTTACTGGGGAGAGAGTGCCCCGTTAGTAATCAGGCTCTGCGCGCTGCAGTGGAAGGACAAGAAAGATGTGACATTGTTATCATCAATACACAATTCGGAAATGGTTGCAGTTATAACTCAAAGTAAGGGAACGAAAAGGAAGCCATAAGTAGTTGTTGACTACAACCAAACTATGGGAGGTGTTGCTATTGTAGATCAATTTCTTTCAATTTACCATGTAGCTAGAGATGGTGGAAAGAAATATTATAAAAAGATATTCTTACATCTACTGGAGCAAGCCGTTTTCAATGCTTTTCAAGTTTTTAAGAAAGAAAATGACAGAAAATCTCATCTGAAGTTCAGACTCAGTTTAGTAGATGAAAGCGTTCAAAAATATCATAAAGAAGGAAGTTTCCATAAACGGGGCCGTCCTTCGGACGACGCAACATCTAGTCGTTTGTATGAACGCCATTTTCTAGATGTTATGCCTTCAACGGACAAAAAGGATAAACCTTACAGAGAATGTAAAGTTTGTTCATCCTTTGTGAATGAAAATGAAAAGAAAATTCGAAAAGAAACTAGCTATTATTGTAAGGACTGTAATGTAGGACTGTGTATACCATGTTTCAGAGTTTTCCATACATTGAAAATTTATAAAATTTTGAAAAATATATTGAATGTCGATTCTGAAATTACATTTAAAAAGAAAATGTCGTCTTTGTAATAATATGCAAATTGCTTAATTTTTATATATCCAACGGTCCACTGAAGCTTCCCTGCGTGTCATGAATGTACAAAAAAGACATATAAGGGAAGACAAATTGTGATTTTTAAAATATTATCTGTCCTCTCACGTTTTCAGGTGCAAAACACTTCCGTTTCTGCATTGTTGAAATAAATGATTCACACCGAAATGTACGAACAAATGTATTTTTAAATAGAAAAACGCTAAATTTTGCATACATAACAAAGGAAAGTTTTTGTACCAAATATATGGTGCCACTAGAGTTTTAGGTATTAAATTAAGCGGTTTCATAAACACTTCACCGCCCCAAAAAGAGTTAAATATAAAAAAATAGACTATTTCTTTTACCAATGAACTCATATTATGAATAATAAAATTAGACAATAAAAAAAATCGACTATATTTGAAGGTATTTCCCCAAAATCACGCGACGATTACGGTTACGATGTGTACTCAATTTTCAAACGCTGAATTTTAACTGGTGGAAAGCCAGAATTAAGTCCACATCAGCAAAGTAAGCAATCTATATAATCCCATTGTCACAAACAGGTAGTTATTTTGCAGATTCTAATATCGGCCAGGGAGTTTCTCACAGTAAGGCTTGCAATATTATATTCTGAAGCTACCAGTTTTCTCAAAGCGTTTGACCATGTAGGGGAAGATGGGGATACTTGAGCCATTTTTTAAATTTTAATTTTTTTAAATTTTTTATAATTTCTTAGAACAAAATAAAATATTGAAAATGAAAATTTGATATTTTTTCTTTAATTGAAAACCACTTTCAATTAATTTTGAACTATTTTTCTATGTCTAATAAATTTTTACTTTTTCTTTTACATCGTGGCTCAAGTATCCCCATGGAGGGGATACTTGAGCCAGATATCACATTCGCACCAGTATTTTGCAAAGAAAAAAAACGATTTACAATATACGCGAAAAAATGCATTAAATCTTTTTCAAATAAATTTGGTCGAATTTTCTGGTGTCGTTGTGACATTTCAGAATTAAAATTATGTGGTAGAAAATTCTACCAGCAGAGCTCAAAGTGTTAATCACCATACTTTCAAAATGATACCAAGGTATGTGATTTCTTTTTTACATGTTCAGAACTATAAATATGTTACCATGTTGCCAGTTTTAGAAAGAAAAATTGAACAACTGTAGAGATAATAGGGGTGGCTCAAGTATCCCCTATGCTCAAGTATCCCCACTCTCCCCTATAGTAGAGCACATGGTATTACTAGACGCACCGAGTACAGACAGAGCCTCAACTCGGCTTGAAAAGAACGCCCTCAATGGATCGCTTAAAAACTATAAGTCAAACGAGAAGTCAAACGAGAGAATAAATAATTCAGTAATAATTAAAAATACTGTAATAATCGCCAGTAGCGAAGAAGTTAACTGTAACCATATTCTGGCTTGGCACTTCTTGCTGAATGCTGATTTGATTATCTTTGCACACGTGCTTATGCTATTTGATCTTAGATTTCCGCGCTTATATTAATTCGTAATTATTATTACTGCTATTGTTCTTGAATTTTCAAGTTTAAAGTATTAGGTCGTTATATTAAGAAGAGACACATGCATTGTTTGCAAGACGAATACGTCAAAGTTATTTCATATTAAAATAATTCTTTCATAAATTTCAAAACAAGAAGCAGAAAGCCGTCGCTGTATTTTTTTTCTTTTTTCCTATATCATTTGTCGCCAAGGAAGCGATGTTTCGCCGAATTAGCAACCTGTCTTATGTTATGATCGTAGTTTAGAGTCATCCGCTCGTATCGCTACTGTCTATGCGTAATCCCATGTTAAACAAGTTGCCATTACAGTGTATGAAAGTTGATTCTCTCTTCCGTACTCTGTGACTAGACCCGTACGCAAATATTTCTGCCGACGGTACAAGCGAATCAACTTTGGCTGCATTATTGTCTTTTTGATAAAAAAGCTTAAGCAACAAAGCATGCTCAGGAAACGAGAGAACCATCGTGGTAGTCTCAGGATATTCCAAATCTGTTCGCCTTCCTTTTTATCTGTTACGATGCTCTTTTAGCTCGCCTCTTATGCAAATTTTGTTCTCAGGTACTGCGTGAGCAAACAAATAAGCACAGAAGACAAGGCGTCGGTAATTACTATTAAAAATGATCTTTACATACAAATTATGCTACCGAAGTTCCAATTCTCACCTATTTAGCATGATTCGAGTAAAGAAATTGAAAATAACGTTAATTACCGTTACCTTGAATACTGTTCTTTATTGATGGTGTCATATTCTGAAGTGTGCAAATCATGGCGCCCATCAAACTACTCCCACCACTACATTTTTAGTATTCTTCGCCTAATAAGAATACTTATAAAAATAAGCGAAATAGATGCAAATGAAATTTAGATGAAGAATACTATTAAAGTTTAGCTGTGGAAATGGGCAAATTGGCACCGAGATAGTTACAGCCTTTGTCATGTTACATTTTAATTACATTGAACCGATCACAGTCCCTTATTATCCCCTAGCGGCCTTTGTTTCAACTAATAATTATTTTACGCCAATCACTTTCGCATGGTCTCATATGTATATGTTCCAAATATGAAGTTGTTATAGCCAATGTTACTCTCGCTAGGGTGTCCCAAACAGGGATACCTTAATTTGAGCCACCCTGTACTTCTAAATAAATTTGTTTATATATTCAATCAGTAAACAATTTAATGACCCCTTTAAGAATTTTACGAATAGAAGTAACTTACTCCTCAAAGGGTTAAATCGAGCAATATTTCAATTAAATCTGAGTACAACACATCAGTTATCTTGGTCAATTTTTTTTCAAACGATTTCTGTTTAACTGTTATTAAATTTCCTGTAGCACAATAATGTATCATATTGCAGAAAATACATGACTTAAATATATTTTTTCTATCATGAAAAAGTTTTCAACTTTTGTTATCCAATCGTTCTTATTTTTGCGTGTTATTTGCATATTAAAGCACAGTAAATATCTTCTTCCGCAACATGCATGAGAGTTAATCTTGAATATTGACTTTTCATTCTGCGTTTATGCTGTCGAAAAAAACTAAATGCAAGTAATTATGAATAAATGCAGATCAGCGGTGCCAAACTGTGGCCCGACGGATACTACTGTTTTTTTACTGTTTTTTGCCTTTATTAAATAGACTATTGTCTATTTAATAAAGGCAGAGATTTGATCATTTGGTATGGAAATGATTCCTCTAAAATTTTAGTGCTATCTGGCTGGCCACAATTTTGCACCCTTCATGTAGATAATTGAGGCAAGTTTTATTGTAATAATAATAAGACTATTGCACACCTTGTATTTATTCCTTACGTATATCCCTAAAAATAAAAATATTATAAAGTCATCCCCGTCATATGACAGATTTTCTGTCTCTAAAATGTTACTTTGATTTGTGTCTGAAACGAAATCATTGTTTTTATTAGCACATTTTATCCTACAGCTTTTAATATTTCACTTTTTTATGATCAAAATTATGGATTTAGAATAGGGATGTCCAGTGTTGCGAGTGGACTACCGTTAATTTCCTGCGTATAATTCGCGGATCAAACAATTGTTTTTAGACCCAGAAATCTTATTTAGTTATTGAAGAGAAATATTTACTGCGATCTAAATAGTTACATTTCTTTTTATAAAATTTCTGGGTCGAAAAATGATTGTTTGAACCGCGGATTATGCGCCGAAAATTACGGTAATTTTTTAAAATGAAGTTTCTGTAGTGGTACCATTTTTCTGAAATGATAAAATTCCCATTGTTTCGCCTTAATTAACATGTTATTAAATAACATTAAATAAACCATTTTTCTACTTTAGAAAAGTGGTGCCAATTAATAAATCTGAATTTTAAAAAAGTAGTCTATTGGCAACACTGGGCGTATCGAACTGAAGCCCACCGAATATCGCTAATGTCTTAACCTTTTGAAGGAAAGGCAATAATGTCTTTGTAATAATGAACTCTCTGCGGAATAATCGAAAAGTTTTATTTTAAAATAAAGAAAAACAATTTTCTACCACCCCCCCCTCCTCAAAGTTAAAAATATAAAATTTAGTTAAAAGTTTCTGGTAGAATTTATTTTAACTTGGGTGGGATACATATATCCTACTACCTCTCAAGGGGTTAAAGAAATAGATTACTTGTTGAATTGCAGAAATTCGATCATTAGATATGACATTGATTTTTGTAAAATCTTAGTTATATCCGTTGGCCTATAGTTTGACACACACTGAACTAGAATTAACTCCATTTCATTATTTATTTTATTTCATGCCTCAAGATATATTAAAAAATGTATATCGTAATATGAAATTTCGATAAGTTTTAAGTTTTTTGTACTGAATTAATAAATTTTGTAGTTATAAATATATTTTAAATATTTTCAAGAATAATAAGATTAATTAACAAAATAAAAAATATTAAGTGCCTGAATCTTGCTGGTTTTATAAAAACAGTGTAAATAAATATATTCGGATCCTGTCTGTAAATGAACAGGTTAACGGATCAAGAGATTCAGGGAATTTTAAGTGTTTTACAACCAAAAATGTCGTAAAATATTGTGTCGTTATGTTTGAAGATAAATTTTGTTTTCATTAAATAAGGCAAATATTGCTTTACAAAAATTCTGGTAATGAGCGCTTGAAAACCATTGAAGTGCACGAACTCTGATGAAGAGGTTTTTGCAGTTGCACATTTTTCATATAAAGATTTTTCGCAAGTGAAAATTTAACTTTACTAATGTAAATCGTTGAGAAAATAACCATCATTATCTATCTATCTTTGTTTCAAAAATTGGTCTAGCAGTGTATTTTGTATGAAAAGTAAAATTTAGCTGTATTATTGAAGGATTATGTACTTTTTGTACATTTTTTAACGTTATTTAAAAGGAATGTTAAAGCATAGAGAATTACAAATCCAAATAAAATACATCTCTCGACGAGTAAGCAATCAAAATTACATTTAAATTCTAAAACAAAATATTAGGAAAAGAAGTATTTTACTAAACTTAAATGCAGAAAATGTTTCTTGAACTTTTCATCGAATAAATTTTAGGTCTTATTAATCACAATATTGATTTTGCACGCTGACGTAATTTAATTAGAATGACGTTCATGTTTTGCGCAGAACTTAATCATATTTGCCAGTAAAAGCATTTTTATACATCAGTAAATATTAAATCAACATAATTCAATAAACATAACAAATATTTCGATGACCTAACGATTTAGGTCAAAAACAGATTTTGAAACAGCTTTAATAATAATATTCAACAGATTTAATAACTCTGTTGAAATTTTTTTTATAAAGAAATTTATTTTTGAAATTTAAATCTCTTTCTTCTTTATGCATATAGCGTTTAATAATATGCAAAAGCATTTGTAATTAATTTAACCCTCTAATGTCCACGCTAGAATCCGTTGTAAAAATTCTGTTTTTGAACTCTTATTTGTTAATTTCTCTGTAATTATGAATAGTGCAATGAAAACAAGCTTTTTTCATGTTCTTTTAAATAAACTATTTCTTAAAAATATCATTTTAAATTCATAAAGGAGTACGCACTTGAATAAATATGCGCATTAAAATAATAATATGTCTTTGAGATTAAATTAGCTGAAAATTGCTTAATAAAAAAATTCAGAATTTAGATGAAAAATCAAATAATTGCGTGGGTTCTCCTGGGAATTTAGTTTTGTTTATTTTATCACTTTATTGATTTTGCCTGCTATTTACTTCAACATGTATTCATATTTCAATTGGTACTCTATAGGAATGTGAAAGAACGAATATGGAAATTGAATTAATGCACTTAATACAATGATTTTAGGAATAAGCATTAATAAAATAGTAACATAAAATTGAATTCTGAAAAGATGTGCATGTCCATATTATATGTCTTGTAAACTTAATAAGTATAATTTAAAATGTGTTTTATATTTCATAAAACACTACTTTATACAATCTCATTAATTTGTGTTTTGATTCCTCAAAATTTGTGAAATTTTATATTGTAATCTTTTTCCACTAATTTATTCGTTCTTTATCACAATTTATTTAATTTAGAAGTCCGATCCATAATATTGTTTTGACCAGTGATGTAAAATTCTTGGTGCCTGTGGGCAGTACCTCAGAACTAAATTATGCTAGTTTTCTTAGCTATTTTATTAGAATTACAGGGCTCCCGAATGATCCGCGAACTGAACATCCGTATTTTTTAACAGAAAATTTCATGATACGTTTCTACAGAATTTCCGCAAGAATCAACTTCCAAAGGTGGTTTCTTGGCAATTTGCGAGAAAAATCTAAAAAGAAATCTCTAAGAAAGTTCTGATGTTCAGTTGGCGGACTATTTGGGAGCCCTGGAATTCTTACAAAAAACATTAGATGAAATCAGTGGCTAACCAAGGTGGGTGCCCAAATGCTCTGAATACCGTTTATTTTTTAAAGTTCTATTCGCCTTATCTAAACAGAAAGTATTCTCCTGCGAATCAAGGAGAAGAAAACCTGACAGTATTGCTAGTTTTGGAAAACACACCCTGGTTACGCCACTAAAAATATTAGACAAAATATTATGAATGAAATGTTGTGTTAGAATACTGTCCGCTGTGGCTTAGATTGTTACAATACCGATTTCGACCATGCAAAATCTGACATGGCCATAGCTCCCAACTGCTAAATATTTTTGACAAGATTTTTTCGGAATATGAAAATTTCTTCGCTTTACATAATAACAGATATTAAGTAAGGCGATGATTGCTTTGTGGAAATAGAATTGCGAAAAATCTTACCATTCACTGCTATGCCTAATTCTGCACCAGAAAGAAATATTTCCGGCAAATAAAATCATAAGTCGAAATGAAATATTCCACATTGATACAATCATAAACTATACAATATGGTCATTAAAAAGCTCACCATTTGTGATAGATTTCTCTTGAAATCATCCTAGTTTAACCCTTTCTGGACCATGGGTGCATACATGTACACTGAAAAAGAGCTCACAGACATTGTTTTTCTCACAAGCAAAAACGTAAAGTAATAATTGCTTTTTTATTATTAGAGCGTTTTCGTGATTATTTAAGTAAAAGTAACTTCCTTAAAAAAAATGGTATCATTCGAATAAAATGTGGACAAAAGATGCCGGTCCCGAAGGAACTAAGTGTATGAAAGAGAATATTAGCAAAAAAGGTTTACGAATGGTATAAAAATTACCTCATTGGCGCATATATGGCCCAAAACATACTCTAAGATTAGACTTTTTTAAAATTGTTAAAATGGAGCTTGGTGCAATATAATTGAAATGTAAAAGAAGAAACTTTAAAAGATACAATTTTTTTAAATTATAAGCATACCGGTTTTGATAGCATATTGCTTACCATAGCAAGGACAGTAAAATGGTAACCGGTATTTTTATAATGTAAAATAACTGATGCTTTTAACGTCGCTATTTTTATGTTTCAATTTCTTTTTTAGATCACATTCTATCAAAGCTTGAGAGCTAAAGTGCCTGAAGGTTGTGTATGTACGTAACGCAATGACTCGTGACTAAAATATACTGTTTGCTACAAGTTTTTTAAATATGTTTACTGTGGCAAGGCGCTTAGTTGATTAATTTTGGAAAGGTAAATAGTTGGTTAAGTATAAATGTAGAGAACGGGAAGTTAATCCCCCTTTAACTTAGATAAATGGGTTTTTCATGAAGAATATGCCATTTGCTTCAAAAATTTAAGTGGCTATTTCCATGAGTACTTGTAGTGTAAGTCACAAGCTACGATTTTTGGCTACCAGTATTATAAAACAAAAAAAGTGAATAATTTTATTGGCACTTTCTCATTAATTGAATAAGGACAAGCAGACTTTTCGAAAATAACGGTGGCTAACAAGCATAGCCAGGGCCTGATTATCAACGGGGCACTCTCCTACCAGTAAAAAGAAATAGAATTTTTTCCCTTATTTATGACAGTAATTTCGAATGAAAAAGGCGTTTAAACAAGTTGAAACTTTCCATAAAATTTTACTGGTAGGAGAGTGCCCCGTTAGTAATCAGGCTCTGAGCATAGCAATTAATAAGCTATGTGACTTACACTACAGAACCCATGGAATTAGCCAAGTGTATTCATTCTGATAAGGCACAACCCTGATTAGTTTTGAGGGTTCATTGGTTAAGTATAATAAGAAGAGGGAGCTAATTTCCCGCTTGATTTAGATAAATGTGTTTAAAATGCAGAATTATCCAATTTGCTTTAATTTCGGTATACCGATTTATTCTTTCATGTTGTTTATCTGATTTGTTCTGAGGTTTCATTGATTAAATATAAAGGGGGGGGGGAGAAAAGGAGAGAATCCCCCCTTAGGTAAATAGGTTTTTCATGCAGAATTATCCGATTTGATTGAAATTTACATACCAATTTATTTTGTTAAGGTACTTTTCTGATTATTTACCGTTTTGCTCAAAAGTAGTGAGTAATACACTCATGCCCATAAATTAAGGATAATGCCAGTTTCAGCAAATAAAGGTAAGGAAACAAAACAAACGTGACTCATTCGTCAAGCCTATTTATTAAACAAAAGAAAAAGAACAAAAACGATGGTATGGGTGATTCTCAAAATAGGGGACAATTTATGTCTTTCGGCATACAAAAAAAATTGAGAGGTTTTCTGTCATGTTTTTATATTTAGATATGTTTGTCTTAATATTATTCATTATTTGCACTCAAGAATTACTCACTTTTTAGTTAAAAACACCTTAAAATAACAGAATAAATGTTCAAAATGTCATTAGCATGGATGTCCACAGCAGCTGTGCCTTGTATATACTAGCTTTTTCAAGAGTTAATATCATGTTTATAAAATAAAACAAATGTTATTCTTTCTTTAAATTAATCAAGGAGAGGATTTATCCAATAAATTTCTTTTTAAAAATAAAATTATAGTATATAAAAAAAGAATTAAAGTTTGTCCTCCATATTCTATTTTCAAAACAAGGTCATACAATAGCAGCTGGTTATTAATAACAATTTCATTTTCACATATGACAATAGTTTGAAAATATAAAGTTTCTCCATGGCAACAAGTAGCCATTTTATTCCAGCCTGAAAATAGAAGCATTTATTGTATTTTAAGAATAGAAGTTGAATGTTAGGGGCGTGCATCAATTGTATGTCATTAGAATGGATAACAATTTTCATCTTTATTTTATAATTAAAATTTTTATTTTACTTATTTGCATAGGACTTTTGTGTTTGAAAAAGCCCCAGAAAGGACTATTGCATTGTAATTATATTATGGCTCATAATCTTATTTAAATTAAAATTTGTCATTAGCATGGACAAATATCAGTGTCATTAGCATGGTTTTTCTGTCCATGCTAAAGACTCCTATGTGCATAAATGTAACCATTGAATATATTGTATCTTTTATAAAGTTTAAGTTTACATATAAATTTAGGTATTACATTTATTATCTCTAAAATATGCATTAAATCTGTCAGAAAATCACTAAGACAGCTTCTTACATTGTTAGTGTCAGAATGTTGCTCATGTAAACAAAGTTTGCTCTTTGGTAATGTTTTTATTCTCCTTATATGTAAAAATGGAAACCATTTGCTGAAAAGGAAGGCTAATAAATATAGAAAAAATATTTAAACAGGAAGAAACTAAAAATTTCTTAATATATTTTTTCCATGCAATTTGTTTTGTCATTAGCATGGCTCAAAAAATACTAATTATTTTTTTAAAGTTTATTTTTAAATATTTAGCTCTGCTGACTACAGGTAAAGCATACCTAATACTATATTAACAACACCTATTTTTTTCAGAAATTTTGCTAACAGTAATTTTTTTAAGATTTCACTTTTGAAATCGTCGCCCTATTTTGAGAATCACCCGTATATGTATGATAACATTCATAAAATCTACAATAGTTACTCCTTAGAGCAATTACAAAAAGTACCCCCTTAAAAAAACTTAACATTATATGGTTGGTATGATGGTTAATAAATTGCATGTCTCACAGACGATGAAATCCACATCAACATCTCAGTCCGCACAATACCTTGGCATACTGAGTATCAAATTACCAAGCTAATCTTAAAGAAGACTACTCCATTCAGCAATCAATGCTCTTCGAAGTTCCGGTACACATGTAGGACGTGGTAGACGGACTGAAAACCGTCGGCCAAGCATATCCCATACATGCTCTAATCGATACAAGTCAGGCGAAAATGCTGGCCAATCCATACGAATGATATCCTCAGTTTGAAGACATTTATTTACGATGTTTGCTCCGTGAGGACGGGCGTTATCATCCATAAACACAAATTCTTACCCCATGGCACCCCTAAAAAACGTACATGCTGTTCCAGATTGATATCCTGATAAATTTGGCATGTTAAGGTTCCGGTTTGAATATGTAGATCTGTTTTGGAGCCCAGTATATTTCCACCCAAAATGAGCAATTCTGCACCACCGTAACAATGTCTTTCAGTAATGTTGTCTTGGTGGTAACGGGTGCCTGGCGTTCATCATATGAAAGTTCGACGCTAATCAGACTGCAAACAAAACCTGGACTCGTCGGAAAATATTACACAATCCCACTGTGACAATGTCCGCATTGCATGTTGTCTACTCCAGGCCATCCGCGGGCGACAGTGAGTTGCCGTGAGCGAAACACAACTAATAAGTCTGTGGGCATAAAGACCAATATTTCCGAAATGTCTGTACACGGTTTGCCTTGAAACAGTCGTAGCCGTGGCTGAAGATAGCTGACGAGACAGACCTGATGCTCTGCTCCATCTGTTTCTTTTGTCACTTATTGCCAAACAACGGTCTTCATTCGTGGTTGTAATTCGGGGACAACTTGTACTCTAACGTCTAATGACATTTCCATCATCTTGGAATCGTTGCCAAAGTCTAGAGATTACACTTTGGGCAATTCCAAGTTCCTCGGATACTTGCATTTGAGTACGCCCACATTTCAGACGGTTGATAATTCTACCGCATAAAATATCATTCACATGTGTCCTTTGTATCATAACTGTTCGATTTTTTGAACTGAGGGGCTTAGAAAATGCTTGTTAACAGTTTTACTTCTTTGCCACCGTTCTTTATAAACGCCTCTCTTACACTTTCGTCATTGTGATGCACTATCGGCTCCATCTGGTGGCTTTCTGAAATTTGCATATAAGTCTTGAAAATGTGTGTGATAATTCTGCAAGTAAAATTTTTACTTTTGAGTTTATTTTCGTGTGATTCTGTATTATCCTTAATTTATGGACATGAGTGTATTTTATAAATAATAGACATTAATATGAGTAAAACACACAATTAGTGTGATTCGACTGTTAGCTTCATGTTCTCAGTTTAACTGATCATTTTTCGTTACATTATATATGAACAGCCTATTTTGGAAATTAAACATTTTTTAATTACATTATTCTATGAACCTTTGCACATCCGGAAGATATAATTTACAAGAAGTTTTCGTATATCTTAGAACAATATAACATGAAAATTTGTATTTAAAAAATATTTTTTTAACATACTTAAACTAGCATGATAAGCATCTTCACCACTTTTAGAGTTCGACCACCAGAATACCCTAATGTAGTTTTCGGGCACCTGGATTAATGCTTTCAAGCATCATGGGACTAAAGTGGTCTGAAAAAAAGAGACACCTGCAACGCTACACACGGCATCTGGTGCAGCCAAAATCTTACGCTTTTTTGTACCACAGACATATTATAGTAAATTTTACGTTTTTAACTCTTGGCATGCCGTTGTCTCCGCTGCGAAAACATCATCTTTGCTTCCAAAAAAAAATTTTTGGCACCAGTAATAAAGGAAAATAAAATTTTCCTTATTTAATAAGAGAATTTATGGAGTTGTCTGCTTCAAAGAAAATTCTTTTAAAACAGTAGTGCTAATAGAATAAAATTTGTGTAGCGGGCACCGGGTTAAAACACCGTAATCTCTCAATTAAATAAGGCAAATATTTCCATTAAGTTATCTTATTTTTTCTGGTCCAAAAAAGTGGAAGAGTTAGTAGCTATGCATACTGTATTTTTAATTTACTTCGGATTAACAGATACAGTGTCTCACATAAGGGATGGGGCACTTGTGCTTTACAAAAGGAAACTAATCAAATAAATTAAAAAAACATGTACACATTTTTTTTCTGGGTGTGTTTCATACTTAAATTTAGTAAAGATTATTACATAACATACATTTTGTCAAAATATTAAAATATTAATTTAATAAAAATACAAATCTTTAGAACGGAGCAAAAAATAGCTCACATAAGTGATAGGACACCATTATATATGCAACAAAAATCGTCTGAAATAAGCAATAAAAATATTTTTGGGGGTTTTATTTTTACTTAAAAGTAATTGGCAATAATTTATAAAATCGTCGGCAGTATTTCTCTCCAGTTTGTTTTGGAATTTTTGTGTTTTTTAGCTCTGTGTAGCCATGAATGCTAAACGAAAAGAAACTTCGCCTGTAATTCGAAAATTAGTTATTAATTTGTATATTGAACGTGGAAAATCTATTAGAAAAACTGCTGAAATAGTTAACTTGAGTCTTTCAACAGTTTTCAATATCATTAAACGATATAAAGAGAATCATATGATTCAGGATAAAAGAATACCTGGCCGATCATCAAACCTATCCAATGGAATAAAGCGAATTATTTCGAAATATTAAAAAAACTCCAAGAAATAGTGCTTCAAAAGTTTCTACTGATTTACAAGCATTATATGGAATAATTGTTAATCCTGAGACTATTAGAAGGGCAACTCGATCTGCTGGATATCACGGTAGAGTAGCCAGGAAAAAATTCTTCGTAAGTGAAAAGAATAGAAAACTCAGACTAGCTTTCCCAAAATCCAACATAAATAAGAATTCTGATTACTGGAATAAAGTTATATTTGCTGATGAGAGTAAATTTAATATATTTGGTTCTGACGGTAGAAACTTAGTGTGGAGAAAACCCAGGGAAGAATTTCGCAAACAGAACTTGGTACCAACATTAAAACATGGTGGAGGAGGAGTTATGGTATGGGGTTGTATGTTGTCCGCTGGAGTTGGTAATCTTGTTTTTATTGACAGTATAAAGGATCAGTACAAGTATATTGATATTTTAAAGCAAAATTTGAAATCTTCAGCACGAAAATTGAACCTTCATAACGATTTTAAATTTTACCAGGACAATGACTCCAAGCACACTGCTCTGAACGTTAGACTCTGGCTGCTATATAACTGTCCTGAAATAATGAAAACACCACCACAATCTCCAGACTTAAATCCCATAGAGAATATTTGACAAGAATTGGAATCAAGAATTCGCAAACACACCATTTCTTCAAAACAACAACTAAAATCGGTGCTTCAAGAAGAATGGGGTAAAATCACTCCAGAAATCACAAAAAAAAATTAGTCGAATCCATCCCAAAAAGATTAAATCATGTTTTAAAAGTAAAAGGAAATCCAACAAAATATTAGAACCTTTTAAAAAGTAAAATTTTTGGATAAATATTTGATGGAAAAGTAAGTGTCCCATCGCTTATGTGAGCCATTTTTTGCTCCGTTCTGAACAATTGTATTTTTACTAAATTAATATTTTAATATTTTGACAAAATGTATGTTATGTAATAATTGTTACTAACTTTAAATATGAAACACACCCAAAAAATGTTTGCACATGTTTGTTTATTTTATTGCAGTTTCTTTTTATAAAGCACAAGTTTCCCATCACTTTTGTGAGACACTGTATGTCGTTTTTACTAAAAACTTGGCTATGCATAAAAATACCACGGAAAAATTTATCCTGCTAAATGAAGCTTTGTTGCATGCCTAACGAAGGAGACTGGTAAGAGAGTTACCTATTTTATGTAAAAGAAAACGTATTGTGCATTTGGTAAAAGAAAAAAAAAATAAGTAAATAAATAAACGAATTCCCCGTCTTACTATTTTATTTCAAAATGTTTGTAGAAAGATGTGAGAGGCACGAATCAACAGGGAACTCTCTTATCTTCCGAATATGAATGGCATTTTAGGAGAACATTCCTTATTCTCAACTATCAGTCTTGTTCTATAAAAATATAATATTACTTTTTTAAAAAATATTTTCATCTCAAGGTAATTCAAAAATTCTTTTGTCAAATAGCCTATAAGGTTCTATAATTGCTCGATTTATATCGTCTCTTTTTCTTTCAAAATTTTGTCATCTATAAGAGATGCTATGAAATTTAATAAAAAAAAATATTTTATATATATTCCATCAGATCCTTTCTTTACGAGAAGAAAAATATTATTTCAGTAACATTTATTCTTTTGTAACGCATAGATGAGGTTTGTTATATTTTGTTGAAAAGTAGGGAAAGATTTTTCTATTGTTAGTCATATAATGGAAAGGGATTTGGACAAACTATTGTTCTCTTGAAGATTTTAAATCTATACTTAAGAAAGATAAATCTTGTACAATGCACATGAAACGTGATCATAAACACAGTTCACAGGTTTGAATATATTTAACCTCTTCAGTCCCTGAGTACCCAAATGGGTACATCAATTTTGTCCCATTTTAATAATGATACTCAAATATAAATGAAATTTCGATATAAGAATAATATGTTTTGAATTCTAAGATTCGAGCTAATGAAAATAAAACAAAAATCTCGCTCTGAAGTCAAACGAGAGAAGAAATAATTCAGTAATAATTAAAAATACTGTAATAATCGCCAGTAGCGAAGAGGTTAATCACTTAACTGCTCAATATTTTTGAAAAAAACTTTCATATAATGTCTATTTTTTCATGTCTTATACCGAATTTTTAATCTTTTATCACCGGGTTTTCAAAACAGAAATTTTTGCCTCATTCAAAAAATGCCCAAGGTCACAAAAATGCTCGAATTAAATAATGTAAAATTTACAGTAAAATTTTTTTGGTGAAAAAATAAATTATGATTGGAGTATATATACCCATACGTGATACGGGCAAATCATAATTAGCAAAAACACGTTGTCCGAACGACGTCTGAGCAAAACAGGAAATCGGGTAAATAAGAAATTTAGTAAACGCACAACGTAGCTGAACTCGCAATTTAAGCAATTAACTATCACATTATATAAGATAATCAAGTTCTTTTGAGCAGCCTTCTCGAATATCTTCAGATTTATGTACATTCAACCATGCTTTGCTTGAAATTAATCTAGGTAGGTAGGTATAACTCTTTGACATTGTAAAAAAATCTGTAAGCTTGCAAAGAAAATTTGTATTTTTTCAGAAAAAAACTTATTTTAAAGATAAACCGTTTGTTCTGTAAAAATATGTGTTTTTTTTTCAATTTTTATAGGAAAATTCTATATTTTGAACAAAAATCGATTTTAATGAAAATTTTCAGATGTTTTCTGCAAATTAAACGGTTTTCCACTGGCGCCAGTTGACTTTTTTTCTGTTCATTTGAGATACGCTTTTTACAATGTTTGGTTACATTTATAATATTTACTATCCCTAAATGGCAATATATTCAGTGATTTGCATATCCCTGTATGAAAATTCATTTATATTCAACATTTATTATTATGAACTAAGTACAAAGAGTAAAGATGAAAAATGCATGATATAATTTAAAAAACACATCTAAGTATTTTAGAGGCATAAGACTGTAATGCTTTCGAATTTTTTCCGCAACCCTGTGTATGAGCATTTTATACAATCATCTAATGTGCTAAAGTTTGTTACGCTTTTAAACTCATACAGCATCAAAACTGTACTCCCAAACATACTCTAACCGAATTCATTTTTATTTCCCTGTAAAATATATAAATAAATAAATGATGCTGCGCAGTCTATATTACACAGCAGACGTTTTATAGTGTTCTTCAGTAATTCAGGTCAGTTTCATTATGCTTTAAATTTCATTAATTTTTAAAATACCACTTTAAATGATTTTTCGCGGTAGGACGTAATGTAACGGAGTTATTTGCGTATCTCTGTAAATGAATACTAAATGTTACAGACTACATATTTTATTGAGAGAATGCTATATTGCAGCTCAATAAGGTGTATCACTTCCAGTTTCCAGAAAATAATGTAGCATTATTAAAATAAACTCCAAATGATTTTTTGAATAGACTATACGTGGACGCTTCATTAATTTTAGTACCTTGTGCATATAAAATATTTGTACTGCTATGGTTGATGTAGAACATCGACGTCTAATATCTTAGATGCCTATAGACTAAATTTCAGAACCGTAGATGCAAAATTAACATACTTTTGGAGGGAGGAGTGAAAGAGGGTGATTGGGGAGGAAAGGCTGGTTATGAGCTTATAGGGCTAGGTTTGTGACAGTGGATGAAACTGGTGTTTGGACTCATAGTTTGGACTCTGTTGTTAAGATAATAGTGATGTAACCAAGTCTCAACTGTTACAAATCCAGCCCCATAATCTCTATACCTGCCTTCACTCTCATCCCCTCCTTAAAAAACCGGTTAAAAGGTCTTCCCTTCCTTTACAGATATGTTATTATAGCATCTACTGTTCTGAAACTGAGCATATAAGCATCTAAAATCAGGCTTCAATATTCCACATAAAGCATTGCAGTACAAATCTTTTATGTATACTAAGGACAAAAAATTTTGAACCACACACGTAATAAAGTAGAATTCGTTTATCTGATTATGTAAGTGAATGAAAAATGATACGTACTCTATTCTCTGTCGACATTATGGTGTATTGGATCTTAGTAATATATATCCATTTCAGTATACTGGAAAATGTTTCGCTTTACTTAAATGCAATGCAAATAGATCATAATGTGAACTGTTTTTCCTTTTATGTATGTCTTTAAAGAAACTACAAATTCCTTTTTCCATAGAGAATATCCTATGGTAAACCTGAATAACTTATATCAATCCCATGGTGATCCAAGTGTTTTTACGTGAATTAGACCACGGTCAGACAACAGACAGACAGACAAATTCAATCGATAAAAGCTTGTCAACTATGTTGGAATGTGTTAAAAAAGGAGCAGAAGAAAAACCTGTACATAATAAAGTAACTCTGTATATCTCTTCTAAAGAACCAGCGTTTCATTAAAATTTTTATTAAGAAACAGTTTTCCAAAATTTTGAATCATAATTTGCCTAAATGATTATATAGAAGTGTAAGAAATTTAAATTTAACAATGTCTAAACATCTAAAACTATTACAAATATTTCAATAACAAAGAAAATGATAGAGTAGATATACTTAAATAAAGTAGAAATTTAAACATTTTATCTTTAGAATTTCATTCAAATGCAAATGAAATATTTCTATTAATTGCGGTTATGCTAAAATTAATTTAATGTTCAAATATCTAAACAATGTCTAACTATCTAAAACTATAGCAAATATTTAAATAATAAAGAAAATGATTGAGTAGGTATACTTAAATAAAGAGGAAATTTAGCCAATGTAACTTTAGAATTTCTTTCAAATGCAAATAAAATATTTGCGGTTATGCTAAAACTAATTTAAATAATTCAACCCGCTACCATCACTAAACTTTTGTGCAAAAATTTGTAAACGCTTTCGTGTATAACCTTCATTTGACCGATCAATTCATAATTTATTTCGTGCATATTTTTAATAAATTTAGGAATTTATCAAAATCCTTATTTTACAGACACTGTAAAGGATAAATAGGCTTCGTCCCACATTAACCAGAATGACCTTTATTAATTTCACTGAAGAGAATTAAATGTGTTTCTACAGTTGCATATACATACTCCATATCGTTTGAAGCTTTTTTAGGAAAATTGGATGCGTGAAGACAGGCAAGAAAACTTAAGTCATTAAATCTTTTTTACTTTGAAAGAAATTCCAAGATTTATCCATCTCTTTTCAGAGTTTACGTCATTATCCTCATGCAGAGAAAAAAAAGAAATGTTACATGTTGTTCTTTTTGCCTCAATTTCTTTTAAGACATGAACTACATTTTTTCTTCTTCTTTTATCTAAATAATTCATTTAGACTGAAGGAAAAATTGTCTGGCTATCTTTATATGCGTCTAGACAAGAAAATTCGATATTGGATTAAACTATATTTAACTTTTCTTATAAGCTATCTATTGACACTTAACAAAAAGTACATTTATTTTGCATGTTGTCTGATATTTTTTAACTTTTTTCAAACAAATAAATTTGACTAAATGCTTTCTATACGCAAAATTTATGTATCAAACCTTCCATTTTATTACAAATAATACCATTTTTAAAAATCCGCTAAGAACACTTAAAGAGTCAAATATGCTTATTATTATTATTTTGAAAAAATTGTAAATGTTGTACAATGATAACTTTGTTAACGAATATCTGATTAAACCCTTTATAGTCTGAATTTTGAATAAAATAATTACTTCACCTGAATAATTATTTACGTTTAACATAAATAATTATTCAAGTTAAGTAATTACCATTATTATAATGTCTGTTATTAATTATTAATTAGTATTATTAATTATGATAATGTAATCGTTAATTAGTAATTATTATAATGTCTAATATAACCAAAACAATACATATAATAATAATTTAATTTTTAAATAATTATTTTAAATAAAATTGATTTAATAAATCGGTAGTTGGAACTCTTTGCAAAATATTTACAAGAATGATTATATTAATTAACAAGATATACTGCAATGGAAATCACAAAATTCTAACAGAAACAGCGTAAATAATTGTATTGTGATCCTATTTGTTACAGAAAAGTGTTTTGTAGATACAAATGTTTCAAATAAATTTTTTAATACGAAAAAAGGCTACACATAAGTAAGTGGTTAAGAAAAGAACAACATTAAAAAGATCTTTAGCTTCGTCTGTTACACTTTGCTTTTTAAATATGAATGAGCAAAATATTTTATATGAAAAGTGGAATCTAGTTTTTTTTAATAGACGATTATCAATACGATGATTAATACGAATTAAATAAAGTGTACATTGAATTTTCTTTCATGGTAGTTACAGGACTTATAGTACTCAATTCTTATAGAAACAGTGTAAATAAATGTATTGTAACCCTATTTGTAACAGAAAAGAGTTTTGTAGTTGTAAATGTTTCGAACAACATTTTTTGATCGAAAAAAATCTACACCTAGGTAAGTGGTTGAGAAAATAGAAAATAGGTCACATTAAAAAGATGTTTAGCTTCGACTGTTACACTTTGTTCTTTAAGTATGATTGACTAAATCATTAACGCATTAAAAAGATGTTTAGATTTGAATGGTACACTTTATTGTTTTTTAAATGTGATTGAGCAAATTATTTTAATAATAAGTGAAATCTAGTTTTATTAATTGACAAATTAAATAAAGTTTACATTGAATTTTCATTGATGGTAGTTATAGGGATTCAGTATAATTTTAGAGAAAATATTATTTTATTTATCCCTTTGCAGCGCAGAGCCCTTGCATCACGAAAATATTGATACGAATGATTGACAACTTTATTTACGTACAGATATTTGAAAAAAAATAAAAATGATTTTTTCCATATATTATAAACGGAAAATATACCGAGTGTCCCAAAAATGACTGATGGATTTTAAAATTCAATAGCTTGAAAGCGGTGACAGCTATTTAAAAATCTTTTGCAGGAGTGTTATGTATAATGTCAGGAGTTTTTTTACCGTAATTTTTTATTTTAGTTCGAATTTCAAACAATAGGTGGCGCTGACGGCGATTGAAGGCTAGGTCGACGCTTCACTCAGCACTGATCACCCGGCCTTCAATCGCCGTCAGCGCCACCTATTGTTTGAAATTCGAACTAAAATAAAAAATTACGGTAAAAAAACTCCTGACATCATACATAACCCTCCTACAAAATTTTTTAAATAACTTTTCACCGTTTGCAAGTTATTGAATTTTAAAATACATCAGTCATTTTTGGGACACCAGGTATATACCAGAATTACGGTGCATTGTGGCATTTAAGAATCAAACTGGGTGTTCGACGTAATGGAACATTAAAACACGAAGTGTAAATTGGAAATTAATGTGATTTAACACACTAATATTCTCTCTAAAATTATATTCGTATCCAAAGAAGTGATAAAATCTCATCTCTGTACTTAACTCCTTTGCGATGAGAGGCTGTTGCCGAAATTTTATCTTTTATCACCAGTTTTAATAACAGAAATTTTTGCATTGGCGAATCGGAAAAAAACGCCGATTGAATTAGGCAAAATTTACAACACAAAGTAACTGGTGGGAATAATCACAAAATCTGAGTATCTTTTACGGCACGTATACGTATCCCACACCCATGCAGTTAAAGTACTATCAGGATATAAAAAGTTAACCTTATTTCACTTAATTTTTATCCCCAAATGCTAAATTTGTGGTAAAATTCTTAAATAATACTTCGCTTTTCCAATGCACGAAACAACACGAATTCAATTTCCGTCTAAAGGAATTGCTCTTAAATTCTGGTGAAATTCAGTCGTTTCAGTAGTCTAGCAGCACAAATAATTTGCCTATAGTTAACGTATTTTTCCTCTGTTAAAGAAGTATTTCGCTATTTAGTTGCAATTTCAAATATAGTTTTTGTTAGAAAATGATTTATTAAAAATGTTTTTAAACATTTTGTTGTGCACGAATAACTAATCTACTATTATTTTAGTTAGTAAAAAAATACTTTTTCTTTAGTTAATAACTTTTTGATTTTTTTTTAATCAAAAGGTTCCGCGGGGGTTTCTTTTCGGAATTTGAAGTGAAAAGCGACTTTCTGCAAAAAAGGCTGACGATCGCTAATTTAAAGGATATGCGCTCTAAATTTTTTTTGTAATGAATTAAATAAATATATATAAATACATTACAGTATATTTCTCATGTCCGTGTCATGAAAAGATTTTTTTTTGTTTTGAGAAGGTAGTGTCAATAAAATGCAAAAATAGTTGCCGAAGGCAGCTCTCAAAATACTTTTAGAAAAAACTCATTGTAACGCCAAAATATTTCTGAATTTTCGCAATATTTGACTGAAGATTTGTATAAATTGCCAATGATAATTATAAAATAAACATTTTTGAATTTCTCACGCCTGAGCAGTTAATATATTTTTTACACAAATGTCTATATCTCATCATCTGATGAAATATTCAATATATTCATGTTTTAATTAAAGTATAATTCTTCTACTGTTATTGTTCAAGAAAAGTGGTGTTAAATTTCATAGAAAAATCTGTATGTTATAATAAAAGTCAGGATTTTTCTCCAAAATTCTAACATCGTCACGAATATCAGTTTTGTGCTTACACAAATGCACACAAACGTGGAATAGGACCCACACAGTCACTCAATATAACAACAAACAATTTCGAGCATTGTATATTAATGGGTGATCGCAAATATTATATTATATTTTAATTTATTATTCAGCACGTGATTAACATTGCGACTAAATCTTCACTGAAAAATATAGTGTCAACCAGTGTTTTCAGTGGGCTACCTTTTAATATTTCCAATTTCTTGATTTGCAACACTTTTTTGAATTCGTAAAATTCACCTTATTTAATGACATTTTAATCAATGCAAAAACAAGGGGAATTTTACGTTTTAGAAATGTAGTGCCAATCAAGATGTCTGAATTGAAAAAAAAGTATTCCACTAGCAACACTGTGCAGGGCTTCTAAATGGTCCGCTAACTGAACATCAGAATTAAAAAAAAAAAGAATTGAAATAAAGAGTATTTGTCAGTGGAGTGGGAAGATAGATAGAAAAATATAACAATGGCAACAGATAACATTAAAATAGTTATACATTTCAGCATACTTTCGAACTTTTGACTCAACGTCCGTAAAATGTCTGTTAAGTTAAACCGGGTTAAACGTGTTTCGAATCAGAATTTTTAAAAAGAGATGATATGAAACAAGTTCCATGTGGAAGCGGGAAATTAAATAGGTAATGATTCATCTAAAGCATTTTCCGGTGTGAAACTTGTTAAACCTGAATTAAATTAACTGGCATTTACGGAAGTTAAGTTGATAGTTGACAAGTATGTTACAAGGAAGAGATTACGAGTCTACGGTTAAATGAAATTTAAACAAATATGAAGTGTACAAATTTATGCCTTGCTTTAACAGAGATGTGTGAATCTCTTTTTGAAAATATTCTGAACGAAAATGTCAGGCATCTATGAATAGATTTTTTACATCTCCTCCGGGAAACAAGTGACCAATAAACTACTAAAGAACAACAAATTTCTTTGAAATAAACGTTGAAATTGTGGACGAAAAACCGTAATCATAATATGTAAGTGTTGAACAAAGATTTTAACTTTTTCATTGCCCTTTCCAATCTCCTTCATCAATCTGAAAAGCCTCATAGCGTTTTGCCCTTTTGTTGTGCGTAAGTTACCATTTTGTAAATCTTATCTAAACTATCGGCATAGAAACCACAAAAAAAAAATCAAATATTTTTTGTAAAAACATACTTAACCACTTAACTCATCGATATTTTGAAAAACACTTTCAAATAATGTCTATTTTTTTCATGCTTTTTACAGATTTTTTAATGTTTTATCACCGGTTTTTCAAATCAGAAATTTTTATCTAATCGAATCAGAAAAATGCTTACATTAAATAATGAAAAATTTACAATAAAATTATTTACAATATTTATTATTTACAATATTTATTAATAAAATTTATTTACAATAAAATGCGAATAATAAATTATGATTAGCGTATGGATGCCCGTACGTAGTACAGAAAGAATGATTGACAAAAACACGTTGTCCTTGCGACGTACGGGCAAAACAGGAAAGCAGTTAACCCTTTGAGCTCTGATGGTGGAATTTTCTACCAATTAATTTTAATTCCGAAATGTCACAATGGCACCGGAATATTCGACCAAATTTTTTGAAAAAGTTTTAATGCATTCTTTCGCGTATATGGTAAAACAATTTTTTCTATTCAAAATACTGGTGCCAATGTGGCATTTGGAATTTTGAAGAAATTTACCCACCAGAGCTTAACCCTTTAACCCTTTGCTTACGGGGTTGGGATATATGTCGTCCCAGAGACTATTTCTTTATTGTTTTCGCACCAATTTTTGAAAACTAGTCCCTATCATAAACTAATACTAGTGTAATTTCACGAGATAGCTAATAAGAAGAATTTTTCTTCTAAATTGTGGTACGAATGAATATAAAAGTAGTTGCCAGTTCTACTCCGTAATCTAAAGGTTAACGGACAAAGCATTTTGAGTGATAAGATATTGAAATAAATTAGTGACACCGAACAAATATATTTGTAAATAAGAAAAAGTGATTTTTCACTTACATAATAAAATGGATTTTTTTAAAATAAAATTCCGGTGTCAATGTTGCATATTGGCATTAAAATTTTTTGGTTTCGTAGGGAAACCAATGAACGTTAAAGGGTTAAAGGGTTAAATCCGGATTTAGCTGACAACATGGTTCGTACGTTTACCACTATTTTCAAAGAACATACAAGCATTTTCTTTATCGAAAAATAAATATAGCTACAAATGCGAAATTTCCTTTTATTTAACCCATTAGTGCCTAGCGTCCCTTTTTAGGGACGCTTCAAAAGGTGCATTCAGCGCCGTTTTTGACTCCGGTAAAAAAGAAAAGCAATAATTATTTTAATTAAGTTATGCATTTTCGTGATTAATGAACTAAACTTAAATCTTCTAAAAATAGTAGTGCCAACCAAATAAAATTTACCCAAAAGATGCTGGGCACGAATGGGCTAATCGCAAAATGTCTGTAAAAAATACTGGTACTGAAAAATTTTCTGATCATAATGTTCCAGGACCCGTACGAACCCTGGACAAATGTGATTCTGGAGATTATTATTGTTGTCACCCAAAGGTTCGCTGTAATACATAAATTTATCAACAGAACAGTCACAGAACGCATTTGAAAAAAAAAATAACCGCTGAGATAGGAATAAAATAAAGCATTTACTTACTTTTTGTTTAGTTAGTCAAGAAAATTGCTGACTGTTGTTCTAAAGACTCAGAATTTGAAAAATATGATCTTTTTTCACAACTATGCCGAAATATTTTGTAGAAAACATTGACTATAAGTTGACCGGGATTTTTTAATTTTTTTATATAATAAGGAATATTTGAAAAAAAATCAAAATGTACATTTTATGATTACCTATTTGCAAACTCTGCGCTTCATAAAAATGTATATATATATATATATATATATATATATATATATATATATATATATAAAAGAGCTTATTTTAAATTCCCTTAAATACTCATGTAGCTTAATAAACAATTTATTTCCAAGAAAAAAGGTAATAATTAAACTAAGAATATCTTTTTATTATAAGAAAGGTATACTATTATTTTTTTAAACCTCATATAAATGAAAGGGAGTTGTTACAAATAAAATTGCTTCTTTTTTCTCGTGTTTTTTACTTTCTTTTTATTTTGCCGTCTTTTTTTGTTTTGAAAACAATATATAATTAATATTTATACGATACATAATTAAGTTTTAATTTATCTTTGAGCTGATTTATTTTGAAAGAGTCTGATAGTTTGATTTATTACCATTACCTTGCCTGCATAACTTTATCTAAAAGCTAGTCATTCTTTTTTTATTGTAAAGAAAACGGGAAAATATCGCAGTAATTTCATAGTATCAAGCCAATTTTTACCGATTATTGGTTTTATCTTAGCTATAAGCAATATTAATATAATAATCAGGAGACTGATTGATAAGACATGTAATAATTAATATTGACATGTACTTTCCTTCCAATATTTGGTTTGTACTTTGTTAATATTGACAAACTATTTACAAGAAATATTTGGTCAAAATAAAGCCAATGAAACTAATATTTCAGAAATGTGAGACGCTAAAATTGTCTAACATTGCTCTTCAGTTGTTTTCTGGATTTTAAATTGTCGAACATTGCCAAGATATGAACACCCAACGTGGGGATATAATTTCATGCAATTGAATGCTATACTTCCCTCTTAGTTGCGAATTGATTCGCCCAATTTCTGCTAAAAGCTGTAAATATTAATTTCCCTTTCATTTTACATATTAAGTGCATATATGGATTGGTGTGTATTATTGTGAAAAAAAAGAATTGATATAGCAAGTCTGCCACAAGTAAACATAAGAAAATAAAAGATACAATCTCAGGGTTCGCACAGCTCTACCACTAAATTTTTACAGTATTTTCAATGTATTTACCTGACGACAAATGTTGCGAAAATTGCGAATCGAGGCGGTTGTTGCGAAGTCTGTATCTTAAAAATTAAATATAAATTTTCTTATCATTAATAGTGGTGCCAGAGTCCTTACAAAATATAAGGAGTGTGCGAACCCTGAATCTACTTGAAAATGCATCATACTTTACATAGCATGTATAAGACAATCATAGGGTGGAATATGTATGACGGCCGATAATCCGCACAAGGGATATAGGCCCTAGAGGGAGTGCCCATAGTGGGGATCTTTCTAAGGAAACCTAACCAGTATTTACGCAAGGAAATCTAGGGTTCGAAGAAAACCACGGAAAAGTCCGAAAGGTAAGGGCTTTCGGAGTCATACGGAGATGTTTATTGTAAATGTAGCAACATTCATATTTCATTCAAAAATTTTATATTGTAATAAATATTTTGATGTCCCATGTTACAACCACTAGAGCATCTAATCCGAGTCCCAGGTTATTGAGTAATTAGGCTGAAACATGCATGAAAATAATTTTTACAGTTGATTTCATTAGAAAATGACTTATTACAATGACTGTGTTTAACACTAGAACCGGGTGACGGGTCATTTTGACCCGTATCATAAGGAGAGAGGTCGGTTTGAACCAGAAAATCCTTTTTCAAAAAAGTTAAATATATGCTGAGCAAGAATATTTTCAATAAATAACTTAAACAGTTTCAAATAAAAATCCCGGTGAGAAATATTTTTCTAAAATTTGAATAAATTTTTCTATATATATGTATGGATCATGATACATGTGTGTTTTATTTATTCAAAATATTGCGCTTCTGCTAGTATGTTTGTTTTATACATACACGTGTTTTATATTATATCTTCCTAACTTAGAAAAAATAAAAAAATCATTAAATATAATAAATAAAGAAATAAAATATCGTAATTTCCCGCGTGTACGCCGCACCTCATATAATTCGATTTCCGACCAGAATTTTTTATAAGTAAAATGTGACTTACTTTTGCTGAGCATTTATTTGACTTCACCTTTTAAATAAAATTTCCGGTTCAAAAAAGAATTAACTAAGACGCGGCGTATACGCGGGAAATTACGGTAGGCGGCATGTTTATAAAGTTGTTAATGTTTTTTTATATACAGGTATTTTAAAATAGTTCAAATATTTGTCAACCTTGTGTTGCTTCAAATTGTAAGAATGTTCAAATAAATTTCGACGTTTCAAAATCCAAGCCTTTTTTTATTGTTTTAATACCAAAATTAAATAAAAATAAAAAAATAAAAACTGATAGGAATTTGATAAAGTTTTTACACCTCAATTTTAAACATTTATATAGTTTTGAACATATTAGTGCCATCTAATGATGAAAAATTGAACTACTTTAAAATTATTACATAAAATATAAACAAGCTGGCTGAAAAATATCCATAGTTACCCCCCCCCCGATTATTTACGCCGAAATATTTGTTTTCTACAATAACACAATTTCTATAAATAAATAAAGTGAACATTTTTGTAAAAATTTACGGGTATTAAAAATGCTCGGGAGGTTGGAAACTACTACCGTAATTTCCCGCGTATACGCCGCACCGCACCTAAGAAAAGTCGATTTCCTGCCAGAATATGTTTTAAATAAAATATGACTTCTGTTGCTTAGCATTTATTTGACTTCATCTTTTAAATAAAATTTCTGGTATGTAAAACAACTAATTTCCAATAAACGTGGGAAATCACGGTACTATGCTATTTAAATTTAAATTTAGCATAAATATCTCAACTTAAAGTTTTAACCCTTTGAGTTCTGATGGTTGAATTTTCTACCATTTAATTTTAATTCCGAAATGTCACATTGGCTCCGAAATATTCGATCAAATTTATCTGATAAAGGTTTAACCCTTTCCGGCTCGGGCAAAATATGTTAGTAAAATGGGAAATTATCGACTGACACCGGAATTCATAAACGAATTTTTTAGATATTTTGAAATCCTTAATTTAATCTTTTATTGTAAAGCAAAATTTTACTAAAATATTATTGGTTCCCTTTGCAAGTTTGGAATAAAAATTAGATATTCCAGGCCGGGCACAGTGTGCCGGAAAGGGTTAATAAATTTTTTCGTGTATATCGTAAACCGAAAATTTTCTTTTCAAAATGTGACATTTGGAATTTCGAAGAAATTTACCCATCAGAGCTGAAAGAGTTAGGCATGATTTTATGAATTATGTAAATGAATCAATATTTATAAAATATCATGTTTTTTTTCTTAATATTCAATAATTTTCCTTTCGCCCAAAAATTTATCACGTAATTTTATTAATATCTCCAACAGCACATTAGATAAGAATTTTCTCGGTCGAAACAAAACCTTTTTCGTAATATCCAATTAACTGTTCTTTCCTCTTACATATTACTTAAGATATCGTTTAGAGATATTTATCTGAAGATGTTATTTCATAACGCTCAATAGATTTAATATAAAGTTGTAAGGCCCAAGAGAGCAGATATTTAAGGAGTAAGGCATATATATACAAACATATTTAATTATCTTGTATTACTAAAACATTGAATAATAATAATTTCATTATTGCCTTACATTTCGTAATCTCGCAATCTGAAATTAATGCTTTGCCGTAATTGGGTTGATATGTATCCTTTTCTGTCTAATTTTAAATTTTAGGAAATGTGTAAGGGTAGTATAAGATTATCCAATAGCATTTTGTGAATTTAATTATTTTTTACGGAGTTGATTTAATAATAAATTCTAATAAATTCTAATCAATAAATGTGTTCTAATAAATTTATTAGAACATTCATTACGAAATACCCAAAATTTCAAATTATCCCAAGAAAATTTTATTGGTTATTTTTGTTTATTAAAATCATACCTATTTTCTTTAATAAAATAATATAAAAATACTAATAAAAGTTTTCTGGTGTGAACTCGAAATCTTTGAATAAAGAAACCGCCACATTTGGCAGTACTATACTTAACCTTAATTGGAAGTTTTATATTTAACCCTTTAAGCTCTGATGTGTGTGATCTTTTCTACCACTTAATTGTAAATTCTTAAATGTCACACTGGTGCCGAAATATTCAACCAAATTTATTTGAAAAACGATTAAAGCATTTTTTTGCGTATATCGTAAACCGAATATTTCTTTGCAAAACGTTGGTGCCAGTGCCACATTTGGAATTTTGAAGAAATTTACCTACCAGAGCTCAAAGGGTTAACACGTTAAAAGTTACGTCAGTAACCGGTGACTGACACTGAGCTTTCCATTAATGGTGCGTCAGTCACCGGTGATTGACACAGGGCTTTCCATTGATGCTGCGTCAGTCACCGGTGTCTGACATTGTCTAGATTGCGTAATGGGAATCTTATTTCGTTGCCCAAACGGAAAAACATAGAAAACAGACTTGGAACTCAAAGCGTTAACAACCATGCCCATTGTACCGGGCTCACAGCTAACACTTGTTCGTTTTTTGAAAACAACTAATTTTTTTTAGAAATAATTTCTTGGTAGGCTTCCGCATTAATTTCAAGAAAACACTTTTCTTCGTATGGTCCTTATAAAATTTTTAAAAAAGATTTTTCTAAATAAAAGCAATGCTCAAAAAACGGAGCCCTGGTGGTAGCACATGTACTGCTGCTAGCGTTTAGAATTTATTAGATTTTTTAATTCCGATATTCCAGATTCATATCAGGCATTTAACACGTTGACTGCCGACTTCGAGATAACTCGTAGGTTGCGTTCTCTTCTAGTAAGCCAACTACGAATTATCGCGTAGTCGGTAGTCAATGTGTAAATTCTATTTTTTCTATCAGCACCACTTTTAAAAAGCAGAAATGCTTCACACATTCTTTAACAACATTTGCAAGAGAAATCATCTTCAATATTTATATTAGAAAATACTGGTAAGAATTTTTAATAATATAATGTGATTAAATCAAATTGTCATTTTCGGCCAGATTTCTGAAAATTGCCGTGGCACTCGACGTGCTAAAATAGTAATATTTACTTTATTCATTAACGTCAATCCATACTTAAATAAACCGAAATTTGCTACTGAAAATTTCTGATACGAATTCTGATTCTCTGAATTGCAGATTTTCTAGAAAGTGCTTGCACAATGGGAATACTAATGGATTACCGTAATTTCGCGCGTATACGCCGCGGCTCAGATACTTCTTTTCGAGACCGGAAATTTTATTGCGAAAAAGAAATCAAGTTAATTTTAAGCAAAAGTAAGTCACATTTTATTCAAAATAAATTCTGGGAGGAAATTGTCTTATCTGAGATGCGGCGGATACGCGCGAAATTATGGTAATCCATTAGTGTGTACTGTTTGCAGACAGGGAGAATTTGCGTATTTTTTTGTAATACACTTCTTTATTAAGAGCCCACACTAATCACTCAAAAACACCCGGATTATAATGTTACGTCTATGGTGGCTTTACTTCAAATATCACGTTCAAATTTTAATACTTTTATGCTATTATTATTATTTTTTTTTTTTTTTTTTTGCATAAGATAGCTGAGAATGATCTACAATCGGGCTAGCTTTTACTTTTTCGATTTTGGTGTCAGGCTTTTCTTTAAACATTACTTTAAATTTCGGAATCGGATAGAACCGGTTCTGAAAATGAAACTATCATAATATAAAAAACACATGTATAACTAAAATCAAAAGATAAAAACTAGCCCGTTTATAGATCATCCTCAGATATCTTATGCAAAACAAGCAGGTAAAAATACTCAAATATGAGCGAAATACTTGAAAATAGCGCCCCTAGAGAATTAACATTATAATCCGGGTCTTTTTGAGTGACTCCAGTGGCACCTTAAGGCTCCACTATAGTGACTGGAAAATACCCGGATGATAATGTAAAGTCTATGGGAGCGTTTTTTTCGAAAATCTCACTCAAATTTTAATTTTTTTACATGATTTTTTTTTTTGCAAGGATAGCTGGCGATGATCTACAACCGGCTTAGTTTTTACTTTTTCGATTTTGCTTATGATTTTCTTTTCAATTTCAGAATTGGTTTAAACCGGTTTTGAAATTTAAAGTAATTTTTCTTTTAAATCTGAAACTAGAATTGAAAAAGTAAAATCTAGGCCGGTTGTAGATCGTCCTCAGCTACCCTGTGCAAAAAAAAAAAAAAAAAAAAAAAAAAAAAAAAAAAAAATTAAATTTGAGCGAGATATTTGAAAAAAACGCTCCCATAGACTTTACATTATCTTCCGGGTCTTTTTCTGGGTCTGGTGTTGCGCCTTAAGAAAAGACCAAGAATTGTACGCCACGCCCATTCATATTAATTTTAGTCTAACATTTTATACCCATTTATTATGGCTAGTTCTAAAAGTATCTATAGTCTAAGTCAGGGCTGCCCAACCTGGCGCCCGCGGGACACCAGAAAAATTTTACAGAAATTTTTGCCTCATTAAATCACTGAATATTAACGATTCATCAAAGTCTTCATTTCTGTAAGATTTTTCTGGTATCCGCGGGCGCCAGGTTGGACAGCCCTGGTCTAAGTCATATACTACGACTTTTGCTACCAAAATTAATTATAAAAATATGATGTGTCTAGCAAACAAATTCGTTATTAGTAATCTGACTTATACTACAATAACCCATAGAACTAGCCTTATATGTTTTTAAATTTTATCCAAATATTTATGTACCGTAATTTTCGGCGTATAATCCGCGGATCAAACAGTCATGTTTGGACCTAGAAATTTTATCTAATAATTGAAGTCAGTTCTTTATTACGATACATTAATTTACATTTTTTCAAGTAAAAGTTCTCGGACAAAAATAGATTGTTTATACGCGGATTATGCGCCGAAAAATACGGCATACTTTACTTCGTGAGTTTGACAAAACTCTAAAAGAACATGTCACATGTTAGATAATTATCTAAGTTTTTTAGCTCTTCGAAAAATTGTACTTTTCATCTAAAACCATTATTAACGCCTGATGTCCTCTAATGATTTCGATAAAAAAGTTTTTGGTGGTAGAGTATAAACATAAGATGATATGTGGCTAAAACTGTTAGAAAATTAAATATCTGAAAAATGAAAATTTTCTAAAATAATTCGATTGCTTAAAACTAAAAAGGTTTACTAGCAGAAAAACATCACTTGAACTTAATCCAGTAAAAATTGAATTAAAATTTCATCAAAACCTGTCGGGTAGTATCCGTGGAAATGAGTCTGAAATCTCACACATTTCCCATTGGATTACATCTAGTCTTGTCTTTTCTTAAGAAATATCCCCTATTAATACTAAAAGTCCTTAGCCTTTATTATATTAAATAGATAATAAATAATAAGTTTTTTTGGAAACTATATACAAATAAATGTTTGTCTTACTCGTTAACTGTTATATTTTTTATGACAACATAAATTAAAAATAGGGGCTGAACTCCACTTTTCTATTCTAAAATATATCACTTATTTAATCGAAAAATGTCTGGAAATCAATGAAGATAAATATACAGTTACAAATTAGCAGTATCAAAAATCTTTTAGTGACGAAGCAAGGAAAGCGTTCACGACCGAATCCAGTTCGGGCAACACAGTTAAAGTGTTAACCTCTTAACTGTCGTGCCCGAGACATTCTCGGGCTGCAAGCTTCACAGCTTTTATTCAGAATTATTTGATTCCCACCAGTTTTATAAAATAGTGAAATTGATTTTATTCTGGTATTTAAAGGTAAATAATAAGATTTTTTTTTCAAAAAAGTGGTGGCAATAATCAGTCTGAGTTTTTAAACCGTAATTTAATGTGACCGTTAAGGGGTTAGTTAAATTAAGTATTTAGAGATTAAATAAGTTGGGTTCGCACGCCTTCTGGACTTTGCGGATGAAAAACTTCTTCGGAACCAGTATTTTCTCATTAAAATTCTGTATTTAAATGAATGCGAAATTTTGCCAGTTTAACCCATTACTGCCTGAATTATTTTCTTCGTTAAAAATCAAATTTTGCATTTTCCCACCACTTTTAAAGCAAGAATAACTTTTATCTTAATTTATCGAGGACTTTGTCTCGAGAAAGAAAGTATTTATTTATACTCCTTTTTTACTGGCATGAAATGCGTTTACTTGAATTTTTTAATACTGTCCCAGACGCAAGGCACTAATAAGTTAACTGATATTTTTTTCTGTAAAAAATAAATATAAATTGGTAATTTTGCTAGAAAAATGCCTGATTTATAAAAGTAATTTCTTCACCCACACTAACTGCATTTCTCCCTTGTAGCAGCGCTTTTAAACACATTTTAGCTAATCTTTACTGCAATTTTCACGTTAGAGCCTTAAATTTTATATACATATTAACCTGTCATTCATACGGGCCTCGTATGAGGACAAATTAGTATTGCTCTGAAAACAAAACAAAAAAAAAAAAAAAATCACCATTCATTTATGGAAATCTGGTTTGTAGACAGTCAATAGCTAGCATGCGATACAATAATAAAATTGTTTTATAATGGGTTCTCATTTATCAGAGAAAAGTTTTTTTGTGAATAATGAAGAATAATTTATGCATGAAAGGGTTAAATGAAATGTTCTAAGTTGAATAATAATAATAAAAACGGTTTCTTATTAAATACTCTGAACACATATTTCAGCTGCTAATCTACAATTATTAGTTGTTTCCGTAATTTTTTAACATCGTGCATGCAATTGGATATTTTATGCTACATTATATGGCGTAGTAAAAAGAATTTGTTTTGTGTTTATTTTAGGAACGAAAAAAGATCAATTTTCTTTCAAAAGATACTCACATATATAAACAATTCAGGCCGAAAGTCACAAACAAAAGACATGTAGACAGAAAATATCTAAAGCGACACAGAGTAAATCTTCGATAGTGCTTTTCGGATTGAAAATAATCGTGTGGAGATAGTCGATCGAAAAATTCAACAAGTGGCAGTATTAAAATCTGCTCAAAAATACCTAGATTTTATGAACGTTGCTTTTCAATAAACTGTGAAAATATATCTACATTTCTTCCATTTCTAGTTGCAGTGGAATTATTTTTAAAGATGCAAACCATTTTAAAGCTAAATACATATGTTTCGTAAAAGATTTTTTTTTTGTAATAAAAAGTGTTTCCTTTCTATGTTTCTACGTTTGGTTTAATTAAGTATTTTTTTTTTCAAATATTTTTATTTCACATGAATGAATGTGTAATAGTTGTGATTTTCTTGTTAGTATAAGTAGGGGAAAATACATGGTTTTCGCCTTAGACTAGGTAAACTAAATATAATTTAATATATATATATATATATATATATATATATATATATATATATATATATATATATATATTACATATTCTAGCCGTGTTATTAAAATCTCTTTAACAATTTTCATTGCACAAAGCATTTTCATTGCTAAGATGTTGAAATAAATGATTGACACCGGTAATTGCGAACAAATATATTATAAATATTTTTATATAGTTAAATTATACATTACAATATAATTATATATTAAATAATATTATATATTAATGTGTTAATAAAAAGGGGGGGGGGTTCACATAAATAATAAAATGTATTTTTTTAAATTAAAATTCCGGAGCATTTCGGATTTAAAATTTTGTGGTTTCGCAGGGAAACCAATGACAGTTAAAAGGTTAATATTGGTATACCATGATTGTAATTACAAAGACAAACATTTCAAACTTAAGAACGGCCGTGAGTGGTCATACACTGACTACTAATATATGAATCTGACACTGCTAATACATGAATATATTTCGGTTCAAACCAGAAATTTCAATATAAGACATGTTTAACCCTTTCACGAAGAAAGCATCTTTATTGCTATGATGTTAAAAAAATGGTTGACACCGGTAATTAATTGCAAACAAATATATTTATAAGTTAGAAAAAGTGTTTTTTCGCATACCGTAATTTCCTGCGTGTAATCCACGGACAATAAATCGAACAATTATTTTTAGACCCAGAATTTTTTTAAAGGAATGTAACTTTTCAGATCGCCGTAGTCTTAAATCATTAAATAATATTTGTGGGTCCAAAAAAGAATTGTTAGATCCGCGGGTGATACGAAAGAAATTACGGTACATAATAAAATGGATTTTTTAAAATTAAAATTCCAGTGTCTGGTTGCATATAGAATTAAAATTTTTAGATTTCGTAGATAAACTAATAAACGTTAAAGGTTTAAAAGGTGCAAAGAAGAAAAACTTTAAGTAAAATAACTAAACAGTTTTAAATTAAAATTCTGAACGGAAATATTTTTATAAAATATCACTAAAATTTCTCACCTTTGCAGTGTTAAAAGACTCTTCAACGGATAAAGATTAACGTAGGTAGTCTTTAACGATAAAAGAAACTTTATGTATTGCTTCTCTCTTAAAGTTTGAGTGCATTTTCCTGCATCGGTAGAGAAATGCAATAACATAAATCCTTCCGATTCCGTAGTAGTGTTTTTATTACTTTTCTGGAATTTCAGAGATTTACGCTTACTTTTATATGGATTATGTTTGGTTGTTTTAAAACTATATGTGGTTGATTTGCTTGTAATATTCCTTACAGAAGCTGTTTAACCCCTTGAGAGGTAGTGGGGTACATTGCACCCCACATTGTTTTAATTCGGATTTCCAACAGAATATTTTAATTCAGTTTTACTTTTAAAACTTTGGTATAAAATCGCTAAAAATGGCTTTCCCTAACTTTACAACAATTTCTTTTTTAAAACTTCTGTTGGGGTTTCAACATTTCAATAACACAAGTGCTTGTTATTCAAAGGGTATTCTGTTCAAGGGTTTTACAACTTTCAACTGTTTAATCCTTCTTCGTTCCGGTTGGATCGGAGCGAACAGTTAATTTTACTTCCGAAACACCAAACGCCATTCAGGATTTTTTTTTACTGCTTCCATGATTTGCCTGTACATCGTACGGGCAACGTATTTTTGTCAATGATGACTATCCTGTTCCGAGTATGGGCATCCATATTCCAATCATGATTTATTTTTCTCACCAGTAAAGTTTTATTGTAAATTTTGCATTATTTAATCCGAGCATTTGTCTGAATTAATTAGTCAGAAATTTCTGTTATTAAAAACCGGTGATAAAAGATTAAAAATTCTGCTAAAGCCATGAAAAACAGACACTTTTTGACTTTTTAAAACAATATATTGATCTGTTAACACATTCGCTGCCGATCACGCGCCAGCGCTTGATATTGCGCCAACGTTAAGGGGCCACTCACGCGCCAGCGCGAGATGTGGGGTAATATCCAATAGCCAGTCACGCTCTGGCGCATGAAAATGTTTCACTGATTCTTTGTTATAAAAAGTAAATCGGCTTCTGGGAAAAACCCGCTTCTACAGTGCGTCACTCTCAACACATCTTCACGTAAGCGCAAGCGAACACGTTACGTGATTAATATCCTTTTGACATCATTGCGCAACTGAAGAAAATAATTTTAATATTTTCCATATAGTTTTTTCATAAATTCTGGTGTCCTTCAATTTTTTTCACCATTTGAATAGCAGGAATATTTTGCTCGTGAAAGTGTTAAATTATTACTTTATGCAGTATTGTCAGTTTTTTGAATTAGAGATTGGGTACAAACAATTCAATATAAAACCAAAACCAATAGAAGTTCGAAGATAGATTCCATTTTTCCTTAGCAAATCGTTGAAAGGTCTTGTCATTCTTTTTCTTTATTAAAAGTAAAACCATTTAATTTTTATTCATAATTTTGATTAAATTAATTAAATTATATTATAACTAATTTGATATTTTTATAGTGAAACCAAAGACTGGAAAAATGAAAACATTCCAAAAAAATTTTTTACAAATTAAATGTGATAGTTGAATTGTTACTAAAAATAATCTAATCACTATGTTTTTAAAAATTTATAATGAATCATCATAGAGAAGATCTACAGTCCAATAACGGTTAATATTTCGGTACTTTGTTAAAATATTGTGCCAAACAGTGGAGCTAATCGACCTTTTTTTTATAGAAAAAATGGCAATAACCGTTACTCCGTCTATTATGGTCATAAAACGGGCAATAATAATGCCAGAATAGTTTTACATTACGGTTATGTTACTGTTTTTTAAAAAATTGTCGAATTATTGCAGAGTTTGCTGCAAATGTTTAACAGTGTCAAATTGATAGTTTTTTACATAATTTTTTTTTTCAACATTAACATCAGCTGGAATATTATCCTTTTCCCCTCATCCATTCAATTATTTAACTTAGCTTTATTATGCATAAAATAAGCTATAAATCCTTTCGGTTCTAAGGCAATTTGTATATGGTGGGGTCATCGGGTTGTAATATTAATCATAAAATGTAAATATCTTTCATAAGTATTTTACCTTCAAATTTAATGGATTTCGTAATTTAATCTTTAGATTAATATTACAATAATTTACTTTATTTTCAAATAAAAGTTTTTCCCTGATGATTTATGTGCTGACAGAGATCATGTTTCGTATAATTTGAGATTATGTATACAAAGTATAACAAGTTCAAATTTCCACGTCAAACGTAGTTTTAAAAACACTCAGATTTTGGTTTAATAACATACAGTAATTCGGACTAAGTAGATTAGCTGAAATCTTTGTATATCGCTGAAAATACTATCTGCTTTCCATTATACAGGAAGTAACTTGTAGTAAACCTCAGCAACGTATATCAATTTCATAAAATGCGAAGTAGTTTAATATATTAAAACGCGCCCCAAACAATGTTTCCCCCTATAGCATTATGTAATGAAATACTTTTGTGTAGACCTGTAAATTGATAACAAATATTCTTCGCTTCACAGATTATACAGAATATATATATTAGTATATACTTAATAGATGCATATCAATTTTGTTATGCTCAAAAGAGTGTAACACCAATAAAATGTACTTGAATTTTTTTTTACCATTGGCCGTAATGTAACGGAATAATTTTGATTATCTGTGTAATTGAACTATGTATCCGATTTCATAAAATTTGAAATAACTAAACAAAATTATGCAAAAATTATATATCTTCGACTTCAAATGATTGGCTTTGGTAGTTTTTATTCTGTTATATGCGGACAGACGGACGGACTGAAAGATGACTATAGGTACTTCGTATATACATAATTACTAACGCACCTAAGAAAAGGGGTTTGTTTTTTTCTATTGACACTCCTGTATTTCTATTGACACTCTTTTCTAACGCATTTTCCTTTATTCTTTTTAAAGTTTTGCACTCGAGAGGTGATTTTCAATGACCATTACTGTCCAACGTATATGGGTGCTCCAGATGCTCTGAGACCAAAATTTTAAACCAATTCTCTCCGTCTTATCTAATGGCCAAATTCTCTGTGAAAAACGATTGCGAAATAAATTGTAAGATATTAGGGGTGTGCGGAACATTTGACGTCCCGATTAGCGAGGGATACTTGACAACACTAATTGTGAGTGACAGTCATCCCTCGCAAACAAATGGTTCAAACATTATTTAAAATCTTTTTAAATTTTTTTATCCCTTTTTCTGAAACAAGATGTCGTCAGTCCCTCGTCTCCTCCTTATAATATTGCGCTATATCTTTCCGTCATTTCTATCCCCTCCCATGAAGCCTATTTAATGCTCTAATGCTCATTTATACTACCATCAGTATTCCGAATTTGGTTGATTTTATTTTATAGATATTTCGAATTCAAACCAAAACTTTCAGACTGTAATATTTTCCTTATTTAATAACAGGCATTGCGTTATTAAACAAATCAAAATTTTCTATTTAAACTATCTAATATGAATTTAGATTCTGTGAAATATGCAATTTTCAAAACGCATTTATAACCCCATGGGAACGAGTGATCTGTATACGTGTAACATAAGAGGTTCGATATCCTTGATTATTCTCACCAGTAAATTTTTACTCTAAATTCTGTCTTGTTTAACCGAGAATTTTCCCGATTCCATTATGCAAAATTTATGTTTGGAAAGACCGGTGGCAAAAAATAAAAAATTCTGTAAAAGGCGATTCTTCCGAAGGATTTAACTTCTGTGGATAAATAAAGCTATCAACATGTAAAGTTTTTCTTACTACGGAAACATGATAGTAAATCCTGCCTGATTTAATTATTGAAATCTGCAACAGAGTAAAATGTAAATCTCTGTTAAATTTAAGCGATAAGAAAAAAGATAAAAATGGTCAAATAGGCAAAAATTCATAATTTATTTTTAAATATTCAAAATGGCGATTTAGACAGAAAGCAAAAACAATTCTATATCAGAAAAGAATTTCTTGCGATATCAGCTGCGAGCAAAGTACTGAAAGATTTACTCGAACCCGAAAAAGACATTATTCCCCAGCATTCACCATTCGTAAATCTTGTTGAAGACTGTCAACCTTTGCAATGAATTTTTTTTTTTTACAAATATCTCTACGTGAGAGCAAAACTATCGTAAGTCGCATTTCACTTATTTTGCAGCAAAAGGAAAAATAAAATAGTTTATTCTGAAGGGAAAATGTGACTTATAATGTCATAAAACAGAATATCTCTGAAGTCCCTTATAATACAAATAAAAGGTCAAATGACAGGATTACTCGCACTCAGAAGGTTCCGTACAGTAAATATATGAATTAGTAATTGTATTATTTAAAAAAATTGTTATTAAAATATTCACAATAGGGTTGGGTATAGCTGTATATACAGGAAAAGTATAAATAAGGATACAATAAAAATTCTAAGAGATATGATGCAAAAATATATCAAATATTGATGTTCTGTATCACATTTTTTTTATAAATCTTATGTTACTATGTTTATGATGAACTTCATTCGCTACTCACTAAAACGTAGTTCCTATTTTATGTTCCCGGGCAAAAAAAAGTTATTTTCGTAAAATGATGAAATAATTAATTAACAGCGGAATATACAAACGATATTTTAGAAATTAAAAATTCATTAACCATTTCAGGCACACTTTGCCCAGTCCGGGATACCTAATTTCAATTCCAAACTTGCAAACGGCACCAACAGTATTTTAAGAAAATTATGCTTTTAAAGCGGAAGCTTTATTTAGGGGACTCTTATTTGCTAAAAAAGATCGTTTGTAAATTCCGGTGACAGTCCATGATTTCTCATTTTACTAACAGAATTTGCCCGTACCGGAACGGTTTAATCAAACTCGTTTCATTGTAAAAGAAAAAAATTTAAAATATTCCTTGTGTCGTTCGTAAGTTTTGAATGAAAATTAGGTGGTCTCGACGTGGGACCACTGCGCCGAATAGGGTTAAACTCCATTGGCATTTCAGAAAAATAAATTCAGCGTAGTAATAATCTTAGGCATGAGAATTTTCCGCGTTTTTCCCCACCAGTATAATCTTAGAGAAAATGTTATTTTACTCAATCGAAAAATGCTGCGAATTAACAGAACGATATTTTCTCTAATATTATACCTGTATGAAAAAACGCGGAACACTCTCATCCCTATAATTTTTCTTTTTAAAGAGTAACTAAAACGCTTGTTGAAGGTGTAAATTCGGCAGTGTCAAAGCGAGTATAGAAAGGAAGTCGCAAAATTGCAACGCCGCCTTGATCCGCTCGCGTTTTTCCAGATAGGTTTTAATTAAATTTTAAAACATGCGAGCCGTACTGAGAGAGCCAGTCAATGCAAACTAGTCGCATCTCATAATATTTATGTGATAAATGTTAATTCAATTAGTAGAATTATAACAATTTGACGTTTATTACTTTTATACTGCCACTGACATTGCAATACACAAACATATACTTAAAAGCTTTTATCTAGACTTCAAAAGCTGAGAGTACGCCATCTCTGTCATTATGTACATCCAAACCGTGCGTATCTTTAAGGCTTAATAACTCAGCTAATCACTCACATTTTTTTTCATAAAACATTATCAACAATGTTTTTGTACGTCTGTTTCTGCAGGTATCTCTAGCGTTTCTCAACACCTTCACTGAAAGCCTGCAAATCAAAATTTGTGCGTAAAAGAAAAATGCGATTTTCTCAAAAACAATGCGACGTAGGATAATCGGGAAAACAGAGTTTAAATAAAGTTAAAATATATTAAAATTATGATATTAAAATATATCATAAGTATGCTTTGCTGCGGCGAATCAAATTTACTGACATTGGCAAGCGGATTTTTTCGGTTGTCCTAATATGAGGATACTTTCGGTTTCTATAACACCTTAGTCAGCAGTAAAAACAGATAGATATATTTTTGCATACATTATGACAGCATGATTTCGAAAGAATAAGACGATAAAACAAAGAGAAAATTTCTATTAAAATTTAATGGTGCATTTTCCCCAGATGGTAATCGGATCCTAAAACCTGACGGTAATTAAAACTTCCTCATTTTCAGGTCATGTTGTTCCGACATTATCCTACTTCCACGAATCAAATAGATAAAAAACGTTTGAATGTGTTATTGGTTTTATTTGAAACACAAACCTTGTAGGATTAGTTACCTACTAGATGTTTATAAGTGCAACTATATAGAAAAGTATTCTGGTGAAATCGGAGAACTTAAAAATACAGCCAACAAAGATTTATTATTGAAAAAAATATTAAATTAATTTCGTCATTGAAAGATCCAGAAAAGATTATTGAAAGAACTTAATTTATTATTGAAAAAATGAATCAAGCATGTTTTTAATTTTCGGCCGAGAATCTGCCGGATAATCTTTCGTATTCGGTATATATGCCTCAAACCAGGGGTGCAAAAATCTAGGCGCCAGCAGGCAGACTCCCACCACTAAAACTATATCGTTAATTTTCGTATTATATTTCGTATAAAACTCTTGTAAGAATGCTATTAAATTTTAAGCGAAGAAAACTTTTAAATTTTAGTGATGAGAGACTGCTAGCTGGCGCCTAGATTTTTGCACCCCTGCCTGAAACAGTTGGAAACGGTCATTGGCTTAAACTCGTGTACGTGGGACAAATACGAAGTAACAATTTTGATCGTTTGGCGTTAAATCTTATTCTTGCCGTCAGTTTTTTTTATGCATGATTCGTAATCATCCCGTTATTTTCCAGGTTGAATATCAGTATTTCTTTAACGCTACAACTCCTGTTAGTTTTACACAACCTTATTAAAGACTTTTTAACGCCAGAATTTTTATTTAAAACAATTTCACTTATTTATTTAACCGAGTTTTCTGCCCTAGTTAAAATTTAAGTAATTTTACGGTCCAGGCGCAATTAGGAAACGAGAATGCAGACGAGTTAGCCAAGAACACGGCGCAAAACACAAATAATAAAAACAAATACTATATGAAAAAGCCAATCTCGAAACTGAAACGGACATTTAAAGAGCTAACAATGAAGCAATGGCAGTTCGAGTAGGATTACGGGGATACAGGCAGGGAAATATATCAGTATTTTCCAGTAGTTAAAAACAGGCTCGTAAGTGACTTCTTACTCTCACAAATCTGCACAGCACATGGAGAATTTCCAGCGTATCTCCATAGATTCAACAAAGCGGACACTCCGGTCTGTGAATGCGGCTCGGAGGGTACGCCTAAACATTGTCTACTCCATTGTCTACTCACCCAACATTACCACCTGGTAAACATAACAACAAATAATGATAAACTCTGGCACGAACAACTAGGTAACAACAAACACGCGCAAATAAAGCAAAAACAGTAATCAGGTGGCTCCAAGAAAACTGCGACAGTATCACAACATTAAAGGAAACAAACACATAAAACAGAAAGCCCTTTCACTTCGGTAACCCAGCAGAACCATAATACTATATGTTAACTGTTATATGTTATGTGTTATATGTTGTATGTTTAAAAAAAGGCCTAGGAACATCTATCGTTAAATAAAAAATTTAAAACTGTATGTGTTTGTCTTATGTTCTCTAGCAGTGTGCGGTAGTCGCACAACATCAACTGTAACCATGGTCCGCAACAATACCCCGCAACATATGAATTGCAAGTACAATGGTTCAGCAAGTTGTGCATTATGAGATAGTAAAAAGCTACAACCGCCTCCGACAGTGCTTGTCCGTCCACTGTAATGTAAAAACAGAAATTTAACAAAAAAATTAAAAAATATAAAGCGCCTAGAAATTCCCTAGCTCAAAAAAATAAATAGATAAAATAAATAAATTAAAATAAATTAAAATAAATTGTTTCTGACCGAAGTCCACCTGTGGTGTTCCGTAGTCTCACAAAATCAGCTGTAATCTCGGTCCGCAACAAATAAATTGTAACACAATGCATGTCAACAACGGTTCAGCAAGTTGTGCAATATGACACAGTAAAAAGCTTCAGCCGCATTCGGTACCATATGTATGTCTCTGCAGATTGTATAACCATGTAACTAATGCTGTTCCCTTTCAGGTTTTCCTCCCTCCTTTTTGTAGTCGACTGAGGCCGGCGGTGAAAAGAAGTGGTAGGGATTTTTCCCCTCCTTTTTATTTATTTATTTATTTTTAATTTTTTTAATTTTTTTAAAATTTTATTTATTATTTATTTATTTTATTTTATTTATCTTTTTAATTTTATTATATATGTATATTTTTTACAGCTCTCTTCTTTATTAGGTGCAATAGAACCCTGCCGGCACGAACTACCAGACCCGCTCTAATAGAACAACCCACAGAGCCAATTTTTTTTTCAATGGGGTATGGTAGAAAGGCGTGATCTTGTCTCCCTCTGCAACGCTCTCGTTTACCTTACTTTTTGGTGTAAAATTTTCCCTTCTGCGGTACGACTTAGCTTTTCGGCCATTCACTGCTCTTATTAATTCCCTCAAAATTGTCCCCACTCCCAGCTAAGCTCATTACCTCGTTTAGCCTCAATCATCCAGCCCCATTTCGCCTGGTAAGTTGAGTACTAGGTGAGCGGCAACAAATCACACAGTTAATATAATGTTAACTGTGCAGTAAAACCACAAAGATTACCAATAAAGCACTTAATCTAAATAGCCGACCTGGGTTCTTGTTTTAATGGATCGTAAAAATTCTCAAACATGTACGCTAATGGCGCCTGGTGCATGTAAAATTTCTCTTCGGTGCAAAGTCCTCCAAGTTACCTGTGATTTATACCTGTGGAGGTGCCTTGCTAGTTTAACCCGGGAGGACGCGCGCAGGGCCTAAAAGACCCGGACTGCGTATGGTTTTTACAATTGTAACCACTAATTTTTTTAAAGTAATCATCAAGTTATTTTATCGCAAAATTTGTAAGAATTGTCTCCGACTTAATAAAGTGACTGTTATAATTTGATTTTATTGGTGGTAAAATTAAAACCATTCATACCTGGGTAAGCGCGCGTTCTCCCGGGTTAAGGTCTCGTCATCTGATCAAGGTTCTAAATTACGAGAACAACTAGAGTAGTCATTTGCAGTACAACAACAGGATGTAACGTTAAGCAACCGACAAAACAAAGTATGCTCAAACGAGAAGCAAGTACTGCAGATATGATGACGTGCGAAGCGAAGGGATCAGGTTTATTGCCGCTACGCGGCTATTAGATAGTTACCCTCCCTGATACCAGGTATCTAACTCGTTAAGCTGAGGTAACTCGGCAGGTAGGGGCCTGGTCATCGGTTAGAATGAAATAAAGTAATTTTACGGAAAACAAACTTCTGGTTCAAATCGTCATTTTATTGGTGCTGAATTAACCCCAGCTGGACATTCTAGTGTTAATAAAAAAAATAAATTTAGATTAAACACGCAAAATATACCCTGATTTATGACGATATTTTCTATAAAAATACTTATAAAGAAGAATTTCTTGGACAGCAAATTCCGGGGCCCGTATAAATCCTGTTATAGAAAGTGGTCGATGGTAAATTAGACAAGTACCTAATTTTATTTACTATTTTGCTATATTTAAATACGTTATATGTGGACAATATGCACGTTTTAACTCTACATTATCTTAAAAAGAAAAACACACTTTTAATGAAACATTATTGCACAAATTTCAAGACGAATATTATTTGTAGATAAATATTATTTTCTTCAGTTTAAAATACACATCTTATATCTTATAATTAATTCAAACCTTATTTAATCTCTGTTGAGTACAATTCAATGTTACGGCGAATGTTGTAAATTCAATTTAATCTGAAAGCCCTTATTCTGAAACATTTTGATTTATTTACCAGTGACCGATCATGTATTCATGCATGTTATTGTCACTCATTGGTATATAATCAATACCCGTTTTATCGCATTTCAGAACTTGCATTTGAAAGTTCCTTTGAAAGTATTCCTTTTCCTCACTTATAAGAATTCTTTTTTTATTCTCTAAAAACTGGATAAGAATATTAAATCCTAGAAAGTTTTTTTGCTAATGCAAAGTATGTGATATTTTCTAGCTTGAATAAATTATTATTTTCCGTTGAGCAGCTCAGTAGCATAAAACTATGACAAAAGAAGAAAAGACAACTAAATAGGTTTATATTAATCCCACATTCGTGAGTTTTGTTTATTCGTGAATTAAAAAAAGCACCACGCTGCAACAATCGAGAATACGTCGCACCACTTTTTAAAAAGAAAATCTTTTACATTGGCGTTGACAACATTTGCAAATTTTTTTTTTTTTTTTTTTAAATAGTGGTGTGAACAGAACAGCAAAATATTCTCGATACGTCTGTGGAAGCTTTGTGATCTCGATTTTGAAATTGACGGTGATTTCCATGAACCTAATTCTCGCGAATGTAAAGCGATTCCTATATTGTGAACTCAGACACATGGAAAAGCAAGACTGAAAGGAGATTATAGGACAGTAAGAATGTCAAAAATAAGATGTATTGTGAAATATAATAAATTATAAATAAAATCAAATAAGGACAAAATTTTAGGGAAGACTGGGTCACGATTTTCATAGGGACAGATCTTCCAACTCGTTTTATTTTCTAAATGATCTGGTGAACTTGCTGAAGTGGCAAAGTTGTAAACACCATCTCCAAAAGTTATACTTTAGCAGCTGTGTGTCACTTAGTCAGGAGAGCTGTTTTTCCTTTTTTCCAAAGCTGAGTGAAATTTACGGTCTTTATTAAAACACAAAAATGTATTCGCATTAAACTTAGTCTGACATTGCATAAACTAAAAAGGGACTTCTTTCTTCATGTAACTTTGCGTTTGTTTCGCAAATAACTTACATCAATTGCGCAAAAGCATAGGGGCCGTCTCTTCCGATTCCTTGGCTTGGAAAAATGTAATAGAAATTTTTGCCTTATGTAATCAGTACATTACGTTGATTTGCTATGATAAAATTTACGGTAGATTTTTTCTGGGCCGAAAAAGAAGAAGATGTTGGCAGCTATGGTAAGAGTTCAAATGTAGTGACGGAGCAGGTTTTCCAACGAACATATCGAACTATAATGAATCAGCTAGTCTTATTGTATAAAAAATGCATTTATTAAGTTATACCAAATAACCAAATATACTAAGAACCTGTTTGATCATTTAGTCATTTCAGTAAAACTATCAATATGAAAAGCAAGGTAAATTCAAAAATATATTAAAATGAGATTTTTTTAAAGGGAATTTTTTCAATTAATCCATCTTAAATTTATTATGTCTTTGTAGTCATAAGCTCTAAAACTGAGATCGCAGTGTGTATGGGACCCTCAAAAAGCAAATTAAAGGTGTTTAGAGCTGCTCCATTTGCTTTAACACCAGTTAATATTATGGCTGTTTTTGAACAGCAGGGAGTTTTCCCACTGAAATATTTACACTCTGATTTTATGCTATCATACTTTTTTGACAGATCAGCTCCTGCCGCACGAAACCTTGAAAGCCCCAACAATCCTAAAAAGATTTCAAACTGTCCTTGATAATTGATTGCTCCCCCCCCCACACACACACACAGAAAGGAACTACTGAAAGCGTCTAATCCTTCTTCACCAACGCAGGCTAACACTGCCAAAAAAGCTGTTCTTTCAGTTCTACTAAAGCTTTCCCTGTGTCTAATAAAGAAGGCGTTCCCTCTACATTGAAAGAAATGTTACCTACACTAGAAGTTAGAACTAGTGTTAAGTTGAAGTTAGTAGAAGTTAGAAGAAGTTAGTCTTTTGCAAAGGCAGCAATGAGGAGGCCCACATAGCTTGGAAAGAAAAATAGGAAGTGATTTATATTGACTGATTCTCCTGTTAAAAAATAAACTGAAATTGGAAAAAAAATATTCACCTATATAATTCATCTTCAAAAGGAACAAGATAAAAGAGACGAGAAAAAAAAAAAAAAAAAACCTTATTCAATCCGTGCCAGGAAGGTTTTTGGACCTTCGTCTTGAAATGTAAAATGCATGAAAACTGTGTTTTATGTTATTTTTATGCTACTGTGTATTTAGTTTACAGTAAAAATACTTGTTAATTAGCAAGCAAGATTTGATACCTATGTTTTACCATTTAAACTATAGAATCATAGTTGGAAAATTTGCCCTTGCACATTTTTAGATGGCTGGAGAACTGACCCCGGATACAGAGTACATTTACCAGCGTGACATGGTTAGAATTAACAATTTTCTATTGAAAACTATATTTAGTTTTTTGAAACATGATTGTGCCAGTTAGTAGAGAAAAGTCTAAGGAACACAATAATATCCTGTAAATTTCAAAATTGATAAAATTAAAAAATATAAAAATAAAATTGTAAAAGTTGGAAGACTTGGAAAACTTACCCCGTTCTTCCCTACTAAAATTGCAAAAAATGTTGAAAGATAGTTGGGTAAAACAAATACATTTTTAAAAGATAAGAATTAAATTGCAAGTGAATTTTTTATCAGTTTTTTTATAACAGATAAAAAGTGTTTACAAATTTAAATCCAGTTCCCGCATCAACACCAATAACATTATATATGAACGTTCTCGTGGTAATGGAAACTACATCCGTTCACACTCTGCGAGAAACTTATTGATGACGCATTTACCAGCCGTGCCAAGGTTCAATGAAAGAGTTTTTATGCGGATAGCATGTATATTCGAAGAGAAATTAATTTTTTAATAAAAACAGTCCCAAATTATTTCAAGATTATTGCTTATATTTTGAGGAGTTCTTAATATAAAGTAATGTTCTTTTCCGAAAATATGACAAACAACATTTTACACAATACTTTGTAATAAGATTTTTAAAAAAATTATGAAAAATTATCATTGCGCATGTGTGAACGCTATTAAAATTTACTTTACATATTGTACTAGCTAAATTTATAGAGCCACTTTTGTGAAAATCTCAAAATTATAGCTTGAAAATTCTAAAAGTGATCGTCCATAGAATAAGTTCCAAATCCGTTGTTCGCAAAAGTAAACCAAAAAATAAGAGGGATTGTATCCAAATATAGTAGTGCGTGTCATATTGTGTATTTTATATTGACACTAATCAATGGGTAAATGGATGCAGCCATTTCTCTTTTTGCTTCATTTTGGGAATAACGGATTTAAAGCTTATTCTATCGACGATCACATTCAGAATTTTCACGCTATATTTTTGAAACTTTCACAAAATTTGCTCTATACATTTAGCTAACACAATACGAAAATGAAATTTTTAAAGCGGTCACACATGCCCAATGAAAACGTATTTAGTAAACCTGCTCATTTTTAATACAGTTTTTGTTATTTTTTAATTCTGATTGCAGGGTATTGTGAACAGCGTTGGTTGTCATATTTTCTGAAAAGAACATCATATTATATTAAGAAATCTGCAAATTATAAGAAAAAAATTGGAAATGTTTGGGATTGTTTTTATAAAGACCTTAACATTTCTACGCGTATACATGCTATCCGGATAAAAATGAACACAGTTTATTACAATAAGCCACTTAATCGTAATGTACGGTTCGAACGCTATTGCTACATGAGTTTTGACAAGGTTATCCAAAAGATATTCGTTATTTTTCAATTTGTTGACCGTCCACAGTGGAATTTCATGGAAAATCTTAATTGAAATGTGTAACCTATATTCTTATGTTTACACACGTAGAGTTTCAGGATAATTCCTCTTCTATTTTACTAGTTATTTAACAAAATGTCTAAAATCGCAAATGGCCGGTCATTTTATAGTGTATTAAGTTAGCAGGAAACGCCTGTTGAATAACGTTATTTCCCGCCTCTTTTCTTAAATCCATATTTCTTCATTGGTACCTCACTTTTAAAATGGTAAAATTGCCACAACTTTCACGTTTTTAATTAAAATGAAAACAATTTGAATTTTACTATTTCAAAAAAGAGATATAAATGAAGAAATTTGAATAAAAAATAGGCATGAAATAACATTATACGTCAATACTTTCTGGTTGATCTAATATTTATAAACTTTTTGAAGTTATTCGTATGACAATTATTGTATTAATGGACATTACTAATTTAAAAACGCTTATCATCAAAATCATTGTAGCAATAATGGTACCGTAATTTCGGGTGTATAAGCCGCGGATCAAACAATTCTTTTTGGACCCAGAAATTTTATTTAGTGATTGAAGACAAATATTTACGGCGATCTAACTAGTTATATTTTTTTCTTAAAAAATTCTGGGTCGAAAAAGAATTGTTTGATCCGCGGCTTATACACCCGAAATTACGGTATATATTCATCAAATGTGTTCGTTCTAGTACCTTTTTTCACGGCCATATGAAAAAATGCGTGTTAAATTATGAAATAAATTTAAGTAAATTACTTATTCATCCAAACACAATAATCTAATTATTAGAAATAAAAATTGCTTTCAGAGACGTTACAAAAATATTTCATTTTTCACCTAAATTCAGCAATATGCTCTTTGAATAATAAAAAAATAGCTAATTTAATTTCAAAAGCATACTTTTATTTTAAAGTGCATTTATGTTTAACTGCTTACTCTTTTATCCACTTTAATTGAATTTTTAAGTAGTAAGGAGATTAATTATGTATATATATATATATATATATTAAATCATAATTAGAGAAAGAACGCCAACTAACAAATAAAGTAAATTGTTTAATAAGGATAATGGAAAATTCAGTCTGTAAATAAAATAAATTTATGGTAAAATTATGAATCGATAAATGGTTAATATTACTTTTATGTATTAGCAAATTTAACGGTATAAAAAAGGAAATTAAATTTTTATAAATTTGTAATTCTTTTAAAACCAAAGTTATCAGAGCTTTTACTTTAGAACTTTTATGACTTAAATCGTTAAGGCGTTTAATAACTGTGTTAATTCTTATTTTTTTTTTTTATAAAAATACATCTTTTGGCTAATATGAATCTCTAGAAAAAATATGAGCGTCATTACGTCAGGGTGAAAATCAATATTATTCTTAATAAGAGGAAAAGTTTCTTCCAGGTAACGTTCAACAAATATTTTTCCGCAATTAAAATAAATAGAATATTTGTATCCAAATGTTTATTTCTTTTATAGATAAGTAGCACTGAAATATAATTTTGAATGTTTATTTTCAAGCGGTCTCTATTAACTGGATTTTAAAATATTAAAGGTTGTTCACTTAAATATACTAATAAAATTTTAAGTTTAATTTTCACAGCCTCACGCTATACCACACTCTTAAAATTTTTGGTTTAGTTTGAACCAAATTTTGGAGCTGAGTAGCTGCGACCAAAAGATGGTGAAATCTCATACCAACATTTGGAGCTTCCTATTTCAACCTCCTTCCAAGTTCCAACTATTGAAACTATGCTTCAGTCGGAGCTCCAAATATTTGTTCAAGATTTCATCATCTTACACTGGCTGGCAGCTAATGATAACTAAAATTTGGTTAAATAGAGCAAGATTTTTAATCCTTTCCTGCATACTGTGGCCAATCGGGATACCTAATTTTAATTCCAAACTTGCAAACGGCACCAATAATATTTTAATAAGTTTTGCATTATATACGAGGGCAATTCGGAAAGTAACCTCCGTTTATGAATTTAAAAAAAAAAAACTAATGAAAGGAAACATGTTTTATTACTCACGTATGAAAGACACGTTCTTCAGCTACTTCTCAACATAATTGCCATTTTAATTAAATCAATTATCATAAAGGTAAATCAGCTTTGAAATTCCATCGTCACAGACACCTGCCGCCGGCCTATTCAACTGCGATTATTTTTAAATTAAACTCGCACCACTCTTTCAATCCAAAGAATTTTAACATATTCTTTTATTCATACTGACAAATTCCGAATTGCTCTCGTAATATTTTACTTGACCCACTATTTTTTAAAACATTTTTGGTAGTGCATTTATCAGAAAATTATATAAAGAAATATGTTAAAATTATTTGGATTGAAAGAGTGGTGCGAATTGAATTTTAAAATAATCGCAGTTGAATAGGCCGGCGGCAGAGGTGTGTGACGATAGAATTTCAAAGCTGATTTACCGTTATGATAATTGTTTTAATTAATACGGCAATTATGTTGAGAAGTAGCTGATGAACGTGTCTTTCATACGTGAGTAATAAAACGTGATTTCTTTCATTAGTTTTTTTTTTAATTCATAAACGGAGGTTACTTTCCGAATTGCCCTCGTATTAAGTCAACATGAAAATTCTGTCGTATAATGTTATTTCCCGCCTACCTTTTTAAATTCATATTTCTTCATTGACACCACTTTTTTGAAATGGTAAAATTTCCATAGATTTCACGTTTTACGTTAACCCCTTTGGGTTTGATGTACTGTCATTAGTACTATGCCTTTTAAAGGAGAATTGGCTTTTTAAAGAAACATTTCTGCTACTGTTTATATGTTGAAATGTTAGTGCATGTCTATGCGTTTACTATATGACTTAATTTATGTTTAGGCATATAATAATAATAATTATTATTATAATTTGTTTAATTCTTATTGCACCGTTTGTGATCCTTTTATTTTAAACATATATTTATTGCTTTAAATTTAAAATAAAAGTTACTTTTCTGAAAGAATCACGAGTAATAAAACGAAAAAAGCATTAAAAATTATATTAAAAGAGAAATCTTATTGCAATACAATGTTTTCTAAACATCTCCAAAAATTCTTCCTTAGCCTATTGTCATACGAATGTTTACTAAATAGTATGCAAAACAACAACATTGTTTACTTTTCAGGCAATTAAATATTCGTTAAAATTAATCTATTTGGATAGCTAATGTCAATGTTATTAATGTAAAAGTATTTTTTTCTAGAAATTGAAACAAAATTCGGACCCGAAAGGATTAAGATAAAAACAATTTAAATTTTATCAATTTCGAACAAGCGCTGTCAATCAAGAAATCGGAACTAAAAAAATTGCGTGAATTAACATTATACGAGAGCATTTTCCTGTTGACGTAATATTTACAAACATTTTTCAAACGTTACGGATTACAAATTATTATATTAATGCATATTATTAATTTAGAGACGCTTATGACCAAAATCATTGTATTAATAATGATATTTGTTCATCAAATACGTTCATTCATTTTCCATTTTTCATGGGCTTACGATTAAATGTGTGCTAAGTTCTGAAAATAAATTTAAGTAAATTACTTTTGCAGCCAAACACAATAATATAATTATTAGAAATAAAAATTGTTTTCAGAGACGGTATGAAAATATTTCATTTTTCGCCTAAATTCTGCATTATGTTCTTTGAATAAAGAAAAGGGATAGCTAATTTAACTTTAAAAACGCACTTTTATTTTAAAGTGCATTTATATTTAAATGTTTGCTTTTTTATCCACTTTAATTGGATTTTTAAATAGTAAACAGATTATTTATAAATATATATATATATATATATATACATAAATATACATATTATAACATAGTTAAAGAAAGAGCACTAAGTACAGATAAAATAAATTGTTTAATAGCGATAATAATAAATTCAATCTGTAAATAAAATAAATGAATATTAAAAATATGAATCATTAAAAACATACGATTACTTTTACGCATCAGCAAATTTAACGGTATAAAAAAGGGAATTAAATTTTTATAAATTTATAATTTTTTAAAAGCAAAGTTATTAACGCTTTTACTTTAGAGTTTTTGTGACTGAAATCGTTAAGGCATTTAATAACTGCGTTAATTTTTATTCTCGTATGAAAATGCTTCTTTTGGCAAATATGGTTTGCGAGAAAAATATGAACATCATTACGTCAGCATGAAAATCAATATTATAGTTAATAAGAGGAAAAGCTTCTTTCAGGTAACGTGCAACAAATATTTTTCTGAATTTAAATTAAATAAAATATTTTTATCCCAATGTTTTTTTAGATAAGTAGCACTGAAATATAATTTTGAATGTTTATTTTCGAGCGATCTCCTTTAATTGGGTTTTAAAATATTAAAGGTTGTTGACTTAAATATACCAATGAAATTTTAAATTTAATTTTCACATATAAAACTAGATATAGGTATGAGTAAAAACGAAAAATTTTGGAGACAATAAATCGCTCATGAGTCATTATATATGGCTAATTCCATGAAAACTTGTCATGTCTGTCACATACAACGATTTTTGGGTACCAGTATTTTAGAACGGAAAAATGTGACTTTTTTATCGGAAAAATCTCATCAGTTGAATAGCTTGAAGGAAACTTTTCGAAAATAACGGTGGCGAACAAGAATAGTGATTTTTAGTTGTGTGACAGACATGACAAGTTTTCATGGAATCAACCATATATATTTTTTGGTTACATTGTAGTTATTTCTAATAGTATATTTTTAAAAATATATTTTTGTACTTTTACGTATTAAAAAAAATACATATATTTAATAAAGGTGAATTCTTTCTGAATTTTAATTATAATTTCAATTTCCTTCATTTGTACCTAACGATTTTGTAAATGTGATAATATATTGTTCATTCAATAGTGTTTTTTTGTTTTTTTTTTCTGAAAATGTATTTATATCAAAATTAAATTTTATTATTAAAGCATTATTAGTTTTTTTTATTTATGTTTGAAATGTAGAATGTACACATTATTGTATGCCATTAATTTTTCAATCATTTCATCATTTTAAAAGGACTAGAAGCATTTCTGAACTTTGTTTATAACATCTTATTCATTTTAAATATAAGAGTCATTTAGAAATTTTTTAAAAGTTCTTAATTCATAGACAAAAGACATTTTTTCTTTTATTATATACTTCAAGTTGCATATCCGACTCAAAATAAGAGGAAAGAATAAGAAAAAAATGTAAATGTGTAGTCTTCTTAACCCATTAACGCCCAAATTATTTTCTTCGCTAAAATTTAAATTTTGTATTTCCCACCACTTTTGAAAGCAAATTAACTTTTATCTAAATTTATCGAGGATTCTGTCTCGCGAAATAAGGTATATATTTATCTTCCTCTTTACTGGTGGGAAAACCGCTTTCTTGCTGTTTTTGTAACCGTCCTCAAAAGAGGACGCTGGGCGTTAATGGGTTAATTGTATCCTTCGTTGTAATATTATTAACCCGCGAGGACGGGCGCGGGATGTATTCACACCCCACGAGTTAAAGTTTTTATTTTATCACCAATGAATATAGATAATAATCGCCACCTTATTTAGTCCTAAACAATTGTTAAACATTCTGTGATAAAATGAGTTGAAAATTATTTAAAAAAAATTGTGGTGACATTTGTAAAAAAAACCATAAACACTGGGTCTATCAGACCCAGCGCCTGTTCTCCCGGGTTCAAGAAATTATCCCTAAATCTTTAAAAAATGAAATAAGAAACCAAATTTTGAAACAATTTTGCGAAGTTGCAAATTCGAAATGGGGGAATGATAACCCCCATATTTTATTGCAGATTCGGATTCTAGGGTAAAAATGCGTAACTTTTGTAATTAACCTTTTCTTTGGATTCCCATTCTTCACGGTGTAATCGAGCATATTTGACAGATACACAGGGGTGCGAAAATCTAGGCGCCAGCAGGCAGTTTCTCACCACAAAATTTATTTCGTTTTTCCTCGTCTAATATTTCGTGTAAAATTCCTGCTAGAATGCTATTAAATTTTGAGCGAAAAAAACTTTAAAATTTTAGTGGTGAGAGACTACCCTCTGGCGCCTAGATTTTTGCACCCCTGCAGATATATATTTCGGCTTTTCCAACCACGTTTTGACATTTCGAAATTTGATTATCCACAACTTTTGACATCAAAGTTGGCGTCTTTGGAGGAAATAGTGTGTCTCGAAAAACAGCAATGGCGGTAGATTCAATGACGTTTTATGAGATTTTTCTATAAAAAAAATAATAGAAATATATTAAATCAGTTTGCTATTTGCATATATATTTTTATCCTGCCAATGATTTTTAAACAGTAACCTGCATATTTTCATATTTTAACTGTAAATATGCACCTCCCCCACCCTACGTCACCCGAACAAATAAAGCATAATTTTCATTATTTGGGGGTGGGGTGTGTGGATAATCTGCATTTCGATGGCTTCTACCAGGCCCTGATTATCAACAGGGCACTCTCACACCAGTAAACAGAAATATATATTTTTTTTTCATTTTGCTTATTCGTGACCGTATTTTCGAAGAAAAATAGCGTTTAAATAAGGCGAAAATTTCTATAAAATTTTACTGGTGAGAGAGTGTTCCGTTAGTAACTAGGCCCTGGCTTCTACATTTTTTTTCCCAGCTCATTCGAGAGCTAATGGAAGCTGATGCGGGTGTATTGTTTTTTAACCGAGCAAGATTAAACATTCAATTGTTTAATATTAAATTGGCAATTAAAGATTTTCATTATTAATTAGGTACTGCAACTAAAAAATAACATATTTTTTAGTTGCAGTACCTTTTTCAAGTTTGTATATTTTGTATGTCAAGTTTGTCAATTATGTCTTAATGACATAAAGAATATACAAACTTACGACTTTGAAAATATTTTCACTAATATTCCTATTGCAAGGTTAAAGAATATTTTATTAAAAATTGTTGATTTGATTATGGGTGACACCGATTGGGATCTTAATTTATTTAAATTATTGTATAATTTTTGTTTATATAACAATTATGTTTATACAGACTCAAACATATATTTACAGAATAATGGGATAGGAATGGGCACTAGTTATTCTTCCACGGCAGCTAGCCTATTTTTATTTTTATTTTTATGAATTTTAGTTTTCTAGTGTAAATAAAAATGTTAATTTTCTGGGATTTAGATACATCGTCGATTTAATTATTTTGAATTGTGATCGTGATTTTTTGGAAATTTTAGCTGATATTTATCCAGATTTGTTAATATTGAAAAAAAAAATGAAAACAATAACGCTGCTGATTATCTCGATTTAAAAATCCACATTTCAAATAAGATACAAATTTCAATATATAATAAGCGGGATAACTTTAGTTTCGAAGTTAATTAGTTGGTTAACTAGACTTCAAATATTCATAAATCAATTTACATAAATATAATCATACGTCAAGGTTTTCGTTACTACAAACTCTGTTCAAATAATTTTTTTAAAGGAACTTCTTCATTTAATAAATATTTTACATTATAAAAATAATTTACCTCTAAAATTTATTAATAAATAAACAAGTTTTACAGATAGTCTGTATTTTTAAGTAATTGACATATGGTTGACAGTTAATGATTTTGTATAACTTAAAGCCTTTTTGGATGGTTTTACAAGGATGTCTGCAATCGTGTGGCAACGACATGGAATGAACATTGATTGATTTTGGAATGCTGGATATTGGTTGTTTCGTGTGGCTGTGTCTCTCAGGTTTGGGTAATAACTTTATTGCTATTTTAATATATATTACGCACAAGTTTAATTCGGCTGTATAATTTTTGAATGAGTTATATGCTATTTACTCTGGCGTCAGGTCCGGTGGGGGAGTGTTATGGTATCTGTTTTTGCACATTTCAATTTTTACATTGTGACACTCTGATTGAAACCACCACCTCTACATATAAGAGTTTTTTTTCATATTCATTCAGATGTATTACTGTGTTTTTAAAACTGCCCTCCTCTGATGAGATTCACAGCTTTCTGATTTTGTTTTTCTAGTTCAAATTTTATCTCTTTTAAAGTTTATGTGTTTGACTTCAGTTTTATTATGGTACGGGACTCTTGATCTGCCGATACACTTTAATCATTGATAATACACTTTAATCATATATATAGAATAAAATAGAATGAAGAATATAATGTGATGGTTGTTACATATATGATTGTTGAAACGGCATTTGAAAAGCACATAAACTTTTCTCCAACTTTCTTAGGAAACTTCACTAATACATTGGCCTTTAGAAAATAAAATACCTCATATTTTTTTTATTTATACAACTTTCATTTTAATCTACTTTGGCTTATTTCAAAAGGGAATTGTCCTCCATTAGATCTTATTTCTCACGGCCGATTAACTATAATCCTATACTGACTATATAGGATTATAGGCTATATTGACTATAACCGATTGACTTTTTTAAAATGGTAAAATTTTCGTAGTTTACTTCTAAATTAATGTCATTAAAAATGGTGAAATTCACCATTTGAAAATTTACATTCTCGATGACCACTAGTGTCCTCCATAAATGGGTGTTCCAAATGCTCTGGACACCAGTATTTTATCTGAATGCTTATACCAAAAATACTTGTTTCGACTTCTGTACCATGCAAATTTTCGTTCAATTGAAGCAATTTCAACGTGCTTGTTTTTTTAACCATTCATTTTTAAAGAGTTTAAATAATACAGACACACTAAAATGAGAATATCTTGGAGATTTCCACCACTATTCACCTTATACTCTGAATAGAAACGTCTGAGATAGCCAAAATAAAGATTTTACCTCTCACCATTCTCCCCCTGGAACTCTTCAGAGGCTTTCAATGATGCTCTTTAAAAAAATCAAGTATCTAAACTTAACTTATCATAAGTCTTTCATTTAAAAGCATGCTTTACATTTTTTAAATAATTAAAAGTTTTATTGCTTTTTTAAAATTCCGTAGTAAAATTTAGAATTGCTCTATTTAATGAGAACTAGATTTTGATCTTGCTATAATTTTCTTCAGATAATATTATTGCTGATATTATTGGATTTTGTTTGAGGTATGAATTAGAATTTCGCAATGGAAATATTCGCCTCATCTAATGAAAAATTAAATAAGATGAGTTTTGCCATTTGAAACCATTTGATTCCGGCAAATATATGGATAAAAATTCCGCTAAGAAGAGAACACTTATAAGTATTTGCGTCTAAGAGTTGTGTCGAAACAAATAAATTCAGTTAGTAATTTAAGTTTAAAAAATAAATTTATGTATATAAGCATATGCGACATTACATAGACATTTTATGCTGTTAATATTTATTGATGTTATGATGCTGCATAAATTTTTAAAATGCGATGTAACTTCCAGATTCTGAAACTCATAAATGCAAAGCCATGCATGTATCGAAACTATATAAGAACAGTTTATTTCCAAGATTGTGTTTTATTTCTTATACGTGCAATGGCACATGCATACACAAAATGTACATATCAATTTTCTTTCTTTTGCTAACGTTGTTCTTTAAATGTAAGATATGAGCAGTAGAAAAATATATTATTTATTCTAGTGAGCATCTGTTTTACGCATCGCTATTTGTTATTTAAATGATCTGATTTTTTATTAAACGTTATGCGATAATCAAAACATATTTTTAGGTTTTAAAAACCTACTTTCTGATAAAGTGGGAAATTTTTCATGCGTCGGACACCATTGAGACATTTGTACTAAGAGATACACAAAAATTAATGTTTTTTTTTTTGGGTGGGGGGGGGGGGGAAATTGTAAATGTCATTAAATTGTGATTATTTTGTCAGCAGATTTTTAAACGTTTAAGCTCAGAGCATGGCGTGAAACTATTGGGTCATTCGGAAAGTCATGTCCATTTGAGAAAATCAATTCACACCGGAAAATTCTGTGATTTAATTATTAAATATTGTTTCCGATTTCTAACATTTGATAATTAATGGGCAGAATTTTCCAGTACCAATTACTTTTCACAAACGGATACGACTTTCCGAATGACCCAATATCAGGTGAAGTTTATATGTTATAAAAAAAGCTTCACTGTAAAAAATATCCGTTAATATACAGAAATTATTCCCTAAAATTCTACGGAATAGTTCCGTTTTCCAAAAAAAACAGCAGAAATTCCGTTATTGATATTTTGAGATTATAAAAACAGTAACTTTTCCGTAAAATTTTCTGAAAACGGAGGAGTTCCGTATTAAAACAGCATGAATTCCATAAATAACACCAGTGTCGCCATCTATATCTGGAATACAAAAACATTATAAAGTTGTTTCATGAACAACTTTGTATAATAATGTTCTTTATTTCTTTCTGTTTTAATAATATGTGTTTTAATAAAGCTAACATATTTTTACAATATTAAAAAAAATAATAAAAATTATAAAATTTTATTAATCTCTTTTAAGTTTGAGGCTAGTTAGTTAGTTTATTTTCAGTTAGATTATTTCCATTATCATTTTTAAATAATGTTTACCACATTTATAGCCTATTTTTTAAAATATGCGTAGGATAGTGGAAAAACGTTCGACTTTTAAATTTAACTACACTGTAAGATATATTTTAATAAAAGTAATAATAAAATAATAATAAAATAATTTTAATTTTAATATATTTTAATATTACTTTCAGAATATCCTTTCAAAAATATATAAGTAAATAAATATTAATAATATTACAATAAACTTTTAAAATTCTCCTTAAATAAAAAAAAAAAAAAAAAAAAAAAAAAAAAAAAAAAAAACTTTTTAATGCATTCAACTCTTAATAAATGTAATATTTTAAAGTCTAAAATTTATTTTGCATAGAACTGAAATTAAAAACTAAATATTCGAAATTATGGAAATAAAATCTGGAATCTGGATAATGGAAAAACGTTCGACGTTTAATTTTAATATATTTTAATAAAAGTAATAATAAAATATTAATAAAATAACTTTAATGTTAACATATTTTAATATTACTTTAAGAATATCCTTTCAAAAATAAATAAGTAAATAAATATGAATAATATTACAACAAACTTAAAATCTCCTTAAAATGAAAAAAAAAAACTTTTTAATGCATTCAACTCTTAATACATGTAATATTTTAACGTCTAAAATTTATTTTGCATAGAACTGAAATTAAAAACTAAATATTCGAAATTATGGAAATAAAATCTGGAATCTGGATAATGGGAAAACGTTCGACTTTTAATTTTAATATATTTTAATAAAAGTAATAATAAAGTATTAATAAAATAACTTTAATTTTAACATATTTTAATATTACTTTAAGAATATCCTTTCAAAAATAAATAAGTAAATAAATATGAATAATATTACAATAAACTTTTAAAAATCTCTTTATAATGAAAAAAAAACTTTTTAATGCATTCAACTCTTAACCCCTTGAAGGGCACCGGTATATTATATATACCACTTAATTTTAATTCCCTTATGCCACATTGGCACCGGAATTTTAGTATTAAAATTTGCTTTTTACAATGTACGCGAAAAACAGCTTTTACTTTCTATCATATAAATTTGTTTGTGAATCCCGGTGTCAATCAATCATTTGAACATTTTAGAAACATAAGTGCTTTGCCCCTCAAGGGGTTAATACATGTAATATTTTAAAGTCTAAAATTTATTTTGTATAGAACTGAAATTAAGAACTAAATATTCGAAATTATGGAAATAAAACCTGTTAACCCCTTGAAGGGCACCGGAATATTATATATACCACTTAATTTTAATTCCCTTATGTCACATCGGCACCGGAATTTTAGTATTAAGATTTGCTTTTTACAATATACGCGAAAAACAGCGTTTACTTTCTATCATATAAATCTGTTTGTGAATCCCGGTGTCAATCAATCATTTGAACATTTTAGGAACATAAGTGCTTTGCCCCTCAAGGGGTTAAACATTTAGAACTATACACTCATATAGAAAATAATTCTCAATAAAAATTAATGCCGCGTTCAACATAAGGCCTTTGCTTTATAAAATCATTCGAAATAAGTAAAGATATTTGCAAGCAATGTATGCGTAACTATGGCGTAATGGTATTACACTACTACAAGCTGCCACGGGACAGGTGCTTGGTTCGATCCCCATCGAGGGTAAGTGACATTTATTCAAAGTTGTTTAAATTAAAAGTATGTGTTCCAATCTGATGTGTCCTTGTCTAAAGAATAAAAAAGCCAGTTTGTCCTTGAAAATTCTTTTTTTGGCTTTCAAGCGAAAATTTGTATAAAAAAAAAATATGAAAACGGAAACATTTTGTAAAAAAACGGAAATATTGCTGGAAAAAACGGAAAGATTTTTCCCTTAAATAACGGAAATAGTACTGGCGTCTAGATTACCAGAACTATTTCCGTTATTTAACGGAAATTTTTTTTACAGTGTTAACCGCTTCGTGATGGGAGCCATTTACGAAATTTTTAATGTTTTTCACAGGTTTTTAAAAACAGAAATTTGTGCCTTTTTAAATCGAGAAATTGTTCGAATTAAATAAGAAAAATTTTACAGTAAAATTTTACTGGTGGGGATAAGCAAGGAATCTTAAGCCTTTTTGTGGCACGTATACGTGTCGCTCGTTCCCAAGGGGTTATGTTGAACCTTTCCAGGCGCGGAATAAATCTGTTTGAATTAATTAGTGTCTACCAGAATTTATAAACGAATTTATTTGAAAATATTAACTTGTATATTTTCAGATATATTATGAAAGGAAAATTTAAATTAAATATTCTTGGTGCCAGTAAAATTAAAATTAGGTGTCCTTTTTTAGAAACACCGTGTCACAAAGGGTTAAGAATCCGATTTAAAGAAAAGTTCAGAATATTTCCTGTTACAGAAAAATTAAAATCAATGACATAAAGAAAATATAGATGTCTATGATATTTTGTAATTTTATTATCGGCATATCTAAGCTCTACAAATCGTCGGTACCATGACACCATTTTTTAGAGATAGTCAAATTCGCCTTTTAAAAATTAATTTTTAATTAAATTTTTAATTAAATTTTATTTGGGAAGAAAACAAGGAAAATTTTACCATTTCTAATAAGTGGTGCCAATCAAGAAATCTGGATTTAAAACAGCTAACCCACTATTTTCACATTGGATAGTTTGACATGGTACCGACGAAATGTTCACGACGATTTGAATTGAATTTCTTAGCATCTCTTGTCTCAGAAATATTTTAAAGTTATGGGAACAGAATAATTCATTTTTTTATTTAATGGAAAAAAAAACATAATATTATCATATTGAAATAAATTTTCAAGGTATAAATTTACAAGTTATTGAATTGGATTTCAAACAGGCATCAAGTAAATTTCACATTGCATGATTACAATAAATATACATTATGTCTTATATCCATCCAAACGTGGTAATTTGTTTATGAATTCAACATAAAGATTTCACTATTAACTCTCTAAGTTTCGGGATTTGCTACACATTCTGTAATTAAGATAATCTGAATTTATATCACAAAGATCTCAATAAAAAATTTCTCTTCATTTAATTTTTCATTCATACCTGCGTTATATGAGGACAGCTATGTATTGTCCTATAAACAAGTGTGTAAAAATCTAGGGACCAGCAAGCAGTCTCTCACCACTAAATCTATTTCGTCCCCCCCCCCCCCCGTGTAAAATTATTGTTAGAATACTATTATTATTTTTTTTTTAATTTCAGTGGTGTGAGCGACTAGCTGCTGGTGGCTAAATTTTTGCATCCCTGTCTTTAAAGCAAATAAACTTTCAGCATTCTTTTGTGGAGATCTGATCTGTGGATAGATAATAGCTCGCATGCAGTACAGTAATAAAATTATTTTATAATGGGTTCCTATTTATCACAAAAAATTGTGAATAATTAAAAAAACGAAAAAAAATTATGCATGAAAGGGTTAACCCCTTTAAGACCACCGTACTCATTTAAGTACAGTACTTTTTCTAAGAACCCTAAGAAAACAATTCGAAATGAAGTCTTCGGAAGATATTTTAATTTTCGATGAGGATATACTATTTTTTTTATTTAAAAAAAAATGGGTTTACAAGTTCATTTACAAGTAGCTGTCTGGTTGTCACAATATGACTGAACTACTACTGTTAAAGTAATCATCCACCAGTAAAAATGAATATCAGATTCTGTCAATATTTTTGACTGAAATTATTCATTATTAAGGCATTTGAATAAAGAAAAAAAACTACTTAAATTTAGTGGTGCAGCATTACCCCTGTGGTAATGAACCTCTTCGAAATCGGTTATAGTCGAAGCTTTAATATTTTTAGGATATGTCAGTGCCTCTTTCTTATTAGTTCCATGCTGGATGCGCGTGAAAATCCTGAGTTAACAAAATTATCTCCACAGTCTTGGAATGTTAATAATATTTATAGTTTACCTTTATAGTTTCCAGAACATAATTATTTAAGGTATATTTGAAAACACACTGAGACACATTTTATACAATAAATGCATCACTTAGGTAGATTTAACTGCATATGTTAAGTTTAACTAAAAGAGACTTTTCCTTTAACCCCTTGAGGGGCAAACCACTTATGTTCTTAAAATGTTCAAATGACTGATTGACACCGGGATTCACAAACAAATTTATATGATATAAAGTAAAAGCTGTTTTTCGCGTACATTGTAAAAAGCAAATCTTAATACTAAAATTCCGGTGCCAATGTGGCATAAAGGAATTAAAATTAAGTGGTATATATTATACACCGGTGCCCTTCAAGGGGTTAAGAGTGTTATTGTCACAAAAAACCATCCCAGAACATCAATAATACAAATGGAAACAATTTCAATACATTTCCCGTATTGTCACAAAGGGATTGCATATATCTTCTCGAGTACAATCACTGTCACTTAAAAGAAGAAGAATTTATTCTACAACGTGTTATTATTTTATGTATGATTTTTTAAGTTGTCCGAAATTACATCCCTCAAAAATATAACCAGGAAACGTAATCGAATGCAAATACATTTTTATGTATAATGTATATGCAAAACACTCATATGACGAAATACTTTGTTTTCGGGTAACTTCATTGATAAGTGAAAAATTCATCGTTTCTTGATATTTATGTGTATCACTTAATAATGTCTCTGAAAATATAAGCTGAATAAGATCCTTCAACATTTCTTTTCAGCAATGAATAATATAAATATATATATAACAAGAATATTTTACATAATAATTTATTATATACCTATTAATTAAATTGTGTTTCTTTTGAAATAGAAGGTGCCAAAAAATAACTTATATTTAGAATTCCGTTATAATAGTATACTTGATTAATACTATACAGAATAATGTTATACTAACATTTTTTAAAATAAATGTAAAGATAAAACAGTGGGTACCGTAATTTCCGGCGCTTAATCCGCGGATCAAACATTTTTTTTTGAACCCAGAAATTTTATTTTGTGATTGAATAGAAATATTTACGGTGATCTAAGATGTTACAATTCTTTATGAAATCTTTCTGGGTCGGATAACGATTGTTTGTTCCGCGGATTATACGCCGGAAATTACGGTAATATCATATTGATAGGGGTTCAGGCATATAGGACAAAATTTATTGTTCTTACCAGTATATGTTTTTAAAAAATTTCAACAGACATTGTTAAACGACAGGCAATGAGATTATATCATGAATATTATTGATACATGATATCAATAAAAGCAATAAAATATGTGGGATGTGCTCCGTCTTCTGATATGGACGTTCACAAAATTTGTATAATGCATGTTTGCCAATTTCTAACTTTTTAAAAGCAGGAAAACTTATGTTTAACCAGAAAATTCGGTAAATTATATGTATCTTTTAATAAAAGCAATTTTCATTTGAAAACTACTTAATTTATTTCGCTAAATAAATTTATTATTCGAAGTCTATTTGTTTATTTAAAAAAAAGCGAGAGGTTGCCAGATATGATAATGAAATTCTAAACAAAGTTCAGCTTTCCATAGATAAGCATCGCTTAGTTTTATCGATGTATATAAGAATTCTCAAACTAAAGTCTAAAAATGTCAAAAATAAAAACTAAAAATGTCACTAAATGTCAAAGATCACATAGATGGTACTTTTATTGTATTTAGCTTTTGAAAGAGACAAAAATCGTCCAATTTAAAAGAGGACATGATTTTGAATATAAAAAGTGAGCAACGTTAAAAAGCCGCCAAATATATTAAATTAGAGCAGACCGGTTTCGGTAGCATATAGCATAGCGTCGTCAGTGAGCACTGACGACGGTATATTATATGCTACCGAAACCGGTCTGCTGGTAATTTAATAAATTTGGTGCCTTTATAACGTTGCCCACTTTTTATATTCATTATATTGCACCAAACTCTATCTCAATATTTATGGACATTATATTAACCCTTTCAAGGGCGGTGGTTCATTTTTGGATCACCTAATTTTAATTCCTAAATGCTACAATTACAACAGAATCCTGGAACAATTTTTTATTAAGAATGAACATGCAAAAAAAAAACTATTACTTATTTTGTAATAAATTTCTTTGCAAATTCTGGTGCCATTCACTCATTTCAGTATCTTACGAACAGAAGTATCTTGTCCCTGAAAGGATTAACCCTTAAAGTCACAGAGGACTTGCGAAAATGATGAAATTAATGAATTACATGGGATTTTACGTACAAATGTATTTAAGATTAAGAAACAGCTACCCCCCCTCCTCATCATACATAATAAACCGAAAATATTTATCACAGAATTCTGGTGTCATGGTGACATATGGAAATCAAGTTGGATGTTTATTGCAGTGGAACACTAAAATATAAAGGGTTAAGAAAAGAAAAGATTGGGTGCAATTCTATGGGAAATATGCGATCTTTCCGAACCGTTTTCTCGAAAACTACTCGACTGATTTTCATGAAATTTGGAATCTGTATTCACTGAATTTAGCTCAAGAATTATGGCAGAGAGTTATTTTTACAAGTGAAACTTTTTATTTTACAGCAATGGCATTTTTTCCACTAATTAATATTTCTTTAGCCTTTCTATCCGCTTTCTATCTTATATTTATACTTTACTACCAAAATAGTTTCTCATCGAAATCATTTGAGTATTTTCAGAAATTACCAAACCGAATTTAATGAAATTTGGAATCCATATTCACTGAATTTAGCTGAGGAATTATGGCAGGCAATTTTTTTCTATAACTAAAACTTTTTATTTTACAGAATTTTATTGCCAAAAGTGCTATATGTTAAAATTCCGCTTCGGTAACTATTCAGAACGGTAAAGTTCGTTTTTTTTTTTTAATTGCAAATTAATAAACAATTTTATCCTTTAATAAAAGTGGTGCCAATCAAATAAAAAAGTAGTGTTTCTGACATAACATATCAAGCATGTATATTTCAAGACCCCTGGTATTTCTTGTGTTCAACAGATTTGCCAGTTTTGCTAGATTTTCAGAAGGCGGGGGGGGGGGTATTTCAAATTTTCGATTTAATTCCGGAAATTTTTAAATTTTCAAAGATTTTTTGTTAAATAACAATGAAAGGTCTGTAATAAATAAATAAAATAATTGTACATGAATTTTCTGGTGTGAATGAAAAAATTTGAAATTAAAAAAAGGAATTAAATTGGCCCCCTTTGTGTTTGTTCCACAAAGCGTTACTCGTGTCACTTAATTCCTATACAATAAATGAATAATACAGTGTATTGTAGCAACTCTTAAAATTTATACCATGAATTTAAAATCACCCTGCATTTTTTATAATTTTCATATTACATTTATATTATAAGTTATGGATTACATTTATATTATAAGGATATTATTATTATTATTATTTTTATGGATTTATTACATTTATATTATAAGTTTGGAGAATAATATTTTTGTTAAAAACAAAAATATTATTCTCCTATAAATTTCTAGTAATATACATTCTATTTTTGATTACCTCGTCTAAAAATAATTTGAATAGATTGCTTATCCATGACAATACCATGTCTAATGCCGAAATTATCTCCAAACAATCTACTAAATATTTTGAAGAAACACATTAGGGAAAAATTGAAGGGGAAATCGCTTGACCCAGACAGAATCATTCATTAACGTCATTCTTTATCAAAGTTCGCCCTAATTTTAAGAAACTTATGCAATAAATTTCCACGAATTGTTGTTTGCAGAAAAAGGATTAGGAGAAATTTCGAAATTATTGTAAAAGAACTAATGATCTTTTATCCATTAAGTTTACAGATACGTAAATAGAACTTTTGATAGATTTACAATGAATGTTTGCTAAAATTCTTAAACGAAATCCTAGTGCTTGTCATGTGCACGTGGGGTATCGTAAAGTTTCAATTGCAGACAATCATTTTTATTGCAACCTCATGCCAATTTTTCAAAATAAAAATCTTTTACATACGCTTTGAGAACATACGCATAGATATACAGGGTGTTTATAAAGTCCCGGACCCATTTTGATGTTTAATAATTCAAAAAATAATAAAAATAGATTAAAATTAATAACATAAATGGTTAGATAGACTCAAAAAGTTTCATGAGCCTTGTCAATGAACTTCCACGTGTACCCCCTTCGTCACACGGAGAATATCAAGTCGATAGTCAATTTCATACCAGGTACCGGCAGGCATGTCGGTATCCATTGACTATCGACTTGATATTCCCCTTTGACGAAAGGGGAACACTTGGAAGTTCATTGGCAAGGGTCATGAAACTTTTTGAGTCTATGTAACCATATGTGTTTTATTATGTTGATTTGTTACTATGTTAATTTTAATCTATCTTTTTTATTTTATGAGTTATTAAACTTCAAAATGGGTCCGGGACTTTATAAACACCCTGTATATACCACAAAACGTACTTGTTTCAATAGAGGCGCGAATAGAATATAAAAATTGTCATATATATTTGATATTAATCAATTTCTCAATCAATTTTCAGCAGTGAATTACGCTTGAAAATCTGGGAGATTTAATACATGAATTTTCACATTACTATACTAAGCGTAGAACCAATTTTTTTGTGAAAAATGTCCATGCCGGGGATTGAACCCGGAAACCCTGAAATAGCGCTCCAAGTGCTCTACCATTAAGACCCAGGCTGGGTCATATATATATAAATAGTCTCCTGTAATTAAAAGTTTACGATACCTCCACGTATTAATTTTGCATTTACACTGTTGTTCTATTTATGAACTCATCTGGGTATATTTAACAAAATTACATACAATTTAAACGTTACATGTCATAGATATAAAAAAAAAAAAAATACTGCCCACTTAAACTGATAACACTGAGCTCACAGGCTACCCATACTAAATGTACTTTATAGCCTTATATTTTCAAGGGTTAATTCCATTCGAAAAAAAAATTAAAGGAGGAGAAACAGCTCCCGCTTTTCCCTCTTATACGTAATTATTGAACCCTCTAAACTAATCAAGGACATACTTTATCATATTAAAAAATCTATATCCAAAATTTAGAGCAAATCGGAAAATTCTTTGTATAAATCCATTTACATAATTTAAGAGAAGTTATCCCCTTCTTTTATACTTAACCATTAAACTTCCAAAAGTATTCAGAGATTTGAACAAAACCTGATAATTTTGCACAAAAAACCCATTTATGTAAATTAAAGGGAGGTGTATTAGATTCCCCGTTCCCCCTGTTTATACATATTTAATGAACACCTAACAACAATCACGGAGGCGCCTCCTCAGAATGATCCTATATCTAAAACTGATAATTCTGCATGAAAACTGATAATTTTGCATGAAAAACCCATTTATATCAATTAAAGGAAGGGGCATGACCCCCGTTGCCCCTGTTATACATATCTAATAAACTCCAAAAACTAATCGGGGAAGCGCCTTATCAGGATATACACATATACAAAATTTCATGTGGATCGGATATTTTTATCATGAGTTATCGTGTTACTCACGAACGTACATACATACAGAAAGGGCGGGCACATAAGCTCTCAGGCTATGATAGCCTGTGAGCTAAAAAGTAATGTACGTGATGTGACAAACTTTTATTAATGGACCCCTTGAATGTTTTTGATTAATAAAACAAAAAATGAAAATTTAGCTTTTATTATTATTTTTTTTTTCGTATTTTCGGCTTTGCATTTTTTTAAGCTTACATAATTTTTGACACACTTAATCCCTTAACTGATCAATATATTTTTTAAAAAAAACTTTCAAATAATGCCTATTTTCTTCGTGTCTTTTACAGAATTTTTAATCTTCTAACACTGGTTTTAAAAAAATAAATTTTTGCCTAACGGAATCAGAAAAATGGTGGAATTAAGTAACGCAAAATTTAAAATAAAAATTCACTGGTGAGAATGTTATGCATTGTCTTAATTAACCTAGGATTTTTATTAAAATTTTAGTAATATTAACATTTCAGAACATTCAATAATGCATTTAAATTTTTCCCTATATAAATTCCTTAATTAAAATTTTACTTCCATTCTTAACTAAAATATAATTTATAGAAATCTAATTAATAATCATTTTAAAAAATAACAAATTTTTACTTAATTATCTTTATAAAATTGTAAATATTAAGTTATTTAAAGGTCCAAAATATTCTTTAAATAATATCTTAAATTGTAGCAACTTTATTAATAAATTCCTAATTAATAACAATAGAGACAATAAATCCATTAAAGCTAGTATTTGTTTACCATTTAATTAAAATAAACATCCTTTTGAAATCGTTAAATTAAAAATATGTGCTGATAATAATTACTTCTACTAATTTCCTTTATGTCACGAACTTTCAAAAATAATATTTTAAAAATTATTTTAATATTAATTATTTTCTTTTAAAATTAATTATAATCTGGTTCCATCTTAAATTCTAATCTCTTTACCGTAATTTTTATTCTTTTTAGACCATAAATTTCTAATTTATTCATTTTATAATTTTTTCTTTTGGCTAGCTTTTTTAAACATCGCGCGCCACCGTTTTTTAATCTTGGATTTAGCAATGTTTTTTTAGCGTCTTCCTCCCTCAAAACAACATCATGACGTCATCTTAAAGTCCATCTTGTAAACGGCATGCGTCATGCTCAGTTCCAGGTCTTTCTAGAACAATCTTGCATTGGTTGGATGTTAGATAAAACTTCCATTTCTGTAGGAAATGCTCGAAAGTACGAGCATCCCATAACCGTGATCGAGAATCGGCGACATAATCCTCGTCTCTGATTGGTGGATTAAAGATAGCGTCTCGGCCGGGGTGTTTGAAATGATCTGATTTATTTTGCACATTTTCTGTTGCAGTCGAACGGATACAACGCGAAATTTGAAGGCAGGGGATTCGCCCCCCTCCCCCGTCTCCTTCTCTTCCTTTTTCTGTCAAGGCACCAGCATCATGTTCTGTAAAAAATTAAGAAAAATTATTACGAATTTACTTTCACAGATTTTCAACTGTATCAATCGGCGATGCACGGTGCTGTCATTAATATCTTTGCCATAAAGTATCCATAAATATTATTTTAATGGGACTTTCAAGTGCGTGTGTCGTCCATGAGGAAGAGGATTTTGGACTTTCTTCAACTACAAGCGCTATGTAATTTTCTTGAGCCTGGATGTTTCTTGAGTTAAGTGTTTGTTTACCAATCATAACAGCAGAGCTAGATTAATTTTTTTTTTCATAAAATTTTATGTTCCAGAGTCATAATGTAGACACTTGTTTACAATAAACTTTTGAAAATGTACAGGGTTATTACGAGGCGCCTTATTTTCCGAGTGGTACGCCAGTATTTTATAAATAATAAACAAATTAGTTCAAACGTGCGAAATTTCGTATAATTCAAGCAGAGATTTTCTGTAACAAAATACTGGTATGAAAGAGTTTTTTGGTCTAGAAATTCCAGGACCCGTACATTTTTTGAGTACCGTAATTTCGGGTGTATAAGCCGCGGATCAAACAATTCTTTTTCGACACAGAATTTTTTAAGAGACAAATGTAACTTCTTAGATCGACGTAATTATTTGTTTTCAATCACTAAATAATATTTCTGGGTCCAAAAAGAATTGTTTGATCCGCGGCTTATACACCCGAAATTACGGTATATTTAAGGAAGTGTAAATTTTGAAACTGAAATTAAATATATTGCCAAGCAAAAATTTCTTTCAATAAACATTTTTGGCTTATATTTTTGACTATCAACAACACGCATGTTTTTTACTCATGATAACATAATAAATGAATGATTTTAACTACTTATGTTGCCACTATTTCTAATAATTTTCTTGATAATTTTCTTTTAGAAATATTTTCACAAAAATACTGATATTATAATATTGGAAGACAAAACAGTAGAAAGCAACCACGGCTATCCTCTACCAACCACTGTAAACAATTGGTTTTTAAGGGATACAAAAATATATTTCATGGAAAAATAAATATACAAAAGAATGATTTCTCGAAAGAAAATCATTGCTTTGACATATTTTTTTAAAGGAAGCGAATAAATATAATACCATTAAACGTCACCTTATCAAACTTTTCCCCACTTTTATGATTTATTGCATATTTCTATGATTGAGATATTCATCTCAGAATAATTTATTGCACAATTCTTTCTGCCGTTCGTATTTTTCTTAAGCCTTCTTATTTGGCATTGAAATGTTGTCTTAACTTATACTTATTATTTACTTGTATTTTTATTCATAATGGTTTTTAATATTAAAAAAATAAAATAACTGACGTCACAAGGAAATTTCCTCTGTAAGCAGATTAAAAGTTATTTCAACGCACATTTTTTCAGTTTATATATATCACAAAAAGCTAGACAATGCGTCTCAAATGTATATGGATAGGCGATTTGTTTTGAAAAAGCGGTTCAAAAAATGAAGCAGTAATCACGAAAAAAATAATTAGCATATGAAATCATAGCTTGAGTTTACTACAATACAAGTGCCATATTTATACCACAGATTGCGTGTAAAAAAATCTGTTCGAAGAATATATGGGGAAATTAAAAGTATGGCTTTCGTTGCCACTTTATCGAAACATTTGCATACTTCGCTTTCTGTACAGATGACGTAACCACTTCAAAATATAAAATCACACCTCATTTTTCAATTCTCAAATAGCTTGAAAATACCTCGCAACGCTCAATTTTCTTCAACTTATGTAGGTACAATTTGACATTTAACCCTTACCGACGCGGAAAATTCTGTTCGTAAAATGAGAAATTGTTGACTGACATCGGAATTTACAAAAAACTTTTTTAGAAATTAAGAATACCCTGGTTTAAGCTGTCATTGTAAAAGTAAAATTTTACTAAAATATTATTGGTGCCGTTTGTAAGTTTGGAATTAAAATTAGGTGTTGCCGGAGTGGTAACACTGCGCCGGAAAGGGTTAACCTTCCTACCGTGTTGAAAATTACTCAAACTTGATTAAAAAAAATTCGATACCAGAATTTTTATTTAAAGCTACTAGATGTATACCCGTCCTAAGACGGGGTTATTCGAATGGCATAATGAAAAACAAAAAAAAAATTCAGTACAAATTTTGCCTCAATCCTGAAACACATTAAAAGGAAAATTTACTCTCTTTTGTGGGATTTTCAGCCAAAATTTTTACTATTATACAGTGGCTAGGATTTTAAGGCAAAATTTATTCATGATAAGGAAATGAGGACATTGCACTACAGTCTGAATTTTGCCAGATTCGGTGAATGTGAAGAAAGATGCAGAATGTGAAGAAAGTCATTTAAAAAAGAAAAAAAAAAGAAAAGAAAGTGTGCGAGTCTAGAAAGAAGAGGGTACATTGAAGCGGAAGAAATTAGGGACTGGTCTCTGTTTAAAAAACGCTAATTAGCAAACTTAATGAAGGCAATTGAAAAAACATGTGGAAAACCCCTTACATTAATATAAATGTAACAGTAAAAAAGTAGGGCAATTAAAAAAACAATATGTAACAATACAAAAAAAGAATAACATAAATTGAATACTAAAATATAAATTTTATACTAAAAAAGTTGCGAAAAAAATACATAAGAAATGCACATCAAGAAAAAACATGAAAATGGAAAGGGGATATATAAATGAAAATGCGCGTTAATAAAAAGAAAAATAATGTACACGTGACGATTTTAAGAAAGGTTTTTTTTAAGTCTACAGTTGAAGCTGTATAAAAAGCTTAACGTGAAAGATATTTTTTTTTAATTGACCTCAGCTGGAACCATATAAACAGCTGAATGTGAGAGGTTTTTTTTAATTGACGTCAGCTGAAACCAAATAAACAGCTGAATGTTAAAGGTTTTTTTTTTTAATTGACATCAGCTGAAACCATATAAACAGCTGAATCTGAAAGGTATTTTTGATTTGACACAGCTGAAACCAAATAAACAGCTGAATGGGAAAGTTTTTTTAATTGACAGCAGCTGAAACCAAGTAAACAGCTGAATCTGAAAGGTATTTTTGATTTGACACAGCTGAAACCAAATAAACAGCTGAATGTGAAAGGTTTTTTTTTTTGACATCAGCTGAAACCAAATAAACAGCTTCATCATCATTTACAAAAAGCATGGCAGTATCTTACAGTAATATAAATTGAATACAAAAAAAGTTGGGAAATTAAAAAAACATATGTAACAATACAAAAAAAGAATAATATAAATTGAATACTAAAATATAAATTTGATACTAAAAAAGTTGAGAAAAGAAAAATACATTGTAAAAAATGCACATAAAGAAAAAACATGGAAATGGAAAGGGGATATATAAATGAAAATACGCGTTAATAAAAAAACCCATCAATGCAATGTAGAAACTTAGAGAACTTCCCTGAAAACAACATTAGTTGTAAAAAAATTTCTGCTGTTAGCAATCTGTCCTTGATTATTCCTTGGTGGTATGTGAATTTTTATATTGTTTTGATTTCTGCAACGTGATAAAGCAACATAAAGTTGTCCGTGAGCAAAAACGGGCTCATCAAGAAGAATGCCGACATGTTCAAATGTTTGACCTTGCGATTTGTTTATTGTCATAGCATAAGCAGGTAGGAGTGGGAATTGCCGACGCTTAAGTGTAAATGGAAGAGTTATGTCACTTGGAGACAGGTTAACTCTTGGGATAAAAACTGTTTCACCACGATGAGACTGTGATAAAATTTTGCAAGTAAGGAAATTGTCATGCAGTTCTTGAACAGATAAGCGAGTTCCATTGCAAAGACCTTCATTTGGACTGAGATTCCTCAGTAACATAACTATCGAACCTGTTTTTAATGTTAATTTATGAGGTGGCATGCCCGACGGAGTAAGTTCATGTAAAAATTCCACTGGATAATTCAGAATGTCATTTGGATCTTCCGAAACAACAGAATCTACACTGTAATAAGTTTGAGGATCTCCTTGGAGTTTTGAAATTATTTGCATGTTTATATCCAGAGTTGTCTTATTTGTAGGAGCTAAAATGACTCTATTCGCTAAATCTTCAATCTGCATGGTGGCAAAGTCTTCACCAAAAATGGCTTGAATTATATTTTCCTGAACCATCTCCTGAGGTATTTCAATAGAATCGGGGGGTGAACCAGGTACAGTTGGAAGAGTTCCTTCACCAACAGTCAGGAGCCAATTGTTGTGTTCTTCTTGGCCTGCACTTCTCATGTTTCTGCTAAGTGAGAGTTTTGTGAAAGATCTCCATAAGGGGCTAGACTTGATGCAAGTTTCAATAATATGTGTTCTAGAACCTCTTGGAACAACTGGAAGTGTCTGCCTAAAATCACCTCCAACTACCAAAACTTTTCCACCAAAAGGACTGTTGTTCCTCATGATTTCTTTTAAAAGACAATCGATGCAACGAAGACCATCTTTAGTTAACATAGAAATTTCATCAATAATGATTAGTTCAGCATCACGGAGAGTGTCGGCTTCTGGAGTGTTTGATCGTAAAGAAGAAACAGAAGTCTCAAGAATTGGCACTGGCAATTTAAATCCACTGTGAACAGTTCGACCACCATCAAGAAGCGTTGCAGCAATACCGGTAGTTGCAAAAGGTAATGCGACTTGTCCCTTTCCCCTAATGAAATTCAAAAGCGTTGAGTACAAATAAGTTTTCCCTGAACCGCCAGGACCGTCTATGAAGAAATATCTATGTGTTTCATTTATGTTTTCAGTAGCCTGCACAATTTTCTGAAAGGCTTCAAGTTGTTCTGGATTCAAAGATGCTATCTGGGTCTCTGCCAGCTCCTTCTGTTCGTTACGGTTGTACACCTGCAATTGAATGGGATTGCCTGTCGGCATAGGTAGTCCAAAAGACGCACATGTCATCCTGTGTTGTTTCAGTGTTGAATTTATTTCATGTAGAGCGAGATTGAGAGAAGTTGATTCATCGTTGTGCCGCTGAAAATCTACAGACATATCAGAAGAGTAAGTGTTCCACAGTTGAAGAACATTATTCGGATTGCAGAAGACCATGATGAAGGCAAAAGTCTGTCTCATTTGCTTCGGCATCTCGCAAACGGCAGCCTCTCTCAAACAGCGATCCCATTCTTCATCGGAATCCATCAAATGTCGCTCAAATGCTGCTTCTTTGAATGTGCTGTAAACGGTGTTATCAACAGTCCTCAAAAATTCAAAACTCGTTGCTCCGCGTACGTGTAGTAGTAACATTCTCAAGTAGAATCTTTCTTCTTCTTTAACACTGACTATGTACATTCTGGGTACTATCTTGCTTCCACCTCTTTGTCTCTTTTGCCATGTGTTACGAACATACACATATGAATAAGGAATGTCTGTGTATAACAAAGTATGGGCGTCTGGATCGGTCTGGTTCAATTGGAACCAAGCCTCAAGTTTAGTTATTCCTGTACGTGCAGCATGTAACGCTTCTTCTTCTTGACCTTCTCGAAAGACAATGCACTGTTGATTTGGAAGATGAACGGGCAATCTGATAACAGCGTGTGACCGATCGTGCATTTTACACTGCAGCAAGCGCCACATTGCCTCAGGTGCACTGACATACCTTGCATCGATGAAGCTGCTTATTTCATTGGTCTCGACATCTCCAGTACTGAGAACCATATTGGCACAGTCAAAGCCTTTGTAGATGTACTTGTAAATATATTTCACTGCTTTCAAAGAGGTGCAAACCTCAACATTTATGTGTGCATCGTATTTCAGCAGCAGATGGGCATTATACGGAACGACAAATCTGTTGTCTACTGTGGCTCCACGAACATCAAATGTAGGACCCATGCGACGTCTGTACTTTGGGTACCCTTTAGTACTCAAAACAGTTTCTGTCTGAAAGTCCTTGGGGAAATTTTTTGAACACTTCCCGTTTTCCATGCAAGGTGCTCGAGGATTGCTTGACCCACAAGGACCATGAATCATACAACGTGTCACTATTTCATGCAGACGGGGGTTAGCGACAGCATCAGGAATCTCAGCATTAACAAAACGATCAATACGTTCAACTGAAGAAAACTTGTCTTCAGTCCTTAGAACAATTAAAATGTGAGCGTGTGGAAGTCCTCTTTTCTGAAATTCAATTGTGTAGACATGAGCCGTTGAAACACCTAAAACACCATGAACTGTTAGATCTTTAAGGATGGATTTCAGCTTCAAGTGAAACACTCTTGCAACCAAATCGGGCCGGTCACTTGCCTCCTCACCAATTCTTAAATTTTCTATAATTTCTTGCCACTTGGGGTTAGCTGTAAAAGTAACAAAAAGATCCGGAGGACCAAATTTCGCAAAGATGGACATCGCATCAGAACATCTCTCCCGCATGTTTCTGGGGGATCCTTCAAAGGATGACGGAAGAATGACTGGAATTCCTGGTACTCCGATGTTATTTCTTCTATTTTCAATATGATCAGCCAGTCCTTGGTAAAGTTCAGTTCGAAGCTGCTGTTGATGCATCCTAATGAAGTTCAAATTGTTGGCCTCAACTTGTAAATATGAATCGACGATGAATTGCTGCGTTAGTCTTCCCGCACTGATGACTGGATTAAACTCATCTCTAATAGCCATCAAAGCTGCTTTGTACTGAAGCATAGTGATGTTATTTCGAATTCTGTTTTGTCGTGCTCCAGGATATGGATCGCAAGTCCAGTTAGGCTGCCAACCAGGTTCACCGAAAGGAAATAAAATTGGGTAACTCATGGGATCCAAATTTGGACTGAGAATGTTGATGTTAACAAACTGCTGTTCCGGATCCGCTGGATTAACTGGATAAATTCTGATGTCTCTATCGAACGGTGGTTCTCCATCATCGTTTACAAAAACCATGGCAATTTCATTTGCAGCAGGTGCATTAAATCGTCTCTGATCAGAATGTCGATCTCTTCTGAAAACCAGATTCACAATTGGAGTATCTTGTCCGGCTTCATTAGCCTCCTGGACAGCTTGAGCCTCAACATCCCTCAACATGCGGTAAGTGTCGCAAAGACGATTTGTCGATCGCATAAGCCTGTCCAACTGGTCCAGAACATGGGGAACACATTCTCTGTTTGCTTGATGGCGAATTCGATTTTCTGTTGCCTGAGTGCTGTCTACAACATATAATTGTGCAAATTGTCGTTGTTTTTCATTAAGTGGTTGTAGATGACTCGCCCTGTGGCAGATTTGCCCATGTACTTTAAAGACATATGGTCCTCTTCCACTACAGTTGACAACTTTTGCTCCCATGGAGGCGAAAGATAACGCACTGTTGTAAGACCGTATGTGTTTTCTGAAATTTTTGTGATCAGGATTCTCAGGATTCATGAGCAAATCCTGAAGAACACGTGGATAAATTAAATCATTTCCCTGAGAATCCATTGGTTTCGTCAAACAAACTTTCCCTTTCCTACAGCAGTTATTGAATTTTCCGTCTGGAGGTCGTTCTCCGGCAAAATTCTTGGAAGCACAGAATTCACACAAAGAGTTCATAGGGCCACAGTAATGTAAATGAACTTCACTTTCCTGTTCTCCCAGTCTAACATTATTTATTTCGTTCCGTCGACTTAGCCTCTGAGTTTCAGCATGATCTTGTCTTCGCACTTGCGCTTCAGATTCATTTTCTTCTTCAATACGTCTTCTGTGGCGTTCGGCATCGGCTTGTCTTCGCAATTGCGCTTCAGATTCATTTTCTTCTTCAATACGTCTTCTGTGGCGTTCGGCATCGGCTTGTCTTCGCACTTGCGCTTCAGATTCATTTTCTTCTTCAATACGTCTTCTGTGGCGTTCGGCATCGGCTTGTCTTCGCACTTGCGCTTCAGATTCATTTTCTTCTTCCATACGTCTTCTATGGCGTTCGGCATCAGCTTGTCTTCGAACTTGGGCTTCAGATTCCGTTTCTTCCTGAATTCGGCTTCTGTAGCAGTCGGCATTAGCTCGCCTACGCAATTCTGCTTCAGAGTCAGTTTCTTGATCAATACGTACTCTTTGAGATGCTCTGTTAAGTTCCCTTATACGGTTCAATGACTCCTGGCTTTGACGTTGCAACCATCGTCTCTTACGTTCATTTGCCAAACGTCGTCTCTTTTCAATTGGTGTTTCACTTGATTGTTCCATTGCAAGTTTAATTAGTGTGCAAAACGGGCACAACTCACACAAAGTAATGTAAGGTATTAAATAAACTCGTTAATTAATCAGCAATAATAAAAAAAAAAAAGAATACAAAAAAATATTAAATGTAGAGACAAATTTTGCCTAAAGCTGTGAAATAAAAACAAAATTAATTTCATTAAAAATATTTCTCAATCCGTAAACAAAATTATATACATCATATTAAAACAAAAAGAACTTCAGTTAAATGAAATGAAACGTAGAGACAAATTTTGCCTAAACCTTTTACCTGTAACAAAAGTTAACTTCACATAAGATAATAAATAAACTCGTTAATGAAACGTCAATAATAATAATAAAAAAGAATACAAACAAATATTAAGTGTAGAGACAAATTTTGTCTAAAGCTGTGAAATCAAAACAAAAATAATTTCATTAAAAATATTTTTCAATCCGTAAAGAAAATTATATACAGTATATTAAAACAAAAAGAACTTCAGTTAAATGAAATGGTAGAGATAAATTTTGGCTAAAAGAAAAAAAGGTTTGAATTTAAAAAAAACACAGTCATCTGAAAAAAATAATAATAATGTTTATTAATATTCTGTCACAGAGATAAATTTTGGCTAAAAAAAAAAAAAGGTTTGAATTAAAAAAAAACACAGTCATCTGAAAAAAAAAAAATATGTTTATTAATATTCTGTCACAGCTTAAAATCAAAAGCTTTCACAGAACAGCAAAAGTTAACTTCACATAAGATATTAAATAAACTCGTTAATGAAACGTCAATAATAATAATAAAAAAGAATACAAACAAATATTAAGTGTAGAGACAAATTTTGTCTAAAGCTGTGAAATCAAAACAAAAATAATTTCATTAAGAATATTTTTCAATCCGTAAAGAAAATTATATACAGTATATTAAAACAAAAAGAACTTCAGTTAAATGAAATGGTAGAGATAAATTTTGGCTAAAAGAAAAACAGGTTTGAATTTAAAAAAAACACAGTCATCTGAAAAAAAAATAATAATGTTTATTAATATTCTGTCACAGAGATAAATTTTGGCTAAAAAAAAAAGGTTTGAATTTAAAAAAAACACAGTCATCTGAAAAAAAAAAAAAAAAATATGTTTATTAATATTCTGTCACAGCTTAAAATCAAAAGCTTTCACAGAACAGCAAAAGTTAACTTCACATAAGATATTAAATAAACTCGTTAATGAAACGTCAATAATAATAATAAAAAAGAATACAAACAAATATTAAGTGTAGAGACAAATTTTGTCTAAAGCTGTGAAATCAAAACAAAAATAATTTCATTAAAAATATTTTTCAATCCGTAAAGAAAATTATATACAGTATATTAAAACAAAAAGAACTTCAGTTAAATGAAATGGTAGAGATAAATTTTGGCTAAAAGAAAAAAAAGGTTTGAATTTAAAAAAAACACAGTCATCTGAAAAAAAATAATAATAATGTTTATTAATATTCTGTCACAGCTTAAAATCAAAAGCTTTCACAGCGGCAACTTTCTCACACAGCTTAAAAGTGCAAGAAATCACTGTTGCCAAATTGCTAAATGAAAATCAATCCCATACGACGTGTAGAACTTACTACAAACCTAATAACGTAACAAAAAAATCGATGTTCGAAAAATCAAAAGCGAACAAATTGCATCAAATTCCTTTGCAAAAAAATTAAAAAAAAAAAAAATTGTTACGTTTCGTTACTGGTATGGATATATGAAATTCAATCGCTCCGAATATCCTATCCAGCGCTCGAACGCCGAAAAGAAATGACTTTATATCTCAGAAGATATTACAATTAGAGAAAAACCGTAAGCAAAAAAAGTGTTTATTTTTTTGCAAAAAAAACAAAACAAAACAAAAATATATATATATATTATTACGTTTCATTACTGGTTTGGATATATAAAATTCAATCTCGCCGAATATCCTCCATGGTGCATAGAAAACTCGTCATGTGAATGAATCAAATCCGGCCTTTGTTTACATATATCCAGCGATCGAACGCCGGAAAAAAATGACTTTATATCTCAGAAGATATTACAATTAGGGAAAAACCGTAAGCAAAAAAACCGTTTATTTTTTAAAGCTCTTTCTAATGACATAACATTTAGGTTAGTGCAATTAAAAAAAAAACACCAAAATTTCTAAAACATGGCCGTCAGAATTTCTTTTTTAGCGGATGCGTACAACCCCGGGATCGTTCTCCATACAGGGACAGAGAGAGAGAGTCACAACGGCTATTATTATAGAGGATTTTACCAATATATTTAACTTAGTTCTTCGAACCATTTATTTAACTTATTGTATAAAGAAATTTCTGGTTCAAATGGAATAAAATATATGATAGAAATGGGTCGATTCGACCCATTCAGGATAGGAAGGTTAAAGGCTGAAAATTTTGAAGTTGCTGATACTGCTAAATATATTAAGCGTAACAGATTTCTAATTTATAAAATTTATCGAAAGTTGACTATGCGATTGAAAAACGCTCAGGTCGGCGAATAAAATCATCTCAACGACAAGATAGAGAGTTTTTACGAGCACTTTCAAACCCCAAAGAAGTCAGTTCGTGAAACTGTGAAGAACTTCCGCATGATCTACTTCGAGATCTAGTATTATATAGGCAAGCAAATTTCATATATATCTCGGGATGTGTCCAACACTTATGCTGCAATTGTACCATGTAAAGACCTTTATTCGACTGTGAAATACATGCATTCTATGGTTAAATCTTTGTTCAGTGAAGGAAAAAAAATCAATTTAGATGGTCCTGATGGTTGAACATGCTATTGGGATGATTTACGTTGAGAGTTTCGCGTGTACCTTAGTCGTCAACAAGGAGAAGATTAGCTTATGATGTTGGGTGAGTTCTATTTCAATTGAACAATGGATACTGCTTTTCGTAGTGGTTTACAGTTCTCTGGAGATTATTGAAATGTCTTCAAAAGCAAGCTAATTCAAACTGAAAGCATCTTAGTCGGAGAAAACTGGAAATTCCAACATAACAATGCATCTATTTATATTTCCTACTTAATTTTAGCTTGATTTACACAGAATCAAGTGATTGTTGTAGATTGGTCAGCCATCAGCGCAGATCTGAATTTACCTTATAACCTTTGAAGAGTACTGCTCGACAAGTGTATGCCCATTGTCGTTTTTGCTCTCCTATTCAGGATTTAAAGCATCAAGTAGCTTTAGAGCAGAGTTGCTTTTCTTTACAGCCACACATTTTTCATACACGAGTTCGAAGGTTTTCTGATTTTTAAGATAATTGAAGAAATGGATCCAAAATTTATTTGAATTTAATTACAAAATACTCAAGTCCAGATACTTTTTAAAATTTTCGCAAAACGTTGAACCAATATATGGAGTAAAGTAATGAGAAATACTAAATGATAGCACTTATGTTAGTTTCAAAAGCTAAAATTCATGGTATAATATTGGAATTATGGTAAATTGAACCTGTTTTTCGTAGTAAGTTGAACCATGAATTGGAATTACTTATCAACCAATCAGAATAGCATGGCTTTGTCTACGACTCCATTATAAGACAAGAGAAAGAAATGCATTCGACCGTCATTATTTGATTAAACAGATCAGATATAAAATTGATTATTTATGGATTGTAAAGGTAAGCCTTATTTAATTTTAATTTTCTATTTCTATAGAGTTAGTGTTTTACGATTAACAGTTAAATAGTTTTCATATTTTATAGTAAAAGATTGATTTAACCCTTTGCGACGCAGAGCAAATTCATTGCTTAAGTGGTGAAATTAATGACTGACACCGGTATTTGAAAACAACTTTATTTTTAAAAAAGAAAACGCTAGATTTCACGTATTCAATGGACCGTAATTAAAAAAAAAATCCGGTGCAAATGTGGCGTTTAGGAATTAAAATTAAGTGGTATATCTATGAAACCACCGCGCCTCAAGGGGTTAGCACTAGAATTACCGGGAATTTGAGTCAAGTTTTATAAAAAAATATTTCACACCAGAATTTTGATTTAAAACATTTTTAATTTTTAACGTTTTTCTACTATGTTTATTTTAAACTTATTTTATAATACAATTTCTGGTTTGATCCGAAACATATTCATGTAGTAGCCATCAAAATGAGGGCTCATGATCGTTTTAGTGTTGATTTTCTAATGTAGGGATGAGAATTTTCCGCGTTTTTCCCCACCAGTGTAATGTTAGAGAAAATGTTATTTTACTCAATCGAAAAATGCTGCGATTTAAGAGAACAATATTTTCTCTAATATTATACTGGTATGTAAAAAACGTGCAAAGCTCTCATCCCTACTAATGTCATAAGCGTTTGTCTGTTATATTTTTTAACCCTTTCCGGCACAGGCATATCCTGTTATTAGCCTTTCTACCCTGTTGAAATTTTACTCAAAATTGATTAAAATATTTCACATCAGAATTTTTATTTAAATCCATTTAAGATACTTATTTAACTTAAATCATTGTGTTATTTATTTAATTTACCGTAATTTCGGGTGTATAAGCCGCGGCTCAAACAATTCTTTTTCGACCCAGAATTTTTTTTTAAATGAATGTTACTACTTAGATCGCCGTAAATATTTGTGTTTAATCATTAAATAACGTTTCTGGGTCCAAAAAGAATTGTTTGAACCGCGGCTTATACAACCGAAATTACGCTACTTTATGAAAAATTTTCTGGTGCGAATCCAATGATACGCATTATAGGACTGGGTCGATTCGACCCATTCAGGGTACGAAGGTTAAAATGAAACATTATCGACTGTTACCGGAATTTATAAAACACTTTATCAGAAAATAAGACCCCTTTAATTTAAGCTTTCACACTAAAAGCAAAATTTTATTAAATTATTATTTGTGCCATTTGCAAGACTAGAATTAAAATTAGGCATCCCGGATTGGTCACAATGTGCCGGAAAGGGTTTGAAATGTAATAGTTTACATGATTAAATAAAAAAAAGTTCTTATCAATAATTAATAAAGATTTCATTTGTTTGGTTTTTTCGAATAAAAAAAGAGTGTAAATAGCTCATTCTTATCTTCAATAGTGATATGCAAAGAATTTTAATTTGTTGTAGCACAAAAGAAAAAGCAAGACAGAAAATATCTTCGTTTGCTGACACCGGAATTATATTGATTCTTTTCTGAATTCGTAGTAATAGATGTAAATATTAATTTCCAGTGTTTTGAGGTTCTGTTTATTTATAGTGATTTTTTTGAGATCTTTGCTGATTCCTGATTATAAACACTAACAGTAAATGAATTAGTATTTATAATTATAAATATTTTGAAGAAAAATATAATATTAAATGAATATGATAACAAGAAAAGGTTTCAGATTATGCATGTAACTGTTTTTTATTTAGAAGTGAAATAAAAAAATATTAACAATAATGGTTTAAATTATTAAATAAAACGTCTTGATTAAATAATGATAAATAATATTAAATATTAAATAAGTGATCTTTGTACCCAGTGTTAAAATTCATTTAACATTTGACTAATTTTAAAAACTGATAGGTATTTCTTACGTTTTACAGCAAGATTTTTGAATTGTTAATAACTCTAATAATGCATTTATTAATACATTATAGTTTAAATTGTTGTTTAATAGTTAGTTGTAAAATACTAATTATTATTTTTAGCTAAATTAATTGCACACTATTTAACGTGTGATGTGCAGAAATAAAAAATGAAAATATGTGTTACAGTTTATGAGACATACAAGAAAAAAATTACATAAATAAGGTCTTTGCGCCTAAATGCGATAATATTATTTCAATTAAAATCATAATGCAAGAATAATGGATAAATACTGTATAAAAAGTCATCCGATCTTTAAGAACAAAGCCTGAAACATTTGTTTGCCTTTAAAAAGTTTTCTTATATAAAAATCCCCATTCCAATGCACGTGGTTCATTTTACAGCAGCCTGATGTTTCCAAAAATGCAATAAAATTCCCAAAATTGATTCAAGTTTTTTTCTATTAACGTTGAAGATTAACCCATTAGTGCCTAGCGTCCCTTTTTAGGGACGCTTCAAAAATTGCATGTAGCACTGTTTTTGACACCGGTAAAAAAGAACAGCAATCTTTATTTTATTTAATGGAAACATTATCGTAATTAATAAACTAAACTTAATTCTTTTAAAAATAGTGGTGCCAACGGAATAAAATTTGCGCAAAAGATGGTGGGCACTAATGGGTTAAATAATATTACAGATGCCAATGGCTACAATGTGCATTTCATTTACTATCAAACTTAGCTCGGACAAACGGAAAAAAATTCATAGTTTTCTACGCATTAGGCAATTTGTTTCCTAAATGTGTAGAGACTTTTGGAATATTAACAAAGGTTATTTTATGTGGTATTTGTATAAATTACATCTAAATTATGCTTAAAACACAAATTTTGTTTAATAACCTGTATTGAGTCAATAAAATAAGAATTTCAACATTATTCACTAATTGTATTTTCTTTTACCGCGCACTTAAACATACATTTGAAATGATCAAAATAGCAAACACTCATTTTTAAAACTTTTAACTTAAAAAATAGCATTTTTTCACTTCAGTCAATGTAACGTAAAAAATGGTAACATTCGAGTATATTTCTGAATTGTCCTCACTTTTCATAAATTTTCATAATAGGACGTTATAATTTTCTTTTTTGAAATGTTCCTTGCAAAACTTCTCGTATTATAAAGATCAAAGTATCCCACTCCTGGGTTTCCAGTTTTACCTCAACAATTTTCAATTTAAAAATTCGAACTGTCATCAGAAATTATGAAAGAAAATTTTTTCTTTAGGTAATTACGAAACATCAATCGTACTGTTCTAACGACATTACGCTTGTTTATAGCGATTAATCTAGTAATAATGTGGGGTTTAACATCTGGTATTTACATCGGTATGCACAAATGCATAACCTTTTTTCGCATGCTGAAGTCAAATAAAAATGGAATATAAAATAATTAAAGTTGGCCTCAGAAAAAGTTATATGTTTCGATCAAAATTAGTTTTTGTACAATTGGAAAAAAAACAATTTACGGATATTCTGCAAAAAATATTCTTCTTCTGACGTCAGTTTTCGTAAAATATATTGATCCGGAAGGATAGGAAAAATGAGTTTCTTCAGGTGGATTGGATGTTTTGTTAATTGAAAGGATTTTTTAAATTTCTACTGAAAAGAGAAAACAGATGGAAATTTTCAATAAATATTTCCGAGTTTTTAATAAATATGATTATTAACAAATATTTCTTACTGGTATTTCTAATATTAAAGGAAACGGAACAAAGAATATCCCATATTTTCTTAATTATCTTTCCGATTTTTTTCTCAACTTGCATCGATTTACATTTAGAAAAAATATTGCTGGAATCTTAGATTAAAACATTTGTTTGAAAAAAATTTTATGATTTTGTAATGTTGTCAATCTTTATATTATTTTTTCTAATTCAAATGAATTAAAAAAATTTCTTTAATGCACTGTAAAAATATCTGTATTTCTTCAGATGTAAAGCTACCCAAATCTGTATATTTACTAAAATTTTATCTGAACGCTTACAAAGAAAGATATAAAACTAATTTTTGTTAAGTTACAGAAATCTATAGCTTTACAAGGGAATCTATTAAAATTACTGTAATCTTGCTAACATTTTACATGTAACCCGAAATGATGTTATATAAAAAGTTCTGGCATCTCAGCTTTCTAAAATATTCTTAGTAACCTTGCAGATAACAGTGCAAAAATGTATCTGTTTTATGAATTTTTGCTGTTGCCGTTGCGTAAAAAGTTCTTGTTTCCTAGAAAAAATATCGCACTTTACATATTTGTTTTTACAGTGTAAAATGCGCCTTGTTTCAATAAGATATTTATCTAGTTTCATTTATTTGAAAAATATTTTTCTTCAAAATTTGATTATGTAACATGAAAAAACCGACGCATTAGCAAGTACGATTTTTTAAAGCTCCGCCCTATAAGGAAATAAATCGATTTGAAATGCCGATATTCATAATTTATTTATAAGTATTTTTTTATCTGATTTTTTAAGGGAAAATAGTATTTTGAAATTTACAAAAAATCTTTTTCTTTTTTTGAGTAAAATGTGATCTAATAAAAAAATGAGGCTCTTTGAGATTGATATCTAGGTCAGTAAAGATTTTATCTTTCAAACAGGACAATTTACATGACATTACTTCAGCTTATTGTATAGTTTTGTTCGAATGCCTACCCAAATAGGTGGATAATATTGACAAATAGCATTAGTCAAGAAATCACGCCATTATATTTCAGGAATACTTATCAGCTGAAATATTCTTTCTTGCTCAGATAGTCAACAAACTGCTATATAGAATCTTATATTGGTTTGAAAAAAAATTCTAAAAATAAATGGTGAAAATGGTAGAACATTAATGTGGACTATTTCCCCAGGACACATTACATACTACATACTAAATACATGCTACATAAAATAATACACACTAAAAATTGAAAAACTCTCTCCTCTATAGTACATGGCCAAAGGTGACCGGCCACTTGCGATTTGTAACAAAATGATTACTCATGTGATTGATCTACATAATAAGATGTTGAAAAACTGGTTTAATCTAAAAATAAAGTCAAAAGCAATGTTCCATAATTGCAAAATTAAATTTTCATTATATACATTATACTATCCAGTTTGGTGGATTTCAATGGCTCTTAAATTTAATAATAATTAAATTTCAAATAAAACTTAATTTATTTAGTATATCCTTGATCACTTGTATATTTCACGTTTGCAGTGTTGCTCTTAGCAAAATTGAACTATTTCGAAAACCGTAAAAATCAATTTAATTATAATCTCGAGACGTTATCCTGAATCATGTTTCACTGCTTGCTTTCATTTCAAAAGATTATACTTTTGTCAGTTTCCTCTCCACTATTCACACTTAGATTTTGATCTTTTTCGATTTGTGTATCTTCCAATTTTAAGTATCTTGAAACAATATTGCCTTATATGATCTTCCGAAAAAATAGTGAAAAAGTTTGGATCATTAAAGTAGTACTTGTTAACCCCATGAGGGGCAAAACACTTCTGTTCCTAAAATCTTAAAATGATTGATTGACACCGGGATTCACAAACAAATTTGTATGATAGAAATTGAAAACTATTTTTCGCGTACATTGTAAAAAGAAAATCTTAATACTAAAATTCCGGTGTCAATGTAGCACAAGGGAATTAAACTTAACCACTTGAGGGGCAAAGCACTTCTGTTCCTAAAATGTTCAAATGATTGATTGACACCGGGATTCATAAACAAATTTATATGATAGTAAGTAAAAGCAGTTTTTCATGTAAATTGTAAAAAACAAAACTTAATACTAAAATTCCGGTGCCAATGTGGCTTGAGGGAGTTAAAATTAAGTGGTATATATAATATACCGGTGCCCTTCAAGGGGTTAAGTGGTATATATAATATACCGGTGTCCTTCAAGTGGTTAACCCTTTCCGGCACGGGCAAAATCTGTTAGTAAAATGAGAAATTGTCGACTGACACCGAAATTCACAAACGATATTTTTAGATATTTTGAATATCTTAATTTAAGCTTTTATTCTAAAAGCAAAATTTTACTAAAAATTATTGGTGCCATTTCCAAGTTTAGAATTAAAATTAGGTATCCCAGACCGGGCACAGGGTTAAGGAATAGTATATACTTTTCAAATTTCCAATTATTATCATTATCACTAAAATATAGCTATAAAAACAAAGAACTGTTTGTCAAGAATGACTTCCTTCGATTAGGAAATTCGTAATTTTGAATCAAATTAAACAATGTAATTAAGGCAATTATTTTTAAAAGAGTAACTTTTAATGTAACAGCTCACGTTTGAGTGGTAATTATTTTACAGAAAATAAAGACTTTATTATTATTTCAGCGTTTTAAGGATTTTTATTTTCTAGTACTTTGATTACATAAACTATATGGACAAAGGTGTCCGGCCACCTGTGACTTTAGACAGTTTGTTAGATATCTAGAAAAATACATTAGGTATTATCCTGAAACACCAGGTGTGTAAACATAATAGTACAGGTTCTTTATTATCGTAAAGAGTTTCCCTGAAACGTCTTAGGGGATCGCCAATAAAATGAAAAATGAAGAATATCTTTTGGATACCCTGTAAAAACTAATGTAGCAAATTCGTTCAAACTGTATATTAGGTTTAAGTGGTTATTGTAATAAATTGTGTTCATTTGTATAAGGACAGCATGTATACTCGAAGCGAAATTAAGGTTTTTATAAAAACAATCCCATTTTGCCAGATTTTTTGCGTATAATTTGCAGATTTCTTAATATAAAAAAAATGCTCTTTTCAGAAAATATGACAAATAACATTATAAACAATATCCTTCGATTAGAATTTAATAAAATAAATATTATATAAAAAATGATAAGGTTAACTAAATAGGTTTTCACTGCGCATGCGTTCAGTCTATCAAAATTTCATTTACATATTGTATTTGCTAAATGTATAGTGCAACTTTTGTAAAATTCTCAAAAACTTAGCTTGAAAATTCTGAAATTTATCCTCGATAGAATAAGATCAAAATCCGTTGTTTCCAAAATAGAGCAAAATGATGAGGGTCTGTATCAATATATCCAATGATTATGAAATGTGAAATACACAATATTGCACGTATACTGCAATATTGCACGTAAGTATTTGGATACAATCCCTCATTTTTTTGCTTCAGTTGGGAACAACGGATTTGTGCTTATTCTATCGACGATAATTTTCAGAATTTTCAAGCCATGTTTTTGAAGCTTTTACAAATGTTACTCTATACATTTAGCTAATACAATTTGTAAATGGAAATTTCATAGACTGAATGCAAGCGCAGTGAAAAAATATTTAGTACACCTACTCATTTTTTATATAATTTTTATTATTTATTATTTTTCTGAATGCAGAGTGTTGTGTATAATGTTGTTTGTCATATTTTCTGAAAAGAGTATTTTTTATAGTAAGAAATTATCAAATTATAAGCAAAAAAACCTAGCAAAATGTTTGATTGTTTTTATAAAAGCCTTAATTTCTCTACGAGTATACATGTTGTCCTTATACAAATGAACACAATTTATTACAATAAACCACTTAATCCTTATATACAGTTTGAACGAATTTGCTACATTAGTTTTTACAGGGTATCCAAAAGATATTCTATAGTTTTCATTTTATTGGCGATCCCGTAAGACGTTTCGGGAAAAATCTTTACGATAATAAAAAACCTGTACTATTATGTTTACACACCTGGTGTTTCATGATAATACCTAATGTATTTTTCTAGATATTTAACAAAATGTCTAAAGTCACAAGTGGCCGGACACCTTTATAACATATAGTTTATGTAATAAAAGTACTAGAAAATAAAAATCCTTAAAACGCAGAAATAATAATAAAGGCTTTATTTTCTGTAAAATAATCCACTAAATCCTACTCTACAGTTTGAAAGAATTTGCGACATTAGTCTTGACAGGTTTATCCAAAATATATTCATTCTTTTTCAATTTACTGGCAGTCCCCTATGATGTTTCCGGGAAAAATCTTTATTTTAATATCAAACTTTTACTATTATGTTTACACGCCTGGTGTTTTAGGATAATGCCTCATGTATTTTTCTATATATTTAACAAAATGTCTAAAATCGCAATTGGCCGGTCACCTTTGGCCATACAGTGTATGTAATCAAAATAGTAGACGATAAAAGTTCTTAAAACTTCCTTGTGCTAAAATAATAATAAAGAGTTTATTTTCGGTAAAATAATTACCACTGTAAATCGAGCTGTTACATTACAAGCATCGTTTTTAAAAAAAATAATTGTCATAGTTATATTTATTAATTTAATTCCAAATAAAGAATTTCCTAAGCGAAGTCATTCTTGACAAACATTTCTTTGCTTCTTTATCTACGTTTCAGCGACAAAGGTAATAAATGGAAATCTGAACCGTACATACTATTTCTTAAGAAGAATTACTTTAATGATTTAAAAATTTTCACTATCTTTTAGAAAGAACTTCTAAGGCAATATTTTTTCAAGATATTTCAAGTAGCAAGTGATTAACACAAATCGAAAAAGCTCAATGTCTAAGTCAGAGTAGAGGAGGGGAAAATGATAAAAAATAATCTTTAGAAATAGAAGCAAGCAGTGAATCTTGATGCAAGATAAGGTTTGGAGATTAAAATGAAATTGAATTTTACGGTTGATGAAATAACTCAATTGCATTAAGAGCAACACTGAAAACGTGAAATGTACTAGTAATCGAGGATATGCTAAATAATTTATACTTGAAATGAAATATTTTTAAGCCTAAGAGCCATTGAAATTAACTAAACTGGATAGAATAATGTGCATAATTCTTTTTTTTTTTTTTTTTTTTTTTTTTTTTTTTTTTTTTTTCAACCGTGGAAGGTTGCAAATGACTTCATTTTGATATCAAACGAGTTTTCTTCACATTTAATAATTTAGCTTGATGAAATGAATCATCATTTTGTTAAAAATTCCAAATGAATCTAAAATAAAATAAAATATTGGGTCGTTCGGAAAGTCGTGTCCGGTTGGGAAAGATCAATTCGTACCAGAAAAGCCGGCTTTCATAGTAAAATATGTCCTTGAGTCAACCACATCGAGATCTACATGGATCGATAGCCCATAAGAAGAAATTCATTTCTTCCCAGTTTTAAGTTTGTATCTCAAGACTATGGGGGGGTAATGACCCTAAATGCCTGTTTTGGAAAAGTGCGCATAGTGACGAATCTAATAAGCAGATTTCAACGAAAAAATAAGGGATATAAAAAACCACCATACGAATATTTGATAATTTTTTCAAATCTTTTTAAACAAAAGAACAAGTTTTCTAACATTTGTCCTGTTTTTAAATGAACATTTTAATTAAACATAAACTGAATTTTCTGAGTGACCACCTTATTTTTTTGCATGAAATAGTATGAGACATGATGCATATGCACTATCAATTTCAACTTTCCACGTACGGTGCATCATTTTAAAAAAAGGTCAAAATCATATTCCGGCGGCAATGTGGGGCGTGTCTCGGACAAATTTCACGCCTTCTTTTCAAATCTCACATATTAATTCACACGGTATTTTTAAAAGAAAGCGTGAAATTTGTCCGAGACACGCCCCACATTACCGCCAGAATACGATCTTGACCTTTTTTCAATATGACTTTCTACGTACGGTGCACCGTACGTAGAAAGTTCAAATTGATAGTGAATATGCATCATGTGTCATAGTATTTCATGCAAAAAAATTAAGGTGGTCACTCAGAAATTTCAGTTTATTTTTAATTAAAATGTACATTTAAAAACAAGAAAAATTTTAGAAAACTTGTTCTTTTGAATAAAAAAATCTGAAAAAATTGTCAAACATTCGTATGGTGTTTTTTACGTCTCTTATATTTTCGTTGAAATCTCCTTAGTAGTTTCGTCACAATGAGCTCTTTTCGAAAACAGACATTTAGGGCCATTACCCCCCATGGTCTTGAGATACAAACTTAAAACTGGAGAGAAATGATTTTTTTTTATGGGCTATCGATCCATGTAGGACTCGATGTGGTTGACTCAAGGGCATATTTTACTAAGAAACCCAGCTATACCCTTTTGCCCCTTAATTACTAAACATTAGATATCAGAAACAATGTCTAATAATTATATGATAGAAATTTTCTGTACGAAATCATTTTCCCAAACGGACACGACTTTCCGAATGATACAATCACAGAGTACGGAACAGAGAATCAATTTTCATACATTGTAATGGCAACTTGTTTAACATGGGATTACGCATAGACAGTAGCGACACGAGCGGGCCACTCTGAAACTACGATCATAACATAAGAGATGTTGCTAATTCGGCGAAACATCGCTTCCTTGGCGACAAATGATAAGGGAAAAAAGAAAAAAATACAGCGACGGCTTGCTGCTTCTTGTTTTGAAATTTATGAAAGAATTATTTTAAACTTGTTCTGAAACAGTCGAAATTCAATTTTATTTTAAAGTTAATGTTGTAGTAAAATAATAACAAGAATAATAACAGTAATAATTACGAATCAATACAAGCGCGGAAATCTAAGATCAAATTGCATAAGCACGTGTGCAAAGATAATCAAATCAGCATTCAGCAAGAAGCGCCAAGCAAAGGTTACAGTTAAACAGAAATCACGAGAATAAAAATCGCCAACGTGATGGTTTAGTTTTAAGTGATCCACTGAGGGCGCTCTTTTCAAGCCGAGTTGAGGCTCTGTTGTACTCTGTGGATACAATAATATAATAGGGTTTGTACCATTTAACCCCTTGAGGGGCAAAGCACTTATGTTCCTAAAATGTTCATATGATTAATTGACACCGGTATTCACAAACAGATTTATATGATAGAAAGTAAAAGCTGTTTTTCGCGTACATTGTAAAAAGCAAATCTTAGTATCACTTAGTAGACGGTCAAAATCCGTTATTTCCAAAATAAAGCAAAAAGATAAGGAGTTGTATCCAAATATAGTAGTACGTGCAATACTGAGTAGGTACTAATCAGTGGAATATGGATACAGCCCCTCATCTTTTTGCTTCATATTGGGAATAATGAATTTTGACAATATTCTATTAACGATAATTTTCAGAGTTTTCAAGCTATGTTCTTGAGACTTTCACAAAAGTTGCTCTATACATTTAACTAACATAATATGCAAATGAAATTTAAATAGCGTTGACGCATGCGCAGTAAAAAAATTATTTAGTAAAACCGTTCATTTTTCATACATTTTTTATTATTTTTTAATTCCGATTACAGGGTGTTATGTGCAATGTTGTTTGTCATATTTTTTGAAAAGATTATTGTGTTTTATGAAGATCTCTGAAAATTATAAGCAAAAAACTTGGAAAAATTGTGGACCGTTTTTATAAAAACTTTAATTTCGCTACGAGTTTTCAAGCTATATTCATAAAAATCGACACAACTTATCACAATAAGCCACTTAATCATTATCTGCAGTTTAAACTGTTTTGCTTCATTAGTTTTGACAGGGTGATCCAAAAGATCCTCGTTCTTTTTCAATTTATTGACGGTCCCCTGTTAGATTTCGGGTAAAAATCTTTGTCAAAATATATGACGTGTACTATTTTGTTTACACACGAGGAGTTTCAGAATAATTCCTTGTGTATATTTCTAGATATTTAACAAAACATCAAAAATCGAAAGTGTCAAGATTTTTTTGGCGGTGACTGTATGTCAAAATATAAAACCATTTATAAGTATTTTAGATATATCCTTTTATAGAAACGCAGTCTATAGACTGCAAAAGTATAATTGTTGATATTACAGTATAATATTGGCAACTGGGGCGCCAGATTATATTTGTAAAATTTACGATAATAAACAGTAAAATTAGAAATTAATATTCTATTAAGCAGTAATATACAGTTGAATTTGTTAAAACGGTGGTATATTACTGCTAATTTTACATTTAAGAAATGGGGCCTCAGCTGCCAGTATTATACTGTAAAATCAACAATCATTTTTTTCAGTGTATAAATACAGCCTAAGATGATTGAGGTACAAAGACAAACATATCAATATCAGAATTTCTAAAATTAATACGCCCATTCATTTCAATTTTATCAGTGATAGTTTTTCATTGTACACTATCAAAGAAATTTTCATTCTTTTCTGCGTACTGACGAGTGAAAAAAAACGTTTCTTCATCTGTCATTCTCACATATTTTTTCTTATTGGGGATTAATTTTGATATGGTTTTTGACACCTGCCATAGAATTCCTACGGTTCTAACAGTACCACATTTGTTTATAGCGATTAATCAAATTACATCTGTATACACAAACGAAAACTTTTTCATCGCATACTAAAGTAAAATAAAAATATAATACTAAATAGTTGGAGTTGTCCTCAGAATTTTTTTCCATCCAAATAAATTTTTATGTATCTGGAAAGAAAATCTAAGGATATTTTGTAAAAAGTGTTTGTTTTCTGACGCAGCTTTCGTAAAATATATTGATCCGAAAAGATAGAAAAAATGTGTTTCATCAGGTGGAATGGTTGTTTTTTAATTGAATATATTTTTGTAAGTTCCTTTAGAAGGAAAAGAGAAAACAAATTGAAATTTTCCGTAAACAATTTCGCGTATTTCATGAATATGGTTACTAAAAAAAATTCTTAGTAGTATTTCCATACTTCAAAAAAAAAAAAAAAAAAAAAAAAAAAAAAAAAAAAAAAAATCACAGTATATCCGATATTATTTTAATTATCTTTCCGATATTTGTTTCCAGATTTTTTTTAATTACACATAGAAAAAATATTTCTGAAATCTTTGATTAAAACATTTGCGTTGAATAAATTCTTTTGATTTTTATAGCTGTCAACATTTGGACCAGTAAATCGATTTCAAATAAACTCGAAAATTTGTTTAATAAAATGTGTCTTGTTACAATGCGGTACTAATATGATTTCATTTATAATTTTTTTTTCAAAAAATGATCATTTAAGTTAACCCATTAACGCCCGAATTATTTTCTTCGGTAAAATTTAAATTTTGTATTTCCCACCACTTTTAAAATCAAATTAACTTTTATCTAAATTTAGCGAGGATTCTGTCTCGTGAAAGAAGGTATATATTTATCTTCCTCTTTACTGGTGGGAAAACCGCTTTCTTGCTTTTTTTGTAACCGTCCTCAAAAGAGGACGCTGGGCGTTAATGGGTTAACCCCTTGAGGGGCAAAGCACTTATGTTCCTAAAATGTTCATATGATTGATTGACACCGGTATTCACAAACAGATTTATATGATAGAAAGTAAAAGCTGTTTTTCGCGTACATTGTAAAAAGCAAATCTTAGTACTAAAATTCCGGTGCCGATGTGGCATAAGGGAATTAAAATTAAGTGGTATATATAATATACCGGTGCCCTTCAAGGGGTTAAGAAAAAGAAAAGAAAACGAAAAAAACAATTGCGTTATGAATAAAGAAAAGAATATATACAGGGTGTTTCTAAACTCATGGTACAAACTTTAAGATTAGGTAGAACACACAGTAACAATCATTTTTTGTATAGGAATGTATGGGGCCAAGTGACGCATTAAGGTTTAAACACCAGGGGACAATTAGGCCCCTTTTTTAATTTTCAAAATTTCTCATTCATACCAGAAATATTTTATGCTATCATTTTCTTGACATTTCATAATTACTTAATAATAAAATTCTTCTTTGAATTTTTTTGGTATGAAATCGAAATTTTTTTAATTGAAAATAGAAATAGAAATAGAATTTTTTTGCAATAGAAATGGAGTTTTTGGTTGATTCCACTGGCGGTAGAGGGTAGTAAGTGACTGGTTCAATACCATGCATTCAAGTAGAAAATATCCCCAATTTTAATTGTACTATCGTTCGTTATGAGAGCTTTACATATGCCGAAAAAGCCGACATGCATTTCATGTAAGATCGTGCAAATGGCAACGTCAGTGCTGCCCTAGGAATGTATCAGGATCAGTTTCCTCGACGAAGAATGCTTGATCACAGAATGTTTCAGCGCTCACACCGTCAACTTTCTGAAACAAGTTCTTTTCACATCTCCAAACAGGAAATTGCTGTACGCAGTGCAAGTCAGGAAGAAATTATTTTGAATTTTGTGAATGAAAGACTCGAATCAAGTACAAGAGATGTAGCAGAAAATTAGGTGTGAGCCAACCGGCCGTTTGGAGAGTGTTAAATGAAAATCGATTTCATCCCTTTACTTTTCGACACGTACAATTTTTCAATCCGAAAGACTATCTTCTGCATTTGAACTTTTACCAGTGGGTTTTGCTGTTACCTTATTTTTTGCAAGAAGTTTTATCAGAAATGCTGCAAGATGTTCCGATCGCCAGTCGTAACCGGATGTGATTTCAACATGATAGAGAGCCCGCGCACTTCACCACTGATTTGCGCAGTTATCTGAATGCCACATTTTGCATGGGATGGATTGGGCTGGGTGGACCAGTTCCTTGGCTACTGCCATCTCCCGATTTATCGAGATTTGATTTCTTTTTATGGGGACATTTGAAGAATCTTGTTCATGAGACTCCAAATGACTCAGACGAAAATCTAGTATCTTACATATCCGAAGCTGCTGAACGTGTGCGGGAAATGCCTGGAATCTTTAGACGTGCACGTCAATCGTTACATCGATGCTGCGAAGCATGTATCATGGTTGGTAGGGGATATTTTGAACACTTATTGTGATATTATTGTATGCATTATTATTTACTTGTAAAATACATTGTAAATAAGCATTTTATCTTTTTTATTCATGTATTTTGTTTCATAAATTTACCAGTTTTGCGCTTTTTTATAATTCAAAAATTTCGATTTCATATCAAAAATTTTCAAAGACGAACATTATTATTAAGTAATTCAGGGTGGCGAGAGGTCAGGGAAAAACGGGAAAAACAGTCAAGAAAGGAGAAACTACCAGTATTTTCTTACAGAAAATAATTCAAATAATATAAAGACATTATATAAACTGACAAGGAAGGTCTCCATTGGGGGCATACTCAGAATTTTTTGAAAAAAATACGAATTAAACTACTCATGTAGGTTATAAAGGATCAGTGAAAATTAGCGGCGGAATTACATTATTAGATATGTAAAAAAATAAAATAGTTTGGAATAATTGGCGTGAAAAGCTGAAAGCGACGCGGGATTTGGCAAGCAGTGCATTTCCTCGCCAAAAGCAGACGATTTTAACGAATCTGAAAATTGATTTTAATTGACTTCACTGTTAAAAATCTGCAGCATTTACTCCAACGTCAATCCACTACTTTTATAGAATATCTCTCTTCTGACCAATGAGAATGCTGAATGAGAATTACTGCAACGTCACTCCACTACTTTTATAGAATATCTCTCTTCTGACCAATGAGAATGCTGAATGAGAATTACTGCAACGTCACTCCACCGCTTGTATATAATATCTCTATCCCAACCAATGAGAAAGCTCCATTTCACGGCCAAGTAACCGTTTTCTATACAAGCAAGGGAGTGCGTTGCGGCAAAATGCAACAGATTTTTATCTGTGTATTTTTCAATTTGGAACAACTTTAATCAATTTAAATTGTGTTTTAAATGATAAAATATATTAATTTCATTTTGTTATAAGTACATATAAACGTATATGACAAAATTACACTTAAAGTAAAGTAAAAATGCAAAACTGAAATTATTTAAACTAAACCTATTTAAATAAATTGAACATAGAAAGTTTTTTCTTTAAAAGGTATTCACTGATAAAAATCTGTTGCATTTTGCTGCAACGCATTCCCTTGCTTGTATAGAAAACGGTTACTTGGCCGTGAAATGAAGCTTTCTCATTGGTTGGGATAGAGATATTATATACACGCGGTGGAGTGCGTTGCAACAAAATGCAGCAGATTTTTAACAGTGTTCGAAGCGTAAAAGCGTATTTTTCAAAATTTCGTTTTTTCGCTAACCGGAGATAAATCGCCAAATAAACGAAATTTTCATTAATTTTTTACGGACACTGCAATGAAGTTCCGCCGAAATTTTTTTTATAAACATATATAACTATATGAGAAGAACATTCTGTAATTTTTTCAGATTTTTCTGAGTATGCCCGTATGGAGACCTTCCTTGTGAGTTTATCTTCAACAAAATAATGGTATATCTCATCTATATTGACTGTGTTTTTATCTAACCACTCGCCAACCCCTAATTGTAAAATACCAAGAAAAGGATAGCATCAAAAATTTTCTGGTATAAATGAGAAATTTTGAAAATTAAAAAAGGGGCCTAATTGCCCCTGGTGTTTTTAGTTAATGCGTCACTTGGTCCCATACATTCCTATACAATAAATGATTGTTACTGTGTGCTCTACCTATCCTTAAAGTTTGTACTATGAGTTTTGAAACAGCCTGTATAGTGTACCGTGATTTCCGGCATATAATCCGCAAATTAAACAATTCTATTTTGACCCAGAAAATTTATCCAGTGACTGAATGCAAATATTTACCGCGATATAAAATAGTTACATTTTATTTAATATTTTTTCTGGGCCAAAAAATGATTGTTTTATCCGCGGGAAATTGCGGTACTATCTACTAGTTGATAGTCGAGTAACTGCGGGAGATTGTCCCAAAATGGTGGAACATATCACAACTGTCATTTTATTTAACCCCTTGAAGGGCGGTGGGATAAAATATATCTTAGTTTATTTTAATTGCGAAATTCCACATCAACACCAGAATATTAAAATAAAAATTTTAATTTTATCAAATGCGTGAAGAAAAGATTTTATTTATAACGAAATATATTTGTTTTCCAAATTTGGTGTCACTTAATCATTTCAGCATTTTAAGAGCATAAGCTTTGAGGGTCATAGGCGTGCTTTGAGCCTCAAAGGATTGATCGGATCAAGTTTTTGTTTCCATTGTGGGGCACTTCTCACCTGTAAAATCGAATAGAAAAATTCTTCTTATTTAGGCACCTCATTCTTTGGAAATATTTTTTTTATATGTTCGATAATAATGTAATATGTTCGATGTAATAAATTTCGAGTTTTTATTCGAATCAGTTTGCCTGGGTATTGTAATATTTTTCACTGACACTGACAGGATGGTGCATGCATTGTCACAATATGGCGGAAACGCAGATCCTGAATCTCTATAAAGTACTACCACAGACTACCCAGATTTGTCGGTACATTATACGGGCAAAGTGTTTTCGTCAATCATGATTTACTATTCTCACCAGTAAATTTTACTGTAAATTTCAAAATTTTTAACTCAACCATTTTTCTGATTCAATTAGGCAAAAATTTCTGTTTTGAAAAACCGGTGATAAAAGATTCAAAATTCCGTGAAAGGCATAAAAACTAAGCATTATTTGAAATTTTTTTCCTAAATATTGTTTTATTTAAGTGGTTAAATAAATGAGTGTTAAAAACGCTTTTCGGCACGGACGAATTCTGCTAGTGAAATGAGCTATTATCAACTGACACCGGAATTTAGATACGACTTTTTTAGAAACTAAGAATTCCTTAAATTTAAGCTTTCATTCTGAAAGTAAAATTTTATTTAATGTTATTGGAGTCATTTGTAACTTTGTAATTACGTATCCTAGACTGGGCACAGTGTGCCGGAAAGGGTTAAAAAGATATCACTGGTAAATATAAATAGATTCACCGATTAACTGATTTGCGTGTACGTCGTACGTGGAAGAAGGGTTTGTTTTATACATTACAGTGTAAAAGAAAAGACAATCTTAAATTCAGGGACATATTTTTCCAGAATATCCCAGAAAAAAGTTCCTATTTACGACAAAAGGAAATTTTCCGTTAAAAATCGGAAAATTTCATCATATTTTATGGAAATAACAAAACGGACGGAGATGGAAAGAAACAACGGAGATACTTCGTTATCTGCCGCAAATTTATTTTGGATGTTTATAAAACTGACATGTTACTGTACACAAATGAAAAAACTCAATGAAATAATTATAGCTCTTTTATAAGACTTGTATCGTGCTGCTAAATTGCAACTACATTATTTTTTGTCCACGGGATTAAAGATTATTATATTTCTTACCAAATTTATAACATCAATTTTATACCAACTTTTAAAACGGAAAGTTGTCACTTCTTAAAACGGAGTTTTTACCTGTTTTGTTTTCCAAAACGAAAAATCCACTAACGGAAAGTAAAAAGTCCGCCAACATTGCTGCCAATACTTTTACCGTGAATTCATAGATTTATTTTTAACAATGCACTTAAAGCTTATTGATAACACTAAGATTTTAAATATACAATTTCATAATATTTAATGGCAAAAATGTTCATAAACATTACGAATATTTTAGTTTTAAAAAAGTGGTGTTTATCCCATATTTTCAACTAACTGTTCGTAAAAAAGGATTCAGTTAAGAGAGTAAATTACTACATATCTCAAGCACTTTTTATTTCAAATGATGCTAATATACTTTTTTTAATAGTAACAATTTGAATTTTTCGGAAATGATTTTTTTGTGTGTGCATTTAAAGAAATATTATAATATTTTTTTTTCTTTTTGCACAAGTTGTCAAGCTATATAAATATTTATTGTTGAATTTTTCTATAACAGTTTAGAAAAAAATGTTGTTGATATTATTTTACCATTTTTGAAGTTTTTCAAAATTTCAAAGGAGAACTAATGAAATATTTATAAGTAATCTACTTAAAAATGTATCATACGAAAAGATGGATTAAAAAATAAGAAAATAAATGATAAATAGCTAGGATTTCTCAATATTATGACAACCATAAAGTTTTCGCTTCACTTATATAAATTAATTTTATCAGCTTAGAACTATATTTCACTCTTTTGGAACGTTTTATATACTGAGAGAGTTATAATTGATAACTTCTAAACTATTAAATCTTCAAAGTGATTACAGGATAACAGTTTCTCTCTTTGTTAAGTTTTAAATAGCCTGTTTAAATTCTAAAACTACTATGTTTCGGTAGAAATAAAAATAGAATAATTCAAAAACTTTTATATAAGATGCGTATTTTTGTATTGTATATAATTAAAATAATAGTTTAGTTATGAAATACAGTCACAACAATAATAAAAAATATAATCCATAATGTCCGTACTCGCAATAAAGATTAGAAATGTGTGAGAACAAACAAAGGACAAATACTTACCGTTTGGTATATACACATTCCATTTTTTTTCCTTAACCCTTTCTTGCGCAGTGTTGCAACACCTAATTTTAATTCCAAACTTGCAAACGGCACCAGTAATATTTTAATATAATTTTGCTTTTACAATGAAAGCTTAAATTAAGGAATTCGTAATATCTAGGCAAGTCCTTTATAAATTCCGGTGTCAATCGACATTATCTCATTTTACTAATAGAATTTGCTTGCGCCAGAAAGGGTTAATCCATTCTTGGGTCCCGTGTAAAAACGGGGGAACAAAAAATGTATAAATGTATTTGTATTTGGTATTTAGACAACCCACATCAGTAGATATAAAGTGATAATTATTTTTCAAAGTATTAATATTCAGAAGTTAAAACGCATAAATACCGAAATTTCTCGCGTACCCCCCGTACATAAGATAAGCCGATTTCTTCCCAGAATTTATTTTAAATAAAATGTGACTTATTTTTGCTTAGCACTTATTTCGTTTCTTTTTCATAATAATATTTCTGGTCTGAAAAAGACTTATTTGATCCGCGGCGTATACGCGTGAAATTACGTTAATGCTTTTGCACCTATCTGAGTTACACAGCATGTAAAAGGAAAGCTAATTCTTTTTATTCACTTAATTGCAGCTATCCATTGCACCTAGTTTTTAGCACTTTCCAATGAAGTTGAAAAGTGCTTATGCATTAGGTTTGTCTGGCCGTCCGGCCGTCTGTCCGCGCTCTAACTCGCGTAAAGATACTCGGATTGCCATGAAATTTTAGGACGTTATTGGACGTTTACCCTTGCACGAACCCTATTAAAAATGAAGTTTCTACCATGATTAGTTTATCTACAGAGAGAATCAAAAGTTTCTCTTTGCATTACGGCGTATGGGGGGAAATCGTAAATATACTCGGATTAGCATGAAATTTTAGGATGTTATTGACGTTTACCCTAGCACAAGCCCTATTGAAAATGAAGTTTCTACTATGATTAGTTTATCTACAGGGCGAATCAAAAGTTTCCAATTACATTACGGCCTATGGGGAAAAATCGTTAATATACTCGGATTGCCATGAAATTTTGGACGTTATTGTCGTTTACCCTAGCACAAGCCCTATTGAAAATGAAGTTTCTACCATGATTAGTTTATCTACAGGGCGAATCAAAAGTTTCCCATTACATTACGGCCTATGGGGAAAAATCGTTTCAAGGGAATTTTAAAGATGTTATACCCTGTCAAACATATTAAAATATGAACATATTAAAATATGCATTCTATATAATATAAGGTGAAAATGTAGCTATAATTCATTTATAGGGCCACACAAAAGAATTTTATTGGATAATGGTAAAAGGGGGAATTGTGTGTGACATATTTTAAATATATTAAGCTGTTTCATGTATAATAAAATTGATGTATGTCAATGAGGCTTAGTATAAATTATACAATACTGCCTTCCCTAATATAAAGTACATAGTATTTACAGGGACACACAAAAGATTCCAAATAGTGCATTCTTTCCGAAGTCCTGTATATGTATCCGATGATAGCTGACGGATAGATGAAATGAATTTTAATTATTATATGCGCGTATAAGTTTCACTAAATTTATACACATTATATGGTGTGTATAAATGCTATAGTTAATATACAGGGCTATCCAAAAGAGCTCATCAACGTTACTGAATATGAGCATAAATTACTAAAAGCTGATTCTTAAATAAATTATGCATGTTTACGCTGAACTGCATTAAATTTACTAAGAAATGTTTGTAGAATATAGATAAAATGATATACAGAGCCACATAAAGAATAGGGTACATGGAGCCTATGAATGATAATTTATAAGAAAGTGATTTCAGTTGTTTTAAGAGTGTTTTAGTTTAAAATAAATTTTATCTTAAGACTGATGTGTAATAAAGGTACCGGACAAACTACAAGGTTGAACAAAGTATTCAAGTATGTTTTCATCTATTAGCATAAATTGCTGAAAGAGAAATTTCAAGCTACTCGACATCTTTTGCTAAACTAAATTTTCCCATTATATAGTATGTATATTAGCTGACAAATCAAATACAGGACTGTTCAATTGTAATGGAATGCATATTTGGCTATATATATTCATAAGCAAATTTTGATTCCTGGAAAAAAACAACCAATAAATCTATAATTGTTGCCAAATTTGCACTACAAGAATAGACAAAATGTGTTTTTTTTAACTCTAAGAAAATGAACTTACAAGGAAGGTCTCCATATATATGTTTATAAAAAAAATTTCGGCGGAACCTCCTTATAACGTCCGTAAAAAAATAATAAAAATTTCGTTTATTTGGCGATTTATCTCCGGTTGGCGAAAAAACGAAATTTTGAAAAATGCGCTTTTACGCTTCGAATACTTTTTAAAGAAAAAACTTTCTATGTTCAATTTATTTAAATAAGTTTAGTTTAAGTAATTTTAGTTTTGCATTTTTACTTTACTTTAAGTGTAATTTTGTCATATACGTTTATATGTACTTATAACAAAATGAAATTAATATATTTTATCATTTAAAACACAATTTAAATTGATTAAAATTGTTCCAAATTGAAAAATACACTGTTAAAATCTGCTGCATTTCGTTGCAACGCACTCCCTTGCTTGTATAGAAAACGGTTACTTGGCCGTGAAATGGAGCTTTCTCATTGGTTGAAATAGAGATATTATATACAAGCGGTGGAGTGCGTTGCAACAAAATGCAGCAGATCTTTAACAGTGTATGACACGGTCAATTCGCCGTGCTATGGAGCATTCTCATTGGTCAGAAGAGAGATATTCTATAAAATTAGCGGAGTGACGTTGCAGTAAATGCTGCAGATTTTTAACAGTGAAGTCAATTAAAATCAATTTTCAGATTCGTTAAAATCGTCTGCTTTTGGCGAGGAAATGCACTGCTTGCCAAATCCCGCGTCGCTTTCAGCTTTTCACGCCAATTATTCCAAACTATTTTATTTTTTTACATATCTAATAATGTAATTCCGCCGCTAATTTTCACTGATACTTTATTACCTACATGAGTAGTTTAATTCGTATTTTTTTTCAAAAAATTCTGAGTATGCCCCCAATGGAGACCTTCCTTGTTAGAGCAGAAATATATAAAAAATTATTTCGAAAGTTTTCCTTAGAATAACTGGAAAATATAAAAACTTCTAAAGAGATTTCAACATCATACTATTATTAAACTGTTATTAATACAGAAAACTAAAAACAAAATTATTTGTATACCTTGAGAGCTGATAAATAAAAACTTATATTAGCATATATCTTTAAAAGCATGCGTAATTAGTCATATCGAATTAATTCAAATATTTACAATACCAAATTTAATCTTAATTAATTAGTAATAATAACAAGAGTAATCAATTTATTTTGCATTATACAGATCATTTACAAAATCAATCTTTCTTTTCAATGAATATGCTATCTTCGAAATAACTTTTTTATTAAATGACTTATTATAAATAAGTATATAATAATTAAGATTATTATGATAAACATCATCATTACCGTAAAGATTTAGTTATTTCTTTTTAATTATATTAATAAGACTGTAGATTACTTGATTACTATATTCTTAAGCTTTCCTCATTAAATGTGTTTGAAACTTATGATGCTTTTCTGTATGCTGTTCCTTTCAGATGTCAGTTAATGAAATAAAAAGGCTTTAAGATTTTGGTGGTTTTATATATCGTTAATGTCAAAAGCATTTCTTTGAGCAAACTAGTTTGCATAAGCAAAAATAGCTATAATTTCATTTATACGAATGTATCACTCTTAGTACTCGATAAATTATTATTATTATTATTACTATTATTATTATTTTGTTCTCGATATCTACATCATTAAGACAGTATTTTTTTCTTATTATCATCCTTTATGATAATATAAAATAAAATTACCCATTTGTTCCGAGGATTATTTCCTGAGATTATTTGTGCTTTAAACATACAATTGCTTCAATTGTTATTTGCTTATTAATGCCCAAGGTCAGAGTGTAAGAAAATTAGTATACTTTTCAGAACCTGGAAAAAAAAATATAGCGAAAACATATTTAACAACTCACGGTTCGTACGGGTACCGTTTTTTTCGGGTAAAATACCAGCTTTTCTTTATAAAAAAAATAAATATAGTTCAAAAGCGTGAAATTGTATCTTATTTTATGAGATATTTTCTATAAGAAAATATCGGTGCAAAAGAATTTCTCGGTCATGAAATTTCAGGATTCGTACGAACCCTGCATCTTCCGATTTAACCCCTTGAGGGGCAAAGCACTCGTGTTCATAAAATGTTTAAATGATTGATTGACACCGGGATTCACAAACGAATTTATATGATAGAAAGTAAAAGTTGCTTTTTGCGTACATTGTAAAAAGCAAATCTTAATTAGTAAAATTCCGGTGCCAATGTGGCATAAGGGAATTAAAATTAAGTGGTATATATAATATACCGGTGCCCTTCAATGGATTAACTTCAGTAACATCTGAGTTAATTTAAACCAGATTAAACAAGTTTACAAGGTTTGCACACTGTTATGTTTTTTAAGGACTCTAGCACCACTATTAAAAATAAGAAAATTTACATTTAATTTTTAAACCAAAGAACCCGTAATCACCTCCTCCATTCAAAGATTTTACAATAGATTTATGCTGGGAAAATTATCGAAAATATTCTAAAATTTAGTGGTAGAACTGTGCGAACCCTGAGTTTCTACCGGGGAAATATTTTGGATGTAAAATTAGCTATTTAATTTCTTGTTTCTAGGGCGAACTTATTTGAGATCATTACTTTAAATAAATTCTGGGTCGAAACATGTTTAACCTGGGTTTAATAACTTAATCGCCGCGCCCGAGACATTCACGGGCTGCAAGCTTCAATGCTTTTATTCAGAATTGTTTGACACCTACTAGTTTTATAAAATAGTGTAGATGGTTTTACACTGGTATCATTTTACTTCTCATTAAATAAGATGAATATTTTTTTGAATAGGTGGCGATAATGAATTGGAATTTTTAAACCGTAATTTAATGCGACCATTAAGGGGTTAATTAACTCCTTACGGAAAATTTTACGGAAAATGAGTTGATAGTTATCAACTATGCGAAAGACAAGCTTTCTTTAACTTTAGAAATAACATAAACCAAACAGTTTTCGATATTTAAAGAAGAATAAATAAAAACTGTTTCTTACTGTCACTGATTTTCTATAACGTTTTTGAAGAGATTTTGTAGAGCATTAATATTTTTTCTCAAACCGGAATACAGTGGAACTGCAGTGATACATTTTGGTCGGGACAAGAACAAAACATATACTGCCTTCGTCCCAAATTAGTTACTTCGTTGAGGGCGGAAATTTTGTCCCGAATGAATTACCAAGTTTCAAGTAGGTGGAGTCATAAATGACGTCCGATGTGAAACCTTGCATGTGATTTTGAAGATATAGTATGTGAAAGAATTTTCATAAATATCAATTAACATTATTTTATTTGCGATTAAAATTATCACAACTTGGCATTTTCTTTCTCATTTTTATTTTCTACAAATGTAGCACCTATTTTAGGACAAATTTCTCGAAGCTAATTTACAGGATTCGTACGCCTTAAGCCACGCTCTACCACCACAGAAGGACTCTAACACTAACAATGTACAAAAACGGACAATTTTACGGAAATACTACTGGTAATATGGACGCCAATACAATTTACTGTTTTTTAACAGAAACATTTCTGTAAATTCCAAAAAACTCCGTATTTACCTGAAATTTACGGAGATTTTTTCGTTAAAAAACAGTAAATTGTACTGGCGTCTAGATTACTAGTAGTGTTTCCGTAAAATCTTTCGTTTTTTTTTTTTTTTTTTTTTTTTTTTTTTTTTTTTTTTTTTGAATATGCCAGAAAGACCATTTTTACCTAAGGAATTCACGATACATTAGCTAGAAGATAGTTTTAAGCAATTACTTTTGGTAAAATCCTTACATTGTTGTGTGTGGCTTAAAAGCAAGCGAACGCTGGATTTTTTTAAAAACTAATTGTACTAATTTAAAGAGGGAATGCTTGGTAAGAAAATGCTCTTGATTGATAGCACTGCACATTGAAATATCTGAAAAATGTTCAAACAAAATTATAAAATCGCCAGTATTAATAATCAATACAAAATTAATTAAATTTAGCAACTATTTTGGGACAGATGGAGCAAGTAAGTAAAACGTACACCTCAATTAACCTTTAGATTACGGAGTAGAACTGGCAACTATTTTTATATTCATTCGTACCACAATTTAGAAGAAAAATTCTTCGTATTAGCTATCTCGTGAAATTACACTAGTATTAGTTTATGATAGGGACTAGTTTTCAAAAATTGGTGCGAAAACAATAAAGAAATAGTCTCTGGGACGACATATATCCCAACCCCGTAAGCAAAGGGTTAATGGTCTATCGGACTTAAAAATCTTGAAGTTTTTCTTTTGCTGAAACGTTTAAATTGCCTTTTTCATCAAAAACAAAAATTTTACAAGCATTACCGCCCGCATGGTATAAATTCGCAAAAATGGAACAGAGTAAATAATAAAAGAACATACGAAAAATACACAAAGAGTTCCTGCCCGAAGTCATTTCAGGCAAGACCGTTAAGTAGTTAACCCCATAGGGACGAGCGGCACGTATACGTGCCGCAAAAAGGCTTAAGAAGGCTTGCTTTTTCACACCAGTAAAATTTTACTGTATAATTTGACTTATTTAATCGGAGCATTTTCTCGATTTAATAAGCCATAAAATTCTGCTTTTTAAAACCGGTGTCGGAACATTAAAAATTTCGTAAAAAACTCCCGTCGCGAAGGGATTAATAAGTCAAAAGTTTTCAGAGCATCTCTAAAGTTTGATCAATCTGATTGGAATCATTAGAAGACTCGTATGACACGCAGTAAATCCTACCAGTCACCAGTGTTGAATTCAAACATTATTCTCCGGAAGGGATTTTTGTGGCTTCAGGGGGATTTCCTTTTTTTTGACCAATGAAAACATAAAGTCTTAAATCCGGGGAAAGGGGCCTCACATTACTTGGGGTGGGGGTATCCCCCTGAATGCATTACTGAGCCATGCTGATTACCACCTCGATAATATCTTCATCATTTACGTGCAAATGAAACCGCGTATAGAAAAGGCAAATAACTCCACTTTCGCATTTTTTTTAAATTATCACATTTAAATGCACCCTTTTCTTCCGAAACTGCCTGGGTAAAGTCATGTCGTTATCGTAATGCACGTAATCATTCTGGTCAGCTTCGTCAGTCCGTTTTTGCATGTAACTAATTTTATTCACAGAAACATCAGAGTGGTGGTCGGCAAAGATGGAAGGTAAGGTGTAGCAAAGGTTTAAAAAAAATATTTTCAGCAAAACATCTAAAGGAAACAAAATTTCATCAAATAAGAAAAAACGTAATGTATAACTGAGAGAAACGTATAAGTCAAAAACGTATAGAATAATTTTTAATGACGAACGGCCGGGACCGATGAGTTGAAACGTATAACTGAAGGAAACGTAAAACTCAGATAACGTATATATGGAGCTCTACTGTATTGGTTTTTAGAATGCTATTGTTGTGTTTAGTGAGGGAACGTTTCTAACGACGTTCCAAAACAAGAAATTAAAGTGCGTGATCGTATTTTATTTGTACACTGCAATGTTTTGGCCGCAAACGACTACAACACATGACGTAATATATATCAAACACTTTATGGAATAATATGTGCCATATTCGCTGAAAAATATAATTGAAAAAAAATCAAAATAGAGCTCACCTGTTTAAGCTTGTATTAAGAGGTGAGCAGAAATACGCAAATGAATAATCTCAGAAGACTTACTCATAAAGAAAAATTTCTTTCTTGATTTTTTAATAAAGATGGACGAATATAATTCTTTGAGAAATAATATTACTTTTGGCAAGAAGATAGCTCTCTTTTTTTTAGAGCGAGGCATGGAAGGCACAATTTTTTTTACTTGTACAAAATTTTTATAGATAAATAGAAGCTCTCATATCAAATAATTATGCCTTTTTTTAAATTCTCTTGGAGATTAAGAGGCAACAAATTAACATAAAACGAAGCAGTGGTCCATCCTGTATATAACACACAACGTAAGGCCAACGGAATATTCTAAGAGAAGAATTGTTTCAACAATTTTAAAAAAATAATACTCCTTCAAGAAAATTCTGCATTCTCAAAATCGAAACATATTTTTCTCATATGAAATTTTCTTTTTTTTGGCAAAACGAAAGTTGTATTTCCTCTGGACGAACAAATCCCTGTATATTTCCACGGAGGGATAACAGTCTCTCCTTGTGTTTTAAATAACTCCATTTTCTCGCATTTAACAATGCTGAACGTTAGTCGCAAAAAGCCGAACAAATCATTTCTAATAAAATCGCACACATTCTTTTTGCAGGTATTTATTATCGTAGAACTGCCGACGACTGCCCTGCACCAACTCGAAACCGCATAACTTCTCAACTGCTCTCATCTCAACTGCCTAAACGACCGTGGCCGCTCCGGAAAGAAGGCGGGGGGGTTGCCATAAAAATAAAAATACGCCAACTGGCGAGGCAAAAGGAAGTGGCGAAAAATAGAGAGGCCAAGCGCATCGCTACGAATAAGGAAACAGTATTTTAAGAATAAACCTTTATATCACCAAGAAGATGCGGAGCCAAAACTGAATAACAGGACGCACGAACTTTTAAATTACGTAACAGAAGAATAGTACCAGATTGGACGATGGGAGGAGACATAAAACGGAAGTCGACACCCCATCGAACATTCTCGAAAAGACAGGAAACCTCCAAAACCGGAAGGAACAAAATTTTTAACTGATTTCAACATTTGAAATCAACAAAAAGTTAGGTAATAAAAATAACTTTACAGGGGAGATTAAAAAAAGCGAGAATTTAAGATAATTTTTAGAATGCGAAATATATAATAAATGAATAAAGATAAAACCAAAAATAGACGATAAATTAAATTAAATAAAAAATATGGCAGTGGTTAAGAGTAACCACAACAGCTATCAACTCAGTAATTTAACCCTTTCGGGCACAGTGTTACCTCCCAGGCAACACCTAATTTTAATTTAAAAATTACAAATGGCACCAATAATATTTTAGTAAAGTTTTACTTTTACAATGACAGATTAAATCAGGGAATTCTTAATTTCTAAAAGAGTCTTTTGTAAATTCCGGTGTCAGTTGACAATTTCTCATTTTACGAACAGAATTTGTCTGCGCCGGAAAGGGTTAACAGCATAACTGAATTTATAAATGCAATTGTAACAAAATATTAATTTTAATGTTAAAGTTAATTACATTAACTTACCAATTTTTTTATAAAACATAATTGTTGAACATGACATTCTTACTCGATACTTCATAGCATCATAAAACCCATATTTTGGATTGAGAAACTGTTTAATATTCCCACTAAAAAAATCTGCAGAAAATCTATAGCTTTTTGGCCCAAAATCTGTGGGAAATCTTATTCTGCAGATATTTTAATTTTTTCTGCAGATATTTTAAAGATAAAGCAAAGTCTACAAATTTTCTTAAAATTTCTGTAGAATTTCTGTAGAAAGTGGCGATATCTTCAGATAATCTTAAGATTATTTTTAGTGGATAGTATCCACAAAAACTTCGCGGAAAGGTTTAAAAAAATGTATGTATAAAGGAGTACGCTTTTATAAATTCCTCTTTAAATCTTGAAAATATATTACTTCAAGATATTTATATATGTAAAGAAAGCTTTTCAGAATCTTGCAAGAATATTTTCGGTTATGATAAGATTGTACATGAACATGTTTACGAATTTAAACGTTTCTTTTCTAAATAATTTAAATTTTCTGTGAACTAAACCTAAAAAAATAAAGTTATAAAAAAATGTGATACATTTTTATGATTTTTTTTTTATACTTTTTCATTATATATATATTTTACGTTATATATTTTAAACGAAATAAATTATATAATAGCGAAATAACAACTGAAAAATATTTAACCTGGAATCCACAATCAGGGAAAAACCATTTTTTTTCAAGATTAGTTTTGTTTGATAATATTGAAATTTTAATTAGTGTTTTCTAAAATTTAACAAATGGCTATTTCCATGCGAACTTCTCATGTGTGTCACATACAATGATTTTTGGCTACCAGTATTTTTAGAACGGAAAAATATGACATATTTTATCGGAAATAGCTCATAAATAAGGCAACGCAAACTTTTCGAAAACAACGGTGGTCAACAAGAATAGCAATTTTGAAATATTCCGCCGGAAGGGGGCGCTGCAATCGCTATTTTTCTGCCATTTTCAATATTGTATCGAAATAAAGTGTATGAAGTTATGCATCGAATTGAACCAAATTTTTTGTGTAAGTATACGGCTATGGTTATGGTCCTCCCTGAATTTGAAAAAAAATCTGCCGGAGGGGGGCGCTGCAAACGTGATTTTTGTGCCATTTTCAATATTGTACCACCTAAAAATGTATGAAGTTATGCATCGAATTGAACCAAATTTTGTGTGTAAGTATACGGCTATGGCTATGGTCCTCCCTGAATTTGAAAAAAAATCTGCCGGAAGGGGGCGCTGCTAACGTGATTTTTGTGCCATTTTCAATATTGTGCCACCTAAAAATGTATGAAGTTATACATAGAATTGAACCAATTTTTTGTGTAAGTGTTTGGCTATGACTAATTGGTCCTCTTTTAACCCCTGAGCTCTGCTGGTAGAATTTTCTACCACATAATTTTAATTCAGGAATGCCACAACGGCACCAGAAAATTCAACCAAATTTTCTTTAAAAAAATTAATGCATTTTTTTTTCGTGTATATCGTTAAGCGATTTTTTTTTCTTTATAAAATACTAATGCCAATGTGACATTTGGTATTTTTAAGAAATTTGCACAACAGACCTCAAAGGGTTAATTTGAAAAGATCCGCCGGAAAGAAACGCTGCAATAGCGATTTTTGTGAGATTTGCAACATTGCACCACCTAAAAGTGAATAAAGTTATGCATAGTATTGAAATAAACTTTTTGTGTAACTTTTTGGCTATGGATAGTAGGTCCGCCCTGAATTTGAAAAAAAATCCGCTGGAAGGAAGCACCATGATCACGATGTCTGTGCCATTTTCATTATTTTACTATCTAAAAGTGTATGAAGTTATGCAGAGAAATGAATTAAAATTTTTGTGTATGATTACTTATGGGTATGGCAAGTAGATCCTCCCTGGATTTGAAAAAAATTCTGCCTATCGTTATATTGGTCATCGACTCGTGCAGAGACTGGAACTCGTCTTTTCTCCGATTAATTGATTGAAGCAGAAATTTAAGATCAAAATCAAAGTTGGTATAGTATTGAACCAAAATTATTAAAGCATTAACAGGTGTAACTACTCTTTAACCCTTTCAAGGGCGGTGGCTAGAAGGTCTAGCCACCAACTTTAGAATTTTTGTTCAGAGTGTGCAATGTCTACAAATTATAGCCACCTGTATCAAAAGCTAGCCAATACTTATAAAATTGAAATAGAGATGGCAGCACAAGCACAGCTTTCAAACATAATGTGCCTAGAATTTTTGAAATGATTACATTGAGAGAAAAATTTTCGAAGCTTCTTTTTTTATGTTTTTCAAAATTTAAATATGTATCCAAAAAACTTTGGTAGTGTAAATATACTGGAATGCACCTTTTAAATGCATTAGAGTTCCACACAACCTAAGATAAATAATTTTAGTTTCATTTTTCAGAAGGTTTTCCATGTGGCTAGACGTTGTAGCCACCACACTCTTAGGACATTTATTGCTCCGCTGGGGGAATGGGGCCTGCGTTTGTCTCTCTTTGAGATAAACAGAGAGGGAAAATTTGGGCTGTTGCAGGTGGTGAATATAAACAAAGGGGAGTAGGGGAATGTAAATAAAGCTGTCAACTCTCAAGTTGTAAGAGGCTTTCATAGGGAAGGGGTTTAGTTTTTCTGTTTAGAGCTCAGACTGAAGTTGTCTGTGACTATCGCTCTTGTATCATACTTTTTCGAGCATTCATTTCTGTAGAATTCTAATTCAGTTTATTTCCTTTTACAAATACTATAATGCCTAGAAAAGGCCTATCGTTAGATGAGGCTATCGCTTTGTTTGAAGAATTACCTTCAGATAGTGAATCTGATACATCTGAAAATAGTGACAATGAGGAAGAATATATTCCAAATTTACTTCAAGAAGAAATTCCTTCCAGTTCTGAAGATGAGCAAAACAATGAATTAGAAGGTCCTAGTAGTTCCAGAGGAGGTGTAAATTGGAGCAAAAGTTTCAGAAGCCGCTCTGTTCCAGAATTCGTTGAAGAAAGTGGTCCTGCCCCTGAGATCCTTGGTGTTGAAAATCCAACTCCACTTGGAATATTTCTAATGTTCATTACCATGAAATTACTGGAAGATTTAGTCTTTCAATCCAACTTATATGCTACTCAGTTGGGAAAATCTTTCACTCCATTAGATATTGAGGAATTGCTAAGATTTATTGCAATAAATCTACTCATGGGAATAAAACACTTACCAAGCTATAGAGATTATTGGTCCAGCTCTCCCGATTTGCACGATCAGTATATATCCCAACAAATGTCTGTAAAACGTTTCGGGTGGATTTTGTCCCATTTGCACATCAACGATAATTCTATGCAGCCAAAAAAGGGAACTGATAATTTTGATAAGTTGTACAAAATACGGCCTTTTATAAATCATTTATCGGAAAAGTTTCTTTCGTTATATCATCCCTCTGAAAAACAAGCCATCGATGAATCAATGGTGAAATTCAAAGGACGTTCTTCTTTGAAACAGTATTTACCAAAAAAGCCTATAAAGAGAGGCTACAAAGTATGGATGCGTTGCAATGAAAACGGTTTTGCTAGCCAGTTTGAAGTTTACACAGGTAAGGTTAGCAATCTTGTAGAAAGAAATTTGGGAGAACGAGTTGTTCGCACTTTGTGTGAACCAATATATGGAAAAAACCATAAACTATTTATGGATAACTACTTTACTAGTTATAACTTGTTCAAGTTTTTAGAAACAAAAAATATATTTGCTTGTGGGACAGTCAACATGACAAGGATAAATTTACCAAAAAACTTAAAACCTGACAAAGACTTGTCAAGAGGAGAGTTTGACTGGGCGTCAAGTGAAGACGGTATAATTTGCCTTAGATGGAAGGATAAACGAGGTGTATGCTTGCTAACTTCTTTGGAAAATGCAACAAACATTACAAGTGTGGAGAGAAAAGACAGAGATGGACAAATAAATCAGGTATCATGTCCTCAAGCTATAATAGATTATAATAAAAACATGGGATTTGTGGATAGGTTTGATCACCTGAAAAGTTTATACCAAATTGACAGAAAGAGCCATAAATGGTGGCACAGACTTTTTTTCCACTTCTTAGATGCAACAATTGTAAATTCGTACATAATCTACAATATGCTTCCTGAAAAAAATAGTGATTTTCAAACTATGAAAAATTTCAGGCGCGAAATAATTCGAGAAATGTTGTTGTTGGGTGCAAATAAAACCCTAAAGAAACATTCCCTAAGTTCCAAATCTGTTCCTGTAAAGAAGCACAAACCATACATTTCTAAAGATGAACGAACGGAAAATGCAAAACACATTCCTGTGAAAACGGAAAAAGGCTTGTATAGAAGATGTGCTCTTTGTAGCACAAAAAAGGATGTTCATAGATCTCGATGGTTATGCAAAGAATGCAATGTGCCCCTATGTATGCAAGCGATAGGTGTTACTTGTTTTCAAAAGTTTCATACGAAGTAGATTATAGTTTCTTAAAACATTTTGAACTGAGTTTGAAACTGTTTACAAACTAATTTTAAATAGATTTAACATTTTAAGTGTTTTTATTCTTCCATTCATATTTTGTCAATTGATTATTTTGCTATAAAAGTAAGTAGTTCTATTTTATATTATATAATTGATCAATGACAAAATTCATTATTATATTAATATTTTATGGCATTTTTTATTACTTAAATGTGTGAATTTCTGTTTTCTAAAGCAAAATTGTTTACAAATTATTTTTAAACTGATTTAATATTTAAAAAACTTATAAGTATTATTGTAAGCATAATTTGTGAATAAATTCCTTTGTTTAAAAAAAAATAAAGTAATTGCGTTATATAATAGTTGCATTATATAATAAATCAAAATTTATCATCATAATTACATTTTAAGGGCAAAATTATAATTTATATTCCTTAAATATGTGAATATTTGTTTTCTGATGTCAAGTAAAAAAAAATACCTAAGTGCGCGGTGGCTAGAACGATTAGCCACCACCCACAAAAAAATCCCCACATTAGGAAATTTTTTTTTCGCCAAATAAGGCTTAAAATAGATGTGTAGTTTATGATATATATGTAATTAAACAAAAATACAATCATTTTAACTTCGTGCCCCTGAAAGGGTTAAATATTAAAATATACGTATGAGATAGAAGAAAGTATTGGAATTGGTACATCCAACTACTTTTAAATGTAGAGAAATTAAAATTATTTTCAACTTCAAGATTTAGCAATAAGATTAAATGTCACATGGATATTTTTAAAGTAGGGAAATATATATTTAAGCTGGCGCAATTTATTTATCTATGTGAAGATATAGTTTCATCGTCTGTTTGACGTATCATTAAATATACCATATTTTTGTTTATTTGCTTTTCACATCCATTGGTTGTTTTGATACAGCTTTAGGAACTTTCTCTCATAAATATGTCAAAAATTTTGCGTTGAATTTCGGGATAATATTAAATTTTGTAAGTATTTCATCAGCACACTATTTCTAAACCGTTTATAGAAGCAAATAACAAAATTATTTTTATACCTCGTGAATTCATGAATAAAAATTTTTATATTTGTATTTATCTTTAAATAATCTGTGAGGAATCCTTTTTACTAAGTTCGAATTTACACGACTATTATTAAATTTAATTAGTTAGTAATAAAATGAAGAATAATTGAATTAATTTATGTCGCACAGATTGTTTAGAAAACCAATCCCATTTTTAATTAACCATGATATAATGGAATAACAGTTTTTAATTAAATAAATTAATTATTTATATAATAAGTAAGATTATTAAGTTAAACTGTCTTCATTATCGCTAAGTGTTAATTATCACCACTAACGATATTAATTTGAGTGCACATTACTTGATCGCTATTCATAAACGTGTATTAAACCGCTGACCCTTTTGTGTACACGCATCATTTCTGACGTCAGCTATTCAAACAAAGAGGCTTTAGTTTTATTTTTCGTGAATGGCAGAAATATTTCCATACTCAAACTAGCTGGCATAATCAAAAAGTAATTATATTTGTATATGTACCATTATTAGTACTACTTAGTATTAATAGAATAACTTTCAAGATATTGATTTGTGTTTCAGTGAGACAGTTTTATTATCGTGCCTAATGATACCAAAAGCATAATTAACCAATATGTTGTGAGATTCATTTCGTGAAATTCTTGGTACTTTAAAAATTGAAATGCTTCATTCGTCATTTATTTATTAATGCCTGATGACATACTGAAAGAAACTATATATTTTCCATCAAAGTACCGTAATTTCGGGTGTATAAGCCGCGGATCAAACAATTCTTTTTGGACCCAGAAATCTTATTCAGTGATTGAAGAAAAATATTTACGTCGATCTAAGTAGTCACATTTCTTTCTTTAAAAAATTCTGGGTCGAAAAAGAATTGTTTGATCCGCGGCTTATACACCCGAAATTACGGTAAATATATTATATCTACGAACGAATATATGTTATACGAATATAAGTTACCACGATTTCGACTAGACTTCTTTATCTTGAAAACTACAAAAACCAATATATTTTCACTTTCTAAATCTTTCTAAAACAAAGTTTATTTTATTGCTATTGATTTTTTAAATTGTTTCGGAGTAATATTTATAGTACATTAACACTTCACTGCGTGCTGTGGCACATCACGCACATACCTAAATATACCACAATTCTCATAAAGTGTCATGAATTTGACTAATATGATCATTAATCAAGAACAGTCCAGAGAATGGAATATCACTTATTTTGTCTATGTCAGATGGTTGAATTTGCCAAAAAATAGAATTTGTTTTTCATAAACAAAGACCTTTTTTGGTCAAGTTATTAAGGCAAAATTTACCTTTTTTATTTTTACTGAATACTTAAACTATTATTATAAAGAAATTTTAGCACAGTATTAAATAGATAAAAGTAACCTTTCAGACTCTGGTGCTTCTTACACACATTTTATTCGATTAGCACAATTTTTTTAAAAGAACTTTCCTTGAAGTAGAAAATTTCAAAAATTCTCTGATTAAATAAGGAAAATTTTATTTTCCTTTATTACTGGTACAAATAAACAACATGGCAACATATAAACAGGTGAACGTGTTCAAAAGATATCGCGCAGGGTTTGTACGGGTGCTGTTATGTTCTAGGTGATACATCATTATATTTAAAATAAATAAATAAATTTAGTTTAAATGCGAGAAATTTCACCTGATTTAACGAGAGATTTTATGTAAAAAAATTTTGGTACAGAAGAATTTCCTTGTTTTGAAATTCCAGGACCCCTACGAAAATTGTCGTAACAACACCGCTAAAAAATAGTGTTTCGAGATAATCTAGTTTAAAGTTTTGCTCTTTACATGTTTTTTGCGTTTTGCGTCATAAGGTTGCCATATGATCTAAGGTTATATGATCGATATCTAAAAACTTTCTTTTTATCGGACCAAATGTACGGAATTCTTAAAAGTACAAAAGTTTCTGAAACTTGTAATAAAACGATTACAAAAGTTTTTGATCCCCGTAAATCCAAATATCATTATAGAATTATATAAAAAAGAAAAAAGTTTCCAACAAAATATCTCTCTTATTTCCTTTTAATTAAAATATAGTGACATTATAAGTATTTAAAAAAAGACAAAATAAGCTCCAACATATAATATACACAGTCAAATATGCAGGAAATGTCAAAAGAAATTAAAATTTAAGCTTAAAATAAATTAAAACCTGAGTAGAAGCATATTATTCCACAATAAAAGAAATAACACAGAGATGAAAAAATACCAAGCGTTTTAATAGATGTTTAAAAGTATTTAATGCGTTCTGAGTTGAAAAAAGTGCACATTAAAAAATGTTCTGCATAAAAAGTTATAGAGCTTTATTAAAACAGAAATAACTGAAAAAATTCCTGTTTATAAAAATTCAACTTTCCGACACTATACATTATCATAATCCTAAAAAATAAAACGTTTAAGCGAAAAAAATGGTCTTTTCCAAACTCCTTATTAATTTATCTAATCGTGCAATTTTTGTCTGTCTAATGTAATTTAATTTTTTTATAGTTATCAAAGGAAAATACAGTCCTTGTATTGACGTTAAAAAAGACTTATTATACCCTAATTTCCTGCGTATAATCCGCGGATCAAACAATTCTTTTTTGACCCAGAAATTTTATTTAGTGATTGAAGACAAATACTTTCGGCGATCTGAAAAGTTACATTTCTTTTTAAACAAATTCTGGGTCGAAAAAGAATTGTTTTATCCGCGGATTATACGCAGGAAATTAGGGTAGTTTCTTTTTTTTCTTCGTAAATTTCTGTTTGATGGCTAAATAAGTGTTTTTGTGGGTAATTTTACAAATTTTAATATTCATTTCCTTTATGATAGGTTATACCAAAAGTTTTTTTGTACAAAAATTAAACCATAGAAATTTTGATAGTGGCGATATTTTTTTGAAGAACGTTTGTGGCAATCTGTTGATCGACCCTGGTATCTTTACAGTTGTCTAATAATGCCTTCTTTCAAAAACATTTTTGATTTAATGGCATAATGCAGGGTGGTTCAAATTAAAGTATCCCTGTTTGAGACGCCCTAGCAAGAGAAACAGAGGATGAAACAACTTTATATTTGGAGCAAATGCATATTAGACTTTGGGGAACTGATTGGTGCAATAAAATGTTTTAGTTCAAACGTAGGTCACCAGGGAAAAAAGGCTCTGCTATCAGCTTAGGATAAGAAAAATGTAACACGACCAAGCATGTAAGTATCTTGTTGCCAATGGGCTGATTCCCACCAATTTTTTTAATATTATTCGTTTAAATTTTATTAGTATATGATCAATTAATTTTATTCGCATTCTTATTAGGCAAAGAAAATGTAGTGGTGGAATTGTTTTATAGGCGCCATGATTTGTACACCCCAGAAGATGACGCAATCAATAAACTGCAGAATTACAGAATACCAATTCACAACTTGGTAAAATAATTTGTGTGTAAAGATTTTTTAAAAATAATAATTAGCTACACCTTGTAATCTGTGCATATTTATTTGCGTGCACAGTACCTGAGAATAATATTTGCATAAGAGGCGGAATAAAGGACAGTTGTAACAGATAAAAAGGAAGATGAATAGGTTTGAAACATTCTGAGACCGCCGCGATGGTTCTCTCTTTTTCTGAGTGTGCTTTACTGCTAAAGTTTTTTTTTACCAAAATGAAAATAATACTGACAAAGCGTTTCGTATGTACCGACAGCAGAAATCTTTGCGTACATGTCCAGTGATACTGCGCACTCTGCGACGTATAGACAAACGCTTTGAGGAAATTTGTAGCTTTGCAGTTCAAGCAGAACGAGGAAGAAAAAAATGAGATACAGTAGGTGATGGGCGACATCGCAGTCGCTGTTGTTTACCAAGCGAGTACAAAAGCAGCTGGAGCATTAGTTTTCGAGCTACATCATGTAAATTGATTTGCGATATACTACCGTGTGGAGGTGCATGCGTGTAGCACTCAAGGCCTATCACAGTAAGATTCGTCGCTTTCAAGAATTAAAACCTGGCGAAACGAAACTTGTGAAACGATCGCTTTGGCGTTATAGACAAGGATGGGGGTGACTAAGAATTGGCCATGAACATCCTATCGACCGATGAGGTTCACTTTAACATGCATTTAACAGTGAATACACAATAATGTCTTATCTAGTCTAATGCAAATCCTCACGATATCAAACAAATGCACCTGCATTCTCCGCATGTTACAGTCTGGATCACTGCGACCTCTTTGACTGGGCTATTTTTTATTGAGGAAAACATTCTTTAGGGACCAAAATCATGTTCCGTAACTGCAGCACGTTATCGGGACATGTTACAAATTGTGATCATTCCAGAACTCCAGGATGCTTCGCTACAAAAACATTCCAACAAGATGGTATGCCCAGGGCTCCCAAATGGTCCGCGAACTGAACATCAGTATTTTTTAACAAAAATTTTCATAATACGTTTGAGCTAGAGTCAACTTCCAAATGTGCTTTCTTGACAATTTGCAAGAAAAATCTAAAAAGAAAATTTCTCTAAAAAAAATTTTATGAGTTCGCGGACCATTTGGGAGCCCTGTATGCCACCTCATATGAGATGTGAAATACAAAAGATACCGCTATTCTATTCTACGGAAGATCGCATTATCAGCCTTGCATTTCCTATAACCCCTTGAAGGGCACCGGTATATAATATATACCACTTAATTTTAATTCCCTTATGCCACATTGGCACCGGAATTTCAGTATTAAGATTTGCTTTTTACAATATACGCGAAAAACAGCTTCTCCTCTCTAGCATATAAATTTGTTTGTGAATCCCGGTGTCAATCAATCATTTTAACATTTTAGGAACATAAGTTCTTTGCCCCTCAAGGGGTTAAATTGGCCCTCACGTTCACTTGACCTGATGACGCGTGAATTTGAACTTTGGAGTAATCTCAAAGATAAAGTTTATCGAGAAAAAATTTGAAATTAGTCTGATTTGAAGGTTTTGATTTTATTGGTTGCGTAATATTAAAGGGTGTTAAAATTGAGGTGAAAATGATCCAATACCCGCCGCTTAGTTTTTAAGTTTTTAGTATTCTTCGCCCTATAAGAACATTCGTTAAAATTAATCGCATATACATATACTAATAAAATCTAAACGAATAATACTATTAAAAATTATTGGTGAGAATCAGCTCTTTGGCACTAATATGTTTATGTCCTTGGTCATGTTATATTTTTCTTATCTTAAACCAATCGCAATGCCTTATTATCTCCTGGTGGCCTTTGTTTTTATTAATTTTTTTGCAGCATTCAATTTCCCATAGTTTGATATGAATATCTTCCAAATATACAGACGTTTCATCCATTGCTTCTTTCGCTAGGGCGTCGCAAACAGACATACTTTAAATTGAACCACCCTGTACATATTTTTTTATGTCATTCAACGAATTAACTTTTTTCGTGAAGAGAACGTTTGAAAGAAAGAAACAAATTGTAGTCGGATGAAATCATCCCTCACCATGTTTTTTATTCATCACGCCAACCTTTCTTATATCGCGCACGCCTTTTTAGCTCACAGGCTATCATAGCCTGAGAGCTTATGTGCCCGTCCGTTCTGTATGTACGTTCGTATGTTCGTATGTTCGTGCGTAACGCGATAACTCATGATAAAAATATCGGATTCACTTGAAATTTTGTATATAGGTATATCCTGATAAGGCGCTTCCCTGATTAGTTTTTGGAGTTCATTCGATATACATAAGAGGGGGAGCGGGGGGCTCATGCCCCTCCCCTCAATTGATACAAACGGGATTTTCATGCAGAATTAACAGTTTTCGTTCAAAATTTAGATATAAGATCATTCTGATGAGGCGATACCGTGGCTGTTATTAGGTGTTCATTGAATAAGTATAAACAGGGGGAACGGGGGGCTCGTGCCCCTCCCCTCAATTGAAATAAACGGGATTTTCATGCAGAATTAACAGTTTTCGATCAAAATTTAGATATAGGATAATTCTGATGAGGCGAGTCCGTGGCTGTTATTAGGTGTTCATTGAATAAGTACAAACAGGTGGGAACGGGGGTTCTAATGCCCCTCCCCTTAACTTGTATAAATGGATTTTTCAAGCAGAATTGTCAGATTTCGTTCAAATCTCTGAAAAATTTTGGAAGTTTAATGTTTAAGTATAAAAGAGGGGAATAACTCCTCTTAAATTATATAAATGCTAAATGGGTTTTTATTAAGAATTATCCGATTTGCTCTGAATTTTGGATATAGATTTTTTTATATGATAAAGCATGTTCTTGATAGTTTAGGAGGTTCAATGATTAAGTATAAAGAAGGAGAAAGGGGAGAGCTGTTTCCCCTTCTTAATTTTTTTTTCGAACGGAATTAACGAAAATACAAGGCTGTAATGTACAATTAGTATGCGTAGCCTGTGAGCTCAATGCCATCAGGTTAACTGGGCAATATTCTTTTTATTATTTATTTGAACCCCTCTTTAACACTAGAAATACGGGAATTTTCAAAGAACTTTTGTAAAAATATTTTACACCAGAATTTTTATTTAAAATGTTTTATGTTAACCCTTAAATATAACTCCCAATTTAAACACTTTTTTCCTTTGTTTTTTTATAGTTCGAACATAAATATGTTCACTTAGAAGGGGCCAAATGGACCCCTCGCCGTCATTCTAGTGTTAACACCTTCAAGGTGGTGGTTCATTTTTTGGACAACCTAGTTTTTATTCCAAAATGCCAGATTCGCACCAGAACATTGGGTGAAATTTTTCTTTTTATTAGATATGTGCTTTAACGTTATTTAAAGTTAATTTGTTTTTACTACTTTACTACTTGTTATGTTTTTTTAAGTTAATTTATTTTATGTAAAAAAAGAAGGAGTTAAGTGGTTAATAATTAGTTATTTTATAAACACTAAAGCAATTTTCAAATACATACCTACACTTTTTCATGAATATATAATTTAAAATAAAGAAAATAGGATGCTTCTTACATATTTTATCTACAATGAGGGCAAAGGACTTGGAGTCTCTAAATTCTACTGCCACCTAATCGGTTTCTCACTCCTTTGGTGAATTCATACACTTGTAAACAGAATTACAAGTGGCGAGATAATTTTTAGCCACCGTCTGCGAGAAAAATATATGAACTTTTCTATTGAATTTTTATGAACTAATGATGGAATATTCTAGAATGTTATAATGATATATATTTTGATATTTTGATCTTAAATTTTATTTTAATTAGGACTGTTATACTTCGTCTTTCGTTTAAAGTAATTTATAAGGGAGGAAAAGCCTACCTTTTCTTATTTGATAAAACGCCGCTGGTAACATCCCACTTAAAAATTTTGGGAAAAATTCAGGAGACTAATTTATTCACATTACTGAAAAAATTGTGCCAGTCTTATAGTACGAAAGTATTTGTTTATTGATTTTCGGTTTTTGTTTCTTGTGGAGTTTATCAGTCCATGTCCCTAAATACCCCCCAAAAAATTTGCTTAATTTCGTTCCTTAACCCCTTCGCGACGGGAGCCTTTTACAAAATTTTAATGTTCTGTCACCGGTTTTTATGTATGAATTTTATTTATGTAGAAATTTATGTCTCATTAAATCGAGGAAATGCTCGGATTAAATAAGGCAAATTTTACAGCAAACATTTACTGGTGGGTATAAGCAAAGCTTTTTGCGGCACGTATACGTGTCGCTCGTCCCCAAAGGGTTAAATTTTGATACACATGTCTCTAATATTAGCAGGGCTCGCACCGTTCTTAAAATTTTCACACATTGCTACCAGTATTTTAACCCCTTGAGGGGCAAAGCACTTCTGTTCCTAAAATGTTCAAATGATTGATTGACACCAGGATTCATAAACAAATTTATATGATAGTAAGTAAAAGCTATTTTTCACGTACATTGTAAAAAACAAAACTTAATACTAAAATTCCGGTGCCAATGTGGCTTAAGAGAATTAAAATTAAGTGGTATATATAATATACCGGTGCCCTTCAAGGGGTTAAATCAAAAATCTTCATGGAACATCTACAATGACATCTACAATGGAATTATACAATAAATATTACCGTTTAAAAATTGTAGTAGGAAAGTACAAAAATTTTAGGAACAGTCCAAACCCTGTATTAGCATTATCAGGGTGGCTGCCTAAAGCCCGTAATAGTGTAAGCTTTTCTTCTCCTTCATTCATAGCTGAAATTTTTCTGTTTGGGTAAGGCGAACAGAATTTTCAAAAATTACCCGTATTCAGAGCACTTGAGCACCCACCCTGGTTACGCCACTGTCTAAACGGGGAAAGTTATTTTATAACAACCCTGTATTTTCGAAATACAAGTGTACCGAAAACAACGCGCAATACCTTAAAAAAATTTCAAGAATTCACACTGCTGTATTTAGACTTACATGTAGTTGTAGTTACAAGAGGAAATTACTCTGTGGATTAAGAAGATATTCTGTTATCACATAGATTACGCGTTGGGAGAAAAATCGCAGACTAGTAGGGAGGAAACGTTACGCATCGAGACGATTATGGGATTACAAATAAAGAGGAACTGACACATCCTCACAATCGTAAACTTCAACTCCAACTGGTTCCACATGGCCTGATTACTGCAGGGACAAAATTCTACCAGAACATAAAAAAATCCCTCCTTATATAACATCTTATTCATGCAAAATATTTCTTATAATAACAAAGAAAAACTTATATTCTTTATTACTGATAGAGCAGGGTTCGCACAGTTCTGCCACAAAATTTAAGAATATTTTCAAAGTATTTCACAGCAGAAAAATATTGTAAAACCTGTGAATGAAGGTGGTGAATATCTATTCGGTGTTTTAAAAATTAAGTGTAAATTTTCTAATTTTTAATAGCGGTGTCAGAGTCTTTACAAAATATAAGGCGCGTGCGAACCTTGTAAAGCTTTGCCCCGAATGTAGACAGGCCCAGTGGTTATCGAGGAATCACCAAAAACAATCCTTCTATCAATGTTAAAGAGTTTGATTGCCTTATATGAAAACATCCACAAGTAGAATTGAATAAAAAATAATTCGCCTTTTTTAATTGCCTTATTTATGTAGAATTTTTATCATAAATAAGACAAAACGTTCTTCTATTTACTGGTGAAAGTTTACCTCTACGTACTCAGCCCTTAATTCAATGCAATAAGCAACAGCTACCATCTTGTGACTATACCCTCACTTAATTCACTCGCTACTTATACATACTACACTATCGCCTTCCCACGTTTTACTCACCACTCCATTTTCGTGAATTACACGCTTCCGTAATTTTTTTTATTCCATTTATGTCCCTCGTTGAAAAATAATCTCTCTTTACTTTTATATCAGTATATTTTAATCACGAATGTATCACGCTGGAGAAAAAATTAGACGATTAGATTCAGTACAAAAAGTCGCCAATTCTCAGACCTAACCTTTCAAAGTGAGCGTTATTTAACCATATTTAAACATCTTATCCCAGAAGCTTTCTATATTATTTTTAGTTTAATTTTCAAAAAATATGTTTCAAACATTCTAGTACTTCGGAAGGCAAATTTTACGATTAACACTAGAATTACGGGAAATTTTACTAAAGTTTTAAAAAATATATTTAACACCAGAATTTTCCTTTCAGACTGTTTAACTTATTTATTTGTCTTATTTTTACTGTATCTTATTTAAACTTATTTTATAAATAATTTTCTGGTTTGAACCGAAATATTTTCATTCGGTAGGGGTCAAAATGACCCCTCACCGTAATTCTAGTGTTAATATACTTTCGTATTTAAAGAAAATACGACATAAACCCTATATGATATTAACCATCCTGAAGTGGTTAATTAAGAGGATAACCCTTTAACAGTTTTGCCTGAACGTCGCTCCAGCAAGAAAAATCTGCTGTCACTAAAACCTTTTGGATAATGGTAATTTTTAACTGTAATCTTAGCTTTATCGATTAACAGATTTTCTTTTATAAGCTAAACATTTTACTATAGAAATAGTGTTGTTACATACATATTTTTTTATTGTTTAAAAAAATTAAAGGATTTACACATAGCTGCTAATTTTTACACCTTTTTCCTTATCATAACATTTAAAATAAAGTTTTGACTTATTTAATAGCTGATTTCGCCGAAATGGGCAATGATTTTGCAAACTTTATTTGTAAGAAAGAACTTAAAAATTGACATCTATAGTTAATGAAAATACTGGAAAGTATTAGCTGTAAACAAATTCACATAAATTTATGTAATAAACACTTCGAATTTTCTCTCAAATATATTTCTGATTAAATACTTCACCGAAATATTTATTTTTTAATATGAGTTTGAAATTCGTATAGTTTTAATAATCAGATCTTTAACAGGAGTGAAGAGGTACTTAGTTTTGGTTATATTTCCAAATAATGATATTCATCTTATTTATTTGCCAAGATCTGGGATTAAATAACATAAAGCTCGGAATTCCTTCTACTCAGGTACTACCTACTACTAAGATAAGAGACTTTAATACATAAAGCATTAAAAGTACTGGTATTTCAAATGAAAAATAACTGTACCAGTATGAGCCCTGATAAATATGCACGTTTTGGAAATGCCCAAATTATGCCATGAAAATGTCGACGGTATACTTTAACCCCTTGAGGGGCAAAGCACTTATGTTCCTAAAATGTTCAAATGATTGATTGACACCGGAATTCACAAACAAATTTATATGATAGAAAATAAAAGATGTTTTTCGCGTACCTTGTAAAAAGCAAATGTTAATACTAAAATTCCGGTGTCAATGTGGCATAAGGGAATTAAAATTAAGTGGTATATATAATATACCGGTGCCCTTCAAGGGGTTAATTGAAAACGTTTGAGATTAACATGATTACTCTTTAATCCTTTCTGGCGCGGACAAATTCTGTTAGTAAAATGAGAAATTATCGACTGACACCGGAATTTACAAACGGCTTTTTAAGAAATCAAGAACTCCTTAATTTAAGCTTTTGTTGTAAAAACAAGATTTTATTAAAATGTTATTGGTGACAATTGCAAGTTTGGAATTAAAATTAGGTGTGTCCAGACCAGACACACTGCGGCGCCGGAAAGGGTTAAGGCAGTAGCTGCTCGTCAGGGAGTGCTGCATCAGATTTTTAATACCACTAAAATTTACAAGAATCTTTCATATTATTTATTCGAAAAATTTTCTTGATTGAATAAAACTGAAATTACTATACAATTTTAGTGGTGTGAAGAAATTGATGCAGCACCCCCTGGGGAGCCGCTACTGGGTTAAGGAAAAAATAAATTGATACTAACACCAAAAACTGTCTTTTCGGCCATATAGAATTGAACAGCAAACTTCGATATAAGTTGAAAAAACGATTTTTTTTTCTTTTTCTTGCATTTTCCACATATAGAATAATAATAATAATAAAGCTTAGACACTGTATTTCCAATTTAGAGAGTTTTTTATTTTATTTTTGAAATAGCTATTCGAGATTTTGAAAAACAATCTTTACGTTGTTTAGTATAGATGTACCAAGGTTTAAAAAAATAAACATAAAAATAAATAAATAAATAAAATTCAGAAATGCTCACAGTTTTTCATAAAATAAGAAATGCTCATAGTTTTTCATAAAGTAAGAAATGCGCTAAAGTGACATCACATATCAGCGCAGTCTTTGAACTTTTTTATTCCATTAGTATAATTTTTTATCATCCATATTTTCTCCGCCAGGAAATAAAATTTTATTATGGATGTCTCATAAAAAGCTTATTTTGTAAAATGTATTTTTAAAATTCCTTTTTATGAAAAGATTCGAATCATAAAATTACATTCCCGCGTATAAATATATTTATAATTCAAAACAAATTTTGTAAATTGTGTGTTTTCAATTATTCTGTGTCTACATTTACATTTGTTTACTCATTATTAAGAGCTTTGTCGTGCATTTAGTTCAAATCTGAGGTGGATATTCAGATTTAAAATAAATGTGAATTCCAAAATTGAGTAAAATTAAATTTCTTAAATCAATACTATAAAAATAAAGTTATGTACAGAAGATTTTAGACTTTGAATAAAAGTAATTGATTCGGCACTCCTTAATGAATGGGATGTGTAACAGGCGTATAGAAATTCTTGAGCGAAAAGGACAGATGCTAAATAGCTTTATTCTATAGTTTCCTGAAAACTGGAAGTTTTGCTTGAGTTAGAATTCTCTTTAAATATTGTTCAAGAAAACAGATGATAGAATATAAAGGAGGTTTTAAGCAACTTAGAGGAGTCGTTGGTAATCCATGACAGAAGAGATTTCCAGTCGGTTGGACATAAAAAGACATTCGCTATAAAGTTAAGAAGGGTTTAAAATCGTGTTTGCTTTAAAGTTTATAAATAAAAGAAGATATCATAGAAGAAGAGCTGGTTGAGATTTAATCTTTCTCATATTAATTAACACTTAACTGACCAATATTTTTTAAACTAAAGGAAGACTATCAAATAATATTTTTTTAATATCAAAAATCATATTTTCATGTCATTTTAAAACGAAATATATACAAAATAATAATCACAGATAAAAAATAAAGATTACATATACAAATGTAAATTTGTTTATTTCCGCCTTAACTCCTTGAAGAGCAGCAACAATGTCTCTGCAATACTGCATTCTTATCAGAATAACCTAAAAATTTTGTTTTAAAATAAGGAAAGGGAATTCTTTAACATTGTCCTCCCAAAGTCAAAAGTAGGAAATTTCGTTAAAAGTTTGTGGTGCAAATCTTGTTTAATTTAGGTGGGATAAAGTATATCCAACCGCCCCTCCAAGAGTTTACAACTTAACTGATCAATATTTTTGAAAAAAAAATTTCAAATAATGCCTATTTTTAATTCATGTCTTTTACGGAATCTTTTATCATCGCTTTCTCAAAATATATTTTTTTAATCTTAAAAATGCTCGGATTAAATAACATAAAATTTACAGTAAAAATTTACTGATGATAATAATGAATCATGATTTGCCCGTACGTAGTACAAGCAAATTACGAATGGAAAAAACACGTTGCCAGTATGATGTACGGGTAAATCAGTAAAGCGGTTAATCGAGAATGTTCGATGGATCTGAAATAAGTGCAAGATTCATGTGGGGTGAATATATATATATTGAAAAAAAGTAAATTGAAGTCTCCACAATAAAATTCCTATTAAATGTTGCATTTAATATTCCAAAATAATACAATTACTTTTGATACATTCTAATAAAAAACTTACTTAGAAAATTTTTCAAGAGACGTTACATTTCTAATAAGATAAATAAAGGAATTAAAAGACTTAGAATTTTTTATTTTACTTTTCCTGGCATTTCGCACTGTAATGTATGCAAAGAAAAGGCTCTTCTGCTGTACTGTATAAACATCTTTTTTTTAATTTTTTTAATTAAAAATACTAATTATTAATTAAATTTTTTCTAATTAATATTTATACCTTATAAAACATATATGGGGAAAGCAACAAATTCTATATTTTACAAAAAAATTCTCCATAGTTAAATATGACTGCCACTGAAATGAGTACCATTTTCCTGGTTTTCTCATTTTAGTCCTTTATCAGGTATAAATACGGTGCTTCAATACTGTACATTTGGATAGTTTTTCCTACAACATTTCATTAGACATTCGCAACTATATTGAAAATATATATATTTTTAATACACTGTTTTAAAATATCAGTAAACTCAATTTCTCTTTAAAAACCGAGATCGGTGTTAACTAAATACCGTAATTTTGGGTGTATAAGCCGCGGATCAAACAATTCTGTTTGGACCCAGAAATTTTATTTAGTGATTAAAGACAAATATTTACCGCGATCTAACTAGTTATATTTGTTTCTTAAAAAATTCTGGGTCGAAAAAGAATTGCTTGACCTGCGGCTTATACACCCGAAATTACGGTATCTAATTGTTTTCTTATTCAACTCTTGTGCAAACGTCATATATTTTCACACTCAAAAACAAACTTGTCTCACGGTAATTCTTAATCAGTAATCCACAAATACATTTTATTGTAATTTTTGATCTGATTAAAATCCTGTAATTTGCCTACCGTAATTTCCGGCGTATAATCCGCGGATCAAGTAATTCTGTTTGGATTCAAAAAATTTATTTCGTTATTGAAGCCAGATATTTACCGCTATTTAAAAAGTTACTTTTTGTTTTTAAAAAATTCTGTGTCTAAAAGGAATTGTTTGATGCACGGATTATGCGTTGAAAATTACGGTAATTTCTTACCATGATCTTAGCTGATCGCATCCATCGAATTCAAAGTGTTATAGCCAGAGTTTTTTTTTACATACCACTATTATATTAGAGAAAAAGTGTCACTTTTAAATCACCCCAATGTCTCAATTAAATCAAACGTTTTCTATAGTAAAATACAGGTATCCAACAAGATGAATCCGTGGAAGATCTGCTTATAGAAATGTCGTTCGCATCCGAATTTATGATAGCGAAAATGATTTCATTTATTCATATATGATTTCAATCCTACTACCATATCATGGAGACGTAACGCTAACTGATTTAATAAAAGCATACACAATTACATTTCTTCACATTAAAAAAATCAAAGGTTTTGCAGCACCGTCCATGGTCACAATAGTAATTCTTTCTATTAGATGGCACAAAAGTAATTTATTGTTTTAATCATTTACATCTTTCATGGGCAATGCAAGCTTGAAAGGATTGAGTGTTATCACTATTTAGAAACAAATTTATTTCAAAATAAATAAGTTATTTCTTCCTCATGCACCGTATTAAAAAAAATATTACTAAAATATTCTGTATGCCATTTGGTATTTTAGCATAAAATTTCTGTGTCAAAAATGACGGAGCTATGAATAAAGAAAAGGAGACTGTCTAGAAGTTGAGAGTGAAGTATCTGAGGATGTCGTCACACGATGGCTACTGTTTTCCTAATCGGATCCACAGTTTCCGATTACCATCGGCGAAAATTTCCTCCAGTAAACTTCAATTGAAAATTTCGACTTATCCAAACACCACATTCGTGGGAAATTTCTCACACGTATATAGTAAAAGATTTCTATTTATTTTTACCAGTGTCAGCCCTGGAATAATAATCAATCCATGACACTGATGGGAGGTTGTCTTGATTGTCACAATATGGCATAATTACTACCGAAGAATTAAACTTCCGCCAGTAAAAATGAACATCCGTTTTTGTTATTATTTTTAATAAAGTTTTTCAATGATAAGACGTTTGAATAATGAAAAAAATTCTACCTAAATCTATCAGTGGATGTTTTCCCAGATGGTAATGAACCCTTCCGAAAGCAGTTACTGTTTAAGCTTTATTAATTTAAAGATATGATGTCACATTCACTTTCTTAATAGTTCCATGGTAAAAGTATTATATAACGGACGTTCAAGAGTTTAATTTTGGAAAATAACCGAAATAAGAAATTTTGTAGCCATAATTACATAGAGTTTCTGAATCTTTTGTCATAAAAGCTGCTGTTTTATTTAATTAGATATTTACGATCATAAAGTTAAATTCCATATTTTCAATACAGAATTTGATTTCAGATACAGCCCGCCAAATTTTGTCTTTTTGAAATAATACATCTGGAAACATACCTGCAGTAGCGGCTCCTCATTGGGTGCTGCATCAATTTCTTCACAACACTAAAACTGAATGGTAATTTCAGTTTTATTCAATCAACAAAATTTGTCGAATAAATAATATGAAAGATTTTGTTAAATTTTAGTGGTATCAAAAATCTGATGCAGCACTCCCTGACGAGCCGCTACTGCATACCTGGTACTAAATGTAAAAGTTATAAAACGTTTGCATTTGCGTAAATAAGCTATTTTTAATTTTGTTGCGAGAAAGGGGTTGTCTCAAAGCTGCTGCAGTTTGACGTGACACATCAGGATCATCCACCTTTACCGTTCTAACCTTAATTTTAACCCGATTTTATACCTGCTATTTATGAATATAGACTGAAATTATGCTCATTGCATGCAATGGGACCGACGGTTCTGTGTGAATAACTCCCCAGGTTTACTATGCTTACGCATTAGGGTAAATCGATTGTCTATGGCAAAAAAAAAATTACCATTCATCAAAACCTACCTATGCGGAAAAGATATTCTATTGTATGGAGATTAGGGGAAAAATAATAAAAATAATAAAAATTAAAATTTAATACTGCCACAAAAGGGTTGAATTTTCGAAAAAATTGAAAAAAGACCAAATTTTGGTTAGATGATTTTTGTCAAAAAGTAATTGTTTTAATAATTTTTAAAATCCAACTAAGCGGGAAACATGTTTTATCGTATGAAGGTTAAGTACAAAATAATAATAAATAATAAATTCGAAATTTAATACTGCCACAAAAAAGTTGAAAATTTGATGAAATTTGGAAAAAATGGAAAAAGATCTAATTTTGTTTAGAATTTTTTTGACGCAAAATAATCATTTTAATATCAATCAAAACCTACCTTTGCGTAAGAGATACTATATTGCAGTGAGATTAAGTGAAAAAAAAATAATTTCGAAATTTAATACTGCTGCAAGTGGTTTAAAGTTTCGAAAACCTGGTAGTTCCAGTTTTTTCAGTGAAGGATTTGTCTGCTTGTGTATTGTGTAGCTTCGTGTACGTTAAATATTTTGTACTACGGCTTTAAAATAAAAATAATATATATATATATATAAGAATTTCCCCTTATTTGGCATAGCATATTTACTGGCTTTGTTATGCCAGTAAATATGCTTCTTATTACAAAAACGTTATAAAATTTATGCATTAGTATTTAAAAAATAACCAAAGCAAGGAATCGGTCTACATCTATTTATATCTTGCCAGTGAGAAGGAGTTGCTAATAAGTTAGAAGTGATCTGTAAATGAGTTTCAATCACAATAATTTACCACTGCAGCATTTTAAGAAAAATTGTCTCACGACAAATATTGCGCTCTTCTTAGTTCTGATAAAACAAAATAAGATATTGAAAACTATTATAGTCTTGTGGACCATTTCCGAAAACACTGCCTATTTTTTTCAGTTCAATAGATTTGAGTATAAATGTGAATATTGGGTGGAAACTGAACCGACGTAGTTCGAGCGAACTCACTTTTCTGCGTCATCAGCTATCATTGAAAAGCCAAAAAGCTGGCGAGCTAGGTGTCACACCACCTGTAGTGACGAAAATTGGAATCAGCCAGAATATTGGACAGTTTGGGCATTTCCGACCAAGCAGGCGCTGCCAGCGGCTCAATTGCACTTCAAGATATGGGCATTATCTCACAAAACTATCAATCGAATGCTATTGGCAGAAAAAAATTCGGCATGACAAAACAAACCAAAGATCACTCTATCGTTTTAGTCATTCCCTTTAGTCATTTGTAAAAGATTATGATCATGGCCGTTTTCTTTAAACTTTGATGAGTGTAAAGACAAGACTACATCACTAGAAGACAACAGAAGAAAAATCATAATGGAAGCAGACTTGAGCTTGAAAAAAGAACTTGTTTCCGAATACATGGGCCCCATGTATGTAAATTCTGGGAGAGTGCCAAACAATTTGAAAACACGAAGCACATTTTTTTTGTCATGTGTTATCAATAATATGCATATAACAAAGTTGATTGCGATCGGTTGTGCCGGATTATCTGTTAACATAGATGTTAAAGAATTTGTTATCAGAAATATGGAACTGATCTTCCAGCGTCCACTACAATGGTTTTTGTGCTAGTTACACACCAATGAGGTTCCACTAAGTCATCTTTTCGCAGCGTGGATGGAACCGCGGTTGGGAACAAATGTTTCAATGGTGGAGAAAAAATATTCACTGCATGTGGGAAGCTTTTTGTATGTTCATTTATGTCAGTAGATGAATTCTAAAAGCGCACGAGTGAGATTAAATGGTCTGTGATCCTAATCATTACATCAAATAATATCCTTATTTTCTATTTACCAGCTTTTGACCTTTTGCGACGGATTACATAGATTTTATTAAATAGGAAAATGTGTCGAACCTCCACTAACTGAGAGATTTAGTAACGACATGATTTCAAAAGAAATAGTAAATCCAGCAATCATTCCAGTGGTAACTATCAATATCAGCCATCTACTATCAATAATATCTATTCACGCAATGCTCATTCTACAAAACTAATAATCAAAATAGTCACGAAAAGCATTTTCTGTTGTGTAAGAGACGGTTTTATAAAAATTGAATTGAATTACAAAATCTAATGCCGATTTTCAATACCAAACGTCATTATCGCCAATTACAATGTTGACGATTTTTCTTGATTTAATAATAAATAAGCTGTTAAATAAGAAAATAAAGTTTTAATCTTGTAAGCAAATAAATATTCCCTAATTGCAATAAATGTTAAAAATTCTAAAATTTCTATTTTATTTTATAAAAAAACATTGATTTTTTACCTTAAAAACGTTCAAATACATAAATTTGAGTCAGATTGCGGCATATTTAAATTTTGGAATTATTTTTTTTTAATTATTTTTCTCATACTTAGCATATAATAAAACATCTTTTACGCATAGACAGGTTTTGGATAATTTTTTAAACTATTATTTAGAATCAAAAATCATCTAGCCAAAATTAGGTCTTTTTTCACTTTTTTCCAAAATTCAACCTCATTGTGGCAGTAATAAAATTTAAAATTAATTTTTTTAATTATTTTTCTCTTAATCTCCATCCAAGAGAACATCTTTGCCGCATAGGTAGGTTTTGGCACTGTGAAAAAAAAATTTCGATCCCCCCTATTACGCATTGACGAAAACATTGGCAGTGACGTAAACATATTTTTCATTCGCGTTTCTACGATCGCTCGAATTTAATTACCAAGAATTTTAAAAGTATTCCTAGTTTTATATTTCTGCGATTAAGTAAAGTAACTAATACTTTTTGATAATTGTGATATTTAAAATTATTCTAATATGGTTTTCTGGTAAAGAAAGCATACATATGCTGAAAAAAATATCCGCTTACGACAGCGCCATTTTTGTTTGCGCGTTGACATGGTATTCAAGATAACTGTGAATATACACTATGAGTACGCCTATTGCAATTCGTCACCTGAGAACAATGGGGCTCTATCATTCGTTTAAATAAAATGACTTTTTCCATGGGATTCTGGTTGCTTTTGACAGTTTCTGACAGAACTAGATTGTTCTCTACATCAAGTGCAGTAAATTATATATAATGCTGTATCAAGGTAGGAATTAATACCTTCATGGAGATTCAAATATAACCTTCTTATGCCAAAAAGGACATTTTTAACACGCTGAGTGCTATGTTAGTCACCGGTGTATAGGATAAAAAACTAATATATATATATATATGTTGTTTTAAGAGATTATTGAAAATTCATTTAAAGTGTACATAACTTTATCGATTAGAGGATTATATCCTAAAATAAGAGGCGGATTAAGCGGAAAGTTCAATGTCAGTCACCGGTGCCTGAAGTGGCATTCAACATGTTAAAAGAAAACGGCAGTTAGAACATTTTTATTTTTCAGGTGACGAGTTCTCATTATCATATATTTCTTTTTACATATTGGCTGCTATTTATACTTATTATATTATCTCTAACAGATCGATTTCAGCAGTAGCGGCTCGTCAGGGAGTGCTGCATCAGATTTTTCATACCACTAAAATTTAACAGAATCTTTCATATTATTTATTCGACAAATTTTGTTGATTGAATAAAACTGAAATTACTATACAATTTTAGTGGTGTGAAGAAATTGATGCAACACCCCCTGAGGAACCGCTACTGGATTTCAGTGTATACCTTATATAACAATTTTGCAAAATCTGGATTTAGATGTGTTCATTTCTAGTTTTAATTGTCTTAAAAACAGTTTTGCTACATCTTTTTGAAATGCCTGAGTATATTTTTTTTCATTATTTGAGTTTGAATTACCGAGTAACTTAAAAGTCGTCAAATTTCTTTTTTCTTTAAAATAAAGCATTTTCTTTTAAATTATTTTCTCTTGCTTACAGATAATGTATTTAAATATGTTTATTCTACTTTCTGAATAATATTAAAGTAAACACTAATAAAATACGCTTTAGGGGGAAAAAAGAAAGTGTTTTAAAATTTTCTTTGGAAAACTATGTAGTAAACAAGATGCATTAAAAGGAAAAAAGGGAAACATCTCAAAGAAAAAATACAAATATAAACTACGTTATGACCAGGAATTTTAAACTGGTTGTAGGAAAAACTCAACATTTGTAAAGTAGCAAAAAATTTTTCGTATAAAAAAGGAACAATTCTTTGAATATCTTTCAAACCTTTTATGTAAATAAACTAAAAAAAGGCCATTGTATTTGTAACCACTGTATTTTACATAATTTTATAGGCCTATGTGTGTAATTAAATTTTAAAAAAAACAAACACTATAAAATGTATCAGGTGAACCACTATAATCGACATATAAAAATGTACAGATTTTCCTAAATGTTCAACTTAAATGTACTTTTTAACCCTTAAATGCATAGTGAAAATATCGGCATCCCTTTCTTTTTATAAATTTTTAGAAACCATTATATTTATATCGATATATTAGTACTGTAAAAATTACAATAATTTATAACTTTATAAAGTTAAATATCTAGCTTAAAATTTTGTTGCTTTGAAATATGCATCAAGAAATTCGGAAAATTTTAGGTATTTTTGCACCAGAAGTTTCGTATAGTGCTGGGTGCTATAACTAAATATAGGAACTTTTCTTCTCTTCTTAGTTAAATAAGGCAAATATTACTTTACAAAAATTCCTGTAAATTGCGCTTAGAATTAATTAATGTGTACAGTCTGTGGTTTAACCCTTTCCGGCACAGTGTGACGATAACGGGATACCTAATTTTAATTCGAAACTTGCAAACGGCATCGACAATATTTTAACAAAGTTTTCCTTTTACAATGAAAGCTTTAATTATGGAATTCTTAATTTCTAAAAAATCGTTTGTAAATTCTTGTGACAGTCGATAATTTCTCATTTTACTAACAGAATTTGTTCGTGCCAGAAAGACTTAATATAAGACAGAAAAAAAATTCTAAAACAATAATTCATGCATTTAAGGATTAAATTTTATAAAATAAAAAATTATATAAAATAAGGTATTTAGATTCATACTTATTAAGATTGATTTGCAATATTATGGTTATTACAGTAGTTTTTACTTATATTGCAGATGTGCAGCATAAGAAAATGTCAACGTATTATTCGAAAAATGTATTTCCGACTTTTTTCATTATTCTTTCCGTGTAATAATAAACCATTCTGAAAATTATATGCAATTATTTTTAAGGAAAATAAAAATTCAGGCTTTTAAGAGTTAAAGACAGATTATTTTTCCCGAGAAACATGTATGAATTATTTGTTTTGATGGAGTAGGAGTTTGTTTGGCAATGGCAGGTTTTGCGAATGATATTATAAAATATTCCTTTGAGAAAACTTTTCTCGATGGCAATTATCCTACCAAGCAAATCTTGTACAACCATGCCGTTTAAATCTCTCTAGTGGAGTACTTCCCAAACTTTTATCGGCAACGTCTCACCAAAGTATCCGTAAAGTCCTTATGCCCACCCCCTCCCAAATCTCTTTGTAAACTATGTCCTTTTTATTTAAAATCAGAAATCTTCACCGTGAAAGCACAGAAGGGTTTTAGCATTAACTATTCATTTCAAATTTAACTTATAAAATAGCTCAATCTTCTGTTAAAAACGTGTTGTTTGTACAATTCCATAATCACAATGAAGCTCTATATCTTCGCCTTTGTGCCAAAAATATCTTTGCATTAATTCGCCAACTTACCTTAATGTTAAAGAAAATTGCTACACGATTTGGACTTTTATTTTCAGAAAATATTTTAAAAAGAGACTTACATTTAGCGTTTAGTGATAACATTAGCACATTTTATAATTACTTTTTGTAGGGTTATTAACATACTGACGACGGTCCGTTTTGGTAATATCCGAGTTTTAAAACAATAGTAGATTCTCTCTCTTATGGAAATCTTTGATAAATTGATTTCCTAGGTACCTATCTCAAGTTCGAGCATCTGTTAATATCGTTCAGTGTATGGATTTCACATAAAATTTCTTACAGTCTAAAACTAGCTGGATGTGCCGATCCCAAAACTTTCTTCTATCTCATACGTACATTTTAATGTTTAAAAAAATAGTTACACCTTTTAATGCTTTAATAATTTTACAATAACAATTCAATGCCATATCATGTTTGACTTCCTTCTTAAATTTCTGCTTCAGTCAATTAATCGGAGTAAAAACGAATTTCCATCTCTGCACGAGCCAATGGACAATTTTTTTCAAATTATGGGAGGGCTTACTTGCCTTACCAAAAGATAATCATATACAAAAAATTTAGTTCAGTTCTAGAATTAACTTCATACACTTTTAGGTGTGCAATATTGAAAATGGCATAAAATTCGCTATTGTAGCGCCCCCTTCCGGGGGATTTTTAAATTCAGGGAGGACCAACTAGCCATAGCCATACACTTACCCCCCCCAAAAAAAATTGGTTCAATTCTATGCATAACTTCATGTACTTTTGGTGGATATAGGGGAGAGTGGGGATACTTGAGCATAGGGGATACTTGAGCCACCCCCTTTATCTCTACAGTTGTTCAATTTTTCTTTCTAAAACTGGCAACATGGTAACATATTTATAGTTCTGAACATGTAAAAAAGAAATCATATACCTTGGTACCATTTTTAAAGTATGGTGATTAACCCTTTGAGCTCTGCTGGTAGAATTTTCTACCACAAAATTTTAATTCTGAAATGTCACAACGACACCAGAAAATTCGACCAAATTTATTTGAAAAAGGTTTAATGCATTTTTTCGCGTATATTGTAAATCGGTTTTTTTCTTTGCAAAATACTGGTGCGAATGTGACATCTGGCTCAAGTATCCCCTCCATGGGGATACTTGAGCCACAATGTAAAAGAAAAAGTAAAAATTTATTAGACATAGAAAAATAGTTCAAAATTAATTGAAAGTGGTTTTCAAATGAAGAAAAAATATCAAATTTTCATTTTCAATATTTTATTTTGTTCTAAGAAATTCTAAAAAATTTTAAAAAATTAAAATTTAAAAAATGGCTCAAGTATCCCCATCTTCCCCTAATATTGAAATGGTACACAAATCGCAATTGCAGCGCCCCCTTCCCACGGATTTTTTTCAAATTTAGGGAGGACCAACTAGCCATAATCATACACTTACACAAAAAATTGGTTCAATTCGATGCATAACTTAGGCTTGGTCGGTACAATATTAAAAATGGCACAAACATCGCGATTGCAGCGCCCCCTTCCGGTGAATATTTCAAAGTTCAAGGAGGACCTGCTTGCCACAGCCAAAAACATTCACAAAAAATTTGGTTCAATTCTATGCATAACTACACTTTTTGATGGTAGAATGACGACATACGGACACATACACAGACAAACACTCAGACCACACACACACACAGACAGACAGACATTTTGTAAAAACATGTTTTTGGAATCTCTGACCCCTAAAACGTGTAAATCCATCAAAAACCGGAAGTGGAAAAAAATTTCGATTACAATACTTTATTCTATTAAAGATAGAAGAAAGTTAAAATACAGACAATGTGACTTTAATTCATTTTTTACAAGTCAGATACCACGCCACTAGTCAAAAAAGTTTTTAAGCTATTGCATAACTTTTATCGCGGGCTTTGAGCGCGGCGACCGAATCCAAAAATTCCGTAACGAGAAATATCCTAACACATCCGTAACGAAAAAACCTAACACTCGGCTACCGTGGTTTCACTTCGGCAGACTTCGGCATGGTATCCTTCGGTAGATTTCGGCAGACATTGACGCGGTATTTTTCAGATATTTAGAGGATATCAAGTCTCAAACTTATATATCTTATTTCAGTTACTATAAATCTATAGTTTCAATAATAAAAATTCCTGATAGAATGTGTATAGAAAAGAATCGTCTTAAGATAAAACAAGGTAGGATAATGTAGCTTTTGGTGAGTGGAGACCTGCCCAATGGTGAGGATCGAAAAATTTAAAATGCTTATAAGTCGCGATCTAATTTTCGTAGCGCGGCCAAATTTTGTTTGGTAATTTATTATGAGACAGTGTTAATTTTTGGTGAAAGGAGACCCCCCACGGTAAGGGTCGAAAAAGTTAAAATGCTTATAACTCGCGGTCTAATTTTCGTATCGCGGACAAAATTTGTTTGGTAATTTATTATGAGACAGTGTTAATTTTTGCTGAAAGGAGACCCCCCCCCCATGGTGAGGGTCGAAAATTTTAAAATGCTTATAAATCGCGATCTAATTTTCGTAGCGCGGCCAAATTTTGTTTGGTAATTTACTATGAGGTGTTAATTTTGGTGATAGGAGACCCCCCACGGTGAGGGTCGAAAAAGTTAAAATGTTTATAACTCGCGGTCTAATTTTCGTAGCGCGGCCAAATTTTGTTTGGTAATTTATTATGAGACAGTGTTAATTTTTGGTGAAAGGAGACCCCCCACGGTAAGGGTCGAAAAAGTTAAAATGCTTATAACTCGCGGTCTAATTTTCGTATCGCGGCCAAAATTTGTTTGGTAATTTATTATGAGACAGTGTTAATTTTTGCTGAAAGGAGACCCCCCCCCCATGGTGAGGGTCGAAAATTTTAAAATGCTTATAAATCGCGATCTAATTTTCGTAGCGCGGCCAAATTTTGCTTGGTAATTTACTATGAGACAGTGTTACTTTTGGTGATAGGAGACCCCCCACGGTGAGGGTCAAAAATTTAAAATGCTTATAACTCGCGATCTAATTTTCGTAGTGCGGCCAAATTTTGTTTGGTAATTTATTATCAGACAGTGTTACTTTTGGTGACAGGAGATCCCCCATGGTGAGGGTCGAAAAATTTAAAATGCTTATAACTCGCGATCTAATTTTCGTAGCGCGGCCAAATTTTGTTTGGTAATTTATTATGAGACAGTGTTAATTTTGGTGACAGGAGATCCCCCATTGTTAGGGTCGAAAAATTTAAAATGCTTATAACTCGCGATCTAATTTTCGTAGCGCGGCCAAATTTTGTTTGGTAATTTATTATGAGACAGTGTTACTTTTGGTAACAGGAGATCCCCCATGGTGAGGGTCGAAAAATTTAAAATGCTTATAACTCGCGATCTAATTTTCGTAGTGCGGCCGAATTTTGTTTGGTAATTTATTATGAGACAGTGTTAATTTTTGGTGACAGGAGATCCCCCATGGTGAGGGTCGAAAAATTTAAAATGCCTATAACTCGCGATCTAATTTTCGTAGTGCGGCCAAATTTTGTTTGGTAATTTATTATGAGACAGTGTTAATTTTTGGTGACAGGAGACCCCCACGGTGAGGTTCGGAAAATTTAAAATGCTTATAACTCGCGATCTAATTTTCGTAGCGCGGCCAAATTTTGTTTGTAATTTATTAAGGTATTGCATAGCTTTTATCGCGGGCTTTGAGCTTGGCGAAAGAATCTAGAAATTCTGTAACGAGAAAAAAAAACCTAACACTCCGGCTAACGTCGCTTCAGTTTGGCAGACTTCGGCACGGTATCCTTCCGTAGACTTCGGCAGACATTGACGCGGTATTTTTCAGATATTTTGAGAATATCAAGTCTTAAACTTATGTTTTTTATTTCAGCTACCATAAACGTATAGTTTCAATGATAAAAATTCCTGATGAACCTACATGTATTGTAAAATAATAAAAATATTTTAAACGATATTAACTTCTCATTTGTTCAATACAAGAAAAAAAAATGTTATCGGTCATCACGCTCAAAATCTTTAACTTGAATTAATATCAAAGACAAAAAAAAAACAGCATAAATAAAAAATAAATAAATAATTATAATTGCATAAGTTGATAAAAAAAATGCTATGCAATAGCTTTACCGCAGCAGTCCCCGAGTGCCACACGTATTTTTTTCAATAAAAAACGAGAATTCTCGTTTCCCGTCACGAATGTATTAAGAGTATGTAAAAAAAGCTTTGAATATTAGATTTTCTTTTAATGGATAACGCATTGCACAATAAACATTTCAAGATTTTCATCTTTATCAATTTTAGTAGCTTAAGTATCAGTCTTATTCCCCATCACATTTTCTCTCTTTTCCTTTTCCAATATATTATACTAGCTGACCCGCCCGGCGTTGCCCGGGTCCGTATTAACAATATTAAACGAACTTGAAATTTGTATGATTTTATCATTAACTCGTTACATGCAGAAATGCATTGTCTGAAATACGTAGCCACTGACTGTGTGAAAAATCGGTTTTAAAATCAACTAATATTAAGCTCTAAAAATACTCAAAATGAGCAATGAAAAACGCGGGAGGAAATATGTATCCAGCGATTGCATGATTTTCGTGTAAAAAAGTTGATATTTACCCGTAAAAATCACTGTTAAGTCACGTAACTAATTATTATTTTCACATACAAATCCCAAGTCAAATATTTTGAATTTCAAATTAATTATATCACTCTTAAATCCGACTATACCATGAATGAAATCGATACACGATGGTAGCTAAAAGGTTGGTTTATAGTACTATAATTTCAGAGCTATTTAACAAAAGTAAGTGTTATTTTTAATCAAATCTTGCGTATAGGTTCATTCTGTATAAATTCCTAACCTTAAACTTTTATACCGTGACCAGAACCTGTCAGTAACCTAACAGCGACTTAACAGTACCCTATCGTAAATTAAATATAACAGAAATGCAACCTAGCCTAAATGTATTCACTTTATTGTAACATATCCTTATTCTAACTATAACATAAATGCAATTTAACTTTAACCTAACTTTAACCTAAATAATATAATAGAAAAAAAAACATTTTAAAAAATTACTATTTCTTCGTAAAATATGCTTCAGCTGTAATTCGTTTCTTTCAATTCGTTTTATTAATACAAAATTCCTTCCTCGTGCTTTTGTTTGAGACATTAAAATTTCAGCGATAAATGGTTTAATATTGCAAACCACGGAGTAAGACACTTCTTACTCCGTGTTGCAAACCTTTTTTCGGTTTACTTCGCCTCCACCTATCTTTTTCTCCATGGTGTACAGCAGCTGTGATTTAAAAAAAAATCCTCATTTAAACTGACAGTTTGCCAGTCTATGAATTTTAAAGGTCTGTCCCAGCTTTTTAAATTATTTCTGCGAAAAGTTTATGCAACCAATCAACCATAAGAAAATGAAATGGAAAAAAAGCGAAAAAAGGCGATTTTTTTATGAGAGTGAGCTTTGGAATTTAATTAATTACTCAGTTAATAAATAGAATTTTGAAATTCTGAGCTTCAGGTACATCAGGAGAGACATTGGGCTACTCTCAAAAAAATTTTGAGCTTCGTGCGTGCTGTAGATTTTGCTAGCCATCGCAGACACACAGACACACACACAGACAGACAGAGCGATTTGTTCTTGTATTAGTATAGATGTCTTTCATGAATTATTAGTGTTTAAAATTTAAAATGTATATGTCTTTATGTATTTTTTTGCTATGCATGGTGCCTGCACTGATTTATATTTCCAATCTACCCATTTCTATTTCGAATATTATTTAGGATTTATAAATAATATTAAGTTAGTAGCAGGATTCGTACGCATCAGTGGCTTTATTGGATTTTAGGTGTTTTCGTAACAGAAATTTCGTAACGTACTGATCAGTATATCTGAAAATGATTTTCTTTTCTTTTCCTGCTTAGGTGTTCGGGTCTATTTCATCCCAAAAGCATATTCAGAGTTTTTGAGTCTGCAACTTTTCGCATATCAATATCGTTTTAGAGAAACTTTTGGTCTGTTAAACAGTAGGATGTATCGATTTTTAACGTTTTTTTTTGTTTCCAAATTCCAAGTTGATAAAAAGTTGCTACTAGACACCACAACTTACCACAAAAAAATTTTGGATTTGATCAATTTACTTTCGTAATTTTTAATGTAAATGAACCATTTTTTTCGTTAAAAACACGAGACTTAAGTGTATTTTTGTTACAGAAGGCATAAAATGACACAATATAAATATAAATATATATATATATATATACACAGAGTTGCCAAGTCTCCGGCTTTTTGTACACTGATATTATTTTACAGATAATTTTGTTACTTTAAATAGTCGAAATGTTCCACTTAACTAAAACTATATTTTCTGTATTGAAATTCTGGTATCCAAAAAGCCGGAGACTTGGCAGCTCTGTATATATACATACTACGTAAATAATATATACCGTAATTTCGGGTGTATAAGCCGCGGATCAATCAATTCTTTTTCGACCCAGAATTTTTTAAGAAACAAATGTAACTTCTCAGATCGACATAAATATTTGTTTTCAATCACTAAATAAGATTTCTGGGTCCAAAAAGAATTGTTTGATCCGTGGTTTATACACCCGAAATTACGGTAAATGTTGTATACCTTAAAAAAGATAGTTTAACGATGTAAATTGTTTGATAAAGGTGTTGAAAAAAACTCTATCGTTATTTGTGATTGCTATTGTTTATTACAGATGTATAAAATATTATAACGTGGAATAAAATGTAGTATATAAGTACAAAATGTTGCTGATGTAATTTCATAGAATATGAGCGCAGTTTTCTTGTTGTATATCAAATTTACTGACTTATTTTAAATATTCGTCCTTTCATCATGTCTTCAAAACCTGAAACGAAAGTTATATTCAGTATTTACGTAGGCCTACAGATTTTTACAAAATTATAGAAATGATCCAAAATGAATTTCAGATATTATATGGAAGACAGTAAGATAAAGATATTATTTAAAAACATTAAAAGTCAAAGTAGTACAAAAAACACTTACATTTTAATTCTTCACTGAGGTTTTGTACTGGCTCTTGGTCTCGAACGTAGGTAAACCGTCTCTTTACGGTCTTCTAGTCTTGCACGAATGAAACCATCTCTTTCGATCATCCCACACACTCGGTTTGAAGCTTCTGTGACTTCTTTCACAATTCGTTCCACAGCTTGAGTGTGAGAAGGATATGTAAATTCAACCCTTCCACTTTTTCCAATTGCCGCAATTAACTGTAACTCTTCTAGGCTCATATTGGTAACAAGAGGGAATCGGTTACTGAAGTGGTTTGCCAGTCAATCATATCTATATAGTCTTTAGCACTAAAATTGATCTGAGGGGGTTTAATTATCCTTACGCATTTCTTTTCTGTTTCACGAGCTTTCTGGATTCTCTTATAAGCCAAGACTCTAATATGTTTTCGTTCATTAAACAACATAGCTATTAAAACATGCTCTGGGTGAGCCATGAATGCGTTTCCCTGTAACGTTGCATGGACGACATGTTTTAGCTCGTCTTCCAACTAATTGCTGAAATGAATCATTTAAAAAAAATTAATGGTACCCTGCGAGATTTTGGGATTGCACTTAACTGAGAACCATGATGGCATGTAGACTTTCATTATGAACTTTGCATTCTCAGTTCAGGGGTCGGATCATCCATGGCTATATACAAACGATTTGCCAGGGCGTGCGAGATGTTACCGGGGTTTCGTCTGGCCAACTCTACTGTACATGTACCGGTTGATACGGTTTTGGATATTTCGTATAGATATTTTTGGTTTGTGCTCAACTCTTTAACATCATCGTCTGGTATATCGCTTTCAGTTGCAACAAAATTGACAACATCTAGATTTTGGCAGCTTAGAAGTTGTTCACCAGTAGGCCCGCTAAATGTGTTTGGTCCAGAAGTTGGCCCATCAAGAGCAACCATAATTTTCTAAATGGTAATTCATTCAAATGTAGTAGACACACAACTGCCTGCAGTGACTGTTGTATTTTATTTTCAAATAAGGTGATAATTCCATTTGAAGTGCTTGTGTTGGTGCCCTACCATCACAACCAATAGTTTTTAGTTTTTTAAGATCGACAGTTTTTTCTTTACAATACTTTACAAGTGATGTAACTATTTCCTTTCCTGTTCCATTTATGGGAGTTACATGACCGAAATATTGGATCCAGGTTCTTCAATAATAGATATGTGTTCTTCCATTAAAGATTTTCGGACACTTTTACCAGCTACAGTTCTTTTGTTATTGTTTCATCTTTACGACCATCAAAGTAAATGGCCAACAGATCGGAAGTTCGCGTTGAGCTTACTTCTTTATGAGACTTAAACCTTTAACGTGCTACTTTTTATTTGTCGATTATTGCTTCTTGGTTCTCTATATTAACGACATTTAAGTCTCGCAAAAGTGCAGTAGCTAACTGAGCTCCAGCTCTACTAGAAATGCTCCTGCGATCACAAGCTCGTGAAAACAAAGACAAGCGTTGTGGCAGTTCTTGTTTTACTTCTACACTAGAAACACTTTTTTAACTCGTATCAAGTACATTTATTTCAAAATCACTATCTTGACATGATGTGTGAGACATTGAATCATCTGTACTATCACCAGAATCAATGTTATCATCAGATCTTGAGTTTTCATGCCCAGTCTTTTTTACAACTACCTGCATTAAAGCTTGTGACCTAGATTTTCTTTCTAATCGCTTTTTAAGCTTTTTTGTCTCTTTTTGTCACACTCTGCAATTAATACCAATCTAGAACAACGATGGTCGAGCAAAAACTCGTGTTCTAGTGCCGGGACTTTTTTGTCAATAGAGCAAATACAGTTGCTGAGGTCACATTCGCAAGTACAAATATCAAACAATGTAGTTTCAGTTTTTGACTGAAAGCTAATTATTGCATCTTTGTAGGAGTTAGAATACTTCCTTTTAGGCCCTGAACACTTTTTAATTTTCTCAAGCTGCTCATGCAGTTTCAACCCTTTCCGGCACACTGTGACCGGTCTGGGATACCCAATTTTAATTCCAAACTTGCAAATTGCACCAGTAATATTTTAATAAAATTTTGCTTTTACAGTAAAAGCTTAAATTAATTAATTCAAAATATTTAACAAATTCGTTTGTTAACACCGGTGTCAGTCGATAATTTCTCATTTTAGTACAGATTTTGCCCGTGCTGGAAAGTGTTAAACCATAAATGTGTTTTTGGTGCCACAAACAGGAATTGAAGCTCTTTTCCATATTTCCTCAAGTTTTAAAGCAACTCTTAACGCAATTACCTTCTTTGCAGGCTGATTTATTCCCTCTTGTTTTATTTCAATGCGTTCCCACTGAAAATACTTCAAAACATCCATCTTGGTTGGCAGAACATTAAACTCACTCACATCAATAGGTTGCCCGGCAACTGGCCTGTCGGTAGTTTGTCTAGTTAGATGCGGTTTTTTACTCATAATTAACAACAACAACACTCACTCAGTTGATTCTTACAACAAGACTATCGCACTAAAACTCAACCGTAATGCTCGCTCGCGGGCAGGCGACTACTGACAAGTCTGCGCGGTGATTCATAGGTGTCGCGTCACCGCGGCGCGACAGTCTGGCCTTCCCCCACCCCATCGCTTCAAGTTGACGCTTGACGTATTGAAGTGTGATTTATTATTTCACTTATTTCAACAACTCAAAACAAGCCTCACGAGGCTTTAGTTACATTTATTTTGTAAACCAGAAACAACACAAATATCAAACCAATGAAAAATGTTCAAAAATTGGCTGAAATTTATGATTTTTAGGCCTTGTGCGGGAGACCTAAATGCTGTGCTAAGTTTTTGAAATACATTTTCTATCGTTTTTTGTGCTTATTGTTAGTGGAATTTTAACTTGCAATTCAGATAAAAAGTGTTTTAGGTTTTTTTTAAAAAAAATTGTGAAAATTTACTTTTTAAGTAAATTTTTTAAACTTTAGGCCTTGTGTGGAAGACATAAACATTTTTTAAAAATCCAAAATTTTTTGTGGTAAGTTGTGGTGTCTAGTAGTAACTTTTTATCAACTTGGAATTTGGAAACAAAAAATAGTTAAAAATCGATACACCCTATTAAACAGCTCAACTATTCCAATTAAATAAAAAAGAAAATTTTCTGAATTAAGATATAGGTAGGAAACTCGGATGATCTGCATACTTCAAATAATGTACTGTTGTGGAAAAAAAAGTAAATACCCTTTACTAACTCCTAAACAAATTATCGTAGAAGAAAGCTATTGGAAATAAAGTCTACTTTTAAATTATGTATGGAATTGATGCATCAAATTATTCACAATTAAACAAGATTTCATTTGATATTAAAACAGAAAATCACCATTACGCCATCTTGTAGGTAAACTGTCTCCTTAGACTGTTTCAAATAAAAAATTTTGGTATAATTTATTTTTATAAAACCTGAGTAAAATTTCTTGCCTTTCTTTGGTTAATGTATATATTTTCCTTGCAATTACATAAAAATTTTGAAATCTGATTCTTATCCATTCATCTGTAACTACTATACAAAACATTTATAAAAGACTGTTAAATAGACTGTTTTAAATAAAAATTTTGGTGTAAACTATTTTTATAAAACCTGAGTAAAATTTCTCGCCTTTCTGGGATTAATAATTTTTTCCCATGGAATTACATACAAATTTTGAAATCAGATTCTTATCCATTCATTTGTAACTACTACTCTAAACATTTATAAAAGACTGTTAAATAGACTGTTTTAAATAAAAATATTGGTATAAATTATTTTTATGAAACCTGAGTAAAATTTCTCGCCTTTCTAGGGTTAATAATTATTTTTCCGTGCAATTACATAAATATCTTGAAATCTGATTCTTAACCATTCATCTGTAGCTACTATACAAAACATTTATAAAAATCATTTATTCGAACTTGAAAAGTTTTGTAAAGCTCGAACATTTTTACATGTTTCTAAATAACTTTTAAAACAGTCAAACTGTTAATAATTTTCTTCAAATCTCCAGCCTGAAATTACAACAAATTTATAAAGTTGAAGATACTTAATAAAAGGTTTTGAATTAAACGAGAAAAATCTCTATTTATCAAAAATGATAACTTTATGAAGATATTTAATAGGCATTTTCAATAAATCTAGTGCAGTCTCATTTCTTTGATAATTATTTTAAAATATTGTTATATATTTGAACAGATTTTAAACAATATTTACCAAAGGAGTAGAAAAATATTATGATTTTAATTTGGGGTGTTAAACTCTGGCTCACTTGATATGGGCTAAATTTTACAGTACACATTGTCTTTTCTAATCATCGATTCACTGCGATTAGAGAAGTCTACTATTTATTTAAAAAATAAGTGGAGGCAGGTGGGCCATACTTTAATATTCCTGTATTAAATTATTGAAAGAAACTGGAAATATAAGATTATAGACTGTGTGAATTTGATGAATTAGAAACTAATAATAGAACTTATTCGTATAACGTTTGATATATATGTTATTTGACTCAATAACTTGACAAGCTAATTAATTTACATTATTCATGATAACGGATGAATACTAGATATTCCATTTAAAAACGCATTTCATGCGTTTTTAAATGGAATAAAAAAATGTGAAAATCTCGTAAAATATACTGGGTTCCACAAACTAAAGAAAAACGACAAAGATATCTATTACATAAAATTGTTACAAATATATTATAATAAAACTGAGCCACAATGTACACTAAACAGTAAGGTAGAAAATAACATTAAAATAAGTAACTAGAGGCATACATGACAAGCTTTGGCTAAAAAAAAAAAAAAAAAAAAAAAAAAAAAAACATACATTGAACGATAAAATTTGATCAATTGAATGTTTCTTGCATTAAATATGGTAGGCAATTGAAAACGACATATTTCAACGCAATAATCCTTTTAAGGTCGGTGACTACAGTTGGGGAACGTTGAAATTGCCAGTACAGTTTGTACTGTGAATGTTATTCTTCCGCGACCAGAAAAAGTGCGTTGATATATTTCAATTCAGGATATATTTCAATAAAATCTTTTTCGGTATTTGTTTTTTCTTCAAAATTTTAATGAAAAAACGATTTATTGACTAAATGCAACTGATTTAAGTTAAAATTTGTCACTATTATGATATGTACAAATAAAATTTATATAAAAATGTATTTAATCGCTTTGATGAAATTTTGGCGCGAATAAACATCTGTTGTACAAAAATTGCAAACCTTTTTCAGGTAACGACTCCCCGCATCTCCCGCAATTTCCGGTCAGTTAAGAGATAATTACTTGAAGAATGCAATTTTTAATCTGCAATACATATTTTTTAGTTTTGAAACTTTTTAAAATACAAAAACAATTTTTATAGATTTGAACTTATCGGAAAATTTTACTTGAAATGCATGCCAAATATGACAATAAAATATTAAAGCAAAATAAAATAAATAAAAAGGTTTCTGTTTAAGTACTGAGTTTAAGGATCGAGTAAAGCAGGTTTTTAAGGCCGAAACTGTAACCTAATTTTGGTGATCTTTCTATTTTCGGCCGAAAACAAAAACGAATGTAATTTTTTAAAAGTAAGGCACACATAAATATACATAATTATTAATTAATTATACGCATTTATTGAATATGCATAGTTATTAATTAATTATACATATTTTTAAATATACCTAATTATTATTAATTAAACGCATTTATTAAGTTAGCAGAATTATAAATTAACTATAAATATTTATTAAATATACATAATTATTACATTTTATAATTTGTTTCCTTTTAGATTTATTTTCCTTTTTACATTCAATATTTTTAAATGTATCTTAAACGGGATTTTAGGAGGGTAGCTTTCCCTATCGAAAATGAAATTACTGTTCATTTGTCTTACCTTTTTTTCTTTTTCTTTTATTTTTTTATCCTTTTAATGCCAGTAGAAATTCACGTTTGAATATTTAAATTTTGAAGGCATGTTTTAAAAAAATTGCTGCTCGGATATTTTGATTAAATACAAAATAAATAGTTTGTCTTATGTCCTCTTTATCAGGGCCTGATTATCAACGGGGCACTCTCCTACCAGTAAAAAGAAATAGAATTTTTTCCCTTATTTATGACAGTAATTTCGAATGAAAAAGGCGTTTAAACAAGTTGAAACTTTCCATAAAATTTTACTGGTAGGAGAGTGCCCCGTTAGTAATCAGGCTCTGCTCTTTATAGTCTCCTTTTTGCAAATAAATTAAAAAAAAGTGATCAAGGCTGCAAACCACAATCATACCTGTTCTAAAAACTTTTACATTCAATATTTTTAAATGTATCTTAAACGGGATTTTAGGAGGGTAGCTTTCCCTATCGAAAATGAAATTACTGTTCATTGTCTTACCTTTCTTTCTTTTTATTTTATTTTTTATACTTTTAATGCCAGTAGAAATTCACGTTTGAATATTTAAACTTTGAAGGCATGTTTTAAAAAAATTGCTGCTCGGATATTTTGATTAAATATAAAATAAATAGTTTGTCTTATGTCCTCTTTATAGTCTCCTTTTTGCAAATAAATTTAAAAAAAGTGATCAAGGCTGCAAACCGCAATCATACCAGTTCTAAAAACTTTTTGTTTAAATAGTATGTTTTCTCATCACAATTTAACAAAATATGAATAGATTTTATATAAAATACGAATGGGAATTCGTGTGTTTCTTCAAAATTGCACGTTGAGCAATGTTAGATACCTGGTACACCATTACATACATATAACTTTAAACCTGATTATTAAAAACGCACTTATCAAAGAAAGAATTGCGATTCCTTTAAAAAATAATTAAAAAAATATAGGTGATGTTAAATTGTAACAATGTTTAATTTTAACTTTCGAAATATTTTAATTCTAAACATTATTTTCTAAAATGAAAAAATCTTGGAAAATATGTATATTATTCTAATTTAAATAATGTACTTTGATAATAAATTGTCAATAACCGATTATATTTAATTTTTCAAAAAAACGACTAGAAAAAATCTTTGAAATAAGATTTTTGCAAACACAATTCAAAATTAATATTATGTTGCAAAAATGAGTGCTATAACGCCAGATATTGCGACCATGTTAGGTCACGGTTAAGCCAAGCCGCCAAGTCAACGGAGTGAAAAGCCTGTATAGGCTTTTACATACTAGCTTCTTCCATTTTCCCCGACTATAGGGTGTCTAGCCACCTAATTTAAATTCCAAAAATGGCATATAGCATCATGGATACTTTGATAAAGTTCTGCTTTTGTAATAAAAATGCAAAATAGCGAGTTCTTATTTTCTAAGGAATTTGATTGAATATTCTTGTGACAGTTAATTATTTCATCACTTTGCGAACAGAATTCTTCTTGCTCTGAAAGGGTTAAAAAATGTATGGTTTGAAAAATAATTTTTTGGTTTACTAAAAAAGCCAGAGATTGACATATCGGGTGGCCCAGCGGGTAATGTTTGAAACAAAGTCCAATAGATGGCGCTAGGTGCACGTGAGTGAAGCCAAACTTTGTGCGCATGCTCCGGTGAGTGAGCAATTGTAAATGTGATGTTCCTTCAGTCTTCGGTGCGCTTTAACGGGTGATTCTCGTTAGTTAACATGAACAAATATTTGACGGATCTTCGCGTTTTTATTGTGCTACAAACGGCCAGATGTGATGGAAATGTGATGGCAGTTCAACGAGCATGGCAGAAGAAGTCCTTTAGTTTGGCCAATTCTTGTTGTGGAATTTATTCTGCCATGCTCGTTGAACTGCCATCACATTTCCAGCACATCTGGCCATTTGTAGCACAATAAAAACGCGAAGATCCGTCGAATATTTGTTCATGTTTACTAACGAGAATCACCCGCTAAAGCGCACCGAAGACTGAAGGAACATCACATTTACAATTGCCCACTCACCGGAGCATGCGCACAAAGTTTGGCTTCACTCACGTGCACCTAGCGCCATCTATTGGACTTTGTTTCAAGCATTACCCGCTGGGCCACCCGGTATATGCCAGAGGATTATGCTGTTTCGGAAATTATCACAATTACAAAATAAACAAAATAAATGTGTCAATTCGGTTAGGAAAGGTACCTTTAATACGGAGTATGATTACTCCTAGAAGCAACACAGCATATATATATTTGCGATGTGTGATACTGTCAATTTTTCGATCGATAAGTTTCGCCGGGAAGTGCGAACAGTATTGCTCTCGTAAAGCAGTTGCAAGCGTGGCAAGTCTGAGGAGGGGGATTGATAATATCTTCCACATCTTCCTAAAGCATTACAAACATGCTCGATGGATTCAAGTCTGGTGATCGAGCTGGCCATTTTATGAGCTAGATTTTTTGGTATTGAAGATAATGTTCTACGATGAGCCCTGTACCCCATTATCGTCCTGTAACAGGAAATCATTACATATTGCGCCAGCATAAGGACACACATTCGCATCAAGTATGTTATCTCTGTAGACGCGAGCATTCACAGTTCCACGTGGAAAGACAGTGAGGTATGTACGTCCATCCAAAGAGGTACCATCCCAAACACAGACACCGTCTTCTCTATAATAATCTTTCAGGAATGTTACATTATTAACCCATTAACGCCCGAATTATTTTCTTCGCTAAAATTTAAATTTTGTGTTTCCCACCACTTTTAAAAGCAAATTAACTTTTATCTAAATTTATCGAGGATTCTGTCTCTTGAAATAAGGTACATATTTATCTTCCCCTTTACTGGTGGAAAACCCGCTTTCTTGCTTTTTTTGTAACCGTCCTCAAACGAGGACGCTGGGCGTTAATGGGTTAATAGTGTGTTCCCCGTTCTCTCCAAATAAAACAACGCATATTATCGCGCTAGAGCCAAACCGGAACTCATCCGTGAAGAGAACACACCAGTGAACATGTTTACGTGTCCACCTTAAACGTTCTTTATGGTAACGTGAGGTGAGCGGCACACAAATGACCGTTCGTATCGCCTAAAGACCATCTTCATGAAGACTTTTACGCAGAGTAGACTTTCATAAATACAGTACCTGAACATTTGCGAGGATTAGGCTCCACGAATGTGAAAACCGCGGTTACAAAACTGCTGTTTTTATATTCTGTTTGCACCACTATTTTTCATCTTGTTCTATACTTTTCTTGCAAATGCTATCGGCGCGTTTGTAAAAGATTTTTGTGTTGAAAAGAGGTGCGAATCTTAAAATGTTCTGCACTTTCTATTTAAAACTCGCGAATGTTAAGTGATTACTGTGCTTTTTTTTGGCTCCAGCAAGGGAGGCTCTAAGATGAGAAGGGTTTTTCTCTATATCTTTTTACACATAACCGCAAATATCGGTCACAGGTGCTTGTCATAACTCTTGCCCGTCATTGGTTAAACCTTTTAGAAACCGCACCACTGGTTTGAAATTGATTCCAAAGCCTTTGAACAACAGAAGGACACAGATTAAGCTATCTTGACATGTACGTCTGACTTTGGCCTGCCTTTAATCTTCCAATCTCTCTATATCGGAGTTCTGCTGATAAATGATACCTCGAAATCATACTAATAAATTGGCTATCTCAGTTTTTTTATTTCATAACCACAGCTACACTATTAGCCGCACTCTCTAACATGTATTTTTATGCTCCTCACAGATGTGCCATTCGATTGCAGCGCTTTTTTTTTGCATTTTGTAATTTTATTCAGCATCTCTTAGTTAACAACATATATAAATTTTATAGGATAGTTATCGTCATTTTTGGGATTTTTCCTTAATTTTTGGAAAGCAGTGTATGAAGTTACAGGGAATGAAAAATATATTAATATTGCGCACAGGTAAAAATTTCTTCAAACAAAGCATGGAAAATAAGATTCTCTATAAATTTACACAATTTTGTAATTAAAAGGATCAAAAACGAATTAGGCTAACGAAAATTTGCTTTTCTATTACATCAATATATTTTTTCACGTGCTTTTACTAATTTCTATTTGTAATATTTTTCAATCCGAAATTAATTACCATAAAGTATAATGTCTTGCATAAATGCAGAAGAAAATATAATGTCCAGTTTTTTATATACATTCAATTCAAAAGCAATCTCTATATTGTGAGTCATTAAATAAATTTCTCGATGAAAAACGTAAGAGCATGGATGATCGAATATGCTTTTACGAGGAATGAAATACCACTGAATCGGATGATGCGATGAAATTATTGCTTGAGTGGTTTTCTGGACATATTATATTTCCGCAGTAAACTTGTTTGTCAGCAAATTTCTGCAACGAGGAAAAAAACGGTTGAAAACATTACATTGAATTATATTAACTTTTGACATTAGCAAAAGAATTGCTAAATAACACGTTAGTATTATACTTATAAGCATTTACGTCTGAATAAAAAAATATTGTCAAAATGGATTCCCAGTTTTACCAGAAACGACAATTCTTCTCAAACAATGCAATAAAGTTTCACTGTCTTAACCCATTAACCGCCAAAACTACCGGGTGTCCCAAAAATGACTGATGGAATTTAAAATTCAATAACTTGTAAACGGTGACAGCTATTTAGAAAATTTTTGCAGGAAGGTTATATATAAGGTCAGGACTTTTTTTTACCGTAACTCATGATTTTGGTTCGAATTTCAAACAAAAGGTGGCGCTGACCGCGATTGAAGGCCAGGTCGACGCTTTACTCAGCACTGATCACCTGGCCTTCAATCGCCGTCAGCGCCACCTATTGTTTGAAATTCGAACCAAAATCATGAGTTACGGTAAAAAAAAGTCCTGACCTTACATATAACCCTCCTGCAAAAAATTTTTAAATAGCTGTCACCGTTTGCAAGTTATTGAATTTTAAAATCCATCAGTCATTTTTGGGAAACCCGGTATAAGATTAAAAAGTAAATTTTCATTTGAACATCTTTTGCCACCACAAGCTTTGAAAAATAATTTTTGCTTTACATGATCTTAAAATTTTATGTCTTTAACCCTTTGAGGGGCAAAGCACTTCGATTCTTAAAATGCTAAAATGATTGATTGACACCAGAATTTAAAAACGGATTTTTTCAAATTAGATGAAAGCTTTTCTGTACATACTTGATAATATTTAAATTTTATTTTTAAAATTCTGGTGTCAATGTAGCATTTTGCAATTAAAATTAAGTGGTATATATTTTATATTACCGCCCTTGGAGGGGTTAAACTATTGACCGCCAAAACTAAAATGTTGAAATTTTCAACTTTTTAGCTGAACTTCGGTCGTTTGCCACCACAAATTCTGAAAGGTAAATTTTGTTATATACGATCTTAAAACTTTGTCTTGAACCCTTTGAGCTCTGATGGTAGAATTTTCTACCACTTAATTTTAATTCCGAAATGTCACAATGTCACCGGAATATTCGACCAAATTTAATTAAAAAAGCTTTAATGAATTTTTTCTTTGCAAAATACTGGTGCCAATGCAATGTTGGGAATTTTCAAGAAATTTACTCATTAGAGCTCAAAGGGTTAAGCAAGGCATGTTTTTTTAATTCTAAATTAGCGGTGGATATGAAAAAAACCTAAATATCTGCATTTATTTTTACCATTGCGTGAACTCAACAACAGTTGATAATGGTTTAAGAATGGCTGATATTTTAATTCAGAAACAGTGGTAGTTATGTAATTAATTTAAATATGTGCATTAATTTAATGAAATATTATATTAAGCGAAATAAACAACAGCCAGTGACGTAACCAGGTTTGGTGCCCTAATCCCTCTATATTGTGAGGCTTTCTTCTCATTGATTCATAGCATGTTGACCTCAAGCCATATGCTACGCCTTCCCACATTGTTGAACTAGATAACTCAAAGAGAATCCTAAAAAAATCCTGGTATTCAAAGCACTTTGGCACCCATACAGGTTATTCTGCTCACAGTGGGTAATGGGTCATCCTCTCAAGCGATGTACATGATGCTATTTTGGTATTGGGTTCTTTTCTGCTACAGATTATAATTTAATCAATCAAAAAATTCCATTCAGTAAAATTGTCTTTTAATATATGTATTACTATATAAACCATCATTTCTACACCTCACTTATCAATTGGTTCAAGTATTTCATCTGCTTTATCAATGAACTGAATGAGATCAGGACTAGATTACCTTCTATATGAATCTTGTTGTAATTTAAAATAACCAAAATAAGAGGAGACTTCATAAAGGCAATTACTATGAGATTACTCAAGTTAAGAAATTACAGAAATAAAATAGATTACTAAGAGAAATCAAAAGTGATTAAAAAAAATAATTATACATTCTTTAAGTTTCTATAAATATTAATGATTAAAGGTAAATAATAAAGAAAATGCAACAAAATTCTCAATCTGTCTAGATCTCAGGTAGTATATATGGGTCTGTAGCAGTGAACCCAATTTTTACCAATGTTGTCTTATGGGATGTCAAATTCATATAGATAACTTAAAAGCTCAAGATCTTTATTAAAATTTCGTTAGAGAGAAGAAGAACACTGGAATCTCCCTTCTATTTATGGGGAGCAAAGAAAGAAAAAAATTTTTTTTTAAGCATTAAGATTTCAATAATATAAAAACAAGCATCCCATGATACAACAATGATATTGTGGCCAAGAAGGGTATAGTGGAAATACATCTATCTTAATTTCTCCATTTTTTCATTCTTAGAATAAATTAAATTGTTTTAAATCATGTAAACTCCTTAAAAGTCTTGCTTTAAGAATTTCTATTACTTACAAGGAAGGTCTCCATTGGGGGCATACTCAGAATTTTTTGAAAAAAATACGAATTAAACTACTCATGTAGGTAATAAAGGATCAGTGAAAATTAGTGGCGGAATTACATTATTAGATATGTAAAAAAATAAAATAGTTTGGAATAATTGGCGTGAAAAGCTGAAAGCGACGCGGGAATTAGCGAGCAGTGCATTTCCTCGCCAAAAGCAGACGATTTTAATGAATCTGAAAATTGATTTTAATTGACTTCACTGTTAAAAATCTGCAGCATTTACTGCAACGTCACTCCACTACTTTTATAGAATATCTCTCTTCTGACCAATGAGAATGTTCCATAGCACGGTGAATTGACCGTTTTCTATAAAAGCGGTGGAGTGACGCTGAAGAAAATGGTACAGATTTTTAGCGGTGTTGTAACTTGTGCAACACTGTTAAAAATCTGTTGCATTTTGCTGCAACGCACTCCACCGCTTGTATATAATATCTCTACTCCAACCAATGAGAAAGCTCCATTTCACAGCCAAGTAACCGTTTTCTATACAAGTAAGGGAGTGCGTTGCAACAAAATGCAGCAAATTTTTAACAGTGTATTTTTCAATTTGGAACAATTTTAATCAATTTAAATTGTGTTTTAAATGATAAAATATATTAATTTCATTTTGTTATAAGTGCATATAAACGTATATGACAAAATTATACTTAAAGTAAAGTAAAAATGCAAAACTAAAATTACTTAAACTAAACTTATTTAAATAAATTGAACATAGCAAGTTTTTTCTTTAAAAAGTATTCGAAGCGTAAAAGCGTATTTTTCAAAATTTTGTTTTTTTCGCCAACCGGAGATAAATCGCCAAATAAACGAAACTTTTATTATTTTTTTACGGACGTTATAGGGAGGTTCCGCCGAAATTTTTTTTCTAAACATATATAACTATATGAGAAGAACATTCTGTAATTTTTTCAGATTTTTCTGTGTTTGCCTGTATGGAGACCTTCCTTGTTAGTTAAATATCTTTACTCAACTTTAAAATAAAGGTATGTAAATTAATCAATGCAAAGATAAGTCCCAATCTGATAAATTACTTTAAATTCTGAATAAAGAGGTAAGTGTTGAAGTTATTTTACTTTTAGACATTCAGAGGGACTTCTTTAATTTCAAGTTATTACATATTTTAGAATAGTCATATTGACACTTATGAAATTGAAATTCAATTAATCTAATATCAAGGTAGGATAAAAATCTAAGGAACTATACTTGAGTATTTCCTTGTTTTTTTTTTTACCCTTTTTTTTTTACTAATTTACACTTTTAACTTAAAACTGAATGCTTACTTTGCATTAAAATAGTGTTAAATTTTTTTTCTTATAATTAAAATAAAGAATATACTAAAGCAAAATATCAATCTCAAATTTCTATTAACAAATACATTTTTTTTTATTTAATTCAACATAAAATTATCAGAAAACACATTAACATGAATTTGTTGAAAACACTCGAAAATATTAACCCACAACAAATATACTTTATAAGAGTAAAAGTAATTTCAATTACAAGTATAATGGGAATTTCTTACCTTCAGCTTACAAGAGTGTCTGTTTACACTTTTCGTAACACTCTTACTATTAGAATTAACTTGAAACCAAGTCTCCCTTGCATTGGGATAAATATCAGCAGTTCATGATGAAAAAGTTATAATGACGTATTGGGACAAACATCAGCAGTTCACGATGCTAAAGTTATAATGATGCATTGGGACAAGCATCAGCGGTTCACGGTGAAACATTTATATAGATCAGACTTGGAGTCCTACTCGGAAAGGGTCTTGACGCCAATTTCCTTTTTATTTGGAAAGGTAAGTAGAGCTACTAAAGTTCCTTGAAAATCCCAGAAAAATCCATTTAGCACCCCTCAGTAATTCAAGACGTAAGTATTTCGGTATACTGGATTTGAGGATTCACGCACTTGGATTCCGGCACCTTACTCGGAAATGCAGATTGATTTACCAAAGATTTCTTGGAGAATCATCGAAGTAAGCTGACTGCCACATTCAACCAAGAACATCAATATTATGTTACGCCCGAAATAAGTCTCTATCAAACGGGTTCAAAAAAATTCATCAGAACTGCAGGGGTAGAAGAAATCGATAGGAAATCGAGCATTATTAGCCGCACCATGTGGGACGCTACAATTCTTACTCGCGGGACTTCGACTTTTTCTTTAATAACAATGGTTTGAGCAGACCATTTCTTCCAACAGCCTCGCATTTTGTTGCAGACTAACTTGAATCTTGTTGAATTATCCAGGCCTCCCCTCTCCCAGATAAAAAGGGGAGGGGGGGACAGAACTATTGCTTACACTCTACCAGATGCTTTCAGCTCGACTGCTATCACAAGGAATGACTTTTTTAAAACCAATTGCGCGCAAGCCTCTAACATACGGGGCTATTTTTTCTGAGAACACGGACGCTTCCCCCTTGTCCCAGCCAAAAGGGTGACTTCTCGTTGGTCAGCGCGTAAGTTTCATTGCCAATGCCCAAATAAGGAAATGTTTCCATCTCTCAATCACGTGACTTACTCGAGCTCCTGCCCTTTTTAAGCAGGTGTTTCTCCAAATTCCCGCTCCCATAAAATCTACAGCTGGGATTCCAAGTATTGCATATAATGAAAGTAACAGTCTTGGGGATATTTTTATGGGCGAAAATGTATCTTGCTCTCTCTAAAATGACACTATACAATTTTTTATGGGTCATAAAAAAGGGTGTACTTTTAGCAAGTACTTAGGGCTTAAAAACTCCGTGTGTGGCCAATTATATAAGGTACGCTATTTATTGTCCGAAAACTTCATAGTATGGGAACCTCACCCATCTTTAATCTTAACAAAAGGGCTTTTAGCAATTATCGCAGTTCTCTGCCAGAGCAGGGATTTTATGCGACTTTAAGGGAAGGGGGTGTGTTTTTCTTTCTGACACCAAACGCTTGTGAAAGCGTGAGAAAGGGAAATGAAAATAAAAAAAATATTAAGGGCCTGTGCGTTCAAAAAAAAGAAGAAGGGTTTTGAATTTTGAATAATTAAAATTTTAAAGAAAGGCAGTAGTCAATAAAAAACTGTAGCATTGGTTATTTCAGACAAAGATGTACACAACGTACGTCATGACGTATGGCTGATTTTTTAATTGGCCCCTTGACCTCTGGTGGGTAAATTTCTTCAAAATTCCAAATGTCACATTAGCACCTGTATTTTGCAAAGAAAAAAACCGGTGAACGATATAGACGAAAAAATGCATTAAACCTTTTTCAAATAAATTTGGTTGAATTTTCTGGTGCCGTTGTGACATTTCGGAACTAAAGTTATGTGGTAGAAAATTCTACCATCAGAGCTCAAAGGGTTAAATATTTCAAATTCTCAAACATTTCAAATTTTGGCAACTCGGGATTTTTTTTATTTTTTTCAGTTGGGGGTAGCATTAATTGCCTGGTTACCAAATTTATTATTTTTTACTATAATTTATCAAAATAAATCATTCCTTGTTTAATGATAAAACATTCTGCCAACCAATAAAGAACAGGCATAGCTGTCAAGTTTTACACTTTTTTTCCTACCTCTACTGTGCAATAGACAAATTTGTCTCATTTAATCATTGAAAACATAGTAATAAATAAGACTTTTTTTTTCTGGTTCAAAGTGCAGGTAGTAGAAAAACGTAAAAGTTCGCAGTAATGGCATATATACATTTAAAAAATACTCATAAAAAGAATAATTTTGCAGCTGTGCATTTTAGTGTTGCCACTGAGATACATTTTCTTATTCAGATTTCTTAATTCACACCTTTTTTGAAATGGTAAAATTCTCGTTGATTTTCCCGCAATTAGTATGGTATTAAATAAGGCGAATTTTTTCCTTATAAAAAGTAATAGCTAAAAAAAAAGCTGAATTAAATTATAGTAACCTTCAACTAGCAACACAGATGCATTTAACGCCCCGAGAAAGCCAGTCAGGAGCCACCACTACTACTACCTTTGTATTTCCATTAGTAATCGTGGACTATTCCACAAATATTTTCACATACGAATCAAATATTATTCTGCTCAGTGTTGCCAGTAGGATACCTTTTAAAATTTAGATTTCTAGATTAGCACCACATTACTGAAACCATCAAGTTCCCTTTGTTTGTTACTATATCATTAAATAAGGTGTATTTTACAATTTTAAAAAAGTGGTGCCAATCTAGAATCTGAACAAAAAATTTAGCCCATCTAAAAACACTGATCCCCCCCCCCCCTTTGCAATTTTGGCCGGATTTCTATAACACTATACTTTTCTTTGGATTCAAATCTCCCATTCAGTCCGTTTTTTTTTTCAATAAACCTTTTTTCTAAAGGAAAAACTTCGATATATATTTCATAGAATCTTATCTGGGAGGGCGTTTTCTTGTAATTTTGGCAGAATCTTAAAACGACTTTTTTGTTCTTGAAAACTAATGGTTTTCAAAAAATGGACCAACGCGATCCTTGTGAACTGTCTTTTAACAGTTTATTAAAATTTGCATACTAAATAAGCGTCACTCGAATCTCTGGAAAGTTTGCAGCTCTTTTTCAACAGTATCTTACATCCTTTTTGAGATAAAGAATCAGCTTCTAATTTTACATTTAGTGGCTGCCTAAATCATTCTAATGGAAGATAACATCTTCATTTTATTATGACACCATTTTTATTGCTACATCTCTTGAGCATTCAAAAGTTAATAGCGTAAAAAAAAAAAAACATAAATTGTGACAAAATATGATTAGTTAAAATGTTTAAAATCTTGAATCAAACTTACGTGTCCTGTAATTTATTTTTTTCAATACGTATAAAAAAGATGACTATGCAAAGAATTCCCTTGTAAACTAACATAAAGTACACAAAAAGGAAAATTTATGCAAAAAAGATATCTTAACAGCTTTACATCCGCAGTTTTAAAATGTCGCACAAGTGAATTTCATCAAGAAAAGCTATTTTTAAAAAGATGAAGAGATTTTTTTTGTTACATCACGATTTTGGTTTTGTTAACTTTGAATATTCATAGAAGAATGTTTCATTTATTTTCTTTCGCATTTAAAGCTTCGCGGAATATTTGCTTAGAGATAAAGACAGGAAATACATGATGTGTTAAAGAACGTAGAGTTCAGATCAAAATAACATTTGAAATTCCATGGTGACAGGGATTTTATTTTTATCTTCTCGGTATGTACACATATTTAATTTCATTGCCCACCTGAAAATTTATACATAGCTTTTACATACTGTAAGTAAACAAAAATATTTGGAGACAATTCTTTCAAGTGTAACATTTTATAAAGTATAATGCAATTTAATATATTTAAAATATTTATAAAATAGAATAAACTGAAATTGTGGATGCGTATATGAATTCCCTTGTAAACTAAAATAAAGTACACAAAAAGGAAAATTTATGCAAAAAAGATATCTTAACAGCTTTACATCCGCAGTTTTAAAATGTCGCACAAGTGAATTTCATCAAGAAAAGCTATTTTTAAACATATGAAGAGATTTTTTTGTTACATCACGATTTTAGTTTTGTTAACTTTGAATATTCATAGAAGAATGTTTCATTGATTTTCTTTCGCATTTAAAGCTTCGCGGAATATTTGCTTAGAGATAAAGATAGGAAATACATGATGTGTTAAAGAACGTAGAGTTCAGATCAAAATAACATTTGAAATTCCATGGTGACAGGGATTTTATTTTTATCTTCTCGGTATGTACACATATTTAATTTCATTGCCCACCTGAAAATTTATACATAGCTTTTACATACTGTAAGTAAACAAAAATATTTGGAGACAATTCTTTCAAGTGTAACATTTTATAAAGTATAATGCAATTTAATATATTTAAAATATTTATAAAATAGAATAAACTGAAATTGTGGATGCGTATATGAATTCCCTTGTAAACTAAAATAAAGTACACAAAAAGGAAAATTTATGCAAAAAAGATATCTTAACAGCTTTACATCCGCAGTTTTAAAATGTCGCACAAGTGAATTTCATCAAGAAAAGCTATTTTTAAACATATGAAGAGATTTTTTTGTTACATCACGATTTTAGTTTTGTTAACTTTGAATATTCATAGAAGAATGTTTCATTGATTTTCTTTCGCATTTAAAGCTTCGCGGAATATTTGCTTAGAGATAAAGATAGGAAATACATGATGTGTTAAAGAACGTAGAGTTCAGATCAAAATAACATTTGAAATTCCATGGTGACAGGGATTTTATTTTTATCTTCTCGGTATGTACACATATTTAATTTCATTGCCCACCTGAAAATTTATACATAGCTTTTACATACTGTAAGTAAACAAAAATATTTGGAGACAATTCTTTCAAGTGTAACATTTTATAAAGTATAATGCAATTTAATATATTTAAAATAATTATAAAATAGAATAAACTGAAATTGTGGATGCGTATATGAATTCCCTTGTAAACTAAAATAAAGTACACAAAAAGGAAAATTTATGCAAAAAAGATATCTTAACAGCTTTACATCCGCAGTTTTAAAATGTCGCACAAGTGAATTTCATCAAGAAAAGCTATTTTTAAACATATGAAGAGATTTTTTTGTTACATCACGATTTTAGTTTTGTTAACTTTGAATATTCATAGAAGAATGTTTCATTGATTTTCTTTCGCATTTAAAGCTTCGCGGAATATTTGCTTAGAGATAAAGATAGGAAATACATGATGTGTTAAAGAACGTAGAGTTCAGATCAAAATAACATTTGAAATTCCATGGTGACAGGGATTTTATTTTTATCTTCTCGGTATGTACACATATTTAATTTCATTGCCCACCTGAAAATTTATACATAGCTTTTACATACTGTAAGTAAACAAAAATATTTGGAGACAATTCTTTCAAGTGTAACATTTTATAAAGTATAATGCAATTTAATATATTTAAAATATTTATAAAATAGAATAAACTGAAATTGTGGATGCGTATATGAATTCCCTTGTAAACTAAAATAAAGTACACAAAAAGGAAAATTTATGCAAAAAAGATATCTTAACAGCTTTACATCCGCAGTTTTAAAATGTCGCACAAGTGAATTTCATCAAGAAAAGCTATTTTTAAACATATGAAGAGATTTTTTTGTTACATCACGATTTTAGTTTTGTTAACTTTGAATATTCATAGAAGAATGTTTCATTGATTTTCTTTCGCATTTAAAGCTTCGCGGAATATTTGCTTAGAGATAAAGATAGGAAATACATGATGTGTTAAAGAACGTAGAGTTCAGATCAAAATAACATTTGAAATTCCATGGTGACAGGGATTTTATTTTTATCTTCTCGGTATGTACACATATTTAATTTCATTGCCCACCTGAAAATTTATACATAGCTTTTACATACTGTAAGTAAACAAAAATATTTGGAGACAATTCTTTCAAGTGTAACATTTTATAAAGTATAATGCAATTTAATATATTTAAAATATTTATAAAATAGAATAAACTGAAATTGTGGATGCGTATATGAATTCCCTTGTAAACTAAAATAAAGTACACAAAAAGGAAAATTTATGCAAAAAAGATATCTTAACAGCTTTACATCCGCAGTTTTAAAATGTCGCACAAGTGAATTTCATCAAGAAAAGCTATTTTTAAACAGATGAAGAGATTTTTTTGTTACATCACGATTTTAGTTTTGTTAACTTTGAATATTCATAGAAGAATGTTTCATTGATTTTCTTTCGCATTTAAAGCTTCGCGGAATATTTGCTTAGAGATAAAGACAGGAAATACATGATGTGTTAAAGAACGTAGAGTTCAGATCAAAATAACATTTGAAATTCCATGGTGACAGGGATTTTATTTTTATCTTCTCGGTATGTACACATATTTAATTTCATTGCCCACCTGAAAATTTATACATAGCTTTTACATACTGTAAGTAAACAAAAATATTTGGAGACAATTCTTTCAAGTGTAACATTTTATAAAGTATAATGCAATTTAATATATTTAAAATATTTATAAAATAGAATAAACTGAAATTGTGGATGCGTATATGAATTCCCTTGTAAACTAAAATAAAGTACACAAAAAGGAAAATTTATGCAAAAAAGATATCTTAACAGCTTTACATCCGCAGTTTTAAAATGTCGCACAAGTGAATTTCATCAAGAAAAGCTATTTTTAAACATATGAAGAGATTTTTTTGTTACATCACGATTTTAGTTTTGTTAACTTTGAATATTCATAGAAGAATGTTTCATTGATTTTCTTTCGCATTTAAAGCTTCGCGGAATATTTGCTTAGAGATAAAGATAGGAAATACATGATGTGTTAAAGAACGTAGAGTTCAGATCAAAATAACATTTGAAATTCCATGGTGACAGGGATTTTATTTTTATCTTCTCGGTATGTACACATATTTAATTTCATTGCCCACCTGAAAATTTATACATAGCTTTTACATACTGTAAGTAAACAAAAATATTTGGAGACAATTCTTTCAAGTGTAACATTTTATAAAGTATAATGCAATTTAATATATTTAAAATATTTATAAAATAGAATAAACTGAAATTGTGGATGCGTATATGAATTCCCTTGTAAACTAAAATAAAGTACACAAAAAGGAAAATTTATGCAAAAAAGATATCTTAACAGCTTTACATCCGCAGTTTTAAAATGTCGCACAAGTGAATTTCATCAAGAAAAGCTATTTTTAAACAGATGAAGAGATTTTTTTGTTACATCACGATTTTAGTTTTGTTAACTTTGAATATTCATAGAAGAATGTTTCATTGATTTTCTTTCGCATTTAAAGCTTCGCGGAATATTTGCTTAGAGATAAAGACAGGAAATACATGATGTGTTAAAGAACGTAGAGTTCAGATCAAAATAACATTTGAAATTCCATGGTGACAGGGATTTTATTTTTATCTTCTCGGTATGTACACATATTTAATTTCATTGCCCACCTGAAAATTTATACATAGCTTTTACATACTGTAAGTAAACAAAAATATTTGGAGACAATTCTTTCAAGTGTAACATTTTATAAAGTATAATGCAATTTAATATATTTAAAATATTTATAAAATAAAATAAACTGAAATTGTGGATGCGTATATGAAAGCCCTTTTTTGCCGCCATTTTAATGAAAAACAAAACATGCTTTGGAGAAATATTTATTTTTTTTAATAATTGATTTCTTTATTAATTAATTCATATCAGTCGAAAATAATTCTAAAGAAAACTAGAAGAATGTGTTAATTGATTTTGGCAATGAACCTGAAGACAAAAACATGCATCTTTTTTAACTATTATAAATATTTTCCTTTATGTAATGAGATGTTTCTTTGGCATAATGTTTGTTATTTCTAACTGAATTTTAAAAATAGTGACTGTTTGTTATTTGTCTATCGTAGATGATAATAATTTTTGCATTTAATGAGATTATTTATTGGAAGCGTTATATTTACAAACTAACCTAAAAAATAGCTCTGTTGAACAACATTTGAAAAGCTTTATATGTTTTAATAGTGTTTAAAATTGTACTTTTAAAATCTCCCATCTCAGATATTTACTTTTCCTTTTTTCATTTTAATTCAGCATATTTTAGCATATTAATTTTATATATTCAGTGTTGGTATGGATCCCGTTATTTTCAAGGTTACATATCAGCATACTTTTATGAAAAAATACATCTAGTTTTAACTCGCAAAATATCTCCTTATTGAACCTTCCTACCCTGAATGGGTCTAATCGACCCATAACTATAATTTCTTTTATACGATCCGAACCAGAACTTTTTTCATAAAGAAAGTTAAATAACAGATTCGGAGAAATAAGTCAATTAGATATATTCAATTTTTTTAAACAACAATTCTGGTGTGGAATGTTTTTATCAATATTGAGTAAAATTTGAACAGGGTAGGAAGGTTAAGGAAAGATATTCTATAAGAAAATTCTGGCAACGAAGAGTTTCTTGTTCAGAAAATTTCACAACCCGTACGAACCCAGCTATTTAAATATCATATATAAACACATGTTTTCATAATTGTCAAGTACTATTATTTTTTTAGACATATTTAACTGTTTGAGTTCTGCTGGGTAAATTTCTTGAAAACTCCGAATGTTATATTGGCAATAGTATTTTGCAAAGAAGAAATGCGAATTACGATATTCACTAAAAAATGCGTTAAACCTTTTTCAAATAAACTTTGTTGAATATTCCGGTATCATTGTGACATTTCGGAATTAAAATTAAGTGGTACAAAATTCGACCATCAGAGTTTCAAGGGTTAACCCCTTGAAGGGCACCGGTATATTATATATACCACTTAATTTTAATTCCCTTATGCCACATTGACACCGGAATTTTAGTATTAACATTTGCTTTTTACAAGGTACGCGAAAAACATCTTTTATTTTCTATCATATAAATTTGTTTGTGAATTCCGGTGTCAATCAATCATTTGAACATTTTAGGAACAGAAGTGCTTTGCCCCTCAAGGGGTTAACTTGAGAGGTGCCCCTCACACACTACCTCACTCACCAGTAGTGTTACCAGGTGTCTTCCGTAAATGGGGCTCCAAATGCTCTGCACATAATTAATTTCTTACACGTCGCCATTTTTAATTGTAGATGAAGTTTTTATATTTCATTCGTTCTAAACTTGCAATGATGGTTTACGACCAGAGATGCAAAGTTTCCGGCTTTTTGGACACCAGCAATTTAATACAGAAAATGTTCTATTTTTTATTGGAATTTTTGGGCGATTGAAGAGAACAACAATAATTCTGTACCACTGGATTACCAATTACCACATTATATAAATAATTAAATCGAGAAAACGCTCAGATTAAATAAGAGAAATTTCACGTAAAATAATAACCAGTTCGGATGATTACAGAATCTGATTAGGGAAAGGTTTTGTGCCTTTCATCACTTTCCATAAATTAATTTTTCTTAGCTAACTATTAAGATTAAATTTAATTTCTTAGTTTTATCGTAATCAGTATAATCTGGTTTATTATCTTCATTATCTTTATCTTTAATTTCTAGTTTTACTTCTATTATGTTTAATTTCAGTTTTAGGTGCGTTCGTAATTACATAATAATTTAGCACCTATAGTCGTCGTTCAGTCCTTCCGTCTATCCGTCTGTCCGTCGGCATATAACAACGCAGAAACTACTCAACCGAATCGTTTGAAATTTAAAATATGTAATCTTTAAACAATTTTGCTGAGTCATTTCAAATTTTATTAAAATCAGATGCATAGTTCATTTACAGGGATAATCAAAATTATTCCGTTACATAACAGCTAATGGGAAAAAGTAGTTCAAGTACATTTTAATGAGGTTACACTATTTCGAACATAATAAAATTGATATGCATCTATGAAGTATGTTCTAAAGCATGCATTGTGTACAATCCTGGATGCAAGGAGTATTTTTTATTAATTTTCAGGGACAGACAAAAGTATTAAGTTACATAATGCTATAGGAAGAAACATTGTTTAGGGCGCGTTTAAGATACAGTAAAATATTTCGCATTTTATGAAATTGATATACGTCACTAAGACTTACTAAAGGTTATGTCCTGTATAATAGAAAACAGATAGTATTTATATGGACACACAAAAGATTTCATATGCTTTTACTGTATCTAAAGTACAGTGTACTATTATACCAAGGTCTGTATATTTTAAAAATTTCGCTATAGTACGGATAGAATATCATAATGGGCAAAAGAAGGGAACAACACCATGTTCTACCTTTGACCATGGGTGTTTGTACTCAAGGCCTGAATCCGTACAAGGCACTCTCTCACCAGTATAATGTTATAGAAATTTTGACCTGTTTAACTCTTTGAGCTCTAGTGGGTAAGTTTCTTCAGAATTCCAAGTGTCACATTGGCACCGGTATTTCGCAAAGAAAAAAACAAGTCTAGGATGCACACGAAAAAATGCCTTAAACCTTTCCCAAGTAAATCTAGTTAAATTTTCTGGCGCCTATGAGACATTTCGGAATGAAAATTGTGTAGTAGAAAATTCTCCCATCAGAGCTCAAAGGGTTAAACGCCCTTTTCTTTCAAAATTGTTGTCATGAATAAGAATTTTTTAATTTTTTTTTCCTGGTGGGATTGTGCCCAATTGATAATCAGACCCTCTTTGTATGTCTGACCAGGCGATTACCGTAATTTCGGGTGTATAAGCCGCAGATCAAACAATTCTTTTTTGACCCAGAAATTTTTAAGAAACAAATATAACTAGTTAGATCGCCGTAAATATTTGTCTTCAATCACTAAAAAAGATTTCTGGGTCCAAAAAGAATTGTTTGATCCGCGGCTTATACACCCGAAATTACGGTAAACTAACGAAAAGCTGCGTTTAAAATAAATTAAATTTAAAGTTCAAATTTAAGTTTAATTCCGAAATTAAGTTTGAAAGGCATGTTTCCATTGCTTTTTCAGCTATGCCTTCATTTATGAAAATAATGAAGATATTGTTGATATGATTCGTAAACACAAACTTTTTACCATATAGTTATTTATTAATCAAGATTTTTTTATTATTAAGACAGGCTAAACATAGAATAAAGCTGCCTTTCTTTATGATTTTGATGTGAATGAATAGGGTACCTATATGAGGAAAGTTCATTGTATAATTAAAGAAAACTGTTTCTCTTCTTTATTATGCAAGTTTAATTATGCACTAGTTATTTACTTGGCCTTTAAAGTTTTAATAATTCTTTTAAATTATCATTTTTTATTTTAGTTTGTTATTTTACGTTATTTTTTACTGTATGGTATGCATGCATTACAATTTTGATTCCATTATTACATTCAAATTGCTGTTTAAAAAATGGCAACAAAGTAATGACCAGATATCCGCACAGCTTCTGATTCCAAGCTATGCTGATTTGAAAAATCATTCTGTGCCTATATTTATTATTTATGAACAACAGAAGTAAAAGAATGTAAAAATATCGTTAACTAATAACATAAAATAATACACTAATAATTGAAAAAAATTCTCCAGTACATTACACGGAAAAAGCTGACAGACCACTTGCAATTTTTAACAAAATGATTACTCATTTGATTGATCTAAATAATAAAATATTGAAAAACTGGTTTTATCTAAAAGTAAATTCAAAAGCAACATTCTATAATTGCAACATTAAGTTATCATTATATTCCTTATTCTATCCAGATTGGTGGATTTCAATGGTTCTTAAATTTAATAATTTTTAAATTTCAAATAAAAATTAATTTTTTTAGCATATCCTTGATCGCTTGTATATTTCACGTTTGCGGTGTTGCTTTTAGCACAGTTGAACTATTTCGAAAACCGTAAAAATCAATTTCATTATAATCTCGAGACTTTATCCTGAATCACGATTCACTGCTTGCTTTCATTTCAAAAGATTATTCTTTTGTCATTTTAATCTCCGCTACTCTTACTTAGATTTTGAGCTTTTTCGATTTGTGTTAATCACTTCCAATTTTAAGTAACTTGAAAAAATATTGCCTTATATGATATTTCAAAAAAATAGTGAAAAAGTTTAGATCATTAAATGAATTCTTCTTAAGGAATAGGGTATACTGTTCAGATTTCCAATTATTATCGTTATCAACAAAATATAGATATTGAAGCAAAGAACTGTGTGTCTATAGAATGATAAAATAGAATGACTACCTTCTTAATTTTGAATCAAATTAAAATATGTAATTAAGACAATTATTTTAAAAAGAGTAACTGTTAATGCTCACTTTCCAATAGTAATTACTTTACAGAAAATAAAGACTTTATTATTATTTCAGTGCAAGGACCGTTTTAAGGATTTTTATCTTCTAGTACTATGATTACCTACACTATATGGCCAAAGGTGACCGGCCACTTGCGATTTTAGACATTTTGTAAGATATCCAGAAAAATACGTTAGGTATTAACCAGAAACACCAGTCGTGATAACATAATAATATAGGTTTTTAATATCGTAAAGATTTTTCCCGAAATCTCTTAGAGGATCACCAATAAATTAAAAAATAATGAATATCTTCGGATAACCTGTGAAAACTAATATAGCAAATTCTTTCAAACTGTTGATTAGGGTTAAGTAGTTTATTCTGATAAATTGTGTCCATTTGTATAAGGGCAGCATCTATACTCGCAGAGAAATTAAGGTTTTTATAAAAACAATCACAAATTTTGCCAGGTTTTTTGCTTATAACTTGCAGATTTTTTAATATAAAAAATGCTCTCTTCAGAAAATATGACAAATAACATTCTAAACAATAACCTTCGATCAGAATTAAATAACAATAAAAATTGTATAGAAAATGAGTAGGTTAACTAAATAAGTTTTCACTGCGCATGCATTCAGTCTATCAAAATTTCATTTGCATATTGTATTAGCTAAACGTACAGTGCAACTTTTGTAAAATTCTCAAAATTATCCTGTATAGAATAAGCTCAAAATCCTTTGTTTAAAAAATGAAACAAAATGACGAGGGTCTGTATCAATATATCCAATGATTATGAAATGTGAAATACAGAATATTGCACGTACGTATTAGGATACAACCCCTCATTTTTTTGCTTCAGTTTGGGAACAACGGATTTTGTGCTTATTCTATCGACGATAATTTTTAGAATTTGCAAGCTATGTTTTGGAGGCTTTTACAAATGTTGCTCTATACATTTTGCTAATACAATTTGTAAATGGAATTTTGATAGACTGAAGGCATGCGCACTGAAAAATTATTTAGTAAACCTACTCATATTTTATGCAATATATTTTACTTTTAAATACTGATTGCAGAGAATTGTATAGAATGTTGTTTGTCACATTTACTGAAAAGAGCATTTTTTATAATAAGACATTTGCAAATTATAAGCAAAAAAAGCCTAGCAAAATTTGTGACTGTTTTTATAAAAACCTTAATTTCTCTAGGAGTATACATGCTGTCCTTATACAAATGGACACAATTTATTAGAATAAGCCACTTAATCCTAATCAACAGTTTGACAGAATTTGCTACATTAGTCTTGACAGGGTTATCCAAAATATAAATAAATTAAAAAACTTTGTAAAATCACCATAAAATGAAAAATTAAGCCGGGCGCGTTTCGAGCTACAACAATAACAGCTCGTTATCAGCTAAAACCCAACACGTGTCCTTAAGGAGACAGAGTGGAGAGTGTTTTTCATTATCCAAAATGTATTCATTTTTTTTAATTTACGTTAAAAAAATGAATACATTTTGGATAATGAAAAACACTCTCCACTTACAGGCAGTCCCCTATGAGGTTTTGGGAAAAAATCTTTATGGTAATATAAAACCTGTACTATTATGTTTACACACTTTGAGTTTCAAGATAATTCCTCATGTATTTTCTAGATATTTAACAAAATGTCTAAAATCGCAAGTGGCCGGTCACCTTTGGTCACATAGTGTATGTAATCAAAGTACTAGACGATAAAAGTCCTTAAAACAGGGCTTTCAAATGGTCCGCGAACTGAACATCAGTATTTTTTAACAGAAAACTTCATAATACGTTTGAGCTAGAATCAACTTCCAAACGTGGTTTCTTGACAATTTGTAAGAAAAATCTAAAAAGAAAATTTCTCAAAAAAATTCTGATGTTCAGTTCGCGGACCATTTGGGAGCCCTGTTAAAACTTCCTTGCGCTGAAATAATAATAAAGTTTATTTTCGGTAAAATAATTACCACTGTAAAGTGAGCTGTTACATTACAAGTTACGCTTTTAAAAATAATTGCCTTAGTTATATTTATTAATTGGATTCAAAATAAAGAATTTCCTAAGCTAAATCATTCTTGAAAAACATTTCTTTGCTTCTAAATCTACGTTTCAGTGACAAACATAGTAAATGGAAATATGAACAGTATATCCTATTCCTTAAGAAGAATTACTTTAATGATTTAAAATGTTTCATTACCTTTTCGAAAGATCTTATAAAGCAATATTTTTTCAAGATACTTCAAATAGGAAGTGATTAACACGAATCGAAAAAGCTCAAAGTTTAAGTAAGAGTAGCGGAGAGGAAAATGGCAAAAAATAGACTCAAGAAATGGAAGCAAGCAGTGAATCTTGATGCAAGATAAAGTTTGGAGATTAAAATGAAATTGAATTTCACGTTCAATGAAATAGTTCAATTTTAATAAGAGCAACGCTGAAAACGTGAAATATACTAGTGATCGAGGATGTGCTAAATAATTTATATGTGAAATGTAATTATTTTTAAATTTAAGAGCCATCGAAATTCACTAAACTGGATAGAATTATGTATATAATTAAAATTTATTTTTGCAACCATGTTAGGTTTCAAATGACTTTATTTTTATATTAAACTAGTTTTCTTCGTATTTTATCATGTAGCTTTATGAAATGGATCATCATTTTGTTAAAAATTTGAGACAAATCTAAAATAAGAGGGCAATTCGGAAAGTAACCTCCGTTATGAACAATAATAGAAAAAAAAACTAATGAAAGGAAAAATGTTTTATTACTTACGTATGAAAGACACATTCTTCAGCTACTTCTCAACATAACTGCCGTATTGATTACAACAATTATCATAACAATAAATCAGCTTTGAAATTCCATCGTCACAGATTTCTGCCGTCGGCCTATTAAACTGCGACTATTTTTTAATTCAACTCGCACCACTCTTTCAATCCAAAGAATTTTAACATATTTTCTATATAATTTGCTGAAAAATGTACAGTACCAAAAATGTTTTAAAAAATAGTAGGTCAAGGTGGAATATTACGAGAGCAATTCGGAGTTTGTCAATATGAATAAAATAATATGTTAAAATTCTTTGGATTCAAAGAGTGGTGAGAGTTGAATTAAAAAATAATCGCAGTTGAATAGGCCGGCTGCAGAAGTCTGTGACTATGGAATTTCAAAGCTGATTTACCGTTATGATTATTGTTTTAATTAATACGGCAATTATGTCGAGTAGTAGCTGAAGAACGTGTCTTTCATACGTAAGTAATAAAACATGTTTCCTTTCATTAGTTTTTTTTTAAATTCATAAACGGAAGTTACTTTCCGAATCGCCCTCGTAAAATAAAATATTGTGTAGTTAGGAAAATCGTGTTCGTTTGATGAAAATCAATTCGTACCAGAAAATTACTAATCATTAGATATCGGAAACAATATCTAATAGTTAAATGCCAAAAATTTTCGATACGAATTTGGACATAACTAAACGGATACGACATTCCGAACGACACAATAATATCATAGGGTTTGTACCCATTAAGGAATTAAAAAATAAAAAGTTGTTTAAGCAATAGAAAGGGCATAGCCGGATAAGCATTGAAAACATGCCTTTCAATCAAATTTCTTGATTTTTTCCCCAGGTGAATCACCATATCTGACAATCTATATCCCCTATTATTAGCTTATAAATATTAATATTTTATGAGATAAAAATGTTTTTTCGATTTTTTAAAAACCTCATTTTCTCAAAAACTACTGTACCGAATTACATGTGATTTATTGAGTTTATATAGACATTAAAGATGCATAACTGGTAGATTTTGTATAATTTTCTGATTATAAAAAGTGTGTGAAAAAGCGATTAAAAATTTTTGAAAAATAAAAATCATATCTTATAGTTGTCGGAAAATTACCATTTTCTAGTAAAAAATTCCTCATATATGCCCGTATATTATGTATAAAAGCTGTAAGTTTGCGTTGGGTACTACATATAAATATTTACAAAAGTATGTATAAAATTAATTAAAATTTATTTAAAGGCGTTACTTTGGGCGGAGCTACGCAACTTTGAAATCCGAGGAATCTTTGGAATGTATACCCTAATTTCCTGCCTATAATCCGCGGATCAAACAATTCTTTTTCGACCCAGAAATTTTATTTTGTAAATGAAGGCAAATATTTACGGCGATCTGAAAAGTTATATTTTATTAAATAAAATTTCTGGGTCGAAAAATGATTGTTTGATCCGCGGATTATACGCAGGAAATTAGGGTACTTACAGAATTGGTGTATTTTAAATTTTAATGAACACATGAGCATCATTTTCGAAGCTGACGATGCCGTTTCGATAAAAAAAAAAATTGTGTCACATACAAAAACAAGGAAGAATATTTTTGTCATAGAAACTAACTACATTCTTCCATATCGAAATGTAACAACAGTGATCACAGCCAATTTAAATGAAAATGGCTTTCATCAGTTTTTATAAAGAGAAATTATAGTTAGTAGTTTCAAGCTTTTTAACCGAGCTACGGGCCCTAATTACCATCATGTTAAACGCTTATGTCTAAGTAATGGTTAACCGCCGCGATCAGAAACAAATTTAATGTAATGAATGATTTCTATTTCTTATGTTGTTATCTAAAAATAATAATTCGAAATGTGATTGTTAAGGAAGTTTCTTGAAAAAACTCGTGGTTACAGATTTTTTCTTTTCTTTTTTTTTTATGTATAAAATAATGTTATACATTATCAAGTGTCAGCTGTTTTTTTTTCCTCAAAAAAGTCACTGTTCTTGACAATGAGGCCTAAAGCACTGAAACCGATTATGTATTTACATATAAGATTATAATATATTCGCATAAAATTAGCTATGTCTTTACAATGTTTTATCTTCTGTTAATTTTTCCACTGCTTTTTTGGACTATATTTATTTAAAAAGCATTCTTTATCTCATCAAACATAAAACGGTTCAAAATTGTAGAAATATATTTTTCAATACAAAATATCATCCAGTGCTGTCAACTTTCTTTTTTTTTCTTTTAACTCACATTATGAACCCTTCGGTAATATTTAACTTTGGATTAAATAGCTTTAGATATCTATTATTAAAACAAAAAGTTATTAGCAAATATCTTGAATAAAAAAGATGTCCGTTTCTACCCAATCCTGATGACATCTCAATATTAAAAGAGTGCATTAGGCTCTAATTCTAAGAATTACATGGTATTCATTTGATTTGCGTTGTAAAGAAAAAAACTGAACTACTTACTCATATTACCCTTTATTAAAAGTGGTGAGAATGTTCGAATAAAAATCATTATAGTAACTGTCGTAACATTTAGATATCGAAGAGTGTTGTTGTTTTCCAATTGAAAATATTTTTCAGAATATTGTCTTCGATAGAAACCATCAGTTTTCGATATCGAGATAATATGGACTGAGTTGAAAATTATGACCTATACTATTTATGAAATCTAAAATACATCAGTTGACACATTTTCGATTGACATTATTCCAAAGATTCTTCGGATTTCAAAGTTGCGTAGCTCCGCCCAAAGTAACGCCTTTAAATGAATTTTAATTAATTTTATACATACTATTGTAAATATTTATATAGAGTACCCAACGCAAACTTACAAATTTTATATATAATATATGGGCACATATGACGAATTTTTTACTAGAAAATGGTAATTTTCCGACAACTATAAGATATGATTTTTATTTTTCAAAAAATTTTAATCGTTTTTTCACACACTTTTTATAATCAGAAAATTATACAAAACTTACCAGTTATGCATCTTTAATGTCTATATAAACTCAATAAATCACATGTAATTCGGTACAGTATTTTTTGAGAAAATGAGGTTTTTATAAAATCGAAAAAACATTTTTATCTCTTAAAACATTAACATTTATAAGCTGATAATAGGGGAAATACATTGCCAGATATGCAGATACACCAGGGGAAAAAATCAAGAAATTTGATTGAAAGGCATGTTTCCAATGCTTATCCGGCTATGCCCTTTCGTAGAGTACTAGTCGCTATATCACAATACAGGGTGGTTCAAATTAAAGTATCCCTATTTGAGACGCACTAGCAAGAGAAGCAGTGGATGAAATAATTTTATATTTGGAGCATATACATATGAGACCATGGGAAACTGATTGATGCAATAAAAGTTTTTAGTTCAAATAAAGGCCACAAGGGGATAAAAATGCTCTGCAATCGGTTTAAAATAAGAAAAATTAAATAAAATTTTAAATCCCCATCGCTAAGTTTTTAGTATTCTTCGCCTAATAAGAACACTAATAAAATTAATCGCAGCATAAACTAATAAAACCTAAACGAATAATACTATTAAAAATTATTGGTGGGAATCAACAATTTTGCACCAACATCCTTGGTCATGTTGCATTTTTTCTTATCTTAAACCGATCGCAGCGCCTTATTATCCTCTGGTGGCATTTGTTTGAACTAATTTTTTTTGCACCGTTCAATTTCCCATGGTCTGATATGTATACATTCCAAATATGAAGGCGTTTCATCCACTGCTTCTCTCGCTAGGATGTCGCAAACAGGGATACTTTAATTTGAACCACCCTGTATAGCATTTTCTTTTCATTGTGTAAGACAAATATTACTTTACAAAAGGGTATAGCCGGGTTTCATAGTAAAATATGCCCTTGAGTCAACCACATCGAGTCCTACATGGATCGATAGCCCATAAAAAGAAATTCATTTCTCCCCAGTTTTAAGTTTGTATCTCAAGACTATGGGGGGGGGGGGTAATGACCCTAAATATCTGTTTTGGAAAAGTGCAAATTGTGACAAAACTACTAAGCAAATTTCAACGAAAAAAATAAGGGATGTAAAAAACCACCATACGAATGTTTGACAATTTTTTTCAGATTTATTCCGGTAATTCAGATTTATTCAGATAATATTCCGGTGGAAATGTGGGGCGTGTCTCGGGCAAATTTCCCGCCTTCTTTAAAAATACCGTGTGAATTATAGTGTGAGATTTGAAAAGAAGGCGTGAAATTTGTCCGAGACACGCCCCACATTTCCACCGGAATATTATTTTACCTTTTTTTAATATGATGCACCATACGTAGAAAGTTGAACTTGGTAGTGAATATGCATCGTGTCTCATAGTATTTCATGAAAAAAATTAAGGTGGTGACTCAGAAATTTCAGTTTATTTTTAATTAATATGTACATTTAAAAACTGGAAAAATGTTAGAAAACTTGTTCTTTTATTTAAAAAATATCTGAGAAAATTGTCAAACATTCGTATGGTGGTTTTTTACATCCCTTATTTTTTTTCGTTGAAATCTGCTCAGTAGTTTCGTCACAGTACGCTCTTTTGCAAAACAGGCATTTTGGGCCATTACCCCCCCCCCCCATGGTCTTGAGATACAAACTCAAAACTTGGGAGAAATGAATTTCTTATTATGGGCTATCAACCCATGTAGGACTCGATGTGGTTGACTCAAGGGCATATTTTACTAAGAAATCCGGCTATACTCTTTTTAATGAAAGGTGTTTGGAAGTCCTTGAAGCGTACGAACATTGTGTAATAAATAATATACGAAAATCATAGATGCAAACTTTTACTCATTTTTTCATACCACTATTTATTAACAGAAAAAAATCATTGTTTAATTCCCGAAATCATATATGAATAAAAATACTTATTTGCCTTGTTAAATAAAGTTTTCTATTAGATAATAGTGGTAAGAAAGTAGCGTAAAGGTCGGAAGCTATACTTAAAACTCCGAAAAAGCGCTTTTTATCTAGACAAACAACTACAAGTAAAACAATCCTTAAATAACTTCGAGATGAAATAATAATGATTAATTACCTGATTAATAATGCCTATCTTTTCAGTAATTTAATAACACTGATAATTAACCTATTATATTACGAGCTGTATTTTAAAAAAATAATTTCTTCATTTATACTTTACTATTTTATTCAAAATAGTAATTTTTAAATCGACATTAATCTTTCTTGGCAAACAATGCGATTTTTTTATGTTACGCTTCCGTGGAAACTTGAACAGTATATCTTCTTTCGTTAAAGAATTCCTTTAATGATCCAAAACTTTTTTTTTTTTTGGCCAAATGCTGATAGAGAGCAATATTTTGTTCGAGATTCTACAAATTCATAATGATTAACAAAAATCGGAAACGCTAGGAAATTTCAGTAGAAGAGTAGATGAGAGAAAAATAGGAAAATAAATTCATAATAATCTTTAAAAATAAAAGCACAGATTCAAGATTGATTTTTTTTTAACCTGAATGAAATTTATTTTCAAGGTAATTGAAAAAGTTGATAAAAACTAAGAATAATATAGCCTATTGTATGTTCGTATTTTAAGGAGTTTGTGCTGGAAATGTAGATATCTTCAAATTGTCATTTAACACATTGAATACGTCGCGAGTTCTTAGAGAAATACCCATCAGGCCACGGGCATTGCTTAAAAGTCCTGGTACTTTACACTGCTAGTCACCAGGGACTGACATGGCACTCAATATGTAAAAAAATCCTCATAGCAGTTAAAGTAATTTTTGAATGAAAACTTTTAGTGAAAAAAATAGAAAGGTGAGGTTTAATTAGATGTAATCGAAGAATTTTAAATAAAAGGTGATTCTAAATACATAGTACAAACTTTGGGTTGGTTCAGGACATTGTAGGGTATTTCCATTCACATGCTAGGATTTTTGGATACCAGTATTTTAGAATGGAAAAAATTGACTTGTTTTATCGGCTATATCACATTAATTGAATAACCGCAAGCAAACAATTTGAAAATAACGGTTGCAAGCAAGCATAGCAGTTATCATCAATAATGTGACTTACACGACAGGTTTCATGGAATTACCGTAATTTCGGGTGTATAAGCCGCGGATCAAACAATTCTTTTTGGACCCAGAAATCTTATTTAGTGATTGAAGACAAATATTTACGGCGATCTAACTAGTTATATTTGTTTCTTAAAAAATTCTGGGTCGAAAAAGAATTGTTTGAGCTGCGGCTTATACACCCGAAATTACGGTACCCTGTAACAATCATTTATTCTATAGGTATGTGTGGGCACGAACGACGCAATCAGATACAAACACCTGGGGGCCAATCTGGATCTCCTTTTTATTTAAAATTTCTGATTTTTACCAGAAAATTCCTGTAATAATCGTTTCTTATTTAAAATAGAGATTTCATTAATATATAAAGAAAAGATTTATCCCTGAAAATTTCTCTGTAGCGAAATTTTTGAATTAAAAACAAAAATCCATTTTTATTTTACTGCGTTCGATAACTTTAACAGTTTTGCGATTTTTTAATTAAAAAATTACGATTTGATACCGAAAAGATTCAAAGAAAATATTTTTATTTACATAATAAAAAAATGTCTATCTGAAATAAAAAGAAAAAACTAATATAAGAATTTTCTGGTGTGGACAAAAAACTTTGATCCATAATAACGCAATATTGAATGCATAATGCCGTAATAAAAACGTCATTAATCTGTCTCAATTTGAAAAGTTTTTATTATCCAAAAATTATGTTAATCCTTTATAGCTATATAAGTCAATTAAACAAAATTTCGTGAGAGAGTTATGGCTACTGCAAACGAATTAAATTTTACAAAAACAACAAAATTTTGTTGGAATTACAAATTGAAAATACAAGACTTTAGTAAGATTCAAATAAAATTGATGAAATACTGTTAAAATTTTATAAGAGTGTTAAGAATATTTTTTTGTCTGAGCAACAAAACCGATTTTTTACTTTAACTAAAAATTTTGATTAAAACAACCAAAATGTACTCAACAAAAGATGTTTTGCAGTTTTATTCAATTCCTTTTTCTGGGTGCTATATGTCTTCTCCTCTTTATTTATAACTCTATTCGAAAGAGTTGTTGTTTAACCAATTAACTAATCAATATTTTTGAAAAAAGTTTCAAATAAGGCCTATTTTTTTCCATGTTTTTTAAGGAATATTTATTTTTTCAACTGATTTTTAAAAAAAGCCTAATCGTATCAGCAAAATGCTCGAATTAAATAATTTAAAATGTAATATATTAATTTAACGGTGGAAATAATAAATCATGATTGGAATAGAGATGGCCGTACGTGGGATCAAATCATGATTAGCAAAAACATAACTTACGGGCAAATCAAGTAAGCTGTTGAAGTACATATAATCCCTCTAAATAAATCTCAGAACAAATAAGTAAATTATGATTTGGTTTATTTTATGTAATAATAAAACTGTCACAAAGAAATAAAAATCGATATCTTGAAACTAATTTCCATTTCAACTCCTTCTATCATCCAACTACTAACGATGATATAATTATATATATACAAATATAGTTATTTTTGTTTACGTTAGCATGTTTGAGTATGGAAATATTTCTGACATTCACGATAGATTAAACTAAAGCCTCTTTGTTTCGATAAATGATGTCTTTAATGAAGCGTATACATAAAAGTATCAGCAGTTCAATGCCATTCATTAGGAAAGTTTGTGAATACAGCGATAAAATATTGTGGTCTAATTAATATGTTTAGTGGTAATAAATAAAATTTTGCGATAATGAGGGTAGCTTAACTTAATAATCTTACTTATTATATAATTAATTCATTCATTAAATAAAAAGAATGCTATTCAAGAATAACATGGTCAGTTAAAAATGGGACAGGTTTTCTAACAATTTGTGCAATATAAATTAAATCAATTATTCTTTTTAACATTATTAATTAATTAAGTTTATTTATAGTAATACTAACTTGAACTGAGTAGAAATGTACAGTATTAAGTGCTCATTTAACGATATTTGCTAATATAAAAGTTTTTATTCATGAGTTCTTGACCTATATAAATAACCTATGTAAATTTTCTTTTTTGCTTCTGTGAATTATGGAAATAGCATATTAATGAAATCCTTTTAGAATTTTCATATTTTTCAGAAAATTAACGCAAAACATTCAAAATATTTATGAGAGAAATTTCTTAAACTTGTATCAAAGCAAATGATGAATATGAGAAAATAAAAGCAAATAAAAAAAAGTATGGTATTATTAATAATATGACAGTTGGAATATAAAATTTCCGCTTTAGCATATGCAAATAAACTCAATGCAAAAGAAACTGCGTCAGCTTAATTCTATTTTTGCCTATTTTAAAAATGTTCATGTGACACTTATAAGTGTTAAATGGTAAATTACTAATTCTTCAAGCTGAAAAAATTATTTTTTTTCTCTACGTGCCAGTTCAGTGTTTTTATTTTTAAGCTCTTTCTATACCACTATCGTATAAAAGAAAATTTTGACTTACTTAATTTCAGATATCGACGATTAACCCCTTAATTCTTGATTCTGTTAATATCACGTGCTCAGGTGCTGCCATCGAAATACTAAAGGCCAGAGGACACCACCGCCCCCTGAAATCTAGGTCTGAACGCTCACACAAAAATGGCGGAGGATGGTGAATTTTTTTCAGCGTGTGGATGGTCCCTTGAATATTCGTACCAATAATATTTAAAAGCCTTGGATTATTTGATTGAGATTATACAAATCAAAGAAATATTTTCTAAAATATTGGTATCTAAATTTAAGGGACCGTACATATATTAAACAAAAAACGGCCTTCGGAAGCCGCCATTTTGTCTCAGTTCTCCGGCCTAGTTTCTAGGGGGCGGTGGAGGACTCGAGTTGTGACGTCATCAGTAATCGACCAACTTCTCACTCGTTTTGGAGTTCACATCGGAAAATTTTGAATAGCAACTTTCTTTTGTTTTGTTTGTGGAATACCTATTATCTTATAAAACAATAATAACTCTCTAATCTTGCTGGTGAGAATTCGGAATCCCTAAATAAAAATTCAGCCAAATGCAGAATGCCACAGTGTTGCCGCATAGGGTGGATTTTTTCTTCAATATTATTTTGCAATATTTTGATTCTCTTTTGAACATTTAATCATTATAATAAACATTTCCGATTGTTAGATTATAATAAGATCCGAAAAGAAAAGTAGGGTAAAACCAAATTTTCGGTTTTAGCTAATGGTTACTATTCCGTGCCCATTTTTGTCATGTTGATGATGAAAACAGGGCAAAAAAAGATGGAAAAAGTTTTTTTCTGTCAAGAAAATCAACAAAATAAAAATTTATGTTCTTACAAAATTTATTTTACTAAAAAGTACAAAAACATCCGTGATGTCCCGCTTTGCTTCCCTAAATGGCCCACCACTGCATTACAGATGTCTCACCGAAACTGACTCATTATTTTACTTTCTTCTAATTTTACAAGAAAAAGATTCATTCGAAAAAAATTTTCGACTTCCAGTTTTCGGCAGATTTACACATTTTATTGGATCAGAAATACCAAAAACATGTTTTTACAAAAGGTTTGTCCGTCAGTCTGTGAGACTCTGTATATGACATTCTCGAATTTTGTAAAATTCTATTTAGCGATCATAATGCTGATAGGACTGTTTACAGAAAATTTGTAGCAAAAGTAAAGTTGGCAGTGTTCGTTCTCACCGCCCTTCCAATTCAAGAGCCAAATTTAGAGATGCATTTTTTGTAAAGCTTATAATTTAAGTTTGCTTCGACAATGTTTAGATTATAATCAATATTTTGAAAGTCTAAAGGGTAATTCCATGCATGCCTGTAACGTGGGTCACGAACTACGATTTTTTCTACCAATATTTTCGTTTTGAAAAAATGAGACTTATTTTAACGCGGATATCTCATTAATTGAATAAAGCAAGGAAAACGTTTTGAAAATAACGGTGGACAACAAATCCTCAGTTATAATCTTCGTGACTCACGTTACAAAACCTCATGGATTAACCCTAAAGTAGAATAATGGTTAAAACTAATTAACATAAAATAATCAAATAAAAAAATCTAAATGCGGAAAAACCTGTCGATAGCGAGCACTTTTGGAAAGCTGATTTTTTTGCTATTCTACGCTTGTCGGAGGTGAAATATATGCTTATGTTTAAAAGGTTGACGTTCGCTAAATAAAGTTGTCCATATCAAGGTTTTGAAGTAAAACTTCCATTAGATACGCCTAAATAGGACACATCACTATTTACGAAACACATTTTGTTATGCGCAACATGCACATACTTTATAAATTGTTACCTCAAAAAAAAAAAAAAATCTCTAAATTGAGAAAAAATTTTCAATCATTTATTGAGAGGTTTTATTGTATTTATATAAATATTTTTTGTTTTTCTTTTCTTTTTTAACCTTGTTCTACGCTAGAAGTTCAAAATATTGATTATAATGAGTATGATGTCGAAAAGGATAAATTATCGGGTTAACGAAAATTGCATGCCACCTTCGGGAGTGTCTAAAATGGAAGTAGTGGAGGGGTAGAAACTTGGCCAAATATTTTTTCAGTATTTCACATGGTCGAAACATGGCTACGTAAAGTACTTACCATAAAATGGCTGGGATTTAGACACTTGAAGTATCTGAAATTCAGACATGGGTAATTTCATGAACATATGTCGTGTAAGTCATATACTACGACTTTGGATACCAACATTTTAGAAAGGAAAATGTGACTTATTTTATCAGAGATATTTCATTAATTGAATAATGCCATGCAAACCTTTCGAAAATAAAGGTGGTCAACAATTTAAAAGTTACTAGAAATGTGACTTACACGACAAGTGCTCATGTAAATACCAACATATAAAGTGTCAGAAAAAATAAAGACATTTTTAAACGTCTGAAAATTGAACACTCAGTTTCAAACACTTCAGGGTAATTCCATGCATCCCTGTAACGTGAGTCACGAACTACGATTTTTTCTACCAATATTTTCGTTTTGAAAAATGAGACTTATTTTAATGCAGATATCTCATTATTTGAATAAAGCCAAGGAAACGTTTTGAAAATAACTGTGGACAACAATTTCTCAGTTATAATCTTCGTGACTCACGTTACAAAACCTCATGGATTAACCCTTCAGTGTCTCAATTTCAGACATTTGAATTTAACGTATAGACGAAGAAATTGCTGTTTAGGAAGAATTTGTGATTTTGCATTGTTTTTTAACAATATGTGTTTTATGAACTAATTTTTAACCAGAATTAGTAATAAATTTATAGTTTTTTTTTAAATAATCATTACTTCGCAACTTTTAGAGATTTTGATTGTAAATCTTTTTTTATTTAATTAGTGTATTTTGATTTTAATAAATGTTTTAATTATACATTCCATATCATTCTTTTGTTTTTAAATTGCATTGTTTTGTTCATCTTGTTTTTATGACCAGTTTTAATGTGACTTTTTAAAATATAATACAGCGTTCTTATTTTAATTTGTCTTGGCACAGCATGCTGTAAATCAGGGGTGCAAAAATCTAGGCGCCAGCAGGCAGTTTCTCACCACAAAATTTATTTCGTTTTTCTTCGTCTAATATTTCGTGTAAAATTTCTGCTAGAATGCTGTTAAATTTTGAGCGAAAAAAACTTTAAAATTTTAGTGGTGAGAGACTACCCTCTGGCGCCTAGATTTTTGCACCCCTGCTGTAAATTCTTTTAGCAATCACTGATTTATGTAATCACTGAATCTCAGTGATTCAAGAAGTCGACTATTTCTTTAAAAAATTAGTAGTACGTGGCGTGGCACAGTTGGTCTTCAAGCTCTAAATGGACTTTGCGCCATTAGACCATTACTAACTGACCAACTTCCCGTTATTTCCAAAAATACCCCTGAAAAATAATGTGCAAACCTGCTGCTCACCTATTTCAAATAAAGTTCCTGTTTTATTTATATGCCAAGTTATGGATGGTGTTTTGTGAAGGGCCGGAGTGTCAAATCCACGTGCTAAACGGCCATTTTTCACGACAACTTTTCAATAGAAAACGTATTCAGTACAAATCAGCCCTAATAGTTAAACTGTAATTAGACAAGTTATTGGTCAGTGTTTCTCGCCTAAAAATGTTTCTTTTATTTTACTTATTTGTAATTTTTTATCGCAGGAAATGTCATTTGCATAAATAAATATTTACATTCCTGGACCAATATACAGATTAAATGATAAAATTCTAGATTTTTTTAAACCCATTTTAAATTAAATTCTAGTGATTCCATTCTAGTGATGGGCGATTTCGATACTATGATTTAATCGATACTATGGCCAACTCGATTTAATCGATACTTTAAAATTTTAATCGATTCCTCTAAAGGTAATATTATTTTCATTTTCCTTCAAATGTCGAAGATAAAGTATTCGAATGTGCTAATCCCAAAATTTCTGTTTCATACATGGGTATTTCCATGAGCAATTGTCGTGTAAGTCACATTTTTAGTAACTGCTAAATTGTTTGCCACCGTTATTTTCTAAAGGTTTGCATGGCCTTATTCAATTAAAATAATATCTCTGATAAAATAAGTCACATTTTTCCGTTCTAAAATACTGGTATCCAAAATCGTAGTGTGTGACTTACACGACATGTGCTCATGGAATTACCCACATGTTAAAACTTCCAATTTCACCATCACGGTGTCAAAATTAAATGATAACTTATGTCCATCATAAGTCGAGTATTTGAACTCGCAACCGTTTGATTTAGGGCGAAATCCCTAAGCTTATTGTCTACCGAGCGTTCAGCAGAGCTATTATTTCTTTAGATTGTCATTTTTAAATTCGTAATGTTTTTTGAATGGAATGTCCGATTTTAATTGTTCCAAAAGTAATCTACAGGTATTGAAACAGTCATGAATCCAAAATGATTTACTTGAAAAATGATTAATACAGAGGTATCGACAGCACGGTCTGTTTTTTGTCGGCGTATTTATTGAGTTTTAAAATGTAAGAAAGTAATTATAGTTAGGTAACTACAATAGCTGGACATATGGTATCGCAAGGTTTTTTAATTGATATTGAAATGTTCTTTAACTTTTTTAGTTCATTTAAAAGTATTTACTGCACAATAAAATATTTCCTCACGATTAAAAAAATATGACATAACGATTCAAAAAATAAACACTTAATTGCTTAAGTTTTCATTTCTGTCGGCACTCCCGGAGTGCCAGTATTTTTTCTTCCACGTCCGTCCGTCCTAATCCCCCCGACTGCCTTCTCGATGTATGTAGTGACGAATCGTCACAACATTGCTAGAATAAATATGTACATATAAAGAATGATTAAGCACAACTAAAGCGAAAGTGCATAAATATTCGTATAAAAAAAATAAAATAAAAAGAATCATTGATTAAAGTAGAGTTTTAAATTTATTTTATTCACTAATATCTATTTTAAGTTCGTTTCATTCTTTCAGGTAGTAATAATAACTTTAGGTCAGGAAAAGATGAAGGCTATTTTTTGTTGTAATTAAAGCCATAAACTTTATGACTCTAGAACGTTCGGTGGGATTGAATGATTGTAACAAGGAACACCCAAGTAAAATTTCAATTGCTCACCATAAAAATGTCAGATAATGACAACAGCAGAGTAATAGCAAAGTTGTAAAAAACCCAGACTGTCTCCGACTTTGACATTACGAGCAGGAGCCAACAATAACAGAATTTATAGCCGTGAAACGCCCACAGAAGGGAGGAATCGGTCAGGGGTCTGACGAGTTTCTGCAACGCGTGGGAAGAAAAATAAAAAGTTTTTTCTAGTGGCCGAAAGGGGTGTACCTCCTACTTGGACAGGGACCAATGAGAAGTGAAAGGGCAATTGCCCCAATGAAAACGGTTGCAAATAAACCAATTAGATAAAGAAGAGGGATTGGAAGTAATCAAAGAAAAAAAAAGAACTACCTTAGAAGAGAAGTTAGAAGTCAGCAGATTCGGAAGATTTTTTTGTTCTCCCAGTACGTTGTCATGAAGAAAGGACCCCGAAAAGAAATCATTCCACTCCGATGATGTTTTCTAAAATAATAAATAAATAAATAAACAATAATCATAATTCATTGAACATATTGGCTTAAATTATAAACTTTTACAATTAGATACTAATGACTTCTAAAAATGTTCGACTTTCATGTACAAAAAGAAATATCTCTAATACAAAACTAAACGTTAATTTTTCCTCATGGTCTCATATGATTAATAAATGTATCATTCAACAAAAAAAAAGGGGTAAGATAAAACTGGATAATTTATGGTCGATTAATTTTTCATTAATATTCAGCGTAAAAATGGATTTTAAAACACTACGAACAATAATAACAGTTAAATAACTAAATAAAACAGAATAAAATAAAATATTTATTACAATATATAGATAAAAAAAGGGGGCTATATTATAATCTCATCGGAAAATATATTTCGTACTGCCCGGGATGCAAATTTTTATTGCTGGTCGATAGTTTGCAATGTACAAAACATATTTTTTTCTTGAGATTATATGTAAATGAGATTGTCCACAGTAAATATATTAGTCATAAAGATTTTATATAAATAATCATATCTCATTAATTAATATAGCAATAAAATTAGATTAGAATAAAATTTGAAATACATAACGAAACTATTAATTACAATCTCTAAAATACTCATAAGTTCTAAAAAAATAAATAAATAAAATACTTAAATAAAAATAAATAAATAAAATAACTAAATAAAATAAATTTAATTAATTTTTCATAACTCTCATACGATGGAGAAAGTAACAATATGTATAAAAGCGGTTACATAACAACCAGACACAATAATCTAATAAAAATATTAATAAAGCCAGTGAGGAAAAAATAAATAGACAGTCAATTAAAAAGAATTCAAGTGAGAGAACGTTTCAGTAACAAAAATTTAATATACAACATAGATAAATGTATGTAAAAAAAAACAAAAAATAGGGGAAATAAGAAGTGATTTAGAACGAAGATTTTTTTTTTCTCTCAAATATTGTCGACGAAAACAACAAAAAAACATTTTTACGATTCGAAAAAAAAAGAAAAGAAAAAAAAGAGAAGTTTCGGAGAAATTTTTCTCTTATTTCAGAGTAGTAAACTTTCAAAATTTGGCTAGTTGGGGAAGTTTGTTTTGTTCATAGGCATAGTTCGTAGAAATATAGAACATGCCAAGTAAAACACACACCCATTTCTGGAACGCTATAATACAGATGTATATATATATATATATATATATATATATATATATATATATATATATATATATATATATATATATATATATATATATATATAAAGGAAAATATAGAAAATATAGCTATTCCTATAAAGAATACGTTTATGTATATATTTGGCTATTATTTTTCAATAACACCACATTGGAAAGATTATATTTCTCAACCATAGAATCATGTATATTATTTTAGAATTTTTATTCCTTTGATATATTTGTGTATATATTTTAGTTTGTCTTGTATAGGATGTTCTTTTTTTTCTTAATCAAAGGGGAGGTAGCATGTAGTGACGAATCGTCACAACATTGCTAGAATAAATATGTACATATAAAGAATGATTAAGCACAACTAAAGCGAAAATACATAAATATTCGTATAAAAAAAAGAAAAGAAAAAAAGAATCATTGATTAAAGTAGAGTTTTAAATTTATTTTATTCACTAATATCTATTTTAAGTTCTTTTCATTCTTCAGGTAGTAATAATAACTTTAGGTCAGGAAAAGATGAAGGCTATTTTTTGTTGTAATTAAAGCCATAAACTTTATGACTCTAGAACGTTCGGTGGGATTGAATGATTGTAACAAGGAACACCCAAGTAAAATTTCAATTGCTCACCATAAAAATGTCAGATAATGACAACAGCAGAGTAATAGCAAAGTTGTAAAAAACCCAGACTGTCTCCGACTTTGACATTACGAGCAGGAGCCAACAATAACAGAATTTATAGCCGTGAAACGCCCACAGAAGGGAGGAATCGGTCAGGGGTCTGACGAGTTTCTGCAACGCGTGGGAAGAAAAATAAAAAGTTTTTTTCTAGTGGCCGAAAGGGGTGTACCTCCTACTTGGACAAGGGACCAATGAGAAGTGAAAGGGCAATTGCCCCAATGAAAACGGTTGCAAATAAACCAATTAGATAAAGAGGGATTGGAAGTAATCAAAGAAAAAAAAAGAACTACCTGAGAAGAGAAGTTAGAAGTCAGCAGATTCGGAAGATTTTTTTGTTCTCCCAGTACGTTGTCATGAAGAAAGGACCCCGAAAAGAAATCATTCCACTCCGATGCGGATGTCTAAGAATTTTTTTGGAACAATATGGAAATTAATGTGAACATTTTTTAATTACTACCACGCATTATAATGGAATATTCTGACTCGTGAGACTTCAGATGAGATGTGCGAAATTGATGTGAACATTTTAATTACTGCCACGCATTATAATGGACAATTCTGACTCGTGAGACTTCAGACGAGATGGGTGAAATTGATGCGAACATTTTAATTACTGCCATGCCTTATAATGGACAATTCTGACTCGTGAGACTTCAGATGCGATGTACGAAATTGATGTGTACATTTTTTATTACTGCCACGCATTATAATGGACAATTCTGACTCGTGAGACTTCAGATGAGATGTGCGAAATTGATGTGAACATTTTAATTACTGCCACGCATTTTAACGGACAGTTACGAATTACGAGACTTCATTTGCGCTGCGTGAGACTGCTACAAGTTATTTGTTTCGACAGACCTTCTGTGGATTTAGCTGCCAGCTGTTCAACAATGGTGAGCAATTTAATTTTTCTCTTGTGGTGTTACCTTTTTTTAGAAATTATATTTTAGTCGATTTTACATGTATATATAAAGAGAAATTTCTTTAAGATGAAAATTAATTTTTTTATTTGAAATTTAAATAAAAAAAAAATGAAATAAAATAAGATAAAATAAAATAAGATAAAATAAAATAAGAAAAGCGAATAAGAGGGAAAACTTAGGCTATGCCTTTTTAGTTGTGCTGTGAGAAAATTGCGTAGGTTTATGATAACATAAAACTTAAGGAAAAAAAATATGATTATGAAATGAATACATTTTCGAGTGGTGGTATCTCATTGTGTTGCTAATTACGAAATTGATATTTTTGAATGATATTTTATTATTGTATTCTGAATTTATTTGTTGTTTTGAAATAAATATTGGTATGTACATAGATATCCTTGTTTTCTTTGATATTTTCTTTCCTTTATTTCTCTTTAACTGATTTAATAGATGCCGATTCTTGATTAATAAAATTAAAAAAAAATTTTTTGGAAAACATTGTTTACATTCAGATTATCTCTTTAAAATCCTGATTTGCAAATTTCAACGTTAAATAAGTTGAATCTGAGCTATTGCGATTTTCCTATATTTTAAATTATTGTTAAGTAAAAAAAAATTTTTTTTTTTGGTAATATCCAGTACAATCTTTCACAACGCGGATTGGGATATTATCTTAATATTACTTTATTAACACTAACCACTATCTTTCGCGTACCTTGTAATGCCGTGTAATTTTCATCACCACAATGTAGAAGGCGTTAATTACGGTCAAACTGATTGTCGTAGTTTTGGAATTACTAATTTTGAGTTTATCTGTGTACATCGAAATATCGATTCTAGAACTTAGAAATCGATTTTTTTTATGATCTATGCTGTTTTATTCGATGTCGATTTTAATCGATTCTCAGGAGTGCCACTATTTTTTTCCACGTCCTTCCGTCCTAATCCCCCATACCGCCTTCCCGGGGTGGAAGGCGTTAATTACACTCTAGCTGATTGTCTAAGTTTTGGAATTACTAATTTTGAAGTTATCTGTGAATATCGAAATATCGATTCTAGTATCGATTCTAGAACTGAGAAATCGATTATTTCTATGATCGATGCTGTTTTATTCGATGTCGATTTTAATCGATTCTCAAAATTTCCCGAATCGCCCATCACTATTCCATTCTATATAATAATTTTCAGAGCTTCAGCAATGTAAGTATAATGAATAAAATCTTCATTCTCTTCTGAAATTTACATCAAACGTGGTATTAATACGTCATACATAAAAAAATTTAATATATATGTTTGATATATATTTGAACCCAGTGAAAGTAAAACAATATTGCATGATTATGTGTAATTATTAATTTTTTACTCAACAAAGCTTAATTAATCACAATTTCTACTTTAAATCTCACTTTAAAATAGTTTATGAAAATACTTCAAAAAATTCCTAAGTAATCCTCCTAAATACTTCTAGATGTCTTTGTGATATCTTCGAATAGTACCACTTCCTAAATGTAGATGGCGCAACGATACCGTAATCTGTTTTGTGAGGCAATGCATGTTGGCCAAATAAGATCGGGGATGTAAGAATGTTTTGTTGTTCGAAATGCTGCTTAGCGGCAGTTGTATCATAATGTAAATAAATGATGGAAATATAAAGGCTGTTTCCCTGATGGAATTACAGTACAAGTAATTCGAACCCACACGATATAATAAAGTGGCGACTAGGATGGGATTATTTACCCATATTATTTTGTTAAGAAAAATATTGTGAAAAAAAAAAGTAAACGCCGGGAAAAGAAATGGCTGTTGAAAAAGAAATCATTTCACTGGGTCGGCTAGAAGAATATGACTCAAAGGTTCCTTGGACTATTTATGTTGAGAAAATGGATTTTTATTTCTGTGCGAATAATATAAAGAATGAAGAAATGAAAAGAATATTTTGCTTAGTTCTGTTGGTACGACAACATTTACGATTTTAAGAGATATTATTGTCCCGAAGACGTTAAAGGAGATAAAATATGAAGATCTTTTAAAAAAAGCTAAAGAACATTTTTCTCCTTGTCCAAGTGAAATTGTAGAGATATTCAAATTCCAGAAACGTCTTAGGAAGTCAGGGGAAAGAATAGCTGAGTTTGTAAGAGAACTTAGAAGATTGTCTGAATTCTGTAATTTCGGAAACACCTTAAATGACCGCCTGCGAGACCAACTTGTGTTCGGAATACAAGATGAAAAGATACAACAAAAGCTGCTGGATTCTAAAGAATTAAATTTCAAGACTGCGGTGGAGATCGCCTAATCGTTTGAATCTGCTGAAGCCGGTGTGAAATCACTACATGTAGGCGAAAGTACAGCTGTCAACCAAGTGTGCGCTAAAGGGGAGAAACCGAAACCAGAAAAGTTCTCTCATCCATTTAAGCCCAAAGAAGAAAAATTCGCGTCTGAGAAACCTTGTAATAGATGTTCGAAACACCATAATCCTAAAATGTGCCCTTTCAAGAATGCCGAGTGCCATCTGTGCCACAAATTTGGTCACCTAAGAATTTGTTGTAGAAATCGAAAATTTATGATGAAAAATGATAAACAGAACAAAAACAGTAAAATTAAAACTGTTCAAGAGGAATATTGTTTTAATTGTGTGGACAACAACTCCAATAGTGTAACATGGCAAAAAAATGTAAAAATAAATGGGGTGAATGTTAAATTTGAAATTGACACCGGGGCGGCGCATACGATTGTAAGTAAAAATGTGGCAGAAAAATTGTTCTCAGGTAAGCTACCTTTAATTAAATCTAAAGTTAAGTTACAAACTTATACTAAAGGTTTTTTTAACTGTATTAGGTGAGTTAAAAGTAGATGTTTTTGTTGATGAATATTGTATACCTGATTTAAAATTGTTAGTTATTAAAGAAGAAGGTCCGAGTCTAATTGGAAAAACTTGGTTAAAAGCATCAAAATTATTTTGGCCTAATGTAAATATGATTAAAAGTATTTCGAAAGATGATTTAATTAGAAATTTTCCAAATGTTTTTGCTGACGGGATCGGTACAATAAAAGGTCCTCCCGTTTCAATAAATTTGAAAAGGGATGCAAAACCAGTTTTTCTTAAGTCTCGACCTGTTCCGTTTGCTTTGAGAAGATCTACTGATTTGGAATTGGAACGATTAACAAAAGAGGGTATTTTGAAACCTGTTGATCATTCAGATTGGGCTAGTCCTATAGTAATTGTTCCAAAACCAAATGGTACTGTTAGAATTTGTGGTGATTATAGAGCCACAGTAAATGCAAATACAGAAAATGATAATTATCCTCTTCCTAGGATGGAAGAATTATTCTCTAAATTGTCAGGTGGAAAATTCTTTACTGTTTTTGATTTAAAAGATGCTTATTTACAACAACCTGTAGATAATGAAAGTAGTAAAATTTTAACTATTAATACTCATAAAGGATTATTTAATGTGTTAAGATTAGCTTTTGGCGTAAAGTGTGCTCCTGGAATGTTCCAGAGAAAAATAGAGAATATATTAAAAAAATATGAGTATGTTGGTGTATTTTTAGATGATGTAATCATGAGTGCTAGGAATGAATCAGAACATTCTGAAAGAGTTGAAAGTGTTCTGAAATGCTTTTCTGAGCATGGTATAAGATTAAATAAGGAAAAATTAAAATTTATGGTTTCGGAAGTTTGCTATTTAGGACATAAAATTTCTCAGGAAGGAATTAGACCTATGCCAGAAAAAGTTAATGCTATTTTGAATGCACCTATTCCAAATAATGTGTCACAGTTGCGTTCATTTTTAGGCTTAATTTCTTATTATAGAAACTTCCTACCTAATATTTCAGATGTCTTAGAACCTTTACATAGATTATTAGATAATAATGTTAAGTGGACATGGTCAGAAAAGCATGATAAAGCATTTCAAAAAGTTAAAGAATTATTATGTATATCACCTGTTTTAGAATTATATGATGTTAACAAAGATATTGTTTTGAACTGTGATGCTTCAGAATATGGCATTGGTTCTGTATTAAGCCATATTATTGAGGGTAAAGAGAAACCCATAGCTTATGCTTCTAGAACTTTAAATAAAACTGAAAGAAATTATGCAATGATAGATAAAGAAGCTTTATCTGTAATATTTGGTGTTACTAAATTTCACCAATATTTAGCTGGTAAACCGTTTAAAATTATAACAGATCACAAACCTTTAATTAGATTGTTTGATCCTGTTAAAAGGGTACCTGATACATTATCACCTAGAATGCTGAGATGGTCGCTTATGTTAGCAGGATATGATTATACAATTGAGTATCGCGAAGGTAAAAATAATAAAAATGCGGACGCATTAAGTAGATTACCTCTCCCAGAAACTGTAAATATAGTTAGTAATCCTGCTGAAATAATGTTTGTTTCAAATAATAATGATTGGCCCGTTACTTCTAAAACGATTGCAAAGTGGACAACTGAAAATCCTGTAACTAAACAAATTTTAGAGTGGGTACTACATGGGTGGCCTCGAAAGGTTAAAGCAGAAGAATATCAACCTTATTTTCGTAGAAGGGATGAAATTTCCTGTTTAGAAAATTGTCTATTATGGGGGCATAGAGTAATTGTGCCAGAGGAAGGTAGAGAATATATATTGAAATTGTTGCATTCTGTTCATCAGGGTATGTCTAGCATGAAAGCTAAAGCTAGAAGGGGTGGTTTGGTGGCCAAACATGGATAAGGAAATTGAACAAATGGTAAATTCATGTAGTAGATGCCAAATGTGTGCGAGGGATAATCCAAAAATGAAACCCTTAGAATGGAAATCTGAATTACCCTGGGAAAGGATTCACATAGATTATGCAGGTCCGTTTGAAGGGAAATTTTTTTTAATAGTAGTTGATTCTTATACAAAATGGTTAGAAGTAGAAGTAGTGCCCAGGACCGATAGTAGAAATACTATTAGAGTACTGAGAAGAATTTTTGCGACATTTGGATTACCAGTAGAATTAGTCAGTGATAATGGATCCGCGTTCACAAGTGAGGAATTTGAGGAATTTCTTAAAAATAATGGAATTAAGCATACACCTATTCCACCATATCATCCGTCGTCGAACGGACAGGCGGAAAGATACGTGCAAACTGTGAAAAATTGCCTTAGGAAACTGGATAAAAGTGACATATCATTATCAATTGCACGACTTTTGTTAGAAAATCATTCAACTCCTCATTCGGTGACTGGTAAAACTCCTGCTGAATTAATGTTTGGAAGGCCAATTCGAACAGCCCTTCATTTGGTATTACCATCAAAACCTAAAATACAGCAACCCCTGCGCAAATTTAAGCTTCATGAATTAGTTTTCGTTAAAAATTTTGGAAAGGGGGAGAAATGGGTAAAAGGAAAAATTATAAAATTATTAGGAAGTAGATGGGTTTTAGTAAATAGATGTGACGGAATAATGTGTAAGCGTCATGTAAATCAGTTGAGACGTAACAGAGCGATAAGTTACGAAAAATCTGAAAGAATTGAAGAAAATGACCACAATAACAAAAAAATGTCAGAAAGAGTTGAAAATATGGGTTATAGTGGTAAAAATTACAATGTTTATGATAATTATGAAAGGGTTAATAAAAACCTTTTTTCTGAGATTAATGGAAAAATAAAAGACCAACGTGATAATGAGAATATTATGGAACCAAACAAATCTCAGCCTTCACATGATATTGTAGCAGGTACTGTTGTGAGTAATAAAAATGATGCTATGACAGATATATCTGTAAAGGACACTGTGACTAAAAATAATAATGAGGACCCGAAGAAAAGTGTTCCAGTTCGAAGAAGCAATAGACCAAGATTGCCTGTAGTTCGTTTGAACTATGAGGAGAGGGGTGTGATATCTTCGAATAGTACCACTTCCTAAATGTAGATGGCGCAACGATACCGTAATCTGTTTTGTGAGGCAATGCATGTTGGCCAAATAAGATCGGGGATGTAAGAATGTTTTGTTGTTCGAAATGCTGCTTAGCGGCAGTTGTATCATAATTTAAATAAATGATGGAAATATAAAGGCTGTTTCCCTGATGGAATTACAGTACAAGTAATTCGAACCCACACGATATAATAGTCTTATTTGAGGATTTCTGTTGATCCCTAATGAAAAAAATGCATATAATATTTTAGAAATCAAAATGTTATAAAATTTATTTATTATATTATGTTAATTTATTATATTTTAGAAATGTGATTTGGAAATGTGTTGCTTTATCTGGGGTTTCCATTTCACGTAAATCAGTGTTCCTTCGAGTACTGTTATTTTCCAGGTGAATCATAAGTATTTTTTACAACAAAATAAATTTACTTCAAAAGCGTAAAATTCCCCCTTATTTAAGGAGACATTTTCTATAAGGAGATACTGGTATCAAAGAATTTCTTCATCTGGAAATTCCAGGAACCGTACGAACCCTGTAAATGAAACAAAATGTCAATTCCCGGACGTTGATAAGGTTATTCGATCGTTTAAAGGGAAACTGCATTTAGGGAACTTTTTTGCACACTTGATTATGAACAAAATATGCTATACTGGGAATTCTTTTAAAGGAAGTAATTTTAAGCAATGTTTCCCGTTTTGTATCTGAAAATCGAATATTTCTATATACAGCGCTTATATGCAATTTTTGAAAAAGATCTTAGCGCAAGAACCTTGTCATTTTTATGGTTCTTCTATTTGTGTTTTTCCAACATTTAAAGCCCAACAGTTTCGCGTTTAAACATTGCTAAAAAATTTTTAATGATTTTTATTCATTTATTAACATTTCATGGATGTCACTAAATAATTGTTAAAACTTCAAAATTTCATTATATATGTCATAATATAAAACCACTTATAAGCATTTTGGATATATTCTTTTATAGAACGCAGTCCATAGACTGCAAAAAACTATTGTTTATATTAGAGTATAATACAGACAACTGATGTGCCAGATTATATTTATAAACAGTAAAATTAGAAATTAATATACTATTAAGCAGTAATATACAGTTGAATTTGTTAAAACGATGGTATTTTATTGCTTATTTTACATTTAAGAACTGGCACCTCAGCTGACTAGATTATACTGTAAAATTAAAAATCAGTTTTTGCAGTGTATAAATACAGCCTAAGAGAATTGAGATACAAAGACGCACATTTCAATGTCAGACTTTCTAAAATGAATCTGCCCATTCATTTCAATTTCATCAGCGATAGCTTTTTATTGTCCACTATCAACGAAATTTTCATCCGTTTCTGCTTGCTGACGAATAAAAAAAATGCTTCTTCATCTGTCATTCTCACATATTTTTTCTTCTTGGGGATTAATTTTGATATGGTTTTTGACACCTCCCAGAGAATTCCTACGGTTCTACCAGTATCATATTTGTTTATAGCTATTAATCTATTTACTGCATGCACAAACGCATAACACTTTCATCGCATACTAAAGTAAAATAAAAAGATAATACTAAATAGTTAGATTTGTCCTCAGAAAAATTTATCTTTTTTCCATCAAAATAAATTTTTATGTATCTGGAGGATATCTAAGGATATTCTGTAAAAAGTGTTTGTCTTCTGACGTCAGCTTTCGTAAAATATATTGATCCGAAAGGATAGAAAAAGAAGTGTTTCATCCGTTGGAATGGTTGTTTTTTTAATTGAATGTATTTTTGCAAGTTTCTTTGCAGAAGAGAAAACAAATTGAAATTTTCCGTAAGCAATTTCGTGTATTTCATGAATATGATAACTAAAAAAAATTTTTTGTGTTACTTCCCTACTTTAAAAAAAGGGATCAGAGTGTATCCGATATTATCTTAATTATCTTTCCGATATCTCTTTCCAGATTTTTTTTTAATTACACATAGAGAAAATATTTCTGAAATCTTTGATTAAAACATTAGCGTTGAAGAAATTCTTTTGATTTTTATAGCTGTCAACGTTCTGGTTTTTATTTACATTAAAAAAAAAAAAAAAAAACTCGAAAATTTGTTTAATAAAATATGTCTTGTTACAATGCGGTACTAATCTGATTTCATTTATTATTACTTTTTTCAAAATATGGTCATTTAACTTTTTTTTAAAAATAGAGTTATGAATAAAGAGAAGAATATATCTGTGGCTTCCGGTAATTACCAGGTAAGGCGCATTTTTAATATTTTGAACAATTAACGTTTAAAGTTTTCAAATATGTCTTTTTATCATTACTTTTATAAAATAGATTAAAACTTAATAATTTTCACCACATTCAATTAGGATATAAGAACCTCTTTTTTTGGCAAAATAAGTTATGTAAAAATGGTTTTATTAATTGAGAACCAATTAAAAATGTAATTTTTATCTGGTTATTACTGTTTCACATTTATTTTTAATAAATGTAAATAAAATAAAATTTTAATTTTATTTACATTTATTAAAATAATGTAATTATTAAATGTATTCATTAAAATAATGTGTATTTATGAAAATAAATGTTAATAAAATAACATTTTATTAACATTTATCAACATATTAAAAATGTGCCTTATCTGGTTATTTCCCGAAGCCACAGAATTATAGACGATTTAAAGAAATAAATAGAAATCTTATCTGGTTATTACCGTTAATTTTTGCACTTACCCGATTATTACTGTTTTTTCAGTTTTTAAATGAAAATTTATAGTCGACCTGTGACGGGAAGTATTCGATTTTCATTTTTCAGTACTATGGCAGACGAAACTGTTCTTTTAAAGCAACATTTTCCCAAATTATCTCAATTTTTTAAAAAATGTGCCTTACCTGGTTATTTCCGGAAGCCACAGATACAGGGTGTTTCGCTACCAGACCGACAAACTTTGAGGGATGATAGTAGACATGAAAACAAACATTATTAAATAGGGAACCATGGGGCGCAAACGTCTTCTGTAGGAGCTAGCGGCCATTAAAGTTTGAGGTCCAAAATTTCAAACGATGATAAAACACAGAAAAAAGGGTCGATTCGTTTGCGGTTTTCACTAAAACATTCTTTATATCACGTTTTTCTTAGAAAAAAATTTCAAAGGTTATGTTCAAAAATTGTCGATAGAGGGCGCTTTAGACTTTAGAGTAAAGAACAGTTACTTTTTACCGCTATTTTGTGTATGGGGTTGAAATTATTCTAAAGTTTAGACTTTAACTTAAATTTTAAGTCCAAAATCGGAAACATTGGGATTAGGTAACTAGCGAAAATTAAACTGTGAATAGAGGGGGAAATTTTAAACGCTCATAAATATTGGACAAACAAATCGATTTTGTTGCAGTTTGCGTGTAAGTCATTCCCTTGGTAATTATTTTATTCAAAATGATGTACAGCTTTGGTGCCCTCATATTTTGATAGAGGGCGCTTCCGACACATCTCTTACATTTCAGTGGCATTACTCCTGCGTGTTTTACTACCAGACCATCATACTTCCAAGAAGTGTTAGGGATACAAAAAAGACTTGGAATCACATAGGAATGTAACGTTGGAAATGAATTTTTTGCAAGTTACGGTTAAAGGAAGCAGAGGAAAAAGTAACAGAAACAGCAGAGAAAGAACGACACGTTAATGTGACAGAAAACAGTTTATTTAAAGGTTTTATGAGAAAAGGTGTTCAAAATTACAACCAGAAGTAGTCCGGTATGCTTGACAGCGGCGTCACGTGGAATTCCTCACGCTTTGAAAGTTTCCTGGCATCTCTGATAGTTTTCTGGCAGCTACAGAAATACCAGCTTCGAGGTCTTCAACTGATGGTACGGGAGTCTCATACACCCAATTTTCTATTTGACCCCAGCAAAAGAAGTCCATACATGATAAATCCGGCGATCTGGCAGGCCAATGAACCGGGCTACCACGACCTATCCACCACTGTCCATATGTTACTTTGAACTGTCGGTAAACGTCATTGGTAAAATGTGGAGGAGCCCTATCATGCTGTTCATCGTTCAAATACTATATTCTGCTACCTTTGGAACCGGTTCGCGAATGATCACTTCAAACTGATCTTTGCGCAGGCGCATTACCGTTTAGCGCCATCTACCGTCGCTGTCAAACTTGCCGGACTACTTCTGGTCGTAATTTCAAACACCTTTTCTAGTAAAACCTTTAAATAAACTGGTTTCTGTGACATTAACGTGTCGCTCTTCTCGCACTAATGTGTCTCTCTGTTTCTGTTACTTTTTTCTCTGCTTCCTTTAACCATAACTTGCAAAAAATGCATTTCCAACGTTACATTTCTATGCGATTCCAAGTCATCTTTGTATCCCTAACACTTCCTGGAAGTATGATGGTCTGGTAGTAAAACACCCAGAAGTAATGCCTTTGAAATGTCAAAGATGTGTCGGAAGCGCCCTCTATCAAAAAATGAGGGCACCAAAGCTGTAATTCATTTTGAATAAAATAATTACCAAGTTAATGACTTACACGCAAACTGCAACAAAATCGATTTGTTTGTCCAATATTTATGAGCGTTTAAAAATTTCCCCTCTGTTCACAGTTTAATATTTGCTAGTTACCCGATCCCAATGTTTCCGATGTTGGGCTTAAAATTTAAGTTAAAGTCTAAACTTTAGAATAATTTCAACCCCATACACAAAATAGCGGTAAAAAGTAACTGTTCGTTACTCTAAAGTCTAAAGCGCCCTCTATCGACAATTTTTGAACATAACCTTTGAAATTTTTTTCTAAGAAAAACGTGATATAAAGAATGTTTTAGTGAAAACCGCAAACGAATCGACCCTTTTTTCCGCTTTTTATCATCGTTTGAAATTTTGGACCTCAAACTTTAATGGCCGCTAGCTCCTACAGAAGACGTTTGCGCCCCATGGTTCCCTATTTAATAATGTTTGTTCTCATGTCTACTATCATCCCTCAAAGTTTGTCGGTCTGGTAGCGAAACACCCAGTATATAGTGTACCAAAATTTCCGGCATATAATCCGCAAATTAAACAATCCTGTCTGGACCCAGAAAATTTATTCAGTAACTGAAGACAAATATTTACCGCGATCTAAAATAGTTACCGTAATTTCGGGTGTATAAGCCGCAGCTCAAACAATTCTTTTTGGACCCAGAAATCTTATTTAGTAGTTGAAAACAAATATTTACAGCGATCTAACTAGTTATATTTGTTTCTTAAAAAATTCTGGGTCGAAAAAGAATTGTTTGATCTGCGGCTTATACACCCGAAATTACGGTACATTTTATTTACCGTAATTTCGGGTGTATAAGCCGCAGATCAAACAATTGTTTTTCGACCCAGAATTTTTTAAGAAACAAATATAACTAGTTAGATCGCCGTAAATATTTGTCTTCAATCACTAAATAAGATTTCTGGGTCCAAAAAGAATTGTTTGATCCGCGGCTTATACACCCGAAATTACGGTAATATATTTTCTGGGTCAAAAAATGATTGTTTTATCGGCGGATTATTCACCAGAAATTATGGTACTATCGACTAGATAGTGGAGTAACTGCGTTGATTGTCCCAAAATGGTGGAACGTATCACAACTGTCTTTTTATTTAACCCCTTGAAGGGCGGTGGGATAAAATACATCCTACTTTATTTTAATTGCGAAATGCCACATCAACACCAGAATTTTAAAATAAAAATTTTAATTTTATCAAATGCGTGAAGAAAAGATTTGATTAATTATGAAATATATATATATATTTTTTAATCTGGTGTCATTCAATGATTTCAGCATTTTAAGAATAGGCGTGCTTTACCCTTCAAATGGTTAATCGGGTGACGTTTTTATTTCCATCGTAGCACACTTCTCACCTGTAAACTCGAATAGTAAAATGCTTCTTATTTAAGTACTTTATTCTTTGGCAGTAATTCTTTTAACTCCTTGAACTCTAATGGTAGAATTTTCTACCATATATCGTAATTTCGGGTGTATAAGCCGCGGATCTAACAATTCTTTTTAGACCCAGAAATCTTATTTAGTGATTGAAGACAAATAATTACGGCGATCTAACTAGTTATATTTGTTTCTTAAAAAATTCTGGGTCGAAAAAGAATTGTTTGATCTGCGGCTTATACACCCGAAATTACGGTAATTTTAATTCCAAAATGTCACAATGGCACCAAAAAATTCGACCAAATTTATTTGCAAAAGACTTAATGCAATTTTTCGTGTTTTTTGTTAACGGATTTTTTTCTTTGCAAAATACTGGTGCCAATGTGACAGTTGGAATTTTGAAGAAATTTACACCCCAGAGCTCAAAGGGTTAAATATGTTTAAAATTTCGGTATGTTTTTATTCGAGTCAATTTGCCAAGGTATTGTAATCTTTTTCACTGACATTAACAGAATGGTGCCTACGTTGTCACAGTATGGCCTAAACGCAGGTCCCGAATCTCTGTAAAGTAAACTACCACCAGTAAAAATGAATACTTGTTTCTGCCCATGTTTATGGCTTAAATTTTGCATAGATCAGACGTTTAAACAAGAAGCTTACCATTAAGGTTTGCTGTCGGAATTTTTTCTTAGCAGTTCTCCATTTTTTCTCCACCGAAACGGTTACAGTGAATGCTTCACTATTACAAGGTTCTGTCAGTTGCTTTTGATGTCAATCGATCCACGGAAAAAATCACGCAGATTTGCAGTTCCGAAAATTATAAAACTGAAATTTCATTTAAAATTTGTTTGTGATGGGTCCAGGAATATTAATGTTTAATCCATGTCGTACGTAATATGAGGCGTTCAGAAGACAGTCTAACTCCATCAAATAAAAATTCACATTTTATACAGTTAAAGTTGACTATCTTTAATCTACTGTTTTTTTTTTGTTTTTTTTTTATCGTTGGTCTACGAATGTTAATGTTTAATGCACGGCGTACGTAATATATGACTTGTTACAATCATCTTAAAAATGATGTTTATTATTATTATTAATTTTAATGTAGAATTTATTTATAAGTCTTTTAAAATTGAGTTTTCGAAAATATCATTTTCCAAATTGTCATTGTAATTTGTTAAATTGCAATTTATTTTTTTATTTTTTTTCTTTTTGTAGAAGTTGTTAAGCTATATAAATATTTATTTTTGAATTTTTCTATAACAGTTTAGAAAAAAAATGTTGTTGATATTATTTTACCATTTTTGAAGTTTTTCAAAATTTGAAAGAAGAACTTATGAAATATTTATAAATAATCTCTTAAATCTGTATCATACGAAACGATGGATGGGAAAATAAGAAAATAAATGATAAATAAAGAGGATCTCTCAATATTATGACAACCATAAAGTTTTCGCTTCACTTATATGAATTAACTTTATCAGATTAGAACTATATTTTAATCTTTTGGAATGTTTTATATACTGAGACAGTTATAATCAATAACTTCTAAACTATTAAATGTTGAAAGTGATAACAGGGTAACAATGTTTCTCTTTTTTAGGTTTTAAACAGCCTGTTTAAATTCTAAAACTACTATGTTTCGGTTGAAACCAAAATATAAGAATTCAAAAACTCTTATAAAATGCATATTTTTGTATTATATATAATTAAAATAATAGTTTAGTTATGAAATATAGTCAGAATAATAATAAAAAATATAATCCATTGTGTCCGTACTCGCAATAAAGATTAGAAATGCATAAGAACGAACAGAAAACAAAAACTTACCTTTTTTTTTTTTTTTTTTGATTCAATCTTGGGTTTTATTTAAAAACAGGGAAACCAAAAATAAAATAATTACCTCCCCTTTATATATACATACCCCACATCAGTAGATATAAAGTTATAGTTATTTTTCAAAATATTAATATTCAAAAGTTAAAATGTATAAATACCGTGATTTCCCGCGTTTGCGCCGTACCTCAGATAAGTCGATTTCTTCCCCGAATTTGTTTTAAATAAAATATGACTTACTCTTGCTTAGAATTTATTTCATTTCTTTTTTTCATAAAATTTCCGGTCTGAAAAAGACTTATCTGAGCCGCGGCGTATACGCGCGAAATTATGGTAGGGTAATTCCATGAGTACATGTCGTGTAAGTCAAATACTATGATTTTGAATACCAGTATTTTAGAACGGAAAAATGTGACGTATTTTATCAGAGATATTTCATTAATTGAATTAGGCCATGCAAACCTTTCGAAATTAACGGTGACCAACAATTTAGAAGTTACTAGAAATGTGACTTACACGACAAGTGCTCATGGAAATACCCGGTAATGCTTTTGAAACTATCTGAGATACACATAATCTAAACGAAGTTAATTCTTTTTATTCACTTAACTGCAGCACCTAGATTTTGTTTTTTGTAACGAGTCTATAGATATGTTACTAGCCCATAATTTTTATTGTCTGTACTGTTCTCATAAGCAACTTTTCATTCCTAGAAAAAAAACCTAAATCTATAATTGTTGGCAAATTTGCACTACAAAAATACACTTTTTTTAACTCTAAGAAAATGAACATAGAGCAGAAGTATATAAAAACTTATTTCGAAAGTTTTCCTTAGAACAACTGGAAAATATAAAAACTTCCAAAGTGAGTTCAACATCATATTATTATTAAGTTATGAATGCAGAAAACTGAAAACAAAATTATTTATACACATTCAGAACTGATGAATAAAAACTTAGATTAGCACATATCTTTAAATGCGTACGTAATTAGTCGTTTCGACTTAATTCAGATTTACAATACCATATTTAATCTTAATTAATTAGTAATAATAACAAGAGTAAATGATTTATTTTACATTATACAGATCATTCACAAAATCAAACTTTTGATTGAATATGTTATCTTTGAAAGTAACTTTTTTTATTTTTAATGAGTTAATTTAGATAAGTATATAATAAGTAAGATTATTATGTTAAACATCGTCATTACCGTAAAGTTTTAGTTATTTCTTTTTAATGATATTAATTAGACTGCAGATTACTTGATAGCTACATTCATAAGTTTTTCTAATTAAATGTGTTTGAAACTTTTGATGCTTTTATATATGCTGTTCCTTTCAGATGTCAGTTAATGAAATAAAAAATTTTAAGTTTTTGTTGGTTTTATGTATCGTTAATGTAAAAAATATTTCCTTGAGCAAACTAGTTTGCATACGCAAAAATAGCTATATTTTTATTTATACGAATGTATCACCCTTAGTACTCGATAAATTATTTTTTGTTATCGACATCTACATCACTGTGACAGTAAAAAAAATTTTTATCATCTTTTATGATAATATAAAATAAAATTACCCATTTGCTCAGAGAATTATTTCCTGAGATTATTTGTACTTTAAGCATACAATTACTTCAGTTGTTATTTGCCTATTAATGCCCAAGGTCAGAATGTAAGAAAATTAGTATACTTTACAGGATCTGGAAAAACATAAAATAGCGAAAACATACTTAACTTATGGTTCGTAAGGGTACAGTTTCTTTTTTTTCGGGTGAAATACCAGCTTTTCTTTGTAGAAAATAAAGATAGTTCAAAGGCGTGAAATTGTATCTTATTTTATGAAATATTTTCTATAAAAAAAATATTGGTACCAAAGAATTTCTTGGTCATGAAATTTCAGGATACATACGAACTCAGCAACTTACGATTTAAATTTAGTAACATCTGAATTAATTTAAACCAAGTAAAACAAGTTTCAAGTTTTGCACACTCCTTATATTTTTTAAGGACTCTGGCACCACTATTAAAATTAAGAAAATTTACATTTAATTTGTAAAACACAGATCTCGTAATCTCCACCTAATTCAAAGATTTTACAATATCTTTCTGCTGTGAAATACATTGAAAATATTCTTAAAATTTATTGGTAGAACTGTGCGAACTCTGAGTTTCTACCCGGAAAATATGTTAGATGTAAAATTAGATATTTAATTACCTGTTTCTACGTGGAACTTATTCGAGAACATTACTTTAAATAAATTCAGGTTCGTAACATGCTTAATCTGGCTTTAATTAACTCACATTCTACGGAAATGAAGTCGATAGTTGTCAACTATGTGAAAGACAAGCTTTCTTTAACTTTAGAAATAACATAAACCAAAAGAAGAATAAACAACAAACAAAAAGAAGATATAAAGTTATTTAAAAAGAATAAATAAGAACAATGTTTCTTAGTGTCACTGATTTTAGGAAAGGTTTTTAAACAGGTTTTATAGAGTATTAATATTTGTTCTGAAACCGGAATACAGTGGAACTTCAGTTATACATTTTCATAGGTGTCAACCTGACATCGATTATCCGTCATATTTGCGTTAATTTGACCCTGGTTTAATGAGTTTCGGCCCAGAATTTTTTTAAAGAAATGAAATTAAATATGTTAAAGTAACAATCCTGATATTAAATAAATAAAGATTCATGAACTATATTTTCTGGTTTGAAATGACGTTAACCTATATCAAACTAATCTAAGTGTTACGGAAGATTAGTTAACCCTTTCAGGGGCAAGGTATTTCTGCTCCGAAAATGTTCAAATAATTGATTCACACCACAATTTAGGAACAGATTTATTTGAAAATAATCAAGAGCTGTTTTTCGCGAATATTATAAAACCGAAATTGTACTAAAATTTTATTGGTGCCAGTTCGAAATTGGAACAGTAATACTATGTGTTTGCAGACTGCAAACACCGCCCCTGAAAGGGTTAAAAGTTGGCAGCTATGCATTTTGGTCGGGACCGGACAACAAAAGATATACTGCCTCCGTCCCAAATTATTTGTTACATTGAGGTCGGAAATGTTGTCTTGAAGTAATCCCTATATTTTAAGTAAGTAAAGTCATAAATAACGTCCTATTTGAAACTTTGCATGTGATTTTGAAGATATTATATGTGAAAGAAATTTCTTAAATATCAATTAAAATAGTTTTATTTGAGATTAAAATTATCACAACTTGACATTTTCATTATCATTTTTATTGTCCGAAAATGTAGCACCTATTTTAGGACAAATTTCTCGAAACAAATTTATAGGATACCCAAGCCTTAAGTCACGCTCTACTTCATAAAGACCAGAAAGATCATTTTCATCCTAAGGAATTCACGATTCATTAGCTAGAAGATGTTGCAAAAATCTTTACATTTTTGGTTGTGTCTTAAACGCGAGCGAACGCTGGATTTTTTAAAAACTAATTGTACTAATTTAAAAAGGGAATGATTGGTAAGAAAATGCTTTTGATTGATAGCACTGCACACTGAAATCTCTCAAAAAATATTCAAACAAAAATATAATATCGCCAGTATCAATAATCAATACAAAATTATTGTGCGATTATTCAAATTTAGCAACTAATTTGGGACAGAGGGAGTAAGTAAGTAAAACGTGCAACTCAATTAAAGGTCTATCGGTCGTATTTTTAAAAAGATCTTGAAATTTTTCTTTTTCTCAAACGCTTAAATTGCCTTGTACATCAAAAACAAAAGTTTTATAAGCATTACCACCCACATGATATAAATTCACAATAATGGAACAGAGTAAAAAATAAAATTATATACGAAAAATAACCGAGGTTATTTTAGTAAAAAAGAATTATTAGAACAGGGTTGGCACAGTTCTACCACTAAATTTTAAGAATATTTTCGAAGTGTTTCACTGCACAAAAATATCGTAAAACCTGTGAATGAAGGTGGGGATTACGAATGTTGTCGTTTAAAAATTAAATGTAAATTTTCTTATTTTTAATAGTGGTGCCGAGTCCTTGGAAATTCCAAGGAGTGTGCGAACCTTGTAGAAATATTTGTTATGCATGTAGAGTACGCGAGAGAAACTGCTGGAAACCCTTTGCAGAATCATTTATAAAAAATATATTTCAGTAATTTTCTAAATTTTATTAAAATATTCACTAATTTGAATTTTTAACAGTTTCGACACTGAAGAGTAAACGTCCCAATTCTACTTCTGTTAATAATGCACCCGTTTCATCATTACTGCTTTTCCATCTGACGAATTCCTTTCATAGGTCAAAAGCTTTCAGAACATCTCTAAAGTTTTATCAGTCTGTGGAATCATTACAATAAGACTAGTATGACACGCCGTCAGTCCTACCAATATTGAATTCAGACACTATTCTCCGGAAGGGATTTTTGTGGCTCCGGGAAGGGGATATGTTTTTTTGGCCATAGAAAATATAAAATCTCAAATCCGGGGGGAGAAACCTAACATTAATTAAGGGGCTATCCCCTGAATGCATCACTGATCCATGCTGATTACCTCCTGATAATATCGTCATCATTTATAAATGCAAATGTAACCGCGTATAGAAAAAGCAAATAATTCCACTTTCACATTTTTTTTAATTATCACATTTAAGTGCACTCTTTTCTTCCGAAATTACACGCGTAAAGTAACGTCGTTATCATAATGCACATAATCATTCCGGCCAGTTTCGTCAGTCCGTTTTTGCATTTAACTAATTTTATTCACAGAAACATCAGAAGTGGTGGTCGGCAAAGATGGAAGGTAAGCAAAACGTATAAAGGAAACAAAATTTCATCAAACAAGAAAAAACGCAATGTATAACTGACAGAAACGTATAAGTGAAAAACGTATAGAATAATTTTTAATGACGAGACCGCAGAGTCGAAACGTATAACTGAAGGAAACGTGCAACTCAGGTAACGCAAGTATAAAGTTCTACTCTATCGGTTTTTACAATGCTATCAACTCCTTAATTTAGCAGCATAACTGAATTTATTAATGCAATAGTGATACAAAAATATTCATTTTAATGTTAAAATAACTTCATTACTTTGCCAATTTTTGTAGAAAATATAATTCTTGAACATGATATTCTTACTCGATAATTCATAGCATCATAAAACCCATATTTTGGATTGAGAAACTGTTTTATATACCACAAAAACTTCGCGGAAAGGTTTTCAAAAATAGATTTTTTAAAAAAGGGGACGCTTTTATAAATGCATCTTTAAATCTTGACAATACATAACTTCAAGATATTTATACATATAAAGAAAGCTTTTCAAAATCTTCCAAGAATATTTTCGTTTTTGATATGATAGTACATGAACATGTTTACGGATTTAAACGTTTCTTTTCTAAATAAATTAATTTTTCTATGAACTAAATCTAAAAAAATAAAGTTATAAAAATATGTGTTATATATATATATATATGTATATATATTTTAATTTCAGCGAAGAAAAATCGTAATAAATAGCATAAAAACGAAATAACAACTGAAAAATATTCACAATTAGAATTCACAATCAGGGAAAAACCATTTTTTCAAGGTTATTTTTGTTTGATAATATTAAATTTTAATTAGTGTTTTCTGAAATTTAACAAATGGCAGGGTTCGCACAATTTTACCACAAAATTTTACAAATATTTTCAAAGTATTTCACAGCAGAAAAATATTGTAAATTTTGTTAATGAAGGTGGTGGTTGTGTATTCCGTGTTTTAAAAATTAAATGTAAATTTTCTTATTTTTAATAGTGGTGCCAGAGTCCTTAAAAAATATAAGGAATGTGCGAACCTTGAATGGCTATTTCCCTGCGAACTTGTCATGTCAATCACATACTACGATTTTCGGCTACCAGTATTTTAGAACGGAAAAATGTGACATATTTTTCGGAGATATCTCATAAACTGAATAAGGCAAAGCAAACTTTTCTAAAACAATGGTGGGCAACAAGCATAGCGATTTTCAGCTGTGAGACAGGCATGACAAGTTCGGATCAAAATAGCTAAATATATTTTTCTGTGAAACAAATAAAAAATACAAAGTAAGTAACTGTCCAAATTGTTTACAAGTTCCTTAATTCACAATCAAATTAAATAATTTTTCATTGTATCAAAACATACAAGTCTCTTTTCGGGTCCCCCTTTTTAATTTCTTCTATTTTCAATGGGAGAAAGTATTGTAATCGAAAATTTTTGACTTCCGGTTTTCGACGGATTTACACGTTTTAGGAGTCAGAGTTTCCAAAAAACCTGTTTTTACAAAATGTCTGTCTGTCCGTGTGCCTGTGTGTGTATGTCCGCATGTCGCCATTCTACCATCAAAAATGTATGAAGATATGCATAGAATTGACCAAATTTTTTGTTAGTATTTTTGGCAGTAGCAAGCAGGTCCTCCTTCAATTTTGAAATATTCCACCGGAAGGGGGCGCTGCAATCGCGATTTTTGTGCAATTTTCAATATTGTGCCGACCAAAAGTGTATGAAGTTATGCACCGAATTGAACCAATTTTTTTTGTTTAATTATCCGGTATGGCTAGTTGGTCCTCCCTGAATTTGAAGACAATCCGCCGGAAGGGGACGCTGCGATCGTTATTTTTGTGCCTTTTTCAATATTATACCACCTAAAAATGTATGAAGTTATGCATCGAATTGAACCATTTTTTTCTGTAACTTTACGGCTATGGCTAGTTGGTCCTCCCTGAATTTTAAATATTCCGCCGGAAGGGGATGCTGCAATCGTTATTTTTGTGCCTTTTTCAGTATTATACCACCTAAAAATGTATGACATTATGCATAGAAATGGACCAAATTTTTTGTGTAAGTGTTTGGCTATGACTAGTTGGTCTTGTTTGAATTTGAAAAAAGATCCGTTGGAAGGTGGCGCTGCAACAGCGATTCTTGTGACGATAGCACCAACTAAAAGTGTATGAAATTATGCATAGAATTGAACGAAATTTTTTGTGCAACTGTTTGGCTATGACTAGTAGTTCCACTCTGAATTTGAAAAAAATCCGCTGGAAGGGAGCACTATCTGTCCCATTTTTATCATTTTACCATAAAAAGTGTATGAAGTTATGCATAGAACTGAACTAAAACTTTTGTGTATGATTATTTTGGGGTATGTTAAATAGGCCCTCCCTGAATTTGAAAAAAAAAATCTGCCTATCATTCTATTGTCCATCGGCTCGTGCAGAGACGGGAACTCGTCTTTACCTCGATTTATTGACTGAAGCAGGAATTTAAGATACAAATAAATGTTGGTATAGTATTCAATTAAAAATTTTAAATCATTAACATGTGTAACTATTTTTTTTAATATTAAAATGTACGTATAAGATAAAAGAAAATTTTGGGATTGGCACATCCAAGTAGTTTTAAATGCAGAGAAAGTAAAATTATTTTCAACGTCAAGATTTAGCATCGCATGGATATTTTTAAAATAGGGAAAAATAGATTTAAGCTGGCGCAGTTTATTTATCTATGTGAAGATATAAATTCATCGTCTGTTTGACATATTATTAAAAATACCATATTTTTGTTTATTTGCTTTTCACATCCCTCGAGTGTTATGGTACAGCGTTCGGAACTTTCTCTCATAAATATGTCAAAAATTTTGCGTTGAATTTCGGGATAATATTAAATTTTGTAAGTATTTCATCCACATACTATTTCTAAACCTTTATAGAAGCAAATAACAAAATTATTTATATACCTCGTGAATTCTCGGATAAAAACTTTTATATTTGTATTTATCTTTAAATAATCTGTAAGGAATCTTTTTCAATAAGTTTGAATTTGCACGACAATAATTAAATTTAATTAGTTAGTAATAAAATGAAGAATAATTGAATTAATTTATATCGCACAGATTGTTTAGAAACCTATCCCATTTTTAATTAACCATGATATAATTGAATAACAGTTTTTAATTAAATAAATTAATTATTTATATAATAAGTAAGATTATTAAGTTAAACTGTCTTCATTATCGTTAAGTGTTAGTTATCACCACTAACGATATTAATTAGAGTGCACATTACTTGATCGCTATTCACAAATTTTCCTCATAAACGTGTATTAAACCGCTGATCCTATTGTGTACACGCATCATTTCTGACGTCAGCTGTCGAAATAAAGAGGCTTTAGTTTTTTTTTTCGTGAATGGCAGAAACATTTCCATGCACAAAGTAGCTGGCATATACAAAAAATAATCATATTTGTATATATACAATTATTAGTACTTCTTAGCATTATTAGAATAACTTTCAAGATATTGATTTGTGTTTCAGTGAGACAGTTTTACTATCGTGCCTAATGATACCAAAATCATAATTAACCAATATGTTCTGAGATTCATTTCGTGAGATTCTTAGTATTTTAAAAATAGAAATGCTTCATTTGTCATTTACTTATTAATGTCTGATGACACACTGAAAGAAACTATATCTTTTCCACCCAAGTAAATATATTATATCTACGAACGAAAATATGCTATACCATGTTTCAAGTTACCACGATTTCGACTAGAGTTCTTTATCTTGAAAACTACAAAAACCAATATATTTTCAATTTTGAATCGTTAAAATTCAATATTTCGTTTTGAATCTTGAAATTAATTCTGAATATGAGTCTTTTTCAAAGAAATAAAAAAATATTTTTAAGTTCTAGAAAACAGTAACTGAAATTTCAGTGTTGTACACTGTAAAAAAATCTGTAAAGGTACTAAACATTTTCTAGGAAACTGGGATTCCAAGAACTCTTCCTGTAACGGTAACAGCAGAAATTCAAGTTTCAGAATCGATTACATGAATTTTTCCTGTTATCGTTACGTGAAAAGTTCTTGGAATCCCAGTTTCCTAGAAAATATTTAGTACCTTTACAGATTTTTTTTTACAGTGTACACTGTAAAAAAAAATCTGCAAAGGTACTAAACTTTTTCTAGGAAACTGGGATTCCAAGAACTTTTAATGTAACTGTAACAGCAAAAATTCAAATTTCAGAATCGATTACATGAATTTTTCCTGTTATCGTTATATGAATAGTTCTTGGAATCCCAGTTTCCTAGAAAATGTTTAGTACCTTCACAGAGTTTTTTTTACAGTGTATGAGAAAAAATTAATCTTTCAAAAATATTTTTGGCAGGATTATGAAATCCAGGTTATATACTAACGGGTCGTTATTTCTTATTAATAGGGCTTATTCAGGGTTTGTACGCTTCAAGGGATTTAGGGCATTGCAGTTGTTTTAGCACTAGATATTTCTTAAAGTACTAATAGCTATATATGAAGATAGATTATTTTTCCCATTAAATAAGGCAAATATTACTTTACGAAAATTTCGATAACAGGTGCTTCAAAATCCTTGAAACGTACGAACCCTGTTATTACGTTCTATTTCACTGTAAAAAAAATCTGTAAAGGTACTAAACATTTTCTAGGAAACTGGGATTCCAAGAACTTTTCATGTAACGATAACAGGAAAAATTCTTGTAATCGATTCTGAAACTTGAATTTTTGCTGATACCGTTACAGGAAAAGTTCTTGGAATCCCAGTTTCCAAGAAAAAGTTTAGTACCTTTGCAGATTTTTTTTACAGTGTATGGTGCTGTTATGTTCCAGGTGATAGACTAATACATTTTTATAAAATAATTAATATAGTTCAAACGGAGGACATTTCATGTGATTTAAAAAGAGATTTTCTGTAAGATTCTGTAATTTTGGTACCGAAGAAATCCCTTATTTTGCAATTCCAGGACCCTTACGAAGATTATCGTAGCAACATTGCTAAAAAATAGTGTTTCAAGATAATATAGTTCAAAGTTTTGTTCATTGCATATTTTTGCGTTTCGCGTCATAAGGCTCGTATGACCGATATCTAAAATCTTTCTTTCTATCGGACCAAATGCACGGAAATCTTTAAACTAAGAAAACTTCTGAAACTTGTAATAAAAAGATTACAAAAGTTTTTGTTCTCCTTAGACCTAAATATCATTATAGGATTATATAAAAAAGGCAAAAGTTTCCAATAAAATGCGTCACTTATTTACTTTTTATTAAAATACACACTGAAAAAAATGGTTTCTCAAAATTGAGTGAAAAGTACTCAATTTTAAGTACTTCACATACTCAAAATAGCTCCGATTCAAATGTACTCAAAACTGAGAAACTCATGTACTCATTTTTGATTCCATGGTTGTGTTCAAATGTAAATTGCTATGAACTGACCCCTTAACTTATAAATTAAAGTAAAAATATACTAGCATTTATTTATCGCTCAAAATTATTAACAATAAAAGTTTAACTGGTTGTTTATTAAGAAAATAGAAAAAATATAAGCAAAATACCAAAATCGAATATTTTTTATGGCAAGAGCACTATTTGCAAGCACTTTTAAATTATTTCAAAATAGTGCGTATAATTTAATATTTACATTAATAAGCATCTTTTATGCCACCATGAATGAAATAAACCATTACAGAGTACAAAATTATCGTTAGTTTGGATTTGATAACATCGGATGTTTCAAAATTGAGAAAGCAATGTGATCAATTTTGATCCAAACATACTCAATTGAGTATGAGTACATCAATGTACTCATTTTTGAGTATTTCATTTTTTTCAGTTTAGTGATATTATGAGTAATTAAAAAAAGGGGGACAAAATGAGCTCCATCATGTAATATACACAATCAAATATGCAGAAAATTATTAAATAAATGTTTTGAAGAAGTTGATTGTATCTTCCCTTTGCTTTCCTTCCATCTTTGAAAATTTTCTTTTCTACTTTTTTGTCAAAAGAAAGTAACATCTAAGTTAAAAATAAATAAAAACCTGAATGGAAGCATATTATTCAATATTTAAAAGAAATAAAACAGAGATGTTAAAAAAAAATCAAGCGTTTTAATACATGTTTAAAAGTATTTAAAGCATTCTCAGTTAAAAAAATTGCACATTAAAAAATGTTCTGCATAAATGGTTATAGAGCTTTATTAAAAGAGAGATAGCTGAAAAAATTCCTGTTTATAAAAATTCAACTTTCCGACACTATACATTATCATAATCCTAAAAATAAAACGTTTCAGCGAAAAAATGGTCTTTTACAGACTCCTAATTAATTTATCTAATCGTGCATTTTTTGTCTGTCTAATGTAATTTAATTTTTTTATTGTTATAGAAGGAAAATACACTCCTTGTATTGACGTTAAAAAAGACTTACTATAGTTTTTTTTCTTCATAAATTTTTGTTTATGGCTAAATAAGCGTTTTTGTGGGAAATTTTAGAAATTTTATTTTAAATTTCATTTCCTATAATAAGTTGTACCAAAAGTTTTTTTTTTTTTTACAAAAAATAAACTATGGAAATTTTGATAGTGGCGATATTTTATTGAAGAATGTTTGTGGCAATCTGTTGAACGAACCTGTTACCTTTCCAGCAATCTAATAATGCCTTCTTTCAAAAACAATTTTGATTTAATGGCATAATACAGGGTGGTTCAAATTAAAGTATCCTTGTTTGAGACGCCCTAGCAAGAGGAACAGTGGATGAAAGAATTTTATATTTCGAGCACATACACATCAGACTATTAGAAACTGATGGTGCAAGATAATTGTTTAGTTCAAACATAGGCCACCAGGGAATAAAATGGTGCTGCGATCGGTTTAAGATAAGAAAAATGTAATGTAAGGATGTAAACATTTTGGTGCCAATGGGCTGATTCGCACCAAATTTTTTTTTAAATATTATTCATTTAAATTTTATTGGTATATGATCGATTAATTTTGTTAGCAATCTTATTAGGCAAAGAATACTCACAATGTATTGGTGGGAATTGTTTTATAAGCGCCTCGATTTGTACACTCCAGAAGATGATACAGTCAATAAACTACAGAATTCAAGTTGTCAGTAATTAACATTATTTAAAATTTCTGTACTAGAATCATGCTAAATAGGAGAAAAAAAGAATATTCCAATTCACACCTCGGTAAAATAATTTGTAAGTTAAGATTTTTTTAAAAATATTAAATACCTACACCTTGTCTTCTGTGCTTATTTATTTGCGCGCGCAGTACCTGAGAATAATATTGGCATAAGAGACGGGATGAAGGACCGTCGTAACAGACAAAAAGGAAGGTGAATAGGTTTGAAACATCCTGAGACCGCCACGATGATTCTCTCTTTTCCTGAGTGTGTTTTACTGCTAAAGCTTTTTTTACCAAACTGAAAATAATACTGCCAAAGCGTTTAGTTTGTACTGACAGCAGAAATCTTTGCGTACATTTCCAGTGACACCATGGATTCTGCGACGTTTAGTCAAACGCTTTGAGGAAATTGGTAGCTTTGCAGTTCAAGCAGGCCAAGGAAGAAAAGAAATGATGCAGTAGGTGATGGATGACATCGCAATCGCTGTTGTTGAGCAAGAGAGTACAAAAGCAACTAGAGTATCCAGTATTCGAGCTGTATCAGGCAAATGGATTTGCCATATACAGTAGACGCTCGTTTTTACGAATCTCTTTTTGGCGAACACTTGCGATTTTACGAACTAGAGCGGTGTCCCGAATACATTCCCATAGACGCTATGTAAATTTTCGCTCCCATTTACGAACTACAAATTATGAAAATCTCTTTTTCGCGAATTGAACTTTTATATTTCTGCATTTTTTAATTTTTTTTATAAATTTTAATTTAAGTCCAGACACGGTTTGAGCTTCAGAAAATTATGCGCTGTAAGTGGAACAGCAAATAAGACTTTAGCAAATGAATGGAAAGAACACGATTAGGTCTGTTTTATAAGATGTTGCCGGAAAAAACACCTTCAAAGGTGAAAAATGTAGCGGAGGCGAAAAGGCTAAGCAGAGAATCTCAATCTTGTTGGCAGCCAACATGAATGGAACACAAAAACTGCGCTTGCTTTTCATTGGAAAAAATTTGAAGCCTAGATACTTCAGAAATGTTAACAAATTACCAGCTGCATACCATGCTAACAAAAATGCTTGGATGACTGGGCACATTCATGAAAAATGGTTAAGAGACATGGATCGTCAATTTGTTTTGGAGAAACGTAAAATTCTGCTAATTGTGGATAACTGTTCAGCTCACATTGAAGTCTTAGATCTTAAATCTATTCGTGTGGAGTTTCTTCCAACGAATGTAACATCAATTTTACAGTCGATGGATCAGGGTGTGATTAACAATTTCAAGCGCATATATCGAAGAATGCTTTTGCAAAGAGTAGTCATGGGCTTGGAGCTGGATAAGCCATATGAAATTTATGTTCTAGATGCGATGCATTTGTCAATACGTGCTTGGAATGATGTTCAAGCGACTACAATATCTAAAGCATTTCAACACGCAGGTTTTAGTACCGTAATTGCAGAAAACCAAAAAAATGTATCAATGGAGATGAGTTACTGATAAATTAACTACGCAAACGAAATTCACTGTTGATCGAAATTTCATTCCAGGACTTTTTGAATGTGGATTCAGAAGTGATTTGTACGGAAAAAATATCAGATGAACAAATTATTGCTGACACAATAAATGAAAAGGAGGAAGAATTTTCAGATTTTGAACAGGAAGAAAATGAAATAATTCAACGACCGATTGTCAAACAAGCAGCTCAATAGTTGTCAGGGCTAAAGCACCTTTTTAAAGAGAACAGTAATTGCGAAATGATTTCAAGCATAGATAAAATGGAAACATGTATTTTCCAAAATGTGATTTTAAACCAAAAATTTAAGTGATTATTTCCATTCCTAATTTTTTAATCTATGTATTTTTATCCATTAAATACTAATATAGTCTATGTTTTCACATGTAAGGTTTTCAAAGCTTAATAACTTATTTTTCTGAGTGCTGAAATTTATTTCTGTGCATAAATTTGCATTTTGCATTTTCTTATATTTTCAAAAAATACATGTATAACTTTATTTCAGAATAAATAATCTTAAAATATTGCATCATCTATGAAGAGGAGGGATATTGATAAAAATAGACAGAACTAATGCACACATTCATGTCATTTTTGATGATTTTCTATTTTACGAACTTTCAATTTTACGAACCATTTGAGTGTTCCCAACGAGTTCGCAAAAACGAGCGTCGACTGTACTACCGTTTGGAGGTGCAGGCGTGTAGCACTCAAGGTCTATCACAATAAGATTCGTCACTTTCAAGGATTAAAACCTGGCGATAACGATCTGTGTGAAACGATCGCTTTGACGTTCTTGGCTAAGATGGATGTGACGAAGTATTGGCCATAAACATCCTATCGACCGATGAAGTTCACTTTAACATGCGTGGCGCAATAAATACACAAATCTGTCGTATCTAGACTACTGAGAATCCTCACCATATCCAATAAAGGCCCCTGCATTCTCCGCATGTTACAGTCTGGATCACTGCGACTTCTTTGACTGGGCTATTTTTTATTGAGGAAAACATTCTTTAGGGACCAAAATCATGTTCCGTAACTGCAGCACGTTATCGGGGCCTGTTGCAAAGTGTGGTCATTCCAGAACTCCAGGGTGCCTCGCTACAACAACATTCCAACAAGATGGTGTTCCACATCACATGGGACGTAAAGTACAAAAATTACTGAGATTCTATTCTACGGAAGATCGCATTATCAGCCTTGCATTTCCTATACAATGGCCTCCACATTTACTTAACTTGACGACGCGTGATTTTTGGCTTTGGTGTAATCTCAAAGATAAAGTTTATCGAAAAAAAATACGAAATCAGTCTGATATGAAGGTTTTGATTTTATTGGTTGCGTAATGTTAAAGGGTGTTAAAATTGAGGTGAAAATGGTCCAATTCAGACCGCTAAGTTTTTGTATTCTTCGCCTTCTAAGGACATTAATAAAATTAATCGCAGCATATACTAATAAAATCTAAACGAATAATACTATTAAAAATTATTGGTGAGAATCAATCCTTTGGCGCTAATATTTTTATATCCTTCTTCATGTTACATTTTTCTTATCTTAAACCGACCGCAGCGCTTTATTATCCCCTGATGGTGTTTGTTTGAACTAAAAAAATATTTGTACCATTCAATTTTTCATAGTTTGATATGTATGTCTTCCAAATATGAAGATGTTTCATCCATTGCTTCTCTAGCTAGGGCGTCGAAAGAGGGATACTTTAATTTGAACTACCCTGTACTTATCGAGGTGATTTTTATGACATTCAAAGAATTAATTTTTTTGGTGAAGAGAATGTTTGAAAGAAAGAAACAAATAGTAGTCAGATGAAGTCATCCCTTACCATGTTTTTGATTTACCACGCCAAACTTTCTTATATCACGCATGCCTTTTCCAATTGCACATTTTAATACTCTCGATCTATTGAAATGATAGAGCTGTTACTGATGTATCCTTAAATTCATGAAGCTTCAACTGTAATTTATTTTACAAGGGCTGATTACCAACGTAGAAAACTTCCACGAGTAAATCAAGAAGAAATTTTATTTATTTGAACACCTCCTTAACTCTTCAAGGTGGTCGTTCATTTTTGGATCACCTTATTTTTATTCCGAAATGCCAGATTCGCACCAGAAAATTGGGGTGAAAATGTTCCTTTTATTAGATATGTGCTTTAACGTTATTTGAAGTTAATTTGTTTTTAGTCCTTTACTACATGTTATGTTTTTTTAACCCCTTGAGGGGCAAAGCACTTGTGTTCCTAAAATGTTCAAATGATTGATTGACACCGGGATTCACAAACAGATTTATATGATAGAAAGTAAACGCTGTTTTTCGCGTATATTGTAAAAAGCAAATCTTAATACTAAAATTCCGGTGCCGATGTGGCTTAAGGGAATTAAAATTAAGTGGTATATATAATATACCGGTGCCCTTCAAGGGGTTAAGTTAATTTGTTTTATGTAAAAAAAGAAGTGGTTGAATGGTTAACAATTAATTATTTTATAAACATTAAAGCAATTTTTAAGTACATGCCCACACTTTTCCACCAATATATAATTTAAAATAATGAAAATTTAAAGAAAATAGGATACTTCCTACCTTTTTTATCTACAGTAAGATTAATGACTTGGAGTCTCTAAACTCTATTACCGCCTAATGGGTTTCTCACTCCATTGGTAAATTTATACAATGTAAACATAATTACAAGTGGCTAGATGATTTTCAGCCTCCGTCTGCCAGAAAGATATATGAATTATTCAGTTGATTCTTTATGAACTAATGATGGAATATTCTAGACTATTATAATGATTAATAGTTTGATATTTTGACCTTAAATTTTATTTAAATTAGAACTGTTATACTTCGTCTTTCGTGTAAAGTAATGTATAAGGGAGGCAAAGCCTACCTTTGCTCCTCTGATGAAACGCCCCTGGTAACATCCCTGTGAAAAATTTTGGGGAAAATTCAGGGACACATTTATTATATTACTAAAAAATTGTTCCAGTCTTATTGTACAAAAGTGTTTGTTTATTGATTTTCGGTTTTCGGTTGTTGTGGAGATTATCAGTCCCTATCCCTAAATACTCAAACAAAATTTTTTGTTAAATTCCGTTACTTAACTTTTGTTACAGATATCTCTGACAGTAGCATTATCAAAATGGGTGCCAACCGCCTGTAATGTTGTAACCTTTTCTTCTCCTTCATTCATAGCTGAAAATTTTCTGGTTAGGTAAGGTGAACAGAATTTTCAAAAATTACCAGTATTCAGAGAACTTGAGCACCCACCCTAGTTACACCACTGTCTAAACAGGAAAAGTTATTTTATAACAACCCTGTATTTTCGAAAAACAGGTGTAAAGAAAACAACGCGCAATACTTTAAAAAACTCCAAGAATTCATACTGTTGTATTGAGACTTACAGATAGTTGTAGTTACAAGGGGAACTTACTGTGTGGTTTTAGAAGATATCCTATTATCACATAAATTACGGGTTGGGACAGAAATCGCAGACTAGTTGGGAGGAAACGTTACGCATCGATACTATTATGAGATTACAAATAAAGAGGAACTGACACATTCTCACAATGGTAAACTTCAACTCCAACTAGTTCCACATGGCCTGATTACTGCAGGAGCAAAATTCTACCAGAACATAAAAACCCCTCCTTATATAAACATCTTATTCATGCAAAATATTTCTTATAGTAAAAAGAGAAAATTCTATTCTTTATTATTGATAAAGCAGGGTTCGCACAGCTCTACTACAAAATTTTAAGAATATTTTCAAAGTATTTCACAGCAGAAAAATGTTGTAAAACCTTTGAATGATCCTGGGGAATATGAATTCTGTGTTTAAAAAATTAAATGTAAATTTTCTTATTTTTAATAGTGGTGCCAAATTCCTTAAAAAATATAAAGAGTGTACAAACCTTGTAAAGTTTTACCCCGAATGTACACAGGGCTAGTGGTTCCTCGAAAATTATCGAGGAGTAATCAAAAACAATCCTTCTATCAATGTTATAAAAATTGATTGCCTTATATGAAAATCTTATATGAATGCCTTATATGCCTTATATGATTTTTATTCAATCTACAAGTAGAATTGAATTTAAAAAAATCGCCTTTTTTAATTGCTTTATTCATGCAAAATTTTTATCATAAATAAGGCAAAATGTTCTTCTCCTTTTTGCGGTAGAAGTTTACCTCTTCGTACTCAGCCCTTAAAGCCCCACAGTAGTCACTGAAAAAGACCCGGATAATAATGCATAGTGTTTGAAAGCGTTCTATTCAAATATCCCAGTCACATTTTAATATTTTTACATGATTTTTTTGCATAGGATAGCTGAGGACGATCTACAACCGGCCTAGATTTTACTTTTTCGATTTTGCTTAAGTATTTTTTATATTATGATAGTTTCAATTTCAGAACCGGTTTAAAATGGTTTTAAAATTTAAAATAATTTAAAAAATCTGAAACCGAAATTGAAAAAGTAAAAACTAAGCCGGTTGTGGATCGTCCTCACCTATCCCATGCAAAAAAATCATGTAAAAACATTAAATTTTGAGCGAGATATTTGAAAAAAAACGCTCCCATAGACATTACATTATCATCTGAATATTTTTTTGTGAGTAGTGTTGCAACGTAATTCAATGCAATAAACAACAGATACCATCTTGTGACTACACCCTGTTTCTACTTCACTCGCTCTTATACACACTACACTATCGCCTTCCTCCGTTTTACTCAAAACTCCATTGACGGGGCATACAAGCTCCCGTTATTTTTTTTTATTCCATTTGTGTCCCTCGTTGAAAAATAATCTCTCTTTACTTTTATATCAATATATTTTAATCACGAATGCATCATACTGAAAAAAAAAAATTAGAAAATTAGATTCAGTGCAAAAAGTTACCAATTCTGAGACTTAAACCTTTCAAGATGAGCATAATTTAACCTTTCGAGCTCTGGTGGCTAAATTTCTTCAAAATTCTCAATGTCATATTGGCACCAGTACATTGGAAAGAAAAATATCGGTTTACCATATACACGAGAAAATGCATTAAACTTTTTCCAAATAAACTTGTACTCGAATATTCTGGTGCCATTGAGACATTTGAGAATAAAAATTAAGTGGTAGAAAACTCAACCATCAGAGCTCAAAGGGTTTTAACCATATTTTAACCATCTTATCCCAGAAATTTTCTACATGTTTTTAGCATAATTTTCAAAAACATGTTTCAAAAATTCTAGTACTTCAGAAGGAAAATGTTACGATTAATATATTCTGGTATTAAAAGAAAAAAAAGACATGCATCCCATATGGTCTTAACCATCCTGAAGTGGTTAATTAAGAGGATAACCCTTTAACAGCTTTGCCTAAACGTCGCTCCATCAAGAAAAATCTGCTATTTTAGTCACTAAAACCTTTTGGAAATCAACGGGTATTTTTATTTTTTTATAAGATAAACATTTTACTATAGAAATAGTATTGTTACATATATATTTTTTTTATTGATTAAATAAAAATTAAGGGATTTACACATAGATGCTAATTTTTACGTCTTTTTCTTATTATAACATTTAAAAGAAAGTTTTGACTTATTTAAAAGTAGAATTCGCTGAAATGGACAATGTTTTTGCAAATTTTATTTGTAAGAAAAGAGCTTAAAAATTGACACCTGTTGTTAATGTAAATACTGGTAAGTATTAGCTGTATACAAATTCACATATATACTTATGTAATAATTCCATCTTTAGAAACTCTTCGAATTTTCTCTGAAATATATTTCTAATAAAATACTTCACCGAAATATATTTTTTTAAATATGAGTTTGAAATTCTTATAGTTTTAATAATAAGATCTTTAAAAGGATTGAAGAGGCATTTAGTTTTGGGTATATTTCGAAATAATAATATTCATCATATTTATTTGACAAAATCTGGGAAATGACATAAAGGTTAAAAATCGTAATTCCTTTTACTCAGATATTTCCTACTACTAAGATAAGAGACTTTACTACATAAAGCATTTAACAATAATCATCATAACTTCCGGCGCATAATCCGCGATTCAAACAATCATTTTTCGACCCAAAAATTTTGTAAAAAAGAAATGTAACTTTCTAGATCGCCGTAAATATTTGTTTTCAATCACTAAATATGATTTCTGGGTCCAAAAAGAATTGTTTGATCAGCGGATTATAATCCGGAAATTACGGTAGCCAATAAAAGAAGAAATAACGAATTAATAGGGCTCGTACGGGTCTTGGAATTTTATGACAAGGAAATTCTTCGGTACCAGTATTTTCTTATAGAATATCTCGGATTAAACAAAGCGAAATTTCGTGTGTTTTCCTATGTTTAATTTTCTATAAAAATACAGGTATTTCAATTGGGAAATAACTGTATCCATACGAACCCTGATAAATATGCTTGTTTTGGAAATGCCCAAATTATGCCATGAAAATGTCGGCGGGATACTTTCATAGATGTTTGAGATCGATATGACTACTCTTTAAGAAAAAAATAAACTGATATTAACACAAAAACTGCCTTTTCGGCCACTTGGAATTGAACACCGAACTTTAAGTAAAAGTTGAAAAGATGATTGATTTCTTTTTCTTACATTTTCCACGAATATAATAATAATAATAATAATAAAAAGAATATTGCCCAGTTAAACGGATGGCATTGAGCTCACAGGCTACGAATACTAATTGCATATTACAGCCTTATCTTTTCAAGAATTAATTCCGTTCGAAAAACAAATTAGGGAGACGAAACAGCTCCCCCCATTTCCCCTTTTTATACTTAATCATTGAACTGCCTAAACTAATCAGCGACATGCTTTATCATATAAAAAATCCAAATCCAAAATTTAGAGCAAATCGGAAAATTCTTAATAAAAACCTATTTTTATAATTTAAGAGGTGTTATCCCCCGCTTTTAAACTTAACCATTAAACTTCCAAAACTATTCAGAGATTTGAAAGAAATTGAAAATTGCAAATTCCAAAATTTGAAGCAAATCAGTAAATTTTGCTGGAAAATCCCATTAACCTTAATTAAGGGGGGGGGAGGGTTACTTCCCAATTCTCCCCTCTTAAAATTATCCAATGAAATCGCAAAACAAATCATGGCGGGGCCCTCATCAGAATGATCCTATGTCTAAAATTTGAACGAAATATGTTAAATTCTGCTTGAAAAACATATTTATATAAATGAAGGGGGGGACATTAGCCCCCGTTCCCCCTGTTTATACTTATCCAATGAACACCTAATACCAATCACGGAGGCGCCTCGTTAGAATGATCCTATATCTAAATTTTGAACGAAAACTGATAATTCATCATTAAAAACCCATTTATATAAATTAAGGGTAGAGGCATGCCCCCCCGTTACCCCTCTTTTTCCTATCGAATGAACTCCAAAAACTGATCAGGGAAGCGCCTTATCAGAATATACCTATATACAAAATTTCAAGTGGATCGGATATTTTTATTATGAGCTCTCAGGCTTTGATAGCCTGTGAGCTAAAAAAGATTAGATATTGTATTTCTAATTTAGAGAGTTCGTTTTATATTCAAAATAGCTCATCGAGATTTTGAAAAACAATCTATGCGTTGTTTAGTATAGATATACCAAGGTTTAAAAAACAAAAAATAAACATAAAAATAAATAAATAAACAAAATTCAGAAATGCTCACAGTTTTTCATAAAATAAGAAATGCTCATAGTTTTTCATAAAGTAAGAAATGGGCTAAATTCACATCACATACCAGCACAGTCTTTAAACATTTTTATTCCATTAGTATAATTTTATATCATCCGTATTTTCTCCGTTAGGAAATAAAATTTTATTATGGATGTCACATAAAATGCATATTTTTAAAGTGTACTCTTTAAATTCCTTTTTATGAAAAGATTCGAACCATAAAATTACATTTCCGCGTATAAAAATATTTATACTTCAAAACAAATTTTCTAAATTGTGTGTTTTCTATTATTTTGTGTTTACATTAACATTTGTTTAACCATTATTAATAGCTCTGTCGTGCATTCAGTTCAATTCTGAGGTGAATATTCAGATTTAAAGTATATGTGAATTTCAAAATTGAGTAAAATTAAATTTGTTAAATCAACAATATAAAAATAAAGTTGTGTACAGATGATTTTAGACTTTGGAGAAAACTAATTGATTCGGCACTCTTTAATGAATGGGATGTGTAACAGGCGTATAGAAATTCTTGAGCGAAAAGGACAGATGCTAAATAGCTTTATTGTATAGTTTCCTGAAAACTGGAAGTTTTGCTTGAGTTAGAATTCTCTTTAAATACTGTACAAGAAAACAGATGATAGAATATAAAGGAGGTTTTAAGAAACTTTAAAGGAGTCGTAGGTAATCCATTACAGAAAAGATTTCCACTCGGTTGGACATAAAAAGACATTCGCTATAAAGTTAGGAAGGGCTTAAAATACTGTTTGCTTTAATGTTTATAAATAAAAGAAGATTTCAAGAGCTGATTGAGATTTAATCTTTCTCATATTAATTAACCACTTTACTTATCAATATTTTTCAATTTAAAAAAGACTATCAATTAATGCCTGTTTTTTAATATCAAAAATCAGATTTTCATGTCATTTTTAAGCGAAATATATAAAAAATAATAATCACAGATCAAAAATAAAGATTACATATACAAATGTAAATTTGTTTATTTCCGCCTTAACGCCTTGAAGGGCAGCAACAAAATGCCTCTGTAATACTGCATTCTTATCAGAATAACCTGAAAATTTTGTGTTAAAATAAGGAAAGACAATTCTTAGCATTTTACTCCCAAAGTCAAAAGTATGAAATTTCGTTAAAAGTTTGTGGTGCAAATCTTGTTTAATTTAGGTGGAATAAAGTATATCCCACCGCCTTCAACGAGTTAACCAATTACAGGGCTCTCAAATGGTCCGCCAACTGAATATCAATATTTTCTTATAGAAAAATTGTTTTTAGATTTTTCTCGCAAATTGCCCAGAAGCCATCTTTGAAGGTTAATTCTAGCACAAATTCTGTAGAAACCTACCATGAAATTTTCTGTGAAAAATATTGATGTTCAGTTCGCGGACCATTTGAGAGCCCTGCAATTAACTGATCAATATTTTTGAAAAAGAAAAATCTTTCAAATGATGCCTATTTTTAATTTATGTCTTTTACGAATTTTTAATCTTTTATCATCGGTTTTTCAAAAAAAAATTTTTTTAATTGAATCAGAAAAGTGCTCGGATTAAATGATATAAAATTTACAATAAAATTTACTGGTGATAATACTAAATTATGATTTGCCCGTATGCGGTACAAGCAAATCATAATTGGCAAAAACATGTTGCCAGTATGATGTACGGGTAAATAAGGGAAGCGGTTAATCGAGAATGTTCGATGGATCCGAAACGAGTGTAAGTTTCATGTGGGAGTGAATATATATATTAAAAAACGTAAATTGAAGTCTCCACAATAAATTTCCTATTAAATGTTGCAAAATAATACAATTTCTTTTGATACAATCTAATAAAAAACATCCTTAGTAGTATTTTCAAGAGACATTAAATTTCTAGTAACACAAATAAAGGAATTGAAAGACTTAGAATTTTTTATTTTATTTTTCCTGGCATGTATGGAAAGAAAAGGGCTTTCTATTGCACTGTTTAAACATGTTTTTTTAGTTTTTTTTTTATTATTTCTAATTAATATTTATACCTTATAAAAGAAATGTATGAGGATAGCAACAAACTCTATATTTTACAAAAAAATCTCCATAATTAAATATGATTGTAGGGGTCGCAGCGTCAATAAAATTTTCGCACTTTTCTACCAACACTTTAAATCAAAAGTTTTCATGTCAGATTCTCTTAACTTCTACAATAAAATTCTGCATTAAAAATTATTGTTTTAAAATTGTGGTAGGAAAGTGTGAAAATTTTAGGGACGCTGCGACCCCTGTGATTGTCACTGAAAAAAGTGCCATTTTCCTGATGTGCTCATTTTAGTTCTTTATCAGGTATAAATACGGTGCTGCAGAGTAATTCTTTTTACTTTCGAGATACAGGCGACTCTCATTAATTCGAAATCGGATAATTCGAATCTTCGCTTAATTCGAACTAAACATGAAGTCCAGAAATTTTCAATGACAGAATAACGTTAAAAACTTTCATTAATTCGAACTCATTTTCTCTTGACTTCATTTAATTCGAATTAACGATAATTCCGATTTTTCATTTTTTTTTTATTTCTCATGAATTTCAGATCATTTGAATAATTTTCCTCCTTTGATTTTTGTGAAAATAGTTCCGAACGCGTATGCATGTAATCCAGTGCATTTGATATCCACTTTCTTAGTTCAACGTCTGTCCATCAGTGACACCTGAACAATTTCTTCCATTGTGCTTTTTTCTAATCATTTAATGAGTTTATGTCTAATTTATTATATAGTCATATTTTAATGATAACAGACGAAATATATTTAAAAAACATTATAACAGTAATTCCTTTGTAATAATACCATATTATGCATGTTTTTATTTCATATTTTCCATAATTCGAACTTCGGATAATTCGAACACTTCTTGTGGTCCCGACGAGTTTGAATTAACGAGAGCCGACTGTAGTTCAAATCAGAAGTAGTGAAATCATATCTATCAGCAAGATCTTCTAATTTCTTTGAAAATACTGCAACAAATCTTTGAAAAAATTGAGCAGATATTTATTGTGTCATTTTCCTGGTTTCCTAAATTAACAAATAAAACTGAATATTCTATGAAATTTAAGCTACTGAAAACATGCTATTTTAAACAAAAATCAAAAAATTAAACTTAAGAATAATAAGAACGAGATATTTTTAAAAGTTTTTGAATGAAATTGTCATTATCCTGGCGTACGTATGCCAAGAAATGACACATAATTACAGTTTCAGCTAGGTGGGGAGGCCTACCAAATGGCTTAAGCCCAACAAGTCCCACCTAGAAACATGTAATTAAATAAAAAATAACTTATTTAAGTTCTTCAAAATTTATTAATTTTAAATCCTTTGTAATTAATAGAAAATAAATTTATCTCTTGAAATTTTGAATTGTTTTCAGTGGATACTCTCAATATATCAGATGATAAAAATCCGACATTTTGGGATATTCACCCAAAGAAGCTTGGTTTTGGCAATTGATATAACAATGAAATAATGAATATTTATTAAAATACATAATGTGTTCAAGATGTTTGGTAAATTTATAAATTATGTATTTTTTTTTTAAATATAATGTCCCACTTACTATTTCTTGATAAATATTATGCATCGAAAATATTTTTTTACACAATTATGAGCAAAAAAACTATTTCCGAAGAGAAAAATATGAATTCCTGAAAATTTAAAAATAAAATAAGGATTAAGATAGCTAAAAATTTTTAATTTTACTAGTTATTTTTCTGAGGAAATTGTTAATTAAAATTACAGCTGCAAGCAGTATTGCCAGTTTGCCTCCTTTTTCAATTAGAATATCTAAGTTCATACCAGAGTTTAGAAAGATTTTTTTTTTTTTTTTTTTTTTTGCTTTATTCAGTTACGCACATCACATAGGCTATTCGAAATACTTCAAGCATGAGGTGTGACGTCATCATTAATCGACAAACACCTCACTAGTGTTAGAATTTATACAGGAAAATTTTCAACAGCAATCATTTTTAATTATTTTAATTCATTTTTCATTTAATAATAAAACGACTTTTTGCCATGGGATTCTCGTGGTTGTTGACAATTTCTGACAGAACTAGATTATTCTCTACTTCAAGTGAAGTAAATTACATATAATGTTGTTTCAAGGTAGGAATGAATATCTTCACGGAGATTCAAATATAAACTTCATATGCCAAAAAGGACATTTTTTGGAAGTTGAGTGCCATGTCAGTCACCGGTGTATAGGAAAAAAAACAAAAAAATATACATGTTGTTTTAAGAAATTATTGAAAATTCATTTAAAATTTACCTAACTTTTATCCATTAGAGGATTATATCTTTAAATAAGAGGTGGTTTAAGCGGGAAGTTCAATGTCAGTCACCGGTGACTGAAGTGGTATTCAACATGTTAAAAGAAAACGGCAGTTAGAAATTTTTATTTTTCAGGTGACGAGTTCTCATTATCATATATTTCTTCTTTATATATTGACTGTTATTCATGCTCATAATACAGTGGTGGTCATAATTATAAGGACAAGGCAAAAATTGCCATATCTTGGATATATTTGGCGGGAGAGTTATGGAAATTTAATGGCTGGAAATCAGATTCAAATTCAGCCAGGTGGGGAGGCCTACTAATTGGTTTGAGCTCAACAATCCCGAAAAATGAAGATTATTTTTGTATGTTTTTATGGAAATATGTGGTAAATTCATATTCATAAAATGTATTATAAATTTAAACAGCCATTGGTTTTGGACAAAATTATACGAACAACTGTATTTGTTTGTTCTAAAAAGTAAAAATTGCATGTTTTTTGCTCTGCACACGGAACTTTCAGACGATATAAATGCATAGTAAGCGTTTGGAATCGTATTATTCTGTTTTTCACTCATGCCGAAAGGTGCAAAGCTTTTGGAGTTTCAGAAAGGAAAAATGGATGCATTTCAAAATTCAGGACTTTCTGTATGCTAAATTGCTACAAAGTTTAACAGATCAAGAACGGTTATTTACAATTATCTTTAAAATTCTGGCAAATATGTACGGCAAAGACATACAAGCAGGCTATCTTCGGTTTCTTTATGGAGGAAAAGAATGATAATAAGGTGTGCTTGCTACAAAAAACGGAAAAAACCGTGAATTTAACTTAGAATGCAAGTGCTCGAACTTTTCGACGTGTTTTAGAAAAAGAAAGAAAAAGGTTTGCTATAGTAAACATCTGTCAAGACCGCGTCTTGCAAAAGTTCAGGAATGACTGACGAAGGAGTTTGCCAAAAACTGCAATACTATGGGAAAAAAAAAGGGGGATTCTGTATTTTTTGATGAGAAAAAGATTAATTTCGATAAATATAATGTTTTTGCAACTTCTAGTATGATCTCCGTAGAGAAAAAATGATTTTCTCAAAGCATGTATTTGGAAGTGATTCGGTAAAGGTCTGGGGAGGTTTCACCACTGATAGAACTACTCCAATAGTTTTTGTGCAGGGTAGGAGGAATTCTGAGAGTTACATTAATGTATTGGGCGACAATCTTTTACCAGAAGCACCGTTAATAGCCATTTTAGGCTATTTTTCCAGCAGGACAATGCCTCGACTCATGTTTCCCAAGCTTCAAACTCGTGGTATAATGCTAATTCTGTGAAACTACTTGATTGGCCAGCCAGAAGTCCTGATTTGAATCCAATGGAAAAATACATTGGGTATTCTGGCACACAAAATATGCAAAAATGGTATATAATCTCAAATCAAGCAAGAGCCCATGTTTTCCATCGAAAAAGATTACTCAAAATCTTCCAAGAACGTTCTTAAAGAACGTTCTTAACTCTATGACATCAAGACTGATAAAAGTGATTGAGAAGAAGCGGGGAGATTACTAATTATCAGCGTATTTCAGGTAAAAAACATTCATTGTCCTTATAATTTTGTCTAATTTTTACAATGACATATTTTGTTACTTGAGACAAAACATTAATATTTCTCATTTTTAATTGTTTTGCATTCTACAATGATTTCTAGCATAGAAAAGCGTTTAGTGTATAAATTTCACTTTATTTAACTCAGAAATAATTTTTTTCTGCGCAATTTTCAGTTGTTCTTATAATTCTGACCACCACTGTATTAACTCTAACAGTTCATTTTCAGTATAGACCTTATATGAAAATTTTGTAAAATCTCGCTTTCGGTGTGTTCATTTCTAGTTTTAATTATCTTAAAAACAGTTTTGCTACACCTTTTTGAAATGCCAAGGTATATTTTTTCATTATTAGAGTTTGAAATACCGAGTAACTTAAAAATTATCTAAATTCCTCTTTTCTTTAAAATGAAGCATTTTCTCATAAATTATTTTCCTTGCTTACAGAAAATGTATTTAAATATGTTTATTCTACTTTCTGAATAATATTAAAGTAAACACTAATAAAATACGCTTTAGGGGAAAAAAAGAAAGTGTTTTAAAATTTTCTTTGGAAAACTATGTAATAAACAAGATGCATTAAAAGGAAAAAAAGAAAACATCTCAAAGAAAAAAGATAGAAATATAAACTACGTTAGGACCAGGAATTTTAAAGTTGTTGTAGGAAAAACTCAACATTAGTAAAGTAACAAAATTTTCTTCGTATAAAAAAGTAACAATTCTTTAAATATCTTTTGAACTTTTTAGATAAACAAACTAAAAAAACCGTTGTATTTGTAACTATGGTATTTTTCATAATTTTATAGGCCTATGTGTGTAACTAAATGCCAAAAAAACTATAAAATGTATCACGTGAATCAATGTAATCAACATATAAAAATGTATTGATTTTCGTAAATGTTCATCTGAAATGTACTTTTTGACCCTTAAATGCATAGTATAGATATCTGCATAACTTTCTTTTTGTAAATTTTTATAAACCATTATATGCATATCAAAATATTAATCCTGTAAAAATTACAATTATATACAACTAAATAAAGTTAAATATCTAGCTTAAAATTTTGTTGCTTAGAAGGTCTGTGCGTCAAGAAATTCGGAAAATTTTAGGTGTTTTTGCACCAGAAATTTCGTACAGTGCTGAGCATCACCCCAATGCTGGCTACAGTGCTGGCATATGCCCCAAGAAACAACTGGAGAGTGGAATTCTTTTTTTTTCTTCTTTTTGGTTAAATAAGGCAAAAAATACTTTACAAAAATTCTGGTAAATTTCATTAAAAATCCTTGATGTGTACAATCCGTGGTTTAGCCCTTTCCGGCACAGTATGCCGAGAGCGGGATACCTAATTTTAATTCGAAACTTGCAAACGGCACCAATAATATTTTAACAAAGTTTTCCTTTTGCAATGAAAGCTTTAATTATGGAATTCTTAATTTCTAAAAAAGTCGTTTGTAAATTCTGGTGACAGTCGATAATTTCTCATTTTACTAAAAGAATTTGACCATGCAGGAAAGGGTTAATCCTTCATATAAGACTAAAATGCACAATTCTAAAACAATAATTCATGCATTTAATCCTTTGAAGGGCAAGCATTTGCGTCCGAGTAATTCTGAACTCCCACCGGAAATTTGTAACAGAGTTATATCAAAAAGAAAAAAAGCAATTTCACGATTGTTTTCCACCAAAGTTAGAAAAGTGAAATTTAATAACATTTTTCTGGTGTAAATCTTCATCAATCGTAGGTGGTATATAATATATACCGCCGCCCCTCAAGGGGTTAAGGATTAAATTTTAAAAAAATAAAAATTATATAAAATACGGTATTTAGATTCATTCTTATTAAGATTTATTTGCAATATTTTAGTTATTTCAGTAGTTTTTTCCTATATTGCAGATGTGCAGCATAAGAAAATGTCGCCGTATTATTCGAAAAATTTATTTCAGACTTTTTTCATTATTCTTCCCGTGTAATAAACCTTTCTGAAAATCATATGCAATTATTTTGAAAGAAAATAAAAAATCAGGATTTAAAGGGTTAAAGACAGATTATTTTCCACAAGAAACATGTATGAATTATTTGTTTTGATAGAGTAGGACTTTGTTTGGAAATTGCAGGTTTTACGCATGATATTATAAAACATTCTTTTGTGAAAGCTTTTCTCGATGGAAATTATCGAACCAGGCAAATCTTGTACAACCATACCGTTTAAAGCTCTCTAGTGTAGTACTCCCCAAACTTTTATCGGCAACGCCTCACCAAAGTATCCGTAAAGTCCTTATGCCCCCTCCCAAATCTCTTTGTAAACTATGTTACTTCTTACTTAAAAAGAGAACTCTTCACGGTGAAAGCACAGAAGAGTTTTAACAATAAGTATTCATTTCAAATTTAACTTATAAAAGAGCTCAATATTCTGTTACAAACGTGTTTTTGTATAATTCCATAATCACAATGAAGCTCTATATCTTCCCCTTTGTGGCAAAAATACATTTGTATTAATTTTCCAAATTATCTCAATGTTATAGAAAATTACTATACGATATGCAGTTTTATTTTCAGAAAATATTTTGAAAAGAAACTTACATTTACCGTTAACTGATAACATTAGCACACTTTGTAATTATTTTTCGTAGGTTATTAACAGACTGACGACGGTCTGTTTTGGTGATATCCGAGTTTTAAAACAATAGTACCGTAATTTCGGGTGTATAAGCCGCGGATCAAACAATTATTTTTGGACCCAGAAATCTTATTTAGTGAATGAAGACAAATATTTACGTCGATCTAAGTACTAACATTTGTTTCTTAAAAAATTCTGGGTCGAAAAAGAATTGTTTGATCCGCGGCTTATACACCCGAAATTACAGTAGCTTCTTCTTCTTCTGGAAGTCTTTGATAAATTGATTTCCTAGGTACCTATCTCAAGTTCAAGCATCAGTTAATATCTTTCAGTGTTAGATTTCATATAAAATTCCTTACAGTCTAAAAAATACGGACAGTATGATATTAATTTTGATTTTTTACAGGGCAGATACCACGCCACTAGTGAATAAAGTTTTTCAATAAAAACGAAAATTTTCGTTTCCTGACGCTAATATGTTAAGAGTAAGTAAAAAAGCTTTAAATATTAGATTTTCTTTCTATGGATAAAGCATTGCTTACTATACATTTCAAGATTTTCATCTTTATCATCTTTAGTAGCTTAAGTATCAGTCTTATTCCCCATTACATTTTTTCTGTTTTTCTTTTTCAATATCATTATATGTCTTGCATGCAGTATTTGTGTTTGAAATTTAAAATGTATATGTCTTTATGTAATTTTTTTACTATGGATGGTGCCTGCACTGATTTATACTTTCAATGTACCCATTTCCTTTTCGAATATTATTTAGGATTTATGAAAAATATTAGATTAGTAGCAGGATTCGTACGCATGAATGGATTTATTAGATAATAGGTGTTTTCGTAACAGAAATTTCGTAATGTACTGATCAGTATATCTGAAAATGATTTTCTTTTCTTTTCCTGCTAAGGTGTTCGGGTCTATTTTGTCGCAAAAGCATATTCAGAGTTTTTGAGTCCAGGGGTCGCAGCATCCCTAAAATTTTCGCTCTTTCCTACCACAATTTTAAAACGATAATATTTATTGTAGAATTTCTTTGTAGATGTTAGAAGAATCTGAGAAGAAGATTTTTGATTTAAAATACTGGTAGAAAATTGCGAAAATTTTAGGGTCGCTGCGACCCCTGCCAGTTTGCAATTTTTCGCACATCAATATTGTTTTAGAGAAATTTTTGCTCTGTTAAACAGCTAAAATATTCCAATTAAATTAAAAAAAACATTTTCTATATTAATGTATTGGTAGGACACTTGGATGCTCTGCATACTTGAAATAATGTACTGTTGTGGAAAAAAAAGTAAATGCTTTTTACTAACTCCTCAACAGTTTACCGTAGAAGAAATCTATTTGGACCGGACGATTTGTAATAAAGTCTATGTTTAAATGATATGTTAACCTTCCTACCCTGTTCAAATTTTACTCAATCTTGATAAAAACATTTCACACCAGAATTGTTGTTTAAAAAAGGGAATATATCTAATTGACTTATTTCTCTGAATCTGTTATTTAACTTTCTTTATGAAAAAAGTTCTGGTTCGGATCGTATAAAAGAAATTATAGTCATGGGTCGATTAGACCCATCCAGGGTAGGAAGGTTAAATGGATGTGTCAAAATGTTCACAATTACTACATACGATTTCATTCGATATTAAAACTGAAAATTGCCTCTGGGCAAATTTTGTGGTAAACTGTCTCCTTAGACTGTTTTAAATAAAAATTTTGGTATAAATTATCTTTAAAAAACCTGAATAAATTTTCTCGCCTTTCTGGGGTTAATAAATAATTTTTCCGTGCAATCACGTAAAAAAATTTGAAATCTGATTCGTATCCATTCATCTGTAACTACTATACAAAACATTTATCAAAAACTGTTAAATAGGCTGTTTTAAATAAATATTTTGGTATAAATTATTTTTAAAAAACCTGAGTAAAATTTCTTGCCTTTATGGGGTTAATAATTATTTTTCCGTGAAATTACATAAAATTTTTGAAATCTGATTCTTATCCATTCATCTGTAGCTACTATAAAAAACACTTATAAGAATCATTTATTCGACATTCAAATGTTTTGTAAAACTCGAACATTTTTACATGTTTCCAAATAACTTTTAAAGCAATGAAACTAATTAAAATTTTCTGCAAATCTCCAGTCTGAAATCACAACATTTTAATAAAGTTGAAGATACTTAATGAAACGTTTTGAATTAAACGAGAAAAACATCTGTTTCTCCAAAATTACAACTTTATGAAGATGTTTAATATGCATTTCCAATAAATCTAATACAGTCTCATTTCTTTGAGAATTATTTTAAAATGTTGTTATATATTTGAACAGATTTTAAACGATTTTTACTAAAAGAGTACAAAAATATTATGATTTTAATTTAGGGGTGTTAAACTCTGTCTCACTTGATACGACTAAACTTTTACAGTAATCATTGTCTTATCTAATTATCGAATCTCTGCAATTAAAGAAGTCTACTATTTATTTTAAAAATAAGTGGCGGCAGGTGGGCCATAGTTTAATATTCCTGTATTAAATTATTGAAAGCAACTGGAAATATAAGATTATAGACTGTGAATTTGAGGAGTTAAAAGAAATAGCTATAGAGCTTATTTGTATAACGTTTGATATATATGTCATTTGGTTCAAAAACTTGACAAGCTAATTAATTTACAGTATTCATAAAATGAGTTTTTAAATGGAATAAAAAATGTGAAAATCTCGTAAAATATACTGGTTTCCAAAAACTTAAGAAAAACGGCAAAGGTCGCAATTACTTAAAATGTTACAAATACATTTTAATAGAACTGAGCCACAATATACAATAAACAGTAAGGTATGAAATAACATTAAAATAAATAACCAGAGGCATAATTGACAAGCTCTGGCTTTAAAAAAAAAAAAAAAAAAAAAAAAAAAAAAACATACATTGAACGATAAAATTTGTTCAATTAAATGTGTCTTGCATTAATGGTTGGCAATTGAAAGCGACACATTTCAATGGATTAATCCTTTTAAAATAGGTGACTAGAGGGTTTCTAGCCACCTAATTTTAATTCCAAAACAGACATATAGAACCATTGATATTTTAATAATTGAAGACGGGGATTGACAATATCTTCCATATCTTCCTAAAGCATTCCAAACATGCTTGATGGATACAAGTCTGGTGATCGAGCTGATCATTTTATGCGCTAGATTTTTTTATACTGAAGATAATCTTCTTCGATGCGCCCTGTACCCCTTTATCGTCCTATAACAGGAAATCATTACATATTGCGCCGGCATAAGGACGCACAAACGCATCAACTATGAGATCTTTATCGACGCCAGAATTCACAGTTCCACGTGGAAAGTCATTGAGGTCTGTACGTCCAACCAGAGGTACCATTCCAAACACAGACACTGTCTTCTGCATAAGAATCTTTCAAGATTATTACATATGTAATAGTGTGTTCCCCGTTCTCCCCAAATCAAACAACGCCTATTATCTCGTTAGAGCTAAACCGGAACTCATCCGTGAAGAGAACACACTAGCGGACATGCTTACGTGTCCAACTTAAACGTTCTCTACGGTAACGTGAGGTGAGCGGCACACAAATGTCCGTTCGCATCGCCTATAGTCCACCTTCACAAAGCCTTTTACGCACAGTAAACTTTGATAAATACAGCAATACCTAAATATTCGCGAGGATTAGGATCCGCGAATGTGAAAACCACGGTTGCAAAACTGCTATTTTTATATTCCATTTGCATCACTATCTAAAAAATATATATATATCTTTTTCTATACTTTTCGTGCAAATGCTGTCAACGCATATGTAAAAGATTTTTCTTATGAAAAAGTGGTGTGAATCTTAAAATATTCTGAATTTTCTATTTAAAATTCGCGAATGTTAAGGGATTACTGTGCTTTTTAGTGGCTGCAGCAAGGGAGACTTTAAGATCAGAAAGGTTATTTTTTCTATTTCTCTTTACACATAACCGCAATTATCGGTCACAGGTGCTTGTCATAAATCTTTCTCGTCATTGGCTGAACCTTTTAGAAACCGATCCAGTGGTTTGAAATTGTTTCCAAAGTCTTTGAACAATAAAAGGACTGAGATTACGCTATCTTGACATGTACGTCTGACTTTGGCCTGCCTCTAATCTTCCAATAGCTTTATATCGAAGTTCTGCTGATAAATGATACCTCGAGGTTATACTAATAAATTGGCTATTTTAGTTTTCTTATTTCATAATCACAGCTACACCAGCAACCGCACTCTCTAGCATGTACTTTTATGCTCCTCACATATGTGCAATCCGATTACAGCGCCACTTATTTGCATTTTGTAAGTATCTCTTAATTAACAACATATATTAATCGCATACGGATAGGTTCATTTTTGAACGAGTTATCGTTCTTTCTAGGATTTTTCATTAATTTTTGGAAAGCAGTGTATGAAGTTACAGGGAATGAAAAATATATTAATATTGCGCACAGGAAAAATTTCTTTAAAAAAAGCACGGAAAATCAGATTCTTTATAAATTTATACAATTTTTTAATTAAAAGGATTGAATATGTTTTTTTACTCGGCTATCTAAATTTTTCTTTTCTAATACATAGATATATTTTTACATGTGCTTTTACTAATTTCTATTTGTAATATTTTTCAATCAAAAATTAATTACTATAAAGTATAATGTCTTGCATAAATGCAGAAGAAAATATAATGTCCAGTTTTTTATATACATTCAATTCAAAAGCAATCTCTATATTGTGAGTCATTAAATAAACTTCTCGATGAAAAACATAAGAGCATAGATGATCGAATATGCTTTTACGAGGAATGAAATACCACTGAATCGGATGATGCGATGAAATTATTGCTTGAGTGGTTTTCTGGACATATTGTATTTCCGTAATAAACTTGTTTGTCAGAAAATTTCTGTGACGAGGGAAAAAACAGATGAAAACATTACATTGGATTTTATTAACTTTTGACATTAGCAAAAGAATTGCTAAATAACATGTTAGTATTATACTTATAAGCATTTCCGTCTGAATAAAAGTTTGTCAAAATGGATTCCTGGTTTTACAAGAAACGACAATTCCTCTCAACCAATCCAATAAAATTTCACTGCCTTAACCCATTAACTGCCAAATCTATAAGGTTAAAAAGTAAAATTTTCAATTGAACATTTTTTGCTGCCACAAGCCTTGAAAAATAATTTTCGCTTTACATGATCTTAAAATTTTATGTCTTTAACCCTTTAACCGCCAAAATTAAAATGCTGAAATTTTCAACTTTTTAGCTGAATGTCGGTCATTTGCCACCACAAATTCTGAAAGTTAAATTTTGTTATATACGATATTAAAACTTTGTCTTTAACCCTTTGAGCTATGATGGTTGAATTTTCAACCACTTAATTATTATTCCGAAATGTCACAATGGTACCGGAATATTCGACCAACTTTATTTGAAAAAGATTTAATGCGTTTTAACGTGTTCATCGTAAATCAAATTTTTTCTTTGCAAAATACTGGTGTCAATGTGACATTTGGAATTTTGAAGAAATTTATCACCCGCGCTCAAAGGGTTAAATAACGCCTATTTTTTTTTTTTTTTTTTTCCAAAAAGTGGTGGATATGAAAAAACTTAAATATCTGCATTTATTTTTACCATTGCGTGAACGCAACACCAGTTGGTAATGGTTTAACCCCTTGAAGGGCACCGGTATATTATATATACCACTTAATTTTAATTCCCTTATGCCACATCGGCACCGGAATTTTAGTATTAAGATTTGCTTTTTACAATGTACGCTAAAAACAGCTATTACTTTCTATCATATAAATCTGTTTGTGAATCCCGGTGTCAATCAATCATTTGAACATTTTAGGAACATAAGTGCTTTTCCCCTCAAGGGGTTAAGAAAGGCTGGTATTTTAATTCAGTAGCAGTGGTAGTTATGTATTTAACTTAAGTATGTGCATTTATTTTATGAAAAAATATAATTAGTGAACGCAACAACAGCCAGTGGCGTAGCCAGGATGGGTGCCCAAAACCCGAGACATAGTGAAGTTTTCTTCATAGCAGAAAATATTCCGGTTAGATAAGGCTAAGAGAATTTAAAACAAATACCGGTATTCAAAGCACTTGAGCACCAATTCTGGTTACGCTGCTGAAAGCGGGTAATAAGTCATCATCTTAACCACTTAATCGTCACGCCCGAGACATTCACAGGCTGCAAGCTTCACGGCTTTTATTGAGAATTGTTTCGTTCCCACCACTTTTATAAAATAGTATAATTGTTTTTATTCTGGTATCATTTTACTTGTCATTAAACAAGATGAATATTTTTTTTTCAAAAAAGTTGTGGCAATAATGGATTGGAATTTTTAAACTTTAATTTAATGCGACCATTAAGGGGTTAAACATGATGACGTACGCGGTGTACATGATTCTATTTTGGTTATTTCAGACAATGATGTAGACAACGTACGTCATGATGTATATGTCTGATTTTTTAATTAAATATTTCAAATTCTCAAACGTTTCAAATGTTGGCTAGTGGCGACTCAGGATTTTTTTTTTTTTTTTGAGTTGGGGGTAGCACTAATTGCATGGTTACCAAATTTATTATTTTTTACTATAATTTATCAAAATAAATCATTCCTTGTTTAAAGATAGGACTTTCTGCTAATCTACAAAGAACAGGCATAGCTATAAAGTTTTACACTTTTTTCCTACCACTAATGTGTAATAGATAAATTTGTCTTATTTAATCACTGAAAACATAGTAATAAATAAGACTTTTTTCTGGTTCAAAGTAGATGTAGTAGGAAATCTTAAAAGGTGTCAGTAATGGGATAGATACTTTTAAAATATACCCACAAAAAGAATAATTTTGCAGCCGTGCATTTTAGTGTTGCCACTGAGATACTTTTTCTTAATTCACATATCTTAATTGACACCTTTTATTGAAATGGTAAAATTCTCGTTGATTTTTTCTCAATTAATATGTTATTAAATAAGGCGATTTTTTTCCTTTTAAAAATGTAATAGCTAACAAAAAGGCATAATTAAATGAAAGTAACCGACTGGCAACACAGATGCATTTAGCGCCCCGAGAAAGCCAGCCAGGAGCTACCACTACCTTTGTATTTCCATTAGTAATCTTGGTTTATTCCACATTTTTTTTTTTTTTTTTTTTTTTTTTTTTTTAACATACGAATCAGATGTTATTCTCCTCAGTGTTGCCAGTGGAATACTTTTTAATATTTAGATTTCTGGATTAGCACCACATAATTGAAATCGTAAATTTCCCTTTGTTTTCACTTTAATTATTACATCATTAAATAATAGGAATTTTACAATTTAAAAAAAATGGTGCCACTCAAGAATCTAATTAAAAAATCTAGCCCATCTGGATACACTTATTCTCCCCTTTGCAATTTTGGCCGGTTTTATATAACCCTATACTTTTTTTGGATTCAAGGTCTAACATTCAGTCCATTTTTTTACTAAACCTTTTTTCTAAAGGAAAAACTTCGCTATATATTTCGTAGAATCTTATCTGGGAGGGCGTTTTTTGCAAGTTTTCCAGAAGCATAAAACGACTTTTTTTTTTTCTTGAAAACTAATGGTTTTCAAAAAAAGGACCAGTGCGTCCTTGTGAACAGTCTTTTAACCCTTTCCGGCACAGTGTGCCCGGTCTCGGATACTTAATTTTAATTCCAAACTTGCAAACGACACCAATAATATTTTAGTAAAATTTTGCTTTTACAATAAAAGGTTAAAATAAGGATTTCAAAGTATCTAAATAATTCTTTTGTGAATTCCGGTGACAGAAAATAACTTCTCATTTTACTAACACATTTTGCCCGTGCCGGAAAGGGTTAACAGTTTGTTAAAATTTATACCGTAATTTCGGGTGTATAAGCCGCGGGTCAAACAATTCTTTTTCGACCCAGAATTTTTTAAGAAAGAAATATTACTAGCTAGATCGCCGTAAATATTTGTCTTCAGTAACTAAATAAGATTTCTGGGTCCAAAAAGAATTGTTTGATCCGCGGCTTATACACCCGAAAATACGGTATATTAAATAAGCGTCACTCGAATCTCTGGAAAGTTTGTAGATCTTTTTCAACAGTATCTTGCATCCTTTTTGAGATCAGGGAACAGCTTCTAATTTTACATTTAGTGGCTGCCTAAAGCAGTCTAATGGAAGGTAACATGTTTATTTTATTCTGAGACCATTTTTATTGCTATATCTCTTAAACATTCAAAAGTTAAGCGAGTAAGAAAGGATATAAATTGTGTCAAAATATGATTATTAAAATATTTAAAAACTTGAATCAAACTTCTGTGTCCTCTATTTTATTTTTTTCAATACATATAAAAAAGATGACTATGCAAAGAATTCCCTTGGAAACTAAGATAAAGCACACAAAAAAGTAAATTTATGCAAAAAATATATTTTAACAGCTTTACATCCGCAGTTTTAAAATGTCGCACAAGTGAATTTCATCAAGAAGAGCTATTTTTAAAAAGATGAAGATTTTTTTATTACATCATGATTTTAGTTTTGTTAACTTTGAAAATTCATAGAAGAACGTTTCATTGATTTTCTTTCACATTTAAAGCTTCGCGGAATACTTGCTTAGAGATAAAGACAGGAAATGCATGATGTGTTAAAGAACGAGGAGTTCAGATCAAAATAATATGTGAAATTCCATGGTGACAGGGATTTTATTTTCATCTTCTCGGTATGTACACACATTTAATCTGATTGCCCACCTGAAAATTTATACATAGCTTTTACATACTGTAAGTAAAGAAAATTATTTTAGACAATTCTTTCAAATGTAACATTTTATAAAGTATAATGCCGTCTGAAATATTTAAAATATTTATAAAATAAATTAAACTGAAATTCTGGATGTGTGTATGAAAGACGTTTTTTGCGACCTATCTAATGAAAAACAAAACATGCTTTGGAGAAATATTTATTTTTTGAATAATTGATGTCCTTATAGTCTAAGAGCCCGTGACTGGCAGACCTACGTTATTTTATAAAAGCTGAAACTTTCTCAGCGCAGTCTTCCAACAGAGATAGGAACGATGGGTAATTATGAAATTTGGATCATGGTGGCTTTAGCAGTGACCAGGGAGCAAAGGTGTAAAAAATAGCAACTTACTTTCGTCATTTTATAAAGCGTAATTTTTTTATATTTCCTTTGGAATGATGTTAGAAATCACGTCCTCCATTGGCAGACACTTCCTGTGGTTCCAACCCCCGGCCGACAACTACTAAACTTCAATAATAGGAAATTCTACTTTCGTCATTTTATAAAAGCTGAATTTTATATATGTTACTTGACTAACTACCAGAAGATATTTCCTCAGTTGGCAGACAGTTTTGGTGGTTCCAACCCCCGGCCGACAGACATATACAGCGGCTTCTCAATACACTAGAGTCTGCGCGAAACAGAGATTTTCCCCGTTTTCCCTTGGGTCGGAAATTGGCGACAGTTATTTGAGGTTGTTGCATGTAGTTCTACGGTTGTTGACATTTTGAAAAAAGACCACAATGAAAGAAAAAAATGTAATTTAACAAATTAGAACGACTATTTGGAAAATGATATTTTCAAAGACTAAAATTTTAAAGACTTAAAAAGGAATTCTATACTAAATAATAATAATAAACATCATTTTTAGGATGACCATAACGAGTCATATATTGCGTACGCCATGCATTAAACATTAATATTCCTAGACCATAAATAAAAAAAAACCCAGTAGTTTATTGTTATGTAACTTTAACTGTTTAAAATGTGCATTTTTATTTGATGGAGTTAATCAGGCTGACTGCCTCTTATTACGTATGACATGGATTAACCCATTAGTGCCTGAATTATTTTCTTCGTTAAAATTCAAAGTTTGCATTTTCCCACCACTTTTAAAGCAAGAAAAATTTTTATCTTAATTTATCGAGGACTTTGTCTTGAGAAAGAAAGCATTTATTTATTCTCTTTTTTAGTGGTGTGAAATGCGCTTACTTGAATTTTTTTAAACTGTCCCAAAAATGGGACGCTAGGCACTAATGGGTTTTCAATCCTGGACCCATCTTATAAAAATTTTAAATGAAATTTCAGTTTTACAATTTTTTTGAACTGCAAATTTTTAAAATTCTAAACATTGCACATTTTAAATTTTTATACCGTTGCATAGAGCAAAAAATGCACTTTTGAATGAAATTCGTTTGAAAATTTTATGACAATTTGTTTTCAAATTATTATTATTATTTAAAGCTTTTATTGCTTTTTTGTCATTGTGGCAACAGAAGTAAACCCTTTTTGGACATTAAACATGGACCAATCAGAAAATGAATAAAATGCGGAATTCAACCAATAAAAACATTCAGATATACTTCGGTTTTCCCAATTCCCTACCGAGGATAACAACTATTTTTCAAATTATTAAAAATTAGTTATTTATTTATGAGTATTAATGAACGTTACCTTCGAATTCTCTCCAAGCTTGGAAACACTTATCGCCAAATATTTAAAAATATCGCCAAATTTGAAGATAAAAATTATGAAATATTAAATATTGCCGATTTGGCTATAGATTACTAATTTGGCACAATTCTCATTCAAATTCAGTATTTACGAAATTTCTTTTTATAGGGTTCGTAGCATTTGATCTTCTTAAAATTTCAATAAAATTTTCAATGAGATAATAATCAAGCATTAAAGAATTTTTATTAACTCATTTAGTCGAGTCGCAAAAAAAGCTATATTCAACAAAAACAACGAATATGAAAGCTATATCCTCCCCCTGGCACATGCCGAAATTGCTGTTTTATTATATACTTATTTATCAATAAAAAAATTGCATGTTTATGATGTTATTGACTATGATTTCCATTTTGATACGTGTTTTAAAAATAAATGAAATACTTTAGAAAATAATGTTTAGATATTTTATGAACTTTATTTTTAATATCCACTTCAATACAAAATTAGAGTTTTACTGTTTATTCATACATAGTGTTAAAAAATTCTATACGTGGTGTCCCAAAAATGGCACCCAAACTCTGCGCAGCCAGATTCCTCATTGGGAATACATAAAAGAAGCCCAAAGAACTGCACCTGTACGACTGATAATTTACGAGAAAAATTGGAAAACAAAGTATACATCAAATACATGTCAAATTATTCGCGAACAGAATGCATGAAAATCATACAAAAAATACCAGTAGCTACAAGGATGCAGTAACGAGTTCTTCAGATTAAGAATAAATCATGGATTTGATTAATTACGATGCTTGTTGCACATGAAGGTATTGATGACCGAATGGATAGAGCACGGAATTCGAAAAAGAACTATTACCAGAGGTTATGGATTCGAACCCTTCGCTCCCCCAATTTGTGTTTATGCTTTTTTTTTTTTTTTTACTTTATTTGCTGCTGTATATTAATAATTAAGATATTTTAGAAAAGAAATTTTTTATATTAATAATGCAGAAATACCGTAATTTCGGGTGTATAAGCCGCAGATCAAACAATTCTTTTTGGACCCAGAAATCTTATTTAGTGATTGAAGGCAAGCATTTACGACGATCTAACTAGTTATATTGGTTTCTTAAAAAATTCTGGGTCGAAAAAGAATTGTTTGATCTGCGGCTTGTACACCCGAAATTACGGTACATGTATTTTTATTAAATTAATAAAATACTCTTTTAAATACGAGAAAATGAGATATTTCGCAATGAAAGTTTTACATTTGAATGCCTTTTAAAATTTAAAGTATAAATTCAACGTGATTTATATGCTAAGCAAATGAAAAAATAAGTACTGTGAGAAAATATCTGTTTGCGTGTAAAACAATTTCCATCTAAACTTTTTTTTTTTTTTTTTTTTTTTTTTTGAGAATTTTAAAAATCAGTTTTTATTGAAACTAGGATGCAAATCATGTTTTACGGTGTCAAAATTAACATGGAAAATACTATAAAAAGCAAAATGCATTAGATGTACATAGTTTTAACTAAAAATATCTGCACATATATTTTTTAAAATAGTGAAATGTATGGGATTTTCCCCCTTCGTTTTCTCTTCAAAGCAGCAACCTCAAATAACTTTCGCCAATTTCCGACCCAAGGGAAAACGGGGAAAATGTCTATTTCGCGCAGACTCTACTGTATTGAGAAGCCGCTGTATATGTCTGTCGGTCGGGGGTTGGAACCACCAAAACTTTCTGCCAAATGAGGAAATATCTTCTGGTAGTTACCCAAGTAACATATATAAAATTCAGCTTTTATAAAATGACGAAAGTAGAATTTCCTATTATTGAAGTTTAGTGGTTGTCGGCCGGGGGTTTGAACCACAGGAAGTGTCTGCCAATGGAGGACGTGATTTCTAACATCATTCCAAAGGAAATATAAAAAAATTACGCTTTATAAAATGACGAAAGTAAGTTGCTATTTTTTACACCTTTGCTCCCTGGTCACTGCCAAAGCCACCATGATCCAAATTTCATAATAACCCATCGTTCCTATCTTTATTGGAATACTGCGCTGAGAAAGTTTCAGCTTTTATAAAATAACGAAGGTCTGCCAGTCACGGGCTCTTGCTCTATTACTAATTAATTCAGATCAGTCGAAAATAATTCTAAAGAAAACTGGAAGAATGTATTAATTGATTTTTACAATTAACCTGAAGACAAAAAAATGCATCTTTTTTAACTATTATAATTTTCTTTTACGTAATAACATGTTTCTTTGGCATAATGTTTGATATTTCTAATTGAATTTTAAAAATAGTGACTGTTTGTCATTTTTCTTTCGTAGATGATAATAATTTTTGCATTTAATGAGATTATTTATTTAAAGCGTTATATTTGCAAAGTAACTTAAAAAATAATTCAGTTGAACAACATTTAAAAAGCTTTATATGTTTTATTAATGTTTAAAATTGTACTTTTAAAATCTCCGATCTCAATTTTTTTTATCTTAATTCAGCATGTTTTAGCATATTAATTTTATATATTCAGGGTTCGAATGGGTTCCCTTATTTTTTAGGTTACATATCAGTATATTTTTATGAAATAATACGTCTAGCTGAAGCTCACAAAATGTCTCCTTATTTAAGGAAAGATTTTCTATAAGAAAATTCTGGTAACGAAGAGAAAATTCTAAAGAAAATTCCAGGACCCGTTCGAATCCAGATATTTGAAATATCATATACAGGGTGTCCCAGAAATATTGGAATAAATTTTAAGGGGAGGTAAGGGGCATCACAATGTTTCAGATTTACATAGCAACCCATGGTCAGAAACACTTTCCTGGCGCAATAGTGTGGACATTCATGAAAGAAAGGACACGAACAGAGAAAATGTATTTATTATTATTAGTGTTGCAAAAAAAAACGGGATAACATTGGAAAATTTTGAGGAACTTGAAGCACGAATCGTTGAAGATGCGGAGGACATTTCTGGTGTTTTCTAGAGAACATTTGATCTTCCATGCACCGGAGATGCGCTCCATACATCAAGGCCCGTGGTCGTAATTTCGAACACCTCTTTTGATGACAATCGTTGTTTCTTTCATGTTCTTTTTTTTTACTTTTCTACTGTACTAAGGATAATATAAATATTTCCTCTTCTCAGTCGTGTCCTGACATTCATGCGTTTTGTGTCATCACTGCCGCACCAAAAAAAATGTTTCTAACCATGGGTAGTTATACAAATCTGAATCCTTGTGATGTCCCCTATCTCTTCTTAAAGTTTGTCCCAACATTTCTGGGCCACCCTGTATAAACACATGTTTTCTAATTGTCAAATACTACTCTTTTTTTAGACATATTTATCCGTTTGAGCTCTGATGAGTACATTACTTGGAAATTCCGAATGTAACATTGGCAACAGTATTTTGCAAAGAAGAAATTCGATTTACGATAATCACTAAAAGACACATTAAACCTTTTTCAAATAAATTTTTTTGAATATTCCGGTAATCATTATGACATTTCAGAATTAAAATTGAGTGGTACAAAATTCGACCATCAGAGTTTCAAGGGTTAACTTGAGAGGTGCCCTCACTCACTACTAGTGTTACCAGGTGTCTCCCGCAACTCGGGCTCCAAATGCTCTGCACATAATTAATTTCTTACACGTCACCATCTTTAATTGAAGATGAAGTTTTTATATTTTATTTGTTCTAAACTTGCAATGATGGTTTACTACCAGAGCTGCAAAGTTTCCAAACTTCAAACTACTAGGGCAATTCGGAAAGTAACCTCCGTTTATGAATTAAAAAAACTAATGAAAGGAAACATGTTTTATTACTTAAGTATGAAAGACACGTTCTTTAGCTTACTTCTCAACATAATTGTTGTATTAATTAAAACAATTATCATAATGGTAAATCAGCTTTGAAATTCCATTGTCACAGACTTCTGCCGCCGGCCTATTCAACTGCGATTATTTTTAAATTCAACTCGCAGCACTCTTTCAATCCAAAGAATTTTAACATATTCTTTTATTCATATTGACAAATTCCGAATTGCTCTCGTAATATTTCACTTGACCCACTACTTTTTAAAACCTTTTTGGTAGTACATTTATCAGCAAATTATATAGAAAAATATGTCAAAATTCTTTAAATTGAAAGAGTGGTGCGAGTTGAATTAAACATAGTCGCAGCTGAATAGGCCGGCGGCAGAAGTCTGTGACGATGGAATTTCAAATCTGATTTACTGTTATGATAATTGCTTTAATTAATACGGCAATTATGTTGAGAAGTAGCAGAAGAGCATGTGTTTCATACGTCAGTAATAAAACATGTTACCTTTCATTAGTTTTTTTTTTTATTCATAAACGGAGGTTACTTTCCGAATTGTCCTCGTATCTTTCGTACAAATTTATTCTTAGTATAAAAACCCTGGAATGGTTTATAACTGAAATTAACCCCATTGACACTTAGTTGGTGGTTAGGGACTGAACTACCTACCCGGATCTTAAAAATATACCCTCTCCGGATATTTCGGGTCTCCTCCATGAGTATTTCTTATAAAAAGGAGAAATCTCCCCGTAATTCTATAATGGAGCATTTCCATGCGAACTTGTTTGTCTGTTACGTACTACGATTTTTAGCTACCAGTATTTTAAAGCGAGAAAATGTGACTTAGTTTATCGAAGATATATCATCAATTAAATTAGGCGAAGCAAACTTTTCGAAAATAACGGTGGCCAACAAGCATAGCAATTTTCAGTTGCGTAACAGACTAACAAATTCTCATGGAAATGCCCACTGCCTTCCTTCCTCCTAAGCATGCAGAAATCTGTTGCGGTAAACAATGTCTGAATTCACCACTGTATTACCAATTACCACATTATATAATTAATTAAATACAAAAAAAAGCACAGATTAAATAGGACAAATTTCACGTTAAAAAATTATCAGTTCGAATGATCACAGAATATGAGTAGGTGAAGTTGGTGTATCTTTCCCCACTTTGCATAAATTATTTTTTCTTAGCTAACTATTAAGATTAAATAAAATTATTAGTTTTATCGTAATCAGTATCATCTGGTTTATTAGCTTTAAATTTTTTCAAGGTTCTTGTTTTACTTCTATTACGTTTGTTCGTAATTGGGTCATTCCATGTCAAGTGTCCTAACTTTTGGCATGGTTCCCGCTCCACCCCCTTCGATTTTTATGAAATTGATGCAGAATATACATGTAGGTATATGATGAACATTTGGAAACTGTTTAGTGCAAAAAGTTGGATAGTTGGAGTACCAGGGGTCCATTTGTACCAATCACTATTTCATGCTTGTAGAAAAAACAGCCAAATCATGAAGTTTAGCATCATATTGCTCATGATGTATGAAACCTTACTTACTGAAAATAGGTGATCTAGTGCAACTTTTTGTGCTAAAAAAAGTAATTGCAGAATTAAAAATCACAAATCAAAACTATCGTGATTACTAGGCCTCAAATAGGCCGTACGGCCAATCTGGTTGAATTTTGCCCTTAATTTAACATGTTGTAACTACTGCAAATATTATTTAAAAAATTTCTCGCTTTACAAACTAATTACCTATGGATATATCGTAAAGCCGCTGTAGTTGTTTTTTGATTGCTTAAATATTCATTAAATTATTGATGTTCAAAATCTAATAAAAAATTAAAATCATCGATTTTGCCCCATATTCAAAAGCGTATATCTTAAAAGGGACACTTCTGATTTGGATACAATTAGTATCACTGGAAACAGCATATCTTAATTTATAAAAAAAACTTTATTTCATTTTGGGCGTCTTAGATACAGAAGGAAAATAATAAAATTCAAAAACCTGTTGTACGAGATAATCCAGATACATACAAGAAAGATATATATTACGACAGGGTCTTTCAACATATTTTGAACCATTCTTTTTTATTTCAACGATTAATGCATATAATAATTATCATTTTTTCTGGTCACAGTTACTTCCCCGTTACCATTATGAGTGATTTGTAACCGCATTGCCAACGAGTTATATCCAATAACCAGGCAAGACTAACTCCTGGTTGGGTATTGCATGTTTAACAAGATTTATATAAAAATATTCCTTTTATCTTTCAGTTTATGCTTTAAATTACTGTTAAAACATTCTGTATCAAGATTTTAGCTCTATGGATTCTCATGATTATGATCAGAGTCAATGCAGCATTGGCTGTGCTGATAATTCTCAGTGTCATTTGACGACTGATTGTGCACATAAAGGTTTTAAGCTTTTTAAAGAATTTTCCTCTAAAGAACAGGAGTTAATCGGCGAAGTTTATTGCATCTGGAAGAAAATTCTCAAATATGCTTTCATCACGAAACATTGCTTTTGCATGAATTTGAGTTTCTTCAGAGAACATGCTGTAATCCTTTCAGTAAAGACAATCATTGCGTACGAAAATCTTTGCGGTCCATCAATTTAGAAAGTTCTAATCATTTGACAGAATAAGAAACTAAGAAACTAAGAAAAATGTTAAACCAGACCAAAAAATATGTAGATCATGCAGAAAAGAATTCGAAGAAACAAGAACAACATGGTCCTCTTCTTCAAGCGAATTGGAGCAAGATGTAATAGATGTAACAGAAACGTTGAACAAAAGTCTAACAGCTATTGATTTATCTCCTTTAAAATATCAACGAACATCATCAAGAGATATTAAAAGATATGCAAAGCGAAAGATAAGTAAAACTGAAGATGTGATTTCAAAGAAAATAGCTATTGTTGCTGTTATACATCCATGTAAATTAAGACAACCTACTACATGCAGCCAATGCCTAGACTGTTTAGATTCAAAACAGCTAATTAAAGAATTGAAGGAGAAGTTACATCTGTCAAAACGTCCAGAACAAATACAAATATTAACAATGGCACCTCAAAGTTGGACAATAAGAGAAGTTATGGAAGAGTATGAAGTTTCAGAAAGAATGGTAAAAGCAACGCGAAAATTAAAAGCAGACATCGGGATATTGGCTTTACCTATGGCAAAGTTTGAAAAGAAGTTGCCAGAAAACATAAAAGAAAGAGTATTATTTTTTTTTTCAAGATGAAGAATTTAATCTAATATGTCCATAAATAAAAGATTTTATTTCTGCACTGATAGATGGAAGGAAAGTTCAGATGCAGAAGCATATATTACTAAGCAATTTGAAAGAAAGGTTTACAGTCTATCGAAGTAGAAATGGACCGGATATCAGATTCTCCAAATTTTGCGAGTTAAAACCAAAAAGGTGTGTGACTGTCGTTGCAGCAGGTTCACATTCCCAATATGTGTGTAAAATGCATCAAAATGTGAAGTTAATACTAGCAGACTGCCCAACTGATGTAGATTATAAATTCCTTTTAAGTAAAACAGATTGTGATTTGAATTCTAAAGATTGTATGTTTCATCGCTGCGAAGAATGTCCTGGAACAGATGATTTAAAAATTTTTTTGGAAAGTATTTTCAAATATAAGGATCCAGAAGACACCATTGTATTTAAACAATGGGTTCACACAGATCATGACACGTTAGAAACGAAGCAGATGACAACTGAAGATTTTATTGAAGAATTGGTATTGAAAATCGCAGCAACGATGTCTTAATACATTTTATGCCCCCTCATAGACCTTCGAAAACATTTTATTAGCCCACTAGACAAGACCTCTGTTGAATTTCGGAAGAGCATATAATTACTGTTCCATTTCCAATAAAACAAAAATCAGTCAGCAATACAATTTACCGAAAGCTGTTGAAATCGCAATCAATAAGAAATTTGACAAACTGAACCAATGAGTAATGTTTTTTGTAGATAGGGGATCAGGAATCAACATAATGGGAGCTTGAAATAATCAAAACATTTAGTCTACCGTAATTTCGGGTGTATAAGCCGCGGATCAAACAATTCTTTTTGGACCCAGAAATCTTATTTAGTGATTGAAAACAAATATTTACGTCGATCTAAGAAGTTACATTTGTTTCTTAAAAAATTCTGGGTCGAAAATGAATTGTTTGATCCGCAGCTTATACACCCGAAATTATGGTATAATAATCTATGGATCCCGTTAGGTACCCACATCCATAGAGCTAAAATCTTGATGCAGAATGTTTTAACAGTAATTTAAAGCATAAACTGAAAGATAAAAGGAATATTTTTATATAAATCTTGTTAAACATGCAATACCCAACCAGGAGCTAGTCTTGCCTGGTTATTGGATATAACTCATTGGCAATGCGGTTACAAATCATTCATAATGGTAAAGGAGAAGTAACTGTTACCAGGAAAAGTGATAATTATTATATGCATTAATCGTTGTAATAAAAAAGAATGCTGCAAAATCTTTTGAAAGATCCTGTCATAATATATATCTTTCTTGTATGTATCTGGATTATCTCTTACAACAGGTTTTTTAATTTTATAATTTTCCTTCTGTATCTAAGAGGCCCAAAACGAAATAGAGTTTTTGTTATAAATTAAGACATGCTCTTTCCAGTGGTACTAATTGTAACCAAATCAGAAGTGTCCCTTTTGAGATATACGCTTTTGAATATGGGACAAAATCGACGATTTTAATTTTTTATTAGACTTTAAACATCAATAATTTAGCGAATATTTAAGCAATAAAAAAAAACAACTACAGCGGCTTTGCGATATATCTATAGGTAATTAGTTTGTAAAGCGACAAATTCTTAAAATAATATTTGCAGTAGTTACAGCATGTTAAAGTAAGGGTAAAATTCAACCAGATTGGCCGAACGGCCTACTTTGAGGCCTGCACTGTAAAAAAAAAGTCGATCTACTAAAAAAACTTTAGTGATCCTTGTAATTACTAAAAAATTTTTAGTAATCTTAGTCGCTTACAAGAAAATCTGTAAAAAATACTAGAAAAAAGTTAGCAACGAATAGAGTTAATAGTTTTATGTTTTTAATAGATATTACTAAAACTCACTTTGTGTGGCCTTGATAGCATAGTGGTTAGAGTAACGGGCTCCAGGCTAAAAGGTCCCGGGTTCGATACTGGCAAACGCCAAATACGCCCCGAACGTATGTAATGTAAGTACTCGTTAATGAAGGAATTATGAAAATCCTGTCGGATCCGGTAGCAATGTTTGGTGCTGCCATCTATTGCGGTTTTGCCGAAAATCTTCCGCTTCATTCTGGATGCAGCTCGAAGTAAGCTCCTGCCCTCCGTGCGTAGGTAATGGTTATTAAGAATAATTTTGGAGCTATTACTAAAATTTGCTTGGTGGCTCATACTAAAATTTTTAAGTTAGTTATACAAAAAATTCTTTTGTTCAGTTTACAAAAGAAATGCTTGTGTCACTTGCAAAAAAAAGTTTGTAATGGTTACTAAAAAATTCTGTGGAATACAAATTTACTAAAAAGTTTTTAGTAATCTCTTGATTTTTTTTTTACAGTGTAGTAATCACGATAGTTTTCATTTGTGATTTTTAATACTGCAATTACACTTTTTAGTACAAAAAGTTATACTAGATCACCTATTTTCAATAAGTAAGGTTTCATATATCATGAACAATATGATGTCAAACTTCCTGATTTGGCCGTTTTTTCTACAACCATGAAATAGTGATTGGTACAAAAGGACCCCTGGTGCTCCAACTATACAATTTTTTGCACTAAACAGTTTCCAAATGTTCATTATATACCCACATGTATATTCTGTATCAATTTCATAAAAATCGAAGAGGGTCGAGTGGGAGCCTCTAGGCCAGTTGACATGGAATGACCCAATTCTATAATAATTTAGCACCTATAGTCGTTGTTCAGTCCGTCCGTCCGCCTATCCGTTTGTCCGTCCACATATAACAACGCAGAAACTACTCAACCGAATCGTTTGAATTTTAAAATATGTAATCTTTGCACAATTTTGTTGAGTCATTCCAAATTTTGTTAAAATCGGATGCATAGTTCATTTACAGGGATAAACAAAAGTATTCCGTTGCATTATGGCTAATGGGAAAAAAAATAGTTCAAGTACATTTTAATGATGTTACATAATAAATGATCGAACATAATAAAATTGATATGCATCTATGAGGTATATATTAAAACATGCATTCTGTACAATCTATGATGCAAAGAATAATTTTTATTAATTTTCAGGGCCACACAAAAGCACTCCCTTACATAATGCTATAGGGAGAAACATTGTTTGAGGCGAGTTTTAAATACAATAAATTATTTCATGTTTTATTAAATTGATATAATGTTACTAAGGCTTACTAAAGGTTATGTCCTGTATAATAGAAGACAGACAGTATTTACAGGGACACACAAAAGATTTAAGATATTTATACCGTATCCGAAGTACAGTGTACTTTTATATTAAGGTCACTATTTTTAAAATTTCGTTATAGTACGAATATTTGCCACGTTTGGCATGCAATTACCGACATCTTTTAAAGGAATATCATAATGGGCAAAAGAAAGAACAACACCATGCTGTACCTTTGACCATGGGCGTTTGTACCCAAGGCCTGATTACTAACGGATCACTTTTCACCAGTAAAATGGTATAGAAATTTTGTTTCGTTTAAGCGCCCTCTTCTTTCATAACTGCTGTCATGAGTAAAAAAAAAATATTTTTTTTGTCCTGGCGGGAGTGTGCCCCGTTGATAATCAGGCACTGTTTGTACCTCTGACCAGGCAATTAAACTAACGAAAAGCTGCGTTTGAAATAAATTAAATTTTAGGTTCCAAGTTAAGTTTCATTCCAAGTTTAAGTTTGAAAGGCATGTTTCCATTACTTTTCCAACTATGCCTTCATTTATGAAAATAATCAAGATATTGCTGATATGATTCGTAAACACAAACTTTTTACCATATATTAATTTATTAATCAAGCTTTTTTGGTTATTAAGACTGGCTAAACGTGGAATAAAGCTTCCTTACTTTATGATTTTGATGTGAATAAACAGGGTACCTTTATGAAAAAAGTTCATTGAATAATTCAGAAAAATGTTTCTCTTCTTTATTATGCAAGTTTAATTAGGCATTAGTTATTTACAAACTTATTTATGTGTCTTTTAATTTAAAAGTTTTGATCATTCTTTTAAATTATCTTTTTTTTCATTTTAGTTTGTTATTTTACGCTATTTTTTACCATATGGTATGCATGTATTATAATTTTGATTGCATTATTACATTCAAATTGCTGTTAAATAATGAAAACAATGTAATGACCAGATATCCACACAGCTTCTGATTCCAAGCTATGCTGATTTGAAAAATCCTTCTGTGACTATATTTATTATTTAAGAACAACTGAAGTAAAATAAAAAGAAAAAATATTGTTAACTAATTTTAAGACAATTATAGTAAGTAATAAATGTTGAAATGTTTAGAAAATCTTTTCAGAGGATGATACCTTTGACCTGGTCAAAGGAACAACAAATGATCAGAAGTGCATCAAATAGCCAGATGTATAACACCTTGCTATTGCTAATTACAAAAGCACGATAAAGTTTTAGAGTTAATATAATCATTTTCACAAGCCCGACCATATTTATAAAAGTCTACAGCTACATATAAAATTATTTCTATCAACAAAAACATAGTACAAAAAATATTATTAGGCAAAACACTAACAAGTAAATACCTAAATTTTTATGATGGAAATGGATTATTAATATCCACAGGAATCCTACTTGAATAATCCACAGAAGGTTGCATAAGCTCGAGCGAAGGAGCTATGTACTAAACACACCAAAATTCATAAAATGCTTCTAAATGGCGTTACAGCCTGGGTGGTAAAATGTACAACATGGTCAGACAAACAACACATTTCACTAACTCTTGCGCTCTGCCCCCTTATTACTAAGTCTAAGCGCTGGCAGGAAAACGGCGGCTATCGTCTGCGGATTTTGTGCGGTGTATGTGCTATCCCTAAAATTTTGACACCAATATTTTACAAAAAAATTATTTGAATTGTTTAATCTGAGAAAAATACAGGCAAAATCCCTTTAACACCTTGAGGAGCAGTGGGATACATGTTATCCTATTTAATTTAAACGAGAGTCTCACCAGAAAATTTTAACAAATTTTATATTTATAACTTTGACGGCAAAATGCTGAATTTCTTATTTTAAATTTTTCGATATTCCCTATAAAACTTCAATATTAAAAAGACATTACAGCTTTTTTCTCAAATGGTTAAAAATTATCTGCACGTAAACTCAAGGGATAGCACATACTCTGAAAAAAATTTTACCTTCTGAAGCCCCCGTTTTTGAGTCTTCACTCAGTTTATTTAGCAGAGAGTGATGCTTGAATGAGATTCCCGAACTTCCTTATCATCTTGGAGACGAACGACACGTATGCGTGTAGCAAAAAAATGCTCAGAATCCTTCTTTATGCTCACCAGTAAAATTTTACTGTAAAAATAGATTATTTAACTGGAGCAATTTCTCGATTTAATAAGGCACAAATTTCTCTTTTTGAAAGCCGGTAACAAAACATTAAAAATTTCGTAACAGGTTCCCGTCACGTAGGGGTTAAGAACCATTTCTTCTTTTTGTGCATGGTTGAATCATTTCATGTGATTGTTCCTAGTTTGACAAAAATATGTTTTTTCGCTGTGTGCGTGTAAAAGCATGTTTCCTTTTCCGCATGCTTTTGTTATTTTAATCGATTACCCCTCCTCTGAAGATAAATGAAAAAATGTTCCCTTTTGCTTATAATCGAGTTTTTTCGCTCGATTATTCGTCGTCTGTAAACGAGTGATGGAACCTTTAGACGCATGTTTGAGATATTTCGTTTGTTTATCACTCATATTTTCCCAATTCACTTGCATGGATATCCCAGTAGATGATTGCGAATAATTTTGTAATACAAATTCACTCATTTGTCTTTTACTCGAAGGATTCACGGAGATTATTTCTTAAATTCTATATCACTCATTATTAAATGAATGTGAGTGCATTTTGAAAGTTTAACACTAGAACCACCGGGAGCCGTCATTTTGACGGCTGCCATATGAATATATTCTGGTTCAAACCAGAAATTTGATTAAGAAATAAGTTTAAAAAAAGCAAAGAAGAAAACTGCTAAACTATAAAAATAAACTGCTTAAATCAAAATTCTGGTGTGAAATGTTTTCATAAAACTTGTCTCAAATTTCCGGTACTTCTAGTGATAAATGATAATTACTCAAATCTCTTATTGTCACAGCTGTTTAGTCTTCGGCTTTGGATACCAGTATTTTAATACAAAAAATATTGTTTTAGTTAATCGGAACATTTCGACAATTTAATAGAACCAAATTTTCTCTAAAATAATAATGGTATGCAAAAATCCTAAGTCTTGGCAAATCTGTACATTGTTTTTCAAATATTGCTTATCTCTGCTTTCTTGTTATTTATGATAAATATGCATGACTCGTATAATGCCGAAAATTAATTTTCATAGATTTGTAAGCAAAAATAATTCATTATCTCATAGCATTTCAATGGATTTTTCATACGTGTATGTAGCATTTGACAACTGAAGTAATTATTTGTATTTTTGCTTTAGAAAACCTGATTATAGTGACTATAAATTGTAATTGGATTATGCAGGTATTTTAAATACTTTGCATCAAACGAGAAGTATCGCTTTAAAAAATCGATTGGTTTTTAAATATTTTTTTAAATCTTGTTTGTTTATTATTTTTAATTTAGTAACGAATAGATGGTATTTCCTTTTGTTAACCAGGGAGGACGCGCGCCGGCCCTTTTAGATCCGGAGTGCGTATGGTTTTTTGCAATTATAACCACTATTTTTTTAAAGTAATCTTCAACCTATTTTATCCAAGAATTTGTAAGAATTGTCATCGTTTAAATAAAATGATGGTTATAATTTTTTTTTATTGGTGACAAAATTAAAATCATTTGTACCCTGGGTAAGCGTGCGGTCTCCCGGGTTCAATATGCTTTTGTTACAGCAAATTATTAGACACTTTGATTTAGAAATTTTATCAACTTAACTATAGTTTTTACTGTCTTCTGTCTTTACAAGAAGAAAGTATTGGATTCGTGAAAATTTTCGAAATCCAGTTTTCGACGGATATACACGTTTTATGGGTCGGAGAACACGAAAAACTTGTTTTTAAAAAATGTCTGTCTGTGAGTCTGTCAGTCTGTCAATCAGCCTGTCTGTGTGTAGGTGGCAAAAAGATTGTGGGTGCTCTATCTCAAGAAAAAAAGCACGGAATTTCACAAAAGTTTATATTCTATTAGACCTTGATATAAACTAGATCTGATTAGATTTTAGTATATATAGCTCAACATGTGGCGCTTCTATGCTGCATTATTCACAATTTCCACAATAACCATACCTCAAGAACTAATGCATGAATTTTCCTAAAACTTTACGTTTAGTTAGTACTTGATATAGCATGATGCTGATTACGTTTTGGTATAAATCACGTAATATGTGGCTCTGCCATGGTGCATTATTCGTGATTATCGATATAGCTCTATCTCTCGAAATAATGCAAGGAATTTCACAAAACTTTAGATTCTGTGAGACCTTGATATAAACTAGATTTGATTAGTTTTTTGTGCATATCATTCAACAGGTGGCGCTGATATGCAGCATTATTTACAATTTCTACAATAACCATATCTCAAGAACTAGTGGATGGATTTTTTTTTTATAAAACTTTAGATTTAGTTAGTACTTGATATAACATGGTTCTGATTAAGTTTTGGTGCAAAATGCTCAACGGGCGGCAGATTTTTTTAAAGATTTGTATTAGCTATATCGCAAAAACTAATGCACGGATTTACATAAAATTTCAGATTCAGTTAGATCCTTATATAAATAAGTGTTGTTTAGTGTTTGGTGTAAATCGCCCGACAAATGGCTTTTTTATGCTGCATTTTTCACGATTTTGAAATAGCTGTATCTCAAGAACAAATATATGGATTTTCATCAAACTTCAGATTCAGTTAGTAACTGATAAAAAATTGATCCCGAAAAGTTTTTGGCGCACATCATGAAATTTGTGGCATAGTTACGGAGATTTTTTTAGAGACTATGGAATTGCTCTATTTCAAAACCTAATGCACGGATTTTCATAAAAATTTAGATTCATTAATAAGTTGACATAAGTTGTTGCTGACTATATATTTTTTAATCAACTAATGGGTTTCAACCAACTGATATGCTACATTTTTCAGGAAGTATTAACATTCATAAGATAGAAGAAAGTTTGGGGATTGCCACATCTGACTAGTTTACATACGTATTTGAACAGATTTTATTTTCTTACGTTTTTTATGATTGTGATCGCTTTCAAGCTATTACTTTAATTAATACCATCGCATTTCAGATACAGTTGCTTTTACCCGAAAATAAGCAGGCGTTTCATAAAATCATTTATAAATGCTTCAATAAACGCTTAATTGCACTACCTATTTATTTGAATAAATGATTAATTAAGCAATTCGTGTATATGAAATAAATGATAGAGCGATTTTATTGAATAATGTGATAACATATACAGAGCTGCCAACTTCTACGCCTGTTTAAATCGTATAAACATGTTTGGAACCACAAAAATGTTTTAGTAAAATGCGTGCCAAATATATTCAATGTTATGCATCACAGCATATATTCCTAATCCTTCAAAAAAATTTCTGTTTCTAACATGTTTATTTGACTCTAAATAGGCGTAGTAGTTGGCAGCCATGAATATACTCTAAAAAGCCGTATAGATTTTCAAGAAAATCATGGCAGTAATGTTATCATTTTGTTTCCTGTAATTTGTAGGAAGATTTTCTGTTAAGCTAGCACATACTGTCTCTGCATGGAACAGAATTTCATAATACACATAGATGATTTAAAACTACTCTACTTGAAGGGAAAAACTATATCTTTGATACATAGCACAAAAATCTACTTGTAAAGGGTTTATCCCTTTTAAAAAAAGAGTAGAAAATATATTAAAACAAAAGATAATATTAATAGTGCATGGAATAATAAATACTTAATCGTATTAAAACCAAATATGCTATGTTATCGTGTTACTTTTACGTTCCAGAGTGCTGAGATAGAAAAATATATTAAAAATTTTAGTTCTGTAAAACTGTTTTAATTTTTTATTTTAATCTATGACATTTGGGATCTTAAATAAAATTTGCAGGAAATGTTATTTTGTTGTATTTTATTTATTTATTTAATGTGTTTAAATTTGTTGTTATTGCGTTCTTTCCGCATAATAATTAAACTTCGCTATATGAAAACTATTATCCTTCTTGTTTGTAAATATGTATATATATATTATATTTAACAAAAATTGCTTTATGAGAAAAACAATTATTTTATAATACTTATAAATGTCAGAAAAACACAAATATAAAATGAATACTTTTCTGGCAAATAATTACATTTTTACACTGATGTGTTTACAATTTAATCTTTAGCATATTTCTGAAAATATGCTTTGAAACAGAGTTAGAAGGCTCTAGGGAATTACCTGACCTTTTTTTCCGACTTAACAAAAGTATTTTCTTGGCAAAAAAAACTTTTGAATTCGCTCGATTATATTAGTAAAGTTAATTTACATAAAAATACTGAAATCTCAGCTGAAAGCCTACCAACACTATTTGCAAATTATATTAGTGTTTTTCTCATTAATTACATTTTAAAAGCTTTAAAATTATTTGGCATTAATTTTTAATTATTTAATGTTTTTAATCGTTTAAAAATATGGTGTGTTACAAATTGATGTACTTTAAAGTTAAATCTGAATTTTAAAATGTCTCAACAACGAAACATTTTAAATTTATCTTGACTATAACTTTTTTTTTCAAAAATACATTAAAATTTTATAAATCTATTATTTAAGAATTTAATTTCAGTTTTAATAGGATTTCAATTAAACAAAATTATTTAGAAAATTAAAAAATACTTTTCTCTTCGGGAGAGCTTTTTTGGCTGCAAATAATATACAAATATTTTATTATTTAAATTCCTTCGAATGTCAGAATCATTTGATTTTACCTATGTCTTCGCCTGTTTGTATATTAGTGTAAATTTATGAACTTATTTCAAAATAAAATTATTTCTATATAAAGTTCTTTACATTAGACTTTATATACATAGGTGGTTTATAGTAAAATAAACACCTGAGCGGCAAACTCTATGCAGCATTGGTTTTTAAAGAATAAGTAACTACTCTTAATGGTATAATAGTTAACATATGCCGCTTCAGCTCTGGTTGAATTATATATTTTTAAGACCTTAATAAAAAGGATCGGAAGGGATATTATGCTCTACAGACTTGACTTGGCTTTCTTGTCTGAAAGGTACGCAACAAAACAGTTAACGTATAATAAATATAACATATAATGAGTAATATTCTTATAATACAGGATGTTCACAAAAGAATATCCGAGTAACAAATTTTAACACGTTGATAACAGTATGTTTTGGTGATATCAGGGTTTTAACATTTCCGACTCCATCGTCTCATACACAAATTTTATTTGGTCTACACTACTTTTTCTGAAAAAGTTTTTTTTTTTTTTCAATTACACAATATTAAAAATACAGTAATGAAATACCGCATATTTAATTTTCCTTTGTTAACCCTTTGAGGGACAAACGATTGCGTTCGGGTAACTCTGAACTCCTACCTGAAATTTGGGAAAATTTTATTTCAAAATAATGCAAAGCATTTTCGCGAATTTTTCCAACAAAGTTAAAAACTAAAATTTAATATAAATTTTCTGGTGCAAATCTTCATTAACCGTAGGTGGGATTAAATATATCCCACCGCCTCTCAAGGGGTAAATAATGCGCGAAACAAATATTGAACAGAAAAATGATGTCCAGTCAAACTGGAAATACCAGTTTAAACAATTAAAAGAGTACAAGCTAAAGCTACTTATTTTTATGAAAGTATTTAGTAAATTGGTTTCTTAGCTTTCTCAAATTTGTGCATCATTTAACCCTATTTTGCACTCGAGAAGTGACTCTGACTCACCGCTAGTGTTGTCAGGTTTCCGAATTGGAGCACCCTATCAAGCAGGACACCAGTGGTCAGTGAAACACACCTCTCGAGTGCAAAGATTTCATATCTTTAAGCGTAAGCATTTCGTATCAAATGTTTTACAATCTAAAAAAAGTCGGATAAAATGATATGCAGAATCCACGCACAGATGTATTTTGAATATAAAATATAATTGTTGTTTAACGTCGCGAATGTGTTTATAGTATCAAGTGAAAGCATTATGCAGTGTTGGTTCAAGAGTATTCTTATGGGTCAAAGAATTTCCACAACAGGAAAATCTTCAGTACCAGCATTTTTTGCAGGAAACCTCTGCTTAAATTAAACGAAATTACGCATGTTTAACCCACGTATCTGTTTCTATAAAAAAATATACTGGTGTTGCTCTTTGAAAAATCATCTGAAGCGTAGGAACCCTGTTTAAGGTTACGAATTATGAGTAACTCAAACCAGGGTGACGAGGGTAAAAACACAATAAAAAAAAGAGGGAACTACCAGTATTTTCTTATAGGAAATACTTATAATGCTGTAAAAGGATCAAACACGACGAATTTATCTTTATCAAAATACTGGTGGGTCAATCCAATTCAAGTGGCCCACAATCTTTTTTTTTTTTTTTTTTTGGAGGGGGGGTTAACATTTTTAAAAAAATCTGAAACTTTTTATGCAGCAACCCTAACATGATGGAAGTTGAATATTTTTATTTTATATTTTTTGTTTGTGCATAGGGGCCATCTTTGTTTCATCGTGTGCAGCAATTTTCTCACATTAAAAGGTTTATGGAATTGTAAATATCTCATATTTTGTTTCTCCAATTCAAATGGAGTTTGTAACTATTTGTTCATAATAAAATGAGCTGAAAGTTTGGCGATAGAATTTTTTTTTTAAATAAATTCTTTCTGGTAAAATTTCAGCATAAAATTTTAGATTTTTTTGCAAATCTGTCTGTTTGCAAGAAGACATTTTTCATATAAAAAAACTTTCAACATGACACTATTTTTCAACAAATCAAAAGCTCTTGTACTTACGTGCCAAGTCCCAGATCTGGGAATTGATTTCTGTTTGCGAGAAAAATCCAAAATTTGTCAAAATTTTCAAAAATCACACTTTTTAGGCTTTAATAATCTCTGGTGGGGCGCGAGATAAAAATCTGAAATTCTGGCTTTTGATATTATTTTATGATAGTAACATACACAAAAAATTCCAAGATGGAGATTTGACAACAAGCAGAGATACGATGAGGACAAGATGATAGGGAATGCTATTACGAGTATCTTAGGAGAATTGAGGTTTATCTCCTTTACATCAATATTTATACAGAAAATATCGTTTGTTAAAACAGTTTAATAATTTTTTTTTAATTTACAGGGTTTGCACAACAATATCATTAAATTTTTACAATATTTTCAATGTATTTCACTGCAGAAAAATGTTGAGAAACTTGTGAATAAAGGCGGTGGTTGCGAATTCTGTTTCTCAAAAAGTAAATATAAATTTTCTTATTAATAGTGGTGCCAGAGTCCTTACATAATATGAGGAGTATTCGAACCCTGTTTTACTAAGAAACTATATATGTTCTACAAACAGCCGACAATCTTCACAAAATTTGCGACAGATGTTATCAGTTCGACCAGTTACTGTTGTCTATTTCTTCGGGATGATCTTTCTCTATATTTTGTTTGGAGCCCTCAAAGTCTTGTCATCTCTTGATTACTTGAATGAAGTTCTTGGCCCTAATTGCTCACAAAAATGAACTTCAAATGACTATGTTCAAGGCTCAATTCAATAATAATTCCAAGATACCACTTCTTATCATACAAACAAGCAACAATGTAATTTCTTTAGAAGTATAAATATTTAAAGGTCTTTGGATATCTTTATTAACTGAAAATTACTTGAGGTTGGTGTATGGTAATATCGTATATACGTTTCATTTACAGGAACATTCTTATGGAAGGAACAAGTTTCAGGGCAAGTTTCAGTGTCAAGCATAATTTAACTGTGGTTTTCAAATCAACAAGCAAGAATATGTTTTGACACATTTTATCACGTCTCGGCAAGTATATTAACAGTAACAGATTTGCTCTTTCCCTATTTTTTTTGTTTTGTTTTTTGTCTCATGTCTTGTATAAAAATATTTTTTATGTAAAATTATTGAAGTTTCTTTTAATTACCAGAATTGCTTAAAAGACAAATTACTGAAATCATAAAAAATTTTAGGTTTTAGGCACATTTAAAAAAAATAATAAATGCTAAGCTTCGGAAAAAGGTTTTATTTTCTGTTACTATTATTTAAAAATAATTTAAAAAATAAACGACACCCTGCGATAAATATTTACCTATGCCTAGAGTAAAATAACAGTTTGACAGTATTGTTTTCACATATTTTCCATGGCATATTTCAGCTTGTAATCAAATCTCCTTCTTGACACTTTTTGTACATAACACTGCCATAAAATACTATCAAAGGCCAGATTTTTATCTCGCGCCACACAAGAAATATCAAAGCCTAAAAAGTGTGATTTTGAAATTTTAGACAAATTTTTTCGCAAGGAGAAATCAACTCTAAGTTCTGGGACTTGGTGTATAAGTACAAGTACTTTTGACCTATCTGATAAAACAAATTGCGTCATGTTGACAGATTTCCTTGCATTAAAAATTTCCTCTTGTTAAATGACAGATTATGACAGATTTTGGAACAAATCTTAAAACTAATGCTAAAATTTCACCAGTAAGAATTAATTTTGAAAAATTACTCTACTTCCAGACATTTAGCCCATTTTTTTCTGAACAATTTGCTGCAAACCCTATTTGAATTGGAAAAACAAAATATGAGATATTTACAATTATACCTCAGTATTCGAGAAAAATCGCCACACACGATGAAACAAAGATGGCGCTATGTACAAAAATTAATAAAATTAAAATGATAGTCATTTTGAACTAGCATCGTCTAAGGTTATTGTACAAAAAAAATTCAGATTTTTTAATAATGGTAGAGCGATCCGTGATGGGCCATTGGAAATAGATTGACCCTGGTATTTAACACCTTTTTTACCCTTATAAATCGCCATCCTGCAAACATATTTAGATATGCGCATGCCCGAGTACTTCTTTGTTAATGACTTGCTTGAAATGCCACATACACAAAATAGCGACTCTTGAGTCTAAAGCATTTTTCGTTCTGAAATTTGCTAACAGTGCATCTGGAATTTCAATTCAACGAGCGTTTCGTTTAAAGTGGAATTATGATCCCCCATGTGGCAAAAACATCCGCGGATTATGTAGGCAATTTAAAACAACTGGGTGTGTTTATAAAGGGAAAGCGCAGAACGTCAAAATTGTCTGTACATGATGTTGACAGTATCAGAACAATTTACCTGCTTAGTTCTAAAACATCTGTATGGAAAGCAAGTCTTGAAATTCAGTTGCCAAAGACGACAGTGTAGAAGATTGTATGCTAAAACACGTTTACACATGCGTCCATACCAGTTACAACACATAAATGCTTGTAGGATGAATTGGATGCTACAATTTAATTAACCCATTAACGCCCGAATTATTTTCTTCGCTAAAATTTAAATTTTGTATTTCCCACCACTTTTAAAAACAAATTAACTTTTATCAAAATTTATCGAGGATTCTGTCTCGTGAAATAAGGTATACATTTTTCTTCCTCTTTACTGGTGGGAAAACCGCTTTCCTGCTGTTTTTGTAACCGTCCTCAAACGAGGACGCTGGGCGTTAATGGGTTAAATCCATACATATTGAAAATTTGTAAGACAAATTAGGTAAGTTTACCTTCAATTTGATTTATGATTTATTGTAAATAAATAGAAGGGGGGTCAAAAATTTAATTACAGGCATTTTTTTAATGTTACATCGCACTATTCTTTCAATATAAAAATCTTCTAGATACATTTTGAGAACATTTGCAAGAAACATAAACTAGGAAATGTGATTTTTAAAAATAGCGCTTCGAACAGAATATAAAATTATTTACCTGTAATTGACACTTTGTGATATTCCCACGTATTCTAAATTAAAATGTTATAATATACCAGTGCACACTGACATTCCTTTATAAACACCCTGTATTATAAATGCGAAAGTTTGTGTCAATGTTTGAATGAAGTCAGTGTGAAAACGAATCAAATAAGTATTTGCACATTTGTAGAGTGATGATTATAACCCAGAAATTATTATACGCTGTGTTTTTTTTTTTTTTTTATACAAATATTTTTCTTAATAACTCAAAATTTCATTATCCTTACATATAATCAACTGACAATTTTCCTGAAAAATTTAAAAAATCTTTATTTTTTATTTTTTTTATTTATTTTTTTTTCTTATTTATTTTATTTTATACAAATATTTTTCTTAATAACTCAAAATTTCATTATCCTTACATATAATCAACTGACAATTTTCCTGAAAAATTAAAAAAATCTTTATTTTTTTATTTTTTTATTTATTTATTTATTTTATTTTATTTATTTATTTATTTATTGTTGCCAGAAAATGAAAACCCGGAATAATAATTTCTCCTCGGTAATTAATTTTAAATTAAAATATTTTTATGTGAAAAAGAAAAAGAAAATTAACAAGTTGAATGTGCCAATCGCAGAATTTTCTTCTATCTCATACATACATTTTCATAAATCGAAAATTGATTACACATGCTGATACTTTAATATTATTAATTTGACACTATACCAACTTTGATTTTCTATTTAAAATTCTGCTTCAGACAATTAATCGGAGTAAAAACGAGTTTTTGTGTGATCATGATATTTGTTAACCCGGGGAACACGCTCTTACCCAGGGTAGAAATTGTTTTAACTTTCTCGCCAATAAAATCAAATTATAGCGTCATTTTATTTAAGCGGAGACAATCCTTATAAATTTTGCGATAAAATAAGTTGAAGGTTACTTCTAAAAGATAAGTGGTTACAATCGCAAAAATCATAGGCACTCCGGGTCAAAAAGACCCGGTGCGTGTACTCACGGGTTAAAATCTATAGTTTTACCTTATTCTGTTAGCTTCAGCCTACTAGCCATACAGGCCTGCCACAGGCGACTATTTTTTAATTCCAACTACTACCGCTTTCTCTAAACAGAAATACTTTACAGACGGTTTGAAAACTTTTGCAGGGGGGGGGGGGGGCATTTGCAGATTTACATTAGAAAAATATTTTTTTTTGGTTCGAACAAAATAAAAAAAAAATAGTCGCCAGTGGCAGCAATGGCCATAGGACCTACTAGCCATAGACAAAAACTTACACAAAAAATTTGATTCAATTCTATGCATAACTTCATGCACTTTTAGGTGGTACAATATTGCAAATAGCACAAAAATCCCTATTGCAGCGCCCTCTGTAGCGAAGTTCTTGCTACATATTTTTTCCCTATCAGAAAATCAGTAATTAATTTCCCTTAATAGATTCTTATATTTTTTTAACTTCCCTTTTCACTAATTCTGAACTCATTAAGTGAATTCTACATATAATAGTTTAATTCTTTTCTTTCCTATTGACTAATAGAAGTTAAACTTATTAACTTTTGCGGCTCTCTGTAGATTTCAAAAACAATTTCTTTTCTCACGAATCGCTGTTGCATTCCTCAAAACATATGTCGTTTGTCGGGAACCGCATTTATTGTTAAGATAAAGAAAATTCTGTGGACATAGGAATTTTGCAGCTGTTCCACACCCAATTCTCCCCCTATTAATGGCTAACGTTAGAAATAGTTCTTTTTACTGTTTCTGTTTGATTCTGCTGGCTTCCCCTTTTTAATCTGTTATCACACACATCTGGTTATCGTTTCTCTTTGTCAAAAATGTGCAATCTGGTAGATTATTGCTGTTCCCAGGCTGTAAGAATTTTAGAAACCCTAATGGATATGTTTCCAAAACCGCAAGTCTTTATTCGCAGTCTGAATGCTTCGTCTACCATATCTCTCGCCAAAATTCTTTGTATCGGACTTTCTGCTTCCGTATTTTGGCGTCCAAGCCTATGACTGTATTTTGCCATTTCTACTGCTGACCACGTTCTGGTAAAGATGTAGCTTTTGTGAGCTCTAAAAAGTGCGCCCCTGTGTGGGCCCTCGTATTACTCTCTCAAAATAAAGATATATGTTGTTAAAGTACTAAGTATCTCTTTCGGAGTTTTTTTGTGTGCGAAGTTTTCTTAAGGTAAGGTCTGCCCGGGGCTGTTGATGAACACCACACCCTCTTCCGGCGAAATATTTCAAAATTGAAGGAGAATCTGCTTGCCACAGCCAAAAGCATTCACAATAAATTTGTTCAATTCTATGCATATCTTCATACATTTTTTATTGGTAGAATGGCGACATACGCAGGGTCACAGCGTCCCTAAAATTTTCACACTTTTCTACCAGTATTTTTAATCAAAAATCTTCGCCTCAGATTCTTTTAGCATCTACAATGAAATTCTACAATAAATATTGCAGTTATAAAATTGTGGTAGGAAATTGCGAAAATTTTAGGGACGCTGCGACCCCTGCATACGGACACACACAGAGACATACACGGAATGACAGACATTTTGTAAAAAAATGTTTTTGCAATCTTTGACCCCAAAAACGTGTAAATCCGTCGAAAACCGAAAGTCGAAAAAAAATTTGATTACAATACTTCCTTCTAATGAAGATAGAAGACAGTAAGAAAAAAAGAGAATTGAAATATGTTTATAAACGTGACGTCACATTTTCTTTGGAAATTTTAAAGTATTTCTAGTTATAAAAGGTGTATAAATCTTCTATTAGTATGGAAAAGAAAAGAATGAAAATGGCACTTATCAAAAAATAAACGGATATGCTTGAATGTTTAAATAAGATGAAATTAAGTTATAGTATCAATTTTTTACTTCCCCCTCCCCGCAACCTGGCTTCCGCTATAGATACCGCTATTTGGGACGTGGGTCGGGATCTTTGACTATAGCTTCCGCTACAGAGTCGCAATAACAGAAGAATAACTAAATGATCACGGACGTTAAAAGATGAAAAGCTAAAGGATCATGGACATTAAAAAAGGAGGGGAAAATAAAATGCGGATACCACAAGACAACAACTACCATTTTCCAAATAATTAAAAAAAGAAAAAGAAACACCAGTCCAAGCGTTCATGTATCCTTTTTCATGTATTTATGCCGTATGTACTTTTCCGGATACATATTGAAATTTGTTTAGATTTGAGTTGTAAACCGGAAGTGTGTATTTAGTATAGTTTACAAACGGGGACTTATTCTAGAACATGAAACTTATTCTACTGTTATAACTTGCACTTGAAAAGTTTTGCAATAAATTCTTAGATTAATTCAAATGGAAAAATATATCTCTATCTTGTTCATATATTTTTTAAATAAGTTTACTCATTTATAAAAATATCAAGGCTTCCAAAATGCAGTATTCTTTCTCATTTTTTTTCTGAAAACTTTACGTCGAAAAATTTTAGAGCAGCATTATAAACTTTATTCTCTCTTTAAAAATAAATGTAATGTCAGGAAGTATACCAAAAACATCGTTTACTCCTATGCATCTTGATAAATTACCCCTTCAAAATATCACTTTCTTAGTGAAAAAAAATAATAAAGAAAAACTTTAAATTGTGTTCATCTTAGCATATCTTTTATTCACTTCACGGGGTTTCATGCCTAATTCCTTTAAGGTTTTGACGTCATCATGCATAAAAAATAAGGTAGGGATGTTGAGCACCAAATAAGTTTTAATTATTGTTCACTATTTTTGATTCGCATGAAAAATAAAGGATTTGTGATGGAATCTGTTTTCTTTTAGATAATTACGATTCTTAAAAAATATTATTTGTTGTTAAAAAACAAATTACAAAATAAGACGCGTTGGAAGTTTTTTCTGAAAAAAATATTATTTTATTACCAAAAAAGATGATTACCTTTAAAATTTTTTATATCTAATTCTTTTTTATTTAGATTTAATCGACGGATTTAAATGTGTTCTCTATTCATTTTTAATGGAAATTTAATTATATATGAAAATTAAGCTTTTGAGCATCGTCCAGGACCGACTACTGTTTTTTTAATTCAATTCTACCGAAATTTAGAAAAATATTTCTTTATGATAGATTATTCTTGAAAATATTATAAATTGCTATACAGTGCTTATTTTTCAGAACGATACGAATAGAATAAAACAAAATGGTCCAATAAGAACTGTACCATCAATACCATGTCAAATTGTCCAATATGGAAACAGTGTTAAAATTCGGATTTTTTGGTTGGTACCTCTTTTTTTAAAGAAGAAAATTCGCCTTCTTTAGCCATATTTCATGACATATTAATTAAGGTGAAAACAAGTGGAATGTTACCATTCCAGAAAAGTGGTGTCATTCGACAAATCTGAACTAAAAAAAATAGCCCGTTGCCAACATTATTTTCATATTGCATAGTTTTTCTTGATATTGACGATATAGCCAAACCCGTAAAGAAGGAGTTAATTTTATGTTCATTATCTTATAAAATTTGGGATAATACACACTAGCTATGGCCATAATGGTTAATTTTATTCTTCCAATGAATCATTCGGACGTGTGCAAAAACAGAATTTGACACTTTTGTATATATTTTTAAGCAATTATCACCAGATGTTTTGTAAAAAAGGAAAAAGCAAAAGCAGAGTTACCAGCATTCACAAACTTAAGTCATAATGAATGATTTTATTTTTCTAATGACTCATTCGGACATGTGCAAAAACATAATTTGACACTTTTGTGTATATTTTCAAGTAATTATCAGCAGATGTTTTGTAAAAAAAAAAAAAAAATGAAGAAGCAAAAGCACAGTTACCAGCATTCACAAACATGATAAGGCATAATGAATGATTTTAGACATGTGCAAAAACATAATTTGACACTTTTGTATATATTTTCAAGCAATTATAACCAGATGTTTTGTAAAAAAAAAAAAAAAAAAAAAAAAAAAAAAAAAAAAAAAAAAAAAAAATTGAAGAAGCAAAAGCACAGTTACCAGCATTCACAAACTTTTTAATTATTTATACATAGAAATTTTAAACACAAAAAATTAAGAAATTAAATATTTTTTTTTTATTATTTCACTAGTTATCGGCATAATGGATGATTTTACTATTCTAATGAATCATTCGGACATCTGCAAAACCAGCTTCATACTTTTGCATGCATTTTCAAGAAATTATCACCAGAAATTTTGTAAAAAAAAGGGAAGAAGCAAAAGCAAATTCGCCAGAATTTGTAAACCTTTATAATTACTTATATTACTTAGAAATTTTAACCCTTTCGGGACGAGAGTCTATTGCAGAATTTTTCATATTTTATTACTGTTTTTTCCCCTCTTCGCGACGAGAGCACTTTCCTTAATTTTTAATCATTTATCACTGGGTTTTCAAAGCAGAAAATCCTCTCTAGTTGAATTGAGAAAATGCTCGATTTAAATAAAATAAACTTTGCAATAAAAAGTAAATGGTGAAAATAATGAAGGATTCTGAGCACTTTAAGTGGCACGCATCCCGGCCGCTCGTCCCCAAGTCGTTAAAGCAGCGATTTTTGCCTAATTGAATCGCTAAAAGGGTCGGATTAAACAACACATAATTTATAACAAAAATTTTATTGGAGTAATTAATCAAGGATTCCGAGCATTTTAGGTGGCAAATATACCGATCGGTCGTCCCCAAGGGGTTAAAAGGTTCTTAAGCCAATTCCAATTAAAAAATCCCTGTCGGCTTGGCCTATAGGCGGAGGTAGATTTCGAAGACTGCTCATTTCAACAACAAAAAATAGTATATGATTAGAGATAAAACCAGTTTTAGGCTGCTTTTGAAAGTTTTTTAATTTTATTTTTCTGTAGGAATTGGTTTTATCAGAATCATCTTGAGCGAAATTCGGCTCAAATGCCCATTTTGACAACATATTTTGAAATATATTCTGACTTTATTAAAAAACGACCAATACGGCACATTATATACTTCCTAAATAAAAAAAAACTCTCAATTGAATGCGTTTGAGAGCAAAACTGGATTTAAAAATGAGTCATAAAATAATCGATTTGTTATTTGAATACGTCCTTAATTCTTTAATCATGATCGCTTCAGGAAATTTTGTGCGAAGTGCCCACTTTGACAGCATTTTAAAAAATATGTTCAGCTTTTATAAAAAAACTGACCAATACGGCACATGATACAGTTCCTAAATAAGAGAGCCTGTCAATTCTATGCGTTTGAGAGCAAAACTGAATTTAAAAACGAGTCGAAAAAACGCAATTTGTTAATTAAATACTTCTTCAAATATTCAATCACGATCACTTCGGAAAATTCTGTTCAAAATATCTTTTTTGTCAGCCTTTTTTCAAATATATTCTGTCTTTATTAAAAACACTGGTCAATGCGTCACATTACATACTTTCTAAATAAGATGATATGCCATTTGCATACGTTTAAAATCAAAAATGAATTTAAAAATAAGCCAGAATACAAGGTTCGCACAGAGCCTGATTACTAACGGGGCACTCTCCTACCAGTAAAATTTTATGGAAAGTTTCAACTTGTTTAAACGCCTTTTTCATTCGAAATTACTGTCATAAATAAGGGGAAAAATTCTATTTCTTTTTACTGGTAGGAGAGTGCCCCGTTGATAATCAGGCCCTGGGTTCGCACACTCCTTATATTTTGCAAGGACTCTGGCACCACTATTAATGATAAGGAAATTTACATTTACTTAATAAGAAACAGAATTCGCAACCACCGCCTTGATTCACAAGTTTCGCAATATTTTTCTGCATGGCAATACATTGAAAATACTGTAAAAATTTACTGGTATTGTTGTGCGAACCCCGTTTTTGTATCATCGATTTACCTTTTTTTTAGTGTACTAAAGGAAATGGTTTGACACTTAACATATTTCTTGCTATTATTCAAATTGTTTCACTGTAGTAAGTATGGAGAGTTAAAATTTTACACACGAAAACAGTTGCTTACCAACATGTTCAGTGTTGCCACTAAAAAAATAAATTACCTCCAAACTATTCAAATACCCTGGGTATAAAATACTTTTTAAGGGCAAAAACTCGAAATTATCTTGCATTGTTTCTTTAATACAAAGAATAAAACTTTTTTTTAATGTGATGGACCAGAGAAATCCCCAAGCATCAAAGTAGCAAGGTTGACGGTATGCAATCAATTATTCTCAAATGAATAACTCAATCCATGGCATACGCAATAAATCATTAATATTGGGGAAAAAATACATGGTACGTTTCGATCGATTTATTCTTGTTTGGCTCCATTAAATATATTACGTTCAGAAAAAAATTTCGTTTTAACGAATATTTTTTTCATTCATTTTTTTAAATATCCGTTTTCCAGCAAGCACATTTAACCCTTTGAAATTCATTGGGATAAAAGTTTGCCTTGGGTGAATCTTTGTAGAATTTTTTCCACCACCCTTTCGTTATAACAGGGTTCGCACAATATTATCACTAAAACTTAACACTACATTCAAAGTATTTTACTGAAGAAAAACACTCAAATATTTGAGATCAAATATGGTGGTTAGGCAGGGTTCGCACACTCCTTGTATTTTGTAAGGACTCTGGCACAACTATTAATGATAATAAATTTATATTTACTTTTTAAGAAGCAGAATTCGCAACCACCGCCTTGATTCACAAGTTTCGCAATACTTTTCTGCAGTGAAATACATTGAAAATACTGTAAAAATTTAGTGGTATTGTTGCGCGAACCATGTTAGGATTTCTGTTTCTTTAAAATTAGATATAAATTTTCTTATAATTAATAGTGGTGCAAAAGTCCTTAAAAAATATAAGGAGGGTGCGAACCCTGTATAATTATTTACCATAATTTCGGGTGTATAAGCCGCAGATCAAACAATTCTTTTTGGACCCAGAAATCTTATTTAGTAATTGAAGACAAATATTTACGGCGATCTGACTAGTTATATTTGTTTTTTTTTTAATTTTGGGTCGAAAAAGAATTGTTTGAGCTGCGGCTTATACACCCGAAATTACGGTAGATATATTGCTAGAATAAATTAAACATAAATATTACTGCTTACAGTTATTGGTTGCAAAAACAGTAAATTTTGGTCTGTCATAGGTGTAATGTTCGAGCACGCCTTGAAAGTTTACAGCATTATAGTACTACTTATTCTCTCAATTCCATTCTGCCGATTTAAAATCTTTCAGCAACAATGTTTTTCAACGATTAAATAAAACTAAACATCCATTTAAAATTAGTATTGGCATGTACCATAGCTGCCAACTTTTACGCATTTTTCCTACCACAAAAATTTTATAGTAAATATTGTCTTATTTGACCGTCGGAATCTTATGATTAAACAAATGGCAAATCTCTGTACAATTTTGTCGCATTTTGCAAGTTATACGCATGTGTATCATTGATAGTCAATGAGTTAATCTGCCATTGAGTAAAAAAGATACTCCCTCTGTCTCAAATTAGTTGCGACATTTAGGTCGAAAATCTTGTCCCAAATTAGTTGCGACATTTCAAGTAGGCGGAGTCATAAATAACTTTCGATGCAGTTTAATACATATACACCAGTAAAATTTTATTACAATGAGTATAACGAGGCATGTTGGTTGTTTAATGCGATGTTAAGTGAAATATGAAGTGTTTGCACTAAGAAGTGATGTGATGATGACAGTAAATATGAATAATAAATTAAAAATTGCAGTAAAGAAGGAACTAAATGATAAAGAACGCAACTCTGTTTTGCAATTTTTACTCCAATGGTTGAAGAATGATCGATTAAGTCATGGTGCTATAAGTGCTACAGCGATCAAATTTAATGTTCATCGTAGTACTATATCCCGTTTGTGGAAGGTGGCAAAGACATAAAAAATAAATGATAATGAAATTTACAATGTAAAATCGCAAAAAACTGGTAAATGCGGACGAAAAAAAAAAGATTTTTCTCAACGACTGAACAAAATCAAAGATGTCCCACTTAGAAGAAGACAAGCATTGCGAAGTTTATCGTGTGCTGTTCATATTCCTAAATCATCATTACACAAAATTGTCAAAGATGGAAACGTTTTGAAGCGTATTTCATCAGCAATCAAGCCTAGTCTAACAGAAAAAAACAAGCTAGAAAGAATACGATTTTGTTTACAATATGTTCAAAATAATGGATACTTTTCGGAAATGTTGGATCGTATACATAAGGATGAAAAATGGTTTTACATTACGAAAACTAGTTATTCGTTTTACATCACTCGGGATGAAAGCGAACCTTTGAGGCATTGCAAAAGCAAAAGATTTCTTACCAAAGTAATGTTTATGACAGCGGTACACTATTAAAAATTTCGTGCTACTTTGAACCAAGATTTGGTGCTCGCAGCTATTACCAGCTGCCACCATAGGATGGTTCATTCGAAGCTCCAAATCTTGGAACGAGTTTACACCATATTATTTGAAAAAATGGTACTATGGTACAACCGAAGTTCCAAATCTTGGAACAAGATTTCACCATCTTATGGTGGAAGCTACTAAGCACCAAATTTTGGTTCAAAGTAGCATAAAATATTTACCAGTGTAGCAAGGCCAAGATGGGATCTAAATAGAAACGAAATGTTTGATGGAAAAATTGGAATATGGCCTTTTGTTTGCTCTGAAAATGTCAAAAGAAATTCTAAAAATCGTGCAAAAGGAACTGTTGTGACAAAAGTTGTCGAATGTGTTAATAAGGAAGAAATCCGAAAAATGATTATAGAAAATTTTTTGCCGGCAATACGTGAAAAGTTTCCAATTAGCGAAAAATCGAGTCCCATATACATTCAACAGGACAATGCCAAAACCCATTTGTCAGAAAATGATCCTAGTATCACAAAAGAATGCTTAAAAGATGGATGGAATTTACAATTACAGTGTCAACCTCCAAATAGTCCGGATTTAAATGTGCTTGATCTGGGTTTTTTTAACGCAATACAATCATTGCAACATCAGATTCCGTAAACAATATTGACAATTTAATTGATGCTGTTAAAGTTGCTTTTGAAAACATAGAAGTAGAAAAGCTTGATAATGTTTTTTTAACCCTACAAACGTATATGGAAAACATTATGATGTCAGGTGGAGGCAACTCGTACAAAATAACCCATCTCAACAAGGAAAATCTTCGTCGTCAAAATCTTCTTCCGCGAAACCTTGTATGTAATCCCGAAGCTATATTATGTGCAAAACATTCTTTTAATATGATTTAAATTTTGTTTTATTTATAATTAATATTATTACAACTTGGTATATTTATTCTCATTTTTTAATTTCTGCAAAAAGAAAATTTTTTTTTCCGACAAAATTTTCGAAGAAAATTTGCAGGGTTCAACCGCTTTTAACCCATGTGCCATTTCCCAAGGGTTCCGCAGCCATTATATCAGCCAAAAAGTATTTTCTTCCTAATGAAATCCCGATCCATTAGATAGAAGATAGTTCTGTGTGATTACTGATGGGAGAATCCTTAAAAAGTGGGCGTGGCTTAAGAGAGCGCAAACCTTGTATTAATTTAGATACTGATTTAAGAAAAGATGGATGGAATGTTTGGTAAGTAAATGTTATTGGTTAATAGCATATCATCCTGAAGTATCTGAAAAATGTTCAATCAAAACCATAAAATCATTTTTATCAATAATCAGTACAAAAGTATCCAAATGTCGCAACTAATTTGGGGCAGAGGGAGTATATGTTTACGTAGTACAAAGTCTTGTTTTGAAAGTATGTCTTATTTGAGAACTCATACAAAAATATATACAACAGAATTCATTTTATTATAAATGTTTAAATATTAAAAGAAATAAGTTTATGCAGAAGTAAAAAACTTTTTCTAAGACGGTGAATTTCGAGAACATTATTTGCTTTATCTTCTTCAATTTTAAAATTTTTATAAAATATATTCATAAAAATATAAAATAGTTACAATTACATGAATATTTCAGCCTGAAACTGAATATAAAATAATCTATTGTTTATATTTTTACGAAAATATGGGCTTAATATATAAAATGCATGCTTCATTTCGATAAATAATGTAAACAATAAGATTTTATTTAAAAGCAATGAGTATTAGTTACTTCATCCCTACCAATGTTTTTTTTCCCATAAGTGCTTATATTATGTCTGAATTTTAAAATTGCAAAGACTCAATTTTTCGCAAATTATTAAGGGATATACAGTTGAAATAAAAATCTTTGTTTCAAAAGAGCTTTAAGAAATATGTAAATTTTATCACACGATATAGATTTCACAACATTTAATGAAGGTGTTACAGAGATTTTCTTCTATTTGAATCTTCTTGAAATAAACAATTTCAAAGATAAATTTAAAAAAATTGAGGTAAAGTAAATGAATTTATATTAAAACAATAGAGAAAAATTAAATGAATAATACATTAAAATTTCTTCTAAAATAAGTTTTGCACGGTTCGTACGTATCAAAGGATTTTATGGATCTTATGTGTTTAGTACCAGAAATTTCTTTAAGCACTAGTCACTATAGCTCAAGATAAATATATTTCTTTTTCATTAAATATGGCAAGTATTACTTTACGAAAATTCTGATAAAAGGTCATCGAAAGTACTTAGATAGTAAAGACACTTTCAATTGTAACCATGGAACTATTAACCCTTTCCGGCACGGACAAAATCTGTCAGTAAAATGAAAAATTATCGACTGACACCGAAATTCAAAAGCGAATTTTTTAATTCCCTAATTTAAGCATTTATTCTAAAAGCAAAATTTTACTAAAATATTATTCGTGCCAATTCAACATTTAGAAGTTTAATTAGATATCCTGGACTGGGCACAGTGTGCCGGAAAGGGTTAAGAAAATAGAATCGACATATTCTAAAATACAGAAGCTTCCACTGTAACCGTTTTCTTAGGGGTTAATAGCCACCATTGAAAACTTCCACCAGTAAATATAAGTAGAAAATGTTCCTTTATTTAAAAGCCTGATTAATGCAAAATTGCGAAAAAAATACTGGCAAAAATTGATTTTTATTTTTACTGATAGATAGTTTACTTTGGCAATAGTAGTTACGCTACATTGTGACAACCAAGACAACCTACTGTCTGTGTGAGTGAAAAGATTATAATGCTTGTCCAAACTGACATAAACAAAATTAAATAAAATTTTTTGTTACCATAATTTTGAGTGAAATTTCGGATCAATAAGGCTGTTTGAATAACACGAAATTTTCTATTGAAATTTATTGGTAAAAAAATTACAACGGTGGTAATCAGATATTTCTAATACGATTAAAAGAAACGGCCGCCATCTTGCGACTACCTCCACAGTTACTTCACTCGCAAATACTCGGTAATACCTAATATCATAGCTGCCAACATCTTCCGCTTTTTTGGCCCGGAAAAATTTTATAGAAAATTTTACCATTTCAAATCGTCGTAATTTGCCGATTAAATAAGTCAAAAAATTCTCTTAAATTTTTCCGGGCCAAAAAATCAGAAGAGTTGGCAGCTATGCTAATATGTCTCCTCGTCTATATAACTAACTCCATTATTTTAACCTACGTTAACCTAAAAAAAGTAATCCAGTTCTGTTGTTAGGACCAATAAATCAAATAGTGCAAGTTACGTGTACAAAAAATAATGAATAGTATTAAAACTAATTTTAAAACTCGTAGAAATGAATTCGTGTATAATAATAAGAAAATGGTTTGTGTTTGAATGTGTGTGACTGCAAGTGTTTCGTCAGTGTTCTGGCAGGTCCACTGCACGTAGAGATACGAAATTTGTTCGGAAGGTACCGATATGTTGTTTTACAACTGGAAGAAAGATTTCAGATTTTTTTATTATATTTCTTTTACGCGATTTTGAGTATTTTGTTTACGTTTCGGGACAATATTTCCACATTTGTAACAATAATCTGGTTTTAATCTTTAAACTCAAAATAGTAAATTTTGTCCTTTTTAAAATTATCATTATTTCATAAATATAATCTCGTAATTAATTGATATATTAATTAAAATCTCTTTAGATGTCTCTTAAAAATATTTTTTTCTCAATACGGCAACAGAATAGCATATATATTGGACTTAATTTTCAAGTGTAAATAAAAGATAATGACAATTTTTACAAATTCGTTGAAATTAAGAAAAGTATGTAATAGGTTTGGTCTGGTTTGGTTTATTTTTGTCGTCGGATTATCTACACTATGGATATAGGACCAGGGGGGGTGCCCTTCGTGGAGGTCTTTCTAAGGGAACCTCGCCCGTATTTACGCAAGGTTCGAAGAAAACCACGAAAACTCCGAACGATTAGGTCGACAGCCGCGATTGGGTTCGAACCCAGCACCTGCCGTCTACCAGTTGAGATGTCAGAACCTCTCGGCCACTGGTGGGGCAAAGTATGTAATAGAGATATTGATTTGAAACTTTCTGAGCAAATGCAGAATTTTTGTAAAAGGAGGATAATAATAATAATAACAATAATAATAATAATGTGGAACGATTGATTATATTGTAACGATATATTATATTTATTACAATGGTGATTTTCTTTTAATTATTTTATAAAAGCGATATTCTATTCGACAATGTCTTAGATTCTAATGATACATTATGCACAGCTATAATGATGCACTATATTACATAGTGAAATGCTGTGAAATATTAAACGTTATTTTACGTATGAGGCAACAATAATAAAGAGATGCGAAAAAAAACTTAGCATTTGAGAAAATAAATTTATCATTCATCTTATATAATGTAATTGATAGTTTCGTACTTCTCGGCTGAAATAATATCTGTATGTGTTTAGAAGAAATGTTGACCTTATATTTTATGATCTGATAAATATTATATTAGCTAATTCTTTTCTTTAATTTTAAAAGCACTCACTTGAATAACAATAGCGTGAAAGCGAATGATAAGGAACCCTCATGCTTCTTTATACATGTTCTTTTTCAATGCATTGTAATTTTACAGGATGGCCACTCTCAATGTTGTTCAAAGCTAATTCCGAAATAGTTAGTCATTTTGTATATTTATAATCACTTTTTACAGTTATTCATATTATATATTTATTTGGATATTCCTTTTATTATAAAATTTTAGATGTATAACCCATTAATGCCTGAATTATTTTCTTCGTTAAAATTCAAATTTTGCATTTTCCCACCACTTTTAAAACAAGAAAACTTTTATCTTAATTTATCGAAGAATTTGTCTCGAGAAAGAAAGTATTTATTTATCTTCCTTTTTACTGGTGTGAAAAGCGCTTACTTGAATTTTTTAAAACTGTCCCAAAAATGGGACGCTAGGCACTAATGGGTTAATTTCAATTGCAAAAATGTTTTGAGCGAAGTAAAGGTTTCCGTTAAAAGGCGATTTGGATTAATAAATTTTTCTAAAAATTTTTCGAAGTTAATTTTTTATATTGTCCTCCGATACTGTATGGCATATTTAGTAAAAACACCCATAATGCTAAGAAGTACCAAAAACAAATCCCATTTTTCTGCGATTAAAAATTATCGAAAAATGTCTAATTCAATTTGAAGAATCTTTTTCCCTCTGCGAAATCGTAGTCATTCACAAATTTACTAGAAATATAAAATATCGTTAGATATTAAAAAAATAACAGTTGAGGGTAAAAATAACAGTACAATATAAATTTGTAATTTATTTTCATTCTTACATATTAAAAAGAAAAGTAAAAGTTATGGTAGAATATAAGAGACAAAATATAGAATGTTTTTTCAGGCTATATTAAAGGATAATCATATCAGCTCAAATCCATATGAGCTACTTTCCGTCACATGTTTAGTCAATTTTTTCGCAAGCGCCTTGAAATTGGTCCGAGTTATTAATAAAACAACAAAATAAAGCATTCGTCAAGCATGAATTATGAAGCTCTTCCAGCACTCCCTGAAATATTTAAAAAAACCTTGTTATCTAGAGAAATGTGTTAAATAAAATAAATAAGTTATCATAAAAAAACACATATACAAATTCTTTTTAACCAACTTTTATTTGTTGCAACATTTCTAACAGGAAAAAAACGAATATAACAGCGAGACAATGCACCTATCCACGAAGTCGTGAGATAAAAAAGTTCTAGAAGAAAAATATTGAAGTTGTGCTATGGCCGGTCAGAAATCCTGATTTTGGTCCTATCAATAAATTCTGGGGGATCTAGAAGACGAGTTTATGTAAATGAAAGGCATTATTTCAGCATCATGACACAGAATTACAATTGAAGATGAATTGTTCAACAACAAACCCGAACTGTGCTAAAAATTAATTACGTTGAGGAATAATGAGATATTTGCAATCATTAAACTTATAGGCGGGTGCATAATACATTAAATATTTGATTTTTTGATTAATATATTGAATTTATTTCGCTGTCTTTAAAACTTTTACACAGACAAAAATAGTGTTTACTTTAGTAGTTACTTTATTTTTATAATAAAATACTCACGTTCGAATTTTGTTGACATTTTATTGGCTTTTTAGCTCGATGATACATATTATGAGGAAAAAAGTTTCATTTGTTTTCAAATTTATATAAAAAAAATAATATTTTTTGCTGTCCTTATAGTTTTTACGCGCGCTGTAGATAGCAGCACTAGTGTGTGTATGCGGCTCATTGGAAATAATTCTTTAAGATTCCACCATGGTAGAATGGATCAAAGTTTCACAAGGGCGGAACAAAGTTACCCTGAATGACTGTACCTTGGATATCATTTTTGTTAATTTTTCTTTAAATAATGAAATATTATGAGTGGTATATTCCCAAGCATCTTGAAAAGTATTAACTTAATAGGATACCTTCCCAGGTGTAAGTTGTGGATTTGGACGAGTGGTGATATCAAAAGAAAGATTTGGTCATGTATGTTAAAAAGTGCAATGGTACTACACGTCCGAATGTTTTGGAGATATCAGCACTTGAAGTGTGCATGAATAAATAAATATATTGACAGGCAGGTATATAAATTGTTCACAAGTCAAGCAAGCCTAAGAAAAACATTTTATTTTACACACCTCTACCACTAAAATTTTACAGCATTTTCAATGTATTTCACTGCAGAAAAATAGCGCGTAGATTGCAATTCCACGAGGTGGTTACAAGTTCTGTTTCTTAAAAATTAAATATAAATTTTCTTATCATTAATAGTGGTGCCGAAGTCCTTAAAAAATATAAGGAGTGTGAGAACTCTGCTTAAAAGAGATTTTAGGTGCACAGGGCTCGCACCGTTCCGAAAATTTTCACACGTTGCTACCAGTATTTTAAATCAAAAATCTTCATCGAAGGTCCGTTTAACTTCTACAATAGAATTATACAATAAATATTACCGTTTAAAAATTGTAGTAGGAAAGTACGAAAATTTTAGGAACAGTGCGAACCCTGCATTATATATACATACAGGTTATACATACGTCACACAATATATTTGCCAAATAATTTGCATAAAATAAAGTGCTTGAAATAATAAAAACAGATGGAAAAACTCTTTGAATGCAGCCGTACGCGAAATGCCTTTCTAAAAGAGTGGAAATAACTGGCAATATGTGGGTGTAAACGATTTTGCTTGTATTTCGGGAAAAGGTATTGGCAGAGGGATTAAAGATAATCAAAAGAAATTTTTAACTTGCGAACAATTTATATATATCTGCCTGCCAATATATTTATTTATTTATTCACATTTAAAGTGCTGATATCTCGATAACGGTTGGATTTGGACGGGTTGTTCCATTGCATTTTGTAACGTACATGACGAGATATTTTTTTTGATACCACACTCGTCCAAATCCACACCTTCAAAGTTTCCCTAGATCCCCAGACTTCAAAACAATCTGTAAGCATTTGCTACTGTTTTTAGAAAAAATTGTCATGCAATTATACAAAAAGTATTATCAGTGGAATAATATTTATAAAAAGTTTGATCCTGAACGAATAATACAAACAAATCGTACAGGAGTACCAATTTGATATTGTATAAAAACTGAATTTCAAGTATAACAAAAGATATCCTGAACAGTAGAATGAAATATACTTTTATTTCGAAAATATTCCACACATAAAAATTTCTAGGAAACAAAAAGGATTTCCTTTAGAGTATTGAATGAAATCTTCTTGTAGCATTGTTATATTTTCGCGAATCTTTGAATAAAAATATGTATATTAATAAGAGTTTTGTCTGAGAGAATGTTTGGAATACAGAAAATAATTACAAAATATACATTATAAAAAGTCTTACAGTATCAGTCTTCATTAATCTTTTCTTATTAAATCAACAATAAAATATACAAACTCAAAAATTAGTAAAAAGACAGAGTAACCTTATTCCTGCTAACAATAGTACATTCTAGAAGGAAATTTAGGCAGAGAAATGTCTGAAACTATGTTACAGGTGCATTGGAAACTCAATCATATTATTCTGAGTCTATTTCTGACATTTAGAGAAGTTTTATAGAGGTAATATTATTGCAAAAGTACCAAAATATTTCATTAAAATCTCAGTATTTTGAAAGGAAGTCATCACACAATTTAATGCATTTTAAAATTGAAATAATGAACATATTCTCAAACTTTTGCTGATATTTTTAAGCTTCATTACTGAAAAAAATGTTCATAGATACAAAATTTCGATATTTTACTTTTTGTTTATTATTTATAACTATACGAATGTTTTATATCCTATAATGGCACGACTTGAAAATGCGACATTAAAACATGGAGTACTAAATCTACGTCATAATTTTTTCCTTATAAGAGAATTACACACGTAACTGATTTTCAAATAAATTTAAAATACTGTCCGGTGAAATTGCCACCAAATTTTCAAGAGACATAACTTGTCCTTACATTCGAACACCACTATTTTCAAACGGTTTCCTGGCATTCTCTAATCTCAGACATTGTGATACAATTGTTCAATTATAAAAGACATATTGAAGTTCAGTTACTCTACAGAAATGCTAGTATTCAAATGGGTTAGAATGTTATTTATCATACAGTGGTGGACATAATTATAAGACATCTACCGAATTTCCCATAGAATTAAAGGAACGATATGAAGCTTAAAAACGTATTGCATCAAATATGACAAAAAAACATAAATTTACTCGGCTATCATATAAAATTATTTTATAATAATATTTTCGTACAATTTAATGAAAAAACTTAAAAACATAATGGACAAAATTATAAAACATCAACTTTTTTCCAAACACATTGGTCAACACAATTAGCAGACACTAATGGTTTAAAAGAAAATCCTCTTACATGGTTATTCAATATTTGGTGGAGTCGCCATTGTTTTTTATAACATGAAAGATGCTATTCTGTATCGAATCTATCAATTCTGACAAAACATCGCAAGACAGTTCTTCACAAGCATATTTTATAGCATTCTTTAGGTATTCGACGTGTGTAAACTGCCTTTCATTTCGGTAAGCCTCACAAACTAAGATTCCCCCACGAGTTTTCGATGGAATTTAAGTTTGTAGAGCGAGAAGGACACTGAAAAACATTGTTATTTTGCTTTGAAAGCCACTTTTTTGAGGTGTGATGTATGAATTGACGCGTTATCGTGCTGGAAAGTGTAGTTTTCGCCACAAAGAAGTTCACCGTATACGGCTCGTTGATCATTACGAATATTCTTATACTTTTCGGAATTTATTCTTGAATGCAGAAAATTGATATAGATTTTCCCTTGAGCTTACAAACCAGCCGAAACCATTTACTGAGCCTCCACCCATTTGACGGCTCATTTGTACATCAGGAGACTTCACTAAATCATGCCAATAATAGTCAGGACCATCCAGGTTAAACTATTTTTCATCAGAAAATAACACAGCGTATCATATGGAAGCCCAGGTCATAGTTTGTTTAGCGAAATTTAAACGGTCTGGTTTGCGCCGCTTTAGGAATGGTTGTTTATTCTTAATTGTTTTTTAATTTCACATAGGAAGCATTATGCAACACCCCTGCGAATGGTTCGTCTTGAACAATTCAATTTGAAAGCACTTTTAATGCCTGTACCCGCCCACATAGCATGCATGTTCACAGTGGTCACGTCACATCTGTGACCAAAATGCCACTCCTCAGTGACGTCACATCTGTGACCAAAATGCCACCCCTCAGTGACGTCACATTGTGACTGAAATGTGACGTCACATCTGTGACCAAAATGCCACCTCTCAGTGACGTCACATTGTGACTCAGATGTGACTTTCTTAGAAAACTTTAGAAAATTACAAAAATTCTCCAAACCATGTTATTTACTGGTAAAAAAACGTGTTTTCTGGCATTGCAGAAGAATATTGTGCAATCGCTCTTATGTCACACATTACATGCACTGCATGTAACATGTACGTCATATCACATATATGAGATAAACCTCCCATCATATAAAACTAAGCACCCAGCAATGAACCTATCAGTGAAACTTCCATTTAAGGAAATTTCTCGTTACACTTAAATGATTCGTTATGAAAAAAATATCGTTGAATAGAAATCCACGAAAATTCATGAAATTTGTATAGTAAACTACAAATAAAAATGGAAATATTATAAAACTGTGTTTTAATTTGGATAGTACTTTTTGTTATGCAATATAGCCACATAAAAAAAATCATTAGTATAATATCTAAAAAACCGCGTAATAAAGGAAGGGAAACAAAAACTGAATCGCAGCGTTCTAATTCTCGTTTTCTCTTGTATTTCAAATCGAAAAATTAAAAAAAAATTCGAATATTACTTTGTGTGCGATCTCTTATGAAAGATACACTCATAAAAACTTTCGCATCTTTTTTAAGTATTCAGAGAATGGACCTATAATATTTTCGCGGAACTAGAATCCCTTTCTTAGCATATCGAAAAATTTTCGCATTTTTTCCTTTTTATTTAAAAGATAAAATAAATACATAATTTCAATTCGTACAATCCGCTGAAATATATTCACAAATCAATCTTAACAGCAATCTATCCTTTTGAATATTGTGCATGCACGGAAGTACAACAAATTTTGCTAAGAAGAATTTTTTTTAATATGAATATTAATTTAAATGTTAATTGCGTTCTAAAAGAAGGTTCAACAGAAAATTAAAAAAGTAGATAATTTCATTAAATATGCGCTTCGTTAAATGAAAGTTCCACTGTATTTTGAAACTAATTGAAAGTAAAATAGAAATGCGTGAAAAAAAAATTTAACTCAAAATTTTAATTAGGGATACCCTCATAAAACTAATGCGCATGCGCATTCAACTTATAAATCTTCGAAGCTCAAACAACCAATAATAACAAAAAATCACCTGCTTAAAAAATATCGTTTGGCAACAACCAGAATAGTTGACACTAGTGTATTTATTCTTTAGAATATTAGGCCAGCTGCTCTAGTAACTTTGTTATGATGTTATGCGTGTATATTTAATACGTAAGTTGAAAATTTTTAAAAAGTTATGCAGAAATGCGATCAGTTGACATTTTATATAAAATGCCGGTCCGAAAAAATACATTGTCAGTGGCGTTTCGTTAATATGAGCGCGCCAATGTCAATGTACTTCATTCGGACATTCCGACTTCGAAATTATCTTCGCTATTTGGATTATGAAACTTGAATTAGAGGATAATGCCGTTAAGAAAGAGGTAAGAAAATGTTATTTTTCCTGCTTTTTTTATAATGATTTCTGTGAATTTCGTAAAAAACATGTTATAAAAGGAATAAGTATCATATTAATTTAACTTTTTTGAATCCACTTACCTTAGTAAATTCAATAAATTTAACATTTATTTTGTTGAAATACGGAACAGCATGTCAAAGATTTGAAAATAGTTAATAACATTATTTTTAAAATGCACTTTAATCACATTTTTTTAATTACATGGTTAAAATCAAATATTAATAAATTTAAAAATGTATGCATAATCAAAAGTTAACGTTATAATTAATATATAAAGGAGTTTGGGGTTGTTTAACTGTTGAAAATAGTGATAAATATATTAATTTATGCACTAATATTGCAAAAACAAATTTTTTAAAACTTTTTGTTACCTTTCTGAATTTCTCATAATCCCAAAAATTTGATAACTGTAATTCCATGACATTTATTATTTTAAACCATGTATCTAAAATAATTAAGATATTGATTTTGTGATAATAACAATTATTGATTTTTAAAAATGAGTAATTATCGCATTATTTTATTAATTTTTGATATCTTAATTGTTAAATGGTGCTGAAAATAACAATTTTGTTCCATTAGTATGTGTTCATTAAATCCTGGTTCTAAATAGTCATAAAAACAATTACATGTACTTTTTTGTGGGATGTACATTACTGAAATTTTTAGTGTTTGATGTATTTCTATTATTTTCAATAAAATTTTGTCTAATATTGGGAAGTGAGACTGAGAATACTTAAATACTATTAATAGATTCATCTAATACGAAAAAAAATGAAATCTAATAATTATAACTATTAATAAGGAAACTTTTAAAAAATAAATTCCATAAGGATGACCTTTACCGGCACATCTACACTATATGACATATACAATATATATATATGAGTTTAACTACGAATTTAAACCTTGGTGTAATCATACATGCGCACAGGCCACTATTGTAAGGAAATAACTAAGCGTAATACTAGAACTAATTGCCTCATCTTCATTAGTACTCGATTTTTAAATAAAATCTGTATATTACAAATATTGCGCATAAACTTCACGTAGTTTTATCAAAAGATAATTCTATATTATATTTAACAGAATGATTTTAATTGGTAAATTAATCAAACGAATATTAATTTTCCAAAATGAGTAAAAAAATGTTTAGATTAGGATTCGAACTAGAGACCCTCGATGTATGCTGCCAATGCTCTTCCAACAGAGCAACTTAGCACGCACAATTCACCCGGAGAAATATCATTATATACTCATACGAATAGTATGCATTTATCATACGAGTAGTTTGAAAAAAAATTAAAGTATTATTACATAGGGTTATATATAATAATGATAAGTATGCGTTCGTATTCACTGTGTGAATTGTGTGCGTGAGATTCTTCCAGTCGACAAAGTATTGACAATTTGCGCGAAAGACTGCTTAGTTCGAATCCTGACCTGGACACTTTTTCAATCAGTTGGAAAATTACAACAAAAGATAATTAAAAGATATAGGGTAGATGCTCCAGTTTTGGCAACTGCACAAGTTTTGGCCACATTGGAATGATTTACCCTCTATTTAGGCTGTAAATTGATTTTAACAAATTATATGCATTCTTACTCCTTAATCTAACACTCTTTTTTTATTTTCAATCCCATTTGTTTATTTTTTGATAAAAAATGACTTGAAAAAAAAAAAAAAAAAGTGTAAAACTATAGTGTGCACTCACATATATTAAGGTTTTTGCTTAGGTAACAAGTTTTCACAATCTTTCAATATTAGGGATTTATCGAACTTTATTTGTTCTGAAACAGATTGCTATGAAGCTTTATGAAGTAGGCTTTCTCTCTGTTGCAATTTCATATTTAAATTAATTATTTTTACAGCTTAAAGTAGGGGTGGCCAAAACTACTTGCTTTACGTGCTAGTACGTGCTTTAAATTTGCTATGTGTACCAGTTATGGCCATTGTGTGGCCAAAAATGGCACAACAATATGCTCCACTTTTGGCCACAAGACTAATTATAGTGAAAATTTCAGCAATATATTTAGAAATGTTTTATGACTTATAAATTTAAAAGTTCAATAAAATTACAGCATGATTTAGTGGTTTCTTGTATTTTTTCAAAACAAAATGAGGAAGTTGCATAACTTTTGCAAAATTTCAAGCACATGAATTTAGAAATAACAAATAATGTGAAAATCTTTATACTATAAATAGGATTCATTTTAACAAGTTTAAAAAAGACAATTCTGTACTCTTAAAAATGGTCTAGATTAAACACTGTTATAAGGTAGGAAGTAAAATTATGGCTTTTCAAAATTCATTGTCAGCTTTTCAAGATGGTTAAGTTTTGTAGTATCTCGTTCTACCTTGCAACACAAGTTCACAGAATGGAGACCAGTTTTTACTATTTTTGAATCTCAAGTAATAGGGTTGTGCTATTTATGATGGCCAATTATCTATATGAGAGATATGGGCCAAAAAAGAAGGGAGATGCCCTCTGTGAAGGTCTTTCTAAGATCCTAGCCAATATTTACACAAGGAAATCTAAGGTTTGAAGAAAACTAACTCCAAATGATTAGGCTGACAGGCAGCTAAGTACGAGGAATTAAAGTTTAAAATCAGTTGAAAAAAATGGATTTTAGAGATTGTCAAAATACTATTTCATGTAAAAATGGAATAATTTCAAGATTCTAGTCATATAACTGTAAATATTGGTATAGTATAACATATGATATATATAAATGAAAATATGCAAAACGTTAAAATAAGCTTTTTATGTCCTATAAGTCTTTTTTATGAATTAAATATATTTTTTGTTTTTAAATTTAAATGTTCAGTTAAAATCAGCTTAAGTATATTTTATTCGATGTTTTTATGATTTCATTTAAAAAAATGCAAATCTTTTTTATACAGCAAACAAATATCTGTGTGGTAAAACAGATTTTGCACAAAAATGCTTTATTTTTACTTATTATCAGTTAAAATGTTTGCAAAATTACAAGATATTAGGGCGGCCAAAACTGGTGCAGGGGTGGCCAAAACTGGTGCAAATTGAAAGAAATTACTTAACGAGTTATTACTCACAATCTAAAATATTTGATAGAAAGTTATTATAATTAACAGAAAGACAACTAAATTTACTAAAGAATACTGTTATTGCGATTTAATATGCTTTATTCAGTCTAAAACTATAAAATTTCCATTTCAACTTTTCTCTTAATGTGGCCAACACTGGAGCATCCACCCTATATATTTATAGACATCAGGATTATTGGTCAGAAATATTGGCAAGCTGTACAGTTTTAGATATGTGCTGAAATTTGTGGATATTAAAGCGAGTAAAAGTTTTTTTTTTAAAAGTTCAAAAAGATTAAACAGTTTGAACAGCATATAACAAAATGTGTGTCAGTTATAAATAAAATTGAAGCTATGCAATTTTCAGCATGTGGGGAAAATATATAAATATTTTTGAAAGGCAATATTTTTCAAATTTTAAAAACAACACCAGAGTTGTAAGGCATGTGAGGTAAATCGAATTTTTAACTTTAATTTAGAAGAAAGTCTCCTTACTGCAGGTAACTATTTTATATATTATACAGTATTTGTTCATAAATTGTCAATATATGATTTTAGGACTTAAACCCTATTTTAACAGAACATGGCGTGGAGTTATAGCTTCAGCAGATCTTGTTTCTTTTAAATTGTTAGAGAATCGTTAAGAAAAGTTAAATCGTCACAGAATCATCACAGTGTTAACGAAAGTTTTGTCACAAACGATCTGCATCGTGAGTCTAAAATAATGGGACAAACTTTAAGGGAGGTGGTAGAGCTCACTATAATAAATAATTATGGCATAGAAATGTATGACTGGAAGTGACGCGTTAAAACGCCACACTAGTCACTGTAAAAGACACGGATTATAATGTTAAGTGTATGGGAGCGCTATTTTCAAATATCTCGCTAAAATTTTAATATTTTCGCATATTTTTTTTCCATAGGATAGCTGAGGACGACCTGCAACTGGGCTGGTTTTTACTTTTTTGATTTTGGTTACAGATTAAGAGCCCACAATAATTCAGAACCAGTTTAAACCGGTTCTAAAACTGAAACTATTGTAATATAAAAAAAAATATAACCAAAATCGAAAAAGTAAAAATTAGCCTAGTTGTGGATCGTCCTCAGCTATCCTATGGAAAAAATATCATGTAAAATATTGAAATTTGAGCAAGATATTTGAAAACAACACCCCCCCCATAGACATAACATTACCATCCGGGTCTTTTTTGGTGACTAGTGTAGCGTCTTGACGGGTCACTTCCGGTCATATATTTCTGTGCCATCATTATTTGCTATAGTGAGTCCTACCGCCCCCTCAAAGTTTGTTCCATGATTTTGGACTCACCCTGTATTTCACAATTTGGTCACAATGTGACTTGAAAGCATTGTCACTTTCGTCACAATTACGTCACAATGTTAATGACAAAATCGTCACAAATGACACACTTTTCACAAATTGGTCACATTGCGACGTCACAATGTGGTCACAATGTGACGTCACAAACAAGCTCTAAAACGGCCATAACGACTTCACATTTTAGTCACAGTGACTTCACATCGACGTCACGTGACGTCACATCGACGGTCACAAAGTCACAATGTGACTTCACAACGACGTCACCGTGACGTCACCATGTCTTACGGGCGTAAGACATGGTGACGTCACGGTGACGTCGTTGTGAAGTCACACTGTGACTTTGTGACCGTCGATGTGACGTCACGTGACGTCGATGTGAAGTAGGGTGGGTCGAAAAAATCGATTTTTTTCAAATCCACTATTAATAGTGCGGAAAAGTTGCCTTTTGTAATTAGAAGGATAACGCAAAATTTTTTTTGAAATCGGTTAATATCTTTAGGTCGCGCATCACACTTGAAGTTCGGAAAATTTGACCAAAAATGACAATTTTTGAAATTAATGTTGAAAATTAAAAAAATTTCGAAACTACTTCTAATAGCGCGGAAAAGTTTCCTTTTATATCTGAAAAGATAACGCAAAACTTTTTTTGAAATCGGTTAATATCTTCAGGTGGCCCATCGCATTTGCAGTTCGGAAAAATTGATCAAAAATGTCATTTTTTGGAATAAATGAGGAAAATTAAAAAAATTTCCAACTTGCTTGTAATAGTACGCTAAAGTAACCTTTTACAATTAAAAAATAACTTTTTCCTTTTTCAAATCTGTTAATATCTTTAGGTCGCGCATCAAAGTACCTGGAATTTGGAAAATATGATGAAACTTCACATAGGCTGATTACAAAAATAACTGATGAACCGATCTTTTTCTATTTCTCTTGCTCAGAACGCAGATGAGCTGTCAACGCAGGTGGTTTTCAGGCTTTTCATGTGATTACCACAAACAGTTACATTATATCAAGAGAAAATGGATTTAAAATGGTATCTAAGATCAAATAGAGAGGGGCACATTTCTTTAATTCAGGAGCCTACCCCTTAGATGAAGTCCTTGTAGTTGGATGTGATGTCATCTCTATCAATACGGGATTGAAAAAAGGGATTTTTCAAACCTTAATAATGAAGATAGGCAGGTCCTTGCAGTGGTGTATTTACCTTTTGCATTTCATCGAATTGCCTTTTAGGCACTTGTTTCAGTATATTGATTATAAAAGCAAAATGTTAGCATTATTTTCTTGTCCTATAGGCAAGCAACTACCTGCTTGCAAAATATTACTTGTCATCAAGTTTGAATCAATCAATAGTGACTGTTGAAAACCCAAATGACCATAGTAAAGATCAAAAGTATATTTTTGAAATGTCAAATGCTGTGCAATCGGCTTCTTCCTGAGGATCTTTCTATCCGAGATCCGGGGTCCATTCTTCATTCCCGATGGCTAACGACAGACAATAAAATTCTCAGACTGTATATGTATATATATCCACAGAAAAGCCTAGAACTGAAATGAAGCAGTTAGTTTTATTCATCATAAAAACATGTGCCTATACGGTTTGAAATTAAGAATTATTCTATATATATGGATCAAAGCATGTGCACAAGACAATAACAACATCACGCTACCTATCAAAAAGTCTGCAGGAAGTTTATAGACCCTGTTATTGAACTTAACTCTTACTTCGCTCATCCAGAAAATCTGATTACAGATGAGAGGGTATATGTTCGAGAGTTAGGATTACGATAAATTTTGAAAGCAATGAAACTGGTGACAGAAGAGGCGACTGTAAGAGATTTTGTGAGACCCAAATTAAATGTTGGTCTTCAGGATTCAACTAAACTAATTGATTGGTCGAGCTACAAAGTTACTTCATCACGTATATTACACGGAATCAGCCCAGAGAATCTTTATCTTTTTTTTAATCGAAATCTGTCTCAGAATAAGGAAGTGGAAACAATAAGGACGTTTCTGTGCCACACACACAAGCGGTGGAATGATATGTGAAACTTTTGAGGAAGTCTTCTGAAAAAGTATCTGGCTGTAATAGCAGAGACGGCTATGTTAGATCAACTTTGCTTTCGCGATCACTAATGCCAAAATTTGATAAATCTCACTACAAGACTTTAATTGTGGTAAAGCAAGAAAGAAAAATAACTATTCTCTAAAATTACTACAATGCAAATAGCCTAATATTGTTTGAGTAAAACTTGTTTTTTATTTTTTAGCAGAATGTCTCATTAAGTAGGGTTCTAAACCTGTTCAATACGAATGTTTAACTTTAATAAATAAAATAGTTGAAAAATATACTTTTTTAAACTTTTCCATAATTTACAAACAATGCATTATAAAATATTATTAACCAATTTTAAATACGTTTATTACCAATTTTATAAGTTTATTTAAATACGTAATTTTACGTTTCTATGCATATAATGGAATATTTTTATGTTATTAGAAGTAGATGTGAAAAGAAGACGATTTTTCATCTTTTATATGAAACAATGTCAATTTTCATAAAATTTCGCTAACTTAAAGGGACTTAAAGGTATTAACAGATTTAAAAAAGAAAGAAAAGTTATTTTTTTTAATTGTAAAAGGCAATTTTAGTGTACTATTACCAGCAAGTTCGAAATTTTTTTAATTTTTCTCATTTATTCCAAAAAATGTCATTTTTGATCAATTTTTCCGAACTTCAAGGGCGATGGGCTACCTAAAGATATTAACCGATTTCAAAAAACGTTTAGCGTTATCTTTTCAGATATAAAAGGAAACTTTTCCGCGCTATTAGAAGTAGGTTCGAAATTTTTTTTAATTTTCATCATTAATTTCAAAAATTGTCATTTTTGGTCAAATTTCCCGAACTTCAAGTGCGATGCGCGACCTAAAGATATTAACCGATTTCAAAAAAAAAATTTGCGTTATCCTTCTAATTACAAAAGGCAACTTTTCCGCACTATTAATAGTGGATTTGTGAAAATTCGATTTTTTCGACCCACCCTAATGTGAAGTCACAGTGACTAAAATGTGAAGTCGTTATAACCGTTTTAGAGTTTGTTTGTGACGTCATATTGTGACCACTTTGTGACGTCACAATGTGACCAATTTGTGAAAAGTGTGTCATTTGTGACGATTTTGTCATTAACATGGTGACGAAACTGTGACGAAAGTGACAATGCTTTCAAGTCACATTGTGTCCAAATTTTGAAATACAGGGTGAGTCCAAAATCATGGAACAAACTTCGAGGGGGTGGTAGGACTCACTATAACAAATAATGATGACACAGAAATATATGACCGGAAGTGACCCGTCAAGACGCTACACTAGTCACTAAAAAAGACCCGGATGATAATGTTAAGTCTATGGGGGGGGGGGGCGTTGTTTTCAAATATCTTGCTCAAATTTCAATATTTTACATGATATTTTTTCCATGGGATAGCTGAGGACGATCCACAACCGGGCTAATTTTTACTTTTTCGATTTTGGTTATATTTTTTTATATTAAGATAGTTTCAGTTTTAGAACCGGTTTAAACAGGTTCTGAAAGTTAAAGTATTTTTTCTTTTAATCTGTAACCAAAATCAAAAGAATAACAACCAGCCCAGTTGCAGATCGTCCTCAGCTATCCTATGGAAAAAAAATTATGCGAAAATATTAAAATTTTACCGAGATATTTGAAAATAGCGCTCCCATAAACTTAACATTATAATCCGTGTCTTTTGCAGTGACTAGTGTGGCGTTTCAACGCGTCACTTCCAGTCATACATTTCTATGCCATAATTATTTATTATAGTAAGCTCTACCACCTCCCTTAAAGTTTTTCCCATTATTTTAGACTCACGCTGCAGATCATTTGTGACAAAATTTTCTGTGATGATTCTGTGACGATTTAACTTTTCTTAACGATTACCTAACAATTTAAAAGAAACAGGATCTGCTGAAACTATAACTCCATGCCATGTTCCTGTTAAAATAGTGTTTGACTCCTAAAATCATATATTGACAATATATGAACAAATAATGTATAATATATAAAAATAGTTACCTGAAGTAAGGAGACTTTCTTCTAAATTAAAGTTAAAAATTCGATTTACCTCACATGCCTTACAACTCTGGTGTTGTTTTCAAAATTTGAAAAATATTACCTTTCAAAAATATTTACATATTTTCTCGCCACATGCTGAGAATTGCATAGCTTCAATTTTATTTAAAACTGACACACATTTAGTAGAACGTTGTTCAAACTGTTTAATCTTTTTAGTCTTTTTTTTTAACTTTTACTCGCTTTAATATCGACAAATCTCAACACATATCTAAAACTGTACAGCTTGCCAATATTTCTGACCAATAATCCTGATGTCTATAAATATATATAACTTTTAATTATCTTTTGTTGTAATTTTCCAACTGATTGAAAAAGTGTCCAGGTCAGGATTCGAACTAAGCAGTCTTTCGCGCAAATTGTCAATACTTTGTCGACTGAACTATCCTGGAAGAATCTGACGCACATAATTCAGACAGTGAATACGAATGCATACTTATCATTATTATGTATAACCCTATGTAATAATACTTTAATATTTTTTTCAAACTACCCGTATGATAAATGCATAATATTCGTATGATTATATAATGATATTTCTCCGGGTGAATTGTGCGTGCTAAGTTGCTCTGTTGGAAGAGCATTGGAAGCATACATCGAGGGTCTCTAGTTCGAATCCTAACCTAAACACTTTTTTACTCATTTTGGAAAATTAATATTCGTTTGATTAATTTACCAATTAAAATTATTCTGTTAAATATAATATAGAATTATCTTTTGATAAAACTACTTGAAGTTTATGCGCAATATTCGTAATATACAGATTTTATTTGAAAATCGAGTGCAAATGAAGATGAGGCAATTAGTTCTAGCATTACGCTTACTTATTTCCTTACTATAGTGGCCTGTGCGCATGTATGGTAACACCAAGGTTTAAATTCGTAGTTAAACTCATATATATATTGTATGTGTCATATAGTGTAGATGTGCCGGTAAAGGACATCCTAATGGAATTTATTTTTAAAAAGTTTCCTTATTAATAGTTATAATTATTAGATTTCATTTTTTTTTTCGTATTTGATGAATCTATTAATAATATTTAAGTATTCTCAGTCTCACTTCCCAATATTAGACAAAATTTTATTGAAAATAATAGAAATACATCAAACACTAAAAATTTCAGTAATATACATCCCACAAAAAAGTACATGTAATTGTTTTTATGACTATTTAGAACCAAGATTTAATGAACACATACTAATGAAACAAAATTGTTATTTTCAACACCATTTAACAATTAAGATATCAAAAATTAATAAAATAATGCGATAATTACTCATTTTTAAAAATCAATAATTGTTATTATCACAAAATCAATATCTTAATTATTTTAGATACATGGTTTAAAATAATAAATGTCATGGAATTACAGTTATCAAATTTTTGGGATTATGAGAAATTCAGAAAGGTAATAAAAAAGTTTTAAAAAATTTGTTTTTGCAATATTAGTGCATAAATTAGTATATTTATCACTATTTTCAACAATTAAACAACCCCAAACTCCTTTATATATTAATTATACCGTTAACTTTTGATTATGTATAGGGGAGAGTGGGGATACTTGAGCATAGGGGATACTTGAGCCACCCCTATTATCTCTACAGTTGATTAATTTTTCTTTCTAAAACTGCCAATATGATAACATATTTATAGTTCTGAACATGTAAAAAAGAAATCACACATCTTGGTACCATTTTGAAAGTATAGTGATTAATAGTTGTCTTTTCCCTATCTGAAAAAAATATTTGGGTGCATGGTTTTTTTGTTTTTTTGTAATCAAAGTTTTGTTTAAAGTTGCAACTATATACATACATTCAATAAGCATAATTTCAATTGTATTTTGAGTCTAAAATAGTTCTAATTGCTGCATGCTTTATTTAGTAAAACTCTGGGAAACAAAAATAGTGATAGTGGGGATACTTGAGCCAATGAGAGTGGGGATACTTGAGCCATGTCTTAACCATCCTCACTAGAAATTAAACATGGGTGAAACAAACAAAAAATAAAATTCCATCCTTATATTCACTAATAGATATTTTTCTGGAGAAAAGGGAGAATAATTTTTCATTTTTTTTTTCTTAAAAAAATAAAGACCTAAAAATGTTTAAAAATGCATATTTTTTAAATGAAAATGTCTATTTTATTTTTCGATTTGTTCGATTTGACAAACGACCAAAATTCGAACAAAATAGTCTGTCTAGATAAATGTAAACATAGTTTTCAATTTAATTTTCATTAAATGAAAATAACTTTTTAAAACGGTTTTACAGGCTATAATCTCTAATACTTTAATTAGTTAGGTCCAACATAATAAAATATTTATTTTTTAATATAACATATTAAGATTAGTATTTTATATTGAAATCGTAACCTCTGTTGCTGTAACTTTTTTTTTAACTAAGAAAATTGAAGAAAAATTGGTAAAAAGAGCGCACAAAAACAACAAAAATCCCAGTTCAAACTTACCTACATGGAGCCAAAGAGGAAGACAAAATCTTTTCCTGTGAAATCAAAAAAGTGTTTGAAATAGTAGAATGATACATCTGGCTTAAATTCCGACAGCTACTAAACTAAAAGCATGAGTTCGACAATATCATTAGAGGAAAATTCTGTCAATGATGGTGATGATGTGAAAGAAAACCTTCTATTGATGGTTGGTTACTAATAAAATATGCCAGAAAGAAAACTGTAAAAATATTTGTTGGATAAGTGCTTAATATTTTGAAAATGAAATTTGCAAGAAGAATTGCAGATTCCAAATTTAAATGGCTCTGAACTGAGGATGTTTCTACCGTCGTTATAACTGAGGTTCAAATTATCCTTCGACAACCAGTTTTAACGACAAAAAATGATCGTATTACTAGCTTTGTTTTCTTAATTGGTTTTGAAACACTTTACGTTTCATAATTTATCATTCTGTAAAATATTTGTGCAAAAATAAAGCGAAAAAAATTACTTTTGTAGGTATTTTTCCGTAGTGGCTCAAGTATCCCTTCACTATGGCTCAAGTATCCCCGCCATGGGGATACTTGAGCCATGATGTAAAACAAAAAATAAACATTTATTATGCATAGAAAAATAGTTCAAAATTTATTGAAAGTGGTTTTTAGTTGAAGGAAAAATATCAAATTTTCATTTTCAATATTTTATTTTATTCTAAAAAAATATAAAAAATTTAAAAAAAAATAAAATTCAAAAAATGGCTCAAGTATCCCCATACATTTTTTAATTTATTAAAATGTGATTTTAACCATGTAATTAAAAAAATGTGATTAAAGTGCATTTTAAAAATAATATTATTAACTATTTTCAAATCGTTGACATGCTGTTCCGTATTTCAACAAAATAAATGTTAAATTTATTGAATTTACTAAGGTAAGTGAATTCAAAAAAGTTAAATATGATACTTATTCCTTTTATAACATGTTTATTACGAAATTAACAGAAATTATTATAAAAAAGCAGGAAAAATAAAATTTTCTTACCTCTTTCTTATCGGCATTATCCTCTAATAACAGTGTGATAATCCAAATGGGGAAGATAATTTCAAAGTCGGAATGTCCGAATGAAGTACAATGACATTGGCGCGCTTATATTAACGAAACGCCACTGACATTGTATTTTTTCGGACCGACATTTTATATAAAATGTCACCTGCTAGCATTTCTGCATAACTTTTTAAAAATTTTCAACTTACGTACTAAATATACAGACATAACACCAGAACAAAGCTACTAGAGCAGCTGCCTAATATTCTAAAGAGTAAATCGTGTCAACTATTCTGGTCGTTGCCAAACGATATTTTTTAAGCAGGTGTTTTTTTGTTATTATTGGTTGTTTGAGCTTCGAAGATTTGTAAGGTGAATGCGCATGCGCATTAGTTTTATGAGAGTATCCCTAATTAAAATTTTGAGGTTAAATTTTTTTTTCACGCATTTCTATTTTACTTTCAAATAGTTTCGAAATACAGTGGAACTTTCATTTAACGAAGCCCATATTTCATGAAATTATCTACTTTTTTTAATTTTCTGTTGAACCTAGAACGCAATTAACATTTAAATTAATATTCATATTAAAAAAAAATTCTATTTAGCAAAATTTGTTGCAATTCCGTGCGTGCACAATATTCAAAAGGATGGATTGCTGTTAAGATTGATTGGTGAATATATTTCAGCGGCTTGTATGAATTGAAATTATGTATTTATTTTATCTTTTAAATAAAAAGGAAAAAATGCGAAAATTTTTCGATATGCTAAGAAAGGGATTCTAGTTCCGCGAAAATATTATAGGTCCATTCTCTGAATACTTAAAAAAGATGCGAAAGTTTTTATGAGTGTATCTTTCATAAGAGATCACCACAAAATAATATTCCGATTTTTTTTAATTTTTGGATTTGAAATACAAGAGAAAACGAGAAATAGAACGCTGCGATTCAGTTTTTGTTTCCCTTCCTTTATTACGTGGTTTTCTAGATATTATACTAATGAATTTTTTCTTATGTGGTTATATTGCATAACAAAAATTACTAGCCAAATTAAAACACAGTTTTATAATATTTCCATTTTTCTTTGTAGTTTGCTATGCAAATTTCATGAATTTTCGTGGATTTCTATTCAACGATATTTTTTCATAACGAAGCATTTAAGTGTAACGAGAAATTTCCTTAAATGGAAGTTTCACTGATAGGTTCATTGCTGGGTGCTTAGTTTCATATGATGGGAGGTTTATCTCACATATGTGATATGACATACACGTTACATGCACTGCATGTAACGTGTGGCATAACAGCGATTGCACAATATTCTTCTGAAATGCCAGAAAACACGTTTTTTTACCAGTAAATAACATGGTTTGAAGAATTTTTGTAATTTTCTAAAGTTTTCTAAGAAAGTCACATCTGAGTCACAATGTGACGTCACTGAGTGGTGGTAATTTGGTCACTGATGTGATGTGACCACAGTGACTCGCAGTGACGTCATTGTGACCATGCATGCTACGAGGGATCTTTTGAAGAATTTTTGTATATATTTTTTAATTTTCTAAGAAGGTCACATTTCAGTCACAATGTGACGTCACTGAGGGGTGGCATTTTGGTCACAGATATGACGTCACATTTCAGTCACAATGTGACGTCACTGAGGGGTGGCATTTTGGTCACAGGTGTGACGTCACATTTCAGTCACAATGTGACGTCACTGAGCGGTGGCATTTTGGTCACAGATGTGACGTCACAGTGACGTCACTGTGACCATGCATGCTATGTGGGTAGTGGTTTTATTTTGTGTAGCGAGCGAAAGCATATAGCGCTTATATCTCGAGGGAAAGCAAGTTGTACATCCAGATTTTTTAACCACGTATCCATTAATTCCTCTTTTCAAAACATTTTTAATTGCACAAAAAGAGCGTTTAATAACTTTTGAAATACACTGCTCAAAACAATTAAAGGATATTTGAAGTTTTATATAAAATAAAGATATAAATGAATTTTTTTTTTGCCGAAAATAGAATAGAGAATCACAAATGCAAATTTTTCTGGTTTTCAAACTGTGGAGAATGCAAATATTGAGTTCGATGTCAAAAACGTCGCTTCAGCGGCAGCGAATGAAATTTGACATTAAACTGGATAAAAGAGAATGAAGACAAGGATGATCGGAATTCAGTGATTGCTTTGTTTCGATGAGTACGATGTCTCAGCGAAGTCATTTTACGATTCAGAAGCTTGGAGAATTGTTGGTAGGTTAGAAGAGGGCCAAACTCAAGCCGAAGTAGCGCAAGCCATTGGAGTGTCACAAAGTGTCATTTCCAGGATCTGGAACCGTTTTTTGGAGAGTGGACGTGCAGGCCGAAGACCAGGGCAAGGTCGTAGACGGGCAACAACGCCCAATGAAGATCGGTATTTAACGTTAACAGCTCGGAGACACCGAAACATGAAAGCTACTCTTCTCCAACAACACTTTCGCTCGGCTACAGTCACCACGATTTCAACTCAGACAGTCCGAAACCGGCTCCACGCTGTAGGTCTGTATGCTCGCCGACATATGGTATGTGTTAGATTACCATCAAGGCATCGTCGCGACCGCAGGGAGTGGGCAACCGAGCATGTCAACTGGAGGAGAAATGAGTGGAGCAATATTCTGTTTTCTGACGATTCCCGTTTTTCTGTGCATCGGGATAATAGGCGTATTTTCATCTGGAGGGACCGTGGCAGTAGGAATAATCCTGCGTTCGGGCACGAAAGTGTCAGATTTGGCGGTGGAGGAGTGTTGGTGTATGGTGGCATCTCCATTGACGGGCGCACTGACCTCTACATCATTCGAGATGGAGCTCTGACTGGTCGCCGATATAGGAATGAGATCCTCAGACTTATTGTAGTCCCTTACGCTGCAACAATCGGAGATAACTTCATTTTAATGGACGATAACTGCAGGCCACATCGTGCAAACCTGGTGGAGGATGTCCTTTTCGAGGAAGGAATCGTTCGAATGGAATGGCCAGCGTGTTCTCCAGACATGAATCCAATCGAGCACGTTTGGGACGCTCTAGGAAGACGAGTTTCTGGCTGCCAACAACCCCCACAAACTGTCCAAGAACTGGAAAGAGCTCTTCTGGAAGAGTGGGGCAGAATACCCCAACTCGTCATTCATAGCCTCATTGAGTCCATGCCTCAAAGGTGTTCAACGTTGCTGGTCGCCCGTGGAAACCATACCCCTTACTGAAAATTATTTTTTTTGAAGAAAACACCTTTTCTTATTCTTTTTTTCTCATATGCACAAATTGTGTTTTTTTCCTTTTGTACACAAATGCGCAATAAAATGCATTTTTTTCTGCCAAACATGTGTAATTTATTCTCATATAACCTACTATGTCTGTCGACCACGTATCAATCAGCTAAAAAGTTTCCCAGATACAAAATCCACTTAAAATTGCAATATCCTTTAATTGTTTTGAGCAGTGTATTAACTAAAGCACAAGTTCCATAATACTCCAAATTTGGCAAATTTCCCTTTCTTTTAATTCTGTACCTCGTGATATGTTTGTTAATGCATGAAGTCAGTTGTCGTCTGCTTTAGTTAACTGTTGACGTCATAACAGCGTGCAGAAAATTTGCATATTGTATTGAGAAAAAAAAAGCAAGAGTTTTAATTAAAATTTTAGGGCGTTTTATAATTTTGTCCATGGTGTGTTAATTTTTAGGTAGATTTCGTATGAAATACTACCTATTGCATTGTCTCCCATGTTGGAATTTCTGAAAAATTTTTGCGGATCTACACGAATCATGACTCCTAGACTCCAAAACTACCATCAGTAAAAAAGTTTATCTATCTATCTATCTATCTATCTATCTATCTATCTATCTATCTATCTATCTATCGGTGTATATCACTTTCTTCTAGACACGATAACTTCCATAATTATGCTCAGATCTTTTTCAAACTTTTACATAAAATCAAGGAGCTTAAAATCTCGGTCGAGTTCGTTAATGGGCAAAATCGGACCAAGGGGGTGGAAATAGGGAGGGTTTTTGTGAAAACAGAAAAAACGCGATAACTTCTTAATTAAAATAGATATAGAATCAGTTTAAAGTTTATATTACTTCTAAGAAATGGGCAAAAAGTTTATACATGACAGATTTTTGATAAAGTTAAAAATGGGATCAAGGGGCGAAAAAAACATGGTTTTTGGGAGAAAAAAATTCATAACTTCGTCAATTCTCAAGATATCAAATCCAACTAAATTTTATATAAATGTACTCAATATTATCTAAAACTTTTGTATTTACAAGTTTTTGATAGGACCAATTTTTTCCGATGAAAAAAATTAAAAACGAAAAGAAAAAGGGGGGAGGAAAAAGAAAAAAATCCGTAACTTACTAAATTCTTAAGCAATCAAATCTAATTAAATTTATTTTACATCTTCACAATAATATCTACAACTTTTATATTAACAAGTTTTTCATAGAACCAATTCTTATAGCAAAAATAAATTAAACAAAAATAGGAGTTGGAGAAAAAACCTCAAATCCAAACTGCTTATATTCTGACTCATTTTAAAATTCATTTTTGATTTTAAACGCATCTAAATCACAGATCCTCTTATTTAGGAACTATATAATGCGACGTATTGGCCAATTTTTTGATAAAGGCAAAATATATTTTTAAAAAGGCTGCCAAAAAAGGTATTTTGAACAGATTTCCCGAAGTTATCGTCATTAAAATATCGATTAAGTATAACAAATTGCGTTTTTTCTGAGTCATTTTTAAATTCATTTTTGTTCTCAAACCCTTCCAATTTACAGGTCCTCTTATTTAGGAACTATGTAATGTGACGGATTGGCCAGTTTTTTGATAAAGGCAGAATATATTTTTAAAAAGGCTGCCAAAAAGGGTATTTTGAACAGAATTTCACTAAGTTATCGTGATTGAAATTTGAGGAAATTTAAGAAATTGCGTTTTTACCGAGTCATTTTTTAATCTTTTTTTGTTCTCAAACGCATCCAATTTACAGGTTCTTTTATTTAGGAACTATATAATGTGGCGGAGTGGCCAGTTTTTTGATAAAGGTAGAATATATTTTTAAAAAGACTGCAAAAATGGGCATTTTGCACAAAATTTCCCAAAGCGATCATGATTAATGAACTGTGGGTATTCAAATAACAAATTGGTTATTTTATGACTCATTTTTAAATCCAATTTTACTCTGAAACGCATTCAAATGACAGTTTTTTGTTACTTAGGAACTATATAATGTGCGTATTCGTCGATTTTTTGATAAAGGGTGAATATATATTTTTTAAAAGCTGTCAAAGTAAGCACTTCGCAAAAAAATTTCCCAAAGCGATCATAAAAGAATTGAGGCTGTATTCAAATAACAAATTGTTTATTTTATGACTCATTTTTAAATTCAATTTTCCTCTCAAACGCATGCAATTGACAGTTATTTGTTATTTAGGAACTGTGTAATTACTGTGTATTGGTCAGATTTTTGATAAAGGCTAAATATATATTTTAAAAAATCTGTCAAAGTGGGCACTTCGCACAAAATTTGTCAAAGCGATCTTGATTAAAGAATTGTGGATGTATTAAAATAATAAATCGGTTATTTTATGACTCATTTTTAAATTCAATTTTGCTGTCAAACGAATTTAATTAACAGTTTTTTGTTATTTAGGAACTATAATGAGCATATTGGTCAATTATTTTTAAATAAAGTAAGAATATAATTCAAAATATGTTGCCAAAATGGGCATTTGAGTAGAATTTCGTTTAATATGATTTTGATAAAACCAGTTATTACAGAAAAATGAAATTAAAAAAATTTTAAAAGCGAGTTAAACTGGGTTTATCTGTAATCTTTTTTTTTTTTTTTTTTTTTTTTTTTTTTTTTTTTTTTTTTTTTTTTGAGATGAAAACTTTTTGAAATCTACCTCCGCCTATAGGCCATGCCGAAAGGGATTTTTTTTTTTATTAAACTCTATAAAAATACCATTTCTGTAAAACTGTTACGAGTGTTAACAGAATAAATTTATGATTTTGTCGTATTTAATAAAGCATTTTTAAGCTCTGAATCTTTTCTTTCATTGTATTTCAAATTATGTATGTGTCTTCTAATTATGTCCACCACTGTACCATTTTAACAAACACTCTTCTATTAAGACATTGTGAACCAGCAATGTTTTATGAAATCTGTGTTTCCAGACAATTGAAATGCAGCCTTTTTAAAAGTTAGTTTCTCTTATAGTTTTCCGAGTTCATCTAACAATATATATTTCGAAAAATTTTCACTTTACATGAAGTTTTTAATGTCTAAACAAATGACCAAATATTGTTATAAAGACGTAGTCTTTCTGTAATAGTTTGTTCGAATTTTATTGAAAAACATTGCGTAGATGGAATTACGGATCCATAAATATGCAAACGCTGCGCCATAAATCGCCGATTGCTACCGCTATATAACAATAGAATTCATCGCTTTATTTAATTTCAGAATTTCTGAGATATAATAAACCGAACATCCTTAAAATTTAGTGGTGACAATCAGCCATTTATGGAGTGGCATTTGCATACGTGGATCCATTGCACACCTTTAGTCAAGAACGACTGGTTTTAACCCCTTGAGGGGCAAAGCACTTATGTTCCTAAAATGTTCAAATGATTGATTGACACCGGGATTCACAAACAGATTTATATGATAGAAAGTAAAAGCTGTTTTTCGCGTACATTGTAAAAAGCAAATCTCAATACTAAAATTCCGGTGCCGATGTGGCATAAGGGAATTAAAATTAAGTGGCATATATAATATACCGGCGCCCTTCAAGGGGTTAAAAATATAAGTACAGTCGCAACCAACAATTGACCGAGTATTGACATACAGTTAAGATAAAATGTAAAATTGTTTTCTCTTTGGGTTGCACCAGTGACCGAGAGGTTTTGCTCTCGAAACTGTTAGACGGGAGGTGCTGGGTTTGAATACAATTGCAACCGTCAGCCTAATCGTTCAAATTTTTCTGTGGTTTTCTTCAAACCTTCGATTTACTAGCGTAAATACCGGTTAGGTTCCCATAGAAAGATCTCCATGGAGGGCACACACCCTCCGTGATTCACCCTATGCTTAAATATAGAGCTTTTATTCCTCGTAATGATAACAGGCCGTCATAAACACAACCAGCCAACAATCTTTAATCCTTTAATTTCTGGTGGTAGAATTTCTTCCCTCTTTTCTTAATTTTAATTCCGAAATACCTCGTTGACACAGGAATATTCAAAAAAATTTATTTAAAAAGAGAAGAAAGCATTTTTTTTTTCTTGTATATCATAAATCGATTTTTTTCTTTACAAATTATTGGTGTCAATGTGATATTTTGGCGTTTTTAAGAAATTCAACCACAAGAGCTTCATGGGTTGACATGAACACTAAAATTCGCAAATAATAGAGAGAAGAATAATAGAGCCTGTAATGTTGCTTAAATGATGCTGCCTATTCAGAATTACGTAGGCATAAGTAATACTTTAGTGATTAAAATTCTTGAATCTAAATACGATTATACGGCAGGCGTGTTATAAATCAAAAATGAACAGAAATAGTTTATAAACTTTTGATATTTAATTTTGACTTAAAATGTGCAAAAGGAATAAAAAATAAATGCTTAACTATAAAAATTTAAATGAACATATAAAAATAAATAACACTAAACCAACCGGTTTCTGTCAAAAGAACATGGTTTAAACTTTTATTGAATCACGTTCCAGAAAAACAATCAGGAGCTAAAAATATTTATTAATAATTCATGGTTTTATTCCTTCCGTTCGGATCAATACACAGCATATATTTTAAAACACGAGTACAGAAATTTACTAAAACCGTGAAATATATGACAGATCACATTTCCCAGTCTTTCTTTATATTTTGTTTATTTTTTTAATAACTTGAACACATTTTTTGGTGGTAACATATGCAATTGATTCCCGTTACACTGCTTATTGGGAAACAACACTGCTTTTCCCACATTTAAAGCTAATATAAACTACACTTTATTTCACATTTTAAGTAATGGAAACAATGCTAATAAAAGCATTTAAATGCTATTTTATCTTCTTTACTTTATTAAAGAAACGTTACCTTTTCAACCTTTTAATATTTTAATAAATATATACTTCAACTAAAGTAAATTTTGCAATGAATTGTTATTTTTTATCGAAGACTGGCATACGTTTTTTATGTATTAACGTAATACACCTCTTCTTTATATTGAAAGAGTTTTGATGCTGCTGCTGTGATCTTCTTCACGCATATTTTTCTATTTTATATAAGTGATACAAGGGAGTACTGCAATGGTCGTATGTTGTTAATAGAACCTATTAAGCTTCTATTATCTTCAGTAAAATTTCATGCAATTAATGAATTATGATTGGGAGTTCTATTACTACAACATCTTTCCACCAGTTACATTTTATATATAAGGAGCCCAGAAGCCAAGGGGTACAAGTGACAAAATTTAGATTTCGAGTAAATTGAGTTCAAAGCTACACATCGACTGTAATTGAATGAATTCAGATATGAAAATTTTGCTTATTTCTTAATGATCCTTGAACTCTTGTTTCAATAACTGTTTAAAAAAAAGTGGAATAGGATATTTAATTTAATTTATAACTAAGCAATATTTATCATCATTCGGCACTTATACCCCTTGGCTTCCAAGCAGTAATGAAAACTGCTTGAAAACTAAAGGGTACAAGTGCCGAATGAACACAAGAAATGAAAAATTTTTAAATAAAAAAATTGTATTTATGAAAAAATTAAGATTAATGTTGATACAAATAAATCAAAGGACAAAATTTTGTTTTAATATAAATTCTAAAAAAGGAAAAAATATGAAATAAAAAAATGAATTTACGAAAAATTTATGAACAATGTTGATATAATGAATGAAATGAAAAACTTTTGTTCTAATATAAGTTTTAAATTTTTATTATAAGTTTAGAAACATTGGAATTTCATATTTTTTAACACTTACCAACAAAGTTGAAAAGTGAATATGATTTTGATTTGTCTGTCCGTCTGTCCTAATTCTCGTAAATATATTCGGATTGCCCTGAAATTTTTGGGAATTATTCATGTTTACTTCAACACGAACTTATTGCAAATGACTCTTGCAATGACTCTGTGCAACTTATTGCACATATTTCTAACATGATTAGTTTACTTACAGGGACAATCAAAAATTTTCCGTTACATTACGGGTTATGGGAAAATCGTTTTAAATGAATTTGAAATATGTTACACCTTGTCACATGTTAAAATTTATATGCATTTATGAATTGCACTAAAATAGACATTCTATAAAATCTGAGGTGAAAAGAATAGTTATTAATTATTTACAGGACCATGCAAAGATTTACATTACCTAATAATAAAGAGGGAATTGTTTGCGACTTGTTTTAATTATATTACAATTTTCATGTATAATAAAATTAACCTATATCGCTGAGGCTTAATATAAATTATTTCGCACATGATACAAAGTACATAGTATTTACAGGGACACATAAAAAGATTTCAAATAGGACCGAATTTCTATCTGAATTACTGTATAATTATCGGTGATGATTGATGGATGAACAAAATGCTATTTTAATTATGATTTGCGCTTTTAAGTTTCACTAAATATATACACGTTATATGATATGTATAAATGCTATAAATGCTATCTACACAAAAATATTCGTAAAGGTTACAAACTATGAGCGTACTTTACTTAAAGATTTCTTTTAAATAAGTCTTGTATTTCTATGCTGAACTGCATTCAGTTTACTAAGAAATGCTTGTAAAATATAGTTAAAATGATATACAGGATCACACACAAATTTTTATACATGGTCATCGATGAATGATAATTTCTGGAAATGCGATTTCAGTAGTCTTGTGTGTTCAATTTGAAGTAAATTTCAGCTAAATACTGGCGTATAATAAAGGTTCAAGATAAACTACAGGATGAACAAAAGTATACAAGTGTGCTTCCATCTATTAATATAAACTGCTGAAAGAGAAATTTCAAACTGTTATGCGTTTTCTTGCTAAGCTAATTTTTCCCACTATACAATATATATCAACCGACAAATGAAACATAGGGCTGTTAAAAAGTATCAGATACATATTTGGCAATGGACTGTAACCCTTTATTACCCTCAATAGCAAAAATTTTTAAAGATTTCAGGGAGTGTTCGAAAGTGTTTTATAATCCATGCTTAACGCATGATTTTTCTTACTTGATAATAGTTAAAATGCATATATTTAATGCATAAAAAAAAGCAAATGGCTTTGTATGTATGTCGTTGGTCATGCTTCTGCTATATAGACGTTAACGGACACAACTACACTTATAACCCTTGGCCTCCAATCGTTTCACAGTTTTGGGAAAGAGGTTAAGTGACTGACCCGTATAACTCAGTACATAATGAAAAAATCACTCTTAACTCTTTACCTACAAATAAATGGACATATTTCCAGATAGCCTGTGCACTTAACTCATTTTTTTTCAATTTTGTCACTTATACCCCTTGGCTTCTAGGCTCCTCATATATGATCTGCTTCAAAATTGATTATAGGAAATTCAACTTTGAGTATGCCATAATTTACTCTACCAGGGTTCGCTCGCTCCTTATATTTTGCAAGGACTCTGGCACCACTATTAATGATAAGAAAATTTATATTTAATTTTTAAGAAACAGAATTCGCAACGACCGCCTTGATTCACATGTTTCGCAATATTTTTCTGCACTGAAATACATTGAAAATACTGCAAAAATTTAGTGCTATTGTTGTGGGAACTCTGTCTACCTATTGCATTTAATATATTCTGAGAATCTAGCTGGTTTAAAGTTATGACGTTCGTCACAGAGGATTGCAAACAAAATTTGCGTGTAAAGCAAACATTGTTCCAAATAAGAATTTTAGTATTTATTTTATGCAGTTTTCTATATTGTTTAGGAGTGGAGTAATTTCCAATAAATTGTTAGTTTTTTCTTTAGGTGGGTATTACATTTGGTATAAACAATCCTGATGCCTACAGAATCTGATGATCAATCACAGTGCTTTTATGAAGAGGTGGGGATTTTATTAGCCTTTGTGGGGAGCTGAGATATTTTCTACCTTCATATTTGCTAGTTCTTCAAAGAAATAGCCTTCCTTAAGAAATAGTTTTGCAAATGTTCATCAGATATTTCTCGTCTGTTCTGAGTAGCTTTTCTCAATTTGAGGAAATAAGTTTTCAGAATTACTCTCTATGGGTTAAAAAAAATTACTATAGGAAGTGAATGGCACGTAGACAAAGATTTGCTAGTTAATCTAGTGAATCCAGGTTGGTTAGAAAGTTGCTCATGGATATTTTCTAATAATTAACGCGGAAGAAATTCACTGGAGTGGAAGAAGCATATGATCCATTATTATACTCATTTCCTTACTATCCTGCAAAATGGCTCAAAGTGGCGAATGAAATTCTCCGAATTTTAAATGATTACTTATTGCCCATCAGAGTCTGTAGATTCATTCCAAGAGTACTAAGCATTCCAAATTTGTGCAAAGAACAATTTATCATCAAATACAATTCATTTATAAATAAATGATCCAGTGTTGCCAGATGGGCTACTTTTTTTAAATTCGGATTCTTGATTGGCACCAGTTTTTAAAATGATAAAATCTTGAGAAACACCGAAAAAACTGGCGATAAATATATATCAATAAATATAAAAACTTTGTTAAATCACCATAAAAGAAAAATTATACAGGACGCGTTTCGAGCTGCAAAATTACCGCTCGTCTTCAGCTGGTCCAAAAGGTTTTGGACCAGCTGAAGACGAGCGGTAATTTTGCAGCTCGAAACGCGTCCTGTATAATTTTTCTTTTATGGTGATTTAACAAAGTTTTTATATTTATTGATAAATGATAAAATCTGCCTTATTCAATGACATGCTAATTAAAGCGAAAACAAAAGGCAATTTACCGTTTCAAAAAAGTGGGGCCAATCAAGAAATCTGAATTTGCAATAAAAATCCCACTGGCAACGCTGAAGGGATCTAAAAGTTAATGGGAATTACCTGGCTGCTAAACAACCTAGGAAACGGTATAAATAAATATTTAGAAAAATATATTGGGTCATTCGGGGAGTCGCGTACGTTTCGAAGAATTAGTTCCCATGAAACATTCTATCATATAACTGTTAGATGTTGTTTTCGATATCTAATGTTTAGTAATTTATGGGATAATTTTCCGGTAAGAATTGATTTTCCCAAACGGACACGACTTTCCGAACGAAAAAATATTTAAAACAATGGTTGTTCTGCACAAGCAGAACAAATTATCATTGCATTTCTGTCTGACGATCGCCCTCTTAGCATACAGCTCGCTTCTCAACATATACAAAACGCAAAAAGTAGAATAAATGATGGCTTACTTACAGTGGCGCAGCCAGGGTTGGGGTTTTGAAGCACTGGATTCCACTTTATTCTTACTCTTTTGTTTTGTTTTATTAAAGAAATCTTCTAGTAAATTTTACAAAGTTAACTGAATAAAAATAGTGGTATATTGATCTTGAAAACCCCCACCCTGGCTGCGCCGCTGCTTACTTATGGTTGAAATACCTAAAATCATCTTTGAAACAGATCATGGATGGACAAATTATAATGGATTGAAAAAATGTTGGGGTAACAGATCTTCCAATCACTAAGCATCAATTGAATGTATTTTTGATAAAGATAATAGATGGTTGAATTGATTCCATTAATTATATCCCCGCGCATTACTCTGATTATTTTTTTTTTTACATAAGCTATAAAAATACACGTGGCATAATGTGGTTACAGCAGCATCATCCAAAATCTGTGGATACGAAGAAGAGATGAACTAGGTCAATACATAGAAAACTTATGCCAGTCTTCGATAAAGAAAATCACAATTAAATGAATTAATAAAACACTGTACCTTGATGATCAGGTAGTTGAGCGGGAGGACATGAAATGCAGCCACCTTCAAGACGTGTGTCCTAGATAGTTTTGAAAACAGCTAAGTAAGAGCTGTATTGAAAACAATTCGTTGTATGCCACAATAGAATGGTAATGCCATTTTTTTTACAAATGTTGTTAATTTTGCTCCAGTTATAAGGAAGAAAGATATTGTTGACAGGGGAAAGGTACATTTATTCATAAAATGCAGAAATGAGTGAGTGAAACCAAAATTTAAAAAACAAATTTATTTGAAAATAAGCTAAAGCTTTTGTTCACATATTTAACCAAGGGAACATTTTCATTCCATTATTCTGGTGCACATGTGACATTTAGGAATAAAAGCTAGGTGGTCCAAAAATAAAGCACCATTCTAGAAGAGGTTAAATAAGTTAAGTAATTAATAATTAAGATATAAATAACACTTTTAAATAACAACCAGTTTTGTAGGAATATGCATATTTTTTATGAAAAACTGTCAAATTTTACCAAAAAATTTTTGACTTTTGGTCCAATAGCGCAGAATTAAGCCTCTTTTTTCAGCGGTAAAATTTCCCACAGTTGATACAAACTTTTGGCGCCTACTCGTTTTTGATTATTTTTTTTTTTTTGCTCCACCATATTATTTATACGTATATCTATACACACACACACTCATATAGATATATATATATAACATTTATAGAAAAGATAGAAGAGATTTTTAATTAAAAAATAAATGTAAGATAATAAAGAAACAAAACTTCGTTGGGTAATTTATTTTATTTATTTCGCTAGACTGTATTTTAATCATGACTTTCTTTTGGGTAGAAATGATAGGCTTTTGTGTATCGGAAATTTAATGAACCAATAATATCGTTTTTTTTCTTTGTTCTTGACTATGATTAGAGAAAGAAACGGACATTAACGAATGATTTGTTAAACTTTACTTTTAGAGACTGGGTCTATTTCGTCACATTAATTTTGGTAAGAAATGTCTTAAATGAACTACCGCAAAAAAGGACGAGGTCTTTTAAGAGAATTTTATGTTATTCTGAATTACAATTTTAGTATTTAAAAAATTTTTTGATAAATAAGATGGGGTATTTTCTAATCAATGTAGAGCATTTAATTAATCTTTGAATATCAAATATCAAACCTTTTGAAATAATTTTTTTAAAGTATTTTATCTTTCTTATACAAAACACTAATCACAAATCCTTCAATAGCAAATCCTATATTCATTATTAAGTAAATAAAGTACGTATACAAAATATTTAACCTCTTCAGTCCCGAGAAAAATCTACTGCATAGAAAAATTATATTATTAGCAAATTATGGTGCTTTTAGGCTTTGAAAAAAGAAAATAAAATTAGTTTTTTATTTTCAAAATTTTTAAATAGTTAAAATTTATGTACCCATATGGGTACATCAGGTCGCAATTGAGTAAAAATGTCATTTTTTAAACAAATAAAACCAATTTTGTTTTACAAAAATGAAACTATTTATTGTTTAAAAGTTATATCGATTCAAACAACTTAAATGATTTTTTTACCTAAAGCTATGTATTACGCAAAAATATTATACACATCTTGTAATAAATGTAATGCATATCTTGCTACTATACATCTATCTGTGTATTTGATGTATCTGTGGCTTCCAGTAATAACCAGGTATGGCACATTTTTGAAAAAATTGAGATAATTTGGGAAAATAGCTTTAAAAGAGTACTTTAATCTGCCATATTACTGAAAAAAATTGAATACTTCCCGTCATAGGGCGACTATAAATTGTCATTTAAAAATTGATTTTTTTTAATTGGTTCTCAATTAATAAAAAATATTTTTATATAACTATTTTGGCAAAAAAAGAGAACCTCTTATATGCTAATTGAATGTAATGAAAATTATTAAGTTCTAATCTATTTCATAAAAGTAATGATAAAAAGACATTTAAAAACTTTAAACGTTAATTACTCAAAATATTAAAAATGTACCTTATCTGATTATTACTGGAAGCCACAGATAATATACACATACTACTACACATACCACTATACATATACTACATACCTTTTAATAAAAATCTTCTAATAAAGTATCATTTATTATAGACTTTTTTTGACTAATAAATGCGGGCTTGTACAACTATACAACCTTTCAAAACGTGTTAAAAATTTTTAAAGTTATTAAAAATTTTGACATATTTTAGCAGTAAATTCAGTATATTACTTCATATTATTTTAAAAAATGAAAAAAGTCCTTTTAAATTGTTTTGTAAGACTAAGTTAAATAAGTTATTCGTTCCTAGAATTTTTTTTAATAACCAAGTGTACACAATAGTTAAGCAGAAAATTAGTTTCTTTAGCTGGAAATGTTTAGTTAAGACCCATTGTACCCAAATTGGTACAACATATTTACAGATGTTTTTCACATCCATGCACATATGAACAACATTTATAAACAACTCCAAATCATTCTTGAAACATTATAATTTATAAAAAATGCAATATATTGTTCTTAATTCACTCAAAAATTTGTATTATTCACATACTTTGACGTGAAGTCGTTGGAAAATTGTTTATGTCATCCATCTTGGAAATGTTCCATTTTCAAAGTCACATGGTTCCTCCATCTTTAAACATATAGCACATTTATTGGTAATATAGGACACTGTGATATATCTGAATAGTGCTAGCAGAAATCCATGCATTTATAAAAAAAATTTGGGTGTAATTTTGGCTTTTGTTTTAATGTACCCAAATGGGTACTCCAGGACTGAAGAGGTTAATGTAATGCTTTGATAAAATATAAGTAATTCAAAGCTGTCAATTTCTAAGATCTTTTTCTCTGCTGTTTTCGAATGGTAATCTTTGTTTTATTTAACCCCTTGCGGCGCGGTGGTTTCATAGATTTATCATTTAATTTTAATTCCCAAACGCCACATTGGTACCGGAATTTTTTTAAAAAGAATTACGCCATATTGAATGCGTGAAATATAGTGTTTTGTTATTTAAAAATAAAGTTGTTTTCAAATTCCGGTGTCAGTCATTAATTCCAATGCTTTAGCAAAGTATTTGCCCTGCGCCGCAAAGGGTTAATAGCAATGATACAAAAGGGTTCGTGCCCATCAAAGGATTTGATGAATTTTAGGTGTTTCAGTACCAGAAATGTCGTAAAGTGCTAGCCGCTTGATCTACTGATAGAATTTTTTCATTTCATTTGCATTAGTTGTTTTATTAAAATGCTAATAAAAGGTCTAAAAGGTCCTTGAAACGTACTAACGCTATATAAAATGAGGAAAATTGTAGGAAACCTGTTCTGACAAAAACATCATAGACATTGGCATCCAAGGCAAGTTTTCAAACAATTGTGTTAACCCATTAATGCCTGAATTATTTTCTTCATTAAAATTCAAATTTCGCATTTTCCCACCACTTTTAAAAGAAGAATAACTTTTATCTTTACTTATCGAGGTATTTGTCTCGAGAAAGAAAGTATTTATTTATCCTCTTTTTTACTGGTGTGAAAAGCGTTTACTTGAATTTTTTAAAACTGTCCCAAAAATGGGACGCTAGGCACTAATGGGTTAAACTATGGACCACACTGTCGTACTGACACCAAGATTTCCGAATAGTAATCTTCGTATTATTCATTAGCGAGAATTGTATGATTAAGTATGGCTAAATTGTATTTTTTTTTTAATTTTGTTGACATTTAAAATGCCATTAATTAGAATTTTATTAAAAAACCCACATCTTCTAAAAATCCTTTATATTTTCAAACAGTTTCAAATTATTAGGTTTGATATATGTTCAAATTTAATTTTTTTCAAAATAATATTTATTATATCAAAACTTATGGAGAAATATTTGAAGGAGTTATTTTAAAAATGGAAGACAATTTTAATTATTTTCTATTCTACGAGTTTGCAATATTTTATTACTTATATCTTGTTAATGAGCTTCATAAGCTTTCAATTGCTAAGACATATCGTAATTTGCAATGTAGATATGAATAATTTATATTTTTATTGTCTATATTTCTAAGTTTATAAGTTTTGTAACTTTTTAAAGCTATTTGTTGTGCAAAAGCGTAATAATTTATCTATCCAAGAAATACAAATTTTGTTACGAAATTTATGTTTACCAAGAAATTAGTGTTTTCTTTTTGTTATGATTCATTAAGAACATAAAAATCTGTTTAACATTTGACAATCACATTATTTCCGCTAAAAATGTTTTATTGTTTGCACAAAGATGCAAAGATTGTAAATACAACGTTGCGTTTATCACCTCATTATCTCTTTCATGGTTGTGTGCTTGCAATTATAATGTTTCCAAACATTTTCTAAACATTGACTTAACTAGCAAAAAACAAATTAATAACATTTGCAAAATCATTACCAGTCTCGCGTGTGAAGATTGTGTCTTGTTTTGAGGTATTTTGCTGAGAAAATATTGCAAGTGTTTCTTTTTCGAGGCGGTTATAAATTCATAATGATGTTTTTAAGAATTCACAAAATGTGACGTTTCGCAATATTTGATAGGTATACTTATATAAAGCAGGTCAATAATAAAAATATTAAAATAAGAGTACATTAGAATTTAAAAAGTTGCACTTTGCATATACTTAAAAAATACCTTTTCTTTAAAAAATCTTGTCATATGCTGATATATTTTGTCACTTGCAAATGAGTTAGTATATCTCCTTGAAGGGTGGTGGGATAAAATATATCCCACTTAACCCATTAACGCCCGAATTATTTTCTATGCTAAAATTTAAATTTTGTATTTCCCACCACTTTTAAAATCAAATTAACTTTTATCTAATTTTATCGAGGATTTTGTCTCGTGAAAGAAGGTATATATTTATCTTCCTCTTTACTGGTAGTAAAACCACTTTCTTGCTGTTTTTGTAACCGTCCTCAAATGAGGACGCTGGGCGTTAATGGGTTAATTTTAACTGCGAAATGCCACGTTGACAGCAGAATTTTGAAAAAAAAATATATTTTATCAAGTATGTAAAGAAAAGCTTTTATTTATATTGAAATAAATTCCTTTTTAAATTCCGGTTTCGATGCCCTTCAAAGGATTAACCGATATCCCATATTTAAATCTTTTATTACGGGACCTTTTATCCCGACGACTATTTTATTTATCTTATTTGCAACACTTTTTGAAAAACTTTTCAGTCATACACGTAACTAGAATACTTTCAGGCATTTCTACAAAAAAATTATTTTACAATTGTGCTGCGATTAAATGTATAAAAAATCCCTCTTACTAGCTAACAATCTAAAGGTTAACCCTTTACGGAATTGTGATCCTACTTCCAGCATAGCTAATTTCGATTCCAAAATTGTAAACGGCAGCAAGAACATTTTAATAAAATTTTGCTTTTAAAAAGAAAGCTTAAATTAAGTAATTGTTAATTTATAAAAATTGTGAATTCTGGTGTCAGTCAATAATATCCAATATTACGAACAGAATTTGTCTGTGATGGAAAGGGTTGAATATTGATATCAGATGTATGAAATATAAGCGTATGAAATATATAAAGTGGAATAGGCGCGAATTTAACATAAAGGGTGTAATCACGGAGACAGTTAAAAAACAGCCGCAAAGTTTACCCAAAGTTGACGGTTCAATAGACAACCTGATATATTATTGTCATTTCCAAACGGCTGAATTTTAAATTCAAATGCGCACCAGACAGCTGTCTTTTCACTCTGTATTGTATCCCTGGGCAAAGTTTTTAACCTTTTGAGCTATGATGGTTTAGATTTCTACCACTTAATTTTAATTCCGAAATGTCACAATGGCACCGGAATATTCGACCATATTTATTTGAAAAAGGTTTAATGCTGTTTTTCATGTATATCTTAAACTGATTTTATTCTTTGCAAAATTCCTTTACCAACGTGACATTTGGAATTTTCAGGAAATTTACCCACTAGAGCTCAAAGAGTTAAAGTAGACAAAATAGTGAGTGAGGATCAACGAACCACAATATATAGGGCTCCCAAATGTTCCCCAACTGAACATCAGAATTTTCTTAGAGAAATTTTCCTTTTAGATTTTTCTTGCAAATTACGAAGAAACTACCTTTGGAAGTCAATTTTAGCGCAAAGCTATCATGAAATTTTCTGTTAAAAATATTGATGTTCAGTTCGCGGATCATTTGGGAGCCCTGAAATATATCAAAATGTTTTTTTTTTCTTTTAATTTAGGTGAAATATAATTTAAAATTACATTTTTATTCGCGCATACATATCACCATTCATTATCATGTTATCAACTTTTTTTAATCCATTGCTAGATAAAGCTCTCTTCAAGGCTTTTTTCTTTTGTATTGTCTAAATGTTCTAGTTATCTAATCCCTGAGTATTTTTCTTATTTCTATGTTTTAATAAGGTGTTTTGTACTCCATGTATTGCCTTCAAAACAATTCGTTAAATATTTTTATTTCTAGCAAATTGGCATGTAATAATAGGCTTCAGTTTGAATACTGATCCTCGATATTGCTGTAATTACTGCTATACATGTGTGCCCAGAAGACGCAATCACTGACGTTGTAATTGCTATGGATGTGGGGAGTGAATTAAGTCCAATGCACTTATTCTAATGTCGTTGCCCATTGACAGAAAACCCAGACTTTCGGGTGAATGGGGAATCACGCCTTTTTTTCTCAGAAATGGATTTCTCGATTTCACGAAAATTACTTCGTTTTTGATGTGAAACCGTTTTCTGGGAAATGCTCGGAGCGAATATTTTGTCAAAATTGGGCTGATGGTGCCATCTATCGAACAGTTTAGAAGCATCTATATTTATTGACAGATTAAAAAAATAATGCCTTCTTGGTGATTCGAAGAGTGTGTTGTGTTTTTATATTTTTAAAAAGTGTATTATAACTTTATCGAACCTGTTATAATTCCTTCAAGTTTTAATTAAAAAAGCTAATTTATTATTATGGTTTTCTTATAGTAAATGAATAACTATAATATGGCTTACAAGGAAGGTCTCCATTGGGGGCATACTCAGAATTTTTTGAAAAAAATACGAATTAAACTACTCATGTAGGTAATAAAGGATCAGTGAAAATTAGCGGCGGAATTACATTATTAGATATGTAAAAAAATAAAATAGTTTGGAATAATTGGCGTGAAAAGCTGAAAGAGACGCGAGATTTGGCGAGCAGTGCATTTCCTCGCCAAAAGCAGACGATTTTAACGAATCTGAAAATCGATTTTAATTGACTTCACTGTTAAAAATCTGCAGCATTTACTGCAACGTCACTCCACTACTTTTATAGAATATCTCTCTTCTGACCAATGAGAATGCTCCATAGCACGATGAATTAACCGTGTCATACACTGTTAAAAATCTGCTGCATTTTGTTGCAACGCACTCCACCGCTTGTATATAATATCTCTATTCCAACCAATGAGAAAGCTCCATTTCACGGCCAAGTAACGGTTTTCTATGCAAGCAAAGGTGTGCGTTGCAACAAAATGCAGCAGATTTTTAACCGTGTATTTTTCAATTTGGAACAATTTTAATCAATTTAAATTGTGTTTTAAATAATAAAATATATTAAATTCATTTTGTTATAAGTACATATAAACGTATATGACAAAATTACACTTAAAGTAAAGTAAAAATGCAAAACTAAAATTACTTAAACTAAACTTATTTAAATAAATTGAACATACAGAGCTTTTTCTTTAAAAAGTATTCGAAGCGTAAAAGCGTATTTTTCAAAATTTCGTTTTTTCGCCAACCGGAGATAAATCGCCAAATAAACGAAGTTTTTATTATTTTTTAAGGACGTTATAAGGAGGTTCCGCCAAAAATTTTTTTATAAACATATATAACTATATGAGAAGAACATTCTGTAATTTTTTCAGATTTTTCTGAGTATGCCCGTATGGAGACCTTCCTTGTTAGTTAAATACTTTATTAGACAAATTTTCGCTGCTCAATGAATGATTAGAATATGATCTAGTTAACTTGTTGCTCCGAAATAAAATATGTGCATTGCATTTATCACTTCGTGTTGTTGGTTAAGTTTTTAATACTTTACTGTGCATAGAGGGGAGAAGGATCAATTATGTATCTTTTTTATTTGATTGAAAAAAGAATATACTTCTTAAATGAAAAATAGGTCCTGGAATTCTGGAATTTTATGAGCAAATTTATTTTTCAACGACTTTGCTTAACACAAGAAATGTATGCTTTTCAAATAGTAATTTTAGTAATTTTAATAATTATATGATAGGTTGTGCCGTAGAAATGTCAGATCTATAAACGAATAAAATTAATAGTCTTAATTAATAAAATGAATTACCAAATAAATGAAATTTAATGTGTCTAACGTCAATGCTGTCTGGAGATAATTTTTATATTTTATTCACACCACTATTTTAACTGAATAAATTTTATAGCATACTTCTATTGCAAATGTTGCCAAAATGTCTGTGAATTTATTATTATTATTTTTTTTTTTTTGGTTGCATAAAAGTGGTGCGCGATAGAATTAAGAAATAGTTGCCCTAAACATGAAAGGTTTAATTTTTTATTTTAAGAAATTCCTTAATGAACTGCATCGTATGCATTGTGCACATACTCTGTATGTACACGAGAGCAATAATAATTTCAATATTTTATTAAAAAAAAAAATGTTGCAAATGTCATTGCTGTCGCATGCTACTAACTTCAAATTTAAAATATCGAAAATATAATTGGTAGGATTGGAAAACCTTAGAGCAAGGGGGAAATGCGCGTTTCATCGCTCCGGTTATAACATAATTACCATTTCAACTTCAATTGAAAAGAAATTAAGTATCATTAATTGAAAATTTGTTTCGGTAGTTAAATTTAACTACCATGGTGCAAATTTTTTGCTTTCTTGGCTTATCACTAGTGCAATCAGTAATGCTCTTTTGCTGCTACATTATAGGGTAATACATGTTCTTACTAGCAGATAGTGCCTTTTTTGTTGAAATAGGTATCATTGTTTCATTTTGATACTTACGTTAAAAAATTGTAAAAGAATATTTTTTGTGGACCTTCACCATATTTCATATGACTATAACATATAAAATAAATAAATAATTTATTGATTGGTTTGGTTTATTTTTGTCGTCCGATTATCTACGCTAGGGATATAGGACCAAGGGGGAGTGCCCTTCGTGGGGGTCTTTCTAAGGGAACCTAACCCGTATTTACGCAAGGTTCGAAGAAAACCACGAAAACTCCGAACGGTTAGGCCGACACCCGCGATTGGGTTTGAACCCAGAACCTGCCGTCTACCAGTTGAGAGGTCTGTACCTCTCGGCCACTGGTGGGGCGCAATTTATTGATTGAATAATATAGTTATTGAATATCCTAGTTCTCTAACTAGGACTATTTAAATAATGTATTTTATACACCTTTAATCGGTGCGATTAGGACTAAAATCCAACTTAATAACAAAAATGCTATTACCATGTCTTTTTGAAATCATAGTAATGAACATCAAACTGCATAAATGACAAATTTGAAGATTTTACTAATTTCCTAAGTCATATATTTGTGAGGAACAATATATTAAATAAGGTGTTTGAAATATATTAGACCGTGCTCTTAATAAGGCCATCACCATGTAACTTACTGGGAACAGTTTTGGACCAAAACATTGTAGCATATATCTAACATATTATGTCTGTAACATGTGAAAAATCTTGGATCACAACAAACACCATCTTCGTTGTCACTGTTCGGACCACTGATCTTTTAACCCATCGAGTTAATAACAGTAAGCAAACATTCATCTGAAATCCTCTTTATTTAATGATAGACTTTTACAATTTTTTTCATCATATTCGAAATAAATATATAATCTTTTAGAATGTGTAATGAATTTTTTCTGTGTATTTAACTCTGTGTTTGAAGGTAAAATGCGTGAAAAATAAAAACTCTCTAATAAGACCAGACAATTTAAAGATATGTCTGTTTAAAAGACACTTCGTTTCCATCATATGTTGCCATTACGAAAGATAATTATTTCCTTTGCACTCCGCGTCATTTTGAGTATGGACTACCAGCAAATCCACGTGATTACACAAATTATATTACCGTAATTTCGGGTGTATAAGCCGCGGATCAAACAATTCTTTTTCGACCCAGAATTTTTTAAGAAACAAATGTTACTACTTAGATCGACGTAAGTATTTGTCTTCAATCACTAAATAAGATTTCTGGGTCCAAAAAGAATTGTTTTATCCGCGGCTTATACACCCGAAATTACGGTAAGTTGGCACTACATTTTAAAAGAAGTTTTTTGAAGTAGATAATTTAAAAAATGTTCGGATTAAATAAATTCTATTTTATTTTATTTTATTCACTGGTACCTAAAACAAATTTTGTAAAGCCATATGATGTCACGACAGCAGCGATAACTGAGTTTTCGTGTTACTTTACAGTGTCGTCGCAACGGCAACAACGGGGTGCAAAAACAAGCTAATTTCAAGGGTTACTATTGGTCATAGAATAACATCAATAATTACTTAGCGAAAAACTAACTTTTTGCAATCACACAATTATATTAGTCAAGCTTTACACATAAATATACTGATATTTCAGTTGAAAGCGTATCAACTCTGTCTTTCTGTGCCAGTATTTCTAAAGACAGTTTGGAATCTATCAAAGCGGGGGTAATGAAAAGCTAAACAAAGTGAAGAGTAAATGAAATTAGTAGTTTTGGAGGTTCGAAAATACATGACAACCGCGTGAATAATGCAAACACTGAATATTGTATTAAAAGGTAAAATCCCCATACTGTATCATTTTGTGTAATACTTGAGAAAGGTCAGCTGATTAATGTTATGTAATGCATTTAGAAAACTGTTTGGGATACATGCCCCTAATAAAATATATGTTTAAAATATACCGTAATTTCCGGCATATAATCCGCGGATCAAACAATTTGTTTTGGACCCAGAAACGTTATTTAGTAATTGAAGCCAAATTTTTACGGCGAACTAAAATGTTAAATTTTATTTTAAATAATTTCTGGGTCGAAAAAAGGATTGTTTGAACCGCGGATTATACGCCGGAAATTGCGGTATGTTTTTTTTTTCATTCTGTGTACTATAATTAAATATATGTAGGAGTATTCGTGATGAATTTCTTTAAATATATATATATATGTTACTTTCAACAAAATTTAATCCTTAAATATATAATTATGTAAATCTGCATCATAGTTTTACTTAACGTTTCATAAATAAATTAAGTTCCTGCAACTATTATTTTATATAGAAATATTAATCATGTGAAAAATTGCAAATATTTGCTACAAAATAAAATGAAAACTCGATCGTAAAATGTCTGGTGTCTACTCTTTATTATAAGAATAAAAAACACAATTCTAAAAGAATAATCCATGTATTTAATTGTTAAATTGTAAATTCTGGTTTATTATGCTTTATTGTGATTTCCGAATTTAACGTGCCCTTAATTGATTGAAGCACGTTATATTATAAATTTCTACAGCAAAGGCTTATTTTAGCGTGATTCTTTTCATTTTTGCACAATAAATTTTAATAATTTCTTCAATTAATGTCTTAAGAATATCTGTAACATATGATGTTCAAAAGACACAATAGAAATACCTCCCAATTATTTGTAGAAGCTTCATTTGCGTTGGTTATTTTTCTTCAATAAATAAAACATTTTATTACATAGTACACAATTTTATTTTTGACATTCAACATAGATTTTTTTTATAAGTTGTGTTTCTTATTGATATGTTATAGGAAAGCAACGTGGACTGCAAGACACATAAATTGCTAATAGCGGGTTTTACACATTCATTATTGTTCTGTTCAGCTTGTAGCATGATTGACAGGAACATGACATTTTGGTCCCATGTTTGGTTCTTTATAATTCACAAGTGTCCACCGTTTGTTGTTCTTGTATTAAAGATAGACTTCTTATCGGACTGGATTCTTTAGTTCTGAAATGAAAAAAATATTTTACTCGTTAATTATAGAAATACATGGTAAATGAAATTTCAAAAAATATTTTAAAAAGTTCAGACTACTAGCTTGTCTATGTGAAATGCATATAAAAACATTAAATATTCTAGCAAGAAAAATCAGTTTACATATAATGTAGAATGATTATACATATTGTTATTTGAATAATCTTTCAGTGGCATATTCAGGGTGCGTGCACAAAACCAGACATATTGTAAGGTTTTAGTCTTCTTGATTCATAGCAGAAAACTTTCTGGTTAGGTAAGGCAAACAGAACTTAAAAAAATTACCGAGAACTTGAGTACCCACCGTAGTTACGCCACTGTATTTTTTTAAAAATCCTTCCTATTTTCAAAACATTTACCGTAATTTCGGGTGTATAAGCCGCGGATCAATTCTTTTTGGACCCAGAAATTTTATTTAGTGATTGAAGACAAATATTTACGGCGATCCAGCTAGTTATACTTGTTTCTTAAAAATTTCTGGGTCGAAAAAGAATTGTTTGATCCGCGGTTTATACACCCGAAATTACGGTAAATACTCATGTTATAAACATAGAAATATATGCAGTATTAACGCTTGGCACTCCGTTGTCTCCGCTGCGGATACATCATCTGTCCTTCCAAAATTTGTTTTTGGCACCAGTAATAAAGGAAAATAAAATTTTTCATTTTTAATCAGAGAATTTTTTAAAATTGTCTACTTCAAAGAAAGTTCTTTTTAAAAAAGTGGGGCTAATCGAATAAAAATTGTGTAAGAGGCACCGGAGTCCGAAGGGTTAAACGTATGTTTAAAGTCTATTTCAATTTTGTATTTTGTAACAGGGTTGCCACAGGAGACTACTTTTATAATCTGTTCGCAGCCTTATTTTTCTAATAGATATTTTTAAGTTTATTTTTCTTGCAAATGTTATCAAATTTGGAGTAAAGGATTTCTGTTATGAGAAAGTGGTGACAGTTAGAATTAATAAATAGTCGCCTGTGGCAGCCCTGTATAATGGGGAAAATGAAGCATATCAAGCTGGACTTAAAATCACATTTTAGTATATAAAGTAGATGCGTCAGTTTAAATAATTATAGAGAATTATTATTTTTGTACTTTTATTCATTACGTTATTCACATAATAAGAGGTAGTAGAAAGTAAATGTTGCTGTATTGCTCTGTGTATGAAATTTGAACTTGTCTTGTAATAAATGTTGCTAATATTGTGTATATGTACATTTAAAAATATTTAGACCATGTCACAAAATCTATCATGTCACATTCTAATAGAGTATCGAATAGGGATAAATCAATTTTAACAATATTACGTCTTTATATGTAGAGAAAAGGGAGTAAAGAAGAACACAGATAAAAACAGGGGTACATCTTCCAAAAAATTATAGGAGGTGCTAATAGCTGGTGGCCAGAACTGTACATGTTGCCACATATAAAATAGTAGAGGACAGTTGAACCCATACTTTTAAATAGTGTGGATATAGCGTGTATTATTGCGAAAATTGGTGTTTTTACGGGACTGCAATATTTGACAGATATTGGAAATCGTTTCATTGTCATGTTTTTATGGTTAGTTTAAAATAATTTCACAGTGATATCCAGAAAGCGGAGATCGTAATCTACTTTTTGAATTACGCTTCTAGCCACGCACGGGTTTAAGTAACATATGAAAGACGCATAATTATTTGTTGGGATTGGTGTAAATACGGGAACACACTTTTAGTGTACATATGGGCACCATTTAAATGTGGGGCATTCTCCTAAATAACATAAATTCGTTCAATATTTTTTTTTACGAGAAAACAGCAATTATTTATATTATGCATATTAAGAGAACCACTATTCCACACAAAGCAGCAAGGTCAAGACTCATCACTGGAACGTCCTGCAAGAATCAGTTATCCAAATCGCTTGACAAGATTGTTCTTAAGGCCCCAGTCCCTGGCCGAGGAAACGCTCGCGAGCTAATGCTATTCCTATGGATAAGCATTTTTCTAATAACTCTTTCGCATTTTGACATTTTTGAATATTTTTTTTGCATTGGATAGCTGAGGTGCATGCCGACAGCGCAGTTTTTTTTTTCTTTTTCGATTTTGAATGCAGATATTTTTACAAAGTTAGTTTCACTTTTATAACCGGTTTCGAAACTGAAAGTGCTTTTTAAAAATATATCTGCAACCAAAATTGAGGTGCGCTGTCGGCATGCACCTCAGCTATCCAATGCAAAAAAAATTATTCAAAAATGTCAAAATGCAAAAGAGTTATTAGAAAAATGCTTCCCCATAGGAATAGCATTAGCTCGCGAGCGTTTCCTCGAGCGAGGACAGGAGCCTTAACACTAGAACCGCAGTGACGGGTCATTTTGACCTGTACCAAATGGATATATGCTGATTCGAACCAGAAATTACTTTATGAAAATAGTTAAGTATATGTTCCACATACATAATTAAAGTAATTAAGTTACATTCTCTTAAATAAAATTTCTGATGTGAAATATTTTTCTAAATCTGCAGTAAAATTTACCGCGGTTCTAGTGTTAAAGACGTCCTTGAGTTTTCCTGTTGTAAGAGGCCGGTCAAGAAGCAAGGGTGGGAAAACCAAAGGCCTTCGGAAAAAAGCAAATTCGACACAGGAAACGATACACTATTCATCAGATGACTCAACGGACTAATGTGACATCCTCTGGTGGTTATGTATTGGTTAAATGTGGGCAGACTCAGATTGTGTCGGGAAAAAAGAGCTAGTTATGTTTGCGGTTTTTGTAAATAATTTTTGTCTGCAATAAATAAATTATCCACCATTTTGTGTTGCTTTAAAGCAGTTTAAATTATTTTTCTGACTTTTTTGGAGATCATATTTGCTATCCATTTTTTCTGGTTCTTTTTAATACCGTTTTGTAAATCTGTATTTTTTAATTGAAATAATTGATATTAAATATTGTTTTGCCTCCTCTCACCTAATAAATACGTTATAGTTGTTGATTAAAATAAAAAATGTAATTAAAAAAATGAAAGCAACTTTAAATCAAAAGCAAAAGATGACGCTCTTATTTATACTTTTTTCTCTGTCATGTATTGTTTCCACATATTTAATACTGAATATTAAATAAATTCAGAACAACATTTTTCATTTATTAAATCTGAAATGTTCTGTTGCTACAATTTTCTAAAATACACTATATCTAGTTTTATATGCAAAAACTAAATTATTTATTTATGGCATTTAAGTCAAAAATGTTCGATTTTTAGAAACCCAATTTAAATAGATATCTTGAATACTAAATATTTTAAATTACATTTCAATGTTACTTGTCTTAAATACCTTTAGGATAACAATACCTTTCTAAATTTAAACTTAGAAAAATATTTGTTAAACGTTACCTCAAAGAAACTTCAGCTCTAATTAACTACAATATGGATTTAGCATGCTGACGCAATTCACGCCATAGAACGTTCATATTTTTTTCGAGACTTAATTCATGTTTGCCCCCCAAAAGTATATTAATACAAGAATAAAAAATATATTAAAATAGTTGTAAATACCTTAAATATTAAAATAAAAAGAGACTTCAAAATAAAAACTTTAATTTAATCTTCTGAAATAAGATAGTATAACGAAATAAATTTGAAAAAAGAAATGATTTCTTTTTTACGCCGTTAATTTTTTGTAATGCGTGGAAATATTGGTATAACCGTATCTTATTATCACTATTCATTTATATTATTTAGAGGTTAAAATTTATTTACTAGTTATTTTTTATATTATTGTAATTTTAACGGTTAATTGCTGCTCTCTTTGTCATTATTATATGGTATACCGGTGGCACAACTGGGGTGGGTTTGCAAATGTTCAGAATACCGGTAACTTTTGAAACATCTGTTTGCCTTATCTAAACATAAAAATTTGTGCTATAAATCAAGGACAAAAAAACACTCACAATATTACAGTTTTCGGAGCCCACCACAGCAGATTGATTCATAGCAGCAACTTATCTGCTTAGATAAGGCGAACAAAATTATTGGTATTCAAAGGATTTGGGCACCCACCCTGGTTACGCCACTGTGACAATGTAAAAATCACTAATATACTGCATGATTTTGAAGTGTCGAAAAACCCCGCGGCCATTTTGGTGGGTTAAGAGAAAATGTGAATTACAAAATTGAACAGTTTCCCCAATTTAATATAAAAAAAAACATTGCTATTATATTTGTAAACTAGTTAGAATCTCTGAAGTACATTATTTTATATCTAATTTCAAACCTAAATACAACACTCATTAGATGCAAAAGTATGGTATTATAAAGAGGACATATATATACAAATTAAATATAATACTGGTAAGAAATCTGTAGCTAATTTAATTTGGAAGATCAAATTAAGTATGCTCAATTTGTCCACCATTCACTGCAGCAAACGTCTACACTTAATAATACTGCCTAAAGTGAATACGTTGAGTATATTAATCCTTTCAGGAGTGACGATTTCTGTTCGTAAAATATGACTGACACCAGAATATTCAAATGAATTTCACAGAAAATTAAAACCCACTAGTTTGTGCTCTCATTAGAAAATTAAAATTTTATTAAAATATCCTTGGTTCCACTTGTTAATTTTGGAATTACGTAGCTAGACCGTCTAGCCATCGCTCTTGAATGTGTTAACTTAACTTTCATATTTAAAGAAACTGTGTGTTCCTTCCACTTTATAATTTTATTAGTAAAATGACCGTCTGAATTTTAATCCATCACTTTTGTATGCAATTAACCTCGTATATAAATCTATTCATTGGATAAAGAACATTTTACAGATTACAATCTCGTTATTTTTACATGTAAGACACTATTTCAAACTAAACGAGGAAGCTCTTTGTCATTTAATTTTTCGTCGAATTGAGTGCCGTGTGGCTTATAAGTACAGCTGAATGTACCGTTTTCAGCTAGGTGGTGCTGAAAAAAGACTTCAAATCTTATATTAGAGTTGTAAGATCAGTAGTCTCATCGTGTGGCGTCGATGTTTTAAACGTTCTGATTTAGAATTCGTACATTAGAGATGAAGGATCTCTAGTCTCATCCTGTGGTGTCGATGTTATTATCGTTCTCACTTAGAAGTCTTACATTATAGATGAAGGATCTCTAGTCTCATCCTGTGGTGTCGATGTTGTTATCGTTCTCACTTAAAAGTCCTACATTAGCGATATAGAATCCCCAGTCTCATTGTGCAGCGTATGATCAATTTACTATAACTCGAGATGCAAGTTCATTACTACAGCTGTCACAAATCTCTTTTTTAAAAAGAAAATGCAACTTTAAAACAAAATGTAAATATATGGTTTCAATTACTAAAAACTACTTAGTCAATACTTACTTTTTTAATCCGCGGATTATACGACGGGAATTACGGTAATAATAAAAAAAATTAGATAACTGCGAATTTACGTAAGTCGCATAATAAGTAAGTTGAGGGAGGTTGTCCTATCTATCTCTCTCTACGCACGCACACATATATATAGACATACACATAAATAGATATATTTATTGCTATAAATAACGTTTGCTAATAAAATAAATCCATTTACAACTGATAAACGAGTTCGCATTTAAATAAAAGTTCACTTTAAAAAAAAAAGTATATCTTTGAAATAAATTAGCTAAGAATATTTTAATCCATAAAAATATTTCTTACTTTAGACGAAAAATGAAACGTTTGAATTACGTCTCTGAATTTATTTTTTCTAATTAAACATTTTTTTTTACTTTGAAATAAATTGCGATAATTTACATCCACAATTTATTACACGCTGTACCGTTTCTGACAACAAAAATTTTAGTTGAAGAAACTTATTTTTTACCCTAATGATTCCGATTCTAACCATCACTAGATTGATAATATTGGACGAATAGAATTTTAATAATATGTTTGAAAATGTTGTGTTAATCCCGATTATTCAAATCTAGAATTATTTGAAGAATATGATTATGGTAATAATAAATTTAATTAAAATTAGAAAAATGCAACTAAAACAATATGTTTATTTTTATGTTTATTTTCATGTTTTTTAATTCATTTATGATTTTCAGTTGTGAGCGTTTGGATCGGAAAATTTTGCACCGAAATTATTTAACACCGTTATTTCCAAGAAAAAATCATTTTGATAGATTTCTGTTTGGTTTGTGATATAAATATATTCCGAAGATTATTGATTGGAAATAGTGATGTTAAAAAAAATTGTGCGCAATTTATTCTGGGAAGAAGTTTGAACCCAAATTACATTTTATTTTTAGCGTTCTCTGTACGCTATACAACTTTGTGCTACTGTTAATCTTTTTTTTTCTATGAATATATTTCTACATATTACATTTACTTGTTTTTGTTTTACGTATGATATTTTTTAAATGTAGGGATCTTATACAAAAAAATACTTAGATCATTTTAAAATGAGCCTTATAGCTCGCATTACAAAAGAATCTTTCTAAGTTTTAATGTAGAATATAAACATTCAAAAAGTTTTCAGGCACGAAAAGAAGAAAATTTATGATTGATGAAACGAAATCTTTTCAAACAGCATTTCTGAAATACGATAAAACATGTACTGAGAGACTGTAACCGTGAGTGACAGTAACACGTTTGAACACAGATCTATCATTTAATGTCGTTGATTAAATAGTTCAAATTATATCCGAATAATATACTTTCGATTAATTTCAATTGACACCACAGGGCTATAAAGGAATTATACCCAAAGAAATTAATTTAAATTTGAGTTATTTATAAATAAGATGACAGAGGGTAATGTGAAGTTTACTAGAGAAAAACATAAAACAATATTTTTATTGTATTTAAAGTCTCTAAATAGAAACTGTATATTTCTTTGAAAATGACTGATTAAGTTTTAAGATATCGTACAATTGAAAATGTCAACATTTCTGACCCAAAATTGTTTCATTAAAGCAATATGAAGAAGTTTTTTTCCTTTTAATAAGCTCCTTCACAATTTATGTATATATAAGTAATATATACTGTACTAATATTTAAATTATGTAGCGTGTGATGAAAGAAAATTTTACTTTATATTTTATCTATGTAAATGAAATAAAAGACATTCAATTTTTACTTTGATATTATCATACTATTTTACATATGTAAATTATAGGGGAGAGTGGGGATACTTGAGCATAGGGGATACTTGAGCCACCCCTATTATCTCTACAGTTGTTCAATTTTTCTTTCTAAAACTGGCAACATGGTAACATATTTATAGTTCTGAACATGTAAAAAAGAAATCACATACCTTGGTATCATTTTGAAAGTATGGTGATTAACCCTTTGAGCTCTGCTGGTAGAATTTTCTACCACATAATTTTAATTCTGAAATGTCACAACGACACCAGAAAATTCGACCAAATTTATTTGAAAAAGATTTAATGCATTTTTTCGCGTATATTGTAAATCGTTTTTTTTTCTTTGCAAAATACTGGTGCGAATGTGATATCTGGCTCAAGTATCCCCTCCATGGGGATACTTGAGCCACGATGTAAAAGAAAAAGTAAAAATTTATTAGACATAGAAAAATAGTTCAAAATTAATTGAAAGTGGTTTTCAATTAAAGAAAAAATATCAAATTTTCATTTTCAATATTTTATTTTGTTCTAAGAAATTATAAAAAATTTAAAAAAATTAAAATTTAAAAAATGGCTCAAGTATCCCCATCTTCCCCTACTGTATCATTGTGCAAAATCATAAAATGTATAAAAGAAGAGAGGCGATCTTTTCCCCATATTTTATGCTCTACCTGAACTTATCATTTGAAACAGTAAATCAGGTATCTTGTATGGTATAGCATGGTCATTTATCGGACAAACTGAGTCTACAAAAAAGGTAAAAATTTCAAATATGTATACATCATTAAAGTATTTATCCGGAAACCAGAGCCTGATTACTAACGGGGCACTCTCTCCCCAGTAAAATTACATAGAAATTTACGCCTTGTTTAAACGCCCTTTTCAATCAAAATTACTATCACGAATAAGGAAAAAATTTCTATTTATTTTTTCTGGTGAGAGAGTGCCCCGTTGATAATCAGGCCCTGCCGGAAACTGCTATCACAAGTCCTTTTTTTATTACCATTGTTCCAGAATTTTTTAATGATTTTAGTCGTTTTTAATCTCAGAAGTTCTGTCAATATATAAACAGAAAATTACTATCCATAAATTTTAGTATTTAGTATTAAGTATCGTGGGAAACCTGTTTGATTACGGTAATGTATTAAATATTATCAATATATATATATATGTATATATATATATAGTAGATATTTTATTTAACAATTTACCACTGTTTTCAAATAATTATTTTCTTCCTATTTAAAGACAATTTAAATAAAACGATTATTATTATTCAAACATAGTAGTAGACTTTTCGAATAAAAAAATCTTCTATAATGCCAAATATAAATATAATACCTAAATAGCCCAGGTAAAATAATGCAGATGATCTAAGATGTTTGGAGCCATTCGCCAAAACTGTTAGTAAGGAAACATTTATAATTAACATATTAAAATAGTGTTCTAAGAATCACACACTTAACCTTCCTACCCTGAATGGGTCTAATCGATCCAGTCCTATAATGCGTTTCATTCAATTCAAACCAGAAAATTTTTCATAAAATAAATTAAATAAATAACACAAAGATTTTAATTAAATAAGTATGTTAAATGGATTTAAATAAAAAGTCTGGTTCAAAATATTTTAATCAAGTTTGAGTAAAATTTCAACAGGGTAGGAAGGTTAATTTAAAACACGCTTTACAAACTACATATTTTGAAGTATCAACATCATGCCAATCTTTGACTCCAAATCTACATATACTTGCGTTTTGCAATAAATCTTACAAAGAATATTTATTTTTCGAAGATTTATAAGTTTCGTTTTTATGCGGTCAGTGATTTAAGGGTTTACGGAAAATCACTACCACTATTTCTTTAATAACTCGCCTTTTTAATTAGTTGTATATCATTTCAGAGTTCCTACGCTTCAAGGACCTTTTACCAAAATTTTTGTAAATTGATGTTTGCCTTATTTAAAGTAAAAGAATATATCTTGAGAAATAACAACCAAGAATTTACGAATATGCTTTACGAATATTTTGGTACTGAAACAACTTAAGTTACTCACATTCCCCATATTTGTACGAATCCTGCATTTGTTGAGGAATTGTAAGTTTACATTTTCTTTTATATCGTTATTTTTAACCCATTCGTGCCCAGCATCTTTTGCGTAAATTTTATTTGGTTGGCACCACTATTTTTAGAAGATTCAAATTTAGTTCATTAATCACGAAAATGCATCATTTAAATAAAATAATTATTGCTTTTCTTTTTATTGGTGTCAAAATCAGTGCTGAATGCACCTTTTGAAGCGTCCCTAGAAAGGGACGCTAAGCACTAATGGTATATAACACAAGGTTGTCCAACCTAGCGGCCGTTGAGTACCAGATAATATTTGCAAAAATTTTCAGTTTATGTAATCTCCGAATAGCTCCGATTAAGTAAAGCATGATTTACGTAAGAATGTTCTGGTATCTAGCGGTCACGATGTTAGACAGCTTTGTTTTATATTATTAAAATCCGTGCGCGTATCTATGTGAGCTCAAAAATTCGGAAACAACGGAGCGCATAGCTACAAAATTTGACACACGGGTTCCTGGAGAAAGCCCATGAACGATTGGGGGCTAAAAACGAATATATATATATATATATATATATATATATATATATATATATATATATATATATATATATATATATATATATATATATAGATAGATAGATAGATAGATAGATAGATAGATTTTTTTAAAATGTTTTTGATCGATTTTTGGTTTTTTAATGTTTAATCCATAATTGTGCAAGTTCTAACCAGTTCTAAATGTTTACTTCAATGTGAGATACAGTGTGTTCCACCGAAATAAAGCCAACATGATTTTGTACTGTAATTAGACTGGAAAGAAATCCATGAGAATAAAACAAATATATTAAGAAAGTCGATATAGAAATGCATATTTACAAGGAATAACTCCTTCCTGCCTAACTTGCTCAGGAAAAGCAAAATGAATGGATAAAAAAGGAGGAAAAAAAGTTTCCTGCCGAAATAAAGCCACTACCGTTAATAGCTAATATATCCGCGATGATTACATATGATTTACAATATACGATGTGAAATATCATGTACCAATCTCTGGAAGACAGTAGCGTCAATGTTATACCAGAGCTCAGTGGTATCGGCCTTCAGTTCTGCCACAGCCTTAAACTGTCTGACAATGGCATTTAAAGCTCTACTGCATATACCACACATATTTTCTTCGGGACTGAAATGGAGGTATAAGGCAGGCTCTTCCATTACATATCCTCAAAAACCCAAAACCTATTCCTAGGAGGATTTTGTAAAGGTTATGGGGGCGTTTTCCTGCAGGAAAATTCGACTTTGTTTACCAATTCTCTCTTCAATTGGTAATAAATGGGTTTTTAGCAATTCCTGGGAATCTTTAGTTTACATACGGTCTCAGGAGAAAGCCAGGATAAGTTTAACATCAGAGCTAACACCTCCCAACGCTGTTTATAAACTTCTACCCTGCTGTCTTTTGGAGAAAATTTCCTTTCCTTTCCTCATATCATGCCATTAAAAGCAAGGTTCTCTGAGGCGTCCAAACTAATTATTTCTCATGTCAAGACCATAACAAGATGCCGCTGGTCTTTGCAGGTTTGTTTATATTTGGCCCCATTGACTCTGGTCATTGGCTTGTGGATAGCTATTAACATATGCTGGCAGGCGGATGCTTATTAATGGTGCTTGGAGGGTTTGTCTATAGTGGTAAACATCACCTGTCTTTTCACTCAGAACGTATGGAGTTTACCGATTGCCAAGAAATGCTAAAAACCCATTTACTGTCGTTTGCATAGATAATTGATGGCCTAAGTTCGATTTCCCCCAGAAACAACGCCCCCGTAATCTTTATAAAGTCCTCTTAGGAATGATTTTTTGGATAAATGGTACCATGTCATGGCCTGTCCTGTACGCCCATCTCAACCTTAAAAAAATGTGTCGGGTATCGTCAGTATATGGAAATGGCAGACAGTTTAAGTCTATGGCAAAACTGAAGGGCGCCATCATTGAAGCCTACGATAATATAGATGCTACTATCTTCCAGAAGTTGGTAAATTGTTTGCCATATCATATATTTCATATCATATATAAACATAGCGGATATTTTGGCTATTAACAGTAGTGGCTTTATTTCAGCGGGACACTTTCACCTACCTCTTTCTTTAAACATTATTTTTTTTCCTACTCAGATGGGGAGAGGATTGAATTACTTTTTGTAAATATGTATTTGTATATAAACTTTCTTATTATATTTGCTAAGTTTTAATTGGTTTGTTTCTTGTTTCCTGTTAAATAAAGATAGAAAATCATGGTGGTTTAATTTTGAATTACGGCACCCTGCAATAAAAAGAATACCCATTCTAAATGTTTTCTGCAATGTGAGATATATATATATCGTACGCCACGATGCAATATAAAGAAGTTGCAGCGTGTATTTAGATAAATCTTTTACCTAGCATGCAAATAATAAAAAATTATGTAATTGCGTTTAATTGTTATTCTTTAAAGTAAAGAAAAACTTTTAATCACAAACAGTAGCAAAACTTTTTTTACTCTATTTTTCACCTTATTACAAAGATATCATTTTATTGTCTGCTTCTATCGCAACATGATACATAAAATTTCATTTAAACTAGTTGGATGTATCAATCCCAAAACTTTCTTCTATCTCATAAGTACATTTTAATATTTAAAAAAAAAACGTGGTGACCCCAAAGTTACCCACTATCGAATTTCCTCGAACATTTGATCTAGCCTAATGAGATTCTGGTATCCGAAAAGCCTAAAAAGCAAAATTTAATTAATATTTTGAGAAAATGAGCTTAGTAGTGCCTCATGTTGGTTAATTTATACTAAAACCTAATAAGCATCAATGTGTCATATTTATGTCAAGACCTAACAGAATCTGAAATTTGATGGAATTTGGTCCATTAGTTCTTGAGATATAGTTATCACAAAAAAAATTGCAAAACGTAGCACAGCAACACCATATCTTGGACAATTTATGCCAAAACGTAAAAAAGCGTCTAATTATGTTATGGTGTAAAAGAATCTGAAGTTTGATGAAATTCTGTGCATTAGTTCTTGAGATATAGCTAGTTAAAAAAAAACGTGTAAAATATAGCACACCAGCACCATCAGTTGAAGGATTTATAACAAAACGTAATCATCGTGTAATTATATGTCATTTTGTAACAAAATCTGAAGTTTGATGAAATTCTGTGCGTTGGTTGTTGAGATATAGCTATCGGAAAAATCGTGCAAAATGCAGCATAGCTGCACCAACTATTGCAAGGTTAATACCAAAATGTAATCAGCGTCTAATTATGTTATATGTTCTAGTGTAACAGAATCTAAAATTTGATCAAGTTCTCTGCATTAGTTCTTGAGATATAGCTATCACAAAAATCGTGCAAAATGTAGCATAGCAGCGCCACCTATAGGGCAGTTCACACCAAAACTTTATCAGCGGCTATGTATATCAAGGTATCGCGGAATCTGAAGTTTGGTGAAATTCTGTGCATTAGTTCTTGAGATATAGCTATCATGAAAATCATGAAAAACGTGGCATAGCAGCGCCACCTGCCGGCCAATTCACACCAAAACTTAATCAGCGTCTATGTATATCAAGGGGTCACAGAATCTGAAGTTTGGTGAAATTCTGTGCATTAGTTCTTGAGATATAGCAATCTTGAAAATCATGAAAAACGTAGTATAGCAGCGCCACCTGCAGGCCAATTTTCACCAAAAACCAATAGGCACTAATTTATATTAAGGTCTAACTGAATATAAAATTTTATTAAATTTCGAGCATTAGTTCTTGAGATAGAGCGCCCACAAATTTTTTGTCACATACAGACAGACAGACTCACAGACAGACACACAGACTCACAGACAGACGGACAGACTCACAGACAGACATTTTCTAAAAATAGTCAAAACGTGTTCAGGACCTTCTAAAACGTATAAATCCGTCGAAAACCGGAAGTCGTAAATTTTCATGAATCCAATACTTTCTTCTTGTAAAGATAGAAGAAAGTAAAAATGCAGAGTAGTAGAACAATTTTTTTTCTAAATCGAATAGTTATTGAACAACTCAGCACATTAACAGCGGAATTCTTTTTCCTTATTTAGATATTTTAAAAGTCTTTGTTGTCATTGCATTTTATGCTAATTTTCGTTTCATATTCGATTATTATTATGCCTATTTGATGTGAATTTTTTTTATCTACTACTACTTTTAACTACGGATTTTAATTTTAAAAACATGTAAAAAAGCGATCATAGACTTTTGCATATTTTTTTTTACTTTTGAAAATATTGACAAACCTCTCACTTATTGTTACAAACTTTTTCATTTAATATATACATGATTTTTAATAATTTATCATAACGTTGGGAATTGAAGCTATCAAAATAAGATGTCTAAGCTCTAAAGTTAATAACTGGCAATTTCTTACGAAAAGAGAAGGCTAAAAGGCAACGTGAAATGTCCGCGGCGAGCTAATGGAACAGATAAAGAAGATGCTGCAAGAAGACTTGCTATGACAGAAAGACGATGGAAGAAACGGATAAAGTCGCTGCTTCAAGAAAGGGATGAATCTGCACTTCGACTTCAACAAAAACGGCATACACCACGAGGCGGCAGCGGAGGTAATCACCGCATCGAGTTCAAAGCTGAAATTCGAGAATTGGTTAAAACTTGATTCGCATATTAAAACACAATCGGTTTGCCAAGTCATATCTTTGTGAAAAACACCCAAAAAACCCGATTATATCGGTTGTCTCGTAGTTTTATCATTGTGTTTTCCCGCTCCCAGCTCTCTGTATTTTCATACCTTTGGGTGCAGGAAACCACAATTGTAAACCTACGAGACAACTTGATAATAACTTAAAATAATAACTTTCATAATGACAAGTAAGTGATAATTTATATCTATATATATTTACTTTATTACCGTATTTTCTGATGCAAATGAATAATAATTATAAAAAATAAGAAAAAGAAAGATAGAGAAAATTATGTCATACCTACAGAGGAATAAAAAAAGTCAACTTTGTGACCTTAGTAGATGAATTGGGTTACAAGATACCCCATAATCCCAAAAATATTTAGTTAACCGACATTGTTTTAAAGGTTGATGATTACAATAAGGAATATACAAAAAAATTTGCTAAGAAGAATAATTGCTGTTTGAGAAAAAGTTGACACTTGAAATCGAAATCGAGAGGAGTCGGAGAAACTAGCCGCACGTAAATTCAAAATAAAGGAATTAGAAATAATAAAAAAAAATTAAACAAATTAAGAAAAATAAAAACTAAACAAATCCTTGAGGAGGAATATGAGCACGTATATGTTGAAAAACGACAAATCAACAGGTATATCGCAAAAAAACTTACTGAAAATTCAAAATTTGACAACGTAAAAATTTTATTAACAAACGTAAAAAATCAATTTTTTTTAATTGGTGATTTAGTCGCTATTCAAAAAACCTAATTTGGGGTTGACAGGAAACTGCGATCAAAATTCTTTTATCCTCCTAAATTGATTAAGGCGAGAAATATTGATGAATGTGATGTCGAAAAAGTAATTTTCCAAGAAGGTCCAAGAGTACTTTCCAATTCAGACTATCATGTGAGGCCATGAGCTGCCAAGATGTAAAGTGAAAACAATTGTGCATTTACATGATTTATTTTACCTTTTTTGAGCTTTTACTTTATATTTTTTCTTATGAATTTCTGTTTTCATATATTGTACATAATTCGTGAAAATAACTGCGTGTAAGTGGCAGACAACACTTTAATCTGTATAATAATAACACTTTTTAGCTCACAGGCTATCATAGCCTGAGAGCTTATGTGCCCGTCCGTTCTGTATGTACGTTCGTACGTTCGTATGTTCGTTCGTGCGTAACGCGATAACTCATGATAAAAATATCGGATCCACTTGAAATTTTGTATATAGGTATATCCTGATAAGGCGCTTCCCTGATTAGTTTTTGGAGTTCATTCGATATGTATAAAAGGGGGAACGGGGGGCTCATGCCCATCCCTTAATTGATATAAATGGGATTTTCATGAGAATTAACAGTTTTCGTTCAAAATTTAGGTATAGGATCGTTCTGATGAGGTTATTCCGTGACAGTTATTAGGTGTTCATTGAATAAGTATAAATAATGGGAACGGGGGGCTCATGCCCCTCCCCTTAATTGATATAAACGGGATTTTCATGCAGAATTAACAGTTTTCGTTCAAAATTTAGATGTAGGATCATTCTGATGAGGCGATTCCGTGACTTTCATTAGGTGTTCATTGAATAAGTATAAACAGGGGGAAAGGGGGGCTCATGCCCCCCCCCCTTAATTGATATAAACGGAATTTTCATGCAGAATTAACAGTTTTCGTTCAAAATTTAGATATAGGATCATTCTGATGAGGCGATTCCGTGACTGTCATTAGGTGTTCATTGAATAAGTATAAACAGGGGGAACGGGGGGCTCATGCCCCCCCCCCCTTAATTGATATAAACGGGATTTTCATGCAGAATTAACAGTTTTCGTTCAAAATTTAGATATAGGATCATTCTGATGAGGCGATTCCGTGACTGTTATTAGGTGTTCATTGAATAAGTATAAAAAGGGGGAACGGGGGGCTCATGCCCCTCCCTTAATTGATATAAACGGGATTTTCATGCAGAATTAACAGTTTTCGTTCAAAATTTAGATATAGGATCATTCTGATGAGGCGATTCCGTGACTGTCATTAGGTGTTCATTGAATAAGTATAAACAGGGGGAACGGGGGGCTCATGCCCCCCTCCTTTAATTGATATAAACGGGATTTTCATGCAGAATTAACAGTTTTCGTTCAAAATTTAGATAAAGCATCATTCTGATGAGGCGATTTCGTGACTGTCATTAGGTGTTCATTGAATAAGTATAAACAGGGGGAACGGGGGGCTCATGCCCCCCCTCCCTTTATTGATATAAACGGGATTTTCATGCAGAATTAACAGTTTTCGTTCAAAATTTAGATATAGGATCATTCTGATGAGGCGATTTCGTGACTGTCATTAGGTGTTCATTGAATAAGTATAAACAGGGGGAACGGGGGGCTCATGCCCCCCTCCCTTAATTGATATAAACGAGATTTTCATGCAGAATTAACAGTTTTCGTTCAAAATTTAGATAGAGGATCATTCTGATGAGGCGAGTCCGTGGCTGTTATTAGGTGTTCATTGAATAAGTATAAACAGGGGGAACGGGGGTTCTAATGCCCCTCCCCTTAACTTGTATTTATGGATTTTTCAATCAGAATTGTCAGATTTCGTTCAAATCTCTGAATAGTTTTGAAAGTTTAAGGTTTAAGTATAAAAGAGGAGAATAACTCCTCTTATATTATATAAATGCAAAATGGGTTTTTATTAAGAATTATCCGATTTGCTCTGAATTTTGGATATAGGTTTTTTAATATGATAAAGCATGTACTTGATAGTTTAGGAGGTTCAATGATTAAGTATAAAAAAGGAAAAAGGGGAGAGCTGTTACCCCTTTTTATTTTTATTTTTTTTTTCGAACGGAATTAACGAAAATACAAGTCTGTAATGTACAATTAGTATGCGTAGCCTGTGAGCTCAATGCCATCAGTTTAACTGGGCAATATTCTTTTTTATTCATTTCTGAAACTGTATCAGAAAACCAAAAACTATTGTGCTAGAAATCGAGTAACCATTTTATATTATGTAGAGAAATAGCATTCATTAGTATTAAGAGATTGATTTTGTAATTATTTTGTTTTACGTTGTTTGTGCATTTTTCAGTATCTTATAGGTTTTACAAAATAGCCAAGTATACAGGTAACATTAGGATACAGATGTGACTGGAAGGACCCAACACAGTCAGATAGGCCCAATCTCAAGTAACAAGAGTTGCTGGAAGGTCACGAAGTTGGAGGACTGATCGCAACTTCTGATATACTTTGTACAGTAAGCTGGGTACATTTTTTAATGAGTCTGTTTAACCCTTTCCTGCACGGGCAAATTCTGGTAGTAAAATGAGAAATTATCGAATGTCACCGGAATTTACAAACGACTTTTTTAGCAATTAAAAATCCCTTAATTTAAGCTTTCATTGTGAAAGCAAAATTTTATTAAAGTATCATTTGCAAGTTTCGAATTAAAATAATTCAGCCCGGACTGGGCACACTGTGCCGGAAAGGGTCAACTTTTTCGGAAACGGCCAAATTCTGATAATAAAATGAGAAATTATGAACTCACACCGGAATTTGCATACGACTTTTCTAGACATAGTAAAAGCCTTAATGTAAACTTTCATTGGAAAAGGAAAATTTTATTAAAATGTTATTGGTGCCATTTGTAAGTTTGGAATTAAGATTAGGTGTCCTAGACTGGGCACACTGACGGTAAGTGTTAAGAGAATCTCCAACTACTGAGGAACACATTTTGATGAGCTGTATAATTTTACCGAAAAAAAGAGTGCGAAAGCATTTCAGACTTCGCCAGAGGGACTAAGGAAGAGATGCTGGAATTTTGAAGTTGACGAGACAGGTAAAAGCTCTACTAATGATTTACCTGTCATAAATCATCAGATGAGCAACTAAAATATAAGCATTTTTACTTTAACTATTTTATTCATATTGCCAATATTGTCATCCCTATGTAACCAAGAACACATTAATATATAGAAGACTGAGGCAATCCTAGAAATTTTATTTTTTTTTCTTCAAATCGAGAAAAGTAAACCTAAAAAAGGGGGCTTGAAACCGGGAAGGTATGGATAAGATTAGAAGATATGAAAATCTCTCGTGCTTTAGAAACATTTTGTCCTCTGATGAATCAGTAGCGAACCAATATAAGAAGTGATCGTGAATTATGGACCGCGAATGCCCTTCGTGAATAAACTCTTTTCCAAGATAATACATAGTGAAATAGGTGAAACGTAAAAACCACATGCTAAGATTGATCGTGAACTATGGAATGATAAATTTGAGTTTTAACTTGATTTTTGTTTCCATTTTTAAAGCTATTTTATTGGCATTTTTTTTTTGTGAACATCTATTTTCAAACACTGAATGTAAACCGTGAAAACACTGCTTCTAACTAGTATGTTAAACTTTCATCTGCATAGCAACCTTTTCTTTTATTAAATTATATCAGAAAACCAAGAATTCTATTTTACTGAACTATCCAAGGACTCTAGCAACCATTTTATATTATGTTGAGAAAATGCATTCATTAGTATTTAGTTTTTGATTTTATTTTTATTTTATTTCGTATTAGTGTATATTTTTTGTTATCGTATACTTTCTACGAAAGTAGTCTAGAATCTGATATAGGATACAGAGTGACTGGAAAGACCCAGAAAAGTTAGGTAAGCCAAATCTGTCGTGGCAAGAGTTGTATTGCAACTCCTGAAATACTTTGTACCGTAAGCTGGGCAGATTATTCAAAGAAGTTCCTGAAGAGAATCCTCAATTACCGAAGAACACCGTTTGATGAGCAGCATAATTTTATCTTGAAAAAGAGGGCAGAAATAGTCTAGACTTGGTCAGAGGGACCTAAGGGAGATATGCTGAAATTTTCATACCGGTGAGGCGGGCAATGGTCTACTAATATTTTTGCCAGTTACAAATTAGCAGATGGCCAACTTAGCTATAAGAATTTTTAATTTAACTCTTTCATTTATATTTCATTGTTAATATTAACCGAGGCTTTTGAGATAAAACCATATTTGTAGGTCTCCCCGCTTGGCCTGAAACTGAAACTGGAACTAATGTTTATATTTTTATCATTTATTATGTGCACAAAAATGTATATTTTTCTTTATCAAGGTCTTAATTCTCCCCCACTTACATATTTTCTGAGCATTTTAAAGAAGAATCAAATAACTAATGTTTTAATAGCTAGTATAGTTAACTCATAATTTCGAAACTATCTGTATTTATAGCAGGGTTCGTATGAGTCCTGGGATTTCTACATCAAGAAATTCTTCGGCACCAGTATTTTCTTATAGAATATCTTTTCTCAAGTAATGTAAAATTTCCCATGTTTTAATTAGATTTATTTTTCTACAGAAAATATTAGTATTTTACCGGGAAAATAATGATACCCCTACGAACCCTGTATAGATAAATACAAAAGATTATTTAAGTTGATAACTAGTAAGTAGTGCAATATGTGAAAATTATGGATGTTAAGAACAATATTACTGGATCAATGTCTTAATGCTCATAATGTAGCATTGAGACTCGTGTAATGTAAATATTTCTGTGCATGTTAATGTCAGCTATTTACGTTCCAAAGCATCAAAATTATGAAAGTAAAAAAAATATTACTTGCATCCAACATTTGGTTGTATATTAATTGTTAATGTTTTCATTTAAGTATTATATGTAAATCAGTTTCAATATTGTGTTGTATATATTTCATTGTAAAAGTGTTAATTTGGTGGCAAAGGGGCTTTGTAAATAATTAACTGGAATATCATATTGTAAACAATGGCAATGTACGTTAGATTGTTTTGTAAATGTGTGTCTAAAAAAGCAATGGGTTTGAGTTTTCCCTCCGGGATTGCACTTATACTCTAAAGCGAAAGCTGTGTTCCCGGGGTGGTCATCCCTTGTAACGAAAAATTCATTAAAATTTCGTTTAATCAACTAAAAAGAAGAATGGAATATTCCTAGACATGTTATCCAATATTATTTTTCTCCTAAAAATCAAGAAAAATAAACCCATATGTATTTGCAAAAGAAAAATCTATATAACAATAAAATTTCTGGAAGTTTAAATATATGTTAAAGAATTTTAATTACGAAAATGCAAAATTAAAGGTTGAAATATGTTATATTTTTTATCTCGCAGCAATAAAATAAACACGCCTTCAGAATAAATTTTACATTAGCATTTTAATCCTATTTATTCACAACCACCCGGGGAAAAGTATTGGATTTCCCTAGAAACCGAAAAGCATTCTTCCTTAGCTATTTGTTCAAATATTTCCTATTTTAAACTGGATACCAGTGGAATGTTAAGCATTGTATAAAATTCTCCGCAATTTAAATACAGGTGTCAAAGGTTACAGATTTTGAATAGAGCTATTATCGTGGCTTTTTTCATCGCCTTTTTCAAACGTAGATTACTGAAGTTACATAAGCTAAATAAATTTATGTAAAACAGTAGTGGTAAACAAAACTCGCAAACATGGTATTTACAGGTTTCGTAGCGTTCTATATTTGTTATATTCTGCCTATGACATTTTTAAAACAACAAACTTCGAAATACATTTATTTAACATATGCAATAGAAATCACTAATTTTGGAGTAAAAAAAAACTATAGTATGTTGCCAGTATCGTAGCGTTTGGTGAGAAACTGAATCATTTTACTGTCAGGATTGTTATATATAAAATTTGGCTTCATTTAATAATTGAATACTATATGCTTAAAGCAAGCGAAATTTAACATACAATAAAGATAGTAGTAAAGTGATGAACATTACACTCTTACAAAAAGAAAAATTTAACATACAATAAAACTGGTAGCAAAGTGGTGGTGAACATTATATGCATAAAGAAAGAAAAATTTAACTTACAATAATGCTGCTAGTAAAATGTTTTGAGCTTCCTCCCCCTCCCAAAATTACGTCTCTGCATGTTGCAATTTTGTGCAAGTATAAATTTAATGAAAGCCCAGAATCCTCATATATAGAATAAATCATTCTACTTAAAAATAAATACGGCATTGAGTAACCAAATTTCAAGTACACAGTGGACATAAATGAATGTTCTCTTTTGTATGGTACACTATAAGAGTTTAATTTAGACTATTTATTCACAATAAATCATACATGAAATTGAAGGTAACCTAATCTAGTACTTAATACAAATGTTCAATAAGTGTACCTTTAGCTATACAGCACATATCTAACTTAAAGTCAAATTCTTCCCATAAGCATGTATCAACTGTAACCGGTAAGACGCATGTGAAAACGTGTTTCTAAAACCTTCCACACTGTCGTCTTTGGTAATGGAAGTTCTAAATTTTCTTTCCGAATAAATCTTAGGATACGCAGGTAAGAATCTCTGACAGATTCAAAATCATATAGACATTTTTGGTCGTCCGGTACTTTTCCTTTTACGCTCGCATTCACCAACTACTTCGACCCCGAGTTATACTGAAAATCTCGTTCGAACGCTCCAACGGTTTTAAAATTTAATCCTAGCATTTAAAAGAAAATACAGTTACAACAACTTTACAGTTTTTTCCTTTTGCAATATATCAGAGGTTAACAATTTGCACTCGAGAGATGATTCTCACTTAACACAAGTGTCCCGCGTAATTGGGTGCTCAAAATGCTCTGAACACCAGTATTTTGAACTAATTTCCTCCGATTTATCCAATGGCCGAATAATCCGTGATAAAAGATGGCGAGATAAAATATAAGATATCAGCCGTGTACATAGCATTTGACATCCAGATTTATAAAAGAAACCTGATAGCGCTAGCGGGGAATCAACTCTCGAATACAAAGTGCACCGTGCGTTTCAGTGTTCCATTACATGGAGCACCCACCTTTGTTCCCAATTGCCACAATGATCACAGAATTCTGGTATAAATATATTCTGGTTACAATGTGTGGGAAAAATAAATTCCTTATTCATCAGAGTCATGTTTATTTACTTTTACGCGTTTGTACATTTACAAATGCGAACCCTTTTTTTACTTTAGATCTCCTCTGAAGCAGAATGAAATCCCTAAAATAACAAAAATGTACTCTTTCAAATTCAACTTACTCCTATCGAGTTTTGAATTTTAGTCTGCACGTAAAAAAATAAGGTGTTAAACGATTACGCTACAAATGATACAAACAATTTAGTAAATTAAGATTTCCCATCATAAATGGGGGAGCATATATGGTTTCTTCTTTTTTACATCGGTTTCTTTGCTTAAAAAATGGATGGATATTGTTGGCCGAATTCTCTTAAATTTTAATGGATTGTAGATATAACTAAAACCAAGCTCTTTTTTAATTTCCTTAAAATATATGCATATTTTACAGTGGAACGTTTAACAGAAATCGGGAGAATTTGGACCGAAATGTGAATTCTATCGAAAAGGCTTAAAGTGACTTGCTTTTCACAGTGTATTTGAAAAGGTTAAAATTCTTACTTTTAAAAACCAATTACACCACCGATTGGAAGAGGATATAAGCTTCATAAGCATATTTTTTTGGTTTGTCATTACCGTAAATTTGTATCTTTTATTTGTATTTTTCATTTGGTGTTGCAGTAAAGGTGAAAAACGTTTTTTGGAGTAACGACCCTGAGTTACCTTTTTTCATGAAGTTAATTGCGATATATTTTTTGATTGTTTGCAGCATTTCAGATGTAGCGTATGATCTTTAAGATCATGCCCTCTGTTTTTATCGTTACTAAGCGGTTTCGACGATGTTAAATTATAAATAATGACAAAATACCTCGAAATATTTTTTGTGGCCCTTCATTTTCGACCGATGCATATATATACTTTCAGCGCGTGCTTCAGAGATACTCAAATCTGCTAACGACCCAGATAAAATTTCTGATGAGAATCAGTTGCGGTTGATAATTAATAACTCAAATAATTATAAGAATTTTATAATTTTGAGAATTACCGTAATTTCGGGTGTATAAGCCGCAGATCAAACAATTCTTTTTGGACCCAGAAATCTTATATAGTGATTGAAGACAAATATTTACGGCGATCTGACTAGTTATATTTGTTTTTTAAAAAATTCTGGATCGAAAAAGAATTGTTTGAGCTGCGGCTTATTCACCCGAAATTACGGTAGGTACATCAGGAGACCTTTTGGGCTATAGCCACAAAGGATTTCAGCTTTTTATGTTCCGTAGATTTTGCTAGACACAGACAGACAGAGCGAAACTTTCTTTTATTAGAATAGAATCATCTACGCTATAGGGATATGTAAAGATTTTAGCGTCGAACTATGAAACAAAATTTTAGTTAACTGAGATTTTAATTTGAAACTATTAAATGAATAAAAGTCCTCAGACGCTCAGAGGGTCATCATATATATTAAAACAGTAGGCGACCTCTTTAAGATCAACTTAAATTGGTCTTTGAGCATGCGCGAAGTTGAACTTATTAGCCCATCCGGTTATAGGGAAGCCGAAGCAAGTCTGGTTAGTTCAGTGGTTTAAGGCACGGATCTATAGCTCTGAGCTTTTTGTAGAGGACTAAGGTTCGATCCTACCGCTCGGATATATATATATATTTTTTAATAATGATATATTTTACTACGAAGGGAAGTTATATGACTTTTATTCTTTGGTTATAATTAAATGAAATTTAACACTCAACAATGATTTTTTAAGTAACAATTTTATTTTTAAAATATTTCAAGTAATTAAAACACAGTAATTGTTAGATATAAACACCCAATTTCCAATTCACGGCTTTAGATACACATTTGTAAGAATAAAATTATTGAAAATCTTTACAAATTGCATTCTTAAAAAAAATAAATAAATAAACAACAATAAATACAACACACAGAAATAAAAATTGTAAAAATGTCGTAAAATTTAATTTAACACCTAGCAATATTTTAAAAAAATGTATTCTATTTTTCTAAAAAATGAAAATATTTAAACATTATTTTGTCGGCAGTAGTAGCAGCAATTTTCCACTTTCCTGTCATGTGCGTGGAAGCTTAGAAAAAGTAATCCTTTGTAAACTGTAATATACGTGAATTATATAAATAAATATATGTTATACATCATTCAGACCATATATTAAATGATTTTTAACTAAATCCCCGAGTGCCGTTATGAAGTAATATCTGAATCTTTAAAATTGTGACGTATGCTAAAATATTTTAGAAATAGTTTAACAATTTTAACTTAAAATATTTAAGCTGAAGCATTTTTCATTTAATTATCTTTTAATTATATTAAAATAATCTATAATGTTTGTTATATTTCGTATGAGCATTACGAGGAAGATATATGTTTGTGTGCCTATAAAGAAAAGTATTAATTATTTTCCAGGGGAAAAAATTAAAATTAAGAAGAGAAAACAAGGGTAAAGAAAAATAGTCATGTAAGACTTAAAGTTGAACTGCTATGTGATACTCATGGTTTAATAATTAAATAATTCAAAAATATTATGAATAGTTACTTCGTAGCATGAAATTTTAAGTTTCGGGATTTACAATGAGACTGATAAAAATAAAATTAATAAAAACTTTTCAATATGATTTTAAAAATTAGAAAATACTAAACATTGCTATTTTTTAAAACACTGAGAAAATTCACCAAAATAAATATCAGTTCAATTAATTTTAGTTATCCTTCTACTAAAAAGCAAGCGCTGTTAAAATTCTTAAAACTCTGCTTAAATTCTGCAGATGATTACTTGAGTAGGTTAAACTGACAGAACCATAAAATGCTTTGAATCTGTTGGAATCACATTGATAACATTTAAATAAATCAAGTTTTCAAAACTTTATTTACAGGTTCTAATTAATCTTTTAATATGTTTATCGTCAAATCTTGACGGGTACCATCTAGTGTTTATTTAAAATGACAAACAAACTTTGAATGAAAGTATTATAGATAACTTATTGCAAATCATAAAAAAGCTATATATAACTTAAACAATCTTAAAATGGAAAAAGTTTATTTTTAGAAAAAAATAATAGCGATGTCATATTTTAAAATATTTCATGTAAATTACCTTACAAGATGTCTGATGTTTTTCCAAGAACGATATTTCCATCCTATATTAGCAAACAATTTGTGTATTCAATTTTCTTATGCATCAGTTATTACCAAATTTACCGCAATATTTTCTATTAAAAATGTAAAATTTTGCATTTTCTTTTTTTGTCAATGCATGTGATGCTGCCTACTCATATCAAGAATAGGTTTACTTCCGTAAACATGTTTTGTTTTTTGATATAAATATGCAGATTTTTCCCGCAAAGTTTTAAATAATTGCTTCGAGAATTACTGAAAATGCCAAAGCAAAAATAAGATAAAACAGATTGTTTTGAAACAGTGTTGAAGCTCATGTTAGTAAACGTTTATTATATTTCCTTTTATATACTAATTTTATTTAAAATATCATTTAATCTATCATACAATCCATTCGGTCGAAACAAAGAAATATACATTTAGTGCATAAAACGGGTTCGTATGGATCAGGGAAATGTCCAGATGATATACCAGTTCTTTTTATTTTATTGAAAAATAAATGTAGGTTAAAGGAGCGAAAGTTTGCCTTTTCAGGTACGTTCGTAATTACAGAGCTGCCAACTTCTACGCCTATTTAAATCATATAAACATGTTTGGAACCACAAAAATGTTTTTGTAAAATGTATGCCAATTATATTCATTGTTATGCATTACAGCACATATTGTTAATCATCTACAAAATTTCCTGTTTTTACCATGTTTGTTTGACTTTAAGTAGGCGTAGTAGTTGGCAGCCATGTAATTATATACATACGTAGCACCTATAGTCGTCGTCCATTCCGCCCGACTGTCCGCATATGACGAAGCAAAAACTAATGGAGTGATGAATAAAGTGTGGGAGACATATATTGTTCTTGGTAACAGTTGCGAATGAAATAACTGAGCATGTTGTCACGAGATGACTGTTAGTCATTTCAATCGTATCTACTATTTTTAATTACCAGCTGTGAGAACTCCCACAAGCAAATTTAAATAGAAAATTTACTTAAGCACCTTCTTCGTTTAACTTTTCTCTCAGAAATATGGTTGAAAATTTCTATTCCTTTTCACTGGTGCCACTTTTCCAAGAATTATAATATTTTCATTGGATTAACATTGGCAGGAGGTTGTTTTAGTTGTCACACTATAGCAGAACACCATTAAAGTAAACTTCTACCAATAAAAATGATTATCAGCTTTTACCATTACTTAAGACTGAATTTTCCCATTAATAAAACGTTTGAATAAAGAGAAAGTTTGTTCTTAAATTTACTGGTGGTATTTTCCCATGGTGGTGAAACTCCTGCGAGAGCGGTTACAGTTGAAGTGTCACTTTTCCAAAGATGTGTCATTTCCTTTTTCTTAATAGTTCCATGCGAAAGCTGATTAAACGAATCGTTTAAAATTTTAAATATAAAATTTTTGCATAATTTTGTTGAGTCATTTCAAATTTTATGAAATTGGATGTATAGATTAATTACAGGGACAGTTAACGCATTCACTGCCGACGTTAAGTGACCACTCACGAGCCAGCGCGTGATAAGGGGTGATGTCTCAATAGCCAGTCACGCGCTGGCGCGGGAAAATCTTTCACTGATTCTTTGTTATAAAAAATAAATCGCCTTCTGGAAAAAACCTACTTCTACAGTGCGGCATTTTTTTATCATCACATCTTGACGTAAGCGGCAGCGAACGTGTTAAAAGTATCCTGTTATATTACTAGGCTATTAGGAAAAAATATTTTCAAGTTCATTTTAATGTAATACTTTTCCGAGCACAATAAAATTGCTATGCATCTATGAAGTATATACTAAAAAAACCTTCTTAACAATTTGTGGTGCAAAGAAAATTTGTTATTAATTTACAGGGTCACTCAAAATTATTCTATTACATAATGATTTATGGGGAAACATTGTTTAGGGCGCGTTTAACTACTATTAAGCTATTTCTTAGTTTATGAAATTGTTATACGTTGAGGTTTAGTACAAGTTACTTCCTGTGTAGTAAAAAGCAAATAGTATTTACAGGGACAGACAAAAGATTTCGGCCACTAATCTGCATTCGAAGTACTGCTTACCATTACATCAAGATCTCAATATTTTAAAATGTTGTTATATTACAAACGCACCTTAAATTCTATGCTTGACGTGCAAGTTCCAACTTTCTTAAATTAAGATTTTTCATTTCGAAAATATTCGTACCGATGCACTTCCTTGTTTAAAAATTTCCGGACCTATACGAATCCTTTTAAATATAAAATAACTATTATTTAACTTAAACCGTCACAAGATATTTTTGTGGCATTGTCATTAAAAAAAATTCTTTTGTTAATAATATCTAGGACAGACTATGATTTTTTTTCTTACTTTGTATACTATTAAACAAAATTCATATCTTCTTTATTGTTAAAAGAAACTGTAACACACTTGTAATTACACTTGTGTTACGAATTTTATTAAGATCAGATGGATGTATATTTGTTTCATTTTACATAAGGTTTTTATTTATATAAATTGAAATAAAGAATATAAAATAATTGCTATCTTGCACAACATATGTTAAAAATTCAGAAAAAACACTAAAATATATTTAAGGGTGCAGTTTTTAATTATGTGAATTATTAATTATTAATTATTTATCAACTTTAGGGAAATTTCCAATATAAACATCATTAGGTTTTTTAAACGAACATTTGTTAAATGTCAATATTTTATAAAGTTAAAATTTGCAACATTTTAAAATACTTTGAGCTTGAAACAAGTTAGAGTCATTTTACACTTAAGCTTCGGGAAATTTAAAAGAAAGTGGATACTCCCTCCCCCTTCAAAATGAAAATTGAAACCTATGTTCAAACATGCATATTTTGAGTTCATATATGTGTAACTGCTAAGGAAATCTCAAAATATTGTGTAAAAAATTAAAAGCAAGCCAGGAAAAATTAAAGAAAGAATAAAAGGCATTTCTTTTTTAAATTTGACAGTAAAAATTTCAGTTCAATAATTAAAATGTTTCAATTTTTTCAAAAAAGTTCTATACTTGTGCATATAGTTGAGAAAAGAAAAATAAAATTGGAAACTCAAGAAATCACAAAATATTCTGTGAAAATTATTCCGAATAAAAAGTATTTTTTTCAGCAATTTGCCTGAAAAAACGCAGTCCAATTGTTAAACTCCCATTTAAAAAAAAGCAAAATATTTCCTAATGATTAAAAGTTTTAGAATAAATAATTACGGATGGGATTTCCGACTTTTTGCATACTGGTATAATTTTAGAGGAAATGTTGCAGCATTAATTCGTAAAAATTTTCCGATTAAATAAAATATCATTTTCTCTAAGATAATGCAGTTGTATAAAAAGTCTGAAATTTCAGTTACAAATAATAGTTCAAGCAAAATTACAGTTCAAGTCCATGGAGAACACAACTATTTTGATTTTTAAAATTGAATGATTACTACGCTCGTACTTGAGAAACCCCTATTCGTCAAACAGAAATGATCCCCGGACTGATGCAAAGAATTGAGTTATGAATATACAGGAGAAAACAATTAATGTTTGTCTAGAAGATGTTACTGAAGTAACTGTGGAAGTTTTCACAAGATGGCTGCTGTTTTTTTTCATCGCATATACAGTTTCTGTCGACCGCAGGTGAAAATTCCACCACCAAACTTTAATAGAAAAATTCACCTTATTTAACCCCTTGAGGGGCAAAGCACTTCTGTTCCTAAAATGTTCAAATGATTAATTGACACCAGGATTCATAAACAAATTTATATGATAGTAAAAGCTGTTTTTCACGTACATTGTAAAAAACAAAACTTAATACTAAAATTCCGGTGCCAATGTGGCTTAAGGGAATTAAAATTAAGTGATATATAAAATATACCGGTGCCCTTCAAGGGGTTAAGTGTGTTTTCATATGAATTTTCTTTCAGAACTGTAGTAAAAAGTTCCTACTTATCTTTACAAGTGACAGGTTCCCAAGTATTATAAACTTTTCAGTTACACTGACAAAAGGGGTTGTTGGCTGTCACAATTATGCGGGACTACTATTGCTGAAGTTAATTGCCACCAATAAAAATGAGTATCAGTTTTTGCCGTTATTTTTGACTGAAAATCTACATTAGAGAAAGCTTGATAGTGAATACTTCTAGTTAAACTTACTGCTGAAAGATTGCTTCGGTGTTAACTAAATCCTGCGAAAGCGGTTACAATTGAAGCTTCGTTCATTTAAGAGCATGTCATTTTCTTTATTTGATAGTGCGGAATAAAAATTCCTTCATTCGTATCCAATGCAGTTTTTTAATAATACCTCTGCCTATCAAAAGATGAAAACTTTAGCTCTCAGGTACATTCGGACGTGTCTTCGTCAATCCTTATCCAAATTTTCACGCATCTACGTGCGATAGATTCCGTAGCCTCGCCAGTAGTTCGACTGACAGGCACATATTTTTATATAAAAACTGATAATTTCACGTAATCAAATATAGTTAATCAGATATTTCAATACATTCTAACTTCCCGATTTATTGCTTAAAATTTCCTCTAATTCCTCTTCATTCATTATTTTTTTTTTTTTTTAAAGATTACGTAAAAGCGTTTTTATAAATACTTTGGCAGAAGTTTTTTTTCATTTTTTTTTTTTTTTTTTTTTTTTTGAAAAGATATTCTTTTGATAATCTGTTTTCTGTTGTAAATTATAGATGAAGTCTTTTATATCTTTCCTTGATTGTAGAAAAAGGTTTTTTTTTTATTGCTAGTTATACAATAAAAAGTGATTTGGACAAAATATTGTTCTCTTGAAACTTCTAAATTTGAGTTTAAAAAATGGTCAAGAAAAAAAATATATCGGCACATAACAGCTTAACTCGATAAAATCTTTTCTAAAGCTATAAAAAGATTTTCTGGGGCTATTCACATTTGACGCAAGAAATTTTATTTCTGGAAATCTCATCCTGCATTTGGAGAAAGTTTTTTTTTTTTGAAAAATTCTTAGCCTTTGTCATTTTCGGTTCTTTTTAATACTGTAAAAACGTAATCGGTTCTTTATTCCAAAAAAATTATCACCAGATAGGGGTACTTGCTAGTGCAGAAATCATGCATTTTTCTACAAAAAAAGACGTTTCGAAACTCTTTGTACATTTAGGAATTAAGGGAGGGGGGGGGAGGAACTTGCATATTTGAAATATATCTTCAGTTTTTGCAGTTATACTTTCATTTGATATACGTTATTTCTTTAAAATGGCAATAGTGATATAACAATAACTTATTTCAGCCTAATATAGTGTTTCCTAAAAATTATATCTTGGATGTTTTTTTAATTCGATCAGAGAAGGGTAACCCAATAATTTATCAAAAGATGACTGGGAAAAGACTAGAGTGTAAAAGACGTGAAAAGCGATTAGTGAAATTTCTATAGTGCCAAAAGATAAGTTTTGGCACATCTTATTTACCGTAATTTCGGGTGTATAAGCCGCAGATCAAACAATTATTTTTCGACCCAGAATTTTTTAAGAAACATATATAGCTAGTTAGATCGCCGTAAACATTTGTCTTCAATCACTAAATAAGATTTCTGGGTCCAAAAAGAATTGTTTGATCCGCGGCTTATACACCCGAAATTACGGTAATTGGATTTTGTGTATAGAAGTGTTTTTATGAAATAAATCTTTTATGGCCTCTACATTTTACGTTACAATATGACGTAACTAATATTTTTCTGTTTATCGAAAGTCTTTTTCGTGAACTCGATTACAGAAGATTAGAAAATCCCTCCTCAGTCACATCTAATAGTCATAATTGATGCCTCATAATAGGTTAACACGTTACAAATTGACATATTATTAAGCATAGTACAGCAAAACATAGAAGTTTTAAAAGCAAATTATGTTATTCTCATTTCTTTTAAACTTTATTAGCTGTTAATGTCGTCCACTTTTCCTTTTTGTCACGTAATCTGATTAAAATTAAAGATTTGTGCTTAAGTACTGATCTTTCTTCTCTTTGATCCCATTGCTGGATACAATTCAGAAGGCTTTATATTTGCGAACTCACTGAGATTGGCAATTATGCTTAGTTTCTACTAGGCAGGACCCGACGAAAGCTATGAGGAGCCCCGGGGCAAACATAATTCTGTGGCCCCTCTCTTATCTATCTTTAATTTTCTTTAATTTTCTTTTTTTGGTGAATGATGTAGAAGTGGTTAGCATTAAACTGCATGCGTATTGTACATATATATCAATTTTGTACTCTGTACAGTTCACATCTGTATACAGGGTATCAAAACGATAATCAGAAATTTAAGAAAAAATACTAGCTAGATAATTGTAGAAAAATTGATAGATTGGTTAACAGAAGTACTTCTTTGCAACTTTTTACTTTGCTTACCTAGGTACGTCACAAGATGTCTAAAGGAAAATGTCCCAAATTAGTCATAATGATTTTAACTTATCACGTTATCAGTAAAACTTTATTTTGAAAACAATACAATGGCAAGTTGTTATAAAAAAAACTTTAATCTGTAATTTTCTAATGAAGTTGTTTGTTTTTTGCATAAATGAATGGAGTACTGGAAGCAAAGAGGGGAAGACCACCCTACCTTCCTAAATGTTTGGAAATATTTAGCATCTGTTATTGAAAATCCTGATTAGTCTCATGAGGGGCCCATAAAAAGGGGCGTCCGGGCAATTGCCCCACAAGCCTCTGCATAAGTCAGGCCCTGCTACTCCCGTTTAAGATCCGAAGTAAATACATCGCATCAACAATGTCGGTAATACTAATTGCAGTAACACTTTTTTGTTCTATGTTGTAAATATAAGACAATAAATAGATTGTCATAAAATATGTTTAAAAATTTTATTTTTTCGCTAAAACACCTATACTGGAAAATTACTGTCCTCGTGGAATCTCGTGGAATAATTAAAAGCAATCTCAAAGCATTCTTACATATAACTGTATTGTGTTTTTGAGATTTGCAATGTAGCTTAATCGCTTCCCTGGTTTGCCCGTACATCATACTGGCAACGTGTTTCTTCCAATCATGAATATCCCCCGTACCATGTACGGGCATCCATATTCCAATCATGATTTATTATTCACACTAGTAAATTTGTATTGTAAATTTCGTATTATTTAATCCGAGAATTTTTCTGATTCAATTAGACAAAAATTCCTGTTTTCAAAAACCAGTGATAAAAGATTAATCATTTTGTAAAAGACATGAAAAAAAGCCATTATTTAAAAGTTTTTTTTTTTTTTCAAAAATATTGATCCGTTAAGTGGTCAAATAATGAACTATTTTCAGCGTCAAAATTACTCGTGTTAACCGTGATACCTTATGTTTTGTCTCTGAATGACATTTGACTTAAAATTTGCAATTAAAATTATGGTTTGAAAATTGCGAAAAAAAGTAGTCGCCTGTGACACACTTAATCTACTATCCGCTGGTGTTGCGTTGGCGCAACAGTAAAAATAAATGAGTATTCTTAAATTTTCTTTGGAGAAACTATCAATTTTAAACAAAGAAATTGGTTTGATTAATGACAGAAATTTAGATAATCAAATAAAGTGGAGATTATCTTTCAAAACTTGTGCTGACAAATGTTTTTCAGCAAAAACGTTGATGATTTCTATCTTATGATTTCGGTGATTAGTTGATTAATGTATATATATACACAGAGTGATTATAATAATAATAAAAGAAAAACATTTTTTCCAGTACATGAGCCCCCGTATTACATACCGATCAATGAAAGGGGATAAAACTTTCGTTTTAAATATTTTGAAGTATGCGCTCTAGAATAATATGAAGAACACCAGTTAAACCGTAACAGTTACTCTAACAAATTTTCAAATCTATCTTATTTTTTTTGGAACTTGATATCCATAGACAAAATCCATAAATAGCGTTGGAACAGTACCTGTATCACGGAAATCGCCGGCGCTACACGGACTAAGAAGAAATGCAAAAACAATCAATAAGGGCAGAAAATCAGCAGAAAACAAAACATTTTCTTGTGCCTCTCAAATTTTCCACGTCACACACATCATATACGATTACACTTTTCATGTGGCTTATAGTGGATATCAATTGCCGTACCATGTCAAGTGGAATCTGTTGAACCTGATGACTGATGGCATCTTTCAAATCAGATGCAGTTTGCGGATGATATACATACACTTTGGATTTCAGGTATTTCCTCAGCAAGAAACCTTATGGGGTGATGTAGGAGGATCTTGATGGCCACGGAAATGCGAACAGGGTTCGCACACTCCTTATATTTTGTAAGGATTCTGGCACCATTATTAATGACAAGAAAATTTATATTTAATTTTTAAGAAACAGAATTCGCAACCACCTCCTCGATTCGCAATTTTCGCAATAATTTTCAGCAGTGAAATACATTAGAAATACTGTATAAATTTAGTGGTAGAGTTGTGCGAACCCTGGCGAAATAGCGGGAGATAACTATACCACCATACTTTTGTGTTGGTAAATGTTTGACAGAAGACCCGCATGTTTGGGAGCTCCATCTTGTATCCATAATACATCATATAGAACCTTAAGCTCCTGCAAATTGGAAATTACCTAATTAGTCAGTATTTCGAGACATCAATCATTTTTTACCGCCCACGATTTTAGAGCTGAGGCAGTAACCTCATCAAAAAAGTAAGGACCAGTCATGAAAGCGCTTGTTATACCCCATCCCACAGTCAATTTTTCTTTGTGTAACGGATATGAAACCACAGCTTTGAGTTTATTGTTTGTCTAGTGCACATAGTTTTTCGAATTATCGTTGGCAGTCAACGAGAAATGGGTCTTGTCTTTCCGCAGAGTGCGTAAAGGCCCACTGCCATCCTCGACATACCGCATCAAAAGTTTATTTGAAAAATCCAGAAGTTGTTTTTTATAACCCACTTGCAATATCTGGACACGCGGGAATTGATACGGAAACATGTAGAAAATAAAAAGCTGAACCTTGGGACCCCTAGTATACGGCAAGAGCCGAATTCGTAAAACGTTGGGTTCACTTGTAAGAGGAAATTTGCTTACAGCGTCATGGACTTCTGCAACAGCATAGAAAAGAAGAGATATTCATCTAGGCCGGTATCTATCAAATTTGAAACCAATTTTATCACATATGATTATCACGTCTCGTACGGATATTGCAGCACACATTCCTACACATAAGGAATGGTTTCTGAGGTAGAAACGCAAGACACACATTTCAGTGTCTTTTCTTTCATTTTGAGTGACGACGTTAGTCTTGACAATGTTTTACATCGAACATGAAATTCTTCAAAGCTTGATATATTCTTCTCAGTTAAAAGGAGATTCAACAGGCTGAAATCATCAGAGCCGAAGCTATATAGTGTGTAACATCACGTCATTAGTAAAAAAATTCGTGCACTGGTGAGTGCCAGAGTTGTTTTGTCTTTTTTTTTCCTAATCTGTCTATCGACGGCTATTTTAGTGCTACAGGTACTTTCCAAGGCTTTTTATGGTTTTTCATTATGATGAGCAAAGTCGAATTAAAAAGGTTAGGTTTTGCTATTTGAAATTTTCAAAATTTTACCCTTGTAACTGTAATTGTTAGAGTTTAACTGTTGTATTTTCATATGATTATCGAGTAAATACCTTAAAATACTTTATACGAGAATTTGCTTCAGTTTCTGGGAACGGTATGATAGCTAGGAGCTTATATATTGAAATATTTTTTTTTAATATCCCTGTATACATGCTGCGCATTACGAAGAACAGGAACACATATGTTTAATAGTAATTGACACAGAACATTCATGCTGAAATTTTAACTTTATCATCATTTTAAATAAATTTAAAGCTACACACGGATTTTCAATAGAACGAAACATATGTTTAATATTGAGTTTGGAGGGAAAATAAATAATAATTGCATTACATGACCATTTTTTAAACATTTTTACCAGGATCAGCTGATGACATGCATGTATAAAAGAAAGGTATAAATTAAAAGGTTAATATTTAAATATTTGTGCTGCACTGTATGTAACATTTCAAAAATATTTTGTGAAGATTAGCATTAATTAGGTGCATGATGGAAAAAACCTTTCGGTGGAAAATAACTTGCCTGTATCTTGAATTATGTAAGTCTTTCACCATGGTCTCCTCACTTTCTACATCAGTCCTGTGGATACGAAGATTTTCTGTATCAGAAGATTTATATAAAATATGCAAATTTTTTAATTAAATTTGAGAGAAAATTTTCATAATTATTTTTCCAATGGGTAGACCTGAATTTCATAAATTTGGGACTTTAGCACATTTTATACAAATATTAAAATAATTGTAGTTTAAGGAGTTAGTTATTTCAATATGTCTTTCGGCAAAAAATTTTCTTTCTGACATACATAAACATATCTCTAATTAGAAATGAATATTCATTGAGTCAGTATTATGCTTAAGATTATGGGTGTACAGCGAGCACCCCGCGGGCCTAAAAGATACCGCTGTTTTCATACAGAATATTTTTACTTATTAAATGACAAACACTGTGCCATTTAATAAATGGAATATTACCTTCCAAATATTATGGTGGCAAACAATTTTCTGACAAAAAAGATTGTGCAGCATTACTTTGAATCTATATAAGATTTTTTAAGAATTATCTGCGTAGCAACTCATTTTATTGTATTTATAATTTATAAGAGCGTTCAATGTTTTGTACAAATATACTTGCTAATGAAATTTTTACATTTAAATGTATAACATATAATCAAAAATTTAATTATTATCATTTTAATCCATTCCAGCACAGACAAATTTTGCTCGCAAAATGAGAAATTATTGACTGACATCGGAATATACAATAGGTATTTTAAGAAATTAAGAATGCCTTAATTTAAGCTTTCATTGTAAAATCGAAATTTTATTTAAATATTAGTGGCAGGGTATTTCCATGAGCACTTGTCGTGTAAATCACATTTCTAGTAACTGCTAAATTGTTGGCCATCGTTCTTTTCGAAAGGTTTGCATGGCCTTATTCAATTAATGAAATTTCTATGATAAATAAGTCACATTTTACCGTTCTAAAATACTGGTATTCAAAATCGCAGTATGTGACTTACACGACATGTGCTCACGGAATTACACTGGCACCGATTACAAGTTTGGAATTAAAATTATGTGTGCCGGGTGTGGAACCACTTTGTCGGGAGGGCTAAAATCTTAATTACGCTTTTAAATCACCGTAAGGCTTTTTAACCCATTAAAAACCAGAGGCATATCTTTAGATTGCCACACTTAGTGGCAAGAAAGTACTTTTCACACCTGTAAATATGAAGATAAATATATTCTTTCTCTCATGTGACAAATTTCTTGATAAAATAGGATAAAAATTATTCTTCTTTTAGAAGTGGTGAGAAATCCAATATTTGAATTTTACCGAAGTAAATAATTCGGCCGTTAATTGGTTAAAATAGATTAATTAGTTTTTGGAGTTTTTGAGCATTAAAATATTGCTTGATCGATTTGTCATAAAGTTTTTTCCCCTATCTCATCAAAAACTATTTTGATATCGAAAAGCAACAAACTGCAAATTTCAGTCACAATTATTATTAAAAAATCTTTATTCATATTTCAATTGCGGTAAGATTGACTAAAACTGATCGATTATTTCCCGCGTTTTTGAACACTAATGATCCCAGTTTTCTCCTGTTCCTCAAAAACTGTAGTTTTGTTATACTTTTGCAGTTGCCTGTTGTACTTTTTATCTGCTCTTGATAAGCTTAATGATTTTTATGTATCTGTTTCTAGCCTATTAAAAAGAAACAGACAGACAAAAAGTATTTAAATGATATTCTTAACTATATGTGTTCTTAAAAATCAGATGAGTTTAAAAATAGGATTTTTCTTAATTACTATTAGAATTCCAGTTTTATATCGTAATATATTGTACACTGGTGTCCAAAATTTAAGCATAATTGGTAATTAAGTAATTATTTTTAAGTAATGAAAGAAATATGAATCGGAATGTGCTGAAACTCCAGGTGTGTAAACAAAATAGTACGCGTCACATATTTTCGCAAAGAGTTTTCCCAGAAATCGAACAGGGGACCGTCAACAAATTAAAAAAGAACGAAGATTTTTTGGATAACCCTGTCAAAACTAATGTAGCAAAAGCGTTCAAACTGCACATTATGATTAAATGGCTTATTGTAATGTACTGTGTTAATTTTTACAAGGATAGCATGTATACCCGTAGAGAAATTAAGGTTTTTATAAAAACAGTCCTAAGTTTTTTGCTTATAATTTGCAGAGTTCTTAATATAAAATAGTGTTCTTTTTTGAAAAAATGACAAACATTATTGTACACAATACCCTGTCATCAGAATTAAAAAATAATAAAAATTGTATGACAAATGAGCAGGTTTACTAAATAATTTTTTACTGCGCATGCGTGAACGCTATTAAAATTTCATTTGCATATTATGTTAGTTAAATGTATAGAGCAACTTTTGTGAAAGTCTCAAAAACATAGCTTAAAAATTCTGAAAATTATCGTTGATAGAATGAGATCAAAATCCTTTATTCCCTAAATGAAGCAAAAAGATGAGGGGCTGTATCCATATTCCATTGTTTAGTGCCTACACAATATTGCACGTGCAACTATATTTAGGTAAAACCCCTGATTTTTTTGCTTCCTTTAGGAATAACGGATTTTGAGTTGATTCTATAGGCTCCCATTTTCAGAATTTTCAAGCTATGTTTTTGAAACTTTTACAGAAGTTGCTCTACACATTTAGCTAACACAATATGCAAATGACATTTTGATATCGTTGACGCATGCGCAATGAAAAATTATTTACTAAACATACTCATATTTCATACAATTTTTATTATTTTTAAATTCTGATGACAGGGTATTGTGTACAATGATGTTTGTCATATTTTCAGAAAAGAACATTATTTTATAATAAGAACTCTGCAAATTATAAGCAAAAAACTTCGAAAAATTTAGGACTGTTTTTATAAAAACCTTAATTTCTCTACGAGTATACTTGCTATCCTTGTAAAAATTAACACAGTACATTACAATAAGCCAATTAATCATAATGTGCAGTTTGAACGCTTTTGCTGCATCAGTTTTGACAAGGTTATCCAAAAGATCTTCGTTCTTTTTCAATTTGTTGACGGTCCCCTGTTCGATTTCGGGGAAAACTCTTTGCGAAAATATGTGACGCGTACTATTTTGTTTACACAGCTGGAGTTTCAGCACATTCCGATTCATATTTCTTTCATTACTTAAAAATAATTATTTAATTACCAATTATGCTTAAATTTTGGACACCAGTGTATATAATAATAATATATTTGTATTTAAATTCTAGAGAACGAAACACTTCAACTACACTGACACATAAAACTTAAAAATCTATATTTATTTACTTAAAACGTGATAAAACACCAAACACTCATGTATTGGTATCAGGTTTACATAAAATTGTTCGAGAACTTTCGAGACGCATACGCGTTCATTTTCAAGACTGTTTTATTCCCATTGACAATGAGAGCCTGTGCATTTCGAAAAGTCTCGGGCATAATGTAAACTTAAGTAGCTTTACACGTGTTTTAAATATTTTATCAGATTATAGCTAAGTCATCTGTTAAATGATATTTGATCAATAATGACACATTTATTCAAATTCTGTTAAAGTTTTAACAGGCATATTTATCTGCATTTCCAAAATGCAAAAAATAATGAAATAACTGTGTAATGATACAATTTAATTTTTAAAAAATGATTCTCCAATTTCTTTCAGAAAAAAAGTCGTTTGTGGATAATTATTCGTTTTTTTTTATAAAGATAATTTTTAAATCAAAATGATTTAATAATTGCTAAGTCTTTATTAATGTAATTTCTTTTTTAAATTGATAGTCATTTTGAAAAAAAAAAAAATAAGTGCTTCCGTTAAATACTGATTACAGCTTTGGTAAGATATCCCGAACATTTTTCTTTGCGGAATTTTATTACAAAAAAATGACACCAATTTATCGGAAAAAATTAAGTTGGCCCTAATTACTCTGCTTTTTTTGCCATAAGAAATTTTAGTAAAGATTTTCGTTTATTAAGTATTTTAGATATTTTTATTATGTGTTTAAAGCTGCGTAAAATATTAAGTCCTTCATATTTTCAATCTTACAATTCAAATGCATTAGAAATAAAATTGACAATTAAGAAGGATTATAATTTATATTGCTTTGAAAATAATTAATACTCAATATATATGTTCGAAAATGTAAATAATATGATTCAGATACAAAAATACTACTGGAATATTTTTTTTCCTCAAACTATCCGTTTTACAAATTTGATTATAACGCATAAAGATATTGTTATGACGTTTTTCTTCATGAAATTGAAAGGAAAATATTTGGCTTAGACAAATATTTTTTCAATTATTCAATAGCATTACTTAAAACTAACATTATAACATCTTATGATCAGGATTTTCACTGGTACGTTTTTTGAAAACCAATAATTTATTAGAAAGTAATTCGTGATACGTTTGTGCAACAGTTGCAAGAAAAACTGCTTCCTCGTATGTTTCTACGAAATTTACACATAAAATTTTACTTTAAATAAAATTGGTGTTCAAAAACGGACCAAGTGTAGTCCCTGCATTATGCAATTTTACATTTATCTCATACATTTATAAATTTATTTCACTATAAAACGTTTTTAAGATAATATGTGAAAAATAATCAAATACTTTACGAAATTTTCTCCCTGTCGAAGGCAGAGTAAAAGTAGGTCTGGTAATTTAACCCTTTGAGGGGCAAAGCATGCCTATTCTTAAAATGCTGAAAGTTTGAGTGGCAGATTTTAAAAACTAATTTATTTTAACCCCTTGAGGGGCAAAGCACTTCTGTTACTAAAATGTTAAAATGATTGATTGACACCGGTATTTATAAACAATTTTATATGAAACAAAGTAAAAGATTTTCTTCGCGTATATCATATGAAACAAAAGTTGATTCTTAAATTTTGGTGTCAATGTGGCATTTGGGAATTAAAATTAAGTGGTATACAACATATACCGGTGCCCTTCAAGGGGTTAAAGTAGATAAAACCTTTTTTTTTCTTTTACGCATTTGACAAAATTAAAAATTTTATTTCAAAATTCTGGTGCCAATGTGGCATTTCGCAATTAAAAATAAAGTGGAATATATTTTATCCCACCATCCTTCAAGGGGTTAAAATGGATTTAAAATTGTTTTAACACTATTTGTTTTTTATCATATGTATGTTACAAAATAATTTCAAAATCAATTTCTTTAAGATTAATTTGAAATAAATCAAAACAAATTTATAGCCATGGAATGATTCTGCTTCAAATTATGCAGTTTAAAAAAGATTTAGTTACCAATACACAGGGAAGGAAGTTTATTATAAAATGTTATGGATAAAGTTGTTATGTATATTTTCAAGCAGTACTCTCAAAAAATGGTCATGGCATAATTTTTAACAGCAACAACATTTAAATTTAAAGAATAGTTAAGATATTTGGAAGCACATCGTGTAGACTTAAGTAAACACGATCAAATAATAAGCTCTTAAGGATCAAGTTGGTATAAATGGCGCTACGCGCCATATACACCACAACACGATCTCATGAGAAGACATGAGATGAGAGAGAGAGAGAATAATAAGCTTCAATTACTGAAAACTGATAGAAAGAGTGCTTTCTGAAAATGCTTTTCAAATGCAAGCACTTTGATCAAGTAAAATGATGTCATTATTCCAGTGCTGTTGAGCAGAAACCCAAAGAAAAGACACATTAGTTCACTAAAAATAGCATCCGAAGCTAAGAAATAATCAGCATAGAAATGTCACTACAGGATGTTTTAATACCAGGCAGACATATTTGCTAGACTCAAAATCACATTGCAATGCAGTGGTAAAATATGTGGTAGTTATTAGTTATGGTACAATGTTGCCAGTGGACTACGTATTTAAATTTAAATTTCTTTATTGGTAGCACTTTTTAAGAACGGTAAATTACCAGTTCAGGGTTCGCACACTCGTTATATTTTGTAAGGACTCTGGCACAACTATTAATGACAAGAAAACTTATATTTATTTTTTAAGAAACAGAATTCGCAAACTCCACCTCGATTGGCAGTTTTCGCAATATTTTTTTGCTGTGAAATACATTGAGAATGCTGTAAAAATTTAGTGGTAGAACTGTGCGAACCCTGCAGTTAGTAAATAACATACTTATCAAATTGAAAATAAGAAGAATTTTACAATAAAAAAAAAAAAAACTGGTGTCAGTCGAGAAATCTCTAGATTTTAAAAAAGCAACTCAGTGGCAACACTAGTACAAAGAAGCAGAGAAAAAGAACAGAAACAGCAACACATTAATGTGACGGAATATATTTTATTTAAAGGGTTTTTTTTTTACAGAAGATGTAGGAAATCACGACCAGAAATTGTCAGACCGGCTTGATCGTGACCCTTTCTTCCTTGCTGAATACCTCGTCGGTCGAATATCTGTAGCTGCCGGAAGCATACACGACGCGCCCGGAATATTCCGGAACGTAAGGTTCGTTTGTTGACTGTGTCTATACTGACCGATTATCAACACGAGGGTTATAGGCAGGGCCGTAGCTAGAAGTGATCTATGGGGGGGGGGGGCTCAAGAGATTCTAGGAGGGCCTCATAACTTTTTTTTTCTCTTTCTCTGACACAGGAAGATAGAATAGTGCATAATTACACTGCAGGTACTATGTTTCTTATTAAACCGTTGTATTAATTTTATTTTATACTAAGAAAAGTATATGATGATGAAAATTTTGAGTATGTAATTGGTGCAAAATTAAACATGATGTTAGCTTCCTATGTACAAATAGGATGAGGGAGTGTTAGATTACTTATTTTAGATACAATTGAGTAATTCTGCAAAACTCTAAAAGAATCTCAAAACTAAATTATATTTTTGAACAGAATTTCATTTGAATTTTCAGAACAGAAATTAATTTAGTGACTTTGGAATTTTTTCCGGTGGGGGGGGGGCTCAAAATATTTTAGGGGGGGCTGAGCTGCCCATACCGCCCCCTTAGCTACCGTCCTGGTTATAGGCCTTAAGAGGGATGTGCCCTCCGTGGGGGTCTTTATAAGGGATCCTAACACGCGTATTTACGCAAAGTAATTCAAGGTTCGAAAAATACCGCGGAAAACTCTGAACGATTAGACCGAGGGGCGCGATTGGATTCGAACCCAGCACCTCCCATCTACCAGATATGAGAACAGTACCTCTATCCAGAACGTAAGGAACTCTATGTGACGCCATTGTCAAACGTGCCGGACGATTTATGATTAAATACTTTAATTAAATTTAATATATGCTTTAATTAGTATGTTTTATGCTTTAATTAGTATATTACTTAGAAATTTCAACTACTTTCTGTACTACGATCTTCCAATGAAATATTTTTTGTCCCATTAATGTGTTGTTGTCTGTGTTCTTTTTTCTTAGTTCTTTGTACCAGTGTTGCCAGTGGGCTACATTTTTCAAAATCAGATTTTTTGCTTTGCACCAGTTTTTTGATATTGTAAATTTCCCTTTATTTTCACTTTAATTAGTATGTCATTTAACAGAGAGAATTTTACAGTTTTCAAAATGTGGTGCTAATTAAGAAATCTGGATATAAAAAAAGTAGCCCACTGGTAACATTGCTCTGTACCATAACTCGCAACTACGGCATTTTGGACACTGCATTGCTATGTTGTCATTTCGAGTCGTTTCTCTGCCTCCTACCCCCTTCTAATTTGTCGCTCTGGTAGTGAATCACCCTGTACAAACACTCACAAGAGAAGATTTTTTCATAAAGACAAATTGGATCTTCTTACCTCTCTTGCGGAACTCTTAGCCGTAAATTCATATTTAAAACCGCTAAAAGGCAAACTCAGCATATTGATGACACGTGGGAATTCAGTGGTGTTCAAATCCAGATTTATTTAACACTAATGCCCATATGCGTCTAAATACTTCGAATTTAATTCCTACCGCAGTATCATTAGCAACAATAACATTCACAGATAACTAATTATCGTAACATTGTTCACACTAACTGTAATAATCAGATTACATGAGATTAAGGCTAGATTTGCAAAACTTAAAGATAGGACAAAACAAGTATCTCAAAAATGATAGAATTCAGAAAATTACAATCTCACAAAAGACTTAAACCTCACTCGACCACAGACTAAGTAGCAGCTAGGCAAAATGATTCGAAGTAGGCTTTAGGAATTAATTTTCTGCGCAATAAAAATTGCCCCGCTATTCTTCAAACCGTGTGCCAGGTTTAGACATTTTATTTGAGATCCTTAGACCATTTTAACCCATAAAAGTACGTAGTTTATTTTAATTGTACCTTGTATATAACACCCTATTTTGCATGTTGCTCAGGGCGGCCACAGGTAAATATTTTTTTAATTCTATGTCGCAGCACTTTTTCCAGGGTTCGCACAGCTCTACCACTAACTTTTTACAGCATTCTCAATGCATAGCTGCCAACTCTTCTGATTTTTTGGCCCGGAAAATTTCAAAAGAATTTTTTGACTTATGTAATCGGCAAATTACGACGATTTGAAAGGGTAAAATTTTCTATAAAATTTTTCCGGGCCGAAAAAACGGAAGATGTTGGCAGCTATGTCAATGAATTTCACTGCAGAAAAATATTGCGAAGACTGCGAATCGAGGTGGAGGTTGCGAATTCTGTTTCTTAAAAAATAAATATAAGTTTGCTTGTCATTAATAGTGGTGCCAGAGTCCTTACAAAATATAAGGAGTGTGAGAACCCTGTTTTTTAAACAAAAATCTTTCCCATGCGATTTGACAACATTTGAATGTGAAATATAATACCTTTTTCAAAAACAGTGGTTCAAACAGAATATTAAAATGTGGCAGCCCTGATTATCAAGACAATATGCACGCAATACATTTTAACCCTTTAACGGACAAAGCATTTTCATTGCTAATATGTTGAAATAAATGAGTGACACCGTTAATTGCGAACAAATATATTTGTAAATAAGAAAAAGTGATTTTTTCACATACATAATAAAATGGATTTTTTAATATTAAAATTATGTTATTGTTGTTGTTGCAAACACAAACAAAAGCTGCTACAATCGCATACAAAATGTTCAAATGTGTTACTTCCATTTCTTTTTATTTTGGCTACATATCAAACTTAATTTTGCTTTAAAGAATTGTTGAAATTTGCTAAAATATTTTTCGCAAAATCAAATGGTCAGAAAATATAATTCTTTAAACAATATAATATAATTACAAATGTGAATAGAATCCTTGAGAATATTAATCATTCTAAGATATATTCAAGATTTAATAAATCTATAAAATTATATTATGTTGAATATTACTTATATTGCAGTGAAACCTGGAGCTTAGTGAACAGAATATTGCATTTACTTAGAGGGTTAAGGAAACTAAGCATTTTCATTTGAAAATGAAAGTCCAATAAATCCATTTTTTGAATTGACTTCATCAAAGTTTCTAATATTTCATATGATTCTGCTTAAATTGTTATTTAAATCCATTTATGATAAAACAGACATTCAATATCTCAACTGGAACAAAGAAATAAAATATCGTCTAAATATCGTTGAAAACATGATATCGAACAAAAGGACATTTAGCAATTATTGTAATAAAAATAGAATAACAACTTAAAATGGCATTTGAAGAAAAAAGAAACCACTGTATTCATTTCGCAACATCCCAATTATTTCTCTTAGAAAATTATCCTCCATTGAAATGACGACATAGCTTGAGCGGTCAAGACACGTTTAAATTCTACACAATTTCATTTTTATAATACTGCTTCATAAATCAGAGAAAATCGCAAACTCAATTTTTTTAAATGTTTTCAGTTTTCAGAATTTTACGGTTTGAAGGATCTTTTAGCAATTATACAATCACAAAAAACACTTTAACTCTCTAATGCCCATGATGGATTGCACTCAAGAAATTGATTAATTCAGAAAATCGGAGCCAAACCAAAAAATCGATATATAAATTTTCTGTTTATTTGGTCACGAAATTTCTGTTATTAAAAAAGGCTTTAATTTCTAGTTCAAATTTCCAGTGTAAATTTCGGATGTGTGATTCCACTAAATAGCGAATACTGGTGGTGGCGTAAATGTACTATAAGCATTAGAGATTTAAAGAATGTTGCGTTATAGAGCTATACCGTTAACGTCTCAGTGTGCATTATAAAACCTTGAAAATTAAAGTCTACTTCAATGTAATTTTAGTTTATTTATCGTAATTTCGAGCGTATACGCCGTGGCCCATTTAAGTCTTTTTCAGACCGGAAATTTTGTTGTAAAAAAGAAGACAAATAAAATGCTAAGGAAAAACAAGTCATATTTTATTTAAAATAAATTCTGGGAGGAAATTGAATTACCTGAGGTGCGGCGGATAAGTACGAAATTACGGTATATAATTGTATTTATATACAGTAATCCTTAACCCCTTGAAATCTGAGAATAAATTTCTTCAAAATGCCCAAATGTCTCCATTGTCTTTAATATTTTATAAGCAAAAAATTCGTCTTATAATATACACGGGGGGGGGGGGGGGGAAATGCATTTATCTATTTTCAAATGGATTTGGTTGAGTATTCAGGTGCCAGTGCAATATTTGGAGATTTATACTAAGTAGTAAAAAATTCACCCATCATAGTTCAAGGGGATCACATTCGTGAGAGTTGTGATCCTGGAAATCTTCGCGAATGTCAAAATCCCGCCGCAAAGCTGCACAGGTGACTACTTTTATAATCGTTTAGCACAACTATTTTTAAAAAAATGTATCTTGTTTTATACTTTCCTTGCAAATGTTGTCAATGTGCATGTAAAAGATTTTTATTTTTAAAAAGTGGTTCAAAGCATTCGGAAATCTTGAAATTTTCTGCATTTTCTGTTTCGCGCGTAATAAAAAATCACGTAAGTACTGAATTACTGTATTTTCATTTTTGTGCCTCATTCACTAGCAAAATGTAAAATATATTTTCTAAAAAATAAGCAATTTTTCGCTAATTAATGTCATATCTTTCCATTTAATTCTTACGATTTAATTAAAGATGTCTTGTTATTTTTGAATAACTGAGTAGCTTTCAAACATCGAATATTACCAACATTTTTGGAATGTCTTTGAAGCTCTTATTTCAACATCTTATAATATCGTATAATAATATTAAACGGTTTTGAGGAAGGAAAATGGTTGAAAAAACAAACATGCATTTTTTGGTAAAATTTGAAGTATATACATATTTCAAATATTATTGTTTTTTAAATATATTTAAAATATATTATTATTTTTAAAATAAAATAAAATTAAAAAACACTTCTGCATTTTTTAAACTTTTCAAATAGATTTTGTTGCATATAATTTTTAAAAAAATGTGATCTGTAATTAGTTACACTTAACTAGTTTATGATAAAAAGAAATAAAAAGTTATAACATATGTGTAAAATATAAAAAACTACTGTTTACTTTAAAAAAAAAACACTAATGTTACTTAAAGTCCAATTCATAGTCTTATTAAATGCACTTTGACCATTTGTGTTTCAGTATTCCTTTACATGGAACACCCAATGTGACTCTGAAATGGAACATTTACACCAGAATTCTGGAATAGATATTTACCGCTTATTACGTATGGGAAAACACATTTGCACAATGTAAATCCCCATTTCGTGAGTGCGGGTGTGAGGGGGGGGGGGCATAAAAACATCTGTCATAGAAGGCTATTTTTTTATACTGTTCAACAACAATTTTTTCAAAGAAAAAAAACTTTTGCATAAATTTTGAAAACAACAACTAAGAAAACATACTACAAAATGCGTTTAAAAAAATAATAATAATGCTGCGAACAGAATATAAAAATAGTCACCAGTGGCAGTTCTGAAAAATGGGTTACCTAAATTTAACTTTGCTGCCATCCTAAATACTTAATAAAACTTATCATTTTATAGCGTACACTCGTGGAAAAGGGAAACATCCCTTGCTAATTCTCCAACAAATTATTTTAGGGAACCATGTAAAAATCAAAACTTTATTCAAAAACTTTGATATCAATGTTGCATTTAGAAGTTAAAATTATGTGATATATATATCTCCGCTCTTCAAGGGGTTAAAAACTGTTGAACATATGAAAAACTAGGACAATGAAAATAGAAAACAAAAATAACCACAAAATTTGAAAAATGAAGAGTTGGGCATTAGTATTTCAATAAATAAAATATTATTTTATTTCATTGAAACATATGGGGTATTTAAAAGAACAACATTTTCTCTGAAATGATAGTGATGTTCAAAAAGCCGGAGATTTGCAACACTGTGTTAAACGATAGTAAAGATTGAAGCTTAAAGAAAGAAATAAAGCATATCAAGAGTCATATTCGACAAAAACCGTATGACATTAACAAAAATAATCTACAAGTTAAGGTGCAAACACATAAATCTTAAGCGTAATAGATCTATACCTTCCAAGAATCAAAAAGAAAATTCAGGTATACACGGAAAATGAAAAGGAAAAGATTTAGTAAAAATGTATTGCATCAGTTATTCATTATTTAGATCTTCTTCTATTCATGATCGAAGTTGAAAGTATGTAAAATATGAATGCTGTAGTATGCATTATTTAAACATAATGTATTTAATATTATGTATCTAAAAGTTATTTTTTACGTAAGTTATTTTTAATAAACTTATTAGTTAATTCGGGAGTTCAAAAACAAACTAATCAACTTTGAATTTTATATTCATGGGAGTATCGCAAAGTTTCAATTATAGTTGAATATTTTTGTATTCTATTATTTTTAAAAAATAAGTTTCTCTTGCAAGTGTTCCGTTAATACGACAAAAGAGATCTAGACATGCAGTATTCCTCCACATCAAGGAATTCAGGGAATTTTAGACGCTTTAGAACCTGAAATTTTGTTACGAATTTCTATATATGAAGATAAAATTTATTTTCATGAAATACGACAAATATTACTTTACAAGAATTCTAAGAAAAGGTCCTTGAAAGTATTTGATGAGTACGAAACCTAGTATACGTTAAAATAGCGATTCAACTTTTATTTTAAAAAGTTAATTTTGAACTAAGGCGCGGTATTCAATAATTTTCTGCTTAATAAAATAAGTATTTATTTAACGAAAGGCACAATATGCACTAAATGCGATATATTTAGGAAAACGCGCCGCATTTAGCCACAATGACTTTGCATCATTTAAAATGTGACTTTATTTCCATAAAAATCTTTCTTCAATTATAATTACAGTAGAGCCTCGATTAACCGAGCTTCGACTAATCAAGGACTCTGTTAAGCCGATGCCGATAAGGAAGCTTGATTTTGTTTCCAGTGGCCATGCAAAACTACTGATCACCAGGTGCAACTTGTTATCGGACCTTTACATTCTCGAATCATTTGATTGTTGACAGTGTAGAAAAAGTGTCCTTATTAAACTTGTTAAGCTTTTAAACATAACTTAATCTGTTTTTTCATCAATTAAAAATAACCTATTATTTTTTATTCCAAGAGATGTTAAATTCACGAGTCTGGCGAATTTTATGTATAATTTCTATTGACATAGAATTCTGATATCTGAGGTACTAGCGGTTTTAATTAGCTCGGATTTCAATTAGCTTGCACTGTAGTTACAAAGATAGTAGGGGGGAGGAGTGTAAAAATGCTTTGTCTCCACTGGCACTAACAAAACTATTACTTACCCATCATACGTAGAATAGGGTAAGTCTTGCAATCGTTTTGAAAATCGAAAAATTTTTTTGCCGGATTTACACGTTTTAGATAGTGGAGATTCCAAAAAACATATTTTTAGAAATTTTTTTTGTCGTCCGTCTGTCTGTCTGTCTGTCCGTCTGTCTGTCTGTCTGTCTGTCTGTCTGTAAACGCTCTATCTCCCGAACGAATTGAGATAGAGAGTTGAAATTTTGTATGTAGTTAGTATGTATGAATGGAACGAACCCTATTTAATATCAGCAACCTCGATTATCCGGAACTATTTTCTTCGGACTCTCGAAAAATTCGTTTTGATGAAAGGTATATAAAAATTTTCGAATTTTTTTGTTCTAAGGAATGGACGTAAAAGGCAATAAAATAACACACATTTTGCATATAGAACGAAGTCGATCGGATTATTAGTTGCCGAGATATTTGTAATCCTGTTTTCCGCATTCTCGGATTTTTCATGACCCTGTATTTCATTCAAATTTCAATTCAGAGGTATATTTTAATTGGAAATGAGACGCTTAATTTGACGCAGTTAATTGTTAGTTAATAGAGTTATTATTTTTGGAGTTATAAGGATGTTTCTTTTAGGCAGTTCGGTACTACTTGAGTAGTTTGGCGTTTTATATAATTTGTCGAAATGGGTACATCAGCAGTTCTTTAATATAGCATTACTATGCATATTAACAATATTTAAATTTTGTTTATGAATTGCAATGCACTGTATAAATAGTTTTCACATGTTTTATTTTCATATACATATACATGATGGGTAAGTATCACGGTGGCCCCCAACGACTAGTCTTAGGGCTAATTCCGTGAAAATATGTCATGTTTTTCACATACAATGATTTTTCGCTCCCAGCATTTTAGAACTGAAAAATGTGACTTATTTTACCGGAGATATCTCATCACTGAATAGGGGGCATTTCCATGCGAATTTGTTAATCTGTTATACAACTGAAAATCGCTATGCTTGTTGGCCACCGTTATTTTTGAAAATTTTGCTTCGCCTTATTCAATCGATGATATATCTTCGATAAACTAAGTCACATTTTCTCCTTTTAAAATACTGGTAGCTAAAAATCGTAGTACGTAACCGACAAACAAGCTCGCATGGAAATGCCCTAGGGAGAAGCAAACTTTTCTACAATAACGATGGCCAAGAAGCATAGCTATTTTTAGCTGTGTGGCAGATATGACAAGTTTTCATGGAAAAGACCTTAGAAGAATTTTGCAGCCATCTTACAAAGGCCATAGCCGGATAAGCATTGAAAACATGCCTTTCAATCAAATTTCTTGATTTTTTTCCCCATGTGTGACTATTTATCTGACAATGTATTTCACCTATAATTACCTTATAAATATTGATATTTTATGACATAAAAATGTTTTTTCAATTTTTAAAAAACTTCATTTTCTCAAAAACTATTGAACCGACTAAAATCGCATTAATTTAGTTTACATAGGCATCAAAGATGCATAACTGTAAATTTTTGTATGATTTTCTGATTGTAATAAATGTGTGAAAAAGCGATTTAAAATTTTACAAAAATCAAAATAATATCTTATATTTGTCCGAAAATTAACATTTTCTTGTAAAAAGTTCCTCATATGTGCCCAAATATTATATGAAAATACCAAAAGTTTGCGTTGGGTACTACATATAAATATTTACAAAAATGAGTATAAAAATTGTTAAAATTCATTTAAAGGCGTTATTTGGGGCGGAGCTACTCATCTACGACACCTGAAGAATTTTTGGAATACACACTTACAGAATTGTCGTATTTTAAATTTTAATGAACACGTGGGCATCATTCTCAACACTGACGATACTGTTTCCATGTAAAAATTCGTTATTGGTGTTGGATAAAACAGGGAAGAATATTTTCGGACAAGCAACTAAACTACACTCTTCGATATCGAAAAATAACGACAATGATCACAAACAATTTAAATTAAAATGTTTTTCACCAGTCTTTCTATAGATAAATTAAAGTTAGTAGTTTCAAGCTTCATAATCCATCGGCATGCCCTGTTTACCACCATGTGAAATGCGTAAGTAGTTGTTAACTGCCGCGATCAGAAACGGATTTATTGTAGTGAATGGTTTCTATTTGTTATGATGTCATTTAAAAATGACAGTCTCTAATATGATTGTCGTGGAAGTTTTTTGGAAACAAAATTGCGGTTACCGAAAAAAAATTAAGTTTTTTTTTATGTATAAAATAATTCAATACATTATCACGTATCAGCTGTTTTCTCCCATAAATGTCGCTCTTCTTGAATGTGAAGCCTAAAGCACTGAGCACGACTATTTATATATGCGTATATGTTATAATATATTCGCAAAGAAATCGCTACATCTTTACAATATTTTATTCTCCTGGTATTTTTTCCACTGTGTTTTTGGGCCCAATTTTTTTTTTTTTTTTTTTTTTTTTTTTTTTTTTTTTTTTTTTTTTTGAAAAAAAAATATTTAAACTCAAAAAGAAAAAAAAAAAAAAAAAAAAAAAAAAAACATTTTTTTTTATTTTATTTTCAAATATTAAACGGTTCAAAATTACAGAAGTATACTTCTTAGTACAAAATATAATCCAATGTTGTCAGTATTCTTTTTTATTTCTTTTAACTCAAATTATGTACCTTTCGCTCATAATTATCAAGAAATAAAACAGCCACAGAAATCTGCCTATAGAATAAACAAAAATTGCTAGTAGCGTATATATTGAATAAAAAGTTGTCTATTACCACACATTATAGATAATATGTCAGAATTAAATGAACTCATTATGATTTAATCATAGCTATATAACATCTGTATGGATTTTTGCGAAAAAAATAATAATAACGGTACTACTTATTCATATTATCCTTCGTTAAAAGTGGTGTAAATGTTTCAATAAAAATTATTACAATAACTGCCGTTACATTTCGATATCGAAGAATGTTAGTGTTTTCCTAGCAAAAATATTTTTCTCTACTGTTTCCGAAACAAAACATCAGTTTTCGATATCGAAACAGTATCGAAATTTTGAAAATTATAGCCTATATGCTTAATGAAATCTAAAATACATCAATTGACACATTGTCTGTTGACATTGTTCCAGAAAGTCTTCGGATATCGAAGTGGAGTAGCTCCGCCCCAAATAACGCCTTTAAATGAATTTTAACAATTTTTATACACATTTTTGTAAATATTTATATGTAGTACCCAATGCAAACTTTTGGTATTTTTATATAATATTTGGGCACATATGAGGAACTTTTTACAAGAAAATTGTAATTTTCGGACAACTATAAGATATTATTTTTATTTTTGTAAAATTTTAAATCACATTTTCACACACTTATTACAATCATAAAATTATACAAAAATTCCCAGTTATGCATCTTTGATGCCTATATAAACTCAATCAATTGCATTTAATACGGTTCAATAGTTTTTGAAAAAATAAAGTTTTTAAAAAATCGAAAAAACATTTTTATCTCATAAAATTTCAATATTTATAAGGTGAAAATGGGCGAAATACATTGTCAGGTAAATTGCCACACATGGGGAAAAAATCAAAAAATTTGATTGAAAGGCATGTTTCCAATGCTTATCCGGCTATGCCCTTTTGGTAAGTATTATTCTCGAGCTCAAAACTGGAGAGGTTGGTCCACTCTGGTTCCAATGCCACGTCTCCAACGCTCAGATCTGATTTTTGTGACTTTCTCATTCATTCAAATAAACCGAATTTCACAAAATTTCCAAATTAACATAGACTTTCCTTTCCATATACACATCTTCCTTTGCATAATTTCAGATTAAAAAGCATATGCATACAGCATTGTCGGAAAATAGTATAAGAGGTTACTTATAGTAATATTGTAGAAAATAAATATTTATTACATATGCTTTACGTAATGAAATAAAAATTTTCAGTAACTTTTAATGTTTTCACGTTTAATAGTTTTAAAACTACAAAAAAAATAACATTTCAAATAAAGAATCTCCATAAGTGCTAATATGGAGAATGGCCCCTTTTCCTTCTTATCTACATCTATCTTTTTACCATTTCCAGCTAAATGTCTATCAAACTGAAAAAATAATAAGATATTCTATTTAATACGACTATAAGTTGTACCCTACATTCGCTTACACTTTCTTTCAATAAAATTTGAAATTTCACCATATTTGTAGAAATAAAAATTACATTAAAATTGTATTACTTAATTCATTCGCTGCCAACCAAGTGTATATGCGTTGTTAAAACTAATTAATTAAATTGTCACCACTATTTTTGATTTAAAAAAATGCCTTATTTAATGCCAGATATTTCGCTGTATTAGTAAAGTTAAATTTACTTTTCTGAATTTGTGATGGCAAAAGTATTTTAACAAGAAAATTGAAAATTCTTACTTTATAGTTTTGGCAGTGAACTCGTTAATTGTCTCACTGTGCCACAGATTGTTAACAGTGAATATTAATTTCTACAGACCTGAGGGCTTATTTATATACTTTTATTGAATTTCAGATATTGATTTATATTAACATACTGATAACTAAGAGAGATTGAACAGCGAAAGCAATTATTCTTATTCTTATTATTATTGTTATTATTATTTTGTACATAAAATTTGATTATGCATGGGGACTCAAAGAGTACATTTTTGACAAATTCTTTGGATTTTTTTATTTTATTTTACTCAACATAAAATAAATATATATTTAATAGTTTTTAATTAATAATGGACTCTACAAATGGTATCTTAACGCACAGTAAAATTATCTACGTTTCCATTTTTGTACATTTCATACATTTTTGTTGCAAGCCGTTTTTATAAAACCATACTTTCCAACCTCCCACTTTTTTAAAAATAAAGAATTATACTTTCCACCAGAAAATTTATTAAACTAAATGTTTCTTCTTTCGATGTTATAGTTATTCCAAACATATATACTTTCATTTATTAAATAAATTTCCTGGTTTCAAGTATGTTTTGTTAATTTAAAAAAGCGGGAGGTTGGCAAGTATGTATAACACATAGCTCACTAAAAAAGTGCTATAGGAAATTCATTGCTATTTTGTTTAGTTTAGCTATCTGTTAGGCTTCATTCACACCAATTTCTCATTTTTTAACATTTACATACATGAAAAAAAATTGTAAAGTTGTGCATCCTACAAATATCTCAAGTCGGAAGAGTTTACAGTAATAACAGTTTCCTTATTTAATGTCAAGATTTATGAGATTTAATAAAGCCAAAAATATTATTAAAATTAAGCGGTTAAAATCAGCTATTTGTGGCGCAGTACTTGCAGACCTGCCTCCTTTACTTACCTTACTTAGAGTAAATGGACGAAACTCTTTAAGTTTTTTACTCAAACTAAATAAAAAAACACACATGACTATTCCTCAGACCATTTACGATAAAAGAACATCAAAGGTATCATAAGAGTGGGATTTTTTCCCGAACATGAATGCAATTTTTGAAATGAGGGTCGTCTAGATTTTAAAAATTTTCCCAACTTTGATTTTCTAAAGCTAACAGCGCTGTTGACATTTTATTTAAGTTTCTTGGATCAAATCATTTTAAAAAAGTACAGAGTTTATGTATTTTTGTTAAATCTTCATGGAAAGAAAAGCTCGAAATTTGAGGATTTTAATGCTAAATTCACGTGAAAAGCTTTAATTTCTTTCTTTCCAAAAGGTCATCTAATTAAAAAGTTTTGTTTTAAGGGAGATACATTAAATAGATCTAAACATATCCTAGGATTTTTTTTACATAAAAGCATAATTCTAAATATGAAAACTATAAATAAACTCATATTTTAAAAACCATAAAACGTGACTTACACATGGCTGCCAATTTTTATTATTTTTTTATTATCACTAAAATTTAATAGAAATTTTTGTTTTGTTTAACCGCAGATTGTGTCTGTTTAATCTAGCAACATATACTGTTAAATTTTAATGGTGAAGAAAAAGCGTAAAAGGCTTTCATCAATTTTTGCATAAAAAGAATGCGTATCGTGAAAAACATGGGTTCTAAATTTACCCTTGATTTAAATCCTTATTTAAAAAAAAAAATAGCTTTTCGAAGTCCTAATGTAGAGGTGTATAACCACTGACACGGGCGTAACCAGGGTGGGTGCCTAGTGCTCTGAATACTGCTAATATTTAAAAATTCTATTCACATTATCTAACCAGAAAATTTTCTGCTGTGAATCAAGGAGAAGAAAATCTTACAACGTTTCTGGTTTTTGGGAACCCACCCTGGTTACGCCACTAACTAGCCCGCGTGCTTCCAAATGCCATTAATTTCATGTGAAATAATGTGATTTTTTATGGAATAAATTTTAATCAAATAAGAACCTTTCGAATATCCTAGTGGCATTCAACTTTAAGGCAAAAAAGTCTGCAATTCTAGTCTAAAAATACTTTATTTTGATACCGTTCAATCATATATAAGAAAATAGACTAGAATAATTTGAAATACACAGCTTTAAATTAAGTAAAAATTTTAGCGCGCCTCTTAACTTCTGTAATATTAAACTACAACACAAATGAAATATTTTTAAATAGCTGTCTTTATGCTGTCATTATTTAAATATTTCAAACTGCTACTAATTTAGAGCCGTGTACCGAAAATTTCATATGCTTAAGATTTATAGTCTGGAACACACTGATTAATAATTTAAATTCCTCTTTGCATATTCCATATAAATCTAAACACTCAAGAGAGGGTTATCTGCCTGACACTGTTGGCTTAGAGTCCGGTGATGCTGCAGCATTTTGTCATTATTTTTATTATATACTAAATTTCGCCTTATTTGACCTTTGAACTTTATACGATTGATTAAGTCAAAATTTATTATATAATATAATGATAATAAAAAGGTGTTAGATTCCCTCTAGCTACGCCACCGGCAGTCACTACACAAAATTAACAGCTCTCTACAGATATTTATCAAATGACTTTTATCGATTTGGGTAAATTTAGTTAAATATTTTTCTGCAGCTATATAATATCCTAAAGTTAGTGGATACATTTTATCAAATTTGAATGAGTAATGACAAACTTAGTCAAAATTTAAGTCACAAGGTGACCCAGATAGCAACTGATCAAATAAAGTTAGTGCTACGGGGATTTTATTATATTTCCTTCTTTCTAAGTTTTAGAAGTAAACTAACATGATTCTTACAACTCTTTGTGAATGCTCTATAATCAGGGATGCAAGTGCTGCGCAAGTAATGGCCGATTGCTATCACTAAATTTAAGACGTATTTTTGACATATTTAATGACAGTATATCTGTGATATAATAAGAATAGGAATTCCATTGAAATTTATTGGTGAAAATCAGCCGTTTGTAGAGCAGAACTTGTATCCCTAGCAAGTAACGGGAAAAATGAAACTCGCTGAAATTAACCTCATCAGTCCTGATGTAGCCTAGAGGAGACACTAGAAAATACCCTTTAAATTAATTTAAATGCTTCTAGAAATGTTAAATTACATCTAGACTTTTTAAATAGATGTGTGCATGTTAGAAGCCTCGATTTAGAAACAGAAACACTAATTTTAAACGTTTTTTTTTTTTTTTTTTTTTTTTTTTTGTGCTACGTAAAATTTGTGTCAGGACTCAGGAGATTAAAAAACAAAATTATATATAAATAGTTTTTTAATCGAAATATTCCTAGTGGTTGATCAGGTGAAAGAAATCAAGTGGAAATCTAAAAATTAATTGACAAAATATCGTCTTTTGGTTGTGATTGACAATAATTCATATAATAAATTACCAATAAGCATAATAAATATCACCTGAAATAAGCAACATAGAAATGGATTTTTTTTTTATCTTACTATAGTTAATTCCAACTATTTAACCCATTAGTGCCTAGCGTTCCTTTTCAGGGACGCTTCAAAAGGTGCATTCAGCACTGTTTTTGACACAGGTAAAAAAGAAGAGCAATAATTATTTTATTTAAATAAAGCATTTTCGTGATTAATGAACTAAACTTAAATCTTCCAAAAGTAGTGGTGCCAACCAAATAAAATTTACGCAAAAGATGATGGGCACGAATGGGTTAATAACTAAATTTTTATACTTTTTGATAAAAAAATTTCTGAAATGGCTTCCCTTAACCCTTTAACGTTCATTGGTTTCGCCACGAAACCACAAAATTTTAATTCCGATACGCTACACTGACACCGGTATTTTTATCTAAAAATATCCCTTTTATTTTGTATGTGAAAAATCACGTTTTCTTATTTAGAAATATATCTGTTCTTAATTACCGGTGTCAGTCATTTATTTCGACATCTTAGCAATGAAAATGCTATGATCGTTAAAGGGTTAAAGTAGACAGCTAGCAACTCTCTAACAACATATGCACTAACATTAAAACCAAAATATTATGTCTAGTGCTACGTATAAAAAACTAAAATGGCGCAATATTTCAAAAAAATTATAGAATACTAGAAGGATATCAACTATTGGCGGGGTCAACCTATTTTCCTTCTTCTTTTTTCTTGATTGAAGTAAATTCTGAGGCTTTTTTAAAGTTTTACCCGAGTCACTTGAAATTTTATGTCATTATCCTCCTGTAGAGAATAAAATATGTTAGTTTCGATCTTAAAAGGCATGCTTTTTGCATTTATTGGATAATTAGTTGTTGAGCCAGGGGCTCGTGTGGTTTCATGTCGGGGGACTTGGTAAATTATATATTTTTGGATTCACCACAACAACAGCATTTCATTTATCCATGATACTTTCAAAACGAGGGTAGCTTATGGGCGCCATATTGGAAAATGTCCGCCGTCGGTGAGTTATGAAGTTGTGTGTTTCATGTCAGCGGCCTTAGTAAACAATACATTTTTGGATTCATCACAAAATCAACATGTCATTTATCCATAATACATTCAAAATGAATGCAATTTATGGGCGCCATATTGGAAAATGGCGGCCATATTGAGTCAGGGGCTCTTGTGATTTCATGTCGGCGAACTTGTTAAATGATACATTTTTGGATTCACCACAACATCAGAATGACATTTATCCATGATTTTTTCAAAATCAAGGTAATTTATGAACGCCATATTTGAAAACGGTCGCCGTGCTTGAGCCTCTTGCCCTTGTGGTTTCATGTCAGCGGTCTTGTTAAATCATACACATACATTTTTGAATTCATCACGACAAAAAAAGACATTTATCCATATTTTCAAAATCAGATTAGCTTATGGGCGCGATATTGGAAAACGGCCACCGTCGTTGCCAGCGGCTTTCGAGGTTTTATGTCAGCGGACTTGTTAAACCATACAATTTTGGATTCACCATAGCATCAGAATGACATTTATCCAAAATATTTCCAAGAATAGAGTAGTTAATAGACACTATTTTGTAAAATATCCGCTGATAAACAGGCTGATCCTAAAGATTTCCTTGGTTTTGTATGCTATTAAATTAATAGGGTGATTCAAAAGACAATAAGTAAAGACACGCAGGGGTCAAAAGCTACAATGAAGTTCAGCCAAAAACCTGCCGCAGTTAAGGGATATTTTAAAGAGATATTTTTGATTATAGGGCAACATTTCTTCACAAGAATTAAAAAAGAACCAAAATCAGTACTTCACACAAATCTGTTTTAGATCCAGATCTGTTTTTGTACAAGATCCATAAAGACGAACGTGATATCACATATTTACAGAACAAGATTATCATTGAATAGATAAATCTAGATATGGTAATAGTATCAATTGGAGCTATAACAATTCTAGAAATTGTCGAAGACATGTTCAAGGATCATGAGATGGGTGAAGAATCTTACCAAATTTTCCAGAGAGATTATCTGTTTGAGGATTCAAAGACAGAAGGGTTTTTCAAACCCTCAAAGATAAAGAAACTAAGTACATTTTCTGACTTGAAGAAGAAAGAGAGTTTAAAGTTTAATAAACCAGAATTTGTTGCGAAGACAAAAAAAAATCTTTTTCTCAGATGACGATCATTGCACATATGAGAAACTTCGATATGAGAACTGTCTATTACTACCATCTAGGACTTCATTCAAGATCCTTGGCGACACTTGATGGTTCAACGCAGAAAACTGAAAAAGCAAACTGATGAATGTTTTGAAAAAATTGCGACTGCTGAATGAATGCACATAATGGTGCTGTTAAGATAAATGACGGATTGTGCTTTGTTAAAGCTACCACAAGAGCTACAATCATTTGGAGAATTAGCAAAGAATCTATTTTCTGAAATATTACAAGATTATACATCCTAACAAAGGATAAATGTTGTATCTGACACATACAGGCAGGTGTCAATAAAAAGAAATAAACGAAAAATATAAACTGTTGGTGATGTTATTCAAGTTATCGTCTCCGGAGAAAACAGTACGAAAATAGAAGCAATTTTTATACATTTCATTTCTAAAGAAGGGCAAAATGAACATTATCTGAAATAGTTGAATACACGAATGATGTATGTTATCTACTGAGAAAAATCATATAAATTCACGAAATAACTAGTTGAAAAATTCACTAAATGACATGCTTCTAAGAAGAGATGATACGTAACTTTTATTTCGCGCACACCATGCTAAAGAGTGGTGTCTTTATTTAGAAGTTTTATTATCTCTAAAGATACTGATGTGGTAGTTATTACATTGTTTTCTCTAGAAACCAATTTGGAATGCTAGGAAGTGTTAATATTTGTGAAGATTGGATCCAATGATAAGTAAAGTAAACATTAAAACTTGAGAAATATGCATAGACTTCTGGGTAAAATGGTATGTAATGCATTACTTGAAATGCTTTCACTGTCGAGTACGATACAGTAAGCGCTTGCACAGGCAAGGGAAAATGATGATTCAGAGCATAAATTTCGAGATACACTTAAGGCGCTTGATACTGAAACTAATATTTATCAGGAAACAAAGAAACATGCTGAGTTGTAAGTTTGCCATCTCTATTATGGAAAGCACAAATACTCAAACATCAAGGAATTGCGCTACATTCTATATACTTTTTTCTGTAAAAAAGAGAGTCTGTGGAGTCGCATTGCTTTTTATCATGTAGTTATCTATAATGCTAACTAATTTCCACGGTCTTGATTGTAAGGAGCACCTACAGGTTGATCCTGATCTTCTATTCGTAGATAATATGATTGTTTTTTTGGAACAGGTAGCAAAGGAAAATGCTGTCTAGAATGGCAGTTCTCTTGTTACTGAAACTGCTTTGGAACTGGTGTCACATTATCATGTCCATCTCTTTTTAATGATAGATGTACTAGCATATGGAGAAACTAGAACTGTACTGGGATGATGGAAATTAGTTGAACATACGATGATATGATGATAGCAATGCAGAAGACTAAGATTTCTCTTATTTATTAACCCATTAACCAGCATGTTTTATATTAATATCAGTTGGTTGACACCCCTTTTTGTCATACAATTAAAAATAGTTTAGCAAGTGAATATTTTAATTAAATAAGGAAAATTTTAATTTTCTTTTTTAGTTGTATCATAAACAAGTGATGGAAGCACGTTTTGAAGGTGCATATATGCACCCGTGGTCCCGAAGATGTTAATTCTTAACAGACTAAGTACAATAGATTCTCCATTAATATTTTGTTCTTGAATTGCTGTGTCTTATAAAGATGAAAATAGCCTGCATTAAAATGCAAAACAAGATTTCAGTTTTCTGTCGTGCAAAAGTCTGCTTATCCAATTGAAAATATTAATAATCACATTAAAATAAAATCTTAACAAATATATAATTTGTATAACGTTGTATGTTCAACAATTTTTGTTCTTTTAATTTTTTCATTAAAATTTAATTATGTAATAAAGTCAAAAATAAAAACTCATTTGTTATGTATCTGCGATAGATGGCGCTCTTTTTTAAATATGGCGTCTATGAGCTACCACGAATTTCATAGTATCATCGAAAAATGAACTCCTTGGACCATTGTACATCCAAAAATGTATATATCGTCAAATCCCCAGAGATGAAACCAAAAGCCCTAATTTTGACTTCTGGCTCAACGACTAAATTAGTTGCACATTTGAAACAAAAACGTTTTGGAACTTGTAGTTCTCACACAAGATCTACTACAGGGTATCAGACTGTGGCATGCCGGATACCAATAAAATTGTAAATTATTGACTTATGCAATCAACCAATCTCCATGATTCAACCAATTAACTGTTTCTTTGAAAATTAGTGGTAACTGGTGTGAAACATTTGGCCTCAACTGATTTACCAGAAAAATAATACCGACAAGCCAAAAATATATTCTTAATGCTAAAACATATAAGATTTGACATGATAAGACAAGAGATTTAATCTTTTCAAGAACACCGGCAAAAAAAGGTAACTTTGCGACTCACGGATAGATTCCTTTTTTTCTACGATAAAAGTATCTTAATGTACATACAGCCACCGCAAAAAATCTTGACACTTGCGATTTTACACGTTTTGTTAAATATCTTGAAATATACATAAGTAATTATTCTGAAACTCCAGGTATGTAAACAAAATAGTACAAGTCATATATTTTCGCGAAGATTTTTGTCCAAAATACAATAGGGGACCGTCAACAAATTGAAAAAAAACGAATATCTTTTGAACCACCCTGTCAAAACTAATGTAGCAAAAACGAATATCTTTTGAACCACCCTGTCAAAACTAATGTAGCAAAAACGTTCAAACTTCAGATTTTGATTAAGTGCCTTATGTTAATAAACTGTGTTCATTTATATGAGGATAGCATGTATAAGCGTAGAGAAATTAAGGTTTTTATAAAAATGGTCTCACAGTTTTCCAAGTTTTTTTTGCTTATAATTTGCAGAGTTCTTAATAAAAAACAATGTTCTTTTCAGAAAATATGAGAAACAACATTGTACATAATACTCTGTAATCAAATTTTAAAAATATTAATAATTGTATGAAAAATGAGCAGGTTTACTAAATAAATTTTCACTGCGCATGCGTCCACTGCATAAGAAATTCATTTGCATATTTTGTTAGCTAAGTGTATTGAGCAACTTCTGCTAAAATTTCACAATCATAGCTTGAAAATTCTGAAAATTATCGACAAAAGAATAAGATCAAAATCCGATATTCCCAAAATGAAAGAAAAACATGAGGGGCTGTATCCATATTCCATTGATTAGTGTCTACACAATATTGCACGTACTACTATATTTGGATACAGCTCCTCATCTTTTTGCTTCATTTTGGGAATAACGGATTTTCATCTAATTCTTTCGACGATAATTTTCAGAATTTTCAAGCTATAGTTTGTAAAAATTTAACAAAAGTTGCTCAATACACTTAGCTAACACAATATGCAAATGAAATTTTTATAGTGTTGACGCATGCGCAGAGAAAATATGTTTAGTACACTTGCTCATTATTCATACAATTATTAATATTTTTAAATTTTTATTACAGGGTATTATGTACAATGTTGTTTCTCATATTTTCTGAAAAGAACATTGTTTTGCATTAAGAACTCTGCAAATTATAAGCAAAAAACTTTGCAAAATTTGGGACCTTTTTTATAAAAACCTTAATTTTTCTAAGAGTATGCATGCTATCCGCATATAAATGAACACGTTTATTACCATAAGTCACTTAATCAAAATCTAAAGTTTGAACGTTTTTGCTACATTAGTTTTGACAGAGTGATTCAAAAGATATTCGTTCTTTTTCAATTTGTTGACGGTCCCCTATTGGATTTTGGACAAAAATCTTCGCGAAAATATATGACTTGTACTATTTTGTTTACGTATCTGGAGTTTCAGAATAATTCCTTATGAATATTTCTAGATATTTGACAAAACGTCAAAAATCGCAAGTGTCAAGATTTTTTTGCGGAGACTGTATATTAGAACAATCTTTAAAAAGCATCTCGATACACAACATTTACTCACCTTACAAAAATTTTGAAATATGCGGACGGTTAGAAATATTTTTTACAAAATAAAATGCGAGAAAAAAACTGACGAAATATATAAAAACGAAATCGTTTCATCGCGTTTTTGCCTTTGCAGGGCGCAATCATTTATCAGGGTTCGCAAGAATTATCCTCGGAACGTGATTTCTGTACAGTTTGCAAGAAAAATTTAAAAGGAAAAATTTTCTAAGATAATATTGGTGTTCAGTTGGTGAACCATTTGGGAGCCTTGTAAAGATGAATCACATTGCGGCTCATGGTGGAGAGTATAGTTTTTCTACGCTAAATGTAACTAAATGGCCGTATTTTAGCACAGTCTTTGTAGAGCATTACAAAAAAAAAAAAAAAAAAAAAAAAACAGATTTACATCTCTTATAAAAATTTTGAAAGTTGGTATGCATAAAATTATTTTTTACAAAGTAAAAAAAAAAAAAAATGCGTGAAAATTTTTACGAAATCAATGAAAACCTGAAGTATCTTTCGCTTGCGTAACGTATAGATTCGAAAAATTAAACTACGTAGAAAATAAAATACCAAACAGCATATGCTTTCAAATCTATATATTTTCGCAATTTTTCCATTTAAAAATATAAATTCCGACAAAATGGACTTAAATATACAAAATTATATAAAAAAAATTCAGTTACTTTAAGGGCCATTCATATAAAATGTAACACATTTGAAAACTGAATAACATTATGGGCCTGGGCAACGCCAGGCAGGTCAACTTATTGTTAGGAAATTACAAATGTACTATAAATAACATAAATATGTTTCCTAACTATGGTAGAATACATTTAACCTTTATCGATCTTATGTACCTTCCCAAGCAATATCGGGAAAAGCATCTATTGCACGAATTTTACGTGGTTGGCAATAGTTCTTTAAAGTAATACCTTTAAACGTATAAGATGTGAAAAATGGCCGATACGATGTGCAAGAGAAATGTACTACAAAGTTTATTTGTTAAATATATTGGTACAAATTCAACATAACAGGAATCATTTACCAAAACAGCCCAGCGGCGCAATGATCAGAGTATCTGACTGCGGCACCGCAGATCGAGAGTTCGGCTCATGATCGGTCATCACGGTTCACTCACCCTTCACCCCTTTGGGGTCGATAAAATGAGTACCATAGCTTGCTTGGGAACTAAACACCAAGAGCCTCGCGTTAGGCTAACCTCCAGGCCGGGATACATGCTGCATAGCACCTCGGGGCCCAGGCTCTATTAAATAGTGATAGGCACTGTTGGCGCATATTCTACATGGATTGTACCGCCACGGAATTTATTTTTCAATTTTTTTCTACAAAAAGCCAGCGTCCTTTAAAGGTTAGGCCCCAACAGTGGCTGAGAAGTTGTGCTCTCGAAGCTGGTAGACGAAAGGTGCTGGTTTTGAACCCAATTGCTCCCGTCCACCTCACCGTTCGGGATTTTCCGTGGTTTTCCTTGAGTCTTGGGTAATCTTGAGTAAATACTAGCTAACTTCCCTTAGAAAGACCCCCACGGAGGCACCCACTTAACGCCTATATCCCTCGTGCAGATAATAAGCCGTCATAAATAACACCACTAATACCTTTAAAGATTATAATCCAGTTGCAGGAATTACATCAATAGAAGCACCTAATTATACTTGTTTGGATATAAATGTCAGCTGCATGAATATTTTAATATTTTTCAGTATAATAATTTTTCAATTTTATTACTTCGATTCATATTTTAATACTTTTACCATAGTTTAATAGTAAGGGGGACATATTTAATTAAAAATATTCTATAACATTATCAGTGTCAGCAGAGTTTTTTTAAAACTTTGTGACTCAGTTTTCCATTACATGGAAGACACAAATTGATTTCGAAATGGCACAAAGACACCAAAATTCTCGTATAAATATTTTCCGTTTATAACGTGTGTAAAAAAATAGCTTTTTCTTATTTTCAAATAAATTTGTATGTAAATTCTGATATCATTCAGTCATTTTAACATTTTTGCAATGGAAGTTCTCTGCGTCTTAAAGGGTTAACCGCTATCTTGATTTACCCGTACATCATATGGGTAACGTCTTTTTGCTACTCATGATTTGCCAATAGGAAGTACGAGCATCGATATTCCAATTATGATTTATTATTCTCACCAGTAAGAAAAAATTTCTGTAATTTTAATCCGAGCATTTTTCTACTTTAATTAGGTAAAAATTTATGTTTTTAAAAACCGGTGATAAAAGATTGAAAATTCTGTAAAAGACATTAGAACAATAGGCATTATTTGAAAGTTTTTTTTTTCAAAAATATTGATCAATTAAGTGGTTAAAAAAAACAGAATATATTTTTAAAAAAATCAGAATATACCGCTATGACTAATTACTTTTATTTTTTCCCACAATAAATCGCAATTTCTACTTTTCATATGCATAGTTATAAAAGATTCTTTTCAGTACTGTTGTATAAGCCTTTTTTTGAAAATCACCTTGAATGGTTTGATAGCATAATGAATATTTAACTTTCGCGAGAATACGGTAATGATTAGAATATGAAAGGCGATTTATTAAAGAAAAAAGTGAAAAGTATAGCTTTCAATTTTTTACTTTTTATTAATAAAAGAGATTTTTTCTACGGATGCAAAGTACCTCATTTTTATCCCTCATGTTTCCGGAATTCCTTTTATTTTCTCACTATCTTTATTAGTAAAAGGACATTAATTATTCAAGCGTCGATGAATTAAATTTTGTACATTAAATTTAATCTGGAGCAGATTTATTTTGGAAAAATTAGACATTTTGAAAGTTATTTTTAGTGGAAGTATAAACTTTTTCCATGAAAAACGTCTACGTGTAACTTTTCTTGTAAAATCTTTTTTTTGTGTGTGAGTGTGTGTGCTAAAAATTACAAATGGATTTTTTCTTTCACGTGAAAAATATTTATATTTTATTATGAATCTAGTTGTTACTTCTGTAAAAGAAAGCATAACTGTCAGGTATATTACTTTTATTTCTTCCACTATTTTTTAATAAAGAAAATTGTATTTTTTAATCTTCGAAATTTTAGTATAAAAAAGCAATATTTTGACAAAAAGTAATGATAAGAAAAAGCATAAAAGTTGACAGTTATGAGAAAGTGTCCCCGATTTATATTCCTTTCGCAATTAATCACATAAAAAATGGGTACTGAGATACTTGAAAATACTTTTTTTGCCATGTAGTATGTCTGAAGTAACCCAGGTAAATATTATTACAAATTCTCAACAATTAATTGTGAACAACTGGTAGGCTTCAGAAAACGTATTTGTGGATTGAAGAATGATTGTTCCGATCTTGAATAATAATTTATTAGCTTTATCTGTTGCAAAAATATAACGAACATAGTAATTTATAACACAGACTAACTTATGCATAATATATGTTATAAGATATATTAAGGGATTGTCACTTTGTTTCTTACACACAGTTTTTCAAATAATCCGGAGGGTTATTTCCCTTGCAATTAGAGCAGAAAACTACCACATCTTTCTTTTTTCTTTTTTTTCATGAAAGTTACAGGTTTTCAAAAATGAACCATAGAAGCCCTGTATATTATGGGGAAAATATATTTTGCTTAAATATTTTGCCCTGTATATTTTGCTTAAATATTTTTAGGTTTTCGTACTTAAACCATTATAAACTCATGTCTGTCTGTCGTAGTTATTTTACTCGTAAATTACGGAACATGGAAAGTTCAAATAGGCTGATGTAATAAAGGCTATTAACTCACATATTTATAGTTTATTAACCATTTACAAATACATTTAGGAAAAATGTAGAAGGGATAGTAAAATTACTTAGAAAAAAAATATTTTGTTTGTAAATCGTGTGATGGGGTATGGTATGAAAGATTTCGTAACGTCGAATTCAAGAAAACATTTCTTTTAATTTTAATTATATTTTCAAAGATTCTATCAAAAATATAATGTAAAAATATGAGCTCCCTCCTATCTCGAATATACTGAAACTAAAATTATGATAAATGTAGAAGTAGTAGAAATTTATTTAAACATTGCTGTAAAAAAAAAAACTATAGGCCAGTTTCATGGGCTTTTGTAGTGTAAGTCACATAGTTGATAACGGCTATGCTTGTTGGTCACCGATACATTCGTAAGTTTTGGTTAGCTTTATTATTGCTTATCTTTACAAATCTGAGTTAAAAATGAAATCTATCCAGAGCCTTTAGACCCCTTCCATGGCTACGCCACTAGTGGTTAATACCTTGTTCTAATTTATTAGTAAGTATCTTAAAATTAATTGAAAGTTGCTAACAATTAAATATACATCAACAAATATAATTCCCAAATATGTGCCATAAATGTATAAAATTCATGATCTGTATTTAAATACTTAAAATAAATGTTGAAAATTAAGTATTCAAAATAAAATTTTAGTCAACGACTTTACTTTTAGAACACGAGTATATATGTTACATATCATCAAAGTGTTAACCAAAAATAAAGAGGTATTTAACCTTCCTACCCTGTTCAAATTTTACTCAATCTTGATAAAAACATTTCACACCAGAATTGTTATTTAAAACATTTTAATATATTTAATTGGCTTATTTATTTGAATCTGTTATTTAAATTTCTTTATGAAAAAAGTTCTCGTGCGAATCGTAAAAATCAAATTATAGCCATGGGTCGATTAGACCCATTCAGGGTAGGAAGGTTAATAATTATAATAATGGCATTTTTAAAATTATTAGTGTCACAGTTTAAGAAGGCTTTTAAGAATAGCCAACTCTTTTTGCACAGTGCTATCTTTAAATAGAAACAGTTGCTTTATTTAAAATTTGCAATTAGGTAAAATAGATATTACTGTGCAGAAAATGCGGTAGGCCGAAAACGAGATGATTGAAAGCTCTGGCTTTATTTTCATTAAATTAAAAAAGATATATTCCTTTTTTTACTTACATATAGCTCCGATTCAGTCGAGATGCTGGGCTTGGTTCGTATGGGATATCATTTGAATCTTCTTCACACATGGAGTGACAGCAGCTTGAAGTTGCAGATGCATGTCTAAGTTCTTTGTGAAGAACGAGAAGTAACGTAGGATTCACAAACGTATGGGCAAAAGCGACGTGCAACGACATTTCATATGATGATGACTGTCCGTTTACTCCTGGTTGAATTAAAATCACAATAAAGAGTGGTCCCCAAAAGAGAAGATAAGCAACCAGTAATACAACGAACATTTTGACCCTCCGAATTCCCTCCTTTTCTAACCTATTTATATAACTCTGAATATGTTGTGATTCACAGAGATCTCTTTCTGATCGTACTGATATCATTGTTGTAACTAAACCAGCGATTCTCAATGCTTCCAAATTTGATTTAGTTAAGTCTCTATAAAGCTTTCTCAAATGTATTCCTGTCAGTAGGACACACATAACGTTTACTGTAACCCACAAAACATTTAGAACATAGTGTCTAACTGGTGCATATACCATTGGGCAAGCATCAATGTTAGCAACTCCTTCCCTTCCTGAAGACAAAGCCCCACTCAAGAATGTGGGGCCTAAATTGATTGTGAAGCTCGCAAACCATATAATAAAAAGACCAAATATTATACATTGAGGACTATCAAGAACTACATGATTATTTTCAGAATTCATTGTATATCCTCCATCTGATTCATCATTAGAAAGGTCCGTTTGCTCTGGAAGTAATGGTGCGTCATTGATGACAGATGTGAGAATGTTTACGGTAGACACAGTGACAAGCAGAAGAAAGGCAGTTTCTACAATAAAACATTTTGGCATACGTTGGCAAAATATGACACTTATACCAAGTGGTATCAGAAGGCTTGCTCTTATACAGTCTACTAGGCCTTGATGAAATAAAAGTCCTTGGGACCACCTGTTATTTAAAAATAGAAAACATAATTTTAACACAAGTCCATCATTACATATTATAAAAATTTGTTACAGATAAAAATATAGAATTTTTTAAAATAGACATTGTAGTTTTAAAACTTATAATGTAATAAAAAGATAATCATGTAGCATATTTCGACAAAATGAGAAAGATACTAGAACAAAACCAGGAAGTTATAGCATTCGAAATCATTAACCCATTAGTGCCTAGCGTCCCTTTTTAGGGACGCTCGAAAAGGTGCATTCAGCACTGTTTTTGACACCGGTAAAAAAGAAGAGCAATAATTATTTTATTTAAATTATGCATTTTCGTGATTAATGAAGTAAACTTAAATCTTCTAAAAGTAGTGGTGCCAACCAAAAAAAATTTACGCAAAAGATGCTGGGCACGAATGGGTTAATATTTGTCATTGTTACATTAGTACACCAAATATTTTAAGGGATATTCAATAATTGCATTTCGTCTCAAATAACTGAGAAATCGAATCAGCTATAGCCATGAACTTGGTGTCCAAACATAATAAAATGGGAAAACGTTAGAAGATGATGTACCTCGTACCGACTTCTAGTAATAAGCTACAGAGTTAAACTTCCTATATTAAAGCATTAAAATATACGGCATCATTTACAGAGTCACAGAGTGTTCTCTATTTAGTATAAAATTATACTTTACATATAAAATTAATTTTATTAGAAACTATGAAATAGATATTTTATATTCAGCCACCAGCTAAGTAAATCAAATTGCATCCAGAAGTGTAGTATTGTAGAAGAGTGTACATTTAGTAATAAATACATGTAATTGAGGTCCAGTATTTTTTAATAAGTATATAACGTTTGTTGTTGGCACCCCAACAAAGATATTTAAAAATTCTAGCTGCTTTGACAATATTTTACAATTTTGGTGCATATGTCTTAACCCTTTCCGGGGCAAGGTACTTGTATCCATAAAATGTTGAAATAATTGATTGATGCCAGTTATTTAAAAGAAAATTTATTTGTAAACCAATAAATGTGTATTTTCTCTCATTTTGGTAGAATTTTCTTTTAAATATTCGAGTGCCAGTGTGGTAATTTGGGATTAAAATTATGTGATGCCGTGGCGGCATCACCGCCCTTCAGGGGGTTAAACCTTTATCGAGTAGTGGTAATGCATTTACCACTTAATTTTTTAAAAAGCTGATTGATTCGCACCGGAATTTTTACTGACAAGATTTGTGTTTATATTAACCTGACAGAAATTGACTATTTATTTTGTAATAAACATGCTTTTAAATTTTGGTGGCAGAGAATCTTGTCAACATTTTAGCGAAATATTTGATTTGCTCGATGAAGGCTTTAAAGACAAGTGTAAAATATACATATTTAAGTCCGTAGTAAGGATGTGGAATAATTAAATTGGCTACGAGATAAATATGTTGCTTGCAAAAAAATTCTAAATAAAGAATTTTGTAACATTTTACCAATTATTTCTTAAAAAATAAGGATTTTTTTAATACAGAGTATCATAATTGGTGGTCAGAACTTTAAGGGGTCACAATACATGCAAAAAAATCAGAAGCGAAGATCACAATTTATTTATTTTATGAAAAGGACGAAACACTACAGATCGTCGATACCATATCAAATTATCCAATATGAAAACATTGTTACCAGTGCACTACTTTTTAAAAATTTAGATTTCTTGATTAAAACCACTTTTTTGAAATAGTAAAAGTTACCCTTATTTAACCTTATTTAATTACGTATTAATGATATGAAAAGAAGGAGAATTTTGACCTTTTTTAAAAGATGGTGCTAATCAAGAAATCCGATTTTTTTAAAAACCCTGGTAACACTGTTTTCATTTTGGATAGTTTGACATGATGCCGATGATATCTGCCAGATATCGAAATTTTTCAAAATTAATAAACATATTTCGTACCATGAGCCACGTGATCACCATTAATTTCACTTATGCTCGTATTTACCATCTACCTCAACCTAGAACAACCTCAACCTTTTCAAATCGAATAAACATGTTTTGACCAGGAAATATTATTAACAAATTGTTTCTCGTTTCTGTATGGCATTTATTTGATTTCATATGTTAAACAAAATTCCCGATTCAGCATATTTTTATTAAATATGTACCATGTATTATCATCAGTGGCGTAGTCAGAGGTAAGGGGGGGGTCTAGATACACTTAACACCACAAATTTTATAAAGTTTTCTCTTTTTTATCAATCAGCAAATTTTCAGCTAATTATAAAACTGAAAAGAACTTACTTTCAGCGGTATGAAGTACATATGGACCCCACCCCTCCTTTAGCTGCGCCACTGATGTTCAGCTATGTAGTCTGTACTAGGTAGAGCATTAAATAGATAGACGTTAATATTCGTTTACTATAAGAAAACTTTTTGGTGGCATGTATTTTTCACCCTTTTATAACTGAAAATGAGTTCAGATATACGCTGTGTACACTAGAGACATTTAAAGGGAAATATTAATTTCAGAATATAATTTATTTATGAATAAACAGGGGTAATATGCAAAGGGTTCGAGGCTTGTGCAAAAATAAGAAAATATTAAACATGGTCTTAACAATTTTTAAGAAAATTTTAGTAGGAAAAATATCATTTTTTAAATATTAGGGATAGAAGTAATCATGAAAATGAGAAGCATAGTATGAACATAAGCTTGTTACATGAAGCGTACATATATCAGATAATTTTAGATTTAGCATTTAAAATAAATTTTGAATATAACTAGAATGCAAACACGGTTAAAAACAAAACAAAACGATTACATTTAATTTTGCGTGTATTTACATACATAGATATTTTACCATTACAAATGCACGCAATGATACATTGCTATGAAATTTGCTGCGAATTCACGCTTACATTTTACTTAAATTAAACATAACTAAAATTTATGAAGCACACTGATATATACTGCACCTAGTTTGTGTGTGAAATATAGACATTAAAATCCTCTAATTTGTATTCTGTTTATGTTTTTTAGTCCCATGGATATGAAATCTGCTAGAATTCACGCTTACATTTCAGTTAAATATTGTTTATGAATACCACTGCACATTTAAGCTTCATACTTTAAATTTTGTCAAACGAAATAAAATAAAATTTACGAAGCTCAACCGTAAATTAATCTATTGTTTGCCCTTTTTTATTGCTCAAACAAGTTTAATCTAGACATTTTTGTTTCTATGAAAAATATAAAGTAATTTTATGATAGATGACACATATAAATTCAGCAATAGCAGTTGCTAAATTTTATATAGTAAAAATTTAACAAAATCCCACAAAATGCAGATTCTTCTCATTAAGAAAATTTTATACCATAGCTCTAGTAAATAGTGACGTATTTAAATTTCTCAAAACACCAAAACTTCCTACACACGTAATTTAGTTTGCATTTTTGGAGGGAATCAGCTGTTAACGCTTTCCTGATTTAACATATTAAACAGTTTGAAATAACTTAGAATTAACTGAATAACTTCGCAAAACTTTTCTGGGACAGTATTATACATTTTAACGACATTTTATTTTCGTTATAGATATGCTTGGATAAAGTTAAGAGAGAAACATATGAAGGATTACATATAAATCATTTCCGATGATATATAAATATCACATGAGTAATTTGGGTACATGGGAGAACAAATTACATGCTATTTTTTTAAGTTATCAATATTTGTTGTTACAAAATCAAAAAAAAAAAAAAAAAAAAAAAAAAAAAAGAATTAAAATGTTGAAACTCCTATACTTTTTTGTTATTATTTTTTAATGGGATTTTGTAGAGCTATTTCAAGTAAAAAAAAATTTGAATGATGAAACAATATGATAATTTTATTTCATCAGCAATTTGATATGATAATTTTGAATGATGATAAATTTTAATGATGAATAAAAAAATAATTTTGAATGATGTCTTATGTGTATTATAGGCATTTATGTTACACAATATCATAGTTTGCAAAATCTCCCGATATGTAAATACCAGTATTTAAGACTAGGAGTACTGGCTTTATATAACCGAAGAATTCTGATATTAAATAAAGTGAATGTTTCTGTTTAGAAACACTGTTAATCAGAAACACAGAAATTTGACAACTGTGAAATATATATACATTAAAATGAACAAAATACAAGTACAGGTACAAACATTAAAAAACTGATGGAGCAGAAATTTTAGTGCCGAGTGGAATCGGGAGACTAGTATTAAAACACGTCTTCTCGGACCTCCCTGTATATCGAACTACTGAGTGTTAAGTTATCAATCTTTATTCACATACTATTCAAGACTTGGGGAAACAGATAACATAAAAATAGTACAAGAAACACCGATAGATGGCACTGTACAACAGAAAAAAGGAAAAGAAAGCTAAATAATAAAAAATCCACACAAAAACAACTTTTTTTGTTGTTGTTGTTGTTAATGTTTAAACTGCCATTGTAACACCGTAAGCACAGGGCTCCCAAATGGTCCGCGAACTGAACATTAGAATTTTCTTAGAGAAATTTTCTTTTTATATTTTTCTTACAAATTGTCAAGAACCCACGTTTGGAAGTTGTTTCTCGCGCAAACGTATCATGAAATTTTCTGTTAAAAAATAGTGATGTTCAGTTCGCGGACCATTTGGGAGCCCTGTAAGCACAAAACTTTGCATTTTTAAAGCAATGGTTTGAAGCCATGTTCTGGGTATGACATAGGATACAAACTCGGAGGGTAGTTAGCTCTTCTGAACTTTTTCAATGAAGACAAAATCGCGAGTTTCCGACAACCTGGCTTCTTGTTATACAAGCCTTGCATGCTTCGCACGGATCCTGGAATTTCCAGATCAAGAAATTCATCGGTACCAGTATCTTCTTATAGAAAATCTCTGGCTAAATAAGGTGAAATTTTGCAGGTTTGAACTAAATTTGTTTTGTAGTAAAAACATACTGATATTTCACATCGAAAACACGGTACCCGTTTGAACCTTGTCTTATTCCGAGTAATTTGTTACTATGGAGGCACTTAAAAAATCTCTTTTATCGCAGATGTCTAGTAAACTTAGTGTACATGAAAGAAAGCATGACTCTTCCTATGAAAAGTATCTCAGTCGACTAGTTGAAATCCGTAGTTCATTAAGTTGTTCACAGACTGAGATTTTACAGTTTCAGGAAGGAATCCATATTGAGCAACATTCCGCACGTCTATAAAGTTGTTGTTTCGTGAACTTTATTATGTTAAAATAGGCATTTTGAGATGTGTCTTTACAAATTATGATTTGTTGTACAGCGCCATCCATCTGTGTTTCTGGAACGCATTATTTTTCGGCTGATTCCTTCCCCCATGCCTTGAATAGTATGCCCACCACAAAATTTGAAACCTTTTGACTGAGTAGTTTGATATATAAGAGAGTCTAAGTGAGGCTGTTTCAATTCTACCACCCTGTGTATTTACACAAAAATACATTCTGAAATTCTGTACATGTAATGTATTTAGAAATACTCCCAAGTAGCACAGAACTACAGTTTATTAATTGTTAGTTTCCGTTCGATGTTAGCCCTCTGTAAGAACTGTTCGTATTTCTAACTCTTTAGCTGTCTAAACATTTTCTAACAAAGGCCCAACTCTGGTCAAACCGTTTACTGCTCAGAAATACTTCTCAGATACGCCACATGTTACAGGAATCTGGGAACAAATCATTTCCAGGGGTCGCAGCGTCCCTAAAATTTTCGCACTTTCGTACCACAATTTTTAAACGACAATATTTATTGTCGAATTTCATTGTAGATGTTACAGGAATCTGAGATGAAGATTTTTGATTTAAAATACTGGTAGGAAAGTGCGAAAATTTTAGGGACGCTACTACCCATGATTTCTCAGAAATTTACCAACCATCCCAATCCCACCATTTTCCAACAGGTTCCAGAAACTCCCAAAGACGGGCCAACAAATTGCACTACTTCGGCTTTATATTTGCTCGAAATATACCTGGAAAAAATATGATATACATGCTGTTACTATTACTATTGAAATTTTTCATACCGTCTTAGAGTCTTTTTCATTAGGATCAGAAGCATCAAGAATGTATTCGCTCCCATTCCCAGTACTGCTAAGGAAAATAACACAATTGCTTCGGTTGTTTGTGCAGGATGACAGTTAGGCGATGATGAGTTCCCAAGATGACTGGTATTGGATATGGATCCAAATCTCACAACATTGAGTGTTCCAGCCATACGTAAAAAAGAGCTGGCCTTGACAAATAGTGCTAAGTTTTAAATCACATCCTTTATGTTGTCTTTCTTCCAGATTCTAATTATAGAAACAGGCATGATGAATAAAAATCTGCAAGAAATGAAAAATGCAAATAAATACTATTCTGAAAAAAAAAACTTTTGTAACATTTTAGCTACATATTATACAGATCCACATGTCTTTTCTTATACTTATTATTCTCTAACATGTTAAAAATTGCTTATATTGGGTTAAGGAAAGAGTAATTTCATTTTTCCGAATAGATAATTTTAAAGTGACATATCTCGAATAATACTTCTTCAATTAAGCCATCATATACAGCGTTTGAAAGGCAGCAGTTTATAAAATATTCTAGATATAATGGCAGCAATCTTAGACCATCATCTATTTACTCAGTTAAAAACTATTGAGCTTTGAAATTGAGATTTCAAAAGGTCTTTTTCGTCACATTTTGATTTTTTCTCCCGAAAAGGGAAAAATGCAGCAGAAATCTCGAAAAGTACCGTAATTTCGGGTGTATAAGCCGCAGGTCAAACAATTCTTTTTCGACCCAGAATGTTTTAAGAAACAAATATAACTACTTAGATCGCCGTAAATATTTGTCTTCAATCACTAAATAAGATTTCTGGGTCCGAAAAGAATTGTTTGATCCGCGGCTTATACACCCGAAATTACGGTACCGTAATATCCCGCGTATACGCCGAGACTTAGTTAAATCATTTTCAAACCAGAAAACTTATTGAAAAAAAGAAGTCAAATGCATGCTAAGCACAAGCAGGTAACATTTTATAAAAAATTGATTCTGGTAGGAAATCCAGTTATCCAAGGTGCGGCGTTTATGCGCAAAATTACGCTATTTGGTGTTTATGGTGATGAGTATTTAACACTAGAACCGCCGGTTGTTTCATTAAAGTTTTATAAAAAAAGTTTTTGACACCAGACATTTAAAATTGTTGACTTATTTAATTTTCCACGTTTTGCGCTGCGCATATTTAACAAATGTCATCAAGAAATTTCTGGTTCGGATCGGCTTTTTTCAATTTTGCAGGGGTCATAATGACCCCTAATAGTGGTTCTAGTGTTACCGTAATTTCAGGTGTATAAGCCGTTGATCAAACAATTCTTTTTGGACCCAGAAATCTTATTTAGTGATTGAAGACAAATATTTACGGCGATCTAACTAGTTATATTTGTTTCTTAAAACATTCTGGGTCGAAAAAGAATTGTTTGACCTGCGGCTTATACACCCGAAATTACGGTAAATGAACGCTGGTGTCAAAATGGTTTACTCGTTTTCATTCAGGAAATTTTGATGTTGCACTCTCTGACCAATTAGTAGTTGAAAAAGTCGCTGAAATTCTTTAAAAAATCGATGTAGACTGACGTATTTTTTCTCGTGAGATTATTACGGAACTAAAAATCGAGCAAATAACTGTTTTGAATCAATTACAAAAGACTCTATACCAAAAGATGCTGGATACTTTAGTTCTACATGAACTAACAGTAAGCAATTTAATGGACCAAGTTTTCATTTCTGAATCGCTGCAGAAACGAAACTAAATCCAGCCATTTTTTAAATGAAAGATTCCGGGGATGAAAAAAATGCACTTACTTACGTAATTATCACATATTGGTAAAAAATGTAGTAGTCGATGGCGGGAAAATCTTCACTAACGGTGGTAAAGCCCGGATTGACGCTAAGGAAGGTGATGCTGAGTGTTTGATGCGATTGGAAAAGACGTATTCATCATAAGCTGCTCGAACCTGGCCAAACTATTAATTCGACTCTCTACTATCAACAACTAATGCGATAAAAGTAAACAAATAAAAAAGTAAATCAATAAAAAGTAAATAAATAAAAAAACGGCAGAATTGGTTAAAAGAAAATGTGTTGTGTTCCACCACAACAACGCTAAACAACACATATGTTTACTGAGTTGGCAAAAAACGCGAGAGCTTGATTGATAAGTTTCCATTTACCCAATGTATAGTCTCCCCCATCTGACTAGTATTTGTTTCGGTCTCTGCAGAACATTCTTAATGATATAAAGCTGTTTAAAAAGACGCTTGTGAAAATCACTTCGTTTTGTTTATCGCGCAGAATTTGCAGACGTTCTGCAGTGATGAAATTATGGTTTTATCAGAAAAATAGAAAAAGGTCATGATCAAAATGGTACATATACCATTGATTAGTGTCTGATATTTATAATAAATTCGTTTTGAAAAATATAATAAAAAATAAAATTACTTTTTCCTCAGTATAGTACACAATAGCAAATATTTTATTCATAAATATGGTAAAAAAAAATTTCTTTTATCTATCCTAGTATTATAAACATATGCATGGAGATTTACAAATATCACGAGTAAATTTCAAGAATATACAGCTAAATATAATCGCATATTGTAACCACAGTTTGTCAAGTGCAATTTGTTTAGCACTGATATTACAGATAATCTGGGATCACATAGTCTAATATTTTTAAAACTATTTAAAGCTTCTTAACCCCTTGAGAGAAAACAACAATGTTTAAATAATATTCTATTATCACCGGAATAATCGAAAAAATTTTATTTTAAAATCAGGAAAAGCAATTTTTCAACATTTTGCCCTCAAAGTTTAAAGTATAAAATTTCGTTAAAAGTTTATGGTGGGAATATTGTTTAGATTAATTGGGATAAAATATGCCCCCCCCCCCCTAAAGGGATTAAACATAAACAGTTCAATATGGGCAGGATTTTTAAATTCAGGATTGCCACAGGCAATCATAATTTATATTCTGTTCACAATTTTATTTTTAAAAAACTTTTTTATTATATTTCTATTGCAAATGTTGTGAAAGCGTACGTAAAACATAATTGTTTTGAAAAAGTGGAGTAAATTAAAATTAAAAAATGATCGAAGATCTGAAAATAACAAGCTTAAAAATTAAAGAGTCATGTGTAATTTTTTGAAGTTTTTATGTTAACAGTACTTCGCAATCCTCGAAATAATAGCGCCGGACGTATGTTCTTTAATTAAATTCTTAAAATATCAAACATTTTATAAAATGATAAATCGAATTTCCCTACAATTCATAGACTCTATAGTAACTGTACCTTTATTTAGAAATCATTCCACACTTTGGCCCCACACGTACTGAAAGATGTTCCGTATATAGTACCTGCATTGAATGACTTTGAGTGGGATTACACAGTGGTGTAGTCGTAAATACACCTGAGGGTATACGCTCCAAGCATATGATATACGCTCAAGGTAGAGTGTATACCCTAGAGTGTACATACTATAGCTTTCTTGAGAAACGGAGGGTATACGGTGTTTCATAAAAAAAAATCAGAGGGTATACGATGTATACCCCCGTTTATCCTCCGCTACACCCCTGGAATTAAACATATCGACGTCTTCACTTTTAAATGTAGACTTTGTAAAGTATCATTTCTAAGGTAGTTTTATAGTACTTAATATGTTGAGTGACACGGTGATTGACACTGAATTTTCCGTTAAAGCCGCGTCAGTCACCGGAATCTGACAGTGTAAAATTTGATATAAAACTAAACAATTAATATTGTTTAAGTAATTATTAAGAAAGTATAATCCTGTAATAAATAAAAGTTGAGTAATTTTTAAATAAATTTTATAATTACTTTGCATAATATATTTCTTTTAGTTTTATATCATATTTTAGATTGCCACTTAATAGTGACTGCCGCGGCTAAATGGAAAATTCAGTATTAGTTACCGGTGAATGACTTGGAACTCAACGTGTTAATAGCGAAATAATTCATCAATATATCAAATTCGACAGTACCTTTAAAACTGTCATCTTAACCCTTTGAGCTCTGATGGTTGAATTTTCTACCACTTAATTTTAATTCTAAAGTGTCACAGTGGCACCGGAATATTTATTTTTATATATTTATATATATTAAATTTATTTGAAAAATGTTTAATGCATTTTTTCGGGTATATCGTAAACCGAATTTTTTCTTTGCAAAATACTGGTGCCAATGTGACATTTCGAATTTTTAATAAATTTACCCGCCAGAGCTCAAAGGTTTAAATGTTTAATCTTATAGTTTTTCTATTGAGTACCAAAAGCTCCAATTAAAAAACTTCGTATATTTTCTTAATAGACATGACTGTAGGAATTAAATCTTAAATTTAGAAAGAAACAGGAATTTTAATTTTCTTATAGAATAATTTTCTAACAGAAAAAGCATTGAAAACGAAACCATTACATTTGATTTTTTTCTTAATGCATACTGATGTTAACATTTTTATCCATTAACATTTTAATGTATTACATTTTGAAGCTTTACATAGGTTTTAGCTGCTGTGTGTTTTGGTAACCACTAATTTCTAAATGCATTATAACCCTTTTTTAGTATCTGAAGTGTATGATTCATTAAGCCGAATATTTCAATTAGCGATGGTCAAAAATCGAAGTACTTGTAAGTTATACTTTAATATAAATTGTATAAGAATGCTTTTTAACCTTCTCTAAGGGTTAAAATGCCCTGTTTTTAGAATGTTGAAATGATGGAATGTTATTAGAATTGAATAAAAATTTTATTTTAAAGTTAATGAATGATTTCCGTTACGTACATTATAAAAGTAAATTTTTCTTAGATTTTTATTTAAATTTGGCATTTGGAAATTAAAATTAATTTGGATAAATATTCTCTACTGCCTTTGAAAGCGTCATCCGTTACTTGAAACAGTAACTAAAATTACATAGAAAAAATAAGCATTAGCAAAAGTAAAATATTTCAGGGTTTTTAAATTGTATAAGCGATCGGATAAACAACGGAGCTATGGGCTAAAAAGATAATACATAACGTAAACAGGGACAACTGGACCATAACCTATTTTATTTATAAAAAAGTGACGATTTAATAAAAAAGTGATGACTTTTAAATTTTTGCCTTTTTCAACACTACACACTTATATCTACTTTTTAAAACAACGCGTGTCAATTCAATCATAACTCAGTCTTTTCTGTCATAAGTTGACGAAAACTTAGGGTTTTTTCTTCTATAAGCAACGTCGATTAGGATGAACTATCTCGACTTTTATTAAAAACTGTAAGTACTTTTATTAAGTAATCTTCTTTTTTAAAGATTATGCATTTTTCCATTTCCCCGATACTTTTTCAAAACTGAGCTAGATGGAGCAAGATGGTTAAGCCTTTTTCTTACCAGAAATTTTATTTAAAAAAATTAAGACAAATAAATGCTAAGCAGGAGCAATACACATTTTATTTAAAACAAATTCTGGTTGGAAATCGAATTATCACAGCTGCGAATTATATGCGGGAAACCACGGTATATAATATCTTATTAACCCCTTGGCGGCGGGAGCCTTTTACGAAATTTTTAATGCTTTGCCACCGCATTTAAAAAAACAGAAATTTCTGCCTTTTTGAATCGAAAAATTGCTCAGATTAAATAAGGTAAATTTTCTAGTACAATTTTACTGGTGGGGATAAAGAAGGATTCGTAAGCCTTTTTGCGGCACGTGTACGTGTCGCTCGTACCCAATGGGTTAAAATTACTTTGTAAAATTTTAATAAAGCATGTTGACAGAAATCAAACAAATTTTTTTAACCTTCCTGCCCTGTTCAAATTTAACTCAATTTTATAAAAACATTTCACCCCAGAATTGTCTACACACAAGCTGACGATCTTAAAAAAACCAGCGACAGCACAAACGAAAGGCGCGCGCGTCGTAACACAAAGCACACAAAATTTTCACAGGTTACATTCAATATGTCCACAGAGGTGGATAGCCAAAACGAGAAACCGTGTCATCAGATGATCCACAGTGGTCTGTAACTGATCGCGACCGATAATGAGTACTTGCAAGAGGATCTGATTCTTTAATTCCGCCAGATTTCCAATGTTTCCTCGATAAACTTTATCTTTGAAGTAATCCCAAAGCTGGAAATCATACGGGGTCAAGTCAAATGAACATGAAGGTCATTTTGTACGAAATGCACGGCTGATAATGCGATTCTCCCTAAAATGGCATCTCAGCAATTTTTATACTTCACGTCCAATGTGAGAAGTATTATATATATGGCACCGTCTTGTGGCATGTTGTCGTAGCGAGAAACCAACGCCGCTGGAGCTCTGGAATGACCACACTTTGAAACATGTCCCGATTACGTGCTGCAGTTATGTAACAGGTATTTTGTCCCTCAGGAGTGAATTTTTTCAAAGATAAAAGGGCCAAATCAAAAAGGTCACAGTGAAGCCTATCCACAAAGTAACATGCGGAGAATGCAGGGGCATTTATTGGATATGGTGAAGTTTCTCAATATTCCAGATATGACAGTTTTGTGTATTCATTTTTTCGCACATGAATATCATCTGTCCATAGGATGTTGCATGGCCAATTCTTATCCACCTACATCTTTGCCAAAAACGTCAAAGGGATCATTTCAAAAATATCATTATCGCCAGGTTTTAATTCGTTACAGCCACGAATCTTATTCTGATAGGCCTTGAGTGTGACACGCATTCACTTCCCTACGGTAGTGTATGGCAAATCCAATTGCCCGGATAGAGCTCGAACACTAGATGCTCTAGCTGTGTTGGTACAGGCCTTCTCAACAATAGTGGTTGCGTCGTCATCCATCATATGCGGTATCTTCCTTTTTTCGCCCTTGGCCTGCTTGAAGTGCAAAGCTGCCAATTTTCTCAAAGCGTTTGACCATACGTAACAAAGTACATGGTATCACTGGACATGTATGCAAAGATTTCTGTCGTCGGAAAAATCAAAGCGCTTCTGCAGTACTATTGTCATTTTGGTAAAAAACTTTAGTAGAAAAGCACGCTCAGGAAACGAGCGAACCATCGTGGCGGTCTCAGAATGTTTTAAACATATTCGCCTTCCTTTTTGTCTGTTACAAATGTACTTTATCCCGCCTCTTATGCAAATTTTATTCTCATGTACGTCACGCTCAAACAAATAAGCACAGAATACAAGGTGTCGGTAATTAATATTAAAAAAAAATTCTTTAGATATAAATTATACTACTGATGTGAGATTCAGAATATTCTTATTCTCACCTATTTAGCATGATTCGAGTAAAGAAATTTAAAATAATTTTAATTATCGATACCTTAAATTGTGTGCTTTATTGAATGTGTCATCTTCCGGGATGTACAAATCATGGCACTCATTGAATAATTCCCATCCGTATATTTTTAGTATTCTTCGCCTAATAAGAATACTAATAAAATTAGTTGGAGCATATACTAATAAAATTTAAACGAAAAATACTAAAAAAATTATTGGTGGGAATCAGTCCTTTGGCTTAAAGGTATTTACACCCTTGGTTATGTTACATTTTTCTTATCTTGAACCGATAGCAGTACCTTATTATCCCCTGGTTGCCCTTGTTTTTTTATCTAAAAATTTTTATTGCACCAATGAGTTTCTCGTAGTCTGATAAATGTATGCTCCAAATATGAAGTTGTTTCATCCACTGTTTTTCTTGCTATTGCGTCCCAAACAGGGATACTTTAATTTGAACCACCCTGTATTTAACCCTTACCGGGCCAAGGTACTTGTATCCATAAAATATTGAAGTAATTGATTGATGCCGGTATTTACAAGAAAATTTATTTGTAAACTAGTAAATGTGTATTATCGCTCAGTTGATAAAGGTGGAATTTTCTTTAAAAAATTCGGGTGCCAGTGTGGCAATTTGGGACTAAAATTATTTGATGCCGTGGCGGCATCACCGCCCTTCAAGGGATTAATATCTTTATTTTTTGTAAAATAAGCTGCATATGTTATTAAAATTCCTACTCTTAACCTTTTGATTACGGCTAGGTCTGGAGACAATTATTATATTTACTCGCACCGCAATTTACAAAATAATTCCGTTCACTTATACTATTCTTGAAATTATACTGGTGTTATTGTATGACAGAGAATTGTTTTCAAAAACTGGTGGGAATTAAATAAAGTAATAGTCTCTGGGACGACATATGTCCCAACCCCGTAATCAAAAGGTTAATTAAAAAAAATCTTTTTAAGTATCACTCAGAACAAATAACAAACGAAAGAAAAGTTTCGTCACGTAAGAATTCTATGTATTTAAAAAACATAAATCAGGGCTCAAACTGGTCCGTTTTTGAAAACCAGTAATTTTTTTAAAGAAATCAGTGGTAGGTTTTTGAACTATCTGAAGACAAAGGCTCTTCCGGGTATGTTACTACGAAATTCACGAATAAAATTTTTCTTTAACTAAAACTGCTGTTCAAAAAGCAGGCCCAGTAGAATCCCTGATAAAATAAAAGAAATTTACGTAAAGGAATGCAAATTAAAATTCTTCTAAAGAAAATGGGTGCAGTAAAAATTTTTTCATGATTAGCAAAAGAACGTTTCCCGTTTGATGTAAGGACAAATCCGGGGAGCGGTAAAAACTAATAAAAAATTCTGTTATTCAAAGTAAGACTAACTAGCATACATTTTATGCATGCCACTTTAACTGCTAACTAATCGAGTTTATGTTTTAAATACTGCAAATGTGTCAAATGTGGCGATGCTATAGTTTTGTTTAGATAAAAGATAAAAATGAACTTTCATAAAAATATGATATGTTATGATTTAAAGAAAAATATTCGGTAATATAAATTTGGCATTTTAGTTATAAAAAATGTGTAGTGTACCTTATATATTGCAGAACTATCAGACATCAATATAACTGCCACCTTTTATGTAACACTATATTTTACCACAAAAAATATTACTTAATCATCGAAAACTTTAGATTAAATAAAACAATTGTTTTCGTTTAAAAATAGTATAGGAAAAGCGTACTAAGTATTCAGGTGTAATGATCTGATGTGAAATTCATGTAATAATTTTTATTTATTTTCCTTTTAAAGTAACTCTCAAGGAGTCGCACATATCCAGTATAGGAATGTTTTTTTTTTTTTTCATTAATAAATTTAAATAATAATAACCACTTTCCTTAGTCGGAGACATTTTTTTCAAATTATGCGATGAAGAAAGTTGAAGATAAATTAAAAAAATATTGATGGCAGTTGTAAGAATCTGTGCGCACCCTGGAAATGTCATACCCCGCACGACTACTCCCAGTATAAAAGATATTGGCTTTTAGAGCTTAGCACTGGTTTAAAGACCATACCATACTTGCCAACTTCTGACTTGACTTACGTTAAAAATGAAATAGTTTTAAAATGTTTCAAATAAGAATTTCTTTTAAAGAAAGTATATCAAATATGTTACATGTGGAAACAGGGACATAAAGAGTTGCTGATACAAGTAAAATATTTTCCGATTATGAACCTAGTTAACATGGTATAACCCGTTCAAGGGCAGTGGTTCATATTTAATTTTAAATACTAAATGCCACATCAGCACAAGATACTCAATTGAAAACTTTCCTTTTCTGAAATACGTGAATAAAACCTTTTGCTTATTTTGAAATAAACTTGTTTGTGAATTATCGTGTCATTCACTCATTTTAGAATTTTACGAATAGAAGTACCTTAGCCCAATGAAAGGGCTAAATTAAGTTACATTTTTCCAAATTTAAGTCTGAAATTGGCAAATAATTTGAATTATGAATAAAGTGAGGGAAACATATATTGTATTGCCTAGCAATTGTGAGTGAAGTAACTGAGGAAGGTACACGACATTTCGGTCCCGCAACTTCGGTTCCGCCATTTCGGTCCCGCCCGCCGTTTCGGTCCTGAGACATTTAGGTCCCTGGCCATTTCTGTCCCGAGACATTTCGGTCCCGAGACATTTCGGTCCCGAGACGTTTCGGTCTCAAGACATTTCGGTCCCGAGACAATTCGGTCCCCAGCAACTTTGGTCCCTTGCCATTTCCGTCCTTAGTCATTTCAGTCGCTTGTTATTTCGTTGCTCGCTATGTTATAAGTCGGATTCCAGTTGTTGTGGGCCTGCCAAATGATATACGCTAAACATTATTCGGGCCTTTTTTTATTTATTTTTATTTCCCCCCTCCTCTCCCCCACAAGTTTTATGAAAAGTTGAATATAAGAGTCCGATAAATTTAAACTTTTATAACTCGTGACAATGAAATCACAGCGAGCTGAAAATTTGGTGTGATATAAATTTAGGGGATATTCTCTTTTGCTTTTAATAGTATTATTATTAATCAGAATAAATATTTTAAATTTTTTTGTTAATTATTAGTATCAGTATTTTATATAAACTTTTATAAATTATATAAACTAAAAAGTATTTTATATAAACTGCCAAAAATATATTTTTGGCTGTTTACGTATTTTTTTTTTTAACCTTTAAATTAGCATTAATTTAATAATAAAAAAAATTGTCCTTATTTTTTCCCTTCCAATTTGATAATAAATGCCATTAATAATTCAATTAGACAGTGTTATACAAATTATAATATATATATATTTCCTCATATCACCCGTCTATACCCTCTCCTTTAATAATTCAGGAATGAGATATACTTATTGAAGAACAATTTTTTTATTTTTCTTATTATTTTTATAATACAAAGTTGCATCTTATAAATTTGTTTTCATAAGTTATTTGCCATTATTAACATTGCGAAAGCAATAGTGATTTCGTAACTGGGCATGACATGAAAAAAAATTGTTTTTTAACCCATTCGTGCCCAGCATCTTTTGCGTAAATTTTATTTGGTTGGCACCACTATTTTCAGAAGATTTAAGTTTAGTTCATTAATCACGAAAATGCATCATTTAAATAAAATAATTATTGCTTTTCTTTTTTACCGGTGTCAAAAACAGTGCTGAATGCACCTTTTGAAACGTCCCTAAAAAGAGACGCTAGGCACTAATGGGTTAACAATTGCCTCCGCTAGCCTTTTTTAATAATAATAATAGAAATTATTGATTGCTTTTTTTAACAGTCTTCTCACGCCATGAAGACAATTTTTGGCAGTTAATTTTATTGAAACTGGGCCTATTTCATTCTAATAAGGTAATTATTTCTAATTTTTATTTACATAAAATTTATATAATAATATTTTAAAATATAATAATATAAATATTATAAATAAAATATAATGTATAATTTAATAAAATATATTAAAATGTAATATAATAATTTTTTAAATAATTTTATTTTAAATTTTTAAGTGACAAAACTAAGCTTCTATTTATTTATTTATTTATTTATTTGTATTATCTTTTCGCTCTTACTTTCCCAGAAAAAAATAATAATTTTTTTTTAACTGTACTAATTGTTTTAAATTTCTGTAGTTTTAAAAATACAATAAATAAACAAGTTAAAGATAAATTTCAGTTTAGAAATAATAGGAAATATTTTGATGTATTGAATATAAAATGGATTATGTATTGAACTTATTTTAAAATAAAATTCATTATGTAAATTCATCATGTTATTAATAATAAATATATTTAATAAAATATTAATTTGATTTTTATATTAAAATTACTAACTGTTTTGAGAATTAGGATTACCAATTATCATTAGGATTACCAATTATGATTAGGATTACCATACAAAATAATTTTGATTTAATAATATATTATAAATTGAATTAATTATTGAAATAAATTGAATTATAATATTTTGGACAAGAGTTATACGTGTGTGCAGTTTTCGGGCATTAATAATCGCATTACACTAAAATTTTATGGCCTTCAGTATTAAACTCTGCAATGTTCCCTATAAAATTATGTCTTATTTCACAAAATTTCGATTTGCAGGAGAAGGGACCGAAATGTCTTGGGAACGAAACGGCTAGGGACCGAAATGTTTTGGGACCGAAATAGCTAGGGACCGAAGGGTCTCGGGACCGAAACGGCGGGACCGAAATGTCCTGCTTCCAACTGAGGAGGTTTCACCAGATGCCAGCTGTTTCTTTTAAAGGGAGCAACAGTTCCGGAATACCGCCGGTGAAAACTGCAACCTGTAAACTTAATAGTATTCCGTCTAATTTATGGCACTTATGAATAGGAATTTTTTCCCCACAAAGGTTTGTTTTATTTTCTATTTCTATTTACTGGTATTAATTTGATCTAATATTATAATCTTTTCACCTGACACAGAGAGTACTTTGTCTTGGTTGTCACAATGTAATGGAGCTACTACTCACGAAGTATTCTTCCGCCGGTAAAAAATGTATATCAGTTTTTGCCATTATTTGTCAATGAAATTTTCCATTAACAAAGCGCTTAAATTAAGAAAACATTTTTACTTAAATTTACTGGTGGGAGATTTTCGCGGTTTTAATGAACACCTGCGAATAAAGTTACAGTTGAAGCTTCACATTTTTTCAGAATGTGTCAGTTCTTGTTTCTTAGTGCGAAATTTTTTTTCAAGCACCTTTCAAGCACCCAAGCACCTTCGTCGTTCCAAGCCCAAGCTCGCACTCTGATTTGTTGTTGCTCTCGGCACTGTTTTCACGTAACTTGGCGATAACCATACTTGGCGAAAAATACTTCGCTCGTAAGTGAACGAGTAAACCTAAAACCTAACCTACTCATTCTTATTCTTCCTTCATTCTTATCCTCGTGGTCTTGTGCTCTTGTGTGTAAAAACTTTCAAAGAGTACAGCTTTCAGTAAGACACGTTCCATAGAAAAGTTACTTTGTACTAGGTTCGGAAGGAAATCAAACTCCTCGACGGAAGCATCTATCGCTACGCCAAGTATGATTATCGCCAAGTTACATGAAAACAGTGCCGAGAGCAACAACCAATCAGAGTGCGAGCTTGGGCTTGGAACGACGAAGGTGCTTGGAAAAAAAATTACGCTTTCTTAGTAGTTCCATAAGCAAGTATCGTTATCTTTTATTTAACAGCTATTGTTTCATTCGATTAGCAGGGCTCCCAAATGGTCCGCGAACTGAACACCAGTAATTTTTAACAGAAAATTTCATAATACGTTTGAGCTAGAATCAACTTCCAAACGTGCTTTCTTGACAATTTGCAAGAAAAACCTAAAAACAAAATTTCTCTAAAAAAATTCTGATGTTCAGTTCGCGGACCATTTGGGAGCCCTGGATTAGACATTCATGAGTATTCAGTATCATATTAACCACTAAATGGTGGATATCCTACGAACTGAGTTTTTAAAACTGAGCGAGAAATATTCAAGTCGGAATTAAAACTCAGAACCTTCGGCTTATATTTCCAATGATCTTCCATTTGAGCTATTTGAGCCGACAACTAGCGGGCATATCAGATAAACATTCCAGATAACCTTTTTGGCAATAATTTCTGGTCTGCCAAGGAGACAGCTCAACAGAACACACAGGAAAAACAATAGTGCTGGATTTCCGTTCAAATATCAATATCAGTTCATTTAAAATTAATAATTCAAATATTCATAACTCAAATTAATCTGTGAAAATACACGAAAATTTGAATTTAAGCTAATCCTAAGGTTACAATTTTTTATCTTGTTGAAATATGAAATAACTATAAGCAAATTTTTAAGTTGGAAATTGTTTTAATATGAATATTGACCATATTGTTTTCAATCTACTTTTATTAGAATCGTTTTTCAGTCACAAACTTATTTTTAACAAAGTTACAGGGACTATGTTACTTCCAAGACTGCATAGGATTTTATTATAAATATTTCGTATCACTGACAGTCACTTTAAAGACGAAACACATGAGATAAAAGGTGATTAGATAATCCCAGAATGTTTTATGGGTAACATAGTGATACTCCTAAAATGGCTAAAGATTATTGGGTTATGTGTTGAGTTGTTTATGACGGCCGATTATCGGCACGTGGAATACAGGCCGAGAGCATGAAGTGCGCTCGATGAAGATAATTCCAAGAGAAACTCTCTCGTCTTTAAGCAAAGTTATCCAAGTTTCGAAGAAAACCACAGGTAACTTTAAACGATTAGGTCAATCGGAGTGATTAGGTTCGAAACCAGTACTTTCGGTCAATCATCTTTAATTGCAGAACCTCCCTATCACTGGTTGGGGGAGAACCGTGGCGATAACACTTATTTTAAAAAGAAATTTCCACAATAATTCACTGAGAGTTTCTGTAATTAAAAAAAGAACACTATCAAACTTATAATGAAAATAGTTGGGTAGGAACACTTTTCGTGAAATGTGTTGTGTACGATTGAATTAAACAAAAATATGCATTCCATAACGAAAGATATTGAAAAATTAATATACTTGGATATGTTAAATTAAAAGAAAAAAATGTGTGATACGAATAACATTTAGTTTAATACGAAACCCAGCAATATAATAAGTATATAATGAAGTTCAACTTCTTACTTTTTTATAAATATAGAAAGAACATATTCGTCAAAATTAAAATCATAAAAAAATAAGCATGCTAATTATTTTTTATTATACTTTGATATTAAACAACTTTTTGTTAATAATATAATCTTTAGCAGGGAGATCTTTGGATGATTTTATAATATCGTCTTCATTATTAAAAATTAAAACAAACACTAAAAAATAGCATTATTATCTAAAAGAAAACAGTTCCCATGGCGAATCTTTTATTTTTCATGCGAATCAAAAATAGCGAACTCTAATTAAAACTTATTTGATATTCCACCCTCCCAGACTTATTTTTTGATTCATGATGACGTCAAAACCTTAAAGGAATTAACCGTAAAGCTAGCTGTTTTCTCCGCGTGAAGAGAATAAATGATTTGCAAAGACGAATAAAATTCAGCGCGTTTCTAGTATTACCATTTATTTTTTTCACGAACAAAGTGATTTTTTTGAAGCAGTACTTTATCAAGATGTAAAGGAGTAAAAGCTACTTTCGGTGTACTTACCTGACATTGCATTTATTTAAAAGAGTATAATAAACTACAAACTGCTATTTTAAAATTCTTAAGAGTGCATTACCTTAGAAAAATAAGAAGGAACTGGCAGATTTTAGAGGTTTCTATATTTTTATTTAAAAAATAATCCGTTAGAAATAATATATATATATATATATATATACAAGCTGAAAAATTTTTGCTTCCTTTTATACGAACAAACAAACAAAACTTTTATTGAGAAAATGTATAGCTATAGTGTACACATACAGGGTGATTCATAAAGTTTTAAACAATCGGCTATTTCCTAAAATATCGTGTCTAGAGACATACTTACAATTGCAAATTATTTTTTTAAAAGGTGCAAAATCTAATAAGATAAGTTGTAAGTCCATGGAGGGTTAATTTCAGATAATACGACAAGTAAATTTTTAAACAGGCTCCCAAAAGGTAAAATTTCCAATTAAGAAATATTTTCTCATCCATTTCTTTATCAAACATTAAAATACATATTCATATCTTCATTTTATAATTTATGGTGCAATCAGTTTTTAAAATATGAGATTTAACCCTTTCAAATCATTGGAAAACGCAAATCACTTCGCGGTTCATTGAGACTATATTCTTCCTACGCTAAAAGTAACTAAATGCCCGGACTTTTACACAATCTTTTTAGAGCATTTCCATAAACAAAATTTGCATCACTTACAAAAATTTTGAAACGTTCGGAGGATTGAATTATTTTTTACAAAATAAAAGGTGTGAAAATTTTTACGAAATCAGTGAAAACCTTACTGTAAAAACAAAAGAGCATTATTGCATTTAAATTGGAGTTATGATATGCTAAATAAACTTTAAATCAAAACTATTTTCGGTAGTAGATCCAAAAAAATGTAAGAATAATCTCGGAATAGTGGTATTCCATTCTTTAATCGCAATTATTGAAATGTGATACCAAGTTCAGTGCAAAAAATTATCCTTCTGTTTTGATTACGAATTGTATGTTTGCAGACGACACAACGCCATTTTACTTTCGCATATAATCATCCTTCCTAACTTTCGAATAGCAGATGAAAAAGCAAACATAAAGTAAGCAATATTATTATTATTCTTTGTAGATTCAAGATGTCAGACTAAATAATGTTTGAATGAGTTTTTAAAATTAGATTGTGCTTTTAATAGTGCATCAATGCATTGCCATTTTAACAACAATGGCGACAACGCCGAATTTAACGAGAACTATGCCTTTAGTATAACACTTGTAATCAACTTTTGTTTTATACAGCTTTGTTTATTTGATTGTTGGCATAGTTAAATTTTTTTTATCTTATACGTTAAATTGTATAATTGTGAAGTAATTTAATATAATATGCAGCTTATGTTCGTTATTTTCCTAAGAAAACTAGACACTCCGAATTAAACTTATTGTGATAGTTACGAGTAATTATAATTTTTGTTACAAAAATGTTTTAAAACGTGTGACTATAGCGTTTGCCCGTTCTCTAATAAAAATATTTTTATAAAAAATTCGTTATTATATGTTTTTTAGCTTATTGGACGCATTATTAACCTATGAAAGAGATATTTTTAAGCATGAAAATATAGCAAATTTCGTTGTTTACCAACTAGTAATATGTTTAAATTAATGTTATAATAAATTGTCTCAATAAAAAAGGAAGTTTTACAGCATCTTTGCATCAAACTATTTATTTTAAATTATGGCCGTATTAAATATAAAATGTAATTTCTAAATTATTTTTTTTATTTTGATGTTAAAATCATGTAAATATTTCGTTGTTTATCAAATCACACTACCATTTATTTCGAGTACTTAAACAGCAAAATAAAAAACAGTTTAAAAATTACATATTTAATTTAATACAGCCATAATTTAAATTAAGTAGTTTCACGAAAAGAGGATGCTAAACTTCCTTTTAATTTAGACAATTTTTTAAAACGTACATTTTAAATATATTGCTTATTTTACACCAAATGTGGTGGCAACTAAGTTGCCTCCAAAGGTGGTGTTTACTTATATAAGTAGACTGTTTTTGGTTTATTACACCAGTTTATTGGGGCGTTTCCTTACACTACTTTTGGGGGAAAGTTAGTTGCCACCCTTTTCGGTGTAAGGTTACACGATTATTTTTTGCAGTGTTGAGTGTTCGGTCGCGGTATCATTTGCTTTCGTTACGCATAGATTCCAAAAATCAAATTACGCAGTAAATAATGTGCCTAACAGCATATGCTTTCAATTCAATATCTTTTCGCGATTTTAACATTTAAAAATATAAATTCTGACAAAATGGACTTAAAATATAAAATCATACAAATTTGAATTTCATTTAAGGGTCATTTGGAAAACAGGTAACACATTTCAAAAATGAATAACATTATGGGCCATTGCAACGCATGGCGGTCATCTAGTTTCTAATAAATATGATGATTGTACAAAATACAAAATAAAACATATCTTGTACACAAAGTAGTGTCTACACATACAGGAAATTTTATCAAAATTAAACATTACACACTGTATTCCTATATGCGGATCTCCCACAGGCAACTTTTTTATATTCTGTTTGCACTAGCATTTTTCTAAAATAAATTTTGATGAATATTTCTCTGACAAATCTTGTCTAAATCTGAGTTAAGTTTTCTGCTTTAAATGTGGTGACAGTAAGAATTAAAAAATGGTCACCAGTGGCAGCCCTGCATATAGCAATTTTAATTTGCAGAAAATATGCAACAGATTTTTGCTTTGTGAAGCTGTAAAGTTACTGCACGTTCGGCATAACAAAACCGAAAGTTTGAAATAAGACTGCAGCAAAATAACGCAAATTTATGTGCTGTTTTCTTACACGTTTATTTTCACTTTAATATAAAAAATAAGCTAAAACTTGAAATGTACAAATGAGTTGAAGTCGAACTTAATTTTAACATTAACCCCTTAACTTGTTCCGGCACTGGACACTTCCATAGCGTAAATGTTGAAATGACTGAATGACACCGGAATTTACTTACAACTTTAATTGAAAATCAGAAAAATTAAAGTGCTTTTTCCACGCGAAATAAACAGAAATGATTTATACAAGAATTCTGGTGCCATTGTGGCATTTCGGAATCATGCTGGGTGTTTCATGTACCGACACACTGAAGCACAAATAGTGAACTGTGTTGCCCGAACTGGATTTGGGCAAGAGCACTTTGCTTACTTTTTTACTAAAGCTTCAGACACCACTAATTTGTAACTGTAAATTGATATTTATTGATTTTCAGATATTTTTGGATTGCTTAAGACAAAAATTTTAGTTTGGAAAAAGCGGTGTTAGTCCCTATTAATAATTTATGTTGTCAAAAAAATTTAACAGTGAAAGCGTTAATTTTAACCCCTTGAAGCGCGGTGGTATAAAATATATACCACTTAATTTTAATTGCGAAATGCCACATCGACACCAGAATTTTGAAATGAAAATTTTAACTTTGTGAAGTACGCGAGGAAACGCATTTATCTATTTTGAAATAAATTTGTTTTAAATTCTGGTGTCATTCAACTGTTTCAGAATTTTATGAATAGAAGTTCTTTGCCCCTCAAAGAGTTAATCATATTCTTAGCATTAACTACATTTAACTGTTCAAAATGGCCGAAATAATTTCGGAACTCTTAAAAATAATTGAAAGAAAAACCGTTTCTCATTTAAACATTTGTAAAACTTTTATTAATAAGATATATTATATTATAAAGATCGATTTTATATTATACATATTTTTATATTATATATAAAGCTACATAGTATTATAAAGATCCATAAGTGACAAATGTTAATTTGTCACCTATTTCCCCAAGCACAAATTTCTGGTTCACTGAACACATATTCTATTACTTATTCATACTTCAGTATTAAAAAGAAGAATTTTGAGTTTATTAAATATGTATTCCTATAGAAAACTGGCACTCATATTTTAAAAATTATGCTATATAAAATTATAAAATAAATTATAAAAATCTCTTTGAAGAACTGAATCATTTTTTTTTCTCTTTCAAAATAGAAAAGATGTAACGAATACACATTTCCGTCTGCAGCAACATATGGCATGTATCCCATGCAAAAAAAGAAGACGATTTCGGTGGGAAAATCGAACTTGGCACTTGGGCAAAATTTTCTAAAAAAAAATCAACAGAATCATTTTCAGCTGAACGCCGAAATTAGAGACAGAAATACTAAAGATACGTTGTTCAGTTTCAGTGTGTATCACAGATAAATAAATTCTTTGATTTTTTACTTAAAAGGACCAGAAAGATTGGAAATGAAGAAAAATGACTTAATTTAATGGAGGAAGTTTAAAGACTTTTTTTTCTGTTTTATATAATTTATATATATATATATATATTTTTTAGAAATGAAAATTCGTTTCTAAATTGAAAAAAAAGAGAAGTAAATAAAGATTCTATTGTATGAAATAAAATAACCACTTAAGGGGGTCCGGGAGACAAAAATCTTCAGATTTTCTAAAAAACTTTTATTGCATTAAACTTTTTTCTGTTTTTTATGCTTAAAATGACGTTTTAAATCATATTTCTCTCTTAATTAGAAAAAAAATATACATTAATTTTTTCGCTTTGGTTAGTTTTGAAAATCTAGATTTCAAGCAATGATTGTCATGGAAATGATTTCTTGCGGAAATACGATGATGGTTTTTTCACAATTTCTTGGATTTAAATTGTTATAACTCAAGAACCGTTAAAGATAAATGATTCAAACGTAAAAAATATCTTTTTAAATGTAATACCTAAATTTTGATTCAGCTAATTTGAAAAAAAATTATTTACTTTTAAAAGTGTGATTTTTTAAATAAAATCTACATCATTATTTTCAAATTTTTACTATAAAAATTTTTAATTTTTTTAATTAATATTTTTTTAAATTCTGGATCAAAATTAGAATGTAAATATTTTTGTTTATTTAAATGTAAAAAAAAATGAAATTCTACAAAAAATATTTTGAGTTATAATGATTTTTAATTTAAATTTTTACTTTAAATTTTTTTAAAAAAATCATAAGAAGTTTTATCATGTGATTTTGTTTACAAATAATCTGTTTAACCATCACAGAAAAATTGAAAATTTTAACTGAATAAAAAAGTAGTATTTTAAAATGTTTCCCGGATCCCCCTAAGCAGTACGTCGTACATGCGTAAGCATGAACTGTTCCCAAAACAGTTTTCTGTTCCCAGACAATTTTCAGTTCCCAGAACAAATGTGCATAAGTCCTCATTTTTTGTCCAGAATTGAATGTTCTAAGAATCTGTTTTTTAACTTTGCGAATTTTGTATTTTGCTAAATTATATTTTATGGCAATCATACGGTGCTTAACACTAGAACCGCGGAAAAATTCATATAAGTTTTTGAAAAATATTTCTCACCAGAATTTTTATTTTAAACTGTTTAAGTTATTTATTGAAATTCTTATTTCTCAGTTTATATTTAGCTTATTTTATAAAGAGTTTTCTGGTTCGAACTGACATCTCTGCATATGATACGGGTCAAAATGACCCGTTTCCGCGGTTCTAGTGTTAAAGGGATTTATCTTTCAAAAGCTAGCTTTTCCATGATTCAAAACACAAGGTTTTATGTTTTCCAGCCGCGATCGCTTCATTGCCAGTTTTTCACTTTGTTTCTTTAAAAGTTTGTATTTTAAACACTTTATGTGCAAAAGTGCCTTACACACCTCTATAGATTTGTCGTTTCCAAACTGCTTACACATGATTTCTGTTTACAGTCTCATAAGAAAAATATATGTTCCAAATTGCACATTTGCTATTACAAACCAAAAAATTCCGCGTATATAAGTATTAATGAATATTAAAATATGTGAAATTTTTCATATTGCTAACTAAGACACATATTTCACTCTGTCTGTTTACGTTTAGTTAGCAATTTGGAAAACTTTAATGATTTTAATAATCAATAATTTCGGGTGTAATTTCACTGCTGAAAATAACTGAAAAAATAATTATATTTATACTTACCGTAATTTCGGGTGTATAAGCCGCAGATCAAACAATTCTTTTTCGACCCAGAATTTTTTTAGAAACAAATATAACTAGTTAGATCGCCGTAAATATTTGTCTTCAATCACTAAATAAGATTTCTGGGTCCAAAAAGAATTGTTTGATCCGCGGCTTATACACCCGAAATTACGGTATAACATTAATAATTGAAAAGAATAAATTTATTATCAACGATTCGTAGATACGGATGCGTGAATTTTTTTATGAAAAAATCTCTAAAATCCGATTTCTATTCTTAGCTAAATAATAAAAGTTCTAAGTGTATAACAATGGCGTAACCAGGCTAGATGGCCAAGTGCTCTGAATACGGGTAATATTTGAAAGTTCTTTTTTCCTTATCTAAACAGAAAAGTGTCTGCTATGAAACAAGAAGAAGAAAACCTTACAATATTGCTGGTTTTGGGTACCCAGCCTGGTATGCCACTGGTATAATCATAAAGTTTCCTGGGATAATAACGCCAAATACTAATATTACGCGTATTTGTATCGGTATCCCAAAATATGGCACTATCATAATCACAAATAACCGATAAAAATTAATTTGTTACATTTATAGATCATTTCGCTGGAATAAGCATGTAAGAGTCAACTTCCGATCTAAAATTTGTTGAATAAATTCTGTGATGCGAATACTATACATTTATTAGGAAATAATTTGTGTATTATATAAATTTACAGTATATTTCATATACTTTCAAAACGTTGTCGGATATTTTGGATGTGTTCGTGAGATAACTTGTAGCTTAAAAGTGATAAATGTATACTCGGGTAATAACACCTCCCAATGGTGTCATTACCCCGGATGATTCTGTTTAGTGATGGAATTACATTTTTTAATTTCATTTTTTTATTTTAATTATGAGCGACCATTATTGCAAGACTGCCACAGGCGACTAATTTTCATAGCCTCTTTGCACTAATATTTTTTCTAATATAATATTTAATGCGCCGTAATTTACCGTAGATAACTTGCAGCTGAAACAATTCTGTTTCGACCCAGAAAACTCATTCGGTAATATAACACAAATAAACACCGCGATATAAGGTATTACATTTCATTTTTGAAAATTTCTGGGACAAAACAGAAATGTTTAATTTGCGGGCTACGAACGGAGAAATTGCGGTCTGTTTCTCTTACAAATGATGCCAAAGTTTATGTTACGTATTTCTGTTTTCTTAGAGTGGTGTGAGTTGGAATTATAAAATAGTCGCCTGTGGCAGCCCCCTTAATGTCATTGTTGAAAAAACAGGATGGAGAGAAATTTATGTCCTAAATGCCGTCAATTTTTTCACGTTGGAAGTATAAAATATCAAATGATTATTACTGCATCTTGACATCGCAATTAATGGCGAATAAAAGTAACTTTTCAATTTTAGGAATATACAGTTTGTATCTTTAGAATTGGACACGTTGCATACCATTTATGCCATCTTATTTTACAGTTTTTTTTTCCATGGCGTTAATAGTCACATAGGTGGCTAAAAACACTAAATAGCATTCGTCAAGAAATCACGCCATTACTTTTCATGAATACGTATCTCATTAAATTTTCCTTCTGATATTCATAGTCATTAAATTGCTGCATCACATCCTATATTTGTTTTTAACAAAATCTAAAACTAAGCCGTGAAAATTGCTAGAGCCTTAAAGGGAAGCTATTACCTCGGACACCTAATAAATATATTAATATTATGGCATAATATTAATATAATATAATGTAATTATAGGATAAAGGCAATTTTTATAGGGGCACGCAAAATTTCAATGTTCAATAAAGAAATGTATCTGGTTATAATAATTAAAACTCATTCATTGTGTTTTTTTCGGGGGTAGTAATCCCTCTGTCCCTGTATTTCCACATTTCCTTCACCATAAATACATCATATAACATAGGATTTAAAAAACTAACCTTAATTCACCTAAATTGAGTGATGAATGTTTTAAAAACAAAATGCGAAAACTATTGAATATTTACTGCAGACCTTAAAATATTTCCTAAATATTGAATCAAAATTATTATCTTTTAATTTTCTATTTCAATTCCAGAAGATTTTATTTTATTTTAAGCTTTACTTGTTGCACTATCCCAATGTGCTTCACATTTCGTGAATTAATTAACTTTTCAACAAACTCAAAGATAACTTTGCTGTTTTCCAGGTTTTTCACATGAAAATGAGTTACTCAGTATGAAATAATTACAAAGATAAAACTTTGCAATGATTACACTTCAGATTTAATTATTTCTCCTTAAATTCTTGAAGTTAATTTGAAAATTCTGACATTGCAATTAAGCAAGTAACCTATCGTAGCAGAGTATCTTATCTGGAATCTTATTAAGATTTTTTTTCATTATGGAAATTTTCTGTTAATTGAATTAAGTTATTTATTTCTCATTTATCGTTTTAACTGTAACTATCTTGGAAACCACTAATCTCTTAAGATTATGATTTATAAAATTTTATTTAAAAAAGAAACCACACCCTTTCGATACAGGTAAATTCCAATATATGTGTGCGTTTAAGTACATTTTGATTTATACAAAGAGCATTAATATTCCATATTATTACTGCGAATTTGTACTATCTTTATAATGATTGTACAATCCTCAATAACAATTAAAATTAAACATTCTTAAGTAGGACAAGCTTACATCTACGAGAGGCACAAAGTATTACGATCAGTTTTATTCATTTGATGTTGGATAAATTAAATTTGATGCTAACATGATATAAGAAGGATTTGTTTTTATAAATGCTGTATATCTTATTTGTTTTATTGAAGGAACTATTGCCGTTCTCCATACATATGTTTTTATGTCACACGATGAAAATTCCCACTCTCAAATGGTTGATTTTCACCGCTAAATTTGAATGGTCTTCCTTCCTTTATTAAAACTTAGAAATTCTCTCATTAAATAAGGCAAGAAATAGTTTTAATAATTAGTGGTAGCAAGGAGCGTGAAAGCGGAAAATGTATGACAACCTGATGTTTTTAAAAGTTACCCAGTTTCTGGCAAAACAGTACAGCATTGCAACGCTCACCTAACTACAGTGCAACCTCAATACGTCATCGCCTGACCTTTTTGTGTTCCCTCAATTAAAATCCAATTTAAAAGGTCATCGTTTTGACAATCTGAATAACATGCAGAAAAACTTAACGCGCGATCTGAACAGCATTCCAGTTGAAGAGTTGTAGCGAGGGTGGGGACATAAATAGGTTGTATAGTTAACAACTTAGCATTAATATGAAAAGGAGACTATTTTGAAGAATAATAAGTGCTTGTAAAGTTATCTTCAAATAGGAATCAAACTGTTATGGAATCAATCTCATTACTTACTCGTCGGACACTGTACATTATATTTATGACAAAGTGTCAGAATTTATCTCAAAAATCAGATTCCATGCAGTAGCATAAAAAATACACAGCGTGATTACCAAACAGGGGGGGGGGGATTACACTGTATCTATTCCACGATATTTTACATAGTTTCAAATAAATCGTATGTCTCACATTAAGTACTGCAGCCATCTATAAAACCAATTCGTAGATAAAATAATTTCACCTACTTTAATGTAGAAAACTGCACTTTCTAATAGCATTATCAAATGATGACATTGTGCGTTGATAGGGTAATAAAGAGTTATTTTTTTATAAGTTGTTTATGTTGATATCTTCGTTTACTATACAAACACACCGAAAGGCGGTGACACATTTTTAAACCACTTAATTTTAATCCCCAAATGCCACAATAGCACCAATGATGTGTAATAAAATTTTTCGTTTATAATCTATATGTAAAGAAAATCTTTTACTAATATTCTAATAAATTTGTCGTAAATTTTAGTATCACTCAATCACTTCAAAATTTTACCATTATCATATATAATATTATTATCTTATATTTTAATCTACTATCCCTGAAAAAGTTATACAGTAAAATTTCGTTCATTGTTCCATTTCCGGATGGTTAGGGAAATGTTACTTACTCCATACAATTTCTTTTTACACTTTTCATTTTCTTTACATTAACCGACTGAAGGATCTCAATATTAAATACTAATGATGTATATAACAAAATCTTATACTTAAATCCATAGCATAATATATATTTTTATATGTTTCTCCAGAAATGGAAAACGGATTTTAGGATTAAGGTCATTATACCTCAGGAATTCCTTATCTAAGAGAGCTTTGTAATTCTTTAAAGAAATAAAGTTTTTCCGTTAGAATAAAAATATAGAAACTGTTAAAATAACTGTGTATAAATAAGTGTACATTTTCAATTTGAGGAATCGTATTAAAAAAAGGATCATGTTTCTATCCATTTAAAATTAGATAATGATAAATATGTACTTGAGATTTCGAATAATAAACAAAAAAACAATTTTTTGTTTGTTTGTTTTGAATAAAACACATCATAAGCTTCCAATTGATGCGCAGTATTTATTATTATTTTAAACATATAGGAAATATATTGTTGTATTTTAAAAATATATTGTCAATATTTCACACCTAGTATCGGATATACCGGATGGACAAAAATGCCATAGAAACATTAAAAATTCATAACAGCCGGAAAAATAACCTAAATAAAAAACGGTTTGCAGAGTTAGCATCTATAGGCGACATGATTTTTTAAAAACAGTAATAAAACATAGCTCAAAAAAATACAACAGATGGCGCTGGAAACATTCGACTTCCTTGGAAATATGCAAATGAGACGGGTATAAGACCCAGTGCTGCGAGCCCAAAATTAGTTCACGGTTTAGATCCGTGTACTTGATCAAGGCGAGATATAAATTGTGATAGAATGATTGAATGTGAAGTATAAAGCTTTCTTGGTGAAGTTATTTTAAGTGAACCAGGAATCAGTGGATTATCCTTGATCAAGTACGCGGCTCTCAATCGTGAACTAATTCTGGATTAGCAGCGCAAGTTCTTATAACCGTCTCATTTGTATAATTCTACCGATGTCGACCATTTCCAGCGCCATCTGTTGATGTTTTTTTATTTATTTATTATTGCTGTCTTAAAGTAAAATCCCACGATCTATAGATGCTAACCCTGCAAACCTTTTTTTATTTCGATTATTTTACGGGCATTTTTCGCCGGTTATTTTTCGGGCTTTATTAGTTAGAAGACATTTTTTGATTACCGTAATTTCGGGTGTATAAGCTGCAGATGAAACAATTCTTTTTCGACCCAGAATTTTTTAAGAAACAAATATAACTTGTTAGATCGCCGTAAATATTCGTCTTCAACCACTAAATAAGATTTCTGGGTCCAAAAAGAATTGTTTGATCCGCGGCTTATACACCCGAAATTACGGTACATAAGGCAAACGTTTTAATACAAAAGAAGTAGTGCCTATTTCTTATTTTAAGTTTATGGTGTCAAAATATTAAGTAATTAACGGTTTACCCATAGTATCGTGAGCGTTTCCAATTTTGTGGATTTTTTAATTTGTATATTACAAGTTCATACCAGAAATTAAAAATAGTAATATTTGCTTTATTTCATGATAGACATTCCGTAATTAAAGAAATCAAAATTCATTTTTTACATATTCTGGTGTGAATTGTGATTCTCTAACTCGCATAATTTCTAGAAACTATTCTAGAATAGAAATTAGAGGTAAGAGCTATTATTTTGAATATTAGAGAAAGTGCGATTGTTGTATTTTTTGATTTGCTTGATTTTTTTATATTGAAGTAGATCACATTTAACACTAGAAACTCCGGCTATTTTATTCAAGTTTTGTAAGAAGTGTTTTAAACAAGAATTTTTATTTACAACTATTTAACTCATTTAATTAGCCTATTTTTGTTCTGCGCATATTTAACATATCTCATCAAGAAATGTCTGGTTCGAATCGGCTTCGAATAATGTGCAATTTTGAAGCCTTGAAAAATGTCCTCTTTCCTATAGAAAATATCAAAGTTGAAGGTTGTGAATGCCATTTTCTCCTGAAAAGGGAAATGCTAGTATGTTTGGAATGCTATATCTCTGGTAAACAATAACAACCCGAAATCCTATGGGAAAAACTGGTAGTATAACAGTACCTACTTATTAAAATTTATTTGTTTTCATTGACCATTGTTATTTTACATTGTTATGTTGCCACGAAATACAATCAAAATAACGTGTTTGTCCATTTTCCGCACTTAATATCTTATTTAAGAAATAGTACCCTAACTTTTTTCTTATGGAATATGAAAGTGTACTAGTAGAACAAGTTAAATATTATAGTACTGTACCGGGATATGGTTGCTGTTAACAGATACAGCCTGTTAAAAATTTTAAAATTTTCAAAGTCTGATACATTTTAACTACCCATATCTAAAAAAAACGCCTCACGGTTGAATAAAGTTAAATATAGCACGCAGTAGTTGATTATATATACCAAAACATGCAAAAGAAAAAAAGAGTGGGGTCTTTTGATATTTTTGCTAAAAAAATGACAAAAATTTCAACCAAACAATTTCGATGATCAGAAATTTTCCTTGTCTGAAAATGAAAAATCCTACTTCTCTTTCTTCTTTCTATGTTTTCCCTATGAGAAAATGGAATATCCCTTTTTTGTTGTCCTTTTTTGTTGCTCCTTCCGAAAGAGAAAAGGGATGTCATTTTCTGATAGGGAAAAAGTGTTATCATTGACATCCCTTTTCTCTTTCGGAAGGAAAAATAACTTAGATTTATTTTTCGATTAACCCCTTGCGGCGCACTGGTTTCATAGATATACAACTTAATTTTAATTCCCAAACGCCACGTTGGCACCAGATTTTTGTTAAAAAAAATTACGGTTTATTGAATGTGTGAAATATAGCTTTTTCTTATTTGCAAATAAAGTTTTTTCGAATTCCGATGTCAGTCATTAATTTCAATACTTAAGCAATGAATTTGACCTCCTCCTCAAAGGGTTAAAAAAATACTAGTATTTAACCTGTAAAATTCCATGAAGCGCATATATCCAGTAATACCACAGAAAGAAGTGAATGAATATAGATATAATGAGTGTAGATATCATTTTCACTAATCACAATAGCAAATTATTATATCGCTTATAGCAACCATGTAGCACCATAGCAAACAAATTTTTTGCTAGTATGTAGTATCGTAATTTTGGGTGTATAAGCCTCGGATCAAACAATTCTTTTTTGACCCAGAATTTTTAAAAAAATGAATGTTACTACTTAGATCGCCGTAAATATTTCTGTTCAATCGCTAAATAAGATTTCTGGGTCCAAAAAGAATTGTTTGATCCGCGGCTTATACACCCGAAATTACGGTATGTATGGATATAAAATGATGTAACTCTACCAAATTCTTCACATGCAAAGGTACAAAAGTGCAAAAGTCACTCAATAAAACATTCTCTATAGTGGTTTTATATACTGCCTTTCATGCTTAATGTACGTCCTCCAAAGATAATGTATACTATTTTTAATACTGTAAGCCTAATTCCCTGCCTACTGCACGTTCATGGGAATTGCGTGCACTTTCCAGGGGATTGATCAATCAGCACGCCAGATTCTTCCTATAAGAATGTCACATGTACATTATTCCCAAACGATATCCATATAAACAATAGATGAGCAGATTATCTGTTATACATTTTGCTACTCTATATTAAAGAGAATATATAGTAGACTTCTCCAACATTGTTCAATGATTTTTCAAAACGCATAGGTAATAATTTTGTTAGTATATAACATAATATGCTGAGATATGTGAAGCTTTAAATTAACAAAATACTCCATATGCGTAATGTAGATGCCAGAAAAATCGATTAAATAGACAGACTTAAATGTATGTAGTGACAACTAGTTTTTCTTTTCTCTTAATAACAGTGTAAGAAATGGTTGAAAAGTGAATGAAACCTTTACGCGTTCTAGTCTTAACATTTATATACTAATGGTGTATTTTAATGTGAAATTTATACTTCTCTTAAACTTTGTAAAATTTTCAGCATCTCATATAGATTTCGAGATTTTTATGCTTTCTCCTAATTCAACCATTACTGTAGTTAAAAGCAGTATTATGATTGATTACATGACATCTTAACTATGCGTAACCATCAACCTAGCATTACATGGTTAATGTTAAGGCGTGAGAAAGAACTTTAGTTGATACCGTGTATTTTTATTAAATTGAAAATATTTCAAAAAAGAGCAATATTTATGGCATATACACTTTAAATTGAAAATATTTTGAATCTTTTGTTGAAGCTTAAGCAGCGAAGGTTTTTAAAGTTTTAATAATTTTTAAATTAATGGAATGAAAAAAATAGTACGTATAATATTCATTGACTATTGGTACGTGATTGTATTAAAACTAGTTCTTTGCCTATTTCAACCTTCAAATAGTATAAATTTATTTCTATTAATAAAATAACATTCAGCTTTCTTAACTTTGAATTACTTTAAAAAATTATTTTTAAAGTAAGCATTTAAATATTTGACATTATAATCTTTAAATATAGGAATCGGAAAATGAAAGAAAACCGTAATATATTCGAAAATCTGAGACTGAATATTGCTTTTATAATAGCTTCTTGAAACAGTTTTGATACATTTTATTCCATAGAGTTTAGAGGATGAAGACGCAAATTTTCAGGAATATATTTTCTGTAAACCTTTCAAATATTTTTCAGCGCGTTATATAATTTGAATAGTTTGCTGAATTCATTGAACTAAAATTTCTATTCATATGTCAAACATATATAATATCAGTTTTAAGAGTTTTGAAGATATTAGTAAATTTGTTGATAAAAAAAAAAAAGAACAATCCAATATATGGTTTGTAAGGGTACCGTTATTTTCCCGAAAGACCAGCAATTATTTATAGATAATTAGATATAGTTCAAAGGCCTGAAATTTTGCCGTATTTAATCACATATTTTCTTTAAGAGAATACTAGTGTCAAGAATTTCCAGGTCTTGAAATTCCAGGATCCGTACGGATATCAAAGCTGCCAAATTTTAAGCTTCCAGAGGACTAATAATTTTCTTGCAAAAGGACTCTACCTCTTTGTATCAGAACTTTTTATCGATAATAATCTGTGTCCGCAAAAGAAACATAGATCTTTTATTTTACGTTAATTTTCCGAACGTGCGTTTTTAGACCTTTGAAATCAGCAATTAGTGGTACTTGCTGTCATTTTGTGCAAATTAGATTACGATAGTCAGTCTGTTGTGTACAAAGTGGAATTGAAAGCTTGTATTGCCGCCGGGTTCACTGGATACTACGCAGTAAAATTATACGGCAATTATGTTTTATATAAAAATGGAATGTCTGCAATTCAAGAATTTCTCTATTTCTTTAACCCTTTCCGGCGCATACAAATTCTGTTCGTAAAATGAGGAATTGTTGACTGACACCGGAATTCACAAAAGACTTTTTTAGAAATTAAGAATTCCCTGATTTGAGCTGTCATGGTAAAAGTAAAATTTTACTAAAATATTATTGGTGCCGTTTGGAAGTTTGGAATTAAAATTGGGTGTTTCCGGAGTGGTAACACTGCACCGGAAAGGGTTAAAAAAAACTGGTAACAGGCGGGCCACAGTTAGTCACCTCTGTATTGACGGATTTTGCTCCAGACATAAATTCTGAATACATGTGAGACCCATCTACAGTTTTGGAGTTGTTGTGCAACGGAGGCTATGCGAAATAAAAAGTTTTTAACCTAGTCTAGAAGATTTCCCCAGCTTTGGTAAGTGTAAAGTTTGATTATCATTCAATAAATCAGATCACAAAGTACAGATTTCTAATTTTAGTGACATTTAGATAGTTATTAAGAATGTGAGCAAATTTTTATTTACAGCCATGGTTGTGCTCAATCTTTTAGCTATTATCGGTTCTCCTTTTAGCTGTCAATAAGTGAGTTTTCAAATATTAGCCTCACATTTTGTTACATTATTTAAGGTTGATCTAGGGAATATATTACCGTTAAGTGCAGTTTAGTATACTCTAAAGTAAGAAGCTCCTTAGCAGCCCTTCCCAGTCTTAAAAAAAACAGTCTTTTAGATTTTACCATTGACTACAGGGTGTATCTAAACTACTGGGCAAAACTTTAAGGGGTGATAGTATACATAAAAACAAATAATATTAAATGGGAAACTAAGGATCCCAAACGTCTTCCGAAGGAGATAGGTACCATCAAAGTTTAGGGTCCAATATTTTAAATGATTATAAAAAACCGAAAAATTGGTCGATTCGTTTGCGGTTTTCACGAAAACTATTCTTTATGTCAGTATTGTCTTGAAAATAAATTATAAAGATAAATTTCAAAAAATGATGATAGAGGGAGCTTTAGACTTTGGAGTAACGAACAACTATTTTTTTACCGTTATTTTTTGCATCGCATTCAATTTTTTTAGAAGTTTACACATAAACTTAAATTTTGAGCTCAAAATCTGTGGTAAAGTAGCGCAAACTGAACTGTGTTCAGTGGGAGTGGGTAGGTTCAATTTTCAAAACATTATGAAAAACAGAATAATTGACCAATTGATTTGCGGTTTTCACTAAAATTATTCTTTATGTCAGTATTGTCTTGAAAATAAATTATACAGATAAATTTCAAAAAATGCCGATAGAGGGCGCTTTAGACTTTAGAGTAACGTACAACTATTTTTACCGTTATTTTTTGCATCTCATTAAATTTTTTGAAGCTTAGACATAAACTTAAATTTCGTGCTGAAAATCTGAATCGTTGAGAATGGTTAAGTAACGCTAACTGAACTGTGTTCAATGGGGGCGGGACAGTTCAAATTTAAAATTGATTATACAAAACGGAAAAATTGGTCGATTCGTTTGCGGTTTTTTCTAAAACTATTCTTTATGTCAGTGTTTCTTTGAAAATAAATTTTAAAGATAAATTTCAAAAAATTCCGTTAGAGGGCGCCTTAAACTTTAGAGTAACCAACAAAAAATTTTAACTGTTATTTTTTGTATCTAATTAAATGCTTGCAAAAGCTTAGACTTAAATTTTGAGCTCAAATTCTGAATCGTTAGGAGGGGTTAAGAAGCGCAAACTGAATTGTGTTCAGAAATTGAAATGTTACCCTGCCCACCCTACGAACACAGTTCAATTTTCCGCTACTTAATTACTCACAACGATTCAGATTTTGAGCTCAAAATTTAAGTCTAAGCTTTTAAAACATTTATTTAGATAAAAAAATAATAATGGTTAAATATAGTTGTTGGTTACTCTAAAGTTTAAGGCGCCCTCTAACGGAAGTTTTTGAAATTTATCTTTAAAATTTATTTTCAAGGAAATACTGACATAAAGAATGGTTTTAGAGAAAACCGCAAACGAATCAACCAATTTTTCCGTTTTTTATAATCATTTGAAATTTGAACCTCCCCACCCCCATTGAACACAGTTCAGTTTGCGCTACTTAACCACTCTCAACGATTCAGATTTTTAGCTCAAAATTTAAGTTTATGCCTACGCTTCTAAAAAAATTAATGAGATGCAAAAAATAACGGTAAAAAATAGTTGTACGTTACTTCAAAGTCTAAAGCGCCCTCTATCGGCATTTTTTGATATTTACCTTTATAATTTATTTTCAAGACAATACTGACATAAAGAATAGTTTTCGTGAAAACCGCAAACGAATCGTCCAATTTTTCCGTTTTTTATAATCATTACAAATTTTGGACCCTAAACTTTGATGGCGCTTATCTCCTTCGGAAGACGTTTGAGACCCTTAGTTTCCCATTTAATATTATTTGTCTTTATGTGTACTATCACCCCTTAAAGTTTTGCCCAGTAGTTTAGATACACCCTGTATAGCCATGGTTCTTAGCGGTATCGTTATTTTCCCCGGTTAGGTGAAATACCAGCATGTCTTAACCCTTTGAGCTCTGGTGGGTAAATTTCTTCAAAATTCCAAATGTCACTTTGGCACCAGTATTTTGCAAAGAAAAAAACCGATTAACAATGTACACGAAAAAATGCATTAAACCTTTTTCAAATAAATTTGGCGAATTTTTCTGGTGCCGTTGTAACATTTCGGAATTAAAATTATGTGGTAGAAAATTCTACCATCAGAGCTCAAAGGGTTAATAAATATAGTTCAACTGCGCAAAACTTCGTCTTATTTAATCAAAGCTTTTTTATAAGAAAATACTGGTACCGAAGAATTTACTGATCATGAAATTCCAGGACCCGTACGAACTCTGATAGCTCAAATTCAAAGCGGGGAACCCGATCGCGGGATCTCCGCATCACTCGATCTTCATTAGAGCCCTAGGAAGCTCTTGATTGTTAGGATGTAGTTAATGACATCGTGGCATTATATCATGCCGAATCAATCGGCAGAGACAGCTCTTGCTTGCAACGCCCCTTGCTAGGACAGCTTTTTTGTGGGATTGGGTCGACAGCGATCACATGATCTAACGTCATGAGCTGCGCTCTGTTCCGTTTTAATAAGCAATTGCTTCTGTGACCTCTAGTGAAGTTGGCCGTGACCCAATGAATATGCCACAAGATTTTTTTCTTGCCACTAAACAAGGTTCGCACACTTTTTATATTTTTTAAGGACTCTGCCACCACTATTAAAAATGAGAACATTTTCATTTAATTTTTAAAACACAGAACTCACGGTCGCCACCTTCATTTAAAGATTTTTACAATATTTTTCTGCAGTGAATACTTTAAAAATATTCTTAAATTTTAGTGGTAGAACTGTGTGAACCCTGACTAAAGTTTTAAATTAAATATTGATTTTTTTTTTTTTTTTTACAAAATTCTACTATTAAATAAGAGAAACTATTCTTTAAAAATTAGTGCTAATAGAAAAAAGTAAAAGTTGACAGCCATGAATTATATATTGAATAGTTTGCATATTAAGGTTTCATTCACAGAAGCTTATTTTGGAAGAGGATAAGACTCACAAGACATCCGATTTCTCCCGAAATCAATTAGGAGTTTAACATGTGCTTGTTTTAACTTTTCATTTGAAGTAACAATTGACAAGTGTTTCTATGATTAGGGATGTTTTCAGATATCATGCCAGTATTTTCTTACAGAAAAATATCCTATTTGAATAGCGTTGTACATTTTCTTTATTATGACACGTTTTCCCATAAGAAGACACTCTTATTTAAAAAGAAAAATTCCCTGACTCATAGCAACCCTAAATATTTTTGAAGTATAAAGTTAAAATTTATAACATAAAAATTTTTATTCAAAAATTATATATTAAAATATTCCACTACATTGTACACATAACCAGACGTAGTCTCGACTGCTTATATTTTTTTCAAAGATTTCTCTTGTATTTAATTCTGAGTGTTGTTAATAAATTAATTATTAATCCAATAATAGAAAAAGGAACATTTTTTAAAAATAATTTTTTTTCAATAGATTACCGGCAAAAATATCACTTTGATATACGCGAAAAAATAACGTTGTTAATACTTATCCCAAACTATTTATTTATTAATATTTAATGTAAATAGCAAGTTTTTACTAACAAGGAAATTTTTTCCAACATTTCATTTGCTTTGATAAAAAAATACTATTTTTACCTACATTCTGTTATTCTATTTGCTACACTTTATTAAATTAACAACAAAAATATTCTTTAAATGTGATATATATATATTTTTTAACGCAGCAGATAAATTTAATTCTTAAATATTATTAAAAATTGTACGACAGTTTTGAGCTTTCTTAAACTAGCAATAAAATTAGGTTTTTGAATATTTTTTATAACTATTAAACATGGACAAATGACGAAATAAAAAGTCTTCATTCATTCTTTTAAAAATAATTTTCATAATGAAATTCACGCATGTGACATTTTAAAACTGTGTGTTAAAACCTCTTTTAGTTCTCCCTTAATTTGTCGTTTTCTATGCTTTTAAAAGACTATGTTTAATTTAGTTGAAAATAAATTAAACATAACAGGCAAATTTCATATGATTATTTCACGTTTTTATTTTATATTATTCAAATCATCTTTTTTCATGCAAAACACTGTATAATTTATTTATTTTTCATTGCATTAATTTTAACTCTCTCAAAACTACTTTTGATGCATTTTTAAATATGAGATTTGTAACATAAAAATGACAAAGGAAATTCTGACATCACATTTCTTTCAATTATGAGATGTGTTCTTGTTTTTGACTGTCAACTTCATTGGTCTTTGTGGAAGAAAAAAATTATTCACTGTCATATAGGATAGATTAGTATAACTTAGAAATTATTATATTAATCTAGTCATAAATAAAATATTCTTTAATGGATAAACTACATATATATATATATATATATATATATGTGTGTGTGTATGTGTGTGTGTATAAAACATTTTATACAGGTTGTTCATTTGACACTAATGTATGGATAATTGTATAATTACATCAATTAATTTCTATTAATATTATTTGTATAATTTTATTAATTTCCATGAATAACTTGTACCTAACTTTTAACAAACTGGATTCCTAAAGTACTATATTTAAATGTATTAAATGCATATATTATCTATTTTTTTTCTTATTTCATCGTATATAAAGGTATTGAATATAGTTTAGCATAGTCAAAACAAATGATTTTGTTTATATATTAATATATATTTTTTCTAGATTTTACTTTTTTACTTTTTTTATTATTTTTCTCTCAGTAATTTTGTTGTTTTTCGTTCTTGATGCTTTTTATTCATTTAATTTTGGTTTTATGTGTATTGGTAGCACAAATTCGTATTATTTTGCTTTTTCCTAGCTAATACGAAGATGAAACCCCACACTTCATTTGTGGTTCCAAAATATTTCGGGCTTGACAATTCTGCTTGGGTTCTGCAAATTCCATTTGTATTAAATTTATTTATTTATTTTCTTCCCATGTTTCAATGTGGTAATATTCTATTAAATTCAATGGTTCATATATTGTAATATATTAATGGTTATTATATATATATATATATATATATATATATATATATATATATATATATATATATACTTATTTAGCAGAATTCAAAACAAGAAAGAAAGTACACGAAAGCCCTTTTATTAAGTTACCAAACTTTCATGTATCTTTATCTTCTGTCAACGTAAAAAATGTAGAAATTAAATTAGTCTTGAAATTAAAAAAAAAATATATAAAGTAAATCACAATTCATGCAGCACGACGCACTTTGGTTTACAATTTTTGTGAAGGTCTGTAGTCGCATTTGCCTAAGGTCGGAGATCTGGACTTATTTCTTGATCAAAATATCGTAGTATTTTTTACCAATTAAATGTTACTTATTTAAGGGGTCTCATTACCCTTTCCGACAGAGACAAATTCTGCTCGTAAAATGTGAAATTATTAACACCAGAGTTAAAAAATAAATTTTTTAGCAATTACGAACTCATTGACAAATTTAATGAATAGTTTGAAATTAAAATTAAGTGTGCCCGGAATGGGTCTACTGTGTCGGAATTTTTCAATTTTATTTCTTTTAGATATTAATCTCGTTTTTCTGAATATTCTGATATAGGGGAAGATGGGGATACTTGAGCCATTTTTTAAATTTTAATTTTTTAAAATTTTTGAGAGTTTCTTAGAACAAAATAAAATATTGAAAATGAAAATTTGATATTTTTTCTTCATTTGAAAACCACTTTCAATTAATTTTGAACTATTTTTCTATGTCTAATAAATTTTTACTTTTTCTTTTACATTGTGGCTCAAGTATCCCCATGGAGGGGATACTTGAGCCAGATGTCACATTCGCACCAGCATTTGCAAAGAAAAAAACCGATTTACAATATACGCGAAAAAATGCATTAAACCTTTTTCAAATAAATTTGGTCGAATTTTCTGGTGTCGTTGTGACATTTCAGAATTAAAATTTTGTGGTAGAAAATTCTACCAGCAGAGCTCAAAGGGTTAATCACCATACTTTAAAAATGGTACCAAGGTATATGATTTCTTTTTGACATGTTCAGAACTATAAATATGTTACCATGTTGCCAGTTTTAGAAAGAAAAATTTAACAACTGTAGAGATAAAGGGGGTGGCTCAAGTATCCCCTATGCTCAAGTATCCCCACTCTCCCCTAATTGTTTTCTTGAAATACCTATTAGAACGTATCTGTTGGCTTGTAGAATTTTACCCACTCAATGTTTGATGGGGTGTTTCCGAAATTTGAAGTCATTTTATTCCAAATGATGTTTTGGGGTATAACGCACATGATATCTCGAAAACTTTTGAATATGTTTTCGTGAAATTTTCATAACATATGTTTCATGTTAGTCTGTAAAAACTGTATCCGAAATTTCCTTTTTATTTTTTAAAGAAATATATTTTTTAGTGGTTATACTGTAAAATTTTCCTAATTTTTTATTAGTTACAACTTTGTATTAACAATATAAAAATGTTTAACATACACATTTATTTAGGTTCTTACTAATCATTACAATCTTAAATGTATGTAAGCACTGAAACTTTTATTTAATTGAAAATTTTATTTTGTAATCGTGAACGTTAACTATTTTACCAATTTTCTGTTCGACAGATATCTGATAGCTTGGAACTCCCTATAAATGTTAATTCTACATCTTGCAAATTTCTAAACCAAGAATGGCCTACTTTTTTGTGTAGAATTCATTTGCCACCGTTTCTTGGGAATTATAAATTTTTCCTTGATAAATTGAAGACCTCCTGTCATTAAACAAAACAATTTTTTGTGTAGATAAATGCTGGTATTGTTGTGGCGCGGGTGCCGTAAGTTGGCCACCCCTGTTTCAAATAGACGGAATAAAAGGAGTTAATTATTTTCAGTGGTGAAAAGTATAGGTGCCATCAGGGAGTCTCTCACCATTAAATTTATTTTGTTAGTTTTCGCCTATCACTTCGTGTAAAATTCTTGTAAGAATGCTATTAAATAAATTCAAGAAAACTTTGAAGTTTTAGTGGTGAGAGACTGTCCGCTGGCACTTAGATTTTTAAACCCCTTCTTATATCTCAATAAAATCTGATCACATTTTCATCTCATCTTGTGAATCGTCATGAATCTGTGTTTTCGAAACATATACATTTTGAAACTTTTTTTCATTTTTTTTTTCAAAATTTAAAAGTTTTCAAACCATATAGTACACTGGCGTCCAAAAATAAAAGACAATGCAGATAAATTAGTATAAAAGCAAAACAATGCAACAGAACGGACTTTTCACGTGATTTTGATCACTTTTTTCATATTTTCACATCTTGGAGTGCTTGCGATATCATTTTGGTAATGAGGAAAACTTCTGCAAGAAAATACTTTACAAAAACAATCTCACCCTTAATTTTTTTCATGCCGGAGTATCGGCGCCATAATACCATATTTGTTTCGTGTATGATGCATGTTTTTCCCTCAAAATGTCTCCGTAATTTTAACCCATTCGTGCCCACCACCTTTTGCGCAAATTTTATGCTTTTGGTACCACTATTTTTAAAAGAATTAAGTTCAGTTGATTAATTGAAAATGTTTCAATTAAATAAAATAAAGATTGCTGTTCTTTTTTACCGGTGTCAAAAACAATGCTACATGCACCTTTTGAAGCGTCCCTAAAAAGGGACGCTAGGTACTAATGGGTTAATTCTTGTATTTTTTTGTAAAATAAACTAATCTTTATAGAACCAAGTTAAATGATAAAAAATTTAAAATAAAAGTTACGGTGTAAAATATTTTCTGGCAAGATAGAATAAAATTTCCGGAAGTTCTAGTGTTAATATTTCTTATAATGTTACACTAGGCATTTCCAAAAGCTTAAATTTTTTTCACGGTACAACTTTATAGAAACTAGCATTTATTTTACATTTACTTTATTAAAACAGAAATAAAACTTTTTAAAAATGTTTGTAAAACATATTGTATGAAATAAAGATGTGCTATTATGATGGGAATATAATAATAGTATGAATGTCATTCGAATTAAACATCCGAAAATAAATATTATTTTAACATACTAATTCGAATATTAAGTTAGATTGGTGATGTCGGTTTTGCGTTCAATCAGTATATTCATATAGGTCACAGTGAAAATATATCTATGAGCTGTTAAGAGGATATCCAGTCAAGATGGATGTCATGAACTGTTTGAACTAGTGATCATAAGAACACAAGAAACATTTGTTCGTTAAATTTGGATACATTAGTGCTCACTGCACAAAACCAAACAGTAACAATCAGTACTTTACTCTATTAAAACAAATTTTGTGGTTAAATAAATTAGTATTAACACAGCCTGTACAAATGTACACCAAAATGTTTTTCATTGTCTTTTAAAAGTGCAATTTTGAACTTGTATGGTTTAACCACTTAACTGATTTGCCCGTATACCACACAGGCAAGAAAAGTTTGCTTTATCCATCAATTAAAGCTTTTGATAGCACTCATTTTATTAATTAAATTTTCATACTATTTAATGACAGAATTTTATTTCGCTAAATATTACACATGTATTAGATTAAAAAACGTAGTGTTTATTCCATATTTTCAATTTTTGTATAAAAATAAAATAACCACATAATTGGTTAACCAGTTAATGGATTTGCCCGTACGTCGTACGGGCAAAAAGAATTTGCTTGATTCATCACTTAAGTCTTTTTGAGACCACTTATTTTTTAAAATACAGTTAAATCTTTTTAATTGCGGAAATGTTTAGTTTAAGTATTACGAATATTTTAGCATTGAAAAAGTTATGTTAACCCATATGTTCAATTTATTGTACGTAAAAAAAACATGTGCCAATATTCTATTTTAAATGAATACACCACACATTCGAAACTCAGCATTTCAATTCTTCAAAAAACGGCCCTGTGCATGCGCATATAACATGAATTACCTCTTTAAAAAACAACCAAATACAGTTAAATTTTTAATAAAACTCGCCTTTCAGATCTTACTAAGAAAGATGATACAGTAGTTGAGTATTTTTTCGCAAGTATCACGTAGCACAAACCATTACAATCAAGAGGTCAACATTTAAGAATGATTAACACAAAATAACATGTTTTCTCTTTTGTACTATAATTAATTCTAAACCTTCTCATTTTCGTATCAGCATATGTTCTTACGGATGAAAGAAAGCTTGTACAAAAAAAGCTAGCGATCAATAAAACTGCCAACTAGCTGGATGAATAAATTTTTGCTGATAAAATGTAGCGAAAAGCGATACATTTTAAATTAAACTATTTCGAAGCTGTTTTAAAAATACATTCAAATCGCATTTTTATCAAGGAAATAAATTTAAAGAATGCTTTCAATTAAAACTTTAAAAGCAATGTATGCGTTAATTCTATTTTACTTATTTGAACGGTTTATTGTTGCATAAGACTTTTATTTTACATGTAAATAATTAATTTATTTTAAATTTCGTTTATTAAGGTATCAAATGTTTAATAATATAGTTGTGAAGGAATTTTTAATTGAATGAAATCAAATAACTTAGTTAGAGTACGATATCTAACTCTGTGCAAACATTTAAGAATGATCAACACAAAATAACATGTTTCCTCATCTGTGCAATCAATAATTCTAAAACGTCTAATTTCCTATCAGCATACGTTCTTAAGGGTAAAAAAAAGCTGGAACAAGAAAAGCTAGCGATCAATAAAACTGCCAACTATCTTGTTGAATAAATTTTCACTGTTAAAATGAAGCGTAAAGCAATACATTTAAAATGTATATGTAAACAATTTTAAAATTAAATTTTTTCGAAGAAGTTTTAAAAATACATTTAAATAATACTTATATCAAAGAAATAAATTTCGCGTTTTACATCCTACTAAGAAATTTCATAGAGCAATTGAGTATTTTTCTTAAGTATGATGTAGCATAAAGCATTTTAACACAATAGGTCAACATTTAAGAATGATTAACACAAAATAACATGTTTCCTCTTCTGTGCTATCGATAATTCTAAACCTTCTCATTTTCGTGTCAGCATATGTTCTTATGGATGAAAGAAAGCTGGAACAAGAAAAGCTAGCGATCAATAAAACTGCCAACTAGCTTGATGAATAAATTTTCCCTGATAAAATGCAGCGTAAAAGATACATTTAAATTATATGCTAACAATTTTTAAATTGAATTATTTAGAAACAGTTTTAAAAATACTTTAAAATGTCTTAATAGCAAAGAAATAAATTTTAATTGTGATTTCAATTAAAACTGTAAAAACGATGTGAGTGATAATTCTATTTTATCTATTTGAATAGTTTATTGTTGCACAATAAATTTATTTTAGATTTAATCAATTAAATTCTTTTAAATTTCGTTTATTAATGTACGAGGGCAATTCGGAAAGTAACCTCCGTTTATGAATAAAAAAAACTAATGAAAGGAAACATGTTTTATTACTTACGTATCAAAGACACTTTCTTCAGCTACTTCTCAAAATAATTGCCGTATTAATTCAAACAATTATCATAACGGTAAATCAGCTTTGAAATTCCATCGTCACAGACTTCTGCCGCCGGCCTATTGAACTGCGATTATTTTTAAATTCAACTCGCACCACTCTTTAAATCCAAAGAATTTTAACATATAATTTGCTGATAAATGTACTACCAAAAATGTTTTAAAAAATAGTGGGTCAAGTAAAATATTACGAGAGCAATTTGGAAACTAATTTTCGTTTTGTTGTATAAATGAAAAACACGCCTTCTTTCAACAATTTTTTTATTTACATCTCAAAGGTACAGCTGTTTTCTACTTTTCAACATAGTCACCATGTACATTCAAGCACTTGTCATACCGTTTTACCAACCTACCAATCCCTTCTGAATAAAACTCAGCTGCCTGCAAATTCAGCCAACTTGTCACAGCGGTTTGAAGATGCACATCGTCAGCGAAGTGCTGTGCTCCAAGCCACTTCTTCATTTTCTTTAACAGATGAAAATAAGAAGGAGTCAAGTCGGGGCTGTAGGGGGTATGATTAAACGCGTCCCATTCGAATTGGCGCAAAAGATTTTGTGTTCTCTGAGCACTGTGAGGGCAAGCGTTACCGTGCAAGAACACAATTCCAGATGTCAGCAGGCCGCGACATTTGTTCTGTATGGCTCTTTTCAGTTTCTTCAAAGTGTTACAGTAAACTTCAGAATTTATTGTCTTACCACGTTTCATGAATTCGACCAGCAAGATAACATGAGCATCCCAAAACACGGTTAACATAATCTTCCTCGGAGTCAAAGTTTGACGGACTTTCCTCAACCGGTTTGGAGAACCCGTATGACCCCATGCCATTGACTCTTTGTTTCAGCATTTCTCGTCGCCAGTCACTATTCTATTCAAAAACTTCTCCCCTCCCGTGTTGTACCGGGAAAGAAAGTCCAAGGCAGCGCCCATTCGAATAATTTTGTGGGTCTCCGTGAAAATCTTTGGTACTTATCAAACACAGAACTTGCGATATCCTAGTTTTTCGGTGACAATTTCATACAAAACAGTCCGACAAATGTTCGGAAATTCTTGGGAAAGTTCCGAGATTGTGAATCGACGGACCTGACGAATTTTGTCTTCAATATGTTCGACGAGATTATCACGCACTACAGACGGCCTCTCACTCCTTGATTCATCATGGATGCTTGTTCTTCCTCCTTTGAAAAACCTGACTCATTGACACACTACACCTTCTCTCATAATGTTTGGGCCATATATGGCATACAGTTCACGAGGAATGTCCGCTGCTTACAGTTTTTTCGCGCAAAGAAATCTTATTACTCCTGGTACCTCGAATTTGCAGGATTTTTAATAGCAGCGCACATTTTGTGACGTTATAACGAGGAAACTCGTGGTAGTTCGACACTCTCCCTAAGATTGCTGAAACTTAGCGCTCCGCCCGCTACTAATTTTTGAAATGTCCTTTTATTACAAATTTAAAAAAAAGTGGTGTGGATAGAATAGAACGAACAGTCCTGTTGAATAGGCCGGCGGCAGAAGTCTGTGACGATGGAATTTCAAAGCTGATTTACAACTATGATAATTGTTTTAAATAATACTTCGATTATTCTGAGAAGTAGCTGAAGAATGTGCCTCTCAAAAGTGAGTAATAAAAAACGTATCCTTTCATTAGTTTTTTTTTAATTCATAAACGGAGGTTTCTTTCCGAATTTCCTTCGTATCAAAAACTAATAATTCAGTTTTGAAGGAATTTTCAATTGAATGAATTGAATGAAGTCAAATGACTAACGTATGGTACAATATCTAACGTGTAAATATCCTTCAATTTATAAAACACTATAAACGAACATTATAAGAATCTTGGATAAAGTTTATTTTGCTAATTAATTCTTAATAATGATCCCATTCATTCATTTTGCAGAATCCGTTTAAATTTTGAAGTACACCAGCCGACATCTGATACTTTTTGCAACTGTATCGTAAAAGAAATACTTTTGTTTCAATTTCAAATGCGTGAATTAATTTAAAATACTATATATTCGAGCACTTTTAACAAAAAAAATTATTTGTATGAATTGTTATTTATGCGCTAACGAACAGTCTGTACAAAACAAACTGCATCAGTGGCGTAACTCGGATGTGTGTCAAAGTGGTCTGGATATCGATATTTTTTTAAGTTCTGTTCGCCTTAACTAATCGGAAAATATTCTGCTATGAATTAAGGAAACGATAACCTTACAATATTACTGGTTTTGGGTACCCACCCTGGTTACGCCACTGTGCGCTCACAAACTATAATATTTTTTTCCAATGCGCGGAAATATTTTTGTCAGCACTGCTGCCGCTATTTATCCGAGAAGTAAAGAAAATTTCGATCTTTGTTTCCCGTATCACGTCAAAAAAAACTCCGTACTCTAGAAAAAGAGATTTAAAAAATACGTCTCTGGTTCTTTCGTCTTTTGGATTTGAATCCGCTTCTGCGCGTCTCGAATCCAAAATCTTCACCACTCGATCAGCAATTACTTGTCGAATAGTCGACCACTTGCGTTTTGATCATACATTCTACACTGTAAAAAATCTGTAAAGTTACTAAACTTTGTTTAGAAGAACTTTTTATGCAATGGTAACACCAAAAATCATTGTAACAGAATCGGTTACTTGATTTTTTTCTGTTACCGTTGCATGTAAATTTCTAGAAATCCCAGTTTCCTAAAAAAAAAAAATAGTAACTCTATAATTTTTTTTACAGTGTATGACGAAATTGATACGCCCCGTAAAGTTTAGCCCCTTTTTCGGATACACCCTGTATAACCATTTCTTATAAAAACGCTGTAATAACTGGCAATTTTCTGCAGAATTTCTACAATGCAATATTTCAGTGGGATTAACAAAATTAATTCGTAAATACTTCTATTTTGATAGCACAATCAGATAAGTAATGGTATACTGCAAATATGTCCAAAATATAAATCCAATAAATATAATAGTGATGTGTTTTTCAGCTTTTACTTTTACTAAAACTAAAAGTATCAAACAAATCAAATGTTATCTTTGGTTTTCATTCGTTGTTAACACTAGAACCGCCGGGTATTTTAGTCAAGTTTTACAAAAAGTGTTTCTCACCCGAATTTTAATTTAAAACTATTTAAGTTATTTAATAAGTCTACTTTTGTTCAGCATACATTTTACATTTATTACAAAGAAAATTCTGGTTCGGATCGACTGTTATCGATATGACAGGGGTCATTTTGACACCTAATGGCGGTTCTAGTGTTAAACAAACGTTCACAAACAACATTTTTACTGGGACACAATACGCCTAAGTCCTCTCATTCCATAATGTCATCGCATCGTTCAAGTACAAATGTCACTCCTGGAGAAACCATCTCCAAAATTATTCTTCCAATAAATATAACACTATATTTTTATTCAGGAAAAAATATAAGCATATATATATTTACTGACGTTAAAAGTTACACCAATGAAATCAATATTTTTTGTGTGATATGCACACTTTCCTAAAATTTTTTCAGATTTTTACAATAAAAAAAATTTTTGGCATCTTTTCACATACATTGTAAAAGAAATCTAAAGTTACTAAAATTTTTGTAGAAAACTAAAATTCCTAGAACTTTCTATGTAACGGCAACAATAAAAATTCATGTAACAAATACCCATTTTCATTTTAAATAAAAAAAAAAATCTGAAAATTTACTAAGAATTTTTTTGGAAACTGTGATATTTAGATTTTATGCAACTGCAATTCGGGTTACAAATAAAATTTCAGTAAGTGCGATATAATTCTAGGAGGTTCTTTTCTAAAGCTACAGATGTATCTAGTTTTGCAAAAACTGGTTTTGTAGTTTTACATGTTTTTTGTATAGTGTAGAGATAGAATTTTAGTAATTAAGATAGATTTCTATAACTTTATACGAGGATGATTCAGTAATTATTGTCCCTAGAGTAGATAAAGTATTTAAACTGCGATGTTTATTGTGGAATATCGGAGTCTAGCACCTTAAATGTCTATATACTCAATTTCACAACTGTAGTTGTCATATTAACATATTTTGGTAGGGGGGGGGGACGTTTAGGAGAGGGTCAGGAGGTAAAGGCTTAATTGAAACTTTTAGGGCTAGATTTGAGACAGTGAATGAGGCGTGGTTACATCTCTATAATTCCGAGTCCAAACGACAGTTACCACGTCTCATCCTCTGTCACAAACCTAGCCCCATAAGATCCAAACCAGATTTTCATCCCCACCCCCATATCCCCCTCCCTTCAAAAATATGTTAATTTAACAGCTACGGTTCTGAAATTGATCATCCAAGTATTTATTAATGTAAGCTTCGATATTCTACATCATTCATCGCAGTACAAACATTTTATTGGACTACCATCGTATCTGTAAAATTGCGAATTTTTATTATTATTTATTTTACAGTGCCGTAATTTCATCGTGGGATTAGATTTTCATTGTTTTTCACCTGAAATGCATATTCAGTACATGCAACATGCGAATCAATAAAACGTGATATTTAGAAAATATTTATTTACTAGTAATGTTAAAGGTTAATACATTTAGATAAAGCATTTTGTGTGATATTTATTCCTTGTTGCATAAGTTTTCGACAGTCAAGATTTCTATGTAAACACGACATGTCTAAGGCCCTTTTACTCGGTAATTTCATCAGATCATTTGAGAGGAAATTTTGCTGTTCTTAAAAGCATGTCAGATCTACCATGCTATTCTATTTTGATTGGATTATTAATTAAATATTACAACACATGTTGCTTGTCACGAATTGTTCACTAACTGTTTGTACGAAAGGTTTATTTTTACTGTCTTTTCAAGATGCGTATAAAAAAGTTAAATTTCATAGTTTTTAATCTAGGATTAAAAGGTTATTACAAAAATAACTTTAAGAGGAGCTGCTGATAAATTATGCACAATAGCGGATAAATCAAAATAGGCAGAGATGATTTAAATTCGTAAGCAAAAATTTATTGCACACAGGGTTTGTACGGGCCCTGAATTTCCAGACTAGATAATTCTTCAGTACCAATATTTTCTTACAGACAAATATTTCATTAAATAACATGAAATTATGCGCGTTTAAATAGATTTATTTTGTTTATAGAAAATGCTGGCAATTCATTTGGAAAATAACGGTATCAACACAAAGCCTGTGATCACATCTTTAGCTTCAAGTTGCTGTCTTTTTTTTTCTTTTTAACATATACTCTAAAATTGTGAGGAGCGAAAAGTTCACTCTTTGTAAGAGTGACAGAACTTTTTCACTCTTTTTGAAGTGAATTTTTTAACAATACACACTTTAAAGAGTGGATGTTTCTACTCCCTACGAAAGAGTGAAATATTTCATCCCATTGTTGGGAGTGAAATATGTCAATCCGTTGTCGAGAGTGAAATATCTCACTAGCTGACAAGGCTTATTCCTCTGACGGGAGTGAAAGCCATAGCCATGTGGCATATTACACACTTGCAAAAAATTCCGTTCATCTTTGAATCAATATATGGAGTCAATTCTTAATATATGAAATCGGATTAAATTCATCATACATTTTCTCAATAATATCTACAACTTTTTTCTGACAAGTTTTTGATAGGAATTATATTTTTAGCAAAAACAAATTAAACAAAAATAGGAGTTAAAAACCGTATTAAAGGTGTACTCAAAACCAAACTGAATACATTATGACTCATTTTTATATTCATTTTGTTCTCAAACACATCTAATTGGCAGCTCTTATTTAGGAACTATAAATGTAACGTATTGTCCAGTTTTTGTTAAAGGCAGAATATATTTCAAAAAATGCTGACAAAATGGGCATTTTGAAACAGAATTTCACGAAGCGATCATGATTGAAAAATTGAGGAAGTATTCAAATGACAAATTGCTTATTCTCTGACTCATTTTTAAATTCATTTTTGCTCTCAAACGCATCCAATTGACAGGTTCTCTTATTTAGGAATTTTATAATGTGCCATACTGGTCAGTTTTTTGACAAAGGCAGAATATATTTTAAAAAAATGGTTTGTATGTGGGCATTTCTAACAGAATTCCACGAAGCGATCGTAAATGAAGAATTGAGGATGTATTCAAATAAAAAATTGCTTATTTTTTTACCCATTTTTAAATTCATTTTTGCTCTCAAACACATTCATTTGGCAGTTTCTCTTATTGAGGAACTATATAATGTTCCGTATTGATATATTTTTTCATAAAATCAGAATATATTTCAAAAAATGCTGTCAAAGTGGGCATTTTGAGCAGAGTTTCACTTAAGATGTTTCTGATACAAGCAGGTCTTAAAGAAAAATGAAATTAAAATTTGCTCAAAAGCGGCCAAATAACCTGTTAAACTGGGTTTATCCCTAATCATACTTTATTTTTTGTTGTTGAAATGAGCACTTAACTTCGATATCTACCTGCGTCTGTAAGTCAAGCCGACAGGCATTTTTTCGTCTTATAGAACGATTTTGGGAGTGCAGACACTTAAACAATATAGTGTTTCTGATCCATGTCCATACTAATTTTTATGAAAATTGATAAATCTCAGTAATCTTATCCCCAATAATGTATAATTTTATTATTATAAAAATTGCAAAATAAACTCATTAATTACTAAATGGAAAAAAAAAATAAGATTTTTGAATATAGAAAATAAAAGTGAGCTTTTAATTTATTTTTTATTAATTTTTTTTTTTAATTAACGAAAATTTAATATTTATGATGTAATTTTTCATAATGAAGTGTAATTATCATGAATTTCATTACCAGATCGAATACTGAAGATATTTTTTTATTGTTGTTGCCAATTAATAATTTTGGGCTATGCTGATGCCCCATGCCCGTCCTGCCGAGTTCATTTTCAAAAACTCTACGTAACCTTGAAATTACGCTGATTTGGTACTAAAATGCAAGGCCGTGCAAAACGGAAGGCGAATAGGGTAATCGCCTTCGGCGCGGAAGTTGAGGGGGCGCCAAATTTATACTACAAAATTCGTTTCTTCTTATTATTTTGTAAAAGAATTCCATATTTAAATATTGGGAATTTTTCACAATAAAAGAGCGTTCAATTTTCGTTTCAAAGTTGTTGCATGGCCTCTTTTCCTACATCAAATACAAATTTATGAATAAGAACTTATTACTTTTCAAAACATTTTTGAGAAACCTTGATATGTATCACTGTTTGTAGTCTGTAATTTTCTTTCTGTGTTTATGACAAAAATATATATTTAAAATATCATGGGATTTCTTTCTGAGAGTACAAAAACATGCAAACTATTCCACTGTACTTTTTGGTACATATTTTCTATATACGTATCTCAGATTACCTTTGCCTAAATATAGTGCAATTTCCTCTTATGTTGCATACTTGTTTGCAGTTTCGAAATTAAAATATAAAGTTAAAAAAGAAAAACGCGAAATATGTATTGAATAGAATTTATTTTTGTTTCTTCTCTTTTCAGTTTTGTGTCGCATTTTACAAAGAATAAGTCTGTGTGTCTGTAGTAAAGTGGGCGCCAAATTGAAACTTTTCCCCGCGTGCATTTTTCTCTGCGCACGATGCTGTTATCCGAATCCTTTCAAAAAATAAGGCAAGTCACACACTAAGGCAACACGTACGACATGTTACTTGAATTCAAAGGGAAAACTGGTTTAAAACAGGTTTGAAGCAGCTTTCTTCTTTATTTCGAGTAGTTTTTTTTTCTTTTTTTATGTCGCGCTTCGTGTTTCCCTGTCATCTGAGTGTAAAACGTCCCTTATTGCGACTTATTTATTGCTATAACTCATCAGCCAATCAGAAAAGTCTTCGTCTACAACGCTTTTTTCAAGATGATAACAGAAAGATGGCTACCATTTTAAGATTTAAACAGCTACATAAATAGACAATATTTATGGAGCGTAAATGTAAGGCTTTATTTAATTTTAACCTTTTATTTCTGTATTTTATTAGTTAAATAATTTATGTTATTTAGGAATATATTGATCCCTAATCGTTTCCTAATTTTTCTAAATATGATATATTTCACATTTTAACACTAGAACCGCCGGGTATTTTATTCAAGTTTTACAAAAAGTGTTTCTCACCAGAATTTTAATTTGAAACTATTTAACTTATTTATATAAGTCTACATTTGTTCAGCATACATTTTACATTTATTACAAAGAAAATTCTGGTTCGAATCGACTATTATCAATATGACAGGGGTCATTTTGACCCCTAATGGCGGTTCTAGTGTTAACTAAGGATACAGATGTAATCTTGGGAGGAAATAGTATTTAGTATTTTAATAATAAAAGAAATTATTAGAATACTAAATACAATTTAATGGGTAATTAAAAAAATAGATTAACTGATTAAAATTTCGGTTAATTTTTTGCCTTTATGGACATTTTATTAGTATTTTTACAGGGCATGCAATGAAAGCAACCACAAGGAGTAAGATTGGAATACAATATTTTAGTTTATTTCTGGCAGATATCTATTTTTAATTCATACGTAATTTTAAATGTGTTTTTTCTTAGAAGTTCAATTAGTAGTTTCTAACGCTTGTAAAAAGAGGATTTTTCATTGCATGCTCTAAAAGTTGTAATTCTTTTAAAATTCTTATAAAAGCAACATATGAAAAGAATTCACTCCCACGAAAGACTAAAAATTCACCCCTTCGAAAGCGTGACTATTAACTACTACGAAAGAGTGACTATTGATCCCTACCAGGAGTGAATAAACGCACTCGTTTAGCAAAAATGAACTGTCACTCCTGCGAAATAGTGATCATTTACCTCTGTTTAGAATGAATATTCACTTCGCTGGATTAGTTATTCACTCTTTCAGTGAGTCTCGGAGTCAATAATTCCACTTTTGCTCGGAGTGAATAATCACTTTAAAGAGGTTGGGCATATTTTGATTCTGCGATAGAGTGACTATTCACACCTCCAGAGGGATTAGTCACTTCTTTTCGTTTAAAGTGTAATCCCTATTTACAGACACATAATTTGCATTGAGTTTTAAGCATATACAAAAATCACCATGTTTTTTAAAAAAAGTGTGTTATACAATGATAAAAAATGTTAATTAAATACTATTAATTAATAATTTGTGTATTTTTTATGCTTTGTATGAAATCACACATCAGAAATTAAAATATTTTTCATTCCCTGAGATTTTTCTTTTTTTTTTTTATTTATCTTGATAGTTAGTGAAAACAAATTTTAGTGAAAACAAATTCAAAAATGCGAATTAGTTAACTTAGTAGGCTATATTTTATTGAGTAAATCCACCAAACTTTTTTTCAAACCTTGAAATTGCACGTACTTTACAATTTCAGATTTTCAGATTCAATAATTCAACATTATAAAAAACTTGTACTGTTATGACTAAACTCATTTTGAAATCTGTTAAAATAGCTAAGAAACTTTTTATCAAATTTTAACGAAATGAGAATGTATGTGGTTTATAAAATTTGCATATTAAACATCTTTACACACATTAATTATCCTTCCCTGTTTCACAACTACTAGGAAAGTTTGTAAAAATTTTAGATTTCTATCAAACTTTGCAATGTAAAATAATTGATTTTATAAAAAAATTGCGTTACCTCGAAAGGAAAAATGACTCAGAGATTCAAATTTCAAAACACTCTTGATACATTAAATTGGAGAGAAAAATAGTCATTAATTTTAAGTAGTCTAGAATATTAAAATTTTACATGAAATAGCTATTGATTGAATATATTCAAAATGGGGGAATTGTCCACAGTCAGGAGAAACTTTTATTGGTAAAAATGTAATCGAGAATTAAAATAAATGTAAAGGTTATACTAATTTGCTAATGACTGTGATATTTTAGTGAAGTTTCCACCTATTATACTTTTGTGCCATAAATTACGAATTAATAAAAATTTCACTTTTAAAAGCTTTTTGCCTGAATATTTGAAAATACATTAGAGGATTGTGAAGTTATTAAATACATCAGGGGATCCAAACAACGCTTTCCAAGTTACAGAAAATATCTTAGAAACATTTTCTATTATTGAAAAATAAAGCATGTACAAAAAATATTGACAAAACTTAAAATAAAATTCACAGTAAAAATAAGAATGGACTGTTTTTTTTTATGTGTCTAATAACAAACTTTGCATGAGACACACGTTAGGATTAATTTTTATTATAAAACAACAAATGTTAAATTTGTTTAGAAAACAGAAAACTGGTTGTACTATAATTATAGAAAATATTTGTTTTATCCATTATTTAACAAGCTGTCTCCGCCCTTTGGCAGGCTCCTACTTTTATACATAAATCTCAAAGCGAACTAATCTCGAATTGAAGAAACATCGAAGCGAACAAACCTTAACCCGTGTTCTCGCGGCCTACGGCACCATATATAGCGGGTACACTGCACATGCACGTGAAAAAACTTACATCGGGGTTCTTGATTTCGTATGAAATGTAGAACAAAAAACAAAAAACAAAAAACAAAAAAAAAAAAAAACTCGAAGAGGGTCCCCATTGCCTACGGCAAAGCTATTCTACTTCCTCATCATTTCAAATTTAACAAAAAATTGTCACTAAGAGAATATCTTCGAAATTTTCTTTGATCCAAACATGACTAATTTCTTAAAGGAAAATTACAGTATTTTAAACCGCCATTTCACCTTTTTGTCTTCATAACACTTACCCCATAACTATGAATAATATATTATTAGTGTGCAGTATTTTGAAATGTTTAACTTGTTTTTCTTTAGGGCTCAAATGTATTATATATTATAAGAAAATGACCATTATTTATACATATTATATGCAGAATATAATATTCTTATCTGCTGGGACAGAAAACTTACTGCAAACATTTTGTTATAACTGTACTGATTGTATGTATTAATTGTTATTTTATATTAATTGTATCTCACTGATTTCAGGCCTCCCAAATGGTCCGCCAACTGAACATCAATATTTTCTCAGAATGATTTTAGATTTAAATTTTCCTAGCAAATTGCGCAGAAATCGCCCCCGGAGGTTAGTTTTAGCACAAATGCTGTAGAAACCTACTATGAAATTTTCTGTTAAAAAATATTGATGTTCAGTTCGCGGACCATTTGGGAGCTCTATGATTTATGTAACCCTTTGTAAATTTTTTAACCCTTTGACGGTTAAAGCACTTCTATTCATAAAATACTAAAATGATTGAATGACACCGGAATTTAAAAACAAATTTATTTCATAATATATAAATGTTTTTTTTACGTTCTTTGTAAAATTAAAATTTTCATTTAAAAATTCCGGTGTCAGTATAGCATTTCGCAATTCAAATTACGTGTTATTCTGGGCGCGTATACGCGCTTATAACCACGAAAAGGTTAAGACTTAATAAACGCGCACCGCCCTGCTCTACTGTGCCGGGCAACTTTCCTCTCGTGGACATATTGTTCCTATACCTAACGGTTGGTTTTACACGAGTGGGTGATTTCATGCCCACGGCACAGTATAGAAGGCGTGTTGTGCATGCACTGCAAAATCTTCTCAATAAGACAATCGTACTCGAAAGAATCTCGAATCTTGTCCCTATTGCCTAGGGCACCGTATAGCAAGCATGCTGCGCACGCATTACCGATACCTTGCATCGTGGTCCTTGAATACTTATAAATTGGGGAACCGAATGAAACTCGAACAGGGTCTCCGGTGCCTACCGCACCGTATAGCACGCGTGTTGCGCACGCATTGTTGGTGTCCTTCTTTTAAACGAAATTTATATGCAAATCTCGAATCGAACCATCGAGGAACCGGGTCTACGTTGTCTGCAGCACGGTGAAGCAAGCGTACTGCGCGCACACTGAAGGTCTGTCCCTTCAAATGACTTTCTAATTTCTACGTAAATCTCGATCCGAACATACCTCGAACTGAGTCGCCGCTGACTTTTAGAGCATAATATTTTTGTCTGCTGTGACAGAAACCATACTACAAACAGGGCTCCCAAATGGTCCGCGGACTGAACACAATATTTTTAACAGAAAATTTCATAGTAGGTTTCTACAGCATTATTGCTAAAATTAACCTCCGAAGGCGCTTTCTGCGCAATTTGCAAGAAAAATATAAAACGAAAATCTTTCTATGAAAATATTAATGTTCAGTTGATGGATCATTTGGGAGCCCTGTACAAAAGTTTTGTTTTAACTGTTTGTGTGTACTGATTGTTAGTGTATTGATTAATTGTATTATTCTGAATACCCTTTGTAAATCTTTATCTTTAAAACTTAAAATTCGCGCACCTTTCTACTATTCTGTGCCGGGCTGCGTGATTTCCTCTCGTGGGCAGACTGTTCCCATACCTAAAGGTTGGCTGTCCACGAATGGGTGATTTCAGTTTCTGCTACCTGCACACCGTATAGCAGACGAGAAACCATACTACAAAAGTTTTGTTTTAACTGTATTGTTTGTGTGTACTGATTGTTAGTGTATAGATTAATTGTATTATACTGAATTATGTAACCCTTTGTAAATTTTTATCTTTAAGACTTAATAAATGTGCACCTTCCTGCTATTCTGTGCCGGGCTGCGTGATTTCCTCTCATGAACATACTGTTCCCATACCTAAAGTTTGGCTGTCCACGAATGGGTGATTTCAGTTTCTGCTACCTGCGCACCGTAGAGCAGACGTGTTGCGCACACACTGCGAGGTAGAACGCTATATTCTTAACAAAACGGCATTCAAAGAAATTCTGTTAAACAACCTATTCGTAAGTATATTAGTTGAGATGGTGACTCTTTTAAACAAGAATTTAAGATTTCTGCGAAAATTACTATTCGAAAATATTGGTAATTGACGCGGCATACATTTTTATAAATTTATATCATGTGTTTAAAACTATCTTAAAGTTACAAACAAATCCAACAAGAAGTTAAGATTTTTACAAAAATCACTGTTCGAAAATAGGGATACGTGACGCGGCATTCTTTTTTATAAATTTATATCATGTGTTATGAAGCACGCACTGCCTAATGTTAAAAAAAATCAAACTGAAAAACCTGGAAACAGGTGCCCGCAGCCTGCGGCATGTATGTGCTGTGCACGCATTGCAAACTCTTGTAAAATTCCAAAGAAGAAAAAGAAAAGTGTAATCTCCGTAGTGGAAATAGGGGGAAATACATCGAATGTGTATGATATAAATAAGTATTCATAGATTTATCAAAAGATATGTCACATGAGGATAGTATTCAAAATTTAAGAAATCTCTCTCCCCCCCCCCCCCCCCCCGTCCAGACGACCCAAAACTGCAATGAATTTTTCACTTTATTTAATGTTAAAGAATAACATTTATCTGAATGCTCAGTGAAAAAACACATACAAGATTCAATAAGCAGCCGATCTGAAGAAAAAAGAGAAAATTGCGTTTTCATTTAACTTTAAAATGACATTAAAGAATGAACTATCTTAGCCTATTTATTAATGTACAAGCAGCCATAAAAGAACCCCAGAGCCTATGCACAAAGTTTATACCAGGGATATCTACACATTTTTGCCTGAAACCACTATATCACTATTGTTATCTTCATAAAGATTTCGTCTTAATTAATTTCAGAATTATGTGTCATTAAGTCGATTTTCTTATATGCGAAAATACTGGTAGCACTATGGTTCGAGGGCCGCATGTTTACACGTCTAGTCTCGACACGAACAAGAATTCGGATTAAGTACTGTAGAAGATTTACCTCGTAAGAGGTATTTTCTCAAAGCCCCATAAAAAGCTATTCCTTAAAGTCAACCGCCTTTCAATCAAAACCTGACCCAAACTCATCTATGTCTAGTAAAATTATATAAGGGTTTTTAAATAAATACTGACATGTCTCCGAACTTACAAGTGCTTTATCTGACAACCAACACTATGCAAATAGAAAATCCGACAATGGGACAGTTTGGATAGCCAAGGTGGGGGTCCAAACGCTGTGGATTTCACTAATTTTGTAAAGTTTGTTACGCCATTCAAAATTGGAGAATTTTCTTCTATTAGTCAAGAAGAATCTTTATAATATTATTGGTATCCGGAACATTGGGACCCCCCCTTCCTTGGCTACGCCGCTGAATAGAGGAAACACAAGTTGCAATTTGAATGAGATTTCAGAAAACTGTCCGAAACTAGAACAAACTTCTCTCTATCATCAGCTCCCGAAGAAGTAGAGTGCTCATGGAATCATTTGTCTGCAGTATCACAGACCAATTGATTGGTTTACCAAATTCACCAGTCAAATTCATCTGAGCATGATTAGTTATTCGAATGGATTACTTACTTGAATGCTCCAAATAACTTTTAATAAAAATTTGTGGCAATGATGCCTCATATGCTTAAAACAATCGCATAATCAGTCTGATTTGCATAATCTCTTTGGAATTGCATAATTAAGTGGCACTTTGTATACTGGTATTCACAGAAATATAATGTACAAAATTTCTATTAGATTTTTAGAAATTCCAAGCAATGAATTCTTTTCTGTGATTTATACAAAGCTAAAGTATTAAAACTATACATTTCGTGCATTTTTTCTAAATTAAATTTTTATGTTTGAATAAGAACGGATTTATTCACGTTTAGATACTTTCCACTCTACGGTAAATCGAGTGCTCAGGGAAAAAAACAGTGAAAAGAAGATGAAAGTACCAGTATTGTCTTACAGAAAATACTTCAAACAATATAAAGAGGTTAAAGAAGATAAATTTCTCTTAAAAAATACTGGTGATAATATACCATTTTTGACTGCGTTTTCTCTGACCACTCACCACCCTGTCCCAGTACTGACGTCATCAGATTATGTAAGTGCTGTCTAAAGTTTTTTTCAAGAAAATAGATTTGGCAGTGCATATTAATTTATACCAATTCGTTCTTTTTCTGTGTTAGTTCGACGTTTGAGGTGTTATTTGTTGTTTTCTGTTAATTTACTTTAAGGGTTTTTTCTTAAATTTACATTTATTAAAATTTTGCTCAATATAATTTATATTTGTCAAGTGAGCGCATTAATACACTGTACGGCTATCCTACGTGCCCCGACACAGTCTAATCATATCTCTTATATTTGCACTCCGTTACTTGAGTACGAAATAATTATTATTGCATGATTTCATTCATTTGAATAAAAATAATCAAATGAGAAATATAAACACACGACATTTTGGTTTGGTAATTCCTTATGAAACATAATTTTCTGTGTAGTCAAAAAATGATTCAAGTCGTACACTTGCAATTTCATGTATTCATTTCTCTGCATTTATAATTTGTAACAAATAGATTTACTTCTAACTGACAGGTTTCTTTTTTAACTTACACAGAGAACTACAACTCAGTTTATGATATTTCTGTTAAGTAATTCGAAATCATATGATTATTCAAAATATTTGTATTCAGTAAATTCATTAATTTTAAATAAGATAGAGATTGAAGAATTTTCCAATTTAAATGTCTTATTTTAATTTAAAGCATACATTACTAACAGAAAATCATTGTTAAAATGACCAATATAAAACTCCCCATCTCTAGTTTAAACCCTTAAGAAATTACTTTATTTACTATTTTTATATGAAGAGAAAAATATTCTGCATATTTTGATTTTTTTATCCTAATGGAGTGGAACTAAATTCAATTCAAAATAAAACGAATAAAAATGAAAATCAATACGAAATAAAACATCTGTTTTCCATTTAAAGGATAAATTATTCTCTTTTTTGTGTATCAACAGATTCAAATAAGTAATGAAATTTCTCGAATAATTTGCCGAAAGAGTATTTAAAATAAAATTGTAAACTTGCAGTGTAGAGTATTTGAAAGATAATGCATTTATTACTTATGTTTGAAAAGTAATTCAAGAAATCGAAAACAGAATGCCAACATTATCATCCACAGAGTTTTCTTTTGCCAGACTAAAAATGAAAAGCATTGACGTCACAAGCAAATGTTTTGAATTGTGCTTTTATATAAAACAAAATGAATTGTTCATCTAAAGTTTTGAAGTACAAGAGATTAGAGCTACTTATTATTGTTTTAAATTTTCAAGTTAATTATTCTTCAAAAGAGCTTATAAGCTTATATGATTTATATGGTATGTAGGTTATTTCAGAAGTTGTGGTGAATAAGGATGACTTGTTTCGATCTAAGGAAATTTTAGTTTTAGGTTTTCCTGTTGTAGTTATGTTTATTTCTTTTTGAAATGGTTATAACCGATCGATTGGAATAACTCATTGCTGGTTCTTATGCAAGTGTAGACTGATTGTTTCTTTAGTATCGCAATTCCTAGATTTACGCCGATTTAAATCCCTTATTTAATTCGAACTTAATTTCCAAAGTTGGAAAATTAACAGCGGCGTAACCAGTGTGGGTGCCGGAAATTAGTAATATTGTAAGATTTTTTGCTGTTTGATTCATAGCAGAAAATTTTATGCTTAGATAAGGTGAACATAACTTAAAAAAATTATCGGTATTCAGAGCATTTGCGCACCCACCCTGGTTACGTCACTGATTATTAAAAATTTCAGAGATTTTCAATTACCATCCTCGAATTTTTTTGTTATTTTGTCAGTGATAAAAGATGTTTAGAATATTCGGGGGAAAACGCTTGCATGTTTTTCATTTTATGAAAAATAAACACTTACGACTGCTGTAAATTCTTAAAAATTTGCATGTTTCCGTACTGTTCTTGAGTTAACCCCCTGGGATTGCACTTATACTCTAAAGCAAAAGCTAAGTTCCCAGGGTGGTCAATACATGTTATCCCCTGTTCTTGAGTTAATATTTTTGAAGATTTGAAATGTATGTTTATAAATAAATAGTTCAGAATTGGTTTCTTCAAACACAGTAGAATTACATGCTTTGTCATAAAAATATTCAAGGCCAGAGGACACGATTGTTAGACATCACTAATCGAGTGATTTCCCATTACTGTTGGAATTCCCACCGGAAAATTTTGAATAACAATTTTTTCTTATTTTATTTGTGGAATCGCAATAATAACAATTTAACTTACTAGTATGAATTTGAAATCTCCCAATGAAAAATCAACCAGACGCGGCAACTAGATTTGCAAAAAGTCGGTTTATTCCCGGGTTTATTTCCAATAGACCAGGTTTATTCCCAAGTTTATTCCCAAAAAACCGAATTATTCCAAAAAATCCCGGGTTTTTTCCAGGTTTATTCCTTAAAACCCGGTTTATTCCCGGGTTTAAACCGGGTTTTTTCTAACCATTGCAACGCTAGCGGCAACACTGTGGCATTTCGCATCTAGCTGAATTTTTATTTAGGTATTCCGACTTCTTGTCAGTAATTCGGATTATTTATTCGATTCAAATAGTTATTGTTATTTTCTTTAAATGATTAAAATATCACAAATAAAACAAAATTCCTATTCAAAATTTCCCAGTGTGAATTCCTACACTAAAGAGAAATCGGTCGCTTTGTGATAGCATCACAACTCGTGTCTTTGGCCTTGAGTATTTCGATGGAAGTGTTACATGCCATCTTGTGCCACTAGACCTTCTGAAACATTTGTTGTTTAATTGTGGCTTTTTTATATGTAATAAACGCTGCCAGATTACCAACATAATATAAAAAATCAATGTATAAAGTCTAGACTTAAACTTTACAGCTTTCTGTACAGAAATAGGGAAAAATTATATTACACTTATTCCATTTGCTTGATCATTGAATAGTAATGTTATATTATTTGAAAGACTAAAGAGAATATTTTTTATTCATCATAAGCTTCTTCCTTTTTTGTCAAAATACTAAGAATAAATGAATAAAAGCACGTGTTTGTTGAAAAATGGATTCAAGTTTAATTTTACTTTCATTCAATGTTTGTATCAGTAAAAATTCATAATACAATTAAGCTTGTAAAAGTATAGTATTTTTATTGGTGAATCTTTATTTATGATCGCCGTTTTACAGCTAGTTTATTTAACTTAATGTCTATGTCCTTAATGTCCATGTTAACAGTTTTGTATTGATCATTGGCTTCCAAAAATGGCCAGGAAGACTTTGTCAATTGTAAAAAAGCACAATAGTGTGTGCTTTAAAAAGAAAAACTTTTTTATTTATTTATTTATTTCTTTTTACTATAAAATGAAAATGGAAATCTAAATTAATAGGAATATAATTCATTAATTTCGAAGTATTCCAAAAATAATAAAGGTTTCTAATTTTAAAATTCTTCTCCTTTCTCTTAATTTTTAAGTCTTAGTGCATTAATTTTTATATAATATATTAACATTGTCACCAACATTAAAAAATAGATTTTAATAAATATGATTGGTTTTCAAGAAATAGAAATTAATCTTTTTCAAACAATGGGTAAAACTAAAAATATTTATGCGTTTAAATTAAAAAACAGTTTTTAAATTAATTTTAATTTTAATGACTCTTATCTAATGAAATAATTAATTAGACCATAAAATGTAATAAAAACTTAGCATTTATAGACAATAAAAAACTTAAACTGAAGAAAATGCAATAAAATAACTATATTTTACTGCAAAATTTTGGTAAGTGTTTCTAGGAATTGCTGTAGTTCGCATTGTTATACGGGTTGAAGTCCAAAGTTTTGCTTGGATTTACAGTGCATAACAAACTTAAACTAGAATATATGGGAAATTTTAGGGGAAAACCTGACAATATCTCATAATAATGATTATTTTTTATTTATTTAAAATCACTATATAATAATTATACCTTAATAATAATTATTATTGATATCTTAATTATTATATATATTATTACTAAGGATTCATACGCATCAATTGATTCAGGAGATTTTATTGTTACAGGTCCCAGAAATTTTGTAAAGTTACTGGTAGCGATATCTGAAGAATGTTGTCTTTCTATTAAATAAGGCAAGTGACATTTTACAAAAATTCTGGCATAATGTCTTTAACACGTACGAACCCTAATTCTACAAAATGGTCACCTCTAAAATATTTCCAATACCGTAATTTTCTGCGTATAATCCTTAGATCAAATACTTATTTTCAGACTCAGAATTTTTTTGAAAGATATGTTACTTATCAGATCACAGTAAATATTTGTCTTCAATCACTAAATAATATTTCTGTGTACAAAAAGAATTGTTACGCCGGAATACCAGACATACATTATTCACCAGAAATTACGGTACTTCCTGCTTTTGTTTGAGAATACGCATAATAATCAATGGTTAGATGAAACGTCGCATTTTTCAAATATTCATGCTCTAAATTACGTCTCTTCTATTATAAACATTTAACTGTATTGTTAACCCCTTCGTGCCCAGCATCTTTTGCTTAAATTTTATTTGGTGGCATCACTATTTTTAGAAGACTTAAGTGTAGTTCATTAATCACGAAATTGCATCATTTAAATAAAATAATTATTGAATTAATTAATTCTCTTTTTTACCGGTGTCAAAAACAGTGCTGAATGCACCTTTTGAAGCGTCCCTAAAAAGGGACACTAGGCACTAATGGGTTAAAATCCTGGAAGGTAAAGTTAAGTATGCATTTATATCTGTTATTTTACAATCATTTACTTTTATTGTGGAAATTGTGGAAGAATAAGATAAGGATACATTTTTAGGTGCGTTCGTAATTATGTAAATACATAGCACCTATAGTCGTCGTTCAGTCCATCCGTCTGTCCGCATATAACAGAGCAAAAACTACAAAACCGAATCATTTAAAATTTAAAATATATAATTTTTGCATAATTTCGTCGAGTCATTCCTAATTTTATGGTAATTGGATGCATTGTTTAATTATAGGGACAATCAAAATTATTTCATTACATTATGTACAAGGGGAAAGGAAATTTCAAATGCATTTTAATGGTGTTACAATCTTTCAAACACATTTAAAACTGATATGCATCTATGAAGTATACACTAAAATATACATTCTATACAGTAGGTGGTGAAAAGAATATTTTTTATTAATTTGCAGGGCTACACAAAAGCATTCCCTTACACAATGATATTAGGGGAAACACTGTTCGGATCGCGTTTTACTAATATTAAACTATTTCACATTTTATGAAATTGATTTACGTTGCTGAGGTTTTCTACAAGTTACTTCCTGTATAATAGAAAGCAGATAGTACTTTCAGGGATGCATTAACCCTTTCCGGCGCAGTGTTACCACTCCGGCAACACCTAATTTTAATTCCCAACTTACAAACGGCTCCAATAATATTTTAGTAAAATTTTACTGTTACAATGACAGCCTAAATCAGGGAATTCTTAATTTCTAAAAAAGTCTTTTGTAAATTCCGGTGTCAGTCAACAATTTCTTATTTTACGAACAGAATTTGTCTGCGCCGGAAAGGGTTAATCCTTTAACGGACAAACATTTTCATTATTAAGATGTTGAAATAAATGATTGACACCGGTAATTGCGTAAAAATCTATTTTTAATTAAGAAAAAGGGATTTTTCACATACCTAATAAAATGGAATTTTTAAAATTAGAATTCCGGTGTCATGTTGCGTATCGGAATTAAAATTTTGTGGTTTCGTAGAGAAACCAATGATCGTTAAAGGGTTAGCCCTTTCCGGCACACTGTGCCCGGTCTGGGATACCTAACTTTAATTCCAAATTTGCAATCGACACCAATAAAATTTTAGTAAAATTTCGCTTTTATAATATAAGCTTAAATTAAGAAATTCAAAATATCTAAAAAAGTTCGCTTTTGAATTCCGGTGTCAGTCGAAAATTTCTCATTTTTCATCAGATTTTGCCCGTGGCGGAAAGGGTTAAAGATTTCGGATACTCTACTGTATCCGAAATATTGTACAGATTTCATAGGTGCCAAACTGACATAGATTATCCGTAATACGTGCGTTAATTTCACCCTGGTTTAAAGAGTTTCGAACCAGAATTTTTTCAAAGAAATGAAATTAAGTATGTTCCACTAACAATCCTGAAAATAAAGAAAGATTCATGAAATATATTTTCTGGCTGGAAATGATGTTAACCTGGATCAAACTAATCCAGGTATTACGGAAGATTAGTTGAAAGTTGGCAGCTATGAGTATTACGCAAATATCTGAATATTTTAAAAACTTCCTTATAGTACGAATACACCACATTTGCAACGCTTTACGTGTAATTTCCAATAGGATAGTTTCGCGAGTACTTGTAGTATAAGTCCCGTGCTACGATTTTTAACTACCAGTATTTTATAATAGTAAAATGCGAAATCTTGTATCGTAGATGCCCGATTAATTGAAAAAAGCGACGTAAACATTTCGATAATAAAGTTTAGCAGTTTTCAGCTATATGACTTACACTACAAAAACCCATGGAACTTACCAAAGAAAAAAATATCATCAATTTGTTGAACAAAATCTAAAATATTTTTGCTGTGTTATAAATTTATAATGAAACGGTTCTTTTTTGAATGAATATTTTACACTTAACACTCTGAGTGTTTTACCCGTATTTTTCTGTTTCCCCAAAACTATTTAAATCTGTTGTAGAAAAAATATTTTAAACAGAATCATATTGTAAAATGTGTGTCGAATAAAGGGGCTAAGATGTGAGTGCATTTTAGAAAGAAACAGGCAAAGGAAATTTAAATCTTAATTATTTTTATGAGCATTTTTATGAAAATGCAGAAGTGTGTTTGTTTATATGAGCATTTGTGTATACGAATAAAGGTATGAAAATGAATCTTGGACTTTCTACTAAAATTTTCTAAAAACGATCCGTCAGTACTATCACAACATTATGATTAAATAGGCATAGAAATTGTATGCATGCAGAGAGGCTGAAAATTCCCGGTATCGATTTAACTACCGTAATTTCGGGTGTATAGGCCGCGGATCAAACAATTCTTTTTGTACTCAGAAATCTTATTTAGTGATTGAAGACAAATATTTACGGCGATCTAAGAAGTTATATTTGTTTCTCAAAAAATTCTGGGTCGAAAAAGAATTGTTTGATCTGCGGCTTATACACCCAAAATTACGGTAATTGTAGTATTTAGTGGTTCTGAAATTGTTTTAGAATTCATGAAAGAAAACTTGCTGAGTTTTTTTAATACTTTTTCTGGACAAAAAGTGGTGAGAAGTTGCTATTTATGGTTCAGAATTTAAGTGTTTTAAGGAGACACTGTACCTTTAAAACCATTTCTTCAATTTTGAATAGTACTGCGGTATATAAGGTGGCACAAAACTTATGCTAAAAATAAAAAATAAAATTAAAAATGTACAACAGCATATTCTACTAAAATTTTAATTTTTTTTTAAATTTCTACTATTTTTATAAAGATGCTTCGATTGCTATTTTTGCTTCGATTTTTTCCACATTTTTAAAAATATACTACATAAAACTTTGTATGGATTTTTAGATGAATGGGATTTTACATTTAATATGATTTTTTTTCTCTCGTGTATATTAAAAATATAGGAAATTTATCAAACTTCCTGCTTAAATATTTTTTTAAATAACTATGTACTTGAAAGTTAAATCCACTTACAAAAATATTAAATATACTATGGAGAATAAGTACAAAAACCCAAACCTTTATCTATATTAATAAAAAAGCCTGAGTATTTATCGAACAACAAGTTATAAAAATATGAACACGGAGAAAATCCAGTATAACCTCTTTCCTGATTTGCCCGTATATCATACAAACAACGTGTTTTTACCAATTTGTATTGACCAATCAAACCTACAACCTAATAAGAAATCAGCATTTATTATTCTCACCAGTAATTTTTTTTTAAAGTTTTGCATTACTTAATCCGAGTATTTTTCTGAGGCAAAATTTTCTATTTTGAAAAAAGGATGACAAAATATTAAAAATTCTGTAAAAGACGTGAAAAAATAGGCATTATTTGAAAGTTTTTTTTTTCAAAAATATTGATCCATTAAATGGTTAAAGTTTTCATTTGTATGGGTAATTGCACTGGATATATTGACAAAATTTACTATATCTTGCTATATAATTGTCGTATGGATAAAAATTAAGCGTCAAAATATTCACAATTTAAGAAAATTTCAGTTATTAAGAAAAGAAAATCTATACCCGTAAAGCATGGTGACGTCATTGCGACGTCGTTGTGAAGTCACACTGTGACTTTGTGACCATCGATTGTCGATGTGACGTCACGTGACGTCGATGTGAAATGTCAAGTCGTTATGACCGCTTTAGAGCTCTTTTGTGACGTCACATTCTGACCACTTTGTGACGTCACGATGTGACAAATTTGTGAAAAATGTGTCATTTGTGACTACTTTGGCATTAATATTGTGACGAAACTGTGGCAAAAGCGACGATATTTAAATTGCCAGAAACATGTTTTTTAAAGTAAATAACATGTTTTGAAGAATATTTGTAATTTTCTAAAGATTTTTAAGAAAGTCACATCTCAGTCACAATGTGACGTCACTGACTGGTGGCACTTTGGTCATAGATGTGATGAGACCAAAGTGACTCACAGAGACGTCATTGGGACGTCACTGTGACCATGCCTGCTATGAGGGTATTTTGACCAATTTAATGGTACTGTGTCCCCTTAAAAATGATAAAGAAAAAAATATCTATTTTCTTTTGTCAATAAAATGTTTAAAACTGTAGGCAAAAATAGACGCCAACATATCTGTGAAAAAAAGAGGATATTTTTGGAACTGTCATACTTGTTTGTGTGGCTTTGAGAATTGCAAAAGTGGAACAATGGAGAACCATCATAAACATGCAGGAAAGCTAAGCATGCAAAGCCTGAATCATACGGAGATCGCACATATGAAGGTATTCAAGCGATTTTAGGTATTTTATAGCAATAGAAAATGCTGGTCGCTATATCGCAGGATAGATTGTTTTCATTAACCCGTAAGACATGAACCCGTAAGACATGTTTGTTTATTTTTATGGTGCCGTCACTGCAACGTCGTTGTGAAGTCACATTGTGACATTGTGACCATCGATTGTCGATGTGAAGTCACAGTGACTAAAATGTGAAGTCGTTATGGCCATTTTAGAGCTTTTTTGTGACGTCACATTGTGACCACTTTGTGACGTCACAATGTGACCAATTTGTGAAAAGTGTGCCATTTATGACTGCTTTGACATTAACATTGTGACGAAACTGTGACAAAAGCGACGATATTTAAATTGCCAGAAACATGTTTTTTTAAAGTAAATAACATGTTTTGAAGAATATTTGTAATTTTCTAAAAATTTTAAGAAAGTCACATCTCAGTCACAATGTGACGTCACTGAGTGGTGGCAGTTTCGTCACAGATGTGATATGACCATGCATGCTATGAGGGAATGGTGTCCTTAACTGCTCTGCTCAACAAGCGCAAAACATTTTAACACATTTACAAATTCATTTTTTGACAGAAATATATAAAATTGGAATGCCTGACTATGGAAGCGATTTCGAATCGAGCTTATTTTTTCATTTTATGCTAATTAAATCATCTATCCAGTTCTAAGCTATTTCGATCACGTGATCACCCGCTTTTCTCCTGCTTTTCGACCGGTTTTTCTGTTTTTGTGGAGAAATGTGCATAAAAGTGTCAACTTTAAAGGCTTGTTATAAAAAATCTATTGTGTTTAAAAAAAAAAAACCAGAAAATTGAGTGCAATTAGACAGTTTCTGAATAATAACCCCTGCTATTTTCATGCATTTCCGAACAAAAATAAATTAAAGCATGCGTCACAAATTTGTCCTTTTTGATTAAAAAATACCCTTCAATAAGTCAAAAAATACTTTACGAAATTACTGGTGCAAAGTGTGTGAAAGTCCTTGGAGCGTACGAACCCTGTCATACACATCATTAAAAATAAAATATTATGTTAGCAAACGAACATTATAATAATTTAGTAAATTAGTAATACCAAATGAAAAAGATACACAAGCATTGCAGGGCTAACACAGGCGACTATTTTTATATTCTTTCCGTACCAATATCTTTCTAATATAAATTTTGAACTATATTTCTCTTGAATATATATTTTCTCCTATATTATGCGCGAAGAAAATAAAAGAAAGTAAACATTAAATTTATAGATTTCTTGATGAGTATCTTTATTTCCTTTAATATTATTACATTTTTTAATTAATCCTAACATACTCAATCTACAAAAATCACTTCACAATCACCAAAAACGAATTAACTCATAGTTATCATGTTTTTCAAGGTAAATTAAGCACTATATGCAATGCTGCATGACTAATCAGGTAAAATAAAGGAAAAGAGAAATTCGATTTGAAATTTTCAAAGTTTGAATAAAATTAAATGTTAACATCGCATATCAAGAAAATCTTTCCAAAAACGGAAATTAAAAATGTTATTAACAATGAGTTTCGATACGAACAACTTAATTCTGTAATTTTTTTTATTATAAGTATCTTTAATTATTTTTAATATAAAATACGTAATTGTATGTATAATTTTTATAAATCAAGATTATTAAATATCCCTGCGAAGCACGTCCATTAATTCACTTTCTTTTGTCTATATGTAATTTAAGAAAAAGCGGACATGTTTTTTCTTTCATGATGTCAATACAAAGAGTGATCTTTCTTTTAAATAATAGTAAAAAAAAAGAAAAAGAAAAATTAATCACATTAGACAGAACTCCAAAGGCGTGCGATTAAATAAAACAATTAAGCGCCTGAAAAAAGTGAAATTTCCGTTGAAACATTTCCTCTTTTCAAAATGATGGTAATGGATGCGGTCGAAAAGTGGAGTTTTATAAACTGGAGCTTTTTCAGTAACCGTTTTTTAATAAATGCCTGTAACTATCTATGCGTAATTTGTTTTTTCTGTTTTTTATAATGTGGATATTTTTTTCACCTGAGCGCTAAATAAAAAAAAAAAAAAAAAAAAAAAAAAAAAAAAAAAAAAAACATTTTACCGTGTAACAAAAACTTTTTTCTACCGTTATGTTTTTTTCCTTTTTTTTTTCTAATTTCGTTATTGAATTATGTTTCCTCTAATGGTCCTATCGGATGATTTTAACTTATTTTCCAGTGAAGTTTTGCTTTCTTTTGGGAAAAAAATACTAAATGTGCCACTTTTGTTTCATTTGGGAGGGATTTGAGTATATTGAAATAAGAGATTTAACATTTTAGTAGCATTTTATTTCTAAAAAAATATATGCTTCGTAATTGCTTCTGTATTTCTGTATTGGAGCTTATTTTTACTTTTCCATTAATTTTAATAATAAACGTCCAACTATTTTTTTTTTTTTTTTTTTTTTTTTTTTACAAAAGTGAAGAAAAAGGAAAACGTTGATTTTGTCTGTCTTAACTTTTTCGCTACTTGGAAATGTATATATGAAACTCTATTCTTTTCCCCATAAAGTCCGGACTGTTTGATTATTTTTATTTTTTAGAGTTTTACTTCATTTCTTAGTAGATGAATGCATTATGCTTTAACCCTTTCCGGTGCAGTGTGTCCCGTCTGGACACACCTAATTTTAATTCTAAACTTGCAATATTTTAATAAAATCTTGCTTTTAGAATAAAAGCTTCAAATAAGGAGTTCTTGATTTCTTAAAAAGTCGTTTATAATTTCCGGTGTCAGTCGATAATTTCTGATTTTACTAACAGAATTTGTCCGCGCCGGAAAGGGTTAATCCTTTCATGGACGGAGGCTAGATGGTCTAACAACCTAATTTAAATCCAAAACTGAAAAATGGCACCAAGAAAATTTAAATAAAATTTTGCTTTTGGAATGAAAGTGCAATGGTGGACTGTTATTCTTTAAGAAATTCGTTCGAATGTTCTAGCGTTAATTAATCATTTCATCCTTTTAAGAACAGAACTCTTCTGCCCATGAAAGGATTAAAAAAATCCATAAATAGTGATCTATAGTGATTTCCTCTTAACACGTTCGCTGCCGCTTACGTAAGGATGTGATGATAGTTAATGCCGCACTGTAGAAATGGGGTTTTCCCAGAAGCGGATTTACTTTTTATAACAAAGAATCAGTGAATGATTTTCCCGCACCAGAGCGTGACTGGCTATTGAGACATCACCCCACATCATGCGCTGGCGCGTGATCGGCAGCGAGTGTGTTAACGAGTCCAGGACACAAAAACCTTAAAATGGTGTTTAATGCTGATGTTCAAATGTTTAAAATGACGTTTAAATCATCTTTGTATCTTAATTAGGACACGAAATACTAAAATTTTCGTTTTGGATTGTTCTCAAAATCTAGATTTAGAGCAATGATTGTTATACATACGTCTTCTGGCGATAATGCATCTTTCTTCATGATTGTTTTTTTCACCATTTCATCAATTTGAATTCTTATAAGTGAAGAACCTTTAACCCCTTGAAGGGCACCGGTATATTATATATACCACTTAATTTTAATTCCCTTATGCCACATTGGCACCGGAATTTTAGTATTAACATTTGCTTTTTACAATGTACGCGAAAAACATCTTTTATTCTCTATTATATAAATCTGATTGTGAATTCCGGTGTCAATCAATCATTTGAACATTTTATGAACATAAGTGCTTTGCCCCTCAAGGGGTTAATGGTTCGAATTTGGAGCATGTCTTTTTCGATTGTTTTACTTTAATTTTAATTCAGCGAATTTGGAAAAAATATTTACTTTTAGAAATATGAGATTTTTAAAACGGCTTATCATATGTTTTATCAAATTTTTACTATAACCTCTTCAGACCTCAGCATAAAATAACTGTACAAATATATATTTATTGCTCTTGCATAATCGAAATTACACCATAGATGACAGAAAGAGTCATATTTATGAAATCAGTACTTTCAGAGACTGGTAATTTAGGTTTACAAATATGGATACAAAAGTATTAATCCCATTAAAACATCAGTTTAACTATCAGTAATATAAATTTACGCACTAACAAAATTAAGGTCTTTAAACAATTAAATGATCAGCAAATCCTCAAAATTTTTTATGGTAAAGCATTTAAATTAAATAATCATCAACATTTCTTACTTTCTTGGTCGCAATGCCTTGAAGGTATTTCCGAAACTCGGATGAAAATAACATTTATTTTATGAAATAATATTCATTAGTACTGACATTTATTGGTTTTGTTTTAAAACAAAAAACATTCAACTGTACAGAAGTAAAGTAAAAATGCAAAAAACTCAAACAGTTTAGTTTTTATGAGGAAAAGAATGAAGGTACACATTTGTGTACTTCAGGTCTGAAGTGGTTAATATTTTTAATTTTTATTTAAATTAATATTTTTTAAATTCTGAATCAAAATTAATCTTTCCATTACTGTTTATTTAAATTTTTAAAAATAATAAAATTCTACAAAGAACATTTCGAGTTATAACAATTTTAAATTACCCCCACTTTTTTCATAAACTTAAAATTTTTACATTAAAAAAAACATGAGACTATATATTATGTGATTTTGTTTTTAAATAGTATGGTTAACCATAACAAACATTTTCAAAATTTTAACTCAATAAATGAAATTTTTTTTCAAATGTGTCCCGGATCCCCTTAAAATAAATGTTATTTTCTTCCGAGTTCGCAAAATGTCTTCAAAACAGCGTGGCCAAGAAATTGGGGAATTTCCATAATTTTTTAATGTAAATAATTTATAATAAAATGTTTTGAAGATTTAAATATAATTTCATATGCTGAACCATTTAATGGATCAATGTTTTTGAAAAAAAAAATGTTAAATAATGCCTATTTTTTCATGTTTTTACAGAATTTTTAATCTTTTATCACCAGTTTTTTCAAAAACAGAAAATTTCACCTATAAGAATCCTTAAAATACTCGGATTTAATAATGTAAAATTTATAATAAAAAATTATTTGTGAAAAAAAATCATGATTGGATATAGATGCCCATACATGGTATGGGCAAATCATGATTGACAAAAACACGTTGCCTGTATGACGCACGGGTGAATGAGGGAAACGGTTAATGGCTTTAAATTTGCGGCTGTGTAAATTTAGGTTAGCGATAATTAAACTGATATTTTAATCAATTCTGGCATAGTGGTCACACTCCGGACACACCATATTTTAATTCCAAACTTGCAATCGACACTAGCAATACTTTATTAAAATTTTGCTTTTAGAATGAAAAATTATATTAAAGATCTCTTAATTTCAAAAAAATTCGCTTGTAAATTCCGGTGTCAGTTGGTAATTTCTCATTTTACGACCAGAATTTGTCCGTGCCGGAAAAGGTTAAGGAAATTCATAATTTTATATTCCTATTTGTGAACCTAAATTACTGGTCCCCTAAACAGAGATGCAAGCGTTGCGCCAGACATGACCTATTTGTACCACTTAATTTTTAAAGCATTTCTCGTTTTATTTAATGCCAAAATTTCTGAGATTTAATTAAGCAAAGAATACTATAAAATTTTAGTGGTTGAAGTCAGCCATTTTTGGCCCAGCGCTTGCATCCCTGCCTAAATAATCAATTTCCAAAATGTTCTGTTTTTCAATCATTTATGATGCCATATTCTTTATTTAAAACCAAGGAATGATTATTTCAGAGCTGCCAAGGCTCCGGCTTTTTGGACACAAGTATTTTATTAAAGAAATTGTTTTATTATTTAATTTGAACATTTTGGGGATTTAAAAGAATAGCATTTACTGTAAAATAATAGTGTGTGCAAAAAGCCGGAGACTTCGCAAGTCTGGTATTTGTAGTATTATTTTAGCTTCGGAAATGAAAAGGTTAAATATTTTAGCATTTTTGAAATACAATGATATATGCTAAAATGCAATGGTAAAAATCTAAGTAAATCAAAACCATGACAATTTCTTTTCGAACCTCGTGAATTTAGAAAAAATAGAAGGTATTATATAATTACCTATTGGTTCAGCTGACTAATGCAATAACTTGAAGCTCTGGTTTTTTGTAGAGGATGCATGTCTGAGCTCAACGTTAAGGATTTTTGTATATACAAGTGACTTTTGTAATATTTTTGGCCAGGCTGTCCAACCTGGCGCCCGCGTGATACCAGAAAATTCTTACAGAAATCAAGATTTTCCTAAATCGGATATATTCGGAGATTTACTAACACAAAAAATTTTGTAAAATTTTTATGGTGTTTCGCGGGCGCCAAGTTGGACAGCCCTGTTTTTGGTAATAAGTAATGAGATGTTTTATTAGAAGGAGATGTTGTAACTTAAATTTATTAACCATTTACCGAAATTTCCCGCGTATAATCCATGTGATCAAACAATTCTTTTTGAACCCAGAAATAGTATTTGGTGGTTGAAGGCAAATATTTACGGCGATCTGAAAAGTTACATTTATTTTTAAAAAAATTCTAGGTCTAAAAATAGTTGTTTAATCCGTGGATTATAGGCAGGAAATTACGGTGACTGATTTGGCCTTACGTTGTACGGGCAAGACGAATTCACTTGATCCATCACTTAAAGCTTTTGATGACACTAAATGTTTTAAATGCAATTCCATACTATTTAATGGCAGAAATGCGCTACTAAATATAAGGAGCATTTTAGCTTCAAAAAATTGTGTCAATACCATATTTTTAACTTATTGTACGTGAAAAAATAGTTAAGTGGTTAATATCATTATTTGAATGCTTTTTAGAATTAATAAAAATTTAACACTCAACGATAGTTAATAAATATAATAAATAATAGCCATTATATAATATATAATACTGAAATAATTTGCATGAAATGACAAATGAAATGAATTAAGTTGATCTACAATTGTTGTTATAATTTCTGACCATTATCAAGAATATTTGCCATTCATTTCCGTAAAAATATAAATAAAATGGAAAAAAGAAAAGTTTTCATATAAGAACTATTAAAGATATTATCGGGATATTCATGGCTTAATATGTAAATAATGTATAAAAATATAAAATAAGTTTCAAGCTATAAAAATATAAATCGAGCAATAATATTATAAATCGTTAGCTGCGTGAAATTTAAAATTTAACAGGATTCGCACACTCCTTATATTTTTTAAAAACTCTGACACCACTATTAATTATAAGAAAATTTTTATTTAATTTTATAGAAACAGAATTCCGAACCACCCCGTTTACTCTCAAATTTCGAATGTTTTTCCTTCAGTAAAATACTTTGAACATAGTGTTAAATTTTAGAGGTAAAATTGTGCGAACCCTGATTTAGGTTTTTAGAGAATGATGTTGATAAAAATAAAATCCATGGCAGATTTTAATGGCCATTTTGTTCATATATATATATATATATATATATATATATATATATATATAACAAAACCAAAAGAAATTCCAAATCCCCAAAATACATGGAAGTCTTCATCAGGGAGGCCCCTCCATGTAGGGGTAAATAAAGAGAAGTTTCTGAAAGGATGTAGGCTCATAAGCTAAATTACATCCTTAGCCCCCATCATCCTTACATCCTTAGGGGGCTAAGGATGTAATTTAGCTTATGAGCCTACATCCTTTCAGAAACTTCTCTTTATTTACCCCTACATGGAGGGGCCTCCCTGATGAAGACTTCCATGTATTTTGGGGATTTGGAATTTCTTTTGGTTTTGTTATATACATTTTTTACATTTCTTTTTGTAGCATTTTGCGCATTGGTCTGTAAAAAACTGTTTATTTGTTTCTTCATTTTTTAAAAATTAATTGAATGGTTTTAATAAAATTGTATATATATATATATATATATATTAGGGTGGAGCGAAAAAATTTTTTTTTTGAAAATCAAAAACGGGTAGGTGCCAAAAGTTGCCTTTATACTAGTACATCAACTGCGTGAAATTTTACAGCTGAAAAAAAATGGCTTGAGTCTGCGCTTTTGCTCCAAAAATCGAAATTTTGGGTAAAATTTGTCATTTTTTGACATTTTTTCAAAAAAATTAAAAAATTCCTACAGAGCTGGTTAGTATTTAAAAGTGTTGCTTAGACCTTTATATTTATCTGCTTAACATATTTAAACTATAAAACAATATTCCCTATAGATGGAGCAAAACAGTCAACTTTTAATAAGAAAACAGCATTACCACTCTATTGGGTCATACAACGAATTGTTGTTTTTAATACAGCTCTTGTTTTCAAAACTACCTTGGACATGCGTCGTGGAGGTGGCTATATTTCCTATACCACCCGGCCCAACTATTCGATCATCTTAGTACAGTGTTTTATTTATACATTGATTTGTGATTTTCTTTATAAAAATTTGGCATTTTTTCGATGCTTCCACCTTGTTTATCTGTTCTTTGCATCCACATGCTGCTGTAACTATCTTCAGGTATATTTTTACAGTTTATACAAAAAATGACAAGCAGAGTAATGCACGGGAATCTATTAAAGGCATCTATTCGGCCATCTATTATATTTATCAAACTTACATTCAGTTGATGAATAGTGATTGGAAGTTCTGTTACCACAACATTTTTTCAGTCAATTGTATTTTTTTTTACGTAATGATGTGCTTCAAAGATGATTTCAGATAGTTCAACTATAAATATGCCATCATTTATTCTACTTTTGCATTTTTTATATGTTGAGAAGCGAGCTGTTTAACGTGATGGTGATCATCAGCGAGAATTGCAATGAAAATTTGTTCTCCATGTGTAAAGCAACCGCTGTTGTAAATAACTTTTTTTTTGCATTAGTTTTATGCCGTTTTCTAAGTGTTTTCGTGTCCAGGTAATTTCCTATTAACTTTTAGATCTTCTTTTTATGAGTGGACAACATTTGATGGTGAAATGTCCTTGGCATAGTACTTTATGAGGGAATGTACGGATTCTAATCGACTATAAGTGCTCATTTAAAATTAGGAGATTTTTATTTGTTACTGTGAACCATTTTGCATAGGGTAAGCTTAGAATTGTGTATAATATTGAATCATTCGCTACTTCACTCCAGTGAATTTCCTCTGCGCCAGTTATTAGAGAAGTCGATATAAAACCTTCTAAGCTACATGGATTCACCGGATTAAAAAGGAAAATCTTTACCTACGTACTATTCACTTCCTATTGTAATTTTTTTTTTATATAAAACAGAATAATTTTGAAAAATTATTTTCTCAAATTGAGAAAAAGATACTCAGAACAGACTAGAAATTTTTGTCAGAGATTGCAAAGCTAATTTATAAGGAAAGCTATTTCTCAGAAAGAATGGGGAATAGGAGTTTAGAAAACATCTCACACAAAAGACAGCTGATAAAGTTAATAAAATTTTCCGCGTTATATAAGCACAGATTGGCAATCAGCGTCTATATGTTCACTCACAAAATGTATAATCCAAGTTTATATCGCGGGATGTTTTATCCAAATGTACTACACACCTAAATAATAGATCTAAAATCTTATTAGAAATTACTAGACTATGGAACAACACAGGAAACGACATAAAGCATACTAAAACTTCTTTAGAAATATTGTTGTTTTATACGCAAATTTTGTTTGCAATCCTCTGTGACGATCGTCATAATATTAAGCAGGCAGCTTCTCAAAATATATTCAATGTAATAAGTACAATAAATGATGACATACTAAAAATTGAATTCATACAATCAATTTTTAGGAAAATCATTATATATAAAATGTAATTGATTGAAAAAATGCTGTGGTAACAGAACTTCCAATCATAATGTATTAATTGCATGAAAATTTAATGAAGATAATAGACTGCTGAATAGGCTCAATTAAGAACATACCCAATACATTACTCAGCTTCTCTTCTGTTATACATGGTATAAAAATATACGTGCAGCAGATCACACCAGCAGTCCAAATCATCGAAAGTCAGTGAATACAAAGAAGAGATAAATTACTTTGATATATCGAAATCTTATACTTGTCTTCGGGAAAAGAGTAACAATTCAATGCATAAATAAAACACTGGGCCTAGATGATTGGGTAGTTGAGACGGGTGGGATAATGTAACCACCTCTAATGAGTTATATACACAGTAGTTTTGAAAGCAGCTAGGTAAGAAATGCATTTAAAAGAGCATTTCGTTGTATGCTCCAATAGGGAGGCTAACGCTGATTTTTCAGAAAAAGTTGTCAGATTTGCTCCAATTATACAGGCTACAGATATTGTTTTATAGTTTAAATATGTTAAGCAGATAAATATAAAGGTCTATGCAACACTTTTAAATACTAACCAGCTCTATAGGAATTTTTTAATTTTTTTGAAAAAATGTCAAAAAATGACAAATTTTACTCAAAATTTCGATTTTTGGAGCAAAAGCGCAGACTCAAGCCATTTTTTTTCAGCGGTAAAATTTCACGCAGTTAATGTACTAGTATAAAGGCAACTTTTGGCACCTACCCGTTTTTTATTTTCAAAAAAAATTTTTTTTCGCTCCACCCTAATATATATATATATATATATATATATATATTGGATATATCACATAATATCGATTCTGATTATTTTCATACCTTAACCAATTTCATTATCTATAATAATTTTATCATGCATGATAACAATATATATATTCAAAATGTTGGTATACCACAAGGTGGTAGTACATCTAGTGTATTATCTGACTTATACTTATATTACTATGAACGTCATTATTTAAATAATAAAATACATTTATATAGATATATAGATGATGTAATATTAATTGATACTGAAAACACCTGTACATCTCAATTCCCCGTTGATTATCCTTCTAATCTAGAACTTTCAAAAAACCTAGTTTTTAATAATACAATCAATTTCTTAGATATTAAAATTATATTAAAAGAGAACAAATTTATCACTGATATATATGACAAAAGTAAAGAATTCAATTTTAAAGTCAATACCTTTACTAATTTTAAATCTTGTCTTCATAATTCTGTATATCGTAATATAATAGTTAACCATTTATATAGAATAAAATGTCTATGTTCTTCCCATTTAATTAATACTAATATTAAAAAGCTTGTTTATGATGCTATAAATAATGGTTATCCTAAAAAATTCATATATTCTTTAATTTATAATTAGAGATTACATGATCTTATAATTAGCTATTACATGATCTTATAATTAATTCTTTGCGTAAAAAATGTATAAAAAATTATAAAACATAAAAATAATAATAATAAATTAAAAATGTTATAAAAGTAATAAAAAAATACATAAACAGGTCGGTTGGGCGGGTAGATGTTAGAGTACGGTGGAGGGTGGTGTTGTCTGGATAAAAACCCAAAGGTTAAAAAAAAAAAAGTGGGTTATTTATTTTTACATTATTTTAACATAATTTTTAAATAGTTTAATTGACACCAATATATGGATATTTGTTTATTTTTATCTATAGTTAAATAGTTATATTTTGATTATCAAATTAATTTTAATGTTATTGATATAATTTTTGGTATTATTATTATTAATATTATTACTATTATTTTTATTTATTTATTTATTTATTTTTATTTTTTTAATAATTATTTTTTTTTATTTTATTTTTTTATATATTTTTTAATTTTTATTAATTTATTAATTAATTAATTAATTTTTTTATTTTTATTTTATTTTATTATTTTTTTAATTTTTATTATCCTATATTAAGATAATGAGTTTATACTATGTAAAGTCACAATAAATGTTACTGATTAAAGTAACAAAATGGTATTTTAAGTTATAAGTTAATATGAATGTTATAACCTAATTCTAATTTTAATTATTTTATTAATTTAATTTTATGTATACATCGATCATTAATTATTTTCTCCGGTTCAATTATATTTCCATTCAGCTTTATCTTTTTTGTTCGTTATGGATAAATCATAGCAAGTTTTTTTGTTTCTTCTTTTTCAAATCATTTTTTTCGCCATTTGGCGCGCATGACATTCTAATTTTAAAAAAAAGAGCAACCCTGCTCTTACTGCTAAGATCCGTTGCTTGAATTACTAACAAACTGGTTTTTCTACGTGATACTGTTTTAGCTCGTATAGTAAACTATTGCATCCTGCTTTTATAATTTATTAACAATTTTATAGCACTGTCCTCTACATTAATGGGGATAACCAGATAAGTTTCTTCTTTTTTTCTCAATATCTTGTTTTCATACTTTTTATCGAAATTGCATATGAATGTCATGTTTATCATTTCCACATGCATAAATAGGGTTAATTTGTACTCTTGTTACTGACAATATTTGCTGCACGCTATTGTTTTAATATATGTATATTTTCATTTTTTCAACTATTTATTTCTATGTTCCTTGTTTAATAATATGGTTTTTGTGTGCTGGTAGCCCCAATTACGTATTATTTTGCTATTTCATGGCTAATACGTGGATGAAACCGCACACTTCATTTGTAGTTCCAAAGCAATTGGGGCCTGACGATTCTGCTCTGTGGTCTACAAATTTCCTTTGCATTCATTTTATTTTATTTATTTATTTATTTATTCAGATATACTCGTTTCACTATTTTTATTTTTATTTTTATTTTTATTTATTTTTTTTTTTTTTATAATTCAATTCTATTCAAATTCTTCGTTTTGGTTTATTGTTTTATTGATAAAATTTATTGGTGAATTTTGTCTACTTTTAATGGTATTATATATATATATATATATATATATATATATATATATATATATATATATATATATATATGTATATTTAACATGCTGTAGTTTGATTCATATCTCCGTAAATAGAAACATTTTTATTAACGGGTTAAATCGTATATATAGATTAAGTTCAGATATAGAAAAAAGATCGATGAATTTTTTATATGATACAATCAGGCTTTAACCCCTTGAAGGGCACCGGTATGCTATATATACCACTTAATTTTAATTCCCTTGTGCCACATCGGCACCGGAATTTTAATATTGAGATTTGCTTTTTACAATGTACGCGAAAAACTATCATATAAATCTGTTTGTGAATCCCGGTGTCAATCAATCATTTGAACATTTTAGGAACATAAGTGCTTTGCCCCTCAAGGGGTTAAGCTATGGTTATCCTGTGAAATGTTCAAACGGCTTGCTGAAAAACTTCGTAAAATGCAAGAATTTTTGGTACTGCTGCTGAAGACAGGTTAAATGATAAGGATGCTTAAACTGCAAGTTTGACTGTTTAAAAAGGATGTTCACATATATTGGAGCTTTGAAATTTTTTAACTGAGTTTTTCGCCAGCCTCTTTTCCTTGCGTTTTTCTTGTTTTTCCACTGGGTCTCGACGGGTGAGTGGTGAGTGTTGTTAACATAAAACCGGTTTAACCCGCTTCAGACGTCACAAGCTGTGTGGCCCGTCTCCACTAGTTTATTTTTCTAGTCGATTTTTCAAATTTATTTTCTGTTTTATGATTTAAGTTAAATTATTTTGTTATGTGTTTGACGGTTTACTTTTGTGAGGTTTCAGATTTGTTCATAAGGTATGTTTATTTTCTTTTGTTTAGTTTAATAAATTTATTTTTTTTCGGTTCAGAAATTTTGTATGTTATAGTGTAACTTTTGGATATATATATATATTAATGAAACCACGAGTAAAGTTGAGTGCTCTACCTAATATTTTAAGGTTAATTTCAGATAAAAAGCAATAAAGGTTGTAAAATATAATCTTTAAATTCTTTCACTTCATTGAATAAGTTAGACTGACATACCATCTATCGCCTTAAAAAATGAGAATCGTTTATACAATACAAAAATATCACAATTTCTATAATTAAAAAAAATAATAATAAAAATCAGAGAACTTTAATATGAAATATTCGATTAATTTACCGTCAAAACTTAACTGGTACTAACTAGTTTTTTATTTCAAATATATTTTTTAATAGAATTCTGAGAAAACTATTAATTCTTTTCAGTTTCAAGAATTAATAATTTATAAGTTAACATTTATAGCTGTCACATGAAAGTTTCCAAGAGTGTGAAAAATAGCTTTAAGCTGTCAGAGTTTATTTAAAAAAATGAAGTAAATATTTTATTTTTCGTTTGTCATAATATTGACAATGCCCCATTCTTGTTTATATTTTCTTATTTTCACACTTCCGTCGTTTGATATGATATGGCTTTAAGAAAATTTTTCTCATAAATATTTCAAATTTTGTGCTTTGAATTTCTGGAAAACTTCAAAAAATGTAAAATGATTTCGACGAAATATCTTTCCTTAACTGTTACGTAAGAAAACATCAAGAGAAATATTTATACACCTTGACAACGCATGAATAAAATCTTTCATATTAGCATATATCTTTAAATAAGTACGTAATTGCGTCGTTTAAACTCAATTAAATCTTACACTATTATAATCTTAAATTTTTTTAATTGATGGTAGAAATGTAGTATATCTTTGGGAAATCATTCACAAAGAAAAAAGGATTATTATTCTTATTATTATTAGGTAACTATCAATTTCGAGGAAAATGTCTGTTTAACACTTTGAGATCTAGTCTACTCCTAATAGCACATGTCTTTCAATTTAGTATTATTTTGTTTTAAAAATACTTTTGTTACTGATAACATGTAGTATAATGTTAGTACACTGGTGTGCAAAATTTAAGGACGCAGTCCCAAAATGCCAATTTTCAAGGGATTTTCAAGCGATAATTTTCACGCGAATATTCAAAAGGAAGTAATATAATTTGAATAACTACTATCCCTGCATAACAGCTAGTCCATATAACCTCTCATTCAGGTTACACATGGTCACAAGAGTCGCAGTCACTACGGTGAAACAAACAAAAAAGGAAATTTCATACGTCTCTTTTATGAGTCTCAAATGACTACTATATGTGACACTACTGTCAGGTCACTGCGACTGCTGCTTTGTGATGAGTCACCAGGTGACTTTACAGTGCCGTTTTATTGAGACTCTCGTGTGACTGTCATTTGGAGGCTCAATTTCAAAGTTATTGTGAATGTTGCATTATGATAAATCACCAAACAATGTCCCATTAAAGTGAAATGGTGAGTTTTCATCACTTTTCACAGTGTCTACTTCACAGTAGGGTCTCTGTTACCATTTGACAAAGTCTTGTGACAGAAAGTCACCATGTGACTTTAATGTGTCGTTATTTGGTTATTTATAATAATGCAACATTCACAATGTCATTGAAATTGAGCCTCCAAATGACAGTCACATGAGAGTCTCAATAAAACGACACTGTAAAGTCACCTGGTGACTAGTCACAAAGCAGCAGTCGCAGTGACCTGACAGTGGAGTCACATATAGTAGTCATTTGAGACTCATAAAAGAGACGCATGGAATTTCCTATTTTTTGTTTCGCCGTAGTGACTGTGATTCTTGTGACCATGTGTGACCTGAATGAGATGTTATATGGACTACCTGTTATGCGGGGATAGTAATTATTCGAATAATATTACTTCCTGTTGAATATTCCAGTGAAAATTATCGCTTGAAAATAGCTTCGTCCTTTGCACACCATTGTATGTGTGTATGCAATTACTCTATGCAAGGGTCGCAGCGTCCCTAATTTCACACTTTCCTACCACAATTTTAATACGATAATATTTATTGTAGAATTTCATTGTAGATGTTAAAGGAATCTGACACGAAGATTTTTTATTTAAAATACTGGTGATAAAGAGCGAAAATTTTAGGGACGGTGCGACCGCTGTATATGACTTCGTTAACGTTTAGGCATTTAGCTATAATAATAAATATTTGCTTAGATTCTCTTTTACACCGTTTGAGAGTCTTTTATTTTCAATATATATTTCACTCTTTAAATATAAAATAAAGGTTACTTTCTTGAAAGAATCATGTGTAATAAAGCGCAAAAAGAATAAGAAATTGTAATATCAGTTACATCTTGTTGTAATATAATATTTCCTAAACATCTCCAAAATCTCTTTCTTAGCCTACTGTCATGTGAATATCAATTGAATATTACGAAAACAACAACAATCGACATGTTTCAGTCAATTCAATATTCTTTAAACTGTAATTTATCTACTTGGATAGCTAATGTTTAAGTTATTAACGTAATAATATCTTTTTCTCTAAAAATTGAAAAAAATCGCACCTGAACAGGACTTTTCTAACAAAAAAGCTGTCTTTATTTAATAATTGCCTCATTCCATGGGTTTAGCAGTGTAAATCAGTTAGCTGAAAATTTATTTGCATATTGGCCACCATTATTTTGAAAAGTTTACTTGGCCTTATTCACATAATGAGGTATTTCTTCAATGCAATAAGTCACATTTTCAATTCTAAAACACTGGCAATCAAACATCGTAGCATGTGACTTATACTACAAGAGCTCATGCAAATGGCCAACCGAAATTCTGAAATTATATAGGAAGAAACATTCTAGAAGAAAAAAAGTAGTCAAAGTGTACGTAAATTATAGAACCCAAATTATTATTAAATCTAAAGTGAAATGTTAAAAAAAAAATTCAAAAAACACAGGTGCGAACCTGACATTAATCTCCTGTAAAACGTGAGTTAATTTGATCCTAGTTTAGTAAATTTCGAACCAGAATTTTTTCAAAGAAATGAATTTAAATATGTTCCACTTAGAAACCGAAAATTAAATAAATAAAAGTTCATGAAATAAATTTTCTAGTTCGAAATGAGGTTAACCTGGATCAATCTAATCCAGGTATCACGGATCATTAGTTTAATGTCGGCAGCTATGAAAATATTTTCCTAAAAGACATATTTACAAATACAAACAAAAGGACGGCCAAATAAAGTCATTTCGATCCATATCAAACTATAATTAAGTCGACTCGGACCAGAAATTTCTTCTTAAGATACGTTAAATGTACCCATCTTAAAAAAAAAATGGAGAATTCAATGATTTATCAAGATATAAATATAAATTCTGGTTTAAAATACTTTTTATAAAGGCTTGAGTAAAATTTCCGGTAGTTCTAGTGTTGACCCTTTGAGATCTAATAAATAAATTTCTTCGAAGTTAATTTTAAAATCTAAATGTCACGTCGGAATATACGATCAAATTTATTTGAAAAAAAAATTTATACCCCCCCCCCTCCCGCGTATATATTATAAATCAAATCTTTTACATACAAAATACTGTTGCCAATGTGATATTTGGCTGTTTTGTAGAAATTCACCCGCAGAATTTTAAAGGCTAACCGATCGAACCGGATTTTCCCGTGTTGCAGAACATAAATTAAAAACATGATTTTTTACTGTACCTCTAACAGATTTTTTGCAATTTATATATATTTTTTGCATTGACCACTAACAACACCAACAAGCACTTTTATATGAAAGATGTAGATCATAAAATCAATTTTCGACACAGAAATTTTAAAAAATAAAATGCAGTCTTTTAAATCGCATAAATTTTTGGGTACAAGTATAATTGTTTGATTCGCGGATTATCCGCCAGAAATTACAGTATATAGAATTTTGAAAGTTGTGTTTTTCAACTTAGCAAAGCTACTTACTCTATTTAGAAAAATAGAAATCATTCTAAAAGTTCATTAAAGTCTACTGTCATCATTTTTGAAATGTACATGGCATTACCCATAACTTTATGGAATAATTAAGACACAACGTGTTTATATTATATTTATAAATGTTCCCTCTAGCAGGGCTCCCAAATGGTCCGCGAACTGAACATCAGTATTTTTTAACAGAAAATTTCATAATACGTTTGAACTAGAATCAACTTCCAATAGTGGCTTCTTGACAATTTGCAAGAAAAATCTAAAAAGAAAATTTCTCTAAAAAAATTCTGATGTTCAGTTCGCGGGCCATTTGGGAGCCCTGCTGTAGATGGTTATTAAACCGGTGATGCTTTTATGTATTTTCTGCAGTTTAAGTGACAGTTATCGAAAGTAAAAGGCTTTAGTTTTTTTCTTTCACGTATTAAACAAGCTGGTATAAATTATACTACAATAATATTACTATGCATATAAATATACCATCCTTAATATGGAATGAATGACTTTCATCTAAATAGTTATGAAATTTATTGTGATAATTAAAGATTTAATATATTTCCCTACCAATATGTGAAGCATAATTAAGGTTATGAAAAATCCGCTTTATGACACGGTCATAAAATTCTGAAACAGCTGTTAAAAAACACTTGCGGGTATTTGTTTGATTTCTTTTTTCTTTCCAGTTACTTTGACATTAAAGCTATGCTTGTGCTTTTTATTCGAATCTGGAATATTATTAAACATATTGGCTATCGAAACTTAAGCAGAATGTAATAAAAATATGAATGTTTATTCTCAAAATATTTTAGAATAAATGTATCTTCTTTAAATAAAAAATTGGCTTTTAATGTTTCGCAAAAATTTAAAGCACACTGTTTCATCGCTATTGCACTGCATATAAAATGTCCTATTTATGCCATTAAATGTACGGAAGTTGCATTTCCGTTTACTAATTGTGTATAATAAGTATAAATTTTTACATTATATCATATCTTAGGAGGGAAGCACTTGAGAGATGTTGACGTTCAAGTATCATTATATTAATGCTAAACTTACATATTTTTAAGCATTGCTATTTAAAAAAAATTCACATTTAATGTTAAATTTATGTAATTACTTAAGACAAAGATTACTATTGGAAAAGTGATACTTACGATTCCGAAGAGTTGGTAGCTCTGCTAAATTCAAACGCGCAACGTTTATAGAAATTCTAAATGCACTCATAATTTCACCGATTCACTCATCAGTATTTTATCTCTTTTTGAATAAGCATACATTTCTCATCAGCATGCTAATTACTGCAAATTTCAAATTGAAGTAACACATCAATTGGTTCTAAGAACTATAAGAAATCTTAATGAAAACAATAAAATGAAAAATTTGAGAATCGATCGCTAAAGTAGAAATCATTCAAAGTGAATTTTTTTTAAATCTTCAGAACTGCTGTAGAATAATCTACTTTACGAAAAAAATATAATGTCGCACACACCTCAGTAAAGTAACTAAAACCAACAAAACCAACTTAAAAACTAATTTTTTCATTCACTCTCTAATTTTAATCTTAACAACGCAGGGTGGCGCAGCATGTCCCACAAGGGATTTTGCGCCATTAAAACTTATACAACCAACCATTTAATCTTAACAATTTAAGCTTTGGGAGTGAAATTCTTCAAAATTCTCAAATGTCACATTGGCACCAGTATTTTCTAAAAGAAAGATTCGGTTTATAAAATATTCAAACATTTTAGGACGTAGATTCGGTATTTCGATAGTTTCATCGCTCCACCCACCCACTAACCGTTTTTCCGGGTCCTTAATTTGACTACTTCATCTTTTAAACTTGTCCAGTTTCAATTTCAATCTTTTGTTTCCTTTTCTATTTAGAGTCTAAGGCATACGGGTCGTAAATAAAGATGTTTGATTGGTCTCTTGGTCGCTTAGCAGCAACAGCACTTCGCGTAAAAGAGTCGGACTATTCGGGACGTAGGAAGAAGTTGTGGACGAAGGTGGATCGCTCACCGCGGCGAAAAATTGCATTTATTTATTTTCAAATAAATTTGATTCAATATTCCGGTGTCAATGTAATATTCGGAGATTAAAATTTATTGGGAAGAAATTTGCCCACCAAAGCTCAAAGGGTTTAATGACTGAAGCAAAGACTTCGTTCAAAGTATCGTTGAAAAAACACTTCCTTAGAAAACGGTTGATTTAGTTATGTATTATTTCTGTGTCGTGTTTTTAAAATGTTCTGTCGTCAAATTGTCAGGCAAACCATTTTAATAGTTCTCTTTTTGAATTTAAAATAATGCTTGATCTTTTCACAACATATTTCAAATTTCTTAATTATTTCCTATTTCAATTAACACAGATAACGTTTTTTCTTTTTCTTTTTGTATTATAACGTTTATCCCATTTTTTAAAACGTATTTTTTTTGAGTTAATAAGTAATTGCTTTGTACTTAAAAACCATCGTTTCATTTGCTCACTAATGATCAAATATTAATGAGTGAATTAAAAAATGCGTTTGAAGTATCGTTGAAACTATATTTCCTGAGAAAACGGAAGATTTTTAGAGATTCATTTTTCTGTGTCGAGTTTTCAAAATATTTTGTTTTCAAATTATCAAATAAGTAATTTTAATAGTTCTTTTTTGTCCATAAATAATGCTTGATCTTTTGACAACGCATTTAATGTTTCATAATTATTTCCTATTTTAATTAATTTAGAATTTTGTTTTCGTTTTACAAATATTTATCTCCTCTCCAAAAACATATCATTTTCTCGGTTGATAAATAATTACTTTGTAAAAAAGCATATGCTATTTTATTTTTAAAAAATTACTTTCGAAATATGTAGAATATTATATCTAATAATAGTCAGACATTTTAAAAAATAAATGAACTCTATGATATAAACACATATATGCAATGAATTTCTGTATAAAAACACTTTTCATACGAAAACAAGTGATTAGCGGCGTTTCTGTTTTCCTGTCCTGAGTGGCAAAGTATTTTATCTTCAAGTCGTCAAATTAGCAGTTTTTTTCTAATTAACTCATGGTGCAATTTGTCTATATTCGGCTCCACTTTCTTCCCCTCCCCCCCTTCGAAAATACTTTCTACAAATGACAAGTGTGCACTAATAATTAAGCTTCAAAAAGGGAAATTCCAATCGAAACAGGCAGCGATAGTCCAGTTAACAGAGCTTTGAACTTGCAGCTGAAAAACTTTGGCATTGAGAATTACTGCTTGCCAAAATCCGTCATGTATGCCAGTGGCACCTGGTGCATGTAAAATCCATCGTGGTGGCAAAATCTCCCAAGTTACCTATGTATTATACCTCTGGAGGTGTTTTGCCGGGTGAAGGTCTCGTCACCTGACCAAAGTTCTGAATTACGAGATCAACTTGAATAGCAATATGATGGTGCCAAACAAAATATAAAAATATTTAAATAACTGGTATAACAAAGTTCCCGACTAAGCAGACGGCACTGTTTATAGGATGGCTGTACAGGGGCTCTTCATTATTATTTCAACTAATCTCTGATTTGGCAGTCACACGCCCCGAGACCAGATATCAAACTCAACCGCAACCCGGCCTAAAGGTGCCTGGTAATCAGTTAAAAAGAAATCAGTTGTTTCTGTTCTCGTTTGAACATAAATAATACTTCATCTTTTGAACACGTATTTAGAAATTCTAAAATGTTTGCTATTTCATAATAATTTTTTTCATATTTAAAACACTTATCTACTTTTTTAAAATACTTTAATTAAAAACCAATCGCTTGGTAGTTAAATACTTTTGTTCTTTTGTATTTTTTCCGGAATATGCCACTTTAGAAGGAGTCGTGCTATATTTTGTTAATAAATTGTCACAAAATTTAGAAAAAATATATACTGAATGAATCTTTGAAAACATATACAGAACATGAAGCTGAAACTTTCATGTTTTTATGCATACGTATTAAACAATCTGCAAAAAAAAAAAAAAAAAAAAAAAAAAAAAAATTAAGTTTAATCTTACCAAGAATTTTATCCACTACATTCTGTATAAACGGCAGGTATAAATATAGATTTAAAAACTTTACCTATTTCAGCGAATTTTAAATGGATTTGAACTTGAAAGGAATTCAATCTTCAGTAGAAATTATTTGCAATCTCCTCGACTTGTTGCAGTTCTCATTCGAAACATTAGTCTTAATTTTATGAACAACTTCACAAGCTGTAATTTTCAACTTTGTGTTAATCTTCAAAAATTCCACTGCATCATGATTCACTGCTTTCAGCTCTAGAGATTATTAAGATCAATCTTTTGCCTCTCTTCTCTCCGCTCTAAGTATCCAGCTGTTTTATTCGATTTTTGTACAAATATTTCCAATTTGGTGTAACTTGGAAAAATTATTGACATCGGCAATATTTTGAGAGAAGAACTTTTAGATCATTAAAATGATTATTTTTAACTAAAAACACGTTTATTTGTTACTTTCAATTATTAATACTTCACAGAAACGTACGCATTAAATGAAGAATTGTGAAGGCAAGTAAGTAACGACAGATCTTTTCTCGATTAAAAAAGGATCATGTTGTTTTGTATGGAATTATAAATATACTTAAGATAATTAATTTTAAAAGTATAGCAATTAACTTTTTTCGTTTTGTGACTACGCAGCATACGTCGTGCTATTTTGGTTATTTCCGAGAATGATGTACTTCATAATATCTGACTGATCTTTTAATAAGATATTCGCAAAAGTCGCGCCAGAAAGTTTTAACTCTTATTTTTGCTTTACTAAATGACTGATTTTCCATGAATAAATGTAAAAAAATTGCCAATTAATTTTTATTATGAGAACTGTAAATTTCTAGGAAAAATATTGTCTGATGCGACAACACTTGTGTCAAACCATTGTTTGTCACATGCATTTGTGAGATACATCCGATAGCAGCGCCAGAGCGCAAGCCGTTAATATAACTGACTAATTTAGAGTCTTTATTATTTTATTGAGGAAAAGAAAATAATGATCACGTAAACCCTCATTATTATATTATTTCGAGAATTATTTAAGACATTTTCTCTTACAGGATCATGGAATGCAATTTTTATGGGGTTTTTTTCATTTTTTCGTGTATTTAACTGAATTATTTAACAGACGTACGATTCATTTCAATATTTCATTAACAGATGATTATTCTATATATCAAATGTTTGTGAAGATCCTTACTTAAATGTAAGTTGTCATGTGATATACATAAACCCTTTATCGAGGCAACTAAAATTCTCAAAATTGCAGGTTTCTCATCATGTTTTAAATTACATATATGTTATACACAAAAGAATACTAACAGATATTATTTAAAAAGTATAAATATTGTTTTTGAACGGGGGCCAGACTTCTTGCTTGTCACTTTCTGAAAACCTTTTTTAAAAAATCATCGTTTTAGATTTTTCATGCCCTTGAACATAGAACTATCAATAAAGAGACATTTACATATTTCGAAAATGTTGAAGATTCAACTGTAACTGCTTTCTCTCGGCCTGATTATCGCCGGGTCAAACTTCCACCAGTAAATATAAAAAGAAAATTTCCCTTGATTTCAACGCGTTATTTATGCAAAATTTGTAACATAGTTAAGGAAAATAATATCTATTAATATTTAATAGTAGAAATGTGCCTCAGTGGTTTCACCAATTGTGATTGTATAATCAATCCTTCTGTAAATACCAGCGAAACATTATAATACAGGTGGGGCACATTTCCACCATTCAAAAAAAAAATGATTTTCTTCCTTATTTAGAAGAGAAGTTTTGCGAGAATAAGCCGTTTAAACAAGGTCAAATTTACTGCTTAAAATTTGGATGTTGATAATTGGGCCTGTCGATCCTATGTGAACAAACAGCAATCACCATCTTGTGATTCCTTTTCAGTTATTTCTTTTTTAAGTGGTGGATACTACATAATATGTCTCATCTTTATTTATAGTTTCATTACCCCCCCCCCCGGAGATTACCAGCGTTATAAATGTTCCATGAACCTACCATGAAAGTGTTTCTGCAGAAATTCTGGTATCGAAAAAACGGACCAATGGGTGTCCTTCTTATACGGAGCTTTTCTAGTTTTTATATTAATAGGTGCATAACCATATACGTATGAATCAAGATTTTCTTTTCGTTGATGTATAGCAGAAAATTTTCTGGTTTGATAAGGCGAACAGAATTTTCAAAAATTACCAGTATTCAGAGAACTTGGGAACCCACCCTGGTTACACCACTGTAGTTGTAACTAAACGTGAACCCGAAGTTGAAACGTGCACGCATTAAATCAAATGAACGAAAATTTTCAGTCTTTTATAGACACGTATTTTCAGTGTTTTTTAAAAGATTAAATATTTAACCAAAAGTTCAAAATTTCATAAAATTATTAACCAATGCATAAAAGTTTGAATAAAGCCATATACATATTTCTAGAAATTGTTCCACATGAAAAATTATAATATTATTTAAAAATATGTATAAACCTATTTGTGAAAGTTAACCCCAAAAGTTTTGGAAATAAAAGTGTGTTGTAAATCTGTCGTATAAAGAGAAATTACCAAAGCGTTAAAGTTAATAAATAGTTATATTCATTCTCTAAAATGATCTGACCTTTTCAGAAAAGCAATGCATCTATACAAAGCGTGGAAAATGCGCAGAAGAACTCTTTTTAAAAAAGAAAGGTAAAGTTTCCATTTACGTGCATTCAATTCAATAGAATTTAAATAGAATTTTAAATAATGTTGATCTGAAAAAGCCACTAAAATCTTATAGTTGGTAAGATTCATCAAAAATTTCTGAGGCCATTGCTAAAGGTACTATTATAAACGAAAAGCACAGATTATCGAGTATTAAAATTTTAAATTCAAATATTTATGGAAATTATCGTGGAAAGTCAGTCTTATAAATACAATGTATTTTATGATCTAGCACCGAATAAAATCGAATCGAAAATGTTTATCCTTAGCATTGAAATACTTCTTTTAACATACTTATTTACCGAAATGTGTTTTTTAATGCATATTTAAAATTTTAAAAGTTTCCGCTTTTGAACTTTTAAATAAAATAAAGCACCGTAAATTCCGGCGTATAATCCGCGTATTAAATAAATTCGTTTGGTCTCAGAAATTTTATTATTTAGACAAATAATATTTACCGGGATTTTAAAATTACTTTTCATTTTTAAAAAGTTTTATTTCTTCGGGTTATATGCCGTAAATTATGGGAATAAACTTGAGTTTTAGAGGTTGCTACAGTCACCTAAAAATCCAGCCCGCTAATACTAATAATATGAGAAGAAATTTATTAAGATATCTAGCTTGCTTTTTAATATTTTTAAAAGAATTTTTTCATGTTATAGCTTTTAAAGGATATATTGGATAGCTCTATAGGCTTTATCTTTACATCTGCCCTTTTTTTATGCCTTTCGTAATCATTAAATTCGTTGCACCCATAGTCGTCAAATCCTCCTTTCGCCTGTCTGCCCATCCACATATAACAGGGAAAAAACTGCCCAATTGAATGATTTGAAATTAAAAATATATAATTGATGTTTAATTTTGTCGAGTCATTTAAAATTTTATAAAAATCGGATGTACATTTCAGTACAGGGATAGTCAAAACTATTCCGTTACATTGAGGAAAAAATAGTTTCAAGCGCATTTTAGCAATATTATACTCTTTAGAGCACAATAATATTGATATATATTTATGAAGTGCAGTAAAATATATATTCTATAGAATATGTATTGAAAAGAATATTTATTATTCATTTACAGTTCCACACAAATGTTTTTCGTTACAAATAGTATAGGGGAAACATTGTTTTGGGATTATTTTAATTTAGTTAAACTATTTAACATAAAATGAAATATATATATAACTGAGGTTTACTTCAAGTTACTTTCTGTACAATAGAAAGTGCATAGAATTTACAGGGACACACAATAATTTTCGGATACGATACTGTTTGCGGAGTTCTGTATATTACCGTAATTTCGGGTGTATAAGCCGCGGATCAAACAATTCTTTTTCGATCCAAAATTTTTTAAGAGACAAATGTAACTTCTTAGATCGACGTATATATTTGTTTTCAATCACTAAATAAGATTTCTGGGTCCAAAAAGAATTGTTTGATCCGCAGCTTATACACCCGAAATTACGGTACCTATGATTGCTAGCAGTGTATTTTTAGTTGTGGTATGACTTTTTAAGTTTAACTAAATTTTACATATTACGTTGTACGTACAAATGCTGTAGTTTATATACAGGATTACAGAAAAGAATTCGAAAGGTATAGTAAATAAGAATAGTGAGTACGTAGTGAAGTTCCTTGACTTTAGGTTACATGAAATACCAGTATTTTCTTATAGACAATCTTCCATTTTGCAATCGCACGATAGTATAAGTCGGGTTTTTTACATAAATATGCTGGTATATCAACTAAAACTGTAAGAACTTAATAATGGCTGTACACGTCATGAAATTAAATACAATTTAAAAAAATCTTTAAAGCTATTCATTCGAAGTTACGAAAATTTGCATGCTTACTAAAATTTTATCTGTATACTGTACAAAAAATCTACAAAAATTAAAGTAATATCACTAAAATTTTATCTCTAATCCGGGTTGCAGTTACATAAAAAAAATCTAGGCATGATAGTTTCCTACAAAATTCTTAATAATCTTACAGAGTTTTTGATTTACAGTGAAAATGTGTATCTGTTACATGAACTTTTGCTGTTACCGTTACATAAAACGTTCCAGGAATCTCAGCTTCTTAGAAAAAATGTAACAACATTATAGATTTTTTTACAGTGTAATAACAGCCGTAATACACTTTTACAGCTTTTTTGTTCTATTACCGATACTTTTCAGGAAACATGGCGTTGTTGTTTTTCTTTAAAACGTGCTCTAATACCCTTAAATATTAATATACGAGAAAATAATCAAAACTTGAACATGAATTGTTAAAATCAATTTAAAATTGCTACACTGTTTAAACACATGTTGGATTATCTATACATCACCTAAACGTTTTAGAACCAATTAATCTTCTTTTAACCCTTTGAGCTCTGGGGTGTAAAATTCTTCAAAATTCCAAATGTCAGATTGGCACCAGTATTTTTCAAAGAAAAAAAACGGTTAAGATAAACGCGAAAAATGCATCAAACCTTTTTGAAATCAATTTCGTCGAATTTTCTGGTGCCATTGTGATATTTCGGAATTAAAATTATGTGGTAGAAAATTCTACCAGCAGAGCTCAAGGGGTTAAATACTTCTCAGTATTAAAGCTATCGTAATTTCCGGATTATAATCCGAGGATCAATCAATTCTTTTTCGACCCAGAAATTTTATTTAGTAATTGAAGTCAAATATTTGTCGCGATCATAAAAAATACATTTCGTTTTTAAACATTTCTGGGTTAAAAAATGATTGTTTGATCCGCGGATTAAACGCCGGAAATTACGGTACATTCCGTTGTCCGGTTAGAATTGTGAGAAAAAAACCTAATCGTTAGATTTTTGTAAACTCGTGGTTCGTACGAACACCGTTATTTTCCATGTGAAGTACGAGTATTTTTTAATAGAAAAATAAATCTAGTTCAAACGTGCAAAATTTTAACTTATTTAAGGACAGGTCTTCTATAAGAAAATACTGCTATCCAAGAATTTTCTGATCTAGAAAATCCAGGACCATTACGAATCCTGAAACTATATTAATCTATAACAGTTATAAGTAACTATTCAAACTGATAAAAATACAGAATATACTTATTTTTCTAACAAACAATAAAAAAAAGCTTGAAACTTTTAAGTACATTCCGTTTGAACCATATGTGGGTTTTTTTTTCAGAATATAGAAACAAACACATTTTTTACATGGAAAGAAAAATTGTGACAACTACTCCATGTGGGGTCGTTCGCGAGGTTATTATTTCCTTTAGCAGTTATCCCGAAAATTAATCAAGATATCGCATTTTATTCGCCTCTGAAATTGCCTGATAAAGTATATTCTGAATATTGTATCGATTTTTGGAATTTAAATTACGTTCTAATTTGCTGATATTTTGAGATGAAAACATTTCGACGTAAAAAATAGCGTTCTGCCAACATGTATATATTTTAAACCAATATCAAGCCAAGTAGAGGGCTTTTATCGGAAAACTAAAGGCAAATAAATGTAATATTTCTGGGTAGATTCTAAAATAAATCCAAAGCAAGAGTACTTCAGATATTGAAGATACGTATAAAAGATGTAGACTTTTTCGCATTCTTCTGTTCTATATAGAATCATGTTTCATAACAATTTCCTTATTTAATTTGCTAACTGTTTTCTAATAGCAATGCAATTATTCACTTCCACTCATTAGAAAATCGCGCTAACATAAATTGCATATTGTAAACATTTAAATAAATTAAGTTTAGTTAAAATCGTTGTAACCTGACTAATTAATCTAACTGACTTGGTGAACCAAAATCCTATTAAGTCTGCTATCGAAATAATTCACATGAAATGTAAATGTCAATGCTTCGTGCAATCAAAATGCTTTATTCTTAATTTTTATTTTCCATTCCACTTACTTTATGCACTGTTATGTATGAATTATTGAAAATTAAAGTAATTTTAAAAACTTTTTAATTTCATATAGTATGATAAACAATTTTTATTCTTCGACTATTTTATTAAATAAATATCCTTATCCAATTCAAAACAACGGCAACATGGAACAAAAAACCCCTAATTAATAATATAAATTATAATTATTAGTACTTTACATATAAAGCAAATATGATGTACGCTTTATATGTAAATTTTATGTGCATTTACGTGTGTAATTTATTGATAGTTAGAATTTTTGATGGCTCCTTTTACTATATGTACTCTGTATTTTACCGTAATTTCGGGTGTATAAGCCGCGGATCAAACAATTCTTTTTGGACCCAGAAATCTTATTTAGTGATTGAAGACAGATATTTACGGCGATCTAAGTAGTTATATTTTTTTCTTAAAAAATTCTGGGTCGAAAAAGAATTGTTTGATCTGCGGCTTATACACCCGAAATTACGGTATGTGAAAAAAATAATAAAAACATTCAACTATGAATACAAATAATATTTTTTTTTCTACATTGTTATTCATTTAAAAAATAATTGCAGCTTCATAATTTTACATTTTATTTTACATCCAAGAAATCTTGCGTTTCAAGCTATAAATATCATACATGTACGCTTTGTTTAAAAATTTTGAAAAATATTACCGTAATTTCGGGTGTATAAGCCGCAGCTTAAACAATTCTTTTTCTACCCAGATTTTTTTTTAAAAACAAATATAACTAGTCAGATCGCCGTAAGTATTTGTCTTCAATCACTAAATAAGATTTCTGGGTCCAAAGAGAATTTTTTGATCTGCGGCTTATACACCCGAAATTACGGTACTCTTTTTTTAGGTGCATTCGTAATTATGTAAATACGTAGCGCCAATTGTTGTCGTTCAGTTCGTCCGACTGTCCGCACATAACAAAGCAAAAACTGCCTAACCGAATCATTTGAAATTTAATATATATAATTCTTGCTTAACTTTGTCGAGTGATTTCAAATTTTATGAAAATCGGAAGCATAGTTTAATTAAAGGATCAATGAAAAGTATTCCATTGCATTACGGACAATGGGAAAAATAATTTCAAATGCATATTAATAGTTTTAACTCTTTCGAACATAATAAAATTCATATGCATTTATGAAGTATATACTAATACATACATTCTGTACAGTCTGTGGTGCAAAGAATATTTGTTATTAATTTACAGGGCTACACAAATGTATTCCATTCTACAATGTTATAGGGAAAAACATTGTTTGGGGCGCCTTTTAAAAATATTAAACTATTTCAAACTTTATGAAAATTAATATACATTGCTGAGATTTACTATAAATTACTTCCTGTATAATAGAAAGCAGATAGTATTTACAGAGATACGCAAAAGATTTCGGATTCTCTACTGTATACGAAATACTGTATGTTATTGCACCAAGATCTAAATATTTTTAAAACTTCATTACAGTATGAACGCACCTCATTTGTAAAGGATGTTTGAAACTCAAGTTTACAGGGTCGCCACGCTTGGGGGTACTTTTTAATCAAAATATCAGTATTTTTTTTTAACAAAAACTATATCTACCGTAATTTCGGGTGTATAAGCCGCAGATCAAACAATTCTTTTTCGACCCAGAATTTTTTAAGAAACAAATATAACTAGTTAGATCGCTGTAAATATTTGTCTTCAATCACTAAATAAGATTTCTGGGTCCAAAAAGAAATCTTTGATCCGCGGCTTATACACCCGAAATTACGGTATATTAAATGCATTAAATTTTGTCATATTTAAAGAGATTCTCTGTAAGAAAGTACTGGTGCCAAAGAATTTCCTGGCCTGGAAATTCTTTGAAACATGACAACACTGATTTATAAAACTTCCTACTTATTCTGCGGGACTATATTAGTATTTTTCTTGCTTTTCCTAAAAATTTAAATCTAAAGTAATTCAGTTTCTAAATTTGCTTTGTTAATATCAAAATTCTGTTTCAATTGCTTAAATTTCTATCCATTGTGAGAAAAAAAAAATCACACAAATACTCAGAATTCAATTTCCGGAACTTCGTTAGATGATTCAATATTTATCTTTTAAATTTTATCCATCATTCGCTTTTGAAAGATTTTCATGAAAGGAGTTTTTTTTATGTAAAAACCTTTTTTACAGTGAAATCGATAAAAATCTTTTCTTCGGACTGTCATTACTTCAAATTGCTTCCGAGTGAGATTTATTCGCTTTATATTAAAATATATATGGAATACAGCGCCAATATTAGCGAAAATATTTCAGGTACATTTTTTAAAACTAGAATTCTAGGGCATCGCAAGTGGAATCTGCACAAAAACTAGCTGAGTGGATTAATTTTCGAACATTCATTTGATGTTATCGAGCTGACATTGATAATTTAAAATACTTTAATGAGTATTAACCACTTAACGGATTCTTTTTTTTTTACATACAATAAACACAACTTTTTTTAAAACTAAAATATTCGTAATATTTAGTCTTAAAATTTATGCCGTTAAATAGCATGCAATTGTAACAGGGCTCCCAAATGGTCCGACAGCTGAACATCAGAATTTTCTTAGAGAAATTTTCTTTTTAGATTTTTCTTGTAAATTGTCGAGAAAAGCTCTTTGAATGTTAAGTCTAGTGCAAATTCAGTAGAAACCTATCATGAAATTTTCTGTTAAAAAATATTGAGGTTCAGTTCGCGGACCATTTGGAAACCCTGTTGTAATACAAAAAAAATAGTAAGTTACGTCAAAAAGCTTTGAATGTTGGATCTAGCAAACTTTTTTGCCTGTACGGCGTATGCGCAAATCAGTTAAGTGTTTAATATATTGAGAGTAACAATGTATCTTCAATGCCTCGGGTACAGTTTTCGGTTGTCAAAAACTAAGATCAACAAGAGGCAAAGCAGAATATTTATATTTTATTGAAATTTGGATTTTTTTATGCATTACTGTAAACAGATTTATAATTATTTATTTATTACGTAATGTGAAAACTATTGACCAGCTAATGACTTTAAACGTTACATCTAAGTCAGGGGTGATCAACCTTCTCGACTAGAATTCACTTTCCAAATTTCTTGATAATTATAATTTTGTTCTCTTTAAATTTAAGAACTCCTGTCACTAACCCCCAACTAACTACTACACTGTAGCACGCCTGCCGTAAGTTAGCCATGCCTGATCTAAGGCACTAATTAGGGTTGGTACGCTTTCACAAGAAGTAATAGGATCTTTATGCAGAAAAACTTGACTAATGCAATCGCGCTATTGCAAAAGGCAAGATTTTTGCTAAGAAATTACTCGTCTTAAATCCAGAAAACTCAGGGAAGAGTCGTGATCCTTTAGCCTCCCACGATTTCTTCCTATCTCTATTTACTCAAACCTGGTGTTGCCAACTTTTCCCCTAGAATTAACTAGCCAGCATTTCTTAAGAAATATAATTATGTCCTCTTTAAATTGAAGACCTCCTGCAAATGACCCCTGCAGAGGCAGTGGTATATATTTTATCCCACCTAATTTAAAAGAGCTTCTCACCAGAAACTTATAACGAAATTTTATAATTTTAACTTTGGCGGCAAAATGGTCGAAAAATTGCCTTTTCTTAATTTTAAAATGAAATTTTTCGATTTTTCCGGTGAGAAGTAACTATTAAAGAGACGTTATTGCTTGCCCCTTATGAGTTAAACAAAGTACTTTTTGTAGATATATAGTGGTATCTTTGTGGCATGCATTCTGCAGGTTGGCCATCCCTGATTCAAACCATGCCTACCATGTCCAATATCGGCAGCCAGCGTTGTTTTGAAGTATAAATTCTATTTTAATGCATCATTGCGTAAATTGTTAAACTTCATACTTTGGTCGTTGCAAATGTGTTTATTTGATTGATAATTATAATTCAAATATTTTTTGGTATCTCATTTTTGGAGAAATAATATTCGTTCAGAAATAAGAGTTTAACTAAGTGACAATTTAAAGGCTAATAATAAAACATAAATTTCAATTTATGCAACATATAACTAATTTTATTTTAAATTTCGTAAACATAAATGATTTAACCCCTTGAGCTCTGATGGTAGAATTTTCTACCACATAATTTTAATTCTGAAATGTCACACTGACACCAGAAAATTTGACCAAATTAACATCAAAAAGGTTTAATGCATTTTTTTCGTGTTTATCGTTAACCGTTTTTTTTCTTTGCAAAATACTAGTGCCAATGTGACATTTGGAATTTTGAAGAATTTTACACCCCAGAGCTCAAAGGGTTAAGAAATGAAATCTAAAAGAAGTAAAAGCAATGATACTGAAGATTTTTGAGCATGCTTAAAATACTCTTCACTTTTTTTCACAAAAAATAATGTTGGGGTTAAATTAATATTTTTATTTGTTGTATAGTTTCTTTCAGAAAATCTAAAAGTCAAAATTAATGGGTAAAATTTTGAATGCGATCTTTTTGACGGATTTTTTTTTATAATTTTGTTTTTATCGCTTTGCAATATTGTGTCTACTTCTTATGAAAAATTAAAATCTTCCGTATGCTGTGCAACGTTGAAAAACATGTTTTTTTTTAATGTAATACTCAACTTATGTTACCTTATTTTAGCGTTTAGTAATAAATGGAAATAAAGTATCATGTCAGAACACTATGCCTTTGAAATTTTATGAAATTGCAATTATAAGAAAACGCAAACAGGCAGCATTCAATAACTGTTTTAATTTTAGAGATAAATTTCTAAAAAAAATCAATAATCAATAATCTATTTTTCACGACTGTTAAAATATATTTGACGTTATTGCAAATAATTAATAATGGTTATTTTTTTTAATTCTTGGATATTTCATATTATAACGGGCTATAAAAAATTTTTATCGTAATATTTCAATATCATTCTTCATATATACTTACTTACATGCCTCATTTTTGAAATTATTTTATAAATCTAACCGCACATCACTGGTATAGCAAGTGCAGGTAAAACTTTAATGCATACTATAACAGTATAATTCATTTCAGACTATATGCTTACCTTATAAAACATGTCGTACATATGCCCTTTTATTTTAAGTGCATTTAATAATTTTTATATTAATAATGGTATAAAATATTTAAAATTTAAAGTTATTTGACTTCGCGTGCATAAAAAATACAATAAAATTAGTCTATATCAGGGTTCGCACACATCTACCACTAAAATTTAAGAATAATTTCAAAGTATTTCACTGCAGAAAAGTATTGAAAAATTGGTGAATGTAGATGGTATTTGCGAATGCTGCGTTTTAAAAATTAAATATAAATTTTCTTATTTTTACAGGGTTCGCACACTCCTTATATTTTGTAAGGACTCTGGCACCACTATTAATGATAGGAAAATTTATATTTAATCTTTAAGATACAGACTTTGCAACAACCTCCTCAATTCGCAATTTTCGCAACAATTTTCGTCAGTGAAATACATTGAAAATACTGTAAAATTTTAGTGGTAGAAATGTGCGAACCCTGTTTTAATAGAGGTGTCAGAATCCTTAAAAGATATCAGGAGTGCACGAACCTTGTATATTCTTTTAATTTCAAGCATAAAGCTAGTTAAAAGTTATCTTAGAAAGAAAAAATTAAAGTTGATAACCTGAAAGTATCTTCCAAAAATTATATGTGAATAAATTCAGATTTATTTTTTATATATTAAGATTTTCTCACTGTCTATTATATTTTCGAAAACATTTTTAATAATATTTCAGATAAATAGTTATACAAATTTATTTGTTTTTTAAACGTTTCCTGTGATATAAAACAAAAAAAAATTCTCCGTAATTAATTACCCATCTTGGAAGCAGACTACGCACTGCAAATAAAAATTTAAAACTCCATACACTGACCACCAATTTCTATTATATATAAACTAAACGTGCATGGATTTATTTTTAGAAAAAATATTTTTTTAGTATATTATACATATGGTGGATTATTTTAATTGCATTAAATTAAATGTATTTAAATTAATTTTTGTATCAGACTTTTAAAATTTGAAGTTACTTTTCGCATGCATAAAAAGTAGCAAAACTTTCAATATATATATATTTTAGTGATGAGGCCCGTAAAAATAATTTCATGATTGTTAACTACAAATTTATTAGGCTTTTTACTTTTTAATAACATCGATTTGAAACATTTTGCAAAACATGTTATTTTAAAAAAACCTCCCCCAACTAAATGATTAATGAGTGCAAAAATTTTTAAATGGCTTTTAAAAGGATTTTTAAAATGGTCCAGCAAATTAATTTATAACGAGGTTTACCTTGTAAACTATTACTTAGGAAGATTCTTTTAACCCATTAACGCCCAGCGTCTTTTTTTTGAGGATGGTTACAAAAACAGCAAGAAAGTGGTTTTCCCACCAGTAAAGAGGAAGATAAATATGTACCTTATTTCTCGAGACAGAATCCTCGACAAATTTAGATAAAAGTTAATTTGCTTTTAAAAGTGGTGGGAAATACAAAATTTAAATTTTAACGAAGAGAATAATTCGGGCGTTAATGCGTTAAAGCTTTCAGTTGAGATTGCACGTTGTTTAAAAGGCATTAGATTAAAGGTTTTAAATTATAAACATTTAAATATTTAAGCTTATTTGAATTAGAATACATAAAAATGCAGAGAAGTATTCAATAAATACTTTATAATAGTTAATGACCATTAAACTAAACCTATTTAGTTTCTATTCGTTTCTTTAACGCGAAACCTCGTGCTCTAATAAACATATAAAAATAAAAACGTTAATACTTTTTCAAAGTGAAGAAATGCATCTTGTTTTTCATGATTGTTCAAATCAATCTAATATCATCATGGATAACAAAAAATACAAATTTATTCGGCACTTAAACCTTAATAAATAAAAAATTACCTGCATAAATAATTATTTTATAAATTCACATTAACCCCAGAGATTTGACGCGTGTAAATAAAAATGTCAAATGAATACAGAAAGCGCGAACTTCATTCATAACTATGCTTACCTTGTAAAGTCTTATGTAGATATCAGAAAATAAAAATTGAGCTTAAAAACAGCGTTGAGTTAAGAGCATATGAATTGGAAACTGCTCCATCCGAACCCTGCTACTTTTATGCCTGAGCTTTGGGATGCACTGGAGACTGGAATTTCGGAGGCTGATCTCATTGGCCGCTGTCGAGCAAACGCGCATGACGCTAACTAGGCACTTGATCTTATAGTAAGGAAATGCGAACTGGAAATTCTTACTTTAAAGATAATGCAAACCTGATAATTTCATTCGAAAATTATATATTTTCAGTTTAAAAAAAAATCACTAGGAAACGCATTGACATTTTAAAATTAAGCGAAATAAATAACTATTTAACTGATCAATGTGCTAGGAAAAAAAAAACCTTTCAAATAATCCCTTTTTTTTTTTTTTTCAAAAAAATCACATTTTCAATGTCATATTGAAATGAAATGAATGAAAAAAAATTTGCAAATAAAAAATAAAGATTATTGTGCAAATATCAATTTGTTTATTTCCGCCTTCACCCATTCAGGACGAGTGAATTTTTCAGAATTTTTAATCTTTTATCACCGGTTTTTTAAAACAGGAATTTTTGCCTAATTGAATCAGAAAAAAATGCTCGTATAAATTAATGCAAAATTAACAATAAAAATTTACTACTAGGAATAATTAATAAGGGTTTGCCCATGCGTGATACGAGCAAATCATGTTTGACAAAAACATGTTACCCGTGTGACGTACGGGTAAATCGGGGAAGTGGTTAAGGATGATTCAATTTGCAAAAAAATATATTTTTTTCTTTTATTTCCAATGTGTAATTGTAAATTTTGTAATCATGATATTGTGTAAACAGCAAGAAAAAAATTAGACTATAAATAACTATTCATTTTAAAATTAATATAAACTGGGAAGAGAAAGGTGAATTGCGGATTATCACTCCAAAAATTGCAAGTTAAAAAAACTGCACTATCAATTTTAAAAATAATATTTGTCATTAAAAAAGTATTGAAAGCAATATGCGGAGAAATTTTAAAATAATAAATTAAATATGAATATTTTTAACAATCGGGAGATATATTTTAATTAATTAGAGGATATTTATTGAAAATCTGAAAGTTTATGGAGGAAAAATTAAAAATAGTTGGACTTTGAATAAATATGTATTTTGGAAAGCATTGTCGCGGGAAAAAAATTATGTGGATTTTATATTTAAACTTTGAAGGAAATGCAAGTCTGATCATTTACTTCAAAATAATATTTTTTATGTTTTTTTAAAGAAACTATATAGAAAATAATAAGCGTAAATGTACTAAATAAGAAAAATTTCGATGAACAGGGCTGTAAAAATCTAGATGCCAAAGGGCAGTCGCTAAGCACTAAATTTTATTATATATCTTCGCTTAAAATTTATTAGCATTCTTACGAAAAATCTTAGACTAAAAATAACGAATAAAATTTAGTGTTGAGAGACTTGCTCACTTGTGACTAGATTTTTGTAACCTTGTAGATGAATGTCTTTAACTAGGTATGGCTTAATTAATTCCCGGATATTAATAGAAAATCTGTAATTTTACCGGTGTTAAAATTTAATTTATTTATATTTGGAATACATATTTATTTTTGAAAATAGTGTCACGTAAAAAAGGCGGATTGGAATTTATCACTTTAAAAATAACGCAATCTTAATACTTTCATTTGAAAATAACATATTTCAGATTTTGGTTTAAAAAAAGGATACCACAGGAGTATGCAATTAAATTTAAAAAGAAGTGAGTTAAAGATTAATAGATTAATATTTTGTTTAATTTGAGAGAAATATTAAATTTATCTATTCAGACATATTGCAAGTTTTGTAAAACATGGTGAGTTAGAAAATCGATATCTCTAAGAATAATAATGCGTTTTTAAAAATATTGTCACTTAAGAAATGAGAATTAGAAATTCTATTTTTTGAAAATGATGTAAATTTGATAATTTCAGTCAAAAGTAATACATTTCGGATTATTAAAATAGAGTTCGTATGCTTTGGGGAATTTTCCAGGAGGAATATCCAGGAGATATATTTTAATTAATTAGAGGCTATTTATTAAAATCTGAATGTTTTCGGAGTAGAATGTCAAAATATTTGAATTTTCAATAAATATGCATTTTGGAAAGCGCTGTCGCGGAAAAATAATGTCGATTTTATGTTTAAACTCTGACGAAATTGCAAGTTTGATAATTCACGTCAAAATGTTATTTCTTATATTTCAATATGTATACATATATATAATTATGTATATATAGAAAATAATATGCATAAAATTACTAAATAAGAAAAATTTCGATAAACAGGTGTGTAAAAATCTAGACGCCAGGTTCAAGTCGCTAACCACTTCATTTTATTAGATTTCTTCATAAATTTATTAGCATTCTTACAAAAATTTTAGATGAAACATAACGATTAAAATTTAGAGCTAAGAGTTTGCTTGCTTGCGCCTAGATTTTGACGACCCTGTAGATGATTATCTTTAAATGTAATGAGATAATTAATAAATAATTCTTGAATATTTATTAAAAATCTGTAATTTTACGGTTAGAAAAGGTGCTTAGAATTTATTACTTTGGAAATAACGAAATCTAATATTTTCAATTAAAAATAACACATTTCAGATTTTAGATTTAATAAAAAGGATACGAGAGGTGTATGCAATTAAATAAAAAAAAATGTGTTAAAAATTAATAGATTAATATTTTTCAATTTGAGAGAAATACAAAATTACAATGTACATACATATTGCAAATTTTCTAAACATGGTGAATTAGAAAATCATTAATTTTCTGAATGACAATGCGTTTTTAAAAATGCTGTTACTTAAGAAATGAGAATTGGAAATTCTATTTTTGAAAGTAATTTAAATTTGATAATTGCAATCGAAAATAATACATTTTAGATTATTAAAACAGGGTTCATAAGCTTTGGGGAATTTTCCAGGAGAGATATCAGAGTAATTTCATGAGCACGTGTCGTGTAAATCACATACTACGATTTTGTATACCAGTATTTTAGAACTGAAAAATCTGACTTATTTTATCAGAGAAATTTCATTAATTGAATAAGGTCATGCAATTTTTTCGAAAATAACGGTGGCCAACAATTTAGAAGTTACTAGAAATGTGACTTAGGGGAGAGTGGGGATACTTGAGCATAGGGGATACTTGAGCCACCCCTATTATCTCTACAGTTGGTCAATTTTTCTTTCTAAAACTGGCAACATGGTAACATATTTATAGTTCTGAACATGTAAAAAAGAAATCACATACCTTGGGGTACCTTTTTGAAAGTATGGTGATTAACCCTTTGAGCTCTGCTGGTAGAATTTTCTACCACATAATTTTAATTCTGAAATGTCACAACGACACCAGAAAATTCGTCTAAATTTATTTGAAAAAGGTTTAATGCATTTTTTTTTTGTTTGCGTATATTGTAAATCGGTTTTTTTCTTTGCAAAATACTGGTGCGAATGTGACATCTGGCTCAAGTATCCTCTCCATGGGGATACTTGAGCCACGATGTAAAAGAAAAAGTAAAATTTTATTAGACATAGAAAAATAGTTCAAAATTAATTTAAAGTGGTTTTCAATTGAAGACAAAATATCAAATTTTCATTTTCAATATTTTATTTTGTTCTAAGAAATTATAAAAAAAATTAAAAAAAATTAAAATTTTAAAAATGGCTCAAGTATCCCCATCTTCCCCTACACGACAAGTGCTCATGGAAATACCAATCAGTATTTTCTTTATAGAAACATCTAGAATAAATCCTCGAAATTTTTATTTATTTAACGAGAAATTTTCTAGAAAATATTGATACAGATCAATTTGCATGTCAGAAAATTCCAGGAGCTGTACGAATTCGGTAAAACGAAAAAAAACTCAAAAAAGAATATGAGAGATACCAAGTCGCCGGCTTTTTTAATACCAGTATTTTAAAACAGAAAATGTTGTTTTATTTAATTGGGACACTTAGATGATTTAAAAGAACGAGATTTCGTCTGAAATAACATCGGTTCGCAAAAGGACGGGGGCTTGGTAATTCTGGAATATGCAACTAATTTCGGAAATACCTAAATTAAAGATGATTGGATATTTTTCAATTTATTGGGAATATTTTTTAACAATTTGTTTAATTAATTTATGTATAGTAAATTTTGTAAGCATGATGAAGTGGAAGTTTAAAAATAAGTCGCTAAAAATAAAATAAAATAAATATATAAATAAAAATTTTCACTTTCAATATAATGAAAACGTGACAATTTCTTCCAAAATGTATTTTAGTTTTTGAAAAGAAAAATACATGCAGTGAAATTTAAAAGACTTTAAATAATTATTAATATTTTTCAATACCTCCGATATATTTTCTTATTGGTTTGCTGTTTATATATTATATAGTTTGTAAACATGACGTGGGGAGATAAAATATTTTGATATTAGTATTTTTTATAATTTGGAAATTCTTACTTTGAAAATAATGAAAACATGAAAATTTTATTCGAAAATAACTTGTTTCTGATTTTTAAAAAAATCTATCAAAAGAATATACAGGAATATTCGAAGAGAAATGATGGATGAATACATATAAATTTGAGGAAATATACTATAATTATTAATTTGAAAATTCCTAATTATACGTCAGTGAGAAATAAAATTATTTGAAAAATGAAATACTTATACATTCATGAAAGAAATTTCTCTTAACCCTTTCGATCTGGTGTACTATTAATTGTACATGTCATTCCATCGAGTATTATTTTGTCTGTACAATTATTTGATTACTTTCGACATATCGAAAGTATAGCATGTGGCTATGCCTTTCTCATTATGACTTCATTTATGTTTTGTCATTTAGTAATAATAATAATAATAATAATAATAAAAATAAAAATAATAATAATAATAAAAATAAAAATAATAATAATAATAATAATAATAATAATAATAATAATAATAATTTACCTAATTCTCTTTGCACCTTTGACGATGCCTTTATTTTATGCATATATCTCATTCTTTTTATTTAATATATAAGTTACTTTTCTGAACCATTCATGTGTGATAAAACGGAAAAAAACATTAGAAATTTGTATTACCCTATCAAATCCTATTCTAAGATTTCCCTTTCCAAATGCCTTGAAAAACTATTCCTTTGCCTATTATCATATAAATATGAATTTAATAGTACACAAAATAAGTAAATTCGTTAGATTTCAGGCTATGAGACAATCTTTAAACATCAGTAAGTCAATAGCTACGATTAACGTTATTAAAATAAAATTAGTTTTATTCTCAAAATGGAAAACAAAATTCTTACCCGAAAGGATTACGAGAAAAAATGTGAATAGCAGAGCTCCCACGTGTCCGTTTTTTATAAAACTTTTTTTTTTTATAAAACTTTTTTTTTTTTTTTGAAAGAAATTTGTGGTAGGTTTCTCCAGCAACCAGATGAAAAACTCGCTTCTTGCTATGTTTTTACGAAATTCATAAATGAAATTTTTATTTAAATAGAAGTGGTATAAAAAAGTGGTTCAAGTGGGAGCCTTGGAATAGGAAATATTGCATTTAACCCCTTGAGGGGCGGTGGTTTCATAGATATACCACTTAATTTTAATTCCCAAACGTCACATACGCACCGGAATTTTGTTAAAGAAAATTACGGTTTATTGAACGCGTGAAGTATAGCGTTTTCTTATTTACAAATAAAGTTGTTTTCAAATTCCGGTATCAGTCATTAATTCCAATACTTAAGCAATGAATTTGTCCTACCTCGCAAAGGGTTAAAGATAATGCAAATTTGATAGTTTCATTCGAAAATAAAATATTTTAGCCTTTATGAAAGAACAAAAATATCGGAAAAAGATATGGAGTGATATTTTAAAATATATGAATCCAATATTAATAATAATAATTTAAATTTCATTTCGAATAAAATACTTTTTAATAATTTCAGAAAAGCATAGTAATGTTTAAGCATAGTAATGTTTAAGCATAGTAATGTATTAAATAAAATATTTTTGTAATAATAATAAATATGCATTTTTTAAAACACTGTCATACCTACAAAACACAGCACAGGTATGAAAGAAAGAAAAGAAATGTGAATTGCGAAGTCTGACTTTGAAAATAACGCGGTATCAATAATCTGATTTGATAACACTCAATGGCCATTAATTACCAGACACTTGCGCTTTTAGACGTTTTGTTAAATACCTAGAAAAATGCAGGAGAAATTAATCTGAAATTCCAGATGGTCAAACACAGTACATGTCATATATTTTCGTGAAGATTTTTTTCCCAAAATCCCATAAAAATCATCAACAAATTAAAAAATAACAATATCTTTTGGATAACCTTGTCAAAAATAATGTAGCAAAAGCTTTTAAACTGCAGATTATGATTAAGTAGCTTATTTTAATAAATTGTTTTAATTTATATGAGGATAGCAAAATACTCGTAGAGAAATTAAGTTCTTTGTGAAAACATTTCCAAATTTTGCTAGGATTTTTTGCTTATAAATTTCAGAGTTCGTAATAAAAAAAATGGTATTTTCATAAAATATGACAAACATAGTGCATAATATCCTGTAATCAGAATTTAAAAATAATAAAAAATGTATTAAAATGAGCAGGTTTACTAAATAATGTTTCACTGTGCATGCGTGAACGCAATCAAAATATAATTTGCATAATGTGATAGCTAAATGTATAGAGCAACTTTTCTGAATTTCTCAAATTCATAGCTTAAAAATCTGAAAATTATCGTCAATAGAGTAAACTCTAATTCTGCTGTTCCCAAAATGAAGCAAAGTAATAACGGACTGTATCCATTACATTCATTGATTAGTGTCAATATCACATACACAATAAATGGAGATATGAATAAAGATGAAGAAACATATAGTGTATGTCTATCAGTTGCGAGTGAAGTAACTGAAGAGGTTGTCATAAGATAACGGCTGGTTTTGATTACTGGTGTTAAAAACTTCCACCAGATAACTTCAATAAAAATCTCAGCTATTTTAAACGCATTATTGATTGGGAATTTCAGTCACAAATATGTTTTAAAATTTCTATTTCTTTTTACTGGTGTCAGTGTGTCTATGTATTGCGATCTTTTCACAGATACTGACAAGAGGTTGTCTTGGTTGTCAAAATGTGGCGGAACTACTATTGTCAAACTGAACTTCCACCAGTAAAAATAAACAGCAGATTTTACAATTACTTTTGTTTGATATTTTCTATTAATCAGATGTTTAAATGCGTAATAACTTTCTACATAAATTTATTCGTAGAAGTTTAAGGCGGTGATTATGAACGCCATGCGGAAGCGGTTTTAGTTGAAACTTCACTATTTTAAGGATATATTATTTCGCCCTTCTTAATAGTTCCATGACACAATATTGCGCACACTACTGTATTTGGATACAGTCCCTCATCTTTTAGCTTCATTTTGGGCACAGCGGACATTGAATTTATTCTATCGCCTATAATTTTCAAACTATGTTTTTGAGACTTTTGCAAAAATCGCTTTATACATTTAACTAACACGTTATGTAAATTATATTTTTATTGCGTTCCCGCACGCACAGTAAAACATTATTTAGTAAGCCTGCTTATTTTTAATACAATTTTTATTATATTTTAATTCTGATTACAGGTTATTATATAGAATGTTGTTCGTCACATATTCTGAAAAGAATTATCATTCATTAATTTACAATTCATACAATTTTATCATTTATTATCACTATTCTCGCTTTCTTCATCTCTTAGACTGTCTTGTCTTTGGCATAAGTATCAGAAATAACATTCTTTTGAAAAAGTTCTTTCAAACGATTGTGTAAAAAATTTTCTTTTCTTAGTTAAACCTCATTCCATAAAAGATTGTTCAATTAAGTGTTCAGAAACTTTTCCCCTAGCTGCCTTTACATATACAGGTATCGTTTGATATCTCTAAGATAAAATTATTATTTCAAATTAAGATTTGATACGAAGTAGATCGATATTTACCAGACATCGCATAATCCCGTCCTCCATTCACTTAAATATAAATTAATATCATTGTATAGAAAGATATATAAATGAAAATAATTATTGATGTTTTTTTCTTCAAAATGAAAAATATTTTTAGAAAACCTAAAATAGATCAGCCGTTCTTCCGCCGCAGTAGCAAAACCTCATATTTTCCAGCATGCCGGCTACTGCGGGAGAATACGGTAAAAACTTAAAATTTTGCAGTAAATGTTATGTTCCTTTTTAAGCCACGATGTGGAAGGAAATTAAAAATTTCTGGAACATTAATACATACTTCCCCACCTCCCGCTTTTTTTTTAAAACGAAGAATCGTACTTCCCACCGGAAAATTTATTAAGTTAAAAGTTTCTTCTTTCAACATGGTAGTTATTCGAAATTTACATGATTTTTTTTTATCAAAGAAATTTTCTTGTTTTAAGTGCGTTTTCTTAATTTAAAAAAAGTGGTAGGTTGGCAAGTATGTATAATAATCTTTTAACCCTTTGATCTCTGGTGGATAAATTTCTTTAAATTTCCAAATGTCACTTTGGCACCAGTATTTTCCAAAGAAAAAAATTCGCTTTACGATATACACGAAAAAAAAAAATACATTAAATCTTTTTCAAATAAATTTGGTCCACTATTCCGGTGCCATTGTGACATTTCGGAATTAAAATTAAGTGGTAGAAAATTCAACCATCAAAGCCCAAAGGGTTAAAGTATTGTTACTATGAAAAAAAATATGAATTCCTACTTTAAAGTTAACGTTATCTTGTATATTGCAGTCACAGGTGCAATCCTTGTTTCATATACAAAATTTTTGTTCTTAGTTGGCACTGTCACTCTTTTTTTTTTACTGTTTCTGAAACACTAACGATCACGTTGTAAATTTTCTATGAAATGAAACAAAAATGAAGTAGTGAGTGCATTTAACTAAAGTGTATTAAACATTTACCTATTGAGATTTAATTCTTTATTTTCTTATGGAATAGATGTCTGATACATTTTTCTTATTTTCCTTTTTTTCAAGTTGGAATTTCTCGATAAAATAAGTAATGATATAAAATTTCTTTTTTATTTATAAGTAAAGATGATTTTTATATTAATAACTCTTTCTCCCTGGAGAGTCAATTACGTCGAGAAAAATATCTCGGGTTTCACACGGGCTATTCAGCTAAGTGGTAAATATTTATACATATCTAGTAAATATTAACTAGTACTAAGAATCACACAAATGCAACCAAATCAGCACAAATTTTACCACAATAATCCACAAATAATTGATTTCCTTCTATATATTCGTTTAATAAATTAAATAAAAAACAAATAGCACATTCAGCATTTGCTTTATACATATTTTTAAATATGTTTGAAAATATTTTAAGATATATTTTTTTCACTAACACCATTATGTCATGTGTAGTAAAATATATAAATAAATCATTTGTATTTTTTATTGTGTAAAATTATGGGCATTTCTTATTTATTGTTTTCGAGTTTTCTACTGTATTTTGTTCAGTTTATAAAGACTTTGCAAGCCTTATAAAGACCAATATGATTTCTTTAAATAAGCGATCCACATATATAATTCTTTATACTAAACGGACATATGTCTATGTGTTTTTTAACTATATGTTTTAGCAGAATAATTGGGCCTCCGTGGCTGAGTGGTTAAGACATCACGCGGCTGATCGTGAGGTTGTGGGTTCGAATCCCACTGGCTCCATTGCACACACTCTTTGTGTGGAGCTCCTGGTTGTACTTCTCTTGTGTTGTAATATTTCCTTGTGTGCTATCTCGTCCCTGTATATTGACGATGGCTTATAAGCAGGCTTCATGTCGAGTACACAAGTCAGATGTATGTTGTTCAATAAACAAACAAACAAACAAACAGAATAATTCTCAACAAGCTACAGAAAATTTAGAAAACTTGTAATATTTTTCACATAGTACATGTATTTAATTCAGATAATTAAAATGCATTTTTATTTTAACATTCTATGTAGACTAACAATAAACTATGACATGACAATTCATTTCTTTTTCTCAAATTTACCTCTCCAATTTCTTTTCGCTGCATTTCCATTCCTCGATATTTTTAAAATCACAGAAATACTTAAAAAAAGAATAAAAAATCGTAAAAATCTACATTGTTATTTGCAGCAATAACAAAGCAATTTAAAATCACACGTGTTTCTAAACTACACAAAAGAGCATCCATCAGTACGAAAGGATGCCGCAAAGAAAGCAAACAGCTTCTGCTAGCTGCGGCCGGCGGAGCGAATGTGGACGCAGATAAAGGGCAAAGGGGTAATTTATGCCGAAAAGTTGAATTACGTGATCGGTAAATGGGAAAGCGGCTAGCAACAGGCTATAAATTGCATCCTTCTTCTTTATGTTTAGCTATCTTAGCTACTGAATTCTTCAATGAAGTTTCTCTTTTTCTTTTCGTCCAGATTTTCTCAAAATTAGAGCTGCAGTTAAAGACAAATATAAAAATAATAGTAATAAAATAAATGCACAATACTTCAGCTGTTTTTTGCACGATTATTTAATATTGGGATTAATATTATTGTTAAAATTTATGGTCAGTACGCCTTGGAATATTTGCATAATATTAGCGTAGTATATTATGTATAGTTGAAATAATATTTTTAATGAAGTGACAAGATTGGTTAAATATGCATTGAAATTTTACTAGAGTGTTGTTATTATAATGTAATTAATTTCCATGTAATGTAACGTAATATTCGGAAAATAATCCGTAGATCATTCAATTTTGTTTGGACTCAGAATTTTTTTACCGTTATTGAAGCTAAGTATTTGCGCGATTTAAAAAGTCACATAGGATTCGTACGCATGAAAGGATTCGTGGGATTTTGGGTGTTCTAGAACCATAATTTCGCTAAGTACTGGTCGCTATTTCTGAAACTATTTTTTTATTAACACTAGAACCGCGGGAAATTTTATTCCATTTGTATTAACATTTTTCGCATCAGAATTTTTATATAATACTACTTAACATATTTATTTAAATTTATTTTGCGCTGCTTATGTTTTTCTTATTTTATAAGGCGTTTTCTGGTTCGAATTGACATATTTGCATTTGATACGGGTCAAAATGACCCGCTACCGCGGTTCTAGTGTTAAATAAATTTAATACTACTTGTAAAAGGTGCTTGAAAGATACTTGTGGCATTCGAACCCAGTTAAATTTTATTTAAAAATATATAATATATCTGGGTCGAAAAATGATTGTTTGAACCGCGAATTATACGCCGGAAATTACGGTATGCATTTTACAATCATAGGTATTTTATTACAAATACTCAAACATAAAACTAAATGTGAGGTGTTGGTTTTTGTCAATGAAACTACATATTAGTTCCAAAATGGTTGTGTTTTTGTATATAACTCAGCCATCAAACTTGTAACTATATTGTTGTATTTTTCATAAATTTGTGTCTGAAGCAAAAGTTTTGAATCCTACCTTTCTGTAAACTTTATTGGGGTCATTTTTACTCTTTTTAAAAGTTATAACTCGTGTTTGTAAAACGTAGAATTTGAAAAAATATATTTATTTGCGAAATGAACGCCATTCAGGAGCGAGGTAGTTATTAAAATTTCGCTATTTTCGGATATATTTTCACAAAAGAGAGACATAACCTCTTTTCAGTTCTGTGACCAAAATAACACCTGACCACATCATCCAGTTTAAAATGACTGTAAATAGTTCCGAATATGTTTCAGTTGATCAATAAATGTATATGTGTATCTTTCTATTGAAAAGATAACGAATTATTTTCAACAAACCTAGAAGCTTTTAAAAGGATTTAACACAAGAACCTCCGGGTATTTTACTCAAGTTTTATGAAAAGTATTACACACCAGAATTTCAATTTTAAACTATTTAACTTATTTAATTACTCTATTTTTCTGCTCCATACATTTGACATATTTTATGAAGAAATTACTGGTTGGAATTGGCTATTATCAATCTGGTAGGGGTCATTTTGACCCCTAATGGCGGTTCTAGTGTTAAAGCGTGGGATTTAGTATCACTTAGAAGCGACACTACGACTGAGAATGATAATAAAGCATATTTAAAATTAAAATGACCAGAATACTTGTCTTTGTGCTGAAAAAATCTAAAATTCCTGACACGACAAACTTTAATGAAATGTGACAAATCAGTCCTATGTATTTTTGATTCGAAATATGTCAGTATTCAAATCTATTATTATTAAATTCGGAGTAAGCACTGAGTAAAATTAAACCGGCTATTAAAAGAATGTAATTCTCAATGGAGTTATGAAGAAAGAGGGTGAGACATCAATGTATTGTCTAGCAGTTGCTGGTGAAGCAACTAAGGAAGTTGTCACAAGATGGCTATAGATTTTTTTTTTTCAATCGGACCTATAGTTTTTGTTTACCGGTAGTCAAAACTTCCACCTTCAAACTTGAATAGAAAATCTTGTCTTACTTGAGCGCTTTATTTGTGATAAATTTCTCTCTTAAATAAGGTAAAGAAAATTTTATTTATTTTTACTGGTGCCAGTTGCCCTAGTATTTTAATCTTTACACTGACATTTACATCAGGTTGCCACAATATGGCGGAACTACTACCGCTAAACTAATCTTACGCTAGAGAAAAATAAATATGGAATTTGCGATTATTTTTTGCTGTAATTTTCCATTGTTAAAGAGTTCGAATAAAGTTCTACCTAAGTTTACTGATACAGGTTTACCCCCCCCCCTCAACTACCGGTGTTAATGATCCCGTTCGAAAACGGTTGCAGTTAAAACTTCACTATTTAACCCTTTAACGGACAAAGAATTTTCATTGCTAAGATGTTGAAATAAATGAATGACACTGGTAATTGTGAACAAATATATTTATAAATAATAAAGGTTGATATTTTTTTTTCACATACATTATAAAATGAATTTTTTAAAATTAAAATTTCGGTGTCGTTCTTGCTTATCGGAATTAAAATTTTGTAATTTCGTAGAGAAACCAACGAACGTTAAAGGGTTAAAGGATGTGTACGTTCCTCTTCTAAGTTTTATGTAATTCTCAGATTTTTTTAAAAATAAATCAGGGGAGGCCAACCTTTTTGTCTAATATACACTTGCCGCCGTTTATCAGAATTATAATTTTGCCTTCTTTAAAAAGATCTTCTGCAATTAAACAAAATACTTTTTTACTGTAGATAAATACTGGTATCACCGTGACAATGCGCGTCGCAGGTTAGACATCCTTAAAATAAATCATAGCAGCTATCATGAACCTTGCGTGGAACCGCATTTTTAAAAAAATGTAGGGGAGACCGGGGCATGTTGGCCCAGTTTTTTTTAAGTTATTTTTTTTCAATACCTAAATTTTGTTTATTTTCAGACGTATTATTTTTTTACAATACCTAGTACATTTAACTAGTGGGAAAAGCGCATACTTTTAGTTAATATGAAGTTTTAAGAACTTTATAAATTTAGTTATGGTGTGATGTCATGTGGGCCACGAATAGAATGAACGAACGTGTGCTACGAATAGTACCTACCCCGTGCACGGGTACGTTGGCCCATTGAGTGCGGCACTTTGGCCGGCAATGCTCCTTTTTATGTTTATTTAGAAGTTAAATAAAATTCATAATAGTGAATAGGAATTTTAATGCATGTATATAAAAAAGATTATTTGCAAATTAGGCTTACAAATCAGAGGGATCATTGCAGTGAATGCATTCAAAATATAATCCATTAACTTCTTTTCAAATACATTTCACAAGAGTAGAGTCCAACGTTTGCAACTCACGCACTAGATCCATTCCTTCCCAGGTATACTTTGATTAAACTCCTTCAGACAACGTAGGCAGATATTGTCTTCGTCTTCCTCATCGTCACATTCTTTAATAAATGTCTTCATCCTCTTTTGACGGTTCAGACCACTACATCTAGGCTGTGAGGGATCAAAAGGAAGCAAAATCTTTTTCACAGTATGCTTTCCTTGGCGATTTTTGGTCTGATTTATTCTTTTAATATGAATTTTTAATTTTGGCACTATTTCTTTCTTTTGTTCCTTTTTGTTGTTGTTCAAGAACTAATATGTCAGGAGTGTCTTTGAGGACTGCAGAAGTTTTCTTCATTCTATTCGTAGCATTTGTCTTCCTTGGCTCTGCCTTTTCGAATGGTCTAATGTCCTCAGGTGTTGGAGTTGTCTTGCATGGAGTAGGAGAAGATGTGGTAGGCACATCTATAGAAATAGGCCTACCCCTAATTACCTGGGTATCATTAGAAGCTTCACAAATTGCTTTGTCGTGCGTGCTTGAAGGCTCTGGTCTATCACTGACATACGAAGGCACGAAATCAGAGTCAGTAAAATATTCCTATTGAAAGGACATATTCCAGTTATCTGAAAACCTGATGTTATACTAATTGGATTTATTGCATTGGGAAGGGCAGTTGGATTACAATGGGCCGGGAAAGACCGGGCCAACGTGCCCCAACGTAAGTGGACCAACTTGCCCCCCTCGCCATGTTTGAAATACTTTTGCTATTCTACACATATCTTAACAACATTTAATACTTATTGTTACAACAAAAGAATCGTTATAAATTGAACTTTCAAAATATTGCTCACTTTTGTTCTTGTGAAGTATCTCTTCAGAGCATTAACACTTTCTGCACACTAACGAAAATTTGCTTCGAGATCGACGAAAGTAAAAAATCAACGTTGTTCTTAATTTGCTTTTGTTAAGAGAACTGAAACTCGTGGAAAGGTAGGGGAAAAGGTTTTCTAACATGTTTCTGGACTTGTAGCGTCAACTGGTGACTGGTTTGAAAATTAAAGCAAATCGGCCAATCTACCCCTATGGCCAACGTGCCCCGGTCTCCCCTACGAATGCACTATGTGTAAAAAATACATATCAATATTCTGTAATTTAAGTTAGTAACAGTAATAGAAAATTATGTCCTTCGAATAATTTAAATAGTTTTCTGTATCAGTTAAATTCGTTCAAAATGTAAATAAAATGTTGAATTTCAATATTGAAACATCATAAAAATATCATTGTAATAAATATATTATACCTAATAGATTGATAACCATCTGCTCTTTAATTTAACCCCTTGCGGCGCACAGCACATTCATTGCTTAAGTGTTGAAATAAATGATAGACATCGAAATTTGAAAACAACTTTACATGCAAATAAGAAAAATCTATGTTTCACGCATCAAATAAACAGAATTTTCTATACTAAAATTCTGGTGTCATTGTGGCCTTTGGGAATTAAAATTAAGTGGTTTCATAGTTATACCATCGCCCCTCAAGGGGCTAAATAATTTAACTATTTTAATTTATTTAATAAATTTCTTTACAATCCCTTATACTACTTGCATTCATTATTAATTTTTTTTTCAAAATACTTTATTTTTTTCTTTATTATTTACGGGTTTTTATAACGAGTCACTACTTTAACCCTTTCCGGCGCAGTGTTACCACTCCGGCAACACCCAATTTTAACTCCAAACTTACAAACGGCACCAATAATATTTTAGTAAAATTTTAGTTTTATAATGACAACTTAAATCAGGGAATTCTTAATTTCTAAAAAAGTCTTTTATAAATTCCGGTGTCAGTCAACAATTTCTCATTTTACGAACAGAATTTGTCTGCGCCGGAAAGGGTTAAAGGAAGACATGACTCGGACACCACGCCCACTTAGGCAATAATTTTACTCTGAGATTTTATAATATTATATACCGTAATGTCCGGCGTATAATCCGCGGATCAAACAAATCTTTTAGGACCCAGAAATCTTACTTAGTGATTGAAGACAAATATTCACGACGATCTAAGAAGTTAATTTACTTTTTTTTAAACTTCTGGGTCAAAAAAATATTGTTTGATCCGCGGATTATACTCCGGAAATTACGGTAATTTTTTTATACATTGATAATATGTTACTAAATTTTATTCAAGCGTTTATATGTATTTCAGTTCGTATGTTGATAAAACTGTGCAAGAATTATATACAAGTTAGGAGTATTTTTTAGACTCCAAAAAATTGTACTTTTCAACTAAAACCCATATTAACTTCTAAAGTACTCAAGCGATTTTGATTTTTTTAAGTTATAGAGTATAAATATAAGATCACATGTGGAAGAGAATTTTTAAAAAATATATTAGTTTCAATCTAAGCATAGAACCAACAAAGTGAAAAATGTTGTCCAATCCGGATATCGATCCCGAAACCCTTGAAATAGCGCTCCAAATTCTCTACCGTTCTCGTAGCTTAAATGGTGGAGCATTTGGAGCGCTATTCCAAGGATTCAGGGTAAGATTTCAGGCTTGGATATTTTTCATTCTATTGGTAACATGTTTAACTACCAACCTTTTTAAATCCTTATTCAATAATTCCAAGCGCAATTTCCCTGTTGATATTTAATAGAAAAGTTAATTATAATCAGATATATATTCATTTTTTATTTGTGTCTCATGTCACGCCCCAACTTTGTGTGCTCATGTAGACGTTTCCATTTTGAGCTTCTGTTGCAGTCTAACCAACAAAATGTGAGTGATAAATAGAATTTGGCATCCTCCTCGTAGTTTAAATAGTAAAGCACTTTGAGCGCGCCAAGAAATCGAACCAAGGCTTTAGGTTCGATCGCCGGCTTGGACATTTTCAACTCTGTTGGTTCTACGCTTAGCTAGCAATGTGAAAATCACATATTTAATATTCAATCATTTCAGGCTAAATTTCACTGCTAATAATAATTAGAAAATTAAATATAATTATTCTACATATGTTCATCATGCGATCCAAGAGGCAACTTCTGACGTTCGGCAGAGTGGCTTCAGTGAGCTGGATAACTATTACTATCATTCCAGATTAGCATTTCAAGCGCTTAACATTCTAGAGCAGGGGTGACCAAATTTTTTGCTTCGAATCCACTTGTCAACTTTTCTTAAGAATAATAATTTTGACCTCTGTAAATTGTAGAACTCCTTCCATTAAACAAAATACTGTTTCTGTAATAAATGTATCTCTATGGCACGCGTGCCTCAGGTTGACCACCCCTGCTCTAGAGTGAAGAAAAAGAAATATCTACGAGATTAGAGGTATGATGGAGCAGATTAACGAGCAACACGTATACGTGCCGCAAAAAGGCCTTAATAATCCTTGTTTACCCTCACCAGTAAATTTATACTGTAAAATTTGCTTTATTTAATCGAAGCGTTTTCTCGATTTAATAAGAGACAAAATTCTTTTTTTAAAAACCGGTGACAAAACATTAACATTTCGTAAAAGGCTTCCGTCGCGAAGGGGTTAAAGATCAGATCCATATGCACTGAATCATCATTCGTGTGGGATGTAACTTAACCACTTGAAGGGCACCGGTATATTATATATACCACTTACGATTAATTCCCTTATGCCACATTGACACCGAAATTTTAGAATTAAGATTTGCTTTTTTACAATGCACTCGAAAAATAGCTTTCAATTTCTGTCATACAAACTTGTTTGTAAATCCCGATGTCAATCAATCATTTTAACATTTTAGGATCAGAAGTGCTTTGTCCCTCAAGGGATTAATGCATAGCTGCCAACATCTTCCGCTTTTTCAGCCCGGAAAAATTTTATAGTAAATTTTACTAATTCAAATCTCCGTAATTTGCCGATTAATTAAGCCAATAATTTTTGTTAAATTTTTCCGGGCCAAAAAATCAGAAGAGTTGGCAGCTATGGGTTAACCCCTTGAGCTCTGCTGGTAGAATTTCCTACCACATAATTTTAATTCCAAAATGTCAGAATAACACCAGAAAATTTGACCAAATTTACTTCCAAAAGGTTTAATGCATTTTTTTTTTCCGCGTTTATCGTTAACTGGTTTTGTTCTTTGCAAAATACTGGTGCCTGTGTGACATTTGGAATTTTGAAGAAATTTACACCCCAGAGCTCAAAGGGTTAATGATGCGTTAGCCAAATATCTCTCAACATAACGTTTTCAAGAAAGTTATGAATATTTTTATAAAGTTAAGATAACTTTAATTTTTACTGAGAAAGATCCTGTTAGCTGTAGAAAAAGAATTACAATATTAGATGCAGTAGAAATAATGGCTGACAAAAGATTTTGGAATATGCCAACCTATAAGTATGCCTATTCTAATTAAAATTTGGTAAAACTCGGATAGTTACTTAAATGTCCATATACGTTGGAGGGAAATGTAATAAAAAAAGTTTATAATAATTTTGAACTTCTTTTTAATATAAATTATGATAACTGATTTCTCTCTATTTGGTTCTGTTTCTGCATGTGTTAAAATACTAAAAATATTACTCAATCTATTCGTATTTTCTACGTCATCATAGTTTTAGTGTGACGTGGAATTTTAACCCTGAGTTTAAGTGTGCCATGAAATACAAATGTTGAAAAACACTAAGCTAACGAATTTCGGGATTTGCCTGTATGTCATAAGGGCAACGTGTTTTTGCCAGCATCGATATTCCAATCATGATTTTTTATTCGCAACAGTAATTTTTTTTTGTAAATTTTGCATTATTTAATCTTTGCATTTTCCTGATTCAATGAGGCAAAATAATGAAAAACCGGTGATAAATTATTAAAAATTCTGTAAAAGACATAAAACAACACAAAATATAACACGCAGTAGTTGAACATATGTACAAAAACATAGAAAAGAAAAAAAGAGGGGTCTCTTAGAAAAACATGACAAAATCCTCATAATTTTTTATGACAACAATGTCGATGATTTGACAACAATGTCAAATTTTCTCACTTCTTCCTTATCAGAAAATGAAAAATCCTATTTCTCTTTCCCCTTCCTATGTTTTTCCCTATAAGAAAATAGAATATCCCTTTTTTTCCTTTCAACTTCCGAAAGAGAAATGGGATATCTCATTTTCTGATAGGGGAAAAATGTGATCATTGACATTGCTTTTTTTTTGTAAGTTTTGTCCTTTTCCCCCTAAGAATATGAAGCCCCATTTCTTTTTCTTTTCCGTGTTTTGGTATATATATTGAACTACTGCATGCTATATTTTATTTTATTCAACCGTGATGCTTTTTTTTAGATAACACTAACTTAAATTTTGCAGAGTTTGAAAATTTTGAGTATTTAACAGATTATATCTGCTAAAAGCAGCAATCTCTCGTTACAGTATTGCATTATTTAGCTTGTCCCAGTAGTACACTTTCACATTCAATAAGAAAAAGTTTGGGGCATTATTGCGAAAATAAGATATTAACCCTTTATCAGGAAAACAAATGGCTAAAATGTTGAAAAGGTTCACTGCCACCAGAATCTATAAACGGATTTGTTTCAAAATAAAAAGTGTCGTTATTGTCAGGTTAAAATAAACACAAATTATCTCACTAAAAATTCCGGTGTACATAAATCAATCAGTTTTTAGTAAAAATTAAGTGGTAAATATATTACCATATCCCGATAAAGGGTTAAGTGTAGAAAATGGACAAAAACGTCACTGTGATTGTACTTTGAGGCAACATAACAATGTAAAGTAATAATGCCCCATGTAAACAAATAAATTTTAATAAACATGTAGTGGTACTCTAACAGTTTATGCCAAAAGGATTTTGGGATGTTGTTGCTTGCCAGAGATATACCACTCCAAACATATCGGCATTTCATTTTTCATGAAAAATAGCATTCACAGCTTAGAACTTTGACATTTTCTTTAGGGTAGAAGAAATTTTTTCAGAGCTTCAAAATTGCACATTAATCATTAAGTATGATTTATTTCAACATAAAAAATATCAAGTCAATTAAAAATTACAACTATCAAAATATCACTTTTTTTGTCTGAATTTTAAAAATAAGGTCTTATAATTCTTTCAAGGATGTCGAAAACCTTTGTCTTACTTCTTATTTACCTTATCCCCTTTTTGTCTCATCTAGGTATGCCTAGCATACATCTGTCTATGCTTCTCTGTATTGTTTGTGGTCTTTATACCATCCATTTTATTAGTGTACATGTACTTCAGCTCCGTAAGTTAGTGCTGGCAAAACACTTTTCTTTAAAAAAAAGGGCATATTATTCTTCAGAATAATATTTTTTTTTTCCAAAAGCACTCCACCCATTTCTTATTCTTCTGTTGATTTCTTTCATGATACAATTATCCTAAGATATTTCCTGTCCAAGGAAAACTTAATTTTGCACTTTTTTAATCTCGCTGTTCTTACAGACAATTTTCTGTATTGATGTAAATGAATTGAACATCACGTTAGTCTTTTCCAAATTTATTTTTAATTCCACATATATTAGAATAGGTCAAAATAATTGTAAATATTTTTTCGTCACTATACCGCCGAAATGTGTCAAATTGGAAAGACAAAAAAATTAAAGAAAAGAAAAAAAAAATCTTTGATATCTTCCATTTGCGACTTAAAAGTCATAAAAAAGACAAAAATCCACACTTTTTTATTAATTTTTATAATTATTAAACTTACAGGTCTTTATGTTATACTTCTAATTTCGAAGTAAAGAAAAAATTAATAATAGAAATGGAAAAAATCAAAACCATACGATGCCTTCTAAACACACATAAGTAGCAAATTTATGTAAAAAATTGAAGAAATATGTTCGTAATGCGCTTTATTGCCTTACTTTCCGATCCGATGCTTTGTTCTAGTGGCAGACGGAAGATCATTTTCTGTGATGTTGTGACTTTCGGGTTACATTATGATTCATCGAAGAAAGAATATCAAAATAGGTATTTGAATATATTTGTTATTCCAGAAGCCTTTAAATAAAAAATGAGCAATCAAGAACACATGTCTCGTGGCTGTTTCAAGAAAAGTTAAAATTTATCTCTAAAAAGTAACAGCAAGAGCGTCATAAAATATTACACAGTTAGAAGAGATTTTATAGGAATAAAAATTGTAAAATAACTATTTTGGCGATTTATGATAACAGTATCCTACAAAAAAAGGTAGTGTATTTCAGATTAAATTTATTCTAAAAAAACTTAGAATTGAAGTAGACAACTAGTTTACTTTTTGGCATAGCATTCTGAAGTTCATTATTTTCATGTGTACAAAAACCTTGAGAGGCCATTGAGAGGTCATTGATTTACATAACAAATTAGGATTTTAAAAAAAAATGTTACATAGGGCTGAAAATTTTTTAATTGCAACAAAAGTTGGGTGGAATAGACTGTAAATGCAAAAAATAAATAAATAAATAAAGCTCTCTAAAATAAATAGGTGGAGTATTCTCTCTCCCCCCCCCCCCCCCGCCGTATCTCCACTTAACCACTTAACTGATTATTTTTTTTTTGTCGTACAGAAAATTGAAAATACAGGGAAAACATCCCTTTTTGCGAAAATATTCGTAGCATTTATTCTCACCATCTCTGCCATTAAATAGCATGAAAATGTATTTGAAAATTTTAGTGGCGTCAAAAGGCTTTAACCTTCCTACCCTGTTAAAAATTGATTAAACTTGATTAAAAACATTTGACACCAGAATTTTTATTTAAAGCTATTTTATCTATTTATTTAACTTAGTTCTCTGAATCTTTAATTTAACTTAGTGTATAAAGAAATTTATGGTTCAAATCGAATAAAATATACGATAGAAATGGGTCGATTCGACCTATTCAGGGTAGGAAGGTTAAGTGAAGCTTCCAGCAAACTTTTCTTGCCCGTACGACGTACGAGCAAATCAGTTAAGTGGTTAAAGACGCACTATGCCTGGAATTCACAATTTTCTCAGTAAATGTTTACTGAATTCAAAATTCAACTTGAATGACCTTTTGTTGGATACCTACAAATCATCGACTAAGTCAGCTACAGGAGTTTTAAAATCCTACTAAATCCTTCGAACCGTAGATGAGACTTGCTAAAATTTACTATCAGGTCGTAAAATCAACGGAAAATCGGAATATCCTTTCCCATTTGAGAAAATTAATTCTTACCGGGGAATTCCATAATTTAATTTTTAGAGATTAATTCCGATATGTGTCGTTTAATAATCATGGAACTATTAAGAAGGTGGAGCTGACATATCCTTAAAATAGTGAAGCTTCAACTGTAACCATTTCTGCATGGCGTTCATGATCACCACCTTAAAATTTTCTGAAATTTTCAACCTTTTTTCAACGCCTGGTTAATAGAAAATGCCAATCAAAAATAATTACAAAAACTGCTATTTATCTGGCTGAAGTTAACTTTGGTGCTAGTAGTTCTGCCACATTGTGACGACCAAGAGAACCTGGCGTCAATGTCTGTGAAAAGATTATGCCTAGCGAAACTGACACCCAAAAAAAAAGAAATAAAAAATTAACAATATTTGTGATTGAAATTTCCCGTCAATAATGCGTTTAAAAAAGTACTGTACCAATTAATTTTTGAACATACTAAAAAACTATGCAGAAATTTGTCAAATATTTGCTATAAATTAGGGCTAATATTAAAAGTCTTTTTCATTTATACTGATAACGTTTTTTTATATGTGTAAATATATTCTAACTTATTATTTTGCTGCATTTTAAGGAATCTGTTCATATACTTTTTTAAAAGACTATTTTACAGGGACTGGTGAAACACTTTATATCAGTACTCATAAAATACGACTCATTTTAATATGGTAGTTTTCAAAATAAAAATATTTAAGCATATTAGCTATTGGCAATATTTATAATGCGAACATATTTTTACATTTCAAATTTTATAATAATATTTATAGATAGATAAATATAAGATTATTTTAAATCAATACAAATTCTCAACAGCCAATGTGAATTTATAAATAATAAAAGTATTCATTCAAATTCAAAATGATGTATAAAATATTATAAAAATCTATTAAGAATATATGTGGTGCTACCATCTGTACTAATCATTTATACATTAATTTCAATTTATTAGTTTTGAAATATGTTTTGAAATTTAAGTGATACTTTGAAATGATAATATATACAAATATATATAGTATATTTTCAAAAGTTTTTTTTTTTTTTTGTCTCTGAATGTTTTCAGATGCTAATCTTTTAAAGAATGTAAACTATCTTCTTATTTTCTTTTTATAAACTTCTTCTTGTTATCTTCATTTTGTTCTTTACAGGTAGTGATTTTGGCTGTCTCTTTACATAATTCAGTCTAACATTAATCTGTTATATACCTACAATATTTAGGGGAAAGTCGGATAAAACCGGGAAACTAATGTTTTTCTCTTTATTATTGTACACTATGTGAACAAAACAATCAATATTTGTATTAAAATGATAAAATGATTCCTTAGGAAGAAAAATGTATTCTTTCAGTCACGAACAACAGAAATTGAGATCATAGAAACACTTTTTTTAGAAGTGTGCAATGTCCCGGTTTTGTCCGACCAGGTCGGATAAAACCGGAAACTGGAAACAATAATTAAATGCACATTGAAATTTTGCAATAATGCTATTTATTAAAGGAAAATCGACATATTATACTTGCAGAATGTGAATCTGTATCAAATCTACATAAAATAAAAGTGAGTTAAGTTATGCTTTAAGAGTTGAAACTGTTAGGCACAAAAATCACAAATAGAAGTTCGATCTTGTTCATTTGCATTGTTGCATGCTTCATGTGCCAACCCTTTGCAATAAAGGCACTGTATCCAACTCTCCTTAAGTTTAGATTGTTCATGTAAGCCATTGGAAAAGATGCATGCTTCATTTTCATCTTCTTTCTCGTTTAATTTCAAGGGTTTTATTTTTCTTAGGACTTTTCTTTTTCCCATCAGTTTTTCTAATTTTCTTTTCTGTCGTCATGGAAAGCTTCGCTTCAGGGTTAAGTTTTTTTTGTCTTGTTTTTCCATCTTTTCTTTTTCTTCTTGTTCGAGTTCTAAATTTTAAAGGATTGAAATAAGGAAAGATGTTGCAATAGAAAACAATCTTATATGTAACAACTTAATTTAAATAACATTTTTTTATAGTTTTTTAATATTTATAGATCGTCAAACAATGCATAAACATGTTCATTCTATTTCAATCACGCAAATAAATAAGTTGTCCCAAACCGGAAACTTTCTTGTTATGTCCGACCACGCCATTTTGATGAAATGTTACTCTAGCGTTATTCAGATAACTCGTAAATACCAATACAAAACATTAAAATAACGAGTAAATAATAGACTATTATACGTTATACTTACGAAATCTAAATTCTAAGGCATTTAGGACTGGTAAAGTAATATCGCAGACGTCGAATTATTAATATCTTCACGTGAAATCTTTAAAAAATCACCACTGCGAAATGAGTTCGTCTACATGACTGCTTGTTTCTGGCAACTGGCATGCATCGCATCTAAAAGTAATTCTAAAAATTTTGGTTAGATACCGCCACAAATAAAGCCATAAAGCCTGGTTCCCTGTTTTATCCACCTACCCGGTTTTATCCAACGTTCCCCTACTCTATTTTTATAATCAGGGTGGCGAGTGGATAGATAAAAACACAGTCAATATAGATGATAAATATCAGGATTGTTTTAAAGATAAATTCAGTTTGCATAATCTCTTGCATTTACCAGTATTTTTGTAAGAAAATACTGGTAGTTTTCTGTTTTCTTTCCCGGTTTTCACTGACCACACGCCATCCTGATAATTATCTGTGTGAACTATTGCTAGATTTTATTTCTCAGTTTTTCAAATTTAAATCTAGTCATAATTATTGCACTTGTAATAATATAGGACAACTTTTCATGTAGTTAATTACTATCTTTAATAGAAATATATTGTAAAAGGTTGTTCCTACACTCCCTCTCCGTTTGAAAGTTGTTTCAATCTAGCGATTTTCATATTAATCACTCGCTGACAGGTGTAGAGCATTAAGCGTCAAACCTATGTTAACTCTATGGGAAAGTTGTTAACATATTTCTTGCTAATATTTTAATTATTATGAAATTATTTTTATTTCTTAAAGATTTGTTTTCTTTTTTTTCATAAGATAACTGCGGTTGATAACTTTTATTGAGCATGAGATAGGGGGAGGAGGGGGGGTCAAAATTCACGTTTGCCCCGGGGGCAAAAAAATCAAGTTCAGCTCTGACAGATACAATATATATATATATATATATATATATATATATATATATATACCGTAATTTCGGGTGTATAAGCCGCGGATCAAACAATTCTTTTTGGACCCAGAAATCTTATTTAGTGATTGAAGACAAATATTTACGGCGATCTAACTAGTTATATTTGTTTCTTAAAAAATTCTGGGTCGAAAAAGAATTGCTTGATCTGCGGCTTATACACCCGAAATTACTGTATATATATATATATATATATATATATATGCTTTCAATTCGGATTTACATTTTATTCATTGTTTTTTATGTATTTATTATTCAAAAATCGGGAAGAGGGATGCTTGAGTCTGCTGTTGCTTTTAATAAATGTAGTACGATATCGAGTTAAAATTCTTAGACGTTGCATTTCCGGTTATATTTTGGAAACGCGGGAAAGATTTTTAGCATCCAGCCATAATCCTCCTACTGCATAGTTATAAATCAAAGACTACAAAATTTACTTTCAGAACCAATAAGAATGTACACTTTTAAAATGTCATGGAAAGAGTTTTTCTAATTTATACTATGTATATCTGTGTTTATAAGAAAAATATAACTCATGTTTAATGTAAAAATAACTTTAAAAAATAAGATGCTTAAAAATTAAATTGTTTACTTTATTGCTTTCGCCGATTGGGAATGATGTTCAAAATAGTAACTTTCATAATATTTTCCGTGAAATCTAATATCTTTACCAAATAATGGAGCAAATTGTTTGATAACACAGTTTCTGCATAAAAGTACTTGACAATTTCTGCAAATAAAATGAGTTCATAAATGTTCTAGAAAGTAAATAGTTTAGAATTTAAAACAGACATAAAAATAAACTTACATTTTTATTCATAAAATGGAAACTTTTTGTTTAAATTGTTGAAAAATTATGTAATTTTCATAAATTTTTAATAAAGTCTGTTTCGGGAGTAAAATGCATGAAATCCAGGATATTTCACATTAAAAAATCTAAAGAAACATAGTTTTTCTATTTTATCTTCTTAAATTCTGCATCAAATATCATAAGTATATTTTTTCCTTAGATCATTAACGTAAAGAAAGTAATGGTATCAATACAACAACCCTTAACGGGTTACAAATTCGTGACGCAGCAGTTTATCTTATATAATAAGATATGAAGCTTTAAGAATTTTAAATATGGCTTTTTAAAATAGTGATATCAAATTTTGAGTGAGATCATGCTATTTATTAAAAATTGCATATTTGTATTATTTATTTCATCATTCTTTTTTCTATTTATATTCGCATGTGCAAAAGTTATCTTCAATATGAAACAATGTATGAGATTTTATTCAGTGATGCTTTTTCATCCACATCTCTCATAAACTCAATTTTAAAAGATATGATATATAAAATTTAAGTGATCTTCTATAGGGCTTCAAAACGTTCGTTTTAAAATTCAATTTAAATATTTTTTGATTTGGCAAAACAAATTCACACATCCAAAAATACTTTAAATTTTCCATTTCACTGTTAAATATGAATTTTCCTTAAATTTATACTATGCATTGAAATGTATATATTTCAATAAATTTATTAATATTTTGTCTCATGTTATTGAAAATTATGTAATATTTATGAAAATTGTTTCTTTCTAAATTATTATTTTCGTTGCATTTCATTTTGTTTGAATAATTTGGCACAGTGAATTTGTTTGGATAGTTTGAATTTATGAGAGATGAGGATGGAAAAAGCATCAGCGAATAAAATGTTAAACATGTTTTCATATTGAAGATAACAGTTGCACATGCGATTAATGGAAGAATATGATGAAAATAATAATACAACTATGCATTTTTTAATTAATAGCACGACGTCACTCAAAATTTAATATCATTATTTTAAAAATTCATATTTAAAATTTTTAGTGCCATAAGATAAACTGCTGCATCACAAACTTTTCACCCGTTAAGGGTTTTATATTGATTAGATATGACATTATTGTTCTTCTAAATATTCTAATACAAAAAGTTTTGCTAATTCTTTCAGATTTGTTTTATAGGTTCAGATATCCAAAGCTCACAGTTGTTTATGTCTTCTCTCTCAGAATACATCTCATATTTAGTTCTGAAATACTCTATTAGCAAACAAATAAACTGATTAGCTGAAATGTTTCTACCAAGTTTTTGAAGTATTTTCTTTCAAGGCATTTACAGACAATTGCATCAATAGTGTAGAAAAAAGTTTGTTGTAAAAAAATCTCAAAAAATATATTATGTATTGAAGAAACTTAACAGCATTTAATACACGAGTTTCCTTTCTTACACTAATTCTCCAGAAATTATTGACAGTACCAAATGCAATAAAAGTATTTTTCAACTGGAAAAAAACATATCCGTTTTTTCGTCTAATTAAACTAATTAAGAAATTAGTTAAATTCAATTTTAAATTTTACCATTGCAGTACTTGCATGTTTTCTCACTATTTAGAATATACGAGATGAATTCCTCCTTGAAGTGGCATAGTTCTTTTTTTTTTAAAGATAACAATAAATTTTGTAAGTTAATTTTTTTAACTTACATTTTATTAGTGTTAGGTGTCGGCAACATTAAAAAAAAATTCTATATTAAACAATCAATTAATTTTAACTATTCAAATTTTAATATTTTATTTTAAACTATCTTACTTAAATATTCATATAAACGATAGTCAGAAAGTTTAATCTTTAATTTTTTCAAGGAAAAGTAGCGAATTCGTTATTTATCCCTTTCCAGCAATTTGAGTGAAATTATCTAAGCTCTAAAAAAATTCTAGAGAAAATTTGGGTAAAAAATAAAGTATTAAAAGTAAAAAATGTATTTTTCTCTGAATTTATCCATTTTAAATAACCCGATTGCGATCTTGCCCTGTTGTCAAAAACAACTTTTATTGCACAGTTAGACGCTATATAGTGCGTTTTGGTAAAGGAATTTACCACCCGTACACATTGAAACGTAAATAAATTCATCAAAATTCTTTTCAACCGCCTTTATTTCCCAGCCGTCGCAATCCGCGGAATTCAGTGTATTTTTCACTCTTACGCATCGCTATTTGCAGTACCATCGCTGTTTGCTGAGAGCGACTTTATTTTCTACTTTCTTTTGAACCAATGGAATTGTATCCCTCCTTTTTCAAAAAGAGTCGTTAGAAAAATTGACTCCAAAACTGTATACATATCAAGCATACAAAGATAATGCTGGAATCTGGCATAAATTGACACAGCTGCGCCAGCTGGTGGCCGGATGATAATCGAAATACGCGGGTTTTTCGAGGCTAACGAAAAAGACAGGCTGTCGCAGTGCATCCTACGTGTCATTTTTTCAGACCGCTAGAATGACTTTATGCTTTTTTCGTACACCTGCATTGGTGCATTTGAGTATCACGGGACTCGAGCGGTCTGTAAAAAAATATACCTGGAATGAACCGCGGTAGCCTGTCTTTTGCATTAGCCTCGGGGTTTTTAGTATGGCGTCATATATACAGGGTGTTTCACAAAGGACCCCTAACTTTAACCCCTTGAAGGGCACCGGTATATTATATATACCACTTAATTTTAATTCCCTTATGCCACATCGGCACCGGAATTTTAGTATTAAGATTTGCTTTTTACAATGTACGCGAAAAACAGCTTTTACTTTCTATCATATAAATCTGTTTGTGAATACCGGTGTCAATCAATCATTTGAACATTTTAGGAACATAAGTGCTTTGCCCCTCAAGGGGTTAAAAATCTATAACTCGGAAACGGTGATAGAAACATGAAACCAGTGGTGAGATCATTAAAAAAAATCGTAAGAATCTTATACATAAATCAGAAAATTTAGTTAAAAATAGCGCTCATAGATGGCGCTGACATCGTTAAGACCTTCAAAAGAAACAATGTTAAAATTTTTAAACTTTTGCTGCATTGTCACTCCATCGCTTCTATAGAATATCTCTATTTTGACAAATGAGAATCTTCCATAATACATTGAAGTAATCGTTTTCTATATAAGTGGTGGAGTGACGATGCAGCAAAAGTTTCAAATTTTTAACGGTGTTTCTTTTGAAGGTCTTGACGCTGTCAGCGCCATCAATGAGCGCTATTTTTAACTAAATTTTCTGATTGATGTATAAGATTCTTACGATTTTTTTTAATAAACACACCACTTGTTTCATGTTTCTATCTATCACCGTTTCCGAGTTATAGATTTTTAAAGTTGGGGGTCGTTTGTGAAACACCCTGTATTTACAGATATCTATTATCTGCAAATACAGGGTATTTGCAGATCTTGCGCATATTTTCTGAATTTTCACTCAATCATGAGAGATGAATCCACTTTGCCAGATTTCTTGCAAAATACACGTTACAGTTTCTTTCGATAAAATCATGTTCATTTAAAAAAAAGGGGGGTCACAATGTCATTGTAATTTCGGGAGAAAAAGCACTAGTGCTACGAAAACATATTACCTTTTGTCCTGAAATTAAAATGACAATGCGATTTTTATTTAAATACGCATATTTATATATACTATATTAAAAAGGCTGTAACAAAATATTTTATTACTATAAATCTGGTAAACAAGATTCATCTTCTATGAGAGAATAACTTGAAGTTTATTATTGAATTTTTAACAGGCCTAAATGGCTTTGTCTGTTAAAAAATCTAATCTGCAATTTTAGGAAGCTTATTAACTAGAATAGCAAAATATTTAAATAAATAAATGAACAATACTTTTTGTTTAATAATACAACATTTTATGCATACATTTAAAATTAAGTTTATTCCGAATATATAATGAAATGAGTTTGAAATGGTATGGAGATAATCATTTATTATTAATATTATGGTTATTATCAATTTGTATTTAGAAAATGAAAAGTAAAATTCCTTTTGTTTTTTAGATTAAATTAAGGCAAGATAGAAAATTTAAAGCAATAAATTTTGCAAACTGCGGAATTATATACGTTCAAACACAAAATGAAATAAATAATAATTTCTCAAAGTACGACTGAAATAACTTGTTTTACCTATTATTTTTATTTAAAAAGTGTGTAAAAATGTATTTTCAACAATGAGTGCAGGCACTCGTTTTTACTGTTAATCTATTCGAAAGAAAAGTGAAAATCTCTTACCAAAAGGAAATTAAACTAACCACTTCGCAAGATGCATGAAATCCACTCTTATAGAATAAGTGCATTTTCTGTTCTGGAAAGGAGTGAAAAATACATTTAGAGTTAAAATTGCTGATTTTCAGAACATTCATATGTTTTATATCGTTTAATGTATTAAACCGGAAAGTGGTAGCATAAACAACCACCATATGGTTCAGGAATGAAAATCCAGGATTAGTTAAATCCCAATTCACACATTAACCTTTTAACGGACAAAGCAAATTCATTGCGAAGATGTTGAAATAAATGAATGACACCAGTAACTGCAAACAAATATATTTGTAAATAAGAAAAGTAGTTTTTCACATACATGATAAAATGGATTTTTTAAAATTAAAATTCCGGTGTCGTTTTTGCATATCGGGATTAAAATTTTGTGGTTTCCTAGAGAAACCAATGAACGTTAAAATATTAACCCATTAGTGCCTAGCGTTCCATTTTTGGGACAGTTTTAAAAAATTCAAGTACGCGCTTTTCACACCAGTAAAAAAGTTGGATAAATAAATACTTTCTTTCTCGAGACAAATTCCTCGATAAATTAAGATAAAAGTTATTCTTGTTATAAAAGTGGTGGGAAAATGCAAAATTTGAATTTTAACGAAAAAAATAATTCAGGCATTAATGGGTTAAAGCGCAATCGGTCTGCCAAGTCATATCTTGATGGAAAAATACCTAAAGATTGAATCATGTAAGATGAGCGATAGGTTTACCATTGTTTTTTCCTATTCTCAATCCTCCATGTTGTTATTGTTTTAGGTGCAGGAAAGCTCAATGTTAAACCAATGATTCAACCGCCAAAATCGGGGTTTTAGGTGTTTTCTACCAAGATATGACTTTGCAGACCAATTGCGGTTAATATGCGAATCGAAATTTAACTAATCCTAGATTTTCATCCTTGAACTCGATTAGATGATAGACTGTGCTGTCGCCTCCTTGTTTATAAGTTTGAACTTCATATCAGCAGTCATTTGTTTTATATCGTTTAATGCATATATGTTTTATATCGTTAATTGTTTCTGCAAAACAGGTAAAAAAATTACGCATTTCATCCCTTCGCGAATAACACTCTTACAGAATTTTTAATCTTTTCTCGCCGGTTCTTCAAAACAGAAAACTTTGTCTAATTTAATCGGTAAAAATTGTCCAGATTAAATATCGGAATGTTTACAATTAAAAATAACTGGTGGGAATATCCAAGGAGGGTTAATTAGACGGAAAAAGGTATTCCCGTGGAAATCTTGGGTTGCGCAAATTTTACTACAATTGCTTTGTCTGTGGAAACCTCGAGAAGTGGAGTGAGAGGGTTAATGTTTCTTTGTAAACGATAGAAGCGCTGGAAATTTACTCCAAGTTTCATAAAATATACATTCACCAGAATTTTATTTAAAGCTTTTAACTTATAACTTTAACTGGCTCTTGTGCAATATTCTTATATAACTCTTTTTTTAAAAAGAAATATCTGGTTCAAGCTAATTATACATAGATGGTAGCAGTCAAATTGACTGCTATGGCGCTTCTAGTGTTAACCCAGTGAAAAGCGGTGATGCCGGTGTGGCATAACATAATTTTAATCCTGCCCCGAGCTAAGTCTGGGGCTCTGTTTCCTTATATCTGTCGTCAGTGAAGTGATTAATTGCCATACTAACATCCAAAATTGTAAAGAAAATTTCATTTTTATTGTGTACGCGAACATATATTTTATTTGTTAACAAATACATTTTCTTATAAATACTGGAGTTATTGAATTATTTCAACAATTTGAGAATATAAGTACTTAGCTCCTGAAAGGGTTAAACGTTTTCTAAATTTAGTCTATTTAGTGAAACAAATCACCCTTTCAGATGCACTCTTATTCATTAGATACTCCATAGTACATTTCGATCCACCTTTTTCAAAATTTACTTATTTACATAAACTCGTTCTACCAAGATGCCAAAATCCAAAAAACCGGTAAGAGTCTGTTCGATTTCTTACATTCAAGGAAATTAATCATTTGAACATTTTAAGAACAGAAGTGCTTTGCCCCTCAAGGGGTTAAATAAAATAAAGATTGCTGTTCTTTTTTACCGGTGTCAAAAACAGTGCTTCATGCACCTTTTGAAGCGTCCCTAAAAAGGGACGCTAGGCACTAATGGGTTAATTGAATTCCACGAATCAGCTTTTCGACCAAAAGTGTATTTAGACACTTCCAAATACAATTTGTTTACTGTCCGTTAGCGTAATAAGTAGAGTTTCTTTATTCTGATAGCGTCTTATTAATGTTTTAAATGAATTTAAGCCGAGCTGTTCAATATTATAGGTAAAGTTAAAGAAAGAAGAGCAGAACATGCACTCTAAAAAAAAAATGTGTAAATTTACACACAAAAGTGTGTAAATCGATGATACAAAAACGACATGTCTATGTGTGTAAATTTGTGTGTAAATTGCGCCAAATGTGTAAATTTCAGAATACACATTTTAATGTGTAATTTGATGATAAGTCCAAATGTGTAAAAGTTATCTGATAACTCTTGAAATACACACTTTAATGTGTGAATTGCACTGAAATACACATATTTCTGAGCACTATTTTTACACATACATATGTGTAATACTCTTTTTTTACATATATTTTTGTGCAATAGGAAAATACCTACAATGTTGTGTAATATGCAAAATACACATGTTTTTGTGTTATGTACAGAATGCACAGATTTTTGTGTAATATTCTGTTTTTACACATATGTCTATGTAACATGGAAAATACATTTTTGTGTAATATTTAAAATACATAGGTTTTTGTGTACAAAGATTTACCTTATTCTTTGATGTGTAAACTGCGAAAAAGTTTTTAAAATAGCAAAACAAAATTACATGAAGAACAAATTCGTATGCTTGACTTGTTTCTAAGTACGCGATCGTAATTATGTAAATACGTAATAACTATAGTTGTCATTCAATCCGTCCGTCTGTCTATCTGTCCGTTCGCATATAACAACGCAAAAACTACTTAATCCGAATTGTTTGAAATTTAAAATACATAACTCTTGCATAATTTTATCAAGTCATTTCAATTTTTATGAAAATGAGATGTATAATTCAATTATAGAGACAGTCAAAAGCGTTCCCTTGCATAACGGCCCATGTATAAAAATAGTTTCAAGTGCCTTTTAATGATGTTACACGTTTTCGAACATAATAAAATTGACTTGCATCTATGAAGTATATACTACAATATAAATTCTGTATAATCTGTAGTACAGAGAATAGTTTTTATTAATTTACAGGGCCATACTAAAATATTACATTACATTATGGTAAAGAAGGAAACATTGTTTGGGACGCGTTTTAATTTTATAAAAATTTATCTGAAAAAAAGTTATAATTGCTTCTGTGTCTGTAATTGGATTTGGTGTGAACATTTGAATTTTTCGGACTAGGTTAAAAAAACTATTTCTTCTGACATCAAATAACATTTTTTTTAGAGTTTTTATTTATTTTTCTTGTAGTTTTTGAATGCAATACGCTTACAAAAAGTCTTCAATTTAAAAATCACAAACGAAAAACCATGAATTGAAATCTATGAAAAGCTGTCTTTTGTCATCGGTAGAAAATGAAATAAGAAATGTATAGCATGTAAAATAATAAAAACTCGAAGTTTTATAGCAAAATATATTATAAACACGCTGAAATAGATAGTATTTAAACCGAATAATTATTTTAAATGCTATATAATGTTAAAACTGCAAATATTTACTCTTATGTTACAATATGTGATTTTAAACATGAAGAAATGATTTAAAACACAAAAATAATAAATTATTTTTTCCAAATTTGTAATAAGCAGAAAATAACACACTTCTCATCCATATTATAATTTTCAAGTGTTAAATTGTAAAATAAATGAACTTACCTTTGAAAAAAAATCTGTTCTGGGCTATCAAAATTCAAAATTCATTTTAGCAATAATGATCTAAAACTGCTCATGTGATCAAACTCAGTATCGTCGTATGTTGAGAATTTTAAGAACATATATGGCAAAAATGCTATGATGGATGATAGCAGTAATAAATAAGACCCCCGATTAAGGGTGTATTTCAATACAAATTGCCTTTTTTCTGATTTATTTTTAAATTCGTTTTTTCTCTCAAGCGCATCAAACTGGCAAATTCTCTTATTTAGAAAGTATATTAGGTCCCGTGCTTTTCAATTTTTTGATAAATGCAGAAAATATTGCAAAAAAATGCTGTTAAAGTCAACGTTTTAAACCGAATTTTCCGAAGCAGGAGATCTGGGAACGAAAAAAAGAGTCATACTGGGGAAATAATAGTTTATAAATCTAATTCTAATGAATTTAACAAAAAATAAAATCACACGACATCTTATAGATCTCTTTAAAAGTCACATCAGCAAGTTTCGTGTTTTTACTTTTAAAAGTGAGTCTGGAATTGTATCAGAAAATTTCGAACTGTTGAAGGTGAAAAAAATGTTTTCGAATGCACCCTTAATGCTCGCTGGTCATTTTGACTTTAGTGTACATCGCAGTTATGTAACACGGAGATACAAAGGTGTAATTCACTTTACATTATGATCTGACTGAAGCAAAATTCAAACTTTAAAAAATTTAGTTATTAAAAAATAATTTTAATCATTCATTGCGAAAATTACATTTTTATTTATAAAATTGTACATTTAAAAATAATAACTCTTGCTATCTATGATTATCATTTTTGAAAACAAAGCTCATTTTTCAGGTCTTATATGAAAGTTTTTGCACAATTTTCCAAGAATCTATGTTGCCAGGGCCAATATCACTCTGATATCGTCATAAAATAATACAAGCGGATTTATAAGAATTTACTATAGTGGCTTTAAATGAAATGTGATAATTTTTTTTCCATATAATTGTCTGTTAGAAATCCATATAACCGTACTTATTTTTACCAGACACAGCTAAAAACAAAGTAGGAATACACAGTTAATAACTTTTTTTTATGTGAATGAAGTATAAAATTGCAGACCATACATAAAATAAAATCACACTTTGGTATATTATCATTAATATTTTATTTACAAGAATGGAGGATAGTTATAAATAACAAAACTTATTTTAACACTCCGCCTACCAGACAGTTCCCCCGTCGGATCAGCCAACAAAAATTAGTTTAAAATTCCGTAAAAATAGGGTGTAAAAAAATCATGATTTAAAAAGCAATAATAATAAAGATCGAATTTTTGTATTTAAATCATATTTCTTTTTATTTGAATCGGATTTTTTTTTTCCAGCATTGAAATATTGAATAGATGTAGGTTTAGCCTAGGTTTCTAAGATTAATAGATTCTAGGTTTCTAAAAAATTAGACTTTTATTTACTAACATAATCTATGTTTTTGCACTTTAATCAATAAAATTTAATTATTATTTAGTAACTACAAAAATTATAAAAACTGTAAATTAGTAATTTCATTAATTAATATAATACTATAAAGTTATATACATTAATATTTTGCAATAATTATGTAAAACTATATTAAAAAATAATGATTTTACATTTATTAAAATTATCAGTTGCTGCATTTAATTTTAAATTGATTACAATCTTTAATTAGGTATATAATGCATATTGTAATGCTTAAATTAATAAACGATAATTCAGTATTTAATATTTATTCTAAAAAGAAAAAGGGCAGAATGCTTGTTCTAAAAAAAAGGCACTATTACATAAGAAAATATATTACTAATGTGCTTAGTAGCAATAAAAATAAGTACATAATTTTTTAGTATGATAGATATAAAAATCATTAATTTTCAATATTTCTATAAATCACGAATTGAAAAATACAATTAAATAACATGTTTTAATAATATCCTGCTTTTTTCCAAGAAATAAAGTTCTATCATTTTTGTTAAGTCTTGGGTGCACATATTTAGAAGTACAGCGGTATGGAGGGATTTATTTCAAAAAAGATCTGGCTATATTTCACTATTTTTTAAAAGGTAGGGTGCATTTTGTTAATTTCAAAAGGGGCAAAGTGTTGCAGCCTTAACAAATAGCCAAAATGAAACAGTAATCAACAGAATTAATAAAAACAGCAAATAAGTAATTTTAATATGGCATAACCAACATAACTAACAAATATTATTGGTAGCTCATTTTGCATTTGTAGTAACAAAGATTACTGTTAATAGCATAAATCATACCTTACACAATGTATGTGCATACTAATATATATATATATATATATATATATATATATATATATATATATATGTATATATAGCCGAAATTTAGCATACTTTAAATGCTTATTTCATATAAAAGAATAAACAATTTAATTACTTAAAGGAAATTATGACATCACAAATTATATTAGATTTAGATTTAAATATAATATTTAAATGAAATATCTTTTATGCCTTAACAAAGTTATTGTATTTAATGTTTCACAGGACTCAGAAATTAAGATTAGAAACAATTATTTAAAGCTTTTTTATCAGATTTTGGTGTACTGTATACAGTATTCCAAATTACATTAATTTTAATACACTTTCCAAATTACATTAATCTTAGATTTTAATACGTTTGTGTCATTTAGAAAAATTAGATTTAAATTAATTTTGATTTAAATAATTGATTTTCAAATAGTTGATTAAAATAATGATTTAATCGCTAGCTTAAATCCACTTTTTAAAATAGTTAACACCCTAAGTAAAATCCAAATGAATGCGATAAAATTTAGAAATTGGTTTGTAAACTTGTTTTATTAGATCTAAATTCGTAAAAATCTCGAAACATTTAAAAAATATATCGAATAAAAGCTAATGAATTTTAACTGTGGTTGTATGCATTATTGTAATTTTTGTGCACTGTTTATCTTTTATTTCTTTTCTCGTGGGTTAATCATATATTTTCTGATACTTTGTATCGTATAGATATTTTGAAATTCCTTTCATTAAAATCATTCACAAAATAAAATAATAAAAGCTTCTAGAATTTAAAAAAAAATAAATAGACAATATAATTATGACATTTCAGTCTCATTCCTTCAAACATATGGATTATTCATAGATTTTTATTTATTTCAACAAAATCATTGTAATTTAAAGAAAAGCAAACAGAAAAAATATTTTTCATACCTATTTTCCATCGACATATTTCTTCATTTTTTTATGGTAATCCATAGAATCATTTGTAGAAAACAAATAGTCCAATATTAATTACAAAAGCAGTGGCATGAATTTATTTTACACATACCAACAGCATTTGTAAACTTTCTTGCACGTATTTTGTATGAAACACAGAATTTTGCGATACTCTTGTAATATTTTTTGCTTAAATTTTTTAACTTAGACGGAGTATACGTACATAAACGGCTATTTTTACAAACAAAATGTTCTCGTTATCTGTGTATTCCAAAGATCAACAAATAAACTTTACTGTCTTTAATTAAAAAATCGTCTGCGAGTTTTCCCTATTGCACATGGCATATGCGCATGCAAAAATTATAAAGCAAAAAATGCTTACATTACTAAACTTTCAAGTTTATCACCTGTTCGTTCAAAACAGCAGGCTTAATATTTTTTTTTTTTTTTTTTTTTTCCTTTTTGAAACCACAGAAGTATAAGTGTCGCAGAAGTGTGTTTTGTTAACGACAGCTGATCGTTGACAAAAAATCACCGTAAAAGATAAACTGACATATATACCTGAACCTGAAACATTTTTACACTCTTCTATTTTTGCAAGAAAAAAATACTAGATTCGTGAAAATTTTCGAATTCTTGTTTTTAATGGATTTTACACATTTTATAAGGTTAAAAATGTTTTTATAAAATGTTTGTTTGTATGTCTGTGACTCTGTCTCTATGTGAAATAAATTTTGTTGGCACTCTATCTCAAGAACTAATACATGGAATACGTTTTCATTTTATTTGAACCTTATACATACACATGCATATATATATATTTGTGTGTTAGAAATGTGATTCTATATGTCAATAATTAATTTATAACAAACTGGAAATTGCATTTTAAACGTAGCAAATGAGATGCGTTCGTGCTATGACAAAGTTCTAAAAATATTCAGTTTTTGCTGTAATGGATACAGTATTTCGGATACAGTATAGTGGCCGAAATCTTCGGTGTGTCCCTGTATATACTATCTGCTTTCTGTCAGCGGTGTAGTCGTAAAAAAAGCAAAGGGTATATGCATAAAACAGAGGGTATACCCTAGAGTGTATACACTGTAGCTCTTTTGAGAAACAGAGGGTATACCGAGTTCCTTAAAAAAATCCAAAGGGTATACGGCGTGTACCCGCGTATACCCTCCACTACATCCCTGCTTTGTATTATACAGGAAGTAACTTATAATAAACCTCAACAACGTACATAAAATGTGAAATAGTTTAATCGTATTATAACGCGCCCGAACGGTATCTCCCCTATAATATTATGTAATGGAATACTTGTGTGTGGCCCTGGAAATTAATAATGAATATTCTTTGCACCACCGATTGTGCAGAACGTATATTTTATCATACACTTCTTAGATACATATAGATTGTATTATATTCGAAAGCGTGTAGCATCATTAACAAATTGGAAATTGCGCGTCAAACGTGGCAAATGAGCTGCGTTCGTACTACAATTAATTTTATAAATATTCTGAGCTTAATACATTAGCTGTTAAATTCTTATGCTAAAATGCATGAATATAAAATTTGATACGATTATATATCTCCAATTTAGTAACACGAAAATAATAGGACCTCTTCTTAAATAGGACGCAATCAAGATCGCAAACCTAGAATCATTACTTATCATGGGATACCGTGAAAATGCGTAACTGATTCGAAAACCACTGCTATTTTCATTTTTACTCTGTAACTCTTACAGATTCTTTTGTGTTACCCTGTATATGATTTACAGCATTTATATACACAAAGTAATATGCAAAAATATGGTTACACTTAAAAACTCATATCACAACTAAAAGTGCACTTCTAGCAAAAATCTGTAACGTAGAGTAGTAGTTCTGGTGCAGTATAGTATCCGAAATCTTTTGTGAGTGCTTGTAAATACTGTTAGCACTTTCTATTATTAAAGAAGTAACTTGCAATAAAACTGAGCAACGTATATCAACTTAATTATATACGAACTAATTTAACATGATTGAAATACGCAGAAAACAATGTTTTCCCATATATCATTATGTGACGGAATTCTTTTGTGTAGCTCTGTAAATGAATAATAAACGTTTTTTCACCATATATTGCACCGAATGTATATTTTAATACGCTTCGGTAAATGTATATATTTTTTTCCTGTTTGGAATGCTGTAACACCATTAAAATGAACTTGAAACCTTTTTTTTCTCATTGACGGTAATGTAACGTAATACTTTTGATTATCCCTGTAATCAAACTATACATCCGATTTTCATAAAATTTGAAAAACTCGACAAAATTATGGGACAATTTTATATTTTAAATTTCAAACGATTCGGTTGGATAGTTTTTGCTCTATTATATGCGGACAGACGGACAGACAGACGAATGAATGGACTGAACAACGACAATCGGTCTTATATACATACATAATTACGAACGGACCTAATTTTGTATCATTTTGTATGTATTAATCACTTAAATTTTTTTTTATCGTTTTCGTTTTCGGCCGAAAATAGGATGAGTATCAAAATTCGGTTTCAGTTTCTGTTTTGATCTTAAAAATCGTTGATTCAGTTGATCCTTAATTATGATTAACACTTTCATTCGTGTAAATGCAAGTACTTTTCTACATTTACACATCTGTATGAGTTAATCAAGCGATAACAAATTGCACATTTGATTTCACATGCTAGGTACACATAAAAAAAGGTAATTTTTTGTTCAAAATGTGTAAATTTTATGACAAGTATGCATTTGTAAAAAATTACTCACTTATGTGTGTACTTATAATTAAGTTTAAATTAGACTAACACATAAATAAGTGTAAATCCAAGCATTTCTAGACATTTACACACTTGTTTGAGTTTTTCAACTGATAAAAAATTACACACTTACTTTCACATCCTAAATACACATATAAACAGGTAAATTTCAGAAAAAAATGTGTAAATTTTACGACAGGTGTGTAATTTTAGAAATTTACACATATATTCGGGTAAAATTAGCTAATTTACACATTTATTTTTTAGAGTGTGTAACACTGGAAAAATTGCATGCCCAAAGATAATAAAGGACACGCCTTCTTAGGCTATGGAAAAATAGATGTGCTTGCCCCTAAGATATTAAATTAATTCTATTTCTAAAACATTTTATGCCCACATTAGCAGCACCAAATAAATACATTTTTATTTACATTTTCAACAAAGTTTTTCATTCTTTTTTTACGCATTAAATTATTTTTAATTGCATATGTTATGAATTATAATATCACTCTTTCCAGCTAGAGTTTATGCAAATGGTAGCGAGCTAGCGAAGGTTAATGGGATCACATTGCTGTCCAATCAAAAATATTTTTAATTGTGTTTTCACTGAGTTTTAAAATTTTTCTATTTCTAATGTACTTTTTCTGTTTATTTTGGATTTGAAAAAGTTTTTAATTTCATAATGTTAAAGGGATCTATAACCATTAGTGGCACCATTTAAATACATTTTTGTTTTTTTTTTAAAGTTTTCCGTTACTTTTTAATGCATAAAAATATTTTCAAATTACATATATCATAAAGATTTATCATAGCACTCATTCTGGCTAGAGTTTACTGAAATAGTAGCAAGCGGGTGAAGCGAGCTGGGATCGCGTAGATCCCAATGTGAATTTCGCAGTGATTCACGGGGGTTGTCGAGCATTTGGAAGAGGTCTGAGCCCCCCCACCCCCCCCAGTACATATATATTTCTGACAAAAGTGATGTTCAAAAAGGGGACCTAGTGAGGACGCTACATACACCTCTGATGAAACCCTCCGTGATATTTTCAGACATGCATGTTCAATGAACTAAATCTCCTGGTTATATAAACTGTTACATTAAAGTAAAAAATTCTTAGATGTAGAAATTTTAAGGCTTGTTAAGCATCAAGTTGTTATATTTCGTACGGAAACATAAGAGATATTTGTGTTTACCGTTTAAAAAAAAATGTGGGCCATGGTATGACAGAAGTCTTGTATAAAGTCCTAAGGTAATTTATGATTACGCTTTAAAGGGCGGAAATGTTACCTAAAATAAGTATCATTTAAGAATTTTTTTTCGATCATATCGTCAAAGTAACAGAAAACTACATAAATAATAATAATAATAATAATAATAATAATAATAATAATAATAATAATAATAAAATCAAAATAGAAAAGTAATATAAGAAATTGAGTTGCATTTAATTATTAACAAATTTAGCAATCATGATGATTAATCAAAGAGCTTTTGGCTTTAAGCTACTGTTAAAATAAATAGCAATGATTTTATCAAATAAGTCAAACTGCAGAATATTTGTTATCAACTATAATGCCGTAGAATGTATAAATATCGACAAATGCGATATAATACATAATTTCTTGATCTCAGAAATGCATATCGTTCAAAATTATAAACTATAATTTCATGTAATGTTACCTTAGAGCAATGATATCGTAATCAAATTTTACCATAGCGGGAATAGATTTTTGAAAATTCCCAGTTGGCAATATTAATGTGTATCTAATTCCGATTTAAACTATTTATTGGTTACAATAGTTTATAAGAGAAAGCAATAACGGATTTAGTACTATAACTTTGTAATATAAATTATTCATATGCACTTTGCTACAATTACTAATTTCTGCTATATTTAAACAGGTCAGATGAAGACTTTATTGAGTAAAAATCAAATTTCAATCAGTAAAAATGAAAATTATGATGATAAAGATAAAGAAATTACACAAATGGCAAAATGCTTAAGAATATCCGGAGATTCTGTTGTTAAATGTATATAGCAGTCAATGCAAAAATACGATTAATGCAAAACACAATCACTTAATTGCTGAAATTGAGCATTTTAATACACAAATTATAAATACTAAATTAAAGTTATTAAAATTTACAGAAACATCACTGAATGTCTATTTAATGGAATTGTCTTATATGATTTACTCTAATAGCATTCATTCACGCTTAATACGCTTAATGCGGAAATATTCAATAGTTCTGTAAAGATATTTTCAAATATTAACAAATAACTGTTTTTTATCCAATTTATCCTACACTTAACCCTTTGAGCTCTGGGGTGTAAATTTCTTCAAAATTCCAAATCTCACACTGGCACCAGTATTTTGCAAAGAATAAAACCGGTTAACTATAAACACGGAAAAAAAAAATGTAGTAAACCTTTTTGAAGTAAATTTGGTCAAATTTTCTGGTGTTAATGTGACATTTTGGAATTAAAATTATGAGGTAGAAAATTTTACCAGCAAAGCTCAAGGGGTTAACCGTCAATTAAATCGCAAATCCACAAAACATAAAAAAAAGTTTTTGTAAAAAAAAAAAAAAAAAAAAAAAAAAAAAAAAAAAGTTTTTGCATTTTTAGCTCGATTACCAATGTTTTCATGCAGAAAAAATAAACACACATAACTGCAAAAGGCGATTTCCATCTGAGAACACTCTTTCGTCTTTGACCGAAAGTCAGGAAAATCCCCTGCACTGTAGGAAACCTAAATAACTGAACAACTAAATCTCCTCTAAAAAAATTACCGTAATTTCGGGTGTATAAGCCGCAGATCAAACAATTCTTTTTCGACCCAGAATTTTTTAAGAAACAAATGTAACTAGTTAGATCGCCATAAATATTTGTCTTTAATCACTAAATAAGATTTCTGGGTCCAAAAGGAATTGATTGATCCGCGGCTTATACACCCGAAATTACGGTACGTTACTTTACTCGGGAGAAATTCATAGATGCCAACATCTGTTAATTAGACAAATGTGATTACGACCGGAAATTTTACTTAATCAAAAATTTTTAATAGAAAACTGGAAAATACCATTAAGAAATAAGAAGCGTTTCTTTGTATACATTTTCCAGTTTTAAACCAGTTTGTGTTGCATGAGACTCCGAAGTAATTAAGATGTATTGGCAACTATGGAAATCGCGCATACACAAGATATGAAGAATTTTTACTTTGTCAGCATTAAATACAAATACTAATCGTTAACTTATACACAGAAAGAATTGTTGTAATTTTTTCCGATAAAGTAAAAAGAAGATAACTTTTCGAAAAATAATAGTATCAGGTGTAAAATACCGTTTAAACCCCCGGTTATGTCATACCCCACGCGAGTGCTCACAGGTTTTAATAGATATTAATTCCCAAATTGATGTTTGCCGTTAAATACAAAAAAAATTTTTTAGTATTAAAATGTGTTTTTTGCATTCATTTTCGCTATCTAATTGAACTACCGGTTAACGCGAAAACCTTGCTATAATACTCAAATGGTATTCACCATTAATCTGCTTGGACATGATCGTGAATAAACTAAAATTAGTTTAAATGTGAATAGCATTTGGCCAATGAGGTTTTCACGATAGTTGACAGTCGCGATAGACGTAGAGCAAGTAAAACGTTTTCCAGACACACTAGTTATTTCCAATATTTCCGATATTTCTTATGTTTATAATACGGGCAGACCTTGTGAGTATGCAAATATTACTTAAAAAATAATTCAAACGATTTTGACTAAATTTTGTATTTTACTGTTTTCGGGCACGAAAAGACCATTGGACTAAGCCAAATGTTTGAGAAAATTCAATTAGTGAGACATTTTAGGTCAATATTGATCAATGTACCGGGTGATCCAGAAGTTCCGGGAGTTTTGAAATGCTAATAATTAGCAAACTATAAACAACAGAAATATGCGGTTTTCACAGAAATGCTTAGAAGCTTATGGGATTTGTTTTTTCGATGAAACAAACACATTATGTTAGTTACACTTTTTGCCAACAGGTGGCGCTAAATTTGATAATATTTTTTATGGTATGATACAGCTTACTAAAGAGAAAGAATTAGTCTCTAAGAAATTTTCATTTTGACGCCCATAGCTCATAAGTACCGGTGAGTTCCGATGTAAAACAACGTGCACAGCATCCTCAGAGCAGAAACAAATTTCATAAGAAATTTGAATTCATCGTGAAATTACAAGTGTAATGCACTCACCATGAGCTGTCCATTTCTATTGAGTATTGACATCGAAATCTATCTCATTTACGATTGCAACAGATGTTTGGGGTCTCCTGCTTCTATTGAGATCTTCGAAGAAGGCCTTTTCTAAAACCTTGTTTACCAAAGTCTTCACAGTTTTAATGACCATAAAATCTTTTACAGTTTTATTTTCTCGTATTGTCACGTACTGTAACGATAAGAACACAACTCGACATGTAAAGAAAGCATTTCTGAACATAGCAGTTACTCATCAAATTTTGTATCAAAATTCCCTTTGAATGCAATTTCAACAACTTTCAAAAAAAGTGTTGAAAATAAACCACTTTTAAAATGAAAACTCATTAGTACCACAGAAAAATGTTTCGCAAAGAACTCATGTCTATAAGACGCATTATATAGGTGCATTCGATGCTGTACAGCAGCGCCACCTATTGCTAAAAATTTTAACTATGTATAAATTTAAAAAAATCATTCTAAACAAAAATCCCACATGTTTCTGAGCTTATAACTGAAAACCGGACCTTTGTATTGTAAATAGTTTCCTAATTATTAACATTTCAAAACTCCCGAAACTTCTGGATCACCCGGTATTTCAACTGAAATGAAATTTGAAAGAGTTGAGTTGCTAAGCAATGGCAGTAAAAACAGAATTCGTACACAATGATTAATGCGTCTTTATGTGTCTTAGTATCAGAAATTTTGTATCATACTGGTCGCTATAGAATTTTTTTCATTAAATAAGTCAAATATATTTTACATAAATTCTGGTACGTAGTACTTAAAATGTACTGACCAAGAAACGAAATATCAAAGTTGGCAACACTTAACCTTTGCAATATTTGATGAAATATTATTGAAAGATTATACTTTTTAAATTACCAATGCCAAAACCATGCTTGGCTCTAAATAAAAAAGTATTGCCAAGTATGGCCTAAAATTGGTGTAAAAATGTGACTTGCTTCTGCTGAGAATACATTTGGTTTCCTTTTTTAAGTAAAATTTCCGGTTTAAAAAGAACATAACTAAGCCGCAGCATATACTTGGGAAATTACGGTACATTTTGTAAAATAATATCATTTATCTACAATAAGTCGAATTTTTTCGTTGAATAATATTTACTGTAGGAGAAATTTATTCTTAAATTAATCCTTTTGTAAATGTTCATTTATGTAAATAGTTTAAATAAATATGTGTCGTAGATCATGTTGTCAAGAATTATACTCCCTCTGTCCCAAATTAGTTGCGACATTTAGGTTGAAAATTTTGTCCCAAATTAGTTGCTACATTTCAAGTAGGTGGAGTCATAAATAGTTTCTGATGCAGTTTAGTAGATCGACACCAGTAAAATTATACTATAATTTTAAATTTATACTAAAAAAGAAAAAAGAAGAAACAGTTGGAAAAAAATGTTCTTAACCCCTTGAGGGGCGCCGGTATATATTATATACCACCTACGATCGATGAAGTTTTACACCAGAAAAATGTCATTAAATTTCCCTTTTCTAACTTTGGTGGAAAACAGTCGTGAAAATGCTTATCCTCTTTTTGATATAACTTTTTTACAAATTTCCGGTGGGAGTTCAGAATTACAAGAACGTAATTGCTTGCCCCTCAAGGGGTTAAATGTATTCACGATTGATTAGATTGAAGGCAGTTTCATGTGATTACTGTTAAAAGAATCTTAATGGGGCGTGGCCTAATAGCGTGCGAACCGGAATTTTTTTAAATAATTAATTACTTATTTATGGAATTATGGAGGGAATGTTAGGTATGTAAATATTGTTGATTGATAGTATAGCTCTCTGAAAAATGTTCAAACAAAATCATAAAGTCACAAATATCAATAATCAGTAAAAAAGTATTCAAATGTCGCAACTAATTTGGGACAGAGGGAGTACATTAAAGGTTTTCCAACTAAATCAACGAGCACCGTTTTAACTCAAGTAATGTCTTAATCTTTGAAATTGTAAAGACTGCTAAAATATCTTAGAAGTCGGTTTCAAGCATAGTTTTTTTTTCAAAAATTTGTCTCCCGCTCTCCTAATATTAATTTCAAACACATCTTCATTTTATTATTAATTATAAATATGTATATCTTTCTTATCTATCATTCTATTAGACTGACATACACGAAGACAGTAAGTTTTAATACATTCTTGGTATCACAAAAAATTACAAAATTACAAAAAATTACAAAAAATGTGCTTCAAATCACAAAAGACTATAAATGAAAATATGAAACATTAAACCTTAACTGCCAAAGCTTTAAGAAAAGAATCTTCAACTTTTTTGCTACAAAAAAATTTGCCACCGCAAATTTTGTATAATAATCTTCCCTTTATTTCATGGTAAAAGTTTCTTTTCGTTAATAAAGCAAAATGTTTAACTCAAAAAAGTGGTTCTTCGATAGTTAATTTCAGAAATATGCATTTATTTGAGTGAGACGTATATATACGCCCGGGGCAGTTAAGGGGTTAAAAGGCTTCATAATACTTACTTCTCAAGCAGATAATTGGTAATTGGTTGCTACACTTATATTTATTTTGCCGGCAAATGTAACTTAAAATGTTATCGACATTAACGTATAAAAGCTGGTTTTCTTAAGTTTTGTTACGCAGAATGAGAAGATAAAATTTTAAAATGTCGGAGTGCTGGATAATGGATAAAGATTTCCCTACATGTATTTATATTTGTCTTAATACAACAAAAATGCTTATTGAAAACTAAAATATCTAATGACAAATTCTCCCGATTACTTTACTTTAACAACTTTTTGCATTTTCCATTTATATTTTTTAAATAATGAGTTTTTGATTTATTTTTTCCCATTATAATTGTAAAATGATAAACGTTTCCGATATTTTTGCAATTTCTACAAAAAAAGTAATATGTTATTTAATATTATTGTGTAATCCTTCTTATTATGTTTTTACACGAGATAAAAAACATGAAAACAGAATTATTCCATGCTATTGGTTAAAAATCTTGAGATGCAATTTGCATTATGTACAGATAGCATGCAGTCTTAGGGCATTTTTCAGTTTATACACTTATTTTTCTCAGATACTGCAAAGAGCTTCAAAACTAATTAGTAAATACTTCAGGGAAAAAGCAAGTCAAGCCAAAATAATTATTTTTCAATGTGAATTGCCGATAATTACATCTTAAATTTTACATTTTTGTTACTTAAATGTTCACATAATTACTTATGCAAAACCTACGATGCTGTTATAAACGCTTCCTTTCTAAAACAATCGATTAAAAAATATAAAAATGCATTAAAATTTAATAGATAAACCTATTTATCAGATTTTGCAAAACGCAGTTCATCAGTTTTCAAATAAGTTAATCAGGAAGGTATTAATATAGATCATAAATTATAACAATAAGAAAGCTATACTAATACAGGGTGGCGAGGGGTCAGGGAGAAACACAGTAAAAAAAGTTGATAAATACTGCTGAACATGATATATTAAGGCCAAATAACATACAGGGTGTCCCAAAAGGTCGTTTACAAACTTAACATGCTGGTCTGTCATATCATGATGAACAATATTAAATAGGAAACTAAGGGTCCCAAACGTCTTCCAAAGGAGATTTGCGAAATTAAAGTTTAGGGTCCAAAAATCCAAATGATTATAAAAAACAGAAAAATTGGTCGATTCGTTTGCGGTTTTCACTGAAACTATTCTTTATGTCAGTATTTTCTTGAAAATAAATTATAAAGATAAATTTCACAAAATGCCGACAGAGGGCGCTTTACACTTTGGAGTAACGATAAACTAGTTTTTACCATTATTTTTTGCATCTCATTAAATTTTTTTAGAAGCTTAGACATAAACTTAAATTTTGAGCTCAAAATCTAAATCGTTGGAAGTGGTTAAGTAGAGCAAACTGAATTGCGGGGGAGGTTCAAATTTCAAATGATTATAAAAAACGGAAAAAATGGCCAATTGATTTGCGATTTTCACTAAAATTATTCTTTATGTCAGTATTATCTTGAAAATAACTTATAAAGATAAAATTCAAAAAATGCCGATAGAGGACGCTTTAGACTTTGGAGTAACGTACAACTATTTTTTTCCGTTATTTCTTGCATCTCATAAATTTTTTTTAGAAGCTTAGACATAAACTTAAATTTTGAGATAAAAATCTGAATCGTTGGGAGTGGTGAAGTAGCGCAAACTGAATTGTGTTCAATGGGGGTGGGGAGGTTCAAATTTCAAATGATTATAAAAAACGGAAAAATTGGTCGGTTTTCGCTAAAACTATGGCTAAATGTCAAACTGGTATGTATTTTTACATGTTTTAAGAGAAAAGTAAAGTTTCGTCATTTTGTCGAAGAACTATTAGCGTTAATTTCTAAGGAATTCAATCCAAGAAAAAAATAATTATTGAAAACGTTCATGTTTTTCTTTATACAAAAAAGGCGGGAATTTTTAAATAAGCATTATTTTTAAAATACATGTATATTTAAAGCTGTTTATATATGATTAACCCAAATGTGTGATTTAATACATTTTTTATATATGTATATAAAGAAATTTCTGCGTCTTTCAAAAGAAATTTCTTGACCATTCTAGTTTTAACACATTCGGAACCATGGGTGCATATTCCATCAGACCCGATGTATTCTTTTAAGATACTCATCTTTCCAATTTTTTTCCACGTGTATAAATGACGTTCAAAAAGAAGAAATTAGTGTGAATGGATCCTAACAGGTAGCAGAATTAAGTAGAATTTATTTCTTCTAGACCTTCTTTAGTTAGATAGAGGGTGGTCATAAAACTTCCAAGATATATAATGTACCCTAACGACCTAACCACTCAATAAATCAAAAGGAAATTTCAAGTAGAGTTATGTGAAGGTTTGCGCTCGAGATCGTAATGATTTGAAACTATAGATCTCTCACGTTTACGGTTACAGTGAAAACAATTCGAAATTTTCGAACAGCAACACCCATTTATTTCCTGCGCAAATTCATCAGTGCACTGAAAAACCTTAAATGGCATTGGAACAATGCACGTAGCACCAAAATTGCCGGTGTAATATTGTAGTACTCAATCCTAATCAGTTTTTATGTAATATAATATTTAGCATTCCAAAACAAATGAGATTAGATTTTTATTTTCACTATCTGTATACAAACATAGCTCAAAAACACATTTTAAAACAAATCTTGCAACATTACTCAGTTCACAAGTGAAAAAAAAATATCAGCTACTAAAACACATTGCAGTTCAGAGGAAATTGTTGGCATGACTAACAAAAGATAATCTAAGTCAATAACAGACTAAATGACGCATTTTATTCAATTATGCTTTATTCATATGTAAGCTAGATACACTAATACCCGCTTTTGTACTATTTGTATTAAATGAAATGTTTTGGGCAAGAACTATTAAGACGTTGAACTCAAAATCTAATCTTTCTCTCAAACAACACGGGATTATTTTACTATTAAGTGCTTTCTTCGTTTCCTATTTCTTCTGTATATACTGTTTCTTTTACATACTTAAAAGACTGAAGATATAGATTGCAATAATAAAAATGGCATCGCACATTGATCTCAATATATTTTTCATATATAAAAATTTAAGGAGTTAAAAGCAGTAACGGTTATTTTTTATTGTAGGTCTAGTATCGGCAAAAATAATTCCTTAAAATTGAAAGAACATCTTTATACAGAATAAAACAAAGAAAAAATCATGCGTCAAGCATAGATTATGAATCACTTTCCAACACATTCTGAATAATGTAACAAAACAGCACCGTATAATAACTTAAAATATATCTACCGTAATTTCGGGTGTATAAGCCGCGGATCAAACAATTCTTTTTCGACCCAGAATTTTTTAAGAAACAAATGTTACTGCTTAGATCGACGTAAATATTTGTCTTCAATCACTAAATAAGATTTCTGGGTCCAAAAAGAATTGTTTGATCCGCGGCTTATACACCCGAAATTACGGTAATTCAACAATATTGATATGCATTTTCTATTTTACAGAAATTAACTTACAGTAAACCTAAGCAAAGTATATCAATTTTATTGTAAGTGAAATAGTTTAACATAGGCTCCTCAGTCCTGAGACAAATATTACGATTGGCCACAAAAACTGGTTTAAAATAATTTTTAAACATCTCCAAAGATGTAAAAGTCTATATGTCGATGCTTACGATATGCACGCATTTATTAAAAAGGACAAAAAGTAATTTTTACAATTCTGGAAGGATTTAAATTAACTTAAAGTGTGATTTTTAGTGTCTCCTACAGGCGACATCAGGACTGAAGAGGATAATTAAAATATGCCGCTAATGATGTCCTTTCCCCTATACCATTATGTAATGGAATTCTTTTGTGTGGCCGTATAAATGAATAATAAATGTTCCTTGAGCGGCATATTCTACAAAATCTACATTTTAGTGCGTATCAATATGATTAGCATAAATGCGTATCAATTGTTTTGTTTTTCAAACGGTGTAACATCATTAAAAAGCTTTTGAAACTATTTTATTCCATCGGTATTAATAACGGAATATTTTTGACTGTCCGTGGATTTGAATTATACACCCAATTTTACTAAAATTTGAAATAACTGAACAAAATTTTGCAATAAATATATTTAAAATTTTAACCGATTCAGTGTTGCCAGTAGGCTACTTTTTTAAAATTCAGATTTCTTGATTGGCACCACATTTTTGAAATAGTAAAATTCATCTTATTTAATATGATATTAATTAAGGATAAAACATAGGGAATTTTACCATTTCAGAAAAAAGGTGCCAATCAAGAAATTTGAATTTTAAAAAAGTAGCCCACTGGCAACACTGAACTGATTCGATGTGCAATTTTTGTACTTTTATATACCGGCACATAGACGGTTCAGACGACGACTACTAACAGTGCTACGTATTATATAATTACGGCCGCACCTAAAAACAGTTAAATTTGAAAGCGCATGCCGAAATTAAAATCGCATTTCCAGCAATCACTACTCAAGGACAGTGTTGTAAACTATTTTTTTGCGTGCCCCTGTAATCGGATTAAAAATTCTATGAAAGTTATGTACTAATATAATCGTACTGAAATTCAGTAATTTATATCAGTTTCAATACATTTGCAACATCGTAATATCATTAAATTTCTTTGCAAACGATTTTTTGCCATAGAACATAATGTAACGGAACTCTTTTGGATGCCACTGTAGATGAAATATTAACCTCACATACTTCATATATAATTCCAAATATGCCTAGGAAAAACTAAATAAGGTTTACCAATTGCATGAAAATCCTAATATATTTGCGGGCATTAGAACATAGACAAACGGCCAAACGGACAGATAAGCTAAATGTATAAACAATTTTAAACTTTGTCGGAAAGAGTTAAAATAGAAGAAAGGTAAATTACTTGCAAATATTTGTCATTTCGAATGTTGGTTAACCTTTTGCTCTCTGTTGCTGTTAGCGGCTGTTTGTTACATGCGACCAGTGTTGTTTTGTCAGGCAATTTTTTAGAAATTTTGAAATTACATCACAAAAATTTAGTAGGTGATTTTCTTTGATTTTATTTATGAAAACACCTTTTAAATAAAAAATAGAGCTAAAATATTTTAGTGAGAATTCGGAATGACTAATTAAACTATATATTATGACGTAGGCTAAGTACGTTGTTTTCGGAAATGACCAAAGTATTTACACCGCGTACGTCACAGAAAGCAAGAGGTTAAAGGAAGAAAGAAACCCGTGATATTAGTCTTGTTTCTAAACGTTATGCGACCCCATTATTGGAACACTGACTGCCATTCTCAGAAGCTGTTACAGAAGTATATCCAACTAGTCAGTTGCAAAAATCTGCTACTCAACCCAAAATGTCGACTGAACAACAGACTAAGACTAAGGCAGTTACATGTAATAAAAAAAACCCTGATCCATCTGCAAGTAATTTCCAGAAACCTAATAGTAGACTGTCACAAAAATCTTTAGCTCAACCGAAAAAGTCGACTTAACTCCAGACTAAGACAAAACTTACTGCTGGTCAAACTGTACAACCGAGCCAAAAAACGAAAGCGAATAAGACTATTTGGGTTTCTTCTCAGTGGCAAGCTGGTGAGAAAAAAGGGAAGAAAACTTGTCATAGCTCATCTGTCACTGATTTGGAAGATCCCAAACATTTGTATAATTATGTGGAAGTGGCAATGGAATCAGCATCTTATGACCCCGGATGCAGATGAGTATAATTTTGTCTATGAAGATTTTGTGCCTCATTAAAGTTACATTGTTTCTATGCTGGTATGTGCTTTAATCCTTTCCGGCGCAAGCAAATTATATTATTAAAATGAGAAATTGTCGATTGACACCGGAATTTATAAAGGACTTGTCTAGATATTACGAATTCCTTAATTTAAGCTTTCATTGTAAAAGCAAAATTATATTAAAATATTACTGGTGCCGTTTGCAAGTTTGGAATTAAAATTAGGTGTTGCCGGCCCGGCAACACTGCGCAAGAAAGGGTTAAATTGTTTTTATATGATATTGTAAAACGTCTTATGTATTGTCTATGTTTTATCATTGATACTTTATACCCTTTTAAACTTCTTAATTAGAATACATTTGACTATGATTTTTTTACTCTTTTATATGGTTTTTGTGTCTGTTATCATTACTGTTTTCAGTTAAATAGTTCCCTCATCTATTAAATAATTTTTATTAACATTTTTGGATTATATTTTTTATTCTCATTTATACTTTGTAACGGCGCAGCATGTCCCTAAAAGGACTTTGTGCCATAAAAGAACACTTAACTAATAATGAAAAAAATTATATAAGTAAGTAAAATTATATAAGTAAGTAAAAGTTTTCCTTCGCGTACATTATACAAATCAAAATTTAATTTCCAAATTCCAACGCCAATCTTACGTTTCGGAATTAAAATTAAGTGATATATAAAATATACTGGTGTCCTTCAAGCAGGGCTCGTACACGTCCTGGAATTTAGACCAGGACATTCTTTGGTAACATTATTTTTTATGAAAAACCTCTATTAAACAAGGCGTTATTTCGTGCGCTTTAACAAGATTCATTTTTTCGTGTTTTAGATGGATATTTTCTCATATGAATCTGGTAAAAAAAAAAAAAAAAATTCTTTTACTGGTGTCAATTTGTGTAAATTTTAAAACTTTTTCATTGACACCGTCAAGTGGCAGTTTTCACAATGTGGCAGAACTACTGTACCATCAAACTGATAACATTTTTCTATATATATTTACTAGTAGAAATTTTCCGCGGAAGTAATCAACGCACACAAAAAATAGTTGAAGCTTCACTATTTTAAAGATTTTCGTTTTTTCGAAAAAGATTTCGAAAAAGATAAAACGTATTTTCCGGCATATAATCTGCGTATGAAACAATCGGTTTTTTTTTAAATAAATGTAATTTATTAGGTTGCCGTAAAATATTTGTCTTCAATCACTAAATAAGATTTCTGAGTCCAAAAAGATTTGTTTGATCCGGGGATTATACGCTGGAAAATAATGTAGTTCCATGCGCTGAACAGGTGGTTAAAATGTTCAATTTGAAATGGGCGGTCGCATGTTCAAAACCAAGTAGATTCACGGAAGAAAAAGAGATGTGGTTTTAAAACACTCCTTTTTTAAGAACATGGAAATTTTCTGTCCTCGATAGAAATTTTTTAAAATTCTTTGATATATACCAGTAGCAGTGCTCTTAGAAAAAATCCACAAAATGAAGAAAGTATTTCTGAAAGTGCAGCGTTCTTTGGTAACCATATTGACTAACAACTCTTCTTGAGAGGATAAATTAACACACAGACTGACAAACGTAGATTTTAACAGATTAGAAAGTTACTTTATTAGAGGTTACATTATAAAGTCGGGGTTCATAAATGAAAAATCAAATCCTTCCGTATGTTAGGGAAATAGCTTCAATCCCTGATATTTCGAATGAATCTATTTAGTGCTCATTTAACCCTTTCCAGCACACTGTGCCCAGTCCGGTATACCTAAGTTTTAGTCCAAACTTGCAAACGGCACCAATAATATTTCAATAAAATTTTGCTTTTACAATGAAAGCTTAAATTAAGGGGTTCTTAATTTCTTAAAAAAATCTTAGTAAATTCCGGTGACAGTCGATAATTTCTCATTTAACTAACAGAATTTGCCCGTGCCGGAAAGGGCATTGTACAAGTCCTTCAACATGCGAGCAAGATATTATAAAGATAAATCAAAATAGTATTTAAAAATATGTGTAGTTTATTTCTGTAGTTAGATTAAAACTTCATAAAAGAATCAACGTCAAGGGAAGAATAAAATCACGATTGATGCCAGTAGGTAAAAACTAAAGATAAACAAAAATCTATAGAGGAAAATTGAATTAGAACTTATGTTTGCCTAAAAAAATTGTATAGTTAAAATTCGCGTTTCAAGTACAGAGAAGGTTAAATTAATTTAATAACGTAGGCGACTGTTAAATAATTAAATATTTAATCTGATAATTATTTAATTTTGTTAAATGGGCAGTGTGTGACAAGGGATTAGATCTAGATTAAATGATATAACGTAAGAGTTTGTTGAATGTTTAATCTATTAACCCTTTGCGTCGCAAGGCAAATTCATTTTATAGTTATTGAAATTAATGACTGACACCGGAATTTGAAAACAACTTTATTTGTAAATAAGAAAACGCTATATTTCACACATTCGAGAAACCGTAATTTTTTTAAACAAAATTCCGGTGCCAGTGTGGCGTTTAGGAATTAAAATTAAGTGGTATAGCTATGAAACCACCGCGCCACAAAGGGTTAAATATTTGATTTTTAATGGTGAATCGAGTGGGAATAAACTTATTTTACCTTAGTGAAACAGAAATATTTATTTGCAAGGAAACAAGAGTTGCTTTAAGTATATGTGCAATTAGATTCTGCCAAACAAACCTTAAAAAATTGTGACAAACCTTACAAAATCCTAAAATTACAGACTAGCGTATTAGTTATTTCATTATTCTAAACCTATCCTGAATAACACAGAAAACTTAGACATTTAAAAGGAACATAAAAATAAATAAGAGGGGAATATGCTATAAAGAATTATATTTATTTGACGTGTTGGTTTTAAAGTTTCATGTACTTTTTTTATAACGCGAGGACTGAATAGATAAACCTTATTTTAAAACTGGAATGGGTTTTAAATAACCAAAGCTTAAGCCGAAACATGATCCCGGCATTTTTAATTAGCAGATTATTCTCTTATTACTAGAACGGCCACGAACGATCATTCTGACCGCCACTATATGAACATATTTCTCTCGGAAATGCAAAACGTGTTAGACAAATGGACGCGGTTTTTTTTTTTTTTTTTTTTTTTTTTTTTTTTTTTTTTTTTTTTTTTTTTTTTTTTGGCGGGGGGGGGGGGGGGGGCTCTGCCATTTTGCTTTTAGTAGCAGAAATTCCCGATCCACATCAGAAATTTTTGTATACTTGGATGGTACTTAATTAGGGGATCACGAAGATACCATTTAGCTAACGAAGTAAAGCACAGTAATTTAGCCATGTACTAATTAGAAATTAGCAATGTCCACGTGTAAGCGAAATACCGAGAAAGAATCAAGTAGTCAGCAGTAAACAATTTTTCTTTTATAAACATAAAATATTTTTTAAGTTATTACTTTTCTACATTTCTTTTTTCTATCACAAACTTTGATTTGATAAATTATTCTGATAGACAATTCACTATTATAGGATATTTGAAGCAAAAACTTTTCAGTTATTCGGAGTGTAAACATGTTTATCTGAGACTTCTATTTATATCTGAGTAAAAATTATTTCTTGATTGTGGTCGACATCTGGAGATTTGAATATGAAAACGTTTAGTGCTATTACATTTCAGCGCTGACAATTTTAAAATGGCGATCTATGAAGAATTTTTATTTTAGTGGAAATATTCACCGATATAAGTACTTTTTTTGGATGCGGCTCGATCTTGCAATAAAAACCTTGATCATTATGTTTAAAATCTATTTATATATTTTGCAATTAATTTCATAATTTACATTTTAATTACGAAAAAAAATTCTCCTTGTTATATAGGGTCGATGTGCCAGTAATGGACCACCTTCCAGTAATGGGCCACCTCGCACTTTTTTGTTTATAAAAACATAATAAATAATAGTTTAGCTTTTATTATTTTTTTCTGAACTCCACCTTCCATGCTTTATAGGCTGGATTAATTTTTTACACTTTTCGTCAAAACAATTAGGAAGCAGAAAATAAAGTTTCACAGTTTTTCTGTTTTTCACTGAAAACCTTAATGAACATGCTAAGAACAGACTTTACTTACTTAGTTTATAACTTTTTTATTTTTCCGTAAAAATTGAATGTTTTTGTGTGGTTAGCAATATAAAACATTGAATTTAATGTACCAATGGCCATTAACAAAATTTTATTTATTTTTAAGATTTTAGGAGTGGTGGTCCATTACTGGATTGCTTATTTCGCAATTTTCCAGTAATGGACCACCCAAGTGACCAGTACAAAAAGTGTTATTTCAGTAGAGATAAAATATTTTGATTTAACTAAAAAGCTAAATAATCAATTTTAATATTTAAATTTTACCTATTATAATTTAATAAAGGCAATTTCTTTATAAATAGTTGTTTTTAAAAAGTCATCCAAAATTGGTATAAAACACAAGCAGAACATTTGACAAAATCTAGATGTGCCGTTGCGAAAGAAGTTGGTTCAGAAATGTAAAATCATATTTGGAAGAAGAATTAATATTTTCTTCCGAATTCTAAAGCATACAGAGAGAATTTTCAATAAGGTTAAAACAAGGTTTCTTTTGTGCTCTTAAAACAAGGAAAATTTTGGGACCAAAATCAGTTAAAGATGTGTATTATGTAGTACCAAATAACGAAAAAGAACAAATCACTGTTATGGGGTGTTTTTCAGCAAATAATGAGATTGTTCCATTGGTGATAATATATCCATATAAGCATCTCTGAAGGGAAATCGTGGAATCAATCTGTACCAAATTGGTGGGTTATATGATTATCTGAAAATGGTTGGATAGGGCAAGAACATTTATCATTTTAAATGCATTCTAAAGTTCCATATTGAGCATTTTCGACTATCGGAAAGGGAAGATAAAATTGAAGATCTGTTATTTATATTTCATAGTTGCAAAGCACATCACTTAGATTATGATATGAATGAACATTGGAGACTTTTTTTTAATGCCTTATTTTATCTAAACTTGATTTCAGTAAAACATTGTCTTTATCTTGTAAATCCTTTAAATTTAAATATTTTGTTGTATATCTTTACAATATAAATCCTTTAATGTTAGTTAATAATAAACAGTTAATAATATCATTAATATTTTGTTTTATATCCACATTATAAATCCTTGATTATAATAAATGCATAACTTAAATTTAAATATTTTGTTTTATGTTTTTTCATTATAAATCCTTTAATGTAATGAATTTCTAACTTAAGTTTTAATATATATTTTTTTTATTATTATGCTTTCATTAAGTTCTGGAGCAAAATACAATTGAAACCAGTTGGAAATTGCACGTGAAGCGTACCAAATGAGGTTCGTTCGTACGACAACGAAGTTTTAAAAATATACAGATTTTCCTGATATAGTAGACAATACTTCGGATACAGTACAGTGGTTGAACTCCTTGTGTTCCTATAAACACACAGGAAGTAATTTTCATTACACCTCAGCAACGTATATCATATTCATAAAATGTGGCACAGTTTAATATAATTAAAACATGTCCCAAACAATGTTTCTCCGTATAGCATTATGTAGTGGAATACTTTTGTGTGGCCCTGTAATTTAATAATGAATATTCTTTGCATCTCAGATTGTACAGAATTTATATTTTACTATATATATACGTCATAGGTTCATGTCAATTTTATTATGTTCGAATGAGTGTAACACCATTAAAATGCATTTGCAACTTTTTTCCCCTTTGACTGTAATGTAACGGAATACTTTTGATAGTCCCTGTAATTGATCTATGCATCTGTTTATCATAAGATCTGAAATGACTCGACAAAATTATGTAATATTTATATGTTTTAAATTTCAAATGATTAAAATGCATTTCAAACTGTTTTCCCCATTGACCGTAATGTAACGGAATACTTTTGATTTTCCCTGTAATCGATTTATTCATCCGATTTTCATGAAATTTGAAATGACTTGACAAAATTATGTAATAATTATATATTTTAAATTTCAACCGATTCAGTTGGATAGTTTTTGCGTTGTTATATGCGGACAGACAGATAGACGGACAGACAAACGGACAGATAGACGGACAGACAAACGGACAGACAGACGGACGGACTGGACGACAACTATAATTGCTACGTATTTACATAATTACGAACGCACCTAAAAGCAATTATCTGTTATTTTTTTAGGGTGGCCCATTACTGTAACATAGGCGTTCCATTACTGGAACATAGGTGGTCCATTACTGGGCTTTTGGGTGTTTAGACATATTTCTATTATTTAAAAATAAATTTTTATTTCTATTGGGAAATGTAACTATGGGATTAGTTAAATATTGTTGAAAGATTAATATAATATGAAAAAAATTTGTATATAATAATTATAACTATTAATAAAAAAATATTTTTTAGAGAAATTCCTTAAGGGGGTCCATTACTGGCACATCTACCCTATACAGTTGTATTAGACTACATTCTTCAAGAACAAAAAAAAAAATGCAATCGATTTTTCTTTTTAGATTTTTCTTTAATAGATTTTACTTAGCAAAAACTTTTCAGTTATTCGAAGCATAAATAAGTTTTCTCGAATCTCTCATATCGCAGCGAAAATGAATTCGTCATTGGGATAGACATATGGAGATTTGAATTTGAGAAAGACATGCTGAAATAAGTTTACTGCTATTACATTTCAGCTGTTGACAATTTCACACAGACGATCAATGAATAATTCTTATATTAGTGGAAATATTCACCAAAATACATACTTCAGTAGCTCCTTTTTTTTCCCGGTATGGATCGATCTTGCAATAAAAATCTTTATCATTATATTTAAAATCTATTTACATATTTTGCAATTAATTTCAAACTGTACATTTTATTTACGAAAAAAAATCCCTTGGTACACATAAAGTTGTTAATCTATATTCTTATGGTTTAAAAGAATTTAATAGATTTTTCTTTTATAATCACGAAATATTTTTTATAAAAGTTAATTACTTTTCTAGATTTTTTTATAACACAAACATTGATTTGGTAAATTATTCCGATAGATAATTTACTATTGGGTATTTCCATGAGCGCTTGTCGTGTAAGTCACATTGCTAGTAACTGCTACTTTGTTTGCTACCGTTATTTTCGAAAGTTTCCGTGGGCTTACTCAATTGATGAAATGTCTCTGATAAAATAAGTGACATTTTTCCGTTCTAAAATACTGGTATCCAAAATCGTAGTTTGTGACTTACACGACATGTGCTCATGGAAATACCCTATTACATAGCTACCAACTTTCAACTAATCTTCCGTAATACTTGGATTAGTTTGATCCAGGTTAATGTCATTTCAAACCAGAAAATATATTTCATGAATCTTTATTTATTTAACTTCAAGATTGTTAATGGAACATACTTAAATTCATTTCTTTGAAAAATTTCTGGTTCGAAACTCATTAAACCAGGGTCAAATTAACGCATGTATTACGGATAATCTACGTCAGGTTGACACCTATGCTATTATAGAAAATTTGAAGCAAAAATTAATCAGTTATTCGGAGTATAAATAAGTTTGTCTCAGACTTCAACACATATTTCAGTGAAAATGGCTTCATGACTGGGTGAATATCTGAATATTTGAACTTGAGAACGACATGCTGAATTAAGTTTAAGGCTGTTACATTTCAGCTGCTGACAATTTCAAACTGGCGATCAATGAATAATTACTAGTTTAGTGGATATATTCAACTATATGCGTACATCAGTAATTGCTTTTTTGCGGTGCAGATTGATCTTACAATAAAAACCTTGATCATTATGTTTAAAATCTATTTATGTAGTTCACAATTAACTTGAAAATATGTATTTTATTTATGAAATAACATTTCGCTTTGTATATTAGGTCCACCGGAAAGTTTTGTCGCATAATGTTATTTTATGACTACATTTTTTAAATTAATATGTTTTCATTCGCACCACTTATTTGAAATGGTGAAAATGACATAGTTTTCACGTCCCAGATAAAGGTGAAAGAAATGTGAATTTTATTATTACATTAAAAAAAACAAAAACAATAAAGAAATCTGAATTTTGAAAAAGTAGACTTGAAGAAACATTAGGAGAAAGGACCGTTCGGTTGACCTATTACATAAAGGTGTTTTAGATTATAATCTTCATTGAATTTAACAGATATTTCTTTTATAAACAGGAAATATTTTTTTTTATAAAACGTGGCTAGTTTTCTGGATTTTTTTTTTAACTACAAACTTTGAGTTGATAAATTATTCTGGTAGATAATTTACTGTTATGAAAAAAATTTAAGCAAAAACTTTTCAGTTATTTGGATTATAAATAAGTTTAATTTAGAAGAGACGAAATTTGATAATTACAGATTATGATTATTTTAATATATTTTGTAAAGCAAACACCCCTCAGCCTCGGGATCAATGGATTTTATACAACTTTCCTTAGTTTTTCAGAAACAAGGGTGTCTAATATTATGACAAGACTTAAATATTTTCTTTGAAAATAATGATCATGGTTGACCGTAGCTCAGTTGGTAAAATTTTAGATCCCTGACCAACAGGCCGGGATCAATGCTCGGTAGCGCTACATTTTTTTTTTTTACTTCATTTTTTATTTTGTTAAATAAACTTATAATTTAAAAATAATGATATCTTACCTTAACTACAACTTTAGCATATTTAAAGATTAATTTAGCATTTTTGATTCTTAAACAATTATTTCTCATCACTCAAATAGATTTTATAAAAAAATTCGTCTTTCTTCAAAAACCTATTGATTCCAAACTCGTTATGAAAACTAGCGTCATCTATTTATGATAAAATAAAACGTATTCAAATATAATAAAAATAAAACTAGGAAGAAACTGAAAAAAAAAATCAAAAAACAAGCTTAGTACGTTTTACAAAATTGTAAAATCTTTAATCTGCAAAAATAGATTACAGTTTAATTTTTATGCTGATTTTTATATAATTATGTTTGTTACTTAAAGAAAATAGAGAAATAATATCATCATGTTGATTTTTCTTCTTAAAGCAATACATAAATGTTGTTTCTTTAAAATCACGAATTGGCACAATTGTTCAATATTATTGCATCCATAAAGAATGTATAAAATGTATTTTAGAACGTATTTCATAAAAACTAACGTTTTGGATCAATTTTTGATGTTTTAAAAAACTATTTAGTCACAAATAAAAAAAAGAAATAGATTAAAAAAGAAATAGTACACAGCATTATAATTTTAAATTAACTATTCAATTATTTAATAAGAATTACAAGTATATTTTTATAAAAGAAAAAAATAAGATAAAAAAATGTAGCGTTACCGAGCATCGATCCCGTGCCTTCTGGTCAGCGAACAAAAGCTATACCAACTCAGCTACAATCAGCCATGACCTTCACTTTCAAAATAAGTATTCAAGTCTTGAGACTAAGGGGTGTCTACCCAACAACATACATTAAAATAATCAAAACCCGTGCTTATCAAAGTTGGCCCTCTCCTTGTTAGACTATACATATCTTAGAGGAAATGATTTCGTGATTCTCATAGACATCTGGAGATTTGAATTTGAGAACGACATGCGGAATTAAGTTTACTGCTATTTAATTTCAGCTGCTGACAGTTTCAAACCGGCGATCAATGAATAATTCCTATTTTATTTGAAACTAGCTGACCCGCCCGGCGTTGCCCGGTCCGTATTAACAATATTAAACGAACTTGAAATTTGTATGATTTTATCATTAACTCGTTACATGCAGAAATGCATTGTCTGAAATACGTAACCACTGACTGTGTGAAAAATCGGTTTTAAAAACAACAACTAACATTAAGCTCTAAAAATACTCAAAATGAGCAGTGAAAAACGCGGGAGGGAATATGTATCCAACGATTGCATGACTTTCGTGTTAAAAAGTTGATATTTACCCGTAAAAATCACTCACCCGTAAAAGTCACGTAACTAATTATTATTTTCACATACAAATCCCAAGTGAAATATTTTGAATTTCAAACTAATTATATCACTCTTAAATCCGACTATACCATGAATGAAATCGATACACGATGGTAGCTAAAAGATTGGTATAGGGGAGAGTGGGGATACTTGAGCATAGGGGATACTTGAGCCACCCCCTTTATCTCTACAGTTGTTCAATTTTTCTTTCTAAAACTGGCAACATGGTAACATATTTATAGTTCTGAACATGTAAAAAAGAAATCATATACCTTGGTACCATTTTTAAAGTATGGTGATTAACCCTTTGAGCTCTGCTGGTAGAATTTTCTACCACAAAATTTTAATTCTGAAATGTCACAACGACACCAGAAAATTCGACCAAATTTATTTGAAAAAGGTTTAATACATTTTTTCGCGTATATTGTAAATCGGTTTTTTTCTTTGCAAAATACTGGTGCGAATGTGACATCTGGCTCAAGTATCCCCTCCATGGGGATACTTGAGCCACAATGTAAAAGAAAAAGTAAAAATTTATTAGACATAGAAAAATAGTTCAAAATTAATTGAAAGTGGTTTTCAATTGAAGAAAAAATATCAAATTTTCATTTTCAATATTTTATTTTGTTCTAAGAAATTCTAAAAAATTTTAAAAAATTAAAATTTAAAAAATGGCTCAAGTATCCCCATCTTCCCCTATAGTATTATAATTTCAGAGCTATTTAACAAAAGCAGAGTTTCCCCCAGGAGAAGGGCGCACAGGCCTTCGGGGAAACGTCCACCGGTAAATGTTAGTAGAAGGTTTTTTCTTATTTAAATTCTTAAAGATACAGAATTAATGCCAAAAATAAGGGGAACATTTCTTTTCAAAAATTTACTGGTGGAAGATCAAAAATTTACTGGTCGAAGGCCTGTGCGCCCTTGTCCTGGGGGAAACTCTGAAAAGTAAGTGTTATTTTTAATCAAATCTTGCGTAATGTTAACTCTTTGTATAAATTCCTAACCTTAAACTTTTGTACCGTAACCAGAACCTGTCTGTAACCTAACAGCGACTTAACAGTACCCTATCGTAAATTAAATATAACAGAAATGTAACCTAGCCTTCACTTTATTGTAACATATCCTTATTCTAACCATAACATAAATGCAATTTAACTTTAACCTAACTTTAACCTAAATAATATAATAGAAAAAAAAACATTTTAAAATATTACTATTTCTTCGTAAAATATGCTTCAGCTGTAATTCATTTCTTTCAATTCGTTTTATTAATACAAAATTCCTTCCTCGTGCTTTTGTTTGAGACATTAAAATTTCAGCGATAAATGGAATGGTTTAATATTGCAAACCTTTTTTTCGGTTTACTTCGCCTCCACCTATCTTTTTCTCCATGGTGTACAGCAGCTGTGATTTAAAAAAAAATCCTCATTTAAACTGACAGTTTGCCAGTCTATGAATTTTAAAGGTCTGTCCCAGCTTTAATTATTTCTGCGAAAGTTTTATGCAACCAATCAACCATAAGAAAATGAAAGGGAAAAAAAGCTAAAAAAGGCGATTTTTTATGAGAGTGAGCTTTGGAATTTAATTAATTACTCAGTTAATAAATAGAATTTTGAAATTCTGAGCTTCAGGTGCATCAGGAGAGACATTGGGCTACTCTCAAAAAAATTTTGAGCTTCGTACGTGCTGTAGATTTTGCTAGCCATTGCAGACACACAGACACACACACAGACAGACAGAGCGTTTTGTTCTTTTATTAGTATAGACTAGCATCCCCATAAACACTTTAAAAACATAAAATCTTCTAGCAGAATTTTTGCATCTATCGGCCCTTTTTTATGACAATTTGACTGGCCTATTAAGTACTCGAGTGATTTTGATAAAAAAATTATTTGATATAGAGTATAGAATATAAGATTATACGTGGCATAATTAGTTGTATAAAAAATAATTAGTTTCAGGAAAAAAAATCTGAAATCTGGAAAATTTCTGAAAAATTGTCATTTTTCTAAAATAAACACTTTTGGTCGCAGAATAAAATTGCCTGCAATAAGTATTAAGAATAATCGATTTTAAGTCTATGAGGGAGTTATTTTCAAATATCTCGCTCAAATTTTAATATTTTCTTACTTTTTCGATTTTGGTTTCGGATTTTTTTAAAAACATTACTTTAACTTTCGGAACCGGTTGAAATCTGTTTTAAAATTAAAACTACATGAAAAAATTATATATTAAAAATATTATTAGTGTATTAAAAATATTAAAAATATATAACCAAAATCAAAAAAGTAAAAACTGGCCGGGTTGTTGATCGTCCTCAGCTATCTCATGCAACATGCATGCATGTGTAAAATTTGAGCGGGATATTTTAAAATAACGCCCCCACAGACTTAACATTATCATATGGGTCTGTTTGAGTGAGTCGAGTAGCTTCTTAAAGCTCTCATATTTCCTATAGGGTTGCATCCTTTAATAACTGTTACAGTTTATATATTACTAGCTAACCCGCCCGGCGTTGCCCGGGTCCGTATTAACAATAAACGAACTTGAAATTTGTATGATTTTATCATTACTCGAAACTTGCAGACATGCATTGTCAGAAATACGTGGCCACTGACTGTGTGAAAAATCAGTTTAAAAAACAACAACTGATATTAAGCTCTAAAAATACTCAAAATGAGCAATGAGAAACGCGGAAGGGAATATGTATTCAGCGATTGCGTGATTTTCGTGTTAAAGTGTTGATATTTACCCTTAAAAATCACTGTTAAGTCACGTAACTAATAATTTTTTTATATAGAAATCCCAAGTGAAATATTTTGAATTTCAAACTAATTATATTACTCTTAATTCCGACTATACCATGAATGAAATCGATACTCGATGGTAGCTAAAAGGTTGGTATATAGTATTATAATTTCAGAGCCTTTTAACAAAAGTAAGTGTTATTTTTAATCAAATCATGCGTTATGTTCACTCTGTAGATAAATGCCTAACCGTAAACTTTTGTAACGTAACCATAACCTGCCTGTAACCTAACTGCGCCTTAACAGTATCCTACCGTAAATTAAATATAACATAAATGTAATCTACGCTATAAAGTATTTAAAATTGAATTAAAGAAGGAATCTTTTAGTAATACAATTTCTAGATCATAACAAATGTTTTTAATTTAATTTTAATTTGATATTTAATAATTGCTAATTTTCCATTTTTTTTTTTTTAAGCGAACATTTATTTTAATAAATAATAATAGAACAAAGACCATTGTAAAAATTTGCTATTTCTTCTTAAAATATGCTTCAGTTGTAATTCATTTCTTTCAATTTGTATTATAATACAAAATTCCTTCCACGTCCTTTTGTTTGGAACATTAAAATTTGAGCGATAAATGGATTCATATTGCAAACCTTTTTTGAACCTTACTTCACCTCCACCTATCCCAATCCTCCATGGTTTGACACATTAAAATTTCAACGATAAATCGTTTCATATTGCAAACCTTTTTTTCGGTTTACTTCGCCTCCACCTTTTTCGTCCATGGAGTATAGCATCTGTGATAAAAAAAATCCTCATTTAAACTGGCAGTTTGTCAGTCTATGAATTTTAAAGGTCTGTGCCAGCTTTTTTAATTATTTCTGCGAAAATTTTATGCAACCAACCAACCATAAGAAAATGAAAGAGAAAAAAACGAAAAAAGGCGAATTTTTATAAGAGTGGGCTTTGGAATTTAATTAATTACTCAGTTAATAAGTAGAATTTTGAAATTCCGAGCTTCAGGTGCATCAGGAGAGATATTGGGCTACTTTCATAAAAATTTTGAGCCTCGTGCGTCCCATAGATTTTGCTAGCCATCGCAGACACACACACACACACGCAGACAGACAGAGCGATTTGTTATTTTATTAATATAGATATTCACCAATATGCGTAGTTCAGTAACTGCTTTTTTTACGGTAAGGATTGATCTTTCAATAAAATCCTTGATCATTATGTTTAAAATATATTTACATATTTTGAAATTAATTTAAAAATGTATTATATTCAATTTGTTCATTCTTTATTTTTCATTTGTATAGAGTTATGAATAACAAAACTTTATCGGCATTGCTCTGTATTAAAAACAATAAAAATCAACATTTTATGTAGGATGTTAACACTAGAACCACAGTAGTGGTAATTTTGACCGTTACCGTCTTTTCGTCCCACTTACATCTATCTAAAAGAAGTTCAATATGTATCACAATGAAATAAGTTAAATAAATAAGCTAACAAATTGCAAATAAAAATTCCGGTGCGTAACATTTTTAGACCACTTGGGTAAAATTTCCGTCGATTCTAGTACAGTGCGTGTCAAAATTTTAAGCACAACAGAAAATTTCAAAATAAAATTTTATTAATGGGTGAAAGTTACTTCCCGTTTCACATAGCCTACAAATTGTAGTTTTAAAAAGATAGTTAACAGATTCATGCTATAAAATTTATCTTTAATAATGAAATTTATCAAAACAACAAAAATGAGTGTATCAAAAGTTTAAGCACAGTAGTTTTTTAGTCTTTAGCAGAACAAGAATTAAAAAAATAATACTTGATTATTGCTCCTTTCCGCTGAATTACTTTAAATATACTGTCTTCCATCATTAAAATGAGGTTCAGTATTGTTTCTGGTTCATTTTTAAACCAAGCGTTCTCAATGGCAGCTTTCAAATCTTTAACTGAAGAATACTGCTTTCCATATGGATAAACCGCATGAGTGAAAATACCCCACATATTTTTTATAAAGTTTAAATCAGGACTAATTGCCGGCCATTTCAAAACAGACACTGTTTTCGACTTAAGCCACGATGAAGTTGAGTTTGAGGTATGGATGGAAGGATTATCATGTTGAAATAACCATTTTTCTCACCCTAAAAACCTCGGCAATAGGAAGCAAATGATTGGCAAGTGTCTCTTAGTAATTTTTAAAGTTTTCACGACCACTGATGAATGCTAGAGATGTCTGACCATTGAAAGAAATAGCCCCCCATACCATTACAGAATTACCATTATGTTATCGGCTAAAAACACTCCTAAGTTCTTTACGGAGATCATGCCATAGTACTTAAACCCATCAGGGCCATCGAGGTTCCATTTTTTTCATCACTGAATATGACATTCAGCCACTTTTCATCAAATGACATATGCTCTTTGGCCCATTGTAATCTAGCCTCTTTATGGTGTCGTTTGAGACACGATAATCGAGCCATTTTACGGTATTTGATGTATTTGAATTCCAAAACTCTTCTATAAACAGTTTTTTCGATATTTGTTCTCCAACTGCATATTTTATTTCCGAAAGGGAGTAATTACCAGTTGAAGCAAAATTTCTGATGCGGCTATCTTCGCTCAAACTAGTCATTCGCGGCTTTCCTGAACGAAATTTTCGTTTAAAATCATTATCACGAGCCAAAATTTGATGAATACCTTGTTTTGACCTTTTTAATGAACTTGCAATTTCAGAAACAAAATTACATTTTGCTCTCATACACCAAATTTTTATCATCTCCTCCTCTGAAAATTCTTTCGACTTGGGCATTTTGTACTAACTCAAAAACAACAGCGGGCACACCCAGAAATTACATACACCCAGAAATTGTTTGCGTGCGCAACCGTTTACGTCAGACTGTAAATTTTGCATAAAAACGATTTTTTGCTTAAACTTTTGACACGGTCATTTTTCTTCTATTCTTAAACTCCATGGTTTGAAATAAAATTTAAAAGTTAATTTAAATGAATATGGTGTAAAAATAGATATTATTAATATATACAAGACATATATTGAAATTAAAGGTAATATTTAAAGTTTTATTTTAAAATTGCTATTGTGCTTAAACTTTTGATACGCACTGTATTATAATGTTTGTTTTCAAAAAGAATATAATTATTATGTACAGCAGAGCATAATTTCCTCGAATGACAACAATTACTTTGTCCGATATACGAGTTTGTCGGGGACTTTATGTATAATTTCATCAAAAATCATATTTCTGTCTCTGGTTGAAGAGATAAAATGAATTCTCTAAGTATTAATTTATTTTGTCAACATAAATTTGCCACATAGAACTTTAGATCAAGTATAACTTAATGAATGAAAATTTTATGTACACAATTAAAATATTTGTTAATTAAAAAGGAGGAAAATAGTAAATTTAGTAAGTTTACGCTAGTTGAGTATTAAAAGGATTTGATCAAAAGTATTGATCAAATTCTTACGTGATTCGCATTGCAATATGCAAAGAATTATGCTTGAACCCGAAATACTTTACAAACGAAGGCAGGATGTGTAATTCAATTCATTTTAATGTTGGGTTATAGTGTAACAATTTTAATTTTGTTGCGTGTCTTTTTAAAAAAATATTTCTCCAATATATTGAAAAAGGTTGACTTGTGCATACACTGGTACGATGCAATTGATATTAAATGTTTAAATTTTTGGTGAGAAAACCGTTATATATATATATATATTTTCTTCGTGTAAAATTGTGAAGTTTTTAGGATTATCATGCATGTAAATTTACAAAGCTTTCTTTATTATTATACATGTAAATTTCCTGACTACTTTATCTTTCTTAAAAAAGAGGAATTCTGTTTTTAGCTCCCTATAAATTTACATAAGATTTAAAACGAATTTTTAGCAGTAGATTTTTTGTAATTTCCCTCAAAATATTTTAGTTTTGTAGATTAATTAAAGGATTTACTTTTATACGCCGTTTGCTTTTTAAAAGATAATGTATGAAATGAAATGGTCTTTTGTAAATCATTCAATATCAATAATACAGGGCTCGTACATTTTAAGGACTTTCAAGGGCTTTCTACCATATTTTTTCCCAAAGTAATATTTGATTTATCTAATGAAAAAGAAATGTCTCTGCATATTTAGAGACCAGAACTTTACGATATTTCTGGGACTAAAACACTTAAAATAGCCTAGATTCCTTGATGCGCACGAACAGAGTAACAGTTCAAGATCAAATACACCAACAACCGGTCATTTAACTGGTACCAAATGAAAATATTTTGACTTGAACCAGAAATTTCTTCATGAAATAAATAAAATAAAAATCACACAGAAGTACAGTAATTTCCGGCGTATAATCCGCAGATCAAATAATTATTTTTGGACCCAGAAATCTTATTTAGTGATTGAACACAAATATTTACGGCGATCTAAAAAATTTATATTTTTTTACGAAATTTCTGGATCGAAATATAACTGTTTGAACTGCTGATTATACGCCGGAAATTACGGTAAGTTAAATCACAAGGTTAAGTAGTTCTAAGAACACTTCTGATATGAGGAGTATTTTAAACTTCGGCAAAATTGTTGGTATGCTTAACCCCTTCAAGGGCTGTGGTTCAGTTTTGGACAACATAATTTTTATCCTTTAATTCCACATTCACACCCCAATTATGGAATCAAAATTTTCCTTTTATTAAGTACAAGTTGAAAAGCTTTTAATTATTGACAAGTAAATATGGTTGTAAATTCTGATGTCACTCAATCACATCAGAATTTTACGAGTAGAAATTCTTTGCCCATGACAGGTTAATATTAACCTCTTGCACTCTATAACATACGCAGCGTACGTCATGCTATTTTGATCATTTCTGCATATGGACGTACGCATAGTACACTATAGTGAATGGCTGATTTCTTAATTAGACATTCTAAATTTTCACCAGAAATATTTCATTCATATTTTTGCTAACAGCTCTAGAGCGCTAGAGGTCCAAGAATTCTTATAATTCTGTTAATGTGCGTACGCATAGTACACTATAATGAATGACTGATTTCTTAATTAGACATTCTACATTTTCACCAGAAATTTTTAGCTCATATTTTTGCTTTACGAGATACTCATTTTGCATAAATAAATTAAAATTAAAGCACCAAAAAATTGTGGTGGGTAAATTCAAAAGTTTCTAAAAAATTCTGCCAAATATGTTAATGCTGCTGGCTAGTGGCATATATCCGCTTACGGCTCTGGAGCGCTAGAGGTCAGAGAATTCTTATAATTCTGTTAATGCGTGTATTTTATAATTTGCTAAAGCAGTAGTGTTGAAAAAACATTAACTAATATAAGTATCTGGAGACCGTAACAATAGTTTAATTTTTTATTTGTTGTGTTAAAATATCGGTTTTTGTTTTACTTAACGCTACAGTGGACTTTCAAAATCGCAAAAATCATCAAATTGTCGAATTTTCATTTTTAGCATAATAACATTATATGAACGCCCTGCTATTGAACACAAAAAGAATTTTTCAATTTCGACTATTTTTACTGGAGTTAGAAGCATTTTTGTCCAATCAGCTGATTGTACCACGCCCCTTTGTTTACTTTTTTGCCGATTCACATCCGTAAAATTTAGCCTAGTTTTTAGTTTTACCATACAAAATGTTATTATTTTGCACTGAAATTATTAAGTTTGTGATTTCGCAAAACAATACTTTAACTGTAACTTTTAACTGTTTCTTTAAGCGTTTGTTTACAATGTATTTAGAGGAATTGCTTTCTGTCCCCAATCTTTTTAGCGTAAATTAAAAAATATTAATATATTTAAAATATTAAAAATATTTAATATATTTAACAAAAATTTGCACAATAAGAGGTACTTATACCATGAATATTTCTAGTAAAATTTGAAAAAATTTCATTAGAAAATACAAAACGTTACTTTTGAGAAGATTTTTTAAAATTCAGATACTTCACGTCCTTTTCATGAATTACAATCGAAGCCACATATTTTATGTGAATTTACCATAAAAACATAAAAAACTTACATATAAGCTAGAAATGATGTTATATCCCTTAATAGCTGAAACTCTGTCAGCAGGAAAATATTAAGCAATTATAACCACTGTAGTTACTAAAACCTGTTTTTCTCAGAATGAATATTTTCATCGTTTTCATGATTTCAAAATTCCAGTGTTCCCAATTTTTTCTGATTTTTTGTTTAAAATGCTCTTTATGTATGTGTTAACAAATGTTACTAGAAATATTTTTTTTAGACCCATGTAAAGTTTTTTAATTTCAGTTACCGTAATTTCGGGTGTATAACCCGCGGATCAAACAATTCTTTTTGTACCCAGAAATCTTATTTAGTGATTGAACACAAATATTTACGGCGATCTAAGCAGCAACATTCATTTTTTAAAAAATTCTGGGTCGAAAAAGAATTTTTTGATCCGCGGCTTATACATACGAAATTACGGTATATGAAGTTTTTAATGATTTTTTAACGGAAAATACAAAAGAATTAAGTTAAAATCTTTTTTTAAATGCTTTACAAGTAATATGCTAAAAATGCTTAGTAACATTTGTTAACACATACATAGAGAGCATTTTAAACAAAAAATCAGAAAAATTGAGCATAAAGAATTTCGCATCTAGCATTTTGAAATATTGCCATTTTTTGTTAATTTTAAAAAAAGAAAAATCTATATCTCAAAAACTATTGAATATATTTTTTTAAAAAATTGTGAAATAAGAGGTATATATATTATGATTATTTCAGAAAATTAAAAAAAAAATCATTGAAAAAAAAAATCGTTTTGAGAGTCCACTGTAGCCTTACGCATTTTCACCAGGACACAACTCAAATGTGATGTTTTCAGAAAACGCCAAAAACGTTTTCATTTATGAAAAAAATTTCTTAACTAATACTGATAATATTCATTATGTTTATAGGATTTGATTGAATAGATAACGATTCTTAGACATATAAATCCTATAATTCTGTTATTGCGAGTACTTTATAATTGGCTAAAACAGGTGTGTTAAATATAGGGGAAGATGGGGATACTTGAGCCATTTTTTGAATTTTAATTTTTTTAAATTTTTTATATTTTTTTAGAATAAAATAAAATATTGAAAATGAAAATTTGATATTTTTTCTTCCACTAAAAACCACTTTCAATAAATTTTGAACTATTTTTCTATGTATAATAAATGTTTATTTTTTGTTTTACATCATGGCTCAAGTATCCCCATGGCGGGGATACTTGAGCCATAGTGAAGGGATACTTGAGCCACTACGGAAAAATACCTACAAAAATAATTTTTTTCACTTTATTTTTGCACAAACATTTTACAGAATGATAAATTATGAAACGTAAAGTCTTTCAAAATCAATTGAGAAAATAAAGCTAGTAATACGATCATTTTTTGTCGTTAAAACTGGTTGTCGAAGGATAATTTGAACTTCAGTTATAACGATGGTAGAAACATCCTCAGTTCAGAGCCATTTAAATTTAGAATCTGCAATTCTTCGGGCACATTTCATTTTTTAAAATATTAAGCACTTATCCAACAAATATTTTTACAGTTTTCTTTCTGGCATATTTTATTAGTAACCAACCATCAATAGAAGGCTTTCTTTCACATCATCACCATCATTGACAGAATTTTCCTCTAATGATATTATCTAACTCATGCTTTTAGTTTAGTAGCTGTCGGAATTTAAGCCAGATGTATCATTCTACTATTTCAAACACTTTTTTGATTTCACAGGAAAAGATTTTGTCTTCCTCTTTGGCTCCATGTAGGTAAGTTTGAACTGGGATTTTTGTTGCTTTTCTTGTTTTTGTGCGCTCTTTTTACCAATTTTTCTTCAATTTCCTTAGTTAAAAAAAGTTACAGCAAAAGAGGTTACGATTTCAATATAAAATACTAATCTTAATATGTTATATTAAAAAATAAATATTTTAATATGTTGGACCTAACTAATTAAAGTATTAGAGATTGTAGCCTGTAAAACCGTTTTAAAAAGTTATTTTCATTTAATGAAAGTTAAATTGAAAACTATGTTTACATTTATCTAGACAGGCTATTTTGTTAGTCAAATCGAAAAATAAAATAGACATTTTCATTTAAAAAATATACATTTTTAAACATTTTTAGGTCGTTATTTTTTTAAGAAAAAAAAATAAATAAAATGAAAAATTATTCTTCCTTTTCTCCAGAAAAATATCTATTAGTGAATATAAGGATGGAATTTTATTTTTTGTTTGTTTCACCCATGTTTAATTTCTAGTGGGGATGGTTAAGACATGGCTCAAGTATCCCCACTCTCATTGGCTCAAGTATCCCCACTATCACTATTTTTGTTTCCCAGAGTTTTACTAAATAAAGCATGCAGCAATTAGAACTATTTTAGACTCAAAATACAATTGAAATTATCCTTATTGAATGTATGCATATAGTTGCAACTTTAAACAAAACTTTGATTACAAAAAAACAAAAAAACCATGCACCCAAATATTTACTTCAGATAGGGAAAAGACAACTATTAATCACTATACTTTCAAAATGGTACCAAGATGTGTGATTTCTTTTTTACATGTTCAGAACTATAAATATGTTATCATATTGTCAGTTTTAGAAAGAAAAATTAACCAACTGTAGAGATAATAGGGGTGGCTCAAGTATCCCCTATGCTCAAGTATCCCCACTCTCCCCTATATATATAAAGTAATATAAGTATCTTTAGATCCGTAACAATCGTTTAAATATTTATTTCTTGTTTTTAAGTATCGGTTTTTCTTTTACTCAATATGCAATTTCACCGCGTATCAACTCAAAAATTTATGTTTTCAGAAAACGCCAGAAAAGTTTTCACATATGAAAAAGTAAAAAATAAATAAAAATTAATACCAATAAAATGCATTCTGTTAGCCCTATCGCGACGGGAGCCTTTTACGAAATTTTTAATGTTTTGTCACCGGTTATGAAAACATAAATTTGTACCTTATTAAAAATAAAAAATGCTCCGTTTAAATAAGACAAATTTTACAGTAAAATTTTGGTGAGGATAAACTCGGTTTCTTAAGGCGTTTTGCGGCACATATACGTGCCTCTCGTCTCCAAGGGGTTAATTGTATGTTGCTTGAACTGATAAATATTCTTAAACATGCACATTTTATAATTCTGTTAATGTGAGTACTTTGTAATTTTCTAAAAAAGTAAGTATTGTAAAAAAATATACATAAACTAATTTAAGTAACTTGAAATCCGTAACAATCATTTAAATTTCTATTTCTTATTTTAAAATATCAGTTTTTATTTTACTTATACATTTTCACCAGTACGCAACTCAAAAAAGTTAGTTCTTTAGAAAACGATCGAAAAGTTTTCACATATGAATAAAAAATGTCATTTAATACCAATATAACGCATCATATTAATAGAATATTGATTGAACAGATAACTATTCTTAAACATAAACATCTTGTTACTACATCTAAATACGAATACTACATATCCTACATTCCTTATTTCAATTCCTATTAAATCGTTATAATAGTTTATTTTGAGAGTTTAAATTTAATAAATAAGGTTGACAAATTACCCCCGTTCTTTCCGTAATTATTTGTCATTCTGGACTTATCTGGAGAAAAGTAATTGCCTTAACATAAAATAACTTTAACGAATGCCTGTTTTTAAAGAAAAAGAAGGAAATAATTGCATTTTAACCTCTTAGTTTAACTTCTATTCATACTGCAGTAAACAATTTTAAGGAAAATTATCTAATTATTTTTGCTTTGACTTCATTTTTTTTACTTCCTTATTCTGAAAATGCTCATTATAATAATGCATACAGAAATTTTGTAAGAAAACTTCGATTTGTTAAACAAGATGTTTAAAATATGAATTATTTCATTTTTAACATAGAAGTAAATCTTAATTATTTAGAAAGAAGTTTAAAACAAGTAGTACTGCTATTAAATGTATTTTTTGTGTTGTTTTATTTTGTTATTGATGTTTTGAATATTTTTCGGATAATACTAACATATTTATTAATATAATGTTAAAAAATATAATGTTATTATGAATTTAATATAATATAATATAAACCGGATTATTTTTGACAGCAGAAAAGTAAAACTCCTATTCAAATAATTTCTTTATTTAGATTAGATTAGATTATATTAGATTATATTTATTTAGATTAGATATTATTAGATTTGAAAATCGAAGGTGACGCAGAAATTTTTGTTACTATCATAAGTAAAAGAATACGCATAGCTGCCAACTCTTCCGACTTTTTGGTCCGGAAAATTTAATAGAAATTTTTTATTTATTTAAACGGCAGATTACAGAGATTTGAAAAGGTAAAATTCTCTTCTGTAGCATCATATTATATAGAAAGTACATTATAGTAAGCCTCAATAATGTATATCAGTTTACTTATATTTTAAACAGTTTAACAGAAATAAATACGCTGCAAAAGGATATTTACCGTGCACCAAAATGTAATGAGATACTTTTGCGTGGCTCTGGAAATCAATAATAAACGCTTTGGACCCCAAATTCCACAAAATAGATTATTTCGGTACATTTCATAAATACGTATCAATTTCATTGTGCTTGAAATGGTCTAACATCATTAAAACGAACTTAAAATGTTTTCTTTTCTCATTGACTGTAATATAATGGAATACTTTTGACCGTACCTCTAAATTAACTGCAAATGCTTGACTTCATTTTAAGTGGCGATCATGATATAGTAAAATTGTCTTCCATCCATAAAATTTAAGGTGATACAAATATATTTACGAAAGTTAGACCTCGTATAGGTCAAACAAACGGAAGCCATAAACGCATTTCAACTATGTTGTAAAGTGTTAAAAACAAAAGAAGATTTAAACGATTAGAAAAAAATAACAGAACAAATATTAATACAATCGCATCTTTCAATTCAGTTTAATATTTAGCGCTTCACAAATAATTTAAATCAAGTATGTGTATATTATTTCAGTGTTTCCCCCAGGAGAAGGGCACACAGGCCTTCGGGGAAACGTCCACCGGTAAATGTTAGCAAAAGGTTTTTTCTTACTTAAATTCTTAAAGATACAGAATTAATGCCAAAAATAAGGGGAACATTTCTTTTCAAAAATTTACTGGTGGAAGATAAAAAATTTACTGGTCGAAGGCCTGTGCGCCCTTGTCCTGGGGGAAACACTGTTATTTCCTTGGACCTCATGACATAGAATCTATATAGTGTAATAAATATTTCTGATGGGTATTATTGTATACATATTATGTTTGGATAGTATTAATATTAACTATTCGTTTTCTATGTAATGTAATATTTAGTGTGTTAAAAAGAATTATGACAGGACATGGTGATAAACAGAGAATCTAACAGTAGTAAGCGAATTAATAGGAACAGAAATGTTTCACGCCACAGTATTTCAATAAATAAATAAATAAATAAATAAATAAGTAAAAAAAAATCAGTGCTTGCAGCATCATTTTCGAACCTACCTATTTATGTATAGCGTCGTTTTTGGTTATATATATATATATATATATATATGATTAAAATTCATTTGCAAAAATTATAAAAAAAGATAATTACAGGAGGTAAAAAATTACGACTTTACAAAATTAGATTTTAACTATTTTTGAATTTTTGATTATAATTTGAATAATAAAATAAATAAAATAAATAAAATAATAAAATATTAAATAAAATAATAATAAATAAAATAATAATAAATAAAATAATAAATAATAAATAAAATAATAAAATAAATAAAAAATGCAAAAACATCAGAAATTGATTCATGTTTTCTATTAGATCATGCAAGCGTCGTTTATTCTTTTAGATTTTTAGGATATCACATATCTATTGGGCAATAAATAAACATTTTACTTTAGTGAGAGTGCTAAGATACGGTTCGTTAATTTACTTGAAAATAAGAATAAAAAATATCATTTAACAAACGTCATTTACACACTAACGCACACATATTCAAAGTATAAAGGATTTTACCAATTTCATGCTTAGGCTGGATATTTGTTTAAACTGTACTTTTATTCTCTGGAGTACATGTTCTGCAATTTTCTGAGTGTAATAGGCTGACTTACCATGAATTGTTATTATTCTTTAAGGCTAAAATCCTAAATAAATTACTTTATTTGAAGGCATTCAGAGTAAACAACTGAAAGTTTTTCAATTTTAGGGCGCGTATGCATTTAAGCGTTTATATCAAGTAAAACTATAGCTTTAGAATGCGTCAAATATTTAAACTCTTTTGGAGAAACCGAACGCAATTACACTCTGAAATCTCCTAGAGTTTTAAAGCAAGTATTAAAGAATCGGCTAAGAAGAAAATTGGAAAATACTATTTTTATTCTTAGATAATGTTATTTTTTTATTTCGTCAAAGGATATAAATATCAATTGTTTGCTCTCAACTGCATTTCTTGCCTAAGCAAATGATAGAAATTTCAATATAGTATTATCGAAAACTTTCAATTTTATGTTTTGGAGTAAAAGGATTTTGTAATTCGCAAATAAAATGGATTTTAAAAGGATATGTTTATTCTAAACATGTTATTCTTTTTCTGGATCCATGATTTCTATTAATTGTATAGCTATGTTTTCCAGTAATTATATTTTTCAACCATAACCACAATTAGACAGAAACATTATTTTAAAAATCAATTCTAATGTTGTTGTTCTTAGGTACATTCGTAATTATGTAAATACGTATCATCCCGGGCCTGATTATCAACTGGACACACTCCCACCAGGAAAAAGAAATAAAAAAAATTTCTTATTCATGACAGTAAATTTCAATGAAAAGAGCATTTAAAAAAGACGAAAAATTCCGTAACAATTTACTGGTGTGAGAGTGCCCCGTTAGTAATCAGGCCCTGGTAGCACCTATAATTGTCGTTCAATCTATCCGTATGTCCGCATATAACAACGCAAAAACTTCCCAACCGAATCGTTTGATACTTAACCCTTGGCACTTCGTTGTCTCCGCGGCGGAAACATAATTTTTCCTTCCAATATTGTTTTCTGGCACCATTAATTGAGGAAAATAAAATTTTCCTTATTTAATCATAGAATTTTTTAAATTATCTACTTCAAGGAAAGTTCTTTTTTAAAAAGTAGTGCTAATCGAATAAAATTTGTGTAAGAGGCACCGGAGTCCAAAGGGTTAAAATATATAATTATTACATAATTTTGTCAAGTAATTTAAATTTTATGAAAATCGGATGAATAGTTTAAATACAGGGATAATCAAAATATTTCTTTACATTACGATCAATGGAAAAAATAATTTCAAGTGCATTTTAATGATGTTACGCTTTTTCGAGCATAATACAATTCATATGCATCTATGAAATATATACTGAAATATACATTCTGTACAATCTGTGGTGCAATTTTTATTATTAAAGTGGAACCTATCTAAAGTGACCATTTTCAGTCCGGTTAAAAAAACTATATAAAGGTGGTCACTTTATAGATTGTCTTTCAAAAAGGCACATTAAAATTTTGCGATCTGAAAAAATAAAATATAAATAAGGAAAAATGCAATATATTAAGTAATGAACTGAATGCTTTACAACTGTAATAACCGAATTACTAGTATAAAATAAACCTACAGCAAAATATTTATAACTACAGGAGAAAAAGGGTTTTGAAAGTTTCTTTGTTTAATAAATTAAATTTTTATATTATGTTAATACAATAGTCGAGTTAATCAATAAAATAATTTCCGTCATAAAATTATATAATAATAAATCAAAAGAGAATTATAAAACACTTAAATTAGAAAGGATTTTAAAATGAAAGCTAGTTCCCTAAACTAACGCTAAGTCTTCAGTTAAATAAGAAAAAAAAACTAACAAAAATATAATTTTTGCATTTATTATTGTACAAAAACTTTAGCTTTATTTCAGTAATAAAAGGATATAAATTCGAAAAATAAATCAGTACAATACGAAAAATGATAAATCTATAATTAAAATATTTATGAGATACATAAACCATCTTATATCTCACTCACGACTATGATATTTATTAGATGCATAAAACATCGCAGAAAAAAGGTAAATCTAAAATTATAAATATGATATAAAATTCTCTGAAAGCAATAGAAAGATTAAAAAATGATGAGGTAATATTTCATCAGTAAACGATTCACTTACTTTATCGTAATCTTTTCATGGAAATAAACTCGCTTTAACCTTCCGTCTACCAGACGGGTCCATTGGACCCGACAGCAATATTTCTGGTGTCAATGGTAAAATGAGAAATTGTCGATTGACACCTGAATTTATAAAGGACTTGTCTAGATACTACGAATTCCTTAATTTAAGCTTTCATTGTAAAAGCAAAATTATATTAAAATATTACTGGTGCCGTTTGCAAGTTTGGAATTAAAATTAGGTGTTGCCGTAGATAAATGGGTGTTTTGTCTGGTAGACGGAAGGTTAAAATTATATCCATCAATGTTGATAAATAGCATATTTTTAATTGAATTATTGAATTGTTATAAACATTATTAAATTTTAGTGAATTGTTATAAAGATAGGTTACAAAAAAGGTAGTTTAGTTTAATACGTTTAGTTAAACAAATGTTTTGCTTTGAAATTAAAACTGTGATGAGTTTAGCGTAAAAGTAAATTTTGAAATAATATGACTCTCGGTGAACCTTAAATCTTGTTGACGTTTAGATATTTAACAAATTATGGAATTAGTTTATCTTTCTGTATTTCGTTAATTATTTCAAATGTTTGATTGTGTATTTTTTCTAACTTTACTCCCTCCGTCCCAAATTAGTTGCTACATTTAGGTTGAAAATTTGGTCCAAAAATACTTGCTACATTTCAGGTAGGTGGAATCATAAATATCTTCCGATGCAGTATAGTAGATCGACGCCAGTAAAATTATATTACAATGAAAATAATCTGGTATACTAGGCATGAGAAGCGATGATAACTTGAATGTAATGTAATGAGAACCGGAAACAATGTGACTCGACCTACTAGAAAAAAGACGATAATTACAATTATGAATAACAATATAGAAAATACCCTAAAGAAGAAATGATTAATAAAGAGCGTAACGTTGCATTACAATTTTTATTGCAGTACTTTAAAAAATGATAAACTAAGCTATAAATGGAGTTATAAATGCTGGTGCTATAAATACGCTAGTGATTAAATTTAAAGTTCATCGTAAGAGAATAGCCCATTTGTGGAAGTAAGCAAACACGTCAAAAATAAATGATGATGAAATTTAAAATGTAAGTTCACAAAAAATGGCAAACAGGGATGAAAGAAAGTTTTTGATCAGAAAATGAGTAAAATCAAAGATGTCCCAATAAAACGAAGACAATCACTGCGGAGTTTACCACGTGCATCTAGTATTCCTAAATCAACATTGCACAAGATTCTCAAGGATGGAAACATTTTAACTATTACACCATTAACCATTTCCGGCACACTGAACCCGGTCTGGGATACCTAATTTTAATTACAAACTTGCAAACGGCACCAGTAATATTTTAGTAAAATTTTGCTTTTACAATAAAAGCTTAAATTAAGGAATTCAATATATTTAAAAAAATTCGTTTGTGAATTCCGGTGTCAGTTGATTTCTCATTTTAGTACAGATTATGTCCGTGCCGGAAAGGGTTAAGGCAGGTCTAACAATGAAAAATAAGCTCGACAGAATTCGATTTTGTTAAACGCATGTTCAAAGTAATGAATGCTTTTCGGAAACGTTGGATCGTATTCCTCTTGATTAAGAATGGTTTTATATTATGAAAATTAGTAATTCATATTACATCACTCTAAATGAAACTGAACCTTTGAGGCATTGCAAAAGCAAAAATGTTATTGCCAAATTCATGTTTATGACAGCTGTAGCAAGACCAAGATGGGACTCAGAAAGGTAATTTTCTTCCTTATGAATTCACAGTTCTTTGGATAAAGGTAGATTTAGGGGATTACTGGTGAAAGTAGCCTTACAAAATGGCTTAAGAGCGTGTGAACCCTGGATTTTTTAAAACTAATTTGGTACTGATTTTAAGGAAGAACAGGGGAAATATTTAATAAATAAATGCTATTAATTGATATCATGGAGCTCCGAAATCTCTAAAAAATGTTCAAACAAATTCATAAAACCATCGGTATCAATAATCAGAAAAAAGTATTCAAATGTAGAAATTAATTTGGGACAGAGAGAAAATATATTAGTTATAATATAAACTGTTATTTATGATAATTAGAAACATATGATGACTGATACTTCTGAGATGCAAATGTTATAACAGAAGCGAATGGATGTACAGAATCCTGTTACAGGGGGTTCTAAAAATAATATTCTTCCAGGGCTTCGCTTCAAGGACTTTCATCACCTTTTACCAGAATTTTTGTAAATTATTATTTTAATGAAAAAACCTATCGTTAGTTGCAGCGACCAGTACTTTACGAATTTTCTAATAATAAAATGCGAAAAATCGCTTGAATCCCTTGATGTGTGCAAAACCTGGCATAGAAAGAAGTACATTGGAATACGAAAGAAAAATTCCTTTGTTCATAATTAAAATAGGCGTTTTAATTACCCTTTTCCCACTCCTTAGACACTTATCTGTTCCAATCCAATGATTTTAAGTGGTTATCTGTGCCTTTAAAAACGCAACTCATCAATATATATATTTTTTTAAATCAAATAATTTTTTATGTCTTTTGCAGAACTTTTAATCTTTTGTCAACGGTTTTTCAAAATAAAAATTTATGACTAATTGAGTCGGAAAAATGCTCGGAATAAATAACATTAAATTTAATATAAAAATTTACTGGTGGAAATAAAAAATCGTGATTGGAATATGAATGCCCTTACGTTGTTCGGGCAAATCATTATTGGCAAAAACACGTTCTCCGTATCAAGTACGGCCAAATCATGGAAGCGGTTAACACGCTTTTGCATGCTTAAACTTATATTCATGAAGACTGGTTTCAGGATGTCAAATTATTTTATTATAATTAAGAATTTGCTACATTATTCAGTAATTGTTGAGTCGGATATAGCTACTAGACTCTTCATGGAATAGTGTTGTCATTCTTTTTAACTCTTTCCGTGGCACAGCACTTATGTTAGTTAAATGTTAAAATGATTGATTTACAACGGGATTTTAAACAAAATTATTTAAAATTAAGTAAAAAAGGTTTCTCTCTTGTATAATATCAATATTTTATCGAAAATTCCGGTACCACTGTGGCATTTCGGAATTAAAATTAAGTGGGATATATTACATCCCACCGCCCTTCAAGTGGTTAAACGATTCCTTGTTGAAAAATGAACTTCGATATTGTAATAATTTTTTTACAGAAAAATAACATGCTGGCGTATACAGATATTAGCGTTTCTATATACTATTCTAAATTCTGGTTGAGATATTGAAAAATAAGGTAAGAGATTGTAAAGACCGAGCGAAGTTGTGGGCTTGCTCGAAATAGATTTGCTATTGCATGTAGCATTAATGCTGCTTGTCGAAATTGTAGAAAACGCTATAAACGGACTTTAACCACTTAACCCGGGAGAACGCGCGCTTACACAGGGTATGAATGGTTTTAACTTCGCCACCAATAAAATCAAATTATAACAGTCGCTTTAATAAGATTGATACAATTCTCACAATTTTTGCGATAAAATAAGTTGAAGATTACTTTTAAAAATTAGTGGTTACAATTGTAAAAACCATACGCACTCCGGGTCTTTTAGGCCATGCGCGCGTCCTCGCGGGTTAAATACAGGGAAATGCCGCGTAGAGACCGCATGAAACTGTTAATAATAGGGAATTTACATCTATCCTCAAAATGATAAATCTGCAACTTCAACTATAAATGGTTTAGCAGCGGATGATTACCACTGGGGCAAAATTACACCAGTAAATTTTAATAGAAATTTTCTGATTATTAGATCGCTTTGTTCATGCAGAATTCAAGTCCTAATTTAAGATGATATATAGACATTTTTATTAACTGATGTAAATTTATTTCGACGCCAGTCAGGCCTTTTGTTTCCTCTATAGTTTGAAACCTTCAATAACTTCCTGTGAGTAATAATGAAAGAAGTTATAATACCTGGGCCAATATCCACCAGTAAACACGGATAGATAATTTTACTATTGTTTGTGACAGAAATTTTTCATGAATAAGGCGTTTAAAAAGGGCGATATACTCTATTCAAATTTGTGGGTGGAAGTTTGCTCAAGTGATAACTAGAAATTTTTAACCATTTTGTCGACCGGAAGTAAAAAATTCAGCCGTAAACCTGTGACTTGGGTTGCCAGTTTGGCCTCTATTTTCAATTTAAAGCTTCGAACTACCATCAGAAATTCTGAAAGAAAATTTGTTTTACTTTAGGTAAGCGCGAAAGGTCTGTCATTAAATAAAGAAAACAAAACCATACAGAATTTCTCGTGTGAATGTAAAATTTCAGATTTAAGGGAGACCCGTAAGAAAAAACCCGAAATTTTTATTATTGATTTTAAAGTAATGAATTTTGGTGTACTACTTAATAATCTTTTTGTAAGGAATAATTAGCAAAAAAATTCACTTTTTATTAAAAAGTATATTTTTTATGGGGATTTTTATGATTTTTTTTTTTTTGTCGAAAAATACACTTTTTAAAATTACTACTCCTCACTCAATTTTCAATATTTTGGTATTACTAAAATTTCTTAAATAGTGTTATAGTATATAGAAAAGAACTAAGGAGAGATATTTTTAATTTTCTATTTTAATGGGCTAAAAAAAATAAAAATACGCATGGTAAATTTCCTTAAATTCGTTTTAATTTTCATGTTTACCAGTTTATGTAAAATTTTCAGAAATAGTTAAAAAATATATTTCTCCTTACTCTTGTTACAATTTTTTTTAAGATTCTAAAAACACAAACACTTTGTTTCTAATTCATTTTACCACTGAGCCTTGATCTTTGATCTCCTGATCCTTGCCCTTTATCATGAACTTATAAAGTGCTTATAATAAGAACATTTTTAAAATTATTCTTTTATATTTGAATAGGAACGATGTAAATACTCCAAATAACTTGCATTTCTTCTTTAAATAGCTCTATAATATTTATTTACAGAAATAACTTAAAAGCTTTAGTTAATCCCTCGATAAGGACGTGAGGATTATTCGGAAACGAAATTTACTTGAATTGGATGATTAGATTTGCATATATTATGTTTGATGTTTTTCTAAAAAAAATTCAGACTTCTCTGATTATTTATGAGTTTTCTAAAACTAAAGTATTTTAATAGAAATATAAATTGAGCACGTTTTATCTATAGATTATCTAAAGTTTAAAAATATAGCTAGTTTGTTTCCATTTAATTTTTTAAGTGCTTCCAACATATTTGGATACTTATAAACTTTACTTCTTAGATGAATCAACTATTGGGTCTGGTATGTCAAATGTAACCATTAATTTTTTAAACAGATTTTCATTATTGAAGATATTAAATCTTTTCTCATGTACTGAAAAACAATATAAATGTTGAGAAACTTTTGTTCAAATAAAAGATTTTTTAATGTAAAGATGAAAATGAATTATTTATAGTGTGGGCTATACAACAATCGGGTACGCTCAAGTGCACAGGACACAGGTACGTCATACAGGTTTTATTGTGCAGGTCTATCATTCCTGTATTTTAAAATTCTTATTAAAAAATTCGTAATCGTGCAATGCTTTTATTATTAAGCAATACACAAAAGGCAAATAAGAATTAAATAAATTTTGTAAATAAATATTACTTACAGATATTAAGGTAAATAATATTTAAAATGCAATATATTCTGAGTAAAATTCATAATGTTGTTTCTGTTTATGCAGCTTGTATATTTGAAACCAAATCAAATATTCCTGAAATTGGATAAAGTGATTTTTAAAAAAATAAATAATGTAGCACATATCTATGCTACACTATGACACACTCTTACCCTGCCTGCACTTATCATAGAATTTTTTTTAATTATTTCTGTTCATTGCTACACATAATTTTTGCTATGCATTTTGCGATTATATAAAATATATCTGTAAATTATTCTAACAAAGGTGTTATGAAGAAAAAAGAGGCGATAAAGTGTAATGGCTATCAGTTCCTAGTGAAGTGACTGCGGTTATAGTCACTATATCACGACTGTTTTTCTTCATTGGATTAATAAGACCTGATTACCACCAGGGCAAACTTTCACCAGTAAATTTGCAAAATTTAAATTTTTAATCTAATATAAACATCTTATTCGTGCGAAATTTCTGTCATAAATACGACAACTATTTATATCAGTTTTTGTTGAAAGAAGTTTGAGCCATCGGGATTTTCAAATTGACAGGAGGATTATTCATGTAGTCAAAAAATGGCAGAACTGAAAGATCTGGCAAAGTGTGGCAAACTTACACCAGTAAAATCGAATATATATTTTGCCTTAATTTAGACATAAGTTCGCACGAATATGATGTTTTAATAAGGGGAAAAGTTATTTTATATAAAAACGCAGCTGCCAACTTTCAACTAATCTTCTGTAATACCTGGATTAGTTTTATCCAGGTTAACGTCATTTCAAAACAGAAAATATATTTCATGAATCTATATTTATTCAATTACAAGATTATTAGTGGAACAAACTTAATTTCATTTCTTTGAAAAATTTCTGGTTCGAAACTCATTAAACCAGGGTCAAATTAACGCACGTATTACGGATAACCCATGTCAGGTTGGCACTGTATAAATTTATTAGTAAAAATTTTCTCCGTCGTCAACCAGCCAAGTCCAATGGGTTACAGTTGAAATTTCGCCATTTTGTCAATCCACCTTTATTGGTATTCCCATGCTTGTAGCATATACACAATCCAAGTTCAGTAGTTCCGATCAAATAACAATAAATTATATGCTTCGTCAGAGTTCGTATCATTTACATAATTTTCTATATTTGCTACAAATATTACGGAATAAAAAAATGTCTGGTATATTTCTGCTATAGATTTTAAAGAAGGTAAAACTATCATTTTTACGCAAAAAACATAAAAATTCTGAAATGCGCGAGAGCCCTGCATCACATTTCGGAAAAAAATTGACTATATATACGACATAACTTATCGAGTTATGATTGACCTCGTGTTTTTATCACATGCAGTGTTCTCGCTGTCGCTCGCCAATGCGCCAAATTGCGACTAAATTTTTCATTTGGCGAGTAAACAAGCGATCACATTCGCCAAATTGCTAGTGCTCAATTTTTGCTTTTTCTTTTTCGTTTTTCATACATATGCATATATATATATATATATAATATATATATTTAATACATACATATTTTTTATACCGTAATTTCGGGTGTATAAGCCGCAGATGAAACAATTCTTTTTCGACCCAGAATTTTTTAAGAAACAAACATGACTAGTTACATCGACGTAAATATTTCTCTTCAATCACAAAATAAGATTTCTGGGTCCAAAAAGAATTGTTTGATCCGCGGCTTATACACCCGAAATTACGGTATCTGTAGCGGATAGTTCAAATTATACTATATTATTATAATTATATTTTTAAACACACTGGATGTGTATTTAAAATTTTGTTAAAATTGGCAATGCTAATTTATGGACAAAAAAAAAATGGTGTGGAAAAACCCATTTTCGGAACAGCAAAATCGTTTTTAGAGAAAGGAAAGAGAAACAAATTTTTGAAGCAGCAAAATACACTCCCAACTTTTTTTTTCGCTCTTTTAACGAAATTTGAGTTTTTTTGTTTGACGGAAATACGCAGTTTTTTCGCGATCTTTTGCCGATTTACCTTTTTTTAACGATTTCATGACGTAATTTGTGTTTTTTCGAGATCGTTTGACGAAATTTATAGGTTTTCACGATTTATTTTAACAAAATTTACCTTTTTTTCGTGACTTTTAGACATAATCTGTCGTTTTCCTGCGGTTTTTTAACGAAATTTATCGTTTTTTTCCCGATTTTTTGGCGAGATCTGTCGTTTCTTTGTGATAATTTTGATGCAATTAGTCGTTTTTTTCGCGATCTTTTGTCGAAAGTTACCGTTAATTTGCGATCTTATGATGTAATTTGCATTTTTTCAAGATCTTATGACGTAATTTGCATTTTTTCACGATCTTTTGACGAAATTTATTGTTTTTTCACTAATTTTTAAAGTAAATTTACCTTTTTTCTTGACTCTTTAACATAACCTGTCGTTTTTCTGCGATATTTTATCGAAATGTATTGTTTTTTCCCGATTTTTTGACAAAATCTGTCGTTTTTTCGTGATTTTTTGACGAAATCTGTCTTTTTTGTGATATTTTTTAACATTTTTCTCAACTTATTGACGAAATCTGTAGTTTTTTCGTAACTTAGTGGCGAAATCTGCCGTTTTTTCAAGACTTTTTGGTAAAATCTGCAATTTCTTTTTGCTATCTTTTGTCGAAATCTGCCATTTTTCGCGATATTTTGATGAAATCTATCTTTTTTCGCGATATTCTTTAACGAAATTTAACGTTTTTTCTCAACTTATTGGCGAAACCTGTCATTTTTTTCGTGACTTAGTGGCGAAATTTGCTGTTTTTTCTCAATTTTTTGGCGAAATTTCGTTTTATTTCACGATTTTTTGACAAAATTTGTCTTATTTTGCGATCTTTTAACAAACCTTCTTAATTTTACAAACAATCGCTGTCACAATTTTTACAAACAATTACAACAATTTTTAACAAACAATCGCTGTCACAGTTATACAAACTTAGGTTATTTTAGAACATATTGAAAAAAGGGTAGTTTAGTAAAATACATTAAAGGATTAAAGATAATTTTTTGTTCTACACGGCGAATCTATTTTGCGAATACTTTTTTAATTTGGCGAATGTTTTTTATTTTTAATTAGCCAAATTACTAACGTTGGTCAAATGTCAGCGAGAACACTGATCACATGAAACACAAAGCAAAGAAAATATGTTGTAAGTGTATTTCGACTATCATCGTTACTGTTAAAGTCATAATTGAATGTCTGCATTTGGCATGAAGTTAGAAACTTTGTATATCACGGAAGGATTTTGATGGAACTAGTTTGTATAGCAAAAGCTGTTTGTCTTTTTTTGTACTACAACGCGGTTTATAAAAATACCGACCCGATGAAATAAATCGTTGTAAACAATATTTTTAATTTTTTTTATTTACAATAAAATATACTGATGGGAAAATTCATACAGTTTGATAGCTGTGAGTCATACAGAATTAAAATCACTATAAAAATTAACCACCTTTTATGTTCTTAAAACCAGCTATAGTCCTCCCGTTAGAGCACCGTTATTTGCTAATAATAATTTTAGTACCTTATTAATTAATCTCAGAATTTGTAGGTTACGTGAATAACTTCTGAAAAAAATTCAGTCAAACATTTCTATAAGTAAATAACTGTGCTGAAGAGTAATTAAGTCATTCGATCAACGATATTTTTAATGCAGTGTTTCACATACACTAAAAAAATACTGGTAGCAAAAAATAGTAGGATTTCATAATTGTGACTTATATAGGTTTTAAAACCACCTTAAAAATTAAGTACCCTTTAAAGATCTTAAAACCAGTTACAGTCCTGTCTTTTGAGTACCGTTATTAGCAAAAAATTATCTTACAAGTAAGGTCTCCATACGGACATACCCCGAAAAATTTGAAAAAATTACAGAATGTTCTTCTCGTGTGTCTATATACATTTATAAAAAAATTTCGACGGAACCTCCATTCATTAACCGTAAAAAAATAATGAAAATTTCGTTATTTGGCGATTTATCGCCGGTTGGCAATGGAATGTAATTTCAAAAAAATACTTTATGCCAAATACAGTTCAAGAAAAAATAGTTTCATGTTGAACTTGTTTTGATAAGTTTAATTTAAATAACTTTAGTTTTGTAAGTTATAGTGTGTTTTAGTATAATTTTGTTATATCGAAAATTATATGTATTTATATTCACATTTAATCATCAAAATTTGAGATTTAAAACGAAATTCATAATTTAAATTTAATTAAATTTGTTTCCAGCTCTAAGTCCAATTGAGAATTGTCGATAAGATTTTGTTGCTAATGAAACATATGACGTTTATTTCTGAATACGCTTAAATGTATGAAGATAATTTTTCTCAATACAATTTTTTTAGCGATGAAAATATTTTTTCCTGCGATTAATTAAATAACTACTTCAAAGAGTAATATATATATGTAATACAATATGTATGTAGATAAATATAATATATTAAAGTCTCTCATTGTTTATGTTTAAATTCATTAAATACCATTTACACAAAAACTAAATATCTAACAGTTTTGAGTTTCATTATAATCGTTTGCTTTTGGCGAGGAAAAAGGCTGCTCGCAAAATCGAGTGACTCTTTAATCTTTTCACGACAAATATTCGAAAATATTTTATTTTTTTACACAATATCTAATGTGATTCCGCCGCTAATTTTGACTGATCCTTTAATACATACATAAGTACTTTAATTAGTATTTTTTCTTTCATAAAATTCTGGGTATGCCCAGTATGGAGACCTTCCTTGTTAGTAACTTAATATTTAATCTCAGAATTTTTAAGGATACCTACCTTAATTTCTGTGAGTAACTAAGGCAAAGCTTTCTATTCGGAAATAGCTAAAAAGCAAGTGAGGTACTAAAGAATTTGTTGTGAGATCCGCAACTCTCTTGCTCTCGTCCATATAAAACGAATCTAAATTTAATATCTTCATCATTCTACACAAAATTGATTAACGATAGAACAATTATATTTTGGATTCATATACGAGTATTTCAATGAGCATTTGTCGTGTAAGTCACATTTCTAGTAACTGCTAAACTATTGGCCATCGTTTTTTCCGAAAGGTTAGCTTGGCCTTATTTAATTATTGAAATATCTCTGATAAAATAAGTCACATTTTCCGTTCTAAAATACTGGTATCCAAAATCGTACTATGTGACTTGCACGACATGTGCTCATGGAATTACCCATACATAAATAATGATCAGAAAAATACAAAAGCTAATGAATGAACGAATGATTAAAAAAAATTGACGATGCGATGAGTTTTGTATGTTTTGTTTTGCTTTCTAATTAAAAAAAGTAAACTAATTAATTTTTACCTTTATAATATCACTAGACTCGTAATATTAAAAAACTTCTTTCCTAGTAGATATTCGTTTACATTTTTCCGAATTTTAATATAATGTTTATATTTTTTGTGATTAGTATCATTTATTTAAAAATAAAATAAAACTTGTCATTTTACTTTTTTCAAAAGAAAATACAGCTTATATGTAAAGGTAGAGAAAGTTAAATAATAAGAAATTAGTTTTGATTGAAGATATCTTTTTTAAAACATTAAGGGGGCTCAGGGGTTGAAAACTTTTCAAAAAATCGATTTTTTTATGATCTTGTTTGATTATTCAATAAATTTTTAACTCAATGCAAAAAACCGCATACAAATATTTTCATTTTTAACGGAGTTATAAGCATTTATGTATCAACACTTTCATAGCCGCACCGATATAATTTAAACTTTAAGTCGTGTTTTCTCAAAACTTGATTTTTGACGACTAACACCAAGATTTAAAAAAAAAAAAAAACTGTTTGATGGAATGGCTTAATTTTTTTTTTGCATGCATATAACATCATTATCTATAGAATGAATTAAGGATATGATTATTACTTAAAAAAAACATTATTAAAAAATCTCTCAAATTTGAGAATTTAAATCCCCCCCCCCTAAAAATACAACCTTTTTTCATTAAAAATACTCAAAATATTAAACTATCTAAAATGTATTAATTCATTATGTAGATAATGATGTTATATGCATGCAAAAAAAATAAGCCATTCCATCAAATAGTTTGTTTTAAATCTTGGTGTTAGTCTTCAAAAATCAAGTTTTGAGAAAACGCGACTTAAAGTTGAAACTATATGGGTGCGGCTATGAAAGTGTTGATACATAAATGCTTATAACTCCGTTAAAAATGCAAATACTTTTATGCGGTTTTTTGCATTGAGTTAAGAATAAATTGAATAATCAAACTATATCATAAAAAGTCGATTTTTTGAAAAGTTTTCAACCCCTGAGCCCCCTTAAATGCAGATAAATAAATAAATGAAATACAAACAAATTTATAAAATAGTTAATGCTTATGTCATTTGTACATAAATGTGCGTAACTCATGCTAAATATTATTTCAAAATATTTAAAGGAATAAATGAATAAATTATCTGTACAAACAATTGAAATGAAGCGTAGTTTTTTTCTTCCTAATTGAAAAAGGAGGAAATTTATTTTTAAATTTATAATCTCTTGGAAAGAGAAATATTAGAGTTTTTGCCGGAAGTTATTTTTGCTTATTTCTTTGTTTAAAAATATATATTAAATTTCTTTGTGACACCAATAGCTATTTTCATGAGCAAGCTATTTTGACTTTTGGTAAAGAAGAAAATGCTCAGAACCAAAACTAATGGAAATAAAGAAACAGGAAATTAATTTCGAGAAAATCAGAATTAGAATTTTTTTTTTATTTTTGTGGAAATGTATTTCTGTAAATTTCGGCTGCAGTTGAACAAAAAATGAAAGAAAACTAAGTAATTTGGTAACATCTGTATGTGTGGAACAGTTCTAAAACTATCCAAGGCAATTTTGGAAATTATCGTGTTTCTCACCAGAGTTAAACCATAATAGATATAGAATTTCTGTAGGACATTTGTGTTTAATCCTTATTCTGAAGTTAATTTCCGCTACGTAATTTAATGATTTTCATTTCGTTAACCACTGAACTGATTTGTCCGTATGCTGTAAGGGAAGGAATTGTTTGTTTATTATCACTTAAAGCATTTTGATACCACTACTTTTTTTGTTACAATTTCATCCTATTTAATGACACAATTTTTTAAAACTAAATATCAAGAATATTTTAGTTTAAAAAAAGTGATGCTCATACCATATTTGCAATCTACTGTATATAAAAAAGAATCTGTGGCTGAAATAATCAGTCTATAAAATTATCCTGACTTTAAAAATGACGTCATTTTCAGCCCAATCACCGCTATCTGCATACTAGGTCTGAGCGTTGACAGAAATATGGCGGTTGCAAAACGCGGATTTTTTTCAGCGTGTTTATGGTGTCCTGAATTTTGGATTCAATAATTTTAAAAAGGTTTTTCGGCTTTTTTTTTCAGATTAAATAACTCTGAGAAATCTTTTTTAAAACCCTGGTACCTAAATTTAATGGTCAGTACAGATATTAAAAATTATCTTCCTTCGGCAGCCGCCTTTTTAGCTCACAGGCTATCATAGCCTGAGAGCTTATGTGCCCGCCCGTTCTGTATGTATGTGCGTATGTGCGTAACGCGATAACTCATGATAAAAATATCCGATCCTCTTAAAATTTTGTATGTAGGTATATCCTGACAAGGCGCTTCCCTGATTAGTTTTTGAAGTTCATTCGATATGTATAAGAGGGGGAACGGGGGGCTCATGTCCCCCGTTAGTTGATATAAATGGGATTTTCATGCAGAATTAAGTTTTCAAAATTTAGATTAGGATCATTCTGATGAGGCGATTCCGTGACTGTTATTAGGTGTTCATTGAATAAGTATAAATAGGGGGAACAGGGGTTCTAATCCCCCCCACCCGTTAGTTGATATAAATGGGATTTTCATGCAGAATTAAGTTTTCGTTCAAAATTTAGATTAGGATCATTCTGATGAGGCGATTCCGTGACTGTTATTAGGTGTTCATTGAATAAGTATAAATAGGGGGAACAGGGGTTCTAATGCCCCCCCCCCGTTAGTTGATATAAATGGGATTTTCATGCAGAATTAAGTTTTCGTTCAAAATTTAGATTAGGATCATTCTGATGAGGCGATTCCGTGACTGTTATTAGGTGTTCATTGAATAAGTATAAATAGGGGGAACAGGGGTTCTAATGCCCCCCCCCCGTTAGTTGATATAAATGGGATTTTCATGCAGAATTAAGTTTTCGTTCAAAATTTAGATTAGGATCATTCTGATGAGGCGATTCCGTGACTGTTATTAGGTGTTCATTAAATAAGTATAAATAGGGGGAACAGGGGTTCTAATGCCCCCCCCCCGTTAGTTGATATAAATGGGATTTTCATGCAGAATTAAGTTTTCGTTCAAAATTTAGATTAGGATCATTCTGATGAGGCGATTCCGTGGCTGTTATTAGGTGTTCATTGAATAAGTATAAATAGGGGGAACAGGGGTTCTAATGACCCCCCCCCGTTAGTTGATATAAATGGGATTTTCATGCAGAATTAAGTTTTCGTTCAAAATTTAGATTAGGATCATTCTGATGAGGCGATTCCGTGACTGCTATTAGGTGTTCATTGAATAAGTATAAATAGGGGCAACAGGGGTTCTAATGCCTCCCCCCCCTCTTAATTTATATAAATAGGTTTTTCAAGCAGAATTTTCAGATTTCGTTCAAATCTCTGAATAGTTTTGGAAGTTTAATGGTTAAGTATAAAAGAAGGGGATAACTCCTTTTAAATTATATAAATGCTAAATGGGTTTTTATTAAGAATTATCTAATTTGCTCTGAATTTTGGATATAGATTTTTTATATGATAAAGCATGTCTTTGATAGTATAGGAGGTTCAATGATTAAGTATAAAAAAAGAGGAAAGGGGAGAGCTGTTTTCCCTTCTTAATTTTTTTTTCGAACGGAATTAACCCTTGAAAATATAAGGCTTTAATGTACAATTAGTATTTGTAGCCTGTGAGCTCAATGCCATCAGTTTAACTGGGCAGTATTCTTTATTGTGTCAGTGCTCAGGTGTAATATTCAATCGACGGTGTCGCAGTAAACTTTCAATACTTACTTCATATATGTTGGCTCTGTATACAACTGAACATATATTAAGGTTGAATCTCGTTACAATAAATATCACTGTAGCGAATTTTTCAGTTCAATGAATAATGTTCGGATTGTTAAAAGAAAATCCTATTATCCTAATCCATTATAAAAATATTCACTTCGACGAATGTTTCTGTATATCCAATTTAAACACTGCTTCCCAGACATTCCTTAAAACGAGATTATAATTTTTTTCTTAATTTATTTCGTATTCCCTCTACATTTAAGCATTTTGTTTAATCAGTGATTAATCCACAGTTTGACAAATAAAATTTAAATTAGTTGTTTAAAAAATAATTAGTTCACAATTTAAATGCCAAACATGCAAGATTCCAAAAAAATATGAATAGTAATTTCTTCAGAAATGTATTGCTAGAAGCTACACCAGAGCCAATTATGGCACGCCGGATACTACTGAAATTGTATACGAGCTTTGTTTTTAACCCTTTCCGGCACGGGCAAAATCTGTACTAAAATGTGAAATTATCGACTGGTACCGGAATTCACAAACGAATTTTTCAAATATTTTGAATTCCTTTATTTAAGCTTTTACTGTAAAAGCAAAATTTTACAAAATTATTACTGGTGCCGTTTGCAAATTTGGAATTAAAATTAGGTATCCCAGACCGGGCACAGTGTGCCGGAAAGGGTTAAATAAGTTAAAATTTTTAAGCGAAAAATTCCAACAAATATATAAATTTGTAAAATTGTCAAGAAAATTGTTTTAAATTAACGAGAAAAATAAATTTATTAATTGAATCACTTTCTTCAGAAATCCCAGAAACAAATATATTTTCGAAAAATAAATAACCATTTATAAAAACAAAGTTCCTTTTGCTGCCCGAAAATTTCAGAAACCAGTTGAGTAATTTTTATAATGTATTCATCGTTTTTCTCCAAACGGAATATCACGTTTCATGATACTATCAATTCTCAAATAATAATTTTCAGCTACGTAAGTGAATTTACAGTGCTTCAAGGGCTTTCAAGGTATTTACCAGAACTTCGTTAACCTTTTGAGCTCTGGTGGGTAAAGTTTTTCAAAATTCCAAATGTCACATTGGCACCAGTACTTTGCGAAGAAAAAATTCGGTTTATTATATACATGGGGGGGGGGGGGGAGAAATGAATAAACTTATTTAAAAATAAACTTGTTGGAACATTCCGGCGTCGTTGTGACTTTTCGTAATTAAAATTAAGTGGTAGAAAATTCAGTCATCAGAGCTCAAAGGGTTAAGAAATATTTGGTTTATTTAATTAAAAAAATGCTTCCAGTATTTTACAAAATTTTTCATGGTAAATTCCCTGAATCTTTTCTTGCGTACGAATCCTGATTTAAGTATGCAAGGATAACAAAACAATATTAGTTTTATTTTAATGCTACTACTTTATCTTTTATTTGTAAAGCGTGTTTATTATTATTTAAATTATGGGCTAGAAATGGCAACTATTTTTACATAACACTCTTATCAATACTTACACAAAAATTTCCTTGTGGTATTCAATGTGGTACATTCATATTGAGAAAAATTATTTGCATGCATTTAAGAACATTCAAAAATAAAAGCCAGATGTTTCCATAGCAAATAAATCGAAATGAGTATCAATGCTCAATTGGACTTTGAGCTTGAACGTTTTAAAACGCAAATTTTGATGGTTAAATTTGAATATGAATACATATGAATATCGATATCAGAAAATTATAGTTAAAGCAAACTAAAGCTGACAAAGCTATATTTTTTTTAGTTAAACTTATCTAAACAAGTTCAACATGAAACTTTTTTCCCCTTAAAGTGCATTTGACCTAAAAAGGTATTTATTAAATTGCAATCCACCTGTGAAAAATTGCCAAATAACGACATTTTATTATTTTTTTACAGACACTATATGGAGATTCCGCCAAACTTTTTTATAAAGGTATGAAAGAAACATTCTGTAAATTTTTTTCTGATTTTTTGGAAAATGGAGACCTTCCTTGTAAGTTTAACCTCTAAATGCATGATTTTTTATTTTGTTTCGAAAAGAATACGTATGATTTTAAGAAAACTTTATTGCACCGGAAAAACTGGTCGTTGCGGAATTAATCGGTCGGACCGTAATATTTACCATCATGGATATACATAGTATAAAATATGAAATTAAAACATGTGTAAGCTATTTGTAAAAGGCATCGCAATTCCAAAATAAAATTTAAACATATACTTAAATATATTTTTTAGTATATAGTAATGCTCCATTACTGAACTGCGGGTTGATTATCCCATAGACCAAATTCAATACATTATAAAAATTGTCAAACTACTCGTAAATTACACAAGTTGACATAATTCTTATTTTAAATAATGAAAAAGTGGATAAATTAGTAAAAGATTAATAAAAATACAAGGAAAATGTCGAATTAAATATCACTTGATGACGTAAAAAACACATGTAACGTGTTTAATGTCAGGTGAATGTGACATTTACGATAAGCCATTATTGGCTTAAAGATTTTCGATAGTTTTTTGGTCGACGGGTTAAATAAGTAGCATCGAATTGCGTAAAAGAAACATTCTTATAACTTCAAAAAAATCCTATTAACTAGCAGTTTATTGCGTCAGATTAGAGATCTCATTTCCAATTAAAATACATATTTGAATTGAAATTTAACTGAAATACACAGTCAGAAAAAATCGAAGAATGTGGAAAATATGATTACAAGTAACTCGAAAACTAATTATTCGATCAACTTTATTTCTTATGCAAAATTTATGGGGTTTTTTATTGTGTTTTACATTTATTCCTTAAAATAAAAAAAATCGTCTTTTTTTATATGCCTTTCATCAGAACGAATATTTCGAGTGTCCAAAAGAGAAGTTCCGAATAATCGAGGTTACTGATATTCAAAAGGCTTCATACTATTATTACATATTAAGTACACACAAAATTTCAAGTCTCTATCTCCGGGAAAGAGAGCGTTTACAGAAACACAGACAAACAGACGACATTTTTGTCCCTTAAAAATATGTTTTTCGGAATCTCCAGTGTCTGAAACGTGTAAATTCGTCAAAAAAAATGTGGTTTTTAAAACGATTGTAAGATTTACGCTATGATAGGTAAATAAAAAAAATCAGGCAGAATTTTTCGTATAATAAGGCAACCTTTTCTAATTTTCCACATCTGCAATATAAGTAAAAAATACTGTCATCATTAAATATTGCAAATTAGCAAATATTTTGATAAGTACAAATCTAAATAAATTATTTTATATAAATTTTTATTTTATATATTTTAATCATTAAATGCAGCAATTTTTCTTTTAAAATTGTGTTTTTTATATATTAAGGATTTAATATATTAAATTTTTTATTAATATATATCTAGTCACTAATCCTTAATATTTTTATATATTAAGGATTAGTGACTAGAGATTTTAAGATAGACTTTTAACTTTATTTAGTAGCAGTTATAAGTAAATTTTAGAGAAATAAATTTTCTATATAAATACAGTGGTTTCTAAGAGTTAAACAAACATTGATGCAGTTATGTATTACTATGCATTAAAGGGTTAAGTTTTCAAAGCTCCCACCGCTCTTTAAAAAAAACAGTGATTTTTAACACTAGAATAGCGGTGACGGGTCAATTTGACCCGTACCAAATGAATAAGTGCCGAATGAAACCAGAAAATTCTTCGCAGAATAAGTTATGTCTGTTCCAATTTAGAATAGTTACAATGAATAATTTAAATATTCTAATTAAAAATTCTGGTGTAAAATATTTTTATGAAATTTGAGTCTAAGTACCCGTGGTTCTACTGTTAAGAAAACAGTTCATGTTAGGTGTTTGCAACAATTGCAAGAAAAGTGCCGCACTGTTCAAGGTAAGTTCTCTCGAAAGGGTATAGCCGGGTTTCTTAGTAAAATGTGCCCTTGAGTCAACCACATCAAGTCCTACATGGATCGATAACCCATAAAAAGAAGTTCATATTTCCCCTGTTTTGAGTTTTTATTTCAAGACTATGGGGGTTAATTAATGACCCTAAATGCCTCTTTTGGAAAAGTGCGCATTGTGACGAAACTACTAAGCAAATTTCAATGAAAAAAATAAAGGATGTAAAAAAACCACCATACGAATGTTTGACAACTTTTTCAGATTTTTTTAAACAAAAGAACAAGTTTTCTAACATTTTCCCTCTTTTTAAATGAACACTTTAATGAAAAAAAACTGAAATTTCTGAGTGACCACCTTAATTTTTTTGCATGAAATACTATTGCACATGATGCGCATTCACTATCAATTTTAACTTTCCACGTATGGTGCATCTTATTAAAAAAAAGGCAAAATCATATTCCAGCGAAAATGTGGGCCTTCTTTTCAAATCCCACACATTAATTCACACGGTATTTTTAAAGAAAGGCGTGAAATTTGTCCGAGACATGCCCCACATTCCCACCGGAATATGATTTTGCCCTTTTTTAATATGATGCACCATACGTAGAAAGTTGAAATTGGTAGTGAGTATGCATCATGTCTCATAGTATTTCATGCAAAAAGAATTAAGGTGGTCACTCGGAAATTTCAGTTTATTTTTAATTAAACTCCACACTTAAAAGCAGAAAAAAAATGTTACAAAACTTGTTCTTTTGTTTAAAAAAATCTGAAAAAATGTAAACATTCGTATGGTGGTTTTTTACATCCCTTATTTTTTTCGTTGAAATCTGCTTAGTAGTTTCGTCACAATGCGCACTTTTCCAAAACAGGCCATTAGAAAACCAAAACAGGCCATTTATAACCATTATCCCCCATGGTCTTGAGATACAAACTTAAAAATGAGGAGAAATGAATTTCTTTTTATGAGCTATCGATCCATTTAGGACTCGATGTGGTTGACACAAGGGCATATTTTACTAAGAAACCCGGCTGTACCCTTTACAAAAAATACTTTTTAAATAAAGGTTTTTAAAAAACGGATCGAGTGGGAACTTTGAAGATTAAATTAATATTGAATAAGCATATAAATTTATTAATTCGTAGTTAAGTATTTAAAAAAAAGAATGAATTTATAATTAAGATTGAATAAATAATACATTTATTAATTCTTATTTAAATATTCATAAGAAAACAATAGGTCTATTTCTAAAACATCCTTTTCTATGTACGAATTCAAACAATTATCTCGCATTTTTCTGAAATTTCGAATTACTTTCAACCAATAGAAATTTGTTTTTAAAGAGAATTAGCTGCATCATGACACATTTAAATGTAAAATTTATTGAAAGAAAATTCAAGGGCTATAAAAATTGTTTACTTTTAAAATTGCACTAATTTCCATATTGTATTTACTTAATTTAATTAGCGTTAATGAATTAATTAAGTTTAATGAGAGTACGAGTCTACTCTTTTGGCAAGATGCCCAGTATAGGTTGAATATCTGGATTATTTAAAACTATTTTAAAGTGTCTCTTAAGATATTAAATAATTCCTCGTTTTGGAATAAAAATTATTTTTCAATGGTTTTTGTTGCAAAACTTGTTTTTGAAATATGACAAAAATTATTTTCTAAAGTAATTATTATTACTCTAATATAAGATTTCGTCTGTTTCCGAATAATAACATTTTAATATAATATGAGGTATTTTGGATAGAAGAATGCAAGAAACTTTTTTATTATGCGTATTTTTTATGATTTACATGAATTTATAATGGCCTGATAAATTATGTGGAAATTTTATTGCTAATTTCTAAAAAAAATATTTTATTTAATTGTGCTAATTTTTCAACAACATTTCTTTACGAAAAAGGTCGTTAAGTCTGATAAATCAATATATATATATATATATATATATATATATATTAACACCTTGAAGGACAGTGGTAGTTAATGAAACCACTTAATTTTAATTACAAAATGACACAATAGCCTTGTAATTTTGATAAAAAATGCGTCGGTTTATTAAGTGTATGAAATATAGTTTTTTCTTTTGCCAATATATATATATATATATATATATATATATATATATATATATATATATATATATATTTGTAAATTCAGGTGTCAATCAGTCATTACAACATTTTGGCAATGGAAATTCTTTTCTTCTGAAAGGGGTACTGCATCTATTACACAATACATTTTAATCCATACCGATTCTCATCAAACATTACTGTACCAATAAATGGAAAACTTGTGTATGTCTCTTTTTGAAATATTTCGATATTGTAAAAAAAACCTGATATAGTTTACAAGAAACTCTTTATTTCTATATTTAAAAATACACATATTATCGTTTTACGAAAAAACATGTCATTTCGTTTTTTAAGCAAATAAGTATTTTCATGATTCTCTTTAACCCATTTGTGCCCAGCATCTTTTGCGTAAATTTTTTTTTGGTTGGCACCACTATTTTTAGAAGATTTAAGTTTAGTTCACTAATCACGAAAATGCATCATTTAAATAAAACAATTATTGCTTTTCTTTTTTACCGGTGTCAAAAACAGTTCTAAATGCACCTTTTGAAGCGTCCCTAAAAAGGGACGCTAGGCACTAATGGGTTTTAAGATAGGTTTAAAAAGTTTCCTGTAAAATATGCCATAATTAAATATTGCAGAAATAGGCATGTACAATTTCCCAGTTTTTAGGTACTGTAATGTTTGAAGAGAATCGGTATGAATTTAAATGCATTGGTGGTTAAGCATCAGGCAAAATTTATTAAAATCAACATTTTTACTTTTCTTAACATTTAGGGTTATTCAATCTGAATGTAAAATGCATACACACACACACTGTTATACGAGATTTATTAGGAATCTTCTTTTACTTTATTTGTGGACCATCTATCATCTGATAAAACATTAATAACTATTTACGATTACTGGTGAGGATTTGAAATTCCCCTTTTAAAAAATAAGCCAGGTGTGACAACATTGTAACATTTCACATCTGGCTGAATTTTTATTTAGGGATTCCGAATTCTCACCCGTAAGTTTAAATAATTATTATTATTTAAATAGTTATTATTGTTTAAATAGTTATGATTGTTTTATACGATGATAAATATCGCACAAAATAAAAGAAAATTGCTATTCAAAATTTTCCGTTGTGGCATTTCGACGTCATTGACTGAAGACGTGTATACTGTGGTTCATCGAAAAAAATTCACAATTTCAAAACCTACCTATACGGAAAAGATGTTCTGTTGTATGGAGATATAGAGAAAAAATAATTTAAAAATTAATTTAAAAATAATACTGCTGCAAACCTAACTTTGGCTTGATTATTTTTGACTGAAAATAAGTCTTTTAATAGTAATCAAAATCTACCTATGCGGAAAAATTGCTCCATTTTATAAAGATTAAAATAAAAGTATTTAAAAAATAATTCCAAAATTTAATACTGCCGCTGAATTTTACTTATTTAATTCTTTTTACGGTAAATAGCCATAGTGATTTTTTTAAGTAAAACATATATTTTAATACTTCTTAATATTTTTTTGCAAGGTGAAAACACTTAAACACTTACAAGAAAGACTTCAGCTTCTTATTTAACAAATCCTTGTTATGAAATCAAAAAAATTCTAAATAATCGTCGAAATTACATTGGGCGATAATCGCGTTTGGTTTTGAAATTTGGCATGAGGTTCCGTGATTGTAAGCGATTTCGTATAAAATCGTTTCTTCCTTGTGGCCCACAAATAGCAGAAGATGCTTCCGTGACTGTTTTGACTATTCGTTCTGAAACTTGAGTGTGGCAAAGAAAGCCCTTGAGAGTTGGTGGTATTGCATATGGTGGTATTCTTGGTTGGAATGCTTGCTGGATTTCCTATTGATTCTAAAATCATGTCGTCACTTAATCGTTCAGTTAGTGAAGGTTCCGTGACATTTTCTAACTTAATCAAATCAACATAATCCGTTGCATTAAGGTCAAAAGATGGTAAATTGAAAATACGGATATTATTCATTGGAATGGTTGAACTGCAGTAGAACACTGTATGAATACTGCAGTAGACCGTTTGACTTCGCCGACTTTTCGAATTCTTCGAAGGGCCAATTGCCTTATATGAGTTCTGTCGTCGGCTAACATCGATATCAGGATATTTTCGGGAAGAACAAGAAACCCATTTCTTCTTATAACAGGATCTATGATGTCTTTCAGATCACTCGACATACACTATCTACCAAAAAGTATTTGTACACTTTCAGTTTTTGACATTTTGTCAAATATTTAAAAATATACTGGTCGGATTCTTCTGGAACTTCAGAAATATAAAGATTATGTTTCACTTTATATTTATTTACATTCATTTGTTAAGCGGGTAATTAGGGGGCCGGCAAAAAAACAAAGAATAATAGAAATATTTTGGATCGCCCTGTACATGAAAATGCACGAAACGACTTATCGCTTTAGAATACAACTATATGAATACAGTAGATAATGTACACTAATTTTTGTGAGAATAGCATGTATATTTATGGCGATAGAGCGATTTTTTTGAAAAATTCAAAAAATTCTGGTATGTTTTTTGTTTATATCATGCTGGGTTTTTGACCAAATTTAACGCAAATTTCAGAAAAATTGGCAAAATGCAGAAGAAAAAATGTAGCACAATTGGAATATAAATATATTAAATATTTTATGAAATATGAGTAGTTGTATAAAATAATTTCTATCTCCGCATGCGCGATCTAGAAAAACTTTTTTTTTACATCATTTAATAGTAAATTCTATGAAGTGACTTATAAAAAAAATCCAATCAAATATCGTGAAAATTCAAAAATATATCATTATTTTAGTGAGATGTTTTTACTCTGCTCTCTAAAAACGGCTGAATCTTAAGGGATTCTCCACAAATTGACATTTTTTAATAACTGACTTTAAAAAAACTAGTATTGAATTAATACAATATCTAATACAATATTGCTGCTAATAAGTACTTGACAATTGTGATAGAAAAGAAAAAGAGCTTTATTCGCATTCAGGGCCAAAACTAAGAGAGGGGGGGGGAGAAGGGCATGTGCTCCAGGCGCTAGGATGAAAGTGTTCCAAATGTATCTTTCGTTTGGCGATTTTTTTCATGGCTATGTTTAGCATAATATTGTTAAAATTATTATATCTGGGCTATGCTAAAGCATAAAAAAATCTAATGATGATGGCTTAAGGTCCCTGCCCCTACCCGCGAAGATGCTCACGAGCTAATGCTATTCCTATGGGGATGCATTTTTCTAACTCTTTTGCATTTGGACATTTTTAAATAATATGTTTTGCATTGGATAGCGGAAGTCCTTTTCAAGATCGCTCCGTGATTACTTTTTCAATTTTGGCGTAGATATTTTTATAATGTTTCTTTCACTTCCAAAAGCGGTTCTGAAAGTGAAACTAACTTTATAAAAAATATCTATGACTCAAAAAGTAGTCAAGGAGCGATTTTGAGAGGGACTTCCGCTATCCAATGAAAAAAAAAATTGAAAATTTCAAAATGCGAAAGAGTTATTAGAAAAATGCCTCCCCACAGGAATAGCATTAGCTCAGCAGTGTCTTCGCGGGCAGGGACAAGGGCCTTAAAGATCCTGTTGAAAGTAGAATTTTTTTTATTCGGTTTAAAGTATCAAATTGGAGTATTTTAATAAAGCAGAATACGTTATTTTATATTACATATTTTAAGTTTTAAAATAAGTCGGCTATTAATAAATTGGAGAAATTTTCTTTGTAAATATGCTTTGCGAAGGAGGGGGAAAGGGGTACCTTCAAAATCCACGTTTGCCTCGGGAAAAAAAGACTGGTTTTGGCCCTGTTCACATTTAATAATTTGTAGATCCTCCTCGATAGGCAATTACAGCTGCGACTCTCCTGGGCATGCTCTCAACTAGTCCTTGTATTACATTTAATGGTATTTTATTCCACTCTGTTTGCACAAGGCAGGTAAGCTCTTTTACTAATTTTGGGCGTGTGTCACCCGCCTTAATTCGACGATCCAACTCGTCCCAGAGGTTCTCTATTGGGTTCAGGTCAGGGCTCTGGGCAGGCCACTCGAGTCGATGCACTCCATTATCAGCATACCAATCCATGCTGGACCTCGCTACATGGCAGCTTGCGTTGTCATCCTGGAAATAACATGGGTCCAATCCATAGTATTGCCACAACGTAGGAAGTACACTGTTGTCCAGTATATTACAGTAGGCATCGGCATTGAGCTTACCATGAATTGGGACCAAGGGTCCTAGCCCGAACCAGGAAAAACAACCCCAGAATATAATTCCCCCTCCGCCAAATTTAACTGTGGGCACAATACATTCTGGTAGGAGGCGTTCTCCAGGCAGACGCCAGACCCAGACCCTACCATCAGAACGGTAGAGGGTGAACCTTGATTCATCACTCCAGAGAACATGTTTCCATTGCTGTACAGTCCATTGCTGGCGTGTTTTGCACCAACTTAACCGAGCTGCGCGGTTGGACTTGGTGATTAAAGGCTTATGGGCGGCAGCACGGCCATAAAAATTAAGCAGATGAGCTTCCTTACGGATGGTATTCATGGAAACAACACATCCTGAAGCTTGTTGAAATTCTTGGCGTATGTGTAACATTGGTTGGTTGCGGTTCTTTCGAATTTCTCTAGACAGAACCCGTCGGTCTCTATCTCCCAGTTTCGTCGGTCTGCCTACTCTGGCCACATTCTGACAATCACCATTCAGCTTCCATTTTCTAATCACATAAGCCACAGTCGTTTTGGGGTAATTAAGCTCGCTAGATATGTCGATTAAAGATCGGCCATTTCGGTGGTACCCGATGATCACACCTTTCTCAAAATCAGACAGCTCTGTTCTTCTTGGCATCCTGCATGCGATTGATGTCAGTGTTGTTTTCGACACCACATTTAACAGTGGAGAACTTGACGTATTTCAGGATCGCAGATATCGGCATTTGCATAAGAGCCATTATCAATTATGTATCAATGGGTAGATTTGACACAAATGCTTCGATTTTTTATAATTATTTTTATCCTGAAATAGGTTCGTTCTGGTAATTATCTAAGAAAAGAAGTAAATCACCAGTAAAAAACGTAAATGGAGATTTGGCAATTTGCGTAAAATCTGACGTCATTCAACTGCTTTCAGAGACCAATTGAAAATCAGTTCACTCCTATCCACAATAACTTTCTGAATTTCCACGAAACTCGATCGGATTTTTTTATGGGTAGCTCCATAGAGTTGCATATTAAATTATGTAAAATTATAAATTTTATCGTTCACGCATACGCTGATTAAAAAATATTTCATACAAATACTCATATTTTAGAAAACTTTTAATATATTTATATTTCAATAGCACCTTATTCTTTCTACTACATTTTGCGAATTTTTCTGAATGTGTCTCAATTTTCTAATTTATTAATAGCCGACTTATTTTAAAACTTAAAATATGTAATATTGATTGAAGTAGTCTGCTTTGTTTAAAAAAATGATACCTTAAAATCGTGAAACCGAATCAAAACGAAAAAAAAAAATCTGCTTTATGCGGGATCTTTATGCCATCATCATTAGATTCTTCTATGCTTTGGTATAGGAGAAATGCTTTGAATGGGACGATTTTGACAATATCATGCTAAACATAGACATGGAAAAAAATCGCCAAACAAAATGTACGTTTGGGACACTTTCATCCTAGCGCCCGGGGCACATGCCCTTTTCCCCCAACCCTCTCTTAGTTTTGGCCCTGAATGTGAATAAAGCTCTTTTTCTTTTCTATCACAATTGTCAAGTACTTATTAGCAGCAATATTGTATTAGATATTGTATTAATTCAATACTAGTTTTTTTTTAAAGTCAGTTATTAAAAAATGTCAATTTGTGGAGAATCCCTAAAGATTCAGCCGTTTTTAGAGAGCAGAGTAAAAACATCTCACTAAAATAATGATATCTTTTTGAATTTTCACGATATTTGATTGGATTTTTTTTGTAAGTCACTCCATAGAATTGACTATTAAATGATGTAAAAAAAATGTTTTTCTAGTTCGCGCATGCGCAGATAAAAATTATTTTATACAACTACTCATATTTCATAAAATATTTAATATATTTATATTCCAATTGCGCTACATTTTTTCTATTGCATTTTGCCAATTTTTCTGAAATTTGCGTTAAATTTGGTCAAAAACCCAGCATGATATAAACAAAAAACATACCAGAATTTTTTGAATTTTTCAAAAAAATCGCTCTATCGCCATAAAAATACATGCTATTCTCACAAAAATTAGTGTACGTATTCTACTGTATTCATATATTTGTATTCTAAAGCGATAAGTCGTTTCGTGCATTTTCATGTACAGGGCGATCCCAAATATTTCTATTATTCTTTGTTTTTTTGCCGGCCCCCTAATTACCCGCTTAACAAATGAATGCAAATAAATATAAAGTGAAACATAATCTTTATATTTCTGAAGTTCCAGAAGAATCCGACCAATATATTTTAAAATATTTAACAAAATGTCAAAAACTGAAAGTGTACAAATACTTTTTGGTAGATAGTTATAACGCGAGAGAACGATTGATTGATGCAAATGTTCCAGGGTTTCTCTTCGTTAGACTTTCGCTTCAATATCCGCAGTTGATGGCTTCACAAATTTCCAATAGGTACACTTCATCAGTACTTAAGTCTTTCGTTTTAGTCTCTTCACACAAGGTGCATTCTATTGATATGAATAAAACTGCACGTTTCAATTCACATCCATCCAACAATTTCCCTATTTAACCAATGAAACTTCTGGGGCCAGTCGTGGCTTCATCCACGTGCGCGAAAAATGACGAAGTGGAAGCTCATTGGCGTGCAAAAGGAACACAAACCACTGTAGTGGATGCTTTATGATTAATTCCATATTTCGAATAACTTATCCTCTGAAACCAGTGTCAACAGATTTTCCGTCGCAACCAACTTTGTTACGTCTATATTATTCACGCATGACTGATACACTGCTCAAAACAATTAAAGGATATTTGAAGTTTTATATAAAATAAAGATATAAACGAAATTTTTTTGCCGAAAATAGAAGAAGAGAATCCCAAATGCAAATTTTTCTGGTTTTCAAACTGTGGAGTATGCAAATTTTGAGTTCGACGTCAAAAACGTCGCTTCACCGGCAGCGAATGAAATTTGACTTTCAACTGGATAAAAGAGAATGAAGACAAGGATGATCGGCATTCAGTGATTGCTTTGTTTCGATGAGAACGATGTATCAGCGAAGTCATTTGACAGATTCAGAAGGTTGAAGAATTGTTGGTAGTTTAGAAGGGGGCCAAACTCAAGCCGAAGTAGTGCAAGCCATTGGAGTGTCACAAAGTGTCATTTCTAGGATCTGGAACCGTTTTTTGGAGAGTGGATGTGCAGGCCGAAGACCAGGGCAAGGTCGTAGACGGGCAACAACGCCCAATGAAGATCGGTATTTAGCGTTAACAGCTCGGAGACACCGAAACATGAACGCTACTCTTCTCCAACAACACCTTCGCTTGGCTACAGGTACCACGATTTCAACTCAGACTGTCCGAAACCAGCTCCATGCTGTAGGTCTGTATGCTCGCCGACCGATGGTATGTGTTAGATTAACATCAAGGCATCGTCGCGACCGCAGGGAGTGGGCAACCGAGCATGTCAACTGGAGGAGAAATGAATGGAGCAATATTCTGTTTTCTGACGAGTCCCGTTTTTCTGTGCATCCGGATAATAGGCGTATTTTCATCTGGAGGGACCGTGGCAGTAGGAATAATCCTGCGTTCGTGCACGAAAGTGTCAGATTTGGCGGTGGAGGAGTGTTGGTGTATGGTGGCATCTCCATTGACGGGCGTACTGACCTCTACATCATTCGAGATGGAGCTCTGACTGGTGGCCGATATAGGGATGAGATCCTCAGACCTATTGTAGTCCCTTACGCTGCAGCAATCGGAGATAACTTCATTTTAATGGACGATAACTGCAGGCCACATCGTGCAAACCTGGTGGAGGATTTCCTTTTCGAGGAAGGAATCGTTCGAATGGAATGGCCAGTGTGTTCTCCAGACATGAATCCAATCGAGCACGTTTGGGACGCTCTAGGAAGACGAGTTTTTGGCCGCCAACAACCCCCACAAACTCTCCAAGAACTGGAAAGAGCTCTTTTGGAAGAGTGGGGCAGAATACCCCAACTCGTCATTAATAGCCTCATTGAGTGCATGCCTCAAAGGTGTTCAACGTTGCTGGCCGCCCGTGGAAACCATACCCCCTACTGAAAATGATTTTTATTGAAGAAAACGCCTTTTCTTATTCTTTTTTTCTCATATGCACAAATTGTGTTTTTTTTCCTTTTGTACACAAATGCGCAATAAAATACATTTTTTTCTGCCAAACATGTATAATTTATTCTCATATAACCTACACTGTCTGTCGACCATGTATCAATCAGCTAAGAAGTTTCCCAGATACAAAATCCACCTAAAACTGCAATATCCTTTAATTGTTTTGAGCAGTGTATTTAGGATGTCTTTTCCAATGATTAGCACTCTTTCAGAATTTACACATATGTCTTATCACGTGGGAAAGATTCCATGGCCAGAATTACGCAGTGGTGGAAATATAATGAGAGAGATGAAAAATGTGGGGTATCCATTTTTCTTCCGAAAATTCAACCCTCTTGCAGTATATAAATTTTTGAAAATATTTTTTAAATTATTTTGCGATTAATCTCCATACAGCATAACAGCTTTTCATCATAGGTTGACTTTAGTTATCATTAAAACAATTATTTTGAATCGAAAGCCATCAAACAAGATTAAGTCTTTTTCCTTTTTCTTCAAAATTTCAGCCCTTTTGCGGCAGTATTAAATTTTGAAATTGTTTTTGCTTATTATTTTTCTCTTAATCCCCATAGAATAGAATATCTTTTCCGCATAGGTAGTTTTTTATTACTTTTAAACAGTTATTTTAAACAGTGGCGCAGCCAGGGTGGTGGTTTTCAAGCTTGATGTATTTTAATACGATTAACTTTCAAAAACTTACTTGTGGAATTCTTATGATTTAATAAAAGAAAACAAAACTATAAGAAAAAGGAGGTTATTTAATGCTTCAAAAACTCCACTTTCGCTGTTTCAAATCAAAAATAATTTAACAAAAATTATGACTTTTTCCAATTTTTTTTCAAAATATTAACCGGCTTGCGACAGCATTAAAATTTAAAATTAATTCTTTTAATTATGTTTCTCTTAATTTCCATGGAACAGAACATCTTTTCGGCATAGGTAGGTTTTGATTATAATAACTTTTTTTTTTTCTTAACATAGAACAGCGATTTACCCAGTCTATACCTGTGCTGCCAAAGGAGAAGTCGGTTTGACTACGTTTAGGTAATCTAATTCATAATTAAAGACTTTTTCTTTTATTTAAAACTTATGTGGAAACAATTATTAATTATTTAATTAAATGCTATAATGAGCTGCCACTAGACTATAGCGTAAATATGTCTTCGCATATCGGAAGTAAGAAAATTTGTATGCATCAGTTTATGAAACAAAAAAAGTGTAAGATGCAGTTAATCATGAATATAGATTTTGAGAAATTATTCAACATTGATGTAAAATTTTGACTCGCATCTTTGACTTAAAAGTGTTTTATTGGGGAAAAAAATCACTCAATGATTGACAATTAAAACTGTACTGTATAAAAGTTTTATTTATTTATTTATTTATTTTATTTTATTTTTGTTTGATGGGGTGGAAACTGATTACAGTTTGCTTGCTAATGAATTTAGATTCAGTTATGTTCCTAATGTTTAAGTTTACAAATTTGTGTGTGTTCCAATCTTCCTAAATAATAGTTTTGCCAGATTAATATCATAAATAATGTAATCAGGATATGAACTTTGATAATGACACATATTTGTAGCACAGAATGTTCCAATATAATGTAGCATTTTTTCTAAGGAATAAAAGTAGTTACATATATGGCTGCGTAGTAATAGAAATATAAAGAAACACTTTATTTAAACCAGCTGAAGGAACACATTATTTTGAAATTGGATAAAATATCGATAGTCTTGTTTCAATATTAACACTTCTTTAATTATGAATATTTTGACACCCTCTTTTTACCTATAAGGCAACTATATCGCCAGATATTGTAAATTTCGTTAACCCTTTCCGGCGCAGACAAATGAAATTGACTATCATGAAGCGTTTTAAATAAAAAACTTTTGAAAAGTAGTATGATTTTTTGGTGTAAAAACTTCAGATCAGGAGAAACAATGAACAAGAAGTTCCATAGACTTAAAAAAGAAGCTAAAATGTTTTAAATTTTAACATAAATTCCGATGGGTAAAAGCGTGTCGATGCAAGGGAAATACTTTAGATTTAATAAAGAGTTACTTGACAAATCACTTTCATTTCCTCAATTTGAAAAACAAACAAAAGCGTCATTGAAATGCAACCGTGTTCGTCATGATATTCCGTTTGAAAGATGTTCTGCACGACCAAAAAGATTAAGAGCAAAACGTTTATGCATTTCTAATTCTACATCTTTGTTGGTGTGCATGACATGTGAGAGTTTATGTTCTGAAAGAAAGGAAACTGAAAAGGGTGTACAACTATCAGACAGCAAAACCAATTTTGCTTCTGCTGTTTTCATAGTTGTACATACATTATGCCTAAAAATGGTGGATTCATTCCTTCAAAATGAGTCGCTAATAGTCACTTTAACCCTTTCCGGCGCAGACAAATTCTGTTCGTAAAATGAGAAATTGTTGAATAACACCGGAATTTACAAAAGACTTTTATAGAAATAAAGAATTCCCTGATTTAAGCTGTCATTGTAAAAGTAAAATTTTACTAAAATATAATTGGTGCCGTTTGTAAGTTTGCAATTAAAATTAGGTATTGCCGGCGTGGTATCACTGCGCAGGAAAGGGTTAATAGATCCAGCACCATTACCCATACAAATGAAGATTTTAAACTGATTTTTCACCGTGTATTTTTATAACTTGCTTGTTCGATAAACACTATGTCTTTTTTACTAATTTAGACAGAGATTTGATTTTTTTACTTGTTTTCCATGAGGTATTTAATATTTTTGTGTATGGATTAAAAATTTAAGCTTATGGTTATTATTTTTTAAATATTTAAATTGAGAGTTTGTTGAATTTACTTAATTTTCTGATATACACGAAATCAAAAAAAAATTATATTAAACGCAAAATCCTATGCATCTAAAACATCTATACACAGTTTTATGCAGTACATTCTAATAGTTGTGGATAAAAAATCGAAGCCGAAATATTCATATTTATAATAGTAGAAGGGATAAAAAAAACGAATTTAAAGAAAATAAAAAAAATAAATTTTAATAAAATTGGCTGTTTTACAATTTTCTAAATGTTATTTAATTTTAATTATTAAGTATTGTGCCATCATATATATTACAATATTATTCAAAATTGAAGAGATTATTTCAAAAGTACTGTGTCCCTTTCACCGATTTGCCCGTTGTCGTGTGAGCAATAAGAGTTGCTCAAGTTAAGAGATGCATCACTTAAAGATTTATGACATTTCTAAATTTGTTAAATACAATTTCATATTATTTAATGGCAGAAATGTTTAGATTAGATATTACGAATATTTTAGCTTAAAAAGGTGATGATTATCCCATATTTTCGATTTTTTATACGTAAAAAACGAACCTGTTAAGCGGTAACTGGAACACACATGTTTCTAAATTATGTGTTTGACATACATTGCTTTAAGTTTTAGATAAACTACAATCAATTTACGGTACGGTAAAAAAATAAAGAGTAATTTCCAACATTTTAAAAGCTCAAAGTAATTAAATCGGCAATTTATGATTTATTTTTCTTTGGCATTACTTCTCCAAATTATTGCATTCTAAATTCATTATAAAATGAAGAATTCAGGCAATATGCTTCAAATGATATTTATGAAGATTTATATATTAAGATAAGCATGAAGGAATGGATATGTGTGACTACACGTATCTTACTTTCGATAGTATACAACATAGTTAAAACATGGCTGCCAACTACTACGCCTATTTAAAGTTAAATAAACATGTTAATAACAGAAAATTTTGTAAATAATTAACAATATGTGCTGTCATGCATAACACTGAATATATTTGGAATACATTTTACTAAAACATTTTTGTGGTTTCAAACATGTTTATGTGATTTAATTAGGCGTAGAAGTTGGCAGCTCTGTTAAAATAATTAGAGCTGGTCTGTAACATTTTCCTTTGAAATACTTCAAAAATCTATGCCATAAATAGGGTTCGCACAGCTGTACCACTAAAATTTTGCAGTATTTTCAATGTATTTTACTGCAGACCACTAGCGCGTAAATTGCAATTCCACGAGGTGGTTGCAAATTCTGTTTCTTAAAAATTAAATATTTTTCTTATCAAATTTTCTTATCATTAATAGTGGTGCCGGAGTCCTTACAAAATATAAGGAGTGTGAGAACTCTGCATAAAAGAGATTTTAGGTGTACAGGGCTCGCACCGTTCCCAAAATTTTTACACTTCGCTACCAGTATTTTAAATCAAAATTCCCCAACTAAAGTTTCTTTAACATCTACAATAGAATTATATAATAAATATTACCGTTTTAAAATTCTGGTAGGAAAGTATGAAAATTTTAGGAACAGTGCGAACCCTGGGTGCATGTAGACGGTTATTAAATATTTTATTAATTTTAGTTAGAATCGGGAGACAATCGTGATTTATTCATGAACAGATGATATTGAATATTTTTTGAGAATCTGTTTAATTAAATTATTGTTTACCAGCGGATGCAATGTATGTTTTATTAAGAATTTTATGTAAACTTACTTAACAGAAATGTTTTAAGAATCTAAAAATTGGTGATAGTAAATATAGGTTTTATACAAAAAAAAGGTTAATTATTTCAGAATATAAAATGTTTGACCAAGCACGCGAAACATTTACGGAGAACACTGAGAAGTCAAATAAAAATTGAAAGGTAACTAAAGTATAACCTTTTGTTTTACGAGAACCTTCATTATTTACGTATTCGCGAACGTTATTTAGTAATAGACGTAACGAAGACAGATTTTGATACTTGTCGATAATTTTCCAAAAATCGAATATGCCTGTAACACAATAAAGTTGTTGACAAAAAATATACCCTACTATAAATATTTAAGAAGAAAATGCCAATTAATAATGTGATTAAAGTCTACATTCATCATTTATTACTTTTAATTTACATACATGTTGCATATTAGCAGTAGCGGCTGGTCAGGGGGTGCTGCATCAATTTATTTACACCACTAAAATTGTAAGGTTATTTTAGTTTTATTTAATCAACAAAATTTGTCGAATAAATAATATGAAAGATTCTGTTAAATTTTAGTGCTGTGAAAAATCGGATGCAGCACTCCCTGACGAGCCGCTACTGCATATTAGACAATGTATATTACGTTATTTATTTTGTCATGTATTACCACCTAATGCGAGTTTCCATAGAGAAATTACCCTCAGCAAGTGTGTATGTATTTTATTTTTATTCCTGTATCCAGGACCTATTTTACATCAGAGTCAGGGAAAGCAGAATAACAGAATCTTTTTATAATGTGTAGTAAATACAATTTTTTTCAATTCAACATTATTTGTTTTAATTTATTTTAAATCTAATTTTTTTAAATAAAAACAATGTGATTTATGTAGAACAAAGTGAACCAAGAATAGCTCTATAACTGAGTATGCTATTTCCTGGAGAAAAAATGAAAGAAATACTGAAAATACCCAATTTTCTGTCGTGAGCAACGCAATTTATCTTCGAGAAATGCCTTTCATTATTGGGAAAATATCTTCTGTTTCCAATCTTTTTTTAATCTATTAAATTTTAAGCAAATAAGTAATCCCAACAACTGATCCTCTTAAGAAGAAGCTGAAAGATAAAATCCATTTTCAATTGTTTCTCTTATAAAGCCGTATAAGCGTAGTGAAAGAACTAGAATTTCTGAAAAACATAAATTAGTTATTTATGATCTCGCTCTTTATAAGCAAACGTGTGTGTATATATATATATATATATATATATATATATATATATATATATATATATATATATATATATATATATGTATATGTACATATATGTCAGAGAATTAATTTGAGCTATAAACAAAACATAAAGACAAATAGATTGAGAAACGTATGTAAAATTGAAGATATATCTGGCTCTAGATAGACAGAATTTAATTCCACTATAAAATATACCGCAATGGAAGATCAAATATTTGCACTGATATATAAATGCACTATCTAAACTTGCTTCAACAAATCATACATTATGAATTTATATCTGACGAACTGTACCTATAAAATTAATAATCGTTACATGCATCACGGATATAGAAATCAATATGTAAATCCACTAGATCTGAATAATAAATTGATGCTGAAACGTAATATTAAGCAGTAAAGAAGATGAATGATATGCATTGAATAAAGTAGTCATATGCAAACATTGATACATTTCAATTTAGTTATTCGGAATATCTTGTTTTAGTTTCCAAAAGCAAAATTTTGTACTTGTTCGTTTGAGTACAATTTAATGTCATATTTTAAGACATTGTTTTCGTCAGTTTTATTTATGAAACTGAATATTTGAATGTGTATATGTGCAATATTTTGATGTTAAATAAAAAATCTTATGCGTCATTTTCAAGAGATCATGTCTGTTTACAACTGTACAAGAATTACAAAAAATGAAAATTACAGGAAGGTCCTGAAATTTTATGTTTAATGCACCAAAACTCAATTGTTACTAAGCCATGATATTGTAAAGTAAAAAACTTTAATGATAGTTTTTCTAATAAAACAGGTAGTGTTTCCATACTTATATTTAATTGGTAAAACTTCAGTTTTAGATGCATAGTTTAAATTGAAAAAATGCTTACTATGCTGTTCTTCATCATTTAACCCCTTGAAGGGCGCTGGTATGTCTACGAAACCACTTAATTTTAATATCCAAAGGCCACATTGGCACCAGAAATTTGGTAAAAGAAATAAAGGTTTATTATACGTACGAAATATAGTTTTTTCACAGTTAAAAATAAATTTGTTTTCAAATTTCGGTGTCACTCATTAATTTTAACAGCTTAGCAATGGAATTGCTTTGCGCCACAAGGGGTTAACACTGGAACACCCAGAAATTTTACTCAAGTTTGATAGAAATATTTCTCACCAGAATTTTTATTTAAAATTACTTAATTGATTTATTTAACGTAATTCTGAGTGGATTAAATTCAAATTATTTTTTTAAAAATTCTGGTTCGAAATGAAATTTAATCATATGGTTGGAGTCTAACTCCATATGGGCGTTTTATTGTTAAAAATTCAATTTAATAAAAATAGTATTTTTTTTAATTTATAAAATTTAAATTTTTTACGGTCCCTGGATTCACTAAGTTATGCAGGGTGGTCATAAAAAACCTTCCCCGATTTATGAACCCCTTGCGGCCTAACCACTCAACCAATCGAAAGGAAATTTCAGATTTAGTTATTTGAAGGTATGCGCTCGAGATCGTGATTGTTTTAAACAATAGAGCTCTCATGGTTACGGTTACAGTGAACAAATTCTTAATTTTTCGAATGGCAACACCCATTTTTTTCATGCGCAAATTCATCACAGTATTAAAAGCCCATAAATGGCGTTGGAATGATACATGTAAAATGGGAATTGCCGGCGTAAATCCCTTACAAAAAAGATCATTGCGAGGAACGAAGGAGTGACTGCAAGACATATTTTTTCTCAGCTCATTTTTTTTTCACTTGTGAACTGAGTAATGTTGTAAGATTGGTTTCAAAATGTGTTTTTACAGTGCTGAATATTGCGTTACATAGGAGCTAAATAGGATTGTGTACCACGATATTACACCGGCAATTTGAGTCATATGTGTATCGTTCCAACGCCATTTATGTTTTTCGATACGTTAATGAATTTGCGCATGAAAAAAAATGGATGTTGCTATACGAATCTTTTCAAATTATTTCACTTCAACGGTAATTGTGAGAGCTATATTGTTATAAATCATCATGATCTGGAGAGAATACCTTCGAATAATTAAATCTGAGATTTCCTTTCGATTGGTTCAGCGGTTAGGTCGCTAGGGGTACATACATTAAAAAGTTTTTTTTTTCTTTTTATGAGCATTCTATATTTAGAATGATTATATCTATACTCTAAAAAAACATAGAAGATAAAACGTCTATTTCTGTTCTACTATATTTTCATCTCTTTCTGTCAGCAATAAAACCAGTTTTTATTTTAGTGCCCGTTCCCTTTAAATAATACATAATGAAAATTGGCGTATGTTTTTATTTCACGATAAATGCTATCATTTTTTAATATTTTTGTGTATCTTTTTTAAATTTTCCAACTAACATAAATGGTTAAATCTTAAATAAGTGCGTGTGTTTTTAATGGTCATTTTAGAACTAATGATGACCACTAGCAAAGACAATTTACCAAAATTTTGGTTTTTCTTTTCAAATTAGTCTTCTTATAAACGATCAACAAAAAACAATGCTAATGATTATTTGAAACTTCAGACATAACAAGAAGTAATTGATACTAAATAATAAATTAGATAGTTGTACCTTTTTAAAGTTAGCTATTTATATCTCATCTTTTTACTTAAAAATAACCAAATTTTAAATGCATATTTGTCCTGGAGAGATCTTTATATTAAATAATAAAAACAATCATATTTTTATTGAAAGCTTGCTTATGAAATATTAACGAGGTGTTAATGTGTTCATGTAAAAAAAAAGAAAAAAAATATTTCTTGAATTTTTTTTTTCGTTAAAATGAAAATAATGTAAGGTATTTGAATGTTTTTAATTTAAATTATGTACGCATTATGAAGCCAATAATGTTATAGACCTCTAGCAATTAAAGCAGTTGTTAAAACGTTGTTCGTAATTTTATAATTATTCTCACTGGTTTTCTTTTATCGCAATGGTTGTTTTTTTTCTGATACCAAAAGCATAAAACCCTCTGCATGTCCCATAATGTCTACGAATATTTGGAGTAGCGTTAACACATTGTACATTTTTCCTGCAATTTTTACGTTTTTTAGGCTTATTGTAAACCGTTCCAGTATGATGATTTCTTTTATTGAAAAAACTGTTTTACGAAGTTGTAGAGCATCATCGATTTAGTACGAAAAGACGCCTTGAGGAACGGTTTGAAACGCGCATTCGTTTTTTTTTTTCGTGATTTCCTACATTGTGTCCTAACAAAATGATCTTAGACAAAAAAGCAGCTAGTTATAACAATATACCTTTATTTGATATGTTAAACTTTTCACCGTCAGCTACAATGAACTTTTGGATGCATATTTATTTGAAAGATAATCATTTATCCTTCCGATCAAGTTTTTTGTCGTCATTGTGTAGGAAATCACGAAAAACAAATGCGCCTTTTAACCATTTTTTTCTTAGCAATAATGTCCACAAAGTATCTTTTCGTACTAAATCGATGATGCTCGACAACTTTGTAAATAGTTTTTTTCACAATCTCCTTTCTTTTTCAAAAAAAAAAAATAATGCTAACTCCAAATTTTCCACCAGGTGGCGCTATAAGCGCTTTCATTCGGTACCGCATGGCAACTTTCTATACCTAGATCCCACTTTTATAACTATAATTCTTGTCGTTCAGAAATGATTGGAGAGACAACGGACTTTAGTGAACACACGGTATGTTTGCAATAATTTATTTCCAATATCGATTAATTATATTTTCATTGTCTAACAAAATTTATATTCTAAAGGATTTTTTTTTATGAATTACGAAGAAATGCACTTTCATACCGAGCCTTAAAAAGGCAAGTTATTGATTAATTCATGACACATAAAATACTTTTCCCATACGGAAGTCTTATGATAGAAAGCCTATCATTATTAGTGTTGATACAATAAAGGAAAAACTTTATAAAGTATTTCAAAATAGCTATCAGTAGCTTTTAATCATATCGGTTTTATTTATTCATTAGAAATAGGAATAAAAGACGAAAATAGAATGGTAGAAAAAAGATTAAACAATTTAATTCTTGTTAACGTAAATCTAAAACCAAAGGAATGATAACAAAAATAATGTGAAATTTTAAATTAATCCTTTTGTATTGTGCACTTAATTTAATTATATATCAAAGAATTGATAATTTTCCATGAAGATTTTGAAAATACATCTTCTAATTATTGATTACAATCAACAAAATATCTTTGTAAAAATGTATAAGAAAAATTCTTAATCCCCAATAGCAACATTTAGTTGATATCATTATGAGTTGCACTACTAATTTTCCCATGTCATAGTCCTTTTAATCAATTAATTTTCAGAACTAAGATATGTATTTAGCAAAGCATTAATTTGAAATCATTATTCATGTCATGGTCTTTAATATCGATCGTTTCGACTTTCTGGATTATAGCAACACCAGTTTAGAAAGAAATTAATGTTTACCGCATCAACTACATTTTAACATAAGCATAATGTATTGCGTTGAGATGAATGTGATTTTTTAAAAGACCCGGAGGCTCATTTGAATAATATTACTAAAATTTTTACACTTCGTTGTTAACACATCTGCTATACACTTAATGCTTTCAGTTTTAGTACCGTAATTACCCGCATATACACAGAACCTTAGGGAAGTCGATTGCCTACCAGATTTTTTTCAAATATAATGTGACTTTCGACTGTTTAGAATTTATAAGCTTTCCTTTTCTAAATAAATTTTCCGGTTTGGAAAAGACTTAAATAAGCGCGGCGTATATACGGTAAATTACGATAATTTCTTTTTTTTTATGCAGAAATTTCAATTCAATATCAAACTTCCTCTAAAAATATTTTAAGTAATCGCGAAACGTCATTCATGAAATAAAGTAAAAATTATAAATCATAATTTCAGGTATGATTTTACAATTTCTGAATAAAAGTGAAATTCTGAAAATCCATGCTTCGGTTCAAATATATTAAGATATAAATAGATAAATGGTAATTTTAATATATATATACTAGAAAAAGTATAGTTCTCCATTCCGTATCGGAACTACTTTTGTTAAAAATGACAATTAAATATCCAATTACCTTTTCGGAATAAAATTCAAATAACTGTGAATAACCTTAAATAATCACGTGACTTAACTTTAGAATAAAATATAGATTTAAATTATAAGAATTTCAAAAAAATATTTAAAATCATAATACAAATAGTATAAGCACATAGAATGATTAGCTATTTTTTAAAATAAAATTTTACCCTAAACACATGTGCATAACTGACAAACTGCCTTCCGTATTATCATAAGTGCCAACTTTTCCCCTTTTCTGTACCACAAAAATTTAATTAAAAAAATTGTTTTATTTACCCGGCATATATTGGCGATTTAAAAAGGTAAAATGTACTGTACAATAAGTACTGGTACAAAATAAGATATTGGCAGCAATAATAATACGTTAACTTACGTTAGTTAAACCAGGTTAACCAGGTTTCTAACAAAACAATCTATTTAATGAATCTTTATTTATTTAATTTCAGGGTTCTATATGAGACTTATTTAATCTGATTTCTGAAAAAAAATATGGTTCAAAACTTATTAAATCTAGATTAATGTACTCGTATATTACAGAACACTGGTGTGATCTTGAACCCTATGTGTATGCTCTATCTTTGAGCTGTAGTATAAATTTTAATTTACTTTTCTAAAAATATGGATAGAAGAGAAATTTTTTTAGATGTTTTTTAAAAATTAATTAGTTGGTTGTGATAATCCCAAAACTTTCTTCTTCCTCATACACGTTGATTTGGCCGAAATTTATGGACGGCAGATGCTTGGATCAAACACAATCGCAGCCGTCGGCCTAATCGTTCGGAGTTTCCCGTGGTTTTATTCTAACCTTGGATTTTCTTGCGTAAATCCGTTTAGGTTCCCTTAAAAAGATCCCCATGGAGAGCACTCTATCCCTTAGGGCCTATATTCCTCGTGTTGATAATTGTATATCATAAACACAATTAACCTTCCTACACTGAATGGGTCTAATCGACCCATAACTATAATTGGTTTTATACGATTCGAACCAGAACCTTTTTCATAAAGAATGTTAAATAACAGAGTCAGAGAAATAAGTTAATTAAATATATTAAAATATTTTAAATAACAATTCTGGTGTGAAATGTTTTTATCAAGATTGAGTAAAACTTGAACAGGGTAGGAAGGTTAACAATAACCAACCTCATGCATGTTAATGTTTCAAAAGGTTTTCCCGATGTTACTCCTTTAAAGTTATTGTTAAAATACTGAAGCAATTTTTATTTTCATCTTAAGGTTTTGCTTCATTTTATTAATTAAGGCAAAAACTGGGTTAGTCTTAATCATAATATTTAATAATGTTTCAAAAATTGCTACACATATTAATACTTCAGAGTTATTATTTTTATATACCCCAACTTTGATTTGCACCTTAGTTTCTGCTGCATTAGAGTTCCGTACTTAAAAAGTGAAAACGGAACCATTAAAAGATCAATTCTGTATCTGTCTGTCTGTCATAGCAATTTTACTCGGAAACTATAGAAAGTTGAAAATTTAAACAGGGTGCACACGTGCAACTGACATCAGCAAAAATAAATAGAAATTTTTTGTCATATTTGTGAGAAAAATTTACAATCAATAAGGCAGTTTATTAAATATAAATTTTCTATTAACGGTTGCTGGTGAGTTTTCACCAGCGGTAATAAGATAAAAAAAATATATATACCGTAATTTCGGGTGTATAAGCCGCGGATCAAACAATTCTTTTTGGACCCAGAAATCTTATTTAGTGATTGAAGACAAATATTTACGGCGATCTAACTAGTTATATTTTTTTCTTAAAAAATTCTGGGTCGAAAAAGAATTGTTTGAGCTGCGGCTTATACACCCGAAATTACGGTATATAAGAAAATTGATCCAAAAAAAAGTTATCTTGTTACAACTTCCTTTGCCGATATATCGAACTAGCGGCCGAACCGTTCAACTGATCGAGATAAGAATTCAGATATAATTATTCACAAATATGATCTCGGTATTCTGTGAACGGCAACAAATTGGCGCTCACGATTATGGTTATAGTTATAGAAACTCGAAATTTCTAAATAGCAACGCCCATTTTTTTCATCGGAAAATGCTCAGCGCATGCGAAAACGCTAAAGAACGTTGGAGCGGTACGTGTGTCGCAATGAACGGACGTGTTATATTGGGTTGGAAACTAAGTTCCCGCAGTTTTTTTAAATAGAAGTTTTCTACCAGAATCTATATTTTGTTTTTTGGATACTAGAGCTAATTTGTGTTGAAACTCAGATCTATAAAATGGAGTGTCAAGTTGAGAAAAAGAACCATTTTCGACACCTCCTTCTCTTTGCTTTCAATCAAGGTTGTAAGGCCACAAAAGCTGCTCGTGACATTTGTGCTGTGTATGGCGAGGGTGCGATAGCTGAAAGAACCGCCCATGATTGGTATGCCAAGTTCAAAAATGGAAATTTTGACATCAAAGACGCACCTCGTTCTGGCCGTCCAGTTGAGTTCGATGAGGAGCGATTAAACCAACATTTGCACGAAAATTCGCTTCAAACGACAAGAGAACTGGCAAAGAAAATGAAATTCTCCCACACTGCTATAGTGAAGCATCTTCACCCGATGGGAAAAGTTCAGAAGTTTGGAGCATGGGTTCCGCATGTTTTAAGTGACAACAACAAGAATCAACGAGCCGCAATCTCCGCTGGTTTGCTTGCTCGTCACCGCTCAACTCATGGAAACAAGCAACGATTTCTTTACCGAATCGTTACTGGCGATGAAAAAGGGTGCCTTTACGTTAATATGAAGCAACGCAAGGAATGGCTCAGCCCTGGTAAATTACCAACACCGCGTGTAAAACAAGATCTTCACCCACGTAAAACGATGTTGTGCGTATGGTGGGACTAGGAAGGCATTATCCATTACGAACTGCTTGAACGGAACCAAACAGTCAACGCGGAACTCTATGTTCGACAAATGGAACGACTCAACGTTGCTATTCAAGAGAAAAGACCTAATCGGCAGCATGGAGTCCTTTTGCTGCACGACAACGCCCGCCCTCATATCGCCAATATGACCAAGGAAGCCATTCAAACGCATGGCTAGGAAGTACTGCCGCACCCGCCGTACTCTCCTGATTTGGCAACAACGGATTTCCATCTCTTTCGATCTCTATCAAACGCTATGCTCGGAGTTTCGTTCAATACTGATGCAGACTTGAAAGCTTGGTTGGATGAATTTTTCGAGTCGAAACCAGGGGATTTCTACCAACGAGGTATTGAAAATCTTGTTGAACGTTGAGAAGAAGTTGTAAACAACAAGGGAGAATACATTGTTGATTAATTATTTGTTATTTTTTATTGAAAAATAAACTTTGAAATAATTTTTAAAAAACGGCGGAAACTTAGTTGCCAACCCAGTTGGCATTCCATAGTTGACATTCCATTTAAACCCTTTCGACTCGGGTGTCACTTACACAAATTTTATTTGGTTTACACCACTTTTAAAAAAAAGTTTCCTTCAAGTACACAATTTCAAAAATGCTGTAATTAAATAAGGCAAATTTTATTTTCCTTTATTACTGGTGCCAAAAACAAATTTTGCAAAGAAAGATGATGTCGAGTCAGACTGGACATACGAATGCAAAGAGTTAATGATCTGAAATGTAACATAAATTAACAATAGAGTTATGAATAAAAAAGAGGAGACATATAGTCTATTGTCTATCAGTTGCGAGTGAAGTAACTGAGTTGGTTGTCACAAGATGGCAGCTGTTTCATTTTAATCGAAATAACAATTTCTGATTATGGCCTGCGAAATCTTCTACCAGTAAACTTAACAAGAAACTTTCCTCGTATCTTGTTGATTGGAAATTTCTTTAAAAAATGTGATAAAAAATTCTATTTATTTTACTGGTGTCAGTTTGACGAGAAGGTAAAATCTTTTTGCTGACAATAACATTGGGTTGACTTGGTTGTCACAATGTGGCGGAACTAATACTGCAGAAATAAACTCTTACCAGTAAAAGCGGATATCAATTCCTGCCATCATTTTTTATTTAAGATTTTGATTAATGAGTCATTTAAATTAAGAGAATTTTTCCGCATAATTTAATCGGTGGAAATTCGCCTCATTAGTAATGAATCCGTGTAAAAGCGGTTACAGTTGAAGCTTCACTATTTTCAGGCTATGTCAGTTCCTCTTTCTTAATAGTTCCATGAAATTAACTCGGTCAAAAAAAATGTAAATTTGGCAGAACAAAAACGTATTTAAAAACACGGCGGGAACTTCCTTGCCAACCCACTTGCTACTTTATCGCTGACATTACATTTTAGCAATCAGCATTTTAACATGAATTAGGTCGATCAAAAAAACAGAGTATAGATTCTGGTAGAAAAATTGTCTTTAAACAAACGGCGGGAACTTAGTTTCCAACCCAATACTTGCACAAAAACAGCTCTGCAAACGGCCAAAAAAAAGGAAAAGAAAAGAAAAGAAACACAATCAGGGCGCACGAAAAAAAGTTGCATATGATAGAGGCAAAACACCAATCACGGTACGCCGTTCGCCAAATTGTCAGCGTAGAAAACGGATAAAAAGTGGGGTGAAATGTCAGTTCTTCAGTCGGGAGCTCGCACATGCCGACGAAATAACTCTTCCAGCAAAAGTTCGTGGTGAAGATCTAAAACTCTATTATCAAAATGGGATGAAAGCTGCGAAAATCTCGAGAATTTACCGTCGAAACCATCGCGAAATACTTGGCCCATGTAGCCCACAAGCTCTTCGTCATTTAGTAAATCATTTCGAAGAAACTAGCTGCACCTGTGATAGACCGTGATCCAGATGACCAACTGTTCCTAAGTATACTGTTTTAGAAGTGCATCACATAGTGACTGCAGGACACATGCAATCTGCAGCACGTGCATTTCGTGAATTGGATTTACCGAAATCAACGGTCGTAAAGGTACTGCGCTCTGTAATCCGCATGCTTCTTTTCTGGTACCAGCCCGTCCAGATGTTGGAAGTCGGGGACCATCAACAACGTATGCACTTTGCTAATGAATTTCTTATCCGATATGATGGAGATAACGATAGGCCTCTTCGCATATTATGGACGAACGAGGCACATTTCACTGGCAACGTCAACACCAAAAATTGTGTGTACTGGGCAGACATGAATCCGCACGCTGTGGCACCAGTACATACGACGTCAAAGTTACTGTGTGGTGCGGCATTGCATGCACAATTATTCTTTTGATGTACTTCTTTGAGGAAGCGACACTAACGGGATTTCTAATTTGCTCTGCATCGGATCCCGCTATAAGGCAATGTTACAAAATTACGTCATACCAGAATTGCTGCAGCAAATTGTACTGAATGACTTCATATGGATGCAAGATGGTGCACCTCCATATATAGAGAAGTCTCAGTGCCGTGTCATCTCACGATACTTTCCATTTCAGTGGCCTCTGCAATTCTCTGACTCCCTTGGATTTCTGGTTCTGGGGATATCTCAAATCTAGAGTGTACATGTGAAATCCGCACTTTGCTGGATTTGAAGAATTCTATCAAGCGTGAGATTGCAATCACTTATGCGATGTTACGTTCGGCTGTATTGTCCACAGTCACCCGAGGCAATATGTAATTACATGTGATGTCATCCATATGGAAAATGTGTGGTCAGAATAAAAGTTTTTTCTCTGATCTGTGTTGTAATCAGGGATTGGTGTACTGACTCGCTGTCATATGCAACTTTCCTCCGACCACACCAATCGGGATTTTTTTTTGGCCGTTCGCAGAGATGTTTTTTGTGCGTGCATAATGAGTACACTTCTTGCAATACATGTACGTTTTAAACGTTCTTTAGGGTTTTCGCATGCGCTGAGAATTTTGCGACAAAAAAATAGGCGTTGTCATCAGAAAATTTGGAGTTTCTGTACCTATAACCGTAACCGTGAGCACTACTTTGTTGCCGTTCACAGAATCTTGAGCTAGTACCTCAATAACTATATCTGAAATCTTACCTCGATCGGTTGAACGGACCGGCCGCTAAAGCTCCATATATCGGCAAAGTTTTTTTATGACCACATTGTATATACTTCCTCCTTTTTATTCATAAGTCCATTTCATACACAGAAATTGAATAACACCAATGCAAAAACATTATTGAGGTGCATACGAAAGACTATGTTGATCGAGGTAAAGCAAAATGGCGGTAGATGACATCATCGATTTGTCGTCCTTGCAGCACACGAGATTATTTTCTTTGATTTGTTTTGTGTCATTATTTCGAAAGCTAAAACCATTTTTGAATGCTACTTACATTTTTTTTACCGTAAAAATTATTTTGGTATGAAAACATTCGTGAAATTTTAAAATTTCAGAATTTTATCTCTGTAACCAAAACTGTAAAATCACGATTGTTGTCCTTATATTTCATTTTCGAACAATTACTGAAAAATAATCATATTTTAAATAGAAATCATATTTCATTCAACTTTATGATTCCTATGGTTCATATGGCAGGAAGTTACTTTTCTTTATCACACTATCTTTAACATAAAAAATAATTAAAAATTTCTACTTGCAATTAAATTAAATTAGTTAAATAGAACTTTGCTCTAAGGACTTTGGTACATTGTTAACACTACAGCGGCCGGAAGGAGTCGATTCCATTCCGAACATGCGATTATATTTCATTTCGAGCCAGAAATGTTTTCTTGAAAGAAGTTAAATTTAACCAGCGCAAATTTTCGTTAAATAAATTAATTAAATAATTTTGAATAAAAATTATGGTGAGAAATGTTATTATCAAACTCAAGTAAAATTTTTGGGCATTCTATAAAAAAAATGGAGTTATTATAGAGTTAAAATTCATGCACATTGTGTGTTATATTCAAAAGGATAATTTGTTTTTCAGAAAATTATAAAAAAAAATGCATTACAAAATCAACAAATATAAATATTTAATTACGTATTACTTAATTTCAGATAAAATATATAGGCTTGTATGCACGAATTAATAAAAAGAAAAATTGTCATTGAATACTTTGAGAGGAGCTTTACTAGATTTAAGCAAATAAATAGTGTAAGTAATAAGATTATAATATGCCATTACCAATTCGGGAACATTATTTTATTCTGCTAATTTATCGATGAATGCTACAAGAGGGTCATAAACATGCTCGATTCCATTAATATCAATGTCATGTTATTCTGTGTTAGAACAATCTGAATAATGAAACATGCCAAGACATTAACTCTGTTTATTAGAATAGACATGACAGACAAATCAAACTAAGATTATGATTTATTTTGACTTATACATTGTAGCAAGTTTAGTTTTTAGCAGAATATTTTAAGAAAAATTTATTTTGGTATATCTATCCGCAAAGATTGCGACTTTTCGGACATTAAAATCGAAATTATAAAATTTTGAGGTTGAGCTAAATATTATGTTAAATCTGTTAGTTTATTTCGTAAAAGAAAATTCAGTGTATAATTGGGAAGTTGCATCTTTTAAAATATTGCAGCAGTTGGTGCAGTCTTCTATTGTGTATTTAAAAAATATAAATAATAATAAATACGACTTTTGTGGAATACCATTTTTTTATCTGCAATATTTATATTGATATCAATATTTATACTCGTTTTTACGTAAGCACTTAGCAATTATTTGTTAAAAGGAATTGGATAACGAGCGCACAAAATAACCTCCTTAGAGCTGATGTCGTCTGTAGGAGAAACTAAAAAACACTCTTTAAATTAATTTAAATGCTTCTAGAGAATTGTTAAAATTACTTCTAGACATTTTTAATAAATGTGTGCATATTATAAGTATTGATCAGTAGCGGCTCGTCAGGGAGTGCTGCATCCGATTTTTCACAGCACTAAAATTTAACAGAATCTTTCATGTTATTTATTCGACAAATTTTGTTGATTAAATAAAACTAAAATAACCTTACAATTTTAGTGGTGTAAATAAATTGATTCAGCACCCCCTGGCCAGCCGCTACTGGTATTGATATAATGACTTATAAATCTTTGACTATGTTTTAACCCTTTCCGGCACACTGTACCCGGTCTGGGATACCTAATTTTAATTCCAAACTTGTAAACGGCACCAATAATAATTTTAAAAAATCTTGCTTTTACAATAAAAGCTTAAATTAAGTATTTTAAAATATCAAAAAAATCCATTCATGAATTCCGGTGTCAGATGATAGTTTCTCACTTTACTAACAGAATTTGCCCGTGCCGAAAAGGGTTAAAGATATTTTAGACAGGCTTTTGTAGTTCTTCGTATCATTAATCTCCGGACTGAGGAGGATAAAGAGATTTTGTTATATGATAAACAAGAAAATTAACTGTGAACTGCACAATTTTCGCACTGAATAAATTTAGCAAGCAATGGATATTAGATTAATACTAGAACGCCCGGAAATTTCCCCCCAGTTTGATAATAATATTTCACACCAGGATTTTAATTAAAAATTATTTAATTGATTTTTTTAACGTAAATATGCATGGTTTAAATTAAATTTATTTGAAGAAAAAAAAATTCTGGCTCGAATTGAAATTTAATCACATGGTTGGCGTCGAATCGACTCCTTACGGGCGTTCTAGTGTTAATTTATAACACGATTATTCAATCGGTAAATCAATTATAGCAGATGTAATTTTTCCAAGTGGGTGAAAAAAGTCCGGGCCAGGATTCGAACCAGGGATGTATTGGCTCACTGAATCGTTTATTGTAAAAAGTAAATAAAAAAATAAAAAATAAAAAAATACTGAGATTGATCTATCCAATGATACAACAATAAGTTACATTATTGTACAAACGGTTAATTTTTAATGAATTATTATAATCAAGCAAAATTTTTGGTTCACCCTGCATAGCTAGAGTTAGTCTAGGCTGGCTATTTTATCTTTAAATTCTTCAAATCTTCAACATATCATTTTTTAAAGTTAAATTTGCTTCTTATAGGACTCATGAAAAATATATGTTTTGCAAATGAAAAACACTTTATTAAATAAAAAAAATAGAAAATGTTCTATTCTATGTAAAAAATTCTATTTTTACACCACTTTTCATAATAATTATTTAAAAGAATAATAAGTTTTCATTGTATAAATAGAAATATTTGATCGATGCTAAATTTTTGGATGAGATTTTCGATTTTTTGCACACCAATATATTCTTAGAGAAAATGTTGTTCTCTTAAATCTCAAAAATGTTTCAATTGAATAAAATTAAATTTTCTCTAACAAAATATTGGCGTGAAACAAAAGCGAAAATCCCATTATAAAAATTAAAGTGATAGTCTTAGTGCTTACATATTAAGATTATTAACCCTTTAAGCTCTGGTGGGTAAATTTCTTCAAAATTCCAAATGTCACATTGACACCAGTATTTTGCAAGGGAAAAAATCGGTGAACGAGATACACGAAAACATGCATTAAAACTTTTTCAAATAAATTTGGTCCAATTTTGTGGTGCCGTTGTGTCATTTCGGGATTAAAATTATGTGGTAGAAAATTCTGTTATCAGAGCTCAAAGAGTTAAACAATTCCTATTTTTAAACTATTTTTAAAAGTTAAATATAATGTATCCAATGTCCTTCTTATATTAGGAAATATTTAGTTTTCTTTTTTAACATTTTCAGCAGACTATTCCGTTGTGAAATTAAATGCAAATTTATAGAGTTCTTCCATATTTTATAGACTTATTTGGAGGTATATCGATTTTTTCTTGACATCAAATCATATTTTTGCATTTAAAAAAGGATATGGCCGATGAAGAAAATCGTTTCATGATTTAAAAATATATGAAATGGTGTTGTAGCTCTTACATTTGACACTACCTACATGAAGTGTTTGAGAGGAACAACTAAAATTATAAATAAAAATGAAAAATTAGAAAATATACCGAAGTGCGAGCCTTGATATTAAAATACTATAACTAAACTATGAGGAAGAAGCTTCTATAAATATTATCCATTAATAAAAAGATAAATTATTCTCAAATTTTTCTGAATTTATTAGTTTGTAACTCTCCTTATTTTATGTATGTTCACCGATTACTCCGAAACCATGCAACCGATTAACTTGGTTTTGGTGTTAAATGAAAGACGATGCTCTCGAATTGGTACCACTTCAGTTTCATTGAAATTGGTTCAGTACTTTTTTAGTAATCAGGCAAAAACTAATAAAATTAGTGATTTTTCGCTAATTAAAAGTGTTGAATACGTTCACTGAATGGAGTGTAGACAGCATGGCCGAGCGGTCTAAGGCGCCGGATTGAAGCTCTGTTTTTCGAAAGAGATTGTGGGTTCGAACCCCAATCCTGACATTATTTACATCTATGTAAAATTAAAAAAAAATTCCCGTATTACAATTTTTATTTTTAACCGGTTTCAGAAAAGGAAGAGGAAGTTATCAATTCGACGCGTATGTATATTTTTTACAGGTATGTTCACCAATTACTCTGAAAATATCCAACCGATTAATTTGGTTTCTGTATTAAATATAAATATAGTTTAAAAAAACTAAAAACCATGCTTTTAAAGTAATCAAACTAAAAAGTGAAAAATAAATATAGTTTAAAAAAACTAAAAAACACGCTTTTTAAGTATATCAAACTAAAAAGTGAAAAATAATTCGTACTATAAGCTGAAAACGAAAATAGATGAAAAATACTATATTACTATAAAATCATTGTTATTATAGAAATCAATTAATAAGCAATAAATAAAATTATCCTGGCAAAAAACGTGGGGTGCTCCATCTACCATGCTCCATCTATCAGTTCTTAAGAAGCACCCCACGTTTTTTGCCAGGATAATTTTATTGATTGCTTATTAATTGATTTCTATAATAACAATGATTTTATAGTAATATAGTATTTTTCATCTATTTTTGATTTCTATTTTTCACTTTTCATTTTGATATACTTAAAAAGCGTGTTTTTTAGTTTTTTTAAACTATATTTATTTTTCACTTTTTAGTTTTATTACTTTAAAAGCGTGGTTTTTAATTTTTTAAAACTATATTTATATTCTGATTTCAAGTCATTGATTTTTTCAAATCAAATAATTTACTGTGCACTCAATCAATGGAATCCATTAAGTTTTATCTTTCGTGTTTTCTTGATTCATAAATATATCATTTCAATATAGTAAGATGTATGATAAGTCGTGAAAGTGATATATTGACAAGTTCTTCTAATTTTTTAAATACTTATTGAAATTACGCAAACTTCTGTAATGTGTTTAAGCCATATTTCAGGCTTTATAAAATGATTTGTAATATAATGTGATAAAAAATATGGATAAATTAATATTGCAAGTTATTTTTTCATTGATATTATAATATGTAAATACCTTAATTTAGAATGGCTATATGAATATAAAATTTATCTTAAAATGATTTTATTTTATAGAATTAACTAGTATTAATGGGAGATCTAAATATATTCTTTGTTTTGTAATGAATAATAAATTAATTTTTCTATTTTTTTAATTTTTGAACTTAATTGATTTTTTAAAATAGTTTTTTTTAAAGAATTCATGTATCATTGATTTAATCTATAAAATGTGGCTCAGATGTTATTTTAAGAAAAGTTATGTATCAGTACCTCCAGTCTAAATTATTTTACATTTCGGAACATTCCGCGTGAGGAATGTTTGGAGTATTAACTGAGCTTTATCTTTAATTATATTACAAAATAATTGTTTTTTTTTTGTATTTTATAAACCGAAATATGGGTAAATATATTACAGAGCTCTAAATAATTTCAATCAATATTTAAAAATTTATCAGAACTTAAAACCATATCATTTTTCACTTGCGAGGCAGCCTTTCGAAACTTAAAACTAGAACCTCCGTCTTCGTAGCGATCATTTTGATCGCTACCAAATAAAACTATTTTGATTCAAACCAGTAATGTCTTTCTAAAATAAGTTCAATATGTACCACATCAAAATAGGTTAATTAAATAAGCTAAAAGTTAAGCTAAAAAGCTAAATAAAAATTCTGGCATGTTATATTTTTTTATAACTAGGGTAAAATTTCCGGAAGCTCAAGTGTTAATACCATTTTTCTTTGCGATCCGTAATATGTCTCTCAAAGTGATATTTTAATTATATACTGCCAATTAATTATTCACTGTCGAACTCATTTATGGTAAGGTTTATAAGCTATTTTATAAGATTTGTGTCATTTTATGAAGCAAAGAAGTGAAATATTTCAAATGCAAAAAAGGAGACATTTAAGAAAGATAACCCGAATGATTTAAAAATAAGCAAACCAAATACGCTCAATGACAGATGACTCAATAAACTAATACTGAGCAAGGAATTACTTGAGTTTTTAAGATTTTCTTTTCAATCGATTCTTTGTTAATTTAAAATTTCTTTAACAGAAATCTTTTATTTTTACATATTCTGAAATTTATTGATTTGTTGCAGAGATGAATCGATATTTAAAAAATATTTCGTAAAAAATAAATTAATAATCTGTAGCTGGATAAATGCTAAACTTACATTAAAATTTGTACTACATTATTATTCAAATATTATTTTGTATTTTTCTTACACTTTTTTGTTTTATCTCAAAAAAGAATAATTTTCACTCTCACAGCAGTTATTATTTTTGAAAACATAAAGAAGATACAAAGCAAAATATCAGAGAAAAGAACATTAGAAATGCAATCCAGTATTTTAGTATAAATTTATGAGAGTGTTCCATTGTTAAAATATTTTTACTTCTTTACAAAACATAGAAAATTTTATTTATGTATAGTACAGTATTATGAATAGTAGTAGTATTTATAAAAACGACACCTCATTTGAATCAGAACCGAAAAACTGGCATTATATCACAATTAAGACAATAATCAGATAAATAACCATAAAACCAAAACTAAGGTTCTTTTCCAGCTCAGAAATATTGCATAAAGTACTGCTAATACGTGTCCTTAAGGTGACGAGATTACAAATGAGAGGGTCCATTTGTGACGTTGGGTTCTTATGGACACGTGTTTACAGTAAATGATGACGGGCTCTTATGTTTTCCAGTTCGAAACGCGTTCTGTGGATTGTTTTCATTCTATGGTGATTTATACGAAGTTTTAATATTTTATTTAATATTATAATTGTTTTAATTTTAGTTAATGTCAATGTTATGTCCACATGTTACTTCAATACCTAATTCACAGAAAAAAAATGCAAGAGGCACCATTCAGTTAGGAAGTGTTCTTATTTTCCGATTATCAATATTACTTTTGAAATAGGTGTAGTATATATATAAAAATTGCGTCAACTTTCTTTCTTTTTTTTTATTTTATAATATTCACTTTTCACAGATTGGGATCAATGGATCAAAGCAGGTTGGTAAAAGTCATCGCTTATATACTCATGACAGCTTACTTCTACGCCTGCTTAAAATCAAATAAACATATTAGAAACAGAAATTTTAGTAAATAATTGATTACATGTATTCCAATACGTAACATAGGCATACATTTTGCCTTAATTTCCGGTGTATGATCCGCGAATCAAATAATCATTTTTCGACCTAAAATTTTTTTTAAATAAAATGTTAGTTTTTAGATCGCTGTAAATATTTGTCTTTTATTACTAATTAAAATTTCTGGGTAGAAAATGAATTGTTTGATCCGCGGATTATACGCCGGAAATTACGGTACTAAAAAAAATCGTTGTTCTAAATATATTTTTATGATTTTATACAGGCGTAGTAGTTGGCATCTCTGTTTTCTTTTTCATTAAACTTCTTCAGGGATGAGATTCCCGACTTTCTGCATACCAGTATAGTCTTAGAGAAAATGTTATTTCTTTTAATCGGAATATTTTTGCGATTTAACAGAATAACATTTTCTCTAAGATTTCTATGTTGTGCAAAAAGTCGGGAATCTCCTCCTTCCTCTTGGAATTGTAAATAAGAATGTATTAGGGGTTTACAGATAGTTTTAAACTTTTACGGTATTTTGTTACCACTAAGTAATTTATTCGCATATTTTCGCAATTAAATAACATAAAATTCGCTATGAAATTTTAATGGTAAGAAAATAGCGTAAACGTTGTCAACTATAGTTTATCCATAAATTCCAAAAAAAAAAAAAAAAAAAGAAAGAAAAAAATGAAATTAAGATTTTACGAGGACGGAAATATTCAGAGACTTCCCAAAAATATGCATACAGAAATTCTACCGTTAAAATTATTTCTCTTCGTATGAAAAAATTCTAAAAATTTGTCTTGTTTGTGTGTATGGTATTCAACTAGAATTATGAAAGAAAAAAGAGGAGGTGTACTGTGCATTGTCTGTCATATGCGAGCGAAGTAACTGAGGAGGTTGTAAGATGATGATAGCTGTTTCATTTAATCGGATATATACTTTCTGATTATCGTCACGAAAACTTCCACCAGTTAAATTGAATAGAAAATTCCGTCTTATTTTATAGCCTTATTCATGGGAAATTTCTTTCAGAATTATGGTAAATTTTTTTCATTTCTTTTAACTGGTGCCAGTTTGCCCAAGTATTGTTATAATCTTTCACTGTCACTGACTAGGAGATTGTTTTTGTGTCAAAATGCGCCGAAGTGTCACGCCGAAGTGCGATTTATTTTTGCCGAAGTAAACAGCTTCAAGTAAAATAGAATATCAGTTTTTGCCATTTAGATCTAAATTTTCTATTAATGAGGTGTTTAAATAAAGAAAAATATTCTGCATAAAACTGGTGGAAGTTTGAAGCTGTGTTAATGAACCTCTGCAAAACTGGTTACAGTTGTATCCTCACGGTTTAACGGATATGTGAGTTCCTCTTCCTTATTACTTCCATGGATAATCAATTCTGAGGATATACAGGGATGACAGGAGATGGCCCCTTAGAACATCGGAAAGTAAAACTTTGTAGTTATGAAAATCAATGATAGGGATTACTATTAAAAGCACATAATAATGTTTCAGTAGGCACTCATTCTTTTTATATAAAAATATTTTAGGTCATAATTCACAACATTTTTTAGAATTTATGAATTTTCGTAATACGAAATACGATTATAAAATATATACCTATTTAGGTCTTTTAATTGTATCGCATCTGAATAGAAAACATTTCAATCGGATGGTTTTCTTTTCAGGATATACAATTAAATTAATCATGCTCATTTAACATTCACATACTCAATTTTAGATCTCTTCTAAAGGCATAAATATTTAAGAAAACGTATTTAACCCTTTGAGCTCTGGTGGTTAAATTTCTTAAATATTCGAAATGTCACATTGGCACCAGTATTTTGCAAAGAAAAAATTCATCAAATCTTTTTTCAAATAAATTTTGTCGAATATTCCGGTGCCATTGTGACATTTCGAAATTAAAATTAAGTGGTAGAAAATTCAACCATCAGAGCTCAAACGGATAAACTATACCTTTTTCAGTAAAACTTGATCTAAGGAACTCTGAAAGAGTGCTAAAATTGGGTATGACAAAGCTGACAACTTTTAGGCATTTTTTTCACCTTTACCACTATTTTTGAACTGAAAAATTGTCTCCTTTAATCACCGAAAATTTAGACTAATGATGGCAAATTTTTCTGATCCAAAATACTTTAATAAAAAGTTATCAGCTTTGATATTAACATTTGGAAATTGATACAAGTTTAATAAATATCTAAACTCTCTCCATTACAAAATTCGCATTTGGTATGAGAAAGTAGACACAATCCCTAATCTACTGGCATTCCTCGCATCGATCTACGACAGTTTGCTACTAAAATAATATGGGATGATTCATTTTTAACGATGACTTTATATTTATTTTTCAGAAATCAGTGGAGGCTATTTCCATGAGTACTTGTAGTGTAAGTCACAGGCTACGATTTTTGGTTTCCAGTATTTTAGTACGAAAAAATTTGATTTATTTTATTGGCACATTCTCATTAACTGAATAAGGCCAAGCACACTTTTCGAAAATAACGGTGGCAAACAAGCATTGCAATTATAAGGTAATGTGACTGACACTACAAAATCCATGGAACTAGCCTGGAAAATAATACATTCAATTTCAGGACTTACATACCATCAGCAGTATTTTTCATATTTTAATCATTGGATACATTGATTTATATTATTTTTAACTGAAATTTTGTGTTTTTTTATTTTTTTTTTAAGTTACAAATTTCGTGTATTGCCTTTCAGAAATGTCTTCCAATTATTTAAAAAATCTGAAAAAATGAGTATTTTATGCATTATTTAACTTTTAAAACACAGAATTATCAACCACCCTATTTATTCAAAGGTTTTACAATAATTTGCAGCAGTGAAATACTTTGAAAATATTCTTAAATTTTAGTAGTAGAACAGTGCGAACCCTGATAAATGTATATATTTTTATTGAAATCCCCTTGCAATAGCATTTGTTAATAGATTAATACTGCAAACTCAATAAACAATGTTTTTGTACATTATTATTAACTGAAAGCTTTTTCAATTGTGAATATTTTGACACCTTAATTCTACCAGTACGACAATCATGTTGCACGATATTGTAAATCCAGCGCAATTACCCATACAAATGATAACTTTGAATTGATTTTTATCCATGTTCATACTTTTATAACGTGCTTCTTTGATAAATACCAAGGCTTTTTTTCTAATTTAGATAGTGGTTTGAATTTTTTTTACTTGTTTCCCATGATGTATTTATTATTTTGTGCATGGATTTAACATTCAAGTTAATAGTTACTTTAAAAAATAGAGTTTGTTGAATTTTCCTTCATTTTTTAATTTACACGAGAGAAAAAAATCTTATTAAATGCAAAATCTCTTACATTTAAAAATCCATCCACAGTCTTATGTAGTATATTCTAATGAATGTGGGAAAAAGTAATAGGGAATTTTTAAAAGTTATTTAAAAAAATTAAATTTTAGTAAAATAAGCTTTTTTATAGGTACTTTAAGTTATTTAATTTTCAGTATTAAGTATTTTGCCACCACATGAATTTCAATAATATTAAAAAATTGAAGAGATGGTTTAAAAGGTATTGTGTTCCATTAAGCATATTAAATCAACTGTTAATATTAAAGAAACCAGAAACAGTTTTTAGCTTAACAGGCTATCAAAGCCTGAGAGCTTATGTGCCCGTCTGTTTTGTATATATGTGCGTACGTGCGTACGTAACGCGATAATTCATCATGAAAATATCCCATTCACTTGAAATTTTGGATATATGTATATTCTGATAAGGCGCTTCTCTGATTAGTTTTTTGAGTTCATTGGATATGTATAAGAGGAGGAATGGGGGTTAATTCCCCGCCCCCTAATTTATATAAAAGGGTTTTTCATGCAGAATTATCACTTTTCGTTCAGAATTTAGATACAGGATCATTCTGAAAAGGCGCCTCCGTGATTAGTATTAGGTGTTCATTGGATTAGTATAAAGAGGGGGAACGGGGGCCTCATGACTCTCCCCTTAATTGATGTAAATGGGTTTTTCATGTTGATTTATCAGTTTTGGTTGAAAATTTAAATATAGCATCATGCTTATGAGGCGTCTCCGTGATTAGGGTGTATTAGGTGTTCATTGGATAAGTATAAAGGGGGGGAACGGGGGATCAATGCCCTCCTTAATTCATGTAAATGGGTTTTTCATGCAGATTTATCAGTTTTCGTTCCAAATTTAGCTATAGTATCATTTTGATGAGGCGCCTCCGTGACTAGTATTAGGTGTTCATTGGATAAGTATAAAGAAGAGGAACAGGGGACTAATGCCCTTCCCCTTGATTTATATAAATGGGTTTTTCATGCATAATTTATCAGATTTTATTAAAATTTTATACGTAGGATCATTCTGATGAAAGCACCGCCTTGATTGAGTGTTGGGAGGTCATTGGATAAGTATAAAGAAGGGAGCGGGGGCTAATCCCCCACCCTTTATTTCAATAAATGGGTTTTTCATTCAGATTTATGAGATTTCATTAAAATTTTAGACATAGGATCATACTGATGATGGCATCTCCACGATTTGTTTTGCGAGTTCATTGGATTAGTCTAAGAGGGGGAAATGGGAGATAATCCCCCTTAATTTAGGTTAATGGGTTTTTCATGCAGCATTTACTGATTTGCTGCAAATTTAGGATATAGGTTCATTCTGAGAAGGCACTTCCCTGATTGGTTTTGGGAAATCATTGAATAAGTATGAATGGGGGATCGGTGGGATTGCCCCTCTTAATTTAGGTAAATGTTTTTTCTTGCAGAATGAACCGATTTGCTTCAATTTTTAGATACAGGTTCATAGTGATACGATGCTTCTCTAATTAGCTGTAGGGATCTTTTGTTAAGTATCAAGGGGACACTTTCGGTACCCCCCTTAAATTTGATAAATGGGTTTTTCTGCTGAATTATCCGATTTGTTTTAATTTTAAATGTAAGTTCTTTCTGATAAGGCGAATCTCTGAATAGTTATGGAAGTTTATTGGTTAAGTATAAAAGAGGGGATAACTCCACTTAAATTATATTAATGGGTTTTTATTAAGAATTTTCCAATTTGCTCTGAATTTTGGATATAGATTTTTTATATGATAAAGCATATTCCTGATTAGTTTAAGGTGTTCAATGATTAAGTATAAAACGGGGAAATGGAGGAAGCTATATCCCCCCCCCCCCTAATTTGTTTTTCGAACGAAATTAACCCTTGAAAATATAAGGCTGTAATGTACAATTAGTACGTGTAGCCTGCGAGCTCAATGCCATCAGTTTAACTGGGCAATGTTTTATTATTATTATTTTTATTATTGTCATATTATCCTAAGCAACTTGAACAAAAAATATTAATGTAACATTTGAAAAAATGTTACTTAAAACATTTTTTAAGACATTTGGCTCTATTAAAGTCATTTCTAAGTAATTGGGGTTTTTTTTAGGACCAAAAAATGCTTGGACCAAAGTAGCACCGAAATGCTAGTTTTCATGTTCGCTTCATGAAAACGGTAACATTTCCTATATATGTTCCTATATCTTATTTCCAAAATAAAAATTTAAAGAAAAACTATGATCACACATCGGTTACAGCAAGGCTGTCCTACCTAACGCCCGGGGGATATCAGAAATTCCTTAGAGAATTCAAATCATTATTGAATCGCAGGTATTCGAAGATTTAATAAGGTAAATATTTTCTGTCAAACTTTTCTGGTGTTGCGGGGGCGCCACGTTGGACAGCTCTGGGTTACAGGTTACTAAAGGTAATACGAGGGAGAGTCTGAAAGTAAGTTTCCCCTGGGGACTGTAAATAGATGTGTGTATTCGTAATGAAACATTAAAGATTAGACGCAACTTTACTTCTCTGCATAAGTGCCAAGTGAGTTGAGACATTTGTCATACCCCTTTATAAGCTTCAAAGAGACCTCCAGGAAAAAAATCAGGGCTCTGCATTCGAAGGAGGGTTGAACCACTTCTGTGATTTTGGCTTTGCTTCCAAAGCTGTAGTCAAGCATTGCTTTCGTCTGTAGTGATGATGTCCTTCACTGAATTGGTAGCCTTATCTCCGCACCTTTTGTTTCGACATCGCATATAACCCAGAAGCTTCCGCAGAAGGGCATCAGCAACAGACTGAGACTTGGACGGGCTTGCACGGCCACTATAGACGAAAGCAGGCTCCCAAATGGTCCGTCAACTGAACATCAATATTTTCTTAGAAAAATTTTCGTTTTATATTTTTCTAGCAAATTGCGCTGAAACCGCTTTCGGAGGTTGGATTTAGCACAAATGTTGTAGAAACCTACTATGAAATTTTCTGTTAAAAAATATTGGTGTTCAGTTCGCGGACCATCTGGGAGCCCTGCGAAAGCAATGCTTGACTACAGCTTTGAAAGCAATACCGAAATCATACAAGTGGTTCAACGCTTCTTTCGTTTGTAGAGCCCTGACTACCGTAATTTGGGGTGTATAAGCCGCAGATCAAACAATTCTTTTTCGACCCAGAATTTTTTAAGTAACAAATATAACTAGTTAGATCGCCGTAAATATTTGTCTTCAATCACTAAATAAATTTTCTGGGTCCAAAAAGAATTGTTTAATCCGCGGCTTATACACCCGAAATTACGGTATTTCTTGGGAAGTTTTTTGAAGATTATAAAAGGGTATGGCAAATCTCTTAACTCACTTGGCACATATGTAGAAAATTAAAGTCTGATCTTTAATGTTTCAATATATGTTTCGTCTTTCATACACTCCTCTGTCCGCAGTCGCCAGGAAAAACTTATTTTCAGACTCTCCCTCGTATTTTGATACTTATTTATAGCTCTTTATCCACATTTTTTCACTAGAGTAAGTTTGGAGAGTTAAAATTTCACACGAAAACATTTGTTTACAAACTCATCCAGTGTTGTCATTAAAAAAATTAGTGTCCCAAACTATTCAAACACCCTATAGCAGGGTGCAAAAATTTTTCACGTGCAAAATCTCCAAATTATCTTGTATTGTTTGCTCAATACAAAGAATATGCACACATATATATGTGTATATATATAGGATGGACCAAAGTAACCCCGCAAGGACTAAAGTAGCGCCCCGGTTGACGGTACCATTAAAGAAAATTCGACAGAAAATGTATTTAATACGGCTTATGATAAAAGTAGATTTACTTTTCATACAAAATGTTTTGCATATCACCTTTAGAAAGCACAGCGAAACAGTCAAACTTATTTTTTTAAAAGTGGTTATTTTTTGATACAGTTACATAAGTGTAGCTTTTCTCTTTTCAAAGGAAAAGCTACACTTAATAAAGCTACACAATATAAAGAAAACAGAAATCACAAAAACCTATCCGTTTACACATACATTTATTTATATCGTTTTGGCCAGAATTGCGAGATTTTCATAGTAGTATTTTTGTTATTTAATCTTATTATTCTTATAATTATGTGACAAAAGAACTAGATTTAGCAATTTGTTTGATTGATTTTAATGAAAAAAATGCATCTAATGAGCATAGTCACATAATTTTTAGAAGAACTTTTTCTTTGAACCATATTTTTTCTTTTGTGTTCACAATAGTGTCGTGCAGTCATGTTTTTACAGTACATACAAGAGAAGAAAAATATTGCTTGATCTAGCAGAATTTTTATCAAAAATATAATAATAAATTATATTTTTTGAAATCCCCCTCTTTTGAATTCCCCACTATCTCAAAAAACTTTCCTTTATCCCTGAGAAAACAATACCTGGCAAACCGGAGAAAGAAAGCTATTTCCTACATTTAAAGATGAATTCCCGAAACAAACATTATTATACTATCCGTCATTTTGGAAAATTTTCCGATGACATTATTCAGTGTAATAATCATCATTATTGTGATTCACACTGGGTATTAATCACTATTTCATCTTTCATAACTACATTAATCAGCTTTCTCAACCCCATTCTAAAACACAATATGATTTTTTTAATGGTATCAATTCTCAAGTTTATGTTCTTTTTGATATTTAACAGGCAAATAGGCTAAATTAAGAACAAAATGAATTTTTTTGTTACTCTTTTGTATATAAATTGCTTTTACACAGTTGAATAGATTTATTTAAAAATTGATAGCATTTTAAAAAACGATATTTTGTGTTGGTATTGAACTGATAAGGATGTATAAAGAACTGTAAAAGTATTTGAAACGTTTTTAAAAATTGTGAACAGTAAATAAATATGTTTTATAAATATATCATCAGATTACGATAATCGATTGATCTCCATTATTTTTGAAAATAAATGAATGCTTTCAGAATCATGGTTATGTCCGAATAGTTTATATTCTATTTTAGTGAACATTCTTTCTAGAAAAAAATATATTTCACCTTATTTTAATTCTAACTTAATTTAATTTTCTTTTATTTTGTATTATAATTCTAAACATCACATAAAATTTAATTTTTTAAACGTAGTCAAACATAAAAATAATAATAATAAGTTTTTCATTATTTATTACATGCTGAATGAATATTTACAAAATATGAAAAATATACACAACTGGCAGAAAACAATAAGCATCCGTCTTTAAAAAATCCAAATTGGAGTATATAATATTTCAAAATATGACAGCATCGTTTATGAATTATTGATATGTTCTAGGATCCTTTTCGTAGAAAATCGTAAATCGTATCTAAGTCCTACGCTTATGTCGGATAATATGATGCATTCCTTAATTTTTGCATTATTTCCAAACAGCCAAAAACTTCGTAAAATAATCGGAGGCAGTGATTGATCTAAAGGTCAATTATGAAAGTTTTGTGCAATTTAGGAAGCAATCAGTTAAATTTTTGAATTAAAAATAATGTATATTTTGAATAGAAAACATTCGGATGCAACTTATCAATTAGTGTCAATTATTACTGATTGATTGCTGAAGATAATATTATTCTTTCCTTTTAGAGATTCAAAACAAAATATTATCATGGATTACAGTTTCTTCATTTGTGCTACAAATTCAATATGTATCCAAGAATAATATTCATCAAAACAATTATTAATTTATCTTTCGATTTATTTCGGAAATGCAAAATTAATATAAAAAGCTGTAAACACAAATCTGATCAAATTTTATGTTTGTTTAGCTATGTATTTATATACATATATATCAATGCACCTACAGGTTACTGACATTTTCGTTTGATAAACACCAGTATTTTCTTGAAGAACTTTTTCCTTGCAATCGCCGATTATTCAAATCACGTTTTTCTACAAGAAAATGCTAATATTTCATCTGAAAATGTGGAACTGTGTCCCAGCATTATTGAGACAAACTTTAAGGGGAGGTGGAAGCCATCAGAAAGATTAAAATTTCCATAGCAATACATGATCAGAAACGCTCTCCTGTGGAGTGGCAGCACGAAGCCCAAAAAAGACAGGGCCCGGATAAGAGGAGAAAACATCTATATTAACTAGTACAGCAAAAAACTAAAGAAAAAGAACAATAAAGAGACAATTATTGTCATCAAAGTAGGTATATGAAATTGCGACCCCAGACCGTGATGCATGGAAGCTTTTCTCCGGAACATGTAAGATCTATGTTCTCGAAAATACCGGGAATAACCCAGAAAACTCCAAAGCTGTCGCGATGCGTGCAACTAGTTCCTCAGCACTTTCCAGTATTGTCCCGGTATTTTCCAGCACAAAATTAATAAACTTGTTTCCTCTCTATGTTCACGACGATTCTTTTTGTGTTTTGTGTCGTCACTACCGCGCTAGGAAAGCCTGTTTCCTACTATGAATTGCTATTCAAATCTAAATCCTTCAGATGTCTCTTTTTCCCCCTTAAAGTTTGTATCAATAATCTTGGGATCCCTTATTTATAAACACTTTATGGCCATTAATGACCGGACTCTTGTGCTTTTAGAAGTCTTCTTAAACATCTAGAAAAATACTTGAGAAATTATTGTGAAATTTCAGGTGTGTAAATAAAATACATCAGGTCATATATTTTCGCGAAGATTTCTTTACAAATCTTATAGGGGACCTTCAACAAATTGAAAAAAAGAATATCTTTTCGGTAACTCTGTCAAAATGTTTGTAGCAAATGTGTTCAAATTGCAGATTTTGATTAAGTCGGTTATTGTAATAATTTGTGTTCTTTTTTATAAAGATATTAAGTATACTCGAAGAGAAATTAAGTTTTTTATAAAAACAGTCCCAGATTTTAATAGCTTATAATTTGTAGATTTTGTAATATAAAAAATGTTCTTTTCTGAAAATATGCCAAAAAATATTATACATAATACCTTGTAATCAGAATTTAAAAAAATAGTAAAAATTGTATGAAAAATGAGCATGTTTACTAAATAATGTTTCACTGTGCATGCGTGAACACAATCAAAATGTAATTTACATAAAGTGTTAGCTAAATGCGTAGAGCAACTTTTGTGAAAGTCTCAAAAACATAGCTTGAAATTCTGAAAATTATCATCGATAGAATAAGCTCAAAACCCCTTGTTCCCCCAAAAAAGTAAAAATGTGATAGGCGTATCCAAATGTAATAGTACGTGCAATGTTATACATGCTATATTGACATTAATCAATCGATATGTGGATATTGCCCCTCATTTTTTTGCTTATTTTGCGAATGACGGTTTTTGAGCTTATTCTATCGACGATAGTTTTCATAATTTTCAAGCTATGATTTTGAGATTTCACAAACGTTGCTCTATACATTAGTTAACACATTATACAAATTATATTTTGATTGCGTACAAGCATGCGCACTGAACGTTTTCTAGTAAACCTGCTCCTTTTTTAATACAATTTATTTGTATTTTTTTATTCTGATTACAAGGTATTATGTACAAAGTTATTTGTCATATTTTCGAAAAAGAACATTTTTTATTAAGAACTCTGCAAATTATAAGCAAACAAATTGTCAAAATTTGGGACTGTTTTTATAGAAACCTTAATTTCTCTACGAGTATACATGCTATAAAAATGGACATATTACAATAAGCCAAGTAATCATAATCTGCAGTGCTTGAATGTTTTTGTTACTTTAGTTTTGACAGGGTTATCCAAAAGGTCGTCGGGTTTTTTTTTTTTTTTTCAATTTTTTACGGTCCCCTATGGGATTTCAAAAAAAAAAATCGTCTCCAAAATATATGACTTATAAAAAATATATGAGATTTTGTTTCTACTTCTGGAATTTCAGAATAATTCCTCATGTATTTTACTAGATATTTAACAAAATGTCTATAATCGCAAGTGCACGGTCATTAATGGCGGGGGCTTGAGTTTTAAGAATCGTCTTATCCAAAATTCAAAAAATCTAGTTTTTTCTATCACTCTATTCTGTTGGTGAACCTGAGTTGAAGAAACATAACAATCTTCAATGTTAAAAAAATACGCTTTTATTACTTCGAGATCATATTGTGAATTAATTTCATATCTCCCATATATCAGGCGGTATCTGCACAAAAAATCATCTGATTAAGATCACGGCTGAAATTTCAGGGTTAGTTTAACCTTTCTAAGGTTTTGCAATGTAGCATACACCTAAGATGTTCGGGTCTAAAAAGACTCATGGTGTAATATTCAATCTTATGGAATTCTTTTCACATTTTATTTAAAATTAATGATTCATTTATTTATTCAGTTATTGTTTCCTCTTTTGCTTTTGTTTGTCATTTAATAAAGTCTTACAGGACAATTGTTCATAATCATAAAGGACTATGAATTTAATAATTATCTGTGTTTTAATGGGATAAAAAACGCGGTAATTCTACCATTCATGGCAAAAAAATCACTGTAAACTTTCAAGCAATACAATGTAAGACATAACTTTCCATTATTTATTGCATATTTCTACATTTATAGTCATTTGATAGAATTAAAATTCGTAAATATTCAATGATGTATAATCATTATACACTAAAATGAAATGCGGTTTGTCCAAAAAAACCGTACCACATTTGAAACACTTTACAGAACTGTTGTTATCAATCTGCGGGCACAACTGACATCTTTCTCTTTTTCCGTTGCTTATTATACTTCCAGATGCTTCTAATCGGATTCAGGTTGTTCCACGTTTCGAATACTCACAGCCAATTCTCGGGCGTCCCTTGCTTGTGATTTCTTCGATTGTGAGAAAACAACGTCATGCCAAGTTTTTCAAGGGATATTCTTCATTTGTTCAAAGAGTTCCATAGTGAATTGATCAACCATATTCCATGCTGGAATGATCTTTAGAAATAATAAAAATACATTGTATGCAGAATTATCTAGGATATTAGAAAAAATGACAATAAGCTATCTGTTGTCGTTTTCCGAAAGAATAGTGAGAGAACTGTATAACGTGTCAACTCCTACTTTAGTGTAGTCATAATCCAGAATGATTTGAAGGTTTTTTTTCTTTTTTTTTGCTCATTTTCCCGTCGTGGTGAAGGGCTCTCTCGAGGTTTACGCCTTTGCCTCACTTCCGATGCTTTAGCACCCATTTTGCAAGCAGCTGCAGATAAATTGTTGGTTTGTCCTTTTATTACTGTTACAATCATTGTTTTTACTCAGAAGGAACAATCAATGTTCATACGATGTGACAATTTTATCACATGTTACATTATATCTTTTAAAGTTTTGAGCAATATCAATGGTAAACATGAGATTTTAGTTTAATACCTGTATAGAACCAGGATGCTTTCTGAGATATGAGTGTATAATCAAGTCATAACTGTTTGCGTTGTTGCAAACTACCGACAATTTTATACCGTACTTTGCTTTTTTGCCGGATATGTACTGATGGAATGGAAATTTTCCTCGGAAAGCTACCAGTCGTTCATTCACAGTAACACACATTTCAGAATTATTCACTGTTAAAAATCTTGCCCTAGTTTGAATCACATTTTGGTGCTCAATAGCTGCAATACATATACTGTGCGAAGGTGAAACCTTGAACCAATATTTGGAGCTCCTGTAGAAGCATAATTCCAGTAGTTGGAACGAGGTTAAAATTGGAAGCTCCAAATGTTGGTACGAGATTTCAAAATCTTATGGTGGCAGCTACTTAGCACCAAATTTCCATTCAAACTAAAACAAAAATTTAACAGTGTACAACATCTGCAAAATTGACAGACTTTGAATTTTTATAGGAAAATAGCGATTCAGTGTTGCCAGAGGGCTACTTTTTTTAAAGTCGGATTTGTTGAGTGGCACCACTTTTTTAAAACTGTAAATTATTTTTTGTTTTCGCCTTAATTATCATGTCAATGAATAAGGCACATTTTATTATTTGTAAAATGTGGTGCCAATCAAGAATTTGAATTTAAAAAAAGTAGCCTATCTGGCAACACTGTAGCGATTCTGAAAATATTCAATCCAGTCGTAGCCTCCCAAAGACTCTCTGTAGATTTGTTACGAGATATATGTACCCCAGCGAGCAGCAACAAGCCAATAAATACTCCGTAATATTCAAATTCTTCCAACTTTCACAAAATACACCCTTTCTCTTTTTCTTATTATTTGTTAGTATGGTACTGACTACTTATGGAGAAAAGGAAACATCAATACAGAATATACAATTTCAGTTTTAGATGTGGCATATCCCGTTGGTCCTCAAGTCATTTTCAAGCCATTTTCAAATTTTATTTCGCATAAGGCTTGTGGTTCTACTTTTCACTCAGTTTTATCGCCAAGGCCAGTCTAGCTGGTGCTGATATTTCTCTCTTTTGTCATCCGATGATAGTTATTTCAGAAAAATAATTGTCAATTTCTCCAACTACTTCTTCTTCGTCCGACGATAGTCGCATTAATTCCTCGATTTCTTCATATAAGATTCGGTACATTGAAGCTTTGAAATATTATGCGAAAACTTTGGAATATTTATAACGAAACACTTAAAAAATGTACCGTAATTTCGGGTGTATAAGCCGCAGATCAAACAATTCTTTTTCGACCCAGAATTTTTTAAGAAACAAATATAACTAGTTAGATCGCCGTAAATATTTGTCTTCAATCACTAAATAAGATTTCTGGGTCCAAAAAGAATTGTTTGATCCGCGGCTTATACACCCGAAATTACGGTACACTAATAAAAAGACAACGTCTCTTTACATACTCTGCGAAAGAAGTAAGAAAAAGGTGGGAACGGAAACGCGTGAGCAATGATGGAAGTGAAGGACTTGTAGAGCCATCTGTTTTGCATTTGTTTAATGCCAATAGTGAAAAAATAGTATACCGAAATGAATAAGAGCTCTATTTAATAATAATTGAATAATATATTGAAAATTATTATATTCATATATCTTATGCACTTAAAATTCCCCGTTGGATAAGAAAGACTCGAACGGCTTGTGTTCAGCAATTTTTATTGTAACGGGGTTCGCACGGTTCTACCGTTAAATTTTAAGAATATTTTCAAAGTGTTACACTGTAGAAAAACATTGTAAAATCTGTGAACTAAAGCGTGGGTTATGAATTCTGTGTTTTTAAAATTAAATGTAAATTCACTTATTTTTAATAGTGGTGGCGGAGTCCTTAAGAAATATAAGAACTGTGTGAACCTTGTATAAAAAAACTACAATCTATACTAATAAAATAACAAATCGCTCTGTCTGCGTGTGTGTGTGTGTGTGTGTGTGTGTCTGCGATGGCTAGCAAAATCTATGGGACGTACGAAGCTCAAAATTTTTATGAGAGTAGCCCAATATCTCTCCTGATGCACCTGAGCTTCAGAATTTCGAAATTCTATTTATTAACTGAGTAATTAATTAAATTCCAAAGATCACTCTCATAAAAAATCGCCTTTTTTCTTCTTTTTTTTCTCTTCATTTAGTTATGGTTGGTTGGTTGCATAAAATTTTCGCATAAATAATTTAAAAAGCTGGAACAGACCTTTAAAATTCATAGACTGGCAAACTGTCAGTTTAAATAATGATTTTTTATCACAGCGGTTGCAAACCATGGAGGAAAAAGATAGGTGGTGGTGAAGTAAATCGAAAAAAGAGTTGCAATATTAAACCATTTATCGCTCAAATATTAATGTCCCAAACAAAAGCATGTGGAAGGGATTTTGTATTAATAAGACGAATTGAAAGAATTGAATAACAGCTGAAGCGTATTTTATGAAGAAATAGTAATTTTTTAAAATGGTCTTTTTTCTATTATATTATTTATTTTTAAAAAATGTTTGCTTTTAAAATAATTGAAATTGATAAATTCGAAATAATTTAAATGTCAAAATAAAATTAAATAAAATATTGAAAACATTTGATTTGAACTAAAAATTGTATTACTAAAAGCTTTCTTTTTTTTCAGAACTTTTTAATACTTTATAACGTAGATGAAAATATGTTTTTAATTTAACAACATATTAATAACTCTATGTCAATATATAAAATATATTTATGAAAACATTCTTTTAAAATCATGCGCGAAAACTTAAATAACAAATATTAGTCTAAAATATAGATTTCAGAGTGCAGACGATTTTAAGACATTAACGAAAGAATGTTAACTTTTCAAGCAAAATCTTAAATGATGCTTCTATATTGATATTTCAAAGTGACGGCTAGGTTACATTTATGTTATATTTAAGTTACGGTAGGGTAATGTTAAGTCGCAGTTAGGTTACAGACAGATTATGGTTATGGTACAAAAGTTTACGGTTAGGAATTTGTCCACAGAGTCAACATTACGCATGCTTTGATTAAAAATATACACTTTTGTTAAATGGCTCTGAAATTATAATACTATATACCAATCTTTTATCATCGCGTATCGATTCATTCACGGTATAGTCGGATTTAAGAATGATATAATTAGTTTGAAATTCAAAATTTTTCACTTGGGATTTCTATGCGAAAAAAATAATTAGTTACGTGATTTAACAGTGATTTTTACGGGTAAATATCAACACTTTTACACGAAACTAACGCAATCGTTGGATACATGTTCCCTCCCGTGTTTCTCATTGCTCATTTTAAGTATTTCTAGAGCTTAATATTAGTTGTTGTTTTTAAAACCGATTTTTCACAAAGTCAGCTGCGACGTATTTCAGACAATGCATTTCTGCATGCTTCCAGTTATTGATAAAATCATACAAATTTCAAGTTCGTTTAATATTGTTAATACGGACCCGGGCAACGCCGGGCGGGTCAGCTAGTTTGAAATAAAAAATTACACATAACTGAATTTTTACCATGATAATGGATACAAAGTCAGAAAATAATTTTGAAAAATTTCAAAAATGGTTCATTAGTTCTAACAGGAATAAACTTGATATGGGTCTAAAAAGAAACGAAAACTCTAGAAGTTTAAAGTTGATTAGCATATTAGTATCCAAATGCTCTGCCAAGTCAAAAGTTGGTGGAAACCATCTTTAGATCTGATTTTTAGAGGTGTTTGGTAAATTTCGCATTGCGTTTTTCTGCACTCAATGTTCCATGCTTCCATACCTTTGGGTGTATAAAAACATAATAGTAAATTTAGAAATCAATTAACTACTAAAATTTGGTCTGCAGGCAAAATATAATTTATCAGACCAGTTGCATTTTAATATGATATTTGAGTTTAAACTGATCCTGAAATTTGAGCTGTGAACTCGATAAAGTGATGGTTTGCGCAGCCGCCGCCTGGTCTACAAGTGTCATATATTTATTCCTAAATAGTAATGTTTAAAGAATTAAAGAATACAAAGAAGAAAATAATTAAAGAATACAAAGTTTACTGTTAAATAAGCAGTTCGTTTCTGAACAGATAGGCAACTAATCCTCAAAAATATCTCGACATACATGGCATGTTTTCTAATTTAGCTCTTTCTGGCACTGGCAAATTTTGTTAGTAAAATGAGAAATTATCGACTGACATCGGATTTCACAAACGATATTTTTAGGTATCTTGAAATCCTAAACTTAAGATTTTATTGTAAAAGCAAAATTTTACTAAAACATTATTGAAACCGTTTGCAAGTTTGGAATTAAAATTAGGTATCCCAAACCGGAAAGGGCCAGTGTGCCGGAAAGGGTTAAGGGATTAATAGTGATATTTTAGATGTTCAGATATGGATGCAGTAAATTCTACCTTTCTTGAGGATATATCAATTAGAAAAATCATATGTTGATGTGATAATTCCCTTATTTTATCCTATTATGAGATTAAAAAAAAAAAAAAAAAAAAAAAAAAAGATATTCGGACGACACATTTTCGAAGAATGGAGTAGAGAGGGACTTTTAAAAGCCTTTACAGCTACGTGTATATCACATGCATACAAATAAATACACATATTTTTCTGTATAATTTTTAAACTTGGGTCTAATTTTTGAGCCCCCCCCCCGTTTATTTATTTATAATAAAATAACCATAAATGTACTAATTTCTGTCAATAGATTGTTCGAGATAAAAAATATGAAAGAAACGATATTTTGATAAAAATGCTCTCGTAATCAGTTTAGAAATATCGTGACACATCTGAGATATCCTCGCAACAAAATCAGGGCTCAAAGACATGAAACACCTTTGTAGATTATGTTAATTCCACTTCAGAAAGGATTATATCTCTTAATGCATCTGCATTTTAATTAAACGATAACTTTCAGAGCCAGATAAAGCCAATGTTATTAAAAGATTTTCTAGTTAACTGAGATAGTCTCATTAATATTTCGTTTTTGCGAGTATAATGCGAATATAAAGCGAGTAAAATTCTTCTATTTAGATATTATTTTTTATGTTTTTAAAGACACCTGATCTCAGTTAGTCACACCTCCTTTAAAATATTTCAATCCTTTATTCCCATTAAATTTAAAGTATTATTAATAGTGGACTGCCGGATATTTATGTTTATTGATTAGCAGGGTCTCAAATTTCCCTTTCTAATATTAAACACGTTGCTTTGATTCGATTAAAAAAAACATTTTCTAAATATGTAAACTGTTCTTAATTTTAAGAATGCATTTATTTTCTTTTAAAAATGTTTTTTGAGGAGGGTGGGGAATGACACATTTATTTTGTTTTTATCATAAACAAACATTTACTGTATCATTATTTTTACCAGGAGCTCTATATTCCCAATAAACATAAAAAGTAATTTTTTTTTCATAAGAACGCATTGTTACTAAGAGTTTAAAAAGAAAGAACTTTAAATACAAAAAAAAAAAAAAAAAAAAAAAAAAGATTAAAGTAATTCCTTAAAAAAAGTATAAAAAAAAACCGAAACGCTTTTAACTGTCCTCTATTTATTTTATAGTTAAATACAAAGAGTATAACTTCCACATAAAAACTTACCATTATAAAACAGTTTTAAGAAAAATATGAATTGAACTTAAAACATCCTAATAATTTATGATTTTATTTCAAACTAGAGTATAGCCAGCCATTGTGTTGAAGTTGTATTCTATGAGATTTTTAAGAGTATTTTAGGAAAAACATCCCAATTAAGTTTTTTAAATTAAAATTTTTAAGTCCTACGCTAAAATATTATTATTTTCAGTTATAAATCTTGCTAATGTGTTTCAACCGCCACACAGTTGAGTTTTTGACCCTAAGTAAACTATTACTAAACTATTATCTAAACTATTAGTGCTAAAACTATTTATGTTGATTTATTATAAGTACATACACTTATTTAATGTTATATTAACATTTAATGTTATATTAGCATATGCATTTATTCAAAAAGTAATTATATTATACAAATTTTACTTAAGGCTGCTATAGTCAGTAAATATCGAATTTCCTTCGCAAATGTTAAGTAAACGAGCATGTGATTCATTCATATATTTTAAATATCTTTCCGATAATTTAATATTTTAAACACATTTTTTCATTGTGTTCCTCTTAAAAGATGATATTTTTTCTCAAAACAGTTCTACAGCCATTGCTTAATTTAATATTTTATATCTTAAAAATTGACGAAGTGTAGATAAGATTTAAAACTTCATATAAAAATAAATGTACATTTTACAGATACAGTCCAGTCTCCATATAACGAAATCCATTGTTCAGTCAAAAAATTCGTTACATAGAAAAATTCGTTGAATAAAGAACGGCAATTTTTTTCATTTAATGTTTAAATTTTGAAACAGAATTGTTTTTGAGCTGTTTAATTAAGTTTTGTAAATATTTAACACAATTTTCCCAGAATCTCCAACATTTTCGCCACTTCCTTTTTTTCCTGTCCCTTATTGATTGATTATTTTCAAAATTATTACTTTATCAGAGGGAGTTATATTTATCCTAGAAAGAATTTTATGCAGATGCAGTAGAAGATAACACCAGCATAGATAACATTTAGTAAAAATTCTTCATTCAAATGGTCTCTCACAACAAAAAATGTTCCGAGTCGCCACAAATAACAAACATCCACTTTAAATTCTAAAAGTAATTAGAGGTTCTTTAGGTAGATGAAAACATACTAAAAAAAGACGGTATTTTCTGCAATTGCCCCCTTATCTCTTCCTTATTCCTGCCTTACTATCCGAACCAAGAAACAAACATTTTCAAGAAGACAATGAAATAATTTTATAGGTTAAAATGCTTTGTGATAATTGCAAATCGCTCCAGTAGCGAGCAAATATTTTAACCTTTTCCAAGAACGCATGCTCATCTTGGCTAAAACAAAGTCAAGCAAAAAGGATGTTTTTCTTGGTGGGGGGAAGGTGTATGCCTTTTTGGACATAAGGGATAAGGTAGAGGAATGCAGCTATGAAATATAAACCAGAAATCAACGAAAAAAAATTATCCAGAAATAATTTGAAGTGTTTTCTGAACATGTGAAATAGAAATTGAAAAAATTCGTTAAATGGAAATACATATTTCGCTATATGGAGTTTATTTTTATTGTAGTGGTGAAAAAATGACCGTTTCTAAAAAAATTCGCTAAATAGAGAAATTCGTTGGATAGAGTTTCGTCATAGAGAGACTCGACTGTATTTTAGCAACTAAGATAAAAAGAGACATCTTTCAAAAGGTTGAAAAAAATAGTATTTTCCCATAGAGATATATTAAAAATAAGAAAACATCTTATGCGTCTAGGTTTAAAATTAACGAAGGAATTTTTGAAGTTGAACGACTAGCAACCGTCAGTATTTACTCATTATAAGAGGAAAGTAATTGTTAACCCTTTCGTGGTTATAAGCGCGTATACGCGCCCAGAATACCACTTAACTTGAATTGCGAAATGCCATACTGACACCAGAATTTTTAAATGAAAATTTTAATTTTACAAAGAACGTAAAAAAAAACATTTATATATTATGAAATAAATTTGTTTTTAAATTCCGGTGTCATTCAATCATTTTAGTATTTTATGAATAGAAGTGCTTTAACCGTCAAAGGGTTAATAGATTTGCCGGGCCATTTTCCTCATTCGCTTACATTTCATAGTAACGGACTTGAAAAGTAACGGATTTGACATTTCAAATAAAACTTAAAAAAAACTATTAAAATGAACTAGCTTGTATATTTTCTAATTTAGATAATAATTTACATACCTTTTAAAGATATTTAGTAAACTTACTTAGTAGCTTACACAGAGTTCGCATACTCCTTATATTTTGTAAGGACTCTGGATTAATGATAAGAAAATTTATATTTAGTTTTTAATAAACAGAATTAGCAACAACCTCATCGCTTCGGAATTTTCTCAATAGTTTTCTGCAGTGAAATACATTGAAAGTACTGTAAAATTTTAGTGGTAGACTTGTGCGAACCCTGTTACATTTCATAACTTACAAATATGGTAACAGACTTGACAAGTAACGGACTTGACATTTCAAATAAAACTATTAGAAATAAACCAGCTTGTATAATTTCTAACTTAGGTAATAATACACATACCTTCTGAAACTATTTAGTAAACACTATTTAATTACAAAGGTTCAAAAATCATTATTTTAATATTAAAATTTACGATAACAGACTTGACAGAGAAAAAAAATACCAACCTTGATAAAAGCTTATTCTTGCCACTATTACAATGCTTCACAGTTGAAGAGTAAAAAATGGCAAGTACCGTAATTTCGGGTGTATAAGCCGCAGATCAAACAATTCTTTTTGGACCCAGAAATCTTATTTAGTGATTGAAGACAAATATTTACGTCGATCTAAGTCATAGGTTCCCAACGGGGGCGGTACCGCTCCCCAGTGGGCGCTGGAGCCTTCCAGGGGGGTGGTAGTGAGTCTAGAGAAAAATGGGGGGGCGTTAGGACCATCGAGGGGGGCGGTCATGGCATACCTACTTATTTAGGAACTAATAAAATGAAAATAGTTGATCTCCTCTACATTGCCCAGTCCGAGACAAAAAACCTTAATATTACCTTTAAATAGAAATCTGTACAGACGAACCTAAATATGAAAGGTAGGGGGGATTAAATTTATTTTACTAATGTCAAAAAATAGCCGTGGAACTCGAAGAAAAGCTATGAATTGACTTAAAAATCATTTTGAATTAAAAAATTGTGGAGTAAAAAATTCGCGGTGATTGGCAGGTTAAAAGATTTAAACATAATTATTTCTTCATTAGCCTGTATTTTGAAAAATTCTGAAGTATGACGGCATATGCCTGAACAAATACAGTCGACTCTCGTTAATCCGAACTCGTCGGGACTACAAAAAATGTTCGAATTATCCGATGTTCGAATTATGGAAAATATGGATTTAAAACATGCTTAATATGGTACTATTACAAAGGAATTAATATTATAGTGTTTTCTAAATTTATTTCGCCTGTTATCATTAGAATATGACTTAATATTAAATTAGAATGTATAAATACATAAACTAATTAAAAGATTAGACACGAGCACAATGGAAGAAAAATTTAAAGCGTCACTGATGGACAGACGGGGCACTAAGAAAGTGGATATCGAATGCATTGGATTAAATGTATACTTTTTCGGAACAATTTTCACCAAAATCAAAGGAAAAAAGTTATTCAAATGATCTGAAATGCATAAGAAAGAAGAGAAAAATGAAAAAGTTCTCGTTAGTTCGAATTAAACGAAGTCAAGAGAAAATGAGTTCGAATTAATGAAAAATTTTAACGTTATTCTGCCACTGAAAATTTCGGGACTTCATGTTTAGTTTGAATTAAGCGAAGATTCGAATTATCCGATTTCGAATTAACGAGAGTCGACTGTATTTTTAAACGAACCCGCGTTTTGAATCAGTTCAAGAAATTTGTTGAACTTTAGTGAAAGTGATAAAAATCGTTATATCTATGAATTTGTTCAAAAGTAAATTTATTTAAACTTATATAGGTAAAAATTTTATAATTCAAAATATCTTAATTGAAGAAGAAATGCCAGCAGTAATGTAGTGAGTATTTGAAATATGGATTTAGGCACTCTCCTACAAAGCAATCGTTACCTACGTGCTTAATTTGCCAACAATTTTTTTTTCAAATGAAGTCTTGAAGCTTTCTGGCTATAAGAGCATTTTAATAAATGTGTGCTGATAGAAAATACAAAACATGTCCTATTTTTACTCTCTTCTATCTTTACAAAAAGAAAATATTTGAATCGTGAAAATTTTCAAGTTCCAGATTTTGACGGATTTATACGTCTTAGGGCGTCAGAGATTCCAAAAACATGTTTCTACAAAATGTCTGTCTGTTAGTCTATCTGTCTGTATGTGACATAAATTTTATAGGCGCTCTATCTCAACAACTAATGAACGAAATTTATAAAAAATCTATATTCTGATATTATTTGTTATAAATTGATGCTGATTAGTTTTTGGTATAAATCACTCAACAGGTGGCGCTGCTATGCTGCTTTTTTCACGATTTTCGCAACGGCTTTATCTCAAGAACTACTACACAGATTTTCACCAAACTTCTGTTTTTATTATTCCTTGACATGAGTAGATGCTGTTTACATTTTGTTGAAAATTTTTCAACTAATCTCTCTAAATTGATGCTGATTAGTTTTTGGTATAAATCACTCAAGAGGGGGCACTGTTATGCTGTCTTTTTCACGATTTCTGCAACAGCTGTATCTCTAGAATTAATGCACGGATTTTCAGATTTTTATCAAACTTCACATTCAGTCTTACCTTGATAAATATTATTGCTGATTATGTTTTGGTGAAAATTGCTTAACAGGTGGCACTTTTGTTCTGTATTTTTCTCGGTAGTCGCAATAGTCCTATTTCAAGAACTAATGCACGGAATTTCATGCCATTAGAATCCTCACAAAACACACAGATTGCCATTTAATTTTCATACTGTGATAGCGAATTTTGAAGTATTAACATGTATCAGATAGAAGAAAGTTTAGAGATTGCCACATCTGACCAGTTCAAAGACTAGAAAAGAAAAAATTAAAACAGTTAACTATATCAAACCTTTTTAAGTCATCTTCCAGACAAGAAGAGGACGGACTACGGGCCTCATATATCGTTATAATTTTAATAACAAAAGTATTAAAATATCACACAGTCGGCGAGAATTTAATCTTGTTTGTAGTCATAGTAATGATAAAAACTGCTTTTCATCGTTAGAAACCGTCTGATGCCAATAGAAAAAATCCTGAGTAATAACTCGGTACAAAGAGGAATAGATGGGTAAAAGTATTGAAATATCATTATGTTGTTACATAAAGAATTGTAAATATTGCATTCAACCGCATGAATCAGCATTACCAAATAACAAAAACTCATGAAAGAAAAAAAAATCAAGATTTATTGTTTGCTAAAAATTTGGAAACCGTTGCAAAGAGAGAATCGATATTTAATACCACGAAGTTAGTCCAAGATAAATAAATTCTTTATCATAATATTTTGTCACTTGCTACTGATGTTGCTCGAACAATGACGGGACATTAAGAGGGTTTCATTAACACATTTTAAACAAGCAGTACTAAATGTGCTTTGTGCGCATTCCGTTACACATCATCAGCAATTGGCTTTAAAAAATTGGAATGAACACCTGTATACGTCGCTTCATTACATTATTAGAGCAGTCAATAGGAATAGAAGTAACTCAATGAATGACAGGATATTTTGCCAACTTTATAGTGAAAATCATTTCACAACAAAGTGAAACAATTGTTTTACTTTGTAGTGCAGTTGTCCCCACTTTGCATCAGACTTGCAAATGAATTCAATCGGTTGCTGCCGCATATGGAAGTTTGTTGTCTTTGAAAAATATATTTGTCTGAATCGTTTTTCGATATATTCGATTTAGTATTACACTTAACTAAAAACAGAGGTGTAAAAATACGCTATAACCTGATTGCATTAAAAAATGACATCGATTATGTGACAGACCTGTTTAAAATCTTTAATTAAATAAAATTAAATATTTTAAATATTTATAATAAGGCATAAGATGATTGCAAGATGATGAGTTAAATTTAATTAAAACAAAAAAACCTTATAGCTGCTTGTAGGCTCAAAGGTAGAAGAGAATACAGCCAAATTACCACATTATTTGCAGTCTGTGAAAACAAGAATATTTACTTACTGTTAACACTTGGACGTCCTTCGTCCTTCATGAAGTTTTCTCAGAGCCATTCCAAGATATTTATATATGATTAAATCGAGTTGGTTTTTAGATCTTTCGTATGTGCAGCTATAGCAGTATCATCATATTTGGAGGAGGAAATCGTGGAACTCGCAGCAAATGAGAACTATAAGTAAAATTCAGAAATGGATACCAAGAGTTCTAACAGCTCTCTTATCTAGATTGAGAGGGAGAGTACTTAAAATTTTAATTGCTTTCCTTTCATCAAATTTGGCTGAAAGTGGGTTCCGTGCAGTAGCTAATTTACTGTCTAAGAAAAGGAATATGCATCTTTGAACCTACAATTTGTGACTGATGTTGAAAAAATTGGAATCTGATATGAAAAAATGTTAAAACTCCAATAGCCTCAACTACTTCACTATTTTTTAAAAATTCTTATTGGTTTAAAGATTATTTTTCAATTTTTATTAAAAAAAATTCCTACGATGGTCGATGGTCGTCTAGATGGACGTTTTAATTAACTTCTACTTTGATTAATACATTGACAGACACATAAAATACAAAAAATATGCAATAATATTATAACATTTTGTATATGGAAGGGGGTATAACTATTATGAAAGGGGGGGGCGTTGGTAATTTTTTTATATTGTAAAGGGGGCGGTGAACCAGAAAAGGTTGGGAACCTATGATCTAAGTAGTAACATTTGTTTCTTAAAAAATTCTGGGTCGAAAAAGAATTGTTTGATCCGCGGCTTATACACCCGAAATTACGGTAGTAGTTGCGTGAACAGTTTAAATATATCGTCGAATATTTGCTGCTAACTTTAGGCAGAATTCGAAACCTATTTTGACGAAAAAAAGCATTATGTAACGGACTTGACAAAAAGTGAGGGACAAAAGATTCCTGAAACCTGTTAATTTCTTAAAGAAAATATCTTTTGTAATAATTCTTTTCATTATTATAGAACACTAACAGTTCATATTTAAAATAATTAAACATTTTTTTTTTTTTAAATAGCTCAAATTTAAAAAAACACAGTTAAAAACATAAAACTTGGAATGGGACAGGCATTTTTGCTTAGAATCAAAATTTTAAAGATTTATATCTCAAAATGTTTATGTTATTTTTTAATTTTGCATGTTAGAAATGTTCAATATGATCTTCTTTAGCTAATGCATAGCTCAAATCAAACTTTAAATATTAATTTATGTTTGAATTTCTTCTTTTTACTCTGGGACAGCATATGTAAGCGAAATTTGAAAATGGCCCTGCCTTATTTACTATTAACATATCATTAAATGCATTTAATTTTACTATATACCGTAATTTCGGGTGTATAAGCCGCGGATAAAACAATTTTTTTTGGACCCAGAAATCTTATTTAGTGATTGAAGACAAATATTTACGTCGATCTAAGTAGTAACATTTGTTTCTTAAAAAATTCTGGGTCGAAAAAGAATTGTTTGATCCGCGGCTTATACACCCGAAATTACGGTATATATATTTACTTACATTTAGTATTGCTTATTACATTTAAATTACATTTAATATTTTTATTACATTTAATTTATATTTAATAAAGTTACATTTAATAATAGCTTTAGTACAGTGGAGTCTATATAGTATACATATAATACTGTTTGAATGTGTTTAATGTTTTGAAAATTTCAATATAATTCTCCAGAACTCTGTTCTTCATCTTCTTTATCAATTTCTTTTTTGCTTTTATCAGAACTATCATCAGATCTAGCTGGAAGTAGAAATTAAAGTCTCGTTACTGAATGCCTTACTCTTTTTCCCTGCTCTCTGTCTAGAGCAGCTTCTAAACGAATCACTGCTTAACCGTTTATACGTCAAATTAATATCGCAATGTAATATTAATTTTGTTTTTCCTGTATTACAGCAACAAATGTTTTAATTTATGCATGCAAATTTAGAAAACAACAAAAATAAATATTTTTGCAGTTTTTTGGGCTGTTTTCATTTCAAAATTCGCCTTTTGGAACATGATTATTGATTGACAACCTATGCAAATATGACAAATTATTTTCCGCTATATGCTATTGTATATTGTTCTTGAATATTTTCTGGAATTCGAAAAACATTTAGATTCCTGGTGGTCAAATGTAAGAAATATAGAGAAAAACGATAAAAGCAAATAATATATTTTTATACAAATTAATGAATTTACACTTTCCTTATGCTTGTGATAAATGCTTAAACATAAATATATTTTTTTTCAAAAGTTGAAATAAACCTTATATTTTATAGGAAAAATAAGGACTTCGTTATTACGTTGGAAAATATATGTTTTGTATTACAAATAATGCAATGTTCCCATTTGGGAGCATTGACGTTTTAACGGTTAAAGATAACCTTAAGGATAGGGATAAGGATCTTAAGGAAGGTGCTGAAGGATAAGTACTCGAAAAAATAATTTTCCATCCTGAACAGCTAGAAATTTTCTGATACATTTTCAGACTCAGTTTTAAAAGCAAAAACATGAAACTTGCTGAGGTGGTTTTTGATTAGATGTATAAGATGTTGCGTGATTTCATTTTTAGATCAATTCATTAGAATTTGATTTATAAACAACTATTTCCTCAGTATGAACTTATTCCCGGCTCTCCCGCTTCGGAAACCTCGGCTCAAAACGCTCAATTTGATAGCAATTTCTTGCAATATTTTCTGTATTTGTCAGAAAACTGACAAGCGCGTCACATTTTATAGTTTCTATATAACAGAATTTGCCAGTTTGATGCGTTTGAGAGCAAATATGAATTTAAAGATAAATCAGCAACTAAGCTGTTTGGATTGCAATACACCCTTAATAGAAGCCTATTCAGGACGTCTCTAATGCAAACTTCTCTATTCTTCTTTGTTTCCAATCGTTTGGTACCAGTAAATTTCTTTTATGATAATTTGTTGAGGAGTTAGTAGGGGGTGCTTACTTTTTTCTCCACTATTGTACGTACGTACATACGTATGTATGTACGTAAGTACAACTATACACATAGAATCTGTAGGTACAAAAGCTCTCAGATAATATCCAGTGAGCTCACAACGTGTAATACGATAGTAAATATATAGTTTTTTCTCTTCAATTCGGTGGCCGCAAAAAATAGCAGTTAAAAAGGTTTCGAGCCTTCGAAAAAAGTTTATAAATAAAAATCAAAACAATATGCAGAAGATTTTTTTCTGAAATTGGTACAAAAAACTATAACCTTTACGATCATAATTCAAAAAGAGTTGGGTAAAGCTGGGCACACTTTTAAAATGCGTTCGGTATGTTTAAATTGGAGCCAAAACGTTTTAAATATAACCGTTTTAAAAATTTAATGGGGTTTTTTTCTATTAAAAACGAACATATAGTTAACTAACATACAGTTTAGCACTAAGCTCTGACCTTTCTTAAACGCATAATCCCTATTCAGTTTCAGTTTAACAATTTATTCAGCCACAAAAAAAAATTACATTTAAACATTACAACAATGCCAAGAATCAACAACAAACCACATCTTCTAACAAAGAAACTTTCACTTTACCTGCGTCCTTTAGTCATCAAATATATATCAGGTTTCTGAAAAAGATAAAATCGACGCGTCAATTAGTTAGGTATTAGAAATATGACTTTTACAGTTGTGGACACTATTTTAATTTTTGCATATTTGTCAGGTTTTTGGGTCAAATAATCCACTGTACGCCACGCCGTAAAACTTTTCTAAAATTATCAATTACTTATTCATATTTTTAGTATTGAAATGTCAGTTGATTGAAAAAGTTTCTCGTTTTTTCGCTGTTTTCTCAAACTAATTTAAATATCGAAGTGCGAGTTATTGAAGATTTTGCCAAAAACCTTTTCTATCTGTCCCTAAAAAGTTTAATGTTTGCTGTGCATCCATTTTTTAATTTATTCTGGATAAACAAAAAGACAAAATTTCTGTAATTTTATTTTTAACTATACATTGACTAAAAGGTCGAATGAGTTAGAAGTGTGTATTTTTCTAAATATCATCAGACGCTCCAATTTTATATTGGGTCATTCACAAAGTCCTTTCAGTTTGGGAAAATTAATTCGTACCGGAAAAATTTGTCCATTTATATGTAAGTATTAGATATCGGAAACAATGTCTAATAATTAAATTATAAAATTTTCCGGTACGAATTGATTTTTCTAAACTGAAGGGACTTTGTGAACAACCCAATAGATTAGTAATAGATATGCTACTTCTCTTCCATTGAAGAATTTATGATTATTAAAAAAAAACAGAGATCAAGATATTTTCGAGTAAGAAGTTGTTTTGTATTTTTTTAACGATGAAAAATAGATCTGGAACATTAGAGCGTGATTCTTTGAAATGACAGTATGTTTCATCAGTCTTTTTCCCCCTCTAATGGAAAGTACTTTCATTAAAGTATTATGTTCACAATATTATTCGGATTATGTTCACTGCTGTGTTTTGACAAAGACATTTCTCTTCTGCATTGATAAAATTTTCCTCAAAAAAAGTTATTTTAATTACAACATTTTCCTTATGATATGAAATCCTTAAAATGAAACATTTATATCTTCCATAGATTTTTGTTTTATGTACACTGTTAAAAATAAATGCACAGTGAGTGTCTACGTTTTCCTTTCTTCTTCAAAAGGGTACGGGATACAGGTTTAAAAGTCAAATAAAAAGCGAGACTGAAACATTATGGGAATTTAATTAACAAGAAATTGGCATCAAACAAACAAACTGGCATTTATGATGCCAACTTTTACGCTTTATCCTTACCACTAAAGTTTAACATAAAATGTTTATTTTATTGCAGATTTTGCCGATTAACTTGAAAAAATATTTATTTTTTAGATTTAGTGGTAACAGAAAAAATGTAAAAGCTAGCAGCTCAGCTATATAAAAATGATAAAATTCTTCATGAAATGTTTCTTTAGTATGTTTGCAAGGACGTTGTGGAAGAATTTTGCAAAATTTAAGTATTTCTGAAAATTTAGGCACAAAAAAATCGATTTCTCCCGTTTACAATTGCCTTTACCCTTGGATTCCACACTCGTGTGGTTTGAAATTCCGTAACATCAGTTTTTATTATCTTTATTAGAAATATAGAAGTAATGAAATATGTAACACATGATTCCTATTCGAAATTTTACTGTAAATCGAACTGCGGTTCTCATTTTAATAATAATTTCTTTTTCTTTAAAAAAGTAAAAATCGTTAAAGCACGTTTTAAAAAGTGCCAGCATATGAAATTTTAATTGGTGCGAATTTGTATTAGTGTAAAGTTACAGGGTTAAAGCGAGTTAATGTTCACGAGTATGATTTCTCGGATAGAAAATGAAATTAAATCCTACGTAGTGCCGTGAAAAATCCAATTCTGAATGTTTATAATGAAATTTAAAGAAATCGATAGGATTTTTTCGAGCAATCCTGGCGACCTAGTAAAATGAAAATCACATTGAAAACGTTTCTTTGTAGTTTAACGTTTGGTATAGAGGCGATTAAATATAACGACATGCTTGCCTCTTTTGTAAAAAAAATCGAATACCTAAAAATCGTTTTCGTGCTTCATTGCGAACGGCTCGAGGGAAGGATTTACATTTTTGCCATCGATATATGACAATTTATACTAATTTTTCTAATTTTTCTAATATATACTAATTATTTATACATACGTGTAATTATTCGTTTTAACCATTGTTAATAATATGTTTGATTGTCCGAGTTTTTACTAAAAGGTATTAGCAGTATTTAACACGAATGTTTATAAAAATTACAACATTGAAGAATACATTTGTTTTATAACTATTGTAGAATTCCTGTGGTAAACTGTCGACATCTACAATCAATGCATACTTCACTGAAAAATAAATAAGTTTTGGAAACTTTAATTAATCAAGTAGAAATTAGTATTAATTATTTTCGGAACGCATAATGTAAGGAAAATAGTATAATCAAGATTTGTACGCACGTGATTGAGTGTATATCGAAACTAACAAACGTTTCTTCCAGTTGAGTTTCTATGTGACGAATATGGTGTAAACAACTGTCGCAAGAATTGTATGGAATTTCGGACAAATCGTATAAAGGATTAGATTTTAAAACTTTTTAAAGCTAACTTTGGAGCCAATTGTTTAGGAAACGTCACCAAGGAAATGTAACAACTTGTGATAATTCTTGTGGTGATGTAAGTAAAAACGGATTTTTCCTCTCCTTTTCAGACTTCTGGGAATAAGTAACAAAAAACATGCTTTCTGGGCTTACGTAAATTATTTGTTTAACCACTAAACTCAACAATATTTTTGAAAAAAAAACTTTCAAATAATGGCTATTCTTTTGATAGCTTTTACGAAATTTTTAATCTTTTTTCAAAACAATTTTTTTTTCTAATTGAGTCAGAAAAATACTCGGATTGAATAATGCAAAATTTACAATAAAAATTTAATGGCGAGAATAATAAATCGTGATCTGCAAAAAACACGTGCAAGTATGATGTACGTTCAAATAAGGGAATTGGTTAAAAATGAAAAATGATGAATAATTTAGCAATTTTTTTTTGGGGGGGGGGAGTATATGGGAAAGTAGAGTTTTATCCCATTTAGTTATTGCACTTTATAGAAGCATTTAAAAAAACAATATTTAGGAAGTTTTTTGTCGGTTAAAGAGGTATGAGACACATTTTAAAATAATTTTTATGTTTTGAGTTAAAATTTTAAAATTTTTTGTAATGGTTAACCTTATCATTATTAAAAAAAGTCACATGATAAAACTTATCATCGATATATATTTTACTTTTTATTTAAAATTTATTTAAAAAAATGGGGTCAATTAAAATCGTTTAACTCAAAGTACTATTCGTAGAATTTCATTTTTTCACATAAATAGGACAAATGTATAAGCTTTTATTTTGATTCAGTATCTTACATTATTATTTTTAATAAAAATTAGTAATATTTAAATCAAACATTTAAAAAAGATGTAACTTAAAAAAAATTCATATTTTCAAACGTATTTCTTTTTCAAATTTGCTGAATCAAAAATAAAGTAAAACAATTGAAAAAAAGACATGTTTCAAGTTTAAACCTTTCATATTTAACTGTTCCTCAGTTATAACAATTTAAATAAAAGAAATAGTAACAAAACCCATCATAAAGAGAAACGCATTTTCACAAGAGGCCGTTTCGTTAACCCCTTGAGGGGCAAAGCACTTCTGTTCCTAAAATGTTCAAATGATTGATTGACACCGGGATTCAAAAACAAATTTATATGATAGTAAGTAAAAGCTGTTTTTCATGTACATTGTAAAAAACAAAACTTTATACAAAAATTCCGGTGCGAACGTGGCTTAAGGGAATTAAAATTAAGTGGTATATATAATATACCGGTGCCCTTCAAGGGGTTAACAATCATTGATCGAATGATTGATTTTGAAAACAAACAAAAACATAAAAATTAAAATTTCTTGTTCTAATTAAAATGGCAACATGATTTAAACGTCATTTTAAGCTGAAAAAATAACAAGGAGATTTTTAATACAGTAAATATATTTTGTAAAATTTGGAAGATTTTTGTGTCTTCGACCCCTTAAATTATTCTCACGATTTCCTTGAAAATACTTTATGCTTAACATCTAAGAGAAGTGCAGTTATGGAGCATTTTTCAGTATAAAATACATTTTAATACTGCATTTAGGGAGCAGTTTACCTCAAAATTTGTCTTTTTTAAATTAAATGCAAGCACGTTTAATTGGGAATATTTTGGCACCTCATTTTCACCCATTCAATAATTATATCGTAAGCTATTTTAAATTTTGTTATTACAACCAACGCAATTCCCTACACAAATTAAAACTTTAAAAGACTTCTTCTCCATGTTTATATTTTCAAAATGCTAAGGATTTTGTTAGATTTGTGATAGAGAGATTTAAAATTATATATATATATATATATGTTCTTTCCTATACACGTATATGTAATCAAAGTGGGTAATAAAATTAGCCTTCAGTTTTTTTTTTTTTTTTTTTTTTTTTTTTTTTTTTTTTTTTTTTGTATACGAAAATTTGTTAGTCTTAATCATTTAACACTATATGTATCAGTAAAAAAAGTTTTGCTAAATGTAATATTGGATGCATGTAAAAATCCATACGCAGTCTTGTGTAATATATATTTAAAATCTTTAACAATTTGGGCAAATATATTAATATTTTAAAATGTAGTAGAGATGTCGAGAATTAAAAAAAAATTAAACATTCAAAAAAATTAATTGGATAAATTGTCAATTTTTAAGTACCGTAATTTCGGGTGCAAAAGCCGCGGATCAAACAATTCTTTTTGGACCCAGAAATTCTATTTAGTGATTGAAGACAAATATTTACGTCGATCTAAGTAGTAACATTTGTTTCTTAAAAAATTCTGGGTTGAAAAATAATTGTTTGATCCGCGGCTTATACACCCGAAATTACGGTACTTTTTTTTGCATTCAAATGCATTAAGTTCACCATTTGAACCAAATTCTTAAAAATAAATAAAATTGTTGAAAAATTAAACTGTTCCCTTAAGTAATTCAACCTTTATTTAGTTTAGTGTTTTATTCCGACATTTACCTCCTGGTAGAATTTATACAGCTCCAGAGGGATTAGAACTCTGGTGTGGATTATACTTTAGGCTAGTTCCATGGGTTTTGTAGTGTAAGTCACATTACCTTATAATTGCTATGCTTGTTTGCCACCGTTATTTTCGAAAAGTCTGCTTGTCCTTATTCAATTAATGAGAACGTGCCGATAAAATAAATCACATTTTTTCGTACTAAAATACTGGTAGCCAAAAATCGTAGCCTGTGACTTACACTACAAGTACTCATGGAAATAGCCTTTAAAAACCGCTTAATAGCATAAAAATCAAAATGTTCCAGGGTTGGAGCCATTTTACCCTGATGTACACACTGTGAATTCGTTACTCATTTAATGGCTCTATATGAGTTTAATAAACGTTGAGCTATTTAAATTCTTCTTAAAGTTCATCTTATTCAGATAAAATAAATCCAAACAACAACAAATGAATAAAATAGAAATGTATGTAATATGTGCATAGTATTTTTTTTCTTTCAAAAACGTCCTTTGTTTTCAAAGGATAAACAAGAACAATTTACTTTTAATATAAGTTTAGAAGCACTTGTAATCGTATTTATTATTCTTTATTTCTTTTAAAAATGTAGGAATCTGTATTCTTGTACGTGTCATTAAAAAGGATTTTTTTATTCGATTTCTTAATACGAATTCTGGAGTTATTACTATCTAAAACTACCTAAAATGTGTGCAATAAAATATTTCTTTTTCTTTCAGAAAATTCCTAATTCTTAAATCATTCATAACATACAATCAATACAACGCATTTTTGTCGATAAAACTTGCGTTGCTTCTGTCTTAATCATGAAAAGTTTCTGGGCCGCCATTAAATTCTTAAACTATCTCCATTTTGAAAACATTAGTACTTCATTAACATTGTACAGTCCATTTCTTATTTCGAGCGTGACTCTTTGACTTATTCATTATCAAAGTTCTCCGCAGAACGATTTCTTTCTTAAAATTTACGAAGTTCTATTGTATTCAAGCGATAAACAAGAACAATTTACTTTTAGTATAAGTTTAGGAGTACTTGTAATCGTATTTATTATTCTTTATTTCTACTTTAAATGTAGGAATCTGTATTTTTGTACGTATTATTAAAAAGGATTTTTTTTTATTTGAATTCTTAATACGAATTCTAGAGGTATTACTACCTAAAGTATTTTTTTTCCTTTCAGAAAATTCCTATTTCTTTCATGATTCTTATCATTAATCGCAGTACAACGCATTTTTGTTGATAATATTTACATAACTTGTGTTGTTTCTGTCTTAATCATGAAAAGTTTCTGGGGTATCATTAAATACTTAAACTATTTCCATTTTGAAAACATTAGTACTTCATTAACATTGCATAGCCCATTTCTTATTTCGACCGTGACTGTTTGACTTATTCATTATCAAAGGTTTCCTCATAACGATTTCTTACTCAAAATTTACGAAGTTGTTTTGTTTTCAAACGATAAGCAAGAACAATTTGCTTTTAGAATAAGTTTAGAAGTACTTGTAATCGTATTTTTTATTTTTTATTTCTAGTTGAAATGCAGGAATCTGTATTCTTTTATGTGTCATTAAATATATATTTATATTTTAATTTGAACTACTTATAGGAATTGTAGAGTTATTACTACCTAAAAAAAATATATTAACGACAGCAGAAAGAAAACTTGCTATCAAAATATTATATGTCATATTCTACATTTATTATTACTCTATGTCAGCGGTGCACAACCTTTGGCCCGCGAGCCACAGAGATACCACTATTTTTATGCAGAATATTTTTTCTTATAGTTATGACGAAATCTTTGCTATTAAATAAAACAAACGACTCTTTTCAAATATTCTGGTGGGAAAAAATTTTCTGGCAAAAAGGTTGTGCATCACTGCTCTATGTCACCAAGTGAATATAATTTAATCCTAAAACTGGATCATTTTTTAATTTAAAGAAATTGCTAAATAGCATAAAATATTTTGTTTAGTTTTTACTAAGTGTTTAAATATTAAGTATTAAATATTACTTAACCCTTTCGGGTCCAAATTTGTTTTCAATTATTAGAAAAAATTACCTTTACGTTAATAACATAAACATTAACTAACCAAATTGATTAATTAGTATTTAACAAGTATTTCATTGTCTAAAAGATAACGGATGTTGTTGTTTTATGTTATATGTCATATGTGATGTTATATGCCAATAAGCTAAGGAAGAATTACATACATTCTTATACAGTAAATGATTATTACAGTGTCCTGTACCAGCTTTAAAATTTGTGCCATGAATTTAGAATCCTCCCGTATGTCATACAAAACTCCATATCACACTTTCTTGTATGATGTTAGTATGAAACTTGTAAAAATGAAATTAGTCTATTTTTGAATGTAGAAGTGTTTACGTAGATTTTTTTAAGTTGACCTTTACTGATGTATAATATTAATCATTTATTCATTGATGCTTTTTAATTTAATTATAGCCACAGAAAAAACATTCGTTTGATTCTAGAAAAATGGATCACAAAAGCTGCCATAAAGTAGTATTAAATGTAGAATGCTACAATAAATATTTTGTCTGCAGAATTTATTTTATGATATTGCGTTGATGAAGACATTTTTAAAGTTGGTAGAACTTTAAAGTTTGTATTCAGAATTCAAATAAACGAAATTTACTCACAAAAATATATGCGCATTTAAAATCTATTTTTAGTTTTTACGTTTAATTTCATAGAGTTATTTCGAGTGTTTCCACGAAAATAAAATAGTGTCCAATATAATTATTTTTCTCCAAAAGAAACATTAGGGTTTAATTTCAGGGGATGCCAAATGTCGGAAAAAAGAAGTTTATGAATGAATATGTAATTTCATTCCAAACCTCATTTCTTTATTGAGATAAAGTCAAACTGACTTAATTTTCATATATTTTTTATTCTTCCAGCACAGAATTAATTTCGTTTTTGTTAAGGGGGGGATCCCCTTAAAACTTTTTAAAAAGTATAGTTTTTTCTTTTTGTGTCTATTATAGAATAAGATGTAACAAATCATAATTTTAAAAAATGATGATAATCCAATTAGAACAAATTTTATGATAAAATATGTGGGACGATGCTCATTCAAATCAAGATCAATTTAAACTTAAAAGTCTTTTTTCTCCAAAAAATATTTATATTTCTTCCATCATATTTTATGTATACATATATATGCAATATATGTATTTATTCCTTAAATTCTTATTGAAATTCTATCACAAATTTAAAATTGTATGGTTTAATTGCCTGAAAAATATTTTTATACATTATTATATATATACAAATAATAAAAAAACGAAGAGCGCGTTAAATTTGTACTCTTTGAGCTTTGATTTAATTAATGATAGTAATAATTCAATTTTATTGATATTTTCTCTCCTCAATATTTCGGAAAAAATTATTATTAGAAAAATTATATTTGATTGCAACATTTTTAGCGCAAAAGTTAAGTTATTGCTGAAATTTTATAAACTTCAATCCATGTATTACTGGTCATTAATGCATTACGAATGTGTTAATAATTTTATGAAGACGTATAAATCAGCAAATTGTCTCTAAAATCTAGATTCAAGACTTAGGATTAATTCTTCTAGGTACGCCAACCCTATCAAATTACTGTAATTTCGAGTGTATAAGCCGCGGATCAAACAATTCTTTTTGGACCCAGAAATCTTATTTAGTGATTTAAGACAAATATTTACGGCGATCTAACTAGTTATATTTGTCTCTTAAAAAATTCTGGGTCGAAAAAGAATTGTTTGATCTGCGGCTTATACACCCGAAATTACGGTAATACATTGGGTAATTCCATGAGCTTATGTCGTGTAAGTCGCATACCACGATATTGGATACCAGTATTTTAGAACGGAAAAATGTGACTTATTTTATCAGAGATATTTCATTAATTGAATAAGGCAATGCAAACCTTTCGAAAATAATGGTGGCCAACAATTTAGCAGTTACTAGAAATGTGACTTACACGACGAGTGCTCATGGAAATACCCATTATAATTTAAAAAGGTTTTACCAATATAAAAACGTAAATATATATAAAATCATTTTTAATCACAATAGTGTTTGATTTCTTTTAAGCAAGCATATTTTTAAATGTATGTCGCACATAAACATTACTATTAAAAAAGAAAAAATAAACTCAAATAAAATAATAGCTAGAAAAAGAAACATATGATTAAAAAAATAATCATTTTATGTCTCATTAATTGTTCTGCAACTTTCCTCCTCGAGGTCATCAGACCTTTCACTTCGATGACATTTTACTTCGATAGAAAAACTCATTAGATCGCATTAAAAATACTCAATGCTAAAATTAAGTAAATGCTGTATATTTTTAAATATTTATTCTATTTTTCTATATTTGTGATAACATTATTTTAATAACAATAAATCATAGCATTTATCTAACATTGTTTCTTTTCCATCTTTATTTAGTTTAATAATTTTTGGACCAATTTTAGTTTTGATAGAATATTAAAATCCTGTATGTACGTGAGTCCCTGTTAGAACCCTGCATTAGATTATTTTGGATTAATTTTATTACTTCGGTTTCAGATCGGTTTCGGATTAGGGTTTGACTCTTGCAGGTAAGGATGCAGGGACCCCAACAACTGATGTTGATTTTTCAAAAGAATGTCCAAAATATTTTTTTAGATTACAAATCTATATACAATAAAACTTTCAAATAAACATTCACGAAAGGCAGAGTCCTCTGTTTAGCGAAGACTTTTTAATTCCGAATGCATATATATATTTGTACGCTTGTAACTCTGAACAATGGGAATCTTCCAGTCTACAAACAGGTATCATGTGTTAGAGTTGGGCTCTGACCGAACCCGAAAATCCTATTTGAAATCAACTCGCAATCCAATCAGATACCAACAAAAATTTTCTGGCCCCGCAACCCGACCCGAATTCACAAAAAATAATTTATGGTAACCCGAATCTGAAACGAAAGGAAAGTAATATAATAATGCCTTTGACTATGCTACGTATCGGATCATTGGATTGATATTTGCATCGGGTCAAGTTTTTCGGATTTTTTTCTTTTATTATTATTATTATTATTATTATTATTTTATTATTATTGTTGTTGTAGTTGTTGTTCATATTTTCGGATTTAGATTAATCTAATTTTCTCTAAGACTGTTAATTTTCTCGTATGTGTGTGCTTGATGCCAAATCCCCGCTTACAAGTCGTCTTATCAACGAAACAGATAGCATTGGACTATTACATACGGAAACTCTACAAATAGTGTGCAACAGAAACTGACTAGGAAACGTTGACTGGTTTCAAGCGATTCCGTTGCAAAAGGTTTTACACTATCTGTATGCATAATTGAATAAAGACGTTCCTCGTTTGAGGGGAGGGGGAAATCAAAATTTCTCAGACATCTACACTTCCTAAGCCGCTTCAATGCATAGGCTGAATATAAAAGCTAATCAATAAATGTGTTATTAAAAATTAAGATGATTATGTCAGAAATTATTTGTATTTTTGCGGTTATAATACAAGTATGCAAAAATAAAAATTAAGAATGGGCTAAAATTAATATAAAGACTTTTGTTTACTTTTTCTGTAAATAAAAAGCACCGAAAATTTAATCGATCATTATAATTTATTTTAAATAAGAAGATAATTTGGGAATGTTGACTCTCAAAAAATAAATGTTCGTACAACAATGGAACCGTTAAGCGTGCTGATTAATTTAGCGTATACATTTTTTTTGAAAAAATAATAGTTACTAATAATAATAGCAATAACAATAAATAAATAAAACTGCTCCAGAACTATAAATTAAAAGTTTTGAAACTAAAAATAAACAAATATTGTATTATTATCTTACTTCATTTAAGCTTGAAGTTTAAAAAAAACCCAGAGGAAAATGCATCACAATTCTGTCAATGTTTGCTTATAATATATTGAATTTACTTGAAATTAAAATTCAGACAACATCCATAACTTTAATTTATGTTAAATGTTTAGTAAAGACTATCTAATACTTTAAGAAATCATTCATTTATAATTGACACTTCATGGAAAGTAGTATAGAAATCTTTTCTGTTCGAAATAGATTTTTCCTTTCAGAACTGAAAATTGCGTTGCTTATTTTCTGAATTGTGTAAAATTTTAGTTTGGGTTTTTGAATAATATAACGAGATTTAGAAGTATCTTGGAAATATTGAAAAAGTTAAGAAAGCATAATTTTCTCCTGCATTGATACTGCATTAGTGAATTCATTCATTTATGGTATGAAATACGTCCCAAATTCGGAACGTTTTGATTTATGAACTTTTTGATGGACTTCTTTTTTTATTTTTAAGATCATTTTACGCAAGTTATATTTTAAAGCTATATATATTAAATTATAATATGATAAATGTTATGTATATTGCAGTAATAATTAAAAAAATATTGAGATTTGGAAATTTTACATACAAATGAGTTAAAGGATGTAGGTAGATAAATACTGATATTCGGCACATGATTGGGTCAAATAATATTTTTAGCACTTTCAAGTAAAGTTGGAAATGTGCTTATGCATTTGGTTTGTCTGTCCGTCTGTCTACGCTCTGATTTCTGAAAATATACTCGGATTTTCATGCAACTAATAATGCTTATTTAGGGTCACCAAAGCATGTTTGGTTCTGCATATGAAGTATGTACGATTAATGGTTCATTTACAAGGACACTCAAAAAATGCAATTACATTATGGCATATGGGAAAAAATCATTTAAAGAGTATTTTAATGATAATACGCTATTTCAAATTTATTCAAACTGATATAAATCAAGAAATTTCATTACGATCACGTTAAAACCGAGCATCCATAGTATTTTTTATTAATTTACAGGGATACACAGAAGAAATCTGTTACAATACTGTCTTTACGTAATAAATTTCTGAAGAGTACGTTTTAAAATGCGCTTTTAAATTTTAGTAGTCTTTTGCATGTTACTTTTTATATATAAATTCTATACCCCATATACAGAGCTCCACAAAAGTATTGGCATACCATTTTCCTTATTAGAGAAAATTGCTGAAGGGGAATTTTCAATTAAAATATCTCTCTCAAATGAACTAAATTTTGGAATGCATGTGTTTAATATATATAAATCTCTTTATCATATAGAATGTCGCTAAAAAATTTGGATAATTTTCCGGTTGTAGAAAGGAACAGTTGAAATTTGACTTGGAAATGCGTAACACATGTTCATATGGTGAAAGGGGACGTAATATTTTATTTTTTTAAACGGTGCAGTTTTGTTACTTATACTACATGTGTTGGAAAGTGCTTCATAATCTATGCTTGACCCATGATTTTTTCTTTCTTGTCTAAGATGCTTTGATTATTTTGATACAATGTATAGTCTGGGAGCCGGTAATATCAAATGTCCCGAAGGAAAATGTTTTTGTAAATCGAAAGTAAAAAATTATAAGAGCAAAATGACTAGGTTTGACATGCCGAAAATATGTTTAATTAGGTTAATTATTTTTAAAATTTATAATATTTCCCAATCGCTGCGGATTTTCATCCGAAAATTTTGTGTTATGTCAGGAAAAATTGAGATGACAAACTTTATTTTGCCGAATAAAATTATCATACCTATTTAACGAATAAACTGATTCTTTTTTTTTTACATACAATAACTTGAAAATATGAGATGTAAACCATTTTTTAAGCTAAAATATTCGTAAAATTTAATTTAAACATTTCTGCAATTAAATAGTATGACATCTTATTTAAAAAAATTAGTGGTATGAAAAAGCGTTAAGCGATGTATCAAGCAAACTCTTTTGGCCCGTATGACGCACGAGAAAATCAGTTTAGTGGTTAGAAGAGGAGGACGGTGATAAAATAACACATTTATTTGGCTTTGAATTTTTACCTGTCATTACTTTATTTCGCGCCTGGACGCTATCCAAACGTCGATTTTCTACGGAAACGGTAATTCATTACGGCATTTAAATGATAATAACTTTAATTAAACTTTTTTTTCGGCATGTCAAACCTAGTCATACCTAACGCATTTTGTTCGTGAGACTTTTTACATTCGATTTGCTTAATTTTTCTTTTAATTTCGCGATGGCTGGACTTTTGACGGCATTGACTCCCGAACTATTAAGTTTCATATTCACGATCTTTCTTTTTTATCAGGCTATCATTCTCTGACGAAACTTCATTTCTCCGTTTAATCTGTCTGTCTGTCCTTCCCAGAGTCGGTACACAAATCTGTATAAGTCAGAGACTTCACATTTCGTGTACTTACATCTGAATACCTTGTGTCACATGACAAATCATAAAAATTTGAAAAAGTGCATTATTTTAATTAAATCAATTTTATAAATGTCATCAGTTCATTTTTGCATTTTAAATTATAAAAAAGAATCTTAATTTGAGCATATTTCGTGTAGACATCATTGCTTGGAAGGAAAGCATCTCACTAGTCAACAGAAGGTACTTAGTTGGAATTTTAAGTTTTCATAGTAAGGTATTTTACACAAAAAGAAATTATATTTTTTCACCAACTTAAGGGTTTGTATAATTTTATTTTATCACTGACGTTCATACTTTTTTTATTCAATTTTCTTTTATTTTAAAATCTATTGCGATTTATTAGTGATTCAGCCGTTTAAATTTCGTTTAGGCAATTATTTTTGTTTTTAGAAATTTTAAATTTTATTTGTATCTCCACTATTTTTTTTAATTTCGAATTTTCAAAAAAATTGGAATTTTGGATTTATTTAAATAATTTGATTTGAACATTTTTAATTTGATTAAAATAAATAAGTTCATTTTATAATTATTTTTAAATTAGATTCATTGTTACATTTTCCATGAGTTATCTATGTAAGAATTCAATAATTATAGATTAACAATATGGATTTATTAATTAAAGGATAAGTTGTTTTGAAAGAAATATTAAACGAAAACCTCTGTGCGATTTGCGATCCCACTTACTCACTTGTTTTGGTTTGAAGACTGTTTGAAGATGTTTAGCAAGATTAAAAACATAGGTTTATTTACCAAAAGTTAAAGCATTTCAATTTTACTAATGAGATGATTTGACCAAGATTACTCGAGTTACAGAACATACTTCATAGAAAACAGAACAAAGAAGAAAACCGTTTATTATTGAAAAATTTCATAGATGTTGTAAAGAAGCTCTTTTATTCATACTTTAAAAGAAAGGGAATTAAAGTTTAATTAGCGCTTTAGTCATATAATCAGCCGCGACGACTAAAATCACTTGGGTATAAACCACAGGTAAGAGAGACTCAATGAAAGAGAAGAAATAAATGTATGTGGCATTCATTAATGACTACAAATTATTAATTCTCGCGGTATAACCCCCCGGTAGAGACAAGATTCGTGCTTTATATCTTGACAGCAGAACGGTCAGAGATAGAATCAATCTAAATATTCTAAATTAAATTTTATTTGATGATGTTAGTTACTTTATCAAGAAGTCATCATCTCAGTCCATCTGTATTCTTGTATGCCTATTTTACTCTTTCGCTTAATTTTCCCTTAATTCTTGACATCGATTCAATTTAACATAACTTCTTTAATTGAAAGCATTTGTTTTGACAAAAATATTAGTCCACACTTTATTCTTCATCTTTTGGTTTTGAAAGTAGTTTATACAAAAGTTAAATGTAAGTGCAACCTTGTTGGCGTTTATACCAGCCTTATCTTACTTAGTAGAAGCCCAATTAATGGTTACATTTTAACTGCACATACTTACTCTCTATTGCATCTCTTTTTACAAATACATTCTCCACTCTTTGAGAAATTTTATCTTAATCAAAACCATTACATTTCGTTAAAACAATTGAGTAAGTTTGTCATGTCAACAGTTTATTACATGTAACAGATTTTGTTCATTTTTTCAATAAAAAAATGTAAAGCTTTGAAAACATTAAGCAAATTTAATCTGTTTACTCGCATTTATTCTTAATCGTTGTTGTCTCTAGCCACACTAGATATTTTATATGTGCCATTTATACTTTATTATAGCTATGCCTTATATATGTACGCTTATGAATTTTAAAAATTTTCATAACATAAAAAAAATTGTGTTGATATTTGTATTTCAACATAATGTTTTGGTTGGGACATATCCAACATGTCATAGACACCAAACATTTTCAGCTTGAGGACTTGATATAAAGCAAGATGAAAGATCTGGAAGTATAGTTTTTTTATGTCACCAGTGCACAATAAAATTCCAGATTATGAGCTAGAATTTCATAAAGAGATTTTATGTAATATTTTTATCAGCAAATATGATGCTAATGGTATACCTTATATATTTTATTTGAGAATTTAAATCTCAATATTTTTAATCAATACATATGCTTAAAAATATTTTTATGAGCTCATTCAAATGTATGATATACATATTTTAGTTGCAGCTTTATTTTCTATTACGTATGTGATAATGTACTGTTATTCTACTTCACGTAGGTGTGTCGAGCTAAACTCAACTGGGTTATAATAGTTTTTGTGGGAAAGGGGGAGAGATATGTGATGTCGAAAGTAACATGACATCACATATTATTATTAATTCCCTTTTTAAAATTAAATTATCCCGTTTAAAATTTAATTTTTCCTTCACAGTTATAAAGGTGATCAAATCTCTCTTTCCTTTCTAAAAAGAATATATCTTTTCCCTTGTTAAATTCCAGTTACTTAGGTTTTCTCATGCTCGGCCGAGACCGTTAATAAAATAAATCAAAAAATAAATCTTTTCTCATCCTAAAATCATTATCTGTGCGATCATACTTGCGTTCGATCAAAAAGTAGATAAAAGCATATTCTTTAACCATATGTTCCTGTTGCAGCTGTAATTTATGCACTTAGTATTCATTCTCAAATTAACAGTCAATACAAGTCTCTTTTTGGCTGAAAATATTAAGCCCTGTTTATATTAAAATCGGCGCTTCACATGTGTGTTTTGTTTTTGGAGTTAGGTTTCCCAAAAATCAATGTTGGCATGCATATTTGAACGTTGAAATTTTAAACGCCAAATTAACAGTCCGGTTTTGGCAAGTTTTTAAATTTTCATTATGTGCTTACCTGTGGGGTTATAATAACATAGGATATCCAGATTTAGCTCGACGCATTTGGCTATCATATCTGACGGTCACGATTGATTCTACCTCTGACCGCTCTGCTGCCAAGATGTAAAGAACAAATCTTGTCTCTACCGGGGGTCACCCCGCGAGAGTGTACTACTCTCTCCTCATTAATAAATGCCATATACATTTATTTCATCTTTTTTATTGAGTCTCTCTTACCTGTGGTTCACATACGCAAAGTGATTTTAGTTGCCACGGCTGATTATATGACTAAAGCACTAATTAAACTTTAATTCCCTTTCTTTTAAATTATGAATGAAAAAGTTTCTTTACAGATGTTTTACATTTAACATGTTTTTTACTGCTTGACCACTAACAACTTCAAAAAGCATTTTTATATGAAAAATATCAATTATCTAATCAAATAAATGTTTATTAAAAGCGATATTTTCGTATTAGCCGCAAGACAGAAGATGATAGACGAAAAATTGTCAAAGATTTCGCAGAAAGCCTACTTTGGAGGGGATTAGGGAATCAATTCCCTTTAAGATAGCTTTACAATAAATAATTAATGAATGAAATTAGGTCAAAATATTAATATTTGCTTAATGAGGTATTGTGTAACATTTAACATTATGAGAAAGAAATACTTTTAAAAAACTAATGATAATTTTCAAAAAAATTTTCTCTTTGTGCTTTTGTCACCAAAGCGCATAAAGCCTACAGTGAAAATATTACCTTTATTAATTCAAATTGTCACAATTATTTCGATACCTTGTTAAATGAAAAACATCAAAGATTCACATTATATTGTGTACATACCTATTTGTCTAGTCAAAGTGTGTCTAGTCAAACAAAGTAAAGTAAGCACTTGACAATATATACATGTGAATAAATCCTGAAAAATGCAGAATAGCACCGTCAACCGTTAGGAGGTTTGCAAAAAAATCTGGACAACAACAAATTAAGTCAAATTCTTACTGTAACTCTATTTTGATCAAAATCTGTACATTAGTTACAGAGATAAATCTATTTCAAAATCTTAAAATATTATGTATAACAGCGCCACTTATTAGGTGATGTACACCAAACACTAACTGGGATACATTTTTATCAGATACTAGCTGAATCTGAAGTTTGATGAAAATCCATGGATTAGTTCTTGAGATAGAACTATTGCGAAATCGTTAAAAATGCAGTGTAGCAGCGCTACTTGTAGGGCAATTTAACCAAATACTAATCTATATCAGTTACCAACTAAAAGAAAATTCAGTGAAAATTCGTTTATGAGTTCTTGAGATAAAACTATTGTGATAATCACGAATAATGCCGAATTGCAGCACCATTTATTGAAAGATTTGCGCCTAATAGTTCTCAGCAACTTATATCAAAAAGTAACAAAACCTAAAGTTTTATGAAAATCCGAGGATTAGTGCTTGAGATAGAGCTATTATCGAAGTTGTGATTTATGCAACATAGCAGCACCACCTGTTGAGTGATATAAACCAAAAACCAATCAGCTCTAGTTTATCCCAAGGTCTAACTGAATCTAATGTTTTGTGAATTTCCGTGGATTAATTCTTTAGATAGAATGCCCACAAAATTTTCGTCACATACAGACTCACAGACAGGCATTTTCTAAAAACCACAGAATTGCGTTCAGGACTTTCTAAAACGTATAAATCCTTGATAATCGGAAATCGTAATTTTGCACGAATCCAATACTATATTAGAAACTGAAAATTTAAATACATAAAAAGCTGAATTTGCATAATTAAAATTTGCTAAATAAATATTTTGATTTATGTTGTTACATCGAACATTTAGCCAATATTAAACAAAAAATAAACATAAAAACAGTAAATGTACATCTCAATGTGAAATAAAACAATCAAAATATATATTAGGACAAAGTTGGCTATTTATTCTGCAAAAAGACAAATGTTTCCACATGCCAGGATATCATCTTTCGAATTACTCAGGATTCCGAAAATCTTTTATTATCTTTAGAAACCGTAGAAACCTTTTTTTCGAGTGTTACAGAAGCATTGATACGGACATAGTTTCTTTTGCTGCCACTGATTTTCATAAGTGTTTCTGAGCCGTTTTAATAGTGTATTAATAAATTTCCTGAACCCGAAATGTTGGTTTTATAATGCTATAAATTCTCAATTAAAAATTTTCATGTTCAACAAACATGTTTTCTGGAAAACAAAAACCCGATAAATTAACAGCATTAATATTAACATTAAAAATAATATTATTTTATTACATTGCATGTATAAATTCACTTACGGAGCTGAAACTGTTTAATTGAGAATTGAAAAGTATTCTAAAATTCAGTATTCTGGATACAGAAAACTTAATAATGCATTATGAAAAATTATCACAAACGTTTCCGAAAATCAGTGGCAGCAAAAGAAAATTTTACAAATTCCATTTGAAACCTCGAAAATCAATTGTTTTTTGAGTTTTCAAAAGATAAAGAACTGTTTTCAAAGTGATGGATAACTCGAAGAAATTGATGTTCATTTCCTTCCGTGATTATGTTAATTTTCGTAAGATTTTTCATTGACTTACCATCTTAGAATTGTGAATGTCTTGGAAAACTTTTAAAGAATGTAATTTAATAAGAGAAAAAGTTTTGTTTCGTATTTTAGGATATGCGTTTGTAAATTGAAATCATGTTATAAAATAGTCTAATACTCACAGTATTTATTTCACATGATGGTATACCATTTTTAATATTTTCATTCAGGAGCTAAAAAAACAACTTTAGAATGGCTTTTTATATAATTTTTCTGACTAATTGCAGTTATAATTCAAAAATGCAATTACTGCAAAACATAGCTATAAAATCAATAGAAATTATGGATCCAAATAAAGAAGGAACATGTTAAGAATAAACATATACTTTTAAAAATCGTGTTTTGAGACTTAGAAAATTCTTTTTCTCCAAAATTTAAAATGAAAGTTTTCGATAATACTATTTTGAAATGTCTGTCATTGCTTTGTTAAGAAATGCAGTTGAGAGCAAACAATCGATATTTATGTTGTTTGACGAAATAAAAAAAAAATAATATTATCTAAGAATAAAAATAGTATTTTCCAATTTTCTTCTTAGCTTATTCTGTAATACTCGCTTTAAAACTCTAGAAGATTTCACAGTGTAATTGCGTTCAGTTTCACCAAAAGAGTTTAAATATTTGACGAATTCTAAAGCTTTAGTTTCGCTTGATATAAACACTTAAAAGCGTGGGTTCGCTAAAATTGAAAAACTTTCTATTGTTTATTCTGAATGCCTTGAAAATAAGTAATTTCTTTAGGATTTTATCCGTAAATAATACTAACAATTCATGGTAAGTCAGTGTATTACACTCAGCATATTGCAGAACATGTACTTCAAAGAATAAACGTAAGTTTAAATAAATATCCAGCCTACGCAAAATATTGATAAAATCTTTATATTTTGAATATGTGCGGGTTCGTGTCCGAATTACATTTGTTAAATGACATTTCGGATTTTTTCTTATTTTCAAATAAATTAATGAACCATATCTTAACACTCTTTATGAAATAGAAGGTCTATTTATAACTCGATAGATATCGTCGTAATCAAAGTTAAACTTTTGGTAAATACAAAGATTTGTCTTTATTAAAATTCAATAAGTTTAATAAAATAACTATTATCAGACCAAAAATATTGCACATGATTTAACTTGAGTTTCAGTCTTATAAAATCATCTGCTTCAAAGAAACCAATCGTATTAGATTTAAACATAGCTGCCAACTCTTCCGAATTTTTGTAACACAAAAATTTAGTAGGAAATTTCGCCTTATTTAATCGACACACATTACGGCGATTTAAAAAATCCCTGCCCGCTCAACCTACAGGAGCAGGTAGATTTCGCAGTTAACACATTCGCTGCCGCTCACGCGAAAGCGCATGATATGGTGCCAACGTTAAGGGGGCACTCACGCGGCAGCGCGTGATGTGAGCTGATGTCCAATAGCCAGTCACGCCCTAGCGCGGGAAAATCTTTTACTGATTCTTTGTTGTAAAAAGTAAATAGGCTTCTGGGAAAAACCCACTTCTACAGTGCGGCATTAACTATCATCACATCTTCACGTAAGCGGCAGCGAACGTGTTAAGTATAAATTTCACCAATAAAAACTAAATCATCATTAGCGATAAACACAGTTAAACAATTTTATAAACCCTCTTTAACTCTTCTTTTATTTCATTTTTATATAAGAGCTAGTTTTATCAGAATTTTGCTAAGTCGGTATTCAACAAAAATATTTGTTGACGCTCAACAACTAGAAATTTTCAGATTTATTTTTAAAAGAATAAAAAAACATAAAATTTGCCGACTTGATTTTTCCAGAGATTTATAAGCAACCTGCTGTTTTAATTTTTCTTTCAATTAATTGGAGATTGAATTATAAATAACTAGCAAATCCTGCGACTTTACTCGCGTAATATTTAAAGTATGCCAATTGATATTTGTATGTCTAACCTTTAATAGAAGAAATTATACTTTTTCTAAAATAACTAATAATAAATAAATGGGTAATTCCATGAGCACATGTCATGTAAGTTTCATACTACGATTTTGGATACCAGTATTTTAGAACGTAAAAATCTGTTTTATTTTATCAGAGATATTTCATCGAATAAGGCCATGCAAACCTTTCGAAAATAACAGTGGCCAACAATTTAGCAGTTACTAAAACTGTGACTTACACGACAAGTGTTTATGCAAATACCCAAATACTTTTTTCTAAAATAAGAAAAGTAGGCATTTAAAGGTCAAGCAATCAGCCAGCGAGTTCTTGGAAGAGAACAATTTTAAAGAAAGGTACGAGAATTCTTCAGAAGGGTTAGGTTTAATTGAGTAATTGAGTTTAATTGAGTTTAATTAGGTTTAATTAGTTAAGGTTTATCAAATTTCTAGTGCAGAAAGCTCTGAAATTTAAACTTAATATCAGGAGTAAAATTTATTGTTATGAAATAATATTGGCGTTTTAACACTTGTAGAATAGTCGGGGATAAAATTTATCGCATAGGAGACATATTTTTGATAAGACATAATTTAATTTTTACATGTAATAAAAATTATATTTTGAATAAAAATCGAGAATTTTTTTTAATCGACTTTCTTAACTTGATTGAACTACTATTTTTTTTTAATTTATTTGTTTAGAATTTGTTTTACACGCGAATTTTGTTTTCAGTAAAAACTAAATTGCGAATCCAGTGTAAATGAATCACAAAACTGATAATTTATTGAATTCGAAAGCATCATTTTTGTCTGTTAGTTTTTTAATAAATTAGAAATTTTAATTGATTGAAATTTCGGTTTTTCATCTTAAAAATAAATTTTTAATTTGGTAGAAATTTAACCAGTACGCATGCGTGCAAAAAACAAACGGAATTTTCCCCTCCGGGAAGAAATAACATTAACCTATTAGTGCCTAAGTCCTTTTTTAGGGACGCTTTAAAAGGTGCATTCAGTAGGGGAAGATGGGGATACTTGAGCCATTTTTTAAATTTTAATTTTTTAAAATTTTTTAGAATTTCTTAGAACAAAATAAAATATTGAAAATGAAAATTTGATATTTTTTCTTCATTTGAAAACCACTTTCAATTAATTTTGAACTATTTTTCTATGTCTAATAAATTTTTACTTTTTCTTTTACATTGTGGCTCAAGTATCCCCATGGAGGGGATACTTGAGCCAGATGTCACATTCGCACCAGTATTTTGCAAAGAAAAAAACCGATTTACAATATACGCGAAAAAATGCATTAAACCTTTTTCAAATAAATTTGGTCGAATTTTCTGGTGTCGTTGTGACATTTCAGAATTAAAATTTTGTGGTAGAAAATTCTACCAGCAGAGCTCAAAGGGTTAATCACCATACTTTAAAAATGGTACCAAGGTATATGATTTCTTTTTTACATGTTCAGAACTATAAATATGTTACCATGTTGCCAGTTTTAGAAAGAAAAATTGAACAACTGTAGAGATAAAGGGGGTGGCTCAAGTATCCCCTATGCTCAAGTATCCCCACTCTCCCCTACTGTTTTTGACACCGGTGAAAAAGAAAAGCAATAATTATTTTATTTAAATGATGCATTTTCGTGATTAGTGAACTAAACTTAAATCTTCTAAAAATAGTGGTGCCAACCAAATAAAATTTACGCGAAAGATGCTGGGCACGAATGGGTTAAAAGTATGCTTTCTAGGTGTACGGAAATTATTTGTTTCACACTGAAAAATAATTTAGTATATAAAGGCGACTTTTTCTGACAGTGTAAATTGAAAACAGTGTTTTTAATCTCATCTAGATACAGTACTTTATAAAAGTATTTAAAAATTGCAAATTTTAGGAAATTTCTGTTCGTTAAATTATTCTGATGATTTCCTTGAAAATGGGTTTCTTACTTAACTTCTAAGCGAAAAGCAGTTACAGAGTATTTTTCCGTATAAATTCCCTGGTAAAACTGAAATAAGGGAACATTATTGTAACTGAACAAGGAACTGCAAGGGAACTCAAAATTAGTCTTTTAAAAATTAAATGAAATAACGTTTAATTGTGAATATTTTGACATCATATTTTTATCCATATAAATGTATCCATCATTATATCGCAAGATATTGTAAATTTTGTTAATACAACCAGCGCAATTCACCACGCAAATGAAAATTTTAAATAACTTTTTCTCCATGTTCATATTTTCTTCACTTTCATGTTTTCAAAATGCTAGGGATTTCGTTGTATTTCAGATGGAGATTTAAAATTTTATATATATATTCTTTACTGTACACGCATATGTAATCAACTGGCGTATGGAATTGGCTTTCAGGTTTTTTGTTATTTTTTTAAATAAATATATCTGAAAATATGTTAGCATCATTCCACACATTTGTACATTTTGTATTTCATCATTTTACACAGTAAGCGAAAGTTTTGTTAAATGTAATATTAGTTGTATCTAAAAATCCATGTACAATCTTGTGTAATATACGTTTGAAAATCTTTAATAAAAATGGACAAATGTATTAATATTTTTAAATGTTATAGGAATTTAGAGAATTCAAAATTTTTTAATGTTAAAAAAATAAATAGGTAGACAATCAATAATTTTTCAAAAAATGCGTTTTTTTTTTTTTTTTTTTTTTTTTTTTTTTTTACATTTTAATGCAGTGAGTTCACCATTTAAACAATATTTTTAAAACCAAATCAAATTGTTGAAATGGTAAAGTGTTCGTGTAAATAATTCAATGATTGTTTAGTTTCGTGTTACATATCGACATTTTTCCCCTGGGGTGATTATTGCAAATCCGGTCAAAGGGATGTTGTAACGGTGGTGTGGAGTTCAATTTCAGACCCTTAAATATTTTGAATTTCTTAATCTTCCATGGTTGAGGCTATTTACCCTGGTGTGCATCTTGTAAATTCGTCACTGATTTAGTTTTACATTATGTAGTTAATAGACGTTTAGCTATTTGAATTCTTCTTAAAGTTCAATCTTATTCAGATAAAATAAATCCGAACAACAATAAATGAGTAAAATAAAAATGTGTATAAACAGTGCACAGTATATTTTTCTTTCAGAAACTTCCTAATTTTTAAATGATTCTTATCATTAATGGCAGTACAACGCATTTTTCTTCATAAAATCAGTGCTGACATATTGGGGCATTTTTTTTTTTAAATTCTGATTATTAGACACTGTCACATCTTTTTTGAAATAATATTATTCGCGTTACTTTTCAGATTTTTTTTCATCCATTTTTAGATAAGCCGAATATTTCTATTTAAATAAACGGTGACAATCAAACAATCCGGGGACGGTTTTGTCCTCAATTTGGCAACAGCGGATAAAATTCACATAATTTACGTTCATTCAGTCTTAATCAAAGAAGTCAGAAGAATCAGTCATAAGAAAAGTTTCTGGTGTGTCATTAAATACTTAAACTATCACCATTTTGAAAACATTAGTACTTCATTAACATTGCACAGCCCATTTCTTATTTCGAACGTGACTGTTTGACTTATTCCTTATCAAAGTTTTCCGCAGAACGATTTCTTACATAAAATTTTAAAAGTTCCGTAGTTTTAAAACGATAAAGAAAAACAATTTAAACGATTACAAGTTCAGAATTACTTGTAATCGTATTTATTATTCTTTTTTCTGGTTTAAATGCAAGAATCTCTATTCTTGTACGTGTCATTAAAAATGTTTTTTTTTATTTGAATTCTTAATACGAATTTTAGAGTTATTATTGCCTAAAAAATATGTATTAACGACACCCCAAAGAAAACTTGCAATCAAAATATTGAATACCTTATACCACATTTACTATTATTGCACGTCACCAAGTAATACAATTTAATCCTTAAACTGGATCATGTTTAAATTTAAAGAAATAGCGTAAAAAAATTTAGTTTTTACTAAGGATTTAAGTATTAAATATTACATAATATTACAACACCTTTTTCTCTCTTTATATACAGGGTGATTCTAAATTTATAGTATAATGTTTCAGGGTTGGTACAGGACATTGTAACAATGATTTATTGTATAGGAATGTCCAATATTGTACGGGATCAACGCAAGTGATGCTTAGAGGTACAAATACCAGAAGGGGGCAATTCGGTCCTTTTTATAATTTCAAATCTTCTCATTCACTTCAGAAAAATCTAATATTATTCTACTTTGTATTTAATATAGACATTGCATGATTATTTAAAGAAAAATATCTTATTCGAAAATTTTCGGTATGAAATCGAGATTATTGAATTAAGCGAAACTTCATTTCTAATGCTTTTTATGCATTTCCTGTGTTTGACAGATTTGTGTTTTTTTTTATTATTAATTTAATTTAAAAATTTCGATTTTATACCGGAAATTCTCAGAAGATATTTTTTGTTTAAATAAACATCACTTGAGCCAATACATTCCTGTACAATTAATGATTGTTACAATGTCCTGAGCCATCCTTAAAGTTTGTACCATGAATTTAGAATCACCATGTATATCTTATAAAACTCCATTTATCAATTCCTTGTATAATATTAATAGGTATCTTGTGGAAATAATATAGTATATTTTTGAATGCATAAGTTTTTATGTAGATTTTTGAAGTTAATCTTTACTGATGAGTAATATTTCATTTATTCATTGAAGTTTTTTGTTTTAATTATATGCGCAATAAAAACATCCGTTTGATTCTATAAAAATGAAGCTGACATGTAGTAGCATTAAGTATAGCTTGCAGGTAATAAATATTTTGTTTGCAGATATTATTTTATGATATTTTTAATGAAGTTGGGGAGCGTTGTAGTACCTGTCGTAGCAGAAGTATAAAAGCATTGTTGATAATGCTTTTTTAAAACATTCGTCGGTAATTAACCGAGATATTAACCCCTAAACACAAGGACAGTTTGGACATAAATGATGACAACGATGGCGTTCTCTCCATACCATCGGCTTGTAAAGCCTAGATAACAATTTTTAATAATATACTTCTATAATGCAATACGTAGTAGCAGTATAAAAAATAAATTTTATATTGTTGCAAACATATTAATTTAGTTAGAATTAATTTAAAAAAAACAGAGTTCGTACGCATAAGAAATTAACAAAAAATTATCCATTTTAATAAATAGATTTTTAAAGTATTATTTGCCTTATTTAATGCAAAAAGTTTTTACTTCGAATATAACGTTACAATATTTATCGTATTGAAACATATAACTTTTTAAAATTCCGTATGTATGTGAACCCTTCAGAAATACTACGGAGTTTGCGACTAGTTTGCATTCAGTGGGTTCCTCATTAAGACTCTTGTGTATTTAAAAATTAATTAGAAATCTGTCTGGAACAACGCGTCACGGACCAAAGCGGCTTTGCAAATTTGCGAGCTCCTTTTTACACAAACTCTTTTAGCACAATGCCAAGTTTAAACATTAAACAAGGGTTTTGTGTAAGTTACGCTGGAAAAAGTAAAGGTTATTACTGCGCTGGATTCAGTTTTATGAAATGCCGAATGATGTTTAGATATACACTACCTTTTAATCTGATTACTAAGTTAAATTCCTTATAAATAAATAAGGATAAGATAAAAAAAAGATTTATAAAGATTAACAATATCTTATATTTTTTAGGCTTTATATCTCTTTGAACTTTTATGGTATACACATTCATACTTTTCTCGTATATACAGCTATAGCCGATCCTACTTTGTATAGTTTTTTCAAAGATTTATCATTCTTTCATCGACGATTTTCTTTAAAAAATACTGTTAACTACTTCGCGATGAGGGCGCTTTGCTTAATTTTTAATCTTTAACCACCGGTTTTTCAAAAGAGAAAATTTCCTCTACTTGAACCGCGAAAATGCTTGAAATAAGGTAAATTATACAACAAAAATAATTAGTGGGAATAATGAACGATTTCGAGAATTTAACCCTCTGATGCATACGGGCCTCATATGAGGACAGATAATTATTGCATTATTAAACAAAAAAACTTTTGAGCATTCATTTATAGAGATATGATTTGTGGATAGATAATAGCTAGCATATAGAGCAATAATAAAATTAATTTAGAATGGGCTGTCATTTATCTAAAAAAAAAAACTTCTTGTGAATAATAGAAAATAATGAAAACTAATTTATGCATGAGAGGGTTAAACTGGCACGTATACCAGCAATTCATCCCCAAGGGGTTAATAATACAGATCTTTATCGTACGGAACTCTCTGAGCGCAAGCAATACTTGCACTTGACCGTTTAATTAATTTTTGGTTATTTTTTTTCGGACTGGTATGAGTATGATTTTCTCGAAAACTACTATTTTTGACTCATTTGTGTGCTTGACGCCAAAATCCCGTTTATAAACCGTCTTTAATATAAAAACGTGATAGCCACAAGGAAATAGAAACCATTGAGCTATACATGCGGGAACTCCACAAATAGTGTACAGCGGAAATCGACTAGGTAAACTTCACTGGTTTCTAGCTATTCCGTTTTAACAGGTTTTATTCAATGTGTATAAAGCCGTTCCTCGTTTGAGGGGAGAGAGATGTCGAGCTTTTTCAGACATCTACACTTTCCATTCTACTTCACTGTATAGGCTGAATATAAAAGCGAATCAGTAAATGTATTATTAAAAAAAATAAGGTAATCAGGTCAAAAATTATTTGTATTTTTACGGTTATAATACAAGTGTGCAAAAATAACAATAAAGAATGAGATAAAATTAATATAAAAACTTTTGTTTACTTTTACTGTAAATAAAAAACGGCGAAAATTTTATGTATCACTGTAATGAATTTTAAATGAGACAATAATTTGGAATGTTGACTTTCGAAAAATAAATGTTCGTACAAAAATAGAATCTTTAAGCGTACTGATTAGAGTAACGTATCCATTTTATAAAAAAGTTAATAGATTCAAATAATAATAATAATAATAATAATAATAATAATAATAGTAAATAAAATTGCTGCAGGACAATAAATTAAAAGTTTTGGAACCAAAAATAAATAAAAACGGTATACATATCCTAATTACTTCTTTTAAGCTTGAAGTTTGAAAATAAACTAGAGGACTATTCATAATAATTTTGTCAATGTTTGCTTATAATACATTGAATTTACATGAAATTAAAATTCAGACAACATCCATAACTTTAATTTACATTAAAAGTTTAGTAATAACCATCTAATACTTTAAGCAATCATTCATTTATAATTGACACTTCATGGAAAGTTGTATAGAAATGCTTTCTATTCGAAATAGATTTTTCCTTTTAGCACTGAAAATCGTATTGCTTATTTTCTGAATTGGGCAAAAGTTTAATTTTGGTGTTCGAATCAATCACTGTTTCGGATTATATAACAAGATTTTGGAGAAGCTTGGAAATATTCAGAAATTTAAGAAATGCATCATTTGCTCCCGCTTAGATAATGCATTATTGAATTTATCCTTTTATCCCTGTCATAACAAAACTGGAACGTTTTGATTTTTATGAAATAATTTTTAGATAGATTTCTTTTTCAATATTAAGATTATTTTACACAATTTATCATAAGAAAGCTATCTACACTCACGTCCATAAATTAAGGATAATTCAGAATCAAGATATCAATCAGATATCAAACTCTAAAGTAAAACTTTTACTTGCAGAATTGTCACACACATCTTCATGATTAATATACAAGTTCCAGAAAGCCACTAGATAGCGCCGATAGTACGTCACAATGAAGACAGTATGAGAGTGGCATATATAAGGAATGGTGGAAAAGAAGTAAAATTGTTAACAAGCATTTTCTAAGCTTCTCAGTGCCAAAACTGAACAGTTATGACATAGAGCACACATGTGGATGATACTTTATGTAAAAGGCTATTTCTATGCGAACTTGTTTGTCTATTACACAGCTGAAAATCGCTATACTTGTTGGCCACCGTTATTTTCGAAAAGTTTGCTTCGCCTTATTCATTTGATGAGACATTTTCGATAAAATAAGTCACATTTTTCCTCTTTAAAATACTGGTAGCCAAAAATTGTCGTATGTAACATACAACCAAGTTCGCATGGAAATAGCCAATAGTATTATCGGCTGTCTGAAATGTAGGCGAACTCAGATGGAAGTATCCGAGGAACTTGGAATTGCGCAAAGTGTAATCTCTAGACTTTGGAAACGATTCCAAGATGATGGAAATGTCAGTAGACGTTACAGTATAGGCCATTCCCAAATTACAACCACGAATGAAGACCGTTATTTGGAAGTAACTGCCAAAAGAAACAGACAGAGCACAGCAGTAGCGGCTAGTCAGGGGGTGCTGCATCAATTTATTCACACCACTAAAATTGTATGGTTATATCAGTTTTATTTAATGAACAAAATTCGTCGAATAAATAATTTAAAAGATTCTGTTAAATATTAGTGGTATGAAAAATCCGATGCAGCACTCCCTGACGAGCCGTTACTGGAGCACAGCATCAGACCTGTCTCGTCAGCTATCTTCAGCCACGTATGTGACTGTTTCAAGGCAAACCGTGTATAGACGTTTAACCCTTTGAGGGGCAAGCAGTTGCGTTCGAGTAATTCTGAACTCCCACCGGAAATTTGTAAAACAGTTATATCAAAAAGAGGAAAAGCAATTTCACGACTGTTTTCCACCAAAGTTAGAAAAGTGAAATTTAATAATATTTTTCTGGTGTGAATCTTCATCAGTCGTAGGTGGTATATAATATATACCGGTGCCCCTCAAGGGGTTAAGAAGTATTGGTATATATGCTCGCAGACCTGTTAGATATGAACCGCTCACGGCAACGCAATGTCACCTGCGGCTAGCCTTGGTTAGAGAACATGCAATGAGGACATCGTCATAGTGGGCTTATGTAATGTTTTGCAACGAGTCCAGGTCTAGCTTGCAGTTTGATTCACGTCGAACTTTTATATGGAGAACACCAGGCACCCGTTAGCACCAAGACAATATCATCGAACGACAACGTTACGATGGTGCAGGATTGCTCGTTTGGGGTGGAATTGTACTAGGCCCCGTAACAGATCTACATGTTCAAACCGGAAACATGACAGGCAAAATGTATCGGGACATTATTCTGGAACAACATGTATGTTTGTTTAGGGGTGCCATGGGCTCAGAATTTGTGTTTACGGATGATAACGCCCGTCCTCACCGAGCAAATATTGTAAATGAATGCCTTCGAGCTGGGAATATCACCCGTATGGATTCGCCACATTTTCGCCTGACCCGAATCCGATAGATCATGAATGGGATATGCTTGGCCGAGGGGTTGCAGCCCGCCAACCACCTCCTACCTGTGTGCCGGAACGTCAGAGTGCATTGCTTGCTGAGTCTAATAATCATCCCCAAGATCAGCTTGATAATTTGATACTCAGCATGCATAGGCCTTGTGCGGATGTACTTCGTCGTCTTGAAGACATAAAATTTAATTAATATTATACCAACCATATAATGTTAAGTTTTTTTAAGGGGGGGTACTTTTTATAATTGTTCTAGGGAGGAACAATTGTAGATTTTATTAATGTTATCATGCATATACCATCGATTGTGTTCTTTTTCTTTTGTTTAGTAAATGTGCTTGACGAATAAGTCACGTTTGTTTTGTTTCTGTATCTTTATTTTGTTGAAACTGGCATTATCCTTAATTTATGGATATGAGTGTATTTTAAAGTATAATGCAGGGCTCGAACTGTTCCTAACATTTTTGTACTATAATACCACAATTTTTAAACGGTAATATTTATTCTATAATTCTATTGTAGATGTTAAACGGACCTTCCATAAACATTTTTGATTTAAATACTGGTAGCAACGTGTGAAAATTTTAGGAACGGTGCGAGCCTTATATAATATGATAAATATTATGTTTTAGTAGTGTTAGCATTTATAATTAAATAAAATATTGAGATCGAGAAAAATTCAGATACAAATGGGTTAAAGGATGTGGGAAGATAAATATTGCTATTCGGCTACAAGACTATGTCAAATACCTTTTTTTAGATGCTTTAACTACCTTGCTACAATTTACAGTCCGTGAGCCGGTAATATAAAAAATCCCGTCATCGCTGAGTTGAAAAATGTTTTTTTTAAATTGATAGTAATTGATTACTGCGCTGGATTTAGTTTTATGAAATGCCAAATGGTGTTTAGATATGCACTACCTTTAATTCTGAATACCAAATTAAGTTTCTTGTAAATAGATAAGGATAAGAAAAAAAATAAAGTTATTCAGATTAACAATATTTGATATTATCCATGCTTTATATCTCTTTGAAATTTTATGGTATACTCATTTATACTTTTCTAGTATATGCAGCTATAACCAACCTTACTTGTATATTTTTTTCAAAGATTTATTATTCTTTCGTCAACGATTTTCTTTTAACAATACTATTAACTCTATCGCGATGAGAGCACTTTACTTAATTTTTTATCTTTAACCACCGGTTTTTCAAAGCAGGAAATTTCCTGTACTTCAACCGCGAAAATGCTCCAATGAAATAAGGTAAACTATACAATACAAAATAGTTGATGGGAATAATGAAGATTTAGATTTTGAGAATTTAAACTGCCACGTATATCAGTAACTCGTCCAAGGGTTTAATAATACATGGGTAATTCCATGAGCACATGTCGTGTAAGTCACATAGTACGATTTTCGATACCAGTATTTTAGAACGGAAAATGTGACTTATTTTATCAGAGATATTTCAATAATTAAATAAGGCCAAGCTAACCTTTCGAAAATAACGATGGCCAATAGTTTAGCAGTTACTAGAAATGTGACTTGCACGACAAATGCTCATGGAAATACCCACATATGTTTGTTGTACGGAACCCTCTAAACGCGAGCAATAATCGCACTTGACCGTTTGTTTTATTTTTTTTTTTTTTTATTTTATTTTTTTTTTTGGACTGGGATGAGTATGATTTTCTCTAAGACTACTATTTTTGACTGATTTGTGTGCTTGATTCCAAACTCCGCCTATAAGCCGTCTTCAATATAAAGACGTGATAGCCACAAGAAAATAGACCACATGCGGGAACTTTACAAATAGTGTACAACATAAATCGACATTGTCAACTTCACTGGTTTCTAGCGATTTCGTTTCAACAGGTTTTACTTAATTTGTATGCATAATTCTATAAAGCCGTTCCTCTTTTGAGGGAAGAGGGAGGTCAAGTTTTCTCAGACATCTAACCTTCCCATTCTACTTCATTGCATAGGCTCAATCAATAAATCTGTTATTAAAAAAATAAGATGATCATGTCAGAAATTATTTGTATTTTTACGTTTATAATACAAGTATGGAAAAATAACAATAAGGAATGAGATAAATTTAATATAAAGACTTTTGTTTACTTTCACTGTAAATAAAAAAATCCTAAAATTTTATCTATCATTATAATGTATTTTAAATGAGACAATAATTTGGGAATATTGAATTTCGAAAAATAAATGTTCGTACAAAAATAAAACCTTGCAGCGTACTGATTAGAGTTACGTATCCATTTTATAAAAAATTTAAAAGTTACAAACTGTTGCATGACAAAAAATTAAAAGTTTTGGAACTAAATGAATTAAAAACGGTATACTTATCCTAATTGATTCTTTTAAGCTTGAAGTTTTAAAATAAACTAGAGGACTATTCATAATAATTTTGTCAATGTTTGTCAATACATTGAATTTACATGAAATTAAAGTTCAGACAATATCCATAACTTTAACATATGTTAAATGTTTAGTAATGTCTATCTAATACTTTAAGCAATCATTCATTTATAATTGACACTTCATGGAAAGTTGTATAGAAATGTTTTCTATTCGAAATGGATTTTTCCTTTTAGCACTGAAAATTGTATTGCTTATTTCCTGAATATTGCAAAATTTCAGTTTTGGTATTAGAATCAATCACTGTTTTGGATTATATAACAAGATTTTGGAGAAGCTTGGAAATATTCAGAAATTTAAGAAATGCATCATTTTCTCTTGCATAGATGCTGCATTATTGAATTTATCCATTTATCCCTATTGTACCAAAACTGGAGCGTTTTGATTTTTATGAATTAATTTTTAGATAGATTTCTTTTTCAATATTAAGATTATTTTACGCAATTTATAATAAGAAAGCTGTATATATTAAAGTATAATATGAAAAATATTATGTATTAGTATTGTTAGCAGTTATAATTAAATAAAATATTGAGATCGAGATAAATTCAGATACAAAGGGGTTAAAGGATGTGGGTAGATAAATTTTGAGATTCAGCTACATGACTAGGTCAAATAAGTTTTCTTTTAAGATGCTTTGATTACCTTGATACAATTTATAGTTCGGGAGCCGGTAATATAAAAAATCCCGTCATTGTTGAGTCAAAAAATGGTTTTATAAATTGATAGTAAAAAGTGCTAAGCATAATTAAGTATGACAAAATGAGCTAAGTATGACTAGGTATGACATGTTTAGTTAAATTAATTATTAATAAAACAATATATAATATCTTCTTTCCATGTGGATTTTGATCAGAGAATATTGTGCTGTATCATAGAAAATTAGTATGACAAACTTTATTCTACTGGAAAAGACCTTTATACATGTTTAAAGAAGGCGGACGGTGGTAAAATTACGCATATATTTTGCTTTGAATTTTTACCATTGGCTACTTTATTTCGCGTCTAGATGCTATCCAAATGTCAGCGAAAAAGGTAATTCATTATAATGGAATTATGAATAAGGAGGATGAGATATATAGTGGACGTGCACTGGAAATATAGGGGGAGACATGCAGTGCATTATCTATCAGTTACGAGTGAGGTAACAGAGAAGGTTGTTAGCTGTTTCTTTAAGCGGATCAACAGTTAATGATTACCGCCGACTGATGAAAACTTTCATCAGTAATCTTGAATAGAAGATTCCCTTTTATTTTAGCAATTTATTCAGGAGAAATTTCACTCACAAATACTGTAAAAAAAAATTACATTTCCATGGCTGCCAACTACTACGCCTAATTAAAGTCAAATAAACTTGTATGAAACAGAAATTTTTCTAGATGATTAACAATATGTGCTGTAATTCATAACAATGAATATATTTGGCATACATTTTACAAAAACATTTTTGTGGTTCCAAACGTGTTTATATGATTTAAATAGGCGTAGAAGTTGGCAGCTCTGTATTTCTTTTCACTGTTGCCAGTTTGCACTGGCATTATAATCTTTTCACTAACACTGAAAGAGATTGTCCTGGTTGTCACAATGTGGCGGAACTACTACCGACGAAGTAAACTCCCATCTGAAAAAATGAATATCAGTTTTTGCCATTATTTTTATTTAAATTTTCCTCTGATGAAGCGTTTGAATAAAGAGAAATTTTGTACTTTAATGGTTGAAATTTACCACCCTGGCTATAAACCCATGTGAAAGCAGTTACAGAGCTGCCAACTTCTACGCCTATTTAAATCATATAAACACGTTAAGTGATTTACATCGAAATCTTATCAGTAACAACGTATGTCAACTTTTAACTGAATCTTAAGTTTAATTAAAAAATCAGTGCATCAGATTTTGAAATACAGCTGTTCCGGAAATCGTAAAAAAACTTGCATAGCAGCGTCATCTGTTGGGCGATATAATCCAAAATGTAATTTAGGACCAATTTATATCAGGGGCTAACTGAATCTGAATATTGATGAATACTCATGCGCTAGTTATTAAGATACAGCTATTGCGGAAATCGCGAAAAATGAAGCACGGGAAGAACCATCTTTAAAACGATTTACAACAGAAACTAATTGAATCTGAAGTTTAATAAAAATTCGTGCATTAGTTCTTGAGATACAACTATTGCTGAAAATGGCAAAAAGGCTACATAGCAGCGCCACCTGTTCAGTAATTTATACCAAAATCTAATCAGCACCAATCTATATTAAGGACTATTGGAATCTAAAGTTTTATCAAAATTCCGTTCATCAGCTCTTGAGATAGAGAATCCACAATATTTATGTCACATACAGATGATAAGCAGACAGAATCATAGATTCACATTTCGTAAATTCGTGTTTTTAGGCATGTCTGACACATAAAACGTGTAAAACCATCGAAACATGGAATTCAGATATTTTCACGAATGCAATACTTTCTTTTTGTACACATAGAAGAAAGTAAAAATACTGTTCGCTCTTTGGGATAAATTTACTAACGTGTAATTTAATTGCAAGAAACATAAAATGATACACCCTGTACCATGCAAACAAGTCAGATATAGCAATCCCAAAACCATCTTCTGTCTCATACATGTTAATACTTCCTGAAAAATGTAGCATAGCAGCATCTCCTGTTACAATGTTTTCAGCAAAATATATCAGCAACAACTTAAATCAACATCTAAATGATATTAATGATTGATCAAAATCTGTGCATTAGTTTCTGAGATTGAAATATTGCAAAATCTTTAAAAAATTCTGCATAACAGCACCACCTATTGGGTCATATACTAATCATAAACTAATCATAATATATTTTTATCAGGTACATGTTGAATCTGAAGTTTAATGAAAATCCATGGATTAGTCTTTGAGATAGAGCAATAGCGAAATCGTTTAAAAAACATAATGACAGCGCTACATGTCGGACGATTTAACCAAAGACTAAACAACACTACATCAGGGACAAAGTTAATCTGAAGTTTGATGAAAATTAGTTTATGAATTCTTGACATAGAGCTATCGCGATAATCACGTATAATGCCGAATTGCAGCATCACCTATTGAGCGATTTGCGCCTAAAAGTAATCAGGAACATGTTATATCAAGGACCAACAGAATCTAATGTTTTATGAAACTTCGTGCATTAGTGCTTCAGATAGAGCTATTATTGAGATAGTAAATAATGCAGCATAACAGCACCATTTGTTGAGCGATAAACACCAAAAAACAATTCAGTTTATCTCAAGGTCTAACTGAATCAAAAGTTTTGTAAAATTCCGTGGATTAGTATTTTAGATAGAGCGCACACAAAATTTTTGTCACATACAGACACATAGAGTGACAGAATGACAGGCTCACAGACAGAAATTTTTTTTTAAACCATCAAATCGTGTTCAGGACCTTCTAAAATGTATAAATACGCCGAAAATCAGAAGTCTAAATATTTCAAGAATCATAAAAAAGTAGCATGGCAGTGCCACCTGTAGGGCGACTAATACTAAACAACACTATATCAGGATAAAGTTGAAATAGATAGTTAAAATAGAGCAAAATTTGCTAAATAAATATTTTATTTTCTGCTATTACATAACGTATTTGAACAATATTTAACCCTTTAACAATCAAAGCATTTTCATTGCTAAGATGTCGAAATAAATGAATGACACCGGCAATTAAGAATAAATATATTTCTAAATAAGAAAACGTGATTTTTCTCATACATAATAAAAGGGATATCTTTAGATAAAAATACCGGTGTCAGTATTGCATATCAGAATTAAAATTTTGTGGTTTCGTGGCAAAACCAATGAACGTTAAAGGGTTAAACAAAACCAAACAGAGAAACACTAAATAAGCATCTTAATTTGTAAAAAAACAATCAAATATCTATTGAGACAAAAATGGTTATTTATTCTGCAAAATGACAAATATTTCCACATGTCACGATAACATCTTCCAAATTTCCCAGGATTCCGAAAATCTTTCATTATCTTTATAACCCGCAAAAACCAATTTTTTCGAGTTTTAGAGAAGCAGTTATATGTACGTAGTTTCTTTTGCTGCCACTAATTTTTATAAATGGTTCAGAACAGTTTTAATAATGTATTTATAGATTTTCTGAACCCGAAATATCGGTTTTAAAAAGCTATCAATCCTCAAATAGAAGTTTTCATGTTCAAGAGACATGTTTTCCTGAAAAAATGGTAAATTAACAGCATTAATAAAAACATGAACAATAATATTATTTTATTATCATTGCATGTATAAATTCACTTACTCAGCGGAAAATATTCAATTGAGAATTTACAAGCATTCTAAATTTCAGTTTTCTTGATTGAGAAAACTTATTAATCCATTATTAAAATATTTTATTAACGTTTTCGAAAATCAAGTTGAAGCAAAAGAATTTTTTACAAATTTCTTTTTTCAAAATCTTGAAAATAAATTGTTTTTTTAAGTTTTCAAAAGATAAAGAAATGTTTTCAGAATAATGAATAACTCGTAGAGTTTACAGTTTATTTTCGATCATGGTTATATAATATTTTAGTAAGTTTTTTCAGAGATTCAGAGATGAACATTAGTTTTTAAGAAAAACTAATGTTTCGTATTTTAAGATATACGTTACTAATTTGAAATCATATAATAAAATAGTCCATACTTACAGTATTCATTTCACTTGTTTGACGTCGCCTATTTGCAAAACATTCATTCACTAGCTAAAAAAACAACAACATTAGTAAGATTTTTTATTTAATTTTTCTGACTAATTATAGATATAGTACAAAAATATAATTGCTGCAAAACACAGCTATAATATTAATGGAAATTATGGATCCAGAAAAAGAAAGAACATGTTAACCCATTAGTGCCTAGCGTCCCTTTTTAGGGACGATTACAAAAAAGGCAAGAAAGCACGTTTCACACCAGTAAATAGAAAGATAAAGAAACACAACACTATTTACTACAAGACAAATTTCTCAATAAATTAAGATAAAAGTTATTCTTCTTTTAAAACTGATGGGAAACTCAAAATTTAACTTTTATTGAAGAAAATAATTTGGGCATTAATGGGTTCATAAACATATCCTTTTCAAAATCCTATTATTTACGAATTAGAAAACCCCTTTTCTCCAAAATTTAAAATAAAAGTTTTCGATAATACTATTTTGAAATTTCTGTCATTGCTTAGTCTAGAAATGCAGTTGAGGGCAAACAATCGATATTTATGTTTTTTGACGGGATAAAAAAAATAATATTGCCTAAGAATAAAAATAGTATTTTTCAATTTTCTTCTTAGCCGATTCTCTAATACTTGCTTTAAAACTCCAAGAGATTTCAGAGTGTAATTGCGTTCAGTTTCACCAAGAGAGTTTAAATATCTGATGAATTCTAAAGCTTTAGTTTCACTTGATATAAACGCTTTAAAGCGAAGGTAAATTGAAAAACTTTCAATTGTTTACTCTGAATGGCTTCAAAATAAGTAATTTATTTAGGATTTTATCAGTAAAGGATGATAACAATTCATGATAAGTCAGTGCATTACACTCAAAAAATTGCTCAACATGAACTTCAGAGAATAAAAGTACCATTTAAACAAATATCCAACCTACGCATAAAATAGGCAAAGTCCCACATATTTTAAATATGCGTGGATTCGTGTGTAAAACGGTGTTAAATGAAATTGGTTAAATGGCGTTTTTGATTTTTCTTAGTTTCAAGTAAATTCATGAATCGTAAGTTAACGCTTTTTCTAAAGTACAAGATTTCTATAGGTATCGTTGTAATCAAAGATATTTTTTTGGAAAATGCAAAGATTTCATGTTATTAAAATACAAAAAGTCCAATAAAGTAACACCTATCAGACAAAAAATGTTGCACATGACTTAAGGCGCAACACTAGTCCCAGAAAAGACCCGGATGATAATGTAAAGTCTATGGGAGCATTCTTTTCAAGTATCTCGCTCAAAATTTAATATTTTTACATGATTTCTTTTATTCATGTAAAAATTTAATATTTTTACATGAATAACATTAATATTTAATATTTTACATTAATATTTTAATATTTTAATTTCATGTAAAAATTTAATATTTTTACATGAAACCGGTTTAAACCGGTTCTGAAATTGGAATTATCATAATATAAAAAATGTATAAGCAAAATCGAAAAAGTAAAAACTAGGGCCGGTTGTAGATCGTCTTCAGCTATCTTATGCAAAAAAAAGCATGTAAAAATATTAAAATTTGAGCGAGATATTTGAAAAGAACGCCCCCATAGATTTTATATTATCATCCGGTCTTTTTCTGTGACTAGTGTTGCGCCTTGACTAGAGTTTCGATTCATCTGCGTTAAAGAAACCAATCATATTAGATTTACCCATAGCTGCCAATTCTTCCGCATTTTTGTATCACAAAAATTTAGTAGAAAATTTTGCCTTATTTAATCTATACATATTTACGGCAATTTAAAAAATCCCTCCTGGCTTGGCCTAGGGGCGCAGGTAGATTTCACGGTTAAGTATTAATTACACCAACAAAAACTAAATCATCATTAGAGATAAACACAGTTAAACAATTTTATAAACTCTCTTTGACGATTTTTTTATTTCATTTCTAAATCAAAATCGTGCTAAGTCGGTATTCAACAAAAGTATTTTTCCACGCCCAACAGCTGGAAATTTTCAGATTCATTTTTTAAAAGAAAAACAAACATAAATCTTGCTAAGATGGTTTTTTAAGAGATTTATAATCAGCCTGGTGTTTTTCTTTTTCTTTCACTTAATTCGAACTGGAAGTATAAACAACTAGCAAACCCTGCGGATTTGCTTGCGTAATAGTTGAAATATTCCAACTGATCTTTGTATATTGAACTTTTATCAGAAGAAATAATACTTCTAAGAATAATTCTAAAATTACCATTTAACCCTTTCCGGCGCTGACAAATTCTGTTAGTAAAATGAGAAATTATCGACTGACACCGGAATTTACAAACGACTTTTTAAGAAATCAAGAACGCTTTAATTTAAGCTTTTATTGTAAAATCAAGATTTTATTACAATATAATTGGTGCCAATTGCAAGTTTGGAATTAAAATTAGGTGTGTCCAGACCCGACACACTGCGCGGGAAAGGGTTAAGCCACAGTTTGACTAAACTTCATTATTACACTGCATTAGGCAAAAATGAAACTTAAATTACTGAGACTTAAAGGTAATTCAAAATAAATAGTAATTTAGAAATTATTTTGAAATTCTTATGTTTAATTCATACATTCTTCCAATTATTTATTTGAAGTTTTGAATTTTTTAGAAACCATCTTCTTAGAACGCATTTGCATCTCAAAATTAAACATCATGTCAAATTCCAAGCTTCTTATCTATCAATCTACCATCTCTCTAGGGACATCAGCATAAAATGCATATGTTGAAACATGGATTATCACTATCAATTTGCCAACGTTAATTTTTAAATCGGTTTGTCATTTCTTAATATTCCACAGAAACGTAATTTAGAAAGTTTCAAAAGGCATTTTTAGAACGTTTGTTGTTCCTGCCAACCCGAAATGGTAGTGGAACCGGTATAAAATATAGCTTGTGTAGGATCAGAGATTGTCACCACTGATTCACAACCACTACTTTTATAATCGGTTTATTATTTCCTGAGATTGCATAGAAACCATATTTTAGAAATTTTTTAGAACGCTTTTTACGTCTTCCCTTCGCTGCACAACTTTTAAATTTCGAATTTATTTTCGTCTGTTCTTAAAGGGCATTTATATTTTATAAGTATCTACCATGCCATATTTAAAGTTTCTAGACACTTCAGTATCACAGAAATCGCTGATTAGAATGTTTTTTGCTCCTGCAATCATTTTGTGGTACTGGCACAGACATAAAATATAGCTTATGTTTGAACATGTTCTAACACTACCAATTAGCAACCATTGCATCACTAAATTATTGAAAAACTCATTCTCACTTTGTTCTTCTTAGTGCTTGTTCATCCTTTTAATTTTCAGTATACACTATACAAAATGATAAAGAAAAAATACAAAAAAATATATTAAACTATTTTAACGAATCGGCGTTATACACTCACTTCCAAAAGTTAAGAACGAAGAAGTAAAATGCAAAAAAATAAACAAATACTGCTTTGATTGACACAAAATTTGGCAGGAAAGTACCATATATATTTGTGCATAAAACAAAATCAATAATTATATACAAAAATGAAAACAATAATATTTTTTTATAAGTTATCAGATAATGACATACTGGAGACTTAAACAGAATTATGTATAAAAAGAAAATAAACAGCATAAAATGAAAAAAAAGACATTAATAGGGTATGTGATCGCCCCTCATCTGCATACAAAATTTATACCTTGTGACCATGCTTTCAATTAGGTGGTCAACCACCGCAGAATTAAGCAATCGCCATTCTTCTTGTAGAGTAGTTTCCAGCTCAATAAGAGTGGCTGGAGATGGGAAACGTAAACATACAGCATGGCCGAAGGCATCTCAAATATTTTCAATGGGATTAAAGTCGGGCAAATATGCTGGACACGCCATACGCGCAATTCCTTTACTCTCCAGGTAATCATCGACCATGTCAGCTGTATGGGGACGTGCGTTATCGTCCATTAAAACAAAAGTAGGGCCAAGTGCTGCGGCGTACAATCTCACAATGGGTTCAAGAACTCCATCTGGATTCAGGACAGCCTTCAGAGACCCCAGTTTAACCCTTTAACGAACATAGCATTTTCATTGTTAAGATGTCGAAATAAATGAATGACACCGGTAATTAAGAACAAATATATTTCTAAATAAGAAAACGTGATTTTTCACATACAAAATAAAAGGGATATTTTTAGATAAAAATACCGGTGACAGTGTTGCGTATCGAAATTAAAATTTTGTGGTTTCGTGGCGAAACCAATGAACGTTAAAGGGTTAAAGATGTGATGTCGGTGCGGTATCCTAATGAAATCATGCCCACACCATAATGTTTCCGCTTCGGAATGCTTGATGTTCGGTGATGTTTTGGGGATGATTGCGTGTTCCTTGTTTGCGCCATATCCTTATACGCTTGTCATCTGGCTGCTGAGAAAACTTTGACTCATCAGTAAACATGACATGGCCCCAGTCAGACACAGTCCAACTGACATGCTCCCGGCACCATTTTAATCGTGCCCCTCTTGATTAGACGGATAGAGGAAAACAAACTCGAGGCACCCGGGCGTACAGTCCACTCATATGTAATCTTTTTCGTACAGTAGCTGCAGATTTCGCCTTACCAATGAACGCTGTAACCATAGATGTCACACGTGTAGAGGTCGCTCTGCGATACCTATTGGCTACAATAGCAATATATCGATCTTCCGCGGGGGTTTTAACCCTTGGGCTACCGACTACGGGCCTTCGGACAACTGTCTGTGTGGTTTGAAATTGTTTTCATGAACGTGAAATTACAGAATAATGAATGCCGAAGAAAAGAGCAACATCTGTGATCGACTGTCCTGCTTCAATGCGCCCCACAGCACGCCAGCGCTCAGAATCTTCCATTCGTCTTCTGGAAGTTATAGAAACACGTATGTCTTCAAAACAAAGTGCACGAAAGTTTAAACACCTTCTATCAGGACATACAATCAACTTCTGTAACCCTTCATAAAGCTTGCTTCTTATAAGACTGCCCTTTTTTGCATATTTCTTGACATGAAAGCGCGAATGGCTGTTACCTAATATATTTGCATACTTCTATCTATCTCTGCAGCGATTTGCATCCTCTTCAAATCTGATTGGCTTCAGGAAATTAGCATTTTCCCCTCCGTGCTTAACTTTCGGAAGTGAGTGTATATAAAAAGGAAATATTTAAATATTTTATGTATGAAAGAGTCAAATTTTTAAAACATCACTGGAATATATACTGGTATCCATGAGAGTTAAAGTCAACATAAAATTTAAATACCCATATGCAGCTAAGGATTTTTTTTCTAAAATACATTTCACAATTATTAAAAATTTCCCATCGCAGTGGAATATTTCCTGCACTTAATTATGCACAGAATTTTAATCCTACATGTAAAATTACCTGTTTGTTTAAAATATGCATTTTAAGATACGTAGATGCACAATATTAATTAATTTTCTTAATGTGACATTAACAATAAAGGAGGGTTTCCTTATGTAATTTAAATTTTAATAGAATCAAAAGGAAAATTATATACTATGTACTGTATTATCCATGAACTCTAGCGTTTGAGTATTTTCGTTGGGCTCGTGTGTGGAGGAGACAGCCGTATTTATTTTGTACATTCTCTTAGCACAAATGTCAGCAAAAGTAGACAGCACAGTTCCATTACTCCTTCCGAGACTTGCCAAGTCTCCGGCTTTTTGTACACGGCAATTATTTTACAGAAAATATTCTCTTATATCTCGCAAATGTTCAAATTAAATTATAAAACATTTTCTGTGTTAAAATACCTGCGTTCAAAAAGCCGGAGACTTGGTAGCTCTGTCTTTTTTAGATTTGAAATTCAATAAAGCAAATTTTTATATCTGATTATTTAAAAACAACTCTTAAGCATTGCTATTCAGAAAATAATAATAACAGTACTTTTTGTTCAAATTCGAATATCACCGCCTATGAAGATAATTAAAGATTACATTTTTCCTTTGAATGTCATATGTTTAAAACTAAATCAGAGGATTAAATGAGGAAGGGGGAGGGAGAAAAGCCAGAAAGACATAAAAACTTTGAAAATAAATGATTTTTTCTTAATTTTCCGTTTTATAAAATGTTAGCAGAACATTATTTTAAATTCTTTAATATTTCTTATACTTTTTAATATTTTTTATTGCTTTTTATGTTGATAGGTTTAAACATTATCTTGCAACAGGTGTTCTGAAGGAAACTAGTATTTTAACTCATTTCATATTTAGGGAAGAGGGGGGCACGTTTGAACTGGAACACGTTTGAACACTCTAAATATTTTTCTTAAAAAAATTATTTAAAAAAATGTATATGGCAATACATTACTACTGCTTCAAGGGTATAAGTATACAAAGCTGAACTATTTTGTATGAGCAGTATTGTCTAAGCAAGATATGTATTTTTCTCCCTCTTGAATCTAAACTTAAGAAAAAAAAGTTGTAAGATTTTTGTTTACAAACTTCTATTGCTAAAATTTTAATTAATTGTTCAATACTTACATAAAGATGTTATAGCTTTAGCTAATAAGCTTTGTTTTCTTCAAATTCTTCAGCAGAATTGAGTAAACCGTTGTAATGTTGAATTCCATGTGACGGGGTACACTTGAATAGTGAAAAAAAAAAACTGGTGATAAATAATAATTGAAATAATTTAAAGAGAACACTTGAAACTATGAAGTAAAGATTTGTTGATGTATTTAAATATTATTATTTCAGATTTTTTGTGAAAAGAGGTTAATTAAGAATGTCAAAATAACATGAACTTACACTGCTAACAATTCCCCTTGCTGCACACATAGATTCCAACCTCTATATACATCAGTGATGGAAAGTTTCAAATCTAAATTAATGTTGCCATTCATTTATTGGATAATTGCAAATCCTGGATTCAAAATAATGATTCATAATTTAACAGGTTTCCAAACATTGTTTCTGGTTTCCGTATTGGATAAAACGGATTTTTATATCAGTTCTCTTAAAAAAATACTGAATGAAAAATTTTAATTTTCCAGAAGCATCAGATATTACATTGGCATATTTCAGGGATATTGTAAAAAAGTTTTCACAACCAAACACAACTGGAGGGACACTTTGTGTTCTATCAACAATGAATTATGACATCAACTTTGATGGATTTACGTTTGGTTAAATAACAAAAAAATGAGTAATTTCAGTAAAATGTAGTTATTTAATTTTATTCATATTACTTTATATTTCTGTAATGTGTGCAATTTTTTATAAAACTCTCAATAATCTCATATTTGTTCAAAGGTGCCTCTTGCCTGTTCAAAGGTACCTTTACATGGGGCAGGTTTGAACAAAAATCTTTCCACTTTTTAAATCCTCACAACTTATTTAATTTCTTTCGAAAATATTTAATTTATGGTTCATATGATGAAGAAATGCATTGTTTTTATTGTGTAATATTTAAAACTCAATAAATATAATTCAAGTAAGAAATACATTGATTTTCTGAAAAAATGTTCAAAGGTGCCCCCCTTCTCCCCTATATTCTGAATTAAAAAAATGTAGACTAGGTTTTTAGTGACCGCAAGCGCACTTCTTATTTATCTTACACACACAGTTGAAAACGAGAAATCTTTTTTTTTTCTATGGCAAATAGAAAAAAAATCTGGTACTTTTCGATTAGCCGAGCGTGAGTGTTATATATACATACATATGTATGTATATTTGCATATATGTATACAAATATTGTATATAAATACCCATATATATATATGTATATATGTTCATATATGTATATATACATATGTCAGATGTGGATTTGGGTTCTTGGTTTCCCACGGAAGTTGTTGTTGTTGTATGTATGTCGGCCAATTATCTACACTATGGGATATAGGCCCTAAGGGGTGGGATGCCCTCCGTGGGGGTCTTTCTAAGGGAACCTAACCCGTATTTACGCAAGGTTCGAAGAAAACCACGGAAAACTCCGAACGGTTAGGCCGACGGTCGCGATTGGGTTCGAACCCAGCACCTACCGTCTACCAGTTTGAGGTCAGAACCTCTCGGCCACTGGTGGGGCGCGTTTCCCACGGAAGACAGAATGACGCAGTGCCCAACTTTTACTATATTTGCTGAGTACAGCATTTTTGAAGTCTGAACTGGAAACATTTTTTGATGAGAGAATACTCTTTTTAACTCTCACGAAGTAAGACCTCCCGTTCGAGCTTTCCGGATTTGATAGGCGAAGATTTAGCTCGTGTTTGATAATTGCCCAAAATCCCCCTTAGTTTTAAAATGTAAATATTGTAATTATTTCATATAACTAAGATTCATTAAACAGTTATTTATAATAATTACTAGATATTTTTATCTTGCACAAAAGTACATAGACTTATATATGTATGAATAACAGTGGCGCCCGGCTAACCGAAAAGTGCCGAAAAACTAATCCTTAGGGTCAATCCATTTCAAGTGGTCCAGCACTGGTCGCTCGACCATTTTTAAAAAAATCTGAAATTTTTTGTACAACAACCCTAAAATGATGGAAGTTCAAAATGACCGTTATTTTAATTTTACTATTTTTTGTTTCTGTAGGGCGGCCATCTTTGTTTCATCATGTGTAGCGATTTTCTCATATACTAGTGTACAGTCCCTGGCCAAATTATTAGACGCACTCATATTTTCTTGTGTCGAATCATATTACAAGTTTCATAGAGATATTACTATGTCAATAGTTACAATTGATTATATACATAATCTGTAGGATTATAATAAACTAAAAGCATGCCAATGACTTTAAAATTATTTATTTTTGTAAATTAAATTAACAATTGCTGAAATTGTAAAACTTAAAACATGAAATTCAAAAAAATGTCAATATTTTTTGGAGTCTTCTTTGGCGGCAATCAGTGCCTCTATTCTTCATGGCATGCTGTTAGTACAAAATTGAAATGTTTCTTGCATGTGTGAGTGATGTTTCCAGACAAGGGTAAGTTTTTCTATGAGCTGTGTTTTGCTCGTTATGAGCTCTTTGTCCAGTTTTTTATTCATTAGCTCCCAAACTTTTTCAATGATACTCATGTCTGATGAATTACCGGGAGCAGTTCAACACAGGGATATTTTTTTATTGAAAGTAGACCTTGACAGATCGTGCTATGTAGCAAAAAGCTTTACCTTGCAAAAATACAAATGGTTCTTCATTTGGAAACCATCATTTTAGCTTTAGAATAAACCGATTTTGAAAACCTCCTTACATTGGTCTGGAGAATTGACTAAGAAGTCATACCAAACAAATCCCAGCTCATAGAAAATCTTATCCATATCTGGAATCGTCACCCACGCATACAAGAAACTCTTCAATTCTGTCTTAACATCATGCCGCAAAGAATAGAGGCACTGATAGCCGCCAAAAGAGGCTCCAAAAATATTGACATTTTTTTGAGCTTCAAGTTACAAATTTTGCAATTTCAGCCATTTTTAATTTAATTTGTAAAAAGAAAGAGTTTTAAAGTCATAGGCATGTTTTTTATTTATTATAATCCTACAAATGATGTACATAATTAATTGCAGTTATTCACACAGTAATATTTCTATGAAGCTAGTAATATGATTCGACACAAGGAAAAGGAAGTGCGTCTAATAATTTGGCCAGGGACTGTATACAAAATTGTAAATATCTCGTCTTTTATTTTACCAATTTAAATGGGGTTTGCAGCATTTTGTTTAGAATAAAATAGGCTAAATGTCCGGTGGTAGAATAATTTTGAAAAATAAATTTTTAAAGGTGAAAGTTTAGCACAAAATTTAAGATGTTTTCCAAAATCTATCCGTTTGCAAGAGGAAATTTTTCATGTAAGGAAAACTGTCAATCTTACACAATTTTTTCTACAAATAGGTCAAAAGTGCGTGTGCTCATATACCAAGTCCCGCATCTGGGAGTTAATTTCTCTTTGCGAAAAAAATTCCGAAATTCGTCAAAAATTTCAAAAATCGCACATTTTGGGCTTTGATATCTCTGTTGGGGCACGAGATAAAAATCTGAAATTTTGGTATTTGATAGTATTGTGTAGTAGTGTTACGTACAAAAAATTTCAAGAAGGAGATTTGGCTCTAAGCTGAGATATGACATGCACAATATATGAAAACAATACTGCCAAACTGTTGTAACCTACTATGTAATTGTTCATACCTCCAAAATTTTAAATTAATGATTTATGGTACAAAGTTGAATGTTAATTACAAATATGTTCCTCAAATGTTTCTGTGTGATTTAAACAATTCAGAATGTATGCTAAGCCAATACACTATTTGTCCAGATGAACAAACCTAGAAATGCTATTGCAACTATTTTACTCGGAACACATTGCAGAAAAAGTAAATTACAGACAATGGGTTGCAACTGATCGAGTTGACATGGTTTCAATTATTAAGCCTAGAGAATTTCATTCAAGTTAACAAGGGATGACAAGACTTGGGTGGCTTCAAGTAAAATTTTGAGAAAGAACAGCCTGATAGACTGACAACAGTAACTGGTCGAACTCATAACATCTCACGTAGTGTTAAGCTCTTTGTTGAGCATATATAGTATCTTTGTAAATTAAACATTTATTATTAAACTGTTTTCAACAAACGATATTTTCTGTGTAAATATTGTAATAAAAGAAACTAATCTCATTTCTCCTAATGTACTTGTAATAGCATTTCTTAACATTTTTTAATCACCGTATCTGAGCTTTTAGTCAAATCTCCTTCTTTAAATTTTTTGTGCATCACACTACCCTAAAAGACTATCAAAAGCCAGAATTCCAGATTTTTATCTGGCGCCACTCAAGCGATATCAAACTTCAATGCGAGGAAATAGCTGCACCCGATGAAACAAAGATAGCCACCATGCTCAAACGAAAAATATTAAAATTAAAATAATAGTCATTTTGAACTTCCCTCATATTAGGGTTGTTCTACAAAAAAAATTTCAGATTTTTTAAAAACGGTCAATCAAGCAAAATATCTTAGGGGTCATTGAAATGGACGAATAGCATTTCTAGTAGGTTTTGTTCATCTGGACAAATAGTACGTTGGCTTAGCATACAATCTGAATTATTAAAATCAAGATTTAAACTGAATTTGAAGATGATCTTTGTAACTTTCCATCATCAACCATTAGTCTAACATTTTGTAGATATGAACAAACACATAGTATGTTACAATAGTTTAGAAGTATTGTTTTTACATATTGGCCATGCCATATCTCAGCTTGTAGTCAAATCTCCTTCTTGAAATTTTTTGTGCATAACACTACTGTAAAATATTATCAAGGACCAGAATTTCAGATTTTTATCTCGTGCCCCACCAGAGATATCAAAGCCTAAAAAAGGCGATTTTTGAAATTTTTGACGAACTTCGGATTTTTTTTTCGCAAAGAGAAATTAACTCCCAGATCTGGGATTTGGTGTATGAGTACACGCGCTTTTGATCTATTTGTAGAAAAAATTGTGTAAGGTTGACAGTTTTCCTTGCAAGAAAAATTTCCTCTTGCAAACGGATAGATTTTGGAAAAAATCTTAAACTTTTTGCTAAAATTTCACCTCTTAAAATTTATTTTTCAAAATTATTCTACCACCGTACATTTAGCTTATTTTATTCTGAACAAAATGCTGCAAACCCCATTTCAATTATGAAAATAAAAGACGAGATATTTACAATTTTGTGTACCATAGTATCTGAGAAAATCGCTGCACACGATGAAACAAAGATGGCCGCCATGCACAAACAAAAAATTGTAAAATTAAAATAATGGTCATTTTGAACTTCCATCATGTTAGGATTGTTGTACAAAAAAATTCAGATTTTTTAAAAATGGTCGAGCAACCAAAAAAATATTTTCTGGACCACTTGAAATGGATTGACCCCTTAGTAATCAAGAAATTGAAGTTCAGGCAGGGTTCGCACAACTGTACCACTAAAATTTTACAGTACTTTCAATGTATTTCACTGCAGAAAAATATTGCGAATCGAGGAGTCTTTTGCGAATTCTGTTTCTTAAAAACTAAATATAAATTTTCTTATCATTAATAGTGGTGCCAGAGTCCTTACAAAATATAAGGAGTGTGCGAACCCTGTCAGGTCTTACTCATGTATTTTTTATTATTCGTTAATTATATGTATTTTCATATAACTAAGTTTACATTTTGTGATTTTTTTTCTGTCTTTAAGAAATTTTTATCGTAAATAATCAAAACTAAAAAGAACTAGGGAGGTTTTGATTGAAAAGATTCTTTCATGAGAACTTTAATAACTTTTGAACAGTTCAAACATACATACGTATAAAAACTAATTCCGATTTACATTCATAATGATCGGTGAAAAAAAGTAATAATACTATATAAAGATAATTTAAACAATAAATTCTAAGCAAAAGGACTTTCTAATATGTAAATTATGAAACTTGTATAATTAATTTGTAATCCTATTCTGCTATTTCGGTAATCATAATCCAACAAAATTTCTTTAATCTAAATCTAATTATAATTTAAAATTTAAAAAATGGATAATCGAAGATGTAATAATAATCTTACTTGCAAATTTAGAGACATAATCATAATTTACTTTTAGAAATTGAAAGTAACCGTAATTTTAATCGATTACAGTTTTCTGTAATCGATACTGCAAGTATCAAGACTCACAAATAATACAAAAATCGCATTTTCCTCATAAAAAAGGTCTATCTCGTAGCAAGTGTTGCCATCATTATTTACACACCATTATTTTTTTAAATCGATTCGGTATTTCCTGAATTTGTGTGGAAATTGCAATCTAGAACATTTTTAGAACAGTTATTGCGCATTTTCTCTTCTTTTAAATTTCTCTTCTTTTTTTTAAAGAAATGTTCTTAGAGATGACTTGTATCGATACCTCCTCAGTTCTGAGATATATTACTAGGGACCACTAAAACCAGTTTAAAATTACTTTAAAAATCTTCAAATATGCATCAGTCAATATATGGATGCTTATAATATGCACGATTGATTAAAAAAGTTTAAAAGTAATTTTAACAACACTGTCAGAAAAATTCGTAAATATACACTAAGTTATCGTTATTTTTTCACAAATAACTTCTGTTCTCCCAGAAAACGTATTTGTTCTGTGAGTTCATTCCGAACGTCGAAAAATGAGGAAAAGATTCCGTTTATAGCTAGCACGCATGCGCATTGGGTCTGTTAGTAATAAGTTCGAATTTATTTTTAAAATGAAAAACAAAAATATTCTATTGATTAAAATGTCTAATTTAGTTTTAAAAGACAAAAATGTTTTCGAATTTAAAAATAAATAACAATTACTTTCTTTATTCGTTCAAAAATTCTCACAATCTGTTATTCAAAGTTGGATAAGTTGAATAAAGTTCAATATACTAAGTTATTTCTATGATAAATAGTCCCATATAAAATATACTTTAAGTGAACACATTTAAAAAATATATTTTAATTAGAAAATAATATGAAAAAAAATTATATTATTAAAAAAAATCTTATCGAATAAAAATAGAACATCCATGTTTTTTCTCTAACACGTAATATATTTAAAATTCACATTTTTATACTATATTAATACTAAACGTAAAAAAACCCAGCCACAGTTTCATTAAAGATGAAATCTTTCCGAGATTAACTGCAAAATTAAAAGCTTTTTAACGAAATACACCAACCCACACCCATATGAAATGAACGCTTCTATTTTAAAGCACAGTCATCATGAGCAATCGTAGCGCCGAGGAAAAGCGCTCGCCTTGTAATGCTGGGGTCGGGAGTTCGATCCGCACCTCTTCCGCATTGATTTTTTCCAAACTTTTTTCAAGTGACGGAAATTTTTCCTCTTTTGACGGAGAAAAAAATAAACGGAAAATCGTCAATCTACAAACAATTTTCGGCAGCAGTGCTGCCAGTACATTTTCTGTGAAAAGACGGAAGTTTTTTTTAGAGTGAATTCTAGAAAGATTTAAATTAATTTAAAAGGTGTCCTTTATTGTCGCCTTGAGGTGACATTAGGACTGAGCAGCATATGAGTGACAACCATGTCAAATTTCATGTTTCTAGGCCCTTCCGTAACAAAAAAAAACCCTTGCAATTTAAACCGTTTTTTCGTTCTTGCAATCCCTTCGGGTTTGTGATACTGACATGAAATATAGCCTATGTTGAAGCAAGGACTGCCACCATGATTTTGACACCATTCTTTTTTTAATTAGTTCGGTACATCCTTATATTGATTAGAAATTGCTATTTAGAACATTTTTTCTGAACGCTTTTCGCGCATTTTTACTACTTTTAAATTTCGAATTGTTTTAAAAGTTCTTACAGATCATATATGGGTGATTCTACGTTAAGAGGTTTCAAGTACATAGAGGATACGGCCAAAAAGAAAAGTTTGAGTTTCATCAAAAACCTTTAAATTATGATTTTTGTCCCGTTTATTTACCTTTTCATGTAAGGGTAAGTCACTTTACACATATTTTATAACTTTTTCTGGTCAGTGACTCTCTCCCCTGGCAGTTATCTTGGCAAGGGAAATACGACAGGGGAGAGACATTTTCATGATAAATTCAAATTTTTAACTGCCAGGGGAATCCAGGAACTACCATCCTTGAATTTATATTTGTTCCAGCGAAACGAAATTTGACAGGGTAGATACACAAAAAAGGTGGGACAAAAGATAATTTTAAAAATTATTTGAACTTAACAAAATTATTTTATTTTTTATTTTGTAATACATAAGTATAATTACTTAAATTCCAATTAAACATACTTTAGTTAAGCATCTGATGGAAAAAATATATGTATTGTTTGAAAGTTAAATTGTAACCAGCAAGGGGGAATGCCAGGGTAGAGAATTTTTTAGACTTTGTAAGAAATTTCAGAAAAATATGTTTTAATTAGGTATTCAATCGTGATGTTATTTAATAAAGTGTATTAAGATGATGTGATTCATTGCAAAAAATAGCAACATATAGAATAAAAAATCTGTTTTAAACGGATTGCCGTACAAATTACGTCTTATCGTAGAATCACTTTATATATCTAGTAACTACAACGGCAAATAGTTCCTTCAGTAACACAAAAAACGTATTTTTAGAGATCTTCGCTCCTGCACTCTTTTCGGGGTTGTGGCATTGACATTTGATAAAGCATATGTTTGAACAGGGGTAAACACCATGATTTTGGTTCTATTACTTTTAAAATCGGTTCGGTAGCTCCAGAGATTACCTTTTGCGATGAAGAAAATTTACCCCTTTATAATATAGGTATAGAGGTATAGATTATTTTCACAGTAAGACGAAATTTTTCGTTTCCAATTTGATCGTTCCGGGAAAATCCGTTCAAATTCCTAACTTATTTGACATTCTTTTTTAAAATATATTCTATCTTCATCAAAAAATTGACTAATACTGCACATTATACAGTTTCCGAATCAGAGTACCTGCCAATTGGATGCGCTTGAGAGCAAAAATGAATTGAAAAATGAGTCAGAAATTAAACCAGGGTTCGCACACTCCTTATATTTTGTAAGGACTCTGGCACCACTATTAATAAGAAAATTTATATTTAGTTTTTAAGAAACAGAATTCGCAAAAGACTCCTCGATTCGCAATATTTTTCTGCAGTGAAATACATTGAAAGTACTGTAAAATTTTAGTGGTACAGTTGTGCGAACCCTGTAAACAGAATTATACGATATTTTTTTTCTTCAACCGCTAAGTATTTTTAAATTATTTTTGTTGTAAAAATTGGTCCTATGAAATAGTTGTAAATGTGAAAGTTTAAGATAATATTAAGGTCCCTGTCCTCGCTCGAGGAAACGCTCGCGAACTAATGTTATTCCTATGGGGAAGCATTTTTCTAATAACTCTTTCGCATTTTCACATTTTTGAATAATTTTTTTTGCATTGGATAGCTGAGGTGCATGCCGACAGCGAACCTTTTTTACATTTTCGATTTTGGCTGCAGATATTTTTTACAAAGTTAGTTTCACTTTCAAAACCGGTTTCGAAACTGAAAGGGCTTTTTAAAAAACTATCTGGAACCAAAATCGAAAAAGTAAAAAAGGTGCGCTGTCGGCATGCACCTCAGCTATCCAATGCAAAAAAAAAATTATTCAAAAATGTCAAAATGCGAAAGAGTTATTAGAAAAATGCTTCCCCATAGGAATAGCATTAGCTCGCGAGCGTTTCCTCGAGCGAGGACAGGGGCCTTAAGGAAATTTATAATAAGTTTAATTGGAACTAATATCTTCAGAATGGACGAAGTTAGGATTTTTCCCGCAAAATCCTATTTTTTTTTCACCTTTTGAGCCCGTTTTTAATTTTATTAAATGTCTGTCATGCATAAATTCTTGGCCCTTTGTCTAGAAGTAATATTGAACCTAAAGTGATTCGATATGTATTGTGCATAAGAAATTATAGGTTTTTTTCGGTTTTCACAAAATCCCTTACTATTTTCACCCCTTTGGTTTGATTTGCCCATTAATAAACTTGACCGAGATTTTCTACCCCTAAAATTTATGTATCTGTCTGGAAAAAATTTGTGCAGAACTATGGAAATTTTTGTGTCCATTAAAAATCATATAGATAGATAGACAGATATATATCACATTAATGAAATTTCTAATAAATAAAAAAATACGCACAGTTATTCTGTGAAATTAATTACATGCAATTATACTGAAACAACAAATTTGAAGTAAACAAAATTATGACATTCAAAACTTTTAACAAACAATAAATGTTTTGTTCTAGAATAATGAAAATAAATAGTTTATTAAATAATCTATCTTACGTGAGAGAAATAGTAATTGGAAGCAATAAATGTAAGTTATGTTCAGTTAATGTAGGTATCAGATTATGACAAATATTGATTACGTATTCAGAAGAAATCAACAATATGTGACAATGAATTTAATGTTCATTGAATGTGGGAATAAGATTTCCACAAAAAATGGATCATCAGAAAATAAGGGGGAAATGTTTCTTATATGCTTCATTATATAATTATATATATGGGCAAATCTATCTTTACATTTTAACCTCTGCAGTTTCGAAGCTAAAATAATAAAACAAATTCTGATTCATTGTTTTTTTCCAAACAAAATGACATCGCAAAAGACAAAAAAAATTGAATTGATGTTTTAGGCACGTAGTAATGTAGCTTCAAATATATGGATCTAAAACTACAAACCCGCTTAAAACATCAATTTAACCCATTGAGCGCTGATGGGTGAATTTTCTACCACTTAATTTTAACTCCGAAATGTCACAATGGCACTGGGATATTCAAACAAATTTATTTGAAAAAGGTTTAATGCATTTTTCGAGCATAACCAAAGGCGAATTTTTTTCTTTTCAAAATACTGGTGCAAGTGTGACATTTGAGTATTTTGAAGACGTTTACCCACCAGAGCTCAAAGGGTTAAGAACCACTAACCCAGGGGTCGCAGCATCCCTAAACATTTCACACATTTCTACCACAATTTCAAAACGATAGTATTTATTGTAAAATTTCATTGTAGATGTTGAAGGAATCTGGCACGGAGATTTTTGATTTAAAATACTGGTAGATAAGTGCAAACATTTTAGGGACGCTGCGACCCTTGCTAACCTAAATTAACGCAATCACAAACTTTCGAACTTTAAACAAGTAATCAATCTACAAATCCTCAAAAAAATTTATTAAAAATTATTTAACTTAAATACTTATGAAAATTATCACGTTCTTGATCGCACTGTCTTCGTTTGCCTCATTGCATTCATAAGTAAGATAAAAACTTACTTGTAATTAAAAAATAATATTGAAAAACTTAAAGAATGTTAAATCACTCATCAGATTTAATGCTATTTGCTATTTTCGGATCATTCCAGTAAAATATAAATTTATTTTTTCTGCTATACGATTTATATATGATAAAGAAGGGAGGGGAGACATCACGAGTTTAGGAGGCCGAAGCCAAAAAAAAAGGTTGGCAACCACTGTTCTATTATTAAGCCTCTAATCTGACAGATTTCAAACCATTAATTCCGAAGCAAGGTGATATGATCTGAAGTGTTACAATCGTGCGGTCATAATATCGCGATTTCACGTACTTTGTAATTAGACAGGACAATCATTTTTGTTTGCTCCTAAGTTTAAACAATTTGTTTATCAGCTTTTTGCTTTAATATGGCTTAATCTGTTTACAGAAAACTTTTAAACTTTTTACATTTCTTACAAATAAACACTGCTGCACTGTTAACTTAACACTAGAACCGCGGCGACGGGTCATTTTGACCCGTATCGTATGGAGAGACATCGATTCGAACCAGAAAACTCTTAATAAAGTAAGCTAAATATATGCTAAGCAAAAATATTTCCAATAAACAGTTTAAATTGTTTTAAATGAAAATTCCGGTGAGAAATATTTTTATAAATCTTTAATGAATTTTCCCGCGGTTCTAGTGTTAAACGAATATTAGCAAAGGAAATTGACAATTTCATCTCTAATAGCTCAGAACTTAACAACAAAAGAAATGTATCAATGAAGAAAATCTATTGAAATTTTCAAGGATTACACTTTAAAATAATTTAAATAAACCCCATTTTAAGCTATACTTAATAAAGATGACATTTCGGCTTTCAGAGTTTTTAGGCCATGTTGCACGGTGTGGCTGTTCTATTTCGGATGTGTTTTCCAAACATTGTCTAATTCAGTATCAATCGAAATGTCTTCCATATCTAAAGCCAACATATCAATGTTTAACGTTTCGCCGGGCGCGCGTTGTAAATTGTACAACAGGTGAAAAAGAATAAATTATTGCTGCTTTATTTTAATTTTGCAAACAATTTAACTTAAAAATATCATATAAGTTATCTCTGATCACAATTTATGAAAGTATTTCGCAATACACTTATTATAACACTAGCTGACCCGCCCGGCGTTGCCCGGGTCCGTATTAACAATATTAAACGAACTTGAAATTTGCATGATTTTATCATTAACTCGAAACATGCAGAAATGCATTGTCTGAAATACGTAGCCACTGACTGTGTGAAAAATCGGTTTAAAAAACAGCTAATGTTAAGCTCTAAAAATACTCAAAATGAGCGATGAGAAACGCGGGAGGGAATGTGTATCCAACGACTGCGTGATTTTTGTGTTAAAGTGTTGATATTTATAAAAAAATCACTGTTAAGTCAAGTAACTAATTATTTTTTTTTTCACATAGAAATCCCAAGTAAAATATTTTGAATTTCAAACTAATTATATCACTCTTAAATCCGACTATACCATAAATAAAATCGATACTCGCTGGTAGCTATAATATTGGTATGTAGTATTATAATTTCAGAGCCATTTAACTAAAGTAAGTGTTATTTTTAATCAAATCGTGCGTAATGTTCACTCTATAGATAAATTCCTACCTGTAAACTTTTTTACCGTAACCATAACCTGTCTGTAACCTAACTTTGACTTAACAGTACCTTACCGTAAATTAAATATAACATAAATGTAACCTAGCATTCACTTTATTGTAACATATCCTTATTCTAACCATAACATAAATGCAATTTAACTTTAACCTAACATTAACTTAACCGTGACCTAACTGTAACCTAACGGGAAATTAAATATAATAAAAGATTTTCCGTAATGTAATTGCAACTTAAATGTTACCAAACCATATATTGGTTTCATGTCCATGGAAAATATTTTGTCTTGTTCGGATCTGGTTATGATTCATTAGAACATTTTTGTCGGGTTCAGATTTCGTTCGGTTCAGATTTTAGGGGGTTTTTTTTATATTGAGTTTTAATGTTCGTGTCGTATTCATGTCAATGGAAATTATTTTGCCTTGCTCGAATACAGTTATGGTTCTTTGTAATATTTTTGTCGGGAACAGATTTGTTTCAATTCAGATTTCGGCTTTTTCTTCAAATTGAATTTTTGGGTTCGGTTTTTCTTGCGTGTTCACAGAAATTAAGCTGCCTTGTTCGAATAAGAACATGCTTCACAGGAATATTTTTTTTCAAGTTCAGATTTGGTTCAGTTCAGATTTCGTGATTTTTTTCAAAGAAATTTTTTAGGTTCAGATTCGGTTCATGTGAATGAAAATTTTTTGTCTTATTCAGATCCGGTTACGATTCTTTGGAATATTTTTTATCAGGTTCTGATTTGGTTCGATTCAAATTTCAGATATTTTTTCAAAAATAATTTTTTAGGATCGGATCTCGTTCATGTCCAATGAAATTATTTTGTCATACTCGAATCCAGTTATGATTCTTTCGAATATTTTGGTCGAATTTAGATGTGGTTTCGGTCAAATTTCAGTTTTTTTTTTCAAATCGAATTTTTTAGGTTCGAATTGGGTGTATGTCCATAGAAATTATTTCGTCTTGCTTGGATTGGGTTATAGTTCTTTGGAATATTTTTGTCAGGTCCAGATTTGGTACAATTCAGATTTCGGGTTTTTTTCTTCAAATATAACTGTTGGGTTCGAGTCTTCTTGCATTTTCACGGAAATAATTCTGTCTTGTTCGAATAAGGACATGCTTCACAGGAATATTTTTGCCAAGTTCAGATTTCGTTCAGTTCGCGATTTTTTCAAAGAATTTTTTGGGGTTCTGATTGTGTTCATGTCCATGGAAATATTTTGTCTTGTTTGGATCCGGTTGCGTTTCTATGAAATAGTTTTGGAAGATTCAGATTTGGTTCGATTCAAATTTCAGGTATTTTTTGAATGAGAGTTTTAGGTTCGTATCGGGTTCATGTCCACGGAAATTATTTTGTGTTACTCGAATCCGGTTATAGTTCTTTCGAATACTTTGGTCAGATTTAGATGTGGTTTGGGTCAAAGTTCAGGATTTTTCAAACGGAGTTTTTTAGGTTTGAGTCGGGTTTATGACCATGGAAAGTATTTTGTCTTGCTGGTACCGGGTTATAGTTCTCTGGAATATTTTTATCGGTTTCAGATTTCGTTCGAGTCATATTTCGGGTTTTTTTTCAAGAAAATATTTAGGTTCGGTTCAGGTTTCATACCCACGAAAATAATTTTCCTTGTTTGAATCGGGTTATGCTTCACTTAAACATTTTTTGCGGGATTCAGATTTCGTTCGGGTCAGTTATCAAATCCATAGTTTTTTCCAAACAGAACTTTTAGGTCAGGGTCGGGTTTATACTCACGGAAATTTTGTGTATCACGGATCGAAGTGTAGTCTGTTTTTTTTTTCTGGTTGGGATCGGGTTACGTTTAAATTAGTCTAATCATTAAGGTTATAATCAGTTTTGCTACTATTCTTTTTATGGCTATTTATGATATATAATTTACTTTGCTATTTGATAATTTATTATGGTGAATGAATCGTTTGCGAATACAAACAATTGTGCGCCAAACAGCTATTTTATTTTTGTTTTAAAAACAAATTAAAGCCATATTACAATTTTAAATTGAATAGAACACATTTAAATTTAATCAATGATTAAAAAAATAAACTCATAGAAAAGTGTTGTGTAATGTTTTTTACAGCAACACAGCTAATGACTCATACATCTAATGTTCGAAATGCCAAGAATATGCGTAAAACCATATAGTAAAAAGAAATTAATAGAGTGGCAGTATAATGTCTTGGGGTGACGCAAAAAGTGTAACTCTAAAATCCGCTACATTAAGTCCAAATAAGCACCAACAAAACCATGTCCTTTGAAACTCCGATCAATTCAAACTGGTTTAAACCAGTATTTCTTTGTATTTGTTTTTTACCTTTTAAACTGTTATTGAATAGATGACTAAAATTTCGTTTAAAAAATAACGTTTTGTGCAATTATTGCCTGTAATACACGATCAGAATGCATGAAAGATACAATTAGATCAATCATAGGCAAGAATTATTTGATTATTTTTATCATATGACTTTGAAATATCAATATAGAAGCATCATTTAAGACTGTACTTGAAAAATCAACATTCTTTCGTTAATGTCTTAAAATCGTATGCACTCTGAAATCTAGATTTTAGATTAATATTATTATTTAAGTGTTCATGCATGATTTTAAAAGAATCTTTTCATCACTATATTTTATATATTTACATGGAATTATTAATATGTTGTTAAATCATAAACATTTTTCATCTACGTTATAAAGTATTAAAAATTTCTGAAAAAAAGAAAAAACTTTTAGTAATACAATTTTTTACTTCAAATCACATGTTTTCAATATTTTATTTATTTTGTTTTGACATTTAATTATTTTTAATTTTCCAATTTCAATTATTTTTAAAAGCAAATATTTATTTTAATAAATCATATAATAGAAAAAACCATTTAAAAAAATTAATATTTCTTCGTAAAATATGCTTCAGTTGTAATTCATTTCTTCCAATCTGCTTTATTAATAGAAAATTCCTTCCTCGTGCTTTATTTTGAGACATTAAAATTTCAGCGATAAATGGTTTCATATTGCAAACCTTTTTTTCCCTTTTACTTCGCCACCACGTATCTTTTTCCTCCATGGCGTACAGAAGCTGTAATTAAAAAAAATCTCCATTTAAACTGACAGTTTGCCAGTCTATGAATTTTAAAGGTCAGTCCCAGTTTTTTAAATTATTTCTGCGAAAATTTTATGCAACCAACCAACCATAAGAGAATGAAAGGAATAAAAAAGTTAAAAAAAGCGATTTTTTTATGAGAGTGAGGTTTGGAATTTAATTAATTACTCAGTTAATAAATAGAATTTTGAAATTCTGAGCATCAGGTGCATCAGGAGAGATATTGGGCTACTCTCAGAAAAATTTTGAGCTTCGCACGTACCGTAGTTTTCGCTAACTATCGCAGACACACACACACACACACACACACACAGACAGAGCGATTTGTTATTTTATTAATATAGATATTAAAGCAGAAGTTTAGATACATAAAAAGCTTCTTACTACTACAATCACAAAGAATGAAAACTAATAATGAATTACTAAAGAATAATTAAGTAATTTCGGATTTACAAAATTAGTCCTATATTTCATCTAGTCATATTAGTCATCATTAGTCATATATTTCATTAATTGCATCACATATCAAGCATAAGATTTACTTTTTTGAAGGCTGATTACAGATAAACCATGCGCATTTCATGCACTTTTAATAGATTGAAATGACAGTTGCAGCTAATTGCGTAATCTGATGTACAAAAACTTTCAGAAAGTCGGTAAAGAGATCCAATAAATGAATACAAATGATTATTAACACCCTCTACTGTTTGAATTTTTTTTTAACCCGGGGGAACGCGCGTATATCGAGGGTATGAATATTTTTTAGTTTCTCACCAATAAATGCAAATCACAATCCTCACTTTATTTAGTCGGAGACAATTGTTACAAATTCTGCGATAAAATAAATTGAAAATTACTTTTAAATAAATAGCGGTGAGAATTGTAAAAAAACATACACACTCTGGGTCTAAAAGGCCAGGCGCGCGTAATCCCGGGTAAAAGAACAAAGAAAGTGAACGTTATACTTTTTACAACGACAAGCCCGATGGAAGGTTAAAAAAAAAAACCTTTTAAGTTTTGAGAATAACAAGAATTAACGAAAAAAAAGAAAACTTACAACAAAACTAAAACGATGTTTTACGTATATTTTTAGGGTTGTTTAATTTATCTAAGATTCAAAAATTTTCTTTGAGTAAAATTTTATTCATAAAAAACATAAAGTTATAATTAAAATAAGTTATAAGAAAGTTTACAGCCGAAGGATAAAAGTTTGGAAAAAATAATTTTAAAAATAAAAGAGAACTAATGCTTAAAAACAACTAATAGTTAAAACATAGTTACTAAGTTCAGAGTTGTTTTGGTAAAAACATAGTTCTCAAAATCTAATTTAAAAAGAAAAAGATAAAATTAATTTTGGTATAAAACGATTGCAAAAATATGTTTAGAAAGATGTAACTTCTTTAAACTGCTATATTTTTTATGAATTATTCGGTTTTTTATAAAATGATGTATTACAAAATAATATTTTAAAAAAGCACTAAGTTATATTTAAAATAAATTATAAAAAGTTTACAATCGAAAAACAAAGTTAAATAATTATTCATTTTAAACATTATCAAACATAGTTAAAAAGAAATTATGAGTTTGGTTTGTCTGGCCGCCTTCTAATTTTCGTAAATGTATTTGAATTTTCTTATAACTGATATTATTAAAATTTCTGATGAAAATAGAGTATGTAGCTTTCGCAGTTCTTTTACAGGAGCACTCAAAAGAATTCCGTCATATTATAGTCTACAAGGAAAATTACACTTAACGCATTTTAAGAAAGTTACACTAGTTCGAGCGAAATGAAATTTTTTTAGAGATAATAACCCATTCATTGTGTAAAATATGGAGTACAATCAGAGTTTCCAAGTCTCCGGCTTTTTGAATACCAATATTATTTTACAGAAAATTTTGTTATTTTAAATCGCCGAAATGCTCCAATTAAGTAAAACAACATTTCCTGTATTAAATTTCTGCTATCCAAAAAGCCGGAGACTTGGCAGCTCTGTGTACAATGCATTTATCATTCATTTACAGAGTCAGGCAAAATAATTCCGTTACATAATGGTTTATGAGAAAAATAAGATAGATAGATAGATAATTTAAGATAGATAATAGTATCATATTTTGTATTCGTGCATTTTTGCATAAGAGTTTAACAGTTATTGCATCAAAATCCGAATATTTATGAAAAGAGTTATAGTACGAATGCACCTCATTTTCTACGTTTGACGTACAATTTCGAACTTGTTTATTGTTGAAGTTATTTTGATTGATATATATATATATATATATATATATATATATATATATATATATATAAGGGAATGTTGACCAAAATTGATTGATTCATTGTTTATTAAATTTTCAAAATTTTAAAACATTGTATTGTCACCAAGAAACACACAACGATACATACTGTTAAAACTTTAGCACATCCAGGAGTGAGTGAAAAAAATCTGTTACAAAATATCAATTTTATAAACACGAGTCAAATTGAAGCTAGCAAAATATCATAAAACTACCATAAAATTGAAGAAAACCTAGAAGAAATATTCAGCGGAGGGAGAAATGGGGAGTGATGTATTATAAAACACTGGAAATTTTCTAATGCCTTATAAATTTAGTGAAAAATAAGTTGGAAATTGCACGCCTAGCGTGGCAAATGAAGTGCGTTCGTACTATTAGGAAGTTTTAAAATTATTCAAATCATGGTATAACAGTTTACAGTACTTCGGATAAAGTAGAGTAATCAAAATCTTTTGTGTATCCCTGTAAATACTATCTGTTTTCTAGTATACAGGAAGTAAATTGTAGCAAACCTCAGCAACGTATATCAATTTTAAAACGTGTGAAACAGTTTAATATTATTAAAACGCACCCCCAAACAATGCTTCACCGTATACCACTATGTAATGAATACTTTTGCATGGCTGCCAACTACTACGCCTAATTAAAGTCAAATAAATTTGTATGAAACAGAAATTTTTCTAGATGATTAACAATATGTGCTGTAATGCATAACAATGAATATATTTGGCATACATTTTACAAAAACATTTTTGTGGTTCCAAACGTGTTTATATGATTTAAATAGGCGTAGAAGTTGGCAGCTCTGCTTTTGTATAGCCCGATAAATTAATGACAAATATTCTTTGCACTCAGATTGTACAGAATGTATATTTTAGTATATACTTTATAGATGCATATCAGTTTTATTATGTTCGAAAGAGTGTAACACCATTAAAATGCACTTGAAACTATTCTTTTTTTCATTGGCCGTAATGTAACGGAATACTTTTGATTTTCACTATAATTAAACTAAGCATCCAATTTGCATAAAATTTAAAATGACTGGACAATAGTATGCAACAATTATACATTTTAAATTTCAAATGATTCGGTTAATTAGATTTTTCTCTGCTATATGCGGACAGAAGGATGGACTGAAAGATGACTATAGGCGCTACGTATTTTCATAATTACAAACGTACCTAATAAAAGAATTCTATTAATCCCTTGAAGGGCGGTGGTATAAAATATATACCATTTAATTTTAATTGAAAAATGCCACATTGACACCAGAATTTTGAAATGAAAATTTTTATTCTATCAAGTACGCGAAGATAAGCATTTATCTATTTTGAAATAAATTTGCTTTTAAATTCTGGTGTCATTCGATCGTTTGAGCATTTAATGAATAGAAATACTTTGCCCCTCAAAGGGTTAAAAAGTAAAAAGAAGTTGATTATAGATACAATAATTTATTGATGAAGCAAGACAGTGCCTTACTGATACATAACGCAGAAAAGAGAAATTATTTACATAAAATATTTTATTTAAAAATGCACTAAAATTGTTTTAATAAACTGCTTTGCTGCAATTTTCATACTTTTCACATAAGGCCTCTAAATCATATTTTGAGCGTTCAAAGTTATTCATCCAGTATCACTTTTTAAAAAATTGTATACTTAAATTTAGATATTTCATTCAATATTCCACGCATTATATATTCAATATTCCACGTTGAGCTTTTAAAGCTATAAAAACGTTTTTCTATTTCTTTAATCACGAAAAGTTTTCTTTATCGTCTATTTCTTTTTTTTTTTTTAACAATAAATGTGATATGAAAGTCAGGAAAATTTGAAAAAATGCCAAGTAAATCTATAAAATATTTAACCACTGTATACATCTTCGTTTTATAACACAGCAGAATAGTCTGTTAAAAATATTAAACAACTGAAGATATTTCATTGTATGAAAAGAAAGTTAATAACATTTAAATAAAGAAAAAAAAAGTTGCTCATGTGTCTAAATTGTGTTTCATTACTTTTTTCAGTCTATCTTTAAAGAGAAACTTCAGTACCCTTTTAACCAGGGGTGCAAAAATCTAGGCGCCAGCAGGCAGACTCTCACCACTAAATTTATTTCTTTATTTTTCGCATAATGTTTCGTGTAAAATTCTTGCAAGAATGCTATTACATTTAAAGCGAAGAAAACTTTTAAATTTTATTGGTGAGAGACTGCCCGCTGGCGCCTAGATTTTTGCACCCCTGCTTTTAACCTTTTTTTTATTATTTGAGTATTTTATAATAACCTTTGAAATATTATAAATACAAGAAATATATTAATAGTTACATATAGAAAATATATTTTTTTAAATTAAGAAAATATGCAATTCTTATAGAAAATTTAAAATAAAAATTAATAAAAGATATCCAAAGAATTTTAAAACCCAAATTTCCATTACGATTTTTAACTATTTGTAAAAAATTGTACAAGGGTTCTTTATAATTTTAAGAACGAAACTTTCAAAATAATTAATTATTTTAAGAAAAAATAAAATGTTATGACATATGTAAACAGCATAAAAATGTCTATTTACTTCATGTAACTACCGTAATTTCGGGTGTATAAGCCGCGGATCAAACAATTCTTTTTCGACCCAGAATTTTTTAAGAAACAAATATAACTTCTTAGATCGACGTAAATATTTGTTTTCAATCACTAAATAAGATTTTGTGAATTATTCGATCCGCGGCTTATACACCCGAAATTACGGTATATAGAGTAGATGGAGGGGAAACATGAATAACTTTGACAAACATGAAGAACAAACATGAATAACTTTAAGAGTTTGATATGAGCACATTGTTAAGTATCTCAAGAGTTACCAAAAACAAAATTTGTTGAATTATGAAAATTTCTCAGAAATGGGGGCTGTCGTTTTCTTGATTTTTAAAGAAAGTAGTATTTGCTTTCTTCAGATTAATTTATGTATGTTAACACAATTTTTGACTTGCGAATGCTATGAAACTACAAAGAAGCCTTAGGATACTCTAAGCCACATCAAAGTACGTCCACGTCCACGTACTCTAAGCCAAGTTTAAAATGACATCCTATCTACCAAATATTAGATAAATTATGCAAGGAGATAAACGGACAAGGATTTCAATAACATAACAGATATAAAATCACGAGAACCTTATACAAGGTACCCAAAAAATATACTTGCAATTTCGATGATAATAAATATGATGTTTATTAAAGAAATAAAGGATTTAACGCTATATCTGTAAATATAATTATATATTCATGTATTTATCAATTATTCCAGGTATTATATTATTTCAAAATGTCGTCATTTAAACAGGGGAATAGCGTCTAGCGACAGCAGGATTCCTAATGGTAGGACTTAGAATAAAATCTGCAAAGCTTGAAACTTGGGATTTATCCCTAAAGAGGTATATTTCCCCCCTCTTTCCTCAAATGCTTAGGGAAATTTTCGATAGCAATCTGATAATGCGGGTCATTGAAAATGCGATAATCAAGGTTTTTCTATCATAACCAGTGATAACCAGCTTTTCGTATTTTTATTATTTTTAAGATTGCTTCTGAAATGAAATCTGTTACTTAATATTTATTGACACTGATTAAAAAGTCGAAGAATTTTAAAGTTTTGCTACGAAAAGAATTTCTGGGAATATTTACTTGTTTACACTCTTAAAATAAACTGTAATGAAAGGGGTTTTTTTTCGTGGAGGGGGGGTTAAATTACTTATGCCAATTATTTCAATTCAATATATATAATAATAAATTAGCATGCTTAGTTAATGTTGTTATAAAACTGTAGCTATATTTTGAAAATTCCTCAATGTAATTACCACATAAATTCACGAATCGCTTTAATAGAGAACAATATAAGCTCTATAAATAATTTAAATGCCAAAACTTAAAGTAAGAGTTTTCATCAGTCCCTAAGAAAACCGTTTCTGGGAATGCCTGATTACTATCTTAAGATGTTGTAACATTTTTTTTGGGGGGGAGGGGGCGGAATCATTTTTTATGTTAATTATTTTAATTTAAATTGTAATTTACATGATAAATATGACATAATAAATTAGCATGTTTTTGTTTAGCTTATCATACATGAAAGTATGGATGATTTGTAAATATTAAAATATAATTATTACATAAATTCAAGAAATAGTTGAATTAAGAACAATATTAACTTAAACTTCATTGATAATTTATTTCAGTTTTGTCTGTTACAGTATTCAATGTAGTAATAATCTTAAATAACTGTAAGTACAAAGGCTGTAATTTTCTATTAATAGATGGCAGCACAATACAACAGTCTAAAAGAGGAAAATATCCCTCTTTAGGGATAAATCTGAAAGTTCAAGATTTGCAGATTTTATTCTAAGTCCTACCATTAGGAATCCTGCTGTCGCTAGACGCTAGTAAACAGGGAAGGGGGGAGAGTTGTCAAAGAATAACACAGTCAAAATGTTATTAAAGTCCAGTATTTTGCTAAAGAGAAATTCCCCTTCTTTATTTTTTTATACTACTAGAAGTAATTTCTATAAGAAAATATTGGTAGATAACTCTTTTGACTATGGTTGTCCCTGACTAATCGCCACCCTGTTATACATGTCTTTTAAAAAGTCTTAAAAATTTTTTAGATGTTTAAATTTAGAGCATAAAAAAATTCAGATGCTTTATAATACATTTATTTACATTTTCAGTCTGTAAGAATAGTACTTCGTACTGTTTTACTTAAAATTAATAATTCTAGTACTATTTCCATAAAACATATTCTTCATAAAAAATAGCTAAAAGTTCCCGTCAAAGTTTGAAAATGCTTAAAATGATGAATGCAAAAATATATTAAACACACCATGAAGAATAAATTTAAAAAATCAAACCTCTATCTAAATTATCAAAAAAGCCTTAGTCATATCGAACAAACAATTAAAAAAATATGAATATGAAGAAAAATCAGTTTAAAGTTTTAATTTGTAAATGCGTTGGATCTAATAACAAAATTTACAATATCTCGTGATATAATTGCCGTGTAGGTAAAAGTGAGATGTCAAAATATTGACGGTTAAACAAGCTTTCAGTTAATCTATACTAATAAAAGAACAAAACGCTCTGTCTGTCTGTGTGTGTGTTTGTGTGTGTGTGTGTCTGCGATGGCTAGCAAAATCTACAACATGTACGAGGCTCAAAATTTTTTTTAGAGTGGCCCCAAATCTCTCCTGATGCACCTGAGCTTCAGAATTTCAAAACTCCAATTAACTGAGTAATTAATTAAAATCCAGAATTCAGTATCATAAAAAAAATTCATTTTTTTCGCTTTTTTCTTCATTCGCTTCCTTATGGTTGGTTGGTTGTATAAAATTTTTGAGGCAATAATTAAAAATCTGGGACAGAATTAAAGAAACCAATTTAAAAGTGACTGTTTTTTTTCCAAAGACCTTTAAAATTCATAGACGGGCAAACATCCAGTTTAATTTAGGATTGTGATCACAGCTGTTGTACGTCAGAATGTTGTCACTTCGTACATTAGAATGTATGTGTGGTTAATATTGCGGTAAAAAAAATATACGAGGCTTTTCTAGGAGTTATTTTTTTTAATCATTGATTAAATTTAAATGTATTATATTTAATTAAAAAAATTTTATGGCTTGAAATTGCTTTTAAAACGAAAATAAAATGGCTGTTATGCGTGCAATTGTTCGAATCGGCAGACGATTAGTATACCTTAATAAATTATTAAATAGCAAAGCAAATTATTTCTATTTAATGTATTTCTGTTGCTCTATAAAACCAGACAATTATTAAAATGATGTTGTCAAACTTGGCTTTTTGAACCGAATTTCCGGACGTGATAGACCAATGAAAGCAATGAGACAACACTTTTTTGTAAATTAAGATTTTTTTCGAATGAAATTTTTAGCTTTGGATTGGGTTTATGTCCATGGAAATTATTTTGTCCTGTTTGGATCCGGATATAGTTATTTGGAATAACTTTGTCCGTTTCGGAATTGACTCTGTTCAGATTTCGGGATTTTTCAAATTGAATTTTTATGTTCGGCTCAAATAACACGTATACAGAAATTATTTTGTCGTAATTGGATCGGGTTATGATTCATTGGAATATTTTTGTCCGGTTCATTTTTGCATTGGGTCAGATTCCAATATTTTTTCATATTGAATTTTTAAGTTCGGTTCGGATTGCAATTTTGTCTGGATGGGTTGCAATTACGTTTACGGTTAGTTTTAGGTTATATTTAATTTCCGGTTAGGTTACAGTTAGATCACGGTTAAGTTACAGTTAGGTTAAGGTTAAGTTGCAGTTAGGTTATGGTTAGATTACGGATAAAGTTGCGATAAGATAAAGGCCAGGGGTTACATTTATGTTACGTTTAAGTTACAGTTTGTTTACGGTTAAGTCGCAGTTAGTTTACAGACAGGTTATGGTTACGGTACAATTAGTTTCGGTTAGGATTTGACCACAGTGTGGACATTACGCATGCTTTGATTAAAAATATAGACTTTTTTTCACAATGGCTCTGAAATTATATTATATACATTTAGATTACATTTTATACATAGGTGCTTACCTTACATTAATCTTCCATAATACGTCTGTTAATTTGATCCTGGTTTAATGATTTTGGAACCGGAAATTATTTTTAAAGAAATGAAATTAAATGAGTGCTACTTAAAAAATCAAAAGTAAATAAATAAACATTCATGAAATGATTGTTTTGGTTCGAAATGAGGTTAACCTGGATCAAACTAATCCAAGTATTACGGAAGATTAGTTGAAAGTTGACAGCTATATTTATAATATTATATAATTTAGCTAATCATTCAAGTATCGATTTCATTCCAATATCGATGCGTATTAGAGAGTGATATAATTAGTTTGAAATTCAAAATACTTCACTTGATATTTCTATGTGAAAAAAGTAATTACCGTAATTTCGGGTGTATAAGCCGCGGATCAAACAATTCTTTTTGGACCCAGAAATTTTATTTAGTGATTGAAGACAAATATTTACGGCGATCTAAATAGTTATATTTGTTTCTTAAAAAATTCTGGGTCGAAAAAGAATTGTTTGATCTGCGGCTTATACACCCGAAATTACGGTAGTTATATGACTTAGCAGTGATATTTACGGATAAATATCAACATTTTAACACGAAAATCACGCAATCGCTGCACACGTATTCCCTCCCGCGTTCCCCATTGCAGTCATTTTGAGCATTTTTACAGCTAAATATATATATATATATATATATATATAGCCAATTTCTCACGCAGTCAGTGGCCACGTATTTCAGACAATGTATTTCCATATATTTCGAGTTAAAGAGAAAATCATACAAATTTCAAGTTCGTTTAATATTATTATTATGGATCCGGGCAACGCCGGGCGGGTCAGCTAGTATTAAAATAAGAAAATTGATATTTTGATCAATTTCAAATTAGTGTGACCCCTTAACTTAAGGGGGCTCAGGGGTTGAAAACTTTTCGAAAAATCGATTTTTTATGATCTAATTTGATTATTCATTTAATTCTTAACTCAATGCAAAAAACCGCATAAAAATATTTGCATTTTTAACGGAGTTATAAGCATTTATGTATAAACACTTTCATAGCCGCATCCATATAATTTCAACTTTAATTCGCCTTTTCTCAAAACTTGATTTTTGATGACTAACAGCAAAATAAAAAAAATCTATTTGAGGGAATGGCTTTTTTTTTTTTTGCATCTATATAACATCATTACCGAGGTTATGAATTAATATATTTTAGATAGTTTAATATTTTGAGTATTTTTAATGGAAAAAAAGTTGTATTTTTGGGAAGGGAGTTTAAATTTTCAAATTTAAGAGTTTTTTTAATAATGTTTTTTTTTTTTTTTTTTTTTTTTTTTTAGGGATTTTTATATCCTTAATTCATTCTCTAGAGTAAAGTTTCCTGATCATTTTAAAGCAAAAATTAGGTTCTTAAGTCAATTCAACGTTAAGATATTTTGGTGTTGGTGATATAGCATATATTTTTTTTTTCGAAAATTGTGTTACATACATTTCGCTATATTTTCTATTATATTACATTGAGATACTTCATTTTGTAATTTTATAAGACTACAAACATACCTTTGAAATATCAGAAAGTTTAAATTAATTACATTGAATACTTCTGTTTTTATATGGACTCGAAGCGAGAGCTCTTTTTACATGTTTTTCCGTATTGATCATTCTGAGCCCCCTTAAGCATTTTAAATTGATTGCTAAAATGGGATACTAATATGGGTATCTATTATATGAGTACATTTTATATGGGAATCTTATATACAGGGTGATTCAGCTCGTCGGTGACAAACTTTAAGGATCGATAGAGCACACCTAGACGAACATTTTTGAATAGGGAATGTAGGGTCCCTGACGCGATGGTAAGGCGCTAGGCGCTTTCGAAAATTTGGGTGCCGAAATTCGAAACGTCATAAAAACTAGGGAAATGGTTAGATTTTCTTGCTTGTTGCGTCGAAATGATTCTGTTTGTTTAGACTTTCTTCAGTACCAATTTGATAAGCGTATCTCTTAAAACATGGATAGGGGGCGCTGCAGACTTTGGAGAGCTAGACAACAACTTTAAGCCCGTTATTTTGATAATTTAACACATGCTCGCCAAAGTTTATACTCTAACTTAAAGTTTGAACCCAAAAGTAGAGCCCTGCAAAAAGCGTAAGAGCCGGAATAAAATGTCAAAGTACAGGGTGGTCGAAACTCGAAGGCTCCTAAGAGATAAACAAACAGATTTCTTGACTTATGGCATGCATTTTCATGATTCTGTTTGCTGGGGCTCTCTGAAACTCAGTTGAACGGTACAAAAAGAAACATCGATAGGGGGCGCTTTGGGCAAAAAACATAATTCGTTGACATTTCAGACGCTAACTGGAAACGGGGCGCTACGATCAGTTAGTAATAATGAAAACACATTTTCTACCTCTGCTCAACACTTCTGAATAAATTTAGACCAAAAACATCAATGATACTGGAAATTTATTTACAAAAAATAACACTACAGAAGATGCTCGAAATTTCGACCTTGGGCCATGATGCAGGCTTCGCACCTCCGTCGCATTGAGGAGTGTGTGTTTCCAACAATGCCAGGAGTATCTCTGATCTGCCCTGCAGCTGCCACAATGCGCGCCACAAGTTCTTCAGCACTGCTGACAGGTGTATGGTATACCTCGGCCTTCAGGTAACCCCAAAGGAAGAAATCCAAGCAGGTGAGGTCTGGTGATCGGGCAGGCCAGTGAACTGGACCCCCACGCCCGATCCACCGCTGGCCATACCTTGCGTTTAGATGGAGACGCACGTCGTTCGTGTAATGGGCCGGAGCTCCATCGTGCTGGAACCACATCTGGCGACGCGAACCTTCGGGTACGTGCGCCTCCTCCAGAAGCTGCGGCAGCACTTGATCCAGGAAAATCAGGTAATTTCCACCTGTCAGCCGTTCAGGTAACAAATAAGGGCCAATGAGGCAATCCCCCAGAATGCCGGCCCACACATTTACTGAGAAACGCTCCTGGGCTGCTCGGCTTCTGGTTTCATGTGGATTTTCATCACACCACACATGACTGTTGTGGGCGTTCCACATTCCCTCCCGGCTGAAGGTGGACTCGTCCGTAAACAAAATGCTGTTTACAAAACGGGGATCCCTGGATCTCATCGCCAAGTACCATCTTGAGAATTCCACTCGAGGGCCAAAATCCTGCTCTCTGAGCAACTGCACCCGCTGGATGTGGTAGGGGTGCAGATTCCGGGAACGTAAGATGCGCCACGCAGTTGCTTGCGAAATGCCAACATGTCTGGCGATATCTCTCGTGCTAAGACCTGGGTTGTCCTCAACCAGGTTAAGCACAGCCTCTTCGTTGTCAGGGGTGCTCACTGATCGCTCCCGTTCAGGCCTGCCTCCGTCGAAAGATCCCGTTGTGGACAACCTCTGGTGTACTCGAGCGAAGAAGGCATGGCAGGGGATTTGCCTGTTGGGGTAACGCTCGGCGTACAACCGCTGAGCGGCTCGTCCATTACAACCAGCAGCGCCATACGCCAAATGCATGTCAGCCAATTCAGAGTTTGTGTACCGTTCCATCCTACTACCGATCTGCAGACAAGTAACCCGAAGCTTAAGTAGGTACCGCACGTTCAAAAGACGTGTCTGCGCATACAACTACGTCATCTCGCGTTGTCGTCTACGCATTACGTATCTTTTGCATATCGATATGGTACGATATCTTTTGCATAAATCAGCAAAAAGCACCTTATGTAAATTTTATTGCGCGCATTGTGCATGATTGAAACCAGCTATGTTTGTTAAAAAAAACAAACAAACTGCAGTTTTAATAGCTTCTTATGATAAGTAAATTACTCTCTTGTTTTGTTTCTAACTGATCGTGGCGCCCCGTTTCCAGTTAGCGTCCGAAATGTCAACGAATTATGTTTTTTGCCCAAAGCGCCCCCTATCGATGTTTCTTTTTGTACCGTTCAACTGAGTTTCAGAGAGCCCCAGCAAACAGAATCATGAAAATGCATGCCTTAAGTCAAGAAATCTGTTTGTTTATCTCTTAGGAGCCTTCGAGTTTCGACCACCCTGTACTTTGACATTTTATTCCGGCTCTTACGCTTTTTGCAGGGCTCTACTTTTGGGTTCAAACTTTAAGTTAGAGTATAAACTTTGGCGAGCATGTGTTAAATTATCAAAATAACGGGCTTAAAGTTGTTGTCTAGCTCTCCAAAGTCTGCAGCGCCCCCTATCCATGTTTTAAGAGATACGCTTATCAAATTGGTACTGAAGAAAGTCTAAACAAACAGAATCATTTCGACGCAACAAGCAAGAAAATCTAACCATTTCCCTAGTTTTTATGACGTTTCGAATTTCGGCACCCAAATTTTCGAAAGCGCCTAGCGCCTTACCATCGCGTCAGGGACCCTACATTCCCTATTCAAAAATGTTCGTCTAGGTGTGCTCTATCGATCCTTAAAGTTTGTCACCGACTAGCTGAATCACCCTGTATGTGTTATTTTCCAACTCATTATCAGTTAGCTGATTTATGACTCAAATGTATTTTTTATTTTACATAAAAGTGCGTTTAGCGTATTAAAGAATAAACTTTCACTTCTTTACCAATCAATTTTGTTAAAATCAAACCAAGTTTCTAAACACAAGTGGGTGCATTATTTCTTTACAATTAACACCAATTTTAGAGAAAAAAAATTTTAAAAAGAGAACTTCTACAGGCTGCGTTGCTACTCACCCATCGGATGAAATATGTTTGTAGACTATATTGATATAGACTAATAAATAAACCGGGTGAAAACGAGCCATACAAATATAAATAATGGCTGCAATAAAATGAAAAATCTGTCATAATGAATTTATGAAATACGACCGCATATTATTCTGAGGACTAATATATAAAATGAGTGAAATTTATCAACACACATATAAATAATGGAAATAAATAGATAGAAAATATGTTATAATCATTTCATGATATACTATTTTCCTTTAGTATTTAATATATGTTTGGAAAAGGGCATATTAAAATGCTCAATTATGTTCCGCTAATATTATTTTGCATATGAATAATCATAATATTGGACAGTGGAAAGGTTTCAACAGCAAAACTATACAGTGAAATTTATTAAATCTATAGGCAAAATGTTTTATTGAAACTTTACAGTTCATTAAAAACAGTAAAGCTTATTTTTATTATTAAGCTATACAGTAAAAATGAATTAAACAGTAAAATTTATTAAAACTAAAAGTAAAACATTTTTTTAACTGTACATCTTATAAAAACTATATAAAAACTTTATAAAACTATAAAAAATAACTAGAGAATAAAATAAAATTATAATCAAGACTCTGTGAATCTATTTTGTGAATCAAAAAGTTTTAAGAAAATCAATTCAATATAGAAATTTAAAGTTGATATGGAAATTTAAAAAAGAGTAAAGTTACACAAAAGCGATTTATAGTTTGTGTAAAATAAAATTATAAAATAAATTGCTAATGTCATATAAGAAAAAATATGCTAATATAATAAAAAAAATGAATAATCGTGCATGACAAGAAAATATATTTAATTGATTTTAGTGAAAATTGCAAAAGAGGTTTTATAGGTTTGCTAAAGATATAAATTTTTAATAAAGAAAATAAATAATAAAATCAATCATGACTATATAATTTTCATAGATAAATTTGGTATTGAGAATTTTGCATGTGTACATTTATTTAATAGCTTGTTTGATGCCCTCTAGTTCAAATGCATGTTTGAAAACAGAGATTTATATTTATAGTCATATTGGTAAAACTTGGTGAGGCAGTAATGTCCATTTTGGTAATATTTCACGTTACAACTCTCGAGAGCAGTGGAAGACCGTGAATGTGCATCTTCACTACATCAACAACATAAATTATATGGTCAAAGGTCACTGACCACTTGCGATTTTAGACATTTTATTAAATATCTTTAAAAATATATGAAGAATTATTCTGAAACTCCAAATGCTTAAATAGAATAGTACATATCGTATATTTTCCAAGATTTTTTTCTCAAAATCCCATAGGGACCTTCAACAAGTTCAGAACGAACGAAGATCTTTTGCATAACCCTGTCAAAACTAATGTAGCAAAAGCGTCCAAACTACAGATTATGATTACATGGCTTATGGCTTAAACTGTGTTCATTTTTTTTTTTTTTTGAGGATATCATGTATACTCCTAGAAAAATTAAGGTTTTTATAAAAGCAATCCCTTTTTTTTAGTTTTTTTACTTAAAATTTGAAGAGTTATTAATATAAAAAAAATCTTTTTAGAAAATATGACAAATAATATTGTATGTAATAGCCTGTAACCAGAATTTAAAAAGAATAAAAACTGTTGCAAAAAAGTACAGCTTTACTAATTAAATTTCACTGACGCGTCAATTGCGTCACCGTATTTAAAATGTAATTTATAATGATTCTATTTACACACCTGGATTTTCAGAATAATTCCTCATGCATTTTTCTAGATATTTAACAAACCGTCTAAAATCGCAAGTGGCCGTCACCTTCGGCCATACAGTGTATGTTCAATCATATGCAATCCATCCATTGATTATGCAATCTGACTATTGTACAGCAACGTTTATAATGGTTATAAACGTGGTTGATTCTAAAGCTTAGATTTAATGTGGTTTATTAATGAGTTGGATCATGAGTTAGTAAAATAATGTATATTGTTACAAAATATTTCTATCCTGGATTCGCTAAGATATTTTAAAGTCGAACGTATGGAAAGTTCCTGATAGAGTACTATAAATAGATATTTTCTTAATTTATTATTTTAATTAAGTAATAATAAATTTAAATATTTTTAAAATTTATTATTACTTATTAATGACCTCATACTGAAAATTCCCTTCAACTCCCCCCCCCCCCCCCCGGAAATCAATGATGTACCTGCCGGTGAAAAAATGCCAGAATAAATACTGATATAAATACCGTAAAAGCGGCGTATAATCCGAGGATCAAACAATTCTTTTTGGACCCAGAAATTTATTTAGTGACTAATCATCACGATCTAAAAAGTTACATTTCTTTAAAAAATTCTGGGTCGAAAAATGTTTGTTTGTTCCGCGGATAATACACTGGGAATTCCGGTAAATTCATTTTTTATTACTACTACTGCCGGAAATTTAAATCAAGTTTTATAAAATTATTTCACACCAGTATTTTGATGTAAAACAGTTTAACCTAATTAATTACCATTTTTCTTCTTTGTATCTTTTAACCCCTTCAAAGGCGGTGGTCCGTTTTTGGGACATGCTTTTATTTTTAAAGGACACATTGACACCAGAATTTTGAATCGAAACTTTTCATTTTTTTTAAGTGAGTGAAGAAAGGCTTTCACTTATTTTCAAATATATCTGTTTATAAATTCCGGTGTCATTCAATAATTTCTGTATTTTACGAATGGAAGTGTCCCTAAAAGGGTTAAACTTATTTCATAATCAAATTTCTGTTTTAAAACGAATCATATTCCAATGTTGACCGTCAAAAAGGTTCACGGTAGTTCTAGTGTTAAACATGTTGTAGTAATGTTAAATAAGTTGTACGTTGGTGGCCGTCAAAACATCTCACGGTAGTTCTAGTGTTAAATATGTTGTAGTAGTGTTAAATAAGTGTTAAATAAGTTGTAAGTTGTTGTATTGTGTAATTATAAGTTAACATAAACGATGTTGAAAAACAGTAAATAAATAAAAAATTGGTTTATCTTGTATTATTAACACGTTACATTCTTTCCACCTGTTATTTTCCTCTTTAACGTTTATGCAACATATTTAGAAATGTTTTAGACTTTTATAATACATTAAAAACATTGTAGTAGCTCAGTGCTACCATTTGTATATTATGTGAAAATGTGATCTTACTCGTATATGAATCTCACCAATTGTATCCATTGTATCTTATGTGAAATGATTAACAATAAACAGAAAATCAATTCATTGGTGTTACAGTTTCAGGGCTCCCAAATGGTCCGCGAACTGAACATCAGTATTTTTTAACAGAAAATTTCATAATACGTTCGAGCTAGAATCAACTTCCAAACGTGGTTTCTGGACAATTTGCAAGAAAAATCTAAAAAGAAAATTTCTCTAAAAAAATTCTGATGTTCAGTTCGCGGACCATTTGGGAGCCCTGCAGTTTATTATAATAAAGTTTTCAAGAAATTATAAATAAGAATATATTTCAATGGTTATATTACCATGTCTCGTTATGCGAATATCGATGATAAAAAGCCTCGACTTTAACGGATATTCTGATATTTCTTAACTAGTCTTCCTCAACTTTATCAGAAAATAATTTTCATTTCCCTTATTAAAATCATTTCAAAATTTCAACTCTATTAAATCACATTAAAATTGCCACAAAATAAAGTAATATTTATTAAATTATTTTTTTCAAAAATCTAAAACTAACCTCAAAGATAGTTCAAAATCAGCAGACACGTTTCTACATGAATGGTAATTTCTTTGAAATTGATATTAAAATAAAGTTAGGAAATATGCCGATGGTCATATAATCTAGAAACGATTTTATGAAAATATTTGTGAAGAAGATGATTCATAAGATAAGAAGAGATTGGACAAATAGCCAGCGGAAAAGTGTTAGTTAAGGAAAGAATGATAGCAAAGATAATGGTTGTAAAAAGATATAAATTTCGAAAGTTTTAAATGACGAATTTTAATATCCATTAGTGAAAGAATTTTAGGTAAAATGTTTCACGAGCACACAAATTTTGATAATAGCGTCTTCTTCACTTTTTCCAGTTCACATGGTATAAGAGTTTTTATTTAGACTGTGCAACTTTTTACGCTAACTAACATTTTATTCCTGGGTTTTTATATAAGGCTAATTACTCATACTTCAATTATCGTACGACATTTTCCGCTTTTTCAGTCTTTATCATTTTGTATGCTTTTTAAGTGTTCGTTTTTATGTTATTTTTTATATTTTTCAATCTTTATTAATTTTGTTTCTTTTTAGATGCCATTCTTTCATGTTATTTTTAGCACATTTCTTCTCAACGAGAAACAATTTTTATTCCTTTAAAAGAACAATATCCTTTAGATAATATTTATACTTAAAATTATTATGTGAATATAATATTATATTATCATATAAAGAATATTATTATAAATTTAATAAGCACCTTATATAATAAGTTTAGCAGAAATACATCTATAATATGCCACGATAAAGCCATAAGGAAAAATACAATATTATATAGAAATCGATTGGACCATTCATATCAAAATCTAATAAGTATGAGTATTTAGTGAGAGTCAGTAATATAATCAGAGAAGGTTTAGCTAAATCTAACGTTTCTTGGAATTTCGTATATCGGTGCTTATGTTATGTTATATAGTTGTTATAAAATTTTAATATAAACAAAGATCCATTCAAAAGCAGTCTAAACTAAGGGAAAAAAAGTCAAAATGTTTAACTAAAATACTATACATTCTTTGCGATACAGGGTTCGTACAGTTCAATGATTTTCAAGTGAGAGAGAAAGAGAGCTAGAGCTTTCTTTAAAAAAAATTTGTGTTATTTAATGAAACATATTCTACCTTTAGATATAGCGACCAATATTTTACGAAATTGTGATACTAAAACACCTAAAATACTCTGAATACGCTGATGTGTACGAACCTTGTCATAGAAGTGCTGGCAAAATCGAATCCAAGTCACCGGAGCTACTAAAGCCATCTCTGTTTGAATCTATCACAAACGGGAAGTAAAACTAGTCAGATGTGGCAATCCTAAAACTTTCTTCTATCTTACGCATGTTGATACTTCCTGAAAAATGCAACATAGCAGCGTCACCGTTTAGGTGGTTTAAACGAAAATCTAGTCAGCAACAACTTATGTCAACTTATTGCTGAACCTGCCGTTTGACGAAAATCCGTGCATTGATTTTTAAGATAAAGCTATTGCAAAATCTTTAAAAAAATCTGCATAACAGAGCCACATGTTGGGTGATGTGCATCAAAAAATAATGAGGTTTAATGTTTTATCATATACTAACTCAATCTGAAGTTTGGTGAAAATTCATGCATAAGTTCTTGAGATACATTTATTGCAAAATCCTTAAAAAGGTAGCATAGTAGCGCCATAAGTAGGGCAATTTACACCAAAAACTAAACAACACTAATTTATATCAGGGACTTACTGAATTTGAAGTTTTAGAAAATTTCATGCATTTCCTCTTGAGATAGAGCTATTGCGATATTCACGAATAATGCACCATTGAAGCGCCACCTGTAGAGCGATTTGCACCAAAACGTAATCGTACGTTATATCAAGTTCTAACTAAATATAAAGTTTTATAAAAATCCATGAGCTAGTTCTTGAGATATGGCTATTTACATAGTTGTAAATAATGCAGCATAGCAGCGTCACCTGCTAAGCTATACACCCCCAAAACTTATCAGGTATAGAATATATTGAAGTCTCACAGAATCTAAAGTTTTGTGCATTAGTTCTTGCGATAGAGCTATTGCAATAATCGCGAATAATGCTCCATGGCTGTACCATCTGTTAAGCGATTTGAATTGAAACGAAATCAGCAACATATATCAACTATAGCACTATAGCTTAGAAGCATCTATAGCTTATATTATAGCACCATATTATATGATACTAACTAAATCGAAAATTTTATGAAAATCCATGCAATAGTTCGTGATATATGGCTATTGTGAAAATTGTGAAAAATGCAGCGTAGCAGCGCCACCTGTTGAACGATGTACGCCAAAAGCTAACCAGGTTTAGTTTATATCAAGGTCTAACAGAACCTAAAATTTTGTAAAATTCCTATTAAAATACAAATAGAAAATATCAGTCAAAATTTGGCACTTGCGCCGTATGTTGTTGACACCTGATCTAGTGATTCTAGAACTTAATTTACAAAGCAGCGTTAAAATGTAGGCACAACCTTTAAATAAAACATTCAAATCATTTCAGTGATAATCCTTTTAAAGGTTAAAAATTCTTTATCTTGCAAATTAAAAAAAAATCTCATTTATATTTAATGTGATCATAACATTTTGGGGATTTATGTAAATATCGAGATTCTGTTATTAATATTAATTGAAAATTAATCGAAATAAAGGATTAAAATATTATTTAGAAAGGTTTACAGAGAGCGCATATCTAATCTGGCCAGACAACTCGAAACACTTTTAAATATGCGGAAACATTTCCAAAATAGCAGGGATTTGTTCGGATTATACTCTTATAACGAAGCATAAATGTATACATGTAACATTATCTAATCAGATTGAAGATCTTTTCTAGCCACGCATTACATTACCGTTGAATTAAAATGCTGATGCATTCAGACACATGTTCTTCTCTGAAATGCAATTACCATAATCCAGGGTGTCGCAATGACCGATGTTCTAATAAGGTTGATGAAAGACATCATGAATAATCATTTGAAATTAAGGTTACACTAAATGTTTTTATAAACAATAAAATTCAATGGACTAATGGGAAAAGACGTAAGAAAAATCTGTAATTCAAACAATAAGTAAAATGAATTAACATTTCTTTTGTAGAATATAATTTTCCTTTTTAAATAATATTAGGAAGGTTTGATGCATTTAATAGAATTAATATTATTAAAGTTAATTGAATTCGTTTGAAATGTTTCGAAAAAAAGTTAATATGATTACTAGCATTAACGAATTCTTGGAAATCACTGTAATTCAAACAGTTAAGCTTTTAAAATATTTCAGCTTTACTATTATTAAAATACATTTCCGAGATTTACATAAAAAAGCTTCTGAGGAAATGAAGATTTTAAAAGAATTATCTTTATTCCATTAATTTATATTTTGCGTTTTATTTCACGAACTATTGAATGAACAAAAGTGAATTGATTAAGTGCCGTAGATGCTGAATATGAAGTATCATACAATGCTCGAGGCCTAGTTACTTGATTGGGGTTTTATGATACACAGTCCATACAGACATGCTGCGCTAGAACAGAGTAAAAAAACCCACTGCGATTGAAAAAAGCTATCTAAAAACTTGTCATAAAAGCATGATGAATGAAAACAACACAGTTAAATAAACAAAAGTGTGATGATATCCATAATTAAAATCACTCAAAATACCATGTTTAAAAAAACAAATCACAGTTAAAATCCATAAAGTAAGGATGAATCAATGAAACAATGTATAAAATGTATAAATACAACGTAAAACCAATTTATTTAACACTTGAATTACCGTGTTTTTTATATACTCATAACTACCGGAGTGGATCATATTTGACAATGACGTTCAGTGGTGTTATTCTTGCCTTGTATAGCAGTGTGAAGAATATTTTCGTAAGTGTCTTAAAGTAAAGCATAATAAGCATAATATACATAATGGAATTCCTCTAAATGGATCATATTATATAACACCAATCCAATTGCAGTAACGTACATAGTTTCTTCTAAAGTGGTATAGAATCCATATTAAAATGCAAGGAATTTTCGTTGTAAGTCCAGTACGTAGTGAAAATACTTTCCACGTAACACAAATAGTTTTTAAATTGCAAAATTTAAGTTGAGAGGGTCACCCCAGCCACAATCACATGAGTCTCTAATGGTGCCTGGCACCAATTTATGTGAAGATTATTTTCGTTTACATTTTGAAGATTGGAAGTTAAAGTTTATTAACTGCTTGAGACGTATAAATAAACAGCCGTGACTATTAAAATTACATTGCGTAAAATAACAACACAGGAAAAAGAGATTCGATGAAGAAAATGCTCAAGTATGTATGTGGCATTTATTAAGGAGAGATAAAACTTACACTCTCGCGGGGTGACCCCGGTAAACATATAATGCAGGAACTCTACATCCTTACAGCATGACCGTCAGAGATGGAATGAATGATTTTTACCACCAGAAATCATAGCCAACATGAGTCGAGCTAAATTTGGTTCCCCTGAAATTATTGTAAACCCACACGTACAGTTCATAAGGAAAGTTTAAATTAAAAACGTGCCAACCGGACCGTTAATTTGGCGATTAATACACTGCTCAAAACAATTAAAGAATATTTGAAGTTTTATATAAAATAAAGATATAAACGAAATTTTTTTGCCGAAAATAGAAGAAGAGAATCACAAATGCAAATTTTTCTGGTTTTTAAACTGTGGAGTACGCAAATTTTGAGTTCGACATCAAAAACGTCGCTTCAGCGGCAGCGAATGAAATTTGACTTTCAACTGGATAAAAGAGAATGAAGACAAGGATGATCGGCATTCAGTGATTGCTTTGTTTCGATGAGTACGATGTCTCAGCGAAGTCATTTGACAGATTCAGAAGCTTGGAGAATTGTTGGTAGGTTAGAAGGGGGCCAAACTCAAGCCGAAGTAGCGCAAGCCATTGGAGTGTCACAAAGTGTCATTTCCAGGATCTGGAACCGTTTTTTGGAGAGTGGATGTGCAGGCCGAAGACCAGGGCAAGGTCGTAGACGGGCAACAGCGCCCAATGAAGATCGGTATTTAGCGTTAACAGCTCGGAGACACCGAAACATGAACGCTACTCTTCTCCAACAACACCTTCGCTCGGCTACAGGCACCATGATTTCAACTCAGACTATCCGAACCCGGCTCCATGCTGTAGGTCTGTATGCTCGCCGACCGATGGTATGTGTTAGATTAACATCAAGGCATCGTCGCGACCGCAGGGAGTGGGCAACCGAGCATGTCAACTGGAGGAGAAATGAATGGAGCAATATTCTGTTTTCTGACGAGTCCCGTTTTTCTGTGCATCCGGATAATAGGCGTATTTTCATCTGGAGGGACCGTGGCAGTAGGAATAAACCTGCGTTCGTGCTCGAAAGTGTCAGATTTGGCGGTGGAGGAGTGTTGGTGTATGGTGGCATCTCCATTGACGGGCGCACTGACCTCTACATCATTCGAGATGGAGCTCTGGCTGGTCGCCGATATAGGGATGAGATCCTCAGACCTATTGTAGTCCCTTACGCTGCAGCAATCTGAGATAACTTCATTTTAATGGACGATAACTGCAGGCCACATCGTGCAAACCTGCTGGAGGATTTCCTTCTCGAGTATGGAATCGTTCGAATGGAATGGCCAGCGTGTTCTCCAGACATGAATCCAATCGAACCACGTTTGGGACGCTCTAGGAAGACGAGTTTCTGGCCGCCAACAACCCCCACAAACTCTCCAAGAACTGGAAAGAGCTCTTCTGGAAGAGTGGGGCAGAATACCGCAACTCGTCATTAATAGCCTCATTGAGTCCATGCCTCAAAGGTATTCAACGTTGCTGGCCGTCCATGGAAACCATACCCCCTACTGAAAATGATTTTCTTTGAAGAAAACACCTTTTTTTATTCTTTTTTTCTCATATGCACAAATTGTGTTTTTTTCCTTTTGTACACAAATGCGCAATAAAATGCATTTTTTTCTGCCAAACATGTGTAATTTATTCTCATATAACCTACTATGACTGTCGACCATGTATCAATCAGCTAAAAAGTTTCCCAGATACAAAATCCACCTAAAACTGCAATATCCTTTAATTGTTTTGAGCAGTGTATATCTGTGTACAAATATGCATGCCAATACTGATTGCTGGGAAAAATATCTCTATATGCATAACACAGATGTCAGACGCCGATTTAATATAAACAGAGCGTTAGATTTTAAGCTCAAAAAGGATTTGTAATGTCTATTAATTTTGAAAAGGAATTAAATAAGTGACTGAGTAACTGCAAAAGAGCATATGGTTTTAAAAATATCTTTCAATGCACTCTTTGAATAAACGAAAGTATGCAGGCTCAGAAAATGATTTTAGGATGAGAAAAGATTTGTTTTTGATTTATTTTATTAACGGCCTCGGTTAAGCATGAAAACCTACATAACTGCAATTTAAAGGATGGAGAAAAGAGATAAATATATTCTTTTTAGAAAGTAAAAAGGATGTGTAATTGATTTGAAATTGCAAAAGATAATTTAAATTTTTAACTTGAGAATTTAATTTTAAAAAAAGGAGCCTAATAATAATATGTGATGTCATATTGCTTTCGACATCACAGGCAGGGACAGATACATAATATTGTTTGATGATTAATACAATACTTTTTAATTAAACGTTAATATATTTTTTTCTTCTAACATATATATTATGAAATTTGATGAATAGATAATACAAAAGAAGATTTAAATTTCTAATTTCAGGATAGACACTTAGAGATTTTTGATATCTATATCAACTATCTTAGGGCTTTCGGAAAGTTGCGTCCGTTTGAGAAAATTAATTCGTACAATGTTCCTTCAGATTAAGGATCCTGTGTTTGCCCGCGGAGACACTCGGGAACTAATGCTATTCCTATGGGGATGCATTTTCCTAATAGCTTTCGCATTTTGACCTTTTTTTTTTTTTTTGCGTTGGATAGTTGAGGTCCCTCTCAAGATTGCTCCTTGATTACGTTTTCTATATTGGTTGCAGATATTTTTTTATAAAGTTACTTTCACTTTCTCAATCGGTTCTGAAAGTGAAAGTACCTTTAGGGCTTTAGAAAGTAACTTAGTACACGTAAGATATTTAAACTCTGCAAAAATTAAATATCCATAGCTCCATGAATTTTTTCTTACTTTATACTATTTTCCATCCAAACAATTTACACAAAATTGTATATCCTTTGTTTCTTTTGCTCTGCATAATCTACGCGGTTATTTTAAAGATTTTTACACACAATATTAGATTTATTGTATCTTTTTTTATTTGTTAACGTTTTCGTTTGTTTGAACCTTTTGAAATAATCTGAGAACGAATATCTTCAGGCTCTTTTGCAATATTTTTCTTAGCTTCTCTGCTAATTTTGGAATATAAACTCTTTTGATTATATTAGAGCCTATTTTCTCTTTCAAATCTGCCAATGCATTTGAAACACATTAGTAGTAGTTCACACATTTAGTAACACATTTAGTAACACATTTTATTAACACATTTAGTAGTTCATCGATCAGAAGATGATGCACATTGCAGCTCCATTTCCCGTATAGTTCTATCTTTCGCCTCTTCCAAACAGCTTTAAAAGAGGTATTTTTTTCTTCCTCGCCCTTTAAATTTTCCCCTTATTTTTTATTTTCTAATAAATAAATTTATTGGTGTTTCATGGCTTTCTTCACTCTATTTTCTTATATATTCATCCGTCTCACTAACACTTGATTTTAACAATAAGATTTTATGGGAATTTTTAGTAAAATTTGTTTCGTCACTTATTTCAAAAAGATAATTATCAATAAGTGTAATTTCGTCGCAAGAACCATTTGATACGAGTTCACATAGCAATTTTGAAAATACTTCATTAGAAATACATCTTCGGAGAGATGCTATTTTTATACGTGGGATAAATTTTTCAATGTAAGTAACATGTTACTTTGTTTTTTATCCCCGTGCGTTTTACAAACAAACATTTTTTCTTTATTAAATTTTTAAAAATTACACCGATAAGATCATTCTACAGCATTCGAATAGCTAGATGAAGTTGAATGAAATTATATAAAATCTGATATACCTTCATTACAAATGCATTGCAGATGTGTGGAGAAACGCCCATCCCTCCACATACAAGAACATTTCTTAAAAGTTAGTGCAATACATCTCCTTGCATTATCCTTCTATTATTGAAAAATACAAAATTGAAAACTGTTGAAATGAAAGAGTCACATTCAAATCATGAAACTGTTTGAAAGAACTGATGTAGCCTTAAAATGGTGAAGTTTCAACTGTAACTGCTTTCGCAGGGGTTCATTACCATCTCAGCAAAACTTCACCTGTAAATTTATGCAGAAGATTTCGCTTTATTTAAATGCTTCATTAATGAAAAATTTTAATAAAAATAATGTCAAAAACTGATATTCATTTTTACTGGTAAGAGTTTACTTCGGCGATAGTTCCACCACATTGTGAGAACCAAGACAACCTCTTGTCAGTTTCTGTGAAAATATTACAATAACTGAACAAACTGGCACCATTAAAAGGAAATAAAATTTTTTTGCCATATTTGTGAGAGAAATTTCCAATCAGTAATGCACTAAAGTAAGACGAAATTTTCTATTCGAGTCTTCTGGTGGAAGTTTCTACTGGCAGTTATCAGAAACTGTTGATCCAATTAGAAGAAACATCTGTCATCTTGTGACAGCCTCCTTAATTACGTTGACTCGCAGCTGATGGACAATGCACTGCATGTCTCCCCCTCTTTATTCATAACTCCATTGTTCGGGTCAGTGATCACCAAAAATTATAATTCTAGATATGCAGAGCTACATATAAAAAGAACTTGTTGGATTTCGACTATATTCGTGTTAAGATATTATACTAAATACTTAGGAAAAGTCAAATTTTTTCCAAAGTTTACTTTGAAAAATAACAGAGAACAAAAAAAATCATGTACAGTCGAGTATCTATATAACGAAATCCACCGTTCCAGTAAAAAATTCGTTATATAGAAAAATTCGATGTATAGAGAATCATGCTAAAAATCGTATTTAATGTGTGAAATTTGACCAAATACTATTTTTGATCTTTTGAATTAAGAATTTGAAATATTTAAAAGTAAGTATTAACCTAACATTTTATTTCTTAATTATTTAAGCTGTTTCAATAAAAAGAACAGACATTTATTTGAAAGCTTAATGAAAATCAAATAAGGAAGACTTCTAAATTAATTTCAGACGAAGAAATCTGTAATTTTTTTGTTGTTTTGATTTTAAAGTTGTTATGCTCTCAAAAAAAATGCTCAAATTTTAGCAAGGAATGAAAAATTGTAATTAACGTTTCCCACCATTTGAAGGCCTCTCATTGATTCCACTCTTACATGTGTATCAATCCAATAGACACTGTTTTGTGAAGGATGTGGAAAGGTGTGTGGGAGGTAGGATGAATTCGTTGGATTAAAAGAACAAAGAGAGAAATAATATAAAAAAAAAACCGAAGCATTGACGATAAATCAAAAGTAAGTGATGGAAAATTGATTCCATATGATTTCGAAGCTTTTTAAAATTGAATAAATTAAGACCAATTCATGAAAAAATTCGTTATATGGAGATAGATATTTCGCTATATAGAGACTGTTTTTAATGTAATCTTGCGAAAAGGGGACCGTTCCTACTAAAAATTAGAGGTCTGCAAGGGCCGGGCCTCGGCCCGAAGCCCGAGCCCGGCCCGGCCCGCGGGCCGGGCTCGGGCCGATTTCCAATAATGGCATTCGGGCCGGGCCGGGCCGGGCTCGGGCCTTACTTCTGAAGACTCGGGCCGAGCCGGGCCGGGCCGAGTCACTAATCCTTTCGGGCCGGGCCTAGTCACTAATCTTTTCAGGCCAGGCTGGGCTCGGGCCTTAATTTTTTTGCTGGAGTATCGGGCCGAGCCTAACTTTTTTTTTTCCGTACGAAGCCGAGACTGATACCATTCTTCCTAGTTTTCATGGACCAAAATAATCAGTTCCTATTGAATCTTCCTATATGAAAATCCTTTTCTCGACTTTTTATAAATCAGTAATATTTGGCTTTGTCCAAAAATTTCTGCAAAAAAAGCATATACTTTTAAGCCGTCATTATTCTACAACTAAACATTAGAATTTATTCCTTTTAAAGATTCGTAGATTACTAGGCGTTTTAAAATAGAATTAAACACACACACACACACACAAAAAAAAAACCATGATTATGACGGATTTTTTTTTTAACTGAAAACTGAAAGTTTCTTTTAAAATGTTCATCCATGCAAAATGAATACAACAATACGGGAGAAAAAAAATATTAAACATTTACATCTGTTAAGAAGGGAATGCATTTTTTTTTTTTTCTTTCCAAAACGATTTCGTCTTTGGAAATTTTACCATATACCGCTTTTTCGATTTTTTGTCTCCATTACAGGGAATATGGATTAATAATACTAGTGATAACTAAAACATTTACATACAACAAACAAAGATTCATTTAAAAGCATAAATATCGCAGCCTACGGCATTTCTGCATAAATGGAGATTATAAACATGGGGAAAAAAAAGACTAATATAATTTTTTTTGGTCAGAACTCTTCCATAAGATTTAAGATCAATGTTCTGTAGAAATTCACTCGAGCCGGGCCGGGTTCGTGCCGAATTTTAAACTTTTTTCCGGACCGGGCCGAGCTCGGGCCGAAATTTTAACTTTCGGGCCGGGCCGGGTCGGGCTATTATTTTTTTCGTTCGGGCCGGGCCGGGCTCGGGCCGAAATTTTAACTTTCGGGCCGGGCCGGGTCGGGCCAATATTTCTTTCGTTCGGGCCGGGCCGGGCCCGGGCTGAAATTTTAACTTTCGGGCCGGGCCCGGGCCTGGAAATTTCGGCCCGTGCAGACCTTTACTAAAAATTCGTTATATAGAGAAATTCGATGTATGGAGTTTCGTTATAGAGAGACTCTACTGTATTTGGTCATAAATGGCCCGCTTGATAATTCCTAGTGTTAAATGTTTAAGCATAATGGAACAGTGGTATAGCATTTTTAAAAAAATTTATATGCATTGCATTAAGACTTATTTTATTAAAAATTATATGTCTTAAAAGTGTGATACACGGTAGTATGATTGTAACAAATTTTGTAATTTCAGCTGCGTATTTTATATTTTTACAGTAATGGTTTTAAATGAAAACAAAAACAAAATGCTCTGCCGGCTTGGCCAGCAGCCGCAGGTGGATTTCAAAATTAATTTCTAATTTCACCAACAAAAACTAAATGAAGATTACAGATAAACTCACATTAACAAGTTTATCTGTCCGCTTTTGACGAGATTTTAATTTCATATTTCTGTAAGAGCTGATTTTATCTGAATCATGTTAATACGATATTTTTTTTCTTCAACTGATATATATTCGTAATTTGTATTTACTGTAAGGTTGGGTCCGATCCAAAATTCTTCAGTATAAAAGTTGTAGATAATATTAAGAAGATTTAAAATAAATTTGGGTGGAATTGATATCTTGAAAACTGATGAATTTATGGAAATTTTTCTTCCTAAAACCCAACTTGTTTTGCCCCTTGAGCCAATTTTAATTTAATGGAAAATTTGTTATACATAAATTTTGTCCCTTTTTCTAGAAGTAAACTTTAAACTGATTTGATATGTATTATAATTAATATGTTAATTTTTTTTCACAAAACCCCTCCATATTTCCACTTTATTCGGCCGATTTTTCCTATTTTAAATCCTGCCTGCAGGGTGAAGTAAAACAGCATTTGTTTTAAGTGTTACTCAGTTAAGTTTAATGCACATTCCTCTTAACAACAAATATATATGCAGATGTTTTAGGAGTGTACCACAAATAAAATATTTAAAAAAAACGGTGAAGTGCGAGTATTGCTTGCACTCAGACGGCTCCGTACAATAAATACATGAATTATTAACTTGTTTTCGACGAGCGTGATATACGTGCTACTTAAGATTCTTGAAATCCTTCATTATTGCCCCCCCCAGTTATTTTTATCATCTTATAGAACGTATCATAAAACAAACCTCATTTGCTCTCTTGTTAACACACCTTCGTGATACATGTAAGCTAGCGATTTCCCTGTTTTATGATCCTTTATACCCAACTTTATACCAGTTGCAGTAAATAAACAATGCTGTTTGGTGTACTGTTTGTGTGGTAGCGTTAGATTTTTCATAAAATCGAAAGTTATGGCTAAAATGCTATCTGGTACTGAATGCAAAAACTATTTAAGTTGCTCCCTTATGTTGTTTAAGTAATGGAGCAGAATTCGAAGGTATTGTTTGAAGAGGAAGGAATCCTTTGACTTGTGTGGTTATTACTCAGATCATGGCTCTATTTTTAACCTTCCGTCTACCAGACAAAACACCCATTTATCTACGGCAACACCTAATTTTAATTCCAAACTTGCAAACGGCACCAGTAATATTTTAATATAATTTTGCTTTTACAATGAAAGCTTAAATTAAGGAATTCGTAATATCTAGACAAGTCCTTTATAAATTCCGGTGTCAATCGACAATTTCTCATTTTACCATCGACACCAGAAATATTGCTGTCGGGTCCAATGGACCCGTCTGGTAGACGGAAGGTTAAGGAACCATTTGCGACAAAAAACATGTATTTGGAAAAAAAATCTTGACTTATGTGGTTTTTAAAACTACCGATTCAATTTTTATAGTTGTGAAAAGTAGTATTCTCGATGCCATAAGATATTTAAAAGTTTCTTTTAAGGTTTTTATAAAATCTTCGCGGCGTTCCCATTTTGTTCAGAGTATGATGTCCCTATGACCATTATTGGTATACGAAACGTTACTGATGTATTTGAAAAAAACAAAGAATGCGAGCAGATAAATTTCTGTGTTTAGTCTTAACTAATGAAGTTTTCATAAATATTTCAGCTCCATTTCGCGTTTTTTCGACTAGCAAATGTCTGACTTTACAGAGATAAATATAACTTTTTTCAAAGCAGTTTTATATATCATTAAAAAGAGTTTTACTGAAAAATATGCTTTACACGTTATCTATTCCTTAGATTTGTGCAACTGCTGTAGAAGAATAACGAACAAACATTTTCGTTAATTATAGAAACAGATATATAATCTTTGGTAGCATGTCTAATTAAATCTATATTTATGAATAATTTTGTATGTTCTTGGTAATTTTTATTTCAGCAGATACTAAACTTCATCTTTAAATAATGATTGAAAATGTGCAATTATTTTTAACATAGAGCATTAGTAAATATTTAAGGTTTTAATTATTAATTAGAACATTATTATGAAAAGAGGAGTGGAATTGCATAATCAATTGTAGTACGAATAATTTAACCCATTAATGCCTGAATTATTTTCTTCGTTAAAATTCAAATTTTGCATTTTCCCTACTCTTTTAAAGCAAGAATAACTTTTATCTTAAATTATCGAGGACTTTGTCTCGAGAAAGAAGGTATTTATTTATCCTCCTTTTTTACTGGTGCGAAATGCGCTTATTTGAATATTTTAAAACTGTCCAAAAATGGGACGCTAGACACAGAGTCTAAAAAATAATTTATCGGTTTAAAATAATTTCTTGAGATGTGATACCAAAGTAAATCAATTGAAGATTACCTGACATTTTTCTGAAAATTTTTAACTGTGTATACAAATAAAGTAAATAATCTGTTTCTAGATTTCTCGATGTTCATTGTAACGCAACAATACATTGCTATATCATTATTTAACAAGTTTGGACGCACTATCAATTTATCTACGAAATATGTTACTCAATATCGATATACTTCTCAAAAATATTTTATGTCAGTTTTAACATGAAGCAAAGCCTTTAAATATGAAGCAAAGAACATTTGTATTTTGGTTAAATATTGCATGACAAATTGAATGAAATAAATTAATTTAGGGTTTCGCACAGAGATTCACAAAGTTCCTGCAGAAATAAATCTGCAGAAAATATACCCTATTGGACAGTATAAATAATAATAAACAAGTATCTTTTGCGAAAGATCTTTATTCTATAACTTTTATAACTAGAGATATGACTATTTTTTTATTTTTTCATGTACTGTTTATGATTCCTGTGTTTAAAACTCTATAAAAAGAGTTTTGGATTATGTCTACAATTATCTATCCATTTTTGCTAATGATATTACTCAAAAATTTCTTTTAACCCTTTATGCCCCGACAAAACTTTTAAGTCAAATTAAAGGAAACGCAGTGTAAAATTTATTTAATTCATCTACAAGCAAAAATAAATAGTACTTTTATTAGAAAATACTTTCCTGGATCACATTCAGTAAGTACAAAGAAACAGCCGACTCTAAGTATTTTTAACACGTTTGCTGCCACTTATATGAAGATGTGATGATAGTTAATGCCGCACTGTAGAAGTGGGTTTTTCCCAGAAGCCGATTTACTTTTTATAACAAAGAATCAGTGAAAGATTTTCCCGCGCCAGCACGTGACTGGCTATTGGACACCACCCCACAACACGCGCTGGCGCGTGAGTCGCCCCTTAACGTTGGCGCCATATCACGCGCTGGCGCGTGATCAGCAGCGAATGTGTTAATGTTGTTATTTTATCAAACATTTACATGGATTTAGCTTTTCTTCTAATAAAAATTTTTTTTACAAAACACTTCTCAGTACAGATAGAATCATAGTACAAATATTTACATCGTTATTGTACACTGAGAAAAAATATCGCTCGGGCATCTAGAATCTAAGTTGTGGTTCTAGAAAAAATAGTTCATTGTCATCCTTAAAAATTCATGTTCCATTTTCTAGACAGTTCTAGCGTTCTCCAACTAACATTTAAGAACGTATTACTATATACTTGTGATGAAATTTATTTTAAAATCTCTTTAAAAAATGCGAACACAAGAGTTTTGTTTTAGTAACTATAATTATAATTTGTCAAAACTTTCAAATCATTCTAATGTGTCATTCCAGAAATAAAGCGATAATTTCTCGTTACTGAAACGATTCAATATCGTTTCGCCGCCTGGAAAACAAGAGATTAGAAATTCTAGATTATTTCGTTCATTCACCTCAATTGTTTACATTATTCGTATAGTTCGGAAATCTACAATTCTAGTTTAGGGATTCAGGAAATGACTAACTATTCATTTTAAGTGAAGGCGGTATATTTTTTTCTCTGTATAAGAATTGTGAAATATAACAGTATCTTTTGTTAATGAATCTAATTATTCTTATAAATATTTTACAAAAATCCTAACTATCGAGTTATTAAATCAGTTTTACCAGAGTTACCAAGTCTCCAGCTTTTTTGCAGACCACGTTATATTAGAAAACATCTCTTTGTTTTAAATCGCCCAAATTTTCCGATTAACTCCTTGAAGGGCACCGGTATATTATATATACCACTTACTTTTAATTCCCTTATGCCACATTGGCACCGGAATTTTAGTATTAAGATTTGCTTTTTACAATGTACTCGAAAAACAACTTTTACTTTCGATCACATGAATTTGTTTGTGAATCCCGGTGTCAATCAATCATTTGAATATTTTAAGAATATAAGTGCTTTGCCCCTCAAGGGGTTAAATGAAACATTTTATGCATTAACCTTCCTAATCTGAATGGGTCTAATCGACCCAGTCCTATAATGCTTTTCATTCGATTCAAACCAGAAAATTTTTCATAAAGTAAATTAAATAAATAACACAAAGATTTAAGTTAAATAAGTATGTTAAATGGATTTAAATAAAAATTCTGGTGTAAAATAATTTAATCAAGTTTGAGTAAAATTTCAACAGGGTAGGAAGGTTAAAAACCTGGTATCGAAAAAACGGGAGAGTTGGCAGCTTTAATTTTATTTAAAAATCTATCTAAAAATCAGATTGTTGTGATGTAAGTTGTTTTGGATATCGTCAGACATCAACGAAGATAATTATTGAAGATGACGAATTTCTGATTTATAATTATAAAATTCAAATGCTTACAAAACAAATCCCATTTAGGTTTATGTTATTATTTCTAAAATTGCAAGTCCATTCAATTATTTAAAAAATTCTTTTTATTTAATGCCTTCAAAATTCTTTATATATACAATATAATTAAATTTATTTTTCCTTTAAGTAATATTTTCAAGATTGTATGCTGTCAAACTATTTTTCTGTCTTTAATGGTAATAAGATATCTTCCTGGAAACTGTCACTTTATCAGCAGAATTCATTGAATTATAATTTTCTATCAGTTAAAAATGATAGCTTTTGAACTTCCACTCGAATGAAAATAAGAAGATAACACAGCGTAGCATATGACAGATGACTTAAAGTTTGGGAAAATTGAAACCCAGTACGGAAAATCGTAACAGCGTGAAATATAATTTTCAGACCTGCAATTTTTAGCAATTCTTTTTTCAGAAAACTGTCTTTCTCTAATTTCAAAGTTCATTTCGCAAAAATATTTCTTCTTTCATTTCATTTTCTAAAGAACTAATGTTTAAACATATCAATACATTCTACATCAATAATCTTTAACTGAATGTATATATAAATCAAAATAGAATAGATATTAAGAAAGGTAAATCTTTTTGTAGTCACAAATAATATTTTACAATAGGACACACAAAAGGGTGGAATGTCCAATTTATAACTGTTTGCGAATATAAATTTACATCTTTTATAATAGCAAAAGTCTGTGAATAATTGAGGTGAAAATTGCTATTTAGCAATAGCAAAAACCAGCATTTTTTCAATATTATTGCACATACAATAAAAATGTAGAAAAGTAATTGTCAGCTGATTTAATTATTAAGAAACAATAACGTTTTCAATACTTTTTACAACATTTATTTCCATATTACTTGGAAGATAGCTAAAGCATAAATATTCACAAATTGAAAATGAAAAGGAAAACTTTTATGTAGATTTTACCCCCCTCACTTCTCAAATATTTTTTACTTATGAAACTGTTTCAAAATATTTTTGCAAATACTCCAATTGGGTCTTCTTGGGTCTATTTTTGCAAATAGACCCAATACTGTGAGTCTAAAAATTTTCCTCAAGTAGTTTATATGGTAATTGAGTATGGGGCAGTGCCCTCATTATTTTTAGCAGGTTTTCACAGTAAATAAAGTACACAAAACAATTTCATAAAAGGTAAGATTAGGAAATTAAATGTTATTTTTAAAAAATAAAATAGAATGCCATCATATTGCGGAATATGCTGATTAATTTTCTGTTATTTCGAATTGAAGGAAATTGTACATAGACGTTTGGTGCAATACTTATCGTCAGGAAGAACATCAGTAAAATCTAAGACCAGCAGAGGAGAATTTGCTTGTTTATACATAAAAACTTGCTCCGCATATCTGTGTGTTCATTTCTAAAAATTTATCAATTATATACTGCTGGCCACAAAAAATGCAACACACTCAAAGAAGCCTGAAAATCATGTGAAATTTACATCATGCGTTTGAGGCGATGAAATTTGTAAATCATTAGCAATGCAGTGCAAACGCACATTACGGGTGACCGTAGCGGTACCCGCAAGCGCTTTATAAAGAGAGGCCAAATTTTCAATTTGCAGTACAGCAATTGTTTTTCCATCGTTTTTTTAAGTAAGGCAGTTTACCTGTGCTTCGTGTAAGATATCAAGCGAATTTTGATGAAATTTCTGAATTCGACCGAAGGAGAATAGTAGCATGTAAGGATTGGGGATTATCCTTCAGACAAATCGGTCAATGTGTTGGACGAAACCAAGCAACTGTGATCTGTAATCGCTGGATGCAGGAGGAAACGACGGACCGACGGGGCCGGTCACACCCACCTCGTTGCACCACTGATCGTGAAATCAGGCGGATTGTGAGCATGGCAGTGATGGATCGCGCAGCCACATCACAAAGCATAGCACAACAGATTCACCCTGCGACGCATCATTCGGTGTCCGCTCGTACCATCCGATGCCGTTTGCAAAAGAGTATAATGTTCGCGAGGTGTCCATTTCTTCGCTTACCTTTGGCTTGAAACCACGTGCGTTTGCGCTGCAAATGGTGCAAGGGGCAGCGGATATGGACAACGGAATGGAACTACATTGAGCTTACTGACTAATCCCGCTTTTGTCTGCAACATCACGATGGTCGGATTTGAGTTTGGAGACGCTGTGGTGAGAGGCTGCTGAACTGTTCGTTTTGCATCGCCCCACCACTGGCCGAGAGGTTCAGACCTCTCTACTGGTAGACGGCAGGTGCTGGGTTCGAACCCAATCGCGGCTGTCGGCCTAACCGTTCGGAGTTTTCGTGGTTTTCTTCGAACCTTGCGTAAATACGGGTTAGGTTCCCTTAGAAAGACCCCCACGAAGGGCACTCCCCCCCGGTCCTATATCCCATTAGTGTAGATAATCGGACGACAAAAATAAACCAAACCAAACCAAACCGTTTTGCATCGCCACACTGGTCTTGCACCCGATATCATGGTTTGGGGTGGCATTGGATTTTACTGTCGCATCCCTCTAGTATGCATTGCCGGTACGCTTATCAGCCAGCGCTACATCTCTGAGAGTTTGGAACACGTGGTCCTCTCGTACATTCAGCTCTTCCCATCAGCCATTTCCCAATAGGCTAATGCACGACCACACGTGTCTCGCAATACTCAAGATTTCTTCTTTGCCCATCAGATTGTAATGTTTTCTTGGCCTGCGTATTCTGCAGATCTATCGCCAATCGAAAACGTGTGATCCGTGCTTGTACAGTGACTGGCCCAGAATACACCACCCGTTGCTACACCAAGTCGAATTTGGCAATATATGGAAGCCGCGTGGACTGCTGTACCCCAAAGAGACATTAATTATGCCGTGGCGTGTGGCAGCGGTTATAGTCAACAATGGCGCTGTACTAACTACTGATTTTGTCATCATCCACACGTCACAAAAGGCTGTAATTTTAATCGTTTGATCTTTGTATAATATTTTACCTTTCCAATAAATTTCGCTATAATATCTCTGGTCCTTCTTCGTGTTGTATTTTGTGTGGCCAGCAGTATATATTGGTCACCACATTTTCCATACCGTCAATATATAATGATAAAGATAATCTTAGCAATGATAAATTTTATGTACTTTTAGATCTATTATTTTATCAATTCACAAAGTTATTACTAACTATGAATATGAAGATACCAAGTGATGATTTGTCACGCTGAATGACACAGAGATTAAACTCTAGATGGGTGAGTAGACCTATTATAAAAGCCGTTGGAGATTCATTGTAAATGTTGATATCACATATTAAAACCTCCTGAGTACTGAGACAAATATTACGAGGGACCCCTAAAACCAGTTGATAATTACTATAAAATATCTCCAAAGATGTATGTGACGATTTCAGGAGAACTCGAATTATTTCCACTGGTTAAAAAGAAACACACAGTCATGGCAAGCGAGGGAAAAAACAAAATAAATAAATAAATGTAGAAGATCCAATAATTAGTCATGGGCTGCTGTAAATTCATTTATTAAATTTGTAATAATGAGGAAGAAAAAGCTCCTTTTGCAAAAATTCCATCAATATTTCAGCGAGCTGTCCTCATCGAAGAAGCAACCCAAGAAATCTTCTTTTTCATCTCGAGACTTCCACCTTTTTAAACTAAAAAGAAAGTTCTGGAACATTCTGTAACCTCAAACCATCATTTTTTATGTAAACAGAATTCTTGTCCAGCTACGAGATTATTTTCCACAAACGATAAATTTATTTAAAAAAAAATATTATTTAACCATTTTATAATTGACTCAGAATTTTAAATATCTTAGGCAGACGATTTTTATAAATGATTAATTTTAAGAGAAAAAGGAAAGAAATGAATTTATTAATATGCACACATCAAAGGTTGACGTAGGAAAAATAAATAAATAGATAAAATAAAATAATGATATTTTTTGAAAGGTATGGTTTTGGAATAAATTTAATAAGACTTTCCTAAAAAGGGTTGATAAAAACATAGAAGAAATCAGTTTTATTTGGAATATTAAGAAATAAAGTTTTAATTAAGAATATTTTTAATTTAGAGCCATCTTTTTAAATTTACGCATACTGGAATAATGTTTTTTAAGGCAAATTAAGAATTTTTATCGTCTGCATAAGGATTAACAGATTAGATTTAGAAACAAGATTTTAATTTAATAATTTGAAGTAAGTATGGAATATTATTATAAGAAGATTAAGATAGTATAAAGGTTAGTTTTGGCGAAAAATTTTTAAATTTGTAATATGTATATCTATCAATATATCAATGCTTATGATTAAACTTAATGGATAATAGTCAGTAGTGTACCGTAATTTCGGGTATATAAGCCGCGGATCAAACAATTCTTTTTCGACCCAGACATTTTTAAAAAATGAATGTTACTACTTAGATCCCCGTAAATATTTCTTTTCAATCACTAAATAAGATTTCTGGGTCCAAAAAGAATTGTTTGATCCGCGGCTTATACACCCGAAATTACTGTAATAAAAAAAGTGTAGATGAATATATAAGGGTATAGACAGAGAGTATACGAATCTACGTAATATAGGTTAATTTGAGAAACAGAAACATATGCAAATCCTTAATACAATCAGGAGTGTATAAGCTTACGGATTTTCTTAATAAAATCCAGAAAGTACATGATGTATGCTAACGTATATTACATGGTTGCCAAGAGCGTCTAAGTCATTTAACATAAGTTTAACTATTGTTCTATAGGACGAACATTCAAAATTTTTAGCGTAGTGCGAAATTTTCAAGAACTCTTTTGAAAAATGTCCCTTTCAAACAAAAAAAAGTATTTTAATTATAACAAGTACATAGTTCAAAATATTTATTATGCATATTATAGCTCAAAGGGTTTTAGGATTTAGTTCGTCTCACGAAAGCCCTTATAGTATCGTGCCTCTGTCCGTCCATAACAGTGCTCGTACTCCAAAATTCTTTAAGTTCCAGACTTGATTTTTTTATGCCGAGTTGAATACCCCCTGAACTTGAAAGAATCATAAAATTTCTGCAAAATGTAAAATGTGTGATGCATTTACAGATTTTAGACTTATGCATCTATTAATATTTTTTGACGCTGATTAAATATATCTACTCCCTCTGTCCCAAATTAGTTGCTACAATTAGGTTGAAAATTTCGTCCCAAATTAGTTGCTACATTTCAAATAGGCGGAGCTAAACTTTCGATGCAGGTTAGTACATATACACCAGTAAAATTTTACTACAATGAGTATAAAGCGATACATTTGTTGTTAAAGGCAATGTTAAGTGGAACATGAAGTGTTGGGAGTAAGAAGTGATGGGACAATGACGGTAAGTATGACTAATAATTTAAAAATTTTACACTAGAGAAGGAACAAAATGGTAAAGAACTGTAGGGGAAGATGGGGATACTTGAGCCATTTTTTAAATTTTAATTTTTTAAAATTTTTTAGAATTTCTTAGAACAAAATAAAATATTGAAAATGAAAATTTGATATTTTTTCTTCAATTGAAAACCACTTTCAATTAATTTTGAACTATTTTTCTATGTCTAATAAATTTTTACTTTTTCTTTTACATTGTGGCTCAAGTATCCCCATGGAGGGGATACTTGAGCCAGATGTCACATTCGCACCAGTATTTTGCAAAGAAAAAACCGATTTACAATATACGCGAAAAAATGCATCAAACCTTTTTCAAATAAATTTGGTCGAATTTTCTGGTGTCGTTGTGACATTTCAGAATTAAAATTTTGTGGTAGAAAATTCTACCAGCAGAGCTCAAAGGGTTAATCACCATACTTTAAAAATGGTACCAAGGTATATGATTTCTTTTTTACATGTTCAGAACTATAAATATGTTACCATGTTGCCAGTTTTAGAAAGAAAAATTGAACAACTGTAGAGATAAAGGGGGTGGCTCAAGTATCCCCTATGCTCAAGTATCCCCACTCTCCCCTATTCTGTATCACAGTTTTTACTGCAACGTTCGAAAAATGATCAATTAGGCCTTAGTGCTGTAAATGATACAGCGATTAAATTTAATGTTCATTGTAGTACTATCTCCCGTTCGTAGAAGCTGGTAAATATACTAAAAATAAATGATAATAAAATTTATAATGTAAGATCGCAAAAAATTGGTAAATGCGTGCGAAAAAATAAAAGAATTTTCTTAGCAGTTGAATAAAATCAATGATGTCCCACTAAGATGAAGACAAACATTGCGAAGTTTATCCTGTGCTGTTTATATTCCTAAATCAACATTATACAGGATTTCAAGGATGGAAACGTTTTGAAGTTCATCAGCCACTAAGCCAAATCTAACAGAAAAAAACAAGCTAGACAGAATTCGATTTTGTTTACAGTGTGTTAAAAGTAATGGATACTTTTCGGAAATGTTGGATCGTATTCATAACGATGAAAAATGGTTTTTGTATTACGAAAACTAGTAATTCGTTTTACTTCACCCTGGATGAAACTGAAGCTTTGAGGCATTGCAAAAGAAAAAGGTTTAATATCAAAGCAATGTTTATGACAGCGGCAGCAAGACGAAGATGCGATATAAATAGAAACGAAATGTTTGATGGAGAAATTGGAATGTGGCTTTTTGTTTACTCAAAAATGCAAAAAGAAATTCTAAAAATCGTGCAAAAGGAATTGTTGTGACAAAGTTGTCGAAAGTGTTAATAAAGAAGAAACCCTAAAAGTGATTATAGAAAAAAAATTGCCGGCAATACGTGAAAAATTTCCAAGTCGCGAAAAATCTAGTCCTATATACATGCAACAGGACAATGCCAAGCCCCATTTGTCAGTAGATAATCCTAGTATCTCAAAAGAATGATTAAAAGATTGATGGAATTTACAATAACAATGTCAACCTCCATATAGTCCGGATTTAAATGTGCTTGATCTGGGGTTTTTAACGCAATGCAATCATTGCAACTTCATATGGCCGTAAACAATATTGACAATTTAATTGATGCTATTAAAGTCGTCTTCCAAAATATAGATGTAGAAAAGCTTGACAATGTATTTTTAACTTTACAAACATATATGGACAATATGATGTCAGGCGGAGATAACTCGTACAAAATAACCCATCTCAATAACGAAAACCTTCGTCGTCAAAATCTGGTATGCAATCCCGAAGCTGTATATGTGCAAGAAATTCTTTAAATATCATTTAAATTTTGTTTTATTTGCGATTAAAATTATCACAACTTGGTATTTTTATTCTCATTTTTTTCTGTTAAAGTAGCATTTAATTTCGACAAATTTTCCGAATAAAATTTACAGAATTCGCATACTTTTAGGCCACGTACGTTTTCCTAGGGGTTCCACAGCCACTATTTCAGTCAAAAATTATTTTCTTCCTATTGAATTCGCAAATCATTTGATAGAAGATAGTTTTATGCTCTTATTGGTGGAAGAATCCTTAAAAACTGGTCGTGGCTTAAGAGCGAGCAAACCTTGTATTTAAAAAACAAATTTGGTTACTGATTTAAGAAAACTCGGAGGGAATGTTTGGTAAGTAAATGTTATTAACTGCTAGCATATCATCCTGAAGTATCTGAAAAATGTTCAAACAAAATCATAATATCATTATTATCAATAATAAGTACAAAGGTTATTCAAATGTAGCAGCTAATTTGGGACAGAGGGGGTATTTTTTTTAATCGATTAAAAACTTTTATTTTATGAAAAAATAGATTTTTAAAAATAAAAAGAAAATTTTTCCAACAGCACATTATTTATATATAAAATTGTTTTTCTAGTAATTATCTTTTTTCGTTGGATTTTTGACCAATTTTAAAATTTCAGATATTTGATACATTTAAAACTTCGAATCAAGAAGGGGGTTTGAATTTCAACGGCGGTGTAAAAAGGGCGCGTGAAAAATTTTTAAAAATCTTGCATTTTTTATAATAGATATAATTTTAGATGAGTTTTTTTATGAAGAAATCCGTTGGGTGAAATCCTCGGTGTGGGAGAGGGGATCACACCTGAGGTAGGGGGCTCATGTGACATATCAACGGAAAGCTCTTTGATCACACTTTACTATTAGGACCATCCCTTAATTTCCAAGTTGCTTTTTTAATCCTCCGGGCTCTAACTTTTGTATTTTAAGCAACTTTTCTAATTCAGCCCCTACGTAATCTACAGCATGTAACGACCCCTTTTTGAAGACTTGACCTAAGAGATCTCGTGACGCTCTTTCAGTTATTGTCAACTTTTTCAATCTCAGACAATCAGAAAGATTTTCCCTTTAGGGGGCAAAAATGGAGTTTTTTTATGTAAGATAACTTTTAAAAAGCAGTTGGAATATAAATTACTAAACACCCACTGCGTCCATCGCAGTGGGAGCTTTAAACTTTAGTTTGTTCATAACTGCCCCATAATTTTTTCCAAAAATTTGCATATTCATGTAATATCTTACATGAAAGGCTAATAATTTTTGGATTACATTTAATGGCTCTGCAAATAATGTTATTAATGAATAAAATTAAGAATTTAATAATTAGAAATTAACGACTTAGAATTTTTAATTAAAAGATAAAGTGTTTTGAAATGAACACTAACGAAACCCATTTTGCGATCTAGAACACATTTACCCACTTGTTAATATATTATGAACAAATAACGAAATATACACAATACTTAAAGAAATATTTCTGCTTCAAGAACTGCATGCTTTGAACAAATATGAAGGGGAGGGTTAAAATTGAAAAGAAAAAAAAAAACATTTACATTCGGGTATTCCCATGGGCACATGTCGTGAAAGTCACATACTACGATTTTGGATATCAATATTTTAGAACGAAAATATGTGATTTAATTTCTCAGGGATATTTCATTAAATGAATAAGGCCATGCAAACTTTTCGAAGATAACGGTGGGAAACAACTTATAAGTTACTAACATAGTGACTTACACGATAAATGCTCATGGAAATGCCCATCAGTAACCATTCTTGATTATCATTATTATTAATATTTTAATATATGAATCGTAATTGTGAATTAGAAAAAAATTGTCTCTTTACATTTGGTCGATAGCGTTACTAAAAATACTCGGTAAATTTTTAGTCCTGAAATCTGAAAGCTTCTTCAGAAATTAACCCCTTGTGGCATGGTGGTATATCTATGACACTACTGAATTTTAATTCCGAAATACCACATTGACTCTGGGATTTTGGTAAAAGAAAAATATCGCTTTTAAGGATGCGTGAAATGTAGCTTTTTCCTATTTATAAATACAGTTTATTCCGAATTCCGGTGTCAGTCATTCATTTTAACACTTAAGCAGTGAGTGTGCTCTGCGCCGCAAAGGGTTAAAAGTACCTTTGGTTTAGTCATTGCATGACAAAGAGCGTTAGCTGAAAAATAAGAATAAAAGCGCATACAAAACCAACCACTATATTTTCTTTATCTGCACATGTGCTTTTACTCACCGTTTGTAGATACGTTCCTCGATTTTAGTTCCGATTTTTACTCTCATTTCGATAGATTGAGTTAATGATGAATTGTATTTCAGGTTCAAATAGTTAAACCCTTAACCTGCAGTTCAGGTTGACGGTGAATCGCCCAGTTAAACTGTTTTTCGCAGTCTTACATAGCAGGAGCTAATTATTTTTCAGTAATCTTTTATCATCCGACAGACACTGTGCTAATTACAACTATTGACTTAAAACTTGATAATTATTTCGGTGCTAATCTTATGGCTGCTGCGATTTCTACAGTTTTGAAGGTCTTAATTCTGGTTGTTGCGACTTCTGTTTTGAAGATATAGTATATTTTAATTTCTATATATATTCTAAGTTAATTATTCTTCTATGTTGAATATATAATATATTTAAATATTAGATGAGTTCAATAAACAAAACTCAAGCTTAAATAAAGATTATTTCAAAGAATATATTTATTTTTATGCTATTTCAAGAGATTTTGCGACTTAATAATTATATTATTATTTTTTTTTTTTTTTTTGAAGTAAAAGCACGCCTAATTTTTTTATGTAACATTATTCTCTTAGAATTTTAAATGAAATTATCAATAGTATAAATTAATATTCTGATTAACTGTGGAGATATTGTGAATAATTATTATCTTCTTTGTCGTAACCCGAAAAGAAATTCGTAATCTCAAAAATAAAAAATAATTAATTTTTCTTATTTATTTTTAAATAATCTCTGCAGTGTTTCATTATTTATTCAATTAATTTTTCAAACTAACCAAAGTATATCATCTTTTCTTGTGAGTTAGAATTTCTTAAATCTTTCGTAATACTTATTAAAAAATCAGTGTTACTAACGGGTTTTAAGATGATTGAATTTTCCAGTGAAAAATTAATCTGTTTTTGCATCTACATTTTAATTTAACAGTAATAATCAAAGACCGAGATAAAAAATTAACTTCACAATCTTTTAAATTGAATTATATAATCTTCCTAGTAAATTTGTTTTCATGGCTACCAACTTTCCTATTGTTTCATGCCAAATAAACACAATTCGGACCAGAATAATTTTCTAATGAAATGCTATAGTCTAAGAGAAGGCAACGTTTTCATCATCTGATTTTAGCACGGCTCATTTTTTAATATGTTCTCTAATTTTATAGTGTAGTACGCATGAGCGCAGTCTGCCTGGCGGGAGACGTTGCGCTTAGGAATGTAGAGCTGAGATTTTAATTTTGTGATCTATGAACAGTGTTTTGGCTACTGACGGCAAACAAAATGTCCAAGAACTTCAAAAAACTTTTACCATATGTATTCAGTTGCTGTCATAGTTAGTAATTTTTTTCTAATAAAAAGCCTTTATAACTAGTGAAAAATTGCAATGTTCACTTTTCCCCATGTTCACGTGTGGCCCAGTCTCCCCTACTTCTAAAGCGCTTTTAAGTGGTGTCACCAATTTGAAGAAACAGACTGTCTTTGTAACCATGTTTCTTGTTCTTGTTCTTGTTTTTTTTTTTTTTTTTTTTTTTTTTTTTTTTTTTTTTTTTTTTTTTTTTCTTTTTGCAGGCAATGCATTATGTGATTTTCTTACGGGTTATGTGAAAGGTATGTATGTGTATGTGGCACCGCTACCATTGAACTTAAAACCTGAAACGCGCTCAACTTGATCTCATTAATGATCTCAACTTGATAATATATCACATGATTAAAAAGGTTTTGCTCAAACTAGACTATTTTTTGTCCGTATGACTGAAGAATGCAATATCGAACAATTATATTGCAATAAAACAAAAATATTTGAGGTTTTTTTTTCTATATTAAACCTGTTCTGTTAAGGCATGTTTCAAAAATAGTTTATTAGTGTATTTTAGCATACAATATATAAATTTTAATAACTCAAGTATTATTTTACTTTTTAACAGTGGTAGAATGAATTGCAATGCTGTTAGTTTCTTGCACGAATAACTCAAGCATTCTGTGGAAGCACTAGCTCAAATTTTGAAATCGCGTATATAAACTTCTAGAAATAGATTTTTATTGAATATCTTATAAATTACAATAGATAATTTTTTTCAAATATTAACATTATGGTATACAAATAAAGAAGATAAATTTGTATAGTAATAGATATTTCAACCTAGAAAAGCTGTAACAGATATTTATTTCTGGAAGTTTTAAATTTGAGAATCCGAAATTACTGATAATTCTGCCAAGTAGATTTGGAGTTATGCTTATAAAAACTATCTGTACTCTCTCTGCAGTGTATTTGTAATTATTAAAAATTTAATTAACTACAGGACTTTTAAACTTTACATCTGCATAATTCCTAAATTATTTCATTGTTTGATGATACGAAAGTAAGCTTTAACAAAGAATCCAAATATGGTGCCAAAATTTGGTGGTCAAAATTTTACAATTTCAAAGTCTATAATGATTTCAAAAAGAAAAGCCTACAAAGTTAGATTTAAAAAAATATACTTATTATATATTTCTGTAAAAACAGAGACGAAAAGTGAGACTTTTGGGAAATTTACTCTAGCTCTTGGTTAAATGCCTTCGATTGAGTTTCTCGGTCATCATTTTACAGACATTTACCTTATATTAAATCCCTATAGGAAATTACATGTCTCTATTAAAAGATATTTCTATCTTTATTAAAACTTGCAATTCAAAATGTATACTTTTAAAATCCTTTTGAAATTTTATTAGACATATTAAAGAAAAATATTTAGTTTAAATTTTTTTAGAATAATTTAGAAAGGGAAAAATCATCACCTCGGAGTTAGTAAGCATTTTTATCGACAATCGCTTCGTAGTTGTTTTCTTTCAAACGCAAGAATTTTAGTAATATTATAAGTAAATTGCGTAATATTTGCATATTGTATCATAACTGTTGTTATTGTTACAATGCTATGGTTATTAATATTATTGTTACTATTATCATTTCATTGGTAAATGCGTTATAAAATATTTTATAATCTTTTAAAAACATATTACACAAAATGAATAGAATAATGATAACGTAAAAAATCTCATTTCAATAATAAATTACATTTTTTCTGTTTATTTTCTCTTATTTCTTAGTAAAAAATATTTTAAAAATATTAGTGCACTGAAAAATAACTAGCTTCCGACAATTTCGAAGAATTTGCTGAAACATTATTTTTGTAAAGAAGGAATTAGATTAAAATTTTTGTATTAAAAAAATCCATTATATTTATTTATTACTTAAATTTTTTAAAAAATTAAAATTGATTTAAAAAGTAATAAGTATTATTTATTGGTCTAATATAAATTAAAACAAACCATTTTCGAATTCTTTAAGGAATATATTTGACGCAAAATATTAGAAAATCACATGTACAGTATATTTTCCCCCGATGAATCATAAAAGATGTACTTTACACTAAAAATTAGTATATCGTCTAGCTCAGTCAGTAAGTTGTTCTTTTAATGTCCAGCGGTCTCAGGTTCAAACTTCAGAACGGCTAGAACCAAATTGTGTAGAAGTTCTTCGAAGTACACTGAAGTTCTAGTGATTCTCTAATTTTAACACTAGAACCGCCGGGTATTTTACTCAAGTTTTAAAAAAAGTGTTTCTCACCAGAATTTTTATTTTAAACTATTTAACTTATTTAATTACTCTACTTTTCTGCTGCATACATTTAACACATCTTATGAAGAAAATTCTGGTTCGAATTGACTATTATCAATCTCGCAGGGGTCATTTTGACCCCTAATGGCTGTTATAGTGTTAAAAAATAAATTAAATTATTGTTATTCAAAATAAATTTATAGTCTTGTGTATTTATAACGATATTCATTTGCAGAGTCTTATGTACTTTTACCGATGTTGATTTACAGACTCTATTGTAAATTTACTAAATAACTTTTCAGTTATTGAACAGAATCTCGGTTTTTCTAATCTCTATATTTTTAAGACTTGAGATTATTTTAAGCTTCCTACCCTGAATGGGTCTAATCGACCCAGTACTATAATGCGTTTCATTCGATTCAAACCAGAAAATTTTTCATAAAGTAAATTAAATAAATAACACAAAGATTTAAGTTAAATAAATATATTAAATGGATTTAAATAAAAATTCTGGTGCGAATTATTTTAATAAAGTTTGAGTAAAATTTCAACAGGGTAGGAAGGTTAAAAAATTCATAATTTCCAGTTGAATGGGTAATTTCGATTTTTTCTGCGCCAATTTAGTGATAAATATATGGAAATAACATTTTTTTGATCTCATGTACATTTCTTTTAACTATTTCTTCTTCTAAACCACCTCTTTCAGTCCATCTCTTCCTTTTTTTTTTTACTAGCGGATCAAGAAATACATTTTTTTTTTTGGTTAAAAGTTGATAAAAATAAAATATTTAACCTTCCTACCCTGTTAAAATTTTACTCAAACTTGATTAAAATATTTCACTCAAGAATTTTTATTTAAATCCATTTAACATACTTATTTAACTTAAATGTTTATGTTATTTATTTAATTTACTTTATGAAAAATTTTCTGGTTTGAATCGGATGAAATGCATTATAGGACTGGGTCGATTAGACCCATTCAGGGTAGGAAGGTTAAACATCATTAATCAAAAGTTGCCACGGTGACGTACATTTATACATAATCATGAATGGTTAAAAAAAACAGAGGTTATTTTGTTGCAAATTTATTTCGTTGTTTTTTCTTCTTTGGATTTAATCTTTAAATCCATTTTTTTTTAATTGGCCAGCTGTAGCTTATTTTTGATATGTTACCTAGATAACTTATTCATTTCATACAGTAAATGACACCCTGATTTCAAAATTAAATTTCTCAAAAACAAAGATCGATAGTAATATGCGGTAAACGGTTTTTTTCATTGGGTAAGCTGCGAAAATCTTATACAGAAATTTCAAACAGTGAATATTTTGAAAAAAAAATGCGTTCTGATTGCATAGAATGCTTTGATTTGACATTTTTCTTATTTTAGATTGCCTGCAGAGAAATAATTTTTCATCTTACAGTGCAATATTTTACAGATTTTTCGAAGTAAATTTTTTAGAATTTCGAAATTTCAAAAATTTAATTTAAAAAACTAAGAAATATGGCACTTTAAGCCGAAAAACACATTCTCTGGCAGCAATCTAAAGCAAGAAAAATGTCAAATCAAAGCATTCTTAGCAATCAGAACACAAAAAATATTTTCCGTTCGAAACTTTTGTATAAGATTTTTACAGCTTACCTGATAAACAAACCGTTTACTGCATAATTCTATTGATCTTTGTTTATGAGAAATTTAATTTTGAAATCAGGGTGTTATTTGCTGGACACCCTGTATTATATTCATGAAACTTGATAATTATTTTAATTGTTAAGTGAAAAATTAATAAAAAAGGACAAAATAAGAAAATTATTTATTTTGTTAATCGATATTTTATCATAATAACTATATTCGGTTAGTGATTAGCAGTTATTTTACTAATGCACATAAGACTGCTACTCTCTTGTCCAAAATTAAAGTCACAAACATAAAATCTGTGAAACCTGATGAACTATTCACTGTGTTGCCACGAAATTTGGCACAGATGTATATTATAATAGGAGAAAGGAGATAGCATCATAACAATATGGAAAAGATTTTAATTGTGATTTAAGATACAGGGTATATAACAGAGTTCGCACAGTTCTACCGCTAAATTTTAAGAATATTTTCAAAGTGTTTCACTGTAGAAAAAAATTGTAAAATCTTTTAACGAAGGCGTGGGTTATAAATTCTGTTTTTTGAAAATGAAATGTAAATTTACTTATTTTTAATAATGGTGGTAAAGTCCTTAAAAAATATAAGGACTGTGCAAACCTTGTATAAAAAAGTGTTAAATTATGAATTAGAGATAAAGCATTTATCTTGGGAAAAGTTTATATTATATCGAGTGTAACCACCGTGCTGTGCTATCACAACGTGCCTCACAACGAGCTATCATATTGTTTTTAATGGTTTTAAAAAAAATGATTGTGAAAATAAATTCCATTCTCCCAATCTTTCGACTGCTGTTTATTCCAGGCGGGTCCCGGGGAGGGGTGTTATGGGATGATGTAGCTCTTTCTTGACCACCCCAAATATGTTCAATAGGACTGAGATACGAAAACTACGAGAGTTAGTTCATATGGCGAATATCCCCTCCTTTAAGAAAATCATCAACAATGTGAACTCTGTGTGACTTTACATTCATAAACATGAATCCAGGATTACAGCATCCAAGAACCACCTCACACAGGCTTCAAGGACCTAATCCCTATGGCGATGTTCATTGACAGTACCAGTATCGAAGACGTGCAGTGGTGTACAACAGTCTAACTTTTTGCCGCTTCACACAAGAATTCTTTTTCCACCAAATCTGTCAATTTCTTTTACGTAGGAGGGATATTATCAAGTTCTACGTTCTCTCCAGATGAGGATTCGACGAGAATCACTCTGCTTGGTCAATCTCGACTCATCACTGAAAAGAACACACCTTAATTCATGTTGTATCCAAGACTGGTGTCTTCCGCTTCTCAACAACCAAGATCTTCTGTTGAAAGTTGTGAAAGAGGGACACACTACTGGATACGGGACGTTAGGGATGAGGATTTTGAAGCCTGTGTGACGTTTTTAGTGATACTGTAGGCCTGGATTTCATGTTTATGGATGATGATGCAAAGCCGCAAAGTGCTCACAATGTTGATGATTTTTTTTGAAGAGGATATTTGCCGTATTAATTGGCCCTCGAAGTCTGTGGACCTGAGTAATATTGAACAGATTTGGGATGGTCTAGTAAGAGCCATTGCACAGCGTAATCCCTATCCTAGGACACACCAGGGGTTAAAAAGCGCGCTTTAGGAAGATCGGGCTTTGCTGCCACAAACCTTTATTGGCATTCTCGAAAACAGAATGGGAGCTTTTAGTGAGGCTTGTATAGCAGTACATGTTGGTTTTACTACATATTGGACAGATTTTTCCCGCGATAAATGCTTTATCTTTCATTCATGATTTAACACTTTTTGATATACCCTGTTTCTTAATTCCCATTTAAAACCTTTACAATATTGTTACGTTGATGTATTGTTTCTTACATTGTAATCTACCTCTGTGCCTAATTTCATGGCAACAGATTGATTCTTTCATCAGTTTTCACAGATTTTATGTTTGTGATCTTAATTTTGGACATGACTTTATTTCGGCAGGATGCATGGCGTATGCAAAATGGTTTTTCTTTCATAAAAATGTTTTGTAATTTGAGCATGCTCATCAAATTTTTATTTTTTATATCTTTCTTGTATCTTTTTCTATTCCACATCATAAATGTCATTTTTCCCTTTTTATGGCAGTTATTATTGCTCAGACTGGTTTGGGAGTTGTTATTTTCTTTATGGTTTCGATATGGAAAAATACAGTAGAATTCATACAAAATTCTATATCGAAATGGAAATTTGTATTTGTTTTTGAATAAACCAACTATTTTACAAAATAGTCGACAATATTCTTTCGTTTCATTTTTGAAGAAGTATGTGGTAATACTATACAGCTTAGTGGTTGAAATTAATTTTCTTTAGTTTATAACTCAGTAATCTTCGGTAGCACGTATTTTGTTAAATGTTTCTAGAAAGCATCAAACTTATTTCGGTGAAGATGGAAGAAAATTTGATAGAAATCTGAAAGATGTTTTACTACAAGTTGACAATATTTGACTATAAGTTAATTTTTTATGGTTCAATAAAGAATATTTGTGTGTTTCTAGGAATTTCATTATAAATGAAATAATCATAAAACAAACTGATTTGCTTGAGTTTTGATATTGTATAGTGCCTAGCCGTCTTTAAAGAAAATTTAACGTTTATTTTCTGTAGAGTTAAAAACTGAGTAATTTGGAAAAGTTATCCTCCCAAGTTCTTCTAATTAGTTAAACGAATTAAGGTCATTCAATTGGTCTAACTGATTCAAAGCGAATCAGCCTTTTCTTTATAGAATAAAATTTGATGTGCTTGAAGATACATGATGATACGTGGTCATTTTCAATATGAAAGCGTATTCGAAGTTTCACACCAAAAAATATTCGTAAACATCGTCACGTGAAATGGCATTCAACATCACTAATCATTTGAAAACAAGTGTAAGATAATTTATGCCTATGATACGCCTATGATAACTGTATGATAATTTATGAGTGCGTATTTCTTGTTTGTATATTACTATTTTTCCATATTTTTTGGATAAAGTACTTGGGGGGGGGGGGTCAACCTCCGAACTTTTCATTTTGGCATTCTTTCTTATGGTTGCAGTTTTATGTTCATTAGGATACTTTATCATTCGGAACCGATTCTAAAAAAAAAAACGCACTCTTTAACCCATTAACGCCCAGCGTCCTCATTTGAGGACGGTTACAAAAACAGCAAGAAAGCAGTTATCCCACCAGAAAAGAGGAAGAAAAATATATACCTTCTTTCACGAGATAGAATCCTCGATAAATTTAGATAAAATTTAACTTGTTTTTAAAAGTGGTGGGAAATACAAAATTTAAATTTTAGCGAAGAAAATAATTCGGGCGTTAATGGGTTAACTCCTTGCGACGCGCTGGTGTCATAGATATACCACTTAATTTTAATTCCCAAACCGCACATTAGCACCAGAATTTTGTTTAAAAAAATTACGGTTTATTGAATGAGTGAAATATAGCGTTTTCTTATTTACAAATAATGTTGTTTTCAAATTCCAGTGTCAGTCATTAATTTCGGCACTTAGGCAATGAATTTGCCCTGCGCCGCAAAGGTTAAAGGAAAAACCTGTCATCAAAATCGAAAAAATTAAAACGTTCCATTTAGGGGCCTTGATCTCGGCTGTCCTATGCAAAAAATACTTAAAATATTGAAATACAAACGAGAAATTTTAAAAGAATGCTCCCATGTGTTTTATATTGCGCGTATCATTGCGTGACTACTGTAGGCTCCTAAAAATTGCATTTCTTAAATCTTCGCGAAATCTTATATCCGTTATCTGTGACGCAAAAAACTAAAATTGCTCATGTATTTTTGATATTGTGTAACCTGAGATTTAAACAATATATGATCTGAGCACCTGAGTTGGAGTCCCTTGAAATACTGATTTAGAGGAATTCCGTACTTATAACAGATGTAAATTTTCCAAGTGGGTGAAAAAAGTCCAGGCCAGATTTCAAACCAGGGATGTATTGGCTGAAGCCGCCAATGCTCAACCAACTGAGCCATCCCGGACGAATACTGGAAGACTAATTCAACCAACTAACCTTAACGATCATACATTCTCGTCTGATACTTTGGATCAGCTCAACAGAATAAATTGAATATTAATACATAGAACTGTAGAAAACGCTGCATACGAAATTATATTAGAATAATTTATAACACTATTAATAATAATAGTAATCATGTTATAAATCAAACAATCCGTATTTGGTCTTTATATTTTTATTATCTCTTGCTGCATTATTAAATAAAAGCCTTTATTCAAAACTGCATTATTCATTATATTTCAGTTTCCTTAGCTGCTCTTACTTAATCTTGAATATCCTTTCTGAGATCACATTTTTCCTTTATCCATTAAATTAATAAAAATAAAAATAAGTTTTTAACTTAATGCAAAGTGTATTAAAACTTAATGAAAAATTCTTATCCAGTTTTCAAGATCAATTATTCAAGAATATGCCGCCATAAAATTTTCTTCCGTGGTTTTTCACTTTCATAAAAATAAAACATTTTCATTGGTTTATTGATTTCAAAGATATTTCTAAACTATTGAAATAAGGCCATGAGAAGAGCGAGTTTCATATTTTTCTGTACATTATTAATCAAGGTTCTCACAGTCCTTATATTTTGTAAGGACTCTACCACCACTATTAAAAATAAGTAAATTTACATTTAATTTTCAAAACACAGAATTCATAATCCATGCCTTTGTTAAAGGATTTAAAATATTTGAATAAATAAATGTATCTATGCCTATTTATTACAAAGAAACATAATTTCTTAGATTATATTTAAGATGTTCATAGTTACTCTATTAGTATTTACAGCATTTTATTACTTTAACAATAAACAAGTTAGAAATTGCGTGTCAAGCGTAGCATATGAGGTGCGTTCATACAATAAGGAAATTTTAAAAATATTCAGATCTTGTTGCAATAGTATACAGTACTTTGGACACAGTAGAGTATGCGAAATATTTTGCGTATCCTTGTAAATACTATCTGCTTTCTGTTGTACAGAAAGAAACTTGTAGTAAACCTCATCAACGTATATCAATTTCATAATATGGGAAATAATTTAATATTATTAAAATACGTTCCAACAATGTTTCTTCCAGTACCATTATGTAATGGAATACAATTGTGAAGCTCTATAAATAAATAACAAATATTCTTTCTCCACAGATTGTACAGAATGTATATTTTAGTATATACATCATTGATGCATATCAGTTTTATTATGTTCTAAAGAGTGTAACACTATTAAAATGCACTTGAAACTATTTTTTCCATTGGTTGTAATGTAACGGAATATTTTTTATTGTTCCTGTAATTAAATTATCCATCCTATTTTCATAAAATTTGAAGTTACTCGACAAAATTATGAAACAATTATATATTTTAAATTCCTAATGATTTAATTGGGCAGTTTTTGCTCTGTTGTATGCGGACTTACGAAGAGACGGGCTGACGAACTGAATGACGGTACATATTTACATAATTACGAACGCACCCAAAAGTATTGGGCCATCCGAAAAGTTATGCGGTATTTTTCAGATCAGATAATGTTAAGATAACTGTCCACACCAGAAAGTATAAACGAACTTATTAAAAAATCAGTTAAAGAGTTTTCCCCCCCCCCATTTTTATCCGTGCATTATAAAAACAAATTTTTTTACTGAAAATTCCGGTGAAAGTGTGTCATGTGTAGATTTTAAATTTTACCAAAAAGCTGCAGAATTTTCCGGATAAACAAATATTAAATGTCCATAAATGTTTTTTTTTAATTTCATTTCATATTTTTAAATTTGATTTTACTTCATTTAATCCTACAGCTCAAATACTTATCGGACAATGATATTATCGACATTAAATTCGAATTCACAATTTGTTATTATTTAATGTATGTCAACAAAATTAAAAAATGAATACAATTACACCATCCTAAAGCGGTGAATATAATTTTTTAAGCGTTATTTTATTTCATGTTAATGAAAACAATATTATACAACACTTTCAAAACTTCTTGATCGTTAATAGAAGTATGTTATTTAACCCCTTGAGCGGCAGAGTACTTCTGTTGCTAAGATATCAAAATGATTGGATGGCACCGGTATTCATAAACAAATTGAAATGAAAGAATTAATAATGTAACGTCCTCTCGACACCCTGCCATCACTCTAATCCGGCCAGTGATCACTCTAATCCGGCATACCACCATCTAGCTTACAGATGGGTAGTCCCAACCTTTCTGCTCTACCTCGTAAACGATTAATTATTTAAAATATGACCTAAGATCAAACTTGTAGAGAATTTTTTGCTCCACAAGCTTTGTAATAGTTTCAAAAATCATCTGAAGATGTCATCATATAAACGCTTTGTCTGGAAACAATCTTGACAAATCGTTTATATCATTTTGGTCAAAGGAACAAAAAACTATGCCTTTTTCAGCGATGTTTTTGTACATATATTCAATAGGGTGGGCCGAAAAAAACTTTTTTTCGATTTTTGATGATGGCGGGTGCGGAAAAGTGGCCACTGGTGGCACTCAGTTCATACAAAAAATTTGAGATTTTTTGAACACATCCTTACCCTGCCGCAAACGGCTTGAAGTTTTGCAAAAATGCTCATTTTATAACTTTTTTCGAAAAAAACTTAAAAATGTTAAATTAAATTTTTTTTGGTTGTATTTACTTGAAAAGGCATATTTAATGTACCGAATGTTTAAATAAGATCGGATCATGCATTATTTAATATCTATGTGTTGTATAACTTAGGCTATTTTTATAGCTTTTTTGCGTATAATAGGCAAAAGTTGTATTTGTTTGAATCGATCGTTAGTTTCTCTCTTATTTATGTCTCTTGGTCTTCTTTATATTCTTTCTATGTGCCAAACGTCATATATTTGCGCAACAGATAGCTTTATACTTCAAAAACAAATCTGGAAGGTGAGAAGGGGGTGATGCAGGACTCTAAGCGAGCGGAATGACTAGTCGTAATACTCAGGGAGTGAAATACGAAATAGATGAGGGCCAAAATGCGATAAAGGATTCTTATTATTTCTCTTTGCACAGTTACCTGCCACATTTGTTCAGTGTTAACATGAAACCTTTTTCTAGTGATATACAGTGCTTTTTGGGTCGTTTAATGTGTCATTATAGTGTTTTGTGCGTTTTATTACGACGTGCTTAGAAATGGTTAGTATAAAGGGCCATAGTAATGCAAAAACACGCGATAGCGTGAAAAGTAACTTTTTGGGGGCATCATGCATATTGAAAGAATTGCAATTGCCAACTTATGCTAATAATCATGCGCCACTACTACTGGTTGGTTCACCATGTAGAAGTTGTGACAGCAGAGGATACGAATCTCGTCATCGATAAAAACAAAGACAGAAGAGAGAAATAGAAACTCGGAAAGAAGATACAGGCAGAAGAAGTTATTGAAGGAAGGAAAATTAAAAGCATTTTTTGATGGTTGAAAGGATAAAAATATATTCAGAGGAAAAAAAAGAACAAGCGGCACCGTCGAAGGAAAGGCGAAGAACAGATCACCGTGTTGTTTGAACCTGGTTAGGAATGTTGGGTCACTTGATACCTCGTTCCGGTCACGGAAAAGAAATAGCAATATCATTATACAATCTTCCAAGTCACCACAAGTTAGACTTTTCTGAACTGACGTGGTATCAAGTGACCCAAGTATTCCTAACCAGGTTCAAACAACACGGTGATGTGTTCCTCGCCTTTCTCTCGATGGTGCCGCTTGCTCTTTTTTCTCTGAATATACTTTTATCCTTTCTACCATCAAAAAATATGCTTTTAATTTTCTTTCTTTCAATAACTTCTGTCTGTATCTTCTTTCCAAGTTTGTATTTCTCTCTTCTGACTTTGTTTTTATCGATGACGAGATTCGTATCCTCTGTTGTCACAACTTCTACATGATGAAGCAACTAGTAGTAGTGGCGCATGATTATCAGCATAAGTTGGCAATTGTAATACTTTCAATATGCATGATGCCTCCAAAAGGCTACTTTTCACGCTATCGCGTGTCTTTACAATACCATAGTCCTTCATACTAGCCATTTCAAAGCTCGTAGTAGTAAAACGCACAAAACAATAAAATGGAACATTAAACGATCCCAAAAGCACTGTATCTCGCTAGGAAAAAGTTTTACGTTCACACTGAACAAATGTCGCAGGTAACTGAGCAAGGAGAAATAATAAGAATTCTTTATCGCATTTTGGCTCTCAACTATTTCGTCCTTCACTCCCTAAGTATTACAAAGAATCCCTGCTTCACCACCTTCTCACCTTCCACATTCGTTTTTGAAGTATACTGCTGTCTGTTGCCCAAATATATGACGTTTGACACATAGAAAAAATATAAAGAAGACCAAGAGACATAAATAAGAGAGAAACTAACGATCGATTCAAACAAATACAACTTTTGCCTGTTATACGCGAAAAAGCTATAAAAAAATCCTAAGTTTTAATGCAACATAGATGTTAAATAATGCATGATCAGATCTTATTTAAACATTTGGTACATTAAGTATGACTTTTCAAGTAAATACAACCAAAATAAATTTAACTTAACATTTTTTAATTTTTTTCGAAAAAAAATCAAAAATGAGCATTTTTGCAAAACTTCAAGCCGTTTGCGGCAGGGTAAGGAAATGTCCAAAAAATCTCAAATTTTTTGTATGAACTGAGTGCCACCAGTGGCCACTTTTCCGCACCCGCCATAATCGAAAATCGAAAAAAAGTTTTTTTCGGCCCACCCTAATATTCAACTATTACCGTAATTTCGGGTGTATAAGCCGCGGATCAAACAATTCTTTTTGGACCAAGAAATTTTATTTAGTGATTGAAGACAAATATTTACGGCGATCTAAATAGTTATCTTTATTTCTTAAAAAATTCTAGGTCGAAAAAAATTGTTTGATTGCGGCTTATACACCCGAAATTACGGTATTCTGTTTCATTCAATTGTGGTTCTTTTTTTTAAAAAAAAAAGGCTACTTTAAATGTTGCAGATTTTGAAAAATTTGAATATTTAAAGGGTTATATCTACTAACAGCAACAATATCTCCGTGCAGTACTATATTACTTCGCTTGTCCGACTAGTGCACTTTCATAATCTATAAGAAAAAGTTTGAGGTACTATTGCTAATAAAAAGGATATTAAGTGCGGAAAATAGACAAAAACGTCATTTTGACTATAGTTTGTGGCAACATATTGTTGCAGCGTATATAGGGTTCTTTCGATCTTATGGTTAGACAACTTCAAACTCTTTTCTCTTAGAAAAGTACAAAATAATTTATTTACAGATCTTCAGAACAACAGAGTCTTCGAAACTCACAAATATTACAAGATATTCCAAAATAACTGTTTAAATCTATCGAACAAATACAAATATAGGTCGCAGAGACTCTTTATACAATGTCTCAACACTATATCACATTCAAAACAACGTAGATAAAACTCAATACATCAAGCAAACTTGCTTGGACAATCTCTAGTAGCTCACTCAATGACTGACTGGTAAATAATAACAACAACAGCTCGTATCGGCTCTCCTATATATAGGCTCGTAGCATGCGCCGAAGTTTCTAGAAACTACTCGAAAAATCCACGGAACAACAAACAATGTATCAGTCTAAGGGGGGGTTACCATTAAGAGGAAAGGGTTACCATCGCCAACAATCGCCAAGTTTGTCGCCAACTTGGCAATATATCGCCAAATTTGGCGACCAAAATTAGTCGCCAAAAGTGACGCCAACTTGGCGATATCGCTAATATTTCGTTAATCTGCCGTAGACATACACTGAAAATAATAGACAAGTTTGCTTGATAACAGAGACAATGTAACAAAAACTAATATTAGTAAAGAAATGGAGCTTGATAAGATTATTTACATTATTTTACAGTACAAACACTAACTATTTACAAAATTCGTAACACTATCCCCTCCTCAAAGACTGCACGTCCCGGGCAGTGCAATCCTTGAGTTAGAGGAAAACACTTAAAATAAATAAACAAATAAATAAATAAATAAATAAATAATAACAATAATAATAAAATTTACATAAATAAGAACTAATTACTATTTACATATTTACAAAAAGTGACTTTCATGACTATGGTCTGAAATTCCAGTTTTGAATTTTTAATCACTTTGGCCAAAATAAGGGGCTAGCCGGTTATAATGTACGACCTTGGGTTTGGTGTGTGGCGATTTTCGTATGCGTACGACGACGTCATTCAGCCTGTTGACGACTGTGTAAGGACCGTCCCAGTTTCTTTGTAGTTTTGGCGACAGCCCCTTACGACGTATCGGATTCCACAACCAAACTTTGTCACCTTTGTTGAACTCATGTCCAGTTGCCTTTGTGTCGTACCGTGTCTTCATCTTTTCTGATGCCAGTCCAATTCGGTTCCTCGCTAGACATTGAATCTCCTCAATCCGTGCCTGGAGTTTATCGACATATTCCTCAGGCGATGAAGGAGCATCAGGAGGACGGCCAAACAAAAGATCAGCAGGCAGACGAAGATCACGACCAAAGAGCATTTGAGAAGGGGAGTAACCAGTGGCCTCATGTGTGGCACTCCTGTAGGCAAGCAGAAAAAGAGGCAATTTCTTGTCCCAGTCCTGTTGGTCTCTAGACACCAGGAGAGAGAGGCTATTTAGGATGGTACGATTGAACCGCTCCACCATGCCGTCCGATTGAGGATGTAGAGGTGTAGTTCGAGTTTTGTCCATGCCGAGTAGTCCGCACATTTCCTTAAACACAGCCGAATCAAAGTTTCTTCCTTGATCGGAATGGATTTGAAGAGGGACTCCGTATATGGAAACCCAGTGTTGAACTAGTATGTCTGCTACGGTTACCGCCTCTTGATTAGGAATGGCATAGGCTTCAGGCCACTTAGTGAAGTAGTCCATGACAACGAGGATGTACTTATTGCCATCAGATGTTCTAGGAAGTGGACCCAGGATGTCTAGAGCAATTCGTTCGAAAGGAGCTCCTACATTATAACGTTGCAATCGCCCACGGGTTCGCCTCTTAGGACCTTTACGTGCTACACAGGTGTCACAAGTTCGACACCACTTTTCCACGTCACTGCGAACCTTATTCCAGTAGAAACGCTCTCAAACCTTTTGCAGGGTCTTCATTACACCAAAATGACCTCCTGTGGGACTACCATGCAGTTCTTGAAGGACCATAGAAATTCTCGACTTAGGGAGTAGTAGTTGCCATCTACATGTCTTTCCATCGTCAGACTCCCATTTTCGGTACAAGATGCCGTTCTTCAAATGTAAGGAATCCCAGAGAGCCCAATAACGTTTAGTCGTAGGGTGGTAATGGGCCATGTCTTGCCAGCTGGGCTTCCTGTTAGACTCCTCTTTCAGCTCTAGAATTGGCTTAATTTCAGGATCAGCAAGTTGATCTTTACGCAGGCTCTCGTCACTCCACGGATTTTGCGATGATGTAGACCCAGTTGTAACTTGTCTTACTATAAGACCTTTGACATTAAATTTCTTCTCAACCCGGTCGCAGTATCTACAATTCTCTGAGCAGGGTCTTCTTGAGAGAGCATCTGCATTTCCATGTGATGAGCCTTTTCGATGGCGTATCTCCATATCGTACTCTTGAAGCTTTTGTATCCACCTGGCTATCTGGCCTTCAGGGTTCTTAAAATTCAATAGCCAAGTTAGAGAAGCATGATCAGTTCGGATCAGGAACTTTCGACCGTAAAGATAGTGATGAAAGTGGTCTATGGCTTTCATTACAGCAAGAAGCTCTTTTCTTGTTACGCAGTAGTTTCGCTCGGCCTTTGACAAGCACTTGCTGAAATAGGCGATAACACGCTCCTGGCCGTCGATTTCCTGAGACAGTACAGCGCCAATGCTTTCGTTGCTTGCATCCGTATCAAGTATAAACTGTTTATCGATTTGAGGATACGACAGAATTGGAGTGGATGTCAAGGCCTCCTTAAGCTTTTTGAAAGCAGCGTCACATTCCTGTGTCCACATGAATTTTCGATTGGCTTCTGTTAATTTATGAAGTGGTCTTGCAATCATCGAGAAGCCTTTGACGAATTTTCTGTAATAGGTGCATAATCCTAGAAAGCTTCGAAGCTGGTGAACATCTGCTGGACGACTCCAATTTTTCACGGCCGATATCTTCTCCGGATCAGTCCTGACCCCTTCCGCCGAAATGATGTGTCCAAGGTAGGCGACTTCATTGCGAAACAAACTGCACTTCGAAGGGCTTAACTTCAAATTAGCTTCCTTTAACTTTTGTAGCACCCGCCTGAGGTTGTTCAGATGTTCATCAAAAGATTTTCCTATGATTATGATATCGTCTAAATAAACAAGACATGCCTCATATGACAGTCCCCGAAGAACCGTTTCCATAAGGCGTTCAAAAGTTGCAGGTGCGTTACATAGACCAAAAGGCATTACCTTGAACTGCCATAATCCTTGTCCCGTTGTAAAGGCAGTCTTCTCGCGGTCGTCGGGATGGATCTCTACCTGCCAGTAACCACTCTTCAAGTCTAAAGTCGAGAACCAAGTGTTGCCCGCAAGTGTGTCAAGAGTGTCGTCAATCCTTGGCAGAGGGTAACTATCCTTTTTGGTGACGTCATTCAGTCGGCGGTAGTCTACACAAAATCTTGTAGAACCATCCTTCTTTCTTACTAATACAATGGGAGACGCCCATGGACTTGTTGATGGTTCGATGACGTCATTTTCTTCCATATCTTTAATTAAATTCTGCACCTCTTCTTGCTTGGCAAAAGGTGATCGTCTAGGGTGCTGTTTAATAGGAGAGTGATCTCCCGTGTCAATTCGGTGTTGTGCCATTTTAGTTCGTCCAAAGTCTTCAGATGTTTGGGAAAATAAACTTTGGAATTCTCTAATTAAATTTTCCGCAGCTTCCATCTGTTTTGGATTTAAGTCTGTATTTTGTAACAAATCCTTGACTAAATTATCTGAAGATTTCTCAGAGTGACTGGAATTTTGACTTATGCACGTCACAGGAGCACATGACGCTATCACCTCTCCTTTCTTGATAGTCCTCGTCTAATCACTGATGTTAGCAATTCTGACTGGAATGGTCTTTTTCGAGAGGTCTACCACAGAAGAAGCCACCAATACTCCTGCTTGTGTACTATTGTCTTCTGGATAATCTATATGGCCAAATCGATAATTAGTTTTATTTTTAATTACAGCAGGAACCAAACATTCTGTTCTTGCATCTAGATTAATGTCTTCTTTGGCTATTACTATTTGTTTACATTCAATTTCGTTATTTAATCCAAAAAGACTTATTTCTTCAAATTTTGAGACCATTTTGTTATTTTTGAAATCAAGTCTGAAGTCAAACTTCTTCAGAAAATCTAGTCCGATTAAGCAAGGATCTGTTATGTCAGCCACATATGCCGTATGGTAATATTTCTTTCCTCCAAAGTTGATAGTTAAATTGGCCTTTCCATATATGCCTATCTTGTCGCCCGTCACAGTTTGCAGGGTAATGCATGGTAGAGTCCAGATGAGTTTAGATTTCAATTTTCGAGCCAAATCTTCTCTTAATATTGTCACATTGGCTCCTGTATCGACAATCATACGGCACTGAATTCCGTTAATAAAGCCTATCACATATAATTCATTATCACCGCCACTCATTTTTGATATCTGGAGGATCTTCAGATGGGGCTTTTCATTCTCTGGCAACCTCCGCCCCGCGAGATGGCCAAAATTTAGTTCTTATTTATGTAAATTTTATTATTATTGTTATTATTTATTTATTTATTTATTTATTTGTTTATTTATTTTAAGTGTTTTCCTCTAACTCAAGGATTGCACTGCCCGGGACGTGCAGTCTTTGAGGAGGGGGTAGTGTTACGAATTTTGTAAATAGTTAGTGTTTGTACTGTAAAATAATGTAAATAATCTTATCAAGCTCCATTTCTTTGGCGATATCGCTAATATTTCGTTAATCTGCCGTAGACATACACTGAAAATAATAGACAAGTTTGCTTGATAACAGAGACAATGTAACAAAAACTAATATTAGTAAAGAAATGGAGCTTGATAAGATTATTTACATTATTTTACAGTACAAACACTAACTATTTACAAAATTCGTAACAATATCAATGTAAAGTAACAATGCCCCAAGGAAACAAAAAAATTTTGATAAGCAGGTAGTGTTATAGTAGTTTATGCCAAAAGAATTTTGGGATGTTGTTGCTTGCCAGAGATATAGCCCTCCAAACATACTGAAATTTCAATTTTCATGAAAATGGCATTCACACTTGAAATTTGACATTTTCTAAGAAGAGAAAATATTTTCAGGGCATCAAAATTGCAGATTATTCATTAAATATGATTTACTTTAGTATAATTCAACAAAAAAATATCAAGGCAATTAAAAAATACATCTATCAAAACATCCCTTTTTTGTCTGAATTTCAAAATAAGGGCTCTTAATGCACCCGCTATTTCTGTTAACGATAATATGCATGGCCAGATGAATGCAATTGATTTTATCATCATGGTGGGGATTTGGATAATCTTGCGAAAACACTTTTATAAATCCTTTTTTATAAAATTTTATAAATAAAAATAGGTGCAGACGTAATTACGCAAATACGTATCACTTATAGTCGTCGTTTAGTTCGTCTGTATGTCGTCTGTCCATCCGTCAGTCTTGTGTCTGTCCGTGCGTCTGTCCGTCTGTATACAACAGAACAAAAACTACCCAACCGAATCGTTTGAAATTTAAAATATATAATTGTTGCATGCATTTCTCGAATCATTTCAATTTTTATGAAAATCGGATGTATAGTTTAATTACAAGAAATTATTAACAATTAAAATTATTCTGTTTCATTACGGTCAATTAGAGAAAATTCATTCAAGCGCAGTTATTGATGTTACACTGTTTCGAACATAATAAAATTGATATGCATCATTAAATTATGCACTAAAATACATATTGTGTATCATCTGTGGCGCAAAGAATATTTGTTATTAATTTACAGGGCCACACAAAATATTCCACTGCATAATGGTGTATGGAGAAGCATTGTTGAGTGCGCGTTTTTATTATATTTAAATATTTCTCACTTTTTCGAACATAATAAAATTGATATGCGTCATTTAATTATGTACTAAAATATATATTGTGTATCATCTGTGGCGCAAAGAATATTTGTTATTAATTTACAGGGCCACACAAAGTATTCCACTGCATAATGGTATATAGAGAAGCATTGTTTAGTGAATGTTTTTATTATATTTAAATATTTAACATTTTATGAAATTGATTTGTCTTTCTCAGGTTTACTAGGAGTTACATACTGTATAATGGAAAATAAATAGTATTTACAGGGACACACAAAAGATTTTGGCAGCTATACCGTATCCAAAGTACTGTATACTATTACACCAAGATCTGAATATTTTTTTAAAACTTCGTTATAGCACAGGGTTCATACGCTTCAAGGATCTTTTACCAGAATGTTTGTGAAGTAATATTTGCGTTATTTAATGGGGGAATTTTTATTTTTATATATAGCAATCAGTGCTTTACGAATTTTCTGGTGCAAAACCACCTAAAATACCAGGCATCCCCTGATGCATACGATTCCTGTAGCACGAACGAGCATCAATTGCTACGCTTGTCATGCAATTTCTGACTTGTTAAAATATAAAATAGATATATTTTATCTTCATATAACATACGCATACGTAAAAGCCTGTTAGAAAAACATATTACTTTCTAAGTGCTTTTGAATGTAAAAATAAATGACTCTTTTGGGATTATTTAAAATAACGTTTGAAAATTATGGTGCCAAACTTAAACGTATACTGTTGGTCTATTTTTTTTAAATGAATAGGAAATGAAGTTAAAAGAGTGTAAAACGCTTTTTAAAAGTATAATCCGATGTGAATATATTCTGAGAAAACAATCTGTATGCTTTTAACTTGAGAGTTCACTAAAATTTTAAAGATATTGATGTGAATAAAAGTTTTAGAGTCAAAATGAAAATTTTTATTGGAAATTTTTTTTTCAATTGAAATTTAAAAAAATATTACTTTAAATAACCGTAATCTAAAGAACATTATGAAAATAAAAATATTTTTACGCCATTATATAAAAGATATTATTTAAGAAATTTCATAAATATTTCATGGAAAACTTGGAAAAACGATTCGAAAGAATTAAAATCCTGCAAAAAATCAATTCCTGCAAAGTTTTTTTTATTATGCTTACTAAAATAAAATGCAAAATTTTTGTCTTTATATCAAAATACTTCTGTTTCTACACAGATATCTAAAAAGTTTGAAATAAAATGAAGGATCAGGGAAAAGTATGATAATCGAACATTATGAAATCTATAAATCTTCAACAACACGTAAGAATTCGTTGTAATCTCCATGTACAACGTCCAATTTTTATGCTTATCATTTCTGGCACTAATTTTCCAAATTTTCAGATTGTTAATAAAATAGTTTTTAGAATTAAAATTTGTACACAAAAAACTTGATAAACAGTAATTTAAAATCAATATTCATGATATCTTCTATCAATTTTATTAAAGTATGAGTCATTACGCCTCTTTGGATGATGGCAACAGCTTTTCAGAAAGAAATTAAATGCTTAATGTACCCGCAATATGTTTTAACGATAATATTATGCACGATTAGATGAATGAAATTCATTTTATCATCATGGTGCTGGTTTGGAAAAACTCTCTAGAAAACTTTTGTACTTCCTTATTAAAATATAACCAGATAATTGAAAGCACTTACACATGACCTATGTCTAACCTACGCATGACCTATAAAAGCACTTACGAATAACCTATGTCTTTTCGATAAGTTTGAATAAACAATGAAAGTCTCTTTTTGGATTATTTTTTAAAAAGTTTAAATATTTTTGCCAAATGTAAATGATTATTGAGATTTTACTTTTAAATAAAATACGAATTGAAGTTAAAAATGAGTAAAAAAGCTTTAGAAAGTATAATACGTTATGAATGCATATGTGGCAGAATGTTTTTGGAAAGATAATTCTCCGAAAACCTACTGTATTCCTTTATTTTCAGAGATAACAAAAATTTTAAAGCTACTGGTGTAAATAAATGTCTTAGAGAAAGAAAATGTAGTTTTTTTTTTCATTTGAAATTACAAGGTGACCAGAAAATGGCAACGAAGACTAGAAGAAATGTTGCGGTTGATGATTTTGTTTTTATTCGATTCTCGGGTTATTTTTTTTCACTTATAAAACTTTATTCTGACATAATTTTTTTTCAAATAGGACGGCAAGCAAACAGAATGTGATTTTTAACTTCAACGCTTGGATAAACGTGCATGTGAGATTGCTCGATTTCTTCAAGTGCCTCATCTAACAAAGCAAGTTTCCAAAGCAATCAAAAGAATAAGAAGCTTGGCCATGAAGGAGAACGACCTGGAAGAGGCAGGAAAAGAATTGAGAACATATTCAGGATTCGATAATTGATAGATAAACGAGTTTCCAGAAATCCTCGGGTGTTAATGAGAAAAATAGCGAGGCAGTCTGGTATTGGCCGGGACTGGTATCGGTTCCACTTATGGCCGAAAAGAAGCTGAACCTTCATCCTTGTAAGCTCAAATAAGCACAATTTCAAACCGAAGAAAACGAACGAGTACGGCTTGAAAGATACAGAAAGCTGCTAAAGCGAGCTGCAACCCCAGGTCAAAATTTATGCTTGTACCAGCAACAAAAATATGCTAGTTATTGCTAGGTATTGCTATGGCTGCTAGATTTCCAGCATAGGGGGCCAATACACACCATGAATTGCTGGAAATTCTGCTGGAACCAGCAATGTGTAATGCTAGTTTATGCTATTTTACTTGTTACGTTATAGCACTTGGTGCTTGTCTAGCAAACAAATACCAGCATGAATTTCGATCTGGGACTCCACGCATGGAGCAAATCACGTATTCCGACGAAAAGCTAATCTTGGTAGAGCAATCGCACCGTCATAAAAATGATAGCATTTGTTCAACAACTTCCCCAATAAATCTTCCATCATTCGACATCGTCAAATTCCTATATTTGTCATGGTGTGGGCAGGTATTTCAACAACAGGGAAAACTCCTCTCATGTTCATCAATTCTGGAGTGAAACTGAATAGAGATGTGTACCGAAAATAGATTCTTGAAAATGTGCTACTTCCCTGGGCTCAAAAACACTTTGAAAACCGGATTTGGACTTAAAACAAGATTTCGCGGTTTCTCATCGAGCAAAATCCCCACAGGACTGGTGACGCGATAATTTTCCAGAATTCATCACGGCTCAAGAATGGCCTCCATATTCGTTTAACCTTAATGCCTTGGATTTCAGGTTGTGGTCGATGCTGAAACTTCTCATAAAGTTTATAACAATTTCAAATTAGTATTGTTTTAAATGGGATATTTATAATCGTTATAACTCAAAACATTATTCATCGGATTTCATTTTTTTAAATTTAATTAGAGGAAAATCTAATTTTATCCCAGTAGCCAAACAATATTGGACCAATATTGGCTACATCTTGGAGCAATATTGGCACATTGGCACAATATTGGCATGAAATATTGCTCCATTCTTGGGATGTTTACATTCTGCACTTATTTAGCCAGTATTTGCAACCAATATTATGTCAATATTGGAGTTTCATCGAAAATATTGCCAATAAAACGTCAATAGTGGTTAAATATTGGAATTTCATTGGAAGTATTTCTTATGAAACTCCAACATTTGTACAATATTGGCGTTTTATTGCCAATATTTCCAATGAAACTCCAATATTGGCATAATATTAACTGCAAATATTGGGTAAATATTTGCAAAATGTAAACATCCCAATATTCGAGCAATATTGACATTCTATTGGCAATATTTACAATTAATGAAATATTGGCGCAACGTTGGACCAATATTAGTTTCGTTTCAGTGTTTTTTTATTTTAATTTTAAAACTTAAAAATATTTATTTAACCCCCTGACCGCCGAACAAAAGGGCAAAATTATAATTTTTTTCTATAACTTCATCAAAAGACTAAAAAAAGATGTTTCTTTTTCCAACATGATATTTTTTTATTACGTATAGACATATAAGCCTCCAGAGTATTAGTCATATCTCAATTTCAAAAACTGGATTATATCTGTAGAATTATATTAATTTAAATAATGCTACTATTGCAGTGAAACCTGAAGCTTAGTGAACGTATATGTCACTTCGCAGCAGTGAGAAAGTTAAAAAATGATGTAACATATTTTTAAGAAATCATATTTTTAAAAGTAAATATTTTTTTTTAATTTGCGAAACAAAATTAATGTAAATTAATCAAAAACGATACGTTTTAAACTTACCCTTTTTCTCTTTAACAATGCTTGAATTTTAATTATTTAAAGACAAAAATGTTCGGGGAGAAACCCTTTATGCAGAAAAACGCATTTAAAGTTTTAAAGTTTGGCTCATAATAAAGTGTCTAAATGCTTCTTAAAAAATTAAAAGTGAAAAGTAGCACTTTTCTGTAGCTTAAATTTTCTATTCAATTTAACTTTTGGCATTTCCACATCCTTTCTGTACTGTTTAAATGTCCGTCAGTTTTTTAAAACAATGCTTTTTTCTAACGTGCGGATTAAGAGCTTTTTCATAATTTTAGCTCTCACAACTTCATGGCCGACGAAATTTCATTGTTGCAACAAGGCTGTTAAAAAAGTCTTTCAGTCTCGGCGCAACTCGTATTATAATCGTTGTCTCTGACTGACCTAATCCGTTCATAAAATAAGTAAAATTCGACTCAATCAAAGTTTTTATATAAATCGCATATATTTTGAAATCGCTTTTATTTTACAAAAAATCTTTAAAATTCCCTTTTTTTTTAATAGTAGATTCAAAGGAAAAAAATTAAAATACAATAAAAACAGTGAAAAAAATGCCTAAGACGGAATCCTGCTTTAAACGAAAAATATTTTGATCTATGCAAAATGAATATAATAATATCTAAGAAAAAAATTAACTACATTTACCCCTCCTAAGTAGGAAACTTGTCTATAACGTATTTTTTTTTCCTGTGTGATTCCATCTGAAAAAGTTTTACTGTATCCAAAATTTTTCGAATTCTCCAATCTATGGAACATGAATTAACGATATTAAACTATAAGTGAAACATTTAGATATAAATAGAGATTCGTTGATATAATAAATATATCACAGCCTTTGGCATTTCTTTTATAATGAAAAAGTATAAATATGAAACATGGAAAGCTATAATAAGTATTTTAGATCCGAACGCATCCATATGATACAATTTTTAACCATGTCGAAGTAAAAAACTATGTAGAAATTCAAGACTGAGCCGGACTATGATTAATTTTTTTTTCCATTCCTGGCCGGGTTATAATTTTAAGGTTTTTCCAGGCTGGTCCGAACTCTTTTTACTTATGAGTCGGTTCGGGACCGGACTTAACTTTTTCGGCTGTTGCACACATCTAAGGCAGATGCCACCAGCATATTTTCAAAGCAGGTCCGGTAAATTTTCCATTTACCGGAAAACGTCCATTTTCTGATATTTTATGTCCAAAGCAGACATTCTATCTTACATCGATTTTTATTAAAGTACAATTTGAAAATGATCCCTATATTGTGTTGAAATCGTGGCAAGAACTCGCCGCTCAGAAGCAGGGGAAAGCGGTGTAAGTCATGAATTTTGGAGATTTTTTTTATTTTAATATCTCTGAGGGATTTGCAGACGTCGAGATGATTTTTTTAGTTGTTGTTTAATTCAGAAATGTATAAGGAAAATTTTCCAAGTTGGAAATTTTACCCAACGGGGGCCTTACAAAAATTAAATTTTGAATTTTCTCAAATAGATCACACGATGGAGTAGCAACATATCTCATCAAATTTTGCATCGTTTTATCAAACTTTGCAATTAGAAGTATGTGCCTAAGGTCAATATTTAAGGAGTTAGCCTATTGTTTCGATAATTATGACTCACCCTGTATATTGAAATATTTAATGTTATGCTTACTAAAATCCAACGTAAAACTCTGATCTTTATGTTAAAATGCTTTTGTTTCTACACAGACATCTGAAAATGTTGAAACAAAATGAAGGATCTCTAAGAAGAATTAAAGTCAAACTTTATGAGTTCGATATAACTTCAGCAACACATAAGAAAGGATTATAATCTCAAAATGCGACATTTAATATTTATGTTTACCATTTATGTTACTAATTTTCAAACTTTTTCGCTTGTTAATGAAATAGTTTTAAGAATTAAGACTTGTACTTAGCTAAACTGTAATTTATAATCATTATTTAAGGCATTATATATCAATCTTATTTAAATGTGAGACATTGTTTCTCTCTAGATGATGGTAACAGCATTTCAGAAAGGAATTGCATGATTAATGTTTCCGCAGTTTAATTTAAAGATAATATTACGTACGGTCAAGCGAATGCAGTTGATATTATTATCATCATGCTGATTTGGATAATCTTACTGTAACATTTTTATACTTTCCTATTAATAAATAATCAGATAAATTTTATTTTCGTGAAACATATGCATATATAAAAGCATTTCAGAATAACGTATTACTTCCGAAAAGCTTTTATTGTAATATTAAATGTCACTACTTGGATTTTTTAAAATAACTTTTAAATGGTGCTGCTAAACTTAAACGAATACTGTGGCTTTATTTTTAAATAAATATAAATCTAAAAGAGTGCAAAAAATATTTTTAAAATATATTATGTTGTAAAAGAAAAATTCCTGCTAAAACATAGAATAAAAAGCGAAACTCTTCTATAAATTTACATTAGATCTTCGTTAAATGCATTTGATTACATTTCTCGGTCATCATTTTGCACACATTTCCCTTATCTTACATCAAATTCCCTGTATTGATTTATATATCTTTATTTAAAGTATTTTTTATCTTTGTTAAAACTTGCAACTGAAAATACACACTTTCTTTGCAATTTTATTAGAAAAAATAAGGAAGATTTTTTTTTAAATTTAGAATAATTTAGAAAGGGAAAATTCATATTCTCAGAGTTAGCGGAGATTTTCATCGACAATCATTTTGCAATTGTTTCCTTCACCAGACGCCAGAAGTTTGGTAATGTTAAAAATAAATTGCGTAGTGTTACTTCAAAGGAGTTATAATTGTGACAATGTATAATTGTTATCAATAAATAAACTAAAAAAAATCGTAAAATCACCATAAAAGAAAATTAAACAGGGCGCGTTTCGAGCTTCAAAAATACTGCTCGTCATCAGCTAATCCAAACACGTGTCACAAGGGACAGAGTGGAGATAAAAGTGAAAGAAAGAGGGAGGATATTACAAAGAGTGCGTCAGGTGGCGCTACCTAACAGAGCCAAGGAGGAAGAGAAAAGTAAAGATAAAGTTAAAGAGAGAGAGAGGAGATTACAAAGAGGGCCACAGGTGGCGCTGGTTAAAAGAGCCCAGGAGGAAGAGAAAAATGAAGATAAACTAATAAAAGAGAAAGAAAACAGTGGGAAAAAAATAAAATAAATAAATTAAATAAAATAAATTAAATAAAAATAAAATAAAATAATTAAAAATGTAATAAAATAAATAAATAAATAAAAATAAAAAAATGTTTGTTAAAATAGTAAATAAAATTAATTAATTAATTAATTAAAAAGTAACAATTAATAATAATAATAATAATAATAATAATAATAATAATAATAATAATAATAATAATAATAATAATAATAATAACAATAATAATAATAATAAATTACAAAAGTAATTTCCATGCAGGAGAAAGGGAGGGGGATGATGAGAGATCATTGACAAGAGTATTAGAATTTTTACAAATAAAATAAGCTTCGTGAATATCTAAATGAGCAGGAGCGGCAGGATTAGAAAAAATTCTGGCCATGGAAAAATTGAAATAATGACCGGAAGACCAACAGTGAGAAGCAATCGAAGACCTAGATATTTCTTGATTTTTAACATATCTCTGATGTTCATCCAATCTTTTTTTAACGCTCTTCTGGTCTGACCAATATAACCCAAATTGCAAGAACAAGGAATAAAATAAACACCCCACCGGTTCTCAACAGGAATAGGATCTAGACGAGAATTTAATTTTATTCATAGGTTTGAAGATAACTTTATAATTGAAACGAGAAAGGATTTTAGCAATTTTGAAACAAAGAGGAGAATAAAAAGGAAGAACTATAGAGTTAACATTAGACGAATTATTAAAATCAGTAAAAAGACGTTTAGGCTTATTAAGTTTATACAGAGCTTTGCCAATCAAAGAGGGATTATAACCACGAGTGAGGGCAAGAGATTTGAGGTAACTAATTTCATTATTTAGAGCAGAAGAGTCAGAACAAATCCGATGTGCTCTGTAAACAAAAGCATAAAAGGAAGCCACTTTATGCTGTGGAGGATCGTTAGAAAAAGCATGCGGAGGAAGAGATACAGCGAAAGGTTTTTTATAAACAGAGGTGGAGAACCGTTCAGGGTGTTTAGTAACTAAGACATCGAGGAAAGGAAGAGAATCGTTCTCTTCGACTTCAAGAATAAACTGGATGCAAGGATCAACAGAGTTGACAAGAGAAAGGAGATTTTGGAGATCCAGCTCAAAAGGAATTAAGATAAAAGTATCATCAACATACCTACACCAGAAGGGAAAATCATATAAACTGAAGAGTCTTTCTTCCACAAAATGCATATAAATGTCACATAAAAGAGGAAAGAGGAGACAAAGGATTGCCATGGCCAAACCATCCGTTTGAACATAAAAGGAATTATTAAATTGGAAAGCGGTTTGCCTAACACAAATACTAACTAATTGCAGGATCTCATCAATCTCGATGGAAGAGTGATGGAATTCGCATAGCCTACTTTCCAAACAGTCAATTGCTCCTTGAACAGGGACGTTAGTGAAGAGAGATTTAACATCTAAGGAAACCATTTTGTAATTACAAGGAGAAAGGCGTTTAATTTTATCAACAAAGTCAATAGAGTTTTAACAGTGTGAAAATTAGTGGAAGATCATTGAGCAAGTAACTTAGGAAGGAACTTGGCAAGTTTATAAGAAGCAGTACCAATATTAGAAACGATAGGGCGAAATGAAAGAGTAGGTTTATGGACCTTAGGAAGAGCATTGAAACGAGCACAATTAGCTATAGATGGAATGACCATACGTTTAGTGTTATTATTCAGAATGACAGACTTATTAACGACCTCCTTGATATCAGAAAGATGTTTAGTAGAAGGATCTTTCTTTAATTTAGAATAAGGACCGGAGATTAACATAGATTCCACATGAGAAATATAATCAGACTTATGAGAAGAACGGTTTGACCGCCTTTATCAGCCTTAGTAATAAGAAGGTTAGGGACAGAATTAAGTTCACTGATAGCAGATTTTTGAGAGGAAGAAAGATTAGATTTAACTGAAGATTTATTAGAAGAAATTACATTAGCCAAAAGGTAGCGAAGTGATTCAAGTTGACCCGGAGAAATTTTACTATTTTTGAAACAATGTTCAATCGGAGCAATTAAATTCGGAATAGAAGGTTTGGAAACACGCGAAAAATTCAAACCAAGAGAGAGAACATCACGTTGGGAATCAATAAGAGAATGAGACGATAAATTAACAACATAACTTTGCCGAAGAGGATAGATACCAGGAGCAGGAGAATTAGAAGTCAGAAGTGTTGTTTGGAAAGAAGGCTACGCGAATTCCATTACTCTTCCATCGAGATTGATGAGATCCTGCAATTAGTATTTGTGTTAGGCAAACCGCTTTCCAATTTAATAATTCTTTTTATGTTCAAACGGATGGTTTGGCCATGGACAATCCTTTGTCTCCTCTTTTATGTGACATTTATGCATTTTGTGGAAGAAAGACTCTTCAGTTTATATGATTTCCCCTTCTGGTGTAGGTATGGTGATGATACTTTTATCTTAATTCCTTTTGAGCTGGATCTCCAAAATCTTCTTTCTCTTGTCAACTCTGTTGATCCTTGTATCCAGTTTACTCTTGAAGTCGAAGAGAACGATCCTCTTCCTTTCCTCGATATCTTAGTTACTAAACACCCTGATCGGTTCTCCACCTCTGTTTATAGAAAACCTTTCGCTGTATCTCTTCCTCCGCATGCTTTTTCCAACCATCCTCCACAGCATAAAGTGGCTTCCTTTTATACTTTTGTTTACAGAGCATTTCGGATTTGTTCTGACTCTTCTGCTTTAAATAATGAAATTAGTTACCTCAAATCTCTTGCTCTCACTCGTGGTTATAATCCCTCTTTGATTGACAAAGCTCTGTATAAATTTAATAAGCCTAAGCGTCTTCTTACTGATTCTAATAATTCGTCTAATATTAACTCTATAGTTCTACCTTTTTACTCTCCTCTTTGTTTCAAAATTGCTAAAATCCTTTCTCGTTTCAATTTTAAAGTTATCTTCAAATCTATGAATAAAATTAAATTCTCGTCTTTGAAAGATCCTATTCCTGTTGAGAACCGGTGGGTAGTTTATTTTATTCCTTGTTCTTGCAATTTGGGTTATATTGGTCAGACCCGAAGAACGTTAAAGAAAAGATTGGATGAACATCAGAGATATGTTAAAAATCAGGAATTATCTAGGTCTTCGATTGCTTCTCACTGTTGGTCTTCAGGTCATTATTTCAATTTTTCCATGGCCAGAATTATTTCTAATCCTGCCTCTCCTTCTCATTTAGATATTCACGAAGCTTATTTTATTTGTAAAAATTCTAATACTCTTGTCAATGATTTCTCATCATGCCCCTCCGTTTCTCCTGCATGGAAATTACTTATGTAATTTATTATTATTATTATTATTATTATTATTATTATTATTATTATTATTATTATTATTATTAATTTTTACTTTTTAATTAATTAGTTAATTAATTTTATTTACTATTTTTACAATTATTTTATTATTTTTATTTATTTTATTATATTTATAATTATTTTATTTATTTTTATTTTATTTATTTATTTTTTATTTTTTTTATTTATTTTATTTTTTTTCTACTGTTTTCTTTCTCTTTTATTAGTTTATCTTCATTTTTCTCTTCCTCCTGGGCTCTTTCAAACAGCGCCACCTGTGGCACTCTTTGTAATCTCCTCCCTCTCTCTATAACTTTATCTTTACTTTTCTCTTCCTCCTTGGCTCTGTCAGGTTGCGCCACCTGACGCACTCTTTGTAATATCCTCCCTCTTTCTTTCACTTTTATCTCCACTCTGTCCCTTGTGACACGTGTTTGGATTAGCTGATGACGAGCAGTATTTTTGAAGCTCGAAATGCGTTCGGTTTAATTTTCTTTTATGGTGATTTTACAAAGTTTTTTAGCTTATTTATAAATTTATCGCCTGTGATTTTGGTGTTTCTCAATATAATTGTTATCATCATTATTATTATTTCATTGGTAAATGCGTTATAAAATATATTTATTTTATAAAAACATATTACACAAAATAAATAAAATAATGAAAACATAAAAAATCCCCTTTAAATTACATTTATTCTCTTTATTTTTCTCTTATTTCTTATAAAAAAAATCTTTTAATTAATTAGCCCATTAAAAAATAAATAGTGTGCGACAGTTTGAAAAATTCTCTATAACATTATTTTTCTTAAAAATGAACTGTAAAAAATTAAAATTTTATAAAGAAAAGAAATCATTCTTTCAAAAAAAGGTTTTTATTTTTATTTTAACTAGTTAAAAAATTTAAATTGATTTAAAAAAAAATAATAAGTATTACCCATCGGTGTAAAATAAAATAAAATAAACCGTTTACCAATGTTATAACATATATATTTGAAAGGAAATCCTTGAAAAGCACAATAGATTTTTCCCACTAACTCATAAAAGACATATTTTGTGCCTAACGGCATCAGCAGTGAGGAAATGTTCCACTGAAAAAAGGTCTCGAGTTCGATCCTCAGGACGTCTTGAAGTTACATTGTGCAAAAATTAAATAATATAGCAGTTAAACGTCGTTCGGAAAATTCAAATTCTTTGACGATTTATTGATTCATTAATTTAAAAAATTAAATTATTAACATAAAAAATCAAATTTTATAACAATTACAGGTTCTTCAAACGGAGTTTTCCCTTCTTTTACTTCCCAAAACGGAAAATCTACTAACAGAACTGTAAATGTCGGCAACTTTGCTGCCAGTAGTTTTACCGTGAATTCACAGATTTATTATTAACAGTGTATAGGAGAGAATGATGAGAGGGGTAGGGCTAAGGATATCATTATTTTATAATGGAAATTTCTTACTAATTTAATCACTTAATCTTGCTGTTGAAGGATGCGAAAAAATATTTTAAGAAGTAGTGGTATTTTCCCCTCTGGGAGCGCCACTGTACACATGCAGGAAAAGGGAGCAAATAGATTTTTATTAAGGATCGACCTAAATAGGATTTTATGATCGAAATAAAAGCCAAATTTTGGTAATCTTCCGATAATGAAACGATAATGAAAATGTGAAAAAACTTTTTCAAGTAATTCATACATAAATAAATGCACATAATTATTATTTAATTATATGTATAATTATGCACGTCACCAAGTTTTCTCCCTGTGCCTCTAACTAAATCTTTTTATTTTCATATAAAGTGAAATATAATTCATTCATCAACGACGCAAAATGATTTTTAACTATACGAATTTCATCTAAGTAAAAAATGTTTTATGTTTACATAACTCAATTTATCTTTCATAATAACTTTTTCAAATGACTATCTGTCATACTAGAACTTTCTCAATGAGTATTTGAAACACTTCGGTGGTTTCAAACAAAAACATTTCCATTACCAATAGGTCTGCAGCATTTAATGAGCATGTGAAAAACGTCTTCAAATATTATTCATGTAGGCATTACAGTTGCGTGACCAGTGTGGGTGCCCAAAAACAGCGCCATTGTGAGATTTTTTTTCCTTGATTTATAGCAGAAAATTTTCTGGTTAGAAAAGGTGAACAGAATCTTCAAAAATTACCAGTATTCAGAGCATTTGGGCACTCACCCTGGTTACGCCCCTCCATTACTTGCTTACTGCACTCACAACTCGAATTAGTTATGGCTCATAACTATAAATAGTGATGTTCATAGCAATAAGTAAAGAGTGTCTCATTTGAGCCGATACATTCCAAACCAGTGAGTGATGTCGAAAATTTTTATTTGTGATTATGACGGCTAATTATCTATACGTGTGATTCAGGCCATAAAGGGGAGATACCCTTCGTGGGGTATCTTTCTAAGGGAACCTAACCCGTATTTATGCAAGGAAATCCAAGGTTCGAAAAAAACCACGGAAAAATCCGAACGGTTAGGCTGACGGCCGCAATTGGGTTCGAACCCAGCACCTGGCGTCTACCAGTTTCGGAGGCAGAACCTCTCGGCCACTTGTGGGGCTCAAAAAGTTTTAAAGGAAGAAGCGAGATTTTTGAAATACAAGTACTTTTGATTGAGTTTTGGTCCCGTCGAATTTTCAACAGTATTTTTGTCGAAGAAAATTATAATTGAAACTCAGATTTTGGAACAAAAACGAAAACGAAACCGAATTTTCGGCCGAACTCTAGTTTTTATTACTTAAGGGGTCTCAAGATTCTTAAAATTGGAAAAAAAGGAAAAATAAAAAGATCATTTTAACAATTTAATATTTTTAAAATGCATATGATTTTAAAACATTTTTCAGTTATTGAAGGTATAAGTATGCTTCATTTCACGTATTTAAAAAAATTGGAAGATGTAGAATTAGCATTTCCAGCACGCTTCAAATTGTCAGACATTTGACGAGCAGAACATTTGTAAAACAGCTTACGCGCAAGATTACAAAATAAAATTTACATCTACAATGAAATTTTTCGTGCCTACTTATACTTCAAATTGAATTAATGACCCCGAACTTAAATAAATTTGTATTTAAAGTACTTTTGTATTTTTAGCACAAAGTTGTATTTAGCGAAAGAAATTTTTTTGAAAATTTCAAAAGAGAAATCATCTAAAGAATTTTTAAAAAATTAAAATGAAATTTGATATTTAGTTTATACACACAGACAAACATAAAACGCATGTTTTGAAAATTTGATTAAAACATATTTAAACCTTTTTAAGATATCGTGCACGTTATGCCCAAAAACGTCATTTGTTAGAAAATTGACTTGAAAATTACGAAAACGCCGCGTCGCGTCGTTTCCGCTATTGAAAGAATATAATTCTAAAAGCCATAACTTCTGTTCGAATGAGAATTTCAAGGAAACATTTATATCAAAATGTTCAGAAAAGATAGCAGTTTAATATTAAAAATAATTCTGAAATTTGAAGCTTAAGAACTCGTAAAAGCAGAAAAACGGTGTCATAAAGTTGGTTGGTTGAATGGGTTTAATGGCGCAAAATCCCTCCAGGGACATGCTGCACTCAGTGTCATAAGGCGAAAAACGTTTCACTATATGACATTCTTCTAAACCTCAGTGTCTTAACACGATGGTATTTTTATGAGTAAAGTTTGGTTATAAAAAGGGATAAATTTTCAGGTTGAAAACAATATACTCTGTAAAGTCAATTAAGTGTTTTATTAAAAGAAAGAAAAATTCCGCGTAAATGACAAAAGCTGTATCACAAGTTATAAACTGAGACCCATTACTTAGTTACAGAAAATAAATTTTCCATTAAATTAAACGCTGTAATGCATTAATTATTTCTCTTTTCAAATAAAATATACTTTTATATAAGATATTTTCTTTTTGAGTTATGCTTAATATTTTTATTTAATATTTGAAAGATAAAATTATTTTTTAATTTACATGAGGATGTTTTTTCTTTAGTATCACTTAGAAAGAGTTTTAGAGGCACTAATTATTTCGATAAAAATGCATTTTATTTATGATCTTTAGAGGAATTTTTTAATCATAAAAATACTTTAAAACCAATTTCTATTTATTTTTATATAAAAAAATAATAATGCACTTATTTATAAAGAAAAATTACTGTTTACACGTTTTACTGCAGCTCTAAAGAAATAAGTTCCAAAGATTTTGGAACACCCTGTATAATACAATTTTTGCAGAGATATTTTATTGGATAGAGATATCTCTTACTTTGACCTATAGAGCAATATTATGCATCAGACCTATATGCTAGGTTCTTCGCCAGAGAGGATTCCTTTGTCAGATATTTCTGCCATTGAATTAATAACATGCGGTAGATTTTAATAAAATAAAATATGTTTATAGTCTGTGTTATAATATTCAGTCATTAATTTTTGCGGAAAATAATGAATTGGTAATAACATCTTATTACTTATATTATTAATAAGGGTAAAGATGAATTATGCAAGTAAATATAATTTCACATTATTAATTCAAGCTATATGTCTCTATATTTCATTTAAAATAAGAGTATGCAAAAATAGATCTCCATTTGAGTTAATTTCGCAATATAAAATTCTAAAATTATTCTATCAAGAAAGATTTTGGATATATTAATTTAAAATTTAAGATATTGAATCATATCCTTAGAGTTTAGTTCAGTTTTTTTAATCATAAATTCACACCATTATGAAATTTAATCGTTTAAGATGATAAATAAATTAACTAAACAACTTTATTCTGTAAAATAAGAAAATGACGGTAAAATAAAAAATATAATTTTATAATTCCATACTGCCAAAATCGTTTATTAAAACGGTTTTTTACAATGGCTATGCGTATTTATCAACATGACACATTGAGTTATACTTTTGCAATCGCAAAAAATTATATTTAAAAAAGAAATCTTGAAAAAGGATGAAAAACAACATATATTTCGTACATGATTTATGACAAAAACTTCCGGAAAATAAGCTCAGAATGGAAAATACCTGTAATTTATAGCATTTCTTTTTCATTGGTCTTTTACAAATTTTTTATGATCTGTTCTGCTAAAATATTTTATTTTATTCCAACTTCTGAAAATTTATTTCTTATATAAATCAGGGTTCGCACAGTTCTACCACTAAATTTTAAGAATTTTTCTAAAGTGTTTCACTGCAGAAAAATATCGTAAAGTTTGTGAATGAAGGTGGGGATTGCGAATGTTGTGGTTTAAAAATTAAATGTAAATTTTCTTACTTTTAATAATGGTGCCAGAGTCCTTGGAAATTCCAAGGAGTGTGCGAACCTTGATAAATAAATGTTTTCGAAGTGATTTGTTAAACAAATTCTACTTTAATAATATTTAACTATATGCAAAAAGTACATTCTAAATTATCCTTTAAGAAAATTATTTTTTTATTTCAGATTTTTTGATTATTTTTTAAGTAGTAGGGAAGAGTAGCCGAATTTGAACCATTTAACATACATTAGGGTGCAGTGGCATAATCAGGGTGGGTGATCAAGTGCTCTGAATACTGGTAATTTTTTTAAGTTCTGTCCACCTTATATAATCAGAAAAAAATTCTGTTATGAATTAAAGACAAGAAAACCTTACAATAAAACTGGTTTTGGGCATCCATCCTGGTTATGTCATTGGGGTTGTAATTCACTTCATTAGTGTAATATCTCCTAAATACCACTACACATTGTCAGCCTATTAAACAAATTTTTTGAACAATTCCTTTTTAAAAATCTTAAGTTTTATTTTAATTTGAAAAATTGTCAAAAGGGATCCAAATTCAGAGACTGGTCGCCTCAGTCCTACCCCAGTGTCCTAAATTGGACCAAACAGTATTAGGCGGTTTTAATCATTAGGGAATGTACCATCAACTGTGGTGACTTTGGCCTAATTTTCTCTACTGCATGGCCAGTTCAACATCGCCATTCTCTTATTTCATGTAAAAAATGAATATCATGTTCATTTTTTGCTTGCTAAGACATATAAAACCACACCATTATCATTTATTGTTGACATAGAAATTTTTTACAGAAACATGTTTTTGAAAAATTTTGGCTTTTATTAACTGGAATTGGGGTCACTTTATCCCATGTCTATAAATTAATATTATACAGTTAAAGCATGATGTGAACAAATGTTACCCTATTGAAAAAGACGGTGACGATAGGTTCAGAAGTGTAAACACGTGAAAAAAGAGCAAAATTACATAATTTTTAATAAAAAAAAAAGAATCCTGCTTAACGTTGACTGTCCAGGTTTGGAATTGAATATTGGTTTCTCTTTGACAGAAGTGTGGGTGTACTAATTTTTATCATTCCATTCAGAGCCGTCTTTAGCGAAAACTTTTGCGAGTCCTTTTCCGTCTCTAGAGTCTTATATCGAATATATCGAATCTGACCATGTTGACATTGACATTAATTTTTAGGGTTTCATTCATCTGAGTAAATTATATTAGTCTCACACCTTTGTTTATCTATCGAAGTTTGTTCTGGGAAACTGTGTAAATTAGAGACTTTAACACATTCGCTGCAGATCACGCGCCAGCGCGTGATATGGCGCCAACATTAAGGGGCCACTCACGCGCCAGAATGTGATCTGGGGTGATGTCTCAATACCCAGTCACGCGCTGACGCGGGAAAATCTTTCACCGATTCTTTGTTATAAAAAGTAAATCGGCTTCTGGGAAAAACCCACTTCTACAGTGCGACATTAACTATTATCACATCTTCACGTAAGCGGCAGCGAACGTGTTAAAATTTGAATACTTTAAGCTAAATACTTCCGATCACATGCAAATCATAGTAATTTGAAAAAGTTTTATATAATCTTATTAAATGGATTAATTTAATCCCATCTCTGATATTTATATTTTAAAACAAAACCTTAATTTCAATTTTTTTCGAGCAGGTTAGGTGGCTGAATTTACTGACACATTTACTTGCTATTCAAAAGGTTCCTGGTTCAAAAACTGAACATAGAAGTTATAAAAAATTTCCCCCGGAAGAAATTTCATTATTCTAATAGTTTTTTTTTTTTTTTTTTTTTTTTTTTTTTTTTTTTTTTTGCCATTTTAAAATCAAAATTTGGTGAAAAAATATTAATCAACTAGCGAACAGCCTCGATTATCGGAACTCCAGTTAACTGAGCTCCTAATTATTCAAACTGCCTATTTCTCTCAAAAACATTTTAAAATCAAATATTCTGTTTTTAGAACAGTCTATATCTCCCAAAAAATTTTAGCCGAACTTTTAACTATCCATTGGCTTGGAACGCAAAAAAAAAGAAAGTAAAAAACTGATAGTGGATCAGAAAATGAGGAATGTAAAACAATAAAGAAGGTGGGAAGAATCCTCAACTATGAAGAAAAGGAAATTAACGAGTGGTTAAACAGTGAAGTACATGACCCTGGATATAAGATTTTAAAAGATGACGAGATTGTGGATGATAACAATGATGAAAAAGAATTTGAAGAAAATGAAAATGAATGCTCTGAAAATTACCCAGATCTATCACATAACGAAACCTTCGAAATTTTGGAAACAGCTATGAAAAGGCTCGAATGGTAGAAAAACATTAATACTGTTCAACTAACCAATTTAAGAAGAATTGGAGATATGGCAACGTTGTTTAGCTTCATTTACGCAAGCAGCAATCAAAAGTTTTTTTCAGGGTTACCAAATGGTCCGCCAACTGAACATCAATATTTTCTTAGAAAAAAAATCTTTTTGTATTTTTCTTGCAAATCGTTCAGTAACGGCCTTCGGAGGTTAATTATAGCGCGAATTCTGTAGAAGTTTACCATGAAATTTTCTATTAAAAAATATTTGTGTTCAGTTCGCGGACCATTTGGGAGCCCTGCTTTTATACTTAAATTATAATCTCTAGCGTTCAGAAAATAATAAAGAAGAGAAAAAAATGATAAAAATTTAAATAAAAGACATTAAAAGAGACATTTTTTAAGCACGCAAACAGTAACTGGTGTTACTAGTCCTAAGCTTGGATAACGTCTGAAGGTTTTATTATAGTAAGGAACATCCCTTAAATTGCCTGCCTATTTATTGGAACTTTTGATTATACGAACTAGGAATGGTCCCAACTTGTTCAATATATAATCGGCACTTTACAGTATTCTTTTTAGTTTAAAAGTTCTTTTAAAAAAATTGCGAAAATTTAAATTTTGTTTAAACTTTTGCTAAATGTTTAACCCCGTGAGGACGAGCAAACGGTATACAAGACAATTAATCTACTCGGAATCCTTCGTTATTCCCACCAGTTATTTTTTATTGTTATGTAAAGTATACTTTATTTAATGAGAGTATTTTTGGATTACAGAAAATTTTATGTTAAATAAAAACGATGGTAAGAGATTTAAACTAATCAAAGGGCTTTCGTAGCGAAGGAGTTATTTTTTTTTAATTTTGATTTAAAACCCGCTAAATTCTTGAGATATTTCAGCAACTGCTAGTATTATAAAGAGAAACCAGAGTATAAAAAGTTTAGCATTTTAAATTTCATTTAAATTTTATTTTGTTATTTTTATTTATTTATTTTTGCAAAACTTAGGTAGCTAATGTTTAAATTCTAAATGAATGCACTACTTTAAGCGTTATCTAAGAGCAACGACATGGGCGTAGAACTTCATATTCTCTTTGGTCGCAGTTTGAACTCAGTCATTTTTCATCTGAAGAGATGTCTACTGCTCCGGAGGTGGAAATTGCACTTTTCTCTATAAAAAAAAATAAAATCTCAAACTTTCCTGTGAGGAAAATTTCAATGTTCTGGGCAGGAATTCAACTCTGCTTCCGCCAAAGCAGTATTCAAAGTAAGTGTACTTAGATAAATAAGAGAGGAGTCTTCAAGAAATGTAAATTGAATTATAATTAAAATAATGTATATCTGGTTTCGAAATGTAAATTTCACTTTTGGACCATTGAAACCACAACATTTCAAATCTTCTGGGGGATATATCATATTGTTGCGGGGGGAAATTTCCTTCCTCCCCATTCCTTCTCTCAATTTAACACCGATATATATACATTATCTAAGTCCTTTGATGAAAAACGGTGCGATTAATTATTTGATGTGGCTGATAATCATAATTTCCATATTAATCATGTAAGATGAAAAAGTATAATTTTGTCCTCCTTTCTGCATGACCATTGGTGCTCAAGGAAACCTAACAAATATTCTCACAAGTTTCAGTAATGATTGAAAAACTAATAAATTCCTGATCTCGTGAAATAACAGCATCAAGGATATTGAATGTTTTTAATTCAAATGCTATGCACTAAAATAAAATTAACCACTTATTGTTGCTTCAGTACTGACACTGACTTCTGAATTAACGCCAATATGTCTGCAATAAACGGAAGCGATGATGCGGGGAGTGGAGGCTGAGTAGGGTGGCCATCCTGTATTAATGTAAATATGCATTGCAGTACTTCTCAACAATAAAAGAAATTTTCAACAGTGATTTAAAAACTATGCAAGTACCGTAATTTCCTGCGTATAATCCGCGGATCAAACAATTCTTTTTCGACCCAGAAATTTTATTTAGTAATTAAAGCGAATTATTTACTGCGATCTACCAAGTTACATTTTATTTAAATAAATTTCTGGGTCGAAAAAGGATTGTTTGATCCGTGGATTATACTCAGGAAATTACGGTAATCTCTATAAATGCATACAATATATCTGACACATTTCTATAAATTCAGGGTTTGCACAGTTCTACTACTAAATTTTAAGAATATTTTCAAAGTGTTTCACTGCAGAAAAATATCGTAAGATCTTTGAATAAAGGTGGGGAATACGAATGTTGTAACCACAACATCCACAACAATACATTAAATGTGAATTTTCTTATTTTAAATAGTGGTGCCAGAGTCCATGGAAATTTCAAGGAGTGTGCGAACCTTGAACACAAAATGATAAAAAAATCGTATATTAAATGAAGATAATTTAAATAAAAAACTCCTAATAATATTTACGCAATGAAAGTTAAAATATTTGCCTTATTAAATTCAATGTCTAAACCTACATTAAAAATAAAATCTGATTAATGTACTTAAAGAATTTTGTTTCTAAAATGAATAATTCTAGTCTACATTTAGGATAGAGATGTAGAAAAAATATGCATATGTATTGCACCTTAAAAGCAAATAGATGTTGAAACACAATGCTCCCAAATAAAATGAATGATGTATCTAAAGAGAAAAATGATCATAAATCGACAAACTTACATATATTTAAATTCAGCTTTTGTGTATCTTGTTTCCATTCACAACAACAAAAATATGGCGGCATTCCTAGATTATATATTATGTATATTTTGGTTGTAAACGGAAGAATGCTATTTTTCTTTTTAAAGAGAGGCTGTTATACCACATAAAAACATCTTTTCAGGAAAATATATTAAGAATCGAGAATCCTTTCAATATAGTAAAAACTGTATGAGTTTTTAAACTTCTTACTTATACTTATTTACAGCTTTGGCAGGGTTTCTTTATTATCGAATAGAAAAAGACAGAACTTTTTTTAAATAAAAGATTTTACTAAGTAATGAAACAGAAGCTAGAAGAATTTCATTAAATAAATTTTCTGAATCAAATTATATTTATTTAAAAGGGGCAGTTTACCTGAAAATTGATCAAAAAATTGATTTTTTTAAAAATATTTAATGAAAGTATGTTTAATTATGAATATTTTGGCGCCTCATTTTGACCCATAGGATAATTATATCTGGAAATTGTAAATTTTGTCAATACACCCAGCGCAATTACACTCACAAATAAAGACTTTACATGGCTTTTTTTTTTTTCGTGTTAATATTTTCTTCACTGTCATATTTTAAAATGCTAAAGCTTTTTGTGTATTTCAAATAGAGATTTGAACTTATTCGTATATGCTATTTCATATACACGTGATGAATCTGCGCATGGAATTAGTCTTTAGGGTTTTTAAATAAAAGTATATGATATATGTTAAATTTCATCGGTTTACACTATATATATATCAGGTAAAAAAATATATTATATGTAACATTACAAAAGTATCTAAAAATACTAATGCTAATACTAATACCTAAAAATACTACTACTAGTATCTAAAAATACTTGCGCAGTTTTGTGTAATATACATTTGAAATTCTGATAAACAAAAATCGGAAAAAAATCTCAATATTTCAAAAGTGGTAAGGATTTTGAAAAATTCAAACGATTGGAACATCTTTAAATTTTTAAATAAATATACAGTTATTTTCCTTTTTCAAAATGTGCATTTTGTTTAGAATTGAAATGCAGTGAGTACATCAAATGAGCCATATTTTTAATAATAAAATAATTGTTGTAAAGGTAAACTGACCTGTTAAATAAAACAGACAACAGGTAGGTTGGCAACTGTACATATACATAATTAACACGAATAAAATAATTATGTAGAAAAGCATTTGTATTCTAAGCCAGCTTCTAGAGCTGCTGTAAACCTCATGTATTCGTTATTGAGTAACAGGTATTTTCTCTAATATGAACAACCAAATTGTTATATTGGCACATGAGATGTTACTCGTTACAACAGAACTAAGAAACAAACTTCGATCGCTACCTTCATTTTGTGATTCATGAACTGAGACTAATAGTCTGGTGGAGAAAAATTATTTTTTTATTATAGAAGCGATAGATCATGTCGTGAATTTTAATTTACAGGGTGATCCCAACTACTATTATTTTTCCTTGTCCCCCCCCCCCAATTCTCCGCCTTATCAAATCGACGTTGATAAGTATAAGGACAAACATATTTTTTATAATCCCGGAAATTCCAGAAAAATCTCACAAGAACAGCTATAAATATTCTACAAAATTTCTAAAATTGAATAGTTCGGTGATTAATGGTCATATACTCTGTAAAAAAATGGATGATTTTATGGAAGTTCTACTGGCAATGCGGACGCTAGTACAATTTAGTGTTTTTTAGCAGAAAATTTTCCGTAAATTCCAGAAAGTTTTCCATTTTTAGGGGGGGGGGGTTCCTGGAATTTACGGAAAATTTTCCGTTAAAAAACAGTAAATTATAATGGCATTCAGATTACCATTAGAACTTCCGCCAAATCTTCCGTTTTTTTACAGTGTAGTATATATAGATAGATACATATGTAATTTTTTTCGAACTGGTGGTAGTTTTGGGTTATAGAGATCATAATCGGCGTAGATCTGAAAAGAATTTCAGAAATTTTGACATAGGAGAAAATGTAATAGGCAGTATTTCATACGAAATATATCTAACGGGGGGGAGGGGGGTAGAAGAAAAAAAATCACATTAACATGATTCTAATGAAACCAACTTTTACAGAAAAAATTAAATTAAAAACCCCTTAAAAAGCAGCTAGGTAAAATTGTTAAGCTGTGTTTATCTCAAATCTTGAATTGGTGTTTTTATTGATGAAATTAATACTTAACTTCAAAATCTCTCTCCGCCTGCAGGCCTAGCCGACAGGTTTTATTTTGATTATTATTATTAGATGTTTTGAATTCTAAACGGTATCCTGTTTTAAGAATCTGCCGGTTTTATTTTAACAATTTTTCTTACAAGCCATTGTTTTAAAAAATTAATAATATGTGAAACTCTGGTAAAAATCTTTTATCAAATGACTCTATTTAACTTGAATACTCTTAAAGAGAACGAAGCGATGGTGTAAATTATTCATCATTTAAGGCGCAAAAAAAGAAATCGCAAATTTTAACAAAACTCTTTTTGTTTACTTGTTTTATAACAGAGTAAGATAATTTTGAATATTTGTTTCTAAAAGTAGAAAAGGATTACTTCAAGTTTATTGTAAATGGGAAAAGAGTTTATTTTAATTTATTCTATTCCTGAAAATTTTTAACCATTCATCGTCAAAATATGTTTCCCACATTGAGCCCCATCAGTGGCTGTTAGGTTTTGCTCTCGAAGCTATTATACACGAGGTGCTTCGTTTGAACACACTTGCGCCCGTCGGCCTAACCGTTCGAAGTTTTCGTGGTTTTCTTCAAACCTTGGGAAAACTTGCGTAAATACGGGTTAGGTTACCTTAGAAAGACTCCCCTCGGAGACCACATCCCCTAAGATCTCATGCAGATAATCGGCCGTCATAAATAATACCAACACACACACACCTGTTTCCTATATATATGCCTTACCAGTGGCCAAAATGTTCTTTTTTCAAAGCTGGTAGATGGGAGGTTCTGGGTTTGAACCTAATCGTTCCTATGGGCGTAATCAATCAGAGTCTTCGAACTTTGTATATTTTTACGTAAATACAAGTTCTGTCCCCTTAGAAAAACCCCAGGACACTCCAGTCGGGACCATGTTCCTAGTGTAGATAACCGGCCGTCGCGTCGTAAGGAACACAAACACAGCCATATTCAGCGTCACATATTGTCGATTTTTCTGACAACCCAACGAAATTGCATCCATGGTATGATCCCAGTATTAAGTCCAGTATGTTGATTTCATAATAATCAGTATTAGAAATGTTTTCGAAAACAATCTTGTAAACAGATGTTTTGATAGTCAACAAATTTTTATTTCACCGAATTCTTCATTTGACTTTCAAACTAAACATACTGCTGAATATTCCAATTTCTAGTTAAATTTTTGTATAAGAAAACTCATAGATAATATTTTTGGCCGCTATTCAATTATGGTTTCAATTTAGGCGCCTTGATTTAATATGTAAAATATCGGGCGAAAAAAACAAAAACAAATCATCAGTTATTAAAATCAAAATATAATTTTAAACTTTTATGTATATTATAGAAAATGCATGCTCAAAAATAGTAAAAAAATAAATGAATAAAATGCTACATCTTACAACATTCGATCTTCCATTATTTTTAATTAAATTGTACTGGTAAAATCTTAAATAAAATGCAATATTTAATGACATTTAAAGAAAGCAATTTAAAACTTTCCAATTTTCATCTACCTTTTCATCGTTGTTTTTGTTTAAACAAGTGCATATAAACGTTTATAATGCTTCAAATAATTAAATTCTTCGGGTGAAATAAATATAATTAAACTCTATATTTCTATAGAATTTTAAAGTATGCTTTTGGAAATCCAATAAAAAGGTGAATCTTAGATAATATTATCATTCTTTGACAATATTGATTTATATATTTTTAGGGTTTCACTCATATGTCGAATTTGCCATGACATATTTGATATTTTAAGGACAAAAGTTGTAAAATATTTTATCAATTACTTATTTAATAAAAAAAATTTTGAGAAATTGCGAAAATTTAAATATACTATATTTTATTGTCTGGTGGATTTAATTAAAATTAACTTAATTTAACAGATGATTACTTTCACAAATTATAAAACCATATCATACCACAATTCATAAAATTTTGCAAAAACACTTATAAGGTATGTCCAAATAAAAAGGAGATTTTAGCTGTAATTCATTGTATAGGTATTAAATCGCAATGTGTTAATGTGTTTGTGGATAGAGGCGTTGTGGTATTCTCTGTTACATTTGCTGAATTGATGGTATCGCAACAATATCTTCATTTATGAAGAGTTTTCGCAGTTGTTTGCACGACGGATTCCTCGAAATCAGCACAATAGATAGTTATTTAATAATCATTTCGATGAGAGTTCCTGCCATATCTTCCTTACAGTCCTGATTTTTCCCCATGTGACTCGCATATCTTCAGCCCCTTAATCCTTTGAGCTTTGATGGTTGAATTTTCTACCACTTAATTTTAATTCCGAAATGTCGCAATGGCACCGGAATATTCGACCAAATTTATTTTTAAAAATGTTTAATGTATTTTTTCATGCAGATCGTAAACCGAATATTTTCTAAGCAAAATACTGGTGCCACTGCGATGTTTGACATTTTAAAGAAATTTACCCACCAGAGCTCAAAGGTTTAAAATAATATGTTAAGGGTCAGAGATTCATTTTTGACAAGAACTTGCAAGGCACCGTGAAAAACTGGATACTTCGGGAACCTACGTGTTACACTAAAGCCATTCTGTGCCTTCCTAAGCGCTGGGATCAGTGTTACAATGTCCATGATAATTATGTATAGTTTAATTGTTCCACCGGCAATATGCTTATAATATTGTTATTAAAATTTGTTCATACATAATTTTAGTCTCCTTTTCATTTGGGTAAACCTTATATTTAAATTAAAAGAATTAATTTAACAACATTTGACCATTTTTGCAATTTATTTTTGAAACAGAATTTCAGTTTTAGTAATATTTGTGTGGGCTAGATAGCTCCGTGGTACCGTAATTTCTGGCGTATAATCCGCAGATAAAACAATTCTTATTCGACCCAGAAATTTTATTTAGTAATTGAAGCCAAACATATTCCGCGATCAATTTTAAAATTTTTCTAAGTCAAAAAATGATTGCGTCCCTAAAATTTTCACACTTTTCTACCAGTATTTTAAATAAAAAAATTTCGAATCAGATTCTTTTAACATCTAGACTGTGATTCTACTATAAATATTGTCGTTTTGAAATTGTGGTAGGAAAATATGAAAATTTTAGGGACGCTGCGATCCCTGTGATTGCTTGATCCGCAGATTATACGTCGGAAATTACGGTAACACAAATACCTGCTACTCAAATGGTTTGATGCACGACGTTGGCATTTGAAATCCCGAACAACAATGAATAGCTTTCACTATCTAATAGATTCAGTTTTAGAAGGTTTTTCTAATTTTATTACCATTTTAAAGACGAAAATTCTTGATAAAAAAGAAAATTCTTTTTTGACAAATCGCGAAATTTTAATCTGACTACATTCCATTGTCCGATGGATTTAATCAAAAGATCTTGTGTATTTTGAAAATACGAAATACTATATGCGAAAATACTATTTTCGCAATTTTAAGGGGTGTTATTATGTTTATCTAAAATTAAATCGTGTAATTAACACTAGAAACGCCGGCTATTTTATTCAAGTTTTATAAAAAGTGTTTTAAACCAGAATTTTTATTTATAACTATTTAATTCATTTAATTAGCCTATTTTTGTTCTGCACATATTTGACATATCTCATCAAGAAATTTCTGGTTCGAATCGGCTATTTTCAATTTGACAAGGGTCATAATGACTCCTAATGGCGGTTCTAATGTTAAATATGTTTTTCAGGTCAATAAAAATATGCTGATACCATTGTCTGAAAAACGGCTCTTTAATATTTTTAATTTCATTCAAAAAATATCTTTCAATTGTAATAACATTAAAATTTAATTTAATGATGCTTCATCTAGGCTCCTATTCTAAAAAGCTAAGGTTTTAATATCTATAAATTAACGATTAGGATTTATTGATTAAAGATAAATTGTTTTGAAGGAGTAATAAAACAAAACCCTCTGTGCGGTCTCTGATCACACTTACACACAAGTTTTTTGTAAGAATAATTATTTATGAAATACATTGCGTGTAAAAACTATAAGGGCAGCAAAAAATATTTTTTAAAATAAATTTCAAAACAAATAAAACTTTTTCCCTAGAATATGTATCATCATGCTGAAAAGCTAATAAAAAAGTCAACAAAATTCAATTGTGACTATTTTTTTACGAATATAAAGTAATTGTACAAAAAACCCACTATTTTTGCCTGTGTAAAAACTATAAGGACAGCAAAATAAATTCAATGTAGTAACCGAAGAAACAAATATTTAATGTGTTATGCAACCACCTCCGAGTTTAATTATTACAAATATTCTATCATTCCTAGACATAATTAATTTGTGCCACTGTTTGGGATTGTTTTTGTGCTATTCATCTTCAATCATAGATCTGAGTTCTGATGTTAACGAAAAATGCCTTCTATTTTTATAAACTCGTATTGCCGGATGTTCCCATAAGTTATCGGTAAGGTTTAGACCAGGACTTCTTAGCAGTCATTGCAAAACTTCAATATTTTTGTCATAGAACTAAAGCTTTGTCTCACAGCTTGTGTTGATAAGTGTATTACCTCGCTGTTATATCCATTTTTTTCCTTGTCAGAGGTTTTGCAACAAATGAAAGATGATCCGAAAGAGTTTGTATATGTGTCTTTGAATTCAATTTTCTTGTACGGTATAAAAGTGACACCACATCTTTGAACATGTCGCAATGAATCAGCCACCTAACTGTTCTAACCATACAAGTGGTGACTTGGAATGACAAACCGCTGAGGTTATTTTCTCTGACGAGATAAGTGAAACTTAATTGGTCCTGATGGCTGGAAAAATTATATGCGATAATTTGAAAAAAAAAAAAGAAAAAAAAAACAGATATCTTCTCTAAACGCCAATTAGTTCATGGATTCATTGTGACATGGATCTGTTTTGCGTTCAGTGACTCGGAGTCACTTGTATATCTTTCGGGAAAATTTAATTCAAAGACATATATACAAACTCTTTCAGGCCATCTTTCTTTTCTTGCAAGACTTCTGACAGGAGAAAAACGAATATAACAGAGAGAAAATACACCTATCCACACAAGTTGAGAGTCAAAACTTTAGTTCACAAGAAAAATATTGAAGTTTTGCAATGGCTGCTAAAACGTCCTGGTTTAAACCTTACCGATAACTTATGGGGAGATTTAGCAAGACGAGTTTATAAAAATGGAAGGCATTTTTCCTCAGCATCAGAACTCAGATCTGTGATTCAAAATGAATAGCACAAAAACAATCCCGAACAAGTCCAAAAATTAATCAGTCAAGAAATGATGGAATATTTGCAATCATTAAACTCAGAGGTGGATGCATAATTTATTAAATATTTGTTTCTTCGGTTACTACATTGAATTTATTTTACTGTTCTTTTAGATTTTACACAGGCAAAAACAGTGTTTTTTGTGCAATTACTTTATTTTCGTAATAGAATTTTTACAGTTGATTTTTTTTATTTGTCTATTAGCTTTTCAGCATGCTTAAACATATTATAAGGAAAAAAGTTTTAAGGCACCTGTGCCTAATATGGACACACTTATTTTTTTTCACCCCCATGTACACGTGATAGGACTCCAAAAATATATGACTATGATCCCTGGACGGTTGACTATCATTATTAAAATTAGCGACCTTGTAACTATTACAGTTTTATTTAACTGATAAAAACAAAAAATGTTAACAAATGTCCATATAAGGAATCACCAGTCCCTATTATGGACAGGTGCCTCTTTATTGACCTACTACACAGGATGCAGGAATGAGCCACTCTTCTATGGAATTTTAGAAGAGAGGGGATAAAAAAATATATCTTAAAGAATTGCGGGGGAGGACATAGTAAATATCTTGAGAACATGCACTTTAGAGCGGGGGGGTGTCCTTTTCGGTTGTGGCTTTTCGAAGACCGATGCAAAGCACCTCAGTTACTACAAAATATTATGAAATTATGTAGTTGGTTTTGCTTAGCTTTTTATTTTTCTGAACCTGCAGATTCATCTGCTGTACTTCCAATGTGGACATAAGGTGTCCATATTGGGAATCGGCAGTAGTTTTATCAGATCTTGTAATAAATAAATAAATAAATCTTTTTTAAGCAATATATACAATAGCAATCGAAAATATGTTTTAAAAGCTTTCTAAAACACACCACTTTTCAATATTTAAAATAATTTTACAATATCTAATAAGAATTTAAACTTGCCTGTAATTACGATCAGCACACCACGAAACAACAAGTTTCTCTCTAAATGGCGAACAGAGCACTTTTTTGTACTTTCCAGGCTTAATTATCTTTTCAACTGCTTTTCTTCACAAATATGTAGCGCGATCTCGCTATCAAAATTATTACTTTTAAAAATATTAGGGGTGTCCATATTGAGAGCACTGTCCATATAGAGTACAAGTACCTTATGTGTTTTGAAATTTATCAAAAAAATTAATATTTTTTACTGTCCTTATAGTTTTTACACGCACTGTATATAGTTATTTTCAATAATTCTACATCTACTGTCTTATATTGGACTAATTTACTAGTCTTATTATAATTATTCAGTACCTATTTTATTTAAATCCGCTTGCCTGTTGTACACACCTTCCCCAGAATATCGAAGGTAGTTCGATGAAGTTAACACCGAATATCCGCATGGATCCGATGTCATTTATACTCTCAGAATTTCAAAATTAGTTTTCGATATGTGAATTTTCGCAAATTCGTAATAAGATTTTTGTAATGGTAGTTGCTAAATTACTCATTTTTTCTGGATATAAGAGAATAAGGGGTAAACGATAACAATTATGATTTTTCTAAAGTATTTTTATGATTAAATATAAAAATTAGTTGAATAAAGAATAGTAATTAGAGTTAGGGGCCATCCACAAATGATGTCACGCTTGGAGTGGGAGAAGGGGGTTAGTGAAATTGTGGCAGTTTGTGACAAAGGGATGGGAGGGGATAAGACAAAATGTGACATTACACATTTTGCTTAAAATAAATCATTAAAAATCAGCAGATTAAATTTTGAACTTATTTTAAAATTAAAGTACTTGGTTTTCATAAAACAAAGATAAGATTAAACGCCAAATATCTTAAAATTCATTTCAAATTCCAATATACTACTGTTTTACTTGCTCTTACATATTAATATTTTATTACTATTGTTTATTAATTATATTTTTTAAACCCATTATCTTATTTCATATGTACACAAATCATTTTTATTGTTATGGTCACAAATGTCATTAAAACACATAGCTAAAGTTTAAAAATAATGTTCGGAATATGATGTATAACGTAGTACTTTGGGTCTGAACTGCAAGTATATGTTTATGTAATGTAGCGTGGCATGTGTCAAGAGGGTGGGAAGAGGTGAGGTGAGGTGAAGTGTGACACTTTGTGACAAAGGGAGGGAAAGAATATCGAAAAAACATGTGACGTCATTCATAGACAGCCCCTTAGAGTTTAATTACTTCTTAGAGTTCTAGTAAAAGTGCGCTAGTAAAGTCCATTAGTGCCTAGCGTCCGTTTTTCGGGACGATTATAAAAAAGGCAATAAAGCAGTTTTCACACCAGTAAATAGAAAGAGAAATAGGCACTATTTTTCACGCAGCAAATTCATCAATAAATTAAGATAAAAGTTATTCGTTTTTTAAAAGTGGTGGGAAACCTAAAATTTCATTTTTAATAAAGAAAATAATTTGGGCATTAATGGGTTAAAATACATGCTTTATTTTGAATAGGTTTGAAAAGGTGGTGAAAAGGATATGTGATTAAATTTCACTTTAAATTTTGTTTTCATATATATATATATATTTATATATATATATATATATACAGTGAGCAAAAAAAGTATTTGCACACCAGGTAAATTTGTTGTAGCATATGTATAAATAAATAAAAAGCAAGTAAGAATTAAAAATACCAACACTTTTACAAAACAAATAAACATATTTAATATCTGACTTAATAATGTTGACTTAATATGACTTAATGACTTAATATGTTTAAAATATGAAAACATAAAACGTAGTAATTTGTACTGTCAAAAAATATTTGCACACTAGCAATAAAAATAGAACTAGAGGAAATATTTATAAGTTATTAATTTGTGACATGTTTCACCGCTGATTTGTAGCCGTTCTTCCCTAAGAGCTTGCTTAAGTTCTGATTTGTTAGAAATTTTCATTTTCCTTATTTTCACATCCAAAATATGCCATAAATTTTCAATCGGATTGAGGCCTGGTGATTGTGGTGGCGTTTTTAATTTATTTTTTACATTATAAAGAAACCATAACCTCGTAATATGTGCAGTGTGTTTCGGATAGTTATCCTGTTGGAAATAATTTGAATTAGAAAATCTTAATTTCAGAGCACTATTAGATAAATGATCTCGCAATATATTCATATATTGTTTAGCATTCCTATTGACTTCAATAAAGGTCATTTCGCCAACTCCGTTAAAAGACATGCATCCCCAAATCACTACATGACCACCGCCATGTTTTTCAGTTGATTTCAAGTTTTTAATTTGAAGAGAAGTATCTGGCTTTCGCCGTACAGTTTTCTTACCATCTGAGCCAAAAATATTGATCTTGCATTCATTGGAAAAAATAACAGTTTTCCAAAACTCTAGTGGTTTGCTGGCATAAGCTTTTGCAAATTCAAGTCTTTTCATCCTATTTGTTTCACTAATAAATGGTTTTTTTTCGAGGTTGCTCTTCCTCGAATATTTGCATCATATAGAACATTTCTAATTGATTGTGGTGTAACTGTAGAATGAATGTGGTGGAATAACTGTACAGCAAAAGCTGAAGATTTTTAACGGTGTAGTCATATACTAAAATTGGTAGTTAAAATTTGTCACAAAAGTTTAAACAAGTTGGAAATTACATGTCAAGCGTAGAAAATGAGGTGCATTCGTATTTTAAAGAAACTTTTAAAAAATTTCAGATCTTGGTATAATAATATACAGAATTTCGGATACAGTGGAGTATCCGAAAACCATTGTGTATCCCTGTCAATACTATCTACTTTCTGTTATAGAAGAAGTAATTTGTAATAAACCTCAGTAACGTATACCAATTTTATAAGATGTGAAACAGTTTAACAGTATTAAAATGCACCCCAAACAGTGTTCCGCCTTTTAGCATTATGTAATGGGATAATTTTGGGTAGCCCTGTAAATTAATAAGAAATATTCTTTACACCACAGATTGTACAGAATATATAGTTTAGTATATACTTCATAGATGCATATCAATTTTATTATGTTTGAAAGAGTGTAATACCATTAAAATGCACTTGGAACTATTTTTCCCATTGGCCATAATGTAAAAGATTTCTTTTGTCCCTGTAATTTAGCTATTCCACCGATTTTCAGAAAAGTTGAAATGACTCGACAAAATTATGCAACAATTATATATTTTAAATTCAAAGGATTCGGTTGGGTTGTTTTTTGCTCTTTTATAGACAGATGAGTGGATTGAACAACGACTATAGGTGCTACGTATTTACAAAATCACGAACACACCTAAAAATGTAATGTTTAACCCTTTGCGGCGCAGGACAAATTCCTTGCTTAAGTGTTGAAATAAATGACTGATACCGGAATTTGAAAAGAACTTTATTTGTAAATAAGAAAACGCTATATTTCACGCATTCAATAAACCGTAATTTTTTTAAACAATATTCCGGCGCCAATGTGGCGTTTGGGAATTAAAATTAAGTGGTATATATATGAAACCACCGCGCCACAAGGGGTTAAGCAAGAGTAATTTATTTTTTAAGAATTTGTTATAGTATAAAATATGGCATATGTTTTATATTTTCGTTAAATGACGCCATTTCTGATTAAGATCGTTAACCTTCCTACCCTGTTCAAATTTTACTCAATCGTGATAAAAACATTTCACACCAGAATTGTTATTTAAAACATTTTAATGTATTTAATTGACTTATTTCTCTGAATCTATTATTTGACTTTCTTTATGAAAAAAGTTCTGGTTCGAATCGCATAAAACAAATTACAGTTATGGGTCGATTAGGCCCATTCAGGGTACTAAGGTTAAATGACGGTGTTGTATTACACCAATTCCAAAATAAGCCAATAGTTAAATGTTGAAAGCACAAAATTAGACAAATCAAGCCTTTGAGCATGTACACTTTTAATGGAAATAATTTTAACCTGCATTGTAATTATAATTTTATACTTCATACTTGTATTTAAAAAACTAATATAAAGCTTTTCTAGATGTACAGTGGAATTGAATTTCTTATTTACCTCGACCGAGAGTTCTTTTGCAACTCCAAAGTAACACGCCATGTTTCCACGCAGATAGTCTAATTATTAAAGGTTCCTTCTAATGATTTTGTATATGATGATTTTTCTTTTTTCAAATGATTTTAAAATGAAATAAATATGGTATACATTAGATTACTTTTAAAATAGTTCCGAATTACAGCATTATATTTCAAAAAATGCTAAGATAATTTTTTATCACAATTATGTTCAAATGCTATTACCATTCTTATTTAATTGTTGATTTCTGCGATTAAATAAGGGGAAGATTTCTGTTCCTAAATACTTGTGGCGCAGACCATAGCAGTTGGTAGTCATACTAAAAGATTTTTACTTCTGCATACTTTCTCTGAAACTATTCTGGAGGCATAAATTCAATATTTATGGAGTAGAAAATGATGTATTTCGTATCTGCTGCATTAGTTCTAAACTTCCAGAAAATCTTGTATAATAATCAGAGATGATGATTGATTCCCCCACCGAATTTGAAATTTTACACGATTTAGAAATAATCAATTAAATTTGAGCTTTAAAAGCGCTTTTTATCTTTAAAATAAATATTGCTGTTCAACATAGTATGAAATGTCAATGCAAGTGAGCGTTGTGCTTATAATTATATATATTTCCATCACAGATTCAAAATAAAATTAAATTATGGTTTATTGTTAGTTCATTTTTAATTCAGTTTCATCATATTACAGGCTAACATGAATCAAAATTAGTTTTATGTACATAGACAATTAAATAGAAGAGTTTAGTTTAACAGCATGTCATGATACCATTTCTGAAACATTGTTTTATGTTTTTACCCGTCGTTGCCATGACCCGTCAAAAGCAGTATGAAATTAGAAAAAGCTCTAAAAATCACAATAAAAAGATTGAAACTGGATTCCTTTTGCTAATGTATAAAAATCGTAGCGAATCGCGAAAAAAAAATTCGCAAAAATTTTCAAAATTCTAATACAAAATACGAATAAAGTTTATTTTTCATTAGTCTCCTTTAATGAAAAAAATATCAATGCAAAACGCGAAAATTCTCAAACAATCGCTACATATCACTAAAATGAAAAAAATGTAGAAGGCAAAATTTGCTATCTTAATCTAAAAATTTAAAACCTAATTCTTTTTATAAATGTCCAGAAATTTTATCAGTACTCCTGCAATTGCTGTAAAGTACATCAAAAATTGCTAAATATTTTATAATCGTATTGTTTAAATTTTACTATAATGGAGTTACACAACGTAATTGGAAATATTTCATGAATAAAAAAAATCAGTGTGAAATGCATAAAATATCTAAAAATTGCATTAAAAAACGCTAAAATTCAAAAATTAAATGTGAAAATTCATTATATTTGTCTATAAGCTGAAAATCAAGTCCTTTTTCCAAATGACAAAAAATCAGTTCAAAATATGAAAAAATACTAAAAATTGCTTAAAAAACAACCAACAAAAAATTCAAAAATAGCCGTGCCAATTCCAAATAAGATTTATTGAGCAGAACGTAAAATTTATTGTTTGGGTCCCGAAAATTGAAACCGGCTTCTTTTTTAATGTAGAAATTTTGCCTCGAAACTTAAATAAGAGTTAAAAATCGTAAAATACTTTATTGACACTATTTATTTAATTCATAGTTTGTAACATTAATTAAACTTCTAAGGGAAAACTTATTTAAAGTTAGATAGGAATTGAATTAGATTAAAGACAGAAATAAACTAAGATATTTCATTCCAATCTTATACCTTGTGTTTGCTTTCATTGTTAGCCCTATAAATATACAAAAGTTTTGGAATGTCCATAAGGGCAATTAATCAACCAAAAACTTAATCAGTAAATATTATTTTTTTTCTTTTCAGATACTCATTAAATTGTATTTATTATTTTAACAATTCCCGTGACATAGGTTATTTATGTTCGTTTATTTTTCATATCTAATTCAAAATTTATTGCAGGAAAACGGATATTAAAAAAAAGATTTGAAGAACATGAAGAATAATAACCAGTATTTTATAATTGTACTATTAAATAACAACAAACTACAATAGATGATTTAAATGCATTAACAGATTTAGGAATTTCGCAAAAATCTTGTCATATGCTGTAAGAAATTCCTGTTATTCTATAAATTTGGAAAAAGATTAAAAAATTTAAATAACAATTTAAATTATTAGTAGTAATAAAATAAAATCTTTCAAAAGTTTCAAAATTGTTATATATAAAAAGACATTTTCTTAGTATAATACTAATTTTCAATCTGAAACCACTTCGTAATATCATGATAATCGAATATTATATTTAACTCAAAAATAAAAATGACAATAAATACTTAGGTGTTAGCAAGAAAACAGTAAAAAAAAAAAAAAAAAAAAAAAAAAAAAAAAACAGAAAAAATCTCAACAGCACAAAATCGACTCTATTAACATGTTTTTAATTTCAAGTAACTGCAAATTAATATTTACATTCTACAGTGAATGGAGCGACATAATTCAGTCTTTCTGTAACACTTTCACTTTATTTTCGAGCAATGTCAGATAGATATTTTAAATCACAGTATCGAATAGGGAAAAAAAAGCACTTCTGAAAACAATTCCCGATCAATCTTTTAATATATAACATAAAATTATTTAACCCCCTATTGGTCATAACATTTAACATCTACCAGAATAAATGTTAAAATTAAATAAGACCTACCACTACGCTTCATGAAGAATTCACTTAATAATATCCCTGTATTGTACCTTCTTCGTTACTGAGTATAATACTGTATAATTGACTATCACTGAATTGTTTCTTCTCCACTTTGACTCCAGAGCAAGAGTTTTAGTCTGTTTGGATTATTTTTAATCGTATATCTAAAAGAATATCTAAGATCGAAATTGCAATTACGTTTCACTATCATTAATTAAAAATAAAAGAATGTACGTCAACGTATGTGGACCCAGGGAACGAAGAAAAAATCCTAAAATGGTGGATATATTTTTTTCTTATCTCACAAAAAGAGTCGCAGACAAGACTCATCTGATTGGCTGATGAGTACTACGTAAAGTCACTCTTTCGGAGGAGTGACTGTTCACAGTGGGAAAAGAGCGTGTTTTAATACCAAATAAGCATAATTTTCTAGCCTACATCATGAAATCGAGTTTTTTGAAAATTAAGAAGTGACATATTTTGGCGTTTTTCATTATTTTACTCCATATATTAGATCAAAGTTTAACGGAAATTTTTTTAAAGTGTGTATAATCCCAGTTTTTCTCTTTCGTCAGCGAAATGAGACATTTCACTCTCGACAATGGAGTGACAAATTTCAATCCTTTATAGGGAGTGAGAAATTCCCCTCTTTAACCCTTAACTACTGTTAGCGGTCTGACAGACCGCTAAGATTTTCAATTTTCGGAGTTTAACCGTAATTTTTTTTGTTTAACTACATATACTAGTCAAATTTTGTTCCTTTTGGAGCCGTATTACTATCACTAGAAACTTTTGAATAGTTGAATTTTATTTATAATAGTTATGTACAAAAGTTTAATACAAAAATAGTATTCTGAGAGTTAATTCAACATTTTATTCATCTTTAGATTAAGCGGTCTGACAAACCGCTCACAGTTGTTATGCGACAATTTATGTCACAGCAGTTAAGGGTTAATGAGTGTATATTTATAAAGTTAAATCTAAAGGAGTCAAACTGCCTGCTACCCTTTCAAGGAAAAACTTTTAACTCCTTCCAATTTTAGAGTATAGATAGTGTGTTTTAATTTTTTTACACTGTATAAAGTTTTACTTGGTACATGTTTAAGAATATCATGATACTGACTAGGTAACTGCGAGAAGGGGTACGAACTGATTTTGTTGAGAATAGTTATTCAATAGAACTCCTTACGAGTAAAAAAAATCTCAAAGGAACCTAACTGTCACAAATGAACAGTATTCGAGATATCTGACAATTAATGTCATAAAATTTGTTTATGTATCACAATGTATTTCGGCTGTAACATTCGTTATTGTGTTAAATTTATGACTTTTGCTGTTAAATGGCTCCCTGTTAAGGGGGTAGTAAGGTATTTTTTTTTATTTTTTTGCATTTTTTTATTTTTATTTTATATTAATGTACAACATCTTAAGATTATTCTGTGAAAATTTGAAAGCAATTGAAGTAAAACTGACGGAGAATACACTTGTAAGTCTCCGCCCTCCGATTGTCCGAGCGGTGCTGATTCATGGTGTGAATGGCAGAAAGCTGCAGCTACAGAAGATCTGGAGTCATTCAAACACAGTTACACCGCACTTCCGAGTAATTTGCTAGAAGCCATCAAACCTATTTATGAGGATTTAAGCAAAGATGCACTTCTGGAACGATGTGTTGGAGGTTTCACTCAGAACAATAATGAAAGCCTTAATCAACTTATTTGGAAAATTACTCCAAAAACAGTGAATGGCACCTTCAACGTCGTTGAAATTGCAACTAATGTTGCAGCATGTACATTTAATGAAGGCTGTTTTTCTCTGCTGTCATTTTTGCAAGAAATGGGCATAAAAACTGGAACAAGTTCTCATGAATCGGCGCGAACAACAGATAGTCTTTGAGTTTGTAAAGCGGAGCGAGAGGCTGCAAAAGAGAGCAAAGAAGGCAGGATTCGTCGTAGACAAGAGCAACAAGATGCTCTGGACATCATCTCCGACAGCTTTTCGCTTTATGGGCCTGCCATTGATGATTCTGTGTAAGTATATGAAAAAAGCAGTAATTTACAAATATCTATTTCGACAAAAACGTCTGTGAAACTTTAAACGTGTTTTTCTAACACTTCGCTTTTTCAAAGCCGGTGAACTCTGTAGCTCAAAATCTACTGAACCGATGTTTATAAAATTTTACATACTCTTTCTTTATATAAATTACGAGATAACGCTGTCGAGTTTATTTTTTATTTTTTATTTTAACTTACTTTTAAAAAACAAAATACCAGATTTTTTTATGAAAAATCAGTATTTTGACTTCCGAGCCTTGTAAAAAATTGAAAAATCAATTAAAAAAAACAAACTCGACTGCGTTCCCTGAAGAAACTTATCAACTAATTAAATCAATTTGGTTTTTTAATTTCAGTTGATCCAGTCATGAGTTATGCGGTTCACCGCGAATCAACTTTTTTTTGGGATGTCTTCGAAGATTCGCTGTCATCGGCTCATTTTTTAATATTTCTTAATGAAAATTTCACAGAATACTCTTTAAATGACATATAATTATACTATAACTATATAAATAAATAACTATTAATTGTATCTTTGCAAAAAATGATAGAAAATATGCTTTTTTTTTCCCTCGAATTAACCTTACTACCCCCTTAACTTAATTATACTACATATGTTTAGAAATTAAATAAGGAAAAAAATATAGGAAGCGAAGTTAATGACAGAAAATGCACCGATGTTACTGACGCCTATTTATTTTTAAAAAATTATAGAATACTTCACTTGAAAATATTCTCAAAGTACATATGAAACATTTTTATATATGAAAGTGGTGCAAGATGAATTAAAAAATAGTCGCAAAGTTAGCCTTGCAAATGTATTGCTTCGTGTGCCATGTGTGTGTTTGTTGACGCTGGACGTTTGTAGTATTTACTAGTGGTCGTGGTCTTCTACATAGAAATTTGCAGGAAGCCATTTAATATCAGAAAATTATAAATTTAACGATATAAAAAACAGCATAAATTTAACGATATAAATTACAGCATAAATGTATTATAATAAATAGGGATGAGAATTAACCGCGGTTTTTCCCACCAGTATAATCTTAGAGAAAATGTTATTTTACTCAAACGAAAAATGCTGCGATTTAACAGAACAATATTTTCTCTAATATTATACTGGTATATAAAAACGCGGAACATTCTCATCCCTAAATAAATTAACAATTTGTGTGGACATAAATTGTCAGATAGCTTTAAAACAGCTAATTTGCGACGGGTAGTACTACCGCTGTTGCCAGATTGGGGACAAAAAAGTCCCCAGATTGTTTGATTGTCACAGTTTTTTTATAGAAATTTTCGGCCAATTAAAAAAAAAATCGATGAAAAATTCTGAGAAATAAGGCGAATTATACTAATTTAAAAAAGTCGTGACAGTCAAACAATCTGAATTAAAAAAGTCCCCGATCTGGCAACACTGAATGCTATAGTGTTTTTTTCTTATCATTATGAGATCTATCCAGAGATATCACTCTAGTCAAAATCGGTGCGAACTCTTCTTGCATTTCCTAAGAAAAAGAAATTTGAAAGAACTGTACATCATAAAAAAGCAGAACTTTTGTAGTACAGCGTTTTGGTTTCCCGGGGCGAGTATTAAAAGCCTTGGAACTCGAAACACATAGTAACACTACACTGTTAAAAATCTGCAGCATTTGCTGCATAGTCACCTGCAGCATTGCTGCCCGTTTTTATAGAAAACGGCTACGGGACTATATTACGGAGTATTTTCGTTGGTCTAAGGAGAGATATTCTATAAAAGCGGTGTAATAACTATCAAGCAAATGCTGTAGATTTTTAACAATGTAATCTCCACGCTTACCTCTCTCACTTTCCTAAAAATAAAAATCACGCGAGTTTCTTTTAAAAAAATCCAAGATTACAGCTGAATTAGCTTCAGTTAGCTAGTGGATGTACAACTTCATCATCGTTGTTTATAACAGATGTTACTGTAATGTATTTGTGTTTTATTTGCTTTGCTTTATTATTATTTATACAAAAATATGATATGATGATCATTTTTAACGATACGAGGCCATTTCTTCATAAGATTTTTTGTCTGATATATATGAAAAAAAGTTCTGTCTTTAAAACTAGAACCACCGAAAATTTTACCCAAATGTTCTAAAAATATTACACACCAGAATTTTTATATACAATTTTTAACGTCACTATTTAACTTATTGTGATGTGGTACATACTGAACTTTTTTTAGAAAGACGTTACAGGTTCAAATCGAAATTTCTTTGTTTTGTAGCGCTCAAAATAGCCACCACGGCGATGTGTCCAACTAAAGAAAAGGTGATTTTATACACTGTTTTGTATTACGTTACATGTTGTACATTTTATTCCTTAGTAAGAAGTATGGGGGATTTAATAGATTATAATAGATTGTTCAGTCGTTTTAGAACTTTCAGAAAAAATCCTTCGCATTTCAGTTTTTTAAGCTTAATGCATAGGTACAAGGAATGGATGATTATGGCTTTTCTATTAGAGGACACTGCTGGAAGTTCTAGCGATTGACCATCTTTTAGGCTATAGATTTGTTGAATTAAAGATTTTGAATAACCGTCAGCTAGGCTTGAAATGCAGTACTGCATATGAGCTACAAATCACGTTATGTAAAGAATTCATCTTCTGTATACATATAGTTCTGTATACATATATTTATCACATGAGCTCTCTATTAAAAACCATTATCTTTCCTTATGCGGTTTATCGTATATAGCTCGACTTTTTTAATCAATCCCCGAATTGGTTCTTTTTAAAATATCGATCACCTAGACAGGGCCTGATTACTAACGGGGCACTCTCCCACCAGGAAAAAGAAATAAAGAATTTTTCCTTATTCATGACAGTAATCTTGTATGAAAAGGGCGTTTAAAGAAGACGAAAATTTCTATAAATTTTTTCTGGTGAGAGAGTGCCCCGTTAGTAATCAGGCTCTGCACCTAGAATTAAAACAGGAACTCAACGGCATTTTTCCTGTGTGAAAGTAATTGTGGAATACATTTTCCTGCTTTGTTGATTTTGCTAACTCCACTGTTAAAAATTTTGCGATCGGTTGAACCAATTTTTGGTGCTCCAGTAGTTGCAAACATAAGATGGTTAAATCTTGATTCAATATTTAGAGCTAAGAGTCAACCGGCACACCAAATCTTGGAGTGATATTTGGGCATCTTATAGTTCTTATGGCCATCTTATGGGCACTACATCCTCAAAAGTTAATGCAACCTATCATATATTTTCTTTTTGTATTGTGTTTCAAATGTTATTGTAATATTTCTGACGAAACTAAGTTTAATCATTAATATCAAATTGCTGCATTTATTGCACGACAAATAGCTGACTAGATCAGGGGCGGATTTAAGGGGTCGCGATGGTCGCAATCGCGAGGGGCCCCGCAACTCAAGGGCCCCCAAATCTTTCGAGAATCTTTTTGTTCCTTCTTAAATTTTCAGTTAATATTATTCCATTTTCATATTTTTTTCTATCATTTTCTCGTACCAGAGACGTTTTAGCTTTTCCTTATCTTTTTTCCTTTATGAATTATCAGGTCTATCTTCGATTCTGTAGGGAAGGGGTGGGATTCAAACGAAATTTGGGTCTAAGCCAAAAGGAATCCAATTATAGACCTTCTATGACGATTTAATTACATTGGTTGAGGGTCTGATTATAAATCATGGGCCATGACTGTGGGCCCCTTGACTTTTAGGGGCCCCACACTTGCAATGCAGATTTCATGAAAGTGATATTTTAAATGTATTTTTACTTTGTCACTGATTATCTATGCTAATAAAAGATACTTTCGTCCTGTATGTCTGTTTGCAATGGCTAGCAAAATCTACTACACGTTGAAGCCTGAAAATTTGGGTGAGGATAGTCAAAGTCAGTTCCTGATGCACCTGAGGATCAGATTTTAATTTTTTTAGACCCTGGCCCCCTAGACCCTTTCAAGGTTTTATGCCTAAATTTTTAATAACTTGCTTAATTCTATCCGATCATTCTTGTTTTCGGGACCCTTTTTTCATTTCGTTATTACCCTTTGTATATTTTAGTTAAGATCTTGGCCTAGTACTCTGCCAGTAATGTTTTTGTGACTTAAATCCGTAGTAGTAAAACAAAGTTGCGTTCTATCTATTATGTGCGATGGCTAGGGAAATATACCACACATACAAGTTTGAAAATTTAGGTGCGGATAGTTCAAGGCAGGTCCTGATACCCACTAGGCTCAGATTTTTAATATTTTAAAGGTCAGGGCCCCTTGAAGATTTTATGCACTAAATTGTTAATAACTTCCCTTCTTTCCAGTATTCTTTGTTTTGAGGGACCTATCTTCATTTTGTTATTCTTACCTTTTTAACCTCCAATTAAGATCCTGGCTCTTTGGGAAGCTTTTCTACAAATAGATTGTTAATAAATTGTTTCTTTTTAATTCGATCTTCCTTTTTGGGATTCTTTTCTCATTTAGTTATTCTCACGTTTCTACATTTCAGTTTAGATCCTGAGGCCCCCAAGGGTGCCATACACACGGTTCAGGGCTTCTTGAACTTTTTGTTTTTCAAGCATTTTTCACCCCTTAATTTTTTCACCTTCTCAGTATATAATTTTAAAGTTGATTCTTGGACTCTTTTTCTTAGACTAACACCCTCATATTTTAAATGGGGCCTTAGGGCCCTTTTTTAACATTTATCCATTTTTTGTACATTTCTTTAAAATATTATTTGAACCAATGTTTCGCTCTGTGTTAATTTTAACTAATTGAATGTATAATGTGCTAATTACTAAGACTGTTTATTATATTTTTATGTTAGGTCCCTAATTTTTAACTATCATTTACCCTTTGCGGGCTCACTATTATAACTTCCTTTAAAATGATCCGACTTGATAATTTTTTTTCTTAACAATCTTTATAGGTTTTCCAGCTACTACATGAAAAAAAAAAAAATCAGACTTTAGCTGCTACCAATTTTGAATATTAATTTCTTTCTGTTGTAATTTCTTTAAAAATGATCCGAATTGTATACAATTTTTTTAACATAGTTCTAGCGTTCTCTCATTAATACAATTTTGACTAACTGTAAATCTAAAGCATTAAGTGCTAAGACATTTTAGTATGTTTCATGTTTGGGCCCTGCTTTTAATTATCACAGCTGGCTCCTTTTGTGCCCCATATTATAGTTCACTTAAAAATGGTCCAATTCACTAGCTTTTTCTTTTAAAGAACTTTTTAGATCCTCCAAATACTTCATGAATGACAAAAACATTTTTCAGAATTTAGCTAACACAAATTTCGAATATTAATAGCCTTCTTAGGGCACTTAGTGCAACTTTTAAAAAATGGTTCAAATTGCATGCAATTTTCTTTAATACAGTTCTAGCACGTTCCAATTAATTTAAAGAAAATACATTTATATCAAACGACGTGCCAGTTAAGTATCTGGTAATTTGGAGTCCGGTACCGAGCCCTTTGATGTTGTTGCACCATAAATTAAAAATTACTCTATCTTAATTCGAACTTTATTTTTGGAACCCTTTACCATTTAATTATTGTCTCACTTTGAGATTCCGATTAAAATCCTGGGCACTCTAGGATCATGAAGGGAACGATTCAGGGCTCCTTGAACTTTCTGTGTGGCTTGCATTTTTTACCTCCAATTTTTCTTGCATTCTCAATGCAAAATTTTAAAGTTGAGTCTTATACTCCTCTCTCTGAACCACCACCCTCATATTTTTACCACTGTGCCGTAGAGGATTAACGTAGTTCTAGGGTTCTCCAGCTATTTTATAAACTACTGAAAAATTGCCTTATATCCTTGATTTCACAATTTTTTTATATTAATCTTAATTTCTGACATCGATTTACGTTTACTCACTACAGCCGTAAATTTAAAATAACGGTACTGCTAAAGGTAAATCCTTAATTCTAAAGGAGGAGGAAGATTGCATTCATAAAATTTATCTTGGGTTAATGTTAAAGGTGATTCGGCAAATTTATTGGGGAAGGGTCCCTCCCACAGCTTTTTTTCTAATAGCTTCTTGGGACCTTCAGCTACCCCTCATACTTTTATCGGTGCCTTAAGGCCTTTTTTAAAGGATTTTTCATTTTTTTCCCCCACATTTCTTTAAAATTTTATTTTAAGGATTAATTCATACCCTATGCTTAATTTAGTCTAAAAGATCTAAAGCGCTAAATGCTAGGATTTTTTTAACATATTTCCATTTTTGAACTCCCAACTATCAGCTGACTTCTTTTTGGGCCAACTAATGTAGCTTCCTTAAAAATGGTCCTATTCACTGTTTTTTTTTATTAACAGCTTCTTAGGTCCTCCTACCCACCAGCATGCATGGAAAATAATAATATTAATAATAATAATAAATCCCAGACTTTATCTATTACCAACTTTGAACATTAATCGTCTTCTTGGGGCTGTTGATGCATCTTGCTATTTTCTTGTAGGGGGAACTGGGGTACATTGATACATGGGGCACATTGATACACCCCCTCTACCGCTCACAGGGTCATTACAGGAAGTTTCACAACAGCTCCAAAAGGTGATGCTAGTGTATTCAACTACATACAGAAAATCTTGGAATGATTCAGCAGTTTGATTAAATGGGACGGGTGATTTATTGTTTTTGTTGTTCAAAAGTAAATTTGAGTTGTACAATTGAAATGCTATTATACAACTGTTCCAGTATTTTCAACCAAAATGAATACTCTCCCTGGTAAGTACTGCTACTCTTTATCAGTTCCTCATTATTTATTGTTAGATATATTGTGAAGTGTTGGATTTGAGACTCATTTTATTCAAAATCGCTGTATGGGGCACATTGATACAGTTTATGACGGGGCACATTGATACAGCCTAAATCCTTTAATAGTTCATATTTTCATTATCTTTTATTATTTTTTTTTACCATACACTCCTTAATCCAACCTTTTTTTCACGAAAAATTTCTAATATTAGTTTTTATTGAAGTGAAATAGCTCTAATTTCTTTATAAGGTACCCTGGGGTAATAACGCCAGGCGGGGTAATAACGCCAAGTGCTTATATTTTGCATAATTATGAAATAATCAGGTAAATGACACCCATGTGCTCTGCGCAGAAGGGTTTTGAGTCATATAAATCGCAAAAAACAGCTTCAAGTTAATTTGTTTCATTTTTAGGTCTTATTGTTTTTACAAACAACTACAATTAACGCTTGATCTAAAATTTGCGAGATCCGTTTTGTGATGTGAAGACTATGTTTTTATCCGGAAATACTTTGTTAATTACATAAATTTGCAGTGCATTTCATGTACTTTTAAAATGTTGTTGAAGATTTTGGATATCTTCTTGAGATAATTTGTAATTTAAAATGTACTGCGCAATAACTAAACCGGGGTAATAACGCCAATCCTTGACATTAATACTCCGGTTGATTCCCTACAGTGGCCGAGCTACATCCTAAATACTGATTCAAATAAACACAGTTAAAACTGTGCAGTGTTTCTCATATTTCTATTTAAACGGTCCTTTTTAAGCAAAAAGGAGCTCATGGTCTGATATTCTTTTGCCTCATCCCCCCCCCCCTCCCACACCACACCTTTATTTTTCTTACACTTTCACAAAAAATTGAACATTTTCAATAGCTTAGAATGCAATTTTTCAATTTCTAAGTTTGTAGAGTTTGTACTTTTAGAATTGGGCAATTATTCCATCTTATTTCATAGTTTTGTTTGCATGGCGTTATTACCCATATAGGTGGGTAATAACGCCAAATAGCATGGGTCAAGAAAAAACGCCATTACATTTTATGAATACATATCTGTTAAATTATTTATTTTATATAGAGAGTCAATGAGTTGCTGTGTTAGATCCTATATTTGTTTGAAAAATACAATCTAAAACTAAGCCGTGAAAATTGGTAGAACCTTAACGTGGCGTTATTACCCCAGGGTACCTTATTAGAGCATTTTATAGTATTTTTGAAAACAGAAGACGTAGGAACTTACCCAGCATCTAGTGCTAGTAGAACTAATAAAAGAAAAGGACGGCATTCTGGCAAATCTCGAATTTATATCGATTCTCCAGAGAAAAAAGTATTTTCGACATGAGAAATGTTAAGTAAGAGAAACAAACTGCAGAACAGAAAATGATACTTATATTATAAACAGAATTTTTAATATAATTATCCTTTATTTTCTGTTTATCTATTTATAAACAGAAAAACTGGTAATTTTTTCATCTTTCATAAGAAAGAAGATAATGCTAGGGTTGAAGTGCTAGATATGACAAAGTTACCACAGCCAACAATCAGACAAGAAACAGACAGAACATCAAGTCATAATATATTTAATTTTGATTGCTTTAATATTGCTTAAAAATAAATTGTGGGTGATTTGAATTTTTATAAATAAATATAAAATGGTTTTCTAACTCATTTTTTATGAAAAATATGCATTGGTATTATTTTGTCGTCATTTTTCTGAAACGTATCAATCTGCCCCGGGGAAGGGGCACATTGATACAAATGACTTTTTTTGATTTTTTTAAAATTACATGCAAAAATACTACATAAAACAATGATTGTACATTTTTATAACATACTACACAAGTTTTGCTGTCACCTCATGGAAAAAAAACTTGAATTTTCTACTTTCTTGACACCAAAAAAAATCTTAGAAAAAAACTGTATCAATGTACCCCAGTTCCCCCTACATAGTTCTTTGGTCATCCGGCTACTTTATAAACTAGAAAAATTTCCTTATACCAAACTGTATTCCGGTTCACACTTTGGCCCACTAGAACCTGGTACATAGCCTTTTGAAGTTTTTGTGTCTTAAATTGTTAATAAATTGCCCCTTTTAATCCGATATCTGTTTTGGGAATACTTTTATCCTTTAGTTTTTCCTTCATTTATACATTCAAGTTATCACCAGAAAAACGGGAAATTTTACTCAAGTTGTATAAAAATATTTTTAACCATGCTTTTTATTTATATCATATCTATTTAACTTTCTTTTTTTGCTTCCATTAAACTTATTTTACGGTGGGGTTTCTGGCACGAGCAGAAATATATTAATTTGTTACGGGTCAAAATGGCTCTTCGCAGTCTTTCTAATGTTAAGACCCTACTTAGCTTACCTTGAACTACGCATTTTTCATTTCTCTAATTGTGTCACACTCTCAACGAATAACTTTAAAGTTGAATCATGGGTTCCTCTCCCCGGATCAACATCCTCATACTTTAATTAAAACACTAGGAACTATTTTTTAAACACGTCCCTCATCTTTTTGCACATTTCTTTAAAATTTTATTCAGATGAATAATTTATACCCTATGCTTATCAACTAATTAAAGATCTAAAATATTAAGTACTACAATCTTTTAAAATATGCTTAACATTTTCTAACATCTTACGTCCCTAGGTACTACCTGAACGACAAAAAATTTCTCAGACTTCAGCTACCATCAATTTCAAATAATAATCGTGGAGAATGGAATTACTTTTATATCTGGAAAGCATTGGCCATTCTTCAAACCCAGAAATAAAACAAAGGAAAAAAATGTAATTTAATTATAACTGATGGATTTATTTTATTTCAGAAATTGTTTTATTAAAATGAGAAATTAAAATTACAAGCAAGGTAACGGGATGCAGTGCAAGCCGCTGCAGTTCCATGCATTAAAACTCCATACATTTATATCTTATTTCATGTCATGAATGAGACCAAAATGAAAAGGATTTTTAAGTTACAGTTCAGCAGATACTAAAATATTGTCTCATTAATTTTTTTGTTGTTCAATAATTTACCCTTGTTTAAATTATCCTTTTACGTTCTTAAGGAAAAAATTATAAATCATGAATCAAATATAGATTATGAAGTAATTTCCAACACATACTGTACAATGTAACAAAACTGTATCATTTTAAAAATTAAAATATTATGTCTCATTTCACCATATGGAAATGTATAACACATATCAAAACCGAATATCAGCTATTATCATCTACAATTGGAAAATAATCAGATTTTTTTAGCTGACCTGTACATGATATAGAGATTTGTATCTATTAACGACAAGCATTCCAATATTTAATTCATTTTACAGATACATATACTTCAATTAAAAATTTCTCTTCAATTTTCTTTATTAAGTAGAATAATACGTGAATAATTTTGTGCAGTCCTATATATGAGGTATGAAATTTATATATAAAAATTAATATGCAAAAAACTAATTATATTTAAAAACGCGTATCGAATTTTAAAATGCAGCACTTAGTACTCAAAGACAGTACTGTAACCGATTTATTTTGTGTGTCCCTGTAAATAAATAAAAAATGCTATGAATGCTCTGCTTTAACGTGATCGTACAGTGAAATTCCATAATTTATATCAGTTTCAATATATTTGAAATAGCATAAAATCATTAAAATATTCTGCAAATGATTTTTCCTTACATACCATAATGTAATTGAATTATTTTGCCCTTATAAATGAACCATTCGGTTTGTCTGCCCTTGTAATCTTGTCCTTATGAATGAACCATTAATCGAACATACTTAATATGCAATACCAAACATGCTTTGGTAACCCTAAAATAAGCTTTATCAATTGCATGAAAATCCGTGTATATTTACACGGTTAGTTAGAGCATAGACGGACAGACAAACAGAATGGATAATAACTTTTCAAATTTGTTAGAAAGTGCTAAAAATAAAGAGGAAAAAAAATATACATAACTTTTAGCATATCTTTCTGCCACAATATCTAAGTTCATGAAAAATTTTAATGTTTGAACATGAAATGAATTTTGTGCATCTAATCCTTAACAATTTCTATACATTTTAATTCATTTGTAAGTAAATATTATAATTAAGTTTTGTATATCTATTATTTTAAAATTATAAATGTACCCAATTTTTCAATGTGGAAGGGCCCCAAAAAGCTCTAGTGAGAGGGGCCCCTCACTTCATAAATCCGCCACTGGACTAGATAAGATCTGGATTCACATTTTCAGCGAATATCACATTTTCAAAATATTGAAACCACCTTATTTTTATAACTTCTCGATACTAACTGTTAATGTTTCTGTCTGCTCGCATTCACTTTGATTCAAGATGCAACACCAAGCCCACATTATGATGTATGTGAAATTGGTTGGAAAGCTATGATTTTTTACATTTAAATTTGATGCTTATACATACCATAAATAAATGTTGTTTATTAATTTTTGTTCATTCATTCCATGTAATAATATTATAATTATGTTGTTGAAGAAACAAACTATTTTCTGTCGCCTTTGATGAAGAGAAATTAGATGACTTTTAATGAATCTTCGAATAGAAACTTTCCGAACTTTGATATTAATAAAATTATAATTTTCCATAATTTTAATAGACTTCAATTATTCACACTAACTAAGTAATAAATAATTGATAATTGAAATATCATTTTACCTTTCACTCTTTTTAGTATTTTTTTATTATTATTTAGTTTATCGTTAAATCTTAAGCATTCGTCAATTTAAAGATAATACTAAGAATAAATAAAATAATTTTAACTGTTGAATAGAATACTTACTGCTTGTTATTTTTTCCATATCCTTAGCAAAGATACCTTTCGTAACGGTAGCGTCTATAAATATTAGATTAACGGTCTGGATAAGAAATCATTTTAATGGCATTTACAATATTTCGTTATTCCAACTTTTGAACGCATCAAATATAATGAATAATAAATGCGATTAAGTGCACTTTTAAAAATATACGAAGGAGATTTCATGTTTGATCTTCTTTATCATTTAAAAATAATCAAACTTCGTAAATTCGTAAATTTTAAATAGGAACTCGTTCTGCGGAAATAGTTGACGCAAATAATTCATACGCTCACGTTTCAAATAAGAAATGGACTATGCAAAGTTAATGATGTTTCAATGCTTTCCAACTGGAAAAAAATTTAAGTATTTCATGTTATTCTGGAAACATTTTGCGATTAAAAGAATTTTATCAACAAAAAATGTGTTACATTGCAAATAATAGTATGAATAATGTATTTCGATGGTAAATAATATAATGTTTTTATTATCAACGTTTTTAAGATTATTTTGTGTGCATGTTTTTAACCTGAATAAATAGATGGGCTGATTTTTTTAATTTTCAGAGAGACAGACACAACTCATCATGAAGGCCACAAAATATAAACAAAGGGGTGAAGAGAGAAGCCACAAATATTTATTTTACGAAGGTTTTTAATTAAATAGTGACAACGTAACCTTGAAACTCGCAGAAGGGCGGGCATGCGAAAATAGGATATGGGATCCGTGAGGTAGCGCTCTTGTCGATGTGTAGAGTGCAAAAAACTGTCGATCTGCTTGGAAGGGTAGTTGTTGTGTGATGTTAAAGTAAGGAGTTTCATTTCCATCGCTCTAAAGCATGTTTTCAAAAGGTGATCAGCTGTCGTGGCTTAAAATTGAAGTTGTCCATGGCAAAAATGCAACAGAATGCTATCGAGGATTAGTGGAAGCCTGTATCATAAATGCTTTACCGTATAGGACAGTAGCACGATGGGTTCAAGCATTTCGTTCGGGTCGGAATGAGACTGTGAATTTGCAACGCACGGGTCAGCCCTCCATTCCTCAACACCCTCCCTACTCACCCGATATGAGTCCTTGTGACTTCGATCTGTTTCCGAAGTTGAAGGAACCCCCCCTGCGGGGGTCACCGATTTCACGACGTTTCATCTGTACTCCACGCAGTAAAGCGCTCGGTCGCTCACATCAACAATCAACACCTTGCCACTGGTCTACAACAGCTCCCTGGCATTTGGCAAAAGGTTATAAACTTTGCTGGTGATTACAGAGAAGGAATGTAATGCAATTGTATTTGTAAGTTCATTAAAAATTGATTTATACCTTATGTTGCCATTACTTAATTTACAGCCCTCGTATATTATTTTATGCACTCCTTCTGAAATTTTCAGAGAGGAAGCATGTTTCTTCCCCCCCCCCCCCAACACCAATGAAAAAGATTGATTTCTTGAAGCAGTGTGAAAGCAATGGCGTTCCTTGTAAATAATACATATTGAAGTAAATTTATGAGTGGAAAATTTTTAATGATTTTATACGGGCCATAATAATTGTTGTTTAATCTTTTTTTTTTCTTTTTTGCACTGTATGTTGACAAATCATAAATTGAATGCTTAACACATTAACACTTAAAATATTTAGTTGAATGCTTTGTACAAAAATATATGATACAAATTTAATTTCTAAAAAATTTGCATAATATTTCTGAATTTTGAATATTTCTGAAAATGTGTAACGGCCGTAATTGAATATTTAATATAATTTTTAATAAGAATACTCGAGTACTTAGATTGAATGTTTCGAACAAAAATTTATATTATAATATGAATTTAATTTCTGAAAAATCTCCGTATAACCATATCAAACCGGAAAATATTCCTTTTAAACTGGTTCATAACCTTTACGCTTAAATTAATTTAACCAACCATAAAAGAGAAAGAGGATAAGTTCGAAAGAAAAAAGTTCTGAATTAGATTTTAACGAGATTTTGTTCTTCCGCCGACAAGAAAAAAAAATCATCGCATTTGAAAACTGTAGGTAGAATGTATAAAGAAGAGTTTCTTGAGGGATTTTGGTAGTTGCATATATATGTTAGAAGGTTTAGAAGAGGTATGATCGGTATAGAATCAGTCCAGGTTCGGATGCTCGAAAAAACCCCACGATGATTGCAAAGTTACACTTTATTTTAACATCTATTACGAAGGGGGGCGCACTTACAACTCTCGGAGAAAATCTCCGAACGAAGAATAGCAGGTTAACAAGACGAGCGCAGAGAGTCAAGTGCCTCGTACATAGCAACAAATTGCCACTTTTGGCATGATAGAAAATCGCCAACATACAAAAGTTCGCCCATGCACAATGGATAGTATACGCCAAATACAGTTAAAATGCAGCCGGCAAGATAAGAATTCAATTTAGTTTCCCAGCTGGGATGGGAAAGGAAAAGGTTGCCAAACAATAAAATGTTACACGTGTTGTTTTGTCTAATAAAGAAGCACACCGAAGGGACATGAGATTTTACTGCGCAGATGTTAAATTCTTTATAGGGTTTTGTCGAGAAAGGAAAAGAAGCGTAAGCATAAATTTTAACTGCGAAACAGAGATGATGTCCATATAAGGTAATGCAGAATTGCCTCGATCGGAAATAGCAGACATCTGCAAATAGCTTTAAACGGTTGATTAATATGTGAATGTATTTCTCACAGACAAAGTTAAGCAGCTGCCGATTTTTCAGTTAGAGAATTAATAAGCAAAGAAAATGGAAAAGGAATGAAGGACAACTTAAAACTAATTTTGAATTGAACAGAGACGGGGGGTAAAGGAATAATTTAAGAAAATAACCAATATATAACGAAATAATCGTTATATATATCACCCGGTGCACCACAAAAAAAAACTTTTGCTGTCCAATGTGCATAGGCTAGCATAAAATATTATAACATAAAAACATACATAAATGCAAAAGTTTTTTTTTTTTTTTTTTTTTTTTTTTTTTATATATATATATGTAGAAATTTAACGTCATGATAATGGAGACTTTTGTATTCAAAAACAGTCAGCAGTTCTAAAGTCTCTATATTTTTTTATATTTGTATTTCATGGATCCAAGGTAGTGCTGTATTTTATATGTATAAGTTGAGTCGACTCAGACAGTACAAAAATCTTACTGCAGCTTTGATTGTTATCATGACATAAATAAAATTTTGAAATATATATACAAAACATGAAACTAATACTAAATGAATGTAAAATGGCAATACACAAAAATAACATAATAGCACTATATTTTTCAAAAAAATATTAAAAAAGAGTAATATGATGTATATTAAAAAAAATAAAAATGTTTTTGTAAAAATTGTTTCATGCCGAAGCATAGGATGACAAAAAAAAAGAGGTGCTCCAAGCACGCCCATAAAAATATGCGTCACCCTGAATCTTGTGTACAACACAAGTATTATGGCATCGGCTTAGGGCCTAGCCTTAGATGAGGAGGGAATTGTGACGCTCCCCCGAAGGCACTAGCGGTCTTCTGAAGGAGCCCACGTCGAATTACATGAAAAAAAATTTGAATTGTTGTGAATTGGAATCACAATTCAAAAATTTGAATCGAAACTCCAATTCCAAAATTTTGTCTCTCAACACAATGAAGCTTGAACCCTTAGGGCATTAATTTTGAACGGGAACAAGACTTCAAAGGGAAGAATTCAAAAAGAAAAAAAACACAAAAATGTATATCATATAATAACTAATATGGGCAGACAATCCTAGAGTGAAGAGAGACGAAAAATGTGTCACAATCGAGTGGGGTGATGAACAAGTCATATATGAAAACTGTGTTTTATTTAACTACATGAATCTTTTGTTTACTTTTCTAAAGTACAGTACCTGTTTCTCTAACTATAATATGTTTGACTTATAGTACAGGAATTGTTAAGTGGGAGGTTAGCTAGTGGAAAAAAATACTGAATTAATGAATATTGTCAAAGAAATTTTAAGTGTACTGCAAAAAGAAAACAAAATAAAAGTAAATAAAATTTAAGTGAGTATGAAGACATATCTAAGTGTTAAAGGATAACAATGATACCTAATATTGTTCTTAAGAGATCTTCAGAGCAATATTGATGGACCAGCCATGATATTGTTAAAGATCAGTCAAAAACAACATACACACAACCATGAGCTCTTTGGTTGGATATGTGGTATCATAAAACAAGACATAAAAATAATAAATAGTGATTTACATTAGCTTCTGTTTCTTAGATTGTATGTGTGAGGTTGATAAAACGTATTAAAGTTAGTGTTGTTTATATGACTTGATGCATCAAATAAATGTCCATACCGAGGAGGTGCTAATAAAAGTCTATCAATATGTACCCGAAATGCTGTGTTATCAGGAGCATACAACCTTTTAATTGAGAATGACACAGGGGAATGTTTACAAGTGACAATATATGGACCAGTATACCTAGCTTTAAACTTGTCATTTGATTTTAGATATACAATATCTTTTAAGAAAATGGATCTTAATTTAGCTTTCTGACCGTAATATTTATATCTTTTATCTTGAGCAGATTTAATGTTGTTATAGGCTTTGTGATATATCTTACTCAAATCATCAAGTAATTTGTGGACTTCAATATGTTTATCAAGAAAGGGTTGGTTGCACGACTGATCAAAAGTATCAAAAATTAGAGAAAGTTCACGTCCAAAATGAAGAAAATTAGGAGAATATAATGTAGTTGCATGTTTCGAACCATTATAAAGTGATTTGTGTATAAATACTGCATTTTCGAATGAATGACCTTCTTGTAAAAGAATATTAACTGAATATTTGATTGACTTATTGATTCGCTCTGCAATCGCATTTGATTGTGGTCTCGAAGCCGAACTGTGTACTACCTTAATGCCCATTGTATCATTAAAAATGTTATATACCTGAGAAGTGTACTGGGGTCCTAAGTCTGATAAGACAACCGAAGGTCTCCCAAAGGTGGTTATGTAAGAGAATAAGCATTTAACAACCTTACTCGCAGATATGTCATTAAGTGGAAAGAGTTCAATATGTCTCGAAAAATGATCAGTGATAGTTAAAACATATTTTCCATTAGCAAACGGTCCAAGGAGATCTGTACTAATAGTGTGACCAGGGTACCTGGGAGTGTATGTGGGCTGTAAGGGTGCAGGTGGAGTTTGGTGATGTTTAGTTTGAAGACATTTGATACAGGATGCAACAAAGTTTAAAGTGTCTACATACATACCCTTCCAAAAATATCTACCTGACAAGAATTCTTAAGTTTTATTAAAGCCAAAATGGGATAAATGTGAAATTGTTAAGACTTTGCTTTTAAGTGAATTTGGAACAATAATGTGATACGAAAAAGTGTTATTAAAAATATTTTCCTTCTTTAACATTAATACTTTCGAATCAGGATGAATGAAGTAGTTAGGAAATTTTTGAGAAGATCCTTTCTTTAAGATTTCTTTATAAACAACAGCCAAAGTAGGGTCATTTTGTTGTTCAGTAGCAAATGTTTCATTCGAAATTTCTAATAAAGGGTCAGGATTTGTTTGTGTACCAGAAATAAGGCAGTTAACATGTGTGGGGAATAACGCCTAGTGTATTTTCGATTTTTGTAATTTTTTTTGAAGCGTGAAACACCTGCGAAATGTTTTGGTCTAGTCTGGAGATTTTTTTGCTCAGTTTCGGTTTTAGTATCAGGAGGGGCAAAGGATAATGCATTTATTTTCTCGGAAATTTCTTTCAGTTGCGATTCGATGAGATTTTCTGGTCTGTGTACCGAAGGTAAGGAATGTAAGATTTTCTCATTCCTTAAAATTTCATGAAGGGTTTGTGCTGTTTCGACTGCTGTTTTATAATCATTAATGCCTTCTTCCTGTAATTTTATTCTAATATTTGAAGGAAGGGCTTCTAGAAATTTCATAAGTTTAATAGTGTTGCGTGCACTTTCGTCGTTGATATCTGCATAAACAGTCGCCGCAAGAACATTTAGTCTATGAGCTAAGTTTTTTATCGTCTCAGACGGCATAAGTGCTAAACTGGACAGCTCAACAGAGGCAACACATTTACTAGGGGGGGCGAAGAATGACGCAAATTCTTTTTCCAGCAAATCAAGGTCAGTTATCTTTTGCAGGTCGGGATTTTGGGCTAGAAATTTTTGTGCAGGCCCAACTAACTTTCCCTTTAAGATTGCAATTGTTGTTTGTGGATTATATTTATTAATTTCTGCACAGACGCGAATTTGATCAAAGAAAAATTTAAGTAAATCTGGATCGCCATCAAATTGAATGATATTTATCGGAATTTGTTTTGCCGCCATGATTAGTTTTTTTTTGTTTGTTTACGCTCACAAGTTTTAGAGAAATTGTTACACAGACCTGACTTATACTCTAAAGCACATTGAAAACAAGTAAATTTCCTAGCTAGTAAAAATATCTAAACTAGCAAAATAAATAGATTTTAAAATATACCTCACTTTAAAGATATCTTATTTGAACCTTTTATGACAGTAACGCAAGGAAGCACATACAAAATTAACACATTTAGAAAATAAATTAAATAAAATGGCAAAATAATTACACTTTGAAACATATATCTATATATTCCTTCACTTTAACAAAGTACTTACTTTAGATAATAAAGCAAAGAAAACTCTATAGAAAACCGCAAAACTGTTAGCAAGCAAGAAAAAAAATCCTTTAACTTCTTTACACTAGGAAAAAAAATTCCTTTTTTTGTAACTTAAAACCTTCTGATTTATTTATAATTTTTTGATGAAAAAGGAATGTTCTTATTTTAACCTTGTAATTAAAGTTCAAAACTGGTTAAACACATTTAAGCATATTAGAGAATCTAAATACAAATTAAAAAAAACAAACAAAAGGGGTGGGACGTAAAATATGAAACACTAGCACATAAATGTAATAACTGATAAAAACTGCATAAAATGTCATAAAAATAATAACTAGAAATGACAACAGTTACCGTGCTTTCGCAATTTAAAAAAATTTGCAAAAACACAATAACAGGATTAAAAATAGTTATGTTGAATAAAATATGATTTAAAAACACCAAACTGCAATATTGATTATGATGAACTGACTGTGGAGGCAGAACATAAAGTAAAAAAATACTTGGGGTAACTTACAGATTTAGTTTTAAAGAAATAATTAAATGATTACAAATTTAATAAGACAAAACTTAGGGAACTGGGGCACGCTCTGCTCCCACATTCAAAATGTAGATTTTTTGAGGTTGCATTTTTGTTGTTGTGCACTTTTTTTCTTTTTTTTTTATCACTGGAGACTAGCAGAAATTTTATATTGTAATCATGTAATTGAATATGCACTTATCAAAGGTGGTGACACCTCATTTAGAGAATTTTTGTAATTCTCTTATTTATTTATTTATTACTTTGTGCACTGTTAACTGATATCTACGATGAATTATTTCTGATGGATTTTCTCAGAATTGAAGACAATCACTATTTTTTTGCACGATGAACGATTTTACGATGCATCACACCACAGGAATACTGTTATTCACTAAATTTTCTATGAGGGTATATGAACTTTCTGTAGATTACATTCACTGAAAACACACAAAACACTCTGGTATAGAAGCACCAACATGAGCACATGCAGCCCTCGATGATATCTGGCTGCGATGAACACGTCAATCACACAGACGATGGAGATGACAAAAGGGGCACCCAGCGCTCAGGTGACAATCAGCCGCAGATTTCTTTTGAACATGGAATCTCGAGGGGAGACCCTCCGAAGCAGTTGAGATGGAGCACACAGGGGAGGAAAAGGGGGTGTCCAGGAAAGGAACTTCAGGACGGGAACACCACTTTGAAGATCAATTCCACATCTGTTGACGCTTAGCAGCCAAGACTAGTAGCAGTTGCATTTTTTTTTTTTACCGGGGGATGCAGAGACGAAAACGAAGAACCGAAATGCATGACATCCGCCGTAAAGTCGCAGTTGATTGTGCCCCCCTCCATATTTTTTTTTTTTTTTTATGTGGGGAAAAACGAAAGAGTCAAACGGTACCAGTTATTTATATAAAGAAGAGTTTCTTGAGGGATTTTGGTAGTTGCATATATATGTTAGAAGGTTTAGAAGAGGTATGATCGGTATAGAATCAGTCCAGGTTCGGATGCTCGAAAAAACCCCACGATGATTGCAAAGTTACACTTTATTTTAACATCTATTACGAAGGGGGGCGCACTTACAACTCTCGGAGAAAATCTCCGAACGAAGAATAGCAGGTTAACAAGACGAGCGCAGAGAGTCAAGTGCCTCGTACATAGCAACAAATTGCCACTTTTGGCATGATAGAAAATCGCCAACATACAAAAGTTCGCCCATGCACAATGGATAGTATACGCCAAATACAGTTAAAATGCAGCCGGCAAGATAAGAATTCAATTTAGTTTCCCAGCTGGGATGGGAAAGGAAAAGGTTGCCAAACAATAAAATGTTACACGTGTTGTTTTGTCTAATAAAGAAGCACACCGAAGGGACATGAGATTTTACTGCGCAGATGTTAAATTCTTTATAGGGTTTTGTCGAGAAAGGAAAAGAAGCGTAAGCATAAATTTTAACTGCGAAACAGAGATGATGTCCATATAAGGTAATGCAGAATTGCCTCGATCGGAAATAGCAGACATCTGCAAATAGCTTTAAACGGTTGATTAATATGTGAATGTATTTCTCACAGACAAAGTTAAGCAGCTGCCGATTTTTCAGTTAGAGAATTAATAAGCAAAGAAAATGGAAAAGGAATGAAGGACAACTTAAAACTAATTTTGAATTGAACAGAGACGGGGGGTAAAGGAATAATTTAAGAAAATAACCAATATATAACGAAATAATCGTTATAGAATGATACACTGCAAATGCGTGAAATACTATTGCTACACTCACTAAACATAAAAATCAACACTTCTAACTAAAGTCGTTTTCGATTTTTTGCAAATGTGTTGTACGAAATAAAAGGATTCTGCAAAAAGTGTTGCTAAAAATTACAAGAGGAGAAAATGCGTTTTCAAAACGTATTTCAAAACATTCACTTTTAAAATTGTGTAATTTTAAAGGTACCATGTAGAAAATATTTTGAATGTGTGCGTGTGTTGTTAAAAATTACAAGAGGATAAAATTTGTTTCAAAATGTATTTAAAAACATTCATTTTTAAAATTATGTATTTATTGAGCAACATACATCTGATTTGTGTGCTCATCATGAAGCCTCCTTATAAATCATCGTGAATATTGCAGGGACGAGATAGCACAAGGAAATTTTACAACACAACATATATACAACCGGTAGCTCCACACAAAGAGTGCGTGCAATTGAGCCAGTGGGATTTGAACTCCCAACCTCCTACGCTTGAAGGCGATTAGCGGCGTGGTGTTTTGACCACTCGGCCACGGAAGCCCCTTAAAATTGTGTAATTTTAAAGGTACCGTGTAGAAAACATTTTGAAAGTATTTTACATGTGTTGTTTTATAGTGTTCAAAATTGTGTGATGTATACAATGTATTATTAATTTGGGAACAAAGTGTTGTGCAGTACAAAACTATTTTCATCAACACTATTTACATCACTATTTCAAAACAATTAACAACACAATTTTTATAATATGTTTCTAGATAGCAATACTATTGCAACAAATTAAGAGCACATTTCTAGAGAGCAACACTTTTGCAACATATTAAAAACACAATCACAACACAAAAAACGTTTTACAACACATTAATGTGTTTTTATGGCTACTTTGAATTGGAAAATACCAAAGCATGAGATTGTCTAAATTCAAAAGGTATTCTTCAATAATTCTAATCACATTTTAATGGTTTTACAATTATTATCTGCGAACAAATTAAAGAATGTAACTGTATGTTATTTATATTTCTTCTTCTCTTCAGAAAATATAAACTATGAAAATGTGAACAAATGAAAATTCAAACTATAGATTAATTTTCAAAGGACTGTAGACCATTATTAATGATTTTGGAGAAGGAAAATAAATCAAAATTCAAAAAATTTCACCCTACTTTAATTTAATCTTGTTGTCATTTATTAGAATTATTTCATTGCGTTTTTTAATATTACCTAACCAAAGCTCTTTTTAAAAAAATTGCAAACTCGTTAAACTTATCATTTGAATGAATATTTTTTCAATGTCTTTCAGCATTAATCTATTAATTTCGAAGATGATAAAAATATTTATCTTAAATTTCATTTTAAATTATTGTTTTGTTCTTAATTTTTTTATTGTTAATTGTCCTTATTAATATCGTCATATTCGGTATTTCGGTATAATTGCAATCAGAAGAGGAATAAGCATTAGTACATCTATGAAACAATGTATAATCACAAGAAGTTAATATTATTACGACCCCCAGCTTGATTTAGATAATCTTGCAAAAATATTGTAAACAATTATTTCGATAAAATTTTAATTAGGTAATTCCATGAGCACATGTCGTGTAATTCACATACTACGATTTTGGATACCGATATTTTAGAACGGAAAAATGTTACTTATTTTATCAGAGATTTTTCACTAATTGAATAAGGCCATACAAACTTTTCAAAAATAACGGTGGCCAACAATTTAACAGTCACTAGAAATGTGACTTACACGACAAATGCTCATGGAAATATCCAATTATTAAAACTCGTCCGCGGATACCATAATTTCCTGCGTATAATTCGCGGATCAAACAATTATTTTTAGACCCAGAATTTTGTCAAGAAGAAATGTAACTTTTTAGATCGCCGTAAATATTTGTCTTCAATCACCAAACAATATTTCTGGGTCCAAAAAGAATTATTTGATCCGCGGATTATACGCAGGAAATTACGGTAGTTAACCCATTAACGCCCAGCGTCCTTTTTTGAGGACGGTTACAAAAACAGCAAGAAAGCGGTTTTCCCACCAGTAAAGAGGAAGATAAATATATACCTTATTTCTCAAGACAGAATTCTCGATAAATTTAGATAAAAGTTAATTTGCTTTTAAAAGTGGTGGGAAATACAAAATATAAATTTTAGCGAAGAAAATAATTCGGGCGTTAAAGGGTTAAAATAAATTCCTGTTATTTTATAAACATATGAATAATATATGAATAAAATTTTACCGATTTCATTTTAAATTTATAAGATTCAATATATTTTGAAAGAGCTATTACGCATAAACCTGTGTTCCTTTCTTTAAAGTTTGTGCTAGCATTCAATGTTTCTTAAATAATAATAATAATAAAATAAATTCAAGAATTAAAAATTTCGTCACGATTTTTCCCATATTTCACAATGACATTCCTGTCTCTCACATAAACCGAATCATCATCAACACATAAAAACCTATTGCTTATATAAACAGGAGCAGTTTTTGGAGAGAAAAAAATAAATACTATAAAGCTACGCAATGATTTAAAAAAAATATCTTAAAACATAAATTCATAGTTATTCTTTTTAAAATATTCCCATCATGATTTCAAAATTTTCTAAAGTATTTTAAACACGTTCTAGCTTTTCGCCTGTCAATACTGTATTGTGTGCTTGTCAATTTCAGCGAAAATGCATAAAACTTTATTTAGGTAGATTTCTAAGAATTTTAAAATAGAATTGAAAGCTAAAACTTAAATAATTTTTAATTTACTTTATATTAAAATTGTAGTGTAATAGCGATTCTGTTGTTGTGAATTTCCCACAATGTTATAAAGAGTGTTCTGGGGTAATGATCCCAAATGCTAATATTACGCTAAATCATTAAGGACTCCGAGAAATTTCTCCTACCAGTTCTGCGTAGAAGTGTTCTAAGTCATCTGAATCACAAACAACCACTCGAACTTAATTTGTTCCATTTGTAGACCTTATCGCTGGAAGATAAGCCGATCTAAAATTTGAGAGGTAAGTTCTGTGATCTGTAAACTATATATTTACTGGGAAATACTTTGTTTATTAAATAAATTCGTAGTGTATTTCTTGTACTTTTACAATCTAGTAGAACATTTGGATGCGTTCGCGAGGTAGTCTTTAGTTTTAAATTTACTGCGCAATAAATATACTGGGGTAATAAGGCCATCGATCAGCATTATTAATTCTCTTGTTTCTTTTCAGTGCTAGAACTACATCCAAAAAGGGTTTTTTTATGCACGGGAGAGCATTATTGTCATTGTTGAAAGCCAAAAACGATACAGAGAAATTTGTATTCCACAAGTACATCTAATTTTTTCATGTCAGAAGGATAAAATATCAAATTTTTATTACTGAATCCTGATTCTGCAATTAATGGCAAGTAAGAGAAATTTGTCAATCTCTAGGGCTGTAGACTTTGTATCTTTAGAATTGGACAACTTACATGCCAGTATTCTATCTTATTATGTACCATAATTTCGGGTGTATAAGCCGCAGAACAAACAATTCTTTTTCGACCCAGAATTTTTTAAGAAACAAATATAACTATTTAGATCGCCGTAAATAATTGTCTTCAATCACTAAATAACATTTCTGGGTCCAAAAAGAATTGTTTGATCCGCGGCTTATACACCCGAAATTACGGTATATATATATATATATATACCGGGTGATCCAAAAGTCAGGACGAACTTTAAAAATGAATAACTCGAAAACGAATCAAGATACAAAGATACGGTTTGCACCAAATGGATGGAAAAGAAACCGGATTTTGTGTGACAACGAAAAAAATAGTTTGCCGTTGACATCCAAAAAATGACACGGTAGTGTTTTTTGCACCAAAAGATGATTTGCAAATGAAAAAATGTTGACAATTTCCAAGTCAGCTTAGTTACAGTTAATTAGTACAACATAAAATGTTCAATGTGCTGTCCCTCATTCATAAGTGCAGCTGTGAGACTAGGCACTACACCGTTCACAGTATTTAGTAGCATTTCTTGCTTTATGGCAGACACGTTTTGGCGGATGGCATCTTTCAATGCTGCTAGTGATGCCGTTGGTCGCCAATAGAACAATATTTTTTTGTTGTCACACAAAATCCGGTTTCTTTTCCATCCATTTGGTGCAAACCGTATCTTTGTATCTTGATTCGTTTTCGAGTTATTCATTTTTAAAGTTCGTCCTGACTTTTGGATCACCCGGTATATATATATATACTGGGTGTCCAGTAAATAACTGACCCATTTTGAACTTAAATAACAAATAAACGGTTTGAGATAATAATGCACGGTTTGCGGTATTGTTATTAGAAAATCAATAAATTTTTAAACATGTACTTTGTTAATATAGTTCAAATTTCGGAAAAATATATCGCGCTGGCGGTAACAGGCTGTTTAAATACAGACATGACTCTAATTTTCATAAATATAAGATTTTCGGCTGAATCTGTATCTATATGTTGTCGAATCTGAATCTATATGTTGAATCGACTCTCGAATCAGCTTCAAAAATAGGGTACGTTGGTTGGAAAGTGATTTAAAATAATATTTATGATTGAACCATCTGTATTATATTTTCCCTCCTCAGTCTTGAGACTGAGATATTATTTTAAATATTATTATATTACATTAACATAGTGCATATTTTAAAATTTATTTATATTCTAATAACAATACAGCAAGCCGCGCATTTTTATCTCAAACAGTTTTTTTATTATTTACATTCAAAATGGGTCAGTCATTTACTGGACACCCGGTATATATATATATATATATTGCATGGCGTTGCTTCCCATTTAGGTGGATAAAAACGCCAACTAGGATTGCTCAAGAAATCAAGCCATTACATTTTATTAATACACAGCTGCTAAAAAATTTTCTTGTATACATACCTAATAAGTTGTTGCATCAAATAATATATTTGTTTGAGAAAAAATCTAAAACTAAAGTGTAAAAATTGGTACAAACTTAACGTGTCGTTATTACTCTAGGGCACCTTACTTAAACATTCCGTTATTCATGCTATATATATATATATATATATATATATATGTATAAGAAATTATAAAAATCAGACCTATTAATTAGTTTTTTAATAAATCGCCTCTCAATGTGGATACGGACCCTATGAATAATCAGCACGGGTTTTACAGGGCAGCAAGAAACTTAAGTTTATCATGTTAATTTAACTATAACACATGGCCCTTTTTGTCTGGTAAACCTAGGGAGATGAGAAATTTCAAATATACTTGCTCTCTACGCACTTACTCTCGAGAAACCATACTGTAATGACCTGTGAAAGGATTTCCCTATGTTTTTAGACTATTTTAATAAATCTTAATTAATGCTAATTCCTTGAAGACTGTCGTTTTATGAAAATGCGACAGCATTTCAGATTCGGAAGGATTAAAAACCTAAATCGCGGGAAAATTAAAAAGGAAGAATGATACGGCTTACGAAAAATTATGTTGGACTTAATCTACGTCTGCACGCAAGTGTCTGTTCAACACTCAAAGAGGCCTCAAATGGGGGTCAGAAATATCCAAAAAGTTTCGTCTGTGTTCGGGAGCGATTGTCGCTCTCGTTCGTGTGAGCTAATTTCTTCTCATCGCCTGTCAAACCCAAGAAGTGTCATCTAGAAATTTACGATTCTTCATTCGTAGTGAGAGTTTTTCTGTTGTCATCGGTGCGGTGTTTTCTGCTCGTTTTATGTTTGCTTCTCATCGTAGTGCTGATTTTATTTCCAACAAAGTGTGTGAATGCAGTCATCGAGTCATCATGAAACGCGTAAATCTTTTCGACTTCAACAGTTGTTTTCGCTCTCTAAGATTCATCAATAATCTTCAAATACTGTTCCTGTAATCGCTTCGTTATTTATTTAAAGAAAAACTCGTCTTTCTTCGTGTGCGCACTCTAAAATTGCTTTAAAAAAGTTTTAGTTATTTTTAGAGATGTTTATTTTCTCTCTTTTTTTTATTTTGGTTGAGTGTATGCGAGAAAGTATACCCTGGGGGTTGTTATTATATTTATATGATATTATTATTCTTATTCTGTTATGATGTTTATTAATTAAAGTAATTAAAGGTAAGTGTTGTTTCCAGTGATATGGTTTTTATTTTTATTATTTCTGAAAACCATGGTTTTAAGGATAATTATATTTTAAATTGAAAGAAAAAAAAATGGATATCCATATTTATGTCTAATTCTTTTATATAATTAATTCTTTTTATTTATTTCATTTTTACAATTCTATGCACATGCTTGTATTATGTTGAAAATATTTTTTTTTCAAGGTCATTTAGAATTTGTTTATATTTAGATTTTTAGGAAGTTGTCATAAAATTAATTTAAAATGGAAGCTATTAAAAAACAAAAAACTGTTCTTAAAGGAAAAATTACTCGCATAAAAAATATTATAAATCCCAAAATTGATAATGAAACTGTAACTCTTGAAGAGTTAGATTTATACGGTAAACAGGTTCAAGATATTGAAACCGAATTAAATAAACTTCATGAAAATGCCATTCTTCAGAGCGATGTATCGGAAACTGAGCCTATAATAGACGAATATAATGAGATTGCACCAGTGGCGTAGCTAGGGGGGGGGGGGGGGCAAGGGGGGCGTCCGCCCCGAGCGCCGAGGCCTAGGAGCGCCAAATTGAGAAAAATTGTTATATATCTATATTGGGGTGGGGGCGCAAAATTTCTTGCTGGCCCCGGGCGCCAAAAAACATAGCTACGCTACTGGATTGCACTTAAGTTAGACAATTTAACCATAGCAATAAGTACATCATGTAATAAATTAACTAAAAGTTCAAACATTCACGAGGGTGGTTCAGAAGTCGAAGTAAAACTACAGGTAATGTTTGTGTAAAAACTGTTAATCTTCCAAAATTTGAACTAAAACCTTTTCACGGAGAAGCTGATCAATGGCTTTCTTTTAAAGAGATTTTTCTTACAACTATAGATCAAAATTTGGTGTTGGGGGGCGTCTCAAAATTGCAATATCTACTGGCTAGTGTAAAGGGTCCTGCTCATAAATTAATTTCTGGATTTCCTCTTTCGGAAGCCAATTATAAAAATGCGTGGGACACTCTCTGCGCTCGCTACGATAAAACTAGGGATTTAGCCATAGCCAAATAAGCAAGTTATACAATTTAAAGAACATGAAAAATTGTACCTCTTCCTCTAAAGCTATTTTTGACATAATAGATACCTGTAATGAGTCACTTCGAATTCTAGAATCTTTGAAACTGACTCAAAATGCTTTGGTGGATAACATGATAATTTATACTATAATTCAAAAACTAAATGATAATCTCAAAGAACAATGGGAGCTCTCTCTTACTCATAATAATATGCCTAGTCTCACGGAATTTTTAAAATTTTTAGAGACTCATGCCAAACGTATGCTAGCGTTGGAGAATCCAACTAAAACAGATGTAAGAAATATAAATTATTCCCGAGATTCTTCCGATAGATATAAATTCCCCAAAAGTCAAGAAAATACTAAATGCGGTGTTTGCCTTGAATCGCATGCCACCCATACCTGCAGAAAATTAAGGAATATGCCCATAGATAACCGTTGGAGAACTGTCCAACTAAACAAATTATGTATAAATTGTCTGCGTGGTGGCCACTTTTCAAATAAATGTCCATCCAAGATGAGCTGTAAAAATTGCTATCGAAGACATCATACTTTACTTCATAAATATGATGTCCAGGGCATTACAGGGACAACAATGAACCCTAATTTGGCAGCCCACAGCAATCAGTTTCAATCACAAAATGCCCATGGGTATTCCCCTGATCAAGGAATACCCCATAATGCTTTATGACGGTTTATAGTCCCGGGGATACCTCAGATATGGAAATTACGATAATCATACGTATCCAAAAACTTGTCATGAGGTTCAAATAGCATTTTTATTGGATAGCGGAAGTACCCTTTCCCTTATTCCAGAAAACTTAGCTGCAGCTTCTGATATGACGTCCATTCAAAGCTGGCATCTATAACGGTTATTTCGTTATATATTGCTCATTTTGTTATACATTATTTCTATGCACCCCCGTTCCCTTTTTAATTCAAAATTCGTTTAAAATTATGCTTCATTTTTTTTTCATTTCTCTCAGCCATTATTTCGTTAACCGCCAACATTAATGCCTCTGGATTATTAGTAAGAAATATGCCCGCACTTTAATCAACCGTTTTAAAACAATTTTCAGATGTCAGCTAAGTCTGAGCGGATGTTCTTTTCATCGCCTTTTATGGTCATCAAACAGTAACGCGATTAAATTGCAACTTAATGCTTCTTTCACTTCATGAGAAAATGCTAAAAAGAATTTAACATCTGCGCATTTAAATCTGGTTATCCCTTGCTAGACATAACTATTGCAGTTCTTGGGTGTGAACGTTTCTTATCGCCCGTTACAAAGAGCCCTTGCTGCACGTGTAAATTAATGTATTGGCAACCATGAGAATTTTACCCCCTTTCAGCAGGGGAGTCAAATTGAATACCGATCAGACTGGCTGCGTGTTGGCTGCAATTTTTGTGTCGGCTCCATTGTGCATGGGCAAACATTTGTATGTTGGCGACTTTGTTCTACGCCAACGCTGTGTGTGTCATATCTGTAAGACGGTCACTTCACCCGCTGCTCTCGAACAAAAAGGTTCGACTTTGCTGTCCGGAGAATTTCTCTCCGATCACATAATTGTACCTCCCCTTATCATACATGCTAAAATAAAACTGTGACTGATTCATCATTGTGGGGTTTTTCGATATCTTCCTAACGGACCTGGTCATCTGTGTTTTTATCTTTCCAGTAGTGCATTATTGTTTTGCCAAAGAAATCATATGAACACTATCATCGTAACAGCCTCTATATGAATGCGGTGCGTGACCACGTTTTCCCCACGTTAAAAAAATACAAAATGGGGGGAGGTACAACCGATTTATTGCTTCTCATCTGCTGCAACGTTCTATCAGATTTCCAGCGCTGAACTCTAGCACCGCGGTCAGTCACCTGCATGAAGCTTCCAGCAGTTCTTCCGCCCTGAGGAAAATCGTCTGAATGCCTGCATGCCTCGGTATGGAGTTCCCTCGGAGTTCGTTTCGCTTGCTGCAGATAGGGACCTGGCACACCTGCTCTCACGGGCGCGCTCAGTCTAACAAGGGCACCACCAAACATGGTGCACACAGATTTTGATGATTTCTAAGTATGTTGTAGGGGTCATACCACTAATTATTCAGCTGAAAGGATTCTTTCAAATGGGCCTTGGTTTTTGAGAAATTAGGGGTCAAAGTTCAGCGTATATTTCAAATACTTATTAGTACGAACGCCGCATGTGAAACCGTGGCGTCGTGGTATCGTCCGATCCTACAAGTCGAAAGGTTGCGGGTTCGAATCAGTTATTGGCTTTAATTATTTATTTTTGTATTTTTACACGTTACAAATTTTAAGTATTTTTATTACAAAATTGCTACAGCTTTTGATATTTTCTTAATAAATTACACTTACATTTTTAAATTTTTTCATGAAATTTTTTTTTCTGCAATTTTTAAACGAATATTTCTATTGACAAAACTACAAAACTAGTTTACGCCTAGAACTTTTTTTTATTAATTATTATTCGCGTTTTTTATTTAAGCACAATCCTGAAATAATGATTTTTATTTCCTATCGCTTTTTTATTATATAGCATTCTAAATGAAAACTTGCCTTTTTTTGTATGTGTATAAATAATACAAAATAATTTTCGGGTGCAATTTTATAAACGTCTTTAGGATTAGATTATTCAAGTAATGCGTATTTTCGAAAAAAATAATAAAATATTAATGCAGTAATGTTAAAATGCAAGTTGTTACCAGTTATCCAAGTTTTCAATTTTTCAATTTTCTGTAAATACATTTATCTCCAAAGTTCAACATGAACTTAAGTTATCGTTTGCACAAATAAGAAATGACCGATTACATCTATTTTTATAGCAAATCAAAACACTTTTTCCGTAATTCATCTGAAGTACGAAAATCGTCTGTTTAATGAGATAAAATTTATAATACATACAGTGTCTCACAAAAGTGATGGGACACTTGTGCTTTATAAAAAGAAACTGCAATAAAATAAATAAACAAACACTTACTTTTCCATCAAATATTTATCCAAAAATTTTACTTTTTAAAAGGTTTTAATATTTTGTTGGATTTCCTTTTACTTTTAAAACATGATTTAATCTTTTTGGGATGGATTCGACTAATTTTTTTGTGATTTCTGGAGTGATTTTACCCCATTCTTCTTGAAGCACCGATTTTAGTTGTTGTTTTGAAGAAATGGTGTGTTTGCGAATTCTTGATTCCAATTCTTGCCAAATATTCTCTATGGGATTTAAGTCTGGAGATTGTGGTGGTGCTTTTATTATTTCAGGACAGTTATATAGCAGCCAGAGTCTAACGTTCAGAGCAGTGAGCTTGGGGTCATTGTCCTGGTAGAATTTAAAATCGTTATGAAGGTTCAATTTTCGTGCTGAAGATTTCAAATTTTGCTTTAAAATATCAATATACTTGTACTGATCCATTATACTGTCAATAAAACAAGATTACCAACTCCAGCGGACGACATACACCCCCATACCATAACTCCTCCTCCACCATGTTTTACTGGTGGTACCAAGTTCTGTTTGCGAAATTCTTCCCTGGGTTTTCTCCACACCAAGATTCTACCGTCAGAACCAAATATATTAAATTTACTCTCATCAGCAAATATAACTTTATTCCAGTAATCAGAATTCTTATTTATGTTGGATTTTGCGAAAGCTAGTCTGAGTTTTCTATTCTTTTCACTTACGAAGAATTTTTTCCTGGCTACTCTACCGTGATATCCAGCAGATCGAATTACCCTTCTAATAGTCTCAGGATTAACAATTATTCCATATAATGCTTGTAAATCAGCAGCACCTTTTGAAGCACTATTTCTTGGATTTTTTTTAATATTTCGAACGATAATTCGCTTTATTCCAATGGATAGCTTTGATGGTCGGCCAGGTCTTCTTTTATCCTGAATCATATGATTCTTTTTATATCGTTTAATGATATTGAAAACTGTTGAACGACTCAAGTTAACTGTTTCAGCAGTTTTTTTAATAGATTTTCCACGTTCAACATGCAAATTAATAACTAATTTTCGAATTTCAGGCGAAGTTTCTTTTCGTTTAGCATTCATGGCTACACAGAGCTAAAAAACACAAAAATTCCAAAACAAACTGGAGAGAAATACTGCAGACGATTTTATAAATTATTGCCAATTGCTTTTAAGTAAAAATAAAACCCCAAAAAATATTTTTATTGTTTATTTCAGACGATTTTTGTTCCATATATAATGGTGTCCCATCACATATGTGAGCTATTTTTTGCTCCGTTCTAAACATTTGTATTTTTATTAAATTAATATTTTAATATTTTGACAAAATGTATGTTATGTAATAATCTTTACTAAATTTAAGTATGAAACACACCCACAAAAAATGTGTACATGTTTTTTTAATTTATTTGATTAGTTTCCTTTTGTAAAGCACAAGTGTCCCATCACTTATGTGAGACACTGTATAAAAATACTTTTTTAATCGTCTGCTTTCCTCCTTAATTATCAGAATAAATAAAGATTTCTTTTTATTGGTCTTATTTTTCCACTTTTACAAATGATGATTAAACCTTTTTTTTTTTTTTTTTTTTTTTTTTTTTTTTTTTTTACTTTTAATATATTTTTAAACATATTTATCACGAATTAAGTATTTTAGTAATATAAATTATATTAAATGCAGCATTAAATTATCTAAAAATCCAAGCACAATATTGTGTAATACACATTTGAAAAGAAAAAAAGTGACTGATTAATCTAAAAATATTAATATTTAAAGTAGTGGAGATTTTAAAATATTGAAATTTTCTTATACTTTTTCAAAATTTTAATTAAATACAAATTTTTATTTATTTATTTGTTGCAAAATATACTTTTAGTTGAACCCTGAAGTGCAGTCAGTTCACCATATTTTGAAAAAATATTAATAAAAAAATGTTGACAAAGTAAACTGTCCTCTTCAGAAAATATCAAAAGGTTCAAAGCTGTAGAATTTTCAATTCTGCTTATAATTTACGAAGTGTAAAAAAACATAAAAATAACAGGGTTCGCACAGCTGTACCACTAAATTTTAACAGTATTTTCAATGTATTTCACTGCAGATAAATGTTGCGAAAATTGTGAATGGAGGCGGTGGTTGCGAATTCTGTTTCTTAAAAATTAAATATAAATTTTCTTATCATTAATAGTGGGGTCAGAGTCCTTACAAAATATAAGGAGTGTGCGAACCCTGAATAAGTAAAAGGCCGAGGACTGATTCGAAACCGCAACCTTTCGACTTGCAGGCTCGTACGTTACCACGACGCCACAAATTCACTTACGGCGGTCGTACTAATAAGTATTTGAAATATACGCTGAACTTTGACCCCCAATTTCTCAAAAACTAAGGCCCATTTGAAAGAATCCTTTCAGCTGAATAATTAGTGGTATGACCCCTACAACATACTTTGAAATCATCAAAATCTGTGTGCACCATGTTTGGTGGTGCCCTTGTAAGACTTAAAGTAAATTCTACCACTTCAAACGTCCCATGGCCCAAAATTCTGCAGGAAGTGATTAATGAGTACAATAACACACCTCATTCGGTAACCAAGTACCCTCCTGCATACTTAACGTGCGGCCATTTGCCTTATCCAACAGTATTAGGCAATGAAAATTATTATCCCACTGTAGAGGAAGCCAGAAAAGAGGCTTTCCAAAGAACAAGTGAACACCACTTGAAAAATAAAATCAGATATGATTTAAAGTTTGTGGAAGCGCCCTTTAAACCTGGTGACCTTGTCATAGTGGAAGAATTTCATTACCCGAATACTCGGAAGTCCGCCTTTTTCTGGTCCATATCAAATTATGGAAAAATTATCCAATGTAAGTTTCAAAATAAATAAGCCTAACTGGCTTACAAAGAAGGACTATGAAGTAATACATGCTTCCAAACTAAGATACTTTTTTCCTAATAACCAATTTAAACTACTTAGACCAACCAACTGAAATAGTTGGTATCATATGAACTGATATTATATTATATCTGATCTCGTTTTGCATTATTATGACTATTTGGATTTTTAATTACCTTTTTGATTCATTATGAATATTTGAATTTTTAATTATTTTTGAATTATTGTGAATATTGTGTAATGTGAGAAAGTACTATTTCCTGAACTATGTCAGGACAGTTCCATAAAAATTTGAAAATGCAAGTAACATTGGATTTTTCCGAATCAATCTGCAATATATTTCCTATTTTGATTGTCTTATTCTATGTATAATATTTACTGAGTGTTTTGCATTTATTAATACAATTGTTTTTAACATGTTTAATGGCTTATAGTGGTACATTTTATAACAGTGTTGTTTTTAGGTATGATATTTGTACAGTTTTTATTATTGTTATTCTATTGTTTGTTAAGTATACGAAAGAAATAACTCATCTCCCATTAGCGCACTTAATGTAAAAATTGTTTGCCCTTTCCAGGTGAGTACCATGGATGGAAGCCAGCCCATCCCCGGAGACTTGTCTGGAAGGGGGGTGAATTGTAAGAAAATATAAAACTCAGACCTATTAATTAGTTTTTTAATAAATCGCCCCTCAATGTGGATACGGTCCCCATGACTAATAAGCACGGATTTTACAGGGCAGCAAGAAACTTAAGTTTATCGTGTTAATTTAACTATAACACATGGCCCTTTTTATCTGGTAAACCTAGGGAGATGAGGAATTTCAAATGTACATCTACGCTCTTGCTCTCGAGAAGCCATACTGTAATGACCTGTGAAAGGATTTTCCTATGTTTTTAGAATATTTTAATAAATCTTAATTAATACTAATTCCTTGAAGTCTGTCATTTTATGAAAATCCGACATATATATATATATATATATACCATATATATATATATATATATTATAGAGAGATAACGTATAAAATATAGACCAGTATAAGTCACTAAATTTAAAGTGGTCTCTTTAAAGGAAACTATTAATAGAACAACAGATATTTCATCCATTAAGAAAACTGTCAGTAAATAGCACCAACATATATTTTGCCGCATTCAAATTTTTGTTTTTAATAAATCCGTTTATTTTTTAACTATTTATAAAAATATTATTTCCAGGAATTCGGTTTTAAAGACTTCATAAATATATAAGGGGTGTTCCAAATTCCGACCGACAAACTCAAGGGTTGATCGTATTGATCGTAATCATCAAGGGTATGGGAATTGACATAGAACATGATGGGATCTCAAAACACTTACCGTAATTTCGGGTGTATAAGCCGCGGGTCAAACAATTCTTTTTGGACCCAGAAATCTTATTTTGTGATTGGAGACAAATATTTGCGGCGATCTAAGTAGTTATATTTGTTTCTTAAAAAATTCTGGGTCGAAAAAGAATTGTTTGATCTGCGGCTTATACACCCGAAATTACTAACAAGGAAGGTCTCCATTCGGGCGTACTCCAAAAAATCTGAAAAAATACAGAATGCTCTTCTCATAAAGATATATATGTTTATAAAAAAAATTTCAGCGGAACCTCCATACAACGTCCTTAAAAAAGGATGAAAATTTCCTAATTTGGCAATTTATTATCGGTTGGCAATGAAAAAGAATTTTTAAAAATACACTTTCATGTCGAATACTCTTTAACCCTTTCAGCTCTTTGGTGTAAATTTCTTCAAAATTCCAAATATCACATTGGCACCAGTATTTTGCAAAGAAAAAAAACGGTTAACCATAAACATAAAAACATGCATTAAACCTTTTTGAAGTAAATTTGGTCAAATTTTCTGGTGTCATTATGACATTTTGGAATTAACATTAGGTGGTAGAAAATTCTACCAGCAGAGCTCAAGGGGTTAACCCCTTCGAGACGAATGCTGTTTGCTTAATTTTTAATCTTTTACTAGCGTTTTTTTAAAACAGAAATTTTTTTGTAATTGAATCACGAGAATGCTCTGATTAAATAAGATAACCTTTACAATACAAAATAACTGGTGGAAATGATGAAGGCTTCTCAGCGATACTTTACAAGAAATTTTCAGATGCACTAAAATAATTTGCATTTAGCCTTGAGAAATCCTGCTCGCCAAAGTGGGTGTCGCTTTCATATTTTCGCGCCAAATACTCGAAAATATTTTATTCTTTTACAGATTTTCTATTTAGTTTCCGCCGCTAAATTTAACTGATCCTTTATTACATACGTAAGTAGTAAAACTAGCATTTGTTTCAACATATTCTGAGTATGCCTCGTAAAGAAACCTTCCTTGTAAGTCACAAATACAAGGTGTTTAATAGTGTGGGCCGAAAAAGTGCAAAAAATGCTTTTGAAGTCGTAATACCGCGGAAAAGTTGTAGATTCGGGAGAGTAAAAATTTGGTTAAAAAAAAAAGAAAGAAAGAAAGAAAATTGGTTTATATCTTCCGGTTGCGCATGTGCTTGTCTGCTGAAAAAATCATAAGGTTGAAATCTTATTTAAATCTGTCAATACATTCCGATCGCACATGTACTCTAAAGGTTGGTTTTAATCATATTTTTACGAGAATCCTTTATCTTACTTAGCTTGTGAATCTTTAAATGTAATAGCGCTTTACAGCTTTAGAGCGCATGCGAGAAGAGAAGATTTTGATGAATTTAAATAATGTTTCAATATTATAATTTGTTATTATAATGCATAAGAATATCAGCTATAACATTCGTGAAAAACCTAATTAAAACAATTGTAATAATGTGAATTTCGGCTATCTCTACAGCATATACGCAACAGGGAGATATAAACAAATTTTATTTATGTTTTTAACCCAAGTTTTAATCTCCTTAATTTTCAATTTTTCCGTGGTATTCAGACTTGAAAAGCAATTTTTGCATTTTTTTTTCGGCCCATCCAAGTGTCTAATCCTAACTGAAGTCGTCTTGATGATGATAATTTTGCTAAAAATAAAAATATTGCAATAAAAGTGTGATTATATGTACCTTTTTTTACGAAATGTGATAACATCACAAAAAGTCCTGAATAAACAGGATACTTACGTAATCGATGATACAGTATAAACCATATGAATTACAGTTCGAAATGTGGAGAGTCAAGCGAATGCTCCTGGCACGAATAATGGAAAGATATGCCACTTTTTTTGTTTCATCCGTTTACAACAAAGATGATCCTCTCTTTTAAAAGTTTCATTTTAATAACGAGGTGTTTCTAAATCAATTTCGGGGTTTTAACGCTTGGTAGTATTTTTACATAAAACTTAAAATTATGATGAATACATAAAATGAAACATCAACTCGAGCAGTTTTACCTACAAGTTTACGATTGTTCAATGTGAGAATCTTTCGTCACACGGCACACATGAAGTCGATAGCTCAGTTCTTTCCAAACGTTGATTATCAAAATATTTCTGTTCAGACGCTCACCTTATCTGACGCCAAGCGATTTCTACCTGTTGGGGTTTATAAAGGATATTCTATATGTGCCTCCACTACCAGCTGACCTCTGCAGCTATTGCAACCCCACAAATACTAATCAACGTTTAGGAAGAACTCAACTATCGACTTGATGTGTGCTATGTGATGAAAGGTGCTCACATTGAGCAATTCTTGGCTTGTGGGTAAAACTGTTTAAGTTGATCTTTCATTTTATGTATTAATTATAATTTTAAGTTTTATGTAATAAATACTAGCAAGCGTTAAAACCTTATATTAATTTAGAAAACATCGTATACTTCAGTTTTCGGAAATTTATTACCGACAACCAAAGTTGGGTTAGAGTAGATCACTCTGCATTTTTGATAAAATGCTTGGTTTGAGAACCCAAAATTCTGTAATATTTTTTCATCCTATTGATGCCTGCTATCATCCCTCAGAATTAGTCGGTCAAATTTGGAAGCACCCTGTGTAATTTACTTAAATAAACATGATTGAATGAAAATTTACTGGAATAATATTTTTTAGCGGTGTAATACATTAAATAATAAAACACTTTAATGAAAATAAACAGTAAAAGAAATCAAATCTATTAAGAATAAACTGAAAACATTGTTGATTATGAAGCAGATGTCGGCAGTCGGTGAGCTACTAATAACCACTTTTTTAAGGTAATATTTGTTTTTCCTTTGAAATAAAAGCTATTAATTAAGGGCGTAAATTATTATATATAAAAAACAGTTAAAAATTAGGACCCTTGTTTCTGCATTTAATTCCAAACCCTGTTAAATTGTGTTTAATGTATGCACTGAAAAATTTTGTAAAATAGTTTTAGTATAGTTTATTTAAAATAATTATTAATATTTCTAACTTAATAAGTTAGACTTATACATGTATATGGTAAGAAGTATGTTATGTTTTTACAAAATCTAAAACTATTTAGGACAGCGAGATTATATTACAATTTATAATGATATAATTTATCTTTCTTCTTAAAATAAACATAGTAGTCTAAATGTATTAGGTTTGGACCTCAAAAAATAAACAAAGCTAGACGCGTATTAAAAGTTAATATTTAAACTTGTTTTGCTTTGCAATATTAAACTAATACTACTATCTTAAAATCTCAATTTCCTTATTGCGTTGGTGTTGGTGTTGAATTTTAAAAAGCACAGCTGTAATTTCACAGAACTAAACAGCAGTTAATATCCGCTGTTAAGTAAACTTTAAAGAATTTCGATGTTAGATAAATATTTTCAGGAATTTAACGATGTTGTAATCTTTGGTCCACAGATGTCAAATGTCGCACGCAAGTTACAATTATTTTAAAATTTCACTATTCTTAGACTTATTAATCTCAGGCTTTGAAAGCTGGCAGACGTGAACGGTTGAGTTCGATCCCAACTGCGTTCGTCGGCCTAATCGTTCGGAGTTTTCCGTGGTTTTATCGAAACTTGGAAGTTTCATTTTTTGTCACAGAGTTTATGCGTCACCCTGTATATTGCAAGAACAATAAAAATGAAAATGTATACTAAATTCTCAAAGAAAAGCTATTGCTTTTCTGTGAGATTTGAAAGCTGTATAAGTGAAAAATAAATAAAAACTGAAGTGCGTTAATACTTAATAAAACTAAAATTTGATAGTGTCCGAGTCTAAAATATTTTATTAAAAATATATATAACAGGATTCGTACATGTCAAGTGATTCAAGGGATTTTAGCTGTTTTAGAACTTGAAAATTCGCTGTATCTGAAGATAGAATTTATTTTCATTAAGGGGACAGTGGACTTTTATTTGGGCAAAATCGTCGAAAAAATGTCTATTTCTGTGATATAATAGTACCAAAACAGTTTTTCTTTATTAAAATATCATTTATGAAGGTATTAAGAAGTAAATAATAATGGTAAGTGTATTTATATACTTTAAATCTATTTTTCTCAAAACTAATTTTTCAGCGCTTTTACATTTTTGAAATTTTTCATGCGACGTAATTTTTGATCAATATTTATCAAATTCATAAGGAAGTATCCTTATATTGTTTAGAAAGAAATTGTGTAAGCTTTCTAAAATTTGTTTTCATTAAGATAGTCAAATTTGATTTTTTACTTATTAGAAGGCAAAAATTTGATGAAAATCGATATGGAATTTAGAAAAAGTTTGTAAAACATTAACAATTGAAGAGATTTAAAAAATCTCACACAAATTTTTTTATAACAGAGTTTTAGGTGATAAAAATGCAAAAGCAAGAAAATATCTCAAAAATGAAAACACGAGGAGCATTTTAAAATTTTGTTTAAAATTTTTAAAATTAAAAAAAAATTAATAAGATTGGAAATTTTTTTAAGGTGCTCTATATGCTTTGGGTGAAATGTATATATGCACAAAATTTTATAATGCTATGATGAAAATTAAAAAAAAAATAATGTCCACCGTCCTAACCTGTTGAAAATTACTCAAACTTGATTAAAAACATTTGAAACCACAATTTTTATTTAAAGCTATTTTACGTATTTATTTAACTTAGTTCACTGAATCTTTTATTTAACTTAGTATATAAAGAAATTTCTGGTTCAAATCGAATAAAATATATGAACGAAACGGGTCGATTCGACCCATGCAGGGTAGGAAGTTTGAATAAGATAAATAACACTTTACAAAATTTCTTGTAGAAGATGCTTGAAGCGTGCAAACCTTGTATAAGCATACCGAGTAACCATATCTAAACTAGTTAAAGAATATTTCGAATTAAAACGTGCGCACTATGGCACGTGCACCGACAACTTACAGGTAAGAAAAAACGAATCAAATTCAAAATCTTTTACAAAGAAATCAGATCTTTCGTATTTCTTAAGTATAAAAGAGATATCCGAATACACAAAAGAGTTATTCTAAGAAACGACAGAATGTTTCAGAAATCTTTTTTTGTCAGTAATGGAAAGTACTTTTGTAAAAGTATCATGTTCGTAACATTATTAGGATCATTTTCACTACTCTTTCTTGATGAAGACATTTTTCCTGTTAGTTGTGAGAGTTTCTTCATCAGTGATTTAGTTTCAACAAGCGTTATTTATTTGGCATAAAATTGGGTATACAAACTGCGTATTTTTATACAATCTGGTCTTTCTGAGAAAATATGTTTTTTGAATTCCTATGTATGAAAATAGCGTTTAAAATTATTAGCAATAATCAGAATAGAGAAAGCTTTGTTATTTTTTTTTCAATTTCAAGTAAATATTTTCCGAATATACAAAAAGGTTAAATAATACTATATAATACCAAGGTAAAATGTAAAGGTTAAATAATACCATAATACATTTTATAGTGATATTTTATGTATAATGATGTCTCAAGCATTTCCTGTTTTAAATGAATGGAAAGATTAGAAAATATTTCAGTTCTGTTCAACAAAAAAAAGAAAAAAAAAAAAAAAAAATATTAATCATGACACAGCTTATTTCGTTGCAGAAATGTATAGCGTGTTATTTTATAATAATTGTAAGTCACAAAATCTGATAAAAAGAGAAAACTCCTGTGATGAGAATTAAATTATATTTTAAGAAAAATTTGTCTTTTTTAGAATGTTTGAAATTTTTTACACATCAGTGTCATAAATCACAGTGTAATGTATACATGTATAATGTATGTCAAGTACATATCAGTGTCAGCGATATTATTTGTGTTTATGCTACAAAGAAGCAATTTTGACAACCTTTTATTGAAATTAGAAGTATATTTTTTTTTATTTTATATATTGAATGTTGGTAAATGTTCTCCTTTCCGCTTTTAAAATCTTATTTTTTCTGTTACAATATTCTATAATGCCACAGTGTAAGAATTTAAAAATGTGATAAACATTTTCGTTATGTAAGCATCTCATATTTTTCCTTGCATTTATTGAATTTTATATTCTCTACAGACTTCCTTTTTTGACAACATGTTTGTAATATTAATTATTAATTAATGATGCTATTAATAGAAATTCTTAAGAGGAAAAATTAATTTTAATGTAAGTAAAATAATTTTACAACTTTCTTCTGTATCTGACTTACTGGTGTGGGAAGACTTTATTCCTGCATGTGTGCCGCAGACTAGATTACTATTTTTAGATGCGTTCGTAGTTATGTAAATACGAAGCACCTACAGCCGTCGTTCAGTCCGTCTCTCCGTCTCTGCATCAGCCTGTCTGTCCGTCAGTCCGTCCGCAAATAAAGAGAGTAATAATTACCCAACCGAATGGTTTGAAAATTAAAATATATAATTACTGCATAATTTTGTCGAGTCATTTCAAATTTTATGAAAGTCGGATGCATAGTTTAGTTATAGGGGCAATCAAAAGTATTCCATTATATTACGGCCGATGGGAAAAAATAGTTTCAAGTGCATTTTAATGATGTTACACACTTTCGAATATAATAAAATTACTTTGAATCTGTGAATTATATTCTAAAATCGGTTGTATAGTTTAATTACGCGGAACAATCACAAGTATTTTGTAACATCACGGCCAATGGGAAAAAAGTTTCAAGCGCATTTTAATGATGTTACACACTTTCGAACATAATAAAAAAAACTATAAAACAAAGTCAGTTTTTTTAAATTTGGACATATGAAAATTTATCAAAAAATTTTACCTCTCATGTTTTTTACGTTTTTGAGTTTAAGTGGGAAATGAAATACTTCCTTACATCAAATAAATAAGACAATTCAATATCCCAAATCAAATAGATGCTTTTTCAATTAAATTCTTTGAAAATTCGAACAAAATTGTATACGGAGAACGCTGAATACTAATCACCAAACATCTATACTTCTTTTCTGAAATTGGTCTAAAGCTTAAAGAAACAGTCAAGAATAAACTATGGATCGATTCTTGTAAACAACCAACTAAAGACAAACAAATATTGTAGGGAGAAATGATAGGATTAACTCCTATCTCCAACAGAATTTTGTAGTTTAAGCCGGTGTCTCTAATAGATAAAGAATTAAATATGGATAAATTCAAACGCAAATGTCTATTAAATATTTAATTTGGTAATTATTTATTTTACGTAGTAAGTATGTAGAACATGGGATAAATTTCGAATCAGTGTCAATTTTTTCGCATTAGAAATGAGCCATATTGTAGAATCTATTACAAAGAAAATTCTAATCGAAGAAAATTTCTAATCAGAAATCTCTTTAAATCTGGTTATTTCAATGGAATTATAAAATGAAGAGGAATAGATGTATATGTGTTATTTACCAGTTGGTGGCGAAGTAATTGAGGAGATTGTCACAAGAGGGCGGTTATTTTTTTAAAAATTGGATCAACATTTTCTGATTATTACCGGTAAATTACACCAGTAATAAACATACACCAGTAAATTTGAATAAAAATTTTTGTCTTGTTTAAGTCATGGAACTTTTATGAAATAGAAAATGACATAACCTTAAAATAGCGAAGCTTCAACTGTAACCGCTTTCGCATGATTTTTTCACCACCTTACACTGTAAAACATTTTATGGAGTAACCTTATTTCCTCCGATTTTAAGGAGTATTTTAATCGATATTACCGGCGTAACAATGTAATGTTACACCAGCATAGCTGCCAACTTTCAACTAATCTTCCGTAATACCTGGATTAATTTGATCCAGGTTAACGTCATTTTAAACCAGAAAATATATTTCATGAATCTTTATTTATTTAATTTCAGAACTGTTAGTGGAACATACTTAATTTCATTTCTCTGAAAAAATTCTGGTTCGAAACTCAATAAAACAGGGTTAAATTAACCCACGTATTACGGATAACCGATGTCAGGTTGGCACCTATGCACCAGTAATATATGTTTACAATACACCATTATATAGGTAAAAAAAAATCACTCCATAAAGATGGAGGCAGCAAAGCTGCCACCCATATTATGGTGTAACGTTACACAAATGTTTTACAGTGTAGCTAACATCTATCAGAAAATTTTTAAAGAGAATTTCTCCTTATTTAAACTTCTCATTAACGGAAAATTTCAATAAAAAATAATGGAAAAAACTGATATTTATTATTACTGATAAGAGTTTACATCAGCGGCAATAGTTTCGCCACATTGTGTGTTAACAAGCATTTTCTAAGCCTCTCAGTGCCAAAACCAAACAGTTATGACACAGAGGTCACACGTGGATGACATTTTACTTGGTAGAATTACCGGTCATCTGGAATGTGGGTGTATTCGGATAGAAATATCGGAGGAACTTGGAATTGCCCAAAGTTTAATCTTTAGACTTTGGCAACGATACCAAGATGATGGAAATGTCAGTAGACGTTACAGTACAGATCCTCCCCGAGTTACAACGACGAACGAATACTGTTATTTTGCAGTAACTGCCAAAAGAAAGAAACGGAGCACATCATCAGATCTATCTCGTTAACTACCTTAAGCCATGGGTACAACAGAGGCAAACTGTGTACTGATGTTTAGGAAATATTGGTCTATATGCTCGCAGACCTGTTAGATGTGTTCCGCTCATGGCAACTCACTGTCGCCTGCGGTTAGCCTTGAGTAGAGAACATGCAATGCGGACATTGTCACAGAGGGCTTGTGTAATGTTTTCCGACGTATTCTGGTTTAGCTTGCAGTCTAATTCACGTCGGACTTACATATGGAGAACGCCAGGATCCCGTTACCACCAAGACAACATCACTGAATGGCATCATTATGGCGGTGCAGAATTGCTTGTTTGGGTGGAGTTATATTAGGCTCCCCAGAACAGATCTACATCTTCAAACCGGAACCATGGCAGACCAAATTTATCGGGACATAATTCTGAAACAACATGTTTGTTTGTTTAGGGATGCCATGGGCCCAGAATTTGTGTTTATGGATGATAACGCTCGTCCTCACCGAGCAAACATCGTAAATGAATGCCTTCAAGCTCAGGATGTCACCCGTACGAATTTGCCAGCATTTGACTGAATCAGAAAGAAAAAGTATAGGATATGCTTGGCCGACGGATTGCATCCCGTCAATCACCTCCTACAGTACATATGTGCCGGAACTTCGGAGAGCATTGCTTGCTGAGTGGAGTAATCTTCACCAAGATCAGCTTGATAATGGGATACTCAGCATGCCTAGGCTTTGTTCGAATTGTATTTCATCGTCTGGGAGACATACAGTTTATTAACTATCATACCAACCATATAATGTTAAGTTTTTTTTTTAAGGGAAGTACTTTTTCTAATTGCTCTAGGGAGCAACAGTTGTAGATTTTATTAATGTTATCATACATATACCATCGTTTTTGTTCTTTTTCTTTTGTTTAATAAATGGGCTTGACGAATAAGTCACGTTTGTTTTGTTTTTGTACTTTTATTTGCTGGAACTGGCATTATCCTTAATTTATGGACGTGAGTGTAATTGGTTTGCGATTTTAAATTTTATGAAATAAATATCAAGTAAAATTGATAAACTATTGCCATACGTTTTATACTTATTTAATATTCTTATCTTGTTATGATAAAATAACTTGCTTCAACAACTAAAGAAATTTAACGAGTGCCACTTTTTGTATAAAAAGAACGAAATAATTGCATTTAACCTTTATAATTTATCTTTTATTCTTATTGTACTGAGCAATTAAAAAAGTTAATATCCTTTTAATTGCTGCTTTGATGTAATATATATATTTATTTTTTATGAAGATGCTTATTAAAATAATAGGGTGTGGAGATTTTGTAAGAAGTCAATGATTTGCTTAATAAGATGTTTAAATTATGATTTAATTGTTTGTTGACATAGATGTGAAGCTTAATTAGCGTAATTTCCGGCGTATAATTCGCGGATCAAACAATTATGTTCGGATCCAAAAATTATATTTATTAATAGAAGACAAATATTTACTGATAAATAAAAAAATTAAATTTTATTTTTTAAAATTTCTGGATCGAAAAATGATTGTTTGATCCGCGGATTATGCGTCAGAAGTTACTGTGTATAAAAACATGTGTAGAACTAACGGTTGCTTGAATTAAAAGGGCATTTTGAATATCATGCATTGTCAATAAATATAATTTTAAAGAGAAGCAGTTAATTGTGAAAAATCACTATTTAATATTACCTTTCAGAATATTTTCAGTAACAGAGAAGTAAAATTTATACTAATATAAAAAAGTTTCGCTGTGTCTGTGTGTGCGTCATTATGTCTGTCTAGCGAAATCTACGGTTTGCATAGGAGACTAAAAATTTTTGTGAGGATAGTCGAAGATATCTCCTGGTATACTTGAGACTCAGAATTTTAAATTTCTAGTAATTAGCTGAGTTATAATTTTAAAAATAAAAAAGTAGGGGGGGGATAAACTAAAGGATAACTTTTGATGATACTGTAGAAAATTTCTTCGAAAAACTCTAAGAGAGGAGGAAGATTTGGAGGAATTTCAGGGTTGTTAGGAGGACGATAAAGAGTCTAGTCGGATAAGCATAGGGAAATGACTCCCACAGCCGATGTTCGAAAAAACACGCGTTGTAATAAGGCTTGCCATAAGAATGCAATATGGGATTTTTTACCAAAAGATATCACAAGACCCCACTTATTTTTCTTTTCCGTGTTTTTGTACATATGGTCAATTACTGGGTGATGTATTTTGTTTCATTCAACTGTGGCGCTTTTTTTTAAATAACACTATTTTAAATGTTGAAGATTTTGAGAATTTTGAATGTTTAACAGGTTATATCTACTATAAGCAACAGTATCTCCATGCAGTACTATATCATTTATCTTATCCTAGTAGTGCACTTTCATATTCTATAAGAAAGAGTTTGGGATACAATTGCTTAAATAAAATATTAGGTGCGGAAAATGTACAAAAACGTCCTTTTACTATACTTTGTGGCAACATAACAATGTAAAGTAACAATGCCCCATGGAAACAAACAAATAGTAATAAGCAGGTAGGATAATGCTAACAGTTTATGCTAAAAGAATTTTAGGATCTTGCTTTCCAGAAATATAGCACTCCAAACATACTGGCACTTCATTTTTCATGAAAATGACATTCACAACCTTGAACTTTGACATTTTCTATAGGGAAGAGGAAATTTTTTCAGTGCTTCAAAATTGCAGATTATACATTAAATATGATTTACTTCAACATAAAAAAATACCAAGTCATTTAAAAAATACAACTATCAAAATATCACTTTTTTTGTCTGAATTTCAAAATAATGACTCTTAATAAGGAGAATTTTACCATTCTTCAAAAAGTAGCGCCAATCAAGAAATCTCAATTAAAAAAAGTACCCCTCTTACAACATTCCTTTGTACCGTATTTCACAACTACGGCATGTTGTACCCTGCTTAGCTATGTGATTCTGAGTCATCAATGTGTCCCCTTCACCTACTGCAAGTTTGTTGGTCTGGTAGTGAAACATCCTGTAAACACAGATATATATATATATACCGTAATTTCGGGTGTATAAGCCGCGGATCAAACAATTCTTTTTCGACCCAGAAATCTTATTTAGTGATTGAAGACAAATATTTTCGGCGATCTAACGAGTTATATTTGTTTCTTAAAAAATTCTGGGTCGAAAAAGAATTGTTTGAGCTGCGGCTTATACACCCGAAATTACGGTATATATATATATATATATATATATATATGTGTGTGTGTGTGTGTGTATGTATTCACCTGTTAGAACGCCACTTGTTGAAACAGGAAGAAACAGTTGCCTCCATTTGTTATATTGTGAACAAATAAATGCCTTAATTCACTCTCCAAAAATACGAAGAAGTGGTTTCACAACTAGTTAATTTTGTCATTTCAATATCAAAAATTTTGTTATTGTTATTTACATTTTATCGAAAGTTCTCCTTTCTATAAGATTTAGGTAAATGAATGTCGAAAGATTTAACAAATTTAAACTAATTATAGATTTCCCAACTCCAATCAGCTTCCTCAATTCAGTTCTCTTTCTTATTAAGGCGCCCATAGCTGCCAACTTTCAACTAATCTTCCGTAATACCTGGATTAGTTTGATCCAGGTTAACGTCATTTCAAACCAGAAAATATATTTCATCAATCTTTATTTATTTAATTTCAGGACTATTAGTGGAGCATACTTAATTTCATTTCTTTGAAAAAATTATGGTTCGAAACTCATTAAACCAGGGTCAAATTAACACACGTATTACGGATAATCGATGTCAGGTTGGCACCTATGGGCGCCCTTAATATTTTTTTTGATAAAATAAATTTAATTTTTCGAAATCGTTTGTCTTCGTACAATAGAACAAAACATATGAGGAATATACTAATAATCATTACACAATAGAAAATATACAATATACATCACACAATGCGAAATATCTGATATGCTTATACATGCAAATTTACAATTTTTGCGTGAAACAAATAATTGAATGCATTCAACCGTACATACAGGGGTATAAAAATCTAGGTGCCAACGGGAAGTCTCTGAACATTAAATTTTTTCTGTTATTTTTCGTCTAATTTTTTTATAAGAATGCTAATAAAATTTAAGCAATGAAAACTATTAAAATTCGGTGGTGAGAGACTTCCCGCTGGCGCCTAAATTTTTACACGCCTGCATACGTATAAACATATGTATACAGGTTGTTCCAAAATTCGAGTGATAAATTAAGAGAGATGAAAAAAGGCATCAAGAGAATGAAAAACTACACTAAAATATGGGATCGCAAACCACGTATTTAGTCAAAAACAGGGTATTTCATCCTAACTGAATTTGCGCTGACGGCTACAATTGTGAACAAGAATTACATATAACTCGAATTCATAACCTCCCCCTTGAAGTCGGTTAAAAAATATCAAAACGTTACAAACATTACATTACCATCAAAACTTTGCAATGAACATGCAACGTTATGTACTTTAGTTAGTGTGAAATGTTATAATACCACGAAAAATTCTGAAGAAACAAAGGTATTCAATTTACAATCGATGATACCGTATGAACTAGCTGTCGCAATTCAAATTGTGGACCATTAAGTGCATACTGCTCGCGCACATAATAGACACTTCTGCCACTTTCTCCAATATTATCACATTTTCAATAAAGGTAAGAATGTCTGTTAAAAGTTTTATTACAGTATACTTCAGTTTTCTGAACGTTATTGCCATCAACACAAACTGAATTAAATCAAAATATCTTGTATTTCTGATTAAATACGTGGTTTGCAATACCATGTTCTTTGATAAGTTTTTCGTGCTATTTTTGCCATCTGATTGCCCTCTTAATCAGGCTGTCGAATTCTGGAACACCTTGTATATTAAAGAAATTTTCAGATCTGAATGTGTCACTAAAATACAAGCTTTTAATCATTTTATTTGTATGTTAGAAAATTTCAACAACTCACGGGCGAGAACTAGTCACATATTATGATATACACATTATTCACACTGAATGCGTACTTTGATTTTTCTGAAGTACTTTTTAGGGTTTCGTTCATCTGACGAAACCCTATTTGTCTTTATAGCATGTCTGTCCGTCACAGAGTCCGTAAAAAAAACTATGTAAGTCAGAGACTTCAAATTTTGTGTACTTACAGCTGAATACCTCGTGTCATATGAAAAATCATAAAATTTTCAAAAAAGTCCATTATTTTAGTTAAATTGCTTTTTTCAATGTCATTCGTTCATTTTTGCGATTTAAAAAGAGACGTTTAATTTGAACGCTTTTCGTGTAGACATCATGGCTTAGGGGAAAAGCATCTCGCTTTAAACAGAAGGTTCATAGTTTGATTCCCAATGTGGGAACTTGAAATTTACATCCTAAAATATACTTAATAAGAAGAAATTTCATATTTTTGGACAATTTAAGGATTTATATTATTAGGTTTCGTTCATCTGACATTCATAGTATTTTTCAATTCAATTTTCTTTCTATTTAAAAAGCTTTTGCGGTTCATTAGTGATTCAGTATTTTAAATTTAATTTTAAACAATTTTTTTCGATTTTATAAATTTAAAATTTGATTTATATCACCGGTATTTTTTTCGTATTTTCAACAAATTTAGAATTTTAGATTTCATTTAAATGATTTGATTTGAACAATTTTAATTTGATTAAAATAAATAGCTTCTTTTTATATTTATTTTTAATTTAAATTTATTGGTTCTGCCATCTCTGTAGGAATTTAATAATTACAAATTAACAATTTGGATTTATTAATTAAAGGATAAATTGTTTTGAAAGAAATATTAAACGAAACCATCTGTGTGATCTGCGATCACACTTATCCGCTTGTTAAAAAAATTTTTTATTCAGATACTAGGGAAATACATCGAAGGAAGATGTAAAGTCTTTAAATTTTAGTTTTCGAAGATTCAATTTCTGCAGCAAAATCAGCAAGAGATTTGTTTCAATCGGTTTGATGAAATGGAGTTTATTTTTCAGTAAAGCGACGTCTCCACTCCTTTGAGAGCTCTATAAGTAAGAATAGCTGATTTCTGTCACAGTGTGTACGTTATTCTTTAAACTGAAAGAATCAGATTCAATACATGAATGATTTATCGTTCCATTCATGTGACTTATAAATGGTTTAGAAATGAAATAAATTAAATTTTCAATTTCGATAGGTTCTTGGGGAAAGTAAGCATATTAGTTAAATCGGAAAGATTCAAAATCCTAAAATCAAAATTTATGTTTTTAACCCTTAAATGCATGATTTCTTAATTCGTTCCAAAAAAATTGTATATGATTACCCAAATGTTTATTATACAGGGGAAAATATTAAAAAGAAAGAATACGATTTTCGTACAATGCGTCAAATTTTTTCTTACGTTGCACATTTGCAACTCATGCAAAAACTACTGGCATAACTAAAGTACAGAAAAATGAATAACTATTTTTAAAAGTATGAATCTAAATACTACTTTATTTTATGTAAAATGTTACTTTGAAAAACATAAGTTTAAGTACGAATTAAACTATACAAAACATAAAGCAAATTCTGAATATTTGATGTTCTATGCTACTTTCCTCCAAAATTGACTAAATATCAGCCATCTATTGAAGTAAATGTTCAATGATCTTTCTAAAACCATAATGTACCAGATGCGAAACATAGATTAGCTAAATGAAACTCCGCCACATGTCATAAAAACCACATTTCTTTACATGTTGCATATACGCTACGCACACGATGCGTTTAACCCTTCGGACTCCGGTGAGTCTTACACAAATTTTATTCGATTAGCACCACTTTTTTTAAAGAACTTTCCTTGAAGTAGACAATTTCAAAAGTTCTCTGATTAAATAAGGAAAATTTTATTTTCCTTTATTACTGGTGCCAAAAAGAAATTTTGGGAGGAAAGATGATGTCACTGCGGCGGAGACAACGGAGTGCCAGAGTTAAATATTAAATGAAACATACCGTAATTTCGGGTGTATAAGCCGCGGATCAAACAATTCTATTTGGACCCAGAAATCTTATTTAGTGATTGAAGACAAATATTTGCGGTGATCTAAGTAGTTATATTTGTTTCTTAAAAAATTCTGGGTCGAAAAAGAATTGATTGATCTGCATCTTATACACCCGAAATTACGGTATGTCATTAGTTCAAGACATCGTTTCATTTAGTTTTTCTCATTTCCTTTAAATAACATTTAGTAAGCTGCTTAAAGCATTTCTTGTCCAACGTAGAAAAAAATATATGCTAAACGAATTGCAATTAGTTTCTTTGATAATTTATTATTACAAAAATATATTATTAGCATGAATACTGTTATGAAAAGATATTATGTCGAAAAAAAGAAAGTAATACAAAAATAAGAAACATACGATATTTGTTAGATACATAAAACATCTTACATCCAATCTTCGACTATGACTTTTATTAGGAACATAAAACATCTCGAAAAACAAAAGAAAGAGCTAAATTAATTTGTAAATGTTCTATAAAAAATTTTCAAGACATGGGAAAAAGTTAATGTCGCTTTTCAATACTAATTTATTTAAATATATTTTTTTCAATTTAATATTTTTAGTGGCATTAAAAATGTCTTTCAAAATACGCGTACCTATATTATTGTATAGGTTTTAATATCATTCAAAACTGTTATAATTCAAAAACATTCTGTAAATATTTCAAAAAGCCCCGCCCATACTGATGCAAAGGTATTAACCCTTTCAAGAAAAGCGTTTTTTACATTGTTTTTATTAATCTTTTATCTTCGATTTTTAAAGCAGAGATTGTCTCTTTCAATCGTAAAAATGGTCGGACGAAGTAAATCTAAATTTACAATAAAAATTTACTGGTGAGAATAATCAAGGTTTATGCGGGTAAGGCACCATATGCTGCATGTATACCGATCGCTCGTCTCCAAGGGGTTAAATTACAGGTTATTTATTCAGGCGCTGCAAATTTTAGATAATTCTTTAAAATTGCATATTCATAATGAATAGGAAACTATTTTAAAACGGTTGCCTAGTTATAGTAAGTTTATTTTCTTAATTTTCTGCGCATAAGAAATTATTTCTATCGCCATATCTTTTATCTCACTCTAAAATCACCAATCACAAAATCGAAATAAGGTTGCATTTAGAAAATAAAATTCACAAAATGACACGGGGGATCAACAATGGGTTAGGAAATAAAAATTTTAGCTGAACTTGGCGGAAAGGTTCCTCTTTTGCAAGAAATCAGTCAGTTCCCTTTAAAAGCCATTGAAGATTAAAAAACACCAGGTGTCAACAAGGAAAGATCCCGATACTGATAACAGTAGAATGATATGTCAATTCTCATTTTAACGTTTCATCGAGCATATACTTTAAATATTCACGACTCTGCAAAACTACGATTCTCATTTATCCTTTTTATAAAGTATTTTCATTCTTTTCTTATTATTTTCCACTGTCTTTTTCTTGTTTTCTTTTCAATAATATCGTGTTTTCTTCTCAGTGATCAGCCGAAATCCTAAACTCATATCCTTCTTTTTGTACCTTATGAACTGAACACAAAGAATGCCTTTAAAGAGCGAGGGCGCTTAAAAGAAGAAGCTTAGTAGTTGACCACGTAATTGATTTGCTCGTATATCGTTCGGGTAAGAGGAATTTGCTTGATCCATTACTTAAAGATTTTTGACATCACTAAGTTTTTTTAAATGCAGTTTCATACTATTTAATGGCAGAAATTTTTACACTGAATCTTACGAATATTTTAGCTTTAAAAAGTGGTTTTTATCCCATATTTTATATTTATTGTACGAGAAAAAAATATCAGATAAGTGCTTAATGATAAAATATCAATTTATATTAATCTCTACTTCTGTTAAAATACAGAGGATGGCCAAATTATTAGTTACAACACGTCTAAACTTTACATTGCGAGAACACGAAGCTTTATTTTATTGTTTACGGGCGGGTTGTTAACACTACAATTACCAGAAATTTGAGTCAAGATTTATAAAAAATATTTCTCACCAGAATTTTGATTTAAAACAGTTTAACTTGATTATTTAACGTTTCCCTTCTTCGTACCTTTTAACCCCTTGGGGACAAGCGACACCTATACGTGCCGCTTGTTTATCCTCACCAGTAAAATTTTAATGTAAAATATACCTTATTCAGTCGAAGCATTTTCTCAATTTAATAAGGCACAAATTTCTGTTTTAAAAACCGGTGACAAAACTTTAAAAATTTCTTAAAAGGCTCCCGTCGCGAAAGGGTTAAATATACTTAATAATCAAATTTCTGGTTTTGACCGAAACATATTCATATGATGGCCATCCAAAATATTGTTCACGGCAGTTCTAGTATTAACACTAGAACGCCCGGGAAGAGTTAATTCGACTCCAGCCATATGATTAAATGTCACTCCGAACCAGAAATATTTTAACAAATCAGTTAAAAGTAAAACACGCAAAATTATGTCATATTTATTAGCTAAATAATTTACGATAAAAATTCTGGTGTGAAATATTACTATGAAACTTGATTAAAATATCTGGGCGTTCTAGTGTTAAACTACAATTTTGTATATATAGACTGAACACATATGGATTTATAAATAAAAACAAACTTTCGCTCATAAAGTAGAATCCAGATCATTATTAAAGAAGCGAGTCACATTGTTCATTCTAGATCCTTAATGTTTGGTTGCCATGCACAATGACATCTCTAGGCACACATCTTTCTTATGGCATAGACCGCGAGGCGGCAGCACAGGCAATCACCTCATAGAGTTCACAGATAAAAATCTAGAATTAGTTAAATCTCGATTCGCAAATTAAAACGCAATCGTTCAGCCAAGTCATATCTTTGTGAAAAATGCCTAAAAACTCGATTTTAGCGGTTGACTCATAGGTTTATCATTATGCTTTCCTGCTCCTAATCCTCCATGTTTTCATATTTTTGGGTGCAGGAAAGCACAATGGTAAATCTACGAGTCAACCGCTAAAATCGGGTTTTTAAGGGTTTTCTACCAATATATGACTTGGCAGACCGATTGCGTTTTAATATACAAATCAAGATTTAAATAATCCTAGATTTTCATAATTGAACTCGATGGGCGATTGTCTGTGCTGCCGCCTCCTGGTCTAGCACACACGCAGGTATAATTTCGGTTACGGATAAATGCTATCTTTTTAATGATTCTATCATATTTTTTTACTCGTAGATGAGATTACTTCGTTTTAAATGTTGATTTTCAAGTCAGATTTGTATAGTACTTTTTTACTTTATTAAGCTCCAGAAATTTTGTCAGTAAATAAAGTGATAAACACAATTTAAATTTAGTGGTAAAAATAACTATATATTTTGAAAAGCTCTCATCCCTGTTTACTGAAAATTAATGATTACAACCTTTCCTAAATGATAAGCACTAATTAGAGGTTGCTTAGGTATTTTAGTTTGGGATATCATTCTCCCTATTCTAAATAAAAAGCATTTTCAGTAAATTTTCTAGAATCTAAAATCAAAGTTACTTCAAAATATAATACTAACGAAAATTAAAAACAAGAACAAATTAAACACAAATATTACAAAGTACAAATGGCTTTAATTATTTGCTCAAATATTCGCATTGTTTTCAAGCCAGTAAAATTATAATTTCTTGCTTTTATATTGATATTTTAGTTACTATGTTTTACAGCGATTATCTCTGATTTTAGAACAGGGATGTCAATTTCTTTTATCTTAAACGCAAATAGAATCTCGTCTACTTCAGGTGATTTCCAGATGAATAAATAGCTTTTTAAGCGTATCACATTTTCCCAGACTTCCAAAGAATAAAAATAAAGAAATCTATAAAAATAACATTCACTCTATAATGATGTTTCACAATTATCGTTCTTGTGAAAGCAAAAATAGTGCACTAACTTGAACGCAATCAGATCCTAACAATCCGATTCTAATGAAGGAACAGAACAAGAGTAAAAGCGCATAAACTGAAAAAGCGCATTTCTGAATAAAGTAATATCTTATTTTACCTCAAAATAGGAGGAAGTAATGGAAAACCATAGACATTATTAGTTCATTCTTGAAACAGAATTCCCAACACAATTTAATGCAATTTTATTTACGCAACCAATTTATTCATGTGCCATTTAATGCGTAATAAGAATATTATTTCCAATAAGTCACATAAATGCGTATTTACACTACATAAATTAACTAAAAATAAACAAACAATGATACGTACTTACGGTGTTTTATTTCCCATAAAGAAAATATCAAAGTTTCTTTTTTGAAACGTTTAGCTACCTATGTTTTATATACTTATGCAACTTAGATCTTCAGACATAACATCTTTAGACTTCTTTTTATATGGATATATCAAAAATACTTTTCCAATCTCCACTTCGTGACGCTGATGAACAGAAAATTCACATAGCAGTGCCATCTTGACTTTTGATTCTGCAACGCTTGATAGAATATGGTTATAACTATCCTATAGGTTCGATGCGTTGTGCTGGAATAATGGGGCGCACATTGAAATCGTGGAATAAAACATTGTAAAATGAAATATGATATTTTTTATAGAACATAAAAAACCTTAAGTACATATCATTGTTTATTTATTGTTAATTACTTTTTTAAAGTGTGAAGGTGCATTTCGGACATTCTGTATTTTTGTATACGTGACCATAATACTGATACTACAAAGGAATTAAAATATTTTTGAAATCATCATACATCCCTCTTTGAACATGGTATCAGGAACTCTGAATTTTGTGCTGCATATTCGGAAAATTACTTAAATCGATCTGTCTTTGCATATTAAGTGTGGTTTTTCTGCTTTAACTCTAGAACTACCGACAATTTGAGTCAAGATTCATAAAAAGATTTTACACCAGAATTTTGATATAAAACAGTTTAAATTTATTATTTAACGATTTTCTTTTTTGAAACTTATTTCATAATCAAATTAATGGTTTGAACCTAAGCATATTCATATGGTAGCCGTCAAAGGAAAGGCTCATGTTAGTTCTATGTTAAATATACATGTTCCTCATGTTACCTGAAAAAAATATATTTTGTTTAAGAACTTATCTAATATAGGGTGTTCTAATGACATTTAACTTTATCATTTTCTACTATTCAATATTTGAAAATATTTCTTTTTCTTTAGGAAAAAAACTGTTATACATTTAGAAACGTCTTACTTTAGCTTATTTCGTATAGCTAAAAAAAATCCAACATGTCTATTTTATTAATTTGTATAGTTGTATTTTTTTTTATCATCCGCAATTTAAAATTACACTGACATAATGTTTCTATGATAAAAGCATACTAACAAAAGAGAAATCGAGTTACATATATGATTAAATTTACATTTTAACGAAGAAAGTTTACGGTTAAGTACTGCATTTAATTAAACATATATTTTCTTCTTAAAAAGGAAATTCTGCAGAAGTGAACTTTACATATTATGCCAGAAATTTGTAGGAAAAATCTAATTATTATAAAATTGAGATATCAGATTACTTTTATGCATTTAATTTAGTTATTTAATAAAGTCTAATTTAATTTAAAATAGTTATGGTATAGAGTTTTCTCAATGATTACAAACATAATGTTTCAAGATTTTTTGGATAAGAGCATAATTAAACAGAATACAGAATGAACAAGGACGAAATATCATGCATCAGACATGCAAACTTTTATAACACTAACACAATAGTAAAAAAAATCTGTTTTTTCATATAATGAAATGAGACGTCTAAATAAGAAATCGAAATAAAACGCACCACAAATGCTTTTTGTCCGTAGATCGTAATTTAACGCAATTTTTTCGTGAGTCCCTGTAAATGAACTATAAATTATGCTATTAATACTACTAATGATAGTATTGATACTACTTCGCTTTCAATAGCAAACATTATGCAGTGAAATCGTAACATATAGAAGTTTGATGTAAATCCAATTATATTTACGCAAGTTAAAGTATGGCCAGACAAATCGTATTTAGAAACACATTTTAACTCTGCTGGTAAGAGGTAAAAACACTATATGAATTATTCCATACAAAATGTTTTAATCAGCTGTGACTGACACATCACAGGTTTTAATAGCAATCATCATATAAGTAGATTAAATTTATTTAAGAGTAAATGTAAAATAACATAATTCAAGCTTGTTTATTTAAATAAAGAAACTTATATGTTAATACAAAATCTAGATTATGTGTACATGCTTGAAATTTTAATTTTGATTGTTAGCCTTAGGAACAAAAAGACTTACATTGTAAATTATTTACAATTAAGAATTAATTATTATAAGTCACAGATTGGCGTAATTTAGTAATTGCATTTTTATTTCGCAAAGAAAAAAAAATTAAAAATTTTGAGGTAAATTTTTTATTCTATTACTTTTTTGAACAAGGAGGGAAGCTCTTAATTTGTTTAATTATTTGACGTTATAGATAAAAATATATATTTTAATTTTAGGAACTTTCATTCGTACATTTTTATTTTTTTAAAGGAAATAATCAATATATAAAGAATATTTTAAGGGAATATCATGCGATATATCTACCACTTGCTCGAGCTGGAAGGAAAGCTCCTAAAACTTTTAAGTTATTTCATATTATAGATAAAATGTATATTTTAAATATAAAAACTTTTATCCTTGCTTTTAGTTTATTTTTGCCTCAAGAATATTTTAAATTAGTGTAGAAAAAATGATTGAGTTGAGTAATATATATATATATATATATATATATATATATATATATATATATATATATATATATATATATATATATATACACAATTTTATTTAAACCATTCAATTAATTTTTAAAAAATGAAGAAACAAATAAACAGTTTTTTACAGACCAATGCGCAAAATGCTACAAAAAGAAATGTAAAAAATGTATATAACAAAACCAAAAGAAATTCCATATCCCCAAAATACATGGAAGTCTTCATCAGGGAGGCCCCTCCAGGGAGGCCCCCTAGGGGGCTAAGGATGTAATTTAGCTTATGAGCCTACATCCTTTCAGAAACTTCTCTTTATTTACCCCTACATGGAGGGGCCTCCCTGATGAAGACTTCCATGTATTTTGGGGATATGGAATTTCTTTTGGTTTTGTTATATATATATATATATATATATATATATATATATATATATATATTAATCCTAAATTCACATAGATGGCAGCACTAATTTCTTCTTGAAATCGTGCACTATTTAAAAAAACGTTCGCATAATCGGGTGGAATAACCTATGGAATGTAACAAATATTACCTTTTTGAACTCAATTTTGTTATGTTAGGAATAAAAGGCAATCTTGATTTTTTTTTTAAAGAAAACATGAACTTGATTTTTATAACTGTGCATTATTATTATTGTCTGACCATTACTTCATTTAATTTTCTGCACCTGCATAATAGGAAAAATCATGATTTTTTAATTTTTTTTTATTGTTTCTAAGTTATTTTGCAGATGAAGGAAATAAATGGCAACTTTTAAACTTGGGGAATTCAATTTTCATATGCAGTACTACATCAGGCATCAATTTCATAGATATTTTTGAATACCTTCAAGTTTCGTAACGTTTAATATTTTCTCAACGTTGTCAAATTTTTCATTTTTATAACCAATTAAAGAATAAATCTAATGTTACATTATTATTATTACTAAATAAATCTGAAGATAATTTTCTAGGCGTTACGATATTATAATTTTCTTAATTTAATTTAAATAGTTTTCAAGATACGGAACTTCAAACTTGCAACTTTGAACGATTTCATGAATGCCATTCTCAGAGATGCAAGTGCTTCTCAATAAATGGCCGATTGCTACCAGTAAATTATAATAGTATTATCTTATTTAATGGCAAAATTTTTAGGATTTAATAATGTGAAGAGTACTATTAAAATTTAGTGGTGAAAAAAAACTGTTTTATGGCGCAGCACTTGCATTTCTGAATTCTATATCACAAGTTTATTTAATGTCCAGAACTGCCAAAATATTCTATTTTTTGCAAAGAGCATGAATTGAATCTGTGTACTAAATATTATTGAAATCGGCCTGTATGAGGACATGACTTTTTTTTTTTTTTTTTTTTTTTTTTTTTTTTTTTTTTACTCATTTTGCGTGGAATGACCCATATACATTATCCTTATTTTTTTTTAATTTACTCTCTTTACTTAGACAACTTCTTTAGACATGATGGCTTCCCCATTCGGTCCGTTTTCAGAATTTTGCTTTTTTTCCAATAAAAAATTTCTCTTTGAGATTTGTCTTTCAAATTTTGTAGAAACTTACCTGGAACGTAATTTTTATTGCATATATTGTATAAATCTAGCACGAAAAAATTTCTGGAAAAATATTGATATTAAAAGATGGAGCAGTGGAAGTATTGGGTTCTTAAAATGGAGTAAAAAGTACTAAATTTTAAATACGTCATATATTCAAAATAGTTCCTATCCAAATTTATTTAAATTTGCAAAACACGTGAACTCATTCTTGATTCCATAAATGCATTAGAAAATAAAACGTTATTTATCGGCGCACACAAACCCCTGCTTGCTACAGATTAAACTGAAAATGTACTAAAATTTATTTTCCGATCAAAATTATCTACAAAAAATGTTTAATTCATTATTTATTATTTTTTTTAAATAGCAACATTACTATCATTATACCCAAATCAAATATTTTTATAACAAGATCATTGTTTTCAAGCACTTTTAAAATATTTTTAATTACTCTGTATAATTTATTATGCATACATTAATGAACATCTTTCATGCATACATTATTACATGCATACATTAATGAACATCTTTCATCTTTCATATTTTTTCTGTATTTAATTTGGATATTCCAAATTCATACCAGAAAATTAAAATAGAAATACTTCTTTTATTTAACAACAAACATTCTACATTTAAATAAAGCGAAATTTATCATTGAAATTCAATTTTCTTCAATATTTCATTTTGTGTATTCTTCATTTTGAGTACGTGTATTTTATTATAAAAAATTTCATAAAATTGAGTTGATTTAACGAATTTCCTTTATAACGAAGTGTTTAAGTGTAATGATGAGGCTTCGATAGATGGAAGTTGCACTATGTAACCAAAAGCGTAAAAATCGACAAATATGACTGAATATATATAACATTTTTGTTTCATATCTTATTAACATAAAAAGGTATTTTATATAATAAAACATACTTTCATTTAATAGCAATAGGAAAAGTTTGTTTATGTTTCTTTTAGTATCGTAAGAAAAAGTTCAGAATATTTTATTGATTTTAAAATTCGATTTCGAGTACGTGAATTCCTAATTTATTTACTTGTTTACATTTTTAGTAGCATATCATCATCAAACACTATGTTGATAAATATCAATGTCAAAGATTTAGCTAGTACTTGCTTTACATTTTAAAGGAATATATCGTTTAAAATTTTGATGTTTCAGCGAAAACAAATAGAAAGCGAGATATTTAAATATTTAAAGGTTTATTTGCTTATCGGTGAAGGTATGTTTTTGCGAGAAATGTAAATATTCACTCCATATATAAGAATGATTCATTTATAAATATTTAAAAAGATTTTAACTAAATAAACATAGATGTAGTTAAAATTTGCACATATTTAAAAAGCGGCTATGTAATACTCAAAAATAAACTTTTCTACTAAAAATTGAACCGACTTCAAAAACAACTGCAAAGTGAAAAATAATTTTTTTAGATAATAGTAATAAGAAATTAAATTAAGAGCGTAGTATTTACCATGCGTATTATTATATTTATGTACACTAATTTGATTTTTTGGAGTCGGTGCCAGCTAAGCCAAGTTGCATATAATTTTCAATAGCCACACATCCAAGTATCTACGAGTTTTTTTACGATTTAGTATTTAGTTAAAAAATTAACCTTATTCTTTTACGATTTGCAGTGGATACTTAATTTTAACTTTGAAACTGACTTGACTGGCACCGACTTCAAAAAATCAAATTAGTGTACATAAATATAATAATACGCATGGTAAATACTACGCTCTTATTTTAATTTCTTATTACTATAATCTAAAAAAATTATTTTTGACTTTGCACTTGTTTTTGAAGTCGGTTCAATTTTTGGTAGAAAAGTTTATTTTTCTATTTTTAGTTAAAAGTTAATGATTTTTTGAAATCGGTTAATAAAAATTATAATACGGAAAAAAAATATTGTAAATTATACACGTATGTCAGGAGGGGATTCGAACCGACGCTCTCTTTCGAAAACCAGTGTTTAAATCTTGCGCCTTAGACTACACGGCCATCTGACTGCATGTATACCTTTCTGACTGCACTCCACTCGGCGAGCTTAGTCAACGTCCATGTTACTTTTAATTTGCAAGAAATTCTTAATTTTATTCGTTTTTGCTTGTTTACTAGAAAAATACTGAACAAATTTCGATGAAATGGAAGTGGTTCCAATTCGAGTAATCTCTTTAATTCAACACAAAAACCAAATTAATCGGTTGGATAATTTCGGAGTAATCAGTGAACATACATATATATATATATACATATATATATATACATATGCGTCGAACTGATAACCTCCTCCTTCTTTTTTGAAGTTAATTAATAAAAATTATAATACGTAAAAAAAATACTGTACAGAGATGAAATTATATCAGGGATGGGGTTTGAACCCACGCCCCCCTTTGAGATCCAAAGCTTACATCTGGCACTTTAGTTTTTTTGTATATATGTCGAACAATTATCTACACTTTGGGATATAGGCCCTAAGGAGTGGGATGCCCTCCGTGGGGGTCTTTCTAAGGAAACCTAACCCGTATTTACGCAAGATTCGAAGAAAACCACGGAAAACTCCGAACGGTTAGGCCGAGGGTCGCGATTGGGTCCGAACCCAGCACCTACAGTCTATCAGTTTGGAGGTCAGAACCTCGCGGCCACTGATGGGGCCTGCGACTTCAAACCACTTGGCTTTCCTGACTGTACTCCACTCGGCGAACTTATTCAACGCCTGTGTTACTTTTAATTTGTGAGAAATCATTAATTGTATTAGTTTTTGTCTAATTACTGAAAAATTACTCTGCCAATTTCGATGAAATGGAAGTAGTACCAATTTGAGAGTAACTTCTTTCATTTAACATAAAAACCCAATTAATCGGTTGGTTAGTTTCGCAGTAATCGGTGAACATACATAGAAAAAATACATACGCGTCGAATTGATAACCTCCTCTTCCTTTTTTGAAGTCGGTTTAAAATTATAACTCGGAAAAGATTGTTGTGCACACGTATGTCAGGGGTGGGGTTCAAACCCACGATTTCATTCGAGAACCAGAATGTAAATCAGGCGCCTTAGACCTCTTGGCCTTCTTTACTGCATTCCAGTCTGTGAACCTATTCAACGTCCATGTTACTTTTCATTTGCGAGAAATCACTAATTTTATTCGTTTTTGCCTAATTACTAAAAAAGTACTTAACCAATTTCGATGAAATGGAAGTGGTACCAATTCGAGAGTAACCTCTTTCATTTAACATAAATACTAGTTTAATTGGCTGGATAGTTTCGGTGTAATCGGTGAACAAGCATAACAAAAAATAAATACGCGTCGAATTTATCATAACCTTCTCTCCTTTTTTTAAGCCGGTTAAAAAAATTATAATACGGAAAAAAAACACAGTCTGTCAGGAGTGGGGTTCGAACCCACTCTCTCTTCTGAGAACCAAAGCTTAAATCATCCGCCTTAGACCTCTAGCCTATCCTGACTGCAATCTATTCGGTCAGCTTATTCAAGGTCATGTTACTTTTCGCAAGTCTATCATTTTAGTACTCTTTCACTGATAAAGTATTGAGTTGATAAAAATTCTCTGATACTCTGTGCTAACTGTTAAATACAAAATATTCTTAATAGCAAAATTAATATTTAATTTATAAAATATATATGTAAAAATTATAACACGGAAAAGGTTATCGTACACATGTCTGTCAGGAGTGGGGTTCGAACCCGCTCTCTCTCTTTCGATAACCAGAGCTTAAATCTGGAGCCTTAGACCACTCCGCCATTTTGTCGACACTGTAATCAGAGTACTTATTCAACACTTTTATTTAGCGAAAAACCAATAATTATATTAGTTTTTGCCTAATTACTAAAAAAGTACTGAACCAATTTCTATGAAACGAAAGTGGTACCAATTCGAGAGCAAGCTCTTTCATTTAACACCAAAACCAAATTAATCGGATGCATAGTTTCGGAGTAATCGGTGAACATACATAAAAAAAAATACATACGCGTCGAATTGATAACCTCCTCTCCTTTTTGAAAGTCGGTTAATAAACGTTGACTTTCACTTCACGATACGAATTCTTTCAAAATTATCAAAAATGTTTCGTAAGTTTGTAGGATTTTAATTAGGTATAAGAGTGATGGGTAACAAAATCGTTAATTTCGTATTGTAATGGATCATGAGATTTGACAAAATAAATCAATTTTATATATTGCAAGAAAATAAAGGTCACGTGATTAGTTAAATCCTTTCTATTTAATTATTTGTGAGGATGGCGTAAAAGCATGTTTTTTCATTTGTCAAAGTAATAGGTCAATTATAGGTGTGTGGTACACTATCGGCACAATATATGACCTTTCTTGAGACTGACAACAGATGCCTTTATTTGTGCTTTCTTAAAAATAAGACGAAATAATAAACAAAATTTTTGTATCAACAAAACTTTTCTATGTATCGTAATTTCCGGCGCATGATCCGCAAATAAAACTATTCTGTTTGGAAATTATATTTCGTTATTGATGAGAAATATTGACGCGATTTAAAAAATTATTTTTTTTTTCAAAATCTTGGTCGAAAAATGATTGTTTGATCCTCGGATTATGAGTCGGAAATTACAATAATGTATTTTTATGCAATACCTTATTTATAAATACACATTAATATTTATCCAATCAGATAAAGTAAGTTTTTATTAACCCCTTTTAAGGGCAAGGTACTTCTAATTGAAAAATTCTGAAATCATGGAAGTAGGAAGATATGTCTTTCTTTTTCCGTGGCTGAAATGAATAATAGGGCGAATCGAATTTTTTTTTTTTCCCAATGCCAGAACCCACCTATGTGGAAATTTTTTTCTATTAGATGAAATTTAAGGGAAAAATAATTAAAAAAAATATTTCAAAATTTAATACTGCCGCAATGGTGTTGAATTTCGGGAAAAAAGGGAAAAAAGACCTAATTTTTGTTAGAGGATTTTTCACTCAAAATAATAATTTTACACGTTCGCTGCCACTCACGCGAAAGCGCGTGATATGGCGCCGACGTTAAGGGGCCACTCACGTGCCAGCGCGGTATGTGGGGCCAATAGCCAGACACGCGCTGGCGCGGGAAAATCTTTCACTGATTCTTTGTTATAAAAAGTAAACCGGCTTCTGGGAAAAAACCCACTTCTATAGTGCGGCATTATCTAGCATCACATCTTTACGTAAGCGGCAGTGAACGTGTTAAAAATGAATGAAAACTACCCATGTGTAAAAGATGCTATATTATATGCAGATTAAGAGAAAAATAATTAAAAACTTTAATTTCAAAATTTAAATCTGCCGAAATTTGTCTCAAATTTGTGTATTTGAACTCTTTTAAGGTAAAAAAACAAAGTGATTTTTGTAAAATGAAACATAAATTTTTGTATTTTTGATATTTATTGCAATGAGAGGACATTTATTTGGTTACAAGATTAAACTTTTAGCTTCGTATTTAATAGCTTCTTTAATATTAAAACAAGAAAAGTTGTCAACATTATAATGGGCGGTAATGACATTTAGCGTTGAAAATCGGCAGGAGATTTCGTAATTCAATTCGATTTTTTATAAAGCCGACTCTTCTACACTGTAAAAAATTTTTGTAAAATTCCAGTAGATGTACCGTAAATTTCACGGTACTTCTACCATTTTCACTCTTTACGGTATGAATACCGTATTTCTAAGGTATATTAAGTGTAAAAAACAGTTTTTTGTACTGTTTCGATTAAAAACGGTATTTACACAGTAAAATTATTATTTTTCCGTAAAAACTCGGTATTTATACCGTAAAATAATTATTTTTCAATAAGGAAAACGACATTGTAAAAATTTTCGTAGCATTTCAATAGATGTACCTAAATTTTACGGTACGTCTACTGTTATCATTCTTTACTGTATGAGTACCGTATTTCTAAGATATGTTATGCATTAAAAAAACCAGTTTCTGTGCTATTTCGATTATAAACAGTATTTATACCATAAAATGACCAATTTCTGTGCTATTTCAATTATAAACGGTATTTATACCATAAAATGATTGTTTTTCAGTAAAAAGGCGATATTTATACTGAAAATAATTATATTTCAGTAAGGGAAAATATGGTATCCTCGCCTCAGTGCATAGCATTCTCTCAAGCGATGTTCTTGTTGTTGTTATGTAAATGCGCGCAGATCTGAGGAGATTGGGGGGAGTGGGGATTGGGGATTTATTTTTTTGGGGGGGAGTGCAGCCGTTAACTTGTTTTGGAGTCCAAAAATCTCAAAGGGAACTCTTGCAATACACACTGTTTATTATAATTTTTATGGATACCATAATGTAACAATAAAAAAAAGAAAGGACTGTATTTACTTTTGTTAAATAGTATTAAAGAAGAATAGATAATTATTAGAATATATCATTATTATCTTTAACTACAAGAAAATAAATAATGTAATTTATGAAAGGTGACTTAAGTAGTCTACAAAATAGACGAGGCTTTATTTAAGATTCACATGCATTTTATGTGTCTTGCGTGTCTGTGTAAGGGGGGGGGGGGAGGTGACTGATTCTGGGGCCGTCATTGTTCTTGACGGCCTGAATAGATGTCGTCTTTCTAGTGGGAACTTTTAATCTATCATACTGAATGATGTCAAATCCATCCTTAATTTTTATTGGAGAATTATACAATTCATAGAAGTGAAATTCTAAGATTTTAAACTAGTTTAATTAATCACTTAGTCATAGTCATGCAATTCGAATTGTAATATTATGTACCATTGAATATATATACCAGTGCTATTCTTATATGTTAAAAGGGTTTGTTCACCTTTATGTATGCTCTTTGTATTTCATTCAGTTGGATCCTCATACCGGACGTGCAGGACAAAGAAGTATGTAACATTTTAACTATTTTTAAGTAAAAGTAACTATTATGTATGTATTTTTATTACATTTTTAACTTGCATTAGTTCTTAATAAACTTCTCTTTTACTGTTATATATTTGTCTTATTAATTTATTTTGGGTTTAAAAATTATGACATTAATAACTAATATTTTTTTAGGTATGACAAATAAGAAATTTTTTCAGCTAAAAATTATTTGAAATTAAAAATTCTTATTAATTTCTTTAAAAAAAATCTAATAATACAATGTTAAAAATTTCCGTGGTGGAATTTCAAAGTGGAGTCTATTCATGAAGTAAAATAAAGAGAAGCACCGAAATATGGTACTGCTTATTTTTTGAAAACTTCAAGCTGGGCAACACGATGCGTTTTACCTTTTTCTTTTTCCTTATTCAGCGACACACTAGTAACACGCATGTTCACGTTCTCTATAATTCTAATGTATTGAACGTCGCCTCTCTCAAATAATGAAGATTGGCGGCTAGTAAGTTGTCTGTTAAAGAAAAAAAAAAAAAAAAAAAAAAAAAAAAATGAAATGGTATAACGTATCTTGTGTGCTCAGATGGTGACAATTTGGGGCCTATAAAGACCCATTTCCCGTGAATCCCCACGGTCAAAATTTAGACAAAATTATCATAAAACTAGAAAAAAATACATCATTATCAGAAAAAAATAATAAAATACCAAACAGTCAATTGGCTTAGATTTACGCTTAAACCACCGGTAAAACTGCAAACACCGGTCCCCTTTCCTCTACCAACCTCATAAATTACAAAAATTCAAAAATCTTTTTCTCTTACGTTGTTAGAATTTTATCGAACTCAGACCCTAATCTCGATGAGCTCTGGAATTTCGTAATCAGCAATTCTGTTGATCTAATCCTTAAAAAGGTGGTGAAGTTCAAAAACTCTAAAAATCGCAAATCAAAATCTTAGAACCTATCTCACTCGATGCTCTTTCGCCATACGGCTCAGTGTTGAATTCAGACACTTTTCTCCGGGAGGGACTTCTGTGGCTCCGGGGGGGTGAGGGAATGAAACCTTTTTCCCCAGTGAAAACACAAGAACTCTATTTTTCCGGGGGGGGGGGCATTTCATTGCACTGGGGGGGGAACCTATGGGGAAACCTATTATTTCAACACTGATATGGCAAGACTGTTATTTTTGTTAAAAGAAAGGTCTCTCATTCAGTAACTCAATCTCTCCCCTCCAAATTCTGGAAAATTAAACACTAAAAACCATTTAGACAGTTAAAATTAATTCACAGTCTCATCCATATGTCTTCAAACCTTGGAAAATCCCCCCTCCCCCGATCTCTCTTCAGTCCGGCTTGGATAAATTATTCAGACTAGATGTTGAATGATATTTTGAGATTACTTCAGTGGTCATCAGGGGAATTTTGATGCAAACACTACTACTGACGTTTTTAAAAGAAATATTCGATGCCTCCTACCCAACTCAATATGATCCATCGGATGGATCGACCTTGCTCTGTTAAAGATGTCTATAAAATAATGATTCCCTATTCCCTGATTTTGCACTCACTTTACCATATTTCAAGTAAATTATAGAAACGCGGTTATTTACAAAAATTCCATTCGACCAGTAAGGGGCTAATTGCAAATGTAACGTTATTTGCTTTTTATTAATTTTGGATCCTTTCCCTCCCTTTGGATATCATACGTTACTTCCATCAAACTCCCTGCCTTGGTAATGATATCGTTATCAAAGTGTAAAAAAAAAAAAAAAAAAAAAAAAAAAAAAAAAAAAAAAAAAAAAAAAATATATATATATATATATATATATATATATATATATATATTAGAATTCAGTTTTTTTTGTTTTGAGTAACATACAAAACGGGTTAAATTTATTTTTCGCAAAATTTATTGATTCATTTGAAGATAATTTAATAAAATATCGCTTTATTCAAATAAAAATAGTTAACAAAAAAAAATATATAATGTACTATTTTGAACAAAATACCACGTTACAGAGAAAAAGAGATAATTCTAATTGGGTCAAAAATGATATCGATATCAAAAGGCAAATACCCCCCCCTTCTCCTAGAGATATCTTACGATATCATGTGTCAGACCCTCCCTCCCCACTAAAAGGATAATGTTATATATGCACAGCACCTAATAAAAAAATTTAATATATCATTCTTGTTTCTAGTAAAACCATCGTAAATATTGACTGAGCAAAACATTTTCTTTGAAAATGTCTTATTATAGGTAAGATAATGCAGAGCGTGAAGTTTGCTTCCGGCCGAAGTAATGGTGTCAGATTTTCGAGGCAAAAGCCTTCTTTACGGGTAGCAGCATGAGTTTCAGTATTTACCAACCAACCAACAAATCTAATGGCGTCAGTTTGTTGATTTCGGGCAATGGGAAACTTGAGATCCGAGTTATTCATTTAAGTAAGTTAATCATCTGTATTTCTTGTTTTCCTTTAACTTACATAATTAGATAACTAATTTGAACTATACATGTTTTAAATTGTTTTTTCTTAAAAGTATGTTATTCATTTCTTTGGCTAAGTTATATAAAAATTGGAAAATAAAATTACTTTGTTTACGAAAAGTGCGTGTTGGATTAAATTGTGTTAAAAATAGCAAACTGACATGTATAAAATTTTGAATATTTTCTGTTCAATATTTCAACTATTTCCTTTTAAATTTAATCATTTTTACTAGAATATTTTCGTAATATTAGTAATTTACATTTATCTTATTCAAAAGAAGGAATTCGACTTATTTCATTCCTCCTTTTGCTAGCTTGTCCCATTCCTAACCATTATGTTCTGTTATATTAAACTGCTTATATAAACAACAGTGCTGCTTTTAAGTTTAGTTAAAATTATGGATAATGTATAATATTAGGTTTTCTAAAGAGGGGAACTATTACAGCTACAGGTAAACAAGTCATTACTTTACAGCAAATATTAAAATTATAGTAAGCAAATTTATTTTTTTAATAAACAATTTTTTTATACAAATCTAAGTTTATGCTGAAAAGCAACTTTTTTCAACTGAAGATTTGGTTGTCATTGCTCCATCTCAGTGGCGTAGCTAGGATAGGTGACACCCAGAGCGGATGTAAATTGTGTTATAGCCAGCTACCATGGTGTCACCCCCCCCCCCCCCAACGATCCGTTATACTTTTTCATTCACAATTGTACGCTATTATAACAAATGACCATATCATTTCTCATTTACCTTTTGACCTGCATTGAGAAAAAAAAAACAGATGGGAGAATTTTTACTTAACCCATAATCCGCTTAAATCAATGTGGTGTCTGTATGTCGAAGAAAATTCTTTCTTTTAAAGTTTGCTTTTGTTACCCACTCGTTGGATAGATTAGATTTTTGTTCCCTGGTGCAAATATCTTATTTAAACACACCAGTCTGCATAAAATTTCAACTTCTTTTAGAAAAGAAAATTAACTCTATTTCGTCGTACGCTAGAAATTTAATTTTATTTCAGAATTCTTTTTCCAAATGGTGTAAGATTATACATATTTATTTTCAAATAAATATTGGGTGACACCCGGGTTGGAGCACCCCCCTGCCCCCACTAACTACGCCACTGCCTCCATCTAGTATTGTGATTGATGTTTAGAATAATACGTAATGAGGAAAAATTTCTGTCCAATTCTATCCCATTCTCCATTACTAACTAATATTGTAATAAATATTAGTACTATTTATTACTAATATTAGAACTAGTACTAACTAATATATCCCGTACTTGAATAACATTAATTAATTAAAGTTTGAAAACATAGTATATTAACACACGAAAAAAATCATAAAAATCTGATTTAAATAAAAAGAATCTGATTTAAACAAAGATATACATATATATTTTTTAAACTATGATTGTTTTGCTATTAAAAGCATGCATATTCCATTCATAATACTAATTTTGAAAATAGTGAGAAATGATGTTTATATTAAGACTTTTTTGTTTTAAATGTTTATAAAAAAAAAAAAAGACTTGTGCATTGATTGCTCTTAACCCGGGAGAACATGCCCTTACCCAGTGTATGAATGGTTTTAACTTTGTCACCAATAAAATCAAATTATAACATCTACTTAATTTAGATGGAAACAATTCATACAAATTTTGTGATAAAATAAGTTGAAGATTACTTTTAAAAAATTAGTGGTTATAATTGTAAAAACCATACGCACTCAGGGTTTTTTGGGCCCTGCGCGCGTCCTCCCGGGTTAAAATTAGAGTCATCGTCCTGTTTAATTTTATAGAACGCAGTAAAAAGAGGGGGGGGGGGAGAAAATTAAGTCAAAGTAAATCAGAATAAACCAGTTGATATGGCCCTTATAAAATTCAGCTGGCATATTTTCAAATCTGATTAAAAAAATTCACTGGCAGCTCATATCTATGTGTTATTACAGTATTTATGTTTTCACTAGTGAGAAACTGGGTTATTTATTAAATTTTAAGTCAATTAAATGTCATTAAAACTAGTGTTTGATTAATTAGTCGATTCGGTATTTTGTGATTCCGCATATTATACGATTATAAGTGTCATTAAACTAATTAAAAAATACTTAAAAATGTGTAGCCTATAATTCAAATACTTCGCTGAATAAATGCGAATTACGGCGTTTCTTGATCCCCCCTCCTCTCTAGAAAAAAAAAGCACCCAAGTAAAGTCAAATTTCTGGAGTGATACTTTTTTTAATTTGTCTTTTTTGCACACAGAGAGAGTTTATTGAATCGGATTTAAGTCTTTGTGTTTAAAGTTTACTTTCTGGTAAACTTAATTTCGCTTTGATTGTGCCTGATTACGTAAGTTTACATTCAAAATTGTTTTACATATTTAGATTTTAGACCATTGGTGTAAAAATCTAGGCACCAGCGGGGGGCAATCACTCACCACGGGGTAAAATTTAATAGCATTTTAGCAAGAAATTTATACAAATTATTAGATGATACAAGACGAAAAAAATTAGTAGACTAATTGGAGCAACTGGAGCAAAGACTTTTGCACCCCTGTCTTAAAACAAAGAGGTGTACCTGCCAATCCATATTTTATCACATGTTCTCAATATTAGAAGTTTTACGGGAAGTGTAAATTATAATTATCATCTATTTGAGATCTTCTAAATCAGCCTGCGTAATTTTTGTGATAAAATATTAATAACAGTAAAAATCATTGATTTACAGTATAACTATTTAGTTTCTTACACGTCAAAACCTTGTGTGATTTCTTTGTTTTTCAAATTGATTATTTAGAGAATTATAAGAATATAGTTATTATATTTTCGGGTTTTTTTAAACACATTTACTTTTTGATAATGAGTAATTTTCATATGACGGAAAAGCTAGCGGTCTTCCTCTGGTATTTTATTTATTTATTTATTTTCATAGTCATTATCGTCCAAACTCTTCAAAAATTTTTGGAATTAAAACATGTTTTCACAGTTTTTGACAAGCAATCCAGAAAAAATATTGATATACAGGGTGTCCCTAAACAAGTAGTATATACGCTAGGGGGTGATAGAACACATCAATACGAGTAATAGTAAATAGGAAACCAAGGGTCTCAAACGTTTTCCAAAGGAGATAGCCGCCATTAAAGTTTGGGGTCCAAAATTTCAAATACACATAAAAAACATCAAAATTGATGGATTGATTTGCGGTTTTCACTAAAACTATTCTTTATGTTGGTATTTTCTTAAAAATAAATTATAAAGATAAATTTAGAAAAATGCCGATAGAGGGCGCTTTAGACTTTGACATAATGAAAAACTAATTTTTTTGCCGTGATTTTTTGCATCTGATTAAATGTTTTCGTAAACTTAGACTTAAACTTAAATTTTGAGCTCAAAATCTGAATAGTTGGGAGTGGTTAAGTAGCACAAACTGAACTGTGTTCAGAGAGTTTAAATTTCAAACGATTATAAAAAACGGAAAAATTAGTCGATTCGTTTGCGGTTTTTGCTAAAACTACTCTTTAAATCAGTGTTTTCTTGAAAATAAATTTTAAAGATAAATTTCACAAATGTCGATAGAGGGCGCCTTAGACATTGGAGTAGCGTACAACTATTTTTAACCGTTATTTTTTTTAATCTCATTAAATGCTTTAAAATGCTTAGATTTAAATTTTGAGATCAAATTCTGAATCGTTGCGAGTGTTTAAGTAGCGCAAAAGTGAACTGTGTTCAATGAGGGGGGGGGGGGTTAAATTTCAATCCTGAACACATTTCAGTTTGCGCTTCTTAACCCCTCCCAACGATTCAGAATTTGAGTTCAAAATTTAAGTTTAAACCTAAGATTTCGAAAACATTTAATAAGTTTTGGAAAGCATTTAATTAGATACAAAAAAAAGGTTAAAATTAGTTCTTGGTTACTCTGAAGTTTAAGGCGCCCTCTAACGGAATTTTTTGAAATTTATCTTTAAAATTTATTTTCAAGAAGATACTGACTTAAAGAATAGTTTTATTTTAAACCGCAAACGAATCGACCAATTTTTCCGTTTTTTAAAATCATTTGAAATTTAAACTCTCTGAACACAGTTAAGTTTGTGCTACTTAACCCCTTCCAACTATTCAGATTTGAGCTCAAAATTTAAGTTTAAGTCTAAGCTTACGAAACCATTTAATGAGATGCAAAAAATAGTTTTTCATTACTTCAAAGACTAAAGCGCTCTCTACCGGCATTTTTCGAAATTTATCTTTATAATTTATTTTCAAGAAAATACCAACATAAAGAATAGTTTAAGTGAAAACCGCAAATCAATCGACCAATTTTTCCGTTTTTTATGTGTATTTGAAATTTTGGACCTCAAACTTTAAAAGCGGTTATCTCCTTTGGAAAACGTTTGGGACCCTTGGTTTCCGATTTACTATTACTCGTCTTGATGTGTTCTATCACCCCCTAGCGTATATACAATTTGTTTAGCGACACCATGTATATTAATAAAATGGCTGATATAAAGACTTTTTTTCATTTGGTATATTTAAATCGTTAAGAAATAATATATGTTTATTTTCAATAACAGAAAATTTGGAATGGAGAAGGAATATGGCTACCCAATTTCATTTTTGAAGTATGGTGGAGGAGTAGACTTGGAACTATCTGATACCCAGTAGGAAAAAAAAATTCTCGATTGTCTGCGGCAGATACTACAGAGGCAGAAAATAATCCATAGGTAAAATGTTTTGAAATTGCAGCGTTAATTAAACATTTACTTTTAACGATTTTACGCGTTGTATTCAGTTCTGTTAATAACTAACTCGCGTTTTTGCATTCAGTAATAATAGTCCAGTCATTTTAGCACCTTTTTTTGCAAATAGCGGAAAAAATTAGAACAAAGCTGGATTTTTGCATAGGTGCTAGTTAGAGTATGTAGTTTAACATACTAAAAGTCCCCATCGATCCGATGTGAGCTTTCGCCTCCAGGGGGCGCTAAAGAGCTTGAAAATCGGTTTTCTGTAAATATCTCCCGAACAATGGCATCTAGACAAAAAAGTTCAATTACAAAGATGTAGGTAATTTAATTTCCTGCAAAAAGTGTCCTTAACATTTTTTTGTCACACCAACCCTTCCCTGCCAAAAATTAAGATAAAATATATATTATTGAAAAAATATGTGCAAGCACAATCATAACGCGGCGAAGAGGCAGAACAAATACTAAACAACTTTTGATTCGCCCGCCTCATCTCTCCCCCATTGTTTGTATGGCGTTTTCGCGGGCTTGTGCAATACATCACCTGAGAATAAGGTTCTATGTGTGTTTTTAAAAAAATCGACTTATCGATATAGAAATGTTCTATTTGTATCTATGAAGGCATTTGTGGATTAAAATAATGTCATATTATGATTGTAAGGTCATATGTAAATTATATATAACATCATTTTGATGCAAAAATGCCTTCATAGATACAAATAGTCTTTCTATATAGATAAGTCAATATTTTCAAAAACACAGATAGAACTTTATTATTCTCAGGTGACGAATAGTCATTGCCCAATACCCTATTTCTCGTTGCATTTGTCGAAATGTACCACGTGCAAACACTTTCCAATATTTTATTTTTATTTGGTGCTCATTTCGCTAGTATGAAATGACCCTAATTTATTGAACGAAGTATTTTTTCTTTTTAAGATTTTAGGAAGGGAATAATTTTATTTTCAACGCATGTTGTAGAAAGTTTTAAATTATTTATGACAGTTTAAAATGACTTTTTCTTAATTGCTGATTCTGAGCAAAAAATGGAGATTGACAAAATAGTTTATCTTGCATGAGATGAGGACTGGGTTTCGAAAGATTTTGTAAAAACAGAAAAAAAGGGTCTGAAGTCGCTTGTGACAGCAAGTTCGGAAAGAGATGACCATAAGGGGAAAATATTTGAAGAAATGGCTAAAAACAATAATGAATTTACAGTTCATTCAAAGAGTAAGAAAAATTATTCACGAAAGAATTCTATTAAATCATACAATAAATCTATTGCCGAAAAACGATCAACATCCGCACAAGTTAATCATCCATTGAAGGAAAAATTGAGAAATGACAGTCCGTTGTTTGAATTTAAGGGAAAATGTTTGTTATTTCTGATACGTTAGACGAAGATTTTTTACAGAAGGAAAAAAAGAAAGCTCTAAAGTATCGCGAAAAAGAATTTTTTTAAATCTAATCATTAAAATAAGACACGTCTCATATCTATGCTTATGGAGAAATTTATGGAAAATGGTTTCGAAGCGAAACAACCAGAAGATGGTGCAGACACACTAATTGTTAACACAGTTATTGAAGTAGCAAAGTCTGGTGCGCTTACTGCTGTTGTTGGCGATGATGTTGACTTGCTCGTATTGTTGACAGTTTTAGCACCTCCAGAGATAGTTATTTTTTATTAAGTCTGGAAGAGGACGAATCGTTACCACCCTGTATTCATCGCACAGTTTTAACAATGATGCTGTTCTGAAAGATCATATATTGTTCCTTCACGCTTCTTCAGGTTGTGACTCGACATCAGCAATGTTTGGAAAAGGTAAAATGTAGTTAGCGAAATTTTTGAAGAAGGTAGAAGATCATAACATACAAGCTGCCAGCCTTTTTAAAAGTGATCAAGTATCTTAATTTGAAGTTTCCGAGGCTGGAAAAACTATTTTTCTTGCTTTAAACGGTAGTGAAGCGGAAAATTTTCTGCAAAAGTACCATTATGTATGTTTCAAGAAAAGAGTTGCTGTTAGTAAAAAAAGCCTTTTATCATTGCCGCCTGCCGAAAATGCAGCTAGATTGTACAGTTTACGTATTTATCATCAAGTACAATACTGATTGAGCAACAAACTACTTCCTGAGAACTGGGGCTGGCAAAATGCACCTAATTTGTTTCCAATTCTTGCTATCTTTACCGCCCGCACCAAAAGATATTATTGAATCTATTTTTTATACTTGGTCCAAAGAATGTGGAAAAGCATGTGGATGCCGAAAAATTGGATTGAAATGTTCTGATATTTCATAAATTGCTGCGGAGTTTCATTTCATAATGCAAGTAAAATTGAATTTGAAGACGAGGAAAATATTGAGAGTATCCTGCCCACTGCAAGAGAGGGGGGAAGGGCTACTTCTGTATTCAGTGATGATATCGAAAGGCAAACAAAAAATACTGAAAGCAGTACAGCAACGAAAGAAATAAATACAGATAATTACGAATCTGAATCGAGTGTAGAAATTGATGCTGTGCAAAGAACTACTAAAGCAGTTATACAACTTAAATTGGATTAAGCCAGTCACTATAAGTGGAATATGCCTACGAGAGAAATCACACACACACACACACAAAAAAAAGCATTAAGTGTTTTACCTCAAGGGTGGTGTGGAAATAAGCATAAATGTATATTATATTTTCACTTTCCCCATTCAAAGGTGAGAATTATAGATCTGTTTACAATTTTTTTTTAAAGTAGCAACAGATTTTTTGAATTTTTATAATTTTACTTTCAAATATGGCCACGTTTTTACATTTTTGACAGGGAAGGGTTAATGTGACAAACAAATGTTAATGACACTTTTTATAGAAAATTAAACTATCTACAACTTTGTAATTCACCTTTTTTCTCTAAATGCCATTGTTCGTGAGATATTCACAAAAAACTGATTTTCAAGCTCTTTAGCGCCCCCTGGTGGCGAAAGCTCTTATCGGATCGATGGAGACTTTTAGTATGTTCAACTACATAACCTAACTAGCACCTATGCAAAAATCCAGCTTTGTTCTAATTTTTTCCCCTATTTTTGCTAAAATGACTGGGCTATAAAGTGTTAAATATAACTTAAAAGAAATGTTTGATGAAAAAATAATCCGCAAAGAAGAAAAGAAAATTTTTAGCACCCGTCTCCATTCTTTAACTTTCTGCTATAAGGCTTGCAATATGAATAGTGATCGCAAAAAATAGTGGATATGACTGAGTATCAGCATTTTTTTATTGCACAATCTTGATCATAGTTTCTTATTTTAATTTTTGAAAAACAAATAAAATCAAACACAAAGTCGATATTTGATTTTTTTTAAATCAAAGGCTTGATACATTTCTTGTAATATTTCAAACCCATAATGGTAACAATAATATAATGACTTTTAGTTATTACTAAAAGCATAATTTTATTTGTAGGTACATTTAACTCACACATAATCTAGCTAAAATAGCGTCTCAGTATTATCATTGTTAAACGCATACTTTTTACTTATTTCTAGTTAGATTTTAATTCCATACATTCCTCCATTTTAATTCCTCCTTTCTTCTCCAAATAAACTGAGTTTTTTAATTGACTTCTTTTTCATAACCTGCCCTTCATTATAATTACAGATTCACTGTCGCGAGATGCCACACGCAGCTAATTTTATGCTGCGACCTGTAACTTTCGGTGCGGGAAACAAAACTATTCAAATTTTATTAAACAGTTTTATTACATTAAAAATTCTGCTTAAAATTACGTTTAAAACCTTGTTTCTATTTTAACTGTAACAAGAAATATTATTTTTTTTCTTTTTGGTTTCTTTTTAAAATCTAGTTTTCAAAGCAATCGTTCTCATAGAAATGACTTTCTGTGAAAATGCTTTTTTTCTTCATGAGTTTTTTCACCATTTCTTGTATTTAAATTACTTTAACCCAATAACGGTTAATAAAAACCTTGTTTAAATTTGGAACAAGTCTTTTTCAAATGTTTTATATTAATTTTGCTTCAGCAAATTAAAAAAAATATATATATTTAATTTTGAAAATATGATTGCATAAAATTACATTTTTTTTTTTAAATATTTTTACTTCAAATATTTTTTAATTTTATTCAAATTAATGCTTTTAAAATTCCTAAATCAGAATTAAAGCTTATTATACATTTCTGTTTATATAAATGAAAAAATTCTACAAATAACATTTCGAATTATAACGATTTTAAATTACCCCACTTTTTAATAACTACTAAATTTAAAAATTAAAAAAAAAACATTATGAGAAATTATGTCACGTGCTTTTGTTTCAAAGTAATATGGTAAACCATCAAAACATTTTCAAAATTTTAACTGAATAAATAACAATTACTTGATAATGTGTGCATTGTTGAGAAAATGTATTAAATTAAGGATTTCATTTCCGACAATTCCATTTTTGTTTAAACACATAGCCTACACTAGGCTCGGTAAGAAATTTTCAAGCTAAATATTAATTCTATGGTATTGTTATTTACAGACCACTGCCCCCCCCTCTTTTAATATTTTTAAATGATTTTTTTTTCACACAGGGTGCAGTACATAAATTTTATTGTGCATTTCTACTTTTTCAATTGTTTGTTACAGTTTTAGGAAGCTGTCATTAGAAAAAGTAGAAATCTATCTATTGCAGCTGTCCGGAGAAAAGCACTCCCGGAAAATTTTGGTATATTTTCATCGATCATGACCCTCAGACCCCAAAACCACTCTCCGTTCAAATTTTGACATATATATATATATAATATATATATGTGATTTTTGTCACGCTGTAACTATCGTATTTATGAGCCGATTTGAATGAAACTTGGTATGTACATAGTACATAGAAATGGCTCGACCGAATTCGTTGGGCAGCATCAGATGCCATCTTGTTTCAAAATGGTGTCCATTTAAGTTTATCAAAAATCTTTTAAATGTATAATGATGTACAAAGAAAAATTTAGAAATTGAGGAAAGATTCTTTCTAAAGTGTTTGATATTTATAATGAATTACGGAATACTTTTTGCTTTGTCTTTACCTTAAAAAGCGCCTGAGATATAGCAGTTTGGATTTTTAATGTGAATGACATTTTTTTTTAATCAATTTGCCTGCGACAGCCCTGGTATATATTAATCGATTTCGATGTGAGTGTGCGCTTGTACATGAATTAAGATTTCGACCAAGCTCATTGGATTGTTTTATCCATTATGTTGTTTTAAAATGGCATATACTTCATGATATCGTGGAATTTGGAGACCCTATAAATCGCTTAAAATAAAACCAGCTTCAATAAAAGATGACTAATTTATAAAAATTCCCATTAATATACAGTATTGACAAAAACGAGTATTCAATCTTATATAATCGGACTCCACTAATTTGAGCTTCGTATGTTTGAATAACACTTTGAAACTTAATTTAAAATAAATAAATAAATAAATAAGGTATATGAAAGCTACCTTTTCCTCCCGGCACTACCGGAAGGCCTTTTTTTATGTGCAGATGCTTCTACTTTGAAAGCAGTTCTGAAAATAAAACTATTTTCGCCTTAAGAAATGGTTACAAAAGTTAAAAAAGTACAAACACACAACGATATCAATTTAAAATTTCACATCCAAAAAAAAGTAAAAATAAAAATACTAAAATACAAGTTAGAAATTTCTAAGAAATTTTCCCGCGAATTTAACATTAAATATTGGCATTTAGCCACGGGACTGGTGTAGGTTCTTAAGAGTCATGGGAAGTACCGCATTATTCATGGGAAGAAACGAACACACTAATGTAAATTCTATGGGGGCGTTATTTTATATTATTTAACATGGATATAAATATTGTTTAGTAATTTCTGTGTAGGATAACTGAGGGCGATGTACCTGCGGTAATTTTTTAATTTTTAGATTTTTAATTTAGACTTTTTTTTTTTAGTTTTCTTTCACTTACAGAACTGGTTTGGAAATTGAAACTACCCAAATATATATAAAAAATCTATAACTAAAATAGGAAAATGAAAAGTAGCCCAGTAGATCATCTTCATCTATTGTATGTAAATATATATATATATATGTTACAGGCCAAATCTGTTTTTCCTAGGCCAAACTAGTCTATCCTAAGGCCCATAGGACAAACTAGTTTTTCCTAGGCCATACTAGTTTGGCCTAACTCTTATAAAATAAACTAGTTTAGCCTGCTGTTTATTGGTCTGAACTAGTTTATCCTAGGACAATTCAATTTTGCATGATTTTATTAAATTCAATGACCGCCTCAACGCCAACATTCTTGTTTGTCCTAGGCTGATCTAGTTTAACCTAGGCCAATGTAGTTTTACGTGTTTTTAGCTCACGGGCATCAAAGCCAGAGAAATAAAGGGCTCACAGGTTCTGTATGTATGTATGTAAGCATGTATGTACGCATGTATGTACGTATGTGCGTACGTATGTACGTATGAACGTACTTACGTACGTAACGTGATAATTCTTGATATGAGTTATCCGAATTGCTTCAATTTTGGATGTAGGTTCACTCTGATAAGGTACTTTTCTGATTAATTTTGGGAATTCATTGGATAAAAATAAAGGGGGCGAATGGGAGGCTAATCCCTCAACGTTAATTTTGAGAAATGGATTTATCATGCAGAATTATCACTTTTCATTTAAAATTTTAGCTATAGGATCATTGTGACAAGACACCTTCGTGATTAGTTATAGATGTTTATTATTTAAGTCTAAAAGAAAGGGCAATGTAGGTAACGCAATATAATTTAGATAAATATTTTTGACGCAGAATTGACGAATTTGCTTCAAATTTTGGATATAGGTTCTTTCTGATAAGGCGATTCCCTGAATAGTTTTGAGGGTTTAATGGTTAAGTATGAAAGGAAAAATGGAGGATTACCCTCTTACCTAGGAAAAACTAGATTATCCTATGGGCATTTAGATAAACAAGTTTGGTGTAGGAAAAACCAGTTTATCCAATTGGCGTTAGGATAAAATAGTTTGGCCAAGAAAAACTAGTTTAATGTAATTTGGCTCGAAATTTTGTTTGACCGGTAAAAAGTGTCTTTCACAAGAATAAGGATAAATGTGTGTAAAGACTAAAGAGTCATTCCCCATAACATCAATACAGAAATTTAACATGTCCACCGTAGAGACATGATGCATCAAACAGTGTTTTTTTAGCAGACTCATACCAACTGAGATCTGACTTGCTTTTATTATTATTATTATTATTATTATTATTGCATTTTCGAGCGAGATCGGAACTGAACATAATTTGGAATCGAACAGCGTTTTCCTTTTTTGAGAAATTAATTACCTGTTGACGTATTAGCTATTCCTGTCATGACATCAAGTTTTTCTTTTCCGTAAAGTCGTAAGCGGAATTTCGATTCAAAACGTAGCTTTAATAGTATTTTCTCAAAGGTACAACGATTTTATGAAAAAATGGTTAACGCCATTCGATTACATGTTTTCTGAGTGAGAATGCCTGTTTATCTTATGCATTTCCAAGAATGAATTTGTTCTTAAATGTGTCATGATATAGCTCTTTTGGATTTGAGAAAAGCCTTAAGGAATGACAGAGAAACATATTCAGAAATCTTTATAAAATTTGTAAAATTTTTTGCTGAACAGATCCAATAGTTATGATATTTATAATTCTCCTTTTTTTTCTTTTGTTCTAAACTACATTAATTATTTAATGAATCCCTATTTGAATACTGAAAGGTCTAATAATCTAAATAATCAATAATACATTGTGTATTTTCAATTCTGCGAACGCATCGTAATTTAAAAATACATTCTAAATTTATCCAATAGATATGTATGCAGTATTTTTTAAAGGAATCTTAATTGTATGTTAAACAAAATCTGAATTTTTTGCAGAAATTGTGTAGAGCCGATCGAGCCGGACTGAGTCTCTTTTCATTGATTAATGTACAGGCAGGGCTTGAACTGAACTTTTAATTTTTTCACCGAGTCCTGGCAAAATAGCTTTCCTTCGGGAAGGGCGGGGCCTTCCCGAAGGCCTAGAAAAAGAATTAGCCTAATTAAAGAAGCAACTGATCAAATGAATTCATGTCCAAAATTTTAAGCAAATTGGATAATTCTGTATTATAACCAATTTATCTAATTTAAGAAAGGAAAAAAATTGTAAGTTTCCCCCTTTATTTTAACCAAAGAATCACAAATTAATCAGTGAAGCGATTCATCAGAATGAACAAATCCAAGATTTGCAGAAAATTGGTTAATTCTGCATGAAAAAACTCATTTGCCAAAATTAGGCGAGATGCCCACGTTCTTTCCGTTGTCTTATTCAATTAACCCCCAAAACTAAATAGGAAAGCGCTTTACCAGAATGAATTTAATTCTAAGATTTGAAGCAAATCAATAAATTCTGCGTGAAAAAAGCATTTACATAAATTATGGGTCGTTACCTCTATTCCCCCTCCCTTTATACTTAAACAATGAACACCCACAACTAATCATGGGGGCGTCTCAAGAGAATGCTCCTATATCTAAAATTTGAATAACATATGCTAATAATGCATAGAAACCCATTTTTTTTTTAATTAAGGGAAGGGGCGAATCAGCCTCTCGTTCCCCCCCCCCCCTTATTATTAATCGCAAATGACCTTCCAAAATTAATCAGAAAATCTCCTCATAAGAATAAACATTTATTGAAAGTTGGATGCAAATCGAGTACTTGTATCAAGAATTATTGCGTTACGTACTTAGGTACATACACAGATACAGAACCTACGGGCAGATTAGTTCTCAGGCTTTGGTAGCCTGATGAGATAAAAACACGTCAAATTACATTATTTCTATGAAGAGTTATCGCGTTACGCACATACGTTCGTACATACATACGTCCGTACATACATGCGTACATACATGCGTACATACATACATAGAGAACCTGTGAGCCCATTATTTCTCTGGCTTTGACGCCCGTGAGCTAAAAACACGTAAAACTACATTGACCGAGGATAAACTAGATCAGCCTAGGACAAACAAGAATGTTGGCGTTGTGGCGGTCATTGAATTTAATAGTATCACGCCAAATTGAATTGGCCTAGGATAAACTAGTTCAGACCAATAAACAGCAGGCTAAATTAATTTATCCTATAAGAGTTAGGCCAAACTAGTTTGGCCTAGGAAAATCTAGTTTGTCCTATTGGCCTTAGGATAGACTAGTTTGGCCTAGGAAAAACTAGTTTATCCGATGGGCGTTAGGATAAGCCGGTTTGGCCTAGGAAAAACTAGTTTATCCGATGGGCGTTAGGATAGACCGGTTTGGCCTAGGCCAATCTAGTTTGGCCTAAAATCGGGTTTGTCCTGTAACATATATATTAAAATCAAAACGAGAAAATTGAAAATAACGCTCCCATAGGATTAATATTAGCACTCTTTTTCCTTCTTGTGAATATTGAAATAACCTCTTAAGATGATTTTGTGAAACCATTTCTACAAATTACTTTTGTATTTTTTTCGATAATTTATTTTAATGCTTATACCCATGTTGAATGAATCTTTTTCTTTAAGGTACTTGATGTTGATCAACCCTGTGTGTGGTACAAACTACAAATAATCAATTGGCGGATAATCAAAATCCAGCAAAGTGGGCAAAAATATTGGAATTTGTATATAAATGTAAATGACACACTGTGTTGAAGAAAATAAATTGTATACATAAATATTATAACTATGCATCATGATATAGTGTATTAATGTAATTTAATCGTTGTAATAAATATCTTTTTATATTTTAATTGCTTGTTTTAAATGTGTCTGAATCATAATGATATTAATTTATTTTGTAAATGTTCTAAAACATTTATATTTGTAATTTTAATATGATTCTCAAACCCTCTCCTTAACAATGCAAAGTTTTCATGAAATTTTAAACTTATTTTTATTCATGAATGTATAAATTTAGTCTTGACTATTTAAATATTTGGAAGGAAAATATATTTTTCATTTTTTATTAACTTTTTTTCGCGTTATAGGCAATATTGCCCACGACAACTAGTTTTTACTTTTCTTGATCTGTAGGGAGAATTAAAGTTTGTTATTAAGATTATAAGCTATAAATTACCTATCAATTCTTGCAAGAATAATATAATAGCACATTTCCATTAAAAAAAATTAAAAAGTGGTGATTTGCTAGACAGTTACATTTTTAAACTTTTAAATGAATGTAAGAACTTTTAGATTTGTATGTTGAGAAAATAAAAATAAAAATCCTAATTTCCAAGAAGGTAACAAGAATATTAATGTATATGTATAATTTTGACCACTTTTATTAATTTTACCTTTTTTTTTGAAAGTGTATGTGATTTGTATTCTCTTCACGCTCTTCTGATCCTTTAGTTTTTTTAATTATGTCTGTGAAACAACAAAAGAAGTGTGAAATAATTTTTCGGCAGTCAGTACTCTTGAATTATTTGTTAATATTTAATAAAATTTAATAAATAGTTACTATTTAATAAAAATAATATAAGATCTATTAATTATTTTCAGTTTTAATAATTTATAGAAATGTAAGAAAGGAATTTAATATTAGCATTTTATTTTATCAGAGATCATCTCACATATCATAGCGGTCACAAATGTAAACACTGTTTTGGGATTTTTTTTTAATTCTCTAAGTGCATACTACTTTTATAGCATATTTATACCTTATTTTAAAATAATAATTTTCTCTGTATATTTAAACCTGAAATGTGACAGCAGTAACTATTTTAAAATAGTGGTATAAAAAGTAAATGTAGAAAAGGTGTAGTAATTGGCAGCTATGTAAGTGTAATTCAAATTCATTGTTTTTAGTTACATTTTACCATTTTTTTTTTTTTTTTTTTTTTTTTTTTTTTAACAATTGTACGTAATGACAAAAAACAAAAAAAAAATATTCCTTAAGAAATACAGAAAATTTAATATTTATAAAAAATAATATATATATATATATATATTTACCAGCATACATATCTTTGCACAACTTGATGATCTACAAATGGTTTTATTAAAATTTTTATCAAAATATTTAAATGTATCCTCACAAATCTAATATTTCTCGCCAAAATAAATTTTTATAATAAGAGTAAGACTTGTGCTTACCATGTATATTCGTCGATTTTGATTACAGAATAACACATAAAAATATCCCATGTTTGACAGGAGTATATAAAACAAAAAAGGACTGTAAAGAGAAACTTGTTTGTTTTAAAATATGCAATGGGTATGACAAGAGTTTAAAATGGCTATGTTTTAGAAATGATGCTTGGTAAGTGTTATCCATTATAACCAATAGAAATTTCTAGACAATATCTGAAATATATCATCCACTAACATATTATGTCTTGTAAAAGCGGCTACCTCTGCTTGAGACAATCTTGAGACAAGTCCTACACTCATTTTCACCTCAAGAGAGTAATTCAGGTGGAAGTAGCAATTCTCTCACAAGACGATGCGTTCGTGATGATATCAGTCTTGACATCGTCTTGAAATGTATATTGCTCGCAATGGAAGACACTTTCCAGACGTCATTTCTGAAAAATAGTCATTTTAAACTGTCGTCATATCTATTCTATATTTTTAACAAATAAGTTTCTCATTAGAGTCGTTTTTTTTTTAACCTGTCAAATGTGGGAGGGTTTTTTTTTTTGGATCATCCTGTATTTTTACGGTATATATACCGTATATTTCTTTACGGTACACATACTGATTACAAATGTTTTACGGTACATATACCGTACATTTAATTTACGGTATATATATTGTATAAATATTTTTTACGGTACATATGTCGTACATTTAATTTACGGTATTTGTGCTGTAAAAATATTTTTTACGGTACATATACCATATATTTAATTTACGGTATATATGCGGTAACGATATTTTTTTAAGGTACATGTACTTTAAATACTTTACGGTACACATACCGTCCAGTTAAATTACGGTACATATACTTTAAATATTTTACGGTACATATACCACAAAATATTTAAATTTATGTTCAGTTAAATTACGGTACATGTACTTTAAGTATTTTACGGTATATATACCGTCCAGTAAAATTACGGTAAAAGGAAGTGGCACAAAGTTGACGGTATAACCACCGTGATTCGAGACCAAAATTTTTTACAGTGTATACGGTCCACACTTAATAGAAAATGCTTCCCTGACTGTTTTGACTATTAGTTCTGTAGACTGAGCATGGGATGGAAACCCCTTGATAGTAGATATTATTGCAACCGGAATGATTGCTGAATTTACAATTGCTTCCGAAATCATGTCTTTACTAAATCCTGCAGTTATAGGAGGTTCTGTCACATTTTCCTATTTAATCAAATCTATGTAATCCATCACAAAAGATCAAAAGCTGGTATATTGAAAATATAGGTATTATTCGATGTAATGGTTAGGATTTCAGTGGAACCCTCTGATTTCGTGCTTGCGCTTTCGAAAGACTGTATGTCTTATGCGAGTTCCGCGTCAATTAGCATCGATATCAGGATATTTTAAGGAGGGTAAAAAATCCACTTCTTCTAATAACAGAATTTATGGCATCATTCAAATCGTTCGTCAATAACATGGGAGAACGATAGATTGATGCAAATGTTGTGCACTATAGTTTACCGATAGTTTCATTTTGATTTGGAACCACATAGGCACAAAGGCGGTTATGATGAACGCCGTTAATTTTATTAACGATGAATTATCGTAAGCTACATACTGCTTATGAATTTGTTTGCGGTTGCAATCTACCTTGAATGATAAACACTGTCAGGGATTCCATTCAATAGACATCATCTGCATTTGATAGCTTCTAAATTTCCATTAAGTACAGTTTATCAGTACATAAGTCTCTCTTGTTATTCATTTCACACAGTGCGTGTAACTAGCATAGAAACCATTGTAGTGGACGCTTGAGGATCAATTCCATATTTCGAATAAAACCTCATTTGACACCCATGTTAACAGATATTCCTTCACAACTAACCGCAACCAACTTTGTTACATGTATATTGTTGATAACACATGACAATAAAATGTACAATGTGTACAAAGTCACATGTTGCGTGATGTATACCGAAAACTAATCAGGATCAATTTTTTATCAAGTACAAACTGAATCTGAAGCTGGATGAAAATCCATGCATTAGTTCGTGAGATACATTTATTGCAAAATCGTTAAAATTGCATCATAGCAGTGCCATCTATAGGGCGATTTACATTAAAAACTAAACAACACTAATTTATATCAGAGACTAACTGAATCTGAAGTTTTAGAAAATTTCATGCATTAGTTCTTGAGATAGAGCTATTGCAATAATCACGAATAATGCAGCATGCAGCGCCACCTTTTAAGCAATTTGTACCAAAACGTAATCAGCACCATGCTATGTTAAGTACTAATTGAATGTAAAGTTTTATGTAAATCCATTCAGTAGTTTCTTGAGAATGTTCTTCTCGTGGTGCCTATTGAAGAAATTCTAAATAATGCGGCATTGCAGCACCACCTGTTGAGCGTTATACACCAAAAATTAATAAAATCTAGTTTATATTTAAGCTCTGACAGAATGTAAAGTTTTGCGAAATTCCGTTCATTAATTCTTGAGATAGAGCTATTGCGATAATCACGAATAATGTAGCACTGAAGTGCTACCTTTTGACGATTTGCACCAAAACGAAATCAGCACCATGTTCTATCAATAACTAACTATATCTAAAGTTTTAGGAAAATTTATGCACTAATTTTCGAGGTATGACTATTGTGAAAATTATAAATGATGCACCATAGCCGCGCCACCTGTAGAGCTATGCGCACCAAAAACTAATTAGATTTAGTTTATATCTAGGTCTAACAGAATCTGAAGTTTTGGTCAATTCCGTGCATTAGTTATTGAGATAGAGCTCCCACAAATTGTTTTGTCACAGACCGACTGACTCACAGACTCACAGACAGACATTCTGTAAAGACAAATTTCTTGGTTTTTCTGACCCATAAAACGTGTAAATCCATCGATAACCGGATTTCGAAAATTTTCACGAATTCAATATTTTCTTCTTGTTAAGATAGAAGAATGTAATAACTAAAAAAAGATCTCTTAACTGTTAGGCTTCTGCGCATCTTCATATACTTCATATAGTTATGTATATCTTTTTTTATTCATAAGAAGTTACATGCCAGTGGTTTCGACGTGCTATTATCCTTTTAAAGTTATTGCAATTGAAAGAAATATTATTATTTGTGATAAAACATTCCAAGCAAGCTTTTCTTGGTTAGATGGTGTTGCTGCTGTTTATGACTCTATAGTAAAACAAAACGCCTTCAAAATCGAAAAAATGAAATTCGATTTTGAACTACCACCTGAATAAAGCAGATGTCACTCTGCCTGGTATTAAAATTTGCGCTAAGTTATCTTGGTTGTCATTAAAGAAAGAAGTTAAATTGCATATCGCACTTTGATAATAAATGAGAAAAAATATAAAAAAATTGGTTTCAACATTCGTTTGTTAATTTCTCTGTAATAATTAAAAAATAATATTTTTTGACTATGTAACCTTTAACTACTGGTATGTAACAAAAATTCATTAACTTTCAATTTGTTTTAATACGATTTTTATAGATATAGTGACCCTTAGAACATATAGTGGAGAAAGGAGGTAGGCTAATAAGGGCCATTTTTCGCCCATCAGCACCTAGACGTGCCATACATTTTTTTCTTTAGTATACCTCATAACAAGCAAGAAAATAATAATATCTTGCATAAAAGTTTAATAATTGACGGAAAAATTAAATATAGATTTAAGTAAATATTATGTGTATTAATGAACATAAACGCTATTGTCATTAGTTTTAATCCATAATTAGTTTTAATGTTCAATAGTAAATACAACAATAAGTGTAAATTTAAGGTGAATGGAGCTTACTAAGATTATTATTTCAATATATGAAATATTGGAAATAATCAATAACAAAAAAATAATAATAATAGTCATACAGTTTGAGACTTTTTGGACAATGTGTTTTAGATTATTTCCCTTATTGATTGCTTCACCAGAATCACTAATGGACCATCCAGCGGCAGCGTCTTGTATAGTATATGAACATATTCAATATTTGGTTTTTTAATTTTCATTGAGCTATGGCACATTACAGTAGTATTGTAAGCCAGAAACAATAATATGAAAACAACATGCACCTAGCACTTTACGACACTTTCGCGTACTTTACACTGACAGTGCCTTTATGTTATAAAGTTTCGCTGTGTTTTTATCCAAATGTTATAGGTTTTAAAAATTGTGCGCTGAAAAATCAAATTTTGGTTACGAGAGGTGTCCCTTAGCATCCTCTGTAGAAAACTGTGGCTACTTATTTAAGAATCTTGGCATTTTATGTTCAATATCCATTTCCTGCAGAAGTTCCAAACAATCCCAGTAAAATATATCAATACTCTCAACATCGTTTGGCTTCAGCCACACTCTGATATTATATGAATATTTTTTTAATGTGTTTGTAAGTATGTTAGCGTACTTCTTCTTTGTTTCCGCGAAGTAAAGAACGAAGACATCCAGAATGTAATTTGAAGTAATGACGAATACAATATGCTTAACGAAAAGTCTTCCTTTGTATATCCAGAGGGAATGTCTCTGAAAGGAATAGTTCACACTCTTCTAGATATAAATGTATGTGCTATCGAAAGCAATCATCTCAGTATCATTGTCGTCATCCGGAATAAACAATCTTCCTGCTGAAGGCCTCGTATATTTTTAAATAACTTGTGTTCTGGTGATGTGTTCCATTCTACGGTGTTTTGGATCAACGTTCTCAATCACAGCCTGGTTTTCATATTTTACAGAAGATATTATAATTTTTCTTATATTGAGTAATGCAGACAGAACACCATGATAGAGACCAGTTCTAAGTTTTACAAGTAACACTGCAAAGCAAGTACGAGATGACCTCTTTTTTGAGGAACGTATTTTGGACTTTACAAGTTTATAGATATAGTTAAAATCAGACATAAATATACCCATGAGAATATAATAATAGATTTTGGAAAAGTGTCCCCCTTGTATCAAAATTGAGGCCTTCTTTGCTACATTTCTGATATTGTTTTAAATATTTTCATGCATCGTATTTCATACATAGATGTATTTTCACTTACAGGACCTTAATCTTCCAGAGTCAATTTACCAATCAAGAAATATGAGTTTTACAGCATCGTTTTCGCGACGAAATATAGATTCTAGTTTCTATAAAGGCTTGAGTTTTAATAGCTTTTGCTACAATAACGAGGCAGTTCTTATCTTTACATACAACAAGTGTTAGAATTGTGAAAATGAGATATTGATTAAATATATATTAGGTTTCTTATTTGTGGTCTTATCGACAGTAATCGTTGACACATAGTCTCTTATTGTTACATCAGAAGAAGAAATAGAAGTATTTAGAGCCTGGAGAGCACGAAATACATATTATTTGTATTTAGAGCACTACTTAAAAGCATTCTGCAAATCTCAGTTTTTCGAATATATAAGTATCTATATATCTTTCTGTTAGAACAGATACGAAAAGTTTTCTGCGAGACTTTACAGCGATGACATTGGCATCCAAGCATTATTTATTAGTAATTTCTTCAATAAATATTTATGAAAACAATTTTAGAAAACAACATTGACGTTTGAACAACGTTAATACTTTTTTAGTACGGCAAAAAAGTCTGAACGAGCTCCGATAGTAATGCATTTGATTCTCTCACATATTACATTTTTTTTTACAGGTAGAAGCGCACACTGAACCCAAATAAAATAATGCTTATATAGAAGCTTATGAAAAGTAGAATCATTGCATGTCGAAATTAATTGGGTTCATCGAGCGCTTGTTAATAAAAAATTAATTCAAAGACACAAAAAACGTCAAAAATGTAGAAAAAAGCTAACACACTGTACTTTCGGGTTATAATTTCCATGACTTACTATTTTATTTATCACGTAAAACTTATATTAAACAAAAATACATATCGTTAACTTTATAAAGCCACAGAACAATATTCTGAATTCGAAACTTTTTTTTCCGGGTATATGATGGGCGAAAAATAGCCCTTCACCTCCTTTATGAAAAGAAATTAACAGTGTCTACAAACATTGAAGATTTTAATTATGAGTTATAGCGAGTTAAAGGTTAACTTTAATTGTTTCTACTAGGTTTGAGTTTTAGGAAAATAAGTAATTTCAGAAAATCTTACTCCCTTTTTAATTATATGGTCATTTTTATAGTTAAACATCCTCAAATTTTTGTTAGTATACGGGTGTATGCCAAGCATAATTATAGATTGTTTTGTTGTTGTTGTTGTTGTTAAAAACGAATTTTAATGCATTATTTATTACAAAATAATGTATTTAAATGAAATTGACTATCATGAAGCGTTTTAAATAAAAAACTTTTGAAACGTAGTATGATTGTTTGGTATAAAAGCTTCAGATCAGGAGAAACAATGAACAAGTACTTCCATAGACTTAAAAAAGAAGCTAAAATGTTTTAAATTTTAATATAAATTCCGATGGGTAAAAGGTGTCGAGGCAAGGAAAATGCTTTAGAATTAATAAAGAGTTACTTGACAAATCACTTTCATTTCCTCAATTTGAAATCCAAAAAAAGCGTCATTGAAATGCAACCGTGTCCGTCATGATATTCCGTTTGAAAGATGTTCTGCATGACCAAAAAGATTAAAAGCAAAACGTTTATGCAGTTCTAATTCTACATCTTTGTTGGTGTGCATGACATGTGAGACTAAGTTCTGAAAGACAGGAAACTGAAAAGGGTGTACAACTATCAGACAACAAAACCAATTTTGCTTCTGCTGCTTTCATAGTAGTACATACCTAAAAAAGGTGGATTCATTCCTTCAAAACGAATCGCTAATAGTCACTTTAAGGTGTGCTTGAGAATCATTAAAATCAGTAATTGTGTTTGCAAGCCCAGGTTTTTTTTCATTTTAAATGCGATATTATGGATGATTTATAAATATTTAATTGGTATAAAATTATCTTAAATTTTAGTTCAGAAAATATTCAAAAAGGTTCGTAAATTAATTAATAAATTGCTCTGTAGCTTACGTAAAAGTTTTAAGCTTTACTACATAAAATCTATAAGAGAAATTATAATGTGCATTTTTTGTTCAGTGTAGATTTTATTTATTGCCAACTTTGGAGGCTTCCTGCCCCACTATGCGACGGCTGGTTACGATGACTACCAACTTCGAGAGATGAACCTCTCAAATACTAGTAGTGCTTACCTGGTTAGAAATTACTCTATTAAATCTTGAACATATGTAATACCTCTATTACATTTATGAAGCTCTTGATGCTGTTACATCACACTATAGCATTTTTAAAATGGCCAAAAACAAAAGTACGAAATTGATAAAAAACGCTCGTAAAAATAATTGATAGTTTTTGTAGTCATAAATAACGATCGTTTTCTTTTGAAGTCTATAGAAAATTCTCAGAGTTAATGAGTTTATAATACTATGATGAAATTACATTCCTGTGATGAAATCAGTAACCATGTAAACAGTTTATTTCCTTTTGGTAGATAGTTTATTGCATTAACCCGGAACTAAAGTTCTTCAATGTTTTGTGGATGAGATGTTGGAAGACACTGAGTATTGTAGAACATCAAATATGAACAAATAATAAAGTAGATTTTGATTTATAAAGTGGTATTCTAAAGAGAGTAATTTTTCAGTCACTTTGTAGAAAAAAAATTAAATCTCTTGGTTATACCACTACAATTATTTCATTATTGATATATATAACAATCCGGGTACAGTTATGAGTGAGATACTATGTATTTTTTATTTAAAATATATATCTGAACATAGATTCTCTCGTAAATACATTTCATCTTGATGTGTACTATCCCCTTTCAATTTTATTTCAAGGGATCGACTGTAAGCTGTACATACTTCTTTCCCAATAAATTCAAATAAGCATAATTTGTTGAAATCATCACCTTGATATAAATCCCCTTGATCACCTGGAAACTGAGGTATTGACATGAAGAGGTAGTAAGTCAAGACAAATCGATTTTGATATTTAATATAAAATTATTAAAATAATACTTTAAAATATGTATGTTGATTTTTAAAAAAAATTGTAAACCTGAGATATAAATACATGGATTTCATATGCCCATTTTTGTGAATAAAACTTTGTAATTTAGCAGAGTAAAACCTTTTTTTGCTTCTCCTGAAAAATTAGGCTTTCTTCACATACTACCTTTTCAGTGCCTTAACTAATCACATTTATAGGTGTTTATGACTATTAAATGCAGAATAATTGGGAACAATTTAATTAATATCTCAAATTACAACACATTTTAATGGAACCATTATTTTGCTTTCGTTATTATTTCTTTTCTAAATAATTACAAACAGCAGATATTTCCGGTCTCCTCACGCATGAATAATAGATCGGATAGATTAAAAAAGAAATGAACCAACAAATAAATAAGAATAAAAAAACTGTAAATGAAGCACAACTTTTTCCTCGCGTTCTAAGTGAAAACGGAAGGAAACTTATTTTCACATTTACAATCTCATGAGAATAGAAATATGAGAATCCTTTTTTCTTAAGAGTTATTTACATACGTTTTAATATATCTTTTTCTTTTTTCGTGAAAACAATCATTATAAACGTGCTATTTTTACATGCTCAGAAGAAAATAAATCTCAGAAGTTAAGGTAATAAAAGTGAAAGGGTAGGAAATTAATTTTGAAAGAAGCGGAATTAGAATTTGGCTTTGCATTTTTTCGGATGGATTTCTATTTATAAACAATTTGCAGTTTACTACAATTATAAATACAAAAATGACCTAAAAATTTTTTAAGTTTGTATCATGCGTATCAAAAACTGTGATCAACAGATCCATGACTTTAGTAATTATTCTAAACTTATAACTAGCGATCATGAAATTGTAATAATTTCCGAACAATCAGTAACTTCTACATTTTTCAAATGTGGAGAATTATTGATACGCATAATAAGATACAGTAAAGTTCAATGTGATAGGAGTGGCACAAAAGCAAGGAAATTAGTTTGCATTTGCTATGCACCTGCGCAAATCTTTGTATGAAAATTAAATAAACGATCCAATTAATATTACATCAAACAATTACAAACATTGCATCAGTTTTTTAAAACAACTTTAAAATATATAATTTTTAAACTTTAATTGTAGCAAAATAAGAATTTCGTAACTAGTTCAGACCGTTTTGAACTAGCCTATCGTGATTGGTGGCTTATTTGCACATATTATTTAACGAAGTATTTAAAAAATATATTCTGAGCGCAATCGCTTAGTTCACAAAACCTTTTGACGATCAGCTAAGAAAAATGCTTTTTAACTTCGAAATTGACCAAATTCTAGCTTATAGCAACATCAGAATACTACTTCAAAGATTTTCTGATAAAATTAAAAGTTCCAAGTCCGTCATTTTATTTTCATACAAAATCGAGCTACTTATGGTATTGCAAAATCTACAGGAAAGGCCAAGAATTTTTTTTGAAACGATCCGAAAGTTTGATTCTTCTCGCGGTCGTAAGCAAATTAAAGACGACAAAGGAAAATAGGAATCTGAGTGTGGACATCATCAGTGGCGATTATAAGAAAATCAATAAAATTATCGTAAATCCTTAAATATATAAAATCACGCCAATGTCCGCGTTTAACATCTAGCCACCAAAAAGCCTACATTACATTTGCAGAGAAACATCTGAAACAACCAACAATTTGGTCTATTGTTTTTAGTGATAAAAAGAAGTTTAATTTCGATGGCTCGAATCGGAGCGATTATATTTTGAGTGTGCTTCAGTACGTGTTACATTTGTTAGCGTACATTATCGCTACCTTGCTTCTAGTGTGCAAAAAAGAAATGACTTGGAAATGTATATTATGTAAATTTTGTTTGGGTACATGAGTGCCCTATCTTCTTCTATCACGAGCTATCAAAGCGAAAATCGCGGAGGGAAACTGAATAGAAACAAGCTGTTCTTAGACTTCATAGTCCGTGACAATGTTCTTAACTCAGCGTGCGTATCCGATCGAAAATGTACGCTTTATTCACTTTTTGCATATAAGTTTTTGATCAATATTTTATAATTTCTCTTTTTGATTGTTATTGTGTCAACTTTTCATTTTACAGTATTTGAAAAGTATAAAACCTGTATCACACGGGGAACAGTTTTTCCGCAAACATTTTACAAAACACGATCGTTTATTTTGCTGCGTGTTCGGTAAACAGGTTTTTCAAACTTCTCGCGGGGTTATTTAATTTCTCGCCCCGCTCCTATTGGTCAGTTGATCAGCGCTGAATAATTGACCAACATTTTCCGTGCAATGCGAGAAACGCTTGGTAAACAAGAATAGCGAGCAGAATTCTCCCCTACATCAAGGTCACGCAACATTTGCTGACTGAGCTGTATCACACGGAGAAAGATTTTTCGGCAAGCATTTCACAAAACACGATCGCTCATTTTGCTGCTTGTTCGGTAAACAGGTTTTTCAAACTTCTCGCGGCGTTATTTAGTTTCTCTCTCCGCTCCTATTGGTCAGTTGATCAGCGCTGAATGAATCGCCAACATTATCCATGCAATGCGGGAAATGTTCGATAAGCAAAAACAGCGAGCAGATTCTCCCCGATATCAAGGTCAGGCAACTTTTTGCACACTGTAATGTTCTGTTGGGGGAAAAGCTCAGCGAAAAGAGTACGTGTGATACCGCTATAACGTTGTGTAGGAGGAAAAGTTCTGCGAAAGGGGTCCATGTGATACCGTTATTAAGTTGTTGAATGCGCAATTTTCAACTTGCGAAATTTCTTCCATTCATCTCGACCAGGCTTATTAATTAATGGCTTTGGGTCAGATGGTATTCATTTATGTTGAAATGACGTCAATTAGTTTGCTTTATTAGCTATTTTTTCGTTCAGGCATAAGCTTAGAATTTCTTTTCTAGAACAACGACAAAACAGAAATGCTATTTACACGTTAGAACGCTTTTGATGAACCAGGTTGAAGAAATTGCGGCCTTAACTATATTTTTCAAGAAGACAATTCCTCTTTTCCCGTTGCAAAAGAAAAAAACAAGTGGTTTGAAAATAGTAATATTTCTGCACTTAATTGGTGATCGTCCACACCTGTATACCATTGAGAACGTTAGGGTATTATGCACAACAATATGTACCGAAAAATGGCAAAATGGTTCAGTATAACTCAGAATCAGAATTAAAAACTACCTTGTATGTGACATAGCGTGTTTTATCATCTCGGCAAGTTGTAGATTTTCTAAACACAGCACAGAATTGCCCATAAATTACTAAATAGAAAAGAAGCACAATTTATATGCGGGTAATTCCATGAATGCCTGTAACGTAAGTTACCAGCTACGATTTTTTTCTACAAATGTTTTCGTTTTTTGAAAATGAGACTTATTTTATCGTGGATACCTCATTAATTAAATAAATCCAAGAAAACTTGTAACGTTACATACACGTTGAGTGTCATTTGTAACGATTGGTTGGTCGTGGTGGAGGTTAAATGCAGACATACTCAGTAATTAAGATAAAACAACAAAGTTTATTAAAATGATGAGGGCTGAAGGGAAGTGGAGCAAGTCTTAATTTTACACAACTGAGAATACTATGAAAAAGCTAAACGCATACTCACAGGCTCCGGCCTAGCTCAATCGTGGCACCTTCTAATACTTCTCACTATCTCATGGCTGAGCTGCTAGATAAAGCTTAATTAGACAGCCCGTGGCTGTGTGTAATTCTTTATTCACAAATAATCAAAATGAAACTACTCTGAAGTTTCTTACCCCGGCCAACTCTCAAGTCAACTATCGAAACTCCTTTACACTTCACTGGAGGCTTCGCTGCTACTTTCAATTTGCTGCAAACTGAGATACTTCACATTAACATATTACTAATAACCGCGAGCTAACTGCAGAATCCGAAAGAGCACACACACTCTAGAAAGTTAAAGTAAAAGAGAGGATAGATGTCGCTTTTACGCTTACACATGTTAAATTATTGACTTCACGATCTCAGAAATACTAGAGTGCCTTTCTGCAAAGGTCACTCCCTCACAACCCCCCCTCGGATTCCGCAGAGAAAAAGGATTGGGCCAAATGCATGCCCAGGACTTTTTCTTGTTATAAATTTCGAGCCGTAAAAAAAAAACACAGTGATGGGTGAAATTTAGAACCAAACATAACTTTTAAAATATTAACTTTAACCCATCACAACCAAAAAACCTCAGTTTGCCTCAAAAATTCACATATTCAATCCAATCATTCTTCTATCTTACAAATAGCTTCCGTAAAACTTCCAAAAACTCGTAAAACTTTCAAAACTAATTACTTCTTCTTTCAAAACAGCCCTCTCCACTGGAAGTGCTAAAATTTCTCAAAACACTAAACTTCCGAAATTTTCCTCAATATTGCAATACAACTATAATTTTACCAAAAATTTCTCCATAACTTTCCTAATACTAGAATTCGCACCAAGTCCAAAAAACCCAATGCGCAAAAATTTTCCTCATCCAAATTCCGAACTCATCTAAAATTAAATTTACTTCATACTAAAATAACCCTGCTATTACGTAATACCTACATACCCATTAGCCAATGAACTAACTCCCAAAATTCTTCAGAACTTAACTCCACTTTAACAATAATTGGGGCACATATGTACAGCGTCACATCGCTGTGCTTATGCAAAAATCAAAAAATATCAAATTTACAAAATGACGTCATCATGCTCTTCATCTGTATTAACTAAAAGAAAAATAGCAGAATCAATACATAACACAGGTATACTTCCCTGCAAGAAAATCACATTAACATTCAATTTTAATACAATACAATTTCAAATTCAAACGCAGCTTAAAACTTCGCAACTTGCGGAAACCATTCCCAACTAAAGTACAAACGCAACACATAAAACACGAACGATAAGGAGAAAGTTAATTCATTAAATGTTAGTATAAGAGATAGAAACGCGTGTCAAGGACTTCTTGACCGCAAAACACGTGCGCGCCTGAACCGCGGCGCGTGTACAAAATAACCCAAATTACTATCTGTACTTTCTGAAAATTTAAACATACATTAACATACATTTTATAACACATGAACAGTATAACAATATAATAACATTTTAACAAATAACATAACAATTTAACAATAGATCCAGAATTTTTAAAAGCAGTTAAGACCAAAATCTCACACATACATAAAACTAACAATTTTGCAAACAAATTTTGAGCACAATAAAGCACTAATCGTGAGTCCGTCAAAAAATTCCAAATATGGCCAAAAGTACAAAACAGTCTTTCTGCTTTCTATTCCTTCACATTGCTACCACATATATGCACTCTAATAGAAATTTAATAAAGAACATTATCACCCAATCATAGAGATGATTCGCTACTAGCCGGCTTCATACTACAGGATGGCTTTTTCCTCTTGTCCCAGAAACCTTGTACGAAGGATCTTTCGTCATGTGAACTGTACGGTGACGCCACAGTTGACTGTCGTGCCTGCAGCCTGGTTCTGAATGGATGCCGTGGGATACTTGTAGGTTCCGCTCGACGACTCTGCTCTGGCCGGTTCGCTGGGGTCACTCCCTGGCGAGATTCACACTGTTGATGCCGGTAATCTGAGCGTTGTCTCCTCTTTCTAGACGCACCCGAAGTTACTGACGATCCTAGGCCCCGTTTCTTTCCGGATCTATGCTGTTTCTTATTAGGCAAAAATTCGGAATTTAAAGGTCTTTTAAGAGTTTGCCGAGTGTCCACATGAAATCTTTTCCGGGGATTAAGCACTGAAGATGGTGAACTATTAGATAATTTATGTTTGTAAGGTTGCTGTCTAATAAGTGGAGGAACGGGATAGTTTATAATCTTTTGTCTTTTATGGCACATAGAGTCTGATGTATTTGACACTGTTCTCTTATTTTTATTATCATACTTTGCTCTCGGATTGCTAGGCTTTCGACTTTCAATAACAGTTTTCGGAGCTGTTTGACCAAATTTTCTTCTTGAATATTGATGAAAAGAATTAGATGAAGAAGTGCTGGACTCGGGACACTCATTGGATCGGAAATTTCGCGAAACACCACTCGACACATGAGAACCTTCACTACCATTTTCTCTAAACTTATAAACTCTAACCTGATCCAGATTAACCGTCATTCTTTCACCAATTACATCAACAACCAAATTATTATTTCGAACTTCCAAAACTTCAAACGGACCTACAAACTTCGGACCAAACTTAGCTACTCTCTTTTGACGACTTGAACTTAACCAATGCTTTTCTACCAACACAAAATCTCCAATTTTCACTTCTAACTCCCTTCTACGCATATTATAATACTGAGCTTGCTTTTCTTGCGCTTTTCCCATCTGAACCTGAGCTTCCTTAACCAACCTCTCAATATCCTGGCACATGTACTGACTTTCCGCATCTGACACCATAACTATCCTTTGGAATTGAGTAATGACTTTTCTACCCAAAAACAATTCCGCCGGCGACTCCGGCGACTCGTGAACTGCCGTACGAAGTGCGTACGCAAAATGCTGAAGAAACTGGTCCCAATTTGCATGATGAGAACCAACATACGAAGAAATCATTTGAATTAATGTACGAGTTACACGTTCAGCCATATTAGACTGAGGACGATACGGAACAGTAAAAGAATGATCGATCTCCAGCTTCTCACACAGGGCCTTAAATATATCAGAAATAAAACAAGGGCCATGATCGCTCACTACCCTAATTGGTGCACCATATTTAGAAATATAATTATCGAAAAATGCATCGGCAACTGCAGGTGCAGAAGCCTTCCTAAGGGGGACTAACTCTACCCATTTACTAAAATAATCAACTATAACTAGTACAAATCTATATCTTTTAGGATTAGACAATGGATAAGGACCGATTAAATCTATACCTACACATTCATTAGGAAAATTTACTTTAATAGGAATTAATTTGCCAGCTGGACTTACATTTTTATAATTATAACGTTGGCATGTGCTACAGCTGGAGACATAAGCGCGCACTGCTTCCCGCATTTTAGGGAAGTAGCAGGATTCACAAATTCGAGCATAAGTTTTCCTGATTCCTAAGTGACCTGCTAATGGATTATCATGAAATTCTTTGAAGATGGCCTTACGAAGACTAGCCGGAATAAAAACTCTCAATTCACCATGTGAATTTACAATTTTAGAATAAAAAAGAAGACCATCGATAAGCTTAAAAGATTGGGACCATTTCTCAAACATAGGCACATCTGCGCTCGGGACATCATCCGGATTTTCCAAATAACGATACAAACTACCAAACTCTTCATCTTGCTTCTGTTCCCTTATCAACTGCTCTCGTGACCTTAACACCAACGAAGATAATGCACAACACTTAATTTCCTCCGTGACCTCTAAACCACCATGCGGGTTTCGAGACAAAGCGTCCGCTACCGCATTTTCCTTGCCAGCCCTATGTTCTATAACAACATTATACTCTGCTAACTTCAAACACCATCTGACCATACGAGACGACAAACTTTTTCCATTAGTTAACTTTGTCAAAGCTGAATGATCCGTAATGACTTTAACCGGTATATTAGTGAAAAAACAACGAAATTTATTCAAAGCCCAAATTACTGCAAGACACTCCCTTTCCGTAATCGAATAATTCCTTTCCGCTGCATTTAAAATTCTCGACGCAAACGCTATAGGTCGACCTTTCTGTGCTAACATCGCTCCAACCCCCACTGCACTCGCATCGCAATACACTTCGAACTGAGACGAATAATCGGGGTGAGCTAAAACAGGAGGGGAAACTACTGCCTCTTTTAATAATTCAAACGACCTCTGAGCCGCTGATGACCATACAAACTTCACCCTTTTCCTTTTTAAATTATACAACGGTTCACATAACTCTGAAAAACGTGGGATGAACTTGGCAAACCAAGCCACCATTCCTAAAAATGTCGCCACTTCCTTACTATTTTTGGGGGGACTCATTGACATAATTGCCTCAATTTTCTCATTATCTATATTAATACCATCACGCGTAATTTTAACTCCTAAATACTTTATCTCTTTTCTCAAAAATTTACATTTTTCTAACTTAACTGTTAACCCAGCATCTCTTAACAACGTAAATACTTCCCTCAATAATCTTAAATGCTCTTCAAAAGTAGCTGCCATTATAATTATGTCGTCCAGGTAGACCAGGACACCCTTACCAAGCAAAGGTTTAAGGATATTATTCATGGCCTTCTGGAACGTTGCTGGCACTCCCGATAAACCAAAACTCATTCTCTTAAAAGCAAAACAACCGTCCCGAGTAATAAACGCAGTCTTATGTATGTCCTCCGGCTTCATTGCAATCTGAAAATAACCTGACGTAAGATCTAACGTTGACATATAAGTACTCGTTATATTAGCCAAAATGTCATCAATAACTGGAATAGGATACTGAGGGTATTGCGTTATCGCATTTAACTTTCTATAATCTACTGCAAACCTATATGCCTCTGGATTATCTAAACTTTTCCCATTATTTTTACGACATAACACTACTGGAGATGCAAAAGGAGACTCAATCGGCATTATAATATCGTCCGCTAGCATTTTTTGAATATGATAATCAATTATACCTTGTTTAACTTTATCATAACGATATGGTTTACTAGCAACAGGTGCTTTTAAACCAGTATCAATCTCATGCCACGCAACATGCGTTAAACCCGGTTTATCAGAAAAAACCTCTCCAAATTCATTCAAAAACTTATTAAATTCCTCCTTCTCGATTTCACTTAACCCCGACTCCTCCAAATTAACTGACACTGAAACAGGCTCTTTCTTACTCACATTCTCATCATTATTCACTATTAACGACTTTTTAAAGAAATCCAAACTAATTCCTCTATCCTTCATATAATCCACACCAACTATACAATGCACTGTTTATCCATCTAACACACAAAACTCCCAACATGTCTTAACTGAACGAATTTCAACTTCCAATATTACTGAACCTTTATTATCACAAGCTACTCCCTTTGCCGACTGAACTACCAGACTTGACCTCTTCAACTTCGTATACGAAAAATATTTCCGATAACAATCAAAAGAAATGAACGACTTATCTGCCCCTGTATCGAAGACACTTTTAACGACAATACCATCTAACACAATTAACACTTCAGGTAACTCAACCGGATTAATAGTAATTTTATTCAAACTCACAGAATTCTTTTCCGATTTAATCTGTGACTGCATACCTTCCGAAATACAGTCACCTACCAGTTTAACTGACCCGACCTCTGAACACATCTCTTTTGCATTGACCTATTTTCCAAATTCTCATCCGAAGTTAATCTCCTTACTTGCGAAGAAACATTCCTGTCCCGTACTCCCCCTCTCCGATCATAACCACTATTCTGTCTATTTCCATACATATTTCTCTCACCACTTCTAAAACTATTAGCACCACCACAATTCCTATTACCATTACTCGTATTCGACATATTACGACCAAATCCATCATTTCTATTACGCAAATTATTATCCGAAAATCGCTGTCCCCCTCTCAAAAAATTACGATCCCCCTCATTTCTCAAATTGCTATCCGTGACAGGTCTCTGACGAGGGTTACGCGAATCCCGTTGATCCGAGCTATGCCGAGTCTCATACTTCGATAATATCTGGTGCATTTCTGCAAAATTCTTCGGTGCTCTAACTTCAATAAAGTCCTGTATATTCGGATTAAAAAGAGGGAAAACAATGTCCAACAATTCCTCAAATGTGATATCTAAATCTAATTTATTTTTTAGTTCCAGCTTACGAAGATAAAATTTTGACGCCGACTCATAAATATTCTGCTTATTACAATAGAACTCTTTTCTCAAAATACTTTTATCTTTAATGGGAGGAAATGCCTTCTTTAACTCAATCACAGTTTGTTCAAATCTTTTCGCTTCATCAGTAATCAAAAACTTTCCCATATTTTCCAACCACAAAAGTGCTTTGCCCTTCAATGAGCATTTAAGCACTACGTATCTACTTTTCTCAGGTATATTATTGAACAAAATATAATCATCTAATTTAACTAAAAATTCACTAATATCACCCTCACCGGTGAAATACACACGTGGCACAATCTCACAATGTCCGATGTTTCGTTGGGCGCCATTTGTAACGTTATATACACGTTGAGTGTCATTTGTAACGATTGGTTGGTCGTGGTGGAGGTTAAATGCAGACATAGTCAGTAATTAAGATAAAACAACAAAGTTTATTAAAATGATGAGGGCTGAAGGGAAGTGGAGCAAGTCTTAATTTTACACAACTGAGAATACTATGAAAAAGCTAAACGCATACTCACAGGCTCCGGCCTAGCTCAATCGTGGCACCTTCTAATACTTCTCACTATCTCTTGGCTGAGCTGCTAGATAAAGCTTAATTAGACAGCCCGTGGCTGTGTGTAATTCTTTATTCACAAATAATCAAAATGAAACTACTATGAAGTTTCTTACCCCGGCCAACTCTCAAGTCAACTATCGAAACTCCTTTACACTTCACTGGAGGCTTCGCTGCTACTTTCAATTTGCTAGCACTTCGCTAACTAATAATTCACTTCGCTAACTAACGCCAAATATCCTCACTCGCTGGCTACCGCCACAGATGCTCTCTCGCTGGCTAATGCCAGAGACACTCTCTCAATGGCTAATGCCAGAGACACTCACCACACACTCACACCCAAGCTTTTATATGCTGCAAACTGAGATACTTCATATTAACATACTACTAATAACCGCGAGCTAACTGCAGAATCCGAAGGAGCACACACACTCTAGAAAGTTAAAGTAAAAGAGAGGATAGATGTCGCTTTTACGCTTACACATGTTAAATTATTGACGTCACGATCTCAGAAATACTAGAGTGCCTTTATGCAAAGGTGACTCCCTCACACATTTTTTGAAAATAACGGTGGACAACAATTTCGCAGTTATAATCTTGGTAACTTACGTTACAAAACCTCATGGGATGACCCATGCCATATTTCTATAAGTTACAAAAACTATTCCATTTTTTTATCATTTTGTTCCTACTGCATATCCAGTGAAACTGCAATTTATCTTATTGTAATATAAATAATTATCGTAAAATGTTTTGATTTGTGTTTATATTGTCTATTTAATCCAACGAAATTAATTTATATGGTTTATATGTAGAATAATATAATTATATTTATTTTCAATAAGCCAATTAAATGATAGATCGCATCATTTAGCAGCCCAGTATTAGAATAAATCGAGTAATTCAATCTTTAATTTGTGAATGTTTCTATTTCTTTTATTCGAGGTTTTAGAAAATAAGTGTGATTTTCTGAATATTAATTATTTGAACTGTGCCCAAACGGACAAAGGAGAGAAAAATAACTTCCTAACGCCAGTCATAATTGCCGTTCAAAAAATCACAGGATAGAGCTTGTTTGTCACAAACTTCCTTGTTTATGATTTTCTATATTATTGTCATAATTAAATTTTTTAATTGCCTGTATATATATATTGTTTTAACCCTTTCCGGCGCAGTGTGCCCACTCCGGGCACACCTAATTTTAATCCCACACTAGTAAACGGCACTAAGAACATTTTAAAGAAATTTCGCTTTTACAATGAAAGCGTAAATTTAGGAATTCTTGATTTCTATAAAAGTCGTTTTTAAATTCCGGTGTCAATCAATAATTTCTTATTTTATGAGCAGAATTTACATGCTCCGGAAAGGGTTGATGTGAACTTTGATAATCTTAAAAATGACCGCTATATATAATTTTACTTCCATTTTTGTTTTTTGTGACGCATTTTTTCTAAATCGATATTTTTATTGCTTTATCTAAAGATCGAGACTAAAAGTTAAAATGCGCTCGAAGATTGTTATTATTTAGAAACCCAATCCGAAGATTGGGTAATACTGTGGCTAAAGACATTTTAATCTTTGGCACTCCGTCGTCTCCGCTGCGGTGATATCATCTTTCCTTCCAAAATTGGTTTTTAGCGCCTGCAATAAAGGAAAATAAAATTTTCCTTATTTAATCACAGAACTTTTTGGAATTGTCTACTTCAAGGAAAGTTGTTTTAAAAAAGTTAAAATCGAAGCTAATCGAATAAAATTTGTGCAAGATGCACCGGAGTCCGAATGATTAATTTGTTAATAGTACGTTAAAACTAGAAAGCCCGGAAATTTTAATCAAGTTTTATAAACATATTCTACACCAGAATTTAGATTTAAAACATTTTAACTTTTTCATTTAACGTTTTTCTTCCTTGTATCTTTTAAACATATTTTGTAATGAAATTTCTGATTTAAACTGAAATATATTCATATAGTCGTAGTTTGTTAATCCGAAGCATAAAAATGATTAATACTGTAAAAAAAATACTATGTAAAATAAAATATCCTTTTTAAACAAATTACGTTAATTCATTAATAATTGAAATATTTTCTTATAATTATCAATTCCAGAACTCCAAATTCAGATCGATGGTATACTTGAATGGTGCAGATGTCACCCTATACACTTTTTTAAGGTATTGAGTTATTCATATCACCGTATTCGTCTTTTTAAGGCAAATCGGACCGTTTTTTTACCATAATTTTACCATAATGAACATACGACGGCAATTCGGAAAGAAATCTCCGTTTATGAATTAAAAAAACTAATGAAAGGATACGTTTTTCATTACTCAGGTTTCAAAGGCACATTCTTCAGCTACTCCTCAGCATAACGGAAGTATTATTTAAAACAATTGTCATAGCTGTAAATCAGCTTTGAAATTCCATCGTCACAGACTTCTGCCGCAGGCCTATTCAACAGGGCTTATCATTCTATCCTATCCGCACCACTATTTTTTTTCATTTGTAATAAAAGGACATTTCGAAAATTAAATCTCGTCGAAGCGTGGCACTGTTAGTATTGGAAGGAGCGCAACCATTGCTAATTCAAGCAATCTTAGGGAGAGTGTCGAACTACCGCGCGTTTCCTCGTTATAACGTCACAAAATGTGCGCTGCTATTGAAAATCCTGCTATTGCGAGGTACGAGGAGTAATACGATTTCTTTCGGCGAAAAAACTGTCAGCAGCAGACATTCATCGTGACCTGTGTGCCAAATATGGCCCAAACATTATGAGTGAAGGTGTAGTGTGTCAATGGGTCAGGTTTTTCAAAGGAGGAAGAACAAGCATCCATGATGAATCAAGGAGTGGGAGGCCGTCTGTAGTAAGTGATAATCTCGTCGAACAAATTGAAGACAAAATTCGTCAGATCCGTCGATTCACAATCTCGGATCTTTTCCAAGAATTCCCGAATATTTCTCGGACTGTTTTGTACGAAATTGTTACCGAAAAATTAGGCAATCGGAAGTTCTGTGCTCGATGGGTACCAAAGATTTTCACGGAGACCCACAAAATTATTCGAATGGGCGCTGTCTTAGACTTTCTTCCCCGGTACAACACGGAAGGAGGGAAGTTTTTGAATAGAATAGTGACTGGCGACGAGACTTGGATTGCGTATGTAAATGCTGAAACAAAGCAACACTCAATGGCATGGGGTCATACCGGTTCTCCAAACCGGCTGAGGAAAGCCCGTCAAACTTTGACATCGAGGAAGATTATGTTAACCGTGTTTTGGGATGCTCATGGTATCTTCCTGGTCGAATTCATGAAACGTGGTAAGACAATAAATTCTGAAGTTTACTGTAACACTTTGAAGAAACTGAAAAGAGCCATCCAGAACAAACGTCGCGGCCTGCTTACATCTGGAATTGTTAGCTTGCACGATAACGCTCGCCCTCACAGTGCTCAGAGAACACAAAATCTTTTGCACCAATTCGAATGGGACGTGTTTAATCATCCCCCCTGCAGCCCCGACTTGTCTCTTTCTGATTTTCATCTGTTCAAGAAAGTGAAGAAGTGGATTGGAGCACAGCACTTCGCTGACGATGTGGATCTTCAAACCACTGTGACAACTCGGCTGAATTTGCAGACAGCTGAGTTTTATTCAGAAGGGATTGGTAAGTTTGTAAAACAGTATGACAAATGCTTGAATGTACATGTTGACTATGTTGAAAATTAGAAGACAGCTGTACCTTTGAGATGTAAATAAAAAAATTGTTGAAAGTAGGCGTGTTTTTAATCTATACAACAAAACGAAAATTAGTTTCCGAATTGCTCTCGTAATATTTTACTTAACCCACTATTTTTTAAAACATTTTGGTGGTACATTTATCAGCAAACTATATAGAAAAATATGTTAAAATTCTTTGGATTGAAAGAGTGATGCGAGTTGAATTAAAAAACAATCGCAGTTGAATAGGCTCAGGCCGGAGGCAGAAGTCTGTGAAGACGGAATTTCAAAGCTGATTTACCGTTATGATAATTGTTTTAATTAATACGGCAATTATGTTGAGAAGTAGCTGAAGAACGTGTCTTTTATACGTAAGTAATAAAACATGTTTCCTTTCATTAGATTTTTTTTTTCATAAACGGGTGTTACTTTCCGAATTGCCCTCGTATTAAAAAAGTGAAGAAGAAATTTTAACAATTCAAGAAAAATTAAAATTAATTTAAAGATTGTTCTTTAGTGTATTTTCTAGGCGACATCAAAATTGAGGAGGTTAAAAGATACATGTAATCAATTTTACTTCTTGGTGCCCGATACTAAATTAAAGCGATTTAATCCTTTATAACGCTTATAGAAAATGTTCCTCTACAAATCAGTGCAGTTCTCTTGAGTTTAGAATATTTCTCCCCACGTGATCAATAAGTTTGTACACTGGATTTTTCTAAATTTAATTCTAAAGCGCACTCTATAAAAACAAAAATATTTTAAAGCTTCAAATAAAAAATTCCTTTAAGATTTATCGTAGTCAAGTTCATTCAAATATAAAAAAGAACTGTTTCCTTATTCAATGCCTCCAAATTGTAAATGTATGATATTAAACATATTTTTCCTTCAAATAATGTTATCAAGTTATCATGTTGCCGAGCTATTTTATTGGCTTAAATGGTAATAAGTTATTTACAGAGTGCCACTTTATCTGCGGAATTGATTGAATTATATTTTTTCTATCCGCTAAAAAAGATATGCTTTGAACTTTGTTTGAATGCCTTCTATAGAAGTGATTTTTCTTACGTGCCATTTTGTAAAAAATTACTTTTTAAATAAACCGATATATGTAAAAATTCTATAAGTCTAAAAATAATAGGAAATAAAGTTAAATGAATATTACTTCATTTTTCTAATGTCACTACATGGTATACGAGCTTAGATTCCTTAGATTATTTGACAAATATTCATCTACGGCAATAAAACCTTTTAACTATTCTAAAAATATAAAATATTTTAATGGTTGAGATTTTAAATACCAATGAATGCCAGCAATTATAGAATGTAATCAATATTTTTATCAAAACATTTAACTATGCATACGAATTAAATATTTCCAACTGAGCGAAAAATTGAACAGGTTGGGAATCGAACCCAGACACTTGGCTTACAATGTCAATGCTTTACCGTTTAAGCTAAGTGAGCACGACAACCGTGCAGCATTTTTCGCCCAGATAAACTTGTAGGTCATAACATCTGGCGTGTGATTTAGACAGCTCAGCAGAAAAGACCGCAGGTAACTCCATAGTACGATGGGTACGTAGATAAATTACATTTTTTAACACAATCAAACTGTAAAGTTATCATACGAATTAAATATTTCCAAATATTGGAATAATTGGAATATTTCCAATTGGAATAATTGAAAATATTTAATTCGTATGATATTGTGTTAAAAAATGTAATTTAACCATACACTCTAGCGTTATGTAAACGGATAATAAGCAAACGAATGAAATTCTATCTGGAAGTTTTAAAACTACTCTTTGATAACTTCATCTCGGTCTTCATGCGCAGGTGTATTTCGAAGATACGTACTAATTTCACTAACAAAAATAAAATAATGATTAGCAATAAACGCTGTTTAACAATTTTATCTGGATGTTTCTGACAAATTTTTAAGTTCATATACGACCAAAATTTTCGTTTCATACACTGGTTCAAAATGCCTGCTTTGACATAACTTTTTGAAATATATTCTGTCACTACCAAAAATTCGACCAATAGAACACATTATAGTTACTTAATAAGAAGCTAACTGGACACGATAACCGGTGAGCATTTTTCGCCCAGATAACCAAATAGATCATAACATCAGGTCTGTCATTTAGACAGCTCAACAGAATAGACCGCAGGTAAAGAAACTCCATAGGACGATGTATACGTTAATATATTGCATTTTTTAACACAAACTCATTGGTAAAGTTATCATGCTCACCGGTTGTCGTGCCCAGTTAGCTTAAACAGCAAAACATTGGCCTTGTAAGCCAAGTATCTGGGTTCGATTCCCGGCCTGGGCAATTTTTCACTCAGTTCGAAATATTTAGTTCGTATAACTTTACCAATCATTTTGATTGTGTTGGGGAAAAATGCAGCACAAAAGTTGATTTCAGCTACCGTAATTTCGAGTGTATAAACCGCAGATCAAACAATTCTTTTTCGACCCAGAATTTTTAAAGAAACAAATATAATTAGTTAGATCGCCGTAAATATTTCTCCTCAATCACTAAATAAGATTTCTGAGTCCAAAAAGAATTGTTTGATCCGCGGCTTATACAGCCGAAATTACGGTATGTAATTTTTCTACGCAGACCCTGGTTTATCAATGGAGCACACTACAACCAGGAAAAAGAAATAAAAACATTTACATATTCATGAAAATAATTTTGAATGAAAAGAGCGTTTAACCAAGGTTAAAATTCTGTAATATTTTACCGGTGTGAGAGTACCAAGTTAGTAATCAGGCCCTGCTTAACCCTTAAATGTATATTGTATCATTTTCGATACCATAAGTGTTCCCGATTTCTTGGGGGTTTTATTCACATATTCCGTATTCTCACCAGAAATTTAAAAGAGCAATTTTCACTTCACTTAATGACAGCCCATGCGCAATTAAAGAAAAATTTACTATTTAGATTTTCAGGTATAAATTCTGATTCTTTGATTTGCGCATTTTTTGGAACGCGTTCTATCCTGAGCACTTAAGGGTTAAGCATAATATAATCTTTTGTCAATTCGTGTACTTTAATTTTTATACTCTGACGGTATTTTAAAGTAATATTGAAATAACTTGTTATACAATTTATTTAACACTAGAACCGCGGAAAATTTTATCCAAGTTTTATAAAAATAATTCACATCAGAATTTTTATTTAAGTCTATTTAACTTATTTATTTTAAATAATTTCTGTGCAGCTTATATGGAAATTATTTTAAGAAGACTTATCTGGTTCGAATGGACATCTTTTCACTGAGTACGGGTCAAAATGACCCGTCTCCGCGGTTCTAGTGTTAATATATCGATTAGCAGTAATGGCCTTTTGAATGCATTACAGATTCTTTATTTTATCTTTCTTACAAAAGCATTAGCATTATTTGTTGCACAAAAGGAAAATATAAAGATGATTTGTTATTCATTTGCATCTTCACAGCTTTCTTGACGTTGAATGGTTCAGCTCAGGAACATTTGTATATTTCTGATATAAATTTTAAATATTTGTATATTCTATTGTAAGATCATTATATTTATCACATTATTCTATTATATGCTAAAAAATATATATTTTAAATAAAGTGTTTACGTGGAGTTATAAATATTTCGCAAAATCCGTATAAATTAAATTGATTTCAGTTGGCAAAATACTCCTAAAATTTATTAACTGTTTGCGTAAATCTTTTTAAGTAGTTTCAAAAAGCTACGAAAAAGGCTTTAGAAGTTGAAATATCATGAATTTAAATATTGGGACATAGAGGTAATCAATCAAAGACCGACATTAATGTTTTCGCAACATTATTATTATTATTATTATTTTAATCTTAATGTGAATATGTTTTTTTCGACAAATTTGTTATCAGATAATGTATAATATGACTTTTATTTTTAAGGGGGGAAATGTTGATTCGGGTTAAAAAAAACTAGACATATGAATGAAAAAATACGTAATATTTTAAAATCTGTCACTGATAAATTTCGTATTATGTTTATAGACGTACTATAAAAAATGAATTACATTTCGAGATACAAATATTACAACAATCAAACTATAACAATGTGAAGCAAGTGCAATGTACCGCTATATACAGTAAATGGTTCAACGATTTTAATACGGAAAAATGTAGTTAATTTGTACTCAAGTTGCATTATAGCAACATATCATATTTCATAAAAAAGTAACATAAAAATTTTAATATCACCTCATTTCTCTTAATTGGTCATTAATATGTACAAAATTTTACTTATTTGTGTCGATTATAAGAAGGTGCGGTCCTTAATGGATTAAGTATGCGCGACAATTCATCTACAATAAGAGTGAAAAATATGCATCTATTGTTTATTTACTTAAGGTAATTAAATCAAGTTAGAACAAGTCTCTTTTGTTTGTCATGATTTCGTTTAATTCTTATTTCCTAAAATTTGTCGTGGTCTTTATCAAGAGAAGAAAATAGAAAATATATGTCAATTGATATTGCAAGCATAAAAAAAAAATATGCAGCTCATATTAAATATGAAATTTATTTCTACACTGTAAAAAAAATTCGTTAAAGGTACTAAACTTTTTCTTGAAAACTTGAATTCCTAGAACTTTTTATGTAACAGTAATAGCAAAATTACATGTAACAAACTCGTTTATATGAGTTTTTGCTGTTACCGTTACATGAAAAAGTCTAAGAATCCCAGTTTCCTAGAAAAAGTTTAGTACCTTTACAGTTTTTTTACAGTGTAGTGTCACTGTAAAAAAACGGACGATTTTTCAGAAGTATTACTGGTAATCTGGACGCCAGTACTATTTATTGTTCTTTAACGGAAAAATTTCCGTAAATTTGGGAAAATAATCCGTTTTTTTTTTTTCGAGTTTTTCTCGGAATTTACGGAAATGTTTCCGTTAAAAAACAGTAAATAGTGCTAGTGTCCAGATTACCAGTAATACTTCCGTAAAATCGTTCGTTTTTTTTTTTTTTTTTTTTTTTTTTTTTTTTTTTTTAAATGCAGAAATATAAACTTAATATAATTGCTATGTAAAACTGGACTTCCTCTTCATAACTTTTTTCAAAAAATGCAAGTTTAGTGCGAGGAAATTTCTATAAACGTATATACCGTATGTATATACATAATGTAATATACATAATGTATAATGTATATAAGGTACGCTGGGGTAATAACGCCAGGCGGGGTAATAACGCCAAGTGCTTATATTTTGCATAATTATGAGATAAGCAGGTAAATGACACCCATGTGTTCTGCGCAGAAGGGTTTTGAGTCATATAAATCGCAAAAAACAGCTTCAAGTTAATTTGTTTCATTTTTAGGTCTTATTGATTTTACAAACAACTAAAATTAACGCTTGATCTAAAATTTGCGAGATACGTTTTGTATATGTGAAGACTATCTTTTTATCCGGAAATATTTTGTTAATTACATAAATTTGTAGTGCATTTCATGTACTTTTAAAATGTTGTTGAAGATTTTGGATATCTTCTCGAGATAATGTGTAATTTAAAATGTACTGCGTAATAACTATACCGGGGTAATAACGCCAATCCTTGACATTAATACCCCGGTTGATTGCCTACAGTGGCCGAGCTACATCCTAAATACTGATTCAAATAAACACAGTTAAAACTGTGCAATGTTTCTCATATTTCTATTTAAACGGTCCTTTTTAAGCAAAAAAAGAAACTCACTGTCTGATAGCCATTTGCCTCATCCCCCCCTCCCACACCACATCTTTATATTTCTTACACTTTCACAAAAATTGAACATTTTCAATATCTTAGAATGCAATTTGTCAATTTCTAAGTTTGTAGAGTTTGTATTTTTAGAATTGGGCTATCTACATGCAATTATTCCATCTTATTTCATAGTTTTGTTTGCATGGCGTTATTACCCATATAGGTGGGTAATAACGCCAAATAGCACGGGTCAAGAAAAAACGCCATTACATTTTATGAATACATATCTGTTAAATTATTTTATTTTATATAGATAGTCAATGAGTTGCTGTATCAGATACTATGTTTGTTTGAAAAATACAATCTAAAACTAAGCCGTGAAAATTGGTAGAACCTTAACGTGGCGTTATTACCCCAGGGTACCTTATGTATACTAAAAAAAGAAACTGTTAAGTTTCTAAGCTTTTTCTGGAGAACTGGGATTCCGAGAAACTTTTATGTAACGGTAACAGCAAAAATTGACGTAACCGATTCTTTTAAATGACTTTTTGCTGTTAAAGTTACATAAAAATATCTAGGAATTGCAGTTTTCTATAAAATGTTTAGTAACTTTAAAAAAAATTTTATGGTCTAGGCAATTATTTAGAACGCTTTAGAAATCAAAATGCATTATTACTTATAGTTGCAATTCGAAAATAATTTTGTATATTAATTATACAAGAATTTTAGGCAAATTTCTGATATTATTTAACTAGCTAATTTTGTGCATACGAAAGAAATGCTAGCTTTACGACATCCTCAAAATAAGATTAAAGACAAATTTATTTGTGACTAAAAACCAAATGCTAATTAAAAGCTAGAAATTGACTGAACGAAAAAAATTTTCTTTAGTGAAAAAGAAAAAGAAAAAAATGGGAGAGTAATTTAAAACATCAGCTAATTTTATGCATTGGATTAGGTAAATTTACGTTGCCGATGAGGCGAAAAGTTAATGATGTAATTAAATAGAGTAGAAGATAAAATTTAATTAAAGCAATAACCTTATATTTCACTCCAGAAAACGTTAGAAATTTTTGTATTCAGCTACATCTGCACTACTTGGTATAATTAAGAAAAGAAAATTTTCAAACATTTGTCACAACTTTTTTACAAGATTCAATAGGATAATAAAGAGATCTAATGTCATGAAATGCTCTCAGAAAATAAAGCTTAAAAATAAGAAAGGGAATGTGAATGAAACTTTAACGGCGAAAACTTAACTCTTTATTTTATCCTTTTCCTTGACTGTTCTTGTGTGTTAGAATTACATGATATATGCAGAGAGTTTCAAAACTGTATGTCATAAGTGTAACGTCTAGGAATATGGGTGCGGAAATGCTGCATTGAAAATAACGATTCAAGCCTTCGAAGTTCTTTTATACATTGAACACAAGAGCGCCTTGACTGCCTCAAAGCATTATTTTCGCACCCACATTCCTACACGAAATGCGCTTGTTTAGGTCCCCTATATCTCCCGTTACATTTCTAACACAATGTTTTGATACACCCTGTATGCAGGGATTCAAGTACTGCATCAGAAATGACTGATTGATGCCACTAAATTTTTAAAGTATTTATCGTCTGATTTAAAGACAAGATTTATGAGATTAGATAAAGCAAAGAATATACTAAACTTCAGTGGTTAAAATCAACCATTTTTGGTGCAACGCTTGCATCCCTGCCTGTATATTCCATTATTAATCAAAAATAATCCCCTTAGTGACCCCATAATGGTTCTTTAATAAGAGGTTAATTTCATTCTGCGATTTTATGAAAAATAAGTGTTGAATTTTAAACATTTAGTTTAGAAATAGATGAAAAGTAAGGTAGTGAGTCATGTACAATATTCCGGAATCAACTTTGAACAGTATTTTTTTTTAACTTACCTCTAATCGAAATCGAGTCGTTTCTTTAATTTAGTGCATTTGATTCGCACCAGAAATTATTTTCATACTGTTATATATTAGCTAACCGAGAAAGTTCGCGCAGCTTTTGAGAACAACTACATTGTTTTATAAGTGTGGTCAAACAAATTCTGGTGACGTCATGCCTGCACATTAGAGGCTAACGAAAAAAACAGGCTACCGCAGTGCATCTCACGGTCTTTTTTTACAGAACGCTAGATTGACGTGATGCTCATTTCAAACATCTCCGTTGGTGGATTCGAGCGTCACGTAACTCCAACTGTCTGTAAAAAAAAGATAAATAAAGTGCACCGTGGTAGCCTGTCTTTTTATTTAGCCTCGTGATCCTGTACATTCCCTTGAAGCCTCATTCAGTACAGAGTTGTTCAACGCAACATAGTTTTCAGTATTAGTTTTGTAGAAAATGCAATCTTTGTAAGAATATGTCATTGACAAATGAGTTTTCGAGGCCTGCTTATCTCTACAAGTTTCAATCCGGAAACATAGCTGTAGATGTTACTAGAAGAATATGTTCTGAGTTTGGAAGAACTTCTGTGTGTGAACGGACTCATCAAATATAGTGCAGCCGATTTTTGCCCGGAAACGAGAACCTCAAAAACAAGCTCAGTTTTGGTCATCCATCCACTCCAGGCAAGTTCCAACTAGAATAGGAAATCAAGCAAAATTTTCGTGAAACCTGTCAGGAACTTGAACATAAGTTTGGAGTATCAGACAAAACTAGCCGATCGCATCTACATAACTTTGGAATGACGTGGAAACACAGCAAATGGATTCATTATCTTCTTTCCGAGATAACAAGCTCTGGCGGTTGAACATCTGCTTGTTATCGCTGTCAAATCCTGTTCCTGGACTAAATAGTGACATGTGACGAAAAATATGTCATGTATGATAACCGGAAGACAAAACATTGGTCGACTTCTGGTTTCGCCTGATTGGCTGCCAAATCGGACATTCATGTAAAAAAAGATAGCACTGTGTATTTGGTAATCCAAATATGGTATAGTTCACTATGAATAATTAGAAAGCAATAAACCATCACAACCAACGCCACTCGTTACAAAGGATTTCAGTAGCTGTGATCCAAAAGATGTCAGCAATGGTCAACAGGAGAGGAATTTTCTCCTGGTCTATTACCCATTTTCGGCCATTCTACAGCTCATATTCAAAATATTAGAATAATTGAGAAAAAGTAATAAGAAAAAATTATTTGTCATTTATTTATTTTTTAAACTAAGTAAATGCAATTAAATTTCTTATAAATTAAATCTGGAATGTTTAGATAAGATTTTAACATTTATAAAATATTAAATACAGCACAATAAATTAGGTATACAGCTTCCTTAAACACACCAGAATATTAGAATAAAATTTAGATTGGTTCAAAATATTACAATATTTTATTTTACGCAACAATATTACCTTATGAATATGAAGTAAATGGTAGTTAATATTTTGTAGCATCCCCTTTAGCTTTCATAACAGCGTACAATCGATCTTGCATACTATATACAAGGTGTTTACAAACATTTCTATCAATATTAGCCCAAATAGACTTTATACGTACCACTAACTCAGTTTTACTTGAAGGAGGATTTTCTTGAAGTTTTTTCTTCATTATACACCATAAGTTTTCGATGGGATTAAGATCTGGTGAATTTGGTGGCCAAGGAAGTACCTTAATGTTGCGTTGGCGGAACCAATTCTTAGTTGACACCGAGGTATGCGGGGACGCTAAATCTTGTTGAAAGATGAAATCATCTTCAAATAAATCTTCTGATGATGGAATCATGTAATATTCTAAAATTTCTTGATATATCAGAGAGTTAACCTTTTCGTAGACGATGCATAACTTTCCAGGTCCTTCTGCACTCATACAACCCCAAACCATGACACTAGCAGCAAATTTTACGGAACGTTTAAGGCATTCTTTATCAAATGCTTCTTGCTTCATTCTCCAAACTCGAATACCTTGATTACCATATGAAACACAAAACATACTTTCATCACTAAATAATATATTTTTCCAATCTTCATTGCTCCATAAACGTCCTGATTTACACCAATTCAATCTTATACGCTTTTGTCTTGCAGTCATGAGAGGTTTTGTTTTCGGTACACGAGATTCAAATTTAAATTTATGGAGACGTCTTAATGTTGTCGATGTAGAAACTTCAACTCATTCTTCTTTCCATTTTCGGTGCAAGAATCGCACACTTTTAAAACGGTTTTTCTTAACTATACGCTTCAGTTTCCTGTCATCTCTAGCAGATGTTTTTGGTTTTCGGCCACCATTTCGGCGATTATTTTGAAATTTTCCAATTTTTGAATATTGTGTTAGTATTTTACTAACGCTCGATTGCGAACAATGTAAATAATTCGCTATAAAACATTGATTTTTACCGTGCCGATACAAATCAACCATACGAAGTTTAGTAGATTCAGGAATATCACTCACACGGCCCATTTTAAGACGAAAAAGAAACAAACTGCAAAAAAGAATACTGATTTTAAATAAAATAGTCTGAATTTAATCAATGATGCCACCAGTTAAGAATTGGTAATAATTAAAGGAGAATTAATGTGAAATATTCTAATATTTTGAGCCACTTGAATAAATATTCTAATATTTTGACTTTTCAAAATAATTTTTTTTGCAATTAATCTTTTCAAAAATGATATTAAATTTAAGATAACAAGTAAGTTTAATCAACAATAAGTTCTTAATAAAAATATCGTTTGCATATTTTCATTAAAAGACATTAAATTACCAAACGATATTTTCAATTTCTAAAAAAAAGGTAATTATTCTAATATTTTGAATATGAGCTGTACTACCTGCGGTAACAGCAGTTTCGAAGGCAATTTGATGTCACAAAGTCTATCATATACTTTTTGGACTCCAAAAAATGTTTTTTCAAAAAGGGGGTATATAAGCATGTGTCTTATTGGGGAGATGTAATTGACGCCATTGGCAACTATTTCGAAAAATGAAATAAATGTTTAATTGTTTTGTGGGTATTTTTTATGTACGATGAAAACTGCAAAAACTTTCTTGGTTATTTGCCAAATAAAAGCCACATAAAATTAAGTTCAATAAATATGTTAAATGATTTTAAATTTTTATTCTATTTTATAAGTTTTTAATCATGTTTGAACAAAAATTTAGGGTAGATTACTGATTTAATTTTATTGAAAAGGGGACTTGAGTGACATGAAGACTACGGACAAAAATTAAGAAAATTGCTTCGGTGCCTATAATAAGTTAATCTTACAAAGACATACAGTTTGAACTAAGAAAATGTGTGTTACATCATGATAAAATCATAAAAAATAAAAGTAATATGTTCGGGGCTGTAGTGATAGGTAATAAACATATTTATATCTTTCTATATTGGAGCTTGTAATTGCTTTTGAAGCACAGATCATCAAATCATGGCACTATTTCCATAATCAAGATTCTTGCTTCTACTAAATATGTGTCTTCCAAATTTTATCTGATCTCTTCATGGTTATATGACCAGTTTTATACAAAGACATAGAAGTGACATAAAAAAATTGGGGACAATATTTTACTGGCCGGTATAAATGTACAACATTTTAAAATTTACAACAAAAATTCTTTTTTTATACTTTAGAATGAAATTTTTTGTAGTAAAACCTCTAAAAATAATTTGTCATTACAATTAAATTTGTTCCAGATACGTGCATGGAGTGGGGGACTAGGGAGAGTAGGACTAATTTAAGTATTTAAAAATTATTGGACTAAAATTTTCAGTTATTTTTTTTACTTTTTTTCTTTTTGAAATTGTAGAAAGGCATTACAAAAATACATTTTATGCTATCGAAAATTACATAAATGATAAAATATAGCGTATTACGCCACAATTATCAACTTATGTCCCACCAGGGACACAAATTACTCACTTATTGGAAGATTGCCCTTATGCATTTCATAAATTCATTTATTTCAACATTTTCTTACAGAATTAAAATACCCAGGCTTCTTTCAAGAAAAATGCAATTTATTTTCAAGAAGTGACTTTCATCATTTGGGGAGTATTTCTTAACTCCTATCTTCTGTTGATATTAAATTTTTAAGCAAATTGACGATCCAGCATCTCGGAATTTAAAGGCGAATGTGTAAGATAAAATTATTTTTCATTTTTGCCCTTTATCAGGTAAAAGAACCTTGGCGAACTGATTAGGTTTACTATAAAACATATTAGTTATTCATAATATTGTTTTTCATAAGCCAGACTGAAATTCCGAAAATAAAAGTACATATAATATATCGAAAAATGTATGTAAAATTGAAGAGATTTCGGACTCTGTAAATAGAATTTAAATCGTGCCAATAAAATACACTACACAGAAGATCAAATATTTGCGTTTCTACATAAAAGCACTCTTTAAACTTGCATCAACATATTGTATGCTTTGAAATTGCTTCAGACGAATCGTAGATGTAAAATTAATAATCGTTACATGAATCACGGACATGAAAGGCGGTGTGTAAATCCACTCAAGCTCAATAATAAATTATGCTGAAACATAATATTGAGCAGAAAATAAAATGAATTATGTATTTTAAATAAAATGGCCATATTCAGACACGATGATCCGTTTCAATTGAATTATTTATAGAATTTTGTTTCGATTAACTAATAGAAATTTGATTTGGTTTCTGCGTTTTATCACAAAATTAAGAGGCAAATTGACTATTCCTTCTCAAGATTCTTGTTTCCTTTATTACCTTGTAACGGTGAACCCACGGTGAGCGTCATTTGTAACGTTAGGTTGGTCGTGGTGGAGGTTAAATGTAGACATACTCAGTAATTTAAGATAAAATAACAAAGTTTATTAAAGTGATAATGGCTGAAGGGAAGTGGAGCCAGTCTTAAATTTACACAACTGAAAACACTATGAACAGCTAAATCATACTCACAGGCTTCGGCCTAGCTCAGTCGGGGCACCACCTAACACTTCTCACTATCTTCAGGCTGAGCTGCTAAACAAAGCTTAATTAAACAGCCCGTGGCTGTGGGTAATTCTTTATTTTACAAATAATCAAAAATGGAACTACTGTAAATTTTCTTACCACGGCCGAATCTCAAATCAACTATCCAAACTTCTTTCCACTTCACTGGAGGCCGTCGCTACTTCCTATTCGCTAGCACTTCGCTGAACAATAATTCACTTCGCTATCTAATGGCAGAGAACCTCACTCGCTGGCTGCTGGCTAATGCCAGAGACACTCGAACCCAAGCTTTTATATGCTGCAAACTGAGATACTTCACATTAACATATTACTAATAACGCGAGCTAACTGTAAAATCCGAAAGAGCACACACACTCTAGAAAGTTAAAGTAAAAGAGAGGATAGATGTCGCTTTTACGCTTACACTTGTTAAATTATTGACGTCACGATCTCAGAAATACTAGAGTGCCTTTCTGCAAAGGTCACTCCCTCACAACCCCCCCTCGGATTTTACAGAGAAAAAGGGCTGGGCCAAATGCATGCCCAGAACTTTTTCTTGTTATAAATTTCGAGCCGTAATAAACACAGTGATGGGTGAAATTTAGCGCCGAAACATGACTTTTAAAATGTTAACTTTAACCCATCACAACCAAAAAACCTCAGTTTGCCTCAAATATTCACATATTCAATCCAATCATTCTTCTATCTTACAAATAGCCTCCGTAAAACTTCCAAAAACTCGTAAAACTTTCAAAACTAATTACTTCTTCTTTCAAAACAGCCCACTCCACTGGGAGTGCTAAAATTTCTCAAAATATTAAACTTCCGAAATTTTCCTCAATATTGCAATACAACTATAACATTACCAAAAATTATCTTTCCATAACTTTCCTAATACTAAAATTCGCACCAAGTCCAAAAAACCCAATGCGCAAAAATTTTCCTCATCCAAATACCGAACTCATCTAAAATTAAATTTTACTCCATACTCAAAATAACTCTGCTATTACGTAATACCTACATACCCATTAGCCAATGAACTAACTCCCAAAATTCTTCAGAACTTAACTCCACTTTAACAATAATTGGGGAACATACGTACAGCGTCATATCGCTGTGCTTATGCAACAATAAAAAAAAAAAATATCAAAAATTTACAAAATGACGTCATCATGCTCTTCATCAGTATTAACTAAAAGAAAAATAGCAGAATCAATACATAACACAGGTATACTTCCCTGCAACAAAATCACATTAACATTCAATTTTAATACAATACAATTTCAAATTCAAACGCAGCTTAAAACTTCGCAACTTGCGGAAACCATTCCCAACTAAAGTACAAACGCAACTCATAAAACACGAACGATAAGAAGAAAGTTAATTCATTAAATGTTAGTATAAGAGATAGAAACGCGTGTCAAGGACTTCTTGACCGCAAACACGTGCGCGCCTGAACCGCGGCGCGTGTACAAAATAACCCAAATTACCATCTGTACTTTCTGAAAATTTAAACATACATTAACATACATTTTATAACACATGAACAATATAACAATATAATAACATTTTTAACAAATAACACAACAATTTAACAATAGATCCAGAATTTTTAAAAGCAGTTAAGACCAAAATCTCAAACATACATAAAACTAACAATTTTGCAAACAAATTTTGAACACAATTAAGCACTAATCGTGAGTCCGTCCAAAAATTCCAAAAATGGCCAAAAAGTACCAAACAGTCTTTCTGCTTTCTATTCCTTTATATTGCTACCACATATATGCACTCTAATAGAAATTTAATAAAGAACATTATCACCCAATCATAGAGATGATTCGCTGCTGGCTGGCTTCATACTACAGGATGGTTTTCTCCTCTTGTCCCAGAAACCTTGTACAAAGGATCTTTCGTCATCAGAACTGTATGGTGACGCCACAGTTGACTGTCGTGCCTGCAGCCTGGTTCGGAATGGATGCCGAGGGATACTTGTAGGTTCCGCTCGACGACTCTGCTCTGGCCGGTTCGCTGGGGTCACTCCATGGCGAGATTCACACTGTTGATGCCGGTAATCTGAGCGTTGTCTCCTCTTTCTAGACGCACCCGAAGTTACTGAAGATCCTAGGCCACGTTTCCTTCCAGACCTACGCTGTTTCTTATTGGGCAAAAATTCCGACTTTAAAGTCCTTTTAACAGTTTGGCGAGTGTCCATCTGAAATCTTTTCCGGGGATTAAGTACCGAAGATGGTGAACTATTAGATAATTTATGTTTGCGAGGTTGCTGTCTCATAAGTGGAGGAACTGGACAGTTTATAATTTTTTGTCTTTTATGGCACACAGAGTCCGATGTATTTGACACAGTTCTCTTATTTTTATTATCATACTTTGCTCTCGGATTGCTAGGCTTTCGACTTTCAAGAACAGTTTTTGGAGCTGTTTGACCAAATTTTCTTCTTGAATATTGATGAAAAGAATTAGATGAAGAAGTGCTGGACTCGGGACACTCATTGGATCGGAAATTTCGCGAAACACCACTCGACACATGAGAACCTTCACTACCATTTTCTCTGAACTTATAAATTCTAACCTGATCCAAATTAACCGTCATTCTTTCACCATTGACATCAACAACCAAATTATTATTTCGAACTTCTAAAACCTCGAACGGACCTACAAACTTCGGACCAAACTTAGCTACTCTCTTTTGACGACTTGAACTTAACCAATGCTTTTCTACTAACACAAAATCTCCAACTTTCACTTCTAACTCCCTTCTACGCATATTATAATACTGAGCCTGCTTTTCTTGCGCTTTTCCCATTTGAACCTGAGCTTCCTTAACCAACCTTTCAATATCCTGGCACATGTACTGACTTTCCGCATCCGACACCATAACTAACCTTTGGAATGGAGTAATGACTTTTCTACCCAAAAACAATTAAGCAGGCGTTTTCCCCGTTGACTCGTGAACTGCTGTACGAAGTGCATACGCAAAATGCTGAAGAAACTGGTCCCAATTTGCATGATGAGAACCAACATATGAAGAAATCATTTGAATTAATGTACGATTTACACGTTCAGCCATATTAGACTGAGTAAGTTCCTTAACGTCCCCAGTCTCCAACTTTTCACACAAAGACTTAAAAATATTAGATATAAAATCATAACGAAATGGTTTACTAGCAACTAGTGCGTCAAAACCAATATGAATTTCATTCCTTAAACTCGGTTTATCTGAAAAGACTTTACAAAAATCGACTAAAGACTTATTAAACTCCACTTTCTTAACCTCACTTAAACCCGACTCCTCCAAATTAACTGACCCTGAAACATGCTCTTTCTTACTCACATTCTCATCATTATTTACTATTAACGACTTTTTAAAGAAATCCAAACTAATTCCTCTATCCTTCATATAATCCACACCAACTATACAATGCACTGTTAATCCATCTAACACACAAAACTCCCAACATGTCTTAACCGAACGAATTTCAACTTCCAATTCTACTGAACCTTTATTATCGCAAGCTACTCCCTGTGCCGACTGAACCACCAGACTTAACCTCTTCAACTTCTTATACGAAAAATATTTCCGATAACAATCAAAAGAAATGAACGACTTATCTGCCCCTGTATCGAAGACACTTTTAACGACAATACCATCTAACACAATTAACACTTCAGGTAACTCAACCGGATTAATAGTAATTTTATTCAAACTCACCGAAGACATTTCCGACCTCTGAACACATTTGTTTTGCATTGACCTATTTTCAACATTCTCATCCGAAGTTAATCTCCTTACTTGCGAAGAAACATTCCTGTCCCGTCCTCCCCTACTACGATTATAACCACTATTCTGTCTATTTCCATACATATTTCTCTCACCACTTCTAAAACTATTAGCACCACCACAATTCCTATTACCATTATTCGTATTTGACATATTACGACCAAATCCATCATTTCTATTACGCAAATTATTATCCGGAAATCGCTGCCCCCCTCTCACAAAATTACGTTCCCCCTCATTTCTCAAATTACTATCTGTGACTGGTCTCTGACGAGGGTTACGCAAATCCCGTTGATCCGAGCTATGCCGAGTCTCATACTTCGATAATATCTGATGCATTTCTGCAAAATTCTTCGGTGCTCTAACTTCAATAAAGTCCTGTATATTTGGATTAAAAAGAGGAAAAACAATGTCCAACAATTCCTCAAATGTGATATCTAAATCTAATTTATTTTTTAGTTCAAGCTTACGTAGATAGAATTTTGACGCCGACTCATAAATATTCTGCTTATTACAATATAACTCTTTTCTCAAAATACTTTTATCTTTAACTGGAGGAAATGCCTTCTTTAACTCAATCACAGTTTGTTCAAATCTTTTCGCTTCATCATTAATTAAAAACTTTCCTATATTTTCCAACCACAAAAGTGCTTCGCCCTTCAACGAGCATTTAAGCACTACGTACCTACTTTTCTCAGGTATATTATTGAACAAAATATAATCATCTAATTTAACTAAAAATTCACTAATATCACCTTCACCGGTAAAATACACACGTGGCACAATCTCACAATGTCCGATGTTTCGTTGGGCGCCATTTGTAACGGTGAACCCACGGTGAGCGTCATTTGTAACGTTAGGTTGGTCGTGGTGGAGGTTAAATGTAGACATACTCACAAGGAAGGTCTCCATACGGGCATACTCACAAAAATCTGAAAAAATTACAGAATGTTCTTCTCATATAGTTATATATGTTTATAAAAAAATTTCGGCGGAACCTCCTTATAACGTCCGTAAAAAAATAATAAAAATTTCGTTTATTTGGCGATTTATCTCCGGTTGGCGAAAAAACGAAATTTTGAAAAATACGCTTTTACGCTTCGAATACTTTTTAAAGAAAAAACTTTCTATGTTCAATTTATTTAAATAAGTTTAGTTTAAGTAATTTTAGTTTTGCATTTTGTCATATACGTTTATATGTACTTATAACAAAATGAAATTAATATATTTTATCATTTAAAACACAATTTAAATTGATTAAAATTGTTCCAAATTGAAAAATACACTGTTAAAAATCGGCTGCATTTTGGTGCAACGCACACCCTTGCTTGTATAGAAAACGGTTACTTGGCCATGAAATGCAGCTTTCTCATTGGTTGGAATAGAGATATTATATACAAGCGGTGGAGTGCGTTGCAACAAAATGCAGCAGATTTTTAACAGTGTATGACACGGTCAATTCACAGTGCTATGGAGCATTCTCATTGGTCAGAAGAGAGATATTCTATAAAAGTAGTGGAGTGACGTTGCAGTAAATGCTGCAGATTTTTAACAGTGAAGTCAATTAAAATCAATTTTCCGATTCGTTAAAATCGTCTGCTTTTGGCGAGGAAATGCACTGGTCGCCAAATCCCGCGTCGCTTTCAGCTTTTCACGCCAATTATTCCAAACTATTTTATTTTTTTACATATCTAATAATGTAATTCCGCCGCTAATTTTCACTGATCCTTTATTACCTACATGAGTAGTTTAATTCGTATTTTTTTCAAAAAATTTTGAGTATGCCCCCAATGGAGACCTTCCTTGTCAGTAATTTAAGATAAAATAACAAAGTTTATCAAAGTGATAATGGCTGAAGGGAAGTGGAGCCAGTCTTAAATTTACACAACTGAAAACACTATGAACAGCTAAATCATACTCACAGGCTTCGGCCTAGCTCAGTCGGGGCACCACCTAACACTTCTCACTATCTTCAGGCTGAGCTGCTAAACAAAGCTTAATTAAACAGCCCGTGGCTGTGGGTAATTCTTTATTTTACAAATAATCAAAAATGGAACTACTGTAAATTTTCTTACCACGGCCGAATCTCAAATCAACTATCCAAACTTCTTTCCACTTCACTGGAGGCCGTCGCTACTTCCTATTCGCTAGCACTTCGCTGAACAATAATTCACTTCGCTATCTAATGGCAGAGAACCTCACTCGCTGGCTGCTGGCTAATGCCAGAGACACGCCAGAGACACTCGAACCCAAGCTTTTATATGCTGCAAACTGAGATACTTCACATTAACATATTACTAATAACCGCGAGCTAACTGTAAAATCCGAAAGAGCACACACACTCTAGAAAGTTAAAGTAAAAGAGAGGATAGATGTCGCTTTTACGCTTACACTTGTTAAATTATTGACGTCACGATCTCAGAAATACTAGAGTGCCTTTCTGCAAAGGTCACTCCCTCACAACCTAAGCGTGCAAAACTTCGACAATCTACATAAATTGTGAAAACATCATCTTTAACAATGTAGGTCTGTCAATTTCCAAAATATGTACAAAACTTTGTCATAGAATATTAATAGTAATTCCAATCGAAAATTAACTCTGTCAGCTCGGCTTACAGACACAGGTAGATTTCGATGTTTGTTCTTGTACAAAGCCTCCTTTATTCTTTATACTTTTGTTTTCAATTAATTTAAAGAGTGGGCCCTCTCAAAAACTTGTTAATACAAAAGTTGCATATAATACTTAAGAAGGTTTGTATTCAATTTAAGCACATTTGATATCTTGGGATTTTACTGAGTTATGAATTTTTTTCTTCTTCAATCCCCTATACTTATTTTTAAAATTTTTTCATGTACAAGCTGGTTCTATAAAACTAGTTAACATAAAATTTGTAGACAGCATTAAGAAGATTTATAAAAAAATTTAGTGGATTTGATATCTTTTGAATTGACGAAATTATAATTTTTTTTCGTCCCATGAGGCCGCTTTAATGATATCAAACAGCTGTCATACCTAATTTTTTGGCCGTTTTCTGATAAGTACCAATAACTTTAAACCGATTCGACTTAAGCAGTCATGTCATTTTTTTATGTTTTTACAAAAACACTCCGAAATTTTACCAAAATTTTGTTGTAAAGTCAAAAACTAAACAAATATTAAAATACAATTAAAATAATGATCGTTTTGTCATCCTCTGTACCATAGGTTCCCAACGGGGGCGGTACCGTCCCCCAGTGGGCGCTGGAGACTTCCAGGGGGCGGTAGCCAGGATAGAGAAAAATGGGGGGCGTTTGGACAATCAAGAGGGGCGGTCAAGGCTTGCCTACCTATATAAGAGTTAATATAATGGAAATACTTGATCTGCTCTGCTTTGCCCGGTCCGTAACGAAACCCCTGACTCCACCTTTAAATGGAAATATATGCAGACGAATCTAGATCTGAGGAGGGGGGTTGAAATTATTTTACTAGTGTCAAAAAATTGCCGAGGAACACGAAGAAAGGCTGAAATCGCGGAAAACAAAATTTTATTATATCAAGCTAAAACATTGTAGCTGTAATTCTTTCATGATTGTCAAAATGTCACAGCGAAATGTCATACGAAAAAATCACTATGACTCATATCAAAATCATTATGAATTCAAAAATCCACGAATTTTGTGGAGTACAAAATTCGTGATAATTGGTTGGCAAAAAGTTTTAAATAGAATTATTTTTCTATTAACCTGTATTTTGAAAATTTTTTAAATATGACCACATATGCCTGAACAGAGATTTTTAATCAAACCCATGATTTGAATGAATTCAAGAAATTTGTTTTTTCTCAGTGAAAGTGATAAAAATCAATATATCTAAAAATTTGTTCAAAAGCAAATTTATTTAAATTTAAATATTGAAATATTTTACATTTTAAAAATTTTAATCGAAGAAAAAATGCCGGCAATACAATACTGAGTATTTGAAACATGGATCTACTCACTCTGCTACAAATAAATCGTTACATATGTGTTTAGTAATTTGTCAAAAGTTTTTGCAAATGAATCCATGAAGTTTTCTAGCTACAAGAGCATTTGAATAAATGCGTGCTGATAAAAAAGACAAAAATACCTCTTATTTTTCAAAGTCTGGAAAAGAAAAATTTAAAACAGTAAACTATATCAAACCTTTTCAGTCTTCTAAACAAGATGACGAACTACGAGCCTCATATAACAGTATATTGTTAATCGCAAAACTATTGAAAGCTCTTGCAATCGGCGAAAAATTAATCTTGCCGGCAGTCAGAGAGGTAATAAAAAATATTCTTCATCATAAGAAACCGTAAGATATCATCAGAAAAAATCCTGATTAATAATTCGGTATAAAAAGGAATAGATGGCTAAATGCATTGAAAAATCAGTATGCTATATTACTTAACCCATTAGTCCCTAGCGTCCGTTTTTAGGGACGCTTCTAAAGGTGCATTCAGTACTGTTTTTGACACCGGTAAAAAAAAAGCAATAATTATTTTATTTAAATGATGCATTTTCGTGATTAATGAACTAAACTTAAATCTTCTAAAAATAGTGGTGCCAACCAAATAAAATTTACGCAAAAGATGCTGGGCACGAATGGGTTAAAGATTTGCAATTTTTCCATTCAACTCGATGGGTCAACGTTACCAAATAAAAAAAACTCATAAAAAAAGGGGGGGAAGTCAAGAGCTGTAATTAGCTAAAAATCTGGAAACGGATACAAAGAGAGAATTGATGTATAATACCACGAAGTTACTATAAGAGAAATAAATTTATTTTCATACTATTTTGTCATTTGCTACTGATGTTGCTCCAGCGACGACGGGACATCATAACGGTTTCATTAACACATTTTAAACAAACAGTACTAAATGTACTCTCAGTTCACACATCGTCAGCATTTGGTTTCAAAAAATTTGAATGAACATCTGCATACATCGTTTCATTACAGCATTAAAGCAGTCAATAAGAATAGAGGTAATTCATTGAATGACGGGATATTTAGCCAACTTTATAGTAAAAATCGTTTCACAAAAAAGTTCACTTTGTACTACAGTTGTCACTATCACTTAGTGTCAGACTTGCTAATGATTACAATCGCTTACTACTGCACACAGAAGTTATTTGTCTCTGAAAAAGGTATTTTTCTAAATCTTTTTTTTTTCGATATGTTTGATTCAGTATTAGACTTCATTGAAAACAGAGATGTAAAAATACGCTAAAACCTGCTTACATTAGAAAAAATAACAGCGATTATTTTACAGACATTTTTAAAATCATTAATTAAATCAGTTTTAAAATTCTAAATATTTTTATTAAGGCAACAGATGATTGTAAGATGATGAATTGAATTTAATTAAAACAAAAAATCTCATAGGTGTTTTTGTGGGTAAACTTCTTTTGCTCAAACGAAATCTAAGTATAGGAGAATACAGTCACTTTGCCACATTATTCGCATCTATGAAAACATGAATATTTACTTTATGAATGCAGATACAACAGTATCATCATATTTGTACGAGGAAATCGCGGAACTCACAGCAAACGATAAATAAAAGTAAAATTCAGAAATGGATGACAAGAGTTCTAAATTCAAAAGCTAATACAGATCTCTAACCTCAATTGTGAGCAAGAATACATAAAATTTAATTGCTTTTCCTGCATCAGATTTGCTGAGAGTAGGTTCCGTGCACTTGCTAATTTACTGCATAAGAAAACGAATAGACATCTTTGAACCTGACAATTTGTGACTGATTTTAAAGAAATTGGAATATGACACAAAGAAATTGCTAAAACCCCATCAGCCTCAACCATTTTGTTATTTTTTAAAAATTATTATGGGTTTTGTGTTTATTCGTCAATTCTCAATAAACAAGTTTTTACTACATTTGATGGTCGTTTTAATTAACTTCTATTTTGTAGTTCTGAAATTTCTATTTTGTTATTCTTAAAAGGCAGACAGATAAAATATACATACTTTACAACAATATTTTAACATTTTGTATAATTGACTATTATGGAATAGGGGGCGTTGGCATTTTTTCTCTTATAAAGGGGGCGCTGGTCCAGAAAAGGTTGGGAACCTGTGCTCTATACCATCTTCAGGAAAAATTGTTGCATTGCTTTTAAAGTTATAAAAAACAACGCCAAACCGTCTTCAATTGAAAAAAAAATAGTTTTAGACGGTTTGGTTTTGCTCTTTAAAACTTTAAAAGCAATTTAACTATTCTTTCCTGAAAATGGTAGTAAAGGATGAGCTAAACGTTGATTATTTAAACTTTATTCGTTAATTTTTAACTTAAAAATATCTTGTATACACCATCTACGAAATTTGTAACATTTATTTTCACTTTAATCTTGAACTTTTCATGGTGTAAATGTCCAGTTTTTTTTATTAGTAGTATTGTTATTGTTGTTGTTGGTTTTGTACTCATTATTATTGCTATTATTATTATTTAATATTTACAACCACCATTTGGTGCAACTTTTAGCAAATTTATGATTTTTATTTTCACGTTAATTTTGACCTTTTCACGGCATAAATGTCCAGCTCTTTTATTATTATTATTATTATTATTATTATTATTATTATTATTATTATTATTATTATTATTATTATTATTATTATTTAGTGTTATAAATTTTATTATGTTTAATTAACATTATTCTGCTAGTCTTTTATATATAAGTTCAAACACGCAATTAAAAATGTTTAATTCAGAATTAATAGCATCCTAAAACTATATTTCGTTTGAGAACATTGATTAATACACTGTAAAAAAAATTTCTCAAACGTTATCGAAAATATGCTACAGAAAAGAAACTGTCTATATTATAAAGGACAAACGTGTCAGTGCGTAACTCTGACATCATTTTTGGAATGGTAACATTTGCCGATGAAATTTCATTTTTACAATTTTTGCTGCGTTAATTTTTGAAATTTCTAAAATTTCGCACATTTTCAAATTTTTACATCGTCATAAAGGGAAAAAATCTTCTTTCAAATTAATTTTTTAAAACTATATCTTAACTAGATTTGTTATTGTTTTTTAAATAATTCAAGAAAATTCCAAGAAATAAATATTTTTTCATGTATTTGACCGTCAGGAAACAGTTTATTTAAGAAAGGAAAAAATCGTGTGCTGACTGGAACATTGAGACAAATTCCAGTGATGTAAAAAATATTCCTTCGCAGCTTTTTAAATTTAATTTAATGTAAGAAAAAACAGATTTTCAATTATTTCCTTAATTATTTTCTTCTATTTAAACTTTTCACAAGGGAAAAACAAATAAAAGCAAAATATTTTAGCGACAAAATTTATTTTCCTAAGCATTCATTTTAATTCATAAATATAAAATTTTGAATAAACATGCTAAAACAAAGTTATTTTTTTATAAGTTCACTCAAACAATGTCATTTTTAAGCTCCGAAACTTAATCTTCGGAGAACGAAAGACTTTTGTAAAATGAAACCGATTAATACACTACTAATAATGTAATAATAATAAAGCAGTAATAGTAAAGTAATAGGTAGTAATTGGTAATAAAGCAATAAATATATAACGTGTATTTTTATTGAGAAAGCTTTTGAATTAAACTGTAAAAGTAATTTATTATTTGAAATATTGTATTTAGTAAAATTGGTACTATAACTGTCTTCTAAATTTAAAATAATATTGAATTTAAGTTTTCCCAAAAGAATCAAACTACCTCATGCAATTTAAAAGCAACAAATCGGGTTGCCACACAAGCAGTTGTTATAAGTGCTTCTTTAAATCTAGAAAATTATTTCATTTCTAACATTAATAAAGATAATTTACTCTTTTTCGAATCGAGGTTAGCTTGAAAGAGGTTATATTGCATACTTTAGCCCGAGGTTATGTTATAAACTCGAAAATTACCAAACGTTTTTTTCTTCTTTTCATACAGTAGATACGTTTCTTATCCAATAATGTATAATGTATTTCTATCTTACACGTTTCTATTAAATAACTTCTTTAAATACCGTAATTTCGGGTGTATAAGACGCAGATCAAAAAATTCTTTTTCGACCCAGAATTTTTTAAGAAACAAATATAACTAGTTAGATCGCCGTAAATATTTGTTTTCAATTACTAAATAAGATTTCTGGGTCCAAAAAGAATTGTTTGAGCCGCGGCTTATACATCCGAAATTACGGTATGTTCTTATTTTTTAAACACCTTGTATGCCATGTGTTTTATCAACTTATGTCAAATATGGATTTCAATTTCTCAAGAAACGGGATTCCTCAGCTGGTGTTCTTATTAATCAATTGGCAACTCAATACGAAATTGATAATTCTTATAAGGCATTTGTTACAAAGGGCATAGCCGGATAAGCATTGAAAACATGCCTTTCAATCAAATTACTTCATTTTTCTCCCAGGTGTGTCTAACTATATGACAAAGTATTTTCCCTTTTATTACGTTATAACTATTATTATTTTTTGAGATAAAAATGTTTCTTCCATTTTTTAAAAATCTCATTTTCTCAAAAACTAATGCGCTGAATTACTTGCCATTACCTGAGTTTATACAGACATCAAAGACGCATAATAGCGAATTTTTGTATAATTTTCTGATTATAAAAAGTTTGCGAAAACGCGTTTAAAAAATTTACAAATATAAAAATCATATCTTATAGTTGTCCGAAAATTACCATTTTCTTGTAAAAAATTCCTCATATGTGCCCGCATATTATATAAAAATTCCAAAAGTTTGCGATGGGTACTTTATGTAAATATTTACGAAAATATGTACACAATTTATTAAAATTCTTTTAAATGCGTTCTTTGAAGCGGAGCTCTTCAACTTCGACATCCTAAGATTTTTTGGTACAATTTCAGAAGAGAATGTGTCATCTAATAAATTATAGATTCCATTAAGCATGTAAGCCATAATTTCCAACACTGTCGATACTATTTCGATATTGAAAACTTATGTTTTGTATTGAACGCAATAGAGCAAAATAGTTTTGCCTGGAAAACAACAGCATTTTTCGGCATCGAAATGTAACGTCAGTTATAGTATGATTTTTATTCAAACATTTTTACCACTTTTAAAGAAGGATAAGTTGTTATTACTTTACTATGTTAATTTAGACGTTACATAGCTAGAATTAAAAAGCATTGAGTTCTTAAAATTCTGACACATTATCTGGAATGGGTGTTAATAGACAATTTTATATTCAAGATGTATGCTACTAGAAAATTTTGCTTATCCTTATGGTAGATTACTGTGGATGTTTAATTCGAAGATAAATATTAGCGAAAAATACATAATTTGAGTTAAAAGAAAAAATAGAAAGCTCATAGCATAAGATGATATTTTGTATTGAAAAATATATTAATGTAATTTTGATCCGGTTAATAAAGTAAAAAAAATAATAATAATAAAGTTTTAGTTAAAAGAACAGTAGAAAAATCACCAGGAGATTAAAATATTGTAAAGACATAGGTAATTTTTTGTGAATATATTATAAATTTATATGCAAATACATTGTCGTGTTCTGTGGCTTAGGCCTCACTTTCAAGAACAATTACTTTTTATGGGGAAAACAGTTGACACTTGATAATATACAGTCGGCTCTCGTTAATTCGAACTCTTCGGGACCACAAGAAATGTTCGAATTATCCGGAGTTCGAATTATGGAAAGTATCAAATGAGAACATGTTTAATATGATACTTTTACAAAGGAATTAATGTTATAGAGCTTTTTAAATTTATTATGTCTGTTATCATTAGAATATGACTTAATATTAAATTGGAATGTATAAATACATAAACTAATTAAAAGATTAGAAACAAGCACAATGGAAGAAAAATTTGAAGCATCACTGATGGACAGACGGGATACTTAGAAAGTGGATAAAAAATGAATGGGGTTATATGTATACTCGTTCGGAACAATTTTCACAAAAATCAAAGAAAGAAAGTTATTCAAATGATCTATAATCCGAGAGAAAGAAAATAAAAATAAAAAATCGGAATTCTCGTTTGTTCGAATTAAACGATGTCAAGAGAAAATGAGTTCGAGTTAATGAAACAGTTTAACAATATTTTGCCATTGAAAATTTCGGGACTTCATGTTTAGTTCGAATTAAGCGAAGATTCGAATTATCCGATTTCGAATTAACGAGAGTCGACTGTATTACAATATTTTATACATAAAAATAAATTTAGTTTTTTCTCTGTAACGACTATTTTTTCCAAGAAAGTTTCTACAGTAATCATTATTTCGAATTATCATTCTTAGATGACATCGTAACAAACAAAAATCATTCAGTACTATGAGTTAGTTTCTAATCGCGGAAGTTAGGAATAACATACGGACGCGTATCTAACACGAGGCCTAGCGGGACACATCGGTTGGTTAAAAAGCTTGGAACTAGTAACTATAAATTCTCGCTATAAAAACTGGTGAGAAACATTTTCATTTAAATTGTTTCTAATCACTGTCGTTACATTGGGATATCGAAGAATGTAGTTTAATTTCTATACCAAAAATATTCCTTCCTGTTGTTGTATACCACGACAACAACAAATTTTGAAATTGCAACTGTATCGCCAGCGTTGAGAATGATGCCCATGTGTTCATTACAATTTGAAATACAACAATTCTGTAAGTGTATATTCCCAAAATTCTTCAAATGTCGGAGATGAGTAGCTCCGCCCCAAATAACGCCTTTAAATGAACTTTAATAATTTTTATACATAATTTCTTAAATATTCATATGAAGTACCCAACGCAAACTTTTGGAATTTTTATATAATATGGGGGCACATATGAGGAATTTTTTACAAGAAAATGGTAATTTTCAGACAACTATAAAATATGATTTTTATATTTGTAAATTTTTGAATCACGTTTTAGCACATTTTTTACAATCAGAAAATTATACAAAAATTCCCAGATATGCATCTATGACATGTGTATAAACTCAATTAATAGCATATAATTCGGTTCGGTAGTTTTTGAGAAAATGAAGTTTTTAAAAAATCTAAAAAACATTTTTATCTCATAAAATATCAATATTTATAAGGTGATAATAAGGGAAATACATTGTCACATAAGCAGCCACACATGGGAAAAAAATCAAGAAATTTGATTGAAAGGCATGTTTCCAATGCTTATCCGGCTATGCCCTTTTTGCATTTCAGCGGAAACTTCCTATAAAGATTATTAAAACTAAATGGGAATATATAACTATGTAATTCAGTTTTGATATCTTAACGAATACAGTAAATATCATTCAAAAATGTCAAATAATTTATTTAAAACATTATAAATTTAAATATTTTATGAGTTGAAAACATTAATCTCACATTTTTATGAAATTCAAGGTTATCAAACTCGTTAAAATATGTTTCTAAAACAATTTAGAAACTTTATATAACATTTAAACGTAAGACTTAATTCAAAGTATATATGAAAAAAATACAAAAATTGGTTACTTATTAAATGCACCAATTTTTATTTACTTAATTTGATTAGCGTTAAGAAATTAAATTTAATGAGAGTCAAAATTGCTCTTTTGGCACGAAGCCCAGGATACGCGAAATGTCTGGATTATTTTAAATGTTTTTTTTTTTTTTTTTTTTTTTTTTTATCATGAAAGTAGCACTTGAAAAATGGCAGAAATATTTTCCCAAAATAAATTTTATTATCCAAATATAAAAGTTGTTTTCTGTTGTTGTATGTTTTAAAATAACAGTAATCTAATAAGATTTTTTGAGCATTTTGGCTTGAATTATTTTTAAAAGCTGCTTTTCAATGTATTAACTCATTTTATCACTTATTTATCATTTTACTTTTCTTTTCATTCATTGTGATTTAAAGTGAAAGGAAGTGTAGATGTTTATGCATTAGAACTAACGATAGAGAAAGTAATGAAAAAGGGATTTTTTTTTATACAGGGCTCATTATATACAGGAAAATAAATAAGCTATTTTTATAGCTTTGGCTATAAAAAATCATTACAAAATTACAAAATACGAAATCTGCTTTTTCAGAATTTAGTGTTGTCCCCAATAAATAAATATATATATATGTATATTACAGTTTTAAGACTTAAAATGCACGTTTTTATTTTATATAAAATAGCATTATTCGCATCCGTTGAAGAATTTCATATTTACGATCCAGATTTAAACAAGATTTTTAGAAAAGTATGCATACGACGTCACTATCTCGGAATAATGCACAAACCCAGCAAAAAGTGACGCCATTATTCGAGAAACTCGACAATAAAAATCCGTTATGTAAGGATATATGAGCCTTCATTTGTTTGTAACATTAATATGGATACTTAAAATTAAATACAATTTATAATAGCTCCATGATTTATCAGAAATAATTCATTTTTATATTTTTTTCAAATAGCGCGTATTTTAAATGAAAAATGTTCCGTTGTTATGAGAAAATGGCAACAAAAAGATATAGAAATCTACTATTTTCCAACTATTTCTGCATTACTTTCTACAGAAGTGAAGTTCTTCAGCTGCCACCATTGCAGAAAAAGAGTTAAAATCTGCAGAAAAATAATATCTCCAAAATAAATTGAAATGCTGTTTTCGAACTAGTTGTATTTAAAAATACTCTTTTTTCCACTATACGAAACTTTAAGAGTTTAAAATGAGCAATGATTAGAAGTTTAAAGAATTGCAGTACAGATTATCAGTATTTAACCGTACAGTGATACATCTTCTTTGTTTTACGACTGCCTTATGTAACAAAATGTCATTTTTAGGGACTACACTTTAACTGTTGTCCGAAATAAATATCATATCGGTACTAATAACCACTGAATGTAATTTTTGCACAAGTGGTTTATTCAATTTTAGCAGTTTTTTCCTAATAGATAGCGCTTTACAATGACTGTTATGTACACAGGGCTCCCAAATGGTCCGCGAACTGAACACCAATATTTTTTAACGGAAAATTTCATGGTAAGTTTCTACAGAATTTGCGCTAGAATTAACCTCCGAAGGCGGTTACTGAACGATTTGCAAGAAAAAATCTAAAAAGAATTTTTTCTAGGAAAATATTGAGGTTCACTTGGCGGACCATTTGGGAGCCCTGCGTACAGGACCAACACAATGTCTCTCCTGATAATACTCCCCTTAATATTTTTTTGTTTTTTGGAGGTTTTTTTAGACTATACCAAGGACATAGTCTTTCTTTGCTACACCGGTTGCTGACATTGAAGAAATGGCTAGGATATAACAAGCTGTGCATACTGTTATAGAAGACATGTTAGAGTTAAGCACAAAATAAAAATATTACTTAACCTTTTGAGGAGCAAAGCACTTCGATTTTTAAAATGCTGAAATAATTTAATGACACCAGAATTAAAAAACTTATTTCAAAAAAGATAAATGCTTTTCTTCACGTTTATTAAACGTTCATTTTAGCATTCTGATGTCAATGTGGCATTTCGGAATTAAAATTAAGTGGGATGTATTTTATACCACCGCCCTTCAAGGGGTTAAAATAGATTTGTTGCATTTGCATCGTTACAGCTTTGATGACGCGGAATGTTTGTAGGGGGGGGAGGGATTTCTGTTCAAAAATATTTCTATATTTCAGGGCTCCCAAATGGTCCGCGAACTGAACATCACTATTTTTTAACAGAAAATTTCATGATACGTTTGCGCTAGAAACAACTTCCAAACGTGGGTTCTTGACAATTTGTAAGAAAAATATAAAAAGAAAATTTCTCTAAGAAAATTCTGATGTTCAGTTCGCGGACCATTTGGGAGCCCTGATATTTCTGTTGTAAGAGCATTATACAGCGTGTTTCGCTAATAGACCGACAAATTTCCAGGAGGTGTAGGAAGCACAGATATGACTTGGAATCACATAGAAATGCAGAGTCCAAAATGCAATAGCTGAGAGTTATGGTACATATCTATGTTATCACTGAGCTATTTTTTTTAAAACTCAGATCTCTTGATTGACACCGCTTTTTCAAATGATAAAATTCTCCTTATTAAAACATAACATATTAATTAAGGCGAAAATATGGAGAATTTACAATTTCAAAAAAACTTGTAAAAATCAAGAAATCTGAATTTTAAAAAAGTAGTCTAGTGAAAACATAGATTTGTACCTTAACTCACACAAGATGCACAGAAAAAGAATAGAAACAGCATCACATTACTGGAACAGAAAACATTTTATTAGAAGATTGCACTATATAAGGTGGTCGAAATTACTAGAAGTTGTCACACAAGCTTGAGAGAGATCTATTGTTCCTTTAGTTCCTTCAGTTGAATACCTCGTCTCTCGAATATCTGTAACTGCCGGGATGATATCCGACACACCAGAAAACTTCCAGAGCGTAAGGTTTTCTATGCAGCGCAGTTGTCAAGACTGACTGACGACTTCTGGTCATACCAGCTTCTGTAAGTACAATCTTTCAATAAAATGTTTTTATCCCATTAATGTCGCTCCTGGTCTTAGGAATTTATCCTGGCCATAAGTCCAATACTTGTCCCCAGAGCGGGTGCCTACCTTACCCATTAATGTGTTTCTGTTTCTGTTCTTTTTCTCTGCTTCGTTGTACCAGTGTTGCTAGTGGGCTACCTTTTTGAAATTCCGATTTCTTGATTGGCACCGGTTTTTTGTAATTGTAAAATTACCCTTATTTTTGCATTAATTAATATGTCACTTACATAAGGAGTATTTTACTATTTTCAAAAAATTTTGCCGATCAAGAAATCTGAATTTTAAAAAAGTTGCTTTGTACCATAACTCGCAAGTACGGCATTTTGGATAATGCATTGCTATGTGATTTCAAGTCGTCCCTGTGTCCCCTACACCTCCTGCAAGTTTGTCTGTTTGGCAGCGAAACACTCTGTATTTATATATCTCCTACTTTCATGAAATACTAGAATAATGTTTTAACTAAAAAATCTTAGTGAAGTTATAAATGCTTCCCAAAATTCCTATATAAGTTCACGTTTAATGAATTTCAATTGTCAAAATACTTCTAAAATTTATTAAATGATTACGTAAATCCTTTTATGTAGTTTCAAAATTCGCGAAAAATGTTTTAGAAGATTAAATTTTCACGAATTCAGACTTTGGAACAGAAAGGGTTAAATAATTCACAATTCGTCTACGGTAAGATTTAAGAATGCATTTAGAATTTTTAGTTACTTAACGCTTTCCGGCACTGCGTGCCCAGTCGGGGATAACCTAATTTTAATTTCAAACTTGCGAACGGCACCAATATTTTAACAAAGTTTTGCTTTTCAATGAAAGCTTAAAGATTTCTTAGTTTCTAAAAAAGTCGTTTGTAAATTCCAGTGCCAGTCGATAATTTCTCATTTTACTAACAGAATTCGACCGTGCCAGAAAGGGTTAAGGTAATTAAATCGACTTAGATCAACTTTTTTCTCTTTGTCATGAATTTGTTTAGCTGTTATTTTCTAAAAATTGTCGTGTTCTTTATTAACCCACTAGCTGACCCGTCCGGTGTTGCCCGGGTCTGTATTAACAATATTAACCCTTTTGTGTAAATTTTATTTGGTCGGCACCACTATTTTTAGAAGATTTAAGTTTAGTTCATTAATCACGAAAATGCATCATTTAAATAAAATAATTATTGCTTTTCTTTTTTACCGGTGTCAAAATCAGTGCTGAATGCACCTTTTGAAGCGTCCCGAAAAAGGGACGCTAGGCACTAATGGGTTAAACGAACTTGAAATTTGTATGATTTTATCATTAACTCGAAGCATGCAGAAATGCATTGTCTGAAATACGTGGCAGCTAAATGTGTGAAAAATCGGTTTAAAAAACAATAACTAATATTAAGCTCAGGGCTCCCAAATGGTCCGCGAACTAAACATCAGTATTTTTTAACAGAAAATTTCATAATACGTTTGAGTTAGAATCAACTTGCAAACGTGGTTTCTTGACAATTTGCAAGAAAAATCTAAAAAGAAAATTTCTCTAAAAAAATTCTGATGTTCAGTTCGCGGACCATTTGGGAGCCCTGTAAGCTCTAAAAATACTTAAAATGAGCAATGAGAAACTCGGGAGGGAGCATGTATCTAACGATTGCGTTATTTTCGTGTTAAAGTGTTGATATTTACCCGTAAAAAGCACTGTTAAGTCACATGACTAGTTATTTTTTCACATAGAAATCCCAAGTGAAATATTTTGAATTTCAAACTAATTATATCAATCTTAAATCCGACTATACCGTGAATGAAATCGATACTCGATGATAAAAGGTTGGTATATAGTATTATAATTTCAGAGCCATTTAACAAAAGTAAGTGTATCAAAGCATGCGTAATGTTCACTCTGTGGACAAATTCCTAACCGTAAACTTCTGTACCGTAACCATAACCTGTCTGCAACCTAACTGCGACTTAACAGTACCCTACCGTAACTTAAATAACATAAATGTAATCTAGCCGTCACTTTATTGTAACCTATCCTTATTCTAACCATAACATAAATGCAATTTAACTTTAACCTAACTTTAAATTAACCATGATCTAACTCTAACCTAACGTGAAATTAAATAAAATCAAGAACTTAAGATAATGTAATTGCAACCTAATCGCAACCCAAATGTTACCTAACCATATATTGGTTTCATGTCCATGGAAATTATTTCGTCTTGTTCGGATCTTGGTTATGATTCATTAGAATATTTTCGTCGGGTTCAGATTTGATTCGATTCAGATTTCAGGTATTTTTTGAAATTCGATTTAAACGTTCGGGTCGGATTCAGGTCCATGGAAATTATTTTGCCTTGCTCGGATCGGGTTATAGTTCTTTGGAAAAATTTTATCCGGTTCATATTTGGTTCAATTTAGATTTCGGGTTTTTCTTCAAATAGAACTTTTGGGTTCAGGTCTTCCTGCGTGTCCACGGAAATTTCTCTGTCTGATTCGAATAAAGATATGCTTCACTGGAATATTTTTGTCAAGTTCAGACTTGGTTTAACCCTTTCCGGTACACTGTGCCCGGTCTGGGATACCTAATTTTAATTCCAAACTTGCAAACGGCACCAGTAATATTTTAGTAAAATTTTGCATTTACGATAAAACCTTAAATTAAGGAATTCAAAATATCTGAAAAATTCGTTTGTAAATTCCGGTGTCAGTCAATAATTTCTTATTTTACTAACAGATTTTGCCCGTGCCGGAAAGGGTTAATTCAGATTTCGGTTTTTTCTACAAATGTAATTTTTGAGTTCAGGTTTTCTTGGGTGTTCACGGAAATTATTCTGCCTTGTTCGAATAAGAACATGCTTCACTGGAATATTTTTGTCAAGTTCAAATTTGGTTCATTTCAGATTTCGAGATTTTTTCAAAGAATTTTTTTAGATTCAGATTCGGTTCATGTGCATGGAAATGTTTTGTCTTATTCGGATCCGGCTACGGTTTTTTGGAATATTTTTGTCAGGTTCAGATTTGGTTCGATTCAAATTTCAGGTATTTTTTTGCAAATAGAATTTTTAGGTTCGGATCTCGTTCATGTCCACGGACATTATTTTATCATACTCGAGTCCGGTTATGATTCTTTCGAATATTTTGATCAGATTCAGATGTAGTTTAGGTCAAATTTAAAGTTTTTTCAAATCGGATTTTTTACGTTCGAGTCGGGTTTAAGTCCATGGAAATTATTTCGTCTTGCTCGGATCGGGTTATACTTCTTTGGAATATTTTTATCGGGATCAGATTTGGTTCAATTTAGATTTCGGGTTTCTCTTCAAATAGAACTTTTGGGTTCGGGTCTTCTTGCGTGTTCACGAAAATTATTCTGTCTTGTTCGAATAAGGACATGCTTCACTGGAATATTTTTGCCAAGTTCAGATTTGGTTCAGTTCAGATTTCGCGATTTTTTCAAAGAAATTTTTGGGGTTCTTGTGCATGGAAATATTTTGTCTTGTTCGTTTCCGTTTGCGATTCTTTGAAATAGTTTTGTCAGGTCATTTGGTTCGATTCAAATTTTAGGTATTTTTTCGAATGGAAGTTTTAGGTTCGTATCGAGTTCATGTCCACGGAAATTATTTTGTCTTACTCGAATCCGGTTATGGTTCTTTCGAATATTTTGGTCGGATTTAGATGTGGTTCGGGTCAGATTTCAGGATTATTCAAATGGAATGTTTTAGGTTTGAGTCGGGTCTATGACCACAGAAAGTATTTTGTCTTGCAGGGATTAGGTTATAGTTCTCTGGAATATTTTTATCGGTTTCAGATTTTGTTCGGATGATATTTCGAGTTTTTTTTAAAGAAAATATTTAGGTTCGGGTCAAGTTTCATGCCCAGTAAAATTATTTTTCCTTGTTTGGATCGGGTTATGCTTCATTTGAATATTTTTACGGGATTGAGATTTGGTTCGGGTCAGTTATCAAATCCATAGTTTTCTTTCAAACAGAATTTTTAGGTTCGGGTCGGGTTTATACTCACGGAAATTTTGTCTTTCACGGATCGGAGTGTTGTCTGTTTTTTCCTGGTTGGGATTGGATTATGTGTTAATTAGTCTAAACATTAACTATTTATGACTATTTCTGATAAATAATTTACTTTGCAGTTTGATAATTTATTATGGTGTATGAATCGTTTGCGAATTCGAACAATAGTACGCCAAACATCTATTTTATTTTTGTTTTAAAAACAAATTAAAGCCATAATACAATTTTTAATTGAATAGAATGCATTTAAATCTTATCAATGATAAAAAAAATAAACTCCTAGAAAACTGTTGTGTGATTTTGTTACTGCAACACAGCTAATGACTCATACATTCTAATGTTCGAAATGCAACTGCATACAACCATAGAGTAAAAAGAAATTATTTGAGTGGAAGTATAACGTCTTGGGGTGACGCCAAAAATGTAATCCTAAAATCTGCTCCATTAAGTCCAAATAAGCACAACAAAACCATGTGCTTTGACACGCCGATCAATTCAAACTGGTTTAAAACCGTATTTCTTTGTTTTATTTTTTACCTTTTAAACTGTTATTGAATAGATGACTAAAATTTCATTTAAAAAATACCGTTTTGTGCCATTATTGGCTGTAATACACGATCGGAATGCATAAAAGATACAAATATATCAATCACAGGCAAGAATTATTTGATTATTTTTATCATGTGACTTTGAAATATCAATATAGAAGCATCATTTAAGATTTTGCTTGAAAAGTTAACATTCTTTCGTTAATGTCTTAAAATCGTCTGCACTCTGAAATCTAGATTTTTGATTAATACTTGTTATTTAAGTTTACTTGCATGATTTTAAAAGAATGTTTTCATCAATATATTTTATATATTGACATTGAATTATTAATATGTTGTTAAATCATGGACATTTTTCATCTACGTCATAAAGTATTAAAAAGTTCTGAAAAAAAAATAAAACTTTTAATAATACAATTTTTAGTTCGAATCAAATGTTTTCGATATTTTATTTTATTTTGACATTTAATTATTTCTAATTTTCCAATTTCAATTATTTTAAAAGCAAACATTTTTTTAAATAAATAATATAATAGAAAAAAGACCATTTTAAAAAATTACTATTTCTTCGTAAAATATGCTTCAGCTGTAATTCATTTCTTTCAATTCGTCTTATTAATACAAAATCCTTTCTACATGCTTTTGTTCGGGACATTGAAATTTGAGCGATAAATGGTTTCATATTGCAAACTTTTTTTGCGGTTTACTTCACATCCACCTATCTTTTTCCTCCATGACATACAACAGCTGTGATAATAAATCATCATTTAAACTGACAGTTTGCCAGTCTATGAATTTTAAAGGTCTGCCCCAGTTTTTTTAATTATTTCTGCGAAAATTTTATGCAACCAACCAACCATAAGCAAACGAAGGGGGAAAAGAAGAAAAAAGGCGATTTTTTGTGAGAGTGATCTTTGGAATTTAATTAATTACTCAGTTAATAAATAGAATTTCGAAATTCTGAAGCTCAGGTACATCAGGAGAGATTTCGGGCTACTCTCAAAAAAATTTTGAGCCTCGTACATGCTGTAGATTTTGCTAGCCATCGCAGACACACACAGACAGAGCGTTTTGTTCTTTTATTAGTATAGATTAGTGCCTAGCGTCCCTTTTTTGGGACAGTTTTGAAAAATTGAAGAAAGCGCATTTCACACCAGTAAAAAGGAGGATAAATAGATGCTTTCTTTCTCGAGACAAAGTCCTCGATAAATTAAGATAAAAGTTGTTCTTGATTTAATAGTGGTGGGAAAATGCAAAATTTGAATTTTAACGAAGAAAATAATTCAGGCACTAATGGGTTAAGTGAAGGAAACTGAAGTGATATGTTAATTGATATTGCAAAAATTAAAAAATATACAACTCAGATTAAATATAAATTTTATTTCTCGTACGCAGAATAGTAAACATAATATAATTGCTATATAAAATCAAACTTCCTCTTCAAAACCTTCCAAGAAACGTGAATTTCATGCGAGGGTTTTCTATAAAAATATAGACAATTATTTAGAACGCTTTATAAATCAAAAGTCATTATTACTTATAGTTGCAATTCAAAAAAAAATTGGCACATTAATTATACAAGAATATTAGATATTTTCCTGATATTATTTAACTAGCTAATCCTGCGCTGACGAAAATAATGCTAGCTTTACAACCTTTTAAAAATAAGATTTTTAATAAATTTAACAAATTTATTTGTGATTAAAAACCAAATACTAATTAAAAGCTTGAAATTGACTGAAATAAAAAAATTGTCTTTAGTGAAAAAAAGAAAAAGAAGAAAAAAACTTGGGAGACCAATTTAAAACATCTGCTAATTTCATGCATCGGATTAGGTAAATTTACATTGCAAATGATGTGAAACGTTAACGATGTAATTAAATCAAGTAGAAGATAAAATTTAATTAAAGTAATAACCTTATATTTTACTCCTGAAAACGTTAAAAATTTTGTATTCTGCCACATCCTTGCTGTAAAATAAAATTAAGGAAAGAAAATTTCAAACATTTGTCACAACTTTTTTACAAGATTCAATAGATTAATAAAGAGATCTAATGTTACTCCCAGAAAATAAAGCTTAAAAATAAGAAAGAGAATATGAAGGATACTTTAAAGGCGGAAACTTAATTATCTATTTTTAGGTGCGTTCGTAATATGTAAATACGTAGCACCTATAGTTGTCGTTCAATCCGTCTGATTGTCCGTCCATCTGTCTGTATATAACAACTCAAAAATTACCCAAGTGAATCGTTTGAAATTTAAAATATATAATTATTACATAATTTTATAAAGTCATTTTAAATTTTATGAAAATCAGATGCATAGTTCAATAACAGGGACAAGCAAAATTATTCTGTTACATTACGGTCAATGGGAAAAAAAGTTTCAAGTGCATTTTAATGGTACTACACTCTTTCGAACATAGTAAAATTAATATGCATCTATGAAGTACATACAGCGCGTGTAAAAACTATAAGTACAGCATTTTTGTATGAATTTCAAAACAAATGAAACTTTTTCCTTTATAATATGTATCATCAAGCTGAAAAGTTAATAAAAAAGTCAATAAAATTCGACCGTGGGTATTTTCTTATAAAAATAAAGTAATTGTACAAAAACACTATTTTTGCCTGTGTAAAAACTTTAAGGACAGTAAAATAAATTCTGTATAGTAATCGAAGAAACAAATATTTAATCTATTATGCACCCACCAATGAGTTTAATTGTTGCAAATATCCCATTATACCTGGATATCATTAATTTTTAGCACAGTTCGGGTTTGCTTTTGTACAATTCATCTTCAATTGTAATTCTGAGTCCTGATGCTGAAAAAAAATCTTTCATTTATATAAACTCGTCTTCTACATCTCAACATAAGTTATCGATAGGATCGAAATCAAAATCTCTGACCGACTATTACACAACTTCAATATTTTTATTGTAAAACTTAAGATTTATCTCACGACTTGTGTGTATAGGTGCATTATCTCACTGTTATGTACGTTTTTTTCCTGTCAGAAGTGTTGCAACAACTGAACGTTGGTCAAAAGGAGTTTGTATATATATCATCAAATTAAATTATCCTGAAAAATATATAATTGTTGAACGAAAAGTTTTTGCAATGTATCTGACACCTAACTGCCGTTTTAATAAAATTTCTTTTTCTTTTCTTAAATCAATTTAACCCATTAGTGCGTAGCGTCCCATTTTTGGGACAGTTTAAAAAAATTCAAGAAAGCGCATTACACACCAGTAAAAAGGAGGATAAATATATGCTTTTTTTCTCGAGACAAAGTCCTCGATAAATTAAGATAAAAGTTATTCTTGTTTTAAAAGCGGTGGGAAAATGCAAAATTTGAATTTTAACGAAGAAAATAATTCAGGCACTAATGGGTTAATTAATTTTCTCCGATGAAAATAAATGAAAGTTAAACGATTCTGATGATTGGAAATAATATCGTGGTGATTTAAGAAAAGAAAAAGAAATTTCATTAAGGCATCAGTTAGGTGGTGGCTTTAATGAACATGGAGCTGCTTTTCATTCAACGACATGGTGTCACTTGTACATTCTTACGGGAAAATTTAATTCAAAGACAGATGGACAAACTCTTTCTGACTATCTTTCATTTGTTTCAACACTTCTGGCAACGGCTATAGCAGCGACATAATGCGCCTATCCACACAAGTAGTGAGAAAAAACTTTAGTTCTATAAGAAAAATATTGAAGGTTTGCAATGACCGGTCATAAATCCCGATTTTAATCGTATCGATAACTTATGGGGATATCTATTAAGGTGATTTTATGAAAATGGAATGCATTTTTCTTCAGAATCGGAACTCGGATCTACAATTGAAGATGAATAGTACAAAAACAATACCGAACTGCGTCAAAAATTAATGATGTCGAGGAATCATGGAATATTTGTAATCATAGGTGAGTGCTCATAGGTGCAATCATAGGTGAGAACTCATAGGTGAGTGCATAATCAAGGTTCGCACACTCCTTATATTTTTTAAGGACACTGGTACCACTATTTATGATAAGAAAAGTAATACTTAATTTTGAAGAAATAGGATTTACAACCATCACTTTTATTCTCAAATTTCGTAATATTTTGCTGCAGTGAAATACCTTTAAAATACTGTCAAAATTTAGTGGTAAAATTGAGCGAACCCTGATAATACATTAAATATTTGTTTATTTGGTTACTATATTAAATTTATTTTAGTGTCCTTAAAGTTTCTACACATGCAAAAATAGCGTTTTTTTTTGTACAATTACACACACAGTTGAATTTTGTTGACTTTTTTATTAGCTTTTCAGCTTGATGATATATATTATAAGAAAAAAGTTTCATTTGTTTTGAAATTTGTATAAAATAAATAATATTTTTTGCTGTCCTTATAGTTTTTACACGCGCTGTACATATTATAAACGCGCATAATATATTATATATATTATACATATTGTACATATTAGTCATATTATACAATGTATATTATATACGCGCTGTATAATATACATTTTGCACATTCTGTGGTGCAAATAATATTTTTCTTGATTTACAGGATCACACAAATGTGTTCCATTACATAATAGTATAGGAAGACATTATTTAGTGTGCGTTTTAATTGTATTAAACTATTTAACATTTGATGAAATTGATATACGTTGCGGAGAATTACTACAAGTTATTTCCTGTATAATAGAAATCAGATAGTACTTACAGAGACACACAAAAGATTTCGACTACTATACTTTATCCGAAGTATTGTATACTATAACAAGAAGATCTTAAAATTTTTAGACTTCGTTATAATATGAGCGCACATCATTTGCTACGCTTCAGGAGCAATTTCAAACTTGTTTCTTATTCATTAACGGTTCATGTGTGTTAGAGTTACAAAATATGCAGCGAGTTTCAAAACTGTGTGTCGTAAGTGTAAATGCAGTTTGAGGGGACCCAAGTAAATAGATTTCGCCTAGGAATATTGGTGCGGAAACGCGACGTTGAAAATGAAGATTCAAGCCAGTGAAGTGCTTTCATACATTGAACTCAACAGCTCCCTCTCCTGCCACAACGCTTAATTTTCGCAAACACATTCTTATAAAAAATGTGATTATTTAGATCCCCTCTATCTGACTTTACAGTTCTGACACATAATTTTGATGCACCCGGTATATTACATTATTAGCGAAAAGTAACCCTATTAATGACCCCACAATGATTTTTCAATAAGTGGGTAGTTTCAGTGTGTAACTTCGTGAAAAATAAATGTTCATTTTAAACGTTTATTTTAGAAATAGATAAACCATAAGGTAGTAAGTAATGCACAATAGTCCGGAATCAACTTTGAACAGTATTTTTCTCTAACCTACCACGAATCGACTTGTTTTTTTTATTTGCTGCATTCGATTTGCACAAGAAAAATTTTTTATAAAGTTATTTATCTGGTTACCAAGAAAGTTTGTGCTGTTTTTGAAAACAGTTACTTTTGTCGTATAGGTGTGTTTAAACTGATTCTGGTGACATCATTTCTGTATATTCCCTTGAAGTCTTATTCTGTAGAGAGTTGTTCAGCGCAACATAGGTTTGACATCAGTTTTGTAGGAACTGCAATCTTTGAAAAATATGTCGTTGACAAAGGAGTTTTAGGGTCCTGTTTATCTCCACGCATTCAAAACACAGGAACCAGAGAAATGCAGAGGAAACACAGGTGTAGAGTCCGCTAGAACACTAGGTGAAAAATATGCTCCGAGTTTGAAGGGACTTCAGTGTGTGAATAGACTGCTCATGCTCATCCAGAAAATTCTTGCACGGAGACGAGAACCTTGAAAACAAGCTCCGTACACTGTTAAAAATCATGTCCTAGTTTAAGCCAAATTTTGGTGCTGAATAGTTGCCGCCATCAAATGGTGAAACTTCGTACCAACATTCGGAGCTCTCGTTGAAGCTGAATTCCAATAGGTGGAACAACACTGAAATAGGAAGCTCCAAATGATGGTACGAGATTTCACCATCTGATGGTGGCAGCTACTGAGCACCAAAATTTGGTTCAAACTAGGACAAGATTTTTAACAGTGTATTAGTCATCCATTTATCCCAGACAAATTCTAACTGGAGTATGAAATCAAGCAGAATCATGATAAAACCTGCCAGGATCTGACACATAAGTTTGGAGTATCTGACAAAACTAGCCGATCGCATTTACATAACTTTGGAATGACGTGAAAGCTCAGCGAATGGATTCATTCATTCCGGACATTCATGAAAAAAAGATAATGCTGTGTGTTTGTCGATCCAATGACGGTACAGTTCACTATGAATAATTAGAAAGCGGGAAGACCTCACAGTCAACCCTATTCGTTACATTTGCAAAGGGTTTCAGTGGCTGTGATCCAAAAGGTCTCAGCAATGGTCAACAGGAGAGGAGTTTTCTCCTGAACGATAATGCTAGATCTCATACGGCGAACAGGACCAAGGACTTGATCAAACACTGAACAGCGAAATTTTGCATCATCCACCTTACTCTTCAAATGTCACCACTTCGATCTATTACCTATTTTCGGTCATACTGCTAACTGCGTAACAGCAATTTCACAATCAAGATGTCACAAAGTCTCTTTTGAACTTTTGGACTGTAAAAAACATTCTTTCAAAAAGGGCATATATATATATAAGCTTTTTGTCTCGTTTGGGAACTGTAATTGAAGCCAATGGGAACTATTTCAAAAATGAAATAACTGCTTAAAAGTTTTGTGGGTGTTTTTTTATGTCTGATGAAAACTGCACTAACTTCCTTGGTTACCTGCCAAATAAAAGCTACATAAAATTAAGTTCAATAAGTATGTTGAATGGTTTATATATTCTAGTATATAAGTTTTTAATCGAGTTTGAGCGAAATTTCAGTACAGAAGACTGACTTAATTTCATTGAAAAGGGAATATGAATGATATGAAGAGAAGGGACAAAAATTAAGAAAATTGCTTCTGTGCGCAAAATAAATTAATCTTACAAAGACTGCAGTATGACACAGTTTGAAATAAGAAAAAGTATTTTACATTATGATAAAATCACAAACAAATAAAAGTAATATGTTCGGGGCTATAGTGATAGGTAATAAAAAATATTCTTATCTTTCTGTATTGGAGTTTTTAACTGATTTTGAAGCGCATATCATTAAATCATGGGACTATTTTAATAATAATGATTACTGCTTTTACTAAACACGTGTCTTCGAAATTTCATCTGACCTTTTCATGGTCATATGAGGTAGGAGACATAAAAACTAGGAGACAGTATTCCACTGGCCGATATAAATAAAAAACGTTTTAAAATTTACAATAAAAAAGATTTTTTAAACTTTAGAATGGAAATTTTTATTTTGTGTTGTAAAACTTCAAAAAAAAATTTTTCATTACCATTAAATTTGTTCCAAAAGATCAGTGCATGAAGTGGGGGACTAGGGAGAGTAGTGACAATTTAAGTATTTAAAATATTATTGGAATAAAATTTACAGTTAATTCTTTTGAAATTTTCTTTTTCGAAATTGTAGAAAAGCATTATAGAATACATTTTATGCTAACGAAAATTATACAAATGATAAAATGTAGCATATAAAGCCAAGGGACACAAATACCCACTTATTGGAGTATCGCCCTTATGCATCTCCTAACAAAACTTAAAACCCAATTTTTTCAAGAGAAAATGCAATTTATTTTCAAGAATTGACTTTCATCATTTGGGGAATATTTCTTAACTCCGAACTTCTCTTTATATTACATTTTTTAGCAAATCGATGATCCAGCATCTCGGTATTTAAAGAGGAATCTGTACGATAAAATAAATTTTCATTTTTGCCATTTATCAGGTAAAAGAAGTTTGGCGAACTGATTAGGTTTACTAGAAAACATATTAGTTATTTATAATATTGTTTTTCATAAGCCAAACTGAATTTCAGAAAAGTTATTTGATGTATAAGTAAATATAATATATCGAAAAATATATGTAAAATCGAAGAAATTTCTGACTCTGTATATAGAATTTAAATCATGCCAATAAAATACGCTATACAGAAGATCAAATATTTGCGTTTGTATATAAGTGGACTCTTTAAACTTGCATCAACATATTGTATGCTTTGAATTTGCTTCAAACGAATCGTAGATATAAAATTAATAATCGTTACATGGATCACGGACATAGAAGGCAGTGTGTAAATCCACTCGAGCTGAATAATAAATTATGTTGAAACATAATATCGAGCAGTAAATAAAATGAATGATGTATTTTAAATAAAATGGTCAAATTCAGAAAAGATAATCCATCTCAATTGAGTTATTATAGAATTCCGTTCCGATTGACTAATAGAAATATAATATGGTTTCTGCGTTTTATCACAAATTAAAGAGTTGTGGCTTTTCTTTCTCAAGATATTGTTCTTGTTTTTTTTTATTATTATTATTACCTAAGCGGGCAAACCTTCGACATTTTACAAAAATTGTTAAAATACCATTTTTAACAAATTATGTAGGTCATTTTCCAAAATATATACAAAACTTTGTCATAAAACACTAATGGCAATTCCAATTGAAAAAAAATCTGCCGGCTCTGCCTACAGGCATAGGTAGATTTCGGGTTTGTTCGGGTGTTTAGAGGTTTGTTCTTGTGCAAAGCCCTTTATTTGTTTATATTTTTGTTTTCAATTTATTTAAGAGTTGGTCCTCTCAAAAATTTATCAATACAAAAGTTTCATAAAATACTAAGAAGATTTGTATTAAATTTAAGAAGATTTGATATCTCGGGATTTGGCGAAATTATGAATTTTTTCTTCGTTTTATTAATCTAGATTTTAGTAATCTATTTTCATTTGTTTTTAAATTTTTTTTATTGTAAGAGTTGGCTTTATAAAACCTGGCAACATAATAATTATAGACAATATTAAGAAGATTTATTAAAACAATAGAATGGATCTTGTGAATTGACGAAATTATAATTTTTTTTTCGTCCCATGAGGCCATTTTTAATGATAAGAAACATTTCTTATACAGAAATTTTTGGTCGTTTTCATTAGAAGTAACAATAACTTTAAACGGATTCGACATGCATCATAATTAAGTAGTCATGTTTCTTTTATGTTTTCACAAAAACGCTCCCAATTTTCAATCCGTTTGCATTATTTTGCTCATTCATGAACTTGATTGAGATTTTCTACTCCTTGATTTTATGTATCAGTTTGAAAAATATTTGTGCAGAATTATGGAAGTTATCGTGTCCATAAAAAAGGTGATATATAAAGTTTTGAACTAGGAATGGATTTGGGGTTTTAGGGGTCATAATTGGTGTAGATCTGTAAAACTTTTTCAAAAATTCTAACAGAATGGTAAAATGTAATAGATTTTTTTAAACCTATCTAAAAATGTAACAACAGAAATGTGGTGTGGATTAACCGAAAGATAAACGTAAAAATTAAATAATAAAACTATAGTTTTTCATATATATAATGTGTATTGTCGGTCTTAAAAAATTCTTGGTACATCATAGTTCATATTTATACCACTTATTGAATATGTAAAAGTGACTTAACCTCTTAACTGTTCAATATTTTTGAAAAATCTTTCAAATAATGCCCATTTTTTTTTCATGTCTTTCACAGAATTTTTAATCTTTTATCACCGGATTTTCAAAACAGAAATTTTTGCCTAATTGAATCAGAAAAACACTCGGATTAAATAATGCAATATTTACAATAAAAATTTACTGGTGAAAATAGTAAATTATTATTGGAATATAGATGCCCGCACATGGTACGGGCAACTCACGACTGGCAAAAATTCGTTGCCCGGACGACGTACGGGCAAAACAGGGAAGCGGTTAAAGCATTTTTTCCTCATACATTCCTTTATTTTTATTCCGAGCTTTGGAAATCTAATTAAGTTGAATTTCAGAAGAATAATTATAATTTTTTAATTTATTTACCATATTCAATATACTATGATTTTTTATTATATGTACCCCAATCCATTCCCAGTTCAAAACTTTTGTTAACAGTTCCTGTAAACAAAACAGACAATAATACTCAGCAGTAAAAACAGTTAATCTTGGCAATAGGATGAAGGGTTTCCATCTCAGGCAGTACATAATAGGCTTAGGAGGTACATAATAGGTCAGTGAGTTCTCTGTGCACGTAGAGCAATGGTCTGCATTCCGTTGACCTCAAGCCACCCTGCGACCCGAAGAAGTTGGGTTGCCGAACATCGAGATTGTGACTTGTGAGCAACATGATTGGAGTCAATCTGTTTACAGACGAGTCCCGATTCAGTCTGGCGAGTGACACCCGACGTGTTTTAGTATGGAGGGAAAGAGGGCACTCGAAATAACCCCACATTCATTCGTGAAAGGTCACAATACAGACGAAATGGTTTGATGATATATGGTGGGTTCAATATAAGTGGACGTACGGATTCTGCATGTCATTCGGAATGGTAGTTTAACAGCCCAAATGTATGCTACAAGATATTGAGACATCATGGCATGCCTTACGCTGCAGCCATTGGAGATTCCTTTGTTTTCCAGTATAATAATGCCAGACAGCATACAGCTCGTCTTGTGGAAAACATGATTGAAGCTGAAACATTACAGCGTATGGAATGTCCAGCGTGTTCTCCTGACCTGAATCCGATCAAGCATGTTTGGGACATGTCCGGACGGCGCATTGCTGCGAGACGAAGGCCTCCTATTACTGTCCGAGACTTGGGGATTGCAATTCTTGAGGAGTGGAACAGCATTACCCAAAGTCTTATCGATAACTTCACCACATACTTTTAAAACATGTATGCAGCAGTCTTAGCTGTTCGAGGAGACCACATATTATAAATCTTGCATCATTTCTAAACAATACTTTTTTATCATTTACATGTAACCAAATTGTTGCCCTAAATCATATTTTCATGTTTTTCTCATTTTTTCAAAGAAGTAAAGCTCAATTGCATTTTTTTTCTTTTGTCGTACTGCTCATTGATACGCGTGTATTATAGATTTTATGCCAATACAAGGCTGTCTCGTATGGTTTTCTTAACTTTTTTATTTGTTCTCCTCATTTTTTTAGCACTGTATTTGTAAAAGAAATTTGTTATGTTATGTACTTAAAATATGCTTTAATCTTAACGAAATCCTTAAAATATTTTAATTAACTGCTTTACATAACGTAATTTCTTAGAATAATAAATCAAAGTATTAAAACTAATTTGTGAAAAATCCTGTAAATAATTAATTCTTCTGATTAACTTAGTGAATATCGATTTATAATTTTTTTTTCTTTTTAATAAGGCAGAAAGAAATTCATAATCTCCAAAAGCAACAACATGAACATTTTTTAACCATATTTTTAAATACGCTATTTTTCGTTATTTCATCCTTAATCAATTCCGAGAACTTACAAAGGTATTTAGCCTAAGCATACTTTGAGATTAATACTTATTATTTCTTCCAAAATCGCTATTAACACATCGCGACATCGGTCGTTTCAACATGGATAACGGTAATTGCATTCTGTTGCTAGAAATTAATATTTTAATGCATCTGCATTTTACTGAAATAGTAAAACCAGTCACTAAGAGATATACGCAATTTTACTAAAATACCTTTTGGTAATCTTATTTGAGGATTTAGTAATTCGGTATTAAATTATAATTAGAAAGAATCTTTGTCATTATCATAAATATATTTGATGATATAAAAGTGTTTCGTCATTTTAGATCATGTTCAAAGGTTGTTTTTAAAATATATTACTATATTATATATAAAAAGATGTAGTTTCTTTTCTGAATTCAATTATAGTTAATACTTATATTTCGGTGTGTAAACACATTTTTCGGTAAAAGATGTCAAGAAATTTAAAGGCATAAGAAAATTTAAAAGCACCATAGATAAACATCAAATATTTTAATTATTAAAATTACTAAACACAGTTTAAACTTTAGAATGAATCATATTTTAATGAATTTATAAATAAAAATAAAGATAAAATACAATTTCCTATCTGAAGTTCTGAAAACTTTTGAAATTATTATTAAAATGAATTACAGACACATAAAAAAATGTTTTTGGCTTTCTGCAAAAAAATGTTTAAAAGTGTCTTCAAGAATCATAAAATCAACATAATATTTTCTTACTTGTCTCTTCTACATTTATATCTTCGTAAGTGAACATAATCATACAAAAGTAAATTTCAAGAAATTGCTATAGGCTGGTATATTTTTTCATTTTTGCACGGTATTTAAATATTAGGAATAAATCAAACCTTGTTCAAAATTAAATAATTTGTAAATAAAAGAGGTTTTTATTTAGTCTATAAATTTGAGTACCTAGAGAGTAACATTTTCCTTTATTAATACCAAAAATCCTGGTATTACCGTAATTTCGGGTGTATAAGCTGCGGGTCAAACAATTTTTTTTGGACCCAGAAATCTTATTTAGTGATTGAAGACAAATATTTACGGCGATCTAAGTAGTTGCATTTATTTCTTAAAAAATTCTGGGTCGAAAAAGAATTGTTTGACCCGCGGCTTATGCATCCGAAATTACGGTAAGCAAAAAGAAAATCACTATGTCGTACTAGTACTACTCATATTCAAGAATACTGTAGAAACCATGTAAATATACGATAAACCTAAAAAATTAAGGAATATTCACAATATTCTAACCGATTTCATTTGATTCAAAAATTTATCATTTGGTTTGTGCCACTTTTTCTAAATAGTAATATTAGTTTTACTTAAAGACATTAAATCTGGTATTAAATAAGACGAAGAATGTAACATTGAATTAGGGGTATTCTATTTCAAGGTCCCATGGGAACCATAAAAATATATGATAAATCTAAAAATTTCAGAAAAGATTTTAAGGTTTGTCATTCAGTTTGTGCTCACCGAGTTCAGTTTGGCGCACGAGCTTACTCACAAACTTCCCATGAAGTGTGTCGGAAACATACTGCGAAACATTTGGATGTCTGCTTCAAAACCATGGAACTATTAAGATAGAGGACCTGTCACAGCCCTAAAAAAAGTGAAGCTCATCACCGCCGGGCAAAATCCCACCAGTAAATTTAAGTAGAAACTTTTCGTTTACTAAATCGCTTTATTAATGGGAAATTCAGTCAAGAATTATTGCGAAAACTGATATTCAATTTTATTGGTAGCAGTTCACTTTAGTGATAATAGTTCCGCCATATCGTGACAACCAAAACAACCTCTTATCAGTGTTACAGGGGTCGCAGCGTCCCTAAAATTTCCACACTTTCCTTCCACAATTTTAAAACGATAATATTTATTGTAAAATTTTATTGTAGATGTTAAAGGAATCTGACATGAAAACTTTTAACACTAGAACCGCCACTAGGGGATCAAAATGACCCCTGCCAGATTGATAATACTCAATTCGAACCAGAATTTTCTTCATAAGAAAAGTTAAACCTATGCACCAGAAAAATAGACTAATTAAATAAGTTAACTAGTTTAAAATTTAAATTCTGTTGAGAAACACCTTTTATAAAAATTGAGTAAAATACCTGATGGTTCTAGTGTTAATTTAGAATGCTGGTAGAAAAGTGCGAAAATTTTAGGGACGCTGCGACCCCTGGTGTTAGTGAAAAGATAATAATACTTAAGCAAAATGACATCAGTAAAAATAAGTAGAAAATTTCGATCACATTTGTGAGAGAAAATTAAAACGACCAAGGCGCTTAAATAAAATAAAACTTTCTATTTAAATTTTCGGGTGGGAGTTTCACTGCCGGTAATTAATCAGAAATTATGGATGCGCTAAAAAAACTAACAGCCATCTTATGACAACATCCTGAGTTACTTTACACGCAACTGCTAGCCAATACATTATATGTCTCTTCCTCATTATTCTTAACTCCATGTTCAAAACAGAGGAATTTTAATATAATGATTGGAGTTCGTGTTTAACACATTGCACTCTAGAGCTGTTAATGAATGTATGTCATTAGCCATATGTTGCCACATCTATCGGACTTTTTTTTTTAATTTATACTACAAAAATATAATTATTACTTTTGTTTTATTTTATTTATGAAAAAACATTGATTTTGTAAAGCAAAAATAAGAGTGAAAACAATTTGGTGAGGATTCGGAATGTCTATTCAGCCAGATATCATGACTTACGCTTCGTACGTCATTGTTAGAAATGACCGAAATAACATGACGTCATTAGATCCCTACATGTTAGCGAATGTAGTTAATTATTTGATTTAATTTTTTTTAACCCATTGCCCGCTGGTCACGCAAAAATCAAAATAAATGGTGCATAGTTACATTATTTACTTACCCAGCACTATTTTTTAATAAAAAAATTTATGTCATTGAAAGGCATAAAATTTTAAACGCATATAAAGTGAAAATTAACTTTCATATATTGCGGTGGAAAACTACGTTCATTTAAAAAATTTTGAACTGATGGTTTTGGCGGTTAATGGGCTAAGAAGGATGGAGTTACATATCAAATTTTGAAATATAACAACGCTTTGAAAATTTCTGTATAAAACAATATAATTTTTGTCGAAGCATATTTTTTCAGTTACCTTATTCGTTTTTTAAACTTATAAATCGAAATATTTTTATGAAAATTGATAAACTATATCACATATTTTTCTTGCGGAATCATAAAGTATACATTTATTTTGAGTATGTTTTTCAAATTTTGACAAATGAGGCAAAACAATTTTAAAATCTTGAAACACATCTAACCAAAAGATGTCTGTTGAATAAAAAGATTTTATTTAGAAAAGTAGCATTCCTATTTTTATATATTATGGGGATGAAAACGTATTGATTGTTTTGGGAAGGATTTTCTTTCCAAAAATATCTGATACTTTCGTATGTTTATGTATTGCATAATATGCTTTTATTTTATACTCCTTAACTTCCCTTTATAGTTTATGTAACAATAAACTCGGAGTATTTTTAACATCGGTACGACTGTATTGATGAAATTAGATGATGGGGGTTTCATTTTCTTTATTATTATATTCAAGAAACTGTTTGAAAAGATTTATTTTTTTTTTTTATTTATTTTAACCCTCTCACTGACAAGCCCGTGTTAATTGTTCACTAAGCTCTAGGTTTCACTGCAATAGAAGGAATATTTAAAGTAAGATAATTCTATTGATTTATTAGATTTTTAATACTTTGAACAATGATTAGTGCGCTCAAGGATTATATTTACATTCCATATTATTTTTTTACATATTTTTTTGAAAGAATCATCTTTTTTGGCATTGAAAACAAAATGCAGAGAAAACATCAATACAATTTTGCCCTTTCGTAAAATTGTCAGAGGGTTAAGGATCCATCCATTCACTGCATCAATAAAATGGTAGAAATTGAATTACAGATTTGAACATCGAAAAAAAAATATTGAAAAAGTTCCATCCATTTAGTAAACAAGGTGTGGTTTGGATCTAAAAACCTAATTCCAACATGGTTAAGTCCATTTAAAATCTGTAATTTCACATTGCCCATAAAAAGTAAACGCACCAGTAGTGGGCCACTTAAGGGAATTTATCTAATTATTTGTTAAAGTAGTAGTGAATTTTAAAAAAATATTTTTTTTAGCCTAGTACGTACCTTTATGTATAAGAAAAAACATTCAAATTTTTAAAATATATTCTCTATAAAAAATGAAAAATAAAAAATGTTACCTTCCTCTATGCTCCAGTAATGGGCCCTAGTAACTTTCTGATGCTCCAATAGGGTGGGTCCCACCATTCTTGAGTTTAATATATACTGTACAGAAGTTATATTTTTTTTTAGATTTCTACACTTAAATATGCACAATAATGAAATCATATTTAGAAGTTTTGATGATTACGTAAAATAATTTTAGCTTCTCTTTAGTTTTTTCGTATAGTCTGTAAAAACACCATTCCAGCTCAAAAACTATGAGAATACTGAAGTTGTCCCTTTGCCTGGTAACAGATAAGGGTTCCAGCCAATCAGCAATTAGTTTATTATCTGACAGGGGTGACTAGAAAACTTGTTTTTCAACTTTGAAAACTGGTGACCCACTATTGGTACGTGGCCCACTTCTCGTACACTTACCCTAGTTTTCTAAAATTTGGCATTTTTAGTAAAATACGCTGGATTATGGACAAAAATTAAGGACGAGAGGGTTTTTCGAATGTAACGTCGCCCAGAAGTTTTCAACATCGACCAAAATCATAAGATAAGTTATTCAAGATCTGAAAACATGTAACAAGTGTCAAAAAACATCTAAACAAAGAATCAAAAGGATACGTAAGCACTTTATTATAAAGGTCACTAGGAGCACAAATGCGAAGAACACAGAAGCGTCCTTCTAACAGGCATCTGGCAGGAAAAATTTAGTCTCTAATAGGGGATATGGTCATACCGGAGCGAGATGAATGATTTACAACGTCTGTCCATGCTGAGGACGAAGTTGTCCAGGAGCTGTTGAGGCATCGAGCCTGATTCCTCTTGTAACGCCAATTTCAGCTCCGGAATCGTTGCCGGCACTTGGTCACGTGATGCCAATCATCTCCAGAGAAGGCCCTACATGTGTTCTATAATATTTAAGCCCGGAGATGTTGCAGACCAATCCATGCGTTGAATATCTTCACTCTACAAGAGTTCTTCAATAACCGCTGCACGATGACGGTGAGCGTCGTCGTACGTGAAGAGGAAGTCTGGACCCACAGCATCTCTAAAAAGACGCACGTGAGGCAAGAGAATCTAGGCGCAATAGCGGACATCAGATTCTGAACGTCTTTGGAAGATCTGGATTCTCGTACGGCTAACAAGCATGATACCACCCCAAACAAAATCTCCGACACCCCCAAAATGGTTCCTTTCGGTGATGTTGGAGTGGAAGTTAGGTGTTCCCTGTTCCTTCCAGATTTGTAAACGTGCAGAATAGTTCGTTATACTAAATCGGCTCCCATCCGTAAAGAGCACTTGAGCCCATTCCTGCTGTGTCCATTTTTTGTGTTTCTGGCACCACAGAAACCGGCGTCTCCTATGAGCAGGCGATAATGGTACATACTGTACTGGACGTCATGCATATAGACCACTTTTGTGCAGCCTTTTAGCCATGGTAAATCATGGTATCCGATGTCTAGTAGTCTGTTCAACCTTACTTGCGAATTCTACAGCTGCCTACCGCTTGTTTATTTTCGCCTGTAGGAGAACATAATAGTCATCTGCTGTTGTTGTTCGTGGGCGACCACTGATGAATGCTCGGACAGCTGATCCCCTCGTTTAAAATGCATTCCAGGCTCGTAAAATGATGTTGTGAGCGATAATGAACGCTTGTGCCACGCTTGTCACACTTCGACCTTCTTAGAACTTTCAAATGTTTCGAGCTGGTGTAAAGTCATCCAGATGACATCTCCTGGTTTACCTCTTGTCTATATCTCACAATAATAGTAAAACAACGTCATGAAATTCTTTACACAGTGCATTCGGTTTCATCAAATTTCTGAACGGTCACCACCTCTGTGCTTTATCCCTCTTAACAACCTACTCCTTTCACACCATATGACATATATGGGCATGTCTTACTGTATTTGTTTAAGATCTATCTCCTGATTAGCTTTTCATTTTGTTCGGTTGCCTAATTCGGCTTTTATGCTAATTTCTCTAAACCGTCCTTAATTTTTGCACACCAGTGTAAGCGGTTTTTTATATTTTGCGAATAAGTTTTTTAGAAAAAATAAGATTTTGTTTAGAAAAAAATAAACTAAAAAAAAAGTTAAAAAGCTATAAAAGTACATAAAACTTGATTACAAAAAAGAAAACAAAAACAGTCATTTCATCGGTCGAATATACGAGGGAAATTTGGAAAGAAACCTCCGTTTGTGAACTAAAAAACCTAATGAAAGGATACGTTTTTTATTACTCACGCTTGAAAGGCACATTCTTCAGCTACTTCTCAGCATAATCGAAGTATTATTTAAAAGAATTATCATAGCTGTAAATCAGCTTTGAAATTCCATCGTCACAGACTTCTGCCGCCAGCCTATTCAACAGGGTTGTTCGTTCTATTCTATCCACACCACTATTTTTTTTTTAATTTGTAATAAAAGGACATTTCGAAAATTTTCCAAGACTTTCCCAAGAATTTCCGAACATTTCTCGGTCTGTTTTGCACGAAATTGTCACCGAAAAATTAGGCTATCGGAAGTTCTGTGCTCTATGGGTACCAAAGATTTTCAAGGAGACCCACAAAATTATTCGAATGGGCTCTGCCTTAGACTTTCTTTCCCAGTACAACACGGAAGGGGAGAAGTTTTTGAATAGAATAGTGACTGGCGACGAGACTTGGATTGCGTATGTAAATGCTGAAACAAAGCAACAGTCAATGGCATGGAGTCATACCGGCATACCAAACTGGCTGAGAAAAGCCCGTCAAACTTTGACATCGAGGAAGATTATGCTAACCGTGTTTTGGGATGCTCATGGTATCTTGCTGGTCGAATTCATCAAACATGGTAGGACAATAAATTCTGAAGTTTACTGTAACACTTTGAAGAAACTGAAAAGAGCCATCCAGAACAAACGTCGCGGCCTGCTGAATCTGGAATTGTGTTCTTGCATGATAACGCTCGCCCTCACCGTGCTCAGAGAACACAAAATCTTTTGCGCCAATTCGAATGGGACGTGTTTAATCATCCCCCCTACAGCCCCAACTTGGTTCCTTCTGATTTTCATCTGTTCAAGGAAATGAAGAATGGCTTAAAGCACGGCACGATGTGGATCTTCAAACCGCTGTGACAAGTTGGCTAAATTTGCAGACAGCTGAGTTTTATTCAGAAGGGTTTGGTTTTGGTAAAACGGTATGACAAGTGCCTGAATGTACATGGAGACTATGTTGAAAAATCGAATACAGCTGTACCTTTGAGATGTAAATAAAAAAATTGTTGAAAGTAGGCGAGTTTTTCATTTATACAGCAAAATGAAAATTAGTTTCCGAATTGCTCTCGTAATATTTTACTTGAGCCTCTATTTTTTAAAACATTTTTGGTAGTACATTTATCAGCAAATTATATAGAAAATTATGTTAAAATTCTTTGGATTGAAAGAGTGGTACGAGTTGAATTTAAAAATAATCGCAGTTGAATAGGCCGGCGGCAGAAGTCTGTGACGATCGAATTTCAAATCTGATTCACCGTTATAATTGTTTTAATTAATACGGCATTTATGTTGAGAAGTAGCTAAAGAATGTGTCTTCTATACGTAAATAATAAAACATGTTTCCTTTCATTAGTTTTTTTTAATACATAAACGGAGGTTACTTTCCGAATTGCCCTGGTATCCTGTAACAATTTAAAACACATTTCCAGAAAAATGAGCTTAATTCTTTAAGCTCTAAATTATAAATTTATAAAAATTTTCCTTCTAAAGCACTTTTTGTGAATTTTTCAAACTACATTAGAAGATTTATACAATCATTTAACCATTTGAGGTCTGATGTTGGAATTTTCTACCACTTAATTTTAATCTTTAAATGTCACATTGACAACGGAATATACAACCAAATTTATCTGAAAATAGCTTAATGCATTTTTTTTTTCGTGTATATCAGAAGGCGAATCTTTTGTTTACAAAATACTGATGCCAATGTGACATTTGAGCATTTTAAAGAAATTCACACCCAGAGCTCAAAGGGTTAATTTTTAGGTTTTAGGTTAAACAATGGGTTTCAGAAGAATTTTGTCAATTAAAATTAGTTAATTAAATTTGAATTTATGGAAATTTTATAAATTCATTCCAAATCTTTTAATTAAACTGCTTTTTTTAGTATTTTATAGAATGAGGAAATGTACAAATACAATTTTCGTAACCAATAACTCTTAAACTGAAACTTTTCCTCAACATTCTGCCAACATCAAGAAAACTGAATAGATGCAAATAAAAAAGAAATCATCCTTTTAGAAATACTTTTGTTTTGTTCAACCAATGATGCTTTTGCACCTTAGCTCATTTTAAATTCTCTTAACAAAGTATTAACCCATTAGTGCCTAGCGTCCCTTTTTAGAGACACTTCAAAAGGTGCATTCAGCACTGTTTTTAACACCGGTAAAAAAGAAAAGCAATAATTATTTTATTTAAATGATGCATTTTCGTGATTAATGAACTAAAATTAAATCTTCTAAAAATAGTGGTGCCAACCAAATAAAATTTACGCAAAAGATGCTGGGCACGAATGTGTTAACCCTTTGAGCTCTGGTGGTAGAATTTTCTACCACATAATTTTAATTCCAAAATGTCACAACGGCAACAGAAAATTCGACCAAATTTATTTGAAAAAGGTTTAATGTATTTTTTCTTGTATATCGTTAACCGTTTTTTTTCTTTGCAAAATACTGGTGCCAATGTGACATTTGGAATTTTGAAGAAATTTACCCACCAGAGCTCAAAGGGTTAAATTAATTTTGTAATGAGCTATTCTAATACTATTCACCATTTGGAAAATGGTTGTTTAACATATCTGAATGTTTCTGATGCCCTGATTTTCTCCTTTTTTTCTCATGGGTATTAATGTTTAATCCTTGACGTACGTAATATACGAATCTGTTTATTACGTAACCCACGTTTAATCTACTATTTTCCCTTTATTATCGATAAAAATAGAATACTTCTGTGCCCCGATGACAAAAATAAAATAAAATAAAATAAAAACTGCAAAAAATTAATAGCTCAAAAACAAATTGAGATACAGTTTTAAAACAAATTGAAATTTAAAAGTACATTTTTTTTCCTATATGACGGCGCAAAAATTGAAAATGTGCGATGATTAGAAGTTTAAAATTTTGCAGTGCAAAAAATTGCCAGACAGAAATTCCATTTAAAATTTGAAAGTGTTGCCACTTGCAGAAAGACGTATGCATTACGTACAGATATGTTTGTCCTTTATAACATAGGTAGGGTAGATATAATTATATAAAAAATTAAATGAATTCATAAAGGAATAGACACTATCATCTGTAGAAAAAAATCCTTTAGAAGGAAAATGACAGTATAAATTATAATCTCTTCAAGTTGTTTCACTTTTATTTAACTGTAAAATAAACATGTCTTGTTTACAAAAAGTGAGGAAAATAATTGGTTTTATACAGGGTGTCCCAAAAGGTCGTTTACAAACTTAACATGTTGGTCTGTCATATCATGATGAACAATATTAAATAGGAAACTAAGGGTCCCAAACGTCTTCCAAAGGAGATATGCGACATTAAAGTTTAGGGTTCAAAAATTCAAATGATTATAAAAAACAGAAAAATTGGTCGATTCGTTTGCAGTTTTCACTAAACTATTCTTTATGTCAGTATTTTCTTGAAAAAAAAAAATTATAAAGATAAATTTCAAAAAATGTCGATAGAGGGCGCTTTAGACTTTGGAGTAACGATAAACTAGTTTTTACCATTATTTTTTGCATCTCATTAAATTTTTTTAGAAGCTTAGACATAAACTTAAATTTTGAGCTCAAAATCTAAATCGTTGGAAGTGGTTAAGCAGCGCAAACTGAATTGCGGGGGTAGGATCAAATTTCAAATGATTATAAAAAACGGAAAAAATTGGTCAATTCATTTGCGATTTTCACTAAAATTATTCTTTATGTCAGTATTATCTTGAAAATAATTTATAAAGATAAAATTAAAAAAATGCCGATAGAGGGCGCTTTAGACTTTGGAGTAACGCACAACTATTTTTTTCCGTTATTTTTCGCATCTCATAAATTTTTTTAGAAGCTTAGACATAAACTTAAATTTTTAGATGAAAATCTGAATCGTTGGGAGTGGTAAAGTAGCGCAAACTGAACTGTGTTCAATGGGGGTGGGGAGGTTCAAATTTCAAATGATTATAAAAAACGGAAAAATTGGTCGGTTTTCGCTAATATTATTCTTTATGTCAATATCTCCTTGATAATAAATTTTAAAGATAAATTTTAAAAAATCCGTTAGAGGGCGCCTTAAACTTTAGAATAACCAACAATTATTTTAATTAAATGCTTGCAAAAGTTTAGACTTAAATTTTGTGCTCAAAATCTAAATCAATTGGAGGGGTTAAGAAGCGGAAACTGAATTGTGTTCAGGAGTTGAAATGTTACCTTCCCCACCCCTCGAACGCAGTTCAATTTTTGGCCGCTTAATGACTCACAACGAGGCAGATTTTGAGCACAAAATTTAAGTTTGAACTTTTACAAGCATTTTATTACATACAAAAAATGACGGTTAAAAATAGCTGTTGGTTATTATAAAGTTTAAGGCGCCCTCTGACGGAATTTTTTGAAAGATATCTGTAAAATTTATTTTCAAGAAAATATTGATATAAAGAATAGTTTTAGCGAAAACCGACCAATTTTTCCGTTTTTTATAATCATTTGAAATTTGAACCTCCCCACCCCCATTGAACACAACATTTTGAGCTCAAAATTTAAATCTAAGCATTTGCAAGCATTTAATTTGATACAAAAATAAACGGTTAAAAATAGGTGTTGGTTACTCTAAAGTTTAAGGAGCCCTCTAACGGTATTTTTTGAAATTAATCTTTAAAATTTATTTTCAAGGAAATATTGACATAAAGAATAGTTTTGGCGAAAACGGCAAGCGATTCGACCAATTTTTCCGTTTTTTATAATCATTTAAAATTTGAACCTCCTTACCCCCATTGAACGCAGTTCAGTTTGCGCTACTTAACCACTCCCAACGATTCAGATTTTTATCTCAAAATTTAAGTTTATATCTAAGCTTGTAAAAAAATTTTATGAGATGCAGCAATAACGGAAAAAAATAGTTGTACGTTACTCCAAAGTCTAAAGCGCCCTCTATCGGCATTTTTTGAATTTTGTCTTTGTAAATTATTTTCAAGATAATACTGACGTAAAGAATAATTTTAGTGAAAATCGCAAATCAATTGACCAATTTTTCGGTTTTTTATAATCATTTGAAATTTGAACATCCCCCCGCAATTCAGTTTACGCTGCTAAACCACTTCCAACGATTTAGATTTTGAGCTCAAAATTTAAGTTTATGTCTAAGCTTCTAAAAAATTTAATGAGATGCAAAAAATAATGGTAAAAACTAGTTTATCGTTACTCCAAAGTCTAAAGCGCCCTCTATCGACATTTTTTGAAATTTATCTTTATAATTTATTTTCAAGAAAATACTGACATAAAGAATAGTTTTAGTGAAAACCGCAAACGAATCGACAATTTTTCTGTTTTTTATAATCATTTGAATTTTTGGACCATAAACTTTAATGGCGCATATCTCCTTTGGAAGACGTTTGGGACCCTTAGTTTCCTATTTAATATTGTTCATCATGGTATGACAGACCAGCATGTTAAGTTTGTAAACGATCTTTTGGGACACCCTGTATATATACCTAAGGAATAGTCTTAAATTTTAGTCTCAGAAAAATATATTTTTCCAAATAGTTGTCGTAATTTTTAAATTACTTTTTTAAACTACTGACGGGGAATAAAGGATTAAAGTATACTTTTAATTAATAGTTTCATAGAGAATACCAGTCACATTTTTAGTGGTAACTAGCGTAATTATAAGAATTTCCTTTATGCGTTTTTTTTTTTTTTTTTTTTTTTTTTTTTTTGAAATATCATGAATATATTAATATTATACTTTTATCGAAAAACTGAACTATTAAAGTTTTGACTTTCTTATCCTTCTTTAATGAGTTTTTAGAAGTAAATAGCTTAGAATTTTTAACATGAAAAAACATCACTTATTTATGTTATTTTAGCGACATTTTACCCCATACTTTTTTCATAAAGAATTTTTATAATAGGTATAGACAGATTTATTGATTTAAGACTTTGTATCGTTTATGAAAATCTTTATTTTAGTATGGAAATTAAAATTGTAATCAATAAACCAATAAAAATATTTTAATATTAGTTTTTTAGTGAATAAACAGAGGATAAACTTTTAGTGCGGGATATTTTTGAATAATTGAACTTGCAAACTAGGCAAGAATTTTTCATTAAGTTTTCATACAAATTCCATCAAAAATTAATCACGTTCTCTTAAATTAAAATTTTATTATTGCTTTATTTTTAGTTTGAAGGTAAAGAAAATACTCCTCGTCGAAATATTTTTTTAATCAAGTTATAAATTAAATAAAAAATTGAAGAAAATCTATTATTCAGTACTTGGTGTAAATTTTATTAAAGAACGCGAAAGAAGATACAATAAAAACGACCAACTAGATACTGAATGGCATGTTCTTTAAAGGGGTCCAAGACACAAAAATCTTCAAATTTTCTGAAAAATTCTATCACATTAAAAAAGGCTCTGTTTTTTTATGCTTAAAATGACGATTAAATAAGGCGCTAACGTTAGAGGATTTTATGTTTCTCGTTCTCTGCATATGTGTATACACCAGCGGTGCACAACCTTTGGCCCGCGGGCCACAAAGATACCACTATTTTTATGCAGAATATTTTTCCTTATTGTTATGAGGAAATCTTTGCTATTAAATAAAACAAACGACACTTTTCAAATATTCTGGTGGGAAACAATTTTCTGGCAAAAAGGTTGTGCATCACTGGTATACACCCAAAATTGTTAATCAGACTAAAGTGAGTGTCACCAGTAAAAAACGCTCGTCCCCATTGCATCCCATTGCCTCACTTGAGCACTGATCCGAAAAACTGTTCAGTTTTTGTATTCTTGGCGCCACAAAAAACGAGTCTCTGATCAGCAGATGATAATGGAATACATCGTACTGATCGTCGTAGAAACAAATCACATTTGTGCAACATTTTTCCCGATTAAACACGATGTTGAACTTTCAGTAGTCGGTTGCATGTGTTTTGCAATTTCTCCCGCTGTCTATCGTCTGCCAGTTCTCGCTTGTAGGAGAACATACCGGTCGCCCGCTGTCATGGTTATTTTGGAGTAACCACTGCTATATCCTCGTATAGCTGTTCCTGTCTTTTGAAATGCTCTCCAAGCTCGTAACAGGATGCTTTCAACAATCCCGAGCTTTTCGGTCACACTTCAGGCTTCTCCTTACCTACCAATGATTCTGCCTCATGCAAAATCAACCAGATGTCGTCTACAAGATTGTTTAAAATGACACACTAAGGCAGCACTTTGACGTCATTCAAATCGTTCTAAATCAGGGGTACAAAAATTTAGGAGCCAGTGGGCAATTTCTCACCACTAAAATTTAAAAGTTTTCTTCACTTAAAATTTAATAGCATTCTAGCAAGAATTTTACACGAAAAATTAGACGAAAAACAACGAAATAAATTAGTGGTGAGAGACTGCCTGCTAGCACCTAGATTTTTGCATCCCTGTTCTAAACTTTGCAGTAACTTTAATATAAATATTGAGCAATTACCGCGAACGAGTTTATACCCTTCTAAAACTTCAACAGCACGTCATGTTGCCTATATGAGCATGTTATACCGTACCTCTCAATAGTCGTTCTCTTGATTATTTTTTCAGCCCGTTCTGCCTTTTCATGCCAATGCTGCATTGTTTTTTTTCATTTTATCCTTTATTTTCCACACCAATGTAAAACGAAAACGATGGCACAGCAGCCAACTTTACTGTTTATTTTTACAAGTCAAATAATAACATTTTAACCGCGAATATTATCGAATAATCAAATTGAAATGAAGTGACTACCACATAGACACAAGATACCCTTAATTAAAACCCTTTAAGCGTCCGTAATTTTTTCTTTATGTTTAATATTCATAAAATAGTACTTATGAAAGCTATTTACAGGAGATAAGTTTACGATTACATTACATATTTATTTATCTTATTTACTTCAAAAAAAAAAAACATTTACCGAGTGTCTTAAAAATGACTGATGGATTTTAAAATTCAATAACTTGCAAACGGTGACAGCTATTTAAAAAATTTTTGCAGGAGAGTTATGTATAATGTCAGGAGTTTTTTTACCGTAATTTTTTATTTTAGTTCGAATTTTAAACAATAGGTGGCGCTGATGGCGATTGAAGGCTTGATGATCAGTGCTGAGTGAAGCGTCGACCTAGCCTTCAATCGCCGTCAGCGCCAGCTATTGTTTGAAATTCGAACTAAAATAAAAAAAATTACGGTAAAAAAACTCCTGACATTATACATAACCCTCCTGCGGAAATTATTTAAATAGCTGTCACCATTTGCAAATTATTGAATTTTAAAATCCATCAGTCACTTTTGGGACACCCGGTATACAGGGTGTCCGAAAAGTCTGGAAACGGTCGAATAACTCGAAAAATACATATGAGATTGAAAAACTTAAATATACGTGTTAAATATTTTTAAATAAGCTACTCAGTAATACCAAATTTGACCTTCGTAACCGACCCCCTGGGGGTCAGAGGGGGACCAACTTTGAAATCTTAAATTATAACCCCCATTTTTTATTCCAGATTCGGATTCTACGGACAAAAATACGTAACTTTTGTATTTGATGTTTATTTCGAATCCTCGTTTATCACGGGGTAATTGAGCATATTAAATCGATACATATTTCGGCTTTTCCAACGGGATTTTCCCTAATCGAAACTAATTGGGGAGAATTTATGACATCAAATTCCTCGTCTTTTGCAATAATAGCGTTTCCTGAAAATCACCCGTGCCGATTATTTCGGTAGTGCTACACGCATTTTTGCCGATCCCACCGAAGCTAGCATAGGGGAGAAAAATACGAGCTTCTGATTGGCTGAATAATTTTGCTTTTCTTCATTTTTCAGTTTACGTTCATTTAATCATCAATTTCTGTTTGAAAAGCTTTTGAACGATGGATTTTCCTTCTGTTTTTAAATATTTATTAATAGATAAAGAAATAGATAATTCGGAATTTATTATTAAAGAAGTTAATCAGGATGTTTAACAATTGTTCTGTATTACTTTTAGAAAATAATAAAAATAGAATTGCCATTTCTTCTTTCTGTTTTTTTAACATGATATGCACATATATACACAATCAGAAAAATTTATTTAGAAACAACAGTATTTTCATTTTACGGCGTCAAACTCAATTGTTCTATATTACTTTTTAAAAAATTGCAATTTCTTCTTCTTATTATTATTTTAATGATATACTCTTTTACGCTCCAAACAAGTATATTAGCATTCAGGATGATCTGTTTGCAAACAATTTTTCGGCCAATCAGAAGTCCTTATTTTTCGCCCCTATGCTAGCTTCGGTGGGATCGGCAAAAATGCGTGCTACACAGATAAAAATTTGATCCATTTGCTGTAGCGTCACTCCACAGCTTTTATAGAATATCTCTTTCATGACCAATGAGAATGTTCCATAACACAGTAAAGTACACTGTAAAAAAATTGACCCTTTTGCTGCATCGTCACTCCACCGCTTTTATAGAAAACGATTACTTTACTGTGTTATGGAGCATTCTCATTGGTCACAAAAGAGATATTCTATAATAGTTGTGGAGTGACGCTGCAGCAAATGGGTCAAATTTTTAACAGTGTAGCACTACCGAAATAATCGCCACGGGTGATTTTCAAGAAACGCTATTCCTACAAAAGACGAGGAATTTGACGTCAAAAATTCTGCCCAATCAGTTTCGATTAGGGAAAATCCCGTTGGAAAAGCGGGAATATGTATCGATTTAATATGCTCGATTACACCGTGATAAACGAAGATTTGAAATAAACATTAAATACAAAAATTACGTATTTTTGTCCGTAGAATCCGAATCTGCAATAAAAAATGGGGGTTATAATTTAAGATTTCAAAGTTGGACCCCCGCTGACCCCCAGGGGTTCGGTTTCGAAGGTCAAATTTGGTATCACAGAGTAGCTTATTTAAAAATATTTAACACGTATATTTACGTTTTTAAATCTCATATGTATTTCTCGAGTTATTCGGCCGTTTCCAGACTTTTCGGACACCCTGTATAAATTTTGTATTTAATCATCCCTTAATTTCAAAGTTTACGTGACGGAAAAACCTGGTTACGATGCTTAAAGGATTAAATGAATTTCCTTGTACAAAGTATGTTTATTTGATTTTAAAACACAGGAAGATCGGTAGATAATCAACTGGTTCGCAACGTTTTAAATCTCTATTCTGTTTTTTCCCATATTTTTGTATAATGTCTTTTATTTTAATTTTAGAAGATAGAGGACAATTTTACTGAAAATGTATTTTACATGCAATATGAGCACAGAATGATTTACTTACTCTTCTGTCATCTTTTTGAAAAAAAATTAAATATACAACATAAAATAGACACAAGATACCCTTAGTGATAATAGTCATACAGCACAAAATTGTGAAATCGTAGATTTTTCGCGAAAGATTAATGGAAATATTAACTCGATTTTACCCATTAGGGAGGAATTTCCCACCCCAATATATATACATATACAGGGTGTCCGAAAAGTCTGGAAACGGCCGAATAATTCGAGAAATACATATGAGATTGAAAAACGTAAATATACGTGTTAAATATTTTTAACCTTTAGCTTTCGGTCAAGTGAAATGTAAAATATCCTTTTACAACGGGAGAACTGACGCGATTTCATCCCCCTTTCTTAATGACCCTTCACTGCAGGTGACCAGAAATTGCTGTTATCATTTGGAACATGTGTTAAAGATTTACACGTTCTTGAAACGATAGGGAATTTTGTTCCCTGAGAGAAAGCTCTTTCTGTTTACTTGTCGGCATAGAAAGTGATGCTTTAGGTTCGTTGAAAAGATGTAATTTATAATGATAAAAAAGATCTTTTTCTGTAAAGTGCGTGTCATTAAATAAAACGTATATTACTAGTAATTGAGCGGTCTTTTTAAAAAATAATTAGAAAACTTGATGGATGTTTATTGAATGTTTTAATACCATTTGGTTTCTTGAAGGGTATAATCTAAAAATGAAGGTTTGTTATAGGCAAAATTACTATAAGTGTATATGATAATACAAAAATACATTATTTTAAAAAGTGTTAAATTTTCAAATATTTAAATAACACATAAGTGATTCCCTTAAGTATCATTGTTAATATTATTACAACGATTTAAATTAAAACAGAAAATGAAATTTCAAGATAAGGAAAAATTAGAAATTAACGTATAAGGAATCGTTAAAAAATTTAGTAACAAATAATAAAGAGATATCTAATGGAATTTATGTTTCCTATTAAGGTCTTCGTTTTTAACTATAACTAAAACGAATATTTACGAATAGTACTACTTTAATTTAATCTGTAAAATAATTAACCGAATATTATTATAAAGAAATATTATTATTATTATTATTATAATATTATTATTATATTATTATTATATTATTATTAATATTATTATTATATTTTTATTAATATTATATTATCAATATTATATTATTATTAAAAAGAAATTTGTTTCCTTAAATAAATAAATAAAATTTAAAAAATGAAACTTTTACAAGGCTTCATAAAAAGAACCTCGATTTCGACTCAAAATTTGTCAAAGAAAAAGTTAGGTGAAATTAGACGTCAGCAGAACTTCCAGATCCCGACCTGAGACAATCAAAGCTATCTGGCCCGTCCCTTTTTATTTTCATGGTTAATAAAAAAAAAAAAAAAAAAAAAAAAAAAAAAAAAATTAAAATAATTAAATAAAACGGAAAAAAGCGCTTTGACTAAAACGCATCCATAAAAAAGCTAACATATTTAAAATCATATCATATTTAAATGAGCCCAATAATAATACACTTGGTTTATCTTAGAATATAAATACTAGAATAAGATGATTTTTTGAAATTTTGACGTTCTTGCTCTGCCGAGGCTGAGAGAGGGAAGAAGAAAGGACTTTAAAAGTTATCTCAAAACCTCTCATTGTCACAATGATCAATTTTTGTAAGATGTGAAGAATTAGAATATAAACATTGGGTATTATATATATTTTTTAAATTCAGTCTCCCTTGTTCTTCTGTGCACGTCGGTGGGGGGGGGGGGTCTACAAACTTAAAATCTATCACGGTTTTAGAAGATACCATTGTCAGAATGTTTTCTAAGTTTATAAATAACAGATCGGATGAGTTTCTGTTAATTTGCTCATCTCCCGCTTCCCAGAAGGGGGAGTAAATAAACTATGATTGTATATTATAATCAAATATATACAATTGCAAATAAAATTACATAATAATTCAACTTTTGAAACACTTGCTTGAATATTAAATTAAATATTTAAAATGTAGCCTTACTTGATTTTAGGGATTTCTAAATCAAATTTATAAACTATTAAATTAACTATCGAGAAAGACGATGAAATTTTATGTGTGAGACCTAAAATGATATCTGTAAGAGATATAAACAAATCAACATCTTAATTGTTGTTGTTATTTAAATTAAAGACAAATAACCTATTTTTAATTATTCAGATGAAGTTAACAATACATATAACACAAATGTTTGATTTTCTAAGTACAACAGATTTATAAACTTATGAAAACTGTTGAGATAATCCATGATGATTGTATTTATTTTTCATTTATTTATTTATTTTTAATGCATATAAGTTGTTTAGTTTTTAAACATAATTAAATATAAAAATAGGTATTTAAGCTTTAAAAATATTTCTTCAAAAAATAATACAACCTATTATTCAGAAATTCCGTACAATTTATTACCTCACAAATACTTTTATTTTTACTATAAATACATGTTTTCTTTATCATAAATGCATTTAAATATTATTTTAAATAGTGTAAAAGCAACTGTTTAATATTTTAAAAATTTATGTCTTGTTTATTTCTCTATTTTGAAAACATTGAAAAATGTTTGGAATACTAATTGCCAGGCCTGTAACTAGACGGGGCAGAGGGATGAGCCCCCCCCCCCCCTCCTTATTGCCTTCTACAGCCCCGTCTAACGATTTCCCTACATTGTTAACAAATAGCATATTTTAACTTTCCTTAAAAAAAAAAAAAAAAAAAAAAAAAAAAAAAAAAAAGAGCAAGACATTTTTGAGAACTTTTAACTGTCTTAAATGCAATGGGAATACGCCAAAAATTTTGTATTTGCAATCCTATTCGATTAGTTGTTTTTGTTAGCTTGCTAGCAGTATAATAAAATTCTGGAAACGTATTAGAAACATTGTGGTATCTTGAAAAAAATTAAGTCCAGATGTGTGCCACCACATGTGTTAGAACATCGTTATACTTTCAAAGGAACGATCTTATACAGGCTACTTAAATTAACTGATAATTAGTTAAGCAATGGTCAAAGTCTTGACTGAAACATAGTCATTAAAAATCTATGTTTCTAATTTTAAATGGTTTGCTTGTTGACAATGCGTACTTATCAATAGATGTAGTTAACGGTGAAATATCACTTGAAAACTAGAATATCTAAAAATTATATAAAAAAAATGTTAGTTTAAACACGTGAAATAAGAAAAATAATTCTTTGAAAGCCAGTAATTGTTTTATGTTATGGGTGTTGGTAAGTAAATAAAATAAAGTTTTTTTTTTTTTTTTTTTTTTTTTTTTTTTTTTTTTTCGGGGAGGGGGGAGGGGGAGGCGTGTTTTTTTTATTTTTTCTATTTTTTTCCTTGTGTTCAATGAAAACATTTTTCTTTTTAATTTCTCATATAACAATAAAAAAAAATAAACAAAAATGCATGATTAAGGTTAAGTTTATTATAAGATTACGACAAAAATATCGTGTAGTATAATGCATTAAATTTGTTTTAAAGCATAAATCCGCTACATTCTAACACATTTTCATAATAATTCTTATTAATAAAGGCATAAAATTAAATAAGCTATATGAAAATATCTGCATACAACATATAAAAAGTTTATCATTTCCAAGGAATCACACTTTCTTCTACAAACCAAAGATTGGTAGTTTGGTTGTGTTTATGACGTCAATTATGAACACGAGGGATAAGTGCTCTTAGGGTGGAATGCCCCCCTTAAGAGGCTTTTTAAGAAAACCTAACCCGTATTAAAACGAGGAAATCCAAGTTTCGAAGAAAACCACGAAAAACTCCGAACAATTTGGTAGATGGGCGCGATTGGGTTTGAACCCAGCACCTCCTGTCTAATAGTTTCGAGGGAGATCTTCTTAGCCATTGGTGGGGCCTTTCAAGCTAATAAAATATAGCAATTTGTTTTAATTTTTTAAAAAATTGGCTTGTTTTTAGCTTATATCACACAGGGTTTTGTACAAATTTAACACCAATTTTTGTAAAATTGGCAAAATGTAGTAGAAATAATGTAGTGCAATTGAAATATAAATATATTAAATATTTTATAAAATATGAGAAGTAATATAAAGTATTTTTTTTTATCTGCGTACGTGCGAATGGTTACAACAATCTTTTTACATGATTTAATATTTAACTCTATAAAGCAACTCACAAAAGAAAAAAAAAAAAATCCAGCCAAACATCAGGAAAATTCAGAAAGATATCGGTGATAGAAGTGAGCTGATTTTTAGTTCTCTCTAAAAGCAGGTGAAAGATAATGGTTTTTCCACAAATTGTAAATTTTAATTAGGCGAATTTTAAGAAAAACTTAGTGTTTATTGACTATCAAGATTGTGTATGATGAGAAGATTTGGGACAAATCTCCGATTTTAATAATTCTTTTTATTATGCAACAGGTTCGATCTCGTAGCTATCCAAGAAGAACTAAAGTATTAATAAAAATTTAAAAATATATATATTAAGATTGAAATTGAAAATTTATGGAAAATTACTTATCATTCAGCTGCTTTTAGATTCAATAAAAAATCAAATCATTCCTATCGCCAACACCTTTATGAAATTTCACGATATTTAACTTTTTTTTTTTTTTTTTTTTTTTTTTTTTTTTTTTTTTTTATGAATTGAATTATGGAGTTGACTATTAAATTATCTTAAAAGAGCGTTGTTATCGTTTGCACATGCACAGACAAAAATTATTTTATACAACTACTCATACTTCATAAAATGTTTAATTTATTTATATTACTATTGCCTATGTTTTTTCAACTACATTTTGCCAGTTTTTCTGAAACTGTCGTTAAAATTGGTTGAAAACCATGTATAATAATCTAAAAAACATGCCAGTTTTTTTGCACTTAAAAAAAATGCTATATTTCTCTGATTATACTCTCTATTTATGCAAAAAACAGTAGAAATGTTTTACAATATCCATATATTTCTACTCTGCATCGATAGATCGTTTCGTATAATTTAATGTACAGAGAGATCCCAAATATTATAGTTTTTCTATTTTTTTCCACTATCGGCTTCCTTAGTTTCCTTCTTATGAAATGGGCATTCATAAATAAAATGGGCATTCATTCTTTTTTCTGCGAATCAAGTGTGGAGCTGGGGAAAAAAGTACGAATTTAAAAGTATATTTTTTTCTCTATACGATGTGTAAAAATTAAAAATGTGCGATACTTAGAAGTGTAATTGCAATAATCGAAAATTGCAAAACCGAATTTGCATGCAAACGCATTTTAATTTCTTTTCTTTTCTTTCTTTCATTCTTTTCTTTCTTTCTTTTCTTTCTTTCATTCTTTTCTTTCTTTCTTTTCTTTTTTTTTTCTTTTTTTTTTTTTCTATTTCAAAAGAAAATGGAGTGATTCTGTAGCCACAATCTCAAAAATGTTACTGGAAACTATAAAAAAAATTAATATCTCAAAAATAAATTGAGATAGAGTTTTAAAACAAATTGCACTTAAAAGTACATTTTTCTTTCTATACAACAGTATAGAAATTTAAAATGTGCGATGGTTAGAAGTGAAAAAATTTGTTGTAGTGAACATTGCAAAACCGAAATTGCATGGGAAAGTGTTGGCATTGGCAAAAAGACGTGTACGTTATGCACAGATATGTTTCGCTTTTATAATATAGATACACATTTATGAAATTTATGAACAAAGAGATTGTATAGTATTTTCTATTTTTCCGTAAAGGCAAGACACTGTGAAAGAAGCTGTAAAAGTTAGCTTTTTAAACAAAATTTACCAATGAAGGGAAAAAAAGACATTAATTATATTAATTTATATGAAATTCAGACTTTTGAACCATTCTGTGTTAGAGTAACAATCCTACTACCATAGAAATATGATTCTTCAAATTAAACGAGTGTGCCGCAGAAGTTTTGAAGAAATTCAAACACTTTCTAATTTTTTAGACTTTATTATTATTATTAATTATACCTTTTGCTTTTACTTTTAACTTAATTATATTATTATTATTATATTTTTTAACAATTGTTTCGCCATGAAAGTTTTTAATAATTAAATCATTATTTTTTGTTTTCCCTTGTTTTATTCGAGAATAATCGCTATATAAATAATAATAATAATAATAATAAATTTTATGGTTGCAACATTCTAGCAAAAAAAAAAAAAAAAAAAAAAAAAAGAAGAAGAAGAAGAAGAAGAAGAAGAAAATAGAGTTACTTTATTTGATAAAAATCGCTAAAAATTAAATATTTTAAATGAGTTTATTTATTTAAATTTATTTATTTGTATTGTTATTAAACTTCTAAAAAAGCCTTGCAGCAATTTTCATGAAATTTAAATTCAATCCTTGACCAATTGCAGAGAATAATCTTTCAATGAAACAAAAAAAAAAAAAGCACATAAATCAGTCGAATAGTTTCGAAATAATTGATAAGCGTGCAAAACGACAACAACAACAAAAAAGTGCTAAATTGAGAACTTCTTCCTTTTCTTTTTGGTGTCAGATGAAAAATAACTGAGAAATTATTAATGCAATCTATATCACGGTTTGCATAAATAAAAAATTATTTCATTTGAATTTGACGGTGAATAAGTTATTTAGAAATAATGAATAATACTAGAATTCGACGATTTTCTGAAGCAGATAATGCATAATTCCATTCTCATTTATGTAAAAGGTATTGTTGCGCATGACTATTTAGTAGGCTGTGACCATAGAATCAAGCTGGTTTCTAATGTGAGACTTTCTGAATAATTCTTAACGTGTGGCATCAAATTGTCAGACCTGACAGAATAGGATTTTGATAGAATTGGGAATGGAATTCAGTTTTTCCATTTTGTTTTTGTTATAAATAAATTACTTATTGACATTACCGCAACAAAAATACAACCAACAAATTTCCACCTTTCCCTAAATTTCGCGATCGGAAATTTTGTTCAAAACGCCAAATTGTACATTATTTTTTGAAATGCTTTTGCCTTTATTAAATAAATTAAAAACGCCATTCAATTATGTAATTTTTTAATAAGAATTTCACGTCTCGTTCATATGTTTCATATGTTAACAATTTCGTATGTTTTTGAATAATAGAAATGAATTCAGAAAATCTTAAAAAACTAACTACTTTGGGCTTGAGAACAATCATAAGTTCCGTAAATATAATAATAATGATAAACGTTTGATTTTTTTTTCAATTCAGTGCGTAAAATTACGTACGTAATTTCTAATATTTAGTGCGTTAGTAAGAAAGAAAAAAAATAATAAAGCTTCATTTTACATTCTAAGAGTAAACGTGTAGTCAAAATTAGCAACGCTAAATCTCTAAAACTACTTGCTAAATATAATCTATTCATTATTATGTCTCACAAGCAAGATCTATCTAAAATACCTTGTAGCCACTGGGGTAGAAGCAGCTTTACGTCGTCTGCGCAAACAATGTTTATTTTTTTGCCAAGTTTTTTTTTTCCCGGCATTTCCCCAGGATAATTAACATCCTCCCTACAGAAGTTCCCTAGCTCGATAATCAGTCGGACCCCTATTGAGCGAAACGGCCTTAATGATTCCTTTTTCCGCATGTTGGAGGGGAAAAAGTTTTCGGGATAACGATAATCCCAACCCCGTATTCTTCAACATTTATTTTCTTGGGACTACGGTAATCCCCCCGGAAGCTAAAGGTTAAATAAGCTACTCAGTGATACCAAATTTGACCTTCGCAACCGACCCCCTGGGGATCAGAGGGAGTCCAACTTTGAAATCTTAAATAATAACCCCCATTTTTTATTGCAGATTAGGATTCTACGGACAAAAATACGTAACTTTTGTATTTGATGTTTATTTCAAATCCTCGTTTATCACGGTATATTCGAGCATATTAAATCGATACATATTTCGGCTTTTCCAACGGGATTTTCCCTAATCGAAACTGATTGGGCAGAATTTTTGACGTCAAATTCCCCGTCTTTTGCAGAAATAGCGTTTCCTGAAAATCACCCGTGGCGATTATTTCAATAGTGCTACACTGTTAAAAATCTGACCCATTTGCTGCAGCGTCACTCCACAGCTATTATAGAATATCTCTTTTGTGACCAATGAGAGTGCTCCATAACACAGTAAAGTAATCGTTTTCTATAAAAGTGGTGGAGTGACGATGCAGCAAAAGTGTCAATTTTTTACAGTGTACTTTACTGTGTTATGGAACATTCTCATTGGTCATGAAACAGATATTCTATAAAAGCTGTGGAGTGACGCTACAGAAAATGGGTCAAATTTTTAACTGTGTGTAGTACTATCGAAATAATCGGCATGGGTGATTTTCAGGAAATGCTATTCTTGCAAAAGACGAGGAATTTGATGTCATAAATTCTCCCCAATTAGTTTCGATTAGGGAAAATCCCGTTGGAAAAGCCGAAAAATGTATCGATTTAATATGCTCAAATACACCGTGATAAACGAGGATTCGAAATAAACATCAAATACAAAAGTTGCGTATTTTTGTCCGTAGAATCCGAATCTGCAATAAAAAATGGGGGTTATAATTTAAGATTTCAAAGTTGGTCCCCCTCTGACCCCCAGGGGGTCGGTTACGAAGGTCAAATTTGGTATTACTGAGTAGCTTATTTAAAAATATTTAACACGTATATTTAAGTTTTTCAATCTCATATGTATTTTTCGAGTTATTCGACCGTTTCCAGACTTTTCGGACACCCTGTATATATATACATATATATACACTGGTGTCCAAAAGTTAAGCATAATTGGTAATTAAGTAAGTAATGAAAGAAATATAAATCGAAATGTGGTGAAACTCCAGGTGTGTAAACAAAATAGTACGCGTCATATATTTTCGCGAAGAGTTTTCCCCGAAATCGAACAGGGGACCGTCAACAAATTGAAAAAGAACGAAGACCTTTTGGATAACCCTGTCTAAACTAATGTAGCAAAAGCGTTCAAACTGCACATTATGATTCAGTGGCTTATTGTAATGTACTGAGTTTATTTTTATAAGGATAGCATTCATACTCGTAGAGAAATTAAGGTTTTTATAAAAACAGTCCTAAGTTTTTTGCTTATAATTTGCAGAGTTCTTAATATAAAATAATGTTCTTTTCTGAAAATATGACAAACATCATTGTACATAATAACCTGTCATCAGAATTTAAAAATAATAAAAATTGTATGAAAAATGAGTGAGTTTAGTAAATAATTTTTCATTGCGCATGCGTCAACGATATCAAAATTTCATTTGCATATTGTGTTAGCTAAATGTATAGAGCAACTTCTGTAAAAGTTTCAAAAACATAGCTTGAAAATTCTGAAAATTATCGTCTATAGAATCGACTCAAAATCCGTTATTCCTAAAAGGATGCAAAATATCAGGGGTTTTATCCAAATACAGTTGTACGTGCAATATTGACTGGCACGAAACAATGGAATATGGATACAGCCCCTCATCTTTTTGCTTCATTAGGGAATAAAATATTTTGATCTCATTCTATCAACGATAATTTTCAGAATTTTTAATCTATGCTTTCGAGACTTTCACAAAAGTTGCTCTACACATTTAACTAACATAATATGCAAATGAAAATTTAATAGCGTTCACGCATGCGCAGTAAAAAATTATTTAGTAAACCTGCTCATTTGTCATACAATTTTTATTATTTTTAAATTCTGATGACAGGGTATTGTGTACCATGATGTTTGTCATATTTTGAGAAAAGAACATTATTTTATATTAAGAACTCTGCAAATTATAAGCAAAAAACTTAGGACTGTTTTTATAAAAACCTTAATTTCTCTACGAGTATACATGCTATCCTTATAAAAATAAACACAGTACACTAAAATAAGCCACTTAATCATAATGTGCAATTTGAACGCTTTTGCTACATTAGTTTTGACAGGGTTATCCAAAAGATCTTCGTTCTTTTTCAATTTGTTGACGGTCCCCTGTACGATTTCGGGGAAAACTCTTCGCGAAAATATATGACGCGTACTATGTTGTTTAAACACCTGGAGTTTCACCATATTTCGATTTATATTTCTTTCATTACTTACTTAATTACCAATTATGCTTAACTTTTGGACACCAGTGTACATATATGTATATATATAGAGAGAGAGATATTTTAATTTAATCACCTTTAATCCAATTTTTTTTAATGTTGACAAAAATTGATGGGTTTTTTTTCTAAATAAGGATTAAAGATTGTTCAACTACATAAAATATAAAGTCATTACTAAGTATTAAGATACATGAATTAATTCATTTTATAGATAATGCATGCCCCAACCATTTGATGTCTTAATAGGAAGAATGATTTTCAGCTTGTTAGCCCTAAATGACTTCTGCTCAAGTCTTATTTTATCAACAACTGTTGGTGACAGGTTTCTAGCTTTGATCGATAGTCTCGTAAAGTAATGAGCTCAGGCTGCTCTTAATTGAATAGGTTACAAAAAAAAAGTTGCTTTGAAAAAAAAATCTTCAAAAACACATTTTCGGTTTTGTTTTTCCCCTTTAGCAACAAACTAAAAAAAATATGTACCACTCTTGTTTCAGAATAAATATAACACAAAATCTTTTCAGAAAAAGCAAAAATCTTTTTGAAGCAGAATGAGAAATTACTTTTTAAATAAAATGAATCGAAAATTGAGTGATGTATTCCTATATTTAGTACGAAATATATTTATGTAGTGAAACACACGACATAAATGGTTATTGGATTGTCGTTAGAGTGTAGCAATACATTACATTCTATAAATATAATTACACAAGTACGGTAAATATAAATAAGTTATCTTTTGAATATTATACGTGACAAGAATGCTTTGTGATTCAAAGATATTTCTTCAAAATAATGCATATTTTCTTATTAAGTTCCTTTTGATGCAAGCGTGCGTGTATATTTATGTTATTGATGCACTACAGAAAGGATATTTAAGATATTAAAGCCAATTTTATATTTACAAAACAATGGAAAATTTAGTCTTCCACATCAATTTTTTTTTCAAAATTCGGATTTCTTGAAACCTTTGGAATTATTGATAAAATAGTATATTCTCATTTGTGTATTGTATCAGCTAATCCAGAAAGTAACTTCAGTTTACAATTTTTGTCGTGAAAGCGCTGCAATCGAGATTTGACGCATGCGCATCCACTTTTATGACACGATGGCAAACAAGTGAAGTTATTTTTAAATAGCTGAGCTAGAGGTCTGCACGGGCCGAAATTTCCAGGCCCGAGCCCGGCCCGAAAGTTAAAATTTCGGCCCGGGCCCGGCCCGAACGAAAGAAATATTGGCCCGACCCGGCCCGGCCCGAACGAAAAAAATATTGGCCCGACCCGGCCCGGCCCGAAAGTTAAAATTTCGGCCCGAGCTCGGCCCGGTCCGGAAAAAAGTTTAAAATTCGGCCCGAACCCGGCCCGGCTCAAGTGAATTTCTACAGAACATTGATCTTTAATCTTATGGAAGAGTTCTGACCAAAAAAAATTATATTAGTCTTTTTTTTTCATGTTTATAATCTCCATTTATGCAGAAGTGCCGTAGGCTGCGATATTTACGCTTTTAAATGAACCTTTGTTTGTTGTATGTAAATGTTTCAGTTATCACTAGTATTATTAATCCATATTCCCTGTAATGGACATAAAAAGTCGAAAAAGTGGTATATTGTAAAATTTCCAAAGACGAAATCGCTTTGGAACGAAAAAAAAAAAAAATACATTCCCTTCTTAACCCTTTGAGGGGCAAGCAATTGCGTTCGTGTAATTCTGAACTCCCACCGGAAATTTGTAAAAAAGTTATATCAAAAAGAGGATAAGCATTTTCACGACTGTTTTCCACCAAAGTTAGAAAAGGGAAATTTAATGAAATTTTTCTGGTGTGAAACTTCATCGATCGTAGGTGGTATATAATATATACCGCCGCCCCTCAAGGGGTTAACAGACGTAAATATTTAATATATTTTTTTCTCCTGTATTGTTGTATTCATTTTGCATGGATGAACATTTTAAAAGAAACTTTCAGTTTTCAGTTTAAAAAAAAATTCCGTCATAATCATGTTTTTTTTTTTTTTTTTTTTGTGTGTGTGTGTGTGTGTGTGTGTGTTTAATTCTATTTTAAAACGCCTAGTAATCTACGATTCTTTAAAAGGAATAAATTCTAATGTTTAATTGTAGAATAATGACGGCTTAAAAGTGCCTTTTTTGCAAACATTTTTGGACAAAGCCAAATATTACTGATTTATAAAAAGTCGAGAAAAGGATTTTCATATGGGAAGATTCAATAGGAACTGATTATTTTGGTCCATGAAAACTAGGAAGAATGGAATCAGTCTCGGCTTTGTACGGAAAAAAAGTTAGGCCCGGCCCGTCCAGCAAAAAAATTAAGGCCCGAGCCCGGCCCGGCCCGAAAGATTAGTGACTAGGCCCGGCCCGGCCCGAATGCCATTATTGGAAATCGGCCCGAACCCGGCCCGCGGGCCGGGCCGGGCTCGGGCTTCGGGCCGCGGCCCGGCCCGTGCAGACCTCTAAGCTGAGCATTGCGTCGGCTGCATGTTAAGCCGTTATAGCAGGATTAACTGATCCAACCGGCGTTGTCCGGGACCATAGATGCTTTCAAACAAATTGAAAATATGTAAAATCTCCATTCTTCCTAAAATAGAAAATAATTAAATTTTATCTGAAGACTATTTTAAATTTTATCTGAGTGAGTACAGGTATGTATTTTTGTTACGAAAACCATGTTTTGGATGAATGAAAAATATATTCGTTGATTTTAGCTGTTTTGAACCACAAAAATAATGCAAGATTTGAATTATTTTAAAATTCCTTTCTTCAATGAGACCTACTCCATGCAAAATCTTCTTAGCACACGCGCGACATGCGGTGCACATCTGAACAAACCATGAGAAAACATAAAAGGAGTACACAGTTAAAAATCTGCTGCATTTTGTTGCAACGCACTCCCCTGCTTGTATAGAAAACGGTTACTTGGCCGTGAAATGGAGCTTTCTCATTGGTTGGAATAGAGATATTATATACAAGCGGTGGAGTGCGTTGCAACAAAATGCAGCAGATTTTTAACAGTGTAATTACCTAATTTACTACTTTTTTATGGTGCCATGGATGGATTTTGAAGGTCGATCGTAAATCAATCAGGAAAAACAAAATCATCTAAACAGAAAAAATTAACAAATGCGTGTGCAGTTTGTTAATGTTAAAATTTTCAAACATCTGCTGCATCGTCACTCTACCGCTTTTATGGAATATCTCTATTTTAACCAATGATAATGCTCCATAATACAATGAAGTTATCATTTTCTATAAAAGTGGTGGAGTGACGATGCGGCAAAAGTTTCAAATTTTTAATAGTGTAGCATTCAGCGGTGAAATGCAGTCGTAAAATCCAATATTTACCTTCTCTCATTGGCTGGCTGTTTCGTTGCCGCGGATTGGTGGCTAGCTGCAAATAACCTCTAACCTGGGTACTTCATTGTCGTGGATTTGTGGAAAGCTGCAAATATCCACCCAGTAAGTTTTATTTTTTTTTTTTTTATGTAAATTCAAATCTAAAAATCCGGCTGCGAGGTGACCTTTCCGATGTTAGCATCCACACATGACAAAAATTTCAGAGATCTGGGTATTATAATTTCGGCGTTATCCGCTATCAGACAGGCAGGCAGACAGACATCTCTTAATTTATATATATATAGATTAAAAAAAATAGTATATCCCGTTACGTGCGAGTTATGGTCTGTCATCCGCTTTTTGAATGCTAGGAACTCAAAAAACCAATTGGAAGTTTCACATAAATTTGCAAAGTTTACGGACAAAATACGTTCAGTGATTCGATGTTATGGAGGTGACTGCGAAATTACAGTGAATGGTGTGAAAACATTCACGATGAAAAAAGAAGTGAGCGGCCGTTCCTGCTTGGTAAAGATTTGTTTACAAAATTTAAAGAGAAGAGTACGGAGAACCGAATATTCCCCATTACGACACTGTCAATGCATTTTTATCAAATTTATCGCTCACTTCTTTAGATCCTGTTATCACACGATTCACATCACAGGCGGCATCTCTCTATGAGAAGGACATACAAAAGGTCGTGCCACGCTAAGATAAAAGCTTCAACAACAATGGTGGTAAATGTGTCGAAAAATAATATAACAATTTTACTTCATTATGCAATAAAATATCTTTTCTAATGACCCTTTTCTTTTGTTTAATTGCTAAACGAAATTTACTTTCTGGATTACTTGATATCATTTGCTTGTGTGTTGTATTTCATCTACACTTGTATATGAGAAAGAAGAAAGTTTGGGGATTCTGCACATTCCAACTCTGCTATTAGGAAGTTGTTTTATCCTTATTGATTCACACCATTATATACAATATTTTAATTTAACCTTGTGATGTTCCAAAAGTATTATTCCTTGTGCAAATGAAAATTATTTTTAAATAAATTATTTATTGTCCAAGATTCCTGTTCGTCATAGCGGCACACACGAAAAGGGGTTGGTCCAAGATACTACAATTTTCCTAAAAAACATTTTTACCTTATTTAATCGCAGTCCGTGATTGAATGAAATTTTCCATTAGAAAATAATGGTAGTCTGTGATTGAATAAGATGAAAAAATTTGGAAAGAACAATATATATGAAAGATAAATTAAACTACATCTACAAATGTACAATGTAATATTACAGGGTATTTCAAAAATGACTGGTATATTTGAAAAATCAATAAAAATTAAACGGGCAGTATTAGAAATACACCGTTTGTTTCAATATGTTTGGGACAACAGTAAATTTTCAAACATACAACTTTCGAAATTAGTTAAAATTTTCAACAACAGATGTCGCTGCAGGCAATTTGAAAGCTATTGTAGAAAACGCAGTTTGTGAGCTTGCCATTCTGTAACGCCTCTGTCCATTCCCGCGAAGACACTCGCGAGCTAATGCTATTCCTAAGGGAATGAGTTTTTGTAATAACTCTTTCGCATTTTGACATTTTTTAATAACTTTTTTTTGCATTGCATAGCTGAGGTCCCTCTCAAGATCGCTCTTTCATTGCATTTTCCATTTTGGTCGCAGATATTTTTTATAAAGTTATTTTTACTTTCGAAACAGGTTTTGGAAGTAAAAGTATAGAAAATACCTGCGACTAAAATCAAAAATTACAATCAAGGAACGATCTTACGAGGGACCTCAGCTATACAATGCAAAAAAAAATAATTTAAAAATGTCAAAATGTGAAAAAGTTATTACAAAAATGCCTCCCCGTATAGGAATAGCATTAGCTCTCGAGTGTCTTCGCGGGCAGGGACAGAGGCTCTACAGAATGGCAAACTCCCATATTGCGTTGTCTACTATAGCTTTCAAATTGCCTGCAGCGCCATCTGTTCTTGAAAATTTTAACTAATTTCGAAAGTTGTATGCCCGAAAATATACTGTTGTCCCAAACATATTGCAACAAACGGTATATTTCTAACGTTGCCCGTTTAATTTGTATTGATTTTTCAAATATACCGGTCATTTTTGAAACACCCTGTATATATTACATTAGTTGTTAAAAGAGTTTTGGAAACTTTTTTTTTTCATTTATTTTGTGTTTTATCACAGTTTCTTAAAAGTTATGAGTATCTTCGGTGAAATTTATTCAAACAGAGAGCAGGAAATTTTTATTTTTAAAGCATCTTACAATCTTGAATAAGTGCTTCTGGAATATAAACTTCCTAATGATAGTTACTAAATTTTTCTAGAGAAATGTGTGAATTTTTCAGACAATACTAAAAAATGGCTGAAAATTCTAAAATAGTACTCTGCAATAATTTCGGCTACAAGTCCTCTATTGTAAAAGAGAAATGTGTTAAAAATACTTTACTATACCTTTAAGAAATCAACTAAACTGACTAGTTGCGCTTTCTTACTTTATTTCACAAGTTTTGTCGAGTATTACATTTCATTCAGTCCCACCTGTCGTTTCCAAAGCTATCCTAAAATTACTGTATCGTTACACGGGATTACTTTAAATATACAATGCTCGGCTTTTCAAAATGAACCTCTTTCTACGCGACGAATAAAACATACTAAGGTGGTGTGGGGTAATAACGCCAAGAGCTAATATTTTGCATAATTATGAAATAATCTGGTAAATGACACCCATGTGCTCTGCGCAGAAGGGTTTTGAGTCATATAAATCGCAAAAAACAGCTTCAAGTTAATTTGTTTCATTTTTAGGTCTTATTGTTTTTACAAGCAACTAAAATTAACGCTTGATCTAAAATTTGCGAGATACTTTTGTGATGTGAAGACTATTTTTTTATCCGGAAATACTTTGTTAATTGCATAAATTTGTAGTACATTTCATGGACTTCCAAAATATTGTTGAAGATTTTGGATATCTTCTCGAGATAATTTGTAATTTAAAATGTACAGCGCAATAATTATAACGGGGTAATAACGCCAATCCTTGGCATTAATATCCCGGTTGATTCCCTACAGTGGCCGAGCTACATCCTAAATACTAATTCAAATAAACGCAGTTAAAACTGTGCAATGTTTCTAATAATTCTATTTAAGCGGTCCTTTTTAAGCAAAAAGAAGCTCACAGTCTGATATTCTTTTGCCTCATCCTCCCCCCCACACACCACACCTTTATTTTTCTTACACTTTCACAAAAAATTGAACATTTTCAATAGCTTAGAATGTAATTTGTCAATCTCTAAGTTTGTAGAGTTTGTATTTTTAGAATTGGGCAGTCTACATGCAATTATTCCATCTTATTTCATAGTTTTGTTTGCATGGCGTTATTACCCATATAGGTGGGTAATAACGCCAAATAGCATTGGTCAAGAAATCACGCCATTACGTTTTATGAATACATATTTGTTAAATTATTTTTTTTATATAGATAGTCAATGAGTTGCTGTATCGAATCATATATTTGTTTGAAAAATACAAACTAAAACTGAGCCGTGAAAATTGGTCGAACCTTAACGTGGCGTTAATACCCCAGGGTACCTTAGTTCCTTACCACAAGGTTCGCGTGTGTCGTCGAGCAACACTTTTTAGCGTCAAAAGATTTCTTAAGAGACCAATGCTGGAACCTTTTCCACTTTTCAATTTTGCAATTTTCGGAATTTCGGTTAAAAATCGGTAGCATCACTTTCTCTAATAGTTAACAACAAAGATATTTCATATATTTTTAATAGATTCCAAAAATTATGATCCATAAATTATAAGATTGATCGGCAAATTTGAATAATCAGGAACATACAGGATTGTTCCGTTCAATATAAAATAACAAACTATCTAATAAACAAGTAAGAAAAATCATGCGCTAAGCATAGATTATGAAACACTTTCCAACACTTCCTGAAATCTTTAACAAAACTTTGTTATGCAGGGAAATAAAGTATTGCCGTTCATAGCCAAATATGTATTACAATACTTTTGAACAGCCCTGTATTTGATCTGTCGGTTGATATGTAGACTACATTATAGAGAAATTTAATTTAGCAAAAAAAGCCTGACTGCTTGAAATTTTCCTTTTTGCAATTTGTACTAATAGATGAAATCATACTTAAATACTTTTGTTCAGCCCTGTAATTTACCTAGTACTTTTAATATACGAAAGTATTTTGCTAAAATTTAGTTCAAACAAAAATATTCTTTAAGCTACTTAAATCACATTTCCAGAAATTATCATCCAAAAGCGACCATGTATCCTGTTCTTTGCGTGACTCTGTTTATCATTTTATCGATATTCTATAAACATTTCTTAGTAAACTGAATGCAGTTCAACGTAAAAATGCATAACTTATTTAAAAACCACCTTTAAGTAAATTACGTTCGTATTCAGTAAACTTTCCAAGATCTTATATGTAACCCTGTATGTATAATTGTGTAACTATTAGTATTTATACACATTATATAATATGCATACATTTAGTGAAACTTAAAAGCGCATATCATAATTTAAAATGCATTTCACCCATCCAACAGCCATTATCCATAATATGAAGTACTTCGGATAAAGTATACTGTTTGAAATCTTTTGCGTGTCCCTGTAAATGTTATGCACTTCGTATTATACATAAAATAACTCATATTAAGCCTCAGCGATGTATATCAATTTGCATGAAATCGCTTACTATAATTAAGATATGTCGCAAACAATTCCCTCCTTTATTATTATCTAATGGAATTTTTTGTGTGGCCCTGTAAATGAATAATAACAATTCTTTTCACTACATACTTTACAAAATGCATATTTTAGTGCACTTCGTAGGTGTATATAAATTTGGATATGTTTGACAGGTCGAAACAATTTTTATCCATAGATCGTAATGTAATGGAAAATTTTGTCTGTCCCTGTAAATAAACTAATCAAGGTAGAAACTTCATTTTCAAAAGCTTTCGTGCTAAGATAAACGTCAATATTGCCAAAAATTTCATGGGATCCGAGTACAGTTACGAGAGTTAAAGCACGGACAGACAAACCGAAAGCATAAACACTTTTTAACTTTGTTGGAAAGTGTTAAAAACGCCAATCTGCAGGTATACTGGGATCTTTCTTCGTCCGCAGAGCTGCAACAAAGCTTGTGCGAGCAATGCACTAGCACCAGGCTCCAAGCTAGATGGGCGCTCTATTAGAGCCGTTAATTACCACTACTAATGCACAGAAGATAGATTGAAAGTGGAATTTTTTTTCATTAACCACCGAATAGAGTCGCTTTAGAGCTGCTAGTCTGACCGGAACCAAATTTTATATATGTGGGATACATTTCCCTAGACATCGCAAACAAACAAACAAAATTTTCTTTTATTAATATAGATATATCAAAATATTATGCCCGTCATTAAATAAAATTAAATTAAAAAAATATTTAAAAGAAATTGGAATTGTAAATAGTGGTAGTCAATGAAACCAGCTTCTTTTAGTTATTTTGAAATTAATGACAACTATGGCTAAAGATATGGTTCTTTTTTTTAAAAATAGTTATTCTTGAATAATTAACTTAATTATCTTTTAATAATTAGCCAAGTGAAATGTAAAATATTTTAGTGTTATTTCCATTAATGCTACAGTGGCGTAACCAGGGTGGAGGCCCAAAACCAATAATGTTGTAAGCTTTTCTTCTCCTTCATTCATAGCAGAAAAATTTCTGATTAGATACGACGAACAGAAGTTTCCAAAATTACCAGCATTCAGAGCACTTGGGTACCCACCCTGGTTACGCCAATGTGCCAGGCTGCAGAATTCTTAATTCTTTTTCGCGTGCAGTGTATGTAGTTATAGATAGAAGGAAAATTTTCAAGTGCAACTAATAATAAGCATAACCTTTGATACTGAGCGTTTTAAAATGGAAGAAACTTTTAAAAATTCACAAAAATATAAATTTTAATAGATATTGTAGTTATTCTTGCAATAGAATAATACGTGAAGTTGGTAATTACTGTACCAGACTATCTTCTTTTACTTTCAAATATAAGTGGTAGATGGCGCTTCTCTGTGCCAAACTGTTTGCAGTTTACAAATTCAAGTTATTCAAAAGTTAAATAGGATGAAGGATAAAATCTAAGTGTACTTCGATCCATTTGTATCAGTTAGTTTGAACTCTTTAACAATTCCATGAGTGACATTTGAAACTAAGTAAAGAATAGTACAGTAGAACCTTGATTAACCGAGCTTCGATTAATAAAGGTTTCTGTTAACCGAGCTGATGACGAAACCGGATTTTCTTTCTAGGGTCCATGAGGCACTATTGATCACCAGGTAAATGTATTATCGGACAATTACATCCCCAAACCGCCTGTTTGAGGACAGTGTGGCGAATTTCCTTTATAAATCTATTAAGTTGTTAAACATGACTTTATGTATTTATTTTTATCACTTAAAAACGTTCTGTAGCTTTTTAGTCTAAGAGATGTTAAATTCGCGAGCATGGTGGATTTTTATATGCAATTTCTATTAATCGAGATTTCCGATATCCGAGGTACTAGCGGTTCCAATTAGCTCGGATAATCGAGGTTGCACTGTAAGTAATAAATTTCCGATTTCAAGCGTTATTCTTATGCAAGATAATACTGTTTACTTGTTCCTGAAATTTCAAAAGGTTCAGTCCATTTTAAGACAGAAAAACATTAGCATATTTCAATCATTTTCACAATTAAAAAAAGACGAACCGCTTAATTGCAATTTTTTTTATTTCATTTTCCCATTAAAACAGTATAAACATTCCTATGAATTTTTAAAAAGAAGGACAAGAATCTTATCTTCCATGCATCCTTTTTTTTTTCTAGATGATTAACTTAATGCGAAAATTCTCACTCCCTTTACCAGGAATTCAAATAATTCGACACTACGTATTACAGCATTCACATCTGCTTTCTATTTAAGCTCTTAGCTATAAAGATATATACAGACATTCATAAATAACCACTTTATATTTGTTTCAAAGATTCATTCCTATCAAATTGGATAGGCAATCAGTACAGCAAGAAAAGGGCAATTTAAACTCTCATACTACAAAATGCACAAACAACAGTATTTATATGATGATGTAATGCAGTTTTCACTTCATAAAAATTAGTAAAAAATTACTGAAAATTATATAAATTCCTGATTCAGTAAAAATACTTTTCGCACAATTGGATGAAGCTAATTTGTTAATAATACACAGCTGCGACAGATTTCGTTTAGTTATCATGTAAATGCTAAAAATTTGCAATGTTATAAAAGAAAATGTGAACATAAATTTATGATTATGCAATTACTTCTGAAATGTATAATTGGTGGAAGAAAAGAGGAAGAAAATATACGATGCAGCTTTCTATAATCAACATTTTTACTAATTTTTATTTACAAAATATTTTAAATAAATTATATACATATATAACGTGTGAAAAAAATAATTTGCTTCATAAATACATTAAAAGGAACTAGAAATATGCCTGCGAAATATTTAGCACTTATAAATCTTCGTAGGTAGTATAACATACATCGTAACTATTTAAATCGAAGATTCATTCCTTACCCAATTATGTATTCTTATCACCAATAATAATGCACTTAAACACTTTAATATTGAAAACAATATACAATTAAACATTTAATTTTTAGAAAAGTGCTTTCTGCACTTTAACACTTAAATATTGAAAACAATATACAATTAGACATTTAATTTTTAGAAAAGTGCTTTCTTCCTTAGTTTCTAAGTGTACGTTCTTTAATGCTAGAATATATAAATCACTAAGATAAATATTAGCATGAACTTTTTAGAGAAGTCGTCCAAAAATGAACTAAATATAAAAATGTGAAAATAAACTTCAAACACCATCTGAATATTCATATATTTGAAGAGATCGGACTGGCAGTAAAGAGGATCCAACCAAGGATTTCCTGAACAGTAAACGAGCACGTTAGTGTCGAGCAAACGGCTGAGCCAGCTACTCTAAGCTAGTAACTCGCTCTGTTTTATTCAAGTGAGATAAGATTGCTACATATTTGACTGGTATATACAATTGAATTAGCAATCTTGAAATAAGAAAATTAAGTTGCTGATATTGACATAATACATATATACACTATATTGTCATTGATTATTGGACACTTATGATTTTAGACATTTTACTAAATATCTAGAAAAATACATGAGTAATCATCTCGAAACTCTTAGTGTATAAATATAATAGTATACGTCATACATCTCCGTGAAGATTTTTTACCGAAACTCCATAGGAGACCGTCAACAAATTAAAAAAGAATGAATATCTTTTGAATAACCCTGTCAAAACTAATGTAGCAAAAGCGCTCAAACTCTAGATTATGATTGAATGCCTTATTGTAATACACTGTGTTCATTTTTATGCAAATAGCATGCATACTCGCAGAGTAATTAAGGTTTTTATAAAAATGGTCCCAAATTTTTCCAAGTTTTTTCTTATAATTTTCAAAGTTCTTAATATAAAATAATATTTTTTTCACAAAATATGACAAACAACATTGCACATAGTACCCTGTAATCAGAATTAAAAAATAATGAAAATTGTATGAAAAATGAGTTGGTTTACTAAATAATTTTTTACTGAGCATGCGTCAATGATATCAAAATTTCATTTGCATATTATGTTAGCTAAATGTATAGAGCAACTTTTGTGAAAGTCACAAAATCATAACTTGAAAATTCTGAAAAAAATCGTCAATTGAATAAGTTGAAAATCCGTTATTCTCAAAATGAAGCAAAAACAAGAGGGGTTGTATCCATATATTCATTGATTAGTGTCAATATAGAATACACAATACGGGATGTTACGACTACTTTTGGATAAAATCCCTCATTTTTTTGCTTCATTTTGGAAACAACGGATTTTGTCCTTTTTCTATAGACGATTACTTTCAGAATTTTCAAGCTATAATTTTGAGACTTTTACAAAAGTTGCTCTATACATTTAGCTAACATAATATGCAAATGAAATTTTGATATCTTTGACGCATGTGCAGTAAAAAATTATTTAGTAAACCTACTCATTTTTTATACAATTTTTATTATTTTTAATTTTGATTACAGGGTACTGTGTGCAATGTTGTTTGTCATATTTTCTAAAAAAAAATATTATTTTATATTAAGAACTCTGAAAATTATAAGGAAAAAACTTGGAAAGATTTGGGACCATTTTTATAAAAACCTTAATTACTCTGCGAGTATGCATGCTATTTGCATAAAAATGAACAAGGCGCATTACAATATAAGGCATTCAATCATAATCTAGAGTTTGAGCGCTTTTGCTACATTAGTTTTGACAGGGTTATTCAAAAGATATTCATTCTTTTTTAATTTGTTGACGGTCCCCTATGGAATTTCGGTAAAAAATCTTCACGGAGCTGTATGACGTATACTATTATATTTATACACTAAGAGTTTCGAGATGATTCCTCATGTATTTTTCTAGATATTTAGTAAAATGCCTAAAATCGCAAGTGTCCAATAATCAATGGCAATATAGTGTATAATATATGTATATGTGTGTGTGTGAATTGTGGTTTTGTGTTCTCAAAACACTCAATGCCTAGCGATAAGCTTTGGTCAGCACGCTCTCACAGAATACGAACGACGTAAAAAACCCAACCATGCAAATGTATTCGTTGATTGTAACTTTTTATCCAAGCTAGTCTGGGAACAGTCTAAAATAACAGAGAATCGTTTCAGCTGGATATGGGAAAGATGTCTTTATCGAGCTCTGCAAATTGATAGCCAAATGTGTCGGCGTATGTATGAGAATGGTCCCAAATCCCCCTTAATTTTAAACTGTAAACATTAAACTATATCATATAACCAAAAGCTATTACTGAAAAACTTAGAGCTGATAAGATTCCATGCCTTCCTATATCGAGTCGAAGAGGATAAAAAAAAATCTGTTGAGAAATACATCGGATGGAAACACAATGCCCGGTCGTTTAGAAATGGCCTAGGGTTAATTTTTGTTGCGAATTCATTAGCCAGAGCCCCCATGTAAATAAGGGGATCAAGGGATTATAGTAAATAACTGTTTAATAGCGCTTAGTTATATGATACAGTTTAATATTTATAGTTTAAAATTAAGGGGGATTTGGGGCCATTCTTGTGCATACGCCGACACATTCGGCTATCAATTTGCAGAGCTGGATGGGACATCTTTCGCGTATCACAACTCAAACGATTCTCAGTTATTTTAAATTGTTCCCAGACTAGCTTGGATAAAAAGTCATAGTCAGTGAATGCATTTGCATGAGTTGGGTTTTCTACGTCGTTCGTATTCTATGAGAATATGCTAACCAAAGCTTATCACTAAGCACTGAGTGTTTTGAGAACCCAAAACCACAATTCACATATGTATATACACAGTCTTTCCAGGAAGTAATGAGACCGAATTTTTTTTCGCCAAGCAAAAGACCAAAAGGGCGCAGTTTTAAAGGCGAGAACGGGGACTGTCAGTTACAGGGTCTAGTAGAAGTCAGTTTGCTTTGAGCCTTTACAGCGCACGAATCTTTCGTGAAGCACAAATGTGTTTGAAAGTGGCGTTAGATTTTTCAGAATGCAAGTGTCGAGCAATAATGCACCAGAAAGTTTTGTGTAAAACTAAACAAATCGGCTACTAAAACGCTTGCCATGTTACAAGAAGCCTATGTGAAGGATTCTTTGTCCAAGATTCTGGTATTTAGGTGGTACAAAAACTTAAAAGACGGAAGAGAGGACGTAGATGACGAATAACGCGTTAGGCATCCATCAAATTTTCGAATGTCAGAAAATGTGGCTAAAATTACAGAGCTTTTGGACTCTGATCGTCAGATGAATGTCCAAGTGATTGCGAAGACGTGGGAGCTACAAAATGGATTGTGCATAACATCATCACGGAAGAACTTCAGATGCGGTAAATTTGATCCAAGCTGGCTCCAGCACATCCTTCAAAGTAACTAGATTTCTGAGAAAATACAGTGTCGCAACGCGGCAACAAAGACTGTACAGCCCCGATTTGTCACTGCCGGATTTTTTTATGTTCCCCCATTTAAAATCCAGCTTAAAAGATCATCGTTTTGACAATCTGGAGAACTTTTTAAAAAATATAACGAAGGTTCTGAACAGCATTCTCGTTGAAGATTTTCAGATGGTCACAAATGAATGGCAGAGACATTGTTAAATTATCTTCAAACAAACAAATTTTACGGAATCAGTCTCATTACTTACTGTACAGACCCTGTAAATATATATATCGGTAGATAGATACATATAATTTTAGTGCTAGCTAAATGACTCGTTAAAATCGATTTATTGTGAAAACTAAATTCTCACCTTATATATTTTGAAAATGAAAGCATTTTGAAAGAAACAGAATAAAAATGTTACAAAATAAGCAACATAACCACTTGGAGAAAAAAAAATACTCATATTATACATCAAATAACTAAAATTATTGTTTCAACATTTTAGGATTTTATCTATAATTGAATTGAAGTATCATGAACAACACTTGTTGAATTAACGGTAAACTATTTACACTCTTGAAGAGAAATGTCAATAAGCTAATAGCATCGACAGCTGTGAGAGACAAATGATAAAATTATACAGCAAATAACTGCAAATCTTACTTCAGCGTTTTAGGATTTTGTATCTCATTTAATGAATCAAACAGGAACTACGGTTAAATTAACGGTAAACTATATATGCTTTTGAACATAAATGGCGGTAATCACTCACTAACAGATGTACTACAGCTGTTATGTCGTTTACATGAGAATGTCAAAAATTTATTTTCCTTATTTATTTTAAATGAATTTTCTTTTCCTTATATCTGCCTTTCTGCAAATGTTACTTTTCAACTAAAAAGTTTTTTAAATTTTTGAAACTTTTCTTTAAAAATTTTTAATTTATTTAATTTTTTATATAACTTAAAAGCAACTTACCAGATATCCTTTAATTTTGTGCCATCGTATGAAGAAAAAGTTTCCGTCTTAATTTGGTTTCAGGATTTAAAATATAATAATAAATATGTAATTAATTTAAAAGTTAAAAAATAAGATTTTTGAGGAGGATTTCTTCTTCGAGTAGTACATTTTTTATATTTTTCACATGAAAATAAAAATATTAAGTACAATATATAAAAAACGTAACATAAATCTCTGCACAAAATTTCATACGCATATCCTTCAAGAAAGTTTAAATACATTTCTTTAATTGTGGTAAATTATGAAAAAATCCAACTTGAAGTTTTGGTTAGGGGCAGAAAGGTATTGTTCGTACAACACGAAAGTTGCTGTATCTGCTGAAGTAATCATCTTGGGCTAATTCCATGGGTTCTGTAGTGTAAGTCACATAAATTATTAATTGCTATGCTTGTAAGGCACCGTTATTTTCGAAAAGTCTGCTTGGCCTTATTCAATTAATGAGAATGTGCCAATAAAATTAATCACGTTTTTTTTTCTATAATACTGGTAGCCAAAAATCGTAGCCTGTGACTTACACTACAAGTACTCATGGAAATAGCCCTTGATAATATACGCGGTTTGCTTTTTCTTATTTACTTTTTGTAGTTTATCATTAAATTTTTTTTTTTTTTTTTTTTTTTTTTTTTTAGACTTTTGAGCTCCAGTCACCTTAAAGTAAAATGTGGGGAAGATGCTGACCCATTATGTTCTTTGAAGATTCTAAAACATTTTTTTAATTATTATTCAAGAAGCAGATGGGTATGAAATAGCTTTTATTCAACATCATATGCTATTATAATCAGCGAAAAAATCAAATGTACCAACAAATAAAAATTTCAAAAATAGTCTCCATAAAAACACAATAAAATAAAGTTAACCTGTCAGCACACACGCCTACATTTGTAGATTGGCTTCACAATATAATTGGGATAAATTTTACCTCAGCGCGTAAGCTGATGGGTTAGGGACATTCACGTAGCAATTTTAGTTTATATCTGATGGGTCTCAGCTTTCATTTGCTCTTTACTTATTATCAAGAAAGAGCATGTTTACCAAGAAACATTTCCGTTAACAAAGCTACCTATTGCTTTTTGGCTTAGCGATCGTTGCAGAATGTTCATGGTGACTTAAACCAATCGTATCGAACACGCGTAATCACAGACCAATCAGATTATATTTGTTTATTGAACAACATACATCTGATTTGTGCGCTCGACACGAAGCTTGCTTATAAATCATTGTCATATTACAGGGACGAGGTAGCACAAGGAAATTTTACAACACAAGAGATATACAACCGGGAGCTCCACACAAAGAGTGCGTGCAATGGAGCCAGTGGGATTTGAACCCCCAACCTCCTACGCTTGAAGGCGATTAGCGGCGTGGTGCTTTGACCACTCGGCCACGCAGGCCACATCAGTTTACAGAAGATTTATTCGTAGACTGGTTAAAGTTGCCAGAATTCTTTTGTACAATAAGGAACATAAATACGGACTGTTGTCTTTTTCTTATATACCGTAATTTCGGGTGTATAAGCCGCGGATCAAACAATTCTTTTTGGACCCAGAAATCTTATTTAGTGATTGAAGACAAATATTTACGGCGATCTGACTAGTTATATTTGTTTCTTAAAAATTTCTGGGTCGAAAAAGAATTGTTTGATCTGCGGCTTATACACCCGAAATTACGGTAGATCCCGCTGAAAAGGAAAGCCACAGCACTGAATCGGCAACTTGAGGCAGTATTACAAATTCGGCGAAATATTTGTCTTTTGGAATGACTTGATCCCAAAGAATATGATTAGTATTTCACATTCAATTCAGATTATGATATTTAAGTCACTTAACATGAAGCGGATGACCCGAAATCAAGATTTTTTGATTTGAGCAAGCTCCTAAAAATCACTTAACATCCGATCATTGAGCTCTATATATGGCAGGAGTTCTTAGTCGGCAGTCAGAAGTTTCAAGACAAATGAAGCATGCAAATCAAAGATAAAAAATAGCCCGAGTTATCAGTGCTAGATGTTAGTGTTCTCATTTACTATTGCTCTAATTTCTGCTTCTCTAAATAATACTTTTTAAATTAATAAATGATTCTCTAATAATGTAAGGAAATGTAATAAACAACATTTATGCCATGAAATGCGAACTAAAATTATCGCTACTGCATCCTTCCGCGCTGATCGCAAGAAATCATGTTGAAAAATAGAAAAAGAGATCTCCTATTATATATGGAGCTCATACCCTGTTCGAACTGGATACATAAGATATATTACACCGCCGTTTTTGAAATGGTACCCTCTCGGAGTTGAATGCCTGTTCACATCTGAAAAATTACCTAAAATACCTCAGTGAACGTCACTGTGTCTGTGATTTGAACAAGTATCTGTAAATAACTATATGTATAAAGAATGCACATGCGCTTAAAATAAAAACGGCTACAACAGTCAATCAGCTAAAGCGAAGCTTTATAGCTAACGAAAGCGAGTGCTAGTTCCTGTATCTAGCCGAAGTAAATTGAAACATACTGAGAGAGTTTGTGGAACTCTCTCAGAGAGTTCGGCGGCCTGAGATGTTTTAAATAATTCATTGTGAACAGGGTATAAGTGCTTCCGATTCGCTCTTAATTATGAGTTGTGTGAAACTCTGCCTTTTCAACGATTTTTCTTACTTATAACTACTCTTAAATTTGGAACTAAATTCTACAAATAAACAGCTTTTCGTTTACTAAACAGAAACAATAATAAACTAAGCATTGCCAGAAATTGTAACCACAAATTATGCGCCTGTCCAGACATCTGTTTGGCAAATCGAATCCCCTAAAATGATTAGCAATGTGAACTGGTGAAGCATAATTCTGGGTTGTCTGGTTCAAAAAAGTTAACCCATTCGTGCCCAGCATCTTTTGCGCAAATTTTATTTGGTTGGCACCACTATTTTTAGAAGATTTAAGTTTAGTTCATTAATCACGAAAATGCATCATTTAAATAAAATAATTATTGCTTTTCTTTTTTACCGGTGTCGAAAACAGTGCTGAATGCACCTGTTGAAGCGTCCCTAAAAAGGGACGCTAGGCACTAATGGGTTAAGCTATGCGATTTACCTTAGAGATATTTAAATTTTAGAGATGCAATTAAATTTTAAAGATACTGCTGACCATCTCGCTAATCACTTGCGAATATAGATGAGACAGAGTTTGTTTCCAAATGATGGCCCAAGATGTAATCTACAAGAGGACCATTCGAGAACACATCTTTGGTACCTATGAAAAACAAGGCAACAATTTCATCCAAAATTGGGAAACGGTTTCATGTTTCAAGTAGATGAAATATTACTGTGGCTTTCATTTTCAAGGCAACGACTTACTAAATTCCAATCAAGGATTTTTTGTCATAAATTATGCATAACATTTCTCAAAATTTCTTTTTGTTTAAAAAGTGCGATATTCCGTTTTTTATTTAAAATTTTTTTAAATTATTTCGCGAACTTTAACCCATTAATGCCTAGCGTCCCTTTTTTCCCGGAACTTTTGTCCCTTAAATAAAGGTGTCCCTTATTCGGAGCTTTTTTATTATTTTTAATTAACTGTTCAGAAGAATATAAAAATAATAAAGCATTAAAAGGTGAAATTTAAATGTATCCGAAGTGTATAATGTAAGTTAAGTGTACGTTAATCAGAGACAAAAGGAACAAAAGAGAATCAAAATTTTCAATTGATAATGATTTATAGAATTATTGATTTATATTTTTTATGCAAACTGTTTACAGGGTGTCCAGCAAATAACATCCTGATTTTAAAATCAAATTTCTCAAAAACAAAGATCGACAGAACTATGCGGTAAACGGTTTGTTTATTAGGTAAGCTGTAAAAATCGTATATAGAAGTTTCGAACGGTGAATCTTTGGAAAAGATTGTGTTCCGATTGCAAAGAATGCTTTGATTTGACATTTTCTTGTTTTAGATTGTTTGCGGAGAATGGGTTTTTCGGCTAAAATTGCCATAGTTTAAAGATTTTTGGAATTAAATTTTTAAATTTTCGAAATTCAAGAAATTTAGTTCGAAAAATCGTTAAACTATAGCACTGTAAGCCGAAAAACTCTATCTCTCCAAGCAATCTAAAACAAGAAAAATGTCAAATCAAAGCATTCTTTGCAATCAGAACACAATCTTTTCAAAATATTCACCGTTCGAAACTTCTGTATAAGATTTTTACAGCTTACCTAATAAACAAACCGTTTACCGCATAGTTCTGTCGATCTTTGTTTTTGAGAAATTTTATTTTAAAATCAGGGTGTTATTTGCTTATAAATTTTAGTTCTTCATTACCAGCAGTATTTACAAAAAGAAAAAAGTATTAAACTTCTATGCGTATTTTAAGACAGCAAATCTCTCAACTGCTCTGCTCAGCAAGCAGAAACTGTTTTGTCACGATTACAAATTCATTTTTAATGGAAAGATATGAAATTGGAAAACTTGACTATAAAAGCGATTTTAAATTGAAATGCGTTTTCAATTTTTTTAAATCCCCCCCCCCCCAGGGAATACCTTTTTTAGGTATTCTCGGGCTTCAGAACCCCGAGCACCTGAGTGATCTTTCTCCTTTCCTTTTCCTCTTACTCCTCTGATCTTCCTTTCCCCTTTGTTTCACTCTCATTCCGCATGAGCCGATATCATCCTCTATATCGACTCATGGGGAATTGTATACCACCCACGTGTTGGACGTGCGTGGCGACCCATATCCCTGGAAAGGGGGATCGTGACAGTTGAGGGAAACCAACACACTGCTTTTGCCTCTGCTTCAAGTAGACGGGAGGTGCATATTGTTCCCGTATGCATCAATCGGCTGGTCAGCTGACTTTTGTCGCTGGCTAAGGGATCAAGTGATCGAGCAACTACTAGTCATCTAGTTAAGGGTGGAGACTGACATAGGGTTGTCTTGTGACCGTACGGGCCCTGGTTAGCACTGATGCATGAATGTGCACCCCCCTTGTTGGGCTCGGTAGTGGGTGGTGCAGCCGGGGTCTGAATATTTTTTTTCTAAATATAGATGGAAATACTTTAATTCCTTCTGTATCTCTCCCTAGTGGAGAGCAAGAAATTGTACGCACTCCCTCATTCATTAGATTTTTTATAATTAAACGTACTGATAGCGTCTCTCATAGTTCCTTTTAAAAAAGTCACCATTTCTCATAGCAAAAACTTTTCAGTCTGTCTTGGGGGATGGATATTCTCTCAAAAAACTGCAATCTTGTGATTTACGAGTTAAGGTTTCTGCGGACATACAATCGCAATTTCTTTCTAATTGCACTACAATAGGCACATTTTCTGTTCCTGTACAAGCACATAAAACTCTAAATACAAGTCGTGGTGTAATATCCGAACCTGATCTGTTATTTTCCACAAAAAAGAACGTCTAAGAAATTTAAAGAATCAAAATATCATAGATGTACGCCTAATCACTATCCGTAGAAGTGAACAGATAATAACTACAAAGCACATTATTCTAACCTTCAATAGTCACACATTACCAAAAAGAATTAAACCTGGCTATCTAAGCTGTCTATTCCGACCATATATACCAAACCCCATCCGTTATTTTAAATGCCAGCGTTACGGCCATACTAACACTACTTGTCGTGGCTCTGTTACCTGAGCACGTTGTGCAGAAGTCAGCCATGACAATAAATCGTGTGAAAAACCCGAACACTGCGCAAACTGTAAAGGGGACCATACAACATATTCTCGCACTTGTTCTGATTGGAACCGTGAAAAAGAAATAATTACTATAAAAATTATACAAAATTTGTCTTGCCCAGATGCCCGAAAACACATTGAATCCAGAACCCCATCCGTTGGAATGTCCTACTCCAGCTTACTGAAGCAGCAATGAAAATCCGTAAGACACATTTGTACTCAGAATGAATCCTCTTTTCCACCAAGTTGTTCACCTGAAAAAACACCATCTAGCATTATAAAGAAAAAGACCCGTGATGTCTACTCTATCGCTGCTACAAGGATTTTGCCAAAATTGGTGCTTTGGAAACCTTCATCAGAGTCTGTAAAATTTGAATACCTAACAAGTCAATCACAGAAACCATTAATCCAATTAAAAAAATTAACTAAACAAGAGACTGAAAAAACTCCTGTTTCATCTGCATCAAATTTCCAGAAATCCGATACTAGTCAAACAGTTAAATCTATCCAGAAAACGAATAAGAATAAAACTATTCGGGGTTCTTCACAGTGGTAAACTGTAAAGAGTAAAGAGAGAAAATCATTTCATAGCCCATCTACAACTAATCTGAAAGATTCAAAACAACTAAATAAGTATGTGGAAGAGGCTATGGAGTCAGCATCTTACGACTCGACTGATGATGAGGAAAATGTTATTTTCGAAGAATATAAGCCTCAATGATATTAACTTTTTAAATTCTGTGCGCTTTAAACTGTTTTTATGTGTATCATTTTATACATTGTTTATATTTAACAATCACTACTTTGACTTTTACAGATTTTAATTATAACTTAATTTTCTAACTATGGTCAGTGGACAGTTTAACTGGTTTTAATTATATATATCATTATTATTTACACTTACATTATTTTTATCTGTGACTTGCTAGTAACTTTTTGTTCTTATTTTGACTTTGGCTTGGTGCAGCATGTCCCAAAAGGGACTTTGTGCCATAAAATCTCAATCAACCAACCAATCATTTTTTTTAAATAAATCACCTATTGAGTTATAAGTGATTTTGATCACGTGACAAAGACTTTTTTACCCTTTCTTGAATAGTTATTCTTCTTTCGCCAGAAAATTCGATGCAAAACAGTCACTTCAATAATATTTTCTGAAAGATCAATTGAATTTACAAAAAAAATAAAGAAAGAAAGAAAAAATAGCTCGATTACATATTTCTGAACAACGCCGCCTGCTAGTCTCAGATATTTCTGAATAAAAATAAATTAAAACTTATATTTTAAAAGTTGTCTTTTTTTGGTTTTGAGAACCTAAAAGCATCTATAAAGTTCTTTATTTCATAATTTTCCTTTATTCTCCACTTCAGAATTACCCTTACAATTTTCGGAATTACTTTCAATGGGGATAAACGTACTGATGTCAAATCAGAATTGTGAATAAATAAATGCTCATTGTGTCGTATGCCTTTGTATCTACACGACTGTCTGTCTGTTTGATAAGTTCACAAAAATCTGTATTTTCATTTTCATCATAAACTACTTCATTATCTGAAATCCAAAAACCAGTCCTTTTAATCTCATTTTCAAGCGTCCCTTACATCGAGTGTCCCTTATTTAGAGGTAAATAAATTACACTTCCTATACAAAGGGACTGGGACCGGAAGTTTTGTCCCTTAAATAGAGGTGTACCTTATTCGGAGTGTCCCTTATTTTGAGGTTTCACTGTATTACGTATGCCATGCATTAAACATTAATATTCCTAGACCAAAGATTAAAAAATCTTTAGTTTATAGATATGCTACTTTTACTGTTTAAAATGTGAATTTTTATTTGATGGAGTTAATCAGACTGACTTCTGAACGCCTCATACAATGCTCAGCAAAAGTTTAGACAATGATCGATTACGCTTCTATATTCAGAAGTATGTAACGAATTTTTGTAATTCATCTGTCATACATTACTTCTTACTAATCCTTTATTCACAAACAATAAATTTTAAATTTTATCTTTTACATAATATATGACGACAAAAAAAAATGAAATTAACATTGTGGCAAAAGTATAGATAATCGCATATTTACAGGAAAATAACTATAAATTAAAATCGAGCTTCACGCACATTGTCTGGAATTGGTGCAAGAATGTGACTTTCCATCGAAGAAACTAAATGCTGCGTCACTTGGGGTTCTATATTGTACCAAACACGTTAACCCTTTCCGGCGCGGTGTCCCTTAAAAAGGACACCTAATTTTAATTTTACTGGCACCAAGAATATTTAATTAAAATTTTCCTTTGATAAAATGCCTGAAAATAAGCAAGTTCGTATTCTCTAATAAATTCGTTTATAAATTCTGGTGGCAGATAATTATTTCAATTAAACTTACTCCGCGCCGGAAAGGGTTAAACAGCAGTTCGAAGCTCATTAACACAAAGTATAGCAAAAATTTTCATAAACCTTACTCGATATGATGTCACAAAGGTTTTCGATTGGGTCCAGATCATGGCTACACGCCGGCCAGTTGAGATCAGTAGTATTTTCAGAGTTAAACGAAGTTTTTCTTTAGTATGCAACATGAATCGATGCATTATCTTTCGAAAATCCACAGTTCGGACCAGCTAAAAGTTCCCCAAATGACTAAAAATTGTTCCCCAACGTATGTATGTACTCTTTTGTTGCTTAGCAACCATTGAATATCTTCAGAGATACTCGAGCGTTAAAGCAAAGTGAGGACCAAATCATTAAAAAGTCAACTCCTTGTTGTCGACTTAAGAAAGTCCCAGGCTCTTTACTCAAGTCGTGCCAATAGTATGCCCACCCGTTTGGGCCATCCAAATTCCACTTTTTTTTTGTTACTTAATATCATAGTGTCATCATAGTGTTAGGGACGATTACAAAAGAGGCTAGAAAGTACGTTTCACACCAGTAATTAGAAAGATATATAAGCACTATTTTTCACGAGACAAATTCTTCAATAAATTAAGATAAAAGTAAGTCTTCTTTTAAAAGTGGTGGGAAACCCAAAATTTCATTTTTAATGAAGAAAATAGCTTGGGCGTTAATGGGTTAAGCATCAATTTTATGTTTCATAGTCATTTTCTTTTAAGCCTTTCCGGCACAGTGTGCCCACTTTGGGCACACTTAATTTTAATTCTATACTTGCAAACGGCACCAAGAATATTTTAATAAAATTTTGCTTTTATAATAAAAGCTTAGATTAAGGTGTTTCTAATTACTAGAAAAGTCGTTTTTAAATTCCAGTGTCAACCAATATTTTTCATTTTACGAACTGAATCTGTCCTGGCCGGAAAGTGTTAAGACGGCCAAAAAGACGAAAACAGGAAGAAGTTTGATCGTGAATTAAGAAACCTGTAATTAATTTAGATTTTTAGTTCTTTTTTTTTTCATTTATTTATTTAAGTTTTATAGAAGTAAAAATAATTTGCCAAATTTTAAAAATCAATAACACAACTGTTAACATTGTACGGCAAAATTAATTTTACATAATTAGTTTCGTCACGATTTTCCGTTCAAGTTCCATACTTTTCGGTCATCATTTTACTGCTTATTACGTTGTCTCCCGATTATACCTAAAACAAACAACAACAAAATTTCTATTTTTACGAGCAAATAATTGAAGAAATCAAAATACATAAAAAATGAAATGATGAGTCAAAAATATAAAATCTAGACTTGAAATTATGGTCAAACTATTGTGCGAGATTAATTTGTTGATAAAATATTAAAATTTTTGTTTTTGTTTTTTACAATTTAACGGGCATTTAATTTAACTATATATTTTTTTTTAGTCCCAATAAAACATAAATACAAAAAATTTTTAATGTAGACAAATTAATATTTCTTATGTTAATTTTTTTATTATATACTAAAATTTTAATATATTTTTTATGTTTAAATTTTGATAAAAACATTTAAAAGTGTTTTTTTTCATCCACTGAGCACAAGACTATAGTAAAACTATTGGTTCAATAGCCCCCAAAATATTGATAATGATATAAAAGTAATGTATCTTGAACGTATACTTAATTTGCAGGCAATTTTTTTTATTTAAAATTGATAATTTTTTAATAAAAAATTAATTTTTTCAAAATTTTATAATTTTAATTTCAAATAAATAAAAAAAATCAGTTAACTTAATCGATTTTAAAAAATTTACAAAAGATTAAATTATAATTAAAACGAAAAAAAAAACATAATTGTAATTTAACAAATTACAACGACTATTTGGAAAACGATATTCTCGAAGACTAAAATTTTAAAGATTTATAAATAAATCCTATATTTAAATTATTATTAATAATAAACATCATTTTCATGATGATCATAAAGAGTATGTAATATAGTGAAACCTCTAAATAAGGGGCACCTATGGGACCGGAACTTTTGTCCCTTAAATAAAGGTGTCCCTTATTCGGAGCTTTTTTATTATTTTTAATTAACTGTTCAGAAGAATATAAAAATAATAAAGCATTAAAAGGTGAAATTTAAATGTATCCGAAGTGTATAATGTAAGTTAATTGTACGTTAATCAGAGACAAAAGGAACAAAAGAGAATCAAAATTTTCAATTGATAATGATTTATAGAATTATTGATTTATATTTTTTATGCAAACTGTTTACAGGGTGTCCAGCAAATAACATCCTGATTTTAAAATCAAATTTCTCAAAAACAAAGATCGACAGAACTATGCGGTAAACGGTTTGTTTATTAGGTAAGCTGTAAAAATCGTATATAGAAGTTTCGAACGGTGAATCTTTGGAAAAGATTGTGTTCTGATTGCAAAGAATGCTTTGATTTGACATTTTCTTGTTTTAGATTGTTTGCGGAGAATGGGTTTTTCGGCTAAAATTGCCATAGTTTAAAGATTTTTGGAATTAAATTTTTAAATTTTCGAAATTCAAGAAATTTAGTTCGAAAAATCGTTAAACTATAGCACTGTAAGCCGAAAAACTCTATCTCTCCAAGCAATCTAAAACAAGAAAAATGTCAAATCAAAGCATTCTTTGCAATCAGAACACAATCTTTTCAAAATATTCACCGTTCGAAACTTCTGTATAAGATTTTTACAGCTTACCTAATAAAAAAACCGTTTACCGCATAGTTCTGTCGATCTTTGTTTTTGAGAAATTTTATTTTAAAATTAGGGTGTTATTTGCTGGACACCCTGTAGGGGAAGATGGGGATACTTGAGCCATTTTTTAAATTTAAATTTTTTTAAATTTTTTATAATTTCTTAGAACAAAATAAAATATTGAAAATGAAAATTTGATATTTTTTCTTCAATTGAAAACTACTTTCAATTAATTTTAAGCTATTTTTCTATGTCTAATAAATTTTTACTTTTTCTTTTACATCGTGGCTCAAGTATCCCCATGGAGGGGATACTTGAGCCAGATGTCACATTCGCACCAGTATTTTGCAAAGAAAAAAACCGATTAACCATATACGCGAAAAAATGCATTAAACTTTTTTCAAATAAATTTGGTCGAATTTTCTGGTGTCGTTGTGACATTTCAGAATTAAAATTATGTGGTAGAAAATTCTACCAGCAGAGCTCAAAGGGTTAATCACTATACTTTCAAAATGGTACCAAGGTATGTGATTTCTTTTTTACATGTTCAGAACTATAAATATGTTACCATGTTGCCAGTTTTAGAAAGAAAAATTGACAAACTGTAGAGATAATAGGGGTGGCTCAAGTATCCCCTATGCTCAAGTATCCCCACTCTCCCCTACATGCAAAAAGTATAAAAATATTTAAAAGAATTTTACTGGAAGTAATCAATCAAAAGGGATTGTTTTGCAAATGCAGGGCTCCCAAATGGTCCGCGAACTGAACATCAATATTTTTTTAAAGAAAATTTCATGATAGGCTTCTACTGAATTTGAGCTAGAATTACCATCCATATTTCGGCAATTTGCAAGAAAAATCTAAAAAGAAATTTCTCTAAGATAATTCTGATGTTCAGTTGGCGGACCATTTGGGAGCCCTGCAAATTTCAAGTTTTCAGTATAAACCTTTCAAGTATTCATTTACAATGCTTATAAATTTTAGTTCTTCATTACCAGCAGTATTTACAAAAAGAAAAAAGTATTAAACTTCTATGCGTATTTTAAGACAGCAAATCTCTCAACTGCTCTGCTCAGCAAGCAGAAACTGTTTTGTCACGATTACAAATTCATTTTTAATGGAAAGATATGAAATTGGAAAACTTGACTATAAAAGCGATTTTAAATTGAAATGCGTTTTCAATTTTTTTAAATCCCCCCCCCCCCCCCAGGGAATACCTTTTTTAGGTATTCTCGGGCTTCAGAACCCCGAGCACCTGAGTGATCTTTCTCCTTTCCTTTTCCTCTTACTCCTCTGATCTTCCTTTCCCCTTTGTTTCACTCTCATTCCGCATGAGCCGATATCATCCTCTATATCGACTCATGCGGAACTGTATACCACCCACGTGTTAGACGTGCGTGGCGACCCATATCCCTGGAAAGGGGGATCGTGACAGTTGAGGGAAACCAACACACTGCTTTTGCCTCTACTTCAAGTAGACGGGAGGTGCATATTGTTCCCGTATGCATCATTCGGCTGGTCAGCTGACTTTTGTCGCTGGCTAAGGGATCAAGTGATCGAGCAACTACTAGTCATCTTGTTAAGGGTGGAGACTGACATAGGGTTGTCTTGTGACCGTACGGGCCCTGGTTAGCACCGATGCATGAATGTGCACCCCCCTTGTTGGGCTCGGTAGTGGGTGGTGCAGCCGGGGTCTGAATATTTTTTTTTTCTAAATATAGATGGAAATACTTTAATTCCTTCTGTATCTCTCCCTAGTGAAGAGCAAGAAATTGTACGCACTCCCTCATTCATTAGATTTTTTATAATTAAACGTACTGATAGCGTCTCTCATAGTTCCTTTAAAAAAAGTCACCATTTCTCATAGCAAAAACTTTTCAGTCTGTCTTGGGGGATGGATATTCTCTCAAAAAACTGCAATCTTGTGATTTACTAGTTAAGGTTTTTGCGGACATACAATCGCAATTTCTTTCTAATTGCACTACAATAAGCACATTTTCTGTTCCTGTACAAGCACATAAAACTCTAAATACAAGTCGTGGTATAATATCCGAACCTGATCTGTTATTTTCCACAAAAAAAGAACGTCTAAGAAATTTAAAGAATCAAAATATCATAGATGTCCGCCGAATCACTATCCGTAGAAGTGAACAGATAATAACTACAAAGCACATTATTCTAACCTTCAATAGTCACACATTATCAAAAAGAATTAAACCTGGCTATCTAAGCTGTCTATTCCGACCATATATACCAAACCCCATCCGTTATTTTAAATGCCAGCGTTACGGCCATACTAACACTACTTGTCGTGGCTCTGATACCTGAGCACGTTGTGCGGAAGTCGGCCATGACAATAAATCGTGTGAAAAACCCGAACACTGCGCAAACTGTAAAGGTGACCATACAACATATTCTCGCACTTGTTCTGATTGGAACCGTGAAAAAGAAATAATTACTATAAAAATTATACAAAATTTGTCTTACCCAGATGCCCGAAAACACATTGAATCCAGAACCCCATCCGTTGGAATGTCCTACTCCAGCTTACCGAAGCAGCAATGAAAATCCGTAAGACACATTTGTACTCAGACTGAATCCTCTTTTCCACCAAGTTGTTCACCTGAAAAAACACCATCTAGCATTATAAAGACCCGTGATGTCTACACTGGTGTCCAAAAGTTAAGCATAATTGGTAATTAAGTAATTATTTTTAAGTAATGAAAGAAATATGAATCGGAATGTGCTGAAACTCCAGGTGTGTAAACAAAATAGTACGCGTCACATATTTTCGCGAAGAGTTTTCTTCGAAATCGAACAGGGGACCGTCAACAAATTGAAAAAGAACGAAGATCTTTTGGATAACCCTGTCAAAACTAATGTAGCAAAAGCGTTCAAACTGCACATTATGATTAATTGGCTTATTGTAATGTACTGTGTTAATTTTTACAAGGATAGCATGTATACTCGTAGAGAAATTAAGGTTTTTATAAAAACAGTCCTAAATTTTTCCAAGTTTTTTGCTTATAATTTGCAGAGTTCTTATTATAAAATAATGTTCTTTTCTGAAAATATGACAAACATCATTGTACACAATACCCTGTCATCAGAATTTAAAAATAATAAAAATTGTATGAAAAATGAGTATGTTTAGTAAATAATTTTTCATTGCGCATGCGTCAACGATATCAAAATGTCATTTGCATATTGTGTTAGCTAAATGTATAGAGCAACTTCTGTAAAAGTTTCAAAAACATAGCTTGAAAATTCTGAAAATGGGAGCCTATAGAATCAACTCAAAATCCGTTATTCCTAAAGGAAGCAAAAAAATCAGGGGTTTTACCTAAATATAGTTGTACGTGCAATATCGTGTAGGCACTAAACAATGGAATATGGATACAGCCCCTCATCTTTTTGCTTCATTTAGGGAATTAAGGATTTTGAGTTGATTCTATAGGCTCCCATTTTCAGAATTTTCAAGCTATGTTTTTGAAACTTTTACAGAAGTTGCTCTATACATTTAGCTAACACAATATGCAAATGACATTTTGATATCGTTGACGCATGCGCAATGAAAAATTATTTACTAAACATACTCATTTTTCATACAATTTTTATTATTTTTAAATTCTGATGACAGGGTATTGTGTACAATGATGTTTGTCATATTTTCAGAAAAGAACATTATTTTATAATAAGAACTCTGCAAATTATAAGCAAAAAACTTGGAAAAATTTTGGACCATTTTTATAAAAACTTTAATTTCTCTACTAGTTTTCAAGCTATATTCATAAAAATCGACACAATTTATCACAATAAGCCAATTAATCATAATGTGCAGTTTGAACGCTTTTGCTACATTAGTTTTGACAGGGTTATCCAAAAGATCTTCGTTCTTTTTCAATTTGTTGACGGTCCCCTGTTCGATTTCGGGGAAAACTCTTCGCGAAAATATGTGACGCGTACTATTTTGTTTACACAGCTGGAGTTTCAGCACATTCCAATTCATATTTCTTTCATTACTTAAAAATAATTACTTAATTACCAATTATGCTTAACTTTTGGACACCAGTGTACTCTACCGCTGCTACAAGGATTTTGCCAAAATTGGTGCTTTGGAAACCTTCATCAGAGTCTGTAAAATTTGAATACCTAACAAGTCAATCACAGAAACCATTAATCCAATTAAAAAAGTTAACTAAACAAGAGACTGAAAAAACTCCTGTTTCATCTGCATCAAATTTCCAGAAATCCGATAGTAGTCAAATAGTTAAATCTATCCAGAAAACGAAGGAGAATAAAACTATTCGGGGTTCTTCACAGTGGTAAACTGTAAAGAGTAAAGAGAGAAAATCATTTCATAGCCCATCTACAACTAATCTGAAAGATTCAAAACAACTAAATAAGTATGTGGAAGAGGCTATGGAGTCAGCATCTTACGACTCGACTGATGATGAGGAAAATGTTATTTTTGAAGAATATAAGCCTCAATGATATTAACTTTTTAAATTCTGTGCGCTTTAAATTGTTTTTATGTGTATCATTTTATACATTGTTTATATTTAACAATCACTACTTTGACTTTTACAGATTTTAATTATAACTTAATTTTCTAACTATGGTCAGTGGACAGTTTAACTGGTTTTATTTATATATATCATTATTATTTACACTTACATTATTTTTATCTGTGACTTGCTAGTAACTTTTTGTTCTTATTTTGACTTTGGCTTGGCGCAGCATGTCCCAAAAGGGACTTTGTGCCATAAAACCTCAATCAACCAAACAATCAATTTTTTTAAATAAATCACCTATTGAGTTATAAGTGATTTTGATCACGTGACAAAGACTTTTTTACCCTTTCTTGAATAGTTATTCTTCTTTCGCCAGAAAATTCGATGCAAAACAGTCACTTCGATAATATTTTCTGAAAGATCAATTGAATTTATAAAAAAAAATAAAGAAAGAAAGAAAGAAAAAATAGCTCGATTACATATTTCTGAACAATGCCGCCTGCTAGTTTCAGATATTTCCGAATAAAAATAAATTAAAACTTATGTTTTAAAAGTTGTCTTTTTTTTGTTTTGAGAACCTAAAAGCATCTATAAAGTTCTTTATTTCATAATTTTCCTTTGTTCTCCACTTCAGAATTATCCTTACAGTTTTCGGAATTACTTTCAATGGGGATAAACGTACTGATGTCAAATCAGAATTGTGGGTAAATAAATGCTCATTGTGTCGTATGACTTTGTATCTACACGACTGTCTGTCTGTTTGATAAGTTCACAAAAATCTGTATTTTCAATTTCATCATAAACTACTTCATTATCTGAAATCCAAAAACCAGTCCTTTTAATCACATTTTCAAGCGTCCCTTACATCGAGTGTCCCTTATTTAGAGGTAAATAAATTACACTTCCTATACAAAGGGACTGGGACCGGAAGTTTTGTCCCTTAAATAGAGGTGTACCTTATTCGGAGTGTCCCTTATTTTGAGGTTTCACTGTATTACGTATGCCATGCATTAAACATTAATATTCCTAGACCAAAGATTAAAAAATCTTTAGTTTATAGATATACTACTTTTTCTGTTTAAAATGTGAATTTTTATTTGATGGAGTTAATCAGACTGACTTCTGAACGTCTCATACAGTGCTCAGCAAAAGTTTAGACAATGATCGATTACGCTTCTATATTCCGAAGTATGTAACGAATTTTTGTAATTCATCTGTCATACATTACTTGTTACTAATCCTTTATTCACAAACAATAAATTTTAAATTTTATCTTTTACATAATATATGACGACAAAAAAAAATGAAATTAACATTGTGGCAAAAGTATAGATAATCGCATATTTACAGGAAAATAACTATAAATTAAAATCGAGCTTCAAGCACATTGTCTGGAATTGGTGCAAGAATGTGACTTTCCATCGAAGAAACTAAATGCTGCGTCACTTGGGGTTCTATATTGTACCAAACACGTTAAACAGCAGTTCGAAGCTCATTAACACAAAGTATAGCAAAAATTTTCATAAACCTTACTCGATATGATGTCACAAAGGTTTTCGTTTGGGTCCAGATCATGGCTACACGCCGGCCAGTTGAGATCAGTAGTATTTTCAGAGTTAAACGAAGTTTTTCTTTAGTATGCAACATGAATCGATGCATTATCTTCCGAAAATCCACAGTTCGGACCAGCTAAAAGTTCCCCAAATGACTAAAAATTGTTCCCCAACGTATGTATGTACTCTTTTGTTGCTTAGCAACCATTGAATATCTTCAGAGATACTCGAGCATTAAAGCAAAGTGAGGACCAAATCATTAAAAAGTCAACTCCTTGTTGTCGACTTTAGAAAGTCCCAGGCTCTTTACTCAAGTCGGGCCAATAGTATGCCCACCCATTTGGGCCATCCAAATTCCACTTTTTTTTCGTTACTTAATATCATAGCGTAACTTTTGGGTCCATATGACGTATGTTTGCAAGTCCATTGCATTCTCGCCAATTTGTAGTGAGATTTCAAAGCTGGTTGTTTTATAATTTTCATGTAAATTGATTTACCCCTTTCTTTAACCTTCCTACCCTGAATGGGTCTAATCGACCCATAGCCATAATTTGTTTTATACGATTCGAACCAGAACTTTTTTCATAAAGAAAGTTAAATAACAAATTCAGACAAATAAGTCAATTGAATATATTAAAATATTTTAAATAACAATTCTGGTGTGAAATGTTTTTATCAAGATTGAGTAAAATTTGAACAGGGTAGGAATGTTAATTCCATGGAACTATTAAGGAAGAGGAACTGACATAGCCTTAAAATAGTGAAGCTTCAACTGTAACCGCTTTCGCAGAGATTCATTACTACCGCGTCGAATTGTAACCAATAAAATTATGCAGAAAACTTCTCTTTATTTAAACGGCTCAATAAGAGAAATTTTCAATTAAAAAGAATGACAAAAACTAATATTCACTTTTACTGGTAGGAGTTTACTTCTGTGGTAATAGATCCGCCATATTGTGACAACCAAAACTATGTCAGTAAAAAGATTACAACACTTCGCCAAACTGACACCAGTTAAAAGAAATGGAATTTTTTTAGCAGAATTCGCAGAGAATTTTTTAGTCAATAAGGCTCTAAAAGAAGGCGAAATTTTCTAGTTAAGTTTACTGGTGGGAAATTTCACAGACGGTAATGAGAAACTGTAAATCTGATTAAATGAAACAGCTGTCATATTGTGACAACCAACTCAGTTACTTCACTCGCCACTGATAGACAATAGACTATATGTCTCCTACTTTTTATTCATAACTCCATTGTTAATTCATCCAAGAATTATATACGTCAACATAGAAAGTCCTGACTTACTTTTAATGTGAATAGCAATTATCATTTGTGTAAATGCCAGTTTATGGATCCTTTTGTCATCTCATTTTCTGATCACACAAGGACTTCCGGATTTATGTTTCGATTTGAAGGAGTCATCCTTAGACAATACTTCATAGACAGACCTATTTGAATAATTCAATGCAGCTGAAATTTTTGCAACAGTCTTCCCTTTTCATTTCAGCTTCCCTACTTCAATTACCTCATCTAACTGAATATTTCTAGCTCACGGCATCTGCACTAACTGATGCTATATCGAGGCATACTTAAATACTTCAGATATGTGACATCATAACTTTGAAATATGCATTTTACTGTGAACAGTTGGCAAAAAATCAAAAAAGTGTCTAAACTTTTGCAATAAGCAAATTTTACTTTTTTCAGTTAAATTAAACATTATCTTATATTATAATCATTATTTTCATCCTAAAATCTTTAAAATATATTGAAAAATAAGTATACCCATTTGTAAAACCCAAGAGTTCGTATTTTTTATTTAAAGGTTAAATAACACCAGTGTCTAAACTTTTGCTGAGCACTGTATTACGTACGACATGGATTGAACATTAATACTCCTTGACCCATCATGAACAAATTTTAAATGAAATTTCAGTTTTACAATTTTTGGAACTGCAAATTTTAAAACTTCTCAAAATCGCCCATTTTAAATTTTTACACCGTTGCGTATATTAAAAAAAATGCACTTTTAAATGAAATTTGTTTGAAATCTTTATCACAATTTGTTTTAAAATTATTAATTTTTTTTAAGTTTTTATAACTTTTTTGTCATTGTGGCAATAGACGTATTCCATTTTTGGACATTAAACATGGGCCAATCAGAAAACGAACAAAATAAAATAAGTTGCGAAATTCAACCAATAAAACGATTCAGATATCCCGGTTCTTTATCGAGGACAACAACTATTTTCCAAATAGTTAATAAATTGCTTACAAGTTAAGTGTACGTTCAAGATACATTAGTTTTATCAATATTTTGGGGAGCTCTTGAACTAATAGTTTTGCTATAGTCTTGCGCGCAGTAGATGCAAGTCAAAAAATAATTTTAAAATTTTCATCAAAATTAAACATAAAAAAATAATATTTCAATAAAGAATAATAACAAATATATGTTTTAGATAGGAGAAATATTATGTTGTCTACATTAAAAAAAATTATGCATTTATGTTTCATAGGGACTGGGGGAAAAAAGTTAAATGTAATATGTTGCTACATTGCATCGCCATGTAAATAGTAAGACTCGCTCCTGAGACCTCTTAAGAAATATTTTTTTTTTATTTCTATAAAACATAAACAAATGAAAAAAGAAGCAATTGTCTAAATCAACAACTTCCAAATCTAAGATCAAACTTCAGTCAATTTTCATCATTTGAAACCTTTTTGCTCTCCTAAACTAATTTTTACAATGCATAACGTAGAAATCAAGTATTCCTTTTTCCTATTGTTTGTTACGACTATCGTGCGGAGTCGGAGTCAGGCCCACTTTTGAGCAAAAGTGTCGCAGTTGGAATCGCTTAAAATCAAGCCGACTCCGATTTTTTTTTCACAGTTTGAAGTGAAATTAAATAAATTATATATAATTTTAAGTTCATAAAAGTAATTATTGTTATTTTTGGATTATATCGGGCTACCCAAGTTAAAGATTTCCAATATACTGCCCGGCTTACACTGTAGATGAAAACTGTTTTTAATTAAAAGCTCTACTAGATCCTGAATTATTGCCGAACTAGTAAAATTGTCATTTTTATTTTTTCCCTTTCCCTCAAAATTTTTCTGTTCTGGAGGACACGAATTAACATAAAATTTGTGAAGGTTTCCCCTTGTCAAGTCCACGGATTCGAAATCGTAAAATTCCTGTTTTCTCCTTTAGATTTCGATAGTTTGATTTTTCAGGTTTGTGGGACGCAAAATTAAAAAATTAGTAAAACGAAAAATGTTTTTCCCTCTTTCTTTCAAAACTCTAAAAACTGAATTAAATACCAGAATAGTGACATTTCCACCTTATTTTTCTTGCGTTCCCTCATAATTATAACCAGTGTTGGGCACGTTCACAAAATAAACGAACTAACTCAAACTCACGTTCAATTTCTGAAAAGTGATTTAAGTTCACGTTCAAATTCAAAAATTTTCAAACGAGCTCGTTCAAATCAAACTCATTTGTAAAAGTGAACGAAGTTCACTAAAAAGTTCACTTTTTTTTATGTTTGGTTACTATTGTCCAAATTTACGAATTTTGTGAACTAATCGTTTGATTATTCGATATGTAAGATAGAGGAGGTATGCACGGACGGAAATTTCCAGGCTGGATCCAAAGAAAAAAAAAATGTCCGGCCGGATATTAAAATAAAAATTTCGGCCCGAGCCCAGCCCACCTCGTAGAGAAAATTTAGCGGCTCGACCCGGCCCGATATAATAGCTAAAATCAAGGCTCGACCCGGCCTGATATAATAGCTAAAAACAAGGCCCGACCCGGCCCGATATAATAGCTAAAAACAAGGCCCGAGCTTGGCCCGTCCCGGAAAAAAAAGTTGAAATTTCGCACCGAACCCGGCCCGACCCCGATTACATTTCTACAGGACATTGATTTTACCCTTACGGAAGTGTTCTGGCCAAAAAAAATTACCTTAGTCTGTTTATAATCTCTATTTATGCAGAAGTGCCGTAGGCTGCGATGTTTATGCTTTTAATGAACCTTTGTTAGTTCTATGTAAATGTTTCAGTTATCATTAGTATTATTAATCCATCTTCCATGTTATGGAGACATAAAAATCTAAAACATGATTATTCTTTATTAAGAAATTCGCCGTCTTTTACAAATGTGTTATGATTTTTTTACACGGATTATTCTATCCATTTTGCACCGATCTAGAAATTGTTTCGTTTAAGACAGGATTTCGTCATATACAGATTTTTGTAGCACCTTTTATAATACAGTTTCCCCCATCCCCTAGCATTGTATATGACCTATTCTTTAAAGAAAAGTTTAATTGTTGAATCATGGTAATTTAAAATTAGAATAAACTATGGCTATAGCGGAATCGATCGGTATCTTGAAAATTTTCCGTAGAAGACGACATTCCGTCTTAGACAAATTCTACTCTGTCTGCGGATTCGCAATTCGCAGGAACTTGAAAATATTTCCGATTTAGACATATTTTCGCCTTACACAGTCCACCTTGTACAGAGAGTTTACTGTATATATCTATTTTCGGCGAAATTGTATACAGCCCAGGTCCGGTTCGGCGCGACCCGAGTCTGCAGAAGAAATAAGACTAGGATACTACCCAGAGAAGTGATATCCAGACTTAACCCGTCCTAAGGCTCGTGTAGGCCTCTAAATGGCATTTGAAACAGGTAAAAAGTGTACTAAGGTCTGGAAAAAATTTTAATAAATTATGAAAAAATTGAACGTAAATTTGAACGTAAATTTCGTTCAAACTCGTCTATTTTTTGAGTTTCCATTCAGTTCAAACTCGTTTATAAAATAGTGAGCGAAGTTCAGTTCAAAGTTCACAAATAGTGAGCGAAACTCGTGAGTTTTCGTTCAGTGAGCGCGTTCATACCCAACACTGATTATAACCAACAGTAACACTAATATACTAGCCAGCCCGGAGTCGGCTAATTTTTTCCCCGACTGCGCAGCCTTGGTTACGACCAGTCTTCATTTTTTCAGATATCTTCCATTACAAAAAGCTGCCTATTGCAGCTGTCCAAAGAAAGGCCCAATTCTGGAAAATTTTAACATATTTTCAGCGATCATGACTTCCAAATTTCAAAACCACTCTCTGTTTAAATGTTGATTATATATGAGGAGCCCAGAAGCCAAGGGGTACAAATGACAAAATTTAGATATCGAGTAAATTGAGTTCAAAGTTACACATCGACTGTAATTGAATGAATTGAGATATGAAAATTTTGCTTATTTCTTAATGATCCTTGAACTCTTGTTTCAATAACTGTTTAAAAAAAAGGTGGAATAGGATATTTTTTTAATTTATAACTAAGCAATATTTATCATCATTCGGCACTTATACCCCTTGGCTTCCAAACAGTAATGAAAACTAAAGGGTACAAGTGCCGAATGAACACAAGAAATGAAAAATTTTAAATAAAAAATTGTATTTATGAAAAAATTAAGATTAATGTTGATACAAATAAATCAAAGGACAAAATTTTGTTTTAATATAAATTCTAAAAAAGGAAAAAATATGAAACAAAAAAATGAATTTACGAAAAATTTATGAACAATGTTGATATAATGAATGAAATGAAAAACTTTTGTTCTAATATAAGTTTTAAATTTTTATTATAAGTTTAGAAACATTGGAATTTCATATTTTTTAACACTTACCAACAAAGTTGAAAAGTGAATATGATTTTGGTTTGTCCGTCCGTCTGTCCTAACTTTCGTAAATATATTCGGATTGCCCTGAAATTTTTGGGAATTATTCATGTGTACTTCAACACGAACTTATTGCAAATGACTCTTGCAATGACTCTGTGCAACTTATTGCACATATTTCTAACATGATTAGTTTATTTACAGGGACAATCAAAAATTTTCCGTTACATTACGGGTTATGGGAAAAATCGTTTTAAATGAATTTGAAATATGTTACACCTTGTCACATGTTAAAATTTATATGCATTTATGAATTGCACTAAAATAGACATTCTATAAAATCTGAGGTGAAAAGAATAGTTATTAATTATTTACAGGACCATACAAAGATTTACATTACCTAATAATAAAGAGGGAATTGTTTGCGACTTGTTTTAATTATATTACAATTTTCTTGTATGATAAAATTAATGTATATCGCTGAGGCTTAATATAAATTATTTCGCACATAATACAAAGTACACAGTATTTACGGGGATACAAAAAAAGATTTCAAATAGGACCGAATTTCTATCCGAATTACTGTATAATTATCGATGATGATTGATGGATGAACAAAATGCTATTTTAATTATAATTTGCGCTTTTAAGTTTCACTAAATGTATACACGTTATATGATATGTATAAATGCTATAGTTCATATACAGGGCTACACAAAAATATTCGTAAAGGTTACAGACTATGAGCGTACTTTACTTAAAGATTTCTTTTAAATAAGTCTTGTATTTCTATGCTGAACTGCATTCAGTTTACTAAGAAATGCTTGTAAAATATAGGTAAAATGATATACAGGATCACACACAAATTTTTATACATGGTCATCGATGAATGATAATTTCTGGAAATGTGATTTCAGTAGTCTTAAGTGCGTTTAATTTGAAGTAAATTTCAGCTAACTGATATCTACTGGCGTATAATAAAGGTTCAAGATAAACTACAGCATGAACAAATGTATACAAGTGTGCTTCCATCTATTAATATAAACTGCTGAAAGAGAAATTTCAAACTGTTATGCGTTTTCTTGCTAAACTAATTTTTCCCATTATACAGTATATATCAACCGACAAATAAAACATAGGGCTGTTAAAAAGTATCAGAATACATATTTGGCAATGGACTGTAGCACTTTATTACCCTCAATAGCAAAAATTCTTAAAGATTTCAGGGAGTGTTCGAAAGTGTTTCATAATCCATGCTTAACGCATGATTTTTCTTACTTGATAACAGTTAAAATGCATATATTTAATGCATAAAAAAGCAAATGGCTTTGTATGTATGTCGTTGGTCGTGCTTCTGCTATATAGACGTTAACGGACACAACTGCACTTATACCCCTTGGCCTCCAATCGTTTCACAGTTTTGGGAAAGAGGTTAAGTGACTGACCCCTATAACTCAGTACATAATGAAAAAATCACTCTTAACTCTTTACCTACAAATAAATAGACATATTTCCAGATAGCCCGTGCACTTAACTCATTTTTTTCAATTTTGTCACTGGCTTTTGGGCTCCTCATATATGATCTTTGTGGTGCATATAGTCATTCGTATTTATGAACCGATTTAGATGTACCGTAATTTCGCGCGTAAACGCCGCACCTTAGATAACTCGATTCCCTACCAGAATTAGTTTCTAAAAATATATTACTTCCTTGTGAGCATGCATTTGACTTCTTTTTTTCAATAAATTTTCTGGTTTGAAAAAGACTTTACTAAGCCGCGGCGTATGCGCGGGAAATTACGGTAACTAAGCATATGCATTAGTCTTACTGAGATTTCGACCGAGTTCTCTCACCAGTTTTGTCCATCATTTGTTTCAAAATTGCGGTCACTTAAACATTTCAAAAAAAGAATTCAAATTTAAATTTTGCTGAAGTGTTAGGCATTGATACAAGCTTTTTTGTTTTACCTTACAAAATAGCTGAGATATAACAATTTGCAATTTTAGGGAAGCTGAAGTTTTAGTAATCATGATTTCTCGCAAATTGTCTATCATTGTTGTAATCATTTTTTCAACTTTCATAACGTCAAATTTGTGCAAAGCTTGGCGATACTTGACAAAATATCGCCAACTGTGGTGAAAAAAGTGAATCGCCATAAATGAAGTCAACTTGTGTAGAGCTGACTCATAGGTAAAATTCTCATTTAAATTCAGTGTTGACGAAACTGACTTTGTTTAAATTGGAACGAACCTTCTCTGTTTGTCTTCTTCACATTTTAGCAAAAATTTTTAAACTAAGAAAACGGGAAGTTACTTTTTTTCTCGTGATACAAGCCGAAAAACCTTTCTTTTGAGAACTCCATGTGACAACAAAACCATGAGAGGTTTATTTTTTCCCCCTATAAAAATGATTGAACTCAAACTGTCTTCCCAAAGGATTTCTTGGAGAAAAGTGTAACTTTTTATCGCAGATTTTGGCGCTTTTATCACCAGAGAGTGTACAATAGCGTAATTAAAGCTGGAATGGTTTATTCTCAAACTCAGTTGACAGAACATCAACTGATTCGAATTTCTAATTGATGGATTTTAAAAATAATAGTTTAAATTTTTTAAGGTTTTGTTCATGTAACAGTAATAGTCGTTGAGCCAGGGGCTCATGTGGTTTCATGTCTGGGGACTTGATAAACTATACATTTTTGGATTCACTATAACAACAGCGCCTCATTTATCCATGATACTTTCAAAAGTAGGGTAGCTTTTGGGAGCCATATTGGAAAACGGCCGCCGTCGTTGAGTTAAGTGGTCGTGTGGTTTCATGTCAGCGGACTGGGTAAACCACACATTTTTGGATTCATCACATCATCAGCATCTCATTTGTCCATGATACATTCATACTAGGGTAGTTTGTGGGGGCCATATTGAAAAATGACCACCATCGTTGAGGCAGGGACTCTTGTGGTTTCATGTCAGCGGACTTGTTAAACCATACTATTTTGGATTCTTGACATCAGAATAACATTTACCCATGATATTTTCAAAATGAGAGTAGCGAATGAACGCCATATTGAAAAATGTCCTCCGCTGCTGAGCCAGGGGCTGGTGTTGTTTCATGTCAGAGGACTCCTTAAATTATACACATACATTATTTGGATTCACCACAACTTCAGAATGACATTTATTCATATTTACAAAGCCAATATAGCTTATGGGCGCCATATTGGAAAATAATCGCTGTCTTTGAGCCAGGGGCTCTTGTATTTTCATGTCAGTGAACTTTGAAAACCATACATTTTGGATTCACCACAACATGACATTTATCCATATTTTCAAAAACAGAGTAACTAAGGGATGCCATATTGCAAAATTCCGCCGATAAGCACTGTCATAAAAAAGATTTTTTTTGGTTTTATATGCTGTAAAATTAACAGGGCAATTAAAGAGACAATAAGTAAAGACACGCAGGGGTCAAAAGCTACAACTAATTTCAGTTAAAGACTTGCCGGAGTTAAGTGAAATATTTAATACCAGGGCAGAATTTCTTCACATGATTCATGAAAGAACCAAATACAGACTTGAAGAAGAAAAAGAATTAAAAGTTAAATAAAACAGAGTTTGGGAGAGTTAAATAACTCAGAGTTTGCCAAGACAAAGAGAAATCTGTTTGCTCAGACGACGATCATTGCAGAGCGAAGAAATTTAGATATGAGAACTGTCTTTTCCTACCATATAAGGCTTCTTCTATAATCTTTAGCAACACTTGATGGTTAAATGCGAAAAACTGAAAAATCAAACTGATGAATGTTGTGACAAAATTGCGACTTCTGAAAGAATGCAAATTATGGTTTTGTTAATATAAATGACAGAATGTGCTTTGTTCAAAGCTATCATAGGAGCTACAATCATTTGAACATCTAGTAAAGAATGTTTTTTTTCTTTTCTTTTTTTTTTAATAATACAAGATTATACATCCTCTCAAAGGATAGATGTTGTAGCTGATACATACATGCAGTTGCTAATAAGTGGACGAAATTCGTTCATATCCGTCAATGTATGAACGAGAAATATGAACTGTTAGTGATGTTATAAAAGTTATATGCACCTCGACAAGCAGTGCGAAAATGGAAGCAGATTTTATCTGATGAGGAGAACAAGTAAGAACTTATGCATTTCATTTCGCAAGACTCGCAGAATGAACATTATCTGAAATAATTGAATACACGAATGTTGTACGTTAATTACTTTAAAAAAAATGACTATTTTTCTGCATCATCACTCCACCTCTTTTATAGAAAACGACTACTTCAGTCTATTATGGAGCATTCTCATTGGCCAAAAGAATGATATTCTATAAAAGTGGGAGAGTGACGATGCAGCAAAATAGTCATATTTTTTACAGTGTATGGAGAAAAATCTTATAAGTTCATGAAATAACTAGTTGAAGAATACACAAAATTGACCTGCTTCCATGAAGAGGTGATACGCAACTTATATTTCACGCACACCACGCTTTAGCGTCTGTATTTAGAAATACTATTATCATCTCTACACTATTTTCTTTAGAAAACGATTTTAAAAACTAGGAAGGATTAATAGTTGTGAAATTTGGATGTAATGATAGGGTAAAGAAAAAGATACAATTTTCAGTGCAAAGACTACAATTTGAGACATGCATGGACTTCTAGGTATATAATGCATCCCTTGAAATACATTCACTGTCAGGTGTGATACAATAAATGTTTTGCAGGCAAGGAAAAATGATGAATCAGAACACAAAATTTTGGGATGTGCTTAAAGATTTCATACTGAATCTGATTTATTAGAGGAAATAAAGAAACGGCTTGAGCCATAATTTTACCATCTCTATTATGGAAAGCAAAAATACTCAGGCATCAAGGAATTACGCTATTTTCTACATATTTTTTCTGTAAAAGAAGGTGTCTGTGGAGTCGCATTGCCTTTTGCCATGTGTTAATACACTCTTCCTATAGGTAATGCAAGCCAATTACCACAGTCTTGTTCGAAAAATGTGCCTACAGGCTGATCCTGATCTTCTATCCCCAGATAAATATGGTTGGAATTTTGGAACGAATAATGAGGGAAAAGACTATCTAGAGATCCAGTAGAATGGCAGTCCTCTTGATCATGAAGCTGCTTTGTAAATGGTGTCATATTCTTGTTCAAGAATATGTCCCTTATATCATGTATGTGTCTATTTAATAACCTCATGTATAAACATATGCAGAACTCTTGTATGACTATTGAAGTTATTTGGATACAGGAATGTGAACCAATCATGATAGATGTACAGAAGACTAACAAGGGGACCACCAGACATGGTGCTCACAGATTTTGATGATTTCAAAGTATGTTGTAGGGGTCATACCACTAATTATTCTGGTAAAAGGGTTCCTTCAAATGGACCTTGGTTTTTTGAGAAATTGGGGGTCAAAGTTCAGCGTATATTTCAAATACCTAATTGTACAACATCTGAGTGTCAGTTCGTGGCGTCGTGCCAAAGCACGTGTTTGTGAATCGAAAGATTGTGAGTTCGAATCCATCCTCAGCTTCTATTTTCTTTTTTACTTATATTTATATTTTTTACACGTTACAAATTTTAAGTATTTTTATTACTAGAGAAATTGCTACAACTTTTATATTTTCTTAATAAATTGCATTTACATTTTTGAATTTTTTCATGAAAATTTATGTTTTTCTGCAATTTATAAACTAATATTTCTTTTGATAACACAGCAAAACTAATTTAAGCCTAGAACATTTTTTTCTTAAATATTATCTATATTTTTTACTTTATGTACAATTCTGAAATAATGATTTTCCTTTTTTCTATCGCTTTTTTATTTTATTTTATAGTACTTTAAATGCAAATTTATCCTTTTTTGTATAAATAATACAAAATAATTTTCGCGTGAAATTTCTTAAACGTTTATATGATTAAATAATTCAAGTAATGCATATCTTCGAAAGAGTAATAAAATATTAATACATTAATTACCAGCTATCCAAATTTTCAATTTTCCAGTTTTCTGGAAAACACATTTACCTCACAAGTTCAATCTCAACAAAATTTATCGTTTGCACAAATAAGAAATGACAGATTACATTTATTTTTATTGCAAATCAAAACACTTTCCGTAATTCAACTGAAGTGCAAAAATCGTTTGTTAATAAAATTTACGTATTATAGGCATGCGATCATATATTTGCACTTATACAAAAGATGATTAATTTTTTTTTTTTTTTTTTTTTTTATCTTTTAATGTATTTTTAAACATGTTTATAACGAATTAAGTATTCAAGGAATATAATTATGGAAGTTTTAAAAAATGAAGTTTCACATAAATTAAATCGGATTTGCGTTTAAATTAAAAATTTCGGTAAAAAATGCTGATTTTCTCTAAAAGTTCATAAACGTAAACTTAATTTCTTAAGGGGGCAGTTTATCCCAAATTTGATCAAAAAATAGATTTTTGTTTTGAAACATTAAATGAAAGCCTGTTTAATTGTGAATATTTTAAAACCTCTTTTTCATCCATACGACAATCATATCTTGACATGTTGTGAATTTTGTTAATACACCTAACGCAATTCCCACACTAATGATAACTTTAAACTTTTTTCCTCGATGTTTATATTTACTTCACTTTCATGTTTTAAAAATGTTAAGGCTTTTTTTGTATTTGATACAGATATTTAAAATGTTTTGCACATTTTGATTGTTATACAGGGTGAGTCATAAATATCGAAACAATAGGCTATCTCCTTAAATATTGCCTCTAGACCCATACTTCCAATTGCAAAAACTCATAAAAAAAGTTGAAATTTCTGATAATATAAGTTGCAACTCCATGGGGGGTCTAGTTGAAAAAATACGAAAATTAAATTTTTATACGGCCCCCGTAGAGCAAAGTTCCCAGTTAGGAAATTATACCTTATCCATTCCTAAAATGAACAAAAAAAATTTCATCTCCCTATCTGAAAACCTGACAGAGATATCAAAATCTAAAATTCTCAAAAATTCGTGACTTACACCACTTTACCATGCCTGTAAACGAAGTGTTAGTCATCAATTTTCAAAGCAAATAAGGGATCGTCCGCAAATTGTAACGTTGTTATATATCGGTTTAAAACCGTGCCTCTTATTTGGCCATAATAAAGCAGTGTATTAATTTAAAATTGAAACTTGTTTCTTAAACATGTTAATCGTTAGCACTGGAAGTCTGAATAAATCGTAATATTTAGGTCCGGTCCTAGAACGACCCATAGGGAAAAAATGTTCAGCCCGGCATGAAATAATGTTAAAATCATAATCCGGACCAGCCAGGAACAAAGCTTAAACCATAGCCGGCTCAGCCGTGAATTTCTACATAGTTTTTTACTTCAGTATAGTTAAAAATTGTTTTGCGTGGAGGAGTTCTGACCAAAAATACTTAATATAGAATTTCGTTTTTTATATTTATACTTTTTATTATTAAAGAGGCGCCAAAGCCTGTGATATATTTGTTTTATCAATGAATCTATGTTTATATGTAAATGTTTCACTTATATTTTATTATCGCTAATCCATATCCCGTGCGTTGAAGAATTTGAAAACTGTTATACAGTAAAACCTTTTAAGACGGAATCACATAGGAAAGAAAAAATACGTAATAGACAAATGTATTTCCTATGAAGGTTAAATGGAGTTTATTTTATTCTCAGGTGTTATTGTATTTATCTTGCATGGATCAACACATTTTCTGTTTAAGACAGAATTCCGTCAAAGGCAGATTTTTTTTTTTCACTGGTTTTATTTTGTTTAATTTTTTAGCATTTAAATATACTATTCTTAAAAAAAAAAAATAAATAAAAAAAAAAAAGTTTTTTTTTTATTGTCTTGTAAAATAAAAGCGGTTTTAAAATTTATGTGGTTTTCGTAAAAATATTGATTAAACGAAATTTTACTTATTTTATGTACGTATTAGTTCTGTGATTTAATTATGGATTGTTCGAGACCGTGATTAAAAATTTCGTCCAGTGCAAGTCTGGGAAAAAGGAAGCAGCCACCTCCGGTATGAAAAATACATTAGACCCGGATAGGCGAGTCTTCAGAAAAAAGTAACGTCTCGGTCATGATCTGACCTTAGCCCAGAATACAGATTTTTTAACAGCCTCTACCGGACGATAAAAAGCTTGCAGTTGAGAGAGCTAATTTTTTAAAAAAGTACAATAGTATTTTGTTAAAGAAAAAAGTACAAACTTGAAACATGTCATTTTTAATTATTTTACCTTTCTTTTGTTTTAAAAAATGAAAGATCATTTACTTTTGAAAATATGATTTTTTAAAGTTTTTTTTTTAAAATAACTATTTTAATTAGCTCTAAAATAAATATTGAAAAACAAAAACCTCGAAACAAAACTAAAATCAGATTTTTATTTTTAGTTAAATAGAAAGAAATTGAAATCCGATAAATAATGTTTGGAGTTATAACGATTTTTAACTATCACACTGAAACCAGTACTAACACTATAAAATTTTTTTAATTTTATGATAAATTTTAGCATGTGATTTTCTTAGCAAATTATATGGCTAACCATCACAAAAAAGGGAAAAAAATCAAAATTCTAACTCAAAAGATAGATTTTTTTACGCGTTTCCTACAACTGTTAAAGTAACATTGTCTTTTGAATTGCACGCATTTCAATTTGTGTCTAATCCCTTAAAACCTGATGAATTATTCAAACGGTTATAACTCCGCGAATTTTTAAGATATGACGATGCAACTTTTTGTGTATTATTCAGGACTGGATAAGGAAAGTTTCCCTAATTGGAATTTTTATCCTACGGGGGCCGTATAAAAAGTTAATTTTCGTACTTTTTCAAATAGACCCCCCATGGAGTTGCAACTTATCTTATCAAAAATTTTACCTTTTTTTATGAATTTTTGCAATTGGAAGTATGGGTCTAGGTGCAATATTTAAGGAGATAGCCTATTGTTTCGATATTTATGACTCACCCTGTATATGTGTTGAATATGCGCATGAAATTAGACTTAACGTTATTATTATTGTTATTAATAAAAGTATATATGAAGATGTGTTAGATTTCACCACTTTGCACAACTTATATCAAATAAAAATATATATTAAATGTAGCATTACATTATGCACAGTATTGTGTAATACACATTTGAAAAGAAAAAGGTGATTGATTAATCTAAAAATATTATTATTTAAAATTGTGGAGATTTTAAATTATTAAAATTTTCTTATACTTTTTCAAAATTTTAATTAAATACGCATTTTTATTTAATTATTTGTTGCAAAATGTACTTTTAGTTGAACCCTGAACTGCAGTCAGTTCACCAATTGAGCCATATTTTTTGAAATAATACTAATAATAAAATATTGAAAAAGTAAACTGTCCTCTTCAGAAAATATCAAAAGGTTCAAAGCTGTAGAATTCCCAATTCTGCTTAAAATGTGTAACATGTGAAAAATATAAATATAAGTAAAAAAGAAAATAGAAGCCGAGGATGGATTCGAACTCACAACCTTTCGATTCACAGACACGTGCTTTGGCACGACGCCACGAATTGACATACAGCATTGGTACTAATAAGTATTTCAAATATACACTGAACTTTGAACCCAAATTTCTCAAAAACCAAGGTCCATTTGAAGGAACCCTTTCACCAAAATAATTAGTGGTAAGACCCCTACAACATACTTTGAAATCATCAAAATCTGTGAGCACCATGTCTGGAGGTCCCCTTGTAAGACTTCTATTATTTATTAACCCGTTCGAGGCCAGCCTCTTTTACAAGAATTTTATTCAATTGACACCACTTATCAAGCAATAAAATTTAGTTTAGAAAACAAAAGAATATCTTAATTAAATAAAGAAAATTTTACTTTTTTAATGGTATCAAAAACAAGCGATGGAAGCACGTTTTGAAGTTGCATATATGCACCCGTGGACCCGAAAGGGTTAATTCTTAAAAGCCTAAATGCAATAGTTCACCAATACTACTTTTCTCTTGAATTGCTATGTCTTATCCACATGAAACTAATATGCATTAAAATGTAAAATAAGATTTCGGTTTTCTTTTACCGCAAATGTCCTTTGATCGGTTTATCCAATTGAAAATGTTAATAATCATATAAAATAAAATCTTAACAAATATATAATTTGTATAACGTTATATGTTCAATAATATTTGTTCTCTGCATTTTTTCATCGAAATTTAATTATGTGGTATTTGAAAAACAGAAAAAAGCATTTGTATCTATTTGCGATAGATGGCGCTCATCTTTTCAATATGGCGTCCATAAGCTAGCACAAATTTAATAGTATCATCATAAAATGAACTCCTTGGACCATTGTGAATCCAAAAAGGTACATATCACCAAGTCCCCAGAGATGAAACCAAAAACCCTTATTTTGGCTTTTGGCTCAACGACTATATTACACAGGAGACAGTAGGCTTGTTTTACATAAAAAGATTAAATACATTACTTATTTAAAAATTTATAAAAGGTATGAGAAAAAATTATACTACATCTGTAAAATCTCAAAACAATTGTGTAGTCTTTTATTAGATAAAAATGCAGCAGTAGTTTTAAAAATTCATATTTGAGGTGTACATTTAGCATTTGTAAAGCCAAATACTTAATAATTTTGATATTTAGAATAAAATGTGTATGAAAGAAAAAGCTGCAGCTAAAAAATTATGATTAAAAAATTATTAAAAATCAAACTTCAGTAGACTCTCCCAAAACCAAACTAATGTGGACTGGAGCAATCCAGATATGAGAAAAATCTGGTTAAAAGAGAGAGATAGTACTTAATTTTTTTAGAGTTGTGACTGTACTTATTTGACATATAAAAACATTTATTTATTATATTTACATACTTATTTTTGCAAATACAATTTGAAATACATTAATTTTTTTTAAATAATGCATTAAATTTGTCTCCTTTTTTATTTTTTTATTTTATTTTTATTATTATTATTATTATTATTATTATTATTATTTTTTTGATTTGATGACAAGTTTCTACATGATTATAATAATGTCATGCAGATTTGGTTCATTGTGCTATTCTATGAATTGTAAGGCAACTTTTATAAAAAGGAATTAAAAATGTAAAAAAATCAGCACTAGCTTTAAAACTAAAAGATGCATACATCAAATCTCTAATGCTGAAATTACTTTCCCTGAAGAAATGTGTCACTTCAACAAGCACTTTATTGTCACTGTTTACATCCATTTCCCTTATGACATTTAAAATTCCTTCATTGTTCAGGTGTGATCTAAATTACTATTTACCAAGTTAAAAACTTTTGTTTCTGTGATATTTTCACAACCAGAAACTTTACTTTCTGTATTTGCTAAATCTATGTCTTAAAATTATTTACAACTGTCACTAATTGCTAATAATGTAATCCAACATTTTTAAAAGCAAAGCTTTAGTATAGATTTCAGATTATATTCAAAAACTTAGCATCCATATCGACATTTAAAATTGACTGGAACATATATTTTGAGTTTTTATCAATATGAATATGGGACAGTCCAGATTTAAGAAGGCTAGATGTGGGTGTATCTACTGTATATAAAGTCCTATGAAAGCCATTTAAGACTTATTTTTGCCTCCAGTATTCCAACATGCTTTGACATAAGTAAAGTTAAATTGCAGGTTATCTGAGATATTGTAGCTATTTCTTTATGAAATGATAGATGTTGATCTTGTGTTCTGCCAAGTGTGTTATTATTATCATAGCCTAGTGGCAGGACCCAATTAATTTTTGAAGCTATGGAAAGCACAGTGTCATTTCGAGACCCCTTTTCATTTGAGAAGAATTTACTAAATTCGACATATTTGGAAATTTAGCAGTGCTATAAATATTACTTAAATTGTAACAAATATTATTGTATTTTCACGAGTTTGATTGGCTGGACAACAATACGGCCTGACAAATTTATTACTTTGGTTATTAGAACAAACTGAGAAATTGTGATCATGTAGTTTTGAAACTGATCTGTTATATGAAAAATTTATGTGTTATAAAAGGTACTTTTATGAAACACTTTTAATATATATATTCCATAATCAGGGCCCATCAGATGGTAACAATTCATGTTAATAAGTCAATATATAATGAGTAAATTTAATAATAAAGTTTCTAAAAAAATATTCCATTATACTTTATCTATATTTTGTTATCTTTCAAAATTGTTATGCTAATATGGATAGTAGACAATTTATATGTGCACAATAAGATCTAATATTTACTTTCTTTTGGATAGCATGAATTTTACATTATCACTATTCAAACAACATGTCCTTACTGAATTCTTGAAATAGCAACAATATTTTAAAGACCCCATTAAATGATTTTATTTACTAACATTTTTTAGTTGTAAATTTGTAAATCAAACAAAAAAAAAGATTCCAAATTAAATAACTTTTTATGAATTTAAATAATATCTATACAGCATGGAACTATTTATCCAGAAACCAGTTAACCCTTTCCGGCGCGGAGTAAATTTAATTGAAATAATTAGCTGCTACCAGAATTTATAAACGAGTTTTTTTAGAGAATACGAACTTGCTTATTTTCAGGCACTTTATCAAAGGAAAATTTTAATTAAATATTCTTGGTGCCAGTAAAATTAAAATTAGGTGTCCTTTTTAAGGGACACCGCGCCGGAAAGGGTTAACTGTAAAACCAATTATCCAAAATGAGACTTCCAAATGACTAATTTCAGAATCCTTTCAGAGAAAAGTAGCCAGTTTGATATGTGCATTGCTTGAAAAATTACAATATCCATTAAATAACATCGTTCCATCAACATTTAATTTCTATTTTAAGTCTATTTGATTTGATAAAAATATTTAATCAGGCATTTAATTTTTTATTAGGAGAAAACAGATGCTTTGTCTTAAAAAGAATTCTCATAAATTGCTTTTTCTCAAACTCTAAATAATCTTACCTTATTTGAGTCTGGATAATCTAATAATTAATTTGAAATCAGAAGCATTTTCACAGCCACAGGTATTTTAAAATTCTAATTAACTAGATGTTTTCTGAATGTACATACGTATATATGTGTGTGTGCGTGTGTGCATACGCACTTATTTTTTAATAATTTTTAGATATTAATTTTGAAATTTTCCTTTATAAACATACATAGAAGATTAAGTATGTAAATTTTACTCACATTTAATTTCAATAAATAATTTCACATAGAAAAGATTTAATTTTGATGATCTTGTGATACTTACAACATCAGGGAAAGAAATAACTAACAGGTGCATTTTTTTTTAACTTTCATAATAGAAAAATAAGCATTAATTTTTCTGCATGCAAAATAATAAAATATTATCAACTAAAACATTAAGAGCCCATTCTATAACAAGCACTAAAATTATATATATATATTTTGTAAGTGTGGTAAATAAATAAGCAATTAAAAAATCCAGATTTATTCATGAAATGTACATCTTTTTGTTTTAGGAAAACAAATGTATATCCTTATAGCCTGCAATTTACAATATACTTTTTTGTGAAATAACATTCAACTTTAAAATAAATAAAACAAAACAGTGACATTCAGATGTGAAGCAAACATCTCATTACCTCAAAAGTAATAGGTTTTTTTTTCCTTTTGCTAAATAATATGTAATATGTATAGACTAGAAAAACTTCTAACAAAAGTTAGTAAATTTACAGGATAAAAAATTTTTAAAAAATCAGTTCCAGTACAAAAAACATGAAATGTTACATAATTATGAAGAATGTTCAAAATAAGAGAAGAACGTTTAATTTAATTTCAAATTAACCCTTGCAGACTTGATGTGTGCTCTAATACACATAACATATAATTTTAATTAATTTAATTTAATAACATTACAAATTATTTAATTACATTACAATTAATTTAATTTAATTTCAATTAATTTAATTTAATTATAATTTTATTTTTCATCTATCCTGTTGTACATTAGAGTATACACCAAGTACTTTCATTCCAAACACACATGCCATGGTGAAGTATATAAGTATGCTTATGTATATATAGGAGGATTATAAGCGATTCATCAGATTTCAAAATACTTATTTTTTATTTACACATGAAATAATGATATATACAAAAAAATTATTAAGCATTGAAGCATGTATCAGTTCAGGTTTTCCACTAGATATCAGCATGAGCAACAGCTGATTCCAAAATAACATATATACAACAAAAAGCATTTTGTGTTTTAGAATATGGGACATACATAGTTGCCAACCTCCAGTTTTTTTTTTAAGCGCTACTAAATTTAAACAGAAATGTTAGCTAAATTTAACTGAAGAAATTTTGAAATTGCATAAAAAAGACAATCCTGTATAAAAATATTGGTATTTAAAAAAGTCAGGAGGTTGGGAACTATGATGTGCATGTGCATTTTCACATCTATTTGCCTCCACTTCCAGAAACTTTAAGCACTAAAATTGCATTAGTAATGCATTTATGTGCATTAGTAGAGAGATTGCTGGTGTGGGTTGAATTAAAAAACTAAATAGACACATGTTTATGTGTCTAGAGGAAGCCACATTGTAAATCTGTGATGATAAAAACAAAAACTTGGATACTTAATGTTTAATATCATGCCATTTATTGTTTTTTGCAAGTATTTTAAAATCTGATGAATCAGGTATAATAATCCTGTATGCATGTGAAATGCTGTATCAAGTATTTAATTTGAAAAAATATTAATAAAGTACATTTAACTATCTTGAATATGCAAAAAATTTATATGAAAAACATGTGCATATCCAAGGTTAAAACCAACACCTTTATCATCAGTTACACTATACATAAGTTTTATTCGTGGGTTCATTATGTATCTTTTAACTTCCTTAACTTGCCAAAATGAGAAAAAATATTTTTATCATGTTTACAAAACACATTTGAGTGGGTTAAAAGGAAACATTCCAAGTTTTTTCTAAAGAGAATACAGGCATTTATGTGTATGTTATTAATTATTGCTTAATCACTCAAAAATATATAAAAAGAACACTAGAACTACAGATGTGCTTTTATCCCAACATTTTTGCATTTTACTTAAGATCATTTGGAAAAAATTTTCCATGTGATCAATGACCAATAAACATTATAGAAATACATACATTATGGATTGATAAAAATTTGGATTTTAAAAAATTTGGAAGAATAATTAAAATGGTTACATTTTATTGGAATATATCAAATTTTTAAAAGAAAATATCAAAACTCTCTTGGTATGCTAATAAAAATAAAAATGTAAACTTCTTATCCTTATTTTTTAGAAAATCTAACAGCACCATTCTTAAATATGAGGCCTTGACTGAAATTAAAATAAAAGTTATGATTGATTATGGTGACTGCTCACATATAATTGATAACTATAATTCTAGTGTTGAAAGTGAAATACTGAACTAATTCAGCAATTAAGCAAAAATTAGTTAAGTATTTACATTAAATAATTAATATCAATTGAATACACCTTGAACAAAATGACAAAATAATCCACAAATGTATGCCTTTTAAATTGCAAATATTTAAAAACTTAATTTAATAAATTAATTTTTATTTAAATTAAGTTTTTAAGTATAACTTAATTTAATAATATACTTTACATAATTACTTAATTTAATAATATACTTAATTTAATAATATACTTAATTTAATAATTAATTTAATAACTGATAACTGATAACTATAATTCTAGTGTTGAAAATGAAATACTAAACTAATTCAGCAATTAAGCAAAAATTAGTTACATATTTACATTAAATACTTAAAATCAATTGAATACACCTTGAACAAAATGACAAAATAATTTACAAATGTATGTCTTTTAAATTGCAAATATTTAAAACAATGTTACAAAACAATAGCAAATTTATTTAAAAGAAATTCTTTCGTATAATTGCTGATAACAAACATATTTCAATGAATAAAAAGAGAAACAACAAACTATAGATATTTAAGTATATGACTGAATATTAGATATGTGCTTCCAATCACTCATGCAAAATTGAAACATATTTACAATAATGGAGAGCAGATAATATGTGTTTAAATTATTTATACAAATGCAGCACATAACTAATGAGTAACAAAAATATAAGTATATAATACATAATTTTTTACTTAACATACTTGCAAAAACACATTTGGCAACATATTATTTTTTACATGTTAAGCTGAACAATTTACCCATGAAAAAAAGGACATATTTTTTATAAAACTGCAGAGAAACAAATATAGTATAATGTGAATGTATTAAAAATAAAAATAATAAAAATTTTCATTCACTTTAACCATAAAAACAAAATAATAAAGTATTCTTAAAATATAAAGATATTTTGGGAAAAGTTAATAGTTTGTTATTTTTGACAAATGTGTTAAAAGGGAAAAAAATATATCATAACTAAAATACATAAGATTCCTGTTTCATTTAGTTAAATAATGAACAACTACAATACAACTGTGATAAATAAATTTGCTTTTTTACTCAGTTGAACAATCAATAAAATATATATTAGAATATTTAAAGAAAAAATTAAATAAATTTTGAAAGAAACTCAATTAACCTTTTTGTACTATGTTAAATTGCGAAACTTTGTACTTTTTCTTATTCCTTATGCACAGAGATGGCAAAAAAAAAAAAAAAAAAAAAAAAAAAAAAAAAACTTAGTAAATTGTTTTAAATTGGAAAAATAGTTAGAGATACATATAAAAAGTGTTTTACTGTTTTTTTCATATTACACAATGAAGCAATATAATTAATGAATCTTGATTTTTAAAAAAAGTATTGGTAAGAATTAAGATGCCATATATCCTTAAAAATTAAATCAACACTGCTTCTCAATGCAAAAATGTAGCACATTGAAACATTAAAAACATGATAATGCCTATCATCATTATATATATATAATATAATGGAAGTGTGTTATTGAAAAAAAATGTAAAATTCATAAAATAATCTTAAAATTTACTTATTTGCATATTTATGTTTTAAAAAGTGTTAATCATAAAATATGTTTAAGAAATATTTATATAAACAGAAAAATGGCAAGAATGTATGGAAATTAGAACAAAATTGTCCAGCTGTAAATTTCTGAAAAAAACCTGTCAGTATGTAAAATGTCATTAAATAGTTTGACTAGCAATATGTTCACAGAATGCAACAAGATATACTGGTAGACTTTTTTAAATGTATATACATAATTAGAGGCATAATCAGAGAGAAACCAGAGAAACATATATAACCACCATACTAAAATTTTATCAGGTAATAAGGTTATCAAAGTTTTATAAATGAAAGCAAGTAGGTTTTTGTTTTTTAAGATACAGATAATACATCCTTTATTTTACATAACTAAATTATTTAATTTTCAGCAGCAAATTCAGTCTAACATATTTTGCTATCAGTAAAAGAAAACTTTCTTTTATAATAATTTATTGCAACTATAAATAATTTTTTAATGGTAGTTGTAAGGATGTCCTCAGATATATTCTTTGTACATAACATAGTTTAAATACATATGTATTTTTCATTAAATTCAAAAATGAAATTTCCTTCTTTAAATTAAAATGACAGCCTGCATATGTATGACCCTTTTCTTTCAAGAAATAAATGTAAAACAGTGTTATTAATCCTTATTTTACAGTTGTTCTAGATTTATTTTTTGTATCATATCAGTTTTCTAAATATGTACATCAAATTTATCAATTATTGCTTTAGGGAATATTTTACATGCATTATTATTAATAACAATAATGTAACTTAATCTAATCCTCCACTTAAAATAATAATATGAAAATATTTGAATACTACAACAAACAAAATCTTGAATACTTAAGTACAAGAGGAACTTACACAAGGTATAGTACTAAATTGAACTATTTGTCATTGAAATTTACATAATGGAAGTTAACAGACTTTGGAAATAAATGTTTTTTTAATTTACAAATGTTTATCTGCCTAAATGGGTGTCCACAGTTAATATGAAAGAAAAAATTGAGAAATTTATCAGTTGTAAATTTAAAACTGCATTTTAATAAAATTTCATTTTTGAAATTTAAAAAAAGGTCTCTGATTTATTTACAAATTAATTTAGATCTTTTGATTTGTTATACACTAAGAGTACAATTCTGAAATTTTTACCAGTTAATTAATGAATATTTCATAGCAAAATTCTAATTTATTTTTATTAATTATCATTGAAAAATATTGAAAAAAAGAAGGGGATTATAAATGATATTTTTTTCATCATCTGCATAACAAAATTGTTATGGCTATTAACTCTTTCCGGCACAAATAAATTCTGTTAATAAAATGGGAAAGTATCGACTAACACAGGAATTTACAAACGATTTATTTAGAAACTAAGAACTCCTTAATTTAAGCTTTCATTGTAAAAGCAAAATTTTATTAAAATATTATTTGTGCTGTTTCCAAGTTTGGAATAAAAATTAGGTTTACATGGACTGGGCACACTGTGCCGGAATTGGTTTACATGCATTGAACTAAAATCAACAAGAGAAATACTGATAGTTTTTTAATCAAAGCTCTGACAGAAAAGAATCCATTGTACTACAGAATAAATATGGAACATTTTAAACTGGAAATTTCCATATAAATTCTAGATTAATACAAATCTTGATTAATTTAGTTGTGTCTTTAATATTTTTTTACAATGTGCAGATATACAGTGAATTTTATGTATGCATCAAATGCTAAATTTAAAGTACAGTGGTCTGAGATTTACTTTAATAAACAAAATACAGAAAAATAAATCTTCACCAACTATTCAAAAAAGGAATATTTTAAATGAAGTCGTTATATTATACAACAGAAAAAAAAAAACATTTTTTAAAGCAAAGTTGTATTTATATCAATAAGCAAACAGAATACTAGTTTTTATTAAAAATGATAATAAATAATATATATTTATACACTAAAGTGCAATTCAATTTATACAATTTCAAAAATGCTTTCAATGAAGGAAATGTGAATTAAATTATTCGTTTTTAACACTCAAAGCAATATGTCTCTGTGATATGCAATATAGGAACAAAATCAACAGAAGAAAAAAAAATATATAACAGGTTATTCAAAATAACTTGAAGTTAGTGGAACAGAGAGGGAGGCAGTGGGAGATCTCAGTGGCCTGTAATGAAAAGGGATTCTCCTGCTCTATAATTTTGACGCGATTATAGGGGTATTTTTTTTTCTTTTTTGAACATTCAGTTTGACATTTTTTGTAGAAAAGGAATGAAAAAATGCAATCTTCAAAACAATTTAGAAGATTAATGTGACTTAAGAACGTCTTTTATGCATTCAAAATTTATATATTCCTCTCAAAGAAACATTCCATGTAAAAATTATGTGACATGCTATATTTGCAAGACCTCTATTGAGACTGGTATAGAAAACTGCTTTCAATATGTTTTTATGTAAGTATATTACATCTTAATAGTATATATTTTGTATGGAAAACTCAAATTGTGGATAGTTAATTTGATTTTAAAATAAAATTAATTACAAGGAAAAAATTATAAACATATAAATTATTTAAAAATTAACTTACTTCAAAAAATTGAATTTAATATATAGCTATTTCAATGACAGCTTGTCATGTCTGTCACATATAGTAAAATACGGTGAATAGGAACGAAACTTCCCGGTCATACAAATAAATTCATTATAATTATAGGTGATGATATTTTTAGTTGCCAATTTTTTTATAAGAAGGTAATAACATTAAGAGTTGGGAAATTCAGTTTTGCATGTTGGCACCACTACTGGGGTATATAAAAAAAACTGCAAGTGGATCCTCAAAAACCTCATTTTTTCAACATCTTAAAAACTTGTATGTAACTATTATTTTTCGTATTCAAAACCTAAGAGTAGGGTTTTTTAATTAATAATAGACCTGCAAACGATATGCTGCTTTCAACTTTACTTATTTCTAAACTACATAATGAAAAAGTAAGAAATAGCTTGTAACATCAGAGGTTTAAGATTTGTGGAGTGAATTGGAACATGTTTTCTCTCATGGATTATTTTTTTCATACTGTAATAGTTTCATGTAATATCTGAAAACATATGTATGATTATGTATTTTAACAATATTTTGTTAGTTCTAATTACTTGAAGAGTTTAAAGGTACCAAGAAATTACTTAGTTAAACAAAAAAGTCAACACCCAATCCAACAGACATGGAACACACAATAAGAGAATTTAAAAATGGCAAGTTACTTAAAAAAAATTGCACAGAATTGTTCTTTGACATCTTCAACATTACACAAACACCTCAAAAGGGAAAACCAATTAAAAAAGCAAGGGATGCAAACAGTACTAAGGGGATGAAGGCATACTAGTTGGTCTTATTAATACAAGAAGCAATTGAGATTACTCAATAGATTCACTTACATAATGATTACTAGTAAAGTATAACACAGAACAGGGTTGAATTTGTATTAAATTCTACTTCTGCAAATCGAATACAATTTCTTTGAATAAATTTTAATTTTTCTTGAGTTCAAAGTTGTTTTCTAGTTTTTAAAAAGGCATACCTTTACTTGTATATAAAATAAAGGCTTGGTTTAATAGTAATTACATGTTCCTATTCCTCCCTTATCATTATTACCTATTTTTATTAACCCTATTAAAGTTTGAATCAAAATAAATAAAGATTATAACATTTGTTCCGATTCACCCCTATCTGCAGGGTGGATCGGAACACCATTAAAAAAATAATATATATCCCAATTTTACGGTACTACAATTTTTAGCAACCAGTATTTTTGAACGGGAAATTGCGACTTATTTTATCATAGATATTCATCAATTAAGTAAGGCGAAGAAAACTTTTCGAAAATGATGGTAGCCAACAAAGTATAGAAAATTTTTGCTGTGTGACAGACATGACAATTTTGAAAGGAAATAGCTATATATGTTCCAAAATTCTCCTTTCATGTGAATACAAATATGTATTATATAATGCATACCATGGTGGCCAAAATTGTGGACACCTTTAGGTAGCTTTCATAACAAAAAAGTAAAAAAAAAAAAACTACATATTGCAGCCGTCTGGGGAAAGCCCATCAGTAAATTTTGCTATATTTTCGTTGATCTTGACTCCTAGATCCCAAAACGCAAAACCACCCTCCGTTGAAATGTTGACTTACATATATGTACTATATATAGAGATATATCCATATATATAGATATATGTATCTGAATTTTGTCATGCTGTAACTCTCAAATTTATAAACCAATTTGGATGACATTTTTTATGTGCATAATAGGAGTACTAATGTTGCAACAGAGTTTGTTAAACTGCTTCATCCACCATCTTGCTTCAAAATGGTGGCCATTTGATTCTTTTGAAATTTTTTATGTTTTTAAAATTTGTTTACTTATAGAAAAAGTTCTGTTTCACAAAATGCAAACTCTTATATATCATTTTAAACAGTCACACAATATAAGTTACCTTTACATGGGGCCTGGACAGCATGTGCCCGGCATAGCATGCATTGTTGGATATATGCTGTCCAAGCCCCCGCATAAAGGTTAACAACATAGGTATAAAGAAAAAGTTAGAAAACATAAAAATTTCCATAAGTGTCCACAAATTCAAATGACCTCCATTTTCAAAGAAGATGGTGGTTGAAGATGGCCTAAGAACTCAGTCGAGACATTAGTAATTCAAGTATGCACATAAAGAATTTCATCCAAATCGGTTCTTAAATTCGAGAGTTACAGCACGAAAAAATTCAGATATCTATATCAATATATAAATGGATATATATATATATATATATATATATATAAGTCAACATTTACACTGAGGGTAGTTTTGGGATCTATGGGTCACAATCAACAAAAATATAGCAAAATTTCCCAAAGTGTGGACGGCTCCAAAAGGTAGTTTTTTACTTTTTGGAATAAAAGCTACCAAAAAGTGTCCACAATTTTGGCCACCACTGTATATTATTTTTAAGAGACCTTACTTTGAAAATCAGACAAAGTGTGATAGTTGTATTTTTTTAATTTGCTTGATTTTTTATATGTTGAAATAGATCATATTTGATGAATAATGTGCACTTTTGAAGCCCTGAAAAAATTTCCTCTTTTCCATACAATACAATAGTATTCAATAGTATGTCAAAGTTTAAGGTTGTGAATGCCATTTTTGTGAAAAGTGAAATGCTGGTATATTTGGAGAACTATATCTTTTGCCAGCAACAACATCGCAAAATTCTTTTGGCATAAACTGTTAGTATAGCCCTACCTACTTATTAAAATTTATTTTTTTCCATGGGGCATTGTTACTTTACATTGTTATGTTGCCACAAAGTACAGTCAAAATGTCATTTTAGTCCATTTTCTGCACTTAATATCTTATTTAAGCAATAGTACCCCAGACTTTTTCTTATAGAATATGAAAGTGCACTACTAGGACAAGCTAAATAATATAGTACTGCATGGAGATGTTGTTGTTAGTAGATATAAAGTGTTAAATATTCAAAATTTTTTAAATCTTCAACATTAAAATAGCTAGTTCAAAAAAGTCCCAGAGTTGAGTGAAAAAAATATATCACACAATAGTTGAATGTATGTACAAAAATATGGAAAAGAAAAAAAAGTGGGGCCTTGTGATATTTTTATTTTTAAAAATAACAAAATTTTCAAATAAACAATGTCGATGATAAGATTTCTTCCCTATCAGAAAATGAAAAATCCTATTTCTCTTTCCTCTTTCTATGTTTTTTCCCTATGAGAAAAAGAAATATACCTTTTGTGTTGCCCCTTCCAAAAGAGAAATAGGATGTTTCATTTTCTCTTAGGAGAAAAATATAATGGAAATTGCTTTTCTTCTAACTTTGTCTCTTTTTTTGGCTAAAAATATCATGAGGCCCCACTTCTTTTTCTTTTCCATGTTTTCATACATATATTAAACTACTGCATGATATTCTTTTTTCACTCAACTGTGGCGCTTTTTTGAAATAATTTTATTTCAAATGTTGAAGATTTTGAAATTTTTCAATATTTAACAGGTTATATCTACTAAGAGCAACAATATCTCCGTGCAGTACTATATCCTTTAGCTTATCCTAGTGGTGCACTTTTATATTCTATAAGAAAAAGTTTGGGGTTCTATTGCTTAAATAAGATATTAAGTGAGGAAAATAGACAAAAACGTCATTTTGACTGTACTTTGTGGCAACATAACAAGGTAAAATAACAATACTTCATGGAAATAAATAAATTTTAATAAATAGGTACGGTTATACTAACAGTTTATGTCAAAAGAATTTTTGATGTTGTTGCTTGAAAGAGATATAGTGCTCCAAATATACCAGCATTTCACCTTTCATGAAAGATGGCATTCACAATCTTGAACTTTGACATTTTCAATAGAAAAGAGGAAATTTTTTCAGGGCTTCAAAATTGCAGATTATTTATTAAATATGATTTACTTCAACATAAAAAAGTATCAAGGCAATTAAAGAATACAACTATCAAAACATCATTTTTTTGACTGAATTTCAAAATAATGGCTCTTAAACAGTCAACAAAATAGAACTTTGTCAATCACAGTAATTTTTGGGGTAACCCAACACAAGTATGCAAAATAATATAAAAAGTAAATTATTTAACATTTGGAGATTCACATTGCATTTTATTTCACTGTAAGTTGATAAACAAAATAGAATTTTGTCAATCACACTATACATAAAGATCAAACCCAGTAATTTTGGGGCAACCCAACATAAGTATGCAAAATAATATAAAAAGTAAATCATTTATCATTTGGAAATTCACACTGGATTTTATTTCACTGTAAGTTGATAAATAAATCTTATTGTTATATATTTTCCCCTTTTTGTTATTATATTTTTTTAATTGCTTAACTCATTATTCTACATATTTGTGAATCAAATATCTTTTTCTCATAAAAAACTGCATTTATTCTACTCATTTATCATCACCATAAAATTTTCAACTTATTAAAATGCAACTTTGATTTTCTAGATATTTTTTAAATTATACTTTATTTGCATTTTAAAGCAACTGTCTTTCAAATACATTTTCTGCACATTGTTTATTGTATATTTATGTTTGTATACATGAAAAAAAGAAAATGTTTAGTTTCAAATTTGTAATAATTATCAGTTTCAAAATATTAAAATTTATGTATATAATAGATACAAAATAGCATACATAGTTTCTATGTTGTAAAAAATGTATAATTAATGCATTGAATGGATACATAAATTGGATGTTTTTGCAATAGATGTTTAAACATTAAAAATTTAAACTAAATATGCTTTTACTGCACACAAACATACATGCCCTAAAAACTGTATGCAAAAAGAATTTCAAAGACAAATCTTTTAAAATTCAAACTGAATAACAAAAGATGTAGACATTCAGAGTTACATTTAAATAAGAGGAAAATTTTATGATCTAAATGATTAGACTAAATGTGGTTTTCTTTAAGTAACAATATATATCCCTTTTTGTCAATCATACTACATAGAAAAAAAATCTGTTTCAACATATATTTAAAAAAGAATAAATGTTCAAAACTAATTAAAATATATATTTTTTAAAAATCACAGTAAACATGAAAGAAACAACAAAATTTTGTGCTGAATATTTCTTTTTACGTGTGTGTTAGTGTGCTACTTAAGTATACTGTCAATATTGCATAGCATTAGTTTCTTTCATAAACATGCATTCATATTAGCATGATTCAGTATTCATTTGACACAATTTTTTACTAAATATTCAATGTAAACTGGCAAAATTTTATAATGAATATCAGATTTTTTTAAAAGCACAAACAAAATAGCTGTTCTCATTAATTTATTATTCCTTAGTATTCATTCATTTTAGTATTGATTGTAACTTTTTAATACTGATTTCTTCATTAAATAGAAATCAGTGTTTTATAACTGTGGTTGACACTTTACAGCCTCTCTTTAAAATGAAACTGTTTACATTATAATAATATATGAAGAATGTAAAAGCTATGCATCTTGAAGAGTAAGTACAATATTTTCTAAGTACCCTTCATAAATGGAAAAAAGATTTATAAAAAAATCTATATGTAATTAAATGATTTAACATGTATAAATAAGATGAAAATAGCAAAAGTTTCCTTAAAAAACAGCTTACCAAAACAAGTACAATAATAAATATCATGAAACATTTTTTCAAATCTATAAAGAAAACAGTTTATGAAAATACAAAACCATAAACATTTAAAAACATGGACATAACAATTAAAGGCAGATATATAAATCAGACCAGAAAATCTGCATTTAAAATTTTTATCACAACTGGTGCTTTAAGGGACAGAGGCTGAGTTGAATAAAATGCTATCAAAGAACAATTTTTCATGCAATAATAACTGGTTTTATTTGTATTATTAGACATAAGATTAATGAAATTTATAAGAAGTTTAAATGCTTAACAGATCCACAAAAAATCCTTAAAACATATTCTTTTCAAAATTCTCCATGTTGATTTTTAATACAAAAAATCTGAAATTTCAGTTTACCTCCACTTTTTTAACAAAATGCAGTATGCTTTCCAAAAAGTTCAATAATTACTGAAATCCAAAATTTATTTAAAGTTTTAAAATATACAGTTGAATATATAACAATGCTAGTTTAACATTATTTCTTAGGCTTTTGCCATTTACTACTAAGATCCATTTATAATACATTTTTTAACCCTTAAGCATCTGAAGAATAGTCTTTTCATGTTTAATGATTCATAAAATAGCAACTATGAAAAGTATTTGTATGAGAATTTTTACTTGATAACCTTATTTATTTATATTATTCACTTCAAAAAATTTGCTTTAATATTGATTTTATGTTAAATCAGAATTTGTTTCTAAAATTTACATGATGGAAAAACCGGGTTAAGACGCTTAAAGGGTTAAAGAAAGAATACAAAATTAAGGTGTTTAAATTACGTATCAAGAAATTACTTCTAGTACATTAAAATTTATATGCATACAAAACTATTTATATGCATACAAAGCCTCATATATCCATGTCAATTTTTAAAAAGCAACCAAACATCCTCTGTCACACTGAAAATAAATAATTCAAATCAATTATAAGTAATTTTATGAGAAATTTGCCATCTCATAAAAATGTTTATATATTTTTACCAATATTAAATGCTAAGAGAAATAGATCAGTGTTAACATAATACAAAATCAAACGATTAAGGTAAAGAAATTTACATTTCACAATTACTAATACTTTTACAATTTATAGTAGTTATATGTGTATATGATTGAGAGGAAGGGTAAAATTTTATGGCACACTTCACACATTTTTTCCTAGAAAAATTTCAGATGAATTAAAAAGTTTATGATTTTATTCAACACTTTGATGAAGCATTCATAGTGCATACTGAGAAAGACAATAAAAGAAACATTTTCTGAGATTAAAAATTTTCTTAGTACAAATAGTTATTAAGAAATGGTCCTTTGTCTCAATGAAATAACTTTTAATGTAAAATTAAATTGATTATTCTGCTTAAGAATAATGTTATTCGCTTATTCAAAGTACAAACACTGATATGAAAATCTTATAAATGGTTTTAACTAGTTGTGTATAAAATACTAATACTGGTAAAACATTTTGACTTTGTCATGAGAGCCACACGTCAATGAAGTAAAAAGTAAATAGCTATATGAAAAATACTGATTGGTTTCAGTCTGATATGTTGCTCTCCTAATGAAACTTTAACATATAAATGACAAAACAATATGATGGACACCTTGCAGACAAACTAGCACTGATGTTTAAAATTTCAAAGTTGCTAGAATTCTATTATTCATAACACTGATCTACAGTAAACTTGAACAAAAACATATTTAAATAACATAAAATCCATTTCATAATCTACACATGATAATGACATCATCAGTGATGAATTATCTGTTATAAAAATTGTACAAATTAAAAAAAAATCATAAGGCTGTGGTGTACAGCAATAATTACAAAATATAATCTATTTACAACTAAACACATTCATACACATGTACACCTAAGTCAAAGCACCTGTCTCGCTAATGGCAGAAATGAACAATGCAGCAGGTAGAGGTTATAGGCACTCCACGATGAGCTGATTCTTCTCATATTTTGAAAATGAAATGCTGTATATTCTGCTGCATCAGATGCCATCCAAGCTCCACAAAATGTAGCACCATAGCTTAGCAGCCTTGATGGAAGTCATGGATAAGTGCAAAGTGATGCAGGCATAACAACAACAACAATAGATTGCCTCTGAATGCTGCCCATTCAATAGAAAATATGTCAGCATCAAAGATAACATTAAGAAAGTTGTTGGCAGCATGCTCTGATTTGAAAATTGGCATCAAGTTAATAGTGAATACACACACTCATACATTCATAAAAAAAACCCCTCTTCAATGAACACTTTTACTCAACACACTTCTTGCAGCTCATAAAACTTGATTTTGCAAAAACTGCCAACCAGCAATGAACATTATCACTGGAATAATGGCACTCATCTACTTGAGCAACAACTCCACCAGTCTTGCTGGCTGGACAACTTAGACCAGAAAAGGCCTAATTATTGCCAGGTAAGGCAGGCAGAGAAATCAATGGATGGAATAAATACTATGATTGGAAGATCATAGTTGAGTATCTCCCATGTCACATATATTTCGAGAAATAATATATTCAAGTAACCCTCTATACAAGAAGTCATACTGAGCCTAAAATTAAAAAAAAATACATAAATATAAATGTAACAATTAATTATCTTACAAAATATAAAATGTAAAAAATTAGATTCAAAGTATATAATAAAAGTAAAACAAAATACTATACAGGGTGATTCATAAAAGATGGGCAGAACTTTAAGGGGTTATAGTACACTTAAAGACAAATAATATTAAATAGGAGACTAAGGGTCCCAGACGTATTCCCAAGGAGATAGGGGGCATTAAAGTTTAGGGTCCGAAATTTCAAATGATTATAAAAAATGGAAAAATTGGTCGATTCGTTTGCGGTTTTTGCAAAAAATTTTCTTTATGCTAGTATTTTCTTGAAATAAAATTTTAAAGTTCAATTTCAAAAAATGCCGATAGGGGGCGCTTTAGACTTTGGAGTAACAAACAACTATTTTTTAACGTTATTTTTTGTATTTCTTTAAATGATTTCGAAACCTTAGACTTAAACTTAAATTTTGATCTAAAAATCTGAGTCCTAACGAGTAGTTAAGTAGCATAAACTGAAATTTGAAACCCTTCTCCCCCCAGAACAAAAATCAGTTATTCCCGATCTTTGTGTCGTAGATTAGGTTCTAACTACTGCCGCGTTTTGCTAAAATTATTCTTTATGTCAGTATTTTCTTGAAAATAAATTTTAAAGAAAAGTTTCAAAAAATTCCGATAGAGGGCGCTTTAGACTTTGGAGTAACGAACAACTATTTTATACCGTTATTTTTTGTGTCTCATTAAATGCTTTCTAAAGCTTAGACTTAAACTTAAATTTTCAGCTCAAAATCTGAATCGCTGAGCGTGGTTCAGTAGCAAGGGGAGGGGGTTCAAATTTCAACTTCTGAACATAGTTCAGTTTGCACTACTTAACCATGCCCAACGATTCTGTGCTGTGATACGAGGCAAAAATACAACTTTCGTCAAGGACTGCATAGTCGGAATTCACTCATAAAGGCACTGGCACAGTTGGAAACATCGCTCATGCAAACGTTAAAGCTCCATTCCTGACGCTAGTCACCGGGTGAAGAAGGAGACAGAAAGTATGCAAATGTCAAATGGGGAAGAAGAAGAAGAACACGTATGCAAAATTTCGACACGATTCAGGCATAAAAACCACTGAACGGTGAGTCAAGTGTAAGTCGCTGTAGTAATTAATCGGAAGATGAGCGACGTTTCCAACTGTGCCAGTGCCTTTATGAGTGAATTCCGACTATGCAGTCCTTGACGAAAGTTGTATTTTTGCCTCGTATCACAGCACAGAATCGTTGGGCATGGTTAAGTAGTGTAAACTGAACTATGTTCAGAAGTTGAAATTTGAACCCCCTCCCCTCGCTACTGAACCATGCTCAGCGATTCAGATTTTGAGCTGAAAATTTAAGTTTAAGTCTAAGCTTTAGAAAACATTTAATGAGACACAAAAAATAACGGTATAAAATAGTTGTTCATTACTCCAAAGTCTAAAGCGCCCTCTATCGGAATTTTTTGAAACTTTTCTTTAAAATTTATTTTCAAGAAAATACTGACATAAAGAATAATTTTAGCAAAACGCGGCAGTAGTTAGAGCCTAATCTACGACACAAAGATCGGGAATAACTGATTTTTGTTCTGGGGGGAGAAGGGTTTCAAATTTCAAATTTCAGTTTACGCTACTTAACTACTCGTTAGGACTCAGATTTTTAGATCAAAATTTAAGTTTAAGTCTAAGCTTTCGAAATCATTTAAAGAAATACAAAAAATAACGTTAAAAAATAGTTGTTTGTTACTCCAAAGTCTAAAGCCCCCCCTATCGGCATTTTTTGAAATTGAACTTTAAAATTTTATTTCAAGAAAATACTGGCATAAAGAAAATTTTTTGCAAAAACTGCAAACGAATCGACCAATTTTTCCATTTTTTATAATCATTTGAAATTTCGGACCCTAAACTTTAATGCCCCCTATCTCCTTGGGAATACGTCTGGGACCCTTAGTCTCCTATTTAATATTATTTGTCTTTAAGTGTACAATAACCCCTTAAAGTTCTGCCCATCTTTTATGAATCACCCTGTATATGAATTGATATGATGAAATTTGAGTGGCTTGTAATGCTAAAATGATAATCAAATATAAATTATTCTCAAATATTTTCCAAACTAAATAATAGATGATGATATTAACAACTATAAGTACTAAATACTACAGATATTTCTCAGGCAGCTCACAATTATAGTAGAAATATTTTTCACTATAGAATACATTTCTTTTAAGTATAAATCATAGAATCATATAGCTTTAGAAACATAAGAATGCAAAAGCTCATTAAAAATAGTAAAAGATAAAAGGACTAGTTTAAAAAAAGGTAGGGATACACATTGTTTTAATGTCTATTGCAGTTTATGAAGTTGAACTATAGTTTATAGTAGCCAATTCAATATATTTTTTAGGCAGATAAAAAAAAAAAAAAAAAAAAAAAAAAAAAATAGAAAATAACAAGCTAAAATATATTAACTTGCAAATGTGTTTTCAATTTATAATTTAGGGACTTATATTAAGTATCAAAAATTTACTAGAATGCAAGGTATGTAATTTATTTATAATTTTCTCCCATTATGAAAAAAAAAGGCAATAACTAGGTTTTCCCACTAACTAAAGCATTTATCAGGGATTAAGATTAAATTAAATAATTTTAACATCTTATATTGTTCAATCTATTTTTTTTATGCTGTACAGAAATAACTTTCAAAAGAAATAAAATGTTCAGGAAGACAAACGTCCAGGTAAGGTTGAAGTAAGCAAAAAGAAGACAAATAGCAAAATAGGTAAGAGAAATGTTATATGCTACATTTTGCACTAAAATCATAATATATTAACTTGCAAACTGAAAGGTTAACTGAAAGGAATAGGTTACTTTTAAAATTTAGGATTAATGCTTATAAAAGTAATCAAGTGGCAAAGTTCAATCTAAGTAATGTATGACAATTTGATATTTTTCTGTATAGCAGGCACCAGTCACAGTTATAAGCCAAATGCAGTAAGATATTAATTTATCATCAAGTATAGTAACTCAATAATAAACTTTCCCTAGTGTAACTGTCAGAAAAGGGGCAATTTCATGTCCCAAAGGTCTTGTAGATGAATTTTTAAAATTAGAAAAAGGAAAAATGATTAAAACTATCAATATTAATTATTTATACATATAAATATGATTATTTGCTTACTAAAACTGAACTAAAATATTTTTAAATGTAAATATTATTATCTTATTGTATCCTCACAGGTTCACAAATATACAAAAGAAAATGGTTTATCTGTCCTTCCAGTATGTATGTTTATGTTTGTTTATTTTATAAAGTCCATTAGAGGTACTTAAATATTAGCCACTTAATTATGTTTATATTTTATGGAATGAAGGAAATTACGAAATTTTATTTTATTCCCTAGTAATTAACATTAATCTCTCATATAAATATAAATCTAATCCTATTGATCCAATAAAGAGGAATTATATATACAGATCTGCATAGATCTGATATAAATATAATATCAGTATCAATATTAACATAAACATAATATCAGTAAAAAAGACATCTCGTTTTTTGCTCAGCAACATTCTTCAACAGATAGCATATGGGCTTTTAAATGTTAAATCAAAATATTTTTATTACCGACAATTCCCTCATATATTACATTTTTAATGTAAGCAAATAAAAAAACTATATTATTATTATATTGAAAATATATTTCAAAAGACATTTAGCAACTTAAAATGTATCCAATCCTATTCATCCAATAAAGAGGAATTATATATACAGATCTGCATAGATCTGATATAAATATAATATCAGTATCAATATTAACATAAACATAATATCAGTAAGAAAGACATCTCATTTTCTGCTCAGCAACATTCTTCAACAGATAGCATATGGGCTTTTAAATGTTAAATCAAAGTATTTTTATTACAGACAATTCCCTCATATATTGCAATTTTAATGTAAGCAAATAAAAAAAAATTATATTATTATATTGAAAATATATTTCAAAAGACATTTAGCAACTTAAAATGTATCTAAGCCTACTCATTTATTGTACAAAGTGATTTTCAAAAGTATTTAATCATTCTCAAGTAATTTTAATCAATGAGGAAATGATTTAAAATATAAGTGAATGATCTGAATCCTCTTACATATATACTGAACAATAAATTAAAATTAATAAAATGTAATATAATACATATTAAAAAAACTCATAAGATTTTTAAGTAGAGTAGTTAGATCTAAGTAGAGTAGTAAAGATCATCTATTAAAATTTCCCAACATAGTTGAAAAGTGTTTTGGGAAAATTGCAATAGGAAAATTGTAATGGACATTTTATCAATAAAAAAGTTTTTGAATGAGAATGTGGCATTGTATCTTTACTTTTTGAAAACTCCTCATACATCACAGACATACCTTGATATACATCATTTCCTAATGACTAATGTAACATGAGCCTATTTATGGATCATGCCTATCAGTTCTATTGCTACAGGGTACTTACGTATTAATACCACCGCAGCAGAAGTTACGCTAATGTGCCAATAAAGAGCAATCTTCTTGTTCCCATGCCCTGCAGTTATTTTTGTATTCCTTGTTGCTTTGTTGTTTTCTGATTTTTGATGCCATTTTTTAGTGCTTTAATGTTCTTTTTGTGCTTGTTTTTTTTTTTTTTTTTTTTTTTTTTTTGCTCATTTTCGATGCCATTTTTGTGTGCATGCAAACAACAAGATTGCTCTTTATTGGCGCATTAGCATAGCTTCTGCTGCGATGGCATTAATACGTAAGTACCTGCTAATAAACCATTTAAATAAACCACTATGAAATTAATGTGTTTTACACTTGTCTATTAATAATTACATTAAGTAATATGGTATGTGAAAAGCACCAATTTTAAAAGTGATCTGTCATTTCCCTCTTATATTGAGTTATGTTAAAACAAAGAGAGAAATTGGAAAAAAGTGTATCAGTCGGAGGACCTGGAAGAAATAAAATCAAAATGGCAAAATCTAAGAAATGCAGAAGGTTTTATTTGCATGATTCATTGAAAACTGATGGGCAAACATCTGAACAAATAGATGATTAATTAAAGAAAGGGCTTTCAAAATTGTTATACATCTCAGAATGGATTTCACATCTAACAACAGTTGGCTAGATTGCTTCAGACAAACATAAGACATAGTATCTGCACTCCGTATTCTATAGAAAAGATGCATACCAGTTTCTAAATGTTAGAAATTGTGTAACATATATAAAATTCACCACAAATAATTATCCCCAACCGACCAATGTATCTCATTTCTTTTCAGTGTCCCTGGAAATGCCCCCATATATGCTAGACACTTTATTTTTAACAGAGATCATGCTATAGTAAACCTCAAAATTACATGAAAATCTGATATATTTATGAGGGTTTGTGGGCAGGTGACAGATAGAAAACCAATCAACATTTTTCAACTATATCCACAAATTCAATAAAAAAAAAATTAGGGATTTGTATTGAGATTTTCAAAGTTAGTATAGAATGGTATATGTATGCAGTCACTCAAGAAAACTTAAGTAATTTAAAAAAATCACATAGAAGGAACTTTGGTTTAAGCAGCTTTACCTTGTAACTTTTTACAATATGAGTTATGACTTGTGTTTTGGATTATCCCCCTCCCCCCCCCCACACACAGAATGAAAACTAAAACATGTTGATAAAATTGTAATTGTTTGGAAAATGTCCAACATTTTTACAAATATGCATTTAATATTGCTTCTACAAAGTAATATAAATATATAATTCAAAATATAAAATTGAAATCATACCAGTGTTTGAAGCATGCAATGCCTTTGAGACCTAGTGTATCTTGCTGCTTGAAATATATCTACTCTTTCTTCAGCTTTTAGCTGCTGGATTAGAACACTCAAAGTAACAAAAACACTACTTCGATCCCCTCCTCCACTGAAAAATAATGAATAAGTTTCAACTACAAATTAAAACAAACTAATCACAAAGACAAATGAGTTTTTAAAAATATATACTAATACAATTTATAATAAAAATTAAAACAAAATTGTGAATGTTAATTTTTATAAATTCAATTTAAAAAAAAATGGTGAAGGCAAATAAATATACTTGTAAGTATTATTAAAACAAGAAAATATAAAAAGAATAATTAGTAACAAAACTATTTCTTACTTAAATATTACAAACAAAACCAAATATTTTGAATTTCAAGTACATTTACAAATATTTGTTTTTAAACTGAATAAATGGTTTGCAATCTTATTTCTATTTAAATTAAATAAGGTTGTTAGGATTCTAATTATATAAAGATGTGTTAAAACCAATCATTTAGAATATATATGCTTTGCATTCATGTGCAACATATGACTGACTGCAAGATGTAAGACATATACATATTTTGAGACAAAGGTAGGAATCTTTGTACATTTCATTCTTATTAATGCCTCTCCCAGGGGGTTACCTTCTACAGGTATCCAAAGGCTTCACAAGCCTGGGCAACTGAGTAATCTTTTTTCTTTTCCTCTCCCCTTTCTTGTATATTCTTTCATTTTTGGAGGTGAGGGTTATTCTGCACAATCAGATATCATCCTGTCTATAATGACTTATGGAGAATCACAAACCACCCATATGGTTTTCATACATGGTGACCTGCATCCCAGGAAAAGGGGCAGTTGTAGAAAACCAGTACACTACTTTGTCTTTTCATTCAGGCTTATTGGAGCCATATGCTTTAATCGGCTGGTCAGTTAGCTTGCCACTAAGTATGGATCAAGTGAGCACATTTACTAGCGATCTCATTAAGAGCGGAAACTAGCATTCATAGGAGTGTCATGTGACCATATGGGTCTGGCTTATTGGTGCCGTATGCTTTAATCAGCTGGTCAGTTGACTTGCCACTAAGTAGGAATCAAGTGAGCACATTTACTAGCAATCTCATTAAGAGCGGAAACTAGCATAGGAGTGTCATGTGACCATATGTGTCTCGGTTAGCACTCTTTTATAAATGTGAATATCTTTATTGGGCTCAGTACTTGTTGGTACAGCTAAAGTCTGGTCAGTTGACTTGCCACTTAGTAGGGACCAAGTGAGCACATTTACTAGCGATCACATTAAGAATAGAAATTAGCATAGGAGTGTCATGTGACCATATGGGTCTGGGTTAGCACTCTTTTATAAATGTGCATATCTTTATTGGGTTCAGTAGTTGTTCGTACAGCTAAAGTCAGATTTTTTATTATTATTATTTTTTTATTATTTTTTTTTTTGTGGATGAAATACATTACTTCCTTCAATTTCCCTCCCAGTTAGAAAGTAACTGCACAGAACTTTTCATTCACTTGCTCTTTTATAAAAAACTGTATGAAAGGTATGATACACTTACTTTTCAATGATTTTTTTATAAGCCTTAGAAAGCTGTTTTTTATAAACATTGTTTTCTTATAAAGTAACATTTCATTTACTGTATCATTTACTGTATCATCACTGTATTTTTAATACAGTGAATTTAGAAAAATTATCATTAAATAAAAATCACAGTTATTTTGAATTGTTATTTTTGCATCAAACCTCCTCAATATAGGAAAAAGATCGATACTCTTGCCAGGGAGATTGGGATGTAAATTTAAATAAAAATTATATTTTTTATTTAAATTGAATTTATTTTTTTTAATTTATTAAATTATTTATTTATTAAATTAAATTTATATTTATGTATTACATAAATTTTATGATAAATCTTGACACATTTTAGTAAAATTAAAAAAGATATGACATTGACGTATTTTTGTTTCAGAAATTTCTATTAGAAAAATGTTCGTAACAGTCCTATTAACACCTTTTAGAAAACAAATAACAAAAAATAGCGGATCTTGGTGCAAGGAAAAACTGAAGTGAATATTGCTAATTTGCAAACAATTGAACACAAAATTTGAGCTATCTTTAAAAGAAAATTGATAAGTAACATCAGGTAAATTATATATATTTTTTTTCTTTTAATTTGCTTTTCTCTAGCTGTAAAGCCATCCCCTAAACATCTAGCCCATTTTCCTGACAAGTGTCTATCTCAATATCAAAGATTTTTCTTTAAATTTTCCACCCTTTGTGGTTGAAGCTGTTCTCTTGGAATAAGGTCTAATATTCTTGTGAGACTTGTAACTTTGGTATGATTTTCCTACATATTCATTTATATATTTTGCAGGTGTCATGCCAGTAGATAACTGATTCATATGTAACTCGTTGGTTTCTTCTAAAGAATCACAAGAAGATGTTGAGGGTAAAAAAGTCAGGATATTAAGTCAGACAATTAAGATCAAAAGGTAAATTCCAGTCTTTTTAAATCTAGATATAATATTTGTTTGAGCAGATGATTTTGAGGAAGCTTTAATCATTATTCCACCTTGACAATTTCAATAGCTCTTGCAGTAAAACAACAATGAATATTACAGTCCTATATTACTTAAATAAAAAACTGTTAATTTCCAAAAATACAAGTGGGAATATATAATTGGGGAGGAATATATAAATATTCCTCCCCAATACTGTTGTATCATTTCTCCTTACTATGCCTTATTGGACTTTCAATCAGATTAAATAAATACAGTTTCAAAATGGCAATCTACTTTCTAGTAAAACTAATCCTAACAATGTGCTTTATAAATCATAAGAAGTAGAAGATAATATCTTCACAATAATAAGAGTTATGAAAAAAAAATCAGTATTTGAAAAAAATTACAATGACATTCCAAAAAACATCAAAATTAAAAGAAAAGAAAAGTTTTCAGTTCTTCATTGCTCTATCCAGCTAACGATGGCTTTTGCAAAATAAAAGAAGTTTTTATATGTATTTGAAGGAGTGTCAGTGCTATCTATTGAGAAAAATTGTTAATGTATCAATCTTCTCCTACCTCCCTTACAGACTAAAGATGCAACGAATATTCAGCCTATTCGACAATGTTACTGAATATTTGGTTATGCCAAATATCAAACTATTTTTTGAAGTTGAGTATATGGCTTGGAAAAATATTTGATTTGACCAAATATCAAAATATCTTGTCAAACTGAATACTTAAAAAACATTTTTAAACACATTTTTTAAAACTTTTCACAATTTCTATTTTTAACTGAACTTGTCAACTTGTCAACTTGTAAATATACTTTCAAAAATTAGAAACAAAACCATATTTAAGCAAAATAGAATGTTTGTAGATTTTTTATTTGCTGTTTGTGAAGTATAACTTAAGAAAGTTAACCATAAAGAATATTAAAATGATGAATAATGGGGATGATTATATGGGATTTTTGTAGGAATGATGTACAAATGCAAGTTCCTAAATTTCTATTCGGATAAAACTATTTGGATTACTCTATAAAACTCTATTATTCTATAAAACTATTCGGATCAATATCAATACAGACAATTTTTGTTCAGGAAACCATAATCATAATCTACTTATTGAATCATAAATACATTGCATTTCATCTCACTCTAGGCCAAATTGGTCTTGGATTTTCATTTGTTACTTTAACAATAAGAAAGATATAATAACTGTATTTTCAAATGACTTGTTTTGACACCTCAAATATGATATGATGAGAAGTGGTAGAAAATGCCACCATTCACAACTAAAGAACTGTTAGCTAGAAATTCCTTTATTTAGAATCCAGTTGTTTGTATTTATGCTGTATCACTGACCAAAATTCCATCATTCCCAATGATATCATCACATTTAATACAAACAAAATTAATAGGAAACAAATCTTCTTAAAATATCTTCATTATTGATAAAGTTGTGATTAAAAATTCAGTTTCAGCTTGTTTCGCATGAATTATATTTTATTAGATGTATTTAATTTTGATTGAATAAATGGACTGAGATATTATTTCATGCTTTAAAAAATGTTTGTCTGTACAAACTTTACACATGCCTGCATTATGCATGTGTAAAGTTTGTTGCAAGGTTTAAGGAACAGCCTGAATATTTACCCTCTCTGAAAATGATTGTCCACTCCAGATACTGATCTTAGGATGCATTAGGATATACTTAGCAAGGCATAAATACTGCCTTGCTAAATCAAAAAAAGTAGAAAAGTTATTCTTGCTGAGCTGCCATTATTTGGGTAGATTGTATTATTTATTTTTACTTTAGTCTCTTCCTGGCAAATAAACAATATATGACGCTGTAAAGTTTTTCTGCTAATTTTTTCACTATTTCTCTTTTATTTTAAAATATTACTTTTAATTTGTAGAAGAAATCTTGTAGAAGTCATGAAATTTAAAATTTTATTAATTTAAAAAATCTTATAATTATACTTCTAAAATAACTCAAAGCAGATTCTTTTTAAAATAAGATTTACATATTAAAAGCACTTGTTTATCAAAATGCAAGTTTCTGTTATTAAATATTACACAAAATGGTTTTAAAAAGTGACATTTTAATAGCTTTAAACCTTCAAAAAAAAAAAAAAAAATTTTGGCCAGCCAAATATTTCGAATTCAGATGAATAGTTACTATTTGACAAGCCAAATATTTGATAGGATGACTATTTGGTATTTGGCCGAGCAATTACTATTCAACTAGATGAATATTCAGTATTCAGTTCACCTGTGGGCTGAATTTTTGGTATTCAGCCAAAATCATTGTTCGGTGCATCCCTGGTACTGACACTATTTCAGATAGTTCATTAAAGAGAACGTCACCATTTCTTATTGGCAAAACATTCAGGCCAATTTTTGGAAATTGTTACTCACTAAAACAAAATGCAGTCTGGGGATTTCCAGGTTTTTATTTCTTTAGCTAAACGTTCACAATATCTATTAAATTGCAATACAATAGACTCTTTTCCTGTTCAGGCTCATTAAATTCTAAACACATGCCCTGGTGTAATATCAGAATCAGAGCTTTTATTCTCCACAAAAATAGAACTTCAAATAAATTTAAATGATCAAAATATCACAGATGCATGCCACAGCCCTATCTATTGTAACAGACAAGTACTTTTGACAAGACACATTATTATAACTTTTAATAGCCTGATTTTACTAGAAAGAATTAAAGCTGCTTACTTAAGCTGCCTTGTCTGGGTTTATATTCTTAACCCACTCCATTTTTTTAAATGCCAGCATCATAACTATACTAACAATACCTGTGGTAGCTCTACTATCTGCACATTTTGTGCAGAGGTTGGGTGTGATGGTAAATCATGTGCAAAACCCAAACGCTGCACAAACTGCAAGAATGATCATGCAGCGTATTCCCACTCTTGTCCTAATTAGACTATGAAATAAAAATTCTTTCTGTAAAAGTTACTCAAAAAACTATTATCCTGAAATTCTCAAACTTGTTGAATCCAGAAACCATTTATCGGGTGTTTCTTACACCAATTTACTCAAAAACAATCAAAATCCATAAGACACATAAACACCCAACTGAAAGCTCTTTTCCACCAAATAATTTGCCTGGGATATTATCACACATCACTATAGAGGAAAAGACCTGCAATATCAAATTTACAGCTAGTACAACACTTACGCCTAAATTAGAGCTTTAGCCACCATCATCAAAACCTGTTAAAATTAAATAGTGTGACCTGTTTAACATTGTAACCCTTTGGTTAATCAACCACAAAAAACCTTCAAACCAATTGTATTATTAGAAAATTAAATGACTCATTATATGTAATAATGCTCATTTGACTGGATAAACTCCATTGCCAAAATATTTCTATTTGATCACTGGTACAAAAAAGTATACTTATTCCTTAAAGTGTCACAAGTGCACTGACACTGACAGCTGAAGCACTAATGTTCTACTTATCTGGCTTTTATTTAGCACATAGGAACCCATTTCATGATTTTTTCAATAGCTCTATAGGGATGCACAACCTGTGGCCCACAAATTTTGGTAATTTACAATTGGAAAAAACTGCAATTTTTGTGTATAGGTCGCAGGAAAAAATCATAAATTTCGTCAATTTACCGCGGGAAAATATAAAATTTCGTCAGTCACTTAAGAATCACAAATTTCGTTAAACGGGACAGGAAAATCGCGATTTTCATTGATCAAGTGCAGAAAAATAGCAAATTTTGTTAATGAGGCTCTGAATAATCGCAAATTTCGTTCATAAGGTATTTAAAAATCGCGAGTTTTGGCCATGAGGCTCAGAAAAAATACCAAATTTCGCCGATCGGGGACAAAAAAATCGCGAGTTTTGTCGATGAGGCACGGAAAAATCGCGAATTCGTTCATTGGGACGCGAAAAATCGTACATTTCTTTGATCGGACTGGAAAAAAACCGTCAGTTATGTTGATGATGCTAGAAAAAATTGCAAATTAAATTCATCGGCTGCAAAAAAATCGCATGTTTTCTCAGCTTATCGCGTAAAAAAACCCAAATTTCGGTTGATCATACATGAAGAAATCGTGAATGCTGTCGATTAGGGACGAAAAAATGGCAAATTTAGTTGCTAAGGCAAGGCAAAACGCAAATTTTGCGATGATGGCGGAAAAACTGCGAGTTTCGTTTAACGACTGCGAAACAATCGTGAATTTCGTCAGTTTACAAAGAAAAATAAATCGCGAATTTTATTTTTCAGCGTAAAAAATGTAGATTTCGTCAGAGCTAGTTAAAGATCGGAAATTCCGTTAATTGGTCGCGAAAAAATCGCGAGTTTTATTGATCAGGTTCCAAAAAAATCCCATATTTCGTTGGTAGGGCACAAGAATATTACAAATTTTGTTGATCAGGCTCAAATAAAATTGCGAATTTCGTCGATCGGCTTCGCAAATGTCGCGAATTTAGTCGATCGGATTCGTAAAAATTACGAATTTAATCGATCAAGCACGGAAAAGTCACAAATTTAGTAGACTGAATTCGTAAAAAATACGAATTTAGTCGATCAAGCATGGAAAATTCGCGAATTTCGCGGATGAAACACGGAAAATTTGCGATTTCAAGCAGTTTTGTAAAAATCGCGAATTTCGTCAGTCGACTTTGTAAAAATCGAGAATTTTTATCGGTTTTGTAAAAGTTGCGAATTTTGTTGACCACGCGCGGAAAGACCGTGAATTTTCGTTCAACTTCGTAAAAATCGCGAAGCTCGTAGATCGACTTCGTAAAAATCGCAATTTTTTTATCAGGCGCGGAAAAATCATTAATTTTCTCGATCGGTTTCGTAAAAATCTTAGTTTTTTTTTTATCAGGCGCGGAAAGATCGGGAATTTTCTCAATCGTCTTCGTAAAAATCACGAATTTTGTCGATCATGCAAAGAAAAATCGCGAATTTAGTCGATCATGCTAAGAAAAATCACGAATTTTGTTGATCACACGAGGAAAAATTGTTAATTTTCTGAATCAGTTTTGTAAGAATCGCGAATTTTGTTGATTAGGTGCGGAAAGATAGTGAATTTTCCCTATCAGCTTCATAAAAATTGCAAATTTTGTAGATCGGTTTTGTAAAAAAGTGCAAATTTAGTCAATCAGGTGCAGAAAAATCGAGAATTTCTTGATCAAGCATGGAAAAATTTTGTTGATTAGCTCCTACTTGCTTCTTTGTTCAAAATGTTCACTTTTTTTGGCATTTCTTTTTATGTTTGGTTTTTAGCACATTTAATAATACAAAATTTACTCTCCTGAATAAAATCAAGAAATGTTAATTACATATTGAAAATAACCTTTGCTGTATCTGTTAGATATACAAATGTAAAAACTGCTGATATATCTTTACCAACTGAATTAGATATTTTGACTGGATAAGCAAACCCCCTTAAACCATATTTTCTATCCAATTATAGGCCATAAATCACCTCCTCAAAATCAAATTCTCTCCGTGTTATTGATGTAGCCCTCGACCACCCAGACATATTTGTAAGTGGCCCTTCTCTTGAAAAGGTTGTGCACTCCTACTGCGTGATCCTGTATATCATTTTATTTATATTCTACAAACATTTCTTAGTAAACTGAAAGCAGTTCAAAAATGCATCACTTATTTAAAAACCACCTTTAAGTAAATTACCTTCATATTCAGTAAGGTTTGCAAGCTCTTTTGTGTAACCCTGTTTATCAACTATAGCATTTATACACACCATATAATATGCAGACATTTAGTAAAACTTAAAATTGAATATCGCAATAGAAAATGTATTTCATCCATCCATTAGCTATCATCGATAATATACAGTACTTCATATAGAATATACAATTTGAAATCTTTTGTGTGTGCCTGTAAATGCTATGTACTTCATATTATGCATGAAATATTGAGTCTCAGCGGCATATATATTTTTTATGGTACTAGAAATTGATTGACATAGTTAAAATATGTCACAAACAATTCCCTTCTATATTACTGTGTAATGGAATTCTTTTGAGTGGCCCTGTAAATGAATAATAACTATTATTTTCACGGCATATTTTACAGAATGCATATTTTAGTCACTTTGTGAATCTATATAAATTTGAATATGTTTGACCAGGTGTAACATCTTTAAAATTTATTTGAAACGATTTTTTTCCCATAGTCCATAAATTATCGGAAAACTTTTGACTATGCCTGTAAATAAACTAATCATGGTAGAAAATTCGTTTTCAATAGGATTCATGCTAGGGTAAACATCAATAAAATATAAAAATTTCATAGCAATCCGAGTATATTTACAGGAGTTAGAGAGCAGACAGACGGCCATCTGGCCAGACAAACCGAATGCATAAACACTTTTCAACTTTGTTGGAATGCATAAACACTTTTCAACTTTTCAACTTTGTTGGAAAGTGTAAAAAAAAGTACTTTTTAAATATAGTCAACAATTTTGCTTATTTCAAGGTGTTTTTATTATTATTATATTTATAAACATACACATAACATTCATGTAAGTCTCTTTTAAAAAGGAAATCCTTCAATAAAAAAAGCAAATAAATGTAAAAACATAGAAATACAATTATTTGTGAATCTATATAAATTTGAATATGTTTGACCAGGTGTAACATCTTTAAAATTTATTTGAAACGATTTTTTCCCATAGTCCATAAATTATCGGAAAACTTTTGACTATGCCTGTAAATAAACTAATCATGGTAGAAAATTCGTTTTCAATAGGATTCATGCTAGGGTAAACATCAATAAAATATAAAAATTTCATAGCAATCCGAGTATATTTACAGGAGTTAGAGAGCAGACAGACGGCCATCTGGCCAGACAAACCGAATGCATAAACACTTTTCAACTTTGTTGGAATGCATAAACACTTTTCAACTTTTCAACTTTGTTGGAAAGTGTAAAAAAAAGTACTTTTTAAATATAGTCAACAATTTTGCTTATTTCAAGGTGTTTTTATTATTATTATATTTATAAACATACACATAACATTCATGTAAGTCTCTTTTAAAAAGGAAATCCTTCAATAAAAAAAGCAAATAAATGTAAAAACATAGAAATACAATTATTTTTTTAATGCAGAAAACTCAAAACTTTCTAGGATTTTTTTTTTTTTTTTTTTTTTTTTGAAATAACAAGAAATAAATTACAAACTGGTCAACTATAGCTACAGACAATAATTGCTATAAAAATTTTCAAACAATAATGTACATATTGCTAACTTCTGAGAAATGATTAAACAATAATTTCTAAAACTGGTCAATAATTTTGTCTAATTCAACAGAGTTTTATTATTATTATATTTATAGACAACTTAGTCCGTAAATTAATCTTTTAATCAGAAAATCCTACAATAAAAATGAAAGAAAAAGACACTGACATACCTGCAATGTACAGTAATAGGTCCACTGCCTACTTGCTTTTCTTGATTTTGCTGTACATCTTCAATTAAAGTTACTAAACCAAGTGTACCCTCAGGAACAGTACCAGCACTAGAAGGCCAATCACTAAATTGGAACTGTGTGATTGTATGTTTATCGTTATTCTGCAAACACAAAAAGGACAATATGAATATATCAATTTTGTTAAACATAAAAATCAAATATTACAATAATAATTGTCAACAGAACTGATTATTTATAAAAAATTTTTGCAAAAAAATACATGTCTGTCTCATTATGAAAACCTTAAAATTTTCATTCGGCATAAAAACAAATGTAATGAAACAGATACTGTAGTAAAATATTTCTTCTAGGAAAACTATTAATAAACAAAAAAAATATTTAGTAGAGTTAAACAAAATTCCAAAGTAAAAAGTACTCCATTTAATTGAATAAACAATATCAAATTCAAATAGTCACGTGTGATCGGCTGAGGAATTCACATTTCTGATGAACTAAATAAATCAAAAATTGTATCATAACACTATTTACATAAAACCCAACCAGGAAAAATGAAAGAATTAACACATTTAAAATGGACTTTTAAAAAATGATTACATTTTTTCATGTGTCTCTTCGGAAAGGAGAAGAAAGTATTGAATGCAGATTAGATAAATTAAAAATTCCTTTCAGAACATATAATTTTCTTTATATAAATCCTTCTATACTCCAATTATTTTCATGGTGTATGTTATTTTGAAAGTTTTTCATGTTTAATAAATTGAATAAGGAGTACATGTGCACAGAGTCACAGCAACATATCTTTATATTTTTAATAAATTAAAAATGGGTTATAGTGTATTTACAATAATCCCAACTAGGTGTAACGAAAGTATTTAAATATTGAACGGAGATTTTCGGCACCAGGTATTAAAAATGAAAAAAAAAAAGTTAATTAACTAATTCCTGTCACCTACTTTTGACAAATTATGCAAATACAACCTGCCATAATTTTTGGTACCATTATTTTTTAACAAAAATGTTCGGCTTATTTAATCAGATAATTTCTTTCAATTAAGTTATTAATTTCTGTCATCAGAAGTAATAGGCTGAAACATTAAAGCAGTTGGCAGCTGATTATAAATTGAAGGATGAAAGAATTTATGCATTTAATGAAAGGAAAAAGGAAATGGTATAAATGAAAACATCACTGCTATCAATTTTTTTAATTAAATTACTGTGTTTCTCTTACAATTTTAATGAAAGGAATAAAAAGTTTTATTGTAAGAGAAAATAAGATATTATAATAATTAAAATAATTTCATTAAAAGATAATGTTTAATATTTAATAATAAGAAAAATAAAAGCTTTTGCTTATTTTATTACAGATGCATCACTTGATGCCAGTAATAAATGTAAGTAGAATAAACCTAAGTAAAGAAAGAAATTATTGTTAGTTTATCAAAGTAAGATTCATTTTCACTATTCTTGAAAAAAAAAAAATGTTATAACTTTTAATTGGAAATATGTGTACTTTTATAAAGCTTTCACATTATTTTAAATTTATTTCTACATACTTTTTCTGTAAATACAACAACAGGAGAGAAGTTATATTTAACTATAAAAAAAATAATAATAATAAATAACCCATTGTAAATGTCATTATGGGTTTTTAATTATTTATTTTTCTATCCTGTATAATATCAAAGTTATATTTAAAGTTATGTGTCTAAAATACATTTAGAAGGTATGTATGAGGGGGAGTCTGAAAATAAGTTTGTCCTGGCATCTCTGGACAGAGGTGCGACAGCTTTATTTGTCAATGTAAGTACCAAGCAAGTTGAAACATTAGCCATACCGCTTGATAAGCTGCAAAAATCCCTCCAGGAAAACACCAGGGTTTTGCATATGGGCAAGAAGTTAAGTGCTTTTTCCATATGCAAAGCCCTGAGTTTTTCCTAGAGGGATTTTTTAAGCTTATCATGTACGACAAATGTCTCAATGTACTTGGTAATTATGTGGAAAAATAAAGATATGGCTTAACTGTAATATATCATTCTATTTTTTTTAATTTCATGCACAATTCAAAGTTGACAGGGGAAACTTATTTTCAGACTCAACCTCGTATATGGCTTAAAATTTCTAAGTACTATTGCACCACTGTATCCAATTAGAAATCTTTGCCCAACACTTTTTCTTCACATTCTGTGATTAATTGCAGAATTTGTAATACCCTTCTATGATTTAGTAAGATGAATATATATGTGCATTACAAGCATTATTGTAAGCTAAATTTATGGATGTATTTTATTTTATTGAGAGTTTTAATATATACAGGGTGTCCCTAAACTAATGGTATATACGCTAGGGGGTGATAGAACACATCAAGATGAGTAATAGTAGATAGGAAACCAAGGGTCCCAAATGTTTTCCAAAGGAGATAGCCGCCATTAAAGTTTGGGGTCCAAAATGTCAAATATACATAAAAAACAGAAAAATAGGTTGATTGATTTGCGGTTTTCATTTAAACTATTCTTTATGTTGGTATTTTCTTAAAAATAAATTATAAAGATAAATTTTGAAAAATGCTGATAGAAGGCACTTTAGACTTTGAAGTAATGAAAAACTATTTTTTGCCGTGATTTTTTGCATCTCATTAAATGGTTTTGTAAGCTTAGACTTAAACATAAATTTTGAGCTCAAAATCTGAATAGTTGGGAGTGGTTAAGTAGCACAAACTTAACTGTGTTCAGAGGGTTTTAATTTCAAACGATTATAAAAAATGGAAAAATTAGTCGATTTGTTTGCGGTTTTTGCTAAAACTACTCTTTAAATCAGTGTTTTCTTGAAAATAAATTTTAAAGATAAATTTCACAAAATGCCGATAAAAGGCACCTTAGACATTGGAGTAGCGTGCAACTATTTTTGACCGTTATTTTTTTAAATCTCATTAAATGCTTTCAAATGCTTAGATTTAAATTTTGTGATCAAATTCTGAATTATTGCGAGTGTTTAAGTAGCGCAAAAGTAAACTGTGTTTTATGGGGAGGGGGGGTTAAATTTATACTCCTGAACACATTTCAGTTTGCGTTTCTTAACCCCTCCCAACGATTCCCAATGAATGTTGGTTACTCTGAAGTTTAAGGCACCCTCTAGTGGAATTTTTTGAAATTTATCTTTAAAATTTATTTTCAAGAAGATACTGACTTAAAGAATAGTTTTATTTTAAACCGCAAACAAATCGACCAATTTTTCCGTTTTTTATAATCATTTGAAATTTGAACCCTCTGAACACAGTTCAGTTTGTGCTACTTAACGACTCCCAACTATTCAGATTTTGAGCTCAAAATTTAAGTTTAAGTCTAACTTCATGAAAACATTTAATCAGATGCAAAAAATAATGTAAAAAATAGTTGTTCATTACTCCAAAGTCTAGAGCGCCCTCTATCGGCATTTTTTGAAATTTATCTTTATAATTCATTTTTAATAAAATACCGACATAAAGAATAGTTTTAGTGAAAACTGCAAATCAATCAACCAATTTTTCCGTTTTTTATAATCATTTGAAATTTAAACCCTCTGAACACAGCTAAGTTTGTGCTACTTAACCACTCCCAACTATTCAGATTTTGAGCTCAAAATTTAAGTTTAAGTCTAAGCTTACGAAACCATTTAATGAGATGCAAAAAATAGTTTTTCATTACTTCAAAGTCTAAAGTGCCCTCTATCGGCATTTTTCAAAATTTATCTTTATAATTTATTTTCAAGAAAATACCAACATAAAGAATAGTTTTAGTGAAAATCGACCAATTTTTCTGTTTTTTATGTGTATTTGAAATTTTGGACCCCAAACTTTAATGGCGGCTATCTCCTTTGGAAAACATTTGGGACCCCTGGTTTCCTATTTACCATTACTCATCTTGATGTGTTCTATCACCCCCTAGCATATATACCATTAGTTTAGGGGCACCCTGTATATATAGAGAGAGAATAAATTTATCAAATGTATAACATACATAAAAGATGTTATAAATGTATAATTTTTTTAAATGAAATCACATATTAAAAGAAGCTTTCACAAGAACATTTAAAAATTTAATGTTGTAAATTTAGAGAAATTTAATTTGTATTATAAAAAATACCCACATGTTTCTACTTTATTATTATTAATGCAATAAAACAATAAAAAAATATTATTTGTATTTCATTTTTTTTCTTTTAATATTTTATTAGATGGGCGTTTATTTATTTATTTTTTAATTTTTAAAAAACAAAAGCTATTTTGGTCAGAATGATAATTCTAAATAAGCAATCTTTTTAGAAGCAGATCATATTGGCACAAATTAATTTGTAATATAGCTGAAGTTAGAATGCACAATATTTACAAAAAAGACGGCAGAACTGTATGTGTTAGCACATATTAACCTTGAAACAGTTACTTTCTGCAAATTTTATAACAATTATTAATGATTTTTCTATAACATTCCTCATGTAAATTGTGCCGAGATTAAAATTAAGTTTCAAAAACTGCTATGTGAAATTGCTCTCTAACATGTTGCAAATTACTGTTAAGTAAATCTTGCATTCATAAAAATATAAATACACATGACAAAAAATATGCATTTGCTGAATTATTAAATTCTATTCTTCATTTATAATGAAGCATAACTGCACAATATAGTACCTTTTTATACAGAATATGCATTAAAAAGCTTTCAGATGAAGATGCTGCTTAAATCTAACATAATATATGAAAAACAAACATGAAATGTTGATAAGAACTTGATATGATAATAATTTTCAACATTAACCATTCTACAGCAGCATCTCATATATTAGTAAATTATACATTTCTGAAAATTTTTATGAAAACTATAAACAGAAAGGAAAAACAACTTACACATAAATTATACTTATTCAAGTAATTAATATATCTTAAATTATACAAATTCAAGATAAAGCATTATTTGAACTGATGAAGCCTTATTATCATTCACCAATACAGAAAGAGAAATACATAAATGTGTAGTTAAACTTATTCACTACATGTGTGTAAAAAAGAGTCAGATTCCATTCATTTTTCACAAACTTATTTTTCTTAAAAAGGAACCAAATTACAGAATTTTATCTTACTTTTGATTTTGTGTTGATGACTGTGAATTCTCTTTTAGTATAAAATGTATGTTTTTCACTATTTTCAAAAGTCACTTTAATATAATCACAAACTTTTTCCTCCTCTTCTGTTGGCCAGTAGTGCTGACACTTAGTCTAAAAAGATGAAACAAATATTACACTTTAGCATAACATAAATTTTTCTAGTCAAAATAATCACAATTGTTTATGAAGAGAAATTCAAAATTTAGCACAAGATATTGGTATATATTAAAAATAACTTCAGTTATTCTTTTTATTTATATGTGAAAAAAAAGACACATTTCCACCATTTTTAATGAACTTGCAAAATTTCTTTTTAATGGAAACATTCAAGGATTTCATATACGACAATAATAAGTATCTTTCAAGTTAAGTTTTGAAAAATTTTTATTTAAAATGAAGATTTGTATGATAATTAAACAATTTGTAAATCACTCCATACTTTTTATTCTATAAAATATAATATGAAATATTTCATAAACTACTAAATGACATCTGTATTTCAATTACAGGAAAGATATGATTTGTGACATTTGTCCTTCAATGTTTTCAAGAGAGAAATAATTTCTTTATGGTGAATATAGTTAAGATAATAACATTATACTTACTTGTCCCTCTCCTAGTTCCGAAAGCATTACTAGTGTTGTTATACTCTGTTCTTTAATCATCCTCCAGAATTCAACAACTGTTGATTCTAAGGGATCTTGAGTTATAATAAATGATAAGGATCTATCATAACCCTAAAAAGAAAAAAATGTGTATTTATGTTCACTGAAACTTTGAAAAACTAATTAAACACAATGATGATCCCCACCCTAGTAACACTAAAAGAAGCAAATAATAAAAGTAGAAATTGGTTCAAAACAATGTTAATTTCTATCACATTTCTATTTCTTTGTATTTTCAGGATTGGAAAAAAAAAATATTTTTTTTTTCACATAAATTTGATATTTGAAAGTAGAAATAGGTCTTTGAAATTCATTTAAAACAGACTCATACATTGTTAAGAACATAAAAATATACAGATGAAACAATAGAAAACATATTGACAAAACATTGTCGTAACAATTTTGATAAAATGTGCACATTATGCAATTATGATGGAAACTAAAAAATATTTTTAATTTACAAAATATGCTGATTTTTCCTGAATTCAATAAGTGAATAAAACTGTTGTAATTCATATGAGATACATTTATAACTCTTCACTTCAACAAAAAATATTTGAAGTGTTTTCATGCGTCCTCAAAAATATGAGATAAAAAAAGCTTCCAGAAGGAAGTCATATTCATCATTTTGCCTCACGTTGGGAGTGGGATGAAGAATAAGAATATTTATTATAGATAACGAAATTTTCAAGGTACCTTTAAAACTGTATTCAACACATTTTATGACAATCTACACACATGCATAATTTATACAAAAAGGTGATAAATTGATCATTCAAAAGGGAAAATCATTTTACAAAAGTTTGTGCAGGCTTGATCTATATCACAACCAGAGCTATCTATATCACAACTATAATTTTCCATATCACTGTCATCCTCATCATCTTATCACATCATTGCCATATTTGTTTGAACTAAGTTTATCAGTATATCCTTCATAATAAACAATTTATATGTTCTGAATTATATTTTAAGAATATTTTAATGAGGGCTTGAAATGTCTAGTCATAGATGAGTAAGTTTTAGCATTGTGAGGTCCAAAAATTACAACCACATAGATGAAAACTGAATTTTGTTCACAGCAGCTCATAGATTACCCTGAAGCAAATTGTTGATATAGTGATGTGATAATACTGAATTATATAAAACTCCAGTAAAAGTTTTTGGTACATAAAACTAGCTGCTGGAATGCATGACTGGGTATGAGAAAAACTGAGTTTGCCATCTTACCCTCATCTTCCCTCTATAATGAACTGAAAAGTTCATATATGTACAGAAGGCCAAAAAAAGAAAAAATAATAACATAATCCCCATCTATTTTATCCCCATCTATTTTATCCCCCAAATAGATGCAGAAAAAAAATGAAAATACCCTTTGGGTTGGAAATTAAATTTTCTTTGAGTGTATGTTAAAATAAGCTTATGAGCTCATCTTCATACAAAAATTATAGCAAAATTTCAATATATTTGGAATTTTCAATACATTTAGTCTTTTTATATAATGCAGGAAGTCATTCACTTAAGTAGCTTAAGATTTATGAGCATCTAAAGTTTGGAGCTGTTAATATAAAATTCTTTTTTAAGGTTGCAAAACACACTGTAATGCAGGTAGTCCTTTAAGCAAAATTTAAAAAATACTTGGCAGAATAAGCTGTAATTTTGGATTTACAAATTTAATGCTATTAGAAAACAATTTCAATATATTTTCTTTTATAAATAACAATACATTATAAATCATTTCATTATTTAAATATTTTAAATTAATATTGAGAAAAAAATATGTATTGTAATCTACAAAAACTTTAACAGAAATTAATTTCTAAAATCTTTTTACATGTTAATGGGAAATTACAGTTCACTCTGTAAAATAGTTTTTCAGCTACTTTGCTTTGCAGTTTGTTCATCAACTGTTAGAAAATAATTCAACATTAGGACTTCCAAACTTTACACATCAGCATAGCTCCTAAACTATTTCCTTGAATGACTTCCTGTTTGGTCCGATAGGTAAAGACAATTGAAGAATATAAATCTGATATCAAAAATGGACGTTCACACTGAAAATTCAAGGTTTGTTACAACTTCAAAGTGAAGACAATCCTGTAAGCTTATTTTTTAAACATATTAAGATGCCATAATTCTCAGTCAAATGAATACTTTTGTTTTTATCTGAATCTACTTTATGGCAAAATAGATAAGGGTACCCATTATTCTATTAAGACTGTACAGATGTTTGTGTGCATGCTCATATGCCAAAAAAATCTATCACATGCAATTTTTTGGGGGGGAGGGGGGGGCAAAAAAGTTTATGTTAAATGCAGATTCAGATTTTTGAATTGTTTATTTATTATATTTTTTATTATATATTTTCTAGTTATTTTTAAAATTTGTATTTTCGATTTGCAAAAGAAATTTTTGTAAAAGTGATTTTATTTCAATCATAACATTCTATTTTTTATTTGATATATTTTAGAACAATTTTTCTTCTTAAAAGAAGAAAAATCCTTTTGCTGAGGCCAAAAATTAAACCATTTTGTAATGATAAATTCAACCTTATATTATCCTCATACAGACTTTGTGATTAGATTCCTATACAGAGAGAGTTTTCTCTCAACATTTTAATGTATACTGATAAAAGAAGTTTGCTCTATGAGAAAGTGTGTATGTGTGTGTATGTATCAGCAGTAGCTAGTGAAATCTAGCACCCCTAAATATCTGAAAATTTCTGTCAATAATCTAAGGCAGGTCCTGATGCACCTGAGACTCACAATTTTAATTTTTTGATAATTAGTCAAATCATTAATTAAAAATTCAGCAAAAAAAAAAAAAAACAGCAAATGTAGAAATGCAATAGTCAATTGGCAAAAAATATTTTCAGGAATGGAATCTGTAGGTGAACTAAAATTTTGCTCCCCCTCCCAACACACAAAATAAAGTTTTTTTTTTTTTTTTAAACAACTCCCAATTTCCCTCTGTTTTATTGAAGCAATAAATAATCATTTATCTGAATCATACACATTACCACCACAAAATTACAGATTATCTTTTTCACTCTTGTTCTCTGGTATAAAAACACATTATTTAACTTATATAATTCTTTATAGTAACAATAAATAAATAATTTCTCACCTAAATCCTAAATCTAATCTCACTTACTTCTCTTTCCAAAACACCTAAGTCTCCTTCTTTGTCTTACACTTTAATCCCCACATCTCATGAAGTTTAAAATCTTTAAATTCTTCAATTTTTCTGCTATATTTGTGATTTTGTTGTAACAATAATTAAATAATTAACCACGTTATCCCTGCCAAATAAAGGTTTCTTTTTTTCCTTTGCCCACATCCCAGCACACAGTTTAAAATCTACATATATTTTTTTCTCAGTTTATAATTTTTTTTTTTTTTTTTTTTTTTTTTTTATAATGATAACTAAAAATCATCTAAACACTCCCCTCTTCCCTATCTTCTTCCATCACTCTTCAAAAATCTTCTACTTCTTCCTTCTACTTCCCACACTCAGCACACTGAATTAAAAATATTTATAACTATAATATTTTGAGAATTTTTTGTTCGATTGTTATGTTGCAGCAATAATAAATAATCATTTAACTTTTCCTTAAAGATTTCCTTTCCTCACTTCCAGAAAAATGAGTTAATTTCTAAAGTTTGGAGAAAAGGGAGGGGAGATAGAGAGAAAGAAAGTATTTACCACTTTTTTATAGTTTGGCTGTTCTCATATCTGATATTTTGTTAATTGAGGTAGAAAATTTTATTTTAGAGAACATATTTATTTTAAAACATAAAATATGCATATTCAGAAGTGAGCATAGTCCTACCTTAAAAAAGCAGGACAATTTTGCTTCCCCATCCATATATATATTTAGAAATTAATTTCTTTAGAGGAAAGGACAGAACAAAAAATTCAGGAGGGAGGAGGATTTTAGATAAATATTTTTTTAACATTACTAAACAAAAAATTTTTATTAAAAGGTTTTAAACTATTTGTGGAATGAAAGGACAAATAAGTGGAAATAAGATTTTTTTTTTTTTTTTTTTTTTTTAATAGAGTTTTGGAGATTTTTTATTTTGTGAACAAGGACAGCAAATATATTTTAGTAATAGAGAGATAATTTACGTATTTATTGTTTCTAGAGAGCAGTAAATTGGAGAAAAGATTTATTTATTAGAATTGTAATTTATTTTAAACTTTGTACATTGGGAGAATGAAGGGGAACATAAAGCTAAAAGGGAAAATGTTTGTAAATCAGATGATTGGTGACTTATTTATTGTTATTAGAGTGTAACAAGCAAGACAAAATTTTTTTATAGTATTGAAAATGAAAATTTTCTGCCTGAGGAAAATCAAGAAACGATGGAAAGTAATGATATTTTTTGTGCATGAAGGGGGGGGGGGGTAGAGATTAATGGAATTTTGCAGTACTTTGAGATGTATAAGAAGTTAAAAATATTCAAATATCAAATTATAATATAAAGGATGCTCTTCAACAAAATATCGCGAAAGAAACTGCAAGTTTTTATGAAATGAAAGTTTTTATTAAGTTTAGGTTTTGGATCCTTTAGCATTCTGGTTTTTACAGCATTTTGGATACCTGGGCATTGGATAATAAATCCTATACTGTACTTGAAATTAACAGATTGAACATATTTTTTTTTTTTATGTTTTAAACATGTCAAACATTGTACAGGGAGAAGGAAGCAAAGATTTCAGATTGAGGGATGTGCCATAATTGATGATTAATTGGTGTCATAACTGATGACTATTTTTCTATTTTCTTACTAGAGAGTAACAAATACGACAGAAGCTGTATTAAGAATATCAAGATTCTAAACTTTTTATGCTAATAAGGTAGGGACAGTAAGAAAGTGAGCTTTTCATGCTGAATGGGAAGGGGGGGGGATAAATGGTTTAAAAGTCAATGTAAAATTCAAGTAAGTATAATTAAATGGAGTTTACAGTCAGGATTTTATGAATTATTGATATCAAAATAATATATTGACATCAATATTATGTGTATATATATAATCATCATAACCAACCGTTTTTGATCCACAGCTGGATGTAGGTCTCCCTCAGATTTTTCCAATGTTTCCTGTCTAGTGCTTTCGTCATCCAATATATATATATATATAAACACAAACACATACATACATACATATACTTGCTCATGAAAAAAAATAAAGCAACAAGGGAAAAAACTATATTAAAAATAAAATAATTAGATTTTTCAAATAATCATTCAAATTAAAATTAGATATAAAAAAAAGTTTCTTGTTAAACGTGATGCAATTTATGACTTAAAACTTTAGTTTATCCATGCTCCATGTTTTATTTTTTAAAAAAAACTTCAACACATGAAAATGCATAACTTGTTTTAAATATGACAATTTTCACCAGTAAATGTCTTTCATATGCAGTAATTTAATGATTTTAAAGTTTTTTTTTTCAATATTCTCATGTGAATATACATTTAAACTGACAATAAATTGTTTTAAAATATTATTATTATTATTAATTTTGGCAACAGTAAAAAAACTATTATCTGAAAACATGAATGAACTCTCCATTCAGAAAATGAAAGTTTAAATAAAAGACTAAAAACATAAAAATAGTCAAATTAAAATGATTGAACATTGCAGGTAGTGATGGGCAATTTCGATTTTTTAAATCAATTTAATCAATACTATGGCCAATTCGATTTAGTTGATATTTTAAAATTTTTAATAGATTACTCTGAAAGTAATATCATTTTCATTTTCCTTCAAATGTCAAAAATAAAGTATTTGAATGTGCTAATCCCAAAATTTCTATTTCATACATGTTAAAACTTCCAATTTCACTATCATGGTGTCAAAATTAAATGATAACTTTTGTCCATCATGCAGATTCAATAAGCATAAGTTCATTGACGTATGTGCATTTTAAAACAAAATATTAGCACTTTATTGTCCTAACAAATTGTTGAATTTCAGCTCACATGCTCTTAGATTTCTACAAACAAAATTTGAAATTCAAAGAGCATAAAAGCGACACCTTTTGGGCAGTATACAAAGCCTAATAAGGATCTATTTATGTAATAGTGCAGCAGAATATGAATTTTGATTAAATTCCATGCATAAGTTTTGAAATAGAGCTATCACAAATATCATAAAAAATGCAGCATAGTCTATTACATAATTTACACGAAAACCTAATCAGGAATATCTTATGTCAACATCTAACAGAATATTAAGTTTGATGAAATTATGTTCATTAATTCTTGAAATATTCTCGCTAACATTGTGAAAAAAAGTATTGAATTCAGGGTGTTGTACCGAAGGACATCCCTTTCCCAGAGCATTGAATGGTATGCCAGGAAGATTTCAGATTTATAAATGCTTCATGGAGAAAAGTCCAACCCCTGTCCCTCCCACACATATACAGAAATCTAGAATGTCTCTCTCCAGAACCACAAAAATCTCTCCCGAAGAAAAATGTCTGAATTCAACACCCCTTAAAAAAGCAGCATAACCTGTCATGATTTACATGATAGCCTAATCAAGAACAATTTATGGCAATGTCCAACAGAGAATTAAATTTGATGAAATTCTGTTCATTTGTTCTTGACATATGATCCCTAAAATCATATGTATCGTGAAAAATTATATCATATGTATCGCGTTGAATTTTGGGTATCCCGAAGAGGGACATCTCCATCCAAAAAAACTGAAATATCCCTCCAACAGATTTGAGATTTTATGCTAATATGCAAAACGTTCTAACGTTCTCTGAAGTCTAAAATGTCACTCTACAGAGTGACAGAAACCCCTCCCGGAGAAAAATTTCTGGGTTCCAAGAATGCTGATAAATGCAGCATAGCAAAGCCCCCTCTTGAGTGAGCTACACTGAAACCTAATAAGCAACAACTTATGACAACGTTTAACTGAATATAAGTTTTCGAGAAAATTCTTGCATTAGTTCATAAGATAGTGATCTTACAGTAATTAGGAAACATAGCAGCGCTACTTGTTGAACAATTTTCAGCAAAATATTTCTGCACCAATTTATACAAAAGTCTAACAAAATCTAAAGTTTCAACAGATTCCATGCATTAGTTAATGAAATATAGTACCCATAAAATTTTTGTCGGAGACAAAAACAAATAGGGACTGATCAGAGAATAACAGACAATAAAAAAAGTCAAATCGTATTTGAGACAGTCGAAGACTTCAAAAACTGGTTCAGATTTCCTATTTAGTGCCCACCCCCCACTAACTTTTTCTTGTGATAGGCCAGGAGTGATGCTGTAGTAAAAATTTCATGCCCCCTAAATTTCTGCACCCAGGACGATCACCCCCTTGAACCCCCCCCCCCGCTTTCGCATGGCGCTGAGTAGAAATTGTGAAAAATGCAACATAGCAGTGCCATCTGAGAAGCAATATACACCAAAATGTGCACAACATCAATTCATATGAAGAATTAACTGATCTGAAATTTGATGAAAATCCGTAAATTAGTTATTCAGATATAGCTATTGCATAACTCGCAAAAATGTAGCATAGCAGCACCACTTGTCAGTTGATATACACCAAAAATTAATTAGATTCAGTTTATATCAAGGTCAAACTAAATCTAAAGTTTTGTGAAATTCCGTACATTTGTTCTTGAGATAGAGCTGTCAGAAACTTTTGTCACATACAGACTCACAAAGTGGCAGACAGACTCGTAGACAGATATTTTCTAAAAACCATCAAATTGTGTTAAAAATCTTCTGAAAGATATAGATCCATCAAAGACCGGAAGTCGAAATTTTTCATGAACGTAATACTTTCTTCTTGTAAAGATACAAAAGAAAGTACAAACGTAAAATCGATTCTGTCCATAAGATGGCACAGCACAGATTTAATTATTTTGATTTAAATTGAAATCGAAATTTTTGGATTTACTACTTTAAATCGATTCACATTACAGATTGAATCGATTTTTCTAATTTTATTGTTTTAATGGTAGTATTGATGCAAAATTACGTATAAAGAAGAATTTTTTTTTCTTTCTAGGCTAGATGAGTGTTAAATGCAGGTATTTTTCACCATGAGGGCTATCTGCGACTCCAGAGGAAGGGATGTTTTACACCTCGGTAAAAGAGGGGAAATCGCAATTTGTGCATTAAAATGCATAAAATCTCAAAACTTCTGATGAGGGGGGGGGGGAGATGTCCCCTGCAGGCCACCCCATGGATTCGACACTAGGTACAATCGTTATATTTTTGTTTAGGAGCCCAGTTATTTGGATTTTTAATTTACTATGTTTTATTTTTCATGCTCGTCTCCCCCCCCTTCCACACCAATCTTAACTTACATGACCATTTGAAATATGCATGAAGTTTTAAAAATGTCCATTTCTCATTCTATTTTATTATAGATTGACATTTGGAATCTTTGAAAAAAGATGCATATGGGGTCGACCTACCGCCCATTTGAGATTTACCTGTGCTGTGCCGGGAAACATATTTTTTGTTTCTTCAAAAGAAACAACAAATTATTGTTGGAAGGGGGGAGATTTGTACCCCCCTCAACACACACCTTATAATTTCGCTCATTTAATTTTCAACCATTTTTAACTTAAAAGTTTAAGCTACATGACACCCCCGGGGCTGTGGACCCCCCCCCCCTATCTCTTATTCGCCTAATTTTACTCATTTCTTCATTTCAATCTTTGAAAGGCTATAACTTTGCTTCTATAGGAGCTACAGTGGGGAGAAAAATTCTAGTATAGCTAACTTTTCCTCTCCCTTCTTTTTGCTATTGCAGTTTTACAACTTTTCCCATAGGACCGGTTTTTTTTGGTAGGGGGGAGGGGGGCACGTTTCTCATTTTTTGATGTAATTTGTCTATAGAAAGCTTAAGTTTCATATATTACAAATCTAGCATTAAAAAAAATTTCCCATCATTCTGGGTCACGTTACGGACCTATAACGCGTTAGAATTTAAATTTCTCAAACTTCATCAGAAAAAAACAAAAAACAAAAACATTGGTACATGTCAGCGAAATTGGGGTTCGAACTTGCAACCGTTTGATTGAGAACGCAATCCCTAAGCTTATTGGCCACCAAGCACTCAGCAGTGCTATTATTTCTTTAGGTTGTCATTTTTAAATTCATAATATCTTTTGAATGGAATGTCCCATTTAAATAGTTCAAAAAGTAATCTAGAGGTATGGAAACAGTCATAAATACAAAATGATTTACTTGGAAAAGGATTAATACAAAGGTATCGATAGCACAGTCTATTTTTTGTTGGCGTATTTATTGCATTTTGAAATGTAAGAAAGTAATTATAGTGAGGTAACTACAATAGCTGGACATATAGTATTGCAAAGTTTTTTGAAATCGATATTCATATGTTCTTTAATATTGTAGCACATTTTTTTGTTCATTTAAGAGTATTTCCTGCACAATAAAATATTTCCTGACATTTCAAAAAAATATGACGTAAAGATTAAAAAAATACACACGTAATTGTTTAAGTTTTCACTTCTGTCGGCACTCCCAGAGTACCACTATTTTTTTTTCCATGTCCGTCCTAATACCCCCCCCCCCTCCCTAACACCTCCTCGGGGTGGAAGGTGGTAATTATAGTCCAGCTGATTGTCTAAGTTTAGGAATTACTAATTTTAAGCTTATCTGTGAATATTGAAATATCGATTCTAGAACTGAGAAATCGATTTTTTTTATGATCGATGCTGTTTGATTTGATGTCGATTTTAATCGATTCTTAAAATTTCCAGAATCGCCCATCACTAATTGCAGGCTGCAATCTAGTCATTATCTGATTCTTTTACCTGAATGAAGGAAGCATTGATGTATGAAGAATGATCTCTTGAAGGTGAAGGTGGAAGAATTACTCTATTTAAATCATCTGCAGAAGAGAAAATATCCAAAATTCACAATGTTGCAAAATCTTATGTATGTCATAACAAAATAAAAAAGGTAAAATTTTCATCATATATAACTAAATGATTTACACATAGAAGTAAATTATATGGTAAACAAATTAAATTTACAAAACTAAATAATTATACATATTAAGTCAAAATAATTGATAGTTAATAATAATCAATAAGTTATTACCTTGTAAAATGTTCTACGTCAAGCTATTATGATAAACACTAATAAACAGAAAACTAATAAAAAATTATAAAAGGAAAAAAATGGCTGACTTTGGAATATCAGGCACAGTACTTACGTAACAAATTCTGAATAGTGATTTGCATCTTTAACTGAACCGAAAGTATAACAAAGTATAAAAATAAGTACTTACCATTTCCACAAATATTGCATTTAATTTATCAAAATTATAATTTTGTAACTATATTAAATATCATATAAAGAAATAAAGACACATTTAAAATACTTAGAAAAAGAGCATTATTTTACAGCCTAAAATTAATTTTATAAATATTTTTCTCAACATATATTGAAAAATATCTCCAGAATATGAAATACATTTCTGTGTCATTACTTACAAGGAATTATAAAATCATATCTATTTTTTCCTACGTTCATGTCCATGGTGCCAACACAACACGTCTTGGGATCTTCTATAACATCTGCTAGTTTCTAAAATGATGTATCAAAGCATATTAAAGATATGTATGTATGAAGAAAAAAAATAAAGATAATAAAATGCATGTTTCATTTTTACACACCTCAAATTCAATAGCTAGCCCAGTTTTGTCTGTGTCACCAACTTTTTCTTTTAAAATTTCATAATGGTCCCTGAGGTGTCTAACTTCAATTTCTGTGTCACCAAATTGAGCATGTTCCATTAATGCTCTATACACAAAAATATACTGCTTCTAAAAGTGTAAGAAATAAAATGTCAAACAACTGCACTAAGAAAAAAAAAGTATTTTTTTTTTTTTAATTATAAAAAATTAATACCAACCAAAGATTGCACTAAAAAGTTCCTTTGATGGCGCAGTGTGCTCACATGCTGGAAAACATCTATTCTGCACTCTTCTTCCAACTGTTGCAAAAGACTATCTATAGCTACAAAAGTTCCAGTGCGTCCAACACCAGCACTAAAATGACGAACCATAAAATTAATGCAAATGATTAAAATAGAATTTAATAGTAACCTTTTCAATAAAATGCTTGAAACCTTTTTTCAATGTACAATTAAAATTTTTTGAAGATTACATCATTGAAATTAGCATGTTATAATAATTTTAAAATAAACTGCAAAATATGCTTCCACATGTCAATGAATACAAACATTTATTCCTGTTCAGAGATACGTTTTATCTGTTTCCAGCATTTTACTGCTTTATTTAATATACTGTTAGCAACAGATGGCGCCACATAAATATACGTTTGAATAACATTTTAGCAATTTGCAGCACACCATATTACATCTTTATTGGTGAATGATTTCAGGAAATCTTATCTAGATACTACAAATTCATATAAAGAAGGGTAGCCAGATGATATGTTTTTACTATCAGTTGTACAATGTTTAGGTTTATTTGTACATTGTACCTTTAAATTTGTTGCATACAGTGATTTTGATGCAATGTTGATAAGACAACAGTCTGAATATTGGGCCATTAAAATATTTTTTTATTGGAAAGTTTAATATTTTTTTTAGTGATTTAATGGGAAATGAATATTTTCTTTTGTTTTTAGTTAACCAGAATTAACTCCAGGTTCACAAATTTTTAGTTGCCTGTTGTGTGCAAGTCATAATCCTTTTTCATATGAAAATAATGTAAATGATTCTATCCATTTTTTATCACAAACAAGAATTTTATTTTTTTTTCTGTGATGGTTAGTCATATAATTTGCTAACAAAATCACATCCTAAAATTTCACATAAAACTTATAAAAATTTCAAATGCTTAGTATTTTTTAAATGGAATAATTTAAAATCATTATAATTCATAACATTATTTATCGGATTTCAATTTTTTTCAATTTAATTAAAGGGGAAAATCAGACTTTAATTTTGTTTCGGGGTTTTTTTTAACAATATTAATTTTCAAACTATTAAAAATATTTATTTAAAAAAATAATGTAACTTAAAAAAAAAAACAAAAAAAAAAAAAAAAAATCATATTTTCAAAAGTAATATTTTTTTTCAAATTTGACAAATTAAAGCTAAAGTAAAATAATCAAAAAAGACATGTTTCAAGCTTGCATTTCTTATCTTTAATGATTCTTGAATTTTAATAATTTAAAAACAAGAAACAACGGCAAAAAAACTCATAAAAAAACACATTCAAAGTTTTAAACAAAGTTTGGCTCCTAACAAAATGTTTAAATTTTTTTTTAATTAAAGTATAAAGTAACAAATTTCTGTTGCTCAAACATCTGATTCAGTTTAACTTTTCCCAGTTCCACCTCCTTTCTGTACTGTTTAAATGTCCATCAGTTATTTAAATCAATACTTTTTCTAACATGCCGATTAAGAGCTTTTATTGTCCTGGAAAGGCTGTTAAAAATGTCTAGATTCTGAGCCTAGGCCGATCCAGGACCCAGACGCTATTTTTTTCTGAAGACTCGTCTGGCCAGTCCTAACATATTTTTCATACAGGAGGTAACTGTTTCCTTCTTCCTAGGTCTGCACAGGATGAAATTTTCAATCTTGGTCTCAACACAGCCTCTATTAAAATTACTATCTCTGACTGACCCAATATATACATAAAATAAGTAATATTTGGCTTAATTTTTTTTACAAAAAAACGTAGATTTTGAAATCGCCTTCATTTTACAAAAAAAAAAAAAAAACAGCATATAAAAAATACTATATTCAAAGGCAAAAAAAATTAAACACAAAAAAACCAGTGAAAAAAATCTGCCAATGTCAGAATCCTGTCTTAAACAGATAATTTGTTGATCCATGCAAATTAAATATAATAATATTTGAGAAAAAAAATAAACTCCATTTAAACCTCCTAAGTAAGGAATTTGTCTATAACGTACATTTTTTCCCTTTGTGATTCAGTCTTAAAAAGCTTTACTGTGTAACATTTTTCAATGTCTCGAACACATTGAATATGGATCAATGATATTAAGGCATAAGTGAAACATTTATGTATAAATAGAGATTCATTGATAAAACAATTATATCACAGCCTTTGGCACATCTTTAATAATAAAAAGTATATATAAGAAAAATGAAAAGCTATAATAAGTATTTTTTGGTAAGAACTCCTCCATACAAAACAGTTTTTAACCATATTGAAGTAAAAAACCATGTAAAAATTTGCAGCTGACCAGGCTATGATTTAAAGTTTTTTCAGGGCCAGGCTGGGTTATAATTTTAACAGTTTTATTTTTCCAGGTCGGACCGAACTTTTTTTCCCCTATGGATCGATTCGGGACTGGACCTAGATATTTTGACCCATCCAGACCTCTAGTGCAGACTACCAGCATATTTTAAAAAGCAGTTTTAGAGTTAAATCTGTGTGCTGCATTTTTATGTCCAAATGAGAGGAACTGTCTTAAATCAACATTTAATAATGGACAATTACACATGCCTGTTTGTAACATTTGATTAAATCCCCTGAAAAAATAAATCTCCATTTTTGAAATTTACAAAAGTATATAAATACAAAGTTACAAAAGTAGTATATAAATCATAATCACTGATTAACTTCATAAGTATCCCATAAGCTGTTACATAAAATTGTTTTAACTTTCAAATATTTTATTCTTTTGTGGATTTTACCCCTATAATATTTATAAACTGCAAAATCATCAAAAACTTTACCTTTTTTCAACCCTTGCACATTTATTTCTATCCGCCAGAAAAGAAAACACTCCATAAATATGATGTAATGTGAAAAATTAAAATTATACTTTATGAATAATCTTAAGAAATTATTTTACAGTTGTCTTAAAAATAAATTGCAAAATAAAATTAAGTACAATCATATCGAGTTTCCCCCAGGTTTAAAAAGGGACACGGCGCTACTGTTGTGGAAAGGACACTCACTTTCTACATTCTTCAAGACGTTTTTTTAATTTTTAAGGGCACTCTTTTATAGAGTTGAATCTAGAATCTTACTGCCATTTTCGATGTGGCCATTTGATTCATTTGTTTTTCCAGTAGCAACAGGGGAAAAAAAACACAAAATATGTCCATTTATCACAGGAAAAAGTCGTTATTTGATTGAGGGGGAAATTTGTCAATCAGTTGTACAAAAATCTTTAATCAGTTGAAAAAGAATCGCGATTCAAACAAATCATTGAAAAACGGAAATTTTATTTAAAAATTGGGATAAAATCTAAGAATTAGGTCAAATTGGAAAAAAAAGGGGGAGAATTTTGTTAATAGATCGCGAAAAAATGGCAAATTTTGTTAAAAGATCGCGAAAAACGGTACATTTTGTTCATAGATCGAAAAAAAAAATGGCAAATTTTGTTAAAAAATCATGAAAAAACGACAAATTTTGTTAAAAGAATGTAAAAAAAAGGCAAATTGTTAAAAAATCATGAAAAAACGACAAAATTTGTTAAAAGATCGTGAAAAAACGGCACATTTCGTCACAAGATCGTGAAAAAAAGTAAATTTCGTTAAAAAATCGCGAAAAATAGCAAGTTTTGCTAGAAGATCGCGAAAAAACGTCAAATTTTGTTAAAAGATCGCAAAAAACGGCAAATTTCTTAAAAAGATCGCGAAAAATAGACAAATTTCGTAAAAAGACCCCAAAAAACGACAAATTTCGTAAAAAGATCGCGAAAAAACGCAAATTTCGAAATAGTTGCAAGAAAAAAAAAAGTTTGTGCCGGGAACGGATTTGCTCCCCCTTTTCCCCCACTTTTGTTCTAACCTTTCAGAAAATTTGCTGTAAAAATTTTTTTTCTTAGAATTACCTTTGTTATTCTATCAGATTTTTGCACCGGACATAAAATGTATCGCAAATTTTGACAAATTATAGAAAAAATTGGAAAAAGAAAAGCCACAAATTTTGTTACAGGATCGCAGGAAATAAACGAATTCTGACAGAGGATCGTGAAAAGATACGAATTTCTTTCAGGGATCACGATAAAAAAACGTGAATTTTGCAAAGAGTCGCTAAAAAAAGGAAACTTCAAGAAATCGCTAAAAACGGCAAATTTCGTCAAAAGATCATTGGGAAAAAAAGTTTCTTCTGCAGACCTTTGATAAAATTCGCATTTTTTCCGAGGCATTTTGATAAAATTCGCGCTTTTTGTCTCTATATTTTGATAAAATTTGCGTTTCTTCAGCGGCCCTTTGAAAAATAGCATTTTTTTCTGCAGTCATTTGACGAAATTAGCCTTTTGTCGGTGGTCACTTAAAAAAATTCGCGTTTTTTTCCGTGGCTCCTTGACAAAATTCGAAGTTTTTTCCGATTTTTCAAACTTCTCAAAATTCACACTTTTGTCTGCTACATTTGGATGAAATTAACGCTTTTTCGGCGAACCTTTATCGAAGTTACCATTTTTCTGCCGATTCTTGAACGAAATACGCTTTTTCTTACGATTCCTTGATGAAATTCGCGTTTTTTTCCCTTCCTTTTCTTTTGTATGTGTGTGTGAATTTTCGGCGATCATTTGTTGAAATTCGCGATACTATTTATGCCCCAATTTTGCGATTCATGATCTAAAAAAAATAAATCAATAAATAAATGGAACAGAATGTTTTCAGTTTTTGGAAATTTCGGAACAAAATCGCCCGATTAGAAAAAAAAAATAGTTTTCTTATATTTTTCCTCTCTTTTAATCAATTTTATTTAATTGTTGCATGTTCTTTTTAGATCAGAAGGCATCTAGTCAGCTGGGAATTTATCGCGACCTTGACCGTCTACCGCAATGCACGCTTTGAGAATGCGCGATCTTATCTGTATGACTGAGAAGACAACTAGCAGGCGCGCATTCAATTCGGAAGAAACAGCATTAAGGGTGTTTTTACAAATAAGGGGAAAAAAGGGCGCTATTTTTTTTAATGAGCGGCAAGAGGGGCGCCCTTGTTTTAAACTAAGAGACAGGATTTTTTAAATTGAAGGAGATTTGTTGCTTTCGAATCAAGCTTTCTAGCTACTAACGTCCAGATAAAAGGAAAGCTTCATAGAAAAATTGAAAAAAAAAAAAAAAAAACTAAACTATGGCGATTTGTTGTAATTTACTCCGGAATTTCCGGGGCACTTTTTGTAAAATCCCCGGAATTCCGAAGATTCCCTGGAACACAAACAGGCATGAATTAGTTGATGATCCCTAACTTGCTTTCAAAATGAGTCAAAAATTCTTCATTTAGAGGCATGGTTAAGTGGTGTAAATCACTAATTTTGGATTTTAATATCTCTCTGAGACTTTTAGATATGGAGATGAAATTTCTTTTGTTCAATTCAGGAATAGATAGGAATAGTTAGGAATAATTTCGTAATTGAGAATTTTGCCCTATGGGGGCCGTATAAAAATTTAATTTTTGTATTTTTTTCAAATAGACCCCCAATGGAGTTGCAACATTTTATTAAATTTTACATCTATTTCTATGAAATTTTGCAATTGGAAGTATGTGTCTAGGGGTAATATTTATGGAGATAGCCTATTGTTTCACTAATTGCGACTCATCCTGTATCCATATATATTGCATAATTGCAATAGTATGTTCAAATTCAAAATTATCGAGCTTGGGTGGTCTCATCTAAACTCCAGATCTAACATCTCTTTGATTTTTTTAAAATCAAAGATCGAATATTTGTGTACTTTAAGCCAAATGATTTACAAGATGCCAAAGAATGACATTTATTACCATTAATCTTGGCATGTTGAAGCAAGTGTGGGAAGAATTTGTTTTGAGACTTCGTATCTGTTGCATCACCAAAGGTTCACTTTTTAAAACATTTATGAAAGAAAACTTATAATGTTTCTTTCTCAAGTAAATTTAACTCTGTTGCTGCATTTTTTTTAAAATAAGCCTTTTAACCCTTTAACGCGCAGTGTTGCCGGGTCAGCAACACCTAAAGTTCCCCCTGTTTAGAGACACAAAAACTCCGTGAATATTTCAAAAACTACTTTAATGGCTACTTTAAATCTTTCTTATGAGTTCTAGATGGCAGCATGACAGAGATAAAACTCTACTGTTTTTAAATAATAGGTGAAATGTTTTACTGTAATATGCACTTCACTGCAATGCTCTTCTCACTGCACTCAATGCTTTACTTATGGGAGGTTACCACTTCGGCAACAGCTGTATAATTAAAATGGTTAGTGCAATCTTTACAAAACAATACCTGTGTACTCCTCTAGGCCTAAAGAGATTGCCATTTTTTTTCTTTAAATTCCAACTTTAAAGAGTAGTGCACCGGAAAGGATTAAATCCTAGAGGGAATTGTGACACAATTGTATGCATTGATAAGTTTCAATGTTTTATTTGAAGCTTGACTTACTGAAAACTTATCCATAGTAGATAATGAAATTCACTTTCTATGCTGAAATAAAATAATGTTAAATTCTTTAAATAAAATGCATATTTTTTCTTTAATGAAGATGGGAAGTTTTCAAGTTTACTTACCTACAATGAACTAAAAGAGGTCCTCTGTCTGAACAATAATGCTCATTAACACGTTTTATAAAACGTAAGAGCCACGAAGGCTGCTCAGGAGCTAAAAAGTCCTTCCATAACACAAAATGAAAGTGAAGAACTTCTCTTTCTTCTGTGAGACCATCCTGGAGCAGTTAAAATATTTACATTAAAGAGGTACAAAAACAACAATCTTTTTTTAAAATTTAATTTCAAGCTAACAAAATTTATTTCTTGAGCACAAAGAAATTGTTATTACCTTTGTGTATTCTACTTGGAATCTTCTGACAATGTAATCAGAATAACGTTTAGTACTAATAACTGTAACTAAAAACATTTTTTCAATTTCTTTCGGACAGTTATCATTCCAATATTGTGCGCACTTTACCTGAAAATAGATAATTTTAAAAAATAAATATTTTGTAAAAATAATCAGAATTAAATGCAAAATAATGTATGCCTCAAAATGATAAAATCAATCATTTTAGCCACTTTATTTGGAAATCCACAAATAATTTGTCATTATTACGATCATAAAACTATTTTTGAATACTTTTTATCAACTTGTTAAAAAATATTAAAAGAAAATCTATTATATAAATATTTAGAAAAAAATGAAAAGTAGTCCCAATTTGATATAATTATTGAAATATTTTAATATTAACACAAAACTTTAAATGTTTTTTACAGATATTGATTTGAACTATTTGTTGCACTTGTTTTCAAACATGAAATTTTATGCACTTTATGGAATTTTATTTATGCTGTTTTTAAAGGGTAAGAGCTCACCAGTAATTTTGATAAACAGGCCCAAAAAAAAAAAAAAAAAAAAAAAAATCTAAATTCAATCTTTCAGCCCGATCTGATAAATTTTGTCCATTTTTCAATACAATTTATTCAGAATTAATATAGTTTTTTTTTTCTAATTCTTAGCAACTTTTTAAAGTCTCCCTTCAGCCTTTTCTCTCTCAATTAATTTACATTTTATATATAAGAATTAAGAAATTGTTTGAAAATACTTTTTTTTCAAAAAATATCAATCACTTGAATTTAAAAAAATATATGCTGAGAATGATTAAAGTAAACATAAAGGCTTAAAATTCTTTCAGTATACAAAATGACTAGTTTCATCAGAGATTTGCAAGGCATTTAATGATAAAGTATTTTACATAAAGTTTGAGCTACATAATTGATAATAATATAATAAGATATCAGGTATCACAAAAGCAAGTGCTTTAGCAAAAATAATAACTCAAAAATATTTTATTCTATTTCTAAGATAAATATGGCCTAGTATTTTCAGTAAGCATGGACACTATTTTTTAAAGTTTCCAGGTTTTTCTAAAAGTTAATATTGATATATTTTTAACAGACTGTGGCATTTTAAACATAAAAATATGTTCTTTAATTTGGTGTAATCTCTTTTTTTAGAATTTTTGTTTGTTAAGTTGATGCATACTTCAAAAAACATAAAACAACAGGAAGACAAATAAATAAATAAATTGCATAAATAAATAAATAAAATCAGAAAATGTCAAATTTGTGTAAGTGTTAACTTTCAGTGTTTTTGTATATGTATATATAGGATATGTATATATAAATATATATATATATATATATCTTTGATGAATCACTTGAATCACTTCTTTATTAAGCTCAAATAATTTTATATAAATTGTTCCACATTTTATGTATTAAATTGTATAAATATTGAACAAATTGCTATTGTATTTGATACATTGATAGTAATTTCATAAAGATATAACAATCTAATAAGTTTTTAAAATGTAAATAAAGGTTGCTAGGAAATGGTTTTTTAAATTTAGCTTTTAGCGGCAAATTCAATGTCATGATTTTTCTATTGTCATGATCTCTATAAAAAAGAAGTATCTGAAAAAATAAAGTTATGTTTGACCACTCAGATTGAATATGATAAATGTAATGTAGTTTGTATGGAAGAAATATACATTTTAAGTTAGAAAGACCTCTACTATAAAAATAATGTGATTGATCATTCTTTTTGTTTTCAACAGCTTTTTTTTTTATTGAAACAAATTGAAACACAAAAATGTCACACTAGAAAAACATGTAAATATCAGTGCTTACCTGACCATGTTCTTCAATTCCTGTTAACATTACAACAACCGTTACCTTATGCTCCCATAACATTCGCCAAAAATCTGTAACAGTTCGATCAAGAGGACCTTGGGCACAAATAAAAGTTTTTCTTCCTTTATATCCCTATAAAAATATACCAATGTCATAATTCTATTTTAGATAAATAGATACACAGTTACATAATTTAAAAAAATATACTTTTGTAAGTACAGTTAATATGATCAATCATATTTGATGCTTTGCAAAATGCAAATCATATTTAACATGCATAAGCTTTATTTTTAAATATATCAAGAATTTCCAAATTCAATTTTAATTAGTTAAGTACAAATGGCTTCTCAAAACTACTTGCTACGGAATGTTTTATTAAATTTTATAAGCATAAAGCTTTATGCATGAAGAATGAACCTTTGATATCAGATGTTCAAAGTTGATTGCTTTAAATATGTCAACAAATTATTATAACACTAATGACAATTTATATATTTTGTATACTAAATAGAAAGGTCAACATATCCCAGAGTAAAGATAAATAGAGTGAGCCACCCCCAAGGAAACTTGACCATCATTGAAACCACGTGATGGGTGGATGCTCCTTCCTGCTAGGGAGCTTTTTTTTACAAGTGTTTGTATGGATATACTCGTACTACTGTGATAAAAAATGATGAAATATTGTGCTGCATTTGGATGCAAAGAAAAATCTGTCAAATGTGGACTGATAACATTTCACACATACATATATACCTTTAAATATTATTCATATTTTGACATAATATTAAATTAATGAATTTTTTAATGCTCAAAAGTAAAAGCTTTCACGTATGCATGCATATTACGTACAGTTTTTCTTCAAATTTGAGCCTTCATAAAGATTTGTTTTAATTTATTTGGGCGCTCATATGTTTAACCTTTTCCTGATTAATGTATTTTAAATTATTTATTTCAAACTTTTTGGAATTATGTAAGATATATCCATTTTTGTCTTGAAAAGGGGGTTTGGCGAGATTTGGTGAGCTCCTCCAAATCTCTCAATATCTCTATACCAGTTACTGTTAGAGAATAATTAGAATAATTATAGTAACTATTAATTAAATTAGAGTAATTATATAATGTAACGTTGATAACGAAAAATATTTTGAGAAGAATAACACATTAGTCAAAAATAAAATAATATATATATATATATAATAAAAATTAAAATGTTAAGATTTCTTTGATTATTTCTCTGCTATTTAAGAAATATTGTAGAATTTAGAATAAAATTATTTCAAAAATATTATAAATTTTCAGATAGAATTTATTACACACATGATAGTGATTTAAAAATGTAGTATTAACTTCATAAAGTGGAGCAAGCAAAAATCATTAAATAAATAAATTTACATTTCATAAAATGATACTATAGTACCATATGTATATTACAGTATTATTTTTGTATACAAGCATTGTCGATGTATAATAGGACTGCATTTGTACAACAATTGAAATTCTGTAAATCTTGCATATCATAATAATTTAAAAAAAAAAAAGTTTCATAAAAGTTTTACTGTTCAACGAAGCTAAAAATTCTAAAATCAAAATCATGAGAAAAAAAAAATGCTACATTTTTTCAAAAATTTATTTAAACAGAAGTCGGTATCTGTGTACAATATTATACAGTAGACTCCCTCAAATTCGCACAGCTTCGGACCAGAGGTTGTGCAGATTTTAGAATTTTGTGGATTTCTGGTCATTGCTTTGTTTACATTTTTTAAACGGCAATTTGAGTGCAATTAATAGTGCTATTGGAACTATAATGAATGCTTACAATATAATAAAATATTAAAATAAGTAATAAACTAGAATAATAAAAAGTTAAATAATTTTTTAAATGATTAAAATACTAATAGCAAAGGTCAAGTTAATAATCAATAGTGTATGATTAAATATTCATTATAAAGGTTAAATGTATTTTTCTAAAATTATTCAACAAAACTTGCCTTATAAAAGTACATTACTAATTCACATAAAAATCATAAAATAAGATTTTTTTTTTTTCAAGTTTAGCCAGGCTTAATAACCAAAAAATCTTGATTAATGCATAAATATATTTGGTAAGAAGATTGTGATTACCAGTAATATCAGCAATATCTTGAACTTTTTCCAAAAAAATTTATTCTTCCTTAACAAAAAAAAAATATGAATAGAGTATTATTAAGAAAATTACAAATTAAAAAATATATGGAATTGATAAAAAATTACAAAAATCAAATTTTGTCCCAATATCTGAACTGAAATTTTCATTGTTTACATCCATAAAATATGTGCGGATTTTAGAGAGTTGTGGATTTCTGGTTTGTGGATTTGAGGGAGTCTACTGTATTTTTATATTAATATTATATTTGTCTATATTTTCTTTATATTGGTATAATATTTGATATTTTATATATGTTGCATAAACATATGTTGCCTGAAATAACACACGTAATAAGAGCAGGGGGGGGGACAGATTTTGAGAATTTGAAGTTGGTTATGGAAAAAAAAAATCAGTGAAAATATAGTAAATTTTGAAATAGAATTTATATTTTAAGTTATATACACTGGTCTGGTGATTTAAAAATGTAATTTTAAAATAAAATGGAAATGTGTTGCAATAATATATTTTTAAACAATATTTGAGACTGTATGCATCATGCATAACATAATTAAAAATATTTATGGAATAAAGGTTTCCAATATAGCTGAAGATTCTAAGATTGAAACCTAGAGAAACATATGTACTAAAAAGATCTTGTGTATTTTAATTAAGTTACGATCGAAACAAATTTTTCAGACCGAAACAGAATTTCGATAATTTTCTTATTTTCGGTGAAAACGGAAATGCCCCAAAAATGGTTAAAAATAATTAATACATTCATAAACATACATAATTATTAATTAATTATACTTGTTTATTCAATATGCATATTTACTAATTAATTTCAAATTAATTGGTTTCAAACTGAAAAAATTCTATTACTGTTAAATCTATAGCTTTTAATGCGTACGTGAAAAGTATCTTCAAAGTTTAACCATATATACATTGCTTACTTTCTAATTTGCATTCACGTATTGAGTCAGTCATGACATCATTATAAACAGAGAAGTTCATAGTAATCGATAAAGAATGATTCATTTTATCAACATTTTCGCCGAAATTTAGATTTTGGGTCAAAAGCGAAACAGAATTTTTGGTCGTTCTTTAATTTTAATTATAATTTGCTGTACAATACTTACGTTTCCTTTTATATGTACTAAAAATTTAAAAAAAATTAACACACGTAATATAAATGATAGTGAGATAATTGTTGAAAATTTTACATTTTCTACACAAATATATAAAAAATGTTTTTCTTATAAAAATAAAATATTTTAACAGTTTTTTTTTTTTTAGTTTTCTGTGTTGTTTGTTTTAAGCATCTTTATTATGAACATGATCTTATACTTGATATTTAAAATTAATTCACAATAATAACTTTTATTATTTTTCTAATATAAGTTTTACTTATTTAGGAATGATTAATTCTTTTTTTCAGATACAACTGTTAATAATATAACAGATGAAAACAATTTGCATATTTAATAAGGCTATATTTTGCAATTATAAATAAATTCTTAATGTATTGAAGCTACCCGATATTACTTCGATGTTTGCAAAAGCAATAGTACAACAAAAGATTGTTGGTGGAAATGTAGCATTTTCAAAATAAGCTCAAAAAGCAGAGAAACAGTCAAATCTGGCAAATTGTGGTAACCTTTCATCACGTGAGTAGTATCGAAATTCCCCCAATGTTTTTCATCTCTGCATAGGGAAACTAACATTGCATGCTCCCTCTATTTTATATATGCTCTAGGCAACAGATAAAGTAATTTATGACTTATTTTACATTCTGTTAGAAAATGATTTTCGATTTCTCTCATAAATTCCATATCCGTTATATTTATCTATTGTAATGCTTCAAAAAAGAAAAATCATAATTTCCAGTATATTAATTATTTATAAATTAAAATAAATTTCTTATTTCAATTTCTCATTTCATGGCAGCATAGGTCTCATTTCACAGATGTTTTATATCAAGATAAAGATCCATTAAAAGAAATATTAAATAACATAATACAAAAAACATCAGCTGAATTTTTCTTTCTAATAAATACTGGAATGTTTTCTGTCTCCCTTTTTAGTCCCTGAAGTAGTGATGGGCGATTCTCAAAAATTTAACAATTGATAAAAATCGCAATTGTAAAAAAGCAAAATTGATAAAGTCATCAATTAATTTCGAGAATCTACAATTGAGATATTTTACAATCGATTATTAAAATCTTTGTAATTACATGTTTAAAAAGGATAATTTAGTAAATACATAATTGAAAATAGATGGATTTAAAAAACAACAACAAACCAAAAAGAGGCTATAATGGAGTAACAATAGTAGAAATGTCATATAACGGCATTTTCTGGTTGCAAAAAAGTTAATAAACTGCGAGTAAATGTGAAAAGGTAAGGGGAGTTTAAATACCAAAAATTAGAATTTTTTGGCAATTAATAGCAAAATGGCCAAAGAAAAAAATCAAAAGCACCCCTAGTGGTAAGAACATGAACTAAAAATATAATAAATGTGATCAAAATCTTTTATTGATTTTTTTACATCACTTGAGATAAGTTCTACAATTTCCCCATTATTAGAAGAATTTCTACTGGAATATATTAAACTCTGCAGAGGGCAAAGTGGTGGAGGAGCAACGAAAGTGCACAATTTGAATAAATGATAATAAGGCTTTCCAACAATATATCACATGATGGGTGTCGGTTAAATTTAGAAAAGAGCCCCCCGTGCAGGCAAAGTGGAGGGAGGAGCGTGGGAGGTATATAAAATAAAATAGTAATCACAGAGTTTACCAATGATATATCACGAAAGAAATGTCAGCAAAAGATAGAAAAGGGCCCCCGTTAGTATCCCAACTATTGCCCCCCCCCTTGCAGAATGTACCCTGCTCTCCCTCTTTATGAATTTTTCATATATTATAAAATATATATCGTGAGTCTCTGTAAAAAAAAATGCGCTCTAAAATGACAAAAACGCAATGATTTCAAAGATGTTCAAAAAGTATCTCTATAAGGAGGCCAAATAGGGGAAGGGAGAAGAAAAATTCATAATATGATAGAGTTGTGTGAAAACTTTCCAATGATACAGCATATGAGAGGTCCATAAAAAGTTTAAAATTTACACTTCACTACTGCACTACTTTTTTCTCTGAATACACATGGAAATCGTACAGCCTCCCATTAAAATGTTTAAATAAAATAAATTATATTTACCAGAGAGCTCCGTCAAAAAATCATGTCTAAAATGAAATTTATTCACAAAATAACTATGACTTAAAAAACTCACCCCCTCTCCCCCTGCTGAAATTCAACTACAGGAGGAGAAACGTTCATAATATAAAAGAGTGTTCCAAAAACATTCCAAAAATATATCTCATGACAGGTCCAAAAAAAAGTTTGAAATTTACGCCTCACCCATGGGTTTATTTTTCCTTCCCAGAATACACCGGGAAATCATGCAGCTCCCACTTTAAAATGTTTATAATTAATAAATAATTTTTACCAGAGGATTATTCAAAAAACCATTTCTAAAATGATATTTATTCTCGAAATAGCTACCAATAAAAAAATTTACCCCCTCCCTCTTCCTGAAATTTAACACCAGGAGGAAAAAAGGTTCATAAAATAAAAGAGTGGTGCGAAATCTTTCCTATGATATATCACATGACAGATGCAAAAAAGTTTGAAATTTACTCTTTACCCATGGCCGTGGGCTTACTTTTTCTTCCCAAAATATACCCAGAAATCTTGCAGCCCCCACCTTATACTTTTCGTATTTAATAAATAATATTTACTGGAGCGCTCCATCAGAAAACCACATCTTAAATGATATTTATTGCTATGAAATAGCTATGACTTAAAAAAAAAATCACCCTTCCTCCTTGCCCCCCCCCCTCCCCTCCTCCCTCCAGGAATACAAATCCAGGAGATGAAAAGTTCATATTATGAAAAAGTAGTCCGAAAACATCCTGATGATCTATCAAATGATGAATCCAAAAGAAGTTTCAAATTTACTGCCCCACAGGCTTTTTTTTTTCACCCCAGAATACACATGGAAATCATGCAGCCCCCACTTTAGAATGTTTATAATCACTTCTATTGATTAATAAATAATATTTACCGGAGCCCTCCATTCGAAAACCACATCTAAAATGATATTTATTGTCTAAACAGTTACGATTTAAAAAATTCACACCCTCCTCATTCCCCCTCCCTCCTTAAAATTCAATCCAAAAGGAGAAAGATTCATAATATGAAAGAATGGTTAAAAGAGCTTTCGTATATACCGCTCATTTCAGCAAATCTCATCTCGATAATTTTCTAGTACGATGAGTCAGGCATCTCGATAAACTCATTGCTTCACAATGAAAATCTACCTCGATGACATCTCAGGTTTATCAAAGGACTTGTAGCTTCGCGATGAATTTCTACCTTGATAAATGTGGCATTTCAAACAACTTGTGGTTTCCCAATGAATATCTTTTTCAATAACGATGATTTTTGTTCTCGCAGAGAATAGGGATGAGAAGCTTTATGGAGAAGAGTTTTATTGATGAAGCTTTGTGAAATGAAAGGTTTATCAAGAAACAAGGTACAGAAAGAAGCATGAAAATATGACAATAACTTGTGAAATGAAGACCTAATTTTCAAAGTTTCAGTATTTTAGTCCAACCAAGCTGTCACGTACCTGGAACTCTCCAATAAATATTATTTATTAAAAAAAAGTCAAAGATGGGTCTGGAGAGAGAACGAACATATGTTTAAAGCCGTAGCGATTTCTACAATACCTATCATTTTAAGTGTAGTTTTTTGATCGAACCATTAGGTAAATATTATTTATCAAATGTAAAAAAATTAAAGTGCTGGCTGCTGGAATTTGAGGGGAAAGGGTGAACCCATGGGGGCGGGAGAAAGGGACAATATTCACTTTTTTAAACCCATCATGTGGTATATCATCTTAAAGATCTCGGATAACTCTTTCATATTATAATACTTTCTTCCCCCCCCTCTTCCGAATTTGGTTCCCACGGCGGGGAAGGGGGGGCAGTTTTCGAAGCTTTTTGCATTTTTATCATTTTAGATCGAATTTTTGAACTGAAAATTTCTTTAGGTGTGTTCGGCATTTGTTTAAGATGGGAAAAAACATTGAACTCATTACATTGTTACCGTAACCTAGGCACATTGTTTTAAAGTTCTCTCTTTGAGGGGGGGAGGAGTTTGACCCCCCCCCCAAAAAAAACATACACCTTAAAATATTGCTCATTTAATTCTCTACCAATTTTACCTTAAGAGTTAAAGCTACATGGCACCCCCGGGGCTGTGGACCCCCCTGTCAGTTATTCACCTAATTTTGCTCATTTCTTCACCTCATTTCAATTTTTAAAAGGCTATAACTTTGCTTCTATGTGGGAGCTACAGCGGGGAGAAAAATTACAGCATAGCTAACTTTTTTTCGGCGCTCTTTTTTGCAGTTTTCTGGTTTTTCCCATTGCACCTGTTTTTGTTTGGGGAGGTAAGGGGGGGGGCATGCCTCATTTTTTGATGTAATGTGTCTATTGAAAGATTATGCTTCATACATTACAAATCTAGCATTAAAAAAATTTCTCCCATCATTCTGGGTCACGTTACAGACCCATTATGGGTTGAAATTTAAATTTCTCAAACTTCTTTGAGGTTTTCGCCAAATCGGCATCTGAAAAAAATCATGCGAATGTGGTGTGTGTATGACATCTGTGCCATATAAATATTGTTCACCACTGCTGGGACTTTGGCCGCCTCTCGTGTGTAGGCGTTAATTTACTGCAGGTACTTAGTCCTAGTATTTCCTGCACAATAAAATATTTCCTGATGATTAAAAAAATACACACATAATTGTTCAAGTTTTCACTTCTGTTAGCACTCTGAAAGTGCCACTTTTTTTTTACTTTGTTTACCGAGCCTCCAGTAAATAATAGTTATAATATATGGAATTTAGAAAAGCAGGAAGTTCGGCCTGTGACCACTTATTGATCTTATGTACCGTAATTTCCGGCCTATAATCTGCGGCGGCGTGTAATCCGCAGTCGCGATTTTTAGCCTTTTAAAAATAATTTTAGCAGATAATCCGCACCGGCATATAATCCGTGGATTATCAGCCGGACTATACGAGGATTACTCATTGTTTTCAATATTCGAATGTATTATTAATAAACTACCCTATTTATTTAGTCGCTGTATTCAAATGATAATTATAATAAAATAATTAAAAAAGTAATTATATAATATAATTGCAATTTAAAAATACAAATATTTTTTCTTTGAATCTTATATTTAAAATGTTGAATGCCTTGTTAATACAAATAATTCTATACAAATTGCTGTTTTTAAATCATTTTCAACATTTTCTTTTTTTTAAAAAAATAACATTCAATTTAAATTCTGCAATGTTAAATAATACGTTTTTTCAATATGATTTTCGTATCCCTGCAAATTGTGAAATGAAGTTGCGATCTACATCAGTTTTACTGATTTCGACGATCGATATTTTATCGAATTAATCACTATCGTATCGTAGTTCCAATGCAATATAACTTTTAAAGGCTCTCTGGTAATGTTTATAATTTGCGTAGCAGGATAATTTTACTGCATAAAATTATTATTTAATAGTTCTTTGCTTCAGCTAAAGGATTGAGTTTGCCATTTTTGAATGAGATGAGTTGAGAAACATCTGTTGTTCACAGAAACATGTTGCCAAAAGGCTAAGAAAATACAGCATAAAAAATGGAAGCCACACCTATTAGTACGTTTACGTCTTTTGTGAACCAATCACGAGCAACTCCATGTACGGTCGATAACAAACAAAAGTGTGACAACTGTTTACATTTTTATAACTACTGGTTGAAACTGGATATGCTTGGTTGAAATTCAATTAAAAAAAGGTCAGCAGATAATCCGCATTGGTAGATAATCCGCACTTAAAAATTTTCAGGTTTTTTGACAGATAATCCGCGGATTATAGGCCGGAAATTACGGTACCTCGATCTTATATATTTCCCCCCACTTTGTTACCTTGGGGAGGGCAGTTTTCAAAATTTAGCCGAGACTTCTCATGTGATACATTGTTGGAAAGGCTGTGGCCGTTACTCATGTTATGCATGTTCTGCAGCCCTTCAACGCACTTTGACCATCACGGGGGACACTTTTATGAAATTAGCCAAGACCTTTCATGTGCCATATCATTGGAAAAACCTGTAACCACTTTCACATGTTATGCACCTCCTGCAGTCCTCCCCTCACTTTGCCCCCTCCCCCTGGGGAGTATTCTTATAAATTTACCCAAGACCCGTCATGTGACATATTGTTGGAAAGGCCTGTGACTACTTTTCATGTTATGCACCTCCATTTGCACTCTAGTGGAGGGCATTTATGTAAATTAAGACCGATACCTCTCAAGTGGCATATGGCTGGAAAAGCTTGTGACCACTTGTTGATGTTATACACCTTCAGCAAATCTCACTCCACTTTGCCCTCTCAGGGGCATTTTTCTAAATTTTGCCAATACTCCTCATGTGATATATAGTTGGGAAACAGTACACCCACTTAATCATATTATGCAGCTCCTATGCCCCTTTCCCAACCTTTCACATCACCAAGGATCTGGTCACAGGTGCGTTCAATTCGAGATTTTTTTTTAATTTTTTTTGTTTACAAGATTTTGCTGCGTGTGCACACCATGTTTGATATATGATGTTGTAAACAACAAGGACCCAGTTTGAGATTTCATATTAGAAGATTGCAGATAAATTAGAGACACCAATGAAAGGAGGGGCTCGCTAGTGAGTGAATCCGTCATGTCTTTATTAACACCAACTCATTCACCTGCAGATGACTCTTGATAAAATCGAATCTTGTATGGTATAAAAACAATTGCAAATTGGAGTCATTGAGAAAAATTTTACACAATCAAAAGTTATTGAGATGTCCATACAATCAAGAAAATCGATAAAAACTTCTCATCCCTATCCTGAAGGCCATAAATGCTTTATATATTTTTCAGCCCTCTGTAGCCAAAATTGACTGTACAGATTCTCTTTTCCTTGTGTTGTGCTCACATTCTTACAGCTACCTTTTTTTGTTTGCTTGTTTAATTTTGATTAAGGGTGCGATTTGTAGCTATTTTAACATACTTTGTTTCGGTAGAGCCTCTCAAACAAAAAGGTATTAAACAGCTAAAGAATGATAAAATAACATCTTTCAGCCAAAAAGCTCAATACATTTGCAAACATAAAATATTTGTCCTTTTGACTATTTAAAAATAAAACAGTGATTTTACTTCTGAGCTGTATAAAAAGTTGTTTTTAAAAATGTACCAACATTTTATTTAAAATGTTTTAGAAATTTTAGTAAAACTAGTCTGCAGGTCATTTGCAATAAAATGTGACAAACAGATAATTTCGCTTACAAAATTCCATGTTTTGCTCATAATGATTTTTGAAATGATGTTTGTCAAACTTCTGAGTACTAATGATGAACTACTAGGATTCAGAAACATTACATTTTATTAAATTCGTTACAACTAATACATTCACATTCTAATTCAAGAATGGAATGAGCATTAATTATAAAATATTTATAGATTCAAATTTTCTCAATAAATAAATTTTTTTTATTTATCTTTTAATTGTATGAAAATTAATATTCAACAATTTAAAATTTTTGTTTGTAATTAAGATTTAATATATTTCTATAATTGTATAATTAATGTATTTCTATATCCTTTTAAAGTTAGAAAATGTTTTTAAAAAGTTATAAACTTAAAATTATGATTAAAGAAATTAAATTGAAAAATCTTATTTTCACCTGACTAATTATCACTTTTATATAAACCACCTGAGATCCTTTCAAATAGTTAGGGGGGGGGGGGATGTCAAATTTCAAATAAATAATAATTTGGAGAGTAAAAATTAAAATCCTTAATTCTGCATATTAAAAAACTCAAATATGAAATAAGCATAATGTATAAACAGTATATATATTTTTAAGAGCAATCATTAATTTTTTATATAATTAAAAGAATTGTGTACTATTTAAAGATAAAAAAAAAAAAGAAAATAACTTATTTTTCCCTAAAAATTTTTCAAGACTTCTTAAAAGTTGCATAGACATATGGTCATTACTTCATGAACTTACTTCAACAAAATTAGCATTAATATAATCAGATCCAGGAATGCCTTCAATTGGTGGTAATCTTACTCTTGTTTGATCATCTACAAATAAAAATAAAATCTTATCTTATTAAATTCATTTAAATTCAACTTCAGAGTTGTCATTTGCTGCAACACACAATACTTCTATTCTAAATGCACAGAAAACTTATACATCAGTAGCTTTCAGCGTTCTCAGCCAACTAATATATAGTATTTTTTAATTTAGTGTATAATATTTAGAAAAATCCTTGCATATTACATTTATGAATATTGTATATTACAACAAAACACTACTCTGTAATTTTAACCTTACACCTTTTTTTTTTTTTTTTTTTTTTTTTTTTTTTAGTTTATAGTAAAGAATATTCATGTTACACTTTTTATAACAGTGTACTACAAAGTGAATAAATATTAGCCAATGAACAATTAAAAATTTTATTCAAATTGGATGAATTTTGTATTGTAATTTGGAATAGAAAAACCTGAAATTATTGCATTTTTTTGTCTCATGATGAAAGATGATCTCAAACATAGGGACCTTTAAAGAAAAAGGATGATCTTTTAAAGAAATCAGCTTTCATTTGTGTTTTTTAAAAGAATTGACTTACTCAGTGTATCTCATAATTTAGAAATAAAATACACTAAAACTTTATCATTCAGCATTACATTATATACTTTCAATGTCTATACTAATAAAAAAAAAATTTCACTCTGTGGATATGGGTGTGTGCAATGGTTAAGTATGGTAATTCTACTGTATGTACAAAGCGGAAAATTTAAGTGAGGATAGTCCAAGGCACGTTCAAATACACCTGAGATTCAGAATTTAAAATTTCTGATAATTAGCTGAATTAATTAAAAATTACAAAGAACTCTCATCAAAAACTCCTCTCCTTCCATCTGAGTTAATAAAAGCACTTGCACATTCTCAGAACTCTATTTACAGAGCATGACAAAAATTAAGAATGGAAAGCAGGAATTGTGGGAAGTTTTTTTGCTATTCTTTTATAACCTCCTTTGCCAAGTAAAGTTAACAATGACATATTCTGAAAGATGGTACTGTTATGTCTTAAATGCCATAATCGGTTTTAAAAAACAATGTTGTTAATCCTTTGAAAAAAAAATCATAATGGGTCATTTTCACATTTCCCCCTTTTTTATATGGTGCCACTTCCATAAGAAGTGATTTCAAAGGTACCGATTAATAAAAAACATGTATGTAAAAGTGAGACCTTCTTTTCTATGAAGATGCAATGATTTTTTTTAAATACAAATTTTAACTCCTTAAAAAATTTTACAAATGCAGGTCGCTTTGTATGAGACCATTTTTTTTTCTTCAATGGTAAAAGTAACTAAATGTCCATATTTTGACACAATCTTTTAAGAAAATCTCTTCACACCAAATTTAGATCACCAGCAAAAATTTTGAAATGTTCAGATGATTAAAAGAACATTTTACAAAATAAAATGTAAAAAATGTCACATTAAATGCCAATAAAAACCAAAACCTGGGTATGTTTAGGCATGATTTTGCTTATCTTGAAATGATATTTTCACGACTAAAAATGTAAAATTTTCCACAAAATTTTGAAGATCGCTCGGATACAGCTGTATTCATAACCTATTAAAAATTCAGAGAAAATGGATAATAAGAACTATTTCTTTTTGTTGTTGTTGTTATGCAAATGGTAAAGAAGAAAACATATTCCTTTTCAAATAGATATCTTTGCATATAAATCGATATTATTGCACTTTTTTTTTTTTTTTTTTTTTTTTTTGTATGAAGTGCATAATCATCATATTTTCAACTGCTGAAAATTTCAAAGTTCACAAAACAAGGACTCAATTTCTTTACTTCTGAAATAGATCAAATGAAAAAAAAAGTCTTATGAGCCATTTAACTTCTCAATATCAATATTTCTTCATAAATGTTTCATACAAGCTATGAAAACATTATGTTTATAATTCCAAAAATTGTCAAAGAGTTTAGATGATAACAACTATTTTCTTTTTAAGCATGTAAAATACTGGATGACCCTTGTTCTCCTCCCTTTTCAGGAATATTTCAAAATTACCCATTGGCATATTTCAAAATTACACATTGATTTTTTAAAAAAGAAATCCCATACAGCATACACTTTCAAGTCTCTTTGCAACATTGTAAATCATTTTAAAAATTAGAAAAATTAATTCCTTGAAGTCACTTGTTATTTTTTTTTTCTGAGTATTATGCTGTAGGATTAACAATGCAGATATTTTGATATAAAAAATATATTTAATTTCATACAATAGCTATGAAATTTTAATACTATATATTAGAGTCCTGCATCATGCTGGGTTACTTGCTTTTAGCTGCACCCAACTCAACATGCAGTTTGTGTTGGGTTGACTTTCATTGTTTCAAGTGCAGGTCAATTTCATGTTGTGTTTTGACTCTTGTGGATTGTGTTCAAGTTGACCCTAATTTCAAAAGAGTGTTCAAAATATTTTTTATGCTACAAATCTATGTACAATAACCTGATGCTGCATAATGGCTTTTGTCCCAAAAAATGGATATGTCTATTTAGTGAACATTTTTGCAATTCCTATCATACATATATTTGAATGCTTATATCACTGAATAGTAGGTACCTCTCAATTGACACAAACATAATATGTGTATGTTTGCATAAACTATCACATGACACATTTGTTTTTGTATGCTTCAAAAATAAAATGTTGATAATTTTTCTATTTTGAAAAAAGAAAAATGGTTTTCACAGAAAGAATAATCTGTAGTCACATTTCTTATATACTTTTTATTTCTGATACAGAAAATTAAATGTATGCTCATTCATATTCAAAAATGCATTTATTTTCATCTAAAATTTAACATTTGAAATATGTATTTACTGTCATCTGAATTTGATTGCTTTGCAATATGTGTAAAATATAGAAAGATGGCCTTCAAGACATACATGCATAATTTAAAAGAAATTCATCTTCAGAAATACGTTATGGTGTATTAAATACTGGAGAAAAGCTATCTATCAACATGCAGGTAGGCACTTAATTTACAGATGGTACATCTTTTACTGGAAATTGTTAAATAAGCACCATAATATACACTTGATAAGTTGATATCATACCATTTTTTAATCTCAACTTTAATCCTACTTTTAAAAAGTTTTTTTTTTCCTTGTAGATATAATCTACACAGCAAAATCTGATAGAATCGAAAGGGATCCAAAACCATCAGGTTGATTCAGTAGGTAGATAAAATCATACGGTATTTGTGCTAGGACTTCAACATTTTTTCAATGGAGACAGTTTCTATTTTGCAGGTTTCAGTATAATTTAATAATTAACATTTTTATTTTTTTCCTACAAATTTTGAGGATGGCTTCCAATTTATTATTTTTTGTACCCTTTAAATGTGTCATGGACTCATCTATTTTCACTTTATTCAGTGAACCAGATATTCTGTGAGTTACACACAACATTTATTAAAATCCAATGTGAAAAGGACACTGTTGCGATTCTATACTGAATGAAATACATAGAGGTAAAATTAAAATGAGTACTGTAACATTTGTTCCTTATAAAATTTATAATAATTAGTTCTCAAACTTTTTGTGAAAATTCCAATAACTTGACTTCCAATAAATTTAAATATGACTTGTAAGAACTTTCATACCCGTGAAACTTGACCTACAGAAAGAGAGATTCATTCTGAGTCAAATAAACAAATTTGAGACAACTTTATCCAATATTTGATACTATTCAATGAATCTGCTATTCAGAGGTTTAAATATATATAAATATTAAAGAATGTAGATTTTTTCAGTCTTTGTAAATCATAAAAATGGTGTTAAAGGTACAGTTAGAATTAATTGTACATTACTTTTCATGATTGCATTAAAACATGATTTACTTTCCTTTCATAGCAGATCGGGATATGTTTGTAGGTTGAAATAATGCAGGCTTGGATGTGTTGTAGGTCACAAAAAATATTTTTGCATGTTTGAGTTGGGTTGTAGTTAAAGTAAATTTTTTTATGAGCTTAGACTGGATGGCAGACTGCAGATTTACTTCAAATGCAATTTTTGGATTCAGGTCAGCTACAGCAGGACTACTAGTCAGGTTAGTACAAGACTGTACTATGTACTAACTTTTAATGAATATTTAAACATCAATTTGGTTCAAGTATAATAAATTAAGAGTGAAGAAAATTAGCTTCAAAATCAAACCATTTCATTTAAGATTTTAATGCGAAAAAATATACATATATAGCTATGTGTAAAAATGAGATTTTAACTTAATATCAATATTTTAACTTAAAATTTAAACACACTCATTGATGAATATTTATGACTTAGAAATTATAACATATGAGAGAAAGAATGTATTCAAATTCCAAAAATTTTGCCATTTCCAATAGAAGAAAACATTGCTTTTTACAATTCAATATTAACATACTGGCATGAAAATTGTACACATTCTTTGAACAAGAAAAGAATTTTTATTAAATGTTGAATCTCCTCCCCCTTTTCCTGTTACAATTATTTTGAGCCATTTTACTGCTAAATATCAGTTTGGTTGTTTTATAATTTTTTGGCAAGTCTGCAGACATACATTTTATATAACATATCTAAATCTTTAACTTTAAGCATTTGAACAATGTGAAATTTACAATATCTTTGTGAAAATAACATTTAAGAGTCATTATTTTGAAATTCAGACAAAACAGTAATATTTTGATTGTTGTATTTTTAAATGGCTTGATATATTTTTATATTGAAGTAAATCATATTTAATGAATAAGCTGCAATTTTGAAGCCCTGAAAAAATTCCTCTTTTCTATAGAAAATGTCAAAGTTCAAGGTTGTGAATGCCATTTTTTATGAAAAATGAAATGCCAGTATGTTGAGTGCTATATCTCCAGCAAGCAACATCATCCCAAAATTCTATTAACACAAACTATTAGTGAAACACTACCTGCTTATTAAAATTTGTTTCTAAACATTGTTATTTTACAATTAAGTCATAATATATTAAATATTAAACCATATTTAACAAATGAAAATTCATTACATAAATCACCTGTATGTAAATTTTTTTTAAATACATACATGCTTTTATATCAGGATATCGGTTTTTATTCAAATTTTCAGGAGCATCTGAAGCATGGGTAGTTCTGTCTTTAAAACTGTCTGGCAGTGCCTATGGTAAATATAGAGAAATTAGAAAAAAATGTTTAAAAATTCAGATAAAAATTCCACAGCATAAAAAATGTATGGAAAATTTCAGAATAATGATTTATGATTTTCATTGTCAGGGTTTAACACTAAAAATGCATATACAGTAGAATCCCTCAAATCCACTACCCTAAAATTCACACTTTTCATAGATGTAAACAATAAAACTTATTTCAAACCTAGGGGGCAAAATTACAAAAATTTTTATTTTTATTTCATTCCATAGATATTTTAATATGTAACTCTTAATAACTGAACTCGTGATTTTACATGAATATATATATATTAAATCAAGATATTGCTGATATCACTAGTAATCAATATTTTTGTCAAATGTAATTACATATTAATCAAGTTTTTTTAGTTATTATGATGATTTTGATGACAGATTATTTTTCATAAGGAAAGTTTTATTGAAAAATTCAAGGAAAATGTATATCAACTTTTTTATGCATATAGGTTCACATAAATAACATACATAATTATTTACTTGACCTTTACTTTTAATAATTTAATCAGTTTTTAAATTATCTTACTTTTTATATTTTTAGTTTATAACTTTACTTAATTATTTTACTATATTACAATCATTCATTATAATTTTCAGAGCATTATTGCTTTCAAATTATTGTTTGAAAAATTTAAATAAAGCAATGAGCAGAAATCTGCAAAATTCTAAAATCCACAATACATTTGGTCTATAGCTGTATAGATTTGACGGAGTCTACTATATCACATTAACAATACTAAGCAGCTAATACTGATGGAAAAATAATGATATTTGGATTATGCAATGTGGTCACTACATTCCAAGTATTAATGATTTCCTGTATGCATATATTTTCAATGCTAGAAATATTTCTTTATATAATGGATAGCTCAAATTAAATTTTAAGTATTAATATAAGTGTGATTTTGTTTTCTTTTCAGTTAAGTCAGCACATATAAGCAAATTTTGAAAATGGTCCTAAACTCAAACTTATTATGAACCTTGAGATGTTGCTCTTTGTTTTTAAAAATGTACACACAAAAGCAAATTTTATTAAATAATGTAAATATACAAATAAAATCAATTTTTGGATATTTATGCAACATTTGGGTAAGTTTTCTTTCAAGTCTGTAAAAAATTTTATGTTAAAAAATGCTTTTTCATTAATTTCTCATTAAATATTAATTTTTAATACATTTAAGCAATTCTTGGATTATGAATAAGAACAGTTTAAAGTTTATAACTAAATAAAAATTATTAAAATACATACCTCCCAAGTATTTTTTTTAAATATCAAATATCTTTTCGATAGAAGGAGATACAAGGTTAAAGACCTCAAATTAATAAGTTTAAAATGTATGTTGTGTGACACTCATTATACACAAGATCATGAAAAATACCTATTTATCATAAAATATGATAGTGCTTATATCATATTGGTGGTGCTGTTGGTGCTTGTTTGTCTCAAAAAGATGATAAAGGGATGAAATTGTCAATAATGAATTATAGCTGTTTTGATATATTACTATCATTACTTTACCTATCTAGTCTAGAAATCTATCATTAATCAATCATAAAAAATTATAAAATAAAATCTCTTTTCTCTCTATACTAAATAAAATTCTTATTTCATCTAATGAAATGATATCTAGATGAGTAAAAAATATAAAATAATGAAGCTAGAAAAAATATAGAAAATAAAATATGATTTTTCAAATTTACTTTGAAAAGTAAATGCATTTTTTCAAATGGAACACTGTATCCAAAAGCAGGTGTGTGCGCGCATGTAATAATATTTCATGATATTAATTTATCAAACAATAGTCAAGGAGAATCAAAAGAGCTTAACTCATTTGATTCTCTTTAACTTTTGTTACTGATTTGATTTTGTATCTGAGAATATAAAATTCTCATACAAAGGGTTGGAGGGGGGGGGGGGGGGGAGTGGTCTAAAAGATGGTCAATAAAAAACCAACTTTCTACAATATTTGATATTTATTTGACGGGCTAGTGTTCAGAATTCATTTATCATGATTTTTAAAAAGTATTTTCGATTCTGTGTATTGAATGAAAATTCATATACTAGTAATTTTAAAAGGTTTAAAAAATTTCTCTTCCTTAAAATAACTTCTCTTATAAAATATCGCCACTGCCTACAGTTTAAAATTACAGGAAGTGTGGAGATTTTTTTAGTGATTTTAAATGAAAAATGTTTATCAATCGATCGGAAATGATAATTTTAATTGCCTATGTAGTGCCTCTGCGGTTTGGTACCTAGTGCCGGGGCATCACCAGAATCTCCTGCTCATCATTTTCTGCAGTTTTCTTAACATTATTTCACTACTTTTTTCCAGTCAATTTGTAATATGAATAAATATCTAATTCAATTAATCTTTTTCGCTGAAAATCAAAACAATAAAATGAATACATCTGGATACCATCATTACTGATAAAAGAAATAGTATATACAAGTTATTTTCTTCATTTTTCCTTTTTTTCTCCATTTTAATATTTTTCTTATTAGAAATTGCTTAATTACTAATTAGAGCTATTGATAATAGAAATCAACATAATAACCGTTGAAATAAAATTTTAGTTTTTATTCAAGTCAAATTTCATTAGTTTTTATCCAAATCAAGTTCCATTTTTAAGCAACTATGTGGAAATTTATTTTGAAAAAAAAAAAAAAATATATATTAACATTTATTGTTGCAATTAACATGATTCATATCATTGACCTAACTCATTTACCAATTAAAAAAGAAAATTTTGAATGAATTGTTGAAAAAAAATTAAAAGTTTCTCTAAATTAAATTTCCATGTTTAGTGGCTTGCAAGTTTTTAATTTTCTACATATAATTTGTGGAGAAAAAATAAAAAATCACATTGAATCTTTGCTTTTCCATTTTTTCCCCAAACTTTTCTTCCAAAATAAAAATAATGTTGCAATGTGAAACCGAACAAGACAAGAAATTTTTAATCAATAGACGTACTTCTTTCAACCAGTGCTCAGGAACTCTGAGTTAGGTAACTTTTCATTTGAAGTAGACGGCAAATATGAATTTTCAATTCTCAGTTGAAAATCCCAACCTGTGGTTACTGGACCTGCAGTTTAACTCTCAGTCAAAGTTATTCATGAATACAACAATTATTGCTCTACAATAGGGGTGCACAACCTTTACAAGAGAAGGGCCACTTAAAAATATGTCAGGGTGGTCGAGGGCCACATCAATAACATGGAGAGAATTCGATTTCGAGGAGATGATCTGTGGCTTATAATTGGATAAAAAATTTGGTTTTAGAGGGGTGTAGGGTGTTACCCCTTTAAGTTCGCTTACCAAAACAAAATATCCAATTCAGTTGGTAAGGTTATATGAGCAGTTTTTATTTTTGTATATATAGCAAGGATTATTTTCAAGATGTAATAATTTCCTTGACTTTATTTAGGAGAGTAAATTTTGTTTTGCTAAAAGTGCTAAAAATCAAACACAAGTAGTATATGCTGAAAAAAATATGAATTTTATGAACAAAGGAGAAAGAAGGAGCCAATCAACAAGATTTTCCCATGTCTGATAAATTAAATTCCCTGTTTTTCTGCAATTTTAACACACCTGATAGACTAAATTTGCACTTTCTACGAAACTGAAAGACAAAATCTACAATTTTACAAAGCCAATCGAGAAAATTTATGATCTTTATATGCCTGGTCAACAAAATTCACTATTTTTACGAAGCTGATTGGCGAAATTCGCAATTTTTACAAAGACTATAGACAAAATTGCAGTTTTTTAGCCGATAGACAAAATTTTTGGATTTTTGTGTGCTTGATTGACAAAATTATCGATTTTTTCACAACTGATCAACAAAATTCGCAATTTTTACAAAGACGAAATTTGTGATTTTTTACGAAGCTAATCAACGAAATTTGTGATTTTTACAATGCCGATTTTTACAAAGCTAATTGACGAAATTTGCGATTTTTCTTCACATGATCGACAAGATGCACGATTTTCCGCTTCTGATTGACGAAATTGGCAACTTTTCCAAACCTGATTGGCAAATTTGGCGATTTTTCCAAGCCTCATTGAAGAAATTGGCGATTTTCACGAAGCCAATATAATGAAATTTGCGATTTTTACAAAGATGCTCCACGAAATTCGCGATTTTTCTTCGCATGATCCACGAAATTCGAGATAAAGCCGATCGACGAAAATCGAGAATTTTACAAAGCCAATCGACGAAATTCGCAATTTTTACAAAGCCGATTGACTAAATTCGTAATTTTTCCTCGCATAATCGAGAAAATTCAAGATTTTTCCGCGCCGGATCGATGAGAGTTTCGATTTTTCTGCACCTAATCGACGAAATTATCGATTTATTCGCGCATGATCGACGATATTTATGATTTTTACGAATCCAATCCACGTAATTCGAGATTTGTAAGAAGCCGAGCGACGAAATTCGCGATTTTTACAAAGCCTAACGACGAAATTCGCGATTTTTGAAAAGCCGAACGACGAAATGCGAGATTGTTACAAAGCCGAACGACGAAATTCGCGATTTCCCCATGCCTGATCGACGAAATTCGCGATTTTAACGCGCCTGATCGAAGAAATTCACGATTTTTCGGCGCCTGATCGGAGAAATTCGCCATTTATACGAAGCCAATCGACGAAATTCGCCTTCATGCGTAACCAATCAATATTACTAATTAATTAATTACTAATGAACTGATTAATACAAAATTTTCAATTCTTCCGCGCATCATCGCAAAATTCGCGATTTTTTTGTGCCTTATCGCCAAAACTCGCGCTTTTTTCGTGCCCGATCGGCGAAATATGCTATTTTTTAAGAGCTTCATGGGCAAAATTCGCGATTTTTCCTTATCTCATGGACAAAATTTGCGATTTTTTAGAGCTTCATTGACAAAATTTGTTACTTTTCTGCACTTGATCATTGAAATTCATGAGTTTCCCTTGCTCGATCAATGAAATTTGCAACTCTTAAGTGACTGAAATTTTTTTATATTTTCCTGCAGTAGATTGTCGAAATTTACGATTTTTTTTTTTTTTTTTTGTAGAGATCTATGCATAAAAATTGCAATTTTTTAAAGATAAAAATTGATGAAATTCGCGGGCCACGCATTAACCCACCACAGGCCACAATTTGCAATTTCGCGAAGTCACCAAGTAACAAAAGAGCATATATTAATTATTGTTAAAAGAATTTTATAGAGAGAAAAAAAAGAATTTCTTTTAGATTTAAAATTTTGCATAAACTCTCAAAAAAAATTTCTTCATTTCTCAGAAAATCTACTGGCAGCAGTGCTGCCAGTATATTTCTTTCAACTGATGGATATCCGTTTTTATTTCTCCATTCCAAGAGGTAAAGTGTCCATTAATTGAAGAAAATTCGGAAAAAGTACAAGTGGCAGACACTGAATTCGAACCAACCACCCCAGCGTTAGAAGACAAACACGCGAGTAAAGGGATACAGTTGCAGAGCAACAAAATGCTTTGAAGAAATGTGTTCACTTTAGATGGGTATGGCTTAATCAATTTCTTTAGAAAGCTTTTAATTTCAAAGTTAATTTCGGGAAGATTTTGTCTTTAATGAGATTGTGACAGGAGTTTTTATACTTTAGTATTAATATAGGACAAAAATATGAATTTTAACTATATTTAAATAGATTGCTAGATGTACAATATGGATGTTGTATTTTCATTCAATTAAGATTTTTTTTTTTTTTTTTTTTTTTTTTTTTGAATAATAGTGATTTATTTCTATTTAATTTTTTTAATTAAAACATATTTTAAATGTTTTCATTTAAATTATATTTTAAATATAAATATTTATTTATAAACAACTTTGTAAATTCAACTTTATTTAACTTCATTCAATTTATCCAACTTTAAAAAATAAATTGTGAGTATTTTTGAATGAATGAGAAAAGTAATTGTTTTTTATTTTTATATTTGAAAGCATTTTTGTCTTCTTAAACTAAATTAGACAATTTAATTTATAGAATTTTTGGTTTTTCATTTAAAAAATAAATTCAGATTTATTACTAATAGACCCAATACTCATACATGCTAGGATAAACAGAATCTCTTCCTCTTTTTTAGATGTTCGCAAACAATTCATGGATCGAACATGTTTTCTATGAGTATGGAAATTACTTGCAAAAAAATAAGGATAATTTAGTGTATATTGATAAATATTTCTGACAGTGTACTTGGGAGAGGAAAGCTGATATATTTATTGCTACCATGGAGTAATAAATAAGTTTTTCTTTAAATAATTTGTAATACAGTAGGCTCTCTCAAATCCACATCTCTCTAAAATTTGCACATAATTCATGAAACAATGAAATATTCAGGTCAGATAGGGACAAAATGAAATTTAACTTTTTTAGTTTTGTATCCATTGCTTACATATTTTAATTTGTCATTTTAGTTAATATTACTGAATTCATGTTATTTCCTGAAGGAAGAACAAATTTATTTCTGAAAATAATCAAGATATTGCAGATATCATTGGTAATCAGAATCTTCTTACCAAATATATTTCTGTATTAATAATTTTTTTTTTTTTTTTTTTTTTTTTTGGTTATAAGTAGGGCTAAACCTAAAGTATTACTTCCTTATTTTATGATTTTGATGTGAATTAGTAATGTACCTTTATGAGGCAAGTTTCTTTGAATAATTTAATAAAAATATATTTCATGTTTGTAATGAATATTTAATCATACAATTATAGAATTTTAATTATTAACTTAATCTTTGCTTTTAATATTTTAATCACTTTAAAAATTATCTAAATTTTTATTATTTTAGTTTATTACTTATTTTAATATTTTATTATATTGTAAGCATTTATTATAGTTTTGATTGCATTATTAACTACATTCAAATTACTGTTTATAAAAGCTAAACAAAGCAATGACCAGAAATCCACACAATCTCTGGTCCCAAGTTCTGTGGATTTGAGGGAGTCTACAGTATTTTCTTTTAATTAAAGAGTTCTAAAGATTAAACTATGCTTTTTAGGTAGATTTTGTATGAAATACTACCTATTGCAGTCATTCCTATATTGAAATTTTTTTTAAATTTTTGCAGATCTACACCAATTATGAACTTTAGACCCCAAAACTGCCATCAGTAAAAAAGTTTATCTATCTATACCACTTTTTTATGGACACAATAATTTATATAATTCTGCTCAAATCTCTTCCAAACCAAAACTCAAAATCAAGGGGCATAAAATCTCGGTCAAGTTTGTTAATGGGCAAAGTGGGCACATTTTTAAATTCAATTTTGCTCTAAAAAGAATTCAATTGACAGTTTCTCTTATTTAGGAACCATATAATGTGCCGTATTGGTCGATTTTTTCATAAAGTTAGAATATATTTCAAATCATGCTGTCCAAGTGGGCTTTTGAGCCGAATTTCACTTAAGATGATTCTGATAAATCAAGCTCTTACAGGAAAATTAAATTAAAAATTCTTCAAAAGCCGCCAAATAAAGTTATTAAATTTGGTTTATCTCTAATCACATTTTATTTTTTGTTGTTGAAATGAGCACTTAACTTCGAAATCTACCTTCGCATACAGGCCAAACCGACAGGGATTTTTTGATATTGGAGTGGAGGGAGTCAAAAGAAGAAATGGTACAATTTTTGGGAGGTGTAGATTAAGTTAAAGAATTTATTATTTGTTTTTACAATAAAATAACTAATATAACAAAAGATTTTTTAGGATTTTAAAATTTATCTGCTTAGAGGGGAACAAGATTTTAGAGAGATATTTAGTTTTATTAAGCAGAAATTTACCAAAATGTGGAACTATCTCAAGCTTGTATTTATCATTTTCATTTCTAAATTAATAATAAGAGAGTTTTAAGGAATATCCTTAAAAATGTGGACCTGGAATATAAAATCTCCTGTTAAATTTTAATAATTTTTTAGAAAAAAAAAGGATGGGGAGGGGGTTTTATATTCAGAATTAGTTTAATTAAGAATTAAATGAACATTATAGTATTTAAAATCATATTACATTGGCTATATTCATTGGATGTCAAATATCACAGGGTAGAGATCTGCACAGGCCAAAATTTCCAAGCTCAAGGTCTGCCCGAACCATAGAAAAAAAAAATTCAGCCTGGTCTGAACAAAAAAATAGTGGCCCGATCCAGACAGTTATAAAAGTTTAAATTTTGGCCTGAGCTTGGCCCATAGAGAAAAATTTAGTGACCCAGCCTAGAAAAAAGTTAAAACTTGGGCTAGAACCCAACCCAGCTTGAGTGAATTTCAACAGACCATTGATTTTTACTTTTAAGGAAGAGTTCTGACCAAAAATAACTTATCTTAGTCCCTTTTTTTCCTTGTTTATAATCTTATTTTATTTATAAGTGCCGTAGGCCACAATATTTATGTTTTTAATGAACCTCTGTTTGATGTATGTAAATGTTTCAGTTATCATTCTTATTATTAATCCATATTTCACGCAATGGAGACATAAAAATCTGATAAATGACATGTGGTAAAAGTAAAATCTTCTAAGACTGAATCACATTGGAAAGAAAAAAATATGTTATAGACAAGTTTCCTTCTTAGCAGGTGTAAATGTATAATTTTTTTTTTTTTTCTAGCTCATTATTGTATTCATTTTGCGTGGATAAACAGTTTAAAAGAAATTTCCAGTTTTCAGTTTAAAAGAAGATTCTGTCATAGGCAGGTTCTTTTTTGAAGTGTTTAACTATTTTAATAAGTCAAGAAATCTACGATTCTTTAAAATGAATAGATTTTAATGTTTAACTGTAGAATAATGGCGATTTAAAAGTATATGCCTTTTTATCAAAAATTTTTGGACCAAGCCAAAATTTACTGATTTTTGAACAAACTTGGCCACATTGAGAAAATGATTTTCATACGGGAGAATTCAAACAAGATCAAATAGCTTGGTTCATAGAGACTAAGGAAGAATGAAATCAGTCCTGGCTTTGTACAGAAAAAATAAGTTAGGCCCAGTCAGATCCTTCAGGAAAAAAAGTTAGGCACCTGACCAAGCCCGAGACTTCAGAAAAAAGTAAAGTCCAAGCCCGGCCTGATTGCTGTTAATGAAAATCAGCCTGAGCCCAGCCCATACAGATCTTTATCACAGGGTATTTTCATGCTCAATCTAATAATTTTATGCTTTTTCAATATCTTTGTTGGGAAATATATAATTTGATGGTATAAATTTATATATATATTTTTTTAAATTTGGATTTCATAATTAATTTCATTTCTCAATTGTTTATGCAAGTTGAAATACTCATAAAAAAATGATGGAGAATATATTTTTATTAAAATGAATTAAGAATTTCTTTGTCTATTATTATTCAAACTTTGATAAAATAATTCATAACAAGTTCAGTTTAGGAATAAATTTTTTAGAGACTTAAATGAATAAATTTCATTATTAATAATGTCGCTATTTAAATTATTATTTATTCTTTAATAAGCAATGTATCTACTCATATATTATATTAATCTTAAATAAAAAAAATTCTGAAGTGCCACAGAAATTTTGATGAAATCAAAACGTATCAATGCTTAAAAAGTTTTTAGAAAAACAGTTTTAAACAGTATCAGTAGGGATGATACTGAGCACAAAAAGAAAAAAATGGAAATTCACAGTAAATTTTGTAAAAACATGACAGCAGAGGCAGGCAGGTACCATCCTTAGAAGAAATTTGAATTTATAGCAATGCTTTGAAGAAATTTTTTCTTTTCATGATCTAGAAAAGAAATTTTTTCTTTCGCTAAGAAATTTTTTCTTTTCATGACAAATTTTTCTTTTTCAACCTTTAGACGAAATTTGCAAGTTCTTATCAAATTTTTTTGACGAAATTTGAAGTTTGTTCGTGATCTTTTAAGAAATTTGCAATTTATTTGCAATCTTTTGAAGAAACTTGAAATTTGTTCGCGAACTTTTGATGAAATTTACAATTTATTTGTGAACTTTTGATGAAACATACAATTTGTTCGCGATCTTTTAACAATTTTGCGATTTATTCGCAATCTTTTGAAGAAACTTGCAATTTGTTCGCCATCTTTTAGAAAAACTTGCAATTTGTTTGCAATCTTTTACAAAATTTGCAGATTTTAAGCAATCTGATGAAATTTATGGTTTTTCATGATTTTTTGATGAAATTTTCAGTTCTTTGTGATCCTTTAATGAAATTTGCATTTTTATTGCAGCTATTTGATGAAATTTGAAAAGGTTTTTGCAATCCTTTGACAAAATTTGTGTTTTTCCTGTGACCCCTGGATAAAAATTGCACATTTTTACTACCCTTTGATGGAATTTGAGGGGTTTTTTATGATCTTTTTCAAAATTTATGATAATGTTTTTTGCGACCCTTTAACAAAATGTGGGTTCTTTTGCAATCCTTTCACAAAATTTATATTGTCCTGTGATTCATGGACAAAATTTGAGGACAAAATTTTTCCCACAATTTTCTGACAAAATTTGTATTTTTTATGATCTTTTAACGAAATTTATGTTTTCTGTGCGATCTTTTTGTGAAATGGCTATTTTTCTGCAAAGGATTGACAAAAACAAAATTTTTTAGTGAAAGTTTGTTGCAATTTGCGATATTTTTCATGCCTTAATTTTCAAATTGATGACTCTTTTTTTTTTCAGAACTGAATGCTTTAAATTTTCAGAAAATTTGGAACAAAATCATCCTTGCAAATTCAACTAATTATTGCTTAAAGAAATTAATTTAAAAGTATAAATACATTCTACATTCTTCAATTGTCACTAAGTAATCAATGAAGATAACAATAAAGAATGGAAGAACAATAAAGAACATACAATAACAATAAAGAACTATTTCTGTGATTTTCTTTTCTTTGATAAAATTTTACATGCTATTAAACACATGCATGATCAAAACTAAAAGTACTAAGAAATTCTAAAATGATTTTACCTTACAGAAATTTTACATCATAAAAGTACTATTGTTGATTTTTTTTATAATATAAAATTAGTTAAGAGATAAAGTTCAGAGAAAAACAGACTTACCTCAAATTCACTTTGGAAAAGCAAATCGCTATCCATGTGTCGTTCAACAAAAGCTGCAGGTAATTCATCAGCTGAAATAGGCCCTAGTCTAGGAATTTTAGCCAATGGTCCCCCTAGAATAAATACGTTAATAAATGAAAATTAATACAATGTATAATTTGCAATTCATCAAATTTATGAGCTTTAAATTAATTTTTATGCAATTTATCCTCGGCATTTGTTTATCTTAGAATATAAATGAGATTTATATTAACATTTAAAAAAATAATAAAACAAAGTTGCTACATGATTGGATGAAATCAACGTTTTCCAGCCGTTTCCAGAAGAAATTAGGGTTTTATCTGCAATCTTTTCACAAAATTGATGTTTTTCTTTGATACGTTCAAGAAATTTGCACTTTTTCCGCGATCTTTTGAAGAAAGCAGCTTTTCCTGCGTTATTTTGATGAAATTGGTATTTTTTTCAACGATCTTCTGACAAAATCTGCATTTTTCTGCCCCCCAATCCTTTGACAAAATTAACTTTTTTCTGTGACACTCTCATGAAATTTGCATTATCTTTTCACGAATTTGGCGTTTTAACCACGATTTTATGACGAAAACGATGTTTTCTCACGTTCTTTAGACGAAATCGTCATTTTATGTGCGATTTTTTGGCAAAATCGGCATTTTATCGCGATTTATTGACGAAATTGACATATTTTCGCGATCTTTTGATGAAATCTGTGTTTTTCCCGCGATTTTTTGATAAAATTTGAGTTTTGCGCGATTTTTTTTCACGAAAGCGGCGTTTTATCTTGCTATCTTTTGACGAAATTGGCGTTATATCCGCGATCTTTTGACAATATCGGCGTTTTATCCACGACCTTTAGATGAAATCGACGTTTTCCCGCAGTCTTCAGAAGAAATCAGCATTTTATCGGCGATCGAAAAAAAATCGACGTTTTTCCCGCGATCCGTTCACAAAATTTATGCTTTTTCAGCGATCTTTTGACAAAAATTGTGTTTTTTTCCGCGAAACTTTGCCGCAATTTACGTTTTTCGGCAATCCTTTCACGAAATTCTCATTTTCCGAGATTTTTTTTTCTGCGCACAAAACCGTACAGTCGTATTGTTCATCCATATAAATATATATTTAGAACAAAATCTGTACGTAGTATAGCCAAACTGTACAAGTTAGCAACTATGCAAGCTATGTTTTTTTCTCTTTTACTTTAATAAAATGTCTAGTAAGAATTAATTAAAAATATAATGCAAATATTAAACTATGTTTTTGCCAGAATGATTTATTCAAATATTAAAATCATTCATTCTGCCTTTCACAACCTCCTGGCTTCTTATTACAGAGGTAATAAAAATACTTTTTTTTCCAATAATTTGAATATCATAGAGTGGTAATACTATTGTGAGAAGCATTTGATGTAGTTAAATGAGAGATGGCACAATTTTAATTTGTAAAATAATTTTTTTATTTGAAATGGATAATAAGGTAAATTCAATGCATGTTTTGGGTATATATATATATACATATTTAGTTAAAAATAGCAATTAAATTATCGACAAAATAGACTATTTCAATATAAGTATATGGGTGATTCTCAAAATAGGGGACAATTTATGTCTTTCGGCATACAAAAAAAATTGAGAGGTTTTCTGTCATGTTTTTATATTTAAATATGTTTTTCTTAATATTATTCATTATTTGCACTCAAGAATTATTCACTTTTTAGTTAAAAACACCTTAAAAGAACAGAATAAAGATTCAAAATGTCATTAGCATGGATGTCCACAGCAGCTGTGCCTTGTGTATACTAGCATTTTTCAAGAGTTAATATGATTTTTATAAAATAAACAAATGTTATTCTTTCTTTATATTAATCAATGAGAGGATTTATCCAATAAATTTCTTTTTAAAAATAAAATTATAGTACATAAAAAAAGAATTAAAGTTTGTCCTCCATATTCGATTTTCAAAACAAGGTCATACTAAAACAGCTGGTTATTAATCAAAATATCATTTTCACATATGACAATAGTTTGAAAATATAAAGTTTCTCCATGGCAACAAGTAGCCATTTTATCCCAGCCAGAAAATAGAAGCATGTATTGTATTTTAAGAATAGAAGTTGAATATTAGGGGCATACATCAATTGTATGTCATTAGAATGGATAATAATTTTCATGTTTATTTTATAGTTAAAATTTTTATTTTATTTATTTGCACAGAACTTTTGTGTTTTAAAAAGCCCCAGAAAGGAATATTGCATTGTGATTATATTATCGCTGATAATCTTATTTAAATTAAAATTTGTCATTAGCATGGACAGATATCAAGTGTCATTAGCATGGTTTTTCTGTCCATGCTAAAGACTCCTATGTACATAAATGTAACCAGTGCTTATATTGTATCCTTTATAAAGTTTAATTTTACGTATAAATTTAGGTATTACATTTATTATCCCTAAAATATGCATTAAATCTGTAGAAAAACCCCTAAGACAGCTTCTTACATTGTTAGTGTCAGAATGTTGCTCATGTAACAAAGTTTGCTCTTTGGTAATGTTTTTATTCTGTTTATATGTATATATATAAAAATGAAAACCATTTGCTGAAAAGGAAGGCTAATAAATATAAGAAAAAAATACTTAAACAGGAAGAAAATAAAAATTTCATAATATATTTATTCCATGCAATTCATTTTGTCATTAGCATGGCTCAAAAAATACTAATTATTTTTTTAAGTTAATTTTTAAATATTTAGCTCTGCTGACTACATGGAAAGTATACCTAATACTATATTAACAACACCTATTTTTTTTCAGAAATTTTGCTAACAGTAATTTTTTTAAGATTTCATTTTTGAAATTGTCCCCTATTTTGAGAATCACCCATATACAAGATATCTAGATGAAATCAAATATACATATATATATATATGTATGTGTGCAGTATATAATGCACAATAATTTTACATCAGAGTTGTTCCTTGAAATTCCATAGGCAATGTGTAGGAAAATAATAATAAAAAAGGTTGAGTGACTATATTTTTTTATATTTTGAATACTTGTTCAAAAATCTGAATGAAAGTATTTTTCAAATATTAATGCTGAATTTTTAAAATATGTAATTTCAGTAATCATTTATATGTTTGTATAAAACTGTTTGCAGCATGTGTAAAAAATGAAGTTTTTAAAGATGTGCACTTCTTACAAATTCAGAGAAGAATTCGACCCCCATGAGATAAAGATGAAAATAAGGAATTTTGCTTAATAGCCACTGGCCAGTAGGTTGATTTTTTTTTAGTAGCCTATTATTGGTTAGTGAGAATAATTTCATTTGTAGCTAGTAAGTAGATTTATGTCACGAAATATTCAATTACAAAATATAAACAAGTTTTGAGTAAATAAGTAATATATGAGCTAGATAAAAATATTTTAATTTATTTTGTTTGGAATAAACTTGAAATACTAATTTCCAATCTATTTTAAATTTTCAAATTAAGTTGCATATATGCAATATGCTTAGGTACTAAGAAACATAATTCAAACTATGCTTAAGTACTTGTGTAGCTAACAATATAAATAAACCCCTCGTCTTTTTTTACAATTATTTGTCCAAAAATAAGATCTGAGAAAAAAATGTTTATCTATTGATTAAGGTGCGATTTCTTCCCCTCCCCCTTCAAAAAAACTGAAATTCACAAAAAAATTTCAAAAAGATAAATGGAGGGGATCCCTCCTAACACTAATATGTTTTTTACATGATTTTTTGACATAATGTGTGATTTTTTTCCACAATCATTTAAAAAAAATCCGTTTTGGGGATTTTTAACGAAATTTGCGCTTGTGTTCACAATATTGGACGAAATTCCCCTTGTTTATCGCGATTTTTTGACGATATAAATTTTTTTTGACGAAACTCGCTTTTTACGATTCTTTAACATAATTCACTTTTTTTCGCGATTCTTTGACAGAATTCGCCTTTTTTGCGATCCTTTTAGCGTTTGTGTTTGTGATTTTGACAAAATTCATGTTTTTTCCCCACAATTATTTGATGAAATTCGCGTTTTTGGACAAAATTTGCATTTTTTAGTGATTTTTTAGCAAAATTCGCATTTTCTTCGTGGTTGTTTTGACAAAATTTGCGTTTTGTGTGATTTTCTTTGACAAAACACGTGTTTTTTGCAATTTTCTGAAAAAATTCCCTTTTTTGTGATTGTTTGTCGAAACTGGAGGTTTTTTTGGCGATTCTATGACAAAACGCTTGCTTTTTGACAAAACTCGCGATTTATCAGTAATTTTTTGATGAAATTAGTGTTCGTTCCTTGATTGTTTTACAATATTCGTGTTTTTTTTTTTTTGTGATTCTTTCACATTTCTTTTTTTCCAATTCCTTGAAGATATTTGCGTTTCTTTTGCAATTTTTTGACGATATTCGCGATCCTTACACGAAATTCACGTTTTTTCCGCTGTCCATTGACAAAATTTGTGTTTTTCTGTGATCTATTTGCATTTTGTCTTAGATTCTTTGACGAAATCCCTATTGGAAAATTCTGCATTTGGCCAGTACTCTCCATATTTTTAGTCGCCGAGGAGGTGACTGGCGAGTGCTTGTTTTGATCTTTTCCATCAAACACCAATGTTCCCACTACGGGAACATCTTATTAATTCTAAGTAGTTAAAGTTATTAAAAAAAATTAAACTGTTTTGTCATAATGATATGTTATTTATATGAAGAATATATATAAATCTTATTTATTTAACACACTTAATATAGTGGTGTTTAATGGGTTAATAACAAAAGCAGATGATATGTTCTATGGCTTTCCAGTATTCCTGAATATTTTAGCTTCTGTGAGTTTACAACTTTGGTTTCTCAATGGTTCTAGATAATTACTTGGTAACTATATTAGTTATAAAAAACATCAAGGTTATATTTGGGTAGAAAAAAGTCTCTATTCAACCTTACTTAACCTGTTATTACTCATAAACATGGCCATAAAATCATGGCTGTACTCACTGTCAAGGATGTTTGTGAAAATAACACAGTCTGTATTATATTCATAAAATACAAACAGGTTTTTCAGCATACCTGATTCCCTATCAGACCAGATGTCAAATTAGATTAATTTAATACAGTCTGTAATACCTTTGATAAAACTTGTTGAAGGACTTTATATGCCATTAAGAGTACAGGAGAAAAAATAATATGCTGATTTCATACATTTACCTTTACCCCTAGGTATATGACCATTACGATGAATAGTTCTTAGAATCAAAGCAGTCAAACCTAATCGCTCTCCATTTTCCATATACTGAGGACCGTGTTTATGCCTAAAAAATAAAAAGATACTCAATTTGATTGTACACAAAATGCAACTACTTAATCAGAAATTTAATAAATTATACTCCATATTTATATTTATCTTTCATGAAAAAAAAATGCAGATGAAATATCACATTCATTATTTTCATTAAATTTAGTTTTGTTGTTTAAAAACTGAGCAATGCATATGCATATATGAAAGAAAAAGAAAAATAAGCAACGATTTTATCTTATTCTCTTAATAAAATTTCTTAGTTAACTTTTGAAAACAATATTTTCTCTAACGTATATGAGAAAATAAAATAAACTTAAAATATACATCATATAATTTAAAAAAATTAAAAAGATTAATCTCCTTTATATTTATGCCTAAAAAATAAAAAAAGATTCTCAATTTGACTGCACGTGAAATGTAAATAATAAGAAATTAGTCAAAAATTATACTGGATATTTATCTTACTGGATTAAAATATAAAAATAAATAAGTAAAAATACATGCAGGTATATATTAAACAATGATATTCCTTAACATTTTTCATTAAATTATTTCTGTTATTTAGAAACAGAAAAATGCATTACCAAAGATTTAACTTTATTCCATTTATTTTCTTCTTTTACAAATTTACAGTTAATTTTAATGCATTTATAAATGAGACTTGCCCCTTTAAAAAAAAGAAAAATGATTTGCTAACTGATGCTTCCAGCACAATGCATATAAAAAAACCTACATTTCAGAATTACAATCCAATCAAGTAAATATTTACTCTCATTATTATTAATACTATCAACCGAGTGACTTTGTCCTGTCCCATGCATAAAAACAAAATGTCTAATAAAAAATTGCTATAATAAAACTAATTAATGATGCCAAATTATGGTACATAGAAGCAGTAGACTAAACATATGATATTTAATTTAGCATTCTACAAATCAAATTTGGCATCACTTCCATTGTAGTTTTGTTTACTTTTTTACTGGAGGAATCTTTTAATTGGAAAAGTTATTTATTTAGATAACAGAAAGTGGTACTTTTATTTATTTATTTTCTTTTAATTTCATCATATATTTTATTTACAAAACAATGAGATTTATACCTATTAATATGATATTTTAGATATATTCTATTCATAATTGGCATTTCTAATGCCAATTTGGGGTCACAAGCTCAGTTAGTTTATTTATTATATTTATTTTATTTATTTATTTATTTATTTATTTATTTATTAACTTATTTGGAAATATAAACATAAGGCAAACATTCCTGCGAATTTCAAATGGCTGTGCTAGCATACATTTATTAATTTCTTGTACAAGTGATGGGGAAATAATGCCTCATACATATAAATTTTTCATTAGCAGTTGTAATTACAAAGCTTATATTGAAGAAAAGCTGCAGAAAGTGGAAAATTTTGTTTTACTACATGTATTAAGCCAAAGAAAAGTCACTGAAAGATATTCAATTAAAATCACAACTTTAAAGAATAAGCCAAAAGGTCCTAAAAAATTTAACATTACATGATCTTTTCATCTTACTAAATGGTGAAGTAATGTTAGAATTATCTGAATGAAGTGGAAAGTGTTTCATAATTTGCACTTGACATATAATTTATCTTTCTGATTCAATGACAAAATGATTCTTTTTTAATTATATTTTACTAATACTTTATGATAATAGAGGGTTATCACTATCTTACAAGGTTTTAGAGGTTTGCAATTTTCAACTACTATCTTTAAACTTAAAAAAAATTAATTAAAAAAAATAGAAATTATTTAAATGAATATTTCAAAAAAAAATTTTAAATCCTTAAAGACAACAAAAGGCAAAATATGAGATAAAATCACCCTGGTTGGTGTCTATAAATTTGGAAATTAGTTGCTATTATCAATATTCAAAAACTCAACAATAAAATTAATTTAATAGTCAGGTTTCAAATTAGATTATTCTGCTTTTCTCACATGCACACAGTGTCAAAGTACATTGCCGATGAATGAATATATATAAAATTATATTTTTAATTTCAATTTATTCAGAAATTGCCACTGCTCAAGGAACAGGTGGCAATTTTTTTAAGACTACCTGGAACGATAATAGACATGATCATGGAGGATCTCATATTACATTGAGTAAAAAGTTTTCAGGCAAAACATTTTGTTATTGTTAATTGAGAAATACACATGAAAACATCAAAGCTAATGAGGGTAGCAATTTACGTGCAAATCTACACTTGTCTGCCAACATTTTGGCACTTTTTCAATCCCTTCTGTTAAAAAGAGTGGCGAGCACAAATCCAGGACCTCAGTTATGACCTCTTCATTTGAATTAAAGATTTTGCCATCAAGGTGCAACTGCAGATGAGAAAATAGTTGGAAATCCAAAACAGTCATGACGGGGCTGTATGGTGAATGTTGCATCAAATCCCACTCTTGCTAGTAGAGCGTCCACTCAATCATCAAATTAACAGGGGGATGGGTGTCATCTTGATAAAAGAGAACCATTTTCTTTCTGAACTAATTTCTTTGTTTTACGAGAATAGCATCACAAAATTTGATTAGCATTTTGTGGTATATTGCACTGCTGATAGTCTATATGCTTTACAGGAACTTTTTGTACAGAATTCAGCGACAATCCCACCAGATACAGAGAAGCACCTTCTTGTTAAATAAGGCATGTCTTGTAACCAAGCCTGCTGTATCCCCAGGTGCTGACCACTCTTTTTTACATCTTACTACAGCTATACAGCTGTAGTATACCCATTTTTCATAACAAGTCACAATTCTGTCCAGAATGTTCTCTTTTCTTTGATCTCTGAGCAAAGCCAAACAACAGTTTTTCTCTTACAATTGTCTTCAGCAGTCAATTCATAAGGCACCGAGCAGTTGAACTTAAATGCTAAATTTAAGCATTTCAGAACATTAACTATTATTTTTTGGTAAGCATTAAGCTCTCACGCAATAGTTTATGTTGAAACATTTTTGTCTTGATCAATGATTTGCTCAACAATGATTTAAACATCAATAGGGCATTAATTATAAATAGAAGTTTTCATATACGTCCATTAAAAACATTTCAAAAATATGCATTAAAATATTTAATTGCTATAAAGGACGTTAAATACTAATAAAAACATTAAAAGATCTTAATAATTTTTTTTTAATTTTTACATGTTTTGATTGAATTTACTCAATCATCATCAGAAAAAGAAAATACAAATAAACACAAAGATGGAAAATGACAATAAACTATTACAAATGAAATTTAAAAATTTTAAAAACTAAAATCACGCGTGTTACATTTTAATTATGTATCACGTTGCTTAATTTTTAAATTATTTAACAATTCAATCCAAATATTTGGGATTTCATTCTGTCATTTCAAATCCCAAATATTTGGATTGAATTGTTAAATAATTTAAAAATTAAGCAACGTGATACATAATTAAAATATAACGCGCGTGATTTTAGTTTTTTTTAAATTTTTAAATTTCATTTGTGATAGTTTATTGTCATTTTCCATCTTTGTGTTTATTTGTATTTTCTTTTTCTGATGATGATTGAGTAAATTCAATCAAAACATGTAAAAATTAAAAAAAAAAAAATATTAAGATTTTTTAATGTTTTTATTAGTATTTAACGTCCTTTATAGCAATTAAATATTTTAATGCATATTTTTGAAATCAATAGGGCAGCCAGAATGTGGTTCATCTTGAAGATGAACCACATTCTGTTGAAATTTCCAGGTTTAAATGTCTGAAACCAAACTTTGACTATATCATAAGAAAGAGTATTGATGCCTAAACTTTCACACATTTTTCTGTAGCATTCATTCACACTGAATTTGCTATAGAACTCATAATAAGTAATTGTTCTGATCGGCTGATGTGATACCTAAATTTTAAACACTTTTTTGAAGCAAAGGATGATAAATTTTGAACAAACAAATCACACAGTCATGAAGTCCCTATGTTCAGATTTCGGATGCGAAAAATGGTTTATGGAATAGCTAACAATCACACAAATAGCAGCAGTTGGCACGAAAGTATCTCTCCTGGCAGAAATATTTTTACTTAATGTAATATAAAAAAATTAATTAATGAACTTAATAAGTTTAACAATGAAACCAGTGGATTTGAAATAAGGCAGAATGTTTAATACATTGGTTGACAACAGTAATTTTGAGTTCACTCATAGCTAGTCAAAGAGCTAATCACCACTACTCACAGAACAGGCAGCTCTTTCTCAAGACTGTATAGAACAGTAGTAGACCTGATTCTCAGAAAAAATTTAAAGTTGAATACAAGTTTAAGATATTGACCAGTGAGTTCAAGAAGGTCGGATAATTTAATACATTAGACTATCTTGACAGTTACAACTTTACTACATATGAGTTATTCTCAAGAAATAAATGCATAAGATGTTTCAAAAGTTTAAACATACCTGAAGTTCATTACATAAAATATAAATACAAAGAATATCAGAAATGGAATAAAAATACATGTTTATTGAAGGAAGTTTGATTTCCTAACTCTTTATTCCTTAGTTTTTTAATGATTTAAAACTGCATATAAGCAAGATTGTAGTAGAGGTTATATGGTGGTATATGCATTATAACTTATTTTTTAAGAAGCTCTGTGTTATACCCTGACATCTCTGAATTAAAGTTATAGTGTTATGCTCTTTAGCATATACTCTCTGCTTACTATGAACATTCTCTTTTCTTTTAATGACTTCAACACTGAATTTAACTAATTTTAATGTAAAAACTTTATCATAATATAAGCAAAATTTATAAAATTATAAATAAAATGTTGGAAATGGGATTTTTGATCAATGTTGAAACACATAGCATAAGATATGATTGCTCTGTCTCAAAATTATTTCTTTCAATGAGCTTTTGCAAGAAAGTAAATGTTTTTAAAAATATTATTTTTAATAGTTTTTAAACTCTTAATGCTGAATATAAAATAACATTCCCATTTTTGCTGCCATGAAAAAGAATTTATTTTACAAATAAATATTTCATTTCTCTTTCATAATGGAATATTAAAGTTTATCAAAATGATCATGTGTTTTATTTTTTTTAAACATCTATATTATATTTTTTAAGATAATAAATGAAACAGAAAACATTAAAAGGTAAGTAAATTGGAACACTGCACAAGTCTTTTTCTCTCTTCTCTGACTCTCTCAAACATTATTTCTAAAATCAGGCATTGAGAAAAGATTTTTGTTTGAAGAAATCCCTCATTCATAATTAAAATATAAGATTCATTATTGAGTTTGTTCACTTTCATCACTCAAATTTAGCATAAAATTCTTCAAAAATCATAATACAAATAAACATTATAAATATTTTAAAATATATCTTTCATGCATCATACAATGTATCACAGTTTAACAAGTTTTAATATTCAAAAGAAGCTTTTTAGGAATTCAATATTTCTGTTTAACTTCCCTAGAAAATTTTTGGTTTCTTTATTTAAGAATCACTTGTATCTCCATCTTCAGTAAGTTCATGAAGTTCAATTGACTTTATATAAGAAAACTATTTATATTCATAATTAATTTATTATTTATTTAAAGCAAAACGTAAAAAAAAAAAAAAATTTAGGAATTCAATATTTCTCTTTAACTTAGCTAGAAAATTTTTGGTATCTGTATTTAAGAACTGCTTTTACATCCATCTTCAATAACTTTAAGAAGTTTAATTGATTTTATATAGGAAAATTATATTTATTATTAATTTCGAAAATTATTTAAACAAAAAAGGTAAAAGTTTCACCTGTTACAAGCACAACAAAAATTGGAATAACACAAATGTATCACATTTTCAAGATATTAAAAATGTCTGTTGTAAATACTGATGATATCTTTCACTATTTATTCTGGAATAATAACTTTTCATAATTTTATTTAAATTGAGATGATCAGCTATAAATGCCTTTAAAATTTTCTCTCTATTCTATATCTTGCAACATACATGGTTAAAAGTCATTTCATGAGCATTCTATAACAAGTTTAACACACTATTAAAATTTTGAAATAGATTTCAATTTGAACTTGTACTGTTACTTAATTACACATTTCTGTGTTAAAATTTTCATATTAACATTTAAAATATAATATTGCAATGAGCTTTTACAGGCTTGGAAAACTTTTGCTTAAATCAGGTAATTTAATGGAAGTATTTAAATTGGTTTATATTCTGAAATCAAAATGCAAATGTTATAAATCTCTTGGCAATATGAAATGAATATTTTGATAAATATACTTTAATCTAAACTTAAAAAATATATATAATATAGAGAATAAGGACCCATCATAAGAGTTTCTATTAATGACTTAACACAGACATCATTTTTTTATTTCAACAATATATATTAAAATATTTAATTACTAAAAAGGACGTCAAATGCTAATAAAATACATTAAAATATCTTAATAATTTGACATGTTTCGATTGAATTTATTCAATCATCATCAGAAAAACAAAACATACAAATAAAACACATTAATATTAATATTAATAATAATATTTGAAAATTAAAATTAAGCAACGTGAAACATAATTAAAATATAACACGCATGATTTTTATTTATTTTTAAATTTCATTTGTAACAGTTTATTGTCATTTTCCATCTTTGTGTTTTATTTGTATATTTTGTTTTTCTGATGATGATTGAGTAAATTCAATCAAAAAATGTCAAATTATTAAGATCTTTTAATGTATATTATTAGCATTTGACGTCCTTTTTAGCAATTAAATATTTTAATATATATTTTTGAAATGTTTTTAATGGATGTATAAGAAAACTTCTATTTATAATTAATATCATTTTTTAGTTGAACAAACTAAAAGTTTTACATTTCTTTAAAGAGTAATAAATTAGAATTGGTATTTACTTTCTTTACATTTCAAAATATGTATTATATGACAATAAATATCTTTATAGCACTCTGTAATATTCAATGAAACACAGCTGCCTTACCAAAATATAATGAATAATAATATTATCAAGTACTTAGAAATAAACATCAATGTAGGCCATATATATTTAAATGACTTGTTATGGTAAAAAATATATATATATATATTATGTATCTTCTTTATAGCTATTACCTGCTTACAGCGAAATTTGCTACTTTTTGTAACTGCCATATGACAATTTAAAACATCATAAGCATTAAAAAGAATGACTATAATAAATTAAAGCCAATTAAGTTAAATTTTTAAAAATAAAAAATATCTAATTTTCAAAAGATAAGCCAAAGTTTTAGTTCAAAGTTTTAAAATTTTTTGAAAGTATAAAAATATTACATTCAGCTAGCAAATAACTTTATAAAAAGAGTTAATCACTCTTACAAGTAATGTAAAAAATAAAATAAAGAAACCCAGTGACTCAAAGCTTTATGAAAATAATCAATCAAGATTTTTCTTCTGAAACAGCCCTTTTGGAAGCACATTTCAGCTAAACTTTAATCCTACCCTAATTAGAATGGAAACTATGATTGCTTTTACAAGCATCTGTCAACTGTTTCATAATTGAAATATATATATTAATTTTAGTTTTTTTTAACTTAAAATAAAATTTATGTCACAATTTAAAATACTATGATTTACAAAACTATTGAACTTTTCTCTTGCTTAAATTTATTTGTATGATGCAGGAAATTTAAGCACTGTATTTAAAAATGTGAAAATTCTTAACCAAAAGTTCCATGATTTATTTTTATTTTTACATAATTGCAATTGCTTTACTTCAAAAATGTCACAATTGATAAAATATTTATTTCTTTATTAAGTCATTATTGGCAGCATATAATTAACCTTACATGCATTTAAATGCACTTGACTTAAACTTAAAAAAATAACTTCTGATCAAGAGAAACTTACCAGTGTTCTCTTCATCTAGTAACCATACAAAACAAAATAGTAATTTTAACTTACCGTATGAGGAAAAGAGCCAGCGCAAAAGCAACTATGACGAATATGATACCACAAATAACTCCAAGTATGATAAGAATGGGACTATCTGTAGAAGTGGGTAGGGTTGGCGAACCTACGGAGACAGGGCAGACTGCATGCATAAATAAAACCTTATGTTTTACATAAATACCTCTCCTTTTCTTGATACAAAAATAAAACATTACATGTAAATAATGCAATAAAAGAAATTTTGTTATTTTTAATATGGATTGTATTATGCATGAAAGTTACCAACCTACAAAACTGTAAACATTGCAAGGGATCATGTTTTAACTCATATTTTTACATAGAGAAGATATTTTTTAATTTTTGGAGAACAGACAAAAAGAGTCTCAAAATCAATAACTCCAATTAATTAGCAAAAAGTTAAAATTTCCCATAAAAACAATTCAGTACTAGAGAAGGTAACTTCTCTCACTCACTTCCTTAAATACTGTGAATTAATACCTCAATAGATCAAAATATATTTATTATATTCAGGTCCATTTTTACAAAGCAGTCAGTAGCTTCAGACTTAATGACTCTAAACTGGACATTTTCCTTGTTAATGTAATTGGTTTATTGATCTAAAATTTTAATTATAAATTCATGTTTTTTAAATACGTTAAAATATTTCAAGATGTCATTCTAAATATTTCTACTTTGTACTAGCAAAATAATTTGCAAAAAATATTTTTATTAAAATTGTTCATCCCTCCCTAACCTCCTCTTCTACTTGTAATGCATCCTAAATATTTTTTATTATCTGTATAATCCTAACAATTTATATTTATATTTATATTATATTATATTATATTATTATATTATATTATATTATTTTTATTATATTATTATATTATATTATTTATATTATATTAATTTATATCTATATTATTTTTATTATTATTTGTATAACCCTAACAATATATTTTTAAAAATCCGATCTCTATTTATTTTTGACACTGAAGGTTGTTTTTAAGTACCGTAAAATGGGGTGAATAGGAACAGATGGATGAATAGGAACAGCGGCGTGAATAGGAACAAAACTTCCCGGTCATACAAATAAATTCATGATAAATATATGTGATGATATTTTTAGTTGCCTTTTTTTTTATAAGAAGGTAATAAGATGAAGAGTTGGAAAATACAGTTTTGTCATGTTGGCACATCTACTGGGGTATATAAAAAAACATCAAGGGGATCCAAAAAAAATCTCATTATTTCAATATCTTCAAAACTTTGTAACTACAGTATTTTTGGTACTCTAAACCTAAGAGAGGGTATTTTTAATTAATGACAGACCTGTAAACGATATGGTGTATTAAATTCTACTTATTTCTAAACTACATAATGAAAAAATGAAAAATGGCTTGTAACATCAGAGGTTTTAGATTTACGGGGTGAATCGGAACCCGTTTTCCTCATGGTTTATTTTTCTATAAAGTAATAGTTTCACATAATATATAAAAACATATGTATGAATATGTATTGTAACAATATTTTCTTTGTTCTAATTACTTGAAGATTTTAAAGATGCCAAGAAATTACTTGGTTAAACAAAAAAGTCAATGCCTAATCCAACAGACATGGAACACACAATAAAAGAATTTAAAAATAGCAAATTAGTTACAAAAACTTCACTGAATTATTCTCTGACATCCACAACATTACACAAACATCTCAAAATAGAAAACCAATTAAAAAAGAGAGAAATGCAAACAGTGCTATGGGATGAGGGCGTATTAGTAGATCGTATTAATACATGCAGCGATTGGGGCTGCTCAATATTTTCTCTAAACCGATGACTTCTAGTAAAGGATAACACAGAACAGGGCTGAATTTGTATTAAATTCTACTTCTGCAATTCGAATATAATTTCTTAAAATGAATTTTATTTTTTCTTGATTTCAAAGTCCTTTTCTAATTTTTAAAAAGGTATTTCTTTACTTGTATATAAAATAAAGGCTTGATTTCACAGTAACTACGTGTTCCCATTCCTCCATTATCATTACTACCTGTTTTCATTAAAACCTACTAAAGTATGAATCGGAGTAATTAAAGATTATAACATTTGTTCTGATTCACCCCTATCTGCAGGGTGAATCGGAACACCATTAAAAAAATTAAATAATATTTATATAAACAGTAACAATGTTTCGTTTTTGCTTAAAAAGTAAAGAACTAAACAAGACCAAAGTTTCTAGTAGAAAAATAAAAAATTAAATCAGTTGTTTTTTTATTTAACATTAAATTTGAAAAGTGTTCCGATTCACCCCATTTTACGGCAATGAACTAGGATGGTCAAATTTTATAATAGGACATGTTTAAAGCTTTCATTTTAAAAATTTTACTATTTATTTTTGGTGCCACTAATTTATTAACTTCAAGTGTTTGAAATCCATAACTGGGTAAGCTGCAGAACTACAGTCCCAAAATTTTAGGACATCCTTGAATTCTGAGGATGTTTGGTTATCCTACCCTATAATTATTTCCACATGTTCTGTTGATTGAAAGATATTTTTGTAATTAAATTTTAGAAAAAACAAAATTTAAACAAATTCTATTTTATTTCATTAATACTACCTCTGACAGTAAAGTTCGGTGAATGAATTCAGAAGGACCGATCTGGCAACAGTGGGGAAACAAAACGCTGCACCTGCATTGAGGCAAGTGTTGACCCTCTTACCCCACCGTTCTTCAGTTGAGCGTCGTTTATGTTCTGTGTAAGACGTGCTTTACTAAGTACTAGTTCAGTGTGTTGGTTCTTAACTGAGAACAGGAAAATAAATGAATAAAAGATCAGTTTAAACTTTGGTTTTAAGCTTTGTAAGAAATTCATGGCGGATAATGCAAACTGAACATCCACCATACTCGCCAGATTTCAATCTTCCAGACTTCTTCCTATTTTCACGACTCAAACTGTCTTTGAAAGAGATTTGACCATATTGCTGACATCCAACGAAACGTGACGAAGCTTTTGAACTCCATCCCAAAAGAAGACTTCTGGCAAATTTCCCAGGATATGTATAGCAGATCTCAGCGATGCATAGTTATAGGAGATGACTATTTCGAAAGATGGTACGGTAATTTTCGTTAATATTTCATCTACATCAATGTTACAGGACTATTCACCGAACTTTATTGTCAAAGGTAGTATATATTAACATGGATATTTAAACGATAAATTTCTTGTGGAATGGCATCATTAACCACTTCATTAGCAGTAGAAATAAGATAACTTTGAACACCACTCAAGAGACCTTTAAAAACTTTTCCAGAAACAAAATATACTTTTTGGATTGAATCCCATCTCTTTAAAAGATGTGCACAGTTTCCACGTAATTACCTATTAAATAATGTTTCTTACTCATCAACGTCCATGGTACAAAATTGCAGATTTTTCTTTGCCATTAAAAAACATGTCACATCATTCGATTCATTTGTAAAGTATATCAACAAAAGACAAAAATATATACTTCTTGTTAAAATTTGGAAGTATTTGTCATTAAAAACTACGTGTATTTGCTACCATTTTTTATGCACATGATTTGGTAACCTTCTGCATAATACTGTCCATATAAAATGCATCTTAAAAATAAAAATACAGCCTAATAAGAAATTATGAAACACCAATTGAAAATTTTTTTGTGTATAATCCTTTTTTCAGAATTAGCTTTATGTTTAATTAAATGAGCATCATTTACCAGAAAATATTAAAAGAATTACCCCTCCCCCCCCCCCCCAAAAAAAAAAAGAAATTCAATAAACTTAGCAGATTGCTTATAAAATACTTGATATTATGTGCTTTTATTTTTTAATAATTATTATTTTTTATTTATTCTAGAGGACCCAACCCCAACTTACCTGGTTAAAAAACATAATTGAAAACAATTTTTATTTTTGTTATTATTATTCAAGTCTCTAATCTTTCCATTTAATACTTTTTTTAATTGTCCACTAAGAATACCAAAAAGCCTTTTTATAAGAAAAATATCAATAATGCATTAAGATAAAGTTCTGGAATTTATTAAACATGATACTTTCTTATTAGCTGCATGTCAGGTGGAATTAACAAAAGAAATTGTCAAAGAGATTGCTAATTGCAGCAGCCTTTCAGATTATGGTAGTTTCAGTATATTAAGTGAAATTCATTTACATGCCTGCTAAATTTATGTTTTATTGATATTTTTCATAAGAAGTTATAATTTTATAATGGAATATCAGCTGGAACCAATGCTGAACTATTTGTACTGTTTTAAGTGCAAACTAATATTATATTTGTAAGTGTTAATAATTAAAAGAAGTTATAATTTTATTATAGAATATTAGCTGGAAACAAGAGCTGATTTATATTGTTTTAAGTGCAAATGAATAATTCTTTTAAAATTGAGTCATATGTGATATAGATTTCTTAAATTCATGCTTGAAAATTATTTAAAAGATCATTTAAAAAATCAGTAAATTGAGATATTGTTTTCAGGTAAATTGTATTTGGAAGAATGTTTTTTATTCTATTTGACAAGTGTATAAACTGAAATTGTGCAATCTTTAGAAATAAAAAAAAAATAACTAAGAATCGATTGAAACAAGTGACAAAAACAGAAACAGAAGCTGAATTTCAGTAATCTTCCTACTTTCAGCCAAAAAGGAAAATAAAAATGTCTAAATTATTAATTATACAGGTATAGAAGGACATTTCTAATAGTCACATTTCATTATAGAATATTAGCTGGAAACAAGTGCTGATTTATATTGTTTTAAGTGCAAATAAATAATTCTTTTGAAATTGAGTCATATGTAATATAGATTTCTTAAATTCATGCTTGAAAATTATTTAAAAGATCATTTTAAAAATCAGTAAATTGAGATATGTTTTCAGGTAAAATGTATTTGAAAGAACGTTTTTTGTTCTATTTGACAAGTGTAGAAACTGAAATTGTGCAATCTTTAGAAATTAAAAAATAATAACTAAGAATCGATCGAAACAGGTGACCAAAATAGAAACAGAAGCTGAATTTCAGTAATCTTCCGATTTTCAGCCAAAAATCAAAATAAAAATGTCTAAATTATTAATTATACATGTATAGAAGTACATTTCTAACAAACAAATATACATACATACATATATGTATGTGTCTGTAAAAGTTTCAAACAAAACTGAAAAATATACCCCACCTTGCCTCACTAAGAAAATTTTATAATGGCATCCCTATTTGATAATTTTACCTCCAGGGTTTAAGTTTGCTCTCTGTGCCTCTGACAATTTAAAATAAAAAGACTATTTAAAATTAAAAATAAAATGTAATCCATTTATCCACAAAGCAGTAGAATTTTTTATTACACAAATTTCATCTAATTCAAAAATATTTTAGGTATAACTAATTTATCTTTTATAGTGACATTTGTAAAGGATCATCTGTTATATTAGAGGTTTCTCAGAGAACATTCAAAACACTTCTGTGGTTTTAAACGAAAAAATTTCTATTGCTGCTTAATCTGTTGCTTTTAACAACTGGTGAACAACTTTAAAGTTTAGTCAAACATACATTGTTTGCTTTATAATTTGCATTCATGTGTTGATTCTGTCATGACTGATAATTATAAGCACTAAAGTTTATAACAATAAAAAAGTGCTTTTTGTTTTAGCCTATTAAGCTCAAATTAATTCTCAATGTTTAAAATTTCCAAAGGAAAAAACGAGATTTTTAGAATACAGTTTGTTTCTGTTCAGCCAAAATTTCCACAGCATTTTTGCCGAAAATGAAACAGAATTTTCAATCAATCTCTAATAATAACAGTGAAAGTTTAATTGTCAAATTTTGCTACTGTCAATATGACGTCAACGTTATTCAAGGATATGTTTTTACTTTATAAAATAGATATTACTTGTAGTTTACTAAAATTACACAGAATATTTGCCTGCAATTTTCTCATGCACAACATCTACGATAATGTAACTAATTTAAATCTAACAATTCTTTTTAATTCTTAATAAATAATTTGATATTGTTGTATATTTTATTACTTTAACGTTAATCTTTAAAATATGTTTGGATACACAAAATGCACTTTTTCATAAAGTGTTGCAAAAATTTTGCATCAAGTGCCTGACAAACAGTAAAACAATATGCAATCATTCACATAAATTTAAAAAATTCACGTAACACATAAAACAAAAAAATCCATAAGATCAAAAAACAAACAAATAAATAAAACTAAAAAATGATAAGACAAACTAATTTGTAATTACTGGGTGTTCCAAAAGTATTAAAATAAGTAAAATTTAAACAATTAAAAAATTATAGATTTTATCATTACAGAATTTAAAAGAGTTATATTACAAATTATTATACAAAATTATTGAATTTATCATTATGTAATTTTCTATGAAATACACAAAAAAACATGGTATTTCTTAGCAACAAAAATTTTCATCAAAAAGTTACATTAGTCAATGACAGTGTTCCCAACAAGCATTATTAATTTAATTAATTTATCATCTGTCATTAAGTCCTGATTTGGACCCAATAATTTATTTTTGTTCCATCTGTAAAGAATAAACTATGTGATCAATGATTTTTAATGCCAGATGCAATTGGTGCATTCAAAATATATTTTGGAAATACCTCAATCCGAATGGAGAAAGATTTATGAAAATTGGCTCAAAAGTAAGCAAATGTGTATTGATCATTGTGTCAGAATGTTATGAAAAAAATAAAATCATTTTCAATTATAAATACTTGTTTTTATTTATTATTTCAGATACATACATAATAACCATGAAATAACTTTATATTTGAAAATTTTGTTAGAATTTACTTTTGAGGAATTCTTTCACAGATTTTTTATTATTATTTCTTTCTTTTGACATTTTTAAAATTTATTTTTAAAAAAGAAAATAAATTAATAGTTTTAATCTCATTCCTGATTATTATTATTATTATTGGTTTAGGTTTTGTTTAATAAGTAGCATATAATTTCAGTTAGTTGCTAAATTTAGTTGATGAGTTTAATTGAGATTACTTAAATTCACATAATTTATAAACTGAAAACAAGAAAGTTACATGAAACTTGCATATTTTCTCCCAAATTTTTAGAAGCCTCTTCAGATCATTAAGAAAAAAAAATGAAATTTTTCTATTAAAACAATTATCAATGAGTTTTGCAAGATATTAATATAGCGTATTTGGTGACATGCAAGTCTTTTGCATTAGAATGAATATTTTGAGTGCAATGCTATTATACGTTGAAGGCATACTTTTGATGCTTAGTACAAGCATTACATTCTTGCAGCATTTATCCCATGATCAAATAATAATAAATGCTCCTAGACATAAAGTTAATGTGGTACCATAATCTGATATTAACACGACAGTTGCAAATTTGCAATTTAAACTCATGAATATGCCATAGTGTGAAAAGCATTTTGTAGAATCGTGTGAGAATATGATCATAACACTGATTGTATTCTACGTTTATGCAGCTTATTCATAACACACAATTTTTCATACTTAGCATTTTAGATATATATCTATCTTTTAGAAGCCAATAGACATCATACAATTTTGCAGATAGAGTCAGTGGACCCTGATAGTGATTTGAATAAGTATTTTTCTAAGTATAAGTATCTTTAAGTATAATAGTAGAAAAGGAACTAGTGAATAATTAGTCATGTTCAATTAGTTTTTCAAAGGAAATACATATTTGCTTAAAATTTAAACATCTGTACATTAAAAAACTATAGAGAAAAATAAAATCAGAAGCTCTGATATCATTGTGAAACTCATTTTCGGTTTTTGGAGAATCCTATTAAGCTGTCTGCTCTGCCACTTTGCCACCTTAGGTTTTCTTTAGTTTTGTCACTTATGGTAATTTATTATTAATTGGAAAATTTTGTTTTAATTCCTTTTTTCTTAGTATTCTGTAATAACAATAACACACACAACTTATATGATTTAAGTTCTGATTTATTAATTTTGTGTTACTGTAAGTAATTTTAACTTGAAAATTTTCGATAAAAATGTGCTGAAATTTATACTTTTGCTATTTTATTGCAAAAACAAAATTCATGATGGGCACTTTAAGAAAGCTTCAGTATTTTATTATAGCTCTAACCTCTCTTTCTGTAATCTAAAATTCATAGTTAGATCACAATAACTTTGTGTATGCATTAAACTAATGTTGTTTATTTGGTTATAAAGTGGGATTTCGAGGATTTTTTAAACTTGTTTCTCGAGTATTTTAACAGGCTTGTTAGACTTCAATAGGAATTAAACATACGTGAAATAAAAAATACCACATCAAATAGATTCAACTAATATGTAATGCAGTAAAAAAAAAAAATAAATAAATAAATAAATAAATATGAACATTCATCTAAAAATATATTTCTAGAAGTCAGAGAAAATTAGAGATACCCTCCAAAGAAAAAAAATATTAAAAATATTACATCTAAGTGATTGTTAAGTTTATTAATTTTCTTCATTTTCGGAAAAAAGGGGATAGGAAATTTAAATGTATAATGTGATACTTTAAAAAAAGGCAGAAGAAAGCATGCTTAAATACAGAATTTTTTTTAAAAAATAATAAATATTTAAATTTAAAAAAATGTTAATATGAAATTTTAATCATGAAACATTATAAAGAAATATTAAGTAAAGATCAAGTTTTGCATACTTACCAGTTAAGATAGGAGTAAAATAACCACTTGTTTTAGTTAAAATCTGCAATATTAAAAGCACTATTTATAGAAACATTAACAGCAATAATTACAACAATAACATTATAAGCACAAGTTTACACAACATTAGGAAAGTATGATTTTAGTAATAAATATTCTAACAGGTTAGCCAGTTAATAAATTCAATAAAATTGGTTCAGCATATACATACATTCATGTATATATATGAATGTGTGACATTTATTCATATATATATATATATATTAAGACATTATCTCATGTTTTAATAATTTAGGATCATCAGTATTTTAGAATCATCAGTAATTTAGGATCATGTTTTTTAATCCCTAAATTATTGCAGAGAAAATTAAAGTACCTTTTGATTAAGAATACCGTCATTTTTAAAACTACGAAAATAAAATGTGTTTAGGGAACATTTTCGTATTAAAATAGAACAATAAATATTTTCAGTGCTAACATTATTTGATAGCTTATATTTGTTTCCTTGTGATTCAACACCAGAAAACAATTATAGACAATTAAATTATCCTAAATGTTTATTTTCATGATACAAATACATACATCATAATACAAATATTTCAAGAGTTATTTAATTCTTAACATTCAGAAAATTGTGACAATCTCAAAAGTAAAATTGACTACTTTAAGTGTCAACTGTAAGCCAATATGGGAAAGTAAAATACCTGGCAGCACTTTCAATTTCCTTGTAACCCTTATTTTTCTTTCTAACTGCCTTGTCATTACGATTCACAGACATTTTCACACGGAAGTGACTCAAGGGTGAAATGTCCTGTTCACCCATTCTTTGAAAAAGAAACTAATCAACTAATTCTTGACTTGCTCCCTACCAATAATTTGGTGATGAAATGCAAGAATTTCAAGAAATACTGTTATCTAATTAATTTATGCTATTTTTGAGAAAGTTATTTGTAAAATATCTTTCTTAGTGGTTAAGATGCTGGGCTAGTAAAGCATTCAGGTTGTGCCTACCCTGATGTTTTTATTTTATTTTAAAGTTTTATTTTGATCTTTATTAAATTAGTTAATAAAGATTAGTCCACCATTATTATCAGTTTCTTTATATTTTTCTATTGCCAATTAGATAAATAAAATGGTAATTACATTATGTTTAATTGCAATTAACCTAAATAAAATTAAGTTTCAATTATAACTAGGTTAAATTTAACTGGTATTAAATAAAATAAAATTTAACATTTAATAAACTTTAATAATTAAATTTTAAAATTCATATAAACTATTGTTCTTGTAATTAAAATGAATATTTATTATAATTCAATAATAATATCTCTTAAACTTACATTAAATATATATTTATGTTAGAACTTTAGTAACATGTACATATACTAAGATTAATTTATTAAAGGTTTCACCTTCTAAAATAAAATAGTATATTCCATACATGAAAACTTTTATTAATTTATTATCTGTTGCTTTGATTTTATTTATTCATAAAATATACATATAGTAGACTCCTACAAATCCACACACCTTGGGACCAGAGGTTATAGGGATTTTAGAATTTTGTGGATTCCTTGTCATTGCTTTTTTTACATTCTTTAAACAGTAATTTCAATGCAATAATGCAATCAAAATTATAATGAAGGATTATAACATAGTAAAATATTAAATTAAAAAGACAAAAAGTAAGAACACTGATTAAATTGTTAAAAATAAAGGTCAAGTAAATAAATAATAATGCACATTTGCATATGCATAAAAAGCAAAGATGAAATACATTTTCCTTGATTATTCAATGAAACTTTCCTTGTGAAAAGTACTCTATTTATTTGCATCAAAATCATAATAATAATAACCAAAAATTTTTGATTTATACATGAATATATTTGATAGAAAGAGTAATTACCAGTGGTATGAACAATATATTGATTTTCTTATATATATATATATATACATACATACATATATATATAGATAGATAGATAGATAGATAGATATAGATATAAATTTATGCTCTTGTCACAGAAAAACCTGAGTTTGGTCATATTATTAAAAAATTATATATCAAATAGGTTGCAATAAAACAAAATATTTCCATAATTTTGAATCTGAAATGAAAGTTTTATTGTTTATATCTGTAAAGATGTACTTTTAGGGTTGCAGATATGAGAGATACTGTGCAGATTCCTGTACAGTACTGTTAAATTAATTTTTTTAATTCATATCATTTATAAGCTATTTATTTTAACCAGCCCATTTCCTGGGCTAACATACAAACATTTTCATGCTAGAATTTAAAAACACGTGTATACAGGGTCTATCCCAGGGCCGTAGCTAAGTGCATGCTATGGGCGATTCAGCCACCCCTAAAATATTTTGAGCCCCCCAGGAAAAGATTCCAAGGTCACTAATGAATTTCTAGTCCAAAAACTTAAATGAAATTCTGTTCAAAAATCTAATTTGGTTTTGATACCCTTTATAGTTTTGCAGAATTATTAAATTGTAACTAAAATAAGTGTTTCAACACTAGCTCATTCTATTTGCAGTATGAAGCCAACATTATGTTTAATTTTGCACCAGTTATACAGTCAAAATTTTCATCATCATACACTTTTCTTAGCATAAAAGATATTATTACAACAGTTTTATAAGAAACATAGTACCTACAATGTGAATATGCACTAATTTATCTTTTTGCATCAGAGAGAAAGAGATTATAAACCCTCCTATATTCTCTTAAGCCCCCCCCCTATTATTCACTTCTAATTATGGCCCTAGTCTGTCCATTAAGTAATGAGACTGTTGCTTCATGCAGAAGACCGAAGGGATGGAGTTTGTGAGTAATACATGCAGTGGGGGCTGTCAGCTACAGATTCTAGTCAGATGGCCTTGAAAATTTGCAGTGCATGGATCACTAATTAAGCAGACATGTGTTTAAAAGTCATGCTAAGTTTTCAGAGTGAAGCAGACTGTCGAAACAGATAAGCTATAAGGTTTTGTGTAAAATTAAACAATCCAGATACTGAGAGGCTTTCCAAGCTATCAAGCTATCAGCCTACAGAAAGGAGTCTTTGTCCAAGCCTAAAGTGTTTAGGTAGCACAAAACCTTCAAAAATGGAAGAAAGGACATTGATGAGAAGCAATATACAGGGCATCCATGAAGTTCTCAAATTTCAGACAATGTGGCTAAAATGTAAATGCTTTTGGCTTCTCATCATCAGATGAGGGTCTGAATGATTTCAGAGACATTGGGACTTATGAAATCAAATGTGCATCAAACTGTCACAAAAAAACTTCAAATACAGAAAAAATGTTACAAGTTGATTACAATACATCCTTCAAAGTGACACAGTTCCTGATAAAACACAGTGTCACAATGCTGCCTCAGCCATCGCATAGCCTTAATCTGTCACCTCTGGACTTTTTATTTTTAATTCCTCGATTAAAGTCCAGATTAAAAGGTCATCGACAATCTGGAGAATTTGCAGAAAAAAATAATGCGAGTTCTGAACAGAATTCCAGTTGAAGACTTCCAAGTGGCAGAAATGGGTGATAGAGTTGTTAACAACAGCGTATTATGCAGGAGGATGCTATTTTGAAGAATATTAAGTGTCTATAAAATTATCTTGTGAATTTTGTGAAATCAATCTCATTACTTATTGGACAGACCCTATATGTATATGTATAATGTATATGAGGTATTCACAAATGAAGTGAATCAAGTCCACTCTTGAGCTAAATTCGGATGATTTTTATTCTTGAGCTGCTTGAGTTGTACATTTCAAGCTAACACTAATATTTAAATTAAGATTTTCTACGACAATTTTATAGCAAGAAGATAATTTTTTTGACAAATTGAAAAGTTACAACCAAGGAAAAACTTTAACTTGAGGTATACCGAAATTGTAAAAAATTCTTTCAGTTCTGATGAATTTCAGCTCTGAATGCCTCATATATTAGAAATAATTTATAAATATCCATCATAATTGTTATATTTAATAACAATTTATTGATTATTAAATAAATTATTAATAATATTAACAATTTAATAGGTAGTTAATTTAATAATTTATTAAATTAGTATTGTTATGTATTATGATATCAATTAAATAAAACATTGATTAATAATTATGTATTTTTTAAATTTTATTTTAATTATTAAATATATAACAATTTAAAATTTGCTTAGCTAAAAATACAAAACGAATAAACAGGTAAAATAAAATTTCATTTTAATTATTACTCATAAACAGGTAATAGAACTATTTTATAGTTAACATAAAACCATAGACTGAACACATAATTATATTATGTATTCAGTTTATTTTATTTTAACCCTTTATTGACAGAATTATCAAGATATTGCTTCATCTCAATAATTATCTTCTTTTATATCTGAAGGCATACTGAAATTTTTAAATAATAATGCGAAATTTAGAATTTTTTTTTATTATTAAAGTGGATTAAATAAATCAGTAGCTATAACAGCTTTTGTAAAGTATTTACCAAAAAAACTCTAATGGAAATATTGCATATCTTATAAAAGCGATGTCTTTAAATGTATCACAATCTTTTCTGTAAATAGAAAGGCTTTTGCAGTTTAAAATGTATCATATGACTGTACTTTTTTTTTTTTTTTTTTAAGAAAAGCTATACCTATGTAAATGTTTAAGAAAATTACCTCTTTTTCTTAAATACTTAGCTTCGACTGTTTCTCTACACTTCTAAATTTGATCAAGCAGAGTATTTTGTGTACAAAAAATGTATATATATATTAATAAACAGAATAAATGAATTTTATATTGAATTTTCTTCTCTTGAAAAGTATCACTGAAGGAAAAAATGCATAAAGGATTAAAATAAAATTGCATTAAATTATAAATTTATATTAATAATATTATATATTTAATAAATAATTAATTGTTAAATGATTTCAATTAAAATTGCTTAACAAATTTTTATTGTTTTTAGTAATTCTGATAAACTGCTTTTCAAAATATAAATATTTATGCTATTCATTTATATGTATTAAATAAAAGTTTTAAACAGGCAAATGATAAATTTCATTAAATGATAAATTCTTATTATTTTTATATTAAGTATTAACTATTATTAATGAATAATAATGAATTGATTCAAAACAATTTTATTTTCAAGACATTTTTTTAGAGGGGGGGGGGGGGGTAAAACAATTTTTTTTTATTTATTTGTTATTTTAATTTTTTTTCATTATATTTAAATACAAGCAATAAATTACTTTAGCTTGATTTTTTTTTATTTATTAACATTGTTTACCATAAACACAGCATGCTGTCATTTTTCTAAGCTAATGATATTAAACAATAAAAGTATTAAATTCAAACCTGGTAAATTTTTTAAAATTTTTTAAACACTTTAATTTTTGAAAAAAAAGAAATCTGCACCTTTTATTACTTTGCAATAATAATAAATAAATGCTATTATTGCAAATCTCTACGGGGTGGGGGGGGGGGGGGTTAGATAATAATACCGTAATTTCATGCATATATGCCACAGCTCAGTTAAGTCTTTTTCAGACTGGATATTTTATTGTAAGAAAGAAGTCAAATAAAAGCTAAGCAACAGTAAGTCACATTTTATTTAAAATAAATTCTGGGAAGAAATTGACTTATCTTAGATGCAGCGGATACGTGCAAAATTGTGATAAATCTTTCCCCTTTTGTCAATTTTGAATATTTTAGTATTAGTTAGATCATTGAATTGTCTGGTCTTTTAAAAAGTCACACAGAAAAGAAGGATTTTTAAAATGAATACAGTGTGTATATTTATACACACACATAGACAGAATAAAAACTCTGCTTAAAATTTGAATATTTTTATTATATATTTGGCATTTTAATATACATATATACATGTATTAGCAATCAAGAAAAAGGAATGGGAAAACTTGAGTCTACTGTTGTTTTGAATAAATATAATACATAATTACAATACTTAACAGTTGCATAACAGGATTTTATTTCAGGGGAAGGGGTTTCCAAGCCCACAAACCTCTGCCCTCTTAATATACAATTATAAATCAGAAACAACAAAAATTATTTTTAATATCACTATCAAAGTATACTCTTAATCTTTTAAATATTTTTTACAAGTACAAATGCTGTAGATAAAAGCAAACTAAAAAAATTAAAAATATGCTATTTGGAAAAGGTCACAAGAATAAACTATTGAATTCCAGCTGGTGTCCCATTTTGTCTAGAGTGACGGTCTAGACTCCCTCAAATATACAACATTAAAATCTGCACATCATTGCAGATGTAAACAACAAAACTTTCAGTTCAGGTGCAAGGAGCAGGGCAAAATTAGACTTTTTAACTCACAAACTATCAGAGCCTGAGAACAAATGTGCCCACAGCTTCTGTATATACAGTGGTTGGGGGGGGGGGACCAAAAAAACCTACAATTAACTCCTCAACAAGTTATTGTAGAGGAATGTTACTGATACCGCACAATTGGAAATAAAGTTTATTTTTAAATTGCGTACATAAAATTTGCTTAATTGATTATCTACATATTAAAGCAAACCCATTTTTTTTTTCAATAGCAACATCCAATTTTAACAAGATATTTCAAATCTTCAGTTCAAATTATGCCTAGATACCAAATTTCAAATCATTTGTATGATAATTTTTTGAATTATAAACATTCAAAATTTAGTGCTTCTGATGTTAAATTATATTTACATATTTTTTTTAATAACTCATGAAAATATACTCCTGAGCTATTTTTTTATGTAGCAACTAACTGACCCGCCTGGCACTGCCAGGGCCCATGATGTTATTCAGTTTTCAAATGAGTTATCTGTTTTCTAAATGACCCTTAAATGAAACTCAAATGTGTTTAATTTTATAACTTTAAGTCCATTTTGTCAAAATTTATGTTTTTAAATGAAAAAATCATGATATAATTGATATTAACTTAAAAGCATATGCTTCTTGGTATTTTATTTTCTACATAATTTGATTTTTGGAATCTATGCGTACCAAAAGCGAACGACACTATGACTAAACACTCAGGTTTTTACTGATTTCATATAAAAATTTCACACATTTTATTTTGTAAAAAATAATTCTATCCATCCGAACATTTCAAATTTTTTCGTAAGTGATGTAAATCTGGTTTATTGAAATGCTATAAAAAGATTGTGATAAAATACAGACATTTAGTTACTTTTAGCATAGAAAAAATATACACTCCATGAGCCACGATATGATTCGAGTTTGCCAGTGTATTAGAAAGGGCTAAATTTCATAATTTTTTAAACAAATTGAATCATAAGAATATTTTAGCTTTAAGAATATAACTTTGGTTTGTTGGTACCTATAGGATTGTGCCCAGCAGAGGCAAAACCACAATAAAACAATCTGGTTTTCATTAATTTCATCAAGTTTTTCACACATTTTATTTTGTAAAAACTAAAAAATATTACTATCAGCCCGAATGTTTTGAAATTTTTGTAGGGGGTGTAAATCTGATCTATTGAGATGATTTTAAAAGATTGTGTTAAAATATGTACATTTAGATAATTTTAGAATAGAAAAAACATCCCCTTGGTGAGTCACAAAGTGAGCTCCTTTTGCTATTGTATTTGAAAGGCATAATTTAAAAAACCCATTACATCAATGATTTAAAAAAAGTTTCAACTTTAAGATCATACTTTTGATTTGTTTATCTCTCAAAATTTGCACCTCGAGGGGCATTAACAAAAGGGAGAAAAAAGGTTTTGACAAAAATAATCCTTTAGGTTTTTTTTTTTTTTTTTTTTTTTTTTTTAAGGGTTAACTGCAGCATTTTTTCGAATTGGTTATACCATTTGAGACCTAAAAGTACAATCTTTTGAAATATGTCTTGTAAGTTTAACTGCACCAAGCAGTTTGGTTGATTTGGATTTAAACAAAATGATCCAGAAACAGAAATTAACTCGGGAAAATGCTTCTTCCTCTGTTTCAGTGCGTATATGTCTTTGTTCGTATGTGCAGGCATTTTTGTTCACCAAGTATTAAAAAAATGATTTTTTGATGAGAGTAAGCTATGCTCTATACTTAATATCTTGTTAACTAATTAAAAAATTAAAATTCTGATCTTCAGGCACATCAGAAGAGACCTTGGACTAATTTATTAAAAAAATGAACCTTGTATGTGCCGTAGTTTTCACTAGCCACTGCAGACACACACGGCGATTTGTTCTTTTACTAGTATAGATAATATTAAAACACCCAAACATAAATATATTGAATTTGCAATATTTATAATTTTATGATATGAATTATAAAATCAATATTCCAAAAAATTATGAATTTCAACCTACATTTTTTTTTTTTGGATGAATTTAGATTTGTTAACCACTTTGGGACCATGGGTGCATATATGCACCCACAAAAAAGTGCTTACAGTACTTGAGTTTGATACCAGTAAAATAAACAAAAGTAAAATTGATTTTATTTAATTACAACATTTTCATGATTTATAAAGTAAAGTCAAATAATTAACAAAAAGTGGTGCCAAACTAATATAAATTTGTGTAAAAGATGCTGGTTCTGAGTGGGTTAAGTTCTGTTTTATTGAAATCCAAAATTTCAATTTTTTTTCAGGTGGTTTTCAAATTATGCTTAAAAAAGTCAAAATGATGGTTTAAGGGGCCGTCTACAATAGAAGTGACTAGATATTTTGAAACTTCTTATGCTATCCTGAAATCTAGCAGTTTTCAATGACTGATTGAGTGGAGACTAAGATTCTTTGATCAAGAAGGGAGCTTTCTCAATCAACAATCGAGTACCGAATTTTAATTTGGATACAGCATCTAAATTACAGTTGTTTTAAAATAATTTCTCAGAAACTTATCATACAAATTGCATGAAAGTTTGTTTTTGGCTGATTGAAGGGTGTAGAGTTCATTTATGTTGTCAGAATTGGGTACTACTATTGTAAAAAATATAAAGTTAGGGTTTGTTTTAATACGTAGATGGACCCCTAAGCAAATTTTACATACTTCATCTAAAATTAGACCTTATTTCAAGTCATTCAATATCAGTAACTTTCTTACAAGATCATTTTTTGCAAAGTTAACAGGGGCTGTTTACTTTTTTTTTTTCTCCATAACTGTACATATGTATGAATGTACCATGATACATGTACGTTAACTCATTATCTCTTGATAGAAATATCTGATTTGCTTCTGACATCTTTTTCTTGGTTCATTCGGATAAAGTTTATGATTAGTTTTGTGAGTTCATTGGTTAAGTATAAAGGGGGGAAGAGAGGGCTAATCCCCTTTCATTTAAACAAAAGGTTTTTTCATGCAGAATTATTCAATTTGCTTCAAATTTGATATATCGGTTTATTCAGATTAAAGTGTTTCGTTGATTAGTATAAACTTATAAGTATAGATTCATTGTTTAAGTATAAAGGTTATACCAAGGGCCACCCCTTCCCCTCCCCTACCTTAATTTAAACAAATGGGTTTTTCATGTGGAATAATTCGATTTGCATAAAATTTAATATACATGTTTATTCCATTAAATAGCTTCCTTGCTTAGATTTAAAGGATCATTGGTTAAGTATAAAGTGGGAATGGGGGCTAGTACCCTTAATTTAGATAGATGCATTTTTCAGGCAGAATAATTCAATTTGCTTCAAATAAAATATTTCAATTTATTCAAATAAGATGCTTTCTTGATTAGCTTTGTATATTCATTGGTTAAGTATAAAGGGGGAAATAGGAGAGCTAATATTCCCCATTATCTAACTCAGCAAAATGGATTTTTCATGCAGGATTTAATTATCTGATTTGCTTCAATTTTGATATACAGGTTAATTCTGTAAGGCACTTTCCTGAATAGATTTGGAGGTTTATAGGTTAAGTATAAAGGGAGGAAACAGATAATGGGGAGTGGGGGATCCCTCTTTTAATTTTTTATTTGAGAACCATTAATCTCTGAAATAAGAGTATAATATATTATTAGTGTGAATAACCTGTGAATACATTGCCATCAGTTTAACTGGAAACTTTTGTTTTTAATTATTTTTATATGAATTCAGGATGAATTTTAATATGCAATTCTCATTAATATTGAATTCATGCTTTTCATGAAGGAAGCGTAAATTTATTTCTGGAAAAAATCAAGATATTGCTGATAGAAAGGGTAATCACAATCTTTTTTACCAAATATATCTATATATATTTAACAAGTTTTTTGGGTTTTTATTTCTGGTTAACATGAAGTAAAAATGCCTTATTTTATAATTTTGATCTGAATTAATAGTGTGTCTTGAGTGCAGGCAAGTTTCATTGAATAATTTAAGAAAAATGTATATCATTTCTAGTATGCATATTTAATTATACATTATTAATCATTTAATCATTGTTGATTATTAATAATTTATTATTTTTTAACTTATCTCAATTTTTATGATGTTAGTTTTTTATCTTAATTTATTTAATATTTTACCATATAAGTATTCATTATAATTTTGATTGCATTCTTGCATTCATATCACTGTTTAAAAAATGTAAATAAAGTAATGACCAGAAATCTAGAAAATTTTAAAATCTGCACAATCTCTGGTTCCCAAGCTGCTCAGATTTGAGAGAGTGTACTGTACTGGTATTTCTAAAAACTCTGCCCCATTTCTAATTATGTAGTAAGATTTTAATCTTAGGCAAAAATATTAGTCATCTAAAATCCTTCCCAATGAAAATTTTACTTAATCTATCCCCAAATGAGGAAAATTTTAAATAGGGGGGAGACAAAAGAAACGACGAAGAGGGGAAACAAGATTTTAGAGCATGGATATTAGACTTTTCATTAAAAAAACAGAAATCCATCAAAATGCAGAGGATTTTCACCTATTATTTCAAAATGAAAACAATTTTTAAATAATTTTTTTAGAAAAATTTTAATTATAAGTACATTTTGCCAAACTTAATTACCTTTGCTTTTTAAAAAAGGGAGGTCTTAGATTCGAGATTTAAATGGAACATATTTTATTAGTGACTAGATTAATAAAATTTCATGTATTTTTACAAAATAGAACCTTAGACACACCTATATTGTTCATTGTAAAATTCATAATATGGTAGCACTTCCTGTTCATTGATGAAAATAAAACTTGAATCAGCATAATTTTTCATAAGCATCTTATATAAGTTTTATGCAATTCAAGCTCATAATATAACTTTTTTAGAAGATATCATTCATATGGGGCCTGTAAAATTTTTTTGCCAGGGTGCTGTCAATTCTCAAGTTGGCCTTGAATTTTTTCATTTAATATTGAGTTTTTACAACAAAACTTAGAAGCCATAAAATTTTTTACAATTCAAATACTTCCATTTTATGAATCTAGAATAAATTAAAAAGCCTTAGATGTTTGGAATATAAGCTATACTGTAACAAATAAGTGAGTTAAAATGAGTAAAACAAGGAAGATTGCTCTTGAATAAAATTATAAAATGTTACCCAATATAAAGAATATAAATGAAAAAAATTCTTAAAGAACTTGTCCCTGCCCAAGAAGATACTCACGAGCTAATGCTATTCCTATGGGGAGGAATTTTTCTAAAAATTCTTTTGCATTTTTAATTTTTAATTTTTGATTTTTTTTTTTTTTTTTTTTTTTTTTTTTTTTTTTTTTGCATTGGATAGCTGAGGTCCCTCTCAAGATCACTCCTTGATTACTTTTTCGATTTTGGTTGCAAATATTTTTTATAAAGTTACATTCACTTTTGGAACCAGTCTTGGAAGTGAAAGTAACTTTATAGAAAATACCTGCAACCAAAATCAAAAAAGTAATCAAGGAGCAATCTTGAGAGGGACCTCAGCTATCAAATGCAAAAAAAAAAAAAAAAAAAAAAACTATTTAAAAATGTCAAAAAGAGTTATTAGAATAATGCCTCCCCATAGGAATAGCATTAGCTCATGAGTGTCTTCGCGGGCAGGGACAGGGGCCTTAATGCCAACTCCTAAACTTCTGCCTACTCACCCTAATATATAACCTGCCTCTGTTGTAACATTACAATGACCCAACTGATGAAATCACAACCATATTAAAGTTGTTGCATGCATCAAATTATTAACCCTTTGCAGTCTGATTCTGATGACTATTACACAAATTTTATTTGAAAGGTACCACTTTTTTAAAAGAAATGTTTGTGACATAATTTGAAAAATGTTCTAATTAAAGAAGGCAAATTTTATTTTCCTTTATTACTGTTGCCAAAAGCAAATTTTGCATCAAAAAATTATCCTGAGTCAGACTCAGGCTTGGACTGCAAAGTGTTAACCAATTAATTGACATTTCTTACATCCTAAAATAATTTTAGATGAAGGCAGATTACAAAATCACAAAGAATTAAAGACATAAAACAAAACTTACAGTGTCATTGGGTCCTTGAACTTTAATCAATATGTAACCTGTATAGTTTGTACTGGGAGCTAAACTTCCATCCTGCACAATGTCCACTTCTGAAGCATCTTTATTTCCAGTGAAATCTTGCACAATGTGTCTTTTTTTGTCATACATAATGGTATTACTTTCACAATTCCTTTGATGGTTATCTCCTATTACAACCTCACTGACAAATTCATCACTGGAAATAAGAAAATTTGAAAATTAAATATATTCACCAATTTAGTTGTATATAAAAAATCATCTTCAATGAGAATATAGTAATAAATATCATTAAAATTATAAAAATATAAATGATACAACTAATTTTTTATATAAATGACCTGTTCAAAGGATGCATAATAAAGGGGGAAAATGATCAAGTATGAGTTTTACATGTGCTCCATACAATAAATTTATGAATTACAAACTACAATTTTAAAATGATTTATAGCCAAAAAGGTTTATCAATATAAATTAATTAAATATTCAGTTATAAGTGATTGTTGACACAAAACTACTGATTTTTAATGTCTTGGAATTTTTTAATGAATTAATTTTCAATAACTGCCCTCAATGAATAAATTGGAATGAAAAAACTATTTATTACTATGGTAAAAATTACCTGAAAAAAAAAACTTGTCAAAGTTTGAACTTGGCATTGTGCCAATTGTGCTTCAAAATTTGATTCCAAAAATTAAAATGCTGCATTGGCCTGTGACACATATAGGTATCTCAAGTGCCTCTTAACTCTCCACCGAGTTCCCACAAAATAAAGTTTGCGTGTAATGGAAAAACATGATTTTCTCAAAAACTATGCGACCTAGTATAATCAACATAGTTTTCTTGCTAGGTTTAAGTAAAATCTTACTACCTCCAAATTTTCAGAATTTCAGTCTCAGTACATTCAAAAACAAAAAGGTGGATATATTTTTGCAGTATATATTAGACAATCTTTCTAAAAACATATTTTAAATTAAAACAAATACATTTTTGAGTTCAATATTATGAGATCTTTCAGACAATATCCCAGATGACACACGCTTTTTTTTTTCCCCCCCAAGTAACTTATTTAGCATTCCTAAATTTTTCATTAAAATATTTGCAATTGGCTAATTTAATGTAAAAATATGTGGTGAATAAGCCTTTATAAGTCATCCAAGTTTAAACTTTTCACTTTCTATAGTCTTAAGAAAAACGTCTGTGACAGACAGACAAATGAGTGATCTTAAGTTGAATGGTCAGGATGATTTTTTTTTTTTTTTTTTTTTTTTTTGCACAATTTCAAATTTCATGTGACATTTGTGTTCTATGTTATATAACAAAGTAAAAATTACCTGAATTTGAATATCTAAAACTTTCAAATGCATTTACCATAAATAATGATTTCAAAAACTTGATTAATACATAAATGTATTTGTATAAAGATCATGATTGCCACTGACATCAGTGATACCTCAGTTTAATATATATATATATATAAATAGAGAGAGAGAGAGAGCTATTATTCAAAATATTAGAATAATTACTTTTTTTACAAATTGAAAATATAATTAGGTAATTTAATCTCTAAATATTTAATATGTGAATTATCACTTGTTAACAAAGCGTAGAAATAACATGATGAAAAATGTCCAAGCCGGGGATTGAACCTGGAACCTTTGGAATAGCGCTCCAAGTGCTCTCCCATTTAAGCTACGAGGACAATGCTCAGCTTGGTACTTTTCACTACTTATATGTTGGTAAGGCTGCACTGCAGCACAAAATGGAATAGTCTTCAGAGCACACAATCTTGAGGCGTAATGTGAGACACAAACAAACCCAACATCGGTGAATACATATTTAAATTTTCAGTTGTAAAATTATGCTTGAAATTATTGAATATTTAATATGTGAATTATCACTTGCTAACAAAGCGTAAAAACAACATGGTGACAAATGCCCAAGCCGGGGATCGAACTCGGAACCCTTGGAATAGTACTCCAAGTGCTATACCATTTAAGCTATGATTTTTTATCATGTTGGTTCTACACTTTGTTAGCAAGTGATAATTTACATATTAAACATTCCATAATTTCACAGTTGAAAATTAAAACATGTATTCACCGATGCTGGTTTTGTTTGTGTCTCATGTTACCCCTCAAGCTCATGAAGCTCATTCAATCTTGTGCTCTTGTGGTGACCACCTTGTGGAATGCATTCCAAGCTCATTCCATCTTGTACTGCAGTACAGCCTTACCAACATATAAGCAGTGAAAAGTGCCAAGCTAGGCATCGTCCAGATAGCTTAAATGGTAGGGGAGGAAAAAGGGGAAAGAAAAAAAGGCTTTTTTTTTAAGCTATATTATAACGCTTAGCACTTTTAATGTCTAAATTAAAAATTGTATCTTTTTGGACATTTTTTCTACTATGTCTCAAATAAACTTTGTCTTGATCCGCCACTCCCCCCCCCCCTTTTTTTTTTTTTTTTTTTTTTTTTGGCTGATCTTAGTTAAATGCAAAAGGTGCTTCAATAGCACCCAATTTTACAATGTCTTCTTATTCGACTTCAATATCTTAAGTTTAAAAAAAAAATTATTATTACACTTAACCCCTTAACGCGCAGTGTTGCCGGGTCGGCAACACCTAAAGTTCCCTTTGTTTAGAGACAAAAAACTCCGTGAATATTTCAAAAACTACTCTAATGGCTACTTTATATATTTCTTATGAGTTCTAGATGGCAGCACCACAGAGATAAAACTCTACTGTTTTTTAATAATAGGTAAAATGTTTTACTGCAATACGTGCTTCACAGCAATGCTCTTCTCACTGCGCTTATCAATGCTTTACTTATGGGAGGTTACCACTTCGGCAACAGCTGTATAATTAAAATGGTTAGTGTAATCTTTACAAAACAATACCTGTGTACTCCTCTAGGCCTAAATAGATTGCCTAATTTTTTTTTCTTTAAATTCCAACTTTAAAGAGTAGTGCGCCGGAAAGGGTTAACCAATTTATACTTCTAATCAAGAAAATTTTCTTTGAAAGCTTGAGTGAAATATTAAAGGTAACTTTATGTCATTAACTGTAAATCTATGTTTCTCAAAGGAAAACTTTTTTTTTTTTTTTTCTAAATGCTGAATATTTTTAATCTATTTTATCTTTGCTAAATTTACATAATTAAAGTGTTTTATTTAGAACTTTGGATATGTTCATCAAAGCATGAAATTTGCATTCTACATGCATACTAACAAAACCTAGCCTAGACTCACTATGTCTTATGATGACTGCTGAGATAAGTCTGCTAAAAGTAAAAATTACTTGCATCTAATACCTTGAAACACTAAAAATTACAAAAATGAGAAAATATTATGTTGGATTTGGTCCAAAAACCAACTGGTTTAAACTGAGGCAACTCTGCTGCTAACAGAATAAAATCTTATTGCGAAAGCTCCAATCCCAATGTAGGAATGCGAGAAAAACAAAAGCTTACTAAACTACATAACTGTAGAGGAAAAAAGAAAAAAAAACTCCCAATAACCCATAATATAACCATCCAATAGCCAAAAACCCATAGTCAGCTAGCTTATTGCATACATAACAGAAAGTAATCAATGAAGATAATTACTTAAGATTATGCCATCATTGAGGCTTTTAGAAATTATGCAATCCTTGGTAAATTTTAAGTAACCAATAAATTTAAGTTGTTAAAAGTGCATTTTTAGCTTGAATCTGCCATTATGACTATTTTTTAAGTTTTAAAAAAAGAAAGAAAGAAAACTGACTAGTTTTAACTAATTTTAGAAAAATTAATCATTCTGCTTGTAGATTTATAGCTTGTACAAAAAGTTAGATTGATTAAAAATGTTTGTAATTTTAGAAATTAATTAATTCATCATTTTTCTAAAACTTTGCTTGTAGCTTCTGTGTAAATTGGATTTTGAATTTATCAATAATGTGTAAAATAAATCAAAACATTACTGAAAAAAAATAAAAAAAACATTTGGTTTAAACCAAACAACTCTGGTTTGCAATAAGTTTAAATAAATGGAGGTTGTGTTCTACTGAATTCTACAAAGTGAAGATACAAGGCACAAAATAAATTTGTTATAATTACTTGAATTTTTTTTTTTTTTTTTTGTTATTTTATTAATAAATATTAAAGCTAAAATAATAAAATTTGATTATGATAGTGAATTTTTATTTTTTAAAAAATCAATATAATTATTTATGAAATAAGAGGGTGGATGGGTTGTGGATACAAAAAGTATACTTTTCTAGGCTATTTTTTTTTTTAATTCAGTTTATGTGTGTATAGGGGGGGGGGGGGTAACTTTGTATCTTGGATCCTCCTTTGAGTATAATGATTGTATTTCACGCAGGATAATTTATTACTTTTTTTTACTTTTGCCTTTTTATGAAATTTTCTAAAGTGAAAAAAAAAAATATTATGAAATTAGCATAAGACATTTTAATAATTGAGAAAAAAAATGTGTTTTATAAATATAAAAGCAAACAAATCTTAGATTTCGTAAAATTTAAAAAATTGGATGAAATTTTAGATAAAAACTTAATTAGAAATATACTTTTCCATTCTAGATTTGTAATAAAAAAAAAATCATAGGCTATATTATTATTCTAGTGCAGTGGGACATCCTTTATTCATTTCTAATTTATAAGAATTTATTTTTAATCATTTCATTTTGATTTCCCACAAGAAAGGAAGTGCATTGTTCTTGACAGATTTTAAAATTTAATTAATTAAATTTTCATTTTTCTTGGATGATTTTAGAAAAAAAAAAAAAAAACCCCTTAAAATTCATTATTTACAATTTGTTTAAATTAAAAATAAAAAAATAGAATTGAAGCACCCCTTTAAGACAATTTTTAGTTATATTTTGTTTTTTATATACATGTGTTAAAAATTATCTTAAACAGAAGGAAAAATAAACCTGAAGAAAAGAATAATAAACTGTTTTAATTCTTCAATAAGTATAAATGATAAAAGCACATTTTTTTGGAATTAAATATGATATTTTTGATAAATTTTGAAGAATTTTATTTTATTTATTTATTTTTATTGATATATTTAAAAATTGCCTTGTAAATAAAATCCTGATTAAAAAAAAAAAAAAATCTTAGTTTAGGTTATTAGGCATTATTAGTTTAGTTTATTTATGTTTGAACCCCCCCCCCCCAAAAAAAAATAAATAAATAAAATAAATAAATAAATACATAAATAAATAACAATATACACTGGATATGTTGAATGACATATTTTTGGATATTTTAATAGCAGACAATACATTTGTTCTAAAACCTTGTCCATTGCTTGATTTTTTTCTACACATTCCAATACATTCTGAATTATTTGAATGTGAAAGCATTTCATTTATCCATCATGCAATTTTATTTATATATTTTTCTTCAGGCTATAAATAAAAACTAGACAGTTTTTTCCCTTATTGTGAGTATCAACATTTTAATTATTATTATGATAAATGAAATCTTTAAAGTATACTTTTTATCATTCAAAACAATTTAAAAAGTTTGATTAAGTATATCCCTGAAATGTTAAATCGGAAAAATGCGTATACTAAATTTATCACTTTTTTATGAATGACATCTTAAAAACATTTTCATTTTTAAATATATATAAGGTTATTATTATTATTTTTAATAAGGTTACATATGATTTATTTAGTCTTTATAAAACTGAAAAAAAAATTATATATATAAAACAATTTAATTAGAAATACATTACTTTTTCAAATTAATAAAATCATACGCTATACAATTGAAAAAATACTATATTCTAGTACAATGAAAAACCATGTATGTATTTTTAACTTATATATTTTTGTCTCAATATACTTCAAATCAGTGGTGCCTTTCAGAGAAGAGGATGATTGTCAATGCCAAGATTTTAAAATTTAAATAACTATGTTTTCCTCTTCTCATACCAGAGCCGTAGCTAGAAGTGAACAATAGGGGGGCTCAAGAGAATTTAGGAGGGACTCATATATATATTTTTTTCTCTCTCTCTGGGGCAGAGAGATAAATTAGTGCATATTCATATTGTAGGTACCGTAAAATCCCGTTAATCCGCCCTTCCCGATCAAATGCCCCCTCCCCACTTTATAAAGAATGTGAAATTTTCAAAAAATCCCGAGAAAGCGCCCTCCCTCCCGATTCTCAAAGGCGATTGAGAGTGGGATGAATCATTTTGAAATGAATGAATCATGAATCTTTGATGAAATGCGCGTTTTTTCAAGATTTTTTAATTGATTTCATGCTTATTTTGGCTTTTTTTTTACTAATTTTTCCTTTTTTCTGCGTTTTTTTGACAGAATTTACATTAAAAAAAAAAAAAAAAAAAAAATTTTCAAGTATAAAAATTCATGATTCATCCAACGATTCATTCATTTCATGATGATTCATTCTTGTAAATTCTGTTGAACGATCGTGAAAAAATCCAGTGTAAGCACCCCCCTCTAACTATTGTATGATTTTTCTTTTCGTTTGGGGGGGCGGATTAACGGTATTTTACGGTACTATGTTTCTTATTAAACTGTTGTAATAACTTCATTTTATGCTAAGAAAAATATATGATGATGAAATTTTTGAGTGTATAACTGATGTAAAATTAAACATCATGTTAGCTTCATATGTACAAATAAAATGAGGGAGTGTTGAAACACTTATTTTAGATACGATTTAGTAATTTTGCAAAACAGTGAAAGGATCTCAAAACTAAATTATATGTTTGAATAGCATTTCATTTGAATTTTCAGAACACAAATTACTTTAGTGACCTTGAAATGTTTTTCAGGGGAGGCTGAACTGCCCATAGTGCCCCCTTAGCTACGGCCCTGTCTCATACGATTAATATACATATATATATATTAAAATTTATTCTTTTTAGATGGTACCAAATAATTAAACAGCAACAGAAATTGGAAATGAAGATATTTTACCAAGGTAGCCTTGGTTTCCTGTCATTCTCACCACTTGTGTCAGGTACTTTTTTTTAAATTATGTTTTACATTTTCAATTCATGTGTTAAAAAATATCTTAAATACGGTTTTGCAGGGGAACAGAACCTCTTGATGACAAAAATAATAAACTATTCCAAATACAGCTTTAACATATTTTTATTTGCTGCATTTTGGTAATTGTTTTATGGTAATATGTTTAAAAATAATCTTGCACATTAAGGTTCTGAGTAAAATAAAATAAAACCTGAGTTAATATCCTATTTATGTCCTTCATTAAAAAGAAAAAAAATACAGACTATATTGGATATGTTGTATATATTGAATATGTTAGATACTTCAAAATATATTTTATGGCTTCTCAAACACATCCATCCTCCCCATTTTACCCTTTGTTATCATAAAAAAAGTAGAGTTATAAATCAGACGAATGGGATAGTACCATAGTTATTGATTTAAGAAAAAGGCCAAAAACTCACCTTGATAGGTCAAATGAGGTTATATATATTAGATTAATTATAAACACGATTATTTCAATCGGTAAATTAATTATAACAGATGTAAGTTTTCCATTTTTCATTTTTAGGTGAAAAAAGTCCGGGCCAGGATTCGAACCAGGAATGTATTGGCTGAAGGATGTATTGACCTTCGATTTATCCTGTTGAGCTGATCCAGAGTATCAGACCAGGTAAAGTGATCGTTGAGGTTAATTGGTTTAAATAGTCCTCCAGTGTTCGTGCCCGGGATAGCTCAGCATTTTGGTAGAGCATTGGCGGCTTCAGCCAATACATCCCTGGTTCGAATCCTGGCTCGGACTTTTTTCACCCAAAAAAGAAAAATGGAAAAAAAAAATTACATCTGTGGTTATATATAGAATACCAAACCACAGGTTAGAATATATTTTTTAAAAAGTTTGTCCCAACATCTTGCCATCCATTCATTTTGTTCTGCATGAGCCCAGGATTCCAATACATCCATAATAATTTGAATGTAAAAGCATGTATGCAGCACATAATATCATTTATATATCCTTCAAGCTGTAAATGAAAAAGATTTTGTATAGATAACCCTCCCCCCCCCCCCCCACACACACACACACACTCACACTGTGAATGCCATTGAAAAACAACAAAATAATAATAATAATAGAATTTTAATTGTTATTTTGATAAATTGACTTGAAATGAATTGCTTTAACACAGATTTTTGAATATCCAACATTATAAAAAGTTTGACCCATGAAATTTGAATTTTTTTTTTAAATTATTATTTTTTATAAATAAATTTTGAAAATTAAGGATATAAATCATATTAAGCATTTACACAATTATAAATAAATATGAGATTTATACTTTTTAAATATCATAATTGTATATAATTGTGATTTGTTACATGATTTTTTTTTTATAATTTTTCAAAACAAATGTAATCTTGTTTAAAAAATATTTTCCTTTTTACAGTATTTATTATTATTAGTCATCATTTGAAAATTATAAATATTTGTATTCAATTCTATCTTTTTTTTTTTTTTTTTTTTTTTTTTTTTTTTCCTTAACATGACAAATTAATAACCTAATCTCTATCTTATCCTTGGCTTAAAATTTACGCCATTAAGGTTTCAAATTAATAATAATTATCATTCAGTTATAAAAATACAAAATGATAAATATTTTTCAGCCTGTTTGTAGTTTAGCAAACAAACTTTTATTGGTAAATAAATTATAATAAAAAAAATCACAAGTTGTTAAATGTTATTTAAATTGGCATATCAAAAAATTAAAAATATATAACGAAATTTGCTTTCAAAATTAAAAACATCGTGTTTAGATTAATTTTTTAAGAAATAAAATCGATCCAATTTTAGCACTCTTTTGAAAAAAAGTAATAGAAAATTTAATATTCACAATACTTATAATTGTCGCTATTTAATATGATTATTTTTTTCAATATTTGCTGATATTTGATCAAAAATCGCCGCATTATGTGACATGCTGGCATATTTTGTTTACGTTTTCCGGAGTTCTTATCGGCTTGAGATAGCTTGCGACGGCTTTTAGGCAGTTGCAAATTTTTATGACAACAATCACAACTTTGTGACGGCAAAAGCCGGTAGGCGTTTCATTTGTATCATGTTTTGTAGGATTTGTGACTGTGACACGAGTAGTTACGGGAAATGTTTCATTTGTATCCATTCCTAAATATCTCAAACGTTTTAAAAACGTTAAATAATTTTTATAATAAATAAAGATTTTAATAAACTTTACCATTAGTTAAAAAATACATTTTCCTCTAGGATTGGTTTGTTCGTTTGTTTGTTTATTGGTTGGTTGGCAGGCGACTTGAGGAGTGCTCGACAAGAAAACTACTTTAGCACAAGGAAATTTTACAACGCAAGAGCTACACACCCAGGAGTTCCACACAAAGATTGCGTTTAATGGAGCCAGTGGTTTCGAACCCCCAACCTCCTACGCTCGCGGCGTGGTGCTTTGACCACTCGGGACTCAGGCCCCATCCCCGATCTTAGACTTGGCGTTTTTAAGATTGGTATTAAGGTGCCTCAACTTAAGTCCTAACTTTTTGGCGTAAGTCCTCTCGCTTTCAGCCAATCAGAAGCCGCAGTTGCATTTGTTTGTGTTGCGCGCGCGTCGATTTGTATTTAATTCTTACGACGCCTTTCAACCTGGCGTAAACATCCCCAGGCACGCATATTTTTCCCCAACCAGGTATTGCCATTCAAACAAGTCTCGCAATCTGATTAGTCAGAGTCTTCGGCATGAATTGCACGCTTCTTAACGAGAATCGTGTTTGGCAAAAAACACTTTGTTTTAATTTATAGTGAAGGGTTTTAGGTAGATTTCGTATGAAATAAATACTACCTTCTGCGGTCGCTCCTGTGCTGTAATTTCTGAAAAAATTTTGCTGATCTACGCCGATCATGACTTCTAGACCCCAAAACTACCATCAGTAAAACAATTTATATACAGGGTGTCCGAAAAGTCTGGAAACGGTCGAATAACTCGAGAAATACATATCAGATTGAAAAAAAAAAGCGTTTTAATTGTTTTTAAATTAGCTACTCAGTGATATCAAATTTGACAGAAATTTAAACTGATTTGATATTTATTTTAATTAAGAAGTTATGGCGTTTTTTCGGTTTTCACAAAACCCCTCCAAATTTCAACCCCCTTGGTCCGATTTTGCCCATTAATGAACTCGACTGAGATCTTATACCCCTTGATTTTATGTATCAGTTTGGAGGAGATATGAGCAGAATTATAGAAGTTATCGTGCCCAAAAGAAAGTGATATATATATATATGTATATAGACATACAGGGTGTATCTAAACTACTGGGCAAAACTTTAAGGGGTGAAAGTACACATCAAGACAAATAATATTAAATGGGAAACTAAGGGTCCCAAACGTCTTCCGAAAGAGATAGGCGCCATCAAAATTTAGGGTCCAAAATTTGAAATGATTATAAAAAACGGAAAAATTGGTCGATTCGTTTGCGGTTTTCACGAAAACTATTCTTTATGTCAGTATTGCCTTGAAAATAAATTATAAACATAAATTTTAAAAAAATGCCGATAGAGGGCGCTTTAGACTTTGGAGTAACGAGCAACTATTTTTTACCGTAATTTTTTGCATCTCATTAATTTTTTTTAGAAGCTTAGACATGAACTTAAATTTTGAGCTGAAAATCTGAATCGTTGAGAGTGGGTAAGTAGCGCAAACTGAACTGTGTTCAATGGGGGTGGACAGGTTCAAATTTCAAATGATTATAAAAAACGGAAAAATTGGTCGAGTCGTTTGCGGTTTTCTCTAAAACCATTCTTTATGTCAGTACTTCATTGAAAATAAATTTTAAAGATAAATTTCAAACAATTCCGTTAGAGGGCGCCTTAAACTTTAGAGTAACCAACAACTATTTTTAATCGTTATTTTTTTTAAACCATTTGTGCCCACCACCTTTTGCGCAAATTTTATTCGGTTGGCACCACTATTTTTAAAAGAATTAAGTTTAGTTCATTAATTACGAAAATGTTTCAATTAAATAAAATAAAGATTGCTGTTCTTTTTTACTTTTGTCAAAAACAGTGCTACATGCACCTTTTGAAGCGTCCCTAAAAAGGGACGCTAGGCACTAATGGGTTAAATCTAAATAAATGTTTTAACCCCTTGCGGGGCGGTGGTTTCATAGATATACCACATAATTTTAATTCCAAAACGCCACATTGACACCGGAATTTTGTAAGAAAAAATTACGGTTTATTGAATGCGTGAAATATAGCCTTTTCTTATTTACAATTAAAGTTGTTTTCAAATTCCGGTGTGAATCATTAATTTCAATACTTAAGCAATGAATTTGCCCTGCCCCGCAAAGGGTTAAAAGCTTAGACTTAAATTTTGAGCTCTAAATCTGAATCGTTGTGAGTAATTAGGTAGCAAAAATTTGAACTGTGTTCGTAGGGTGTGTAGGGTAACATTTCAACTCCTGAACCAGGGTTCGCACACTCCTTATATTTTGTAAGGACTCCGGCACCACTATTAATGATAAGAAAATTTATATTTAATTATTAGGAAACAGAAATCGCAACTACCCCCTTGATTCGCAATTTTCGCAATGTTTTACTGCAGTGAAACACATTGATAATGCTGTAAAATTTTAGTGGTAGAGCTGTGCGAACCCTGTGAACACAGTTCAGTTTGCGGTTCTTAACCCCTCCCAACGATTCAAAATTTGAGCTCAAAATTTAAGCCTAAACTTTTGCAAGCACTTAATTAGATACAAAAGGTAACAGTTAAAAATTGTTGTTGGTTATTCTAAAGTTTGAGGCGCTCTCTAACGGAACTTTTTGAAATTTATTTTCAAGGAAATACCGACATAAAGAATGGCTTTAGAGAAAACAGCAAATGAATCGACTAATTTTTGCGTTTTGTATAATCATTTGAAATTTGAACCTTATCACCCCCATTGAACACAGTTCAGTTAGCGCTACCTAACCACTCTCAACGATTCAGATTTTCAGCACAAAGTTTAAGTTTATGTCTAAGCTTCAAAAAAAATTTAATGAGATGCAAAAAATATCGATAAAAAATAGCTGTACGTTACTCTAAAGTCTAAAGCGCCCTCTATCGACATTTTTAAAAATGTATGTTTATAATTTATTTTCAAGACAATACTGACATAAAGAATAGTTTTAGTGAAAACCGCAAATCAATTGACAAATTATTCGGTTTTTTATAGTTATTTGAAATTTGAACCTACCCTCTCCCATTGAACACAGTTCCGTTTGCACTACTTAACCACAGATTTTGAGCTCAAAATTTAAGTTTATGTCTAAACTTCTATAAAAAATTAATGAGATGGAAAAATTTACGGTAAAAAATAGTTGTTCGTTACTCCAAAGTCTAAAGCGCCCTCTATCGGCATTTTTTGAAATTTATGTTTATAATTTATTTTCAAGACAATACTGACATCTACTTATAATAAAATGCGTCAGGAGAAATGTGTAGAACGGTTCCAGGTTGAGCCACTCCTATGTGGAATTCAACAGGTTGCTAGACGCTACGTTAGGCTTAGTTGAAAACAGATGTTAAAAGATTCTTTTAAAATTTCTTCCACTTGAAATAATGTTTGTTCAGCATATTTTCATATAAAACATGCTTATCAAACCCAATTATAATACATAAAGATAACAGTGGAAGTGTAAACTGATAAGCTTTTTATCATCTGAGTACGATCGTATTTTATTTATCTACTCAAGCCGAGACTCAAGCACTGTCTCTCATAACTTTAGTGCTGCCATCTATGAACTATTTTAGAAACCCTTTGGGGCCTTTTTCCTTTATAAAATATAAAGATGAATTTAAATTTAGTTTTATTAATTTTTTTTAATGATAGCATTTACCTGGTTATTTTTTTTATTTTTTTTTCCAAAATAAGCTATTTTTTTTCTTCAAGTTATTATGGATGTATAAGATATTATCATGACTGCATTAGTATAACTGAAAATTATTTTTTCACGTGCTCTTAAATTAAAATTTTATCTGCTTTGATGCATGCAAATAAATCAAAGTTGCTCTAAAATCAAAATTTGATGATTTTTATTTAGTTTATGATACTATATATTTCTTGCATTTGAATGACATTTGATAAAAAAATATAAATTTCGTTTACAATGCACGCAAATTTCGAATGGATATAATTAAAGCTTTTAAAAACTGGTGCATTTAATTTAAAATTTTACAAAAGAAACAATAATAATAATTTTGGTTTTCATTATTTACGGATTGAATTTTTAAAGTTGCGTAGCTGAAGTTTTTAAAAATTGATTTTGAAGTAAAAAAAAACTTCTTGAAACACCATAAAATAAATAATATTTATATTATAATATTATAAATATATATAATATAATAAATAATATTAATAATATTATTTATTTTATGAAGTTTCAAGAAGTTTTTTTGTCTTCAATTGTTTAACACCAGTTTCCAACATTTTCCTGGAAATTGATTTTGATTTAAATCAATGCCTCCTGCTATAGAAAATAGTAGTATTTTCTATAAAAAACTACAATTAAAAAAAAAGTTGTTTTGTTTATATTAATTGCGTATAGATGGCATCAAATCCAAATTAAAATATAAATCACAATTCTTCATAATCGATGTCTAAAAGCATTGAACTAAGAATCAATCATATATCCACGACTAAAACCGCTGCCAAATCATACTTTTAATAAAGATAATGTATTTTTAAATTTAAAAAACTTCAATATTTAATTTAAATGTTTTGTGAAATCTTCAGAGATTGAGTTTTATTTTGCTAATTATTATTATTATTGTAAGGAATACTGCTCTTTGTTTTGAAACTAAAATTTGTTCAAAAATTATATATAAAGTAAAAAAAAAAAATCATTTGTATTTGTAGAAATTTATTGCTATTTTTAAAATGTGCTTTTTTACAATACAAACTCTTCAAGAATAAAATTTGCATTCTGTCTGTTTGTATGAAGTATTAAAAAGATAAAATGCAAGTGAAAATTCCGTCATTTTTGACGGGGTTATATACTAGTAAAGAATAGTTTTCGTGAAAACCGCAAATGAATCGACCAATTTTTCCGTTTTTTATAATCATTTCAAATTTTGGACCCTAAACTTAGATGGCGCCTATATCCTTCGGAAGACGTTTGGGACCCTTAGTTTCCCATTTAATATTATTTATCTTGATGTGTACTATCACCCCTTAAAGTTTTGCCCAGTAGTTAAGATACACCCTGTATATATAGGATGTCCAAAAAATCTTGAAACGGTCGAATAACTCGAGAAATACACATCAGATTGAAAAATGAAAGCATACATGTTAAGTATTTTTAAATAAACTACTCAGTGATACCAAATTTGACCCCTGCAACCGACCCCCTAATGGTCTGAGGGGGTCCAACTTTGAAATCTAAAATTATAACCCCCATTTTTTATTGCAGATTCGGATTCTACGGACAAAAATACGTAACTTTTATTTAATGTTTATTTCGAATTCTCTGTCTTTGATCACGGTGTAATCGAGCATAATAAACAGATACATATTTCGGTTTTCCCAACTATATTCTGCCTTCTCGAAATCTGATTGACCAGAACTTTTGACATCAAATTCCCCGTCTTTTGCAGGAATAGCTTTTCTCGAAAACAGCCCGTGTCGATTATTTCGATGGTGCTATAAGGTATATGTTTTTCTCAAAAAAAAAAAAAAAAAAAAAAAAAAAAAAATGAATTATGTCAATTTAGTTTTCTATTTGGATTTTTATTCTATTCAGAAAATCGTTTCTAAATAATGACCTTCTTGTTTTGATGTTTTAATTTGTAAACATGAACCCCACCTCCCGAACAGAAAAAGGGTATCTTCAGTTTTTGGGGGAGTGTAAGTGGATATTCTGCGTTTCGATGAGTTCTTCCCATTTTTTAAAATCATTTAATTCAGGGAGGGCAAATGGGCGTGTATGGAGTTTTTTAAATAATTTCTACAATGTAGAATAACATATAAGGCAAATTATTAAAAAAATTAAAATATAAAGTTATTTTTCGCTGACTCAGAAAAGCATGGGGAAATACCATAAATTTCAGGTGGGATTAGGATTACATATTTTATTATAATATAATTACTGCAACTACGAAATAACATGTCGGCAAAACATTTCACAACAATTCTAGTAAATATAATTTTTTTTTAATTTAAGACATATTTTTCAATTTCAAGTTTTTTCATAATTTTAAATTTAATAACTTTAACTATCTGAAAAATTTTGATCCTTTGAATTTTTTAATTTAAAAAATAATTTACATCTGTTGATCATTGCCAAACGGTGACAACATATTAATTTTCATAGGTGATGGCTAGTGTAAATAATTGTTTACTTTTTTTTTTACTATTGCAATAAAATGTCTCTCATCATTATGCACACATTCTCCTTTGTTTTTAATTTATTCTGCCAGTTATGTTTTATACAGGGTGCTCAAAAATTCGAATCCAAAACTCGGTGTTCAAAAGTCGGAAATGGTCGAATAATTTAAGAATTTCACATCAAATTGAAAAAACGAAAAAATGCGCGCTTTAATTATGCCTGAAATAGGTACTCAGGGATTCCAAAGTTGACCCTCTGGATATCAGAGGCGCTCCAAATTAGAAATTTTAAATGATAACCGCCATTTTTTATTTTAGATTCGGACTCTACTGGTGAAACTAAGTAAATATTTATTTTTTCAGTTTTTTAAGCATTTTTTTTTTTTCGAATTCTCGAAGATCGCGATTGTAATCGAACAAAATATATCAGATACATATTTTTTTCTCAACCAGATTTTACCAGCAGAAATTTTATAGGCCAGAGCTTTCGCCACCAAAGCAGTCGCATTAGCGGAATCACGTTTATTGAAAATAATCAATAACGGTTGTTTTGATAACAGGAGTGTTTTATATGCTTCTGTCATAGAAATTATCGTAATTTCAGGCGTATAATTCGCTGATCAAACAAACATTTTTAGACCCAGAAACTTTTTAAAGCGAAATGTAACTTATAAGATCGCCGTAAATATTTGTCTTCAATCACTAAATAAGATTTCTGGGTCCAAAAAGAATTGTTCGTCCTGCGGATTATACGCCGGAAATTACAGTAATAAAAATAAATTAAATTAGATTTCTATTTGTGTTTTTATTTTATCCAATCAATCAACTATAAATATTAACCAATTATAAATAATTCTAATAAATATAATACTTTTGTTATATATAGATATATAATAAATAGGTAAAGTTTGTTTATTTCTATAGGGTAATCTCCGGAACTACCGAACCTATTTCAAAACCAATGATACCAAAATGATTGTGTTTGCCCCGAATCAAACATAGACTATGTCTTATGTCCATGCCACGAACTCAAAGGGAACGTAGGAGAAAAAACTGTCTAAAAATGCAATTTTTGTGATACTGAAAGGCCTATAAATATGAAATTTGGCATGTTAACCGCTTCCCTGTTTTGCCCGTAAGTCGTACGGGCAACGTGTTTTTTCAATCACGATTTGCCCGTACCACGTACGGACATCCATGCTCCAGTCATAATTTATTTGTCTCAACAGTAAAATTTTATTGTAAATTTTACATTATTTAATCCGAGCATTTTCTGATTCAATTAGGCAAAAATTTTTGTTTGGAATAACCGGTGATAAAAGATTAAAAATTCCGTAAAAGACATGAAACATTCAGAGCCCGATTAAGATTGCGCGGGGCATTTAGTTAGTCTTGATTAGCTTTTGCGAAAATCTCACAGCAGGTGGCGCTTCTATGCAGTATTTTTCACCGTTTCCACAATAGCTCTATCTCAAGATTTAGTGCACGAAATTACATCAACTTTAGATTCAGTAAATCCATGACATGAATTGACATTTTCTACATTTTGATGTAAAATGCGCAACAGATGGCACTGCTATGCTGCATTTATCACGATTTCTGCAGTAGCTCTATCTCAAGAACGAATGCACCAATTTTCATCAAAATTAGAATTCAGTTAGTCCATGACATGATTTGACATGTTCTACATTTTGGTATTTGCTTAATAGGTGGCGCTGCTATGAAGCATTTTCCCCGATTTCCGCAATAGCTCAATCTGGAGAACTAGTGTACGGATTTTCATCAAACTTCATTTTCAATTAGTTCTCGATATGAATTGACGTTTTCTACCTTATAGAATAAATTGGTGAACAGATGGTGCTGGTATGCTGCATTTTTGCGATTTCCGAAATAATTCTAGAACTAATGCACGAATTTTCATTAAACTTCATATTCAGTTTTCCCTTAATATGACTTGGTGATGTTTACATTTTGATGTAAATCACCTTACAGATTGCACTGCTATGATGCATTTTTCACGATTTCCGCCGTAGCCTTATCTCAAGAACTAATGCACAGGTTTTCGTCAAACTTCAGATGTAGTTAGATGTGGACATAAGTTGTTGCAAATAAAGTTTCGCTGAAAATCACCAAACAAATGTTGCTGCTATGCTGCATTTTGTATGAATTACAATATTTTAGCGATAATCATATCTCAAGAACTAATGGACGGAATTTCATATTCTTAGAATTCCCATGATAAGCATGGATTGCCATTTAATTTTGGAACTGTGATAACGATTTTTGAAATATTAACATGGATGAGATAGAAGAAAGTTTTGGGATTGCCAACTAGTTTAAAATTTAAATAATACGGCTATTGTCAAATACATTTTTGAATTCAATTCTGTTCAGAAACACATGAAACTGGCTAATGTTATTATTCATAAATTATATAATCGAATGGTCATTTAAATTGTTAGGTAAAAGCAGATCTTTTAGAAAATACTGCCAAATTTTGCATCAGAGAAAAATTAAAATACCGTAATTTCGGGTGTATAAGCCGCGGGTCAAACAATTCTTTTTTGACCCAGAATTTTTTAAGAAATAAGTGTAACTACTTAGATCGCCGTAAATACTTGTCTTCAATCACTAAATAAGATTTCTGGGTCCAAAAATAATTGTTTGATCCGCGGCTTATACACCCGAAATTACGGTAAAATAACGAAGCTTACTTCTGAAAGGTTAATTAACAATCGCAATAAACGTAAATATTATGTAATATTGAATATAAATAATATAATATACAGTTAAAAATTACTGTAAAAACAACAATCAGTGAAATGCGAGCTTTACCCACACAGAAGTGATTCCTTACAACAAAATACAACAACCGTATGTGAAGTTTAAACATGGCATTTTACTACGCGCGCTTCGAAAGTAGGTCGTAAAGTTGCAATACCGTCTTGGTCCGTGACGCTATTTTCTAGATAGGTTTTCAATCAATAACATAGCTAATTACCGACAATGTTTTTCTAAAATTACTATCAGCAATCCTTGAATGAGATACTTTGAACAATATCTTCACATAATATGCATTTTTCTTCTAACAAGGAAGTTGAATTAGCCCTCCTAAATTTTTTATAAATATACTTGTGAATGGTGAATAACTTGCAAATATGCATATAACAAGCCTTTATAACTCTGGTTATTTCAAAAGTTCCACATTCAAGAATTTTCGAGAAAATTGGTTCTGACGGTCAAACCGACACTCAAGTGATCTTATATTGGCTTCAATTTTACTTTTTAACCCTTTGAGCTCTGGGATGTAAATTTCTTCAAAATTCCAAATGTTACATTGGCACCAGTATTTTGCAAAGAAAACATCTGGTTAACGATAAACACGAAAAAATGCATTAAACCTTTTTGAAGTAAATTTGGTCAAATTTTCTGGTGTCATTGGGACATTTTGGAATTAAAATTATGTGATAGAAAATTCTACCAACAGAGCTCAAGGGGTTAAGTAAAAAACATTAAAAAAAATTTCATCATAATTTTTTAAAATGACCATTTTTATAATAGTGAATTTTATTTCGTTACTTCAAATTGATTGGAGCAGTTAAGTTTTTTCTTTTTTTGTAAAATAACTACATTGGGAGTAAATACTTTAAGTTTGGTAAACAAAGTTAATTTTAGTAAACTATAATGGAAGAATTTTCAGTGTCATTCACGCATACGTTTCAAAATTAAAATAGATTCTAATGAAATTGAAGACACTAAACTAAGGAATAAAAAATCACTATCATTAAAGTAAATTAAGTAACAAACAAATATAACAGCTTTTGACAATGTTATACATGAATCTTAACTTTTTTTCTGTGAAGGAAATGGATGGGGGGTTTTCAAAAGATGCCCATTTTTAATGGATAGGTACTGTGTTATATTTGAACACCAAATTCGAATTTTGTAAAATGTTTTGTTTAGAAGATGCCCATTTTTAAATGGATAAATACAGTGTTACATTTAACAAAATATGCGAATTTTGTAAGCATTAGGTTATTTTTCTTTAAATAACATCATACAGGCCAAATAATAATAATAACAATAAAAATACATTTAATTTATTTTTTTCTGTTTGAAAATAAAATAAAAAGCGATTTGAGGATTTTTTTTAAAAAAGGAACATATTAATTTTCTTAACGTATTCAGAATAGCCATTTAAATGTGTATAAAGATATATGCATAAAAAAAGAAAAGAAAAGAAAAAAGCTTAGATGTAGTAGTTACGAACTGAACTTTGTTGTACGTAAAAAAGGGGGTGGGGTTAGATGTTTGAATATTGTTTCAACAAATATTAAGAATGTTTTTTAACCCATATTTCACCATCTCCTAAAAATAGGACACCATGTATGAATGGCCTTTATATAAATTCTTTTGAGTATTTTAATTCAAATTAAAGGCGATATATTTTTAAAAGTCTGTTAAGTATATCTCTGCTCTTATTGTTAGTTTAAATTAATGTTAAATATTTTTTTTTAATTTTTCAAAATGGTGATTTTTTGAAGATTTATTTCTTACATATTCAATACATTATTTCTTAAAAGATTTTACTATTAAAAATAACGGTTATATAAATTTATTGAGGTAATATTCTATACTTTTCTACAGATAAAAAAGATATATTAAAACTATATATCTAAATGGTCTATTTTCCTTATATTTCATACTGTCCTAAAAATAGGACGATGGTATAATCCACTGATACATAATCCCTACATTAAGTAATGGGAATAATCCATTCTTCTCTGTGATATTCCAAACATTTTTACGGATAATCTTTAAATAGTTTCTCTAACACCTGCAGATCACGTGTGTTAGGTACAGGTGTTAGGTACACGTGGTACCTTCAACAATTCACACCTTCTTCACACCTTCAACAATTTGGAGTATTTTCGGAATTTTTAAGTATTGATGAAAGAATGGTTATATACTTTGGAAAACATGGCTGTAAGATGTATATAAAAGGAAAACCAGTCAAATTTGGATATAAATTATTGATGCTAAGTTCTTTCAACGGATTCCCGTATTATATTACACCGTACCAAGGTGCAAAGCAGAATAAAACAACCTGCATCTATCGACAATATACCATCAATATCCAAATGCCAAGCTATGAAAACTCTAGAAGGGCAAAAGAAAAAAAATTCCAAAGGTTGAAAAGAATCAACCATGTCAGAAAAAAGTGAATGAGCCATTATCTCACACAGTTGTCCAGAACTTGCTGTCAATAATTGCAAAACCTGAGATACATAAAATTTACATGGATAATTTCTTTATTTCCCATGAACTGCTATCCATTCTGGCAACCAAGAACTTCTTCGTTACAGGTTCTGTTAGAGAAAATAGAATCTCTAAGTGTCCACTTATGTCTTCAAAAGCAATGTCGAAATTGGAACGTGGATTTTCTGACAGCAGATTCGATACAAGGAACAAAATAGCCGCAGTTCGGTGGAATGACAATCGGATTGTTTCTGTAATCACTAATTTCGAAGAAACAAAAAGTATCTCAACTGTAGAAAGAAGAGTAAAAGGTGGTAGAAAACAAGTAAAGGTACCTGCGTGCATTACATCCTACAATAAATACAAAAATGGAGTTGACTTGTTTGATAATCATGCAGCATCTTACTTTACTTCAGTTCAAGGGAAAACATGGTATTGGCCATTATTTTTTAATGCATTTGAAACAGCGCTTGTTGCTTCATGGAAGCTCAATCAGTTATTTGGAGAAAATAGTCTGAGCCAGCTTGATTTTCGAAGGCACATAACAGTTGCCTATTTGGGGATTTCTATTCGAAGAAAACCATCTTACAGAAAATTGGGTCTTCAACAGAGTAATGCAGATTTTTGAAGGATTCAGAATGAGCATGTGTTGATAAAACACCCAGAAAACCGACAAAGAAGATGCAAGCTAAAACCTTGTACAGGAAAACCAACCACAATATCGAAAAAATGTAACGTCGGACGGACTATGCTTAAGATGTTTTGTCCCATTCCATTCATCTAATAATGAATAGCAGTGGATTATACCATTGTCCTATTTTTAGGACAGCCTGTACAAATCAAGCTAATAAAAAATTGGTAAGTTTTTTGATTTTGTGTGTATACATAGGCTTAATGAAGCATATATTTAAGATTTTATTTAAAAATAATATTTCTTTCAATGCTTGGTAAGATATGGGTTAAATCTAACTATTTCAGAATCACATACTCGTATACCGAGAAATGGGCAGGAGATATTGAAATTTCAAGTGAAATTTAGATGACGAATTACTTATTTGTTATTTCAGCAAAATAATAAACAGAGCAGGATTTTTTTAAAATTTAAAAAATTTTGCATATCGCTGATTTCTACTTTTTCTAAAGACTTCATCTAAATGTAACGCCCTCTGAAATTTCTACTTCCACAAAATCATGCAAAGTTTAAAATCCATAATTTTTTCTTTTTGAAAAAAATCTTTCCTATTTGTTACTTTATAGTAGTATATTATTACATCTCCTACAATTCTCCAACTACTGACAATTTTATTTCTTTCTGTCCAAGCACATAATTATTAGAGCTTACAGAGTTTCATAATTATAAGAATTATTAAATATAAAATCATTAAAAAAGATAGAATTTATAATTTATTTGAATAATTACAAATTCAATTAAATAAATTTATAATTAAATTATATTATAAATTAATAGAAAATTTAAAATTATAAAATATATTGTAATTTAAAATAATATGTTAAATTTAAAAATTAACAAATTTATTAAAATTATTTACATTTTTTTCTTAAACTTTTAATAGTATCCCTAATTTGTAGTTACAGTAAATAATCTTATCATATAAATCTCACCTCTTCTGAAATTTCCCCTTCATCATCTTTTCGCCACCAACGTATAATGTCTAGAATTATATATATGTAAGTAAACATATTTAATAATCTACATAGCTTCCTTCATGATTCTTTGAAAAGTAGCAGACAGCTATCGAAACGCAGATGATTCCCCCCCCCCCCCCCGTTTCATTATAAGTTAATGGGAATTATCTACTTTCTGTAGAAATCATTTTGCCATTAAGTCCAAATTTAAACAGTTTCTCAAAAAAAAAAAAAAAAAAAAAAAAAAAAAAAAAAACATAAAAATACTACTAATAATTTGTGAATAATCGCGCTATTTTCACACACAAGATGAAAGACCTGCATAATGGAAAATGTAATGCAGTATTTTCTCCTGCAGTTTCCACAGACCTATGATTCTTCTGCGAGCATATTTTAAAATTTCTTGTCAATCCGCGAATTTGTTTTATTTATGGAATTTCCCGTAAACAATTTGCGAATCGTTCGTGATCGTTGAGCCTTGTGAGAATCTCTTCTAACGATCGTGTTAAAATATCAGGTATGTCAAAGTCCTCAAAAACAAATAGGGATTATCTTCAAGTGGTCGCCGAATAAAATCGCCAATTTCATTAAGAATTGAGGAAGAAATTGCGAATTTCCTCAAAAGATTGCGCAAAAAGGTCACGAATTTTGATAAACAATCTTGGGAGAAATATTGCATATTTCGCCGAAGTCTCGGAAACGAGTAGTGAACTTTAATCGATCGCGAAAAGATGTCGAAAATTTTGCTGGGTGGTGGTTCTTGCCGATCGATGGGAACTGTTACAAATTTTGTCGATCGGTCGCGATAAACTCTCGCAAATTTCGACAAATGACCGTGTGAAAAAATTTCATTTCGTCAATTGGTAGCTAAAGAATATAAGTTTCGTCAAATGATCGCGGTATAAAAGCGAATTTCATTAAAAGATCGCTGAAAGAAAACGCGAATTTCGTTAAAAAATCTCTGAAAGATAAGGCGAATTTCATCAAAAGACCGCTGAAAGAAAAAGCGAATTTCGTCAAAAGATTGTGAAAAGAAAAAGCAAATTTCATCAATAGATCAGTAACATAACGCAAGTTTCATCAAAATAAGTAATAAAGCTAAAATTTCATTGAAAGATCGCCGAAAGAAGTGCAAAATTTGTAAAAAGATAGCGATAAAGAATGCGGATTTCTTCAAAAGTTCGCAGTAAAAAGTGCGACTTTCAACAAACAATCGTGATAGAAAAGTTGGAATTCCGATTGTAGGGGAAAAAATGTGTAATATCATGAAATGATCGTGGAAAAAAATTGAGAATTTCGTCAGTTAACTACACTGGGGGGGAAAAATTGGAACAAGGTTCCTTTTACAAATGTAAAAAACGCTCCGAAACTAGAAGAAACGCTAAAAATTGCATAAAATTTTCACAGGAAAAAATATATTATCTTGAGTTGAAAGACTGAAACCTTAATCCATTTAAGAATGTCAGAAAACGGCCGCGAGACACGAGAAAAACAACCAACCAACCTCCAGATTAATTTGAATTTTGTGTGCTACAATTTCTCATTTTCAAAAAGTTGCCTGATCTGCATTTGTGGAACGGACGACGCAACGTGTACACATTTGCGCCAAAAAAATGCCAAATGCAAAATCAGTATGTAACTTTAATTGCGAAAATTTTCACGTATGATTATGGTTCCTTAACATGGTGCATAAGTGTGTTATACCATTTTTAAGGGTACCAATTATAAAATGAGACCATAAAGTAGCAAAATTTGGCTTTCTAAAGGGTGAAAAGATGAAAAACAAATAGAGTTGCTATTCACTGGAAGGATTATCTTACAACAAAAGATATTAATGAGTATTAAAATTTCATTTTAATTTTCTTGTTACAACAAAGCAAAAATAAAAAATTAATATAAATGAATAAATTACTTGTATGCACCTTTTCTGAAAGTATGGTGGGTGAAGTACACTGCTCAAAACAAATGAAGGATATTTTATGTCTTAAAATAAAATAACGTATAAACGATTTTTTTTATTTCAGAAAATGGAAGGAGAGTCACAAATGCATATTTTTTTCTTATATTCAAATTTCGGAGAATGTAAATTTTGACTTTGACATCAAAAACGACACTTTAGCGGCAGCAAATCAAATTTGGCTTTCAACTTCCTGAAAGACAAAATGGAAAACAATGATTGACATTCAGTAAATACTTTGTTTCTATGGAATGCAATGCCTCACCAAAATCATTTAACTGAATCAGAAGCTTGGAGAGTTGTTTGTTGGTTGGACTAAAGGGACACAAGCGGAAATAGCAAAAAGTACTGAACTTTCACAAAGTGTGATTTCCTGAATTGGGAATTAAAATGGCCAATAGAGCTGCTGCTTGCAGCCTTCGGTACAGGAAAATTGTCCTTTTAATTTTCCTGTGCCTGAAGCGACAAAACAGAAGCATAAATAATACTCCCCTTTTAAATAAAAGTATTTTTATGCGAATAATAAAAATAGAAAGAAAATCTTGGAAAAAATTACGTCATATTACAAACGATATATTTAAAATGTCTTATTTAAAAGAATTTTTTATAACGTTATTAAAAAATATTGCGAGGCAAATACCATGTTTACTTAGTTCATTTTATATTAGCTTCTTTACAAATGTTTGACAGATTTTATATAATAAAACACAAAAGCAGCCATTAATCGTATATAAACAAACACAAAAGCAGCCATTAGATGTCTTAACAGCAGCTGATTCGTCCCTAAAATTATGCCGTCAAAGGATAATGAATGGATACCCATTTACAGGCAATTTAATCCATTTTAAATTATAATTCAATCTCCTGTAATCCTTTTAAAGCCGATCAAATTAACGTGTTTTTAGAGTCTCCGGTTTCTGAAAGGGGCGTAGCTTGTAGAGGGCGGAGATATTTAGTAGAAAAAATATTAACCTCTCTTACACTCTTAACCCTTTCCGGCACACTGTACCCGGTCTGGGATACCTAATTATAACTCCAAACTTGCAAATGACACCAATAATATTTTAGTAAAATTTTGATTTTATAACAAGCCCTTAAATAAAGGAATTCAAAATATCTAAAAAAAAAAACATTTGTGAATTCCGGTGTCAGTCGATAATTTCTCATTTTATTAATAGATTTTGCCCATGCCGGAAAGGGTTAATTCAAAAGATCGAATTATTCACTCAATGAAAGGACAAATACTTTTCTGACCGAAACTTTTGTCAATAAAGGACTATTTTCGAAGAAAACTGGTTTGACAAATTATTCCTGTTGGTGTTATATAGCGATCGGTTCTGATTAAAGCGAACTAGTATTTCAGAGCATATTCACTAGTGGTAATCCCGTCATGTGATACATAGTTTGTCTTGGCCAATTCGTTATTTTGTCTCTTTTTTTAAAAGTAGCCAGTGAGTGGTTTGTTTTGTTAAGTTTGAAGCTTAAAGGCATAGCTGCCAACTTTTACGCATTTTTTCTACCACAAAATTTATAGTAAGTATTGTCTTAGTAAATCGTCGAAATCTTATGATTAAACAAATGGAAAATCTCTGTAGAATTTTAGTGGTAGCAAAAATGCGTAAAAGTTAGCAGCTATGTTAAAAGTTAATTCTAGCTGCATATTTGTGATATGTTTCTAAAAAAGGTAAAAATTTTGTACCCCTAAAGTTTATAGGTGTGATTACACTTCTCCACAAACACAATAAGGGAAATCTATTCCTTCAAATTTCAAACGAAAGTTCGTGATGTTTAACGAAAAAAAAAAAAAAAAAAAAAAAAAAAAAACGGCCGATTATACAAAAAAAAAAAAAAAAAAAAAAGAAAAAAACAATGCTTTTCTCTTGGAATACATACTGAGGAAACGCTGTTGCATTTTGATATTTTTTGTATTTTTACTTTGTACATATTATTTTGGCGCTATTGTTATCATTTTTAGACAGAAAATATTAATTTCTATGATTTTGTTTTTTCTTTCGCAATATAAATGTATTCTAAAATATTTTCTAAATTTCATAATATGATTTAGTACAATTACTTTTGGAAAATTTAAAGCAATTTATTGTGATGTGCAAAATACTTTTGAAAGTAGTTCTGTCTTATATTCTACCTGTATTGTTAATTACGTTAGTTGAAATTTACTTGATGTAAACAAATATAAAATTTTTTGTTTTCAAACAATTTTTTTGTTTACATTATTATTTATTAATGCATTTCACTAATCATGCAGAGAAATATCTGTGGAACATAATAATAAAGATTAAAAAAAACATAAATTAGATATGCATTCAATTTCTGTTAAAATATTTCAGTAACGTAGCATACAAGTATTTGTTAAATTATATTGACCTAGATGTGCACTAAAAACTGAATTCTACATTTAAGCATTTGCAAATGTACGATTATATTACAAGTAGAAAATCACAATCTCCTAAAAGCAGTTGACGTTATACATAAATAAATTTTGGATGGGCATCTTTGTATATATCGGAATGCACATAAGTTATTAAATACTTCTATGGATTAAATCTTTTAACAAAAAGAGAACATATATCCGAAATTGAAACAACAACAACAACAACAACTACAACAAAACAACAACATAAAAAAACACAAGAAAAAAAGTGCATTTTTTATTCTACAAACAAAAAACAACGAATAAACATATAATAATAAAACTACAAATAATAATAAATAAATAAATAATAATAATAAAACTACAAATAATAATAAATAAATAAATAATAATAATAAAACTACAATTTTTTTTCAGTGTCTGAAAGTAAACTATATTAATGTATAATAATATAAGAAATAACTGAAGAAATTAATATTTTTCACATTAAAAATGACAACGTTAAGTAACATTAAAATTATATATATAATGTATAAATATAACAAAATATATCATTATACAAAAGATAACATAAAAACAATACATTTTATGATTCTAATTTAGGAGAAACAGTTGTGTACTCGGACGAGGAGGGGGGGGGGGGATGGGTATGGATTTGGGTAAAGTTTAATAAAAGCAAAAATCTGTCAAAACATTGTATCTGACACGATAAAAGTAATTTTAATTGTATATTTTAATCATTGGAGATTTAGTTTTTACAGTAAACTAACAAGTAAAGAGAAAAATTTTAAATTTTTACCATTTAATATGATTGAATTTTTTTTATTAATATCATATATATGTTACATCCCAATTAATTAAATCTCTTCTCAAATTTCTCTTCAATATGACACTTATTAAAATAAAAAACTAAGATAAAAATTTGAAATAAAAAACAATGAAATAAATTAATCCAAATATGCATTAAAAATATTTTGGAAAATAATATCAAAACTAAAAAAAAAAAAAATAAAAAAAATAAAAAAAAAAATAATAATAATAAAATAAAAAATGAATAAAGACATTCTTTTTTGTGCTAAATTTGTTAAAAAATAAAAAATAAAAATATTAATTTCTCAAAATAAAGATGAAAATACTCCTTTGGCACAGTGGTTTAGCCAAAAAGGAGAGAAAAAATAACTTCTGAAAAAGTAGCGCAGTCACTCGTTCTGCCGATTAATTTAGTCCAAAAAAGACTGAAAATGGCTTATCAAAAAGGAGTGAAAACGGCTTATCAAAAAAGAGTGAAAAATGACACTCCGCAAGAAGAATGAAATTCAAACTTATAGGATAAGTGCATTTTCTATACTGGAAAGGAGCGAAAAATAACTCCGTCTGAGTTAAAAACGCGGCATTTTTTTAAAGAGAGTAACATACACATTATATGTCTCAATCTTATGAATTATTTAAATTACACCAGAATTCGTACGTATCTTGGAATTTCCATACCAGGAAGTTCTTCGGTACCAGTTTGTGCAAAAATCTTATCTTAAAGAAAATCTCTCCTTAAATAAGGCGAAATTTCGCGCAATTGAACTAAATTTACTTTTTTATAAAAAAAAAAAAAAAAAAAATACTGATATTTTCTCTGGAAAATAGCAGGCCCCGTACGAACCCTGTATACATATGCAGCAAAAACTGCTGAAATAATGACATTAAATTCAAAAAATTACATATTCATAAAATTTTCAATTGTAAGTTGGTATTTTTAATATAGCATATGCATTTCATAAAAGCAAGTTTTAAATGAAGATATCTATTTTTAAATAAAATGACTTCAAATATCGAACTAACACATGATAATTGTGCCAAATACTAACAACACTATAGCATTTTATATATCAAACATTTTAATAAGGTGCTCAAATAAAATTTTGAAATTCATTAAAAGTGACACTTTTAATTGCTTCTTGGGCTTGGGACAGTAACCAAAGAAATCTCTAAAAGACCGCTATTTACAGCAGCCTTTTTTATTCTGTAACCTGCGCGGTTTAAGCCTGTAATTAGATTACATGACGGATAAATTAGTTTTTATTTATACTATTTTATTTTTTTCTTTAGTTATTGATGAAGTTTTAATTTTGTTATGGAATAGAAACCGAATATAAATGCTGAAGTATTTATAGTATTTTATGTGCAAACGGATTTATATTTCGTAAACGTCTGCATGCTGATAGATTAGAAAAAAAAGAAAGAAAGCTTGAAAAGCATTTGAAAAACCATGAAAAATGAGTAAATCGCGATAAAGTTTTCAAATAAATAGAATTTGGAAGTACACTGTTTCCCGTATTCGACGATGTAAAAATTAAAAATGTTTCATATTAAAAGTTAAAAAAAAAAAAAAAAAAAAACAAAAAACAGTGAAAGCAGAATTTAATAGTCTCGCATTACCAACTTCAAAATGACATCAACGTTATGCACATACACGTTTGTCCATTATAATATACACTGTGTTTAAAAAGAAAAAAAAAAAACTTCCTCGATTTATGAACCCCTAGCAACCTTAACATTCAACCAATCGAAAGAAAATTTTAGATTTAGTTATTTGAAGGTATATGCGCTCGAAATCGTGATGATTTAAAACAATGGTGAAAATATTTCGAATGACAGCATCGATTTTTTTATGCGCAAATTCATCAGTGTATTGATAAATCATAAATGGCTTTGGAACGATACACGTATGACTAAAATTGCCGTTGTAATATCGTGACACCCAATCCTAATTAGTTTTTATGTAACGTAATAATTCAGCATCGTAAGACAAATGATTACTTTTTATTTTCACTATGTGCGCAGAAATACAACTCCAATAGTACATTTTAAAACAAATCGTACAACTTTACTCAGTTCACAAGTAAAAAATAAATGGCTATTGAAAAACATGTATTGTGCCATTCCTTAGCTCCTCGAAATGGTCTAATTTTGCAATTAATTTACGCGAGCAATTTTCATTATATGTGTATCATTCCAACGCCATTTATGTTTTTTCTATGTGCCGATGAATTTGCACAAGAAAAAAAAAATGAGTGTTGCCATTTGAAAATTTCAAATTGTTTTTACTGTAACCGTAACCGTAAAAGAATTATTGCTTTAAATTATCATGATCTCGAGCGCCTACATTCAAATGAGTATATCTAAAATTTCTTATAAATTGGTTGAGTGGTTAAGCCGCCAGAGCTTCCTATAACGGGGAAGATTTTTATGACCATCCTGTGGACAGGGCCCTCGCGAAGACTTTTTATTGGTGGGGGGAGAACCTAAAATTGCCAAGTCAAAATTCAGTATTTGCCAACTGAATGAAAAGCAAACAAATAATTTTCGGCGTTTGCGAACTAGTTTTATAATTTTACCAAGTTATCACAATTAGAAAACGTAATATAGTTTTTATTTGTAAAAAGCTTAATATTTCTAATTATACTGGTAACTTTCGTCAAATCTATCAGAAATAGAAAATGTATTATAGTTTTTTCTATTAAAGTTTTGAACTAATTTGCCAGTTCAGTTTGTAAATTTGCCAAATGTAACTGCATGTGCAAACTTTTTTTTTTTTTTTTTTTTTGGGGGGGGGGAGGGGGTCCCTGCCTGTGGATTATAATGAATGTGTATCAGTGGCTAAATAAAATAACTGCAATCTAGAATGAAAAGTGATATTTTTGAAATCGAATTCAAACAAAAATGGGTGTAGGTATATTCTGGAATTTCATGTTATGGAACTACGAACCTAGAAAAAGCTTCAGCAACATAAGCTCCATGACCGCCGTTTTTGTGAACTTTTTCGTGAGTTGATAATTTGATATTTTCAGGATTCATTGGGAGTTTGCTTAAGGTTTGTCCTTTATTCATTTTTACAATGACAATTTTGTAACATCTGAAAAAGATAAAGAAACATGTTAATACAAAGATGCAAATACAAAAGATGCAAATACAAAGCGGTATTGAAAAAAATATATTATAGTGTATTGTCTAAGAGTTTTATGATTAATGAGATTTTCAACAATGCAATCCAGCTAACGACTACTTTGGCTACAGACATCGAAAAAATGTAAACACTCTCTACTAATTGCAACAAATTATAATAGAAGAAATTTACTGGTGCCAAATGTTTCGAACTAATGTCAACTTTTAAATGATGTACATAAAATTTTCTTAAAGGCCGTCTTAAATCAAAACAAGATCAAAATTTGTGTTGTTAGATAGCAGCACCTAATTTTGACAATATATTTTTAATTTTCAGTTCAAATGATGCTAATTTCAAGCCATTTGGATGCTATTTTTTTAAATTATAAGCATTCAAAATTCAAAGCTTCAAATGTAAAACTACATTTTTATATTTTATTAATATCTACTGAAATTACAACCATAAAGTGGTAATTTCTTTTGTGGTTATAATAATAATAATAATAATAATAATAATAACAATAAAAACATATAAAAACATTGAATTAGCAATTTAATTAATTGTAATATGAATTATGAAATTAATATTAGAAAAAATATGATTTTCACCATACAATCCTTTTGATAGATTTATATTTTGTATGTCCTGTTCTATGCGAATTCTCAGATTCAAAATTTTCTTCAAAGTAGTCTTCGAATTATGATAAAAAAAAAAGTCGAAATGATGGTTCAAAGGACTGTCTAGGATGTGCAGAAAACAATTTAAAAATGTATGCAACTCATTTTATTAAAACATTTGGTCTGCAATAGTCGAAACATATTAAGCGAATGAATTACGAATGAATGAACAAATCGGAAAATTCTTAATAAAAACCCATTTATACAATTTAAGAGGTGTTATCCCTTTTTTTTATACTTAATCATTAAACTTCCAAAACTATTCAGAGATTCGCCTTATCAGAAAGAACCTACATCTAAAATTAAAAGCAAATCGGATACTTCTGCAGAAAAACCCATCTTTCAAATTTAAGAGAGAGTAATCGCAAGTATCCCTTTTATAATCAACAAAAGATCCCCACATCTAATTAGGGAAGCCTCTTATGAACCTGTATCCAAAAATGAAGCAAATCAGTTAATTCTGAAAGAAAAAATCATTTACTTAAAATTAAGAGGGGTAATCCCACCGATCCTCATTTATACTTATACAATGCATTCCCAAAACCAATCAGGAAAGCTCCTTATCAGAATAAACATATATCCAAAATTTGAAGCAAATCGGTAAGTTCTGCGTGAAAAACCCATTAACCTAAATTAAAAGGGGGGATACTTCCCATTTCCCCCCTCTTAGACTTATCCAATGAACCCGAAAAACAAATCACGGAGGTGCCCTCATCAGTATGATCCTATGTCAAAAATTTCAATGAAATCTGATAAATCTGCATGCAAAACCTATTTATCGAAATAAAGGGTGGGGGATTAGCCCCCGTTCCCTCTTTATACTTATCCAATGAACTTCCAAAACTAATCATGGCGGTGCTTTTATCAGAATGATCCTATGTCTAAAATTTGAATGAAATCTGATAAATTCTTTATGAAAAACCCATTTTATATAAATCAAGCGAAGGGGCATTAGTCCCCCTTTCCCCCCCCCTTTATACTTATACAATGAACACCCAACACTAGTCAGGGAGGTGCCTTACCGGAATGAATCTATATCTAAATTTTGAACGAAAACTAATACATCTGCATGAAAAACCCATTTATATCAATTAAGGGGAGGGGCATTAACCTCGCGTTCCCCTCTTTATACTTATCCAATGAACACCTAATACCAATCAAGGTAGTACCTCATCAGAATGATCCTGTACCTACATTTTGAACGAAAACTGATTAATTTTGCATAAAAATTCCATTTATAAAAAGTAAAGGGAGGGGTATTTGCCCCCGTCCCCCCTTTTATACATATCGAATGAACTCCAAAAACTAATCAGAGAAGCGCCTTATCAAAATATACATATATCCAAAATTTCAAGGGAATCAGATATTTTTATCACGAGTTATCGAGTTACTTATGTTCGCACGCTCGTACATACATACATACATACAGAACGGATGGACACATAAGTTTTCAGGCTTTGATAGCCTGTGAGCTAAAAACCCAACCATGAATACATTGAATCTACAATTTTTAGAATTTTATAGTATGAATTAAAAATTTAATATTTGAAAAAAAATATATTGATTGCAAACAGCAATTTTTTTTATAGGTTTATTTTTATTATGTCCGACTTTAAGCGAATTCTCACTTTCAAAATTTTCCTACTGGCAATTTTCGAATTATGGTTTAAAATGTCAAAATGATGGTTTAAGGGACTGTCTAGTATTTGCACAAAAGGTTTATATTTATTATGTCCGACTTTAAGCGAATTCTCAATTTCAAAATTTTCCTACTGGCAATTTTCGAATTATGGTTTAAAATGTCAAAATGATGGTTTAAGGGACTGTCTAGTATTTGCACAAAAATATAATTTGAAAAAATAAATATGTATTACTCATTTTATTGAAACATTCGGCCCGGCAATAGTCGAAACATATTAAGCGAGTGAAATGGTCATATTGACATGAAACGAGGCTAACGAAAAAGACAGGCTACCGCGGTGCATCCCAAGTGTCTTTTTTTACAGACCCCGAGAATGACGTGATGCTTTTTTCGTACACCTTCATTGGTGCATTCGAGCATCACGTGACTCCAGTGGTCTATACAAGAAGATCCGCCGCTTGCACCGCGGTAGCCTGTCTTTTTCTTTAGCCTCGGACATGAAATAATAGATTAATAGAAATGACATAGTTATTTCATTTCATCAGTGGAGTACCAATTTGGATACAACCCCTAAAATATGCTTATTTTAAAATAATGGTTTCCTCAGACACTAATCGCTTGAATTTCCAGAAAATTTGTTTTTAAGCTAATTGAAGAATGCAGAATTTATTTTTGGTGTCAAACTTGGACATTGAAATTGCAAGAGAAAAAAATAGTTATACTTTGGATACGTTTTGATATGTAAATGCCTCTCCCCCCTAAGTAAATATTATATGCATAGTTTAAAAATAGACTTTATTCCCAATCGTTTGCTGCCAGTAACTTTCTCATTCTCATAAAATAATTTGTTACAGAGATAGAAGGAGGTATTTACTTTTTTCCTCACGATTTTAGATTAAAGTGATAACCACTGCTGCACAATAGAATGTAAAAAACAACGACAAAATGTCAAGGCATTTGAAAAAAAATATGATTTAAAAAACAATGTATTTGAAAAATTATACACGGAAAAGTGAATTTGCATGACGAACAGGTGAATAAAATGACATATGTTACAATATAGAAATTTGCAAAAAATCCAGTGATTTGTGTAATGTTAACGATTTATACTTTTAGAGATATGAACCAGCTTTAAAAAATTAAGTTATGATTAATACACTGGAGACGTATATTTCTATATGTACCGTAATTTCGGGTGTATAAGCCGCAGATCAAACAATTCTTTTTCGACCCAGAAATTTTTAAGAAACAAATATAACTAGTTAGATCGCCGTAAAATATTTGTCTTCCATCACTAAATAAGATTTCTGGATCCAAAAAGAATTGTTTGATCCGCGGCTTATACACCCGAAATTACGGTAATAAAAAAAAATTATATCATGTTGGAAAAAACTCCTTTTTTGGCATTTTAAATAAATTACAGAGAAAATGACATTACAATTTTGCCCTTTTGTTCGGCGGTCAGAGGGTTAAATTTCGTTTCGCTTACGGAAAATAAAATTATTTTATAGGTGTTATTTTAATCGTTATGTTATATTAAGTAATATAAAAATAGTATTTAATATGTAGTGTAAAAATCCCAAATTGCCACTCTTCTTATCATAAAGTGAATCAGACAATTTTCTTCAACACGACTCTTTCAATAGAAACTGCAGAATTCCGCACCCAGAATATCGAATTTTTCTATTTTTCGAAGTTTGCTTTCTGTGATTTTTGAATACACAAGCTGAAAGACAATTTTTTTACAAGGTCCGCATACTACGTTTTCCGAATTCGTAAAATGAAAGATGGACTTTTCAGAATTGAAGTACTAATTTAAATACTTACAGAATAGAACCATTTCTTTCTGTCACTCTTTGAAGTTTAAGTTCCAGCTGTCTACAGTCATTTGAATTATTTTTTCTTGTCATGGAAAACTGGGGCAGAACGGATGGAACTGTAAAAAGAAAAATTACTTTGAAAACTGGAAAATTCATACAACTATGTAAAATATATAAAGATATTTGAAAGATTCTTTGGACAGAACATTAATAATAGAATTATCAAGGATTCTTTAAAAATCTATATTATTGTGTGGCCACTGATCAAATTATAATATTTAACTTTAATGAGAATTCGTATCAAAGTTTTTCAGTAAAATTTTTCTTTTATAACATACGTGATGAAAAAGAAATGGGACTTATTTGTTTTCAAATAAAAAATTTTGAAAGTTCTGGTGCAATTTCAATATTATAGCAACATAACTACAATGTGCAAAAAAAAAAAAAAAAAAAAAAAAAAAAAATATCATATATGAGACATTGTAAAAGATATGACATTTTTTTTCTGTCAGCGGGTACCACTTTGTTGAGTTATAAACGGATTTTAAACATTATTTGTGAATTAGCGTATTGATTAGAAGTTTTTCTTTTTTTAGTCATTACTTTAGAATGTATTGCAATTTTTGGCAGTAGAAAAATTAGTTGAACAAAGAACTGTGCTTAAATATTGTATTTCAAATGAAATTTCGTATGCCGAACATCTGAAAAATCCCCAAAAATTCTTGTGGATTTTGCACCATCTCACAAAGTTATCGTTTTGCAAGAGTTTAATACCAATAACTCAACGAATATTTATTTATTTATTGATTGAAATGCACACTACAGACGAATCCATTTGCAGTGTTGCAAGAACATCATAAGATCATTATATACAATCCGAACAATCATAATTGTATCCATTATATTTTTTATAACTACAAAAGACATTCATAATTACAAACATGTCTTACACAGGATTTGAACCCGAACCTCACGGTGTGGCATTAGCTGGCTGGATTAGATCACTGGGGCACCGTACTCACTTGATATGGCACCATGTGACTTTTTCTCGTTTCCGAAGCTGAAAATATCACTACGAGGAAGGTATTTTAAGTCAATTGAGGCCATTCAAAGAAATTCGCTGAGGGAACTGGATGCCATATCTCAGTCAGCTTAATAAAAATGCATGGCGGTTTGGGTCAATCAGGATATAGTTATATTGGACTCTACAAGGCTACGATAGCCTTTGAAGGCGACAAAAAATCAATTTTATGAACAAAATGATTTTCTTTTTGTGTTTTGTTTAACACTTCCGGGTACTTTTTATGCAGAAATTTTACGTGCGGTGAATGTTAAAGGAAAGTTTTATGATAAACCGATGTCCTATTATATATAAGAAATACTTTTGTTCGTAAATAATTTTTTTTCGCTTGCTAAATAATTTTTGTAAATCATATCGCAATTTTTTTAAAACTATGTGTTTTTTAAATTCATGAAAGATAAATTGAATGTAATTAAAATGTCAAAAAACCAGAACAGGAACATCCCTTCACTGTCTCCCCCTTTCCATGCTGGTATCCACACTGTAAAAAATGACTGATGTTTCTTAATCTACGAAATTGTATTACAATCAAGAACGAAAATATGCACTAACATCTCCCAAGTTGCTAAAGATTCCAAAAAGAGTTCCTTTATCTTCAGAAAACTATTTATTTTCGAAATTTAAAGAAGAATTTATAATAATAAAGTTTTATTAGCTGCCCGTCATTTTCGGAAACGTATCTGAGTAGCTTTTATATTGCAATTATCAGTTTTAACAAACTGGAATATCAATTTTTACGATGCTATCAATTAATAGGCAAATATTTTAAAATTCAGAAAACATATTTAACAGACAAACATACAATATTGACAGCATTAACATTAATATTAATATGAAAACTACCATTGTTTTGTCACAAGTGAATGCAAAAATTCAGTTATGCAGCTTTATATATGCAGGAAAAATTTACTTGAGAATTGACAGAATCCGAAAAAATGTTTTTTCGGGTGCAGAGAATTGATTCATGCAATGTAAAAGGTGCTAGGAAACATAAAAAAATATGGGCAGCTAATAACAATTTATTTTTGTAAATTCTTCTTTAAATTTCAAAAATAAATTGTTTTTTGTAATTTTTAAAGATCAAAGAGCACTTTTCGGAATCTTGGGTATGACTTGGTACAAGGTGTTATATACACTGGTTTCCAAAAATTAAGGAAAAATCACAAAAATAGCGATAATTCAAAATATTACATGTAGATTTTAATGAAACTCAGCGACAATATACAACTCATAGTAAGATAAAAAATAACATGAAAAGAAATTACCAGTCAATTATGGTGTTTCAAAAAATAGCATAATTATAAAATTAACAAAATCAGTTTGCCAGTTTGGTATAGGAAAAGTACCTTAATATGCGGTATGGTAACCCCTATTAACAATACAGCACATACATCGATGTGTCATACTGTCAATTATGCGGTCTATGAGTTCGCTGGGAAGTAAGAGCCATTGCTCTTCCAAAGCAGTTGTAAGCGTGGCTAGGGTCAGCAGAGGGGGGTTGAGAGCAGCGACACGTCTCACTAAAGCATCCCAAACATGCTCAATGGGATTCAAGTCCGGTGATCGTGCTGGCCATTCCATGCGCTGAATTGTATGGTGCTGAAGATTATCTTCCGCGATGCGAGCCCTGTGCGGTCTAGCGTTGTCGTCCTGTAACAGACAATCATTACCTATTACACCGGCATACGGTCGCACATAAGCATCAAGGATGTCATCTTTATAGACGTGAGCATTCACGGTTCCATGTGGAAAGTCATGGAGGTCTGTGCACCCACCCAAAGAGATACCATACCCAAACGCAGACACTGCCTCCTCCATATGAATCTCTTTCACGAATGTTTGATGGATGATAGTGTGTTCCCTGTTCTCTCCAAATCAAACAACGCCTACTATCGCTTTGGAGGCTAAACCGGGACTCATCCGTCAAGAGAACACGCCTCCATTGATCAACCGTCCAGTGGACATGTTGACGTGCCCATATCAAACATTCCCTCAGGTGATGTGAGGTGAGCGTCACACAAATTGCTGGTCGCCTCGCGTAAAGTTCACCTTCGTGAAGCCTTCTACGCACAGTAGACATTGACACCAACCTTCCAATGGCTGCAGCAAGGCAGGATCTAAGGTGAGATGGGGTTGCGGTTCTATTCCTTCGTACACATAACCGCAAATATCGGTCATCGGCGATTGTCGAAACCCTTGGCCGTCCTTGGCTGAATCTTCCTGAACCCGAACCAGTGGGTTTGAAATTGTTGCCAAAGCCTATGAATCACCAGAGAACTCACATTTAGCCATCTAGCCACCTCTGCCTGACTTTGTCCTGCCTCCAATCTCCCAATAGCTCTAAATCGCAGTTCTGCGGGCAAATGATGCCCGAGGTCATTGTAATGAATTGCTATCCTAGATTTATAATATCACTATCACAGCGACAACTGCAGCCTTAATCTCTAACGTGCATTTTTATGTGCCTCACGGATGACACAATGCGATTGCAGCGCCTCTAATTTGCATTTGGTATTTTTATTCAGCATCTTTTATTTAACAATGTATGCAAATTTCATAAGAATTGCTTTCTTTTTGAACGAGTTATCGCTATTTTTGCGATTTTTCCTTAATTTTTGGAAACCAGTGTATTTGCATTCTTGATTACTGTACATTTTTGGAAATAAAGAAACATTTGCCATTTTTTTTCAGTGCTTGAGAATGTGAATTAGACATTGCTTCTTAAGGAAAGTTCTATTTCTTTTGGATGAAAAATTTCAACTTTTTGTTTTCTGGATTTTTTAAATCCCCCAAGTGTTCAGATTGTTGCTCTAAAACGGCTTCGTTACATTCCGATTCCTTAGAAATTTTTTTGCTTCTTGAATGTAAAGCTATTGTAAAACTTTAAACTTCCCTTTCTCAAAAGCATGGTTTTCAATCTGGGCGACCATTTTTGTCGAAAACTAATTCGACTTCATTTCTTCTATAACAAAGGTAAATGTTTTTGCTAGAGCTTATATCACCGCAAAATATATTTAGGGCTCCCAAATGGTCCGCGAACTGAGCACCAATATTTCTTAAAGAAAATCTCATAGTAGGTTTCTACAGCATTCGAGCTAAAACTAACCTCTAAAGGCAATTTGAGCGCAATTTGAATATATATATATATATATATATATGAAACGAAAATCTTTCTAAAAAAATATTGATGTTCATTTGGCGGACCAGTTGGGAGCTCTGTATATTTTACAATGATTAATATCTTTTTTCGAGCTTGCAAAATGTAAGAAAGGTGAAAAAAAGTCCTGTGTTCAAACGGACAGCCATTTTGTTAATCATAATCAATTTTATACACTAAATGCTGGTATGAAATCCAGAGATTTAAACGCCTTTTAGTAATTTGGTGACCACATTTGTTTAGATGACTGGAGAAAAACGATCGTCCGATTGGAAATTCACAACGCGCAAATCTTCAGGTACTCGCATTCTCTCAAAGAACATTATTATTTTTTTATTTACGAAAATTTAAATGTGTACGTGAAATATTCCTGTAAGTTTCAATCATAAAGTCCGAAGGTGATATCGCCTTTTTCTGTAACTGAAAAAAAAAATCCCGTGAACTTAAGGTAAAAAAAGTAATACATCTCCTGGAATTAGTATTTCTAAGAAGATGCAAAAACAGTTTTTAATCTCTTATAATTTCAATTTTAAGATTTATTACACAAGTCTTAATTTTAAAATCAATCATTAATAATGATCTCGAAGCCGATGCAGTCGTCCGAAATATTAAATAACCCCGCCATACTTTGACCAAAGGTCGATACATTAAACTTATTAATTCTAATTGCAATATTTTCCGGTGACATCTTCCGTGATCGGGATTACAGGCCACCGTTCCGGTCAATTGAACCTCCGACTGGCGCTTGGCCGCTTCTTCTGCGAAGTAGCATAAAATTTCAGAAAACGTAATATGCATAAAACTTAATTTATGAAAGCGATTTCTCATCAAATGGTAGGTTTTGGCAGATCATTGATAGCAAGGAAACTTATTCATCATCATATGTGTTTTTTGTATTACAATGCAAAAATTTCTCCCTATAAAAAAACGCACTTCAAAGAGTAGTGCTCTAAATGGTTTAAAAGGAAGCTCATTACGCTATTAGAACTATGAATATAGTGCATGTCACGCTATAAATGATTTGAATTTAAAACAAGTTAGCATGTAAATGCAAGTTAATAACATGTAAATGCATAAGTAATCTTAAAAAATTGAAAAGAATCATTAATAAACAGAGTCGAAGTTAAACGGTATTTTAGAGTACTGAAACAAAATAGCTTTGTACGTTTCATATAGGACTAATTATATAACATCTGCAATATTTTTTCCATTTATGCTTATAAACGGTGAGTATTAATCTTTTATTAAAAAAGAATAGATTTTTTCTTAATTGTGATTCACTATTATGAGAAATTATTAATTATTGAATGTGATTTTAATGATATGATCACTCAATTTACTTTAAACAAAGGTTTTTAGCCACACACAATGTGCGATTTCCAGAAATACTTGCTATTTTCCTTTTTGCATCTCAAATTTTGCGATAAAAGCAGCCATTACAGTTAAAGAAATAATAACAAAGGTACTATTGCAATCACTTTCTTTTTTCAATGTGCAAAATAATTTTACTAATAATACATGTAATGACAAAAATGGTAAAAAGCAATTTCAAACATTCTTTTGCTAATTAAAGTAAATTTTGATTTAGCTTACCATTTGTAGCAGATTTACATTGGGTGGCAACAGTAATATTAGTCATATTTCCGCAGCCACTTCTATTAATGGTGCACATTTGAACAGCATATTCCGTATTTGGCATTACAGTAGTTCTATATTCCAGTTCGGGATGGATTTTTACATCCAATACTTCAATTTTTGATGCTTTTTCTTCGACTACTTGGCCATTTTCATTTCGATACTCTGCCCGTGCATGTAAAGTGATCTAGAAATAAGGAAGCAAAAGAAAAATATTAATTTCTCCATAGACAGCATTAATGTTGTAACTATACAAAGATTGAGAAATAATATGAACTGTAAGTTTAAAGTAGCAAATTATATTTTTTCGTGTTCAAATTATGTGCAAACATGCCCTGGCACACAGATACATACGTTCACAGTTAAAGCTAATGTGGTGTAAATCCTCTTTTAAAATAAAATGCGTATTTCGGCTGTAATTACGTATCCATCGTTTTCTTGGAACTCCATTGCATGCTATTTATTCTGTTGAGCTAATTCAGATAACAGACCAAATCAATAAGATTAACCGCGTGAAATGCGTCTGCCAGATTTCTCCAGGATAGCTTATCTGAGCAGAGCACTGCCAGTTTAACCCAAAAGTCCATGTTTCCAGCCTGGACGCTTTTTCACTAAGTTTGAAAATTAAACAGCTTAATTTATTTGCCAAATGAAATAATTGTATTAAATTATAATGAAATGTTTAGTATAAATTGATATTTGTGTATTTTTCCCAATTCGTTGGCAGAAAACGCATCCAAAATATCATTAAATAACTGACTTCATTAAACAGAATCTGATATCAATGAAATGTTATTGCCAAACAATCTATTTTCCAGAGATTGCCCAGCCTTAACAAAATACATATGTCAATAGGAATATCATTAGGAAACATTTATAGTCAACGATCCTTGTTTGTTCAATGCGAAATTTGATGAATACATAACAAATATTATGCATCAAAATGTATCGAGTTGCGCTACAATTTCATATGATATATGAACCTGAACCATATATACATATACATATATATGACTAATATTTAATTCATCTACTACATGTTAAAAATATAAATAAAAATAGATACAAAGAAAAATAGTATTTAAGGGTTTTATTCTGAACTTGAAAAACTTTACACTCATTTTCTTGAGAAATTTAATTAATTTTCGAAATAAAGTTATATATTGCATTGAAAAAAGAACTAAAAAGTAAAATATATTTTTAAAACTGTTTAGAATAATGTCTTTCTGTAAATAAATATCTGAAGTAAAAAAAAATCTTTCATATATGTAATGGGTTTTATTTTATTTACATTAATAAAAGAAAGTTTCTCTGTGTGTGCCTGACTGACTGTGTGTTTGCAAGTTATGATTTTCAATGGCTACGGAACGTACGCGGCTGAAATTTTTTATGAAGAAGCCAAAGACCTCTCATAATATACTGAGAATTTTAAATTTCTAATAATTAGTTGAATTATCAAGTAAAAACCCCAATTAAAAAGGACGGAAAAGTTTTCATAGTTCATCTAAAGTATAGATTTTTATCGAAAGTAAACGATTTTTCGAACAACTTGAAGAGAGATCGAGGTTTTGCTGGAATGAAGGTTTGCTAAGGGCAATAAATGTATTGAGCCCTTCGCTGTATTTTAAAATATACTAAGCCTAAATACTCCAAAATTGACGCAAAGAAATTCGCCTTTCAGAAATTAAAAAAATTATTCCGGTATAGTTAAAAAAGTAAAGGCCAAAAGAAATTAAAAAAAATATCGTCCTGTGCACAAGCGTTTGTCCACTAAATATTATTTGGATTGATTTCAAATTTTGAAAGATTTGATAATACTTCAAAATTTGAAAAATTATTTTGTTGAATTTCGGATTAAAGCGATAATTTTCTTAAAACCGTAGCGTTTTCTATAATAAGTATTCTTTATATGTTTTTTTCCGACAGAGACTTTTGATACATATTATTTACTGAATGTAAAGACTTCAAAAGAGGGGTATAAATTCCAGCGGCGCGTGAGTGAACACACAAGGAGGAGGGGAGGATTTTCAAACTTTTTCAGAAACCCTCATGTGATATATCATTGGAAAGCTCTCGGACAATTCTTTTATATTAAGAACCTTTCTTCACCACTCAATCAAATTTTGTCTACCCCGGGTGGGCAATTTTTTAACTCAACTCCTAATTTATCTACAGCGAGATTCGATCTCATTTGAAGGCTTGACCGAAGGTAAAACTTCTCAGGGGTCTTTATTTTGTGGGGTCTATTTTTGGCCCCAGGCTATCAAGATGCATTCTCTCCATTGAGAGGGGGGGGGGGGCGTTGATGGATTTTTTCATGTGACTTACTGTTTAAAAGCTTTAGTCCCGTTCATTTCTAAGCACCCACTTCCTCCTCTTAATTCATTTTTTAACCGAAAGAGGGCGTTTTAAATTTTAATTAGTTTATTAAAATTCCATATAATTTCTCAAAAATCATGAAAAAATTTGCAAAACACATCTCAACAATTAATAGCTTCTTTCCTATTTTTAAACAGTGTGCGTATATGTATTTCAAACAAAATCATGTTAAAGACATAAAATCACACAAATTTAAGGTTCATTTTTGAATATTATCATGAGTTCGGGTAACGCCGAGCGGGTCAGCTAGTATAGACATAAAAGACGATCTCCCTTCCACCTTCCACCCCTAAAAATATTAAAATTGCATCCATACTTTGGGCTCCATAATGGTAGTTAAGGCTAGTGGTTGTTAGTGGTAGTAGTGGTAATTAGGCATAGTTAGTCGTAGTTGAGGTTCGGACGGTACGTATCTCTTTTACACATGAGGACTATATAGACAGGGACTCCCGTTTAACCCATTAGTGCCTAGCGTCCCTTTTTAGGGACGCTTCAAAAGGTGCATTCAGCACTGTTTCTGACACCGGTAAAAAAGAAAAGCAATAATTATTTTATTTAAATGATGCATTTTCGTGATTAATGAACTAAACTTAAATCTTCTAAAAATAGTGGTGCCAACCAAATAAAATTTACGCAAAAGATGCTGGGCACGAATGGGTTAAAAGGGAATCCGAAACACATCCAATCTAAAGATGATTCGATTTCTGAAGCCCTTGCCCAGTTTCAAAACCACTGGAAAAACAGATAGATACATAGTTTTGGGTATATTAGAGTCGATTTGCAAACAGTTGTTTCCGGTACTGTACTTATGATTTTACTAATGTTTTGTTAAAAAAAGATTTATTTAAGTTTTTCTATTCTAGTATGTTTAATATTATTGCTTTGATTCATGCTACAATTAAAAATAAAATGCAGTAAAAATATATGCAAGTTTATGTTAAGAATATGGTCATTATTAAACCTTGTACTCAAGTTTTCGCTTCAATCTCTTAGACAATTGAAAAAGTGAAAACAGTTTTAAAAAGGTTCCCCCATTTATGATTATGATAACTTTTAAACATCACAAATTTATTTAGAAAATGTGAATTAATCTTAATATTTTATGATTTTACAATATGGTGTATAAGGTAATGTCTCTATTATCAATTTTTTGTGCATCCGTTTACACGAAACATCTTTTACGACTAAACTTTAAACCACATTAATCACAATATTGCTTTTATCCCGCATAAAATTTTCATATGTTTTATTTTAAATTCAGTCTCTATCTTCTTTTCTTTTTACTATTTTTATAAATATATTAAATCACATTTTATTATCGCTTATTTCTCGATTATTACATTTTGGAATTCTAATGCTCTAAAAATAGCGAACCAATTCATTTATTTAAAAGTTACAAGCGAGAAATGTTTTTCCTACATTGATCTTGCATGGAATCAAAACGTTCAGTTATTTGATACCCAAGTTAACATATCCGAAACATTTATTCATTATTCCGAACTGTCAAAACAGAATGGAAAAACGGAGATAGCGATTCGACAGGAAATTGTGAGTTTTTATAGGTGCGTTTGTTATTAAACGTAGCACCTATAGTCGTCGTTCAGTCCGTCCGTCTGTCCGTATATAACCGAGCAAATAAAAACTACCCAACCGAATCATTTGAAATTCCAAATATATAATTGTTGCATAATTTTGTGAAATTCCGATAATTGCCGAATTCGTTATTCCGATATTTTCAGTAAAAGGAAAATACATTACTCCTAATTTCGAATTTTTTTTTAAAGAACTCCAATAATTATTTTAATAATATTGAGACGATCAAACTAGCAACTCCATTTTCAATTTAAAATTATTACGCCGAGCATATAAAAATTTTGACATACATTATCTTTAATTGTGCGTATTTTGAAAAGAATAATTTTCACAATGCTTGAAAAGTTCTGGTAAAAGTTAGTTTAATGTTTTAAAAGTTTAATACCGAAGAATCTTTGGAGCACGTGGAACTATGTATAACGGGTATTTTTGATTTAAATAAATATTTCTCGCTATCTAAATACTGAATTTCCAACATGTCTTCCGGTATAATGTGTTGGAACCCTCAAGCGACACATTATTTACAACACGATCTGGAATATTTTTACTATAATCTCGAGAGGGCTTCTTACAATTCTGAAAGGTAATATTTTAAACATCGCAGCTAAAAATTCAGGTTTATAGCTCCCTTGTCACTACTGAAAGTCGTTATTTGAAAGTTTCCTACCTGTCATCTAAAATCTAACAATTTTTATTTCTGGAAAAAAAATATTTGTGATTTTTTGGAATAAACAATAATTAAAGAACAGATTTTTTTCTACCAATTGATTTAAAAAATATCTATATTCATCTTTAATAAATCAAAGAATGGCGGCAGGATACATTTTACCTCAGTTAATTTTAGTCAAGATTTGTACTAGAATTTAAGAGTAAAATTTTAATTTTATAACTTTAGTGAAAAAAAAAAATCCGTAAAAAAACATTGCTTTATTTTCAAATAAAGATTTTCAAAAGTTTTGATGTGAATTCAACAATATAGAGATGTAATTTCTTATCTCTGAAAAAAATAAATGTGAATAGTTTTACCTACTTTAATTTAAGATGTTCCAAGGACAAAAAATTAAACTTTTAAATAATAAAAGTATTTTACACATTTTTTTTTCTGAATACAGTGTTTTAGTACAAGACTGAAAAATTTTAAGAATTGGTAGGACATGCTAGGACAAACAAGTTTTAGATAGAAAACCACATTCGCAATTCAATTTACGTTAAATAAATAAAATTTCCATTAAATTGCATTAATAAAAATTCAGATTACATATGTTTTGAAATTATTCTAACAACTTTCATGAGTACTATAATTAATATTCTAAATTATTAAATTCTATTTCAATAGTAATTTGCACAAGTATTAAAAATTATTAAAAATTTCCGAATATTAAATAAATATTAATGACTAATAAAAATTAATATTTCGAATATACAATAGACATCCGAAATAACGTGGTCCGATATACCACGAATTCGGATTTAACGCAGAAAAAAGTATGTCCCCCGAAAAAAAAAAGTGATGAATTTTAAGATAAATTTTGCGTTTAAAATTTCAGTGAAACATAATACATCGGAAAGCGCTTTATCACACATTTTATCCGTGATGATCTTTAAATACAATCCCCAAACGGGCGATAAACGCGCCATTCAGTTAAGTAGCAACCCTATAGTGCACTTGTGAAATCATAGACTTCTCTTTCCTGATCTAAGGGTGAAATAGAAAGAGGTTTGCAGTGGAAATATGCAAATCGTAATAACGAATTGTGTCTGGTGTCTAGAAAAAAGCATCTGGTGAAGATGTCTCCGTTATAAATTGTTCCAATCCCGGATTCACAATCAGTGACTTGCAGTCTACGGTTAGTGCTATAATCTCGATATCTATGTTAACGATTTAATTGACTACATAGAAATTGACAACAGCGAACCTGTTTCAGACGTCATAACACATAGGATATCATTGATGTTGTAACGCATAAAAATTGCAGTGAGCACGATGATAAAGATAAAATTGATGTGGAAATGAAAAACGACGTTCCACATGTTAGTGTGAACTCATTTCACTTTAATGATGGCAATTTCGTGGATGGAGACTCAAGGTGGTTCAGATAATGTCGATCTTGCTAGTGTGAATCAATCAGGGGCGTGCGAAGAGAAAACTGCGCCCGGGGCAAAGTTTAAATTTGGTGGCCCCCTCTGCAACTTTTTCTTGTGACAGGTCATAAATGACGTTGTTAGTATAAATTTGGCGCCCCCCCCCAAATTTCTGCGCCTGGGGCGATCGTCCCCTTCGCCCTCCCCCTTTAGCACGGCGCTGGAAACAATATGGCGAAAAGAAACGAAATGCCTTAGTTCACCAAACAACACTAACGGACTCTTTAAAGACAATATAAGATTAAGTTTGTGTTAAATGAATGATAAATTTAAACAAGTCGGTTCACAAAGCCGGTAAGTATTTCATCATTTTGTACCATTTCTTTGACATCATTCCGATATATCACGGTTAAGCTATAACGCGGGTGTGAAGCATGTTTCCCAACAACTGTGTTATATCGGGCTTCTATTGTATTTCATTAAATAAATAATATTTGACCAATTAATATTTTTAATTATTCAAGTTGGAATTAAAGAGAATCAATTATAATAAGCAAAGGAAATTTTAAAGAAAAGTTAAATGCAAACGATATTATTAAAAGTAAAGCGGTGGAAAAAATTAAAATAAATATATTTAAATAAACAAATGAATAATAATGGGCTAGAAAAGAGAAGCAAACATTAATTGCGAAACGAAAATTGGGCAATTCTCGTTGAAATATATATTTAACCAACAAAATATTCTCTGAATTTCCCGAGTTGAATATCTCATTAGAGAAAATTTTAGGAAAATTATTATTCAAGTCACTTGAAACTGGCTAGCTTTATAGGCTGCATTTTCGTTCATTTAAACATTAAAGGTTTTCTCTTTCTTCAAGTCATTTAAACTAAAACTTCCAGGAATTTAAATTGTCTTTTTCAATTCATCAGTAAAAAGAAAAATAGTTGAATCTGCCATTCTAATGATGGCTCAGACGATAAAAAAAATAGTAATAGAAAGCTCTCAATATAGTTTATATGTGTGTAATAATAAAAAAATTTCGTCATTATTTCCAAACTTTTTTAATGTCTAAATTTTGGCCTGCTTTTTAATAATATCTTAACATATTTATTATACTTTAATTCCATATTTGGGCGGGAACGCGTGGGAACGCCGTTCCCAGAAATATTTAAATTGTCACTGTAAAAATAAATAGTATCAAATATCGCGCACGAGCATAAATTTTTTTTTTTTCAAATCAATTGTAATGATAATGATTGTTATGTATTATAACAATATTTATAAAGTTTATGGATACTGAAAATGAGCCAGAGAGCTAAGTTTTCTTCTAGTGCATATGAAAACTGTATCCGATTCAACATCGGAAAGCGAAAGAGTAAATCAGTTGCATGATAACATCATGACCGATGCGAAAATTTAAATCTTTATTAAAAGATTAAAAGAAGGATATTGAACCATATGTTCAATAATCTTGGTTCTCGGAAGAAGACTGGCAGACGAGATAGTTTATTGTAAATCAAAAAGTAGAAAAATAAAATCTGTCATTGTCGTTCTTTATGAAAAAATTCTGTTATTTCAATTAAATTTTGCTTCATGATAGAAAATGTTACTACGCAATTTATAAAATTCATTTAAAAAATGCTACACAATTACAATATCTAAAACTCTATGGAAAAGAGAGTTCCCACAAACATTTTTTTCCAATTACAGCACTGATTTTCGTTCATTTAAACATTAAAGGTTTTCTCTTTCTTCAAGTCATTTAAACTAAAACTTCCAGGAATTTAAATTGTCTTTTTCAATTCATCAGTAAAAAGAAAAATAGTTGAATCTGCCATTCTAATGATGGCTCAGACGATAAAAAAAATAGTAATAGAAAGCTCTCAATATAGTTTATATGTGTGTAATAATAAAAAAATTTCGTCATTATTTCCAAACTTTTTTAATGTCTAAATTTTGGCCTGCTTTTTAATAATATCTTAACATATTTATTATACTTTAATTCCATATTTTTACTCTACGCGTTCTTTATTTTTATACTAAAAAAGTAAAATAATCCTTAACAAAAGCAACATTTTCCTTAAAATCCTTTTACTTTATTTTATTCTTTCATTTGTTCTTAATGTCATTTATTTAAGTTAAAAAAAAATTATCCATATCCCACAATTCCATGCGAGCGACGTTCCAAGAGCCTGATTGCGTAAGATATTCATCCGATCGACCACGAGAAATTATTTCTTTTATCGTCAATTTGATTTTCGTATTGGCTAGTTTCTCGCTTTCTAAAAATTTAATTGACAACGCTAAACATTGTTGTAAAATTCTGTATTCGTGCGCATTTTGATATATAACGACATTATTGACTTGAGAGGTAAGATTCTACGTTTTTTCGAGTGTTAAACAGAATCCTGTCATCTGGTGGTGTTAAAAGTCTTTAATAGGTGAAGTTTTATTCTTGTAATAGGGGAAGTTGGGACACCTTGCGACATTTTTCAGTAAATATTTTTTTTAATTTTATTAACATTTATTCTTATTTTAAAACCAATTAGATATAAAGTATAAACATTTCTGCATCAAATAAACTTCACAATAATTTAATTATCACATAAGAAAAGATTAAAAACTAAACAAAAAAACCTTTATTGGGACACTAGTTTTAACGAAAAATGCATATAAAATTTTATATTTAATTGATGAGCAAAGCTTTATTTATAAAGCGTTAGTTTAACATGAAATAATTTAAGCTCTGAAAAACTTAATAATTTGAATTGTAACATATGTTTTCATTCACAGATCTTGTATTTGATTTAAAAAAAAAAAAAAAAAAAAGCTGTTCTTTAAATTCTAATAAAACATATCTTTGACCTATTTTGTTTTTGGAGTGCAAGTTTTAAAAGAATATCTGTTTAATACAAAAATGATGCATCATGTTTATCAGGATTTAGAAAAAAAAAAAACCCCTGATTTTGGCTTTTTAAAATGGATATCTCATACTTGCTGCTGTACTCAACATTTTTAACATGTCCTACGAATGCAACGATGCTTTGTTTTTCTGCAAACTTTACCAATGTACACTTTTCCACAGTGGGCTTGCCTGTAAGTTACAATAAAAATTTCAAACACGTTCTTTGTCCGCACTCCGAGCGATCGGGGTCACTAAGAATACATATTATGTATCATTACAAAATGTAGATGGTTATGAAAAATTTGTTTTTCGCGTTCAACAACGCGTAACTTTGTGACCAATTTCAAACATTAACCTTCTTACCCTGAATGGGTCTAATCGACCCATGTCTATTATTTGATGTATACGATTCGAACCAGAACTTTTATTATAAAGAAAGTTAAATAACAGATTCAGGAAAATAAGTCAATTAAATATATTAAAATGTTCTAAATAACAATTCTGGTGTGAAATGTTTTTATCAAGATTGAGTAAAATTTAAACAGGGTAGGAAGGTTAAAAGCAAAATATTTTCAGGCATGATTATTTGAAAAAAATGTAAGCCAATCGGTTTTCCCCCTTATAAATCAATTACTTCTTGAGTTACGAAAGGCTATTGTCTAAGAATGGCAATCCCCCCCCCCATGTTGTTGGTACAAAAGTTTGGATCAAAATGCCAATTTCGACACCCTTTTCTGAAAACAATTTGACGTTTCCGACAAACGAAAACAAAAAAGTTCGATTTCTGATTAAGAGAATATGACAATTTGATACGCTTGCTGAAAAAAAAATTACAAAATGTATCTGCTAGCCTCCAGTTTGGATTTGAGAACAACCTTATGACGAAGGTGTTGATGGTTACGGGCATGCCAATTCCATCACTTCTGCAAAACAGTAGTTGTTCAAACAACAAAAAACACTAAAGGGTTCCTCTTTTCAAGTCCTCGTAGGACTCTCCCTATTTTACATACAAAAGCGATGTAAAATCGTCCGTAAGAAAATAATTATGTGCAACACTAACACCTATGATTCAACTATCAAAGGGTGTAAATTATCTGTCCTGAAATTGGACTACTGAAAACATATCAACTCTTCTATACTTGTGTTATTTACTAGTTGAGAAATTACGACACAATGCAATGAATAAAGAAATTTTTGCTAATGGACCATATTATGGTTTCCTAAAGTGCTGCATATTTTCTTATTGGAAGCAAAGGCCGCAGATGTGAACGAAACTTATCATAATCATAAATCCATTCCGCAATGTGATAAATAAAGCATCGGATTTGCAGGCCAACTGTTAATGCTTCCATAAGCTTACCAATCCGATTACATCGGATTTATCGACAATGGGCTCTTATTTAATAACCTTTAATCATTCTCGCGTCATATCTAATAGTTAAATAACCAACTTCTATTCACATTACCGATGGAATATATCAAGCTAATTTCATTTGCCTATTAAGCCACCGAATATGTGATTTATCATTTATGCGACAACGGGCTCAGATCTTGATGAAATGACATTTTCTATATAAAGAGGAAGGAGTAAATGCAGAGCTTATAAGTTTCCTAAAATAATTAATATTTTTTTCATGTCCAGACAATAAACCACCAAAAACTCGCTATTAAAAAAGGTGATTTTATTCATCAAATATATTATTTTATGCATGGTTATGAATTTAAATTCTGATAAATACAAATGTATTATGTGAAAATCAATGAAACAACAATCAAAATAACGTAAGAAGACGACAAGGAATTTCATATTTGAGATGAAAAGTAATATTTCTTTATTGACGGGAAAGTTTTTATTCACAATCAGTGCTATGTAATTGAGAGATAAAACTTTTGGTTTGTTATTTTTTTACTATCTGCAATTAAATCAATTGGTGCACTTTCTAAATACCCCCCCCCCTTTTTGAGTGCAATAGGTATTCTACTACAAAAAACCCCAGTTAAGAATATTTTGCGAATATTTATCGTGTGTTTTTTCCTAAGTCAACCATGCATGTCAATAAAAGTTGCTACACAGATATATCTACTATGGTAGAAAAAATGTGCTGTTGTTCGCTCATGCACACTTAAAAATTATTTCTTACAAATTCTCATATTTTGCCAAACCTGCACTAAATTAATTTCTAATTGCAGCATAATTATTATTCAGACTGCAGTCCATTGTTTCTACTACACTTTGTCTCAGATATTCTAAAATTGACATTTAACCCCTTGGGGACAAACGACACGTATACGTGCCGCAAAATGGCTTAAGAATCCTTGTTTATCCTCACCAGTAAAATTTTAAAGTAAAATTTGCCTTGTTTAACAGGAGCATTTTCTCGATTTAATAAGGCACAAATTTCTGTTTTTAAAAACCGGTCACAAAATATTAAAAATTTCGTAAACGGCTCCCGTCGCGAACGGGTTAATTTTTCACTGCACGATTTTTTCTATTTTTGTATATATATATATATATATATATATATATATATATATATATATATATATATATATATATAAATCTGAAATCTATATACAGGGTTCGCACAGTTCTACTACTAAATTTTAAGAATATTTTCGAAGTGCTTCACTGCATAAAAATATCGTAAAATCTGTGAATGAAATTGGGGGTTACGAATGTTGTGGTTTAAAAATTAAATGTAAATTTTATTATTTTTAATAGTGGTGCCAGAGTCCTTGGAAATTCCAAGGAGTGTGCGAATGTTATATATATCACGCTAAATAACCCTTTCAGGGGCAAAGCATTTCTTGTCTTTAAAGGCTGAAATGCTTGAACGACACCAGAATTTAAAAATAAATTTATTTCGAAGAAGATAAAAGGTTTTCGTCGCGTACTTGATAAAATTAAAATTTTCATTTCAAAATTCTGCTGTGAATGTTGCATTTTACATTTAAAATTAAGTGGGATATATTTTATCCCTCAGTCCTTCAAGGGGTTAATGGGAAAAATAGTAAAAATAATTAAATTTCATATTTTCAGCTAAAATTTGATATTTTATGGCGTGTGCCCTAAATACAAAATCAGGGTTTGTAATTATTGTATACTATATTTTGCAATTAAATGGGCTTAAATTAGTAAATTTTATCTGCTTAATATTTTGAAATTTTCTTTATATTAATATTTTTAAATATCCAATAAAAATAATATAAGTAAATTTTGCCATAATAGCTTGATCATTTTTTTTTCAAAAAAAAAAAAAAAAAACTTTTTTTTTTTTTTTTTTTTTTTTTTTTTTTTTGTACAGCCATCTTACATGGACAAAATAAGTGATAATCCATTCTTTGGACTTGTTCTTGATCAGCTGCAGCGATCATATTGGCCAAAATCATGGCACAGTATGACAATGATAGTGCTTTTAAGTATGTGCCAGATGTGGCATACGGTGTAATGAAGCATTAATTTGGGTCGAAAGCTCTGTGTGTTAAAAACAATAAACTAACAAAATTTCTTAAATTAAAAAAAAAAAAAAAACGTTTATAGCTTCATGAACATGCGTGCAAGGTTAAATTGGTATATTCTTATAAAAGTGCATATAAAATGGCTTAATTAAAAAAAAATAAAAAAACACCGGGGCTTTGTTGGATTTTTTGTTGTTAATACAAAACCTTAGTCTACAACCCCCCCCCCCTCCCTCCAACCACAGACACCTTCTAATACATCAAATATTATTTACGAAACTCAAAGCATTTTAAAAAAAAATATTTCACTATATCTATATTTATTTATTTATAATAAAATCTGATAAATGAACAAAGCAAAAATATTAAAATCAAAAGTGAGGAATTTTCAAAAAATTCTATTCGCCAAGGATTTTTTTGCATCAACTGGAATAACACAACAAGCAAGGAATCGGTGATCCGCATTTATACACAAGGACAGGTTCTGAATAAAGATGGTTGAAATACTTGTACTCGTAAAGTAGTACTGGAACTGTGTGCTTCAGTGAAAATTAACCGGCGCGTGGAGCTAATAAATTGACATGTAAGAATATTTCACAAACACGAGCAAAAAACATCAAGTAAACCTAACACGACCGCAGGTAAAAACGGCCGATGCGGTTGCGGTTAATTCTGGTAATTTTTGTCGCCGTTTGAAAATTATTGAGTCTGCATTTGCAAGTCCAAGATAAAAGTATACTTTTGTGTGAGCAGCACGCTAACGTCACATATGCAAGAGCTTTTGTAGACAAGAACATAACGTATTGCAGAAGGGAGAAACAAGAAAAAATAATAATTCAGGCATCGGTATTTTGTAAGCGCTGTTTGCAGGACTCCGGAGTGCTACTTCTATGAGCTCCGGTGAATTACGACCGATATTGAAATAATTACTTAATACAAAGAAGTACCGGAGCAGATCTCAGGTAGGCTCCGGTGCAATTGAAGCCCTGTATACAGACGTTGTACAGGATCTGATTAATGATTCTTAGAGTTATGGATTTTTATGATACAAAGTGATCGAATTTTTTTTTTATTTATTTAATATGCTATTAAGTGAATAAATACGACAAGACTGCCCAACTTCCCTCAGTTCCCCTCATCCTCGTGATGAAATTTTGATGGACAATATACGATCAAACATTTTCTTTACAACAACGAAGTTCAAGAAAAATATCATTAAGTATTTCTCTAGATATTCGGCAAAAGTCTAAAGTCTCTGTATAATTTTAACCATATACTGTAGGAATCCTCGATACATATCCCATTGAACACAGTTGGCTTGAACGAGGGAATTTTAGTGACTGATGTATTCTGGAATATTAACCCATTAATGCCCAAGATATTTTCTTCATTAAAAATGAAATTTTGGGTTTCCCACCACTTTTAAAAGACGAATAACTTGTATATTAATTTAATGAGGAATGTGTCTCGTGAAAAATAGTGCTTATTTCTCTTTCTATTTACTGGTGTGAAAAGTGCTTTATTGTCTTTTTTATAACCGTCCCTAAAAAGGGACGCTAGGCAGTAATGGGTTAAGAAAAAAACATTTTCAGAGCCATCGAAAAATTTCCGAAGCCCCTAATTAGGTCAAATCTATCGCTACAAACTTTTACACATTTTTTTTTTTTTTTTTTTTTTTTTTTTTTTTTTTACAAAACAAATATTTGTTTTTAATTAGAAAATTCATTTCAAAATGTGTCTATTTTATTAAGGTGTTATTGAATTTAATTATTTAGTCTTTTTAATAAAAAAATTTTTTGGCACAAAATTTTTACTTATATTAAAAAAAAAAAGGCTTAAAATTTGGTAACTGTGAAAATTCTCTTCTTTAGATAAAAATATCAAGAAATAGAAAAAAGGCCACCCCGTATATACATTTTGTCTCACAAAAAAGCAAATGCTTGCAAAGTGAATTTTCTCCTTTCGTCTTATAAAAAGCTAGAAAATATCAGAAAGCATATAAAATTCTTTATCTAGTATCATTTTCGTACTGTAGTGAATGCATTAGTACTGGTTTCTTAATTTACAACTACGATATTACTAAATAAAATAACTGTATAAGAGGTCTGGAGGTGTTAAAATTAAATATTTCGTGCAAATATGATTTTTTATTTTTTTCCCTGAATCAAAACGAAAATGAAAATTCCACAATTCCGCTACGCCTATATACAACCCGCTTCTGGTTTTGAAAGCTAGGCGTACATGTATTTCTTGCCTGCGCTACTTAAATGAATTATGAGCAGTCTGCAAAGTACAGGAATTTGTAATTGTGGTTTTAACCCTTCCTACCCTGTTCAAATTTTACTCAATCTCGATAAAAACATTTCACACTAGAATTGTTATTTAAAAACATTTTAATATATTTAATTGACCTATTTCTCTGAATCTTTTACTTAACTTTCTTTAAGAAAAAAATTTCTGGTTCGAATCGTATAAAACAAATTATAGTTATGGGTCGATTAGACCCATTCAGGGTAGGAAGGTTAAAGAAAGGAAGGAATTAGGATGGGGATCTATATAATACAGTGCATACAGATGTTATTAATCAGTAAAAAGTAATCAGCTTATAGATTATCTCAATAGATTAGTTTCATTAGTATTGATCAGTTCCATCCCATGTTATTGTTATCGTAACTTTTATCTTCGTTAACCCATTAACCAAGAACGTTTTTTTACACTTCTTTTAATTCTTCGACATGATTTAATTATTTACTAAATATCTGAGGTTATGTAAATTTCCATACCAAAATACCGGTATTCAAATTTAAATATTTTGTTCTTCTTAAATGGCAAGTTTTCTTGCCAACCGGCGTTAACAGAATTCCTGATTTGCCCGTACTTCATATGGGCAACGTGTATTTGCCAATCATGATTTGCCAGTACCACGTACGGGCAAAGATTTTAAATCATCATTTATTATTCTCACGAGTAAATTTTAATTGTAAATTTTGCATTACTGAATCCTAGCATTTTTCTGATTCAATTAGGCAAAAATTTCTTTTTTCAAAAACCGGTGATAAAAGGTTAAAAATTCCGAAAAGGCGCAAAAAATAGGCATTATTTGAAAGTTTTTTTTCAAAAATATTGAACAGATAAGTGTTAATCTGTTAAGATCTGGTCAGACTAAATTTCAAATGCATTACGAATAAATCTACCTACTCACAAAATTAATATAAAATGGAATTTTTTTTTTAAATAAATATTTTTTTGAGAAATCTCAAGCTTTATATATGACTTCTCTAAATGTGAAATGTAAATTTTTTGCACGAACGAGTCAAGACGCCTTGCTGACTTTTTTTAGCACATACACTAATCACTGCAAAAAGTTTTAATAAATAAAGATATACCTACATTATACCCGAGTATAGTTCCGCGAGCATTGATCGGTCCATCCCATGTTACAGTTATCATATCTTTATCTTCATTAAGGTCGTGTTCACATCGCATTTCAACATTTCTTGGAGTATCAGGATCTGAAAATTGTATATAAAAAATATAAAGCAAGAGAAATTACATTTTTTATATTTTTACAGAAAAAAATCTATAAATAAGGATATGCAAAGATTTATAGACAAAATAACACTATTAATGAGAAATAAAACTCTCTTGGAATAGCGCAGTTTGATATAAAATCACTAAGAACATACTGAATAAGATCTTACACCCCTTTCACAGTATCGTAATTCTATCAAAAGTGGAAAAAAGATTGAATAAAATATTCAACTATAATTTGTATTCGCTGATGACCGCATACTTATTTAGAAACATGAATCAGCGTACATAAATTCTGCGGTACAATCTTAAATGTCTTTAAAGAATAACAAGTTGGAAATTGCACGTGAAGCGTAGCAAATGAGGTGCGTTCGTACGATAACGAAGTTTTAAAAATATTACTTTCATTTATCAATCTCATAAAATTGTAAATAGTGAATTACAATTAAAACGCTCATCAAACAATGCTCTTCCTATACCATTATGTAATGGAATACTTTTGTGTGGCCTTGTCAATCAATAACAAATGTTCTTTGCACCACAAATTATGTAAGATGTATATTATAATATGTACTTTATAGTTGCATATAAATTTTATAAAGTTCGCATGTGTGTAACACGATTAAAATGCATTTGAAACATTTTTCCCATTGACCGTAATGTAACGGAATACTTTTTATTGTCCCTGTAATTGATCTATGCATCCGATTTTCATAAAATTTGAAATAACTAGACACAATTATGTAATAATTATGTATTTTAAATTTCAAACGTATAGAATATATTTGAAACTTTTTCCCCATTGACCATAATGTAATGGAATACTTTTGATTGCCCCTGTAATTGATCTATGCACACGATTATCAAAAAAATATGAAATAACTCGACATAATTGGGTAATAATTGCGTATTTTAAATTTCAAACGATTAAAATGCATTTGAAACTTTTTTCCCCATTGACCGTAATGTAATGGAATACTTTTGATTGCCCCTGTAATTGATCTATGCACACGATTATCAAAAAATTTGAAATAACTCGACATAATTATGTAATAATTGCGTATTTTAAATTTCAAACGATTAAAATGCATTTGAAACTTTTTTCCCCATTGACCGTAATGTAATGGAATACTTTTGATTGCCCCTGTAATTGATCTATGCACACGATTATCAAAAAATGTGAAATAAATCGACAGAATTATGTAATAATTGCGTATTTTAAATTTCAAACGATTAAAATGCATTTGAAACTTTTTTCCCCATTGACCGTAATGTAATGGAATACTTTTGATTGCCCCTGTAATTGATCTATGCATCCGAATTTCATAAAATTTGAAATGACTCGACAAAATTATGTAATAATTATGTATTTTAAATTTCAAACGATTCGGTTGGGTAGTTTTTGCGTTGTTATATGCGGACAGACGGACGGACGGACAGACGGACGGACGGACAGACGGACGGACAGACGGACGGACAGACGGACGGACAGACGGACGGACTGAACGACCACTATAGGTGCTACGTATTATATAATTACGAACGCACCTAATAATGATGTATTTCAAACTTCTAAATTTTCAAATAAGCTTTTTAAGCGTAAGCTTTTTTTTTTGTTTTTTGTGTAAAAATCGCTTATTTGACCTAGATCACGCTGAAACAATTTTACGGAAATTATCGGTATTTCGAGAGTTATATTAATAAAATGTAAAATATTCTACCGACAACAGTGTTATTAGTGTTGAATTAAAAATTACTAACCTGAAGGATTTTTTTTTTTTTTTTTTTTTTTTTTTTTTTTTGAGAAAACTTTTATGGGGGAGATTTGAACTTTTAAACCATTATCAAACAGATAATTTCATGTCTTTAATTGTGACCTCATGATTCCTTTTGATGCTCCAGGAGTTAATATGTTGTCTGTACCATATATACACCTCTCATCCCCCTCCAAATTCACCACTGAATTGTATAATAAAAATTGTTCTAAGAAATTACTGGGACCATTCTACGGCCGTTTTTTATACTAATTTTAAGAAGTTCCATTTTTCGCCATGATACTGTTTCATTTTTATCATCTCATTATTTCTTCAAACAGATTTTTACCTTATTAATCTTTAGATTCTTCAGTTTGAGAAAAGTCAAACTGATGATTTTTACGGTAACATTTTAAGAACGGAAGTAAAATGTATTTATTTATTTATTCATTTTTTACTTAGTTTAGGAAACAATTTGACTTTTTTGTTGCTCTGCCAAACATTCACAAAAAAATAATAATGATAATAATAAAAATAAAAATAAAATAAAAATAAATAAATAAATAAAAGTGCTATTAAATTTAGCTATAACTAAAATAAAAATTATTTAAATATCTTTATTAGTATTTTTTAAATGTATATGAGCTTGATAAATTCCATTTTAACGATTTAATGCATGATGACTTCACATAAGTTTGAAAATCAGCCCTTAGCGAATTATGCACATTTTATTTTTACTCGTTTATTAGATATATTGCTAAGAAGTTCACTGATGATGGTGAAATGCAACAATAGATGGCAAAACTACTTGCTTTTCAAATATTCAATTGGAAAGTCTGCTTTTTATAATTTGTTTTTGTTGTACGCGAAGAAGATTTTTTTAAAGAATTTCTGGTCTAGGACATCAACAAGAACATGGCCAGAGATGCTTTGCTTATGTAATTGGTTTGCCTGTCCGGTTGTCTACTCATGCTCTAACTCTCGTACATATAAATCGGATTGACTATACACATGCTATTTACTATATATATTCCATATTAAAAAAGAAGTGTGCAACATTTACAGTTCGTTTACAGTGACACACAAAAATTTTCGGTACTTTATGAATAATAAAGAAAAATAGTTTACTATTTAATGATATGCGTCACTAACATGGGCTACATATTACTTTCAGTGTAACATACAGGTTGATTCCAAACGTATCGTTGAAATTTCGTGGAGAGGTAGGGAATACGTCAGGAAACCGATTTCACATAGGAAAATATGTCCGCAAAAGTTATCTACATGAACAAAATGGAGTAAAGTGAATGAAATAAAGTGAACGCAAGAAAACAGCACAGATACGAATGTGACATTTACTTTCGGGTCCAAATAATGAACAAAGTTTTTAAATATAAGTGCAGTAAATGCTGCAAAACGAACGAAATTGATTACAATTGCAACAGAAATATCAGTACTTCGGATGCAGTACAGTGTCCGAAATATTTTGCTTGTCCTTGTAAATACTATCTGCTTTTTATTATACAGGAAGTAATTTGTAGTAAACCTCAGAAACGTATGCAAATTTCATGAAATGTGAAATAGTTTAATGTAATTAAAAAGCGCCCCAAAGAATATTTTTCCTCTCCATTATGTAATGGAATACTTTTGTGTGACCCTGTAAATTAATAACAAACATTTTTTGCACCATAGATTGTACAGAATGTATATTTTAGTGTATATTTCGTAGATGCATATGAGTTTTATTATGTTTGTAAAAGTATAACATCATTAAATTGAACTTGAAACTATTTTTTTCATTGGTCGTAATGTAATGGAATACTTTTGATTGTTCTTGTAATTGAAGTATACATCCGATTTTCATAAAATTTGTAAAGATTCGACAAAACTATGCAACAGTTACATACTTTAAGTTTAAACTATTTGGTTGGGTTGTTTTTGTGTTGTCATATGCGGACAGGCGGACGTACGTACGGACCAAAGCGGCTTTGAAACTTTGCTATCTCCTTTCGAAACGCGTTTAGCACAATGCCAAGCTTAAATCACAGCGCTTAGCACAATACCAAGTGAATCAACAATGGGTTTCTTTTTTAACAATGTAAAAAAATAAGAGATTACTTATATGCTGAATTTGAATTTATAAAATGCCAACTAAAGTTTAAATATGCATTATTTTTATTGTCAGCACCGAATTAAGTTAATGATAAGCAGATTATAATAAAATTAAAGAGAAAGTGTTATAAAAAAAGAATTTGATACAATTTAGGCTTTACATATCTCTGAACTTTCATTGTATATACATTTACACCTTTCTGGTATATACAGCTATACCCAATCCTTATGTTGTATAGTTTTTTACGAAGTCTTATTATTATTTTAGGAAAGATTTTTTTGTGATAAAATAGTTACAAATTAATATAGTTAATGTACGGAACCCTCTGTACGCGAGTAATACTCGCACTTGACTGCTTTTTTTTTTTTTTTTTTTTTAACTGAACTTAGTCTACTATGATTCGACTCCCTCATTTATTTTTAATAGTCCATTTTAAATGTATTTTTAAAGAGAAATACGTTTTTCGTTCTTTTTTAAAAAATCACGCTTGAGAGGGTTCAAATTTTCTCGAGATAATACTTTTTAATAAAAGAAAATTTTCGGCATAGCTTTCGTAACAAGTATACATAAAGAAAAAAAAATATATATAAATACACTACTTTCAAACATTGAACCTCTTTTATTTTGAAGTCGGTTAGAAATGCTTGGAATGTTCCAAAAGTTCAGTATACCATTGAGATAAACTGCGCAGAGCTCCCCATGAATATAAACGACATAAGTGATATTTATTTCAAAGTCTTGAATGAAAAAAACTAAAATATCGTGTTGTAAAGGGAAATATGTGGGAAATATATAAGCAGCATTTCAAACTTGAAAACTCCTATTCGACACTAGCTTAACCATTGAAAACCGTCGCCGAAAGACAGTTTTGTTTCACAAATCGACATGTTTGAGTGTCCCATCGTGATATGAAGTGCCAAGATATAGTCTTTTAACTTTCTCTTTTTAAGGCATGTTTTCCACATCAATAAATATGAATCAATTTTAAGGAGTATCATACTTTTAAGGATCCGTATTGCATGTGAAAAGTGCATCTGCTTCGACTGATTTTAAGTTTTTAAATATCTATTGAAATTACATATAAATTTTTAAGATATTTAAAGCCGATTTCAACTCTTAGAAAAACTTAAAATAAACGCTCTTAATAGATTAAAATATATGCATGTATTAGAATTTGTCTAACATTGTTATACAAACTTGTAAGATAAATTTCGATTCAAAGTTAATTTATATGTATATAATATTATACATTTACATATCTGACTCTCTCATAGCCGGACTCCCCCATATATGGATTGATAAAAACTCTATTGCACGCTTGTAAATTTAATTACTTATTTTATATGCTTTTAAAATCCCGCCTACATTTTTCGACACATTCACGTAATATGACCAAACAATATTTTTGCAGCTTTGTTGCTCTTGTGCCCATATATTGAGTGCTAACTCAATTTGACTTCTCTTATAAGTCATACGGATAATTATTCATATTATTAAGTATTAGAGGTGTACATTTTTTACCTAATTAAAGAAATTAAAACATTTTATACATTTTTAATTTCTTTTTATAAATATTGTCTTGCAATCTATAAGAACAGCACAGTAAATTATGTTCCTCTGACTAATTAAATGAAGCATTGGATTTGAGGTAGCAGATCGTCAGCGAACCGAACGAAGATAAAAACGACAAATAAAATAAATTGATGTACTTGGAATTTCAATAAAAAATAATGTGCAAATACAATAAAAATTGGTAATAAACGTTCTAATTTGTCGATTAGATACATTTATAATTATTTTTAAATAAAAAAAATGTACCCCCTTTCTCTTATCCGGATTTTTCCCATATCTGGATTATTCCTATCTACATTAGTTACGTTATGGAAATTTATACTGTATATAACATATTTAGTACAAGAGAATTGAAAAAAAATTATCTTGTGTGATAGTAGTTGAGATTGCTTTGTTCAAAATTTAAAAATTAGGATACAACTTGTATTAAAATGATCTAAAACTGTATTTTGTAGAGCAAAATGATAATATGGAAATACTGTGGTAAATTATTTTAAAAAGACATAAATTTGAAAAGAAAGTAGAAACATTTTGAAATTAAAATTAATCATTACAAATAATCAAAATTTTAACTATATTAACGATATTAATCAATTCTTGAAAACGTAATTCATTATCGTAATTGTTGGAGGAATATGATTTCAAATGGCTTTCTTATATTACTATGCGATTTCTTGCTTAACGACTTTAATAGGTGGCATCTAAAATATTAATGAATGTGAATGTTTACAAATATAATTTCAAAATTATTTCCCTTAATGCTGTAATGCAATTTTTTTTTATTAAAACGTTATATTATATGATTGCGATTATAGAAAATATTCAATGGCTAATCGAACAATTCTTTAATATAGATTTTATGGTGTTAGAAAGAAAACAGGAAATTTGCCAGTTTTATTATTTTAGACCGTATGCGAGCGAAGATGATTTGTTACGTTGAGTGAGCACGTTTAATGTTATAATGGTCTCGTTTGCAATAATTAAGCATGCCGAACAGCTAATCTGCTTAACGTTTCATATTAAGCCGAATTATGTCCCTATCAGATTTAGAAGATTAAAAAATATTTGAAAAAGTAGCCGGGATTTTTTTAACCAATATCTCCTAAAAAAATTACTTATCAATGCGGTAAACTCAATCACTGCTCAGGAATTTGCGAAGCTAAAAGTTGAAGTTCGCGGGATCGTTAAATTTGGCTCGAATGCTATAGCTGAGTATTGTTTTCAGCGATTTTCTTGTCCGAAAACAAAAATGATTTTCACTTTCACTTTAAAAATCCTTCTTGTATATATTTTTTCAGTAGCAATGTGACCGAAAGTGAAACTCTAGTAATTATATTTCCTTTCCTTAGATAGGCCTTCATGAACAAAATGTTTGGAATACTACAGCTAAGGGAACGCTATGGGCGGCCCAGCTTCCCCTAACATATTTTGAGCCCCCCTGGAAAAGATTCTAAGGTCACTAAATAAATTTATGTTCCAAAAATTCAAATGAAATTCTGTTCAAAAATCTAATTTAGTTTTGAGATCCTTTTACAGTTTTGCAGAATTATTAAATTATATCTAAAAAAAAGCAATTCAACAATCCCTCATCCTATGAAGCTGTGTAGCTAACATAATGTTGCACCAGTTATACACTCAAAAATTTCATCCCCATATACTTTTCTTAGTATAAAATGAAGTTTTACATAGTTTAATAAGAAACGTAGCACCTACTGTGTAAATATGCACTAATTTATCTTTTTGTGAAAGGAAAAAAAAATTTGAGCCCCCCCCCTACAATCGCTTGAGACCCCCTCCCCCTATAGATCACTTTTAGCTACAGCCCTGGTTGGGACTACAATTGAAAAAGGTTGCGGCTGATAGATCGTAAATCAAAGTCATCAAATGGGAAGTTTCAGAAATGTTTTGGATTATGCAGATAATTTAACTACATAGAAAGTCAGACTTCCAGTAGGTTGGTCCAGACTAGACTTCCAGCTGGTTGTACTTAAAACATATATAAATTTTGGACAAGAAAAAATTCTATGCACGTTGATGAAATTTGGGTCAATATAAATAGCTAATTCCAATATAAGATTTTGCAGACTATTTAAAACAGTGAAAACAATGCTTGGGGAAGCATGTGCGATACCTAGGAGCCTACTTTAAAGGCATCCTTATTTATATTATGGCTTAGCAAGGATTTTGAATTACGTAATAATTGACTTTTTGATGAAAAATTGAATTAGAAATGTAACAAATAACTTACTTCCATCTGATGTAGTTCCTTCTAACGGCTCGGACCACGAACCACACCCGATGGCATTACAGGCTTGGACCTAATAAAAGAAAAAAAAAACTATTTAACGATGTTATATTTACTGATCGGAAATCGAAATTCTGAATGAAATTTCTTTTGAATACTCTGAATTTCATTCTGTTTCACTTTCTTAAAATAAAATGATTCTTTTTTCACTTTTTGAAATAATAAAGCTTCATTAATATCGTACCATAATTTAATTAGAATAACCCGAACAATTAAATATATCAGTTATGTTCACAATGCATCTAATAGATATGCCTAAAATAAGTTATTTATAATTTTTATCCAAAGTAGTTGATTGTGTTTTTGCTATCAGCTTGTGCGCTTGGACTCAAAATTAACCTATAAAATGTTTCTCTAAATACAATTTATAGAATTATACCAGGGAGACCACATAAGGTGCAAATAGTTTCAATATCATAGAGAACAACATTTGAAACTTTTTTGCAATTGGATATATAACTTTAAATCTAACGATTTAAAAATGAGTTATTGGACATCCTGTATAAAAAGCACTTTGAATGCACGTACTAAAATTTAAATTCACATAATGACGACCTTCATGATTATTTAATTACATTTTACATTTCCCGGCTTATAATGTAAATATGTACAATAAAACTGAGGACTTACTAAGAATATTATCCAAACTAAATGTCGCAAACAACTTCGAGAAAATAAATCTACACAAAATATACACCTCTGGATTTCACTTTTTCTCGTTTCGTTCTCGGGACATACTCGTAAGTGCATTTACTGCACAGCAGTAGGAAACATAGCAAATGATTGCAAGAAAAAAGCCTTTAACACGGGAAAACTATACAGCGAAAATACGTTAGTTAGTGTACATGTACAGTCGCTTGTAGGAAGGAAGTAAAAGTAGAAAATATATTAGGGTGCATCAAATGAAAACGAAACAAGAAACAGACGAATGAAATGACAAAGTTTATTTCACGCATAATCTTTAAAACCACACAAGTAATTTTCAAACTCCTTTACCAAGCGGCGAATACTTTATTTATAAAAGTCCTTTGGCTGAAATTGGTGCCAGTTTTGAACATAGTCCATGATTTCGTTATTCGAGTAAAAATACCGAACCTTCAATTCTTTTTCAGTGGACCAAACGAAAAAAGTCATATGGCGAAAGATCCGGGCTATACGATGGGTATTTCAACACTGGCTACCGAAACTGCCGAAAATACTAGTGTCCGTCCTGCATAAGATTCAATTACAGTGCATGTTCTCCTTACACTGCCTTCATTACCCGACGCGCTTCATGAAATCTCCTTCTGTTACTAAATAACAAAAACACTACGTTACTCTTTTTTACATATTAATAACAACAAAAATCGGCTACCTGCCGGATGATATTTCTGGTAGACTGTCAACACATATAACATGCTGCTGCTTGAGTACCGAGAGAAGTCCATTTCTGCAATAGGAATGCCTTCCTTACTTTTCCCTCATTTTTTACACAGTTTCATTTATCAAAGTTGAGTGTTTACTCATGTTAAAATAAACCACTCCATAATCACTGTTACGTTTTCACTTGCTCCACATTTATATTAATAAAACTTCATACACATACATTTTCAAAGCTGTGTCGTCACAGTGTAAAATTAATTCCTGTGACTTAGTTATAGGAATATTTCCAAGCTTTTCAATTTACACGTATACTAGATATACAGGCTGTACCTTCTTATCTTTGCCCAACAAATAATTACAAAGTGTTTCATAAGAAATAGCCATCAAAATTTTTCTAACAGTTAGGAAATTAAAATTTTATACAATCCCTAATTCTTTATTAAATGTACGTTATATTTAGATGCATTTTCTTCACATTTAAACAAGAAAAACAAGTCGAAAATTGTACATCAAACGCTGAATATGATACTAGAACTGGTTTTATAAATGTTCAGATTTTGGTGCAATTAGTTTAGCAATCTTATGCAAAAATGCATAAATAGAAAAATTGCTACGATTATATATATTAAATTAAGCAACACAGAATCAATACGACTCCTTTTTAAATATGACGTAATCATCATAGCAACATGGAAGCATTACCTATTTTGGGATATTACTGCATTAATTGGATATTTATGATAGGGTTTAACAGAATGTAGAAAATTTTTATTAACATGTTTTAAAGTTTTGATTCGATTTTCATACAATTTGAAATAACTCGATAAATGTTCAATGTTTATATTTGCATATATTAAATTTCAAATCATTCAGTTGGGAAGTTTTTGCAATGTTATCTACGGACAGACAGACACACAGTTGGGCATACCAGACGACGAATGTAGGTGCTAAGTATTTATATAATTACGAATGCATCTAAAAAGATAAAAAAAAAAGGGCGCTTAAGTGTGACTAAAACTTACTTTGTCATAATACTTGGACTATTATGATTTTTCAGCATTTTTGCACTAAAATCATGTATTTTTGTTTTTAATGAGAGAAAACACTGAAAATACATAAAATGCAAAGCCTTGTAATTCGGTAAATTTTTGATTTTACAAAAATGATTTTCTTTTGCTGTACTTATTAAAGCTCCAAAAATGTCTTTCAAAAAACAAATTATAGAATTATCTAAGTAAGCACATACAAATGTAAATTTTCTATCATAAACTCTTTTGACGTAAGGAGCTTTTAAAATGATGGAAAACAACTCTTTTACAACCGAAGCTATAACTCTAAATCTAACGATTTTAGAATTTTCTAATTGTAAACGATTAGAGGAGACTCTATAAAAAGCTTTGTGAATACACGAACTAAAATGTAAATTTACATAATGATGACCTTCATAGTCAATCGATTATGTTTTTAAAAGGAGATTCTTTTCACACAAACTAATAATTTTTTATAAAGCACTAAACTCTGACAAGTGCAACTCCTCTTGGAAACTTTTATTGACATTTTAACCGCGAAAGACATGTTTACTGCATAAACAATTCCAGTTAGACTTCCTCTCTTTCGCCTAAATTTCAACATACGTGTAATAAAATTGAGGACTATATTGTTTACTGACAATGCTGTCCAGACAAAATGTTCCAGACGACCTCGAGAAAATAAAACCATAAAAAATTTACATTTCTAAATTTCATTCATTCTCGGTTAGTTTTTGTAAATATGAGAGGATAACATTTTATAAGATTTTCTAAGATGATAATGTATTACTTGTTTTATTGGGGTAAAAGCGGTTTCTTTATATTTTTCTCTGACTATAGGGGAAAGGGGGCGCTTGTAAGCAATGTTAAATTAATCTAATTAATATAAGATAAAAATCTATTGAAAATTGTCAATAGTTAATAGAATATTATCTACTATTATCAACTATTGACTACTAATATCTACTTTAAAAAACATTTTTTTTATTTGATGTTAATCAGATGAAATGGGCGTTTTTTTAAAATAATTAATATCGGATAAAAATCTTTTAAAAACTATCATTAATTAAAAGAATTAGAATTAGATACAACTATCTGCTATTGACATATTTATTCTTAAGAAAGATTTTTATATAATATTAATTAGATGAAATGGGCGTTTTTAACAAGTATCGTCTTTTCCCTATATCACGATGAATAAATACATTGTACTACGTTCAATCTGGGTTGCCAGATTTGGCCTCATTTTTATATTTTTTAAATCTGAAATTTTACGTTCATACCAGAAATTCAGTACGGTTTTGGTTACTTTACTTAATGACAGGCGTTTCGTAATTACCTAACGTAAAAAAAATTCTTTCAGAATTTCTGATGTGAATTCGAAGTTTTAAATTGAAAGTAGAGGCCAAATTGGCAATCCATCATTCTATAAGGATGTTTAAAGTGTAATTCAGTTTTTGGTTCATGATCTCTTATAGAGCTTTTAATTATTTTGGTATGTAAGGAAAATAATATGTTAATGGAAATTATATATTTACATATTACGCAAGGTACTAAATGCAGCCCGAATATACTCAGATGATTTTTAAATAAATAAATGTAGTAATGTAGAACAAGTGCTTATAGTAAATCGATTATCACAGGAAAGCATAGCTGCCAACTTTCAACTAATCTTCCGTAATAACTGGTTTAGTTTGATCCAGGTTAACGTCATTTCAAACCAGAAAATATATTTCATGAATCTTTATTTATTTAATTTCAAAATTGTTAGTGGAACATACTTAATTTTATTTCTTTGAAAAATTTCTGGTTCAAAACTCATTAAACCAGGGTCAAATTAACGTAACTATTACGGATAATCTATGCCAGGTTGGCACCTATGGGAAAGCTACTTAAGAGACTCTAGTGGCGAAATTTGGAAGTTACAAAATGTGTACCTATAGACAAATAAAAAGTTAAAAATCCCTGTCGGCTTGGCCTATAGGCGGAGGTAGATTTCGAAGAGTATTCATTTCAACAACAAAAAATAAAAAAGGATTAGTGATAAATTCTGTTTAACAACTTTGTTTGGCCGTTTTTGAAAAAAAAAATTAAGTTCAAATTTCTGTAAGAACTAGTTTTATCAGAAGCATCTTAAGCGAAATTCGGCTCAAATGTCCATTTTTACAGCATATTTTGAAATATATTCTGATTTTATTAAAAAAGTCGGCCATTACAGTACATTATAAAGTTTCTAAATAAGAAAAAACTGTTAACTGAATGCGTTTGAAAGCAAAATTGAATTTAAAAATGAGTCATAAATTAAGCAATTTGTTATTTGAATACATCAACAATTCTTAAATCACGATCGCTTCGGGAAATTTTGTGCAAAGTGCCCACTTTGACAGCTTTAAAAAATATATTTTGCCTTTATCAAAACACTGACCAATACGACACATTATACAGTTCCTAAATAAGAGAACCTGCCAATTGGATGCGTTTGAGAGTAAAATTGGATTTAAAAATGAGTCAGTAAAAATGCAATTTGTTATATGAATATTTCTTCAATTTTTTCAATCACGATCACTTCGGGAAATTCTGTTCCAAATACTCATTTTGGCAGCCTTTTTTGAAATAAATTCTGTCTTTATCAAGAAATTAGCTTATACATCATATTATATAGTTTCTAAATAAGATGACCTGCCATTTGGATGCGTTTAAAATAAAAAAATAATTTAAAAATGGATCAGAATATAAGCAGTTTGGATTTGAGGTTTTTTTTTCTTCAACTCCTATAACTGTTTAATTTATTTTTGCTATAAGAATTGGTCTTATGAAAAACTTGTCAGTATAAAAGTTGTAGATATTATTGAGAAGATGTAAAATAAATTTAATTGGATTTGATAGTTTAAGAATTGACGAAATTATGCATTTTTTTCTTTTTCCACTCCCCTTTTTGTTTTTGTTTTCGTTTTTAATTTTTTTTTTACCTGTAAGAGTTAGTGCTATCAAAAACTTGTAAATACAAAAGTTTTAGATAATTTTGAGAAAATTTATGAAAAATTTAATTGGATTTGATATCTTGAGAATTGACAAAGTTGTGATTTTTTTTCGCCCAAAAATCATATTTGTTTCGCCGCTTGAGCCCATTTTTAACGTTATAAAAAATCTGTTATGCATAAACTTTTGGGCTATTATTTAGAAGACCCCCCCTACTATTCCTAAAGTTAGATGACCCCCTACAAAAAAAAAAAAAAAAAAAAAAAAAAAAAAAAAAAAAAACTGCAGCCATTGTACATCTTTTAAAAACGTGAATAACAACAAGCTTTAACCCATTAGTGCCTAGCGTCCCTTTTTAGGGACGATTACAAAAAAGGCCAAGGAAACACTTTCACACCAATAAATAGAAAGATAAATAAGCACTATTTTTACGAGACAAATTCATCAATAAATTAAGATAAAAGTTATTCTTCTTTTAAAAGTGGTGGGAAACCCGAAATTTCATTTTTATGAAAGAAAATAATTTGGGCATTAATTTGTTAAAGTGGCTTATTTCTACGCGATAATCTCCACATTAGAACGTTTATGTTATTTCGAATATCAACTTCTCTTTTTATTTGCACATACAAAACACACAAGGATTAACCCCTTGAAGGGCGCTGGTATAAAATATATACCACCAAATTTTTATTGAGAAATGTCACATTGCCACCAGAATTTTGAAAGGAAAATCTAAATTATATCAACTATGTGAAGAAAAGCATTTATCTATTTTGAAATAAATTTGTTTTTGAATTCTGGTGTCATTTAACCATTTCAGCATTTTAAGTACTTTGCCCCTCAAAGGGTTAATGAGGTATTGTACGAAAGGCTTTTGACATAGTACACTCATATTTCATTAAAAGACACCGTTTGACTAAAAACTCCAGTTAAAAGGCTACTTCAGTCACTCGAAAAGTCCCGCTCGCTATTGCTATCCCTATGGAAGAAATGTATAAAGGTATCTCGGTCGCATTTCAATATTTTTAAAAGATTTTTCTTGCATTGGAGATCTAAGATCGGTCTGTACAATGATCGTTGTTTATTTTTTCGATTTTGACTGCAGATTTTTTTTTTAATTCATGAGAATGTTTTCACTTTCGAAACCAGTTTCGGAAATAAAAACGTCCTCATTAAAAATATCAGTAAACAAAATCGAAAAAAATGAAGAAACGCCATTCGTACAGATCGATCTGAGATACCCAATGCCAAAATAAATAAATAAATAAGTAATATATATTAAAAATAATAATAATAATTAAAAATTTTGAAATGCAACGAAGATATCTTTATAAATTTCTTCTACAGGATTAGCATTGGGCACTTTTTGCTTGATTGAAGTAGCCTATTATTTAAAAATTAATGAAAAGACGTATCAGCAAATAATATCAAAGGTTGCGGTGCCAAAGAGAAGTTTCTGCAAAGATTGTAAAAGCCTGGCATGGGTTTAAGAGTTTCTAAGACAGCTATATGTGTAGCTACGATAATTTTTAAAAAGTGAACTTTATTCAGGAAAAATGTCATAGTCGCGTCGTACGTGAAGGGTTTTATAAGCATGAAACTAATTATTACTTAAAAACAAGGAATATTTTAGGGTAGGTAAATTTAAGAATAAAATCCAGAAGAGAAAAATATAAGTCTACAAATCTCAGACATTAAATGCGCTCGATGGAAAATTAAATATCTACGAAAATAATAAAAGGAACGAGGTGAAGCTTTACATTTAGATTACTTTGAAATTGTAACATTTTTCTCCGACAGAGAAATTGGATGTTACTTTTGAGAATTTCAAAGTTTCTGCACGTTTGAATATTGAAATGCCTTCTTACGAAATTTTCACACGTAAGTTCTACAAGGAATTTTGTTCCAATCAAAAGGGTACCCTTGAATTTCCTTTATAGTAAATATTTTTTGAATAAAAATAAGTTTTCTCTTGTTCTTTTGTTGCAGTATGTACTTCTCTATTAAGTAATATAAATTATGCATGAGAAAAAAAGGAACTGTTAGGTACAGGATATATTTTAGCGAGTATTTTTTTTATTTTTTAGAATAATTTTCGCTGTTTTTTATAAGAACATAGCAGTAAAAGAGCGTGTTTTGAAAGTAAAAGTAACTTTAAAAAATATATGCAACAATCTGCCAGATTACTGTTTATTCCATGGAGTACTTAATACATGACTCTGTTATTACGTAAGCCACGCTTCGATCATCATAAAAATAATGTGTTTTATTTTTATTTTTTTGAATATAGAATTTATTTGTCTTAAATTTTAATCTTTGACAAAAATCATTTTTCATATAACTGTTGTAATTTATTAAATTACGTTTTTTTTTTCTTTTTACGCGCGAGTTCTGACCAGTTCTAAATGTTTACTGTTCTGTGAGATATACATATTACGTACATCACGCTGTAATAGATAATTCTTTTAACTCACATGCTAATAATTATTATTTAATTGAGCTTATTTATAACCTTTTTCAAAAAAAGAAAGAAAAACATTCTATCTATCACAAACATTAGCAAAACTTTTCATTCTATTTCCTTACTGAAACGATATCGTTTTATCGTCTGCTACCATGCAACGTGATAAATTAAATTTCATTAAAAAATGCGCAGCAATAAAAAAGTATTTTTTAAAATCCAATAGCTATTGAACAACTCAACACTTCAACAGAGAATTCGCATTTTTACTTAGATATTTTAAAGTTGTTTGTTGTCACTGCGTTTTATGCTGATTTTCGTTTCACTTTCGAATAGTATTATGTCAATTTATGCGAATTTTTTACATATATTTTTACTTTTTACTACGGATTTTAATTTTAATTCGTAGTAATTAAATTATTCGGATTTTATAGATACATCTAAAAAATAAATGTACCATTTTCACCATTCGCTTACATTTCAGAATTTTATTTTTATTTTTCAAATTTAATAATTTCTTTTAAAAATGGAGACATGTGTTAAAGTAAATGTTTAAGGTACATGAAAAAATTGGTTGTGCACTTTGCCCTATAATATAATATGTAAATGCTATTTAAAGTTGGCTTGTAAAGCAAATTGTCAAGTCTGTTACCATAAAAAATTACTGAAAATACTCACCTTTAATTTATTAAATTTCCTAAAATCAACTTACTTTGAAGTGACTTATGTCCCTAAATTAAAAAACTTGAAATTTATCAATAATACTTAAAATTAAATTGAAATGAGAGGTAGTTTTAGCCACAATATTTTAATCACATAGAAATTATACAAGAACTTTTTTTAATAATTACAGCATATATTCATGTAAATTATTAAATTTTAAGAAAATTGCATAGTTTTTTAGTTGAATAAAACATAAAAGTAGAATGGTGAAAAAAGGATAATCATTAAAAAACTGTGCGATAACAGACTTGACATTTGGTAACAGACTTGACACTATGTTGAAAATGTTTGATATACCATTACCTTTTTACAATGGATTTTAATTTTAATGCATAGTAATTAAATTATTCGGATTTTAATTTTAATCCGAAATATCTATCCGTGGTTAAACAGCTAGTTTTAGCTAATAGAGAGACAATGAAGAGAAGCATTGAAAAACTTACCTGAAAATCATAGGTTTCACCTGGATCTAGATTGACAAATATATACATATGATTATTTCTTCCTGGTGCATTGAGTTCAATAGTGCTGTTGGCTACTAAACTGCCGTTATGATGATGATGGAGCTGAACTGTATAGTTTGTGATATTGGCGCCATTATCATGAACTGGACGTCTCCAACCAAACAGGAGAGTTTCATTCGTTGAAGCAAGTACATGAACCCAAGACACTTTTGGAGGAACTAAAAATACGTAAAAAAGATAATAATTAAACATGCAAAATCTTTCAAATTGCACTAAATAAGATATATTATTAATATTCACATAACATATTATTTTCTTAGCACGTTGAGTGCCACGTCAGATACCAGTGACTGACACTGAACTTTCCGTTTAAACTGCACCGGTGAATGACAGTCTAAAATATAGTATGAAACTAAAAATTTATTTAAAATTACTGAAAATTTCTTTAAAATTTACTTGACTTTTATTTGTTATAGAATTATATTGTCTTAATAATTACTTAAAACATTATAAATTTTTTAGCTACAGTGTCAGTCACCGAGGCACTCAACGTGTTAACATGCCCAAATTATTTTCTTCAATAAAAATGAAATTTTGGGTTTCCCACTAATTTTAAAAGAAGAATAACTTTTATCTTAATTTATTGAGGAATTTGTCTCAAGAAAAATAGTGTATTTATCTTTCTATTTACTGATGTAAAAAGTGCTTTCTTGCCTTTTTTTATAATCGTCCCTAAAAAGGGGCGCTAGGCACTAATGGGTTAAGATAATTTATGACAACCTGAAAGGATTTATACACATAAAATAAATAAATAAAAATAAATAAAAATTTAACTTATCAACATCCATCTTTACGCAATGCAGAATGCATGAAATTTCACTGAATGGTTTAACTGCTTCTAGTATTATTAGCACATCCAACCCAGACTGCAAGGAATGGTAAATATAGGAATTTTTTAATTGAAAACTCAAATAGATATTTTACATATAATAGGTTTTATTAGATTTCACACCAATACCAACAAAATGCATTTTTATATGAAAAATAAGCGCATAGTTCAATTATATGCCTGTATTCAATATTTATTTATTTATTAAGTTTTAATTTTATTATCGAATACTAGCCGGAAACAAATACTCAAAAATTGATACTGTTTTAAGTGAAACTGTTAAATCTTAATAATAACAACACCTTTGAAATAATACTACGCAATTTGCTTTTAATATTACCAAGCTTCTGGCATGTGGTGAAGGAAAAATTGGAAACTGATTGTCGATAAAAATCCGCACTAACTGCGAAGAGATGATTTTTTTTTTCCTTTCTAAATTATTCTAAAAATATATATAAATAAATAAATACCGTAATTTCGGGTGTATAAGCAACAATTCTTTTTGGACCCAGAAATCTTATTTAGTGATTGAAGACAAATATTTACGGCGATCTAAGTAGTTATATTTGTTTCTTAAAAAATTCTGGGTCGAAAAAAGAATTGTTTGATCTGCGGCTTATACACCCGAAATTACGGTAAGTTAAAATTTCTTTTTAAATATTTCTAATAAAATTGCGAAAGTTTTAAAAGTGTGCAATTTGAATTACAAATTTTAACAAAGATAAAAGAATATTTTAAAATAAAGATGTGGAAATTCCTACATGGAATTAAATATACTAAGGAAAATATTTGTAAAATGATGACCAAGAAACTCGATCAAATGCATTTCACTGAGAACTAGTGTAAATTTACAAAGAGTTTAGCTTTTTTTTTTTTTTACTGAAATTTTTAACAGTGTGCAGACAATATTCAGAAAGCTGCTATAAACATTTTATCAGGCGAAATGTCTTTTAGGAAATCTGCTGCAGTCTGCAATGTTTTTAAGGCAAAGCTGAATCGTCATGCTCATAGCTGAGAACTTTCAACTAATCTTCCGTAATACCTGGTTTAGTTTGATCCAGGTTAATGTCATTTCAAACCAGAAAATATATTTCATGAATCTTTATTTATTTAATTTCAAGATTGTTAGCGGAACACACTTAATTTCATTTCTTTGAAAATTTTCTGGTTCGAAACTCATTAAACCAGGGTCACATTAACGCACGCATTACGGATAATCTATGTCCAGGTTGGCACCTATGCATGCTAGTACTTAATCCATTAGCGCCTAGCGTCCCATTTTTGGGACAGTTTAAAAAAAAATTCAAGTAAGCGCTTTTCACACCAGTAAAAAGGAGGATAAATAAATACTTTCTTTCTTAAACAAGTTCTTCGATAAATTAAGATACAAGTTATTCTTGTTTTAAAAGTGGTGGGAAAATGCAAAATTTGATTTTTAACGATGAAAATAATTCAGGCATTAATGGGTTAAAAAAATGAATAGCGAAATTTTAACTTCAAATATATATCAAAGGTACAAAGTCGATTGGCTGTGTTTATGACGGCCAATTACCAACTCGATGGATGTAGCCCTAAGGTCAGGACCGTCGCTAAGGGGGCGCTATGGGCGGCTCAGCCCCCCTAAAATATATTGAGCCCCCCCCTCCCCTGGAAAAGATTCCAAAGTCACTAAATGAATTTCTGTTCAAAAATCTAATTTAGTTTTGAGACCCTTTCAGAGTTTTGAAAAATTACTAAATTGTATCTAAAATAAATGTTTCAACACTTCCTCATTCTATTTGTACATATGAAGTTAACATGGGATTTAATTTTGCACCAGCTATACACTCAAAATTTTCATCATCATATACTTTTCTTAGCATAAAATTAAGTTATTACAACAGTTTAATAAGAAACATAGTACCTACAATGTGAATAATACACTAATTTATCTTTCTGCGTCAGAGAGAGAGAGAAAAATATTGAGTCGCCCCTTACAATCTCTTGAGCCCCCCCCCCCCCCTATTGTTCACTTATAGCTACGGCCCTGCCTAAGCGGTGGGGAGTGCCCTATGTGTGGGTTTTTCTGAAATAACCAAACCCGTTAGGGTTAGGGAAGAAAACACAAGCAAGGAAAAACAAGGTTCGAAGAAAACCATATATATACAAAATCGAAAAATACTTACTGAGGATGACAAAAGAAAGTTGGTAGACATTTTAGAAGCTTCGACATATCATTATGGACTAACAATTAATGATGCGCGTATACGGTTATGTATATACTTCACAAATAAAAAGAACATTTTTTTTTCAAATTAGGAGCATAGGAAAAAAACCCGGAAAAGAATACCAATGCTGAATATTGAATATCAACCAAATATTCGTTGCATCCCTAACATTAATAAATTTATCTTCCTGGACAAACAATTCCATGTTTATTATAATTCAATTACTGCACTTTTCACATCTATTTTAAACTGTCCGAAGGTGTGCCCCACCAGGTGGTACACTTTGGGACAAAGCACAAGTTTAATAAATAGATTTTTTAAATTTATCTGTAATGGATATAAGATCAAAAGCTATTAAATAATGCAGGCAAAGGTTAAAAGAATGAATACAAGGTAAAATTTTGACAATTGATCAGTTGAAAGCTTCATGGCTGAGGTTAACTGATCTAATTAGTTATTACAGCGAACCTATTTAAGGAAACACTCATTTTATGCATTCATCTCAGCGTTACATAATGAGTGTTACCAAAGATTAATAAAATAAAAATTGAATCTAATGTAGCAGAATTGGTGTTACTAGTTACCTAATGCAATATTCAATTGCCGCGATTTGCCACAAACATTCAAAACCTTACCATTCACAGATTTATGTTTAGGTGAAAGCTGTTCATAACAGTTTTAAGTGGAATAGTATTAAATAAATTAGTATTTGTTTTCTTAACTCAATTAATTAAAATTAAAAAAATGACACAACGTAAAATGTTTTAATTATTAACATTATATCAAGTATTTCATATGTATTTTTAAAAACTAATTAGATTTATCTTCTTTTTGATTACAGATTTAATTTTAAGTGCCTATATATGAAAAAGTTAATCTTTTAAAAATAACATGTGCAGATTCTCGAAACTATTTTTGCTTGAAAATCGTGATCCAACATTATTTTTGAATTAATTTTAAATGCGAAAATTTTGAAAATGGAAACAAATTATTGTCGTAATTTCGTAAATTTCATAACCAAACATAATCGAAATAACGAATGCATTGTTCGTAAGCGTTTTGACATAAATCCTAGATATTGAAATTTGTGCAAACATAATGACGCGGAGAATATGTAAATTATCCATATCTTTAATGCAAATATTATTCATAGTAGTTTTACAGCACTTATTGCCTTATATATATATATATATATATATATATATATATATATATATATACAGGGTGAGTCATAAGAATTGAAACAATAGGCTATCTCCTTAAATATTGGCCCTAAACCCATACTTCCATTCGCAAAAATTCATAAAAAAGAGGAAATTTCTGGTAAGATAAGTTGCAACTCCATGGGGGATCTATTTGAAAAAATATAAAAATTAAATTTTCATGTGGCCCCTGTAGGATAAAAATTCCAATTAGGATAACTTTCCTTGTCCAGTCCTGGATTAAATACAAAAAATTGCAAATTCATGTCTTCAAAATTCGCAGAGTTATAGCCGTTTAAATAATTCATCAGGTTTTAAGGGATTAGACACAACTTGAAATGTGCGCAATTCAAGAAACAATGTCACTTTAACAGTTCTAGGATACATGTAAAGATGTTCTAGGATACATCTTTCGAGTTAGAGTTTTGATTTGTTTACTCTTGTTTTGTGATTATTAGCCATATAATTTGCTAAGAAACTCATATTTTAAAATTTCTCATAAAATTTATAAAAATTTCAAATGATTAGTACTGGTTTGAATGGGATAATTTAAAATCATTATAGCTCGAAACATTATCTATGAAATTGCAATTTCTTTCCAGTTAATTAAAAATAAAAATTTGCTTTTAGTTATTTCCACGGGTTTTTTTTTCAATATTTGTGTAAAACTATTATAAATATTTATTTAAAAAATGATATAACTCATAAAATCATATAAAATCGTATAAAATCATGTTTTCAAAAGTAAATATTTTTTCAAATTTTCCGAAACAAAACTAATATAAAATAATAAAAAATGACATGGTTCAAGCAGAGTCAAGATACACATAACTACAATCTAAGGAATTTAAAACAATAGAGAATTTCATGGGGGGGGGGGGATTAAGTTAGTATAATCAGAATTAGTACTGTATTAGCAATTCTTATTAACTAATATAGTTTTAACTCGTATTAAAGTTTATCATTTTCTTGTTAAAAAATTAATTTTATGTGAAATAATGTAAATTATGACCAAATTATGAATGTAGTAATGTCTGTAGATATAGTGCTCATAATTGTGTACATGGCATGTGCACAGATATCATGTCTATAAACAGGACAATTTCAAGCATTTTTTCTTTTAAAAAGACCTAATTTTAAGCCATACTATATAAAATTGATGCGATCAATTCTACATAATGCAAATTTACCTTATTTGTAAGTACTGAGGACTGATAGCCGCATACATTGTTTAATCATTTTTAGAAAGCTCAGGTGTGATCCTATGATCTTGACACTCTACAAAAGAAGACTAACAGCTGTGAGGAGTGTCACTTTGTAATAAAGACACTCTTGAGTTTTGAATGAGTTCGTGACGTCAATGGTCCAACATTTGCGGCGCAAAAGCGACATCTGTACTTCATGCAAAATTAACTTTCCGAAGCATGTGTGGTGCTCCGGGTCTACAGTTAGCTGTGGTTTGCGAGTTTCATGCAAATTTTTAGCCCAGTCTCTTAAGGGTGTATTTCGATTCAAACTGCTTGTTTTCCGATTTATTTTTGAATTAACTTTTGCTCTCAAACATATGAAACTCACAGATTCTCTTATTTAGAAAGTGCACAAGGTGCCGTAAAGGTCAATTCTTTGATTAGTGTACAAAATATTGCAAAAAAAGCAATCAAATACGGCAATTTGAACCGATTTTTCCGAAATGGGAGATAAGGGAACGAAAAAAAGGGTCTTCCAGAGAAGTTAATTGCTTATAAATCAAATTCTAATGAATTGAACGTAAAAAGACTTTACTCGGCACCTCATACGTCTCTTCAAGAATCCCCTCATCAAGTTTCATGATTCTACTTTTAAAAATGTGTTTGAAATTGTATCGGGAAATTTCGAGCTGCTGAAGGTGGAAAAGCGTTTTTTCGAATACACCCTTAAGTCTGCAGTATATAAAAGCTATGAGTGCGTGTGGAAGAGAGATTGTGGTCGTTCTCCGCCCTCAGATACTTTAAACCAGTTGAGCGTAGCGCTGAAGTTTTGAAGCCACTTCGACGGTAGTTAAGGATTCTAATTCTTGTGGATGTGGGGGAAGAATAAAAAGAACCGTGGTGTGATATTTTAGAATTAATTTTAAAGTTGATTTGTTCTTATAAATAAAGAGATCAATAACAGCCACGGCCTGTCATTCTCAAGTTAGCTAGAGGAAACCCTCACGTTTTTGCAGAAGACCAAGGAAAGTGCTGTAGAAGTATTGGAAGGAGATCGTATGTAAAAAAATCATTCTTCTTTATGGTAATTAAATGTTACTAGTGTAAACACATTTCTGAATTATCGAATCTAGCTCCAATCCCCCAGTATAATTACACCGAAAATAAAAATGCTTTGGTTTTACATCTGCGAGTATGTCTTCATTTACACGTGGCGGTCTAGCCGGGGCCGTCACTTAGCTACATACACATTACACAAAACAGTCCTGTAGTTTTTATTAGCTCACAGGCTATCAAAGCCTGAGAGCTTATGTGCCCGTCCGTCCTGTATGTGCGTAACGCGATAACTCATGATAAAAATATCCGATTCACTTGAAATTTTGGGTATATGTATATTCTGATAAGGCGCTTCCTTGATTAGTTTTTGGAGTTCATTCGATATGTATAAAAGGGTGAACGGGTGCTAATGCCTCTCCCCTTAATTTATATAAATGGGTTTTTCATGCAGAATTATAAGTTTTCGTTCAAAATTTAGATATAGGAACTTTCTGATAAGGCGCCTCCGTGATTAGTATCAGGTGTTAATTGGATTAGTATAAGGAGGGGAACGGGGGTTTAATGCCCCTCCCTTTAATTGATGTAGATGAGTTTTTCATGCATATTTATCAATTTTTTAATATGATAAAGCATATCCGTGATTAGTTTAAGAGGTTCAATGATTAAGTATAAAATCGGGAAATGGAGGGAGCTGTTTCCCCCCCCCCTTAATTTGCTTTTCGAACGGAATCAACCCTTGAAAATATAAGGCTGTCATGTACAAATAGTATGTGTAGCCTGGGAGCTGAATGCCATCAGTTTAACTGGGCAATATTCTCTTTATTTTTAGACAAAATGGTTGCAATATACAGTGGCGGTCAAAAGTTTCCGGCCAGTTAGTTTCTTTGATTTATTTACCAGATGGTTTTAGCAAAGAAGAAGCACAATTGCTTCAAAAGTTAGGAATATGTGAATGACCTCTGACCACGTGATCATTTTGATTGGATACTGTGGACGCTTCATGCAAAGGGGTAGAATTCGAAGTTCGCGTGTGCAAAAGTTTCCGGCCACTCATCATTCCTTAACTTTTTTTCTGTATGTGAAGTGTTTTTTGGTCGTGTTTATGAATGAATCAACATGAAAAGCTTAGTTTAAATTCAAAGTTTAAAAATTTAACAAATATTATCCGTAAATGAGTGATTAATTTGTCACTAAAGGGCTAATCTTCTCGAGGTATTGCGGTAAAGTTATCGATCGGTAAAATCAACTGTAAACGATATTTAAAAATTATATAAAGATGGCCATGGCCTTCAGGAATTTTTGAGGTCCGGAAGACTTCAAAAAAACTATTATTCTCGTTGGCAGAATTATCAGGAAAAAACAATTTATGACCCGCATACAAATTCCGTTGCAATATATGGCTATTTACAAAATGAAAATATTGTTGAAATAACTGTTGAAATAGGTGTTGTCTACCGTGTCAAGATTCTGACGTGATACAGAACTTTATGGAAGTGTCGGTGTTCAAAAATTTTTCGTATGTAAAAAAATATAAATGTGCCTACTGGCGTTTTCCAAAATACACAAAATCTGATATAGTGAAAACTGGAAAAAAGTACTATTTTTTCATCAATAGAATTTGAAACTTTTTTGAGAGTGACGGCAGACACTACGTCTGATGACCTAACAACATAAAATGTGATTCAACATATGTTATTCCTACAATGAAGCATGGCGGAGGACACGTTATAATGTGGGGAGTTTTTTCTTCAAAAACAGTCGGTCCGTTATTTAAAATCCACGACAAGATGAATGATGCAATGTATAAGGATATCTTGCAAGATTATTTTCTGCCTTATTAGAGGAAAATTTTGGTCGCAACTACCGTAATTTCGGGTGTATAAGCAGCAGATCAAACTATTCTTTTTTGCCCCAGAATTTTTTTTTATTTAAATATAACTAGGTAGATCGCCGCAAATATTTGTCTTCAATCACTAAATAAGATTTCTGGGTCCGAAAAGAATTGTTTGATCCGCGGCTTATACACCCGAAATTACGGTATTTGTTTTAACATGATAACGACATAATGAATGCATGCAAGTCTTGGCAAGCAATGGATTTCGCACAAAAAAGTTCCTTTTTTGAAATGGCCAGACCAAACGCCCCACATGAATCCAATAGAAAATCTTTGGAAAGAAGTTGGCAAATGTCTGCCGAACTATAAATATTCCAACTCAGCAGAGAATTCTAAAAAATTGCAAGAAATGTGGAAAAACCATACCATAGACGAACTTTTGCCGTTGATTGTATGAATGTAACGTTACTGCGCCGTAGAACTTATTTCTAAAGATAATAAAATACTAATACTATAAAATACTAATTATAAATTTTGTTGATTGCTGTAGCTTTCTATTACAATACATTTTTAAAAAAAAATTGCAAAGGTGGCCGGAAACTTTTGAGAACATGCGTTTTCCTTTGTACTTAATTTTGTCAGTTAAATTTATTGATATTTACATGTTATTCCACAAAAGTTCCTAACTAATATGTCAATAAAATGTATAAATATCACTTTCAGATTCCTCTTCATATGGGTATAGTTACAAATTAACTGAAAAATTTTTGGTGGCCGGAAACTTTTGATCGCCACTGTAGTTTAAATTAGCATTCAAATTTTATTGTGCTGCAACATGGTGGATTTTAATGGAATTTTTTTCTTGTCCACAGGTAGGTCACAAAAGTTAGTGACAATAATAAAACGAGAAAAACATAAACAATTTTTTGGGGGTAAAAGAAAGAAAAATATACATCTTTTGCATATTAATAAAAATACTATCTGGATAATTAACTTAATTCTTACACTTGCACTTGTAAATAGCGACTGTTCACAGACATGACATACCACAATATGTGGATATTAATGTACTAGTATTATCTTTTCTTTTTTTTTTTTTTTTTTTTTTTACCTTAATGCAGTTTTCAGCTAGTAATGCGACAAAGAAGTTTCTTTCTTATTCCTTTCATTTGAATTTTAGAAAAATTGTACTGAATGTACACAAATTAGTAATGACAGCATATTGTATGTTTTTTGACCCAAGAACAAAAACTTTTTAACATTCTATTAAGTGCAAATTTTTAACTACACAGTAGTTAAAGATGCCACAGTTCTGACGTTTACTTAATACTACAGATTAGGAGGTTGCTTTAAATCACTATATTTTACTACAGATTAGCTTATTTAATAAGTTATCACTTTCTACGGATTAGATAGTGTAAATTAACGCCTGTCGCATAAACAAACAATTTTAAGCTAGCAACATTAAAACAATTAAAAATCATCAACACCAATAAATACTCTGTTAAGTATGAAATTTTTGAAAGGTTAGTTTAGCTGTTTTAATAATAGCCAGAGTTATATATATCAATTTAAAGAAAACTATTAACAACGAAGTTAACAAATTTAAAGTTAAATATTATCAAGGGGAAAAATATATTCATAAAAACATGAAATCACAGAAATAAATTTATCAATAAATAAATTAATTAATACTTACCATCAGCAGGCATCGACACATTAATAGCCTCAATGTCACTATCCCCTGCAGCATTAGCGGCAATTAAGGTAAAAGTGTATGTCATACCAGGTAACAAATTACGTACAGTTAATTCTGTTATATTGCCGAGCATATCTTTATCAGGGTTAGGTGTAGTCTCTTTAGGTGAAGTCTCTTCAGTGACAAAATGAGGTACTTTTTCAATATTAAACCGTGATACTTGCAAATTTCCATCATAAATCACATGCCACCTCAATGTTACTGTACTGGAATCTTCAACTGTGATCTGATCTTTCAAAAACTCAACTTCTGGTGGTTCTGGAAGGAATTAAATATATAAATCAATGAGGCATTTAACAGAGAGCTCAAATATATTGAAAAAAAATGATAAAATAACTGTAAAAGGTACTTTTATAGAAATTGTTTAATGTTTAGTTCGAAAATAAAATTTACCTTTTGCCTTAATAAAGTTGCCTTATTATTACCATCACTTGGCAAAGCACTTTTTGAAACACAATATTTGAATAATAAATGAAGTCACGTATTTTGAAATAATGCCACGAATTAAAAGTGTACTTAGTGTTTTTTTTACTGTAGCGCATTTATAAAATGAAACTTTCGTACATATATTAAGCTTTTATTGTTCTATAATTCAACACAAAAATTAAACTTAAAAGCAGCACTAGACAATAGTAGTATAACAAGTAAAATATTAACTGTATATACAAAATGACAATTGCAGAGTAATGAGCAAGCTCGAAGCCGCTTAGTTCATCAATATATTAAACGCTCTATTCTTATCCAAACTACACTGTTAAAAATATGCTGCATTTTGCTGCAACGCACTCCCCTGCTTGTATAGAAAACGGTTACTTGGCCGTGAAATGGCGCTTTCTCATTGGTTGGAATAGAGATATTATATACAAGTGGTGGAGCGCGTTGCAGCAAAATGCAGCAGATTTTTAACAGTGTATATTTTGAAGTCATTAACAAATGTTTCTTTCACTATCTTCAATGGAGCGCTTTGTAGACATGCTATCTTCCGAATGGCATTCCAAATCAGGTTACTGGGCCTTCGCTGTATATAAGCATTGGTCAGCTTTTCCAAACCCACTCTTTGATGTCTTTCACTTGGCAAATGTTCATTCAAATTTTTATAGTAGAGTCTTCCACAGTCGATATACTGAGACGTCGGTGTACATAGTCATGGTCGCATAATGTTAAGCTCTAATGACTGTTACTTTAAAGATTATATACCTTATATAGCGGTGCTTTTTAGAGGAGATATCCAAACATACATGCCTAAACAATTATTACGTGTTGTTGACTATTACGTATTGACAGACTATTAAAATTTTTCGGGTTCTAAAAATACATTTTTATTTTTATTTATTTATTTGTACTTTATGAATGGATGTCATTGCAGTCGTTTATGGAAATTTAATCAGATATAGAAATTGTAGAATTCTTGTCGTACACTGCACGAGCGAGTGTGGTACTTCTTACAATTTTTTAACGCACCTTTTTCGAGTTTTTCTTAAGTCGTAATTGAAAGATCTCGGCAACAGACGAAGAAGTTTCTTTCCTTTAGTTTAAAATGAAAGTTAAATATTTCATTAGTCTTTGACTGAAGCTTAAAAAAATAATTCGTTTGTTTTTATTATAAACTAAACAAAAAACAGATATTTTGTTGAACATTTCTATATTAAACTTGACGGTCCGTCATTTTGTTAAACTTAAATTGATGTTACCGGTCTCACGGACAGCTGTTTTTTTTTTCAATTTTTATAATTTAACTTCCAATTTAAGTATAAACACTACCGAAATTTTGCTTTGTTTGGGGCTTTAGTACTAACACCAGTGTCTTTTGAATCGGTGAATTTTTATTATAACAGTCCTGTACTAAAAGTTTAGTAGAAAAACACTTTCTTATGAGTTAATCACGTCTTTTATTTATCTTTCGATAGAGCGGTCTCACAGACCGCTTTAGAGTAGTTAGGAGCCAATTTCTGTCAGATCAGCTAAAGGTTAAAAATAGTCTATACTAATAAAATCCGTGCGCCTCTGTCTGTCTGCTTGAAGCCGATTACAGTTCGCAACGCGGGCGAGTTGGAAGTCGCGAGAGGTGTCTTTCGATTCGAAAAATTCCGGGAAAGTCATTTCGGGCATTTTTGAGACCGTAGGACCAAAATTAAAAAAGTTATGAATTAAAAACCGGTCGGGAATCGGAACGGAAAACGTCTAATTTCCCAAACGGAGCTCTGAGGCAGAATACTGCGCCACCTTGCGGTGAACGACCTGAACTTTTCCCCTTTGGCTAAAAGAAGAAGCTGCCGAAAACCTCCATTTTCTCCCGGGAAAACGACTTTTTCTTTCGTTTCGGTTCTTTGAAAAAGAACTAATTGGTAAAAAATGTTAAACAAGGTTTATTTTCATACTTTTTTTTTGGTAGCATACACGAATATTGTGTAACCTAAGATTTACGCGATTAATACTAATTTTTGTTAGTACAAACGGAAAACGAGCTGCCAAAATTATTTGTTAGTTATGTTGTTTGTGATATTAATGAAATTACTTATTTTTTTTAATAGCAGTCTTTTGCAGTTTTTAATATCGAAACTTTTTTTGCGCGTTTTTTCTTAAACCATCATACAGACAGTTTTTAAAGTAGATAAAACTGATTACATATTCAGAATCTGCGTAAAAGTCTGCTTCTGATGAACCAAAAAATACGAGAAAATGTCTTATGGGCGCGTAGCGCCAACCGTGCAAAACCAAATATTTTTAACGGGACGATGGCGACCATGGCGCGTAGCGCCGGTGGGTGGTAGGCCGGTGGGCTGCCTTTGCATGGTGGGCACGTAGCGCCCACTGTGCGAAATAACATATTTTTAACGGGATAATGGGCGCATAACAACCATAGCTCTTTAATTTACTTTTTTTGTGCTTGAGGATTCGATTTCGAAGACTTGCTTATTAAATGAATTTTTTTGCTTATTATATACTGCTTAATATCGAGGTTCGTTTGGAAAAAAGTGGCCCAGCTAGCGGGCGTAGCTCGCTAGTAAATTTATAAAAACCGACAGTCAAAGACCAAGCAATTATCCATATTCGGAAGTAATTTTCATTTAATTGTTTTAGATGCAAAAGGAAAGCGAAATTTTGGGCATTCTTGAACACTACACCTCGCAGAATATAGAAAAAAAAACGAACCAAAAGATGCATTTTTCAATAAAAATAAATAAAAATAGGATTTTAAAATTTAAAATATAAATTTTCTTAAGTAAAAACCTACAATTTTTTTCTCAAGTTCATAAATATGCTTATTAGTAAAAAAAAAAAAAAAATTTTTCATAACATTTTAACAAAAAATAAAATTCATGAAACGTATAGCATTGGAACTTAACATACCTTCTACCAACAAATCTTGAGATGCCGTTGCGTTGGTGAATTCGTTTTTCGCTTGACATACATAAGTTCCATTATCATCGCGCTGGAGATCATCTATCCGCAAGGTACCTAATATGGTTACAGTGTCAGGTTCCTCTTCGGTATCCACTTGTAAACGACTATCGTTGGTGTTAATCATTTCATCATCTTTGAACCATTCCACAGTAGGAATTGGATGTCCAGTGACTATACAAGTTAAATTCACTTTACCTTTAGCCTTTTGCCTTAGAACGTGGCGATCCAATTCTATCGTTACAGGAACTGCAAAAGATAAAAAGTATAATATTAATAAAAATTAATTCATTTTTTATAATCTCAAATCAGAGATTTTGCATATAAAATAAACGATACTTATATATACTCCACGAAGATTTTTCTGAAAAAATGTATATGCGTAATATCTTTTACTACCCTAATTCCGGCGTATAATCCGCGATTCAAACAATCATTTTTCGACCCAGAAATTTTTATAATTGTATGTAACTTATTAGATCGCCATGAACATTTGTCTTCAATCACTAAATAAGGTTTCTGGGTCCAGAAGTAATTGTTTTATCCGCGGATTATACGCCTGAAATTAGGATACATAAAATTTTTATGATTATGAAAAAGATTGAAAATACGCAGTATAGATTTTTGAACAGTCTACAAAATAAAGGAGCTTATGTTTTATGCCGTAGGAAATAATGGACCAAAATTCATGTCAAATTCAAATCATTAACTCAATGTGAATATCAATTGAAAGACAAAATATTAAAACAGATAACTGAAAAAATCTGTACGCAGAGAAATGTTTTAAGGAGGGGTACATTTACAAATTTCACCTTTAAATTCTTAAAGACAGATTAATATCTTTAACAGAGTAAAAATTATTTTCTTAGATCAGGTAAATTAACAGCCATTCCAAACAAAATGCGATACTTATGTGAGATTTTAAAAAGCAACTTTTTTTAAAGTTTTCATAACTTTATATAAATAATGTCCAACGAATTTATCACTTTGTTGAATGGTTATAAGTGTTTTAAATAAAAATCTGAGAGAATTACGCAAACTGTAGTATATAACTTTAAGGACATCCTTGAATTTCATGGATGTTTGGGTACGTTACTATTATGCAACTCGCAAACTCAAAATTCATTGCTTTGTAGAAAATTACTTTACTCATTTAAACATAATTTTAAACAAGCAATCCATACAGACATTTGTCAGCAAAAATATCATGAAATAACAACATAAAAAAGCATGTTTATAATAGGGAGAAAAACTTAGTTAAAAACTGTCATTAAAACATAAACGCATTCAAATTCTATGTAAGTCTTTAAAATATTTTACATATACAGCAAAATAATTGAAGAGAATCAAGCCAATCATTCTATGTATGATTTCCTCTTCTTCGCAAATTATACGATGTGTCGGAAGTTTTATGAATACTGGAGAAAATATACATATACTGATATTTTCAATGTTGCGATAAGAGCTAGATACTTCCAGTATTGGTTTAACCTTCAATTTTAACGAGCAAAGAAGAAAACTAGATTTAAAACTGCTTTCCATCCTTTCAATGATGTAAATATCTTAATTCAATTCTATACGTAGCACACAAAACTCACTCGACTTTTGAATTAAAGGCATAAATTATTAGCCGTAATTTTAAATTGCAAAATACTACATGGAATTTATAAAACTTTAGTTAGCAATTGAAAGAAATTAACGATATTCTTAGAATGCACGATATAACTTCTGTTTCTATTTTATATTTCAACTGATTTTTATACAAGTTGAAGAAACTAAGGAATTTATATAATAAAATAAAGTAATAATTAAAAATTCTGTTGACACTGATTTTTTTTAAGACAAATCGTAAAATTTGACAAATTCATACATAAAAATTTATGATTACCGTAATTTCGGGTGTATAAGCCGCGGATCAAACAATTCTTTTTGGACCCAGAAATCTTATTTAGTGATTGAAGACAAATATTTATGGCGATCTAAGTAGTTGCACTCATTTCTTAAAAAATTCTGGGTCGAAAAAGAATTGTTTGACCCGCGGCTTATACACCCGAAATTACGGTAAATGCAATGCAAAAACAGATATTTGATATTTAATTTCACTGCTTCATAAACATTCTAGAAAATTAGCAGAATCATAAAAAAAAAATTCAACTGAATGTCTTATTAATGAAAACGGAACGATTTACAATTATATTCAACTTATATATAATACATATAAGGAATCGTATATCCACTCCCTTCCCCATAATATCTAACAAGATAACCTCTTTTGGCGTTGTTCGCTCCTAGCACCGAGACCTGGTGCATTTTGTAGCTCTATACATAAAAGTTAGAGGACCGATGAAAATTCTCTGTTAAAATCATTATATATATATATATGTATGTGTGTGTGTGTACAATACTTTTATTTTTTTATTATTGGGTTTTTATTTGTTTATTTTACGCCAAAAGTGAGTAAAGTTGCCAAATATGGCACTATGAACATTTCGCTTGCCGTATTTTCAAGCTATGACATTCAGCTAGGGTTGCCGGAAAACTCTACTTTTAAAAATACGCAAACTTTTCCCCCACCAAAAATGTGAATATAATGTGGTAATTTTTCAAAATCAAATTTGTAGATATTTGAGGGAATTTTAAAACTTTTTTCAATATTTTATGTGTATTATTATCTAATTTATACTTTTAAATGGTTTTCTAAAAATAAAAAATATATATATTATATTCCAATAAGTGATTTCGAAAATAGAATTTTCAGAAAGTTATGAAGCTTTAAAATCAAAAAATATAAATAACAGATTTTTTTTTTCGATTCTTAAACTTCCCATAAGGAAATTATATATGAAGGTATAAGGCGAAATATAAAATTTTAAATGATTTAACTCCAATCTCATTATTTCTTGTTGATGATTTCGAAGGCAAGCCCTTATACGCGTGCTAAAATATTTATCTGTAACTCAGATTAAAATTTCCACTATTTTCCACATTATTAACACTATTTCTAACGGTATCAAATGGCACTCTTATAAAGCTTTGATTTATGCTTATTTGCTTGTAGTTTTTGAATTTAATAAAAAGGTGTGTTAAAAAGGATCTGTAAAATCTAAAAATTACAAAGGAAAAAGCATCAACCGAAATCTTTTAAAAGGTGTCACTTGACACTGGTAGGAATAGTGTTAAACAACTAAGTGCGTAAAAAATCTGTAGATTAAAAATCACAATTCAGGAATAAAGAAATAAATTAATTTCGGCAAAAGCTCTTTCTTAAAAAATATATATATATACTTCCAATTTGGTAAAAAATTTTACAATTAGAAAAAAAATGGTTGTTCTACAAAATAAAAAGTTAACGCATCGATATTTGAAATAAATTTTTATAAAGAATAATTTTGAAATATGTAGCCATGGCTGTTTTTTATTTATATAATTTGGTTGAAAAATATACCCGCATCCCGAATTTAAAATGAGTCTAACGTTATCGCAAATGTAGCTCTGTTTCGTAAGTGAAAAGGAAAATATATATTTCTAGAATTAAAAAATATGCATGTAAATGGAAAACTTTTGAATAATGTATGCAACGCGATATCTCGTGTCAGCGCTATTAATTTCTTCCAGTTCGACCGACCAAATGCGTTGGAAAAAGTCACACTGGTTAAATATACTTTATATGGGAGGAGATGTAAATTAAAAATAAGTTTTGTATTTAAATAGGAGGAAGACTCAGCTGGTGTGAATTACGGGAATAATTTTCCAAAAAAAATTATTACACGGTAACTTTCAGTATATCAGAGATTTTATCAACAAGCGCATATTTCATTCTTTGACAGATATTACTTTACTATGATAAATGGGATGAAAAAGCCGTGATAACGTGCGAATAAAAAATAATTTAATTGAGAAAAAAAATTCACTTTTCATAGAATATAATCTAAAGATATGTAATATTAGTGTCAAATCTTTTTGAATTATAGTCATTATCGATTTTTTTAAAATTCCATTTATTTCAAAGCAGTTTAAATTAGTTAACTAAGGTTGTATAAAAAAATTAGGGTGGTCATATGTTTAATTATTGCGATATTATTGGGATGAAATATGAAAATAACGTTTTTTACATTTTCAGTTACTCCTCCAACCCCCCCCCCCCCCCCCAAAAAAAAAAAAAAAAAAAAAAAAAAAACTATTGTAATTTTCGCCTTTTTTATGTGCACATCATAAATCACTCTTAATATGCATTTCTTTCAATTTTATAAACATAAACTGTGCAGTCAATTTCCTCTCCTACGCCGTTTAACTCGAATATCGGATGAAATGAGGTTTTATCAAAGAGTTTAACACCATAGATTAACAAACTGTATAGAGCCTACTCTCTCCTGGAAGAACGTCTGTTAAATAAGTTAAAATGATAACACCATCCAACATTGGGAGTCCAACAGGAGTCGAGTTATACTCAACCCGTATTTGAAAATGTTATTTGAAGTCAACTCGAATGCCGACCCGAACCAGATAAAAAATACTCATTGCCATAAAAATTTGCGCACCAAGAAATAATTGTGGGATCGTAACGAAACTTGGCATGAAGGTACATATCCGGCAGACATGCAAATGATTAGAAATGCAGCGTGATTGCGTATTGCGTAATGCTATTAGAGAGCGTTGAACTTCGTCCTCCTTGGAGTATAAAACTTGTAAGCTGAACTTGTATGAGTGTAACTTTTCTTTTTAAAAGGAAATGCTGAGGTAGACATGCCGTTACGCAGCCGTCGAAGACAATATCAGCAGTTTTCAGAGCTGGAGAGGGGACGAATCATCGGGATGATGGAAGCTGGGTGGTCAGCTTGGCGAGTAGCTCGTCAAATAGGCCGTTCTGATTTTACTATAAGGAGGTGTTGGGACCAGTGGACTGAAGATATATCATTTACACGGCGACTAGGCTCGGGACGACCTCGACAGACTAGTCGTCGAGAAGACAGTCACATCATACGAAACAGACGCGTAGAGCCAACTGCCTCATTGGCCGCTATCCAGACACAGGCAGCACCTTCACTACAGACCCCCGTGTCTTCGAAAGGCGCGGGGGTCTGTAGTGAAGGAAAGACGCCTGGCTGAAGGACATCTGGTATCGCGGCGCCCATTACGTGTGCTGCCAATGACACCCACCCACCGACGCCTCCGTTTGGAGTAGTGTAGCGCACGACGGGATTAGACTGCAACGGAATGGGTCCAAGTCGTCTTCAGCGAGGAGTCTAGATTCAATTTGAGCAGCGATGACAATCGTGTTCGTGTGTGGAGGCCCCGTGGTGAACGGCTCAATCCTGCCTTCGCTTTACAGCGACACACCGCTCCTACAGCTGGTGTGATAGTATGGGGTGCTATTGCGTACGATACACGGTCACCCCTAATATTGATCCGTAGCACAATGACAGCTCAGCGGTACGTCCAGGACATTCTTCAGCCACATGTGTTGCACTAATGGCAGGACTCCCAGGAGCAATTTTTAAGTAAGACAACGCTCGAGCACACACGGCAAGAATGTCACAAGCCTGCCTCTGCCACATTACCACCCTTACTGGCCTGCTCGATCACCAGATTTGTCACCAATCGAGCATATCTGGGATCATTTGGGACGGCAAGTTGGACACCCTACGTGTTTAGTTGAACTTGAGTCGCGTTTACAGTAACTGTGGAACGAGATGTCTCAGGACATCATCCGGAACTTGTATGCCTTAATGCCCGTTCGTATCACATCGTGCATTTGTGCTAGAGGTGGTCCAATAGAGTACTAAAATTTTCGTTAATTTGTACTTTTTTTTGGAATAAATGATCCCTTTTCTTTGGTTTTCTAATCACTTACTTATATCACAGTAATATTTACGCATGTAAAATTTCGTTTCATATAGAAGTGTTTTTCTTGGTGCGCAAATTTTTATGGCAATGAGTGTATTTCGTTGACCCCAAATCCGACACAAACTCGAAAACAAGATTTTTGTCAACACGAACCCAATGCACTTCAACGCAAAATTGTCCTGAAACCCAAAAGAAAAAAGAATATTAATCCTAAAAGAAAAAAAAAACTTATAATTTTATCTTAAATATAAATTTTATGTCTGATGGGGAGAAAATAAAAACATTTTGCAAAGCTTTCTGTACTATCTTTTGTAAAATTGGGTTACCTCACATTAAACAGACCAGAGTCAAAACCCACCTGAAATAATAAGATTCAACCCGATCCACACAACGGAAAAGTTAGCGCTTAACCCTTTCATTCCCATGGTAAAATACGTTCTAGAAAATCCATAGTTCAAAGAATCTGAATTTACACCAGAAAAGTTCAGTGATAAATTTATCTTTATTTAATTATGGAATTTTTGCTATTACATAAAACAAGTATTTCTATTTTAATTTTCTGGTATGAATTCGAAATATCCGAATTAAATATAGAAATAAAATATATAATGTCATGATGCCATTTGGACTCACTGGGAATGAAAGGGTTAAACAGCCAGAACTAAAGGACGACTCGAACTCAGCATCGAGTTACCCTTTCCGGCACAGACAAATTCTGTTCTTAAAATGATGAGATGAATGACTGACACCGGAATTTATAAACGACTTTTTTAGATATTAAAAACTTGTTACTTTAAACTTTCATTGTAAATGCAAAATTTTATTAAAATATTCTTGGTGCCTTTGTAAGTTTGGAATTAAAATTAGATGGTCCAAAGTTAAGACCACTGCATCGTAAGCGGTTAAATTACTCATAACAATAACATTGAATTTCCATAAAAAAACTGAATTCTTTCCATGTAGGCATTGTAACAACGCAATATTACACAAGTGATATCTTTACATTTTACGTAAAGGTTTCTAGGAGAATTTTGAATCTTACTCCCATAATAGCTTAGGCTACACAAAATCTCAACCAGTCAAAATTTTTGGCAAATACCTTTTGGGGATCATGTGGAAATTAGAATCAGTTGTTTGTAAAATGCAAATGAAATTCGTTACCACAAGCTTTTATAAACAACTCGTTTACAACTTTTATACTTTTATTTTGTTACTTTAAACTTTCATTATGAAAATAAAATTTTATTGAAATATTCTTGGTGCTGTTTGTAAATTTAGAATTAAAATAAAGTGTTCTTGATGTTGGACTACTGCATCGGAAAGGATTAAGTTGCTCATAACAATACTTAACAATACCCAATAATTTCGTAGCTATACTTGTACGACTTTTGTAAAATTACCAAACATTTTATTAGCTAAACCAGGCTAAAGTTGTGAATTTTTATTCTTTGAAAATTTTAGATCTAATTTGCATCTCGCAAAAACTCTCAAGAGCCAAAATTTTATGAACGTCAACCTAATAATATTTTGGCCCACCTTTGTCCCGCAAAACAACTACAAAATGTCTTAGCATGGTTGCTACAAATCCTAAGTAGATGACTGGAGAAAATTGTATTAGTTGTTCAAGCAGCGGCTATGTATATCCGAAATACTCAGAATTGTTTGTTTTTGATCTCGGAGCTGCCGTTGAATGACATCCGAAATGTGCTTTGTCGGATTAAGATTCGTCGAGTTAGGCGACCAGGACATTATCTGGAATTCTGTGTTATGCTCCTGGAACCAATCGAGCACTATTCGGGTCATGTGACATGGAGCGTTGTCTTGCACGAAGACTCCGTTTCCATTTCGAAACACAGAAACATACAATGGTGGAATGATCCGCTATGACGTCCAAATAGTCCATGGCGTTCATGGTCTATTCTACAACAACTACATGTCCCAAGGACGCCCATGAGAATATTCTCCAAAATCCCATTTCCCATCGATATCATCAAATATCGCCACAACTAGCCTGTGGTATAAGGGTTAATACTATTTCGCATAGAGTACGGCGTACTCAAAAACGGCCATTGACGTGTTAAAAGATGAATCGTGTTTCGTCCGACAAAACAACTCTCTCTCAATATTCGATAGACAAGTCATGATGATCCCCAAGTGGGGCTTGTTGAGCTAAAGCCTTACAATAGGCCTCCCCACCTAGCTGACTTCTGACTTCAGTCATGATGATCCCGGGCCTAGTGTAGGAGTATTTACCTACGATGTATTGTCAGCAGGGACACATGAGTGGGACTTCAGCCCCTAAGTCTCATATTCAATAGTGTTAGCTGAACTGTGTTCTCCGAAAAAAATCCACTTGGACTTGTATTATCTTCGGATGTAAATCAAGCCAGTTTCTGGTGCCATTTTTGCATTACCAAGGGGGGTGTCTACGACGTCCTTTTTATTTAACACTTTTGCGCACATTTTGAGTATAACTGTTTTAGAGGAAGAAACATCTAAAAAACTTCACTTAATAAGCAATTAAATTTCGAAATATCACATAATTTATGTTTGTAATCCTTATTTGGAAAACTGGCTTAACTAAGAAATTTCATACATTGTACAATGTAAAAAAAAAATCTGAGAAATTTAATAAAATCTTCTGACAATTCGAGATATTTGAGCATTTTTTGTTATAAAAATTTGCATGATTATAGCCTTTTTTCTATGTTAAAATTTGCTTGATTGCAGCCAATTTTATTGTAAAAGAGTTTTAAGGAACATTCGACTAATTTTGCAGTAAAAAATTCCTACACAAACACTGGCAGAATGTTTTGCCGTTACTACTCCATTTTTCTTACAGTGAATAAGAGTAGATTGGAGCTTTCGAATAGAAATACATTAAAGACCATAGAATTAAAAAAAATCAAAACATTACCAAGAATATTCGACTAATTTTGCAGAAAAAATTCCTACACCAACACTGGCAGAATATTTTGCCGTTACTACTCCATTTTTCTTATAGTGAACAAGAGTATATTGGAGCTTTCGAATAGAAATACATTAACGACCATAGAATTAAAAAAATCAAAACATTACCAAGAATATTCAACTAATTTTGCAGTAAAAAATTCCTACACCAACACTGGCAGAATATTTTATCGTTACTACTCCATTTTTCTTACAGTGAACAAGAGTAGATTGGAGCTTTCGAATAGAAATACATTAACGATCTTAGAATTTAAAAAAATCAAAACATTATCAAGTAACATAATCTAGGTAACAGCAAATAAGATGTGAGGGAGTGACCTTTCCATAAAGGCACTCTAGTGTTTCTGAGATCGTGACGTCAATAATTTAACAAGTGTAAGCGTAAAAGCGACATCTATCCTCTCTTTTACTTTAACTTTCTAGAGTGTGTGTGCTCTTTCGGATTTTACAGTTAGGGCTCGCGGTTATTAGTAATATGTTAATGTGAAGTATCTCAGTTTGCAGCATATAAAAGCTTGGGTTTGAGTGAATGGAGTGTGTCTCTGGCATTAGCCAGCAGCCAGCGAGTGACGATCTCTAGTATTAGACAAGCGAAGTGAATTATTGTTCAGCGAAGTGGAAGGAAGTTTGGATAGTTGATTTGAGATTCGGCCGTGGTAAGAAAATTTACAATAGTTCCATTTTTGATTATTTGGTGAAATAAAGAATTACCCACAGCCACGGGCTGTTTAACTAAGCTTTGTTTAGCAGCTCAGCCAGAAGACAGTGAGAAGTGTTAGGCGGTGCCCCGGCTGAGCTAGGCCGAAGCCTGTGAGTATGATTTAGCTGTTCATAGTGTTTTCAGTTGTGTAAATTTGAGACTTGCTCCACTTCCCTTCAGCCATTATCACTTTAATAAACTTTGTTATTTTATCCTAAATTACTGAGTATGTCTACATTTAACCTCCACCACGACCAACCTAAAGTTACAAATGACGCCCACCGTGGGTTTACCGTTACAAAGATATATTATTTTTTAAACACTAAATACAATATTGGGTGGTAAAAAGTTTGAAGAGATAAAATAAAAAAAAAACAACAACAACAAAAAACAATAATAGAAAAGAACAAGGTATTTTTCAATGAAATAATGCAATTTATTTTGAAAGTAGGATTTCAATAAAATTTTTACAATTCAAAAACAACCACATGATTAAGAAACCGCCAAAATCCTACAGATTTGAGATTTAATGAGCCCCGAAGTCTCAAAATTTATCCTATAAAGCCAGAAAAATGATTTCGTAAATAAATTAATGAGACGTAAAATAAGTCTCCTACATGCAAACTGGATATTCATCCTCAGGAGTACTTCTTTATTTCACTTCAGTGCATAAGAAAGGCGGAATAGGTCGATAGTAAGAAACGGAATTCAGAAAAAAATATTGATTACCATATTACTGGGGAAGAATCGGATATTCATATTTTCAGTAAAGAAATATACAATAAGGGTTCCCGATTTTAACCTAGTCTATTTGATATTTCCTTTAGATTTGGACTATCAAAAAGCCGGCTTTCTCAGGTAAAATGGATATATTTTCTCTTTGAATAGCCTAAGGGGTGAATCTTTTGGGTAAAACGAGGATTATCTTTATAATGCAAAGACATAACTAGGACAAAAACATCTTCGTTTAAACATCCACCCCATCTTCCATGGGAAAACTTTGGTATTATCTTTACTTAAAAACACTTAGAGGGGATCAAAACTTTAAAACAATGAATAAATAAAATGACATTCTAGATAAAATAAAATTTTTGATCTCCGATTGTTTTTTATTTGCTTAAAATGACTTAAGCTATTGTTACTAAAAAACAAACAAAAAAATGCATGCCAATTGATCTCCAATCTTTTTATTTGCTTAAAATGATTTAAACAATTGTTGTTCTAAAACTATTTGTATGCCGAATTTAAATATAAAATATAACAGATAACAAATATAATAAATGAACGTTTCAGTATATATATATTTTAACTCAACAACTAAAATATAGTAAGCTGCAATTTTTTGTGAATGTTTAATTATTAATTCTCTATAAAAGCACAAAAAATTGTATTAAAAATAAACACGAATGAAATAATTGATAAAAGCTGACGGCAATTTTTCTCGACTGAAAAGACCAAGTTTCATATTTCCATCTATTAAATAGCGTGTGGAGAAAATTACAATTTCACGGACCTGAGTTAACTCGGTTGAGTGCTTCAGCCTTTTGAAAGGAGGCGATATATTACACATATCACTTAATTTTAAATCAAAATTTGTGCATAAAAATTTACTTTCATTATTTACATAAAAAATTGCTTGCTTCTGAAAGTGTTATACTCTTATTACCCTCGAAGAACTATTGTCGAATTAAAGTACGGAATGTAATAAATAGCTGTCAAAATGAATCAATTTTTAAACAATTAATTAAAAAATTAAATTAAGGAACTGAAAAATATTTTCAGTAAAAATATTAAGTATGTTCATTAACATTTATTCTCCTTTTTATTTTGAATGTTTTTAATTGATATTCATTCGTTTGTATTATAAGATAGTTGTATCATAACAAGAATGAGTTGCACATTTCATTTCCATTTGCACTACCATGTATATGATATAACTCTAGTCTAATGTTTATATATATATAGTTATAAATTTGTCAAGAATAACAATTGAAAAATCCGAAAAAAGAATTTCAGTAAAGTCAAAAATAAAACTACGTATCGAATAGGCTGCTGAATGCTTAGAACATCAGAACGAAGTTAAATCTTCGATAATAAGCGATGTTATATTCACGAAACAAATTTATATCCAAATACCTGAAAAGAACAAGAATTTCAGTACAACGTTTTTTCGTTTATTGTGCATGTGAAATTCAGCCTTTTATTATTTCCAAATATATTTATTAGTAAATTCTGGTGTTATCATTTATTTCAGTATTTGAGCAATGGGAGTGCTTTCCCACTGAAATTGTTAAAACGTTTTAACCGTTTCACTGATTTGCCCTTACTGGGCAACATGTCTTTGCCAGTCATGATTCGCCCGTACCACGTACGGGCAAATATTCCAATCTGATTTATTATTCTCGCCAGTAAATTTTTATTGTAAATTCGAGTATTTTTCTCATTTAATTAGGAAAAAAATTCTGTTTTGAAAAACCAGTGACAAAAGATTAAAAATTTTGTAAAAAACATGAAAAAATAGACCATATTTGAAATTTTTTTCAAAAGTATTTTCAAAAGTGATTAAGATGCAAAACCTTACTCTCTAATTATGCATAGGTAAGAAATCAAGCATAAAGTTAAATATAAAATAACTATTATGTGTAAAGATTATTAATTCAACTTGAGTAGGACACGTAAAAAAAATAATAAATAAAAAAGAAAACGTATCCAAACACTACAAAAGTAACCTTAATTGAAATCGCCACAAATAATAAAATCCGGAAAACCTGACATCTCCATCTGGTGTATATTAATAGAAATAAAAACATTGATGGGTTTAGAGATAAAAAGCATTAAAATAGAAAAAAAATATTATAAGTAAGTGGGGGCAATGAAAATATTAAATAAATAACTGCGAATACTGAATTGAGCTAAATGACAAAAATCAAGCGTTAATAATTAAATTATTACCTTTGAAATAAGTAAGCAGTTTTTTTTAGGTTTATTAGAAAAGATTATTTCATTAATCAATTGCTTAACACTTTATGAATATGATGAAAATTTTTTAGTTATTATTAAATTCAAGATAATACTTTCAATAAGCATAAAAGTAATTTTTTTCAAAACCTAGGATGACCATGTGGGGTCATTTTCCGACTCTAGTGCAAGTTCAATCCTGATGTGAACTAATGATCGTTTTATTTTTTAAATCATTGTTCCAATAGACTGCATTTTTTTATTTATTTCTACGGCTGCCACTATTATATATATATTATTAAATTAATTTTAAAAGCTAAGTTTTGGATTTTTTTTCATGTGGTGAATACTTATGTGTTTTTAAACTCTGGGGTCACTGAATGATCCAAATATGGCCTTTCTTTATTCAAATTTCCACCTGGTCATCCGAGGGTTAAGCTCTCTTTAATGAGCATTTAATATTTATCACTGTTAAAAATCTTGCAGCATTTTGTACAGTCATTTCACCGTTTTCTGAAAAACCAGTAACATAACCGTAATTTAACTCTATTCTGACCATAAAATTGGTAATAATATGTTCAGAATAACGTAAAAAGACGGTTGTTTTACTTTTTTTGTAGAAAACGGTCAAATGTCTGGATAAAATGCTGCAGAGTTTTAACAGTGTACTTAAAATAATGATTCATTTCATGAACGGATTTCATGTTGTTTAAAATATTTTCCGTTACAATACGTTAACGTGACATGTGTTACGATTATGGAAAATTCGCTTAACACACTTAATATTTAGTGTGCCAAATATTCCGCAGAAATTTATACAGCTTTATCTTTATACATATTTTTTTGCGTTTATACAGAAAGAAAGCTTAAATAGGGATAAAGGAAATGGGCAAAATAAAGCTGTTAATTAAAAAAATTATGAAGATTTTTAATCAGTTTTATAATCATTGGTATCATAGTACCAAAGAGTCTATTAAGAGTCTTTTTAGGATCATTTTCCAGGATATTTTGATATCGGATTTTAATTGGCAAAATGCATCTTTATTAGCAAAACACTCGTCTTTTACATAAATATCTCTTTCTAATATCAACTACGAGTTTTCTTCTGCATTTTTAGGTCAGAGCTCTGTGATGGCCAATCAAGTAATGAGATATTTGCAGTAAAATGTGGTTTTCATGATAGGGCACTTATTAGAGCATTATTCTGCTGCAAAGAAATTTTTAAGCGATGCTTTCTAAAATTAAATTAAAAAATGCGTTGATCTTCCTTAGAATTTCTTGTTTTTTAAAAAATGCTCTTGGAGTTGATTTGCTACATTTAAAACTACCGAAACCTAGTCATTTCTTCCAATTCGAGTATGATTTCATAAAATGGATGCAGTATATTGGAAGAAAACTGAATATATATTTTACTGAGATGAGAAAAAGTCCAATTTAGATGAATCAAACGATTTCCATATTACTGATATTCCGTTACTTGATCTTTTGTATGAAAACGTAGTACTTTTTAATATTTTAGTGCATAGTGTTGCCAATTGGTAACAAATTGAATTTTCTATCCTTATAGCTTATCTACAGTTGCCTCTTAATAACTTTATGCTTAAAAAAAACGGACGATTTTACGGAAGAACTACTAGTAATCTGGACGCCAGTAGAATTTACTGTTTTTTAACGGAAAAATTCCCATAAATTCCAGGAAACTATGCTACATTTTCCGGAATTTCCGGAAATTTTTCCGTTAGAAAACAGTAAATTATATTGGTGTCCAGATTACCAGTAGTACTTCCGTAATATCGTCCGTTTTATTCCGTGTATGCTTGAGTTTAATTATTAAAGATACCGTAGGTTTTTTATCAGTTACAAATAAAATGGAAATTTTGAAGCTTTCCATTTTCCAAGTCATAGATGGATTTCTATAAAAAATTAAAAATACTTAAAATGCAAAATTTGATTAATTTTTTTAAAAAGAATGTTTTAAACGTTATTTAAAATAATTTTCAGCAAGGATTTTTGCAACAAATATTGTATGCATGCCATTAATACATGGTGTTGCAATTTGGCAATCATTAAAAAAAAAAAAAAAAAAAAAAAACTGAAAACCATAAGATTGATAATTTTTGCAGTGTATTTAATTTAATGTATGCTCATTAAGGAATCAAATATATATTTTTTAAGGGAAAAAATCATGCTCTGGAGTTTTACCGACAATACAGAGAAGGAAGTGGGATAATTTGGGGGCGATTTTGCATATAATGAGACAACTCCAATACTACGTTAAAATAATAAAATAACTTTTGCGACACATTTTGCCGATAATTCCTTGACAGAAGATCTTCTCATTACGTCAGCTTCATACATTTTTTTCAACACGATAATACCCCAATTCAAATATCATCATCATCATAACAATAATGGTTTAAAGCAAATAGCATCTCACTACTGTCATCGCAGATAACGGACATAAATATAGTTAGAACATGTGTGGAATACTAGTGGGAGTTATTTACACAAAAGGAAACTGTTATGGCAATAAGGAATTAAAAGCATCCATCAAAATATCATGGAATAAAGTTCTGAGATATTTTCTTTGACAACACATTGACAGCAGGCCATTTTAGAAAAACGGGCGCGAAATTTACATGATACTATTAAGTCTATGGGGAAGTTATTTTCATATATCTCGCTCAAATTTTAAAAATTTTACGTTATTATTATTATTATTATTATTATTATTATTATTATTATTATTATTATTATTATTATCATCATTATTATTTTTTTTTTTTGCATATGATAGCTGAGGACGATCTACAACTGGGCTAGTTTTTACGTTTTCAATTTTAGTGTCAGATTTTTTTTAAAAATTACTTTAACTTTCGAAACAAGTTAGAACTGGTTTTAAAATTGAAACTATTATAATACATAAAATATATAACCAAAATCGAAAAAGTAAAAACTAGCTCTGTTGTAAACCGTACACAGCTATCCTATGCAAAAAAAAAAAAAAAAAAAAAAAAAAAAAAAAAAAAAAAAAATCCATGTAAAAATATTAAAATTTGAGCGAGATATTTGAAAAGAACGCCCCCATAGACTTAACATTATCATCCGGGTCTTTTTCTGTGACTAGTGTTGCGCCTTAAAACTAATTTGAAGCAAGTATGCTTGGACACCTCTTTTCGTCCTTACAAAATTTCCGACAAAATTTCTTTGCAAACTCCTTTAAAAATTTTTACTAACTTCTTTCAATTCACAAAAACATAGTTTTACACGTTCCTTTCTTAATGTGTTAAAAGACTCCGAGTAGAATGATAAAAATGATTATATTGTTACATTAAAAAAAAATTAAATTACTTTATTATTATTTTTTATTTTATTTAAATTACTAGCTTTACTTTTAAAAAATTCTGCACTATCCCTGTACCTTTTTAACTTCCATGGGTCCACCCTTATTTGAACCTCCATTTTGAATCCTATTAATGATAGTCGACCATATTTACAGTTTCCATATTAGAATGATATATTTTAAAGTTTCAGTTAAGAACTAATGCAAATAAATTAAAAATAATGCTCTGAAGTCAAGTGGGAGAAGAAATAATTCAGTAATACTCAATAATATTGCATTAATACTCAGTAGCGAAGAGTTTACAGCTTTCTTCCGGTCAAAATTTTCTTACAAATATATAAAAATTACGCAATACCTTGAAGAATGAACTATTAAATATCTTAAGTACATTTCCTCTTGCAGAAATGGGATAATTTAAAAGCTATAATACTAAAAGTAATTTAAATTAGCTTAGCATCTTTTTCCAGCACTATATATATGTATATTGATAGGTACATGTATCAGAAAGATTTGTATAGTTAAGAAAGGGGAAACTTATTGAAAAACAAAAATAATTGTTTTATTAATTAAAAAAATAGTTCAACAACTATAAAAATCCCACAAAATGAATTCGCTTTAAAGTAATGGGAAAAAAAGATGGATGACCTTTTAAATGAATTCAGCCTTTCTTTTCAAACAGTTATTTTTAATTTATCTTTCTTTCTTTTTTAAATGTTTTTGAATACATTTTATAATTATTTATTTTCCATATCCAACCTTTTTTTTTTCATATAGTTCACAGGAACCGGTTCGAATTTCCGGGTGACGTGTCAGTTTTGAATCTTCTGCTCTGAAGTTGCTGTATTTCGATTGGAGATTTGTATATTGCAGATGCTTGGTGCTCATTTTAACGCGTCTGCTGTCTAAATTTAATACCTCAAAAGAAGTTAAGAGGTAATTATGAAGTCTGTTTGATAAACACACACTTTCTACATATCTGTGATACAACTGAGAAAAAAAATAAGGAATATTTTCATATTGACCTTGCTTTTGTCGAGGTTTGGAATCCTCAAATTAATTGTGAATCACAGAGTAGAAGTTAAAAGACTTTGTGACTTGAACATTTCAAGTAAAAAACAAGTGCTTTTTGTATTTTTGAAGATGAAAGATCAAAAAATTATATGGATATGGTTTTATAAGGATACCTTTATAATGAAAGGTAAGCTTTATTTATTCTGTTTATTATGTTTCATAAATTATGGTTTTTATCTATTCCAAACCTTCAGAAAAACTGATAATGCCATTTTTATTCTCAAATGAATGAAGTTTGCAGGTTTCTTAGTCAGACATTAAACTGCTTGTAGTTTCTCTTTTTCTTATAAATGAAAACGAAATTTGAACGAAACAAAATAACTCATTGAATATGACAAAAATTTTCGTATTTAAAAAAAAACAGAAAAACATTCTAATTTGGAAAACAGTGATTAAGTATTAATAAAATAACAAATTTTAAACAATGATTTAATAATTTTAATCATTTAAATAATGATTAAATAATGCCTTAAAAACCACTTTCATATGTTTTAAATTGGATTCCTGCGCGGGTCGGTTCTTGTCCAACCCGGATCCGAAAATTCTGCTTAAAGTAAATCAGAAACCAGATCCGAACCCGACAAAAAAATTTCAGCTGCCAAAAATCGACCGAACCCGAAATATTTAAATCTGAAGGAAAATTAATCAATATTCTAATAGAATTATGGAAAACTACTGTACAATCATATTTCTAATATCAATTTTATCATTTTTTAAGATATAAAAATAAACATGTATGTATATATCAAGCATTAATGCTCAAACATGTTCATTTTATTCAGTTTTTTCAACTGAAACGTGTTTAGCACTTTTTTGAAAAATCGCATAAACCAGAACCCGAAACACTTTACCCTTAACTGGTTTGCTCGAACGGCGTTCGGGCAAGACGAATTTGCTTATTTCATCATTTAAAGCTTTTTGACACCACTATTATTTTTAAGAAAATTTTCGTACTATTGAATTGCGAAAACGTTCAGACTAAATTTTAAGAATATTTTATTTAAATAATGGTGGCGTGAATCCACTATTTTCAATTTATTGAACGGAAAATAAACTGGTTAGATGCAAATATGATATAAATCCTTCGAAATTTTAATTTTAGATTTTCGAATAAAGTAAACTCAGACGATTGCGAAAATAACTAATCTATATAATTTGATAATAAATAACAAATCCTTAAACCAGAGCTTTCAATTTTGTAAACAAACAATACCAGACATGTCTTCCCCCCCCCCCCCATCCTTTCTCAAAATATATTTTTTATGCATTTAGGCTGACATTTTATAAAATCTATAAAAACTAGAAAGTTGAAAATTCCCATGCTTGTAGCCCATTTGTGTGCCCATTTGTTTCGTTAATCTGTATGCAAATGTAATGTTTATGAAAATATACAGTAATATATTACGTTATTTTCTATGAGTTTTCGGAATGTTTTAATAATTATTTTTTAAATTCCCTTTCTTTTTGAGAAAAATGGTCCCCACCAGTGGCCGAGAGGTTCTGACCTCTCAACTGGTAGACGACAGGTACTGGGTTCGAACCCAATCGCGGCTGTCGGCCTGAACGTTCAGGGCTTTCCGTGGTTTTCTTCGAACCTTGGATTTCCCTGCGTAAATACGGATTAGGTTCCCTTAGAAAGACCCCCACGGAGGGCTCCCCACCGTTTTCGGGCTATATCCCCCGTGTTAATAATCGACCGTCTTAAAATAAATAAGTAAATAAATTTTGAGACAAATGAAACATATTTTTTCCTATGAAATGTTTTTAAAATGGACGTAAAAGTTTAAGAAATTACCCACAATTTTTTTTTTAGAAGAAGAGGTTTACACAGTTTTAAACGTTAAGCTAAATCAGCTTAGCCAAAATTTAAGAAATATACCCGAAAATAGTGCTTTGAATTTGTTTGAGTGTAAAAAAATAAAGGAATGCTAAAAATAAAAAATCTTCAACCAGCATATAAATAAAAAGTAACCAAGCCTTATTTATTTAAGGTTTTTTGTCGAATAGCGATAGTAATGATTGGTAGATAAAAAATTGTAATCTAGTAAATTATTTAACAGAAAATAAATCGGGCCTTTTTTAAGCGAAAACTGTACGTTGATCCCAATAAAACAAGTTTTATGAAGTTATCTAAACATTTTTTTTTCTTTTAGAAACATATCGAAATTATTATGAATTAAAAATAATTTTTAAAAATGCGGTTTATTTGACCTTCTGATTTAGTGCAACTTTAGTTTTTGTCACTATTAATCCACAAATGTATATATATATATATACGTATTATTCGACATAATTATTAACAGTTAGGATTTTACCAAGTGATTTATTGTCATCGATACTGTAAGAATCATGAACAAAAACCATCCGAAGGCAATACGGGATCTGCACGGTTTCATCTTTAGGCATGCCTTTATAAAATAAAATTTCATTTTCGGCATGCACTGAAAGTTTTTTTTTTTCACCAACACCTAATGTTTGCCGAAAACCAATGAAAACAAGCTTTTGGGTTGTTCACTAAATAAAAATATGCGAACTTAGTTACTGACATATTCGTTAGATTTCAGTAATTTAGATTTATATAGTTTAAAAAAAAGAAACCCTCAAAGTTGCTATCCTATATTGTTTGTCCCTAATGTAAAAAAAAAAAAAAAAAAAAAAAAAAAAAAAAAAAAAATGGAATTGAAATAGTTAACGCTTTATATACTAATTTTTAAAATTTTAAATAGCTTAAAATATGTTTAAAAAATGAAATTGTAAAAATATCAATGAATAATATAAACTCTTCATATTAAGCTTGCGTTTATTTATTAATTACTTTTAAAAGTTTATCATACCTTATTTAAGTAGATTTTATTGTAGTGTGAAAATTGTATAGTAAATAATTTTCGCTTGGACAAATTCTTCGCAGATGGCAGCACGAGGATAGTTGAATGGATTCGTTTATTGATAGTTGACTTCTGAAAACGTCCAATTGGATTGCGTTACATCTGACAGATGAGAAGAATTTTATTGATGGAACTCTACATTTATTTCTGGTTGAAATAAAGTTATATTCATCTTTGTCTCTTTCTGAAAGAGTAAAGTTACTGATCGTGTGAAAGAGTAAAAATATATTTCTTTGCAAAAATATTTCATAAACTATAAAAAGTATAGACAATAAATTTATCCATTCGAGACTATAAAATTTTTGTACAGAAAGTTTAATATGAAGCAATAACATTTCATAAGGCTTTTTCTATGTATACATTTTATTATATTCTAAAACTTGAAAGTTCTATAATTTCCGTTTAGTCAAAAGTTTTGCAGCTGGTAATATAAGACTAGTTAACACTAGAACCGCCATTAGGGGTCAAAATAACCCCTGCCAGATCGATAATAGTCGATTTGAACCAGAATTTTATTCATAAGATATGTTAAATGTATGCAGCAGAAACATAGACTAATTAAATAAATTAAATAGTTTAAAATTTAAATTCTGGTGAGAAACACTTTTTATAAAACTTGAGTAAAATACCCGGCGGTTCTAGTGTTAAATTGACTTGTCTATAGATAGCCAAATGAATTAATTACATTATGTCGAACAGTTTTCTCAATTACGCATTTTGGCAAAAAATTGCGAGTAGCATTTTAATAAGTAATTATTGATAAATTATCTTAAGCATTGCAATGGAAATTTCTCTTAAACCATTGGTCATTGACAATATGCAATGTCCAGCACAACTGAATGATGAGTCTAAAGATTTTAACATTTTCTATAGCTCTAAAACAAATCTGTATGAGCTATGGTATTTTTTTTTTAAATATTTGTGCCTGGTGTAGCTTTCATTCTTTCCAGATTATATTCGGGCCTTAACTTTTTCTGTGGGTACGGATCGAGTCTTCATTAATTTCAGGCTTGACCTGGCAGAAGTTTAACCGCTTTTCTGCTTAGCCCGTACGACGTACGGACATCCATAATCCCGTCATAATTTATTATTCTCACCAGTAAAATTTTATTGTAAATTTTGGACTATTTAAGCGGAGAATTTTTTTTTTTTTTTTTTTTGATTCAAATAGGCGAAAATTTCTCCTTTGAAAAACCGGTGATAAAGGATTATAAAATTCTGTAAAAGACATGAAAAAAAAATAGACATTATTTAAAAATTTTTTCAATAATATTGATCAGTTAATTGGTTACTGAAAGAAAATTGCCCAGGTAAAATTTTCATTTTGTTTTTTTGAAAAAAAAAAAAATAGTAAAATTGTACATTTGCTTAATGAAATATGCAAAAAATCAACTTGGTTAAAACAAACAAGTTGGAAATTGCACGTGAACGTAACAAATGAGGTGCGTTCGTACGATAACGAAGTTTTAAAAATATTCAGATCTTGCTGATATAGTAGAGAGTACTTCGGATACAGTATAGTAGTCGAAATATTTGTGTTTCTGTAAATATGCAGAAAGTAATTTTTATTACACCTCAGAAACGTATATCTTATTCATAAAATGTGAAATAGTTGAATATAATTAAAACACGCCCCAAACAATGTTTCCCCGTATAGCATTATGTAGTGGAATACTTTTGTGTGGCCCTGTAACTTAATAATAAAAATTCTTTGCATCACAGATTGTACAGAATGCATATTTTAGTATATATTTCATAGATTCATGCTAATTCTATTATGTTCGAATGAGTGTAACATCATAAAAATGCATTTGAAACTTTTTCCCCATTGACCATAATGTAATGGAATATCTTTGATTATCCCTGTAAATGATCTATGCATCCAACTTTCATAACATTTGAAATGACTCGATAAAATTACGTAATAATTATATGTTTTAAATTTCAAACGATTAAAATGCATTTGAAAATTTTTTCCCCATTGACCATAATGTAACGGAATCTTTTTGATTGTCCCTGTAATTGATATATGCATCAGATTTTCATAACATTTGAAATGACTCGACAAAATTACGCAATAATTATATGTTTTAAATTTCAAACGATTAAAATGCATTTGAAACTTTTTTCCCCCTTTGACCGTAATGTAACGGAATCCTTTTGATTGTCCCTGTAATTGATCTATCCATCCGATTTTCATAAAATTTGAAATAACTCGATAAAATTATGTTATAATTATGTATTTTAAATTTCAAACGATTCGGTTGGGTAGTTTTTGCGTTGTTATATGCGGACGGACAGACGGACGGACTGAGCGACAACAATCGGTGCTACGTATTTACATAATTACGAACGCACCTAATAAAGAAGCGTTTTTAAAAATGTACATTATTTTTCTTTATTATTATTATTTAAATTATGAGTTGATTTAGCCATTTTTTCTTTAATTCTTAATTATATATATATATATATATATATATATATATATATATGTATATATATATATATGTATATATATATATGTGTGTGTGTGTGTCTGTGTGTGCAATGGCGTATTCATATACGCAATTGTCCACATCAAGATTTCTCAAAGTGCAATAGGCATATATCTAGAAGCTCTTGGCATACCAAAAGGGTTACTCTATGTGTTTGTGCAAAAAAAAAAAAAAAAAAAAAAAAAAAAAAAAAAAATAACATACTACACAACGCAGCTAAATGAGTCAGTTGAATTTTTTCATTGAATTGACTGACCAATAACAATGCATCAATGTAGCAGAGTTTCAAAAGTAGCAGAGAACTTATGACCGTACCTCAAGAAATTTACAACGAATATTTGTGTGCGAACAATATAAGTTATAGTTAAGAAAGTGAGAGAGTTTGGAGAAAGATTGAAAAAACTTTCTCAATGATGAAAATAATAAAAATTCCGAAACCTACAAAGATATGATATTTTGAATTTGATGACTTTTCCTCGTTTTCTGGCATTAGCGACAGAAAAGCCAAAACTTCAAACATTAGAAATTTTAAATATTACATGTCTCAAAGTTTTTGTGGAAAAAATGAAATTTTTACTGCTGTTTTAGAGAAAATTTACGTTGAGAAGATTGAGATAGCCGCAACAGAAGACATCTCTCGCAATGGCTCGGAAAAATGTTTTCAGCAACTGTATACTCGCCCTAGCAAAATTACACAGATGTACCGTATATCATATCACTAAATCATATCCGTTAGGACAGCCAATCTTCGAAATTTTTTATCCTAGTAGCAATATTGGAATGATATAGAAGAAAATGCTGCTATACCATAGCATTTTTTTTTTCATTTCTTTCGTTTTTAATTTTTTCTTTCGAAAGCGTAATTAAGCAGTGTAGCATATAACGCATTTTTTTCTCTTAATCTATGCTTAGAAAAAAAATGCAGTATCTTCTTGGAAACTATCATTAGATGAAAGGTTCATGTTCTTTTAAGAATTTAGCTGTTGAAGATGTTTATTACTCTCATATTTCGAAAAAATTTTTCAATTTTTTTTCTTTGAATCCGCAAGTGGGCAATGCAGAATATAATTTAGAACGATTTTCTCAGAATCTACGGTTAGAAGAAAATGAAGATGAGAATACGTTCCCCAAAACTCAGATTATATGAAAAGTCGATATTATTTCAAGAATTTCATCTATTTTCAGTTAGCGTTGCTTGCTTAAGAGGACTTTTTACTCACTTAAAAAGTGCGTTAGGTAATGTTCTTTTGGAGCCGGTTTCGAAAAGGTCCTTTATTAAAAAAAAAAATGTGCTACTAAAATTTAAAAGTACAAAATGGCACTATTAGATATCGACGTCAGCTATCGTACACTGTAAAAAAAAAAAAAAAAAAAAGTACAAAGCTACTAAAGTTTTTCTAGGATACTGAGATTCTTATAACGGCAATAACAAAAATTCATTTACGTTTACACTGTAAATAATAAAAAAACCCTGTAAGATTACAAAAAAATGTTTAGGACACTGGGATACCTAGATCTTTTTATGTAACGGCTACACTGGTTACAGATAATATTTTAGGTACTTAATATTTAATACTGTAAATTTTAGTAGATTTATTTCTGAAGTTAGAGATTTCAGTAACTTTACAAAAAATAGTTCTGTAGATTTAAAACTTTTTTCATACAGTTTACAGATAAAATTTTAGTAAGCATACCGATTTTTGTAACTTTATACTGAAGAATTACAGATTTTTTTTTTTTTTTTTTTTTTTTTTTTTACAGTATATGTAAAAGAAAAATCGCTTAAAAATATTTTAAATTAAGGGAGAAAATCGTAAACAACCTGTCCGTAGGATTAACATTAGCATAAGGGTGTTTTGAAGTGTATGAAGGGTACCCTTAAAATATTTTTTCCCAAAGACATTTATAACTGCAATTGCAAAAATACAAGAGAAATTTCTAATTTCAAAATTAAATCCAAAAGTCGTTTAAGTCGTTAATGGTTTCCCCTTTTTGAAGCTTTACAATCCCTTTTATTATTTTTATTCTACATTCGGTTCCTGCTACATTCTGCATTCGATTCTCCTGTAAACACACAGATAAAGAGATAAAGTCACAAAATAAGATGTGTGTTAGAAATAAATAAATCTAATACAGTTTTCAAATAACTTCTTTTCATTATTATTCGTAGATTAGAAACAGAAAAATATTTATTTTTGCGATATGAATTACAGAGTTAAAAATCAAACAAACTTGGATATTTTCCCCTGCAAAAGTAAACAAATACTCGAAATTTGACGACATCAAAGCAAAATAACGCCACAAAATGATGTGAAAAAAAAAAGTTACAATATGTAGCTAGTATTTTCAATTTCAGTAACTAATTACTACAACCGTGATTTATTTATTCATTTCATAATCATTATATGCTGTACTTAACTTTCCTTATGTAAATAATGAAAAATATGTTAAAAGCTGCTAGAGAAATGTTCTCGACAGATGGTAAAAATATGAATGAAAGAATTTAGTTTTAATGAATCAAAACATTCATTAAGCAAATACTTTTTTATTGAAATAATAAACGAAAAAACAACTTTTTGTGACATTTTAAATATTTTAACTACGAATATTTTTGTTTTTACAGACGTTCAGTAAAGTACTTAAAAAAACATTTTTAAGCCATTAATGATACTGAGTTTAAACAAATTTTACTGTCGTTTGTAAGATAATAGTCGGCTCATGAAATGGTGGAAAAACGGGTTATCAAATAAACGAATAGAAATTGCACTAGGCCGTGAAATTAGAAGGCGCAGCAAATTGTTTTCATTTATTGTGCATATAATTTTTTTTTCGAAGTTAATAAAGTATATTTTAATCTCACATTTTCAGAAAAGACTAAAAATTTTTCCTACGTATATTTGTAATTGAGATTTTTCGTTTGTTTGTCTGTTTAAGATTTGTAAATGTCATTTTAACGTATAGTGTAATTTACTTTCGAATTAGAAAATTTAGAGCAGAAATCGAGAGAATAGTAAGAGCGATAAAAATGCTTTTGAGTGACACAAGAGATTATAAAACATTTCGAAAAAATAAACGCATCTCTCTTATAAAATCCCAGCATTAAATTGTAACGGTCATTTTCCACATAGTGTCAAGTCCGTTACCAAATGTCAAGTCTGTTACTACGAGGTTTTTAAGTGATTATCATTTTTTCATTATTCTAATTATATTTTTTATTTAACTAAGAAACAAATATGCAATTTCGTTAAAATTTAATAATTTAGATGAATATATACTGCAATTATTAGAAAAAGTTTTTGTATAATTTCTATGTGTTTAAAATATTGTGGCTAAAACTGTCCCCCATTTCAATTTAATTTAAGTATTATTGATAATCGTCATGTTTTGAAATTTAGGGACATAAGTCACTTCAAAGTAAGTTGATTTTAAGAAATTTAATAAATTTAAAGTTGAGTATTTTCAGTAATTTTATATGGTACTGGACTTGACACTTTGCCTTACAAACTAACTTTAAATAGCATTTACATATTATATTATAGGGTAAAGTGCACAACCAATTTTTTTTCATGTACTTTAAACATTTATTTTAACATCGGTCTCCATTTTTAAAAGAAATTATTAAAAGTTTGAAAAATAAAAACAAAATTCTGAAATGTAAGCGAATTGTGAAAAATCCTTTGTGTAATGCACTCAGGGTTTGAACGAAGTTGCTGCGACTTCACAGAAAGTCATGAATATGACGTGACATTGTATGGACTGACCAAAGTGTGAGCCGTACAAAAAATATTATATTATCTGCTTTAAGTGCATTTACATGCATTTTATTTCTTTAAAAAGAATTATTTAGAAACACCTTTTAATGAGAATACATTTTATACAATTAAAAGATTTATGTTTTGTTTTTCATTAATCTTAGTGCAATTTTAATCTATGTATCAAGATAAATTTAAATAAACAATAGAGAGAAATACAGGTGGTTTCGCGCAGAGTTTGGAAGTTCATAGTTCCACTAGTCAGATGTGACAATTTTAAAACATTCTTCTGTCTCATCCATATTAGCAATTCCTGAAAAATGCAGCTTAGCAGTACCACCGGTTAGGTGTTTTACGCAAAATATTGTCAGCAACAATTTATGTCAAATTGTAATGTGAAGTTTGATGATAATCTGAACATTAGCTTCTGAGGTACAGCTATTGCAAAATCTTAAAAAAATTCTGCATAAAAGCATCACCTGTTGGGTTATGTACACCAAAACACAATCAAGATCAATTTTTATCTGGTACTAACTGAATTTGAAGTTTGCTGAAAATCCATGCATTAGTTCTTGAGATACGGCTATTGCAAAATCGTGAAAAATGATGCATATCGGCGCCACCAAAAACTAAACAACACTAATCTATATCAGAGGAATGTGAAATTTGTAGATAATTTGTGTTTTAGATTTTGAGACTGAACAATTGCGATAATCATGAATAATGCAGCACAACAGCGCCACTTGTTGAAGGATTTGCACCAAAAGGTAATCAGCACCAAATTATATCAAAGACAAACTGAATGTAAAGTTTTATGAAAACCCATCCATTAGTCTTTGAGATAGAGCTCTTGTGGAAATTAGGAATAATGCAGCATAGAAGTGCCACCTGTTGAGCGATATACACCAAAAACCAATCAGCTCTAGTTTATATCAAGGGCTAACTGAATATAACGTTTTGTGATTAACGTTCCGTGCATTAGTTCTTGAGATAGACCGCCCACAAAAGTTTTGTTACACACAGAGTGATTGACAGACATTTTCTATAAAACATCTAAAGCGTATAAAACCATTGAACATCGGAAGGGGCAAAATTTTCACGAACCCAATACTTTCTCCTTGAAAAGATAGAAGAAAGTAAAAAAGGGGTATGCAACAAAAATATTCATATCACTACATAAAGAATTATTTCAAGTTTAAAATTACGGGATTTGTTGTTAGATAGCAGCTTTTGCTCGACTCTTTAAAATCGGAAATAAAGGATGTTGAACAACATATTCAACCTCTATCTCTTCGTCAGAAACGAGCAATAGTATCTAGTCACAGAAATTGACGTTTACAAATCTATAAAACTGTCACTATGCATTGGAATTCCTTATCTATTCGCTCTTTTATTCGGATTTTTGATGTCTATTGTTTTGTCTTTGCCAATGCTATGTCACTGGTAAATAAAAGATTACTATATCAGTCACGGAAACGAGTTTATTTGAAATTCTCTTTAACATTTCATAACGCGATTTGGCATCTTATGAATTCAACAAAGTAATAACAGACTTCGAATTTTGGAACACGCTCTCGAAGCAAGATTTCTTCTTCTCTCTCCTTATTCATTTTACCCTTTTGCCTATAGATTCGTAGATTCGTATAGTTGTCTATAGATAGATAAGGGGAGATAGGGATAATTAGTATCAGGAGCATTTCAGGGATAATCTGTAACAGACAAAAAGTATTTACCGTATTAATTATGAAGTTTAATCAATTTTCTACGAATGCAAAATTTTTGGAGTGAAAATGTATGTTCCTATAGAAATGATCACTGTTTTCCCAGATCACTAAGTAAAACTTTGTCGGTCAGGGTGAGAAAGTTTCAGTTAGTAAGGCCCTGTGTAAAAAAATTGTAGGAATATTGAAATATAGCTATGAATTTAAATTTAAAAAAAGGTGGTTTTTAAGAGAAAATGATTATGTTTTGAAACAGACGATGAACAATGTTAATAATCTGCATGATTGTAATTACCCCAAAAATGGTATTTTAAGGGTAAATAGGATCAGAAAGTGTTTGGGTTAAGGGTAAATGAGATCAAATACTTTATTTTCTATTTAAATAAAATTATGATTTAGAATGCATTTTTTAATCTTTCAGTTTTCAGATCCTCTGAAATATGTCTAGTTTGATTTATTTTACTGCACATTTTGTGTTAGAAAAATAAATATTTTGCAATTTTATTTTGTAATTATTTCAAATTTTAACTTTGACTGCATGTTTTAGGTCTATTTAGGCCTCAATACTTTAAATATAAATTCATTTTTCTTCCTTCACAACATATGAGCATTGATTGAACTTCTCCCCTTCTTAATTGCATTTCATGTCATTTTGGAAAAAATAGACTTTTTTTTAAACTTTAAAATGGGTTTTATAGTAATACAAAAAGGCTATTAATTTCCAACACAAAATTTTGCATTTGATTTTGTTTTGTAGGCAAGCTGTAAAATATATGGATAATGAAAATTTCGTATGAAATGTTTTTTTTTCTAACGTTATTATCTTTTCAATACTATATCTCTGAGAATAATTGTAGATGTAAAACCCAAAATATCTTGAGGTAAGACCCATACTGAGATCTTTTAATAGCATTTATTATATTGACTGTGTACCTTGTAAGCTATTACGGAAAATACCACTGATCCCAAATACCTTATTTCATGGGGCAATTAGGATAAAAAATTCGTGTTATTTGAAATGGACACTTGTACCAGATAACGATACACTGAAAAAAAAATCTTGACACATTTTAACGGACAGCTACCTACAGATTAAAATTGTGCATAAAGTTAATATGTAATCCACTTAATTTTCTGGCAACTAGTTGTCAAAGTACAAATTTCAGAAAGTATTCTTAATTATTCCTACCTCCCTTAGATTATCTTCAGAATCCTTTTTAACTTTTTATTTGTATTATGGCAGGAGAAAAAGTTTATGGTCACTAACAATACCAGTATGACACTCAGAAAATAACAAAAAAGAATAAATCACGCGTGAAAGTAAAACTTTTTCACAAGATTTATGAGGTAAGATTGTGAATTATAATACTTTGAATATGAAATACATACATTGACAAATTTCTTATACTAAGAGCTTTATAGTATTTTCTGTAATCAATATGCTATATTTTCACAGTTGAGTTTAGAAAGCGATTACCTCATAACGTGTGAAGTTTTAAACAACCTTAACATTCTTTCACCCAAATATAGAGTTTGGTTTTCATGTATTCTAATCAGAAGAAAATAATACGAACATTAAGTAATGAGCTGGGTGAAAATCTGAATAATTTTTCTGGCGATTTAAGAAAGTTGCGATTTTATTTCGCAATGGGACGACATTATTCAGCGATATTATTCAGCGATATTATTCAGCGATTGTTTGACGAAATTCTCGATATTACTTAGCAATTTTTTGACGAAATTCGCGATATTATTCAGCGATTGTTTGACGAAATTTGCGATTAACTTTTGCCATTGTTTGACGAACGTTGCGATTTTTACGCGACCTACTGTCGGAATTTGTGATTTTTTTTTAGTGATCGTACGAAAAATTCGCTACTTTCTTTTGCGGTCATTTGACGAAATTTTAGATTATTTCTGCAGTTTGACGAAAATCACAATTTTTTCTGCAATTGTTTGGCGAGATTCTCAAATTTTTGCAATTGTTTGAGAAAATTCTCAATTATTTTCTGCAATTGTTTGACAAAAGTCGCTTTTTTACTTGAGTGATAGACAAATTTTTTACGCGACCTCCTGACAAAATTCCGGATTTTTTTTTCCGCGAATGTTAAACGAAATTCGCGATTATATTCCTCAAACGTTCGACGAGATTCGAGATTTTATTCCATGATCGTTTGACTAAATCCACAATTAATTACTGAAATATTTTTGACAAAATGAGCTTTTTTAGAAGAACATTTTTCCTAATTCCAGATTTTATTCAGCGACCGTTTCACAAAATTCACGATTTTTTTCCATGACTGATTCACAAAAGTCGCCATTTTTTACACGAATGACTGATGAAATTTGCGTTGTTTTGTCTCACGAATGATGAAAATCCACGCTCATTTGACGAAATTCCAAGTTTTATTTTGCGATTTTTGACGAAATTCGCGATTATTTTCTACAATTGCTTGACATAATTTGAGTTTTTTTTACGTGAACTCTTGTTAAAATTCACGATGTATTTCCGAAATCGGCGACAAAATTAGTGACTTTCTTTCTCGATCATTTGACAAAATTTGCGATAAACGTCCGTGATCGCTTGAGGAAATTCTATTTTTTATACAATTATTTTAATTCTCCGTTTCTCTTCCGCGACTAATTGAAGAAACAGTCACTTCTTGAAGAAAGTCGCAATATTTTTTCTCAAGTGATTGATTGAGATTTGACGAAATTCTTTGTTTTATTCGCGATTTTTTACGATTTTGTGTAAATCGCAATAGTTTTTTTTTTAAAAAGCGGAAATTTGCAAAAAGGCGGAAAAGTAGCAATTCTCAACTGTTGAAACATGCTTTCTGTTCCGCACAATAGTACTATTACGTTGGACTAGCATGAAATAACTGGAGTAAATAAACGAAATTTTGTTACGAATTTTTCAAAGTTTCCGGTCATTTTATAAGAACGTGTCTTCTTCATGATCTTAGCATTAAATTTTGTGTATTTTCAATTGAAAATCTGGCAGTGTAAACATAAAAATTAACCTTCACTAGATGCGAATAGTTAAAAATAGGATTTCAGTTTTTATACTATCTACAAAATAAAGCATCTATACCATTTACAGAATCTGAAACGAAAACTCAGATTTCGATCACCCTGTAATTATCTGGTATCAGACTCCTTTTCAGAGAAATATCAAATTTCCCCATCTTTTCAAAAAGCAAGATTAGTCTATTTGGTTTGGAACTCAATATATAAGAAAAATGAATGAATTTAATCTTGAATTCTAAATTTCAGCAATTCTCTCTATTGAAGAAGATCTAAAAAAATATTGAAGCGAAGAAAAAAAGAAACTGAAAGAAATAAAATAAATGGTTCGCGTGAACATTGAAATTTCTGTAAAGAATTTCCCATGAGAATGTTGCTGACTACCAGAGTAACATAGACATTTTTGTTAACCTATCAAAAAATTGGCATTTACGGATTTTTTTTATAACTTAATGAAGAAAAACAGAACAAGACGTAAGAAAATTAACAACATTTTCCCGAACTTCAATAGAAAAACTGGACCTAAATAAAAGAAATAATTTATGTTAACACTGAAATTTTTGTGACGAATTTCCCAAGAGTATGTTGCTGACTATCACGGTAAAGCAGATGCTTTTGTTAAATTCCCTTCCAAGGAAATTCTTTCTTAATGAAGAAAAACAAAGTTAAGACACACGAAAAATAACAAAGTTCTTTGGAATGTTTAGTAGTTTTTCTAAAAATACACAGCTATAATAGTTTTATATTAATTGATATAAAAGAAAATTAAGTGAAGTATGAATATTAGCAAAAATTACTGCAAAAAATAAAATAAATAGCATCAAGATTTCATTAAAAATAAGCGACAAATTTTAAATATGTAAAAATTTATTTGTAGAAATACAGAAAAAATTAATCGAAGACAAAAAATCGGACAATAATTTGAAAAAAAAAAAACCTAATTGGTGTTCTTCTTAAAAATAAGTAGCATGGCGCATAGCCCATAAGAAATTCAATTAATAAATAAATAGGATAAATACATAAATTTCAAATGAAGTTTTTCAGAGGTAACTATTCAGCCAAAAAGTTTATTTTTTCAGCACAATGATGATTAGAGCATTAATTTGTAGTGTGTCGATAAATTAAATAGCCCGAAACTGTCAAATTAAAAGAAAGAAAACAGCGATCCTAAGAGAATTACGAAAAATTGATTTTTGGGACAATGTTTTAAAATTTTACTTCTTTTTAAAAAAACATTTCTTAATAGTCTGTATAAGGAAATAAACGCATACTATCCGAGCAATGTTTTTTCAACAAATTACAAAAATAAATAAATTAAATTAATAAATTAAAAAAATAATAAAATAAAAATGGAATAAATAAAATCCAGTACTTTAGGATAGTGTGTGTTTTCTACTAATGCACAATGGTGAATTTCACTAAAATGTTGGGTAAAATTTTAATAGTTTGGTAAAATAATTAGAATGCGAATTGCGTTACAAAATAACAAATGTTCTGTATTTGCTGAAAGATAGTTAATGAATGTCAGAAGGCCAATTACCCTACCTTTTGAAAACATAATTATGTTATTCGACTCATTAAATGAAAAAATGCCTGAGGTTAAAGAAGGCGGGAAAAAACATTCAGGAAATATTTTGGAAATTGTGCCCTTTGGCATGTGGATTCACCGTCTTTCACATATAATATTGTTGTGTCTAGTGTTCCAAAAAATCGCGATAGAAAGACAAAAAAGCGGAAAAGTCGATTCTAAATCGGGACAAAAAATATAGTAAACACTATAAAAGCAGGACATGTGCATAAAGGAATAGCCTAAAAATTCCATTTCCCTGAGGTAGAAACGTCATATAATTATGATTGCTAAAACGAAAGCTTGTTGAAAGAGTATTTTTTTCTCAAGTTCCACGTGTTCTATGTGACAGCAAATACGCAAGCTAAAACCTAATTGTCCCCATCTCTTCGGAAAAATATTCCTCGACTTATTAAAAATAAAAAAAACCTGAGATTAAAAATGTGAAAAAAAAATTATTCCGAAAAAGTTCTGACATGCATGGTCATTTTGGCACGCGGACTCGCCACACCTGATCTATAATGCTGCCAGTTTCAGTATCACAAAATGTGCTCCAGAAAGACCAAAAAGCGGAATTGAATTCTAAATCGGGACATAAATATTCAGCAAACGATATGAAAACGGAACATGCGTCTAAAAGAAATTGTCTAAAATGCAAATATTTCATTGTCTAACGGAAGGAACATTACATAATTATTAATAGTATATAATAATCTGCTAAGACAAAATCGTATTTAAAACACATTTTAATAGACTTAAAGAAAGGAGAATGTTATCGATCCGAGGAATATGTATTTTCTTTTTTTGCATGTAAGTTCAGCGATTACACCGAAACTACATGCATTATAAGCAAAATTATGTGCAGTTGAGAATGGAACGAGTGAAACTTTTATTCCTAATCAAAATTTTACGAAATTTTGCCAGTGCACGCTGCGATTGTCTTAGAAAAAAAATTGCTTATAAGAATTATGTTTTTCTTTACTTTTTAGCTCACAGGCTATCATAGCCTGAGAGCTTATGTGCCCGTCCGTTCTGTATGTACGTTCGTGCGTAACACGATAACTCATGATAAAAATATCGGATCCACTTGAGATTTTGTGTATAGGTATATCCTGATAAGGCGCTTCCCTGATTAGTTTTTGGAGTTCATTCGATATGTATAAGAGGGGGAACGGGAGGCTCATGCCCCTCCCTTTAATGGATAGAAACGGGATTTTCATGCAGAATTAACAGTTTTCGTTCAAAATTTAGATATAGGATCATTCTGATGAGGCGATTCCGTGACTGTTATTAGGTGTTCATTGAATAAGTATAAACAGGGGGAACGGGGGACTCATGCCCCTCCCCTTAATTGATATAAACGGGATTTTCATGCGGAATTAACAGTTTTCGTTCAAAATTTAGATATAGGATCATTCTGACGAGAGGAGCCCGTGGCTGTTATTAGGTGTTCATTGAATAAGTATAAACAGGGGGAACGGGGGTTCTAATGCCCCTCCCCTTAACTTGTATAAGTGGATTTTTCAAGCAGAATTGTCAGATTTCGTTTAAATCTCTGAATAGTTTTAGAAGTTTAATGGTTAAGTATAAAAGAGGGGAATAACTCCTCTTAAATTATATAAATGCTAAATGGGTTTTTATTAAGAATTATCCGATTTGCTCTGCATTTTGGATATAGATTTTTTTATATGATACAGCATGTCCTTGATAATTTAGGAGGTTCAATGATTAAGTATAAAAAAGGAGAAGGGGGAGAGCTGTTTCCCCTTCTTAATTTTTTTCGAACGGAATTAACGAAAATACAAGGCTGTAATGTAAAATTAGTATGCGTAGCCTGTGAGCTCAATGCCATCAGTTTAACTGGGCAATATTCTTTTTATTAATTAGCTTGCCAAAGACGTTCAACAAAACGCAAACATATTTGTAGTACTGAGCATTTCTTGAATTTTTTTTAAAAATTATATTTTCAAATAGAAGTCATGTAAATTTAATTTGTGAGACTTATGGGAAAAAGTGCACACCTTTAACAAACATAAAATAGAACATACATAACAGCTTATTGGTAATGTAAGTCTTTAAGTTTGAAATTCGATGCTAAGTGTATGATTATACGTAGGCAGATCAAACTACTAATAGGAAGTATTGAATAAGTCATTGGTTTCAGAAAATTGCTGCCACATATATTATATTATATTGCATTAGAATATATTACAGTGCTTCTTTTAAAACCTCTGTTTTTGAATATTTTAACCTTTTCAGGGGCACGTAATTATATTGCTGTAACATTGAGAACAATCAGCAGAATTTATGTTCGATAACTTTCGAAAATTGTAGGATATGTTTAATTTGATAAATAACATTTAAATTACACATTTGTAGAAGGAAATCAAATTTACGGAATAAAATCACTGCTTTTTTCTACTGTCCAAAATGGGTTCGCATTTTTAAAAAACGATTAAAAGCGACACATAATAAATGTCGTTTATGAGCTGTCCAAACTGGATATGCAATGAGTTAACTAATTTACACCTTGCATTGTTGAACATAGCATACGAGACATATTAAAGAACTTCAAGATATTAAAGACGAACTCGTAAAAAAATAAATATATAATTGCAAACAGCAATTAAAAGAAATGTTTTATCATTATCGCCAATATGTTAGATTTTATTCCGAGGCAAATTTCGCAGCATTAGAAGCGAACTGTGAGATATTGTATCAGTTACTACAGTCTTCAGTTTTAAAGTCTTTAAAAAAGCGACCTTTGTTGAATTTGTTCCTGATAGCCTCAATCCCTCATATCTCTCACCCGCCAAAAAATTTGGCCTAATTAAAAAAAAAATACATTTTGTGTATTATTGTACTGATATATCTCACTTATATACCATTTCCTCACAACAGAATTGTGGAAAATTGTGTAGAGGACAAATTTACTCAATCCTCCAAAGCTATTCTAAGTTTTCATTTTTAAACGTTTCACGCTTTTATGCACACTTTTACAGCCGCATGTAGAGATAAGTACTACAATTTTATCTTATAGGAAAACAATGTAAATCTTCTTTTGCCTCTCCTGCGAAATATAATAATTTTGGATTGTGGTGGGGGTGATTTTTTTGGGGGAGAACGATATGATCTCTAATTTATTTATCTACTAGTTACAGAGCCGTGATTAAGCTACATACAGGGTTGTTGCATAAATAAAGCATTTGTAACCTTTCTGAATTATTATTATATTTCATAAGACACTAAACAAAATATAAACATATCCGTTGTAAAGACATTTTTCTTACATAACACCAATGTAATTTCAATTATAAATAACGTTAACTTAATTTATGTGATTTGCAAACACATGATGGAAATTTTTAAAAAGTCCACGAATACTGAATCAATCATGAAACAGAACATAATTCTAACATCTCTCAAATTATTTTTCTGCGTACAAAAGAATAGTATTGACAGAAGACAAATATTTTCAATATATTATCATAACAGAGCTGCATAAATGATTTAATTTTAAAGATCCATTTGCATTTTCTTAATTATATCGTTAACTTGCACGAGATGTTTAATTAAAGAAAGATAAAACACATATTACAGTAAAGTTTTCGTGATGTTTTTCTCAACCAAAATACATTTTCAGTAACAATGTACATAAATTTTAATTATGAGACATCTAGGAACGTGCACATCTTAAGAAAACGGAAAATAGTTAAGCATACGTGAACTGAAATTTAAATGCAGAAAGGTAAAATATGGTCCTTAAACAAAATTATGCTAAAACTCTGAATTATAGTGTATGAATAAGTAAGCAGCATAATATTTTCATGCTAAAGTTTATATTATTAAAACAGACATATTTTTACAAGGTTTTTAACAGAATACTAAATTGCGGTGTTGGAAAAGAACTGTGTAAATGAAACTCACAATCATTTAAAGTAATGCAGCAAACATATTTAGAACATGCTTGAAATATTCTGATAGATGAAATTTTTCAAGGTAAGAGACATTAAAAAAATACTACTGCAGTGAAATTTCTATTTAACGAAGTTTCATCATAACATTTAAAAGCATTGTTATGGCCCCACCAGTGGCCGAGAGGTTCTGACTACTCAACTGATAGACGGTGCTGAGTTCGAACCCAATCGCGGCCGTAACACATAATCTGAAGATTTTTTCGAAGAATTTTAATTATAGGAAATGTTATCTCAGAAATAAAGACATGTATTGTACTTGCAGCTTACTTAAACGGATATTCTGTTTTAATAAGGGGACGGAACGGGCTAGGCTCAGAACCAAATTATCAACTTTTATGCCAGATAAATCCAGTTTTTGTATGGGATGTGCTCAGTACTTGCTGAAATTTTTTATTTCATAATGAGCCGGAATGTGTAAGGATTGAACTTTTAGCTTTTAAAACGGGCCGGTTTAGGACAAATAGACCTGGAAATCTTGTCCCGTTCAGGCTGGTACTTTACTACGTATCTTTCAAGTTGCTCCAATAAGCATATGAATCTAGATACAGATTGGTAGATAATTCGACAATTGTGCCATATGAATTCTGAAAGTGTTCCAATGGCTAATTATCTTCTGTCGAATTTCGCTTCCGAATTGCCACTTGTATATTAAATTTCATACCAATGCAAAGAAGAATTTTAAAGAAAATTCCTTATCTCACAAATTTATTTTCTGCAAAAGAATAATCATTGTTTCCTTATTATTACCTTTTAAAAATCGTCATTATTTTTTAGTCACCCTGTATATAAATTTAAATGAATAGGATTAAATTAATCTTATTAAGACTAAATTAACAAAAGCATCACACTAGAACCAGTTGTATAACGGGGAACTATTGTATTATTATTATCATCATCATCATTATATTTTCTACAAACAACCAATATTTTGATCAATATACTAATAGTATGCACTAGTTGTATGTACCAATCAACACTATTAGTTTGAACAATCAATATTAAAAAAAAATCCGACTTTGTATTTCGAATAAACTTGTTTAAAGTTCAGTAGCGTATAAGAAAGTAATATTTATCACATGGCTAATGTTTAAAGAGTGGATAAAATGAAGGTTAAAGAGCAGAAATCAATCAAGTATAAGTTATGCATGATGTCAAAATGTCGCATTAGCTGTTTAATTTTATCAGCTCAATTTTCCGAGGAAATAAGAGCTGTAATTCTGAGCATATATCACTGCATAGCTGAATTATTTCAAAGGGCGAGACCTTCTTTATTTGATATGGTTTCATAATATTAATTCATTTTCGATTATTTAATATTGTAGTATTGTGTTCAAGTGCTGATTTCCACACCCTGAATTTAGATTATATATGTGCGTAGATGCACATGTATGTATACACATATCGGATCACATCGAAGATTATTGGTTTGTTCAAAAATAAATCTTAATAATTGCTACATTTGCATACAAAATTACAGAATAAGAAAGCTATACATTTTTCGTCTAATACATAGCATAAAGTAAGTATGAAAACAACCCCCCCTATACACACACCCACACCTTTGTTTTCCATTCAATGAACAAACTAATTATCTCTGATTATGACAACTTTTAAACCTCAAAATATTAGATATCTTCCAAAATATGTAAAATAAATTTTTTTATAAACAAACCAAGATCATTTTTAAACGAAAAAATTGTTTAACCCATTAACGGCCAGTGTCCTTTTATGGGGATGGTTACAAAAACAGCAAGAAAGCGGTTTTCCCACCAGTAAAGAGGAAGATAAATATATACCTTTTTTCACGAGACAGAATCCTCGATAAATTTACATAAAAGTTAATTTGGGTGGGAAATACAAAATTTAAATTTTAGCGAAGAAAATAATTCAGGCGTTAATGGGTTAATGTTTTCAACCGTTGATTAAAAAGAAACTTTGGTTTTGTTGTGGATTAGTATCATGAAGAATTCTTAATTAATCACTGTTACTTTCATTTGGTGAAAAGAAGATATTATATAAATTATATATTGGAAATCGTTGCATGTACACTAGTATATGTGAATGTTATAAGGAACCCATCAGAAAAATATGCCTGAAATTGTGACGATAAATGATGAGTATTTCAATATAAAAGCAATTTACAAACTAGAGATTATTTACACATGAATAATTAAACTTGTCATTTTTCCAATCTGGTCGAAAAAGTGTTTAGATCAGGATTCGGACCAGGGATCTTTGGCTGAAACAGCTAATTCTGTACCAACTGAGCTATCCCGGTCTAACATGGCAGACACAATACATCCAGAAATCTAATGGCTGTGACATCTTGTCTGATATGTGAATTAGCTATGCAAAATAATTCACAGGAAATGATAATTCCAAGAAACATTATACTCATAAAACGCAGGTAATATAACTCAAGCAAAATGATGAATAAATTTTTACACATCAATAATTAAAGTTGCAGTTTTACCAAACTGGGCGAAAAAGTATCCAGTAATGTTTGGCTGACCAGCCGACGGTCCATGGTTCGAATCCTGGTGTAGACACTTTTTCGCCCAGTTTGGAAAAAAATACAACTTTAATTATTCATGTATAAAAACGTATCCCGTGTTCTTCTGGAGTTATTTTATCAGCGTTTTATGAATGTAAAATATATTTATTAATATTAACTCACGTGGATGGAAATAGAATCTATTTCTTTTCTAATCTTAATTTTTTTGAAGTATAATAATAATAATAATAATTAACACAACTGAAAGATGTAAAATCGACACCCATATGATAAATGAAAATAGCACAAGTAAAAGCAAATCTAAAACAGCGTAGAAAGGAAGTGAACTGTTATATTCTGTACAAATAAATGTATGCAGACAGTTTCTTTTCTTAATACATGTTTAATGTCACTAATGATACATAAATGAAATTAAAGGCATTAAATATTTACATGAAAAGAAAGTAAATACTTGTTCTTTTATTTGGAACAATAATGTTTGCAGAAAGTAAGTATGCCGCGGAGACTTAAAACACGATTAACAAAACAGTTTTTTCATTTAACTTTGATAAATAAAACAGTAGACGTTAGTGTAACGATTACTAAATTTTATTCCAACCTCACTTTCATGTTACTACGTGATGGTCCAGTAGATGCAAAAGGCATGTTGAAAGTTTATTTCTAATAGACTTGCGTTAATTTTTAAAATGGTTAAAACAAGAAATTCATTTAAAAAGAGAAACGATTTTTTTTTCTGTTTTCTTAAACAATTTGTTGTGGCATTTAAAATAATTTTTTTCCTTAAAACAAATCTATTTTCAGTATTGGTATGAAACAAAGTACCATGGAAATAAACTTCTTAAATACATCGTAAAAATTGAGAAACAATGAAACATTGAATATTGTATACGTCTTTTTATGTATAGCTTTAATTTTTTTTCATTTGTAAATATTTAATTAACATTTTGTTTATCTTTTATTTTTTTTTACATTTCCCTAGTTATTTTAATTTTCTCCCCCTTTTCACCTTTTTTTGCGTTATCTTTCTTTAATTCTCACGTCTTGTCTTTTTAACATTTTCCAACACAGTTGAAAAGTGTTTATGAATTCGGCTTGCCTGTCTATCCTGTCTGTCAGTGCTCCAACTCGTGCAAATATAGTCCGATTGCCATGAATTGTTACGCTATGGGGGTTTACTATGGCATGTTTGGTATAAAAAAGAAAGTGCATAAGAATTCACGGTTCATTTATAGGGACACTCAAAAGAATGCAGTGAATTGTTATGATATTGGGATTTATTATGGTATATTCATTATCTTGAAGAAAGTGTGTAGCATTTGCGTTGCTTTATAGGCACACTCAAAATAATGCCATGAATTGTTATGTTATTTGGGGTTTACTATTGCATGTTCATTATAGAAAAAGATGCTGGTGGAATCTACAGTTCAGTTATAGGGACACTCAAAAAATGCCATGAATTGATATATTATTGGATTTTACTGTATTATATTCGGTATAGAAAAAGAAGTGTGTAGAATTTACGGTTCATTTATAGGAATACTCTGAAGAATTCTGTTACATCACAGTCTTTGGAGAAAAATCGTTTGCGGGACATTTTAAGGTTATTATACTATTTAAAAAATATTGAAATTGATATATATATCACTGAATTGCACCATACGGTTCTTACTATAGAACGTGCGTGATGAACACAGAATTTATCGTTCATTTACAGGAACACATAAAAGAATTTTGCTACAGAAGTAAATGAACAATAATTTAGCTATTGAAGCCAAACAAACTATAAGTACTTTTTCAGTTGTGGGGTGTATTTTTAAATTTAAGTATTTTTTAAATATTATTTGATGTGTATTAATTCTATAGATCATACACCGGGCTGCACAAAAGTTTTCAACAACATCCGTTTCTCGGCGGAAATTACTGAATGGAAATTTTGAACTGTGTTATGCGTTTAACAAAGCTAAATTTTAGCGTACTTTGTTGTATACATACATAACTATAGATCATATACAAGGCTGCAGAAAAAAATCTTATATTTTCCCGATTGTTCATGGCAATAGCAGAAATTGGGTTTTCAAATGTATTATACATTTTCAAAATTGTTTGTATAGTTATATTAGATTATTATTTGAACATTCATTTTAATATGTCAGTCATCAGTATGTGGTAAAAAGTAAAAAATTTCACCTCAATTCCTATTTAAAAATAAGTAATGTTGGCAGGTTTCACATGACGAGACACTCATACATTAAATAAAAACTAACCATGTATAGCCGCTCCGAGAAAACTTTATGCTATTCACAGTTTCATGGTTTTACATTTTTGTTTGCCAATTGCCATTATAATTCAATGCACTTACAAAGCTGAAAATTTTTGTAATTGTACTCCAAGGCTTTTCCTAGTGCAACTGAGACTCAGAATTTTAATGTTTTTATTAACAGCTGAAATAGTAATTAAAAATTAATGGAACACTCATCGGAAAAACGCTTTTCTTTTCCACTTGATTAGGTTGGTTTGTTGTACGAAGTTTTCTTGGAAATATGTAAATAAACCAAGTAGCAATGGAATTTGAGTGATTGTTCTTTCAAAAGTTACTGTTATTTCATCTAAAAAATTATATTTTAGCACAAAGGCTACATATGTTTCTGTAACATATTTATTGCTCTTGAAAACTTAAAACAATAGCTTATTTTCACCTGAAGCACAAGCCTCGTATCAAACTTGAGAACCTCGTTGGCTCATTTGGGTTTTCCATTGGATTTTGTGTACTTTAATTGGTTAAGTGATAAAATATCCAGTAAACAAAATTGGTGGTTATCTTTAGTTTAGGAAAGTTGGGGCACGTAGTTGAAACTGATATATTCAGATAACAAGAAATATAATTTTTAAACATTAAATAAAATGTTAGAACACTCATTACTGGTTCTTTTACCGCTAGAAATTAGACATAGGTAACAGAAAGTCTTTGCATTTTAATTCTTTCTGTTGCTTTAGCGAGTAGCTATATTTTAAACAGAAATTAAATTCTCATTTTTGATATTTAAGACATTTTTATAATTTCAGAGGTTCTTTTGTTTATTTTTAAAGAATTTTTTAAATGCGTGATCTTTATTCTTTTTTTTGTTTATTAAATACAGAATAATGTTTTTAATTTCTTGCACGCCTGCTATATAGTGCTGCAGACTCTGGGGAGCCGTATAAGAGGTTCGTATAAAATATTCTGCGTCCCCTAGCTGTGGAAAGTGGAACTAAAGAAGTTAGCAGCGCGATCACGATTAGGTTGCAGTTAGATTACGGTTAATTTACACTTGGATTAAGACGTTACGGTTAGATTTTTTCTGTAGGATGAGCATTATACATATTTTGATTTTTTTTAAAAACTTAATTTTATACAATTGCTCTGAAATTTTAATACTAAATACTAACATTTTAACTATCGATTTGATTTAGGCATAGTTGGGTTTAAGCATGACATTATTAGTTTGAAAATTTAAAAAAAGCCCCACAGGATTTTAATGTGAAAAAAGAAAGTAGTTACGTGTATAACAGTCATTTTTAGAGTTAAAAATCAATATTTTAGCACGAAAATTACGCAGTTATCGAAAACATATCAACACCCATTTTTTTCTTGATGATGCTATTTTGAGTCTTTTTACCGCTAAAAATAAGTTTTTTATTTATTTATTTTTTTACCGATTTTTCACAAGTATTTGAGATGAAATCGGAAAACAATAAAATTTTCAGGTTAATAATCAATTTAACCCGGGAGAACGCGCGCTTTCCTAAGGTATGAATGGTTTAACTTTGTCACCAATAAAATCAAATTATAACAGTCGCTTTATTTAGACGGAGACAATTCTTACAAATTTTGCAATAAAATAAGTAGAAGATTATTTTAAAAAAATTAGTGGTTGCAATTGTAAAAACCAAACGCACTCCGGGTCTTTTAGGCCCTGCGCGCGTCCTCCCGGGTTAATAATAGTATCACGGCTTCATGAAATGCCTTGCAGATCAGCTAATATATTTATAAAGTAGCTTTGTGTTTGATAGCCAAAATTTACCATCCTACTATTGAGTAGCAATATGAGCTAGATCTTGCTATAATACAAGCGATTTTAAACGGAAAAACAATTACATTTTGTTGAAAAAAATTAGACAAATTGTTTTCTTTTTATTACTTCGCAAATTTAGATCATACTTTTAGATAATTCGATATATTTTTCTACCCATATTCACAAATTCTTTATTTGTGATAGATTTACGCAGCCTGATCTCTAAGAATAGGTCTCTTTTTGCATTATATTTATCAACAAATTAAATGCAATAATTTTTCATGACGTAAATATTCCTACAATATCCCGTAAACTTCTTTAGAGTCATGGCTGTGTATAAACTGATCTTATACACGTGGCCACTTGTATGTCCTATTGGGTCCAGTTTACATGTACCTAACTCCTCTCTAAATCGTGGATGGGTTAAAAAATCTCAAAAACATCTATTTTAAAATTTTAATACATAAAATGAAGGACTTTTATTGATAGATAACCTTCAATCAATAGAAACATAATACAGCCAAATAAGAAGTCACCCAATGAAATAATGGATGGAACTTTGTGAAATTTGCCATCCGATTTTCATTCAAAGTATGTTGTTTGCTAAAACACCAGTCTAAGTTTTCAATATAACTCAAAATAAAGAACTTTTTAAACACATTCAAAGTTATAGTGAAAACGGCAAAGATAAATCAAGTCCCAGCTTAAAATAATGAATTATAACAAATTTCTTGACGTTACACTTTTGATAATATAACATTCTTTCTTGGTAAATAAAAGCTCGAACTTCAGCAGCACTTATAAAATTAGCTTTCCTCTCCTTAATATTAACAGATCACTGGAATTTAATTCCAGATTAAAACATCAAAGCAGCACTTAAAGATTTTATCGAAACATTTTTAAAAATCCAATATTTAATCGAATTAATGTCACTGTTCATTCAGAGCAGTATCCAGATAAGTGGAAAAACCTCAGCCTTTACACTTAAATACGTAAACTATAGTCTGGCTTTTCTATATTCCACGAACAATCGATTTATTTGCATAGTATGCAGACTTGCACTAAAATTGGTTCATCTCCTTTGTGGTTTGCACCTGTGCAGGAAAGCTAAACAACCCGAGGAAAGAAAGATAAAATTTAAAATAGTGTAAGGTTGATAACTGAAGGAGAAAACCCAAATTCGCTTGTAAAATACGTTCTGACTTATAATTTTCTATAAAGAATTTTTAATATTTTAAAGCTAGAGAGAGTGACTCTGTACTTTTTTTTGCCTCTTATATGTATTCATATAAACATGCTCAACTAAATTCACAAAGGATTTAGATTTATTAGTGATACCGATTTTAGAAAATGACTGTTTTTATTGTATAAATCTTCAATCAATTAAAATTTCCAGAACTTTTTACGAGAAAAGGAATAGTTCAAATGAAAGTCGTTCAAAATGAAGAAAAATACTTTCTTGTTTCTATAATATTCATATATGCATATATATATATAATATGAAAGAAAAAAACAGAAATAATGAGTTTCACGCTTAATTTTGCGCATTCGTATATACGGTTAGTCTAAATGATTCACCATGTTTCAAAACCACTGTCTATTGAGAAGCATACAACCTTCAAAGACGAGCGATACACGACAAGCTATAGTCACTCACCAGATTTAAAAGTCCGCCTCGTGGCTCGCGTGCAGGAACGCATCACTGCTGCTGTAACGGACAAAACCGAGCTATTGAACGATTACCGTTGGCGCCGTGTGGCCAAGGGCATACAATTAAACATTTGTTGTATGCACCAGAAACTTATTGAGTTTATGTATCTTTTCATGTATCACCTAGCCTTTGTACGTCGTGTAATTGTAAATAAACAGTCTTTTGAAACACGACGAATAATTTAGGCTAACCCTGTATTTTGAGACAACGTAGCCCTATCTGTTAAAAAAAAATCTAACTATTGCTAAAAACACTGAGTGCAAAATATAGGGTGATTCAGCTCGTCGGTGACAAACTTTAAGGATCGATAGAGCACACCTAGACGAACATTTTTGAATAGGGAATGTAGGGTCCCTGACGCGATGGTAAGGCGCTAGGCGCTTTCGAAAATTTGTGTGCCGAAATTCGAAACGTCATAAAAACTAGGGAAATGGTTAGATTTTCTTGCTTGTTGCGTCGAAATGATTCTGTTTGTTTAGACTTTCTTCAGTACCAATTTGATAAGCGTATCTCTTAAAACATGGATAGGGGGCGCTGCAGACTTTGGAGAGCTAGACAACAACTTTAAGCCCGTTATTTTGATAATTTAACACATGCTCGCCAAAGTTTATACTCTAACTTAAAGTTTGAACCCAAAAGTAGAGCCCTGCAAAAAGCGTAAGAGCCGGAATAAAATGTCAAAGTACAGGGTGGTCGAAACTCGAAGGCTCCTAAGAGATAAACAAACAGATTTCTTGACTTATGGCATGCATTTTCATGATTCTGTTTGCTGGGGCTCTCTGAAACTCAGTTGAACGGTACAAAAAGAAACATCGATAGGGGGCGCTTTGGGCAAAAAACATAATTCGTTGACATTTCGGACGCTAACTGGAAACGGGGCGCTACGATCAGTTAGTAATAATGAAAACACATTTTCTACCTCTGCTCAACACTTCTGAATAAATTTAGACCAAAAACATCAATGATACTGGAAATTTATTTACAAAAAATAACACTACAGAAGATGCTCGAAATTTCGACCTTGGGCCATGATGCAGGCTTCGCACCTCCGTCGCATTGAGGAGTGTGTGTTTCCAACAATGCCAGGAGTATCTCTGATCTGCCCTGCAGCTGCCACAATGCGCGCCACAAGTTCTTCAGCACTGCTGACAGGTGTATGGTATACCTCGGCCTTCAGGTAACCCCAAAGGAAGAAATGCAAGCAGGTGAGGTCTGGTGATCGGGCAGGCCAGTGAACTGGACCCCCACGCCCGATCCACCGCTGGCCATACCTTGCGTTTAGATGGAGACGCACGTCGTTCGTGTAATGGGCCGGAGCTCCATCGTGCTGGAACCACATCTGGCGACGCGAACCTTCGGGTACGTGCGCCTCCTCCAGAAGCTGCGGCAGCACTTGATCCAGGAAAATCAGGTAATTTCCACCTGTCAGCCGTTCAGGTAACAAATAAGGGCCAATGAGGCAATCCCCCAGAATGCCGGCCCACACATTTACTGAGAAACGCTCCTGGGCTGCTCGGCTTCTGGTTTCATGTGGATTTTCATCACACCACACATGACTGTTGTGGGCGTTCCACATTCCCTCCCGGCTGAAGGTGGACTCGTCCGTAAACAAAATGCTGTTTACAAAACGGGGATCCCTGGATCTCATCGCCAAGTACCATCTTGAGAATTCCACTCGAGGGCCAAAATCCTGCTCTCTGAGCAACTGCACCCGCTGGATGTGGTAGGGGTGCAGATTCCGGGAACGTAAGATGCGCCACGCAGTTGCTTGCGAAATGCCAACATGTCTGGCGATATCTCTCGTGCTAAGACCTGGGTTGTCCTCAACCAGGTTAAGCACAGCCTCTTCGTTGTCGGGGGCGCTCACTAATCGCTCCCGTTCAGGCCTGCCTCCGTCGAAAGATCCCGTTGTGGACAACCTCTGGTGTACTCGAGCGAAGAAGGCATGGCAGGGGATTTGCCTGTTGGGGTAACGCTCGGCGTACAACCGCTGAGCGGCTCGTCCATTACAACCAGCAGCGCCATACGCCAAATGCATGTCAGCCAATTCAGAGTTTGTGTACCGTTCCATCCTACTACCGATCTGCAGACAAGTAACCCGAAGCTTAAGTAGGTACCGCACGTTCAAAAGACGTGTCTGCGCATACAACTACGTCATCTCGCGTTGTCGTCTACGCATTACGTATCTTTTGCATATCGATATGGTACGATATCTTTTGCATAAATCAGCAAAAAGCACCTTATGTAAATTTTATTGCGCGCATTGTGCATGATTGAAACCAGCTATGTTTGTTAAAAAAAACAAACAAATTGCAGTTTTAATAGCTTCTTATGATAAGTAAATTACTCTCTTGTTTTGTTTCTAACTGATCGTAGCGCCCCGTTTCCAGTTAGCGTCCGAAATGTCAACGAATTATGTTTTTTGCCCAAAGCGCCCCCTATCGATGTTTCTTTTTGTACCGTTCAACTGAGTTTCAGAGAGCCCCAGCAAACAGAATCATGAAAATGCATGCCATAAGTCAAGAAATCTGTTTGTTTATCTCTTAGGAGCCTTCGAGTTTCGACCACCCTGTACTTTGACATTTTATTCCGGCTCTTGCGCTTTTTGCAGGGCTCTACTTTTGGGTTCAAACTTTAAGTTAGAGTATAAATTTTGGCGAGCATGTGTTAAATTATCAAAATAACGGGCTTAAAGTTGTTGTCTAGCTCTCCAAAGTCTGCAGCGCCCCCTATCCATGTTTTAAGAGATACGCTTATCAAATTGGTACTGAAGAAAGTCTAAACAAACAGAATCATTTCGACGCAACAAGCAAGAAAATCTAACCATTTCCCTAGTTTTTATGACGTTTCGAAATTCGGCACCCAAATTTTCGAAAGCGCCTAGCGCCTTACCATCGCGTCAGGGACTCTACATTCCCTATTTAAAAATGTTCGTCTAGGTGTGCTCTATCGATCCTTAAAGTTTGTCACCGACGAGCTGAATCACCCTGTATACGATCTACTAAGGGCTTCCAAATGGTCCGCCAACTGAACATCAGAATTTTCTTAAAGAAATTTTCTTTTTAGATTTTTCTTGCAAATTGCCGAGAAACTACTTTTGGATGTTAATTCTTGCGCAAATTCAGTAGAAATCTATCATGAAGTTCTCTGTTAAAAAATATTGATGTTCAGTTCGCGGACCATTTGGGAGCCCTGTCTACTAGACAAGTATGTAACTTACTTTATCAGTCATTTATTACAATTAAAATGCATTATTCCATTTTAAAATTACGGAGCCTATTATGACACATTCTGTACACCTGTATTTACTCGTTGTCTACATTTAACACACTTAAAATATGGCTTTTTCTTAATAAATTCATTTATTAATTTTGAACTTATATTTATAAAATCAGATATTTTTTATATAATTTTTATGTGTGGATTTCAAAATGTATATGATGTTTATTCCTGTTTAAAAAAAGAAAAAAAAGGGGAATAGCATATAGAAAGATTTTACAAAGCACAGCTACATATAGTATCGCTCAAACAATTACTTGAAGTTAGACGTAGTACCTCAGTTAGTCGTACAGAGCAAAATTCTCCTGTAAATTTACAAGTTGAACATTAGAGCGAATTATTAGAGTAATTCTCCATCTGTATCCCTGTTACACGTAAATACGTTTCAATGGTTGCACAGAGATAAGAAGAGCTATGGTTTGGTCTCAAAGTAAAGATTTAATTTATTCACAATTAAAAAAAAAAAAATCTTCTGGCTGGTATCTTCAAAGCTGGTATCTTCAAAAAAAGAGATAAGTCATAATTTTGACATTACCTTGAGCTTACCTGATAATGTAAAGGAACCGTAGGAATACCCAAGAGGGTCCGAGAATCGCCCACTAGAAATATCTTAACTGGTGTGTGGAGGACAGAGTCGTTCTTTTCGGGGAAAATAAATAAATAAAGGCAGAAAGACTAGAGCCCAATAATAAAGCATACAATAGAAATCTATCGCCCCCCCCCCTGCAAAAAAAGAGCAGCGAGAGGAAAAGAAACCCTTGGGACTGAAACTTCCTCTGGATAGTGAAATGAATAAAAAGAACTAGAAGAGTTGGTGAATAACTTTTGCTTGCAAAGACAGGTTCTCTCAGTGGAACATATTACTTCGGCCAGCCCTTGTTGCTGACGGATATTTAAGTCCGTTTGGGACTCGTAATTTGTTTCGGTTCATCCTGAATCTAATCACAAGAATCTTCAATCTTCACGTGGACTACACTTTTTAACTAACCTCTCAGTGAAAGAAAGGAATAAAATATTTTACGAGAGTCTCTTTACACTAGTCAAGAATGCTCGCCCAAATAAGTTTTACCAGGAAAGGGCCAACTTTGATAATCGCAGATTTTGATTATTTTAATATATGTGTGTAGGACAGAGACCCCTTAGCCTCAGGTTCAATGAATTTTATACAACGCTCCTTAGTTCTTGAGAAACAGGGGGGGGGGGGTTCTAATATTATGACACAATTTAAATACTAACTTAGAAGCGATTGGACATGGTTGATCGCGGCTGAGTTGGTATAGAGATCGCTAGCTGAGCAATGGGCCTGGGGTCGATACATGGTCGCACTACTTTTGTCTTTCGCATTTCTTCTTCCATAATTTATAATTTATAATCTTAATTAGAAATCTTAATATCGTACCTTAATTACAATGTTAGCATATTTAAACATTAATTTAGCATTTTGGATTTTTAAACCATTATATCTCATCATTTAAGGAAATAAAAAAAAATCAATCTATTATTGAATAATAAAAATTTCAAAATCTGTTGTGGTGTCATCTATTTAAAATAAAATAAAACACATTCAAGTAAAGGTATGATATTAAGGTAAGATAAGGTAACATATTCATGTAAAACATATTCAAAAACAGGAAGAAAACAAATGTTAAGCAAATTAAAAAAGCAGCAAAATTTAAGCAAAATAATTACAAAAACAAGCATACGTATTGCAAAATTTAAAAATCTTTAGTATGCAAGAAGTAGGTTGTAATTTAATTCTTATGCTTACTTTTAATATAATTATGTTTATTAATTTAAAAACAGAGTAATTTAATAATTGTATTGTCTTCCCTTGATAAAGCAATACATAATTGATGTTTCTTTAAAATCACGAGTTGGCACAGTATCATTACATTATAAAGAATGTATAACATACATTTTAAAAAGGATTTTAAAGAAATTAACAGCTTTGCATCTATTTATGATGTTTTATACAAATATTTAGTTGAAAAAGTAGAAAATTAGTAGTAAATTAGTAGAAATTAGAATTGATATACATTATAATTTTTAATTGACAATGAGATTACAAAATTATAATTACAAGTATAATTATAAAACAAAAAGTGAGAAAAAGTACTGTAGCGCGCCCGGGCATCGAAACCGGTCTCGCTGGATGATTGGTTATTGCTTATCCGACTGAGCTAGCATCATGTACGCTCATTATTTTGAAAGTAAGTATTTCAGTTGTGTCATTATATTAGACCCCCCCCCCAACCTATTTCTCAAGATCTAAGGAGCGTTGTATAAAATCCATTAAATCTGAGGCTAAGGGGTCTCTACCCTAAAACATATAATAAATAATCAAAATTTGTGATTATCAAAGTTGGCCCTCTCCTTGTTTGAGCCAAGATCCTGTGTAGAAGAACAAGCTAAAAAAAAAAAAAAAACTCTTGCAAATCCGAATGTACGCCTAGAGTGTACGAGTGATACTTAAATACCTTTCTTTAGTGTTCAAAAGAATAAGTATAATTGTGGATTTAGTGCGCTACTCAATTTGAACATAATTTTAGAAAATTACGATATTTAAAGTTCTGGAAGAAGCACTTTATGTATGCTTAAAAGTGTTATACTACTAGCTGATGCAACGAGTCCCTTTTGTATTCTATCCCAAATCCTTATAACCTTACCCAGTTATCCCTTTACAATTAAATTAGAACTAAGTGTTAATGTTATTATCCACTGATTATTAAATTCTTTGATATTTAGTTTAAGGCTACATTTGACTTGATTACGCCACATATGTAGCTTGCAAGCCAATACGCTACATTTGATATTTGGGTTGGGGCATAACTTCTTCAGAGTAACTCTAACTCCCTAAATTTGCAGTCTACATGTCTGCTGGGGGTACCTGTAGTCCTCCATTTGTCATATCAATACTCAATATTGTTTACTTTATTTTGTAACGATTTAACATGCAACTGTAGGTTGTGTTGATTAAATATACATTCTAAATCAATGTGATTTGTTCATTTTAGGCTAATTCCATGAAAACTTGTCATGTCTGTCACATACAACGATTTTTGGGTACCAGTATTTTAGAACGGAAAAATGTGACTTTTTTATCGGAAATATCTCATCAGTTGAATAGCTTGAAGGAAACTTTTCGAAAATAACGGTGGCGAACAAGAATAGTGATTTTTAGTTGTGTGACAGACATGACAAGTTTTCATGGAATCAACCTTTACTGATGTACACTTATATTATTTACTTAACCCATTAATGCCTGAATTATTTTCTTCATTAAAATTCAAATTTTGCATTTTCCCACCACTTTTAAAGCAAGAATAACTTTTATCTTAAATTATAGAGGACCTTTGTCTCGGAAAAGAAAGTATTTATTTATCCTTCTTTTTTACTGGTGTGAAATGCACTTACTTGAATATTTTAAAACTGTCCCAAAAATGGGACGCTAGGCACTAATGGGTTAAGTACAATGACATTTCAAAATGGAAGAATTATGACTTTTCCGATTTCTACCGGTGGTTGCGTACAAACAAAAAAAATTATATTTTAAATCAAATTAATTTGACATGAAAATCACAAAATGTTTATGTAGCACTTTATCTATTTTTTTGTTATGTAAGAAGATTTTTTTATATAAGAAAATCAACTTTATATTAATTTTGAAAACAAATAAATAAATAAAATATTACTATTTTCTATTGCATACTTTCAGTATCAGGCTCGGCTTTTGATGACAATTTTTTTTCGGGTTCGGGCACAACTCATCTATAAAATACGGATACTTTTAAAGGTTTACATAAAAAGATTATATATTGTTAAAATTTTGCTGGCGTATTAAATACTAAGCAATTTTTTAGCTATATATCGATTTTCTATGCACATTTACAACAAAAAATCTAAGGTTAAATGGATACGAATAATGCATTTTATTCAAAAAATTATCTTCGGATGAGTGATAGCGTTTCCGTTTAATTCTATAAGAAGCTGCATTCGATCGTTACATTCGTATAAAAGAAAATTGAGTGAGGGATATATGTTAAAAAGAGAATCTCAGAAAATATCTAATGGCGCGCTCAATGCATCGAAAAAAATTATTTCGTGCCCAAGTGCCTTCACAAAATGGAAAGTCTGAAAGGTAAAATGAGCTATCTGGGAAACATCAGATGAGCTAAGAGAAATAATCATAGAAGCGAAAATTAAATCGATAAGGTAAAATATTTAAACTTAATTAGCTAGAGAGTTCCGCTGTATTATGTTTCATTCCGGAGTTTAATGATTAGCAACTGTCAGTAGCTATGTCACTTTTAACGTTCTACATTTGTTTGCTCCATTTATTAGGTTTTTAATTTATGAGTTCGTATGCATAACATCTGGGATATTTAATTATTAAATTAGATTAATTTACAAATATATTCAGCGAAGTTTAAGTAGTTTTATTTATTTTAAATTCTGTTGTGAAATTATAACTGAATAAAATAATTTCTTTAAAATTAATGAATAATAGAGACATCTTTTTACTTCTTAATAAATCTTTCTAAATTTATTAAAACTGCAATAATTATGAAAGTAATTTTTGTTAATTCAAAATTGTAAACATTTACGCATAACTATTTTGAATGTAAGGTATGACAAGTAAACATATCAAAGAACGTAAACAGGGAGTTGATTTGGAAGATGTTGATAGCAAGATATGATTACTTGGAAAAGATGTCTCGTAAGACGCCATATGTTTAGTTTGATATTTAATTAGCTGTGATCGTACAACAAGATATTAGATATGCTATAACTTACCGATAAAAGCTAAATTTCCACCACTCCGAAAATTCAAAAGCAGGGATATTCTGGCCCCATTTAAAATGTTGCATCATTCTGCGTGATACCAAACTTGTTAATTTGCATCTATATTTTTAACTCATTATGATAATAAATGTAACTTACAATTATGCAATTACTTTACTTAAAATTTTCAAAGAACATTTTATTATTATTATTTTAGTTGGCACAGCTCAAAAACTCATGGTGTTAACAATCCACACAATTTTTGGAAAGTACTATTATTTAGAAATTGGATTTTAAAAAGTTATTTCAAGTGAATTAAAACAGGGAGAAATCAGTGAATGATGGCATGGTAAATTAATTAACCCTTTCTTATTTGAAAATATAAAGCCCATCTTCGATTCCTCTTATTATGTATAAAGAAGTCCAATAGTTGTAGGCATGCGAATCGGTACACTATCAGCACCGTACGAATATCACATAAATGTGAAAGTACTGAAACACAAGTGCATCACTCAATGACCAACTATCACGAGATGCTAAAAATGATTCATTGGAATGTGAATGGTTTCGTTTTGGAACGAGTTGCAAATGGTATTGTTTTGTAATCTTATGAAGCATGATTCAAAAATTTGTCACAGCAACTTTATAGAGAAGTCACACAGTGACTGTCATCTATAACAGTGAACAATCACAATGTGACAAAACAAAGCTATCTTAGCTTGGTTGTCATTGTGACCGTGACACTTATATTCATTTATGATATATAAATTGTACACTAAATACAGGATGGCCATAATTGAAAGCCCTACTTCGACCTATATATACCGTAATTTCCGGCGTATATTCCGCAGATCAAACAATTGTTTTTCGATCCAGAAAATTCTGAAAATAAAATCTAACTTTTTAGATCGCGGTAAATATTTGGCACCAATTACTAAATAAATTTTCTGGGTCGAAAATGAATTGTTTGATCCGCGGATTATTACCCGCGGAAATTACGGTATATTGAAGTACTCACTGTATTACCTTTAGATTCTGTGCAAAAACAAGTCCAGGCATTGGGAAACGAATTACGCGAAACAAATAAGATCCAGAGACCACCGATAGATGGCGCTGTACAACCGGTCAACACTGAAAAGATACTCTACAAATTTTATACAAAAGTACTAAATGTTCAAGTAAAAGAGGCCTATCTAAGCTCAATACGGTTTTCTTCATGAAAATGTAAAATATGTATTCTGTGGATTGCTTATTCAACTATAAATCTTAGCTAGTACATTCAGATGTCTCTGCAGTAAAGACAAGTAAGTGATACCTTGTTTTAGGTATGCCAAGATTAAAATAGGTCTTCGAAATACAAAATTTTTTAAGTGTCCCCACATCACTAAGATTAAGATCCGATGTATTGGTTGTTTTGTTATTATTAAAATTTTTCAGGAGAAATAACACTCTCCCCAGATTTTATTCACTTTTATACCAAGAACATGGCAGCAAATCATGTGTTTATGGAATATTCTGTGCGTACACAGTATAATTTCTGTTACAATGATATTTCAATCTCATTTACTTTATTTCATTTGGCCAATAGAAATTAAAACGAAACAAATTTATCTTCCATGTGTTAGTTTAATTTTTTATATTATTTTTTTTTGTTTTTCTTATTTTCTGTTATACAGCGGCATCTATTGGTGCGCCTAGAACTAATCTTTTTTGAGTGAGCCATTTCTCCATGTCTTGAATTGTATGCAGAGAGTTTTTTTACACAGACTGAGTTGTTCGATATATAGGGATATCAGAGTGGGAGTACTAAGAGTTTTAACTGTGGCCAAGCGGTTGTACTATTAAGATAATTTTCTACACCATTTCTGCAAACGAAATAAAATCTCTTCACACGTTACCTTCAAGGATTTTTCAGTAAGTCTAATTAAAAGCTGCATTTTAATTAAATAATAAATCTAGGTTAAGCCTTTCTTTCAGTTTGCAAAGAAATTGGAGTTAAAATTAAGTAAAAAAATGATTGTCAGAACATTGTTAGATTTGATATGAATATTACAAGTATACAGTATTTGAACACGACTGTATTGACGTTCGAACTTTGAAATCTTAAGCTTACAGAAATAGGGTGCACTATCCTTTCGAGTGAAATGACTTTTAATCATTTAAAAATCACTTATATGTAAAGCTTTAAACTTAAAAACATGTTCAATAGAAATCAAAATTAATCATATGAGAATCTTTTATGAGAAAACCAAACATGAGAAAATAGATAAAATACTGAAGGAAAGTATGAGAAAAGATGCAAGAAAAACATCGATTTTTTTTTGCTATAGTTCATGTACTTTTTTAAAGGAATAAAAATGTATAGAATTAAAAAAAAGTTTTTATTTATACTTTATAAAATATGAATAGTTCTCGTATATCAAATAATGACGAAATAAAAGAAATATTTTCAAAATGAATTACAGAAAAAATAGAGACCTTCTCCACTATCATTACCGACTTAAAAAAAATCCAGATGAAAGAAGTGTAGAAAGAAAGCCTACTTTATATCAGTATCAAAAGCTTTCTCCCACCTCATCTGTTAAAATTGAAATCTTTTCAAAAGAATCCGTTTTTGCTTCATTTCGATCCGATTTTTCAAGTTAAAAAAATCGGCATTGCTTTCACGTATAGAACTATTTTATTTTTTGGAGCTCATTTTTTTTTCTCCCGAATAACGTCAAGAAGAAACTAAATCGATTTTTTCCACTTATCAAGATTGATGTGCACGCAAGAACAATGAAAATATTTGTAGTGAATTTTTATGCAACAAACAAGTATTTTGAATTTTTTTCTACTTGCTTTAAACAGAATTGAACAATCGTATTCTTATGGGAAATTTACAATGTGCAATTTATTTTTGTTAGAGGTCTTCCTAAGCGAATCTAGTCGTTTTTTAGATATCAAACAAATAAATTCAGACATCTTAATTGCAAATGGTGCAGAACAGTGGATGTTTCTTTACTGTAGACTGCACTTATTTTATTGTTAGTTTGTTTAATCTTTCATTTGTGAACCGTCATTGCAATTAATCTAAAACAACTAATGGTGCTTTAGAATATTGGTATTATTTTATAACGAAAAGAAACTTTTCCCAAGAAATTTTCTTGGTAGGGTGGTGTTAAATGGCGCATATTCTAATCAGGATTAAAAACAGGAAAGTAAATTAATGAAAAAAAAATTTCTTTTACGGCATCAAGATTAAATACAATTTATTTGTGTTCCTTTTATTTCAAATCATTAGTGTTATTTTAGGACAAGAAAAAAATTCATTTTTTTCATTCAAGACAAGAAAGAACTAAAAAAACATTGTCGCTCATCAAGATTGAAGTGCACTTAAGATTAATGTATTTTGATCGTAATTAACCTATGAAATTACTATTGCTTCAGATTATTGATACTAAGAATGGACAAAAATCTTTTCTAGGTAAAGAAAAGAAATTCAGAAACCCGTTTTTTTACCACATTAAGATTAAAGGGTATTTATTATCTTAAAACAATTCCTATGTGACAATTGTTCTTTTTTGTCAATATTAATTAAGAGAAAAACGAAACCGTTTTTCAGACACGAGAAAATAAAATATGAATTCGTGTCTGTTATATATTTTCTTTCTAATGAAGTGCGCTTTAGGACAACGTCTATAATGTCATGCATCAAAATACATAAGTTTCAGCTTAACACATTGATGACGGTATGTCTTTGTGATATCGGGTTTTTAAAAATGTATTAGTCTTCCTATAGTCTTCCCCCTTCAGACAGTACTTGATAAATTGCTTTCTTAAATAGATTTCTCAAATTTATGCACCAGTTAATATCTTTCAGAGGGATCCTTTCTCAGATAGAAGAAAAAAATTATAAATTCATGTCTGTTATACCTTTTCTTTAAAATGAATTGCACTTTAGAAGAACGTCTATAATGTCATGCATCAAAATACATAAATTTCAAATTAACACATTGGCTACGGTATATTTTTGTGATATCTGATTTTTAAAAAAGTAGTAGCACCCCCCTCTTCTAGATAGCTTTCTCATGTTTATACACCAGTTAACATCTTTCAGAGTGTGGAAATAAGACCGAAAGCTATAACACGCTTTGTTCTAACGTCGCATGGAGTCAAATGTCACATGGAGTAAGGAAAAGAAAGAAAAAAATGTCGAAAAACTTGCATGCTTTCATTTCGTTCCATCGTGGCCTTATACAAGCCAACAAAATCCAAAACATGCAAGTTTTAGAAATTTTCTAGAGAACATTTGCATGATTCCATAATTTCCAAGCTGATCAAAAACACAAAAAAGCAGTAATAATGCAGGAATATGCGGTCTCAATCCAACTTATTCAGTAAACATACCGGGTGTTCCATTCTACACTGTTAAAAACCTTGTCCGCATTTTGGTGCTCAATATCAGCCACTGTAAGATGGCGTAATCTTGAATCAATATTTGGAGCTCCTGTCGAAGCATAGTTACAATAGTTATACCAAGGTTGAAATAGGTTGGTTGGTTGTGTTTATGACGGCCAATTACCTGCACGAGGGATATTGACTCTAGGGGACGTGCCCTCCACGGGGGTCTTATTACAAGAACGTAACCCGTATTTATGCAAGGAAATCCAAGGTTCGAAGAAAACCACGGAAAACTCCGAATGTTAGGCCGACGTGCGCGATTGGATACGAACCCAGCACCTCCCGTCTATCAGTTTCGAGGGCAGAATCTCTCGGCCAGTGGTTGGACTGAGGTTGAAATAGAAAACTCCAAATGTTGGTACGGGACTTCACCATTTTATGGTGATAGCTTCTGAGCCTCCAAAATTGGTTCAATCTAGAGCAAAATTTTTCACTCGGGATTTCACCTATAACTGAGAAATAGTAAGATATTGCAATGGAAATTTGAAGAGAGTTAATTTGCTTTGTGTGAAATATAATATAAAAACTTTTGCTAGGTAGTTCTACTATCCGAGTCTAAATAGTGGTAAATCGATACTCCATATTTTACGATGTGTTAGTCAGTCCATAGGATATCCTTGATTGAACTATTGTGCTTTAAATTTTTTTTCAACTTTTTCGGATGTTATTACACTGAAAACTAAGTAAGGAAAATTACTTAAAATTTTCAATAAATTTCCTTATTTTTTTCAAAATTATTAATAAAAATATGACTTCGATTAGCATTAAAACATATTATAATTGACTGAATAAGTGAATATCCCAAGTCCTATAATAGTACTGCTATTAGTTTTGCATACTCAACTCTCTGCAAATTATTCAACGCTTATTTTAAATCCCTTTCTAAATGTCGTTACTTAAACGCACAGAAAAGTTAGCATTTTATACGTTTTCCTGAAAACAGAAAAAAGGGCGATATATCCAAAAAATATGATATAACGAGATGCGATATAACAGAAAGCAACTCTTTTGATTCACTTTTGCAAAAATTAATAGCTTTCTTTCGTAGAATTCTCCTAAGGGTAAATGGTTTGAAACTTTTTTGTGGAAGCCAGGAATTTATTCTCATATTGACCGCTGAACGAAAATTCGTAAGTTACGAAGTCAATGGACTGGAAAGTTAGTGCGCAGTTGCTTCGTTCATTTTTCATCGATGCATCCTGGAAAAGTCATGGGGCAGGCAGTGGGTGCCGGAAAGACGGTCAAACTGCTAAAACAATATTCTGAGAAAGAGGAAAAAAAAATTCAGAACAGAAAAAGGAAAACTTTTAGATTAAAAATATTTCAAGGCGGAGTATACGGATAATGAAAAAAAGAATTCGGGAAATATTTGACATATTTTATAATTGAAAATAGCAAACACAAAAGAAGAAAGTTCGATAGTGCACTTTTGTATTATTTGCTTGTAGTTGAAGTAACTTGCAATAACAGACTGCTAGAATATTAAAGGTTGCATCAGAAAGAATAATAGTGCACAGGGAACTTAATACTTTAATGTCCAATTTAACTTTAAAAGTTGAATCTAAGCAATAGTCCTCTAGATTAGATTAACAAAGTAGAATTATTTTCATAATACCAAAGAAAGACACTTTTTAAACACACTGTAGAAAGGAATCTAACGCGAGATGCTATTAAAGAAATAGTTTTCTATTCCTTCAGTTGTTAAAAGAATGTTCTACCACTACAAGAGCAGAAGGGAGTTTACGTTTTGCTCCTGGAGTAGTAGAATATACTACAAGTTACTTATATATAAACTTTAGCACTTTGCGTGAACTATCAGAGATAAAAAAGATTGTCGTTATTCCTGCTCCGACAGCAGACGAAAAATCCAGAATATATCAATAAATTCTCATTCATTATTTATTATTATTATTATTATTATTATTATTTTGTTAATAATGCTTAGAAAAACGATCATCTTTAAATTTCCGTTTCACGTATAACGATTATTTTTCTATTAATTCGACATACCACTACCGTTTATAAGAATAGTCCCACAGAGTTATCATTTTACACTAGTACGCTGTTTAAAAAATATATATGCATACACACACACACACATATATATATATACTTTGTATATATATGTATATATATACAGGGTGAGTCATAAATATCGAAACAATAGGCTATCTCCTTAAATATTGCCCTTAGACCCATACTTCCAATTGCAAAAATTCATTAAAAAAAATGTGAAATTTTTGATAAGGTAAATTGCGACTCCATGGGGGGTCTAGTTGAAAAGTTACGAAAATTAAATTTTTATACGGACCCCGTAGGACAAAAATTCCAATTAGGAAAACTTTCCTTATTCAGTCCTGAATAAGACACAAAAAGTTGCATCTTCATATCTCCAAAATTCGCAAAGTTATAGCCGTTTAAAAAATTCATCAGGTTTTAAGGGATTAGACACAAATTGAAAAGCGCGCAATTCAAAAAACAATGTTACTTTAACAGTTCTAGAAAACGCGTAAAAAATATATTTCTTGAGTTAGAATTTTGATTTTTTTCTTTTTTGTGATGGTTAGCATTATAATTTGCTAAGAAAATCACATTCTAAAATTTCTCATACAATTTATAAAAGTTTCATGTGGTTAGTACTGGTTTAAATGGGACAATCAAAAATCGTTATAACTCGTAACATTATTTATCGGATTTCAATTTCTTTCCATTTAATTAAAGATGAAAATCTGATTTTAGTTTTGTTCCAAGGTTTTTTTTTATATTAATTTTAAAACTATTAAAAATATTTATTGAAAAAATAATATAACTTAAAAAAAAATCATATTTTCAAAAACAAACATTTTTTCAAAAGTAAACATTTTTTTCAAATTTGTCGAAACAAAACTAATCTAAAAAAATCAAAAATGACGTGTTTCAAGTTCTTTTTTCTTTTAAAAATTCTTAAAATTTAATAATTTAATGACAAGAAATAGAGGATAAAAAATTCATTATGCAGAAAAACGAAGTGTATTATTTAAATGTCCGTCAGTTATTTTAAAAAATGGTTTTTCTAAGATGCAGATTAAGTCTTTTTTTTTTCTTTTTAAATTTAACTCTGACAACTTCAGGCTCTTTATCGTCCTCCAGAGGATGTTAAAAAATCTGCATTCTGGTCCCAGGTAGGGCCAGGACCGAGATGTTACTTTTTTTGGAAGACCCGCCAGGCCGGGCCTAGCGTACTTTTCATAAAGGAGGGGACTACTTCCTTCAACTTAGGTGCACTCTGGATGAAATTTTCAAACCCGGTCTCGACAAAACCCGTATTAAAATCACTGTCTCTGACTGACTTAATACGTTCATAAAATAAATAAAATTCGGCTCAATCGAATTTTTTTAAGAAAAACATGTAGATTTTAAAACTTTTATTTTACAAAAAAAAAAAAAAAAAAAACCTTTAAAATTTATTTTTTTAAAATAGATTATTCAAAGGCTAAAAAGATTAAATACAATAAAACCAGTGAAAAAAAATCTGCCTATGACGGAATTCTGTCTTAAACGGAAAATATGTTGATCCATGCAAAATAAATGCAATAGTACCTGAAAAGAAAATAAGCTCCAATTACATCTTCTAGGGAGAGCATCTGTCTATAACGTATTTTTTCTTTCCTATGTGATTCCGTCTTAAAAAGTTTTAGTGTATAACATTTTTCAGAGTCTCCAACGCATGGGATATGGATTAACGATATTAAAATATAAGTGAAACATTTACATATAAATAGAGATTCATTGATAAAATAAATATATTACAGCCTTTGGCGCTTCTTTAATAATAAAAAGTATAAATATAAAAAACGAAAAGCTATAAAAGAATTTTTTGGTCAGAACTCCTCCATATGAAACATTTTTTTTTCCACGCCGAATTAAAAAACTATGTAGAAATTTGCGACTGAACCGGGCTATGATTTAAACAATTTTCCAGACTGGTCCGGGTTATGATGTTGACATTTTTTCAGGCCACGCCGAACTTTTCCCCCTATGGGTCGATTTGAGACTTGACCTAGATATTTTGACCCCGGTATACCAATTTAGCGTAAAAACTATACGCTGCTATTTTATGTCCAAAGAAAAAGGCGCTATCTTCAACCGATTTTTATCAATTTGCAATTTGTGAATGTTCCCTAACAAGCGTTGAATCACAGAGAAGAAAGCACAGTTTAGAGGCAGGGAAAAGTGGTGTAAGTCAGGAATTTTTGAGGATTTTGGAATTTAATATCTCTGTCGGATTTTTAGATACGGAGATGAAATTTGTTTTGTTCAATTTAGGAATGGATAAGAAATAATTTCCTAATTGGGAATTTTGACTTACGGGGGCCGTATAAAAATTTAATTTTCGTATTTTTTCAAATAGACTCCCCCATGGAGTTGCAACTTATCTTATCAGAAATTTCACCTTTTCTATGAATTTTTGCAATTGGAAGTATGGGTCTAGGGGCAATATTTGAGGAGATAGCCTATTGTTTCGATATTTATGACTCACCCTGTATATATATATAATCATGTTACGTATTTAAATGAATATATAAATAAGTTCTTTTTTATCAAGTTATATTAATAAAAATTCAATCTCTGAAAATAATTTAACTTTGAAAAAATTTTTTACTCAAAAAAAAAACAAAACAAAAAAACAAACAAACAAAAAAAAAACATATGGAATAATTAAGGAAAATTTGTAATAGGCCAAAGGAAATTTTCACTGTTTATTAAATCACTTTTATAAGTATGGAGTGTAAAGGAGCCACAGCTAAATATAAAATGGTTTGAGAGTTCAATGGTGATAATGAATTTTGATTACCGGAAAAAAAGTTAAAAAGCATTAGAACATTTACTGTACAAAATCTCTAGCAATATAAATGCGTTTTTAAAGATAGATAGTTTTTACTCCAAAGCAGATGAGTTTCAGCTTCACTGGACGTATTTTAGTGCTTGAAAAATTTCGAGAATAGATAGAAATGATTGGAAAGAAATTTCCGAAAAGGAAAAATATTACAGTGGAAAGTATGACTGATTTTTTTTCAGATAACAGCGTACTTTTTTTCAGAATATTGTGTCAGGAATGTTGTTTGAACGAAATCAAAATATACAATATATGTACATATCTAAGGGTCTACAATTCACACCAGGTTACAGTGAAAAATTGTAAAGCAAAAAGACTTAATTACGCCTACAAATAATCATATCGTAATAATACATATTCCGAACGAAAAAGTCAAGAACATTACACTAAAAATAATTATTTGCTTAAAATACGACACTTTACTGAAAGCACATTAAAAATAGACTAAAATCATAATTCTAATGATGACTTAATGAATGAGTTGGACATGTCAGTATAGGTTTTTAATGTATTTTTAATGTATTTTAAATAAACTGACGTCTAATCAAACAAGTATTTTTAGTGTATGTTCTTATTTTTTTTTTTCATTTGGAATATATATTTTATGATATCACACAAGGTATTTAAAATCATTTGATTCAGTCAGTCGTAAATCAGTACTTGATCTCACCAATAGTAAGATCCAATTAGCGTTATCATAATCCTTTGGATATCTAATCCGTTAAAGAAATCTAAGGATTTCTTTCGAATGAATACTTTTGATCTAACAATATAAAATTATTTAATTCCTTTTAGTTTTAGTACAGTTACGGTATAATAAAGGATTTCTATTCAAAAACGTCTCATATATAGCAATCATGGGTTTTTTCACAGTAGGCAATTTATTCCGTAAAATAATAATAATAATAACAATAAAATAGACTCTTAAGCACTTTATCACATAAAATAGTCATAAAAAGGCTCTCAAGGGTTTATTAAGTTTTCATAAAGGATATAATTTACAATAAATTAACACAGTTAGAGAATTTAGCATCGTAGTAAGTCGTTGAAATTTAGAGAAACTAATTAGATTAGCTTTATATTTAAATGGGATATTTGGAGAAGAAAGGTTTAGTAAACACTGCGGTAGAATACCATTGTTTAAAAAAATGCTGCATTAACTTTATTTTTGTAAGTAAAAATAAATAAATCTAACTTTACTGGGAGGTATAATTTAGTAGAATAGAACTGGAAGGAATTGACCTGTAATGTGTCTGCTCTGGATGATATGATAGGAAAAACACCATACATCATAAAGCAGAGTTAGAGAGTCTAGAAAGACGCAAATATGCGCATAAATAAGCATAACTTGCTGTTTTGAAAAAGGAATGCTTAATGCAAGTATTCCTGGGGAAAAAGGCACCTAGAATGATAAACTAGTCACATTATATAAGCGTATAGCTCAATATATACTACGGCTTTCATCACTCGCCTTACTTATATTTTAGCTAAATATTCACTTAGAAGATTGCATTCAAAGAAATGTTTTGTTAATATATGGCATACGAATAATAACAAAGATTATATATAATTAATAAAAAATATTTTTATATAACACACAATGAAGTCGATGATGTTATAATTTGACAGCAACAAAGATTGCCCGTTGTATAGACAGCTATTGGATGCCATTACATACTTTCAAAAAATGAACAAAACATTCACTGAAATATTTTGTTTATATATGGTATACGAATAATAACAAAGATTACATATAATTAAATAAATATTTTTATATAACGCTACAATAATATCGCTCGTTGTGTAGTGAGTTATTGGATGCCATTATATACTTCCAAAAAATGAAGTGATTTCAATAATAACTTGCAAATAACATGTATAATAACTTAAGATAAGTAATATTAAGATAAGAGATTAATACATGATGTAAAATATTTTTGAAGATAAATTTTCTTTTGCATAATTAACATTAATCACACGAAAAATCATAAAAAAACAACATTAAAATTCATATTATCTCATTAAAACAGTGTATTTTTTTTACGTTTGACCAATTCATACGTTTCAAAACTTGCTTTGTGTAAATTGTAAGAAAATATATTAAAAAAATCATTCCCAGAAAAAAAATCAATATTTAAAATTAATTTCACCTCATCAAAACTATTTTTTTCACTTGGAACCCCTTAGAAGATTGCATTCCCAGAAATGTTTTGTTTATAAATGACATACGAATAATAACAAAGATTACATATAATTAAGAAAAATACTTTTATATAACACTATACTGGAATCGATGATGTTATAATTTGAAAAATCAAAGATTACCCTTCATGTTCCATTACATACTTCCAAAGCCATTACATACTTCCAAAAAATGAAGTGATTTCAATATAACTTGCAAATAACTTATGCAAAATAACTTATATTAAAATGCTTTGTCGTAATATATGATGTAGAATATTTTTGAAGGTAAATGAATATTCTTTTACTTAAGTAACATAAGTCACGAACAATAAAAATAAAATCAAATTCATTTTATCTAATTAAAACAGTGGTTTTTTTTTAATGTGTGACCAATTCATATGTTTCAAAACTTGCTTTGATAATATTGTGTAAATTATAAGAAAAAATATTATAAAAGAAAAAAAAATTAGCAGGAAAAAAAACAATATTTAAAATTAATTTTACGTAATCAAAACAATTTTTTCGAGTGTGGGAATGTATTTCAAAACTTACTCTGATACTATTTTCTTCATTATAGAAAAAATCATTTAAAATCTAGAAAAAATTAGTATCAACATGACATTTTAATTATACGTTTGCGTAAGTTTTTTAAGTTGAATCTTTGTTTTTCTCTCTTAAACCGACATAAAAATATTTTCAAATTTAAAATTAATATAAAAACATTTACATGCTTCAAGAACTAATTAAACTAAATACATTTTATAATTTAATGTTTTTAGTTCTTTCTTTTTTTCTTCTTCTTATAAACATATGTAAAGGCAATTGAGCCGCACGCAGCTAGAAGGGACCATCTCTTTTTATAAATGTATGGAGAAAAATAAATCTAAAAAAATTATAATCTAATGTTAAACTAATCTTATAACAGAGAAATAATTCAATTAATACAGTAGTGTTGCGAAATTAAATACTCACTCAAAACAAAAATGCTAGAGATTTAAAAATAAAGGAACTGAATGTTTTGGTTTGTTATGAAACTGGATACTGTCACAAAAATGTTTATTATTAAATAATTGAGAACTCCCCCCCCCCTCGTCCCGGAGGAAAAATAAAATTGGAATTTCGCCTCCATATAACTCACAAATTTTATTTTATATGACAACATAGTGCCAATAAATCAGTTTCACTTTGGATTTTGTGGTTTAAAAAAATCTGTTATATCTTGAAATTATCTAGATTTTTACGTATATATTAATTGCCGTTTTTGGATATGTACTATACAAATGTTTTCAGAAGTGGGAGGCTTTTGGGTGTATCTGACCTGCGTCTATATCAAGTGTAAAGTAAATCTTTTAAAATCTCACCTTAGAGAAATACATGTACTCGTCTCCAGAAGTGATATTATTCATTTAATATATTGAAAATGTGTAATTTATCATTCATTTATAAACTAGCAAAAGCCGTGCTTTGTTTGGATTCGCAAAGCATTATTTCATAAGATAAATATTTGAAAGGAACATTACTTTTTTATATTATTTTTGCATCTTTATTAAGCAAAAACGTTATCTCATGTTTTGGCGCATTTAAATTTTAGAAATGTAAATTCAGCCAAATAACTAAGAATTTCCTCGGAATTTTTTATTTATGATATAAGGCTGGTATAAATAAAAATATTTTCGAAGCAGAATTTTACAAAATATTTTTTTTTAAATTTTTAACTAAAAGTTTTAAAGATGTATTTACATTTTCCAATGGCCAGTAACGGCGTTCGTTCTGGCCAATAAGTGTTCTTTTTCTCGACATTTTTAAATTACTAATACCTTCCAGAAATTATTTATAAACGTAGTTAATATATTTAATTTGATTGAATTAAATTATTCTTTAATCAATTAAAATATTCGTCAATTATTTTTTAATCTTTCATTTCGAATACCAGACTTAAGAATCTTACCAAATTTAACAAAATATTCACTTTAAATACCAAATATAAGAATTAATTTTACTTGTTTACGATTCTTTTTGTTGCCACTTTACCAAAGTAAATACCTAAATAAATAAATCATAATGTAATTCTTTTAAAATCCGTAAGTATAAACTGCGTAAATAATTTTGGCAGAATAATGAAAATATATATTTTTTAATATATTAATCATGATTCTATCTATAATTACTAACCCCATAGTTTATTTTCCTTCTTAAAATAAAAAGATACGGGTTCAGTTTTTTTTTATTTGCAAACATTTTGGAGGAATAATGAAAATATATTTTATTTAATTAATTAATCATGATTCTATCGATAATTACTAACTCCATGGTTTATTTTCATTCTGAAAATAAAAAGATACGCGTTCAATTTTTTATTTGCAAAAATGCATCCATAATAGAAAAACATGTAGAATAAATTAATTATTAAAATAATATTTTTTAAAGGTTATTCTGTAAAAAAAAATAACATTCTGCAAATCTACATATCATAATTTATTCTTATGTTTAATTTCAAGTCAAAATACTGAATAGATTTTTTTATAAAGTGTACGACAAAGTGTAACTTGAGTGGCCTAGTAGAGGATTCGCTTCGCTCATCCTAATAATTATAAATGTTTGATAGTCCACTATACAACTCACTATACATTACTATAACATTCTACATATTATTTAATATGCTAATATAGTTGTATTTATACAAAAGCGTAAAAGAAAAAATACTCTGAAAAAAAAAAAAAAAAACGTTCTTAATCTAGCTGACATCTATTTTAAGGTTTATTAAAATATGATATAACCTCATCAAATTACAATTTTTTTCTAAAAGTATTCTACAAATCGAAATTTTTGCTTTTGTGTCAAACAAAGTTGATTTTTTTATTTTTTGTAAAAAGTGTCTCATTCCTCACCGCTCTCCACACACTTTAAAAATACTCGAAAACGTTTCCGAGAATTACGGAAATCTAAAAGTTTTTGCTTCAGAGATTATCCTCCAATTTTCGGAAATTGATAGGTTTCAGATTCTTATAAAGGTATAGGAACTGTTTTTGTTGATGGAGTTATTTATAACGGCAGATTATCTACAATAGGGGTATAAACCCAAAGGATAGGATGTGCCATCTCTTTTTCTTTCTTTAAAGGGCCCCCACTTCTGTTTACGGAAGTTTCCAACCCAGTACCTCCAGCATTTACCAGCTTTGAGAACAGAACTTCTCAGCCACTGATGAGAAACTCTTTTCGGAATTGCGGATAACTCAGAAGGGTTTAATTATATTCTTGTAGAACTTAAAAGTATATGAGCTGTATTAAAAAGTCACTTTTATTCCAGGTTAAGCAAATTATGTATTTTTTTTTATTTTAGAAACATTAAATTTTAAAATATTAAGATTATTTCTTATCTCAACTAAGGAAGTTTGGTGTCTCTATGACTAAGAAAGTGACTAAGAATAACGGTTGTATAAGCCCGTTAATCCTTTCCCGCGCACTACTCTTTAAAGTTGGAATTCAAAGAAGAAAAAAAATTTGGCAATCTATTTAGGCCTAGAGGAGTACACAGGTATTGTTTTGTAAAGATTGCACTAACCATTTTAATTATACAGCTGTTGCCGAAGTGGTAACCTCCCATAAGTAAAGCATTGAAAAGCGCAGTGAGAAGAGCATTGTTGTGAAGCACGTATTACAGTAAAACATTTTACCTATTATTTAAAAACAGTAGCGTTTGATCTCTGTGGTGCTGCCATCAAGAATTCATAAGAAAGATTTAAAGTAGCCAATAGAGTAGTTTTTGAAATATTCACGGAGTTTTTGTGTCTCTAAACAGGGGGAACTTTAGGTGTTGCCGACCAGGCAACACTGCGCGTTAAGGGGTTAAATGATTTCACACTTTCTTAAAACTTAAGAAGCATATGAGCTATATTAAAAATCACTTTTATTAATGTCTAAGCAAAATATGTATTTATTATTTTATTTTTAGAAAAATTCGTTTTAAAAATATTAAGATTATTTTTTATCTCAACTAAAGAAGTTTGGAGTCGCTATGACTAAGAAAATGACTAAGAATAACGGTTGTAAAAGCCCGTTAAATGACTTCCAAGGTACTAAGCATCACTTGATGTACTTAAAACTAAAATCTTATTTTAAATGACTGGTTATAAATTAGTTGCATCCAGGACATAAATTTTCAGCTGTTTCAACCAACGAACCATGAAGAATTTCAGAGCGTATTAAAATACCGTAAAATAGAGATTTTAGGTAATTTAAGAAGGTATTCGTTTTTACATCTAACAGCGGAATGGATCAATAAAAAATCATAGTTTGTAAGTGATAAATTGCCGAAAGCACTGAAATCCATAACTCTATACTTGTTGAGCAATATTGGCAGCAGTAAATCTATTTTTATGTCTGTAATTTTTGTTCTTGGACAAGGTACTAAATGTTCGAGAAAGAGCACTAAAGCACAAATCAATATGGAAGAAAAATGCTATCAGTGCTACATCTTCAAAAATTGTGGCGATAGAGAGGTTTGTTTGTAGTGAGTACTTATTTGTAAAAGAATTTTCGTGTATTATTTCTACTTATATAATATGTAACTAAATAGATTTTAAGAGCATTCATATAATATTATATAGATATATGTATATATAGTATATATATGTCTGTGTGTGTGTTTGTATGTACAGTGGAGCAGCTTTTATACGTTTCATATTTATTTATGTTATTTTCGTACTCAGACACTTTGAGATTAAATTCATTCATGCATCTATTATAAGAAACATGCATTTAATATACATTACTAAAATATACTTAAAATATATTATTGAAATTTTACATTAATGTTTCTCATGTATTCATTTTTTAGATATATGACTTTGACATTAAGTTCTTATTCATTCGCATGTGTGTTAAAAATAACTAACTAACTAACTAACTAACTAAATAAATAAATAATAAAACGTTTATACATAGAAGACTATTTCTTAAAACCTTTGCGACCGAAGGCATGCATTTACAATTTATGATATCTAAAACTGCAAACTACTGGCACAACATCTGCATTTCATCTGTTACATTATTTTTCAAAAAATATATGCAATATTTGTAATTATGCATACAAATACATGAACCAAGGATAGTATGATTATTATAGGTATTCATTTATGATATAAACACGAATAAACAATTTTTTTGAAAATCCGACATTTAAAAAAAATAGCAGATATAAATAAAATTTTAAATTTCTAAAAGCGAAAAAAAATTGTGTAAAATTTTATTTAAAACGCCGAATTATCAATAAATCGCAAAAGCTTTTTAAAACAGAAAGAAAATTTAATTCGAAAAAAAATATTATGAAAGTCAGATGAACGAAACCCTAATAATATAAACCCTTAAATTTGCTGAAAATACAAAATTTCTTCTTATAAAATCCATCTTAATATGAAAATATTATTTTTTAGCTCCAGCATCGGAGTTTGAACTAGCAACGGGGTTAGTAGCATCTCGCTAGTATCAGTAGCTTTACAAAAACTAGTTTTGTAGATTTACATCTTTTTTGCACAGTGTGCAGATAAAATTTCTGCAAGAATCCAAATTTCTGTAATTTTACATCTGTAGAATTACATCTTTTTTTTTTTAAATGTACTTTGAACTAGTTTTTGTTATTTTTTATTCTGAAAAGTTTATTATTTATGTTTTGGTTTGTCTCATTTCCTTCTAAATAATGACAATTATTACTTTAAAAATCGATAAAAATGTAAGGACACCAGTGATTAAAAATAGTAATATAAAATCTCGTTGTTGTCATTACTTTCAGCTTTCTTCTTAGTGGTCACGCAATATAAATATTTATTCTTTTATTTATTTCTTTGAACTCATTTATTACTAAATAATGAGGATTATAATTTAAGAAATAAAAAAAATGAACGTGAAGACATGCTTTTCTTGTGATTTCTTTTTTATGCGGATAGTTACATTATTTTGATTTTTTTTTTTTTTTTTTTTTTTTTTTTTTTTTTTTTTTTTTTTTTTTTAGCTATCATTATTAAAACATTTATTTTTTAAATATTGGTTCCTCTAGCATTATAATAATGAATAAGAAATAACAAAAAAAAATGATGTTAAAAATGTGTTTGATGGAAGACATTATTTAGTTTTCTTATTGCTTTATCTGACTCAATTTTAAAAACGAGTTGTGCTGATTCTTTAATCAAATGACACCCGTTTTTAATTTTTATGTAAGGATATCAGTGATTAAAAATTTCTAATATAAAATCTTGTTGTCATTACTTTCAGCTTTCTTCTTAGCGGTCACGCAATATAAATATTTATTCTTTTATTTATTTTTTTGAACTCATTTATTACTAAATAAAGAGGACCATATTTTTCAAAATAAAAAAGAACGTGAAGACATACTTTTCTTGTTAATACTTTTTCATGCCCATAATTACATTATGTTGAAGTTATTTTTAGTTATCACTTTATGTAAAATATTTATTTTTTAAATACTTTTATTTCAATCTTGTGACTGTATCCTTTATTTATCAGCTGAAATAAACAAAATACATTTTAATTTTGACCGTTTGCAAAATACTAATAGTTGTTATGCGTTTTATTTCATGATAACTTTTTCTTGGACGGCATAAGAGCACTTTGGTAAATTAATAAAGTATTCAACATTTTATTTTACTATCATATCTAACATAAAACATCATTTAAATATAGATTCTAATAAAGATTAGAGATTTTAATAAAGATTAATTCAGATAATACGTCCAAAATTAAAGTGTTCGTGATAAAAGCAATTTCTAACAAGAGAGAAGAGAATTTTCCTAAAATAAGCATTATAAAATATTACAATATACCATGGTATGTATACATACGACATAAAAACATCATTTAAACAAAGATTCGAATAAAGATTAGTGATTCTAATAAAGATAAATTTAGATAATTCTAACAAAATTAAAGCTAACGTTATTATTCATTATGAAATTATTATTTCTTTCTTATTCACAATATCTTTCGGAATCTACAAAAACAGCAGTCTAAAAAGATAATTTCTAATTTTCAATTCATTTATGCTATAACTTGCGTTTAATTTCAGAAAGGTAACGCAAAGAAATGATTTAATATTGATTCTTCTAGCATTATCATAATGAATAAGAAAATGCAAAAATTATCCATTTTTTTATAAATGATCAAAATGTGTTTAAGGGAAGAAATGATTTAGTTTTCTTATTTCTTTATTGACTTAATTTAAAAAATAAGTTTTGATGATTCTTTAATCAAATAACACCCGTTTTTAACTTCTACGATGTTATTTAAAATTTTATTTTTCAAATCGTTCTACCGGATTATTCAAAATACAGGTTGTGACTATTATATCTTAAAATGCGGTTGATAAAACATTATTCCAATCAGATCCCGATCATGAGCTAAAGAGAGGCCCAGGCAGAGCTCGTTTAAGACTTAGAAGTAAGGGAAGCACGGCGTCACACAGGAGCCCCATATTAATCTACGTTTATGGATAAATAAATACATTTTTACATAAATAAAATAAAATTTATTGATATATAGATAATTGTTGTAATATATAGATAAATGAAAGAAAAACAAATCTCCCAACTATGGTATAATGTTCTGATATACAAATTTGGGGATTTACTCGAGTCATGTCCCACTTGGTATATGGATTTATTAGTCCCTGCGTCCACTTATAAATAGTATATTCATCAAATGTAGCTTTTAGATATGACGATGGTCTTATTAATATCTGAATATATATTAAAATATCAAATTTTATTGTATTTCATTTTTATACGGCCTTGTTTTCCATATATCATATATTTGGGAAATGTTGTTTTGAGTCTAATAAAGACATTTTAAAAAGTACTAGTATTTCTTTAAGAAAGAAATCTTTCCAACTTAAGATAATTTGCTTTTTATGAATTTCCTGTGTTTTCAAGCACTGAACCGCGTTTTCCCGTTTGCACTTCCGTTTTTATTTCTATTTGTTAAAAAACCAAAATGAATAAACTGCCAATAAAAAATAGGGAACTAAAACAAAATACATAGTGAATAAAATATTGAAGAGTGAATTTCAAAAATTGACGTGTTTTAGAAGGAAATATTTTAAACGTATTTAGCACATTAGCGGCCGTCTTTTAGGGTTTCGTTCATCTGATGAAACCCTATTCGTCTCTGTTCTCTGTCCGATGTCTGTCCGTCACAGAATCTGTACGCAAAAACTGTATAAGCCAGGGACTTCAAATTTTCTGTATTTACAGCTGAATACCTCGTATCATACGACAAAATTGTAAAATTTTGAAAAAGTCCATTATTTTAATTAAATTATTGTTTTCAATACCATTCGTTCATTTTTGCAATTTAAATTTTAAAACAGTACCTTAATTTCAACGCTCTTCCTATAGATAGCATAGCATCTCGCTAGTACTGAAATCTGTAGCTTTACAAAAGAATGTACTAAAGTTACTGTAATCCCAGGTTGAAGGTACCTTAAAAGGTCTAGGCATTCAAGTTTCTTAAACAAAATCATTGTAAAGTTACAGATTTTTTTAATTTACAGTTCAAACACGTATCTCTTAAATAAATTATTGCTGTTGTCGTTCCATAAAAAGCTCTAGAAATCCTAGTTTCCTTGAAAAAATTCAATAATTTTGCAGATTTTTTTTTTTCACTTTGTACAATGTAACGAAAGCATGGATAAGAGAAAAAAAATACTGAAACTTTTTCTCATTGTATCATTCATGACATTAAATTTTTTTATTTGGATTTTTAAGGAAATTTCTTTGATTATTTAGTAATAAATGTGTGAAAAAATATTAAACAAATGTTTTTCTTACATCATGTGATAAACAAAATAAAGTTCAAAGTGATGAAACATGGACAAAAAAACCGAATTCATATTAAAACCTTTTCTATTTTAATCTCCGATGTCTTCACGTTTATTTATTTTGATTTCTAAAGAGATGATCAACATTATTTAGTAGTAAATGAAAGAAATTGCATTTATCTTCCGATGCTTAGTCACATCCCAAGATATTTCTAAGTAAGTAGAAAAAAGTTTTCGTTTGCCGATAATAAATAAGAATGTTGGACACATGTGACCCTTTGGACATTACTTTCTTCAGATATTTTGTCGCTTCCTTAATAGGGTTGTAAGAAAACTGCTGAAAGAAAAGCCTCCCAGCTCTTTTAAATAAAAACGTTTTATTTAGAGAAACAGTTTTTCTTTAATTAAATAAGCAAAAATTCCCAACATAAGATTATCGCGTAGACACTAAGTGCATACTAAATCGAATACATTATATATAAATTACATTATATATACATTATACATTATATATTCAGAAGTTTTAATTTAGTAAAAAACTCTTTCTAGGAAAAATAACATATAGTTACAATGCGTATACTATTTCATTTTACTTTTGAGCAGTATTATAAAAATATGAGACCTTAATTATACACTATCTGAACTTTTTAAGTGCGATTGTAATTACATAAATGCGTAGCATCAATAGTCGTCTTCTGGTCTGTCCGTAAACAGCTCAAAAACTGCCCAATCTAATGGTTTGAAATTTAATATATATATAACCGTTACAGAATTTCGTCGAGTTATATCAAATTTTATATAAATCGAATCAAAACCTAAAAATATCTTAATAAAATTTTTCTTTATTCTGTCAATTCCGCATTACTGAATTTAACCCATTAGTGCCTAGCGTCCCATTTTTGGGACAGTTTTAAAATATTCAAGTAAGTGCATTTCACACCAGTAAAAAAGAAGGATAAATAAATACTTTCTTTCCCGAGACAAAGTCCTCTATAATTTAAGATAAAAGTTATTCTTGCTTTAAAAGTGGTGGGAAAATGCAAAATTTGAATTTTAATGAAGAAAATAATTCAGGCATTAATGGGTTAATATATATACTCGTAATAAATGTCGTTCTCATGTATTTTTACATAAGAGGTGCGTCAGCTATTGCACTAACATTTGAATGTTTGTAAAAATAGTTATATACGAACGTTCCTCATTTGCCACATTTTACGTACAATCTCAGACTGGTTGTATTTCATTTTGCATTCACAATAAAACAAAAGGAATTTTATTTCTAAATACAGTTTAATGTTTAATGTAAGTTTAAATTTACAATAAACGATTCTTAAACAAATATATTTACTAAACATAAAACATAAAAATTTCAAAGTGCATGCAATGAATGTAATGACCTAAATAATGCCATATGATTCTTAACGAGAATATGTTTTAATGTTTACACCTGCATGCACATGTATATATATGAATCTCAACAATGTTTATTCATAATTAAAAAATAATTATTTAATGGGAAAGATATCTAATTTGCTCTCAGCAAAAAATATACATAAAATGACACTGAAATTGCTATTATTAGAGTTGCGATAATGTCATTCCACAATATAAGTAATTCTTTTAAAAACTATCTATTTGCAGGCATTAAAATTCAGACAATTACTCGGAGTTGAATGAAATTTGTAACTAAAACTTTTCAGAAGAGATAAAAATAAATCGTCGGTAGTAAACAATATATTTTTTACTGAAACGTCTCCCTATTTTGCCCATAAGTCGTATAGACAACGTGTTTTTGCCAATCATGATTTGCCCGTACCATGTACGGGAGTCCATACCCCAATCATAATTTATTATTCTCAATTGTAAAATTTTAGTGTAAATTTTGCATTCTTTAATCCGAGTATTTTTCTGATTCAATTGAGCAAAAATTTCTGTTTTGAAAAAACCGGGAATAAAAGATTCAAAATTCTGTAAAAGACTTGAAAAATTAGACATTATTTGAAAGTTTTTTTTCCAAAAATATTGATCAGTTGAGTGATTAATCCATGCTTTTTTTACACACATTTATTCCTATAATCGATATAACATTAGATAAATAGACTACAGCATAGCAAGAATTGATAAAGAATCTGTCAACGCTCTAAAAAAAAGGACGACTTTGCGGAAATACTACTGGTAATCTAGGCGCCAGTAAAATTTACTGTTTTTTAACGGAAAAATTTCCGTATTTTCCTGGAATTTACGGGAATTTGTCCGTTAACAAACAGTAAATTGTATTGGCGTCTAGATTACTAGTAGTATATCTGTCAAATCGTCCGTTTTCTTACAGTGATACATTGTGGTTTTAATAATATAAAAAACTATCTAATTTTGTAGATCTTAAAACTATGCTCCTTTGAGAGAGAATTAACACTATTTAACTCTAGAACGGCCGTTAGCGGTCATTTTGACCTCTACCATATGAACATACTTTAGTTCAAACGAGAAATTCCATTATAAAACAAGTTCAAAACATGCAAAGAAAAAAACTTTAAATACAAAAGTTAAATTGTTTTAAATAAAAGTTCTGGTGGGAAATATTTGTATAAAACTTGACTAAGGTATCCGGCTTTTCTAGGGTTAATGATAAGCAATTTGCATGTAATGACATGGTACAAGAAAAAAATAACACTAGATTGCGCCCCCTCGTTAAAGAAAAAACAAAGGTAAAGTTAAAAATATGTTTGTTTCAAGTGATGTTTATATTTACTGTAGATAACTTGGTACAGAGACGAAAATATTTTAATATTAGAATATTTTTTAACTACGATTAATAATCTATTTACAATATATGTGAATAGTTATATTTTCAAAAAATTATTTATATCATTAAAAATGTTTGTGGGAAAAAGAAACATCATATAAAGCAATTTTCGCGCAAATATTGCAATGTATTTGGCTCAATCTCTGCTTAATTTCATAACACAATTTATCATATATTTTTTAAAAAAATTAATTAACCTAACAAGTATTTCGTAAATAGTCTTTCAGCTTTCATTTATCTATATTGTTAAATATTGCTTTTGTGTCCCGCGACTTGACATTAATTCTCAACTGCTTCTTCATAACTATCAAATCCAGGTTGCATCTTAGAATTAATGATGTTCCCATTCACAAGGATTTAAAGGATAACTTATTACACTTTTGAGTGTCTTTTAAACTTGCTATTTTGAAAAAAAAAAAAATCTTTAAATTCTTGCTAAGAAAATTTCTACAAAATGCTTTCAACTTTAGAAAAATAATGTAATATTTTGCATAAGTTTATTTATTTTTTAAAAAACACGATATAATCTTATATCAACATATTCCCGAGAAGAAATTCATGGTCCCTTTTCGTATCCCAAAGAATAATGCGTATTATATTTTGTAGCTAATACGACATTGATACGTCAAATAAAAGTCATGTTGTCAACAAAATGTCATTTTTGAGAACTATTTGTAAAGTAGATTCCGTGAAGTACGACAGTGATGTTTAACAACAGTATTCCAAAGGTTTCAAAACTTATTTATCCCTGAAATATTTGTTTTGATACAGAAAATAACGTTTATTGCATTTCCATACTTATTCCCACCTCCCGCTTTTATAAAATAAACAAAATAACATACTTTGAAACAGAAATTTTATTTAATGAATGAAATCATATAGATTTCAAATGCCGACCTTAACCTTTTCGGGTTTGCTGTACTATTAATAGAACATGTATTTTAAGTGAGTATTACTTTGTTTTAACAAATACTTTTGTTACTGTTTACATGTAGTAATGTTAGTATATTTAAAGATAGAAAACCAACGATTATAAATGCACAAATAAAGTAAGAAAAAATAGCAAACAGCCGTTTCGAATCTCCATAGTAGATTAGAAACGGCTGTTTGCTACATTTTCTTATTTTATTTGTGCATTTATAATCGTTGGTTTTCTATCTTTAAACATTTTTGCACAAAGGCTTTATTTGCTAATTCAATGTTAGTATATGGCCATGCATTTACTATATGACTTCATTAACGTTTAGGCATTTAGTAACAACAATAATAATAAATATTTCCCCAATTGTCTTTGCAGAGTTTTCGATTCTTTTATTTTAAACACATGTTTCACAAATTAAAACTAAGGTTACTTTCCTGAAAGAGTCGGGCGTAATAAAGCTAAAAAAGTATTAGAAAGCTATAATATCCGTAAAATCTTGTTGTAACATATCATTTTCTAAAACATCTTCAAAAACACTTCCTTAGCGTATCGTCATATGAATAAGAATTGCAAAACATCAAAGTCAGTTGCAAAGTATGCAAAATATCAACATTCGCTATGTTTCAAGCAATGAAATATTCGTTGAACTCTAATTAATCGATTTGGATAGCTAGCGCTAATGTTTTTAACGTAAAAGCAATTTGCTCTAAAAAAAAAAAAAAAAAAAAAAAAAAAAAAAAAAAAAAAAAAAAAATTGGACCCGAAAGGGACACAGTACCAAGACATATTTAATTAAATAAGTTTTCTGGTTCATAATATGTCTGTTTCATTTTTTTTTAAGCGAAAGGTTAACAAGTTTGTATTGATTAATAAAATCTAAAGTAATAATTATTATATACAAATGATACTTTTACCCCTTTGGTTCAAACCCGGTCTTACATATATTTAAAAGACTATTACGATGACAATGCCCATTCTAATATGTAATTACTGTAAGTGATTTCATTTTGTACGAATGATCTATTGTTTGGTCAAATTATTAAAAAAACTCAACCGTTTTCAATAAAATGATGAAAAAAATGGTGGACATGCTTCTTATCAATTCAAAAGGGGAAAATTTCTTATAATTTTGTCATAATTTAACAATTAGTTATGCAATGGAATGTAATATAATTTTATGCATGATAATTATTTTCTTTCCTTAATTTATCCTTTCAGTTTTGCTCTACAATTGTAATTCTGTAAAGATTAACTATCATGGGGGGAAAGAGGGGGGGGGTCATGCATTTATTCATTTTCGTAACATTGAAAAAGAAATATTAAAAAATTAAGCTAATATTAAAAACATAGGGAAACTGGATAAAGAAATAGAGTGGAAAACAGTTTGCCATTCAGGTATAAATATATCTGAGAAATTTATGTGAAGTATAGTGATTAATTAAAATATACATATGCATAGTTGTCAACTTACGGATAATTTTCGTATAACTGTACCAATATATCCTTTAGAAAATAAAACGTTTCGAACGAGAAAAATTATTTATTCAGATGTGCCTTTTTTCATTGTGATCCTTACATAAATTTATATATATATATATATACAGGGTGGTTATAAAATAAGTATCCCTATTTGGAGCTGTCTGTAGCTTGAAGGAATAACCCGAATGAAACCAAAATTGGTACACATACTATTGTGGAAGGGGGAAGAAGAATGGAACAATAAAAAAAGATAGTTACAATAATCGGCAACAGATGGCGCTACGTGTCCTTTTGGGTGCAAACGCCGTTGTAAGCATTTCTAAAATCAAAACGTGCTCTTTTTTGTCATTAATGTTGTACGACATGGCTCTCAGTTTACCAGATCGCGCTTTAATTTTAAAACTATTCTACGTTAACAGTTCAAACAGTGCAGCTGCTTGACGTGAATTTAGGCGTGTGAAAGAAATGCGTGAAGGAAAAGGTCCTTTGACACCGTGTGCAGAGAGAAGAATAGTAAAAAAATTCGAGGAGACTGGATCGTTTACTGTAAAATGTGGAAGAGGGAGAAAATCATTACCTCTCCGCGCTCAAGAAGAAATTGCTACTGCGATTGTGGAGCTATCAGGGACCGTGGACGTGTAGCAAACCTCAATGACTTAAAAGATCGCATATCACAACATGTGCGAAACATCACTCCTGATGCGTTGCATTCCGCAGTTGAGCACGTCGTCCACCGCCTGGATTGTGTCTTGCAGCACAATGGTCATGTGGAACTTGAACTTGATCGGTACCGCCATGCGAAATCTTAACCCCATTCACTGGGAAAATTTCCAATAAATTAGGTATGCCATCCGGCTTTGTACCTTAGCTCTTTGTTCGATATTGCACATTACATTTCAAACACAGAAGCGCCATCTGTCGGCAATTATTGCAATTATTATTTTTTTATTATTTCAGTCTTCTGCCCCCATCTCAAATAGTATGTGTACAAATTTTGGCTTCATTCGGGTTATTCCTTCAAGTTACAGACAGCTCCAAATAGGGATACTTATTTTATAACCACCCGGTATATATATATATATATATATAAATGTGTGTGTGTGTGTGTAAATCCAGGTGTGAAAATCTGTTATTTGACTTAGTGCACATTGAAATCTTTTTATGGAAATTATGGGTAAGTTGGCAGCTCTGTACATGTATATATTATTCCGGGTAGTTTGTTTATTTAAGGCTGTTCTCAAATCCAAAGGGGTAAATCTATGACACAAGTTTTGATCCCTTTTTTGTTCGGGAACGTATGGAATTGGCAGTTTTTGTGATTCAGAAATTATGTGATCGAAAGACGTTTTCCGTGTTTTAGTAAACGCAAAACAGCTTTTAAAAAATACTGACTAAGTTTGTGTTTTGAATCGAATTCCCGGACGAAAAGAGAAATACGAGTCAGCGAAGGGAGAAAAACCAGTTATCACGCGACGCCAAATGCCTTATAACTCGGAAAATAATTTATTTTTCGAAAGCGTGTTTCGCTTACAAATCGCTTCCATTGTTCCGATCTGCTAACTTTGTAGCTTTAAGTTTAAAAATGAGTCAGTAATTGGATAAGAATGTTTTGGGCTTGCTGAGTAGTGGATTTGAGAACCACTTTAAGACCCCCCCCCCATATCCTTTTTCAGGAAAAATTGCCATGATAAACAAATAAATTTTTAAAGAGATCTTTGCTACAGAAATATATCTCTTAAAAATACTTTACTAAAATTACCGAAAAGTATTCCATAAATGACAGAAAATTGCCTATTCCAAAAAGAACCTTATTCAAATTCTCTAGCTCTTTAAAAATAAAATCTAAAAAAAATATAACAACTCTGAAAAGTTTCTTTACATGCTGATCGATAGTTCTTCTGCACAGCGGTTGAGATAAAAACCAGTTTTAAGTAGACAAAATGTTTCAGAATTGAATTTCTCAGAGATAGTAAGATTTGATTTAGAGTGGTGGATTTGAAAACCAGTATTAGACACCCCCCCCCCTTCCCATTTTAAGGAAAAATCGCCATGATAAACAAATACGTTTTTCAAAGAGATCTTTGCTACAGAAATACATCTCTAAAAATACTTTACTAAAACTACCGAAAAGTATTGCACAAATGATAGAAAATTGCCTATTCCAAAAAGATCCTTATTCAAATTCTCTAGCCCTTTAAAAATAAAATCTAAAAAAATTAACCACTCTGGAAAGTTACTTTACAAGCTGATTGATAGTTTTTCTGCACAGCGGTTGAGATAAACACCAGTTTTAAGTAGACAAAATGTTTCAGAATTGAATTATTCAGAGATACTTATCCCCTTTCTATGCTTCCAATTGTTTCTTTACATTTTTGTATCAAATCAAAGAATTTCAGAATTGCTTTAAAAAGGTGTAATTCCACTTTTAGAAGAACTCTATCATGTTTGCGGCGTAGAAATTTTAATTAAAAGTTAAAATGGATAAAAGCACTCGTTTTTGTTCGTTAAAAACAAACAACGGAATAAAAATATCTTAAAAAATTCCTTTTAAAGTTTTATTCTACTTATGTGTAATGTGCTCAAAATTTTTGAACTAAACCGATACGAAAAATGTGTACTAAATGAGATAAGACGCGATTGTGATATAAAGCGTTTGAAGTTTGACGTTACAACTGTGCTTGAGAGATTATAACTCTCTAAGCGTACAATAATTCCATTATTTTTAGCGAGTCGCCTTGAAAATACTAATAGGAAAAAAGCTAGTTGAAATTTCGACACAGCTTTAATATTTAAACGAAAATAAAAGCAAAAGATAAACTACCTCTTCGAGCTCAGAATTAGGTTTAAAAATTCCATTTCCCAAAAAGAATTTCAGTAGTAGTTATTAGATCATTTTGAAAATTGCACTGAATAACTATTGCATAAAAAAACGTCAATGAAAAAATAATGATTTTGTAAAAATGAGTAAACTTTGAGTAAAAACAAAGGAAGGAGAAATAATGACTATCCTTAACTGCCTTGACTTCCTAATGTGGTCTTGCAAAAAAAAAAAAAAAAAAAAAAAAAAAAATAATAATAATAATAATTGCACAACGACAGAGTACATAAATACTAGCAAACAGTAAATCCTCTAAGGGAATTGTTTGACCCTTTAATCGTCCTACAGAATGTTTCATTGATCTTTAACGATTCATAAAATAATAGCTATGAGAAGAATTCGTTGGAGGAGTGTTATTTGATGACTTCACATATTTATTTACCTTATTCATTAAAAAAACACAAGCTTTAATATCGATTTTGTATCGTTTCTGCCTTCGACACTTAAAGTTCCGTGACGGAAAAACCCGGTTAGGACACTTAAGGGTGTATTCGAAAAAACGCTTTTCCATCTTCAACAGCTCGAAATTTTCCGATACAATTTCAGACACACTTTTAAAAGTAGAAACATGAAACTTGCTGAGGGGATTCTTGAAGAGACGTATGAGGTGCCGTGTGATGTCTTTTTACGCTCAATTCATTAGAATTTGAGTTATAAACAATTACCTTCTCAGTATGACCCTTTTTTTCGTTCCCAAATCTCCCGCTTGGAAGAAATCGGTTCGAAATGCCGTTTTTGATTGCTTTTTTTTGCAATATTTTCTGCATTTATCAAAGAATCGGCAGTCACGGCACTTTGTGTACTTTCCAAATAAGATATTTTGAAAGTTTGGTGTATTTGACAGCAAAAATGAATTCAAAAATAAACCGGAAAATAAGCAGTTTGAATCGAAATACACCTTTAAAGGTCTGGCAAAATCGCAAATACAAATAACACACAGAAAATCTCTGATTCTGAGAGTAGAAGGATATTGGTCATTCATTCTGTTCAGATTTCATTACTAAAAAATTCTTACAAAAATATAATTGGCCACTAAAGATCTGTTATACGGAAAGGGTTCAATACATAAATTTTAATTAACATAGTACATAAATTTTAATTTTAAGTCCCTATATCTCGGAGGAGAGGAAAATTGCTGGTTAATCTAGGAATTTTTTTTTTCCGTTAAATTAACTTTCGCTACGAGATAAGTAAGGAAAAAGTACATTGGTGAAAGCAAAACGTAAAGTGTGAAATCAATTCTTGTTAATATGGAGGAACATTGAAAGAAAAAAAAAGAACACGTACCAGTTTTTAGGTGAAAGTAATCTTTTAGATGAAAGTGTGAAAAAAATTTTAAGATGCTAAAAAGTTTCTTTTCGCTTTCGCGAGCGAAAAATAAGAAAGTACACACATTAAAAGAAAGATTATGAGCTGTCGAAAGAATAGAAGGAAAAAAAATGTTGAACAGAAAGAACTTTGAAGTTTTGAAAGGACTAGAGAATTTGTCTACTGGATCGTGATAACTTTTCTAATAAGACTTTTTTAAAGATTACAAAAAGTCAACTCTTCTCTCTTTTTTTACCACTGTATTTTACTCAGACGCAAAACTGTCTTTTCTTCTACAGAAATAATCATTGCATTTGGCACTACAATGCTCAGATTTATATGAATCGCTGGTTGATAGAATCAGCAGATATTATGAATCTTATCATATTTTTACCATCATATTTAACATTTTAAAATAAATTTATCGAATCTTCAAAATTCGATTGCTGGGTTCTAAATTTTTGAGAGATTGAAACTGAACATTTTTTCCTTTTTTAAAAAATAGGAAATTTATTTATAATGTTTAGTTTTTGATTTGGAGATAGTGAAAATTTTCTTTCACTCCTATGGTTTCAAATTCTTTAGAGATTGCAGCCAAAGAGCATCCTCAAAACTAATGTATAAAAAGTGAATTTGAGATGCGATGATTCCGGTCATCGTATTGAACTAAGATTTGTAGCATAATACTATTCTGCTATGATGAGTATATTAACATATAAATATTTTAAAATAGGCATTTATACTTAAATTTCCGTTTAATTTTTGCATAATATATTACAAAGATAAGAAATTGATACAAGCATAGAACTATACATAATAAATTTTTAAAATGTTCAATAAATTTATCTTTCTGACATTTTTATACAGGTACTGACAATAGAAAAAAAAATATATATAACTTAGAAAATTAAGCTGTTCTCGTCACAAAAAGGAATTACTTCTTTACTATTAAGTAAGCGATTACTAGATTTTTATATGAATTTAATCTTGGGTGATTTATTTTCTGATTATTTTCAAACTTAAATGTCAAGAAAAAAAAGCTCACAATTTTACCATTTTCTCGTCCATTTTAATGTTATAAATTCATCATAGTGAAATAGTGAAGAGTTTCGTTTTTAGAGCTAAAAATATATATCTGATGCACCTTAATTATTTTTTAACCCAAAATTACTCTCGCAATATGCACTAATACAAGAAACATACTAAAGAATTATATTTTCTTAAAAGATACAAAAAAAAAAAAAAAAAAAAAACTTATTATTCAGTTTTAGATGACAGTATAATATGATACAGTTGAATGGGAGCGACATATTGTTCAATATTAAAATATAAAATAATTTGCATGCTTTGCAAATACATGATTGCCAAACATTCTGATTTTTGAATACTAGTATTTTTTAAAGGAATCTTTATTTTATGAATCGCAAATTTATCATGGTTCATACGCATGCCGTTATTTTCCAAGTGAAATAACAATATTTTTTAATAGAAAAACAAACTTAGGTTAAATACGCGAAAATTCGCCTTTTTTAAGGAGAAATTTTCTATAAAAAAATAGTGGTTCCAAAATATTTCTTGGTCTGGGAATTCCAGGATCCGTACGAATCCTGTTTATGTCAATAAATAAAGCCATTATTTCGATTCAGAAATAGTGGTAATAAAACTTGGAAGGTTTGACAGCTGTAGAAATAGAAAAAAGGGCTTTTTAACTTTTGACATTATATATATAAAATCCCTCCGTGTATAACGATTCCGGGGTCAACCCATCCACGAGAAAAAACACTTATTGTGACCAATGACAAATTCCATTGTGAAAAGTTATCTCCGATTTTAAAGGCTATCAATTTTTTGTCCAATGCAAGCGTTCCAGAGTCGTAATGGAGCGTTCTCATTTGTCAGATTTACAGTTTGAGCTGTAAATGACGTCACTGCATTTTACTGTGCTTTGAAATCTTTTCCCTATTTCAAACACAATATTCACACTGTTAAAAATTTGACTCATTTGCTGCAGCATCACACCACCGCTTTTATAGAAAACGATTACTTTGCTGTGTTATGGAGCATTCTCATTGGTCATAAAAGAGACATTCTATAAAAGCTGTGGAGTGAAGCTGCAGTAAATGGGTTAAATTTTTAGCAGTACACTGTTAAAAATTTGACCCTTTTGCTGCATCATCACTCCCCAGCTTTTATAGAATACACTGTAAGTAACACACACAAAGTAACAGTTTTTTATAAAAGCGTTGGAGCGATGCTGCATCAACTGTTAAAAATTTGACCCATTTGCTGCAGCATCACTCCACTGCTTTTATATAAAGCGGTTACTTTTCTGTGATATGGAGCACTCTCATTGGTCATAAAAGAGATATTCTATAAAAGCTGTGGAATGACGCTGCAACAAATGGGTCAAATTTTTAACAGTGTTTAATTAAAACTTTTTATTTAAGAAAAGCGAAGGTGCGTTTTAAATACAGTATTGTTAGAATTCTTATATTCGTGTTGCTTTATTTATTTAATTATTTTTTACAGCCGTGAATGACTTCACTGTGCCGACCCAGTGGCGTGGTTGGCAGCGGCAGCTGCTCCCTCACCGCTGGTCCCTGGTTCGAGTCCAGCTAGCGGCATGGGTGTCTGTGTTGTCCCTGTGATGTGTATTAAATGTATGTAATGGATTTTCTTTAATAGTAAAGTGTTCTGTATTTGTTTCTGTGTATTCTGGATCAATCGAGGCAACAGCCATTGTAGCTATAGGCCTCAAAGCACTGTTCACTCAAACTCAGACTTCATTGTCACATTACGAATCACGATTGTTTACTCTTTATTGTTGGCATTTGTTATCGATCTTATAAAGTATTTTCTTTTAAGTATTAACTAATGGTAAAAAATAGCTAATTCACAAATGTTTTAAAATAGCATTATTAGTGCATATTTTGCATTATTAATGCATGTTAATTTGCATGTTTTTTGTGAAATAATTACTGTAATTTTGTGAGTGAAATTCATTAGCTGCATATTCTATGCCATTATTTTACCCATTAAATTAATAATTTGGCTACCCTCTCATATTCGTCTGAAAATGGCCAGAATGGGAAAATTTTTTATACAGTTTGGATATTTTTATTATTTTCTCTCAGTATTTAAAAATATTTTTTGGCTATAGGTTGGTATTGACCAAAGTTGTTGTAGTGTTTTATCATCCTTTTAAAAATGGAAACAGGTCATTTTGGCGGGCTATCTTTTAGTACTAAATAGTGATTTTTTATTAAATTCACGAATTTTCACTAATTACCGTCATCGGCAATTTATATTCATTGAAGATTCATTTTTATAACATGCATTTTCAGTAAGAATTTTATTTCTAAGAGTTCAAATTGCTAACCTGCATAATTAATATTTTTATTTGAACTGAAGAGGGTTCTTTTGATAAACATATTTACGATAAACTATTTACGTTAAAGTATTTACGATAAACATATTTACAATGATATTTTACTAGAAAACTTAAAAAACTTATAATTTTGAGAAAGGTTATAATATCTAGAACTTCCATGCGATAGAAAAAAAGTGATACAGATAAGCTAATTCCATAAAACTTAGTGACAAATTGTAAATTTTTCGCATATATTATCACCGCCTAAGGCAGTTTTCTAACTGAGCGATTTGAATTTTTCAAATTGACCGAATAAAATGCACAAGCGGGGAATTTTTATTTAAATTGTCAACGTTCTATCTATTGAACTACCTGGGTTGACAACCAACCTACAATATTGACTCGATTGATTTAATGATTGAAATATGTTAGCCGGTTGTCGTCTCAGGTAGCTAAATAGATATGCGTTGGAAATTTAATTCAGAGGTCTTGGTTTCGATTCCAGACATGAACTTTTTTTTTTCACAGTTGGAAAAATTTAATTAGTACGATATCTTTTCCTATCAGTATGATAGATTTTAAATAATATAAACTTGCATTTTTATTAAATTTATTAAATTTTTAATACCTGAAAACCATTTGTAATTTAATTTTTATCGATTGAAGAACCATTATAATGATCTTTCCATTTAACAGTTTAATTGACCATGATTATTATGATACATATTTTAAGTATTCCTAACATTTTAGAAATCTCATGTCCTATAAGCAACGTATTCAGAAAAGAATATTTATTTGTCAAACTCTAAAGAATTTGAGCGAATTCTTCATATAACGTATATGTTAACTGATATTAAAATTAATCCTTTTTAATAAAATGGAGATAAAATGATGTATGTAGTAGCTCATTAAAAGCAATTATCTTGGTGTTTAGAAGTTCAAGAAAAGAATAAAAACAGTTGATGTAATTTTAATATCCTTGACTATTATTTTCTCATTAAATATACAATGCGAGTACCAGCATTCAGATATTAAAAAAGAATGTTTTAAAAGTATTACTAGTAATAAATGACCGCCATATTCTTTTTTAGAGAATACAGATAATCATTTAAGAGTCGAAATAAGAACTCGCCTCTGAAATCTATAAATTTTGAACGGCTGAACCAGATTGCTGTTCAGTTTGTGTTGTACTGGCTTGAAACTGAAAATTTCCGCTTACAGTCACTTCGTAACCCGACCGGAACCCGATAAAAATTTTCGTCAACCCGAAACCCGCCTCGAATTTAAAATATTCATAGCCAAACCTGAGCTGAACATGAACTGAAGTAAAATGAATCATATTTAAGGATAAATTATGGGAAAACAGTCTAAAATTATACCTTTAACATCAATTTAATCTTTCTTCCTTATAAAGGAACACATATAAACACAATAATATTCAAATCTGTAGTTTTTTCTTTTAAAAAATCGGGACAACCCGAATTCAAAATATGTAATGTGAACCCGAACCGCAATGCAAAAAATAGCGTAATGTGGGTCATTATTGGTCATTTGTTGGTGTGCGTGAATTCGTATGACGAACAAAAATAATACAATGAAACAAAAATAACAATTTTCACTTGTGCAGGCATCACAAACACGCATATACACATAGCTGCTAACATATTATGCTTTTTAGTACAACAAAAATTTTATAGTAAATTTTACCTTTTTGAATCTTCGTAAACTTCCGATTAAATAAGGTACAAATTTCTATTAAATTTTTGGTACAAACAGAAAAGCGAAAGTGTTGGCAACTATGCATATACATATGCATGGATATAGTGTAAGTAATATACTAAAGTTAGGTTATGTATATCTCATTAAAGTTATTGTATCGTAAAGTTTAAACTGACTTTTTTACTTTATTCTTTAAATAAGCGAATAATTATATGTTGAAGATAGACAATGAATTACATGTTCAAACTTGTAGGAGTGTTATTAAAACACATTATTGATCAATTTTACAGAGAAAATAAATCTTTTATGTTAATTTCATTAGGTACATGACGTTGGAAGTTAATATGGAAAAATAAATAATAAGGACATAAAAAAAGGGGGATACTAATAGTGATGTTTGCCTCAGTGTTAGAATGAAAGATGATGTTTTTAAAATGCGACCTAGTACAGGACATTTTTCATATTAATTTCTTAATAAATTTTATGATTGGAGAAAAAAAAAAACAATTCCGACGTAGTTTTTTCTCAATGCTAATAATGTTTTGTAGAAATATATACCTAACAGCGTTCTCTTGAAGAAGTTGGGTGTTATCCTTTAACAGCTGCGTCTCCATACTTTAGACAAACAAATAATTTGATCGTTTCTTTTAAATTTCGCTTTCTTTTAAATGTATACTGAACAACAATTAGTGGCGGTTCTTCACTAACTTTTTAGGATGCTATATGCGAGGTTCTAATTTTCATTCGTTTCTGTTATCATTTCTTATTTTAATAGAAATATTTTCCTTACTTAATCTAAAAAATTCTGCAATAAAATAAGGCAAAAATTTCTATTGAAATATACTGGTATCGAAGCAGCTAATGAATTCAAGTGCCCGTTTACCACCCCCCACCCCCTAAAAATATATATATATAACAACAGAAGCAAACGTTCAAGTAAATTTGCACAATATAACGGTTGCCTCTTAAATGAAAAAAAAAGGAATGAAAAATTACACAGATAGTTTTCCTCATTTCTACATTTTAAAGTTATTTTACAAGCATAATATATTAAGATTACATGTAAATCTGATTAAAACATTCTAAGTGACTCTATTGCATTTTTTCGTTTCCCAAAATCAACTTGCGTGGGACGTAGATAAAACTATTTGTAACAGACTTACGTTTTCAGAAATTTTTAAGATGTTGGTATATGAAAGGTTACTACAATGCCAAACTTAAAAATAAAGTATGTTAATCCATGTTTAATGAACTTTATTATGAATATGTTGGATGTTCAGAGGTTTAATTACTCTAATAAAGATTTCAGGATGATATTTTCTCAAAAACCGATAAGCTTTTCGACTGGGAATAAATTGAACCACATTTTAAAATAAAAATTCTTTAAATATTTCCTCAATATCTACCTACTTAAAAATGCTACAGAAACTTTCCAGTGTCGCCAAATTCTGTAATCTCTGAAGATCTTTCTTTTTTTTAAAAAAAAAATCATTTTCTGATGCTACTTATAAACTAGATTTATTTTACGGATAAAATTGTACTAAAGATCGATACGAAAAATGTTGGAAAATAATGAAAGTCATTTCCAAGCCTAAAGAACACATTGCATATTCCTGTCATTTTCATACAAAGACATGGTAGAAGATAATGAAAAATCAATTCTCAGTAGGGTTAACAGAAACAAGTAATATTACCGAATGAGTCACATCGTTATTGCACCTCGATCAATGAGATAAATTGATGGGCATCGTTAAAGCAGCGTATATTATTTTGTCACCGTTTAATGCAAAATGCACTATTCATAAGTAAAATCATCTGCTTTTTGCTTTGAAGCAAGAAAAGTACATCATTTTTTAACTTCATTTAAATCCAAGTTATATTACATCATTAATAAAAGGTGCTTCTAAAAAAATTCTTTATAGCACCTAAACTGGTAAATAAATATTGTAAAAATGTCAAATAGCAGGAAAACAGCCAGATAGTTCTAAGTAAAAGTGACAATGATTTAAAAAGAAAACTTAAGGAAGTTTCGCTATTTCAGATCGGTGTGCTTTTTCAGAAGTTTAGATAGTCATAATTTTCCATGTCAATTTATCACTGTACTGGAAAAAAAATCAGTACTTTTTTTGAGAGAAGTTTTGAACGGAACAATGCACTTTTAACAATTATTTTTAACACACTGAATTTTGACTTAAAAGTTGACATGATTTTACAGAAATATAAAATTATGTCAGATAATTATACGTTGTAAAAGGAATGTTGATGCTCCTTACAAAAATACAAGGAGTTATTTATTAATCATATCTATATTTTTAAAATGGAGTTTTCTCAGTAATTGATATCTTCTACATTTTTCAGTTTGGAAATGTTCCAGGTGCATCCTAAATTGTCAGTTTCTTTTAAACTTTTCTTATTTTATGCGTCGAGACATATTAATTAATTTATTAGCTTAGACAGCTAAATTTCAAAATTATCTACATTTAAAATTTTAACGTTAATTTACAAAAGATAAAATACTTATTTTTAAAAATGACGTTTTTAGATTACAAATAAATATTGTGAATTTACATTTACATTATTAATATTTTCAATTTTACTGATTTATTGAAATTATAAATTGCAAACTCAAAATATATTAAATATTTAAAAGAACTATGTTTGCTTGTTGTAAGTAATTATTGGGAAAAAAAATCCATTAAAAATGCTTTGAAATTTCGTCATTCTCTCAATATATGAGTCGTTCAGAACTAGGGTAGGACAATCTAGTCAGCTGCGATTTTGAAAAAACTGCTTTCCACAATTTGTAAAAATTTTTGCTCATTTCTACTTGTGCCAGAGAAGACCAAGCTTCATCAGTACACTGTAAAAAAAAATTCAAGAGGTTACTAAAAATTTTTTAGTAAATTTGTATTCCATAGAATTTTTTAGTAACCATTACAAACTTTTTTTTGCAAGCGAAACGAGCATTTCTTTTGTAAACTGAACAAAAGATTTTTTTTGTATAACTAACTTAAAAATTTTTAGTATGAGCCACCAAGCAAATTTTAGTAATAGCTCCAAAATTATTTTTAATAACCATTACGTGGGCTAGAAGGGCAGGAGCTTCCTTCGAGCTGCATCCGGACTTCTGGAGCGGAAGATTTTCGGCAAAACCGCAATAGATGGCAGCACCAAACATTGCTACTGCTCCCTCAGGATATTCATAATCCCTTTATTAACGAGTACTTACACTGCATACATTCGGGGCGTATTTGGCAGTGGCCAGTATCGAACCCGGGACCTTTTAGCCTAGAGTCCGTTACTATAACCACTATGCTATCAAGGCCACACCAAGTGAGTTTTAGAAATAGCTATTAAAAATACAAAATTATTAACTCTATTCGTTGCTAACTTTTTTCTAGTAATTCTTACAGATTTTCTTGTAACCGACTAAGATTACTAAAAATTTTTTAGTAATTACAAGGATCACTAAAGTTTTTTTAGTAGATCGACACTTTTTTTTTTGCAGTGTATGTATGTTATGATGAAGTTAGCAGTGTCAGAGTACAATGCAACTTGATCCATTCTTGTACTAGCAATTTGATTTCCAACATATGTTTTATCATCTGTTAACAATTATTGATTACCACTCAAATGATCTATATTTTTGGAAAAACTTTCAAATAATTCCTTTTTTTTGCGCCTTTTACAGAATTTTTAATGTTTTATCACTAGTTTTTCAAAACAGAAATTTTTGCCTAATTGTGTCAGAAAAAGGCTCGGAATAAATAATGCAAAATTTATAATAAAATTTTAATGAGAATAATAAATCATGATTTGAAATCATTTTCTCGTAAGTGGTACGGGCAAAACATGATTGACAAAAACACGCTGCTCGTATGACGTGCGGGTAAATCAGGGAAGCGGTTAAATTAGTTCTGTCAATTGAATTATTTCGAAATTATTAAAATTTATCATTCAGTCAATAGATGATATGGATAACAATGTTTTAACACTTCAACCTCATTTTCCGCAAAAATGTGGGATAGTCCACTATGATTCTCAACGTATTATATATAGATGAAATTTTACAGATAGAAGTATCTTCTAATAATTCTTATACAGCAATTTGAGCCGAACTTTGTACTGATATCACTTTTAGAAAAGACCAACAAGTGTCATCACTCTCAAAACCAGTAGTTATAATATGACGTAGAAAATTGTGTCGGGTATGAGTTGCTATGATATCAATATATTTCTTTTGAGATTATTTAAATCAAACATTTAAAATTAACAAATTTATTACAGTAGTATTAGTGCTTTAAATCTAGCTCATCCATAAAGCGCCATATTTATGGCTTCAATATGATGTGAGATAATGCCTCCTCTCTTCAATAAACCGTCAGAGCATCATCACATTAGAGTCAAATAACGCGTCAGTTTATGTAGAAAATGAGTCAAAGCTAGATTAGTATGAAATGTAAAAGCTCATGAAGTGTATTATAAGTAATGGAGTCTACTAAAAATATTTCACTCATATAGCAGCATATCTGTATTTTCATTATGGCGTCAAATAATGGGTGTCAAATTCTCTTTGCATCTTTATGTTCTTTTCGTGATTAATCAAAAAAGAGTTTGTAAAATATAATATCATTGTTTATTTACTGATTTTAAAGCCATGAAGCAGCATACAATAGTGGCTAAAGGATGGAAACCTTTTTGAAAAAATATACTTTAGAGGTTTCATGGTTCATAGCACCAGTATATGTTTAAGTAATACCATAAAATAATGTATCCGTGGACACATAATTTAATCTAGAATGTAGTGAAATAAATTTTGTTCAATTATTAGATTTAATAAAGAATTATAGAATAGTAAATAAATAAAGAAAAACACATTTTGCTTAGATTAACACGAAGTAGCTTTCTTCTTTTGAATGTAACCAATGAGCAGAAGTGCTTAGAGAGCCAGTCGGTGTCACTCTACTTTGCGGTGCGTAAATGATGTAACAGTTGGATTGAATTGTTGTTGTCATGTTTTAGTGAATATTTGAGGACTGTGAAAAAAGAACTTATCCGTACTTTACGTAACTGATGTAACAGAGTTGGGTGTAACATATAAGAAAATTAAAGAAATGACACAAAAACTTGACTGGACACCTAGAAAGCAAGGTCGAAAAAGTACTATTAATTAAAGAATTACGAAGAAATCAGAAGGCAAATTGGTAAATGTAACAAAAAGTAGCACTTCTAAATTTTTGAAACTGTATAAAGAGACTGTTTCTACAAAAACAAACTGGTAAAGGCGGGAAAATGCGTACAACAGCAAGTGACAATAGACAAATTAACAGACAGTGCATAGAGGTAACAATAGAATATTATATAGACGTATACAAAAAGACATACAGGCTAATTTGATGTTTGTGCAAGGCCTGCTTGGCAAGGAACTGGTTTAAATACTGGAATTCCATGAAAGAAGTCAAATTTATATCTCCAAGAAAGGGCGAAAAGATTAAACTGAACTAAACTTCATACTAACTTAACACTGAGACAATGAGTGTTATTTTGTCTGAAAAGAGGAAAAATATATTTGCTTGGTAGTGATGGGATAAAATATGTAAATAAAATGGAAGAGTATTTACATTATAACTGCATTAAACACGTTAAAGTATCCATTCAGTATTATGATATTAATAGGTGTGGGCAGAATTTGTGTAATTAATGAGAATGCTCCAATATATATAAATGAAATACTACAATAAAACTGAAGTTTTCCACTCGTAATGATTTTCAAGATATGGAAGCATTTATATTGCAACAGGATTCAATCATGGCCAACTTCATTAGAAGCCTAGAAAGCTCTTGGTTGTTAGGATAAAGTTCATGGCATCATATCATGTGATTTAAGGCCAACTAAATCGGCAAAGACACCACTTGTTTGTAACTCCCCTTGCTAGGACAACTTTCTCGCGGGATTGGGTCACCGGAGATCACATGATCTGACGACATGAACTTCATCCTAAGCCTCGCCTTAATAAGCAAAAGCTTCCGTGGCTTCTAAAGAAGTTGGCCATGATTCAGCGCCCTGTAATATTGATAAAATCTGGAAAAAGTTGTTTCAAGATGATCATATTCCAGTGATGGAAAGGCCGGGATTAATACAGTCGTAGGCTCACTTTAGTGTGTATGGAGCCAACTAAAAAACTTGTTGCACAAAAGCAACCTAATAATAAAATCAATTTAACAGAAACATTAATACAATCTTATAGCAGCTTCAGGCCTGAAAAACTTGGTTCATTTCAAGGGGAGGCGTTGTATGGTCGTAATTAACTCTCCAATTCCCAGTGTCACCTGGGAAGACTGCTCCTATTTCGCGCGGAATCTGAATGAATTTGACAAACGACGGATGGTTAGTGTTCCCAGAAAAAATAATTAAGAGTCTTACTATTTTTTTTCTTCAAAAGTGGTAGAATTTGAAAATAAAATTTCCGTGGTGGTATAAGAAAAGATAGTGAACTTCTGTCACCTACAGGTGACACTGGGAATTGAAGAGTAAACGTAACCCAACTAAGTATTAACTGATATTGTGATAATTTTTGCATACACCATTTTTTAAATGTTTCACTTTACTACTTTATAACTGCTGTTGCAATAATTATTCCTTAATGTAATTTATTGCATGTAATATTTCATTAAGCTATTTTTCAACTGGCAGATAATTTTTTGATTTTACTTGAAACGAAAGTGTGTTATGAGACCCTAAATTTCAAAAATGTACATTTTCAAAACGTTTTCCCACAATTTTGGCCATAATTCTATTTGTATCTTCAGTACGACGTCTAATAACGGACATGTAATTCACTACGATGTCTAATAATAGACCTCTAAATTCAGTATGAATTTATTATGTTCGTTTTGGAATTAATCTAAACAGCCGTATAAAAGCAAAAATATCGTATCAGCATTATATATTCAGTGGTTTTAAATATTTTAGCATCATATCTGAATTTTTGATGTAACGTCAGATGAACACTTGAGCCATATTGCGATTAACTAAATAAGTCACATTTTGGCGCATTGCGACTATGGCATTTGTTGATTCATTACTGGGGCTTAAAATCAAAATCGACTCTGATACTACAGTATATTTTAGTAAAAACGTTTTTCGATAAGTATCTCTAAGTAATAAAGTTTTCGATATATATCCTTTATCCAAACCATAGAAAGAATGCTATTTCTCAAAATCTATTCTACCTATATCGTGAAATATCTTCATTTAAAAAGTATTTCTTTTGAATCCAATTCACTTTTTGACCTTTTCCGTACCATAACTAATCCTTTCTTAATAAAATCCCCAGGAATACCGAACTTTCAAGAAGTCTTTGAATCTATAGATATAGTATTCTTAAATCTTGTTTTCAGCTGATCTTTCAAAATAACGCTTGACTACACAAAATGAGGCAAAAATATATTTCGAATATACCATTTAAGGACAATTTTAATACTTCAGTTGGTATAGTTTAGGGAATTATTTCGCACTTTTTTAAATTCCTTTAGTGAAAATATGTACTATGAAAAAAGTTTTTAATCGTAATTAAATAAACATACGTATTTGCACTTTTTTTTATAAAAATCAAGCGTCAGTAGAAGATTAAGTATGTATTTTTGTTATTATTGCATTAAAATTGGTTTAATGTTCTAGAAAATTATGCTATTCAAAACTAATAATATAGTACATGTGGCGACGTCGGGATGCATATGATGTCAACGATACTTCATTTATCCAAATGTGTCAATCCATCGAGGGTATAAAGCGAAAGTCAGAAATCCATTAATTGTGTGATAAACACATAGTATAAACACGTACTTTATTAGCGCTTTACAATCGGGTAAAAAAGCTTCTCTTTTATTTGAAATCAGAGAAGAAGAAATAATTTTCTCACAAAAGTCGGCATCAGTAGACAGTAAGAGAAAATAAAAACTAAAGTTGCACCTTGAAAACCATACATAGAGTACCCAGACTGTAGTTGATAAAATATAATTAGTGCTACAAGGTTTTTATTATGTATATTTCTTTTTAAGTTTTAGAAGTAACCTAACATGATTTCTGCAATAATTAATGAATGTCCGATAATGAAAAAAAAAAATGAAATCTGTCGAAATTAAATAGCAACAAAATTATAAATAAATACCTTTTTTATTTGTTATTTTCCCGATGGTTGATCAGGCGAAAGAAGTCAATGAAAAATCTAAAAATTAATCTTTATAATATTATCCTTGGGCTTTAATTAACAATAACTCTTTTATAAAAATATTAAATGAAATAAGCAAAATGGAAATGGATTATTACAAGTTAAAAGTCCCATAAAAATGCAAAAATCGACGTCCTAATTCAGATTAAAATTCATTAAAAAAATACTATATTCGTCTAAAAGATTGAATGCGTAAATAGGGGTTAGGTTTTTTTAGAAAGAATCCTACGGAGGATACCTCCACTTAGAGCCTATATCCTTAGTTTTGATAACTGTCCATCATAAAAACAACCAATCAACTAAAATATTGAAATGAGATTCCCTTTGCGTAGGAAAATCGCTTCAAAACACGAAAAACCGCTAAAACTGCACAGAAATTTAAATTAAAAGACTTCTAATCTTAAAGCCTGGCTTCGATTGGCTAACGTCCGATATGCAGATACTTTCCTGCCCAATCAGATAGCTCTATGCTCTTCCAAAAACTCTGGACAGATAGACATACAAACACACAAACATTTATCTTTTTTATTATATGAATGTATTATTAAATACAAGGCAATAGTTAGTCTTTTACGATAGTTTTATTACGTCATACTGAGCTCACAAACCCTAATCGCAAAATTATCATAACCAACAAATTGTAAATTCTTCAGAACACCTTGATTTATTTTAGTTTTTTTTTTAGTTATTCAAAGTTTTAAGTTTAGTACGGGTGCATAACCTCTGGTGCGCGGAGTATCAAGATATTGATATTTTTATGAAGAGTAATTTGCCTTGAGGTGACAGAATCTTCGCTATTAAACAAATCAAAGATTATCTTTCAAAAGCTGTAGTAACAAATGATTTTGAGGCAAAAAGATTGTGATGCACTAGAGTAGAGTCTATATTTAGCACAAGGTATAAGCTGGAATTAATTTCTTTAAAATTATCTGAATAAAAAGACATAATTCATCAGTTTTTGGAGTCTATTTTTGATTTCTCTGCTTTCGGATGCGTACATTGAATCAGCTTTTAACATAAAGGCTTAGCTTAAAACTGCTCTCAAATCGAAATCGGTGACCCTGATACATTTTTAAAATTCTTTTTTGTTGTCATTTGTATGAAATTAGTCTATGCTCTTAATTAGAAGCTATGTAATCCAACTGTGTTCCATTTTTTGGTAAAGCCAAAAGAATTGTCAGAATCTAATATCAAAATGGGCGTTTTGAATCATACATCCGGCCGCAAAGACATGGGGGAGGGGGAAATTTCATAATAAAACTCAAATAGCCTATAACACAAGAAGTAATTTATATATTTAAAATATCTATTCGATGACAAATCGGTTCAATAATCAATTATGCAAGTTTTATTTTTTCATTTAAAAATGAGCTAGAAAATGAGTCAAGTTTCGCGTTGTCGAGCTGGAATTTTTCCTTTCTTTCTTCTTTGAGAAATCTTTAAACCTTTCATTGGTTGTAATACGAGTCCCGCTTTCTCACTAGGCTTAAAATTCGAGTACATACCATAGAAATCACTTTCAAATTAATTTTAACTCAAATTCCGTTATTTTACTTTAAATATAAATTATAGTGTATTTGTCCAAAGAAATGTTTTATCACTATTTCCATTATATACGGTACATTAGGTAAGGGTTATGTGAGATAAAACTTTGCACGCGATCAATAGGCCAGTTCAAAAAGACGAGAGAAGCGAAGGCCGAAATTAGGGCAATTTGACAATTTTGCAACCACTTTTCCAAACTGAAATCTTCACTTTTATAAATGGTAAAGTTTTTGTGATTAAATAAGGTAAATTATAACATACGAAAATAGTGGTAGCTGTTATGTTGGACAACCTGGACTTAAATCAAGCATTCAAAATTCTATCTATGAATTTTACAAGTAAGGTCTTCTGATATTTTCTCTCATGCATTTTTTTCCTTTTATTCTTTAATAAAAATGCCTATATATTATATTTTTCTGATATCTTTTCAATGGACATTTATTCCATACTTTTAACTAAAAGCTCTGTTGAAATCTTGTAGCAATTTAAAATTGGATTTTTAGCTTGGATATTTCTGACAATAATGTACGACAATTTTAAATGATCTTCCATTTTGTAGTCAGTTTCAAAATCGTCAGAGATTTTGAGCTCTACGATGCAGTAAATTGTATTTAAGTATGTCAAAGTTTATGGAACTATTTAAACTCAATAATTCTGTACAATTTCTGAAACGCTTCCTTTTATTTACATGCAACTGAAGACTTTATTTTTCATGAAAAGGCAAAGAAATGTCTTTTTTTCTTTCTTTACGTGCCCGGTATCAATTGAAAAAATATTTAAAATATATAACATTCAAACAAATAATTATATATTAATGTTTTAAAAGTGTCCGCCGATTTTGAAGGCTTAATTTTCTACATTTCACAAAAAAATTAAATTTTGATAATCAATTCTACATTTTTTCTCGAAAAAATGCCAAACACGAAGATTTAAATGATTTACTGTAATACACTATCTACCAAAAAGTATTTGTACACTTTCAGTTTTTGACATTTTGTCAAATATTTAAAAATATACTGGTCGGATTTTTCTGGAACTTCAGAAATATAAAGATTATGTTTCACTTTACATTTATTTACATTCATTTGTTAAGCGGGTAATTAGGGGGCCGGCAAAAAAACAAAGAATAATAGAAATATTTGGGATCGCCCTGTACATGAAAATGCACGAAACGACTTATCGCTTTAGAATACAAATATATGAATACAGTAGAATATGTACACTAATTTTTGTGAGAATAGCATGTATATTTATGGCGATAGAGCGATTTTTTTTGAAAAATTCAAAAAATTCTGGTATGTTTTTTGTTTATATCATGCTGGGTTTTTGACCAAATTTAACGCAAATTTCAGAAAAATTGGCAAAATGCAGTAGAAAAAATGTAGCGCAATTGGAATATAAATATATTAAATATTTTATGAAATATGAGTAGTTGTATAAAATAAATTTTATCTGCGCATGCGCGAACTAGAAAAACATTTTTTTTTACATCATTTAATAGTCAATTCTATGGAGTGACTTATAAAAAAAATCCAATCAAATATCGTGAAAATTCAAAAAGATATCATTATTTTAGTGAGATGTTTTTACTCTGCTCTCTAAAAACGGCTGAATCTTAAGGGATTCTCCACAAATTGACATTTTTTAATAACTGACTTTAAAAAAAACTAGTATTGAATTAATACAATATCTAATACAATATTGCTGCTAATAAGTACTTGGCAATTGTGATAGAAAAGAAAAAGAGCTTTATTCACATTCAGGGCCAAAACTAAGAGAGGGTTGGGGGAAAAGGGCATGTGCCCCGGGCGCTAGGATGAAAGTGTCCCAAATGTACATTTTGTTTGGCGATTTTTTCCATGTCTATGTTTAGCATGATATTGTCAAAATCGTCCCATTCAAAGCATTTCTCCTACACCAAAGCATAGAAGAATCTAATGATGATGGCATAAAGATCCCGCATAAAGCAGATTTTTTTTTTTCGTTTTGATTCGGTTTCACGATTTTAAGGTATCATTTTTTTTAAACAAAGCAGACTACTTTAATCAATATTACATATTTTAAGTTTTAAAATAAGTCGGCTATTAATAAATTAGAAAATTTTTCTTTGCAAATACTTTTGCAGATGCTTTGCAAAGAAGAAAAGGGAGGGGGGGGGGGAGTTCACCAAAATTCATTGAAATATAAATATATTAAATATTTTCTAAAATGTTCTATGTCATGCAATATTTTCAACCAAATATAAAGCCACATTCAGAAAAATTCGCAAAATGTAGTAGAAAGAATAAGGTGCTATTGAAATATAAATATATTAAAAGTTTTCTAAAATATGAGTATTTGTATGAAATATTTTTTAATCAGCGTATGCGTGAACGATAAAATTTATCATTTTACATAATTTAATATTCAACTCTATGGAGCTACCCATAAAAAAATCCGATCGAATTTCGTGGAAATTCAGAAAGTTATTGTGGATAGGAGTGAACTGATTTTCAATTGGTCTCTGAAAGCAGTTGAATGACGTCAGATGTTACGCAAATTGCCAAATCTCCATTTACGTTTTTTACTGGTGATTTACTTCTTTTCTTAGATAATTACCAGAACGAACCAATTTCAGGATAAAAATAATTATAAAAAATCGAAGCATTTGTGTCAAATCTACCCATTGATACATAATTGATAATGGCTCTTATGCAAATGCCGATATCTGCGATCCTGAAATACGTCAAGTTCTCCACTGTTAAATGTGGTGTCGAAAACAACACTGACATCAATCGCATGCATGATGCCAAGAAGAACAGAGCTGTCTGATTTTGAGAAAGGTGTGATCATCGGGTACCACCGAAATGGCCGATCTTTAATCGACATATCTAGCGAGCTTAATTACCCCAAAACGACTGTGGCTTATGTGATTAGAAAATGGAAGCTGAATGGTGATTGTCAGAATGCGGCCAGAGTAGGCAGACCGACGAAACTGGGAGATAGAGACCGACGGGTTCTGTCTAGAGAAATTCGGAAGAACCGCAACCAACCAATGTTACACATACGCCAAGAATTTCAACAAGCTCCAGGATGTGTTGTTTCCATGAATACCATCCGTAAGGAAGCTCATCTGCTTAATTTTTATGGCCGTGCTGCCGCCCATAAGCCTTTAATCACCAAGTCCAACCGCGCAGCTCGGTTAAGTTGGTGCAAAACACGCCAGCAATGGACTGTACAGCAATGGAAACAGGTTCTCTGGAGTGATGAATCAAGGTTCACCCTCTACCGTTCTGATGTTAGGGTCTGGGTCTGGCGTCTGCCTGGACAACGCCTCCTAACAGAATGTATTGTGCACACAGTTAAATTTGGCGGAGGGGGAATTATGTTCCGGGTTTTTTTTTTTCCTGGTTCGGACTAGGACCCTTGGTCCCAATTCATGGTAAGCTCAATGCCGATGCCTACTGTAATATACTGGACAACAGTGTACTTCCTACGTTGTGGCAATACTATGGATTGGACCCATGTTATTTCCAGGATGACAACGCAAGCTGCCATGTAGTGAGGTCCAGCATGGATTGGTATGCTGATAATGGAGTGCATCGACTCGAGTGGCCTGCCCAGAGCCCAGACCTGAACCCAATAGAGAACCTCTGGGATGAGTTGGATCGTCGAATTAAGGCGGGTGAAACACGCCCAAAATCAGTAAAAGAGCTTACCTGTCTTGTGCAAACAGAGTGGAATAAAATACCATTAAATGTAATACAAGGACCAGTTGAGAGCATGCCCAGGAGAGTCGCAGCTGTAATTGCCTCTCGAGGAGGATCTACAAATTATTAAATGTGAACAGGGCCAAAACCAGTCTTTTTTTCCCGAGGCAAACGTGGATTTTGAAGGTACCCCTTTCCCCCTCCTTCGCAAAGCATATTTACAAAGAAAATTTCTCCAATTTATTAATAGCCGACTTATTTTAAAACTTAAAATATGTAATATAAAATAACGTATTCTGCTTTATTAAAATACTCCAATTTGATACTTTAAACCGAATCAAAAAAATTCTACTTTCAACAGGATCTTTAAGGCCCTTGTCCCTGCCCGCGAAGACACTGCTGAGCTAATGCTATTCCTGTGGGGAGGCATTTTTCTAATAACTCTTTCGCATTTTGAAATTTTATATATATATATATATATATATTTTTTTATTTTTTATTTTTTTTTTTGCATTGGATAGCGGAAGTCCCTCTCAAAATCGCTCCTTGACTACTTTTTCGATTTGAGTCATAGATATTTTTTATAAAGTTAGTTTCACTTTCAGAACCGCTTTTGGAAGTGAAAGAAACATTATAAAAATATCTACGCCAAAATTGAAAAAGTAATCACGGAGCGATCTTGAAAAGGACTTCCGCTATCCAATGCAAAACATATTATTTAAAAATGTCCAAATGCAAAAGAGTTAGAAAAATGCATCCCCATAGGAATAGCATTAGCTCGTGAGCATCTTCGCGGGTAGGGGCAGGGACCTTAAGCCATCATCATTAGATTTTTTTATGCTTTAGCATAGCCCAAATATAATAATTTTAACAATATCATGCTAAACATAGACATGGAAAAAATCGCCAAACAAAATGTACATTTGGGACACTTTCATCCTAGCGCCCGGGGCACATGCCCTTTTCCCCCAACCCTCTCTTAGTTTTGGCCCTGAATGTGAATAAAGCTCTTTTTCTTTTCTATCACAATTGTCAAGTACTTATTAGCAGCAATATTGTATTAATTCAATACTAGTTTTTTTTTAAAGTCAGTTATTAAAAAATGTCAATTTGTGGAGAATCCCTTAAGATTCAGCCGTTTTTAGAGAGCAGAGTAAAAACATCTCACTAAAATAATGATATCTTTTTGAATTTTCACGATATTTGATTGGATTTTTTTTATAAGTCACTCAATAGAATTGACTATTAAATGATGTAAAAAAAATGTTTTTCTAGTTCGCGCATGCGCAGATAAAAATTATTTTATACAACTACTCATATTTCATAAAATATTTAATATATTTATATTCCAATTGCGCTACATTTTTTCTACTGCATTTTGCCAATTTTTCTGAAATTTGCGTTAAATTTGGTCAAAAACCCAGCATGATATAAACAAAAAACATACCAGAATTTTTTGAATTTTTCAAAAAAATCGCTCTATCGTCATAAATATACATGCTATTCTCACAAAAATTAGTGTACATATTCTACTGTATTCTTATATTTGTATTCTAAAGCGATAAGTCGTTTCGTGCATTTTCATGTACAGGGCGATCCCAAATATTTCTATTATTCTTTGTTTTTTTGCCGGCCCCCTAATTACCCGCTTAACAAATGAATGTAAATAAATATAAAGTGAAACATAATCTTTATATTTCTGAAGTTCCAGAAGAATCCGACCAGTATATTTTTAAATATTTGACAAAATGTCAAAAACTGAAAGTGTACAAATACTTTTTGGTAGATAGTGTAGTAGAGATTATTATAAATACTTTAACTACTTTTTAATTATTTCATGTGATCTTTTTGAATTTATAAGTGTTCATTCACTTTTGTGACCAATTTAATACAAATAAGAACACTAGTTTTCATTGTATGTTCGTCTGTTGTACTTACACATTTCGAATTCATTAGTTTAATAGTTACAACCAAAATAACAAAACTGAAAAAATTAAATAAAAATCAAATAAATTGTTTTTGAATAATTAATTACGATCATTGAAGCATCGAATCATTCAGATAAGCAACAGAAATTTTATATCATTTATCAAGTCATTTGAAGCTGGAGAATCCTTAGAAATTAAAAATAATGTAAATGTCAATTGCAATGATAACAAAACTATCCACGCTCGCTAAAGATAACAAACATATTTATAATTAAATAACAATAATCTGTACAAATTATTATAAAAATACGAGAATAAACGTTTACTATGGTGATTAACGGTAATTTGCCATCGTAAAATGCACATTTTTTCCAGAAAAACAAAACTCGATTCATCAACGGCTTTCGATAAGACCAATGATTACATTAAAATTGGATGGATCAAAATAACAAACAAAACGTACGATATTTTATTCTTTATAATTTCAAAACTACACACAATAACCTTTTCACACTATACAACATCACAATTTGTTATATTTAAGCTTCGTTTGGTATCTCAAAAAAGAAAATTTTAAGGCATGATAATTTTTAAATATGTGAACACCAGAAAAGCTGAATAGATGCAAATGGAAAAGAAAATATCTTTTAAAAATATTTATTGTACATTTATTAAAATGTATATATTGTTCAAGCAATAATGTCTTTGGAGTTAGATTTATCTAGTAAAGTATTTATAACTCATTTTAAAATGTATTTCACTACTAACAGATGTATTAAATAAATTTTATAAGTTATTTTAATGGTAATTTAAAGTAATGTCGGGGTATAAAGGTATAACACTGTTTGTGTCAAATAATCCACATGACAGGTACCACAAAGTGGTTACCCTAATAGCATGCATGGTCACAGCGACGTCACTGTGAGTCACTTTGGTCACATCACATCTGTGACCAAAATGCCACCACTCAGTGACGTCACATTGTGACTGAGATGTTACTTTTTTAAAAATCTTTAGATATTTATAAATATCCTTCAAAACATGTTATTTACTTTAAAAAACATGTTTCTGGCAATTTAAATATCGTCGCTTTTGTCACAGTTTCGTCACAATATTAATGTCAAATTAGTCACAAATGAAACATTTCTCACAAATTTGTCACATTGTGACCACTTTGTGAAACGTCACAAAAGAGCTCTAAAACGGCCATAACGACTTCACATTTTAGTCACTGTCACCTCACATCGACGTCACGTGACGTCACATCGACAATCGATGATCACAAAGTCACAAAGTGACTTCACAACGACGTTGCAGTGACGTCCCTATGCTTTACGGGTAAGTTTAACACTGAGTTACATATATTTTCTAATTTCGGAAAATGCTTTCTTTAAATCCTAACTTACATTAAAATAGTTTTTGGCATCTGAGAATCTTCAATTACAATCAATTTATAAAATATAATTTAATAACATTCAAAACAATTACTTGTTCCTGATAAAAAATTTAATTTACATTCGTTAGATATAAATACGGCCATTCTTACAGGGTAAAAAATATATAGCAATTATAATAAAAATGTTTCAATCAAATATCCTTTTAGAAATGAATAAAAATTATCAAACTAATCATCTTTCAATTATTGTTAGGCACTTTAGATAATCACTATTGTAATTTATTAAAATCAAAGCTATATTACTGAATAAATAAAAAAAAAGGATGAAATTTTCTACTAAAATTGCAGTTTATTCATGTAAAAGGAAAAAAAGCATTCTATTAAAATTTGCATTAATTGTTATTTATATTTTTGGATGTCACCTGCATTAATTCATTTCCATTCATTTCTTTAAAAATACGAAAAGCAATTATGATTACGATATCCAATATTAATGCAACACAAAAAATAAAAATTGGATAATTAGAGTTAGAAATGTGAATCAAAAATACAGTTTTATTTTACGTTAAGAGCTAGAGAAATTTCGAATATATATAGTTTCTAAATAGCTCATTCAATCGACTTCAACTCAGAATCTGGCGATTTAATTTAGTGTGGACTCAATATTTCATTAAAATGAATTAAATTAATCTTTAGGGTTAGGATGAGAAATTCTATCTTTATGTGTAAGTTTAATATGAAGATGAATATTTAAATAGAATCTCATACGCGAAAATAAATACAATTAATTCCAAAAAGAAAATTAAGGAAGCACATAACACTCTGAAGAGCGACGATAGATTTTTAATTAAAATTTATAGCGGATTTTTTTAAATAAAATTTATTAGTTTTTTAATAAAATTTATAATTAAAATGAAAAACAAAATAAATTTCATTTACTTACTTTTTATTTCATATGTAATTTTCCGCAAATTTTGATCGAAATTTCAACATTTGAGGTATTGATTTACTTGTTATCTTCAAGGGTTGACGAAATTATTGTAGTATGTCTACTGATAACTAATAATATCAAAATAGCAATTTTCTACAGCGTAGCAGAAATCGAAAGGAGTTTCGTATACAAATAAACGTCTTCATGGCAGATGGCAAAATGGGGATATAAGTGCTGAAATTATAATTTCAAGAAGATTCTTAATTTTCAAATTTGTGAAATGCAGATGTTCAAATCTGACACTTGATTTTAAAACTGGATCCTGAAAATAATTTATTTATTCCAAACGAAACAAACCCAGATGCATACAGCCAAATACTATCACGTGGCAGCAATGACTGCTATTTTCTAGACATTGGCCCGATTTTAAGAATCATTGAATTTGAACATTGATATGGATGATGTAGCCTTTGTGCTACTACTATACAAACTAACAGCTCTTATCAGATATTAAAAGCCACAGAGTAAAGAGAAAGAATAGAGATGAAGTGTTGTTAGGCGTGACGCTGAAAATGCTACAGTAAAATACGTTACGTTCAGCCCAAACACAACCACATTGTAATTTATGTCTTTGAATTCGTGTTATTAATACAAAATTCCCTTGTGAAATACTACATACGACATAAACAGATCACTTTAATTTAGAGAAATGCACGAATTACGCCAAAGAATTCGGTCCCGGTTCCACGTGCTTGTTTTGTTTGGGCCGAATGAGCGCATTTAAATTTGAGCGATAAACTGCTTCATGCTGCAAAGTCTTTATGTTTTAGCATCTCTATTCGTTCTCTTTACTCAGTGGTCAAAAGCTGCAAAGAAAGTTTCTTCTAGAAACAAGATGGAAGGTATTAACATAATAGTAAAATATATATATATATATGTATCAAATGGCCTTTAGGCATGCAAGACAATAGTGTGTATATTTTTTACTTCAATACATCGACATATGGATATAAAAAGATGTAAAACTGAACATGTTGGATGCAACGTGGTCGAACTCTTTTTACTGACAAATTCAGATTTCATCTGAAGTGAGAAAAGAACAACAGAAGCGTTGTAGTATAGATGGAAAACTATAGGCCACCCTACATTGGAAATAATAACACAATGACAGACCACATAGCGCTAGAAGTGCAAAAAACTTTTTTAAAATGGACGGAATACAGAGTATAAAGTAATCAACATACTCTTCTGACTTAAATGTAATCTAACATATCTGAAACACAGTCAGATGGTGCACTGCGATTTATATCGACAGTTCCGTAGACAATCCAGGCCTTGGAAAACCATTTTTTTGAAAATGAAGAAAATCCACGAAAGCTCATATATAACCTCATAGCACACATTGAAAACAATTTGTGCAACAGCCCTTATTTTTGGAGGCCACATATATTAAAACACTTTGAACACTTTGCGCCCTTTGAAGAAAAATTTATTATTTATACATATATATGTATTTTTTTTTTGCTTAGTCAAATTAAAGATGCATAACTATTGTTTTTTACCTTTTTTTAAAAAACACAGAATTAAAGACCTTATTTAATGACAGTATCTTTGCGAATAAATAAGATATCTTTCGGATTTTTTGGTGTCAAACAACTTTAAGGGAAAAAAAAATGTGCAAAACTAAGTTAATTTGATTATTTTGAGATTATTTTCATATGTTTTGGAAGATTAAAATTTCTTATTCTTGATATTTTGTGTATTGCTTTTTGTAGTGTGTTTTAATGTATGCGCACTTCCCAATTTTGCCCATTTGTATCTCGTATTGATTCCACCGCTGGCTTCACATACTCTCCTAATTGTTATGAACAGTATAGAAGGTAAAATTCAAAATTGAATAATAGTTTTACTTTTCGTGTACAATATTAAAGAAAAATAAGGACTGTATCTCATCTAACCCTATAACGGCAAATATAAAGCTCCCATCATTAATTCTTATAGCTGAGCTAGCAACCGATAAAATCTTTGAATTTTCTCCAATAGTTAAACTTAAAGGCAATGGTTATTCACACAGACATTTTTAATTCTATTTCAGTTTAAATTTTTCTTTTCCTTTTTATTCCTGCTTGTAGCTTTCTCTCTTAAAATGATGAATCTGTATTTTATTCACATTTTATTTAAAAGCGCCTTTTTATTGATTAAATCTCGAATTCAAAATTCATGAAACAGTTTTTCATTCTTAAAAAAAAAAAAAAAAAAAAAAAAATCTTTATATAACTGAAATTCTCTCATTTAATATATTTGTCACAAAAATGACAGAAATAGCTAAGAGCGAAGAATATTATTTATTCAAATGGGCACTTTTTTCATTAGTTTGACAATTTGTAAATTCTGCTGGAATGCATATTTTTCTGTCTCTCTCAATTTTATACACGTTCTGAACATGAAAAATTCTCAAACTGAATTACGTCCATGATGCATTCGTGCCAGGAATAATCTTAGTATAGCACTAAATAAAATATCGTGATTTATACATTGGTTTCTGAGAATTTATTTCAAAATATTTTCCTTTGTAAAGAATGCTTTCCGATGCTTTTAAAAGAGAACTTTTTTCTAAAGCAAAATAACTTCGTGTTTTTTTACGACCTTTTAAAGAGTTGAAATTGTTTTGTGTGGAATGTATTAGTTATATGCAGTAAATAAATAATATAATTTTCGTAAGTTGAAAGAAAAAAGTGATGTAAATAAAATGAATAAGAAAAGAAACAAGTTTGTAAATTTTTCAAATACTTTTCTAAACACTAAACATTCTAGCATGCTTCTATGAAATAAATAACTCCCTTTAAAAGCATCCAGAAGATTAATAATAAATAAAACTTTTAAGACAAATATGGAGAATTACTTGAATTACACCTGACTGTTTAATTCTTACACGAAAAATATTAAAACCTAATTAAAAATCACTCATATATTATTAAGAATCAGATATTGAAACACATTTAATATAAATAATTAAATTCTCCCGGATATAGTATATATACATACTCAAATTTTCACATTTTATAAAATCGATCTTTATGCTTCGTCGTACATCAAAATTTGCCTTACAATATAACTTAGCCTTAAGATAGATCTTCATACGCTTTCATTACATGGCTCTTGATTTGATAACATCTTCCGCAAACCAAAGTTTATGGCAGATAAAGATTGTGCGTCTACTGCACTGCAATGCGTTTTTTTCTTCTACTCATGTCACCCCTTACTTTATGGAACTTGAGAATTTTCTATGTGTGGTGTTTCTAGTAGCTTTCATCATGTAGCTTGGCTTTCCATAGGCTGCTTTTTTAAGCATGAGAAAGTTCGCGTACTGGAGCTAGCTTTTTCGAAATACAGATACATTTGTTGTCTGCTATACTTGAATATTCGCAATGTCTCGCATTACTACGTTTGGTTATCTCCTACTGTAGGGCATGGGCAGGCTCTTGTGGAAGCGATAAGAATATATGAAAATATTCGTATAATTTAAATGTTTGTTTAAAAACAAATAACAAAACTGCCAATGGTGAATTTGTTGAGATAATTAATTTCTCCCGACGGGCCGGTTGCGACGTGGAATTATCTTTGTAAAGGCGCGAATAATGTAGTCTCAGAGTTGCTTTCGTGAGCGAGAAGTAATGACGAGAAATTTTGCCGGTAATTGCAATTTTGTGTACAGATTCTTTAATTAATTTTAACAGGCATCCTAAAAATTGTAACATTATTATTAAAAATTTCTTTTGCCTCTTCTCAAATACTCCAGCTGTAATAACATGTAGCTTCTGGCCCCAAACGAATTCATATGATATCCATCAATAACCTCTGTTACCATAACTGATAAAATAAAAGGAAAATTCAGTGAGGTTCCTGGCATCACACACATACGTAAACATAGATTTATAAATACATAATACTTCTTTGTCTAGTGCCGTCGGGCAATAATCATATAGTGATATCTACTTTATGCATAAACTATTGCAAGCATGTGTCTCTAAGCCATTGAAGAAAGGCTGCGTATATTTCAGCTTAAAACCTAATGGTTATTATCTCATGTAACGATAAATTACACTTTGTATTCCAAGGTAAGGTGTTTCATGAAACAAATAAACAAGAAAATAAATAAATAAATAATAATAATAATATAAAAACGTGTATTCGAATGTATTTATTAGAAAGTTTCCAAAAACATACGCTTGAAAAAAATGAATAAAATTCGTTACTACTTTCACATAAATAAGTTTGAAAGAAATAATAAAATATTTGTAATAAACTAGCTTAATTCAATAGGTAGAATCTTTGACTCAATTAAGCGCATAATTTAATTATATTCTTATTATCGGAGGAAGTTTGTAGCTTTAATCATTTATATCATCTAAATATATTCGTTTATCGCTTGAACACGATTTTAATGTTTCCAGAATTTATTTTCTGTGAAGTATCTTAAATAGTAATTATTTATCAGCAAATATTTTTTTTGTTATTGCTTCGCCTTGTTCTTTAAGTTATTTTTAAAACCTAATGTCAGTAATAAAACTTAACAATTTTCCTATTAACTGAACGAGAAATATTGGAACACACAAAATTACCCGGGAATGCTCGTTAGCTGTGATAATAAAATTAACGATATCGACAGTATTGATTCTAATTTTTCGACGCTGTAATTTTCAAAGCATTGAACGAGGTACAAAAGCTTTTATAAATTTAAACAGTGATAAAATAAGAATGTTCTATTCAGCGTGAATAAATGTATTTTTTGAATTTCTGCTTTGAAGAGCAATGGCGTTATTATTATTTATTTTCTTTTTTTACGCCCTTTTTGGGAACGACTCATTTAAGAAATTATCTCATGTATCTAAAAACGCTTTAAAAAAGTACTGAGATTAAAGTGAAAATTAATTCCAAAAGTTTAAGAAAAATAATTCAAGTGATTCATTTTTTCATTTCTTTTGACATATTTTGTTTAAGCAATATATATAATAAAAAAATAAATTAAAAGAACAATTTTATTTTATACAAAACTGAAACTTTATGAAAGAACGGAAGCTTATAACTTGGTAAATAGAAATTTAACTTTTTTTTTTTTTAACAGAAGCGATTTTTTAAATAAAACCCAAGAAGTTTCCGTAGATGCTCTTGTACTGTAAAAAAAAAGTTTTAGAAGATAATCCTAATTAGAACGAAAATTCAATGTTGCTTTGCAGTTATCCACGATTTGGAAAATCTTTTCCAGCTTTTTAGATATAATTTGACGAAGGATCATTAAAAAAATTCAGAAAAATAATGTTTTCGAGGATTGTATAAACATTTCTAAAATAAAATAATAAAAAATATTTGGTGCCTATAAATTTCCTGAAAGACTGGTTTCTTTAAATTTAGGGATGCACAATCACTGGCCACCAAGATATCACTATTTTCATACAAAATAATTTTCCTCATTTAATGATAAACTTTTCTATTAAATAACTAAACATTACCTTTCAAATGTTGCGGTGGCAAACAACTTTCTTTTAAAAGATTTTGCAGCACAATTTTAATTTAATTTTGAAAAAGATTAGTTTCAATTAATTTTTCTTTTAAAAGTTTTTGAAGATAATGGAAAGCCTTGCAGAACATGGATAACTAGAAGTTCTGACTGAATTTTCACGAATGTTTATTTTACGTAGAAAAACTATTCTGCAGATTTCTTTTTTACAGTGTTAACAAAATAATGCACGAATTTCGGCTTTAGTTAACCAGAATTTAACACTACATGCTGCAAACATACACTCTAAAAATGAAAACTGAGCAAAAAATACTCAAATCTGAGTACGTCACATAGTAATTATGGCTCCGAATCAAAATTATTCAAGTTTGAAACGTGTATATACTCATTTCTATATACATCGAGATGCTCAAATATGAGCACATGACGTTTTATTCATGATGTTTAATCATGATTATACATATTGTTGATGATTGTTAAATTCCACCTAAGAAGTCTTTCTTTTATGAATTTATATATTCTTCGGTTTCGAAAAGTGGAGAACAAACTCTATGGTTCTACAATTACATTACGACGGTTTTTAAGTGCTTTTCAGTTTACAATATAAAAAGGCAGTTTACCACATTTCATGTTATAAAATAATAATGAAAGTAGCGTTTCGTTCGAAATCATAACAAATGAAATAATATGGATAAATCCAAACTATCCTGTACATTTTATGAATAAAAAGTAATTTTGCTTGATATTGAATGCTTCTGGTATTTCAGAATTGAAAGCAATGGATCTTCGTTTTTTAACCCGGCGGAAAGCGCGTCAAGAAAAGTTACTAGAGATGACGCGTAGGGTTGGGGTATAATAAACCCATTGACTTCTGATCTATGAATACACCCCATGCGCTTTCCGGTGGGTTAAACAAAAAGTTTGATAACAAAATCAAAATACCGATTTTCTCATATTTGAAAGCCCATATTATCATATTACGGTCTTGAGGTTTCCTTTTCATATACGAAACACATATTTAGAAGTGTCATTTTAATCTGATTCCTCATGATACATTATCTTTCAACTTGGATCGAATGAATTCTTCCTAATTTTATCTAGTAATATTTTCAGTTAGAATGTTTGTGCCTTTGTCATATGTGTATAAAAGCGGAAATGAAAATAAATAGTAAATAAGGTGATGGTGGTACAGGCGACGATTTTTTTCTGTTTTGTCCGCCTCTGTTTTCTAGCAGAAATCATTATGATAAATTTTTGCAAATATTTGCGGATTTTTTTTTTTTTTTTTTTTTTTTTTTTTTTTTTTTTTTTTTTTTTTGAAATACTGGTAAAGAAAAGTATCGCAGGTGGAGGTTCATTGTTAGCTTTACCAGGCGCACCATATATTAAGAAAGAACATTTATTGACAGTGGAAACTGATGAAGCCATTTTAATTCCCAAAATAGACCGACAACCGCAGAAGGGCAATTCCAAACAAGTGCCAATTTTGGTCAATTTTTTTAATATAAATTTTATAAATTATGGCAGTTAGCCACTCATTTTCCGAATTCCTCTCGGTAATGCTAAGTTTATGGACGTTTGGTGCATTCGTATATTCAAAATGTCTCCCTTGGAAATTAATATTTTTAATTTATTTTTTCTGTGTACTCTTCTGTAACAATATCTATTTTTTCTTAGTTTTCAAAATATCTCTAAAAACTAAGTTGAAATTAATATGAAGTGCTGAAATTTTACTTCCACTTTCTCAGTTTTTAAAACATCTATACTAATAAAATCCGTGCGCCTCTGTCTGTCTGTTTGCTTGAAGCCGATTACAGTTCGCAACGCGGGCGAGTTGGAAGTCGCAAGAGGTGTCTTTCGATTCGAAAAATTCCGGGAAAGTCATTTCGGGCATTTTCGAGAACGTGGGACCAAAATTAAAAAAGTTATGAATTAAAAACCGGTCGGGAATCGGAACGGAAAACGTCTAATTTCCCAAACGGAGCTCAAACGGAGCTCTGAGGCAGAACACTGCGCCACCTTGCGGTGAATGACCTGAACTTTTCCCCTTTGGCTAAAAGAAGAAGCAGCCGAAAACCTCTTTTTTCTCCCGGGAAAACGACTTTTTCTTTCGTTTCGGTTCTTTGAAAAAGAACTAATTGGTAAAAAATGTTAAACACGGTTTATTTTCATACTTTTTTTTTTGGTAGCATACACGAATATTGTGTAACCTAAGATTTACGCGATTAATACTAATTTTTGTTAGTACAAACGGAAAACAAGCTGCCAAAATTATTTGTTAGTTATGTTGTTTGTGATATTAATGAAATTACTTATTTTTTTTAATAGCAGTCTTTTGCAATTTTTAATACCGAAACTTTTTTGCGCGTTTTTTCTTAAACCATCATACAGACAGTTTTTAAAGTAGATAAAACTGATTACATATTCAGAATCTGCGTAAAAGTCTGCTTCTGATGAACCAAAAAAATACGAGAAAATGTCTTATGGGCGCGCAGCGCCAACCGTGCAAAACCAAATATCTTTAACGGGACGATGGCGACCATGCCGCGTAGCGCCGGTGGTTGGTAGGCCGGTGGGCCGCCTTTGCACGGTGGGCATGTAGCGCCCACTGTGCGAAATCAAATATTTTTAACGGGATAATGGGCGCATAACAACCATAGCTCTTTAATTTACTTTTTTTGTGCTTGAGGATTCGAACTCCAAGACTTGCTTATTAAATGAATTTTTTTGCTTATTATATACTGCTTAATATCGAGGTTCGTTTGGAAAAAGTGGCCCAGCTAGCGGGCGTAGCTCGCTAGTAAAATATTAAATTAAGCAAAGATTTTAGAAATATTTTGGGAACTAAGGGGAGAAAAAGGACATCCTTTAAGAAGAACACACCGAAAAAATACTAAGTTAAATATATTAATTCCCTGAGGAGATATTTTGAATATAAAAATGCATCAAACGCCCATACATTTAACATTACGAAGGGAAATTCGGAAAATGAGTGACCAGCAGCCTTAAGCTTGCAGTTGTGCACAAATAGTATTCTTGAAGAACATATCGAAAAAAAAGATAATTTTTTGCCTATTTCATTAAAAAAAATAATGCATATAGTAAAATATTTAATGGTTTCAAATAGCCTTAAAGCCGTATTCTTGATAATAATGCATGTAAAATAACGTCTTATGTTGTATTCTCAAATAGTAGGTAATTGTGCTAGGTATGTTTTTGAAAAAAGCTATGAAACGCGAATAGTTATGTAATTTATTACGATCATTCAGGATAAAACAATTATTAAATTTTTTAGTTTAGTCATCTTTTTAAATAAATGTTTAAGAAACTTTTAGTCATTTCGTCACCTCAAATGGCACTTAACTTCTACCTCAATACAGATAGGTTTTTTCAAAATTATGATTTTGTACTGCTTATACATCATATTTAAGACACGTATTAGTTAAAACCTGAACGGTTTCTTATTCACAAAAGTTTCCAGTTTTAAAATAACAGGTAAGAGTCATAGTTTACAAAATGTGATTCCGTTATAGAATAACAAAATTACTCAAAAATGCAAACATAAAATATGTAGAAAAATGGTTAAGATTTTTTGTTTAATCTTTTAATCAGTAACAGTCATTTTCAAACTGAAAAATCAATTTTTGTCTGAAAATAACTTCAGGGTAATTGCTTTAACATTATTCTACAACTCAAAATGTCATTCCGTCACTTATGAAATTGCCCAGAAGATAATGCAATTTAACAAACTTTTGACATTTTTCGATCTATTAACGCTTTCACGACTGGCGTCCTTGATCAAGGTCATACTAAAAAAAAAAAAAGAAATAAGGCTTTTATTTTAATCAAAAGAAATTTTTCATATTTCGTGTGCATTTTTAATGATTTCTCTACAAAAAGCACAAGTATTTAGAAATCAAACTAATCGACGTGAGAAATTTTTTGAAGCGAAATTTCACCGGTAAAAGTTTAATCAAAATGAATGAACTTGTCGAGGCAAGCTTCTTAAAGATTCTTTGAATTTTGATATAATTTAATGCCTCAAGCAGCTAGATTCTATTCTTTTTACAGTGCTTCAAAAAAAAAAAAAAAAAAAAAAAAAAAAAAAAAAACCCTTGTTTAAAGTTTAAAATTGACATTGTAATCAGCGCGCTTCAAAAGGTGGTCATAAATTCGCAACGCCACCCTGATCCGTGTAATGGTTTTCTAGATAGGGTTTTAATTAACTTTTAATTGCATAGGAAACGTATTGAGAAATCCAGTCAATGGAAAGTGGTAGCGTATCTAAGCATGAGATTTCCGCGTTTTTGGACACCGGTATTTTGTTAGAGAAAATATTATTTCATTTAATCTGAACATTTTTCCGATTTAACTCAACAACATTTTATCTAAGATAATACTGGTGTGAAAAAACGCGGAAATCTCATCCCTAGTATCCCATAGTATTTGTGTGATTAATCGTATTTAAATTAGCCAGTTTTCAACAATTTGACATTTATTGAGTTTATATTGCTACTAGACATTGCATTACACAAATTTGTCATTAAAAGTTGTTATCTAGGCTTTAAATTCCCCTGCCACATAGAGTATGCCCCTTCTGTCATATGTATGTCCAAACCGTCCGTAATTTTAAGGGTTAATATATCAGTTAATCACCGCCAATTTTGTTTGAAAATCATTATCAACAATTCTTTTATACTTTTACTACGACAGGTCCCTCCATAGTTCCTCAACACGTTTGCTGAATGTCCACAAATCGAAAGCTATGTGGAATGGCAAAATGCACTTTTCTCAAAACGTCAAAACTATATGACCTAGAGTAATCGCAATACTTTTCCTGCAAGATTTAAATTAATGTCTATTACCTCTTATTTTTTCATAATTTTTGTTTCTGTTGATTTGAAAATAGATGGGAAGGAAGATATTTTTTTACTACATGTTTCATGATATCTCTGAAAGTGTAATGCCTAAAGTTTGAACAAAAAGTATTTTTGAGTTCAGCGTTATGAAAGCTTTCATACGATATCCCTCAAAATATACAAAGAGAACATTATTTTTTTTTTTCAAGTAACTTAATTAGCCCCTCTACATTTTACCTAAATCTATTTGTGAATGTTTAATAATCTGTAAATATGTGGGTCAACAGTCTTTATTACTTCTTCAAATTTGATCTTTTCATTTTCCATAGTTTACGAGTACAGTGGCTGTGACAGACAGACACAGAAGTGATCTTATAATGATCCCATTTTTACTTTTTAAGTACAGAACCCTAAAAACGGTAGTAGTAGCTAGAAGATAAAACTATATCATTTCTTCAGTGCAGGTTCTGAAGTTAGCTTCAATCAACTGATAAGTCGACATGTTTGCGAGCGAAAATTTTTAAATGTTTCAGAAAGTATTTAGTTTGAATTTCAGAAAACCTTAATTGTTCTTATTAGTGCACATTAGAAAGCGTTTTCTATATATCGTGTTTTGATGCTTTTATGCATTTTTTTCATCAAAATCATGCTCATAAGAATTAATGAACTTACCATATATTCTAAGGAGAGCTTCTTTTCTAAAAACCACTTCTGTTTCATTTCGACCTTGCGCATTACAAGCATAACTGCCTTTATGCTCCAGTGTTGGACATTTGAGCTCCAGCTTCCACTCTCCCTTGTCGGCATTATCCGTAATTACACTTGTATCAGGCAACTTAGAGGCATTTTCTCCACGAAAAGTCCACCAAACCTCGACATTTGGATAACCCTGGTCTACACGGCATGTCAAGGTAACAGCAGAACAATTACTTACTACAGGCGGGTCAACTATATGTTCTAATATTTGAATACATCCTGAAAGACAAGTGAATAGATTATCAGTATTTCATTATAACAGAACAACATTAAGATATTTTTTTATAATTGAGTAGCCCAGAAGCCAAGGGATGCAAGTGACAAAATGTCGATTTGGAGTAAATTGAGTTTAAAGATAATTGATGTTAAATTGGAACATCAATAACAATTGACTAAATTGAAATAGGAAACATCTGCTTGTTGCATTCTAATCTTTGAACTCTTATTTAAATAACTGTTAAAAAAATAGAGTACAATTTTCTTTAAATGTATAATTAATCAATATTGTTTGTTTTTCGAAAAAAGTGGTTTATCTCTATAACTCCCCAAATAATCAGAAAATGACCTATATTTCTTTACCTGAAATGAAAAAAGCATATTTCCAGATACCCTGTGCACTCAACTCAATTTTTTCAATTTTGTCACTTATACCCCTTGGCTTCTGGGGTCCTCAATTATAATATTTAAAAATTATTCACAATTAAATTTAAATATCTTTTTTAAAGTGATATACACTGTAAAATATCAGTGAACAGATTATTCGTATTTAGTTTACAGATTGTAATAAAGTTGTCAATACTTAGTATTTGTAACATTTGTACAAATTTTGAGGTACCTTGCTAATTTATTGGAAGCACTCATAAAAATCACTTAATTTATTACACTGTAAAAAACATCCGTAAAGGTAACTAAAAGTTTTCTAGGAAACTGGGATTCCTAGAACTTTTAATGTATCGGAAAAAAAAAGCATGTAACAGATAAACGTTTGCGCAGTAAATCAAAAAATATGTAATGTTACTAAGTTTTTTTTTGGAAAATGGGATGCTTATATTTTTTATGCAATTACAACCGGGTTACAGATAAAACTTTTATAGTAATTTTGTAATTTTAGTAGAGTCATTTGTTAACACTAGAACGGCGGGAAATTTTACCCAAGTTTTATAAAAATAATTCACATCAGAATTTTTATTTAAGTCTATTTAACTTCTTTATTTTAGATAATTTTTGTGCAGCGTATATGTAAATTATTTTAAGAAAACTTATCTGGTTCGAATCGACATCTTTTCAATGAGTACGGGTCAAAGTGACCCGTCTCCGCGGTTGTAGTGTTAAGCTACAGATTTCTGTAGCTTTACAAAACTAATTTTGTAAATTTATACCTTTTTTGTACAGTGTACGGATAAAATTTTAGTAAGTATACAGATTCCTGCAAATTACATCTATAAAATAACATATTTTTTTTCAGTATACAAATATCTGAAACTGTTTGTCAGTGTTCAGTGATTCTCTAATTACATTGACTTGATTCCAAACAATATTGTTCTGTGATTTTTTTTCTCTTGAAGGTAGTGTATAAAATTTCAAGAAAGCATAATATAGCGTAAGTTTTTTATACAGGGAGTTATATAAAGACCACAGGAACTGTGCAGAAAGAGAATCCTGATTCGAAGTATAAAGATTCGCAAAAAAAACATGTCTCTACGATCAATAGTTTTTGAGAAAGTACGAACGAAAATATGACGCCACATCGAGTGCAAAAAAAAAAAAATAAATAAATAAATAAATAAATAAATAAATAAATAAATAAATAAATTTTATTGGAAATTTGCTTATGAATTAATACATATTAGATGCCAAATAATTTTCGCTTGAGAAGATGTTCAAAATGACTGCTACGCATATCAAGGAACATTTGAGTGCAATGTGGAATATGGGATTGATTCATCATTCTAATGCTTCCGAAAGCTTGTATAGATGTATTAAAGCTAAATGAAATTTTGTTAACAATTTAATGACACATGCTAGTATGTAAAGCATATTACAATGCGTCGTAGAATAGTTAACGAAATTCGATTGTGTTGCGCTCAATTATACCTCGATATGAAACGACGGTAATTAGGAACCTCTTTTCAAGCGTACATCAGGTACTATCTAATATTCATTACCGTAATTTCCGGCGTATAATCCGCGGATCAAACAATTCTTTTTCGACCCAGAAATTTTATTTAGTAATTGAAGTCAAGTATTTGCCGCTATCAGTAAAGGTACATTTTATTTTGAAATTTTTCTGGGTCGAAAAATAATTGTTTGATCCGCGGATTATACGCCGGAAATTACGGTAATATATCCACATTTCACATAAAAGTTATTTCTTTATGCATTAAATGTAAAATTTTTTCTTTCGCATTTTTTTCTTCAGAAACTTAAGTTTTAGATATATAATTATATGCATGTTTCCAATACAGCTTATTTTTGGTGTGATGTAAAATTTCTCTCTTTTTCTTTGTATATTTTTCTAAAACGATTTACTGCGGTTTTGTGGCAAATTTTTACTTCGATCGAAGAATCTCTCTCTGCACAATTTATACTGTCTTGACAAGACTCTCTGTATGCTTTCCCGTATAAGTTCATTTTTATTGCTCAGTGCCAAATCACTGATATGCAATGCAATGATATGCAATCACTGATATGCACTGACAGCAATGTCATATGCAAATTGAAACCTTAAATCAACCAATAAAATAAAGATCAGAAACACTAGTAAAAAATCACACAAATGATTTTTGGTTAAAGAGTTACTTGAGTCACTTGAAAAGACCCGCTCACTAATGCCAATCCTATGGAAGATATTTATAAAGGTATCTCATTTGCATTTTAATATTTTTAAATGATTCTTTTTGCATTGGATAACTAAGATTGATCTCAATATCTCACCTTTTTTAACATTTTAGATTTTGTTTGCAGATATTTTTCAACAGGATGCTTTCACTATTGAAACCGGATTTAAAAATGAAAATCTTCTAGTAAAAAATATCTAGAAAAAAAATCGAAAACGGAAAAAATGGCCTTTCTATAGATGGATCTGAAGTAGTCAAGGCAGAAAAAATCCTTTAAAAACATTCAAATATATAGCCGATATATCTTTATAAATTTCTTGCACAGGATTACCATTAACTAATGGGTTGTTAGCGTGACTGGAGTAGCCTCTTAAGAGCCCACAATAGTCACAGAAAAAGTACGTAAAAAGACCCGGATGACCATGTAAAGTCTATGGGAGCGTTCTTATCGAATATCTCGCTCAAATTTTAATATTTTTGCATAATATTTTTGCACAAAATAGCTGAGGGCAATCCACAACCGGGCTAGTTTTTACTTTTTCGATTTTGGTTATATATTTTTTATATTACGATAGTTTCAGTTTCAGAACCGGTTTAAACCGGTTTCGAAAGTTAAAGTAATTTTTTAAAGAAAATATGAAACAAAAATTGAAAAAGTAAAAACTAGCCCGGTTGTGGATCGCCCTCAGCTATCTTGTGCAAAAAAATCATGCAAAAATATTAAAATTTGAGCGAGATATTAGAAAAGAACGCTCCCATAGACTTTACATGGTCATCCGGGTCTTTTTGAGTAATTTTTCTGTGACTATTGTGGGCTCTTAAGAGCACACACTAGTCACGCGGTAAAAGCCGAACGCTAATGATAAGTCTATGGAAGCGTTCTTTTCAAATATCTCGCTCAAATTTTAATATTTTTACATGATTTTTTTTTGCATAGGATAGCTGAGGACGATCCACAACCGGCCTAGTTTTTACTTTTTCAATTTTGGTTTCAGATTTAAAAACAAAATTACTTTAACTTTCAAAACCGGTTTAAACCGGTTCTGAAATTGACACTATCATAATATAAAAAATATGTATGCAAAATCGAAAAAGTAAAAACTAGGACGGTTGTGGATCGTCCTCAGCTATCCTATGCAAAAAAAAATCGTGTAAAAATATTAAAATTTGTGCAAAATATTTGAAAAGAACTCTCCCATAGACTTATTATTAGCGTTCGGCTTTTACCGCGTGACTAGTGTGTGCTCTTAACTGAGGCATTTCCGATCAATATTTACAGCTGTATATTAACGTCCCTGAAATCCATCACTTCAATTACTTACGAAAATTTACGCAAATTTTATTAAATTCTAAATTAAAACTTTAAAAAAAAACTAGAATTTGACTGTAATAGTGATACAATTTTTGAAGTACATCGCGAATTCACCAAAAGTATCAAATAAACGGTTTGTCATTTTTTAATATTTTACTAGCCCGACAAAACTATAAATGATATTAAACAATATGGATTTATAATTTATTTTTTTTCCCGTAGCTCTGAAAAAAAATTGAACGAAGAGTATAATACCTCAAATTTTGTATACATTTTTTGATTATAATTTGCCATTCATCTTTGAATGCCAAAACAGTTAAAATGCATCACATAAATGTATATGGCAGATAGTAGTCAATAAATAAAAATAAGTTGACAGCATAAAAGATAAATGCTCAACTTGTGAAATGCGGGCCAGCAAGCCACCTATATTTTAGAATAGAATAATTTGCCTTGTTTAGTTACAAAAACTCTTCGAATAAATAAAGCGACGATTACAGTTCAGAAATTATGACAGTACACGACTTTAAAGCAAAAAGATTGGGAACCCTTAGAATAACCCAACATAGCGAAATTAATAGCTAAATAATCACTCAAACAATAGTGTCCAGCACGTGAAAGGAAAATGTGTATATCAAAATAAAAATTACATAAATAAAATCGTAACTAAAAAAAGGAGTTAATATTTGCATGAATATTAGTACGATATTAGTACACCCAACATCAGTACAAAATTTTAATGTAACATAAGAACAATTTCTCACAAAACGCGTAATTAATCAGATAATGCATAAATTTTTGCTAATCTCGGATGTTTCAATTTTTTGATATACTTACATAGCATAATATTGATTCGATAACTTCTTTTGATTTCAGTAAAAATTTCGTACTCATCGTACTGTGTCAAAAGTTCTGAAATCCATCACGTTAACCTATTGTAGCCAAAATAAGCTGTCATTGCAAACGGATGCAATAAAATAAATCAGTCCCGGAAAATTTAGTAAATCATTAAATAATCAATTTTTGATTATCCTAGATATTGCTCTAAGGCAGTGTGACCATTTTTTCAAGCTAAAAGCAGGCTAGATTTGAACTGACAACAAACTAAAAATAAATTCGATGATCCTGCCATCTATACCAGAATCTGTTAATTTCGAATCAATAGACTGACAACTATCTTTTAGCCTGAGTTTTTAGCTTGATTTAGCTTGTTGTAAGTCCTACAACAGTCCAGATTTCTTACAACAATCCAAAAACGGTCACACTGCTCTAAGGATAAACATTTTGAATGTTCATTAATTACAAGCTTTGCAATAGGAGTAAGTTTTTTTTTTTTTTTTTTTTTTTTTTCGATACCTAACAGAATTCGCGATTTGTGTTATTTAAGTATAGATTAAATAAGGTAAATATTATTCTAAAATTCTAGCAAAAATCTTAATAAAAATTTCTCGAATTTGGCAACACTGATAAAATCCATCGCATCAGCTACATAAAAAATGGAACTAAAATTTACTCAAATACTATAGAAAATTATCTAGAATTTATTCAAAACATTTGTAAAAATGTTGAAATACTTTATAAAGTCAATGTAAACACTCAATAAACCTACCTTTATAGTCATTATTTAAATCGTCGAACATAATTATTAAAAAAGATATTAAACATTAATGTTCAATTATTTTTTCTTCTAAGTGTAAAAATTCTGAACAAAACACAGTGTACCATATATAGTAAATTGTGTGTTTTTTTTTACGATACAGATTCAGTATTTATCGGTCAGTGTCAAAACCACTGAAATCCATCACATCAAGTGCATATGCAAATTATTGGCGGAAAAAAATTTGTCAGCGTAAACTAACGCAATAAAATAAATAAAGGTCAGAAACCTCAGTAAATAATCACATAATTAATTTTTGGTGAGCCCAGACATTACTTTTGCGATCAATACTGTGCAGCCTTTGCAATCTTTCTAACACAAGATATTCAGAGGCGAATGATAAATTATTCATGATAACACTATAAATTGAATAAGTTACATTTTGACAAGAAAAGAAGGAGGTCATTTGCATATTATTAAACAGTCTACATTATGGTTTTATCCTCGTATTTTTTTCCGGATAAAAAAGGAATTCAAAACAGGTTTGGAATTTTTAACGAGCAAAAATTCTTTAAAAACATTTTCTTTGCGAAAGACATTTTTTTTAATACCAATTTATAATCATGGTTACTTTTAATGAGTTATAACCTGACATAAAAAGATGTAGTCTAGAATTATATTTTGGTATATTTTTTTCTACCACTTCTTTTATAAAATTATTCTGCTTTATTTTGATTAACAATAACCACATGCAATTTATGTCTTTTTTTCTTTATTTTTGAAATTATTTTAATGATCCATCATTTTCAGTGTGCATTTAAACTGCATGGATGTTCCTCTGAAATTTTGCGTTTTTCTGCTAAAACAGCCTAAGAATTTTCATCCAATTAATTTTTTTTTTCGCAGTCATTAACAATTATATGCTTTATAAAAATAAAATTCATTTCATTACGTTGATTGCTTTCTTTTGCATTTCATTATAAAATACTTCTAAAATAGTGTAGTAAATTTTAAATTTCTGTACTAAACTTAATTTTAAAGAGTTAAGTAATGGAGCATTGAGCACCTGAAGGCATCGTTTATATTAAAGCCAACTTTATATGAAAGAATGTCATTAGGCTTTAATGATATTTCATTCATCGTTTATTATATTCAGAACATTTTGTTCAGTCCAAGTGTTAGCAATATACTTTTATTATGTGTAGTATTCAATATGTGTAGTTTTGTGCTAATGATAAGTAATTTTTAGGAAGGGGTTCTGTGCTACCATTTGAAAAAACAGGCAGTTGAAAATCTTTGTTTCCTGTCCAAAGCCTATGGGGAATGGCAGTCTATTGATTTCAACTTATGAATACTGGTTTAGTCATAATGACATTGTGATCTGGAAAACAAGGTACGCATAGGCCAGCCTGTTTGGTTTGGTTTATTTTATGACGGCCGATTATCTACACGAGGGATATGATTCATGCCA